>CM020219.1:0-5445288 GCA_009819775.1 Phoenicopterus ruber ruber
GCCTAAAGCATGAGCCAGGCGGGGCTTGCAACTAACCTCGCGTCGTGGTTGAAGCCCAGGCGGGAACTAAGCGCCACACGGCTGCGCGCTCGCTTCTCCCCATCCCACCGGTGGGATGGGGGAGAGAATCAGGAGGGCAAAAGGGAGAAAACTCATGGGTTGAGATCAGAACAGCGGAATAAGTAAAAAGAAACGGCCACCGCCACTACTACTTGTAAGGAAAAGACGACCACAAAAATAACAGAGAAAAATGAAACCCAAGACAGACAAGCGACCCAAACGACAACAACCGCTCGCCACCACCCGACCCGTGCCCAGCCAGCCAGCAGGGTTGGCCCTCGGGAGGTTTTTTGCTCTTCCCTAGCAGAAAAACGGAGGTTTTTTGCTTTTCCGAAATACTCAGATTTGGGGTTTTTCAGCGCTTTTCCGCAACAAAGATTGACGACTTTTGCTTTTGGCTTTGTGCATGAAGACGGGGAGGTTTTTTTGCTTTCCGGCTGCACAAATCCAGGCGGATTTGGCTTTCCCGGAAGCCCCAAATAGGGTAGTTCCCCCCCACCACCATTGCAGACCCAGGGGACGGGGGGAGCGCGCCAGAGGACGGTGCCACGTCTCTCGCTCGGGCTCTGCTCCGCGATGCGCCCGCTCCGTGCCCGCGCTGGGACGGGCTCCCCAGGGCCACGGAGGTCCCTGGTCCCCCTGCAGCAGACAGCCCGCGCTGCCGCGCCTGCAGGGCACCGCTGGGGACAGAGCCGGGAGCCTCCGGGCGCAGGGCTGGCCCCTTACCGTCAGCGTGCTTAATGACCGGCTGGCAAACCGGGCCTGGGGGGCCTCCACGGAGCAGCACCAGACGCTGGCAACGCCCCATCTGAAAAACAAAGATCCCAAAGTCCATTTTCGCCTATTCAAAACAAGAACGCAGAAGACAGTAGAGGCATTCCGTCAGAAGAAGGGAGAGGAGAGTAGTCGGGCTAAAGGAGGATTCTAGGTAAACAGGTCAGCTCGAAATACAACACAGCCTTTAAAAGCCAGAGCGAGTTGGACGCTTCAAATCAATACTAAGACTAATTGATACGATTTGGCACACCTTCTTAGCAGAAAAGGAAACGCTCTTGCCGGTGGCGGAAAATGACTCGCCCCTTCCTTACAGGGCTGCTGCGGGGAGAGAACCCCGGGCGGCTGCAGGACGAGGTCGGGCCGTTCTCAGAATCTGCGCTCACAGATCCGCCGCGACAGCTACAGCCCTTGCGCTGCTGCTGCTGCTGCACATCTTGCTCAGGCAATTAAATTAGAAGGGAAGCATAAAACTTTAAAGAGTAAAATAAAAAATACAGAATAAATCTCAGTAAGATACTGAGATAGACACTACTAGGTACTCTCATGGCTCGCTATCTACTCACAAGACACTACTAGAAGATATCCTAAAAACTGTCTGAAAAAACTGTCTGTTTCTTCTGAACATCTAGAACAAAGGAAAGCTGCACTTTCCCAGATACATGCAGGTGACGGACATAGCTAGCTACAGCCATTTTCTCCAGCACAAGTCTAGCCGAGATTTCCTCACTCTACTGTCGTGGTTTAACCCCAAATTGTAACACAATACCACGCAGCCGTTCGCTCGCTCACTCCCGCCCTCCCTGTTGGGGTGGGGAGGAGAACTGGAGAGAAAGGAAAACTCGTGGGTCGAGATAAAAACAGCTCACCAGGACAGCAAAGGAAAAATAGAAAAATATATTAATAATGATAATAACCATAATAATACATATAAGGAGAATAGAATATATGAAACAAACGATACACAATTTCTCACCACCCGACGACCGATACAGCCCGTCCCGAGCAGCAGCCAGGGAGCAGGGGTACTCCCCCCGCCACTATCCCAGCACAGCAAGTTCCCGAGAGAGCAGGCGAGGGAACCAACAGACGAACAAACGAAAAACAAAAAGGAAAAATAGGGAAACAAAAAAAACAACCCGAAGGGAAGCTTAACGATTAAGGCAAGTTAAGGGTCGAAAAACCTGAAAGACTAGTGGCCCACCGACCGACCCTCACTTATATCGGGCATGACTTCTATGGTACGGAATACTCTCTTTGGCCAGTTTGGATCAGCTATCCTGTCTCTACCCCTCCCAAGTTTTTGCCCTTGCACGTTAGCAAAACCTGGAAAACAGCAAAATGTCCTTGGGGGTTCAGCAGCAACCAGCAACACCAGTGTGCTGTCGCCGTTCTTCTCACACTAAAGCCAAAACACAGGAGCTGCTGAAAACAAAACTAGCTCCGTCCTGGCCTAAACCAGGACACCTACCCATCCCAAGGTGACTCTTTTTGTTCAAGAGTCCAGCAACACATCTGTCCGCGCTGCAGAAAAGGAATGATTCTTCCCAGGCCGTTTCTCCCAACGGTCAAGATCTTTTGAAACTGCAGCTGTGCCACCAAAGCTGCTTAGGGGCCCCCCCAGCTTTTGACTGTCCTTACATTTAACAGGCACAGGCTCTACTCCATCTGCCAACAGCACAACTACGGCAGGCTCTCGGACCCAGAGCGCGACCCTACAAACGTCCGCACACCCCTCGCCGTCGTGACGAGGAGCCGCTGAGCATCCCCGCGAGCAGAGCTGCGCGCGCCAGAGGAGTTTCACCTCCGCTACCAGTTACCGATTTCAGCGAACGGAGTTTCGGAAGCTTGAAGCTGAAAACCGCCTCTTGACGCTTCGCCCCAGTAGAAATGATCCGTAACTAGAACTCTACAAAAAGGCAGTAACGCAAATTGCCAACCCACAGCAGCAACAGCTTCAGAAACACTGAGACCAGGAACAAGGGAGAAAAATAAACCGGCTTCATCTCGGGCACAGGAAAGCAGCAGACCGAGAAAAGGGTCGGCGTTCCCAGCCCTGACGGAAAACAGGCCTTCTCCTTCCACTCCTAAACCCATCTCTTAGGTCGAAATATCGCAACGCTACTACGGCGAGATTGAGAGCAGGGAACGACAGCCCTGCCGCCGGACGTCCTGTCGCCTGATGCCAGTCGCGGAGCAGGACGCATAGACAGAGGCACACGTTTTGCCACACGCAACCCTGAATTGCTGGGGAAAAAAAAAAAAAAAGGAGTCAAAGAGAAGAAAAGGAGAGATCAGGCAGCAAAAGAGCTCTGCAGGCTGGCACCAGTCAACATTGCGCTCGTTACAAAACAAACAAACAAAAAACACCCCACAAAAAAAAAAAACAAACAAACAACAACTAAACAAAACCACGACGTCCTATCTTTTTTTATCTCAACAGAACGTGGATTGAGCCCCAGGACAACGTGCCGCCCACACTCTAATGGGGAAAAACAAATCAAATCAAAATCAAGTTTCAATCTCATGTTTCATTCGTGACATTTCTACTAGCATCTAGGTGCTCAAAAAGTAACTCGACTGACACCCCCTAGTACTAAAAATTGAGGCATACCTATGAAAAATAAAAGGCTATTTCCAACTTGCCCTTACAATGAGAACGAACAAAGAAAAGAGAAACACTTGACCCTGAGGAAGGGAACAGGCAGCTCTTAATTTAGCACAGATGAAAGTTCCTTCTTTTACCTGAAAGGAAAACCTTCGTCGCTCTCAAGGGACCAATCCAGGAGCGAGGCGTGCTCTGGTAACTGCGCTTTTTCCTCAGCTTGTCTCCACTGGCAGCACGTTTGCCGCTTCTGGGGGTTGGATGGGGGCTCTCCGCAGCGTCCTCGAACTCGCAACTGCTTCTCCCCGCTCCCCCAGCCCCGGACGGGCGATGACCTGAGCAGCGAGGGGAAGAAACCACGCAGGGTTTTCTTCAGGGCACGCAGAAGGTGACACCGGGAAGAGGAGAGGCAAAAAACAACCCTGTTGCTCACCCCCAGCCAAGGGGGAAAAGGCAGGGGAGGATTCCGCCAGACTCACCGCAGCTCGCTCGCTCGGCGCTGCCAGGACGAGTTGCCAGTTCAGACGCTTCTCTCTCCTTCTCTCCTCCCTTCCCGCTCCTGCAACCCCCGCACCCACCCAAGGCGCTCGCTCGCCTCACTCACGCTCCTGGCCCTCACCCACCCCCGCCGAATGCGCCCGCTGCGCCCCAAGACTGCCCCTCCCGGCATGCCCCAGCAAACAACATGGCCGCACGGCAGCCCCAGGACCCAGGACTACAGCTCCCGACATGCCGCGGGAAGCAGCCTTCCCTCCCTCCTTTCTGACCCTGCGCGGACACCGTCCCGCCCCCGGCCCCTCCCACGCACTCGGAAGCCCCGCCCCATGCTCCCCAGAGCGGCTCCGGGCAGTCCCCGCCGCCCGGCACCCAGCAGCCCGACACGGAGCTGCACCCCCCCTCCCGCCCGCCTCCGGGCAGTCCCCGCCCGCCCGGCTCCCACACGGCGCGGCACCCCGCCCCCGCCGCCGCCGCCGCCGCTGCCGCTCCGTGCTTCGGACACGGATCTGCCCGCACCGCCGCACCCCCGGAGGTCACCTGCGGCTCCTCCAGCCCCGCCCACAGCCCTCGCCCGGCCCCCACAGGGCCTCCCCGCCTCCCCGGGGCTCCCTCCCAGCCCCTGGCCCGGCCCCCAGGGAGGGCAAACGCAGCCCGGGAGGGCAAAGCAGCCGGCCGGGGCCAGTCAGTCACGCACCTCCCAAGCGGCAGGAGCGAGCCTCTGTGCAGTAAATAATCCAGTGTACCTCGCCATCGAATCTTGTTAAACAGTCGCATTTACCACCGGACTTTGTTAACTCACTGTTTTATATCAATAAAGTATGATGCTGCTTTTCTCTTGTGAGTGAAGTGCATCACTCCATCTGCGACAGGAGGAGAGATGTTTGCTCTAAAAACTTGGATCAAAATGGAGTCCTACATCAGTTAGCTGGGGTTGAAGGAACTCAACTAAGAATACTTCACTGCACTTCAGCAGAGTATACTCTGGCTGTGTGAAGAAAAAATTTCATCTGTAAATTGTTCTGCAGGAAGTGCGTCCCGATTAGGAAGTTAAAGGGAAGGTGCTGTTCTCTGGGAATCACCAATTAATGTGTAGCACAGTCATTAAAACCAGCATTTCTTTTAATTGTTCCTGCAAGAAAATTCCTCAGCCCACTAACAACTACTCTTTGCATATCAATGGAGGAAGGGGCCTTGGCTTGCAATGAAGCCTAGCAGCGCAACAGCCAACAAACAGCCTAGCAGTTGACCTTAGAGAAGCAGACATTAGGAAAAACAAGCTTCTGCTCTCTTACAATTTATACGGGCTCTGAGGAGATATATACAAGGGGGTTATACTTTTCTTGATGCTGTCGAGAGCCTCCGTAGCAGTGGTGGTCTCATCACGTAGGCCCTGTAGTGTGATAGTGCCATTACTAGAAAGAGGCCATGAGCTCTGCACTGAGTCTGCCAGGCCTCAGGACTGTAGCTTGTCATGCCTGCAGCTCCCCTTGGCTTAGCTGTGACAGCAGTTCTCTAATTGACCAGGTCTGTATCTGATCTGCTTTACTTTTGTTTATCTTTGTGTGTTACAACTCCAGCTTTATACAGATAGCAGTAACGAGCAGTTATTCTAGGTGGGATGAGATTTTTACAGCTCTGCGATGCTGAGGTAGTGCAGAGAAACACAGGTCTGGCACGAGAGCAGAGGCTTGAGAAGTGGAGATGGGGGACGTGGCGCAGAGGAGCGCAGGCATGGGATGATGAGAGATGGGCACGTGCAGGCACAAGAGACCCCACAGTTGTAGACAACTCACCCGTGGTCAGTTAAAGAAGTGCAGACTTGAAACTGGACAAAACTGGCTTTAGGTGTACCAAAGAGAACAAGAAATAGTGTTTAACATACGTAAAGGGAACTATATATAGTGCGTTTGGATGTAATGTCAAGTTGCAGAGCAATGACGAAAGATAAAGGTGTAATTTCTGTGATTCTGTGAAAAACCTGTTAGTAAACATAAAAAAATGACCCCAAGTGGATCCTAGACTGAAGAAGAAGAAGCTGTCAACGCAAACATGTTCATGCTGGTAAAGAACTCCAGATACTGAGGACTCATCATAACATCCCCCACCTCCAACACCAGAGTGGAACCACTGACCTTAGGACCTAGGGGAGCAGTGAAAGGGTGAGCACAACACCTCGAGAAGGGGTAGAAACTAAGAAGTGTGTTACAATTTTAGTTGTGTTTTTGCTACTACTGCAATTTTTTCCTCTCTATAACTGCTCTAACTGCAGGTATATCTCTGAAGGCATTGTGGCCCATGGAGAAGCCCACGCTGGAACAGGTGCACCTCAAAGCAGCGGCTGTGGCTGTGGATAAGTCTATGCCGCAGCAGGTACACCCCTGGAGAGACTGTGGCTCATAGCTAAGGCTCCGCTTGGAGCAGGTACTCCCCTAAGGGACTGCAGTCTGTGGATAAGCCCAAGCTGGAGCAGTGGCAAGGGGCGGAGTTCATTGCAATGTTAAACCCTACGGTCTCGTCCAAAGGGACCAGGTGTGGAGACTGTAATGGAAACACCTTTAAATTGTTGTAACCCATGATTTGAGTTGCATGTTTTAGGAATTACTATAGCAGGAACCACCTGAACCAATGGAGGACAAGCCTTACAAGAAGCAGTGCAAGTGCAGCAGTGACCTGACCTGATCTGGCGTTGGTGCCCAGTAACTCCACGCAACACACCACCTCTCCTGTCCTGAGCAACCACCATAACAGATGGAGCCCAAAGTCATGGACCAAATTAACTCAGTGGACATTTTGTGGACATTTGTGGACATTTTACAGGGTGGTCCATAGACTAAGGAAATGATATCTGTGTATTATATCAAAGGATGGGAAGTGGGGCATGGGACCTGAGCATGATGCAAATGGTATGGAATAACGAGTGCAGAATGTGCTGGGTTTGGCCAGGATAGAGTTGATTTTCTTCCCAGCAGGTGGCGCGGGACTGTGTTTGGGATCTGGGCTGGACACAGCGCTGATAACCCAGGGATGTTCCGTCACTGCTGAGCAGGGCTGACACAGAGCCGAGGCCTTTCTGCTCCTCACCCCACCCCACCAGCGAGGAGCTGGGGGTACAAGGAGCTGGGGGGGACACGGCCGGGACAGCTGCCCCCGACTGACCCCAGGGATGTCCCACACCATATGGCGTCATGCTCAGCGTATAGAGCTGGGGAAGGAGGAGGAAGGGGGGACGTTGGGAGCGATGGCGCTTGTCTTCCTAAGTCACCGTCATGCGTGAGGGACCCTGCTGTCCTGGGGATGGCTGAGCACCTGCCTGCCGTGGGAAGCAGGGAAGGAATCCCTTGTTTGGCTTTGCTTGTGCGCGGCTTTTGCTTCACCTGTTAAACTGTCTTTGTCTCAACCCACCAGTTTTGTCACTTTTACACTCCCGATTCTCTCCCCACCCCGCTGCAGGGGAGTGAGCGAGCGGCTGCGTGGGGCTGAGCTGCCGGCTGGGGTTAAACCACAACAACATATATCTATCTATCTATATATACAGATATATATACACACAGTGTGCTTCCCTTGCCCACAAACAAATTTCTGAGCATAACAGTGGGAAGGTCTGACCTGTGGGTCAGCTGTGCCATGCCCACATCAGCCTCTCCTCCTCACAAGGTGGGGATATGTTAAGCGCCAGCAGACACTGCAAGGGTAAGTATAAAAATAAATGACAAAAAACACTGGTGCTTCCATTGCTGCATGAGAGCACTTGGGCATTACAAAAAGGTTGTCCACGTGCCCTCACATAGTACAAGGCAAAAACCAGATTTCCAGCCATTGGTGAGGCTGGTTCTCTGGGGACACCCCTCTGGGCCGGTCCAGTGCCGAGGCACGTCTCTGTCGTGTAACACAGCTCACAGCCCAGCACCCTGCCGGGAAGCTCAGTGCTGCAGTGGGAGCCCCTGTTCCCTTACATGGAATTTTTTAAGCTGAAAGACAGGAGAGATGGAAGCTTTCACAAACACACAGAGAGTAGCGTGAAAAAGTTGCACATTGTTTTGCTTTCATTTTAAAAGAGCTAATAGACAAATTCTGGCACAATATATTGCTCTCAAAGGAGCCAGTATTGTGGCTATAATATTAAATTGCAAATTACAGTTTGCACCTGGGAAAACTAGCACTCTGATCAATTTGCTTTATTGCTGACATTAAGGACGGCAGTAATATCCTAGCTGCATGTGGGGTACGTTGCTGTTATAAGAGTAACAACTCTTATCTTTCCTCCCACCTGAGAGGTTTGTGTATGCCGAATGGCTGTGTCTCTTCCATGTGTTGTTTGCTGTGATTATGCTAACAAATCAACAGAGAATAACCAACATCATGCCAAAACACTCTGTACAACCTGTTACCTCCCCGCCCCAAGATCTGCATCAAAATGGGCACATCTTTTTAATTTTCAGAGTGTGAGAACATCGTATAAAGACTGAAAGGCAGGAGACGCCTTGGCGTACTTACCTGCTAAAAACACGATGGTGCCCTGCCAGCTCCGCCGTTCTGCGGAGTTTAAGTGACACAGTGACCAATTGGTCTAATTGTGTCAGTGACTGTTTCAGTCGGGGAGATAACAATGTGCTGAAAATCAGTACAAGACTGACCGGAATGAAAAAGCTGGGAAAAGAGTGGAGCAGTTCTTCCTGTGAAGTCCAATTGAGTCATTCCTAATAAGTCATTACTGTTGTTAGATGCTGGCAGTGCAGCAACACTACCCGAAGAAACCACTTTTTAATGTTACGTCAGCTAAACTTTGACAGAACCGTGACATGCACGACAGAGGTATAGCTTAAGTATGTTAAAGCAGTGGGTATTTTAAAGTGAAGGCTTGTTTCCCCGTCCCATGAGGGGGAATTATGCCGTGTTCAGAGGGATGCAACGCGTCTCAGGAGGACCTGATTTATGATGCATGTGCTGTCTTACTGCATACGTACAACAGATTTGGTACTTCCTATGGGTGCTGACATTGTTACGAGCAGCTTAATTACGCAGGGTGCATCTGCTAGGTAACTACCCTTCATTGGGAGTGACCCTGTGCTTTAAGAAAAATGGAAACAGTCATCTTTTTATGTCTGTCTTTGTCAGTAGAGCTGCATTTTGTCTCAGAAATGCCTTGTCTTCCCCTGCCAATTCCTTTGTAAGGATATAGGGGAGGTAAAGGAAGGTTTGTGAGGGTGTCTGGACATTCAACAGAAAAGAATGAAAACGAGACACGAAAAGGGACAAATGAAGCACCCAGATACACAAACCCTAGCGAGCAGGTCTTCAGTGAGCCAATACTGGAGTCCAGAGTTGGGGATCGTCTGTGAGGGGCTGTGAGGGGACCCCCGGGTTGACTGCGGGGAGGGTTGGCTCACCTTGGTGCCTGCTAAGGAGGGGAATAAGGTGGTCCTGGGGCTCATGGGAGAGCGCAAACCCATTAGGGTGTGTTAAAGGGGACTGTGGGAACGTGTAAAACTTGCTATGGGATATATGGAACATTATGGGATGCTCAGGGGAAAGGTCAAAGGCAGGGAAGGAGGGAGCTTGAGAAATCAGGGAAGGAAAATGGCGAGAAGGGGATATGAGGGTCATTGCGTGTCAGCACAGGGCTGGTGGGTGCATGTCTGCCTGAGCCTGTGCCTTGGCATACTGGGTTTACGTGGCAAGGTTTTGGTAGTGGGGAGGGGGCTGCAGGGGTGGCTTCTGTGAGAAGACACCAGAAGCTGTCTCCATGTTGGACAGAGACAGTTCCAGCTGGCTTCAAGACAGATCGGCCACTGGCCAAAGCTGAGGCTATCAGAGACGCTGGTAGTGCCTTTGTGATAACATATTTAAGAAGGATAAAAAAAATCTGTGCAGTAGTTGTGAGACAAGGGTGAGAAGACTTCAGAGAAACAACTATGCAGACACCAAGGTCAGTGTCCTGGTTTCGGCTGGGATGGAGCTAATGTTCTTCCCAGTAGCTACTGTGTTTTGGATTTAGTATGGGATTTGGTATGTGAAGAATGTTGATAACACACTGATGTTATTAGTTCTTGCTGAGAGATCAAGGACATTTTGCAGTTTCCCAGGTTTTGCTAATGTGCAGGTGCAAAAAGCTGGGAGGGGTATAGCCAGTAGAGTTGACCCAAACTGGCAAAGAGAGTGTTCCATACCATAGACATCATGCCCGGTATATAAGTGGGGGTCGGCTGGTGGGCTGGGTTCTTCCTTCCTCCCTCTCTCTCTCGGGAACTTGGGGTTCCGAGATTGCTGCTGGGGAAATCACTGTTCCGAGATCGCTGCTCGGGATTGTTACATCGTTCTCGGTTTTGCTCTGTGATCGCTGCTTGGGATGGGCTGTGTCAGTCATTGGATCGTCAGGTGGTGAGAAATTATGTGTCATTGGTTTTGTATGTTCTATTATCATTACATTTTAAAATTATTAATATATAATATTATTATATTTACCTTTGCTGTCCTAGTAACTTGTCTTTATCTCAACCCACGAGTTTTCCTTTCTTTTTGATTCTCCTCCCCATCCCACTGGAGGCGGGGTGTGAGTGAGTGGCTGCATGGTACTTGGCTGCTGGCTGGGGTTAAATCATGACAGTCAGTGAAGAAGGAGGGGGAGGAGGTGCTCCAGGTGCTGGAACAGAGGTTCCCCTGCAGCCCGTGGTGAAGACCATGGTGAGGCAGGCTGTCCCCCTGCAGCCCATGGAGGTCCACAGTGGAGCAGATACCCACCTGCATGCGTGGAGGACCCCACACTGGAGCAGGTGGATGTTGCCTGAAGGAAGCTGCAGCCCGTGGAGAGCCTGAGCTGGAGCAGGCTCCTGGCAGGACCTGTGACCCTGTGGAGAGGAGCCCAGGCTGGAGCAGGTTTGCTGGCAGGACTAGTGGCCCGTGGGGGACCCATGCTGGAGCAGCCCGTTCCTGAAGGACTGCACCCCGTGGGAGGGACCCACGCTGGACCAGTGTGTGAAGAACTGCAGCCCATGGGAAGGACCCATATGGGAGAAGTTTGTGAAGGACTGTAACCCTTGGGAGGGACCCCACACTGGAGCAGGGGAAGAGCGTGAGGAGGAAGGAGTGGCAGAGACGAAGCATTTGAGACTGACCGCAACCCCCATTCTTCGTCCCCCTGCACCACTTGGAGGAGGAGGTAGAGAAGTCGGGAATGAAGTTGAGGCTGGGAAGATGGGAGGAGTGGGGGGAAGGTGGTTTTAGACTTGTTCTTATTTCTCACTATCCTACTGTGTTAGAATTAATTGGCAATAAATTAAATCAATTTCCCTCTGTCAAGTCTGTTTTGCCTGTGATGGTAATTGGTAAGTAATGTCCCTGTCCTTATTGCCACCCATGTGCTTTTCATTGTATTTTGTCCCCCTGTCCTGTTGGTTGAGGGGGAGCAATAGAGCAGCTTGGGGGGCACCTGGCAGCCAGCCAAGGTCAACCCACCACTCTTAGTCACTGCAGCCTGCCATGCCTAGCTATTAACCTGCTTCTGGCTGGTTTCTGGCTGACTTCGCTGTCTGTCCTGTGAGTTTAATTCCTTAACGAATGTCCAGACAGACAAGCTGGTGGGAAGACCCAAGGAGGGAGCTGGTGACTGGGTGAACATTGCCGAGGGCTCAGGCCTGGGGCAGGGAGAGGCACAAGGTCTGGCCTGAGTTGGAGGGCTGTGGGCATGCACGTGGGTTGCGGCATGCAAGTGTGCACACATGTCCGGAGTGATGTCCATCCTGGTGAGAGGAGAGGTGTAGCAGGGTTGTGGCAGCAGTCACAGCTGCTTTTGTGGGGGCTGTGATCTGGGATGCCAGACTGTCTTCAGTCACTACTAACAGTCGCAAACACATCCCTCTGGCAGATGGATTCTGCTCCAAGAAGGGCTGGGACACTGCAGTGCTGCATTGGGTATCTGCAGCTGAGCCAAGTCTTATATGCAAAGGAACAGGGTTAGCTGCCTACACCGTAGCCCACAGCATGGCACGTTGTGCAAGATGGAAGAAAACATCAAGATCTGCAACATCATGTGGCCTTGACAAGGCATGGCTGTGAAACACCAGGTGGAATGAGGCTGATCTTCCCTTCATCAGCTCTGGGGTGCACACAGATTTGACTTGCTTGCTGAGGCCAAGACAACCAAGGTACTTGCTGTTGATGCTGCCTGCTGCGGGCCATGGGCAACCTCAGGTGTCTGCAGGAAAAAGGAAGGAAAAGGTGATTGAGGAAAACCTAAAAAAGTATGGAAATAGGAGCTGACATTAAGAGTGTGACCCTGCACTTTTTCTGGCTTTTACTTATCCTTCCCACAGGGAACAGTCACAAAGTATCAGTGCCAGAATAAAACAGGTCAGACCTGGAAGAAGATGCCATGGCCAGTAGGTCTAGGTAAGTAGTCACTGGGACAGCAAAGAGCACATATCAAAGTATACAACATGTAGTATCATACTGCAAGCTGCTTTCGGCAAGTGCTAAACCTGAGATACCCCTCTGTAGGCATTCAGCAGTTTCTAGTACCCTTGCAGGCGAGGATATGTCCTACAAAACTTGCCAGAAGCAATCCTCATTGAACAGGCAGATGACTCCTTCTGCTCTGTATGAGCAATAAGCAGTTGCTTTCCACACACTGTTTTGATGAGTCCTTTACTCTCTCATGACTGATTTGCCTTCCCAAAGCTCTCAACCGTCAATTTGCACAGTCTGTATTGTATTTCTGAATATACTCAATTACAAAACAAGGCAGTAAATTTTTGGCTTTAAATACATGGAGCTGTCAATTTCAGTAATGGAGAAGAAATGTGGCACGGGCCCAGCACTTAATTAAAGAGCAGGTCATCAGGGATGCACCAACAATGGATTTGACATGGAGGTCTGACTCCTTAAGGAGCCACACAGCATCTTGTACCCAGAGCATCCTTCCCTGACACAGTGCTCTGGAATTAAGAGATGCTACGAGCAGCCACACAGCTAGACACAGACAATCATGAAATTGGAGAGGGACTAACTTCGATTACACTCCCTGATCTTCTACTGAGCTGCATTACAATCCGCAAACAACTTACTAAAACATCGCCAAAGTCTCCGCTAGTTTTTTACTGCCCACAAGAGGATTTCCCTTCATTTTCCTATCATTAATTATTTTTGCTTAAAGCTCTCATACAGCTAGTTTTGATTATAACAGCAACAGCAGTGAAAAATAGATTTTTGAATGGACAAAGCAAAATGGTGAAAATCATTTTGGAAGAGAAGTTAGAGAAACACCTGAGTGTGTAAGAGTTCTTGTGGAGCATCAAGACTGGGTGAATTCATTGTTTCAATGAGATTATCTAATTTTGATTTAATACGGAGGCCATATCTGTCCCAGGAGGTCCCAGCTGTACAAATGACCAGAGCCTGAGAAGGAAGTGTTGCAAGGGACAGTGCATAAATTTACCCTTTTCTTATATTCTTCTGTTGGTATCTGTGTTCAGCCACCCATGGAGATGCAATGCAGGACTCTGATCTGCATCGGGATGGGTCCTCTTGCTTTTACCTGCAAGATGCAAACAGTATGTCCAGACAGAGTAAGAAGCTGATTAAGGAGCTCTCTAGACCCTTGACCTTTAAATAAGTCTTGAAACATGAGAGACAGTCCTGGAGACTGGAAGAGATCTAACCACAAGCACTTTGTTGTAATAAAGTCTTCAGCAAGGGAACACATTGAGACCGGTGATGTGCAGACACAGGGACATGAGTGAAGAATTAGGTGCACAGTCCTCATGGAGAAGCCATGGAAGTGATCACCCAAAAGCTGCAGCAGATTCTTCATTAGTGGGGATTTTACTAGTCTAGTTCGAGCACAGAGAAAGAGAGGTGAGATAGTGCATGGAAGTTTGGGCAGAAGGGGAGCCAGGCAGGGTATCTGCTGGGTCCGTGTGGGAGGGACAGTGAGTGAGGGGTGAAAATGTGGATAGGGAATGACGCACGGAGAGACCAGGGCTGGCCACGGGGCCTTCGGACCGCTTTGTCATTGCCTCTTTCCAGAGAACTCAGCTACACAAGAGGTGCTGCACGGTGCGTGGCCAGTGAGGTGTCTTCATACCCGGAGAGCACCACTCCCTCCCTCCTCCTTCAGACGGGAAACAGCAAGGCTGCTTTAGCGTCCCACTGCGGTGTGGCCGCAAGGGAACTGCATGAGACTCGTGGCTGTCCGACAGCAGCAAGCGCCAGACAGAGTGTGGGAGCGGGAACGCCACGGCTGGTACAGCAATACCTCCTGCTCTCTCCAGGAGACTGGCAATGTGCAAGGACCCTCCTGAGTGCACCAGGAAAGGGCTGGCAGCCTGCCGTCCCTGCTGGCTGGAAGGCCATGCTGCTGCTGGCTACGCTCAGGGGACAGGCTCTGGTACAGGGACATCTGACCTGACCTACAACCCCCTTGTGCTACTCTGTGCCCGCACTGTCTGTGCTAGCGGGACGTCCGCTGCCGGGAGCGGCCCGAGCAGGGCTGCCTCAGGCCCAGGGAGGGGCTGCAGGTGACCCCCACGCAGGCAGCCCTGCAGCGAGCCCAGGCAGCCCGCAGGGCTCGAGCGTGGGGCTGGAGACAGGACTGGAGGTGACACCGCGGTGTGGGCCCGGGGCCCGTTCAGGAGGTGGGCCGGGGACAGCTACACCCAGTGCCGCTCGGGGAGGGTCTGGGTGCCCCGGCCTGAGCTGGAATGGAGCTTCTGGGCTGTGCAGGGAGGGAGGGGATGGGGGGGCCAGGTGAGGCTCATCAGGCCAATTAAGGCCTATTAGTGCCCTTGGGGGCCTGATGGGCTGGCTCCTGTGAAAGCAAGGACTGGCTCTGAGCACAGTTTGGGAATGGACCGACAGGAAATTTGATGGCTTTTTCTTCTGGCCCATTTCCGTAGCTAACTGTGCCGCCACTCTAAAGCAATGAAAGAGCGAGCTACGGAAATACAGACCAGCAAGATGAGCTTCAGTTCCCAGCAAAAAATGTTACTGAAAAGCCTGTCAAGCTGGTGTCTGGAGAGGACTTGTAAGTGTGAGAGTTTTACAACAGGAGCCAAAGATCGGAAACAGAAGTGAAAGTATGGACACAGCAAAGAAAAACCAACATTGACATCAAGAAGACAAATACCATCAGGGAAGTGACAAGAAAACTGATAAAAAGATTGATACAGAACGAAGGTGGAACAAGCGCTGGGTTCTGATGTTATATGTAAAAGTGTGCTTAAGGACCTTTGTAATCCAGCATTTAAGGTTTTTTATGCTGAAAGAATTGCATATCTATTCTGAATTATTAACCCCATCAGAAAAAGATACTTTTTTCAGAGAATACAACATGTAGTTTCTTATGTAAAAACGATCTTTTTCCTAGGTATGGCAACCCAACTGTGATACTAACAGAGCATGAATCAAAATTTGATTGACATAAGTGTATTTTTAAAACATTAGCTTTGGTCTTTTTGGAAAAGAATATTAAAGATGTGCAAGTACCATGCAGGTTTCTGAATAAGGACCTGAGATCCCTATTTGTCATTGCTGCATTACAAGGTTTTTCCTCCCGGAGCAGTGTATGTTGCCAGATGCAATGTTAGACAACAGCCTGAAACCAGATTACCTCACCAGGTGCTTCTTCAGATTAAAAACAAGGGTATTGGAAGTCCTTTAAAGCATCCTAAATGAAAGGGGACATGACATATAGTGCAATAAAAGAAGAAATGTATGATATAAATGAGACATGAATAAGTCTCTCTTGACCCAGATAAATTTCTTGGGTAATTCTACTTCTCCAGGTTATTGTGGCACAATTCACTCCTGTTAAGGCCTTCCTCTGACAGTTTATAGCTAGCTAGTATCTCCAAAGCCAGCTTTTTTTTTCTGGATAGAAACTAGAAAAGATCCTTCTGAAACAGAGAAAATCTGTTCTCTGTCTTGCCCACCGTGTCCTTCAAGGATAGCCCTCTTATTCAGTCCTTCTGCCAATCCAGGATCTCCAGAGGGCTTTTGAGTTGCAACAAACTCAAGACAGGAAAACTCTTCTCGTCTGCCCTGGGGCCTTGCTGTACCTCCATTTTGTGCTTGTCTCCTAGGTACCAGCTCCCTGCAACAGTGTTTTTTGGATGTGTTTCTCCTTCACTCCATGTCCGACCTCATCCTGAAGTGCAGGTTCTCCCACTTTTTTGCTGCCTGAGGTAATGCTATATCCCCTCATTTGGAAAACACAACTTCATCAGACTTAACCAAAATAAAATGTAAGAGTACGCTTGGTCTGGCTCACAGTAAACTTGCGGACTTCAGAGATGCTAGAGGCAACCCAGGCTCTTCAGCCATTTATTTATACTGTTGAGAACAACTTCCAATAAAATACAAACATAACTTCATTAAAGAAAAAGTACTTGAGCTTAACGTTACAGATTAATGAGCTTTTCTAAGATAAATAATAACTTGGCTATTCTTTTACTCAAAACAGCTTGAAATTCTCACATGTGAGTGAAAATACTGTGCTCCGGGTTGTTTGGTTAGCCTAGTAAAAAGTGAGTGTCTAAATGGTCTTCATGCTCTTCTGTACAAGCTTTAGGAGAAGTTTTAGGACGGAGCAATGAGTGAAAGAAGGAAAGATGAAAGAAGGACCTGCTAAAGGCAGTGGAAAATTTTGGAAAAATCCTATTTCAGGGTACCCAAGGCCTCATCAATTTTACTTTACTGACAATAAATCTAGGCCATCTACAATGCCTTTTGTTTTGCTTCTTTCAGGCTTACCTCATTAGGTGAGTATAATCTGCTGGAAAAGCGCTTGCCTAAGGTTGCTGATAGATATTATTTCCATAAGCAGGAAAAGCTTCAGAATCTGTTTCATATATTCTGCTACGTTTGATCAAGTTTACACAAAACAAAACCTGGACATCATTTATATGATCCTCATGATGTGCCTTAAAAAGCGCAACTTGATTTAAATCACCCTGTTGGGAAATGCTAGTTGCCATATTTCTCCTAGGAGCCAAGAGTATTTGCATGGTGTTTTGTATGACCCTTAGCAGAGTAGCTGGTTTGTAAAACGCAGTGCCTTGGTAATTAGGGGATGTCATCTGACAGAATACTGTCGTGATGGGTGTTTAACTGGTTTTGTTTGATTACGCGTTGCTTTCTGTACAGCACTAGATGGGCTGATCGGCTCCGCGGGGAAGCCAGGAGAAAGGCAGTGGGTTTGCCCAGTTGTGGTGCTGGGTGAGGGTGCACCCGCAGAGCACGGGGTGACTGTCCCTCTCTGAGCGCCGCCAGCCCCGGGGAGCACGTGGAGTGTGCAGGGGGACAGACACTGCTGACTGGGGTCCTGCAGCAGCCGGCTTGCTGCCACCACTGAAGAAGTAGCAGCGGACGAGCCACCAGCCACAGGGCGAGACGCGGGAGGCTGGGACGATGCTTTCCACAGCCCAGAAGCGCTGCAGGGCGGCCTGAGCGGCTGCAAAGGTGCAACAGAATGCAGTGGGTCCTACTGCTGCAGGTATTGCGGTGCTGGCGGCAAAGAACAAATGCGTGCTGTGGCTGGCTGCCTGCAGGGCTGAACATCGAGGTGCAGTTCTTTAGCAATGAGTAGGAAAGATACTCTAATTACCACAGGGAATAATCACATTTGTTTCAGGTGCCTTCTGCAATCTGGAACAGATCCAGCCTAGGTCTTCACCCTTGAGCAGGGGTCCTCTCAGTGCCATGAAGCTGTGCGTTGCTTTTTCTAGTGCTTCCCTGGAGGGATGAGTGTCGCAGTTGCCCATGCTTGCAGCTGTGAATACAATGCACAATTACCCTTTCTAATAAGGGTAATCAAAGCATTGATTAAAAACCTCCAGTTAGTCAGTTTAAATTTTTCATAAAATGCTGAAGACTATTGTTGTAAGAGTGGAAAAGAATTAAATTATTGAAAGAGTTCTTGCCTGTCTTTAAATCGTCTTCCTGATATTGACTGGCATAATTTTTCTATTTGCATACTGGAGTCATGTTTTTTAAATAGACTGTTAATGAAATTATCAGTAAGTTTGTGATACCCTCTTCAAGCCACCAGAGGAAAAAATGGTTTACTTAGTGATAAGCATTCTAACCAACTATCATGATGTTATGTTTTCAAACCTTTCTCTTACAGGCTTATATCTTCAAAAAGTGTTGCTTTTATCTGTGAGTTTGTTTTTCCTTTTTTTTTTTTTTTGTCAAAACCAGCACAATAACTAGGATTAGTGGCGGAGCTAGTTAAAAAATATTTAGGAAAAAAATGTTATTTTGAGATAAATGGAGATAAATGATAAAATGGAGAAAGAACAAGCATAAGTGAGAAGAAATGAACTTTTGATTCTGAGGAATGTTTAAGACTCCGGAGAGTCTAGTATGTGCCTCGGGATGAATAACAGCTCACCGTGTCTACCTCTTGGTTCCATATTAGTAGCCAAAATGCAACTGAAGATTGTGAAGGTATCGTTTAGGAAGCTTAAGGGAGAAAGGCTTTTCATGAAAGCCTTCAAGTCTTCAATACTTTCCAATTGTTTTAAATTTACCTCAATGACGTTGAAAATCTACTGCAATTTCATTATCTGTGTTACTGCATAGCAAAAATATTTTATTTTTGACCAATGCTTATTATGAATTACATCTCTCGTATTCCTTAGAAATGACAAGCCACGACAATCGTGGTGGGTGCGGGACACGCTCCGCGAGCCACGCTCTGGAGGCCTCGGGCGGGCTTGCAGTCCCACGGGAGGCATCAGCGGGAAGGGATGGCAGGAGACGACCGCTGGCCCCAGCACAGCAGGCCCCCGCGTGTGGCCTCTGTGCCCAGCTCTGCTGCCCCTGCCAGGCAAACGCAAGGCCAGGGCAGACCCTTGCCCCCGCTGCCTTTGCGCAGAAGGGGCCGGCGCTGCTGCCGCTGGCGCACGAGGCTGACGGGCTGTGGCGGCCGGGCGGTGCTGCGGGCGCAGTCCCGGGCCAGCTGTGGCACGCCGCAGAGCAGGGGCCTGCGCCAGCGCGGGGGAGGTGCTGGCGAGCGTGGCCTTCGGCCTTGGGGTAGCTCAGGCCCTCACTGAGGAGTGGGGCGAGGAGATGGTGGGGTGTTTGCTGTTAAGCTCAAAATCTCATTTGTGGGCAAAGAGAAAACATGCTTTATATATAAGGCCAGGAATTACTATATGTGTAATTGACAGGCTGGAGCGTTGGGTGGAGAGGAACCTCATGAGGTTCAACACAGGCAAGTGCAGGGTCCTGCACCTGGAGAGGAACAACCCCCTGCACCTGTACAGGTTGGGGGTGACCTCCTGGAAAGCAGCTCTGTGGAGAAGGACCTGGGAGTCCTTGTGGATGATAAATTCACCATGAGGCTGAGGGAGCTGGGGCTGTTTAGCCTGAGGAAGAGGAGACTGAGAGGGGACCTCATCAACGCTTATCAATATCTCCAGGGCGGGTGTCAAGAGGATGGGGCCAGACTCTTCAGTGGTGCCCAGCGACAGGACAAGGGGCAACGGGCACAAACTGGAACACGGGAAGTTCTGCCTGAACACGAGGAAAAACGTCTTCGCTGTGAGGTGCCAGAGCCCTGGCACAGGCTGCCCAGGGAGGGTGTGGAGTCTCCTTCTCTGGAGAGATTCCAACCCGCCTGGACGCGGCCCTGTGCAGCCTGCACTGGGTGACCCTGCTCTGGCAGGGGCTGGGCTGGGTGGTCTCCAGAGGGCCCTTCCGATCCCTACCACTCTGTGATTCTGTGAAATATTAACAGTTTAATCCAATAATCATGAGTAGTCCAGATCTAATTATTTCAGAAAGAGAAATACGTATATGCAGAAGAAGCGTTAACAGGAACAATAACAATAATACCATTAAAACTGTTATACTCGTGCTTCCTTGCTTCTGCTTTTCTTGGTGCTATGCTCACCCCTCCACTACTCCGTTGGGTCCTCAGGCTGGTGGTGTCACTTTTGTGTTGGAGGTGGGTGAGGGGTGTTACAGCAAGTCCTCAGCATCTCGAGTCCTTTGCCAGGACGAGTATGTTGTTCCTCCTAGTAGGAGCCACCAGGGGTCACTTTTACACGTTTGCTGTCATGCTTTCATGCCTTCTTTTTCTTCAGCTCCGTTCTGCACCTCCATGTTGCATCTGCATCGCGGCTTTTCCCTATGTTAGATACTGTTTCCTTGTTCTCTTTTTACACCTAAAGAAAGTTTTGTCCAGCTCCAAGACTGCATTTTTCTACCTGACCGCTCATTAATGGAGTGTGGTTTACAGCCACGAGCTCTCCCGTTTCAGCCTGTGCCCCATCTCTTATCACCTCACGCCTGCGCTCCCCTGTGCTGCATCGTGGTGCCACCTCTCAAACCTCTGCTATTAGACCAGGCCTGTATTTCCCTGCACTATATCATTATGTTAGTCAAGAAACCGTGTTGGTATAATACAAATATAAACAAAGCAAAAAAGAAATTAGTCATAGACACCTGATCAATTGAGAAAAATGCTGTTCAAAGTGAACCAAGTGAAACAAAGCTGCAGGCAGGTCAAGAAGCACTCAGAGCGAGCAGGCCTGACGAGCCCCTGTCCCGAGGCCTTGCAAGCTCCGTACAAAGCTGCTGGCCCGTTACCAGCAATGGCAGCTGCACTACCTGGCTGAAAGGGTGAGGAGATCTGGGAGCTCCGGGACGACTGGGGAAAGGAAACTGTCGCGCTCATCTTCAAAGATGGCCAAAAGAATGTTCTGGGAAACTACAGGTGGATCGAATTCACTTTGGTTCCTGAGAAAATCATGGAGGGAGTCCTCTGAGATTTATGGGAGGAAATCTCAGAAAGGAGAAAACAGTGATTGGGACAGCCGACACGTACTTCTCAAGCGTAAATCACTCCTGACCGACGTGATTGCCTTCTAGCATAAAATGACATTCATTTGTGGATGAAGAAAGAGCGATGAATGCCATTTACCTTGACTGTAGCAAGGCTTTTATCACTGCCTCCCACAGTTCTCCACGGTGAGATGCTACAGTCCGGTTGAGCAGTAGATGGGCAAGACGTGGCTGGGCCCGAAGAGCGGTGGCTGGCGGCCTGGTGACAACCCGAGCGCAGCGGGGCCTGCCCGGGAGCCTGCGCCGCTGAACGTCTGTATCGGTGACGCAGAGCAGGTGATGCAGCAGCTCTCGTTGCGTTTGCAGGTGACACCACCCTGGGGACCTGGCTGCCAGTGCAGGGGCAGGGCCGCCGCCCAGACAAGCCGGGGCCGATAGGAAGAGCGGGGCGACGGGAGCCTCGTGAGGCTTAGCACGGGCAAATGCCAGGTGCTGCCCCAGGCAGGAACGGGGCTGGAGATGGCTGTTGAGGAGCAGCTCTGGGGAACGCCTGGGGTCCCTGTGGGCAGCAAGTGGGGTGGGAGCCAGGCCCCCGCGCGTGACGGCCATTCCCCAGCCAGGGCGAGCCTGGGAGAGGTTGCAAGGCAGTCGGGCTGGAGCACTCGCCCCGTGAGGAGCAGCCCCGGCCCAGGCGGCATCGTGGGAGCTGACGGCTGCCATCCTGAATCCATGAGGGGTTACCGGGGAGATGGGGCCAGCACCGCAGGCAGGGTGCGGTGGGAGGATGGGAGAGCAGGGCACACAGCAAAGCCAGAGCGGCTCGGGCCAGGCGCGGGCAGAAACCTCCCCCCAGCAGCGGCGCGGGGAGGAAGACTAGGGGGTCTCTGTCCCCGGAGACCCAACGGGGTGAAGCCCTGAGCGACCTGGGCCGAGCCCAGGGCTGGCCCCCGCTGAGCCGGGGCCGGGGCAGAGGCCCCGAGATCTCTTCCCAGTTGGGTTATTCTATGATCTTAGGAACTGATCAAATGTGTAACAGCTCACATTTTTCACATTAATTCTATTTCTTCCAACATGTTTGGATTTAATAGCTTAATGATTTAATAATTTTTTCTAGGTTCTAAAACACATCAGTGAGACACCTAGATTAATCTTGATTTTAGCTGATTTTTTTTTTTCTTATGAATTATGTTGCTGCAATCCTTTTGACATACAGATCTATAGTAATCAATCAAGTGTTTTCACTACATCCAGGAGAGGGCACTGCAGCATGAAAAGAAAGCCTGTAGCTTCTCTCATGAGTATAGCTGACTCATTATTTCTGGAAGAAATAATAAATATTAAATATAACCAGGGTATTTGCTAAAGATTATTTTAGTGCATTCTATTTTCACTACTATTTTTAGTCTAAAACACTAAGTATACAAAAAAATTTATGCATTTTTAGATTTTCTATTTTAAAATAGCAATTTTAATCCAACATTTTTATGTCAGAATTTGAAATAGTGGTAATGTCTAGCATTCAAACTTGTCTTTGTTGTACTATAGTGGGGGTGGTTAAACCAATTAAATTTTTTCTGTGTACTTTTTTTCAGTCTGAAGAACAAATTTAACTGTGCTTATTTCTGTCTACTCGTACATCAGCAGGAACAGACTTTAACCATGAAATTTCAGCAGGGAGCTACCACCGTTCATGAGAAGAATATGCTAAATGACAGTGCTCTATAGTTCTTATGATCTTCTAATGAGGTAAATAAGCTTCAAGAATTGCAATGGTTTTATCAATTGTACTCAATAATTTCTTAGTCAAAGTAAAAAAGTGTCAAGGAAAACTGCAGTTACAGCAAAACTTGCAAAGAGGGACACTGCAATGCAAGCATATTTAAATGTATTTCAGGGGCTTAAATAGCACGTGGAGCATAATCCTAGAGTAACGCTCCTTCCTCTCATTCTTTTTGGAAAGGGCACGGGCCTAGATGTGCCTAAGCATTTCAGAGTGCTGAGGCGTCGGGCCGTTAAAGCTCAGCTGGCCTGACATACAATTGCCAGTCTTATCCCCAGACTGGTGATTAACGAAGAGGGTGATGGTATTGACAGAGGTGATAGAGCAGTAGGTGGGCGTAATACAAGGAATCAGAAGCCTTTCGTCCCATTTCAGTGGTGTCAGGGCTGTAGAACACATTTTGAGGAAAAGAATATTCAGAAACGGAAGGTAAACGGGGGGGAATCATATTAATATATCTCTAGTATAAATGTGCTAGACTAAGCTAATGATTGATCTTGGATAAGAGAACTGATTTTCTAGACAATCACAAAGCCCTATTTAGCTGAACTTTAAGCATTTGATCACTTGAGTTATGGCACAATATTGGCTAAGACGCAGAACACAACCTCAAAACTATTAACAAAAGAAAGGAAAGTTTGGTAAAATTTACTGTTAATGTAACACTAGAAGGTAGCGGTAATATAGCTGAGAATGGGGATGGTGTACAAGAAAGGTAAATGGCCTTGTAGGCTGTATTAACAGAAATGCTATGAAAACTGATAGCGCGACATAGAAGATAAAGTACTTCTACCTCAAACAAGAATTTCTGCTGTAACTTGGGAGCTGATTATTAGGAGAGGGGGAGTCCTGTGTCTGAGTTTCTTTTCCAGCAAACAGCAATTTCAAGATTGGAGATATAATGGCCACTGGTGGACCTATCCTTTATGAATTCTACCAGCTGTCTTTTAACCCATTTATTTTATTTTCCACATTATTTTATGACATGGAGTTCCACAATTTAATCAAGGCCTACTGCATTTTGTGTGATTTAAATGGCTGCACAGGTGACCAAGAGAATGGAGAGTTTGCTTCCGATAGCAGAATACGGCAGTTTAGCTTGTTCAGCCTTGTCAAAAGAAGACTCAGTGGGATTATGATCATCCTGTACAAATACATCTGGAAGTATCAGAGACTGATTATTTCTATCAAAAGATTTAAATGATGCAATTTAAATTAAATTTCAATCATGTAAATAGGAATATAAGCTAATTATTAAACGCAAGGTGTTACGTGTTTCACTCAGGCTTTTTCCAGGTTTTGATGTTGTCTTTCTTCTCTTTTCAAGCTCTTGAAAGAACCAGAAATGGGTTTCAACTGTGGTAACATTTGTGATTTATATGTGCGTTGGAAGCAAATACTATTTTGGAAGGAATACTTGTCAGTGAACTGTTAAGCTTTACCAAATGTTGGTGCCATCTTCCTTATTCCAAACTGTGGCAAAATGTTTTAATTAAAATCAAGAAACGGAATGGATTTTCCCATTTTTCATTTATTAGTTTTTACACAGATGGCGAGAAAGAAGGGTAAAGCCAAAAATAATTACGTATATGAGGAAGACTTAAATTTCTGGTAGGATGCCATCAGTGGATGGAAACAGCTGATGTCCGAAGGAGCAGATCCCACCTCAGCATCTTGTTTGGCTCAGAATTGAGGCACTGTGGTAAGGCTGCATGTGAGCAGGAGAGAAGCGCTGCAGCGCGGGGTGAGGCAACGATTCCTGGCTTTGCTTGGAGACAACAGATAATTAATTGCTGAACATGAGCTACAGGTGACACTGAGAAATAGGAAGTGCATAGTGGAAGGGAGATTCCCGCAAATGAAATGATTCATAGTTAAACTGGA
The DNA here is from genome assembly GCA_009819775.1 of Phoenicopterus ruber ruber. NCBI lineage: Eukaryota > Metazoa > Chordata > Aves > Phoenicopteriformes > Phoenicopteridae > Phoenicopterus > Phoenicopterus ruber. The sequence goes on from CM020219.1 coordinate 24,387, forward strand.
ACCTCTTCCCATGGGATGCTGCAGATTCTTGAAGGTTACACTGGTTAAAAATGAATTATACAAGTTAATGGAGTAAAGTCCATGCAGGATTGTTAAATTTATGGCGCACTTCTGGGTTTCTAGGGTAGTGTCACTATACGCTTGCTCTGCCCTCATCCTCTACCTAGGGCACCTGCTTTTAGTTACTGTCGGAGCGCACACAGAACTGCTCCGAGGAGCGCTGCAGCTACCATGCTGCTGAAGACCTGCAGAACAAACCAGAACAAGCAAACGCTGGAGGACAAATGGTATCAATAATTGCTATTCCATTTGTTCCCAGTTGCGATACCTTGTAAAAGTATTCAGCCAGTATTGACCAAACCAAAAAGAGAAAGATGTTCCTTAGAATGAGAGAAGAGCTCTGGAACTGCAGGTTGCGGAACATAACATTGGACTCGGTGATTGTAAGCTGATCTATTCTTTAAAACAAGAAGCTAAGTATATCTTCTACAATGAACTCCTACAATTTACTTGGGAAAGCAGATTCAAAGCAGACCCATGTTTCACCCTTGGCTTTAAAGAGTAAGGCTTTTGATGGTTCTAATTTTGCTACTTTTCTTCTTTTTATATTTTGAAATTTCCTATCTGATCTGTCGTCAGTCATCAATGCTCTGATGCCTGGATGAAAGCTGTGCGGGACTTCACCAAATAAGACAATCACAGATTTACAGAAAGATTTGAAACCAGTAGAGGGCTTTTAGAGAGTCAAGTCCGAACATGACAGAAAATGTCAACATTAACATATTGTTATTACCAATATATAAAAGAAAACTTGAAAGGGTTCTTTCCAGATCCAGCCGATGCAGTTAGCACTACGACTCTCTGTTAAGCATACTGTCGGAAGACTAACAAGTGAGTGCTGAAATAGGAAATTATTTGGAATATTTGTTTCATGAAAGCTTGCTATTTCAAATATTTAGGTATTTGTGTGTTATTTATGTATTGAAAATGTCTGACATCAATGATGATCTTTATCAGGAAGATCTTTGGACTTAGTCCTAAGACATTACCTTTAATCCAAAAAGCAGAAGTGTACTAATATGTGTTGAAATGGCATCTCAGCATCCATTGCCTTATTTCTGGTTTGCATTCGTTACATCCCACCAGTCATTCTCTGCTGTGGATAATGTCGGAAACACAAGCAAGGAGCGGGATCTCCTGAGTAGCCCAGCAGCAGGTAGGGCTGCACACAGAGGTGACAGAGTGAGCCAGGTAACAGAGGTGTCCCATGACTCTGACCAAGAGGCCATGCCTGGAGAATCCAGAAGGGCTGTACTGGCGCTGGCTGGCGTGGAGCTAATTTTCAGATAATAATAAACAGACAGCACTGATTTCTGATTTTGGTGACCCTGAAATGCTTCCCAAGCAAACTGGGGGCAGCCAATGAGCTTGACTCGTAAACCCTTTCACCTTTTAAACAGCATCTCCATAGAAATAGAGATTGATGGCCAAGTGAAATTCAGATTTGAGACCTGAATTCCTGTGTCGAGGCTCAAGAAAGCACGTGTGGTGCTATCAAGACTAGCCATGTCTTATAGCACTGCTGTGTGCAGTCAGCTCTGTGTGACATTTGGGATCTAAGAAAGACACTTCCCTTATTCTGGGATACTCCTGAGCCCAGTGACACAGGTACCAATATACACCCTTAACAACAGCAGAGTTGTGAATTCTGGTGAAGAAATCACAGAATTGGTAAGATAACTTTCTTTTTTCCCCATTTTTTATTTGTTCCAAGTCAGATAAATGGGTTAATGAATTTTTTTTATTAGGAAACATCTTCCACCTATACTGTGGATACATCCTTTTTACATTCCTTTCCATGATCTGAAGAATTTTGCTTCCTATATAAAACAAGTAAATGCAAAATTATCTTTCTAGTTTGAAAAATGTCCTCAGTCAGCAAGGCAAGTCTCTCTGCTTTCTTCACTCCAGGTCTATTCATTCCTGATAGTTTTAATTTGTTTCTTTTAAGTCACCCCTGGTTTTTCATGGAGTTTTACTGCCTACTGAAGCCAAGAGTGAGTGTGTGCGATTTCAGTGAGAGCATGGTGATGGGAATGCAGATAATGTCATACTCAAGCAAATCTATATCTGTATCTTAACACCAAATGGCTAGTAAAAGCAAGTTTGAGATAATCTAGTTACCCGGGATTTTAAAAAAGCAAACCTAAGGAAATGTAAAGTTTTGAAGTCTCATTCGCCCAGGAAAGTAATTAATTAGCAGCCAATCTCAATTGGTCTGCATACCACTTCAATCCACAGAGAGAAAGCCGGGCTGTTTCCTGGATCACTTTGTTTTTACCTTCTCAAGGGCGATGGGGGACAGTGCTTGTACCTGCACACAGGGGAGTTGTGCGTGTGTCACTTGTTAACAAGCTCCAAGCTGGAGTAGCTGGTGCGTGGGGGACCCAGCAAGAGGCTAAGAGGGACTGGGACCCAGGCAGGGGTGTCAGACAGACAGAGGGATCACGCCGATACTTTAGGGGACCCGTGAATGTGCTTGTGACTCTAGAGAGTGGGGTGTGTCTGCCTTCCCTAGCGGCTGTCAGTCCCGACCAAAGAGGAAGAAGGGACTAAGCTGCCTGCAATTATGTTTTATATCAGTCCTATACGTATGGTGCTGTGGAGAGCAGTGCCCTGTCAATGGCAGTCTGTGCAGCCGTTGTGTCCACGTTGCGTGTGTGTCTGTGTGTCTCTGTGACATGTCCTCAGCTTTGCTACTGGTTGAACTTGCAAACGTAAAGTGGCAGCTGTGTCCCTTGGCCGTGGATGGAAACCCCTGGGCTCCAGCAGCCAGAAGGAGGAATCCTCAGTCCCCAGGGCAGCTGGAGGTGGTAACCCCTCACTACATTCCAAACAAACAGCAGTGAAACAGCTCTAATGGTTGCTGCAGACTGGCAGTGCCTACCTGTGGCTGTGTAGCAAAGAGGAGAGAAATGCTAGTTTGAGCACAGATGAGTGCTGAGTCGTGCTGGGCAGACCAGAATTCAATTAGATGCAAAAACTGCAGCCAACTGTTCCCCGAGCTACCATCTGCCCTGCAAGAGACAGAGGGGTTTGCTTCCTGCATTTTTCCCCCTTCTAGTTGCTTGCTAAAAGCATAAAACTTTGCAACTGAAAATCTGAGGTTTCAGTGCCTCCCAGATGTTTGTAACATTCATCTGTTCTATTTTCCAGATGTTTTAATATCTTTATTGTGCAAACAAAAGCTATTTGTGTAGCAGCAGTCAGTGATCTGTGTCTTCAAGCTGTTTTCTTCTCCCAGGCAAATCCAGCCCTGTAGGCAGTATTCAGCTCACATAAAAGTAAGTTCCCACGCTGACAGCAGATTTGGGTGACCCTCCTTGCCTCGGAGACTTCCCGTCGGACTCAGTTGTTCCAGTCCTCTGCTACGGCTCGGAGCAGCTGGCAATAAATGGCACATGAATAGAGCAGTGCTCCATTGACAGACCCTTGTTATTAATGCCTGGCTAAGTGAGGAAATGCACACATATTCATCCTTGTTTTGCTTCCATTTGATAGTATAAAAATATTAAAAGAAAGCACAGACATGAGCCTGAGGCGATACGACTGTACTGGCCTTGCTACTGAAGAACGGGCACTAAAGGAACATAGTGTGAATTGTGCTAATTGTAACTGCTCTGGCAGGCAGGACACAACTCAGCCCCGAGTGGCCGTTATGCCGAGTCTGTCGGGCCTGCATCGTTTGCCTACGCTGTAAAACTGCTGGGACAGATCATGATGTAAATATTCCTGTGCGCTCAGGCTGAATTTTGAACCCTTGCAAAGAACATGTATAGGAATAACAGGAATGAGGTTCCCTGTTTGTGTTCTAGCCCTATCTCTACAAAAGGAGCTAACAATTCCTTTGCATTTAAGGAGATAGATCTGACTACAGCATAAAGCAGCAGCTGAAACAAAGACGTAGTATGAGTTGGTTCCACCTGAACCAGGAAGAGTTGTCACCTCCTCGTAAGAGCCTCAGAAAAAGAATTAGTTTTACTGCATAAAATACTTAATCCTGACTGATCAAATTGACATAATACTGGCCTGAGCACAGCAGGTACTCTTGTCTTTTTCAAAGCACAAGGGCTACGATTTCATGGTTCTGCTAAAATCCGCTGTCTAGAAAATACTACAAGCTCCTATGGGAGGTAGTGCAAGGGCTCGCGGAAGTTGTTCACAGCTGTCTGCTGCATCCTCGCTGTCTTCATGTGGTGCTTTTTCTAGTAATAAACTTTGGTACAGACTGTTTTCTATTAACTACCATGAATCTATTTTACAAGCATTGTTCACGTGTAAAATTAGACTCTCTTCTGCCCAAAGCGTGGCAGCCTTTAGGAGACGACCCTAGGAGCAATGCACAAATGACAAGGGTGGAAGGATGAAGATAATGCCCCCTCCGCCTTACTCCAGGCACTCTTGGTCTGTGGGATGCCAGATTTACCTGCTGGGCTCTGCCATGAAACTACGGGAAATTCTGGGGAGTCTCTGGTGCACTGGAGAGAAACGTTTTTTTTTTTCAAAACACTCTGCAACATGAAAAGCAGAGCAGAGGGAACTGTTCTGTGAAGGAAACTTACTCTTTCCTGAAAAGTCCTTCCCTGCCATACCTGTTGGTGTGGTTCTGTTGTTTGTAATCATGCTTCACTTTCACCTTAGGCAGTGAGAATTCAGGTTGAACTTTCAGATAAATTGTACCTTCTTTAGCAGAACAACAGTGCTGATGTAGTACACTCCACCTCAGCCCCTCATACGACGTCTGTACAGGTAACGGGCACGTGTAGTGACAATCATTTCACTGTAGAGAAACCAGTAGCATGAAACCAGGATTCGGACTCGTCCTGAGTCAGCACCTAAGTCATCAACCACACAAACCCAGGCGTTGCTAAATGATCGGCCAAGCCTCCCGAGCAGTTCTGGTTGCGATAAAAGCTTGAAAATACAAAGCGTGTGTGTGCTGGGGGGGGGGGGGGGGGGCACGTGTTTTGTTACGGGGGGAAGGGAGACGGGAAGACGGGCCTTTAAGTACAAAAGCTGTTTTTCCGCACAGTAAGGAAGGTTTGCTCATGTGCTAAAAACCTGAGCCTTCCTCCTTATTACGTATGGAAGATTATACATGCTTGTTTATGTCAGCCGATGTGGACATCAGTCAAATTTTCCCATGACTCAATGAACAGATCCCATTGGCGTTATTAGTGATTACCAATGGGAAATTTAATCTCAAAAACTGAGACAAAATTTAAGACTTTCAGAAATTTGGTGTTCTTTGTCCACATAGCTAACACTTCCTAGAAATGTTTTTCTAGTTTCTTTACTTGTATGTTTATTTCAGCTATTTGACATTTGCCAGAATGTCTATGACACACGATTTTTTTTAGAAGATAAATGCTTTATAGTATAACAAGCAAATAACAAGGCAGTATATTTAAACAGCTATAACAAAATCCAGAAAATTGAAGTGATTTTGATTTGTGTACGTTCTTAGCTGTCTTTTCATGCAACAGCTTGGGTCAGGCACAGAAGCAAGCTTGCCCTGACAGGCACAGGTGGAAACTCCTGTGGATGGAGAATTCCACCTGCCAAAGATCCTGCATCACTCTAACTCTGTAACAAGAGAGACCTACTCTGTTTCCTCCCTTCGCGGTCATTAACCGTCCTCTTAAGAAAGCAGCTGGAACTGACATCTGAACTATCAGACTTTCCTCTGCTTTCCCTTTAGTAGCTACTGAATAATTAGCAAGTATTTCAGCAGCCTAGTAGGGTTCTTTCTGCTCATAGGCTATCTGGCGTTGTGATCAGCGAGGCTTTTTTCCCTGTTTTCTCACATGTAAACTGACCCACATGTGCCTGAAGCACTTGCAAGGCTAATTTAGATTATTAAGTTATTTCAATAGGAATATATCTGAAAAAAGTAGTCGCATGCTAGGTGACATGCTCATGAATACGAGGAAAATTCCATTGAAAGTTCAGAATGGGAAGGACTTCTTATTTTTAATGAACAGGTCGCACTTCAGAACTTGGTCTTTTTCTCAGAAACGTTATTTCATTGTTCTTTTGTTCCATCTTCACAGAAGAGTTCTTGATCAGTTCTGAAAGAATATCCATCATTCAATCCACCTTTGGTTGGACACTGATGTTTTTGTTCCTTTATTCAGGTGGAAGTAATGAAAAGCCAGATGTCGTTATGAAAAATAATGTATTCTTATGATGTGGTTGAAGGCCACCTTCTCTCAGTACCTCAAGCAAACCCCGTATCGTTTAGCATCACTGATTTCAACACCGGCTCTCATCAGTATGACAGCCTTGCACACAGGAGCTTGCTGTGCCCTTTATGAGTATCTGCCAAGTTACTCAGCATCTTCAGAAAATAAAGTATAGGAAGTGAAGAATTATGTATTAATATTTCAGAGCTGCAGTATATAATGGCTAAAGGGAAAATAATAAGAAAACTCAGAGCTGGCTTTTCTTCCAAGCTGCACATTTGTTCCGCGTTGAATAGTGCGTGCTGCTTCCTGCAAACGTATGTGTACATTGAGGCTTTGTAGATAGCGATAAAAATATTTGTTGTGAAGCAACCAGGGTTTCTGGAAGCGTATCTGTACAACTGTGTAACTACTACGCAATAAAAAGGCACAAACAGAAATGATTTGTCTCATAAGGGTTCAGACAACTCCTACTCAGTGGCCTGAACAAGGGTCTATGATTTTCCTTTGCTCTGCAGGAGCTCAGGTGTTTGGTGGGGACGGAGTCTGCTTTCTGCATGGCCATGGCTGTGGTGAAACTGGACACGGCGGAGCAGCAGGCTGGCTCCCAGAGAAAGACACACTCACGCTTTTCCCAATATGCATTAAGTCCAGTAACGACATGTTCATCTCTGGGTGGTAACAGGGCGCACTATGAGATGTCTTTTGGTGGAGATGTTACATATTAGGGCTGTTGTAACAGCTACGAACCTCATCAGTCTAGGTGATTGAATTTTACACTGGGTTATTTAAACCAAACCTGGCTCAGGAAGTCCCCGCACTGCAAAGTGCTGGAAGCTGTGGAAGTACTAAGGAGAGGCATGTATTCCCACGCTTTCTTAAACTCCTGTTACAGCATAACTAAGCCCCTGCCAGAGACAGATGGGATGAAGCTATGTTGTTCTTGGTAAGGATGGGTGATTTCTGTGTGCTAGTAAAATGCCCACATTTGAAGCTATTACCTAAACAATTAAGAAAGGCTTAGGGTCTGCCTACTTAGGATCGTGATACACAACTATCAAAATCTTTCATCCTTATTGTACGGACAGAAGAAAGCACCATTTGAAATGCAAGCTGAAGGTAAGGCAAGGTCTTAGGGAGAGCAAGCGTGCTCCCACCGTGACCAACTCTGGCCAAACAAACCCATTTTGTGACCACCTCAGCTCCCTGATGGGGTTATTTAACCACCAAGAAAATGTCCAGCTTCTCAGCCTTCAGTGCTGCGAAGAGCAGCATTACTGGATGTGGAAATGCCCCTGGCGCTCGCTGGTGGCTGCCGCGCTGTCTGACTGGGCACCCCTCTGCGCAGCCATGACATCACTCCATGAGCTCTTGCGGTGGGCTGACCTTGGCGGGCCACCAGGTGCCCACCAAGCTGCTCTTTTAATCCCCCTCCTCAACAGGACAGGGGGAGAAGACAAGATGGAAAAGCTCATGGGCCGAGATAAATAGATGAGATTACTCACCAATTACTGTCAAGAGTGGAACAGACTTGACTTGCGGAAAATTAATTTAATTTATTACCAATTAAAATAGATTTGGAAGGTAAGAAACAGAGACAAATTGAAACAATACCTTCCCCCACCCTGTTTCCCCAGTGTGGATATCTACTCCACCGTGGTCTCTCCCACAGGCTGCAAGGAGAATCTGCTCCGGCACCTGGAGCACCTCCTCCCCCTCCTTCTTCTTTGACCTGGGTGTTCACAGGCTTCTTTCTTGCACATTTTTTCCTCACTCCTCACTGCCTGTGTGGCATTTTGCCCTTTCTTAAGTATGTTTTCACAGAGGCACCACCAGTTTTGTTGATGGGGTCACCTTTGGCCTGTGGTGGGTCCTTTGCGGAGGTGGATGGAACCAGCTGTCTGGCACAGGGAGGCCCCTGACCTCTTCCAACAGAGGCCAGCCCCGCAGGCCCCGGTACCAACACCCAGTACAGCTCTGTAGCACAAAGCTGCTTTGATGCATCCTTGTGTTGAGGGCCAATGTGTGACTGCATCTATTGATACAAGACCAAAGGTTTTATTCAAATCCTTATCACCTGCATCATCCAGTGGATCTGGTTACTGCAGTGATTTCTGGCTTCTGAGTTTGGGTGATGGACAGCTTAGTCATATTCTGTGTTCCTTCACGTAAGTCACCTTTAAAAACCGAACCAACAGAAAATGTTAAACTAAGGACAAGACCGTTGCTGAACTCCTAGAACTCTTCTGTCTCAAGAAGTGCACAACTGCTATGGGACAGACCGTCGTCTGCCTGACCTCAACAGCCACCTCCATCCAACCCTGCTGAGGTCCTCACAAGCCGCTGGCGGCCGTGGGCTGCACCGCATCCCAGGGCCCCGCAGGATGTTCACGCACAGTCTGCAGTTCCTGGCTCACCGGCGCCCACCAAGGTACCTGTTCCCACAGGAATGCCGGCACAGGTAGCACCCAGCATCGCTCAGCCAGAAACCATGTCCAACTCCTGATCCTGCATGGGTGCTGAAACAGGTCCATGACTTTAAGTCTTTTTTTGAATCTCTTTATACTCCTCTATAACATCCTGGAAATAAGCTCCTTAATCTAATTGTGTTGTATGAAAAAGTCTTCTGCCTGTCTTAAACATAATATTTGCTGTTTTGAAATTGACTTTTTGAATCGCGTGAAATAGGGAAGAGTTCTCTATTATATTTATTGCTTCACAGGCTACCGTTACACCCTGTAATTTTCAGTCAACAGCTTGAAGTCCCACAGTCTATGTTCAATATTCCTTATACAGAAGCAGTACTATACTGTTATCAAGCTTGTTGCCATTCTCTGTAACTTATTTCAATTCTTATGTAGTATTTTAAGGCAAGAATTTAATATAATATTGAAGATACCAGGACATTGTTGATTTACGCACAATGATTTTTTCCTTTTCAATATTCTTTTTCCAATAGTTCTTTACGTTCTGTTTTTCTTTGAACATCTACTGAGCCTAGAGCTGATGTACATGCAGAATTAGCTGTTGCAGTGCCAAGACGTCTTCTCTGAAAGGGAATGGTTAGTTCAGACCCCATCACTTTCCTCATTCTGTGGGTTCCCTGCCACTACTGCATGTACAACCTACACTGAACAGGGAATTCCACCTGCTACTTCACTTCCTCAGAAAGGCTCAAGGGACAGAATAATTCCTCTCTATGGCCATGACCTTGCATATATCTCTGAGGTCGCCAGGGGGGCAACATCAGTGATTTTTTTTTTTTTATTTGGATAGGAAAAAAGTTTCAAAAGGAAAACTATGTGTGCTACAGAATTTCATGAGCCTGCACACGTTTTGGGAACAGGTGTTACATGAAGTTCTAAAGTATATGATTATGTCCAGCAATCATGAAGATCTAAGGGGCTATGACTATGTCCAGTAAGCGTAAAGATCTAAGGGGCTATGATCATGTCCAGCAGCCGTGAAGGCCTGAAGGACTGTGAGTGCGTCTGTAACTGTTCAATCAGTAGATAGCGTCAGTGTGTAAGAGCTGAAGGACTGTGGCTATGTCCTGTAACTGTTTAACTAGTAGATGGCGTCAGGGTGTAGGATTTAAATTGTGTTTAAGTAGCGTAAAGCAAAGCAGCCTTTGAGTCGCCCTTAGGCAATATGTGGCCATATATGGACAAAAGGAGTTAAGGTACTTCATCTGGGAGGACCCCCAAGGGCCCCCCCCCAAAAGGAGAAGGACATGCAGAGAAGGATCTGAAAAGAAGCCAAGAAGAATGACATCACATAATTACGTAACTTAATGTAGATTAGGATAAATATGCATTAGATAGAATATGCATGAATTTAATGTATAACTATAACAAAGAAACCGGCATTGGGTGTGCTTGATTTGTGGGAAACCACCGAGCATCCAGGTTTGCGCAACTCCGAAATAAATATGCAAGGTCTCTCCTGAGTGTGTGATTGTTGGCATATCGCACACCGGGCAACAGATCCACTTTTCGGACAACCCAGGGACTGACGGTGTGGCAGCATCGGCCACTGCCACTCACAAGCCTTCCTCCGCTGGCATCTGCTGTCACTCGCCACCAGTTGTGCAGCCACAACTCAGGGCCCCGGCAGTACCAGAACCCTTGTCTGGTCTGCAGCCAGCACATCCTACTCCACACCCTTTGCGTGCTGGAACAATGCCATTGTTTGCTGTCAGAAACAAGTACTGAAAAAAGCCAAAGGTATATCAGGTGAGAATTTATTGCCCATTACAATGGATTCAGATGGTGAAAAACAAAGACAAAAACTAAACCACCTTCCCACCTTCTTCCCAGGCTCTACTTCACCCCTTCATTCCGAACTCCTCTGCTTCCTCCCCGCTGAGTGGCACAGAGGGACAGGGAATGGGGCTTGCGGTCAGTTCAGAACAGTTCGTCTCTGCTGCTCCTTCCTCTTCATGCTCTTCCCCTTCTCCAGCACAAGTCCTTCCCACCGGGATAGAGTCTTTCACAAACTGCTCCAGCGTGGGTCCCCCCCGGGACGCAGTGCCTGCCAGAAAACCTCCTGCGCGGGCTCCTCTCCATGGGCTGCAGTTCCTGCCAGTAGCCTGCTCCTGTGTGGGCTCTCCATGGGCTGCAGCTTCCTTCAGGGCATACCTAGCTGCTCTGGCGTGGGGTTCTCCATGCGCTGCAGGGAAATACCTGCTCCAGCACCTTGAGCACCTCCTCCCCCTCCTTTTTTTCCTGACTTTGGTGTCTGCAAAGTTGTTTCTCGCAATTCCCCCCCCCGCCCCCCCCGATGCTGTGCAGCATTTTTTACCCTTTCTTAAATATATTATCACAGAGGCACCACCAGCTTCGCTCAGCTGTGTCCTGTGGTGGGTGTGTTGGAGGTAGCTGGAACTGGCAGGGGGCAGCCCCTGGTCTCTCCTCAGAGCAGCCCCCACTGCAGCTCCCCTGGCTGCCAACACGTCGCCCTGTAAACCCAATACAGGAACTGACTGGAGTTCACAGGCCAATGGTCCCTTTTATACCACCTTCTGTCTGTTTCCCCTTTGTTCCTCCTGATTCCCTTTCCCTTCACATTCCTTTTTTAGCTTGCCTAGTTTCACCACGGGGGGCAGATGGCAAGACTCCACCTCAGCCCTGGCAACAGCTGCCTTCAGAACAACAGAATATAAGAAAGTAAGGAGAGATGGAGATTTAGAACAATCTGTGGATTCAGATTTTTTTCTAGCTTTAGAAGGCATAGAATGGAAGTGAGTCTCACAGCGATACGTGATGCTTCCCAAATCTTGCTGATTTATCAGTAAAACCTAATCTTCCTGTTCCCCTTGCAACACAGTCCTTCCCACTGCCTTTCTCAGGAGGAAGAAGAGGGCACTGTGCTTCCCCAGGGTGAACAGTGACAAACGAAACTGTCCTGCTCTGAAGGAGGCAGCAGCGTGGTCGGCGCTGACTGCTCAGGGTGAAGGGCCTGCAGGAGCAGATCAGCGTAGCAGCTCCTGCAAGAGGCGCAGCGGGAACGATGTGGACAGAGGGATCCAGGACAGTTTTCTCTGTGCACTGCTCAGGAAGCAAACAGAGAGGTTCAGAGAGAGTTGTTGGAGCACAGCAGGAACAGAGCATTATGTAGAATACAGAATACCCAGGAGCCTCTCAAAGGGGGAGAGAACTGCTGCTTATGCGTTTGATCGGCTCTGAGTACTAGAATGATCTTGAACAGATCAGATTTCAGTTGGGAAAGGCACATCTGAAAATATTTGAATTCTTTGGGCAAAAAAGAACCCAACTGCTTTTACGAGTGCTTTCTTTTCATTACAATGTCGAAATAATCTATGCTCCTTTTTATGGAACAAAATGTTTTGATTTTGATAAATGCCTATGTTTTCATTACTTCTTATTTTTGTAAATGTTCCAATGAAGACATTCTTAGAAGTATGTTTTGAAGTCTTTTAAAGAGATTTTTGTGCTTTGAGAAAAAAACACACTGAGTTCTCAAAAACCTTCAAAAATGATTATCTCCTTTCTATACTCAGCTCTGGTGACATCACCAGCAAAACACAACATGCTAACAACAGTTGGTACCTTAGATACAAGATGCAATGCGTTTCATGAACATAACATACACTCATTCCTGAACTTCACCAATCTAGCACCAATTTGACTGTAACAGCGATCTGGGCATTCCCAAGAGGACTGTAATTAAAGAATAATGGGTGTGTGCCTCGGCACTGCATAATTCTGTTCTGCAGCTGAGATTTTTTGTTCTCTGGTGAAGTTTTCTAACAGCTTATATTTTGAAGAGAAGATTTAAAAATTAATTTAGCTTGTTTCCAAAAAAGATAAAGTCATTTTACCTTTACAGTAGTACTAGTTTTCACTTAAGCTAGAAAAGATCATAGAATCACAGAATGGTTTGGGTTGGAAGGGACCTTAAAGATCATCCAGTTCCAACCCCCTGCCATGGGCAGGGACACCTTCCGCTAGACCAGGTTGCTCCAAGCCCCGTCCAACCTGGCCTTGAACACTTCCAGGGATGGGGCAGCCACAGCTTCTCTGGGCAACCTGTGCCAGGGCCTCACCACCCTCACGGGGAAGGATTTCTTCCTTAGATCTCATCTAAATCTGCCCTCTCTCAGTGTAAAGCCATCACCCGTTGTCCTGTCAAGATGGTAAGATGCCACCTGCAGCAACCTTTATTAGCAGAGAACCAAACAGATCTAGACATTCCCTGCCTGGGTTTGTAAACTTCTAAAGAGAAATATTTGATTCCAGCCACCTCCTCCTTAGGAGGCTGAAACACCTAAAGCTTTAAGTTTTTCCAAATATGTTGCCTTGAACATCAGTGCTGCAGACTAAGGCTAATTCTTCTTACCTTGCCACTGAGAGCAGGGGACCTCCATCCACCATTTACAGAATAAACTTTCCTAGGCTGCCACAGTACCACCTTTCACAGCACACGCAATTCTTTGCTACTTGGGGGGACTTCCTTCAGGTTTCTAAGTACTCGCTGTTGTGCCTGTCAGTACCACTGAAAGGAGGGCTAGATCTTCTGAAGCCATTTGTCAGAAAAGTCACAGTGTTCAGATTCTCAGGATGAAATGCCGCTATTCCCCAACTCTGGCCAACCCACTTGCTCTTTGCCTGTTGTCTTCCTGGGCAACTCTGCTAGCTGGAACAGCCTACAGTAACTGACGCCTTCATCAGGAACACGCAGACCATCATCCCAGCAGGTCAGCCTGGGCTTGGATGAAGCATCAGGCTCAAAGCACTTGTCTGAGCAAAGCCTGCACAATTGGAGACATTGTCAGTAGCCACAACCTATTGCTCCCCTTTAGAGTAGTTACTGAGTATGAGAAATACCACCTTTCCTGCACTAACTGAAATAACTAGTGAATTCCTTTAAACCCTCGATTATCTTAATGCCTTCTTTATTCAGGTAACCTGCGTGGCTGTGCTAGGCTTGTTTGCAATCAGATCACAGCTAGAATAGGTGATTTACATCGCCCATGTTAAGCAAGAGCCTACTGAAAATGAAGAATCGGTGATTTACTGTGTTGCTGTGATTGTAGGGAAGCTTCTGTCAGACTATATCCTGTAACTGGTGATAAAGCAAAACATCTGAATTCTAGTGAATAGGTCAATAGTTTGTCATGTCATTTAGGTCAATTTTCTGTGGAAGAAAATTTGGGCAAACTGTTTCATTCATTTCATCATGAGGAGGAGGGAATTAAAAAAAAAAGGCTGAATGCAAGGTACCAGTGTAATTATAGGTAAGGCTAATAATGCTGTGAATGTCAAGGTTCTCTTGTTCTTCTTATTGTAAAGCACCATCTTCTGTTGCCAAAATTTTATAGTTTGCTTTAAATTTTTTTCACGTTACATTTCTGTTTCAATCTTACCACTATATTTTTTTACCTTCTGGAAAACTTCAGGCAAAACAGTTTAGCTATTTCTCAGACTGAAGCAGTTTGCTCATTTTAAATATTGTTGTACTTTCTCTTTAAGAAATTCTGTTCTTCATGCGTCTGAAGCACAGACTTGGAATTTGTCGGGGAGGCTTTGCGCCATAGATCTGCTTTCTGGTTATTTAAGAAAAAAGTGCTAATTGTGATAATTATCATGACATTTGAGACTTGCTAGAGTACAGGAGACAACTCCCTGTCTGCACTGAACATATGCCAGCTGAGGCCTCTCTCTTAGTGCCCTTGCAGATGTGGAAGCCAGGTGAGGTGACGAGAGCCTTAGCTCTGTTCTCCTAGGGCATCCCTCCCCACCTCTGGGTCTAGCAACCTAGAGAAGGAAACTCCTGAGGTGCAAATGCAATGGACCTTGAAAGAAGCGTATCAGGAGTGAGGCGTGTGTGCTGGAGAACAGCATCTCCTGCTCAGACGTGTGCTGAAGGTTGTAGCCTGCTGTTTCCTTCTAGTCTGGCTTCTAAGCAATACCTGAGGCTGCGCACAGAGATGCTCAGCATCATCTGAAAGAGGGCATCCAAACCACTAAGGGGAATCATGAAAGGAAGAACAGAGGTGTGTCTCAATGTCTTCTGCAGCCTTGGGTCTTGTTACCAGCGAAAAGTAGGTGTGGATCCCTCGGGGACAAGGCACAACACTCAGCAAGTGAAAGCCTTAGCTCTAATGAAAGCGTAGTGTTTCCACAGTGGGAGCTCTGGGACACCGACACTAATCAAATGGGGACCGATGCAGTGGAACCCTGCTCAGGAGTGAAGCTCAAGGGAAAGCACCGCAGGGGTGGATAACAAAACTTGCGTTAATTAACATATCATACATATGCAATGTCCTGTTTTGCTCATTAGCAAACTCGCTGATGCAATGCAGATGCTGTTGTCCGAATTCCGAGCTCCGCAGCTGGCCTTCACGTTGGCGGCCGTGCAAAGGTATGTGCAGATGGGAGCAAGCGAACTATCCCAGCTTACCATAACGGTGAGATAAGATGTGCTTGGGACTCTACATACTCGGATGGGGGCCGCCATCTATCCTGGGTTGCTGTAACAAAGCCTTCTGTGCCCTACAGGTCTCTATATTGCTTCCCTTGTGTCCAGCAAAGGGAGGATATAACCTGTTTGCAAACTGCTTCAATTGACTTTGAAGGTGCTCTAATACAGGACTCCAAAGGCCTGTTCTTACCAGGAACGTATCTGTGTGGTTGGCCCCAAAGCTCCTAAGTTCAATGTATCCATGCTAAAAAATTACAGATCAGTGCAAGGGCAAAAGGTGCTTCTCAGTACTTGGGTATCCTGCCCATGCTGGGGACATGCACTAGAAAACCTTGTCCACACCCTATGGTGATGTCAGGATCAAGTATTGACATTAAGACAAAATGCTGGAATCAATTTCAGTATTAAACTCTCCTATACTGTGAAGCATATATGCAATCAGCTACTCTCTCTTCCTTCTGTCCTCTCTCCTCCGGTTTACAAGTGCAGAAGCCACTAGGACCCCTGTGCTATTTGTTGCAGAACAAAGGTGATGCACCAGGTAAGATAAGAAAAGCTGGTATGACCCAGTCAAAGGTTTCCCAGAAGTGCAGTCCATCCATCATGACTAAAGGTAAGTCATAGCAACTCTTGAGTGAACTCCAAGTATGCTCTGAATCTTTCTGTGCCCCAGATTCAAAGGCTTAATCAAATTTGCAGAACTGCTAAATGCTCAGAGCTGGGCAACACGACGGAAAGCTGTGTAACACCTTATAATGTCACACCAACCCCAGGCAGCACTACAGGCTTGGGGGGGAGCGGCTGGAAAGTGCCTGGCAGAAAAGGGCCTGGGGGGGTTGGTCGACAGCGGCTGAAGATGAGCCAGCAGTGTGCCCAGGTGGCCAAGAAGGCCAACAGCATCCTGGCCTGTATCAGCAATAGTGTGGCCAGCAGGACCAGGGCAGGGATCGTCCCCCTGTGCTCGGCCCTGGCGAGGCTGCACCTCGAGTGCTGGGGTCAGTTCTGGGCCCCTCACTCCAAGACAGACACTGAGGGGCTGGAGCGTGTCCAGAGACGGGCAACGGAGCTGGGGAAGGGTCTGGAGCACAAGTGCTGTGAGGAGCGGCTGAGGGACCTGGGGGGTTTGGCCTGGAGAAAAGGAGGCTGAGGGGAGACCTTCTCGCTCTCGGCAACTCCCTGAAAGGAGGTTGGAGCCGGGGGGGGTCGGTCTCTTCTCCCAAGGAACAGGCGACAGGACGAGAGGAAACGGCCTCAAGTTGCACCAGGGGAGGTTTAGGTTGGATATTGGGAACCATTTCTGCCCCGAAAGGGCTGTCAGGCCCTGGCACAGGCTGCCCAGGGCAGTGGTGGAGTCCCCATCCCTGGAGGGATTGAAAAGACGTGTAGATGTGGCGCTTGGGGACATGGGTTAGTGGTGGCCTTGGCAGTGCTGGGTTAACGGTTGGACTTGATGACCTTAAGGGTGTTTTCCAACCTAAACGATTCTATGATAAGTTGTAACAATTTCTTATAACTAGATTTAACTGACCTGTGAAACTCTGCCTCTTTGTTCCTCAGTCTTTCATAGGTGAGGCTGACTTAGTCCTGCCTCCGCTTTCAGAAGTGTGACAAAAATAAACCAATGCCCGTGGGACTGTCTAGTATGGTAATTGCGATCAGTAAAGGAGACTTGAGAAGAAAATTAATTTTGTCTTAAGAGTTTGGTTTGAATAGAGTTCAATAAATAAGGCCTAAGACACATACTGAACAGCAGGAGAAAACAAAATACCGGATAACCACTGGCTGTGGTGAAGTATGAGAAAGCTTTACACCTGGCAAGCCTTATCTTTGAAATAGCTGGTTTTCTGAGTCAGTAATTTTTAAACATAGCTTTTTGTGTCACAGACAAGACTATGCCAGGTGTTGCATCAATGCATGGTAAAAGATTGTCTTGTTTATTTGTGTTAAAAATTTTCGGACAAGGGACAAATCATGGTCACGAAAACAGCCTGTTTGATCAGCGTTACATGCAGGTTGCATTAGTGCTGGGACTGCCCTCCGATTTTCCCACTTCTGTTCCAGGGAACTCTGCTATTTAACCGTGTGCTGCCTTCAGTGATGCTGATAAAAAAGATACAAAGCGCACTTGGTGGGACTACTGGCACTTAACATGGTGTCAAGGGTCAGAGAGTGAAATAAGATGGAGAGATCAAGAAATGATTTGGCAGAGAATATTTACATTGCACTGACTTTCCAAGAAAAGGGAAGGCAAGGCCCATCTCTTCTCAAATCCTGTCTGTACCCAGTGGCTTCTCCCATCACGTAAATTTGGCAAAAGCAAAGGGTACAAAGACTTCAGGTGTCACAGTGCATTACCAAAGGCTTTCTCTAAGGATACAGAAACACAATGAGAAGCCTTAAGGCTGTGTGGCCTTATAGCCACAGTAATTGTCATGATGAGAAAAATATATACCTTCATTTACGTGTAAGCCTCAAACGCCTGTGAAGAGAGCAGGTAGCTCTGAAAACAGCCATTTTTATTAAACTGAGTAAGAGATCACTTTCCAAAGCTGCAACTTCCCACTCCCCACCTAATGGGATATTTACGATGTTTATATTTTGCCTAAGAGTACAGAAACTTCGCACAGAACTGTGAAATATCTGAAGTCCTAAAGGACTCCTCCTATCTTTGTACTTAAATGGTTCAGCCTCTCCAGAATACGTGTAGACTTACTAAGCTGGTTTTAAAAGCTTTTAAAGCTTTAAAAGCTTTTAAAGTAAAAGGCAGTTTTTGCTGAAAAGCTATTAGAATTGACCTAATAGATCAAAACTTTAATAAGAAGTTTTATTGCCACAATACGACATTTTGATTTGAGAGTACAAAATTCTCCTGGCACACAGCTGCAAGGTGCATAAACCTACCCGGGCCCAGGAGCAGGGGGTCAGGGAACGCTGCACCTCCGCAAAGCAAGCCCGTGCTCGCTTTGGGCTACCTATGAGCTGTGGCAGAGCAGAGTGGGGGCGAGCTCAGCTGGGGTGGGCTAGCAGGGACAGATGTACAGTGCTCACAGGGCCAGGGAGCTGCAGCAAGTGATGGAGTATTGCAGACTTCTGGAGGAAGAAAAGTCTGATTGAGAGTAATGCTGGAAGTGATTTGCAGAGCTTTGCTGGTATTTTCTACCTAAAGCTTTTCTGGATGAAGAGATGTCCTAGCAGAGATGAATAGAAATGGTATTTTTTCCTCTTCCTCTTGGGCTTTGCTAAGCACTGGTGCCGAAGAGGTGGAAGATGCAAGTCCAATGTGCTTCCATACCAGCTGTTCATGCACACACTAAGTTAAACACGAGCCCACTCACGCTGACCTGTATGCATTTCTGTGGACAGCCCGAGCAAAGGCTGGCAGTGACGCCGGTCTTACGGGAAGTGCCTGTCATCAAAGGATACTGCCACAGGGATGTCTGTGACACCAAGGTGGCTAGGTAAGGCACACAGCTTACAGTTAATTCACACAGCAACTGAACCATTGCCTCGGTATCGAAGGACAGGACGAGCCTCAAGTTTTGCACTGTTTTCCCCTGCCCCCCTGTGTTGCACTGCCACTGAGCACGGACTCCTGTCATGCTGCACAAACCAAGACGAGTTAGTCCCAACAGCGGCCTTGGACTGTGCTCAGACTGCAGATGCATCCTAAGGAAAAACTGCAACTGGAATGGAAGATAAAAAGGAATGCTGAAGTATTAAATTAAAAATATGAAAAACTGGAAACTGAACTTAACTGGAAAATCCTCAAAGAACTGTCCCAGTCCCATCAAGCTTCTCTGTTCACTGAATGTTGCAAGTAGCTACCTGTCATCACAGAGAACAGAAGACACCTGACATTACAGAAGACTTTTGGTATTGTTACTCACAGTGGTGAAACACGCTGGAATGAGGAGGAGAGAACCCTTTCTGTAAACCTGCTCTGTGCAGGTCAGGTCATGGAATCATAGAATCACAGAATGGTTTGGGTTCTAAGGGGCCTTTAAAGATCATCTAGTCCAACGCCCCTGCCATGGGCAGGGACATCTTCAACTAGATCAAGTTCCTCCAAGGCCCGTCCAACCTGGCCTTGAACACTTCCAGGGATGGGGCAGCCACAGCTTCTCTGGGCAACCTGTGCCAGTGTCTCATCACCCTCACAGTACAGAATTTCTTCCTTAGATCTAATCTAAACCTACCCTCTTTCAGTTTAAAACCGTTGCCCCTTGTCCTGTCACTACAGGCCCTGGTAAAAAGTCTCTTTGTCATTTTTATAAGCCCCCTTTATATACTGAAAGGCTGCAATAAGGTCTCCCCTGAGCCTTCTCTTCTCCAGGCTGAACAAGCCCAACTCTCTCAGCCTGTCTTCATAGGAGAGGTGCTCCAGCCCCCTGATCATTTTTGTGGCCCTCCTCTGGACTTGCTCTAACAGGACCATGTCTTTTGTGTGTTGAGGACCCCAGAGCTGGACGCAGCACTGCAGGTGGGGTCTCATGAGAGAGGAGTAGAGGGAGGGAATCACCTCCCTTGAGCAGCTGACCATGCTTCTTGTTATGCAGCACAGGAGACGATTGGCTTTCTGGGCTGCAAGTGCACATTGTCAGCTCATGTTCAACTTTTCATCCACGAGTCTCTCTAACCCCTTCTCCTCACGGCTGCTCTCAATCCATTCATCCTCCAGTCTGTATTAATGCTGGGGATTCCCTCAGTCCCTGTCTTGACATTCAGGGGCTTGAGAGATAGGGGAAGAGAGATTACTATTGATAACTGAGGCAAAAAAAATTGTTGAGTACCTCAGTCTTCTCCATGTCAGTTGTCACCAGCTCTCATGTCTGGATGAGCAGGCCGTCCCCATAAGCCGAAAGACAAGCCGGCGGGGAAGAAGACTGGCCTGGCTGAGCAGAGAGCTCCGGCTGGAACTTAGGAAAAAAAGGAGAATCTATAACCTTTGGAGGAAAAGGCAGGCAGCTCAGGAGGACTACAAGGATGTTGTGAGGTCATGCAGGGAGAAAATTAGAAGGGCCAAAGCCCAACTAGAACTCTGGTTACTGCCGTAAAAGACAACAAAAAGTCTTTCTACAAATACATCAACAATAAAAAGGGGGCTAAGGAAAATCTCCCTCCTTTACTGGATGCAGGGGGAAACATAGCGTCAAGGGGCAAGGAAAAGGCTGAGGTGCTAAATGCCACCTTTGCCTCAGTCTTTCACAGCAAGGGAAGTTGCTCTCTGGGCACCCAGCCCCCTGAGCAGGAAGACAGGGATGGGGAGCAGAACGAAGACCCCGTAGTCCAAGGGGAAATGGTCAGTGACCTGCTACGCCACCTAGACACGCACAGGTCTATGGGGCCGGATGGGATCCACCCAAGGGTGCTGAAAGAGCTGGCAGAAGTGCTCACCAAGCAACTCTCCATCATTTACCAGCAGTCCTGGCTTGCTGGGGAGGTCCCAGTGGACTGGAGGCTGGCAAATGTGACGCCCATCTACAAGAAGGGCCGGAAGGAGGATCCGGGGAACTACAGGCCTGTCAGCCTGACCTCGGTGCCCGGGAAGGTTATGGAGCAGATCATCTTGAGTGCCATCACGCGGCACGTACGGGACAACCAGGCGATCGGGCCCAGTCAGCATGGGTTTATGAAAGCCAGGTCCTGCCTGACCAACCTGATCTCCTTCTACGACATGGTGACCCACCTAGTGGATGAGGGAAAGGCTGTGGATGTTGTGTACCTGGACTTTAGTAAAGCCTTTGACACCGTCTCCCACAGCATCCTCCTGGAGAAACTGGCTACCCCTGGCTTGGATGGGCGTACTCTGCGCTGGGTAGGAAACTGGCTGGATGGCCGGGCCCAAAGAGTTGTGGTGAATGGAGTTAAATCCGGTTGGCAGCCGGTCACAAGTGGTGTTCCCCAGGGCTCAGTCCTGGGGCCAGTCCTGTTTAACATCTTTATCAATGATCTGGGCAAGGGGATCGAGGGCACCCTCAGTCAGTTTGCAGATGACACCAAGTTGGGAGGGAGTGTTGATCTGCTGGAGGGCAGGCAGGCGCTACAGTGGGACCTAGACAGGCTAGATCGATGGGCCGAGGCCAATGGCATGAGATTCAACAAGGCCAAGTGCCAATGTACCTGTAAAAGCCCTTCTTATTATTCTTCGCATCCCTTGCCAAATCCAGCTCCAACTGTGCCTTAGCTTTCCTGATCCCGTCCCTACAGATCCAAGTAGTGACCTATATCCACTGCCTGTGCACTTTAGTTTAACCAGGAGGTCCTTACTGAGCCATGTCGATCTCCTGCCTTCCTTGCCCAACTTCTTACATGTGGCAATTGAGAGCTCTTGCACACTAAGAATAATGTTCTTAAAGATCTGCCAGGTCTGTTCAGCTCCTTTATCCCTGAGGGCAGTTTCCCAGGGAGCCCCATCCACTAATTCCTTAAACAACTGAAAGTTTGCTCTCCTAAAATTCAGGGTCCTGACTCTACTCTTCACCTGGCCCATATCCCTCAAGACTGCGAGTTCCACTTGGGCATGATCACTGCAGCCCAGGCTGCCACCAATCTTGACCTCTCTAATTAGTTCGTCCACATTGGTGAGTGACAGGTCCAGTAATACTTTTCCTCTGATCAGGCTGTCTACCACCTGGA
Source organism: Phoenicopterus ruber ruber (assembly GCA_009819775.1). Classification (NCBI taxonomy): domain Eukaryota; kingdom Metazoa; phylum Chordata; class Aves; order Phoenicopteriformes; family Phoenicopteridae; genus Phoenicopterus; species Phoenicopterus ruber. Next base: position 46,214 of record CM020219.1, read on the forward strand.
TTCAGAAATTTTCCTTGATGCACTCCCAGAGTCTCCTGGACTGCTTGCAGCTTGCTGTGCCACTTTTCCAGCAGATGTCAGGGCGGCTGAAGTCCCCCAGCAGGATCACAGCCTGCGAGCATGATGCTTCCTACAGCTGAAATAAGAATGCCTCATCAACAGGCTCCCCTTGGTCAGGTGGCCTGTAGTAAACACCAACCATGAGGTTTTGTTTGTTGGCTTGGCCCTTAATTTTTACCCATAAGGTCTCGACCTGCTAGTCATTGTTTTTCAAAGACAGCTCTGTGCACTCAATCCATTCTTTTACAGAGAGGGCAACCGCCCCACCCCACCCCTCCTTTCTCACCCGTCCTTTCTGAACAGTTCATAGCCATCAACTGACTGCAGCGCAGGTGCGTATGACCTATGCTGCTCTGGGAGTTTACCTGGGAGACACAGGCAGGACGATGTCAGTCCCAGAAAGAAGGGGCAGTAACCTCTGAATTGTACTGTGGCAGATGGGAAACCGAGAAGCGAAGAGCACCAGAGCTCCATTCCTCCCTCTGGATGCCTGCATGTGCCCAGGGCAGAGCCCGTGCCCGTTCCCTGGCAGGCAGCAAAAGGGCTGCAGTCAGCTAGCAGGCAACCTTTTGACAAAATGACTTTCTGATGAGAAATTTGCTTCCCATAGAAAATATTTATGAAAATTATAAATGTAAAATTTCATGGGGGATTTCTATGATCCAAACTATAATTCCATTTTGAAATGATGCAAAACTGTGATTCAAAATGACATACTGAAACTCTCATGAAGCCGCCTGCCAGGTGAGAAGGCGCTTTACTTATTCAGCTGAACAACGTCTTGAGAGCAGTGCTCTCATGCTATTTACCATAGTGGGTACAGACAGCCCAGTGCTCATCCTTTTTCAGAGATATTTACCTTCCATAAATCTGTGTCATACCCAGCAAGGGTACGTGGGAACAGTCAGAGAAGGGAATTTTTGGTTATCTATGCTAGTTCAAGTACTGAAGCCACGGAGCCCTACTCCTGGCCTGGCAGGGGCTCCTGGATCAGTGGTACTGCCTGTCTTACCGAGATACTGAGCGCAAACTCACCGACGGGGGAAGATATGGAGAGGTGACTGTGGGTCCATCATTACAATGATCGGGTAGCTGTGTGCTCTGTGCCCAAGACACATGTAGGCAGCCCAGCCCCGTGATGTGCAGGCAGGACTCTGCTGCTGCCTGTAGCAATGAGCGTGTATGCTGTTGAGGGCTGCACTCTCGGAAAGAAATCTCCCCAGACTTCATCCGAGAAGTGGTTTTGCTGCCGAAATTGGCTTAAAGCTCTGCTGTCTCTGGTAATCAGACTGTACTTCCAGCAAGGCGAATATTATATTGTGGCAATAGCATCCAGTAAGTCAGAAAGAATGTGTGATTAAAATGCAAATTCTTATATTCAGGTGGTAAGTATCCCTCATTAACATCCACAGAGGTGGAATCTGGCCCATTCAAGGGGAAGTATAGTCCTCTGGTTTAAATATAAGAGTACTAAGATCCAAACAGTAGAAGATACAGCTGACAGATGAAATGAGCTCCCAGCCCTGGGTAAATCATCTTCACACACTATTTGTTGACTCTAAATGCGAACAATTTTTTTTAACCCTCATGAAAATGATGACATTTTCTCAGCTGAAATTATGATTTACATGAAAATGTCAGATGAAGTCTAGTTTTCCTACCAATGAGACTTATGACAAATGAAAAGATACCAGTATCAGCCAATGTGCTTGGACAGTGTAACGCTGCTGAATATTGCCTCCGGGCTTCAGTCTTCTGCTTCAAACAAGCAGCTTAATAACCAGCTGTCAACAAGTCAAGCTCGCCTAGGTCAAAAGCTTGCCATGTAACAGAGAGTGCCAGTTTTGTATGGGCAGTGATGAAATGAAATGAGATTATGCAGAAAAAACCATTAGTCTCAAGAAAGCAATTCACATATTTAGAGAAAACCCACGGTATGAAACGGAGATGCAATTTTCTCCAATCTTAAAGTATTTCTAGTACTTAAAACAACTGAAATCAGTGTTAATTGTCAGAACTAAAAAAAGCCAGTCCTAGTATTAACCTACATTAGCTACCATATCTTGCATTGGCTGAGTTGCACTGCAACAGGCTGTCTCTGAGCAGAATTTTAGAAATTCAGTCTTTACTGACTCTTTTTGATGTTCAGTTCAGACTGAATATCTCTATGCAGTAACAAGAAGCACGATGTATTTTGATTTTTATATTGGAGAGGAAAGGAGGAGACTACAAGGTGCCCTGGAAGGGAGTCAGTGTCTGCTCATCGAATTGCCTTCCACTGTCACGGGAAGCATTTACAAGATGTTATTTCTGGACAGCGCTTTGCCTTGCAAACCTCTTTTATCACAGCAGCTCCTGGGCATTGGCTCTGTTGGGATTACATCTAGATGGAAATCCTGGCTCACCACCAGTTCTCCCCATCCTCACGGAGAAGCTGAGAGTGATGGATTTCTGTGGTCCGGGGTTAAAATGTCACAGAGGTACACCAAAATGACTCCACACGGACAATAAACTGAAACAAACCTTAATTCACACCCGAAACCAAACAACCAAAACCAACAAAGCAACGGGGGAACCAAGACGACACTCCGAGAACATTCAACACGTTACAGGTTCGATACACCACTCGGGGATGTCGTTACTGCACGGCAAAACACGAGAATGATGGTCCAGGGTGCACGCACACGCACTCACTCACGCACTCACTCACTCACAAGGGGAACCCCTCACTCGAGGGCACCCAGAAAACCGGATCGCTGACCCAAAGGGGCGAGGATCGCTCAAGGATATACCCAGAACAGGCACTCACCAAAGGAGAGCGAGGGCACGCGCTCCCGGCAAGTTCCCTCGGGCGACGCCTCAGCCCAAGGGGAGAGTTTCCGAGCACAGACCCACCGCTCCGAGCACACCCGCTCGCGGGGGGGGGGAGCGGCTCGGGCGCGCGCTCCTCCACGACCCGAGCTGGGGCGGGTACGGGCACTGCTCCAGAAGCTTCTCCCAGCCGAGGCGCGCCATTGGCTGAGGGCCCTGCCTGTCCACCGAGGGGTCCCACTGTGTCAAAGGTCCAGACGCTTCTCCCAGCCGAGGCGCGCCATTGGCTGAGAGCCCAGCCTGTCCACCGAGGGGTCCCGCCTCTCCTGCTCCCACCACGGGCAGGGCCGAGCGGCCGGACCGCGGGACCCCGGGGGGGCGGGCCCTGGCTGAGGTGCGCACGTGACCGCTGCCGGAGCGCGCGGGAGTGAGGCGCGCGGGGGCCGCCGGCCGCCGCCCTGAGGGCTCCGGCCTCCCCGGGCGAGCGCGGCCGCCGCAAGGGCGGGGATGGGGGCGCTGGCTCTGCCACCCGCTCGGGTAAGGGGAAGCACCGCTGCGAGCCGGGGAGGTGGTGGGTCTCATCGCCCTGTCCGGCGTCCCCGGGACAGGCCTGGGCCGCCCACAGGCACACGTTCCTGCGAAATGGAAAGACCCCTCCCTGCGGTAAGGCGATGAATCTGCGTTCCGAGTCTTTCTTGTACTGTTTGACTTTTTATGGGCTTCAGTGGAAACTTTGCCTAACTAGAGATGATGGGAGTGAGCCATTGCCGATGTGCATTTTAAAAAAAAGCTCGGTTTCATTTTTTAGACTTCATTCAAATCTCTGCAAATCAGGAGGGAAACAGCTTGCTTGTGGCTGGAACCAGAGGGTCCGGCTGTTCGCCTTGTGCACCGATACCTGACGTATTTTTTGCTCTCTGACCCTTACCGAGGGAACGCTGGAAGCGCAGGTTTCTCCTGCGGCGTTTAAGCTTCTCGTGTAGGACACTGAAGAACTCGGCAGTCTAAATATATCGTCAGCTGGTTCACCTCCTGGTTCACTGACTCTTCCCGCTTTACTGATGCGTGCAAAAGGACTTGAAAAGTTTGGAGAGCTGTTAATCCTTTTAAGAAACAAAATAACACAGCTTCTCTCTGATTAAGATTTCTTGATGGATACTCTTTTTGTCATTTAAACCATTTGCCAGGTATGGATATAGGGCTCATGGATCTGTAATTTCTGATACCATTATTAGCAGTCCTCAGAAATAAAGCTACAGCTCTTGCTACCTTTGTCACCTACTGTGGTTCTCTTTTGAGATTTCTCACTTAGAAGTAAAACAAAACTGTAGTTTAGATGTGAGTCAGCCATATCTTAGCTGAATTCTTTCAGATCTCTCAGAACAATTCCCCTGGTGTGTGTTTAGGGTACAAGTCAACTTGTCTGTATTTTCCTGATAAATTAGACTGTGGAGTAAACTTCTTGGGTTTTGGGAAAGAGCATGTATGGGGTAGTTATCACCCTGTGGATGTTGCAGACAGCTTCCAGGAATCCGTCTGTAGAGATGCTGGTGTTGGATGTCACAGATATCCTGTACATGAGGAGTTCTGATTTTGAAAAAAAAAAAAAAAGCTCCCAATTGAAACTATACCCTGAAATTTGGGAACTGAATGATACTTATAGAGATACCTGTTGCAGTTTTCCTTCCTGGGACATGTTTTTAACAGGTGATAGACACAAGTTAGGTTTTCCTCATCAAAGTCTCTCTGAGGGTGTCATTGTGAAGAAGAAAGTTCTGCCAAATAATTACTCATCAGTTGTTTCTGTGTCACACTATTTCTTTCAAATAGTACAGCACAGTGTGTCCAAATTAGCCTGTTGTGTAGAAATTATAGTCTTTTATGTTTGAGATGGTATATGTGAAAACTGGACATACAAGGTAAATCAAATTAAATGACAGTTAGTTTCAGGTTTTAATTATTCCAATTTCTCTTATTCTGGCCCAAAATAAGTAGCACTACTCTCTGCAATAGTGTCCTAGCAGAAAGTTGCAATAAGAATCTTCTCCAGCTGCTTCCTGAAGATGCAAATTAATGATTTGCCTTGGTTCTATGCTTTTGTTTGTTTGCGGTTTTGAAGGGGTTGGAAAGCAATAAATGTCTTAATAAGAAATCTTTTCTGTAGTCGTTGAACACCTGTGCTATCCCATGGGGCCATCGCTACGTGTGGGATATATAGATTAGAGAGCGCACTGCAGCTGCAGGCAGCCCAGTTCACGGCCTGGGCTTGCCATGCGGTCTGCAGGCGTTGTGGGTTCCCAGCTGAGCCCGCGGGAAACACCTGAGCAGAGTTGTGGCTGGGCTCAACTCAGGGCCCGAGAACTCAGAGTGCCTGAGGACAGTCACTGTTGGAGGGTGGAGGCCCCGTAGATAAAATCCATGCAGGCATGGGAATGCATGGTTTGCAGAGGGGTATGGTAAGACCATGCCCTCCTCTGCTGCGCATCAGGAATAGGTGCTCAAAACAGCAGAATGCTAGAGACTGTAAATGAATTAGCTGTGCTTAAAGAATTCACAAAATTATCACAGCAAGCACCGGTTCTAGGACTAAAATCACATAACTGTGGCATGAGTGCACCTGTAGTGAACTCAGGGCAGCTATTTCTGGTTTTTGAGTGATCAAGTTCATCTATGTGTGATATTCTGAAGGGTTCATGGCAGATGTTGAATAGTCAGTGGTATAAAACCACCATGTTACTATACACAACTATTGGTGAAGATGATAAATAATTTTGCTATGGAGCAGTTTGAAGTAGCTCCTTCTTGATGGAGAAGAGAATCAAACTCAGCACATGCAATAATAACAGAAAACCTCTGTGCTCCGCTCTTCCTGCGTGAGGAAACACGTTTCTCCCCGTTCTCCCTCCTGTTCTGCTCCGGGAATCCGAGTGCGCAGGGGAGGGGCTGGTGTGGCAGTGCAGGACCGGGGAGACGGGGAGCGTGTGTTTCGCACACTGGCCGTGGCATTGACCCGTTGGGACTGGGCGTGCTCAGCAGAGGCCCTGTTCGGCTTGGTGCCTGCGCTCGTAGCTGAGCGAGCGTGCTCTGCAAAGGCAAAGGGATTGTAGAGATGGCTTCATGTAAAATTTGAGGAGGTTAGTTTTTCTTTGACTGAGGAAATCAAATGCTCGACAGGTCATCTTGTTTCTTATCAGCAAAAACTTTTCTTTTTTGTCCTGGCTAACCTCTCTTGAAGAAAACTGAGCAGTCTCCCAACAGTTCAGTTCTGCCATGCTGCGCAGTGTAGCTTCTGACGTGGGCATGAGGAATTTAAAGATCATTGTTGAGTAGTCTGATGCACTGCAATATGTGGCCATTTCATTTGACTGTAAAGGAGAGCTGCTAGTTTCTATTTTGACCTCTTGCATAGCACTAGGTATACATTAATGCCTCTGCTTCATACTCTTGATTTTTGTTCCGGGCAGGACAAATAGTTTTTCTGAATATCCTCTCACTTTGGAAAAGCCCAGCACTCCTTGCTGAAACAGCCTGACAGAACTTAGTTACTTCTTAAATGTAGACAAAAGTGCCTTACTTGGGTCTAAAACTTGAAATAGCAGAAAAAAAGTTATAGTAAGTGCTTGAAGATGTAAATTGAAACTAAGCAAATACCTCTCCATACTCAGGTCTCTTCTCAGTGTGATTGCTGTGAGCAGGTACTTATTCCCTCAGTTTCCTCCCAGCTGCTATTGGAGAAAACAAAAGGGAGCCTCCTAAATCTGAAGATGAATTTCTGTAGCTGTTTCTGAACACGTTTTAGCTGCAGGACTTGGCACACTGTAGTGTCACCTGCCCCAGTGTTCACAGGTGCTGGACCCCCCCTGCTTCCTCTCTGAACTCCCCTGCAAAAGTTGCTGCCTAGTGTTGCAATGGGCCTGGTGCTCTGCTTGGTCATGTCACAGTATCAAAATGCATTTTCAGTGGAACTAATTTGTCAAAACTGTGCTTCAGCCTAATTTCCACATTAGTGACCATACCCACTCTGTGTAAGCTGGTTACCTTCACGTGCATGGAAATTTGTTGATGTCTGTGGACATCAGGCCAATATTGTGATGACTTTCTGTTTTATTGAACCGTATGGGCTGGCGTTTGGAAAAGGGACGGGTACCAGTGAGTTATTTCTTATCCAGGCTGGTATGTTTGTTTGATAGTAGTGGGAAAGGCCTTTACTAAATGTGGCTTCTGTAAGAATCTATGTTACTGTCCAGTGAACCTGCCATTAAGGAAAGAGAATTGAAAGAATGTAAATAGAGAAACAGTTCTCCTCATTTTCAATTAATCAATAACGCTGATAGTGCATATTTCTCAAAGGAATTATTTCTTTGTAAAACTGCGCAATAATCCTTTTACCACTGGGGTTTTGAAACAGTTCAGAGCTTGCTATAAAATTCTGCTGCTGCCAGCTGAAAGCTTTTGAAAGCAAGAAGGCTTTGCCTTAAGGCAAAGATATGTGCTACTGGTAAAGATGCCTCCATGCAGTCCTATTTCTCATTCCCAAGGGGTTCCCTTAAAGACCATCCAGTCCCACCCCCCTGCCATGGGCAGGGACACCTTCCGCTAGACCAGGTTGCTCAGAGCCCTGTCCAACCTGGCCTTGAACACTTCCAGGGATGGGGCAGCCACAGCTTCTCTGGGCAACCTGTGCCAGGGCCTCACCACGCTCATGGGGAAGAATTTCTTCCTTAGATCTCATCTAAATCTCCCTTCTTTCAGTTTAAAACAGTTATCCCTCCCTCATCCTATCACTACACTCCCTGATAAAGAGTCCCTCCCCATCTTTCCTGCAGTCCCCCTTTAAGTACTGAAAGGCTGCAATAAGGTCTCCCCGGAGCCTCCTCTTCTCCAGGCTGAACAACCTCAGCGCTCTCAGCCTGTCCGTATCCCAAACTATACCAAAAGATGCCCTTCCTTTCCTTTGCCTTTAGTAGCACTGGCAAGAGGAACTCTCGCCTGTGTCGACGCGCTGTCTGAGACGACCAGGGGAGTGTAAAGCATTTCCCTTTGCCCCGTGTGTAGAGCATTTTAAGATGCTGTGTCCCTTCAGACTGCTCTGCTTTGTGTATCTATACCCAGTTTGTCTCATTCTTGCTGTTCTGAGTGCCTCACTCACAGGTAATTATTATGCATTAGCACAGTTTAAATTGCCTGTCTCCCTCATGTCATTTTTTGTCTTCACATAATCTTCTGAGAACTGTGCAGTAGTCCTCATTTTATCAGCTATTTCATGAGTATTACCAAGGGTATTGTTGTCAGTGCAAATCCTGTTCTCATACAGTTTTATTAACTTCCCTGGAGTTTATACCTGTATTAGTCATCCTGAGCAGGTACATCAGGCTGTTCTGGACTTTCTGATCCGTATTTATTTGTATTCCTTATTGCTATTCCATAGTAACATCACTAAAACACATCCAAGCTTGGAACACAAGGCTGTATTTACAAGAGAGTTATTCTTAAGTTTTGGGTGGCTTAAGAATTTTGGTTTTCTTGAAAAACTTTGTTTATAGGATACTTTGTTATTTGGCATGAGAATGTAGCAAAATTAGGAAGCTGTGTTTTTCTTCATCCATGAAACTCTTCAAGCTTAGGTGAGTTAAAACTCTCGAATATTCATCTTTACTCTTGGTTTTAAGGCTATGACTCATTCAGTGTACATGCTGGATGCAGAAGGAAGCAGAGTGAAGTTCCTGTGGCTATTGGAGTGAAAAGCCAGACATGAAAGTTACCCAACTTTTTAAAACACCTGATTACGAATTAAACACCTTTTCTCTTCCTTCTTGAATTGAAACAGCACTCTAACATTACGTCAGCTTGCTCTTCAGAAGTGGATGCTCTAACATGCTACCAGCACTGTGTAGCAATGTGCTCTCTAAAGTGCTAACATCACATAACTACTACTCCAGCAGCTCATGTTGTAGCAGCAGCCTTCGAGCAGCATGCTTCCTGTTCCAGGTGCAGGGTTTTTGACATCTCCTCTCACTTTGCGGTGATGTGCTCTCCAGCAGCATGCTTCTGTCATGACAACAACATGCATCTTGGCAGCTCCAGTTCTGCAAGACACGTCCTAACGCTGGCAGCAGCACGCACGCTGACATTTTACCAATGAGTTCCAGCATGTCTCTCTTGAACAGCACACTTTCTAACATTAAAGCAGCGCGACTCCTAGCAGCATGTGTACCAACAGCACACCTCCCAACAGTGTGCCTGCTGTCACTGTAGCAGCACCCCACCCAGTGTCGTGCGCTCCAGCACCCTAATGCAGGCAGCGTGACAGTTGCAGGTGGATGACAAGTAGTCTAATATCATGCTTTTCAACACGCTAATGGCTCTCATACGAATGGCACACTTCTACTATCCTAAGGGTACATGCACTGACACTCCCCAGGAGTGTGGGGAAGAGACTTCACAGCCCTCCACAGGGACAGCAGCTTCCCTGATAGGAAACTCTGTCTAGGTGGTCACCTCCCCTCATCCCAGGTTAGCCCAGCTAGGTAGATGGTTCCCAGCTGGCCTCTACCACCATGCCTTCTGATGACCTCAGAGCACTGCCTAATAAGCCCTTCTAATTCCCTGCGGACCTCAAGCTGCTGGGTAGGTTTGCAGGGCCAACAGCTAGCTGGGGTGACCATGGGGGCTGCAGACTAAGCCTGCAGGTGAGCAGAGCAGTCAGCAGCCCAACAACGGGTAGAGCGCACTGCCCTTCCCGTGTGAACGGCCGTGCAAACTGGAAAAGAGGAAAGTACCGAAGAAGAGATTTTTCTTTTTTGTACCTTTTTTCTCTTGACTGCTGTCACGCATGCTTCCGTAAACTGTACAGGTGGGCAGTCGTGGAAACGTGCCAAACCCAATCTTACAATCTGAATCAAATTTTCAGTGGCCTCTGAGCTGGTAGCAAGGCATTGCAGTTCACACACGATGGTGAGTGCAGCCCCTTCTGCTGCTCCAGACTGGCATGCCTGGTGTAGTGCAAGGTGCTGCATGCTGCTGGGGAGATGCAGTACTGGCGTGGCTCAGAAGGAAGAGACTGCAAGTAGGGAAAGCAGAACAGAGGAGGACGTGGATATGAGACATCTTGTTTGTTGTTGCAGTGTATCCATGAGAGTCAATGCTTTTCTTGGTCCAGCAGCTTCTGACTGGATATCTGCAGTTTTGTTCACCTCGTAGAAGGTAGCGGGGTGAATTGCTGCCAATCAGTGTGACACCTGAGACAGCATTACCCACCTACTTTTAGCTGGATGAATTGTACGGACTGCCTCTGCTCAGCCTCCGGAGTACCCTCTCATTGGGAGCGTGGAGTGTGTGGCACGGCTGTTCAGTGCGTGCAGAGCTGCAAAGGGTACACCTGCAGGCAGGTGCGCGAGGACGGGAATCGCGTAAGCAGAGGCACTGGCACCAGCAGGGCTTTTGGGCTGGCCCTGGCCCCCCCTTCACTGGTGCCCCCGTACAGGTACAGGGCGCTACCTCATTTAGCGTGTGCCCTGCCTCTGGCTGCAGTCCCAGGCTCGGTGCTAGCACGTCTGTTACAGCTCTCCGTGTTCATTCCAAACCAAAAGCTCAGAAAGACTGTACAAAGGTAAGCTCGGGTGGGGTGGGATGCTGCTGTCCCCAGTCTGAGCTGTCCCTGCGCAGAAGGGTTTAAAATCTCTCGTGTTAAAAGTCTTAAAGGTACGACTTAGAAATGAACAGGAAGGGTTTTTCTGTCTTCTGAGAAAGTATGTGTATTTTTTTTTATTACTGCTTCATTTTTTTTTTCTGTTCCTGAAAAGTTTTCTTCTCCCAGTTTATAATGAAACTCGGCTATCATAGGGATACTGGGGGAAAAATGAGCTTGAGTGAATTGCATCTGCATTTTATTTGTAACCTTCATTTTTTTGTGAGGCTATAAAAAGTGACAATGATCTCTCTTCTTCTCCCAGCTCTTCACTTTGACAGTTTTAAAGATTTGTTCTAAATACTTTAAAACTCATCAGAAATATTTGGCAGGAAAATCATCAAGTCTGGTACTTCCCCTCAAGCAGCTTTTTTTCCTGTGAACAGATGCTTTTGGCAAAAAATAAACCAGAACTCAAACATAAAAACAAAACTGTAAAGTGACAAGCTGTCACCACAGTATAGATGTCAAAGAACTTGGTATATTTTGCGTGAACTTGGTGTATTTTGCAGGGAAATTGGTGGCAAAATGCCTAAGACTTTATCTTTTATGTCAGACCATTTAGTATCTCCTAGCAAAGCTGCAGGAAGGTAACTTGATTGCAAACCATTGAAAGAACTGAAATTTGTGTTGCCCTTCTCTGGATGCACTGCCATGTGCTGTTCTCTCCAACGTTAACTACCTGTGATTCCTAGAACTCAGCCTAGTCACATTGTGAGAGGAGATAGGGAGGAAGAGGAGCGTGGCTGCCTCTGCTCCAAACGGCTGATGGGCGACAAAGGAGTGAGGGACAGCAGAGGAGTGCAGCTGGTGTGAGAGGCAGTAGCCCCAGCTCTCCTGCTGCTCGTCTGCAGCACGTTGTGTGGGCTTTACGGGAGTCTCTGCTTCGGAGCAGTGTAACAAGGTCACTAGTGCTTTCAAGAATTGTGGGACTGTTGCTAGCCTGGCTGTGATCCTGAATTAAAGGCAGTAGGGGCTGATGGGGAAAGAGACGAGGTTCTCGTGAAAGAACGTTTTGAAGAGAAAAAGCTATGAGCTGTGATCCTCAGAGTGTAGGGTAAGGAAAGGTCTCTTTTCTCCTGGGGCATTGTTGACCCCAATCAGACCAGCTTAAGCTTTATTGGAAATGCCAGTGAAAAATGCAATGTTATCCTACTGGTGTAGGTTTTGGGAATATTGAAGCCACCAGAGGAAGGAGATGGTCCTCTCCAAGTGAAGTGTGTTATGAAGTAGTAGGTCTTGCAGACTTTGGTGTGTAACACACCATTTTGAATTCTCCTAGTACCGAAAAACAACAGGGATCCAGATCTCTTGCCATGTTTTAAATTTTTTGGGGGTGGAGGGTCTGTGCATGACAGTCTAACTTCCATGTAGTAGGGGTTCTAATAAATAATGGAACAGGTAGACACAAGGATGAACAGGATATCAAGCAGTGGAGGCAGCAAAGCTTCCTGTAGAGAGAAACTGTGTCTCACCAATCTATTAAAGTTTTGGGAAAGAGCCAACACCTGAGAAAAAGGGGGTCCACTTGGTGCTGAGTTTCAAAATCCTTCTGAAAGTCCAAACAGGAGGAACGTCACGAGAAACTAATGAAGGTCCTTGAGGGACTGGTGGTTGGCTGATAGGAAACAAAAGCCCAAGAATGGAAAAAAAAATTGGACTATCAGTGATAAATGTGCCACTTATTTGACAGTCTGTAATTTGTGTTTGGATAATTGTGTGAATTCTGATATTTAGTTGAAAGAACTTCACAAATTCATGCGAAACAAAGTAGTTGCTGGAACGTTCATTAGTGCCTGTTAAAATTAAGGCTGTGGCTTGCGGAAAATGTACATTCTCACAAAGTTAAACCTTTTAAAGTCCCAGGTGACTCACAGAAGAAATTGCAATGTTTGATTGCCTTCTGTGCCTGGTTCCCGATCAGTCATAAAGTAGATTTAGTCAGAGGCTACTGACCATTTACAGGTATTCCTGCCACTCGCTCTGAGAATGGCCTTGCGGCAAACCTGGAATTTGGGGCTAGAGTCATCTTGCTGGATCTCCTGTACAGTTGCTTAGGTGGCTTGCTGTTGACTTGCCATCTACTTAAAATATATGAATCCCTAAATACATAATTTGCTTTTCACTACTCCTTTCAAAGTCTGTGTTCAACTCAGTTTCTTTCAGTTGAGACCTGAAGGGCAAATCTGCTTCTCAGTTCATGTAGTTCTGTGTCTCTTTCAAGATTTTGTGAAAGTCAGCAGTAATAAATAATGAAACTATGGCATAGAAGCGTGCAGACTGATCCCTAGATGTTACTTCAAAGCCAAGCTATGTCACATTTTATTAGGTTGCTGTCAGAGTCTTCACATACTCCTAGGGTGCCTTTTTAATCTTAAAATCTTAATAAAGCACTCTGTAGACCTTTTTTCCTAGCTCATACCTAACGTAAAAAAAATGCCGCATGCACCAACCCTAGTGCACGCCAGTGCACCTTATCAGCAGTCAGGAATACGAAGAAAGGGCAGAGAGGTGTAATGCAAAGACCTTTCACTTCAGTAGATCACTCAGTTCAGTAGTTGACCAGGACCTCTCCCTCCTCTCCCTGGAAAATTTCATCCCAGAATTTTAAAACGGACATTTTCATATGATCAGAATCAGATATTCTGGACCTTAAATCATGTTTCTGTATCCACTTCTGTAAAAGTTTCCCATATAGTACTTGCTTCTTACCAAAAGAGGTCAGAATTGTAATTAGGCATATGACAACTCTGCAAACTGGGACATAGAGACATCCTCATTACATTGTTACAGTTGATGAATCTGAAATGTTCTTTTTTCTCACCATTCTGGCCATAAATTTGTGTTTTCCTAATTTTTGAAAACTGAATGTTCTACTTCAATTTGTGTTTAAGTTTCTTCTGAAGACTTTCCCACCCTTTCTTCCTTGTATACTTGAAATCTTAATAAATCTCTTGTACTTTTAAAGGAACTTGATGCTTCCTTGTTCAGGCTCTTTTCCAAACCTGATCTTGCAGTGACCTCTGTTGTGGGGCTTAATTTGATGCAATCGGACTGACTCTACCAACAAGCTGAACAAACAAAAAAATCCTTTCAGTTACCTGTTTCATGTTGTTTACTTGCGCAGTTCCTAAAAGATATCTTTCTAATGAAACCGTCAGTCCTCTGCCTAGTTTCAATTAGCTGCACTTTCACCTCTAGCATTTTCTGACCTTATATGCAGGCAGTCCACATACAAGATCAAGACTCGTTTCAACACGTAGTGTCTCTCCAGGTGCCCTACCCTGTCATGGATCTTGATACTCAGCAGGACTCCCGTGTGACTGCTGAAGGTGTGCTCTGTCCCACTGTCCAGGTCGTTAATGAAGAGGTTTAACAGCATTGGCCCCAGGATCCTAAGATCACAACTCATAAATACCTGTCACCTGGACTTTGTTCTGCTTGTCTCCTGCTTTCTAAAACCAGGGGCCAGCAAATCTTCCACACCCGCTGCAGTCCACCCATCAAATCCATTTCTTGCAAATTGGCCTCTTGGATTTTATGGGAAACTATGTCAAATGCCTTGCTAAAATCAAAGCTAACAAAGTCCACTGCTCAACCCTCATGCACAGAGCCAGTCATCTCAGCATAGAAGGCAATCAAATCGGTCAGGCATGATTTGCCTTGGATAACCCATAAATCCTTGTCACTTACAAGGTAAGCTTGTCTATTTTGGAGCAGTTTTTTAGGCTACAGGCCTTACTAGAATTAAAGCTGGATCTGTGGCATCAAAAAGAGAAGACTAGAAATTGGAAATAAGTAGGAGCTAGCTTACCAAGAAAACAAAAGTAATTAATTAAAATCTGAGGTAATTAGATTTCTTAATTTATTGTACAGTGATAACTCATGTCATGAGTTCTGAACCTTGTTTAGAAATAAGTAATAAGGTTGTAGCCAAAAGAGAGGCACCCTAAGCCTCACAGAGAGGATTCCCCCCCCCCCCCGAACCACCCCTACCCCAACTGTTATCATCTGTCTTGACCTAATTGACAGGAAAATGTTATTCCTGAGAAACAGGTATCATAGCTAGAGTGGCAGGAATGATCTCCAGAAGTTATCGAGCCCACTATGGACTTGGTCTGCTGAGTGTAAGCCCCTATCCAGCAAAGATCCAGAAAGCATATGGTTGAACTGTATTTGTATAATAAATAATGATAATTAGTATATATAATTCATTGAACCCATTATAAATATAAGTGTATTATTACAATGATAATTATATTGTATTATACACACATTATTTACATGTATATTATGTATAATCTATATATAATGTATAATAATAATAATTTGTGTAATAAAAATAAATAGAATAGAATCATAGAATTGTTTAGGTTGGAAGAGACCTTTAAGATCGAACCCAGCACTGCCAAGGCCACCACTAACCCATGTCCCCAAGCGCCACATCTACACGGCTTTTCAATCCCTCCAGGGATGGGGACTCCCCCACTGCCCTGGGCAGCCTGTGCCAGGGCCTGACAGCCCTTTCGGGGAAGAAATGCTTCCCAATATCCAACCTAAACCTCCCCTGGTGCAACTTGAGGCCGTTTCCTCTCGTCCTGTCGCCTGTTCCTTGGGAGAAGAGACCAACACCCATCTCTACAACCTCCTTTCAGGGAGTTGCAGAGAGCGAGTTCCTTGTAATGTGAAGTGCTCATGCCATGACTGTCAGTGCAGAAGTCAATCTGAATCGCATATAAGTGATCTCACCAAATCCTGTTCAAACATTCTGCTGGTAGCAGATAGTGCTGCTAGTGCTAATTTTACTCCTACAAATTTGCATAACAATTTCAGGGTAACAAGCAGAGTATAAATATCTCACTGAGAAACTGTTAGGTAACAAATCAACAGTGATTAATTAAAGACCTGGTTACTTGTTCCATTGAGTAATTGAGGCCGATAAAAATGCTTCCCACTGGGTAATGTTATATTCAGAGTATCATTAAATATGTTGTCCAGCTCTGGAGCCCCCAGCACAAGAAGGACGTGGACCTGCTGGAGCAAGTCCAGAGGAGGCCACAAAAATGATCAGAGGGCTGGGGCCCTCTGTATATCTTCCGGAAATACAAACACAGGAGCAACGAAGTTAAATTTGAAGAACCTACATAATGTCAAAGTCTGAACAAGGTATACTGTAATGGCTGCTTCAGAATTTGCACTCAATTAGTTACTTTCTCAAGCATTATAGTAGTGCTGTTCGTGGCTGCATGAGTTTTTCACTTAAAGTAAACATTCAGGAACTTTTTGGTATGAAAAATGCAATATGTTAATTGCTGTATTTATTCTCTACCAAGCAAATTTATTACAGTGAATTAATAATGTAACTTGAAGAAACATGGTGCTATCAGAAATGCAGCAGGTTTATAAGTGCCATAATGCAGGTTAGAGCACAAATAGAGGCCAGAACGCGGCCTCTATCGCACACTGCGTTATGCCAACAGTTTTGGGCTTTGCTCTCAGTAAGTGCGAGGCGAGAAGGAGGCATTGTCAGTAAGAGCAGCTGCAATTTCCATTCCCTGCAGAACAGAAAAATGTGACTCTGGGAAGGGTTGACAATTGCTGATGCAGAGGTGCTGATCTGACAGCCCCGGGCAGGATCTCTCGTGAGAGCGTGATCGCTGCTGGGAGCTGCTGCTTGGTAGCACAGAGGCGTTTGTTTGCTGCACTGGGGGCTTCCATCCTTCCATACACAGTGAATTAATTCTCCACTCCAGTCTTAACTGAATTTGGATTTGGGTACACAATTTTAGCTATTTACAACGTTTCCATAGTTCTAATACCAGAAGCTCCTAAGAACATAAAGACCCATTTAACTGGGGACTATTGGTAAAGATTTTTAGGAAAACTGATACAAAGGAGTCTTTTAGGGAATTACAAGTTAGACCCCACCTGGGATACTGTGTCCAGCTCTGGCATCCCCAACACACAAAAGACACGGTCCTGTTAGAACAAGTCCAGACGAGGGTCACGCAAGTGGTGTGAGGGCTGGAGCACCTCTCCTGTGAAGACAGGCTGAGAGAGTTGGGGTTGTTCAGCCTGGAGAAGAGAAGGCTCCAGGGAGACCTTATTGCGGCCTTTCAGTATGTAAAGGGGACTTATAAAAATGACAAAGAGAGACTTTTTACCAGCGCCTGTAGTGACAGGATAAGGGGCATGGTTTTAAACTGAAAGAGGGTAGGTTTAGATTAGTTCTAAGGAAGAAATTCTCTGCTCTGAGGGTGGTGAGGCCCTGGCACAGGTTGCCCAGAGAAGCTGTGGCTGCCCCATCCCTGGCAGTGTTCAAGGCCAGGTTGGATGGGGCTTGGAGCAACCTGGTCTAGCGGAAGGTGTCCCTGCCCGTGGCCGGGGGTTGGACTAGATGATCTTTAAAGATCCCTTCCAACCCAAACCGTTCTGTGATTCTATAAAACAAAAAGAAATTGTCTTGAAAACAAAAGTGAGATGTAAATATAAGGCACGCAATTATTTCACTTTTTCTGCACCTGTCTTCAAATATTACAGAGTTCTACGCTTAGAATTTTGGTAGAATAAGCTCATCGCATTTTCACGGTAAGGTTTGTTTGGTGTGGAGTGATTTCAGAGAGAACGGCAAAACCAGGGTTTTTTTTCCTGTGAGATAGTTTTACAGCAGGGGTCTCCAAGCAGGGAAGCCTCTGCTTAGAAGAAGCTCCTGGGGGAGGGAGGGCAGCTCTCGCTGGCAGCGTTCTGCGCAGCAGCTCTGACCAGGTGAAGCCAAGCTGGGACCTAGCCAGCTGAGCTAGGAGAGCGCTTGTGGGGCCCGCACCCTGGTAGCCCCAGCAGGTTCTCATCGCTTGCTCTGAGGATCAGAGAATGAATGAGAAGCAGTCTCTGA
This sequence comes from Phoenicopterus ruber ruber, assembly GCA_009819775.1. NCBI lineage: Eukaryota > Metazoa > Chordata > Aves > Phoenicopteriformes > Phoenicopteridae > Phoenicopterus > Phoenicopterus ruber. The sequence continues at coordinate 63,664 of CM020219.1, forward strand.
TTTCATCTTCAGGAGATTGGGTGCTTATTTTTTTCCCCTAAAGTCTAAACTTTCTCCTAATGTGAATCGGGAGGGAGGGAAATTGGGAAGCTACTTTTTGCATGTGTTTGCGGAGTGACACAAACTGAGTTGCTATTGAGGACGCTGTTCTGCTGCTCCTGTGCTTTAGAAGATATCAAATTGATCATTTCAGTAGCTTTTCAGAAAATTTCACCAAATGACTTTTGAAAATGACTGGAAAACCTACAAAGCATTTTTCATTATGCTCTAATACAAATGTTGAACTGCCACAGCTCATCTGTCATATGCCCAGGGAGACCTGCAGTGTGGCTGGAGAGGTTAATCTGTCAGCAAACTGTTAATTCTTATTATTTTTGTGAGATTCTTAGACTTTAATTTGGAACTCCTCCACCACAGTGTAAAGCTTTAAACAAAATTTGCAAAGGGCTCTGGATGCCAGGATGCAAGGATGATCCTGTGTGGAAAAGAGACAATTTTAGTGGGTATCATAGAGTGCTGCAGCACCATAAATTCATAAAGAGGTTGGTTAGGGGTCAAATACTTGCAGCTTTTTCTGACACAAACCCGAGAGCATCAAACGAAGCTGGTAGGAGCCAGGCATTGGAACAAATGAACAGTCAGTTATCCCAGTTCTGGTGTACTTGAGTCAAGTCTGCATGCCAGGATAGTCTGTAATCTGGCATTTAATCTGGGCAGATCAGGTAAATTCTCCCTGTATGACGAGAAGGCTGTACGCTGCAGTCCCTCACAGTCACCTCACCAGTTTTGCTGCGCTCCTGCAGTATGGATGGCCTCTACCGATGCTGCGAGCCACGTACGTAGTGTCTGCAGGTGGTGTGCTGCCGTGCCTGTGCAGACAATGATCCTGATGCCTTGCCCAGCGCGGGTGCCTCCTTTCAACTTCTGGTGTCCTGGGCTGGGAGCCGCTGGGAGAAATGGGTGTGTTGGCAGCCAGCTTCTTTCTGGCTCTGCAATTTGTACACAACTCGGCTCCACACACCTGCAATGCCTTGTGTCATCTCCATTCTGGAAGTTGCAAGATATCTTATGGGAAATCCCATCTAAGCTGCAGCAGGCCAGACCTGGACCAGAAGACAGTTTATCTCCATCCTGATCCTTTAATTTTGCAGTTTTACTAGAGGTAGACTGCTGCAGGTCTGATTTTGGAGTGTTAGCGGTGTCTGCTGTGGTCTTCCTAAGTGAAGATCACTGTCTGCTTTCCCCTTTATACATACATTTCCACTCCTTAGGTTGCAGAAGATTTCTGTTTGTCGTGGTTTCGGCCGGGACAGAGCTAGTTTTGTCTCCAGCAGCTGCTGTGCTTTGGATTTAGTGTGAGAAGAACGGTGACAGCACACTGGTGGTGTTGGTTGCTGCTGAACGATCAAGGACATTTTGCAGTTTCCCAGGTTTTGCTAACGTGCAGGTGCAAAAACCTGGGAGGCGTAGAGCCAGAATAGTTGATCTGAACTGGCCAAAGAGAGTGTTCCATACCAGAGACGGCATGCCTGGTATAAGTGAGGGTCGGCTGGTGGGACGCTTCTTTTCTTTTTTCCCTTTTTTGGTTCGTTCAGGTCTTTTTCTATCATTCGTTCGTTGGGCTGTTCGTTCCCTCGCCTGCTCTCTCGGGAACTTGCTGTGCTGGGATAGCTGGGGAGAATATCCCTGCTCCCTGGCTGCTGCTCAGGACGGGCCGCATCGGTCGTCGGGTGGTGAGAAATTGTGCATCGTTGGGTTTATATATTATATTATCCTTATATTATTATTATTATTATTATCATCAACATATTTTTATCTTTTCCTTTGCTGTCCTGGTGAACTGCTTTTATCTCAACCCATGAGTTTCCCTTTCTCTCCGATTCTCCTCCCCACCCCACCGGGGAGGGGGGGAGTGAGTGAGTGGCTGCATGGGATTTGGTTGCCGTCTGGGGTTAAACCACGACACTGTTTCAATCAAATGGCTTTTCTTGAAAAAAAAAACAAACACCAAAACTTAACATTCTTATTCTCTTTGATAAAGAAACAGCTGTTGTCTTTTGCTGAGTCCTGAATATTTTGATTTGCTTCCATACATATTTACATTGTTCTATACAGCTATGCAATTATTTTTCACTGTGTCCTTGACAGATGAAATGTGACTGTTTAAATTGTATCCTGTGTACATACTTGTTCATCATCCTTTATTCAATTTTAACAATCTGAAAGGCTGCTGGAAATGATTCTACTTCTCATTTGTCCTAATTGCTGAGCTCAGTAATTGTGATGGGAATTCCTGGAGACTGTCTTGTGTGCTACACGCTGATGGGAATGTGAGACAGCACCGAATGGAGGTGTGCCCTTTTACAATACTTCCATTATTTTCCTTCTTTTCCTGGCTGTTGTTGAATCTTTAGAAATGTTTAGAAGACCAACAATGCCAAGTTTTAATGAATTTTAATAGTTTGAGGCATGGGCCTACAGAATAGGAAATCAAGTACATGTCTGGGTGTATTTCAAGCATGCAATTTCTCATAACTGTCTCAAAAAACCTCAGTCCTTCTCTTATTTGCATATATGGAGTACTCATTTTGTAATTGTATCTTGATGGTCTTTTCATTATCTAGGCCTGTAGAAAGCTATAACAATGGTTCGTATTCCTCCTACCCTTCCTTGAGTTGTTTCCATATATGTGGGGAAAAAAAGTCTAAAGAACAGTCATTCCCATTCTGTAAACTGTCATATAACATAAAGGGAAATCCCGCTAAAGCAAAGCCGCAGGAGCTGTCTGACTCCCGCTGCTCCTTGCACCGCTCAGCCAGCCACACTTTCGGGCCCTAGGGAGCAGACAGACCCCGGGTGGGCTGAGTCCCGCTGCGCTGGCCAGGGGGCTCTTACTTCTGAACAAGGGGTGTTCGGTATGTCTTTACACACAGTGAAATTTCGTGTTTGCGTTCAGAGGTGTAACGTTTTACAAGATGTCACACTATGTGTGCGTAGCAAGACTGATAAAGAACTTTAACGTATTTAAATAAAGAGCACACACAAATATATATAAAATCTTTAAACCAATATGGCTTTATATAATAGAATAAACAACCAGTAAAAGTATTTAAAGAACACACAGTTTCTTCTTTTTATGTACTTGCTCACAGAAACAACGTTGAAGGCATAGTGTGTGTCAGCCGCTGCTGCAGGAAGGGATGGCAGCTTTTCATGATTACTTACTTTTCATTATTACCAGCAGCACCCAAAGGATCTTCCGCCCGCTCCTGTATACCCTTGAATTTCATGGAAACCCAGACATGGAGGCAGTGCTCGTCCTGCCTCGACACTTGCCGAATTTGGGACCTTCCCTCCGTGTGCATTTTCCCTCCTTCTGTGACTCCAGTGCCAGCACGGGGGCTACCTCACCTCCAACAGTGATGGTCTGGCTTCATGAGAAGCATTTTGTCCAGCTGCCCAGGGCGTGAATTACAGTTATGGTCAGTCGGTCTTCTTCCACCAACTGAGAATTCATCCTCTCATAGTATACTGCTGTTTTCATAAGAAACCCAGACATGTTATCCTATTCTTTGTGGTCAGCTGTACTATGATTTTAAAATTTTCAAGGCATAAATAATACCTTATTTGGAAGTAACATTGCTCAAGCTGTTACAAAATATACCTCTTGTAATCGCACTGGAAATATTTCATGTCTTTCTGTGTGCTTGAGCATCCTTCGGTGCCAGAACATGGCTACACTCTGTCCCACAAACAGAAGATAAAAATGAGGTATGATTATTTATTTTAAAAGTGGCAAACAGTAACATCTATTCACAAAGAACCTCCTTTCCTTGACAGAAATTTAAACACGATTGACAAAGCAAATGAGGTACTAAAAGTCCACTAATGGCTGTGGCTGCAGGGCAGAGGGGTGTCTGGTCTCCACAACACTTGGAGCCTGCTCCTGACTGTGGTGTCCCAATGGTCTGTGGTGTGACAGAGGCTGCGGATTCACATTAAATGGCCAGTATCTGGATTAAATCAGTGCTGCAGCTCTCCTGGTGCTTTTAATGTTGAATTGAGCTTCAATCAAGCTTCAGAAAAAGATATCATTAAGGAAATACAAGGGCCAGCTCCTGTGGGGTTAGGAGGCTTGCGACCAGGTGCAGCAGCCCAAGCAGATATCCTCAGGATCAGCTCTGGGAACGGTTCTGGGATGGTGGTGCAATGGTGCTAAGGCATTGCATATTTCTGGACACAGATGAGCTAACACAATATTCTTAATAGTTGAGGAGGCTGTGGCAAATTCATTTTCAGTGCACAGCCATTGCATGGATGGGCAGCATCACGGGCACCTGAGGATCAAGGAGGACCAGCAAAGCATGTCTCAGGGTTGCCCAGGGCTGGGGGCTGCACTGCATCCGAGTTGTGAAAATGTGGTAGAGAAAACGTGGAATTCTGTAGAGCTGACACTTGCTTTCTTGAATTTTGGATACTTGACTGCACTATCACATTGTGAATTGCTAATATGGAAACAGCTGAGTGAGCTGCATTATAAAAATTGTTCAGGAAATTGTCAGGTATATTCATACGCATGCACAGACAATCCGAAAACCTTACTAAAGAGCTCCTGTAAAGTGGTGTTTCACTGCACTGTGTAACAGCTCTCATGAAGTAAATTACGTATTTTAACAAGTGTTAAATGGGTAAAACTATTCATTAAAGACAAACACAAAGTGCTCTGAGTTAACAAACCATCATGGATTTTAGGCAGCGCATTTCTGGGTTATATTTTGTTTCATTTGGGTGAACTTAATATGGAGCCGCAAACAATGTTAAAGCTGTTGCCTGACATGTGAAAACTGTATTTGTGTTTGAAAATGAACTCTGGTTGTTTCAGGGACAACCGCAGAAAGAGGAACTTCTGCAAGTCCTTTAAAGTCAAATAGGGATGTTGAAAAACAGTGCAGGGGGACAAGCTGACATCTCTTCTTTTGAATTATTTCAAGTTCTTCTGCTGGAAAGATCTGTGATTGGATTTCTGGGCAACCTTTCATCATTGAAGCAAATAATTTGATGCTCTCACTCCTCACTTAAGAAACAGCTTCTCAATTTGAAATCACTTAACTTCAGGAAGACAAATGATTTTTTTCCCCTCTAAATGCAGGAGTACTTCAGCTTTGGACTATTGTGCCAGATGACAAATTCATCAACTTTCGGCTGGCTGCCCTGACTTATTTCTGTTTTGGCTTAACTTACTCATGTGAATCCATTTTTCTTGCTCTCAAATACATAAAATCAAAGAGCAGATTTGCTGTGGCTCACGTGCTTTGTAATATATGTTTGTCATAAGCAGAAGCCAAACTTCAAGAACACTCTAGATATTCCAAAAGTTACACTGTCCAAAACTTACTTCAAAGGAAGTGGTATCGCTACTGTTCCCTTTTCTCTAGATAGTAAATGGAAATCATCATTCAGTCCGTTAAAGAAACAAACCCTAAATTACTATATAGTAGAAATACATTCATTAGCACATTTATCAGTGCTAAATACACGAGAAATGCCAGTTGTCTTTAGTAGTTTAATTGCTACTAGCAAGAGCAGTTAAAAGGGTTATGAAATACTGGATTATGGAAAAGAATCACAATGTAAAGAAGCCATGGTCCTTGGGCTCTCTGTGCCCATCTTTCAGCTTTGGGCCTCCTTAAGATTCATTGTGATTTACCTGGCAAAACAGGGAGGGGATTCAAGGCTTGAGCATCTTACAAATGGTGATAGAACCATAGAGCAGCCCAGGTTGGGAGGGACCTCAGAGGATCATCTGCTCCAACCTTTCATGGGAAAGGGAGCCTAGATGGGATTTTCTAGCACCCTGTTCAGCCGCATGTTGAAAACCTCCAGCGATGGGGACTGCACCGTGTCCCGTGGGAGTTCTGGGGGTGCAGAATAATGCATATGCCAGTATTTGCTTTGCAGCAAGGTAGCTTGGCTTATAAATACTGTCAGTTCTCTATGATTTATAAGGCTGTGCAACTCTCGGACATAAGACATGGGGAAAACAGTGCAAGGTTGTGACACACCATAGCCCAGTACCACCTGTAACCTGCGTCCAGCATGTCCAGCTTCCCCGGTAAGCAGGGGACTGGCAGGTTTTTGCTGAGACAGGTGCCTCAGACATGCAGCATGCCTGTGTGCTGCAAGATTAAGCAGGCTCAGGCTACGCAGATTTGATGCTCAGCTCTGGAGAAAGAAGAGAAGCATTTTCATAGTTGTCAGGGGGAGTTTGCCTTTGCTCTGACGTGATCTGACAGAAAATGAATAGGTCTGGCAACTCACTGTAGTGCAACGCTTTGGGCTTTCCAGTTTATGGCACTCTGCCTGTCCAATTCGCCTAATCTTTGGCGTGATTAATAACTGTCTTGAAGAACTGTGCTCAGGTTCCTTGTTCTACTCTTAGCCTACTTCAGTTGCCTCCTTTGAGGAACGTTTCCTGGTTTATGGTATGCCGTAGGTGCTCAGCAGAGGAATGACATGACGAACGGCTGCTGCTTGCCCGTGCTGGCAGCAGGCAGTTCCCGCTGTCCCTCTCCGCAGGCTCCTCAGACATCAGCCTGCCAGCTCTGACTGTGATCACACAGGGGTCCACAACAGGGAACTGCGCACAACTGGCTATTTCACCTGGAAAAAATGTGTGAACAAAGGTGGAGAAAAGATTATAAGGCTGAAGCAGGAGGTCAGGGTCACCTGAAGGGGAGTAATTTACCCGTAACGGCAAAAATGAGCAGCCTGTGGGACATAGGCGAGATGCTAGACAGCTACGTTGTCTTCTGACCATACCCCTGTGTAAAGCCGGGCTTTCCATGTGTAACTGACATGCATGCAGTATAGATCAATCATATGCCTAGCACCTTAGTATCGGCAAATCTGGAACAAAACAGGGGAGTTCGTGTGCTGAGAGGTACAAAGTAAAATCACTGCCAGTCCCTGCTACTGTTTCTCCCAGTTTTTCATGGGTACATTTTTCCTTAGGGATACATAATTTCCTCCTAAGCAATATGTTCCTGAATTTGGTGGTGTTATTTGTGTGTGTGTGTGTATGCCTTATGTTGGTTTGTCTTTTCTATTTGTGGAATGCTGACTTCTGTGTGAAGACAGCACTCAATATCCATGTTCGTTTTCTGCCACTCCTCAAGTGCCGCTTACTGCTCTTTTCTTTATTTCTTCATGGAGTGGTTTTTACTGTCCATCTTCTCTGTGCATCATTCAAAAATTCTGGCCCCACGTCTCTCGTCTCTCTTCACATTTCAGGTGCCAATAAAAAGTAAATGCAAAAGAAACTTAGAAATCCACTGATGCCGTGTTCTTTTTCTTGTCGACTTCATCAGAGCCACTGATGGAACGTCACTGTGAAGTTTCGTGTTGCCCAGCAACAGGTTTCACAGTGTGGTTCTGTGATGCTGGGCTTACGAACACCAGTCCATTTAATGGAAAGGACCGAGTAGGAAAAATGGGCCAGCCAGGCTTCCTCTAGCAGCATCCTGCAAGGTGGGAGGGTGTCAGACAGCAAGGGGCTTATGTCTCTTCCACTGCAAGTCTCCACTCCGAGAGGGAGGCTGCAGCACGCATTGGGAGCTCAGCCTTGGCAGGGACACCATCCTCCAGTGTGCTGGGGAAGCAGCGTGCCCTATTGGTAGTGCTCGGTGTTCAAGGCTCCAAACACATACGTGCACCTTGGGGAGAGTAAGCATAATCCCTGAAGGTGGAATAGGAGCTGTTTACACACAGTTTGAAAGAGTGCATTTTGAATGAAGAAGAGTTTTTGAGGAGACCTGCACCGACGCAGATGCATCACCACTCTGCTTGTATTGTTGGGCAAGGTCAGAGCATCAAAGGAAATTCAGATGGGACTTCCAGGCTGAACTTGCCTCAGGCCTTACTTTGGCACCTTCTCAATGACTTGGATACAAAAGTATTGTGGGAGATGGTGTTGAAAGCCTTGTAAAGTGAATGAAAATGATGTCCACAGCTCTCCTCTTGTTCACAAATCCAGTCATTTTATCCTAGAAGTTGGTCAAGTGTGATTTACCCTTGGTAAGTTCATGCTGGCTGCTCTCAGTCACTTTCTCCTTCATGTGCCCAGAAATGTGCTCTAGGAGGATTCCCTCCATGATTTTCTCAGGTACCAAAGTGAGAACTGACCCACCTGTAGTTCCCCAGATCATTCTTTTGGCCTTTTTTGAAGATGGATGATATTTTCTTCTCCCCAGTCACAGAAGACCTCGCTGCTCTCCCCAAACATTCAAAGATGACAGCATCCTGCAAAGACGCCAGCAGCTCCCTCAAACCCACAGATGCAGCCCATTCAAAATGCTGCTGAGCACTGAGCAGCGCTTGTGTCCTTCTCCTCAGCTGTCACACTGTCAGTGGAATCACAGCAGATGTGCTTCCCTGAGGACTACCACTTCTGCTGGCCTTCTCCAGGCTCCTTGCAGGGCAAAAACAAAGTGTGTGGACTGGAGAAGGCAAGAAGAGGCCGTTTGCAGTGGCAAATGTCAAACATTTTTTCGAACACTCATTGTACTGCTGCACTTTCTTACTCTATCTTGTTCACTGTTCACCTTCTCAATGCAGCAGACCTTTGTGTAGGAGGTATCTTGTCTTCCTTGGTGTTCTTCACAAAACTGCTCAGTTTGTCTCTTTGATTAACAGGTTGGTGTACACAATATCGGACTGACAAAGAGAAGAAGGAGAGGGCACGGTACTAGAGAGATTTTGTTCCGCTCACTGCCATTTCCCTACGTGAAGAGTTGGCTTTGCTGCCATCCTGCCAGATAAAACAAGAGTTCTGTTCTCTCCTCGCAGGAGAGTAGACAGTCTCCTTGGATCTGCAAGGCTTGGGGCTGGCATGGCTGTTTTCCACAAACACTCCTAGCTCAGCTCTGGGCTAATACATTTACCTCATCTATGTATTTTTCCACATTCTTTATTTTGACAGGTTATAAGATTCATGTCTGCCGATAACTGTATCCTCGTAACACCCTTGTAATCTACAAATGCCCTCTGTCTCCATGTCAGAAAGAAAGACTGGCTCCAGGCTGCACTAAAAATTCAAAAGCAATGCTAGGAACTTAACTAAGAGTTTTCTCTTAGTTGCTAAGAGTCACAGAATCGCACAATAGTTGGGGTTGGAAGGGATCCTTCGAGACTGTTTAGTCCAACACCCCTGCTCAATCAGGTGTCGGCTAGAGCAGGCTGCCCAGGACTGTGTGCAGCCAGGTTTTGGATATCTCCAAGGATGGAGACCTCACTACCTGTCTGGGCAACCTGTTCCAGTGTTCAACCACCAAATATTTTTAAATGGAATTTTCTGCACTTCAATTTGTGCCCATTGCTGCTTGTCCTGTCACTGGGCACCGTCTATAAAAGTCTGGCTTCGTCTAACTTACTGCCCCCCGCTCAGGTGTTTCTGCAAATTGGTAAGTTCCTCCCTAAGTTCTTTCTCCTCCAGGATGAACAGTCTGCTGTTGTCCACAAGGACTCTGAAGTCCTTCTCCGCACAGCTGCTTTTCAGCTGGTGTACTGGTGTTACTGGAGTTATTCCTGCCCAGACGCAGGACTTTGCATTCCCCCTTGTTGAACTTCATGAGGCTTCCCCCTACCCATTTCTCTGGCCTGTCCAGCACAACCCTCTGGTGTATCAGCCACTCCTCCTGGAGGAGAGAACTTCTCTCCTTCCCTGTGGAAGGAAAGTTCCTATTAACTGCTATTCTAAGTCAGACCCCGCATGGTAACGCAGAGGGACTTACGAGTCTGGAGCTGCAGGATTATTTTACCTGTCACTCTGTGCCTCTGATCTACTGGCTCCATAAGACCCAGCAACAAACCACAAAGTGTTGGTCTTTCCAGTGATTTAAAACACACCATCCTTCACAATGATTCATGACATTATCAGCAGAAATGAATTCCGCAGAGAATCTCATTTCCCCATACTGAGATTCTGCCAAACCAAGAATATTCATCCTACCATGCAGTACTAAAGCCGTGAAGAGTGGTCCCACTTTGCAGATACTTTACAGAACTAGTTTAAAACTGCTCCCTTGAGCTGGCTGACACCAGGGCTGTGCTAGGAATCAAAAGCAGAGCTCCTGGTAGAGCTCGGCCAGATTTGTAATGAGCTGCTGGGTAAAGGCTGTTCCTCCCAGAGCTCCTGGGCTGGCACGGAAACATGCAGCACTGAGCTCTGACAATCAGGCACCACAAACAGCATCTTTCTTTGGTGATCATGGATGGAAAAGGCTTCTCAACAGTATCAGGGCATTAAAACTTCACTCATTAATTCCAGCTCAAGGGTAGAGAGGCCTTACAGAGAGATCTGGATAGGCTAGAGAGCTGGGCAATCACCAACTGCATGAAATTTAACAAAAGCAAGTGCCAGATTCTCGACCTGGGACATGGTAATCCTGGTTATATGTACAAATTGGGGCATGAGAGGCTGGAGAGCAGCCCCGCGGAAAGAGATCTGGGGGTTTGGGTTGATGGCAAGTTGGCTATGAGTCAACAATGTGCCCTGGCTGCCAAAAGGGCCAGTTGTGTCCTGGGGTGCATCAAGCAGACCATCGCTGGCTGGTTGAGGGAGGGGATTGTCCTGCTCTTCACTGCACTGGTGCGGCCCCACCTCGAGTACCGTGTGCGGTTTTGGGCACCTTAATATCAGAAGGACATCAAACTGTTGCAGTGTGCCCAGGCGAGGGTGACCAAGATGGTGAAGGGTCTTGAGGGCAAGACTTATGAGGAGCAGCTGAGGTCACTTGGCTTCTTCAGCTTGGAGAAGAGAAAGCTGAGGGGTGACCTCATGGCAGGCTACATCTTCCTCAAGGTGGGCAGCGGAGGGGAGGTGCTCATCTCCTCTCTCTGCTGACCAGTGACAGGATGCGAGGGAACGGGATGAGGCTGCGTCAGGGCAAGCTCAGACTGGACAGTTGGAGAAGGTTCTTTACCGAGAGGGCTGTCGGTCACTGAACAGGCTCCCAGGGCAGTGGTCACGGCACCCGGCCTGTCAGAGCTCAGCGAGCGTCTGGATGACGCTCTCAGTCACAGGGTTCAGTTTCAGGTAGTCCTGCGAGGAGCAGGGAGTTGGACTCGATGATCCCTATGGGTCCCTTCCAACCGGAGATACTGTATGATTCTATGATTCTATGAACTGTCATAGCAAAGAAAAAAGGACTATAGAAGGCCTGCTAAATATGATTCTGGAGATTACATTATAGTTTTATGAGTGAACTGTAATCCTTAGTTTCTTCAAAGCCTGAACAACTGTTGAGTGAAATTCACTTGACCAGTAAAAGCTATGAACTTGAAAAAAAAGTCAAGTTGACAAGGACTTGTTCTGGCCAGCAGAAAATTGGTATTGTGGTGATTTTTAGATTGGATTTTTGAGCTTTTTGAAGATTCTTGAAAGCTTTTGTTTTGGTACAAATATCAGCTCAGAAATCCAGCTTCACAAATCTTGTTGAGAATTTTACGCAGTTCTCAGAACTTTACTGAACATCGTTCTCTTACCCTCTCTTGTGCTATCATTATGCTTCATGAAAGATCTTTTTGGTTCCAAGTAGGGAATAAATAATATCCAGCTTCAGTCTTTGATGTGCCAACCATTAAAGCCTGGTGGACAAATGCAAAGTGTTCAGGGTAGTCCTCTTAGCTAAAAATGTCAACAATTAGAAACAGTCACTGTCCTTCAACATGTTACTATATAGAAAATACTAAGCTGCTCTGATGAAATAGGCCCACTGGCATTTGTTGTTTGTCTTTCAAGCAATTACCAGCACATTGCACTTTCCTCCCCCACAAAGGCCTTTCAGTGTCTAGGGAAGTGTTTTACGTACATCTTCAGGTGCGCTGTGCCATCAGACACATTTTTTTGAAGTGGCTTGACAGAGATCATCATCTTTCAAGATCGTGATCCCTGTGGCTTGCTGGGCACTAAAACCTCCATTTGAGAATAACCTACAGACTAGTATCACAGCAAGGATGGATAGAAGATAGACCAAAGTCGCTGTGAGATTGGTAAATTTTCCTGTTCTTCCTACTAACACTGTCACCCTTGATTCTTGCTCAGCCAGACTCCCCCCTCCCTCAGTTACTCACCAGGTCCTGGGCATTACACACTCCGTAAGGCCTTGGTGTGTCGGTCTCCTGCGTGCACCATGGGAGATCATTTGGCGGCTCTGTGCGCCTGGTCAGCTGGGTCCCCTCCCGCGCAGTGCTGTGTCTGAGCCCAAGGAGCACCAGTGATGTTGCTCTGTGCCTCCATTCTGTGCTGAGAGGGACACTCTGGTGCATATCCACTACGTCTGCTCCCTTCTGCAGTCTCTCTCCTGGTTCCTTCAGAAAATTCTAGCTCTGCATTCTTCCTTGTCGTCCACATCCACAGCCTTTGGAAGCTGCAGCACCATTCCCCCCACCCCCCCCCCCCCGCCAATGCACCAGACAAGTCGGCCGTTTACAGCGCCTGGACAAACCTGACAAGAAGGCACCTTTGTGGTCTCTTTCTGAGCCTTAGGTCCTCATGTCTGGCCAGAGTCCCTCTGGAGAGCAAGTGGCAATTCCCCAGGAGCCCCCAGAAACAATGCGTGCTGCTTGGAGTTGTGTTAGCTGTTCACCTTCAGAAATGATTTTTAAAACTGTGGTTCCTCTCATCACTTCATAGCTATGGCTCTGCGGCTGCCTGCTTGTCTCCTTAACTCATCTCTTGGGCTGGAGATTGCTCAATACAAGTTCAGGACAACACATCCCAAGAATCAAAAACCAGGAACAGATGCTTGGAGAGATGAGCAATAAAAGTGATGTACAGGACTCTTCTGCTGCCTGGAATTGCACCCTCTCAAATTTGGCAGCTGAAGGGTTTCCTGAAGTGAAAATTATGCCTGGATCACCACTTAGAGCCCTGGGGGCTTACCCTCTATTTGTCTACCTCATCTAACTCGTATTAAATGAATTTTAACTTCTGGCTTCTATCTTGCCCTCTGGAAACACACTTCACAATTTAATTATATCTATATGAAAATGTATATCCTTTTGCACGTTTTGAAGCTGCTTCCTCATTATCTCAATCTTGTTTTTCAGCAATGAGAACCCCAGATCGCCAGGTCATTCATGATTTTACAGATTCCTCTGCATTAACCGTGTCTTTTCCTAATGCATCCCCAGGTTGTTTTTGCATACTTACATGCATTTTCAGCTGAAACAAGGCTGTGCACTCAAGTAGTAGTCACTGAAGCCTTAAAAACCGAAAAGCCTATTTTCAGTGCTAAATATGCTAATAGTGTCATGTAAATCTGTGGCTATAAGCTGTATGCGTGTTTCTGCGTGTGGCCCAAAATGCACCCGATCAGTTCCACAGATGATGAGTAGCTGTTGTTGACCATGGATATTTGTGTGTGTTGTGCAGGACCCTGCAACGTATCTGTACTGCGTAGGTGTGCAGTGGCACGCTGTGCTGTGCCTGGTGCTTTACCACCAAGTGCTCTCACTTGTTGACGGGAACATCTAGCGCTGGAAGTGTAAACTGATCCTTGAAATCCTTTGCGCAGTTGTAAACTCTGGTCTCAATGGGAGTGTGGCTCTACTGACTTTATGGGGCATTAACGGCAATTTTGATGGCAAAATACACAAAAATACATAGTTCCCCCCTTTACTGGCAGCTGTGGCAGAGCTATAGAACCATAGGAAGACCTGTATCAGAAACTCTAGGAAAGCAGGGGCCACAATTACAGCTCAAGTACGGCTAATGCGATACCACACTGACAGCCGAACAACTTTCCTGCACATAACTCATTTCCCTCAGCCAAAGCAGACTGAGGAAAGGCCACTGCTCACTGTCTGGCGGTGCAAGAAGCGGCGGTGTGCGTCGCATTTCATTACAGCAGGGTTACAGTGCAACGCTGCTAGGCAAAGGAGAGATTTGTGATAATGTACTGCTCGGCACTATGGATCATTTCACACATAAGAGTTTGCAAATGGTCTTGCCCATTTCTACAAAAGTTCTTATGTACTAACAGCTTCACGATAGCTGAGATTATTTCACATCATGTTACCACAAATATCAGTGAGAAAGAGCTGGGCAGAATGAGAGCAGCAAAAAGCTGTAATCTTCCTATCAAGGGGTAGTGAGGCATTAACCCTGCAGCCATTGCACAGCCACTGATCTCAACTGGGGTGATTCTGATGGGGTGCAAACTCCAGGTGAGACCCAGTTTTTTGTGTGTGAGCCTTGGCAGGCAGGGCAACAACGCAATGCAGTGTGGTGTGACAAGTGAGGGCCCCGAGGCAGAGTCCTTGTGTTTATTGCTTGTCTTGCAATGGTGCCCCAAAGCTGCCCCGAAGACTGGTACCATTTTGTGAGGGGCTGTGGTTGGTATGGCCAGCCAGTCCGGCCCTGGAACGCACAGGTGACCTGCTGCCCGAGCCAGACGCAGAGCCCAGCTCTCCTGCCGTGCTGCCCAGGCCCAGCCAGTGAAGCTGTTCTGCCATGGGGGAGACCACAGAATCCCAGAACGGTGGGGTTGGCAGGGCCCTCTGGAGCCCACCCAGCCCAGCCCCTGCCAGAGCAGGGTCACCCAGCGCAGGCTGCACAGGGCCGCGTCCAGGCGGGTTGGAATCTCTCCAGAGAAGGAGACTCCACACCCTCCCTGGGCAGCCTGTGCCAGGGCTCTGGCACCTCACAGCGAAGACGTTTTTCCTCCTGTTCAGGCGGAACTTCCCATGTTCCAGTTTGTGCCCGTTGCCCCTTGTCCTGTCGCTGGGCACCACTGAGAAGAGTCTGGCCCCGTCCCCTCAACACCCGCCCTGGAGATATTGATAAGCGTTGGTGAGGTCCCCTCTCAGTCTCCTCTTCCTCAGGCTGAACAGCCCCGGCTCCCTCAGAGGTGCAAGCCCTGACCTTGAGGAGAGACTCCTTCATCTCTGTCCATCTCTGCTGACCAGTGCGAAGAGACAAGTATCATGTGGGGGTCCCAGATCACTGGGGGTTCGTGCGCTGTGCACTGTGGAGACAGAAAGGAGTCTGAGAGTCGCTCTCTGCCTGCTCTGTGCAGGCTGCTGCAGCTCTCTCTTAACCTGTTTTCACCTTGAAGGTGCTGGGGGAACTGCCCTGCTGCGTAACGGCCATGTGTAACTATCCTGCCACTATATATATAATTACTCAGATACTCATTAGTTTGCGCAAGATTAACAGCAAAGCACTCTGGAGCACAGTGGCTATTTGTATGTAATCAGGGTGAAGTTACGAAGAGGGCTATGTGTTTCTCAGTGTATTTGACAGGATGTATTTCTGATAGCTATTGTTAACTTAGCCACAAGTACCATGTCTTGATGACACCAAGCTGTGTGGTGCGGTCGACACGCTGGAGGGAAGGGATGCCATCCAGAGGGACCTTGCCAGGCTTGAGAGGTGGGCCTGTGCGAGCCTCATGAAGTTGAACAAGGCCAAGTGCAAGGTCCTGCACATGGGTCAGGGCAATCTGAGTCATGGATACAGGCTGGGTGATGACTGGATCAAGAGCAGCCCTGCAGAGAAGGACTTGGGGGTACTGGTGGATGAAAAACTGAATATGGCCCAGCAATGTGCACTTCCAGCCCAGCAAGCCAACCATATCCTGGGCTGCATCCCCAGCAGCGCGGGCAGCAGGGCGAGGGAGGGGATTCTGCCCCTCTGCTCTGCTCTGGTGAGACCCCCCTGCAGTGCTGCGTCCAGCGCTGGGGCCTCAGCACAAGAAGGACATGGACCTGCTGGAGCGGGGCCAGAGGAGGCCACGGAGATGATCCAAGGGCTGGAGCAGCTCTGCTATGGAGACAGGCTGAGAGAGTTGGGGTTGTTCAGCCTGGAGAAGAGAAGGCTCCGGGGAGACCTTATTGCGGCCTTTCAGTACTTAAAGGGGGCTTATAGGAAAGATGGGGAGGGACTCTATCTGGAAATGTAGTGACAGGAGGAGAGGCAATGGCTTTAAACTGAAAGAGGGTAGATTTAGATTAGATATTAGGAAGAAATTCTTTACTGTGAGGGTGATGAGACACTGGATCAAGTTGCCCAAAGAAGCTGTGGCTGCCCCATCCCTGGAAGTGTTCAAGGCCAGGTTGGACGGAGCTTTGAGAAACCTGGTCTAGTGGAAGGTGTCCCTGCCCACAGCAGGGGGTTGGAACTGGATGATCTTTAAGGTCCCTTCCAACCCAAACTATTCTGTGGTTCTATGTCACTGCTATATTCACTTGCAGCTCCGGGGCAGCGGGAGACCACAAGCATTTTTATAGGGACAGTACAGATGCAAAGACTAGGAATCTAAACACCAGGCATCTAAACACCTAGACACTGCAGGAGCAACAGGAAAACAGGACTGTTGTTCTGGTGTTGCAAATGGGGAACTGCAAAAAGTAAATCTGAGTCTGTGGAGGAGACAGAAAAAGAACGTAAGCCTGACAAAGCCCTGCCCCATCCTTAGGGACTAGACCACCCCCTTCTTTTTTGTGCCTGGACCACAGTGGAAATTTTTTACCAAGCTATGGCTTGATGCGCAGGTACTTCCCCACTTACAAATGTATCTGCAAAGAAAGGAAATGGTGTACACTGCTGAGGTGACTTTGGCGTAGACCCTACCTTCAAAGGGAGGGAGTGATTCAAGCTCTGTAATGGAAAGGAGAGGTTAGCTCTCCTGCAGGTGACGTCCCGGGCTTGTTCATCTCCCTCCTGCGTGTTTAGCAACATATGCATAAACTATGCAAGGTACTGGAGGGGGCAGGACCTTGTTTAGGAAACAGATAATAGTAATTCCTGTGTCAAGCTGGCTGGAAATTCCGTGACTCTGCAGAGCAACAGGTCTTTTCTTAATGCACGTGCAGTTTAGATACATGCGTTTTTTTGGGGCAGCCTCTCTCCTGGCAGTATCTGCGCTCTCATTTCCTACATTTCTGAAGGATATCCATGGGGACCCGGAGCCGCCAGCCACCCGGGAGCCGGATGCCAGGCTGCCCTGCAGATGGCAATCCTGCACTGCGGTAGCCTGGCAGAGCCGTGCTCCAGAGCTCTGGCTTTATGGCGTAAGGGATATTTGGCTTTTACCTTAGGTGTGCTGTGAAGCAGACTGTGTCGTAGCATTTTATGGCTTCAGTAAAACATGCTCCAGAGAAGGAGATTCATAGCTGTTATTTACTTTTGTAAAACAAATGCACAGATTTACTGTGCTGCAGGGTGATTCGTTTCAAAGGTGTGTCGAGTACATCACAAAGTATGCACCGCTGCAGTGGCCCAGGTCACATTTCAGCCCTTGCTGAATAAACGCTTTGTCTGGTGGCCATTACACGAACGCTTTCACTTTGGTTCAGGTAGTAAAGGGCAAGCAAATCAGTGTTACAAAAAATGCATACAGCTTTCCATCCAAAATATTTGTCAAAACATTTTCCAACAACTTTCCCTCAAAAAATATCCTACTGGGGGAGAGGGAATGGACTGAGAAGGGTGGAGATGGATGGGAAGGAAGAAAGGAAATTTCACACCATACTATATGGTGACTATACTGTCATACTATAACCACGTAGCCCTGTAACACAGCATTGCCGTTACTAGTAACAGGCCACGAGCTCTGTACGGCGTTTGCCAGGCCTCAGCACCAAGGCTTGTCACGCCTGCTCTGCCCAAACTCGGTGTGACTTACCTGCAGCTGCCTCTTACTCGGTTGAGCTGTGACAGCAATTTTTCTGCTTCGCCAGGTGTCTGTACCTAATCTGCTTTACTTTTGCTAATCTTTGTGTGGTACAACCATAGTTTTACATAGACCTGGAACTCTTGGTGGACAGCAAGTTGAAAAGCAGCGACATCCTGGGCTGCTATTCGGTACTGCACGTAGTGTGCTGCCTACAGTTTCGTGGCCCCCAGTGTGAGAAAGCTATCAAGAAACTGGGGAGAGTGTAATAAAGGGGTTCTAAGGTGGGGCTGAGCATATGACTTATGAAGGGGAGGGGGGGAGCTGGGCTTGATTAGTTTGGTGGCAAGACTGCTAATGGAAAACCGAATAGCTGCCTACAGGTACTTCAAGGAAGTTAAGATTCCGTGGTCTAGATGGCTGGTCAGCACAATATAGAAAAGATATAAACTCCCCCTTTTTTTGCCTCATTGTTTCCTTGTTTTCCCCTGTCTGTCTGTATGCTCCATTTGTCTTATTCTTGTATTCAGTGTCTGTGCTGATGTTTTTGAGCAGAGTCCTTTCTGGTCTGTACTTGTATAGTGAGTAGCAGAACAGGGCTGCCGTTCATGCCTGAATTTCCTGGATATCACACTACTAGAGCTGGCAGTGATAATAAATGACTGTTTTGTATGCACTATAGGTAACTGTGTATAAATAATCACAAAGATGTAAAAAGAATGGAAAGGACGGGAATTTTCACATGTTACCTAGAGACAAGACATGAGCTGCTCTCTCATGTATTCAGCTCATTAACTGCAGCTGTCTGAGAGGGAAAAACGCTCGCGAATGAGCCGTGATGTGTAAGCCATGTCCTGGCCGATGCTGGGCCTAGGAACTTCTGCAGCGATTTCTGCTTCCATGTCAATTAACAGGACAATTACTTTCTTTCACACAAATTTACAGAGACAGCAAATTACCTTCTGGAACTGACGTGCACAAGCGCTCTATTCAGTCTTGATAAGAGGTTTTCAGATTAAGCACCCAAAAATGCATGAATCTAGTTGATTCTTTTATTCACCCCCTGAATACATCTGGTTCTGGGAACATGGACACTGCTCAGCCCATAAATGCAATCTGCCTGGAAACAGGATTCTTGCATTTTCGAGGATCAAGTCACCGACAGGTTAGGGGAGGAATTGCTACTAGAATGTCAGGATGGGGCTAAGCTCTGTAATGGGTCTCTCTCACAAAAGAGCTTAAACGATTTAAAAAATGGACCCTTTGCTTGCATTTATTAGGAGGAGAAAGTGGTGAAGTGTGTTGTGTGTTTCTCTGCCATCTAGGAATTACAGAACAGGCAGACATGAAAAGCTTGGGCCCTGGCTCCAAATACTGGCAAGTAAGGAAGGATACTGTTAGGATATGATACAACAAAATGAAAGAAAGTGTTATTTTCTTTCCTTCAAATTAACTAAAGCAAAAAAATATCACCCTTTTCTGACCAATATCTTATTCAAATCCCAGAAAGAATCATCAAAGATGGTCTTAACATTTCAAGTCAATTTGCATGTGCTGACACGAGTCAATGCATAATGCCGCTTCCAGAAACAACCATGAGAGTAAGTGAAAGCAGGAGTTACCTTGAATGTAGAGGACTTCTGAAATAAATCACTTTGAAAAAAATATTTCTTCTCTGAAAAATCTCCTGGATTTAAAAAAAAAAAAAAACCAAATCAGCAAGTTACAAAGAAAAATTCAAATACACACCAGAAAACCCACAGCTGTGAGACCCTTGGAATGCTTTGGACCCCAAAATAAACATGAATCTTTAGGTTTTTTATCCTAACAGGAGACTTGATGGCAAGAGAGGCTTTTCTCTGTCCAGTATCTTTTCTTCCATCAACATCATACTCCTTGCAGAAGTAGTATCCTCATAGCATTTTAGGCAGTTCACTAGGGATTAACAGTGAAAGTTGAGATGATTGCAGTTCAGGCTAACTGAAACTGCTGCTCTATGAACAGTGCTTTCCATTGTAGCACGCAGATAAAAGTAATGGTTTTCATTCTTTCATGCATCCTCTGATTCTAACATGTTCAGCTGTCTCTCTTGAGAATCCCGACCTGTCTCTCTTGAAAGAGAAAGGAACGAAGAATGTTTGGTCTCTGTACAGAGGAAGAAAACAGGGTAAAAGTAGGGCTAGATCTAGAAACTCGTCCTTAGTGGCATCTGCGTCCACGAGAAATCTGCTGGTGGCAACATGGCCTATGCCAACTTTGATCATGGGCACTATTACTACAAGAAGGAGAGAAATAGGAGAAGACATGTCAGGTATATATAAAATAAAGAGTCATCTGGAGGAGATAATTAGGAAATATATATTCTCCCCGTGTCCTAACAGAAGGATGAAGGGCAGTTAATGAACAAAGGCAAGAGTTTAAAATGAATACAAGGAACTGCATTATGCAACATATGATTAGACTGAGGAAATTATTGCCTTAGGAAGTTCTTGAGGTCAAGAAACTAACAGGATTCAAAATATGATTGGCTACTATAAAGAATATTTAAAGACATGACCAAACATCAATAAGAACATTGGAAAGTATATTCATTTTTCTATTTCAGGCCATGACCTTTATGAGAGACAAAGATGAGTTAAGCAGTTAACATAGTTCATAAATGAAGGGCAGATGAGAATATTGGTTTATTTTCTTTGTCCTTATATATCATGGTGCTTGAAATTCTCAAGTGCGTGCCTTGCATCAGAATCCCAGAAGCCTTTACTGGGCTAAAGCATTTCAGACTTTGGGACACTAGAGTGTAAGCCACTGAAATCAGGAGAGGCTTCAGTTCTTAAGTGAAGCAGGTTTGAGTATTCTCAGCTGCTGAACCTGATAAATGAGCAAGTGATGATCCTAAAGCTGCCAGTCAAACTGACTTGGGTCGGGGGTGAGGTTTTGTAGGGGCTTCCTTCCTCTCCAGCTCCAAATGTACAGCACAGACATAAAGAAGAAAGAGGGATCTTCACACCACTCAGGACACTTACTCATGTCATTAGCACCTCATCACCCGCTGCAGCCAAATGCTGACGATCCCTGTGCTGCAGAAGGAAATAGATCTTTCTTCTCTTCCTACCTTAATGTGCTTGGTTAATTGTACATCAAAGGAAAATGGCCACCTGAGTGTTGTAATTGTCCAGATGGAGTGAAAAATGTGACGTAACCCTGCACCCATTGACTCAATGTAGAGCTGAAACTGTTTTGCTTATGTCAAGGTAGGTGCTTCTGTGCCCTGCAAGACCCAGAAGCTGGTAAAAAGGGGACTCAGATGTGCAGAGCCCAAGACCATGACCATCTAACCAGGTGGTGCATAAACGCAGACGCTTGCATTGTCTGAAGAAGCGTTCAGGTCCAGCCGTAGTCAGAGGTGGGGCACTGGGGAAGTAGACCACCAGTCTGTTTCTGCTATTTTTTTGTTGTTGTTACCAGGTAGAGCAGAATAGGGGGTCTTTTCCATTTCTGTGGGATGCTCTCCTGAAATGCAGGACCCCGAGTTTACCTCTCTGGGTGTGTTCAGGCACACTGGAAATCATCTAAAAGTCGAGTGACTAAACAGAACCAGAAAACCTCACTGCCTTGCCATTAGCAAGTGTAGTGGTAGGGTAGTGGTCAGCATCTGGGGAAGAGGAAATGTGCTACTACGTGATGTTCTGCAGTCAGTAGTTTAACATCTCTAGACAAGCAACGTGTCTCATAAAGATAAGCTCCAGGCACTATGCTCCCGAAAACTGTCTGGAAAGCCTTCTGTGTGCAGGCAAAAAAGTCATTGAGCGTCACACTAGCCTGGTAGCTGCTTCATACTTAGATCTGACATTCAGATATCGGTACCATTTTGTTGTTAATGGATACTAATTTGTCTACAGATCACATATGTAAAATAGAATTCAGTAATTTATTGGTATCAAAAGAAATCACATTTTAATGAAACAGTAAGAGGCTTTCTTGTGCTAATTCTTCCCTTCTGACAAAGTTAGAAGGAAGAATCTTGTGAATACAGAAGAATGGGTAGATAGGCCGTGGCCCCTGCTCTCTGATTCTGCTTGTGCAAACTGTCTCAGCAAACGGGAGCTTAGCAAAGGGGCAGGCTAGGTTTCAGTGTGATTCAAGTGCCTAAAGGGAGGGAAGCTCGTGACTATTCAGTGGTAGTGAATCACAGAGTGGCACGATCCAGCTCTTACCTCCCGTTGGAATCTGATAAGCATCCCCGTGAACTGGGCACAGTACCCAGCCAGGCTAGGGGTCTGGCTGATGTGAGCAAGCAGCAGACGCTCACAGAAGGGACATGTGGCCGTACAACCACATAGGTACGTTCTCATGGATGTTCAGATGCGCACAGCTGCCAGCCAGACAGGGGGTGGGAGTTCCTGAGCCAAAGTGGGTGTTTTCATCACTATATTTAATCTGACTCAGTGGGCTTCTCTTCTTTGAATTTGTCTAATCTGCTCTTGAACACATGTATGCAATTGATACACAGAGGTCCCTGTGGTGAGGTCTGCTGTCTAACTGTGATCTGTGCGTTATCTCTCGGTGCCCTAATGGCCCTCCCCTGCCCCACCTGGAGCCTCCACCCACACCCACGGACCCAGGAGCTCCATTTCAGCTCAGCCCTCGGCCTCGGTACCTGTCTGAACTATGCTGGAGCAGTCTCCAGCTTAACAACAGCCATGCCTGTGCCTGGCTGTGGAGCCCCTTTGGCCTGGCCTGGCCTGGATCTTAACCTGTGAGCTGACTTCTGGGCTTGACCTCAGCCCTGCCTTGTCCCTGTGGACCTGCCCTGTCATTGCTGGACCTGATCCTAAGCCTGACCTGCAGGTTTACTTTCTGGCTTGGCCTTGTCACCACGCCGTTGCTTTATGCTCTGGACTCTTGGTTGGACCTGCCCTGCTCCTTTGCCCCCGTACTGCGGGGCTGTCCCTGGCGGATGAGGGCCCTGCCCTGCCGGCTCCCGGATCCCTCCTGGCTCCAGGCTCACCTTCCCTCAGGGCGCTGTCCCACTCCTGCTGCCCCATGGCTGGAGCACAGATCTAGCTCGCGTTCTCCGTGCTCTCTCCTTAATGGCTATAGATAATTTCAAAGGCTTTTGTTGTCTACTCATATGAAGGATTATTTTTTTTCTGTGTGCTTTGCTCTACGTGAACTTTTATGTACATTGTTGTTTAGTACCATGAGATTCTTCCACAACTTTCTGCAGTAATTGCTGTAGGCGCAACAGCACGCGGGTTTGCAGAGGTTTGCCCTCTAGTGTGCATTCTTTGCTGGCAATCTTTGCAGAATGCAAAAAGCTACTTCTCAAACAATTTACTAAGAAGTCTGGACCAAGACAACAACACAATCCCCAAAGAACACCAGTTTGGTCCTAGAATGAGATAGTTTTCAGCTGTGTAGCTCATCTTTGGGAAGGAACTCAAAGCTGGGAAATGTAGAATAAGCATAGTCCTCTATTTCTTTATGGTGGTCCGCTGCTAGCTGTTACACTGAAAAAAATATGCCCTAATTCTGAGTTTAAACAAAAAACCAACCAAACATGAAAACAAAACTTAGAACAGATTGTTCGTTTTGTTGAGCATTCCTCCCCTCAAGAATCAGCCTGGTCTTTCTGTTGCTTCTCCTCCTCAGGGGAGGTAATTTGTATATTCACCTTGGATGACAGACGTCATTCCACGCTTCCAGTGCAAATTCACAGATGAAACCCAGCTCTCTTTCTCTATGCATCATTAACTTGTTCATATGCTTATCTTTAACAGCTACTAACATAGTAAGTGGATATAACAGTCAAGCAGTCATGTTTAAACACACGAAAACAATCCACAGTTCAGTGGCAGTGCTCAGGCTGCTAATAACAGACTGCACAGCTATCCTGATTAGGGCTTTACTGATTGAAACAGAACAAATGGACCTTTGAAATGATCTAATCGGTAATGGAAATAAAAAGAAGGAAAGGTGACCTCTCAGATGACTTTTGATGCAGAGTTGAAGAGAGACTGATACCACCCAGGGAACCCAAGCATCGTAGGAGTGAGCACAGCACAACAGAGCGGGGATGCTGGCATGGGGCCAGCCCAGGAGCAGGTGAGCTGGCAGGTGATAACAGAGGATGAAATATTCTTCCCTCTGCTCCTGTAAGGAAGGAACCAGACAAGGAACTTATTACAACTTCTTCATGAAAACTTCCTCACTTTTGTTTGCCTGTCAGCAGTGCCCTTCAAGACCTTCCTGACTGAAGCAGAATTTTATCACGTGTGTCACTGTGTAGGGGTATGTGTCTGCTCTTCTGGGATCCTTTTTATCCCTAGCATCTGATCTGTTTACCTTGTGGAAACTCTTTGTGCTCGGTCCAGGAGTAATCCAGTTTTACGTTATTTTCCTAGGCAGGACTGGAGAAGGCATGGTGAATTACAAGTTACACTTACAATGATGCATTGGTTGTTTGTTTTGTTAAGATTTCTTTGAACCTCAGAATTAAAAGATATGCAGTTGTTTTCTGAACTCAGCAAACGTCCTTCAAAATTAAGAAGATTTTAATATTACTCTCTGATGAAACAATTAATTGTATCTGATGATACAATTAATAACAATATTAAAATGAGATGAATAGGAACAGTTGTACCCTAAAGAAAACTGGATTGTGAGAATGAGAGCATGCTTTCTATTTTCTAAGGAAAGTAAATAAAGAGTAAGGGAAGAGACTGGGATAACAAACCACTGGAGAGAGAAACATTACTGTGAGAAAGATACCATAGTACAAGACATAAAACAGCATGTTGTGTTAAGCTTTAACCAATGAAAGCTACAAGTTTAGAATACATTACAGAAACTCTCTAGATGTTGATTCTTTGAGGGTTCACTAACTCACAGCAACTCCTCACAGTCAAAACTGCAGGGTTATTTTTCATCGTATGTCTCCAGTATTTGGCAGTTAGTCTAAGAACCGCACTGCAGAGCCACAGGTACCTGCTGTGCTGTCCTTTGTCCCTAGAAATCCAACCCAAAGTAGCATGCACGTGCTGAGGAAGATTTAAGACCAAGATTAAGGACTGCATAATAGTTACGAAATGTACCGGCAGGAAAAACACGGCTTCATGTTGAACTTTGAACTTGGGCTCAGGAGCGTCATCGCTGCTCCCGCAGGCTCACTCCCGCTGTCCAGACGAGTGCCTCTGCGTCAACGTGTCAAAGCCACGGGGAACTTCAGCTGACTCCACGGTACTAAATTAAACATGACTGGCACCGTCCTCCGGTACTGAGGCACAAAACTGCCTCTTCTGTAGTCCTCTTCTGAATTCACCCGTCTCCAGGATGGCTGCTGCAGATGAGGCTCCCTGCTCCGTGCTAACTCCTGAACGCTGCCCAGGAGTTACTTGGGACAGTGCTAAACCTCCCAGATGACAACTGTGCAAAAGGCCTGTGGTGTTACGATGGTATAGATGACCGAGTTCCTGGGAACGTTTCCTGGCACTCTTTAATTGACTTACACAGGTGAAACCTTTGTTTTCAGTCTAACCTACTATAGGACGCATAAGAACACGGTAGCCTGGCTGCTGCAGAGGAGTAGGACCAGAAAACTGTACACCTGTACGTGAACAATAGAACTTGCTAACACCAGGACAGGCAGAAATGTTAGAATTTCAGTTTAGTGCTGCTTTGTCCCTTGCTTGTTCTAAGAATATACTTCTTAAGCATATCTATGCACAACACTTGAAGATTTTTTTAAGCTCTTGTCCCTGACACCTTTTTTTACTGAGGAATACTTTACAGAGAAGCACTACAACCTAATTCTACAATCTGAGCCACAAAAGCAGCAGCCCAGTGATTATTCATCCAAATGAATTACAGAATTGCTGCTATTTATGTTTTATGTTTTATGTTTTAGTTGAAAGGATTCCCTAATAGAATAACCAGCTTCTTTTGGAGAAATAAAATTTACAGTATAGCTCTCTCTGCATGGGCACTTCAGATTTCCTTGAGTATAGTCTATGGTTTTACAGACACAGGGTAATTGCTTTCATAATGATTAATATAGTTTGCAATATAATCATTATCAAACCTTCATGAAAACTGATCTTGTTAGCTCCATTTCAGATAATGGATTTTTATAACAGCTTAAAAAATGTAAAGGCTTGAGTTTTCTTTAAAAAAATAAATGAATCCCACTACTATTGTTGTGGAAATTTACTGCTCATTTTGTGGTAATCAAAATCTTTCTAATTATCAAATTCATAGCTTCATTAAAGAAAATTCAGACACATACAGCAGGGATATTACAAGTTCTTAGTGACAGCCATTTAGTCATAAAACTATTCTGAATTTATTTTTAAATTAATTAGAAAATACAAGTTATGGGCAACAACAAGGAGTTGCAAAGCAAAACCTAGAAAATTCGTAACCAGAAAGATGAGCTTGTACACTTTGCTTCATTGGGAGATCACTTAATTAAACCCGTACCAAATTTACAGGCTCGTTCTTTAAAACTTCATGTCATCAAACAGATTATTCATGTTGTGGTATGTTTTTCTTGGTGGTCTATTCGTTGCATCCCTTCCAGTGCTGAAAATATTGTCGTTGTATTGATACGCTGCAAGTACGTCAAACTAAACCCAGCTATACCAGCCCTATTTCTCTCACAGAAAATTACTTCTCACTGAATTTCTACAGCTTCACTGTATAATTTTCTGGAGTAGCAATTTTGACACGGTGCTTCATGTGCTACTTCAGCGTGTTCTTCGGAAGGTGGCTATGACAAGCGAGCCTTTTGTCCGTGGGTTAAATGGGCTCTACAGAAGCTCACCCCTTCACTGGAAAATGCATTGTATTGGTCCACAAACCTACAATGATGACAAAGAACCCGAATGGGGCTCTTGTCCGCCCTTTTTGTCAGTCCTCCACGGGCTACCCATGCCTGCTTTGTCAGACTCCGTCCAAAGTAGCTACAAGTCGTACGCTGCTCTTCGCTCCGCTGACGTTTCCAGTAGGTGGTGTTTCCTCTGCAGGATTCTGCCAAAGTGCCCACCTGGCAGCTCAAACGTCACGGGCCCTTCTAAAATAGCCTTAGAGGGAGACTCAGAATTTATGATTAAGGATGTCAGTTTAGGATTCAAAGCAGCTTGTTGCAGCTGTGTGGAAAGGCTGAAGTTCAGAGCATGCACACCATTCAGTTTGTCCATCAGCTCCACAACTGTAAAATTGCTTCAAATAACAGCAAAGAATATGGTTTTCTGTGAGCAGAAAAAATTCTCCTTCCAAACAGAAGGTCAATGCATATATAGCTATCCACCTGATGTGTTCATACTGCATACTTTTCTTTGCAAATGTATTTAAAAATTCTCTCAGGTCGTTACAGATATGAATTTTAAGAAGTCCTCTAATCACTACTCGGTTCTGAACAGGAGAATAATGAGTGGTGACACTGGCCGCTTTGATTTAAAATGATTTACAGATCTTAAACAAATGTAGCTGAGAAAGTCTGTAAAAGTCAGGGAACTACTTTTTAAAATTTTGATCTGGTAGTGGTGCATTAAAACTAATATGGTCTAAAAGTTAACATGATCTGCTTCTCCAACACTTGCAAAATAATAGAATTAGAGTTTTAAATGTGTTTCTTGACTATTTTGCTAGCCTCAAGAAGCAGGAAAGTGGATAAACTTTCTCACATGAATGCAGCTTCATGCTAGTGCCAGGCAATACTTACAGGGCTTGGACTATGACAGTAATTAAAGTAGATTTCCATGTCAGCCACATGAGTAAATATGCTAATAGCTCATGGTAAGTGATTTTGATTTCTACACATTGAATATGAATATTTAACAAGAGTTCGCACTGATTAGTTACACTCTAGTCTCAGGCATGTTCCTTTTTTATGTTCTGTGGGAATGTAGAGGAAAAAAAAGAGGAAAGAATTTGCATGTGTCATGGTTTAACCCCGGGGGGCAGCTCAGCCCCATGCAGCCGCTCGCTCACTCCCCCGCAGCGGGGTGGGGAGAGAATCGGGAGGGTAAAAGTGACAAAACTGGTGGGTTGAGACAAAGACAGTTTAACAGGTGAAGCAAAAGCTGCACACAAGCAAAGCCAAACAAGGGATTCCTTCCCTGCTTCCCACGGCAGGCAGGTGCTCAGCCATCCCCAGGACAGCAGGGTCCAGCACGCGGGACGGTGACTTGGGAAGACAAACGCCATCGATCCCAACATCCCCCCCTCCTCCTCCTTCCCCAGCTCTATACGCTGAGCATGACGCCATACGGTGTGGGACATCCCTGGGGTCAGTCGGGGTCAGCTGTCCCGGCCGTGTCCCCCCCAGCTCCTTGTACCCCCAGCTCCTCACTGGTGGGGTGGGGTGAGGAGCAGAAAGGCCTCGGCTCTGTGTCAGCCCTGCTCAGCAGTGACGGAACATCCCTGGGTTATCAGCGCTGTGTCCAGCCCAGATCCCAAACACAGCCCCGTGCCAGCTGCTGGGGAGAAAATTAGCTCCATCCTGGCCAAACCCAGCACAGAGTGATGAGTTATAGTATTCACCATAGATTTTTCTCACTTTTTTTAATGATAAAACAGTTATTAGGGCACATAAACTTAGCTAATGTAATAATTCTTCATTATTTCTGAATATTTTCAGTATTTTTGCTTCATCATGAATTTGTTGAGCATACTCAAACTTCCAAACTTAAGCTGTCTAGAACAGCGCTGTCAGGAAAATGCTGTTGGTTTTATGCCTTGTCTGAAGGACATTCACAACAGACGTGGGTTTCAATGTATATGAATGCTAGGGATATAGGCCTGAAATTCCACCGCAAACCCCTGTAGATGACAAGTAGCGAGGAATTTGCCGCCTCCTTCTGGGGCAGCTGCTGGGACGGGTAGTGCTGACGGCGTGGGGCACCCGTACGGCTGACGAGCCAGCAGAAGGTG
Source organism: Phoenicopterus ruber ruber (assembly GCA_009819775.1). Classification (NCBI taxonomy): domain Eukaryota; kingdom Metazoa; phylum Chordata; class Aves; order Phoenicopteriformes; family Phoenicopteridae; genus Phoenicopterus; species Phoenicopterus ruber. The sequence goes on from CM020219.1 coordinate 92,274, forward strand.
GCCTGTCGCTCGCTGAACCTGCGGTGGCTTCCAGACAGCCGCGGCGCACGCAAGCGGGGATTCAGCCGGCAGAGCCACTAAAAAGGGGCACGTGCCAAAATTGTGATCCCGATACTGACTCCCATGTGTTCCAAATAGGTTCATGCCCTATATCCAATTAGCAAACATTTAACGTTCTCTAGAAGGGTTTGTAGTAAACACAAAGGAAATCGGAGTTAATAACTTTGGATTCTAGTTAGAAGTACCTCTGAGATTCCAGCACGTGTTGTTTTGTCCAGGGATGCATCAACGGCGTGCAGCTTTATTGCCCGACAAACTGCCAACTTCCCTTTGTAAAGGGAATCGGAATGAGAACACAGGCGTGGAGTCAAGCGTATGGCTGAGAAGGTCAAGGGGTTTTGGCTGGAAAAGCAGATCTTGAAGGAAATTTATTGGCAGTAGCATGCTTTTTTAGGCACTTTTTGAAGATATCACACCCCAAAATTCAGAGTTCAGGACTTAATCGTACCATATGTGCTTTAGTATAGGGCCTGGAAACTGGTGCGGAATGGGAGCCATGGGCTAGAGTAAGACAGACAACAAGGATTATTCCTTTTTGTGATTCTTCATTGCCTCTTACCTTGGCAAAAGGGGAGTCTGGAAGTCTGCAAATCACTCGTGAGCTGCCCACTGGCACGCCGTAAATGTGTTGTTGTAACTTATATGCAGGAAATAATTGATTTTATGAAAGGGAACAATTAGACCTTTCGAGTGGCGTTCAGCATAACCTTTTATAACGTTCAGACAGACATCATCTCTCATCCGGAATCCTTTGGCTTTTTTGTGGAGCACTTCCAGCTAATGAGCTCCTGGTCCTATGACAAGGAGAACTGTTCCAGTTGTGACAGAAAATCACGCTCCGCGAGCGCTGTGCTGTTCAGAGCTGTTTCGTGCTAGCGGAGTCTGCAGGGGAAAAGGGAGCGCGCTTTTCTTAGGGAAGCCTTTTCCATGCCGCTGGCTTCGCACAAAGCTGCGTGGCTGCAGTTCCTGCCACAAAAACTCGTTATGATTTGCAGAGCCTTAATCCTTTCCTAGAGAGAGACTTAGTCTTGTTACTAGATAGAATATTTGATATCTGTTACAGTTGACCACATGCTTTCGGCATGCTTGGGGGACCTATGCACACTGTTAAAAAGTCTGGTTTTGGAGATTAAAACACAAATAGCAAGACTGAAAAACACCCTCAGTGTTTTAATGAGACATTGTTTTGTTTTCTCAAAGGGATCAACCTGTGAGGAGTTTTTTTACACATCTAACATGCTAATGTGGATATGAAGTGCAAGGGCTGACACTAGTTGCTTTAGAAAAATGTGACTGAAAATATAGTTTTATCTGAAGCACCTCCCCATCCTAACCACCATCATGTAGAACCTTCTCATTATTATAGTAGGATCAGAAATTTACTGCTCTGCTGCAGAGCAGAAAGGAGTTCAAGAGTCATTGTCCTAGCAAGGAAGTATGGAGAGCGCCTCAGTGTCCGATGTCCCCTTCAGGATGGTAGCTGAGGCGGGGAGTCCTGTCCTCGCTCCTAAGGCTGTTGAGCAATTCACATTTTGTTATTGAAGTTTTGTTATAAATTATACAAATTATTATAATTAAGTCATATGCCTATATTTAGATTACATAAATACATACTTTCTTAAATATAAAAATTGCGTTATTGAAGGTTTTTGTTAAAGTACATATGCTGTTTTGGGGAACAGGCTGGTTTCTGTCAAACAAAGGATAAAAACTGAAGTAATTGTTCCTTTTTCAGTGTGTATTTTCTTTACATTTTTGAAATTAGTTTCTCCAGGAGTATAACAGGCACCTCAGGATCTGAGTAACAGGCAGTTCAGGGTCTGAGGCTAGAGCAAAGGCAAGGATCAGCTCCCTGTGCTTTTCACAGGTTGGTTGCAGCAACCTGGTTTCCACAGTGTGCCCAGACACACCTTGCAGAACCAGCCACTCCTGGAAAAAACACTGAAGGATGGACTCCAGGCTTTGCAAAGAGTGACTGTAGGGCGGCAGGTTCCCTCCCGGTGCTTGTGTTAATTATTCACAGGCTGCTGGCAAAGACAAAACCAAGAAAGACAATACAGATGTGGTTTGTTGCTTTCAAAGGCACAAAAGCATTTTAAGTACTTGCTGAACCAAACGAAACACATCGGCCTTCTCAGATGCAAAGTCTGAAGGGAGCTCTCTGCCCACATGGATTTTTATACATCTTTCAGTTAACTTGTAGGACTAAATGTAAGATTCAGCACCTAGGGACATGGCAATATTTGTGATGCCCCAAGGGATGCTGCTCATGTGCTTACACAACCTGTAAGAGAAAGCAAATGCTCTTAAAAATGGCTTCAGTAAGCACAAATTTATTCCTATTCTGGTAAAGACATAATCTTCTTTAAAGTATGTTTTAAAAGGTAGTCTTAGCACTAAGTAGCAATACATTCTTTTAAAAAGTAGTTATGCCTGCTTCCTAAGCTAGAGGCAAAACTGATGGTACAGATAACACTTTGGAAAGGAAGTTCCCAGAGTGGCATTTTCCAGAGTTAATGAAGCCGACATCTTGGAACAGAAACCACTTTACAATGGTCCTGTTAAGAATCTGTAGAGCAATTCTAGTATTTCCTGTAGCAGACTGGGTCCTCACTGTGCTACGTATTGTCGTAGCAGAGGATAATAAGGTAAGTTTAGGTTTGTGAGGTGCATTGCCCAAATATAAAACAAGTGAGGGACACAGGCAAATCAGTAGAATCACAGGATCCCAGAACAGTGGGGTAGGAAGGGCCCTCTGGAGACCACCCAGCCCAGCCCCTGCCAGAGCAGGGTCACCCAGCGCAGGCTGCACAGGGCCGCGTCCAGGCGGGTTGGAATCTCTCCAGAGAAGGAGACTCCACACCCTCCCTGGGCAGCCTGTGCCAGGGCTCTGGCACCTCACAGCGAAGACGTTTTTCCTCGTGTTCAGGCAGAACTTCCCGTGTTCCAGTTTGTGCCCGTTGCCCCTTGTCCTGTCGCTGGGCACCACTGAGAAGAGTCTGGCCCCGTCCTCTTGACACCCGCCCTGGAGATATTGATAAGCGTTGGTGAGGTCCCCTCTCAGTCTCCTCTTCCTCAGGCTGAACAGCCCCAGCTCCCTCAGCCTTTCCCCACAGGAGAGATGCTCCAGGCCCTCAGCATCTCTGTACCCTCCGCTGGGCTCTCCCCAGTAGCTCCTCATCTCTCTTGAACTGGGGAGCCCAGACCTGGACACAGGACTCCAGATGGGGCCTCACCAGGGCAGAGCAGAGGGGGAGGAGAACCTCCCTCGACCTGCTGGCCACACTCTTCCTCATGCCCCCCAGGATGCCGTTGGCCTTCCTGGCCCAAGGGCACGTTGCTGGCTCATGGGGAATTTGTTGTCCCCCAGGAGTCCCAGGTCCTTCTCCGCAGAGCTGCTTTCCAGGAGGTCACCCCCAACCTGTACAGGTGCAGGGGGTTGTTCCTCCCCAAGGGCAGGACCCTGCACTTGCACGCATTGAACCTCATAAGGTTCCTCTCTGCCCAACGCTCCAGCCTGTCCAGGTCTCGCTGAATGGCAGCACGGCCTTCTGGGGTATCAGCCACTCCTCCCAGTTTCGTGTCATCAGCAAACTTGCTGAGGGTGCGCTCTGTCCTTCATCCAGGGCATTGATGAGTAAATTGAACAAGACTGGCCCTCTGGGGAACACCACTCACTACAGGGCTCCAGCCAGACTCTGCGCCGCTGATCACCCCCCTCTGAGCTCTGCCATCAGCCAGTTCTCAGAAGAGAGCAAGGAATCAGCAAGGTGAGGGTCGGCAGGAAAGGCAGCTGTTTCGGCAGAGCGGCTGAGCAGTCTGCGTCCCCTTCTTTGTACACGTCACGGCAAAAAGTGTTGGGAGCAACTCTGAGATAACTTTGCTGACCAGTTGACCTGTATACTATAGAGGCAAAGACAATATTGGTAATTTTCTTCTTTTAACAAGTCACATAGAGGTACAGTTGAATGCATATTATTTTTATGTATATGTTTGTTATTAATTTTACACTGCAGATGACCCATGATTCTTCAAAATCTTTAAAGACCACAAGTAATTTTGGGAAGACAGAGAAAGCATAAAAAATTAAGCTTGTCTGTCTTGTACTGTGCATGAGAATAACTACTTATTGCAGTGATATTTTTTCTTTACACCAGTACAGCAAACACCAAGAAACTAGGAGATTTCTCCTTGGAAGTTGACATTTATGAATAGCTTGGGGAAAAAAAAAACCAAAGAAAAGGACGTGATTAAGTTAGGATTATAAAAGTGGTCAATTACATTCTGGTTATAGCAAAGTATGCATTGCAAAAACGTGCAAGAAACTAAACCAGATGGCATTAACCAAACAGGCAGAGCAGTACTGTCAGAGAATTGCTAGCACAGCTGCAAAAATCTGATTTTTTACTCTAAGTGAAGGCAAATAAATTATTTGCTTATTTAGTATAAGCAATTAATCTATTCCTTGTAGAAAGTCTCTAAATGAAATTTGAAACTTTAAGGGTAGACAGAGTTCCCAGTAGCATACCCTAGAATCATAGAACATCAGAATATCTCCGGTTGGAAGGGACCCATAGGGATCATCGAGTCCAACTCCCTGCTCCTCGCAGGACTACCTGAAACTGAACCCTGTGACTGAGAGCGTCGTCCAGACGCTCGCTGAGCTCTGACAGGCCGGGCGCCGTGACCACTGCCCTGGGAGCCTGTTCAGTGACCGACAGCCCTCGCGGTAAAGAACCTTCTCCAACTGTCCAGCCTGAGCTCGCCCTGATGCAGCCTCATCCCGTTCCCTCGCGTCCTGTCGCTGCTCAGCAGAGAGAGGAGATGAGCACCTCCCCTCCGCTGCCCACCCTAACACAGGCAATCCGCTTGCATTTGAATGGACTTTCTGAAGGTAACTTCACAGTCTCCACATAATCAGAGGCTTAGTGAAATGCTAAATAACCCTCGAACCTGCCTCAGCCTCCTTGGGGTAAAATACTCTAAACAACCCAAACTGTAGGCAGCTAAATGCTGATGCACAGGCATTTACTGCCACAACACTTCTGCACTGGCAGAGTCTTAATTTACAAAGAACAATTGACAGGGCCTACGTGAACTTACAAATTGCCACATTCAAGAGAACAGTTCAATAGGAATTTGAGATTTAAATAATGAAAAATGTTATTGCATTTCTCATGAAAATAAAATGCTTTTAACAAAAGGAAAATTCATTAGAACTGCCAAAGGCAATTGCTCACAGAATGAGCTCTTACAGGAGATGGGGCAATGGCAAAGGACGTTTCGAGCAGATGTTTTATAGGTGAATCTTGCCACGCTTGTGGGGTCAGTGTGGCTCTGTAAAGGGCAAGCAGAAGTGCAAGGGGTGGGAGGCAACTGAGGACAAGGGCAGGTAACTGTCTAAGTTTGTGATCCTAAACGCTGCATTTCTGAGCCAGTGGACTTATTCTCTCAACTTCTTCACTGCATTACAAGTTGCACAAGATTCCAAAAATTCAGATGGACACATGAAGACTCTGTGGAAGGAACAATTTAATTCTCAATCCTTGTAATGTATGCCTGTCAGACTCATCATAATTGCTAAATTCTTTATGCTTTCTATAAATTTGTACATTGCCTCATATATACCAAGTGGTCTGACTCCCAGTCTTGTTGATTCAAAAGAAGTTTAGATGTGGCGCTAAGGGATATGATTTAGTGGGGGACTTGGTAATGCTGGGTTAATGGTTGGACCCGATGATCTTGGAGGTCTCTTCCAACCAGAACGATTCTATGATTCTATACCGAAACTTGCAGATGAATGTGAATATGTATTTTACCTATACCTGGAGTTTAACTTTGAACTACCATTATATTAAGAATCCTTTTTATTACACTCAAATTATCTTTGAAAACTTCTGGTGTTTTTAAGATGTCTTTGGCCAATGCTGTGATTTTGGCGTTCGTGTATGTTTGAACAGTGAGCTGCATTATTCGGGGTCAGCTTTGATGAGCCAGCAGTACAGTCTGGAGGAACAGGCTGGGTCCGTAGAGCGAGACGGACCGTGGCAAGCGGCGGTGCTGCACAGACACTGTCAAAGCCAGCGCGTGGGCCAGCTCGCTGCGCCTTTTAACTGCAGGCAGGCTGTAATGGACCACTGAGGGGGAAGGGCAGGCACCGAGTGAGCCGTTGACGCCTCAGTAGGAAAAACATGCACGCAGAAGAACGACTGCGCAGCATCGAGGCTCGCCATGTGCTGAGCGGAGCTGGTTTTTGTGGCATGGGCAGCAAACGGTTGCAGGACTGCACAGCAGTGGCCACCACAACTGGGTTATGAGCCCATGTTACAAACTGTGACCTTGACCAACGAACTCGTAAGGGTGCTGGTATTTCATTTTCTGTGGGATACTTTTTCCAATATTTTAGTCCTCATAGAAAAGCTGTTTATCAGTATGTCACCAAAATCCACCAGGAGATCCAGCCTGGAGACCGGCATGTGATGGTGCAATTTTTGTGATCATGGGGGTGGGACTTCCCACCAAAACCAGAGACAACTATTTCGCCTAAAACCACTTTTCTTTTTTTTTTTTTAATCAAAAAAAAAAAAATCTATTTTGACAAAATAAGTGCTTTCCGGTAGAATCCTGATCTGTGAAATATGTCGTACGTTCTGTCCATAAACTTAGCAGAGCTGTTGCATAATTCATGTGTTTTGTAACATTTAATGTGAACCATTGAAAAAAGAGGAAAGGATCTTACGCAATGTGCGCTTCTTTCTGAGGAGGGACTTGCTATAGGAAGAAGCAACTGAATATTAAAACTCCCCTCTTCCTACCAGTCGGTCACCTGTGGCAGAGGGAGCTACTGAAAGTTAAGCTGGATGACAATCAGGAAGCCTGGCTTAACCAGAGGAGGAGGGAGAGGATATGCAATACTCGGCCTGCACAGAGGTGGATAGGAAGAGTGAGTACTCCAGAGCCTGCGTGTATGTCAGCTGCACTTTGTTACATATGCACAGAGGAGCCATTCCTGGGACAGAGCCGATCACAGACTTCACAGCTGCCCTCCCTCCTCCGTTGACGCTAAAATAATCCATTTACCCTCCTGAGCAGACTCTGCTGTGAGAGCCCAGCACTCGCCCGCGGGGCCATTGGCAGCAGACACCGGGTTATGGCAAGCGGCGCGTGTTAGTTAAGCACATCACATCCTATTCACAACCACGGGGTTGTGCTTCGGCACTCACCCGCATGCGAGCAGCTTACTGCGCAGACAGGGAAAACTCCTTGCAAAAAAATGTGCAAACCAACTCTAAAGGAGAGAGCAAAAGCATTTTGCAGTTCACACTGTACTTGAGGTGCTCTCTGGAGTGACCCGCAGTACCAGTTTTTTCCATGCTAAGTGAAACAGCTTGGCAGACAGCAGCAGACCCGTAGCACCTGGAACACAGCGTTTTGCTGGTTGTGTATCGTGCGTCTTCCACTAATTTTTCTGTGATCCTTTATTGAAAATATATATTAAATTATCAAGGTCTAAATATGTTCTGGTATGTTAGATATGGAAACACTGCTCTAGGAAGAGGATTTTCTTGGATTATCATAAAGACTCCTCATTGTTTTGAAAGGAAGGAAAAAAGATTGGGGAAAAAGTAACTGGAATTCCACAGAGTGATGCCATCATAACAGTGACAGGAGAGGACAATGAAACGTGTTTTAAACCTCTGATGAAGTCATATTCCTACCGGATGAGGGACAAACTTCGCTCAGAATTTGAAACAGGTCACTTTCTGACCTACAGTTTTGATCGTATTGCTGCTTTAAGGGGAGAAAAGCACTTTTGGTGGGTTGGTTGCTTGCTTTCTTTCCCTCCTGGAAAAATAGCTTCTCTCTTTTCTCTGATGGCTGCATTTTCCCCCATACTGACTTAAAAGTTTAGGGAATAAATCTTGTCATTCATTTTAAAGCTTCATTAGCACTGTCATTGTTAAGAGACTGCGAATGATCTTGCTATTTTTACTTCTTTTTATTTTCCCTCAGATAAATTACTCTGGACCTCATTAAAGGATGAACGCACTTCTCAGGTGACAGCCCAATTGTGCAAACTGAAGGATGCGATGAATATTCACTAAGCAGTGTGCAGGAACAAAGCGATACACAGCTCTTCCTTGAACATTGGAATGCTTTTTAATACCCTTAAGGGTATTAGTAGTAGAAAGTGTGGGGAATGCTCAGGTAAGATGGACTTGGGAGGAACCGGGGACTGTTGCCACTTATCTATAACATAACTTGCTCAGCAGGCTGACGGAAAACGCAAGTGTTAGAGCACTGCAAGGCACAAGAAACTTTGTGTCTCCTGAGAGGAGTAATAATATGCAAGACAGATCCTGATCTTGTCGTTATTTTAATGTTTCAACATTTGCAAACAATGATTAAAAACCTTGACAAAAAAGAATTAATTTTTTTACAAAGGCAAATGACTGTTTTATGCAAGAGAAGACTTATGTTGCCTTGTATTTATTTGCAGCTTTTATTGCCAGGTGGAAGATTGTGATAATCAATGCCATATTTTAAGATGAATACTCTCCGGATTCATTCGCATTCCCCAGGTACAGACTTTTTTGCCTGCCTTAAAAGATATCCCTAGTGTGTGACATGACTGTAGTGAAGCAATATTTTAAAACAGTAGTAACTTCCTTTAATGTGCAGTTTGTGGGGAAGTGCTCATAGGTGCATCTCTTCACTCAGAAGTAATATTCAGCAGAAATACCTCATGCAGAATCTGTGTTGCTGTTCATGGAAGAACAGGCCGCGAGTTTGCTCTGTCTTTGCGAGGGCATTTGCCCTCAGGCAGTGCGTGTGTGCAGTCTGAGACGCAGAGCTTCGTTGTGGGACGGGCCCACGTCAGCTCTGCATTCTGAAGGGCAATTTCTTCCGAGGGGGGTGGCCAAGTGCAGAGTAAGGTCCACGCCGGAGAGCAAAAGCCTGCAGGAGCCTTGAACGGCCTGTAGCTGTCTGAGAAAGGAGAGGCAATGCAGCCAGATGCTATCCTGGGGGTGACTGGCATGTGTCCAGAAACGTGGCAGCTCTTGGGGTAACCTGATGGGAGGTGCTGGCAGTGTGCTCCGGGCTTGCTTGGCTGCCCGAGGTACGGCTGCAGGCGACTCCGGTATCCCCTAGATGGTTGCAGAGTCAGGCCAAGGGATAAGTCACTGATGTTGCCTTCCAATTTTGATCGCTGCTTTAGCAGCCGTGCAGCCAATGAGCATAATTAGTGTGCGCTGCCCCAGGACCGTGCCGCAAGCACGGCTTGGGTGGGTGCCCTCGGACGGGCTGTAGGAGCTCAGAGCGAGAGGCATGGGACCAAGTCCATCCCTGGGCTGCTGCATGCCATTTCGGTGTGCTCCAAACCAATACTGCTCTCCTGTCTGCCTTTTGGCGGTAAATATATCTCGTGGACTCTAAATCATTGCAGGGTCTGTACACTCATGGTCATCATTACTGCTGAAAGTAATTTCCTTCTTCACACTTCACCCTTCACTGCTCCGCACTCCGCGGCTATGCAGAGTGTTGTGGATGTCTGCCGCAAGGCCCTGCCATCTGAAGTAAATCTGAGCGAAAACGCAAACTGTATGTTTGGAGGGTGTCAGATTAAGTATCTGCTAACTCTGTTCATACTGAGATACTTTTATGGTACATTAAGTGTTAGAAAATAAACTGTTAACCTCGTTTCTGTGTTTAAATTGGGGAAAAAACATCTATGAAAGGGCAAATATTTTCTCCTGAAGGTCAATAGCCTCACTTAGAATTTTATTTGTACTGAATAAAAACTCATAATTGTATTTAGCCACACTGTACAGAGAAACTAAAAATGCATTATAAAACACATTTTCAAAAGGTCAAAAGTTTTAGGAGTAAAATTTAACTTTGAAACAATGAGTGAGACAGTGAAACAGCAAACCACAGAGAAGACAGGAACAAGAAAGGTAAAGCAGATAATGCTGAATATTTCATCTGCCTTGTAGTATAATCCACTGCGGTGACGAAGTAAAAAGTCACTGATGTTGCCTTCCAACATACCTTCTGGTATGAACGCAGATGAAAATAAAGTGATACAATACTGAGGAAAACAGAAATAAAATCTGATATTTACATAGTTGGTAGCACAGAGCTATGACAAATTATCTCATGGAAAATCTAGTTCCTGCTAAGTTATGTGAAGTTGTCCCCTTCCCTGGATTCACACCAATGTAGGAAGGTTTGTTACCACTGACCCTTGTTGAGCCTCATACACTTGGCCTTGGCCCATCGATCCAGCCTGTCCAGGTCCCTCTGTAGCGCCTGCCCGCCCTCCCGCAGATCAACACTCCCACCCAGCTTGGTGTCCTCTGCAAACTGACTGAGGGTGCCCTCGATCCCCTCGTCCAGATCAGCAATAAAGATATTGAACAGGACTGGCCCCAGGACTGAGCCCTGGGGAACACCACTTGTGACCGGCCGCCAACCGGATTTAACTCCATTCACCACCACTCTTTGGGCCCGGCCATCCAGCCAGTTTCCTACCCAGCGCAGAATACACCCGTCCAAGCCATAAGTAGCTGGTTTCTCCAGGAGGATGCTGTGGGAGACGGTGTCAAAGGCTTTACTAAAGTCCAGGTACACAACGTCCACAGCCTTTCCCTCATCCACTAGGCGGGTCACCATGTCATAGAAGGAGATCAGCTTGGTCAGGCAGGACCTGGCTTTCATAAACCCATGCTGACTGGGCCCGATCACCCGGTTGTCCCATACGTGCTGCGTGATGGCACTCAAGATGATCTGCTCCATAACCTTCCCGGGCACCGAGGTCAGGCTGACAGGTCTGTAGTTGCCCGGATCCTCCTTCCGGCCCTTCTTGTAGATGGGCATCACATTTGCCAGCCTCCAGTCCACTGGGACCTCCCTGGTGAGCCAGGACTGCTGGTAAATGATGGAGAGTTGCTTGGTGAGCACTTCTGCCAGCTCTTTCAGCACCCTTGGGTGGATCCCATCCAGCCCATAGCCTTGTGTGTGTCTAGGTGGTGTAGCAGGTCACTGACCATTTCCCCTTGGATTATGGGGGGAATGTTCTCTACTGATTAATCTAATTTGTTTAGTGGACAATAATCATGGGCTAACTGTTTTTCGGAGGAGGCCCTGGGCAGCACAGTAGCACAGACGCTGGAAGACAGGCTATGGACAGCACCAGTGTTTGGCAGAGAACGCAGGTAAAGTCACCCCAGGCAATATTGCTGTACTGACAGTGGTGTGCAGCTGATGAGACGCTGAAGGATCTTCTGGTGAAGCTGCTGTGTAGGAAAGGATGGCTCAACATATGGTGACATGTGGCTTTGCTTTTAAGCTTCAAGGACTTACTAGTGCTTCAATTTGTACTTGGTGAAACAGTGAAGGATGATTTACACAGTTTAAATTTTTCTGGGGTTCTGTTCTATTTCTTTGTGCTTCTTGACAGAATATCTCAGTGTTAATCTTCAGAATTTATTGTCATTGAAAGCAGTGCTGTTACATGACAAACCCTGGGAAGTGATCCTGTTAAAATAGATAAAAAGCAGTTCTAAGATTCCAGACTGTAGTTACAACCAGGATTTTTTTTTTTTTAATGAGATTTTTCTTAATATAGAGTTATCTACATAAAACTCACCTATAATTACAAAGTGACCGTGCTTGAGTGGAGGGGTTGGACAAGACGGAGAATCTGTCCAACATTCATTATTTTTCCATGCACTGACCTCTCAGACTCAGATAAATTCATGTCTAATCATTCTCAAATTCTGTCTTCCAGGGGTGTTTTCTATGCTTGTGAATATTGCTCTCTAAAACACGACGTTAGTAAGAGGCGAAGCCACATTTAGCTATTGCTTTACTTGCAAGAATCGAAATGAGGATAGCAAACTCTAGTTGCGTTATACGGTGCCATGAGACTTTTCTGTACAAATTAGTCTTGCAAAGTTGCAAAAGTAAATTTGCAGCTGTATCTGGAGCAGTATATTCCATAACATAAAATGAGCATTGCAATAAGAGTTTGGCTTCCACGGTGTCAGGGACACCCCCACCTTACTCCTTGCAGACGTGTTGATGGGTATCTGGCATAGTCCTGGGATGCTGCTCCTCAAGGACTGCCCAGCAGTGGAGCAGACATCCAGAGAGGTTGTGGGAAAACTGTCCTCAGAGGTTTTCAAGAGCCAGCAGAGTAAAACCCTGAGTGACCTGATCAGAAGCCAGTGCTGACTTCAGCAGGAGGTTGGAGGAGAGACACTCCTACCCCCTGAGCTCCTGCCCCACCAGACGATTGTGCTCTACTGATACTGCTCTACTGTTCTCATATTTTTGCTCTGGAGGCACCCACCCTTCCCACAAAGAGGAGCTGTTTTCTCTTGGGAGCTTCAAGGAGCTGCAGTCCCTATGTGTCTTTCCACAAAATACTCCCTGCTTTACCTAAGCTGCTTTTTGTGAACATTTCTTAGAAGTTGACTGTTCTGAATTTGGTAAAGTAGCTCACTGTGAAGACTCAGAGCACCCAGGGATTGTCGCCGGGGGCACCGTACGCAATGCAGAAGGTTGGGTATTTAGCTACCGCTGGGTGTCTGCTGAGTTTGCTTTGCCATTGTGCTGTTTAATTAGTGCCTTCTCTAAGTCTGCACACCCAGCCTGTCACGACACTGCATAATTCATGTCATAAAAAGCATTCACTCTACACACATACTGGAGCGCAATCTCTGACTTGCCTTCAGGTCTCCATAGCAACTCTATGCATCATATTAATAACATACAACACTCTTAGATATTTTTTTCTAGATCACCTTCTCATTTACACCTTCCCCATTTGCTAGTTTCAGAGGCTTATACCATTACAGTTTTGTAATATGAACTTGTTAAATGATAGTCAGCTAAAGTGCTTCCTTCAGTGCCCTTCTTCCCTCATCTTCCACGTCCATCACTGTGTTAGTGCTAGTGCGACAGATGTGTCTTACACTCCCATAGTGCAGGACACCCTGGAACAACATGAATTCCCCAACAGTATGAACTGCTGAACAAATTTAACTCTGAGTTTTATCCCTGCTCTTGCACTGCCTTTTTGATTACAGATTACATTCCTTTCCTTTTGATTATGGAGCTGTGACATGTTTTTTCTTGCACTTAAACATTACATAGAACTGAAATTGCTTGGGGTAGCATGGTGAGCGTTGCCCCGGGGATGCTTCTAGACTCACATTCACTTGTGCTCTTGTTCCTAGATAAGTCAGTGATCTTTCTGAGTCCTTCAGCTGCATGTTTCTCTTTTATTTCCTTGTCTGTGGAAAGCTGCATAGCATTGCAATCTTCACTCATTTCCTCTTTCTGCATTCAGCATCAAACAAGGAAATATGGTTAATTTGTGACTTTCGGAATCCGTGGGAGATGTATACAAGGAAAAACGTCTGACTGTAGGAGATCAGCACTAGGTGCATCAAGAACATGTTCTCAACCCCTTGGCAATGCAGACATGGGTACTTACTTCTGAAGAAGACCTAGCTGACCTGGGGGGTTCCTTGGGAGGTTTGTAGTAGCTCAGTCTCAGGAGACATCTGCTTGCACATGTTCTCAAACTGTTGTATAAAAATGGGAACTTTGCCAGCTTGCAGTGATTCTCACTGTATTTTTAAAAGCTCAGATTTCAAAGCTGTTTGGGCTGGGGGTCTCTGTTGATTTACTTAGTACGCTCCAGTGATTCATAATTATTCTGTAGCAAAACTGCTTAAAGCTGGCAAAGTCCATACAGCCTTTTTTGGGGGGTGGGTTTTCCTTATTCGTGAGAAACGTTAACCATTTGATTCAAATGTCTAGCACAAAATCAGCAACAAAAAGGCATAAGGATGAAAACTGAAGCACGAAAAGAACAGGCTAGGAATTGCCTTTGAAAATTAGATGCTTTCAAATCAGCGAGTGATTATAGAATCTCTCTGACATCTTGTAGGGGCCAGCTGAGACCCCATCAGAGCGGTTCTCAGCCCTCGTCGGGCGCTCAGCGGATGCCCGTGAGGGACCCAGAGGGGAGACGCGGGGCAGCTGCGCGCTGAAGGCGTGCGCAGAGGCGGGTGCTGTGGTATGTCAGCCGGGGGGGCTGCAGGACGCCGAGGCAAAACTGCATAAGTTCAGTTGCGGAGTTGTGTGTTTGGGCAGGAATAGTCAGCTGCAAAGCCACAGGATGAGAACAGATGAATAATCAAGAAACTCTTGTATGAGAGAGTACACTGAGGTACAAAATCAGTGACGCGGGTGGACATAACACCTGTGGAAAAGTATAAATGTGACTCGTGGGGAAAACGCCGACATTGTGCACCCAGATGTCCTGTTTGTTCGGAATGGGGATTTTGTTACGCGTTGTAACAAGGCTGGTCTTTGTGCTTAGTAGAATAAAAGAATAGTTTGAAACTTCTGGGCCAGGAACTGTTTTCCTATAGCATTTTCCCTCAGGACCTGTAGCTGCGTCCCAGAGACCTACGAAGACCAGCATCCATGTAGAAATGATGACAGTTACGTGACTGTGACACCTGACTGCAGAGAACATGTGCCCTGCAGCAGTGAATAAAGATGTTTTTCTTTTACAGCTCTGTTGAGGTTTACACTACAGAGGTATAATTATCTATTAACATGTGTACTCCTTTAAAGTAAAACTCTCTCATGATATTGCCATTCTCTTTAAATTCTACAAGACTTTTCCATAAGAAGCATATCTTGTTTTTTTCTTCCCCCCCCCCCGCCCCTCTTCCATGCACGTTGCCCATTTTTTTTTGGCAAAAGAATTTTGGTAAAGATTTAAATTTGAAACCTACAAAATGTGGGGAGACCAAGATGGTAAGGAATGTCTCCTCTACACATATAAATTTTCTTCTTATTATTAAATTTCCAGCATAGCAATGATGAGGCAACTATTGTTTTTCCCCCAAGAGTTCACTTACGGTTTGTTGAAGGCAATTTAAGTGGCTGCTTTTGTACCAGTTTCCTGAGAGGTACTTGAGGAAAATGAGCAAACTCTTTATACTGACAGCATAGTAAAGGGTTGGGTTTTATCTATGAGGAAGGCAAGTCCTGACAGCAGGTCTTTCAGTCCCTCTAAAATGTCCTCAGAGGCCGTTCACAGAAACTCTCAGTCAGGGAAACAAGTACAGGCTGATTTACTCCTGTAGGCAAAATATTCAGCAGCCTTGAAGCTGTCAAACATTTCATCCAGCTACAACAGTGCTAAGAAAGGGAATAACAATAGAGGGTTGAAAAGATCATCCTGTAAGAAGCCCCAGGTGTCCTGGGACGCGGGGTGGGACGCTTGCTCCGGGCAGTCTGCAGGAAGGGTCTGCCCACCACAGCTGCGCTGGGCAGCCGGGGCTGGAGGTGCCACGCGCGGCGTGCGGGGCTGGAAGCGCCTCTCTGGGGTGGAGGCTCTGCTAGTCTTGCCCAGCGGGAAACCCTCGTTGTGGTCAGTATCATGAAAACCAGCCTCTGTGTGTGAGGGGGGGACATTCACACTGGCGAAGGCACTGTGCATTTTTCACAGGTATTGTATTCTTAATGAGCAATTAGCTTTTGACTCCACCATCTAATTAGATAAGAAGTTATCTTATTAGATTTCAGGAGACTAATTCAGAGTATTTCATGTTGTGCCTGACTGCTTGTTTAAATGTGTTTGGCTTTAATCTACAGATGGAGAATCCTGTCCCAGATTTCTGTACTGGGTTAGAGACCCTCTAGCTCCAATGTCCTCTGCCAAGTAAGAGTTTTGTACTGACTTTCATGCCCATCTTTTTATTTATTTGTGTTTTAAACTAAACTAAGAGAACTGACCTTATTAAATCACCTGGTTCAAGGCATTTTCTGTAGATCTTAAATATTTATTTGTGACCTTTTTCATTTTGCTATTGTCATTTTAATAAGTATACAGGTCAGATTTGAACCAAGTAATTCAATGTCAGTATTCTGAAGTCCTGAGGTTTGTCATCCCACAGTCTAGCCCTGTTCACTTTTTATTGTGAAGCGAATGCATGAGATAAGTAGAAAACTAACTATATAGCAGCTCAAACTATGGTGGAGGAGCCAAGTTGCCTATGGAGCAGACCTCTACATCAAGTCAGAGCAGCTGCAGTATGACTGAAAACAGTTGTGCCCACTCTACACCTCTTTGGGCTTTCACATGGTTGCAGGAGCCTGTCTTAGCGCTGGCAGTTTAGGAGTGAGCGAAACAGGGTCTTGCCAAAGCCCGAGCTCTCAGACGCTGACTTAGCATAGTGTGAGGAATAACCAGAGTGTCCAGCGTGCCTGCAGAGTTTGCATGACACCTACATGTCTCTGAGACTACAAGAAGCCTTTGAATGTGTGCTTGTGTGACTTCGAAAAGTGGCCCCAGTGACAACCAGGGGCTTCCCACGCACGGGGGTGCTGTGAACTCTCTGTCCTCTGTGGTGCTGTACTGGGTCCGGCTGGGGTGGAGTTAATTTCCCCGCCGCAGCCCTCGCGGTACTGTGCTGCGCGTTGGTGGCTGGGAAGGTGCTGGTACCACCCTGGCGCTTTGGCCGCTGCTGAGCAGCGCTCGCAGCATCACGGCTTCTCTCCAACAGCCCCTCACTGGCAGGCCAGGGGTGGGCGAGAGCTCGGGAGGGGACATGGCCAGGAGAGCTGCCCCGAGCTGACCAAAGGGATGTTCCGTACCGCGTGGGATCTGCTCAGCAAGAAAAGCTAGGAGAAAGGAGGAGGAGGGGAGGCATCTTTTATTGCGACGTTTGTCTTCCGGAGCAATCGCTACGCGTACCGAAGCCCTGCTTCCCGGGAAGCGGCTGGACGTCGCCTGCTGATGGGAAGTAGAGAATAAATCTTTTGTTTGCCTTTGCTTCCACGCGCGGCCTTTGCTTTTGCTTTACTAAACCGCCTTTATCTTGACCCATGAGGGTTTTTTCCATCTTATTTTCTTCCCTTCTGTCCTGCTGAGGAGGGGAGTGATAGAGCGGCTTGGTGGGCACCAGCCAAGGTCAACCCACCACAGGTACCAAAGCACTTCACTGTAGCTCTAATTGTGGACCTGCTTTGTCTTTGAAATGCAGACCTTTTTTGAGGAAATAGCTTGAGCTGTTTTGTAGACTATCAGAAATGACAATAATCTGAAAAATACTGTGTTAGTGAGGCACAAGATAATCCATAAAAAAATTAATCAAATCAAACGTCTTGTTATATTTCATTATTACTGTGTCTTTTGTTTCTCTGCTTCTTGAGTGCTAGGGATTCTGTGACCAATAGTTCATCGTGAGAAAGGAGAAATAAGTGCCGTACTGAGGAGAGGGGCCAGGCCTCCCACCCTGCCGGTAAGCTCTGGGTTCATAGCTGGCCAAGCACGAGGACATCCCTTCCTGCCTGGTCTCCTCTTTGTGGCCCAGAGAATCAGAACGCTGAGTGGACACAAGCTTGGGCTCCTGCTAGTAGCTGCGATGCTGCCATAGGCAGCCATCGCCTGGTTCTACTTTCAGAGAGCTCCAAAGAAGCAGATCTATTTTCATTCCCACAATAGTGTTGGTATGCTAATGCAGTGACAAATAGCCGCGCTATTGTAGTGCTCCGTCCCGTCCCAGTGCCTGTCTCTAGCAGTATCCGATGCTCCAGTTATCCCATGCGCTTCAGAAGCTTCTGAGTGAAACAGCACATGGGATCAGGGTGCTGATGCCACATCCCAGAGCTTCGTACAAGTGGATGGAATCACCCACAGAACTGCAGACAGCAGGACCTGTCAGGGCATTGCAATGGGACTCTCCCCCCAGCTCTGAGATTTTGTAATACCTGGGTCTTTTTTACCTTTATCCCAGTGTTTTGAGCCAGGTTAACAGTGACGGCATGTTCAGGAGGGGATCACTAGTAAAGGCAAGCCCTAAGTTCTTAAATCCTACCAGTGCAGTGTAAGGACACGGCTGCCAAGCGAGTGTCCTCTGCTTTCCCAGGGCACGGTCTCAGGCCACGAGCTGACTGGGGTGCCAGCTTTGCCCCGCTGGGCTGCAGCTTTTTGTATCCCGACACCTTTTCTCAAACCTCCTGAAGAAAAGTGCTCCAGGCGGTGCCCAGGAGCTGCCCTGCAGTCAGCACTCCTCTGCACCGTGCCGGGCAGCGCATCCCATCGTGGTACCAATTCCCTGCTGTTTACCTGGTGGGGACGGCTCTCCAAAACCAGTTCATTGCTGGAATATGTAGCCAAAATAGTGGGAAGACTACTGTACTGTCCTGCAAAGGGAGCTTGTGGAGAGCTGTCTTTTTGGCCTAGGCTTGTGCAAAGACATACTGTCCTCCCTCTCCTGCCGCTGAAAATATTTATCCACACTTGGTAGGTACACATTGGATGGCAGTATGAGCCTTCTGTCTCGTGGCAGATTTAGATGAACTGAGCCTCATTGCTCTAATTTAACTGGGGAAGCAGTATAAGAATTTGCAGCTGCTGTAATGCTTGGTGAACTCTACTTGTCTCATGTCTTTGGATTTTATCCTTCCTGCAAGTCTCCTTCACTCCTTTATCTCCATCTTTTGAGAGTGACTCATCCATTGTTTCATTTGAAGTCAGTTCAGGGTCTAATTATTCTACTTTTCCTTTGTTCAACATTTAGATTTTGAAAGTCAAACAGCACAGGACAGGCTTGCAATCACTGCACTGTCAGATTATTCATATTCTTACGCAAGACAGCTGGCTGTTACCGCTACAAACCTACCAGAATGCTACAAAAATGAACACAGGAGCAGGGAGAGATCAGGGAGGTGAAGAAGAAAAAAGAATTTGAACAATTAGCATACAAATCTTTAATATAATCTCGTCTGCTACAGTACCACCTCCATGCTTATGTTATACTTTAAAATCTGGAAAAATTCTGAAATCTGGTACAGTATCTCAACAGAAATCAAGAGAAATAGCACTCAGCAAAAACTTTAACCATATTGCAAAGAGCTGATAAGACCATAAATATTATTAACCAGCTTTTTCCAGAAAGGTCCACAATATTCTAGATACCAGGCAAACAAAAACAAATCATGGTGCTGCCCCTAAAGAGAACATAGAATGAATTCTATGGAAAGGCAGTAAGGACATATAACAGGCTTGAAGTATGTAAACATGTTAATGTGAAATACCTGTATCTGGAGATTTTAAACATGGCACATATCAGCTAGACAGGCTAGACACAACAGCTTTGCCTTTATGTGTCCGAGGACAGATTTGTACCCTTAAAGACGCAGCGTTTAGTGGAGAGAGCCCTGCTCACAGCGTGACCTACAAGTGTGATCTTTGAGACAGCTGAATGGTGAAAGCAGATGAGCAAAAACCATACTAAGTTTAACCTTTCCGTAACAATCTGGAGAACATAGAGTGCCCTGGGAAAGAGAAACACAAAAATCGCATTCAGCTGTCACAGGGGACGGATCCCCCATGAGCATGAAATGGCAGAACCTGAAACAAAGCAGTGAGGGATCAGGAGCCTTCCAGCCTTTCTGCTGGTTGTCCGGTGCTCCCGAGTTAGCTGCCGAGCCTCCCGCCCCGAGGGACTGCAGGCACAGATTTGACAAGGATCTGTATGGCGTTAGGGGAAGTAGGGCCGGACCCAGCAGCCAGTAGCAAGGCGGAGGATGTAGTTCCAATAGGCACAGATGCACACATGCAAACACACATATTCAGCACATATATACATCCATACACAGTTGGCCGCACAGCTCAGCGCTGGCGTGCACACAGAGCAGTCGTGCTAACACAGACAGCACAGCGGCCTCATCCTGGTCCCCCCTCTGGCTGGTCAGGATGAAGGTCCTTTAGCAGAAATCATTCTATTTTGTACACACACATGCACATTATATTCTGTACATACACACATACATGTGCAATGTGGATCTCTCCAGCAGCTGGGCTCAGACAGTCTGCTCAGGAGCTGCCCCTGGATCCCAGTCTCCCCGGTTGCTGGCACCTGGGTATATGAGCCCCGGCGGCTGCAGCTCCACTCCAGCTGCTGCTACGTACCATCTCACCCGTGCACACACACGGAGCCGGCCAGGAGTCCCCTGGTCCCTCCAGTCGCCAACTTGTCCAGGTGCCTCCTGGTCCCCAGCCACGTCACCCGCTCGACGGCTGCTCTGGCTCCATCTTCGCCAGTGCCCACACCCGCGCTCGCACACCCGCACTCGCTCTGGGTGCTGCCCCACGGACACGTGGGCCTCTGGGCCCTGGTCCCACCCCGGTCTGTGGCACGTGGAGCTCCCACGCACGCACGTGCACACAGCATAGAGACCTCCTCGCACAGGAAAAGGGTTAGAAATGGAGTTTGACGAGCCAACAGGCCAGGCAGCGCTGGCCAGGCACAGGGCAAGGCCAGACAAGTGCACTGACCAGCAACACGATTATGGGTCACTGGCTCCACTTGTCTCCTTATCCCTCTATTTTCCCGTCCTTGTTCCTCCCCAGACCGCCTGGATCCATCCTTTTCCCTGCCTTTGGTTCCTCCTTTACATGTCCTACAGGCAGTCCTTAGGAATGCTCAGGGTTTTTTTCCTGAATAGTAACAACGTTATTGGAGCATTGCTGTAGAAAGGATGCTTTTACTTTCAAGTGTTTCAGCTTGTATGATTGATGTATATTCACATGAAATGATTTATATCTATTAACATACTTGGATTATTCTTTGAAAATTCTGACAAAACCCTGTTGCATTTAGTCAGACCTGACAGTCTGATGACAACCGCTCTGGCAGACTGTGGCCATACACCTTCCTGCTGCAGGCTTCCAGCGTGAGCACGTCTCTGCACAGCCTGATGGTGCTCCCCCAGGAATTCTGCAAGGAAATACGTTTTAGGATTATAGCATTAATCCTCTTCTGTTTTCCTGCAGCAGTGAACAGTGAACGTTTTTCCCAGCCCTGTGCAAGCTCCTAGTCTATGTCTGCATGAAGGGTTTGTAAGTTATCATAGAATCATAGAATCATAGAATAGTTTGGGTTGGAAGGGACCTTTAAAGGCCATCTAGTCCAACCCCCTGCGATGGACAGGGACAACCTCACTAGATCAGGTTGCCCAGAGCCCCGTCCAGCCTGACCTTGAATGTTTCCAGGGATGGGGCTTCTACTACCTCTCTGGGCAACCTGTTCCAGTGCTTCACAACCCTCATTGTGAAAAACTTCTTCCTTATGTCTAGCCTAAATCTCCCCTCCTTTAGTTTGAAACCATTACCCCTTGTCCTGTCACAACAGGCCCTGCTAAAAAGGTTCTCCCCATTTTTCCTATAAGCCCCCTTCAAGTACTGAAAGGCTGCAATTAGGTCTCCCCGGAGCCTTCTCTTCTCCAGGCTGAACAACCCCAGCTCTCTCAGCCTATGGAACGACTCAACGAGCGTCTGGACAACGCTCTTCGTCCTAGGGTTTAGTTTCAGGTAGTCCTGCGAGGAGCAGGGAGTTGGACTCGATGACCCTTATGGGTCCCTTCCAGCTCGAGATGTTCTATGATTCTATGATGCTGCGACCCATGTTCTCCACAGAGGAGCAATTCATTAAAAAGCAGGGCCAGATTCCTAAGCTTGAGCAGGAAGACTCATTAATATCCTCAAGACAACTATACTGTGCTGCGTGGACGATGGAAGTGAAGAACAAAGCACAAATAGTTTTCAGACTCAATAAAAGGACAGTCAGGTTGTCATCTGAAAGTAATGCTTATTATTAAGATCAGAAATCCACATTAAATTAACTACAGGATTATTTTTGACTTTGAAAATAAATGAAAAGCACATAGAAGGCTTAATTTTTCTCTCTAGCTCAAGATGGAATCAAAGCAAGAGAACATGCTTAGCAACAATGGAAAGTCAGGTCTACATTTTGTTTGACGGGACAGTCACTAACGGCATGCGCTGCACTACACTGATGTTTTATGTAAAACCATATACAGTAGATATTCACTAAGTGGGTTGCTCTTTTGTACTATGAATCAAACCGTAAATGTACATCCTGCCCTGGTTCAAGATGATAAGCTGCCGAAGGTTAGGTTTCAGGTTTAATAGCCTCTAAATTAGTCCTTCTGACAGGGGAGTAATTTCCCATTCATTTCTGTGATATGCAGGGTGTAGGCACTGTGAACTCTCTGGTCAACGGAGAATGCGTATCTCATACCTGTGTTTTAGTTTATTTCAGCCTCCAGAGCATGCTGAATGAACCTTGTCTGAAAACCTGGCTGGAATTCAGTCGCCATCACGGATGTGGCAAATGAAGGCTGGCAGCCCGGCTGCTCCCTGGGAGCTCGCGTTGGAGTAGCCTCGGCCGAATGGCATGGAGCGCAGCCCTGCGGGGCTGAGGCCGGACCCCAGCTCGGGCGCCGGGCGAGGGGGCTCAGGTCTGAGGCTGCCCGGGACATTCTGTGGTTGTGTGACTCTGTGCTAAACGCTCTGAGGGACCCAAGAGCAGCCAGGGCCATGCGCTCCTTGCCACGTGCCCTGTAGAGGCTGCAGCCCAGGTGAATTTGTCTCACATCAGCGTAGCAAGACGCGATGCCTGGGGAGTGCGGGCAACGCATGGCTGGTGCGGCGCGGGCTCAGGTCTGGCCGTGACCAGCTGAGTCAGCTCTGGCCAGGGCAGGCCAGTGTCATGGCTGGGGAGTGCGGAGGGACAGCAGGTCCCCACCAACTCCAAACACACTGCGCTAAACCTTAGATGCAAATACGGAAGGCCTCAGCACCGTGGTGTTACTGGAGAGAGCGGGAAGGGGCAGGGGCACCACGGACACGCCAGGGCCTGGGACAGCGGGCGGGAGGTGCTTGCCAACGCTGCCAGGGGCCGCTCCGCAGAGCGGTGGGAGCAGAGGGCGACAGCGCCTTGTCTTGGCTCCCCAGGAGCTCCTGGCACAGCTCACAGCGCTGTTCTCCTTGGAAGTGGAGTCATGGCCCCGTCCCTTGTGGGCCTGCACGTGGCGGGGAGACGGCGGCTGTCTGTCGCCTCCTGCCTGGTGCCCCGGGAGCTCAGTTCATGCAGGAGTGAGAGCTCAGGCAGCATCCAGCACAGAGGATGTGCAGAGGCCAACTGTCTTGAATATAAGGTTTTTTTCTCCAGTCCATACCAAAATGTAGCTGCTCACGTCCCACAGTGCTCACTTGGAATTTCAGAATCCAGTTGCTTGTCTGAATATTTCTCTTGCCAGAAGAATATTTCAGGCTCTCAGATAAATGCATTCCCTCCGTTTTTTATCTGTGCTTCTGCCTAGCATCAGATTTCTGGATTCGGTATTTATTTATTGTATTCATTATTACAGTAATCATTGGCCTTTTGCTTGAAAATAAAGTGTAACCTTAAACAAGACTTGAAAACAGAGTGGTTGCAGATTTATAACTCGACAGACGTGCCAGTACAACGATCCGACATTACTGCTGCTCAGGGGCAAAACCTGGGTTCACCGCGCAGAGGCCTTCTAAAGTACGAGAGTCTTCCTCAGTGCTGTGTATAAAATCTCTGCTAAATCCCACCATGTCTGGCAGCCACAGTGTAAATTCGGAAAGTTTAGCGACAGGAAATTGCATAGATGAGAAACAGCAGCAACTGAATGCAAAATCACAGGACTCCTTCTAGTCACAGGCTTAAAAGTAAATTTCTTGAGGCGTCTGCAGTTACACCTTAGCAAAATTAATGCGGAGAATCATAGAATCACAGAATGGTTTGGGTTGGAAGGGACCTTAAAGACCATCCAGTCCCACCCCCCTGCCATGGGCAGGGACACCTTCCGCTAGACCAGGTTGCTCAGAGCCCCGTCCAACCTGGCCTTGAACACTTCCAGGGATGGGGCAGCCACAGCTTCTCTGGGCAACCTGTGCCAGGGCCTCACCACCCTCATGGGGAAGAATTTCATTCTAATATCTAATGTAAATCTCCCCTCTTTCAGTTTAAAGCCATCACCCCTTGTCCTGTCACTCCCTGCCCTTGTCAAAAGTCCCTCTCCAGCTTTCTTGGAAGCCCCTTTAGGTGCTGGAAGGCCGCAATAAGGTCTCCCCGGAGCCTTCTCTTCTCCAGGCTGAACAACCCCAACTCTCAGCCTGTCTCCATAGCAGAGCTGCTCCAGCCCTCGGATCATCTCCGTGGCCTCCTCTGGCCCCGCTCCAGCAGGTCCGTGTCCTTCTTGTGCTGGGGCCCAGAGCTGGAGGCAGCACTGCAGGGGGGTCTCCCCAGAGCGGAGCAGAGGGGGAAGAGGAAACAGTAAAGGCTCAGAATTCAAAAGGGAACGACGGCTTCACAACAACAAGACTAAACCACAATAATTTTTGAAAGAAAAAACAAACAAAACAAACCAACCCAGAAGCCCACGAGAAAACACAAACCAGAGTTTATGCGGAATGTGTGACCTAAATCTGCCCGGCGTGTATACTTCATCCTGGAGAATCCTTTTATTTCAGCAAATAGAGCAGGGGTGTTCTTCATGAATAAGAACAAGCATTTGCATTTCTGGTCTAAATTTCAGTTGTTACCGAAACTTGCACTCTCTGGTTTCTATCCCAATGATTTGTTCTCATTTTTCCTTCTATCTTTTGAGAATTGAAGGAAGAATGACATCAAATACACTTTACACCTAACAAAAAGAATAATTCTGGACTTATTTTGAGAAACCTTCAAGTGGCTGGAAGATTTTCAATGCAACCAGCCTTCAGTGTGTCACAGTCCCCTGCTTTGTTCCCGAGAGAGACGACATGTTTTACTGAGCCGGGGGTCCTTTTCTGCATAAATCAGCTTTCATTCTCCCAGGAACCGCGATCCGACGAGGAAGCATCTTATCTCTGTTTGCACAGCTGCTGCTGAGCAGGGGTGGCAGAAATCTCGCACTGAGGCTTCAAAAGACTCAGTCCATCTGATGCCTTTAGCAGAGGCTTTGCTGTCATGTTATTCTTTGCAGAACATTGGCAAGGCACAGTCTTGTCCTCTGCTTTAGAAATAGGGTCTCACCTTTGAGCTAATACTACATATAAACTTCCTTACATCTAAACCGGGGGTCTTCTGGCAGTGTTCTGACTCATGACCACATTAAAAAAATGAGAATATTCCATGACAAATTTTTTTTATCATTATTATTATTATTAATCGGACTGGAAAGGATATCATACAACTCAGTTCATGCAAATAGTCCCAGTGAGGTCAGTTAGGAAAATCATATTGAATCAGGGTGGCTTCTTGAAGGACTGATTACACAAACGAGTTAACATTACAATCATGAGTGCTTAAAATAGAAAGAAAATATGGAAAATAGCACTTGGCCTGCTAAATCTCGAACCACTACCTGACTCGGACTGCTTTTCAGCCGCTTTGTACATTTTAAGCATTTATTTTTGAATAAGTTAAAATGATCTGTTTGGTTCCTCAAACAAGAGAAAAAAAAATCTGTGTTTGTTAAAAACAGATCTTCACCTCCGTTTTATTAATTAGGGGAATTATAATCCATAATAAAATTTTTGAATAATTTCTTCTTACATTGAAAACATGCGAATGAAAGTAGGGGAAAGTCAAAGGGGATACAGTCAGGCATTATGGGTTCCTTATTGTGTTTTCTGTACCCTCAGGGCTTCACATTGTCCGTGTAGTAAGAGTTACTTGGATGCAAACCTTAGTCGGGGAATCTAAGCCGCCGGTTGTATCGGGAACAAAGTTACACCCCTGGAAAGGACGGCCTGGCTCGCACCTTTACAGCTCTGTTGACTGTGTGCAAGTACGCTCTAGTTGATCTCTTAAGGGTTTGGTGAGAGAAGTGTTCAGCAGTTACTGGAAAAACAGAAAGAGACGCAGGTAAATGAACTTGAGGTGTCGGATGGGTATAAAAGAGCTCATCTTCACCTCGTTGCTCTCGACTAAAGCGCACAGAGGACTGGCCGTGCAGCTCTGAAGCCTCACGAAGAAGCTGCTCGTTGGAGCACAGAGACGGCTGGAGCTTGCAGGGAGCAGGAAGCGCAGCATTAAATGAGGGCAGACCCCGAAGCTTCCAGTCTAAACTATTTACTGCCCATCTCTATGTTTGATTTTGTTTTTGCTGTCTGTCTTGTTCTTCTGCATCGCACAGCAGGTGACAGAGCTGTGCTCTGCTGCTTGGCTCGTGCGGCCGGCCGGGGACGGCGGAGCAGGGTTTGTGGCCGTTTGGTGGCCGTTTGGTGGCCACAGGCGGCGGGTGTCCGACGGCCGGCTGCGGGACACGGCCGGCCCCAGAAACCCTGCCTGCGCCGGGTCCCTGCTGCCTGGCTGCGGGCTCCGGCCCGGCCGAGACCCGTCGCTCTGTGCGTAATCGTGATGTATCGCTGGTTTGGGGAGTTTTACCTTGGGTTTTGGACACAAGATGTCAGGGCTTGCATTGTTTTCCACAGAGGATTGTATTGTCCAGTGAAACTGCAGATTTTCACTGAAAAAAGAGAATATGTGAATTCATCAAACTGATGTATTTTGTAGGAATGATTTTAGAAAAAAAATAATAGGCAGGCCAGGCAATTTGGATGCAATGTCTTTCCATATTTCTCTATCCAGCATCTTTCCACTGAACAAACCCGCTTATTTATTTAAGAATTTCCCTGGAAACTTTAGGGAATAAAAATTCATAGCCGGACTAAATAACCGCATCAAAACAAATGTGAAGAATGATAACCAAACCCTACCTGCCTGTCCCCAGGCAACGACCCCTCTCCAACACACCTGCGAAGGCACCACACGTTAGAGCGGGCTGCAGGTGCCGAGCCCCCGGCCCGGGGCGGCGTGTCCGGCACCACTGCCCGGCGCCGGCAGCTGCCCGGGGAGCGGGGAGCGTGGTGCCCTCCCAGCCGCCTCCAGCCGGCACGCGGCGGACAGCCCGCGGCTCTCAGCAGGCAGAGCCGGGAGAACCGCTCCGGCTGCGGGCTGCCACGGGGGGACAGCGCATACGGGGGGACACCGCATGTGGGGGACAGCGCATACGGGGGGACGGTGCATATAGGGGACAGCACATACGGGGGGACAGTGCATATGGGGGACAGCGCATATGGGGGACAGCGCATACGGGGGGACACTGCATACAGGGGGCCAGTGCATATGTGACCCCTCCCGCCGCTTGTGCCGCCGTGGTGCCAAGCAGAGCTCCCCTTGGGAAGCGGCAGGCAGGGCCTTCCCGTCTATTGCTTGTGAGCTCTGGGAGTCCCGAGGAATAAACCTTGACGATTTTCCTAATTATGGGATTTCTTACCCGCTTTCTCTTCATCCACTTTGTGGGCACTTATTTACCAGGCCTGTCACACAGCCTGCAGGGGACAGGGATGGGAACTGGATGACTCGGGGGCCTTCGTGTCCCCACTGCTGTTGGTTTGTCGGGGGACGTCTCTTCAAACGCCGCACTCCTGTTTCACTGCCTGGTTGACAGGGATGGACATTCCTGTTCCTCGAAAATAACTAGGGTGAGAACTGCTTGCTAAATAGGATTGTTCTTCTGGCAAAGGCACCTTTCCATTGCTAGGTTGTTGGTATTACCAAGTTTTTAAGAGCACACATTCATTTTTGACGTGAGTGTTTCAGAGCGTTAGATACGTGATTCTCCAGACAAAGGTAGCTTTCTGCAGCTGGGAAGTGTGTCCTTCACCGTAGGCTGAAAAAGTGTGTACTAGCCAAAGAAACTTGGGCTGCCAAAATGAAATTGCCTGGAATGCAAAGACATGCTGCTTGAGGCCTGTCAAAACCCATTTGCTGTTTTGGGTGGCATTCAACTGCCAGCAGCAAGAATTTGATGGGCCTTTATTTCACACCTTCAAAGAGCTTTAAACAGCTCAAAAGCCTAACTGAGGAAAACACTGGGGAAGAAAATATAAACAGTGTGAGCGCAAGTGAGAAAGGAACAAGTGCCTGGAGAGCAGGCTTCTCTGAAGCTCTGTGATGGCCGGAGAGCAATGGTGGAAGAGCTTGAACATACCTTTTTTTCCAGTCCTTACTACATTCAGTAATGCTTACCTCGTAACTCTTTGTCATAAGCAAAGCAGGACAAAATAATTACTGTGGTAGAGCACCTGCATGTGGCTTCTTCTACTGATGTGATAAAATTAAAATGACTGTAAGAATTTAGCGCTGATCATCAGTGTTGTCCAGTTATGCCTCTCACTGACCCACTGTCGCTTGTGGAGTCTTCAGTTGTGCTGTAGCATTTTCCAAACACAAGTGACAAGAAAGAAAAAAAAATATTCCTTTATTACAAGATTTTTTGTGATGGGGGCTAATGTGGTTTGCAGTTTCACCTTTTTCAGTACGAATGCCCTTTATATAGAGGATTTCTCAAGCACCTTTGATGTGCCAGCGTGACCTACTTGGCAGCTGAAGAAGTGGCCTGCCTTTCACAGATAGAGCTTCTTACCTGTATACATTTCCATTGCTATTTTGTGGTGGGGTTTTGGATGGGGATTTTTGTTTTGTTTTGTTTTACTTCCTACAACTTTTCATTTTGCCCTTGCTCCTAAATCTCATTTATAAGCAGAATGCTTCCAGCTGAATTAATCATCAAACAGCCATGCTTTGCTTTTGGCAGTAGCCACCTGGGTCAGGCTCTGTCCAGCCCATGCAGGTATTGGAGACAGCCGATGTCCAGCTCTTCCCTCCACTGTGAAACTCGGTGGGAGAAGTCACAAGCAAGTGTGGAAGGAGGTGGGAGCCATCAGAGCAGAGTGCACTCTTTTCCCCTTGGTTTGGGGCTGGCTCTGCTCCTTGTTTTAGGGGTGATGCTGCCAGAACCAGATTCACTTTCCTCTTGAAGTCCTGGGCATCAACAGGCTCCATCGTGTCCACTGTTTCATCTGGCTCCTGGCCAACAGTGTCCAAAGCCACCGGATCCAGGGGGGTGTCCCAGTGCTGAGGAGCAGCAGCGACGGGCTACAGCTCAGGACATGCTGGAGATGCGGCTGGCGTAGCCCTGCTCAGCACAGCCAGGGCTGAGGAGCTGATGCAGAAAGGTGATAGAGATGTCTGAGGTGGGACTTACACATAGCTTCCTCCAGCCAAAATCAGAGTCTAGGAACCCTTACTCACTTGCTGGTAAAACCTGGGGTCTTAAAACGCATGGGTGTTTTTTTTCTTGCAATAGGGCAGTCCCTGGGTACCTAAGCCCTCACGGATGGTACAGCAGCATCACTGGCGGCCCCAGGGCACACCTGCAGGGAGGCTGACTGAAACGCCTCCCTGAGGTTTCATGCTGTGGCGTTTCTCCCTGAAGCCTCCGCTTGTCAGCAACAGCCCGTCTGAAAAGTCCACTTCTGCAGCTGCGGTACTGGGCAGCTCCCGAAGGAACTGAGTCAGTTCACACTGCCTGGAGCTGCGGGACTTGGTCACGCTGTGACGGCTTCCTTCTCTTCTGCTAAACATGTTAATAACGCTGTGTTACTGTGGCAATTGCATGCTAATAATGCTGGGATATTGCACAATTACAGGACTCCTCTTAATGTTGGCGGCATATTTATAAATAATTCTACAAGTACTTTAAAACCAAAAGCTTTTGTAGCTCTGGTATCAAATGAACCTGAAATGATTATTTTCAAGTTAAACAATTATGCTATTTGAAAAATGGAGAGTACCACATGTATGATGTCCTTCACACAATTTTCTAACTTATACCTTAGAGGTATTTCAGTTAGTAAAGCACCAACATAGAGAGACCTTTTTGTTGCAAAGTATGCTTTTTTTTAAAAAAAAAGTATTTTCATACTAACCATGTCACTATATATATATATATACGCATCGAGGTGCACGGGCTGGGAACACTGATCACGCGATTAACTCACCCACAGCGGGTGGCTTTTCCAAGGCTCCCTTACCCAGGAACGAAGGAAGGTGTGGGAACGAGGATCTCACGCGTACTGTTCCCATCGCCTGTGGTCTGACTGCAAGCCAGCCCCTCTCGCCCACCGACACAACAGCCCGAGCGAGCGCCTTGGAGCTCTCCTGCAGGGCCGCGTGGCTGCGTGGCGGCCGTGTCCCCTTCAGCTGGGACACCTCTCAGGGTCGCTCCTCGAGCAGAGACCTGTCCCCAACGGCAGATCTTTGGTAAGCGACTGATACCGCCCATAACCTTGTAGTACGGTAACTTTGCTTTTGTCTCGGTCACTTTGATTGCATGCTGAATTGATACTATTGAAACATTACTAATCCATGCATCTATTATAAACTTTGCATATATAATCCTTTAGACATAAACCAATGACCAAGTCTGGGACTAAGTTTGGACCTAACCGCACCTAGACTCCACTCTAAGAAGGAGTTTAGAAGGCAAGGGGGTCCACTCTGAATCTCGTGACTCAACGGGAGGGTCTTCCTTGCCCTTTTGCATCTCCGGTCTCTCTGCGAACTCGACTCTAACTCAGTTTTCCTTTGTGTGTTTCTTCCATGCAGTAATTAATAGAGTGAACCTTGCCATCGAACTTTGTTAAGTCGCACTTTTACAGCATCATGTTAAAACCACTTTTGCTAATACCTTTGACAGTGGTTCTTTAAATGATCTAAATCACCCATTCGCGACAAATTGGCGTAGTTGGCAGGATCCTAAACCAGGTTGTGCACACACAGTCAATATGCAGGAAATGATGTTCCTCTTGTCAAAACCCTACCTAAACTATTACTCTGAAATTCCAAATTTAGGGACTTTAAGGGTTTTCTGAAATTTTCAGTTTTTTCTGGGTATTTTCAGATGAAACTACAGCAGTACAAACTGTGTTACACAACTCTGCTTTGAAACTTCAGTTAACCAGCCTACTAGATGTTAACGACAGTTCACATTTTCCTGCTTCATATTGTTCCTAATCAATTTGAATAACAGATTGCCATGGAAGACTGAATTAAACTATGTGTGATATTAATTCCATTTTTGTTTTATGTTTAATGATATAAAGCTGCTAACTGCATTGTAGTTACTAGTGATGGATTTTCAAGAAAGAAAAGCTGTTCCAAATTTCTTTAAAAAATGAATGAATGGGAGGATATTTGGTGGGATTTTTTCCTTGCAGATTTAGGTGCTGCCTAGGAATCTGGAGAGGCATGGAATAAGGTGACAGAGATAAGCTAAGCTTTTTAGTGCTAGACATTTTTTTTTCTGACTGTTGTTGAGACGCGATGCTAGTTTGGAAGAAAGGGTGTGCATGCAGGGAACTTGTGTCTAAGAGCCAGAGAACAGAAACATGGCATCAACATCTCAGGAGGTGTTTTTCTGGCATCACACCAGCTCTGAGCCTGCACAAAGGGTGCTCACAACCAGCGGGTCTTGCCAATCACCTTCACCTCTTAGACAAACGTTCACTGCTTATGCTCGCTGTCCCTCAAACCCCCAAATTGTACATTGATGGTCTATTTAGAACATGACTGTCACTCTCATTGAGAAGAAAATGAAGAGTCTGTCTTGCTAGAAGAAAATAGAAGGGGTTGGATATTTACTCTCTTTAACTAGAATCACAAGTGGTTATCATGTCTCTATAAAAACCTTTAGAAATAGTGATACATTGAAAAGTGTTAGACCGTTGCTCAGGAGAGAAGTGAATTTCTGGAATGATCCATCAAGCGATGCAGTAGGGACATGAAATCTTAACTGTCTGAAGACAGGGGCTAAGAAGCGCTCCATGGGTAAGAGAAGGATTATCCCTTTGCCTTGAAAATTAAAGTTCGAGAGATGATAAGGTTTAAGGCTTTAATTTGTTGCTGTATCAAGGAGTCAAAAAGAAACTGATTTCGTACACTGTTGCTCACACACTTTATGTTGAATGTAGTTCAAAAGTCCGTTGATTCAGCTCTTACACTGATCACCTTCAAACACTATAAAAGGTTCCTTTGCGTAACCCTTTCCCAAAAGGTTTATAGTGTCTTTTGTTGTTGTTCCAGATTTCCCTGCTACAGGGGAGACTGCAAGAGGTAGCCTGGTGCTTCCGCTGCTTAGGGACATTTCTCAAACGCCAGGTGGGTCCGAACTGTTTGCACATTTCTGGTTTAACAGTCAGTCCCCAGGTGCTGAGACAGAAAATAACTTTCTGTCAAGACAGATTGATGGGATCCCTGTTTTGAACACTTTACCTAGTGCAAATAAAAGCTTTTCAGTGCTGGTGAAGTCCTGCATCCCTCCAGTGCTACACTACAGCTCTTAGTATGTAGGTATTAGGGAAAAAGATTCTCTTTCAGGACAGTTCAAATACTCAAATCCTTTGGCATTCATTATTTCTCAAGTATCACATGTTACATTTTACATATTTCACTCAAAGTTTCAAGTTAAAATTCAGTCATATTTTTCAGCTCTAAGATCTATGCTTTTTCCTAAGTTTATTTTAAATTTACTGTGGATTTCTACATCTTTACTTTCCCCTAGTTTCATTAGCATGTTTTCAATGTAAGAAGAAATTATTCAAAAATATTTTACTTTTCATAATATAATCTGGAATTCTCATGGGGTATTCCACTATTTTTTAACAGGCAAGAAAACTGTAATGATGTAAACATGAGGAAGCTTATAATATACTTGGACTATAAATAACAGTGCTTCGAATGTATCTTTTCTTACGAAAAATGTCCTCATTCGTCTTTCCTACCTGGATGGCTCCAGTTGACAGTGAACAACTCTATCAATTATTCATTGAAAATACAGAATATAGAGATTTTTCTCTGACAGTGTCATCAGAGAAAAATAACATTTCAATTCTGAAAGCAAACACTGTCAGTATTGCCATTTTTGTAATTGTGATGAGAAATCTCATGATATTCTTTTCTTCTTAAAACCCAGCTTCTGGAGATGTGGTCTCATAATCAGTTGTACCTTTATTTCACTTGTTAAAACTTAAGACCTCAAAGAATACCTTAGGTTCTGTTAAACTACATAATTATTTAAAACATTTCTGATTTTATTTATGCATATGTCTTCATAAGGTGTGAGCTGAATTTGTGATTTAACAATCAAAGGCTGATTGTACTTTACAGTTTAGATTTTTCTAAAGGAAAAAACTCGCTTTCTAAAAGGGAGTTGGGCAAGGGAGAGATTCAATAACCTTAGTTTTTTATCCATAGTTCTTCAGGGTGTAACTAACCTGTGTGGCCTGACCCCTTCCTGCCAGGGTTTCTAGACATCTCTGCTGACGGCCCCAGTGCTGAGACCTGCCAGGGCCAAGCTGGGGGTGGGAGCGGTGGGAGCGGGGTGCGCGCCGGGCTCAGCCGTAGCAGAAATGGGCCCTTCCTCCACAGCACTGGGGGGGTACCGGCCACCATGGTTTTAGCTAGAGGTAATTCTGCCAGCGTATCAGTGTACCATTTTCTCTGCTTGCAGAGATGCCACGGTCTCTTCAAAGGATGCTTTGAGTGTGCAAATGGAACTTCTGACAGCTCTGGGCCAGGCGATGGTCGGTGACACAAGGGAAACCTCGAAGTGAGGGGCAGCAGGAGGCACTAGAAATCAGCTGCAATTCACGTGGATTCTGCTGCAGCGGCTGGTCCTCAAATCAGCAGACGTTTGCACTCTCCTGCGATCTCCTCTCCCTCACAGACGGTTCTTCCCTAGGCAGAATGGTCCCAGTGGATTATTGTTTTGAATACAACAAGCAGATGGATTTCCCGAGTCTCTTGTGCTGCAGCAAACACAACCGCGTGCCTGTGGCGGAGTGCTCCCCCGCCCTGCCTCAGCCACGGCCACCGCTGGGGTGGTGATGCCCACACCCAGGGTGCGCTGGGGCAGGCAGGTAGCAACACAACGGTAAGAAACTCACACCTGTAGCTGATATGCAAATATGGCTATAGGCCGATCATCTTATTCTATAACTAGCGAACAGCCCAGGGCCCGTGGAGCTCTCCCGCATGGACGCGAGCTGCACGCCAGGATCTCCCCTTGGGTAGGGACGCCTCTCAAGGTTCCTCCTCAAGGTCGAGAGATTCCTGCTGAAACAGATCCTCGGGAAGTGACTAACAGCATGCTAAACTTTGAAATCTTAGCTAAGTGATATAAAGGGTTGATTGCACATATGTAATCCTTTAGACATAAGCCGTTGACCGAGTCTGGGACTAGGATTGGACCCAGGTGCACCTAGACTCCTCTCTGAGAAGGAGTTCCGAAAGCAAGAGGGTCCTTTCCGAACCTCATGACCCAACGGGAGGGTCTCCCTGACAGTTGTGTCTGACCCTGTCCTCTAGGCAGTAAATAATCCAGTGTACCTTGCCATCGAATCTTGCTAAACACTGTCACATTTACCATTGAACCTTGTTAACTCACTGTTTTACATCAATAAAGTATATTGTTGCTTCTCTCTTAGGAGTGAAGTGCATCACTCCATCCACTACAGTGCCTTAGAACGACTGGTGTCCTGGGTGGTTCTCATGTTGGTGCAGCTTTGGTCATGAAATACACAGCGTCAGCTTTGGCTGACACTCAGGGATCCATTTTCTGTGCTATAAAAAGGGTGGTAGCAAAGGAATTAAAAATGAAAGTTCCATCTGTGCAAGCCAGGTGAACTGCTTTGCACGCTGAGCTTTGCTGAGCTAAAGAAGACGCCGTCTTCATTATTATTGCTGCACTGCTCTCTTCAGTAGCTGATTCGGCTAGAAGAGCCTTTCCTTTCATGGCAGCTCTTTCAAATACTGGAAGATGAGGAAAGTGCAACAATAAAAATAGCCCACCTCTCCTGAGAGTTCGCAGGAGAAGTTCGTGTACTTCCACGGGTGACTTCCCTCGTGCAAGCCACGTGCTGTACGATTGTCTGTCCCAGGGTCACTTGCCTAGTGCAGCGACCTTCAAGTGCTCTAGCCACCCATCAAGATCATACTTGTTGTTAGCAAAATATAAAATTGATTACAATTAACTGGGATAAATAATTTGAAATGGAAATGTAATTGAGATGAGAAGATGAAGAAATGAATATTGAATCTAATGAGGTAACTTAAAATACTTCAAATTAAGATTACTTTGATTCCTTATACTAATTGCCAAAATTTAAGTATGCAACAGACTTGCAATTCAGGAAGACAATGTTGGCATCTTTGAGGTGTCCTTTAATGGCTGTATTCCAGCAGCCAGACAGGGACACTCCATACAAGACCTCTGAGCCTCCAGGGCCCCGTTCAGGGGGCAACTGGAGTATTGAAAAGATCAGTACCAAAATTTCCCCCGACTTCCACTGGTCAAGAACGTCACTATTCATATTTTAGTAACAACAGAGAAACACCTGGCAAACTTGTTCTCCTAACTGCATGCAGAAATATTTTCTTCTCCGCTAAAAACAAACTAATAAGGCCAAGAAAACTATTTTCTATATATCTGTTTCTATAACCCCTAAAGATTAGTTATGTAGGAAAGGAATCTTCATGCAGAGATTTTTTTTTAAAGCCCCTGTATGTAATTTTGCTTTCAGTTAAAGATATTCCAGACAGTTTAACCAGTTTTCTGAGTCTTTGTCTTTCTTTTAACAAAGTCAACCAAAAAAACTCTCTCGATTTCAATTTCCACACAGCACCATAAGCGGCTCTACAGGCAGGTGATGTGCTGGGCACGTGACGTAGTGCTGATGTCTCCTCACGGACGTGGATGGCGGCACAGCCCATCAGAGGACGCGGCACAGCAGGTTTAGCCAGCTAGGAGCAGCGGGAGGAGCGGCTGATGCCCCGACGTCCCCGGTCCTCCCGAGCTCCGGCAGGTGGCGAAGTGCAGCGGGTTCCCAGGGGTCAGCAGGCCGTGGTCTCTGTCTGTGGAAGGGGAACACGGGCGCTTGCCCTGAGGAAACCCCTGGCCCCAGCTGCCCATCACATGGGGGCTCGCTGAAAGTGTGAGGGGATCATAGGCGTGTGATCTGTGAGCAGCAAGTGACACATTAAATATCACCCTTGTCAAGTGTTTAATCTTTCAGTAAACTCTGCTCACGCTTTATGTTTAGCTTTAGCTCTATGTTGATGTTTATCTTTAAAGACCCGCTTGAGCTGAACTGAGTCAAGCCTCCGGGTTAGTTCATGGGCTGAAGCGTGCAGAGCAGCACTTGTCAGGTGAAGCAGCTTGTCACCATCCAAAATGGGGGGGATATTCCTTAAGTATTATCTGAGATGCCTCGTGGCCTTGTAGCAGCAGAGTCAATGCTAAACTTTGCAGCCTCAGGGCTGAGCCGCTGGGACTTGCCTACCTAAACCTCAGGTAAGGGAGGAGGTAGCTGATAGAAATATGGGGAGACAGCTTGTTTTCTTTGCTCTAATCGCCCCTTCACGATGAAGACAGCGGCTGCTTCTGTTGAAAGAGTTCTCACAGAGATTGAGGACTGTTCACGTAGTGGAATTCCTACACAGAAAGACTATCTGGTTGTACCGTGTCTTACCTGTATTTTGTACAGGTGCAGCAGGTTTTTTCCTTTTCCGCTGTATTCATGGTTCAGATAGGATTTCCCACGTCATTCCTGTTCGCTGGTCCCCCAAGGGACTGGAACAGGCATCTTGAATCGGATTCATCTCATTGCACACAACTTCATGATATAATCTTCTTTGCGTGGACAAGGTAGAGGAGAAGCAGACCGACCGCAGTGTGCAGGACCTCCCCTGCGCAGCACGTGGTGAGGCTCTCGATGGACTGCGGCAGCCAGGAACAGTAACGCAGGGACAGAGAAACACCTCGAGGACGGGCTGTCACACACAGGCACGTCACAGCCTGGCAGAGGGCGGTTTGCAGCGAGCCAGCCCGAGGCCATCTGGCCTGCCCTCGGCCTGCCGCGCACAGCAGTCCCAGTGCCGCCGACCCTGCAGAAGCCTGTGGCACCCCGCCGGACCCCGCGGCTGCGGCACGCCTGTGGCACCCCGCCGGACCCCGCGGCTGGGCACGCCTGTGGCACCCCGCCGGACCCCGTGGCTGG
This sequence comes from Phoenicopterus ruber ruber, assembly GCA_009819775.1. Classification (NCBI taxonomy): domain Eukaryota; kingdom Metazoa; phylum Chordata; class Aves; order Phoenicopteriformes; family Phoenicopteridae; genus Phoenicopterus; species Phoenicopterus ruber. The sequence continues at coordinate 129,160 of CM020219.1, forward strand.
GCACGCCTGTGGCACCCCGCCGGACCCCGCGGCTGGGGACACCTGTGGCCGTGTGCGCGCCCTGTGTCCTGCCCTCAGGAGCCGCTGGCGGGGCCGGGCACAGCCCCGGCTCCTCGGTGGCACTGCTGGAGCTGGGCTAGCTTGCCCTGGGGGTGGCTGACCGTGCTGCTGCCTCCGGCAGAGCCGAGCCTGGCCTGGCCTGGCCGGTCCCTTCCTCTCCTGGGCACCTTGCCTACACTCACTCCTGGTAGTGTCCGCAGCTGGCTGTCTAAAATAACAATCCTTATTAATGCTAATTAGCACTAATTGGGCATAGAAGCCTTAGGCCCTCGAAAGGGCAGGCTGTGCGTCCAAGGAATGGCTGCGGGTATAGCTACAGCTACAGCAAGGGCTCTACAGCCCGCCACAGCGGGGCTGCAGTCTGCTGCCCTTCGCACTCCCCAGTTCAGAACGCACGTCAGCGTGAGTGAGTTCCTCTCTCCCCCGCGGGGCACCTCTGCCTCCCCCCCGGGTGGTGCAGTGCTGCTGCTGCCGCTCGCGGGCTGCTCCTTCGGCCGTGGGTCGTGTCCAGCCCCGCAGAGCCACTGAGCACTAGAAACATTCCCTCGGCTGCTTGTGGAGCTGGCGGGGACTGCACAGTCTGAGTCTGGTGTCGTTGGGTGATTATTTTTTTAACTGAATTACAGACAACAGAAGAGATGCCTTGGGGATCTTCCGAGAAAACAGAAAATGTATATGCGTTGGCTGACATCGTGAGCTCCTGCTTAAGAAAGATGTGATAGACTTACTGTGGGAAAATAGATCCCTTGCACCATCATTTTGCAATTCACTCCAATATGATTTTTTGTTTGCATCACACACAGTTCTGACTCAGAGATGCACGGTGTGGTTTTACACGCCTTATTCCTTAGCCTTTCATCCTTCTGTCCTGCCTGGTTAGGAGGAAAGGAACTCCTTTGTGTATTTGAACTACTGTAAAGTTTTTAGTTCACTACGTTTCCTTTTTCCTTTCCTAACTTAATACTCAAATGCATTTTTTTTTAAAATTAACTTTATTAATTAACAAATTACTTTGGTAGATTTGATGTAATCTTGTTATTTTCACAAACAGCTGCCCCAACAGTTTGTAGTAAATAGCTGCAGTCTAAAATCTTTCTGCAGAAAATGACGGAAAATCGCAGCAACCATCCCAGGCTGGCAGCTATTTCTTCATAAACAGTAATCTTTCCGTGGCGCCTTAAGGACTTTTCTAGCTGCCTGAAGAGTTTGGATTACAACAGCTGATATTTGTGTCATGTCTTTCCCTCTGTAGATTCCCAGAGCTGCCACGTGCTTTGCCTCTGGGAAGCAGAGGCAAAAAAGCGTGAGGTGGAAATCAATAGCTGCTTAACCAAATGTCATAAAAGAAGGCTATCGAGCCCTTCTCCCGGTACTTTATTAAACAATGAAATGGTCATTTATCTTCAGTTCTTACGTGAAAAACCTCACCGCCCCAGTAGGACAGCGCGGGGACGCAGGCGCTGCTGCCGCCGCCGAGGGTCGGCCGGGGTGTGCCGGCTCGGCAGCCGGGATGTGCCGGCTCGGCAGCGCGGGTGCCGCGGGAGGTGCTCTCCGTCTGCGCCAGGCACAGCCCCCGGGATTCAGAGAAACACAGGGATGCTCTCCTAGAGCAGGGAGGAGCTGTCATGGGTGTAATGTCACAGTAAAACCAGTATATTGCAGGTGAGACAGGGAGGTTCTGCATGACTGAAATGAGTGAAAGATAATCTACCTTATTTTCTCCTCTGACAGCTTATCACTGAAAATAACTGACCCAGGGAAAGAGACTGACAAATACTCTGACAAGACCAAGTGTTAAGTTTGCCAAATACCGTAAGTGATTGTAGGTCCAGTGGTGTCCTGTTGGCAGAATTCTTTGCTTTTACCTTCTTGCGTGGGACAGGTGACGGCAGCGAGGGGGCTGCACTCGCTGCATGGCACGGCCGGACCCGAGCCGGCACCGTGCTGCCTCGGCTGGGCGCCGCCGGCTGCCTCGGCGCAGGGCGATGTTCCGCCCAAGCTGAGCAGAGCCTGGAGCGCTGCGTTTGGAGAGACGCTGGCCCCGGCCGGGCGTGCGTGCGTGGGCTGGCCCCGCAGCGCTGAGCGGGGCGTCAGCATCCAGACGTGCCCTCTGTGAGACGAAGGGGCTGCCTCCACCATTGCCCAGTCTGATAAAAGCAACCTGAAAGACCCACCTGTCATCAGAAAAGCCTTGGTCCCAGCCGGGGCCGAAGGGAGGGCACCAGACTTACCTCTTCCGAATTACATCCCTGGGAGAAATTCGGGATTCAGGACCACGGGCACCGTGATGCCACTGGCGCGTGTGGGACGGAGCAGGGCAGGGATGCTGACGTCCCCGCAGTGTGTGGCACCTCCGCCAGCCCTGGTGCGCGGAGTCAGTCCCAGCTAGCTTTGAGCTGTGCTGGTAATAATAACAAAAGGAATAATAACGAAAAAAAGAGTTTAATCCCTGTATAGGCAGTAATGTACATCTAAATGTACATCTCCTTTTACATTTTCAATGTTACAATCATTCACAAATGTAACAGCCTGTAGGTTGGTCTTGAGTTTAATTCAGATTTTTTAAAAAAGTTAAAAAATTCTTCCTAACAGAAAGAATGCCAAAGACTTTAATTTTGAAGTAAAAATAGGAATTATTCTTTCACTAAACTATAGGATGCTTCCAAAGCTTAAAAAACGCATTTAAAATTTTGTTTTGCCATGTTTAATCCTAAATTTCAAAGAAAGCGATATCATGACTCACACCTGCTTGTAACGTCTAGCATTATTCCCAGAAAGACTAATCAACAGATTTGATGTAAAAGATTAATTACTGTCCTCTCAGCAGACAATTTGTTTACGAAACAATCAGCCGTATGCAAATTACTGACTTAACGTGCCACGTTTAATGGCTTCTTGAGGGAGTGTAACTGTTGTTTGTGTTTTCATACAATTACTCCAGCTAAGCAGTTTGCTTTTTAGGGAAGAGTTAGAAGTTGGAAGTGGTTAAACTTTCTCTTTCGTCCAATGCACTATAGGAAGAAACTTTCTGTGACAGCAAACGGAGCTGGCTTGTGTCGTGACTGCTAGGATGAAAAGCCCCGGCGAGCCTTTTTCACCCTGCCTGCAATGAGCATTTTGCTGTGCAGACGTTGTATAAAAGTCCGTGAATGAAATCTCAGCTGGGGGAAGCCGTGCTCGGTACGCACACGGTGTAAGCCCACCTGAAAGGTCCTGGGGTGTGGGTTTTCTATGCAAACCAAATATGCGAAAGCCAATAAAGTAAAAGAGCGTGAACGGGTGTGCACAGGCAGAGGGTTTGGGGTTTTTGTTGCTTCAACACCCAGCCTAAGTGAGTGACTGGATGATTACCAGTTGTTGAAGGACGTGAGTTTGAGTCGTGGTTGCCTGGGAGCGGTGGTCCTGCAGAGCACTGCGGGCAGACGTGCTGCTGCTCTGCGACCACGCGGCCGCGGCTTAGGGCAGGGAGCGCGGTGTGGGATGCCGGCTGCCGGCACGCGGAGGAGCCCGACGTCCTCCTGAGCACCGGGACTGCCTGTGGCAAAGAACCCGTGGGCGCTTTGTGGGAGGCCGTACAACCGCAGGGCTGCGGCTGGGTCCGAGCACCCGGCGCCGTCCTTCCACCGCACCACAAAGGAGGTTCCCCAGGTTTGGCCCTGGAGGCATTTCCTGAACTGAAGCTGGAACACCAGCTTTAATGAGTGCTAATAAAGCTTTCATTCATGGCTGCTCCCTCCCTGAACCCATTCGCTTTCTGCTTCCCTGTATCACATTGGTCTGGGCTGTCCCAGTTTTGCTGCCTTTCTCCCGGCTGGCTTCCCCCACTGTCCCTTACCTGCTCCCGCTGGCTTCCCCGCTGTCCCTTACCTGCTCCCGGCTGGCTTCCCCGCTGTCCCTTACCTGCTCCCGCTGCCTTCCCCGCTGTCCCTTACCTGCTCCCGCTGGCGTCCCCGCTGTCCCTTACCTGCTCCCGCTGGCTTCCCCGCTGTCCCTTTACCTGCTCCCAGCTGGCATCCCCGCTGTCCCTTACCTGCTCCCGCTGGCATCCCTGCTGTCCCTTACGTGCCAGCCGAGAGGAGCGCGGCAGCGTCCCTCCGTTCCCTGCCCTGCGTGCAGGGAGGACGCGGCACGGTGGGGCTTGAGTCCCAGGCCTGAGTATCTGTGTCTTGCAGAAAGTCACATAAATAACCCTAAGCCCGTCACCTCAGCGAATTCCAGCAGCTCTACAGAAACCAGCACCCAAGTTTTCAGGGCGGTGTTTGTGGAAAGCAGTTTTCACGTGGAGAGGCCAAATTCTTTTAATCCTAAAACCCAGTTCATAATGGGTGGAACAAGATGCATTTCATAAAGTTTCCAAGGGGAAAAGAAATACGGTGCGATATGTCCTAGGGTGACTAACCACACACTGAAACTGTGATTGTCTTACAACTCGAGGGTTAGACACGGCAAACACTTTTGAGGGCTACATGCAAGAAATCTTTATTAAGCCACAACAAATAGGAACAAAGTCCAGAAAACTCAGCCTGTCAGCAGACAACCAGGGAGTTATAAAGTCACCAGAGACTTTTTTTTAAATTTGTCTCCCAATTTTACCCTTCTGTACAATTAATTTAAAATTTAATTTCACATTAAAAGATAGCTCATGAGATGAAGATGGCCCAGGACTAATTCCCCGTAGCAGCGTGGGACTGCAGAATATAGCAGAATAACAGCTCGTTTAAAAATAACAGATCCATAATTTGATGTGTTATTCACTTGTCTTTATCTGTAGTTTATTGTGCTACAAATCATCGTATCGTTCTGTTTTAGGTCATTACCCAAAGATTTGATTGTACTTGCCAGCCTTCTGGGGAAAAAAAACCCCGCAAACCAAACACATTGTTTGCATGATAATGTCAGTTTTTCTCCTGTGAAAGATTTTATATAGCAATTCATTAAAAATTAATTGTGCGTGTCTGTGTGCCAGTGCTGGCAAAGGCTCTTGGAGGAGACGGGAGGCAGAGGGTCGGGTCCTTGGCCAGGCGACAGCGCGGGTAGAGCTGAAGAGCTCTCGTACGCCGAGGCGTTCCCTGGGGAGGGCCAGGGCGCGGCGAGCCCGGTGTTTGAGCGCTGAGGACCCGGAGCATCGCTGGGATGCAGCGTGTCCCGGGGCTGTGCTGCTCCCACAGAGCTGCTGGAAGGGCTGCGTGAGACCCAGCGCCAGGAGAGCCCCGGCGGAGCCTGGGCCGGGCAGGGGACGCGGCTGGGCTCCCCCCGCGCTGAGGCGTTATTAGGGGAGGGTGCAGGCCGCGCGTTCCCGGCCCGGCGCAGGGTTCCTGTCGCGGGCAGGCAGGGTGCCAGGCAAGGTACGTGGAACGGCAGCGTTGCCTCTGATCCACCTGCAAAGCCCCCATCGACAGCGCAGCGTTATTAGAGCTCCAGGTACCAAACTGAAATGTCTCTGCGGAACTATCCACACGCCAGCTGCTTCTCCTCTGCCCAGACTGGGGAGCGTATGAAATTCGGTGCCACTTATGTGGGATTTGCACTGATCATCTGCAATGGAACAGCTTTCATGCCAAGGGAGGAAAGAAACCCATGTAAGAACGAACGATGCACGTCTCTTCCCATTGCTGAGTTTTCAGCTAATCTGCTAATAGTTCCTTATTTCATTTCCTCTTTTAGTCTGGAGCTGTGACACCGAATGCTGATGAGATAATATTTGTCCTAAACGCCGATGTTCACTTTGGGTAATTAATTTGGGCTGCTAACTTTGCTTACAGCAAGTGTTACAGCTGCCTTGTTTAGGAAACATGACTGGAATGTGTTTTTTAAAAACGTCTGTGTCCTTGCGCAGTCTGCCTTTACTCAAATTAACTGCTAGAATATTTAAGCTCTGAAAAACAGCCTGTGATTGTATCAGTGTGGAAGCATCCCTTTCACTGCTTCACATGACAGTAATTATTATTAAAAATGGGTAGTTTTGATCCTTTCCTCTAATTAACTTTTAATTGCTTCCTAGCTGGTAGTTATTAATATTTCAAATACGTTTGTTCTCCCAGTATGACCCACCTTTCGGGGACATCTTGGTACTTAGTTAATGAATACTGACAACTCGACGCAGTTAAAGCATCCTGAAGCAGACACTGTGCCTGAAACGGGGTGGCATGGGCCTCTCCTTGCCTCCGTGCTGCCTCGGCAGGCGAGCGTGCCAGGGCCGCTGCGGTGCCTCCGGCAGCTCGGAGGCGGCAGCGATGCCTTTGCTTCTCTCCGCTGCACGGAGAGGCTGCGTGGGCAGCTGGCGGTGCGGGAGCTTGAGCCTCGGGACAGGAGGGGTGCTCCTGCCTGCGCTGCCGCCGCGCCGGCCCCGCTCCGAGCAGCAGCCCAGCCTGCTCCGAGCGGGGAGCACAACGGGGCCTCGTCAGCCCTGCCCCGCTGCTGCCCCCCCGCAGACCACTCGCGTCCCGACAGACCGAGGCTGTGGCCCTGTCGTGGCTCCCCGGGCTCGCCGTGACGATCACCCGAGTCAGCACCCGCAGTCGCCCGCACGGTGCTAGTTTCTCAGGAGCTGCGTTATGGCTTGGCCTCATCCGTGGAAAAGAATTCACGTTATCATCTACTGCCACGCCAGCAAACACTGCACAAAGTCATGACTACAATGCCTCTGAGCCCGTTCAGGAGATGCGGTGATTCCTTTCCGGACTCACTGCACGGTGAGGTTGTGTCCCTCTACGGTCGGGGACGGGGTTACGGGGACAAAGCCGGCCGAGCTGCCACCCTGCCACCTTCGAGCGCGTCCCGACTGCCTCCTGCTCGGCGGGCAGTACACCGGCCCGGGGAAGCGTCCGGCCAAGTAACTCCAGTGGCCGGCACCAACGAGTGTTACCACGGCATGTGGCAAGAGCCGATTCCTGGGACGGATGTAGGGGATTAATCTGGGGCTGACCAGGTTGTTCTTTCAGCCAAGTAAAATGACAATCGGCCATTGTCCTCACGTCCTTGCATAAGATACACTAACCCACCATTCATTGCGTCAAAATGGAAGTTTAGCCGTCAAAAATAGGAAGCCATGAAACTTTTGTAAAAGTAACTGAATAAACCAAGCTGGGTATTTGCTCCTTGGAAAAAGAACAGCAGAAATCAAATTACAGAAAACCATGTGATGAAATTTCTATAGCTTCAATTTTTAAAATTGTCACAGCCGCTATGCTCACACCATGTCTTTACTCTCTCCAATGAGCAAGGTCTTATTTTCTGTTCATTGTTACACTGCAGAGATTTAGCACCAATTTGTCATTAGCAGCCTGTGATGCTTTCAGATATGTGTTGACAAAGCAAAAGGTCTGGTAAGTGTGGGGTTTTCATGTACTTTCTGGTCTATAATGTATAATATATTTATGTCCTATTAAGAAAAAAATAAGAATCTTCCTCACACGCCCTTCTATCTCTGTCTCTCTCATTTTTTAACTACTATACACAATTTAAAATGAGAAAGTTAGAGGAAGAGGTAGATGTTGAGACAGATACTGCAATAGAGCGAGAAAGAGAGAGCGAGAGAAACAGAAGGGAACGTGAGGAGGTTTCCTGATTTTTTCTTAATGATACACAAAAAGCAAAAGTTCATTATATGTATTTATGTGCATATACAATGAACACTACATGTATATGTTACATATTTATGTAATAGTCTGTTATATATTTTCCTTACATATCTATAAAATACATACTCTTGTACAATATATGTGTGCGTATTTTTGAATTAAGAACCATCTATAGAAATCTTGTGCAGTCAGAGGTATTTTAACAGTAAAGTAAAGGCAAAGGCACTCCCGCTGCATAATCTAGCTAGCAGCAGCCCAGTAGAACAGCCTTTATTCCCAGCCTTCTTTCTTCGCATGCCTGGAAAACACATTTTACTTCACATTTGAAAGGCAGGACGTTTACGACAAATGGCATTAATCTCAAACTGCTTAAAATGCGATTTCAGCGGCGTAGCTTAACATTTGCAGGATCACAAGTGGCAAACTTTCATATGCTGCTAATTCCTTCCCGTTCTCTACCCCACAGATGCTGGTAATATTGAGATATGGAAACCATTCAGAAGACTGTTAAGTTTAATGGTGGAAAGGGAATTCAGTGGGTCTGGCAAAGAACTTTAAGGATTCCAAATTGTGCAACAAATTAGGAAAATATACACTGTAAAATATAGCCCTTTCCTTCTTTATTGGCTCAGAAGCTTTTTAACTTTTTTGGATGAAAATCACTAAAATGTACTGTAATTTACTGTATGATGTAATACCAACAGCCTCCTACCTCTCCAGAGACAGGACGCGTATAGAGATAAAGCTCTGCAGGTACAGGCTGAGGACCTCCACAGGGTGCATCTTTCGCTCACGCTGGGGTTTCCCACATCCGTCCCCAACATTCACCGTGACTGACGTAGAGTCAGAAGCAAAAGAACTGCAGATGAAAAATTAAAAGTAAACTTGTGTGATGCAATGGCAAAAAGTCTGACTGTCCTCGACTGTGTCGAATAAAGACAGTGCTATTAGTGGGGGAGAAAAAAGAACTACTTTAAAAGATTCCACAGGTGGGTTTTTTTCCAGAGGTCCTTTTTGTCTAAAGAAGGTTGTTTGGAGCAAGATCCACACCTCTACAGAGGCAGCGGAACACTGAGCAGGGAGAACTGACAATAACCAAAGAAACGTTACCAAAACTGCTTTCAGCTGTCACCAAAAAGCGTGCAGGTTAGTTCCTGCGTGTTCGTGGACCTTTTTCTCTCTGGCTAGTTTGTATTTTTCCAGGCTGCGTTACTGTTCCGTGTTTTAGCCTTAGAGCCTTGTTCCGATCTCAGAGGTAATTGTTCCCCTATAAAGGAACAAAAATTCCCTCTTCTCTTGGTGTGCAAGTAAATCCGTATTTTGGTATCTGTTTTATCTTTTTTTTCCCAGCTGTTTGGTTGCAGGGGACGATTAGATATGCTGTAGTAGTGTTTTTTCATAAAAGCAATGTGAAACAATTTTTTAAAAACTTAGATGGAAGAACGAAGTTAACCCGGCAACAGCCGCAGCCGTCTCGCGGTGGGACCTGTGGTATGCGAAGCTGTCAGACGTTGGAGTAAATGTACGAAGATGCCCTTTAAAAACTGAGCCAAGGGAAGGGAACTCCGTGTCGGGGGCACGAAGGCTCTCACGAAAACCGATGGCAAAGCGTCTTTCCCGCCTTGGGTGCCCGGGTGCCCTCCTGCGTCCGAAAGAGAGAAGCTGCGAAAGAGACTCAGGTCACCGTCGGAGCGGGAGAGGCTGAGTCAGCAGCGGGGAACGACCCACGCTTCTGTGTCTCAAGCTTCTCCTGCCTGTCCTGAAAATAAGGTTCCCGCGTTTGGATATGAACAGACCTACAAGTTACTGCGTGTGGAGCGAAGGCGCCCGGTCTGCACGGCCCTGCAGCACGGGGGGGGTGTAATTACAGTTCAGGGGTGTGTGTGGTACAGACTGGCTGGGTCCTTGCTCGCCCAAGCTCCCTGTCCATCCACACGAAATGGTCTTTATCTCCTGGCATCTGCTGGAGGCAAACACCACAGGGCATGTGAACGTAGGATGTTTTCCCACTTTCAAGTCTGGTAAAGGTTGTGGTCCTAGGAATGATCTTTCCAGAATTCCCTGACCACCAGTTTTCTGGCTGTTTAATCTGTTACCTTTTTTCCTTGGTTCTTTTGGAATGGGTTTTACATATTTATGTTTACTTTTTTCCCTGTACTCCATAAAGCCTCATTCAGCTTCTGTTCATCCCTGCCAAGCAAAATCAGGGATTTCTAACTAGCCCAATCTGTCACCTATTACTCAGCCCTGCAGCCCACGGGCTCGCAGCTATGAAACAGAGTATTTAAGAGTGAAATCATAGAATCATTTAGGCTGGAAAAGACCTTTAAGACCATCGAGTCCAACCGTTAACCCAGCACTGCCAAGGCCACCACTAACCCATGTCCCCAAGCGCCACATCTACACAGCTTTTCAATCCCTCCAGGGATGGGGACTCCCCCACTGCCCTGGGCAGCCTGTGCCAGGGCCTGACAGCCCTTTCGGGGAAGAAATGGTTCCCAATATCCAACCTAAACCTCCCCTGGCACAACTTGAGGCCGTTTCCTCTCGTCCTGTCGCCTGTTCCTTGGGAGAAGTAAACGTATTACTAGATTCATTAAAAGTTACATTGGCTCCTTTGTGCAAAACCATCACTACGTGTGTCTGTCACTTCCAGCTGATCGGGACTTGCAGAAGGTGTGTGTGGAAATGAGCCAGAATTCACAAAGCACCCCGAAGCGCCAAAGGTGCTGTTCCTTGGAGGTGTTTGAAACAGAACAATAAATTTCCCCCCCACTGATCGTACTCAGCGCCTACGGCTTTTACAGAAATCCTTGCAAAGTGCCTGAAAGGGTTAGTGGCCATGCCTCAGGGGGCAGCCGGTGCCTTCCCTGTGGCGCTGCCCCGGCGATTTCCGGGCTGCAGCCCCTTCCTGGGGCCGGCTCCGCGCTGGAGCAGTGCTGCGGGTGGCACAGCTCTGCTGGGGACGTGCCGCTGGCCCGGCCCCCTCCCGCCCGCGGGCTCTGCCCGGCGGGCGAGCAGCCCACCCCGGCTCTTCGGCGGGCGCCTGGGGTTTCTGCTTGCCACGTCACTCCAGAGGACTCCCACAGAGTGACAGCCTTCATCGCTGGCGCTGTGTCGTCCTGTTTTAATAAAGTATAGATAAGGCTGGACGTTTTTTTAAAAGCTAAATGTATTATTTGACTTGTTGGAACAGTTATATTGGCGCTTTTATGTGACAATTTTACTGCCATCTCAATAAGTGTCATTTTAACATAGTATAATTGCTGCTCAAGTAATATAGGATGGTTGCGGATGCATATTATGTAATCATGGAAAAGCATCAATAAAGAGGCTTTATCCAGCCTTTTGAGGGATTTCTTTTTCAGGCAGCACAGGCTCACCAGAGCTCAGCTAATTAAATGTCAACTTTAATATGGAAAATATTTTTTAATCAGTTGCTTTGATACCAGTAAATGCTATGATGATTTTTCTTTTTCACTCTGAAGAAAAATTAGTTAGCAAACCAATTAGCTAGTCAGAGGTATGCAGCTCTTGTACTAGTAATGGTGTTTTGACTAACATTTTATGAACCTGGATGCATATAAATAGCTTCTAGAGCCTTTACTTGATATATTTCTCATCGTTCTCTTCACTTACCCAAGGAAAAGTAGATAATTACATTATTTCATTGAAAAAGCAGGATGAGACTGAAATAAGGAAAACAGCTGAGTTACGTAACATTGAGGTAGATATTTTTAACGTATAAATGGTAACAGCCACTTCACAGAGCACAGAAACAGCAAAACCAGCATAGTGAGACTGATCGCTCACAGCTAAAGTTTGGGAGTTACTGATAATTTTTTCCATAAATGACAGTTGGAACATTTCAAATTCAGCATCTACCTGTTCATCTCTTCCTTGTTCGGCCCCAGTATCCCACCACGCTCGTGCGTCAAGGTGTGTCCGCCTCCAGACAGACCATGCTATGATTGACTCTGGCCTCCCAAGTCAACTGAAACCTTTGCATAAATATCACCACCTTCAGATTTGGGAAACACCTTTATTTACTCATGAGCATGAGAAATTAGGTAAGAACTTCACTGATTCACAGCAACAGGAGGAATACATTGGTATCATTGGGTATGTGCACATGTATAGATGCACGTATATACGCACGCACAGGTGTGCACACACGCACACACAGAGATTTCCTCTGCAACAACAATCTAACCAAGCATCCAGCCTTAGACAGGCCACCCTCAGCCTGCAGAATATAGAAAAAAATCAGGTGTCCTGACACTCTGATCTCGTATAGCGAATATTTGGAGAACACAGAGGACGCGTGTGCCCTTTGCAACGTACCACAGGCGTACGCCAGACCCGGCCATCCGATGCGCCGAGCCTGCCTCAGCGGTGCGGGGGCATTCCTAGTGCGTCCTAGTGTCAGATGATTTTCATTCCAGCTCTCCTTAAAAGTGTGTCTCTTCCACCTGAAAGATCTCCTCCCTGTCTGCTTTAATGTCCACAAACATCGTGACCCCTTCTTGTGGGTGTCTGTTTCCAAATAGCCACTTGAGAAAGCTGCAGGGGACTTTGTTTTCAGGAAATGCTCACTGTCCCCCTTTGAGCTTTGATTTACCAAAAGCTGAGCACCTTAAAAGACGCGGGCGGTCCTGATACCTGCGCTCAACCCTGTGATCCAACAGCAGTACAGGTGCTGGCTGTCTGTGGCGGGGATGCTGACCGGAGCAGCTGTGAGACGCCGCTACCCAGGCCATGCGCGGTGGTAGCCCCGGTGTCGGACACACGCCGGGAGGCAGGACCCGCTGCCCCTCTTTGCAGGCGGGACGCTCTCCTCGCCCGTTTGCCTGGAGCCTCAAAGAAAACCCGCCGCCGAGCAGGAAATTTAAGTGGATTGCCAGTGTCAGACTGTTGGCCTGACCCCACCATTGAACAGTCAAAGCTTTATTTCTGGTAGGCTTAGTCAGGCAAAATTTTTTGGCGCATGGCTTTGCTTAAGACAAAGTAGGCTTACGTTACTAAACAAGGGGCAGAGCAGCACGTCGGGCTCCTCAGCCTGCAGCCACCGGCTGCTGCTGGGAAGCCGCGGTGCCTGCGAGGCTGCCAGGTTACGGTGCCAGTGCAGGAAGACGTCCTCAGCACCCCTGGTTTACCCCATTTCCCCGCAGGCACGCACCCTGCCGCTGCCTGGCCTTCTGGCCGCTAGGAAGGCTTTTAGATACTGTAAATCAGCTCAATATGGCATGTTTTCAAAAAAATAATCTGAAGAGGTGAGCCATTTTTTTACGGCAGTGCTGTTCAGTATCTTCTGATAATCCTTCCTTTCATGCCACAAATGTCAGTAAAAAGTTTTTACCTCCCTACATTTTCAGCTGAGGATGAGCATACGATGCTGGCTTGTTTGCAGTGCCTTGTTCAGAAAATTGTAACGAAGTAGAAATTCTGGACTTTTGCAACCATCCTGGTGTCACGAGACCGTCAGGTCCCACATTTGAAATGGAGACATACTTCAAGGGTTCAGCATGCACGGAGCCAACTCCCTAGCCGCCACTGCTGAACGTGTTGTGGGACGGGAAAACCCATTTGGCTTAAAGCTGGAAACTTAGACTGGGAGATCCCCTGCGTGCAGTGCTCCCGTCCTGCATCCTATTCAGAGGCTGATGATACCCCCGTTTCATGGGGAATAATTTTTGCCATCAGCTTTCCCAGGCTGGGAGCTTTTCTGACTCTTCTGAGCCTTCAGAGAGGCTTAAATCGGTCCGTGACCAGCCGCCCCAGCTCTCCCATAACAGGGCTAACAGCGACAGCAGCTGGGCCTGAAGAGTCTTGCGCCCCAAAGACCCCCCGTGAGTGGGTCTCACTCCACTGGTTTCGCGCACGAAGGGGCTGTTTTTGACATGGACTTTCCCTGTGTCCACAGCTGGAGCCCTGCTGTGGGTGCGCCGGGGCGTGGGGTGCTGTCCTGGGGGACCTGGGGTGCTGTCCTGGGGGACCCGGGGTGCTGTCCTGGGGGAGCCGGGGTGCTGTCCTGGGGGACCCGCGGTCGAAGCCCCAGCAGCGCTTTTCCAAGGCGGCAGAGGAACCAGAGCCATCCTCCAGCACAGGGGCAGAGCAGTCTGAGGGCGGGTGTGCTTGGAAGGAGCACAAAGAGCAAGACAATGCAGGTCAGGCTGGACGGGGCTCTGGGCGACCTGATCGAGTTGCAGATGTCCCTGCTCATGGCAGGGGGGTTGGACTATTTGAGCGTTAAAGGTCCCTTCCCGCCCAAACCGTTCCATGATTCTGTGATTCTGAGGCGACAGGTCCCACGCGCAGCAAGCACGCGCCGGCGGGGTCTGCCCCGGCCCGGTGCACTCTCCTGGAAACCCTGCTCACCTCGGCAGGCACTGGAGAAGACCGATCCCTTTCTGTGCCGCTGAGCCGTCCTCTTCCACACGCTTTATTAACAAATTTCAGCCACATCATCATCCCACTTAACCCAGGACTGATTAAGGAGCAGCTGCCATTTGAGTGAAACCAAGGTTGATAAGGCGAGTGTGTTTATTTGGGTTTATGGATGCTGGGAGCGTATCAATAAACCCGGTCCTGAATAACATGGAATGGGCGATGCAGCGTAATCCAGGTGTCAGGGAACAATATTACTGAGTGAAAGATAATCGTGTGGGTGAGGTTTGGGAAGTGGCAAACACAAATTACTTCTGCAAAGTTTGCTATTTTCATCAGCTTTATTCTACTCTTTCAGCACCTCACATAAATCTCATTGAAATGTGATAGACAGCTGGGGGATCAGATGACATTACATGAAATGATACAAACCACAGAGAGAATAAATGTTTTTCTATCTATCTTTCTGTCAATGGCCTTGGGAAAGATCAAGTGCAGATAAATATCATTCAGCTCAGCCCGGCAGCTGACTGCATCCTGACTTCTGTCAGAGGAATATGAATTCCAGGAGATAATGGGGTTTGGGATAACCTCATTCGATGCACTGCGATATTGAGGTGGACGGGTTATGGACAGGGTCAGGACCTGACCTGTTTCCTCTGCCATCTACCACGTCCTGTTCCACCTGCTGGGGAGCTGCTGCTGGCCATCATGCTTTTGAAGCTACCAGTCCTTGGAGAAGAACGCTCTGCTATTGAGCCTGGGGGAGCCTGCGATTGCTGACGGATCACTTCTAGGTGGGGACTGGGGTCCAAACGCCTCAGAAATGACCCCAGGTCTCCAACCAGTGTCTCAGAGATGGACCCTCCCTGCTGTCGTGGTCTGGGATGTGGTGGTCAGGGAGTTGGTGTACCGCAAAATTGGCCAGCGCTCCAGGTAAACATCACTATTACCAAGATATTATTTGTCAATAGGTTTCTGTCCTCCAGAAATGTCATTATTTTATAGCCTTGTACGGCCGGGGGGAGGAGGGGGCAGCCGACCGGATAATGGCTGCTGCACCGGGGCCGGTAGCTACCGAGGAAGGGGCATGGGGTTGCAGCTTCGCCTTGGTATGTGATATCAGAGTGGGGTCTAACATTGTGAAAATGTACTTTCTTTTTTTCCCAGGGAAAAAAATATCATATTAAGGACAGGCATTATTAAAGCACATTTTGGGTACAGATTTTTTAAAGAAGGAAATTCATGATTTAATTCAATTAAAATAGCTCTAAGAGTGCAGAGAAATGCTAGTATAATGACTTAACAGCATACAGAGATATGAATAGGGTATGTTCCCAGAGGATTAAAAAAAAAAAAAAAGAAAATTGGATGGCACTACTACTGGTACTCCTTGGTACTCCTGATATTTCCCTTAAAACGTGAATTTAAATGACTTTTACAACAACTTCTTACAGGAGCTATTTGAAACTCAGTTTCTACTTATTGCTTCTCTCTCCACAGCCCCCTAATGCCTGGTGCTCTGAAAGCAGAGCGGGGCGGCACAAGTGCTGCCAGGACGCGTGCTGACCCGTGCCGGAACGCAGGCGGAGGCTCCCGGCACGGCCCGCGGCACGGGCCCTCCTCACCCGTCACCTCACCGCGCTGCGCGGGCCTGCGAGCCGCGCGAGGTGCGGCGACAGCCAAGCCCCGCGGGGGCCCCGTGCCTGGGCGGACCCGGCAGCTCCCACCGCGTGGCAGCGGCGCAGCTTTGCCGTCGGCAGCGGGCGCAGCGTGCGGAAAAGCGGTGGCTCCACCGGGCGCTGGTGGCTGCCTCTGCCCTGGCCTGTGCTCTCACTGCAGAGAAGCCTCAGCCTCCACGTGGCCTGTGCGGAGCCGAACCACCACCCAGCCGTGGCTCAGCTCTGTACAACATCATCGGTGTTGGCACCTTAATTTGGAGGCAGCTAAACTCTGTAGGTGTGCCCATTTGTGCCAGTACAGAGCTCCCGCAGCCTTGAGTTCTGCACTTAGACGTTCCAGACAGGTGAGCCCCAGGGGTTCCTAAATCCGCCCTCTGCCAGTCTAAACGGTGGGGCTGGCTGGGGAGGTGCCCTCCAAGCACACCCCCCTTGCACAGAAGATGAGGAAGAGGGGGCAGTGTCAGCCCTGTAAGGGCCTGCAGGGACAAGCTTCAGCCCTGTCCCCCTGTGCAGTCTGGAGCATGACACAGGCATTGGCCCCCCTGGTACCTTCACGGCCATTACACCCTTGTTCTCCCATGGGAGGTCTCCTGCCTCATTTCTTCGGCCTGGCTCAGCTCTCGCAAAGAGGTGGCTGTTCACAGGGAGGCAGAACGGGGCCCACGTGCCAAACCACGAGCCAAAGGCATGCCGGGAGATGGAAGAAGTCAGGCTCCCCTGTCCTTTGTTGTCATAAGGCCATTAGTTTTCATTGTGTCTTATCTCACAAGCATCAAGAATGAACCTGGCTGTGTTAGTGTGGGAAGCGTACTTAGCAAATCATGCCTGGATGCAGAAATGATGCATTAATCTATAAAGTTATATGTATATAAAAGTAAGACTCTAAATTTTCCAACCATTTCCTAGAAGGAAAAGGCTTTCTGAAAGGCCCAGCTTCTGAACCTAGGCACGGGCACTGGCTGTCAGGCTGGCCGAAGCCACGGTTCCCGAGTTGAGAGGCCCCTTGCCAGCCCCGTCCCAGGGAGCAGGGGGTCCCACCAGCCTGCAGCGGGTCGCAGAGCCACCATGGAGAGCCGGAGCGGTGCCATCGGCGGGTAGCGCTGCTCCGCCGGTACCGCGGGAGGGCATGGGGCTGCGATGAGCACACACACCACCATTTATTCAGGGAACCAGCAAGAACAGAGGTGGCCAAGGCAATTTGTGGACTCCTCTCGAAACAAACAATGTTGTGGTTGCTTTTCGTCCATTAACCAGCTGAAAATGTTTGGTGAGCAGAACCCTGTCGCGTAGTGAAAGACAAACAAGCTTACTTAGATTCAAACTTTCAAAAACACGAGCCTATGCACTGAAACTAACAAAACTGGTGGGATCCCTAAACTTCCTATGATTGGCAGCTGTTGATGGTCACAGTGAGAGAAAATAAGACATTGAAAATCACAAAGATGTGAATTCTCCTCTTGTCTTATATATATGCAATGCAAAATATTAATCTTACTGTTCTCTTAGGCATTTGTACTTGTCAAGGGAGGATTTGGATGTAAAATGCTGTCACAAAAAGCATATTTAGAGGTCAAGAATGAATGTCATATGCAAAACAACAAAAAGGCAAGTTAAAAGTGAACACACTTTTACTTTTGGATACTCCATTTATATTTATAACTCATGTTTTTCAGGAAACCATTCACTACCCAAAAGTTTTCTGAATAAGACTTTAATACAAATATATTCCCTTCTAACGTATTGCTGATTTTTGAAAGCTAATGCAGTAATGCAACCTAGTCAACTAGAATACCGTTCATAGAGTTAACAAATTAAAAACCCCCAAACCACCAAATCAACCAACCAAACAAAAAAAAATCAACACCAAGTGCTCAAAGACATGCTCTGAATTTTAACTTGCACTGCTCACCTTTTTGTTGAAGATATTTGTTTTCTGATGACACTATCTTCTTGTTTCCAAGTCTCCAGCATTGATCTGATGCTTACAAGAAGGAAAAAAAAATTCATTGTGACAATCAATAAAGGATAGTCCTGCTCATTGGAGAGTTTGAGCAGAATGTAAAGTTAAACCGAGGATCTAGAGTTGCTTTCAGAGGCTCCAAATTTTCACATATATCTTCTGAACCTTGAATTCTAATAGCTTGCTATTTGCTCTCATCTCATCCCTTCAGCTTTATCTCTTCCTCGGGATAAACAAAGATTTATTTAAGTTATATATTGTGAAGGTGAAAATGAAAGGAAGACGGTGTGGTTCTTTCACTCAGTACCTCGGACTTTCCTTGCATGGCTGCACAGGAGTCTGGTGTTTCCAATGATCCTCTTTGCTGGACAGTTTGCCTGATGTGGGGCACTAAGGACGTGGCTACAGGTGATCTAGAACCACCTTTTGTTTGCCTCTGTACGGGTGAGCACAGGGAAAGGGGTATTAAATGAGATATCAAAAAATACTGTATTATTAAAGAGGAAGATTTGCTCATGCTTCTGAATCTCCTACAATGTTTTTTGAAAGAAAATAGGGTCAGATGCAAAAAAGGGAGGAAGGAAGAAGCCTTTATTATTCTCTTAACATATTTTACATGACCAGTTTGTCTAAGCTGCTGAATTTCTGTGTGCAATTTAACCAGCTCCGCTCCTCTGCTGCTACACAGCACTGCTTTGCGGTCCTGTAAGGACATGTCACGGTTTAGCCCAGCCGGCAGCTGAGCACCACACGGCTGCTCACTGACTCCTCCCCCCCACAGTAGGATGGGGAGAAGAATCGGGAAAAAGAAAGGCAAAACTCGTGGATCGGGATAAAAACAGTTTAACAGGACAGAGAAGGAAGAGAAAATGGGAAAAAAAATCCCACCAATAATAGAATATACTAAGCGTGTGATTCACAGTGCAGATTGCTCACTGCCTGGAACCTGATGCCCAGCCGCTCCCGAGCAGCGATCCGGCCCCCAGCGCCATCCCCCTTTATATACTGAGCCCCTTTATATACTGAGCATGACATTATATGGTATCAAATATCCCTTTGGCCAGTTTGGGTCAGCTGTCCTGGCTGTGTCCCCTCCCAGCTTCTTGTGGAAATTACCTCTATCCCAGCTGGAACCAGGCCGGGACAGAAGGCTGCCGGGCACCTATAGCGAATGGGAGGGAAAATGGATTCAGGGTTGTATGTTCATTACAGTCAGCACGTGCTTAGAGCCTGGCCCACGGTGACCTTGTTTCTGTAGTGTTTTAATCAGCAAATAATACGTATATCTAGATTTCCCCAGAACTGATTTCTTTGGTGAAGAACAGAAGAGGTAGCCTGTCTCCTCTGCACAAATCCATGTTTAGCCAGAGCGGGGTAAGGCCCTTACAGCCCTCAGGAGCACAGCGCAGAATCGGTCTCTAAACGAAGTGATGGGACAAGGGGGAATGGTTTAAACTAAAAGAGGGGAGATTCAGACTAGAGATAAGGAAGAAGTTTTTCACTCTGAGGGTGGTGAGGCCCTGGCACAGGTTGCCCAGAGAGGTGGGAGGTGCCCCATCCCTGGAAACATTCCAGGTCAGGCTGGACGGGGCTCTGGGCAACCTGATCTAGTTGGGGATGTCCCTGCTCATGGCAGGGGGTTGGACTAGATGGCCTTGAAAGGTCCCTTCCCACCCAAACCATTCTATGATTCTGTGATTCTATGAAACAAAACATGATAAATAGCCATTGTGAACACTGTGACTGCTGTCGCGGTGGATAGTTGCATGTGTGCTTCTGGTGGGATGACAGCGAAGCCTTCTGTCCTGTCTGTCCTAGTTGACAAGAAGGTGTTATGACACTAAGGCTTTTGTATTGTAAGAACCAAAATGCGTAGGAGGTTCTCATTCTCCTGCTTTTATCAGTAGGCCCCTGTCCCCAAAGAGAGCCTAGATTTTAAGAGAAGATGTGTAGCAGTTATAGTAAAAGCTTTACAACAGAAGATTTCTTTTCCTCCTAATACAGCACTTATTTTTGAGCTGAGGATTTCATTATCAATCCTTCTTGGGATAATTTAGTAAAATTGCTTCTAACACTTGTTATTTTATTTTAGTAATGACTTAAAATCTGAGGTTTCAATATATAAAACCAGTTTTCTTTAAAGAAGCACTCCTGAAGTGTTTAAAACTTTAGACCCCATCACCCCAGGAATGTCAAGGCATTCCTCGCAGAGGACTGCACCGCTGGCGTTAGGTACTCTGCAGCCTTTGTCAATGACATGCAACAACGTGCCTTGAACACAAAGAGTCCTGCTGCGTTATGGACGAGGACGATTTCCCTCCTGCCCTCGGGTATGATTTCTGGTGCCGTGTCCCTGGAGGCAGCGTGGATGGTCAGAGCCGGGTGCTCCCTGCGGCGACCGCTGATGCGGGCAGACCCCGCAGCACCGGAGTACTGACAGGCACAGAAGATGTGGTGGCACCTGGTGCTGCTCTGGTTATCGAAGTAGCTGGGACCCGCTCTACCCGGCACACTTCTCGGCTCACTCCAGGAGCTTAGCAGGCTTCACCACCCACTCTTCCAAACTCAGAACAAAAGCAGTTGATTTGGATCAATAAAAGTATGTTTTAACTGACACACTGAATATTTAGCTAACAACATTTTTGAACTGCATGATTTCTTTAAAAACAGTGCTCCTTGAGTGAAAAAGAACGTGTAAAATAACATTCAGGCTGGGTTAGCTTCTTACCGAAGTTGGGATGACCTGTATAACTTAACTACGCAGGAAGGACATTTACTTGACTTGTGAAAATTGTCAGTATGTAGACAGCAGAAAAGTTGTGTCCTAATTTACATGAACATGAGTTTATGCCATGTATGAAGTTCAATAAATTATATGACTTTCACTCACGGCATGGGTTAATTACACAAACTAAAAGCAGTCATTACTTTGGTAACGGGATCACTCCAGAGATACATCACAAATTCAGTTGCAGAATTTGCAATTTGAATAGCGTCTAAAGAAGGATCAGCTATAGGAAAAAGTCAAATGAAAATTCTGAGTAAAAAATCAGTTTTAGTCATCTGTTAAACCAGTTCACATAAAGAGCAAACTGTTTTGCGGATGCGGTAGTGGTTGGGGGTGTCCCAGTCCTCCCGCTCGGTTTGTAGATGTACTCATCTTTAAGGGCTGAAATGGTGCGCGGGCTCTGCCGCTTTATGCAGCTTAACGTCATCTCGCTCGGCTCCTCGCTCTGAGCCCCCGGGAGTCACCAGTCATTAAACTGTGCACATGGAAGAGTATTGGTATGCACCTGTGCCTATTGCTAACTCTTATTTTGAGCCCTGCTAAGAGTACTCTGTGGGTCCGTAGCAGCAAGCACAGCCATTGCGGTGCCACCCCAGCACTCGCGTCCCTGCTCAGCAGAGGGGTCCTGGCGCGTTGGAACGCTGGGGCGCAGCCGGGCACGGGCGGGATGCTGGGCGCACCCCAGCACCCGCGCCGCTCTGACCCGAGGGTCGGACCCGTGCTGCGGCTGCCGCCTCCCGCAGCCGGTGGGGCTGGCCGGCGCTGGGCATCCCGAGCACCCGCAGCCCCGGGCGCTGTGTGCGTCTTTGGAGCTGGGCCTGCGGGAAAGTCACGGCCCGGTGATGTGCAGCGGGGGCTGCGGTGGCACGGCACTCCTGAGCCTCATCCAGCTGCAGTTTGTAACGCCTGTCTCGGAAAAGAATGGGCTGGGTATGGATGGAAATAAGCTGAGGAGCTCCTTGGGTAATTTTGGAGTTGCTCCACATTTGAAAAATATGGCCGTAAAAAGCAAAGTCAGAATCTCTCTCAGTACATGAGACAAAGTGGGTCTAAAATCCTCTTTGCCAGTTGGATCTGGTCCCTAAATCTCTCTTGATCCCACTGCCATGATTAGCCTAGCATGTTTCCCATTTTTATTTAATAATTGGCATTTGTAGTAAACAGGCTTCAGGATTGTCTCCAGAAGAAGAAGAAGAAGAAGAGGAGGAGGAGGAGGACGAGGATGAGGACAAGGAGGACAAGGACGAGGAGGATGAGGAGGACGAGGAGGAGGACGAGGAGGAGGAGGACGAGGAGGAAGAGAAAGGCTTCTCCTCCATGCCAAAGCCTTTCGCAGGACTTCAGGATGGTGCCTCCATGACCCAAGCGAGAGCCTGCGGCGGCAGAGCCTCGGCAGGCAGGCAGACCTCTCTGGGCACAGGCCAGGCTCACCGCGGGAGTTCAGGGAATTCAGGAAATGTCGGTGGAAATTTTTGGAACTTTGGGCATTCCTAAGTGTGTGTGAGCTGAATTCTTACTCAACCAAACATGCATTTTATGTAAAGCTTCATCAATGGACTCCAAAGAAATGTGTAACAGTGCAATTGTCTGCAGAACAGTCTTCAACGACGTTGTGCTGGGGGAAGGACAGCGTCAGAGGACATCTGGCTATACTGGAGTAAGTGCTTTCGGGCTGGGACGAGTAAAATGCCTCATGATTAGATAGCAAAACTGATATTGAAAATTCATTGTCAAATATCTGCTGTCCCTAGAAGGCAAAAAGCACGTATTTGTATGGCCACATGGAGCAAAGGCCTCAAACGCAAAGAGAGCAACACATTACAAGAAGTCCAATGGAGATCATTTAATGGTCTGTATTTTACCTTACAGCTAGTGAATGACTGAATTCACCCCAGCCAGGGGTCAGACATGTAACTACACTCAGTTTTGTTAAGCTGCTGACCCAGACATGTATGCACATCACACGGGGGGTTTTGACTCTGACGGGCTAATAATCAGAAACTCAGTTGTGTGCTGAAAGCTTGTTAACCAGAAACAGCCGAGGAAAGCGTACGGGTTGATCACAGGTCAGTTGTGAGAGACTGCTCTGACGGAGCCACAAAGGCAGGTGTGATGTCACCCCGCGTCAGGAAAAGCTTTTTCCAGAAATGGACGGGGAAACTAATGCCGCTGCAGAAAGTCCGGGGAGTGATGTATCTCAATTCCCCCAAAGGATGCAGGTGCTTAATTTACATACACATAAACACACACACACACACACACACACGTATTTTGCAAGAGAAGATGAATAGAGGAGAGGCAAGAAACGCAAACTGCACAAAAATTATTTAGGTCAGTCAAGACCAGAGGTGCCTGTGACGATCATCAAAGGGTAAAAAAGATGGTGGAGTGAATGGGTAACAAGATGACAGGCAAAATTCTTGAAAAATGCAAAGTAATGTGCACAGAGGAATTAATCTGAACAATTTATACTCCTGGCTAGGTTCTAAATTAACTGTAATAACCCAGGAAAAAAAAAAAAAAGATCTGTGCATCACTGGGAAAGCTCAAAGACTCAACATGTAGCCACTTTCTAAAGCATCATTAGAATGCAGAGGGAACAGGATAAAATAACACTGGAAGTATCGGAAAGCTGTCACATAAATCAGTGTTACAGGCTCACCTGAAATAACGTATTCAATTCAGGGCGCTGTATCTCAAAGAGGACATAGATGAAATAGCTGGATTCAGAAATGAGTTCTGGAAAGGACTAAATGCTTGGAGAGAGTTCTACATGGTCCGCAGGGCTGAGATGGCTTGGGTTTATTTTTAGATGAAATGATTAAGTGGGAGACCTGCTAAATATAAGAAGTAATGAGCAGTGTTGTGAAATTGAATTGTAGGTTTCTGTACACCTTTTATCATGCAACAGAAAACAGAAGGTCAGCCACTGAACAAAAGTGGGAGCAAGTTTAAGAGAACATACCAAGGGAAATAAATACTTTTTCACACTATTAGCTGTTGAGACTCACTGCTGAGAGTTATCAATGAGGCCAAATTTGCATCAGCTCCAGGAGATCAGGCGTTTATAGGGATAATAGGAACTTCCAGACCTAGTCCAGCAAAGATTAAAAACCAAGCAAACCAAACTGCAAGGGATAAAGGTCTTTATGCGCCAAGGCCTGAGCTGGGATCAGAGTGTGCTGCGACCCCCCAGCATTCACAGTTCAGGGCCCGGGGGAGAGCGGGCGCAGCCGGCGGCAGGGCTGGGCGGCCCGGGGGCTCGCCTGGGCGACACGCGAGGGCCGTGAGGACGAGGCAGGCACCTGCTGGGGGCTGAGGTGGCCCCGGGGACGCACAGAGGCACTGCCGGCCCGCACGCTGCAGGCGGGACCCCCCGCGGGGCTGTCGGGGCGT
The DNA here is from genome assembly GCA_009819775.1 of Phoenicopterus ruber ruber. Classification (NCBI taxonomy): domain Eukaryota; kingdom Metazoa; phylum Chordata; class Aves; order Phoenicopteriformes; family Phoenicopteridae; genus Phoenicopterus; species Phoenicopterus ruber. Next base: position 153,013 of record CM020219.1, read on the forward strand.
CCTGCCCTCCCCGGGGGGCAGCGGGTGCTCCGCAGGCAGCGACCTGGCCCCGCAGCCCTTCGCGCAGCTGAGGCACCACGGAGGAGCCCGTCTGCGCCCCGAGCGAAAGGCGCGAGCACAGGAAAGCCGAAGGGTCAGAAGTCTTCCAGGGCAAGCTCCTTCCACGGGAAACGCTTTGTCTGGCTGTGGAGGGGACCTCGTGGGCGACTTCAGAGTGACGAAAACCATGCACAAAGTTTGGCCTCTGCCCTGAATTGCTCTAGTACCAGTAACATGAGTTTGCTTTCTTCGCTGTAGGAAAGAAGGGAAAAATCAATATATGTCAAATGGAAAAGACCAAGATTATTAAGGAGGAAATTTGGGGTTTTTTCCCAAGCTTCAGATCACAACAAGTAATGAAAATTTGAAAGCACGCTGAGAACTCCCCTTTAGGTATAAACTCTAATGACATCTTAATTTGACTTTTGTGTAAACTAGAGTAGCCTCAAAAAATTACTCTGAAGATCATTTCTTCATCGCCTTTGATGCGATTCATTGCGTGTTTGCTTTAAAAGTAATTAATTACAGTACCACATAGAACGACTGGCACGAGTGGCACCTGTCCTCGGTACAACCCCTGGGGAAGGGGCCGCCAGTTGGTGGGAGTGTTAGCTTCATCAGACTGCGGCAGGGAAGGGAAACACGGGAAATCGCAGAAAGATCTACTGTCTGAAGTGTTTCCCTGTACAAAACCACTCAGACTGGCGTTTAAATGTAAAAATACACCTGGTGCCTTGTCCGGGAGCTGGTGAGGCACAAAAGGACAATGTCACAAGCAATACTTGCTCTGTCCTTTGTACACGGGTTATAGACTCGGCACTATCAAAACGGAAATCATCAGCTTTGTCTTGTCTTCTATGACTAATATTGTGCCTCAGAGTAACAAAGTTTTATTCTTTCTTTTTTTTCCCCCTATCCTTAAATGTCCTGACTAAAGCCCCATCGTCCGAATTTCAGCTTCCTCAGCCGCCGGGTTGTGACCAGCCGTGCGGATGGCCGACCAAAGAGGCTTCCGTGTGGAATGATACGGAGGAAATACTCACCCTGCCTTGTACTGCCATGAGCGCGTTCCCATGCGAGATTGCTCGTTTTTCCCTGTGGGAAGGGCCTTTTTGCCCCTGGTCCCAGCGGAGGACGACGAAGTGGTCACTGGTATGTCTGCCTCTCCTTGCACTCTCCGATCTCTCTCTGTCGCAGCACGGGGGAGGAGAAGGCAGGACTGGGGGGGCTGAGAGCTGCTCCCATTCTGCATTTGGGACCGAAGGCCAAGCAGAGCTGTCGCACAGCAAGGGTGAGACGTTGGACGCTGCATCCCTGCACTGGCAGTGTAAAGGGGCTGAAGGGGAAGGAGCAAAAGGGAGCAGAAAAGGTGCGGCTTTAGTTTGGAAGTGGTTGCTAGAAAATATGGGAGAAGCAAGTTGAAGGGAATGAAGCCTGTAGGTCAGAGCTGTCGCAGGGAAGGAGTTTAAGCTGGTGTATCGAACGACACGTTCAGTGGTCTTAGAGGCAGAGGGGGAAGGGAAACACCTGAAGGATCTAAGCTGGAGCTGACAGCCATGAAAAACTCCTAAGGAATCTGGAAGAATAAAATAATAGGTTCCTGTGGAGATACAGCTTGTGATATTATTGCCTTGAACTTCCCTGTAGACTTTTGTAGTAGAGGTACTGAAATGCTAAAGGACAGATCAAAACATTTTAAAAGATTCCCATTTTTTTTCAAAATTACACAGACCATTCCTGTTATATGTAAATTACATGTTTTGGATTGTGGTAATGCCTAAACCTCCTGCCTGTTTTGTAAAAGAATGAGTAAATACAGACATGACGCTTCAAAAAGACCAATCCAAAAATACCCTCTGTTTTGTTCTTGACATTTTGTATATGGAGGAAAACTGGTCTCCTGCACACTGTATGAATTAGAAAATCAAGACAAAAGTCCCTCCCCAGGTGCAGATTTCTCTCCTATCAAAGCCACCCATTTCAGACAGATTTGTTGGACTGTTTTTTCTGGATGGGGTTTGGCCCTGTGGCTCCAGCTAATGTGTTTTCGTAGCTTCTTACCAAATGTATGTTTTAAGGAAACTAAATGAGTTTGCTTACCCCGACACTTCATGCTCCCTTTTCACTGCCTTACGATCCTTAATGTTTCATTTGCATGTCTGTTTGGAAGACAGGAGATGGTACAGCTCTGAACTTTTTACCCTACTCTTCATATCTCTCCAACGCAGGAGCATTACAGTATTTGAACTTGAACGCTGGATGGAAATTCCTGCAGGCAAAGAAAGAAAAATAACCTTCCTGTTTTTTCTCCCCCCATTGCTGCAGAACATGATGTTTTTCAAGCCGAAGCGTGTCTCTGGCGGACTATGTGGGAACCTCAGAGTTCTCTAGGGAGCCTTTTGGGAGCGCTGTGCGGCTGCTCTGGCCCTGACACCTCTCCAGCCAAGCAAAGCCTTGCCTGGCCGCGGAGTCGGAGCCTGTGCCCACCTTGGCACAGGGGAGAAGCAGAAGCCGAGGCACGGGAGGAGTGATGCCAGGGGATGGAGCCCACTTGCAGACCCTGGCCCCTTGGCTTCGGCACGCCGGGAGCAACGAGGGAGCCCCAGGGAAGCTGTGGGCACACACGCCCTGCTAGCCCAGACCCGCAGGAACGGGATCCAATGCACCACTGTGATGTTGCCCATGTGCGTTGGCTCTTGCCCAGGGTAAAGGTGTCCCTGTGGGGCAGCCCTGTGCTCTGCACCCACACCTCAGCCTGCCCCCGGGATTTCTCCCCTGACTGAATCGGGCCGGCAAAGGGCTGCCTGACGCGCGTGGTTGGGGCGAGGCTGGAAGGTGCCACGCAGCCCAGCGATGTCGCATTTGGCAAGGCGGCTGCCCCTGCCTCCTCCCGGAGCTGCTGTCGGCTCTGCTGGCCACCAGCAGCCCAGGCGCTGGCACTCACCCTCCTGCCTGCCGGAGAAGGGCAGGTTTGGTCACTCGCCTCCTCGGTCTGGTCAGCCTGTGCCTGCTGAGATCGCTGGCCCCGCTCGCGGGTCACCATCGCCCCCCAGCTTTCCCTGGAGCAGCGGCTGGCTGGCGGAGCCAGGAGCTCGGAGCCGCGTCGGCATCCACGCTGCAGAAAACCCTCAGCAGTCCCCATCTCGCTCTTCCTCCTGCCACATGAGGGAATAAATGCTTCCAAATAGATGTTCTCTGACAGACCTCTGATCTCCCAACTCAAAATCTGGTTTTCAGAAGAGGCGTTTGCATTAACATATCTCAGGCTTCTGCAGTTTTTCGTGGTGGCTGTTTCTCTTGAGTCTGTCCCAGATCACCTCTCATTCTGTTAAACTAACGAAGCTGCCTCACGCGATGGTTCCTAAGCCGTTCAACGACTTGCGTGCAGGAGTGCCAGGACTTGAAAGAACTCATTATCTGCCCAGTGCACAAGGCAAGAAATGCAGGTAGCCCCCGGTGCCGGGTGGGCTGAGCACATCTGTGCCAGGAGCTCTTACGTGGGCGCACTGAACAGGGGAATCAAGGCTGTCAGTACCAAATTTTCCCACAGGAACCATGCATTCATGATCTCAGGCCACAGTGGGCTTTGTGATGAGGAGTAGGTATGAGATGCTCCCAGGTGAGTTGCACCATAACAGGCTGTTTCACTTCCACGTGCCCAGCCAGGGACACAGCTGGCACGCGTCGCTGCCAGGGGAGGAGGAAGAGGGGGCAGGAGGTCCAACAGCAGGAGATACTCTCATGCTGTAGCCTCATGGGGACACATCCTGATCCTGTGCGCAGGCACCTGCCCGACAGGGACCTGGGCTGCCCTGAAGAGAAGCTGTGGTCAGAAGGAGCTGTCTCTGGAGCAGGTTCTGGGGAACTTCCAGGCAACGAGGATGGGCGCAAGATTCAAGAGCTGGCCTGGGAAGTGGTGACAAATACAGAAAAACTCCCTGAGGAAAACTTTCCCCAATGAAAACTCTCTGTTTATGAAATCCAAACTGATGATGCAATCACAAAGGTTGAAAAAAATATGGATGCACAAAGCTCTCCTAGTTTTCTCTCATCACCAAATCCCAGAAGACCTTTCTCCCTGCCATGTGCCTAGCTGCCAAACTGCTGGTACGCACAGAGCCTGCACGAACACACCCTCGTTCCAGGGCATATCCCATGCCCTGTGGCTGCATTCACGGAGAGGTCCTTGGAGGAGGAGGGGAGCAGAGCTGCTAGCTTTTATAAAACATCCTTTGCTGGTATTTTCTTAAATGCTCAGCTGAGTTCAACCAGAAGGACATAATTTTGGCATGCTCTGTCTTAGCGGTATAATGTTCTCATTCGTGTGGCGTTAAGTCTCTCTTGACAGGCCAGCTGCGCTCATCTCCGCTTCACCAACTCGCAGAAAAAGATGTGCGGGTCCTGGCGGAGAACAAGCTGCCCACGATCAGCAACGTGCCCTTGTGGCAAAGGAGGCCACGAGTACCCTGAGCCACATCAGGCAAAGCGTTGTGAGCCGGTCGAGGGAGGGGATCCTGCCCCTCTGCTCCGCACTGGCGAGACACGTCTGGAGCGCTGGGCCCAGAGCTGGGCTCCCCAGTACGGGAGAGACAGGGCCCTGCTGGAGCAAGTCCCGCAAAGGGGCTTTGCTCCCGTAAGTCCCTGCTCCAGCGACTGGAGCATCTTGGTGTGACAGCAGAAAGAAGACAGAGCCAGGCTCTTCTCAGTGGTGCCCAGTGCCAGGGCAAGATGCAGCGGGCACGAAGTGAAATGCAGGGAATTCCATTTAAACAGAGAAAAAAACTTTTTAACTGTAAGGATGGTCAAACACTGGAGCAGGCACTCCAGGGAGTGAGGCAACAACTAAGTAGTTCTGCTCTTCGGAGTCGGTGGCGGAACTCTGGTCCTGTCTGTCCGTTGTTTAGCAGTGTAGACATAGACACCGTCTCCTCAGTTCTTTAAGCTTGTCTTTTGAAAGCAAAGTCATTCCATCTTTCCTGCTACTTATATTACCTCCATTCTTCTCTCATTGCTGTCTGCTCTATGCTTTCCAGTCCGCTGACAGCTCCTTCTCCAGCTGAGCCCTCACGTGCCAGGAGAGCACGGCGGGGAGCAGCAGTGAGGTTCCTCCGGCTTGCAGCAGCCCAGCAGAGTGGGCGCGTCGAGAGCCCGGACGCTTCCCTGCACGGCTGTACCAGCACGGGGCTATCCTGGAGTTATCCACTTTCTTCTCTTTGGTCTGTGAATCTGACTTGCCTTTGCTGAATTTCTTCTAGTAGCTTTGAAATCCTTTGTCCATTTTGAGTAATTGTTATGTCCTTTAAAGGCTTTGCGACTCTCCCCAGCTGTATGTCTCCAGTAATGTCACCAGTGTACTTTTGGGCTACATCTATAGCTGTAAATTAAACACGCCGGGCTCTCTAGGCCCCGAGGCCAGCTGGCAGGAAAAACGGTATCCAGACCGTTCAACTCCCTGGCTGTTTGCAGCTGGGTGCCTGCGTGCAGCCCAGGCACGGGGCATCACCCCTGGCCCATGCCCGCAGCCGGGAGCGGTTTGCTGAGCCTCAGAGGCCCCAGGCACCGCTCCAGCAGCGTCGCCAGGCCCCTTTCCGTGCCCGGGAAAGGAGGAAGCGCTGGGGTTGCCGCAGCGGCGTGGCTGCTGTGAGCCCGTCCCGCTGACACGCAGCAGCAGCAGTGACACCAGCCTGGACGCCGGGCTCCGGCGAGCTGAGCCCGCAGCGAGCAGCTGCAGCCCCGTCCCGTGGTCCCTCCCGAGCAGGTCTTGTCGTGACGCCTTCTTGTTCTGCTGCGTCCCTTCCCACGTCTTCTCCTCCCTGCTCTGCTCACTTGGAAACCCCCTTCTGCCAACATTACGTAGCCTGAAATGCCACATTTTGAAATTGTCTTCTGAGAAGTAAATGTTGCGACATCCTTATTTTAGAACTACCTGAAAGCCGATATCTCCATTTTATGAAAAATGTCCTTGCTTTGAAATGTCTTATTTGTTCTTTCGTAAGTTTAGGAGTTGCAATGAGACTGTGAATTTTGTTGTATCTTATGTTTTAACGCTGGAGAAAGACTTACACCAGAGTAGCTGCAAACCCAGGGCCCGGAGTACTGTAACTGGAAGGAGTCGCGGTTTAAATTCCCAGGCGAGCTGCCTAATAACGGGGCAACGGGATCAGTCTCCTTCCCTGTGGAAACGTGCTGTATGTACAGAGAACAGTGCCAACACAAACTGCTGCAGAGACCGTCTTAATAACCGTGCCTGCAGCTGTATTTTACAGCCGGTGGCCCTGGGCCAGTGTGGGGGGAACAGCAGCGCGACTGCAAGAGCCCAGGTGCTGGCGGATGAGAGACGAAGCCTTAATGCATCTTCGTCGTAGCTCCAGATGCTATGTCGTACGAGCTTTTCTGCTGCTGATAAACAATCACAACAGACATTTCTGTTATAAATATTTCGCACATTTATCAGCAAAAAGTGGTTTGGTTTTTATTTCACAGAATGAGAAGAAATCCATTCATTTCTCAGTTGCTTTTTTTCCCCTTTTATGCCTTCAGTCTGACGGCACCAGGAAGGATCAGTAAGCACATTTCTCTGTCTGGCTTTCCCCCAGGGTGCAACTCAAGCGTGTTAGCATCAGAAGATGCCTATTCTGAGTGGAAAACTGGTGTATGAAGGTTTTAAAACTTAACTTGAATATCCTGACAGTAATACAACATTGCTTGAATTTTAGCATTTTACAAAACATTGTTAAGTAGAATACCTTTTACGTCTATATTCTTTTTTAAAAGTCTGTTGTTACTATAAGAAAATAATGATTTTCTATCATTCTTGCTCTTCCTCTGTTTGAGTAAGTAAGTACTGTGTCTTCTTGGTTTTCAGTTTACTTGTATTACTTACATGGTAGTGGTGCCTCTTGGCTGAGACTGAAGTTACATGGAAGCAAGGAAACCTGATAGTGAAGTGGAAAAATATTTTATCTTTGTGCATTTTGCCTTCAAACAAAGCAGATGAGATCATTTCTCTGCTTCCCGAGATCCTGACCATCATGGCTAGGGTGATAAGCTGCAAAGATGGTATCCTGAGAAAACAGTTATACTGGCGGGGTGTATTAACCACTAATACGGCAGCAAAGGCCCAGTGCCAGTTCCAGGTTTTCTACTTCATACACTAGACAAATAGAGCACAGGATGAGTGAGATAAATCCACAGGTTTGTTTGTGTTTCTTAAAAGAGTCTTTTAAAATTTAGCTAAAACTTAGGAAATCACACATAAACGCATGACTGTCATCTTCCACAGGGCTCACGAGAGAAGAGAAACGGAGACGCCCTCCTGATTACAACAGACGCTACCGCTGTTCGTATTTACCGTAGCAAAGACCACCTATTCCCTGAGCACTCTGAGGATGGATGGGAAAGAGGGAAGTTCCTCATCTCAGGTGAGTAAAGAAATTATGCAAAGTAAGGCACATACGCGGTACCAAAGCGGTTTGACCGTGCACAGCAATTTACTTCTTTACAAGAATGAAAACTGCTTCTAGTAAATCAGACTTTTGGAATTCCTTACTGGCTGGCGCGTTCCCGTTTCTCCGCACAGCGCATGGGGTAGCCCTGTCGGTTGCCTTTCTCTCGGTTCGATTCCGGCCGCTGGTCCCCGGCGGCTCGTCCGTGCAGGGACCCTGCAGCAGGGCGCGAGCCAGAGCAGGGCTGCTCCGCACCGGAGCCCAGCGCTGCTTCCAGCTGCGCCAGCGCAAAGCCGGGAGGGGACTCTGCCTCCGACACCTGAATCCCCCGGTTCTTCTCACAGCCGCGTAATGCCAAATACTTGGTGGGTGCTGGGCTCTGATACCACACGGACATCACTTCAGTGCCCGCTTCAGATCACGTAGTGCACTCCTGGAGAGACAAGCGTGCCATTAACCAGGCATATGTGAATTTATCTTCTGAAAGATCTACAAGACTCGCTCCTTCATTCCTTTGCACACACAAAAAGCACGACATTTACACTTTGAGAAGCAGGAGAGGGGGGAAGCTGCTCTGGATTTTTTTTATTATTTCCCCTCCTTTTACAGCATTACTGTTATCTTTACAATGTGATTATAGGAGCAAGCGACTGGATTGCTGAGAGCATCCAGCTCACGTTTCCTCTGTTGAAAAGAGCTGTGAAAATCTTTATATCTATGGCAGGAAAGAAATAGAGATACCATCAAGTAAGTGTCTAGCCTGCTATCTCTGCAGTCTGACTAATCATGTGAATGCACTTATGTTCAAAACCAGCATATTTCCCATTTCTTTATTTAGCAATTTGTGAGGAAGGTCTTTCTAGTTTATGTATTTGAAATATCTGCTGATGAGGGATTTCCTTCCTGGCAGGTAATCTGCTTTGTTTGTGAAACTCTCTGCCTCGCTTTGCTCAGAGCTCTGTCCCTGGGGTTCCCCTCTGAAGGTGTCGTGTGTCTCCCTGGAGGAACCTCCCACATCGTCCCTCCGTGGGTCAGAGACATGGGTGCTCCTGAAAGCGGGAGCCACTTTGTGGACCCGCTGCTTTGCGCATCTGTGGTGAGGGCGGTGGATGTGGGTGTGCTCATGCCCGGTTGCGTGTGTCTGGACGTGGGGTTTCCCCAAAAGACAGCAAAACAACAACTCTGCTAGATTTCTTGGAAATAAACTGTTTGGGATGACACTACCTGGATCCTGGAGAGAGACAGAGTCCGACCAAGATCCCTACTCACATACCATTATTCTTTGAGAAAACGATACTTTTCTGTGTTTATGTTTCCCTGACACAAACTGAAGATATTATTATTATTATTATTATTATTATTATTTATTCTACAATCAGTCCTGCCCCAACTCTAGTGGCTTCTTTATTCAAGAGAGAGCAGAGGCCAGCGGTAGCCAGGAAGGACGCTTCTGACTGTGAGTGTAAGCAGTTACGATGTCGTACGCTAGGGCTTAGAAGAACGATAGGGGTTGCTGCTGCAAGCCAGCCAGATCACATCAGAAGGGGGGACTAGAAAAGTAGACTAATGATACTAATGGAGTTGCAAAAAGCCTCCAAATCTTGTGTGGTGATATCAGAGAAGACGACAGGAGCTAAAGTTATCAGCACAGTCAATAAACCAGAAGATGTGTAGATGAACAAAAACATTGCCAACAACAAAAAGCTGCTTCAGAAAGCCTGCTGAAAGTGTTTAGACAGCTGGAACAGAGAGCTGAGGAGAACATAATCACAAATGAACACATTTTCAACTTTTTAAAACCACATGATTCTTTGGCAGAGTGAAATGAGAAATCAAATATTGTGATAAAGTTCTGTAGTTAACCAAAGGGAAGTATTGACCAAAGCTGAGTAGAAACAGTGAGAAGTGGAAGAAAATGTTTTTTTCTAACAGGCAAAATACCAGAAGGGAATAAAATCTATAGCTCCTGCTCAGAGAGCTAAGTAAACTTACATCCAAGACTCAGACTAGACTGGAGCCACCGCTGGGACAGGTGTACCCAGCTGGATGGTGGAAAGAAGTACCGCGAGCAGTACAAAGACCAGAGGAAAAAGGAGCTGATGTCTTGTGGGTACAGCGCTGGCACCACGCAGGAGCAGCGAAGAGGGAGCCCTGAGTATCCTGTTAACAAAGCAATTGAAATGTGTGAATACTGCCAGAGATATTAGCTTTAAACAGCTTGTGATAACTATTGGTTTGCTTCATTTAATGTTTTAACTGATAAATAGTTTATTTTTCATGTATTTATCTATACCTAATTGAAAAGGATGAAGTAAATAGTACAGATAACAAGGGTTACTGGTCTGAGGTTATTGTGCTAACTACGGCCCTCATACTATATCGCTATGGGTTTAGCTTCATTAACTTCCTCCACTTGAGCAAAGCCAAAGTACATTTCCTGCATGTGAATTGACTCAGAATGAAGTCAAACTGGTATTTCAAATTCCTTGACTTTCATATACAGAAGGGAAATAAAATGGATTTGACTATTTTCCTTAAATGTTTGTTATAATTCTGTTTTATCACTCACGAATTTATTCCTTTCCACTTTAGATGTGCCTAGTTTCTAATTTGTTTCAGTTTCATCGCATTGGCCCAGCTGGAATGAAACCAGAAAGCAGAAGAACTTCTCTCATGCTAAACTGAGCTGGAAAACAATCATGTCAGTCACTCGCTTAATCACGATTGACCTTGTCCTTGCTGCTGAACCGCTGGTCCGGAGAGAGACGCTTTCCCTGCCGCGTGCTGAGCTGTGCGGGACAGGAGATTCGAGACAGCATATGACGTGTGAACGTGTCAGTGAGCTCCTGCGTGACCTCGCCCGCATCCGCACGAAGCTCCGCGGAAGGGCCCTCCCTGGGCAGGAGCTGGCGGCGCAGAATGGTGCGGATGGGGAAGGAGGTGAGGTACGGTGGGATGTCGCTGTGACCAGCAGAGCCTCGGGTGGGACCAGGCGCTGCATTCAGCACCAGACCTCATCTGCAGGGGCGCCCGGCGAGCCTGGGGACCGAGCCTCGCCCTGACCACCCCTGGGCTCGGGCTTGCTGCCGGCAGGGGCATGGTCCGTCATCTGGGGCAGTTCGGAAGAGAGGTCGGGTTCTTGAGGGCAGGTCCCGGGAAGGACGCAGCTTTCCAGGCACCCTTCAGGGCTCTCTGGTAGCAGCACGCTCCGACAGGGTGCTCGGAGGGGTCTGACCACGTCCTGCACCGTAGGCACGTGGGGTAGTCTGGGAAGCGGCAGGGAGCCGGGCGTTAACGCCTGCCTTACACGCGCCCCGGCCCCAAGTCCCAGATAAAGTAGTCGGGTATTTAGACCACAAGCCTTTAAACACTCTGCTACCCGAAACGCGTGGAACGTAATCCTGTCTACAGTTTACTTTAAACAGGCATTTCAGAGAGTGTCTACAGCTTTCGAGGTCCCTGCTCTTGTTTGCGAAGGAAATCACGGTGTTTCCCCGGGATGCATTCCGGGCCATCGGCGGGCGTTGCAGCGGCGCCAGCCTGCTCTTGCCCCCCGCTGCGCACAGCTTGTGCAAGTGATGTTCTTGCAGACCATTTGGTATACTTTGAGAAACTCTTAAAATGCAGTTCAAAAGACACTAGCAAAGCAAGAGGCGGAGAATAATTTCTTAGAGATTATTTTAATGAAATGATGTACTATTTTTACTCATCATTGCGTCGTGGGATGATTATCAGGGCAATAGGGTGGAATTCAGCAAAGAGGTGTCACGGGGAAGGGGCCAGACTATCCCATTCCTATCCGAAAAACCATCAGCACAACTGACCTTTCTTGGGATTTAGTCACAGAGCAAAACCCAAGACCACAGCTGATATCCCTTAGCAAATTAAAATACAGCTACAAGCAGAAGTTCCACACTTTGGGAAATTCCAGCAAAAGTGCTTTTTAAGTGTAGATGCTGAGGGCTGCGGCCCAGCCCGCAGCTCTGCCCGAGGGCAGGCAGGCTGGCAGAGAGGCCTGGGCCTCGGTGCCCTCAGAGCTGCGAGGCAGGACTCAGCTGTGCAGCGATGCAGGATTTTTCCCTTAGTAAAAGGCAGTTTGACGACTTTGCTTCGTTTTCATTCTCTTGAATGCTGCTGTCATTTCACTGCAGAGAGCGGGGGCCCCTCATTTCTGGCAACGCTGAATTCGACCTTAGTAGCTCCTTCCTCGCACCCCCTTCCTCCCGTCCAGCGGAACGTTGGCTTGCTGTAGCTTCCCCCGTCTTTCTGTATTTTTCATGTCTTGCTCTTCTACTTACACTTTTTCAGTGGATTCAGTTAAAACCAAAATAAATGGGGAAAGCTTACGGGGCTGGCCGCTGGAAGCGGAGCCCTCTCTGCAGGTGTCGCTAGGCCTCCCCAGCCAGAACCCCCACAAACCTCCTGGCCTCCTCTGCCAGGGAAGGTTCTGCCACAGATGTTCAAGTAGCTTAAACAGCAACTAATTTGAAGGCTGAAATGGAAGAATATTTATGGTCTGGGAGGTACAAAGCTCCACGGAGATCCCAGACAAGCCTGGATTTATTTTTAGTGCTAAGAGCTATTTGGGCTTCGGGTTGTTTGTTACCGACTCGCAATTCTGAATTTTTTGATTAGTGCTTGAAGCCTTATTACTTGGTTCGCAACATTAATGCCTACAGGAACAATGACTGTGCTTTGGAAAACTCATGTTTATAGAGCTTTTAAAATATACAGTCTGCCTCAGAGAAAATTAAAGTGTTGCTCCATTCCTTATCCAGGAATTGCTAAAAATGTAATAGAATATATTTCAGTAAGAGGAGTAGCAGAAGAAGCAAATATTATTAATTTCAGAGCCAAATATTATGATTTTTAGTTCTCAGGTACCCATGAATTTTCCAGACAGGTGCGTGTGTCAGGCTTCCCCGTGACACTACCAGTTCGAATGACTCATTTATGACTGTTTTAAAAGACATCATTAAAAATAATTTTTCATCTCTGCTCCTTGTGGATGGGTAGCGAAGGTGGCTGTGGAAGTCACGCAGGCAGAGCCTCGCTCGCGAGCGCTCGCCCGTGCGGCCCTGGCAGCAAGGGCGAAGCGACATGTGCGCGGAGGCGACTCCTTTGCCTCCCACACGAAGGACCTCACCAAAGCGAAGCCTCGCCCCTGGGGTGAACGGACGCTGCCGACTCACGGCAGCAAGGGACCTTCCCCCTGCGGTTTTGCAATTCTCCCTGTGATTTTGTAAATCCTTAATATTAACACTACGACAAACCTACGGAGCGAGCGAGTGCTTTCTGATATGAGGCGTCACTAAACCACAGCTAGCAACTCCTTGTTCCAGGCGCGCATTTTAGTGTTCATTTATCGAGGGCTACCCAGAGAGTATCTGTCTCTGCTTATTATTCTGCCCAGCCCAGGTTCAGAAACAGTTCCTTTCTGTGAATTTCTAATTAGATCTGAACGGAATTACTTGATTTCACTAAACAAAGCTACTTCCATGGAGAACGCTATCGAGGGGACACGGGGCACATGTTGCACCTGGCCAGAGCAGTGTCCACCCCGGGTTACAGCAACGTTTGTCCCAAAGAGCCTTTGCGGTAATGCGTGACACACGCTCTTCTGCTTTAAGAGATCCCTGCGGGTCTCAGGAGGTGGAAACACCATGCAAATAACATCTGCCCACGCAGCATTTTTATTCGTCAGTCCGAAGAGAACAGTGTCCCATATGTGCATCAGCTTCACATTTAAAGAAAGTGAAGGTAAATAATTACTTTCTTTTTCCTCCTACTTATGAACAGCTGTTAGGTGAGAGAGAGAGACCGCACTTTCAATAAACAGTCGATGTTCTGAAATTGGCAGTTTTGCGGTACCTGGGCGCCTGGCGTTTATTTCGGGTGTCGCGGGCCTGGGGAGGGCCCCACGGCTCTGTCCCTGTCCCTGTCCCCAGCCGTGCCGACAGAGCCGTTTCAGCAGCGAGAGGCAGCGCCGCCTGTGCCAAGCCGGCGGGGGGAGGACGTCCCGGGGGGAACAAGAGGTACGTACTGAACCAGGGCAAGTCAGCCCCTTTGCCACGCAGGGTAGGACTCAGCCCTGCTAATGTGGGTAGCGCTAGAAAAGGAAGCCACAAAGCACGCGTGGCCAAACGTCTTGACTTTCGGTTGCAAAATGCTAATAGGGTGCACTGGGCTTTGCTTTAATCACAGGCTTATTCAGGTGAGACCCTAAATTATAATTAAATGTAGGAGGCACTTGTCCTGTGTAAATATGATAATTGGTTCATAAATGTATAATGCTGTTAATTAGCGTGTGATCTCTTGTAACGTAGGTATGTGTGTTGCTGTCTCCTGAGCCCCTGAAGACAGAATAATAAATCACAATTCAGTGCTCTCGTAGCACTTGGAAAGGACAGAGCATCGTTCACTCAGATCAGGCTGTTTGGAAACTTTGACAGCAAACTAAGGAAGAAAAGAGGAGTCTTTGCATGACCACATCTTTCTTGCTGAAAAGCTATGATCATCTAGTAATAAGACAGAAATACTCTTCTGTTCAAAAGAGGGAAAAATCTTTTTACTCTTCACGTTACTCCCTGTCACATCCAGTGCTCCACGGTCACATGAGCATGACCGAGAACATTCCTGGTTTGTATCCTAGCATGAAAGCTGTCACATAAACACAGTAAGTAAAAGAAGCGGGGAGGAAAATGTACTAACACACGCACACACGCATGAACACATTTAGTATCAGCTCTAGTTGCAGGAATGTAGAGTAAGTCACACTGGAAGCGTAAATCCATGGGCTCCGAGAACAAACGACTCCATCCCGAAGACCTGCAACACTCAGCGTGGTTTCATTAACTATTCATTCAGCTGTTCACTTTGTTTCTCCTCAAGGTTTGTTTGAACAGTTGTTTTCACTTGAAAGATACACTCAGAAGCAACTATAAATAATTGGAGACTATTAGCATTTTGTTCTGAATCAACATTTTTAGTATAACAACATCTTGCTGGAGATGTGCTTTCACTCTGCTTGGCTTTCAGCCATCAGTTTAAAGTGAATGTCATCCACTGCTCCCTGGGCTGAGCAGATCTAAAAAAGGTGTCTTACCCCTTTCTCAGCCAGTCAAATTCTGCTTTCCTTTTAACAATTTTTGATGCAACCAAATATATTGATGGAAGAAATAGAGAACACAACTTGATTTCAAAGGAGATACAGCTTTACACAAACCCGGGCACATCCCCTCTCTGTCTGCTTTGAGTTACAGCAGAGCATCCTTGGCTCAGGAATGTGCTCGCGTTGCAGAGCTGCTGTCGCCCTGCTCTCCCTCCGACTCCTGCCAGCCCTGTAGTCTCCGGCTTTCCGGGCTCACAGGGGGATGATTCCTGTAACCCATTCACAGCCAATGCAGGTAAAACACATGTTGTTCTCAGGAGTTAACAAACCATGGCAAACCTACCCAAACTCCGTTAGAAGAGAGGAAGGTGGGTATCGCAGGGAAAAACGTGCTGAGCTGGCTATCCAAAACGCAAGGAGGCCGACGGCACTGGTGACAATTTCCCGAGGGCGCAGAACGCCCCTCCTTGCAGTCTCCACGGCAGAGGGACAAGAGCTCGGGCGGCACGCAGAGCGGCGGGAAGCGGAGGTTACGTGACAGTGGTCGATACCGAGCAGGGAGCTTTGTGTGGGAATCCCCCTGGACTGTGGCCGTGGTCCGAGCCCTTGCCCCAGAAAACATCTGTGGTTTCCCTTCGGTGAGAGGAGGATGGGCATGGCCTCCGATTGTTTCTCTGACAAGGGGTGAAGGTCAGAAAAGAGAAGATACAGAGCGCTTTTCCCACTAGTAGGTTTAAATTTACTCTTTATTGCCTCAGCACTCATTGTAAAAAATAAGTTGTTGTGATGCTCTTAATCTGCACTGCGATAGCTGGTATTTGTCAGCTTTACAGTTTTCATTTCATTTTTTGCTTCCATTTGTTTAAAGAGAACAAATGGATGAGAATGGATTATAAAACAGCTGGCTGAAACAAATAGTTGGTTTAGTGGGAGATTTTCTATTACAGGAGAACTAGATTTCTGAGAAGACGTAAACATACGACTTCTGGAAAGCATCATATAAAATGAAAGTAAAAGCAGGAGAAGTTGCTGAAATAATTCCAGACAGACGATGGCTGAATGTCTCCTCCAGAAAGTCACTACGTCAAGGACAGAACAGACTATATTTCTCTGAGTCCAAGGGCACGGGAAGAAACCAGATAAAAATAGAGCGGGTGATTTTGTGGGGTTTTTGTTTTCTTGATGACAATGCATGCAGGCACCCCCGACCTATCTGCCACACACGATATCCCATGGCATTTTGTTGCCTCCTAAGTAAATCACCATTCATTTTTAAGAGAAAACTGCAGGAAAACATTTGCAAAG
Source organism: Phoenicopterus ruber ruber (assembly GCA_009819775.1). Taxonomy (NCBI): domain Eukaryota; kingdom Metazoa; phylum Chordata; class Aves; order Phoenicopteriformes; family Phoenicopteridae; genus Phoenicopterus; species Phoenicopterus ruber. Next base: position 168,913 of record CM020219.1, read on the forward strand.
CTCTGTCTTTGGCTCTGTTGGCAGGGAAATCAGAAACAGGGAAAAACCCCAGAAAGCTGAGCAGAAGCCTGCGTTCTCCTGTGCATTCCCCAAGTGTTAACGTAATAACATCCTTCTGGTGTTACTCAGAGCCTGACTGGGTTCATTTATCTCACTGACCCATGTGCTCCGCATCCCTACTCACAGCAGTTTTTAGTGCCTTCAAGATTTCCAGATAAATCCTTTTTTATCAGAGAGACAGGGCAAAATGATTATACATAAAAGTGTGTAGTTTTAAGACAGACTCAGACTTGGCTTTCTTAAGACAATGAGGCTTTTTTACTGCTCTGAAATTACTGCCCAGAAAAAACCCCGAACTCAGAGCTGAGACCTGGTGGCAAATTCAGGCTTTTGCTGCTTAGATACATCCAGATTGGGATGGAGGGTTAATAAAGGGAAGAAACATGCTAATTATTTCTGCCCTGTTTTCCACACTGGCTATGACTCGCCTCTTGGTGCTCTCCGGCCAGCATGCAGCCAAACTGGTGGGAGGGGGCACGGGCCCCCACGCCGCCCAAGGGGTCTCTGTCCTGCCCTGCACCCATCGGGCGATGAGCCGCCGTCCGGGTCCGTTGCTTCTGCGGCGCCTGTGCCCGTGGCCAGGAACAGAGGCTAAAGCTGCCCTGCAGCAGCGGGAGGGGCATCTGCGGAGCCGTACGAGGGCGACGGCGTGCCCGGGGCTGCGGGGGCTGCGGGGTGCCATGGACCCCTCCCCGTGGGTCCCGGGCGCTGGGTGAATGAGGGCAGCTGGGGGCCAGCCCTGCCGGCTGGTGGGAACAGACGCTTGTGTCTCAAACTCCTTATCCCAGAAAGCACCCAGGGCGTCCCAGCGAGCACAGCCTATCAATCAACACTGCACAAGAAAACAGATTAAGAAGAATGAGACTGTCCAAAAGCAGACGAGAGTACCTGTTCAGAGAAAGCCCCCGTCTGCAGATGAGTAGAGGATCCACAAGCCCGGTGAGATTCCTGTGGGGGCTCTGGGATATCCGTCTTGAGCTGGGAGAAGTGTCTTGCCTTCTTTTTGTTCCAGAGGAGGCTCTGCTATTAGGCCGTAACAAAGACAAAGATATTAAATTGTTTTGTAATTGTTTTATTAAAGCAGCCTTCTCATAAATCAGAATTTCCTTCTTGGAAAGTGTACTGGGTTTGGCTGGGGTAGAGCTGATTTTCTCCCCAGCAGCTGGCACGGGGCTGTGTCTGGGATCTGGGCTGGACACAGCGCTGATAACCCAGGGATGTTCCGTCACTGCTGAGCAGGGCTGACACAGAGCCGAGGCCTTTCTGCTCCTCACCCCACCCCACCAGCGAGGAGCTGGGGGCACACGGAGCTGGGGGGGACACGGCCGGGACAGCTGCCCCCGACTGACCCCAGGGATGTCCCACACCATGTGGCGTCATGCTCAGCGTATAGAGCTGGGGAAGGAGGAGGAAGGGGGGACGTTGGGAGCGATGGCGTTTGTCTTCCCAAGTCACCGTCCCGCGTGCTGGACCCTGCTGTCCTGGGGATGGCTGAGCACCCGCCTGCCGTGGGAAGCAGGGAAGGAATCCCTTGTTTGGCTTTGCTTGTGCGCGGCTTTTGCTTCACCTGTTAAACTGTCTTTGTCTCAACCCACCAGTTTTGTCACTTTTACCCTCCCGATTCTCTCCCCACCCCGCTGCGGGGGAGTGAGCGAGCGGCTGCATGGGGCTGAGCTGCCCCCCGGGGCGAGACCACAAGGGAAAGCCAGGCTTGGGGGTCACTGAGAGCAAGGTCTCTCTGCCGTGGGAGCCCTGCGCTCGCTGGCACAATCTGCCTGTGGCCGGCGAGCCGGGAAGGCCGTGGCGAGCGGCCGTGCCCGCCTTTGTCCCCGCCACAGCCAGCAACGTTTCCAAGCAGGCGCAGCCACTTCTTTCCGTGTTTGCAGAAACGCCCAGGATGAAGCGAAGCCTCTGTTCTCTGATGCTTAATGCAGGGGACTTTTTTGTTCATGAATAATGCAAGGTCTAGCTTTTATGACTCCAGTCAAATAGTGCTCCAGAGAAATTATTGGTAGGATTTGAGTTGTCAACATGGCTGTCTTCCGGAAGGATTTATCTGTGGATCTGCAGGACTGAGAGAGAGGAATTCTCCATTGCTTTAATTCGCTCCCTTCTGATGCCTCGTATGTGTACACACACACACACACACATGCGCAGCGGCTAAGTTTTTTAGACCTACAGTCATAGAATAAAAAAGACCTAATTGCAGTAGATCCAGTGAAAATTTTAACAAAAAACATAAAAGCCATTTTAATACCTAACATTCCCAGTATGTTCCTTATTATGAGTTTTTTGTGGTTGCCTGGTTAGAATTAGGAACCTTATTTTCCTTCAGTAACCTGCAGAGCTGGCAGCAGTGGAAATAAGTGGTGGTGTTACAAAATGTTTGAAATATATATATGTTCTTACCAAATTTGAACTACTGAAAAGAAGGTAAAAAAGAATTAAAAAAAATATTAAGTAGAAACCTTCAAAGTTGGTTTTTTTTTCCTCTCTCTTTTGTGCCAGTCTTGATGTGCCCAGCAGCAGTTCTTATCTCTGAAAGGCACAAGAACCCTGAAAATCAGCTCTGTCTTTAACGGGTTATTAACAGTTCATTTGACTATAACCTTTCTGCAAATCCATCTACCTCTCTCTGTGTTTATTCATTTGCCCTAAAGCCAGTTTCTGCCATGTCCTCATGTAGATATACTCTGTTTCTTTTCTCATTTTACAGCAATGTCCCTGTTGCTGCTTTTCTATATAACGCCATGCAGAAGTATTACAATAACCACTCAAACAATGTATTATTTTTTCTGTGTGTATTCCTTTATCTGAACTTCACCAAGTAAGCTCTCCTTAGCGATGCTACCAAACTCAGACTCAGCTGCTGCTCAGTACGTCAGTCTCCAACTGAGTAATTTGCTTTCTGCAGCTTTGCAATGTAAAGAATCCCTCTTCTATTAAAGATGAAGAGTTTAGGGGAATCTTGGTGCAAAGAAATAAAATAGAGATGAGACAACTCCATGGGAGCTTCGGTGAGTTCTGCGCCCCTGAGACATGCTTCTGAGCCACCTTTATTGCATAGCTGGTATTGCTCTTCTATTTGCTCTTCTATTCAAGACATTTATTTATAAAGAGGGAAAAGATCATGACAGGTCAGAAGAGCAGAGGATTAGTTTTAAAATGTGTTATGATGTCTGACTTAGTGATCAGCGTTCTGAAAAGTGTGGTGTATGCATTAATTAGTGCAACACAGGCTAAGACCTCTGCAGGCACGCACGCTCACATGCAGACACGCAGCCTTGGGTGGCTGGGCGGCTGTGGGTGCTGGTCACCCCGTCAGGCCGGACCTTCCTCTTCCCTGTAGTGGTCAAAGCGTTGCTGCGTAAGTGTATTTATTTCAGGTTGAGTTAGGCCCTCGGCTGATGCAAAAGCGTGAAAGGGCAATGTCTGAGTCACCAAACTTACGCTGATTTAAGCTTTCCCAGGTAATGGTGGGACAGCGCCTTCTTGCCATCCCCGAGCAGTGGTTAGTCCTGCTGCGGGTGGGCTGGGGGACACATCTGTATTTGGCCCCTGGAAAAGCACCGAGTTCAGCGTCTCATGCCCGCTGGCTGCAGGCGGGGAGGGAGGGACGTGCAGCCTCCCCTTGCAGCCCGGCGTGGGCGAGGGCTGGGAGAGGCGCTGGACACAGCGTTTTGGGCTGTGCCGGGCTAGCGTAGCTTGCAGGGCTGCAAGTGAGCTGGTGTGCTGAGCTGCTAAGGAGGATCTTTCCTGCTCAACCCAGCAGTTGTGCTGTGCAGTGTTTTTATCTGTTTGCAATTTTGTTTTGTTTATCTAAATCTATGTTTTTGAATATTACTTCATTTGTAACTGACAATAAGCCTTTGAATACTCTGATACAACTCTGAGCTCCCTGGAGTGCGATAAATCCTTGGTTCAAGAGCAGACCAGCAGTCAGTGATGACATCTACCACGCAGAGAACTGAGGGCTTCCTAGGGGCATGCAGCAACCTCCCTCTCAGCTGCAAGGGACAGCACAATGTGCCACACTGTGCCGTGTCTTTCTCTTGGTAAATCTTGTTAGGGAATTCTTCTGGTACCCCTCAAGGCGAATTAAACAAAAGTTTGTGCTTAAATATCAAAGAAAAATCTAATGCTCAGTGCATCGAGCAGAGTCGTACCGCAATGAGCGGTTCTGCATGAAGTCTGCCAAGATGCGTCACAAGCAGATCCTTGCATTCACTTGCACCAGCACCAACCCTGAGAGCAGGGGGCACCTCGGCCCCGCTGTGGGTCCATCCCCCAGCCCAGCTCTTAGAGTATAAGGGCTGTGTGACACGATGGAAGCCTCTAATGCCATCACTGTGAATGACAATGGCGCTGGCCCTGGGAAATCCAGATGCAGAACATTCACCAACCAGAAGGGTTTGGTTTTTAAGTGGTTAACATAGTGGTGTGAACGCTGTCGCAGAGCGGAGTGGGGGTCTGCGGAAGTTTTCTCAGTAAACAGCCGTGTGGTGATGATGTGCAATGACTATGACCTGACATTCGGGGTTTTAATCCAATAGTCCTGAGGTGTTGCTTTTTTAATGGCTTTTCACAAATTCCTAAAAAGGCTTTTTCAAAATTCTGTCAAACTAAAGGAGCAGGGAAGGCAAGCGTGGAGGCATTGGCAGAGAACCATGCGCTCGTTTAAAGGGCAGTGACCGAAATTTGGCTGGCTGCACTGCTGCTTAAATGAGACAAATGGGTGAAAACCACTTTCATTAAATAGTAGTCAGTTGTTAAAAGGCTTTAAATTATCATCTCTGTCTGTTTTTTTGTCTGGCTTCAACTCACTTCATGTGTGAGATGCTTTTGACTCGTTACATACAGTTCTCGCAAGCAGAACGAGCTCCTGAGTCTCGGCAGCCCCCAGGCTCTCTCCTTCTTGCCCGCTTATTGGAGCACAATTAACAGACTTCAGGATGGGGAGGTGGAGAAAATGTGCTGGTCAGCAAAAAAACTTCCACTGCATTATTCATGTCTTAGCTGGAGATAAATGGCCATATGGGACACAAGCAGCGATACATCATCTTCTGAATTCTGGCTCTTCTCTCCAGAGGCTCAGCCATTCCGCAGCACCAAGGTCTCTTCCGTGCAGGCAGTAACTGGCTGCGACCTAATTTAGATCCTGAATAATTCTAGAGACACGCTAGCGTGGCCTTCCAGACAGCTTCACCGAATGCAGTGCTCGCCTGACGCTGAAACGATTCCCTTGCCTGCCTCGTGCAGAAGGTTCAGGAAGCCCTGCCTGCCAAAGCCGACCGGAGAGCGGGGGATGCTGTTGCAGCGTTTGGCCGTTACAGCCCAGGTAACCCATGTCTGAGCTTGTGGGGCTCGGGGGGCTCAGAGACACCCCACCCTCTCTGCTGTTGTCCAGTCCACCCAGCTGAAGGGCTGGGTGGGGTGTGGTGGGGAGGAAGGGGGTGCTCTGACATGGTGGTCCTGCGGGAGCCCCGGTGCCACAGTGCCTGACCTCGGTGATCGTGGAGCTGACAAGGGACGCGTCCCTCGAGCGAGCGTGCCCAGCTGCACACCCCACGCTCCCTGCCCGCGTTGCTTCCCTGGCTCTCCCCTCCCGCGCTGCTCAGCAGCTCTCACCCTCCCATCGTGGCTCCGCAGCCCCCTGAGAGCCCCGGCCCCGCCAGCACTGCCCAGCGCCCGCGCCCCAGCGCCGTGGCCAGGGCCGGGTGCCGGCCCCCAGGCACCGGCTGTGTTCCAAACCGAGGCTATGGGCAACGCGAGATGGAGCAGGCACGGGCAGGGAAACCCACGGTTAGAAGGAACTAGCACGGACTTTTGCCTCAGGCTCACCCTGCGTATAAATTTGAGCTTACCACTAGCTTTTAAGAATCATCTTTGTTTGAGTTCAAGTCTCCATTCCCCGACTGTGGCCAGCGAAGCTTTCGGTAATTGCCAGGTCCGAGTGGAACAAAGGAAGCAAGGAACGAATACAAAGAGCTGACCCTAGCAGAAATCACAGCACCCCTAAGACAGCTCTGCCATTTAAGGACCAAATGTACCGCGTGTTTAATAGCGCGTGACAGATTGGACAGAAGTGATAATCTCCAAACACAGAAAAATCTTAGATGTTAAGAGAAAAAATATGATAATAGCACATATTTTTCTAGGTATAGCTATCCTTGTTCCTCTCCGACAGTTTCTGTGTTCTCCATCCCTGTAATTTGGGCTCAAGGGTGTTTTCAGGTCTCATACTTGCATCTTTGAAAACAAGACACCTCCATATAAGCAAGACTCTGCGTGACTCGGGAGTTTTGTGAGGTCCCAGAATTAGTGAGATTAGGCCGTGCTTTGTCTAAGGGAAGAAACTAGCAAGTGTTACAAATCATGCAAACCCCAGTCTGAAGTGGTTTAAGGGACCTAATTCTGGTTTTGGGCAGCTTTACTATACAGTTCCTACTGAGTAGCTTATCTTCAGCTGTCCTTGGGCCACACGTTTTCTAATTTCAAGATAAAACATTTTCATAGAAAGTAATGAAACTATCTTTAAAAAGGAATGAAATCTATAACAGAACACGTTTAAAACTGTCAGAAAGCTGTAGAAATTGTCTTTTTGAAAGTACGCTGCAAAGGGAAAAAAAACCACACATAAAACCCCCGCCTGTATTTGCTACAAAAGATAACGGCACTTTAAAGAAAAAGAAATTATATGTTCTCACATACCCCAAGGTTTTTAGTTAATTAGAAGTATTAAAAATTGAATGGTGTTTGTGGATATTCTGGTGCCATAAATGTTCCGATGCATGGCATGACTTGTCTCAGGAGTCTGGATGAGTTTTCAGTCTCATATTTTATCTGTTAATGCCCATTTTGGGGATGGGTGGACACAGAACCAATGTAGAACCAGTGCATTTAACTGATTTATTGTTTCTGCACACAGAATTGGACCTATCCTGCACTCTGGGTGTAAAACTTCATACAGGTGAGAAGACAGAGGTATTTCTCATGTAAAAGGCTCCACGTGCTCACAAGCTCTGTAAACTTTGAAGTGAGTATTTCTCCTACTTAACCCTGTGAACCTAAACTGGAGACCTTTCACCAGAGCCACAGAAGCATATTCTTGAGTTTAATATGAAACTGCACTACTGCTATAAAAGTCTACATGTCAAGGAAGAAGTTTTTCACTCTGAGGGTGGTGAGGCCCTGGCACAGGTTGCCCAGAGAGGTGGGAGATGCCCCATCCCTGGAAACATTCCAGGTCAGGCTGGACGGGGCTCTGGGCAACCTGATCTAGTTGGGGATGTCCCTGCTCATGGCAGGGGGTTGGACTGGGTGGCCTTGAAAGGTCCCTCCCAACCCAAACCTTTCTGCGATTCTATGATTTTAGACTGCTGCTCAGAGCTATTTTCTCAGTGAAGTTTTTGAGCTGAAATGGCATGAGAACAGATCCTTACTTCTAAGGCTTGACCCTTGGCAATGCTCGGTGTCTTTTTGGCACCTGCCCTTCGAGAAGCAGCTGCGCACGCCCGCGCTCGGGTCTGGGCTGGCTTCGTGCACTGGCTGTCCTCTGGGCCGGGACCGACATTGCGGCAAACGGGGAGGTTTGCAAATGCTGTGACATGTGCCGCTCTCGGCGTTTCAAAATGTTTTCATACAGACTCAGCTTTCACAACTAGTGAAGTATTCCAGAGGCACGTGTGGGTGTGTTTGTGCAAGTGCAAGTGCGTTTGTACACCCCCGGACATGAATTGTGTGCTTTCTTCTTAGTGACCGATCCTGAAAAATGATTTCTGAGCCACAAGAGGATCAGTAAAAAAAGATGGAAGAGTAATGCAAGAGTGACTGGATCTTCATCTGCAGTTTGAGCTGCCCTGAGGTTGCTGAGCTGACGGTTCTTCTGCTTACGCCGGTGGGATGGCACCAGCTCGCACCAGCACCTCTCCCTCATCGTTGGGGATTTCAGGGGCTGGCCGACAGGCGTTGTTTCAGAGCGGGGCCTTGCAGGACCAGCGCCATCAGTGCAGGCCGAGCAGGGTACTGTCGGCCCTCTCCCTCCATCCCGCCCCTACCCCATTCCCGCGTTACCCCTCCGGGCACGCTGCCGGAGCCGCGGGTGCCGGCCGGCAGTGGGCTTTCTGGGCTGCTGAGCTGCAGCTGTGCCTTCCCCCGAGATCAGCGTGGGCTGGCAGGGCCAGACACCAGAGCTAATGGGATTTAAAAGCCAAAAGAGGAGTATTTTTCCTAATTCTACCAATTAAACATCAAAACTGGTGGAGCTCCATTCACTCCCACACATTTCTGTTGGAAGCCCCATCTCTGTGGAAGATCTCACATAACATCAGGCAAGTGAGTGAAAACCCTACTCATTTAAGTAGAACTACACGACTGCTTTAAATTTTGCATTTCCACAGTCATAAAGGATGAGGACGATCTTTTTTAACTACCACCATTGTACTGTTGACAGCGTAGCTAAGACTGCTTTCCCTATCATAGGGAGTTTCCACATGGCTGGAACTGGAAAGCAATGCAAGTATCTCTCCACTTACTTCTCCATTCATTTTCCTAACAGTTGCAGAATTCAAATCCAATTTCTGAGGCCGTCTGCAAGAGCAAATTCCCTCCAGGAGGAGGATGCTGCGGCGAGGGTCAGAACAGGCAAACTATTCACACAGGGATCTTGTGGCTTGCAACCTTACTGCGGCTACAGTCCCTGCGTATGCCAGACTCCTTCAGGCAGGGCGTTACTTCTAGTTTAAGTCTTTCAACTTTGCGAGTAATTTCTGAATGCTAAAGTGTAACAACGCTGCTACAGAAGCTTTACAAAAGGGCTTGAGGAACATGTCAACAGTAAGGTGAACAGTGAAACAGAGCTTCTGCCGTTTGAATTCCCTAGCTAACGCGTGCAAATAATTCCTGCCCAGAGCACCTACAGCAAACTGTATCTCTGCACATCAGAATTCACGCCAGTCCATCAAAGCAAAATCAAAAGGTAGACAAAGTATTTCTAATCAGTCTTTTATTCTAAATATATGCACATCATTTTAGGGTGTTTCCCACGCCCTAGAGATCCTTCCCATCTTTTATGAGTTGTTTCTAGCATATCAGCACTGTGCGAACTTAGATCCACATCGCACAGAGCACTGCGCCACATGTGTCCAGAGAATTCATCCTCCAAACACACAGGGTCGAAGGGAATGAGACAACAGAGAGTCCCCATCGTTTATAGACAGGGAATCTGTGCACGGGCTGGATTTCCTCACTTCCAACCAGCGCCTTAATCAAAAGAGTAGATTTCCTTCAATCAGTGGCCACTGTAAGATGGCCTTTGATTCTCATGGACCACAGAAACACGCAGCCACTCAGAAACAAAGCAAAATGGAAATGGTTGCATAAATGGCTGCTGAGCTCTGCTCCCGGGGGTCCAGGGACAGGACGCCTGGGAACGGCTCAAAGCTGCGCCAGGGCAGGTTCAGACTGGGCATGAGGAAGCATTTCTTTACCGAGAGGGTGGTCGCACCCTGGCACAGGCTCCCTGGAGAGGTGGTGGATGCCCCAGGCCTGGCAGTGTTGAAGCAGCATTTGGACGAGCCCTTAACAACACGCTTTAACTTTTGGTCAGCCCTGAAGTGGTCAGGCAGCTGGACTAGATGGTTGTTGTAGGTCCCTTCCTGCTGAAAATATTCTGTTCTGTTCTATTCTGTTCTGTTCTATTCTATTCTATTCTATTCTATTCTATTCTATTCTATTCCATTCCATTCCATTCCATCCCATCCCATCCCATCCCATCCCATCCCATCCCATCCCATCCCACGACAGCCTGCTCCTGCCCTTCCCAAGGCAGGGCAGCAGTGCTGGTGCTGGTGAGCCCAACCTGCCTCCTGCGCCCCGGGGCTGGAGGGGTGGGCTCCTCGCCAGCCCTGCCACGCTGCCTCGCGCGGGAGTCGCATTGCCCCAGGGGCCCCTTCCAGACCCCTCTGGTGCCATCCGCTGCCCACGGAGAATTGCTGGGGAGCAGCCTGCCGCGGCCACTGGCACTGCTGCGCCGGCGCCCAGGGTCCCGCGTGTGCAGCCCCCGGCGCCGCGAGGAGGGGCTCTGCCCGGCACCCACAGCGGCACCGGCCTCCTCCATGGCGAAGGCTCTTTGCCCTCTGCCAGCGCAAATAGTAAGATTTCTACTGGGATATTTTGGTTTATATTATATTAAAGTCTATAAATTTCTTTACAATTTTAAATATAAAATACTTTTAAAAATATCAGTGGTGTTAATGCTTTTTTCAGTGTTACTGATGTTTTATAACCATTTAAAAGACATTTCGCTAACGAGCGTACAATTGTCTTTAATATACATCACGTAGTGAACATTTTACTATCACTTATTGAACATCCTTCCGTCGCTTGTCAGTCCTCCATCAGCCACTCCAAGGAGAACTTTAGCATGAAGGATGAGGTATATAAAGCTTTTAAAACACTTTTAAGTCTATGCTTCGTGATCTTGGAAAATAAATCAGTAATTTTTGCCTCCAGTCCTATCTAGAAGCTCTAACAAAGTAGTAAGAGGGAAAAAACAATGAACACGTTTAGAACTAGAATAAAAGATTGATTGCAGATATTTTGCCCACCTTTGATTTTGCTTTGGTGGACTAGAGTGAATATTTATGAACATAAAATGTAACTTAAACATCCAATTCTCTTTCAGAAACAAATTTCAAATAGTATATTTGATTTCAAAACTTGTAACACATGCTTCATTGTTCAATTGCATCATCACTCAGCCATGCAAGGACCAGGAACAGTGTCGCACGCAGTGTAAAATTATGGGTTTTTCCTTTTCTTATAGAAGCACACATTATTAGAGATATAAAGAGACCCAGATTTTCCTGTTTCATGACATTTGCTTATGTTGCCTCTGGAAAAAATTTCTCAGTGCAAAAAACTTATGAAATTGTTTTAACTAGGGGTCTTGGTAGTTACAAAGGAAGAGAAAATTTAATATTTACTAAATTACATATTGTTAAAGAACTTGGCATAAAAAGAATACTAAAAAAGAAAAGCAGCTTTTTTTCTTGCCATTGCTGAAGCCTTCAATGATTTTTACAAGGACAATCTCATTGGTTATTTTGGCAAAAGAATTAATTCATGCAGCCGATTCTGTTCCCCCTTTCCTGGGTAAACAGGGCAGGAGTCCGCATCCCATTTTTGTCCCGAGAACAGCACGGTTTCACTTCCAGATTGCTGGGCTGTCCTGGTCCCGCGCCCCACGCAGCCGCTCGCTCACTCCCCCGCAGCGGGGTGGGGAGAGAATCGGGAGGGTAAAAGTGACAAAACTGGTGGGTTGAGACAAAGACAGTTTAACAGGTGAAGCAAAAGCCGCGCACAAGCAAAGCCAAACAAGGGATTCCTTCCCTGCTTCCCACGGCAGGCGGGTGCTCAGCCATCCCCAGGACAGCAGGGTCCAGCACGCGGGACGGTGACTTGGGAAGACAAACGCCATCGCTCCCAACGTCCCCCCTTCCTCCTCCTTCCCCAGCTCTATACGCTGAGCATGACGCGACATGGTGTGGGACATCCCTGGGGTCAGTCGGGGGCAGCTGTCCCGGCCGTGTCCCCCCCAGCTCCTCGTGCCCCCAGCTCCTCGCTGTGGGGTGGGGTGAGGAGCAGAAAGGCCTCGGCTCTGTGTCAGCCCTGCTCAGCAGTGACGGAACATCCCTGGGTTATCAGCGCTGTGTCCAGCCCAGATCCCAGACACAGCCCCGTGCCAGCTCCTGGGGAGAAAATCAGCTCTATCCCGGCCAGACCCAGTATCGGGATTTTCAGGTGGAGGACGAGGCTGGGAGGTGATATGATGGTCACTTGGTCCCACAGCTGCAGAACTTCGTGTGAGCGATACCAGGGGAAGGAATGAGGCAGGTGCTGCCTGTGGTCGCTGGGGTCACTCTTTGCCTGTGAAGACAAGTAATTAAATCTCAGCACGGCACCGTCCAGCCCCTCGTCCGCGTGAGAGCTGCGCCTGCCCGCGGGGCCGGGCCAGGCCGGTGCCCTGTGGGGCGGCTTCACTGCCGTGCCTGAGGCCAGGGAGACATCCCTGCCCCCGGCCGGGGTCGCTCGCGTGCGCTGGAGCCCACCCAGGCTCAGCGGGACCAGCCCGTGCCCACGGCGCACGTCTCCTCCACGCGTCCTCACCCGGCGCCCCCGGGCTCTGCTCCACAGTCGGTTCCCCTGGGCTGTTTGGCCTCAGGGCCACGGCAGAAGCTCCAAGAAAACTTGGTGGCCTTGGCAGTGCTGGGTTAACAGTGGTTGGACTTGATGATCTTAAAGGTCTCTTCCAACCTAAACATTCTATGAGTCTATAAAACAAGTTCATTTAGCAAGCCTTGTGAGGCAGAGAAGAGATTTCAGTCTGATTTTTAATTTCCCTGTGTTCTTGCTTTTGTGACTGCAGTCCGATCTTCTCACTGAATTATACAGGTTAACATTTGTCAATTTTTATTAGTGCAATCTAGCTTTTGCAACACTGTGATGATTCAGTTTGAGCTAATCCGTTGTTCTCAGCCTTCAGCAGAGGTATGAGGCCTCCACACAGGAATTTCAGGAGCATCATTTTGGATCATGATACAGAGCATCACAGTGTGAACACCCGCATGTGAGCAGACCTCGCAAGTGACAGATATTTAAACAGAAAAGATGTAGCAGAAGCTGTCAGTTTTACACGTCAAGATGCAGAAGTCATAGTCGTCAATGAATTATAAATAAATTCTAATAAATACTTAGAATGCTTTTACAACATCATAAGAAATAAAAGGGAAACGGGAAATGGCAAAGGGAGCATTCTAAAGGCACTCACTGTGATACATAAAAATACTTAGCCTATCACACACATCATAAAGATACTCAGTGGTCCCAAATAATTTATGATTGGGGTTGTTTTACAGAAAAATATAGAGGAACAGGCTTAATAAATGGACTGGCTTTGTGATGCCTTTTTGGAGAGGCACAGCGCGGCATATTATGCAAGAACCTCATCGTGTTGGTGAACAGGGACGCTTTGCCCGCACCTCCCAGGGACGGGGCAGCTTTGTGCCCTGCCCTGGGCAGTGCTGACGTGGAAGCCAGAAAGTACCCTCAGCCGGTTTGTAGATGACACGAAACTGGGAGGAGTGGCTGACACGCCAGGGACGCAAGAGCCCTTAGCACGGCTGAAGGTCCTCGGGCGCAGGAGGCAGCCTTTCCTTCTGCACTGCGAGCAGCCGCAGAGCTGCTGATCCCACGTGTGCATCTGCCACCTCTTGTGGGAACAAACCCGCGGTCTGCAACTGTTAAATAAAAATACCGACTCCTATGCCACATTGCTTAGTTTGCAGGAATTGTAATGATGTGATGAACGCCGTGTGTTGGTCTAGGTTTTCATCAAACAAAATCTGAAGAGCTCTTTTTACACTTGTGTTTAAAGCTAGCAGTTCAACAGTAAAAGGAGGTAAAGCGTGTAAACTGAACAAGCCGAGCAAAGTATCGAGTGCACTGGTTGAATATGCTGGTGATTGGGTCCAGTGAACGTCTGGGAACCACCGGTAAGTCACAGAGCCAGATGAGACAGGAGCGCCTGGCACGGTGGCGTCTCCTTCCCAACGAGGTAGGTGTTTAGGTAGCTGTCTGTCAAAGCAGCTGACAGGGATGTCCTTCTTCTTTAGAGTCTTCTGAGTGTGAAATAACATTTGAAATGTGATGTGTGAAATCCCAGCTAATTAAGTGAACGACAGTTTTGCTGTTGATGCCGGTGGTGCTTAAATAGGTGTTCAGAAACATCAGTCCCAAGTAACACACAACCTATAGCAGCAATCATCGAGTTTAGGCTGGTACGAACAACATTTCTGATTTTTAGGGTTGCAAAGGGCATTTCTCTTTCAATTAGTACCTCATTAAGAACCTTGAGGTGTTCAAAGAGGAATGTGATAGCAATAAGCAAGCAAACACAAGAAAGTGAAGGTCTCTCCTGGGATGTCCTCTCTTCTGCCGTGGCCAGTAAATCCCTGCTATGGCACCAGCACACATTCGTGCTGTCTCAGCAAGACACTCAGCAGGTGTTCGTTGTGTGGCTTGCAGCAGATGATCCCTACGCTGTGTAACGCTCTGCCCTTTCGGAAGTAAAACTCTTGTTGTCTGTAAGACACGTGTCTGACGGCAGCGCAGTGCCGGAGAACAGTTCTGGTTGCGTGTGACGCTCGGTCTTGGTGGCCTGTGGTGTGTGCCCCGCCACGCCGCCAAAGCCCAGGATGGGAGGTCTGGCCAAGGGCAGCAGGAGCTCGGCTCCGCCACCCCTCTGCTCCGGGCATGGGTGGGAGAGCGGGACCCGGCACATGTTTGAGCACACACCCACCCGCACTGGCATGGACCAGTGCTGCGTGCCCGTCGGTGCGACACGGCTGCTGCGCACGCCCGTCCCCATGCCTGGCTCTGTCCCTCCAGGCACGCCCGTCCCCACGCCTGGCGCTGTCCCTCCAGGCACACCCGTCCCCGCGCCCGTCCCCGTCCCTCCAGGCATGCCCGTCCCCGCGCCTGGCTCCGTCCCTCCAGGCAGGCGCCGTGCCCAGCTGGCCGCCAGCCCCTGGTCCCCGCTGAGCTTTTACCCGTCCTCCTCCTCCAATCCTCCGCTGCTCCTTCCCGCTGGGACGCTGGCTGTGGCTTCAATGTCCTTGAAAAGCTTGAAATGAGGGCTTGCAAAGAAAGATATATGCAACATTATCATTAAAGTACGCAGCATATTGTGACTATGGCATGCAATACATTATAAATCATTTTTTTGGGATTCAGCAATGAGGATTAACAGAAAACTGTGGGTTTTATTTATTGCTCAGAGTGACTAATATACATAAAGCAATTGAATTTCAAAGTGTAAGTGCTGTCTTGTTTATAAACAAAAACCCGCATATTATGTCTAGACAGACTAAACATAGTATCAATGACCATGTTTTGCATCTGTCATTGATTTTTCTCTCCTACTGCCCCAATATCTTCACCTGCTGAAATACCCAGACCAAGAGCTAAAGACGACACGCGGGAGCAGCCGCTGGGCACCACCGCGCAGCCCAGCGCGGCTTGGGGCCTGCTGCTCCGTTCTCACCCACGCCCAGCACTTTGGCTCAGCGTAGCCACGCTTGGACGTGCCGACATCACTCTGCAGCTTGAATGTGTTTTTTTAACTGTTTCTAAAGGAATTTAGAATTGACTGGCATTGCCAGAAGACATGTCCTTGCAGGAGCTGTTGTATGGGCGAGTGACTTACCAAGAAGTCCCTAGGGAGCACTGGAGGGGCCGGGAGGCGTCAGGGACTGCGGGATGGGAGGAAGGGAGGGGAAGGAAACCTGAGCGGCCTGTCTGGGAGCCGTGGTGAGGCCTCCCAGGGCTGGGCGGGAGGGGAAGGATGGGCACTGCTGCAGGCCCAGTGTCAAGCCCGAGTGCAGGTGGGGCTGCTGGGGCAAGGAGGGCTGTTCCGTGGAGAAGGATTGGGTTTGGGGGACAATGACACTGCTGGAGAGGGATGCATCATCCCAGGAGCAGGCATGGTCCTCGCCGACTCGTCCTGCGCCTGGCCCTGCTCAGGGGCACGCCGATGACCTTGCCTCGCGAAAAGCTGGGACGTACGGTCAAGACTGGGGAGGAGGGAATTGTCATTTTGGAGGTACTGGCTGACCTTGAGACCAACAGTGACAGAGATTGTATACAATAAAGCTTTAAAAATTGCAAGAGCATGCTGTCAGCAATGAATTGCAGGAATTTCTCCAAGTAAGCTGGATCTTGTTTGCTGGAATTGGCTGAGATGGATCAGGGTGTGCTGTGATCACAAGGGATGGTAGATACAGTGCAGGCAGCGTGGCCCTGGGGCGAATGTGGAGATATTGTTCTCTGCAAAAAAAAGGTTTGTCCTGATGCACAAGTCAACCTATGAGACTGAATAATTCTGTTCATCTATGTCCAAAAAGATTCATTTGAAAAGGAAGAGATGTCAAGGAGGATGACAAGGTAATACTGAGTATGAAAAGCCACTCTTGTTGGAGGAAACTGCAGCTGTAATAAATAACGTGCTTTCTTTGGTAGCAAGCCAGAGGTCTCTCCCCGCGGCCACTCGCTTCCTACCAGCACCTCGCTGCAGGCTCTGTCCTCCCCTCTCGGCTCCGTGCTGCGCTGCGGCAGCGCGGGCACTTGTGCAGCTGTGCTGCGAAGGGAATCGGGGCAGCGCTGGGCTCGTGACAGGCCTGGAAAGCAACATGTTGTTCCCTGGGATGGTCACGGTGAAGCTGCTCGCTGCAGGGCCCACAAACTATTGGGGCCAAACCGCACGCTCACTCTTACCCAAGAGCATGGCAGAATTGCAGCGAGGGCTGTACGGTGTGTGCGGTCGTGGGGGCTGGACGCGCCAGCCCACGCGGTCCTCGCTTGTCCTGTGCTCTTCCAGGTGCGGGAATACGTAGGAGCAAGGAAGGAGCAGTGCTGCTGGGTTCGGATGTGCCTTCTATAACATTACCACGCATATATATAGGCATATATATATGTATGTACGTATATGTATAAATCTATATATACATATGTCTTTTATATAAATGTCTTTTTTTTAGAGGCAGAACTTGCAAAGTGGGCGCAGAGATTGTTGAAGCAGACATACAGCTGATTGATCACTCTCACCATTGACTTGGACAGCAGCACCAACTTCTGTGTTTCATGAGCTTACTTACTTCGCTTCGTTAAAAAGAGTGGTTTTACCATTGCTCATAAGAGCCGCAGGGTAAGCTGCGAGCCTCAAGAATTCTGACTTTGAAAATATTTGAGCAAAAGGCAAAAAAGCAAACATACAAAAGCAAACACACTCTAAATCAAGGGTGCAAGAATAATATATGAGTCTACAAGCTTTAAACATACACAGCAACTCTCTGTTCATTGGGCTGCCTCATTCAAATGTCTGGAATAACTGGAATTTTACAGAATTGCAGCATTTTAAAAGCATATGGGAGTTTTCCCTTTTTTTTTTTTTTCTTTTTTTTTCTGACTTTGCTCTCACAGCTTGCAGTTTGTGGTTCCAGTTTCCAAAAGAAGCCTGAGGTGAGAGCCAGGAGAAGAGCGCTGCCTGTGCCGTTTGGCACCGCGTGCGCCCAGCAGCTGAGGACGCGGCCCCGCAGCACCCTGCCCGCCCGGCACGGCGGGGCTCTGCCCCAGCCGCGGCTGGGGACTCGGCGCAGGCGCTCGGCTGTGGCACCTCCGTGAGAGAGGCTGTTAACGGTGCTGCCTGTTGCCCGCCTAATGAGCCAGGGTACAGTAGTGCTAGTGAAGGCTTTTGAGCCAGCTGGTAACACAGGCTGGCATTCAGAGGTCTGAGCTTCAGTGGCAAGGGGCCGTTTGTGTCGCCCATGGCTCAGGTACAGCACAGAGAGAGGTGCGTTGGCTTAAAGAGGTTTTTTCCAGTATTTTACCCTGACGTTCCTTCGCTGAGACACATTGCTTGAGTTGTGCTTTCGTGCCTAAGCCTCTGACTCTTTGGTCAAACACTCCTCCAGCATGCCGAAGAGGGGAAGAGGCGACAGTACACTTTGCAGCAGCTGAGGTGAAGCTGAGGTTTTATATCGCGCACAAAATCAGTTGAAAAGGAACTTCAGAATCCTTGGTATGAGACTCATCCATCCTCTGGTCCTTCAGGAAAACCTTGCTAGGGATGTCTGATGCTAGGGCTAGCATGGCATCTTGTCACATACCAACCTATCCTTACCTGTGAACATATACATTACATTTTGGGCAGGGTTTTTTGCTGGAGCAGTTTGGAAAGCTGTCCTGGAGCCCACTCACCCAGCTAGAAAACCTGCCCAACTATCACTACGGGGCAGAGCTTGGCTGTCAGGTATTCCAGCTCCTCTGTCTTTACAGACCTACATGAGCATGCATACCTGCAGCACGTGTGCATATGTGCACCATATGTATATATGCCAACACAGCCTGGGCTCTGCCTGGATCTTGGCTCTTTCAGCTTGTAAGCGTAATAGATGGCACACCAGATATAGGTTAAAGAAGTCTTAGAGTCACTTTGCTGTCTTGGTAGACATGATCTTCTTAAATGTTTTATATCTCTTATTCAAACTGAGAGAATAGTCATAAATTGGATGCATATTACTGAACGGAGGCAAATAAAAAACTGCATATCCAGGCAATGTTCTCAATGCAAATCACGTCCTGGGTCTGTAAAGCCGTAGTAGCGTCATTGGTTCTGCTCTGCCCTGTGTCAGAGCAGGCACTGAACCATTTGCTGAGGAGCAGCCTCCAGCTGGGACCTGTCCTGGCCACGGGGTAGGCGGTGGGACAGTCACGGCCCCCGGCTTAGCGGGGGACACTGCCCAGTCGCAGATCCTGCTGTCTCGGGCATTTGGAGATGTGTGGGAACGGTGCTGGAGGACGCTTGGGAATCGCAGCTTTGCTTCAGGGGCCCCTCGGTTCTGAGCCGACATTTCCTGACCCTGGGATGCTGCCGGCGGCTGGAGACCGAGAGCAGCCGGCGTGCAGGGTGCCATGGCTGGGAGCCTCTGCCCACAGGCGGTGCCACCCTCTGCGCTGCTGCACGCTCCTCTTTGCTAAGTTAAAACAGAAAAGGAAAGGAATGAGAGAGAGGCATGTAAAATACAAGAGCAGGTTGAGTCACAAATCCCCAGAAGTGCGCACTCCATCACAAATAACTCCTCAGCGTTAGCACCGCAGATCACCGTAATTCAGCCATCTACTGTGAACCCTCCAACCTGATAGAAACACTTCGCGATGGCTCAGTCAGGAGCAGCTCAACCTGAGCATCGCTTTAATGCCAGCCAGAATTAATGTGCGCGGAGCGAGTGCACGCTTGTGCTGCAGCGACAGGCGCTCGCTTGCGGTCCCTGGGCGAGCGTGCCGCCTCGCCTGCCTGGTGGGGCAGATAAGAGCAAATAACTCCACCAGGCTCCTTTAATTGCCTGTTCTCATCTCCTGCTGCTGAGCAGATTCGTAACCTTGCTGGCAGTTTGAAAAGTGATTTAAACTGAGCTAATGAAGCTCTCCATTATCCTTTATGGGAGATAACTGAAGGTGAGCCGAGTGATGTGAATCCCTTTATAGGCTGTAGCAGCAAAGGCCACTGCTGCCAGAGTCCCACACCGTCACCGTGGGCCTTCAAAGCGAAGGGCAGGAGAGCAGGCAGACCGAGAAGGGATGTTCCCACAACTCCCTTTACACCAGGGCTCGTCCAGGAGGGTGCGTGTGAGAAAACCAGGGTGTCTGCAGGCTCCTTCCGCTCTGTCCAGTTCATTGATATTGCCCACCTAAATGCATGGTGCCGGAGGAGGAGAGGCCGTGTGAGGGTGGCTAATGAGGCTGCACAAGCACAGTAAATCAGCACACAGGTGAATCACAGAATCGTTTAGGTTGGAAAAGACCTTTAAGATCATCGAGTCCAACCGCTAACCCAGCACTGCCAAGGCCACCACTAACCCATGTCCCCAAGCGCCACATCTACACGTCTTTTCAATCCCTCCAGGGATGGGGACTCCCCCACTGCCCTGGGCAGCCTGTGCCAGGGCCTGACAGCCCTTTCGGGGAAGAAATGGTTCCCAATATCCAACCTAAACCTCCCCTGGCTCAACTTGAGGCCATTTCTTCTTGGATCATCCCTTCTAACAGTAACAGGAATTTGCACTCCAAACTAGCACTGTGGCTATTTGCCAGAGCTGAGATGAAAAACTGAGACGGTGCCTGTGAGAAGGAGAGGCTGAGAGGGCCTTCCTAGGGAAAACTGGCTATCTGTGAGCACAGAGGGCTTGCACAGAGGGAGGCTGGCTGGAGATGAGTTGAACCTCTCCTCCAGCCCGAGGTGCAGGAACAAGACCCGAGCGTCCCGAGGGCAGGTAGCAAGGGTACTGCTGGCCAAGGGAAGGTGCCAGGGAACGTGAGAGACTGTGCACGCACCCATCCGCAGGCTTAGGAAACAAAAAGCAGCAAAGCGAACAAAGGGTGATGAGCTGGGGAGCTGGTTTAGGGCCCTGTATAAGCTACAGGTTTTGCATTTATTATTTATTTTTTAAAATAAGGGAACATTAATTTCCACAAGTTGCATAGTAGCACTCCAGGGCAGGCACACGGAACAACGTGCTAGTTTGCAAAGCATAGAGAAAGAGCAGCAGATGAAAAAGGAAATCTTTGTAGTGAAAGTTGTCACTGCTGTAAGAACAGGGAATTTTCTTCATAGAATTCTAACAAGGTGTATCAGTTTTCTGTAAAGGAGGTTGTCTCTATCAGCAAAGGTGTCTTTTCTTCCAGTAGGATGAGTTCCAATAATTCATCTCACCAAACACTTGTTGGCAGGCAAGAAAGCAATTTTCAAGTCTGAAACAGTAATTTTTTTAACATTGCTGATGCTCATCATCATAACACTGATTCTTAAAATTTTTATAGAGACATGCATAGAAGAGAGGTGGCATTTTCAAATGGCTGGGTCTGATTTCTTTGTGTGCATTTCAAGAGGCAGCAGGAGAGCTTAGCTGCCTGTGCAGACCTGGGAATTAAAGGTTAAGGGATGGCTCCTACAGGCCTGTAACAACCTGGTGGCATAAAACTTAATAAATCATGGTTTTGGCCACCTGCTGCCTATTGCAATTTGCTGTCTCTGCCTCAGGTAAGTGGTCCCCATCTTGGCATCACCAACCAGTCTCAGCTGTGGCTGCCAGCTCATGAATAATAACTAGCTGAATGCCACAAGTCCTGTTTGGTTTTTTACTGTCAGGGTGGTCAAACACTGGCATGGGCTGCCCAGAGAGGCTGTGGAGTCTCTGTCTTCGGAGATATTCCACACCCGACTGCACACAGTCCTGAGCGACCTGCCCTGGGTGACCCTCCTGTAGCAACGGGGCTGGCCCAGACGACCTCCAAAGGTCTCTTCCAACCTCCACCGTTCTGTGATTTCGATGCTGCGTGGAAGAGCGGGAAGCAGATCTTGGTGGTGTTAACGAAAACAGTTCTCACAAACTAGTATGGGAAAAAGGCCAGCGTGGCCAGTTCCGACCCAAGTGCAGGCTGCTCTGGAGCTGACCCAGCTGGTTGGGATAGCGGGGGAGCTGTGGGAGTACTGGAATGAGCTGGGGGTCAATGCCGCCAGTTGATTCAGCCGTGTGTGCAAAGTGCAGTGTTTACACCTGCAGCTTCCCAGATGCGCGTGTGGGACCCGGTACTTCCGAGCATAGGGAACACCGTGGCTAGATAAAGGAAAGCTAAACCCACGGCTGCCACAAACATGAGCTCAGCAGAAACTCAGCAGAAAGGAGGGCACCGCTACTGTGGTGGCAGGGGACGGCAGGAAACAGAGCATCTGAAATGCAAGCAAAAGGCATGATGAGGTTGCTAATGACATTCGAGAGCGAAAAAAGGCACCGACTTTTAACACTGATGAATATTAACCTCTGGCAGTGACTCTGAGGGAAACAATAGATTTGCACCTCTTGAAGGCCCCAAAGCAAGACCAGACACCCTTCTGAAAGGAACACTTCAGTCAAACACGCTGCTGGGATCATGCACGTACCAGAAGTGAAATTCTCTGGCTTAACTTACTCCGTCTAACAGGTAAAATGATTTAATGATCCTCTTTGGTCTTAAAATCTACGTTCTTAAGAACAAAATGCAGAAGTGAACAGAGAGATTTCTCTGTGGGATCTTGCATTATGCGTGTCCTCCTCTGATGGTGGAACTCTGCAGACGTGTGGATGATGGTTCATTGAGTGATACTGTGTTTTATAGGTAATAATGCAACGAAAACGAATTGAGAATGTACAGACTACACGTTTCACACTCCTTCAAAACCCTCTGCCAGATTTCAGAATCATATTTTCTTTCCTGAGATACAGAACGGCTTGGGTATATTTCTTCCTCATTTCTGGTTTTCTTTGCTTCCCTGTGCAGGTGTGGAAGAAAAGATTACTGCTGTGTAGTCAACCAGGGTAAAGGCAGAAAAAAGGCAAATCTGCCGAGAGGTTCAGCCCAGACTTGCAGGTAAGAAGAGGTCTGACACCCGTGTGCAAACATCTCCATCCCAGAGCCGGTGCCAGTTTTGCTCGTTGTTAATCTGTGTGCCCCTCCTAGCTTGCAAGCGACAGCTTTGGATGGAATCCTTAACAGCAGATGGGTTATTAATTTCAATAGGTAACAGCTGTCACAACATTCCTCTGAAATGGATGCAATGGATCCAGCATTTACCAGCGGTTTTATCTTGTAATAATTTTTCTTCATGACAGTTTTCCCCATTCTCTCTAATACACATTCAAGCGCATTTTGGACAGTATGCTTATAATGGGGGTATATGTCTTCAGGCTGCTTTTTTTCGTTTCATATTGTGTAAGAAAAGAAAAAACTGTAAGCATAAGCTTTATGCTAATATGCTGAACTTTCATAAACTTGAAAGTGCTGATGGAAGAGAAATTCATAAACATGTCTCGACTCACTCTCCTAGCATGTGTGAGGAACTGGGAGAGATCGTTCTTTCGATGTATTAGAATTTTTGTCACAAAGAGGGAACGACTACAGAGCTGGTGAATTTGAGAACTGAGACCCCCGCGTACCACTTTTTGCCAAAAAAATCACACTGTTAGTTCTCATCCCTTGAGCAGCCCCCTGAATGCTAATTCAGCCGTCGTACTGCTGCCACGTCAAAGCAGAACAAAGTTAAAGCTAATGCAGGGAGGGCTAGCTGGCTGGGGACAGGCATATACACAGCACAGAAGTAATTTGGATCAAAAGATTATTTATTTAAGTAAAAAACATCCGGTTGCACATTTCTTCTGCTGGTAGAAGAATTCAAATTGAAGACATTCCTGTGGATTTTAGATTTTTTTCTAGCTGTAGTTTATCTTTTTCATTCAGCTTTCTTACTATTCTTTCCTAACTCTCTACATCCAAGGACTTCATATATATTTTGTTGCCAGGTGCTACTTGTCACGCAGCAGAAAGCCTGCAGGACCCATCGCTGTGTGACATGATGCTTCTCCAAAGAAATTCTGAATTCAAGAGCAGCCCGGGAAGCGATGAAGTGCCATGTAAAATACTTATTTCTGATTCCAGCATTTGTGGTTTAGGGATATGAGTTAGGAGAACTGGTCTCATGTCGTGGAGTTCATTTTAGGAGTACCATCTCCCCACGCTCCCACGCAGAAGGAAAGCTGGGAGGAACCGCAGGTGGGCTGAGGTGACGGTCTCTGCTCCTGCCGCTGGCTCCCACGTGTCGCAGGGCGCCGGGTCAGCAAGGGCTGCGTCCAGAGAGCTTGGGTACCAAGACACATAACGTGCTTGGTTATTTCAATAATGAGACAAAAATCAATGTTCTAAAAGAAAGAGGAATAACAAATACATCCGTAATCATCTCTACCTGTCAGCTGTTGAATCCATTACTTACAAAAGCCTTCGCTAGCTCTCAGTCGTGGTCCCAGTCTGTCAGGTAAGAAACCAAGAATACAAAATTCATGGCTGAAGAAAGGAATTCACGAGCAGGGAAATGCAGCTGGGAGGGGCTGGGCCCTGTTACCTATCAGCAAAAATTTCCGGGAAAGTCTCTCTTATGTTACTGTCAGCAGAAAACTGAAATGTCTTTTTTTTCTTGGAAGTGCATTTATTTTGAAGTAGTCAGTGTCAAGTGGTGATAAATGTCCTCTGAGAGTGGAAGAGATGCCTTGATTTGGGCTTTTACTAGGAGATTTCTTTTTACCTTTGAACAGCTTCTGAGTAGGGGGCAAAGTGAGGTTTTATTGGCATAACTTTGGAACTAATTCAAAAGGAAATCCTGGAGTACCTGCTGGAATTTGAGGTCACTACACAAATACTTTTTTGTGTAGTAGTAATAGGACAACATTTTCATTTACTTCCTGAACACTCATTTAGTATTATTGAAGAGTTTGGTTACCACAGGTATGTTGCTTCATTTTCTAACTTGTTTTACCGCCAATGCTCTCACAACCATGCAACTGAATAGTATATGTTTTGCGTTGTTGTGCAAATCATCATTATTCCTGACCTCTTCCTTTATCGCCGGCAACTGCCGTTTACAATTTAAAATACTTCTGCCCGCTGCTGATGCCAAAGCAGGAGCGAGCCTTGCATGCTTGCGGTGCGTCCTGGCTGCACGCCCTTCTGTGCCTCCAGCTGCTCAGAGAAATTCAGGAATATTACAAAGGCTGGCAGCCTGAAAGCTTCTCAGTGCAGTTCCTGACTTCTTCTAAAATTATTCCCATTTTTGGACAGGTCCCAAAATGTAAAATATGTAAATAAATTATCCCGTGATGTTCTCTCTAGAAAAGTATGTTCTCTGCCCTTGCCTCCCCTTAGTGTTGGGGCAGGAGTACAGCCCCTTCTCTGAGTCTCACAAGGACATGGGGGCAATTCGAGAAGTACTTCAGAGCCCAGTCTTTAATTCTTCACATCCAGCTCTGTTCCGTCTTACCAGGAATTTGCTTTGTTCCTCCAGGCGCCTGCTGAGGTTTGCGCTGCCTGCGGTCTGGCCTTGCCCGCGTGCTGTCCCCACCTTTGGCAAGGGGAGCAAGAGCGGCGGCTGTTCCCCGGCACGGGGAGCCCCATCGAGCCGCCGTGCCGGCACTGGCCCGGCTGCCGCGGCCGGCGGGAGCGGCAGGGACCGCTGCCCCACACCGCTCTGCCTCCGGCGCTGGCAGAGCCATGGAGCCGGCACAGCCCGTCCCCGCGCAGCCCGGCTCCGCCGCCCAGGAAGCCCCTGCTCCACGTCGAGCCGTGCCCAGGCTTCTGGCCCGCAGCGCCCAGGCGCGTCGGCCGTCACTTGGCGGGAGAGTGGGATGCGCTTGGCTTCGTTTCATTCCTGAGCAGTGGACGTACAGGCTGACGGGAGCTACTGCCTTCTCCCAGAACAAACAAGTCCGAATACGTATATCCCGGGCCGGACGCTTCCTTCGGATGTTTGAGGCAGTTGCTGCGGTTTACACCCGGGGAGGTGTGATGGATGCATCCGACCCTGAACCGAGCCAGCGGCAGTTTGGCACAGGCTCCACAGGAGGTGAAGGCCAGAGCTGCAGCCGGGCCCAGAACTCCTCTAGTTCCAGTCTGCTCTGGAACCCACAGAGGAGCAGGGCAGCACAGTGAGCATCGGGGCGCACGGGCTGGGAACACCGATCACCCGATTAACTCACCCACAGCGGGTGGCTTTTCCAGGGCTTCCTTACCCAGGAACGAAGGAAGGTGTGGGAACGAGGATCTCACGCGTACCTTTCCCATCGCCTGTGGTCTGACTGCAAGCCAGCCCCTCTCGCCCACCAACATGAGAGCCCGAGCGAGCGCCTTGGAGCTCTCCTGCAGGGCCGCGTGGCTGCGTGGCGGCCGTATCCCCTTCAGCTGGGACACCTCTCGGGGTCGCTCCTCGAGCAGAGACCTGTCCCCAACGGCAGATCTTTGGTAAGCGACTGATACCGCCCATAACCTTGTAGTACGGTAACTTTGCTTTTGTCTCGGTAACTTTAATTTGTGCCTTGTTAACTTCAATTTTGTCTTGGTAGTTTTGAATCATCATTCAGATGACCGTGCCGTACAGTAACAGAGTGGACCTTGCCATCGAACTTTGTGAAACGTCGCACCTCTACAACATCATGTTAAAACCACTTTTGCTAATGCTGTTGACGGTGATTCTTTAAGCGATCTAAATCACCCATTCGCGACACACTGGTGTAGTCAGCAGGATCCCAAACCAGGATTCGCAACAGGGAGCCGGGGGGGCTGAGCTGGTGCCCCAGGCGCCGGCAGCGGAGGGACATGGCCCAATGCATGTGGCAGCGGCAGCAGCAGCGCCCAGGACGCTTCACCCTGTCCTCCTCCCGCCTGCTCTGCTCGGGCTCCAGCTGGGGACAGATCCCCCCTTCCCTTCACGTGAGGCAGTTGGGGACTAAGGTAATAAACTCAGTGATGAAGGAATAAGGAATAAGCACCTCCAAGTAGAAACGTGCCAGACGTGTGCGCACAGCCAGCACGGCCAGCTCCACCCATTACACAGTTCTGCCATATACTTCTGTGAGAGCAGAAAACCTCTGAAATTGCATTACTTTCATGGAAAATGTATGAAATATCATCAGTGATTCCCAGGCTTGCGGGATTCATTTAAAATGACTAAGAAAGATTTTTCCCTGTTGTGTTTTTTTTTTTTTTCCTGAGGACAAATGTCAGTATCAGTTAGAGTCATCATAAATACAAGTATTAATCGCAGATGCTTGTATGCCAAGGGCAGATGAATAAAAATGGATTTGCTGAGTGCTGGAAGCAGAAATAACAGATGTGTAAATTGCTTTTGAAATTTTCATTCTACTTTAAACCAGGAATATTTTATTTTAATACTTTCTGCATTGGCTGGATCGTATTTGGCGCAGAGCAATGTGTCTGCGGGGGT
This sequence comes from Phoenicopterus ruber ruber, assembly GCA_009819775.1. Classification (NCBI taxonomy): domain Eukaryota; kingdom Metazoa; phylum Chordata; class Aves; order Phoenicopteriformes; family Phoenicopteridae; genus Phoenicopterus; species Phoenicopterus ruber. Next base: position 195,389 of record CM020219.1, read on the forward strand.
GCTGGAGGCAAGGATCCCCTCAGCCGCACCCAGCCCCAATGCTTGGGGCTGGCGAGAAACCTCCGAGTGTGCAGCAGAGCCCCCGGCCCCCAAGATGTCACTGCCCAGGACTCGTCTTCCCACCCGCCTCCTTCCCAAGCGCTGAGCGTCCGTGAGGAGGGGACATCTTCCTAGGGTGACTGCGGGGGTCTGTGGGGGTGCACGGCCCCAGGGAGCACCGGCTGCAGACCCTGGGCCGTGTCCCTGAGGGGACCGGTGCCTCCCAGCACTGCCGCAGCCTTAGCCTTGGGGTGGGTGGCAGAGCCCGAGAGAGGGGACGGAGGAGCTGCACGTGCAGCTGGGGACACAAGGCAAGGAGGGACAGAGGTGGTGGCGGGTCAGTGGGTGCCCTGCTCTGACACCCTCCCATGCTACCATCGGCCATGCACAGGGCTCTGTTTTACGCGGGGAGGCGGGCAGCGTTGCGGGGGCACATCAGCATGTGCAAGGGCAGGGATACTGTATTTCCTGCGGGAATCCCAGTGACTCCAACCTCTAGGCTCTACTTAGCTTCACTGGATTAAGGACAGCATTTTCCCCCTAAGAGCACTGATGAAGGACACTGCCACCTCCAGCAGAAGTGCCAGAATAAAGCTGGAAGGAAACATCCTCACAAATCAGATTTGTCAAAGACTGAACGCTTCCCCAGTCTAATTTAACCCCTGGCAGCACAGAGAGACAAATCTCAAAACTACCCACCCAGCGAGACAAAGCTCGAGTCTCTGGAATACATGGCTATGAAGGAAGATCAAAAGGAGCTGTAAGAAAGGCTGGGAGTAAGTTTCTTTCACCTGATTGAGTTTCCTAATAACAATGGAGAGGAGAATAATAACAACAATTCAGGTAGAAAGAGAAGATTTTATTAATCTTTTCCTGAGCTTGTCTGGCAGACACACACATAGCATCAGTAATAAAACGGAAAGAAATGTAATTGAGTCAGCTATCAGGCAGGACTTACCGGGGTAAGTAATCCCGCTGCAATGTCCCAGCATCACACAAGGCACGAGAACGTTGTGCCTCGCTCCAAGTGAAGTTTCAGGCAGAGCCACCAGCCCTGGGGAGGGAACAGAGGGAACCCAGGGGTGCGACGCTCCAGTCTCAGCCGCACCGGTGTGCTGCTGCTGCGGCGGGCAGAGCAAGGAGCTGGTCTCTGGCTGTGCCAGCGGGCTTTTGCAAAGACCTTGGTGAGGGTGGAGCCGCAGCCGTGCACTTGGCTGCAGCAGGAGGAGCTCCCGGAGAGGGGCACCCCTTGGCCGTGCATGGGCTCCCACCTGAGACGCACTCAAAGCTCAGTGAAGACAGTCAGATTGAACTCTCCGTTTCACAGGTGCCTCTCCCACAGACGACGTGGCGTATGTGACAGGACCTGTGCAAACAGAGATCATTTGGGCTCTGCTTGATGGCCAGACCCATTCCAAGTGTCTAAGAACTGGAAGGCTGGTGCTTTTCAACTGGGAGTGCCATCCAAAAGCTTCCTCAGGTGTCTAAAATCCCCACAGGAGATCTTGGATCTCTTTGGAAGGGCATCTCCACCAGCCAGAACGTACATCATCCTGAAACTAAGACTGCAGTGCTCAACATGCACCTGCTCCAGAGAAACCACTAGGAACAGTGAGGACCGTACTGTCATGTGCAAACACAAGCACGACTACATCGTGTTAGAGCAAAGCCCTCATCCACCCACATCGTGTTAGAGCAAAGCCCTCATCCACCCACATCGTGTCAGAGCAAAGCCCTCATCCTCTCGTGTCCTGCTCCTGACAGAGGCCGGTCCCAGGTACCTAAGGAAGGAGATGGCTTTTGTTCGCACACTGAACAACCCCTCAAAAAGCGTAGGGTGATCCTGGTCCCCGTCCCCTGCAGGCTGGCAGGGCTGTGGCTGCGGCTCTGATGTCCCATTTCAGATCTCTCTGCTGCCCCTCTGCTCGAAGCTCTGCTTGGCATATCTCACCCGTATAAACAGAGTCTTTTCTCCAAGAGCTTTCTCTGCACATAGATGAACTAGTTACAGCTGATGGCGTGTCACTGCCCAGCTCTGTGATGGGGAACACGGGTGACCAGCTGAACGGTACCTCCATCTCCCCGGTAAAGTTAAGAACTAACATCAGCGGATCACAAAGACAGATTCTCAGACAAGGGAAAAGTGCCGTGACCCAAGGGGACGTCGACCTAGCGATGAACTCAAGGTGCTCCCAGGACGAGCAGGCCCTGGTCATACGAAAGGTAGCGATGGATCAGCCCACCCCTTAACACGGGTGATCTGCTTGGCCAACACAGCTGTACTGTAACATATCTAAACGCTGCCTTCCACAACATCGGGGTCCCCCAGCATTAGGCTGGGGCATCACACGCATGTTGCTTGAGATAAAGCTCCTTTGTAATTCTAGGCCTTCACTGTCCGTGTCTCTCTCCTCGGTTGGCAGGGGACTCCCACGGTGCAAGTGTGGCTTCGAGTCACGAGGTGCACCAGTGGGTTCAAGTCCCACTAGGAGGGAGGTGGGTTTGAGCGCTACCAGAACTCCCGTGACAGTTTGCGCTCAAAACCTCGGAGGTTGGAGCAGCAGAGCCGGCCTGTTGCATCTGCTTCCTGGTCTGGGGTGCTGGGGGCACAGGGTGGCCCAGAGAACGTGTTTTGAAAGGGAAACAGATATGATGGGTGTTTGTGCAGAGCTCAGACCTCGGTGGAGGCAAGGTCCCCCCCTTCTCCCTCACGCACTCTGCCCTGAGCTCTGGACAGGGTAAGCACGGAGGGACGGCCGCAGCACGGGGAGCCAGCGGCTGCCTGCCCATCAGCCAGTGCCAGCAGCCCCGGCCGCGCAGCAGCCTGTCCCAAGGGCCACGTGGGACAGCAGGGAAGGATGGTAGGCAGTGGGAAACATCACGATGCACTTCTACCCTCAGCCGTGTTCACTAGTCCTTTCGTTCCCGTCTGGCACATTCAGCTGGAAAATGTGATCATCCATTATTTAGTTAGTAGATGGAAATTAGCGCATAATCTAACTTTATTATTTTCATCATTTCTTTATCTTTCATGTTTTATTCATTGTAGCTAAAGCATGAGGTTATTACTAATAATTCCATACCCAATTTATATTCCCTTTTTATATGCTAAATGTAAATTACATAGAGGAAAACGCACAGACCAGCCTTCCTATGAGGCAAGTATCCTGGAAAAAGTATAACCAGCTCAATTCTATCCCAGGACATTTCTACCAGTTCTATCTGCTGCATCGTGGAAAACAGACCCCTTCTTCTCGGCATGCCTTGCAGCACCGTGCCGGAGCCTGGCGCGGCAGCACAGTGCTGTTCCTTGGTGCGCCCCGGTCATCACACCCGCTGTCACTGGCCGCGGCGCAGCACAGGGCGATCGGACACGCAGAGGCACGTGGGCACGCGCCTTTGGAAGCACGCACGCTCCTAATTACTGTCCATTGCTTTATTTTCCAAGTAACATTTGCTTGAGTCTCACAACGAGTTGGTAACTTGATGGTTACCCCTTCACTTATTTAGAAAATACCAGGCAAATCGGAAATGTGTGTTGACCATTGGTTTAAAAAATCATACTAGCAACAAAAGTTCAGCAGTCAGGAAAGAACTAGTAAGGTCTGGAAAATAAAGTGCATTGACTGTTAAAATGGCTGACTATGATGTAATACATCATACCTATGGCTATGATGTAATGGCTATGGTGTAATACACTTAGTAAATTTTTTTGCAGTTGTGTTACCCTTCTGTGCATTTCAGTATCGTCAAAACCACCATGAAGTTTCGTACCTGCTTTGCAAAAATGCCAGAGCTCCCACATTAATGCCACTGCATTTTAGCTTTAATTAAATGGCTTTACCTCATGGCTTGCTTATCTCACGCCCTGTCACCAGCTGACACACAGCAATCAAAACGCGTGCCCCTCTGATTGCTTTTCCGTAAGAAGAGACTCGCAGGCCAAAGCTCCCCTCTCCGTGCCAGCCTTGCCTTGTCTGCGGTCTGAGATTGCTTGCTGCTCCGTCCATCACCCTCAATCCCGGCCGCTGACGCGCCGGCTGGTATTCAAAAGAAAGGAAGGGATCACACAAACGCGCAAAATTAGTGTTGCATCTTCTTGCAAAGAGGGAAGCAGCGCCGTCGGGGGGCGGGAGGTCTGCACGGGCTCGCTGCTGCGGGCCGTTGGCATCAGCCCCGCGGGCTCCCGCCTGGCCCCCGGCCCCGCGCTGCCTGAGAAAGCCTCCGTGACGCTCAGAAGTGCCCTCACGCCCGGGGTTCTTCTGGCGTGAAAGAGCCTGACGTCGCCGCTGACACCTGCCTTCTGTGGCCTGGAAATGTTTAATGTAGAGAAAAATTCAGCTGCCAAACACTAGTAAACAAGAATAAAGGTTTGATTGCTATCGTGCTCTACTCTGAGGCAAAATGCACCACAACACATGTTCTGTGTTCAGCGGTTGACACGTGCTTGAAAATTAATTTTAAAGACAGCCAAAAGGGGAAAAACTTGTTTCTTTCTGGGCACACTGATTGACAGGGTGATTAACTGTTTGTTGACTGGGTTCAAAAGTAGAGGAACAGCCAGCAAAAGGTAAGCAACTCTCATAATACTTTCAGTTAATATTTTTAAAATGTTTTCCTATAGACAAAGGAAAACATATTATTATTATTAATTTATAATCTCCTCAATTGGGCCTTGCCATGTTAGTGGCTACAGTTGGTCAACATTCATAATAATAATTAAAAAAAAGGAAAAGATGTTTTCTCCATCCCTCCAAAACCTTCCAATCTTTTATAACTTCTCAGTTAGCCAGTGAGCTGGTTTCTTATAACGCTTTTCAAGTTCAGGGTCAGACAGAAAGCAGCTCAGAAGGTCGCAAGCAGCCCAGAAAGCCGTCGGACCGTGCAGGGACACCTCTGGCTCCACGAGGTGAGGATGCTGCGGGAGCTCTTCTCCGTCATTGGCAAGGGGCGGTTTTCAGGCTCACATTTGCTCACTTGGGCTTGAGTGATCTCACCTGGGGGAAAATGCGGACACAGTGATAGAGCATGTCGGCAATTGCAGACTATTTTGTTTTTCTGGGATAAATCCAGGGGGGACCTGGCTGCCATAAAGCGAACCAGGGAAGGCACTTTCCATTCCCTTACAGGCCGGCGGTGAGAGCAGCTGCCAGGGAAGGCGGGACCGGACCCAGCCCCGCGCTCAGAAAGGAATTTTTCCCCAGCGCTTCAGTGCCAGCCCCGTGGTCCCCGGTGTGCGGGCAGGGCACGTGCTGTGCTCCCTCCCACGCCAGCCAGGGCACGGCGGCCGCCCCGCAGCACGCAGCTCCCTGCGTAGCTCAGGCCACGCGTCTTCCCGTGCACAGGTGTGACCGATCGTGCGCTTGGAGGATGTTGTTGTCCTTAAAGCCCTGCCAGTCTCCTCAGCTCCTCGCCCTTGGGAGCTGCCTGCCGGGGACGCACCTACGCGTGCTCTCTCACGGTACAGGGCTGTACGCCGTGGCTTCCCCCCGTGGGAGCCGGGCCCTGCTCCGGCGGCCGCTGCCGCCCCGGCCGTGGTGGATGGTCCAGCCCCCTTTGCCTCCCCGGACGCGCTGTCGGGCGAGCGGGCCGCCGCCGGGGATCGCCGGAGGGTGTGGGTGTGCGGAGGCCTCTGCGCTCCGAGCCGGTGGAGGATTCCGGGTCCGGAGCCGCCCCTGCGACTGCCGGCTGCGGAGCCTCGTCTCTGTTCTCGTGTATCTCAAAAGCCAGGCCAGCTTGCTTTGATGGGCTGTTGGATACAGAGGAGGCTGTGGCATCATTTGATGCAAATTATTAAATGCTCATCATTGATTATTTTTAATTATTTAGTGGGAGGTGTACTCTGAGCTGATGACACTGCTTCTACCTCTAGAAGTCACAGATGATGTGGTTCATAAGACAGTGAATATTAATAAATGTGCTGGCACATGCAAGAGAATTCCAAGCCATTGGTAAAGCCAAAGCAAAAGCTGAGAGAGGTTGAAAGTAACTATTAATGAAAATCATTGCTGAATGAAATCAGCGCCCTGAGCCACAAGGAAACTCAGCCAGGCTGATGTGGGGGACCAGAGTCCAGTCCCTCTGTTTGCTCTGGCAAGTAGCAAAGTGCTGAAGTACTTAAAGTACTTAATCTACCAAATAAAGATCTGACCTGTTGTGAAACCTTCACCAGCTGTGCAGGATTCAGTGACGCCACATAAGCATCCTCTGAAAGGTGGCCTGAATGAAAATGCATTTGTAAGTCAGAAGAGACTGTTGTGGCCAGGTAAATCACACACAGTGAACAAACTGCGCGACAGCTTTCAGCCCACCAGGGTCCTTCCAAGGCTGCAGAGCAGAGACTGTCCTGGCATGACGCATGGCTTAACGGGCTCATTAATTCCCTGGGTCTTGGGCAGGTGGGTCCCACCCCGAGCACATCTGGAGCAAAAGTGAACGGAGGAGGAATGATGCTGCCTCGGGTTCGTCTTTGCAGCATGGAGAAAAGAAATGTCAGGTTGAGTCGAGCAGATGTGATTTCGAGCATAATCAGAATGCTTTCTTGTTATTGCCTTTTTAAAAAATAATAATCTGATATTTTAAATATTTATTTCAAAGGTCAAATTTGTTGGGAAAATAATCATACAAGCTGTTTATCACAAATTCTTTCAAGTGAGGACTTCTGTCGAACGTGGCCGCCGCCGGGGGTGTGCCAAGGAGCGCCTGCCTGCCCTGGGGCACATGTCGGAGCCTTACCAGTCCTGGCCACGGCCATAGTGAGAGGACTGCGGCTGCCGATGTACTTCGTGTTAGGTCAGACCGTTTGCAGTCTGCTGAGGTAATAGACCGGCTTCTACTGACTCTACCCAGGGATTCATCGTTCCCATCAACATATTCCACCAAACTTTCCTGTTGCCATGCACAACGCATCCCTCTGTGCTACAGCTGTGAAGTTAGTCTCAGAGCCTACCAGAATATAGAGTCACTAATGCCTCCAGCATTTCGATTAGACATTTCCATGGAAATTGATATTTTATACGATGTGCTCCGTCATGGAAAAGCTCAGAGAAGATTTCTTGTTCGCTCTGGGAGGAGGCAAGCGCACCGCCTGGGACTCTGCTCCAGGGGCCTCTTGCCCAGCCAAACCGCACAGCAGCAGCCGTGGCTACCCCGCAGGCAGGCTGGGGCCAAACACGTCGAAGTTGGGCACGGTAAAGTGCCACCCAGGCTGCGAAGGGAAACCTGGCGGCCGTTACCCGAGTGCCCCAGGATCCCCAGCGTCCTGCTCTCCAGGGGCGGCAAGTGCAAGGCTAATCCCCCCCTTGCTCCACTCCCAAATGCCCTCAGCACCTCCCTCCTCGCCTCGCCTCGCCTCCCATGGGGTCAGCCTGCAATGTGGCGAGAATGAAATCTTGCAGAAAGCTCTCAGCTCAAACCCAGGGGCTGGGGGGGGCAGTGCTGGCGCCGTCGCCGTCTCGCTGGTGGCTGGCAGCCCCCTTGTCCGCGCGGTGCGTGCCCGCAGCCGGTGTGCCATCCCGTGCTGAGCGGGGACGGGACTGGCTCCTCATCTGGCCGCTCACATCGTTAACCCACGGGGCCCTCGCTGGGCAGCACAGGCTATTTCCAGGTGCAAAGGGTTGATAACAGCACTGTAAGAACGTGATTGTTAGATGAGATGGGGCTCATGATAATTAGTCTCGCCTGCTTCATTACAGGCCATTGCAGAGAGTCTGCAATAGGTTTCCAGAACAGGAAACATTACAGCTAAAACAGAGAAACAGCCCCACGGAATAATCTGAAGAATATATAACGGTGATAATGGCAGGTTAAGGAGAAGTCTCCAACCACAGCCTGGACGTGACCTGTGCCTGCAGGGCTGCTAGCAGCACCCACAGCCCGACCTGGCTGCTCGCTCCAGCACCCGTGGCCCTGCACGCTCCCAGGACTGGTCCTCTCCTCCAGTTCCCCTGCCCGTACCAGCAAGTCGCCGGCAGCCTGACGTCTACCTCCGCTGTCTGACACTGCCAGCCCTGCCACAGTGTTTGGCAAAGGCACGACAGTCGTCCTGCAGGATTTGTATCTCTGCTTCCCAAGCAGCCTCGGGGAACACCGAGCACTCGGTCCTTGCTTGGTCCCGTGGTCTATGTTTTCCTCCCTTGTCACTGGGCTGCCTGTCTATTCTAGGACCGTTCTCGGATGGCTAAGTCCCAGAGGTGCTTCTGAGAGGGCGAGCGAGCCCCTCGTCGCGGCTCTTGGCCCGCAGCGGGACAGGCTGGGACACCAGTGCGGGCAGCAGGGAGACACCGGTGAGGTTACCAGTGCCGTGCCGGGGCTGGCTGCTTCCCGCGGTCGCAAGCCAAACTGCAGGGGTGATGCTGCCTCTCTCCTCACCGTCTCGGCCCAGCGTGTTTGGCACACCTCCACGCCGACCCTTCCTTGCCACCCCCCATTTCATTACGCTTAGTTCCCAGCTGCGTGCCACTGCTGACCTGTGACCGTGGAGACATAAACCTTCAGCACAGAGTAGGGAGCAGATAATGAAAATGGGTGCAAATGCAATTTCAGAGTAATGTTGTTACCTGCCTTGAGGTGGAAAATCAGCATCCGTCTGCCTAGTCAAAGCATTACAGTTTATTATGCTACTGCACAACACCATTTCCAGCACGGTAGGTCATTTCAGATGATAATTCTCCATCCAAGGCATCTGCCTGAGGCTTCCCCAGCCCCAAACCTTCTCCCAGCCGCCCGGTTGGTGTTGCAGTGGGTGTGGAGGTAATTTAGTTACGCCAGAGTATTCCCAGCTCCTTTGCTTTTCTGTGAAATATCCCTCTCCTGGCACAGCCTTACAGGGAATAGCAACAGTGACTGGGCTGGAAAGTGCTGGACTGAGCTGTCGTGTATCTCCTCACCGGAGTGATAATAATGCAACAAAATGAACCTCCCCAGATTTTACGCCACTCCGGAGCTCTCAGATGCAGCCCACGCTCTGCTGGGCACATCGAAGTGATCCCTCCCCACGCTGCTCCTGCAGAGCCCAGGTCAAAGGCGCTGCTGGGCTGCGAACAGCAGGCGAAGAGAGGGGAGTGCGATACAGTGACTGAATTATTCATTATGACTTGCTCATTCAGCTCTGTTCGTCACTAAAGACCTGCTTTAGGAGCAAATACTGTACAACGTTGCTTTACAGAGGTAGCAGAGGATGTTTTTTCTGCAGTACATTGTAAATCTATGCATGTTTCCACCTCTGCCACTCTCTCCCTTTCTGTCTCTTTCTCTCTCCCCCTCTACTTCTTTTCCTATTGCAATACATTTCTTAAGCTAGATTTTTCCGTGAATTAGTTTTTAATGCCTGCTTATGCGAGGCAGTTTTTCATATTTTATATCTCCATCAATAAAGATTTCTTCCTTATCACCAGTAAAATTGGAGTTTTGATTAAATATGATCCAGCAGCACTAAGCACATAGTCTGTATTAATTTCAGTGCCTCATTATATGCCAGTGGTATTTATATGGGTTTATATATCAAATATACTATGTGTATATAAGCAGAGACTTTCAGAGCAAATACTAGATATATGAGCCATAAAAAATAGAACGGAAGAAAGCCTCTCACTCAGTCCAGCCACAGAGCATTTACTGCCCCTGTCCATGAAGGTCATGGAGACAGTGGTAGGAAAGGGACCTTCTCAGGGACCAGGAGGCCCTGGCAACAGCAGCAGCATCAAGCCTGATGCTCCTGCAGCAAAAGAACCAGAAGGTGCAGAACCTCGTGGCATTGTGCTCACTGCCCCCAGGCCTCCACTCTTCTGGAGAAGTCGTGGCCAGGAAGCACTGACAGATGAACGTCTTCTCTAGAAGCCATCTGCTCATTTAAGAAAAATGGTGCAATATTCTGGTGCTCTCATGTTTTTATTCACTCTTCATCCCCAACGCGTTCTGCTTCATTTCGAGGGAATCCTGGCTGTGTGAGCAGGGCACAACATGGGGCAATGCCCAGGGGTCAGGTCACAAGCAACCATCGGTGCGCTGGTACTCCTGCCCGGGGCTCTGCGTCGCACAGACTTCCTTGTGGGGTTGACTGAAAGTCCCTTCTACTGAGAAAGCATCATTTATTTATAGCCAAGACCCAAATTAAACACAGATTGCAAAAATGTGTATTAGTGGCCTTGACAAAGTGGGTAGCTCCTTGGCTTGGAGAAATACTCCCTGAAGAGTGAGTATCCTCCGACAGGGACCAGAGGGTTGCTCTGAATGCAGGCTTCAGGGCTGCTGGCGTTCTGGTGCTTCGTGTGGTCACCCTAAGGTGGCGTTATCAGTGCTTTAGAGGTCATTAAAGGGAAAACGCAGACAGCAGAAGTCTGTATTCAACCTGATGCCACACAGCAGTCGCAAATGTATGTTCTCCCTCCCTGCACCACTCCATTACTCTGTCTCGAGCCCTGTGGGCAGGCTGGAGGTGTGCGTGCCCTGCTGTGCACACATCTGTCTCGCTCTGCACGCAGGCCGGGCTGGGCTGCGCAGGAGACCGGACCCTCCCGGAGGAGCGACACAGGAGCGGGCAGCCAAGCACAGCTCACGTGCGTGGAGCACAAGATGCCTCTGGGGTTTCTGGATAGTCAGCACCAGCCCCCTGAGCAGGGCACTGGCTGCCCACGAGGGCAGAGCCTTGGGCTGGAGAAAGGGATGCACCCGGGTGAAGTTCAGACACGTGGCAGCATTAGATTAATTCATGTTCAGCAAAAACTGTCCCATCAAAGTCCAGGGAGCTAACGGTGAACCTGCTTTCTCAGGTTAAAGATGTGCTTTTCTTACACCACAGCCTAGGGAGCACTTCGCATTCATACTTCTGCCCTCCCTTCTCAAAGTTAACTTTCACTTGTAGTTAGGATTGAACAGAAAAATCCAGAGGATTAGAGAAGAAGGAGAAAAAGTCTAAATTCTGCTCTGCTTCCTGTCACATTTCCCTACCATCTCATCAAAACTTTTCTTAGTCTTGTTTGGACTAGTTTGTCACTGGGATCAATAAGATGCTGCCGCCCTTGAATATGGTGCACGTCTGGAAACGCCACTGAAATCAGTGGGGACCCTGCTCTCCTCCTTCCCTCCGTTCAACCCAGCACAGGTGTAGCGTCGGGGTGAGCCGGGTGAGGGTGACTGACGCCTCCCACACACCCTCCTCTGGGCCAGGGTCAGGGCAGAGTGGGAATGCCCGTGCCGGCGCTGGGCAGGGGGCAGAGGCGAGGAGCGAGGGCAGGGTGAGCAGCGGCAGGAGATGTGCGGGGCCGGTGGGCTCTGAAATGCTGGAAGAGGAACTGCATGAGCAATGCAAGGAGCGGCGCCAGCACCCGCCTCCCCCCGGCGAGGCAGTCACGTACCACGGGGCACGCGACGTAACGGCTTGCAATGCTGACCTTGGGGGCCAAGAAACGCCTTGCTGAGCTCTTCCCTCAGCCCTGGCTGGGAAGCAGCTCTCTGGTGGGTTGCCCACCCCTGCCTCAGCCCCAGGGCCGGTGCTTGCCCGTGCAAGGCTCTCCGGGAGCTGTGGACGCCCGTTGGGAGCTTGGGCTGAGAAACCCGTCCCAGCAGAGCTCCCCACATCCCTGCGTGCGGAGCGTGGGACGCGCTGGGGTCGCCTCTGACAGCTCGTCCCACAGGGCGTTCAGCAGCGCTACGGCTCGGCTGTGAGCTCAGAGCCTGTAATGATGACCTCTCCTTTTTCTTCTGATTTTGTTTCTTGCTGAAAAACCATCTCTGGGGAACAAGCCTCCGTTGTGCCACCTGACCACAGCTGTGAGATACCATCGTCAGAGGACCAACAGAGAGGCACATCTGCTGCTGTTTCCTACTCCCATTAATAATGGTGTCGCTGAATCAGATCATAGAACCACAGAAGGGTTTGGGTGGGAAGGGACCTTTCAAGCCCATCCAGTCCACCCCCCTGCCATGAGCAGGGACAGCCCCAACTAGATCAGGTTGCCCAGAGCCCCATCCAGCCTGACCTGGAATGTTTCCAGGGATGGGGCATCTCCCACCTCTCTGGGCAACCTGTGCCAGGGCCTCACCACCCTCAGTGTGAAAAACTTCTTCCTTATATTTAGTCTAAATCTCCCCTCTTTTAGTTTTAAACCATTACCCCTTGTCCTATCGCAACAGGCGATAAACAGATAAATCTCACAACTGTTCTAAAAAATGTGCACTGTGTGGCTCCCTGAAAACAGATTAAGATTTACTGCTCTCCGTTCAGATAACAGCTGATGAGGATAATGGGTTATCTCTGCAGGGCACCGTACAATTCTCATTCTCTCAGACTCCACGGAGTACCTTATTTTTATGCTCACATATATAACCAAATATGTCAGAAGAACAGAAAGGGAAACAGATAAATCATCTATATTTGAAAACCAGTTATGACTCAAGTAAAGAAAAGTGCACAAATTCCAGATTGTTCTCAAGGAAAATTATGGGTATGTGCACAGTAATGGAAGCTTTTCTTATCTGAGGTTTTATGTTGAATATCTTTTCTTCCTCCATTTGCCATTATCAGACAAGAACAGAAAACAATTAACTTCTAATAGTCCTTGAATCTCCTCTCTGAGACTTCTCTATGTTTCTTCTTTAAAATAAAAGGCAAGATTTCACTACCGTGTAACAGATGTCATACGTGTGGTTTGTTGCTGCAAAGGTGAAAACAATTTCTGTAACTGGAGAGTCTCGTCTCATCCCTGTTTAGAGCCTTTTCAGGTACTTTAGGAAGCATCTGGGATGGAAAGTCAGCACTTGTCATGCATCCATTTATTTCCCCTCCTGAGAAATGCTTGTGTGTTTACTGGGTGCGTGACTGGCAACCAGCCCCGGTGCAGCACCGCTCACCCACGCCGGGTGAGGGCCGGCTCTAAACTGGCACGCGAGCCTGACCTGCACAGCCTGTCTCCGCAGGTTTTGTCCCCCAAGGGAAAGCTGTCCCTGGATGTTGTTCGGGAGGAGACAAGCAGGTGACAGAAACCTGTTTCTGAAGGGTTGGGGTTTGGCGTCTTGTGCCGGGGGATGTCAGGAAGGGCAGGACTCGCCTCCTGAGCAGGACCAGCCCCTCTCACGCGGCTCAGTCCTGGACGACAGCCTTGCCCCGGCCGTGCCGCCATCCTGGGCTGCCTGCCGCCTCTCTCAGCCTTCCCAGGACTCGCACCATGCCAGGTGTTGGCAGAACTGCTGCAAATCCCTTTGGACTGCCGGTATCCATTACTGCAGCCTCTGCTGAGGAGTTTTCCCCTTCATCTGCCTTTCCAAAGTGGAACATGCAAGCACTAAATATCAAAGGTTCTCTGCTCTGTCTGACTTACAAGGTTTGCGAAGATGTACTCTCACACTCGTCAGACTGGTGTGTCAACTGCTCAGGAGAGCGAGGGGAGGTGGGAGCCTGCCATCCCCATGTATTTCTCAGAGTGTCTTGGAGGCGCAGCACAGTTGCAGTGGTACCTCTCCAGAAACCTCCAGGAGCCCAGCATACAAATAACCTGATGCATGCAACATGGGGCTGGAGGGAAGAATGTGTTTAGTGCAGGGAACTATCAGTAAAATCGTCCCCGGAAACAACAGCTCAAAGTGGTTATGAAGTTGCCTGGACTACAATTTCCATGGATATTTTTCCTGCTTTTTGGTGGGGACAGTTGTGATTCGATGGGTTTAGTACAAGGCTGTGCACATCAGCCAGGAGCAAAGATGCTCCCAGCACGGTACAGCTGCCGGGCACGTGTGTGGGATGCAATGCACAGTATCTGCAAAGCGCAGGCGCAGACTGGATGTATTGGAAGAGGGACAGCAAGTTTGGCAGCTGGATGGTCTGGCAGTGTAGGCACAGCCAGAGGTTGCACCAAGGGAATTTGTGCCCGCTGTGGAACTCATTCAGGCTGTTCTCATTGTCTGTGTCATGTTTAAGCTGTGGGCAAAGCTGCCCTCCTCCAGGCCCTGCGCGGGGACTCGTCACCCGAGGGCAGACCTGGCCGGGGGAGCCAGGGGCAAGGACAGCGCTGCGCACCCCCGCCTCGCCCGTCACCTGCATCATCCCCTGCCCCAGCAAGCAATGGCCCTCCGGTTCCTCACTCTTCCCGTTGCTGCCAGTGTAGCTGCAGGCACCCTGCTGACCTCCAGGCTCTGGGCACTGGAGCTGCCCCTTTCTGCCAAGCCTGAAGCCTTCTCCAGCCCACCAGGTCCCCGGGACCCATCCATTGCCCAGCTGTGCAAGCCGTCCCCCTCCCACGCCGCCGTCCCCCCAGGTCACAGCTCCACAGCTCTGCAGTGGCCTCCAATTCCTCACGCTTGCTTCCCCTGATGCGTGTGTCATCATTAGCTTCTTCAAATAGTTTAAATTATTTAACTTTAAATAAATTTTGAAGTGTCATAGCTTACCGGGGTTGAATCATACCTCCTTGAAAGAAATAGAAAAATGCTGATTTCAGAAGGGGTAGCTGGATTTTCAGACTAGAATGGTCTAATTTGGCGTCATGTGCAATGCCTGCCACATTTCCTTTTCCTTTGGGCTGTTCCTGCCCCAAGCCCCAGGCTCTCGGGTATTATATAGAGACAGTCCTGGAAACATCCAATCTGCACTGCGTAACTCCCACCAAATAAAATCCTTCATAACTACTGGAACAACTGGTTAGGGGCTAACTAGTGTTTAAAAGATATTTTCTGTCTAGTTTTCTACTTTGAAATTATGGTTTTGAATCTTGTAGGATGCTGTCCAGATTTCATTAGGGTATAAACACAGAGTTATTTTAAGTAAGTTAGTAAGATAGGTTTTCTGTGCAATTTTTTTGTTAGGAATCCTGATCCAACAGCAGAAAGAAAAAGGTACAGATCAGATATTAAAATTGCACTTTATACTAGGATGTTGCAAAAGAAATCATAGTAAAAATGTGATTTCAAGACTGTTAAGCAATATATTCACACTGCTGCGGGTGTAATTTTACGTCCTCGATGCTGGTGACTCCAGTAGCCATCCTTCATAACAAGTTCTGGTTTTGTCTGGAGCTCATGCAAGCCTTGGAACTTAATTATAGTTCTAATATTCTTGCTAATGAATTTGAGCATAATTACGGAGTGGAGTGATTTCAGAGGTACTTTATGTGAATACTAATCACTCTTTAAATGCCCGTGTCGGTTAACTGAAAGTACGGCTTCCTCCCGGGAGGTAGCGCGGCGGTGAGCTCAGCAAGCCCTCCTGAGGCGGAGGGAAGGGTCACCGGGGGAAGGCAGGCGGCCATGGGGTGCATTGGGGCGGCTGGGAGGGGGGGGCCGGCCAGGGGACCCGCCTCGAGCTGCCTGGCTGATGCCAGGCCGCTGTCCCCAGCTCCGGGCTGGCGGCGTGTAGCACGGGCGGGTGAGGGGACGCCCAGCCCCGAGGCTGCGCCTGCCGGGACAGGGGGGATTCAGCCGGCAGCTGAGGTGCGGGGCCAGCCAGGGCCGGGGCCTCTCGCAGCTGGCTGCGGCAGACGAGGGCCTGACTCGCATGGCCAGGAAAGGGGCTACGAAGATGATTAAGGGCCTGGAGCATCTCTCCTGCGGGGAAAGGCTGGGGGAGCTGGGGCTGTTCAGCCTGAGGAAGAGGAGGCTGAGAGGGGACCTCACCAACGCTTGTCAATATCTCCAGGGCGGGTGTTGAGGGGACGGGGCCAGACTCTTCCCAGTGGTGCCCAGCGACAGGACAAGGGGCAACGGGCACAAACTGGAACACGGGAAGTTCCGCCTGAACACGAGGAAAAACGTCTTCGCTGTGAGGTGCCCGAGCCCTGGCACAGGCTGCCCAGGGAGGGTGTGGAGTCTCCTTCTCTGGAGAGATTCCAACCCGCCTGGACGCGGCCCTGTGCAGCCTGCGCTGGGTGACCCTGCTCTGGCAGGGGCTGGGCTGGGTGGTCTCCAGAGGGCCCTTCCAGCCCCCACCGTTCTGGGATTCTGGGATTCTGGGATTCTGTGAAAGAGTGCTGAAACTCTG
The DNA here is from genome assembly GCA_009819775.1 of Phoenicopterus ruber ruber. Taxonomy (NCBI): domain Eukaryota; kingdom Metazoa; phylum Chordata; class Aves; order Phoenicopteriformes; family Phoenicopteridae; genus Phoenicopterus; species Phoenicopterus ruber. The sequence goes on from CM020219.1 coordinate 211,395, forward strand.
CTTTATGTGCGCGTGCGTGTGTTTGTATGTAAGCGTCCGTGCCCACGCGCCCCACGCATGCGCAGCCAGCCGGGGTGAGCTGTCCTCCCCCGGCCCAGGGACGGGCAGCCCGGCAGGGACCGCCCGGCCTGCCCTGCCGAGCCGGGGTGCATGCTGCTGAGAGCTGGGGGACACAACACCCCGGAGGCCCTGGAAGCCAGCGGCCCAGGACCTGCCCGACCCCCAACCCAGCCTTTCCTGAGACATGTTCAGTGTCAGGACACGAGTGTTTTAGTCAGGGGAAGAGGCGTCAGAGCATGGAGAACCTCACTGCTCAGCACGCCGGGGAGATTGCGGGACATTCCCCCTTCCCCACACTAGCACAGCCCCATCTGGGACTTGGCAAGGCCTGGGAGCTCCTCTTCAGGGAGCATCACACCAGCAGGGATGTGCCTTCAGCTGCGGGAGCTCCAGGGTGGGGGGCAGCGCTGGTGGGCTGCTTCTGGGGACAGAACGGCTGGGGGTCTCACTTCTGCAGCAGCGGTGGGGTCGCGTCCCAGTGCTGCGGAGCACTGCCCGGTCGTGGTGGCTAAGAAGCAGCGTGCATGAAAATGCACGTAAAAAAGAGGTGGTGGATGGGTGCGTGCCCTTCGGAGTGGTGTCTGATGGAGAGGAAATAGATGTTCCCGCAGAACAGGGGGTGAAGGATCCAGAGGAGGCTCCAGCTGTCAAATGGGCCAGGCTAACTTGAACAGAGCGCCTGAATTTTACAGTATCTGCACAGCTAATAAAATCAACAGAATTCTGTTCCTCCAGGCAAAAATAACATTGCTGCTTCTCTGCCTCTTTTTCATGTCTCATTTTACGCTTGCAAGACATTCCAGGCATCTGAGACATGACATTTCTCTTCATATGGTCTCCGTCTCAAGGCAAAATTTAACCTCTGGGGAAGATTATTGATTTGAGAAGTTTTGCAAAGATCAATACAAATGACAACCATTACTGAAATGGAAGCTTATGGGTTGCATTGAATTAATGTGACATCCATATTGAGATGTGTTTTCTTTCTTTCAAATAATTTAATAAATTTCGGATCTCCTCTGAGAGAAATAATTAATCGAGCAAAATGTTAATTAAGGAAAATTATTTTTTCACAGCACAGATCTTCTACGGAAAGAATACTGAGTGAAATGACTGAAGTTTAACTTGATGAAAACTGGTGTCAGTGTTTGCACAGCCTCACAGCGTGCGCACTCCCTGTGCCCGGCGGAATTAGAACTTTGCGTTGTGATGATGCCATTAGGAACGGCCAGCAATCACTTCTTCAGCCCTTCTGCACAGCGACAAATGGGAGATACATATTTACAACCTTATGTTTACTTCATGGTTATTTAAATCTGAAACTACTTCCTTGCCCTCATTCGCATCATCACACTTACTGTTGCGCAAAATATATCAGACACGGGCTGTTTCCATATGCGATTTGCTGGGATTCCTGCAGCTTAGCATGCAGTGGAAAAATGTACAGGCATACACAAACACATATATGTGTATACATGTGTGCATTTCTCTATATATGCAGATATAAAGAGAGGGGGTAGGATTACAGACAGTGCTGGAGCTGGTCGGTCGCTCGTAGCAGAGCACAGCCCTGTGCGCAGTGACCTGTGCCCGAAGGGGTTCCGTGCCCTGGCACACGGAGCCACAACGGCTGCACGAGAGCCGTGTGCTGCCCTCGCCCGCGTCTCAGGAGCTCTGACGGTCGCAGGGCTGCGTTACCGTCTCTGCCCTGCGTCTGCCTGCGCGGGCAGACCCGGGCAGCCCTGAGCCCTGCAGCTGCACACCGAAGGCGTCACCACAGCGCACCGGAGCCTGCGCTGGTGCTTGCGGTTGTTTCCACCCCGGTGCAGTAGGAGACCTGTACTCCTCTAAATTGCACCTTCGTGCTGGAGTCACAGATGCCTCATTCTGCACAGAATAACTGCTTGTTGCTACTATTCGTCTAAAACCAGTGCTTGTTGCTGACACAGGTGAAGTTAAAGTCAGGCGTAGCCACCTGGGTGCTAGACAAGCTGCTGTTGCAGTTCAAGTCCAGGAAAACTTTGGACAGAGCCAGCCTGCCAGGCCCCAGCCCTCAGGTCCTGCAAAGTCAGCACAAAGCCTGTGGCAGCGGCAGGAGCGAACTACTGGGTCACAGGGCTGCAGGAGAAATGCACAGTCTGGGTGTGAGAAACTGTGAGGTGTGTGAACTGGGAGCTGCTCATTACTTGTGTGGTCAGACAGATGGGACCTCAGCGGCTGGTTGTGCACCTAAGAGCACGAAGCGTGCACCTCCTCCAGCGACCCCTCAGCGCAGTGATCATCGAGTCCTGCTAACTGCTCAGGCCGGCAAACACAGGAATGTGAGTGACAGGGAAAAGCTGCACAACCACAGAAACAGATAGCCGAAAATGTGGAAACACTATTATTATCCATTACCATTGCCACCAAGATCCACATGCACAGCACATGGGAGTTTGCACCCCTAAGAGCTACTAACCTCTCCCAGAAAAGGCTGGGTGAGAAAACCCGACGGGACACCATGGAGGAGAGGGAGGGTGGCAGGTTCAGCAGCACGCTCTGAGCCGCAGCCACCCCGGCTTTGCTGAGGCTGAGCGATGGTGAAGAGCACAGGAGCTGAATTAATGGCCTGGATGTGACTTTCCCTTCCTCTCATTTTCAGGTAATGTCTTACAAAGCTTCCGGATTGCTGGAAAGGTTAGAGATAAACTAGTGTTTATTTTGTGCTGTTCTGATCTTATCAAAATAGGGCACAGGTAGAAATTCCCTCCTGCTGCTAAGGGCAGTTCAGCCTCCCGAGTCACACACTGTCCCGCACGACATCCTGGTCTCTAAATTGGAGAGACATGGATTTGACGGATGGATGGCTCAGTGTGTAAGGAATTGGCTGGATGGTCGCACTCAGAGTTGTGGTCAACAACTCGATGTCCAAGTGGAGACCACTGACGAGTGGCGTTCCTCAAGGGTCAGTGTTGGGACCGGCGCTGTTTAACACCTTTGTCAACGACACGGACAGTGGGACGGAGTGCCCCCTCAGCAAGTTTGCCGACAACACCAAGCTGTGTGGTGCGGTCGACACGCTGGAGGGACGGGATGCCATCCAGAGGGACCTGGACAGGCTGGAGAGGTGGGCCAGTGCAAACCTCATGAAGTTCAACAAGGTCAAGTGCAAGGTCCCGCACATGAGTCAGGGCAATCCCAAGCACAAACACAGGCTGGGCAGAGAATGGATTGAGACCAGCCCTGGGGAGAAGGACTTGGGGGTGTTGGTTGAGGAGAAGCTCAACATGACCCAGCAATGTGCGCTGGCAGCCCAGAAAGCCACCCGTGCCCTGGGCTGCATCCCCAGCAGCGTGGCCAGCAGGGCGAGGGAGGGGATTCTGCCCCTCTGCTCCGCTCTGGGGAGACCCCCCTGCAGTGCTGCCTCCAGCTCTGGGGCCTCAGCACAAGAAGGACATGGACCTGCTGGAGCAGGGCCAGAGGAGGCCACGGAGATGATCCAAGGGCTGGAGCACCTCTGCTATGGAGACAGGCTGAGAGAGTTGGGGTTGTTCAGCCTGGAGAAGAGAAGGCTCCGGGGAGACCTTATTGCAGCCTTCCAGCACCTAAAGGGGCCTCTAAGAAAGCTGGAGAGGGACTTTTGACAAGGGCAGAGAGTGACAGGACAAGGGGTGATGGCTTTAAACTGAAAGAGGGGAGATTTACATTAGATCTAAGGAAGAAATTCTTCCCCATGAGGGTGGTGAGGCCCTGGCACAGGTTGCCCAGAGAAGCTGTGGCTGCCCCATCCCTGGAAGTGTTCAAGGCCAGGTTGGACGGGGCTTGGAGCAACCTGGTCTAGCGGAAGGTGTCCCTGCCCATGGCAGGGGGGTGGGACTGGATGATCTTTAAGGTCCCTTCCAACCCAAACCATTCTGTGATTCTATGACAGAGGAGCAGAGACATGCAGTATCCAATGTTCTTGGTCAAACACTACGGATAAACTGTATGTGTAAGAAATAAGTAAATAAGTAGGACTTGGAAGTGTACTTGATCTGTTATCTTGCAAAATGAAATATGGGAGGAAGAGTTCAGAAAATTTCATGTAACATTATTTTGACTTGGAATAAATAGATGAACCTCATGGGATTTAGCCTCTTTGAGCTGTAAGCCAGCAGACACTTGCCTTCCTGCAGCTATTTTGTTGTCGTCTTGCAACTCCCGTGATTCCTCCTTGGAGACTAGCTCTCTCTCTGCCTTAGACGCCTCTGAAGCTCTCCCCCCTTAGCTGCACTGCTGCCTGCCCTGGAGCACCCCGTTGCCTTGCCAGCCCCCCCGCTGGGGGCAGCTCCGCTCCTACTTGGGTGAATGGTGAGCAAATGAGCTTTCAAGTATGAGGGGTGGTGGCAGCAGAGGCTGAAAATCATCAGGCACCAAATTCCTTCTGGCTGCTTCTCTGTTGACCTCAGTGTCTCAGCACATTTGCCCTAATGCCTGTTGAGGCTCAGGCACAAGAAGAATGACTTTTCTTTTCTTTTCTTTTCTTTTCTTTTCTTTTCTTTTCTTTTCTTTTCTTTTCTTTTCTTTTCTTTTCTTGTTTCTTCTCTCTTTTTTTTTTTCTTCTCATATCATTCATTGGGAAAAACATTTTGGAGCAAGATGAATCATTGCAATTTATTATTTAGGAGATAGTGACAGTTTTGAGATCAGTGGCAAGTCCGTGCTTCCCTCTGATGCTCTGTCTGACGGGCAGCGGGGAGGCAGAGCACAGCTCTTGCCTGCGGCCAGCGACACCGCAGTCAGGCTGGGGCTCGGACGCGGCAGCTGATGGAAATGCTGCTGTCCTGAGACAGCGATGTCCTAGGGCCAAGCTGGGCTGGGAAACTGGTGTTTTCTCAAATGAATTAGATGAAGCCAGTGAAAACTCAGAACCAAAGGCTCATCTGAAACTTTCCATCTCTGAAAACATGGCAGATTGTGGCAGAGAAATAAATGAAGAATGTGAAAATGAAAATGATGCTCCAGCAGCCAGCTGATGCAGTTGTACAGGGAGTTTCTCCCAGAAGAAGGATGCCAAGCCTCAGGGGTTTTCTTTCTCCCTTTGAGCAGGCACCAGCAATCAGCACTGAGGTGGAAGAGCCTTTCAGCCACTTATGAATACTCAGGTGCTTTTCCTTGGCTTGTGAAAACTCAAGCCAGCCAGTCAGAGGGAGCACGATGCCTGCGTGGCCAGCGAGGGTGAGCGTGCCAGAGCAGGAGCTGAGCACAGCTGGGAGAAGAGAATAAATAGAGAGCAGCCTCCTGCACCCTGGAGAATCCTTACCAAAGCACTGATGGAATGACTGCACTGACTAGCTGGCAGTGCTCCCAGATAACGGGTGCACAGCAGCGGCAGCCAATTTACCATGTAAAACTGAGACCACCATCGGGTCGAACCCAGCCCCTGTGGGCCAGCTGCCTCTTAGCAACTGGACCAGTTCAGGTGAACACCTCTTTGGCAGTTTAATCTGAAGGGAAGCTAGTTTTTGGTGCAAGAGACCACGTGGGAGGCAGCACACTGCCCTCGGTGCACAGTGGGGATCACTGGAGCTTCCTTCCCCAAGGAGCTGCTCCGCAGCGAGAGCCATCCCGCTGCCGGGCACGGCTACGCCGAGTGGCACTGCCCCACCTCGGCGCTAATTCGGAATATTCACTCTTGAAAAAGAACTCAAAGGTTTGGACAGGAATTAATAATTATCGGTAATCAAAGCATGTAAACACATAAATAAATACATGGGGCACTGGCTAGTGCAAAAGCACACATCTGCAGATGGGTGTGCAAGGGCACACGCACGCCCTCGCGCAGCAAAGGTGTGCTCTGCTCCTTGACGCCGCGCTTTGGTGAGTAACTCAAGAGACAAATTCCTAATTCTCTTACTTGGTGGTGGCAGTGTCTGCACAGGGTGGTGTGTAATGAAAGGGAAATGAACTCTGAGGATAAGGCACTTAGCAGACAGCTAGAGGAGGAGTATTTCTTTGATTTTAGACAAATCCTCCCGTCAGTGTTCTGCTTTTGATCTTTGCATGGAAGGGTAAGTTTTATGTAAGACAAATGTCTATCAAAGTTTTATTTAAAAAGCATGCTTGCCACAGAAGGTGGCACAGTGATTAGATGTGGCATTTGAAGCAAGGCAGTCTAAACAGCCCAGGAATGCGGAAGGATTAAAGTGAGGTCTCACGTAGAAACTATTGCTGTTTTGTTAGGCAAGTGTAGCCTTTTAGGCAATGAAGTTGGGTGCTGTTAATCTATGCTGACAGATAATGGTTAATATTTGGGCAGTTGTAATTTTTTTCCGCTGTCTTTTCTGGTTGATAGAGCATGACTCAGTGCACAAAAGATTCTACTCCATGTAATTTTGGGAACAAATAATAGTTATCTCTTGGAAACACTGTGTCTAGCTCTTGGGGACCATTTGAAAAGCCTCATTTACAGTCATAACTGAGGTGGTTCAGAGCTCCTGGGAGCGAAGGATGCAGAACCAGCTGCCTGTGTCACCGCAGCACGCTGCAGCTCTGCAGCGCCGGGAGGAGAGCCTGGGAAACAAGCAGGGCCTGCAGGGCGGGGAGCGAGGGCTGCGGCGGCCAAGGGACTCTTTTACCTGGTGGCCACGACTGCCCTCACGAGTCCTACACCCTCCATCCATCTCTCAGAGCAACAAGAGCAAGGATGGAGCGGAGCAAATTCCTTGGAGACAGGTACAGCCCTCTGAGGCATGTTTACTCCAGATGGAGAGTTCTGTCTTACTCTGTGCTTTGCAAACCCATTGCAAGGTCGCTGCCATTTCTGAACTGTTGCAGCAGTTCAAGGGACCACGAGAGTTAGTCTTAGCCGTATATCACATTTCTTGTTGATTACTATTTCCTTTTGCCCAGTTCATCCTCTTGCCTAGCAGTCAGCAAGGTCAAAGAGCAGCCTGTTGCTTGCAGCCGGGTCAGGTCCGTCAGAGAAGAGTTTGCACCACCACACATTCATTCATTCATTCATTCGTCCAGCACTGCCCACACACGTGGGTAGCGAGCCGAGGGCTAGAGCAGGCGCCTGTGGAGATGCCCGGTTTTTATTTCCCAGGGGGCAGGAACTGACTGGCCATGGAACGCTCCTGCCCTTCTCAGGCTGCCTTGTCCGTCCCTGCACGGTGCCCGTCAGTGCGCAGCGAGCAGAGCTGCGCCTGGCTCGCGGCTGTCGGAGGCTCCTGACCATCCGCCCTGGACCAGGGCTGCTGGTTTACCCGGCACGACAGTCACGGAGCTGCTGCCCAGCCAGGGGAGGGGCGTTCTTAATACACGTGCTAATTTTAAACCGAGCGCTCTTCCCCCATTAAACCGCTGTTTCTGCCCCGGCACGGAAGCGTGAGTGCGGATATGAACATCCTCTCCCTCCCTCCCTGGGGGCTCAGGGACCAAGCAGTACTGCGAGGGGTGAGTAATGGCAGCAGTGAGGATCATGCAGAGCATCCAGAGTCTCATTAAAGAGCTGGGTCCTCGGTCCTTGGACCTGCGTCGCTAATGGCCCTATATTGAGGTGATAATTGTGGCAAACTGAATACCCAGCCATTAGAGACCAGAATGGGTGATAGGAGACCAAAAGCACATTAAATGTCAGACAGTGGTATCTGGGTAAAATCTTTGGTGCCTCATAATTAAATAAAGGATTCTTTGAATCAGGAATGGTAAAAGCCAAGTTTTAAATAGGGCTGACATGGAAGCGCCATGAGGATGCTTTGTCTGCGCAGACTCCTCAGGTCCGAGCAGGGAGAACCTGGGGAGGCACCACCTCATTCACGTGGAGACCCAGGGCTGCGGGCGGAGCAGGGGGTGCCCTCGGAGCCGGGCCGAGCCCCGTCCCCCGCTCCTGATGCCTGTCCCAGTGTGTGATGGCCAGGTGCCGCCTCGGCCCGTGGCGGGCTGGGGGCTGACTCCTGCCACACGTGCAGGGACGGGCGCGGAGCACGGGGCAGGCAGCGAGGCACCCCCAGCCTTCCTTGTCCTCTCCCGGGGTATCACCCCAAAGCGCTGCTTCAACGGTGCTTTCAATACTGTTAGCTAGAAACAAGGAATTACAGGAAAGAGTTTCGCTCTGTTCACTCCTGCGGGGGAACGGCCAAGGCAGCTGCCCTCTCCGGTGTGCCCATGGGGAAAAGTCTCCTCACCCTCCTGGGATGGGGCTGGGGAGGGGCAGGAGTCAAGTGAGAAAGCCTGGCTGTGCAAAGCCGTTCTCCGGGCACTGATAAATGTGATGAGAACTCGATGCTGGGGTATTTACCATGAGATCAGCTCTCCAGAGACAGCAATTGGCAAGCGGCTGGTGCATTTCCAGGGCCATCGGCTGCAGCAAGTTGGTGCTTCTGGACAGAGCACCGAGGGAGCTGCAGCAAGCGCCGTCTGTGATCGGCATGGTAAACACCACCAGCATGCTGCTGCTGGGAGTAAAATCCCTAATAAACTGCTTGAAGAGCGCTTGAATGCTGGAGTAATGATGGAGGTGGGAACATCCTTGCTAATTACAGAAAGAGTGGGCTGCCCTGGGAAGCGGAGCGGGCAGGATTCCTCCTCCACATTTGTGCTGTACAATCAAACATTTCTCTCACCGCCCAGAAATCCTCCTGTTTCCTTAACGTCTTGCGTGGAAAGAATAACGCATTGGAACAAAGTCATGGCTGCGACGACTGTACCTATGTCGAAAAATAAAAAAGGGACAGGGGACGCGCTGCTGACCCAAACGCAAACGGCAGCACTGTGGCGTGCCCCGACCACGCTGGGGGCACGGCTGCGGATCGGCCGCGGCACGGGGGAGGCAGGTGGGCTTGCACCCGCTCCGGATTGCACCCTGGCCTTCAGCACTGCAGACAGAAATGGGAACAGGGCTCCTGCTTTGGGGTGCCATATGTACATGAAGGGTGTTTGCATACGAGATGTGGGTATAAGACTGAGAGGAAGGAGAAAGTGAGGGAGCTCAGCTCACAACTCTTCATTCAAATTATTAGGGAGAGTCCGTTCAACTGTGCTTCGCGCCCTGCAAACAGTCGAGAGACTGTGCACTAGTGGCTGAAATTTTTAGCAACATAAAAATAAGAATAATAAGCAAAATTTCATTTAGTATTGATTTAATTAGAGAGCTTTAGTACTGATTTAATGAAAGAGAGCGTCTGTGCCATATGCTCAGCTGGTGGCATTCATCATTTGGTCAGAAGAGAGAATCCCGAAGGCATTCCTGCTCAACCCGAGCAGCAAACTCAAACAGCTCAGTGTGCTTCAGCCAGTTGTGTCCCCCAACAAAGAAAAAAATGATGAAGATCTTAGGACATCTGGCAGGAGATGCCCACCGAGGGCTGCATAATCCTACGTGAAGACGTAAGGCACCATCTAGTGCAGGGCATCAGAGACTGTTCTTACCCCGTGCACAGCAGTAAGACCTGGATGAAGGAGAGTGGTCCCAACCCTTCAGGACTATCCTGAACTATATCGCTTTGGAAGGAAAAAATGCTCTGTATCATGGCACGTCACTCGAGGCAGCCTCGCTGCCAAAGAAGCAGTCTCTGTCCTTCGTAACAGGGTGACACACGTTTGCTGACGCGCTCTTGCCTGACAAGGCGTTGACCTTCAGAGGGTTTCTGAGCCCAGAGCCCTCACCTGCAACCCAGAGCAGGTGCCTCTTTCTCCAGCACCCCCAGCTCAGCGGTGCGGGCAGGCGGCACCGGCCGGGGGACGGCAGGGCTCCCGGGTAGCGTCCCACGCCGGGGCGCAGAGCCGCCGGCCCCCGCGCGCCGTCTCGCTGCTGGGCCAGCTCAGGGCAGCTGCAGCAGCTGGGGGGAGGAAGACCGGGGAAAGCAGCACCCGGGAAAGCCGGCTCAGACCAGGGACTGCCCCGACTACAGGGTGGGCTGGGAGGGATGCTGCGGGGTGGGGAGCGGACACCCCCTCCTCTGAGAGCTGCTGGGGAATGCTGAGCCCCAGTCCGGACCCTGCGAGGAGAAAGGGGCTGACTCCCTGGCTGCAGAAATGCAGGACCCTGCCGAGGCGAGTCCAGGGCAGCCAGCGCCAGGCAGGATGAGGGTATCCCCAGGTTGAGCGCCATCCTCACGGATTTCCTGGGAAACGGGGCAGCGGGGGAGCACGCCTGCCGCTTGTACAACTGCGCGGCACTGCCCTCGCTTTCCGCACCGCTGTGCCTGATCCGGAGGGGCTCCGGTGTAGGCTGAGAAGATGGCTTCTGTCAACATGAATGAAATGCTTTCTGCTTTCCATTTCAATGAGAAAAATACTGTTTCCATCCAAATGCTTTTTCCTCTTTGGGTTTGGCAGCTAATCCCAAACCCCAGATTTTTTCCCAGACTCCTAATTACCAAGTCTCACACTGGGGCACATCAAAATACAAACAAGAAGAAAGACCTTCACATTGGACACGTGCCCAGGACACATAGATACCGACATCAGAAAAAGACTCAGTGCTGGAGCGATTCAAGAGCAACACTGGCTTGTTGCTTCTCCGAGTTTCTGGCAGCCTCTCGTTGTCACGGAGGCAATCACAGAGGCAATCTCTTCCCTTTCCCTCCTCTATGTTACTGCCTTTTATCCTATTAGTTATCTTCACTTGGCAGTGGATGCATATTCATTGCAGAGGTAATAGAAAAAGAAGAAAATTAGTCTTTCAGTGTGCATTTCCATGCTGTGCTCATAAACTGCTTCTCTGATTGGCATAATAATAAATTAATAACCAAACAGAATAGACCAAAGATGGTTTTGCCACATGTTGGGTGTGCTATAGCTACGCGGGAGAAGATGCATGCTTAGAAATGAAAACAAGCCCTTCAGTGGACTACTCAGGTATTGCTTTTAATTACAAGTATTAGTTGAATATTATATGGGTTTTCTTTCCAAGTCACAAAAAAATCTACATTTTTCTGCAAGGTGCTCTTAGCAAATGATAAATGTAGAGCTCTCGGAGAAATCATGTTTCTTTGTTAACCCATGCGTGTGTTTTCAGTTTATCTCCTATTGCAATAATAAAAATAATGATGTACCTGCTTATCACTCTGCGAATCAATGTATTATTAATAAGTAAGGCACATTTTTGGTTGCCTGGGGCTGGCAAATACCCTATTTCCTGCATCCTCAGAAATGTATATTAAGGGGAGAGTACTCACTGTGTCGGCATTCTCCATTCTCTGGCACTAACCAGTCTATTGCTGGTCTAGGTTTGGGGAAAATCGGTTTAACATGGCAGAGAGGGTTGGAATTTTTATTGACTGTTTTTTCTCTTGCTTTTGGTTGCTATGGAAACAGCCCCTTCTTATCCCGGGCTCGCGTGATGGTCCCATTTCCTATAAAGCAGCTCCACGCTCCTCGCGCAGCCCCAGCCCCGCCGAGTGGCGACGGCCCCTCCCGGGACCGTGGCTCTGTCCCGCCCCGGCTGCTCCCGGCTCTGCACCGCAACAGAAAGGCCAACCCGGGACGCTGCCCGGGCCCACGGTCCTTCGCGTGTGCTCGCCCGTGCGGCAACCGCAGGGCCCGGCGCGCAGCCCGCGGGCACCCCAGCACCCCAGCACCCGGGGCGCAGCCGGGGCTTGTGGTGCACGGGCCCGGGGGTATAACGAGCTCCTCGATTTTGGCCCAACTTGGCATGAACTGCCCCAGGAAAAGAGAAACAGGGAAGATAAGCCTGCGGAAGCTGCACACATCTTGGGGGGGTGCCTGTGCCTCCCCCGTGCCTGGCCAGCCCAGCACCTTTCCCCCGTGCACTGAGCCCGTGCGCTCTCTGCCCAGCTGCTCCCTCTCTCCCTCCAGCTGCAGCTCGGGAGGGTCGGGGCCTCGGCCGCGGAAGGCAAAGCACGCCGTGATCTTCCAGAGGCACAAAGCTCCTTGGGGTGAGGAGGGTGGCTGCCTGGCCCCAGCGGAGGGTCTCAGGTGGCTTTAACATCACGGGCACTGCCCCTCCGTGGAGGCTGAGGGGCTCGTACCCCCCGTGTCTCTGCACGCAGGGAGGGCTCCGGGTGCAGATGGCACGTCCCCAGCCTCAGCAGAGCCGCGTGTGCTGGCTTCGGCCGGGATGGAGCCGACGTTCCTCGCGGCAGCCTGCACGGTGCTGTGCTTGGGAGCTGTGCTGGAAGCAGCGCCGGTGCCGCAGGGGGGTGTGAGCTCCTGCCCAGCAGCGCTTGCGCAGCGCCCGGGGCCGTCCCGCTCCTCGCCCTGCCCCGCCAGCTGTGACAGAGGCATGCGGGGCCGCTGGCTTTCGGACCCGGTGGTCACCAGGGCCCAGATCCTGCTTCATCCGGCGTTTGTAAAGCTTTGGGGTAAAAATCTGGGGTTTGTTCTCTCCTTCACCTCCTCCTATTATTAACAATCTCAAATTAAGAGCTACCAAGCCTGTTGGCCACAGACCCACGGGTAGGTCTTGTGGTAAATGGAGGAAAATGAAGAAACAGCGTTTTGAACGTACACTTAAGGTGGGCAGACCCTCAATAGATTTATTTATTTTGGCAAACGGTTATGCTGTGGGCTTGGGGAAGTGTCGTCTTCAGAACGTGCGGTTCGGCCAGTGGCGCGTGCAGCGCACGACGCTCCTCGTTTACCGTGACCAAACGCTAGAGGGGACAGAAGGAGCGCTTGGGCTAAAGTGTGTGAATCTTGTTTCGCTTCCCTATGAAGACTGGCAATCTCTTTGTCAAGCTTCTGAAAAAAACAGAGCATCAATGTTTGACAACAGTTCTGATTGCTGAGTAAATGCTGGTAATTATATTATCAGTTTATCACAGTTTATTACATTAAAAATCCTCTCCATTATTCAAGACACACCTGTTCACATTATTTTTGGAGACGTCTCAGGCTTGTTAAAGTTTTCTCAAGTATTCTAACAGTACGCGTAGGCTTGCCTTTACATTTTTGTTGTTTCTACCTTACAGGTGATGATTAATGTTCTTATTTATCATCACATTCGAGTCAGAATCTGGGCTGATGGATGTTGCTCTTTGTAGTTTGCCTCCCACTCACAAATTCTCAGCTTGATCCTAATGCCGATAATCTTAAACCTCGTTTACACACGGCTCTGTTTACCAGTGCTTAATGGTTGCAGCAATTAACTTTGTTTTCACTGACTTCTCTTGGCTACTCTCCTGCTTTTAATGCAAATTTGGTACGACAAGATACATGTGTGTTTAGAAAAATACACTGGTAATGTGAAGATATACCTTCCTGAAAAATCAGAAATGAGGCACATCTCACAGCTTCACGTACTGCGATTACGGTCAGGTTAACATTACTGAAAACCTTTAAGAAACCAGTGTCTACACAGGCCCATATGCGTGTCCCATAATGTGCCCTCCAAAAAAAGAAATACAGAAAAAAGCAGGTTTTGTTCTGGCTGTGGCAGAAGTTTGAAGGCAAGTGTCAATGCACATTTTATTGAAACTAAGGGCAGCTTGTGCATAAATTTCTAATTTTCATGCATGTTCCTTTATTCTGGTCAATACTCATACACTAATTTTGCATTAATATGCAAAACACAGAACACATATAGAGGAATGAGGAGCTTGTAGGTAAGCCCCAGGTCCAGGCACTACAATGGTCTAACGTTTTTATTAATTGCTCAGAACATAGAGCTCCTTGGAGTAGTGTTCTTTGGTGCCCCTTGCCCTGGGAAAATAGGTAATCAATCAAATGCATAATGAAGAAGAGAAATAAAGAAGCAGCAGCAAACTCTCCCAGCTGTGTTCCTAGTTTTCATAGAATCACAGAATCATAGAATTGTTCTGGTTGGAAGAGACCTCCGAGATCATCGGGTCCAACCATTAACCTATCGCTACCAAGTCCCCTGCTAAATCATATCCCTTAGGGCCTCGTCTAAACATCTTTTGAATACCTTTTTCACCTCGGCGTCCTGTTTGCAGTGCGGCCGGCAGGGTGTGCACGGAGGCGCCTGCGTGCAGAGCAGGGGCTGGGGCAGTGCGTGCCCGGGGGTGCTGCTCCCGGGGGTGCTGCTCCTGGGGGTGCTGCTCCCGGGGCGTGCGCGGCGTTGTGCCCTCTCCCATGCGCGCCCGCCGAGCACTGCCGGGGTTACCGAGCGTCACACCTGTGGTGCTTCTGAAACTGCGTGCCTTCGCAGCATCATTTTTACATCACCACGTTTGGCGCTCGAGCTGGGGTGACTTCAGTCACGGTGCCGTCAGACCCTGCCGTATCTGTCGCGGCTTTTCCGTGCGGCCGTTGAGGCTGCGGAGAGCTCAGGGACCAGCGCACCTGCCCTTGCGCAGCCACGTGCACACGGGAGGGACGGGCGGTGAAGAGGAAGGGTAAGGGTTAAGCTGACAATTTCAAGCTGATCTTGGGCAGATAGAGCAATTCTTACCTTTTGCACCAAGAATGGCGGCTGCCAGGACCCTGCGCGCCCCAGGGTCAGCCTGACGGGACATGCCCTGGACGAGGAGAGAGCTGGGTGCTGCTCCCAGGTGAACGTCTGCACCACCACGCTCCCCCTTGCTGCTGCTCCCCTCTGCAGCCCGACCCCCCCGAACCGCGCTGCGGACCCACAGGCGCTGGCAGGGGCCGGGGCCACGGCCCAGGTCTCGCAGCATATTCGATCTTTGCTATCAAGGGCCTGTCTGTAGCTTCTAACGAACGAGATGAAACAAAGCCTCAGAAGGCCAAGAGAGGAAAATGAAATGCAAGAGAATATTGACTGTAACACGAAGAGTGGATGCTGGCTATTACCAGATACTACCGGTGTGGTTTTCACTGAGGTTTTTGTGACACAGGACGCAAGCCGCTTTCATCTGGGCATTTGCTCCTCTCCTCTGATTAAGAAGGGAAGTCGTCTTTGCTTTAAAACTTACTTTTGATTAATTTAAACCTAACTCTGATGAGAGCTGTGTCCCTACACCAACCTCAATGACATGTCTGTGTCACAGGTTATGACAAGGCGACTATAAAATGATGATGCAATGATAACTGGATAGATGAGTAATGCATGCAGCGCAAAAGACTCGCAGCAAGCCCTCTGTGACCTCTGTTCAAGCGGTGATGAATGTTGGTATGCGCAGAGAGCTCGGGACCCTGGCTGCTTTACCAGAAAATTAATGAAATGGCAAGTATAGCGAGTTTGATTGCTTCATGACCTCTTCCCATCACCTTTTAATTCTTCACAATCGTGGCTGTTATCTGTCTGGCTCTTCGCACTTGCCACGTGCTCTTCTGTTTTCTTAGAAGGGAGAAAATCAAAAAAATCTTTTTCCCCAGGAACTCACGCGCACAATTTTGCTGCCTCAGCTTTATGATAAGTTGGCTTTGGGAAACAACTGACAGTATATTTCTCCTGCCGTATTTAGGTGAAAATCAGCTGTGTCTCTTAACTGAGATGTTTTAAGCTTGTCTTTGTCAGGTAATAAAATTGTGTTGCTTTTTATAACTAAATGCCTTGTGATACCTGCTTCAAAGGCTGACATTTCTAATGCACTAACACCCTTGAGCAGAAAAAAGCTATTCAATTTCAAGTGTAAATTCATCCACAGATGTTTTAAAGATCTAAGAAAAGGTCGGTAAGGACACCGGCAGCGTGATGCGGATGCTCCACACTAACACTGTCCAAGGCGCTGTTTCAGCAGAGGAGAAAGGGGATTTGGCATCCGAGTTCATTTAGTAAAGCCGATAATCTTAGCGTTTCGTACAGAGCGGGAGTTTACAGGTTGAAAGCGATCTCAACGGGGAAGCTTGAAAAAGCAGTTAATTATAATAAAGGACCTCTGATGTGGTCTTCTGTTTTAGGCAATTTTCTACTTTTTCTGTTTATCTGAGGTTGGTGCCCTTCACTGGAATTCCTGATCACAGATTTCACTGTGTGCATTCACACAAACAGTTCCTGTTAGGTCTGTTTATCTATTTATTTCTATTTGTGTGAAACACCACCAATAAATTTCTAACTTTATCTTAATGCTAACCGATGTCATCTGGCAACTTTCAGAGCCTGCTGGTGTTCCTGGCCCCTTTGAAAGGTCTGTCTGCATATTTAATGCGCTGTTTTTCCTCGTCGGATGCTGTTCACGCACTGACTTTACTCTTCGGTGGCTGGCTGTCCAAAGGGCGGAGGCGGATCATGGAGGGCGCCTGACTGCAGCGCTGCGGGGCAGGGTTGGCCTCTCACTGCGGGAGCTCGGCGTGGTAGGGGGGGCATCAGCCGAGGTGTCCCCCGTGGCTGCGGGCACAGGGTGGTTGTCCCCTAACGGTCCTCCCTCGACGGCCTCGGAGGCTCAGAAGAAATGCTGATCTTCACCGCGTCATCCGAGCCCGATGGACTGTCACAGGACGGCATCCTCTGCACGCCACACCAGACGACCACGCCACCCCCCTTGGGCTCTGCTGTGCGGCTGGGAGAGGACGCGGTTTGCCCGTACCCTTGGCAGGTGGATCTGGGAAGGGCCATTGAGTTTGGCCCTCTGGTCTCCAGCATGGGCAGGCAGCGACCAGCAGAGCCCCGCCAGCCCTGATGTTCAATCGCTGGGCTGGGGGTGACCTGTCCTGCCACAACAAACAGGTCCCAAAAAATAGGATCAAAAATGAGGGTGAAATCCATTCCTCACAGAACAGGCCGTTTTGGAGCAAACACGGGCCATGGACCGGTCCTGGCGGGCAACTGGACGGAGCATCCCTGCTCTGGATGTGGCCCCTGTACGACAGCTGAGCATTAGGAGCAGCACCCACATCGCGCCTTATGGACCCAGTGCCAGAGAACAGTCCTGAGCATGTTTAACTTCCTAAGATACGCATACCTGCTCCTAAACCAAAGTGCAAATAGAGAGGTGGGTTCAGCCTTCCGCTGCGCTTCGCTGGGAAGGACACCCGCGCCGGCGGCCTCACGGGAGTGAGCCTGAGCCGGCCCCCGGTGCAGACCCCCGGTGCAGACCTCCGGCGAGCAGGACCCTGGGGAGGGCAGCTGGAGGCCAGCGAGAGGCAGCCGGCGTCGACGTGACGTCCCATAAGCTGTACCCTAACGCTGACACGCGGGCTGGCTGGAGGAGAGCGACCGACGCGCTGCCGTGGCCGCCCAGAGGCAACGGTGAAGGCTGTGCCCTGCCCGCAGCAACCCGCTCACGCCGAGAAGCACCTCCAGGCGCTCTGGCTGGATGCCAGCCTACGCAGTTGCTCCTGCAGGGAATTTAGCACGGCACGTCTCGGGCTGGTATGTAACACAGACTGGAAGGGCCAAAAATCATCAGTTAAAATTATCTTCAGACACCCTGATTTTGCTTTCCGATTTCAGGACGTCCTCCCTCACTTTGGGTTGCAAAGGCAAAGGCGGGCTCGGCTGCCGGCAGCTCTCCATGCCTTGATATGAAATATTTATGTCTCCTGCAGCTCTCAGCGTGCGGGAGCCACTACAGCTCACCAAATGAGCCGCAGCAAAGCGAAGCCCCATGGCACTGTACCGATAATCCGCTCTGGTGCGTGGCACGGTGCCTCTCGGGGGCTGCGCCGAGACCTTTCGCTACATCTGCAAAACGCAGACGTGGCCTCTGGTGCCTGCGCTTCCAAGAAGCTGCAATGGATTAAACATTAACGGATAATGGATTAAACTTTGCTTGATTAACTTCATAATAGAATTTTTTTGTTCATTATCAGTTTTGAAAATCACAGTCAATTTTTAAAAACTTGAACAATGAAAAGCCCAAAAGTAGAGTGATAAATCCAGTAAAGACCCTGTAAATCAGCCTCACGTGCTATCACATGTGCGTGATGACAACGTATGTGTACATTTAGTTGTTATACTGCGAATTAGATTTTTCTCTCTCTTGCTCTCCCCCATAGATATGTCTATGTGCACATATATAAGGAGAGAGAGAGAGAAAGATTTTATACATGAAGAGAAAAAGAAAAACAGGCAAGGACTAGCACTTCTTAGGCACAAGTTTTTATGCTTAAACTTTTAAACCTACCTATTTAGGGGCTTTAGTTAGAATTTATGGAGTGACACAACTACGGAACAGTGGTGTTTAAAAGAGACCTCTGGAGGTAACCTGATCCAAACCCCTGCTCAAAGACGGACCAAACTCAGTGATACACCCAGTGTCAAGGTTTGCTTAAGGCCATAACCAGTCGAGTTTTGAATGTCTGTGAGGACGGAGATATCCCCACCGCGCCGAGCCTTGGCTCCAGTGTTCAGCCACTGTCATGGGGAATATTTTCCCTAATACGCAGCAGGAGTTTTCCATGTTCCAACATCTTCATTCCCCTTGAGCCTCCAATACTGCTTGTTATTTATTTATTACTTGTTATTTATTCATTAGCTGGAGCACGATGCCTGGTGTGAGCACAGGTGCACTGGCAGGACTCTCTAGCACCGGTTTTGAAGCACAGTCTGCTCGTTCGGCTCATGAGAAGTTACGACCCCAGCGGCAGCACCGGTGCTCGCCGGAGGGAGCCAGAAGGATGCAGCGGTGTAGGACGACTGCCTGAGCGGCCACACGTCCGTCACTGGTGGAACGGATTTTCTGGTGGGAGGTTTTGCTGGGTGTGCTGGACTCATGGAGACCTGGAACCACTCACTCGTTTAATGACAGTGAAATTGCTGATATAAACAAGTCCCACGTCGGGCAGCAGCCCACGCTGCCAGGTACATGTTATCAGGGTAGGTACGGATGCTCCCTCTGTTCCCAGCTCCTCCAAGGACATCGCTTCCCGGGGCGCTCCGAGGCTCCGGTCCTGCCTCCCAGCCTGGTGAAACAAGCTGCCAATGGAGAAAATCATCCTGCTTCAGTATCAAAAGGCAAACCCATCCTTAAAGCCAGCGATGTCACAAACAATCGTGACAGCGATGGCACAGCTGGTGTGTGACTCCGACTGATCGTTAAAAATCCAGGTGATTCCTGGGTGAAGGTTCCATTCTGATCCTCTTGAAAGGCCTGCCTGCTGAAGGACAGAACCAGGGGAAGTCTGGCAGAGGCAAGGAGTGTGAAGTTGTGAACAGCCAGCGTAATGGAAGTGCAAGATCACGTACAGGACTTGAAAAGGCTGTAGGAAGTGAGTTTTGATGATAAACAGGGACTTCATGGCCCTGTGATTTACAAAGCTCTCTATATTATCTTCACGGCATCTCATATCTGCTGGGTATTACTGTCTGTCTTTTTATTTCTCTCAGAATTTGGGAAAGCTCGGGAACAAAGACCCTCTTCCCCCTGTGAGAAAGGTGAACCCCATCTGACGCCAGCAGACCTGGTGCTGCGTAGACCATCCCATTATCGAAAAACCCCAAATTGTGGCGGTGACACCAGCCACGGAGCCACGTATTAATAGACAGGGTCCGTCTGTTTCTGCCAATGTCGCTGCCCACAGCTGGAAGGAGAGAGGAAAAAATGACCTGTGCTCTGGATTCCCTTTCCCACCAAGGCCCCGAAGTCTCTTTGATCGCCCTTGGATGACACACTGCGGCTTTATGGCCGCCCACACGGAGAGCAGCAATGGGTAACAGCCCGAGGGCCGTACCGGGCTGGGAGGTTTCCCCGTGACGTCCGTAGCCCGGGACGGGACCGCACTCCCTGGCGGGCACCGGGAGGGTCCAGCTGCCGCTGCTTGCAGCCTCCCCCCGAGGGGTGTCCCTAGGGAGTCTGGCCTGGGGTGTGGAGGAAGGACGCTCTGATGGGGCGGATCATGTCCGTACGCCCAGCAATAACCATCTGGAGACAGGGCGGTCAACAGAAACCTTTAACATACCATGTTTGCACAAAGAGGCCGAGTGTTGTTTCCTTTCCTCTCTCCACTTCAGTCTTTTATGAACATTTTTCCAGCTGTGTTGTCTCTGCTGGCTGTTATACGTAAATACTGTTGTTCGCATTTTAACTTAGCCTGTCCTGAGGTACGTGGTATTTCCAGGCATTTGGCTTTCATGAAGACTTTCTTTGGCACAGGTGTCGATATGTTTGTGATTATTTTATTAATTTAAATTTTTATTTGTCTTCCAAATAGTAACACGGGAGGGGGGAATCTCCCAGTTCTGCACCCCTTGTAACAAACGCCTACGTGGAAAGGCCGTGGGGAATCCTTTAGAAGGGAGAGGCGCGGTGGCGGCAGCACTACCCCGCCAGCGGCGAGGGGCAGCCGCCGGCACCCCGGCGTCGTGCGCAGCGCCAGGCTCGCGGTGGCTGGTGCCTGTCGACGCAGACAGTCATCCACGCAGGGCACCTTCAACAGGGCAAGGAAAGGACCTTTAAACGCTTCATTTTCGAGCTTCTTGCATGCTTGCAGTTTCACCACTTACAGAAATGTGCCCTAACTGCTGAATTCTTCTGAACGCTTTCCCTGTTTTGCGTACCCAGAACAGCCGCCCCATGGCCAGACCCCCGTGCTGCGCCGTACAGCTGGTACCACGGCAGCACGACTGCACCACCCCGAGCTCCCGCAGTTTACAAAACTTCGATAGTGTCTCCTAGGCGGGATTCGCTATGTGTGAAAATCTTGCCGGTGTTTTTCTGTACAGGTTTCTTCAAAGAAAGCACAGAGACAACAAACAATTGTGTATTGTTCAGTTGTCAAGCTCTGTGATGATGTTCTACGTGAAACCGAAGGGAGCACGGCATTAACTCGCTGCTTTTGTAAACTGCCAGGGGATAATTTGGATCCCTGTTACAGAAACACAGCGAAGCAGAACACTTTTTTGGGGCAGCTAAACAGCAGCCGGCGCTTTCAGAGCTATTTTCATGCCTTGGAGAAGTGGTGGAGGACAGAGCACCAATTCTGCCGGGCATATTTCCAGTTTCCAAGAGCCAGTTGTTTCTCAGAGACCTGCTTCAGAGACACACCACGGGCTCTCATTGCACTGGAAATCGCTTGAACCGTGGGCTGAAAAAAATGGACATCTCTCATCCAAGATCTTTGTTTGCCTCCATGAGTGTGAAAGAGAAAAAGACCCCCCAAAATGATTATTGCTTTGAATTTTTGTTGCTTGTTGGGGTTTTTTAAAAATGTTTTTCAGCTGGTTTTGTTAGGGTCAGTGCTCGAACAGAGCAGGTGGAGGGAGGTGATCCTTCCCCTCTACACAGCCACACCTGGAGCGCTGTGTCCAGAGCTGGGCTCCCCAGCACAGGAGACACATGGACATGCTGGAGAGAGTCCAGTGAAGGGCCACGAGATGATGCAGGCTCTGGAGCATCTCTCCTGGGAGGAAAGGCTGAGAGCTGGGACTGTTCAGCCTGGAGACGAGAAGGCTCAGGGGGATCTTACCCTGTGGATAAATACCCGCGGGGAGGGTGCAAAGCGGCCAGAGCCAGGCTCTTCCCAGTGGCACGCACGGACAGGAAAGACTGACGTTCTCAGATGTGCTGGAGATGCGATTCACTGTCTTTCCCCAGCCCTCCAGCCCAGGAGCAAACTGTCATCTGTCCTGCTGGGGCACTGGGACCAGGATTTGTGCTCCTTGGGACACCACAGATCAGGGCAGACAAAGCACCGCAGCTGTGCAAGAGTTAAATCAGAGCAGCGACAGCCCCTGCCAGGGGAGAGACCTCAGCACACCTTGCTTTTTGCAGAAATAAACGATTGAGGGCTTCTCTACAGTCGTGCTGTCCTGACGGGCGTGTAGGCTGAGGAGGAAGGGTGGTCTCCTCCCGGGGGCGGGCGGGCAGCCTGGCAGCTGCCGGGGGGCCGAGGGGAGCTGCCGCCCCACGCCCGACCGGGGGCCAGCACCCCTCCTGGGGCATGCACGGGCATCGCCCCGGCACCCCCGGCGTCAGCGCGCGAACCCTGCCCGGTCCAGGCTGCTGGAACCCGCTCGCCTGTCTCGACGGGGAGCAGCCTGCTGGGTAAGCTCTGCACCCCAAAGCGCCCCGTGCGCGGCGCCCCGGGGTTAGCGCGACAAGCTAACAGCGCCTGGAGCTGCTCGCACGCTGGGGCCAACGCGTCCTGCTCCTAAGGGAGGGTGGGAAACGTGGAGGCACTACGTGCAACGGAGTGCCTTTGGAGAAGCATGTATCAAACATTCATTGCACCTGGCTGCAAACAATAACAAACAATTTCTCAAATCTACTTTGCGTGTTTCTGTTTTTACTGCTATCGCATGTTATTTTCTGATTTTCTTTATAACACCAACAGAAAAGGGGGAAAACACTTTTTCAGCAGTCTGTCTACAAGCTAAAGAAAATACTTTATTTAAAGCTTTTGCGGCTCTATCTTATCTTTTCCTTTCTGAAGGATTTGATCATGAATTATACATTCCAGCACAACATGAAATATTTAACTCATGCTCTTCAATTCCAGTTCAGCTTCCCAAACAAAGAAATGAGTGTGAGCACAGAAAAGACGGGGTATATAGCTACGGATCCACTAGTGCTTACAACAGCTCTCCCCTACGTAGTGCCCAGATCAATAGGACTGAAGCCTCAGAAGGCCTCAGGTGGTCGGCGCTGCTCTGCGTGCCCTTCGCTTAATCACAGGAGGAACCTGGCTTCAGCAGACGGGTTGTGCAAATGTGAATTCAGGCTTGATGCTCTGAAAATATGCCTGCAGATTTCTAAAGGTTAGGAGGAAAATATGTAAGAAAAATGAAGTGCAGTAATTATTGCTCACGTGATGAAGCTATTCCAGTGTTTCAGAATTTCTTCAAGCCCGCAGGCAGGTCACAGCACTGTAACGGGACGGCAAACGTTAAGGGAGGATAATCACCATGTCCTGGACCGCTCGCTTGTACCACGCCGCCGTTGTGCTGCCTTCTTAGAGCTGTGCTGGAAGAGATCTGGTACGAAGCAGACGTGAATCAGGCCAAGAGTTGTAAGCGAATGCATTCAATTTAATTCTAATGAGTGTGCATATAATTGGATAAAGAATCGCAATTAGAAAGGCATTCTGCCTTGGTTTCCAGAGGTATGAAGGCAGATCCTGTACGGTTACACACGCCGTCATTTGCTCTGGTTGTCCAGAGTGTGCCATGGTTATTGGTTAGTTGGCATTAGCTTTAAGAAAAATAATGGAGGAAGCCGTAAAGGTAACTGCGTCCATTTTCCAACTAAAGGAATTACATAAATATTTGTTACGCACACAAATGGAATACACAATAATTTTTGAATTCAGTGTGCCTGTGGAAAATATAATTTTAGATCTAGAACAAAATAACAGCTTCTGTTAACCACAGCACAGCATTTGCAATTACATAAATAAACTTGTTCAGGAGCCGAAGAACACATTCCCCAAGACGCGGGGTAGAGGCGCGAAAGCCATCAGTTGCTCCATTTTCTCAGCGTTGGAGCGGGTAACGCACTTTGCAGAGCATGGCAGACAAGTCACGTCAGGAGCACGGCCTCGCCGAGCCGCTTTTTGCCGCCCGTGAGGTGACAGAGAACTACGGGATCCTGCGGTCCCGTCCGACCGGATCACGCATCGTCTTCTTGCGTGGCGTCACTTCACTGACGTGCCATCGCCTTCGGAAGCGCACCGAATTCACTGTCTCCTGGTAGGCTTGGAGCACGACGCCCGAAACCAGGCAGCCTCTGCTAGAAAAAACGAACACTTTATTTGTAATCTCCGGGTGTCAGCTAGTCGGCTTGGCAAACCTGGACCATTTCTTCCCGGTGACTGGAAATGCTGCATCCCCTGGGTTGTGCTTTCAGATAAAACAAAACTCGGCAGCGTTACAGTGACGAGAAACACCAACCATTCATTCAGACGCTGCGGAATAAGCAAACCAGGCTTGCCCTCCCCCATCCGAGGGCTCCCCGGGTAAACGTTGGCTGCGCTCACGGCCCTGAGCCTGCAGATCCCAAAGCCCGACCAGCAGCGAGCCACAGGCTCTGCAGAAGTGCCACAAAGTCCGCAAATTTTGCTTGAAACTGAATTTCTGGGAGGAATGGCTGTTTTTCTCCACGCGACCGGGATGAGCCTCCAGGCTGCCGGGCACGATGGCCTGGCTGCCGGCCGCCCTGCTCGAGGGCTCCCGGGGCCCTGGGCGCGGGGCAGCCTGGAGCCCCCAGCGCCACGGCCGGGCTAGTCCAGAAACAGCAGCAAGAGGCTTTAACTATCAGAAACCCCGTAGTGAAGGAGTCTGCTTTAAGATTTTTGAACCTATGGATAAAACTGTCACTTCTGCCATCCTCAGAGTCGTATTCCTGTCCTACAGGTCCCTGCGGGGAAGGGGAGCGACCAGATCCCGAGGAGGAGCGCGCAGGCAGCGTTGCAGCACGGGGAAGCACCACGCGCATGCGTGACCGGCCGGGAGCTCCGGAATGGACAGGGAGCTGTTCTGCAAGGAAGGACTTGGTCAGGGCTGTGGCCTCGGGCAGCGAGCAGCTGTCCCTCCGGCTGTCCTAACAGGGGACAGGGCCAAAAATTACGGAGATGTTGCTGATGCTTCCTCGGAATGACCTTGCAAATGATGTTGATTGAGGCTGGCATTTGGACAGAGAAGAGCATAGTGCAGGAGGCTTCCAGGCACTTCTGGAGTGAAAGAGGATCATACTTGGCGGAGGTCTTGACAAGCAAGAGGTCTTGTCACGGGGATGTCCAAGAGAAACGATCAAAACTGCTTCTACACGGCTTTGAGGCAATGACTTGCGTTTGCGGCTTGAGGGAGCCACACTGCTCGGCCACCGAGGCCGGGCTGGTGCTGCGGAGCCAGGCGGCGCCCGCAAGCAGCACCCCTGGGCCCCGGGAACGCTGGGAACGCCCTGCAGGGAACACCCGCAAGGAAGGTGTGGTTGTGCATGCTCGCACGTGCTGGAAGGTGGGATGAAGACACGGCTCTTCCTCCCCCTGGGCACACGTGGGTGTCTCTCAGCCAGATGGTAAATTCTAAAGGAAACACTTTCCCTGAATTTTGCCCCTCAGTGTTATGGATGGAAGCACTAATGGGGTAAATAGGTGCTTATCAGGTACAGTTGAAATCCTTACTCATAGCAGGCGTCTTTTATACATCAGGGTGAAGTGAGGCTCATATGTAAGTTATTCAGGCTCAGTTTCTAAACTAGTAAAGTGCATTTTCCTGGGCCAGTAAAAATAGATCACTCGTGACATGAGCCATCGTTATGACTTCCACAAAAGTGGAGATGCACTCAAGTTACGGACTGCGTGTGTTTCACAGGGGATTGCCCGCTGAAATGAAAATTCAGCAGGAGAAATGCCTTTCCCTCTGGCTCATTTCCCATTACTGGCCTTAAAGGCTCATTCCGTAAACTGCACAGCTGCACCATCATCTGTAGGAAAGACGTTGTGAGAT
The DNA here is from genome assembly GCA_009819775.1 of Phoenicopterus ruber ruber. Lineage (NCBI taxonomy): Eukaryota > Metazoa > Chordata > Aves > Phoenicopteriformes > Phoenicopteridae > Phoenicopterus > Phoenicopterus ruber. Next base: position 236,629 of record CM020219.1, read on the forward strand.
GGGATGTGACTAAAGGAATGGACAGATGTGGGTTTTTTAAAAGGACATGTTTTGAACAGGAGAATGTAGACATCTGGAAACCTCTGGACCATGACCTGTCCTTTCTGTCCATGCAGAAATCCTCTCCTGCTTTCAAAGTGTCCAGCCTTAGACATGTGGAAAGCAAAGACAGGAAGGGTGTCGTATGGGCTGGTTTGAAATCCTCGTGAATTATAACAGCAGTGATGAAGGATGGACTTAAATTACACTTTTCAGACACAGCAGTCAGGATTAACACCAAAAAGTCTCTGATTCAGGAACAATAAACAATGATTTGTGTGTTGGCATCAATGTTGGTCTCCGGGATTCCTGGAACAGCCATGTTCATGACAGCACTTTAGCTAGCGACTACAGCCGCCTTTTTCCTGGTCTAGATCATTTATCCAGCTGTAAAACCCTCCGCCATCCAAAGTTAGCGCAGGCATTTGTTTATTAGATGCTCTTAGGAGAGCATGCATCCCAGGCAATTTTTTGCAGCAACATACAGATGAGGGGATGGGCAACATGGTTTTTTCTTTTGCCAAGATTTTCAGCAGGGGTAATTTCTGATATCTCAATAAATCCTAAGTCATAGATATAAATTTCTAATTATTTCACTGTAGACTTTGTTTTCCCGTAAACTGCTCCTCAGATCTGCCAGGGAAGGGCTGAGCTCCCTGTCATCTGTTGGAGCGGGGCAGTAACCGCCCCACAGCATTCAGCCAAGCGCACATCTTACTCGCGTCTGGACCATGAACACCGAAGTTCTGCCTAAGCAAGTGGTGGATCCTCCGAGAAAAGCCCGAGCATCAGTGGAAAGAAATCAAAAGGCGACTTTCTCTCAAACACTTCCTTCACTGCTACTTTAAATTTGATTTGGTAACTTCTTAACTTCGGGTTGTAGTTTTGGTGGTGGCATTTCCTAAGGTAAAACAAAATCATACTGAGAGAATGAAAGCAATTCTAACATTGTTCTGAAAAATCTTGCACCATCGAAACTCGGTTCACTCAAACCCTAAAGCTTCGTAGAGCAGAGCAAGGAGAATAAATTTACCGTGTGAAGAGGTTACCTTTTTATCTGCTTTGGGTAATTTCACATACAGCTTTCTTCTGTAGCTGTAGATATAAAGTACATGCAAGAACACAGCTAATATTCATGTTGACGTGCCAATTTTCCTACCCAGAGAGTTCTTGACGGGAGCAGAAGCTGTCTTTCCTTCAGACAGCGGGAGCATCGCTGACAGTCATCTCAAGCACAAAAGACCCACTCGTAAAAGTAAGTCACAATAGAAAGTTCAGATGAAATACATATTTTGTGTACACTCACCCTCCGTGAAGGCTAGGAAGGGTAGTGCTGCCTAAAATCCTACCCAACAGCAATTCGATTTCTCAGTCCTGAGTGGTAACACCGACGGAGCAGATCAGACTCCAGGACATCTCTACAGGGTAACTTTAGTGACCCTTCGCTGGATGAAACTTTAGGGAAGAGTTTGCGAGATTTACGTCGTCGCCAGTATTTCACAGCTCTCCTTCCGCGGGTCAGCCGCAGCGACGCTGCGAGGAACCGGGTCCCTGGCGGAGGGGCTGCCTGCTGAGCCGGACCCCCACGCTCTTTGGCCAGGGAGCTTCCAAAGCGTCAGGCCAGACACACGCGTAAAGACTGGCCAACGCACGTGTTCAGGAAAGGCACCGAGCCACAGGCAGTCTGCTCTGAGCCCCGCGCACCCCGTGAAGGTGGTGTAGGTGGGGTGTACAGCAGAGCAAGCTCGAGGCAGCTATCCCAGCGAGGAGCGGATCACCCTCTGTCCTGGCACCCTGCGATACGCCTTCTGCTACTGGACCTGGAGCTTGTCTAGGAGCCCATTTTGAAGTTTTACCTATAGTTCTTACTTTTAGTTTTACCTGAAGTTTATAGTTTCACGTTTCAATAGTGGTAAGGCCAGAAAGACTTGTGTTATATCCACTCTCCTGAGCAGCCCTAAGGGAAGCTCACCCAAGGCCATATACCAAAAATATGTCGAATTATCAGGGTGCATGCTTTGGAGGCCATCTGCCTTGATGTTACATGTCCAGCTAATGTGGAATCTACTTAATTTCCTAACTGCACTGTTTCAACAGTTGTCTACCCTTATTTGTAAATATAAAAAGGAAAAAAAAAAAGCAACACCTGGAAATTTTGGTCCAGGTCTGTTTAGTTTCAGCTTCTACCCCTATAACTTAAAACTTACTTTTCTTACACTTTCTTACTTGGGCAAGACTAAGCGGCAGTCTAGAACATCTAACTTCTCCGGGGTGATGCAATAAGTAGGGTCTTCTCCGTCCCTCAGTGCAAGCGAGGTTTTCCTGGGCTCCTGCCACTCTCGCAGCTTTCCCCTAGATCCCGCCCGGTTTGTCACCCCTTTGCGAATGCTGGCACGTCTCCACGGCACCGCGCCGCTGCGTTGCCCCAGAAGTGCTTTAATGCCTTCTTTCCGTACCTGGCTACCACCCTCCTGCCTGTACCTCACCAGTAACGGGCTCCCCTTTGCCCACGCGATGCGTGTTGCCTGCCAGGCGTGGAAAACACTTCTGCGTAGCTCTAGCCGCAGCAAGTTTGCTCACAGAAAACAAGTACAAGCCCTGACTCTCCTTCCTTCAGCCTTTCCCGTACGTTGACAGGGTCCGTCTCTCGCTGAATCGCAGCCCTGGTTCCCCACCATTGCTTCTGCTCTGTTCGTTACACAGACCCTGCCGAAACCCGGTGACGTTCATTCCGGGCTGCGCAGATCCCACCCCAGCCTGTTTACCTGAACTTTCGGGGGGAGGGGGCAGCCGTCATTCTGAGGTCGCCCTGCAGAACGAGTCCCGTCTGCTGCAGCTCCGCGGGGGCTCGGGGAGAGCACGGGATGCTCTCAGAGGAGGGGCGCACTGCCCGCCCTGCCCGGTCTCTGCAGCGGCAGGTTTAGCCACTTGCTGGTTTGTTTGGGGAGGTTTTGTATGAAGATACAAAGCAAAAACCCCAAAACTGTAGAAAAACCTTCGTGGGTGCCGCCTGCCCTGTGGGTGCACCGGCTTGGCTGGGGGAGTGCAAGAGGTGCCGCTGGACGGACAGGGCGAGGGGTGAGACGTGGCGGGGGTGGAAGGGGCGACGGCTCCCGGGGACGGGTGGCCGGAGGTGGCTGAGCCGCGCCAGAGCCGGGGGTGCTGGACCCCGGGCGGCAGGTTCCTCCTCCAGCGCTCCGAGGGGCTGGCTCTGCCCCGCAACGCTCCCTTGTAGCGGAAAAAAGATCCCCCAAAACCAAACTACAAACCCACTTCATATAACTGCATACAGACTGCATAAACATGCGTGTGGAAATCTGATCCCCAAATTCCCTGAATCACAATAATTTACAAGGCTTCTGAAAATGCCAAACTCTGTAAACCAAAGGCTCCTCTGGTAACTCTGCTCCGCGTGCAGGTGCGGGGAAGAGGACGGCTTATTTCCAGATCCCCGTTACCCGTGGATTAGTAGGTCCTTGCAAAGCACATTAATGTGGGGCTTTCTGGGGAACCTCATTTATTCTCTGTCCAGACCAAGGACGAATACACTAATAGGCTGCTTAGGCGAGGCTGTAAATGGGAAGGCTACACCTATAGAGGGAAAGCGAAGGCAAGGAAACCAATCATGATCAAAGGGCTTATTATATAATTTACATTCATTCAGTACAAATGAATCCAGCTTTTTAGAGTCCTTAATAATTAACACATCGCTGCTTATGACATTAAGGGATTAATTTTCTATCTTCCATAGCGCATAGAAGCTACAAAAAAAATCAGAAAATAAAATCAGATGCAGAAGATGGGAAGGTCTTTCCTAACCTTGCCGCTTTTTGTGTAAATCCAAAATTGAGGGTTTGAAGTGATAGAGGGATAATTTTTAGGGTTCATTTCTTTTCTTTTCTTTTCTTTTTTTTTTTTTTTGCCATGGCACGGAAATATCAACAGACCAAAGACCAATGTGAAGAAAAGTAAAGCTGAATAAAGGCATATTAAGCATTTAATTCAACCTAGATTATAAATTCCAATGAGCAATGTAACATTTTGGAAAGGAACTATTTCTGTTCTGAAGCTCAGTTCTTCAATTCATCAAATGTTATGATTTTTCTTTATTAATCCCTCTGAAAGAAATGCAGATATTTTGAAAATAACATATAATGGCATAGGTCCATGGGAAAAGCCTTGTTCTTTACTAACAAATGTTAATTTAAGTCCTCTGCAGGATGTGAGTGGAGGGTATTGTATCAGCACCATCAATCACACTTGATCTGAACAAGAAATGTTCTTCCCTCTGTACTCACCGCAGGTGAGACTGAGCTTGTTTTGATTTAAATTTATCCCAGATGTGCTGTCCTGATGTTGGCCTCATCCCTGCACCCTGCCCTGCCGAGGCACCGTGCCTGCCCCCCGCACCGTGGGTCGCTGGCACCCATGGGCGCCCTGGGCCCGGGGAGGAGAGCGAACACCAGCACGAGAGCACTGCCGCGGAGAAGAGAAGCCGGTTTCTGGCATCCGCAGGGGCAGGAAAGTGTCGGAGAAGCCGGATGAGCCACGCAAGAGGACTGTAAGTCCATGTCTGGAGCTCTACCATTTGCCCTCACCGCTCCTGGCCGTGGGCCGTGATCATGATGCTGCAGCGTTTGCTTGTTGGTCTGCATCCCTGCGCGACAGCCTCGACGTCCTCGACGGGGTCCTGCTGAGCGGCTGCAGGGAGGGACGGCCACCGCGAGGGCGGGTGACGGCTGTGCGAGGCTCCTCCAGACGGTGCCTCTCCGGGTCTCATTAGTTCTTCCCCACAGGTCGCGGCATTTCCCTGACTTAGTGCTTCATCAGTCACGGGAAGCACCAACAGTAACTGCACCTTAACAGATCAGGCGAGTCTCATTGCGGGAGCTCTTTGCAGAGGGCACACAGGACACTCCAGAACGGGAACGACTTGCGATTTCGAGAACGTTTTCTGCACACCTCTTAACTGCTGTAGGGTGATGCCACGTCAGTGAAATAACTCTCCAAGAAGTGTCACTGCAATGCTCCCACTTGAGAATAAGCAAATTTGCTCCCAAAACCTTGAGAATAGTAACCATCCTCTGGATTTATTCATTTCTTTCCAGCACAGCCCGTCCCATCTCCCTTTAGCTGCCTCCCTGTCTCCTTCATGTTTTCTGTATCAGGTTCAACCTTCTTCTTTGCCTGTCCTTTCCCTCGCGTAGCTGATGACTGATGACCAGCGCGAACTGCTGAGCCTGCAGCAATTCCCTCTACAACTATTTTATTAGGGTAACCGCTGCCGCCTTGGAGCGCTGCCCGGGATGCCGCTCCATCCGAGGTCTGCTTTTCCTCTGGCTGCAGGAACAGCTGGATGAAACGTGGATTTCAGGTATGTCAGCGCCTGTGGCCAACCAGAAGAAAAGGCTGTGCCGGTGGTGTCAGTTTGTGCTGCCTCTTCGGGAAGTCTGTCCAAACCACCCGCAGCTCAGGGCTGTGCACGCCAACGAGCCGGGGCCAGGGGCCCGCTGGCTCGTCGCACCGACCGCCCCCAAAGGCACTTGTCCTTGCTCTTGGGAAAGCTGAAGGGGAGCAGCCTTTGCGATATTAAACAATCCAAAACAACCAAACCCAAACCAACTCCCAACACCAACATTCACAAAAATCCCAAACCCCACCAGTCATGTAAATAGTTACAGCACCTACAGTTCAGTAAGAGGGTTAGTAAGGGCCGCCCGTGCTGTGGACGTGTTTTGTTGAGCATTGCCGATTTGGCTGAGGTCCTTGGATGCTTTTTCTCTTCCTTTCTGTGTTTTTTTCAGTGACCACAGACCACTTAGTGTTTCCTGTTACGTATCTGAGCTCCCTGTTAATGAGGAGGCTTCGTTACTGCCGCTCTCCAGAGTCCCTGGGGCACCCGGCTGTCCCACCACTGCTGCGCCAGCTGAAGGAAAACGAAACGTGGCTCTGGCAGGACAGGCTGAGCTGCTCTGGGCTGCACATCAGCACCGTCCTCAGAGGTTTTCTCTTCAGTGACACAGGTGGCTTCAAGTAAGAGAAAGTCATGGTCTTTACATAAAAAAAAAGTTTTGTTTGAGTAAGATTTCAGAACAGAAGCATTAGCTCTGTTTTGTTTTTCCAAAGGTAAAAGATGCTACTTGGTAAAGCTCCGTTTCAGAGGGAATGCGAGGTGTGTTTGTCAGGGGGTTGGCTGTCGGAAGTCCCTGACTTCCCTGAGTTTTCAGATCTGAACGATTCCCCGTGAGCCTTTCGTCTCTCTCGCCGTATCCCAGCTGATCGCTGACCCACACACGGTTGGCGAAAGGCTCTGGGAGACGCGTGCGGCGCGGGCTGCGTGCTGACTGCTGCGCACGGCAGCACAGGGCCACAGGGACAGAGCGATGCGAATCCGAGGGGATGCGGTGACCCACGCCAGACCACGGTCCTGGGAAGAGCTCATTGCTCTTCTGAGCTCGGGTCTGCTCCAAGTCCTCGCTCTGCCCATGAACGTGCAGGTTTCTACACTACTTCAGCTGTACTTTTTTCTATTTGTCTTCTCCAGTTTAATGTAAGTGTATATAAACATATGCATCATTAACCTTAGGTGCATTTCAGCTGTCAGAAACCTTCTTTCTAGCTGAGCTGTCTTCACTGGCAGCCCGCTTGATGCAGCAACAGCCAGGGGACAAGCTGCTGTCCTCGCTGAAGAGCTGACGTCTCAAAGGGACGCTTCAACAGAGCACTGAGCTTGAGATGCTTGAAGCATGAGGGCCAGTAAGGAGCCAAAAATGCTTTTATTTGAAAAACTGGCCCTTCTGAAAGATCACCTCCCCTCTGGGCTGCTTCGCTGCTCCCCACTCCCCAAAGCAAACCCAAGGAAGGGAGCGAGGACTTGAGATGTTCCACCGGTGTTATGCTGAGGGGCCATGGGACAAGGGCCTCCTGTCCGAAGCGTACGGCTCCTCGGTGAGCAGCCTTGACGACACCCTGCGAACAAGCCTGGCTGCCTGCAACCTGCTCCCGAACGGCTCGGCACCGTTAACGCCGGCTCGGCTCCATTAACACTGGCTTGGCACCGTTAACGCCGGCTTGGCACCGTTAACGCTGGCTCGGCTCAGGGGTCGCCCTCAGCACAAGTGAAGAGCAAGGACTCGTCCTCTGGGAGACACATGGAGGCACCATCACTTCCGCCTCCTCCCATCTGGCACCCGGTATTGGGAACCAGGGAGAGGGGCAGGAAGAGAAGACAAACTTCTCCAATCACTGTTCACGTTCCTGTAAGCTGGACCTCTGTGTACTTTTGGTTATGGTCGCACAACCTTATAGAGCACGTGTCTCTAGTGTGCCTCGTGCTGAGCGTGCTCCGGCACTGCTGTCGCCGTGATAAGGCACCTCGCATCTTCCTCGCGGTGTTTCCCCTCTCCCCGTCGGCCGGGAGCGGACGTGGGGTGCTGGCAGGCTCTGCCCGAGCACCGCGCTGAACGCGAGGTGCTTTCTGTTGAGTCGGCCTCTGGTCCTGAGAGATGAAATCTCCTCACTGTCGTCACACACACACACACAAAATACTGCTCCTTCTGGAAATGGAGTAACTGTCCTTGAGCCTTTCTCTCAATGTGGCTCTCCCCGTGCCTCCGAGGAAGCCATCTTGTCCTTCCCCTGACGGCTGTTCAAATAATGACTATTTGCTGCCTTATTAAAGCACATTGCTCTGCGTCAGGAGGACAGACCCCGCTAGAACATGCATTTAAAACGCGGTTTGGTTGTTGCCAGCAGCTTTCGAGTCCTGCACCTTCCAAGTAAAAGTTAACGGAATGATTTCAGGCCAAGAAGTTAAACGTGCTTCATCCTGGTACTGGACCACTGTCCGTCCCGACTGTGTGGAGGCAGAACCCCAATGGGGGGGTTGCTGCGGGTTGTTTCGGTGTGATACTGTGGGAGCTGAAGGGACTTGGCTCGGCCCTTCCTTCTGTCCCCGGAGCAAGTTCAGCTTTTGCAGCGCTCTCGGGGACTGGAGCGGAAGAGCCCGTGAGAGCCCCAATTGAAGGGCAGCTGCGTCGGAAACCGAAACGCCGTGTGCGGTTTTGCCAACTTCAGGGACGTCTTTACGCTGATAATCATCCGGTGGGTTGGAGGATAACGCCGAGCGTTACTGCACAGTGCTCAGCAGAAAGCAGACCGAAGCAAGGGAACACCTGATTTGTAATTGCTTTCAAGAAACAAATGTTTTTCTCATTCCTTCAAGGATCACTGTAAACAGAAGAGCACAAAATGTGGTACACTGCAAAGTTTAAGATAGGAAATTGGGAAAGTAATTAAACTTCTAAAATGAAAAAACCTAGACATTCTACAAGCAATTAATATTTGTAATATGAGGATCTTTCACTGAGAGGTTTCTAGCAGCCCCTTCTGCTCAGTCACCTTTCAGCCAGACCAAAATTCTTGTGTGGTGAGCGCTGTAGCAAAGCAGCAGCGGCGGCTCTTAGGGGATGCTCTGTGCTGCACCAGCGCGCGCCGCGCTCGGAGCTACTGTGGAATGGCCTCCGGCAGCATAATTGTGGTTTGTGTGAGGGAATCCTTGTAAAGAAGCTGAGTTTGGTTTCTTTCCAGTGTCTTTGCTCACAAAAAATGCACTTTAAGTTGCACGCTGCGAACGGCTTTCTACCGAAATGGTCCTGTCCTTGGGTAATCTTCATCAGATTTTTTTATTAGCTTTCTGGAATCCTTCTAACTTTGTGGATTCGTGCCCCTTGTATAAATCATACGCTCCCACAAATAGGTGCTTAAGAGCATTGCTTCTGCTATTGTTTTCAGAGGTAACTGAAAATGGCTTTCATGGAATCAGTAGGAACCGCCTGAAATGCTAGCTGCGGCAGCATTTTGTGTGCAGCCTGCTCGGAGTTTCATTAAATAAACTCACTAATTAACAAGCGTTTGTATTTCATTCATGGATAACAAGGGGACAAAAGGGTGAGAAGGGGAACCCTTAAAACAGTAACTTCTCTTTGAAGAGTTTGCATAGCCAGCACAAAGAAAAAATCCAACACGAACAATATCAGAAGATAACTCTTCCTAAAATTCAGCTCCCAAGCAGTCAGCTTGCTTGCTTTGTTTATAACACAAGTTTATGAGATATAATTCACTCTCTGAGAAAGCAATAATATCCTAAGTTTTCTGATGAATTTACAACTAGGTCAAACATAGAAAACATAATATCTTCTACTGAAAATAGTGTAAAATGAAGTGTTGATGTGTTTTTGTCTACAGCTCATTTAAGAGATTTAGAGCGCTTTGGTTTGAACCGCGTACTCCGAGATGATCTGGCAAAGGGCTGGTGCCTCGTCCGAGGGTGCCGGTGCCGCCGGTCCTGTCTCAGGACAGGAGGGTGGGCGCGGGCTAGATGACGTCTCGAAGCATCCTCCAGATTCCCGCTCTCCGGACCTGGTGCCATGAGGCTCCCGTGCCCGCCGGTGCCGGGCGCTGGGGTGTGCCGCCTGCCGTGTGCATGCAGGCAAAGCCCAGAGACCCGAGTCCGTGGCACACGGGGCTGCGAAGTTTCACCGAAACACTACAGGAATATTTTTTCCTGAGCAAAGCTGCTTCTTATGTTCTTCTCCCTTCCCTCAGCATCAGGAGGACTGAAGGAGCAAACTCTCACCTTGGCGTGTCAGGTAATGCACACAGGTCCTCAAAAGGACCAGAAAACTAAGGTTAATGAAAACAGTGAAGGTACAACTTCCTCAAAACTTTTTCTGAACCAAATTCAGAGTGTATTTTTTTATTTTGTGCAAAAGTGGGCTTTAGCCGACCTCCTTCTTCTTATCCTTAAATACATTAAGGATGTGTTTACGTGTGCATCTGCTTTCACGTGCATTTGCCTGGCTGGCTGTCGCTACGCTGCTGTTCGGGCGGCTTGGAAGGCGTAGTTATTTTGCAGTTATACAACAGGCAAACATGAGGCCAAATGGGGCTTAGCGTTGCCTGATGGAAATGTAGACTTCATGAAAGCTACAGCAGGGATTACTTCAGTCCATTACATTCATTAGGCAAATTTTTTCATTTCCCACACACAAACTTTTCCGAGCTATATTAAAATAACGGATTTGGAGGAGATCAGTAACTGAAGATAAACGCGTTCTCGACGTGCCAGCGGTGCGCGCGAGCCCCCGTGCTGTGCCTGCCGGCACTCCCCACGGCACGGGCGGGCAGGAGCAGCAGCTGGTGCCCCCCGACCCCGCCATGCCGCGCGCTCTGGAACGCCGGGAGGATGCACCCACCGCTCCCCAGGACGACGCTCGGTGCGCTGCTCCGGGGCGTCCCACAGTTCTTGGTCATCGGCAGCATCTGACCTCGAACATGTCTTTTGGAGCCCAGATCTGACAGTCCTCCTCCTTCCAGATGCTTCTTGCCATTGGGTTCAGCTTCCACCTCCTCGTGCACTGTTCAAAGCTGAGTTTAGGAATCTTATTTGCATGCATGTAGTGTCTGGAATCTAGATTAATATTTTTGGCAAAAAGGATAAATCTCAGGATTTTTTTTTTGTAGTTAAAGTAATTTTATTTAAAATTACTTGGCAATTTTATTGATGATAACAGGATTACAAAATCCATTTGAATTTGGGGGGAGTGGGGAACATAAGGAATCTATTTAAACTTCTCTGTTGAATGGAAACCTTGTCAAATCTCCTTAACAACAAGTTTTCACTAGCTCTGTGTCACATATTGGATAATCCAATTAGGAATTTTAAATTACATATTTTTCCAGAAATAACTTGTATGGAAACGGAGTATATTTCAGGCAGTTTTAGGGGACTAGCAATAAAATAGCTGGGGTTTGTTCTGTCACTGCGACACCTGTGAAGGTAGCGGTACCCATGATGGGAGGGAGTTCGTTAACCTGTTGTGTCGGCGGGGGCTGGATTCCGCAGGCGCAGCGCAGCCCCTGCGTGCCGGCACCTGCTCGGGCAGAGCTCGGCTGGTGCGGGCTCCCAGGCAGCGATGCTCGGGGGTACGCGGGCAAGGGCAGAGCCCCTTTTAGGCGTGAGTCGCAGCCACGTTGTCCTGGTTTAGGCCGGGACGGAGCTAGTTTTGTTTTCAGCAGCTCCTATGTTTTGGAAAAAGGTTTCGTGTGAGAAGAACGGTGGCAGCACACTGACGTTGCTGGTTGCTGCTGAACCACCAAGGACATTTTGCAGTTTCCCAGGTTCTGCCAACGTGCAGATGCAAAACTTGGGAGGGGCAGAGCCGGAATAGTTGATCCCATCTGGCCAGAGAGAGTGTTCCCTACCAGAGACGGCATCGCCAATATAAGTGAGGGTCGGTCAGTGGGCCACTAGGCTTTTCGACCCTTCACTTGCCTTAATCGTTAAGCTTCCCTTCGGGTTGCTTTTTGTTTCCCTATTTTTCCTTTTTGTTTTTCGTTTGTTCGGCTGTTGGTTCCCTCGCCTGCTCTCTCGGGAACTGGCTGTGCTGGGATAGCTGGGGGGGATACCCCTGCTCCCTGCCTGCTGCTCGGGACGGGCTGTGTCGGTCGTCGGGGGGTGAGAAATTGTACATCGTTTGTGTTATATATTCTATTATCCTTATATATAATCATTATTATCATTATTAATATATTGTTATATTTTTCCTTTGCTGTCCTGGTGAACTGTTTTTATCTCAACCCGCGAGTTCTCCTTTCTCTCCGATTCTCCTCCCCACCCCAGCGGGGAGGGGGGGGTGAGCGAGTGGCTGTGGGGTCCTGGGTTACAATTGGGGTTAAACCACGACACACATTCCTTTCAGCAGACTGTTCCTCATCCACACGTGGCGGGGGGAGGCCCGTGGACTACAAGCACCCCGGGCTGGAGCGCGGTCCCGTTTGGAACTGGAGGGGACGAGCCGGGGCTTGCTTCGACGGCACTGGGGAGCGGGGACCGGGGCAGGGCGGCCGGCCTCAAAGGGTGGCGTTCGCGCCGAGAAAGCAGCTCACTTTAATGCGGTGACGGGCGCGGTGACCCAGCCGGGGAAAGGTGAGAATCAGACGGTCCCTCCCGCGCACACGCGCAGCGCGATGCTGCCAGCGCCGCGCCGGTACCTTCAGTAAAGGCAGCGGCAACAGCTTTGCCCGTTGCCCCTTGGCACTGCGAAGACAAACCTAGATTTGGAAGTATCTTTTATATGTTTTATTGAGATGTCCCACACGCAGATGGAAATATGTCAATGTCAGGCTTGATAAACTTGTTACAAATTGTTTATAAATCCATTGACTTGAAAACAGCCACGGGCTTTCACTGTTGTGTCTCCTACAGCAAATTTGTTTCTGCAAATGCGTTCTGGTATCCCTGTTATGTCTATGTGGAAACGGTACTTCCTCCTGGTACTTCCCCCTTGAATGTTTCACATTTGAGAACCCAAATACAGCAAGAAATCTCTAACTGATGTATTCCTCGGGCAATACCGCAGGGGCTTTTTGCACGTAAATGTTTTCATTCCAGGGCATTAATCTTGCACAACACTCAGCTTTTGGAAGTCCATGCGGAATATATACCACCAAAACGGATTTTAGTTTCCTGCCATAACAAAAGAGATGTGAAAATCAAGAAAAAAGTGGTTCCAAACTTCTAAATGGATTTCTTCTGCAGAGGAAAAAAGCTGCCTTTTTAAAACTGGGAATGGATGAGTTTTTCCAGTGCTCTGAGAGTTAGAATCTTGTCTTTCAGTCATACTTCTTAAATCGAAACACAAAGTGCTTCTAAATGGCACTGCAGCCAGGATTATCTACCTGACATGGATATGGCTATCAGAGGAGTTCACAACAATCTTTGCCTTTTTAATTCCATCATTGTCTCCACAGAAGTATAAAGACTTATTGATCATGGACATGTGAACACATTTTTCATTTGCATACCATCATTTTAGCAACTAGCAGTATAATTACTCAGTTAAACACTGAGTATGCGGAAAATAAATGACATGTTGGTACTTTCATACCTTAATATCTTTTTTAAAGGAGCTGACCTTTTGGTATCCAACATTTACAACGTAGTACTTAAGTTGCTACTTATTTCATCGCTTTCTCTTCCTTCTCCTTCCTATGTACAATTTAAATATCCTCTTTTAGCTTTGTTTCTGGAGACAAAAGGGTTGAATTTTACGGCTGTAACTGCTAGACCCTTAACAGCACAGTAAGCGAGGCTGTTTTGGCGGCGGGTGGCAGCAGGTGTGCAGGCAGCTGCCGGCCGCACACTGGGGTGCGGTGCCGCGGGGGACGTGTAGCCGTGCAAGTCGCGGCTCGCTTCGTATGCCCTTAGGGGAACAAATGACACCGTAGTGCTAAACAGGGTTTATCCCATATCAGCCGCCTTTACGACGGGGCTGTGGAGCAGCAGCCTTCATCACAGCACGTGGCTGAGAGGAGGCATCTCTGAGCAGGGAGGAGCAGGAGGATGCTCAAGCCCATGGGATAAAGACCCATTAAACACTTCTCGTGCCGCTTTCTGTGCTCTCAGTGCCAGCGTGGTGTATCTGGTCCGTGGAGGCGGGGAAGGCATCCTCACGGAGCTGGGAGAGAGGCTGCCCTGAACGGGGTGCTGGGGTTGCTGGAGCCTGAGGGGAGAACCCCTGGTGCCGCTCTGCCCTCTCCCGCCTCGCGCTCTGCCCAGCATCCCCTCCCTGCCAGCCTGGGAGCCCCGTGCCCCGAGACCGTGATTCCTTTTCAAGCCCCGGCTGAAATCAATGAACGAGTTCAGAAGCTGCTAGGGCACAGATTGCAGCAGAAAACAAGGGTAAATGTTTTGGATCTCATTTTCAATCCAGCAAGGGCCTGAAGTAACATTCTGCCTCTCAGCTTGTCACAAGGTCCCAGGGGGCTGTGGCTTTCTGCACAGCCAGGTTCCAGCGAGCTGTTCTGCTCCCCCGCGACCTTCCCCTGCGCTCCCCTGGTTATTGCTTACGCTGCGCCGTGACGTTAAGATGATCGTTCTGCACCTATGACCAAGTCTCCTAGCGTGAGGGCAGCCAGCTCAGGTCACTCCGTTTGAGCAGGTGACTCCTTTCAGTATCCACCCGGTAAGAAGCGTGGCATCAGGGACAGGGCAGGCCGGGTCACGAAGGGCAGGCGGTAGCTACAGAGGAGTCTGCTCTCGCAGGAGCGATGCTGCCGCTGCTCAGAGCTGGCCGGGTCTCGAGAGCTCACGCCATGGGTGCAGGGTCCAGCTGAAAACAGGCGCCGGCCCTGGAGCCTGGCTGGCTGCGCAGCCGCTGCTGGGCGAGCGCGCTGCCGGCAACCGGCTGCTCTCTCTGCAGGACAAAGTGACCTTTTGGAGCAAAAGAATCCACCGTGAGGGCAGCAGAAACCCTTCTGTTAGCACGGACTTCAGCAGCGAAGCTGTGAGATGACCTGGCTCTGTCTTGCAATAGTCTTGGGGAAGCAGAAGCTGGTTCATCCTTCCCGGCCGCCTGGCGCAGGGGCTGCGCTCCCGGCGTCCGACGCGTGCTGCTCCGAGGCAGGCCTGCGCGCTCATCTGCACCGGGCTGTCAGAGACGGCAGCGACCGGGCCACGCGCGAGGCAGCCGCTGCTCTCCGTGGCTGGCAAGCCAGGGGCAGGGTGGCCGCAGCGCTCCGGCTGTGCCCCTCCGAGCAGAACCGGACACCTGAGAGAAGGGGAAAGCGTCGGTAGATGGCACTCACGATATGCAGCAGATTTGCTGAATTTTTGCAAAGAAAGGGAAAATATATTCGCTTTTGTGCATTTTGGCTGGCCTCTGCTGACAGCTTTAGGTTCAGCTGCTGGCACTTACGGCTCAGCGGGAGGTGAGGGCAGCAAGGATGCTGGCAGGCGTGGGACGGGGAGATCCGACATTCCCGAGGCCGGCAGCGGTTCTGCCTCTGGCTGGGAGGGCTGGGGGCTGCCAACGGGTGCTGTGGGGGCTGGAGAGCGGAGCCGTGTGCGTCACACATCCGGGCATGCAGCTAATTGCAACCTGGGCGAGCTTCCAAAGAGCGTCCTTGCTCGTGCTTCCCGCTTGTGACTCACGCAGCAAGAAAATCCATCGGTGCCGAATGTCACAGGAGAGGTGAGTCTGTGTAAGGCGAGGTCAGCTCAGCTTCTAAGCAAGGTGCTGGCTGGCTCATCAGGCTGCGAGCACCTTCTGCGATCCCATCCCTGCCCGTAGCTGCCGTACGCCCGCACGCGCCGGGCTCAGGGACCGGAGCCGTGCTGCGGCAGAGCACAGCTTCAGGCCTAATGTCAGCATAGCACGAACTGGCCAAACCTTCAATAAACCAAGTGTGAAAACCCTATTTCAAATTGTTTGGACTTGAGACGTGTTTTTCCAGTCTTTGTAGGCAAAGTCGGTGTGCGAGCCGTTGGGAAAGGGACAACCCGCAGTGACAGCGCAGGAGTTTGGGAGCTGCTTGGAAGAACAGGGTTTGTACGACCCTACGGGCCGGCGGGGGCTCACAGAGGGTGCCAGAAGGGTTGGTCGGTGTGACTGGGAGCTGTGGTGTATCACCTGTCAAAAATCGTGGTGACTGGGAGAGGACTGTGACTGGAAAACAGTGACACGGCCCTAATCTTTAAGAGGGGGGAGGAGCGATGGGCTGGTCAGCCTCACCTCAGTCCTGCAGTGACCACGGCGCATGTCCCCTGGCATCTGTTTCCAAACATGCCAAGGACAAGAACCCAGTGAGGACCAGCCAACGTGTTTCCCAAGGCGGATGCTGCTCGGGCAGCCTGAGGGCTGTCTCCGGCAGGAGGGCTGGGTCGGTGCGGCAGGGGAGAGCAGGGGCCCACGTGCCTGGGCTGAGTGGGGACCTCAACACCATCTCCCACCATGCTCCCAGGCAGGAGCTGAGGCTCGGCTGAGGAGGAGCGTGGCCAGCTAAGCAAGGGATGTTGTTATCTCCTCTGCTCAGAGCAGGCAAGGACACCTGGGGAACTGCATCCAGTGTCAGGTCCCCAGTTCAAGAGGGATGTGGAGATACTGGAGTGGATCCAGCAGAAGCTGCCATGATGGTGAGGTACCCTGGGTCCGTGGCCAAGGGGAGAGCTGGAGGCTTGTTGAGCCTGGCTACGAGAAGGTGAAGGGATGGTCGGAGTACAGCCTGGGTCTGCTGTTGTGTCGTGGTTTAACCCCAGCCAGCAGCTAAGCACCATGTAGCCGCTCACTCACTCCCCCCCTGCAGGATGGGGGGAAGGGAACTGGAAGGGTAAAAGTGAGAAAACTTGTGGGTTGAGATAAGAACAGTTTAATAATTGAAATATAATAATAATAATAATGATAATAATAACAAAAATTGTAATGAAAAGGAAAATAACAAAGAGTGAGAAATAAAACCCAAGAAACACAAGTGATGCAAATGAAAACAGTTGCTCACCACCAGCCGACTGACGCCCAGCCAGTCCCCAAGCAGCGGCCCCCGGCCAACCCTACCCCTGGTTTTATTGCTGAGCACGACGCCATATGGTGTGGGACATCCTTGGGGTCAGTCGGGGTCAGCTGTCCCGGCCGTGTCCCCCCCAGCTCCGTGTGCCCCCAGCTCCTCGCTGGTGGGGTGGGGTGAGGAGCAGAAAGGCCTCGGCTCTGTGTCAGCCCTGCTCAGCAGTGACGGAACATCCCTGGGTTATCAGCGCTGTGTCCAGCCCAGATCCCAGACACAGCCCCGTGCCAGCTGCTGGGGAGAAAATCAGCTCTACCCCGGCCAGACCCAGCACATGTCGGCACCACGAAGTCTCCGCCACCAGGAGAGCCGGGCGGTGCCGGGACAGGCAGCAGGGAGGCGGCGGAGTCCCCGTCCCCGGAGGTTTTGGGCTGGACAAAGCCGTGTCTCTCCTGCTGGGGAGCTGACGGCAGCGCTGGCGTAAGCAGCAGGTCAGGCCAGTGCTGGCCCTTCCAGCCAGCGCTTTCATGGTTCTGTGTAATACCCTAGGGAAACGAGGAGAGAACTGGCAGGTTTTCATGGACTGAAACATATATGAAATGCTTGATTTCATATATTCTGTTCTTTGATCCTTATTTTCTTTTCAAAGTTTACTTTGTGTAATAAATAATTTATATAATTTAAGTTACAAAATATTATAATATATCAAGATTAAGGATATATGATATGTCCAAAATTTATATTTTGAGAATTTCTGTTCTATTACTCCTGGTACAGACATCAAGAACATTTGTATTAAGTGCAGACTCATTACTAAATAAGTTGTTTACAAACATTTAAGGCTCATGGGAGATGCTGATGTAATGACCCAGAATTTAAAACACGTAAATGCAATTTTTCAAGTGAATCACGCTCATGAGCCAGTTGGTTCTCTACAGATGGCAGCAGGGTGGGTTCTCTGTGTAATTCAGGCTCTGCTGAACTATTCATGGCATTCCTGAGAACTTTCTACAAATGCTGCCCGTGAGAGACAATCGACAATCATCTGGAAATAGGCTTTAGCTAAAAATCACGGGACTATCAGGAGACTGGAATCCTATGTGTAAGCAGACGTATCTGTCTTGCTCTTTGTAGATTAGTACGATGCCTTTTAAGTCAACTGTTAATATCTTATTAAAATATTTACTAGTGTGTTGTGCACATACTTCAGAGCATTTGTGTCTTTCAGATAACCAATGTTCCTCCTCCAGGGCTCGCAGAGCGCATGGCAGTGGAGGTCTGCTGCTTTAACCCTGTTTTATTAAAATTCAAGCCCAGAAAAATGGTGTGACTTGCGCAAAAGTCACCTGGCGGGTTAGTGGCAGAGATGGGGACAGAGGGCTGCTCTCCTGATCCCACAGCACTTTCATCACTGACTCAGAGCGCAGCACGAGGGACGAAAGGACAGTAAATTCTTTAATGACGAGACGACAGTACTGTCACCGGCCAAACCGATCCCCCTCCCGCCTCGCGGGACACCCACGCAGGAGGCAGCGTGCCGGTCCCTCGCAAGCCTTTTGCTGGGCGCTGGCCTTCGAGGTTGCCCTCTGTGCCCAGGGGATCCCTGCAGCCAGGAGACACCTTGTGCTGTCCCCACTGTGCCCTTTCCAGCCTGAAATGCCAGCGGGAGCTGAAGGCGAGCCTGAGGAGCATGGTCTGACCTTCAACACGTCCCCAGGGAGTGTTTCTTGGACATCGTCAGCCTCCCAAAGGCGGCTGGTGTGGTGGTGTGGCAAGACAAGCCGTGAAGATCAGAGTGAGTGACATTTTATTACTAGGAAGGTCTGGAGTGTACGGTGGGGGAGAACAGCTCGTCCACTCCAACGTGATGAAGCGCAGAGTCCCGTGTCTCCCTGTCCGTGAACACAAAGCGGTAGCTGACGCCACAGTGGCAATTTCACGGCCACGTCCCAGGAATGCAGCTGTTCTGCTTGCACAAAACGCCCTTTGGTGTCGAGATATATTTGTGTCCTTGAATTTCTACTTGTGTTCAGTTTATTCCCATTTGGGAGTTTGACATTGTCACCCACGCTTTTATTTGTAAACAGAACAGCTAAAGTTCTAAAGAACAAGGATGATGCGGTTATCGCGTTTTGCTTGGTTTTAGGCTACGGCCGCGCTGTAGCAAAAGTCACTCCCTTCCACTAGACTCCGTCACGGCCGAGCACAAGTGCTGCCGTGCAGACACAGGTGCCTGACTGAACGTCTCAGCGGGCTGGAGGATCACCCTTGGTCAGGAGCCTGGCCAGCAACACGGATGCCCCGTGGCCAGGGTCCCATGCCCCACGGCCCCACCTGCGGGGCTGGGGGCTCTGCCCCCCGGCCCTGGGCACCCTGGCGCCCGGCAGCGAGACCTGCCTCACCCCAACGCTGCCCAGGGCCGCGGCGGGGGAAACGTGGTGCTGGTCACCCAGGAAATACCGCTGCTCCTGGCAATTGCACTGAAAGGCGGCTCTTCCCAAGTGATGTTTGTCTGGTTCTTCTTCCAAACACTGATGGGTAATCAAGGCATTTCATCAGAATACTCATTTTTCTCTCTTCTTCTGTTCCTCCCTCCAAAAAAATCATCCAGAACCCAATTCAAAGAAATCAAATGAAATCCTTGCCTGGAAGCATTTCTTTCTGGTGCATTTTAATGGTTTATCTGTAAGGATTCAATTTTGTCAGCAAGTTTCAATGGCATCTTAAAACTCATTTCCTTGGTATGAAATGAGCATTTTAAAATCATAGCTTATACGTTAAAAATGGTTCTGTGTGTTGGTCTTTTGGTGTCCTCACAGATGCATGAGGATAATAACAAACTCTGTAGGTTCTGGCACTCGTGGAGTATAGGAACAGACGTAACACAGAGCGGCAGAGCTGCTGTCCCTTATCTGGTGCCCCTGAAAGGTAAATAATGGAATAATTTACTGTTATTACAATTCGAGACACATGAAATATCCACGAAACCAGAAGGGAATAAACATGCTCACCAGCTTCTCAAGCCATGCTGACCTGTGACAAGCACTGCAAGCATGCCAGCGGGAGCTGGTTCGGACGCAGCCCTCGGGGGGGTGGCCCCGGCAGCCCGGCACGGCCGCTGCGAGGTCTGGCGCCGGCTGCGCCAGGCAGGGTGCCCTCCAGCTCCCGCTCCCGCTCCCGCTCCCGCCGGCCGCCCGCCGCGCCGCGCAGCAGAGCCCGGTACTGCTCGGCCTATACCAGGGGTGGTAACAATGTCAGAAACAGCTTTAGCAGGAATTTTTAATGTGCATAAAATCGAGACTATTTTAAGAGTAGAAATAAGAGACTCTCTGTGTTCATAATTTCATTCCCATGAGCGCCTCTCTGCTTATAAATACCTCCTATTTGCATTGAATTGTTTATTGTTAATAGCCCTGGCGTTTAGAAGGTACAAATAACATCTCCACTGGGAAAAAGGAAATGTCTTTCCTGACATATAAAATATCTACTTTGTCTACTTCTGAACTAAGGAGAAGTATTTTAAGAAGGATTAAACAGTTTTTAATACCTAATGGGAAATTATGGTTTGCCT
This sequence comes from Phoenicopterus ruber ruber, assembly GCA_009819775.1. Taxonomy (NCBI): domain Eukaryota; kingdom Metazoa; phylum Chordata; class Aves; order Phoenicopteriformes; family Phoenicopteridae; genus Phoenicopterus; species Phoenicopterus ruber. The sequence goes on from CM020219.1 coordinate 256,580, forward strand.
TGCAACGCCACCGCCCTGCTGGTCCCTTCGTCCGGAGCCAAGTCTGGGAAGGGTGGCACCCCCCAGCTCTCGCTGCGCTCGCCGCACCCCAAGGGGCCGCCGGCCCCCCCGCCCGCAGGCCTGCGCCCCAGAGAGCAGGGCTGCTGGGGTGGAGGGCGGGCGGAGAGCTCCGAGCCCTTGCCGAGCTGCTCCGGCAGCTGCAGCCGCTGTGCCCAGAAGCAGCAGCGTGCAAAAGCTGTGTTTGTTTTCGGGGGGGTATTTGCACCTTTTGCGGACTCCGGCCAAGAAGCATCGCTCGGCCTTGTTCAGCGCGGACTGACAGGTACCGGCACCGTGAAACTGGCTACAGGGCAAGGAGCAAGTCTCAATAAACCAGTTTTCTGCTGTTTGTTGGTTTAAACTGCAGTATTAAATGAAGACATCGCCTAATAAATTCATTTATTAGTCCCTTCAAAATCTAATAAAGAAATATGTCAGGCATTAATTTACCTGGAAAGATAATCAGAGAGACCCTTCAACTGGAGCAGGCAGTCTGGACAGCATCTTTAAAGTTAATGGTCTATAAAGCGAGAAGCTGAGTGTGTAACTTCAGTCTCCGTTAGCGTCTCTTTGCTGGTGGTACGCAGCAAGAGGTAGCAAAAGCATATTGATTTCCTCCAGAAATACTCCGTAGCCCTCCCTAGTCCTCAGCTCCCCACGGCACATGAGAACTCCTCAGGGGAGGGAGGGTTTTTCATGGCCCCAACGAGGCAGGACGGAGCTGGGACCCACCTCTTCTGGGTCAGAGATGGCTCCTGAGCTGTGGGTCGTGGCTGGCGCAGCACGAGGAGGGCAACGGGAATCGGTGTGCGTGCAGGGGCTGGGAGTGCCGCAGGGGACCAGCCCGCGGCGCAGGAGACGGCTCCTCGCTGCAGGGGCGGGAGGATGCTGCAGGGGCCTGCTCTGGCCTCGGCCTCTGCACAGGGGCTGCCAGCCGGGCTGCACAACGGTGCCAGGACCTCTCCAGCTCAGGGATTCATGAATTAAACACTGAGGAACAATCCTTCGGAGGTTTGTAAAAAAGTTACGATTTCTGACTGAGATGAAGGCACACATTCTGCTCTCTGACAGCAAGATCAAGTAGCACTACATCTTCGCTTTTAGCCTTTTTACACTGGTGCTGTTCTCTGCATAATCAGATCCGCGGCCCAGAGGCCCTTAGCATTCGCCTTGCAGAAGCGGAGAGTTTCCAGGGGTGCAGTGGTCTCTTCCTGAGCAAAAGCCTGTTGAATCATTTTATCTATGGGACACATCAACATTAAACAATGGAAAAGCGTCTTGGATTGCAGGATTGTGTGATCAAGGGCTGGGAAAGGACCTCGAGGGTCTCTGCCCCAGCCCCTGCTCAGTGCGAGGCCAGCCCTGGGCTCAGACCAGGCTGCTCAGAGCTTTACTCCGTTGGCTCTTGAAAACCTCCATGGACAGAGACCCCGCAGCCCCTCCAGGCCCTGCTCCACTACCTGGGGATGAAAGGCTTCTGCCCACGTCCAGCCCAGGCCGCTGCAGCTCTGGTGCGTGCCCCGGCCTCCTGCCCTGCGCCGGGCTCTGCCTGCGGCAGCAGCCCATCTCCCCCAGAGCCCTCGCAGCGCACGACGGCGGCCAGCAGCGCCTGCCTCGCCTGGGGCCGCCCCGCACGGGACCCCCCGCAGCCTCCACGGGCTCGCCCCAGCCAGGGAACGGCCTTTACACCGGCCCCAGGCCTGGGGAACTCGCCCTCCCCGGCCACGCCTCGGAGCCCGCTCCTCAGGAAGGGCCGAGGGGCTGAGGGGGCCGGCGGCTCCGGCGGTCCCGTCCCTCCCGCTGCAGCCGCGCAGCGGAGCAGCTCGCCCACGTCCCCCGTCCACGCCACGTCCGTGTGGCTTCACCGGGGACGGCCCCTGGGGAGACCGGCTCTGCGGGCGGCTCTGCGGCGGTGAGCGCCTCCCCGCAGGACTCCCCGGCCCTGCCCCGGGAGAGCTGCTTCCACCCGCTGCCTTTGCGGTGACCAGGGCCCGGCGCAGCTCGGGCAGCAGGAGCGGACGCGCCGGGGGGTCTCTCGGAAGCCTGGAAGGACACGCTGGCCCACGGAACCGGGCTGTGCCTCGGCCCAGCGCAGCGGCTGGAGCCACCAGCCCCGCGCTCCCCTTCCCCGCCGCGGGCTGAGGGCCGCTGCTCCCGCCGCGCTCCCACCCGGCCCGGCCCGGCCCGGCCCGGCCCCCGCGGCCCGGCAGGTGGCGCTGGGGACCGCGCGGGCGCGGCAGGGGCGGGGCTGCCCCGCTCCTCGGCTTCGGCCCCGCGGGGGGCGGGCGGCGGCCCGGCCCCGCTCCGCTCCGCTCCGGCCCGGCCCGGCGGGCTCGGGGGGCTCCGGGCCCCGGCGCGGCCTGGGCTCCCGGCCCCGCGGGTGCGCGGCGGGGTGGCGGGGAGGCTGCGGGGCTGTGAGCCGGGCGCGGGTGGGCGGCAGCTGGCAGAACCGGCACGGCTGGGGGGCTCCTGCGCCGGAGCGCGGCCCGCGGGCACTCGCTGAGGTGACACCGGCTCCGGGGCCGGGGGGCCGGCCTGCGTAAGCAAAGCAGCGGGTACCCTGCTAATTAGCAGTGCAGTGCCCTTAGTGCGTGCACGGCGCGGCTGATGGCTGCATCTGCCACCCGCCGCCTGTCCGTGGCCGTCACACGACAAGTAAACCGTTCCACCACCACCAAATTGCCTGCAAAAAGCGAGGCGATGTAATGTACACATCCAAACATTGAGGGTGTTTGGCTGCTCTCTTGGCGCCAGTGGAGACGGGAGCTGCGACAGGACCGGCGTCTGTGGAGCGGTTGCGTTCTCCGGGGTGGAAAAGGCTGCGTGCTGCTGTGGGTGTTTGCCGTATGTTAAGACATAAGATGTCTCATGACATTGAATGAGCCTTGCCTTTACATTTAGAGGAGATATCCCAGTTCCAGTTTGTTCCTACTCCAAACCTGAGGGATGAAAACATGATGTTATTAGATGCAGAATGTCCTACAGAAACAGGGCCAAAATAACGTAGTGTACAATGAAATAAAATACTATACAAATCAGGAACAGCACGTGCGTAACCCACGGGCCAGCTGCAGCCCACCAAACCCCTCGGCCAGCCCCGGCTCGCAGGCGGCCTGCGCCGGGCAGCATGGCTGCGCAGGGCTCGGGGAACCAGCACCCGTGTCTTTGGGAGACGTTCCCCAGCCGTCCGGATCTGCAGGGAGAGGGGGAGTGTGTGCCCTCGGGACGTGTTCTGGCCATGGGCTTATAGAGAAGTTTTTATCTTGTTCTTCTCTCGACTCTGTGCGCGTACCCTCGGGACTGAGAAGGGCAGGCCTCTGATGACCGGCGTGGGATTCTGCCCAGCTTTGGGTTGTAAGGATTGTCTGACTGTGAAGGAGTCTTGCACCGAGAGTGTTTCTGGAAATGAAATACCGTCCCATTTTTCTCCATGTTAAAATCAACACTTAAACATTCTTTCTCCCTTCTCTAGAGATAGTTTCCTTTCCATACGGGGAAAAAAAAAATCACCGGTGGGAAATTGGTTTATAATGATTTTATTTTATAAGTTTATTCTTCCGTATTTCTAGTGCAACAGAGAGGATTTAACGGGCAGCTTAGCTGTCCATTAGCGAGGTCCGTCGGTACCGCTTTTGCCGAGTTCAGCTCAGCACCGGGCAGTAAACGAGCAGGGGCAGGTCCGCGGCCCCGTGGCGCAGAGAGCGAAGGGCAGGCGCTGTGCAGCCAGTCGCTGCTGTAAGGCCCTCTGTGGTTTGCTTTCCCGTTGGGAAAAATTTCTACAGAGCTAGCATTACTTTAAATGAAAATGCACCTTTAAGTAAAGGTGAAATGCAGTCCACGAGGAAATGTAACTGCAGAAATCAGTGGAGTTAAAACCAGTGAGAAACATCCATTTTCTGGCTTTTTTCTTACCTCTCAGTTTTACCTGGTCCAGCAAAAGCGGAGCTGCAGTACTGAGAGGGTTATGCTACTTCCTACACGGCCCATGGCACTTTTCTCTGATTACTGCTAAAACTACTGACTCCATCTCCCACTAGCTGACACTTTTGTTCCCCCTTATGTGTACTTTCACCTTAGCTGAAGTTCATCAGCTTGCATGAAAAATTATGAACAGACTTCTGAACAGAGGAGTCTGAAGAGATTTGAGCAGCCGTCTCTCAGAAACCGCAATAATCCAAGATGTACAAGTCCTTTCCACTCAGTAAAATCCAGTGGACATTGCCTAAAACCCTATAAAACCTGTGAGGTGGAAAATGCGGCTTCTGCAGCCTCTTCTCCCTCTGTCGTGCCCATATCAGAATGGATGTACTAGGTCTGTCTTTGCCAGCTCAGGCTCTTCTCGTGCGGACTCCAGCTGCCCCAGCTCAGTCTCTTCTGTTCAGATTCCTGCATTGCGCTAATCCTGTACGCTCCTTAAACCTCACTGCTTCCACAAAGCCTGAAACTCAGCGCGCTGCTGTGAGAAAGGCAAAATGGACAGGTTTTGACTGACAAATAGTCATTTTTCCCAACCATTTGTTCCCTTCATCCCTCTTTTGGTTTCGCACAGCTTTCCCTCCTGTCTTCTCCCCATTACGGTCTGTTTGGGCTGCAGATCTCTGTGAGCGTGGACCGCTCACTTTGTCACACCTGTCCACAGCCCCTCACAGGGAGTGCCTGGGGAGTAGCACCGATTTGCAGACAGAATGAGTTCTTGCTTAGAAAGGAAAGGCCCGTTTCACAACCTGAAACATCATCTCTAGTATGAAGATGTCACAAACTTGGTGACTGAAGCGGCAGCGCTGTTCTCTTTCATCACCTAACTGCAAACCCCTGTCTTTTAGGCCGAATGGCAGACGTGCCTCCTGGAAGCTAGGGTTCCTCAGCTGGGCAGAGAGCAGCGATGCTGAGCCGATCGCTGGGTCGGTTTGTGAAACCAGGGGAAGCACCCGTGGCAGCGGCAGCGCTGTCTGCTCCGGCGCAGCGCCCAGCGGAGCCGTCCTGGTGGAGGTGGGAGCCCTGACGCTACCCCTTGCCCAGGGAGAGACTCTGCACTACTGCCCGCGCCCTGGCGAGAGCGCTGGGTTCGACTGCGGCGGTTCAGGCGTGTGCAGGCCAAAGGGATGTGGCAGCGGGTCCCAGCCCATGCGGACAGGCTTCCCATGGCTCTGCTGGCCCCTGCGCTGCCGCGGGAGTGATGAGCTGCCGGGGAGAGCAGCCCCCGGGAGCGCCCCGTCACGGCAGCCCCGCGGGTGCAAGGGCCCAGCTACGGAGGAGGCCAGCACAGGTGGAGGCACCGACCCGTCCCTCCCCAGAGACCCTGGCAGTAGATGGGGTGATCATAGACTCACAGAACAGTTTGGGTTGGAAGGGACCTTAAAGATCATCTGGTCCAACCCCCGGCCATGGGCAGGGACACCTTCCACTAGACCAGGTTGCTCCAAGCCCCGTCCAACCTGGCCTTGAACACTTCCAGGGACGGGGCAGCCACAGCTTCTCTGGGCAACCTGTGCCAGGACCTCACCACCCTCATGGGGAAGAATTTCTTCCTTAGATCTAATGTAAATCTAGCCTTATATCTAATCTAATCTAATCTAATCTAATCTGATCTAATCTATCTAAGGAGTAATGGTGTTCTTCGTTGTGCTCCTCTCTGGCAGCTCATGCCCCAGCATCCAGAAGCGCGTTTGCGAGCCGCGGCAGTGCCCCCATCAGCGGACAAGGAGTCAGCGCCGCACTGGCTGTGCTGCTCCCGGTAGGGTTAGCGAGCCTCCACCGGTGCGTCGGGATGGGCAAATTTCTCTCAGTGAAAAATTAATCTTCTGTCGTTTCATGCTGAATTTTAACTCCATTTCTGATCACCACAATAAAAAAGGGTAAATTCTGCATGTTGTCTTAAGAAAGCAAAAAGTTTCTTGTTTAAACCAAAAAGAAGAAAAAAAATTGCTTGTGGAAAACCCCCATTTGTTCATTCTCTGTATTTTAAGTTTTTCCATTAGGATTAAAAGGTTTTAAAATATCTTCTTCAATGTCCACTGTTCAATTGTTTTTCTCAGGGTCACAAACCATTTTGCATATGGAAAGAGCAAAGTACAGCTTGTTCTCTAAACCTACACTCTGCCTTTCCGGGAAATTGCAGGCAAGCTGTGTATTTTGGAAACAACAGCAGATTTCCAGGAATATTCCAGTGAGTAAAGACTTTCTCACCAACGCGGCACCTGAAGTCTGAGCACTGGGATCAGAGGGAGCGCTGCAGCGGATGGAGCCTGGCCATTCGCAGCCCGGTGCCCCTTGGGGAGCCGCAGGCAGGGCCCCGCCGCCCGAGAACACCCCTGCCTCGGCACGCACCCCTGCCTCGGCACACACCCCTGCCTCGGCACGCACCCCTGCCTCGGCACGCACCCCGCTGAGGGCGGATGGCGAGTCACTCGGGTCCCTCAGGGCAGCAGGAGCTGCTGCCCAGGGATGCTCCCTGCTGCAGCCATGCTAGGAGGAGCTCAGGTTTAGGAAATCCCCTGCTGAGAAACGACCTCTGCAGAAATCTTTAGCAGAAACAACGGTCCGTTTGTGCTGTGGTATGAAGAAAGTTGGAAACTCTGCCCGGGACTGATGGTAGTTGTTGTGTGGGCTGGAGAGGAAGGCTGGAGGAGCCGAGCCCCTCAGGAAAGGGGTGCAATGGGCTGTGCTGTGTGGGCGGCGGGAGCCAGGCGCTGCCGCCTCTGCCCCGAGCATCTGCCAAGCTGCCCCTCCCGGGCCGGGACAGGAGGGCGAGGGCCCCGCTCCTCTCACTGCAGCTCTGAAGAGGAGGGGCTGCTCTGGATTTGCCCTGGCCCTGGTGGCCCTGTGTTGCTGCCCTGCAGTCCCGCACCGGGGCTGGGGCTGTCTGTGGCCCCATGCTCTCCCACACTGGCCCACTCCATCATCCCTCTCCTTGGTGTATTTTCTCTTTCACTTGGTTCTTCGCTTCCCTCATTAACTGACCAGGCCCTCTCCTTTCCAGCCCGGAGGGTTACTCTTTTGAGGCCAGGCATCGCACCCCTCTGCCCTCGCGGGTGTCTCTCCAGCCAAGCTGCACCCCAGGTTTTCCCCAGACAGGTACCCCGGGTCCAGCCCTTCTCAGCCAAGGCTGGTGCCCTGGATTCTCAGCCGTGGGGAGGGGCTGCACTTCCAAGCTCTTCCCTGCTCCTACCGCTGCTGCTCCCGGCCCCCCCCCATGAGCGCAGCCAGGATCCCCCAGACTTGATCTCACCAGAAGAAAGAACCCTCCTCAGGCTCCTGCCATGAAAAGCACAATGTTAAAACGTTTTAGAATTTCACAATAGCTCAGTCTAATGACAACCTTTTTCCTTAAAGATAGATGTTGCCATTAATCAGGTGTTCGCTTGCTTTGCTTGAATAAGCCAAGCTCATTCCAAGAACAAAAGGGCTGCCACTGGAATAGCCCAGCTTTTCAATTTCAACCCATCTGCAGATTACAGAATAATGAAATATTCAGCATACACAAATACTGTACAGAATGATACGATACAGACCATTTCACTTTCTTTCATCCTTTTCCAACTTATTGGCTTTTAAGTAATGGATAGACCTACATCAAAAGCTCCACTCAGATAAGAATAAACAAATACTTAAAGCACACATTACACGTGGCGTTCCTGGCCATCTGTAAAGGATATAGAATTATTCTCTAGAGAACAGAGAGGGAGATTCTCAAACTCCTCCATGAGACCAGAGCATGGAACGGTGGCGGGGTGACGCGTTTGAACACTCGGCACGTGTAAGGCACCAGCACCTGACTTTGCCGATGGGAGCCTGCAACCCACTGTCACCTTTTAGCCCTCTCCTGTTTGTTTCCTCCCTTTCCTATTCAACCACCTTGAGGGTTGTCAGGCAATCTCTTTTATGTCAAATTTTTTGGTACTTCATCTTCTATAGCTCTGCCTCCTCATTGCTCTCCTCTTACAGGTCTGTCTCCTAAACAGGTCTGTTGGAGGATACTTTTCCTCTCCTCATCAACTTTTTGGGGTGGCAGTGGCCTCAGTCCAGCTTTTTTCCCTCCGCCCTCAGCCCCGTGGAACCTCCTGTGCGGCAAATTCATCCACGCTGTCGATGACTCACAGATGCACCCTCTGCTCCAGACCTGCCTCTTGCTGAACAGCTCTGTCCTCACCTTCCCACACCCAAACACGGAGGGTTCTCCTATCACAGCTCTAGCAGACAGTGGTTTCTGGTCATTCGCACAGCCTGGGCTCTAGCCGAAGCTTTCCTTCTCTCTCACACGTGCTTGCAGCATCCCTTTCTCTTGCCTTGACACGTGCAATCCTGGCCCCGCAGAGCCTGGTCAGAAAGCTGTTGCAAAGATCTCTGTCTTACTCCGTGTCATCTCTCTCTTTAAATCGCTGCACTGGAACCCGTTTCTCTGTCATCTGAAGCATAAGCTGCCTGTCGTCACGTAGAGGGCTCCTGGCACCCAGCCCCCCTCTGTCTGTCACTCCCTCGCTAGTGAGATGCGAGCTCCCATCTCAAATGGCTCATGACAGCAGTCTTCAGCACCACGTTGCCAGCGTTTCAAGCAATCTCTCTTGAGATTCTCTTGCGCTATCCCTTAGCTTGGGACGTGTGTTCAGGAAGGCTCTGAGAGGCAACTTCATTATCTGTCTCTGTATCTGCTTGAACGCCTTTCTCTGCCCCACCGAGTGATGATGGTTGGCAGGCTGGAGCATTGCATCGCGTGTTCCCTGGGATCTCCGAGTGCTCAGGCACATGACTGTACCCTCCCATCACCCTGCTCCTCCAGCCAGGCACCATGTGTTTGTTTAGAGTTGGGTTGGTGCAGGACCTGCCACAGGACAGGAACTGGTCAGAAGTGCTGAGGAATCAAGGCAAGGTGGGCCCTGGGAGCATGGGACGTACCCTGCCGAAGGAAAACTGATGTTCAGCCAGAAGCAAGCACCTGGGCGGTGGATCCGCCGCCCTGCTACGCGCAGGGAAGGTGCGTTACCCAGGGCCTCTGAGACACAGATGGCAATGCACGCTGCGTCTGGCCGGGTCGCTCACCCCGCTGCTCCTCGCGGGAGACGGCTGCGTGAGCTCTGTCGTTACGTGCCGGCTGGTTAAGTCCAGTCGTTCACTGACTACAATCGCAGCTCTTCTCCGCTTTCATTCCTGGGGGAGTCTGTCTTTCTCAGACATGAAATTTAGCATTGTATACAAAACTCTAGGTGTTGATAAGGCCTGTACAATAACACTCACGATTCCTTAGCGAATCTTTATGAGTCATGCCTTAGGCACACTGACTCAAGTCATGATCCCTCAATCCAGTTGCTTTTCATGATTTCAAGTTTTCCATGCTGGCCATGCTATTTTCCAAAATAACATGTTTCATACTCTTTGGACCGGTGATTACGCCACATACCCTGCAACCACTCCGCACCATCGTTTGTGCCATTTGTTCCCCGTCTCTGAAGTTTCCCTCAACGATCCAGTGTCCAGTGCTAGAAATGCCTCTCTCCATACACACACCATCCCTGCTCTGTAACGAAGCCCCACTGTCACCCACCCAAAACCTCTGACACGTTTCCAGTTCTGCTCTTCACCGGAGGCAGGAGTGTCCGTGCCACCTTGTCGGGAATCCTCATAACCAGAGAAACAGCATCCCTCCCCTCCGAGCTACACGAGCAACACCTTGGCACCTCAGAGGGCGGTGGACAAGCACCACAGCACAGCAAACAATTCGGTGGTGTTATTACCAAATTCCGAAGGAGACACAAATCTCCCGCAGTAGGACGGGACCTTGTGCCTGGTCTGAGTCCCCGTCCTCCCCGGCACGGGGCAGTTCCCCGAGGCACATCGCCGCTCCGCAGCCGAGCCGATGTTTCTGCTTCCCTGGGCATGGTCCCGCAGCGTTCGCCGCTGCCCGCGTTTGATATCAGCTCTTCAGCTGGGGTCAAAGCGCAAATGAGTCAGCCAAGCTCTTTCTAGGAACTCCCCTTCTTACTTCTTAACACAGCTGAATTGCATTTTGGTTATGTTTTAGTGTCTCAGAAGTTGCAGTGAAACACTGTTAAGCTGTCTGAAATTGAAGGGGGTTTTGTATTTAGAGGGTACTTTGGAATGTTTTTCTTTATTGTATCTTTGTCCTGCTTAGTACATAGTTGAATGACAGCTTTCCCTGACGCCTCTGATGCCTTGGAATGTGATGTACGTATTGTGGAGTGCTTTTCTTAGAACTACTGCCCTACACAATACGTATTGCACATATTAACTACACAGTAGTTCCTGTAGACTCCTGCCTTGCAACGTGCTGCTGTCTTTTCTTAAGATACCACAGCTGATTTTATTTTAAATGGTACAGATGCTGACATCGATTTGGAGTAGTTTGTCCCCAGCACCTCCTACTCATACCACCTTTTTTCACGCTAGTAGCTCAGACTGCGTCCTAGCCGTCGTAACTTTTCCATTGTGTTCCTGCTACCCAAAGCACCAGCTCTCATATGCTGCTCCAGAATTCCAGGTCCCCGCAGCCTGATGCCCCCCAGCTCTTGGCAGAAGTACACAATCTTTCCATGTGCCTGCCTGCCTGCACTCCCTCCCCTGCCTGCTAGGTAGCTGCCCTCTTCACTGACCCTGTCATCGACCCAGTTGCTGTTCTCGGGAATTAATCGTTCATTTCTGGCCACTTCCCATCCTTTTACCTTCTGATGTTCCAGTTCCCATTGCTACATTCTCACTCACTTGATTTCCTCTACCTTTGTGTCTCCCTGCTCTTTCCCTTTCTTTCCTTAGTATTAATTTCATTTTTATTTTCTACCTTCAAGCCCTGGAGGAAAGGCCTGAAGGACGCACCTTTCCCGGGATGTGTCCGTTATCCTCCCCAAATGTGCCCTGTAGCACCAGTCCTGAGCCCTTTACCTCTCTCCCTTATCTCTTGGCATCTTCACATTCCTTCCTTAGGAGGGTCCTGAGGGCTCAAGCCTTCACACCACATCTTCACACTGCATCAATCTTCTCTGATCTGTGCCAGCAGGCGTCTGGCATTGTCAGCCCTTTGAGTTTTATTCCTTAAAGTTAGTCCTCTTCTCTTTTGGTTACAGCTTCTAAAGGGTCACTCTGTCAGCTGTGATTTATGGTATCTCCATGAAAGGTTATGGAAACAGCACGTAACTCCCTGAGCAACCCCATCCATCAGGGCAGAGTCACAGTAATCACCTATTTGTCTCCTGTTCGATAGACTTGCTACAGTGCTCATTATGAATTCATTTAAACTCATGTACAGGGTCCCATTATGTACTAATGGTGATGAGAAACATGACAAAACAAATGCTGTTTTAAAATTGCAAAATGTATCTGTGCAGCAAACGGCATTGCTATGGCTACTGATGGATTCTTACTCTTGAGGTCTGTTTGCTTACATGTTAAAACTTCACCCCCGAGTTCTCACCACCCCACGGGGCGCTGCTCCTTGGGGTACAGGCTGAGGCACACGGTCAGCGTGCGCAGCTGCCCTCGCCACCGTGCCTGCGGGGGCTGCCTGTCCCTGATTTGGGGACATCGCTGCCGGCCGCCAGCAGACCGGCTCCCCGGCGGCCTGAGGCTGTTCCTCCCCGCGCTCAAGGCAGCGACTCATGCTCCGGTGTCTCCCTGCGCAGGGACGGCGCAGCCCAGCAGCGATCACGGGGCTGGTGTCTCCGCTGCGGAGGCAGTGATGTCCAGCTGTGACACACAGGAAAGGGCCAGGAGCTGCTGCTTGGCCTGTGTAAGCCCTCCTGGCTGCCGGACAGGAGGCGATGAAGATGTTATTCACACTGTTTTTATGCATACAAGGCATTCTGCTTCATTTACAGATAATCCATATCCTTTTTAATTGGCTGTTGTAAGTGGAGCACTGCCAGGAGATAATCATGCCAGGATCTCCGTCCTTCTCACTCTGAACACATCGGCCTCAGGGGGCTGGTCCCAGCTCACTGCACCTGGCCTGGCAGGGACCCCCACTGGCATAGTCCAGCCGGCAGGACCCCCGCTCCTCCGGAGAGCGCAGGTGCCGTCCCCCCCGTGCAGCCCCCGCAGTCACGGGATGCACTCGGGTATCCACGCCACGGCCAGCACCGCGGTGCCAGAGCTGCCCGGAGCGGAGTTGACCCTCCCTCAGGTCCCCGCTCAGAGCACTGTCCTTCCCCAGTGCTGTCCGTACAGCCCTGACCCACACTCTGAGCCGGCCCCGGCCCCTCGGCAGCCGGGCCTTGCACCAGGCATGGGTGCACAAGGTGGCAGCACCCACAGGTAGCAGCACCCAGAGGTGGCAGCACCCAGGGGCTCACGGCTCCCTCGGAGCGGGCTCAGCTCAAAGGTGAGGTTCACGCACAGGTAGGCTCCTGCACCGCCAGCAGCGGGACCTCCAGCTGACGGACACCACGGCAGCCCAGGCTGCTTGCCGCTGCGCGAGTGGGTGACCTCACGCAGTCACTGCTGGGGAGGGAGAGCGGCCTCTCTGCCAGCCCTGGCCCCCGGGCCACCGCGCACTTTCTGGAGGGCAGATGCCTGATGCCGCCAGCCTGCACCTTCATTTGGGGCATCTGCATCTGTCTGCAGCAGCACCAAGATAACTTCGTTATGTTTGGAAGTGAACCTCTTCCCCTGTGTTCCCCAAACGGCGACACAGAGCTGGTGTGACACCCTGTTGCGGGTGCTATCAGTCATCACCGTTCACCACTCTCCAGGGAATGAAGAGAAAGGTTAAGGCTATCCCTTACATCCTGAGAAATGTCCTCCCCACTCCCCGCCAGTGCACATTCATCTGGACTCTGGGCTTTAAGGTTGTGCGTATGCGCTGTGAATGCTACCCAGCCTTCCTTAAATGCTCTTGGGAGAAATGGAGCTGTAAGGGCTCGATTGCCACCACGACAGTGACAGACAGTGACTGCTAGTCATGGGACTTTCCAGGATGGTGAGAGGAGGGCAACCAGCCAGAAAAAATGGTTGTAATTCCACTCCAAAGACCCAGAAGCAGCGAAAAGAGAGGAGTGTGAGCGCCAGAACTGACGTACTCTGGAAGTGGGGATGGTCGATAAAGGAAGAAACTGAGCAGACTGTAACGGAGGAACCTAAACGAAGGGCACGTGAGTCAAGCTGCCACTGGACACGTGCAGATCAGGCATCCCAGTCTCCCCTGTATATCCAGTCTCTGCTGCCCAGCTCCGTCTGGTCTGTACGTGGAGACAGACAGGCCACGGCCCTGCCTGCAGCGAGCGAGCTGCTCCCCACGGAGAGCCAGCCGTGCCTCCCTGTTGTACGCGGGCCGTACCCTGCCCCCAGCTGCCCTCGGAGAGGAAAAGCCCCAACTCCCTGCAGCGGCTTCTGGCATTTACTCCTCAGCGATGGTGCGTCCCCCTCCCCACCTCCCGGCCTTCAGCAGGGCCAGGCACGACCCTGGCGAGTGGCTCTGGGGTCGCTGGTGGCTGGACGGACGCCCGTGACCGTACTGGCCACGCTGCACCGGAGCGCGCCGCCCCACTGCACCCCGAGCACTGCCCGGAGCGTTTCGTACGGCAGGCCCCTTCCTGGCTCCGACATCCAGGCCGTATGGATCTGTAGTGTTGCTACAGCATTTGCTATGAGACTTAAAGCAACGCTTACAGTTCTGTGATGCCTTACAGTACTGAGGGGAGGAAGCCTGGTTTAAAATAAACAGAAACAAAGACTGGGCTCTACTGATAAACAGAAGCAACTGGAATAAACCTAGTGAACCCAAGGAAGCAGGTGTCACACACGCAGCAGAGAGAAGCTTTCATCAGCGCTGCATTGCCTGCCTCTGCTTCAGGATCCTGCCCGGGTCTCGCAGAGTCCGGGTCTCGCAGAGGGGGGGGGGGGGTCAGGAGGGAGTCTCTGTCTCGCTCACATCAGAGAGGTATCTTCATCCTAAGCAATTCTTTAATGTTCATACAGAGACATGCTGGAGTAACGAGACAGCTCAGAAAGCTATTTACTCCCTTTCCCAGCTACCGCTAAGAACATCAGCCAAGTAGTTTGTCTAACTGGCGAGAAAGGTAGTTTTAAGACCGGTTATGCCACGCAGAGCTGTTCAGAATAGCCCAGGAAGAGATGGCATGGTGAGCTCATTTTCTGAAGACTGGCATAAGCTTTGCAGCAGGGTGTGCCAAATGTCTTACTGCATCATATTCATCTCTGCAATTCTAGGGATACTTTTATTTTGCAGGTGCGGAGAGGCATGTCCAAAACCAAATGAGACTCCTAATCATGAAGTAATGATTGTTCTTGGCACACTGCTTGATGTACGAAGGCAAAGTTTGGCATGAGCTGCTGTGGTGCCAGCTCCAGTCAACGTCTCAGCAGCCTGCCCAGTCCAGAGCAGGACAAGAGATGGAGCTCCTCCAGCCCGTGTCAGCGTCTTCTGGAGAGACGCCCTGCTGCAGTGCCCTTCAGCGCAGCTGCAGGTGCTGAGTACAACAGATGCTGCCATCACATTACTGCCTCACAACATTATACGTTTATTTCTATGCAGAACCAGCTCATGTGCCTTGTCACTTCGGCGATGCTTTTTCCATCACGCCAGGAGGTTGCCCGCAGCCCGGTGTGGAGCAGCCAGCGCGAAGCGCTCTGCTCGCATCAGCCCTGCGCCTCGTTTTGTGCTTCCAGACAGAGAGAAGAGTCGGCTTCACCTTCCGTCTGCCGTGGCGGGTCTCTTTCGAATGAGGCAGGTTCCCGTAGCCCTGTGCTACCAGGAGGAGCAGGGGCTTGTGTCTGACCTCTCCCTGGACCACGACTTCAGCACGGGTGGCTCAGCACGGCAGGGACGCTGCCTGCCACCCAGCTGCTGGGGGTCCCTCTGGGCTGACTCCAGCCACCCTGCCTGGGGCTGGGGGATCCTGCTGTCTCTTAGGGGCAGCTGCCTGCCCTCGGCAGGGAAAGCCTCCCTGGGCCGCTTCGAGGCAGAGCACGTCAGGACCTCTGGCCGCTTGGAGAGCACCAGCCATGGTGTCCACGGCGTGCAAGACTTCGGCTGGAGCGGGTCGGGGCAGGGAACTGCTGCAGCAGCGCTTTTGTACGGAGCAGTGTTGGGGAGCAGCGTGCCTTCAGCCACCGCTGCCAGACCTGCCTCCAGGCAGCCTGCTTCTCTGGGGAGGAAAGCGCTGAATTTTTCTGGAAGGTCACAGAAGAGAGAGACACAGTGCTCTTGGTCGGAGATTTTGCCTACTGGAAACGAATAATAATGTTCTGTTATTCTGTTTCATTTAAAATAATAATTCAGGCTGAGAATCCACGGCAGCCTTTGTAAGAAGCAGAGGGCAGTTCTGAGTCAGTCAAACCACCGAGGGGCTCTCAGCCTCCGTTTGTACGGCACGACGGATTTACGGCCGCGAGCGCAGCCCCGTTTTCTCCCAGCCCTCGGCGTGCAGCAGCGACTGCCGTAACGGTGGCTCCTCCACGGGAGTCTCCTGCAGCGCAGCGTTTCGGTTCTGTCTGCAGAAGTGCGGTGCCTCAAGGAGACGCCTGCAGCTGCCGTCCACGGGCACGCCGCTCCGCAGCTCGCAGGGGCTTTGCTGACAGGGATCTGCAGCACCAAGGGCTGCTTTTTCCTCCAGGAAAGGCAAACGTGTCTGCACTTCACCCAGATTTTCTTCCTAAAGCAGCAGCTTGGCCGCAGTTCTGCAGTGTAGCGCTGCCGTCTCCTAGGGCGTAGGGTACCTGCAGAAAACAGCCCCAAAGGTCCCAGCTGTGTCTGTGGTTACCCAAGCAGCTGATGTCTGGGGCGGGAAGGATGGGTCCGGGAGGGTTCGGACCTCCTTGGCTTTCCATAAAGCCCTGTGTTTGAGGACTTTGGCCACAGCTTTTTGCAGAAGGGGCACACTGGGAGTTTATGGCAAAAAGACATCTCCAGCAAAGGAGGCGTGTGAAGAGCAAAGCCCTCCTTCCCGCGCCAGCCTCTGCTGGCGATGCTCCGGGCACCTCAGCCTCCCAGGGCCGTCTCTTTTCTCTCCAGAGCTGCCCCGGACGTCCAGCCCTTCGCGCAGGGAGCCCACGGCCGGGTCAGGGAGGACAGAGAGGCCTCAAAGCACCCGCACGGGGTGGGTGCCACGGGGACCCCAGCACTGCAGGGGGGAGCTCGAGCCTCCAAAGATGCAACTTGGACCAGGCTCGAGCAGACCCGGGAGGGGCTGGTGGGATGGGGGGGTGATGTGTAACCTCTCTCCTCCCCCTTCCAGGCTTTGGAAACAGTGATGGAGACCCTGTTGTACCTGTGCCGATGCCATGAGCCAGGGGAGTCAGGCTCCTCTCGCTGGCGGTAGGTCTCTCCTCCCCAAACCTGCCGACTTTTACGGGGAATGTGATCTGGGCTTCGGTTCCCTTGGAAACCCCAGAGCAGAGGTCTCAGCGTGAGACCATTTGGATGTCGTCCCAGAATCTTACCACCAGGCAAAACCCGCACAACCAGCCAACCAAAAAAGTATACCCTGACGTGAGATCACAGAAATGCTGCGATAAATGTAGAGGGAAGACAAGGCCACTAATAGCTATTAATTTTTTAGAACGGAGCTGCCCTTTACCTTGGGATTAGTAACAGAATTTCCTTGTGCGTACGTGGACTTGTAAAACTCTGATGTGTCAGAGGCTTGTATGTGTTTAAAACTGCAGAAGCAAAATAAGGCCCGGTGTCAGTTTTCAGCTACTTTAAGTCAGCCTTTTGGAGGTGCGGTGCGGTGCCTCCCTGCCAGAAACCACGTCGTTCGGTGCCCGCCTTGGGCTGATCAGCCTCTGCCTTGGGAGCAGGGACGGCTTCCGTCCCCCAGCCCCTGACAGAAGGATCTTCCCATCAGTTCACGGCATTGCCGTGGCGGGTCAGGCCTCTCTTCGCAGTCGTCGCGGCACGCCACACGCGCCGTGCGGACCCACGCGCGCCGTCACTGCCTGGCGTGACTCCTCACGGCCGCTCACGAACAGTTCCCCTAGTTCTTGGGCTCAAAACACGACTACATAAAGGCAAGCGCAAAAAGTGCTCGATATCGCTAAATCCTTTGGCTGCTGGCAACAGCTGCCCTATGTCATGTAATTAAAAGAAATGTGTTGCCTGGAGTATTAATTAACAGGCAAATAATTGGCTCTGTACCTGTGCACCTGAGCTCTTCCATCACCGCAGAAGTGCAAGTGCTGGCCACTTTGCTTAAAAGCCGACTGTGCCGATGAGTGCATCAAGACGGCCCCTCGCTTACTGTGGTTTCATTGCAGGAAGTTTAGTGAAAAAAATCTCGTTTTCACAGATGCCAGTCATCTAAAAAAATCCCCAACTTGCACGGAGCGCAAATTAATTATAAAACATCTATGTAGAGAGAGGATACAGGAAAAAAAGGAGGATTTTCATGTTATTTAAGAACTATCCCCCCCCAGTTTCGTCTTTGTGCCTGTTTTCCCATCCCCATTTCAAGAAAAGGGGGCTGCCTGCTGCTGCCCAGCACCCACGGGCAGCTCCGACCGAGGTGGGCTTTTCCTCCCCAAAATGTGCAGCCTGAAACGCCGGGGAGGGTGAAACACTGCACGTTTTTGAACAGTGTCAGGTGAATCACGAACAAATTCACAGTTGCGGCTAGTTTCAAGCACAGTTCAAAAATCGCATCCGTGGGTATCTCAAAACCGTCCAGTATCCCTGCAACGTTCCCCTGGGATAAAACAGCCACCGCCCGTGTGGTGGAGGCTGAGCCGGGGCGGACGAGAGGAGCCGGCGGGTCTGCAGGGTTGTGAGCTGGCGATGGAGAGGAGGAGACGTCGGAGCGCAACAGGAACCGGGAGCGAGTCTGCCCGGCCTCACACCGCGGGTGTGTCTCGCCCACGGCCCGGCTCCCTCGTGGGCAGGGCGGGCGAGGAGCGGCTGTGCTCCACAGTGCAGTCTCCTGCTTTCCTCCGCCCCACGCTCAGCGTAGATGCTCTCTGCATTTAAGGTTAAAGGCTCTCAGTGGAATTTTCTTCTGAGAATTTGTCTTATTGATTTCTCAGTTACCTGTACTTCTGGTCACTGTAACAGTCCATCTCAGCAAAAAGCACCATTTATTTACACATCACTTCTGTCGCTTCAGAACTGTCGCCTGATATTTTTATTTGATCTTCCCAGTTCTTGCACAAAAGAAAGAGCAAGGAGATTATTTGCTTTCTCCATGCTGGTTATTTCTTCCAGGCCTCTCGCGCTTCCTTGCACTCGTTTCTCTGTTACAGTTTGAGGAGTCCTCTTCTATTGACTCATTATTTAGTTAGAATGATAGAATCATAGAATTGTTCTGGTTGGAAGAGACCTCCGAGATCATCGGGTCCAACCATTAACCTCTCACTACCGAGTCCCCCACTAAATCATATCACTTAGGGCCTCATCTAAACGTCTTTTGAATACCCATTCTAGTTGATTACCCAGCTCTAGTCTCTGTCCCCCTTTTTGAATCGCAGATTAATTTGGCCTGGAGGCCGCTGGTCCGATTGCCTGCTCGAAGCAAGGATAACGTGGAAGTCAGATCAGGTTGCTGTACTCGGGGTTTTACTCATCCTCTATTCCACCCTTCCAGTTCCTCTGTCCCTGATTGGGCCTCCAGGCTGCTGTGGCACCGTGCTGGCGGCATTCCTCAAGCCAGGATTGACGACACTCGTTGCTCACGGCTCTCCCCCCGCGCGCAGAGCCAGCCGTCTCGCCGCAGAAAGCCGTCAGGTTGCGTAGGCATCATCTGCCTCCGTAAACCCGTGCTGGCTGTCCCGGAGCCTCCGACCCACCCGTGCTGGCTGCTGGCGGGATCTGCTCCACCACCTCCCCGGGGCCCGAGGGGAGGCCGCCCGGCCGCGGTCCCCGCTGGAGGGATGGGGCGATGCTTGCCTTCGCTGCAGCCGCTGCGGGCTGCCCCGGCTGTGGGACCTTTCGGTGAAGCTGCAGAGCGGCATTGCACCGGCACCGGCACCTTGGATTCAGCTTGTCAGGCGCACAATAGCATGGTGTCACTTTTAACAGTTTCTGGCAGGGAACTTTCTTTCAGCAACTTATGAGCACTGAGTTGACATTTTCTTGCTTCTGTTACAACTCCGAGTTGTCATTCCTGAATGGCAGCGATCAGTTTTCACAGCTCGTCAGGGTCTCTGTACACTTCAGATTGTTTCCTGCATGTCCATCATTCTAACATCTATCAGCACTGAACTTCACCTGGCACATCTGCTCAGCGAGGTGCTGGGATGTACTTTGCTGCGTGACCGCGTCTGCTCCGTCTGTTTTCCATCGCGCCCCCCGGGAGGCCGGCTTGGTAGCCCGGCGGCTCCTGGCCGCCCGACCGCGCGTGGTGCCGTGCCACCCTGCCGGGACGGGACCCCGGCCGTGCCTGCGCGGGCAGCCGCAGAGGGGACGGGCAGCGACAGCCCGCCCTGCGCCGCCGGGCAGGGGCTGCGGAGGCGCCCGCTGCCGCCGTGGCTCGGTACCCGGGGCACAGCCGCGTGGGCCCGGGGAAGCGGCTCTGTTCCCAGCGCCTGCCTTCGTGACACGCCTTGGGAGCTCTTGCCAGCTCCGGTGGCTGCAGCAGTCGCCTCGCTCACGCTGGCAGAATAAGCACTGCTATTTACTGTGGTAGTTTTAAGCACCCAGAGGGGCTCACTGTCCTGGAGAGTACTTGAAAATGGTGCCATTCCTCGTGTCGGAGAGACCCCAAACTGACCCGGCTGTCTGGCAAACCCGAACGGGACGTGCCAGGTAAGGGTGGAGGAAACCAGAGCGCTGCTCGGGTGAGAGCTGGCGTATCGCCTGGCCTGGCATGCTTCCCGGTAATGCCTTACCCGCAGCGACCGCGGCAGCCAGCGAGAGAGAGCCTCCCGTTTTTAGAGAGCAGTGCTTTGGGAGGTTACCTCACTTCAGAGAGAAGTGCTGGATTTTCAGCTTGAAGTAAACGTGAACAGCATTAAGAGACTTCTCAAGCAGAGCGGAGAGCGTCAGGTGCTACGGGGTAAGTTTAAACACTCATCATTGCACAAGAAGAACTCGTATTTATTTTCTGCTCAAGATTTTTCCACTCTTCTTTTTCCTTTTGGCCAGCATTGCATGTCACCTAACAGAACTGGGCTAATGAAGACTTAACGTAAGAACCCCGGGGGGTGCCTGCTGAGTCCCCGCCGAGAGCCGGGGCGGTGGTGTCCGGCGGAGCCTGCAGCGGGATGGCAGCGAGGAGGAGCAGCGACCAGCCCTGCTCAGCGCTTGCCGAGATGCCGAGGGACGCCCGCGCGCTCCGGCCGGCTGCGACGCACTCCCCAGGCACAGCCCGCGGTGCTTCTGCCAGAGGCCGAGTTAAAACCCAGAGCGGTGTAGGTGCGAGCCCGGGCTCTGTCTCTGCTCTGTCAGGGCTTTAGCAACCAAGCGAGGGAAGTGGAAACAGATGCGAGAAAGAAGAACTAGCTTTGCTCCACAGCGCTTGAGAGGGCTGTTGCCGTCTCAGACATTTCAGGGGGATGTATTTCTGTTGCATCCATATGGCAGATGGCTTATCTGTACCGTAACATGAATAGCTTGCTTCCCAGATTTGTGACCATTTATTCAAATGCAGTTGTCTGCAGATCCGCCCTGGAATCTGTTCCCACCCGCTCCCCTGGGAGCCCCTCAGCGAGCAGAGCAGCACCTTGGTGCTGGAGCACTGCTCACCCGCGGAGCCGAGCCGGCTCCGAACCACTCCCTGCCTCCTCAGAGCGTGAAACCGTTCCATTTTCTTCCGTATGTAGGGAGAGAAAAATGTCCCCGTTGCCAGGCGTTTGCAGGACTGGCTTTTAATTTACTGGTCGCCCATTCTTCTTTGTTCTTGATTCTCTATTTTCATTCCTTGTCTTGTTCATAGAATGCTTTGTGTTTTCTTTCTACAGTACTGGTGAGAGGAGAATTCTTCAGGAGTTGGTGCTTTTCCCTCCAGATGTGTCAATGTACGTCCTTTAACGGCTGCAACATCTGCCTTTGTCATCCTGCGGCATCCAGGATGCTTTTCGCCCTACTCAAGCCGCTGATAATCATAATTCTGATCATAATATAATGATGATGATAACAATAATAAATGATGAGGAGCTGCATTTTAATCAAAGCTTTTGATTTTGGGGGGTTTTTTTGGTTATTCTATAGAAAGTAGTCTGGGAATGTAATAAAAACAACTTAATAAAAAATGATAAGTAAAACTACAATGTAATGTAGTTGTTCCTGACTGGCTATAAATAGATTCAAAATTAAAGAAACAATTCAAAAGCGAGGAAAAAATGCATCCTAGAAAACCTGCCCGTGCTTTGTCACGAGGCCCCGCGGCTGCTGGGGAGCTCTGCCCAGGCGGTCGCAGAGCCCTGCGCGTGCCGGTGCTGGGGGGCAGGCAGGTGCTCCCCCCGTCCCCACAGCCGGGGAGCAGCCAGCCCCCGCACCTCGAGGCCGGGGTCCCCTGCCCGTCCCCACGCGGCTCTGCTGTCACGCGTGGCGGGCACGGCCGGTGCCGGCGGGGAGAGCCCGCGGGGCGCCCGTGCCCGGGCTGCAGCCCAGCGCCCGCGGGGTGCCGTGTCCGTGCAGGGGGGCTGCGGCCATGGGCACGGGTGGGCCTGGCCCCGCCAGCGGGGTGTGGAGCCGGCCGGGTGTGGGGGGGACCGCGCCCGCCTGGGGCAGGGCCCCCGCAGGCAGGGACAGGCAGAGAGGTGCCGGGGGGGCACCTGCCCATGGCGTGGGGACACCTGCACGTGGCATAGGCGGTACCTGCCCACGGCGTGGGGACACCCGCCCATGGCATAGGCAGCACCTGCCCGTGGTGTGGGGACACCCACCCATGGCATAGGCGGTACCTGCCCGTGGCGTGGGGACACCTGCCCGTGGCGTGGGTGGCACACGTATGTATTTGAGCACGGGGGGGGGTGGCAACCCTTCGTATTGCTGTTGTATTTACAGGGCGTTTCTAATAAACCTGGACGCGTCCACCCAAAGGGTGTCATCTGTTCAGCCTTCACGCAAGGGCGAGTGCGTGCAAGCCGGAGTCTGGCTAAGGGGATCGCAACGGTGGTTTTTGCAAATTGTTTAATTAAACCGCTTCTGGGCAATTCCAGTGGTTTCAGTTCCCCTGGCCATGGAGACTCTGGTGCTCGCCACGCCGGGCTGCACGGGTCCTGGGCGGGTGTGGGGACTTGAGGCCAAGCACGGGAAAGATTTTTGGCTTTGAAGAGCAGAAAGAAGGCGATAAATAAACCTGAAATTTCTGAACACTGTTTTGTTTCACTAATTTTAGCTTTGGTAAACTTTTGCTTCCAGGAGCTTTCTCAGTCACCTGCGTATCTCCCAGCTGATTATGCCTGGTAGAGGTAAGGGGCCAGGCGGAAAGCAGAAATTAAAAACCTGAAGAAAATGGGGGGGAAAAAAAAGTATTTTAAATATCTCCCAAGATGTTCAAAGGAATTATGTAAAACCTAAACCAAGCCCAATTCGAATATTTTTTTAGATTTTTTTTTTAAACAGTAAAGAATCCTTTTTTCTTAAAATGATTTTTTAATGGACGTTTTTGGCGATGCGAGGAAACTCCCGGCGCCCTCGCAGGGGCAGGGGGGGATCCTTGAACCCGGCGCGACCGTGGCTGCCGCGGCTGCGCTGGTGCGGGTGGGCCAGGCCCAGCCCGGGCCCACCCCCCGCAGCCCCGGGCCCCCCGACCGCATTCCCGGCCCCCCACTGCAGCCCCGGGCCCCCCGACCGCATTCCCGGCCCCCCCCGGCCGCAGCCCTCACGGCCGGC
This sequence comes from Phoenicopterus ruber ruber, assembly GCA_009819775.1. Taxonomy (NCBI): domain Eukaryota; kingdom Metazoa; phylum Chordata; class Aves; order Phoenicopteriformes; family Phoenicopteridae; genus Phoenicopterus; species Phoenicopterus ruber. Next base: position 279,351 of record CM020219.1, read on the forward strand.
GTTGGCACCTCGGGGGGGCAGAGGCGGGCACGGCCGGCGGGGCGCGGAGCCGGGCGGGTGCGGGGCAGAGCGGAGCGGGGCGGTGCCGGGCGGTGCAGTGCGGGCGCGGGTGCGGAGCGGGCGCAGTGCGGGGCCCTGCGGTGCTGGGCGGGGCGGGGGCGGTGCAGGGCAGGCGCGGGGCGGTGCGAGGCGGTGCGGGGGCTGTGCAGGGCGGTGCTGAGCGGCGCGGGGCAGTGTGGAGGCTGTGCAGGGCGGTGCGGGGCAGGCGCGGTGCGGGGCGGTGCGGAGGTGGTGCGGGGCAGGCGCGGTGCAGGGTGGTGCGGGGCAGAGGCTGTGCGGGGCGGTGCGGGGCGGTGCGGGGGTGGTGCTGAGCGGTACGGGGCGGTGCGGGAGCTGTGCAGGGCGGTGCGGGGCGGGGGGGGGGGCGGTGCAGGGCAGTGCTGAGCAGTGCGGGGCGGGGCGGGGGCTGTGCAGGGCTGTGCAGGGCGGGGCGGGGCGAGGTGGTGCGGGGCAGTGCGGGGGGGTGCAGCGCTGCTGACAGCAGGGCCCGCAGCCGGGGGCTCAGCTCAGCGGCTCTGGGGACCCGGAGGGTCAGGGAGGAGCCTGTCGAGGGCTCAGGGTAGAGAAGTACTTAAATAACAGCGATGTTATTTCTGTTTGTGACCTGGCACTAACCATAACTCCTTTCTTGCTGTGCTTGGTCCTTAGCAAGGTGCCTCTGGGGTGGGGTGTTTTATTTGGTGTGTCATCACTTTTCCGGGACTGTTTATCCCTTTCCTGTCCCCAAGCTCCATAGTCCTATGTGGGAGCTGTCCTTAGGACTAATTTCTGGGAGCCGGCGCTGCGGTGCGTCACAGAAAAAAGAGTTACAAGGGGGCAGAACGAGCCAAGAGCGACCCAGAGCTCAGCTGGGGGAAGAGCGTGGCCGTGCTCCCCCAGACACCCGGCGCCAAGGGACAGCCGGCTCAGGGACCCTGTGCCGGCTGGCACTGGGATGCTCCTCTCTTTGCTCTCTCCTTAACACCATGTAAAGCGATTTGGTGAAAAAGGAACAAGGACTGGTCATTCACACAAGCAGCGGTTAATCTTTTCCTGCTAGCTTGTGAATAATGGACATAAATTTTGGTCATGGCAAGAAAAGTAGAAAAATGCACCCATTCTCTTTAAGCAATTATGGGATGCATTGTGAAAGCAAATCCTTCCATTCGGAACTCCTGATAAGAATTTCGTCAGAGGTAAGCAGCTTTGCAACAGCCATTCTCACAGGCTTGTTCGCTGGCTTTATCTGTTTGCATCGGGCTTTACGGTCTGCCCTTTCAGTAGCATTCCCGGCTTGTTCAATGGCTTTTAGCCAAGTTGGTTAATCATTTCTGTTAACTTCCTTTGAGCCTGACCAATTTTAGCTTCCTTGAATGCCTTGTTGTTTCTTATTAAGACACTAGCTACTACTGGTGAAAGATGACTGATTGCAGTAGCTGTCGGCAGACCCCGTGCTGATTAACAAGCCACTTGAAAATAATACGCTCTTTAGCCATTAGAATTATTAATAGTAGCTTTGCTTTCCTTTCTCGGGGCATTTAACAGTCTAGGATTTAAAGATTTAGCCAATTGAGAGAATGAAGCTTTTAGCTCATAGTGGACTTCAAACTCGGTCTCTAGCTGGAATGGGGCTACGCGCTCGTTTTCTTCTCAAGACCCCCCAGTGTTTGGTATTGCAGTAGAAGCTTAATTGCTAAAACTGCCCTTCTCCTGACGACCTGCAGCAAGGCTGACCACTAAGAGGAGGAGCTGATGGAGCCGTAACTGAATGGACGGGCCACGTTCAAATCACCGACCTGGAGGATTCTGTCCTGCTTTGACAAAGCAGCCGAGGGACCTGGGGGGGTTTGGCCTGGAGAAAAGGAGGCTGAGGGGAGACCTTCTCGCTCTCTGCAACTCCCTGAAAGGAGGTTGGAGCCAGGGGGGGTCGGTCTCTTCTCCCAAGGAACAGGCGACAGGACGAGAGGAAACGGCCTCAAGTTGCGCCAGGGGAGGTTTAGGTTGGCTATTGGGAACCATTTCTTCCCTGAAAGGGCTGCCAGGCCCTGGCACAGGCTGCCCAGGCCAGTGGCAGAGTCCCCATCCCTGGAGGGATTGAAAAGCCGTGTAGATGTGGCGCTTGGGGACATGGGTTAGTGGTGGCCTTGGCAGTGCTGGGTTAACGGTTGGACTCGATGATCTTAAAGGTCTTTTCCAGCCTAAGCAATTCCATGATTCTATAAATCCAAGGGAAGATCTTTTCTTGGCTACTGCTCTTTCCTAGGGTTAATGGCATCTCTCTCTGTGCTTGGATTGCCATGTGCAAATCCTCTTTCAATAGACAAATATCACCTGGAAGAACAATGTGGATTTAAACGTTTGGAGAGATCTTTCTCTCCCTCTCCGATGAATAAAATTTTGCTTTACATTTATGCCAGTAGCATGTTGTTTTGCTGCTCATCTCCACCGAAAGCTGACAGAAACTTTACATACATTATGCTCCAATTACCCTACACCTCCGTTACGGCACGCGGAGCGGAGCGGATGCGCTGCGGTACGGCAGCGCTGTTGCTGCTCCCCAGGCCTCTGACAGTGCTGCAACAGATGCGAGATCGCACGGAGCGTCGCCTGCGGGAGCCTGGCCGGAGAGGCATTCCTAACTGAAATGTGCATTCTGCCTGGCTTTTATGGGTCCTTTGCCTTGTGAGGCCGGGTATCAGTGATTAACATTTCCACTTGGCCTGTGGGTTAACGGGCGAGTGGGACAGGGTAAGATCTCGTAGCTCCTCCTGGGTGCTCTGTCCACCCCACGGAGCAACAGTTACGCAGGTCTGCGATGCTGTGGGGCAAAACAAAGCTGCAGCTCACACGTAGGATGTTCTTTCCTTCTCTCTTTTTAATTCTTTTTAAAAATGCCCCTCTATCGACCATCCCACAGGGGAAGGGGTCAGGCTGCATTTCAGCCTCTCTTGGAGAAGGGGAGTTAGTGACCAGCGTTAAGCAGGCGGTTCCTCAAATGACAGCCCAGCAGCGTGGCACTGATGCTGTTAAACTGCTGAAGCTCCTTCGTGTGTGAGAAGAAAACATGTTCCCCCGGCAAAGGCACGGTCTTGCAGCACCAAGCCATATCCACACGTGGAATGTTTGCCCAGGACAGAACGGGGCTGCTCCCGTGCTGCAAAGGGGAGCCTGTTTGCAAAAAGCCCTGTTTGCTGCAATTGAGCTAATTCACTCCAGTCTTTAAAAATATTTCACCATACGCTGGTACTGTGGCACTTTCCAGGCAGCCCAGTAATTTAATGTAATACTGTTTTATTTGATTAATTTTTTCTACTGATTACTGGGAATATCACTACATATTTAAAGTGTTGATGTTTGCCTTGCATTTAGCTGCAGAGTCTTTATGCATCTTTCCGAAACTTTAGCGGTAAAAGAACGTCTGCCTGGCATTTAATGATTAGAGATACAGCAATAAATCTTCCTTTAAAAAGGATGACTATGTTCCATGTGCTAAAAAAAAGAGAATGAGAGACGAGAAGAATATCTTCCCCTCCAAGACTTCTGCCGACAGTAGAGTCGGCCTCGGGCGGGGGAACCCGAGACGGAAGATCAGGTTTTGCGCTGGGTTGGCTTCAGCCGTGCAGAGATCAGCTGCTCCCGAGACTGTCTTGCAAAAAGAGAATCTGCCCTCTTCTCGTCTCAACTCTGCCAACTGAAAGCAGCCTCGGAGCATTCATCAGACACTCTTGCTTTCTGCTACCTGGAATTTGAGAGAACACACAAAATCTCCAAAGAAAAGCACTGCCCCAAATCCTGCCCTCTGGCAGGCAGCATCGGCGCACGGCCAGCAGCTCTCGCAGTGCAGCAGAAAGCACCTTGGAAAGGTTCTCCCAGCTTCGGGCGCCTGTGCCTGCTGGGGCTCGAGCGGAGCACGGCCCGCTGCAAACGAGTTCCATTCCTGGGGAAGGGCTCAGAGGCTCCGTAGGCTGAGACTCCAGGCTTTCCTACAGGCTCGGTCTCGCTGCTCTTTCTGGTTTGCACTTCTGCACACCGAGGTTCCGCTGTTCCCGGTCAGCTCCCACTCGGCGCCCGGCCCCACTCCGCACGGCCGTGTTGAGAGCGGCGGGGATCGCTTTGTCTTCCATCACAAACAGCTGTACATCAGCTGTAAGAACCTGTGATTTATCTTTGCCCGCTTCTTCCATTTTACCTAACGCATGAGATGGGCACGCGTGCTCGGTGTTAGATGGTCATGAGCTTCCAAACTCTGTGCTGCTTCTGTGCTGGGTAAATGTGGAGTAATTACTGTCATCCTTACGTGGAGAATTAAAGCAACATAAATGGCACCAAAACTCAGAAAGCTCGGGGTGTACAACTTGATCTATTTACAAGCAAACACACTTATAAATGGTTTAAAGGAAATAACGGTGATCGGCACACTCCACATAGTCATCATGAAAAGGCAACTGTACCACAAACCATTCATCAGGAGTCACTGTGAGTGAATGATGGCTCCCTTCAGGAAAATCAGAAACACGCTGAGTTATAGGCACTGTCCAGAAATGAGGAATAAAATGAACTGAAACGAAGAAGCCATGAGATCACAAGTGGAAGTATTAAACTATTCTAGTTACGGGCTAATCACAAGCAAAAGTGTCCCCGTCCCATTAAGATGTTCTAGCTGGAGGTCTGGGAGCGGTTTCCTTAACAAGGATGTCGCGTCAAGGCTGGTGCTTTCTGATCGATGCGGGCAACTACCGGTCCGTGAATGTGACCTGAGCAACACGCAAGGTGTTAGAGTCATTTAGAAGGAAAGGATAATTAAGGACATGGATTTAACATGCAGCACACGTTTACTGAAGGTAAGTCATACCCAACAAAGCTGAGAGCTGGTTTTCTAGGCAAAGGACACCCTCAAAATCGCGTCTATCTGAAAATCCTCAGTGAGATGCAGCCACGCAGTGAACGAGGCTGTGTCCCTCCAGAAGACAGGCGTTGGCAGAGAGGGGGGCTTGCTGGGGAGCAGTGTGAGGGAGAACATCAGGCTCTAGTGTATTCTCTTTTACAGCTTCGTGAAAGACACCGGTAAAATATTCTGGCTGTGCTAATTACATTTTTCTATAGCGAAAACTTCTGAGATCGTTCCAGGACAGAGGCGGCTTGGGACAATCTCAAAAGATGGCCTTGAGTACTGAAGCTGTCAGCACGATGCCGCAGGCTGGACTATTTGATTATTTATATTGACGAAAATACTGTGGTTTTGGAAATACGGTAAATGTATGTACGTATATATTAAATATATAAACGTGTAATCATTGTATATGCCTATATAATGCACATATAATATATACACAGTATGTGTGTATGTCTCTGAAAGACAGCCCTTGCAATCCTCCGCTCAAACAGCGCCAGCCTGGAGGTCGGATCCTAATTAGACAACTAATTCAAACTTGCTGTAATAGCTCTCTGGTGGTCCGAGCTTAAGGCTAGCGTACACCAGAAAGATCTCTCTGCCTGCTTCACGCCTTTGCCAATGTTGTTTAGAGGATGGGCTGTACTGAAAAAACATTACATCCTGCGTACGTGACGTTATTCTTCAGAAAAGATCACTTCTTGAAGTTTCAATTAGTATTCCAGGTCTCCAGGTAAAATAAGAACTCCTCATTGGAACGTCAGCATGTTTTGCCATGGGATTTTCTGTAGCTCTGCACAGAAAACAGCGTTCCACAGCTCTCGTTCTCCATGCCTTTCTTTTAGCCTCTCCTTCATCCATTGCTTGGAGCCGGTGAGATGTTTCCATTGAAAATCACCTCGTGACACGACGCAGCGTGACAGCCGCCGTTTGGCACGACACGGGACGTCGGCCGAGGACTCGGCAAGGAGCGTTCCCCTGAAACTGCGGGTCCGGGAACAAATCAGGTCCTGCAGCAAAGCTGCTCAGAAATCAAACCACCTCGATTACCCCCAAGTACGTTTCAGCCCGGAGGAGCTCACGCGGGGGCTCGCTCGGGGCCACCAGGAACGCTTCATTTCAGGGCACTTGAAGAAGGGACGTAGCAGTCCCACCCGTAGGGATAAACCCCTCTGACACTTGCTGAGGATGTTGTGTGGAGATCCTCAGAGAAAACAGTAAAACAAACTAATAAGTGCTCTTTGTGACTTCTCTGTCGCCTTTTCATTCCAAAGGTACAAGTGATTTAAAAGGAGAGGTGTAAGCTGCAGCGCAAACAGCAGCGCGATTCAGCGTTAGCCGTGACTCGGAAAAGTATCCTGGCTTTTCCCGTAACTTCGGGATGTTACGGGTAAGAAACCCAGAGCAAAACCGGCAGCGGGCAAAGTCCTGGGCCGTGCCAGCCACAGCTGCATGAAAATGCCCCGCAGCAGAAGGAAGGCTGCCCTGCCCCAGCCCTCGCCCCTGCCCTGCCCTGCCCCAGCCCTCGCCCACCCTGCCCTGCCCCAGCCCTCGCCCCTGCCCTGCCCTGCCCCAGCCCTCGCCCGCCCCCAGCAGACCCCTCCAGGGCAGACCTTGGTCATAGCACCAGGGACTGGACGTCACCCCCCAAGTCCTTCTGCCCATCCCCGGTCCCCATGTCCCACCCGGACAGGCTTTGTGGAAACGCTCGCTCTTTTGTCTGGTAACTCAGTCAATAACTAAAACTCTGTGTGGGGAAGCCACCCAGTACTCATTTCTATTCTTTGGTATCAGCTTTTGAATTTAAGGATTTTCACTCAGCCGACAGCACTGACACACATTACCGCCTAATAGCGTGCAGTTTATCTCCCGAACAGAAGGTTGTGTTGAGTTATGGAAGCATAAAATATATATACCTGAAAACAGGAAAGGCGCTGTCATAAAGGAAATAACGATCCTGTCTTAAGGGTGCACTTACAGGCTGGTAGAGCTATAACATTGATCATGCAAGTTCTACATACAAGTTAATTTTGCTTGTTGTTGTTCAGCATAATTTAAGGCTGAAGAGGCACTGGGAAGCGAGCCATTTAAAAAGATAGTCTGTGCCAAATAAAATAGCTCTCTCCAGAATTACAGCTGCTGTACAGGAGCACGATGTGTAGGGCACGAGCAGTTTTTGCTGCCAACACGGTGCCTCGGAGCCGGGCCGGGCTGCTCGCCTGCCACGGCACACGCCACCCGCGCCCGGGACCCGCCGCCCTGCTCGGCTCTGCTTGTTCGCTGGGCTCCGCTCACGATGCCACTCCGACCTGCGCCAGAAAATGTTAAATCAGGAAGAAATATTTCCTAGCTCACCATGGTTCTGATGCTTTCATTATTTTAGTCTCAGTCCTGGCTACAACGAGGGCTGAATCCAAACCACACCAGCCCTCAAGTGGGTGTGGAAGCTGGTTTGTGCCTTTCTCCCAGTCGAAGCTATCATTCAATTTGCTTTGTTTTCACCCCGTGAACGCTTTTTATCCCCACTGTTCACAACAGCACCGAGCGCCCTTGCTGCTGCTCTCCCCACATCTGCACGGCCGCCCTGACTGCCCGGCTCCCGGGGGGCTGCGCGGGGGCCGCGGGGACCCTTCCTGGCCGTGCCGGGGTCTGGCTGGGCGTGGGGTGCGTCCCACCCGCGGGACGTGGTGCGTGGGTCCCTCCGCTCGCCGCGAACGCTGCGCGCGCACGCCCGGCTGAGCGACACGGGCCGCTGCGTGCCGTCCTCGAGAGACGTCTCTCCAGCGTGGCGTGACGGGAAGGGGCTGCAGCGCTCGGCTGCGGTGTGCCCGGTGCTGCTCCCCGGCCACAGGTGTGGGCACTTCTGCTCACATTCATGCTGTGTGCACGGTCTGTGCGTCAGACCCCCATCAACCGGCTTTAACGTGACAGTTGGCTCTGACTGCGAGGGTGGCGGCGGCACCGACGCACCGTCTCCGACGAAGGGTGGGATGGCGTCCGAGGACCGGGCGCTGGAGGGCGGCTGCGCTGCTGCCCCAGGAGGAAGGGCCGGAGCCGGGCGAGCCCCACGGCCGCGTGTGTGGGGACGCCCCTCGCTGCGGCGGGAGCGGGCTGGGCCCCCCTGCCCCAGCGCTTTGGCCTCCTCATCCCGCCGTGATGGTCTGTGCAAAGGGGACAGCAGAGTTCTGCTGTGCAGAATTCAATTAACGTGGTACAACTGATGATATCCCATAAATCCTGTTAAGTAATATTAAACAACCATGCATAATTCTATGCCTAAATTCTTTATTAAGGTTGACTATGTATTTTTAACTAGATAACTGTTTAACTTACTGATAATGTGAGTAGCTGTTGGGCGAGGGTTGGTGTGTGCCTGGTTTTCTTTCCATCTTAGAGCTCTCATAGGAAACGTTTAGCCACAGACCCTCTTACGTATCCACTTTGTTCTGGATACTTATGATGGCAAGGGATACAAAGGGAAAAGAATTTAAGTAATAAGGGAATAGCGTAAGAAAACGTGAAGCAATGAGCACTGCAATGGGGAGAAGGCTTTACAATAAACAGTTCAAAAGGATGTGAAAACAAAGAAAATATCGCCATCAGTGGAGCAGAAATCATTTTACAAGTCAATCGCTTTAACTGTACAAACGGTTTCAATGGAAGGGTATGTTTAGCAGCTTGAAATAAGTTGCAAATTCTTGAAAGAAATGAGTTTGCTGAGACTGTGACATACATTAAATAGCTGACAGGACTGCCTAATGTGGTGTTATATTTACAAGGAGGATCCCGTGTCATTCTGTAATCAATTTCATTGCAAGTGTGATACCTGCATGCCTAACACATAAAGAGGTGATGTGCAGATGTGCCTTGTTCATAACACTATCGTTAATTCCCCCACTGGTGACAATCAGCTCATGGAAATAAGTTGCCAAATCCCAGCAGGATTCTGCTCTACAGAGTTTGAACCCTTCTTGTGAGAGACGAATATCCTGCGCTGAAGTGCTGTGGAAATCAAAACTCCTGTGAATTGAATGGTCTCGTTTGCTCTACAGCTAATTACACAGGGGTTTGGTCTGCTCTGTGTTAAGCAACATCTTTTGAAAACTTTTATTAAAAGAAAGAAAAAAATTGCCCACCCCACAGTAGTCCGTAGTTGTGGGAATAGGACATCTGACCCACCTGGAGTTAGACCTGGTGACTTTTATTTCATGCCAGTTTTGGTGGGGCACTGGCTGTCGGTTAAGCACAGAAAATGGTACTTTGAAGGGCCGGAGTTTACTGCGATTCCCGGCGATACCCGCAGGCACCCGCAGAGGGGCCAGAGGAAGGACCGAAGGCTCTGCAGCGTGCAGCACCGCACAGCAGCTCTCCCGTGCGCCGGCTGAACGCCCCTGCGCCCCAGAGCGAAACCCGGGACAGGTTCCCAGCAGGCGGTTCACCAAAGCTGGTTAGCCCCGAGGGTGCCCGCTTCCAAAAAGACAGCGGCCAAGAAGGGCTACGCAGCAGCCTTCAGATAGTTAAAGGCCGGCTGCAGAGAAGAGGAGACGGGCGGCTCCTCAGGCCCGTGGTGAAAATGGCAACAAGCAACCATCTCCGTCGCACGACAAGGATTCACGTCGGGCATTACGAAGGGCTCTCTAAGAACAAGGAACGCTGACTGCTGAAGGAGCCGCCGAGCTTTCCCGCGGCATTCCTGAAGGGCAAACCGGACCGTTCTCAGGAATATTGTAAGCCCTTCTGCTCCTGCTCTGGGAAAGGTCATGGCCGAAACGAGCCCGCACGATCTCCCTGCGCTCAGGTTTCAATAGTTCCACATTTCCGTCTCAATGCATCAGCGTTTTCTGACAAAAACTGAGCTTCAGCAATAAACTTCCAACCAGCTCTGCTTCTGCAATTGCAAGTAAATAACTAAACTGAATACAATATCATTAATAATCGGAGAAATAAGTGTACAAGTGTTCGAGCTGTGCACTCACAACTGAACACTCAAAGCAACTTGAACCTAGACTTGAGTGCACAGCTGGGACTCGGATATAGCGCACGTGTGTAGAAGTGGGGCTGAAAGGGAATCGAGGGTCTTTGTCTGGGAACTCTATTTCTGGAGCTGCAAACACTAGATTTACGAGGAATTAGTGCCCTCAGTGTCACGCTCCTGAACCCAAGATTCACCACGATTCACAACTGTAATGAAGTCAGGCTGTGCTCAGCTGCGGTGCCCGAAGGACTCGTGCTGAGCGCCGGGCAGTGAGGGGACAGTGCCAGACCACGGTGGGGGAGCTGGGACGGCCCCTGGCCCCATCCCGCTGCCGGGGGCGGCAGTGACCCCCCTCCCGGTACCTGCTGCGCTGCAGGAGCTCCCCGGGGCGTTTCTGGGCTGGGCTCTTACTTTCCCCTCCGCCGCCGGCAGCCCGGTGTCTGGGTCGGGGACCTGGGCTCCCGGGGGTGAGAGCTCTTCCACCACCTATTTCTTACCACCCCCTGGCACGGAAAACTGTCCCAGACGCAGACCAGGACGGAGTCGGTGCCTTGCGCTGATTTCTCTATCAAACCTTGCATCTCTTAATTAGCAGATCTTGATTAGTAATCAGGGAGACCTGAACGGAAAAAGCCAAGGACCTCTCTGCTGCCTCTCCTTGCTGAATCTGCGCGTCCCCCGCGCCCCGCGGGTCCTGTCACCCAGGACTTGGGAACGCCAGGCGCGCTGACGGGGACGGGGTGCCTGACCCGATCTGCACGGCGGGGACCGCGCGCGCCGGCAGCCCGCGAAAGGAGGATGCTCTGCGTCGGCCCTCGTGCTTTACTTCTCAGTTTGCTTCAGGCGAGACGAAGCAGAGCACGTCAGTTCTGCAGGCGGCACTCAGAACTGTCTGTTAATATGCCTAATTTTCACTGACCTGAAAATAACGTTTGTCTTGTCCAAGGATGCAGTTCTTATTTCATGCTTCTTAAACAAGTCTTGTTTTCTACGAAGACTGTTTAGTGAAAGTCTGTGGTTCGCTGTCAGAAGCCCTCTCCTAAGCAAACCAAGTGGAGGCATGGGGGTAACCGCCCCCCCGTGACATGCCTCCCTCGGGAAACAGAAACCGTGAGAAATGGCAGTAAGCGTCCTGACGTTGTTAGGAACCGCAAGGCCTGCAGGCTTCCACAAAGAAGCGTTTCTGATCAGGATTGAGACCATCGAGGAAGGTTCTCATTTTGAAGGGCTTTTATCGAGTTACACTAGGCTCACAGCTTCTTTGATGACTAAAATATAATTGAAGGAAGTGCTCCTGTCAGTAAGACTGATGCTAAAATACTCCCAAGCCTGAGAAGTATTTTATTGGGTTAAAAAAAAAAAAAAAAAAAAAAAGACAAGCAGAACTGGGGAGATGAACAGTCATTCTTTGGGTTGAGTTTGAACTTGTGCTCAGCTATGGCTGAGGTTCCTTCTGCCTTAAACTCTGAATTAACAGTTCAGGTTTAGTTCTGGTAATAAGGTTTTTTAAATAATAATAATCGTTCAAAGCATTCATAGTGCAGGTTCAGCTCAACTCCCTGAGCAGCCTTTTGTACAAGATCGTGTATGGAGGAATTCCGAAGGTTTGCTTTTCCAGGCAGAACGTGCCGCACAGAGCAGCCTTCCAAGCCCCCCGCACGCGCGAGCCCGCACGAGCATGGCAGGCTCCTGCAGGGCGCGCGGCCGGGGCAGGGCCCGGTGCACCCCTGCACGTTTGGACACGGGACAGGGTTCGCTGAACATTTCCTCCAGAGACACGGCGGCCATCGTGCCCCTCAGAGACCCGCCGTAGTTCGGAATTACTGTGCTGCAGGAAGTCACCCAGGATTTGATTTAAGATATCAGAAATGTGTTTTCTTTTCAGGGCTGTGTGAAATTTCGAGTTCTCCTTTCCCCATTCACCTGGTGTAAAACTGGTACTAGCCGCTGTCTACCAAGGCTACTTTAACGTGCTTCAAAGATAACAGAAGTTTCTTCCCCGGTACATTGAATTCCAGGGTTCGCCAGCTGTTTCTGGCAGAGCATTCAAGAATATGATTTCATTTTGTTTTCTTGAAGAGTTAAGCAAGAACATATAGCTATGCCTGTGGCCTAGATTGAGCTAATCTCGACACCTTCTCTACGTTTCTCGGCACCAGATTTTTCTGAAACCAGGTTTCTGGAACCGGTCTGGTGGAGGCCCCGGTGCGGAGCAGCGCCGCGACGGGGCCCCGCGCTGTGCCGCAGGGCTGGCGAAGCCGTCCGCAGCCGCCGGTCCCGGGCCTTTCCCGCTTTCCCCGGCGAGCCGGTGTCGGGCTGGCCTGACCCGCTCTGGGGACGTTCCCGACACCAGGACAGCTGAAGACCGGTGGCTCGTTGCGGGGACGGGGTGACGCAGAGCGCGAGGCACGAGCCGAGGAACAGACCAGAAGAAAAGCAGTTTGCGGTTTCAGCCCTCTTGCAACCCCAAGAGCGTGGCGGGGCAGCGGGGTCCCCGCCGGCCGCCCCTTGCCCCGGGGCCGGCGGGCCGGTGCCGAGCCCCTCGGGCAGGCCTCCCGTGGCGGGCGCACGGCCCTGCCGAGGGCTGGGGCAGGAGCAGGTGCCTGGGAGCTGCCCGGGCTCCCCCGACTGCCAGGCTGGACCGTGCCCGGCACCACGCGGGCACCGGACACCGACAGGCCCCTGCGCGCCCGTTCGGGGGCTGGCGTGGGGCTGCGGGCCAGGCGTCCCGCTGCAGCCTGCCGGCCCCTCCTCGCGCGGCCTGGTGAGCGCAGCCTGTCGCGTTTTGCAGTCTCTGGGCACTGGAAACAATCCCCGATAGAAATAATTTATCCGGGAACTTTTAGAGACAGATTTCAGTTGTTTTCATTCCTTCTCAAACCAAAAAATGATAAATTGGAGACGTTTGCTCATCTGCATAGCATTCCCATTCCTGCGCTCCGAAGCCTCTGCCAGTGAGGCAGGACACCCATTTCGGAGTCAGCGCAGGCCTCCGGGACTGGCAGAGTTTATCTTTCCCACGGATACCTTCTTTTATCACAGCCAGAGCCGTGTAATCACTCAGCGTGAAGATCTGTTCCTCAGTCTGTGCATCGTGCTCATCTCTGTCAAAGGATCTTGGCTGGAGAAGGTTGTTTTTGATTTTTACACGAATTGTATCAGCCAGAGCTTGAACATACTGACTCAGTGGGCTCATTTTTCATCATTCTAATTCCTTTGCAGAAATTCTGGTAACGATGGTTTCTTCTGAGCCAGAGGAGGGGGGCTGGAGGGGGAATGGCTCCGGCACTCTGTACCAATCCTAAATTACTCCTTCTGAAGGCAAGTGATGAAATAAGACCATCAGCATAAGCAAATACCAAATAAGCATAAGGAACAAATGCTTAATGCTTCATGGTCATCTTTATGTCTCTGTTGGTTGTACATGGCTTGATTTTTAGAAAGATGTGAGGTGCCATGTGCATGAATACCACACTAAGCATCGTAAACAGTCAGTTTAGTTTGAAACTTAATTAAAACCTCACGAGAACCAAGCACTTTTCTCAGCATGGCCCTAATTCATCAAGTGCATTGAAATAAATAAAAATATTTCCCTTGAACATGGAAACAGCTCCAGAACTCATAAGCATTTGCCTAGCTAAGTATGAAAACCCAAATTACATTCACATGCTTATAGTTCACCCAGAGAGTACTACGCAAGTTTGAGCCAATATATCTTAAGACAGACACTAAGCAGTCTTCAGTATGTCTGCTTTCTAGTAAAGAAAATTGAAAATTTTTGATCAAGACAAATGAATATGGCAATAAATGTACAACAATACCAACCAGACATAGATAATTTTCAGAAACGCTGACTTCTCCCCATTTTGTGATTACCAGGACACAGGCGAGTCGCAGCTGAAGCACCCAACGCAGGGACGATGTTCCCTGTGACCCCTGCACAAGCAGAAGCAGGAGCTCTCGTAGTGTAGCTGCAGGCTGGCGGGGTACGAGGAGCAGAGCGGCTGCAGAGCCGGGGCAGCCCACGCTCGTTCAGGATGGCAGCCTGGTTGTGCGTTGCTGCCCGACACCAGAAGCTGCTTTTGGCCTAACAGAGTACGTCTATTTTCCCCAGAATGTGTGACAATAGTTTATTAATGGACTATCTTCTCCTAATCACGGTAAATTTCCTCTCTTCCTCCTCCCCCCCAGTATTTGTGCAGTTCTGGTGATATTATTCTTAAGAATAAAGGCACTTTAAAGACGGAGATTTCACCTCTGGCTGGAGAAGTTGGTACTGCAAGTCGCTGGAGGCTCAGAAAGCACTTTGACGAATTGCTGCTATATGTTCAGCTCGCTCTTCTTCCCCTTGACATCAGCTCTTGCTTGTGGTCGGGGACGGGACGGTGCCCAAGACAGACAGAAGACAGCACGGAGAACTGAGGAGGTGACTGGGGTCTGGGGCGGCACTGTGCAATGATTACTTTGAGGTTACATTCCTCTAATTACTAGGATTAGCTTTGCATATGTCAGCTTTTTATGAGTATCCCAGTTAATGCATGTATACATGAGGGTGCTCGTAGAAGCAAGGAATTTTAAATTAATATTGCTGGGTATTTTTGAGATGGGATATTCTGAATTCATAATCTTGAATATTCATATCTGGGAAGTGCTCCTGAAAGTCCTTTGGAGCCTAATCTAAAATAAGTTTAAGGATGGGTACATATTGCTCTCATAGAGGCACAAAGTAAAAGAATAGAAATAGCACTGATCCTCTCCAAAGAAGTCAGATTTTGTAAGTACAGAAGTTACTGACGACAGAGAAATTATCTAGCAAGAGAAGAATGTGTGGTGGGTTGACCTTGGCTGGTGCCCACCAAGCCGCTCTATCACTCCCCTCCTCAGCAGGACAGGAGGGGAGAAAATAAGATGGAAAAACCCCTTGTGGGTCAAGATAAAGGCAGTTTAGTAAAGCAAAAGCAAAGGCAAACAAAAGATTTATTCTCTACTTCCCATCAGCAGGCAATGTCCAGCCGCTTCCCGGGAAGCAGGGCTTCGGTTCGCGTAGCGATTGCTCCGGAAGACAAACGTCGCAATAAAAGATGCCTCCCCTCCTCCTCCTTTCTCCTAGCTTTTCTTGCTGAGCAGATCCCACGCGGTACGGAACATCCCTTTGGTCAGCTCGGGGCAGCTCTCCTGGCCGTGTCCCCTCCCGAGCTCTCACCCACCCCCAGCCTGCCGGTGAGGGGCTGTTGGAGAGAAGCCGTGATGCTGCGAGCGCTGCTCAGCAGCGGCCAAAGCGCCGGGGTGGTACCAGCACCTTCCCAGCCACCAACGCGCAGCACAGCACCGCGAGGGCTGCGGCGGGGAAATTAACTCCACCCCAGCCGGACCCAGTACTGAATGCTCAGAATATTTGAGGAAACTGACCTTATAACTGGAAATTTGAGAGCAGGGAACAGTATGGAGATAAATGGGTGCAATACAAAGGTTTCCATCAGCCTAAGTTGTTTAAAAAGCCTCCCAGTGTTGTATGAATGTAGATTAAGTAATGACAGAAAAGCATCTTTGGATACATTATTCCCGTAAGCTTTTTGTGCATTATCCCCGCATCGTTCTGAGAAGATTGTTGCAAGATGTGTCTGCTTATTTCCTTAGCTCTTTAATGGCTCCCACATAGACATAACCCTGAGTAAAGTCCCGGGTCACTCTTCCCTAAACTTCAAGATGCCCGTGGCATTCACGGTGCAGGCTTGAGTGAAGATGAGTATGGGGAGCACTGCACAGATCACTTTGGAAAATGGTTTTCTGGCAAAGTCTGTTTAGAGGGAGGATGTGAAAATTTGCTTTTGCCAGAGCTGAGAGCAAGAGGAAATATCACAATAATTTTTCTGCAGATGAAAATGGTTTTACAGTGAGTTGCAAATGTGGCATAATTAATCCTGCAAATGAGTCTGGAGTTACAATATGTCCAATTTGGCAAATTGTGGGACTCTCAGATCTCCGCTGAATTGCAGTTCTTACCTCCTCGCAGTGTTGGAGCATGTGTTTGGGCTCATACTGGTCTTCTCACCTCATTGTGGTAAGGCTTACTGAAATATAAATCTCGGGCTTCAGCTCTTATCTCATTAATCAGGAGTTTTGACAGTGGGATGAAGCTGTCTTTGCAGGCTAATCATATTGTCGTCTTATTTGGCAAGGCTACAGGCAACAGATGAGATCAAAATAATTCAGGCAGATGAACACTTTGATCCAAACCCCTTCTCTCTGCCACGAGCGCAGCCGTCACGCCGCCCTGGGCGCCGTGCTGTGCCTGCGGAGACACCTCGCTCCCCGCTCCTTCGCGCGCAGCAACCGGGAGCCAGCGTAGGGCTGCAGGACGTTCCGTCTCCCCTATACGTTCATTTTGCTCTCGCCCTTAGGGCAGCAGGAGTCAATCAGACAACACTGACGGGAAGCTCTGCCTTGGCTCCGATTCCCCTCCATTGCTGCTGGGGGCTGAGGGCAGCCGGCCCCCTGCCCCTGCTCGGCTCCCTGTCCCCGGGCGCGGAGCCGGGTCCTGTCCTGCGCCGGTGCCGGCGGGGAGCTCCCGGGGCCCCAGCCCTGACTCATCCGTCCCAGCAAAGCCCCAACCGGCGTTGCCTGCAGCAGTGCCGCAGGGACGGGCAGGGCCCCGCTGACGCCCCGGGAGTCTGAAGGGGGACGCACGCAAGCGCCCCTTGCCAGTGAGAGCGTGGGACCTGCTACCGGCCCTCCCCGTAGGGAAACGCGCAGAGCTGGACTCTGCATCAAAGCACGAGTCAGCTAATTTGGGTGGCCCCCTTCTCCCCGCCTCCTGGCAATGTATCTAAACATAATGACAGTACATATTTTCTCATACACTGGAATCAATAGCCCAGTGAACATGATGCACATATTAATCATACGCCATTGCAGGGGGATGCCAGGGATCGCCCTGAGAAAAGGCAGCATTCAGCAGCACAGCGTAAGGGATCAATATATCTCTTTCGCTAAAAGTAATAAAAGTGTATGAAAGATGACAGGTTATTCACAGGAAAACAAAGAATGCAGTTTTAAAGCCAGCTGAATAATATTTGACCCCAAACTTCCAATTAATGTCAAGCCAGAGAGTTCTAATGGGAAATTAAGCGAGTGCCTGGGAGACATGGCTGAGGACCCGACCTGCGGAGGAGATACTGCAGAGGGAGCAGCGATACTCCCAGTGGTGTGCTGTGGGGAGAAGGGGAAGCAGAGCCTGCAGCTGGAAGACGCAGCAAAGCCTGGCCCAGGATGGCTTGGGTAGCTCCTGCAGAGCGGCTGCACCGCCCAGAGCTGGGGGTCTCCACGGGCGAGGAGGGCTCGGTGGGTCTCTGCTCCCCAGCGCAGCTTTTGGGCACGTCTGAAGTGTGGGCAGGGAACTCCCAAATCGGGTCTGATGCGGCTTCGCTTTCTGGTCGCGAGACTCCAGCACGCTTGACTTTGGCCAGGAGATTCAAGTGAATTGTTGTAAAAGGTTAAAGATTTATTTCAAAATAGTATTTCTTTATTAATGGTCAGAAAACAAACTGAGGACAATGGAAGAACAGTGGGAGCGGTGAGATGGTCCTCCCAAAGTGAGGTGATGCCCCAGGGGGCTTCAGGGTCTGGGAGACCGAGCTCAGCTCCTCGTTCCTGATGGCCTTCTGACATGCTTGAGCAAATGAAGTGTCCATTCACAAAACTGAGTGTGCTTTAGTTGGCAGTAACATCTGCCCAAGGAAAGATATTCCCCTTGGAAAGTTGCCTTACTATGTCTTGCACTGAGAGGAACACAGAGAGTCTGTGCCACATCTCTTGAGAAGAGAAGGGACACGCTTCCTTGGCAAACCTCCCCACTGCCTCTGCGCAAGCCGTCCTCGGCACGAGGAGCTGCGTCCCGTCGCGCTGGTGTGCACAAAGCCACCCCCCAGCAGCAGCCCGTCCCTGCCCGCGCAGGGCAGCTGCCCGCCAGCTCCGGGCCCCCGTCTCCCCGTCCTCTCCTCCCGACACCCCGCGGGGGTGATGCCCGGTGGCGAGCTGCAGCCCCGGTGCCAAGCTGGGCTCCTCCGCCCCAGCCGAAACTCGGCACCCCTCCTCACCAGCCTCCACCTGCCACCAGGCCCCCTGTTTTGCCTGACCCTGGGAAGGGACTGGAAAGGTGAAAGGGGCCTTTCCCCACCATCTGCTCTGCTTCGCTTCTCCTGCAGCTCTGCCCTGTTCCTCTGTGACACAGACCGAGAAATTGCTCATCTTTTCTTCTCCTCCTCCCCTCTCCTGGTCACACCTGCATAGACCCTCTCTGATCCTCTGCTTTGCTTTTGCTGCTCCTCTGCCATGCCCCTTTGCTCCCCACACTTGTCTGGTGTTTGCATTAAAACAACACGCTTTAATCTCCCTCCTTTTAAAAATGATCCCATCCCTGATCCCATTTGCCTTTCCATCCATAATTCATCCTGCTTTCCTCTGGAAACTTATTTAGCATGCTATACAGATTGCCTTTCATCCATTTTGTACGGGACAGTTACCAGACACTCGTGGCCTTAGCACCCACCTATTCCCAGTTAGTTCGATTCCCCAAAAAGCAAAGGGGAGGAAGAGTCCTCCTGTAAAACCTCCCGTGTTTTGGGTAGCCAGTCCAACGGCGTGTAGGAGCGTGGCTATTCACTCCCTGCTGGCCCACCCTCCAGTATATTTGTTAACTGGTAATAATCGAGCTCAGCACTGGTTATGGCATCAGGTATTTACGTCTCCGTGTCACCTCACGCCGTCCCTGTGCTCTGCACGGATGCCTGCACGTGTCTGGATCCAGCTACCAAGGGAGACGCTGCCCTGCAGCTGGCTGCTGCCGTGAGCTGTGTCCCACGTGCTCCGAGGTCTTTCTCCTGGTTTACACACCCCCTTCGGTCTCTCGCAGCTCTCCCGCCTACACCGAGCAGGGCGCAGGTAGATTTGGCAGTAACTCACATCAGCCGCACACGCTGGAACTCCTCCCAGTCAAACCTCTAACACACTGTTCTCGGGTGAACCGGAGCCCACTCGCTCTGCAGGCCACCTTCCCTCGCACTGGTCATGAAGCTAAACCCCAAATAATAGATTCAGTTTTGGTGTTTATATTTAAAAAATTGTTTACACCTATTATTCACTGCATGGACATTGCCAATGCTTACGTTTCTGATTTCAGCTGGACATGTGTTATTCTAAAACAAGCCTGATGAAGCCAGTAGCTACAAGGGAAAAACCAGGCTCACGCGTGAGTTCCCCAAGTCAGAGAAAAAATAATTCTGCTCCAGAAGAAGAAAAAGAATCAGCAGGGCCCTCCCGTCATTTGCTGCTTTAAGCATTCACTGAGTCCCAGAGGCGCTGGCAGTACAAGTGAATATGCCAACACACCCTGAGGAGATGAGGGACCGGTTCCCTCGTCCCCCCTGCTTTGAACATCCCTGTTTGCTCCTCACATCTGCGAGAGCCCTTGGCGCTGGGCAAAGAAATGCCGCTGCTAAACTCTTCCAGGTGCCCTGGGCAGGACCGGAGGAGATCAGGGCTTTCTGCTTTTTGGGTGAAGTACCAGAGCAAGCCCAGCAGGGCCTTTGCGCGGCCACGACCGTAGCTGGAACTGGCGGCAAACAACTCTGAAAGCTGCAGCCCATTGAAGTCTGGTGAGTCACATCAGTCTCGGAGAAGGAGGAATTCCCCGAGTGTACATCAGACATGTTCAGTAGGATAGAGAGCTGATAATCAAAATTTTTTTGCTAGATACACCAATTATTTCTGAAGCTCTGTATCGCCACTGTTTGTGGACAGAGTCACTAAAACTTTCACTCTTAAACCAGCTGTTGTGAATAATTTCCTTGCTAAACCATATGGCATAGTTCTTATGTCATTTCATTCGAAAATGTGATTTTTTTTTAGTTGTTATAGCTGACTTGGGGGGGGGATGTGTTTTACAGTGCAAGAAGAGAGCCCCAGGAGAGCCCAGAGAATTGCTCTGGGGATCTCCATCCCACCAGCCTCCGGAACAAAGCTCGAGTCCAAGGCGTGGGGAGCAGCTGGTGCAGCTGGGCAGGGCAGACACGTACCCCTTGTCGATGAAAAATCGCAGAGACCATCCCGTACCAGACCTGGGTACTGGGGAGCCATTAGGTGCTCCCAGGGGGCTCTTCCCTTCAGTGCTAATAAAACCAAATAACGTGAGTGCCTGGGGCAGAGCAGGGAACCGCAACCCAAGGCTGGTAGGTGCCTTCAGGGCCCGCAGAGATCGCTGGGCTCTGTGGAGGATGTTTATTCAGGAGGTACAGACGAGGTAATCATAGGACAGACAGACGTATCGCAGCTGTGGGCACACCCCCAAACTTTCACAATGTTCCTAGGTAAATCCGAGCAAAAATGAATTTCCAGACGAAGGGCTTGCAGTCTGTTTGGCACCCAGGGCTGCACTCCCCGAGAAGAGTCCAACGCTTGGAGCAGAGTGTGTAATTAAAATGCTTAAGCAGCCATTACAGAGGTGTGAATGCACTGCTGTAATTACACAGCTGTTTGTTCATTAAAAGAAGGAATTTAATACAATTATAACATTTACAATTCTGCACACTAAAAACCAAAACAAAATTAGAGTTTTTAGGACCGATACAAACAGTCCTGTCTCTTCTCCAAATTGTCCTTTAGACTTCAGAGCTTACAGAAAATCTTTACAAGGGGCAATTTACTCAGGGCATTACCAGAATTTTCCCCGCTGAAATGACTGAATCCAGAACTGAAAACAGTGCCAGTGACCGAACGGTCCCTAATGACTTCTCAAATGGCAAATTTATCCCAGCGGTGCAGTGCAAAATTCTTGGGATAAGAAATCAGAAGGGAAAGGATGCTGGGACTGAGTCCTGTGAAACGGACACTCGAGTCTGCACCAGCCGGCTCCGGCTGAACCCTCTCCAGAGGGGCATGGGGCTGCGTGGGACCCAGGACTCGCGCTGCTCAAGCTCTCGCCCTCTTACCTGAGCTCGAAGCGAGCCGTTTCCCTGCCCTCTCCCCACGACAGCGAGAGCAGAACAGCCCCAAGACCATCCTCCGCCAGGAGGTTGGACCGAGAGCGCAATGTGCAGGTGCAGAGGGAATGCAGAGTAAAGCCGACGAGCGATGCGGACCGAGCAGCACGCTCGGGGTCCAGCTGCAGGGAGAAGAGGCACCGCAGGTCTCACGCACGCCCAGAGCCCCAGCGCAGCCGAAATTTTGCTGAAGGCACGAGCAGTTTGGAGTAGGCTAAGCTGTCCCCTCTTCCAACTCATACGAGATCTGACCTCGGTATCGTCTGGTTTACAGATGACAAAACACTTCCTTGCCCGAAAATGACAGCGAGGTGGACGAGCGATACAATGCAGAGTAAGTAAACGGGAGAAGGGGAGATGATGCAAGAGGCCAGCTGCGCAGAAAGGAGACCGAAGGATGCCATTCCCATCCCGGTGGAACGGTCCAGAGAGTGGCCAGCGAAGCGCGCGGCTGCTCGCAGAGCCCAGCCTCGGAGGAGCCCTCTCGAGCCCCAGCGCGGCTCCGTTGGGCCGCAGCCTTCAGCACTCGCAGGGCTAACGGGAGACGAACACGCACGCCGTACCGTGAAGGTGCTGGCGCCTGCCGCCGCAGAAGCGAGCCCGGACTCGCGCTGTATCGCTGCGCACGGGCGCGCTGGGAGCGGCACCCCGTGCCCTCGGCTGGCGCGGGATCCGGGGAGAAGCTGGAGCGCAGCCTCCAGCCAGGGCCCGGAGCGTGGTTGCACCAGGGCTGGAGCGGTGCGGTAACGCTTTCCTCCTTCAGCGGGCGGCCCCGGCCTTCCCTTCAGCCCCGGAGCTTTCATTCCTTCAGAACGGGCACTTTCTGGCCACAAAACTCAGTCTCAAAACCTTGTCTTTAAGCAAATGTTGGAACTTTTTCAGCTCCCTAAGGAAACATTTCATCTTTTTCACTTTTTCCCTATTTTTAGAAACAAACTCACTGCTGTATTTCATCTGAATTTACATGCAATTCCACTGCACCTGAACTTGTATTTCTGTAATTAATGAATTATTTCATAAAAAATTCAGACCAGATATTGCCAGGAGGTGTAGTAATGGTTTAAAAAAAAAAATCACTTTTTTATCGAGTGTTGTTGATTAAATCTTTGCACCCGCTGCCGAGTTACAGGGTTTTGTGGAGGTGGAGCGGGGACATTTTCTGCACAGAACAGAGACCCTCTGGTGTTCATGCACCATCAAGGTTATTTATTTCGTCCCTCAGTTTGAGGGTGAGAAACATGACTGATCCATTAGCAGTGCGGATGTGGGACGCTGCTCAGCATCGCGGGTGCAGGGCGAGCGCCAGGCACAGCGGGGCCGGTCCTGCGTCGCTGGGTCAGGCCTTCTCACGGGAGGGAAGATGAGGAAGACTCGGGCAGGGTCAGTGGTATTTATCAGAGACGTTCCTGCCTGACGCCCAAAGCCTCTCGCATTAGCTGGCTGAACCTCTCCCTGTTTGCCGAGCTGGCACAAAGGCAAGGGGGAAGAACAGGGTTTCCCGGACACTTCTAGTCCCGTTTGCAGTGAGAGACATCCGAAATCGCACTCCATCCTTCCCTGTCTTCTGGCCTCAGAAATCATCCAGGAGACGCAGACAGCAAGAAGCAATGCTCAGACGGTGAGCATTGTTAAACATAACTGGCAAAGATGAAGGGACAGAGAAACGTGAATAAATCGTCAGGATTTACCACCAGTCCTGTTTTTTTTTTTGAAGTGTGTAGCTTGGTATAAAATAAACCATTACCTGATACTGCGTGGTGAACTGAGGAAAAACTGGGACTATAGCTTGGGCAGTGATGGTATTTAACTTTACCCTAATAGTGGTTACTAATGAAAAAGCGAAATTAATTGCATGCTAAAGGTTGCACTTGACTTAGATGAAGTGGATGTAGATAAAGTGTGTCCAGTACATCACTCGGTCCCGAGTACATAGTAACAGGAAATCAATTAATCTCCACCAACATTTGTTCTTTCTAGTCTGAAACAATTTTAATTAACTTATTGTGAGTGGTCAGTCACTGCTCACTCTGGAAGAGCCTTACAGATTTAATGAAGCACCATTCTTTCTAAATTTATGTCAGAAAAGCAACAATGACAAATTTTGAAGCTGAATTACTTGGCGTATGTGATCAGTTAATGGAATACCTTTCTCATCCCAATTATTTAATTCCCATCCTGTTATTTTTCCCCAATTAAGCATTAGCCTTCTGGCTTGGGCTGTGAGTCCAGGAGCAAGCACACCATTGTCACCAAGCAATAGAACAATTCGTACACAAGAAAATCACTTTGGTACAGGTCATAGCCATCCAATGTTTGTTTGATACTTTCTACAGTCTTCAAAGTGTTTGAAATAAATAAGAGCCATGTACAGCTCAGGGCAGGTCCTTCACAGCAGACAAAACAGGGTAACAGAGCGTGCCTGGGGTTGTCCCGCTTGAGCTCGATGGAGAAGCCGTGGGGGGTCCCTGCCCGCCGCAGGAAACACGCTCATTCTCTTCCAGCCAGCAAGGAGCACGTGGAGCAAAAAATGGAAACGAAGTTTTTGGACTCCTGATTAAAGAACTATAATGCGTGGGCCCATGCTTGTTGGTCACTATTGGAGGACTTCATGCCCGAGCAATGGCAGCAGGAGATGAGCTGAGCAAGGAGGGACGCTCCCCCTGACTGCACTTGTTTTCTTTCGTGTTACTTTTCTCAGATCGTTCCAAACATCACTGAGTTTTGTGGTCTCAAACAGACCAGACTTTGGTCCATAAGGAGGAGATAAGTCCAATTCCTGATAGTTGCACTACAGCCCACAAAGAAATAGCTGTGGAAGAGACCTGAGGAGGGGTGCAGGTGAGCTTGTCTTCTTACCTCTGCAGGTGCGAGACGCCGGTGAAGGCTCAGTGCTCTGCCAGGCAAGGGAGCTGCTGAGCACACCCAGGCTGGTACCTGCCTGACAGACCTCCCCGGGCTGCACGGGACAGACATCGTTAGGTCAACGAGCAGAGAAGTTGGGTTTGCTTTGAAACAGGCATTTATACCTTTCCATCGTACCGGGATTCATGACTTTCACCTGCAGCAGTGGCCTTGTTCCCACCTGAGCCAAAGTCTCACCACTGTGAGGGATGGTAGGACTCCCGTTAGGAACACATGAACCATTTCTCCAAAGCTGGTGTAATTAGGTGACTTTTCAGCATGAAGTCAGAGGTTTCACCATCATGGTGATGAAAGTGGGAGTGCTGCACAGCTGCTCCAGCTCAGGGAGAGGGAGGCCTATCTGGAGCTCCTTTATACCTTCCAATTGCATTGGTGGGTTTGTGTTGCTTGTTTGGTTTTTTTTTTACTTCCAAGTTTGTTGGTGTTGACAAAGTCCTTCAGCTTTATCTTCTGTGGGTTATCACTGTTTGGGAGATCTGTGCTGGAAGACCAACACTGTGCTTATGAACAGGAAAGAGAGATACAGCTTCACAGTAGGTTCACGAGCCCATTCCTACATTTGTGGCAGAAACTCAACAAAATACTGAATAATTCAGCCCCCTGCAGTCATGGGTGTCCACTAGCTCCCAGTCTGTCTCTCCCAATGGGAAGCACGTGGTCATTTCTCAGTGTGGCCAGTTATGAACCAGAGAAAGTGACGCAGGTTCCTCATGCGAGAGGAGGCTGTCAGAAGCGATAGGAGAAGCTGCAGCAAGACAGGACAAGATGCATTAACCTTTCCAAGAGAGAACTTAGCAAGGGCAGAAATCACAAATGGTGAAGTATTTTTATGAAGAGTCACCTCCATGGTTTTCAGCAGCGACTTGTTCTGAAGATGATCTCTGCACATGCTGCAGGGTTAAAGCCTTCATACAAGTGACAGGAGAGAAAGTCGGTAGTGAAACACCTTATAAAGATGGCTCAAGACAGGGAGATGACAGCAGGAATAGAAAAACCAAACCTTGTGTAAAGGTTAATTAAAATATTAATAATGCAAGGTTTCAATTATTCATGCATAAATAAAAAGATGTTTAATGATAGACACACTCTGAGCATTAGTACAGTGGACATGACTTTGGGATAGAGAAGGAACAAAGGAGAGCTTTGACTCTCAGCACAGACAATTGCCGTGGAGCGCAGAAAACGTTGGACAAGGCGATGGGGTGAGAGGGGAGAGACGGCAAGTGCTGGGGGAGAGCGGCCGTGAGGTGGGGGCTGCCATCGGGGGGGCTCCTGCTCCGGCCAGCTGCAGTCCCGCGGGTGTGCGGCAGCCCTCGGGCTCCATCCCGCCAGCCCCCCCGGCTCGGGGGCCAGGAGGAGCGTTGGCTCGGCGCCCGAGCGCGGTGCAGACGCGTGCGAGGGGCGCAGGCGGGGCAGGACCGCGCGGGCGTGTGAGCCGCTTCGTCAGCGTTTCAGAGTTGCTTCTGCTGTTGCGTCCTGAGGGGCTCGGGACAGTGCATGGAGCCCGGCTCCAGCCTCTGCGATGCTGTGGCACTGCCATGGTGAACGCACACCCAAACCAAGGGGGTTATGCTCATATTTCGTAGAATCGCAGAATCTCATTGTCATAGAATCATATTTGTCATCTCTCAAATGTTATTCATCTCTTGTCATAAATGATTGTATTTGCCAATGTTTATTTGCATTGTTTTTTTTTTTTTTTTTTTTAAATAACCAAATAACTAAGAAAAGCATGCAATGAGGCACCTTCCTTTGTTTTGGTAGCCACGGTATTTGATCTTCAAATACAGAGTTCTCGTACAGTAACAACTAAAAAATCCCATCATATTTTTACATCCTTATTTTCTACAGATCATAGAATTGCAGAATTATAGAGCAGCCCAGGTTGGAAGGGACCTCGAAAGATCATCTCGTCCAGTCTTTTGTGGGAAAGGGAGCCTAGGTGAGATTTTCTAGCAGCCTGTCCAGCCACGTGTTGAAAACCTCCAGCGATGGGGACTGCACCGTGGCCCTGGGGAGGTTGTTCCAGCGAATGATTGGTCTCACTCTAAAAAATTTCTTACTTATATTGAGATGAAACTTCTCCCAGTGCAACTTGTACCCGCCGTCCCTTGTCTCTCCATGGGGCTCCTTGTGAAGAGGGAGCCTCCGTCCTCTTTGTAGCCGCCCTTTAAGTACGGGAATACAGTGACAAGGTCCCCCCCGAGCCTTCTCTTCTCCAGGGAGGAAAGACCTAACTCCTTCAGTCTTCCCTCACAGGGCAGGTTCTCCAGCCCTTTGGTCGTCTTCATGGCCCTCCTTTGGACCCTCTCCGGTCTGTCGGCTTCTTTCTTGACTTGTGGGGACCAGAGCTGGACCAGAACTGCATATGACGATGAGGTTGGGGGTCAGGCAAGCAATACTGCTCTCCAGCCCGAAGCCCACAACGTCCTTAGCACAACGCTGCCCGGTTGGTCATCCCGTAGCTTGTGCTTGCCGTGGCCACCTGGAACATCTGCGCAGAGCAGGACTTGCAGCCTGCGGGCCCTGCACTTGCGACACGTCTTCCTCTACGCGTGCCCTCGCTGCAGCCTGTCTGTGCAAATGCTTTGTTTCTGTGCGGCCATAATTACAGTCTCAGTTTCTCTCTTTAAGCTGTCTTTGACAAGTCATTTATATTTTGCCTGCTTTCATGAGCTTTCACAGCGAAAGAAAGTTGGCAGGCAGTTCTCAGCTATCCTACTTGTCTCTTGTCTGTCTGATGATTGATTTCCAGTGGGAGTAAGTTTTGATATTTGAAAAGATCCAGACTATTATTATTGAACATTTGAGTTGTGTAATGGAAGTATCTGTCTGACAAATCCAGAAGAATATCCGAGCAAAAGGCTCAAAGGCTTAAGGAAATTCTGGATCATGTATAAAACATTGTCCGGTGCATTGTCTCTAACATCAGACAGAGAATGGAGAGAAGCCACAGTGCCAGAGGGTACAGCCAGGTGGATGAAAAAAGAGGTGCAAAGGGAATATTTCAAAAAAATCAGGAGAAATATTAGGTTCTGTGAAGACTGAAAGATAGGACAGACAATGGGATGAAAAGGACCAAGCCTGACCTATATATCCAGGCAAAATCCCCACTGACAGAGAGGAAAAATGCTGCCTCTGATCTGCAGCTGATACCAAGACTTTGGGCAGCCGGAGCTGGAGGAATACTGCTGAAAAGGGAACCGGTCACGCAAACCCCGTTGGAGTCTGGGAACCGGCTTCAGACACATTAGCAGCTCGCTTTGCGCTCCCGCTGCGGCTTGGGGACGGGCAAACAGAAACATCCCGCTTGGGGACGAGACATTTGCGATTAGCTCAGGGACGGAGCGCTGCCAGGAAGGGCACCAAGCGCGGGAGCTGGGCTCCCCAGCCTCACGCACAGGCGCGTTTTTCCTGAAAAACAAACAAAAGTTGCTGTCTCGGACATAGAAGCCTCCCTTCATGCCTCATTGCCTGACCCAGGTAAGCAACTGGACTGATGTAGCGCTCATTTTACAGAACATATGTTGCTAATGGTAAAGCACGTGCCCAGTTTTGAGTTTATGCTGTGCCCTCCTGTAGGCAGCAACCCAGCTGTAAGCTCCTGAGAGATCCCTCCGTTCGGGAGCCAGGTGGGCAAACGCCTTTCCCCTCTCCCGCGGAGCCGAGGAGAGGACACCGTCCTTGTCTCACGGCAGCAGACGCACGGGAAAGCCCTGCCATGCGTGCGAGGAGACGCTGTCAGAGAGAGGCAAACGGTGCTCCGGTCTGTGGGGGTGACCCCGACGTCCCCGTTTCTCTTGCGACGTGGGTGCTCTGTGCAGCCGTATCACCGAGCCGGCTGAACAGCGGCAGCGGGGGTGGAACTGCGCCAGCGACCTAGGTAGCGGTGCGCTAAAATAGAGCGGCAGCGATGCCAGGAATTACCTTGTTTCAGGGCTTTGAAGGAGAGAGGGAGGGCAGGTGCTTTACCCCGAGGTGCCGTTCCCAGTCTGTACCTGCTACAGCCTCCTGCGCGGCAAAGCGTTGCTCCCACCTCTTGCAAGGCAACAGGCGCCATGACAAACGTCGGGAGCAGCG
This sequence comes from Phoenicopterus ruber ruber, assembly GCA_009819775.1. Lineage (NCBI taxonomy): Eukaryota > Metazoa > Chordata > Aves > Phoenicopteriformes > Phoenicopteridae > Phoenicopterus > Phoenicopterus ruber. The sequence continues at coordinate 307,294 of CM020219.1, forward strand.
GGCACAAGCACGTCGGTGCCTGTCCGCACCTCACGGTAAAAATAGCGTTGCCCCATCCCTGCCTAATGAAGCTGTTCGACGGTCTGTGTTCATCGCGCCTGCTCCTGCTGGCTCTCACCCAGAAAGGAGAAGGTCGGTCACGTCTGCTGTGCTTAAGGACGTGCGCAGTGTGTGCCACCGAGTCCCGCAGCCTGCAGGGTATGGCCGGCTGCCGGGAGAGGGTGATCGGCGTCTGCAAGGCTGCGGGGAGGAGGGGATTGTGGCCCGGGAAGCACCGCACTCTTCTGCCAGGGGGGTCTGCCACGCACGGCTCCGCACGGCAGGTCCCGAGGGACGGGGACGCAGGGGCAGCGCTCCTGGGGAAGGCACCTGCTGCCCATCTCCTCCCGTCACGCTTCGCGGGTAGGAAATCCCACGTCCAGTGTGGAGGCTGGTGCTTCCCGTCTCAGCACTTACAGCTCCTGCCCACTCCGCCAGAAAAAAACCCAGATTTGATAAAGCCCAAGAAAATCCAGATTTTACCCATTGCTTCTAAAAGGCTGGTCTGTAGTTTTTCATCCTTGCTACTTCTGATTGCAACTTTTCCTTCTCCTCCCAGCTGTCAGTTTAAACTCACTTTTCCCAGCTCCAAGGGGGAACCCCCCCATCCTTCCCAGCCAGGCTCGGCTGGCCGGGAGGGCGGGAGGGCAGGGATTGCCTTGGGGAGGGCCGGGGGCATCCCGCCCTCGCCCCCGGGGTGCGCGGGGGCTCTTACCGCAGCTGCGGGGGCAGGTGCCAGCCCCGCTCACGCGTGTCCCGGGGCGCTGAGTGGAGCAACTTCCCGAGATGCCGTGTGCGTCGTCCTACAGCAGCCCCACGTGGGAAAGAATCCGTACGGCCGGGGTTACATCCACCTTCTCTGCACCATGCCCAGGGTAACGCCAGTCCATGGCAGGGCCTGACATTAATGAGCGGCTGACGTTACAGCCCTTAGCGTGAGCTGGGGACCACGGACTCCTCCAAACGAGGTATTTATTCCCCAGGACACGCAGTGTGGTAAGGCCATTACTACCCGAGCACGGCGGCACGCCGAGCGCGGCGTTGCTGGGCAGGGCCGCTGCCGGCGGCGGGCACGGCCCCGTGCTCCTGAGCGGGGGGCTCCCGGGCCAGGGGCGTCCCAGGCCCTGCGGGGAGCGCGGTGGCTCCGGCCACGGGAGCTGCCCCTCGGCGGCCCGGCCCGGGGCTGGGGCCAGGGCTGGAAGCTCTTCCCAAGGCTGCGTGGGCTGTAGGGGTCCGTGGGTACCCCAGGAAGGGACATCGGACTCGTGAGGACGTCTGGGTAACGGCTGTCGGGCTGGGAACGGGCAGCAAAGGAGGAATGAACCGCAGCCGGACACGCGAGCCCTCAAGCAGGAGCGGTGGCCAGAGCTGGGGTCACCGCAGACGGGCTGTGGGGGGACAACCGGGGCGCCCTGGGGAGGGTGGCCCCACCTCGGTGCCCCACAGGAGGGGAACAAGGTGGTCCCGGGGCCCGTGGGAGAACACGGGCTCACTGGGGGGTGCTGCAGGGGGCTGGGGGGTGGGCAGGCTCCCGTGGGCCGCCGGCCCGTGAAGGGATGCTCGCGGCGGGGCACGGCCGTGGGGGCGTCCGCAGGGGCTGGCGGCAGAGGGCGGGGGGACGGGTGGGGTCAGCACCCGGCTGGGGGTGCCTGTCTGGCCTGAGCGGTGTCTGTGCACGCGTGTGCGAGCGCGTGTGCGCGTTGTGGGCGCAAGTGCACGTATGTGTGTGAGCGTGTGTGCATGTGTTGTGCATGCAAGTGCACATGTGTGTGCGTGTTGTGTGTGCAAGTGCACGTGTGTGTGCGTGAACATGTGTGTGCAAGTGCATGTGTGTGGGTGCAAGCGTGCGTGCATGTTGTGTGCGCAAGTGCACATGTGTGTGCAAGTGCGCGTGTGTGCAAGTGTGTGTGCATGTGTGCGCAAGTGCACGTGTATGTGTGCATGTGTTGTGTTCAAGTGCATGTGTGTGTGCGTGCAAGCACATGTGCATGTGTTGTGTGTGCAAGCACACGTGTGCACGTGCATGTGTTGTGTGTGCAAGCACACGTGTGTGCGAGTGTTGCATGCACAAATGCATGTGTGTTGTGTGCGCAAGTGCACGCCTGTGTGTGCAAGCACGTGTGTGCAAGTGCACGTGTGTGTGTGCAAGTGCATGGGTAAGTGCACGTGTGTACAATCACGTGTGCGTGTGTTGTGTGTGCAGTGCATGTGTGTGTGAGAGTGTGTGCATGTTGTGTGTGAAAGTGCACGCATGTGTGTGCGAGCACGTGTGTGGTGGGTGTGCAAGTGCACGTGTGTGTGTGAGCATGTGTGCATGTGTTGTGCATGCAAGTGTGCATGTTGTGCGTGCAAGTGCATGTGTGTGAGTGCGTGTGCATGTTATGTGCACAAGTGCACGTGTGTGTGCATGCGGTGTGTGCAAGTGCACGTGTGTGTGCGTGCAAGCGCGTGTGCTGTGTGTGCAACTGCACGTGTGTGCGCGTTGTGTGTGCAACTGCACGTGTGCATTGTGTGCGCAAGTGCACGCCTGTGTGTGTGCGAGCACGTGTGTGCGTGTTGTGTGTGCAAGTGCACGTGCGCGTGTGCATGTGTTGTGTGCAAGTGCTCGCGTGTGTTGTGTGTGCAAGTGCGTGTGTGCGAGCGCGTGCCCGTGCTGTGTGTGCGAGCGCGCGTGTGCGTGTTGTGCGTGGGGTCCGCGCTGGCGGGAGCCGCCGCAGGGCAGCACCGCGGCCCCTCCGGGCAGAGCCCCGCGGGCGCGGTGCCCCTGCGCTGGGAGCGCCCCGGCCCCGCTCCCGCCCCGCTCCCGCCCCCGCCCCGCTCCTGCTCCAGCCCCGCTCCCGCCCCGCTCCCGTTCCCGCTCCCGCCCCCGCCGCGCTCCGCCGGCGCCGCCTCGGAGCCCCCGCACGGCGATTTCGTGGCAGCCGTGAAGCAGAGCCCAGGCGGGGGAAGGTTGGAACAGTGCCGCTGAAACCACGGGAGGTTTATCCAGGGTATTCTCATACGTTAAAGAACCCCCAAACCCAACCCACACCCCCCCTTTATTTCCCTATAGGTTGTTTAGAATCCATGTGAACAAAAAATTTTATTGCGGATTTTCATTTGTAATATAGGCTGTGGCTTCATTTATCATACATCCAGAAAAAAAGCTAGAAAGGCACTTATGATCAAATATATAGATAAAGACATATTTTTAGTTTAAAATAATATATTTAATTAAAAATGTATCTTAAACATATGTATGATATAATTTACATATATTTGATATCTATCTTAATTTACATTAGGAAAATTGATTTTTCGGTTAATCTGGTAGTTACCCACAAAGTCAAACAGGAGTTTTTCTGCAGCTGAACGGGCCAGGAAAGCGCTTCCCGAGGAGCACTGTCCTGCTCCGTTCCTGCCCGGCAGCCGCTGCCCTCCCAGCTGTGCTCCTGCTGGTAGGATGGCGGACGCGGCTGCTGCCGCTGCTGCCAGCCCGCAGCCATGCCCGGCGCTGCGCAGCTTCCCCCGGGACGGCGGGAGGATGATGATGATGGGGCAGCCCTGCCAGGGTGGCTCCGGTGCTGGGAAATCAGGGCACGCTCCCCTCTCCCGTGTGCCCTGAAAAAACGGAGCCACCACCAAGAGTGCTCCCTGCAAACAGAGGGCAAACAGCGTGCCTTAGGCTCCAGCTACTGAACGTTTTCCCAGTTTTTCTGGTTTCCATGCGGGAAGCTGACTTTGATCCCCGCAGTGGGATCTTGGTGACTAAATCAGTTCCCGTCTCATTCCGCTGCTGTTTGTCCAGGGCCCGTCCCTGGCGCTGGGGCTGCACATCGCAGTGTAAGCGCGCGTGGATGGACCTACGTGTCTGCGCACCCCGAATTCGAGGCACGGGGGTTCCACAGGGTTCTCAGCCCTCCCAGGCGCTGGCTTCTGCGGCAGCGTAAACTGCGCGGCACTGGAAACGGTGGGGACGGACACCGTGGTGGGGGAACGTGTCCCAGCACGCGGGGTGATTGGAAGGGTAGGGTGTTGCTGCGGACAGACGCACCGTTCTTGTTTCAGGCTTCGTGGGACCTTGTGGCAGAGCATTGAATTTTAATGAACTAGGTATTAGCTGTCTTGGGAAGTCACTCTGCAATTTGTTTGGAGACGTAAACAGCAAACCCAAACCTCACAAACAGCATATTAAGGGATTAGAAGAGCGGAGGCTTCTTGGGTTCCTTCTATATCAACTCAGTGAAACTAAAAACTGGTGTAACCAAGCATGAACCCCTCTTTGGGCACCTTTTGAAAACGGAGTCGGTGGTTCTGAACTTCTACTGTCAGGCTCACACATGTCTGTCTTTTGCTGGGCTAGACGAAGCGGGTCTATTTTTCTCTAGTGGCTATTACTGATCATCACACCCTGCTACATCTCATCAAATAATTGAATTCATTATTTTGATATATCGCTGTGCCTTTTTTTTTTCCCCCAATTCTTGCAAGAGTATTTGTCTACCCATAACACCAGGGTGACCCATTATTCACCTGCAAAGGGAGCGGGTAGTTCCTTTTGCAGCAGACAGCAAGACAGGAACCTGGCGTCCGACAGGGTCGCAGTGTTACGCCGCCCTTCCCAACCGCTTCCCCATTTGAAGGTGCCTGACGGCAAGAGGCACCCTCACGGAGACGTCCTGCGCCTCGTGCGTCTCCCGCGCCGTCTGTCATTGCCAGCAGCACACAGGGCCAGCTTGCTCGTGCCTGCAGGCAGCGCCTCGGCAAAGGCACTCCCGGAGCTCAGACACCTGATGGCATTTAATCCACGCCTGTGCCCGACCGTTCTACCGTGTGACGGCGCCGGCACTGCCGGGCTGGTCAGCCGTGCCCGCCTGCGCCCATGCCCCGTGCCCGGCAGCGGCCGGAGGAGATGCCTGGCAGCAGCCAGAGGAGATGCCTGGCAGTGGCAGGACGAGGTGCCTGGCAGCAGCAGGACGAGGTGCCCGGCAGTGACAGGACGAGGTGCCCGGCAGCGGCCAGAAGAGATGCCTGGCAGCAGCCAGAGGAGATGCCCAGCAGCGGCAGGATGAGGTGCCTGGCAGCGGCCGGAGGAGGTGCCCGGCAGCGGCGTGACGAGGTGCCCACCACGAGGACGGCCCAGCCTGCGCAGGCTCTGCGCGCTGCTCCCCTCGCCCTGCCCGCGGCCACTGCGTCGGGGGCTTTGGCACACTGCTGTGATCGCACCCCGCTGCGTGAGAAGCCGTGCCAGCGCTGCACAGTCGGCTGGCGCTCTCATTTACGCGTCTCCAGAGTGTCCCAAATGCACCCTCGTAAAGCAGAAGAACAGTTTTTTCCACTATGTTTTGATCAGATTCACACAATAGAAGTCTTCTGAACTGCTGTAACATCTTTCCACTCTTCTTTGGCCATAAATGAGACTCATACTCTATTATATTTTCATCTTTTTTTTTTTTTTTACATAACACATTCATTAGCATCAGACCTTTCCACTGTTCTCCACTATCTTGCTTTTTCGTTTGGAAGAGATTTCAGGAAAGCTCCTTACCACATGGCTGCTCTCTCTTTTTGCTAATAATTAGTCTTAGAGAACTGTCAATCTGTTCTTACCTTGTGCTTCGTCACAGAATCGGCTCTGCTGCCCATGGGGTTTCTATTCATTTACTTTTTCCTGCTGCTTTTCATCTTGCTGCTTATGCAAGCTCTGAGCCTGCTCAGTCTGTCACTGAATGCTGACTCTTTTATAAACGCTGACTTCTCCGTAGCAAGCTGGGCTGTGACCTGATCCGTAGCCCCGGAGCGGTCCCGGCTCTGCTCTCCGCAGCCGCGGGTCTTCCCTGCTCGCTGCCAGCGGCAGGCGCGGGCGGAGGTGGGCGCTGTGTGCCAGGGTGCTGTCCCGCGCCGGGGCAGAGGCCCCGGGGAAGCCTACCAGTTCACGGGGGCCCAAGGGCAGAAACGGGAGACGGGCATTTCTTTTTGCCTCAGTTTCCCCTCTTTCTTCTCCATTCGATAGCTCTTTGTTTGGCCTTGCCTCGTTGCTGATAAGCCTCCACGCGCATCGTCCAAGAGCCCGCACGCTTCCTCAGGGTGACACCCCCGGTGCTGGCGTGGTGGTGTGGCCGCTGTGCCAAGCAGGGAGGTTTCAGCGAGGTCTGAAGAGGTTTCAACAGGTCTGTTTCGAACGCAGCCCGGGGGCCCTGACCGCAGGGCGAGTGGCCCTGGAGGGGTTTCCTCAGCAGCCCTGCCCGCCGCCCCTCCGCCCGGCATCCTTCGGAGGAGGCCTTTGGGGCGCCAGCCCCGAGGCAGCCCCTGCGCCCGGGAGCCCCGGGCTGTCCCTGCCCTTGGCGGCCCTGGGCTGGGCACAGGGGCTGGGCCTCCCTGACGCCGCCGCTGCCGCTCGGCTCCCAGGGACAGACCTGGTGCTGCTGCTCTTCTCCCAGGCCGTGGCCGAAACCAGCCCTGCAGCCCAGAGACCACCCCCAGCAGCCGCCCCCTCTCTGCATCCCGCCCACGGGGCCACGCAGCGAGGAGCACCAGGGACTTGATCTGGCGGGACGCACACCCTTTCCCGGGACTAGGTGGGGATGATTTCAGCAGCTACAGCCTGGAGGAAAGAGAAGCGTAGCCAGAGCCGTCGGCTGGGATGGATGGTGCCAATGGGCCGTCGTGGAAATAACACAGGCTTTGAAGAACGTGCGAGCGGAGGTTACACTGGTGTGGTGGAAAGGTTGGTCATTTTCCAACCCAGGACGTTTGGCTCTGTGCCTTGCGAGGCAAACTACGACTTGTCCAAACTGTAAAAATGGATAGCATAGCTGCTATTGCTGCGACATCCCCTTTTCCGACTGAAACTAAGCTGCACAGCTCCTCTATTAATAAACACACCAACTGGCCTTGTTTATGCGGGATACAAAACGCGCTCCAGCCATGGGGTAAAACTTCGCAGCTCATTTGTGACTCTAACAATTGGTTCGATTGGTTTTGGTTCCCTCTGCGTGAACTTTGCAGAGACGTAGAGAGCATGCATCATTTCCTCACCGCCCCTTACCAACACACCAAGTGACGTTTGCCACGGCACTGTGTATGGTGAGGTTTTCTTCTTGGAAAGTAGTTCTGAATTGTTTTGTGTTCTTTGCCATATTTTTCCTTGCACTTAAATAGCTCTTTTCCTCCTTTGGTCTCAATCAGTGGTATTTTTATTTGAAGTGCTGGTAGCCCTCTCAGCCTTTGTCTTGCTCCTTCTAGTCGTCTTCTTCCATAGGCCCTCCATGCCCCTAATCAACTGCTTAGTCTTTGTTTGCTTTCATCCTAGATGGAAATTATCTTTCTTGAGCCTGAGTAACGAGAAATGTCCATAGTGGTACAGGTGAGTTCTCACCAGGGCTTTGCACGCTTGCCTGTCCTATGGAAATATGTTGCCTGACACACAAGAATGCATTTGTCTGTGTTATATCCATGGCTCACGGTCATCCTGTGATCCACTCATGCCCCCAGGAACACCTGCCTACTCCAATGTTTCCAAACTGTCGCAGAAACTCATGGTGTTCCACCTGACGTCGTGTTACCTATTGCTACACCGCAGTTCTTCACGCGTGGTTTACTGATGTGGGGGATCTGTCTTCTGTCAGAGCTTCAGCTGCTATGGAGTAGGGGGGCTGTAGAAATACACCACGAGATACAGCTTCTTCTGGTTCGTGGATGCCATGAAATCCATAATACGATGTGGACAGTGAATGTATCCTTTGGAGAAGGCAGGGAGCCTACATGTCTTGAACAAAGGTCTTCTGCAATCTAAATTCAAAATACCTGACCATGAACTTCACGGTTTCATACATCTGATGGCAGCACAGCATGAAGGGTGGAGCCCGAGAGACGTGTTAAGGGGGCTTTCACCCATCAGTCGCGTGCTGGAGTCCAGCTCCACGCAGTCACGACCAGCAGATCCAGCCCTCCGCCGGCCGGCTGCCCATCGGACGCACGGGGTGGGCGCTCAGCACGGAGCTGGCGGTGTCAGGCTGGTCGCTTTCAGACCGGGTGTCTGCCTCCTAGGGAGGAGAACAACCGCGGCTGGCGCTGGCTGGGCTTCCATTTCGGGATTTCTTTGGAGAAAGTGCCCAATCCGCCCAGGCACTGAAAAAGCTCCAAGAGACGAAGCGCTGGCGGGTCGGTGCGACGCAGCTGTGGCACTGCTCTCTGTGGGGAGGTGCTTGACTCTCCAGGAGCGCGGATAAAGTTTTTGAATTCTGCAGGTATTTGGTGAAGAGCGAGGTTGTTGCTGACAATGCTGACAGGGGTGAGGAGGCGGCTGGCCAGGCGCCCGTCCGACACTGAAAGGCCAGCGCCTCTCTTGAAGAGTCCCTGCGCGCCCGTGAGATAGCGGCCAAGGACTGAAGATTTTGCTTTTTATACGCCCACCTGCAACCACCTGTGAATGTCGGTGTGATGAAAGTACTGATGACGTTATTCAGATAAACTTCTTTTTTTTTGTTTGTTTTAATTAATAAAAGAAACTATGGGAAAAAAATCTTCTAGCACACACATGGTAATTAGTTTGCAAAACTGGTGCAATGAGGGCAGAAAGCTGCCAGACTTTGTCTATTCAGTTGAAGAATCTCAGCATTTCGATGCAAGCTGCGTGTGAGGAGACAGGCCCTTGTGTGTCCAGCTGCGGATCCGATGGATGGGCAGGCAGAGCGCGACTCGAGATGAGTTCCCTGGCCATGAGTGCCCCCTGTCCAGAGGGCTCTGGGGAAAAAGACAGTCTTTAAGTAGCAAGGATTTCAAATGGCGTGGGATTTATAAGCTAAACCTGTGTTTTGAGTTACACTTGAAAACAAACTGGCAACCAGTGCATTTTAAGATCATGCTTTCCTCTCTGCAATGGGCTCCACAAGGCAAATAAATGCTGACATAGCACATCCTGAAATAATTGGCTATAGCTGGACTAATTGCATTCCCACACTATGGGGGAACACAGTACAGGAATGCCATCCCATAAATTGAGCCCCGTCATTTGAGAAGCATGTGAAGGTCCTTGAGTGCATCCAGAGGAGGGCAGCCAAGCTGGGGAAGGGCTGGAAGGCAAGTCCTGTGAGGAGCGGCTGGGACTCTGGGCTCCTCTGGTTTGGAGAGAAGGGGGCTGCGGGGCAACCTCGCGGCTCTCTGCGCCTTCCCGAGGAGGGGACGTGGGGAGGGAGGTGCTGAGCTCTGCTCCCCGGGGTCCAGGGACAGGACGCCTGGGAACGGCTCAAAGCTGCGCCAGGGCAGGTTCAGACTGGGCATGAGGAAGCATTTCTTTACCGAGAGGGTGGTCACACCCTGGCACAGGCTCCCTGGAGAGGTGGTGGATGCCCCAAAGTCAGTATTGAAGAGGCATTTGGACAGTGCCCTTAATGATATGCTTTAACTTTTGGTCAGCCCTGAAGTGGTCAGGCAGCTGGACTAGGTGGTTGTTGTAGGTCCCTTCCAGCTGAACTAATTCTATTCTATTCTATTCTGTTCTGTTCTGTTCTGTTCTATTCTTCTGTTCTAATACCACTCTGCATACATCTCATTACTGACTTTGCCTTCTCTGTGCTACCTCACGGTGACGGCATGCGCTGATGCTGACAGCAGTGTTGCTGCCCCCTCCCGCCACTGCAGAGATCCTTACGGTCCCGTTTGTACAAACCACACTTGTTTGTACAAGGCAGTTTGAAATGCTTGAATGTTTGCTTGTCCTAGAGTCGAGCTAATGTATTTCCACTTAATTTCGAGGCACTATCTTCCCAAGCCTTACCTGGCTTTCCTCTCCTTTGATGAGCTCAAGAACAATTATTTTAACTGCTTACATTTTAAATGTTTCTCAGATTTCAAATACTGTTAAATTGAAGCTATCAAAGCTACCCATCTGGTCGATTCCTGTCTAGATGTGCTGTCCATCTGGTGGATTATCGGTTCTTGGTTCTACTTACGGATACTAACTTTTTCTCCTTTTTAATCCTGAGCAGAGTCCCTGCCTTCCTTGGGGCATGGTGCCACTCAAGGCTGGGCCACCTCCCGGTACTTCGTGGGAGGTGTTTTACCCTTCCTGGCAATAGTACATGTGGTCAAAATACTTTGCTACTTTTAAACTTGCTTTTTTGCCTTTATAGCCTGCACAGTGTTAGTTCAAAATCCCCTGCTGGTCTCCTCACACCGCTTCCCGTGCAGTCACCTCTGGCTCCTGGTGGTGCCCAGCGCTGCTGCGTGTGCGCGCCTGTCCGCGAGCGCGCGTGTGTGCAGGCACGCACGACGGAACGGGGTGTAATTTGCCAACATAGCCTATTTGTTGCTGTCAGTTGCCAAAAACTAAAAAGGAGCAAGGGAAGCAATTATGCTGTAGTATTGTAAGTGCTCAACAATCTGAAGTAACAGTGTAATTGTTGACTCCCAGTAATTGCTCATGACTCACGTGTGGACGAGGTAAAACAGGGACTTTGCAAAAGAGGCAGAAGAACGGCTGTAAAAGCTAAGGCAGGAGGTCTGGGGAGACCATTGCCACAGCAAACTGGGCACAGAGCTGGTCGACTGTGTTGCAATTGCTCTTTTTAAATATCACACATTGGGTCCAAAAACACCATTTTTACTCCTACCAGTACTATTGCTTTTGGAAGAAGATTTGGATTTTAGGTTCCAGTTTGCACTTGCTGTGGCTCCATGTGGGTAACACTCCCAGAGCACGATCCCGCGGTAGGTACAATGCTGGGACTTTTGCAGAGCCCTTTGCTCAGGGCAGGAGCAGTGGCCAGAGGGAGCGCGGCAGAAGGCAAGCAGCGAGCGGAGCTGGGGGAGTGGGGCAGTTCCACAGGGAGCTGGGCATGGGCTCTGCCTGGGTGCTGCCGGGCAGCGCGGTGAGGGCTGGGGCAGGCGGAGGCACCGGGGACATGGATAAGGAGGCACCAGGGACATGGATAAGGGGGCACCAGGGACATGGATAAGGGGGCACCGGGGACACGGGCAAGGGCTGGGGCACGCGGAGGCACCGGGGACATGGATAAGGAGACACCAGGGACATGGATAAGGGGGCACCGGGGACATGGGCAAGGGCTGGGGCAGGCGGAGGCACCGGGTCACCTCTCTCCTGCCCGGCGCGCCCTGGGCGCTGCAGGGAGGAGCCGAGGTTGCTCGCTCCTGCATCCCCCTTCTGTGGGAGCAGCGCATTGAATCACATCTTCCCTTTCACCATCAGCAATGCAGAGCATTTCCACTGCCCTGTGCGGTCCTTCCTATTTATATCTGCGTACAAAGGAGCAAAAGATGTCCCCATCAGAATATGCATTTCCCCTCGTTTCTAGAAAAGAACAAATTAAGATCCTGACACAGAAATGAAGGCACCATCTCTTAATTGCCCTGATGTCCCCAGGACCTGCAGGAGGTGACACCGGGGACCGGGAGTTGATAGCCAAGCAGACATGCCTATTAGCATGTTGCACAATGAATGCAGGCAAGTGTGCTCTGCAGCGGAGCAGACCTCGTAACCCGCGACAAGGAAACTGGGGCGGGGGAAAAAGGGAAACAAAGCTGAGGAATAACTGCGTTGCACATCTCTGAACCTGCCAGAAGTGAGGCACGTCCTGGGTCAAGTTGTCTGCAAATTATACAGCGCATGCTGTTATTTTTGTCTCACTGTCACCCTGAATAATGCAGCACTAAAGCCACAGGGAACTCTTTAGAAGGGTTCATGCTGTGTTTGGGAGGAAGAAAATGCTTTTCTCTCCAGAATGCACTGAGCTAGACTGTCTACCCACCTCTTCATAGCGGGTGTCTCTGAGACTGGTGCCCTCACTTCTCTGTCCCTCTCCATCCCCTCCCGGCTCCCACCTCCATAGGGCACAGAGCCCTACAGTTGCACACGCATCCACACACCACTCCGGGCAAACGGATCCCCCTGGAAGTCTCTGTGAAACGCTGGAGAAGAGAGCGTGGCTGGCTGGAAGGGCGGCTGCTCCCACTGCCGCTAGCACCGGCTCGTCTTGCTTTTGGGGATGTGGTCACGTTTGCCGGAGTCCATTTGTTCTGCAGGGGGGCTCGAGGGCATTCCCTGCGCACACCCATCCGTGGGGCCCACGGGTCACGGTCTCCAGGCGCTGTTTCCAAACACGTCTGGGAATCGGCCATTCAGGGCCGGGTTTCAGAGAGAGCTGGGCACCGGCTGGTACCCGCGCCCGGCGCTGCCGGGAGCAGAGGACGGGCATTTCTGCCTGGCTGGAGCTCAGGTGAGAGGCTCAAAGCAAACCCTGGGGATGGAGCTGCCAGGGACAGGACTTCCAAGGCGGAGGCTGCAGGCATCCTGAGCAACCGAGACTGCCTCCTTTGGGCTAATTGTACATCGCAAATCAGTCTCCCACCGGCGCCAGCAAGGTGCAGTCCCAAGCCTGGGCACGTTGCAGAAACCAAACGGTGGGTGGGTGGCTGAGCCGGGGCCCCTGTGGGTGACGCACGGCTGCTCCCCAGGGATCAGGCACTGGCTCGTCTCCAGCACCTCCGTCGCTGCATTCCCAAATGGCTGCTGTGCGATGGGGCGAGGGAGAAAACTTCTTGCCCAACAACTTTTACTGACAGCATTTGAGTCTTTAAGTGGGCTGAAAAGTCTGAAGAAACCCGGGGGGAGCTCCTGGGGGTGCAGCCGCCGCAGGGTGCAGGACCCTGCGCAGCCCATCAGCTCCACAGCCCGTCCTCCTGCAGACGGCCAGGTCCCCTGCCCCAGGCCCTGCTCACCCACCGCCGCCACTCCTGCCTGCCCCAGGGACGGCTCTGCCCCTTCCAGGCAGCCCTGTGTGGCAGGGAGGCGAGAGTGGAAGAATGGCTTGTGTTTATTTTATCAAGATAACTTCTGTCAAATGCCACACCAAGCACTGACCGTGGGCTCACCAAGATTAGCCTCCTACAAAGGCCCAGTCCCTCACGATGTGTCGCTCCAGTTAGTATATAAAATATTAAGTACTGGAGAAACCTGAAGTCTCTGCTCAGCGAGACAGTTCTGTTCCCTCTCATCACCTTCCCCTCTGCAGTAGCTTGTTTTGTTCTTGCTTTTAAGAGGGAGAGTGACAGATCCACCACTGTAACCGATATTAATTTAGAAATGCAATGAAAATAAAAGTGCTTTCTTTCCTGGACTTCTGCGACCCCGAATTCTCCTTGGTGCATACAAAATGCAAACGCAGTGCTGCACGTGCACTGGCAATGACAGCTCTAAGGGGCTGATAGCCAATTCGGGCAAAATCAAAGTATCAAAACATGGTATCTGCTATTATTTTTATCTATTAGAAAATAAGACCCTCTTACAACATACCTCTGGAAAAGTGAAACTTGAGGAAAAGAGGAATGTTTCAAACCTGGCCATCTGGGTTATTTCATGTTCTGGCAACTGACTTACAAGGCAGCTGTGTTCCTCGTGTAAATTTGAACGGACAAGCTGGCAAAGCAGTGGGAAGAGCGACGCTGTATCAGATTTCGCTTTTAATTAGTCATTTTGACCACTGCAATTTACAATGCAGACTGCAAAGGATTTTCTGATCTCCTTGATGACAGATTTTTAATCCCTGAGGCCTTAAGGAGATAAATCTGGACTGAACACATGGCTGGAGTTGTCCCTTCACTCAGCTCGTGCTGCTGTTGTGGCAACATCTGTCCGCGGGTGCGTACGTGCCGCGTGGTGCATGCAGTGGCCCCAAGAGCAGCAGTGTTCCCGGGGCACCCGGGTGGAGCCACGTTCTGCGTGGATTTGTGCTTCGAGGGCTGTTTCCCTCAGTTTTGTGGGGACTTGAAATTCCCGTTCGTGGAGTTTGATGAGCCAACAGGCCAGGCGGCGCTGGCCAGGCGCAGGACGAGGCCAGACAAGTGCACTGACCAGCAGCACATTTATGGGTCACTGGCTCCACTTGTCCCCTTATCCCTCTATTATCCCGTCCTTGTCCTCCCCAGACCGCCTGGATCCATCCTTTTCCCTGCCTCTCCTATAAGAAGAAGTCCTGTGCAACCCCAAACTGCTCTTCCCCCGCATCCCACAGTGTATCCCACACCCGGGCCGTGACTGGTGGTGGTGGTCTGAAAGGTGGTTCAGGGACCTGCTCCTGTTGACTCCTCTTGATGGGCTTCACTAGAGGCCCCTGGGCCCGAGTCTCCCCTGAGACAGCCCTGGGAGGGGTCCAGGCAGGGTCTCCTTTCCTCTGAGCCCACAGTTTGGGTCCCCACCTCCTTCTGTGCCTCTCTGCTCCTCTGGCGGGCCGGTCCCTGTCCTGGGATGGGTCTGGGACTAGCCCAGGCGGGGGTTATTTGTGCTCCCCACCACCACTGTGCCTCTGTGCTGCTGGGTGCGTGTGGCGAGGAGGTTTTGTCCCCGGCCCAACCAGGAGGCAGTGCCAGCGTGGCGTTCAGCCCGGCGGCAGCACTGCAGCCGGCTCGGATGGCCCGGGAAGTGGCTGCCCGGGGCACGGGGGTCTCCCAGCTCCAGCGAGGAATCGGCACCGGCCGACACAGCCCGTCGGGTCCCCTCCCCGTCACCGCAGAGGGGTTCAGCAGCAGATTGGTGGCACAGTCACCTGCAGCGCGAGCGTCAGCTACTGACACAGAGCGGAGCCCTGTCGCTGTAGCGGGAGAAACAAACCCTGCAGCAGCAGAAAGTCAGAGGCTGCAAAGTGACACCAGAAATATTCAGATCAGAAATGAATGGCAAACCTGAGTGGCAGCAGCAACGGGTCCTAGAGATTCCCTGCCAGACCCCTTCTATGCAGTCTTTGCCTTTACAAAGCTCTTTGTCAGCACATTTCTGCAGTGACCGCGGCTCTGCGGTACAGCAGTGCCGAGCGTCGCCTTCCAGCACGCGGGCCCAGGCGACGCGGCCGGCGACAGCTCACGGTGACTGGGTGATTGCGCTGCTGCGCGCGGGGGTGAAGTCAAGGCCTCTTCTCTTGCGTCGTGTTTCATCTCGTCATCTGCCGACAAGGGCGAAGAGGGTGCGGGTGGCGGCGGGTGCTGCTCGGCGGGCGCCGCGGGCTGCGCCCCAGTGACCTCCCCGCGAAACCGCCGGGCAGCTGCGAGCGCGGCCCCCAGCAGCGGTGCCCGCCCGACACGCACCGGTGCGTGGTCCCGCTCGCTGCCGGACGAGCGGCCAGAGGCTCGTGTAACGGAGCTAGTTGCTTTGGGAAAACCAGCACCAGGCGTGTCTGCATGCATAGGGACCGTGAGTGCTTCCTAAACAAGCTCCGCCGCAGGGCCAATTCCTTTTATCTACTAGACAGAGTAAAATAAAGCAAATTAAACCAATTACAAAGACTTAGCAGGCTTTTAGTTGCAGCAGCGCTGAGGACTATCCGCTTATCTTTGAATGGAAAGTTTTTGTAATGGTAATTAGGCATTACTTTGCCATTGTGGCCTGCAACAAAAGCGGGTTTCCCTGCTGTTTTCAAACCTTGCTCAGGCTTCCCTTTGGACTGCTGTGTTAGTGGCTGTGAAAACGGCAGGGAATTATTTCTCTGATTTGTAGCCATCATTTCTGCTTTCAAACAACTGGGAGAGGGCTCCCGGCCAGCGCGGGCGTTACGGGGGAGAGGGCTGTGCAGTTCAGCTCGGGCTCTGCTCCTCTCTTACACCCCTGCTAAGGACGGGCTGACACCGCAGGGCTTGCGACCGCGGGGTCACCTGGTGAAAACTCGAATAATTGCCTTCCTTTTCAAGGACCTGCCATTTTAATTGTATAGGTGCTGTGATTTCGCTGCCCGGAGCTATCTGTGAGGCTGGTAACTCATTACAACAAACGCGGATTAGGCATTTATGCAGACAGGGGGCACCTGCCGCCGCGCCGAATGAGCCCAGAGGCCCACGAAGGCGACCGCTGTTCCTGCTGCCGGGAGGGCTGGGGGACGGGGACTCCTGGGGCCCTGCGGCGCCCGTGGGTGCACCCGGTGGTGCCCGGTCGGGCCCTGCCTGGAAATCCCGGGCTCCGACGAGGAGCGGGTGCGTTGAACGCGCGGGGAGTCCCGCTCGGTGTGGTGCTGCGGCGGCAGGGCCTGCCTCGGCTCGCCTCCGGGCTGCAGGGTAGCCCCGAGCAGCCCCAGCTGAGGGGGCTGAGGGGCGGCTGTGCGCATCCCTGCCGCGCTGCGGGGACGATGCTGCCGACACCGGTTTGCCCCAGGACAGCAGTCCTGCCTCGGGCACCCCCGAGCCCTGCTCCCGCAGGCTTGCGGCCTGTGCCCCACTCTGTCACCACAAGCCCACGGGGCCCGTGCCCGCGGGGCGCTCAGGCAGGGATGTCCAGCCAGCAGCACAGGTGGAAGTGCTCTGCCGAGCCCCCCGGGGCGCCCAGCTGCCATGGCCTGCCCGCACCTGGGTCACCCTGTGTCACTCACCCCGTCCCCTGAGCACAATCTCACGCTTTCTCCTGCCCTTGGCTCTGGGAGGGAAAATCTTTCCCGGACGTTTTCCCGTCGGCTGCAGTCCCCTGCCGCTGGGACGGCTCGGAGCAGCGCGGCCCTCGCAGCCACGCTGCGACGAGGCTGGCGTGGCCCTCCGTGCTTGCCCGGCAGCGGCCCCCTGAGCCCGGCGGGGGACCCGCTGGGCCCAGGTGAGGCCAGGGAGCCTCTTGGGCGGGAGGGCAGCCCTGCGTGCCGCAGCACCCGCGGGCACAGGCCTGGAGAGGGGCAACCCCAAAATGCGCTCGTCTGCCGCAAACCGGCACGTTTGGGGAGAGCAGGAAGGAGAGGTTTGTTTTCCCACAGCTGATGAATCCATGCTCAGAACTGTACAGAGAGCTACGGTGTCATATTCAAACACAGAGGAGGAGGCTGTAGGATACCTCATTAGCATGCTCGTTCTACTAATCAAGTCAGTGTGAATAATTTTGCTTATGATTGTGTTTGATTGTATTAGTGGATTATAGATTTGAAAAGCTCTTTCTTTTTTAAGTCTGCAGAAAGCAGCAGCATTATTGCTGAACTATTTTTAGAGAATTTCGTCGATAGCATACTCTGTTCCTTTGCTCTTTCATTATCACAGGATTTTACATGCAGACCTCCAAGGGAAAGGAAATGTGCCCTACACAGGTGGCTGTTAGATAGGTCTGTGTGATGAGCGGGGACATTTTCTGAGTCGTAAGTCATTTCACACCCTTGTACTGTCTGCCAAAGAGCAATGGTGATTCCACGCCAAAAACATTGTCCCCGCTGCCGTTGCTGCCACTCCCGGCAGTGCGGTGGACGCGCGAGCCAGACGCGTGGCAGGTGTTAAAGCCCAGGGCAGCGCCTGGCTTCTGAGCCACCTCTGGCCTGCGGTTGCACCTTTTGCTAGGCTGGAATCAGCGCTCAGAGACAAATCTGCTTTGTTTAAATCAGGTTTATGATCCAGGCTGAGGGTGATACACTGGGCTGCAATATTTATGCACACTGGAAATCCTTTCTACTACGTGTCTGAAAACAATTGGGATGGAGGCTGATACTCCATCGCTTCAACTGAACATACAAAACCACGTGTGCCCCACATTGGACATGTCTTTCATTGCAAAGGGCTGAACATTACACATGTTAAGGCAAAAATGCCGCGTGTTACTTTAGATGCGTCACTAACAGAGCCTGCTGTTAACTAGGCACCCCGTGTGGGGGCAGGAGCCGTGGACGGGTGAGGCTCTGGTGCTGAGCCTTCCCGCGGTGCCGGGGGAAAGGAGAGCTGGCAGCTTCTGGTCACCATGCGGGTGCTGTGAATGCCCAGTCCCTCTGCTAGGGACTGCTCGGCCAGGTCAGTAATGCAAGGAAAAAGGCAAAGCAAAATTTCATGATTTCTGGTGTGACTTCCACTTCCAACAGTTTCACTAAACCCAAACCTTTCCAGACAATTTCAAAGCTAGAAGAAGGACGTAAGAGTTCATGTGCTGCCACCTGCTACAGCTGCAAGGAAGGTTATGAGAAATTCCTGTCAGTCCAGCTTTGCCAGGTATTGTCACCGATCACTGAGAAATGCTGCCAGTAACTGGACAAAGAATAACCCCACTCTTCTTTTCAGATCACCGTTACATGGAATCGCATTTTTGGTTTGGCATTTTTGGATCCCTAAAATAAAATTGAGCAGAGTTAAAGGGAGGTAGTCTGCATGCTTACTGATGAAGGAAAAGATAACTCCTACCTCCATTCTGTTCTGGCTGCAGTGCTGCTAAATAAAACCCAATGGTGCCACTATAGTTTCAAAGCTCCTAGGCAAAATTGCATTTTTAAACCACACATAACTTGCCTGCACTTACAATATACCAAAATGAACGGGAGGCGCTTTCTGCTCCAGAGATAAAGAGTGATTTATCTGTCAAGCCTGCAGTTATAATTACAGGTGAAAACTGAGTGAATGTGGAAAGTAGATTTCCTCGTAACGTTAAACCTCAGCGACAGTCCTTTCCAGCCACGGAGGTTTTAAGGGCATTGCACAGCACAGCTTCAGCCGTTAGCAAGATTCACGGGTAGCTGCTCTCTTTCCAAGTGATTTTCCAGAAGGGGAGCAATGTGGGACGACCTCGCAGCCCACCCGGACCGCTGGCGTGCAGCGGGACCCCCGCGAGCTGCCGGGGTGGCCGGGCCAGCCCCGAGCCCCTGGGTGTGGGGCTGCGGACCCCCGGCAGCGGAGAGCATCGCTGTTTGTTCGTGGAGAGCGTCGCTGTTTGTTCATGGACAGCATCGCTGTTTGTTCATGGACAGCATCGCTGTTTGTTCGTGGAGAGCGTCGCTCCCGGCGTGGGGCGTGCTGGTGCGGAGCTGGCGGGGAGCGGGGATGCCTGGCTGCGGGCAGCGGGTGCTGGTGCGGTGCTGCGGCACGAGGGGCGGCTGTGGGCCTCCAACGTGCCACGGGAGCCGTGGGAAGAAGCAGGAGGCAATTTTCCTCTTGTAAGACTGGTGGTGGTCTACTGCAGTGTTCTGCTGTCTGTGGTGTAAAGAAAAATGTTGCAAATGAATCACCAAAACAATGTGAGGAGTGGGGGGGAAAAATCCTTATCTGGCAAGAATTAAAGAGCTCCACCTGCTTCTCCTGCCTGAAATACAATAAAATGCTGACGTAAATACATGTTTTCAGGGAGATATTGTCTGGTACTAAGGAACTTTTTACTCTAGTTGAAAAAAACAAAAGAAGAGCCTGACTGGAAGCTAAAGCAAAATTAATTGGATTGGCAACAAGGCATGAGTTTTGGAAGTGCTGGAGACTAACTGTGGGAGCCACAACCAAGGCGACCGATCCCTGCTCCAGCTCCTGCAATGAATCCACTAAGAACCTTTTCTGGACAACAGATGAGAGAAAGCCCAGGCTGTTGTTTCTGCACCGGGGATGCCGCGCACGCCGCACGCGTTACGGAGGAAGGAGGTCCTTCCTGCGGCGCCATGGTCCGTCCAGCTGGGCAGGAGAGGGCTTCATCTCCAGGGACCGTGCCGGAGCCTCGCACCAGCCGCTGTGGTGGCCCACAGAACGCAGGCGTGATGGCTCCCCCGGCCACCTCGGAGCGTGGCTTCCTGTGGTCCCAGCTCGCATTTATCCTCCACAAAGGTTATCTGTGACTTTGCAAATACCTTCTGGGCTTCGGTACCCACTCATTACGGAAAGGGCTCTGGGGGCTGTCTGGCCATCCTTGTGTCCCGAGGTCAGATGGGCTCCCCCAGGAACGCTACCTCCTGGTTTCTGTATTGGTGTTTTTAATAGAAAAGCACATTTTTTTTGAAACAAAAGCATGGGTAGATTTATTCTGTCCTCCCTCTGAGACTCACAGCTTCCTTGGAAATCACCTATTGCTTTTGTGCTGGAACAGAGACTCATGAACCGTGACAAGCCGTCTCGCTCCCTCGGTGTGCTACCTTGATCACGCGTTGCACTGGAAACCGGCTCTTGCTGAGCGCGCTCCTGAGGCCCTTCCGTGCTGACCCAGGCTCTGGGCAAGCTGCGCCTCCAGCCCGTTAGCCCCGCGGGGCTCGGGGCCGAAGGCTCGCTCACTGCCCGTCCCAGACCCGCTTACGGGGCTCCCCTCCGCGAGAGAACGGCTGGCGGGGAGCCCGCCCGGCAGAAGGGGTGGTGGTTTAGCTGGAAGCAGAGGGAGTGCGGGCCCCTCCGCAGGCAGTTAAGGAACGGCTCTGCCCGGGTGCTCCCTCGTAGCGGCTGTTCAGTGCTGCGGGTTAAGCAGCAGCTTGTGAACAAGTGAAACATTATGTAGCGCTTCAGCTGAGTGCACGTACACCCCTGCACACACATACAGAAAACTTGTATTTTTCTCCAGCGAATCCTAAAGAAGAGACCATAATGAGATTTTGAGCACACGCTGTCGTTATGCATGTTGACATCAATGCTTTCAAGGCACGTGGGAAGAGTGAAAGGGGATAAGATGCAAAATGGCTCTGTAACGGGTGCTGAGGATTTTCTGGGGAAGAGATGACTTTTTCTTTGTTTGCTAAGTTTTCAGAAATAACACCGACATTTATCTAATCAGGAGTTTTTTATTTTCCCTTTGAGATTAAAAGCCTGCAGTGTCCTGTAGTGAATTATCATGTGGGCACTGCCAGCACAGGTAAAGGGATTGCTTCCAGTCATTCCATTAGCACCCAGCAAGACAAAAAAATATTCCGGAGTTAATTATGGATTTAATAACACGCAATTATCAACAATCCCATCATCTTCACTCTGGTTCACGGACGGCAGCTTTGCTCGTCCGTTGTGCTGGAGCAGGAGTTGGCTGCCCAGCAGCACCGGCACGGCGCTGCCAGCCAGCGCACCTCGCCGATGCGTGTTGGGCGTTGCCCAAAGGATGTATGGGCTGACACCAGCCCAGCAGGGCCAGTAGCTAATTCCCCATGTCTTGGGCGCAGAATTAGGCAAAGAGATAGCCTGGGGCACCTAAATGTGCTTGCCAGCAGCTGTGACAACATTCGCGTGACAGCCAGCACCTGAAGGGGAGAGGAAAGAGAAGGACGGTGAGATTGAGGGTGGCGGCAGAGACAAGACCAGGGCATTAAAGCATCATGTCGAGTAACAGTGCTGTCTTCATTCAGTCCTTGATCAGCTGAAACATTGGCTCTTACAGCAGTGACAGGCCAAGAGATTAGTAATTTCGTCCCCATGGCCCATCAAGGAGCTAACAGGACAAGCAACCGCTGAAATGGTGTGATTTATTAAACAGTGTGCAAGCCTGCATTAACTGCTGCTGGCGAAAATGACCCCAGACCATGTCATGCAGCGTCCTGATTTAATGGGAATTATGTGTCAGATTAAGGCTTCCCTGGGGTTGCCCTGGGGCTGGGACCCGCAGTTGTGTCTCATGACAACCGCAGCCAAAGGATAAACAGCCTGGATGTTTGCCAGCCTGCTTGCAAGACTCCAGCTGATGCTTTTGTGCTGAGTGAATTAATAAGTTTTACTCTGGTTCCCCCACAGAAGGCAGATAAGAAGCCAAAAAAACAAATAAGGAGCACAGCCAGAACAGTAAACATGTTTGCTTTAAGGAGTGGAAACCATGGTTAAGTTTCTAGACCATGAAGCTACAGGCTTCCTCAAATGAAATTAATTTAATGGTTTGTACATTTCCTCCATGGAGATGCGGGTACTGAAATGTGCCTCTCCAGACGAGTGCAGGAGGACCTGGCAGATGATCCTGCCACCCCGCAGGAGGGTGCAGATGCCGTGTCTGCACCAGGGACGGCCGGGAGAGCGACGCCGCTCCGGGCAGTGCCGGGCGCCGGCAGCCCCGGCTCTGGCCCCGCCGGCGCCAGCAGCACCCCTTCCCAGCAGACCTGGCCCAGCGCCGCTGGGAGTGAGCCGGGGGGGGCCGGAGGCCGCACCAGCCTCCCCGAGGAGGGGCCGGGCGGGAGCCAGCGCCGTACCGGGCCGTACGGCAGCAGCGGTGCTGCAGGCAGCCCCGCCAAGCCTGAGCTCCCACCCTCACCCCGCTGCCAGCTTTGGCTCCTGCCAAAGGCTCTCTGTTGCTTCTTCGCCAAAAAGGTTCCGTATTCCCATCCTCCAAATTACTTTTTACTCATTTGGCCAAGCCCTAATTCATCTTCTGTCAAATATTTTTTCTTTGTGTCAAAAGCGCAGTTCCTATTACTCTGTTCCTCACATCCACTTTAGCCTAATGGCGTCTGTAAATAATGAATTTGCATAATGAACAGTATTTATGAAAACCAAGTGCGCTCTGTGTAGGTGACCTTGTGACTTCAGACAAGCTAATAACCTTTGAAGTGCCGCCAAGAGAAGAGTGATACACGGCGGCTCCTTCGGACGAGGAGGGGGCCCAGCATCGCCAGCGCAGCCACGCCGACCAGCCGCTGCGGCTGCAGCGGGTTTGAGGAGCTGCCAATCAGGTACGTGAGCTACAGGCGCAAGCTCGCCTCGCCTAATTTATTGGCTGAATACATAAGCCCAAAACATTGGAACCAGAAATTCGCTGGACTCCCTACAAAAGCAGAGGCAACAGAGGCTGGATATTGCCAGCCCCAGCCCCAACGGCGGCACCGCCCGCCCGTGCTGGGCAAGCTCCTGGCACAGCCCAGCCGAGCCCCGGCTGGTGCAGGGACCGTGCGGCCAAGCCCAGGCACCGCAGGCGCCCAGGGATCACGGGCTGCCGGTCTTTCCTCCCCTGGCTCGGCTGCCTTCAGGCTGCCGGCCTCCCCGCTGCCCGTCCCCTGCACAGGGGCTGTGGGCGAGGGGCTGCTGCGAGCGGGGAGGGCACGGGCCATGCCGGGGACGCGCACGGCCCTGGGCTCTGCCGGGGCTGGTGCTGCGCGGGATGCTGCAGGCGCAGCCGTTCCCCGCTCCCGCGTGCTTGTGACCCGCGGCCTCTTGTCACGCGTGTTCCCACGTTGAGCAGAGCACAGCGCTGCTGAGAGGGTGCAGCGACGTCAAACATCTCTTGCGTCACGGGAAGTTTCTTGCATGGGTACAAGACTTAAAAGCTGTATTACTAGATGATGCTTTGGTTTAGATTTTTGTAACGTTTAAGTATTAGTGATGTTGCACAAATAAATTACATCCAATTATGCCTCTCTTTTTCAGGAGAACTGAATTTGGTTGCAAAATAACTCATTCCAGGCGTGAGACTTTATTCGTATAGTCTCAATTTATTTTCTCTCACTGTTGGTTAAATCACAAGCCCTTTCTATTCACATGTTCCTATTTCCACCTGTAAGCTACATTGCCTTTTCTTTTCTTTCTCTGTTACAAAAGTCTCCAGTCATCTCTATGAAAGCTCTGAAACGGAAAAATACTGAAAGGGGATACTACAGCAGTTACAAACGCACCAGGGAAGCGACACTAAGCTGGAGGGTGGGGGGCCTGTAAGAAACTTAAGAGTTGCTGGGGCCCGGTGGGAGACCCAGGCTGGGGGCACGGGGGCCACAAAGCGGCATCTGTGGCTGTAACGTCCCGGCAGAAAGCAACCGTGGGGGAAACGCTGAGGTCCCGGCCAGGGTCCGGTGCTCGCAGCAGCACAGTGAGAACAGCGCGGGAGGCGGAAAGAGATAAAGATAGTAACAACGGCAGGTGTCAGTTCCCAGGAACTGGTTAAATGTTCATCTGCTGCAGCAATGTGCACCCCTCTGCTGAAGCCAGCTCCCCCCGAGGGCCGGGAACCCGTGGGGGTGGTGGGACGGCACAGGACGGCGTGGGATGGCGCGGGACAGGAGCGGGGGCGAGGGGCTCCCGGCCTGACCTGGTGCCCACGTTAGCAGAGCCGTGAGGAGCCGGAGCAGGGGACGGTTGTGTCGGGAGGAGCAGAGGCTGCCGAGCTCTTCCAGCGCGCTGGGGCCAGGGAGGGCTGTGAGGAGCTCCGCAGGGAGCAGGCAACGCGGTGGGATGGGCAGCACCATGGCAGCTGCCAGCCGGCCTCGGCGAGGACAGAGCCTACCCTGCGAGGGGCAGAAACCGCCCCGGTGCCCCTTCTGTGCCGCTAAGTACCAAATCAGGAAAGCCAGTGTGATGCCTTTCTTGTTCTCTCATTAAAGATCCCTGTGCAACTGTACTCCAGGAAAAGATTAGATTTTGGGGATGGGTACAATGCAGGGCGATAATTAATACCAATACTATATAAATCAATAGCCCGGCCTCACCTGCAGAGCCCTGTGCCATGCTGCCACTTCTCCCTCCACGCAGGCGTATGTGACACCGGTACGGATATAGCAAACTGTCGTGGTTTAACCCCAAATTGTAACCTAATACCACGCAGCCGCTCGCTCACTCCCCCCCTCCCTGTTGGGGTGGGGAGGAGAATTGGAGAGAAAGGAAAACTCGTGGGTTGAGATAAAAACAGCTCACCAGGACAGCAAAGGAAAAAATATGAAAATATATTAATAATGATAATAATGATAATATATACAAGGATAATAGAATATATGAAACAAATGATACACAATTTCTCACCACCCGACGACCGATACAGCCCATCCCGAGCAGCAGTCAGGGAGCAGGGGTATCCCCCCCCCAGCTATCCCAGAACAGCAAGTTCCAGGGAAAGCAGGCGAGGGAACAAACAGCTAAACGAGTGAAAAACAAAAAGGTAAAAATAGGGAAACAAAAAGCAACCTGAAGGGAAGCTTAAGGATTAGGGCAAGTTAAAGGTCTCAAAAGCCTCAAAAGCCCAAAAGACCAAAAAAGATCTAGTCGCCCCCCCCCGACCGACCCTCGCTTATATCAAGCATGACGTCTATGGTATGGAATACTCTCTTTGGCCAGTTTGGATCAACTATCCTGTCTCTACCCCTCCCAAGTTTTGCATCTGCACGTTAGCAGAACCTGGAAAACAGCAAAATGTCCTTGGTCGTTCAGCAGCAACCAGCAACATCAGTGTGCTATCACCGTTCTTCTCACACTAAAGCCAAAACACAGGAGCTGCTGAAAACAAAACTAGCTCCATCCTGGCCTAAACCAGGACACAAACACGGAGCGGGAACTTATGGGGAGCATTAACATTGCAAGAAACAGCAATAAGTGTGCAACACGAATATGTAAAATACTGAGAGAGAAGGCAGCTCGTTCTGTTTTCTTTGTTTCATAACATGAGAGTTTGAGTCTGATCACGTAAGTCAGAAGCTAGAAATCATTGAATATAGCGATAAATAAAAGGAAACTTTCCTTTCACACTGCAGAGCTCACCGCTGCGGATGCTCTGGTCGAGAACTGCAGGTTAGAAGGGCGCCGGGTGCTGCTGTGCACGAGGTCCCGGCCCCGGCGGCGCTGGATTTCTGCCCAGGCAAGGCTGCACCGCGACCCACGGCGGGGAGCAGCCCCTGCGCCCCACGGGGCAGGTCGCTGCCGGCCGTGTCCCTCGGGCCTTCCCGCAGTGCGGCAGGCAGGGGAGGCCGCGGGGCCAGGCACACGCGGGGCCAGCCCCAGCCTGGCACTCTCCCAGCTGTACATCCCCTGCCAAACCCATTAATAACTAGAGCTAATCCGAAATTCTGCTTTCTCACATGAAAATTTCTCATAGAAAAAACCCCTGGAAGTAATTTCCATTAAAACATTCCGTAAAAACTAAAAGTTTTTTTTTTTTCAGAGGGGAGAAGGAGTTGCTAAATTCCCGGATTTCCACCTATTCTCAAATAAGCTGCCTCTCGGGGAGTGTTTTCAAACTAGAGGTCTCAATTCTATGCAGAGCTGCAATACTTTTAAGTGGAGCCACAAGACTGACAGAATTCAGCCTAATCCAATATTCATATCAAAATTTGATGTTGCACTACATTGTCAGTGTACGTTTGGGCTTGTGACTGGGAAACGTCTCGGAGCTTCTGTGGCGGGGAAAGCCCCAGCCTGTGCTGCTCCTCGGGGGCTGCTTCCAGCCACGGCTTTTCCTCTGCCCATACTGCCCGGCTCAGCCTTGCTCCGCTCCGTCCCGTCTGGCAGAGCTGGCGGTGCCTTGTAACAGCACCCTTTCATCAGTTTGACAATATGATTTTAACGGCATTTGCAGCTCTGAGTGAACAACACGAAGGCATTCGGACAACCGCAGCGGGGTGACAGCAGCGCGGATCATTGCGTCACCTGCGCAGGATGGGACAGCCCGAGCAGCTCCCGTCAGCAGCGAGCACTGTCCGTCCGGCACAGGGAACACACGGAGGACCAGCTCCTGCTTGCTGTCCTCCACAAAGGTACGTTTGCTTTTTGTGGGCTTAAATGTGTGCTTGAAATCAGCGTGGAGTAAATGGCCACGGGCGCATCTCTTTAATGTCTGCAATCAGCATCCATCAGCCATCTCTCTGCAGGAATGGAGCCTACGGTCCCGTCTGTGACCCACAGAGAGCACTGCCACTGCAGTTAGTTCTTGCGGTAAGTGCCAGAGATCAGAACTCGAATTGGGGGTTTCCGAACCTGGCACAGGGCCTGGTGCTGAAGAGCTGTTCGGCTGCGACGTGGCCGGAGCGGCTCCCACACCAAGCTCGTGTCCCTGTGCCTCCCGTCCTCTGGGCTCAGCCGCTGCGCGGTGCATGGCTGGCTCCGGACAACAGCACCGGCTCTGGACAACAGCACCGGCTCCGGATAACAGCACCGGCTCTGGAAAACAGCACTGGCTCTGGAAAACAGCACCGGCTCCGGACAACAGCACCGGCTCTGGAAAACAGCACTGGCTCCATACAACAGCACCGGCTCTGGGGCGCGGTCATGCTGACACCGGGGCATCTCGGCAAACTTAGGAGGCAGACCCTCAGGCAGCCCGTACGTGCCTGGGCGCAGGTGCTCTGCACCTTCCTCTCCCCCTTTCCTCTCCATGGAAAACTTCCTGAAGTCCACTGGCCTTTCGGGTGCCCCACCCAAGGGCCACTGGCATAGAAACGGGCTTTAGGAGGCTGTGGGCTGCTGTCGTGCAGTAACCATGGGAAGTGCTTGAGCAAAAAGACTTAAGTGTGCCCCTTCTTAACAGCCTTTCCATTTTAAATGCAATCAACAAATTGCTCTTTCCAGTGAAGCAAGATGGAAGTACTGAGGAAACAGTAAATGCACATTACACATAATTCACTGAACAATCCTGCAATTATTATTTCTGACAAGTCATAAATAATGCAGCAGAAGAAGCAGTCCAGATGAGAGGAGAGGGATCCGTGTCCCTGTTGTTTATCAGCTCTGCCTGAAACGGGAGTAAGAAGGGTGTCTGGCTCGGAGCCCCGCCAGGCTGCTTCTCCCACACTTCCCGCAGAGGTGCTGCGGCGGGCGCTGGCCTCAGCTGCTCCGGTGCCCTGCTCGGGGCTTCACCGGGGCCGGGGCTGGCTCAGGGACCCTGATGGACATCCAGCGCCCAGACGCGGTCCATCGATTCCCTGGGAACTGCCAGCACCAACGCGTGCAGGAGAGCACCCGGCCAGGCAGTCCTTGCTCCGCTGTCGGACCTGCAGCTCTTCTCTGGGAGCTTTTATCGAGGGAAATTGTTTCATACGTCTCATGATTTTCAGGGTTTTATAGGAACGGTTTCCAAGAAACAGGCTCAGCCCCGAACCAGTCTGAAAAAGGCTTTCCTGGGGGTGGGAGGGTGTCTGCGCTGGGCACCGGCACAGCAGAGCCCGGGGTCCTACGGTTTTGCAATGCCCGGGAACGGACCAGAATTCGCTCCTCGGGCTTGGTAGAGTTCTGCCAAGGGACCGAAAACACCAAGAAATACGAGAAGCAAACGGAAGTATCCCCCGCAGCGGCTAGTGGAAGCCCTCCGGCAGGACCGCGGAGGCCAGGCCCGGGGGTGCGCTGTCCCCCGCCCTCGCAGACGGTGCTGGCGCGGCATGGCCTCGAGCCTGCGCCCAGCTCGCTGCCCCACGCTCGCGAGGCGATATGACGTTTGCTGCCACGTGCAGAAGATGCCCCAAATTCCCTGAGCAATGCAGCAAGCCATCGTGCTCAGGGTTTTTAATTTTTTGAAGAATTAGGATAAAAATTTGAATGAATGAGGGGAAAGCTAAAGAAAATTATCTGGTAGAATAAGTTCAGGATTTCAAACTAGCGGCTCATTTTGGCTCGGAATGGGAGGAAAAAAAATGCCTTTCTCATTCTTTTCCAGCAGATCTTGTTTAATGAATTTCCATAACGAACCCGACTCATCTTCATTTTTAAATAATTCCGCAAGTGTAACATCGATGTGGAGAACTGCAAACCCTATCACGTATAAAATGTCCTTCCCGACATCTGTGACATTTCACTGAGATGATAAAACTTTGGCTGAAAACTTTAGCCACTGGGCAAATACAAGGTTTCTCTGAGCTTTGCTGAAAATATAGAGCTGGCAGTAAATGACAGCCTTGCCCTTAGAGGTTACCTGGAACAGCTTAGTCAGTGCACCAATGAGAATCTCAAATATTTTGCAAAATATCAGGCTTTTCCAAAAATCACTGTAAACTTCTCACTTAATTTTATAACATCAAATCCTACCCTCATTTTTACCTCCTCAATTTTCCGTTTGCTCAGGAGAGCATGGAGTCCCCTGCTGATAGCAAGCTGTGGTAAATGAAGTTTGTCACTTTAAAAATATATATGTTTAAGATGTAACTGTTAACTCCAGCTGAAATAATTCTATAGATTCCTCCTGCATGCAAAGAAATTCAGTCAGGAGAATATATCCGTAAGTATGTGACTGATGCGTGTGAATATTAAAGGCTAATCGGAAGGCTTTGAGAACGCCGGCAGCTCCGAGCGCGGCTGCATGCCAGCACCCAGCACGCCCCGTCCGAGCGTGCCCGGGGTGGGGAGATGGGCGTCCGCCTCGGGGTAAAACGCCCCCTGTGAGGGCGCGACCCCCTGGCTGCACGTCCCGTAATGCGGCGGCCGGGGTTCCTCCGGGTGGGGGGCGCAGGAACGCCGCTGCCGGCCAGAGGAGCCGTCTGCGGGCGCAGTCCCCCGTCCATGGGACCGACGCTGCGCTACCGAACGCTTGTCTCGAGAACGTGTGTGCGGTTTTTCCTGGGCCTGTCAGCCTTCCACTGCCCGAAGAAAGGTGCTTCGGGAAGCCCGTGGCGTTAGGTGCAGACTAGATTTCCAGCCTGGGGTGGGGGGTTACAGCAACGTTTCGGTTCGGTGTTGGGTGTTTAACGACGCGCTGACGGTGTTACACAAACCTGATCCACCAGCGCCGTGGTGCTGATGGCAAATGGCCGCGTGCCGGCTTCCCCGTGAGCGGCCGAGCCCCCCAGCCCGGCCCCTGCTCTGGCGGCTCATGGCTGAGAGGAGCCCGACCCCGGACCCTGTCACGGCCAGCGTGCGGCTGCCCCGGGAGGGCACGGGCGTCCCCTGCGTCCCGGCCGGAGAGCCGCGGCCGGCTGCCTTCGCCGGCGGCTGCGGCCACCGAGCACTCCGGGCAGAGGAGAGCCTGGTGGGAGAGCCGCCGCCGGCGGCCATGGCCCACCTTTGAGGGTCAATCACCCCCACGCTACCCCCGCGGCCCGACCCGCCTCCCCCAGCCCCCAGCCGGCAGGGAGACGAGGGGTTCCAGCCTCCGCGGCTCGGTGGGCCCCAGGACAGGCTCTGCGCAGGGTGCCGTAACGCTCCCCGAGGGCCCGGCCCTGGCGAAGGCTCCACATCATGGGTCTGCCCTCACAGAGCCCCTCAGGCGGCTCCCCGGCCAAGGCTCCCCTTCCCGCCCCGCTCCTCTCCGCTGAGCGTCACCGTTAGTGCCCAACAGCAAGTGAGAGCAAGGCCTCTGCTGACACACGTGTCTCGTTCAACACGCACGGAAGCACAACGAGCCACGCTCCGTCCCAGGCTGCTGCTCCCGGCTCCAAGCCCAAGGGTGGCTGCGGTGACTCTCACCGGGTGACTGGCCCGCCCGCGGTGAGCGACGCTGGAAGCTCCAGCCTGACCTTCTGTAAATCACTTATCTGTCAACCCAGCCGAGTGCAGACCTTGACAGAGATGAGACGGAAAAGTGTTCAAATTCAAATCATGCAATATTATTCCATAAGAAAAAAAAGCAGGGCGATACCTGTGTCCTTGCTGCGCACATTCCTCTAACAGCACAGCCATGGCAAGAGGCGGCTTCGAGGGGCGATGCTTTCCTGTCTGTTCTTTAAATTTGCTGTATGGTCATTTTTCATGTGCTGCCTAGTTCAGGTATTGTGAGAAACAGCAGATAATAATTCCTCATGCATCTTCTTCATCCCGTTGTTGGATACCATCACATCTTTCCTGCAGACAGCTGTTCCTCCTGCTGCGGAGTGGGGTTACGTCTTGCATGGAAGCTGCAGCCACTTCTGGTGTCCTGCTCTGTGCGTTTCCTACCCTCAGACCTCCCCTCCGTGGGGGGGACCACAGCTGCACGAAGCCCACCGTGGCTTACACGGAGAGCAGCAAATAACGCCGTCTGATTCGGCTTCTGTCTTAGTTCAAATAGACTCTTTGCCTTTTGCTGTCCCCAAGAGCTGAACTGACGCCAGGTATTCTCAGTGACTACATTCCCCTTCCTTCCTAAGCAGGAACAGGTAATTCCCAGTTACGCACAGTGAACAGGTCCCTTCACCCCTCTGCCTTGCCTTCCACCAGTATCGAACTTAACCCGGTCCTTTATTGCCTGGTTCTTTAAATCCGAAGCTGACTACAAAGACCTGAACAAAGATCTCAAAAAACTGAGTAACTAAAGAATAAAGGGATGAATGAAATCTCGTAGCAATGTCACTACTGACACGATACCTTAGAGCTGTGTAGCCCAGCGGCAGAGCATCGCCATGGCCAGTCACCGGCCACGAGCTCTGCACTGAGTTTGCCAGGCCTCAGCACCGAGGCTTGGCACGCTTGCTCTGCCTGAACTCGCCGTCGCCTGCCTGCAGCTGCCCTTCGCCCGGCCGAGCGGTGACAGCAATTTCCCTCGTTGACCAGGGGTCTGTGTCTGAGCTGCTTTCCCTCCGTTTCCCCTGCGCGGTGCAGCCATGGCTGCGCACGGGCGGCAGCAGCCACCAGCGGCTGCTCCAGGCGGGACGGGACGTTTGGGAGTGACTCACGCACCGACGTCGTGCAGGGCAGCGCGGGCTACTGCGAGAGCGGGGGCTCGGGAAGCGGAGACGCGGGACGTGGCACAGAGGAGAGCGGGTGTGGGGTGATGAGACGTGGGCACAGGAGACCCCACGGCTGTGCACAACCCACCGTGGGCTGTTAAAGAAGGCGGAGCTGGAGCTGGACACAGCTGCCTTCGGGGTAACACAGAGGACAAGAAATGGCACCTACCACAGGCCAAGGCACTGCACGTGGTGCGGTCGGATGTAACCCGGAGCTGCGGAGCACTGAAGAGGGAGAAAATGCGTAAAGCACATTAGCAAACACACAGAAAACACCCCAAGCGCATCCTGGGCTGAAGAAGAAGAAACCTTCTGCATGGACATCACGTTCCTCCTGGTGAAGGAGCCCCGACGCCGACACGCGCCGTGACACCCCCAGGGCCAGCCCCAGAGCCGACCACAGCACCTGCCCGGGCTGGGGAGCAGGAGGCTGGGAACAGCTCCTGGTTGGGCCCAGAGGCTGTTGGTGTCTTCTGCTGTGTCTCTCACCGGGGAGAACGTGGTTATCTTTCCATGTTGCAGGAATAATAAACTTACAGCCCTGATAATCTAAATATTTAAGTAAGGTAAAAGCTGTAGAGAGAGGTTATATTTTTTAATAGAACCACTGATATGGTAGATGAAATTTCAGATCTGAAGAGCTTTTGTTCCTGAAATATTGCCTGTTTTCTTCCAGCTACACCAGGCAGTAAGATAAAACATCCTGTCTCTGCTATAAATCTCCCTCGCTTGTGTCCTTAGAGCATGACGGCTCCAGCAGCCCTGGCCGTACCATGTGAGACAGGCGACGTCACTTCTCTCCTCTGAGGACAAACACGGCAGGTTTCAGGTTTGGAATCCCAGTCGATGGTTTTAACAATAGTCTCATGAAGCTGCTTATGTAATTGTTAATTTGATAAAAAGTCCCCTACAAGACAGAAATGTTTGCATCTCCTTCCTTTAGATTTACATAACAATGCGTTCAGGAGGAAGCCCCTTTTACATTTGTACTGCGCTGAGCTGTTGACAATGCACGTAAGCCTTGCACACGTTAAGGATTACTCTGGCTAACCGTATGCTTCGAGCTCTTTTTAATTGCAAACAAGGATGAAAAGGTGAAATACCATAAATATAAAATGTTTCAGGGATTTTCTTAACATTTGCTGAAGCAATGTTTTGTTTCGCTGTAGCGCAGGATGTGGTGGATCCGAACAGTTTGTTGTATTGCCCACGTAGCTCTGCAGAACCGCCGCGAGGAAACACGCGGAGCCTGCAGCTACCGGAGCAGTGCTGCACCCCGCACCACATCGCTGCCCTCCGGCTTCTCCTAGGAGAAGGCTCCGCTCGCTCAGCGGCGTCCGGCGCTGCAGAAGTCACGGGAATGGGGAGGGCTGGGTGCAGCCATGCCTGGAAGCCGGCAGGGCGGCGCAGGTTGGTGCTCCGACATATCAGCTTCAGGTCATCAGTTGTGAGCTGCAGAGCAGCACTGCCACAGCTGGGTGCGAAGGGTGGGAAGGCAGCAGCTCGGACCTGCTGAAGCCTGCGGGCGGGAAGGGAAACCCTGCGGGACTCTCAGGGTGGCACCTGCCTGGGCAGTCCCGGGGCCCTGGGCAGCTCGCACCGTCGGGGCATCACAGGGAGAGAAAGCTGGCTGCGGGCAGCAGTGGGAGCAGTGCCCGTGGCACATCCCCACGGCACATCCCCGTGGCACATCCCTGTGGCACATCCCCACGGTATATCCCCACGGCACATCCCCGTGGTATATCCCCGTGGCACATCCCCGTGGCACATCCCTGTGGCATATCCCCATGGTATATCACCGTGGCACATCCCCATGGCACTTCCCCATGGCACATCCCCACGGCACATCCCCATGGCACATCCCCGTGGTATATCCCTGTGGCGCATCCCCATGGCACATCCTCATGGTATATCCCTGTGGCACATCCCCACGGTATATCCCCATGGCACATCCCCATGGCACATCCCCACGGTATATCCCCATGGCACATCCCCACGGCACATCCCTGTGGTATATCCCCGTGGCGCATCCCCCTGACACATCCCCGTGGCACATCCCCACGGCACATCCCCGTGGCACATCCCCATGGTATATCCCCATGGCACATCCCTGGGGCACATCCCTGTGGCGCATTCCCGTGGCGCATCCCCGCGGCGCATCGCCCTGGCCCGGCACCGTCAGTGTTCCCCTGGGGCGTGGGGCAGGGCTGCCGGGGCGCTGCAGGAGTACTTGGCGAGACCTGAATTCAGGGAACGCTGGGGATGACTGGGCGCCTGCGACCGTAGCGGTACCAGCGACAGCATTTTCCTCCCGAGGGCCGGCAGGTTGTCCTGCCCGGGAATGCCGAGCAGCGGCGCTGAGGGCGCTGAACCGTATGCAGCGCTCGCAGGGCAGCCTCGCCTTCCAGAAACCAGCATTTATCATGATACAAATGTTATTTTAAGCTTTCAATTGCTGACATAATTAATGGAATACAAAGCATACCTTGTATCATACGATACATCAAACAAGATCTGATGTATTACACACATCAAAGAAACTATTACTTATTGCAGACTTGTCCTCCGCATTTTCCTAAACCTCACAGTCCCGTTTATGAGCCACAGTGCTGTGCTGTTTTGCCTGTTCAGGTGTCCTCTTCATGATTTATTTATTTTTCCTGATTTTTATGCATTTATTCAGTCTGCACTGAGTAGCGGTGATTATTTATCACCGGAGCACACGGCAGTGAACCCTGCTCGGCTGGTATTCAGCTGTCCGGAGGTGCCTCGTTTGTCTTGTGTTTGCCTTGAACGTAAGTCAAAAGCCACCAGGGCTGCTCAGAAATACACCCTATTTTTCTGCAAGATAAATACATAATTCTGCAAAACAAACACACAAATAAAGTGTAAATATATACTTCAATATTTTTTTCTGCACTTTTGATTAAATAAGAATCAACCATTTGGGAAGATTTTCCTCTTTTCCAGAAACTGTTTTTAGTTCCAAGCCCTTTCCACCTGCAGTTTCAGGTCTCCCTTCCCTACGCCTCCCAGTTCATTTCCAGCCTTCTCCGCTGGAAAAGAGACATTAAAAAAAGAAGGGAGGGAAAATGAAACAACGATATTGAAGAGTTGAGCTTTCAGCAGAAGTGGAAAGTCATCGAGGAACCACTCCCCCCCCACTTCTGCCCTGCCCTAGAAGTATTTTCTCATCCAACATAATGGCCTGACCAGAGACCCTGCAAGCTGACTCTGCCCCCCGAATGCCCCCTGGGTGCTGGGTGGCCACTTCCATCACCGCTGACTTCCCACGAGATCCCGCCCCTGGCTCCGGGTGGGAACAGCCGCCCGCTGCCTCTCTCGCAATCTCGGCGCAGCTCCTCGTGCCTCACGTGCCGCCGCTCACCGCTCCGCCGTTGGCAGCCCCCTGCCCCTCGCGGGACGGCAGGCAGGGACTGGCCCCGAGACAGGGCTGGCGTCCGCTGCCGCACAGCTCCCCGAACAGAATCGGAAGAGATCTTTCCTTCCCCGCTGCCATGTACCCTGTGCACGGCCCCAAACCGTCGTCCGGGAGCGACCAGCTGTTGCTCTCATTGCCAGAGCACGTGCCTAGAGCCGTCACGAGGATGGCACAGGTGGACAAACCGTCCGCAGAAATTACTGGCAACCTGTCCTCTGTCAGCATTGCCAGAAAGGTAACAGCTCTGTGCCAGGGCACAGTCAGGGCACAGTCGGAACTGAGACGTTATCCACAATTACGGCGGCAGACAGACTGTCCCTTGGAATGGCAACGGGATTATTCCAGGTAGCTCATTGCATTAGGAACAAAGTTGTTAGTTAAACTGGTTAACATTAATGAACCGCCAGGATTAAGTGATTTGCAGCCAAGACTTCTGTGGGATTCAGGTGTGATGTTGCCAGACGGCTAACTGTAGCCTATAGGCTACTGCATATGTCACTGGCGCCAGGCTCCTCTTTTCCGGGGCTCCAGGGGTCACACAGGACGCTGGGGGCCAGTTGGGTGTTATGCCCAGTCCTCCTCCTGGCACACCCGCTGTGTAAGCAAAGCCACGGCACTACCGTGAGCGCAGCTGAGATCTCATCATCGCTAGTCCAGACCCAAAAGCAGTGGCAGAGCTGTGACCCGCACACTTGCTGTCACCGCTCGGCCGGGCGAAGGGAGCTGCAGGCAGGCGACGGCGAGCTCGGGCAGAGCAGGCGTGCCGAGCCTCGGTGCTGAGGCCTGGCAAACTCGGTGCAGAGCTCGTGGCCGGTGACTGGCCACGGCAGAGCCGTGACGCAGAGCTACACACACACAACTGCGGCTGTCCTCTCCTTTGCCTCGCAGTCTGTCGGGCACGGCCAAACGAACAACAGTTTGCTTTGCCTTTGCAACTCACAGTCCACCCAGCTTTTGAGTCCGATCCTTTTGCTACCCTCGTTTTGGCGCTAGTGAATTTAATGACATCTCCTGGTTTCCCAAACTCAGTACTGAGCAGTGGCAACAAGCGTTTTTTAGGGAAGAAATTAACATTTGCTGTGTGATGCAATGAAGGGAGAGAGCAAAAAGGGGAGAAGAGGGAAGTACAACCTCATGACTGGATTTCTTTTATTTGTTAGCACTGGGTTTTGGGAAAGTGGAATGGGAAAAGAACCTTAATTTAAGTTGTATTCAATGTCAGCCTTCTCACCATCAAAGAACTGTAATACTGCTGGTGGGTTATTTAAATAAACCACAAAATGCCCACAAAATCTACTCTGCAGAGCTAATAGGAAATCTGGT
This sequence comes from Phoenicopterus ruber ruber, assembly GCA_009819775.1. Classification (NCBI taxonomy): domain Eukaryota; kingdom Metazoa; phylum Chordata; class Aves; order Phoenicopteriformes; family Phoenicopteridae; genus Phoenicopterus; species Phoenicopterus ruber. The sequence continues at coordinate 343,054 of CM020219.1, forward strand.
TGTTCCAAGCTGCTGATTAAGAAAAATGTGAGGCCAGGCTGTGATGGTGGCTTGGGTACCATTTGCTTCAGGAACGTTGCCTTATTGGTTTCCACAGGATCCTCTCAGACGTGTTTCCATCCTTGAAGATTTTGCAGAACTTGCCTGGAAAAACCACAAAGCGACTGGGGGTGCCCTTGGCATCCCCGTGCCCCAGCCGCCCTCTGAAGGGGACGTGCGTGCCAGGCTGGGCGCTGCACTCGGTTAGTGGCAGAGGACCTGGCAATGGACACTAGACGGCCGCAGAAAGCGGCACGGCCTTTTCATTTGGGGGAAAGGGAGGGGAAAAATGCCAAGATTGTTTGTTTGCCATGAGAGTCTTCCCAAACAGGCATCCCTCCCCCGGCGTAAGGGTGGGATATCGCTCTGAGCGCTACTGCCTCGTCACACCTTTCCTGGGGGTCTTCACCGTCACCGTTACAGGTCTGAACCGCTGCTCCCCTACGAACGAGAAGATGCCGGTCGTTGAGTTTGACTTTACTGTTGAAATGTCAACCCTTTTCTGACCTAGACAAAGTTAGCAACTGGCTGGCCAGTGTATAGACACATTTTTAGAATGAAACGTGAACCTTCCAGGAGGAATGGAAGCCCTTGAGAGCTGTTACACAAGTCTTAAATTCATTATTAACAATGTAGAACTGCTAATTGTGGAATTGTAATGTAGAATCTGGTAATTGCTTACTATACAAACACTTGAGCGATTTAAAGAATGCATCTCATTACTGGCTTTTGACAGAAAGCAGGCTTGAAATCAGTCCAGGGCTGGTAAAGTGAGCGGCTCAGCAGCCTCAAAGAGTGTTTGCAGATGAAGTTACAAGCCAAGGCTACGTGGATCCACCAGCTGGTTGCCACTGAAAGGGGAAATCTTGCTCACCCACCTCTTCCTCATCCTGCTTCCACTTCTACTTCCTTCTGTAGCAAAGGGCTGAAGGAGATGCCGGGAGGCATTTCTTGGTACCATTTTCTGGCCTTAGTGGGAGTTTAACTTCAAAATTAACCCAAGAATAGCCTATGTTTTTTACTAATCACGTGGAAGCAGTGTTGAAGATTATGGAGCAGCTGTGTGTGAATTAGCCATTGTGCTGGGTTTGGCCGGGATGGGATTCATTTTCTCCCCAGCAGCTGGCACGGGGCTGTGTTTGGGATCTGGGCTGGACACAGCGCTGATAACCCAGGGATGTTCCGTCACTGCTGAGCAGGGCTGACACAGAGCCGAGGCCTTTCTGCTCCTCACCCCACCCCACCAGCGAGGAGCTGGGGGGCACAAGGAGCTGGGGGGGACACGGCCAGGACAGCTGCCCCCGACTGACCCCAGGGATGTCCCACACCATGTGGCGTCATGCTCAGCGTATAGAGCTGGGGAAGGAGGAGGAGGGGGGGACGTTGGGATCGATGGCGTTTGTCTTCCCAAGTCACCGTCCCGCGTGCTGGACCCTGCTGTCCTGGGGATGGCTGAGCACCCGCCTGCCGTGGGAAGCAGGGAAGGAATCCCTTGTTTGGCTTTGCTTGTGCGCGGCTTTTGCTTCACCTGTTAAACTGTCTTTGTCTCAACCCACCAGTTTTGTCACTTTTACCCTCCCGATTCTCTCCCCACCCCGCTGCGGGGGAGTGAGCGAGCGGCTGCGCAGGGCTGAGCTGCCCCCCGGGGCGAGACCAGGACAGACAGACAGACACGTCAAGGCTGCCCACCCGCGCGTGCCCCGGCGCTGGGCTGGTGGCTGGAGATGCACCGTGCCGCGGCACAAGCTTATTAGTTACGGCTATTTACAGCACACTGCTCCTGTCACTGCCCGGGACCCTGCGCCCGGCGCTCAGCCGCGGCACAGCCTGCGGACACAGCCTGCATGCCGCCGCCCCGGGGGTCCTGCGCCAGGGGCCGGGGTCCCTCCGGCCCCAAGCACGGCCCCCGGCCCCCACGGCTCCTCTGTCCGGGCCGGCGGCAGCCCATCCCTGCTGGCCGGGTCAGCCGGAGGGGGCTCGGGGCGTGCCGAGCCCTTGGCCCGGCGGGGGCCTGGGCTGGGAGCCGCGGCTGCCTTGCCGGGAGCATATGCTCCCCGAGACGCCGCCTCGGCGCGCGCGAAGGAAGCAGCGAAGCTGTATTTGGCCAGCAGGGTAGTTTTACACATTTTTTATTAAACCTGTGTTAAATATGGAAATACTGCAGACATGAGACTTGGTATTTCATGTGTGAGCTCTTTTGCACATTTTGGTGTTTCTCATGTTTGAAGATAAAAACAGGATTCACAAAACTGTCTTCTGGATTTCTACTGGAAATGTACTTAGGTTTACTGAATTGCCATGATAAATTTGCTTTAAAAACCTAATCTAAAATCAGATAGGGTTAATAAAATCTCTAGAAATGCTTTTCCAGTCAGATGAGCAAGGTAAAAGATTATTTCTTTTTTTTCTTCTTCTGTTTTTTGAGAAAGAAAATTAATTCATTGTTGTTGTTTCAGAGTCAGAGCTCTCCTTGAAACGCAGCTCTCTCGGATGTGACCAGCAATACAATCCCGCCCCGGACTGAGCCAGTGGTTCAACAAGCTTGTCTCAGAAACAAAGAGGTTTTTGGTGGTCAGACACGGAGCAGATTTTTGGTTCTACTGATTGAGAACATCTTACCTGTGAGTATCTGTAGTTTTCCAGAAGGTAAAAAGCTTTTCTGGCAGCAGCTCCTTTTGCTACGTAGTTTGAAATCGGAGAGGGGAGTGATGAGAGAGAAAGCTAAATGGAGACAATAGTACCGATTTCTTTATTCTATGTGAGATCTTTCCACTGGAATGAAAAAAGGTAAAAATCCCACTTGGCTCTCAAAAACTGCCTTTCTGAAAGCTCGCTGTGCACTGCTTTATTTAGGTTCCTCCACAAAAGGGAGGATTGAGTGGAGTTGCCCCAAATGGATGAACAGTTTTAAAGAGAACACAAGGAGTGACAAAACTCGCAAAGAGCGGGGGGGGGGGGATTATCCACCAAAGGGAAGTACATCTTGGAGACGGTGAAAATCCTGGAGAGAGCAAAGATTTCCAGAAGACAAGTGAAAAGAGGTCTTTGCGAAGCACGTAGCACACCACGTGGAAGGTCAACCGGCAGCACAGGGGCGAGGCCGGCGGGTACCCCGTGTCCCGGCGGGCGAAGACGGGGGGCGATGGCGCACGGCACCCGCGCCCAGGGGCTGATCCGCTTCGCGGTTCCGGCCCGGGAAGGCCGCGGTGTCGGACACTGGTGCAGAGAGGTGACAGGGCAGGAAACGAGCTGAGGGAGACAGGGGCGGTGGGAACGGGTGAGGATGAGGAGCAGCTCAGACCACCAAGTTTCCTACGCACAGAAACCAGGTCTTTGTCCCAGGGTACTGTGACAGCGCAGAAGGGAGGCCTTTAATAGCTGTCAAACTGGGAGTGGTATCGCTGGGGGGGGGTGAAATCTCCACTTGTTCCTGTGTTCAAGAAATGGCGGGGGCTGAAATGAGATGGGAAAACAGGAATCTTGAGGTTAGTCCGCAGCAGCGTGCAAAGTTGCAGGAGAAATTGAGAAGCAGCAGCAGCTGAAGACAAGTGGATGTGGGTAATTCCGGATTCAAACCAGCTGGGTTTCAGGGAGGCAAACGGCAGCAGAGTTCCCCAGCCAGTAACATTTTGTTAGTGACTCACTCCTGGAGCGGGATTATCACGGACCTGGTAACGTACGGACGTAACGTGCATGGGCTTCAGGAGGGCAAACTTGGCAGGATGGAGACGCGTCTGACAGCCGCCGGGCAGGCGAGGCGCTGGCGGCGCTGGGGGGACGGCTGGCCGGGGGAAAGGCAACCGGGACCTCCTCGGGGGGCCGGCGGGGCCACCACGCTCGGTCCGCGAGAGAAGCTGCCGCAAGGAACCGAAGCACGTGAGCAACGCCTGGAGAGGACGACGGCAGGGAGTAACTCTCGATAGAGACAAAGGTCCTAACACGGGAAAATGGTCTCTGTTTCCGCTAGGGAATAATAGCGTGAGCAGACGTGTCCCTTAGCGTAAGCACAGCTCCCAGTCCCGGTGCTTTTCTGCTCCCTGCCAGCCGTGTCTGACGGACTGGGAGTTAAACTCGGTGGCTCCCGCTTTGCCGTGCCCATCCAGCACTGAGCCATGGGGACGCAGGTGCCTGGTGGCACCTCCACGTCCTGCTGCAGCGCGAACAGGAACTTGTGACACCGACACGGCAAAAAGCACCCGCAGGTTTTCTTGCTGAGGGATGAAATGGGCGAGCGCCAGAGGAGTCTCTTGGTGGGTATATACAGAAAAGTGCTGCCACAGGCAAAAGGGAGCCTGCCTCAGGTGCTCCTGTGCCATCTCTCTGCCGTACCTGGAAGCCTGAGCACAGTGAGCACCTTTGGGGCTTCATTTAGAACAGAAATCGAGGGGAAATCCAAGGATGCACCTTCTCAAAGCAGAAGAAACCAGAATGCGCCCAGGACGCGCCCGCTGCTCCACTGCCGCCCCCCGCCACGGTCTGAAGGGCGGGCAAACCCCCGCCCGCTCCCAGCACCTCGACGGCCAACGCACCCCGGCTGCGCAAGGGTAGCAAGGCGTCAGGCTGGGCAGAAAGTTTTGTGCTGAGCGTTCGTGTTCCAGCCACCAGCAGCCCTGAGCTCCCTCCTGCCCAGAGATCAGGTGAGCAGATTTTCAGGTCAGCACCAAGCGACGGCTCCTGCTCGGGCTAATCGGGAGAACTGCTGAGAGCAGGCGGGAGCCGCTGCTGACGGGAAGATGCTTTTCATTAAGATGTCTGCCGTTGGCAATGCAGAATTCACACTGAGCTGCAGAGACACATACAGATCTCTGCGAGTGGAGAGGCTGGGACGGGGAGACTCTGCAGCAGCAGGGCAGTCTCTCGGCAGTGGGAAAGGCGTTTCTGAAGGGAATTATCCCTAATGCAGAGGGGAGTGTTTCCAGAGCTGCCTTGTACTTGCTGCGTAGGGACGACTGCTGTTCCACAGAGCTATCTGAAGTGCTTGGTCATTGCCACGTAAAGGACATTTTCTGGAGATATAGTTCCCATTTCCTGGATAATTTCATGTTCCTATACACACCGAATGCATATTCACATTGCGTTTTCATGTTGCTCACTGACTTCATAAGGGCCCTGCATCTTTGCAATCTTCCCTTCCGAGTCTGTAAAATAGCAGTGGGGGAGGTTTTTTATTTTTTAGAAGCCAGAGCATCTGATTAACTGTCTGATATTCACAGCTCTCCTCCTGGAGAGCAGAGCTGGGTCAGACAGATGCTTTGCTGGGCAGGCAGGAAAACAGGCGCGTGAGCGGAGGGGGGTGATGCTCAGGAGCGGGGAGCGTGGTGGCGGCTCCGCACCTCGCCGGGAGCCGGGCTCAGGCCGGTGCGGGCAGCCGGCTGCGGGGACCAGAGCCCGAGCAGGGGGGAAGGGGCTGCCCCCCGCCCGGGGGTGCAGGGGGTGCCTGGCCCTCGGGCTCTGTGCCGGTGCCGCAGGAGCCCCCGACCTTCCCGAGCAGCAGCCAGGGTGGGGGGCCGTGGGCCGGCGGGCGCGGGGAGGCAGCTGGCTGTGGGGCCGGGCGCTCGCCGGGCCCTGCGGGGTCCGTTCATCGCAGCGAGGCAAAGCCTGGAACCCCCTGGCTTCTCCCCACGCTTGGGCAGCGGCTCCCAAGAAGCGTCTTCCAAGAGGCCGCAGTGACGGAGCCCTTGTCCTCCCTCGGCAGGGCTGGGGTGACCCCGGCAGCGGACACCGGGCCTTTCGGAGGGGCCGAACTGCCCCGGAGCGGGGTCTCGCCGTACAGGGCTATGGCACCAAAGGAAACCCATTTCCCAGAGGGTACGATGGCGTGACCCCAGAGCTGTCTGGCAGCACTGACACACGGGGAAAACCATCGGATAACTGATTGCCTCTCACGTGCAGTTTCTCAGCCTTTCAGATGATCAACCCCTTCTTTGCAGCCCCATTTTCTCAAGCCTCTGAGCCAGCATCAGCAGCGCCTTCATTCTCCGGCTCCCCCTGTGTGCATTTCAAGAGCTGGCAGATGCACAACCTTGCAGGGCAGGACGGCTCGTGAGTGGGAAGAGAGGGGTTTTTGGCTGGCGACGGCAGTACCCGTTCTTCCTCTCTCCTGACCCCCTCCTGCTGTCCCATGGCCATTCACAGTACGCTAGCAAACGTTACCCAGTGCCTGAGAAACACTTTTTAGGGGCTAGACATTAAAAAAAGAAAAGACAATCCATGTCTGGAAGCTACAGCAGGAAACTTAAAAGTAGCAGTAAGATGCACGTTTCTAACAATAAGGATAGTAAGTCATTGGAGCAACTTACCCAAGGGGCCATTTGAGTTTTGTCTATTGAAGTTGTTTTTCTTTAACCCAGCCTGGGTTCGTCTCCAGAAGAACTTCAAACAGTGGCAAAAAGCACCAGCGCGTGGCTCTTGGCCTGCGCTCTGCGGCAGGTCAGACCGGGGATTATATACCTGCCTCTTTTCCTTAAGAAACAAAAATCTGTGTTTGCCACCTTTGAAGGGGACCTGGATGCAGCACTTGAACCTGCTTCTGCTGTCGGAGCACGGTGCTGCGGCGCTCGAGCCCTCGCAGGACCGAGCATCCTCTTCTTGAAAGGTCAAGACCAGCAGAGGCTGCGGAGAAGCTTGCGTTAGCAACAGGAGGAGTAAAAGGGTAATTAACAGCGACGGTTCTTGACCCAGGCGTCCCCGATCTCCCTGACTCTTGTAAAGGGAGTTATTAGTCAAATACAGTGCCTGTGTGTGAAACAATTATCACTAATTACCATCAAGTCATGGCAGTCTGAGATTTTTAAACACAGCATGGAAGTCTTGTGTGATTAGAGAGACCATCAGGGCTAGGAGTTTTCTAAGGCAACTGTCTAAGTTCTTTCCATGCAGCATATTCCTGAAAATACAAGATGATTTGGTGCCAATAGGGTGATTTTTAATGCCTTTTTGTCAGTACATTATATTAAAAATAAAGCAGGCTGGCAGGCTGAGACCACGAACGGGCACAGCTATGCAGCAGGTAGCACTAGTCCGCCCCTCGTGCCCCTGCAAAAGAAAGAAACGCTGGGAATACCTGGCACCTCGCGCCTGTTCACGCGACTCCTCCTCAGATCCCGGCTCCCAGCTCATGCCAAGGCCTGATGAGAGCTGGGAGCAGCGCCCGCGGGTCAAAGCGAGAGCACCAGCTGGGCAGGACAGGCGGCCAGAGAGGGCTCAAGGGCCGCGAGGCAGCCTCTGTCCCCCGCAGCCGGCTGGCCCCTGCAGCCAGCAGCTTTGCCTCTCGCGCGTCGGGCAGTTTCGTCACAGTCTGCCGACTCTAGGAGATGGTGTAGACCAAACCTCCGAGCTGGGAGGTATAAAACACCAGCTGACCCCAAAAGCTTTGGAAGCGGATCCAAGAGCAGGCGGACTGCTGAGGCTTTCGTGCTTCCTGGCGTGACGCAGGGGACGGCCGCACCGCGATGGAGGAGGAAGGACGAGCACTCTCACCCGCAGCCAGGGAACTATTTTGCTCATAGGTGCATGCGTTAAAGAGTTACGCGTTACAAGTTATGAAACCTCATGACTTGAGTGGTGAACAAGTGAATTCACGTGAAAGACTAGTCGGGGCAAAGGGGATGGAGCCCTTGTTTGTCGTGTTTGTTTGTTATATTTCTTAATGAGCTCATAAAATAAAGTTTAATTCACAGAGTGCTTTGTCCTGTAAATTTGAGAGCTCCAAATGGACCGCGACACACCTCTGTCAGGTCTCCTGGCCAGCTGTAATAACGCATGTCTTTGGCCATGCAGGGCAAAAGCTGGGACCGGCAAAGCAGAGCTGGACTCCGCAGGGCAGCAGCAGCTGCGGCAGCGTACGGACGCCTGCTGCCGGTTGCCTTCCGTCCCACGCTGTGGAGCAGTGCAGGGCAGTGCGGACACACGGACATTGGATCTGCTCGGAGAGGTGCTGCAGCAGCGCGGTGCCTGCAAAAAGGAAAGGCAGGTGGGTGCCGGGGAGCAAGGCAGTGACTTCTAGCACCTTTAAATCTCTGGAAAGGGTTAAATCCAGCTCTAACTCAGGACCTTGAACCCAGTGTGTGTTATGAACATAAACGAGACCCAGAGAGCGAATGTAAACTATTGCAACCCACCCGCAGACCAGCCCGTACCAAACCAGTGCCCCCGGGGATTCCCACGTGGAGAGCAGCGTGAGCTCCGCTCCGTGCGCGGCCCCTCGGCGTCGCTGCCTGCATGGGCAGAGGCGGCACGGCGCATGCTGCCCGACCGACCCGCGCTCTGTCCGCCCCGCGGCAGCCAGCAGGGAAGGAATCATAGAATCATAGAATTGTTCTGGTTGGGAGAGACCTCCGAGATCATCGGGTCCAACCATTAACCTATCACTACCAAGTCCACCACTAAATCATATCCCTTAAGGCCACATCTAAACGCCTTTTGAATCCCTCCAGGGATGGGGACTCCACCACCTCCCTGGGCAGCCTGTTCCAATGCCCGACAACCCTTTCAGTGAAGAAATTTTTACGAATGTCCAATCTAAACCTCCCCTGGCGCAACTTGAGGCCATTTCCTCTTGTCCTGTCGCCTGTTCCTTGGGAGAAGAGTCCGACCCCCATCTCTCTACAACCTCCTTTCAGGGAGTTGCAGAGAGCGAGAAGGTCTCCCCTCAGCCTCCTTTTCTCCAGGCCAAACCCCCCCAGGTCCCTCAGCCGCTCCTCACAGCACTTGTGCTCCAGCCCCTTCCCCAGCTCCGTTGCCCGTCTCTGGACACGCTCCAGCCCCTCAGTGTCTGTCTTGGAGTGAGGGGCCCAGAACTGAACCCCTCGAGGTGCGGCCTCACCAGGGCCGAGCACAGGGGGACGATCCCTGCCATGGTCCTGCTGGCCACACTAGTGCTGATACAGGCCAGGATGCCGTTGGCCTTCTTGGCCACCTGGGCACACTGCTGGCTCATCTTCAGCCGCTGTCGACCAACCCCCCCAGGCCCTTTCCCGCCGGGCACTTTCCAGCCGCTCCCCTCCAAGCCTGTAGCGCTGCCTGGGGCTGGTGTGACCCAAGTGCAGGACCCGGCACTTGGCCTTGTTGAACCTTATACATTGGCCTTGGCCCATTGATCCAGCCTGTCCAGACCCCTCTGTAGTGCCTGCCTGCCCTCCAGCAGATCAACACTCCCGCCCAGCTTGATGTCATCTGCAAACTGACTGAGGGTGCTCTCGATCCCCTCGCCCAGATCGTTGATACAGATGTTAAACAGGACTGGCCCCAGGACTGAGCCCTGGGGAACCCCACTTGTGACCGGCCGCCAACCGGATTTAACTCCATTCACCACAACTCTTTGGGCCCGGCCATCCAGCCAGTTTCCTACCCAGCGCAGAGTACGCCCGTCCAAGCCATGAGCAGACGGTTTCTCCAGGAGGATGCTGTGGGAGACGGTGTCAAAGGCTTTACTAAAGTCCAGGTACACAACGTCCACAGCCTTCCCCCATCCACTAGGCGGGTCACCATGTCGTAGAAGGAGATCAGGTTGGTCAGCGCTGCAGGGCGGGGGGACGCGGGGGCAGCAGGTGATCCCGGATGCTCAGCGCAGCCCCCGCACACCGAGCCCGAGACGCTGCTGCTCCCAAACCACGTCTCGGAGCCCCGAGGCGCCAGCTGGGGACTCCCCTGCCTCGGTGGCACTGGGGAGGCGGGGAAACAGCACGGGAAGGACACCGTGCTCCCCACGGACTGCCCCACGCAGCCGCCTACAGAAAGATGGGTCTGAAAGGCCGTACAGTGTGCTCGCCGCCCTGGCCAGACAGACGAGTAAATCCCAGACTGGAAACACTGTGTCATGGTTAAAACCGAGTAATTCAATAGCGCTTGGAAATTGCTTAGTCTCTTCCTTATTAGATTTATCTCGCAGCTCTCCTTCCTCCTCTGTAGGTTCTTTATTCAGAATTTGCTCAAATATTTCCTTCAGAAGATTTAATATCTCAAAGTGCAAATATCCAAACCCTGTATCATTTTGTAATTTCATACTCCATGGTTCTTTCATATGCATATCACTCATTTGCTACCCCTTTGAAGAATGCAGCTTGAGTAATGGAAGTGAAAGAAAACCAATTCAGTGTTGATTTTAATTGAACAAGCTCAGAAGCTGTGGGGATCCATGCCAGACTCCAGCTCACTCTCTTTTGAAGAGTTATTAGTAGACTTCTTTTGCCTGTGCGTCTCTGTATTTTTTTTCCAATTAGCAACTTCCCAAAAATATTAGTTACCTCATTATTTTCCCAGTTCTGCTTGTTTGGGATGCTTATGCCTAATAATCATTAAATCTGCTTTCTCCTCCTGTTCCACTGGGATATTGCATTCCTTGTCCGGGGAGCAAAACATCAGACAAGACCAGACCTTGCCTGCATTCAGGAGCAAAATTTTGCAGTGACAATTGACTCATTTTTGGTGTAGCGTTTTCACTTCAGTGTGGTTACGGCGGTGGTGAGCTTCTGTAGGCTTTAAACTGTGACTGTAAAGACTGTAAATTAAAGACTGCAAAGACTGTAAAGGAAAGATTTTTTTTCTTGTGTGCATAAATGAAGTCTCTGGTAGTTCTTCGTTCTCCCATCCCAGGCAGTTGAACATGACCCCTCAGCTTGTTGCTTGGATGTAAGAGAGGAGACGGGACACGCAGAAGTAAGACAGTGCAAATGGTGAGAACTATTGGATACTTTTTTCCATGCAAGATTTGGCTTAAGGAAAACACTTAAATCAGCAACTGGTAGAAGAGCAAACAATTTTTCAGTCTCTTATGGAAACGAGCTCTCCACATGGCTCTTACAGAGCAGCAAGCGTGCTAAGGGAATTCGAGCAGGCTGGTGATGTTGATTTTGCTATTTTCTACTGAGAAGTCACCTCGACAAAGAAGGAATAAATTGCATAAGAAAGAAATGTGAATAAGAAAGCATTTTAAACGACCAAAACCCAAAAACCCGACAGGAAGAGAGTGCAAGTGTGAAGGGAGCACGCTGTTAAAGCATCAAGGGCACAGGGAGGAGGAGGCAGGCGACGGAGCGCACCCTTCGCTCGGCTGCTCCGTTCCGTTAAGCAGGCAAGGCGGGGGACGCGGAGCGCTGGGGAAGCAGGACAGGGCGCCTGTGCCATCTGCCAGGTGAAGCCCACCCCATCCGCGCGGTGCCCAACACTTCTGCCTGCTTAAACGCAGCAGAAGCCTGCTCAGCTGACGGGGCGTGGGCTGGAACGATGGCCAACGCGGATCAAAGGCATCTTGAGTCGCCTTCTACCATTTCTCCATCATCCTCCCTACCCTTCTGTGCCTGTCTCGGCTTGAGAGGATCGGCAGCTCCCTTACACCAGGCGAGGCGATCCTGCCACTGGCAGCCAGCGGTGTGAGGTCTAACACCGAGAGGGAGCCCACGGGCGCCTTGCCGCGCACTGGTGGGAAGCCCCCGTTCAGCGATGGGTGATCGGAAGCCCCTGTTCAGCGACGGGTGATCGGAAGCCCCTGTTCAGCGATGGGTGATCGGAAGCCCCCATTCAGCGATGGGTGATGGGAAGCCCCTGTTCAGCGATGGGTGATGGGAAGCCCCTGTTCAGCGATGGGTGATCGGAAGCCCCCATTCAGCGATGGGTGATGGGAAGCCCCTGTTCAGCGATGGGTGATCGGAAGCCCCCATTCAGCGATGGGTGATGGGAAGCCCCTGTTCAGCGATGGGTGATTGGAAGCCCCCATTCAGTGATGGGCCACCGCTGCCCTTGGATCCGGCGGGGTTAACCTCCCTCTGAGGAAGAAATTTAGAGGTGGTTTTCCCCTGAACCAGCTCATCAGACAGCAGCATTGCAACCGCAGCACCGAGTCCCTTCCAGGGGCCACTGGCCCGCTTTGGCTCCCGCCCCCGGGGTTTGCTGAGATGGGAAAGGAAAAAGCACTCCCACGTCAAGGAAAGGGCTTCGTGGACTGAAGGCAAGGTCTGTCCCCTCAAAACCACAAGTACCGGTATGTCTGTGTAAAGCTGGAAAAACGGGGTTGCTCACGGTGTCGGGACCCCCCTCCTTTCACTGAACCCCTGCCCAGCTCCGGCGCGCACCAGCACTGCCCTCCGGCTGCAGCGCGCCCACGGCAGCTCCCGACTGCTTCGGTCCCTGCCTGCCCTGGGAACTCCTGTCCCATGGCCTGGAGGTGACAACGAAACCTGGCAGAAGGAAATAGCCTTTTGCAGGCAACAGTTTTTTGGGGGGATAGGCTCTTTTTTAAAATTATGACTGGGCTTATTCTCTATTTTTGATTTACAGCCCTGGAATAAATCTCGTTGTTCCCATTTCACGTGCAGGGTCTCCATCTGCCGCATTTCCTCCCACTCCCGTGTCCGTGCACACCGAACTAACCAAGCCGTGCTCCCGACGAGCCGGGGTCCCAGCCACGGAGCAGCATGTTGGCCGCGGGGCTGGACACGGCCAACAGCCGCAGGGGCGAGCAAAGCAACCGCGCGGAGCACGAGGCTCTCAGCGGAGAGGTGCAGCGCTTCGGCCGGACCCTGCCGCGGCACCCGGAGCGCCTGCGCTGGCTCGGGGCGTGGGCAGAGCCCTGCCGGGGTTTGGGGCCGAGGGGAAAGGCTCCGGGGCGGCACAGCAAACTCCCCAGTTGTGCCTCAAGGTCCTTCCCAGACAAAAACGTGCTCGCGCCGTGCAAAATCGTTGCACGTGCTAGATCACCACTGGACATCCAGCGTTAATTTGTGGTAGTCCTCCAGCTTTTTTCTACTGATTCAAAAGTACTGAAAGATAGAAAACACTTTTCTGAAAGCCAGGTACCAATCGGTAGAAATCCTCATATAATCATGCAGGAGATTTAAAAAAAATCCGAAGTATATCAGTGCTTTTATTCCTCAAAAAGCAAATCTGTTAAATGATCAAGCAAACAGGCAGTGCAATTACTGTCATGAATTTAAATCTAAGTTGAACTGGGTTTTTTTTAGACTAAAACAAGGTAAAAAAGGATGCACTTCAGCTATTACGACTTGGCAGTGCTAGGTTAAATCGGTTGGACTCGATGATCTTAAAGGTCTTTTCCAACCTAAATAATTCTATGAAGTCTCTCTTTCCTTGGTTTGGTTTCGATGGACGAACCGAGTCCACCTGAGGACAAACCCAGCGCCAGCCCCCGGCTCCCCGCGGCCGTTTGGGCTATGAGGGCCAACTCCCCGGCAGGGACGGGCAGAGCGGGGCTGCCGCGAGCAGTGAGTCGATCTGTGCTGGTGCTTTACCGCTCGCCCACGTGCGCTGGGTAGAAACGCAATGCCAGTTCACCTTAAAGAAAATTAGAGCTAATGATGAGGAAGGGGCCTCTCCAAGGCCTGTTTGCCCGGGCCAGGTTCACGCAGCGCTCGCCCCGAGCCTCCCTGGCTGGCGAGAGCGATCGCTGGGTGCTCCACGGCTCCGGAACGCGCCGGCACTTGCTGCAGCCTCATCCGGCAGCCGGGGAGGTTTCCCACCTCCTGCCTGCCGCAGCCTGGTGAAAAGGAGACGGAATGCCGAGGAACTAATAGGAGCAGTCTCTGCCATTTTTTGTACAATGCAACAGCTCCCCCATCTTACAGACTAAAGAACTTAAAATGGAAAAAAATCCCCGGGAAACGAGCACCAGGGTAAGGCACCACGCTTCGCTGCCGCTTCTGGAGGGAGCGGCTGGCGCCCGCAGCGTCTCCCGTTCCCCAGGGGCTCCGGAGGAGGGGGATCCACTCCGCACAGCGCGGCACTTGACATTTCAGTGATTAAGGCTTTGAATTTTCTTCTTGTAAGGATGAGTAAACACTGCCGTTTCCAAATACTTTTTGATGAGGTACAACAGTCTATCTCAAAGAGCAACATTTACTGCCTCTTGCCTTAGAGTTTTAGCATGGATGCTACAACTTGCAGCCACCCGTCCGTCGCTCTCGGTGCTGCACTGCTGCCGGTCTCCTTTAGGGTGTACACGCAGCACGCTGTATTAACGCTCGCAGGTGCCTAGCGAGAAAGGGCGCTTGTGCCAATGCACTCGCTTGGTGTGGAGTGATGTATGCCTAAATGGTCGCTCCTTCGGGCCACAGCCATCGCCACCTCAGGAAAGAGGCATTTCTCCCTTCTCGCCCCGACGAAAGGGTCCGGTTTTGCTTGCCCAGCAGGCTGGCACTGGCTCCCGAGGATGCTGCCTGCTTCAGCCACAGCTCGGAGGACGGCTCCGGTCTATGACGTGGGGCCGGGCAGGAGGTCTGAAGGGACGAGGGACAAGCAGCCCCCTGCGACCACCGTGGAGGGCACACGCATGGGTTTGGAAGGTGTGGGGAGCCAGCGTGGGGGGCACAGCACCCCATAACCAGCCAGCTGCAGCGAGGTGGCACTGTGCCCGGGCCCGAGGTCCCTCCTTCGCGAGGTGATTAAGGGTTAGAAAGAGTGCATAAAAGCAGCTCTATGTATTATTTGTACAAAGCACTTTCCTCAAGAAGCTCTCCTTATTTCAGCCAAAAAAAGAAATGATGAAATCATTTTAAGATGATATCTATGAGGCGGGAAAGATTTTAGGTTAAGGAGTTCCTGGCTCTACCAGGAAAAAGGCATTAATACCATGCTCGGAGGCTAGAGTAAGACAAAACTGACAGTAAGTGCTGACGGGGAAGGGTAATGGGGGGGGGTACGTGGTGGCTGAGCCCTGGTGGCAGTGAGGGGTCCCCAAGGCAGGGCAAGTCCCGACCAGAGCTACGCGGGAGCTCAGCTGAGTAATACTGAGCATCCCCAGCCCCGGGGACAATGCAGGCCCACAGCAGCTATGGGGGTACACTGCATACGCTGCTGGGCATGCGGGGTACGCTGCCAGGCACGCGGGGCACGCTGCCAGGCACACAGGGGCACGCTGCCAGACGTGCGGTGGCTCCCCTGGACACAGACCTGCCCCTTCCGAGGCCACTGAGGTCTTTCCCAAACCAGCTGGCCCCTGGGCATCAAAGGGAGCGTGCAGGCACAGACCCCCCCGCGGCATCACCCCAGGGAGAGACCACAGCGGAGGGGCGAACCAGAGGGAGGGGAATGGTTGCAGGGTGAGACCTGCAACAGCACAACAGTCACACGTTGTCACTTAGGTCTGGGTCCAGGATTTGCTTGATTTGCTCTGACATGGAACAAAACGCACTGTTGACCGCTCGCGTTTGAAAGCTGCTGGGGTTTCACCCTACTTCTGACCAGCCACGGAGCTGTACCCGGCGGGGGGTAAGCGCCCAGTGCCGCCAGCAGAGCCGGACTGCCCAGCAGCACCACCCGCTGCGCAGCTGAGCTGAAGGCAAGTTACCATATGACCACTGGCCCTCCAGATCCCGCGTCCGTGCTTGTCACTGACGCTGTGCTCCCAGGAGGGGACACACCTGGTCTCCTGCAGCTGGAGTGGCTCGCTTTCCGCAAGCAGGTCACAGCCTCGAGCCTCCCAGTGCCTTGGGGGCTGCCCTGCTTTCACACAAAGACCCCAGCACGGGCCCTGCTGCCGCCGTGGGACAACACACACAAGGCAGCCTGACGACAAGGCCAAGGGAGTGGGAGGTGGCTGGAGGAGACACGCTGGGAGTACACGAAGTCAGAGCCATCCCTGTAGACACATCCAGTGACGTGACAGACTGGCTGTCCCTCTCACCCAGCAGGGAGCGAACCTCCCCAGCACGTCCGCAGCTCCCACACTGCCAGGCGCTCCAGGGAGGAGCAGTTTTCCCACTGGGTACGTTAACAAGGCAGCGGTGCCATTTCAATCCCACATCCAACATGGATTTCAGGCTGGAAAAGAAGCCGCAGCAGCGCTTGCTCAGACCGCTGAGGCCAGAGTGCAGGATGTTAGTGTAGCTGCCTGCAAGGACGCAGAGTTTCTGGACTGTGCTGTGATGGTACCAGTTCAGAGTGGTCCTGAACCAGTCCTTGTGGTGTGTTTGTGCTGGACAGTAGCAAAGCAATGTACCCATCAGTATACACAAGGCTCTGAGCGCAAGCTTCCACTGAGTTCCCACTGGGCTTTTCATTTCCCTTTCGCCAGGAAAGCTGTACCCAGACACTTGCTTCCTTGCCCGATGCCAGCCGCACAGCTGGCATCACCGTCACGCCAGCAATCCTGCTCCCGGGGCAGCAGAGAACTGACAGAGCAGCAAATGCTTGAACACGAAGCCCAAGAAGACTGTCTAATCTGGTAGACATCAGCCAAGGTAACAGACGTTCCACCACGGAGCATCTTCTTGTCTCTCTGGTCTCTCCAGAGGAGAGCACGCTGTGAAAGCTGAATCAGGGCCGAGCACGAGACTGTCTCCAGCTCCAGAGGACAACCGTGCTAGAACTGAGTGTTAGGGAGAGTAACCGCAGAGCCAGGCCTAGCAAAATCAGCTTACTGACATGAGCTTCCCCTCAAGGGAGCGGAAGATTTAGAGCCATTCCCTCCCGCCAGCATTTCAGCTCTGCCCCTGTAACAACTCAAACCAGCTCCATGAAATAGCAGCTGGGACGTGGAGATAAACGCTACCTCACGAGACCCAGCCCGGCTGCCAGGCCCTGGGCAGCTCCGAAGGCTGTTGGAGGAGCAGAGGATGGCTGCTGCTCCGGGAGGTGTCCTCCTCCCTAGGCCAGGGTCACACGCTGCTGGGGAGACCGCAAAACCAAACTCCCTTTCCACTTCAGTTTGCAAGGAGAGCAATTTTCTCAGGTTGTGTGGACAGACCGGAGCCTGGGAGCACTGCTGCGTTCCCTCTCCTCACCCGCACTGACGCCAGACATTGCACCCCAGGGCACAAACATCTTTTGCACAGTGTCAGCAGCGAGGCGCGAGGACTGTCACTGCATCTTCCCTTTTCTGGGACGGGGCTCCCTCCACGTGCATCCCCAGCAAAACGCCAGCGCGTCCCAGCAGCTTCGTTTCCGCTGCCTCTGAGCGCACAGAGCAGTCGATGAGTTCTCCTCCGCACCCTGCGGCAGCAACTGCCCCGCGCGCTGCTCCGGCTGCAGGCAGCATCCTGCGCGCTCAGGCTGGAGAGGCCAAGCAGACCCGGGCAGCTCCAGCGGGGCCGGCAGCTGCCGGCCATCCCAACAGGAGGGTGTCGGGGGACGGGGCCCAGCGCCCAGCGGGTGTAAGGTGCATGCCTACGCCTCCCTCCAGGTGCAGGGTCACTGGCAGCCGACGGTTCATCAGCTCCTCTTCCAGGCTCCGCAGGCAGCGCTCCTCTTGCTGCTCTGCTTCGGGTCCTGCAACACCGCCGACATTTTCTCACAAAAGAGCATTAGAGAGAGGTGTCAATATTTTGCAGCATGAGATGCACTCTCCTCCCCGTTAGAGATCCCCGGAGACAGAGAACGATCACTAGATCCCTAAAAGCTCCCAAATTTATTGACCCCAAAGAAAACCCAGCCTTTCCTTTTCCTGCCAGGACCATCCCCTCCTACAAGTCAGCTGTTCCGGCCCGTGTGCTCAGGCCAGGCGCTTCGAGGACGGGTCCGCCGGGCAGGGGCAGGCAGGGCGCGGGCAGGCTGCCTGCCTCCCGGAGGGTGCGCAGAAGCCGATTCACCATGCAGGTCAGAGCCGAGCCTCCGCCGCCGTCTCTTACCCTCGCGTGTCTGCTCCCGGCGCCGCGGGCTAATTCCGCGAGTGCATTTGCGGATAAACCCCAGGTCAACACCCCGGCGCAGCACGCAGGACCGCGGCGGCCCCCGCGCCCCCGCCCGCCCGGCGCTGCTGCCCCGCGGCGCTCCCGGGCCCGGCGGGGGGGGTGGGCGGGGGCGCCCCGGGGGCCGCGGCCGCGCTCGGTCCCCGCCGCTGCAGCCCGGCCCCGGCGCGGCGGGGCAGGCGGAGGCGCGCCGGTGTCCGTGCCGGTGCCCGTGCCCGCTCCCCGCCCGGCGGAGCGGAGCCCCGTGCCCGGCGCGGCGGGGGGCGGCCCGGCGGCACGTCTGCGCGGCGGCCGGGCGGCTGCGGCTCAGCCGTGCGTGCGGCGGGGCGGGGAGGCGCCCGGCTCCTCCAGCCCGCCCCGGCGCGGCGCGGCGCGGGGGAGGCGGCGGCTGCCTCCATGCTGCAGCGAGCGGCGCGGCTGCCCGGGGCCGGGGCCGGGCGGCAGCCGGCGGCGCGGAGGATGGGCGCAGCAGCCGCCGCGGAGGGGCGAGCCGCGGGCGCCGAGCACCCCGCCCTGCCCCGCCGCAGCGCCCGCCGCCGCGGCTGCTCCGCCTGAGCGCGCCCGGCGCGGAGCGGCGCGGAGCCGCATGGCCCTGCCGCCGGCCGCCCCTGCGCGCTGCGCGGCCGCTCCGCTGTAGCTGCTCCCCCCGGGAGGCGCCCGGCCCGGCGGCGGGGCTGACCGCGGCCGCGCTCCTGGCCCCGTCCCCGTCCGTCTGTCCGCCCGCCCGTCCCTCCGTCCGTCCAGCGGCAGCGCCCCGGCGCGCAGGATTACGCAGCGGGGCGCGGAGCGGGAGCGCCTGGCGAGGATTAACCTGGCGCAGGTACACGGCAAGGTCAGCGGCCGGCGGGCGCGGAGCGGGCTGCCCGCGGCGGGGCGATGCGAGCGGGCTCGGCGGGCTGCGCCGCTGCGTGCCCCGTGCCGTCCCCCCGCCTCCCGCCCGCCGCCGGTGCGTGTGTGCATGTGCGCTGCCTGCCGCTGCCCGCCGCCGGAGCCGCGCCGCCGCGCCGCATGGGGCCGTCCGCGCGGGCTGCCCTGCCCGCCCCGGCCGCGGGCAGCCGCCGCCGCGAAGCCGCTCTAGGATGCGGCTGGTGAGCGCCGGCACAGGGCGGAGAGGCGGCCAGCCTGCCTGCCGTCAGACCGCGGAGCCCGCCGGAGCCCGGCCGCGGCCGCACCTGCAGGGGAAGCGCTCCGGACGCCGTCCTTCCCCGGGAGGCGCCAGGTAATCGCGGAGGGCTGCCGTGCCCGGCTCCATCTGCATTGCAGCCCGCGGTACTTATTCACGGGGGACGGGGCGCGGGGGGGGCGGCCGCGGCGGGGTCCCGAGCCGGCCCGGGCAGGGCGAGCCCCGCAGCGCGGCGGGCGGTGCCGGGACGGGGACGGGGCCGGGGGCGGCGGCGGCGG
Source organism: Phoenicopterus ruber ruber (assembly GCA_009819775.1). Taxonomy (NCBI): domain Eukaryota; kingdom Metazoa; phylum Chordata; class Aves; order Phoenicopteriformes; family Phoenicopteridae; genus Phoenicopterus; species Phoenicopterus ruber. The sequence goes on from CM020219.1 coordinate 362,130, forward strand.
GACGTCCTTCCCGGGGGGGGGGGGGGGCGGCGGCCGCGAGGTGCGCGGGGCGCGGAGCGGCGCGGAGGCTGCGCGGCGGCAGCGCGGCGGGGCGGGTGCCCCGCGGCCGGGCCGGGCCGGGCCGCGCTGCCGCCGCTGCCCGCGGGACGGCGCCGGTGGCCGCCCGCGGCTGGGGGTGCTGCAGGGCCGCGTGTGCCGCGCCGGCCGCCGCCCCCTCCGCGCCGCGGCGCGCTGCTGCCGCCGCCCGGGGAGCGCCGGCACCGCCGGGCCGGGCCGGGCCCTCGGCGGGAGCGCGGCGGGTCCGTCTGCAGCCGCGGGCGCGCAGTCCCCGCCCGCGCGGTGCCGCGGGAGCGCTGCGGCGGGGCGAGGCGAGGCGCGGCGGGCGCTGCCCGAGCCCGGGCGGAGGCGCCGCGGGGCCGCCGCCGTGCGCGGAGCCACCCCGGGGCGCTCCCGCGAGGGCCGGGGCCGGGGCCGGCTCGGCTTCGCCGGCGGTGCGGGGTGCGGGGCTCTGCCGGCGGGCGAGGGAACCCCGCGGCTCCCCGCCCTCCTCCTCTCAGCAGCCGCTGCCCTCCCGACGGTCGCCCCGTCCTGCAGCCCTCGCCCAGGCACACACCTCTCCTGGCTCCTCTGTCCTGCAGCGCTGCCGCTTGTGCCCAGCACCCCGGGACACCTACGCACTGTTCTCCCTTCCCCTCCCCTCGTCCTCGGTGTAGCGAGCACTTCTTGTCTGCAGGAAAGCAAATGTAGGACAAGATAAACCTTTTTTTCCTGCTGGAAGGTTCCCGTTAGGGGAGATGGCAGAGCAGTTGTAGAGGAGCCAGCGGAAACCTCGCAGCCATGTTGGTGTCAGGAGCGCACAAACCTCCTGGTTCCCGGGAGCAGCCGGAGCCGAGGAGGGGCCGGCGGAGGGGCAGTGTGCGCAGGCACAGGCCCGGCTCGGGGGCCGCCACGCCTAGGGAGGCACGGGCACGGCTGGGCTAGAAGCGCTTGTGAAAGCCCCTTCCAGTGCTGCTGTTTGCCAGCACAGGCTGGGAGGCGCAGGCTCTGCAGCCCGCAGAGGTCTGCCATGGGGGTTAACATGAGCGCTGCGCTCTCCCGCTTCCATCTGTGGCACTGGACAGCAGTGTTTCCCCTCCTGCACCTTCATCTTCTCCCTCTCGCCTGGTCCGTGGTGTCTCTGGGGCAGGGACTGTTTCTCATTGCGCTGAGTGTCTAGAGCAGAAGGACGTGTTGCCTCAGTTGTGGGTAGGAACGTGACCTCACCAGTCCCCCAGACAGGGGGTGCCTCCTGCTAAGCCCAGCCCTTTGCAGCCTCCAGCTGACTGTCATGGAGCTGGACAGGCCAGGAGTTCCTACACCTTGGGCATCGTGCTGTCTTGGTAGTGATCCTTCCCATCCGTGCTTGCGTTTCACACATTCCCAAAGCAGCGCGGTGTCGGTTCGTTCCTTCTGAGCACCCTTGGGTGAGTGCTGGTGTGCCCAGGCCTGTTCAAGGCAGCGCGGCCAGACAACAAACCAGTGTGATGAGATGGATCCATCCCGGGTCTTTAGAGCCTTCTTGGTTACCGCTGCGTGTCTACGGGTGGCTGCCTGTCCGTGGAGGGGCCTGGCTGGCTCTGGCAGCACCGATCCTGGCCGTGGATGTGTCCAGGAGCGTGGTGCGGAGATGCCCAAACTGGCCACGCGTGCTGGGAGCGGTTCTGCTGCGGTACGGCGAGGCTATGTCCCAGCACGCCCGGGGCACTCGGGGCTGCGTGCGCCCTGTGCTGCCGCAGGGACTCTGGCTGGGCTTCCCAGCCGCGTAGAGACATTCCCCACATGCTGCGGGCTGTGTGCGGGCTTCGCCTTGGTGCCAGGCGCCGGGCTCTGCGGTGCTGCCGCGGTCTGTCCTGGCCGGCAGAGGAGTGCCGGTGGGCTCCAGAGCAGGGCCCGGCCATTTCCCTGCTCATCTGGGAGCCGGGTTCGGTTCTGCACAAAGAGCCGTACCAGAGCCCGAGTGTTCTCAGTGCCCAAACACCTTCCCGATCTACGTTTCTAAATATATACTGTACTCAAGGGATTATGCATTTGTTTAAATGCATAATAAATGCATTTAAATGCGTAAGACTGTATCAAAATGCACAGCAGAGCTTGCCAGTTAGGCCTCGAGTCACAAGCCTCGCTAAGAAGCTTCTCCTGGCATATTACCTCGCTGTTCTGCGTTCAGAAAGAGCAATTACTGGTTTTATCGTGGCAGTGCAGTCAGTGGAAGCAGGCCCTGGCTCTTTCAGGCACCTAGTACCAGTTGGACGCTGAACTGGCTCACCTGTTTACCAAACCCCGTGTGGCGGCAGGAGCGGAGGCCCTGCTGTGCCGCGCCAGCGAGAGCTGGCGGGGAGCGCTCCTCCCTGGCTTGTGACCGGGCAGGGGCTGGGCTCCGGTGCAGCACGGTTCCCCATGGTTTCCTCGCGGCTTGGTTTCGCTTTTTCGTGCAACTCTTGTTGTTGGAGAGGCTCCCGTTGGCCACCAAAGGTAGGAGCGGTGACAGGCTGCGGTCGTAAGACAGGGGAAGAAGGGTAAGGGCTGGCTGGGTGTATGGGGAAAGCGGCAAGAAGGAACCAGATCTTCCCCAAACAGAGCTCCCGTGGGCTGCTGCCGCTGCGGCGGCCGCGCGTGGGGTTTCTCCCCCAGAGCCGAGGAGACGCGCAGGCGGGTGTGCCGGGGGGCCGGGCTCGGTGAGCCAGGGTGCCTGCAGGCCGGAGGCGCCTTGGAAGGACGGAGCACCCCGAGGTGCCCGGAGCGCTTGTCCCTCCGCTGGGGCACGCGGAGATATTTCAGACGCTGGAGAGCTAATGGCTTTCCATGGCTGATCGATATTGGCTGTGCTTTCAGATGTGGTAACGGGTTCAGTTTTATAGAGCAATCTTTTGAATATTCTCTGAGCAAGCAGCTGGTCCAGAAAATCATTCTAATAGCTTTGCTATTAGCGGGCCTGCAGAATTTGAGCCAAAGAGAAAAGGCTTGTCTAAGTGCTACTGAAGCATTTTGGGCCAGGCATATTCCATGCGTTAGGGGAGGTTTGTACTCCTTTGACCAGACAGCACTGAGTGTTGTCTATTTATACGCATCTAAATATATCCTCTGCAGTCTTCAGACTTTTCTAGCTAGCTAGTAGTGAAATTACTTTTCAATATCATGCTATTAAAATGTTCTTGCTGACACTATTTGATGAGTTTTGTGTAAGAGAGGGGGGTGTGTGTGCGTGTGTGTGTGTTTTAAATAAAAACTGTTCTTGAGGTAGTTACCTAAAATGCTTTGGAAGTAAAAGCATGTTGTCCATGTAGATGGATCGCAGAAAGACATGTGGTTGAACAGAAGCAACACTAGAGACATGCTCGAGCCTGGAAAGCCAAATCCAAACCAATACAAGGTTTTGTTGCTTAAAAGTGAACCATTCTTTCTAGAAATATATATCAAATAATCATGGACTTTGCAATGAAACAGAAACATTTGCTTCTAATTAGTCAGATATACCTTCTGGTACCCTGAAGTTTGAGACATAGTTTTGAAAACAAAATGACAAATCTCGGAGAAGAAGGAACTTCTCGTTTGCGGGGGGCGTGTAGCAGGTCGGGGAGCAGCGGGTGCCCTCGGCGTCGGTGCTCCCCACGGGCGGCCCCGTCCCGCCGCAGCTCTGAGGTGGGACCCACGCTGCGATGGGGACGGGGAGGGGTTCGGAGAGGAGGGAGCGGGGTTCTCCTTCACAGAGGAACTCAAGGGTCTGTTCCCGTAGAGCTGCGGGCCTCGGAGCCCCGAGCCGGCGGTGCCGGGCAGGCTGCCGTGTGCTGCGCTGGCTCTGCGGCGGCACGGGGGGAACCGCTGGCGGAGGGGCTGATCCGAGCAGCCGTTCCGCTGCGGGCTGCGGTGGAGAGGGGTGGTCGTGGCTGTCCAGGTTGTGTTTTGGAAATGGTGTTACAGGCCCAGGGGTGGAAGACAGTGCCCTGATTCCTGGCTGTCATCAGTATTCCTACATATCCCTGCTGCCGAGGGGCGAGTCCGTGTCGGTGTATGCATTTCTCTGGAGCTAGCGAAGGTCTTGTGGGGCTCCTGAGGAGGGATGGAGACCTCTTATACAGGCCCAGACAACAGGCAGGATCGCTCGTTGGGCTGTGGTGATGACAGTAATGGCTGGCTGACTGGCCTGCAGCCCGTCATGAAATAGTAATGACAATCGTTTTATTTTCTGTGACATCTCTCACTGGCGGTTCTTGGAGAACTAAGAGAGGCTACAGAAGGAGGGAGAGGGACTGGTGTTCAGGAGGGAGGAGATGGGGCGAGGAGAGGGTGAGGGCAGGGCTCTCAGAGGAGGTCCTGGCCCATGGCCCCTTGAGCCGGGTCGCTGCGTGCCCAGGGTAGCCCGAGGACGGGCGCTGAGCCCCCCGGGACAGCGCTGGCCCCTTGGTCTGGGCTCCACTAGCCAGAGGTGCATAGCCCGGTGAAACGGTGTGGTGCCAGGAGCCGTGCCCTGCCGAGGCCCGGCGGGCACGGGTTTGCATGGCGGCTGCTTTCGCTGCCGAGTCGTCCCGTTGTGTAGAGGGGCGCAGGGGAGCCTGTGGGGTCCGAAGGGCTCCCTGCCTGCGTGCCCCCGTCCCGGCCGGCCCCTGCCTCGGGCGGCTGGCTGGGGCGCACGCTGGGCACGCCGTGCCTGCGCCCTGAGCCGGGCGGCAGCTCTCGTGTTCCCGTGGAATAAATCGCTCTACAAATAATATTTGCCCCGAGCAGGCTGAATAATGCAAAAGGTGATTTGTCAAATGGCTAATTCAAGCGATAATGGGAACCTCGGTGAATGCCTCTCTAATTGCGTAGCATGTGGCCAGCGGTAACGCTGAGTGTTTGAAGCTGGTTCCTGATGCTGCAAAACCCATGTCCATCACCTTGCTTTTGAGGTTGCTCTTCTAGATGAAGTTTCTCGCCAGGAACTGTCTGTTAGCAAAACATTTCCATGAAAGCACACGATTAGCGAGCTTTACTTCAAAGTGGGATCTCTTTCTTTTCCCTTGAAGTTTTTGTTCAAGCTTCTCTGTCAAGATCATGTTGGACTTCTTTTGGGTTGGTGACAGATAAAACTCTTCCCTTTCCATTGCCTCACCATTGTTGTGTTGCCAGATATCTGATATTCCCTGGGTGTTTATTGCTGAATCTTTGTACTACCTAGTCTCGGTGCTTGGCCGAGGGGACAGAGGAGCAGGAGGCCTGAGCTCGACACAGGAGCCCCCAGCAGTGAGCTGTGACGGCGGTGGGCCTCCCGCAGCAAAGACTGGCCGCTGGCTGTAGTACAGCAGATGTACGAGGAAAACACCTACAAGGAAGAAAAAGCACGGTAGAAAAAGTCACACTGAGAAAAAGCCTGAAAATCTGTTTTCAGTACCGTGGTGACAGTGCTACTGGTCCCAGGATTTGGGATGGCGTTTCTTTAACAACACGGAGAAGTAATGCAGAGATGTTCTGCTGCACGTGGGTGAGGTGTGGGTTAAACTTCTCTGGGGTTTAGCCAGAGTTAATGGTTTACTCGTTATGTGAGGTCTCTGCCCCGGCAAAGAAAGGCACCTACAGTCGGCAGCGCTGCCGGTGCTCTGGTAGCTGCATTGTTTTTGTTTTCACCAACACGCTTTTAAAATACTTTATGTAAAGACCCCCTGATATGGCTCCGTGGGAGCAGGTCTGAGTAAGGCGAGCAGGATTTGTCGCCTTGTCAGCTGTGACTCAGTGGTTCTGCCGGGTACGTGGTGTTTCACAAGAGAGCCTTCTATTCGGGACCGTGATTCAGCTCTGCCGCGCTGTACGAAGCTGTTTTTGCTGTGCTGTGGGCAGATTTGCTGTGCTCGGGGCTCCTCCTGACACGTCAGCGTTGCATCGCATCTCCGCTGGAGCCTGGCTGTGGCGATGCTGCTCTCGTGGGTTGGGACCAGGCTCCAAACTGCAGCTCCCGAGCAGCGACGTGGGAGAGGGGTCTGCAGACCCGCGGCACCCGGTCGGGAGAGCGGTGGGGCCCTGAATGCCGTGACCGAACCCGGGCAAGCTGACACAGAACACTGAGCGTCTTTCACCACTATGGTGTAAGGAAACAAGACGAGAACAGCACAAGCCCCGCTTCGGGCTCCGGTGGTGTTTGTCAGTGCGCAACGGCGGGGTGTCCCGACCGGCGCTGTGCAGGGGTCCTCTGGCCCGGCCTGCGGTGGGCTGGGGACGTGCTATGGGTAGATCCAGCTGATGACCTTTCCTCGTAGTGTCGCTCGTGGGTCTGGCAGCACTCGGGCCCTATAGGTTATGGCTTTGGATCCTAGAGAGGTTTTCTTGCACATCCCAGCTCCGTGCTGCACGCCAATGACTTCTCTGCCTGGGAGCTGTGGGTGCGAGCCCTGCTGCGGGCGCACGGGCTGGGGGGAGCTGTGCTGTGCTGGGGACTGGGACTGTGGGGTGTGCGTGGAGGGGGGCGGCTCTCCGGGTGGCGCGTTGCTGGAGAGGCTCTGCCTGGCGTTTGCAAGCAGAGCGCCCGCACAGGGACCCCTCCTTGGGCTGCTCATCGCTTGGTGCCCTGGCCTTAGCAGTGAGGGACTGGGCTGCTCCGAACAGATGGGTCCTTGTCCCCGAGCACGTGGCGAGGATTGCACTTAGTGACGAGTTTTGAGGGTGCAGTCTCCTTTCCAGTTGCTCCTTGTTCCTTTGGACGGAGCCCCTCTCTCGCTGCAGGTGGGCACCGCAGATGCCCCACTTACGGCTCCCCTCTCTGCACCCCCGTGGCAGCAAGCAGCGAGGAGCCCTCCCGTCAGGGTCTGATGCATGTTGGAAGTACCCAGGGGGTGGTTAGCGCCCTACGGCATCTCTTTGGTTGCCCGAGGTGAGGAGGTTTTCTCCTGTTCCAGACAGAAGATACTTCAGCTCGTGGTGGACAGAAGTACGTGCGTAGCCGTGTATGCGTGGGGCGATGGGCGAGTGCTGTGCTCCCACAGTGCGCAACTTGGTGTAAATGGCTGGTCAGCCCGGCCATTGCCCTCACAACTGGTTTTGCGATTAAAGGTCCCAGAGCAATGCTTTTGTCTTGTCCTGGTGGTATAAAGCAGTCTTTTGGTTTCTTTAATAGTTTCTTCAGAAAACTTAGCACCCCAGGGTGTAATTCTTGTCCCTCCAGCGCCCTAAGAGTGGGGCACCTCTGCAGGAGCCATTTCAAAGCTGCGCTGGTGCAGGAGCTGAGCGTGGCTCCTCGTCTCGCTGCATCCGTGGTGAGGGCCCGGTGCTCAGGCGGTGTAGTCCTTCTTCCAGACTGGCACTTAACATACTTATGTAGGCTTAGCACTATACGTGAGTAATCCTTCTGCAGTCAGTAGGACTGTCCACGCGCCTCGGGGTGTTGCTGGCTCTGGGCCCTCTCGGCTGTGCCATTACCCTTGTTACCGCAGGCGTGTGGGATCGCGCTTAACGCCAGTCACGGGGTAGCACCACGTGCGTCGCGTTTGCCTGCGTAGCCGAGTCCCTGCCGAGGCGCGGTGCTGCCCGGGGTGGGGGGCACAGGGCGTTCTCCGAAACCCCTCGGCGCGGAGAAGCTCCTGGAAATAGCAGAGGAGTTGTGCGTGCCGTAAAACACTGCCTTTTAAAAATTTAATAGAAAGCCATAAAAAATCACAGTGCATAGCAGTTCTCTGTGTGGGGTGGGAGGTTTGCAGTAAAATATGTCTCTGCAGAGGCTACCAGCTTAGGGGGAGGTTCGTATTTCTTCGCGTGACATATGGCGGTCTGCGGTGGGTGTTGGTCATCAGCGCAGAGCCCTGGGGAGTCATGCCGTGGTCCCCAGCCTGGCAGGGTGTCATTCCGCCGGGCAGGGTGGTGCGGAGCTTGGGTGGGCACCCGCCAGGCTCTGCCCGGTGCTGGGGCTGCGCTCGCCCCACCGCTGCCGTCCTGGGGGTGCAAAGAGGGGCCTGGGGGCGTCCCCTCTGGCCCACAGCAAGGCGCTGGGCACCAGGGAAGCCCCGGGGACAGCAGCGGGTGCCGGGGCGCGGTGTTTGTCCCTGCCTGCCGTCCCGCAGGGGCTGTTGCTCGGCTGTAGGTGAGCAGGCAGAGCACCCTCCGGCTGGCTGCCCGGGCGCCAGCAGCCCGACCTGCGGACATTCAGCTGGGGGGGCTGGGACATTCAGCTGGGGGGGCTGGAACGGGGGTTGCTTCCCCCAGGGCTCACGTTTCTGTTGTATTCATTACTGCCCATTACTGCCCTGGGTCAGACACTCTGTTTCTGATTTGTTTTATTTAAGAAGCATTCTGCAAACAAACACCTTCTGTGGATTGAAGTAATCCCCATGTCCTTCCCTGTTCCCAGAAGGAAAACACGATAAATACCGTGGAAAAAGACACGGTAGGTCAGGATGGACAGTTACAGCTGCCTGCTAGTTCCAAACGAAGATTGTATTAATTTCTAAGGGAACAAATTAGGAAAATAGTTTTTAAATGAGCTTTACTAGCGTAGCATTGTGCAGTATATAGAAATGAGTAAAAGATAAACTGCTTAGGTAAATGCCCTTTGATTGCTTGCATTGCTCAGCCACGTGATCCGCGGCAGCTCTGTTCGAGCATCGCAGCCCCTTGCTGCTCACATAGGGCTGTGCTATTGTCTTCCGCGGTTTCGCTGAAGGGTACAAAGAGCTGAACTGAATAAGCTTAATTTCTTCTTAGAAGCATTAAAGAAGCCTATGTACAGACCGTGTGACTGTATTTCAATTGCATCTGGAAAGTTGAAAGAATAGCAATAAATAAATAACAATAATGAGGAGCGAAATTGTGGGCAGCAGGATGCGAGACTCAGAATGCCGTGGAGAGGCTAGACTTGCTCATCGCCCGCTGAAATCCAGGCCATACATGAAATCAGATACCCAAATGGTTCCCCGATGGTCAGTAATGCTTCCTGGATTTATGTTGAGAATGTGAAGAGAGGTGAAGGATAAAAGAGGAGAGTGAAGGGCAACAGCATTACAGTTACCACATGAATCAGAGGAGTCACTCATGCTCCCAGGGCGCAGTGTGTTTCTCCTGGAATGCTGGACACAGAATCTAACCCAAACATCTCTGTGGAGCGGTGCACGTCCCCGGGGTGTGGGGGGGACGGCACCCCGGGCAGCGCCGAGCAGCGGGGAGGGCAGCTGGTGTGCGGGAGCGCGGGGTTCCAGCTGCAGCCGCGTCGCCCTGTGCCCTGTCCCCGCCTCAGCCTCTGCTTTGGCCAGCAGTGCTGACTTTGGAAGTCGTGCTGAGTATTAAGATGTGAAAGTGGGTTTTTTACACTAGAGGCTTGATCCTGAACTGACATTTGCATGCACGGGGCGTCATGGAGCAGGATATCCGAGCTCGAAGTGTGGGCTCCCTCTGCCAAGGCTCCGCTGCCTTTTCAAAGCATGCTGAGTTTCACGGACATGGTCTGGGTTTACAGCTACGTTACCAGGCTGTGTGGTGCAGCAGAAGAGCATGTCTAGGGTGAGATGATGGGTGATGAGGACCCAGTGTCCCCACCGTGTGTGTTTGGGGAGCTAGGCGGGACGTGCGTGGGCAAGGTCTGATGGACTGAGCGGGGACTAGGGGCTGAGCGCACCCGGGAGGTCGCAGCACTCACCGGCCCCTGGCGTTCCGCCGGGAAGGGGCCCTGTGTGCCGGCTCTGGGACGGCTCTGTGGTGCGCGCCGCAGCAGTGGGGTCACCCCCGGCACTCCGGGGCGGACGGAGCTGCGATGGAGGGTGCCTCCGCGGGCAGGGCTGCTGTGCTGGGGGGACAGGGTCTGGCTCGCCTGCTCCCGCTGGCAGTGGCGGCTCCGCAGCTCGCGGGAGCGGTGCCGGTGCCAGGTGGTGCGGTGCGGTGCGGAGCAGAGCGCTGGCTCGGCTCCCTTGCCGGCTCAGCCCAGAGCCGATGCCAGTGTATGACACTCCTTATCTCTCCAGCTCAGAAATGCAGTGCTCAGGGCATCCTGATGGATTTGTGACACTCCCCGTGGGACTCTGCACTCATAAACCAATTAAAGGATTACATCGTTATAATGTGGAGAGTATTCTTTGTTTATTAAGTAATGCAGGTATAATTCAATTAGTGACAGGCTGACCTGCTGATGTCAAGATGTGGATGCCAGCCAGGTCAGAGTCTCGAGCTCTGCTTTCCAGCGCGGCGGCTCGCTCGGGTCTGCCCCCCGAACCAGGACGGCGATGGCTGAAGGGAGCGGCCGCCCCCCTGGTAGCTGTCCCTGCCCTGCCCAGAGCCGGGGGCAAGCCAGGGGAGGGGGGACTCTGCAAGATGCCCACTCTGCCGCACCCTCTCCCTAACGTCTGCCCCCGACCACTCCGGCTCCTAGCAGGAGGTGAGCCCGGTGAAGCTTTGGTCTGACCCTGTGCAGCCGTTTCCCCTTCCCTGCACCGGCGCTCGCTCGCTGCCCTCCCGGGGGGGCCCCGGCCGCAGGGCGCGGGGACAGCAGTGGTACCCACCATGACCACGTCTTATCCCACCCGTCAACCTGCTGCAGCCTCCGGTGCTGCCTGCTGGGGAGGGGAAACCCAGCCCTGGTGCCTTCGCTGGGCTGAGGAGCCGCAGACGGGGCTGCTCCAGCCGTGGGCCCTGGTGCAGGGAATGGCAGCGGGAGAGCAGGACCTGGCTGCCCCGGGCGTCCAGAGCACGTGTGTGCAGCCCCTGCACGGCTTCACTGGGGTGCCTGCCCCGGGTTACTGCCGAGCACTGGTTAAACCAGGAGACTTTGTTAAGGCTTTTACTACCGTGTTCTTTATGAAATGGTTTCAAGCTAGACTGGTATTTAATGCTCAGCATGGCTCAGAAAGCACCGTTTCACCAAATGGTGTCCAGAACGTGGCCTGTCTGAGGGCATGGCGTGTGCCCTCCGTACCCCCGCGTGGGTGGCCGTGGGTGACCCCGCTCCCTCCCCGTCCCCAGCTCAGGCTCTGCCGTTGGTGCTGCGCCGCGTTTCCAGCGGCCCGTGGCACCGCGGCGTGGGCTTGGGAACCGCTGCTCGAGTGCCACGGTGCGGATGGGGATGTAAGTGGGGGCTAAGCCTCCTGTTCCCTTTGGTGGGGTCCTAAATGCTGTGCGTCCTGCACGCAGGGAAATCCTTCGGGTCTGGGCCCTGTGATCACATCGCAGAAGTCCGGGGAAGGCAGAGGACTGCGGGTGTTCCCCACCGCGGCTGCGTGGCGGCGGAATCGCCTCTGAGGAGGGGAGCTCAGCGGTGTGTGTTTGTGCCTTGCGGTGCCTCGGCACCAGAGCAGCGCGCAGGCTGGCACGCCTCTGCCAGCCAAGAGGGGCGAAGAAATAGGAATGTAAAAATCCTTTACATCAGTAAGACTGTACAGGAGTGACTCCAGAGTAGAACACAGCTAACGCAGTGGATTTGGAGATTAAATTGAAGGGTAAATGTCAGCGAGAGGTGATTCGCTCCCAGGCGAGAGACACACCATGAAACTTGGCCAGCACAACTCCAGTGCCTAATTGGGACTGGGTGGGTGCAAAAGGTGTTTCCAGACTACCAGAACTTTCCAGAAAGACTGGTAGGTTTCACTGTCCAAAATAATGAATACTGGTCAGAAGCATGCTCTGGTTTTCCACGCCATCCCATGACAAAATTACGCTTAGTTTGCAGCATGGATCAGGCAATGCCTCCCTCCTTATGTGTTGAATGCAAACATAATGTGAAAAAAGGGGGTATCTACACACCTGTGTGCAAATACAGACACGAAAGTAGCTCATGCAGCCCAGCAGAACGTAAGCACCTGACAGCAGAAGAGAATTATCTCTGAGGACCCAAGACTGTCTTGTAAACCCTGGAATGAATTGCTCTTATTTTGTAGCACTTACTTTCTCGGTTGCACTTTGCAGGGAGTTTGCTTGTTTGCCAGTTACTGTTCGTCAGAAGGAAAACCCCAAACTGCCAGTAGTCTGGCAGCTGTCTTTACAGCAGACTAGGCGCAGAAGGTAAAATAAATAAGGCCCCGGCAGCAAACTGTTCCCCCTGCCAAAAAAAGGAAAAGGCAGAGGAGGGTGGGAGGGCGGCCCTGGGCCACAGGCGCGGGATGGGGATGCTGCTGAGGAGGAGCTGCCCTCACCCTCCGCTGCCCTGGCCCTGCCCTTGCCCCCCGCTGCCCTGGCCCTGCCCTGGCCCCCCGATGCCCTCCTCTGCTGCTGCCCTTGCCCGCTGCTGCCCTCACCCCCCGCTGCCCTCGCCCCCCGCTGCTGCCCTTGCCCGCTGCTGCCCTCGCCCCCCGCTGCCCTCGCCCCCCGCTGCTGCCCTTGCCCTCTGCTGCCCTCGCCCCCCGCTGCTGCCCTTGCCCGCTGCTGCCCTCGCCCGCTGCAGGGCAGGGGAAAGCCCAAGCCCTCGGCGGAGGCTTCCTGCCTTCCCGGGGGAATAAAGCCTTTATTCCCATCCTGACAGTTTGTGAGATATTCGCTCATAAAGTCCCGGCTCTCCTGGTGGGGAACCCATCGCAGCAGAAGGCCACGCGCTTTTTTGGGCGCGGGGGATTAATGCCGATTCCGCAGCTGCTGCGGCCGGTCTGTGGTAACCATGGCAACCGGGCTCCACGGACGGGGTTAAAATGCAGGTTTCTGCTTGGGTGCGGGCAGAGGAGGCTCCTCGGATGCCCTTTGCCAGGGGACGGGGTGGGGCGGGAGGGAGGCGCTGGGGCGGTGGGCACGGGCAGCGTGGCAGCCCATGCCGCCCCGCCGGCCGGCACCCTTCACAGCAGCCTTGGTTTCCCGTACTGACGCCTTCTGCTGCAATATCTGTAGTGCTTTAACCCTCCCAGGTGCTGCTTCGCTCCATGAGGCTCGAGCAGCTTCTGCAAGTCCTTCCCAAAATTACAAGATTTGAGCCCGTTTCCTCGGCGGGAAAAGGCGAAAGCTCGGGATGGCCGTGGTCAGTCGCAGCCCAGCAGCTCTCCCGGGTGCTTGGTGGGGGTTTCCATGTGCTGGCAGCGACCAGCTCTCCTGGCATTTTTCCTTTCCCCATGCCTGCGTGGTGCAATGCCTTATTTCTATTTACCTGGGCCCTGCCGCTGCTTCTAAAACGTGCAGCTGGTATGGGCTGTAACTTTGACTCAGCGTTCGTTCCCGTGAAGAAGTTTGTACACTAATAAGGTACGATCATGTTGCAGTAGGATGGTATCTAAATACTTCTAAATGTCAGTTCGTGTTGATGCATGAGTGCTGTTTCATCATGAAATTAATTGCAGATACACCACCTCTGGGCCTCCAGGAACGACAGTCTCCGCAGTGCTCCCAATTACCAGCCAACACTCGCGCAGCCAGGATAATGGTGTATGAATGAATTACTGGTAGTTGGAGGGGCTGGGGGGGAGGATACCTGTTACCAGTTAATGAAGGGGAAAAAGACAATGGAGGGAAGTCAGTTCCCCAGCAAATGAGGACAGGAATGGAAACGGCAACCTGCCTCCATCCCTGACTTGATTTAAAGTTGATGTTCTCATCCTTGCAAATGTTAGCTTCGTCTCTGGGTTGTCAGAGCAGCGGTCCCAGCTGTGCCGTCGGCGGCAGCTCCTTTGCGCAGCCCTCCGGGTGTGCTCGGTCCCTGTGCCCCAGCCCCTCGCTCCCCGTGCCCACCACGCTGCGCCCGACCTTCGGGGCTGGGGGGCTTCTCCGTGGCCACACGTTTTGGGTCGGTGAGCTGACCCTGGCTCTGGCTCCTCGCCTGCCACCAGCGAGCTCCTGTGCCCAGGGGCTGCCGCGGAGCATCACCCTCCGGGGCAAGAGCTGTGTGCCTCCCATGCTGCACCCGCCACCCTTGGGGACCCCAAAACCGGGGCCGATTCCTGGGGCAGGGCAGTCCCCCCAGGCGCCCCGACAGCAGCCCCGTGTCTGCAGCAGCAGGGGGGCATGGCATGGCGCTTGGGATTTGGCCGGCAGCACCCGGCGCGCCCCTCCCAAAGGGTTAACGTGGCCGAGCCTTTGGGCGAGGAGAGAGCGAGTGGGATCCCAGAGGGCGCGGGATCCCAGAGGGCGAGCGGGATCCCAGAGAGCGAGTGGGATCCCAGAGAGCGAGCAGGATCCCAGAGAGCAAGCGGGATTCCAGAGAGCAAGTGGGATCCCAGAGGGTGAGCAGGATCCCAGAGGGCGAGCGGGATCCCAGCTGGGGTCGCGGCGGGTGGCCAAGGCTCGGGCTGCCTCCTGCGCAGGAGCCGCGCTGGTGGGAGTCCCCCGATGGCCCCTGAGCACAGTGGGTCTTTCCTGCTCCTCGGGGCTCGCACCAGCTCTTCCTTCCCGGCAGCCTCGGACCGGCTTTATTCGTGTTCGCGCTGCCGAGCACGGCAGCCGGCCAGCACCGCGCCGGAGCGTGCGCTGGGCCGGGAGCCGCTGCGGAGCCGGGGCTGGGCACCCCGGGAGGCCGATGCGACTTCTCGAGCAGCAGCTACATGCACATGGAGCAGCAAAGCAGGGGCAGAGCCCAGGGCTCCCGAAACCCTGCTCTGTGATGTTTAGCTCGGTGCGGCGGGCTGAGACCGCCTGCGCCTCGCCGGTGCTGTCCCATCAAGTGAGCACGGGCGTTTGCATTGAGCCGTGAACCCGGTGGGTTAGTTGGGTCAGGCAGGCTGTGAGTGGGGAGGAGGGCAGGATCCCGGTGCTCCCGGAGCCGTGGTGGGGCAGGGCTGGGGCAGCAGGCAGGGCTGATCGGCAGGTTCAAGGGCCGTCTAAACACACGCTATGGATGGTGCAGGCTCCCGGGGCGAGAGGGGAGGACGCAGCGTTGCGTGGCCCTCCTTGCGTGCAGCGTTGCTGCGCTTCCTTCTACACTTAGTGAGGCTGGTGCTGCGGGGAGGAGGATGAGCGCGGTGGGAGTGCCCCGGTGTGCGGCAGTGCCCGTCGGGGCGATGCACTCCCATGTCCCTGTCCTGCCGGCGCAGGCGGCCGGGCGGCGGGGTGCATCCTTCTGCTGGAAACCTCCCGTTTGTCGAGCCGCGACGTCTCCTCAGTTCTGCGGAGGTGATGATGCTTGTGTCCCACGCAGTACCCATTTTCACGTTACATCAATGTATTCCCGCGTGTTCTCGCAGAGAACAGAGCTGATGGCTGAATCCTTCCACTGTCAGTGTGGGCCGCTCTGCTATTTCGTTAGATTTGGTTACTGGGGGGCACCGGGCTTCAAAATGGAATCACTTTGCTTGGCGAGAAGTCTTTTCCAATGTATTTCCAGCTGTCCTGTGGTGGGTGCATGTGCTGAGTGTCAATATGTTGGAAGGAAATTGCACATAAAGACAGCTCTTCGCACTGAGAAGATGCAGTAAGGACAGTCAGATCTCATTCAGAGATTGTGTGAAAGAAAGGCTGCCGTGGTATCACTAGGAGCTATTGCTCAGTGCTTCGGGGATTTGTTTGTTTGTTTTTCTGTGTGCATATGCAAATGAGAGTTTAACTGATTGCAAAGTAGCACATTCCCCTAATTTAAATGGGTAAAGCAGAGTGAAGCACTGCAATATTCCCTTCTAGTTGTGTGAGCTGTCTTAGGCTGCGGCTCTGCTGCGCTGCTGGGTCAGGCACCCATTTCCCGTGTGGTCTCTGAATGCCGGAGCCTGGCAGGTACCACCGCGCCTGAGCTGCCGGGCACCAGCGCACGTCTGCAGCCCGTTTCCCCGCTCTGCGCGGCTGGGGTGCGGCCGGCCAACGCGTGGCTGCTTCTTCGGGGGGCTGGGGCGGCACCTTATGGCAGGCTGGTTGGGGGAGCCTCAGCTGGAGCCGGGCAGCCTCCCCGGGCAGGGTCCCCAGGGAGCTGGGGTCCCTGGGGAGCTGGGGTCCCTGGGGGTGGCTCGGGCACCTGAGGCGGATTGCCGGAGCAGAGGATCGCAGGCATTCGCTTCCTTCCTCTCCTTCAGTTCAAAGAGAGCAATTTCATGCCTTAAGGGCATCACTCCCGAGAACAAAAGGGTTCCCATTTTCCTGGGCAATGTTCCTGGCAGCTCTCCCGCCTGCTGTTTCTCACACAGCCTGTTTGTGGCTGCTCCCTCCCAGCAGCTCCTGGGTGGTACTGGTGGTGTTCGGGCAGCGATGGACCTCTTGCTGATGCCTCCAGGTGCTTCCCCTGGTCCCAGTTGTTCTGAGAGTGGCAGGGTGACGCTGGGCTGCTGCTGCTGTCCGGTGTTGGTCCTTGACCCGTCACTGTCAAAACCGAGCAGGTCCTGGTGCCGGGGCAGGGACATACCTGCCGCTGTGGTGCCCAGGCGTCACCCCGGGAGCTGGCTGAGCTCTTGCTGCTGCTTCCCACGGGGTCCTAGGAGCGCTGTGGCTGCTCTGCTCTGCTGCTGCTGGGTGTTTACGTGTCTCCATGATGTTTTATGATGTTTTTCAGTGACTAGATAAAAGCAAACCCAAGGGTGAGCTCCTGCCCTGTCATGTTTCTGAGTCAGTGTCGCTCAGCCTGGGAAATTCCGTCCTTACGGCAGATCTCTGCGAGGGGGAACTCGGTACTGTCCCTGTGCAGGACGAGGAGCTGCCTCCGCAGGGGTGGCAGGTCGTAGGCACTGAGAGACCGGGGCTCTGCCTGCAGGCTGGGATCCTGCCCGCAGGCGCTGGCTGGCCTACAGCTCTTCTGGTCTATGGAGACCATTTATTTGTTGCTTCCTTCTCCACATACACAGCTACCCCTTCTTTTTTTCTGTCTTTATCTCGCCATGCTGCTTGTCCCTGGTTGTGAAAAGTAGGGGACAAGAGGATGGAGATCACTGCCTCCATCTGCCAGAGCAACAGCACTGTGGCTTTCTTTTAAAAATAATAATGGTTATGGTTACCAGTGTTACTGTTTTTACTTTTACATTTTTTTCTCAAACACTTCAAGGAAGTTTATCGTGGAAAGCTTACAGTAAGCAGGTGCTGCCGGAGGTTGGGGGAGAGGTGCTGGGTGGTTCCCCGGAGCAGCTGAGCGCCGGCCGGCGCTGGAGGAGGGGAGGTGCTGATTCAGCATCCCAGGTTGGGAGGGAAGGAGGAGAGGCATTGCAGAGGTCTGCTGCTGGCGAGCTGGGAGCATGGCACGGGGACTGCACCGAGAGATGTCGTGGCACGGAGGTGTCCGAACCGGGCAGAGAGCTGCTGCTGGCGGGGGCAGCCACCCTGCAGATGCCGGGCACCCACTGGGTGCCCAGGCGAGCACAGTGTGGTCCTGGCGCCCAGGTGAGCATGGCACAGAGTGCCCAGGGGAGCGTGGCACAGAGTGCTCCTGGTGCCCAGGGGAGCGTGGCACAGAGTGCCCAGGGGAGCGTGGCACAGAGTGCTCCTGGTGCCCAGGGGAGCGTGGCGGTGGGCTTTGCCCTGCTTGCAGGCGACGGGCGTACAGGCTGCGCCCCTGCCCAAAGCAGGTGCAGGCTGCAGGTGACCAGCAAGTAACATGCGTGTAGCCGTCGGAGCAGGGGGCTGCAGCTGGCGTGCCAGCGAGCTTTCCTGGGTCCCTGCCTCGTTCATGTGCAGCGGGTGGCTGTGCAGGAATGGGGGGGGCACGGCAAGAGTTATTTTCTGGCAGTCACCTATAGCAGGCATGTGCATTGTTCCAGCTCCTCTGCGCTGCCCTGGGCACACGAGCCAGCGTGGCTCTCCCCTCCCTGGAGGACGTGCGGATGCTGGGGGACGTTCCTGGGTGGGCGCCCACCCCAGGGCTCAGCCTCTCCACCCTGGGGTTCCCCTTCCACCCCGGGGCTCAGCCTCTCCACCCCAGGGCTCCCCCTCCACCCCGGGGCTCAGCCCCCAGCTCAGCCCAGCCGGGAGGAGCGCTCCCGTGCACAGATTGGTTTTGGAGTGCGGTCGGTCACAGTGCTCACTCCGAAAGCAACAGGCAAGATGAAGGCAGGGGCAGGAGGGGGCAGATTACCCCTCTGCCCTGGCCCACAGCAGAGTCAGATGTGGCTGTTTCGGGAGCGTCTTGGGTCGTTCCAGACCGGCGCGGTTTGTCCACACCTGGCTGGGCACGGCCGATGCCCGGCCGGACCCTGGTGCCGTGGGGCCGGCGGAGGCTGCGTGATGGTGGGTGAGTGCCTGGCCCTGGGCGGCCGAGTGGCAGCGAGGGACCTGGGCCTCGGCCACCGGCCTCTGGTCTCTCCCCGCTGAAACGGTGGATTCTGGTGGATCCCCATGTGACAGTCAGTCTCATCTGCAGTGCCGGGCCAGGGTCAGTCGCTGGCTCCAGCCCGTTCCGGTATTAACTTCCAGCTCATTAACGTCTCCAGTGCAGTTGTGGGGCTCAAGGCAGAGCTTGCGTGGCGCCGAGGGGCAGAGGAGGTGTGGTGCTGCTGCCGGGAAGCGGAGGAGGGGGGACGGCTTTCCCTTCACCCTCAAGCCAGCGCTTGGCAGCTCCTTGGATGGTGAAGCGTAGAGGAGCACACGCGTGTTGCTTGAGGAGCGGCAGCAATGCGGAGCGGTGTCCGTGCAAGGGAAGCCCTCTTCCACACAGAGTGCGATGGAGGGGGAGGCAGAGTGGGGAGCAGCAGCCCGGGACGGATGCAGCAGCCCCTGAAGACAGACAGACCTCCCCAGGTGATGGTTTTCAGGCTTGTGCCATGGAGCTTTGGCAGGGCTGAGCCAGTGATTCGGGATCCGCATTCGCCTGTTGGTACCGGAGCTGTGATGGATGCTCAGTCCCCCGCGTGCTGCACACACAAGTGCTGCTCTGAAGAGCTTGCAGCCAGACAGATAAAACTGGCAGAAGAGGGATTTTTAAGTAGGAACTGAGCTCTGAAGCAGTTCAGTGACTTGCAAAGCATTTCGGAGGCGTCTGTGGCAGCCAGGGCTGAAGCACCGGCTGCAAAGGCTCATCCCAGCCGGGGAACGAGCTAACCTTCCTCCCCTGCCGCAACGCCTGGCTGGTACCTGTGAAACCGACGTGGCGGCATTGTTACCACAAAAATGCCTCTTTGATGAGTACAATGTGCAGTCTTGACAGTAAAGCGTAAGTGCAATATATAGAAGACATATATCTTTCAAAAGACGTACAAGTCCTGTTTCTGGGAGAGGTGTAACATTACTGTGCTCATGAAATTGGTGGTGCTTGAACTGCTGAGTGACAAACTGACTTGAAAATGATTTTCAGTCCTGTGAGCACTGAAAGCGCAGCCCACAGCATTGCCCGGCTCTTACCTGTCCCCATGCTGGAAAACTGAAGTACTTCCATTTTCTCCATCTCCCCCACCCCATTTTTAATTACAAAATTAAACAAGAGGACCAGAAAGCAAAAGAGAGAAAAAAGGGAGAACTTTGGCATTAAAGCTGAAAATTAAAAAAAAAGAAAAAGTTTTGGATTCCTTAAAATAAGATTTTATTTTCAATGAAAGGCTTTCTTGTTAAAAGAAATTCAATTAGCATCAGTTCTTTGCAGCAGAAATGAAGTGCATGAGAAAGTATTTGCATATCTCAGAGCCTTCAGTGTAATGGGAAGGATAAGTTACTTTTGTTTTTCTGTTGTTTTCTTTAGTATAATAAAACTTAAAGAAAAAACAACAATCAGCAACAGAAGTCGAAATGCTGGCAAATGGTTGTGGTACCTCTACGGTAGCCGCGGGAAGCGCTGCATCTGCAGTGTTTCCGAAAGCGGAGGTTTGCGCCACGGAGCCGGTCGCTCTCACCCGTGTTCAGAGGGGCTGCGGAAGCCTCTCCTGTGTGCTCATTCCAGGTCTGAGATCCTGGGCTTTCCAGGGTCTCTTCCCCAACGAATCCTTTCCTGGCCGCGGGTGGCGTTGGGGCTGCGGCGGCTGCGGGAGGCACAGGCAGCTGCCCGCGCGTTGCCGGCATGGGTGGTGGCAGGCAGGGCGCTCCGCTGCCGGGGCGGTTCGCTGCTGGTGCCCCCAGACCTGCTTCGCGCGTGGGAGCTGGCGCTGTGGAGACTGCCGGTCCCACCGGCCCCCCGGCAGCCCCAGGCGTTCCGGCTCCCCAGTAATAATTTGGAAGAAATTTAATGTCTTTGTTGGCGACACGGACAGTGGGACGGAGTGCCCCCTCCGCAGGTTTGCCGACAACGGCGAGGTGTGTGGTGTGGTCAACCTGCTGGAGGGACGGGATGCCATCCAGAGGGACCTGGACAGGCTGGAGAGGTGGGCCAGTGCAAACCTCATGAAGTTCAACAAGGTCAAGTGCAAGGTCCTGCACATGAGTCAGGGCAATCCCAAGCACAAACACAGGCTGGGCAGAGAATAGATTGAGAGCAGCCCTGGGGAGAAGGACTTGGGGGTGTTGGTTGATGAGAAGCTCAACATGACCCAGCAATGTGCGCTGGCAGCCCAGAAAGCCACCCGTGCCCTGGGCTGCATCCCCAGCAGCGTGGCCAGCAGGGCGAGGGAGGGGATTCTGCCCCTCTGCTCCGCTCTGGGGAGACCCCCCTGCAGTGCTGCCTCCAGCTCTGGGGCCTCAGCACAAGAAGGACATGGACCTGCTGGAGCAGGGCCAGAGGAGGCCACGGAGATGATCCGAGGGCTGGAGCCCCTCTGCTATGGAGACAGGCTGAGAGTTGGGGTTGTTCAGCCTGGAGAAGAGAAGGCTCCGGGGAGACCTTATTGCGGCCTTCCAGTCCCTAAAGGGGCCTCCAAGAAAGCTGGAGAGGGACTTTTGCCAAGGGCATGGAGTGACAGGACAAGGGGTGATGGCTTTAAACTGAAAGAGGGGAGATGTAGATTAGATCTAAGGAAGAAATTCTTCCCCATGAGGGTGGTGAGGCCCTGGCACAGGTTGCCCAGAGAAGCTGTGGCTGCCCCATCCCTGGCAGGGTTCAAGGCCAGGTTGGACGGGGCTTGGAGCAACCTGGTCTAGCGGAAGGTGTCCCTGCCCATGGCAGGGGGGTGGGACTGGATGATCTTTAAGGTCCCTTCCAACCCAAACTATTCTGTGGTTCTATGATTCTATGAAAAAAGATCGATTCTTCTTCAGTTCAGAGTGAAACGAAAGTTGTTGTCCTCTCTGTCTCGGCTGTGCTGCTTCGCAGGTGGGGCCACACTATTCTCTTTTTTTTTGCTGCAGCAAACACAAACAGATGAAAAACTATGAAAAATCTGCCAGATCTCCAAGCATGGACCGTCCCCTCACCCCTCTCCATCCCGTGCAACAGCAAAGGATGGGAAAGGCCCGTAGCCCACCCCCAAACCCTGCAAAGGTCCCTCAGGGCAGGGGGGGCTCTCCCCGCGCTGCCCCGCGCCCTTCGCAGTTGCCGTTGAGCCGCAGGCGCTGCGCAGGGTTTGTCGCGGCCTCTCTCCCCCTTCCCCTGTCTGAGCGGCGGGAGCGGGGCGCGGGGGCTGGGGTCAATGGGAGCCGTGCCGCTCTGCGCCGGGGCACCGGGGCCCATCCAGCCTGGCCGGGCTGGGGTGGTGGGCTCTCGCCGGCCCTGCCCGTCCTCCCTCTCCGTAAGCTCCTTCCTGACGGACCTGCCGGCCAGCGAGCAGGGCGTGACAGACACCGCATCACGGACAATGCGTTCCCGTGCCTGGAAGGCTGGAGATGAGGAGGAGTAAGGCGTTTGTAAAGAGGGCATTCTGGGGAGAGCAAAGTACCTCCTTTGCTTTCTGTGCATAGTTTGAGGATAACTCAATTAGCTTCCGTAAAGCCATGCTAATTTACCCGAGGTAACAGCTTGAGGTTTCTTGTTTCTACCAGCATTTTCCTGCATAGTGCTGCTCTTGCTCCTTTTGTGAAAAGGGAACCGCGTAATTTTCCTGATATTAATTAAGATACGAGAGAATTATACCTAAATGTATTCAATGGGAAATAAATAAGTTTAAAACATGCCCAAACTCCAGATGAAAGAGGCTGGCCTGGTGGCTGGCCCAGGCGCCCTGAGCAGCGAGGTTGGCTGGCGGGGCGGCACAGCCGGGGTGCTGGGGGTCTGTGTGGCCCTCACGTTCGTTTTGCTTTGAAAATGGTGGAGGGCGGGGAGGGCTCACGCAGGGAAGAGATGCCACAGAGAGGGACGGTGCCACGGCCGCCGGGAGCTGAGTGATGTCTGCGCTGAAGCCCCCGGCGCCCCGCTGCACTGGTCCCCTGCGCTGCAGGCTGCGGGGGGGCCGGCTGCCGAGCTCAGCGCGCGGCCCCGTCTCAGCGGGGCGTCCCTGCGCGGGCGGGCGGCTGACTGGTGCCCCCGCAGCGCTCGGGGGACGCGTCCTCCCCGCTGCAAGCTCGGGCACGCGAGGAGGTGCCGGCGGCGGGTGCGTGGTGCGTGCGGCAGGGCTGGCCTCTGCCCGCTGCCCGCCGGGAGCTGGCACGACACGCTCAGGAGCGGGGGCTCACTCTGGCTGCTTTGCCGTGGCCGTGCCGCGGTGGTGGGCTCGGGAAGCCTGCCCGGCGAGGGGCGAAGGCGCTGGCCCCGCGGGGAGGGAGCAGCCGGCTCTGCTCCCCGGGAGCGGGGAGGCCTTGGGGAGCCTGTGCGGCGGAGCGGGCAGCACCCAGGGATGTGCTCCACGTGTTGAACTCCCTTTTGCAAATGAGCGAAGGATGTTGTTCCTCTGACCTGGCGAACTGCAGATTGCAGAGCGTTTCCCCCTCGTTTTGTTCACACCAGATGTAGCGCAGGAGTTGCCTTTTGCCGTCGGCCTGGAGTGCACCGTGCTGCTCCTGCGAGCGATGGAAATATGGTTTGGGTGGGAAGATGTGGGAGAAGGTCGTCCAGGTCGCCCGAGGTCTCTGTCTTCTCCAAGTCACCATGGAAAGCGGCGATGGGATGCCAGCTGGAGAAACCCACTGCCTGGCCGCGGGGCGTGCGGCACGAGGGTGGGAGCCTGGCGTGGGCCCTGGCAGCTGCCGCGCCAGCCTGCACAGCTGGCCCACAGCTGGCCCACAGCTAGCTCCAGCTGAACTGCGGCGTCAAACCAGCGCTCCCAGGTGCGCGGCCCTCACCAGGCGTTGCTGACGGCTCAAGCCAGCGTCGCTCTCAGCTTGCTCTGCAGATGGATTTGGGGGGGGGGGTAGGTGTCCATCTATCAGCGTTTGTTTATGAGTTCAACAGAAATCTTGCAACAGCAGCACGGTTGATCAATTTTTGAAGCAGCAATTAAAATCTAAACTTCTTTGCCAAAGCCTTAAGTACGTCTCTTATCTAAAATGCTCAGACACATTGCTGAGTTAAGAACATTAGGACCAAGAGACCCATTAAATTATCTGGCACAGAAGAGAGAGCTGTAAAACCTGCAAACTGACTGGATCTCACGCTGCAGATTTGATGGTATCATCTCCTTCATGCACTAAGATGCAGAAAAGGAGGGAAAAAACCTTTCAGAACAGTTCCTCTGGGCTAGAAGTTTTGAAAGCGGCTAAGGATGTCTTCTTCCAAAAATCTGTGTAAAATATTTTTGATCTTGTCCAGCTGAAGGGAAACCCGCTTTGTTTGCGTATTTTACTTTTTCTGTCCCGCGAGATGTTTGATCTGTCTTTTGGAAAAAGACAAAAAGATACAGGACTGTTCTGTCAGCCCTTCCCCAGTTAATTAAAATGATCTGTGATAATTAGATTCAGAAACTGTTCAAAACTGTAACTCAGAGATGAGGTAAGGTCATAAAAATAATCACTGTAGAGCTTCTCCACGTTTCAGCGATGCTGATCATCAGTAATCCGGTGTCTTTGCAAGTTCTGAGTTGCGGGTTATTAAAAGAAATAGCCCCGTGTTAAGTTGTAGGCTGTATTTATTGGCCAAAGCTCAGTGCTTAATGACCAGCAAACACTTGTGTCGACACTACCCCGAGTAGCCCAAACAACGTGGTTTGTTAATGCGAAGCAACAGAGGATGGAGAAATGGCCAATTAACGCATGAGATAACGATGCACTGGCTTAGGCGACGACTTGTTTCGAGCCGCAGGCCCAGAGCAGCTGGCGGGGAGCTGGGGGGCTGGCGGGGCGCTGAGAGCTGGCGTGCCTTTGGGGTGCCGGGGGAGCGGGGTGCGGGGGGAGCGGGGCGCTGGCAGGGTGCGGGGGGTCCGGGGCGCTGCTGCAGCCGCCCTTCGTGAGCCACGTTTCTGCCAGACCGCGGTTTTGATTCTCGGCCCTGCTCCCCAGAACAATTTCTGCACGCCGAGGGTCTGTTTTTGTGCCTGAATATGTGTCTTCTGAGGTCAGTGGAAGTTTTCGGATTAAAATGTTAAATATCCGTGGGTCAGGTACCGGGCGCAGAAGGAGAATTGCATTTTAGCTACAAATAGAAGCCTGTCATAGGACTGGACCTGACGGTAGGCAGAGAGAGAAATACCGTCCAGGGTGATGCAGAAGAGAAAGAAGTTTTCGGTGCTTATTTCTGTTTGCCACTTGCAAAGAAGCAGAGAAATGCAAACTCATGGAGACAGTGAGATATTTTCTACTTCTACGGGAACTAAGAAAAAGGTTAAAAAGTGACAGTTTAAGTCAGTCATTGTAAAAGTGGCAGAACTGGATAACTGATACCCAGGAGTATTAAAATAATTGGCCAAGGAGCTCCCCGAGACAGTAATGGTTTATTTTTAACAAATCCTGGAACACTGTGGACGAACCAGAGGAATGGGAAAAGGCTGATGAAAATTGATAGAAAAAATAAATATGATTGGGTCCGAGGGGAATTGTGCTGTCAGCCCCTCCCGCGCCGGATCCCGGCTTTGCTCTCCTCCCACTCGCGTGCCCCCACGGCTCCCGCCGCGGGCTCTCCCCACAGACCTGGCGATGGGAAGCAGCGGGCTCTCCTGCCCCGCCGGCCCCCGGGAAGCCGGCCGTTGGCACGCGCTGCCCGGAGCCGCCGGCCGTGCGCGGCCCCCTCTCCCGCGCCCCGTCCGGCAGCCGTTCCTGCTGGACGGTCCGTCCTGCCCGGACGCTCTGCCTCCCCCGGCTCCTCGTCCCCCCGGCCCTGCCCTCCTCTGTGGGGCGCTCGGTGGTGGGTGCGGGGTTTCTGGGCTCCTCCGGTGCTTGCTTTCCCCAAGGCACCCTCGGGGCAGCCGGAGCCCGTGGAGCCGTCCGGGATGTGTGCCCACCGCTGGACAGCCGTTCCCCGTTGGCCCCGCTCGCCGTCCCGGCTGTGCCAGCGGAGCGGGGGGAGCGAGATGCCGCCGGCCTGCAGCCCCCCCTCGGCAGAGCGTCATCGTGAGGCACCCCCGCCCCGGCGAGCCGTTTCTCTGTGGGTCGCTGCCGCTGGCTGGGGCGCGGGGTGCCCACGAGCAGGAGCGGTAGCGGACAGTGTGGGAAGTGCCCGGTGCTCTGAACGTGGAGTCGCGGGCGCCAGCCGGCCCCTCAGCCCAGGACCCCCTCGCCAGCCTCAGCAGCTCAAACCGGTGTATTCTGCTGGAGCTTGGCTCTTCCAGGGCAAGCGCCTGCTCCTCGCGGGGACGCCCCTGGCAGCTAGGGATGCTCTCAAGGTGCTCCGTGTTTTGCAGTGCTGTTTCGGGAGCATTCCCAGTTTTACAGGAGCTCAGGGTCTCTCGCTGTCCAGCCCAGCTCCCGATTCCTCTCCGGGGTTATCCCTGAGACTTCAGTCTCACGGCTTCCTTTTCCACATCAGAAATAGGAGTTTAATTGTCTCCCCTCCCATCTCTTTCCCAAGCCTGTCTCTCAGCCGTCTGTATTTCCCAGGCGTGGTGGTCGCCCCTCTGGTACCCTCAGTGTCCCGAGCCGTGCTCTCTGGGCTCGGAGGCTTTAGCCGGCGTGTGTCTCTCGTCATTTCTTGTCTTTGTTAGGCGTGGTTGGAGTTTACTGTGTCTTGACAAACGCAGGAATGATGATTTCCAGCTGTCAGTTACAC
Source organism: Phoenicopterus ruber ruber (assembly GCA_009819775.1). NCBI lineage: Eukaryota > Metazoa > Chordata > Aves > Phoenicopteriformes > Phoenicopteridae > Phoenicopterus > Phoenicopterus ruber. The sequence continues at coordinate 387,850 of CM020219.1, forward strand.
AAAATCCCACCGGGCGGCAGGGGACCCCCCTGAGCTCCACCCCGGGTCAGTGGCGGGGGGAGCTGCTCCAGACCTGGTGACCTTCACAGCGAGCTCCTCGCTGCCGTAGCTCTTTGGAGACCTGCACGTTGGACTGATTGGCAGTTGTTTAACTGATGAGGCCAGAGGCTGTATGACGGCTGCTGAGTCCATAATCCCTGAACGCTGGTCCTGTTGCAGCCCTGCAGACCCCTGCCACGTCGGTGTCCCGAGGCTGGGAGGTGCCGGCTGGGCGCCTGTGTGACGTGGCCGTGCCGGTGCAGTCGCAGGTACTGACGCGGCGTAGCCAGGAGTCCCTGCCCCTAAGCGTAGGTACGTCCGAGGCCGCTTCGATGGTTCTCGCGTGTCCTGATCCCTGCTCGCAGACCTCCGTTTGAGAGCAAGGCTTTATGTTTCACAGGCTTCTGCAGGTTCTCCCGTCTCCATCCTGCCCAACGCAGCTTTCCTTACGCGTTTCCTTGTACCCAGGGACCTCATACACTCTCCAGAGCATACCAGGTTTTTAAGCCCTTTGGCATCATTATTCTGTTGCCTCTAAATAGTAATCTGGCAATTATGGAGAGAACCGATATGAACTGATAGTACGGGCCTGGTGTATAATTTCCTGATTGCACTACAGAGATAGGCTTAATGACTTTCTGCAGTGTGTTATCTTCTGCTGTGTCCTCTACAAATTTACTTTTCACTCTTTCTGGGAGGGTCAGCTCCCTGATTTTTTAATCCAGCGGAGGCACAATGAGTTATGTTGTGTGTCACCCGAGGGAGTGACTCGCCGAGTGCTGCCAGGATGGGGCCGTGGTTGTCGGTCATCGCAGCCTGTGCTGCCTGTGCTGGTGCACGCTGCTGTGCCCGAGGTCTCCCTGCCAGATCCAGCCGAGCATCCCTGTGGCTGAGCACCCCTGTGGCCGAGCATCCCTGCAGCCAAGCACCCCTGCGGCTGAGCATCCCTGCGGCCGAGCACTGCTGCGGCTGAGCACCCCTGTGGCCGAGCACCCCTGTGGCTGAGCATCCCTGTGGCTGAGCATCCCTGTGGCCGAGCACCCCTGTGGCCGAGCATCTCTGCGGCTGAGCATCCCTGTGGCCGAGCACCCCTGCGGCTGAGCACCCCTGCAGCCGAGCACCCCTGCGCTCGCCTAGCATGCCCCTGCCAGACAGCACCGGGCAGTGGCTGCGGTTCGTCACCTCTGCCCAAGTAACCCTTTCATTTCTGCCTTCCCCGACTCTGCCACTGATCCCCACTTTGCTGTCCGTCCTGCTTCCAGAGCTCTGCTAACATTTCATGCAGCTTATCATTACTTTCTTCTGTTGTTTTTCCCTATATCAGGAAACCATAAATATGTATTTTAGAGCTGTCAGTTTTTTCAAGTGCGCGGAGCACTACCTCCTGAAAAAATCCCAGCAGCAGATTTTGAGCCAAAGGGAAGATTGCAAAAATAGTTTCTCCCTTATGGCACATAGAAAGTTTCTCTTTTAGGCGAAATTGCCCAACCCTGACAGATGTATCTGAAGTTTTAAAAAATAGGGTCCCAGTATTTCACTGAAACTGTCATCCTTGGTAGGTAAAGGAAAATACTCCATTTCGTATGCCCATTGATTTCCTTTGCATCTAAATACCGACCAAGATCCATCAGTTTCCTGCTGCAGCTGCATACGCACGGTCAGTAAGCTCTTGCGTTCGTGTTCTGAGTGGAGCTGTTCCAGGCCTGCTCCATGGTTGAGCTCTACTTTGAGTTTCCAAAACCAGAGGGGTTGCTGAGAGCTGTGTCCCCTCGCTGGGGAGGGGACATCTGGGCATCAGCCGCCTGCGTTGCGGTCCTGAGCCTCTTCGGGGCATGCACTGTGAATCAACACGGGGAAAGGCAGGGCGTTCTGCTCGGTGCTGCCTTTTTGTTGGGGCCTAAATCACCTCCGTTTCTCCCCTGACCTTCAGCCGAGGGGAGGCAGCCACCGCTCCCAGCCTCACCCCGTGTCCCCAGGGTCCCCGTCAAGCAGGGCTGCTGGGACGGGACGTGCACTGCCTCTCCTGCCCTGGCTGCAGCCAGCGCACGGGAACGCGGGCTGGGGCTGGGCTGGGGCTGGGGGCTGGGGCTGGGCTGGGGCTGGGGGCTGGGCTGGGCTGGGCTGGGGCTGGGCTGGGGCTGGGGGCTGGGCTGGGCTGGGCTGGGGCTGGGGCTGGGGGCTGGGGGGTGGGCTGAGGCTGGGGCTGGGGGCTGGGGCTGGGGGCTGGGGGCTGGCCCGGCCCGGCGCTCTCCCTGGCCTGGCACTGTCCCGTTGGTGCTAGGCACAAGCCATGTGCGGCGATGGTGCCGTTCGCCGTTGTCACGGGGTTTTCAGACGCTGGGTGTTTGCCGAGTCGTGGAGTGCTCCCGCATCCCAGGAATTTCCCATCTCCTGGAAGTGCTCGGAATTTACTCTGGAGTTGGTCAGAGCCTCTGCCAGGGACTCGCCTGCTGGGACAGGGTCACCTCAGACCTTCCCTCCGGGGACGTTCCTCCCCTGGGGCGTGCAGCACTCAGGCTGCAGCATCGTGGCTCGGGGCAATGCACGGCTGGGGAGGCGGCAGCTTGGGGCTGGCAGGTCCCGGGGAAGCAGGTCCCTGCTGGGGCTCCCTGTCCTGCCGGAGCCCGGCCCTGGCGCAGAGGTGCTGGGCTGGAGCAGGAGCGTCACCCCCAGTGCCGTAGCTCCTGTCCCCGCCATCCCCTTCCTTGGGCTTCGTTTCTCTGATCACGCAGTTGCTCCTGACTCTTGGTACCGTCTGGCCCGTTGCTCCCCCAAGAGAGGACCCTGGGCTGGGACCTTGACGACATGCTCGGCGTGTCTGAGGGATGCGCCGGGCTCCTCCGGGGAGGTTGGGGACGGCTGCGGCGGGGCTGCCCGGCCGAGCGCCCTGGCACCGCGTGCTGCCTGCCCGGGGGCAGCCTGCCCCGCTTCGTAATGCTCCTTCCGAACGACGGCTTAAGGCAGGCTGGGGAAACCAGCGTAGGCACCTCAGAGCTGTGGGGGTCTGCCGCGGGGCTGGCCCTGCTGCTGGGCCGCAGGTCCCTCTGGGCAGCTGGGGTGGTCTTGCTCTCAGCCCCCGTCTCCTTAGTGCTCCAGAGCGCTTTCTGCACCGGCCTGCGCCCCACGGCAGCCTCGGCTTTGGGCTGCGTTGGGATTCACGTTCCCTCCAGGACAGGGAGGAGGGAGCTGCCGCCGAGCTGGGGAGCGACGGGGTGGGAGCAGCGCCGGGGGCTCCGCTCCTGGGGCAGCTGGAGGCAGCGGGCAGGGGTGGGCAGGGGCGGGCAGGTGCAGGCAGGGGCAGGCAGAGCGCAGCCAGGACAGAGCCCCACCGGGATCCCGCAGCCTCGCCCTGCGACCTCCCCGCGCCGAGGGCTGTGCCGGGAGCCGAGCTGGGCCGCAGCGGTCAGTCCCCTTCCCATGAAGGGGGATCGCTTGGGCTTCCAGGCAAGGTAAGGTGGTGGATTAATTAGATAGTTAAGTGCTAATAGCAACTGAGAAGAGGTGTACTTGCTGTATGCCCCTAAGTTTGAATTTATTAAAACTCCTTTCTGTATGGCCTATTAATTTTTGATGACTTTAGATAAATTGCATTCAGCTTGAAATAAATTAAAATAAGTGCATATAAATCATTTACTACTCTTGGCTTCTGCAAAACAAATTTCCATTTCAGCTCGTGTTGTCCTTCTTTTATTACATGTATTCTGCCGGAGCACATCATTCGTTATTGTGATGAAAATGTTTTATCTCCTTGAGATTCCCTGGTTTTGCCTTTGAAGTGTCAAGGCTGCTGTAGACGTGGCACAACTTACATCGTTTCAGTAGCTAATTTGACCACATCTGGTTTGATTTACCAGTTAACGGGCCAGACCTAAATGCTTGTGCTGGGTCTGGCCGGGGTAGAGCTGATTTTCTCCCCAGGAGCTGGCATGGGGCTGTGTCTGGGATCTGGGCTGGACACAGCGCTGATAACCCAGGGATGTTCCGTCACTGCTGAGCAGGGCTGACACAGAGCCGAGGCCTTTCTGCTCCTCACCCCACCCCACCAGCGAGGAGCTGGGGGTACAAGGAGCTGGGGGGGACACGGCCGGGACAGCTGCCCCCGACTGACCCCAGGGATGTCCCACACCATGTGGCGTCATGCTCAGCGTATAGAGCTGGGGAAGGAGGAGGAAGGGGGGACGTTGGGAGCGATGGCGTTTGTCTTCCCAAGTCACCGTCCCGCGTGCTGGACCCTGCTGTCCTGGGGATGGCTGAGCACCCGCCTGCCGTGGGAAGCAGGGAAGGAATCCCTTGTTTGGCTTTGCTTGTGCGCGGCTTTTGCTTCACCTGTTAAACTGTCTTTGTCTCAACCCACCAGTTTTGTCACTTTTACCCTCCCGATTCTCTCCCCACCCCGCTGCGGGGGAGTGAGCGAGCGGCTGCGTGGGGCTGAGCTGCCCCCCGGAGTTAAACGATGCCAATACCAAATATGTTTTCTTTCACGAGAGAGATCTACAGTTTGTACCTGGTATTACTTGACGTTAAATTAAACTTTAGAACTTAAAATCCAGCTTATGTTTTATGACTCACATCCACAAGTGATGTTCAGGCAAGTGTAGAGGCAAACCTAGTAAATGCCCGTCTGGTTTTAGATGTTTAATTTACTATATGTTTATGTAAGAGTACAGTGACTAAGAAAAGAATTGGCCTCAGTTAATCCTGCAATGATTGCAAGATATTATTACTAGGATAATAAATGTCCATCTGGAGTAAATCATTGTTAGTTTACTTTTCATTTAATTTTGTAGACTGTGCAGAAGTGGGGCAGTGGAAGAAATGAGTTATTTTTACAGTGCTTGATAAAACCTACAAACTGTTTAGGCTTGGAAAACTACTTACGGTTAAGTCCCCTGTTTTACTTTGGCGTGTCGTGCTGATGATCTCCCTCTTTGATAGCGCTGTTCCCTCTGCTTGTGCTTTCTCCTGATGAAACTGCGCCTGCGTTGGGTGGGCACGTTGGGTTCGACCACAGCGCCCCGTACCTGGTCCCCTTCTCGCCCGGCCCCTTTTGGGCTGGCGCCCGTCGGGGAACGCGGGTGTGGGTGCATTAAACAGCCCGGGGTTGGTTTGGTAAAGGAAACCTTAGGAATAATGTTATTACATTTTTATCACAGCTGTAAGTTAGGAAGTGCCAGCGTTGGGGATCCTGTACTGATGTACAATGGCAGTCAGGAACGGGTGATTTCAGGGACTCCAAGGAGGGCGTGTGGCAGGCTCTGTCAGGCAGGTTGTACATCCAGCTGCCTGTCCTGGGACCTGTTTGCTCGCCCTTACTGGAGTAACTGGAGGTTGTACATCCAGCTGCCTGTCCTGGGACCCGTTTGCTCGCCCTTACTGGAGTAACTGGAGGTTGTACATCCAGCTGCCTGTCCTGGGACCCATTTGCTCACCATTTCTGGAGTAACTCGGCGCCTCACGTCCGTGTGCGTGCCGTCGTCGCTCCCCTCCGCCGTAGGGCAGTCCCTGGGGAGCCGAGGAGCAGCGAGGCCCCGAGGAGCAGCGAGGCCCCGCGGGCTGAGGGTCTCACCGCACAGATGGGTTCAGAGGCGGTCGGCTGCTTGGGACACCTCCTTGGGTGTCTTCCTCTCTCCTGCAATAACAGTCACACCGGCAAAGCGGGTCCTGGGGGCAGACGCAGCGTGTGTGCCAGACCTGAGGGTCGAATCTGCGACTCGATGCCTCACCGCAGGGCACCCGTGGTTGCAGTCGGGCGTTCGGCCGGCGCCGGGACGGGGCTCCGTTAGCACCCCCTGCCTCCCGCCGGGGTGCCGCAGCGTGCCGCGCTCCGTCGGGACACGCCAGTGCAGGTGGGACAGCTCACGCGTGGGGTGGATGGAGTACTTGGATTGCGTTGCACTGTTGGCTGTGAGGCCGTAGGCCCCGCTGCGCGCTATTCAGACCTTCTTCTTGAGGTGTAAGTACTCGCTTTCTCGTGGGTCCCTCCGAGAGGCCAGCAATGCAGTATTTTAATGCTTCACGAACAGTATTTTTTGGCTCTGCTGTTGTAGGATGAATAGAATTGAAGTTAGTGGGGTTCGTTTCACTTAGCGAGCGCTTTTGTCCCTGCAGAATGCATTTTGATTAAGCAAAATTGATTGTTAATGCTGGCCAAATTTTCCAAAGTAGCTGGAGAGGAGCAGGCAGGGGAGCGTAAAACCGAGCACCGTGACTTCTGGGCCTGCCTGAACTCGCCCCCCGACCGGCCATTGCCCCCGGCCCGCTGCCCCGGCCCCCTGCCCAGGGCTCAGCCCCTGACGGAGGGCACTGGGCCGTGGAGGAGCGTGCCCTGTTGTGAGGCAGGTTGTTCAGCAGGCACAGCCCACCCGAGCGCAGCGACCCTGCGTGCTCAGCTGCACGCCAGACCGGGGGAAACCCCGGGTTTGAGTCGGGGTTTGACTCGGTGGGCAAAGCTCCCCGACCTGTGCGATGGGTGACGACAACCTCGCCGAGCAGCCTTGTTGTGCCCTCGGGCACTGAGGCCCGTGGAAGCAGAGCTTAAGGGCAACGCAGAGATGCCTTGCGGGGGTGCGCAGCACCTCTGCTCGCTGGCACGCAGCCACTCTGGCCGCTGGTCCACGCGGGGTCTGCACCCCCGGCCGCAGGGCAGCGCCGCGCGTGGCAGCGAGCCCTCCTTCCCCTCCCCAAATCGCTCTCCTATTCCCGCTCGCCAGATTCCACAGCAAAGCCTGGCTGCGTGTGTTTCTGTCCTTGCAACTCTTCCTTGCCGATTAATCAAAGAGAGCATCCGAGCACAACACGCGCAGAGGCGCAGGGGTCCCAGCTACCCGCCGGAGGGGTGCGCGGTGCCCCAGCGCTCCCGAGCGAGATCCGCTCCCTGCGGCGCCGTCGCAGAGCCAGCACCCCAGAGCAGAGCAGAGCGTGTGCGGCTCGTAGAGCACGTAGCTGCGGGAGGCAGCGTGGCCACTGGAAATGGGGTTGGCGACCCACCGTGAGCTGCGTGGCAGAGAGCGATCCGCTCCTTTATGCTCCTGAAAAGTTTGGGCTCCTGGCTTTCAGATGGCCCAGCACGCACCTCCGAGCACGAGGCTCTGCGGTGCTTCCGCGGGTGCCGTCCCTGGGGAAGGCGGCCGTGCAGGGGGTGGCAGCGAGTGCCAGAAGTGGGTCCCTTCCCAAGCGTGGGTGCTGGGATAATCCTCGGAGGAAGGATGAAGGACTGAATCCCGAGGCAAAGATGAGGCTCCTACTTGCTGTGGATGAAGTGCTGCATTTAAACTTAGGAGTATGCAGGCATTTTTGAAAGTACAGCCTTTGTATTAAAGAGCAATCCCCTGAATTTGAGGGAAGGGCACAGAGTCTTTGTGGAGCTGTACTGGGAAAGCAGACCGGGCGTTTTGCAGCGTTGAGTTTATCCGTGTGCCGGGGCAGCCAGAGCGGTTCCTGTCGATGCCCTGTTAAAAGACCAGGGGCCCCTGGGTTCCCCTGGGCCTTTGCACGTGGGTGTCTTTGCTGTGGATAAACCTGAGTTTTCTGTGCCCCAAAAGCTCTTGCGTGACACAACCCTGAGTGAGGAAAAGCTTTCTCCATCCCGTGTGCTTTTTGCAGTTTCCAGGAGTGAACCAGCGACTCCGGGTGTTGGTGTCCAAGCAGGCTGGAACAGAGCATCTCGTTTTGGTTCTGTGAATGACAAATCAGTTTTTTTGATAGAAATAATGAGATTTTCCTTGTGGGAAAAATGGATTTGGGAAACGCTGTTTGCTGTCAAAAGCTGTTGAGGTGGAAACCGCCCGGTCGGCCGCAGTGCTCGAGAAAGGGACCGTGCTGCCCGCAGCCGCGTGCAGCCGCAGCGGTGGCCACGGGCAGGAGAGGCGGTGGCCACGGGCAGGAGAGGCGGTGGCCGGGGGCATGCGGCACCCCGGGGGCTCCCATGGGGCTCCCTCCGGGGCCTCGTGAAAGGCTGCTTGTGAAAAAAGAAAATCAGAGTAATTTATTTTGCGTGTTTTTTGGTTAATTTTTGTATGGAATTTTGTAATCTGAGATTAAAACTCCGGCAAAGCAGATCTGCAGCTTTGGCAAAAGGCTGCTCTCTCAAGAGTAGTTGTGACATTTTGATTTCATAAGCTCCTCGTGTTCAGGAAAAACCTTGTGACTGTGCTTATTAGTAGGACTGTTGGCCTTTTCCACATTTACCCTTATTTTCACTAGTTTATAACAACGTTGTACATGGAGTGTTCAGGCTGCGCTTGGGCTGAAGCGCTGGGTATCGATTGCCTCCCTCCAGCTGAGGTCTGACTTATTGGATACGTAGAACCACAGAACGGTTTGGGTTGGAAGGGACCTTTGAAGATCATCTCATAATCTGATACAGTGCATTTCAGCAGTTTCTGAGATGACTTTCATTTATTTTTAAATAGAAAACAAACTGGTGACTTATCTGGGGAGGGCTTTGCCATCCTCCTTGCTTGATACCCATTAAAAATCCGCGGCAGGACTTTGCCAGGAGGAAGAGCATCACCGGTGTCGCCTGCGCTGTGAACCTCACCGTCCCGCCTGGCCGGGGCCGGCTCTTGGGTGAGGGGTGCCCTTTGGGGGACCGGCCCTGCCTTCTCCCGCGCCACCAGAAGGTGCCCGTGCCTCTGTTCCCAGCAGCTGGGACACAGAGGGCCGGGGCAGGCGTCTGCGGGGACCCAGGAGCAGAAGCAGGGGAGTGCTGCGTCTGTCATTCCAGATCCTGCGTGTGAAACGGGGATGGCATTGCCTTCCCTCGTAGGGGAGCTGAGAAAACAGGCGCGTGTTGTTGGACATCGTTCAGAAAAGCCAAAGGAGAAGACAGGAACTCTCTTCTGAGCAAGGCTTGAACAGTGAGCAGTAAATAAATCCTGACGCCACAGGTGAACAATCCAGATAAAATATTTAATGGCTGATTATCAGATGGGCACCATCCATCCTGATTCCTCGACAGGACAGGGTCCCTCGGCAAGTACCGAGCACGCATGTGGCAGTGTGTCGGCAGGAGGGAGCCGAGCCGCACCGGCTCCAGCTTGGCATTCCCGGGATCGGTGCCTCAGATCCCTGCACCCTTGCTCCAACCTGTGCTTTCTGGGCTTCGGCGTTTGGGCAGACGTTTCTGAAACAACCAGGTTGTGCTGAGTTTTCAAACCTGCATTTCCTTTAAAACAAGAGTAAAAAGAAAAAGGGAAAGCTGGAAGTGTGTGGTCTGGGATCGTCCTTGGATTTGTGCGTGAGGCGATGCCAGGGGAGTCCGTGCCGTAGCCCAGCCGTGCCGTAGCCCAGCCGTGGCGGTGCCAGCCCTGCTGCTGCTCAGGGCTGCCGAGGCAGAGGAGATGTATCTGCGCGAGTCGCACGGTTTGTTGGGAGCGTGGCGGCTGCTTGGCCGGCACCCCCGGGCTGTGGCAGTGTCCCGTCTCTTTGGCTTCCTGCTGTTCAGAAATGCTCGGTGTTTCAGCTGAATCTCTTGACTCTCTGCATCCTTTCGCCACAGTCAGCCAGCGATTCGGGTCCGCTCCCCGAGAACGGGTACCCAGGACAGTCGTGCGAGTACGTGACTGCGGCCGGCATGGCCACCCCAGCCGCATCGGGTGCCTCTGCCCGGGCAGGCTCCACGCCGGGGAGGGGGCCAGGGTGGTGGTGGCCCCAAGGAGCCTCTTCCCCCCACGCCAGGGCTTGCCACTCGCCCCTCCGCGCGCAGGCCTGTCTGCTGGGGATGGCGGCGGGGCGCGCGCCCGCTGCCGGGAAGCTGCGCGGGCCGGGAGCACGCGGGGCGGCTGCGGCAGGGGCGAGCGCGGCAGCCTCGCCTCCTCCCCGTGCCGCCTGGGAACGCGCTGCTTTGGCAAACGCGTGACAGGGAAGTGTCAAAGCAAATCCCTTCACGTTTGTGTTGTGTTTTGATGTTGCAAAAACACTTAGTTTTGAAAATGCCATGATATTCCAATTCAATACAAATGTTTTGATAAGTTAAAAGCTGTTTTGTTTAAACAATTATTCACTTTATTCACTTAGGCTTGCTCGCATTTTTAAGCTGCGCGATTAATGCCGATACTACAGTCAGCGTTTAGGACATTTGTAGAGTATTTCATGTGGTAATACCTCAGTCGCTGGGACATGCAATAGCTTGGTGTTTCTGGCTTGAAAAGCCAACGTTCGTTTACTGATGTACTTGCGGTGTTTTTTGTGGGAGCCCCCTCTGCAGAGCTATGACCCCCGAGGGGGCTGCTGGCCGGTGGGGGGGCTGTGATGGGCCTGCTGCTGCTGCAGCGTGGCCCCAGCCCCAGCCCAGCCCCAGCCCAGCCCCACCGTGGCTCCCTCGCTGCAGGGGGTGCAGAGGGGGAAACGATGGGTGCTGGGGCCAGGGGCCGACCCAGGAGGGGTCCCGTCCCATCTGCGCTGCAGGGCTGTGAGCCCCGAGAGCTGACGGAGTGAGACAGCGGGAGGTCATGGAGGCGGTTGTGTGTCTTTCCTGCCCTGCCTGCGGAAAAGAAAAGAAGGAATTCATAATGCGCATTTTGTAGAGGGGGGCCTGGGGAGCGGAGCAGTCTGTCTGTCCGAGCGCAGCCGTGTTTGCAGGGCCCTGCCAGCCGGGACACCAGGCAGGCAGCCCCGGCTGCTTGTGTTTTGTTAGCGTACGCTTCTTTCAACAGGCGCGAAAGGAAAATCGTGTGTAGCGGTGAGGGACAGTTCAGTCTGTTGCTTGTGGGTAGTTACTTGTGTACACTGGTTTAGCGTCGCCGTGGGCGGTTGGTGCTTCGCTGGGAGGGAACACTGCTGCCGGACCAAGAGGATGTGTCGCTGGGACTTTCTATTTCAAGGACAAGGAGCAAATACAATGCAAAAAGCCAAAACAGGCTCTCAGCTGCACCTGCTTGAGCCCAGGGTAATTGTACAGCTACAAACATAGCGTGTTGGGTTTTACACTGGACAGATGGGAGCGCGAATATTTCCCTTACTTTTTATAAGTATAAGCGAAGCCAGGAGGTGATTTCCTGTACCGGTTAAATACCGGACACGAGAAGCTGAATGCTTGGAGGAGCGGTGACGTGGCAGGTGGCCGGCGGTGGGTGCCGGTCCCGTGTGTTCAGAGCGGCTTCTGGGACACGTGTGTGCGTGAGAGAGACAGTCCGCGGGGAGTAGAGGGAGCAGAACAAACAGGGAAAACAGACCAAATTCCTGGAAATCTCACATCCCTGCTGCGTTAGCTGCGCTCACCCCGGTGTCACCAGGGCGTACGCCGCCAGCCTGGCACGCGCCCCAGGTGAGCTGGGGCTGGGGGCTGGGGGGTTCACTGGCTGGGGCGCGGGCAGCCCCTGAGCGCAGGGCCGGCTTCGGGCCGGGGTCCTGAGCCTCCCCACGCCTCCCGGGAAGGCTCCGGCACGCCTGGGGAAATGCAGGACACACAGAGCTGTGTCAGCAGAAGTGGAGGAACAGAGTGCCTGGAAAGTGTCCCTGTTCCCCAGCTCCTGCTGGAAGCTCGACAGCCGTGACTCAGGAGCCATGCTCCGTTTGCACTGGTGCAGGGAACCCAGTATTGGTTTTACCTTTTTGAGGATTTGGCATTTTTGAGTGTTGTCTGCTCCAGACAATATGAAACAATTCTAAATTGCTTTAAAAGTAAATAAAGGATAATTACCCTATTTTTCTCCTCAAATTCTGAGCTTTACAGGCATGTTTATAAGCTGTACTCTGCAAGGGCAAGAGCTGAAGCATTTTGTTGTGTAGAAGACAGGTGAGAAACAGCGCGAATCCAGAAACAGAGCTTCTGAGGAAGAAACATGTGTTGTGCCAGGAGATGCAGCATCCCCGTGTGAACTGGCAGTGCCGCCCCGGGCCCTCGCTCTGAGCCTGGGTCCCACCTTGTGCCCGCTTCACCAAGGTTCGTGGCACTGGGCGGTGCCTGACCCCGAGGGACATGGCCCTGGCTTTAGCCCACCCCACCTGAGCGGGGGTGGGAGGGACGAGGTGGTCTCTGGAGGTCCCGCTGACCTCAGCGGTTGTCTCCTCCGGAGGGATCTGCCTTCACGGGACTGAGTTTCCTTTGCATCGTTTCCCATTATTTCCTGAATACGCTGGACAGCTGTGATGACGCAGGGGAGGTTTTTTACCAGGATGCAGGGCTGTGACACAATATATGTGAAGCTCCTTCGAGGTCAGCGACCGAATGGGGTGGGAATCGAGGAGGGATGAGTAATTTTAAAATCATTAGTGGCAGGCAGAGATAATTGTGTCCCTGTAGCAGGGCAGGCACGGGAAGGTTAGACGGACGCCGGAGGTGTGGGTCTGTCCCTGCGAGGGGCCGGGGTCCGCACGGCCCCGTTTGCTCGGCTGCCTTCTGGGAGCGGTGAGGGTCAGCTTCCAGCAGCGAGGTGCAGGGTGAGATGTCCCGCTGATCTGATTCTGCGTGGCAAGTCCCACGCTCCCCGTGAGTGACCGCGGTGCTCGGCAGGCGGCTCTGCGGCAGCCGGGCTCTAACCCTGCCCGCTCGCGGTCCCTCCCGGCCCAGCCCGCGGGGCGTCTCCAGGCCGGGTCTGGGGCGGCGGGAGCAGCTGGGGCAGCCCTGCCGGGACCAGGGCCAGGAACTCGCGGCCTGGGTCGAAGCTGACACAGGCCTCCGCGTACCTTCCTCGCCGCTCTAACGGGTCGCCCGCGCGCTGGGACGGTGGCGGAGGGACGCGGGGCCGCCGGTTTCCCGGGGAGCTGCGGGCACGATGGATTGCGGGCCAGGGCACCCGCCCCAAGGCCGCAGGAGCTGGCAATGATGTTGGTGCCCTCCGTGCATCCTCGGTCTGTGTTACACCGACGAGATTTTGAAACAAAGTATTATATCAAAACACTCTAATCTTATGGGTTATAATAAAATCAGCAGACAAAATAAGTGCAGGTAACAACTTGCGAATTATGTTGAAGATTACAAACAACTGGAGGCAATAGAGCTGCTCACGAAACAGATGAACTGTGGGGAAGAAAAAGCCAAACTGCTGCAACACCTCGATTCTCTTCTGGCATGTGACGGCCCCTTACTGCTCGGCTGTCTCCAGGGCAGCCGGACAGCGGAGGAATGTGTAAAACTAACGGTAATAATGAGTTTAGTATCCTTTAATATAGTCCAAGACACAGCCCCTCTTCTACCGCAGCAAACCCCCGAGGCTGCTTCTGGCTGTCGAGTGTTTTCCCGGGTGGGGGAGAAGCTGCACACCCGAAATAACCAGTGCGTCCCCCCGTGTCCGCGTCAGCCCCTCGTCTGCAGGGGTGCTCCTTCTGCTGGTCCCTCAGCAGAGACTTCAGAGCCCTCAGCGAAAGGGCTAAACCAGATCGGCCGCTTGAGCCAGGGCAAGCGCTGCTGGCTCTTCAGAGCCACAAGAAAATAAACTGGGAGACGCAGGTCATGAGGACTAGGAAGTAATTGTGGTTCTGTGTGCGCGTTTGTAAATGAAAACATCTGAGAGAGTTGACCATCTCCGTGAGCAAGTTTTGTTGCACGTGTGCTTGAAATCCGCTAGCAACTTTCTGACCTACACGACTTGGAAACTTCAGAAGTAAAGTGTGGTGCGGTATGTTGTGCCGTGTGCCAGCCCCAGGCGTTAGGAGTTGGGACACCCCCAGCTGTCCCGTCTCGCCTACGTGCCAGAACACCAGTGGGATGTGTCAGAGGGTGCAGTGAGGGGGTGGCTCACACCCCTCTCTGCTGTCGCCTGTCACAGCGCAGTGGGGGAACCTTTGGGTGCATCACGAAGACAGACCTCGCTGAAGACGAGGTGTAAGGGGGGTCCCTTCCTTGTGGAGCCCTTCATCGGCCGCAGCCGAGCTGCACGAGGGGCTGTGCTGGCTGCGTAGGGCTGGCGACTGTCGTAGTGACGGTCCGGCGGTGTGACAGTCACACGGGTCCCTGTTGTTTCCATCAGGCCCACGTGAGCTGTGGGGTCGGTCCCCGGTCGCAGGGAGCACCCCTGGCTGTAGGGGACGCGTCCGCTGTGCCCAGCCAGTGTCAGCTGGCTCCTGCCGGGAGGTGCTCGCATCCCTGCCCGAGCTTGTCCCAGTTTGCGGTTGCCTCTGTTTGCTCTGTGTCCCTTACCTTCCAGCTCTGGCCTTCCCCCGGGAACACACTTTTCCCGGGTTACAGCTCGGTCTGGTTGTGGTTCCCCCTGTGCTGGAGAAATGACTGTGCCGTGTCAGCAGATGTGCAGCGCCTCGGCCTGCCGCAGCTGCGGGTGCCGCCAGCGCTGCCTGTCTGTGACCGTACCCAGGCAGGACTCAAGACACAGGCTTTTCTTACAAAGCGTCTTCAGGACATTGGTACGTGCTTGAGTGAAGGGCTCCCAGATAGTTGTGTGATCACTCCTTCCTTTGGGGACAGGCTCACTGTGCACATGAGAATACAAAAAAAAGTGCCGTGTTTGTGATCCAAAGCATTAATCACTTGGAGATCGTTGGTGTTTCACGGGTTTGTTTCTGGGCATGCTGCGTGTAGTGGTTTCATGCTGCTCGCTATACCCAGTACCCTGGATGATGTCGTTATTTTTTGCTGTTGTCGTGCCTAACGCTTCCTAGTGCAAAACCTTTCGTCGGGGCAGCTCCCGGTGGAGGGAGCCCGGGGGCCGTGGGGTGCTGCCTGCCCCGCACCCGGGCTGCCCTGTGTCGCCGGGGGCTTGCCGTGCAGGGCCCGGGGAAGCAGGCGTGCCAGCTCATACTGTTGTCGCTATTATGCCGCAGCCAATATTTTGTCTAGCAGGTTAATATTTGCACGCTTCCTCAGAAATTTAGCTGTGCCAATTTAGTAAATGGTTAATTGATGAATAAAGCAATTAAGAAGTTAATATACTGACGGGGTGGGCATTTTGTCCTGCTATAAAGTAACGACCGTTCCATTATCACAGCCGCGTGGCTGACGCGGTCCCAGACTGTAGCCAGCGTTGGGGTACCCGAGCCAGGCTCCGGTGCCAGCGCTGCTCTTCGGCATGCCGGAGCCCCGGCCCGCGGCTGCCCACACAGCGGTGGATGCTCTCACGGCCGTGCTGAGAGATGCTCAGGCAGGAAAATAGACCTAAGCGGGCTCAGGCTGAGGAGACCTGCCGCTGGCTCTGGCGCAAGCACGGCTGTGGCTCGGCGTGTTGCTCCCGCGCAGGGCTCCCGTGCGGTTCTGCGATGCTCCGTGGGCCATGGCGGGCCGGGACCCTGCCTCGGTGGGGGCTGGTGGGAGAGCTGCCTGTCCTCCTCCCCTCCGCAGCCCCGGCAGGGCAAAAGGGCCCGGCACCGAGAGGCAGAAGCGTCCCCTGCCCTGGCCCTCAGCTGGGCCAGACGGTGTGGGGAGGCTCACCTTCGCCTCCCCTCGCGCCCTGTCTTCTGTCCTGCCTTGCCCTCCTTGCTGCCATTACCTGCTGATTTAAGCATCCTCTGCCCCCTGGAAGCCGTAGTTGCAGCTTTGCTGTCCACACTGCAGCACTGGGGTCATCTTACTTCTTTCCCGAGAAACCCAGTTGATTTTCTGCCTCAGACGGGACTGGAGAGGGACTCTGTGGCTCGGATGAAAGGTCAATCCAATCTAACCCGTTTCCAGCTCCGGCTCTGTGGCCGCTTACAGAAAGCCCCGGTGGGCAGGATGTGCTGACGTGGTCCTTGGCCGCCGCGCCAGGGCCACGCGCCGACCCCCATCCCTCCGAGGGGCAGCCGCTCCCAGCCCCGCCGCTGCCGGGCCCTGCTGCCGGCGTCCCCCAGCTGCTGCCCCCCTTCCTGCGCCCGTCCCGCTCCCTGCCTCTGCCCGCCACGGAGGGCGGCACGCTCCGGGGAAGGGGTGCAGACCCCCGCGAGCCCTCGGGCAGGGACCACCTCGCCCTTTATTTTCGGCACCGTGCCCTGCCGCTGGCTGCTCTCAGCCGTCAGCCAGGCGCACGGCATGGTCTAGGGCTTACTGATTCCGGTTCTGCTTTGTCTAGAAATCTCTTTAATTAAAATTATTGTTATTGTTTGCTTTAATCTTGCCAGTTTAGACCTCATTACGGGGAGAAAAATTGCCTCCCAGAATGCATTGCTTTGCACGCGTATCGTTTGCGGCTTAAGGCTGTGTCGCAAATCCTGATTTAGGATCCTGCCGACTATGCCGATTTGTTGCAAATCCTGATTTAGGATCCTGCCGACTACGCCGATTTGTCACGAATGGGTGATTTAGATCGCTTAAAGAACCACCGTCAAAGGTATTAGCAAAAGTGCTTTTAATACGATGTTGTAAAAGTGCAACTTAACAAAGTTCGATGGCAAGGTTCACTCTGTTAATTACCGCATGGAAGAAACATACAAAGGAAGATTGAGTTAGAATCGAGTTAGAATGATTCACACAGAGACTGGAGTCGCAAAAGGGTAAGGAAGACCCTCCCTTTGAGTCACGAGGTTCTGAGTGGACCCCTTTGCCTTCTAAACTCCTCGTGGAGCTTAGGCGCGGCTAGGTTTAATCTTAGTCTCAGACTTGCACAACAGTTTGTGTCTAATGGAATTATCTATACAGCGTTTATAATAATTAATATTGAGTGGCTACATGGGTTAGTAATGTTTCATTAGGATTAATGCAGCATGCTATCAGTTGCTTACCAAAGATCTGCCGTTGGGGACAGGTCTCTGCTCGAGGAGCGACCCTGAGAGGTGTCCCAGCTGAAGGGGACACGGCCGCCATGCAGCCACGTGGCCCTGCAGGAGAGCTCCAAGGCGCTCGCTCGGGCTCTCATGTTGGTGGGCGAGAGGGGCTGGCTTGCAGTCAGACCACAGGCGATGGGAAAGGTACGCGTGAGATCCTCGTTCCCACACCTTCCTTCGTTCCTGGGTAAGGGAGCCTTGGAAAAGCCACCCGCTGTGGGTGAGTTAATCGGGTGATCGGTGTTCCCAGCCCGTGTGCCTCGATGCTCACTGTGCCGCCCTGCTCCTCTGTGGGTTCCAGAGCAGACTGGAACTAGAGGAGTTCTGGGCCCGGCTGCGGCTCTGGCCTTCACCTCCTGTGGAGCCTGTGCCAAACTGCCGCTAGCTTGAATCATAGAATCGTAGTTTGGGTGGGAAGGGACCTTTCAAGGCCATCTAGTCCAACCCCCTGCCATGAGCAGGGACATCCTCAACTAGATCAGATTGCCCAGAGCCCCGTTCAGCCTGACCTGGAATGTTTCCAGGGATGGGGCATCCACCACCTCTCTGGGCAACCTGTGCCAGTGTTTCCTCCTTCCTGCCCTTTTTAAAAATGGGTGCAATGTTTCCCTTTTTCCAGTCCCCAGGGACTTCACCTGACTGCCAGGACTTTTCAAATATCATGGAGAGTGGCTTGGCAACTCCATCAGCCAGTTCCCTCAGGACTCTGGGATGCATCTCATCAAGTCCCACAGACTTATGTACGTTCAGGTTCCTCAGGTGGTCATGAACCTGATCTTCTCTTACAGTGGGAGGGACTTTGCTCCCCCAGTCCCAGTCTTGCAGTCCATCCACTGGAGAGGTGTGGGAAGAGAGGTTGCCGGTGAAGACTGAGGCAAAAAAAGTCATTGAGTGCCTCAGCCTTCTCCTCGTCTGTTGATACCAGTTTGCCAGTCCCGCTTATTGGGGGGGGTACACTGTCTTTGACCTTCCTTTTCTGGCTGACAGACCTGTAGAAGCCCTTCTTACTATTCTTGGCATCCCTTGCCAAGTTCAGCTCCAGTTGCGCCTTGGCCTTCCTGACCCCATCCCTACACAACCGGGCAGCATCCCTATACTCTTCCCAGGATCCCTGTCCCTGCTTCCACTGCCTGTGTATTTCCTTCTTGCCCTTTAGTTTGACCAGCAGGTCTTGACTCAGCCGTGCCGGTCTCTTGCCTTCCTTGCCTGATTTCTTACACCTGGGGATGGAGAGCTCTTGCACTCTATGGAAAGGCTCCTTAAAGCTCTGCCAGCTCTGTTCTGCTCCCTTGTCCCTGAGGGCAGTTTCCCTATTGACTAACTCCTTGAAGAGCTGGAAGTTTGTTTTCCTGAAATTCAGGGTCCTGACCTTACTCTTCACCTGACCCATATCCCTCAGGAACGCGAACTCCACTAGTGCATGATCACTGCAGCCCAGGCTGCCTCCAATCTTGACGTCACCGATTAGCTCACTCGCGTTGGTGACCATCAGGTCCAGCATTGCCTCCCCTCTGGCAGAGCTGTCTATTACCTGGCTTAAGAAGTTCTCCTCCATGCACTCCAGGAGTCTCCTGGATTGCCCACAGCTCGCCGTGCTGCTTTTCCAGCAGATGTCGGGGCGGTTGAAGTCCCCCAGCAGGATGAGAGCCCACGAGCGCGATGCCTCCTGTAGCTGGAGTAAGAAGGCTTTGTCAACAGGCTCCCCTTGATCGGGCGGCCTGTAGTAGACCCCAACCACAAGGTTCCCTTTGTTGCCTCGGTCTCTGATTCTTACCCCTAAGCTTTCAACCTGCTCATGGCTGTTCTTCAGAGACAGCTCCTCACACTCTCTCCATTTCTTGGTGTAGAGGGCAACCCCTCCGCTCCTCCTTCCTCGCCTGTCCCTTCTGAACAGCCTGGAGCCATCGGTAGCCGCACTCCAGTCATGGGATGTGTCCCACCAAGTTTCAGTAATGGCAACTAGGTCGCAGCTTTCCAGCAGCACGGTGGCTTCCAGCTCCTCCTGTTTGCTGCCCGTGCTGCGGGCGTTGGTGTAGAGGCTGCCGGCCGTGTCGCCTGCTTGGAGGAACCCCCCTTAGTTCCTTTGGGGTCTTTCACTGGTGGTTCCCTGTTGGCTCCCATTCCCTCAGGAGCCCCTGGCTCATCTCCGTAAGACTTCCAGTGTGCTGCAGTGCAGCCAGCACGTCTCAGAGCAACAGGCTGAGGGCCCTCGCTAGCACCCCGTCCCTCTAACCTTGGCACATCATCCCACAGTTTGTCACGGGCAACCCTGATATTATCCCCCTCCCCTTCAAGTCTAGTTTAAAGCTCTGTCAATGAACCCTGCTAGCTCCTGGGCAAAGACCCTCTTCCCCCTGTGAGAAAGGTGAACCCCATCTGTCGCCAGCAGACCTGGTGCTGCGTAGACCATCCCGTTATTGAAAAACCCCAAATTGTGGCGGTGACACCAGCCACGGAGCCACGTATTAATAGACGGGGTCCGTCTGTTTCTGCCAGTGTCGCTGCCCGCAGCTGGAAGGAGGGAGGAAAAAATGACCTGTGCTCTGGATTCCCTTTCCCACCAAGGCCCCGAAGTCTCTTTGATCGCCCTTGGACGACACATTGCGGCTTCATGGCCGCCCACACGGAGAGCAGCAATGGGTAACAGCCCGAGGGCCGTACCGGGCTGGGAGGTTTCCCCGTGACGTCCGTAGCCCGGGCGCCAGGGAGGCAGCAGACCTCCCTAAGAGGAGGGTCTGTCTGGCACATTGGACCCTCTGTTCCCCTCAGAAGGGAGTCACCTACAACTATAACCCTTCTTTCCTTCCTCGTGGAGGTGGTCGTGATACGGGGGGTAGACCTTTCTGACCTTAGCAATGCCTCTGGCGTGGATGGACCGTCATCCACATCATCCGCTGACGGCCCTTCCACATCCGGAGCCTCAGACCTGCTGTACAGAGGCACCTGGGAAGGCGAGGTGGGCTGTGATGTTACGATTCGGTCGCACAGCCAGTATTACAAGCGTCAAAGAACCAAAAGAGCACGTCCTCCCCGCGAAGCAAACCGGCAGGCCGGGCGTCAGGAGCCGCCTTGCAGCCGAGGGCCCCTTGCTGCCCGTCTCAGGAGATGTTGCTCCTCACCGGTGTGAGAGGGCCGTGGGCTGGTGGGGACCTTCGTGCGCTCCACTGGGGCGAGAGACACTGGTCCTGGCCCGTGGTCCTGGCCCATGGTCCTGGCCGGTGCAGCGGGTGGGTGGCCAGCCCTGCCCCCAGGCAAAGCTCTCCCAGGTTCTGTGATCTGGGTGTTTCTCTTTTCTCAGGTACTTTGTTTCCAATTCAGCAAAACACTCCCGTGTGTTTACAAATCATTGACCTTTGTGAAATTGAAGCTCCTTGTTCTCTGCTTAAGTAGTTTCAGCAGCTCCTATGCCATACATCACAGCATCTTCATTTGTATGCACCCACTTTAGTACGGCTGCAGGATGCCTTTGGTGGCTGGTGCCAGCTGCTTCCCCATCCTTCATCCCCAGCAGGTGAATATCATCCACTTCCAGACTTTTTTTCCCCACCACGAAATTGCATTTGCAAAGACCTTGAAAATCACAACTCGTGCTGAGGCCTGGAGGGGTGGGAAAGGCAGTCAATGGCTTCTGTCATGACCTCAGTGATGACAGATCATGTCTGAGCCAGGCCCGTATTAGCAGCTGGCTCTGAACAGCCACCGGAGCGCCGTGTTGGGTTTCCCTGCCACGCCGGCTTTCTGCAGCACCTACCATCTGAACAGAACTGGATGCAGTGGAAATCGTTTGCTAATTAATTACTGCCTCCTGGATCCCGCTGCTTCCGCGTGTTGTGCAATTCACAATATGCGAACGACCCTTTGTAGCACTGGCCCCGTCGGCGGATGCTGCGCCACGTAGCGCAAAACCTGTTGCTCCCAAAGACGACGGGGGCAAAGCCCCAGCAAGCCGCACGTGGGGAAGAAGCAGCCATCTCAGCCTGGGGCACATGGCATTTCATTCCCGCGTCCCTTGGATGAATGCCAGGCAGAAATTTCAAGTTCATTAGCTCTTTACATGACCTCCGTTTGTTGCTAGGACCGGTGGGTGGTCATTTGTTTTCACAGCCCGCTGCTGGTCGGGGCCCTCTGGTGCAGCCCTGGGACTGCACCGCACCGGGAGCACCGCTGCGATGAGCCCGAAGCCAGGTGAGAAACGCCCAGCGGGGGATGAAATGCTGAATTGCTGCCCATCGCGTCGGCTCGCCCCCCCGAGAGCTGCCAGGGCAGCGGTGGGAAGGGGGGACAGGGAAGACGGGTCCCTGTCCCCACGAGCCCAGGCTCTGCCGAACCGCTGTCGGACCCGCTCTGTACCTGGGAAAAGTGAATAAGGGAAAGGATTTCCTCCGCTCTGAAACAGGAGCAGCCTGGGGCAGCGCCTCAGCCGAGTCACTTGGGGTGGGCAGGAGGGCAGCAGGCAGGGCTGCCCGGCCCCGAGGGCGGCGTGTGGGGGGTGACGGGGCGGTGTGCGCCTGGGGGACACAGTTTTCGCATCTGTGTGGCAGTGAGCTGTGCGGCCCGCCGTAATTTGTAGTCAGTTTTTATAGACAGATTGAATAACTCAAATTATCAAATGTAGCAACAAAAGTGATTTAGAAGTTTGTATTTCAGAGCCTTTTTTTGCATGAATCACAAATGTCGCATGAGGAGCTTGACTATCCCTGCCTCTTTGCAGACACCAAGTAGTAAATGAAAGCAATGAGCACTTTCCTAGGAAACTAGCATTTCTCTATTTGTGTTATGGTAATCATGTGCTTTCTTCTTCTTCTTTTTTATTTTTTAAGCAAGTAACGAGAATCAGGTAATGCTTTGCTTAGTCGAAAAGGTGTTTTGTGCAAGGAGCTGTAAGCTGTGTCAGTGCTGCTGTCGCTGCGAGTTATCCGTGTGTGGGACGAGGTGTGCTGGGAGGGGAGAGGACGTGGGGCCTGGCTGACTTCCAAGGGACTTGTCTTCTTAGGGCGGCTGTTCTTCCAAGCCACAGACCCTGCGGCTCTGCGTCTTCTGGAGTGTCTCAGTTGCGGGCCGTAGCCATGAGACGGCGTACTGCGCCGAGCCCCCCGCGAGGAAATGCTCTGCGTTCTTACAGTGAGGCGGTGAAAGGCTTTGGTGTCCCTGCGGCGAGGGGGTCGTCACGGGAGCCCCCGTGCCCCGGCGGGCTGGGCGCCGGCCGGGTCGTTTAGATGCAAGTGTGGTTTTGCTGCTTCTGTCAATGGAAGTACCCGGTACCGTTCTTCAGCTGGACACGTCAGTACATCTTTGCATGACACAGATCTTGGAGCACTTGTGAGCGTTTGTGCAAACACACAGCTTTTTTTAAGCTTTGCTCACGCTTCTATTACAACTTAGGTGACACTCTAAAAAAACCTGATAAGGGTGGGTAAGGAATTATTTACCAGGAAGAGCTGGACGCTGGGTGCTGGGAGCCGCTCACAGGCATGTGTGCTAAAATCCAAAAACCTCCACGTCCACTGGTGGGTAACCTCGTCATAACCTTGTCATTCCAGCTAGGGTTTTAGTTTACGTCTCCTTATGTCGCCGTTTCATCTTGTAACAGTATTTCCAAACTTGTAAATGCACCTTGCTGATTCGGTTTTCATCTTGTATAGCTCTTCAAATGAACTTGGCTGAATCCAAGCACATTACTTTAATCACAGCCACAAATCTAAATTAGCAGCATTAAGTTAGCACATCTAAATGAGCGTGGCGTCCCCAGCCGAGACCGTCTGGGGACCCTGGCAGTTGTGCTGCGGGTGCCCTGAGCCGCTGAGCCCGTTTGAGTCTGGCACGTGCCAGATCTAGGTTAAAAGAGAAAAGTCCCACCTGGAAAGGGTGGGTGACAGCCCACGGCCGCAGCTGCGGCCGCCGCGTCGGGAGGTGGCCAGCCCGGCGTCACCGGCGGGGTGTGGGGGCTGGAGTGGGCGGTTTGCTCTGCCGTGCCTCCTCCTCGGCTGCTCCGCACCCCCTTCTCCAGGCGTCTGACCGGCAGGCCCACCCCGACCAGCAGCGCTGTCCCCACACGGACAAAACCGAGTCCACAAAACGTATTTGAATACTGCCCGGGAAGTCTGCTCTGTGCTGCGGTTAACGGTAGTGGTACCGGTCACGGTTACGGTGGTACGGCAGGGATGGGCCATGCCTGCAGCAGCATTCTCAGTTGAAGACCTCTTTTGTTTTTTCTCAATGGGGATTTAAGAGTTGGAATCGGTAGTCGTGAAAACCTACAGCCCCCGGTATTGGGGAAAAAAATAAATAGATAGTGCTGCAGGGTTTAGAGGCTGGTGTTTTCACTCATCCTTTCTGCAACTTGTTGGCTCCTCTTAGTTTGCATGGCTCTGTGGATGGATTATGGACGGACTGGACAATAGGAGCAGTAATTATTGTGCTGACGTTTAGTGTCTTTAAATATCCGTTACAATTCAAGAGTCCTGGTTATGGCTGGCTGTGAAACTTTATTTTGTTTTAGATGAGCTTCATTAGTACGTTCCTGGGATGATAACGCGCCTGAGTAACCCGATCTGTGCACGTATAATTTTATCAGTCCCGAAGGGAGCGGAGCACCTCGTTTCCGACACGGGGCCCCGCTGAGGTCCGTTGCTTGCGCCTGCAGGAGTTCCCTCTGACGCGTAGGTGCTTCTCCGCAGGACCGTGCTCCCTCCCGCCGCCTGCCCCGGGCAGGGGTGGCCGCCGTCCCCCCCCACCTGCCGTGGGGGGACGCTGCGCAGGGACCGGCGCTGCAGCCCGCGCCGAGCGGGTGCCGTCGTCGCTGATGGATGAACTCATTTAGCTGGTGTGGGCACTGTTGTTATCTCCCTTGTTTCCGCACGCGGCGAGGATGCTGGATCTGGCAATGCAAGAGATAAGGCTAATTGAACTGTCAGGCGTTCTGGGAGAGGAGCGCAGCGCTGCTGGCTCTGGCAGCCGGGAAAACAGCGATGATCTAAAATTAGCCCATGTTCCATTTTTATTTAGATCCCTGTTGTTGTGGGGGCTTTTCTTGGGGTTTTTTTTGTTTGTTTTATTTGCATTTTTGGGTTTTGAACAACATAAAATTAGCTCCTTCTGAGTTTATTCGGAGAATAGCATTAAGAGCTTAAATGTTCAGTGGAGATGGCTATAAACCCATTGAATTGCCATGATTTAGAGGCCACTGAGAGTTTTATTGTAGCAAGTAAAGCACACATGAAACATCCCTCATTTTCAATACCTCATGACAAAGTGACTCCAGACCGTGAGGCCAGGAGCGTGTCGGAAAGCTGAGTGCCTGGGGCGGAGGTGCGTGGCACGGCGGGGATGAGCTCTAGCAGAGGGGCCCGAAAGGCACTGCTGGTGCCACGTGTGGTGCCACCAGCTGCCCCCAGATCGCTTTGTCATGTGTATATGAGTGTCTGGGTGTCTGTGTATATATATGTGTGTCTGCAAACATATATATCTCTCAGTTGTTCATCTGGAAGGCAGTATAGAACTCTTTATGTCAGGATACAGAGAATGATAAGGACACCAGGTAACAAGATGAGGATGAAAAACCGTGACATGAACCTCAGCTTCATGGTTTAACCACAGATGGTTTGTCTTTGCTTTTTTATTATGTCATTTGCTTATCTTGCAGAGACTAATAGACGTTTGCTCTCCCTTACAGGCTCTTGAACCGGATCTACAATGGAAAAACTGCTTTTGTTTCTGCTGTTCATTGGCATAGCGGTGAGAGCTCAGATCTGCCCAAAGCGCTGTGTCTGTCAGATTTTGTCTCCGAACCTTGCCACCCTTTGTGCCAAGAAAGGGCTCTTATTTGTTCCTCCCAACATTGACAGGAGGACCGTGGAGCTGCGGCTGGCAGACAACTTTGTTACAAACATTAAAAGGAAAGACTTTGCCAATATGACCAGCCTGGTGGACCTAACGCTGTCCAGGAATACAATCAGTTTTATTACACCTCACGCATTCGCTGACTTGCGCAATTTGCGGGCTTTGCATTTGAACAGCAACCGATTGACTAAGATCACCAATGACATGTTCAGTGGACTCTCCAATCTTCACCACTTGATACTTAACAACAACCAGCTGACTTTAATTTCTTCCACAGCTTTCGATGATGTTTTAGCTCTTGAGGAATTGGATTTGTCTTACAACAATCTGGAAACCATCCCCTGGGATGCCGTGGAGAAGATGGTT
Source organism: Phoenicopterus ruber ruber (assembly GCA_009819775.1). Lineage (NCBI taxonomy): Eukaryota > Metazoa > Chordata > Aves > Phoenicopteriformes > Phoenicopteridae > Phoenicopterus > Phoenicopterus ruber. Next base: position 412,723 of record CM020219.1, read on the forward strand.
AGTTTGCACACTCTCAGTCTAGACCACAACATGATTGACCATATTCCTAAGGGGACCTTCTCCCACCTCCACAAGATGACCAGGTTGGACGTCACGTCTAACAAACTGCAGAAGCTACCGCCTGATCCTCTCTTCCAGCGAGCTCAGGTACTAGCAACCTCAGGAATTATCAGCCCCTCGACTTTTGCGCTGAGCTTTGGTGGGAACCCTTTGCATTGCAACTGTGAGCTTTTGTGGCTGAGGCGTCTTTCAAGGGAAGACGACCTGGAGACCTGTGCTTCTCCCACGCTCTTGTCCGGCCGGTACTTCTGGTCGATCCCCGAGGAGGAGTTCCTGTGCGAGCCTCCCCTCATCACCCGGCACACCCACGAGCTGCGGGTGCTGGAGGGCCAGCGGGCAGCGCTGCGGTGTAAGGCCCGCGGGGATCCCGAACCGGCAATTCATTGGATTTCACCTGAGGGCAAACTGATTTCAAATGCAACGAGGTCCGTGGTGTACGACAACGGGACGCTCGACATCCTTATAACGACGGTGAAGGACACAGGCTCCTTCACCTGCATTGCTTCCAATCCGGCTGGGGAGGCCACGCAGACGGTGGACCTGCACATAATCAAACTCCCCCACTTGCTGAACAGCACCAACCACATCCACGAGCCCGACCCCGGCTCCTCGGATATCTCCACTTCCACCAAGTCGGGCTCCAACGCGAACAGTAGCAACGGGGATACTAAAGTCAGCCAAGATAAGAAGGTGGTCGTTGCGGAAGCAACATCCTCTACCGCTCTGCTGAAATTCAATTTTCAGAGGAATATACCTGGGATACGTATGTTCCAAATCCAGTACAACGGTACTTACGATGACTCCCTTGTTTACAGGTAAGGCAGCCCCAGCCGCCTGCACGGGGCCCCACCAGCTGCTCGGCACCGACGTGCTGCCCCCGGCTCCGGGCAGCCCCCTCCGCCGGAGCGGCGGGCTCCCGCGCCACACCGGCCGAGCCGAGCCGCGCCGAGCCCTGCCCCTGGCAGCGGATGCTGGGAGCCTCGGGAAAGACTCATGCAGTTTTTCACTTGCAAATAGGGAACTTACTTACCTTGAATGGTGTTATTTTTAGATAATCCAAACAGACTTTTAATCCTCTGAACTAATCTGATTGGCAGAAAGGTTGTAAAGTTAGATGAGTAAAATGGATCTTAACACTCTCAGCTTTATGAAAACACAGGGGGAAAGGTGTCGGTAAGCGCATTCCTCGTAGCGCTTTGTGGCGGTGTCCGCGCTGGTGTGCTGGCGACGTGCAGAGAGGCATTGTGCTGCCGGCTGTCCCAGTCACACCGTTCAAAACTGTCTTTGCTTGGTAATTTCTTTTACGTTTTTGCCGTGGTCGCTCTCGTGGGGGGCTCTGCCGTGCCAAGCCGTGCCGGGGGGCTTGGCGGCGCCGGCTGCCGCCCCAACCGCAGGGCAGCAGGTGCTGCGGGACGGCGAGCAGCCCGGTGGGGGCGGCGGCAGGGGCGGAGGAGCCGAGCCCTGGTGGTGCTCACCACGGCTGGGGGCTGCAGCACGCGGCGGGAGGTGGCTGCGGGTCTGCCGGGTTCATTCACGCTGATTTCCTTCTCCCCCAGAATGATACCTCCCACAAGCAAAACCTTCCTGGTCAACAACCTGGCCGCGGGGACTGTGTACGACCTGTGCGTCCTGGCCATCTATGACGACGGGATCACCTCGCTCACCGCCACCAGGGTGGTGGGCTGCACGCAGTTCACCACCGAGCAGGATTACGTGCGCTGCCACTTCATGCAGTCCCAGTTCCTGGGTGGGACCATGATTATCATCATTGGTGGGATCATTGTGGCCTCCGTGCTCGTGTTCATCATCATCCTCATGATCCGCTACAAGGTGTGTAACAACAACGGGCAGCAGAAGGCCACCAAGGTCAGCAACGTGTACTCGCAGACGAACGGGGCTCAGATCCAGGGCTGCAGCGGGGTGCTGTCGCAGTCGATGTCCAAGCAGGCTGTCGGGCACGAAGAGGGCATCCAGTGCTGCAAGGCTGCCAGCGACGGCGCGACGCAGTCGCCGGAGACCGTCTCCAGCCAGGACTCGGCCACCACTACCTCCGCTTTGCCTCCTGCCTGGACTTCCAGCACTTCTGTCTCCCAGAAGCAGAAGCGAAAGCCGGGGCCAAAGCCAAGCAGCGAGCCGCAGAGCGAAGCTGTCAGCAGCATCGAGTCCCAAAACACTAACAGAAATAACTCCACTGCCCTGCAGTTAGCTAGCCGTCCCCCCAGCTCTGTCAAAGGGGCCCCCACGTACAAAAGAGCACAATCGAAGCCAAGTAAGTTCCTCACTTTGCCGGCTGACGCATCCCGAGCCAAGCGCAGGCTCTCCCTGGGCGGCGAGCTGACGGAGCCCCGCTGCCCCGGCAGCGCCCGCGGCGCCGCTGGACTGCGCTCCAAAAGGAGCATGTCCATGAACGGGATGCTCGTCCAGTCAGACAGCTCTGATGTGGATAGTGGAAAAGCAACTTTCTCCAGTTCTGAGTGGATATTGGAAAGCACTGTGTGACCTGCTTTTTTTTTCTTTTTTTTTTTTTTTTTTTAATTTTAGTTTATTTTAATGAAAAAACACCAAACATTGTGTGAAACTCCCTCTCCTGGGGAATTGGATTTGGAAGTCCACTGTTGTCTTGCTGATTAATGGCTTGTTCATGCGGGGTTCTGTATAAGCCACCCAGTGCACACAGGGTTTTTAGTTTTCATTTGATTTTATTCAATATCAAAACCGAAGGCAACGTTCAGAGATTAAAAAAAAAAAAAAAAAAAGAAAAAAAAAGATTAAGGGGTGAAAAAAAGCATGAAACAGCACCAGTGCCTTCCCTACTCTAGGACTGGCTTCCTGGTTCTGCAGTAGCAGAAAACAAAAGAGAGAGTTTTCACAGAAAAAGCCTTTTATAAAGGAAATGAAATTTCCTCCAAGCTAACAAATAACCACTTCTGGATCAATCAGTAAAATGATATTTTTTAAAACGGTCAGACTGTACATTCTTTTCCGTGACAATGGTGTTGCCTTTGTTTTTAGGCAGATGCTGTACAGAAACAACAACGCTGTGTTGTTATGTTGTGTAAAATAAAATACTCACTCCGTACACCAGCCAGCCTCGCGGTGACTGCCCGCCCAGGGGCCGTGCCGGGGCCCGCGGGCGCCGCGCGGCGGGTCCTGCCGCGGGGGCCAGGAGGAGGAGGAGGGTGCCGGGGCGAGGGGTCGCTCTCCTCCTGCTGGGGTCCGGGTCTCCCCGAGAGGGTCCCAACCCGCGGACCCGAGCACCCTCATCCCGCGGCGCTGGGTCCGGCGGCGGCAGCAGCCACCCGCTCGCAGCGCACCCTCCTCGGCCCGTCCCGGCCCTGGCCGAGCGCCCGGGGCTGCCGCGGCAGCGGCCTTGCCTGGTGCCGACGCTGGAGAGACACGTTGCCGTTGAGCACCAGCGCTCGGGGCAGGCGCCTGCCCGCTGCTGCCAAGCCACGCGCGGCTTGGATCGCCACTCCATTTTCAGAGCTGGCCCCTGCTCCGGCAGTGCTGCGGCGAAGGCTGTCCCCTGCCCGCCGGCGCGGTGCACGGAGGTGTGAACCGCGGGCGAGCGGAGCCCACGGGAAGCGTGGGAGCTCCCGCGCCCCAGCCGCGGTGCCGGGCGTCGCTGCAGTCCGGCAGGCCTCTTCGGGGGGGAAGGTGACTCGGTGGAGCTGCGGGCAGAGCGCTGGCACCTCGGGGTGCGGGGGAGAGCCGAGCAGCGGCAGCGAGCAGGGCCGGCAGGTCGGCCCCGCTGCTCGCAGACGGGTACGTAGCCGTTCAGCCACTCCTGGTGATGATGGGGATGATGATGGTCATCTCCTCCTTTCCTAGACGTTTTGGGGCATATTTCTCGTAAACCCTACAGTTCGTTCCCGTTCTCTGTCATCCCCGTGCACAATGAAGGGACTGGAAGATGGTCTCATCTGTAACCTGCTGTGTGATTGCGGCGCCTGTGGGATAGAATGATTTCAGGCCACAATGTAAGGTCACAAACATATGGCAATAGGTGACGGCAACTGAAAACCCCACGTTGTGAGGATGGCAGGCGTGCTTCTGCTGCTCTGCTCTTCTGAAGGAAAGTCTACAATTAATATTAATTAAACTCGTATGGTCATCATGTTTAAATTAGAGACAGCTCGACTCTGCAACGTTAGTGCATTCTCAAATGCCAAATAATAGGCTGATATGGGCTCTGTGGCCATTAAAGTGATAGAATAGTTAAATTTGACACCCTGCGTGCTTGTTCTTGAGGGCAAGGAAACCCAAGCAGATGCCTGAGCTCTAACCAGGGCGGCAGGTCGGCGGGAGAGCAGTCGTGGTAGGGAGCATCTCGTGGCAGGGAAGGTCTCGTGGCAGGGAGTGTCTCGTGGCAGGGAGCATCTCGTGGCAGGGAAGGTCTTGTGGCAGGGAGCATCTCGTGGCAGGGAAGGTCTCGTGGCAGGGAGTGTCTCGTGGCAGGGAGCGTCTCGTGGCAGGGAGCGTCCCCCGGCAGCCCCCGGTCTCTGCCTCCGCAGCCCCCACCCGGGGCTGACGCCCGTGCCAGGTGACCCCCCCCTTGCTCCCAGCCATCGTGGGTTGCTCTCGGCGGTTTTACTGCCTGTCGTGGAAGAACAGAGTCTGGCTGGGGGTGGTGTAAAGGACATAAAAAGAAGAGGCTGTTTCTTTTTTAGCAAGCCCTTTTACTTCCCTTGGGAAATGGGGAGACGAAAAAGGAAATGAAGCCTCAGAATTAGAATGCCCGCTTCCTGCTGGAAAAGTTAAAAAACCAAATCCCTCCTCAGATTTCTCTGGAAGTCCACGTTCTTCCCGAGGGGCTGTAGGCACAGAAACTAGCTGTTAAGCTAGTGCACTGTCAGAGGCAGCGATGCATTTGTCCGAGGGCTGGATGTCTGACAAGTAAGGCGTTGTCAGGCCCGGAGAAACGAGTGCTTCCCTGCTCTCTGCAGACAGCACCCTCCCGTTGCGCTTGGGTACGGAGAGAGCTTTAAAGGTTTTCTGCTGAGGTATTTGTTTTTATCGTGTATTTTAAAAACATCAAATGAAAATGCTTTATATGTTGTCTAAAATTGGACGTAAATGCATCTAATGTTTTGTGAAAGTGCTAAAATATTAATAGCTTCTTGGGATTTAGGGAGTTTTATTTTTGTATTTTTAATTTTTTACTCAAAGGAATCATTTTCTAAACACTGAAGCTGAGTGTTCTGTCCACAGTGCATCTGTATAAGCAGCTTAGAACGACCATATGTCCCCGCGTTTGATTTAATTCTCTGCTAACAGTGTAGGAGCGGTTAGACCTGGACAGCTGAGGGTTCGTCTCGTGCAGCGCTCTCGCTTCGGCAGAGAGGAGTGTCCCTTGGGAATGCAAAGTGTGGCAGGCCTTACGAAGGAGGAAGGTCTCTGTCCTTTCTGTTCTGCAAAACCAGAGGTTGCCAACCGTTTGAGGCCGAAGGTGCTGCGATGCTCCTTGATCGGAACGACATTGGTACGTCTTCGTTCAGAGTGCAGTACGGCAACATGTTCCCGTGCTCCAGAAATGAGCGTAGGAGTTTGATAAACCCGTTGCGGGTGATGGGAGCCGACACGTAGGGCAGTGCTGGGCTGCCGGGGCCCGGGGTGCGGTGCGGCTCGCGCTGGGCGGGCGCTGCAGCCCTGGCTTCACCCCGGGAGTTCGCAGAGACCTGGGGCAGCAGGTGCGAAGCCGCCCCTCGGGGCATCGCCCGGCCCGCGGGCCTGCTCCCTGCGGTGCTTCCCCGAGGTCGATTAACCGAGGTTTCAGCCATGAGATGGTGTCTTTCTTCACAAGCACCGGAGGAGGAGAAACTACTTCAGAAACTTGTTTGCTCTTAACTGACGTTGCTGGCACATGCTTCCTCTTACACCTTTTCCCGATCCTCTTCTCAGAGCATACGTGTTGTGTTAAAGAGGGCTGGTACAAACAACGTCGGGATGGAGAAGCAGGGCTTTGTTGGGTGAAAAGTGTGTTGTGTTAGTTGTTTTCTGTGCTGCCTTTCCGCTTGTGTTCTGGGCATGTTCTTTACAGTGAATATATGGTACTGCTCCGCTCTGGGTGCCACTGTGGCTTTATTTCTGCCAGCACGTTCCCGTGTGTGCGCCAGCCCTCCCCATGCGCCCGGGCAGCCCTGCGATAGCGAAGAGTGAACTGGAAAGCGACGGCCCTGTGCCCCGTGCCTGGGAGAGGGGCCCCGGCTCCTGGGCACACGCCGCTCTGGCTGGGAAGGGCCCGGCAGCCTCCGCTGCCTGCGCCGCCGCAGCACGGCTGCTGCCAGGGCACGCCGCCTGCCCGAGGGGGTCCTGCCGAGGTGCCGCCACGAGGTTGGCTTGTCCCCGCCGGCTGCAACGCTGCTGGAGCCTCGAGGCTTGCTGCCAGCAGTCCAGGGATGCTCCTGCCTCCTGGGGACCGTGAAGGCCCCGCCGGTCACTGCTTCGGGACTGCACGTCGCATCTCCTATAGCCCCTTAGGCACCTGAGCGCGGTCGCTGAGCCGGGCGCACGCCTGGCATCGAGCATCCCAGGCCAGCGGAGAGACCCCGCGCCGTGACGGCCGACGGTCCCGCCGCAGCCAGCGCTCGCCACGTGCGTGCCCTCGAGAAGGCGCAGCACAGCCCTTCCTGTGCCGCTGCGTACCCAGAGCCACTGCAGGCACCCTGCACGGAGAGGGAGTGCGTTCCTTCCCCCAGTAATTGATCCAACCAGGAGAAGTAATGGTCACAGCTGCTATCGCTTACTATCACTTCTCTTCCTATTAATCGAGAGGAACTGGAGTCCCGGAGGTGCCGCTCGCAGAGTGGCAACATCTGTCAGCATTGCGATAGCTCAAGAACACGTCCTGGCCTGTTCCAGGGTGCTGCTTGCAACCCGGGGTGTGCTGGTGCTCTCCTAAAGCAGCAATCACAGCAGCCACGGAGTCACTCAGTGCCTCTCCCTGGTGACTCAGCAGTTTTAACGTTGGCCAAAGTTGTGGTTTCAAAGCAGCAAAGCATGGCAAAGCCAATAGGGTCCCGCTTACAGGAAACATGTATCCCATGTTTTCCCTTGGTAAATGTGTTTCTGTGTGCCGTTCTGTGTGTCGGGGTGTCTGGACCTGGTGCCAGAGCCTGCGCTGCCGGATCCGGCACGTGCTGGGTAAGGTCCGCGCCACAGCACCTCCGTCCAGCCTGGGCTTCCAGGCGGCCAAGTGCCGATTCCCTCTGCCCGTCGTTCCGTAGTGCTGTCGCTGGCGCCCCAGAGCTGGAGTGTCCCTCGGGGTGTCGGGTGCCCGCTGAGGGGTCCGGCTGCCGCCAGCCCACCCTGCACGGGCAGCAGCCGCGCCTTTCCTTCCGTGCCTGCTGCGGGCAGCGACATTGCGTTAGGCATTGAATGTCAGATTAAATCAACTCTGGAAATAAGAAAACACGCGCCCTATTCTCACTCTTACTGTTTGAGTGTGGCTGTGGTCTGGCCTTCACAGCAGAAACAAGAGTCGTAGTGGGGCTGAAGTGGCATGGGTTAAAGCACCGCGGCATCAGGAGCACAAGACGGACAAAAGGAAGCCCTACTGGTCTTGCTGACTGCAGACTTTCAATGCAATTGATTTATTCACAAGAGCCAGGCGCAAACGCTGCTGCTGTAGAAAGAAGGAAGCTTAGCTTGCAAGGAAGGAAACTAAAAAGGGAAAAAAGCAAACGTGGCACATCGCTGGCTGCAGAGAGACCCCACGTCGGAAAATTTGTCTGAAAATGAACAGAATAAGCTCTGCTGGTTTTGTTGTGCTGGAACAAGCTGTGTCACCTCAGGTCGTTTCCAGCACTGCGCTTTAGAAAGCATTCCTGTTGTAAATCTGGAAGTTGAGACCAAGTTGGTGTGCCTAGCTTGGTGCCAAGCTGGTTCTCCTCCCGGACTGCCGGTTTTCTGTGTGAGAGCCAGATTGCTTCTCTAGAGGTGCCCACCGTGTTTTGTGTGCAAGCCGCGCAATCTCTTCTGCAGGGGAAATTTCCATTGGGAGAGGGAAATGAGGAAAACCGCTACAGGTTGTGGCCCCGGCCCCCTTGGTTTTCCCGGGAGGCCCGTGGAGGGGGGGCGGAGGGCAGCACCAGGTATCGGCACGCAGGACCGCAGACCCGAGCCTTGGCTTCATGCGGCGAGGCTGTAGGCAGCTGGGAGCTGTAACCCGCAGCAAACCAAGGATGAATCTAAACCATGGTGTCTAGTTTGTAGTTACGTGCCACGACCGCAGCTTTGCGTTCCCTGAGGTAAGTGAAGCCGTCCCACGGTGGCTCCTGACGCACGGCGGGGCCGCAGGCGAGGCAGCGCTCCTCCTGGGGAAAACCAGCGGCCCCGTGGGCTCTCTGCTATGCCGTGGACCCCTTGGGTGCAAACGATGTGGGAGCTCAGGGCAGGACAGTTAAACATCTGCATCTTCTCTCTGAAGTGACTTCTCTTGCATGCAAACCTCAGGGAGGCAAGTGCTGGACTCATGCCCGTCCACTGCTCCGTTCTGGTGGTTTCAGTTCTGTGCAAACTTCTGAACTGTGCAGAGTTGAGCTCCCTGCCATGGAAAAAGGCTTGGCCTCAGTGAGGGCAGAAGCAAACCTAGAAACTGGAAAATTCTCTGATTCTGCAACAATGAGCTTTACTGGTTACTTTTTGGGGTTGTGGGAGGTTTTTGTTAGATTTTCCCTTTAGCAGCAGCACCGCCGTGCCAGCACTTCCAGCTGGGGCCGAAGCTGGCTGGTGGTGGCTCGCTGAGCCGCGGGCTGGGGATGCCAGGTGCCATTAACCCTTTCTCCCGTTAGCCGCCGCGCTCCGGCCCCCGCGGTGTAGCCGGCACCGAGCCGGCGGGGTGCCGGGCCGAAGACAGGCTCTGCTGCCCGCTCCCTGCCCGGGCAGCTCGGCGGGCAGCTCCCAGGGCTGTCGGCGTGGTGCCGAGCACCTCCCAGTGCCGCCTGCCCCGTGGCAGGTCGGCTTCGGCTGCGGGGAAGGGCCGGATCCTGCTCCTTCTCCCCTCACTGTCTGTTTTGTCTCTTTGCACAGAAGCCGGGGCCGATCCGCAGGATGCCTGCCCTCCTCCGCTCCCCGAAAACGTTGCCACCGACGTTCTTACTGGGCAGAAAACAATACGGTTCCAAGTCACCGAAGATTAATGTGTCGCACCACACTCACCCCACCGAAACCTGTACTTGAAGCTGCAGCCGAAGCCAAGAGGCCGTTGAGGTTGGCTGCGTTGGATGAACTTTCTCCCCCCGTTCACAGATTGCCCATCTCCCATCTGCCACATTAAGTCTAAATACCTTTTTTTCTGGTGTCCAAGGTTTTTATAAAACTAAAAATTATGATGAAAAATCTGGTGGCAACAGCTGCAGTCCCAAGTCATGTTCAGTGTCGCCAGTGGTGAGTTCACAAACTGTAAACATGGTAGCTTATATCACCTGAACAAATAAATGTTTTACTACGACGGCGTGGGCATGTTGGTTGATCCGGAGGGTGCTGCCCAGCAGCAGGCATGCCCGTCTGCGCGCGGTGCTGCTGCTCCGCACAGAAGGGCCCCGTGCCGCCCCGGTCCTCGCGCCCAGCACCGTTGAGTGGGTCGGGCTCGGCACTGTGGCAGGTGATGGCCGGGGTTACCTGTGTCTCTGCGGTGCGGGGGCTCTGCTCAGCGAGTGGCAGTGAGCTGTGCCCGGCCCCAGCCCGCAGCCGCCGGTGCCGCCTGCCCAGGGCCACCGGCTGGGCCGGGCACCGATGCCGCAGGAGAGCCCCTGGGGGCTGGGTGAGGGCTTTCAGCAGAGAGGGAGCGCCCCGTCTGCCCCTGCCCGCGGAGGGGAAGGCCCTGGGGCTCCAGGGCTGCTGGCCCCGCAGAAACCCCCTCCCTTGCGGCCGGGCTGCCCCTCTCCGCGCCGGGCGGGGAACCTGGGATGTGGCAGGTCCCAGCGCCGCGGGCTCCTGCAGCACCATGTGCCAGGCGCACCGTGAAACAGGCAAAGCACCGAGCGCCGGCGTGCCGCTGGCTCCTGCGCAGCATCAGCCCTGACACGGGAAAGCCTGGGGTGGGGGCGGCTGGGACCGGCCTGGGGCTGCACCCCTCCCGCAGCACAGCAGCCCCCTTGGCCGCGCTGCCAGCCCAGCGGGACAGCGGGTCTCCATCACGCCTTGCTTCTCCAACAAGACCAAGGGGTTTTTTGTTTCGTTCTTTTCTTCCTCATCAAGAATCCCATATGGCTTACAGATACAATTATAGCTTCTACAAAGACCACAGTGAATCAAGTAGCTTTAATATAACTTCTGAAGAACAGATTACAGCTAGTGTAAATATTTATTGTCGGTGGGGCCGGCTTCCCATCGGCTGTGCGAAGGGCAGGCGATGGAGCTGCCCAGACGTGGCTGCCCCGGCCCAGCTGCTCCCCACGGCCGGGACTGGTCCCACCGGTGGCTTCTGCCACGCTGTGCAGATGACGGGCCTTGGGCTGGGCAGCGGGCTGAGCAACTCACCCATGGTTTGCCCATGCCGGCAGAGACACCAGCATCTCCCCAGGTCAGGGCAGCCCGTGGGAGGAGAGTCTGAGCTAAGCCAGGAGCCTCACCCTTCGGGTTTCCTCTTACGCTTCCTCCTCTGATGGCTGGAGGCCGGCAGCCACGCTGCAGAGCCGAGGGCAGCAGAGCCGAGGGCTGCAGTGCTGAGGGCTGCAGCGCCAGGGGCAGCAGCGCCGGGGGCAGCAGCGCCGAGGGCAGCAGCTAGTGTTCACCTCAGGGTGTCGGCGACGGGGACGCTGAGCTCACCGGTGGGGCCGGGTGCCCAAGGGCTTGTGCATATGCGGAAAACTCGGTGCCGGTCCGGCCCCACAGACCCTGGGGATAAATGGTCCATGTTCCATCCAGCGCACAAGAATACCAGGCCAAACGGAGACTTCAAGGGGAAAGAAACATTGATTTTGATCAGGAGTGGGACTCATCGCCCTCGTTCTCACGAGTGTGACCAGGGATCTTTCTGTGCTGCGCACAGCCTGGATTTTGTGTGGATTGTAACAGCAGCACATATTGCTCTTCCCCTTCCTTACTGCATAGTGTAACTGGAAGAGGATGAGCCCAAAATAAACTACTTCTTCTCAATAAAATGTTTAGTGGAAATTGAGCGCAGAAGCTCATCACCTCTCACTGCAGACCCGAGCGACCTCCCTGGTGCAGTTCCAGGACAGCTGACCTCTCTCGGAGCAGGCAGATGATGTTCAGGCCTGCGGAGCAGCCGGGCAGGGTGGGTCCATGCCTCAGAAGTGTGAGCTGTAAGAAGAACCGAGGGGCTGCCGCTTCCTTTTGACATCCCGCGCGAGGCTATGCAGCTGCTGAAGCCCTTATTAAACCAACAAGCTCCAAACTCTGGCTGCACAGACCGTATCAGCTCTCCGGATTTCATTTCACATTAATATCATGTTATTACCCTCATTCAATGGCTCCAATTTCAAGCTTCCATGCACAGAGCAGAGCTACTTTTCCCTTGCTGATTCCTTTTTATATCCTCTTAATTAATTGTCAAGGTAAGTTCCACCTGTCAGCTCAATGTTAGTCAGAAATCCAGCTTTCACTGTGGCAAGATTTGCTGAAGTTGTGAGTCACATTTTCGCACCCCCCGGAAGGTCTGTGGAGAAGAGCGGGCCAGCCCTGCACCGCCGTGAGTAGTCCTGGTGGACCTGCCGTAGGGGCTGCTTTGCCTAGGATGGCTGTGGTAGCACTTCATCCGTACGTTCGGAGATTAGAGGAGTATCATTGAATGAACGAGCAAAAATGACCTGTTACAGGGACTCAGAACTTGGATACCTATTGAAGAATCATGCAAATCATCTCAGTTAGTTGGTAAGGCTGAAGGAAATTCTGGCCCAGGAACAGCATTTTCTTATTCCCGGTGCGCACCGCACCAGCCGATGCTCCGTGCGTCAGCGTCCCCTGTCCTGCCTGGGACCCGGGGCGGGTTTCTCTCCAGCAGGGCAGCTGTAACACTTTGGGGGCTTTCTCCACGAGTGACCCCATGGGCCAGCCACCACCCAGCGCTCAACGTCTCGGTGGTACCACCGGTGCTCACCGAGGAGCGGGTGGTGAGTTGGTGGTCCAGGAGAGGCAGGCGGGGATGCAGCACCCACCCCAGCAGCCTCCGGGGGAGCTCAGGCTCCCGGGCAGCCCGGCACACTGCTCGCAGGACCTGCGTGAGGCCCAAACGATGGTGGTGTGATGGTTACGTCTCAGCGCTGTTCCAGGGCATCTTCCGTGAGAAAAGCCCGGGCGTTACAGCCTGCCAGCGGTCGTGACTGCCGCGAGCCCTCAGCTCTTGCAGTCCTGCCACGCACTAGGCAGAGCTAGTCCAGAATTTTCTGATTAAACCTTGTTTTCGCAGAAAAACACAGATTTATCATGGTCTTGTTCTGGTTTTGTTGTTTCTTGGGTTTTTTTCCTTTTCTTTTCAGTGGGGGAAAAATTAATTGAAGAAAAAATTTCTGTTCAGAGACAAATTAAACCCTAGAGCAGCCTGTAGAGGATGAGGTCCTGGGAAGCAGGAAACCCAGATTTGCCTAGATTCGCAATAGGGATTTGAATCTCCATTTTCCATGTCTAATGCAAATGTCATTCAGTATTGGCCCCAAACTGTAGCCCCAAATTAGCGTGGGCATTTCTCCTCCTCCTCCTCCCTGCTCCCGCAGGAAGCGGTTGCCGTGTCGCACCCAAGGACTGCAGTGACTGCTTCGGTCTTACTCGGCTGCCCAGGTCGCTGATGAGCTTTGACAAGGATGGCTGCAGGGCGAGGCTGCGCCTTTGCCTGCTGTGCTTGGCGTTCCCTGGGGTTCCCTTCTCCCGCTGTCCCAGCCGGGAGGGCTGCAGGAGCAGCCTCCCACCGTGCTTCAGAGAGGGGCCGTGTCCCGCCTGCAGGCAGCCTTCCAGTGGGGCCCTAACCTCGCCGCCCTGACGGAACAGCAGGGCAGGGGTTAGCCCTGTCTCGTAACCGCTGTAAACGTGGGCTCGGGCTGTCCCAGCGGAACGGTGTCGCCCCAGCCCCGGTCCCCTGAGTCCCTGTGTCCTGCAAGTGGTGACGTCCTCGTTTCCTGCTGACGGCAGAGTGCCCTCTTCCCAAATCACACCGGGCAGACAGGTCTAGCGCCCGAGGGGGCACGGACCCAGGGACCGGTGGTGGGTGCTGAGGGTGCATCCTTGGGGTTAAACAGCACCGAGTTTAACAGACACTGCTAACAACTTGGTCTTTTTGGTTGGTTGGTTGGTTTTGGGGTTTTTTGTTTGCTTTTAATCTCCTGGAAACTTTATGAGACTACGGAAGCACTTCCGGGCTGCGCTTCCAGGTTGTCCATCTACCCTAGGGTGGCCAGGTCCTGGGGCAGCAAGGAGTCGGCTCCTCCGGGGTTTTTCCGTAAGGCAGGGGGTGTGGGCCGTGCAGGAGCTGTGTGCGCTGCACACCAGCCTCCTGGTTGCTGCCCTCACAGTGGGACTTCCAGGGGAACTTCCATGGAAATCTGAAAAAGTGTCCGTTTTGTTCACACGTCCAGTGGCTGTTGTCTGTTTAGCACGTGTGTGGCAAGCAAATAGCCAAGGAACCCGCTGAGTGCTGATCACTGCGACGCGGGTGAACATCCTCCCGCCCTTACCGATTCAGAGCTCGCTTTACAGGATCTGCGCGCTGGTCGCTCCCTCCACAGCCCATCTGCAGCCGCTGCGCGTCGTGGTGCGTGACGGTGCCCGTATGCACCTCCTGCTTCAGTGTGGGACTAGCTCACCTCCCGAGATCCCCCGGCCCCGCAACCGAGACGCCTCAGCACAACCCAGCTTCCCACTAGGAAGTCTTTGCCGTGGGCTTGTGTGGCAGCCCTGCCCCTTGTCCCTGCACGCGGTAAGGTTTTGCACCACGTGGCTTCCCGAAGCATCGTCACTGGCCATTTCCGAAACAGGATTTCCTTTGCGGTTGTTTCCCTTTGCAGCTGGTAGTCATTTCTCCTAGCCTGGCCTCAGACCATGTTTAACGGGCTCCCTGGACACGTGCAAGCACGTTCCCCTCTCGGTGCTCCTCCAGCTGGGGGCTGCAGACGGGCTTCTCCTGGATGCGAGCTGAAACATCTCCCGGAGGCCTGGGGAAATTTGGCTGAAATGGGACACAACAGGCTGCCCTGGCTCCGTTTCTCCATGCCTCCGGTTCCTTCCATCCTGTCAGAGCCCACCACAGACTCGGAGCCTCCTGCGAGAGCTTGGTGGTGAAGGCTGAGCGGCACATTCCAGTGACACACTGGTCCAGGGCTGCTCTCCAGCGTCAAGTCTGGAAACTCATCAATGAAAGCCAACGGGAGAGAAGACGAGGTGATAACCTGCGGTCCAGGAAGCCCCCAGGAGAGCCACTGCTGCCAGAGCTGCTGGTGCTCCTTGCCCACAGGGGGTCCCCAGGAAGACCCCAGGGGAGCACACATTGTCCATGGGCCACAGAAGGACACCAGGCAGCTGCTGCGCGTACTGTCCGCCCCCAGCACCCTTTCAACACCTTGGATGGGGTCTGCGTGTGCCAGACTACAGCAAACAGCCAGTCGCAGGATACAGCATCTTTGTACGGGGTGACGGCACCTTCCCCGGCGGCACAAGATGGACGCAGTGACAGAGCAGAACTTTGTCTTCATCGAAAAAGCCTAGTGGAAATTAAAAGGATGGGAATTGAATACGGAAACAGTCCGACAGTGGGAATCGGGAGGACTGGGAATGGTGGCTGGAGACACTCTGTCCCCTCCTTTCCAATTGCAGGGAACAGTATCACATAATCTTGCCCATAGATGAATCGGGCCCTGCTCAAAGCCTAGTTAGATCTCTCCTCTCTGCAAATCCTCCTGAGGGATCTCTCCAAGATGTCCATCAGGCATTTCTATTTGTTGCCACTCATGCCATTTCTTTTTTGCTGATACTGCCTTGTAACACAGATAACTTTTTTCACCCCTAGATGTTTTTCTTACTAGCAGACCTGTAGAGCATGTCTGCGCCAGCCCCGTCCCACAGCCACGGCTCTGCGCAGAGCCCTCGCGGGGAAGGGCAGCACCGTGCCCCACGCCGCACCTGCAGTGCTGTGCAGCTGCAGCAGGGTCGTGGGTTAACCCCGGCCGGCAGCTCAGCCCCAGCAGCTGCTCGCTCACTCCCCCGCAGCGGGGTGGGGAGAGAATCGGGAGGGTAAAAGTGACAAAACTGGTGGGTTGAGACAAAGACAGTTTAACAGGTGAAGCAAAAGCCGCGCACAAGCAAAGCCAAACAAGGGATTCCTTCCCTGCTTCCCACGGCAGGCGGGTGCTCAGCCATCCCCAGGACAGCAGGGTCCAGCACGCGGGACGGTGACTTGGGAAGACAAACGCCATCGCTCCCAACGTCCCCCCTTCCTCCTCCTTCCCCAGCTCTATACGCTGAGCATGACGCCATATGGTGTGGGACATCCCTGGGGTCAGTCGGGGGCAGCTGTCCCGGCCGTGTCCCCCCCAGCTCCTTGTGCCCCCAGCTCCTCGCTGGTGGGGTGGGGTGAGGAGCAGAAAGGCCTCGGCTCTGTGTCAGCCCTGCTCAGCAGTGACGGAACATCCCTGGGTTATCAGCGCTGTGTCCAGCCCAGATCCCAGACACATCCCCGTGCCAGCTGCTGGGGAGAAAATCAACTCTACCCCAGCCAAACGCAGCACAAGCAGGCGCCGGGCTCAAGGCACACGTCAGGGTGTTAATTGCAGCCGCTGCCCATGAATTACGACACTTCCCTGTGTGCCGGTTCGGCACCGGAGGCAAGAGTTAGTGCTGAAGCATCGGCTATCGGTCCGGAGCTGGCAGGAGCAGAAGGCCCAGCCACGCATTCCCACGCCGCACGGCTGGTGCTGACCGGAGCCCTGTCCCGGCGGGGCCCCCCCCTCTTTCCACCCTGCTGACAGCCCCTCTCCGGTGTCTGCTTTTCCAGACAGCTCCTGCCGGTTCTCAGGTACCACGAATGCAGCCAGAAGTTGGGGGGTGAGTTGGAGCCTCAGGAGGGAGCACACGAGAGGTTGTCACTCCCCGTTAGTCTGCCTGAGCAGAACCTGTCCCCGTGTCTCTGTGCCCGTGACAAACGCGTGCTGCCCGGGGGAGACCGCCCCAGAAATGCCAGCAAAGGGCAGGCTCCCCTCAGGGGCACTAAGGCGAGCGCTCAGGGGACCCAACAGCTCCCCGTCAGCTTCCCAGCTGCCTGCGACAGCACGTTTTAGGGGAGGTGGCACGGACCTTCCCAACAGCACAAGGGAGCTGCAAACACCCGAGAAGGTGCCTTCCTCGGAGGAGTCCCGCCGTGACCGCGGGCTCGGGGTCCCGGGCCAGACTGCTCAGCTGCCGGCGTCTCGGGGGGCTGCAAAGGGACCGGCACAAACAGGCAGGTGAGCGCACCCTCCACTCCCCACCCAGCCGAGATACACTGGGAGCCTTGAGGCCAGCCGGAAAAAGCTTTAATCTTTGAATTGTGGGGCACCTCTTAAGTTACCACATCTTCCAGTAATTTTCCTCCGTAAATTATCCTGTATACACGGGATCTGAGGTGGACTGGTTCAGCACTGACGCAAGCCATCGGATGACGGTTGTCAAACAGGCTCCTAGGAGAGACCTTCCCCGGCTACCAGACAGTAAAAAATGTGTGAGATAAGGAGGACGTCAACATGCTGGTGTCATCTGCCTTGATGCAGACATTTCGCTGTTGATTAATGACGTGGCAACCCCTTTTCCCAGTTACATTGGAAATAATGTAGCCCTTTGGAATTATTTCAGGTTGCAATATCCACTGCCGCATCTGTGCTCATGCTTCTGAGTGGCAGTAATTACACAGCTCTTAAACATTCATTCTTTTCTAAGTAGTCTAATATTCATCTTCATTATTTAGGAGTATTCATCCTTTAAAAATTGTCTGACCTTTAAAGTCCTAAAACCCTACTGAAATTTAAAATACATGGAATCTAATCTGTGTCTGGGCTGATGTCCTGTCGCTGCCTCGGAGGACGAATGTGGTGGCAGTGGGTAACTCCCTGCTGGGACCGAACCCTTCCGAACGTCGGCGAGGTAGCCAGGCTTTGTGTACGAGCACGTTGTGCCCGGCCTCTGGAAGGGACCCGTGGGCCCTGTACTGCCTCGCCAGCTGCCGGCCCAGCGGCTCGGGCCGGGCGCGGGCAGAAACCTCCCCCCGGCAGCGGCGCGGGGAGGAAGCCTGGGGGGTCTCTGTCCCCGGAGACCCAACAGGGTGAAGCCCTGAGCGACCTGGGCTGAGCCCAGGGCTGGCCCCCGCTGAGCCGGGGCCGGGGCAGAGACCCCCCCCTGGTCCCATCCCACCTGGGCAACTCTGCGTCTCTGTGATTCAGCGCAGGACCAAGGACGGTCCTGGCCAAAGGTACGGGGTTTGCTGGTTTGGTTCGCCTTACTCCCTAGTTCGCTTCCCGGGGAGCAGCTGTGCCCTGGCGCCGGCGGCACACAGCCCCACGCTGCCTCGGACCAAGGGGATGGGAGGTCGCACAGACACCTGCAGGGGAGGGGAGGGCCCTGCCCGAGGGGAAGCGGGGCTCTTCCCTCCTGCTGCTGCTTGCCTTCTGTGGCCCTCCTCGTTCGGAGGGGAGGGCAGGCGAGCCCTTCACGGCCAGCTGACAGCCAGCTTTCCGAGGACATCTGCCGCCAGTTCAGTGCCCCCTGCCTTGGCACGTAACGCAGTGTCTCGGTCAATTCCGTCTGCAGGAGACGCGGGTGCCCCTCTCCACCCTGCCCGTTCCCCTGCCGCGACAGCGCGTCTCCGCAGCCCCGGCCGGCCTCGGCGGAGAGGACGGCATCCCCTCCCGGGGCAGGCGTGGGCTCCTAGCGAACCTGCGGCAAGGGGAAGCACGTGCTACACTGAAGGTACCTCCAAAATACCCAACGTGCACTTGCTTTTCCTCCAAGTGTTTCACGCTGACTGTGCCTTGCCCTAGGGCGATGAAGCCCAGCGCCAGGCAACGAGCGGTGCCTCTTGCAGCTGGAGAGATGAGGATGATGGACACCGGCTGTCCCCGCCAGCCCGCAGGCCAGCCCACCCGCGGCCTGGCGTAAATGTGGCCCAGCTGGGGCTGGGGAGGGAAACGGGGAAGCAGGGTGGGGTGGCTGTGCTTGCTTTTCTCTGTGCCACTGGGCCAGGAGCAGCACCGGGGTTAACCTCCGGAGGCTTCCAGGAGCTGCTTAGTGCAGGAGGGAAGTTTGTCTGCTTTGCTGGGAGGAAAGCACAAGTTATACAAAGGAAGCGATGCCACCCCGGAGCGCGTCCCGGCCAGCCGCTCCCCAGGGGCGGGTGCTGAGGGCCCCGCGCAAGCGCTGCCTGTGCCAGGGAAGGAAAGCAGCCCCGAAGCCCGAGCGCGGCTCCGACTGGTGCTGCGCTGCACGGGCAGGAACGCACGCACAGGTCAGTGTTGGTGCTGTGGATGGGTTTGTGCGAACAGGTTCCTTCCAGCTGCTCTGTAGCCCCAGGCCCAGCTATGGCCAGCAGAGCTGTCCCGAGCCCTGCGTGTGTGGGAAGGGGCTCTGTGACGGGGTGCTGCTTGGGAGCCAGCCCTGCGCTCTCCTGCCAGCACCTTCTTGCTTCCCTGTGCTTCGGTGCTGGCGGAGCCCTGACCCTGTGGTGCCGGGGGGCTGTGCCCTGGCTTTGGGGGTCCCTGGCGTGTCGGTGACTCCTCGTGCCACGCAGCCCGGCGGTGCTGAGCCCTCCCGGGGTGGCTTGTGCAGCCCTGCAGGGCTGAGCTCTGCCAAAGGCAGCGTTCAAAAGCCGCTCTGCAGTGAGTGGCTTAGGTTTTCTATGCAGAGGTTCACAGAACTCCTGGATCTTTGGGTGTTAATGGACTGCGGGAAGCTGAAGATCCGTGGCAGTGTGGTTTCTTGCACAGGCACCAGGGCTCCTGGCTCTGTTAAGTGGCAGTTTCGGTACTTCACAGAAAAGCTGTGCTGTGCCAGAGCAACAGCTCCGTCTGCCCGGGCTTTACCCTCCGACGGGGTGGGCTCAGTTCCATTGTCTGATGAAGTGGTCTAAGGCTGCTGGAGTTTTGTTTCTGGGTGGTATTCCGTTCCAGAAATGCAGGACTCCTGATATCTACTGCTTTCCCTGGCCAAGCAAACTCGACGTGCTGAGCTTTTTTCTCCTTGGCTGTAAAAGAGGAGGAGGGGAGGGATCGTTCTCCTGTCTTTGCCAGTTTTTTACTTTCTCTGATCTCTTGCTGCTTTTGCATTCGGGAGGGTGCGGAGGGTGGCGGTGCCAGGGGTCTGCGGGCACTGGGCTCACTGGGACGCTGTGAGAAGGGGCCCAGCCTGGCAAGCACATCCCTGGGCACTGGCCCGGCGGGATCGGCTCCTGCGGCAGATCGCTCCTCTCGGCCCCTGGATGGTGGCTGCATCTAACTGCAGCTGCAGAACCGGGGCAGGCCACGGCTCGCTTCTCGGAAGCGTTTCGCCCCCCGGGCGGGCTGCCCACGCCGCTGGTCTGGGTGCGCAGCGCTCGGTGCGACGGCTGGCGCGCTTCCCTCCGGACCCTGCAGCCTGCACAGCCCCCGCGGAGGAGACCCTCCTTTCCTGACAAGTTGTATTGCTGCTTGTGCAGCTCACCGAAACCAGAGAAAATTTAAAACCAAATACGTGTGTCTAGCATTTTTGTCAGGCTGAAACCAGTTGTAACAGGTAGGTGGAAGGCAAACACTTGGAAGAATGTTTATTTTGTAATTACATTAAAAAACATTCTTGAAAGCAAAAAAAAAATTGTAGCTTTCTCAGAAGGCTTCTTACTTCATAACATCTAACCTGGGGTTCAGGGTGCAGCAGGTCATAAAATGCATTCAAAAAAGTAGAGGAGGGCAGGCAGC
Organism: Phoenicopterus ruber ruber; assembly: GCA_009819775.1. Classification (NCBI taxonomy): domain Eukaryota; kingdom Metazoa; phylum Chordata; class Aves; order Phoenicopteriformes; family Phoenicopteridae; genus Phoenicopterus; species Phoenicopterus ruber. Next base: position 432,648 of record CM020219.1, read on the forward strand.
AGAGGAAAGCTGCGGCGCCCGGTGCGGTGACAGTCCCTGGGTGCTCTCAGCTTGGTGCCCGACGCTCCGCAGTGCCTGGCCAGCAGCGTGCTGCGAAGCTTCTGAGGTCATTAAATAGCGATATCTCTGACACCACAATTAGTCACCTCTGGTGAATAATTGTGCTATAAAGCACAACTGTGAAGACTGCTATTTTAGAATATGCTGTGTCGTAGTTCCTGCTACTTGTGCTGGATAAACTTTGTCTGTAGCTATGTTGAATAACAATGCTGCTTTTTAAACAGGGTTGAAATATATTTGTATATATTTGCTGATGTAGTAGATAAATGTCGTGCACGAGTATCTTTTCTGTCCCTATTACTCCCTAACATTAACTGAACAAATAACTAGTCTAGCTTGTACGTGAAGATGCAGGTTATACTTCACAGTGATACAGCAGGGTACAAATTGCAAATAGCGTTTTTGGCAGGCTGCAATAAACTGAACTTTAAAAATCTCTGCAATATAGAAGAGCTGAAGCTGTGTTTCTGTTTCTCATCTGGAAATAGAGGCAGCATTATTAATCATGCACCACCCGCCCAAGTGCCACGGGCACACTGGCCTGGAGGGCTCGGGCTCTGCGGGGCTGCGCCTGCCCTGCTCTCTGAATTCCCCATGGCACGGGGTGTGCAGGCTGCTCCCCTCTCCCCAGCACGGCAGCAAGTAGGCAAACCGCTGGCTAATGGCACTGTGCAACACCACGTTACGGGGTGCTTCGGGTGCAGGAAACAGGAATTCAACTAATAAATGACAGGTGAAATGCAGCAGTTCGGGGGGATGCAGATAGTGCAGCACCAGCGAAGGTACGGCACCAGCCCCTGGGGTCACGCTGCCTGCCATGAAAACCGGGACTTCGGCTTGCGGCACGTGAGAGGGGGCTGGGGAGGCTGCGGGGAGAGACCTGCTCCCGTCTGCTGGCGTGGAACGCGGTGCTGGACCTGCCGTGTGCGCACGGCCTCAGCACGTCACTGCTGGGCTCTGGCCGGCGTGCGATGGTAACGAACGCCAGCTCGGTGCGTGCTGTCCTAAGGCAAAGTCTGGCTTGGGTGGTGCGGAGGAGGGCGGTGGGACAGGCAGTGTCTTGGAGGGGACCTCCTGGTTCATCACTGGTTGCAGCTGGTGGCGAAGGCTCTGTTCCTGCTGCCGTAGTTAATGGCAGACCATCAGCTTCTTTCCAGCCCTCACGGGCCAGGGATCTGAAATGTAGATGCTAAAATAAGATCTAAACGTGATGCAAGTGAAGAGAGGAGGCTTTTCTGCAGTCGGGCACATGGGTTGTGGTGCGGTTCAGGTGTGGGGTGGTACCTGCTAGCTTCATCCCCAAGTGCCTCAGACACACGGAAACACTCTATGATCTCTGTGATACTGAAGGGAGAACTTGGTAAATGGGACCATCCAGAAATAACCTCGCGGAAGAACGCAATCTCCTTGCTGCCGCACTGGGAAGGGTCAGGGCAGAGCGTCCCGGCGGGTCTGGAGGGAGCGCTGCCGCGCGGGGCAGCCGGGGCCCCGGGAGGAGCGCAGCTGGCTCCGCTCGGGTCCTCCCAGCTCCTGGTGTTACACTGCTGCTGCTGCTGTTGGTGTTCAAACTACCACATAAATGCAGCTAGAGGTTAGTTGTTCTTCCTAGAGTGACAAAATCGTGTGACCTTTTGGAACTAAGATAAATAGAACCACAGAACAGTTTGGGCTGAAAGGGACCTTTAAAGGCATCTAGTCCAACCCCCTGCCATGAGCAGGGACATCCTCAACTCAATCAGGTATATTTATTCCGTGCTTAGGTCTAAAATACAAACCTGTATACTACCAAAAGTAGTGCAATCTTTAGCTGGGCCTCCCAGACAAGCACGCTTTTTCTGCTTACGAACTAACGACTGCAGGAGCGTTAGTACAGACTGCGTGTACGTAACCCTGTCAGTAGCGCCGGTGTGTGAGCGGGGAGCATGTGGCAATGTGGCTCATTTCTCTAACTCTGGGAAATCGTATTTCCATAGTTCCCCCAAGACCGGAGACCTGGGCGAGCACCGGCAGAGCCCGAGGGTTCGCACCCTGCAGCTCAGAGAGCTGGTGCGTGGCCAACTGCTCAACGCAGAGCTCCCGACACACTCCTCGTTGCTGGGAGCCCCTCAGCTGCTGGAAGCTGGAGGAAAGCCAGCGTTTGATCCCACCTACTTTATCTTTTTCAGTAGCCCTTGTGCCTCCCGTCAGACGGACGGGCACTCTCTGGCCAGGGCTGTCTGCCCCAGCTGCTGAGCGTGACGGTGGGAGCATCTCCGGGTGCTGGGCTGTGGGGCTCTGCACCCTGCCCGCGTGCAGGGGCTGAGCAGGAGCTGCTGTGGTCGGAGCAGGCCCGAGGCTTGGCCACTGGATGCCCACGTCTGCAGGGACTCGTACACGGATCCCACCGTGTGCTTGGCACACAGCAAGGCGTGCTGCTCCGCCAGGCTCCCAGGGACCAGGCTGAAGGAAACGGCCACAGCAAGCGTGCACATGGACGTCTCCTCTCCGGGGGTGCAACGGCTGACCTGGGGTTTTATGTAGGCACACTGCCTCTGAGAGTTCCTTTCCTCTGCCCGCGCAGTAGCAAAGCCCTGGCCGCTGAGCGGGGCAGGCGCAGGCGGGTCCCCTCGGGCTGCCGTTGGCCCTGGCACACTCTGCACATCTTATTCGCTGTGTGGGTGAGTTGCACACTTTGTTCTGTTCTGCTCTTTCAGTGTTTGCTCTGTGGAAACCCATCCAGCTGCTAAATATTTTCTGCTTTCGCCCCTCTAAACAACAGCAGAAGCTGCTGTTGTGTGGTGGCAGCTGGAGTTTATGAAGTGCTCTCTCTGCTTAGCATTTGCATGGCGCAGAGCAAACAGCGCCGTTCTCGCTCTTCAGGGGAGGTGTGAGTTCAGAGCTGGGGCAGGCTCTTGCTTCTGCTCCTCTGCTGGGGAAGGGCTCAGGCAGCATCTCGCCAGCCAGTGCCGCAAAGGGCTTTGCTGGGGTCGTTTCCCACTCACTGTTACCAATATCGCGCTCCAAGTGTCACGATAAACGCCGTGCTGGGGAGCAAGGTGAGGCCGCAGGAACAGACCCTGGGAGACGGCAGGAAAGGCTCTGGCCGCTTGCCCCATCCCCTCCGCTCCAGGGGAGAGGCGGTTTCAGCCTGGGGGCTGTGTGGGAGCTACCAGAGGCTTTGCCTTGTACAGCCTGTCCCAGCGGCGCCTGGCACTGACCCCTCCTGCCCTGGCGATGTGTGATGCAGCGGCCCTGCAGCTCCTACCTGCACGCTGCTTCCCCCCCGCCCCGGTCCACGGGTATCCCAACGGTTCCTCGTGGTGAGGAAAGTGTATCTGAGCATTGGCCGAAACACCACGAGGGTCAAAGCAGAGCAGGATGGCAGAGCAGAGACTTGCAGAAGGTGCACGCAGGGTTGTGTGCGTGTTTAGATAAAGGGTTCTCCTTCATCTTTTCCTTGTTCCTTCTGACTCTGTCTTGCTGCTATAACACAAACTTGCTATAGACAGGCTCAGTGTTCAGCCTCCGAACAGAAATGAAATGCCAGTTTTGAAGCCTTTCAGAATACAGTTCCTCCCTTTCTATTCTGTTTTGCTTCTTTAGCCAGTACCTGGTGCAATTCGGAGATTAACTGGTTTCCTACCATGGCATTAAGTGCTTGGCTCCGTCCCCACACCACCAAGATGACCCGTGTTGACCGATGTCAAGCAGAGCTCCGCTGCCCAGGCAGTGCCGGTGCCCCGCGGCCCTGCCTCGCCGGGAGCAGGCGTGCCGGGCGCGATGTGCGGCGCGGGGGCAGGAGCGCCGGCGCTTCCTCCTCTCGCAGCGCCGGATCAGCCGCTCGGCCCCCAGCACGCTTACCAGACCTCCAGCAGACCAGGCTCTCCGCCCGCAGAGAGGCGGCAGGAGATGGGGAGTGCTATTTTTTCGTCTCGCCTGCCCGTCGTGACGGTGCGGATGCTGGTGCGGAAGGAGCGTTCGCGCGGCTCAGCCCACGCAGAGGTATTTTTGTGCCGGAGGAACGTGTGGGTTTTGTTGCTGCCGCGTTCCTGGAGTGCCGACAGGCGCGGCTGGCAAAACACAGCCCCCTGCTCGTGGGGTGAAGGCTTCGTCTGGGGTTTGCCTTCCCAGCTTCTGGCAGGACCCGGGTTTGCCGTGCCTGCGGGATGCTCAGCTGCTGCCCTCGCTGCGCACAGGAGCCTGTGTCCCGCTTTCATGCCCAGCGTTGGGCGGGCAACCACAGGCAGGGCTGGCTGGAGATGGGCGCTTCTGCGTCCTGCCCCCGAGAGAACGACCCCCGCCCCAGCCCAGAGCTGCCACGAGCAAGGGTGGGCACAAAGCCCTTGGCCGTGAGCCGGACCGGGCACCGCTTTGCTCTGGGAGCAAAGAGAAGGACGGACTGATTTCTGGGAGCTGTTTGCCGTGGCTGGCGAGCACAGCCTGCGCTTCGAGCTGAGAGCGAGAGGGCTTGGGCGGATCCCGGGCAGCGTGTCTGTGACCCAGGCCAGGCTGCGGACCCCAAGGAAGCAGCGCAGGGAGCGGCGTTAGGCCGTGCTGCGGGGGCTGCGCTGCACGGGCTGGGGGCGCGAGGGCGTGCAGCACCGCCGGAGGCAGGGCCGCGGCGAGATCGCTGCGCACGGCAGCGAGAGGGCACGGGCCACGGAGGCTTCGGTCTTGCAAGACAGGCAGGCTTGCCTCGGCTCCCCGGAGGACCGCAGGGACTTCTCCTTGGGCTGCAGGTCCCTCGGTGGCTCCCGTTGTACAAGGAGGTGGGTGGGCTGGGGGCTCCAGGGATGGCATGATTAGCAGTCTATGAAAGACAGGTGATTTAATATTCGGATTAAATACAAACCAAGAAGTGACGTTTTGGGACTGAGGGCTATCAAATATGCTAATAGTCTTCAAATGTGTGTTAAGGAAAGAGGGAGGTGGTGACTGAAGGAGAAAAGGAATAATCTGCTTGGTGTCTGATGGACAGGGAACCGCGTCATGGGTTTGCAGAGCCGGTGGCTGGACGAGAGAACTGGGACGTGCCCGAGGTGGTGGGGCCGGGGCAGCTCGCTCCGGAGGTCTGGCAGCTCTTCAGGAGGCAGCTTCCAGGGCAGCCACCTCTGCCAGGAGCGGCACAGGTCCTGCTTGGGCAGGACCTCCTGGGGCTTGGCAGGGCTCTGAGGCTGCTTCCTGCGATTCTGTCATTCTGTGATAAGAAAACGTACTCCCCTTTAAACAGAAACCTTCTAATTTTGGAAGGAAACCAAATGAACTGGGGGACTCAAGCTCCTTCTCTGCTCATAACCCATTGCGTTTGCCTTTGCTGCTTTTAAGTACCCGTTTTGCCCAGCATGCAAAGTGAGGAGCAAGGCAGTGGATGAAACCTCTTGGCCCACTGTGCCACCTACAAAGTTTCCTTGAGGTGAATCTAGGGGAAAAGAGTCGTAAATCACACTAGCAACCCCTTTGAAGGAATACATGGAAAGGGGGAGTTCAGCTGCTAAGAGAATGGTGGTTTTCTCTTCAGAAGACAATTGTGCACACATAGGCACTTATGGCACAGTAAAACAAGGGACCCCCCTACCCAACGGTCCTGTTACTGAGCACGTGCCGGGCACACACTGCCCTTCAGTTAAAAAGGCTTTCCTTTGTCGCGTTTCGCTGTTCCGGCTTCAGGATGTCACCTTGGGCTGGCTTGGAAGATGCTGACAGTGGCTACAAGCATAAGGACACCATTGCAGGAAACATTGCAGAGACTGGGCATGAGTCTTGGGGCCTCTCTTTAAATGTGATTAAACCGTGCTGCCAGCGAGGCGAGTGCCCGTGACGCTCCGCTGTTGAGCTCTGAGGATAACTGTCACCACGCGGCTGGCTTCCAGCTCGTGGGACTTCTCCAGGTTGAAGGCTCCTGGGCTCCAGGGTTTGTCCCTCCGGACAGAGGCGTTTCCTCCGGCGTGGCAGCGCTGGGCAAGCACAGTAGCCCCCGTTTTGCTTGCCCCCATATTTAGGTACTGCCCTAGGACGCACCTCCACTTGCCGTGCTCTGTCTGTCCTTGTGCCGCTGCCGAGGGCGGGATGTGGCTGCTCCGCCGCGGAGGTACTCGCTGCCACCTCAGTCGTTCCTCCCACTTGGTCCTGATGTCAATAAAAACTGCGGAGCAAAATTGAGTGTCCTTAGTAGGCTCTTGTGGGGATCTTGTCAAAAGGCATTTGCAATTCTTCAGGCATTTTCCTTCTGCTTTGTATAAAGTCTATTTGTGGCATGAAACGACGGTCAGTGACTGTCGCTTACGATCAAATACTGATTACCATTCGCAGCAGCACTGGCCGCTGAGGCTGAGCGCGTGCAGACAGTGGTGCATATTGAGTGGGTGCTCAGTCATGATGATTTTCTTTTGCTCAACAGATTTCACAATGAAGTTGCCCAGGATTCCTATTTTAACAAGTCCCCTTCCTCCCTCCCCTCAGCCAGTTCGTTAGGAAGAATCCCAAACGGCTCGTTGTCTCTCCAGCCTGCGGGAAGCGCGGTCCGGCTCCGGCAGCGACCTTGTCCTGGCCGGGCACCCCCGGCCCCAGGATCCGAGCTGTCGGTGCCTTCTGTCCGCCCGGTGCCTGCAGCTCGGGTGGCTGGGATGGAGGGGTCTCCCTGAAAACCTGAATCCCTGTGATTCCTTAAAAAAAACCCCCAAAGTCCCCAGAAATCAATGTCACTTTAAAAAGAGAATTGAACACAGCTGATTAGAGGTTTGTACAGGGTTGTATGGTGGTGATTTTTTTTTTACGTGGAGGAACTAGGGATGGAGTAAGAAGGGTTTTTTCTGGTAGATTCCATCCCTGCATGGTGAAGTAGTAAAATCCTCTGACCCAGGCAAATGCATTCTGGTTTCCAAGCACATACTGATGCTTTAAAGGAAAAAGAGAGGAGGAGGGGAGGGTAATCTGCAGCACTCCAGTAGTATGTTTTTACATTAAACCTCCATTATCTTTCTTCCACTGGGGGTGTGGGATGCCGCTTCACTTGCCTGCCGCTGAGCAGCTGCTTCGCAGCACAGCAAGAGACCTGACGGCCTGGCAGTGCCCAGCGAAAGGCTGGGGGGCTGCGAAGGGGGGGCTGTCTCCGTGCCCCCCGCACCCTGCCGAAGGGCAGGGGTCCCACGGGGTGTAACGGTGAGGACGGGGCCGGATCGCTGCCTTGGTGTGTATGTGGAGCACGGCCCCAGGCCGGCGCCTCCGGACTCGCGGCGCTTCCCTGCGCCCACGGCCGTGTCCGAGCATCAGCCCCCTGCTTGTGCGGAGCCAGGGGCTGCCTGGCCCCGCCGGCAACCTGCGGACCAGGGCCCGGCTTCTCGCTTGGTCCCTTCTTACTAATAGCTGCCGTTAGCAGGCTGCGGTCCCTGCTGCTGCTGCTCGTGTCGAGCCTCTTCCCCCTCTCGCCCAGCCCCAAGCCCGTGTCTGAGGCAATAACCGTTTTTAAGAAGTAATAGAGTAAGCAGGAGGAGCTGGTGTTTCTTTCTGCTTTTCCAGATTATCTCTATGGTGAATGTGACTATTTGATGTGAAAAAAGAAATTGTCGTCTTTAACAGCTCTCTTTTTCATCTCATTTCTCTTTTTTTTTTCCTCCCCCAAAGGTTTTTTAGTTTTTCCTATGTGTATATCTTCCTCTGCTTTAAATTTATCTTAGCATTATTCATCTCTACACCCTATTCAGAATCAATGAGGCAGTGGAAAAGGGAGATTTACATGAGAAGCGGTTTGTGTATTTTAGCGAGGGTACTCGGAGCCTTCCCCTGAGAGCGGTCTCAGTCCTTTCAAAAGTGGGATAAGCAGCTCACTTTTGTTTTAGCAGAGAACCTGCTTTTCTCCAGGCCCTTTGCTGGCTGGAACCTCTTCAGTTCTCTTCTGTTTCCCACTGTTGTTCTCACTGATACCAAAGTCATTGCTAATACATTTTTCCCATCAAAATGTGTTAAGAAAATAAATCACCACTGAAATGCTTTTTCATGTGTGGGCTTTTGCCTTCGGTAGCTTCGCTAAGCTGAAGTGAGATGTTCCCCCAGCACCTCTTCTGGTGAGAGGAGACTGAAACCTGGCAAAAACGGTGATGGATGGGAGAGACAGAACACTCCGGGTGCTGAATTTGTCCCCTGTACTTTCAGCGTCACAGGCAGTCCCTGCAGACCCCAACGTGGGAACCAGAGCGCCGGTGAAGGGGCCGCGGGCGGCTGTCGGCAGAGCTGGCGCCGCGGAGGGACTGCGGTGAGCATCCTCCCTGGGCGCTGGGCGGGCGGGGAGCAGTCGAAACCCAACGGCGGGGCCGGGAGGGAGGATGTGATTGCGCCTGCCTGGTTGTGCTCGACCCTTTCCCCACGGCAGCCTCAGCAAGGAGTCAGGCGGTGACTTACGCGCGCTCCCGACTCGTTTCCAGTGCCGTCGCGTCCTCCGAATCCAGCTGGAGACTTCTGGCTAGTTGCTCTTTGTCGTTTTTTGGGAAGGTACCAGGTTACTCCTAACGAAGGGAACAAGCAAGGTCACCTGTACCTGTTGTTCTGCACAGGCTCATGTTTTCCTGCTGCATTCGAGGCCAAAAAGTAAATCTTGCGCTGCGAGTTGCCATCTGGTGCCGACGCCGGCCCGGCGAGCGCAGAGCGAGCCGCTGGCGCGTCCCCTGGGTCATGGCACCGTGCGAAGACGGGGCCTGGCTGCTCTCGGCTGGGCTGTGGCAACCGCCGGGGTTAGTGGCTGGTCCGAGACCTCGCGTGGGGTTGAATCAGAGGTTCTTCTGGGCTGGAAACAGATCGTGATGGATTACTTTAATATTTTACTTTTAGTTCTGTTCAGAAACTTTCGACAGCCATGCTGTTCATTGCAGGTGTTCTGTTGTAAAATACTCAAAATGCAACGTCCATGGCTGTTTATGCGTAAACTTGGACTAAAAATGTTTCCTGACCTTGGAGGGGTGAAAAAACCCCAGAGGCAGGCAAATGCATCCATGTGATGTTTGTGAAAGTCATAAATCCAAGCTGGAATGAAAAGTAATTCAGTCATCCCTTTGGAGTTATTTTGCACAAGAAAATACATACTGAAGATCAAATTTACATCCAGTTGCTTTGATATCAATGGCACTAGCCTGTATGAATTTCTTAGAAGACGAAATTTAAATTCATCCCCTCCGCCTGAGTTTGCGGGTAGCCCGGAGCCGAGCTCGTAGCTGGAGCCGAGGTCCGCGCGGGTTCCCGGGGCAGCTCTGAAGGCTTTGCTTCACGTGCGACCAGCTGGCTTGCACACAGTATTTCCTTTGAGATGCTGCCGCCAAAACAGTTGGGCCAAAACTGTGAGTACATTGCGTTTAAAAGATTTCTAAATCAAAGAAAATTCTTAATTAGTCCAACAATTAGCTGTAAGATATTGTAGCGCAAAGCACCCGTGTGAGCAGCTTTCTGAATTCCTGTTTACTCACCCAACAACGCCTGGCTGCTGGGTTTAGTTCTTAGACGCCATCGATGGTGAGTGGACCCCGGAGGGCGGGCTGCCTGCTGGCGCCTGCCCCGCCGCCCCGCCGGAGCTTCCCTCGTCTTGCCCACCCGGCGCTGGCTGGGCTGGGCTGAGCCCCTTCCAGGAGCTGCGGCGGGCGGGGGGCGACCAGCCCAGAGCCTCGGGCCGCCTGCCGGGCACGAGCCCGGGGCTGCGGGGCCGCCGGTACCTGCCGCCGCTTGTGTCCGAGAAGCGGAGCCGGTGGGGAGGCGGAAAGCGTCGGCCCCCAGGCGCGGGTCGCTCCTCGCTGCCAGCAGAGCCGGGCGGAGGTGGTGGGCTCGGCTCCGGGCCGGTGGTGCCTCCGGCCATCGCCCCGCTGGGTACGTCCCCCTCCCCTCAGTCTTTCCCGAGTGTTTTGCAATGGCTCAGCTTTTCTTGATGTTGTTCCTCACCGAATTAACCAATATCTCATCAGTTTTAATTTTGCTGAGCGCTGCGGGCTCTGTGCCGACCGGGCGGTCCCAAGCCCTGCGTGGCTTTGCGTGGCGTGACGCGGTGCCGTCACACGCCGGGCGGCAGCTGCGCGGTGGCGAGGTGCCCGTTGCCCGAGTTTGTTTTGGCTGTAGTTTAACTTGCTTTTTGTTAATTACTTGCTAGTGCTAACGAGGAGCTCTGCTGGTTGGTGTGAGCCATCTGTGACCCCGTAATTAATGAGACCGTGATTAGGAGGGTGCCAGCAGCCCGGGGGCCCGGCGGGAGCAGAGCCCAGCGCGGGGAGCTCCCCCTTGCAGAAACACCAGGGAATTTACCTATAAAGGTTTTAGCTGATGAATTTTAAAATAATGATTAGATAATTTGGAATGTAAGTGTTAGTGCTGTTGTAACTGGACTAATAATAACTGCTCCTCATATTTTGATTAGGCTGGTAAAACGTTAATTAGACTAGCGATAAATTCCTAGCACCTCAGATGTGCGCTCCCTTTTGCCCGTAACAAGATTTTGAGTATAACAAATGAAGTGTATATATTTTTATGGCAAGCCATAACGCTTCCTCTGAGGTATCTTAGGTTTCACTGGATGATTCCAGCTAATTGTCCTTGAATTCATTACAGAGAAAACTCTGCTGTTATTTGAACTGACGGAGATTTTTAGACAGGGAAAATGACTCTTCAATGGCGATAACCTGCCAGAATTTCTTATTGCGGAGTCCTGTGTTTAATATCTTGGCATTCCCTCTTTGTTTCTGCTAATGTAAGGCAATAATTATCATTACTGTGTCATCTGCCTGGAGCGGGGCTCGTCTTCGGAACTTCCCTCGGTAGAAAAGTAACTCGGTATTTCCTAATTGCTGGATTAATCTGTTGAGCTGGGGGAGCCGAACCGCGGCGGGAGGGGACCGGCGCAGGGAGAGAGCTGCGGAGCCGGGCCGAGGGCCCCACCAGCATCCTTCGAAGGGCAGATAGCTCCAATCCACAGCAGCTTTGATTCATAATTTACAGTCCATTCACTAGGATTATTTTGCAAACATGTGAAAGCGATGGCTTACGTGATTATATACACACATGGAATACCTAAACACAGGAAAGAAACGAACAGAAGTCGGTGTGGCGGCCGTGCTTCCTACGGGGGCATATCTCCTCCTTGGAATGGCTTTTTTTTCTTCTTGTTGGCATTTCAGTGAAGAAAGGATTTAAAATACAGCATATTTTAAGGGTATGAATAATCATTCTCACTATCTGATTTATGTTAACTGATGTAGAGACTAAGAGTTTAGGAAAGTCATCTTGTCATTTGAGGTTTTCTTTTACCCTGTTTTTGTTGAAGGCTTTTTGACAGGGAAACAGATGCAGAGCAGAGTACACGCGAGGAGCAGACACACTCGCAGAACTGGTGTTTTGCAAATCCGTTAAAACTTTCCACATGTATCGATGTAAAACCCGTGATCAGACTGCGCCACACTTTGACGTATGGATCTGTGCCGTTTGTATCTGCCAAGAGCGTAAGAGGTGGCACAGCGAGCCAGGCGGGTGGGACCTGGGGAACCGCAGAGGTCTGCTCCGAAGGACAGCGGGGATGCGTAAACTCACCCGTGCTCCCCAGCCCCGCTCGGGCGCTGCCCGGGGACTGTGTGCGCCGAGTGACTCCGGTGTGCAGGGCAGGGCGTGGAAGAACAGGGGCAGAAAATGCGGAGCTCTGGCTATGCCAGGACCGTGCTTAAGTGTTAGTGTGGAGGGGTTTCTGGTGCCGCTGGAAGAAGCAGCTGGTGCCTCGGAGCGTCTCGCTTCGGAACCGAAAAGGAATTTACTTCAGGTGTCTTGATCCACCTTAACTCGCTGAAACAGCAGAGTATTCACCCGGCCAAATCGACATCCCAGCTTGGGCAAAACGCTGGTTTCTCGCAGGCAGCTGCTCCCTGACTGCAGAGCCACAACCTCGCCCCTCACCCCAGACTCACTCCGCGCTCCCGGAGCCGCACTTGGGTGCAGGGGCGAGCCCCCCGCCTCTGTGCTCCCAGAGCACCCCGTTCGTCTTCAGAACTTGTCCTTGCCCTGACATGCAGGACAGCTGTTTTGCAGAAATTGAAGCTGAAGTTGTGTCTAAATTCGTTTGAAATTTTGCAGTTTGGTTTAAAGAATAATAAAGAACTTGCCTGCGCTTAATTCAGATGCCCGGCATTGCTTTTGTACGTTTTGTGCCAATGTCTCGCTGCTATTAGCATGAGGAGAAAGCGCCCGTGCTGCAGTGGCTTTGGTAGTGACGTGCGTGATTATAAGCGTCTTGCGGTCCTGGCCGTAGGTGTTGCGCGGTGAGCGGTGGGGAGACAGGCACAGGGCGGCCGGGATTGCGACGTGCGGGCGTGGGTTAGCTGTGAGCCTTCCTATGGAAATGGATGCTGGCAGCTGCAGGGCTCGCTGCCGCCGGGCTGCTTCCCGGCCCTGCAGGAGGGTGCCTGTCCCCGCCGCTCTCCTGGGCGCAGCCCGTGAGCCGCAGGATCTGTCCCATCCCGCCCGGCGCCATCTCCCTTCGGGTGCCTGCCCTGCTCCCAGCAGCGCTCCCACCTCTGCCGCAAGCGCTTCCCACGAAGGAGCTGCGGGCCACCAGGACCGGCCGCCCCGGCCCCGGGCAGCGCTGTGGGCAGGAGCAGGTCCCCAAGCGCGTGAGGGCAGGAGTGGGGTGCCCCGCTGCGCTCCGGGGCCTGCAGCGACGGAGCAATGTCCCCTCTCCGCCTCTCTTACCCTTTTTTTTGTTTGTTTTGGGTGCCATTGAAGAGGTAAGTCTTGGCTCGGGAGGGCCTCTGGTGCGAGCTGTTCAGGTGCTCCGGTAATGAGCAGCTGGGAGCCGGGGCAGGAGCGGGCTGTGCGGTGAGAGCTGCGGGGCGCCCGGAGCGCTCCCGCGTGCGTCGGGCAGGGGTTGTGCCTCCGCTGACAGCTGACGTGTTCACATTAACTTCCTAACGCCGCGGGAGAGACTCATTAATTGCATTGAGGACTGATAGGCAGTGGCTGAGACTTGTTATCATTATCTAGAAATGATGCTACACAAGCTGACGTGAGATTTCAAAAAAAGTGTGATCCTGGCGGTTGTCCTCCTTTGTACACGTATCAACCCACGCACAGTGCAGCGCACGCTCTGAACCGGCCGGGGGATGCAGCGGCAGCTCGACGGTTGGTATCGCTGCGATTCTTCTAATGCCGGGGGCAAAACCTGAGCGTCCCTCCAAAGCAGCGGCGTGGGGGCTGCGCTCTGCCGGTGTTCCTGCCGGGGTGACATCCCTCCGTGCTCGGTTCCATGGGCACAGCTCACACGGGGCTGCGCTCTGCCGGTGTTCCTGCCGGGGTGACATCCCTCCGTGCTCGGTTCCATGGGCACAGCTCACACGGGGCTGCGCTCTGCCGGTGTTCCTGCCGGGGTGACATCCCTCCATGCTCGGTTCCATGGGCACAGCTCACACGGGGCTGCGCTCTGCTGGTGTTCCTGCCGGGGTGACATCCCTCCGTGCTCGGTTCCATGGGCACAGCTCGCCCGAAAGGGAGGGCGACGGACGCTGGTAAGTCAGCGAGGCTGGAGGGCCGGCGGGTCGCTGCTGGCAGCTGTGGCCTCGCGCGTGCCATCGTGGGGTGCCGTCGGGGTGCAGGACATGGGGCGGCAGGACCGCGGCCGTGGGGTTGGGGAGCCGCGTCCCCCACGGAGAGCATCCCCAAGGAAAGGGCCGAGGGCTCGCCACCACTCTGTGGCTCTCCATCGCTTCTGCGGCTGCGGGGACTCTGGCCTCCGCGGGGACACAAGCTCCGGCATGTGCTGGGGGCTTTGATGGGGCATTGGGAACGTTCACGGTGAAGTTAAAGTAGAAGAAACAGACATTGCCCTGTGGGCGCCTTTGGGCATATGGAAAATAGACCAAGCAAAAAGAATCTATTTTCAGTTAGAATTTAAGAGAAACTTTGCTAATTTTCAGAAGTCTATTAGCTAAAGCGTAGATGAAAGAGTAACAAACCACAGGGACTGAAAAGATCTGCCCGCTTTTGGCAAGAGCAGCGCTATGACTCGCCGCTAAGGCCGTTTGGTAGGTTCATAGCAGAGTAATGTTGGGAAAAGTGTGACTTCAACGTTCCTGTAAGTGAAGGAAAGGCTCAGTCTCTTTGTTTTTCAGATTAGTAGGAAGAGATAGCATGCCAGACTGCCCGTTTTTAAAAAAAAAAAGGAAAGTAAAGAAAATCACCCGTGCCTACTGCAGTGCCATTACAAAGCGGTAGCCTCTGAGCTCAGTTTGTCTGTATACAGGAATTTAGCCTCCGACTGGTACGTAAATGAGCACTCTCCTCAGTGAAAGCATTTTCGGAGAAAGTCCGGTGTTGGACGGCGTTTTATACAAACGTTCCAGCAGAGGAGACCCCAGAGTGCTGGTCTGCAGCTGCAGCTTGCAATTGAAGCGTATATACAGAAAAGCGTTTTCCTTTCTCTCTTTCTTGGAAAAGCCTCCAGATGAAACTATTACCGTAATGGCACAGCACAGCAGCTGCGTTGCACAGACACAAACCAGTGTTCCTTAAAAATTACCTAACTTATTGGGATCTTGGCGCAGGGTGCTGCACGGACAGGGAAGGAAACCTCCGCTGAGCCCCGTTCCCGTTACAAAGGCTCCTGCGAACCTGCCCCAGGCAGCGCCTGCCTTTGCCAAGGGAAAAGGGCTCCTGGCCCAGCTCCGGGGCCGTCCGTGTGGGTGTCCGTGGGCGGTGGGGAGGGTGGCCGCGTCCCGTCCGCCCCGCGCTCAGCCCCGCAGCGACCTCGCCAGCTCTGCCCCTCTGCCGTCGTCTCTCCCCGGGACCCGTCTCGCTGCTCTGGCCCTCCGGGCAGCAACTCCCGAGGGCTGACGGTGCGACGCGCCCGGGGTGCTCCGCGCAGGTCGCTGCCGGCTGCTCGAGGCGCTGCGGGGACGGGGACACGGCGCAGCCGCAGCCGCAGCCTGCGCCGACGGGGAAGGGGCTGCGCTGCCCCGCAGAGCCGTGGCACCGCGGGGCCGGCGGCGGTGGCTGGGACAGAGCGGGTCCAAGGGGACTGCCGAGCCTCGGAAGCATCAGCTAGAGGGAGAGCGCGGCCGGCAGAAGATGGCTCCGGCAGGTCATTTCTGCAGGGACGCTCGTTCAGAAGACAGAACGCCCCGCTCCCAGTCGCGCTGTGCTGAGCGAGGCTCGCTGCCCGGCCCCGCGTCGCTCCTCCTGCAGAGCTGAGCACGGGGCATCCGCGTCTCTCATCTTAAACTGCTGCTTTGCTGGTGAGCGAAGGGAAGAGCAATGCTCCGAGGGCTTGGCTGCAGAGCTGCGGCTTGGGGAGGGAGAGGAAAGGAGAAATATTGTTCTCCACTGACCTTGTTATGAGTTTTACTCTCATGAATCTTCATAACAAGAAAATAAATACATTTTTAACACAGTAATGGTGCACATAAGTCACAGGGAAACCTCAGGGCTCAGCCCTGCAACAAATGCTGTGAGATTCCGGGACCGGAGCGTAGGATGCAGGGGAACCCTCATTTGGGGATCTGAGGTGGGGGAAGAGCACTAGATTCCTTGGACAAACTTCATTTCCCTGGGTTTCCCATTCCCACCTATAATCAGAAACAGTAATGGCCCTTTACTGTAGCTTTTTTCCCCCCAAATTTTTAATCAGAACATTTTGCAGGCAGGCCGTGCTTTGCCCTGGCATTGCCACACGTGCTGCCTCCAGCACCGCGGAGGCTGGCTCCTGCCAGAAGTCTTGGCAAATATTCCTGGAATACAAAGTCCTTAATCCCAATCCAAACCCTTCCTATGTTTTGCGCTGGAACCTCGGTCAGGGTTTCCATCGCTGGCTTTCTCTTTACCTGCTCAGCTTCTGTTCGACATCTGGGGGTTGGTGTCTCTTACATGTATTGTCTGCACAATACTTTGATATCATGAATTGAATTATAAAAAGAGCATGAGAATGACAGAAATAAAACTACCTTTAGTCATCATTAAATCCAAGGGAATTCCTACATACCAGTGGGCCTAACACCTGTGAAATGAATGCGCAGGTCTGTTGGAAATGTTGGATGCACCAGAAAGCTGCTTGTCTCATGTAAGATGTTGCTAGTGCCCGACTGGAACGGAGCAGGAGGGAGACATCCTCCATTCTGACCTTCCGACATGCTGGAAGTAAAATCAGACACTTAATATGAGAGCACAGTGCTGCCGTTTGGCCGTCTGTGCAGCAGGTAAAACGGGCTAACTCGGTCCTTTCGTGAGCCTGAGGGGTACTTTACGTCATCATGGTGTTACCTAGTTCAGTATTGGGTTCGTGACGAATGATTTGCCAAGCTAAGTGACTTGGGACATTTCGATTAAAACCCTTGCATTATTTTGTCTTCTTAATTGTTTGCACCTTGGTTCCTTTAACTGTATACATATATGTGTATATGAATACTGACTTTACCATTTAACTATAATATTTTTTAAACTTCCAAGGGCTAAAAATAGATTGCAATGCAAGTATGAATTCAAATTCTGCCATGAATTACAGAGCATTGCCCATGACTCTAAAAAATCAAGCCACCACCACAAAAATGAACCATGCCCCGTGAGTTGGTGAACCTCAGGTACGAATGCAAGCGACACTGAAAACTCGTTCCTGCACAATCAGGATCGTGCGACAGACCCTGAGCTCCTGCGCGCCGCCGGTACCTTGCTGCTGGGGCACGGTCGCGCCTGGGCCGGGCAGCGTGGGGCTGATGCCGCGCGAGGGGAAGGTGCTGCCGGGGACCGCATCCGTGGGCTCCCAGCCGCCGAGGAGGGGCACGCGGGGGCCAGGCGGCTCGCGGGTGGGCTCAGCCGGCTAGCCACGCACCCCTGACTCGGCAGCGACCAGCCACAACGGCCTCCTGTGGAACTGGGTCCAGCCGCCTTTGTACCCTCTGCCAGTTTTTCAGGTCTTGCTCGTGTTCCTGTATAAGGTAAGGCAGGAGATGGTACTGAGGCTTGTTTATTCCAAAATAATGCCTTGTGCTTGCGTAGGACTTCATGAGCTTTGCTTGCTCCGAGGCTGTCTAGAAAGATGATTTCTGAGGCTGGAGAGGGCCTGGCTCCTGGGAGGGCTCAGGGTATTTGTGAAACAAAAGCTTTGGTGAATTGCCAGGTGGCAAGAGCAGCGTGTATGAAAATAAATAATGATGTGAGCTCTGCAAGGCAGGACTCCTTCTGCGTGTGAAGATGGGCAGTGTGTGTGGGCTGGAAGGCAGGTCCTAATGAAATCTCCTGTGGTATCTGCTGTCCGTGTCCAGAAGAGAGAGTGTCTACTGAAAACTGCCTTAGGTCAGTTAGCGCGTTTCCTTCTGCGTATGCAGAGAAGTGCTGCCTCTATTCTTATTCTCCACAGTTCATTTGCACTCTTTGACACAAGAAGGGAACTCAGGAGCTCGTTCTTCTTTGGCAGTGCCAAGTTTCTGTCCTACAGGCTTGAACGTCCTCAGCTCTGTTCTAGTATTTCACTATTTCTACTGCTTCTTGGCAGAATTTTCAACCTTGGGAGACCTGTTGGCTCTCCTTGCTGTGGGAAGGGCAGGTGTGGTTCTGCTGGGCTGGGTGGTCCCACGTTGGTTCTGCGCTGGGTCCCGTGCCGGTGCTCCCGGCATCAGCGCAGCAGCCCTGCGCTCAGGGACCGGCTCCGCACTCCCTCGGCTGCCCTGGGCTCTCCCGGGCGGCCGGCGTGCTCCTGGGCTGCTTGCCGGGCAGGGAGACCTGGCCCATCCCTGGGCAAGGGCACGGGCGCGGGGCAGCTGCCTTCACAATGGCAAAACCTGCACAGGAGTTTCCAGCTCCTGCGCTGATGGTTTCGGTCTCTGCCAGGACTGCTGCTGGTGCCCAGCAACGGTGGTCAGAGCTTCAGCCTCCCCGAAGGAAACCATCTCCGCCGAAGCAAAGCCGAGCTGCTGAGCCAAGAAGCAGAGGTCTCGGAGAAAGCGGCAGCTCCTGCAGGGAATGCTGCACGCCTCCTGCTGCCTTTGCAAGCCCGGGCTGCCGGGAGGGCCCAGCCCTGCACAGGGGCCGTGGTGCTGAGTGCTGAAAGACACACGGCGGGGGATGGCTCCTGCCACAGCAAATCACAGGCAGAACGAGGGATGCTGGAATAAACTTCACGCCACCCTTGCAGTGGTGCCAGGCATGCAGTGCTCTCAGTACTCAGCTCAAGAGCTGCGCTTTTGCATCCCAGGCTGGGGAGGGCGTCCTCCGGCGCCGGGGGCAGCACACCCCGGGGGCTCCGAGGGCTGACGTGCCGGCGCTGCTGCCAGCTGCAGACCCGTAAAGGGTCGTCCTTTAGGCTGAACTGCAGCTCCCCGGTCCGCGAGGCAAAAGGAGTGAGGAAAAGGAGGGAACGCCGCCCCATTGCCCAGGTCCTGACCCGATGAAACCGGCCTTTCCCTCGGTCACAGCCTGCAATGCGTTCCCCAGCTCTGCGTTCTAAACCACATGAATCGTCCGTTTGTGTGGACAGGTTTTGCATGGGAGGCTAGTAATTCCTGCAGCGGGGATAATACTCTCCCACTTACATAAGCGGGCACAATAGGCTCCAAACCCGCAGTTTAACAAGAGCATCTCCTTCTCGAAGTAAAGGAGAAAAATCTCTCCTCAATTTGAAGACACCAAGTGCTGATCAAATGATACTGGCGCGCTTCAGAGGATTTGTTTGATCCTTTTCTAAGTGGCTTAGTCTCCTTTACACTGAATATACAAAATCTTTTCTTATATCCAATTAAGGTTTCTTCTAGGTACGGGTAACACTTCACTCCCTGTTCAAAGGATCTCCTCTCCCTGCTGCAGGAGAGCTCGGTGCGCAGAGCGAGCTGGCACTCAAAGGCACGGGGAGGGTGGGAAGTGCCTCGCTTGTTTTTCTGGTCAATTTGTCAATTGAAGAGAGCATTTCACAGAGGCACAAACACAGAATAATTGGCTACACTGCACTTTTCTGCATGAGTACTTGGAAATGACAGTGTCGGAGAGCAGCCGGCTCTGCTGGGGTGATGCTGCGGTGAGCAGCGAGCAGCCCCTGGGCAGAACCGTGCCCCGTGCTTTGCCCCGGTGCCGGCACGCTGGGGAGACCCGCATGTTCGTCTTCCAGCTGCCAGGGTGCGAGGGGTCTGGGGGGTTGCCTTGGCAGGACCACCCACGCTGTCCTGTGCCCTGTCCCCCCTTCTGCAGGGGTGACCGCTGCTGCACTGTCCCCGCGGGGCCGTCGCACTGGGGTGCAACCGCACAGGGCTGGTCCCGTGTCCTCGCGGGCTGTGGGTCGCCTCTCGGTGGGGAAAATGGGTGCACTAACATGCTAAAAGGACACTTTTCAGACAGATACTCTTTTTCTGTGAGCAGTCCCATGATGACCGAGTGACATAAAACCTGTCTGCGCTCTTTGCACTCTGCTGCGGCGGCAGACCCCGTGCAGAGGGAGCAGAGAGCTGCGTCGTCTCCTTCTGCATCTCTGGTTGCCTCCACTTGCATGGCCGGTCAGTTCTGTTTTAGCAATGCCTTTGAAGGCATTTTGTTTGCACAGGTGTCACTGAAGATTAAGTTGAGCATATGAAGTCTATTATTTGGAGCTCATGCTTCCTCTATCCCCAGGAAGAAACTTGGCTCAATTGTCAGAGCCTTGGAGAGGTTTGCCGAGCTGGCAGCTGGAAATATAAACATCTCTTAACAGCTCTTTTAATCTAGCAGAAATAAAGTCTAGCAAAAGCCAGTCAGTGAAAGCTAAAACCTGACAAACTCAGACTAGACATAAGACACAGTCTTGATGGCTGGCTGTGATTAACCAGAACTGCCGCTCACCCCGGGGTGTAGTGGGCTCTCTGTCACCTGGAGTCTTCACATCAAAACTGGATGTCTCCGACGAGCTGAGCGCGGGCGGTTCCCCGAAGGTGACGCTCTGGGGCTGCGGGACTTGGCTCCTCGCCCCCGTCGGGGTATTTCCCCTGGGATCCTGGGGAGCCACAACCCCTGACGGGAGGTGGCTTTATGTCAGTGGGGTTCTGAGCTGCTGGGACTCAAAGGCCGGTAGAGGAATCCGTGTCTTGACTTTTTATTGTTTCCCTCTTGCCTTGGGTTTAGCGATCAATAACATTATTATCGGCAGTCTCTTTGAAAGACGGCTGAAACGCACCGTAGGACAAACTGTTCATTCATTACTCATTTGTGATTAGCAAACTTTCTTGTACGATAGATGAGGCTAGTGGATTAGTTGTAGATGCAGTGCATCGGACAGCAAGTGCGAGATCCCAGAGCTGAATCCCCAGTGCTTCAGAGGACGGGGGGTCTCGCATGAAGACTGGTGATACAAGGCAGTTGGTCCTTCTTCCTCAGCAGACATCACACCCCAATAATTTTGCCACTAATGAAGTTCCTATTTCCCTCTTTGAAACTGCTTCAGCCCCCCCTTTAACGTCTCAGCTCAGTGCAGCTCTGTCCCTCTCTCTGGCTGCCTTCTGGCACGTCTGGCAGTTTTGCACATTACAAAACTACTTCTACTTTTGGCTACGCATGGTCACAGTTTGTATCAACTTTCAATTTATTACAATTATTTCCTAAAGTGCTGTTGAACAAGGTCAGATATTTGAAGAGATCAGTTAATATATAGTCCTTCAAGTCAGTACAAGCTGGTATGTCACATTGTTTTCTATGTGATGTTCTTAGATGGTGAGCGGTTCAGGGTAGAAGTGGTCTGTTCCTGAGCACAGTCACTACTCGGTACAATGTTTTCCTCAGTGTGGCTGAAGAATCTCGCCACTACCGTGTGTGTTGGTAATGGTGTCAATGAAGGGTAATCCCTGAAGCGACTAAAAATTGAATACTCACTCCTAAATCAATCTATGAGGTTTATATGAAGTTTTATATGAATTAGTATATCCTTAGGAGTAAAATGTCAAGGCTTGAAATTCTCCATAGAGTAAGTTCAAAGGTCCTTAATCCTTCTAAAAGTGGATTGCCGGTGTTAGCCTGGTTAAGCACTTGGATATACTAATTTCTGCTGTTGAGAAGTCTCTGTTGCAGAGCTGGGTTTGCAGAGGGAATCGGGTACTAAATATTCCTAATAGCAACCAGCCAAACCAGGCCCCGGTGCAGCTAGCGAAGCAGCGGTCTGCTGGGAACAAATTGCAAGCTCTTCGGCGGTCGGCAAAGGCGAAGGTCCCGCGGAGCGCGGGAGGGCTGGGCGCGTGTGGCACACCTCCAAGATCATCGGGTCCAACCATTATTGTATTGCAGTGCAACCAAGGTGCACTGCAGCCAGATTTTGGGAATGGTCCCTCCCATCCCCGATGGCCGGCAGGGATATGGCGTCAGGGACGCGATGCAGGTCACAGCAGGCCACCAGCTCTTACGGTGCAGAGCCTCAGCACCAGCTCTGGACCGTGTAGCTGGCAATGTGTACTGAAATAAATAAATTTTATCGCGGAGTGGCTGCTGAGCGTCCATTCCCCAGACCATCTCTGCCAGTCTCTTAGCTTAGCTCTGCTGAGGCCAGGAATCTTAAAGCCAAGGCTTTAGTGAAGCTCCTGCCCTGCTAGAGGAAGCAGCAAATGCTGACAAGGGTGCCCTGTACCACAGGCATCTCTAGAATAACGAGGCCACCACTATTTTTTCCTGCTGCGGAGCAGTTTGTCCGGGAGATGCAACTTTCCCATTGCATTATGCTGATCCCAACAGCGAAATGGATCTTCCCTTGGAAGAAGTCAGAGCATAACTTCAGTTGGCATCACTGCAGAACAGCAGCTTTGTTGGAGGCTTGCACAAGCCATCACTGCCCCTGACGCTGTTGAATGTTTTCTCCTCATTTTTTGGTCCGACGGTCCCTCAGGGAAGCTCTCCAGGCAGCTCCTGTCAGTAGTGCCGGGACTGCTGTAGTACCTGCTCCAAAACAGCTCACCAAGCCGCGGGAGCAGGCTGCAATGCAAGTGCTAGCGTGCAGTACTGAAATGTCCTTTGGGCTTTGGTTTTTCCCAGAATCTTCAGTGTTTCTTTATCTACGGGAGCTGTAGAGATCAGTACACTGAAATCCTCGCTGTGCCCCGAGGAGGCGGCTGCTTCCTCATTTCCCAGTGGAAGTGAAGCCAGCGGAGCCTGGTGCAAGGCTGGAAATCGCAGCAGGTCAGACAACACCGTTCTTGCCAGTGCTGAAGGGCTTCGACTCTGCTGGACGTTGTGCTGTGCAAGTGAGGAGCTTTCTCTTTCACAGAAGAAAGAGAACAAGGTTTGTGAAACTTAAGAGCTGACCCTTTTTCCAAATGCAGCTTTTCCTCTTTGAGCTCTTGGGCCAATCCTGCAGTCCCCGAAGGCATCGATGGGGACTGTTCAAGTTTTAACTAACATTTGGTGGGGATGAATTCTCATTTTCAAGACTGCTGTCGGTGCCATTGCTCTCAGTTATTACCTTCTCAGCGGTGGAGAGGTTAAGTGTACATTAACAACCACTTTGCTTTCGCACTCTCTCCAGCGGCTCACCTCTGTAGGTGTTTGTAGACGAGCTGACTTTTCTGCAGTGTGACCTTTTGAGCAGTGAAATTACAGAAGCAGCAGACCTCTCATCAGACTCGCTTTTAAGGCTTATTCTTTCTACTTGTAAAATAATCCAAGTAAGTCTTCACTTACTGTCTTAAATTAAATAGTTGCAAGGAGCCCTCCCGATTCCCTGTCGATTGTGCGCTGTCAGCCCGATAGACCTGCGTTGTCATCCGTAGCAGATCCTGTCGTGTTCCTGTTGGAGCTGAAGGTCTCCTTGGTTTGCCCTTGGCGAAGCAGCCATCGCTGCCGGGTGTCATGACAGCGATCACAGCCAAGGCTCGCAGGTGCCGAGGACTGCTGAGCCTTGCAGAGAGCTTACATTTATTGCTGGTGTTTTATTTGTGGTACCTCATGATGCAGCTGCATCCCCCCCCCCGAGGAAATTCATAATGAAACAGCAATTTCTCGTGGCTTTGGAGATTCAAATCTGCTTTACCTTGTGATTGTTTTGGACTGTTCATTTCGTACCTGTAAGTCTCCATCCGACACACTAAGTCAGCTTTCTTCAGAAAGGCAGTGATGGTGCTCTTTGAATGTCCTTAATCTTGTCTTTCTAAGGTTTTTTGGCTTTTTTTCTCTTTAACCCATGAAATGGGGCATTGGTCCTCAAGCCCTGTCTGGCTTTGGGACAGCTGATCTTGCTGAAGTTCGACCACCTCAGCAAGGGCTGCGCTGCCAGCGGCTGCAGGAGCAGCGGTGAATCTCAGCCACACCGACCCCCCCTTTTCACTGCCGCTGGTATCATTAGCTAATTGCCTCCTCCGTCTCCCCGTTCAGCCTGGGCCCTGCCGAGCTCTCCAGGGAGCCGGGCTTCCCCAGGCGGGCAGGCGTTCTCAGCCTTATCCCCTTCCCCGTGCGTGGCGCTTGCTCAGAGTCCCGCAGGCTGCAATCCCAGCGGCGTTATCCCTGAGCACTGCAGCTCGCGCCTCCTCCTCCTCCTCCCCGGCTCCTGCTCACCCAGCTCTCCCTCCCCAGGGCTCTCGTCTGCAACCCGGTGCCACGTGTGGATTTTACTTGGGCATTTTTACTGTTCACAGAGGCTTGGAAGCGGGCTTACATGACTTGCAGGTGTGCAAGAAATGTATTTATTGGCCAATAAAGAAAAGCGACGCCTGGTGCTGAGGTGGCCGGGGCTGCCAGCGCTGGAGGGCAGGGAGCGGCGATGTGCTGACGGCTGCGGCTCGTGGCCCTGCCGGGCTGGGCACCGCTCCCTGCACTGCTGGTCTCGTCCTGCCGAGCAGACGCGCCCGGCTCTGCTCCCCCACGCTGGAGCGGGGTCTTCACACCGGTGTCTCTCTGATACTATTCGCGACTCGGGAATTTCACTTCTGTCGTTGTTTTTGCTTTTACCTCCACAATGTGAGCTAGCGCACTCTCCCTTGGACAGCCCCGCAGCGTTTTGCAGTGAGGCTCAGCCGCGGCGGCACAGCTGTACCTCCAGAGACGGGACGGGGGCTGCGCCTTTCCCAGACGTGCAGGAAAACGCACTCGCGCTGTTGGGTCGGTGTTGCCGCTGGGTTCTGGTGCAGGTCTGCAGAAACACGCAGGGCATGACTACACGTGCGAGTGGCTGTCCTGGCAGGGTTCGGGCGGTTTCTGCCGTGGAGGGCGAGAAGATCCCTTGGTGGTCTCCTAAGCTATTAAAAGGGGTATAACCTATTCTACCTTCTCCTGCTGAACTGCTCAGCTTGTGACAAAGTGTTTTGCCTATCAATCAAATCATTTTCAGCAGCCATACAGTCCCCGCCTCTTACCATCCCTTTGCTGAACGCTGCTGACGGCCGAGCGCACGGCGCTGCTTGGGGAGCGTGGCGGCACGGCGGCCCCGCAGTTCAGCTGTGTTTAACCGAGAGGCGCTGCCTGCCGCCAAAGCCAGGGCCATCGGCGCTGCGGGACTGCCAGCACCAGAGTGCCGAAACGGCACCGTCGTGCCAAAACGCGGGCAAGTATGTGGCTTACCTCTCACTAGGTCAGTGTTTTGTGTCCTCTATCACAGAGAGCACAAAGGTTTATTGGCTGTCTTTGGCCGCTGCCCTCCTCCTCTGGAGGCAGGAGACGGCTTCGGTGGTAGGTGGGTAGCACGAGGGAGGCAAGCGGGATGGGGGATGCCATCAGCTGCCCCGGCCGGGGGTGGGCACTGGGTAGGAGTACCCGGCCCCGCGGGGTCCCTCGCCCGGCCCCTGGCAGAGACCATGTGCCGAGGCGCCTTCGCTCCGCTGTCCCTTTAACGCTGGGCTGGGACCTGCTCCTGCTCTGTCGTCCTTTAGCTGCAGCTTTGAAAGTAATTAACACTTCTTCTGAGAGCAGAGGCTTCTCAAAGCATTTACCATCTGGTATCACTTACCACATTAATCATAGTCCAAGGCACAAACCAGTTTTGACTTGAGGTTTCCCGAGTAACTGGATTTCTCCGTTTCAGATGCTGTTATTGATAAGTCTGAAGTTTTGCAAGATACCTTATGTTCATGTCATTGCTTGAATGGAAGAAAGCAAATAAAAATAGTCCAACCCCCCCCAAATCTGAAAACAAAACTTGGACGACTCTTCTGATTTTGCACTGAGGCTTGGGAAAAACATGATGTCTATATTTTTGACAGTATTACAATTTAAACTTTCATGACCCAAACTAAAAAACATACCTCTGGCAATATTTTAATATTGATAGGCAAAATTGTGATTCATCAACATCAAACTGTTTAATTCATTAGCCAACATCTTCTATGCAATGTGGGAATACATTTAAAAGAGAATGAGATGAGACCAAGTATTAATTATGCAGTCATTGCACAAATTAATAATTTTATGTTGCAAAGAGCTTCCTCTGTATTAACACTTCAGAACCTGTTTCCTGCCCTTATTTTTAAGTTCTTTTGAGGTACGTGGATACGCTGTATTGTTAAATGCACTTTTCTCAAGAATGGTAGGCAGAACTACATATGAGAGACTGACGTAACAAACCATGGCTTTGGTGGAGGCGAAGTTTTCAAGTTTTCTGATTTCCATGTGCGTGTGTGATTCTCATACACAATTGTCTGTCAGTAATAGTTTTGTGCCATGTAATGCTTCTGTAATATTTGCCTGGACCACATAAACATGTTAATACTTGTGTCTCTTTATCCCCGCCGAAACGCACCATCTGAAAGCAAAATGAAGGGAGACCCGCAGCTGTGGGATGTGGAGGGAGGGTGGGAGGGAGCCTGGTAAGAGGGCTGGGATTCTCTAGGTAGGAAACGTGCAGCCCTGTGCAGCCTGCGCTGGCTGACCCTGCTCTGGCAGGGGCTGGGCTGGGTGGGCTCCAGAGGGCCCTTCCCACCCCCGCCGTTCTGGGATTCTGGGATTCACGCCCTTGGCTCCGCGCTCGCCTGCGGGCGTTACTCTGGTTCGGCACCTTTGACCAGGGCCGCTGGGCGCGAGCGTCCTGGCCGGTCCCGGTCCCCGTGCACGAGCAGCGCGGCGTTGCAGAGCTGTGCTGCCGGGCTCTGCGTCTGCCAGCGGCACGTGCGCTCTGGCTGGTGCTTGTCCGGGCTCCTCTGCACAGGGCTGGTGGAAGCCTTCGGCAGCCGCAAACGCAATGAGGTTCCTGCAGAAACCGCAGCAGCCGGCACTCGACCCCCTCTCCTTGCCCACAGGGGAACGCCAGCCGAAGGAACGCCTCGCTGTGCTTCCCTTCCACCGTGCAGGACTGGAGCAGGCCCGCTGAGCGCAGACTGTTTGGGGGGGGTTTGTGCCGTGGCCGCTGTGGTGGATGGCAGGAGCCACGTATTTTTCAGCAGGCGCCCGCTGCTGCCAGTCCGCAGTTCTCGGGTAGATGAGAGGGGCACCCTCAGCCTGAATGTGCAGATGGGATCGTGCAGACAGAGCGGAGCCCATGGACCTGCTGTCCACAACACTGAAGCGAGGGCCTGTCTTCCCAGGAAGGAGCCAGATATAGCAAAACATCTTGGAATGGTGGGGAAATACTGTCTGTCCCCAAGACAGAAACTGTATTTTCATCTTTGCCATATTGCTGATGTTTAGCTTTTAATTGCTCTGCAGCGTGGCAACCTTCATAACAAAGCATGAAAAAATCTAAATTTGTCCTGAAGGTATGAATGAAAGCTGCTGGATTTCTCAAAGCCAGAGCTTGAGCTGAAAGCCAGAAGGAGCCGTCTGGGAGCCTGAGCTAAGGCAGCGTTTCCTACGGCGCAGCGTGCGCAGCGTTGGGCTGGGGGGCTCCAGTGGCACGGCCGCTTTTGGGAGCGACAGGCCCCGCAGGGCTGGAAGGACGTGCCGGGGCCAGAAGCCCTCGCCCTGCCCCTGGGAGGTCTGAAAGGAAAGCTGAGCCCCAAAGGGACACGAGCCCGTCACTTCACACCATCCCCTCGAAAAGCTGCAAAGGGTGGCTGCCAAACCGAGAGAAACCTCAGCTCAGTAGTTTTGAGACCGACGAGCTCGGATTCCATCCTGCCTTGCCTATAACATATTGGTTTAGGTGAGACTTAAATTGGAGCCAAATGTTACACACATTTGGCTGGAGCAATTTCTTCAAGAATGTTTTCCTAAATTAGGGATGATAGTGATAATGCTCCTACTTCTTGGCTGTTGCCTGCTACTGGCTGAGATTTCATCTGCTAACAACCATGTTTCTCAAAACTCACAATCTGCTTTTACAGCTACTTCACATAGTATGTGAAAACACTTTTTAACAACGTTGCATTCATGAGCTTTGCTATTTCCATGGTGTAATTGATTTTGCATGTTACATTATTGTGTTTCTGCTCCTTCACAGAGAAGTGCAATTTTATGAAACAGGTTCTTTTTTTCCTCAGATAATCTTTTCAGTGAGTTTTACATTTTTGAATCTATAGTGCAAGAACTAGAAGAGATCTTTTCCCCCCCAAATACCCGGAGATGCGGGCAGGGATGCCCTGAGGGTGCCTCCAGCCCCTAGAATATTCTGGCTCCGTTTGCTGCTTTGCGTACTTCTGTGTGGTTTCTACAAATACCTTTTGGAAGTTCATTCCTCAGATGTTTCCAGTAAAGGGGTCAAAACATTTATGGATGCCAGAAAATCTAATAATTTGTTTTTAAATTCATGAAGACTCCTCATTTCCTTCATCAAATATGTTGATTTGTTAAGTTTTAGTCATACAACTATCCCTACACAGATGTAGTGGTAAAACCTGGCTGGCTCCACCAAGAATGCGTATGTTTAACTGTAAAGTGGTGAGAGCCATAGTCTGCATTTTTCCTATTCATTTACCTATTCCAGAATGCACAGGCTTATTTTTAATAACTTTCAGAGCATTTCTGTCAGTGTGTGTCTTACAAGAAACTAGTACTGTGGGTGTTATTTTAGCGTGTTACGAAAAGCACAGACAAAGCATCTCTCCGATGGCGGCTACTTCGTGATCCCGCCTGCCACACATGCCCCTGCCCAGTAATCGCCGCTTGCCCAAGCGAGTTACCTTGCGTCGGGGGTGTGGTGCCGTCCTGCCTGGGTGGCCGACAAAACCCAGCCCCGACAGCGGCATCACAGAATCGTTTAGGTTGGAAGAGACCTCCAAGATCATCAGGTCCAACCATTAACCGATCACTACCACCACTAAACCACGTCCCCAAGTGCCACATCTACACGTCTTTTCAGTCCCCCCAGGGATGGTGCCCGAACCCGGCTGCACGGCTGTGCTTCGGCAGGGTGGGGAGCACGCCGAACCTGACCGTGCCGCATGGCTGCTCGGCGCCGGCTGGGCTGCCGTGCACTGACAGCGCAGAGGGGACGGTGTTTCAGGCTCCTCCTCACTGGGGGCTCCGGGGGCTAGCGCGGCTGGATGCCCCGGGCTGCGCCTTTGCCCCTGCGTGCCGTGGGTGGGAGCTGCTGGAGGCGAGGGCGATGCGCCGCGCACAACGTCCCTGCAGCGCCTGTCCTCGTGCAGCGGTCTGCAGCAGGGCGGCACCGGCCGCCCCCGTCAGGGTGCCCCACTCTTCCGTGGGGACTGTGCTTTGTGGGGTCCCCATCAGGGAGAGGTGCTGGCCTCCAGGGTCTCAGCAAAGGAGTGGGAGAGCAGAGAGCTTGGTCTCGCTGCTGCAGCATCTCCTGAAAAGCTGCTGGAGAGGCAGATTGCTGCCTGCTCGGCAAGACTCCCTCTGCGTGAAGAGGAGAGCAAGACGCGCATCCAGGGATGAACAGGCGATGGCTGAATGCGCGTCTGCTCGGGGAGGTGTATGAGCTCAGAAACGCCGCCCGCTTTTAACCAGCTGAGTGCCTGGGAAGCCCTGCCGGAGCCTGGATTGGTGCCGCGGCACTGGTGGCCGCTGTTGGGGGGGACAGCAGGGCTGGGACCGCTCTGCCCAGCCCGGGGGGGCACAGCCAGACCTCCCGCCCCGCTGGAGCCTCGGCTCCCGGGAGCTCTCAGGGCTCCTCAGGGACACAGGACACCCGCGATGGCCCTGCGCTCCCCGCAGTGCCCGCCCTGGTAATCGTAGTATTTTTTGCTCGGAACGGATAAAACCGAACCAGCTCATGCCTGTAGCTTGCTGGCACCAGGGAGGAAACTGCCTGGCACTTAGCTTGTAATTCTTCAGACTATGCGTAGATGTTTCATGTAATTTTAGATATCCTGGTAATTGGCAGTGATTCATACCAGCTCTGCTGCTGGCTGTCTCCCGATCAAAACAGCTCCCCTGCAGCCGCGTTTCCACCGCCCCGGCATTGCATCAGCACACGCTCGCCGTGAGCCCGCCGTGGTTACGCAGCGAGGCAGGGCCGCTCAGCCGGGCTGCGCTGCTCGGCATCTGCCCGCGGCGCTTCGGTAGTTGCCACCTTCCTGCCCCAGCAGCCCAGGCTGGGGTGTGCAGGGACGTGGACAGCCCTGTCCGTCCCGCAGCAGGAGACCCTCACGCCTGGGACCGGGGCTGGGAGGGACGCGTAAGGTCAGAGCTGAGCCCGCTTTTCCTGCCGCTGCGGGCAGAGGAACCCCTGATCTGCCGGCTTGTGCCGGATGCTTGGGGGGGGGTTTGCCAGGTGGAGGACGTCCCTCTTGTACTCACCTCTGTCCTCAGCCCTGAGAAGAGCTGGTCGCTGAGTGAGTGCTCGGCTCTGTCCCATGGGTTAAACTCGGTGAAGCTGTACGTTGCCGGGGTTAGAGAAGAAGAAAGGCTCAAAATTTGGGATGAAGGACCACACGCGCTCCTGCACTCCTGGCAAGGTCAAAAGCAGACAGATGTGTCTTTGTCCGCTCGGCATCCTCTGTAGGAGGAGAGAGGGAAATGGGTGGATACAGAGGTAGCGCTGACAGCGCCTGTCGAAGCTCAGACAAAAAGACTGAGCTGGCCTTCAGGTGGATCATGGTTTCTGGAGACAGTTCAGAAGATGGAGCTGAGGAGTGAGACACACACATGGTGGACAGGGCTCATTACATGAAGAAAAACTTCTGGTGCTCAGACGCAGCTAGGCAGGCGCAGGGAAGAGGCAAAGGTTATGTCTTTGTGTTAATAGGTACAATTAAGCGTCCCTGACCTTAGGTCACAGCTGTACTTGTTTCTCCTGTGCTCCCAAACTGCATTTGCTTTATTTTTGATTTTCTTTATTTTTTTTCCTTTTCTTTAGTTGCTTTTTAACAGCTGTTTGTGGAGCCGGAGGTCTCCACAGGGCAGGCAGAATGCAAGACCAGTTCCTTGGCCACCCGTACGTAGGGAGGCTCTCTCCCCGCTCCAGTTGCCGTCAGCAGCAGCTGCGCCGAGGTTAGCACCAAAATCACCTTTGATGTCAGGTAACGGGAGTCGCTAGATGAGAGGGTGGCTCGCCAGGGACAGACCTGCACCTTCCCTCCAATTGCAAATTAATTGCACTGATTGGGAAGCGCAGGGGGGCTCCCGCTGCTTACTCGTACCTCGGCGTGGCTGAAGGCGGAGGGGGTGCCCCTGCGCGCAGAGCCGGGGGGCTGCGAGGCTGGCGTAGCCTCTGCCGCGCCTCTGGGAAGCCTCACCCCAGCCCCGTGCCGCTGCCCGACCTCCACTGCGCTCGAGCCCTGCCGCTACTTAAATTATGACAGAGAAATACAGAAATGCTGGGTGGGCAGGCTGTGAAATTTGCAGACGCTGCACCGGACGCGCAAGGCAGCGATCAGTCTCCGCTGTTCTGCAATGCATTGCCTTTGCGTGGCGCGGCGAGGGCTGGGCGGATCTCCTTGGTGGAAGCATGGCGTGGTCGGAATAGTGAATTGGCTCCCTGGGGACCAAGATCGGCGGATGCTGTTGGTATGACGGCTGAGCCTGCTTCTCCCATTTCACAATGCATAAATTGTTTAAGTAAAACAGCGTCTCGATTCAGAAAAGTTTGGTCTAAAATTGTAATAATTTAAGCAATGAATTGTTTAGCTCATGCAAATGCACACAAAAGCAAAAAATGCAAGCCTTCGTGGCTATTGTGTGGTGATGGGAAGGAAACAGAAGTTGTGCTTTGACCAGGTGATAGCAGAAGACACCTGCTACGGCCGCTATAAAATTAAATAACGTGGGAGAAGAGGACCAGCTTTGCAAGGGTACCCTAGCTGGGGGGAAACAGGCTCCTTTCAATCCATTTCCTCTCCTCTAGAAGATCTAAAATTCTGTGTCTAAGCCACATCTTATTCCAGCTGTTATTTGTATAAAACCTAACCATTAGTTTCTATTTTTAGTGACGTTAGGATGCTCGTCTGCGAGGGGAGGTGGAGGCAGTCTGACAGCTCCGGCTGAGCAGGGATCCCGTAGCAGCTCAGGTGTTTGGGTTTCCCACGCACAGCCAAACCTTCACCTTCCTCCAGAGAAAATGTTTCTCCACTCATCTCATACAGGGAGGAGGAATTGGACTTGTTCAGAGCTGTGCTGTGAGACTTCATCCTCCATCTTGGTGTGACAAGACTGGATTTCTCTTGACATGAAAGCAGTCAGTCCAGGTGTACAGAGCGGGAGCGAGAAGTCGTTCAAGACTATGATTTGTTTCTGCTGCAAATGAAGAAACGTTGCCTGAGGGAGCGAGACCTTCAGTCAGTTTTGGCTGGGGTGAAGTGCTGGAGCACTTCTCATGTAAAGAGGCTCCTAGATGCGGGGCTCGAGAACTTCTCTGCATCCCCGTCCCTTGTGTCCTAGCCCAAAAGTAGAACGATGGGCTCAATGCAAGACTTTTGCATCTGGATTTTTGAAGTTGGTGCGGTGGCTCTGTGCCGTGGTATATTTAGGAGACCCAGTTGGGAAGCAGAGATCCCTGGCAAGATGCCACAGAGAGTTTGTGTTCCCTTCTTCATTTCTGGTGTTCTGCAGTACAACACCGACTGCATCGCCGGTAGTGGTATGAAATACTCCTTTGTGAATTAAACATTGTTTTGTGTTTTCTGGTGTCGGTCTCGGGGCGCTGCGTTGCTGCGTTACCTGCCGGGATGACAGTAAGATGTGCTGCCAAGAGCTGCTGAACTGTGCCTTGCAGGGGAAGGAGAAATGAGGGCTCAGGAGGAGTCAGGAGCAGAATACATTCTGCAGGTGGGTGAATGCAATTTTGAAAGGAGGCGTTTGTTTTAGGGCGAGATGTAGGTGTGACTTCGGTGTTCAGATGCTTTTACATGCGTGCATTCTGCTCGTGTTCTGTTAAGGCGAACGAGAGGCAGGACATGACAGACAAAGCAGGGAGAAACGGGCTGTTGCGTCCCCCTAGACCGTGTGAGTCAGAAAGTCCGGGAGAGGCAGAAGGGCCAGGGTGGTACACGACAGGTTAAACTTCCCAAACAAAGGCTTGAATTATTTTGTTTCTGTTTTGGAAAGCAACAGTAAGACCAAGAAAGACATTGCAAGCCTGTTCTGAGCCAAGAAAATGTTTACAAATCCCCCTGCAACAACCAAATCGATAAATCTATGCATTCTGCTCTGACTTACCAGAGTCACAAGAGCCACAAACAGTTGTTGGTTGTTGGAGGTGTTTGTGGAGAGGCTGGGGTTTTTTTTTGTTTGTTTGTTTTTCTTCTATTTTCTCTCTGTGGATTTTATTTCACTATATGAGGAAGGTGTTTATTTAAGAAGAAATGAAAAACACACAAAAGTGTATTTGGTGAAAGCAGAAGGTTTCTACAGAATTGCTTTTGTGAGAGTTAAGGTGTTGACATAACCTGGAAAATGAAAACAGGGATCGTGAGGCACACGGTAAGTGGGATTGCATTTCAGAGAGCGGCGGAGAGGTCTGCACAACAGCTCATTTGTGATATTACCATCGCTTCAGGAAGCGTGGGGCTGGAGCGACCAGCGGCTGGTCTGCGCTGCCGTGGTAAAGGGTTGTACGTGCACGGACATCTGAGACGCTGCGGAGCGCGGCCGGAGGCGTCGGGAGGTGGATGGGTGGGAGCTGGAGAGGTGGAGAGGCGCCGGGTCTCCTCCCAGCCCTTAGCAGGGACTCCGTGCGTTCGGAGCTTTGTACCACTCCTTCTTCCTGTCTCAGGTATTTCAGCCTGAACCGAGAACCAGATCCTCCTAATGTGCGTGGGTTTCTCCTCTGCTAGCTGCTCTAGCTTTTCACCTGGCTTTGGGTTCGTGCTTTAGGCCTGGCCGGCCAGCGGCGCTGCTGCAGCGGCTCAGCACGGCCCCGGACGTGTCGGGCTGCCCGCTCAGCTGGATGTGCAGCTGGAGCTATTGCTGCAGCAGCACAAAGCACCCGCCCCGAGAATGCACCAGTGCTTCTGCATGTCCGAAACCCTAGAAAGGTTGCCTCGTCAGAGGTTTTCCTGGCAAACAACGCCATCCCCACTTGCTGATCACAATTGCCTGTGCTTCGGCAGCCGCCCAAAGCCATCCGAGCAGTCCTCAAAGACATCGAGCCGTATTCTCACCACGCCTGGCACCGAGGCCGCCCTCGAATGCCTCCCCAGTCGCCGGTCAGGACGCTCATTCCCCTCCTTCGCTTGTTTGCTGTCTCACAACCTCACTCGTGGTCCTCTGTGCTCCTCTTCCTTGCTTTCCTCTGGACAAGGTGCATTTATTTCCCTTTATAAGAGCGGGGTGAGCGGTAGCGAGGCCGCCGGTATCTCACCTGTGAACAAACCACACGCCAGCTCCAGCCACGGCGCCCGTGTTACTGTAAGCCATCCTCTGCTGGTGGATCAGCCTGGCCCTTTCCTCAGGGCCTGGGGGGGCTGGCCAACGCGTTGGCTGTTGGCAGCTGCTTTCCAAGTCTTCTGTTCTGGTTTACCAGCTCCTGGCCCAGAGAGCGCACCTGCCGGAGGCCGTTTCTGTGCTGGCAAAGCAGAGCGGCCGTGGGAGCCGCCAGGGCACAGTTAAATCTCAAATGACAAAAGCTGGATTTACAAAGACATTGCTCCAGGCCAACCAGGGAGCTAACACCAGTCCTCTGCCGGAAAGGTAAACGAGGAAAAACTGGGCACTCCAGTTTGGATAAATGACTAATTATAATTTCTAGATTTAATTATCAACAGTAAACTCTTAAGTACCCACTGCAGACAAGTGAACCTCTATGCCTTCCTCGGGTTTGATGTGCTAAGCATAAATATTCAGCTCAGTCTCTCAAGAAAACACGAAGTTTTACACAAGAACAACTATCCCAGATGAGCAGGATTTATAGCGCCAAAATGGTCTTGTTTCATAATTTGCAAAAGCTTTAACCTTTCAAGCGCTTCCAAACCTATTTTAGCATGCAGGGAGCAGTGATGCAGAGACATTAACATTAAAACTTTGTGTGTCTCCAGTGAATGTTCTTACAACAAGCAGCATAACATCCTTTTTCTTATTTCATTTTCTAATATTTTAATGCTGTTCGCTTCCATGAAAAAAAAAAGAGAATATATTCTTATAAAATTAACAAATATTGCAAAGCTTTAGATACCAATTAAGATGAATAATTTAATGTGTAGATATCAGCGCCTGACAACTCTACGCTTCATCTGCGTGCTCACCAGCTTATGGTGGAAACTTGAGGCACATGTGCTGAAGGTCATTTAAATAAATTCTCAGATTTCCTTTCAGCCTTCAGGTGATCCCATTAATGACTGGAAAAAACAAACAAACAAACAAACAAATGGAAGCAAAGGCAGGTTGAATAAATCACGTGGCAGTCCTTGCTAACCCGATGTCAAGCGCGTCAGCTATGCAAGAGTGTAGCTCAGACACTTTTCTCAGCTCCCATCCTTAGAAGCTGAAGACAGCCCAAATGTCGAGCTACGCCCTGGAGCGCTGCGTGTCTGTGACTCCTGGGCTGAGGCTTCTGCTGACGCCTCTGCCAAAGGAGCAGGGAGCCGGATCGCCTCCGCCTTGGCCGTCGTTCCTGCCTGCGGCCCCTTGGGAAGGCCGCACAGACGCCGTCCCAGCCTGCCCGCCGTGCGGCCTCACAGGGCAGCCAGCCTGGAGGCGCAGCCGGAGGAGCCCGGGTTTGCTGACGCGTGCCCCCTCCGGGCACCGGCGCCTCTGCGGGAAGGCGGCAGGGCAGGACGAGACGTGGTAGAGCCAAGGTAATCACAGGTCTGGCAAAAGAAGGGGACTAAAATGGATGAGTGGACTGGTATTTCCCTGAAAATCCTGTCATTTGCACAGAAGGCGTCCACCGTTTGCTTCCCCTGCAGCGAGCTGAGCACCTGCATGGACCCGGTCTGAAAGCGGAAGGTGGGACCTTGGTAAGTGACGCTGGCTCCTGTCTTTAATTGAAGTGGTCTTTGTACAGAAATTCTGTTACATGAAACCTAGAAAACCAGATTGGGAAAATGTCCCTCTGCCTATGTAAATAATTGTAATGTCTTCCTTTATTAAAGAGGCAACTCCAAAACTCCTGCCTGCTATCCTGATGTGGACATCTTCCTGCCTGCCTTCCACTTGTTTGCAGCTCTGAAGGCTGGAGGCACTGGTACTAGCGCGCAGGGACTGTGCTCGCAACAGGCTGGCCAGCTCTTACCTGCGTTGCTCTTTCTAAATCCAGTCTATGTTCAGATTTGGGAAAGGAAGTCTGGCACGAAAACTGGCGAGATCATATGCATCTGCTGCACTTGGGAACGATCTGTATCTGTCATCATCACCTTGATGGAATCAATTGTACCAGCAAGTATTGACAGCGACGGGCAGGAGAATAGATCCAGCATTGGGCAGATGTATCTTGATGTTGTCAGCTGATGTGCAGGCTTTTCAGCACTGTTGTGCCTCCTGTGTCCTCCTTGGACAACTGAGGTGCTCCAGCAATGAACAGGCAATGGCAAAGGGCAGACCTTGCTGCTGAGGTCTCCAGTCACAGACAAGTCAGGCAGGAGTGACCTCTGCAAGCATCTGGTTTGAGGAGGCAATTGAGTTTGGACTCTCCTTCACCGCAGGCCCGAGGACAGCCTTGTTTTTACCACTGGAGTATCTTTAAAAATGCTCCTTAAGTACTTCCCTCTGCCTAGATCCAGACAGTCGCTCTGCGGGGCAAGAAGAGTAGCGAGCGGAGGAGCCGTTTGAACTTTGCGCCATGTCGTCTCCAAATCCCTCCTGCCACCGGGGAGCAGAACGCTGCACAGCCCCTCTGGCTTGTGACCGCTTGTAGCGACGCTGGCTCGTCTTGCTGGGACTTGCCAGCTGGCAAAACTTGTTTGTGAAGCACTTTGGGGGTGGGTGTGTAATGTGGTTAGAAGACGACAACGTTTTGGAGTGGATTGTTGAACAAGTGTCAGAGGGTGAGACAGCAGACACCAGTGTTGTTCCTCTCAACATACTCTGGCTTTGCGGCCAAAGCAGAGAACTCCTTCTTGCTGTTGGCACGAGGAGATGATTTCTCAGAAGCTCAACACTCCGCAGCCATTGTCGTGCTTTAGAAAAGAAGGATGGCAAATGTGGGCGATGCAGCATCTGTAGGCTGTTACTTCGTCCAGCTTCTGGCCCAGTCGTACTGTGACTCTCTGATTTCTATGGCCGAGCTCACTCAAGGGACACGGTGAGAGTAAATTCCAACCAAACGAACAGACCTCAGTACTCTCAACTGAGCAAGTCTTCAGCCTTCCCGTCGCAGATCTGGCGACCCAGATGCGTTTGTGAACCTGCTCATCATCTCACAGCAGCCTGGTAACACCAGAACCGTTTCATAATTAAGAATAGCGCGGAGACAGGCTTGTCCTTGCACTGTTCTTCAGTTATCATCGTCCGTGTCGCAACCTGTGATACACTTAGAGATAATAATCAGACGCTAAGTTTTACCGCCCTATCAAGGGTGGATTTTTCAGCCTTCCTCTTTAGAGCTAAACCAAAGTTTACAGGGTTGCTGTTCCACAAAAGGGCATTTGGCGACAGTTGTGCTTTGGTTGTGCATAAAGTGTTACAAAACACTATTAATAGTTTCGATGATGATTCTGATCAGAGGTTTGCCTCCATTATCAGCACAAAGAGAACAGCGGTGCTGTATGGACCTAGCTTTGGCAGAAAGTGTGTCAACCAGAACTGTGCTTTGAAAATACAGCCACAAAAATCTCCCAGAAAATTTCGCAGCAGGGCGCCTTATCCCACCAGGACGGCTAACGAAGGGCAGCCGGAGACAGCAAGGAGAGCAGCGCTGGGGAGGTTTCAGCAGGATCCCTGGAAGGATGCGCTGGAGTCACTGGCTTCAGGAGGGAGCTGCCGTGCGCTGCACAGGCTGCCAGCACCGCTTCTCTCAGTGGCGCAGCTTGGGGCACGTTGCAATCGAGCGGCTCCATCGGCTGCTCTGTGCTATCTTCACGTGCTTGCAGCGGGAATCAGCAGGACAAGAGCCCAGACGTCAGGGTCCTGGAGCAGTATCAAATATTCAGCACTGAAATAATTATTCTGCCGGCTCACTGGACTGGTCCAGTCAAATGTCAGAGATGCCTTCTGTCAAAAGTGGAGTGACTGAAGTGACTTTTAAGGACAGCTAAAATAAAGTGAATGGGTAAGAAACCGATCACTGACATGACACACCATGCAAAAACGGCATGAAAGCCTCTGCCACGGTGGAATTCAGGGGACTGAAGGGAGCAGCTCTAGCAGAGATGAAACCGCCCGAGATTACGAACAAGGCTGGATTAATGCTGCACAGCAGAAAACGCTCAGAGGAAATGGGGCATAGTGAGTACAGGAAGCAACGCCTGTGGCACCTGCAGCCACTAATGACTGCGCAAATGGGGCTAATTTCTCACTTTCTGCCAACTAAAATCTTAATCTTCGTGCACTGAATTGAAAGAAAATTCTATCACCGTGTAACCCTTGCAAGAAAAAAAGGTTCTTCTTTGAACAGCTACACCCTCGGTCAGTGAAAACCCACCTACCTATCTTGATGTAAAATGCCAGTTATGTAGAAGAATTAATTCTGAAGAGCCTCTCTGTGGTGGGTTTGTAACTTAGCATTTGCCCTTAAACTGTTTCCTTTTCTACCCCATCTTTGTTTTGATGATCAGCGAGCTTGAATCCTCGGAGACTAGTGCAGTCACTCATTCATCGTTCTTTTCTTTTCCAGGAAGACCAGAAGTGTGGCATTACCCCGTGTTCTGCCTGCTCAGCCTTGGGATCTTGGAGAAACATGGTAGGTACAAGTTTGCTCAGAGCTGTTGAAGAAAGTTCATTTTTTAGAGAATTTCCTGTAACTTCAACATGCACCTTATGCAAAGATGCTGCCATGAAGTCAATGTCAGGATGCTCAGCTGTTGGTGTAGGACCGCAGGGCTGCCCTAATTCACTCTACTGAATTATTGAGGAAATTGATAAGAAGAAGTAATTACTTATTACTAAGAAGTAACTACTTGTATCTCACACGGACTAATTAAGAATGAAAAATAAGTGATTCAGAAAGAGCTGCAAAATGCAGAGAGGTCTGAAAAATCTGCATTTCAGAAAAAAGCCAAATCACCGCCTGCCGCAGCGTTTTCAGAGAGGGTTGCATGGTAACCCGAGCGCAAGCTTCCGCACGGGCAGCAACCCACAACCACCTGCCGAGCGTTTAATACGACGTACAAAAAGCACAAAGTTGGAAGAGCGCTAGATAAACTACAAGCACTCTTAATCTGGGCTTTACCCGGAGATCTGAATGAATTCTTATCACCTGAGGTTTTTAACACAAGTCTGCACGTCATTTGGAGAAACAGCGTGTCCTGCCTCAGCCACGTTCTCTGGGTTTGGTGCAGGGGGCTCTGGAGGAAATTTTCTGGCCTGTCTTCAACCAGATGAATGGGAAAAAAGGTATGAAAAAGTCAGTGTCCAGTTCAGTGGGGACAAAGCTCCTTATTTCGGTGGGAAGAGAATGGAACAGGAAATAATGACCTGAAGAGCGTGGCTGCTGAACGCCTGGCTCAGTAGTAGCTCTTCGGCAAAGGATCTGGGAGCTCATACGAACTGCAAGATGGCCAGAATTCAACAAAACGGTGTGAGAAAGCCCATGTGTGGGCACCTGTGAAGAGAAACACAGTGTACAAGCCGGAGGAGACATCCCCTCCAGCCCCCTCACCGTGGCCGGCACGCGCTGGTGTAGTGTCGGGCTGGGGACGCGGCTGGACAGATCCGGAGTACAGGAGCAAGGGGACGGAAAAGGTGCCACCAGCTGAAATACGTCTAATGTTCTTTGACAACCCATGGCGTAAACCAGCCAAGTCTCTGTTTCTGTACTTCATGTTCACTTAGGAATATTTTATTCCATAATTATGGAACAAATGATAAGAACTCTGCAGTGCTGGTGGTCGGCTGTGCAGAAGTATATTGCAGTTATCAGCACAGCAGCCAAGGATGAAGCTCTCGGATAAGGTGATACCTAACCTTCAGAGCTCGGTTTGGGGAAGGTCACTGTGGCGAGAGAAATAAACAGTTAAGCCAAACCCGAGGCTGCTCAGGACCTGTGAGGACATTCTGCATCTCTGGCTGAAAATCAAATAACCTGCTTCTCAGAAATACATTGCTTCAATGTGTTTCTACATGAGTCTAAGTGGCACTGCTTTTGCTGTTTAATAAACCTCTCTTGAAAATGTCACTCACTATAAAATTATATATTTTGAATAAAAGCCAGAATCTCAGCATGCATAATATATTATTCTTGTGTCTGGGCCCATGGCCTTTTATCCCAAATAGGAAATAAAACAATTGCTGAATAGAAACTTCTCGAGTGTTCTGAAATTCTCAGCTGCCACCACCCACTGCAGAATTTCAGCTCTTTCCGTCAAATATATCTAGTGTATAAATATACTTGTACATACATATGTATATATAAGCAGTAGGGGTACGTACATTGCACATCACGGTAGAAGTGGTCTCCAATAGAGCTGATTATACAATGAGCCCCCCTAAAATCTGACCGTGCTCACCCCGGGCTTGGTCCCGGGAGCAGAGCCCCGGGCTGGCTGCAGCCCGTGGTGAGCCACGGCTGTTTCTCACGTGCTCAGCGAAGGGATATTCAAGCACACGGATCTGGATCTCTGGCCACAGACTCATCCTCACCTCTCCAAGACAGCTCACGTGTGATCTGACGACTGACCCTTTGAACGTGTTCCTTGAACCCACGCCCAGGTCCCGGCTGCTGGCTCTGTCCCTGCTCGCCCGTCATGAGACGGAAAGCCCGCTACAAAGGGAAGCCTTGCACGAGCTGTCCTGAGATCCTCCTGAAGGCTTCTCGTGAGACCCACTGCCCTCCTCCTGATGAGCGACTGCGCTGATCGCGGCCCACGGACAGAATGCCTTTCAGTTCCTGTTATTTAATTTGTATCTTTTTTGCATGAAACCTAGGCCTTACCTGACCGAGTAAAACACCACACCTGAGGTCACCTAATCCGGTGCTTTCCCATCCTGTGTGTGTCTTCATCACTGCAAAGGCTGAGCCTGCTCCGCTGGAGACCGCCGGGGCTCGCTGACCTTGGGGAAAGCAAGTGGCCACGCACCGGGGCTCCTGTGGACCAGGGAGGCTCGTGAAAAGGTAAAGGCAATATCAGTAACTAGCACCGCCTGCTGATCCGTGAACACATCTCTCCTTGTCAGTGACAAGGGAAAGTCCCGCGTCGTCCCCGCCTGCGGCCAAGGACGTTGGAGAGCAGTGGTAACCCAGCCTCTCCGGTGCCTCTCCAGCGCGTCCCGCAGCTCCTGTAGGTGCAGGAGGGGACCCCTTGGGCAGCCGTGTCCCTCGGAGCCCTCAGGGCAGCTGTGTCCCTCGGAGCCCTGAGACAGCCGTGTCCCTCAGACCCCTCGGGCAGCCGTGTCCCTCGGAGCCCTGGGGACAGCCGTGTCCCTCGGAGCCCTGGGGCAGCCATGTCCCTGGCCACCCACCAGCCCTCCCTCAGAGCACCGGCTGTGCCGGGCCCACCGCTCTGCGGGCCAGAGAGAAAACAGGAGATGGAGGTGGCCTTTCTCGCCGCTGTTCTGCAAACATGGCCAAGAATCTCTCTTGGGATCTTCAGCTGATCGCGCCTCTGCAGCGGGGCCCGACCTGTCCCCACGCCGACAGCTCCTCTGCTCCTCACGGCTGTGACGGGACGTGCTCGTGGTATCTTGTTAGCGCTGGAACTGCAACATCTTGCTTATTCAGATTTTCCAAACCGTTGACATCTTCTGAGGTATTTTGTCTGGGGAAAGCATGGTATTTTATTTTCTTTGCAATCCGTTTAATGATGAAGGAACCCAAAGAGGTGGTTTTCAAAGTTTTTAGATGCAAGACGCATATGTCTCGCTGTCATAACAGTTTGTCTCATTACGTGGGATAAAATTCAAGAAAGTTGATGTGTTGCTTACAAAGGAAGCAACAACAGTATCAAGTGATGCAGTCCCGGTTCTTCTGTAATGGTGTTATAACTTGAGGAATTTGGTTGCCTGAATCTCTGAAAGTTCAACTGAGGCCAACAGAATAATAATATTAATTATTTTGTTATAAAAGAAACGTCTCTGTGCCTTTTATATCTTTTTATTGTTTTATAGCCTTAAGCATCTATTTACTAATTCTTTGTGCTTTACGAGGTTGAAAATACAATGTTTTTTCTCTTTGTTTACTTTAGCTTTTTCTGTTTGTTTTTTGCTCACTCTGATTTTTTTTTTCCTTTTTAGCCTGAGGCTATCCAGTACTTTAAATCACATATGTCACCTGGATTATCGCACTTTTCATCTGAATTTCTGTGCAAAATTCAGCTTTATCTGAAAATGGCAATAAGTTAATTACCCTTGGCCTTTAAGGAGTTCTGCCTTGGCTGAACCGCAGCCCTTTAAAGCACGCTCTCAGGGGCACCGCTGCTACCCGCCCGAAACCCCGGGTTGCAAACACGTCCTTACGGGCGCGTTTGTTTGCGGGAGGGGCTGCAGGAGCACGTGCGTGGTGGGCGAGCCGCCCCGTCCCGGGGAGCCGGCTCTCCCCCGGCCCCCGCGCAGCGCCGGAGGCGGGAGACGAGGCGAGCCAGGCCCACCCCGTGGAGCATAGCTCAGCGCCCAGCCGGATCGGGGTGCGTCGTCTTCGCACCTTGTTATGGAGGGTGGGAGCCCCGCTGGGCAGCATCACCCCCTCCCTGCGCGTCCCCAAGGACCCACGCGTGCTGCACACACAGCCACGCTGCCGCGGGGCTTTCGGTCATCTACCGGTGCTGTTTGAAAAACGTCAGCCCTCGTCTCTCGTGTAAGAGAACTCACAGACACACAGGTCAGGCCGCGTAACACCAAGACGCGCGGCGGGGAGACGGGGCCAGGTAGGTACGGAGCAGTTCAGGGGGCCCAGCCGCCCAGCGCTGAGCTGAGCCCTGTGGGAGGCAGACGCGTGGAACAGGAGCTCCTGCAGTACCGCCTAAACTGCATCTGGTCCAGTGCTGGGAAGTAAGTGCTGGAGGCAAGTGGGGTTCTGCCTTCTTTACCCTATGAATACCCTAAAACGTTGTTTACAAGGAAGTGAAAATAAACCACGGTGTCTTAGCACGCAAAACCTGCTCTTTCGCATAGTGTGGGGTACGGCGTGTTCCTGCTTAGTGCTCGCTGAGGTACGTACGCCCTGTGCGTCTACAGCATTACAGCGCGAGTCCTTCCACCGGTGCAAAACCACGTGCCGTTCTGCGCCAGCAGCAGTTAAGTTGCTGTGGGTGATGTTGTTTGTCTTTCTCAGAAGGTGTAGGTGACTCCTTCCCGGGACCTGTGCGTAGGGAGCAAAGGTGCAACTTCTGTGACAGACAGGGTGGAGAGACGGGCGTAATCTGCCCGCTGGCTGTCATGTTGATTGGAAGCCTTGCTGCAAGTTCAGAGGCCTTACTCAAGCATAAGTGCAAAGGAACGATTGTTTGAAGTTAGTAAGTGATAATAACAGAGCTATTGCAGAGGCAACCAGCTTGACTGACCCTCAGCCCATCCGTAACATCCTACAGGACTGTCGGAGAAGCCTGTCTGATGAGCGGCTCCCGCAGCCCGCGGCGAGCAGCTGGAAATGAAAGGCTTTTCAGGTAGGCTACTACGGGATCCGGGTTTGCTGCGAGTGAAGTAATTATGTTTTCATTACTCTGGGGCTATAATAAAAAGAAACTCTGGTGATGACAATTCTGCCAGCATTGTACTGAGGCTTCAGCTGGCACAGCTCTGTAAACCAGGATTAATTAACCTTCTGCCAGAAGCAGGCTGTAGTGAGCTGTGCCGTCCGTCTTCTACGGGCTGCGGTGCGTCATCCTGGGCACAGTCGCTGCAGCTGCAGAGGGACGAGCGGTAAAATACCGCTTGCAAGAAAGTGTCCTTGGGCGCATGGCTCTTGTGAGAGCGATGA
The DNA here is from genome assembly GCA_009819775.1 of Phoenicopterus ruber ruber. NCBI lineage: Eukaryota > Metazoa > Chordata > Aves > Phoenicopteriformes > Phoenicopteridae > Phoenicopterus > Phoenicopterus ruber. The sequence continues at coordinate 475,879 of CM020219.1, forward strand.
CACATTGCCTGGCAGCATGCACTACCTACCGCCTGCACGTGAAAGCCGGGCTTAAACCCCTCCCCTCTGCCCGCTCGGCTCGGCCGCCGGCACCCACGCGTCGCCCAGCACCGCCCCGGCCCGCGCCCAGCACCGCTGTGCAAAGGGCGTTTGGAAAGGTCCTCCCCAAAAGCAGCCCAGAGCTGAGGCAGCGTCACCATGAAAGCCCTGCGTGCTCTCCTCCGGGCTCTGACCCTCTCCTTACGCTTTTGTTCGGCTAAGCCGGGTTTCAGCCCCGTGAATGGATGACGGTTTCCATGTCTGAGATCCTGGGTTTTGGGAAGTGCTGCCAGCCCTCCCACCTTTCCTTTTTTTTCCCATCTTTGTATTGCAAGTGTGAATTGGGGTATAATTTACCAAGACAGATTAACATAAACAAAAAGCAAAATAGACATTGACACCGAAAGCAAAATAAACAAACACAAAAACTGGGCAACTCCCATACCTTTTATTTGTCAGGTCAGCTCTTAATTGCAGTACTTGGGCATGATTAACAGGTGTCTTGGTTACCCTGCCAGAAATAAATCCTGCTTTGCAGAGAGGCTTATGAGGAGAGGAGAGGAGAGGAGAGGAGAGGAGAGGAGAGGAGAGGAGAGGAGAGGAGAGGAGAGGAGAGGAGAGGTGAGGAGAGGTGAGGTGAGGAGAAGTCACCCCAGTGACCCCCCGTTTCCTGATGAGTTTCTTACCCAGACATCTGGTGTGTCTAATACAGGCATAAACCCCTTCCAGGAACGTCACCAGGCAAATTGCTGGTAACGAGATTACAGCAGAACCAAGTATTTGTCCTCTGCTGCAGGCCGTGAGGCTGTAAGGTTGTTCGGTGCAGAAGGGTTTTTTTCATTAATTAAGTAAAGAGATCCAAGCAGAAAGCCTCTGATCTTGCAATGTAATTCCAGAGGATTGCTGGAACGGGGGGAATTGGGAGCAGAACAGTGTCCTATAGAAAAACGTAAAGGCGTGCAATCAAAGACGGTGCCATCCTGTGCACACATCAGGGACCGCAGTCAGGGTGAGCAACGAGGTTTCACTCCGTAAGCTTTAGGGACAGATTTTCTGCTGTGGAGATGGTGGGGGAGGAGGGAAAGGAGATTTTCTGCTCCAGGGGCTTCCCATGCTGCACTCGCATTTCTCCTAACAGAGCGCATTTCTGCTTGGCATCGCTGGAAAGCAAATTCCAGCACTGCATTAGTTTTTTTTTTTCCAGGGCAGGGGATGGGAGGTGTTTGCTTTCCATTCTTGTAGAACAAACCCCGAACCTTTCAGTTTTACGCAGAAAAAAGAGGACACTCAGCAGCCAACACTCCAGGACAGCCTGTATCCCATGGGCAGAGTGGTTGGGAGACTCCCATCCAAACCTGTGCTTTGAGCCAGGCAAAGCCCTCACCATTGGCCTTGCTCTGGGGAGCTTTGGAGCAGGTGAGATTTCTTTGGGGATGGAAGAAAAAATTGTCATGAAAAAACAGTACTTTTTCTTGGAAAATACTTTGTTGCCATGAATTTTCACTTAAAAAAAAAAATCCCTCCCCAAACCACCAAGAGACCTTATATATCAAACTTCTAATCCGAGTAATTATTTTGAAAGAAAATGATTTTGTTTTTCCCAGCAGAAGAATCTCAAAATACTGAGCTCTGCTGATGTGTGAAACTGTAACAGGACACTTTGAAAAACACATGCCCCGGCTCCTCAGAATCCATATGGTGCCTTTCCAACCCAAAGGAACCGGATGGGAAGAGTGCCCGCCGTGCGGCCGCGCCGCGGGCCCTGGCCGGTGGTGCCGCGGCGCCGAGCGGCGCTCACGGGTGCAGGCGCCGGCGCGGGGCTGCGGCTGCCGGCGCGCCGAGCAGATGGCTCTGCACGCCGCAGAGAGCAGGAGGGTGCTCGGGGACGGCCTGCAGCCGCCCGGGCTGGGGCCACGCTCGCCCGACTGCAGCGGGAAGCAGATGTGCTGGACACCCTCAGATGAGCGCTCCGCTTCCAGTGACCTCCTCTGACGCGCTTTTAGTTTTGCTGGGGAACGCAAAGAAATAGGGTCTTTGCCAGAAGCTCTGCAGCATGAATTCTGCTATGAAAATACGTATGTGCACGGAAAGGTGAAGGACATTTCCTTGGGCTATTGCCTGCTGATGTCTTCGCATGTGGGAGGCATTTTACAAGCCGCCAGGGCTGCACGGCATCCCTGGGCTCCTTACGATCACAGTTTGTCCGGGCAAGCCATTCACAGTGCAGGAAGAGCCTGAAAAGCTGCTAATGGTCAACACATCTGCTGCTGATACACAATGTAGAGAAGATATTGCAGTCTATGTTTATTTCTTTCTGAATAACAATAATGATAATTAAAAAAATTAAGTATTTCTTTTCTAGAGTCTTGTGACAATTTGAAATGCTAATCCTGTTACTTACTTGTTCCTCCCTCCTCTCTTTTAAAACTGCATTTGGTGGTTTGTCATTTACAGGTGAAGTTCAGGAGCCAACAGCGCATCTCTTCGCGGGCCGGGATGTGCAGACCCTCGCCTGCCCCTCGCCGGCGCGCCCGCCGAGCAGAGCGTGCGACGGAAGGCTTCAGCAGCGGCAGGTTCCTCTGCTGTTCCCAGCACGGAGGTATTCCCCGGAGCCTTTGGGGGAAGGCGGAGAGCGAGCCGAGTTCGAACAACCTGCTGCTCGCCTTGTGCTTGTCCCTCTGCTTCCTTCCCCCGTGTAAAGCTGCTTTGTGATCGCCTCGGTTCATTAGAAACCGTTCTCATTAACCCACATTCTCTCTCTTTTCCCCATTTCCCACGAACAGGAGCTGGATTTTATTCCGAAAGGTGCCGGCGGTTTTCTCTGTGGGTCTGTCCCTGGTCACCTGTGCGTGGCTGCCTGCACAGCCTGTTTGGGAAGAGCAGTTGTCTTGTCTTGAAAACCTCTACTGCTCTTCCCAAAGTCAAGTTTAAGCCTCATAATAACCGTGCTTTTCCTCATTCTCGATTAAAGCACAGTAATTCAGTCTCTACTTAGCCTGTTAACTGTTCAGATTCACTGCCTGGGCTTTATCCGCAGATTAACGGATTTATAGATTACAAAGCCAGAAGGGACCAGTGTTAGTTTCTTCCTAACAGGGGCTTCAGCGAAGTCCTGGCTGAACTAGAGTACTGCCATGGAACAGCAACAACAGCAACAAAATCAGTCTTATCCTGATGTAAAAATTCCCAGGTCCATGAGAAGTTTGTCGGATTCCCAGTTACTCTTGCTGTAAAGGAGAATGCCCGGCCCCTCGCCAGCACCGCGCCAGCAGCTGTGCTGACCTCCCCGGCGCCCTGCTAAGCGGAACCCCCCTTTCACCGCGTTCCTGCTTCCTCGGCCGGCGTCCCCAGACTGTCACATCTCCCCTTACCTCTCCCATCAGCAGTTCTGCCAGGACAGGGACTTTGTGCCTCTGACGCCGGTTTCCATCACTTTCAGCATCCCCCTTCCCATGGAGCCTCCCAGGCTCCCGCAGCCCTGCGGGGCGGGTGACGGCGGCGCAGCAGCAGCAGCAGCAGCAGCAGCGGCAGCAGCAGCAGCAGCAGCAGCAGCAGCAGCCCCAGGAGCCGGGCTGCTGGTTGGGCCTCCCTGCTCTGCCTCGGGGTGCTCTGGCACAAGGATCACAAGTCAGGCTGGACGGGGCTCTGGGCAACCTGATCTAGTTGGGGATGTCCCTGCTCATGGCAGGGGGTTGGACTGGATGGCCTTGAAAGGTCCCTTCCAATCCAAACCGTTCTGTGATTCTATGACTTGTCCTTGTCGCCAGTGCTGCCCTGGGAGCTCCATTTAGCTAATTACCAGCAAGAGCCTGCGGCCGGTTTTAGCAATACCATTTCCCAGTATAGATGCCCGCGGGCAGCAGACCCTGTCACCTGCTGAGAACATACAGCCATGGTGTCACCACGCTGCAGGACGGGCCGTGGCACACAACACTCTCCCTTAAAACCCCCCAACATGTCGCATAGCCAATGGAGGAAAAGCAGCTGATTAAAAAGACTCAAAATGCCACTGCAAGGGGCTGCAGGGATGGCCACGGGGCACGGGGACGCCGGCCGGGCGGTGGGTGCTGCTGAAGTTTCCCTGAGCACCCTCTGAGACTTTTAAAATGGGACTCTTGTCCAAAAAGGAGATAATTAGTTTTGCAAACCGGCACCGACTATATTTTATTCTTTTAGCTCTCTTTTGATTAACTTCCATAACAGCTGTTCTGTTATTTTTCCGGCATTGATGTTGGACTGACAAGTCTATAATTATCTGGGCCATCTTGCTTACTCTGTTTTATAATACTGATATACTTCCTTTCTTCTCACTTTGTGCCAGATATTCACAGGGAGATTTTGAGCCAGCTCTTAAAAAACCTCCGAATGTTACATTATATATATGTATCTTTTTTCCATGCTAGGTGCAGCATAGCTTGATTTCAGAAAATTGTCATATAATGCGATTATAAAACCTGATGATAATTTAATAGTGGCAGAAGGAGACCTCCAGTGCATACCATTCTTACCAGAGCTCCTCCTTGCTATACATCTTCGGTCTTGTTACAGCTTCTAATGCCCAACGATGTTTTGGTGGTCTGCGCCAGACATCAGTTAATGATGTACCTTCTAGTATTTTGTCTGTGATTATTCACAGAATCATAGAATAGTTTGGGTTGGAAGGGACCTTTTAAAGGTCATCTAGTCCGATTCCCTGCACTAGGGCATGTCTCCAGATTCCTTCCACATTCTCCCGTTTCCTCGTTCGGAAGGTCGGTGTTTACCATATCCAGTGCGTTTGTAATGTCCAAGTCTTGGGAAGTGTCTTCCAGAGGCCAGTGCCACCAAACGCAGGGTTTCTGCTCAGAAGTCTGAGGGTTTACTCTCCCTGCCTGTGGCCCAAGCTCCTGCTGTTGATACACAAGCAATTAAACGTGTGTTTTCTGTACATCGTCGATGTTTTCCGTTGAAGCTGTTGTGTCACACTCCCGTGCTGAATGCCTCCCCCGTGCGCCTTTCCTTTCCAAACCCGGTGCCCCCGCCTGCTCCGCGCGGCTTCGCCCCCACGGTTAAGGGCACGGCGCTGCCCTTGCTCGGGGCTGCCCGCCCTGCCCTGCCCGGTGAACGCGTTTTCCACGGATCCGTGGTAGAAAGACCAGCAGTCCTGCCTGGCCGGGGCTTCTGCTCTCAAGGGTGAGCTTTTCATAGAATCATAGAATCATAGAATTGTTCTGGTTGGAAGAGACCTCCAAGATCATCGGGTCCAACCATTAACCTATCACTACCAAGTCCCCCACTAAATCATATCCCTTAGGGCCACATCTAAACGCCTTTTGAATCCCTCCAGGGATGGGGACTCCACCACCTCCCTGGGCAGCCTGTTCCAATGCCCGACAACCCTTTGGGTGAAGAAATTTTTACGAATGTCCAATCTAAACCTCCCCTGGTGCAACTTGAGGCCATTTCCTCTTGTCCTGTCGTCTGTTCCTTGGGAGAAGAGTCTGACCCCCATCTCTCTACAACCTCCTTGCAGGTAGTTGTAGAGAGCGAGAAGGTCTCCCCTCAGCCTCCTTTTCTCCAGACTAAACATCACCAGTTCCCTCAGCCGCTCCTTGTAGGACTTGTGTTTCCCACACCTTCATGTAAGACACGTTTCTGTGTTTGCCAAATCCAACAAATTTCCTAGAGAGAGGCAGCCTGGCCACTAAGAAGCACCGTAAGCAATCTGGCGCCCGATCTGTGTTATTAGTTGAGGGACTATGAAACATTTAAAATCTATATGGGGATCGCAGGGACAGGGAGCAGGCGCGGGGTTGATTGCGCTACCTGGATATTTGACGGTTTTGACTTCAGAGTACTTAACCGTGCTTCCTTAACATTTGTTTAACGTTACCTCTGTCGATCGAATGTATTTGAACTTTTAAGAAGTTAATTGCTTTTCGCACTTCTGCTAGTAGCTATCTCCTTGATCTAATAGAAAACTGAACTTAATTGGGCTTGTTCCAGGGAGATTAAAAAGGTCTTTTCCACCTATAGTATCTATGATTTAATGAAGTGTGCATGTGACTATCTTTTTTAATGTGTTCACCAACTAGAAAACCACTCTGGTACCCGTGTTGCCTGCGAGTGGCGTCCCCAGCGTTCCACGGCTGCTGCACAGCGACAGTGCAGCAAACGCTGCTGGCTGCCAAGCGAGAAATACACATTTGTAAGTGACCTGTAATGTTTTGTGATGTGGAGTTTAACAGTCCAGCTGTGTATGTGCATCCGACTCTGCTTCTGGACATGCACTGAAGGCAATTTCATGCTCAAAGTCATGCTCATGCTCAGAAGTTACGCTCTCGGCAACTTCAGTGAGTGAACAGAGGTGGCTCTGGTTTTAATTACACGCTTACAAATACCAAGAGCACTTCAGGTGTGCTCGCTTTGTCTAAATCTTGCTAAGAGGTAGCAGAAAATATCTTTAACTGAAACGTTTTGACAAGAATGTCTCTAAGTACTCTTACATAAGTAAAGATAAAAATTAGTATTTATTTCAGTGTTCAGTGTATATACAGGTAAATATTGCTCCCAAACGTGTTGCTACACGCCTATCTGACTAAATACCTGTAGATGCCTGTTCCCTATGTGTAGGATTTCCACCCGAAGCATGAGAAGTTTAGGAAAATCAGTCCATAATATTCGTTTGAAATCTTGGCCTACCCTAAAGAGCTCTATGAATTATTCAAAAGAGAGATCGAGGGCTGCACAACGCTGTGTCACTTTTTAAGGCAAGGCGGGGAGGCAGGAGGCTCCCGGAGTTTCCCATGGCTGCTAATTGAAACCCAGAGGATTTAGAAAAAATTGTGGAGAACAGAAAAGATGAAAGAGGAACCCAGATGAAGTTCTCCAGCGTGGTTTAAAGAAACACTTTTTAATGGAGATTCAAGTAACAAAAGAAGTATCTGTAAATAGCCTTTGTACTGAACTATTCATATGGTAAAAGAACACAAATACCTCGGTTTCCCCTTTCAACTGAAAAGAAGTCAGCGTCCTTTACGCCTGCTTTGGAGGACAGAGTCCTGTAGTGCTGCTCCTTCGCGTTCATCACCCCTACTCAGGAGCTTCTCACTGCTAATTTCAGAGCGGGATAGAAAAGGGTAAGCTTTACGCAGAACGAAAGATGTCGTTGAAACTAGCAGTGATTTCATCTAGCTATGAGAAAGAGAATATTTAAAACAGGAGTGAGAATAGTCAGGACGTGACTGTGTGGAAGGTGTGCAACAGAAAGCCCAGGAGATCTGTGCCAATTTTTGCTTTAATTGCATCTGAGACACACACCACACTGAGTGCTATTGCAAAACCCAGGCTGTTTCTAGATCTTTCTGTTTTCTTGAAAGAAGAGCATGAGTTCTTCCTCCCTTCTCTGTCTCCCTAAAAGAAAACTAAGGCTTGCAGGGGGCTATCCCAGATTCATGCACAAACCCGCGTGCATGGGCAGGTTTCTGTTACCTGCCGAGTGCTGGTCCATGTTGGGGAGCAACACAGTTTCTTCTTTGAATCCCCCTGCTGTACTTCATTCTCTTGAAATCAGCCAGCTCTTCCCTTACGCTGTTAAAAATCTTATTTATCATCCCGCTGTGCCCAACGTGCCTGTTGTGAGACCCTGGCTGACAGCCCCCCGCGGAGGGTGGCCACGCGGGCGCCGGCAGATGTGTCCAGAGACGGGCAACGGAGCTGGGGAAGGGTCTGGAGCACAAGTGCTGTGAGGAGCGGCTGAGGGACCTGGGGGGGGTTGGCCTGGAGAAAAGGAGGCTGAGGGGAGACCTTCTCGCTCTCTGCAACTCCCTGAAAGGAGGTTGGAGCCGGGGGGGTCGGTCTCTTCTCCCAAGGAACAGGCGACAGGACGAGAGGAAACGGCCTCAAGTTGCGCCAGGGGAGGTTTAGGTTGGATCTTGGGAACCATTTCTTCCCCGAAAGGGCTGTCAGGCCCTGGCACAGGCTGCCCAGGGCAGTGGTGGAGTCCCCATCCCTGGAGGGATTGAAAAGCCGTGTAGATGTGGCGCTTGGGGACATGGGTTAGTGGTGGCCTTGGCAGTGCTGGGTTAACGGTAGGACTCGATGATCTTAAAGGTCTTTTTCCCAATCTAAACGATTCCATGATTCTATGATTCTATGATTCTATGCCTGTCCCGTGGCTGGGAAGAGCATTTAGAGACCATGAGGACGCTGAAGAGCTGCTGCATGGAGGCTCGCCAGGAGCAGCCCCAGGAGCACCCCGTGCCATGTCCCTGCCCATGCCCCTGCCTGCACCCCTGCCCGTGCCCCTGCCTATGCCCCTGCCCATGCCCCTGCCTGCATCGCTGCCCGTGCCCCTGCCCATGCCTCCCTCCCACTGTCAGCCCGAAGCGCCCGGCCGGCGTGAGCTGGCCGCGGGACCCTGCTACCGGCACCCCCACGAGCAACGTGTCTGCAATGAGCAAAGCCTACGTTGTGATTTTGCTGGCAGTAAATCCTCCTGTTTGAAAGAGAGATGCGATGGCAATCCCCAGCTGTCTCCAAGCGCACGTTTCTTGTTGTGAAGATAAGCATGATGATTTGCTGCTTAAAATGTCTTTTTCTTCTGCGTTTCAAAGGTAACTAACAAAGGAAAAGCACCCAAAAGACAGGATAATAAATTGATATTTAAGACCTTCATATTGAAAAACAAAATATAGCACATTTCAGGTGATATTTTTATTTATCATTAGTGGGTGGTTTATATTTACTACAAACTCTAAAAATAGAAGAATAGTAAGAGTCAACACTGGAAAAAAGCCCTACTCTCTTCCTTTTACTAAGTATTCCTCTACACATATCTAGTTCAGGGTAATATGATTTAATGACAAATTTAAAATAAATTCAGATATTCCCTCTTATTAATTTCTTTACTAAAATGATCAGTATATTGATAATTTGCTTGCAAAATTATTAGGACAATTTCTAAAATGAGTACGAAATAGGTACGCAGGGACGGAGCATTACGCATATCACAGTGCTATGGATGAAATTGCAAGTTATGCAGACGGAGCTTTCCAATACGATGAACAGATGAATATACTTCCGACATCCGATGGCTTTTTAACTGCTTTTGTGAATGGACTTCATGGGTTTTGTGCCTGTGAATTGTGCATCTCCCGTTTCCCTCTCCTGGTGCGTGGAAGTTCTCTTCAGATAAAGCAAGGGAGGTGTTTGCCTGTCTGGGGTGTGCTGCTCAGAATTGCTTTCTGCTTTTGTTCCTGCACACATATTTCTGGGTGAACATAAAACATCCTTCATTTAAATCTTACTTCTTACCTTCTCCAGCTCTGAAAACTGCAGAGAAGCTGTCGTTTGCCTTCCCGGGGTCACCCTCCTCCACCAGTCGGTCTGTGGGGGCTGCCTGGCTGCGGGGCAGTGCCTTGGCATGGCGCGGTCTCCTCCGCTGCTCCCACGTCCCCGTCCCGCTGTGTAGCTCACCCCGTTGTCTCGGTTTCTTTCTGGAGTTGGCTCATCCTGGTATCAGCAACAGCCTCCAGGAAAAATCTATTAACATCTACACGAGGCTCTTTTTCACTCTGTTATTTCCATGACTACCTCTTCTCTAGCACAGCCTTGCGACCTGCACAAGCTTTCAGTGTTGGCTTTTTTATTGCCTTCTTGTATGTGTATCTTAACTCGGTACGTTTGCTGTAAGGTTTGAAGACTAGCACATTTGTCTGCGAAGCTGGAGCTTTCCATGTTTATCCGTCTGTGAATGAGAGAAACGCCTCAGACATCTGTTCTGTCACGGGCCCCTCTCACGTTGGCTTCTTCTGCAAGGCATCTCAGCACCACACTGGGCACCACTTCTCCCGTATCCTGCATCTGCCAACACATATTCCTTTTGCCCCCTTTGTAATAACTGATGCATAATGGCTTTCCCTAAACTTACTTATTATTTAACTTAAAACTCTTTTTCCCCCCCCTCTTACAATCAGACCTTCTGTAGGATTAACTTCTTGGAAGTCTTCTGGGACAAGCCTTGGTGCTGAGGCCTTGCAACTCAGTACAGAGCTCATGGCCTGTGACAACCATGGCTATGTTGTATTACAGGGCTGCAGAGCCACAAACTTCAGAGAAAGTCTTCAGCAGACCTTCGGCACTGCATTTAGTGTAGAAGTAGTCCGTGTGGTTTCCAAAGCACTAGGTGCCTTCCAGCAGCCTCCTTTCACCTCACAGCATCAGCCCAAGCATGGCCAGCAGCTCCCTTCCCCTGTGATGTGAGGTTCACCACAGGTTTGTCCTCTGCAGTTTCTTCTGGGCGCAGGTATTCCCTGTATCCCTTCATTTCTGTGATTTCTCACCCGATTTCATGCCTATTGTGTCCTAAACAAATATTTATTGTGCTGTCTCTCGCCTACGATTCATTATGACTCTGTGCTTGTAGTCTTCCATTTTCTGAAGTCGCTTGGGAGAAAGCCGGTATGGAAGATGACACTCCAACCAGAAATGAACGTATGTTGAATTGAATTGATTATCCTTTAGCTATGGACAAGGACACACTGGGGAGCAGAAAATGAGATCTGAAGCATGAGAAGTATTTAATGAGACACCGTTTCCTGGAATACCTCATTTCCAAGCATTGTACATGGCAATTATTGCTCTGATTTCATGCTGGAGAGGGAGATGGTGTCCCTCCTCCTCCTCCAAAGCCCCAGCCCCTGGTCAGAGATGGGAAAGCTGGGGTGTCATTTGTGCTTTCCCTCTGCTAATGCTCCACAAAGAAGAGAAATTTGGGTAAGAGCCACTGACATCTTCCCGACTGCCCGACTAGGTGTGGTGGCTCACTGTGCGGGTACCTCTGTCTTTTAAATTGGCCAAAGTAAAATAAACCTTCCTGGAGGTTTGATGACGGGGCCAGATGAACATTTCTGTGTTCCTTCGCTGTGGTCACACTGCAGGGGCTCAGCGAGGGGCCCCCGGGGCTGGGCCACGCCAGGACGCGGGCTGCTGATCCCCCCACGTGTCACGGCGGGTACGGGTGGTGCAGCCAGCCCGACGTTGACCGTGGCCTCCCTGCAGGACTGGGAGGTGCCTCTGCTGGAGAGCGAGCTCTCAGCTGGGGGGACCCACCATTTCCCAAGATACCGCATAAATCCCTACCAACGTCAGGACAAGCGTGCTTTTTTAAATGGAAGTCTTTGCTCCAGGAATAATACTGTTTCTACAGATGTGGGGAAACGTGCCAGAGACCCCACCTCAGGTCCTGAACTGTGCTAAGGACTTTGATTTTTCCCCTGGGGGGAGTTCCGCTGTGGCGGGGGCAGAGCAGGCATCTGAAATGGAAAAGGCTAGCCGTGAGCGCAGCAGGTCCTGCCGCCTGCAGCAGGCTCAGCCCGTGCCTGCACAGCTGCCCGGGCCGGTGGGACACCGAGCGAGCGCACGGGGCTGGGCTGTGGTGGGGGCCAGCCGCAGAGGGACCGGCTCCCCGGCCCCCCGGCCCCCCAGGCCCCCGGCGCCCCGGCCCCAGTGGTGGTCTGCAGAGGTTTGCTGCCCTGGAGCCAGGAGCTCGGCAAAGCGGCCCCGTACGAGGAGGAGTGCCGGTGAGGTATCGGTCTAATTCCACCGCGCTCCGCAGCCAAGTCCCTTCTTCGCTGGCAGCAGAATCGTGATTTCAGGTAAGTCTGTACACTGATTCGCTTCGTCGCCCTGTAAGCTGATGTTCTTGACGCCCTGGTGAAACACCTTTCAGACAGTGCCCTGCAAACGTGAGGGCAGCTGCGCAGATGCCCCTTCCCAGGGCCGCTGGGCGGCACAGCCCTGCTCTGCGCTCGGGTTTTGCACTTGTGGCAGCCATGTACCGTAACCACACGGATGAAATCTCAGGAGCATGCTCCTGGCTCCGTGGCCGTTCAGACAGACATGGCCACGCGTGAAGGTTGCACAGTCCTCTCACGCTCACCCTGCAGACTCAGGGCTCGCAGTTACCAAATGGACTCGTAATGAACGGAAAAATCAATAGCCTGTGCAGCCAGCACGGTGGGCTCGCCGCGCAGCCGAGGCTTTCCATTACCGTAGCGCCCTGGTATATAAATAGACTGCCCTGGGGAGGTAGATTCACAGGACAGCGAGGGACTTCTTTGGAAGCAAATGATTAACGCTGGATGTGGCCGTGGAGTTTAAAATGTGCCTCAGCAAAGCCGAGTCTCGGGGCGTTTAGCAGCAGGAGGTCGTCTTCATCGCTCCGGGCTGCTGCCTCCGGATCAGATGCTGTGCTCAAGTCTCTGCAGAGCAAGCTGCAGGGAGGCTCCCTGCAAGAAGAAAACCTGTGCCACTCATTTCCCATTTCATCTTCTTAAATTAACAAAAAATATATTATCGTTTCCTTTTTAATTTAAGAAACTGTGAATCAGCTCAGAAAATTTTTGTGGCAAAAGAAATATCACCTCAGCATTCCCAGAAACTCCCTCAGATCCTCCACGAGCAGCTCGTCTCCTCTGAGGCTGGTTGCTACAGGAATGGAGGTGTTCGGCAGCACTTGTGAGGGGACACACCCCGGCACACGAGGGACGGTGCCGCTGGTGTGTCACCCGCCGCGCAGCCTTCCGGGACAGGCGGCCTGGGTCGGGAGCCTGGGACACCGTTACGGAGGTGAAAGCGCGCACAAACGACAACATTCAGGCCACTTGCAAAAATGCAAGAGGAGGTGACACGGAGTTCAGGAGTTGACCTGTGTCTGCCCATCGGAGCAGAGAAGTAAACAGACCTGGTGGCCTCCCGGGGCGGCTGAGCCGCGTCCTGGCACGGCTTCCCCTGCAGCGGGCAGGAGCTTCCCCGAGCGGCTCTGTGGGGTGACAAGGGACCGTCCCCGCTCTGCGCTACCTCCCCCGTGCCCGGGTCTGCGGCAGGGGCCAGCCGAGCGATGCGTGAGGGGTCACTGGGTCTCCTCCCCAGCCGGGTTACCTGTGCCCGAGCCACCCCAGGGCTCCCTCCCACTCCTGCCCTGGGGTCCAACGTGCCCACCCGAGCATCCCCGTGGGCGCTCACAGCGCAGGGAGACGGCCGTCTCGGCAATCCTGTCTGTCCAGGGGGAACAGCAGCAGCGTCCGTCCGTGCTCCCGCTCACCGCTCAGCTCCCGGGTGCCGGGTGCCGGCACGGTGCTGCGGCTCCTTGTGGCTTCCCCGTGCCGTGGGTGACACCCGAGTCACAGCCCTTTGTGGGAAATGTGTCACGCTGCCCGGTACTTCATCAGTCCTACTACTATTCTTAGGCTTCCCCTCTCCTTTGCCTTTGATGGGGAAGAGTTTTATGTAAGTTTGGCGGAGGGTCTCTGCGGTTTGATGCTTGGAATGTTTGACTCTGGAAACCGGCTGATAAAAGGCATTTAAGTGTGTAACTGTGTTGCGTCCCCAGCGTAACTCTGAATGTCAGCTGCTGTGGCAGAGCACTGAATCTCTGCCTTTACAACGTGGAGGAAAAATGCCCGCAGTCCCAGAGGCTCACAAGGACTCGGGTAGCTCGGTGTAATTCTTCTCCTGTTTCTCCAGAGATGGGCAATTGTATGGTCCATTACTACGATGCTTAAGGAAGTGTTTACAGTGAAAAAGAGCACTACATAAAGCTGAAAGGTTAACAAATAGCTGCAGGGTTTTAATCTCCTTGTAAAGGTGATGATCACTATATGTTTTACCTCTGACTTACACTTTCTTTAAAGATAAGGCTATACAGATAAGGTTACAAAGCATGAAAAAGCATTTAGCATTTCTGAGAAACACTGATTTAAAAAGTAATGGTAAAACATATAAGCAAGCAAACAAACCTGCATGACAAAACTATTAAGAACAGGAGAAAATGTGGAATAATCTATTAAAAGAGTATGACAAATACTTTCAGATGGAAAAATAATAGCAAAATCGCACATTTGCATTTTATTCATAGACTTTTGTATATAAGAATAATAGGCTATTGGTGAATTATTGCAACTATTATATTTAATATGAAGCCACTATATGGGCCCAAAACACGGTATCTGTGACTAACGACAGATATTTTGCTAATGGAGCGTCAGACAAATGTCTCAGACTTTCTTCAAGTTAAGTATCAGCCAAATTACACACAAGCATTCAGGCAGCACCAGGGGCGCATCCCCAGGCAGAAGCAGCCTTTGGGCAGATGTCGCATTAATCCCTGGGATGGCTTCTTTGCCTCACCCTCACAGACGGGCTTTTGCCAACCCAGGGCAGCAAACACCCTGCAGCCTCATGCTCGAAACTGCAGCCGTGACGTGTAACTGTGATTTGCTCTTGACTTACTGTTCAGCAAAGTGGGCGTTTTTGGCATTATGAACTCCCACCTGGCTGATTACGGTCCACCTTTGTACGTTGTCCTGTAAGTTTGAATACGTAATTTTTGCTTCTCTGCCTAAGCAGGGTTAATGTTGGTCCAATGAGGGTTGGAACTAGATGATCTCTGAGGACCCTTCCAACCCAAACCATTCAATGGCCTCAAGTTGCACCAGGGGAGGTTTAGGTTGGATACTGGGAACCATTTCTTCCCCGAAAGGGCTGTCAGGCCCCGGCACAGGCTGCCCAGGGCAGTGGTGGAGTCCCCATCCCTGGAGGGATTGAAAAGCCGTGTAGATGTGGTGCTTGGGGACATGGGTTAGTGGTGGCCTTGGCAGTGCTGGGTTAACGGTGGGACTCGATGATCTTGGAGGTCTCTTCCAACCAAAACAATTCTATGATTCTGTGCTTCTATGATTCTGTTGTGCACCGTCCGGGGCTGGAGGACCTCCCTGTGCCCAGGGGTCTGCGGGGGGCTCAGCCTGCGGCGCAGAGGGAAGAGCCCTGGTGCCCCATGCACAGCACCGCAGGGCGGGCGCAGGAGCCGCCCTCCAGAATGGCTGTGGTGCGGTGGTTGATCGTCACTGAGAACGGTGGAAAATGCATTCCTGATGAGTAGTGCAGGTAAGATCTGGGGAAGGAGCTCGGTTGCCTCTGCTCTGACAATACCCAAAGGCAGGGAACATGAGCAGGGTGGTTGCACTCTTTGATTTGCTGTAATAGGCTCCAAATATTGCCTGAGACCTGAAGTAGAAGAAAAAGTGAAAGCAGTTAAGAGACAACCTGAGGAAACGATGTTCCTCTGTGCCTGCCAAGGGCTCTGCTCTTCATCAGCCACGCGTGGGCAGCAGCCCCCGGCGGCAGCGCCCGCGGCTCAGCCCGTCCCCAGGCAGGGCACGCTGCTCCCCGTCCCACCCCGCGGGGCCGCTGCCTCTGCTCCGGCGGGGAACGGGGGCACCAGACCCTTTCGGGAGTACAAACTCAATGTTGTCGGAGTCACAAAGAAAGATTAAGTCAGAAGACGTGGGGAGTTGAGTCCATGGGTCTCAGCGGGTATGTCTGAGGATCCGTGTTAAAGCAGCAGGCAGGTGGGGGAGGATTCATAGCCACCAGTATCAAAAGAAGAAAAACCCAGAAAGTCCTAATAGGAATACTTGGAAGCTCTTTTAAGGATAGTTTATAGGCTCAGGCAGCTGGTGTGGGTTTTTTGCAGGCCAGCAACTCTGCGTTAGGGCTACCAGGGCAGTTAAAGCCAATCCAGCTCGCTCTGCTTGACTTTATTTCATCATTAGAAAATACCAGGAATGTTACATTTGAAATGCAAGAGATTAACAACCAATGCCCCCTTCAAATGTAACAAAACAGAGGAATGATGGTTTCCCCTTATTTGTATAATGATTAGAGGGAGAAACAACGCACTCACATATCAAATGAGTGCATTGGAGCGTCTGCCCCGGTCTCTTTTGCTGTAAATCTTTGAGATGCGCGTTCCTGGCTTCTCTGTTGAACATACAGCTCCGTGTTGCCACAGAGCACAGAAGCAGCTCCAGCGTTGCCGAGTGAAGGTTGGTAGAGCAATCTCAGCCTCATGATTTAGGAAGTGGTATTCCCAGACCAGATGTCAGTCATATTGAAGAGGACTTTATGATGCCTCTGACAACCTTTAAAGTTTTGTTTACCTACCCTACAGAAAAGCAAAGTAACTGGGCAATTTTTATTTTACTTTTGCTGTCATTATTTTATTTGCACTGCCAGTACTGAGGGGCTGGATTTATGAGAAGAGCTTATGAAGCTTTGGGCTCCTCAGCAGCAGCCTCTGAGGTTGCGCTGCTGCTCCGAGCGCTGGGCAGAGGCTCTGCTCTGCCTACGGAGATCTGGCACAACTTTCTTCCAGCCCAACAGCAAGTCTTCAGGTCACTCGCTCAGGTATCAAAAGTGCTTGGTATCTCCTGAGACACAATTCTTTCCTGGATATACAGCTTATACCATCAATTAAGTGCTTTCCTTATTTAGAACTTGCTCTGAAATGTCCTCATCCATGAAACGTCTTTTCCTCAAGGAAGATTTGCACCAGATTAAAGAAGCCAATGCTCTCAGTGGGCAACAAATTAGCTTGTAAGACTTCTCCGGCGGGGGACCCTGGAAGCACGCCATCTCCAGAAGGCAGTCTTGTTGATCCAGACAACAGCTTAGGCTAACGGCTTTGAGAACGTTGTGCTCCACGGGAGAGCACCCCAGGCAGGGCAGGAGCCAGCTCCAGCACTCACTGCAGCCCACGCAGGAAAACCAGGCGCTGGGTGGGAGAGAAGGACGAGGCGCGTGAGCAGAGTAAGGGCTGCCGAGCGCCTGGCAGTGCCCTGTTTCCCCCGTGCATTGCTGCCGGGGACCTGGGCGACGGCCGAAGGACGGCGGCGGAGCAGGGCGAGCCGTGCCAGCCGTGGTGCGCGCCGCGGGAGGGGAAGGCCAGGCAGCGCGGGCGGGGGAGGCTGCAGCCCGCCGGGCGCAGGGAGAGCCGCAGCACCCGGCTCCCACGCGGGCCCCTGCCCTCACCCTTCCCGGGCCCGGGCGGTTAGTTGTCCTCGCCCAGTGCCGCCTGCAGATGCCAAAACGCAGCGACAGCGTCCGGCGGTGTCTTCGTTTGCATCCAAGGACGCTTTGCCTACCAGCCTCCTCGCAGACAGAGCGTAAGAAATGAAGATGAGTGTGTTTTTGGTGAGCAGTGCTCTCCAAAGCCCCCGGAGCTCTGGGGTCCAAGCACAAGGGTGTGAGGGCTGTACGCCCGCGTGCATGCAGCGCTGCCCTGTCCCCCCGAAGGAGCGGTGAGCCCTGGATCAGGGGCAGTCGGGCTTCCACAGCTTTCAGGGAGGGAAATGACGGTGCTTTTGTCCCCTTGTCCTTGTGCCTGAGCTAGTTATAGGGAGTGCTTTTAGAGAAAGTGCCTGTCAGCAACTCCGGTATCGCTTGCTGTACGTTTTGATGCCCCGCGTGGTCCTAATTGGTTTCACAGGTACCTCACACAAAATTACCTGTCTTACTGATGCTGGAAGTAAAATGTGCAAAACTTTTGCAGCCTGAAAGAGAATGATGGATTGCAAGCTTCCTCTTGCCGTGCAATTACCTGAAGGATCTGTGGTTCTCCTAGTAATTTAGAACAATTATCCTTGTCCATAACCTACTTTTTCCATGCTTTATCGCTCCTGTCCTGGGGTGGAAAAGGCAGTAAGCTATCGTTCTGGAATGAAATAATTTCTCAGTGAAATCTTGAAGCGTGTGACTGATTTGTGTGTTTACGTTGGACAGCCGCTACCTGGGCCTATTTACGGCATTGTCTTCGAGGCTGTCAGAGCCCTTTACGCCGCGCGTCAGCAGGGGAGAGGTCCGGCTCCCTGGAGAGCCTGGCCCGTGTTTCACTAGAGTGGCTGAGGAGGTTTGGTGGAGCCGGGAAGCAGACGGTCAGCACGGGCCAGCCCCCGTCCTCCGCACCGAGCTCTCGCCGTGGCTCTTCACGGTGCAGCCCAGGCAAGGAGCTGCCGAGGCTGCTGAGCATCTCCCTCCCGCCACTAGAAACCACCTCATCTTGTTTGGGAAGTGAAGTGTCATTTGGTGGGAGAGGCTAAGAAATGGGCTTTTGGGAGGGGGAAGGGGAGGAAGAAAAAGGAAAGAAAAGCAAGGCTGCAGTCCCAAGCCCTGAGCGAGCCGCACTCTGCAAAGAGAAATAAAAGCCAGGCTGCAGCATTCCCAGACTGGTAATGGCGTTCCTGCAGAGAGCGTCGTCTCCAGCAGCGCGTAAAGGAACCGTGGGGAGAGACCCTCAGACAAGGAGATTGATTTTGTAATTCTCCATCAGTGCTAGAGGCTGTTAGCACAATTGCACTTGTTTCTTTCAAAAGCATTAGCAAGACAATTATTGAATTTAACACAACCATATACAAATGTTTGGGTGACGCTCCAATCGCAAAAGATCAGGAATTTTTATTTATTTGTTTGTTTGTTTGCTTATTTATTATTACGCCACCTATCTCTCCCTTTTAGTCAGGGGAGCCAGATGGCAGCACTAAAAGAAAGTCAACAGCAGCACTTTGGGGAAATAAAGTGTGTTCATTTAAAAATAAATAAATAATCCATGCAGTCCATTAACCAGAGCTTAAGGCAAACAGCCTTAATGATTTTCTTAGTTAAAAGGAACAAGACCGTTCCGAGAGTCCTGGCGGATTCTGGGGCAGACACCCACCTCCCGGTGCGACAGTTGCCAGCCCGCTTCCCTGCCTCCGAGTGCGCCCGAAGCCGCCGGCGGGAGCGACCCGCCTTCCCGAGCCCGCTGGCCTCCGGGGAGGGGTGGCCTGTTCCCAGCTCCCAGCAGCGGTGGGACGGTGCGGCTGAGGCGGAGGAGGATGGCAGCCGTGATAAACAAACAAGCAAATAAATAACCCGCACGGAGTCTATGTGAAACCACAAAGCACATGTGTGAAGATCAAAATCCGGGATGTCTGGCCAAGCTGAAAGCTCCGGTCAGCAAGGATGTGATCCTTCTCCTCTCTGGGGGCACGAAGGCTTTTGGGTGGGGGACACTACTGCGATTGCTCCGGACTACTAGGAGCAAATGGCAGCAGGCATCGTGAAGAAAACCCTCCAGGCCACAGCTGGTCTTTTCTCTGAAGCCTGTTTGCAGGGGAGCAACGGATGGACGTGTTTTCCCGGGGCGCAGCCCGCGCCCGAGGCGCAGCTCTGGTCGGGTTCCGCGCTGGCGTGCTCCTCCCCGACTGCCTGCCAAGGGACCGGCGCCGCACCGGGACCTCGCCCCGGTTGTGTGCCGCACGCCCTGCGGCCCCGGAGCGCGGCTCTAGGGCAGATGCCGGGAGATGAGGGCGATGGGGCCACCGCGAGAAGCTTTCGCCATCGGCGGCGGTCGGAGGCTCCGTGCCAGAGGGCTGGGCGATGCTCGGCCGAACACGGCCGTTTCCCTGGGGGGCTGAGGACACGACGTGAGCGGCAGCACCGGGGCTGAGCGGGGACGCGGGATGCAGGCGGCGGAGGGTGCGTGGAGTCCAGGCGGCGGCTGATAAGAAACCTCAACAGAGAAGTGTGTGCGTTGGGGTCTGGTTGTGGGTACTTCTTAAAGGCCTTATCGTTTTCCACATTCTTTAGTGATTATTTCATAACATTTTCTTCAGAATTTTATGCCAAGTGTTTAATAAAGTTATTGCAATGTGAAAGTTCATTTGTACCTTTTTTGGATGTGCACCAGTGTCTGTTTTTATTACACGCATTTATTATACACACACATTATATATGTAATTTCAGAAAACAGCTATGTGTTTTTCTTTTTGATTCACTGTACTTGTTAAGCTTGAAAAACCTATAACACTATGCGTGACAATAATTGTTTTGAAAAAGCCAGATGGCTTGATTTTGAAGGAGATGTCAAAGAACATTGATTTGAAAGCTCAAGTGAAAGGAGTTTTCTCTGCATATAGGGTTTTTCAGAAATCTTAGGTTTTTTCTTGATGCAGTTCACCCCCCCCCTTTTTTTTTTTTATGTAGCAATAATTTCATTCTCATTCAAAATGAAAACTGCGGCGTTTGAAGCCCCTGGTGACCACAAAGGCCGTTGCCTTCTCCCGGGCAGACGCTACCGGAGACGCGTTTGTCGGCAGTGGCGGCCAATGGCTGTGTCAGCAGCGACGGTTCCACCGACGAGCATTTTCGGCCGGGTGGCTCTGAGGAAGACCCCACCAGGAGGAGAGAGCACGTGTCTGCGGTACAGAGGCAGGAAGAGGAAGAGGAAGAGGAAGAGGAAGAGGAAGAGAAGCAGCAGGGCTCTGGCAGGACACGCTTGGGGCAGCTTTCCTGCAGCCACGTGCCCTGCGCGCGTCCCCGCCGGCACTGCGGTGCTGGGGCCCCGCGGGACCCGGCCTGCGGCGCTGAGCCCCAGCCAGGAAACCTGCCAGAGGGTGCCGAGCTGCGGGAGGTGAACGTGCACACGCGTTTCGATACGTCGGGCCAGCATGGACTTCTAAGGATAACGTATAGTGTTTGCAATTGTCCCGTCTTCTGCAGGGGAAACCTCCCAACGAATGCCGTGGCAGATGCAGCAGCACAGATTTACTACGCTGAGCTTTTGAAATGTGCCTCCATTAATTTCCGTTTGCACGTGAGAATGCCTGACACTGACTTCAGACGGGCCTGGTAGTTTGATTAAATTGGAGCTTATCTTCTGATCAGCTTAAAATATACAGTTTTATATTTCATATTTATTATTTTTGATGTCCACAGTGGCAAGATAGGCACAAAACTGCTTTGGAATTGCTTTTTTCCCCCCAAAACTACAAGCCATTACCTCCCTCTCATGCTTATGGCAGCTGCTCTTACTGGAAGAAACGATGGAAGATATACGATGTTGGGGGGACAAAATATTTTCTTTTTGAGTTTTACTTACCTATGTTTGTACCTATCTAACGGTGGATATTTCTGATTGTGAGAGTTTTGGAGAAAAAAACATGTTACTTGTTTCTAACTGGAGACAGATACTTTTCTTCAACAGGGGGATCTCGGTTCTCTAGTGAGTCCCCTCTTCCCTGCTCCTAGGGGCACCTTTCTGGGAGCTCCCTGGCCGTGCGGGTCCCCTGCAAACCTCTCATCCCATGGCCTGGCAGCAAGGCAGGGCTTGGGAAGGAAAGGTTGGACTGATTTGCTCGTTCTTCGAAGACAACGGAGGTGACAAGCTCAGCCTACGCCTTTCTGGGCACCCCACATCTCCCTTGGCTGCCTGTGGCCCTTACTGATGTCGTCGTGCTGATTTTGATGAATCCTGAGGCAGGGCCGTATCCCGTGTGTGCAGGGAAGGGCCTGGTCTGTTTTGGGGTGTCAGTGCAACATAAGGAGAGTCACTGACCCTCGCCCTGGCTCTGTCCGTCTGTCCTGCCTTCAGCACTTGGACGGTGTGGACAGAAAGGGGCCGGTGCGGGCGTGATGGTGCTGCTGGGGGAGGTCACCCCCGAGCGCCTGGGAAATCCTCGCTTACTCTCACTCTATTTACTCGTACCAGGACTTGCTTTGTGCTGGGGGAGGTGACCTCGGGTTTTGTGCCCTGAACATCAGTGCTGTGAAGGTGAAGTCCTTGGACCTGGCGTGACGTTCTGCGGGAAGCCAGGCAGCGATGGTATGAAGAAGGAGGGGACCTGAAGCCTTTGGCACTGCCTGGAGCAGAGTACCAGAGACACCGTCTGGGACCTCAAATTCCATCCCCTGTAATCAGTAGCAGTGACGAAAATTGCTCTTCTATGTTCCATCCTTTTTTCAGTTTTCATATTTGTTATCTGTTTCTGGAGCTGGAAAGCTTCAAAACTGCTGAAGCTGCCAGGTCAACTCCCTCTTGTTTCTGATCTTGCCTCCTAGAAATGCTTTCACCTTTGATGTTTCTACATTAAATCCGTTATTGAAACAGATATTTTGGGGTGAGAGTCAGAGACGGGTGGTGGTGGAAGGGGTGCTCTTACCTGTCTTTGCAGAGCAGAAGAGGACATAACCCTCTGCTGTGGCCTGTCCCCTGGAGGAACCGGGCAAGATCTGCTCTTGCCCTTCGGAGGCCTAAAGCCCACCAGCTCCTTGGAGACCTCGCGAGTCCTGCCGCCGGGTTCGTATTGCACCTCTACCCCTTCATGTTCCTCAGAAACTTCTTACTCCCGGTGTACATGGACATTCTTTATGTTCTGCGCAATGACTTTTAATGAATCATTAAACTTACTTTTATAATAACTATTACCTGGTTTAAATATTTTACTATCTCACATCTTCCTCTGAACATTTGTATGGATTTTGCTATTGCTTCTGCTGAGAGGTCTTCTTATTTCCCATGGATAATGTATCTTCTAATTCTCTTTTATATCTTCATTTTATGCAGCTGTGAGAATCAAGTGCTTTTGCTGTTAATATGACAATGTTAGACTTTTCCAAGACAGATTAATTAATAGCTGGCTGGACGGATTAAATAAATTGAGCATTATCACCCTTCCAAAGCCAAAACTCATGATGAACTTCACAGGAATTTCAAAGGCAATAACTTTCACTTGCATGTTTTTGCTTCCAGCCCTCCCCTAAGTGTGACTCCGAGGGAACTATGGCACAGCCTCCTCATGAGGGATTTCCAGACTGTTATTGAAGATTCAACAGATTCTCAGAAAAAAAAAAGGAAGAAATTCTGGCTGTGGGTGCTTGAGTAAACCCAATACAGAACTCCTTCGAGCTTTGCTCTTCTCCAAACCCGATGGGCACTTTCTCATACAGAAAAGCCCAAGGTCTCCTGACGCCTGGCGAGGACGCAGGCTGCCCCTGGGCGTGCTGCCCGGCGCGGGACGCTCACGCCCAGCGAGGTGCACGGGTCCCGGTGGGGCCGGCACAGCAAGCTCCGGGGTCAGCAGGCCTCGCTGAGCGGGCGGTCTCTGGCAGCCCCAAACTAACGAGGCAAGAAAAGGCGGATGGCTTTCGGCTGGTCTTTGAGCTGCGTCGGCTCCATAGGGCGCCGTGGGAGCAAGAGGGGGTACGGGCAGGAGGAGGGAGGAGCGGGGCTGCTGCACCAGTGCCACCGTGCCCGGAGGGCCAGTGGGTGCCAAGAGGGACGTCTTCTGTCAGGCCGCGTGTCAGTCCCCAAGAAAACGAACAGCCTGCCTTCGGCGTCCTTCCGCCACAGGACTTGATTTAGTGCCTTCGCTGCTTACGCTTACGTGCCTCTGGCACGCTTCACTACACATCTAATGTCCATTCAGGCGACCCGACAAAAGGACATTGAGCTGGAAAGCTTACCCATTTTTTCTAGCTATTTCAATTGCTCTAAGGAAGTACATCGCCTTTCCCTACGAACCTGCCCCTTTTCTGGCCCTGGTCCGTCACGGCGGCCACAAGGATGAGGTGAGGACGTCTGAAACCAGAAGCACTTTCCAAAGACGCTCCTTCCCTCCCAGTGGTGGTGGCTCAGCCCCGGGAGCAGTTCACCGGCGCTTCGCCCCTGCCCACGCTGCCCCTGCCGTGGCCGGCAGCCGTGCTGCCCGCGCCCGCTGCCGGAGGCGCCCGAGGCAGCGCAGGCTCCCGGTGCTTCTCGCTCGGACTCTTTGAAATGAAATTTTACAATATAAGCTGGTTTGCTTTCTCTTCCTATAACAAAGTTAAAGAAAATTAAGTTTCTATGAAAATCTCACAAAGAGAAAGATGAAAATCACAGAAAACTCATTAGAAAACACATTAGAAAACAAATCTTATTGAGCTTCATCTGCATTTAACATTTTAAACTTAGTATTTTTAATACGCTTAAGTGCACAGTTCATTTAGATTTAAGGTAAACACTTTGTTAAATATGAAACAGTAATAGGATTTTTGTAAAAGTGTTGGTTAGATGAATAAGAGCCTTGCAAAGTATGTTTCTTTATAGATATAGGTGCAAACGTTGATATGCATAATCGCTCTTTAGCAATTTTTAAATTAAGAAGTAATTGAAAAAATACAGCAAGTTAAATAATTATACGTAAAATAAAATTAAAGAAATGAATGGTTCATTATCTCTTTTAAAAACTTTTTTTCCTCCAAAAATGAACGTGTTTGTTTGATCTTACCCTACACCCTGGTTGAAATAAAGTGCTTTCTATCTGGTACATGGCACACGACTTCTCTTACAGCTTCACAAATTTCAATGGGTGAGTTGTGAAAGTAGATGTTTATTAAGCCAAAGTCGGATTTAAAGAGTGTGTGCTTCTTCCTTTGCGAGCAGTCATTAAATCTTCAGTCAACTGATTTTAAGTCAAGCTATTTTGATAATGTAGAAATACAGAATAAATGTCACCTTCCTCCAACGTACTCTGCCATATTTCTGCTGTAAATGGAAACCAGTTCATCCCTGGAAGCCAATTCCTTTGCTCAAACAAAGCATACATGACTAGAGGGTAAAAAAAAACAAACCCAAAAATGCAACCAGTGAGAGAAAAGGGGACTGTAAAGGGGGGGTTGGCAAACGCTCCCCGCACGCTTGGCCATCGTTTCACGGGCTGACTCATTCACTGACGTTCAAGTTCACAACCAAGAGAGTGTCGGTGCCACAGGCACCAAACGGAAGAAATGTTCAAATAACCATCTCGCACGGAAAGTTTAGGAAATAACCTTGCCTAATTAAAACAAAAAAAATCTTCCAAGCATCAATGAAAAATGCATGTGGAAAATCAGAGTTTTCTTCCTTCTTAGAGTAGAAGAGAAAGCTGGAAGCATTGGCATCGTGATCACTTGAGCTAACTTTGGTGCCCACCCTGCCCTCGGTAGGACGTTGGGCTGGACACCCCAGGAGTCCCCTGCTTCCTGCGGTATTCCAGGCTATGTGGCCACGTGCCGGTCTGTCCCCAGCACGACCGAGGCGAGGGGAAGATTTCAGCAGGCGACCCTTATTTCTTGGGCAACAGCAACTTCATTTGCAATTTCGTGTTCTGTTTCTTCTGGGGTGAGAAGCCAGAGAGGAAATCTTACTTGGGGGAGGTTTTTTTGGGGGGGAGGAGTGTCAGTCTTTTAAACAGAGAGAGAGAATTTTGATGTCTTTTGAAAGAAAGAAGGCAAAGAGGAGAAGGGGCTGGGAGGTGTAGCAGCAAGTGGTGGCACCTGGGCGTCCGACCACCGCTGGTCTTCTGCTTCTGCCGTATCGCACAATAAAATCTCAGCCTCTCCCTCGCATCCCGCAAGCTCTGCTGTATTTTTTGTTATTGTAACCGAACGCGTGAGCAGGGATCACTTGTGATTCACTACACAGGTGGAGCTCGGTATTTCTTTGGGAAAAGATGTCTTTAAGAATCAGTTCCCGGTGGATTGTGGTGTGCTCTGTACTCAGATTAACCCACCAGCCGCTGCTGGGGGCCGTCCCGTGGGCTGGCAGCTCCCTGCTGTCCGGTCTGTTCCTGCTTCCCGCTCGCGCTGGGACAGAGCCCACGAGCCCCTTGTCCCTCTGTTCTCCGCAGCCCCACTTCACAGTTCCCGGGCACACTTGTTTAACTAAGAAAACTTGTTCTCCTGAAAGGTTTTTAAACCTCTTTTTTGTGGGAGCCTTTTAAGATGAACTGAATCATTGTTCTTTGTCTCTATTTCTGCCAGTTTATCTGTAAAAATCTCCTAAGTGCAGCAACTGGTGTATTATCTCTATGTGTTTTGTTTCTGTTTTGCCTCTGGTGCTTCTACAGAGCCGCACGGGAGAAAATCCTCCGTTTCCAGGGGCTTTGTGCCACTTTCCAGACATACACCCCGGGTGTGCTGGGTCGCGGCTGCCCTGGGACACGCTCCCTGGAGGCTTCGCTTCAGCCTCGCTTCGCAGCTCTGCACATACAAACGAAAAGATCTGACATCTAGAGGCAAACCCACCGAGCCAGCCGAAAGCAGAACGGGCGTCCTCTGCGGCAGCCCTGGGTGTGCCACCGCTGCAGCCCTCGCCTGCAGCGATGCTTCTGCAGCTGCTGCTTTTGGACCACGCTGCTGGTGCTATTTCCTTGCTTCAGCTTCTTTCTCCCAGTTTGTTGAAGACGATGGTGTCATTCATGGGCTGGAGGGTCCCTTCCTGTTCGCTCTCTGTCGTGTCCCCCACAACCGTGCTTCAGCTCTCCTAGAGCCAGGCCGATGCAGGGGATCCGGCCAAAGCTCGCGATTAATCACCGCCCCTGTGAGAACAGGCTGGGGGTTACGTCTTTGTTAGTGTCTTTATTTGATTTAATTCATTATTGATGCTTCTGTGCCTAGGACACACTGGGCCTTGCATTAATGTACACTGCACTGATTTGTGCTGTGTGTGCGGCAGCTGGACATTCTGCATAGTGTTGGCAGGTCTAGGTCGGAGTCCCCTCTGCCACGGCTGTTGAAGTAACGCGTTGAGTCCTGTCAGCCCCCCGCAATTCATGGGGTATCTCCTCGGAGCACCGTGCAGGTGTGCAGCCCCTCAAAGGGATCCCGAAGAGCTGTCTTCCAGCTCCAGCTTCCAAATGTCTTTGCAAATACTCGTTTTCTTTGCCAATACGATCTGCTAGTACCCGGATTTCATACCCAGAATGGTGAGCGCTGCAGGAGGTCTCCGCTGTCACCGCCCGGGCAGGGAAGCTGCAGGGCTCTTGCAGCAGTACCTTGTGTCCATTGAGAAGTCCAGGAACCTCTCTGCTCAGTCCTGCCCTTCTCGCTGCAGCCGCGAGGGTAACCCCTTCTGAAGACGCCACCATCTGTCACTTACGACTTGCATCCGAGGGCCGCTGTGTTGCTGCTTTCCCGCACGTCGCTGCCCGGGGCTCGCTGCCGGACGCGACGCTGGCAGCAGCCCTCTCGTCGCGGGTACTTCTGCAGGCGGTACCGGCTGCGGCTTTCCCGAGCGCTGCCGAGGTGCCGCGTGTCCCAGCTATGGCAGTGGCTTCCCCCCAGCTTTATATTATCAGTCCGAGCATTTTGCTTGTATTGCTTTAGAGTCTGACTCTATTAAGTGTCGACCTTACAAGTGTTTCACCCGCGTCTGGGTTACCCACTCACTGCTTGTCTCCGTGAATGCTTCTCTTGTGCTATGGAAGTAAAAACTTCTGTATTTGTATGAAAATACTTTTATTTAGAAAACAATTGCAATTTATAGCTCAAACAGGCTTTCTCAATTCCTACTTAAATTTACAACTTCTTTCTAGGACCGCCTTCTGGGGATGTTTCTGTCTTTTTCGATGCGTCTTCATGTTCTGAATACATAATTTACAATGAGATCCGCCTAGATGATGTCCCCACAGCAGCTGGGGAATTGGAGATGCTTGCATAGATTTGAGTTTCAAATGTTTAACTGTCATTAATTTGAAGATTATAGTCAGGGAGCTTTGTAGATTATAACGTATGATGCAATTACATTCTACTAATGTAATATATCTAATTTTTTGAATAGATTATTTGTTTTTGTATTTCCAGTGCTCGAAAAGAAAGGGATTTATAATCCCAAATGCTGACTCAGATGGGTTAATTTACTTCTGTGGTTACGGTGGAAGCATCCTCTGTCCAGACTTTCCTGTCTGCTGGATTTTGTGAAGAAAATGAGCATGGGGTGGCTATGCTGTAACTTCCCTGGATAAAATGAGGTTTCGCGTTGGCCATGACAACGGTCTGTCACGCAGCACGGGAAGGCAGCCTTGCTGGCTGTCGGTCTCCAGCTGCTCTAGAAGACACCTTTTTTCCCACAGTCCCACCTTGGAGCGTGGCACTGAGGGTTTGTTGTGAGCTTTTCTTGCCACGTCACTATCAACTGAGAGAATCAGAAAAACCCAATATCCCTTCTCTGTTAATAGGGTTTTTGTTATTTATAGATACAGTTGTATTTCTCCTTACAGAAACACTTTAATATATTGCATTAATTTTCTGTTACAGACAACAAATACTTTCACTCATATTAACTTGCATGAAGGAAAAATAAGAAATACAAAAAGTAATCTATTAAATGTCCTATATTTAACGATGATGCTTCAAACTTTCAGATGTAGCTGCGCTAAAAACTCAGGGAGTAACCAATGCTGCTAGAGAACCCCACAGAAGTCCAGCGCTTGTGGGGTCTCTGGTTTCTAACGGGGACGATGCTTCGGTTTCTCACCCATCGACTACATACTTGGTGCAGGTATCACTGACTTTGGTTCTGAAACTGGTCTCTCCCCGTCCTCGGAGGCACTCGTTAGAAGCAGGACAAAGACTTCTCTGAAAAGCGGTGTGCCAGCTGCGGTCTTTGCTGCAGGCCACGCCGTGAGCTGGCAGCTAAACACCTCACGAAGAGCCCTGGCTGTACGTCAGAGAAGCGTCAGAGCTGAGGAGAGAGAAGCGCACGGTTACGCAAAGCTTTTGTCCTGGGCCGGTTTTCCTCTTCGCAGGAGGGGCTGCGTGGCACCGGTGGCGGCAGGACGGGAGAAGGAATCGCCCCGGCTGCCCTCCCAGGTGCCGCAGGGGAGCTCCCGAGCTCCCCCCTTAAGGGAGGTGCAGCTCTTGTCGTCTCCTAAGAGTGTTACAACTGCCGCATGTAGATACAGCTCAACATCAGCATACTGCCTGCAGGTCTAACTCTGATTTGCATAAGAAGTTCCGAGATAATTCAATAAATGCCATCACATCCTCAGAAAATCTTGTTGAGATTTAATTGGATAGAACAATAATTTTATCTGGTGTTCATTGTATTAAACATTCCAGCAGTGTATTCGTTTTTAATTGAAGGAATTAATTTTGTAATTATTAGCATTTGGTTCTTCTGGAATCTCACTTCTCTGAATATATTACCTGCTCCGTTTGTGTCTTTTGACATCACTGTAAAAACTGTGTGCCAGATAGTTCTGTTTTTTGTCTATTGCAACTATTAAGTTGTGTCTGACACCACGCTGGAAATCAATACGCTATTAAAAAAGAGGGTTAATTGCTGTGTTTGTCTTTGCCCCCTTCGGCAGCTGGAGACGATCTCCTGGCACAAGCGGCTGAAGGACGACCACGGCTGCTCCGTGCTCCTCTGCGCGCCCGTGTTGGGGGGTGACGTGACCTCGAGATTCCTATTGCTGTCTCAGCGGCACGGCGTTCACCCCGCGGCGCGGCGGCCGCCGGACGGCATCCCTCCTCCTTTCGCCTCTGCTGATGGGCGCTCTACACGCGCAACAACACCGCGCGCATTAAATGCTTAACTGATGTGAAAATGCTCATGGACCGACGGGCATAATACGCGCCCGGAACTGCAGCTCGCTATTATGCCCGTTTTTAAAAATGGACGAGAAGCGAGGCAGAGGGGTTTCTTGGTGACCGGCCCCAGCCCGCGCAGCCAGGCACGGAGGAACCCCAGTGAAAACCGGGGAGCTGCTGGGTGTGAGCTTGGTGCCGCTGGCAGGGGCACGGCCGGGGGCGAGCCCGGGGAGCGGGCTGCACGGAGGGATGGGTGGGAGGAGAGTGCCGACCCCTGCCCGCAGCCCTGCAAGCCCGGGAACTGCTGGGAGCGCTTTCCTGGGCTGGGATCTCTCCTGCGGGGCTGGAACACCCACCTGCAGCGTGGGCCGGGGAGTCGCGTCCCGCCGGCCCCGTCGGCAGCCGGTGCTCTGGGCACCCCTCGGCTGGCGGCGAGCCCGGCGCTGCGTCCCTGCAGAGCACTGCGCCTGCAGCCAGCGCCTCGGGGCTGCACGCGTGCGCCGTCCCGGCTCGGCAGAGACACGGCAGGTGGGGACGGTGCACGTTCTTCCCGGGGAGCGCAGTGACCGCGCTTTTGGGACCTGGACAAAGGCGGATGCCTGGCACCCCAGCACCGGCCGGGGGGCACCCTGAGGCTTCTCCTCTCCTCTCCCCTCCTGCGGTGCCCCCACGGCACGGCCCCCGAGCACTCGTGTTGAACTGGTGCATCCCAACAGGGTCTGGTGGTGATGGGTTCAAAACACCACTGGGGAAGAGCGGAGGAGGAGACGAGCTTCCCTTACAGCCGCTCAGGGGTGCTGCAGCATTTTGGGCAGGTATTTCCAGCCAGGACAATTAAGGAGAGGACTAATTCCTCCTTCCCTGGACATGGCAAAGGCTGGGCTCACCCTCACCCGTGCTGGGGCCCTTGGTGGGGTCATTAACAGCTTGCTTTGCCCAGCAGAGAGAACAGATCCGCAGCAACTGTTCCCGTCATCACTTACCGAGTGCAAGTTGCTGCTACGATGTTTTATTGTTATTATTATCATGCTGCATATGAGACTGAATTTGTCAGAAAAGATAATCTTGCTTATTAATCACCTCATATCCTATCTTCTGGAATCATCTCGTCTAACAAGAGATTACCTTTCAAGATTACAAATCCTTCCCCTAATTTTATCGTGGCCATGGCAGTCTACAACACTTGTTAGTTACAACTAATAATCTTTTAGTATTATTAGCTAAATATTTTATAGAACAATAACATTTAAATATTATTAAACAATATTTAAATAGCAAACAATATTTGAAATATATTCACTGCTACTGTTAATGAATTCAAACCAAAATGTTGATCTTTCCTTGACGTGAGTTTTACCATTTCCAGCTCCAGCTAAAGGAACCATACTGCTCGTGAAGCTCTTCCCTCTGAGAACCCTGCTTTGCTGTCGTTTTGTTATGGTTTCCATCAAAACACTCACAGAGTTCAGTTGCAGTCACTGACCCACAGTGGCGTGTTGAATCCAACGGCTGTGTGAACAAACACCCCCTGGCACTGGCCCATTTTCCTCAGTGCAAGTGAATCCTCCCCCCCTAAATAATTGTAATATTTAACATTACGTAATATTTCAGGATAAAAAAATCTGGATTTGTTTTGTCAGAAGTCAATATCAATCACGATTATATTTTTATATTATATTATTTTCTTACCCCTATTTAACAGAGAAATTATTTCTGAGGATTGCAGTTCTTCCCAACGATTTTCAGGGATAAAGGAGCTATTTGTAGAGCGCAGAGATAAATGGGCGGCAGCTGCCTGAGCAGTGACATTACGATATCCTCTCTGCCAAAGTCTGCATTAAGCAACATCAACATTTACACGAGGCAAGTAGATTCGGCATCAAATATTAAGCACCGCTGGCACGGTGCGACCAGCAGCGGCTCAGCCTGCGCCGCTCCGGGCTCCGTGGCGCCTGCCGTCCCCTCTGCATCCCGGCGCATCCTCCCGGCTGTCTCCGACCGCCGCGGCCGCGCCGGGCAGGGCCCGGGGACCCCCGACGCTCCCGGGATGCAGCCCCCGGTGCTCCCCAGCCTTTCCAGCCGCGGCTCCGGGAGCGAAGGTTTGGGTTTGGGTCTGTGCTGGTTGTGCTGGTGAGGACAGGTCCCTTACGAAGCCCTAAACTCTCAGGATTCAAAGGAGAGATTTAAATGAAAATAAGAGGCCTCACAAGAATGGTTTAGGAAATATCATTTTCATCTAGATTCCTTGTGTTATGACAGAATTTCAAAGTATATCGGAGGGTTTGGTTTTGGGGAAGAACCTGAGAGTATCGCCCTGCTGCTGCTGCCCCCTGCTCCGTGCCGTCCCCAGTCCCGTCTGGCAGGGAAAGGACACAAGGGCAGTCAGTCTTTTTTCCCAAATTTACATGCTTTGCTTTAGTTTTTTTCTTGTCTCTTGTACTAAATCGTTTTCTCTTCTCCCTCTCCACCTATTTTTTTCCTTTCTTTTCCCCCTACTTTCTCCTCCGTTAGTTCAGAGGCGCTTCGCAGTCCAGTCGGCACGGCTGCCGGCGGCTGCTCTTCGGTGTCTTTGCCAGGTGAGTTGACCTACGGCTCTGCAGTCCGGGAGTGCAGAGGAGGAGAATCATTAAGGAGAAAGACTTGGAGAGCAGCGCAGAGGCGCACGGAGCCGCTTGCTGGCGGAGTTTCCTCCGGGCAGAGGCTCGCCCGTCTCGTGCAGCGCCGTGTCCCTCTCTGCCCTCCCTTCCCAAAGAGCATTCTGGTCCCCTCCCGCGTGGAGGAGGCAGAATCTGCCAGAACACCCCAAACCTACCTACCAACATCTGCAAACTGCCTGCCGCCTTCTTCCTTTCTTTTCTTCAGCCTGCTGGCTGGCCGGGATGTGCCTTCCTCAGTGCACTGGTTACTTCTGCTTCGATCTGCGAAATCAAAGAAACATGTTTTAAACACAGCTCAGTAAATGCACAGACCACCTAAACAGCTACAAATTTAGATGTACCAGCTCCTCTCCATCTGCCGCTCCCTGGAAGCGCACACACCACGCCACCGATCTGGAGTTGTTGATGTCTGGAGAAAGCCTCTCCTACTCCTTTCCCTCCAGCTGTGCCTTCATTTCTTATCACAAATCACGCTGCTTTGCCAGCAGCTTTTAGTAGGTTTTTTTGGCCTGTTTTGCTCTCCCTCCTGCCGTCCCCGTGGGTCTCCCGTGCTCCCGCCTCTGCCGGCTGCGGGCAGGCAGGACCGGGCAGGAGCGGCTCGGCTGGGTGGCCCTGTGCCAGCCGCCGGCGCAGGGAAGCTCCCGCCTGCGCTGCGCAGCCTGGTTATAATTCCAGTCGTGTCCTTAGATAAACCGGCACCTCGGCACAGACGCGCTCAGAACCGTCGCGGCGGCGGTGCCGAAGCGTGGCTCCGTCCCCTCGCTGCCTGGCCGGGAGACCGCGATGGAGACGGGCACCGCGGTGCTGTCGCACGGGGACACCCGCTGCGGGGTGCCCTGGGGCGGCAGGGGCTGCGCCCCGTCCCCGGCAGCGCTCTGCCCCTTGCAGAGACCTCCCGAGCCGCGGCACCACAGGCAGCCCCGGCCCCACCAGCCCCTTTGCGATGGTTTTTAATCTGAGACCCTCTCCCCCATTTTAGACCGGACGCCTTCACAATGTAAATATTTGCCTCAAATGATCCTATACTTAATAGACAGCTTAAACTCTTCTGGAGCCGAGCGCGACCCTGGAGCACCCGCTGCAGACTCTGCTGTCCGGCCTGTCCGGGACAGCCAGCGCCGGGGATGCCATGCGTGGGGCTCCCAGGAGGCAAAGCCTGGCCAAGAAGCGCAGTCGGTGCGGTGAAGCACGCCCTTGCTGAGGGAAGGGTGTTACTGCACTACGCTGCGTTGCGCTGCACAATAGAGCTTCCCTGACACGCCGTACGTGTGTTGTTCCACCTCGTGATAAGCTGTTATTAAGTAGAAGAAAAGGCCCGGGTGACATTTTTTTTATTTTTATACTTACTTCTGATATCCAATGATGAATTAAAATAGTACTCTTACGGAAATATGGAACATATGCATATGAAAAATGAATACAAAATAAGTTCGTTATTATCAGTGTTATTACAATGAATACTTAATTAACTCATCATAACAGCACACTTGCAGTAAAATGTTCTCACTGATTATAAAGTGCTGAATCTCCATGAAGCGATACAAATGACAAATGAACACCTACGGACATATATATGACAGCGACATCAATAAACACTGAATTAACTGTCTCTAATTTATAAAAAGGAACTCTTTCTTTGAAAAACTATTTCTTCTCTGTCATTGTTTAAATTTCCTGATACCATCACACCACTAGCCCAAACCTTGAGAAATTTTGGCAAAAGAGACAGTGGTGTTACCTCCAACCTTGGGACGCAGCTGCTGGGTTCGACGTGCGGAAAGAAAGGGAGCTGGTGCCGTGCCGGGATGCACGGGCGCAGGGGCGGCTGGCAGCTGCCCGCAAGTGCTGCCCGCACGCTCTGCTCGCATGTGCTGCTCGCACGCGCTGCCCGCACGCTCACCCTCCCTGCCATGCCCGCCGACCTCAGCGACCAGTGAACTGGTGAACCTGTTCTGCTTTATCCCCCCTAAATGATTTATTTTCACTTGAAAATGGGCACCTCCCTGGAAACGATACTTGCTTTGGTAACTTATGAGGAGCAAGGCTCGTAGCATACATTCAGCGTGTCATGTATGCATTTTATATGGGCGCTGCATTTGCATCATCAGCCTTGCTGGCAGTTGCGCGTGATGGTCTTCGTTAAGTGCTTTACTTCCATGTCAGACTTGTGACTGTTTTCATTCATAGTAAGCTTCGTAAACACTCAGACAGAAGATAATTTTACTTTAAATATAAGTGCAAAGTCATAGATCCTGATTGTAGGGGTAGGAAGCATATGGCAAAATTAGTACTGGGGAACAGCTGCTAAAAATGAAGATATTTACTGAAGTTCAGCTCTGCACGGCCGGCATCGCTGTGACGGGAGAACAGCTCGCCCAGCCGGCTCTCTGGGGTCAGCTTGTTTCGGGACAGCCCTCTCCGGACAGCAGCCTCCTCAAATAACCCGCTCCTAAGGCTGCAGAAACCAACTGAGAGAGTCATCTCTGCTCTACTGGATCCCAAACCTGGGAAAATAATGCTAAAAGGAAAAGGATGAGCTATCAAAATTCCTTTCAAAAGAAAAATAAAGAATGATGCAAGTACCCCTAAAGGTGCAAATACTCCCAAAAGAAAGGAAAAAAGTATTTTTCTCTATGAAGATAGCCTTTGCTGCGAGAAGACTTGGCTGCAAGAAGACTGGTGCGAGAAGACTTTGCTGCGAGAAGACTTTGCTGCGAGAAGACCTTGCTGTAGAAGACTTTGGGGCGAGAAGACAGCCCTTTCTGATCACAGGAGGGGTCCCAGTTGCACAGTTTGACGGCGCCTGGGGCCGTGCAGAGACGGAGCAGCACTGCGCTCTCGGATGCCAGAGCTCTCCAGGGCTGCCATGGAATGTCAAACATCAGCATTTTCCAAAATCTTTCAGACCTAAACCTTAATTATGCAAACCCCATTGTTTCTTGCTTGGAAAATGTTTACCGAACCATAGACCAATAACGAACGATTTATTTCTAGGCTGCTCTCGTAGCCAGGAGTCTCGCATTCCTCACTGTCAGCCGCGAGCGTGTGCAGCTCTCGGGAGGGATCAGCTACACTAGAACCCACCTGCCACCCCAAAGGTAAGCCAAGATACATACCTAAGAGCAATGTTATGATGATCGCGATGATGTTAGCTATCACCAAAAGTCTCAGCAAAGGGTCAAGGGCATCATCGATGATGAGGTCACTGGAGAAAGCTGTAATTTTTCCCATGATAGAAGTTCACATGTGAATTGGGGGATGAATCTGTGTAGGACTTTAGTTCAAAACATGTACTAATAAACTGAAATTTTTCTCAGACAAAACTTAAGCGAGTTCTCCTTAGGGACAGGAAAACTCAGACCGCCCGTTAGCCACGTAACCAGAAAAAAAATGAATAAACCTCCCTGTGCTTGAGTGACTGAGCAAGGAAGGAGAAATAGATGCTTTCGCTATTTCTCAGGATACATGACCTTTGTAAATGGGGTGTGTGCAGCTTAGGCTGAGCTTTGGGAGCTGCCCTCCTTGCTGCAAGAGGAATGTGGAAAAGAGCAGCAACGGGACTGCGTTTTGGGAAGGAAGCGAAGTTGCAGCTAAACAAGAAAAGAGTTTGTTTGCAGTAGCTGGCTGGAGCAGCCGCAGCCCACTGCTGCCACCGCATCCCCCCGGGGGGGGTTGGTGTCTTTGAACACCTCGTTGTGGTGGCCCTAACTGGCCCTAACTGGCCCTAACTGGCCCTAACTGGCGGGCTGTGGCCGGAGAGCTGGCGACCTGCGCAGGCACGGGGCTGGGCTGGACGTACCCCCGGGGCCCAGACAAACTTCGCTGGCGGGTGGTGCAGAGGAGCGTAGGCAGCCCCGCCTGGCGCCTGGAGACGGTGCCGCCGGTGCGTCCTCGTCTTTATCCTGCAGAGACGCATCATGTCTTCACACAGACATCCCTTTGCTCATTGTGGCAATGGGGAATAGAGCTGTTTGCCGCTAAGAAAGTCCTTTTGCTGGCAAACCTCAGCAAGGACGGGCTCTGCACCGTGTGCCGTGCCCTGGCGAGAGGTCTGGCCGGTGCTGCACCGCACGGCGTCCTCTGCCTCCGGAGGGATGTGAGAGTATCTACGGCCCCCTTGCCTGTTATCTCCCTCAATAACGGGCATTTTAACCAAATACCTTAGAGGGTTGAACGCCTTTCTTACTGGAACCTACACCAGCCCCTTGCACTGCTGCGTTGCCTTCATGAACACAGTTGCCCACTTGCGTGCCCACGTCTACCTGCTGCGCTGTGCTTGGGCCCGACGGCTCCGTGCTGGTGTCTCAGGAGAGTGACGCTCGCCGCGTCCCCGGGCTGGGGAGCCGAGGAGCCGGCGTGCGCCGGCGTGTTTGTGCTCAGCTCAGTGCTCGTCTCTGAGCTGGCAGACTTGAGCAGTGGGAAGGGCTCTCCCCTCGGGTTTCTGGCTGTCAGTAAAGCAAAGGAAGGATAACATCACGTAATTTCTCATCCCCAAATATTTCCACTTATGCATTGACTCACAGAAGAGGAAGATGAGAGCAGCGGATACAGGTTATCGAAGGAGTTGTTCCTCACTGGCTGCCTGACCTTCAGCCAACCATCATCTCTCTGCGCCTAATCTGACGTTTCTAGAGGTGCAAATAATACACCCGTCTCAGGCCTGGCATTTGCAGGTTTGATTTTCATGGGCAGTCAGCTCCTGCTGCTCTCATTTTTTTTCCCTACATTTTCTCAATATGTAAGAACAGATCCATGAGAGCATTTACTGATGACTGACTCTGTAATTTAGTCTGTTTTCTCCTTGGGAAAAAACCACTTTACAGATTAACAATCAAGTTAACAGCTTCTGTTGTGTATATAAAAGTACATTACCCTTGTGGCAAACTTCAGTCCTATAGTTCTGTGGCTTCATAATTCTACGATAATACCCATAAGCTGACAGAAATGCAGGGCAGACTTTGATGTGGACTCGTTTAGATTTTTATGAAATTAAATTTCTTTTTCATGAGAGGAAAGAAAGCCTATTTCTCTCTATGGCAGACCGGAATCAAAGATCTGTATTTCTCTAGATGTGGTTGATGGAGCAAGCCCTCACTTTTTCAGCCTGTTTTAGTTTTGTGGTTGTTTGCATTTTGGGAGCACTGTCGTGAACCCACCGCCACAAGCCGGCACTCGGAGAGCCGGCATTTGCTGGAGCGGGCTGGGGAGCGGGTGGTGACGGGGAGGACGCAGCCGCAGGAGCTCCTTGAGGTTTGCTCTGGGGGGCTGCGGCGGAGCCCAGGGCGGCAGAGGGGGGATGAATGCCCTCCCAGCGCAGGGCTCTGCTGGGTGGTGGGTGGCTCGAAAGGCGTGGAGACACCGGGATCCAGGCAGGAGCACCGGCCTGGCAGAAAGCCCTGCGTGTCTGCGCGTCCCGGGGGGCTGAGTGGCAGGCCGATACAGAAATGCCTCTGAAGCTGCTCGTGCTGAGAACACTGGCAGGTTAAACCATTGACCCACCTCCGTGCAGTGTAGTCCGTTTACTCCTGACGCAGCATCCCTGTTCTGCAGTCAATGAAGGGGATGAGGCAGGCAATGAGGGCGCACGGGCGGCCTCTGCTGCCTTCCACCAGCACCAAAGGGAAGCGTGACCTGGCTAACCCCCAAGGGAAAGAACACGTACCACAAACTGGTGTTTCATTGCCATTCTAAACACCGCTGTCGTGAGGAAGCTAAGGAGAGTCTCTCACGCCGGAGCTCTTCCCGCTCCTCTCCCCGCCGCGCTGCAGCCGTGCTCCCGGAGCCCTCGCTGCACGCCCCTGTCTGCCCGGGGAGCAGCACCCGGGGGCACAGCGCCCCGACCCCCACGCGTGGGACAGGCTCTCACCCCGGCAGAAGGCAGCCCCGTCTCCAGGGGAGCGCGTCTGTCCACAGACCACCTGCAAATCCATCCCCTCTAACGGCAGGTATCCTGAGCTGGCAGCACATTTCAAGCCCTGGACCTCATTCCCTTCTGCAAGCCGTGTTGCTGTGCTCCTGGGCAAGGCTTGATGCTGCAGCTTCTCGTCACGCAGTACACCCTGCTTACTTCAGGGTGAAGTATCCCAGAGTGCTTTTTGGAAGCTAAAGAATCTGATGGAAAGACTTTTTAAGGCATTTTTAAAACCGCTTTTTTCGTTTCCTTAGTGCTGACACATCTCCAGAAGGCCGCGTCGTGATGACTTAGTGCCTCTGCCCATCCTGACAGACGCAGTGCTGTGTCATTTTCCAGAAATCCCAGAAACATCATTTACCTATAGCTCTCAAACCTGCTACTACCACAGTTACACCTGCCATTCGAGCTGCTTCTGGGCTGTAGCTACCCTAAACCCTTCTGAACCACTCTTCAGTTCCTGCTTCCACGCTTATTTACAGGTGGGTCCTTTCCAATGAGATACAGGCAAGGTCTGGGCTTGGCATGAGCCCTGAGGGTAAAATGAGATTTATGTTCCTCTGTCCATGCAAATACTGTGACAGCTGTGAAGAGAGTGAAAGGCAAAGTCAATAGGACTGCAGACAGAATATTTCTAAGAAACAAATTGATCTCTGGGTGAAGATACGCGCACGAGTACCCCCCACACGTGTCCAACGGCACACGCTTGCCAGTCCCAGTCTGCCAATGTCTGTTTGAGGAGGCGGCTCCCATAGTGCTGGTGCTCATGAGGAAGCCTTTCCTTGTCTTGCTCCTCACCCGTGCGATGCCAGGCTGCCTCGTGCCCGGGTCACCCCATTTCGGAGAGGCAGGGTGCTGCGTGCCGGCCCCAGCCTGGCGCTGCACCCAGGTACCGTCCTGTCCCCCAGCCTGTGTCCTGAGAGCTGCCGGAGGCGAGGGGCCGCCCCAGAGGAGGCTGCAGCCAGCGCTGCTCAACAGCTTGGCCCTGGCCACGGATTGTCCTTTTCTTTCCACCTTCTTTCCCATACTGGTCTGCTCTCTGTTTTGCAAGGGCTGTTGTACGCAAATGTGATACGCGACTGATGACGGGCAGCGTTCCCTAAAGGCTGGGGGTGAGGAACAAGGCGGGTTATGGACCCCTGAGCATCCCTTGCTGGTAATACATTTGCTTGTTCCTTCTCTCTGCATGTTTTCCTTTTCTGATCCCTTTCAGGGATGGCAGAGGCTCCGTACATCTGTACCCATGCATCATCCATGGCGCCAGGCAATGACATTTCTGACCAGCTGGCTCTGAACTTGAACTTGGCCTGAAAACGCAGCCGCTACCCGATGCTGCTCTGTGAGCATGGCAGTGAGGCAGGAGGCTGCGGGAGACGGGTTGGGGGAGGAACGTCTGACCCTGAGTTACTTCAGCCTTTTTCTGGGATGATCAGTTATTGCTGGTTCCTTTCTGACTCTCCCCTCTTCACAACGATGATCCTTGGCTAAATAAAAAGTGCCATCACAGACATGACAGAAACGATCGCAGCTTCTTGGGCTGCTAAGTGAGCAATCAGCTCGGTGAGGACTATCGAAGTACGTAAAGCCAAGGGTTCCTCCTCCCCACACGTGCTTCTGCTCAGCCTGCCCTCTTCCATGCAGAAGGCAGTGACGTTGCTTCCAGTTTGCTGCACGCTATTTTTAGGAATACAGCTTTTTAAATTTACAAAAAAGAAATCCCTTTAGCTATTATGATTTGCCATAATGGTGCATTTACATAATTCCACCAGCCAACCTAAAGCTGTAAATCTAGCTTTTCTTCCCATTTGGTGGGATTTCCAAGCACGGCGATGTGCACTGTTCGAAGTCAGGCTCAGCTTACCTTGGCCTGGAGGAAGGAGGATTTGCCATACAGAAGCATCGCTCGAGCTGCCCACAGCCACAGCCGGGAGCCAGGGGCGGCACAGCCTGCCGTGCCGTGCCGTGCCATGCCATGCCGTGCCGGTGGGCTGGGGAGGGCTCGCTGCCCCCTCCCGCCCTCGCCGTCCTGGCGTGGGAGCCCCTTGGGCAGCGATGCCGGTGCTCTGCCACCCCTGCCTGCCCGCGACCGCGACGAAGGTCCGCGCCGCCCCAGGGCTCCCGCCCCGCCTGCTGTGGCTGCCCGGGGGCAGGAGGGCTCTGCCACAAGCTCTGTGCCCCCGCGGGTGGGCCAAGGCTGCGTCCGCCCCCTCCGGAGCCGGGTGGAGGGACCCCGCCGGGGCGAGCGCCCAGCCCGGCTCCGCGCAGGCGGGGCGGGAGGGGCAGGGCCCGATTCTGCCCCCGGCAGGGCAGGGCAGCACCCCCCGCCTCCGGGGCATGGCCACCCACCCCGCGGCCCTCGCTCGCCCACGGGCCTCGGCAGCGACACCCGGTCTCCGCGGCTCTGCCCCGGGAGCGTGCGTGCTTTCTCTCCCCCCCCTCGCACGGCAGCCCAGACTCGACAGCTCCTGCAGCAGCTCCGTCTTCGCTGAAGTTACATTCAAGAGGAGGCAGGAGGGTGAGGGCAGCGTTTGAGGAGAGGGGCTTATGGTCTCAGTGACTGACATGCTGCAGCTCTGATGGGGAAAATCGTTCAGAAACAAGAGTCTTGGAAAGAAGAAAGCGTGAAATAAACGGGGAAGCTAGTTTGAGAGACCTGTTTTTTTTTTGTTTCACAGAATCCCAGAATGGCGGGGGCTGGCAGGGCCCTCTGGAGCCCACCCAGCCCAGCCCCTGCCAGAGCAGGGTCACCCAGCGCAGGCTGCACAGGGCCGCGTCCAGGCGGGTTGGAATCTCTCCAGAGAAGGAGACTCCACACCCTCCCTGGGCAGCCTGTGCCAGGGCTCGGGCACCTCACAGCGAAGACGTTTTTCCTCGTGTTCAGGCGGAACTTCCCGTGTTCCAGTTTGTGCCCGTTGCCCCTTGTCCTGTCGCTGGGCACCACTGAGAAGAGTTTGTGTTTTTCTTTTTTTGTCCAAAATTCCTAGGATGCAAAGAGGCAAGAAATAAGGAAAAAAGTGACTGAATGAAGATACGAAGGTAATTCAAGACTTTACCATCAACAAAAATGCCTACTATATTCCTGAGCTGTCTTCTGCTACTTATGAAATGCACCACAGCAATAATAAATGTTGTAAAATACCTGACAACTCCATCAGGTTATAAATATATGGTCGCTGTCAATAATTCTCTTTGTGTTATGTCGAGATAACATGGTAAATAACGTACATTAGTATAGAGTTTATGCAGCTGCTGAAACTCTTCAAAGTTATGTTAAATGAAAGTAAAAGCATTAAACGAAGAGACAAAGTCATTTCAGATTAAAGTGTATCATGATAAAGAGAAACCAGCTTTCAGTAACAATACTTAACAAAATCAGAGGACAAACGTGTGCATGTGTGAAAGATGTACAAAGAGTTGGAGAAACAAAGCCTAAATACCCGCATTTTGTCTTATCCTTCAGACCTTCGGGAAGAGGAGGGTGTTGGATTCCTGACCCCAGGCTGCAGGGGGGGAGGTGGGTGCTGTGGCACGCACAGGAGCGTCTATTGCAGGAAGGCATCTGCCAAGTTCATTACTTAGTTGCCCGTAGGTCTGGGCAAGGTCTGGGCTTGGCATGAACCCTGAGGGTAAAATGAGATTCACGTACCCCTGTCCGTGCAAATACTGTGACAGCTGTGAAGAGAGTGAAAAGCAAAGTCAATAGGACTGCAGACAGAATATTTCTAAGACACAAATTGATCTCTGGGTGAAGATACGCGCACAAGTACCCCCCCCACATGTCCAACGGCACACACTTGCCATTCCCAGTCTGCCAATGTCTGTTTGAGGAGGCGGCTCCCATAGTGCTGGTGCTCATGAGGAAGCCTTTCCTTGTCTGGCCCCGCACCCAGGCAATGCCAGGCTGCCTCGTGCCCGGGTGACCCCATTTCGGAGAGGCAGGGTGCTGCGTGCCGGCCCCAGCCTGGCGCTGCACCCAGGTACCGTCCCTGCCGATGGCTGGTCCCCAGCCTGAGGCTGCACCAGCCCTCGCGTCCCCCGGCGCGGACGGGGGCTCGGCTGTGCTGGCCGAAGGGACCCCGGTTGCAGGGGGACACGAACCGTATTCACGGGCGGCTGGAGGTTATTCCTGCCAGGGAACACAGATTATTAAACCTCAGCCAGTATTCGCTGTGGTCCCTTTCTTTCATCAGCTTTCTTCTCCAATATTGTATTTCTTATTCTTTTGGGAAAATAGTGCGCTGTTTAATAAGAAGAACAGGTTGCTTCGGTACACCTGAGTATTGATGATTGACTTTCAGGCTTTTTTAATAATTCAGCTGCAAGATAGGCCCTGTGTATCCAAAAACAAACCGAAAGAATGCCCCAGAGAAGAAAACTGAAGATTTTCCTGCTGGATGCTGGGCGCCGAGAGACTCTTCTCAAGGCAGCCGGGGAGCAAACCCACCCGTCTGTCCTAGAAAGAGGTGGTTCCACCTGGGACTCAGCTCATTTACTGACCCAGAGCTAAACCAGGGAACAAAGTGAAGCGAGCGGTAAAAACCCCCACACTCGCTGCAAGCAGAGAGCGGCGAGGGCGAAGACAGATCTGAAGGACGGCTTTGCCCAGCGTGCGGACAGCTTTATGTGTGGACCATATTCATCATGTTGTGTTTGAACCTGACTCTTCCAGAGCCAGCAGATTCCCTCTGGGGGCTTGTTTCTAAGCTGAGTTTAGCTTAGGCTTGTGAAACCTTAGCAAGCCCATGTTAGCAGGAGAATCCAATCATTCTTGCCCATGTTCTGTCTTTGCTGACTTTTGGGTTGGTTGCAGTCGAGCTAACCCTGACGCAGAGGAGACAAACCACTGAGGAAGGCTCCACTAACATCTCCCAGGGACAATTCTCACAAGGAGTTGACCAGGGAACAGCTGGACACACAAGGCACATCTGGCAAATGGACCTTTCTTATTAGTAAACCCTTCCTGGGATGTTGGGCCAGCAGCATCTCTTGAATGTTGTTCCACCAGCAAGAGATGACGATCCTCCACAACTCCTGGAGAGTTTCGAATGCTCCCTGCAGCTACTGCTGCAGCTCACCATCCCGTCCCTCGAAGAAAAACATTGTCCTGCTTCTCTTCTCCTGACCACTCTTGGGAACATCTGCTGATGGTGTGTGTTTCCTGCTGCTCCAGAAGTGACTGTTTTAATGTGGGTTTTCAAGGTTCTTCTATAAAAAGACAAGATTTCTGCTGACTTGTGTAATTTTGCATTCATGTATTCACATGAATTTCAGGACCGAGGCAGTCATCAGGGCTGCAAACTGGAATAAGGCAAGGGAAAAGGATGATATACAGGCCAGGGTCCTGTTTATCCCGTCACGTGCAGAGGAGCAACCTTCGTATTGGCTTCGGGAAG
This sequence comes from Phoenicopterus ruber ruber, assembly GCA_009819775.1. Lineage (NCBI taxonomy): Eukaryota > Metazoa > Chordata > Aves > Phoenicopteriformes > Phoenicopteridae > Phoenicopterus > Phoenicopterus ruber. Next base: position 518,847 of record CM020219.1, read on the forward strand.
CTAACACGTACTGGTGACTGAGGGGATAAGCGACCTGCAGGCGACACGTGAAGAAAACAAGGATGGATGTTTCAGGAACACAACGGAGTGGATACATCCTGAAGGATTAAGGGAAAATGATTGTTTTGTCTTTTCTGACATGAAGAGCACAAGCACACACACATGCACCAATCCATTAGCTAGCTGGAATTTCTTTCTCATCCTTGTTTTTCCACAGGTTTTGAGTTTCTTCCCATGTTCCGTTAAGTCTCTGGCAAAATTTCCCTTGAGTTCAGCAGTAAATTAGACTCTGTGAATTACATACCCCTGATGCCTCCTCAGAGAAATAAGACGTTAGCGGGACACAGTGTCGTGTTGGAGCAGCCAGGGACTCCGCGAATCGCTCACTCCGTCGTCACTTCAGCTGCCAAAATGCACCCAGTTATCAGTACCAGGATATGTAAATCCCCCAAACCAGGTGGATTCTTACTTTTTATTGTAATGTTTTAAATCTCAGTTTGACGTACTGTTTCTAGCTATGCAGAAAGAACAAGGTTATAGCAAACTTAAAATACAGTCATCTATAGCAAAGAATCATACAGTTTACAAGGCATTAAAATGTTAATTTTTTTTTTCCACTGCTGTTGGTAAGTATTGACTTTGTAGTCAGGGCATTTTAAAGGCTGACAGCCTTAAAGTGCCATTTCTCATGCACGCATTCTGGGAGTTAATGGAACTGTCCCATGCAAGATACCGGCACAGCCTCTTACGCGGCCGTCTGCACGTGTTCTTCTGTTTGTCCAGAAATAGAGACTGGTCGTGGCCCCATGGAAGGCTTCAATTTGCTCCTGAGAGAAACTCTCTGGCAGGTAGCGGCACTGGAGAAACCTGTCAGGGAAAGGAAAGTCTGAAGGAGACTACATTTCTGAATTGTTTCAGGGAGCTTCGAAGACATCCACTGACCCTTGCCTGTCGTGATCCCCATTAAGTCTTGGATCTTTACCTTCCTGTACAGCTCTCTATAAACAAACCCAGAAAAAAGGGTCAAAATTGGTTATTTTGGCAGCCTTTACACTTTGCTCTCCCCTGCCTGGTTAGGCTTCGTCTAGGACTGGATGGTTTTAATCTGTTGTTCTGTCGTCAGCATAGCACTCCATGCTAGTGGTTAAAGCGTGCAAAGCTCCTCGGTGACTGACGCTAGAACGGCCTTAAATTCAAAGTCCTTTTGGGAAGAGTTGAGCTGACCAGGTGAAGAGTCCAGGCTTGAAGAAACAGAAAGAAACACAGCACGTGAGAAAATGGGGAAGCTGGTAGAACAGAATGCAAACCTGTGTTTGGGAAACGCAGACTAAGGTAATCAACAGATGTTGCTGAAAAAAATCAATGTCCAAATGAGTTATCAGGCATAAAAAGGAATTATTCAGTATTCTGCAAGGAAGTCTTACTGTGATATAAGCACAGTTCTATCGTAACAATATTTCTACATAACAATGTAGAAAAAGGAGAAGCATTTTCTACATTTCTGCTTTTGAGGAGTATGCAGAGGAGATGTAATCATGGGTTAAGAGAGAAAAAAGACATTCCTTCTGTCACCAGTGACGGGGAGAGAGATTAGTTTCACAACAGCAATATGTGGTAAAAAATACAGTTTGTATGTGAGTCCTGGAAGAACTGCTCAAAGCGTTCCCTGACCTATGGTTGGCTCTAACAAACTGACATCTGGAGACTCCTGAGAAGACAAAAACCCCAACACGTCAACACAAAGCAGACAGCACTGTGCCAGTACCGAGGCAAGGGCGGACTGAGGAAGAGGTGGGCCAGCGAGAGCATCTAGACCCAGCCTTGCTCCCCGTCTGGCTTTGGTGGTGGAAACAACAGCTCCAGCTCCACCCGGGACAACAGCGATCCCCGTACCTGCGCACACCCGCTTGGACATTTGCCCTCAGGACAAACCTGTGCCAGGCGCAACCAGCCCTTCTGGAGCAGATGAACTTCTCCATGGGGATGGCACGGATCCACACCTCCCGCGGGAGCGGCCCTGGGCTCCCAGACACTCTGCCAACCAGCTTCCCTCGCTTGCGCAGGCCACCGCGGCCGGTGCACCGCAGCGGTCCTCCCGCGGCTCTGCGCTGGGGAGCCGTCTTCTGGGGTACCCCATCACCGAGGATGCACAGAACATTTTTCAAAAGCCTGCAGTCCCCATGATGTTCCGTGCATTTTGCTACATTTCAAAATTTCGCCTCGAGTTTTTTCTCTGCTTAGCTAGTTTGATGATTTCTTTAGCTATTTGCACAGACAGCTGCACACGCATTTCTTCTGCAACCCCTGCTAAGTCTCTCCTTTCTTCCTCATCCTTCTGACAGGTTTGCACTCTTCTGCTTTTGCCTTGTGATTCTGAGCATCAATTTGAGCTTGTTTTTAATCAAAGTCCTCCAGGAGCCTGGTTCCTGCCAAAGCATTGAGCCGAGTTCACTGCTCTCAGGTTTGGTGAACTTCTGAGGAGCGTGTAGGCTCCCACACGGCTGGATTTGTATGGAAGCCTGGCGCCAGCTGACACTTCACATTACTTATCAGATGTTTCTCCTTACGTGGAAGTGGCAAAATCTCTGTGCTTCCTGCAGGTTTGTAGCTGGTATGTCAAGAAGCATTAGTCACAATCAAAGTCCCCATGGTATTTTCAAATACCTAAGAATATTGTTAATAACATTATCAAGAAGCTGCCATTGAACATATGTTTTCTGGTGTTCTTCTGGGAGATTCTATAGGTAGAAGTTGTTTTTTTTTTGTTTTTTTTTTTAAATTCAAGACCAGTAAATCAAGTGAGGGCACAAGTCTTTGGATACTCGTGATGGGACTAACAAATAGCCTCTACAAGCCTTCCCATCAGCAGCAAAGTGTCAGCTCAGCTGTGGTGTAGGTGGCTGTGCTGGGAATCAGGCTTTTGCCCAAAGCTCTGGGGTTGTAGAGCCCTTAGGAAAGAGAGGGGTAGATCAAATTGTCAAGATAAATCAGAATATGGACCACATTTCGCTGTGTTTCTCTAGCATGAGCTTGGTCTGACCAAATTCTCGTGTTCCCCCGCATCACCTCTGAGGTCCCTGCAGGACTCGGTTACAGATCCCCGCTTCGCACCAGCAGCTCCAGGGCCGACGAGAGGCTGTCCTGCCCGCTCTCAGAGGTGCGGCAAGCGTGGCTCCTGCCGTCCCCTTCAGCCCTGGACCACAACGAATCCAGGACAGGACCGGCCGCTGCACCAGTACACTGTACTGCATGCTCGTGGTCGCCGCAACCGCCTCAGTCCACGGAGCTGCCGTGTATATTCCTGTGCTTCCCAGCAAAGGAAATATCTAAGTATGATAGATACGAGGTGGTAAGATTTCATTTCATTCAATGAGTTGGAAATGTCTTTGACCAAGAAACATGTCCCAGATGTTTCCCGGACTCTCATCCCCCACACAACTGTTGGCCATGAGACCGCAGGTGTCCTCCAACACGGCACCTGCCCACCAGCAGCAGCTCTGCCCCCGTGGACGTGCCCAGCACACCATCCCCATTCCTCTTAACAGGGCTCTGCTGCCCCTGTGTCCCTAAAGCAGGAGCTTTCTGACCTGCCCCGGGCCCAGGTCACACCCTTTGTAGCTCGGGCGTTGCTTTGGCTCCTGCAATGCACAGTGCACAGCCTTCCTCCTGCCCCTGTCCGTGTAGGACAAGCCCAGAGCTCACCTGCAGTCCTGCCAGAGACTGATGCTCTGGGCAACCTTTGCTGCTTCTGACTTAACCCGCGAGTCCCATGGGCTCTGGGGCTGGGCACCAGAGATCCCGAGTCCTTGCAGATGCCGACAGGAGGTGCAGAGTTGTGTCCTGCAAGCAATGCTGCAAACGCGCTGCGTCCTGGTAGCTCACCACCGAACCAGATCCTCGTGGGACGCTGGGCTGGCCTCGCCCAGCCTTCCCACAGCCCGCACAGCAGCTCATCCTCGCGTGAGGCGTTCCCGCACCCGTACAGCCTCTGCTGGTCTTTGCCCATCCTGCCTTCTCCTCATGCAAGGAAAGTCAATTGGTAGATGGAGATGGGAGCGTTCGTTAACTAGAAGTCACTTTGTCAGTCGTGATCTTATGCTGACAGCTTTGTGTCTGAAAAGCAATTTTGGTTTCAATCAAAAAGAATAGAATAACAAGTTTAACATTTGGAAAACTCATTACTGGAAACTTTATTAAACTTAAGGCTAACAAGCCTGATTTACTGCTTGAAAGAGCAAATTTTTTTTTTGTTAAAAAATGCAGGCGTAAAGATTTATAGTATCTAAACCAATTATGATAGTGAAATGCAGCATTAGATATTCCACACTCTTTTTTTCCCCATGTTTCTTCTTTTTCACATACCAGTGCATCCAGCTAAGCGCAATGTCATTACCGTAGAGCATTTAGCAAAGATGCTGTTACGGGGATTGAATTAAGCATGCTCTGGGAGGCTCTCTCCCTCAGCTGACAAGAGCTGTCTGTTTTCCCTATGCCCCAAAAGTAAAACAGAAAGATTATATTTCTGATGACTTACCTTCCAGGGTGGGGAGGAAGCCAACAAAGAGGAATACAGTCGATCGCATCCTGCATCTGCACCCAGGCACAAAACGGCCGGTCCGTCACCTTCCCGACAGCAAACAGCAGCTCTCTTACCTGGTGATCAGCCTGGAAACAGGGTCCTGACCCACCACATCCCTTCACGGCATCTGCGCCCTGTCTGACCCCAGGTCCGGTGCGATGGGCCAGGAACACTGCGCTCTGCACTGGAACACTGAAAAACTGTTAATGCTTCCCACAGAACAGGAAAATACGACAATGTATTTATGAATCTGACTTGTCTTTTGGGCTACTAGAGAGGGCAAGCACACCAGCACACAGGGGCAGGAGCCCAACTGGTCATTCACACCAGTAAGGCATGTGTAAGTTAAATTTCTTTGGTTTTTTTCCCCCTCTAAACACATACAGAAAAATAATAGTTGTGAAAATTCAATCTATGTTCTAGAAAAGCCGAGGCTCTTGTGCCTAGTTTACCCAGAAATGTGCTTAAATATTGGTGCTTTGATGGTGCATTCTTCAGAGCCCCCTGTTTTGCCAGAGACTTGTTTTTAAAGGCTTGCTCTAAAAGGCGTTGGGGGAGCTGGAACTGCAGCACTCGAAGCCGCTGACAGAAGCTGTATTTCGGTAGCAGCACGGATCGCATGCTAAAAGGCTCTGCACGGGACTTCCCAGCGCCCTCTTCGGCACCGCTGGTCTCTGCTGCTTTGCACTGGGAACAACGGCCTCGGCGGGAAGGAACCTGCTCCTCCGTTTTCAAGTCCATTTACCCCAAAGAAGTCAGGGTCCAGCTGAGGCTTCCAGGGGGAGAAGCTCTGATGGGACCACTCAAGGGTCGCACTGGGTGGGCAGCAAAGGCTCTGGCTGCCGTGGCTAGAGAGGGATGGACGTCCAGCTCCTGGCACCTTGAAGGGTTGCCAAGAGCCTCGTGGTAGGAGCCAGAAAGAGACCCTAAGGGAGAGCTGCAGGCCAGGAGACCCCCCGAGAGAAGCAGCGTGCCCCTGCTCGCAACGATGCCACTCACCTCTGCTGAGTGCGGAGCAGTCCGACACACACGGAGCCACCCAGCAAGCGGGAGGTAGGGACACACCAACCTGTGTCCGGACCCTAAAGCGGAGAACCTCTCTAGGACCTCCCAGTCTTGGGAACCTCAGTCTTCTGCAGCATGGAAACAAGGTTCATCTTCAAAGCAATGATAACTAACGCCTGGGTTCAGGGTGCGAGCAGAGCTATCGGCCCTTCTGCCTCGGTCGAAGCTCTGCCCTTTCTCCCTTGCCCAGGAGCAGCACCCTCAGGCTGCTCATCTCGGTATCGGTGCCCAGGGGAGCAGCAGGACCTGCTGCCCAGCACACTTCTCCTCCAGCGCACGGGGAGGCCCCCAGCGACTGCACCGCTTTCATCGCTCCCTTCCACGAGCTCAGGTGTGTCCGCAGGAGTTTCCCATTCTCCTTTCCCCTCTGCGGCAGGGAGCGAAGCTGCAGCTCCCTCCGGCGCTCCCCGCGCCGTGCAGCTCGCCTGTGGCCGGGGCTTCAGGAGGCTGAACTCACAGCCCGTTGCCATGTCCACAGCATCAATTTTGCGGACTATTGGTAGGAGAATGTTTCTATCCGTCACCTGGATGGGTGTGAGATGCTAAAATGGCAAAATAATCTTCTAACTGTGCTCACTGTAGAGCTGCAGTGTCTCTCGGTGGAAAGTGCCGTAGTCCTACGAAACAGGCGTGCGGGTGCTGGGCTCCGCAAGGGAAAGGCCTTGGGCTGACGTGGGCTTCTTGCTGTTTGCCAAAAGGCAACGTCTTATGTCCGTGTCTTGACACTGGCTTGTTTTCTAGGCCATAGAGTTCATCACGGTTTTGTTTCTTAGACAGTAAAAGTATTCTCATTTTTGAATTCACTAGCTAATAGTTATCATCTGTTTAGCAACTTTTTTTTCTGGTTTTATGTGTGAAGAGAGAGAACTTGGACAAAGGGGAACAGGGTTGTAACGGGCACTTCTGCTGGTGGGAGGAGTCTCAGTCACTTTGTCAGCAAATTGAAACAATAGGCATTAAAATGAGTCTCTACAAAGTCAGAACACGCAGTGCTTCAGAATGACAGAAATTAGGTAGTTTATTTAGGTAATTATATGATAACGTCTTGGTGGAAAGAAAAAATCATCTTTCAATTAAATACATTTAATGTGCTTATACAGCAAGAGATGAATGTTTTTTTAAACATTAAAAAAAAAATCAACTTTTTCAGGTAAGATACCAAACATAAATCTTGATCCGTTCAGAGAGAACGGTTTTCAGGCCGAGGCAGTGGCCAGCAGCTGTTCCGGGTCATTGGGAAGTGTGTGGTTTTAGCTGCGATGTGCCATTTTTCGGCATTCGCGTACCAAAGCGATATTAGCCTGGAAACAGCCAAGGTTGCAAGAGTTACAGCTAGTGCCTTTCTTGGGTAAACTCTGCAATGGACACTTGATACCCCAGCTTGTGATCAACATGAAAGCCCTGGAATCTGTTGTTTTGGCGCTGGAAACTGACTGTAACTGCTCTGTATTGCAGATCTAGAATTCCTCAGTTCTGTTAATGTTTCAATTCTGTCACTGGTGCAAAAAAAAAACCCCCACCCCACCTCAACAAAAAAACCCACCAAAAAACTCCATAAAGAACAACCCCAAACCCTGAAATATGCCAAAACAATCCTCCTTACGCGCACTAAGGAATTCCATTCATCAAGTATGATGGATAGAAGAAAACAAATCAGCATTTTTCCATTGTTTTCCTGATAATTTATTGCGCGCGCGATGTTCGGGGGTTTGAGTCCTTGGAGCTGGGTACAGTCTTGTGGCTGGGCTCGGGGGCACAGCCGCGGGTCCCTCAGCGTGGGGGTGGCTGGGGTGGTTCAGTGCTGGCTCCCGTCGTTGCTCACCTCGTGGTAGAGGCTGGGGATGGATGATGGGCTTTGGCAAGGCCAGGCAGCCTGACCTGGAACTCCCAGAAGCATTGCATGAAAATGCCCAAGTTGCAGTTTTGGTTTATTTGTTCTTCTCTTAACAGCTGTAACAACTATTGATGAAAATACCCCCAAAAATACTGGTGGTGTTTTCATCAGGTTGATTTAAAGCAGGGCTGCCAACCGCATCGCTCCTCCGTCGTTCAGCACCCTTTGTGAAGGGCGCGCAGGGGTAAGGTGGGAGGCTGCTCTTCCTCTGCCTTCTCTTTCTGTGGAGTTACACCAGCCGGAGGGTGACAGTACCTTGCTCTTGGCGGTGACCGGCTGCCTGAGACTGTGGTTTAGAGCAATTTTGCGAGGCTCCCTCTGGAATCCCTCTAATAAGCCTAGATAATTGTAATCGTAACAGCCAGGAAACACGGGAGTCTGTCAGAGCTGGGGATGGCGATGAAAGACACCAGGCAGAAAAGCCTGTTGCAACATCCATGATGATGCAGAGGGTTGGTCGCCTGCTCTATGCCTAAACGTTGGGCCTCCACGGGCTAGGACCGAGCCCGGAGGATGGAGGTTGTGGCCACAGCAGCGACCCCAGCACCCGTGGGGGCTGTCTGTGAGCACCTCTGAGGGCCCAGGGTGTGACTCCCGCGGGAAGGTGCTGGTAGGGGTGTGCTGGTGCCCAGCTGGGCATGGGACAAGGGTCTCCTCGGCCAGCGGGAAGCACGAGCAGCCCCTTCCCCGCCGCTGCGGGGCCCAGGAGCGGGCACCCCGCGCTCCGCCTGGCTCCCAGCACCCCCAGACCAGCCCGCTGGTGTCCCGATGCCCTTGGGAAGGCTCAGCAACGAGACCGATGGCAGAGCCTCAACGACGGCCCACGTAACCAAACTCTGAATAATGAGAAGTAGACGATGAAAGGAAGACAAGAATTCGTACGGTGAGACTTTAATCGCAACAGGGGCTCGATGGTTTGAAACGGAAAATGTTACCGAGCTCTGAGCGGTTTTGCAGAGTGCGAAAGGACGGATGGCCGCGGCGAGCAGCCTGCGCGGCCCTGCCAGCCCCGGCTGAGCAAACGGCTGCTGCAGACGCCCTCCCGTCCCTGGGAAAGCAGCGGTAGTGCAGTGTTTGGGGCCCTTTTCCTCCCATTTATTTGGATAAAAAAATTAATTACAGCAAGATAATTCACTGAATCTCTTAAAACTAAATAAGATTGTTAAGAGAGATAATGCTTCATCTTAACTGGTGTTCTGAAGGTGATCGTGTGCTATGTCTTGACTACTTTAAATAAATTATAAGAATTAAATATTCATGAAGTTCCATTGTTTGGCTTAGTACATTTGCTTCCTGTAGTATAATTCATTCAACAATTTTGTACAAACTGTGTAAGTATGTATTAATTGCTATAACATAATTACAGATTTCCTCCCATATGGCTGGTTGAAATAGAAGATGCAGCAAATATCAGCCAGCGACATTTGCTATAAATTGTGTGCCTGAGCAAGAAAAGTTATATTTTCAGTAATTCATACTCCGCAAATTTTTGTGATTGCATCATGTAATTTGTTTTCAGTCCATGCCTAACATAGCCCCGGATGCCATGGCATCCCCGGTGTACGGCATCTTCACATCGTCTTCACTTGGGAGGCAAAGGTTGTACCAGCTCGTCTGGAAATGTGAACTTTGCGCGGTTGCAAAAATCATTATTATTCAAATAATTATTATTTTAAGACAAATTGTCTGTTCAGTGGCTCAAATACTATCGTGTCAAACGCCTGGAAAGGACGGTTTTGCAGCAGGCAATCTCACGGCAGAGAAGGGTAACCCTGCCTTGAGCTGTGCCCGTTCTCGCAGCCCCCCCGGCTCAGCCGCAGGCAGGGGCGGATGCGGCGCCGGGGGCTCAGCAGCTGCCACGGGGATAAAAGATACTTGTAAGAGGCAGCAACTGCAGGAGTAAATCAGCTGCATCAGCACTTGAACTTGCATCCCACCTGGTCTGAAGGCACTAAACGCAGCCTCGCTCCTCCTTTTCCATCCACACCCGTTGATAACCTCCGGGTTGGCTGCGGGGGTCTGCGGGCAGCTCCCGGGGGCAGGGCGGGCAACGGTGCCCGAGGGAGAGTCTCTGCCTGCAGCAGCGGGAGGGTTTTTGTTCTTTCTAGCTCAGCGAGCACAGGCCCTGAAAGCACTGCCGGTGACTGTCAGGAGAGCAGACACGACGGCGTGTGGTTTCCACGTCTGTTCTGAGACAGTGAGGTCCAGCCCAAACGCGTCCCATTTCCCAAGTCAAAACAAGGTTTCTGGGTAAGAGACAGCCCGCTTGCTCGGAGCCCGAGCACAGCTCGGGCCGCTCAGCTGGCAGAGCCCCGGCAGACGGAGCGGGCGCAGGAGCCGTGTGCTAGGAGGGTGGTAAGGCTCAGGGCAGCCTGGGGAGGGGGCGGTCGGGGGCTGCTGTGCCGGGGACAGCCACGGCAGGGTCCGGGGGCGAAGGGCGGCAGCTCAGCCCCACGGCTGCCTGCACGGGCAGGGACAGGCAGCTGGGGAGCCGGGAGCTGGATGGCCTTGGGTGGCATGGCCCCTAGGTCAGCTGGATGTTGTTAAGCCAAACCCCAGGCTTTATGGCCCTGCCCTGCCTGCGTACGCCGTGCCCGGGCAGCGGAGAAGAGCCGCCGTGCTTCTCTCGGGCCCTCCCTTACTTCGGAAGGAATGCAGGGGCAGGAATACACGTAAATCCCGGACCTCAACGAGGCTTCTCCTGTTCACATCAGCCTGCGTGAGGCACTCTGCTGCCGGGGTACGCCAGCCACTTCCAGCTGTGAAAAATGCAGCGGGGAATTAGACCTCCTTGTTTTTGCTCTGACTTTTTCCTCTTTCATTCGGCATTTGCACGTGCGCTGCTTCAGCAGAAGAGCCAGGCTGGCACTAGCTGCTGTTTTAAGCAAACAAGGGGCGAAGAGGGCCTTTGCCGAGCCGCGAGCTCCCCGCGCGCCGAGGCTGAGCCGGCGTGGCAGGCAGGCGGCTCGTGACCCAGGCTGGCTGGCACGCAGGGCACGGCCCCTTTTCACATCCAAAGTGCTCTGAGCCCTTGGAGCGGTGACTGTGGTGCGCAGCGCTGCTCTCAGAGGGAACCAGGGTGTATTGTAAGGAGGACAGGGCACCATACAGCTTTAAATGTGAACTGAAGCGACTGGAAGCAAATGGTGTTTGCGACAGCGTTGCTGTTAATGCACGCCCAGTACCGGGAATGCGGTGGGGAATGCAGGCACCAAGCCCGATGTGTAAAGAACCTGGGTAAAAAGGGCATTTGAATGTCTGTGTGTGTGTGTACGAGGACAGTTTCCACAAAATCTTCTGCAATACTTTGTTGATGCTTGCACCAGCTAATCATGCAGTCAGTTTTAATAATACAGATGATCCCTTCATGCTCAGCTCATGTTAATGATATGTATTGACTTTTGCATATTGTAAATTGTGCATGAAATGACCCGTTTCTGTCCACTGGAAATGGTACTGTGCAATTATCAGTTTGCTACACAGTTAGAAGAGAGTCTGAAAAATGCTCCCTTTGCAGTCACTAGCAAAGCAGTGGGTCCTAGTCTGAGAAGCACATTCCAGCATCGACTTCATGAATTGCAGTCTGCCTGTTTACAAAAAAACCAAAAGGTTTTCTTCAGGGCATAGCCTGAAGGATTCGTCAGCACTTCTGCATGTATCCAAATATAGAGGATGTTATCTAACAAATAAATAACTGGAGATATTAGGGTGTAGCAAAAAATCATGCAAAGTTCACAAACCAGTCACTATTCTATTGCCATTGGTCCTCTAATGTTGTTGCTGATATTTATCTAAAAACTGTATTAAAATGAGGAAAATCAAGAATTTTATTCTGCAAGGTATTCCGATATTTCATTTTTTTTCATCTTCAGCCTGGAAAAGAGTCAGCACAAATAAAAATATAATTAAAAATAAATAAAAGTACATGGCATGAATATTCCAGGAAAGTGCTGTGAGATGCAAATGCAACCTTCACGGTTTCTGCGAGGCACACTGCGTGTTCTGAGTCATCCCCCACTCCAAACGCTCGCATTTCAGCCGATGTGATTTGGGCTTAAGGCAGGTTTTGGAGGTTTTCCTTGCACGGTTCTCTTTAATTGTGTTTTCCCACAGTTTTATGGCGCTAAGTGCCCGTGCAGTTTCTTCTTTTTCCAGCAAGCGGAAGGCCGAGACGTGCTCTGCCGGCTGCCGGGGCGGTACCGGGGCGGCTCCGCTGCTGGAGGTGTCCACGAAGAGACTCGGGATGGACAAACGCTCTAGGACTCGCGGTCACTGTCTTGACGCGGGATCTGTGGTTTGTCTAGGCTCCAGCCGTGGCTCTGTTCATGCGAGTACTGGAGTTGCTGTATTTCTCCTACCTGTCCGCTGCCTTTGTGCTCTGTTTATCGCCCCAAAGAACAGATTTACACTCGCTGAGAGGTGCATGCTGCGCAAATTGTGGTGCGTAATTCTCGCCATCCCTTGGTACCTCGTGTGCTGATGAATGTGATTTATCAGGAGAGAAAAGGAAGCTTTCGCGTGGCAGGTCTGTCTCTTTTTCTGCTTTGCTTCATTGCTTTAGGATTAGACACGACAGCTTCGTGCTTCTGTAGCGTCATTTGTTTTGCCGTGTTAATGCTGTGTCAGTGAAAGGTTAGTTCTCTTCCCATCAGGAATCCGACGCTGTGGCATCCTCCTCTCGTGCCCCCCCGCATTCCACATATTCACACAGTGCGTGCATGTTTCTGCAAAAAGAAGAATAAATCCCAATCCTCGAATTAAAGACTGTGTATTGACCACTTATTACATAATATGGAGCAGTTATATAATAACATGGCAGAGTATTACCGTGAGCAATAAGCTTATTTTTGGATTAAAATGTCAATGGAGCGATAATAAGTGCAGAAACAAGTTTGTATTGAGTGCACACTCCAAAATACGTAGTGGCAGCCTCCCCGAGCTCGTCCGAGGCTCCCTGGAGCCGGTTGGCTGTGACGATGACTCACGGCCTTCCTCTCCCAGCTGCTGAGTCCTGTGCAAACCATGTAAACGGTCATTAAGGAAGACAAGACAGCGAGGGAGCGGGCACGGCTCGCTCCGTGCGAGAGCTCCCGGTCCCCGGCCCTGATGTGTCCCTCCAGCCAGCGACCCCGGGGCACGCACCCGCAGCCCGTCGGGTGGGACTCGACCGCCCTTCGACTCCAAAACTAGCAATTAATTTTATTATTTAGAAGAAAAGGTTGTAGGGAACCAAGAGGTACTTTCCCAAAGCAGTCTGTGAATCTAGTCATGAGTTTTAGGCTCTGTTTGGTTTTTTCCCACCCAAACTACTCAATGACTTTTGCCTTTTCTTCCCAATATTTTGAGGGCAGTATGTGTTTTTGGTGAATTTGCTGCTGGAGGTACTTTTCTCCAAGGCACTGGAAGCAACACTGCACACGCTGGTAAGAATCAGAGCAGGCCTAATGAGGTTTAAGAAGTAGAGATGGAGAGCGGAGGGATGTGGGACCAGCATGATGGAAACGGCAGCAATAAAGCCATTTTATTTGCTGATTTAAGGTGCCTCTGTAGGCGAGGTGATAGACTCCGTTTCCAGCCTGGGAAGGAATTCCTTGCTGCGTCTGAATCTCCTTTGGTTTCTGGTCATTGAACAGCTTCAAATTGAGACTTAACAAAATAACACAAAATGGGGCTATCGCCTCATTCAGAGACGCCTAAAAGGGCCTTTTCCTTTGTGTTCCCCTCTCTGCCGGCGACAAAAGGTCTTTGCTCCTTCTCATCCCCGCTGAGCCTTTACCTCCTTTCGGCTGTTGTATCCCCCCGCGCCGCAGGGTCCCAACACCTCTCCATGAGGTAGCGCACGTATGCGAGCGCGGCAAAGCTGCGCGCTTGCTCCTGCGCGCCCTCAGCGTCGGCCGCGTCCCCTGGCACCGGGCGAGCCCTCAGCCCTCCTCCCTTGGCACGTCTTTGGTTTGGGGTGCGGGCACCGGCCGCTGCAGCTGGAGGGAAGACCCAGGCACAAGCACGCACCGTCCCCGTGGGCTGTTCTTCAGTAGCAGCACGTCCAGTAACGCCTGCAGTTGGTTAATAAATAATTAAATTCTTACCAGGAAACGTTCTGTCATTGTTAATCATGAAAATCCCACCTTCCCACCTGAGAGCACCTGCTCCGTGCACCCTGGGCAGTGCTGCGTTTTGAATTATTTCATGGCAAGAGTGCGCTGGATTTCTGACGGGCTCCGTGGACTGCACGTGCTGTCATTTATGTCTTGAATGGGCAGAGGTTTTATAATTCTTTTATAGCCTGACACGACTTGCAGTCTCTGAACAGACAGGTAAATACTGGGGGGTGGTCTGCATTAGTCATTGTCCTTGCAAGAAGCGGGTCTCGTCTCCGCCAGCCTCCGCTGACGGGGGCTGTCCTAGCAGCGAGGAAGAGAGGAGCCTCTGCTGCGCTGAAGGCTCCCTGGAAGCGAGTGCTCAGATGGGGCTTTGCCTTTGGACGTGGTGCGAGCTGCTGGCACCAGCAGAGCCTTGTGTGACACGTGTCAAACGGCAGCTTGGCTTATGTGGGAAGCTTTACGCCAAACCTCACGTCAGCAGCACGAGTGAGGGAGTTGAGGGACGGCCGAGATCTGATGTCACTTTTCTGTTCTTGCTCTCACGGGCTGACTTTGAGAGGTATCTGTTCTGACACCGTGAAGTGGGAGCATCTTCGCCGTCACTTGCCGTATGCACCAGCACCTGTCCCCAGGCCAAGGCAGCAGGGCGCCTGGGGAGCCAGGGATAGCTCCAGGAGGGAGGGAGAGGGAAAATGAATGTTATTTCTCACGGCTAAACAAATTTGGAGCTCACTGGAGGTGATGGACATGAACGTGTCTTTATATGGCAGGAATGAGTCTCTGTGCGGTTGCTCCCGTCGGCAGAGGGGACCAAGGCAGCTCTGCTGGGTGGGCAGACGTGCCCTTCGGTGGGGAGCCCTGCGGAAGGTTCACTCCTGGCGTCCTGGCAATTTCGGTTGGTTGTGCTTTTGTGGAAGACTTCACAGAAGAGCTTGTTTCTGCCCGGTTCCCAAGGCTGAGCTGAGGTGAGTGGCATTCAATGTCCCAGGCCGTGGTTCCCATCACCGCGTGGCAGACACCGAAGAGAAAGGAAGGGCGGCCCGTCGCCCGGCGGCAAGGCGGTGAGCGCGGTAGGCGTGCGGGACACGCGGTAGGCATGCGGGACATGCGGGAGCGGGACATGGGGCTGCCCCGGGACCAGGCGGCCAAGCGTGGGCAGTGCCGCGGCCGGACCCAGCAACGGGACCGTGCCGAAGAGAGCGAGAATGTTGCAGAGCAAGGCAGAGAGTAAAACCACAAATGATAGAGCTGGAAAGATTTCAAAGCTTAATCCCTTAATTAATCCCAATAACTAATATTTAGCACAAAAAAGAGCCTTTTAAGATCATGCCATCCTAGAACACATATGCGCGTTTCCTTAGTCTGTAAATAGCTCGCTGGCTATATTTATATGCCGGTTTAGCTTAGCATGTTTCCTTTTTCTTGCAGTTTTTTTTTTTTTTTAAATAAATCTTTCTTTCAGTAGCTCATTCACATATTTCATTAACGTTGTGTTTTATTAAAATTTTTGCAGTGATCAGAATTTTAAATGCGTGTTTAAAGAGAAAGCAAAGAGATTAAATGAATGTTAATAGGATTTAAGACACTCCATTAGCAACTTTGTGCCATATTTGTAAAATTCATGAAGCAACATGTTTAATTGCATATGCTGATGAAATCCAGGTTGTAGGGCCTACCAGGGAATTAACATCAACATTATATGTTTAGTTTAAGGTTGAACAATGCATCAATCTTCATGTTTTCTGGCATAAGTCATTCATCAACGCTGTCAAAGTCACGCAAATCCATTTATCAGCAAGTTACCGATCATTTATAGAGAAGATAATCGGAAAGTTTGGCCGCCTCTGCCTAAAGCTGTGTCTTCTGCATCTCTTCTCTGTTTTTCTGAATTCACATTTTTGTAGCACCTCAAGAGCCTCGTTGATGCGTGTTCTTGCCCTTGAAGAGACTCAAAATAGCACAAAAATGAAAGTCCAGCACACGGAAGAAAGTGATGTAATTCAACCCAAAATATACTTTCTCCAGGACCCCGATAAAGCACTTCAACTCCCTGCAGACCTTCACGGCTCATGATCTAGTGTTTCTTTGCCTTAAAACCTACCTTCTACTATGCGATTCCGAGTTTTCTATCCCCAGTTTAAACCTTAATCTAAATTTAGGAGCGATTTAGTTACCGGTGCTCTAACAGGAGAAGGGACAGGCACCCAGCTGAGACCCAGCCTAATGACGTGCCACTGAGCGAAATCAATCTCTGCCCGCAATAATTATAATTCTAAGCAGGCCGGCTCGCATCACTCTCAAATTATCACATGCCACTAAGCCCGGCTGTAATTGCACAGCAGGTCGTGCACCTCGAGCCCGACGGCCAGCTGCAAACCGCCGTGTTTGTGAGCCGGCTGCTGACAAGTCTGGGAGCTTTGCTCCGTCAGTGGACAGAAAGGCGGTTGAAATTGGGCGTTTGGAAGTGTCCCCTAGCTGTGCCTCTCCTCGGCAGCCCCTCCTGCCGCCCCGCCGCCCCCCCGGCCGCCCCGGTGGCTTCCGACTCCAGCGGGGACGGGAACGCGGGGCTTTGGGCAGGGAACGGGGCATTTTCCTCCTCCCCTGCACAGCACGGGGAGCGTGGAGGAGTCGGCCGGGCTCCAGCGTCGGGGCGCAGATTTTAAGTCATTTTTGCTATTAACACAAGGCAGGATGGATTTCGGTCTGTACTCCTACGAATAAAAGCCCCGGTTGCCCGGTGTCAGTCTGAGAATAGAGCAGTACGAAGGTAACCACTTAAGTTCTGGCTTTCAAGCTTTTTTTTCCTGTTTTTATATCTTTGTGATTCTGCTCTCAAGAATAAGTTTGTTCTCTGTGAACCATGACTTTCGGACTGCCTACCATAGGTGGTTTAATGCTGGTTTTGTAGTTACTATATATTCTCCTGAACCTGATTAACAGTCTTTGTGCTACCGTTGCCTGGAAGTTACCCAGCACAACAATTTCACTGGAGAATGGGATTTCATCAAAATGTGTTACAGGAGTGTGACAGTTTCAAAAACTTTAATCAGCGAAGGGGTCTCGGAGCCAGGAAGGTAAAAGGGGTCTCGGAGCCAGGAAGGTAATCTCTGCTGAGAAGAGGCACTGGGTTGAATGCAGGCGTGTTCTCAATTCATCAGCTGTTTTCGCATTTTTCTTCCTACTTGGCAAAGCTACTGCCTGGGAAGTTTAGTTCTTCTGCAGGACCCTGGGCAAGCCCAGCTCGCGGCGCAGCCGCAGGTCGGCGCCACGGTGGCATTGCGCAGGGTCAGCCTGCCCTGCCTAAAGCGGTCCCACGCTACTCACCCCGCTGCACAGTCCGGTGTACGATTAAACGAGGTTTTAAAAAATTGAAAAAAGAGGAAAGCCAACCCAACAACCAAGTCTGCCGAGGCAAGTGTTGCACACTTGGTACAATATTGGAAACAGAGCCACGAGGCAGCCCAGCAGGTTCGTCAGCCGTCTCAGCGGTGGGTGGCTGCAGGCACCTCGCTGGTGCTGCACCGGTGGTTGTTTCTTCCCCGAAAGGGCTGTCAGGCCCTGGCACAGGCTGCCCAGGGCAGTGGTGGAGTCCCCATCCCTGGGGGGATTGAAAAGCCGTGCAGATGTGGCGCTTGGGGACATGGGTTAGTGGTGGCCTTGGCAGTGCTGGGTTAACGGTTGGACTTGATGATCTTGGAGGTCTCTTCCAACCAAAATGATTCTATGATTCTAAAGCAAACCCTTGCAGATGTTACTTCCGAGCCAGTGGTAAGCTCTCTGTTAGCTGTACGCAGCTGCTGGAGCCGGACGCTGGCATGGCAATCGTGAAGCCGGGTGGCTGGCGCTGGAGGGGGAGGACGGGGCGCATGGCTCTGGCAGGAGGTGCACCGCCGCGTCCCCGCGCCGAGGGGACCTGCCCTGCTGGCACTGGCTCCTCCTGGTACAGCGAGCACCGCTGACGGTGCTTGGGACCCCCGAGTCTGCCATTAGCCCATCACCTCGGAAAGTACGTGTAATGGGTGTGCAGGGTAGGTCGGGATAATTGTCTAATGGATGGACGCTCATCAGATCTCCTTTTGCCATTTCAAGTGTCCTGCTGGTGGCAAATGGCCAACTCACTTGGCTGTGCAGCGTGAATTTCTTATTCAAGGTCTAGCTTGCTCTTTTTCTTTATTCAAAGTCTCCCGTCTCTCAGCTGTTAGGTAGTCTGAGGACTCCTCACCTGAGAAGATCCAGCTTGTTCTTCCCCTGCCTTATTTTGATCCTTTTGAAACACTCGGGTGCTGACCCATAGCAGATGTTTAACCTTTAGCATAGGATAGTTCCACTGAAATACAGGTTACTGTTAATGTCTTTAAAGGAGGATCACATAAAGGCATTCAGCTGAAGTGAAGTCTGACTACACAAAAATAAATGTGAGTTCAGGGACAAAACTGAACTCCAGTAACTTAAAATAAAACAAACGCAAAGCACTTTGGGAAACTTCAGAGAGATCCCTCGCATGCTCGCTGCGCTCCTGGTCGGTCTCTGCACACACCGCACACGTCTCGTGGTGCACAGTGGTGCAACACTCGTGTTTGCAGGACCAGCCACCGGCGTTCAGCACGCTGGGTTCGGGCAGGGCTCTGCCTGTGTGTCTTGTGGCGAGGTACCGTGGTGCTGGCGCGCTGAGCTGGCACGTAAATCATATGAGAAGGAATGATCAATAATATTGGACAATGCCCTTAATAATAATAACTTTTGGTCAGCCCTGAAGTGGTCAGGCAGCTGGACTAGATGATCGTTGTAGGTCCCTTCCAACCAAAATATGCTATGCTATGCTATGCTATGCCTATGCTATTCTATTCTATTCCATTCCATTCCATTCCATTCCATTCCATTCCATTCCATTCCATTCCATCCCATCCCATTCCCTTCTACAATAATGTGCTAAGCTGTTGCTTTCATTCTCCAGGATGCGTTTTGTTCCCTGAGTGTCTTCTATTCATCAAAAAAAAAAAGACCATGAAGGCGCATGACGGGCAGGAGAGCCCCGCAGAGGTCTCTGGCGCAGCCCCCGCTCCGCTCTGGGCTGACTTTGGAGCGGGACCAGGCTGCTCACGGTCAGGCTCTGGCTTCTCCGGGCTCAGCCCCAGGCTGGCACTGCCGGAGCCGTGGACAAACTGGGCTCGGGAAGAGGAGGGCTCCTGACCTCGCGCTCTGCAGAGCACGAGGGTTGGCAAAAATCACGGCAGTTCCACGAGAATCTCTGACTAGAATCCAGATTTGGGTTTCCAGTAGCTGCTCCTCAGAATGAGTCGTTTAGCATTTGGGTTGTTTTGCTATATTTGTTCCCATACATTACCTTCTCTGATTTTTTCTGCTTTCTGTACTTGTAGGACTCCTGTTTAGTGATGACATTATTCTTCGGTGTTGCTGTTAAAGAACATTTTAAAATAAAAATCAGCATCTCGGCCAGACAAAATAATCCTTGGTTTAGTGCCCATGGATTTATTAATATGACTATCTCTCTCTGCTATCAATGTTAAGCCTGATGTATTTTTAAAAACTCTTACCACAGAGATCACCGAAGACGTGTCCCTCTCTGTAAAAGAGAGGTATGGGAGCATTTCAGAAAAAAAAAGAAAGAAAAGAAAAGAAAAGAAAGAAAAGAAAAGAAAGAAAAGAAAGAAAAAGAAAAGAAAAGAAAAGAAAGAAAAGAAAAGAAAAGAAAAGAAAAGAATTAAAGCCCCAGGCAGATTTGTTACCTGAGCACAAGTACTGGCCTGCGAGGGGCCGGCTCCCTTCGGTGCTGCCTTGCATTCAGAAAGCCACTGGACAAGTGCTGCTCCGAGACCTTCATGCACAGGAGCCCTTTCTTGTTGAGCTTGCCCAGTTCACATTAAATGCGCCCAGAAATGGCTTGTATGATGCTCAGTTGATATATAACTAGAGCAGAGAGATGGAGGTGCCTACGGGCTTATTTAGCACAAAAAATGCAGTCTCTCGAAAAATCGTCTGGAGAGCAGGCAGGGAACTGTAAGGGCAGTGGACATTGTGTTTGCTCTTTAAACAGGTTTTATCAAGTACATATTTAAAGAGGAATTGTTGAGATAAGTCAATAGGAAGACTGGCTCCCCTGGGGACTGGGTCGCAGCCGCATAAACACAGGCACGAACACCTCGCTTTGTAATACATTTATGTAAATTAAGATCTGTTTTATTTCTTGTCCCGCTGCTCCTGCTGTTCAATCTCCAGCTGATGTCCTAATCCTCTCTTTGTCGCTTAATTGTCGGCTGTTAAAATTGCTTTCTTTGAGCCTCTGCTCAGCCATAACCACTGGAGCGTTCGGGCTGCGTCTCGCCGCCCGGACCCGCGCGTCCCCCCCGGCGCGTTCCTGCGCTCCCGGGACAGCCTGGCACGGGCACCGCGGAGCAGCCTCCGGCACCAGCCGGGGGGACGCGGCTGCGTCCCACGCGTGCAGTGCGGAGGAAGGGCTCAGCGACAGGCGTCACGGCCGCTCCCTGGAGACAGCGGGTTGCACAAACCGGAGAGCACTCTACCCCTGGGGCTGGGACGGGGAGGGCGCGCCGGTCAGCGCCGTCCTTCCCCTGCCATTTCTTGCAGCCAGTCTGGTAAATGGGTTGCAAGCCTGGAAATAAAACACGTGTTGAAAGAAACACTTCTTTTTTGAAGAAAACTGCCTTTTCCTGGTAAAAGCCAGGTTGTGGAGGAAGGTTTGGGGTCCCACCTGCCTCACTGCCCCAGCTTGGCTTGCTCAGAAGTCTGGTAGCAGGACCTCAGGGGATGTGCTGGGGTGGGGGAGAGGTCCTGGAGAGGCACCAAGCGTACCCCGCTGTTTGAGTTGGCTCTGGTTGATCCCCGCGGATCGTGCGTTTGAGGGCAGGCGTACCTCGGTGGTCAGCCTTGTCTTAAAGCAGCCAGGGCCCCTTGCTAGGAAGAAGTAAAATCCCCAAAGCTCAGGTCTGATGGTGCCCCCGAGAAGATAAAGGGAGAGGTGGTGACAGCCGCGGGAAGGTCCTAGCTTCTAGGGCGTGGGAAGGACATCCCACAGCTCGGTGAACATCCTGGGGACAAAGCTCATTGGGGGCTGCACGGGGCTGAGCGTGAGAAGACGTGACACCTGCCGCTCCTCATTTCTCCCGTTCCGTTTGTGGGGCCTGCATCGGTGTGTCCTACGTCCCTGTGGGAGAGGCTTCGGGGGGTGGGGGCAGCCAGCGGGTCTCCCAGCTGGCGGCGTTTGAGGCCCTACGCGGACTCCAGCAGAGCCGTTGACATCACGCCATCTACGCCAGCTGGGAAACGGCTCGTTGACTTAATTGGGACTGCTCCAGCCTCTATCGGTAGAAGATACACACTATATTTGTTCACTTCCTTCCTTAAAAATACCAAAAGAGGAAAATTAGCACAAAATCCTGGTGCCTAATTAAGAAAATAAGTTTCTGCTAAGGTGACTTCTGAAATTGCGGCCCATGTTGACTCCTTAAAGACTTCTAATTAGTACATTCCCTGTTGTCTTTGTCTTTGTAGGTTCATTTTTGCATTAATGCCTCTTTTCATAAGTAGTGCAAATATAATCTTCCTTCTGTTTACAAAAGAGAAAAAAGATTTGTTTCAACATAATATCATTAAAAATGAATATTTTACAGATAAGCTGATGGCTGGAGGGGCTTTATTTCTGCGGGATTATTCTCTCCTATTTCATAAAATTAAAGGGCAGCAAAGATATCAAGTACTTTCTAATACCATCAAAAAAGTGACCAGTTTAATTGACATTTTTAAATAGGATTAATTTAGCACTTGAGAGAGATGAAAGATTGATAGGACTGGAAAGTAAAGGCTGTAGTTTATGAACATGGCAAAACGTAGGCAGAAACAGCAGTGGGCTTCAGATGTCCTGCTGCTCTCTCTCAGCGTGTCCTGAACAGACTCTTGAGACAATAATTCAGACTTGAGCTCATTTTGTCTTGAACCTCTATGAAGTGGAGAATGACAATCATTAAAAATTTTGCTGAGCTGGTGGATAGTTTGGGAGTAAGAAACCTAGTGCCATGTTCAAAGTGCTGAGGCCATCACATTTCTGAAGAGCGCAGAGGTGAAAGTCCAGCGTCTGAGGAGCGGCGTGTTCAGAAAGTAAGATATATTATTTTGCTTTCCTGCACAGATGACCATCTCCTGAGCCAATGCTTGTGATTTAAATACAATACCAAGGAGTAATATCCTTCCGTTTTAGGCAAGGACTACTTGCTGTGAACGATGGGATTATTGTACATTTGAGCTACATCTGAAATAACATATTGTCCTCAGAATGGTACAGTCGTAAAGATACGACAGTGGCAGGAAAAGCAGGGCTTTTTTCTTTTTCTGTTTTTTTTTCTCTTTTAGGGGAAAAATCATAGCTGAAATGTTGAACAACCTAAAATATTCCTTAAAGTTCATTGTAGATGGAATAAACGATCCATCCCTTAAGAGGTCATCCTATCTGTACTTGTATCATCTACAACTCATTATGTTTTCTTCTCAGGTGTAGAAAGATATCCTGGCTGACCATTATTTTTCAGACATCGCACAGACCAACTCGTCTTTGAAATCAGTTATGAACAGAGAGAAACACTTCTGTTTAACTCGGGGAACTGGGGGTTTGCTGGGGCGAGGCAGCAGCGAGTTCAGCAGAGCTGGGGCGGGGGGCACCAGGCAGGAGACCCGTCTCTGCCCTGTCCCTGCCGGGAGGGACCCCGGGTAGCAGCGGGGTCCTGGGCGGGGGGACGCTGGCTCGGAGAGGGGCGGGGAGGGGAGCAGGGGCGCAGTGGGGCACTGCACGTCTGCGGGGCTGCCGCGGCTCCCTCCTCGGGGAGAGGGCAGGGCACGGACGCAGCTCTCTAAGCACCGGGTGCTTCCCCGGTGTGGCAAAGCAAGGGTCGCGTGGCCGCGGCGGCGCAGGTGCCTGGCGGGCAGCGAGGAGCAGAACGAGGGTCCCCGCGCCCGCCAGACCGACCCCTCGCCGCACGGCCAGAGCCGGCAGTGCCGCCGCACGCCCGGCCTCCGAGGGACGTGCGGGCTTGGGCTGCCTTTGGCCGATAGTGCACTTGAAGTGCACAATCCAAGTGGTGATCTTTTAACGTGTGCAATGAAGTACACGGAAAAGCTGTGAAACAACTGTTCTTACGCGGCTTCTGGGCACGCTGCTTTTAAAATATGAGTTTCATTTCTTTGTGTGGTGTTCCAGGTCACTGGTCCTTTGCTCCACGCTGTGAGCCCTTGTGGGATGACTGCCGTTTCTCATCCTTCTTTGATTATTTCTGGCTTTATTTAAGAAGCTGCTCTCTGCAGATCATTTAATGAGGAGGATTTCCTCATGCAGGAAACGTTCCGTCTTCTTCTTTTAAGTGTCAGGGTGGATGTTTCCTTGGCTGAGCACAGCCACGTTTAACTGGGTTGTTTCTTTAATTCTTAGCCATGAAGTTTCCCTCCTTCGGCTTAGTGTGAAGTGACAGTTTATAGCATCTTCCCTGGAACCGTTTTAAAGAAATAGAGAAATGCTTGCATCAGATCTGTGAGAAGTACAACTCACCGGAGATGTGTCCATCTCGCTCGAGATCCTGTTTGGCTCATCTTAGGATGTTTTATTAGTGCTTATTAAAGCCATTTTCATTCCCATATCAAAGCTACAACTGGTCTGAGATTTTCAAAAAGTGCTATGAAGAGTGGAAAGCCAAGCTATTGCATGAGTCTTGGGGAAAGAAACAAGGCTGGAGGTACTGGGAAGCTTTGAAGGGACATTTTAATTTCTTCCTGCCCTCTGGAAAGGAAGAAAGATGGAGGGAAAAGTGGAAAAACGGGAAGCGCTGCCGAGAGGACACTCCCGGCCCTCGCAGCCGGCGCTGGAGCCGCCAGGAGGGAGCAAGCCCAGGGCTGTCGCGGCGACGGCACGGCAGGGCCTCCCCGCTCCTCCCGCCGGCTCCTCACGCCTCGCCGCGCTGCTCGGGGCCATCGCAGCTGCGCCGGAAAGGGTCGTTTTCTGCTGCATTCGCGGGACCCTGCAAGGCCGCGCGTGGCGAGGCGGGTGCTGGGGCAGCCCCCCCTGCTCTCGGCTGGATGTGGCTTGGCATGGGAAGGAGCAGAGGCCAGATGCTACTTTGAGGCTGTTCCTATGTTTGTCTTTTTTTTTTAATTGCCTTAAAGGGAAAAAGCCTTCCTTGGAAACTAAAAGGCAAATCGTAACAATTAAACTTAAACGCAAGCGCTCTTGCATCTTTATTTTATACCCGGGTAAAAGCTGCCTAAAAATCAGTTTATTCAGTATTCTTTCTTACTTCTCAACATGTTTTTATAGTCCAAAATGCAAATTTAACTCTCACTAGCAAGTTTGGATGAAGAGATGATACAACATAAGCTCAAGCTACGTGCGATGCATGTTCCAAGGGAAACAATGCTATTTATATGCAAAGATGTTTCAGATACGTCCCTGTACTCGGTTTCACTGGCTTGCGCAGTCTGAAGGGAAATAAGTTTAGTTTTATCGTCCTTAGGCGGGTTGTCACCCGCGCTCCTGCAGGGCTGCGCTGCCGGAGCGGCTCGCGGGGCTTGCGCCCAAACGTTCCCTGCAGAGCTGCTAACGCGGAGTGGATCACTGGTGACGCAGGCTTGTGGCCACGGTCACGCTGCCTAAAAAGGGTCTCTACGTGGGTTCGATAAGGCCAACGTATGTGGAAAAAACAGTGCCAACGGTTTAGTTTTCTTCCTTGATGTTGCTGCTTTTCTGCAGATTTTTGAACACAAATGGAGCTTTGCTGTGGTTACAGTTCTGTTCTGGCTGCTCTTTTCCAAATTGCATTGATTACGCTGGGTATGATGTTCCTTCCTATTCTCAAGAAAAAGTCTACCCAGTAAATTATGCAATTTTAGTTTTTACCCTCTTGCTTTGCCTGTGAGTAATATTAGCAAATACTACAGAGACAAGGGCAATTTCAGACTCCGTGGGCTGTTATTTCAATTTTGTCTTTCATTTTTATGTCCTGTTTTGTCAGAGGGACCAGGATTTCTGCTCAGTGTCAGACCACCACGGTTTGCAATAGCAGCAAATTTTCATCACTTCTTGTACCTGCCTCTCTTCTTGGGTTTTTTCAGTTGTTTCCCCCTGATTTTATCATGTCTAGCACTCTTCAAATACTTTTCTTCCAGATTAAATGCTAGAGAGAAGCAGGGTAAGTAGCTGTGTACAGCTGTGTACAGCTCTGCTAAAAACTGTAGAAGAGAGGTGTTGAACTGCCATAAAAAATGTAGCCGTTGTTAGTAAATGGTTGTGGATTTCAATTCTGCTTTTATTCTTTTTATCTTGTTGAAGGGTTCTATGCATACAGCCATTACTGAAGTGTTTTAAGCTCATTTTCCTTTTGAGAGTCAACACCATTTCCTTTCTCTTATATGATTGTTTTTATATTTGATACACAAAACTTCCTCCACCACACTGCCACATTCAGATTTTTCCAACACAAAAAATGAAACAGAAAAAACAGGGCTGAAACACATCTTATTATACACTCCTTTATTTTCAACGTTCGCTTTTCCTTCTATTTTTCAATCTTAGGTTTGTTTACCTGATTATTTTAAATTTTAAGTAAATTTCTGCTGGAGAATAAAGGTTTTGAGTAAAGTACAAGATGCCAACCTCCTGGAGAGATCTCTCTAGGGGACTGAAATCATATTACAGTGAGATAACGTGTCTAGGAGTGAGAAAAAGAATAAACTCGATTCCTCGAACTTTCACAGTTCTGGAGGCGCAAACTACAGCGGCAGCGGCCCCTTCACCCGGGGCGCCGAGGCGTCGAATGCCCGTCCTCGGTCCCGTCCCTCCCGGGACGAGGTGCTCGAGTCTGGCAGCAAGCTGTGAACTGGGAGAAGGAACCAGCATGAAGTCAGATGTTCCGGGATGTCTGCGGGTTGCACGTCGGTGTCGGAGGCGCTGCCATCCACGGGAGAGCTGGGGAGCTCCTGTAACACGACAGAAGAGCTACAGCGGGGACAGCAACGAAGGAAACAAAGCCACGAAAGACCCCGAACTTCTTCCAGGGAGGCTTTGGGCCCTACAGCACCGAGTCTGAGAGGGCAGAACGGGGAGAAATGCTTCTAAGGCGCTTCCAGGAGGCAGCTGAGCTGCGCCAAGGGGCCGAGCTCAGGGCTGGAGCTGCTCTGCCCGAGCCCGTGTGAGAGCCTGGGCGACGGGGGCACAAAGCCGGCAGGCTCCCGAGCTGTGCAAAAAGGAAGGAAGGGAAAAAGCGGGGTAATTTTTGCTCTGGCTGAGGTTGCTACAACGTGCTGTAGCTGCTTCCACTGAAAACCAGGGCAGGCATGAAGTGTCTCTTGATAACATCTTGCTAATCTCAGTCAGTGAAGCTTTCCAAAGTGAGAGAAGATGTCACAGTCATTAATAGGACTATTTAGTAGTTCTCACAAATGGTAATAAATGTCTTGGGTTTTTTTCCCATTGTGCTCCACCAGGCTGTATAGAATGAATTAATCATGATTTATTTTTATTAAGTCAATGATGTAAGCGCAGGCAGGAGATGGGAGTTGTTGCAAGATGACTGTGGTCTTTTCTATCTGTATGCGATGCATTCTTTCCCACAGTTGTTATTGCTGTGATAAAGGCAGCGGTGATTATCTGATGATCCATGATCCAAGCCTGCCTTGAGTCTGGGACCCATTTTGCCACAGCTTGCTTCACACCAATTTCCTCTGATAACCTCTAATTTCTGTTGAAAATACAAAGGCCACTTCCTGCTACGCTGTTCCGAGTACATCACACTGTCGTTGGCATCTTTTCTTTGGGAGGCGTGGTCAAACATAACGTCTTGATCTTTTCCTTCAAAATTCTGCCAGTTTATGCCCAGAGGACAGGGCTGGGCATTGCTCTGCCCGTGGCGGGCCGCTTCCTCGCGGCCAGGTCCTGCCCGGCCGAAACTGGCAGCCCTGCAGGGGAAGGGAGCTGTGCGCTCATCTCAAAGCCTCTGCACCGCTTTCCCTGAAGCTCATTTCAAGGTTCTTAAGCTGTTCTAAATTTCCTTCTCATCTGAAATAGGCTTCCAAGTTATCCAGGAACCCATCGCTCCAACAGTCTCCAGTTTCCATCTGAGGAAAACATGATCATCTGAGGTATGATTTTGAATTCAGAAGTCTCCAGCCTGCCTGTACGTCTGGAGCCTGGCTTGTCGGCACCGGGAGCTGCGCCCAGCTCTGTGAAGAGCGAGGATGCCTCTGCAGCGTGCCGCTACCTGGGACCGTGCTTTCCAACGCGCGAGAAGCTTGGCTGGGTTCATTAAACGCTGGCCTCGAGGCAGAGACAGCCTGGTGCGAGTGGGAGGAGGAGCGGGGTGCGGGCGGGAAAGCTGAGCCGTGGGTTGGGTGCCACCGCACCACCCGGAGCCTGCAAACTTTTGGTGTAGTAATTCTCTTTCACGGGATTACTGCAGCCAGCCATGGTGCGGGGAGAATCCGCTGCACCCACCTCTCTCGCTGGCATTTAGTGCAGCGTGTCTTGCACGTCTGTGCTCAGCCTCCATGTGCCTGTCATTACCTGAACCCACGTTCCGTGCTCTTGTCAGCAGCGTTTACCACGCTGGTAAAAGTCTGTCAACAGCAAAAGAAGAGCGGTGGCTTTCTAAGCATGCTGCAAGTTTTCACTATTAACCTTTCAGTTCTTGACAGAATTTTGCCAGTAAAGTTCCAGGTCAGGACAGGAACATGAAAACGTGGATTTAGGAAACAGGCGGGTGGGCGATGCAGGAGGGGCACGGCGCTCCTGCGCAGCCTCATGTACAGCTATAGGGGCAGGTGGTTAAATGATGGTCTCAGTTACCATCGGGTGCTCCAGTCCGTGCCAGCTGTCAGGCAGACGGATACTCTTTGTTCATCTGAAAAATGTCGCAAAGTCAGATCATTATTTATCCTTTGGTAACTAAAACTTACTGGTTTCTGAATGCTCTTTTCCCTGGCTTCAGGTGTACAATAGCGATTTGTGTGCCAAAGTGCATATTTTTATATATGTACAAGCAGTAGAAATATCTGATCTGGTTTTGCCTCATTGACACCTGCCAGCTGGGTGACTGTGCACCTTGTCCCGTCATCTGGGGCCTCGATGAGGACGTTAAACAGCACCGGCCCCGCTACCGACCCCCAGTCAGCATCACTTCTAACCAGGCACCGGTCTGAGTTGGAGCCCTTGGCCACCGCCCTGTGAGCCCAATGGTCCTGACAAAGCTTTTCAGCTACCTTGTCACCTGCCCACCCAGCGCGTATCTCCACAATTTGACCTCAAGGATGCTATGGCAGGTTTTGTTAAAAACCTCACTAGAGAAAAGCATACATCCACAAACCTCAGCAAGATAAGATGATGAAACCTGGCCACCTGGGCACACTGCTGGCTCATCTTCAGCCGCTGTCAACCAACCCCCCAGGCCCTTTCCCGCCGGGCACTTTCCAGCCACTCCCCCCCAAGCCTGTAGTGCTGCCTGGGGTTGGTGTGACCCAAGGGCAGGACCCGGCACTTGGCCTTGTTGAACCTCGTACAGTTGCCCTCAGCCCATCGATCCAGCCTGTCCAGAACCCTCTTGTAGCCACCTTCCTACCCTCCAGCAGATCAACACTCCCTCCCAGCTGGTGTCATCTGCAACTTACCGAGGGTGCCCTCGATCTCCTCATCCAGATCATTGATAAAGATATTGAACAGGACTGGCCCCAACACTGAGCCCTGGGGAACACTACTTGTGACTGGCCGCCAACTGGATTTAACTCCATTCACCACCACTCTTTGGGCCCGGCCATCCAGCCAGTTTCCTACCCAGCACAGAGTACGCCCGTCCAAGCCAGGGGTAGCTGGTTTCTCCAGGAGGATGCTGTGGGAAACCGTGTCAAAGGCTTTACTAACATCTAGGTAGACAACATCCACAGCCTTTCCCTTATCCACTGAGTGGGTCACCATGTCGTAGAAGGAGATCAGGTTGGTCAGGCAGGACCTGCCTTTCATAAACCCATGCTGACTGGGCCCGATCGCCCGGTTGTCCCGTACATGCCGCGTGATGGCACTCAAGATGATCTGCTCCATAACCTTCCCAGGCACCGAGGTCAGGCTGACAGGCCTGTAGTTCCCTGGATCCTCCTTCCGGCCCTTCTTGTAGACGGGCGTCACATTTGCCAGCTTCCAGTCAACTGGGACCTCCCCGGTGAGCCAGGACTGCTGGTAAATGATGGAGAGTGGCTTGGTGAGCACTTCTGCCAGCTCTTTCAGCACCCTTGGGTGGATCCCCTGCGGCCCCATAGACTTGTGCGTGTCTAGGTGGCGTAGCAGGTCATGACCATTTCCCCTTGGATCATGGGGGCTTCGTTTGCTCCCCATCCCTGTCTTCCAGCTCAGCGGGCTGGGTACCTGGAGAGCAACCGGTCTTGCTATTAAGACTGAGGCAAAGAAGGCATTAAGTACCTCAGCCTTTTCCTCAGCCTTTGTCACTATGTTTATTCCCCGCATTCCAATAAAGGAGGGAGATTCTCCTTAGCCCTCCTTTTGTTGCTAATGTATTTATAGAAATATTTTTATTGTCTTTTACGGCAGTAGCCTGATTAAGTTCTAGTTGGGCTTTGGCCCTTCTAATTTTCTCCCTGCATGACCTCACAACATCCTTGTAGTCCTCCTGAGTGGCCGCCCCTTCTTCCAAAGGTCATAAACTCTCCTTTTTTTCCTAAGTTCCAGCCGGAGCTCTCTGCTCAGCCAGGCCGGTCTTCTTCCCCGTCGGCTCGTCTTTCGGCTCATGGGGACGGCCTGCTCCTGCGCCTGTAAGATTTCCCTCTTGAAGAATGTCCAGCCTTCCTGGACCCCTTTGCTCTCCAGGGCTGCCTCCCAGGGGAGCTCCCTCCTTACTTCTCCAAGAGTCAAAAACTCAATCATTTCATGGTCACTATGCCCAAGACGGCCTCCAACCATCACATCACCACAAGACCTTCTCTGTTCACAAACAACAGGTCCAACGGGGCACCTTCCCTCGTTGGCTCCCTCACCAGCTGTGTGAGGGACGTTCTCTTCCACACACTCAGGAACCTCCGGGCTGGTTCCTCTCCGCTGTATTGTATTTCCAGCAGACATCTGGCAAGTTGAAGTCCCCCATGAGAACAAGGGCTAGCGATCATGAGACTTCTCCCAGCTGCCTGTAGAATATTTCGTCTGCCTCCTCATCCTGGTTGGGTGGTCTATAACAGACTCCCACCATGGCATCTGCCTTGTGGCCTTCCCCTGATCTACCCATAGACACTCAACCCTCGTGTCACCATTGCTAAGCTCTAGACAATCAGAACACTCCGTAACACACAGGGCTCCCAGCCCCCACTGGCAACCTGTTAGTGCTCTGGGAAGGAACCCCAGCTCTCTGGATCGAGAGGAACATTTTCTGCTCTTCTGTGAACCCTCTGCTAAAGGAATCTGATGGAATGATTAGAAAAAAGTATAAAATTTCCTTACAAGGCACTAAATCTGCTACTTTCCTAGAGAGACACTTAGGAGAGTGCCTGTCCTTGACTCGCTCGTGACACTAAGTCGGCGGCTTCATTAGATGCCGTGTCAGTGGGCAGGTGTTGTGAAGCTGCTGCTCAGCGTTCATAAGCTAGGGCTACATATATTACTCAGCATTGTGCCATGCCATTAATTCACTAGAACACAAAACTAAGTGGTAATTATTAGCAGTGCCCATTTATTATCGCCATTTATTTTTCATGTCCCTGAAACACTAATTGTTCTTCTTAACAGGATGAGGGTGGTTGAACAGATGCGAAATAAATGATATAGGTCTGTGTTCAGTAAATGCTTTTTAAATTTTTTTCCCTCTTTTTTTATGTCTACCTATGCAAACACACATTTAAGATTATCTGAGTGTTTAATAGACTCTTTGCCTAAGTGTCACCAACAGTTACTGGAGACCTTAAAAGAAACCAGCAGTGTTATGTGTCATCACAGGTACTTTTTCCCAGCGCAGCATAATTCAGTAGTAGAGCAGTTACAACAGGAATCACTGAGGGAGAAGAAACTGCACCCCATTGCAGCTGTCACACAGTGCTGCAGGGGGGAATCTCCACCTGGATCTGTGCTGACGGGTATCTTGGGTAGTGCCAGGCTGCCGGCCAGGCTGCAATTACTTTTGAAGGTTACACAACAGCAGATAATTTAATTCCCTTATGCTGTTGTATTTCCTAATCAGGAAAACAAACACGTAAGCAACCATTTGGGTACCAAGTCACCATCCCTGATAACCTCAAGTAACTACAAATGTTGGTCTGGAAAAATTCTTGAAGCAGCCACTGCAAACACCCCCACCTCAACTACGAGCGCCTTTGGACCTTCTCAAAGCCTGGCGTTGAGCATCACAGGTCTCACAGCCGTGTTCAGAGGCGTCATCCATTCTTACAATGCCGAGATATTTGCTTAATAGTTCTAGCTTTTCTCCCCCCATTTTTTTTAAAGGGAAAGAATAGCATGATGTGAGCAGAAATGTTTGGCACAGAACCTGTGTCCTCGGAAAGCGTTAATTTCACTAGAAAACTTAAAATTTGATGTCTATTAAATATATAGACAAGTTTTGGTTTTTTTTAAAGAAAATTTCAAGTTTTTCAATTAATTCTTTGGAAAAACCCCGAATCCCACTTGTGCAGCGTCCCCTCTCTCTCCATTGTCTTCTCCTAGAAGGAGTGGGGAAAATCGGGGGAAAGAGGTCAGGAGAGCACCAGCCCCTGCCTGTGCTGGCCATTGCACAGGCACCAAGCACAGTTGCACTCGTACCTGGGAGCGCAAGCTGCTTCCACAAGCTGGTGAGCATGGACAGACAGACAGACAGAGGAGGCTGAGCTGGGCATCGGGATGACAGAAAATGACTTCAGCTTCCCACTTGCCACACTCATGGTCAATCTGCAGAAATTATGCAGAGGAGTTTTTGTGTGATGCTCTTTGACTTTTCTCTGCCAAAATACCAGAAACATCTTCTGTTGTTTGGTTTTTTGATTGGCCTTTTGTTGTTGGGTTGGTTGTTTTTTTCCCAGATGTCTGTATTTTGTGTCTAGTGTGATCAGAAGAAGGTGCCTTTCTTAATTCCCAGCAGCCTGCCTGAGAGAGGAATCGAGAGCTGGCGTCCATCAGGCCTGAGCTGCTGCGTGCAGCTCTTCTTCACGTGGGCATGTTCTCGCTGATGGCACCGGCTCTGGCCTTTACAGCCTGTCTGGGCTGTGAGCGCACATTGCTGGCTCATGTCCAGCTTTTTCATCCACCAGTACCCCCAAGTCCTCCTCCCCCAGCCTGTGTTGATACCGGGGGTTGCTCCAACCCCAGATGCAGGACCTTGCATTTGTCCCTTGTTGAACCTCATGAGGTTCACACAGGCCCACCTCTCGAACTTGCCCCAGGTCCCTCTGGATGGCATCCCGTCCCTCAGGTGTGCCCACCGCACCACTCAGCTGGGTGTCCTCCGCAAACTTGCTGAGGGCACACTCGATCTCGCTGTCTGTCATTGATGAAGATATTAAACAGTGCTGGTCCCAATACAGACCCCTGAGGGACACCACTTGTCACCGATCTACATCTGGACATTGAGCCGTTGACCACTAACCTCTTCCAGTGAAACTTGTAGCTATTGCTTCTTGTCTTCTCCATGGGGCTCCTTGTGAAGAGGGAGACGCTGTCCTCTTTGGAGCTGCCCGTTAGGTACTGGAATGCTGTGACGAGGTCCCCCCCCGAGCCTTCTCTTCTCCAGGGAGAAGGGACTTAACTCCTTCAGTCTTCCCTCACAGGGCAGGTTCTCCAGCCCTTTGATCATTGGTTGTGGTTGTGATCATCACTAGGTTGTGGCCTAAATTCCTTATTTCTGCAGTTCCTTATTTTTCCTTCCACTTAATTGCTACCCTGTGTTGTTTTTTTGTTATTCGTTTTTTGGTTGTTTGTTTGTGTTTTTTGTTTGCTTGTTTTTTGTTTGTTTCCCCTGGGCTACTAAAACACCATGATCCGTCTTTTAGGAAAGTAGGAAACAAAATGCTGAAGTGGGTTCTAGAAGTGCCTGCTGCAATAATTTGCAAGTTGGCAAGTTCCTGACCATCTGATGCTATTAAATATAAATGCTTGGGTCATTCTGTCCTCTCGCGTGACACATGGGAAGAATCACTTTGTTCCCGGAGCAGGACTCGTTTTGTTGATACACTTAGGAATTAGCCTATCAGTACCTTGTAAACACAGTCCAATCCCCAAAGTGAAGCCTCAAAGACTCCAAGTCACTTCCACAGCCAATTTCAGACCCTGGAGAATGAGGAAAATAACCATGTAGGCAAAAGATTACTGGGCAATTACTTCTGATTGTTTCTATTTCTGCCTGCTTCAAACCCAGGAAATAGGATTCCTTTTGAACAATTGCTTTAATAAAGTCAGTCCAAGTTTCACCTTGTTGGAAGATGGGTACTGTTTGAACTGGGAAGCCACAGACGTGGTAACCCAAAATACTTGACCTTGATATAACATTACCTGTTCTAGAGCCTTAAATCATGACATTTGCAAACACCTCTAACTCATCAGTGCCCTCATCTTACTCGGATCCCACGTCACCTTCACGGAAAAGGTATCAATCACATGCGCTTTTCAGTTTTCACATTGAGAATAGCATTTATTTGAACGTACTGTGAGGATGGCAGCTCGGGCTTTGTGGGGAAATGGGGGCCCAGGGTCATCTTGGGCAGGTATATCCCCTTCCTGCATGCTTCCCCAAGTGTGAAATGGGGACGTGCCTCTCTCTCTGCGTAGCCGTTTTCCATGGGGAGATGGAAGTGCTGCGGATGCGGGTGAC
The DNA here is from genome assembly GCA_009819775.1 of Phoenicopterus ruber ruber. NCBI lineage: Eukaryota > Metazoa > Chordata > Aves > Phoenicopteriformes > Phoenicopteridae > Phoenicopterus > Phoenicopterus ruber. The sequence goes on from CM020219.1 coordinate 552,342, forward strand.
CTTGCGGCGGCTCTGCCAGCGCGGCAGGACCCCTGGCAGTAAGGAGCCACGCTTGCGGGTTGTGCCCCGGTGTCCCTCTGCTCCTGTCACAGGGGCCGTGACCGAGAAAAGGCACGGCAGAGAGAAATTCCCCTGCGCTCTCCTGACTTGTGACTCTCCCTGGAGCGGTGGTGGTAGCGAGACGCGTGACACCTCCCGTCCTACCCTGACCCCTAGCGCAGGGTTCACGTGCACCCCGTCGCAGAGGCAGATGCGAAGCAGGGCTTCCCCCGCTCCCACCCCGTCCCCAGCACTGCTGCTGCTACCAGCGCGGCGGCGCGGCGCGGGGGCTCGCCCTGCCCCAAGCGGAGCGCTGGGCTGCTCGGCGTCCTCGCCGGCTCTGAGCCGCCAGGGCGTTTTCTTAGCCCAGACACGCCTGCGCACCCCGTATAGTACTGGGTTCTCAACGCATCGGATTAGCCTACCACAAACATAATCATCTGAATTACCTTTCCCTCTGCTTCCTTTGGGATTCAGGCAGAGAGGAGGACACTTAAGAGAATCCTTGACCTTCGTGGGTCTCTTATGAATCATTACCTAGAAGATGGATGGGGGAGAGATCCTGCAGCCTGGCAGTGCGGCTCCTGCATTCATTTCGGTATATCTCTAATTCAGCTGCTGCTCTGCTCTTTTTTTCTGGCAGTATAACATTATTGCATGCGGTGGAAGTGTAGCAAAGGTCAGCTTTCCCATATATCTGTTCAGTTTAACAATCTCTGCCCTTTATCCTCACACATTTTGCATAATGTCTGTATAATGGAGGTGTGAAATTCGCCTTCTCGCTCCAGAACCTGCAAGTGAGTTTGTCACAGTGTCTGCTTCTTTAAAGAAATAATGTTGTACTAATGTGTAACCTTTGGGAATTGCTCTGACAACACGTTATAGTATGGCAGAGCTTTACATTTCATCATTAATTTTTTTTTCTCTTTTTCAATGTTACAACCTTTTATTTGTTCTTAGGTTGAAGAAAACTCTTCCCTCATCCCAGGGACTTTCACAGAGCCCCCCCTTGAGGTAGCGCTTGTGCCCAAGGGCAGAGCTACATCGGGCTGAAGCTTTTTTGTTTTGGAAAATATTTTGGTGTACCTCAGTGCAAGCGAATCCATCAGCCACGAAGAATTGCCTTCCCGCGCGAGCTTCGTGATGAGAAGTCCAACTCCCGAGCAGCGTTTTGGGTGGTTTCCTTTTTGCCAGGTCTGCTACAGCACCGATCCCATCAGCCTGGATCGGTGGTCACAAAGCAAGAGCCCCAGTTCTGAAGGTCCAGCGGGTGTTGGTCCTCAGCCCCCGGCTGGCGCGGCCACCCCCTCTGCCACGCGCCGATGCCGCGGGCACCGGCTGCGACGTGGCCATGCCCGTGGGGGCTTGCAGCGGGTCACCACCGGGCTCTCCCGGCCACCCACAGCCACCCGTGGCACCGGGAACCCTCCTGACCATCCTCCTGGGTGCAACCCCAGGCCAAGCCAAGCCCTCTTTCCACGTCGATGCATACGAGGGGGAGTTGCGGGAAGAGCAGTTTCTGTAACAAAGGCCCTTGCGCTTCCAGCCCGCGGGCCAGATGCTGCCCGTTAAACAGCTGTGCCCTCTTGAAATGCTCAGCGTGAAGTAAGGTGCCGTGGTGAACGCCTCCGATATGTGTAATTGTGCACATGTGAGAAGGGAGCTTAACAATAATAAAAGAAAGATGTTCAACATTGGAGCGCTGCCTAGACGTGAAACATTTGGGGATGCGCAGAAAAAAGATAGAGGGAGAAACCGAGAAAATGAGATAAGGAACACGGAAGAAGGGACAGAAATGTGGATCTTTGCAGCAGCAAAGATTAAATGAATTTCCTGCATCTGATCGAAAATGGAATACAGCGCTGCTGACAGTATTACATCGTGAAAAGAAAAAAAGGTTTCCCATTATTTCATCCTTGATATTACGTGTACCAAATGTATCAATCAGCCATAGTCACTAATCAGCCAGGCTCGGGCAAAATTGGAGAAAAGGCAAGATGTAACATTAATTCTCTGAAGACATATTTTCCTGGAATACAACGTCAGTTTGTATTCCCTGACCTTCGCCTGCAGCTCCCGCAGCAGCTCAGTTTCTGGGTCTGGGGACGGCCCTGGTCGGCCAAGGGCAGGGACGTGGCCCTCGCTCCCCGCACGGGCACGACGCTGTTCCCAGGCCACGGGGACGGCACGAGCCTCCCGCAGCACGGGTGGCACTTTTCTGCTCGGAAATGGCTGAGTTCTGTTAAACTCCCGCTGCTGCCGTCGCGTGGACGGGCTTAGCCGTAGTGTCGACAGAGAGCAGCCCGAACCGGTGGGTTTGGAGGCACCGCGACAGAGAAGGCGTACCTACTCCTGCCGTTTAAAGAAGTCACAGTACATTAACAGTTTAGAATGAAAGAAAATGTAAATTTTTTATGTGCCAAAGTTTATCCAGAAAGTGTGGAAGAGAAAAAGTAAAGATTGAAGGAGTCTTCAATTTAAAATAGCTCTGTAATCTCATCTCTGGATCCAAGAAGAACCCGTACCAGGAGGATCAGGGCAAGTGCTCGTGATGAACTTTGCTGTCCTGTCGGAAATGCTCTCGGGGGGCTGTGGATTGGTTGTCCTGACCCGGCGACCCACCGCTCTCCTCTGGCTCCCAGAGGCTCCCTGCAGCTGGGGAGCCCTTCGCAGGGCGCCGGGGAAGGTCGATGCGACGATGGCTGCAGCACGTCCCGCAGCATCACCGTGCCTTCCCGCGTCCTCGGGGCTGCGTCGCCCGTGGGGAGTCGGGCAGCGTGGGGAGTCAGGCAGCGTGGGGCCCCGGGCTGTTCCTCCGTGAGGGCAGCCGGGCTTTCTGCACCTTCCCCTGCTGTTCCTGGAAAATACCAGCCCACCTCTGCCCCCCGAGGTAAATGAACCGTCCGGGTGAAAGCACGGGGGCTGCACGCCCTCCGGCTGCAGTCACCCACCTGCTGTAGTCCAGGCGCGGCGGTGGGGCAGGACCTCTGCACCACCTGCGGCAAGCGGCACGGTGGGGCTCGCTGCCCACGGCCCTCCGCGCCCGCCCCTGTCACAGCCGTCATCTCGCGGGATCCCCCGTCCTCGTGCGACCATGGGAAGCGGTTGCGGGTCTGTGTGTCGTGGGCTGCCCGGCCAGCTCTGCGCGGCTACTGTTCCAGGGGAGAAACTTGCCTTGAAGCAAACAAAGCAACAAAACTGGAAGGTTGGTGTGTGTGCAGCACACAGGCTGGTGAAAGTCAGCAAAGACTCATCACAGGTATGCTCTCAGTGTTTGGTTTTGTAACTGTGCGAGTTAACAGCCGATAAACGTCAGACCCAATGGAAGTCCCAGAGAAGTGAAAATAATGCGGTGCTGCTTCCAGCGCTCCGTTTGCAGGAGCTCGCAGGACCTGGAGGTCAGGAAAGCCAGTCTGCGCCAGGGGTGCACGCTGGGTCGCTAAATATCGTGGCATCCTGCTAAGTGAGGATGAGGTCAAACCCAAGCAATTGGTGGTGTAAGCACCGAGCTGCCGCACACACCTTGGCACAAACAGCCTGGCTGCGTGGGTCGATGGAGGAAGGAGGGCAGCGGTGGCGGCTGCTCCTTGCGAGCCCCTGGCACCCTGGTGCGTGATGGGGAGTGGTGCTGAAGTCTCTGCCTTTGAACCGCTGAACTTCAAGATGCTTTGGATACTTTTGTTTGCCTGTTTGCATGCCTTCCCCCCCTTAAAATCTCTTACAATGTTTTTAATTAGATGTCCACAGGCAGAAGCAGAGTTTAAACTACAGGTATCATGGAGTATAAGGGGAATAGAGGAAGGGGTCCGGGCTGCTCATCCGATTTTAGCCTGGCCCTGAGCGGCACAGACTTGCCCGGTCTCTCCCAGGAGGCCTGTCACCAGGGCAGGGAGCAAAAGACATGTCATGAGGCAAAGGAGAGCTTTTCTAACCCAAGCAAGTGTGATTTGGTCTGTGATGGGGAGAGGAAAGAGCAGCATTTTCACAACAGCTGCGTTACTGAGTTGTTCAGTACAAAGCACGCGTGAATTCTCAAAATTTACAGCGTAGCCTTGGAAGAAATGGGAAAGCCCTGCTCCAAAGGGACAAAGACTTCATCCTCCTGGTCAGGAAAGCGCCCACCCAGTTTGCTATTCCCAGGCGCTGCAGTGGCCTGACACTGTGGGAAGCTTTTCATAATGACCGATAAAGCCTGGATCACTGTCATGAAACCTCGTTAAGAATCTGTCAGGAGGACTCTCAGATGAATCCCGTGCTTGTGTGCAACTACTGCACAGAGGATGGGGCTTTCCCGCGCCGTGCCCTGGAACATAACCCTGCCCTGAAATTCGTCGCCTGATGCACGTTTCCACGCTGTTAGGTAACTTACTTGTGCTTACTGCTTTTTTAAATTAAGGTGTATTTATTTTTTGCTTTGGGTTTCTCAAGCCACCGCCCTGCCCCCAGCCCGCAGGACCCTGGATGCTCCCCGGCACCCCGCTTCCCGGCGGGTGGGCTCCCCACCTCCGGGGCTGCTCTCTGGGTCTCCCCTCTCCCGCCAGCCTCGCCCGGGATGCAGGAGCACGGCCGGGGCCGAGGGGAGCGGCGGGGAGAAGGTACGTCTCGTTTCCTTAGGAAAGCCAGGGCTAATGGCCAGCCCGAGCTGGGGACTCTCTTTCTGGACCACCTGTGCCCTCTGGTACCGGCTGGTAAGTATTTTATCAGGGCCAGAATGGTCTCTATGAGCAGCTCGTCTGTTCTGGGGCGTTGGCTGCTCCGGCAAGTCTAGCCCAGTCACTCCCGCTGCAAGCCCAGTTGCCGTAGGGGACCCAGAGTACATACTTTTGGGCTGTCACTCTTGGTGCGTAATCTTCAAATAATGATCTCACATAAACTGTCTCAGCAGTCGTGTTATCTACAGTTTCATTGTCTTTTTTTTCCCCTTGCTGTTGTTTTTTTTGTTGTTTGTTTTTTTTTTTTTTATTTCGGGGAAGCGCGGATGCAGCCCTCTGGGCCTGCTGCTGCTTTCACCCGGCGGGTTAGAGGGTCGGCAAGCAGCAGGTACCTCCTCCCCGCCACCGCAGAGCGCAGGCGGCAGCTGGCCTTCACCGGCGGGTTGTGCGTGTGGTTATGCATCAAGCCGGACTCCTCAATCACACGCTGGCAGGCCGAGTAACTCGATAGAACTGGCTGAGGAGGAAGATCTGTTCAGCATCAGGTGTCCTTGCTTTCCCGGGGAGCTCCCGAACAGTGTCACGGTCACAATAAGACCGCCGTCAGCCACGGCACGGGGTACGGAACAGCAACACTTCCGACCAGCCCGTGCCGGTGAGGAAACCCCAAACTTGGATATATTTAGGCCTATTATTTGAAATATGCCCACGAGTTTGTAGAATGTAATGATTTGAAAATATCATTAATTCAAACTGCACTGCCTTCTTGGAACACAAGGGAAAATTAAAAATAAAAAAAGAAGAGGAACATTTAACAAATGCAATTAATCTGGAATTACTTGGCAGGGAAGTGTCATCACTGATGTATTTAACAAAAAACTCATTAAAACAAAATTCAGACTGAAAAGAAAAGATGTTATGTGATGCAAATAGCACTGATTAAAAACTGTAGCCTCAAGAATTCAAAGCCGATGCAGATAAATCATGGCCACGTGTACGTTTTGCACAGATCAGTCTTTAACAACATTCCAGTCCTGGACACGATCAGATTTTTTCAGTGGAAAAACTTCCTTTTGCAGGCCTTCATCATCACTAATATTTTGAGAACGTATCCTTCAGCGAGGTTCCCTGTGTGCAAACCCAAGTGCCGGCCTCGCACGGTGGGAAAGAGCGGGTCTTGCTGGGGAAGGAGCAGGTCCCGGCGCTCCTCAGGGCCCTGCAGCCTTTCCGTGGTACTGCCCAAGCCACCTCGGCTCTGAACAGCTGATCCGATGGCCAAGGCGCTTCTGCAGAGAGGAAAGGGCCTGAGCGAAGCAGGAGATCAGTAACCTGTTAGCAGGGTTGCTCTAGGGGATTTTGAAGCGACACCGTTTTGCACAGGGCATCCACAGCGCGGCTCTTCAGAGCCCCATTCTGAAAACCAGTCCTGCACCAGTCTGGGGTTGGGATTCATCCTGCAGCACCTGCCTTACTCACAGGCCGCCAGTTCCGGAGGAGAAACGTTCTGCTTCGGCCCCGTCCGAACCGATGGCCACCTCTCGGGAGGGTGGTGAGGACAGGGAGGAGAGGACCAGAGCCGGCCGAGGCGGTGGTTCCCCCCGGGAGCTCCCGGGCTGCACGGGGGTGCTCCCACACCGGCTCTCGAGGGACGTTTTGGGGGGTGTTTGTGGGGCTGTTTGTGGGGGTGTTTGTGGGGCTGTTGGCCCTTCCTTCCCCGCCGGTTGTGCGGGAACGATTAGATGGTTACACTCGTCTGCCCGGCCGGGTGCCGCTGCGGCTGCAGCTCCCACAGCTGCCGTGCTCTCGGGGCACAGAAAAGCTGTGCCCAGAAACACACGCACACACGCGTGCACGGAGGCACGCACGCACACACGCATGCACACAGACGTGCACAGAGGCACGCGCACATGCATGCACACACACGTGCACACACATATGCATGCACACACACACGCATGCACACACACACACAGAGAGGCACGCGTGCATACACACAGACGTGCACAGAGGCACACGCACACATGCATGCACACACACATGCACAGAGGCACACGCGCACACATGCAGAGAGACGTGTAGAGGCACGCACGCACACATGCATGCACACAGATGTGCGCAGAGGCATGCAAGCACGCATACCTGCATACACACACACGTGCATAGAGGCACACACACATGTATGCACACGCACATGCATGGAAGCATGCACGCACGCACACATGCATGCACACAGATGTGCGCAGAGGCATGCACACACACATGCATGCACACACACATGCACAGAGGCACACACACATGCATGCACCACACACCGCACAGAGGCCGCATGCACACATGCATGCACACACACGCATGCACACATGCACAGAGGCATGCACGCACACATGCATACACACAGACATGCACAGAGGCACACACACATGCATGCACGCACACATGCATGCACACACACGCACACATGCATGCACACACACATGCACGCACGCACACACGCCGCGCGCAGGCGCAGGAAAGCAGTGGGAGGACAGACGGCCCTGTCCCTCCTCCGAGGAGCCGCGCTGTCACAACTTGCCTCCTCACCAGCCTCCCTCTGCCAGCTCTCACGGACCCATCCTGATGCCCGGCTCTGACGTGGGTAGTGAAAAGGGGCATCGCATGACAAGAGCCAGCTGCACTCTTTTCATTATTTTTTTTTAAGCTGGATTTTCAATTAAGCAATTTATTCCTTTTCTGTAAAAGGCAATGGAAAGCCTGCCTGGCACAGGAAAACCCTTACCTTGGTGTCTGAAACACTGTGACAGGAGTGGCCTCGAGTCTGCGGTAGTCCCTGCTAGCTCGTCTCCTCGGCGGGCGATAGCTCCCCTGAGCAGGGTGAAAATTCTCAAGAGCAATTCCCATCCCAGCAGTTTCCAAGCTTTCTGCAGCCAAGCCTTGCTCCAGGAGCTGCTCTCCCCAAAGCCCCCGGGCTGCTGCCACCTCCATGTCGCCTTTGCCTGCCCCTCCTCTGCGCTGGGTCTCTGCCCCCACGCGGTGCCTCTCCGGGAGCCCTCAGGATGGATGCTGTGCCGGCATCGGCCTCTCCGGGAGCCCTCAGGAAGGATGCTGTGCCGGCGTTGGCCTCTCCGGGAGCCCTCAGGACGGATGCTGTGCGGCATCGGCCTCTCGGGAGCCCTCAGGAAGGATGCTGTGCCGGCATCGGCCTCTCTGGGAGCCCTCAGGCGGATGCTGTGCCGGCATCGGCCTCTCCGGGAGCCCTCAGGAAGGATGCTGTGCCGCATCGCCAGCTGCCTTGCACAGACTCAAATGGGACGGTCAGAACGGCCCAGCTGGACCCTTTGGGTTTCAAGACCTGCACAACAGCAGCTGCCTCCCAGCCGTGCTGGGGGTTCCAGAGTCACCCGGAAAGAGCCCAGGCCCAGTCGGTGTAAGGCCCACGCTGCCATCTGACATGTGAAAAACCCGTCCCTGGGGGTTTTCAGCTGGAGTTAACACCTCCTGAATTTGGGAAGAGAGTCGGTGGTGCTCCCTGTGCAGCGTCCTGCGCGGAGCCCCATGGTCTTGGAGACGACCATGGACACAGGGCTGACGGGTCCACGGGCAGCTGGATGCTCTGTGAGGGAAAGCACCTCCTTTCCCACCCCCTGGAGATGTCTTCTTCAGCCTTGTAGTAGTCTCCCTCTGCTGAAATGCTGTTCTTTTGTTTAGATTTTAGCTAATATAATGTTGCTTTCTCAGGTTTCTCTTGCTGGACCCCCTGGCAGGCACAGCAAGATGCTCTGCAGCGCTTTCGACACCATAATCATCGCCTACGTTGCCAACAGATGAAGGCATGGTGGTGGAGTCTATACTTTCGTCTTCTGCACTCATTGTCTTTGAGTGCGTCTGTGGTTTAAGAAGCGCTCACGGCAGATTTTTGTGCTCACGGCAGTTTTTGTGCTGCCCTGCGGAGAAGGGCAGCTGGGAGGTTGGTCACTGGTGCTGTTTATGGACAGCACGATGGCTTTAAAAGGTGGGTCAGTCTGACAGACCCCAGGTCCTGATGCTAGCGAGATTAAAGTGGAGCCTGTAAGAACGGTTCAGAAAAGCCATCACAGAAAAATGTGTGCAGGAAAAAGAAGATATGGGAAGAGTTACAGAATAAAGTGTTGAACTGCTCAAATGTCAAGCTCAGATGGAGATTATTATGAAATAAATGTACGTTGCCGGATCCCTGTGGTTTGATTGTCTTCTCATGGGCCTCAGTAAAGAGCAGAGGATTCTGCATCCTCTGATGCCCAGGAGCTGCGTGATCATAACTGCACAATATCTTTCAATTCACAGAGGTCTCTGTTTACTTGTGGTTTTTAACCACATCTGGAGTGCTCATTCCAGCTGTGGCACTGTAAGGGGTTTGGATGGAAACCCCTGGGGTCCCTCCCACATACATGGTTCTGCGGCTCTGTAATTTTTTCCTACGTTATTCCGTGTTTAGTGCCCATCAGCGCTATTTCTGTGGTTTGCCATTCATTTCTTCACCAGAAAGTGAAGACCCCCCCGCCCACTGGGTTATCCAAGGTAGAAGAGCCAAGCTTTTACACTCCCAGAGAGCACGAACGTGAGGACATGCTCTTGCTTAGATTTTAATTAGCTTTTACGGTAAGAGCCTTTTTGTCTTTACTTTTACTGCTTTATTTTTTCTCCTCTCCCCTGCAGAGCAAGACTGTGGTTGAGCAGAACATCCTTGCGTCTCCTCACGCCCAGGTCCTGCTCGCCTTACGGCAGCGGGGTGCCGGGACATGCCAACGGGGGGGCACGGCCGCTTTCCCTCGCTGCCCCGTGGCAAGGGAGCTCATCGCAAACCGTGCCCAGCACCCGTCTTCTGCAGAGTGGTACCACAAACCCTCAGGACAGAGCCCCAGCCACCAGGCACAGCGATGTGGCGGTTGTTGCTGTGGTGGTTGCTGTAGGCGTTTCCCCACTGCACTCTGACGCTGTTGTGCCGGCGCTGATGGTGTGAGACTCACCCCCCTCTCCCCGGGCAGGGAAGTTTAACTGAAATAATTCCAGTAGCGCGTTCTCATGGTTTTGAGAGGAACGTTGACGAAATGTGAATTCAAAAGACAAACGTCCAACGCGAAGCTACGCGGGCCTGCGCGCCGCGGAACGGGAGCGCACCAAGGTAAGTACTCCGTTTCAGCTCAGCTCGTTGGCGGTCGTTGTTTGTAATTTCAGCTCAGTGCATCTCTGGATTTGATTTTCAGCTCACTGCATCCACTCCGGAGAATCAATATGAATTATCAGTAATTTGTCAGGGGCTGATAAATGGCATTATGATGTGGAACTGCTGCTAATCCTTGCATTGTCCTCGCTTGTTGGGTCAGCAGGCAATTTTTAATCCTTTGATGTCACAGTGCCATGCTATTCTACAGTAACTAATCCACTGGCTTCTTAGGAGGTAAAGCAAACAACGGCACCGGCGGCAACATGTTTGTTGCGAAGGGATATGTCAAAGCAGGTGTAGGGTTCCTTACGTTTTTGAAGTGACGGCCGCACGCAGCGCGGGAAGCCGTCCTCTTCCCACGAGGCCACTCTCATGGTGTCTCGCACCTGCTTGCGCTTCCCCAGGGCCAGGCCCCGCGCCCGCAGCCTGCTGAGGGCACCGGCCCGTGGCGCGGCCAGGCCCGCGGCTGCAGACGCCGCCGTGCCGCCACGGGGCCGGTGCTCGGGCTTTGCCCTCCTCCGTCATCCCGGTCTGAGCTGGGTGAGAGGCCTGGGACGGTTCAGCCTCTCCCAAAACCAAGGTCAGGGCAGGGCTCTGGGGGAGGAAGGGCAGGAGGAGGCTGAGGCTTGTGGCCGCGGGGAAACATGGGCTTGTCCCGGGGTCTCGGGTCCCTGCTCCAGCCCTGCTCACCCGAGCAGCCCCCCCTGCACGGAGCCCACAGCCACCGCGGCGTCGTGTGGCGTTCAACAACCGGCTCCGAGAGCCCGCCGGTGCTGCAGGGCCGAGAAGACATTTAACCTGGCACCGTGGAGTTCGGCTGCATCAGGCTGCTTATTAAAAATGAATGGATTCATCTGATAAAAGTCATAATCCTTGCTATGCGATGCAGCAGCAGAAATGGGTCTACTATTTTCTGCCCTGCTCTTTTCTCAAGTACAGTAACTCCAGGTTAACAGTTGGACTCGATGTTCTTAAGGTCTTTTCCAACCTGAACGATTGCATGATTCTGTGATTCTAACTCCCGCGTTCTGTGTACTGAAAGTATACTGTTTTGCTTTTTCACTCAAATCACTGCTTATCGATCCCTCTTCAGACGGCGAGTGCAACGAACAAAAAGAAAAGGGCAAACAATGAATTACAGGGAAGAAGGTGAGTGAGAGGTGCGCAGCGGCCCCTCGGCACGCCCTGGCCCGCGGCCTGCGGAAACGGCCCCGTTTCAGCTGCCTTTGAGGCACTTCTACGCTTCAGGCCCTTTTTTGTCCTTTTTTCATGCCGCTGGACGTCTACATTTTGAGCCTCTGGGCTAGGGCTGATGGTCTTCATTGCTGTTGTTGCCTACACAGAATAAAATGGGTACAGGTTAATTAGCACTTTTTAACGCAGGCCGCCACAGCTGCCGCTGGGCTCCGTTAGCAGCAGTGCAGGGAATCACGGGCCCCGACTGGAGCCAGCTGAAGAAACAGTGGTCTCGCGTGAATACAATAAAAAATATAGGCTTTTACGGAGCAAAATCGTAGAAGCAGTTTATTATCCCTGTCCTAGCTTAGTCTGCAAGAGCGAAATGATGGGCAGATGTAAAAGACATCAAGTCCCAGTAACCTTTCCTCCTAGAGATTTATAACTTAAATATCAGTTTCCCGTTCTGATAGAACTAGCTTGCAAGATCATTATTAATATCATTTTGTAGATGCTTTGGCCAACAGAATTGTAGAAGGTTCAACATTTTTGTACTGAAGTGACTTTTATTTAAAAGAAAAAAAGGAAATTGAAGCATTTTTCCAGATGTGAAATAATAAAAAGAATTTCTCACAGATTAAAAATTCCGGTTCTATCCAGGCCAGCTCCCCATTTTTGCTGGCCTGCAATCATATTCATTGCTATCCTTGTCATGAAATTAACCTGCGACTTACCCGGGCCTCCCGTCCGCGCTGCCTGCGGCGTGGCCGGAGCTGCTCCCGGTCCCGTCCCTGAAGCAGGGGCACGGTGGGCGTCCCTGCGGGTCAGGCAGCAGTGGGGCTTGGGCAGGAACGGCCCCGATCGATCCGCCGCGTCCCCAATCTGCCGAGTCCCCAATCCACTGAGTCCCTGACCTGCCGCGTCCCCGCCGGCGTCGTGCCCGGCGCAGGTGGCCGTGGGGCTGGGGCGCGCAGACCCGCCGCAGTGCCGCCCGTGGGGCAGGCACGGGGAAAGCTTTGGTTTATGTGCTGCGAGCCCAGACCTCAGCAGTTTCCCCCGCCGATGCAGGGATAAAAGTGATTTTTCGCCTGCGATTTCCTGCAGCTGAGGCTGCCCTGGAAAACGGCAATTTTGTCCTCGGGTGTGCGCGGCCCCGGGGAGCAGAGGCACTTCCCCGCTTCCAGCGGTCCTGGGCACTGTTTCTGGACGCCAGCGCACGGGCTGAGCTTTGGGTCTGCCCTAATAATGAATCTGTCATTTACCTCAGGTTTCATGTGTTGCTCAGAATTGGAAGGACCCGTTCCATGGTCTCAGAATCTGCAGATGAAAAAGAAAGAGGGGTGTGATATTTTTATGTGTCTTAAGGTCCAGGAACAGCAACCCCCCTTCTCCCCTGTGTTCTCTTCCACACCAGAGGGTCATTTGCACAGCTGGGAGCTAATGTGAGTAGATAAAGTGAATGCAAACGGTACCAGCATTGCCAGATGGAGGGACACTCGGCGGGAGACACGCATGCTGGACGCTGGGGCGTGTGCTCTGCCGTCCCGAGGAGCCCCAGGCCTGACCTCCTGCTTGCTCCGCAGCCGAGCATGGTCTCGGCATCTCGGGCAACATCGCTGGGTAATGCAAACAAAATTGCATTTGCATTGCAATGCAAGTGAAACGCAAATGCAATCAAGTGAAGAAAGAAGGAAAGAAGCTTGCAGCTGCCTGGCTCAGGCGGAGGAGGCGTTTGGTCTGTCCCTGCCCCTGTGCCACCCTCCTGGGACTGGGGGATGCCAGTGTGGCCCCCCGCTCCGGGCAGCCGCCGACATCCCCAGTGCAGCTGGGCGGGAGGGACCCTGCGCCTCGGGCCAGCAGCACCCCCAAAGTGCCCCGCAGCCATGGGGCTCCCCGTCTGCCAGCCGTGGCCTGTCCATCACCGGAGAGTGCTGGCACGTCGAGTAACTCACTGGGGGAGCTGCGTTCAAACCTCGGTGGATTCCTCGCGCAGAGGAGCCTGGGGAGCCGTAGCGCCCGGGTCACCTGGGGCAGGTGCGTTTCTCTGTCCCCAGTTGACGAATGAGAAATTTCATCTCGTTATACTGAGACGAACGGTGCCCTTTGCAGGCAGCCCCTAGGACCGTCGAACGAGCAGAGGCAAGGCTGTTTCAAAAGCCAGTAATCACGTCTGCTAAAGCGAGCTGCACGAGGGAAACAGGCTCCGGCTCTGCGCTCTGCCCATCCCCTTCCTCCCTCGCTACGGGCAGAGGGAGCTGCGAGGCGAGGGAAGAGCCCTGCGTCCCTACATGCGGGCGTCAGAGTGGCACTGCATTACCGCAGAATTTCACTTTTTGTCTACATTTTAAAGTGAGGAATGAAACGGCGCTGGGCAGGAGCCGGGGCCGTGGCTACGCTGCCCTGCGTCGGGGAGCGGAGCAGGGGACAGCCCAGGCGGGACCGGCGCTGCCTCCCGGCCGGGTGCCATGGGCCGCCGGACCCGCAGGGCTCCCGCCGGCTCGTCTGCAGCCACCGGGCTACGAGAGCGGGGAAGGAAGGGACAGACGCGGTGCAAACGCCGTTGGAACAGACACTCGCCTTCCTCAGTCCCCAGCTCAGGGCCTGGAGCCGGGGGCAGCCTCAGCCTGCGATCATGAAAACCGTCGCTGACAGTCGTGTTTGGGAAAGCTCCGTCAGATACCCTCACCTTTCCTGCTCTTTGTTACAGTCAAGGAAGAGATTTCCTCCAAATTTTGGCCAGCACTTTCTGGAAATTGCAAGAGGAACAACTGTGGTTTTCTTTTTTTTTTTTTTTTTTTTAATCTATCCAGTTTGCTCATTTCCAAGGGAGATGTTGTGCCTGAGTCTTTTGCCTGGGGACTCTCTTCGTGGGCACTGAGGGTGTCTCTTCCTATGAGAAACAGCAGAACAAGTAGAAATTCCATGCAGCATTTCATCACAATCTCCAGGCTAGAGAAGGATACCCTTTTGTTTTTTCCATTGCTTTTTTTTTTTAATTTGTTTTGCTGAGATGCAATGCAGAAAGACGAAAGTGATCCTAAAGGAATTATGACTCATGGAGTTTAGATAAATAAGACAACTGTTAAAAAGCAGTTTTGCATACAAGTCCTAAAAATTGTCTAGTGGTTTGTAATTCCATCACACGAATGCGAAGCTATTCTGAGACAAAGATTTGGGTAATAAGTATGCGCTTGAATTTTAGTTAAGAAAATAATATGTCCTGAGGGTACATATTCTTGAAATCATTTTGCATGCATGCCATGTTCCTTTTGAAAAGAGGAACTGCTATTATTTGACAGCTAACTACATAAACTAAGAAAATTAATCAGAAGAGGTGCTCGGAGCATGTGCTTCGCTGCCGGGGACAGGCTGCTCGGCAGAGGGGTGGCCGCGGAGCAGCCGAGGGGAGAGCTGCGCCTGTGGACCCTACGGCCGACGGGAACGCGGAGCGAGCGGCCTGGCGAGCGCCCCACCGAACACGTGCCTTGGGAAAACTGGGACTCAGATAAAAAGGGGGGATGATTGATCCTCAGGGAAATTACACAAGCAATTTGTTCACCAATTTTGTTGTTGAGTTTTTGTCAAAAAAAAAAAAAGAGATTTTTGTGCTCTGCTTAGCAAATGTTTTTGTTATTCCAGTAATTGTTTTTTTGGGAATTGAAAAAAAAATCAACTTACAAGAGTTAAATGGCAACTTGAGAGATCGTGGTTATTGCCTCGAAAAGGGAAAGGAGTCTCGGGTGACCTTTCTCGTTCGGAAAACTCTGCTATTGGCTGCATTTTGTACACATCTGAATAATATATGTTTAAGTTTAATGGCACCACCCCCCCCGTCAGGAGCCCTCATGGGGCGAGCCTGCCGGGGTGTCCTGCGGGCCGGGAGCCGGGCGGGAGCACGTGCCGGGGCCGGGCGGTGGGCTGCAGCCACGCACGCCTTCGCACGGCGGGGCCGACACGGCGCCGGGGCACTGCGCAGCGGCACGGTCCGCAGCCACGCGCGGCCACGCGCAGCGTCTCCCTGCGGAGCGACGCCACCGAGGTGGCCGCAGTGGTGGGACGTGGGGGGGCAGGACACGGATGGTGACCGGCTCGCTGCTGGCGAAGGGGTGCCACCCCCCTCTGGTTACGTACGGAGCCTGTGCTGAAGGCAGAAGCCCGTGGGAGCAGAGACCGGAGCACCAGTGTGAAACGAAGGAGGAGAGGAGATGAGCATCTCCTCTCCTGGAGCTTTCCCCTACTGAGATGACTTCTCGTGTCGTTGACAAACTCACTGGCTCCTTCACTGGTTTTTAGCGCTTTCGTTGCTGCTCGACCCATCCCAATCCCTTTGTTCACTCCCAGCCACCCTCAAAACTCCCCTCTGCCGGGGGTGTCCTCCTGAGCATCCCTGCACAGCTCCGGTTCTCCACCGCCCTGTCCTCCCCAACCCGCCTCAGCTGGGGGAAGGGTACGAGTCCGTAGCAGACCCCATTTTTCACTGGGTCAGTAGGGTCAGCACCTGAGCTCTGTTACTTCTCCTCATTTCCCAGAGGTTTCTGATTAAGTTTCCAAAGCCTTGCCTGCTTTGAGGCTCTTGACTAACTTTTGAGACTGCCTTGCTGGGCCAGGCAAGACGTAGAGGTTGGCCCGTTCATTCCCGCACTCGGCATCTGGAGAGCCGTCCCCAGGACACCCCGACTGCCGCGTCCCGGGGCTGGGGCCCCCTCCTCACTGTTACTGGTCTGGTTTGGGGATGAAAATCACTCTTTCGTGAATTGTATTTAAACAGCTGTACCTTTGGGGCTGAATTTTATCTGACTTTTTTTTTCAGTTTTTTTCAGTTTAGGTTCCTCTAGCATCCGTCAGTAGAAATGCGCATTAATAAAGCTGAGGCGATAGAGGTTTTGGAAGGTGTGAGGGGCTGTGGGGTGCCTGGGAGGGGACACTTAAGCAGGCACCGGCAGCACCCGCGGCCAGGCACGCCTGCACCCCAGGGGCAGGGCTGTGTCCCCATGTCCCCGATGCTGGTGGAGACCCTGGTGCAGCAAGGCAGGACCGCGGGGGGAGCCTGCGAGGGGACGCCCGGGAGAACCCGTCTGTCCCGTCCCGGCTCAGCGCTGGAGCCCGGGCAGCACCGGCCGGGGAGCAAAGCCACAAGGAGCAGCCAGCGCCGGACCCCTGGGCCGGGCCCCCCCCGTCCCGCTGGGGAGGTGTCTGGGCGGGCAGCGCCGGGCACTACCTGGGGCCCTAAAACCAGCGTTGTAGAAACACGCGGCCAGCTGCGCCTCTGCTTTTGTGGGTTTTCTCCTCAAGTATTTGGTGGCTGGACATAAGAGCGTCTGCTGCAGCAGGGAAAACCAATACGATTACTATGCCGTGGGGCTGCATCTAGCCACAACACTCGGGACAGGCAGGCGATGCTCGGGACAGGCAGGAGACACGTCATTCCCAGATAATGCTGCATTGCAGGTGAAGGGGAATGTCGCGGCTGGAGGGGTGTGTGCCGGAGAGAATAGCACTAATAACAAAAAGCAGCCCAGACCATCTTTTCCCATGAAAGCAATTACAAAAGGCAGCAGATGTTGACATGACTCTGTAATTAACAGGAAGGCAAATGGTTAAAGATTAGTGGCTATTAACGAGATGCTATGTAAGCAGCTTACTGGCCCTGTGCTCTAGCTGGAGGTCTGTGGGCAAGCTAAGCAGCTTGTGCTTTTGCATAGGTGACCTCTCCTCCTGAGCCTGAATTTAATTATTAGTAGACCAAAACCTGCGCTGACTCACGGCCATAATTCCCAGGGGAGCGGCACTCCAGCTGGAAGAAAGCCATGCCGACCCGAGGAGCTCGTGTTTGCACATACCCCTTCGGGTGAAGGGAAGGCTGGGGGGAGTTTTGTCACCCAATTAGCTAGTTTGGGGTTGCCAAGTAAAAATGAAATATTTCCTCTCTCTTCCTCTACTCTTCTCCAAGCAGAACCGTAACCTTCCTCTCATCTGCCAAAACCCGAAAGTGAGATCCTGCAAGCGAACAAAGTGCAGGTGAAGCGGGCGCACAACCCGCCGCGGGCAGCCTTCCCGAGGAGGCGGGGGCACGGGCCAGGCGAGGGCGACCGGCCTCCCCACGGCTGTGCCCCCGCGCCCCGGCTGCTGCCGCCCGCCCGCCCGGCCAGCGCTGCCGTGGCAGACGTCGGCCAGGACCCGCCGTCCCCAGGGGGCAAGAAGGTCAGCCGGGAGCGTTCTCCTCCTGCCGAGCAGAGCGCAGAGCTCCGGCCAGGTGGCCGTGGGCAAGCCTGTGACCTGCCTTAGGCTTTGTAAAATATTTGCCCGTTCAACAGTTTGTGCTGTACAGAAGTAGCAGAGGTCCCTCCCTCCCCGCGTGCAAACCAAGGCAGAATAGTCTTCCGTCCCGAGTTACAAATCTGAAAGTACCTATTAACCCCTTGCGTGCTGCACCAGTGCAGGCGACCAAGCGGGAGAGTTTCTTCATTGCTTATGGCTGAGGTATAGCCTCAGAAAGAGGGGATTTTTTAAAAGCACACTTAAATGCCCAGCTGGGCTCCAGGTGGGCAGAGCTGTGCTACACCCAGCCCTCAGCTCTGTCTCTGCCAGGGTGGAGGAAAGCCAGCAGCGCCGGCACGGCTCCTCTGCTCCCTGGGCCAGCAAACCCAGTGTTGCTCTCCCGGCGCCGGTGTGCCCGGGGCGTTTCTTCCCATCGGCAGAGGCCATGGGGAAGCGCGTGCCGACGCGCCGGGAGCAGGTCACCGGTGCGCTCTCGCGATCCACTTTGTGCAGATGGGTGAAAGGACACAGTTGTCCATAGGTGCGCACATAGGGGCAGGCAGATAAAGGAGCAAGAACAGAGCTTTGGAAAAATTCCGGAGAAGGAGTTATGAGTTTGAGCAATTCCTCCGGGTGAATGGGCTGGCTGGGGGATAGTTGGTCTCCACGGCTTGTACATGCGTGCAGTGTCGCAAGGGATGGTCCCGGGTATTGCCTCCCTCCGACCCACAGTCAGGTATTGCAGAGGGATGCTCCAGGGAGCCAGAGCACGCGTGCCTGCGGCTCCAAGTAGGACACAAAACTTTGTGTGAGGATGCTGGGAGTGTAAATGCCCAATTTGGAGATCAATGTAGGGATGGGCTTTACGTACGGACACCTTGGCTGTCACGCAGGACAGACTTGGCCAGGGCGTGTGCCGCCATCTGCACAAACCTTCCTCAGTGATGAAGTTAGAGTACCTGTGTGCAGAAAAGTCACAATAATGCCACTAGTACAGTTGAGTGTCACGCGCACACACACTTTTCTCGTTTTCTACCCCTTCTCATAGGGCTGTGCTCACCCTTGCCCGGTTTCAAGTCCGCAGCTTTGGAGGGCTGGAGAGGATGACGCCGTCTGTCGTCAGCATCGGGGTCCTTCGCTGGGAGGAACATGATGCCCGTGCTGATGGTCTCTTCCTCCTCCTTCCAGGACTCATTTGGGGTCATTTTCACAGATTTGCTGACATGCTTTTACACCTTTTCCCTTTCTTCATCGGTCTGCAGCTCCGGGTTATGCCTATTATATATATATGTTATATATTTAGTAACAGATGACAGAACAAGAGGAAATGGCCTCAAGTTGCGCCAGGGAAAGTTTAGATTGGATATTCATAAAAATTTCTTCACTGAAAGGGTTGTTGGGCATTGGAACAGGCTGCCCAGGGAGGTGGTGGAGTCCCCATCCCTGGAGGGATTCAAAAGACATTTAGACGAGGCCCTAAGGGATATGATTTAGTGGGGGACTTGGTAGTGATAGGTTAATGGTTGGACCCGATGGTCTTGGAGGTCTCTTCCAACCAGAACAATTCTATGGTTCTATGATTCTATGATATGGTGCCTTTCAAGTACGCTAGATATATTTTCTTTGTTCTCTCTGTTACCCCCGGAGCCAGTTTTGTCCCTCTGCAGCCGGCAGCGAGCGAGGGCACTTTGCTTAAGCGATGGAGAAAACAGGCACCAGCCCTTTGCGCGCGCTCGGCTCGGGGGCCAGCGTGCTCCGGCAGAGAGGGCAAGGCCTCGCGGGAGCGGGAACGGTTCTGCTCGGAAACCTGCAAGCACCGTTTCTCTGAGTACTTGCCTCCTCTCTAGGCGATTTTATGAATCTTTATTACACTTTGGTTCCAATTATCAAAGAGAAAAATCCATGGTAGGCTTAAACAAACAGATTGCCTGCTCTGTATTTCATGTATTAATTTATGCACAGCACAAGCACTTCAGTGACGTGAGGCATCTCTCAAGCTTATTTGCACAAAGCCTCATGTCTGGACTACCTACTTGCATGGCTAAGTTTTAAATATTTAAAAAAAAATATTTACATATGTTAAAATATTAACCGTTTCAAATACAAATCTATTTAGCAATAATATTGAAGTGGCCACTGAAGCTCTTAATGGATTTTGTGGTATTCTGTCCAGATTTCCAGCACTTAACTTCTACTCATCGTTCCAAAAGCCCACTCTGCTGTCAAGGCCAAGGGTGGGTAATTCCTTTGCCACCTCAGTAATTTTCCCCTTGAAGGCCGCAGGCAGAACAGGTACCAGTGAAGGGCGATGACAGGGATGTAGACCGTCACTGATTTGCCTCCTGCAGCTTTCCACGGGAGGACGCCCGGGCGGCTCCGAGGAGCCCGGCCGCGCTGGAGGGATGCTGGGGCAAAACGAACTCCTTTTGGTAGCCGTGGCGTTGGCCCGGCCGAGGAGCCTCCCACCCGCAGCGCCGACGTGCCACGGCAGCTCAGCAGGTCTCGGGGACTGGCCCCCGTGTCCCTGTGGACCTCGAGGTCCTGATCCGGCCACCAGTCCCCCTCCCGAGGGACATGTGGTCCTGGGAGCCGCTTCTGTCCTCAGACGCCTTTTCTGTCGGTCGGGATGAGAAGATAAGCCCCAGTTCTGATGATTGCCTGTTTAATATGATATGGATAATAATGGTTTACTTGGTAGGTTTATTTTATTTTATTTTATTTTATTTTATTTTATTTTATTTTATTTCATTTCATTTCATTTCATTTCATTTCATTTCATTTTATTAATGTTTGACTTTCAGCATCTAGCCCATTCTTTCCGCTGTTTGCATTCGTAACCCAGCTCCTACCCTGGGCCCAGGACGAACGGGAGGGGAAGGGCTCTTAGAAGAGGAGACACCAGAAGGGGAGAGGGAGGAAGAGAGAGGAGAAAGCTGCCCGGCTCTTGCTGCACGATACGAGTTAGTGGAAGAACTAAATTGAATAAATCTCAGAAATCACAGTCTTCCAGTCCAAGTGCGTCGCTTACTGGTTGCTGCTTGATTATAGCTAATAATTATAAATTTGTATTTAAAGCTGGCTTTATTCTAGTTGCTCTGTAACTGAGTAATTTTTAAAGCTCTTTAAAAACTGTTGATGATCTTCCTCTGGAGCCCTGTCTTTGGGAAACTGCACCCGAAGAGAGCGTCCTTGGAGGACAGTCTGACGGTGGCACAGGAACCAGGGGCGGTGTCGGGGATTTTAAGCACAGGCGCTGGCTTGCAGGAGGACTTTTCTGCCTTTTCCAGTAGAACAGCTGGCGGAACGGGCTTGTGACATCCCTGCGCGCCCAGATGCCCCAGCCCACGAGAGCCGCTGCTGCCGGGGGCAGGGGAGCTGGCGGGGCAAGCACACGAGGGGAGCCGGAGGGGGTCCTGCCTCCGCAGGGCGTCCTGCCGGGGCGGAAGGGAGCTGCGCGGCTGGGCAGAGCCAGCTCCCTGCCCGCTGCGGAGGGGCCTGCGGCGCGCAGCGTGCCGGCAGGCGCAGGGCTGCACCCGCCAGGAAGCATCCCAGCATCCCAGCGTCCCAGCATCCCAGCGTCCCAGCATCCCAGTGTCGCAGCATCCCAGTGTCGCAGCATCCCAGCGTCGCAGCATCGCAGCGTCGCAGCATTGCAGCATTGCAGCGCCCCAGCATCCCAGCGCCCCAGCGCCCCAGCATCCCAGCATCCCAGCGCCCCAGCGTCCCAGCGCCCCAGCATCCCAGCGTCCCAGCGTCCCGGCATCCCAGCGCCCCAGCGCCCCAGCGTCCCAGCGCCCCAGCATCCCAGCGCCCCAGCGCCCCAGCATCCCAGCGCCCCAGCGTCCCAGCGCTCCAGCATCCCAGCGTCCCAGCGTCGCAGCATCCCAGCATCGCAGCATCACAGCATCCCAGCGTCCCAGCATCGCAGTGTCCCAGCATCCCAGCATCCCAGCGTCCCAGCATCCTAGCATCCCAGCATCCTAGCATCCCAGTATCCCAGTATCCCAGCATCCCAGCATCCCAGGTTCCCAGCAGAGCTGCCCGTGCGCAGGGAGGCGGCCGGGGCTCCTCGGGAGCCGCTGCTTTCGCGCGGGCAAGGCGAGCTGAGCGCCCGGGGAAGGGGCCCTGTCAGCGGTGGGACCTGGGACCTGGGACGAGCGAAAACCAGCCCCCGTGCCGGAGTCGGCCTGGCCTCGGTGCCGCGCGCGGGCAGTCTGGCGTAGCACCGGCAGAACGGGACGGTGGTGCAGGACGTGCGTGCTCACGCGTTCCCGGCTCCCACCCGCGGCAGCGCACCTCGGGCGAGGCTGGAGGGTCGCAAGGAAGGAGACCCGAGACCTTTCCAGGGTGCTCCAGAGGCAGGCGCTCGCCTGAGGCCCACAGTTCTGCCCGTGCCGGGTACGAGCAGCCCTGCCACAGGCGTGCAAGCACAAAGAGGGCGAAGGCCCTCAGAGTCCTCTTTTTTTTTTTCTTTTTGGATTGAAAGCAAAGCTTCTGCGTGCAGGATTTCATTCCTTTCTCTTTCTTGTACACATTGGCAAAAGTGATGAAAATCAGAACGGTCTATCTAAGCCTAAGGTGGAGCCCACATAACTGTCAGTTCCAGACTGAATCTCATTTTTCCCCACTTAGCAATATGTTTTAATTGTATTATGGATTCACTCCGGGTAATTTTGTGGCTTACGCTATGCCAAGGACAGGCTAGGTAGCCACAGAGGTCTCTTCAGAACTATTAATGCACTGTTTCTGAACTGTGCATACCGGCCGATGCAGCTCTATACCTGGATGAATCCTAGAGTCCGTGATACGAACCCACCCAAAGGAAGCGTCGCTGCTTTCCCCTGCGCTGAAAAATGCAGCCGAAACCCCAGTGGTTTCTGCCGTTACCACCCCGAGGGGGACGGTGCCTGCCTGCAGCGGGTTTCGCATCGTCACGGCGTGAAGCCTGTGCCGTTCGGAGGCACCGCGCTGCCAGCAGCCACGGCCGGTGCCAGCCGTGCCGCCGGGCGCCCCGGGGCTGGCGGCGGGACGAGGCTCGGGGCTCCGGGGGGCTCGGGCCCGCCGCACGTGTCAGCCCCATCAGGATGCTGACACGGCCTCTCGCCACCCGGGAGGCTCATCTCCAGCCCCTCCATCGCTCCGTGGCTCCGGGAGACAAACGGCGGGCCGGGAGGAGCGGCTTGTAAGCCCCGTTTGCCCCCCAGGTCGCCCGCCGGACCACGAGGCGGAATTCCTCAATCACCTGTATCGCAGAAAGGGGATGCTGCTGCCACGAATGTTTGTAAACTGTCATTTAATTCAACCTCCTGTCTTCCCTGGGGTGACGGGTTTCACCGTGAAGTGAGAGTATTTATCAAATTCACACTTCTAACTCACCATTACTCATCTTCATTTCTAATTCCAAGCCTCACGTCCTGATGTGACAAATGGAAAAGCCAGCTGGGCTGCGGCGTCTGCCTGCTGTTACACCTTTGCCTTTTAAACCTCTCGAGTGAAAACTCGGGTTGTCAGTTGAATTATAGCTCATCGGGTGTGGGCTTGCAGCCATTCCGTTTATTTATCTCAATTTATTAGAAGTCATCAATACATAAAATGGGAATAATAGGCCATAACACACAAACTTGTGTTTCTCCATGAAGATGTCTCAATGGTTACTGCAAAACGCTGTGGTGGTGTCATGGTCAGGACAGATTTACCGGACCTCTTACTCCTATAAACTACAGATTATTACTAATAATTTGAATATTTTGCAATGTTTTAATATAGCCAAATAAGGCTTTATTATAAAATTGATGTACAATTTTAATTAGGTTTTATATCACTACAATAGATTTTTTCTATCAAAAAGCAATTTCTACCCTGCAGTCAGGATAAGGAGGAGGAAACGCAGAACTCGGCGCACAGTGAACACCATTGCCACCTTTGAATTATAAAGCTCACTTTTATGTAACCATAATTGTGAGGTTTTCTATCTGATTTGCAAATCGCAAGGGCAACGCAAGTGTCTTAATGCGTCCTGAACTGCCTGCTTTCTGTTAGTCACTCGGCTCTAATACTCATACAGTCCTTTCGCATCGTGTTTAAATACGTGGAGAAGGCAGAGCTCCTTCGCAAAAAAGCAAAGTAACAAGAATCCGTGTGCATTTATTATTAAAATGGCGGGAATATTCCCACGCAGGAGCCCCATCCCGACGCTTCTGTAGGCTGGAGGAGGCATGTGCACACAGAATCCCAGGATGGCGGGGGTTGGAAGGGCCCTCTGGAGCCCACCCAGCCCAGCCCCTGCCAGAGCAGGGTCACCCAGCGCAGGCTGCACAGGGCCGCGTCCAGGCGGGTTGGAATCTCTCCAGAGAAGGAGACTCCACACCCTCCCTGGGCAGCCTGGGCCAGGGCTCGGGCACCTCCTAATCGCTCTACATACCCGTATCCTCCCCGTCACAAAGATCCCACCTTGGCCAGACTAAGTGGTTTAAACGTTTAGCTGTGTCAGATGGAGGTTAACGGCTCTTTAAGGATGAGAAAATATTTTTTTCATCCTCACTCGAAACATTATTCTGTTCTGCTTCTCCTGAATAGGGAACAGCAACGCCTATTAAACGTTCTCCCACGTCGCTCTAGCAGTACTGCTATTCCCTGTTCGGGACTTTTTTCCTTCTGCATATACTTAAAGAAAAAAATCTTCCTTATTGACCCATTGTAATTCATAGAGAAATCACCATAAAATACATATTTTTTATTCTTTCCCCATGGACGGTCTGTACCCGTAACTACCGGCGGGACCGGTGTCAGGGGGCCGCTGTGCGGGGCTGGGGAGGGGGACGCGGCGGGCGCATCCCCGGGGCAGCCGGCCGGGCTGGTCACGCTGCCGGGCACAGCCGCAACGCGGGGGCAAGGCAGGTCCCTGCCTTTTACCCGGCGCCTCCGTGTAGCGGCGTGGGGAACGGCCGCTGGTCGCGGCAGGGACGGCACCCCTCCAGCACCCCCGACGAAGCAGGGCTTGCAGCGCGCGGCAGGAGATGCCGCAGGGTCCCGGTCGGGACGAGGGCTGCGGCGGGGCCCCGAGCAGCGCGGCTGCGGCCGCCGTGCCCACTCAGCTGCGCTCGCCCGAGCTCCCCCCGAGCTAAGGAGCCCTCGCGAGCGGCAGTCAGAGCTCCCTGAGGACCAGCAAAGTGCCCTCACCACCGGTTGCTACACAGCCACGAGTCCGGGCGTGTTTCACAAGCTGCGTGGTGTCTTTCAGCATCTCCTGGAAAATACCGATAGTGAAGTTTTCTGTGATTATAGAAAGTCTGAAATTGCAAATGATAGCAGCATTCACACATCATTTTAATGCCTGTTGTATCACACCAGCCTGATCTGTGACAGCCTTTAATAACGGTCTTTGGTGTCTGTTGTCCTACAGAATCGCAATGTCACACCGGGCAGCCGAGCGAGGCTTACGACGAATTGATTTGAAATTAAAAATGAAGACAGCCGCTCACTTTTCATTACTCACCCTGTTTCTCAGAAAGCAAAGGTAAATCACTGTCTCTACTTCTTAGCAGATCAAGACGGCTTAAGAGGCCGCGCACATCGCCAAGCTACCCGAAACGCCCGCGCGCCTGCCCTCCCGCACCGCCTCCGCCGCCGCGGCCCTGGGGCTGGGCGCTCCCTTGCCGCGGCAGCAGCTGACTGTGCGCTGCACCCGTCTTGCCCGCCCGCGCCTCCGTCCTGGAGCACGGGACGTCGTTCCTCCGATGCTGTGGAGCAAGGGATGCTGTACCACCACAGACACCAGCGCCTGCCATTGATATTCCGTGTCCTTTGTGCTTTCTGCTTGTTTGCTGAAATTCCACTGTTGTTTTGAACAGAAGTGTTTACCTACTTGCAAATATTTTGCATATATTGTCTTTCAGCCTCGCTGTTTATATCTGTTGCATGTATATCCCAAAATGGCACATTTTCATTTCGCTTCTATCATTGCACGGCACGGCACATTTGGGTTGCTGAATAATTCATCACAATCTAATCTGGGTTATAAACTCTGGTAGCTTTTGAGCTCAGCACTCAGCCTGCATACTGTGGGCAACAGTTGGGTTTTCTTCTGGAGAGCAAATAAAAAAAGGTAAATGTCTTATGAATAAATAAACGGAGAACTTTGCAGAATGCGTTGTTTTTAGTATAGAGCTATAGTGAACTGAGTATCACTAAATGCTCCAAAACGGACCTCGCCCGGCTCCTCTGCAGCTCGCGCCAGGGGGTCCCCACGGCTCAGAGGGAAATCCGAGCAGAGGCGGGAGCAGAACAGCCGTTCGCGACCGTTG
Source organism: Phoenicopterus ruber ruber (assembly GCA_009819775.1). Classification (NCBI taxonomy): domain Eukaryota; kingdom Metazoa; phylum Chordata; class Aves; order Phoenicopteriformes; family Phoenicopteridae; genus Phoenicopterus; species Phoenicopterus ruber. The sequence goes on from CM020219.1 coordinate 577,970, forward strand.
CTGCATCCCTGGAAAGGTGCTGCCTGGTCAGCTGCCGCCCGGCGCCGCGGGGAGGGCCCGGCAAGAGCAAGCGCAGCCGAGGAAGCGCTGCCCTGAAAGTAAGTTACGTTTCTTGGTATCCTAAACCTGTGTTTGCGAACAAAAGCTTCTGAAATCGTTCTGTCTCCGAACAACCTGGTAGCACCAACTAGCGGGAAGTGTCAGGCTGGGAGCTACGGGCCAGCTGAGTGCTCCTCCGGAGAAGCCTGGCTGCTGGGCAGCCGGGGCGGGATGGGATGGGATGGGAGGGCAGGGGAGGGGATGGGATGGGATGGGATGGGGTGGGGTGGGATGGGACGGGATGGGATGGGATGGGAGGGGACGGGATGGGATGGGATGGGATGGGGTGGGGTGGGATGGGATGGGATGGGGTGGGGTGGGATGGGACAGGATTGGATGGGATGGGATGGGAGGGGATGGAATGGGATGGGATGGGATGGGGTGGGGTGGGATGGGACGGGACGGGACAGGACGGGACAAGATGGGACAGGATGGGATGTGATGGGATGGGATGGGATGGGGTGGGGTGGGATGGGACAGGATGGGACAGGATGGGGTGGGATGGGATGGGACAGGATGGGATGGGATGGGATGGGACAGGATGGGACGGGACGGGATGGGACGGGATGGGACAGGATGGGATGGGACAGGATGGGATGGGATGGGACAGGATGGGATGGGATGGGACAGGACAGGACGGGATGGGACAGGACGGGACGGGACGGGACGGGGCAGGATGGGGACTTTGCCACCTCCTCCGCCCCAAAGCCCAGCTGCTGGAGCACGCGTTCCGCGCTGGTGCAGGCTGCTGTGTACGGACACACCGCTGGGTCCTTTCCAGAGCCCGAGACCTGGCTGTGGGCAGTGCTCACTGCACGATCGTAGCGTTTGCTCCTGCCCCACAGCCCGGGAGCCTGTCAGTGCTGTGCCAGGGTGCCCCGCGGAGCCGGTGCGGCCGGCCAGCGCTCTCACGTCCTTCGGGGGCAGCTGACAGCGGGGAGCGCCGGATTCGCGGGTTTTCACGCGGACAGCAGGTGCGATGGGTGGCACAGCCTCGGTAAGAGAGCTAGTGTGGAAACCCCAGCTCACATGCAATCGCAAAACGTTGCGGCTGGGACGGTTTGGGTTCCTCCGCTGAGAGAGACCCTGGCACCGGAGAGGGTGGGCGATGGGCACGTGCGCACGCAGTGCCCTGTCACTGGGCAGTAGGATGATTAGTGCGTTAAATAACGGGCATACCTCCCTCTAAATTAGTTTCATACATTTATATGCAAAGGGCGTATGTTTGTGTGTGTGTGTCTGTGTATTTTCTCTTCAATCTAACACAATATAAGATGAATGCTTGTATAAATCAGATTTTATTTATTATTATTATTTTTGCAGATGGCTGTCTCTGATTCACCCGCCTTTCAAGGCTGATAGTGTTTTGGGGGTGGGTGGGATGTTTTTCTGGGGTGCAAGAATGCCTGCAGCGCCTAGGATGGTGGCTACCATCTAAACCTGCCATTTAAATTCAGAGCAGTGTTGGATCAATACAAAAATCTTTCTATGATGTGTGGCAAAACACATTTCTGCTGTATTTAATCATGTGGTTTACAATAATTTGATGTGTGCCTCTTCAAAATGGCGCTGGACCCAGGTCAAAACTCAAACCCGAAGTGTCTGCTGGTCAAGTCACAGCGAAGAGAGCAGATCTGCAGACCAAATATCGCTTTTCGGAGGGCTGATGCTGCTCGCCAGCACGCCCAGGGTTTCGGTGGAAGTTGTCACCGTGCTGCAGCTCTTTTGACTCTGTGTGTTTCCCAGCGCGGTGCTGGGCGCTTCCCGGGAGGCTGTGGATGGGAGGGATCCGCAGCCCCGGGCACCGCTGCCCACGGCAGCACCGACACCGGCGGGTCGGTGCCTTCCCAGGCGTGTTCCTCAGCCGCGGCGTCCCCTCTGCGCCCCGGAGCGCTGCCGCCGCCGCACCCGGGGCCGCGAGCGCGTGCTGGATGCGTCTGCTTCCCTAAAGACAGGCAGAGCGCGTGAGATTTAGCTAAATACGAAGCTGTTGAGCCTCACCTCCTTGTGTTTTTTTGACGGTGGCTTTTCCCGCTTTCCCCGCTTGCTTGTTCTGCATTAACGGCGCGTTGGAGCGTTTCCCGCGCGGCGGTGCGCTAGCCGGGCCGCGTACCGAGCCGCGCCGGGGGGTTTGCAGGGAGGTCGCTACAACGGACGCACGCTGCTTGAAAACCAACACGATCCGGGTTTTCTGTTGGTACATGTGCGTTATTCCCGGTCCCTAGGCAGCGGGCTGAGCTCCTTGAAGCGGATATTCAGATGTGAGTACTCTCTTTTCCAAGGTCAAAACGTGCTTTCTGTAGATGCACTTTACATCCTCATTTCCCTGGTTTTACTGCTCCTCCTTCCTTACTCAGCGTTCCTGGCACTGACTATGAAATAAAGTCCTGGGACAGAATTCTAAAATACTAGCGGTATATTTCAAGATATATAGGCTATTTATTTTCTTCTTACATAAACATAAGGAGAACTGAACTATGGAATAATCCTGCCACAGCAATATATTAAAAAGAATCAAATTTTGGTCCATCTAATTATTTTTTCTGTACCCTATTTTTGCATTAGTTTACTACCTTGAAGATTCAGAACTGCTGATCATTTACGTATTATTCTTTCCATCTTCTATCAATACATATCTACAAAGCAAAGGAAATGTATTGGGAGAGAAAGTGCGAACTTTGAAGGCTTTAGCGTCTGCCCTAGCAAAGTTCCCAGTGCATCCAACAGATGTTTTGCCAGTATAAGGACGCAATGAAATCCGCAGGGTATTGTCCTATTTGAATTTTATTATATCTTCATTTCTTGTTTTTCCCTTGTTTGCTTGTTTTTGAAAGAGCCGGTAACGTATAAACATAGGTTTGTAAATAAGAAAGTGAAAGATATGTCAATACTGGCAGTCCCCGAGGACCGAGCTTCTTTAATTTTAATTACACTTAAAGTCAGCCTCCCCACACCTTTTGCTGAATGTTTTTCTCTTCCTAATATTATATGGGGAAAAAAATGCAGGCAGCGTCTGGTGCCTTCTTGACAAGTTCAATTGATCGTAGCACGACTGAGAAGTAAGGCTGGTATGGAACAAGCTTTCATTGATCGCTGGAGTGGCATCGGCTTCGCAGGGAATTTGCAGCAACATCAGGTTCAGGAGCAAGTGCCAAAAAAGTAACAAGAAACTGCTGTTTGCGTTCCTGGAGGCTGTTAGCGTGGCTCTGCATTTCCACCGGCTTTCAGTGGTGCAGCAGCCAGCGTGGACTGGGGGGGGTTCCTTTTTTTTTTGAATTATGTTTTGAATTCTAAGTAAAATTAAAACAAAGTTTACTACCAAACTTAACAATGAAATGAGTATGTGATAAAAGGGCTTGTTTTCCAGAAATGCATGCGCTTCTGACCGTAACAATTAGTTTCAATACAGGACATGATCTTTCCTTACTAGCTACGCTTCTAAATCCTCAGACCGCCTAAATTAATGTGATTATTGCCAATGATCGCTGTTCTCAAGAAGCTTAAAACCTGCTGTGTGATTTTATCACGAAGTATCTGTTGTGTGGCTGGCAGGACCAGCCCAGACCGGGACGGTCCCGGGCTCTGCTCAGGCCAGCGACGCCGCGCAAGCCCCGAACCCCGCACGTCGGTACGCAGCCGGGGCTGCTCCGAACGGCTCCGCGGAAAGGCTGAACCACCCTCACGAGCTCGTTCGCAGGCTCCAGGCGGTGGGGAGGAGGCTGGCTGGATTAAGATCTGTGATTCCAGCTGTAACTGGTAGTGATAGCAGCTTGAATAGATATTGTATGCATTTTTATTGTAACATTTTCTGAAGTGCCACTATTAAGAAATATGACATTTGTTGTACATTCCACAAGAAAATGTGTATCGTATTGATTTCTTTGTGTTTACCTTAGAATCCTGTTTATTCCATGTTATCTTTTCAACGAAAATGAAGACACAGAGAATCCAATGTGTTTCTTTACTGCAGCGAAAAATACCCCTCATCTTCATATCTTGAACCATCACAGAGAATGACATCCCACATCCCAATATTTTTATCTCACATCCTAGTCTGAAATGTATCAGTGTGGGATAATAACCACTTATTTTTTCACAGGATGCACATAAAAGGAAACACATAACCAACTTTCACTCTATTATCACTCTGCTGTTTCAGTTGTGAATGGTCCATAGAGAAAAGAAAACAAGCCATAAGAAACAATAATTTTAACCTATAAGCTCCCCCCCCAGTATTATGCTTCTTCCACCCATTTAAAGCACCACTCCTCATTTTCTGATGAGAAAGAAACCCTGATATTTCGTATCCATCTCCGGACTAAGCAGAGCGTTGCCCAGCATTGCGTCTGGGGGACGGGGGCTCTCTGGGATGACGCCCTCACCTTGCGGCATCGCTGCCGGCACGGCCTTTGGTGATGCTCGGGAGGGCAGGCGAGCTCCTGCCCGCAAACCCATCACTGCGGGACACACGCCGCAGCCCTCTCCTGGGAGAAGGGCAGCCCATCCTTGCTCCGTGTGTGTGCAAAATCCTGTCCGGGGAAGGGTTTCCCGTATGAAAAATTACATTTAAAAGTTACTGCTATGAATAAAGCTTGGGGCCACGCGCTCGGCATGAGTCAGCGCGGGCTGTGTCTGTGGCTGCTTGCCTCGTGGAGGGCATTGCTTGATGAGGCCAAAATACAAATAAGTATTAAGTACCTAAGTATTATAGCAATAATTATCCTGCCCTGAGTGAGAATTTCTGTCTGAGAGGCTGCTCTCGTGTGCCACGGTGGCTCTTGGGGAGCGCAGATGCTCCTTGACTCTTCCTTTGCCTCTCATTTCCCCTCCTTCTTCCTCTTTCCGATGTCTAAATTTCACCTGATGGGCTCATTTTTAACTATCTGCTCGTAGTTTCTCAAAAAGCTTTTAGATATATTTAGAAAAATGTTGCAAAGTAATCCTGAGAAAGTCTTTTAATGCTAAACATCAGTTCTAAGGGGCAAAAGGAAACGCCTCTTCTGCAAACCACCGACAGAAGCGCCCAGCAGTGATCCCCTGGGCGCTGCCCGCTCGGCGCTGTCCCGCCGGGACGGCTCTGCGGCCGGAGCCTTGCCGGGTCCGGCTTCGCTCGCACTGAGCGTTGCGAAACAGCACCGGAGATGGACGAGCTCTTTGCAAAAATGAGGGCTGTACTAAAGCTGTCTTCATCCTTCATCTTCATCCTCACGTGCCAGTTTTCTTCCCTATGTCCCCATCCCTGGAGGGATTGAAAAGCCGTGTAGATGTGGCGCTTGGGGACATGGGTTAGTGGTGGCCTTGGCAGTGCTGGGTTAATGGTTGGACTCGATGATCTTAAAGGTCTTTTCCAACCAAAACGATTCTGTGATTCTATGATTCTATGACCGAAGTGTGGGGACATGTTCTGCCCCGCCGGCTGTGCGTGCCCTGCCCTGCTCTCACGGCCACGTCTCCCAGGGGCTGCCCCAAACCTGCGTGGGGCCCCCCGGGAGGACTCACTCACGGGACGAGCAGCACTCCTCCAGACGGCTGGCTCGGGAGCGGAGAAGGCTGAGGGAAGGTAGAAGAGGTGTAGCAACACCCTTCAGCATCATCGCTACCACCCTCCGGACTTAGAAAGTTTTTTGAATTTTGGGTTTTTTTTCATTTTGTGGGATTTTTGCAATGTCTTTGCCCCCGTGATTAAAAGCACAGACAGTTGCATATCTGACTTGAAAAGGTCAGACACAGAACCATCAAAATATTACAGAAAAGACTATTGTAAGATTTTAATTTTTGCCCCTGCCAAAGTTGATATTAGAAGGAATCATTCATGAAAGCCCAGCCCTATGACATTTCTAGCTAGATTAGGACATCAAAGACCCCTTCCATTTTCAGACTCACCTCGTGCATTAAAATGTTAACCTTTTTTAATGTTTTGCCATTGTCTATGGAATTTGGTATAGTAGTTTAGCAAGCACGGAACATTTCTTAGCAAGATATTGTAGGAAATGATTGATTTTCCTTGCAGAGGACTTCAGCTTATTTTAGTGAGCTACTGGGTCATTTGGAAAATAAAGTTCTGGGAAAATGACAGGTCAGAAGGACTGATGAAGATCGTTAAGGCATAAAGCACAGCAGCTCCTGTTCACAGGCAACTGAAGGTGAGAAAAATTTCTCATATATCTCACCGTTATTAAAATATCAAGTATCCGTACCTGCCAATTAGGTAACCTCTATGCCACAAGGGCAAATTATTTTAATTATAGGATTGTTGCGTGCTCAGAGAAGATCATTTCTTTGGAAAATAAAATAAGCTGAAATTAAGGCATTACAGGAAAAAAAAAATGGTTAATTGCTTTGAGCTAGAGACTTGTAGTGAGGGAGGTGTGACACCCAGAGAAGTTTCATCAGGTCTGGCAAGAAGCAGCAATTTTAAGTTAAATACAGGTTAGGCTGAATCGCTGCCAGCTTCATACGATTCTGTTATATCGTTGAGAGAAAAGGGTCATTAGTGGCCGCAGTGCACAGGCTGTGGGCAGAGGGAGGGAGCATTTCTCCTGCTGGAACAGGGGATGAGAAAAGCCATCGGTACGTGCGGAGAGCCCGGGCAGCGGGGCCAGCGCGTGCCTGCGTGCCCCCAGCCCCACGGCGACGACTGCGGGTCTCCAGCGTGGCTCAGTCTCACTGTGCGCTGGGGCTTTGGAGCTATCTGTCCGACCCGCATGTGCGGGGAGGTCCTTGGCTTGACGCTTTCAGACCTCTTTGAAGGGAGCCACGAGAAGCCCTCCTGCTCCGGCTGGTGCTGCGGGACTGATCCTGCCACAGGAGAGAGGGACGGAGGAGAACGGGAGCAGCCAAGTGACACGTACCTTTGGTTTCCAGCTCCTTCTGGGGGCTGTGCGTGACCATGGGCAGCACGCGGAGGGTCATCGTGCTGGCTGAAGTCCCTGCAAACCTTCCTGCGACTTTGGAATAAGACCTCCCAAAGACACATTTGGCCACGGGATGAGCAGAGAGGAACAAGCGAGTCAAAAGCGATTAGGAGGGGGCAAAAACCTGAAAACATGACCAACCATTCGGGCTCCTGCAGGTTTCAGGTCTGCGGAGGCTGAGTTCGGTTGTCACGGGCAGCGGTACCGGGCTGGCGGGGTGCCCGAGGCCGGCGAGGCTGCCGGAGGCCGGCACTGCGTCATGGTGCAGGGTCAGCCCTCGGACCGCAGCGGCCACTGCCCGGACCGCAGCTGCTGCCGAGGGAGGAATACGGGGTTCTGGGGAGTGGATTCACACTGGAAGGTCTAGAAGTTGCTTAATATGCCCTTTCGCGTGATAAGATACTCTCATCAGACAATGGTATCCTTTATAATCTGCCTCCTTTTCTACACAGAGGAAACAAGAATTGTATGGAAATTTTATCCAGATCTGCTGAATGAAGCTGAAAGAGTTTTTCAGATCCACTGAAATCTTTCTCCTTTTAGACAATGAATCACAGTCTTAACTAGAAGAGAGTATTAAGCTAATATCTTTTGGACCAGTAATGTATTTCAAAGGACATGCAAACCACTGACGTCTCCAGTGACTCTTTGTCTTATTTTTATTAAATACTTCATCACTCTAGAAAATACCTTGGAGCTTGTTACAGCTGAAGATGGCTTTAAAATATGATAATATAATGCACCACAATGACATATCCATTTTTATGTCTCTCCATTCGGATTGCAGAGCAAGGATGCTCATAACAGACGTGTCCAGGAACTGTTGCTTTCTTCCAGTCGCATTCGGCTGTTCCTTAGGTAACTCCCTTCAGAAGAAAGTTTCACGTGGCACTCATTATTCAAGGAGCAGTCTTTCCCTTTCCAGGTAAATAATTTTCAAATATTGACCAATTTTTGTTAGAACAATATATTCTACTCACAAGAAAAAGGTGGGCTGCAGTCCTGCCATTCACAGGAGATGGCCAGTGGAAATTCTGCTCCAGCATTTCTCTTGGACAGCCCCAACGCGAGCTCGGGCCCCTCCTGGTTGCTCCGTTCTCCGTGATGCTGGAGTCCCGCAGCTCATCGGAGCTGGAGCCATGAGGCTGGACCCAGCCGGGGTTTGGCACTGGCCGCTCACCGGGGGGCTGAGAGCTGCCGCGAGGGGATCTGCAGCGACCCCCCGAAGGCTGGCAGTGCAGCGAGGCGCTCGTGCTGCTTTGGCCGGGATAGAGCTGATTTTCTCCCCAGGAGCTGGCACGGGGCTGTGTCTGGGATCTGGGCTGGACACAGCGCTGATAACCCAGGGATGTTCCGTCACTGCTGAGCAGGGCTGACACAGAGCCGAGGCCTTTCTGCTCCTCACCCCACCCCACAGCGAGGAGCTGGGGGCACGAGGAGCTGGGGGGGACACGGCCGGGACAGCTGCCCCCGACTGACCCCAGGGATGTCCCACACCATGTGGCGTCATGCTCAGCGTATAGAGCTGGGGAAGGAGGAGGAAGGGGGGACGTTGGGATCGATGGCGTTTGTCTTCCCAAGTCACCGTCCCGCGTGCTGGACCCTGCTGTCCTGGGGATGGCTGAGCACCCGCCTGCCGTGGGAAGCAGGGAAGGAATCCCTTGTTTGGCTTTGCTTGTGCGCGGCTTTTGCTTCACCTGTTAAACTGTCTTTGTCTCAACCCACCAGTTTTGTCACTTTTACCCTCCCGATTCTCTCCCCACCCCGCTGCGGGGGAGTGAGCGAGCGGCTGCGCGGGGCTGAGCTGCCGGCCGGGGTTAAACCACAACAGGGGTTCACCATTTATAATAAACGTGAATTTACTGTGACCAGTTCTGCTGCAAGGTTGCATGGCCTTGGTTGGCCAAATAAAGGCATTTCAGCTAAAAGGGGTCTAGCCCGGCAAACACCAAACTGCAGGAGGTGTATAAGGCCCAGCCACACCACGGCCACGTCCTGAGGTCCTGAGCCCAGCCAGGGGCTTTGCCTGCCCTGGGCTGGCGAGCCTGGAGCTGTCAGGACAGGGGCTGCCGGCACGGTGCATCCCTGCTGCCGGCCCCATGGCCGCTCCCGGCAGCTCCTCGCCTCCCCAGCTTCCCACAGCCGCTGCCGACCGAAGCCAGGTTTCCATCCTTTGCTGCATCTGCGCGTGAATGGGGAGCGGAGCATCAGCCGTAATCTTCGGGGAGTGCTTCTGACTGATGCCCCATCTTCCCTTGCAGCCTTGACAAACACTCGAGAACTCAAACAGGCAAATTAAAAATGAGGCACGGGAAAGCAAGACAGGTCTCCAGGAAGAGCAGTTGGCGTGACTGCTCTCCAGGGACAAGTCTATGGAGTGCTTGGGGAATTCACAGATGCATGTATGCATATATTTATATACGTAGGCATACAAATATATATATATATATATTCCTGCAATTCTAAAATAATTCCAGAATTCCTAATGAACTGGGAAATAGTTCTGCCTAGTGAAAATATTTTATTTCAATGCAGAGCTTTTAATTATTTAATCAAAAACTAGAAATATTGCTCTCTGAGCACTTTAAGCTTCTGAATCCAGAAACTTGAGATACTCACTGAAGCTGGCTCTCACTCCAAAGACCTGAGGTTTAAAAAGCTTTTATTTTCAGACACAAGTAGCAATTTTGCTGAAAAACTGTTACCGTTCCTTGGAAAGCAGCCTCCCCCCCGCTGGGAAAAGAGCCGTCCCAGCCCCGCTGCCCGTCCCCTTGCTGCGCGTCTGGGTGCGAGGAGGGGCCGTGTCGAGCCGTGTCGCAGCATCGTCCTCGCCAGGTGCTTGGAATAATTCGGGTGTCAGACCCGGTGCTTCTCTTTTCCAACACCAAAATACGCTTCGTCACCCACTGGCCGTTTTGCTTTCAGCAAGAGCGTGTCCTAATAACTGTGCAGGAGAAATCTTCCTGTCGTTTTGCTTGTGGGGAAAATACGTCCTGATCGACAAAGTGAAACAAAAGGAATTCTCTCTGGCAGGGCCCAGGTCGCTAAGTGCAGCATCGCCAGAAGGCGGGCGGTTTCTAGACATACACCAGGCCCTTGAAAGAAAATCTTTGGTGAAAACTTGCCTTATTCAGGGAACGGGCACAAGGCGCTCAGCATGCTCATAGGCAGCTTCTTCACGTGTCCCCTCCTCGCTGTTCTCTCTCTTTTTATCTCACCTCCATTTCAAGGGAGCTCAGACAAAGCCAAGAGCCGAGCTCCAGGAACTGGTGGCAAGATGGTGTTGCCATGTTATAGATTATCGCAGTGATTGCCATGGAAACGGGAGGATGGGACTGACCTTGCTAGTTTGCCACTGATCCTGCGAGGGCTCAGCCTTGCATCTCGTGTTAAGCTCTTCTGGGGTTGGAGATACACATCTGAAGTTAATAAATTAGAGGGGTAAAAGCCACAGAATTCTGGAAATGCAAAATGTAGGATCCTTTAATCTGCGCTTCAGGCGTGCTTGCTGTGAAGGCAACAGCTATTTTTGTGCAAATGGTTCCCTGTGATACAAAAGAGGTTTAATATTAAGTTCACTGTTAATTATACAATTCCCTAGGTTTTCCAGGGCCTTTTTATAATACAGGTCTCCAAACGGGAAGATAGCTAACCCCTTCTTTCAAAACCTCCCCCCAGCCTCATCCCTGTTCGGGGGCCTCAGACAGCGGCGGTGACGCAGTGCTCTGCCCGCCTCTCCCCCGTAACTTCACAATTTACAGCCTTTTTTGTTACCACGATGAGCCGAGGATCACCCTGAAAGAGAAATTGGGTGCTTACACGTCTTTCCCTCTCACATAGGTACAGAAGTGTTGTTTTAACCACATTTTTAATCACGCCCTATTGCTATATTTACACAGAAAGCCCCATCTCCTGCGTCAGTCTGTGGTGCTCAACCAGCCCGCAAGCAACGCTGCGGAGCGGCTCCACGCGCCCCGGGCCGTCGCTGCCCCACGGGCGCACAAGGGCACCCGGGGGCTGCGGGGCACTGGCCCGGGGCCCCCGACGGGCTTTCCCCGGCGGCGCGGGTTCTCGAGCTGCGGCTGAGTACAGACACACCGTCCCCGGGGACGTCCAGCGGCTCTCCTGCAGGCCACGGCCCTTGGTCTCTGCAGAAGCGGCCAGGGTGCCCCGGGACGGGTGTGAGGAGGTCTCTGCTCCGGCGGGGGGTGAGGAGCAGGTGCAGAAACACCGAGTTTCCCGGAGTTCCTAAGAAAAGGTGTGCACTAATCCTGCGCTCCGTGCACTGTGGCGGCCAGGCACCAGCATCTCCAGGCCAGGAGTCTTCTTGCGGTTTCGGTGCTACGGGGACCTGCCGTGACACTCGCTTCTGTTCGTACAACGTAAGGACAAGAAAACATCCGAGACAACAAGAGCAGGCCGGTCCCCTGACACCGAGCAGAGAATTAATTACAAAATACAACCGAAAAGGAATAAGAATAATTGACGCGCTGAAGTAGCGCAGCAGTGAAACGGGAAGAGGGCAGCGAGGGAAGAAGCCGGGTGTTACAGAGCTCGGCCACACGTTCACAGTCGCTCCGCGCCCCGCGGGCTCCGTTTGCTTGCAGGTACCCGCCGCACTGAACTGGGGCTTCGCCGCGTCCTTCCGTCTGGAAACAAGGGTGTCTTCCCTGTGGGATTCCGGGTCCATTCTTATCAGTACAATAGCGATGTAACTTCAAATTCATTTGAAGAGTGGTAAGTTAGGCAACTATCTGAATAAATCAGTTTGTCTCCAGAACTTGATTTCCAATGTCTCACACTGTTACTTCAGATACATGCGCAAGACTGGAAATGTAACGAAATATTTACATGGGTTTAATTTGTTCTGTGCTTTTTGACCTATGTTCACAAGTGACCTATATAGCTTTTTATAGAGCTGTTTGAAATGATGGAGATGTTACTTTCATATTTACATTTAATTTAATTTGTAAATTTCTTGCAGGTTTCACGTCTTCTCTTGCTGTCTGCATTAGTGGGACCAGTTTACAGCGATTCTCAAAGGGGAAAAACCTTTTCGTGTTCCCTTCTCTTGATCTTTTCTGCTGTATCTTCATTTTCATCGTAGTTTGTCTTCTCACTCGTGTTACAAACCCACCACATTCCACAGAGAAAATATTCAGGATGGCCTGAAAAGAAAGCCAACTGCTATTTAAGAGGCCGAGGCAGACGCCCTTATCAGACCAGCAGTGTGTCACTACATCACGCTCTGGTCAAGGGCTGTTAGTACGAAACAGAAAAGCTTACCTAGCTCCAGCTCGGGGAGCTCTGGTATCTGCGCAGGCTCCTCTTGTTTCCCTTTTGTTGATAACCTTGTTTCTAAGTGGCACAAGCGTGAGCACTCGCTCTGCCCCGTCGGTCACTTTGCGCTAGCAGGAGGAGGGAGGGATGCTCCCGTGTCCGGCCGAGGCGTTCGTTTTTTTCCCCCGGGAGGTTTCTGCGCATAGTGCTATGTTTTTGTGACCAGTCGGTGACGGTCTCTGGTAGTGCCAAACCAGTCGCGGCTGTTTTTCCCCGCACCGCTTCCCAGCGGTGATGCAGAACGGCTGGGTACCGCTTACAGTCCCCCGGGGCTGCGGGGGGATGCAAACACACCCGCTAATGGCGGGGGGAGCGCTGGCAACTTCTTAAAACCAAAACCTCAGTCTCAAATGCCTTGAGAGGAGCACGCTGCAGCCACTGGTGTTTTCCTCACAAACGGTTCTGTGAGGGGCTCAACCCGAAGGTCCCTGCCACGGGAGAACGCGGGAGCAGCGCCTTCTGCCTGCTTCCCACTTCCTACCCAAGCCGCCAGGGCCGGCTGCATTTACAGCAGCTGCTGTCGATAGGAGAGAATGCGATCTGCTCACGTAAGGACAAACGTAGCAAAACCCCCCCAGATTTGCTTTAACAATCTAACGGACTCCACAGAACGCAGCTGTTACTTGGGCTCCGTTCACGCCCACCGCCTGAACCAGAACGGCTCCCTCGGGGAATCGGAGGGGCAACCTCACACACGCACGCACAAAGGGGCTGCTTTTCGCGGCGAGGGGCAGGAAGATGCTCCCCTCCGCAGACAGCTCTGCTCTCTGCTGCAGGCAGTAGGAGTGGGCGTCTATCATTAAGGAAATCGTTGCTCGTTATGTATTTCGCAATACCGTCACTGAATCCTAGCCGTGGAGCCAGGAACTTCAGCGATGCTCCACGTGTGGTGAATGCCGGGGCGGCCCCTGCCCGCGGTGGCTTGCAGAGGAACGGCACGGCCGTGCAGAGCGTGCCGTGTTCCCGCTGGGTGCCTGGGGCTGCGCTCCTCTGCCACGGGCCATGCCTGGCCTGCAGCGGAGCCCTGCAGAGAACCGGCCTCAGGAGCCCTGTCAGCTCAGCATCACAAACCTCTCGTCCTCCCGCCACGTCCTGCGAGCCCCCATCACCACACGCAGCTCCGTTACCACGGCGGGCATGGCCACGCGTCGCCCTGGCCCGCTCTTTGCTGTTAGTGCCTGAGAGACCTTCTCCTTATTTAATCTGAAAGCATAAGTGTTTCCTTTTCTATCAAAAACAAGCAAGCAGCCAACCCCCCCCGACCCAGCAGTATAATCCCGGGGGACGCGGCTCGCCAGGCGTTTCGCGCGGGGTTTAGTGAAGCCAGGAGACGTCCCCGAGCCACGTCCCGGCAGCGGCAAGCTGGAAGCCACACAGGTCACTGGCTGCCAGGGGAAGCGCGGGCGCCACAAACGCTGCACCGGGGACTTCTCAGGAGCTGCCCAGAGCCGTGTGAGACTCAAACCATGCACAGAAGGCAGACAGTTGCCCTTCGACTTTTTATTTTTTTGGTTAGTGTGAAGACATGATTCCCCAGTCTTTCAGATAATAAAGCACAACCGTTCCAAATGGAAATATTGAGTAAAAAGGTGTTTGCTTCAGTTCAAAGCCAAGTTTGCTTCAAAACTCCAACACTTCTCCTGGGCACGGAGCTCTCCCGGGATTTCTGGCACCTCCAGCTCCCCCCCAGGCAGAGGCAGCCTGAGAAGAGCTTTGTCGCTCCCTCGCCCGGCGGGAGCTCGGCGAGGGCACGTCCCGCCGGCTCCTGGGGTCCCGCGGTGCCACGGCGGCGGCAGGAGGCAGCTCGAAGCGGTGGCCCGCGGCCGGAGCGGCTCGCGCTGTCACACGAAGTCCTGACAGCGGCAAGGAAATCACAAGGGAAAAAATGCTGCCACTCCTGCCGTGAAAAGTCATGAGGGATAAATGTGTATTTTGTACATTTTACATTTCTCAGAATGAAATACTGAAGAGTATTAACAACAAAAGATAAAGCAAACTGACATTGTTCTTTTGCACTGAAAAAAATTACACTCAGGTAGACTTATTTCTGGTTTTATTATTATTACTCTTATTATTTTGAAGAAGCTAGCAAGTAATGAAGCAAACAAAAAAAATCAATTATTTGCATAATCCTGCTGGAATTTACTTTAAGCTCGAATTACCTCCTAAGGACAAAAGTCTGCACGCTGGGGTTTGCAGGCGTGCAGTAAAGACGCGGCATGTTCGATAAAATGGTGCGTATCAGCAGTAAGGTGGGGGAAATCTGTAAACTTTCGGCCCACGAAGAAGATCAGTTTGAGGCAAAAGGTCCCAGGTTCCCCGTGCTCCCCAGCCTCGTTCATCCGTTCCTTCTTAAAACGTCTGGATTCATCGCGGCACTGTCCTGCGGGCAGTTGCGGTGCTGCCAGCGCCTCGCCTGCCGGGGACGGTCACGGGAGCCGTTTTGGGCTCTGCAGCGAGATCCGGGGCAGTTGTGTGACCCCGGTCGGCAGCTGCCTGGACAACACGTTAGCTCTTGGATGGAGATGCCTGTGGCCATTGGAGATGGAGGTGCTTCTGGTGGGCGGAGATGGAGGTGACCATGGTCATGGGAGATGGAGGTACTTATGGCCATCGATGGCAGAGGTGCCTCTGGCCATAGAAGACGGACGTGCCTGCGGCACCGGAGACTTCTGAGCATGCTGAAGAGCCCCGGGGGCTGGCAGACAAGGTGGCACTCAACAGGGCACCTCTGTCTCTGCAGAGGCACCTGGAGGCCAGGCACGGCGTGTGCTGGGGTGCCTCAGGTGGCACCTGGAACCTGTCCCGGGAGGAGGCCTTGGGTGAGGTCCCACCTACAGTCGCATAATTCAGTCTCCCTCTGGTTACAGCCAGGTGTGTAACAGCCCCAAGCATTGCAGGAGTGCTCCTGACTTAGGCAATCCTGGCAAAAGCCAGAAAAAACGACCCATTTGGACAAGAAGCAGGGAGCGTTATTTCAGGGAAGCCTTACTGGCCTCTGACACTCACTTCGGGTCTTTACTGTTTCAGCCAGCCCAGCCCAGGTCTCTGGCATAAAACTCACGCCCGTTCATGCCTAAAGCCTTCATCTTCTGTTCTGGTATTTGAAGAAGGAGACCTGGTAGTTGGGCATCTTCAGGAGGCTGTTCATAACCTCGGAGATAGGTGGGGGAGAGAAAGGGGAGAGAAACCTGGAGGGGTATTGCTATTGATCACATTTACTCCGTACAGGAGGAATAAGGGCAAATCTATTCGTCTGTCCAAAAGTCTCAGACCTTCCTTCTGAAGCGAGAATAATCACGTTTGAAAAGGTCAGCGCGGGAGTTTCAATCCAGACTGCCCAAGAGGAGAACACGTCGGATGCGCTGTGACAAGGGGAAGTCGAGCACACACATGCGAGTTGCCAAACGGAATGGGATGTGCCATTTGCTCGACATAACCTGACTTGCGAGAGCACAGGGACCTGCCTGGCCGAGGAGGGAGCCCGCAGTCCCCGGCCGCCCCGCGGGCACGGCAGAGCGGTGGAGAGCAGGGGCAGGAGCGCGGGTAAAGACCCCTCGGCCCCTGCTCCGCCTCACCCGCCCCCTTTTTCACATTGCTGAAAAAAAGGTTGTACTTTTTTTTGGGGGGGTGGGAGGATGTGGAAAGTAAAAAAAAAAAAGTTTTACAACTTCCATGGGAGAACAAAATGCCTTTTACGTCTCATTTTACATCATTATTTTTTGCACTAGAGCTTTGCACTGCAGCCCTTTCGGCAAACGGCCGAGGTGTGAGCAGTTGGGCCGTGGCTGAGCGGTGCAGGTTTGCGGATGACACCCTGCAGCCCCAGGGGAGGGTACGGGCACGCCGTCAGCACCGCGCAGCAGCGGCCCCTGCTCGTCTCCTCCCCTCCCCGGCAGAAGAAATGTGTGGTTTGCAGCCGTGAACGTGGCGCAGCCTCTGCGGAGGTGGGTTGCACACAGCCGTCCGGCATCCTCACTCCTTGCCCCGCTCACCCCCTCCTCCGGGGCTGCCCCCCGCCTGCACCCACTCGTCGGCCCTATGCGCCCTTCAGCACCCTATAGACACTCGCAGCCCCCGCGCTGGGAAGGCATTACCCGCGTACGGCACTTCGGCCTCCCAGCCGGGCTCCCATGGCGGTGAGCGTGGCAGCCCCGGTGCCCGCGCCCCTCGCAGCCCCTTTGTCGCTTCTGGAGGTTTGGGCTGTTGCAGGCATTATTTGAAACTCCTCTTTCTCTTCGCAGGCATTTATTTCTTCCCTCCGAGCACGGGTAATGTCCCGAACCTGCACAGGTTTTAGCAGGCAAGAGTTTTGCTGTGTGCCTTCTTTCCACGAGGGACGGCAGGTCGTGGCCCCGCGGCGGCACCCACCGTGAGGTGCCGCTGCTGAAAACTGCACAACGACGGTAGTTTGCTACAGGAATTCATTTTTAATGTGGAAATGAATTCATTTGTGTCTGTGGTTGCTCAAAAATACAAGGTGAATCGGTGCCGTAGTCTGGCCAGGGCTGTGAGTGGCTGAGCAGAGGAAATATCAAGGATGCAGGTTCCCTGCCCATAATTAGCTGATGTTATTTTATCCAAGCAGGAGCCCAGGTAATTTCAAAGGAAAAGATTATCAGATATCAGAGTGGTTCACTTTTAGTTAAAAATAAAACTTTTCTTTTCTTTGTTCCTCAGGTATTTAGTGAGAACAGTACAGCTTAATCCATCTTCTAGCTATCAATGGTACTTCTTCGTCAGAAGCGATAAAAGAGAGGTTTCAAAAGACTGGGATGCCCTGGGGTCCTTGGTAAGAGCCGCCACAGAACCGAGTCAGAAAACAGTGAATAGGAAAGAGAGTTTTCCCTGCTGTTAATTAAGTAGAATTTTTCATCTGACTACAAAAGATTAAAAATAAAATCGTAGCTGGGGGATTAAGAGGCGGGAAGATTTGGAGCTCCAGAGCTGGTCCCAGACTTGCCGTCGGTCGCTTTCTGAGGCGGGTCCCTGGCCACGGGCCATCCGGCACCGCCGGAGCATCCCTGGGCTCGGGGCTGAGCGCCGGGGCAGCGGCTCACGCTCCGACCCACCCACCTTGTGCCACCGGATTCCCCTGTCCCGTTCTGAATCACGCCCCAGGTCGGCTGCCCCGTGCCCCCTGGCAGCGCTCATTCCGCGTCTTGAAAAGGCCCCCCGTGGCAGAGGGGGCACGGCAGGTTCTGGAGGGCCGTGCCGATCGATCCTCGCGGGCATCGCTCAAAACCACCTTCCTCTGCTCAACTGACCTCATCTACCCGCAGCACCCGTCTGTTCGCTTCCCTCGCCTTGCCAAGGGACGCAAGAAGCCTTTTCTGGAATTTCGGTTCACATATGGGCATTTACAGACAAGAGCATGCTTCCCTTCTTCTCCTGGCTAAGCCGAGAGTCCGGATGGGACTCCTGGCATCTGTTGCTGAAAACGCGACGTCTCCATCCCGCTGGTGGCTGTCCCTGGGCGCCCGGCTCTGCCGCTGCCCCGCCGGGTGACCGTCCCCCCGCCGCTCCTCCGGTGCCGGTGACTGCTGCCGATCCAGCGTCCGAGCAAAACCGTTGGCATCCGCAGCTGGCTGCGTCTTCTGCGGCGTTTGCGGTCCCGTCCTCTCGTGCCACGCGCTGTTCAGCGTCTCGCCCGTCACCCAGCAGCCTGGGCCCCGGCTGGGGCGGGAGCCGGGCTGTAACGCTTCACCGGCAAAGCCTGAACGGTTTTCTTGTGACAAGCGCGGGCGGGCTGCGGTGGAGAATGAACTTACCGCAGACGCTCTTACTAGCAGGGTTTCAATGTAAATGGAAATTGAACATGAATCTAGAGATGTCTCATGCATGTTCGCACTGAAATTAGTTTAGGATTCAAACAAATAGTCATATATTCTATTACTGTATTCGCACAGCTCTAATCCAGAATAATAGACTTTACTGGATAATTGCAGAGCCTCTTTAACATGCGGCATTGCATAAATTAAGTGAGTCAGAGCTGTTTTGCAGGCTAACGAAGAACCGCAGCTATGGCTGGCGAAAGCGGGCGCGGGGAAAATCTTTTTGCGAAAACTTTTGCCTTTTTTTTTTTTTGACAGAAAACAAAAACGAGAGAAACAAATAGAAAAGGTGGAAAACAAAAACCAAAACCTGAACTTTTCCAATTAAATGAATCTCACCTGAAGAGAACGAACCCACAGCAGAACAGGCTCCTGTAGCTCGTAGCACAGCCAAAACCGCCCTCCCCCACGGCTTCGGCTGTTGCCCCCGTGTCCCCGCGGGCCCGTCAGGGTCCTGAGAGAAGCCGTGCAATGGAAACCGAGGCGGCGGCGTGCCAGCCGGCTGCGCCATCGCCTCCCCCCGGCACCCAGGCCCGCACCGGCCGGGGACCCCCCACGTGCCCCCGCGGTGGGGGCCCAAGGACGGGTGGGCACGGCACAGAGACGGGGGGCAGGACCCGGAGCCGCACCCCCCGCGCTGCACCCACATCTTGTACCACTTCACCAGGCTACTAAGTTTTTTTCTTTTCTTTTCGGAAAGTGCTTCATCATCTAAACGGCTGCTTTCCGTGGAAAAATATTAGTGATGCTAAATCTGAAAACAAAATATTCAGCATTTGTTAAATGAAGATGTTCCTCTTTTATATAAAATGTATTTTTCCATAAAGATGAGGCAGACCTGAGAAGCAAAATAGCTGTTTTTCATTTCTAGATATAAAAGGTTTGTTGGCTCGTTCCGGGCCCCCTGGCAGGCACAGAGCAGAGCGAGACCGTGCCGACGCTGCTGAGGGGCTGCGGTGGCGGCCGGGGGCAGCCGCGCTGGGGTGGCTCAGCCCCGCGGGACCCCGGCCCGGAGAGCGCGCCCGGGTCCCCCCGCTCTGCACGGGACCCCCCGTGCCCCGGGTCGGCCTCCCTGCCCTCCCAGCCCGGCCAAGCCGAGGTAAACGCTGATCCCGGTGGTGCAGCACAGTGGCACCCGCGCTCACCCGCGTGGGCAAGGGGTGCAGAGCTGAAACTAATGAGACTAAAAATACTGCGGAAAATGTACAGGCTCCGTGCGTACCATTTTGAATGCAGTTAAAACTTATTATATCGGCTAGGGCATTCCAGATGCCTCTCTCTGTCACATGTTAGAACTGAAATATATCCAGTGTGCTTGATGCGGTTCAATTTAACAGGCAGGTGGATTGCAAATACAGCTGCTCTCTGAAATCAGCGCCGTGCTGCTGCAAGAGGTTCAAATGCTGAGGCTTTAATCAAAGATTTCCAGTCCTCTTTCCTTTGCAAACAAATCAGAGCTGAGAAAGTGCAGAAGTTTCCACATTTCCCTACATGAATGATCTGTACTTAGACACAGTAGAGTGAACAGTAAATATATAAGAATACTTATTTCTTCTCCATTATATTCACTTACCCTGCTTTGTTTAAGGAAATCGATGCTTGGAGATGATGCTGGTAACGATGATAAAAAAGTTTGCCCAATACTCCTCATTACAAAACCCCATTTTAGCTGTTAATAACTTTGCCAAGGTTTCTGAATCAGGCTCTTCCCTCAGGCTGATGATTTTGGGATGGCTTAAGAAAAAAATATCTCTTGGCAAGTTTCTCTTGCCTGTTTGTTCCCCCTCCCCATCCGGGAGGAAGCCTGCCGAAACCCAAGGCGAAGCGGCCCACGGGCTCGTACGGTGCTCGTGTGTCCAGCTGGAGGGTGCCCGGGCGCTCCCCAGCCCATCCTCCAGCCTCCGGCAGCACGAGCCGCGCTGGCGGAGCCGTCCCCAGCGTGTCTTTCACAGCACCCCGTGAGGCCACCGGCAGCCTCCCGCCGCTGGTCCAGCAGGCAGCGAGGGGCCCCTCCGCGCCCCCTCTCCCGCCCGTGGGCTGCCCGGCGCCGGGGCCGAGCTGGCCCAGCCAGCCCCAAGGGTGGGCACGACCTTGCGCGGGGAAGATGCGCTGCGCCCTGCTTTCCGCAGCGGGGTGTTCGGCCGAGGATGGGGATGGAGCTGAGCCCCGCGGGGCAGCCCCTGCTCCCCCCGCCCCTCGGGGGGCTGGAAACGGCCTTTCTGCTGCGCAGGAGTCATCTCTGAGGGAGATTGCTTTGCACGGAACTTACCATTTTATCTTACACGCCGAGGTGTTACGGGAAAGGGAACCTCTGGTTCAAACACACCTTGAACGACTTTACAGTGGCGATGCCCGGCAGCCGCTGGCCCCGGCCCCGGCGTCAGCTGTTCCCGCTCGGCGCGGAGACGAGGGCACGGGCTCTGCCCTGCCGGTCCGGGCTGACAGCTCCCCTGTCACCTTAGCCAAGGGAACGCAAATTTTCAGCTCCTTCCGCACAATCTCGTAAGTTCTGTTCCTTCCCTTGCCTAATTGCCGTTTTTTAGTGAATCGCCATGTCTGCTGTACTGTGGAAAAGAGACATTTTTCATACCTGGCTACCGCCAGGTCTCATTGCTCCTTCTGCCGTGTATG
Organism: Phoenicopterus ruber ruber; assembly: GCA_009819775.1. Taxonomy (NCBI): domain Eukaryota; kingdom Metazoa; phylum Chordata; class Aves; order Phoenicopteriformes; family Phoenicopteridae; genus Phoenicopterus; species Phoenicopterus ruber. The sequence goes on from CM020219.1 coordinate 598,788, forward strand.
TTTTTCTCATTCTATTTTTAATCAGAGCAACCTTTGGTTTCATTGTTATGCAGATAACATGCAAGTATCTGACTGTTTCTTCAGATTCCCCGAAAATAATTTCCACTACTGATCGGTGTTTTCTCTAATACTATGCATAATAGAGTCTTTCCGAAATAAACAGCTCTCCTTGATTTCTTCATCGAGGCTCTGTAATTTCACTTTCCTTCACGTCGCCGTGGCTCCTGATGAGAAAGTTCAGGCGGCCGCGTCCCCGCGCCTGCCGGGAATGCTGATCCCCGCGCGCCCCGGTCCTGCCCAGCCGGCCCCGGCTGCACCACGGCTGCCGGCTGCAACGCCAGCTCCGCTGCCTCCGGGAGCTCGCTCTGCTCGGAAATTGAATCACTGAAATGGCTCCAGTAAATATTAGAAATAACGTAACTGACACTGCCTGAAAGGGCATGAACAGAGCAACACACGCACTCGGAGCCTCTGTAATTAATTGTTACCACTCGCTTTCCTCTCATGTCAGAATTCTGTTAAAATTCTGCTCCATGCAGTCTCAGTGTGATTCAATCAGCTTAGTGAATAATTCGGAATATTATCTAATTGAAGGTACATCTAGGGGGAAAACTGATGGGAAAAGCAGTCCCCGTGTTTGTGGCTCCGCTCCAGTGGGGATGCTCCTGCCCAGCCCCACGCCTGGCCCCGGCACGGGCACCGCGCTGCTCCTTCCCTGCTTTCCTCGCTTCTCCACAAGTTTTCTGTCCGGGCTGACCACAATATTTCCCACGGTGCGTTTTTTCTTCAGTGCTGTTGGTCGTGTGCCAGCGTGAGGAAGGGATGGTAACAAATTTCGTCTCGGAAGTGAAAATATCGTTTGGTGGCATCACTGCGCTGTGCGTGGGAGAGGCAGCGCCGTCCCTCAGCGCGTCCTTGGGCGGTGCGTCCGATCACGCCTCGCCGGGGTTGCTTTTCTGGAGCTTCGACTGGATGGGGGTTCACAAAAACTCACTGTCCCTCTGCCACTGACCTTCAGAGCTGCCTTCAGGAAAGTCTCTTCACAGCTCTGGATCTCTCCTGCTGCCACATCCCCTATTTCTTAACCTTACTCGTGGTGCAGATGCTTCGAGGCACGGCAGGGCTTGTTGCTCCGTCTGTGCCTGTCAGCGCCTTGCACAACCGTGCCCAGGGCCAAGCCAGGAGATGCCCTGGAAAACCACTGCTTGTGTTGGCTGTTCTCCATCTGTATCAGAGCTTAAGGAGCAAAAGTGCCAAAAGAGAAGGCAAGCGCAGCCTGTCGCTCACTCCAACCCCAGCCCAGGCTGCACAGTTTGTACGTGGCTATACAGCCGCCAGTGAAATATCTGGAAACAGCCCCGCAAGGCAGGAGAACTTTTTTTTCTGGTTCTTCAAAGATGCAACAGAGCTTGCCTTGGTGCGGGATGTGGCACACGGAGCCAGGCCCTTCAGCATCCTCCAGAGCGGCTGACTTCACTGTGCCAGGCACCTCCAGTTCCCATCCCGACATGTTTGGAAACAACAGCCATTGCTTGTGGACCACTTGTGGAGCTGGGCTCTTCTGCCCAGGTGCCGCCTGGCACCCATGGGGCCCTGTGGGAGAGCAGCGGGTCCCTGCGGGAGAGCAGTGGGTCCCTGCGGGAGAGCAGTGGGGCCGTGCAGGAGAGCAGTGGGGCCCTGCGGGAAAGCAGCGGGTCCCTGCAGGAGAGCAGCGGGTCCCTCCCGCGTCGGGAGAGAGGCCCTGGCCGTTAAGCCCGTGCTCGCTGCCGTTTCCGACTGCCTGGGGCACCCCGAGGCAGCGTCGGCCGGGAAGGGACGTGTCCAGCTCGGGGCCGCTGCTGGTCGGGACAGACGCTGCCGGCAAACGCCCGGTGCCGGTCGGGCGACGCGCAGAGGCGCTGGCGGGACGGCGGGGGGCTGGCGGGGGAGCTGCGAGCGGCTCTGCCCCCCGCCTGCCCTCAGCAACCGGGATCCGTCCCCACACTCTCAGCAGCAGGTTTGGTGAGCACAGAGCTGTTCCCCCACCTGTAAAATACAGTTAGCGTGTCCATGTGTGTGTGTGCGTGTGTGTGCGTGTGTGTGCATACCTGTGCGTGTGTGCGTGTGTGCGCATACCTGTGTATGCGTGTGTGTGCATGTGTGTGCACGTGTGTGCATACCTGTGTGTGCACGTGTGCATATCTGCGTGTGTGTATGTGTGTGTATCTGTGTGCATGTGTGTGCATATCTGTGTCTGCATGTGGGCGCGTATCTGTGTGTGCATGTGTGTGCGTACCTGTGTGCGCATGTGTGCATATCTGCGTGCGCATGTGTGCATATCTGCGTGTATGTGTGTGTGTATCTGTGTGCATGTGTGTGCGTACCTGTGCATATCTGTGTGTGCACGTGTGCATGTGTGTGCATACCTGTGTGCATATCTGTGCATACCTCTGTGTGTATGTGTGTGCGTCTGTGCACATGTGTGCATGTGTGTGCATATCTGTGCGTATCTGTGTGTGCACGTGTGTACGTATCTGTGTGTGCATGTGTGTGTCTATCTGTGTGTGCATGTGTGTGCATGTGTGTGCATACCTGTGTGCATATCTGTGCATACCTGTGTGTGTATGGGTGTGTGCGTGTGTGCATGTGTGCGCACGTGTGTGCATGTGTGTGCATATCTGTGCGTATCTGTGTGTGCATGTGCGTACGTGTGTGTGTGTGTACACATGTGTGCGTATTTGTGTGTGCATGTGTGTGCATGTGCGTGCGTGTGTGTGCATACCTGTGCATACCTCTGTGTGTGTGTATCTGTGTGTGCACATGTGTGCATGTGTGTGCACGTGTGTCCATATCTGTGTGTATGTGTGTGCGTGCGTGTGCACGTGTGTGCGTATCTGTGTGTGTGTATGTGTGTGCGTACATGTGTGTGCGTGTGTGTGCGCGTGTGTGTGCGTGTGTGTGCACACCTGCGGGGTTGGGGGGGCCGGGGGGGCTGGGGGCTCCTGGCTGTGCACCATCGGGATGCCGGGGCCGCGGCAGTGGCTGGGCTCCCCACTGCTGCCCACCCGCTTGATCCGGGTTATGCAAAGACTTTGCAAAATTCGGGTGAATTTTGATTGTTTCGGTCAAAAAAAAGTGGTCAAGGAATGAAAACGTGGAAAAGCCAAAAAATATTTTTTTGCTGTCTCAGAATTAATTCTTTTCTTCAAAATCATTAAACTGTGCTAAATACCCATTTTTTTAAGATTTAATGTGCGACACAGTTTCCATTTTGACGGAGACAAGCTGTGGAACCAAACCCAAGCTGTCCGATATTCCCGTTTAAGCACAACGCAGCGGATGGAAGAGGCTCCGTGGCCCTTCCTCAGGCCGTTACTTTCTCTCTAAATCGTGGAAAACACGTCAAAAAAAGTGAAGTGAAATCTATTACAGGAAAGGGATCTTGCACCTGAACAGGCACATTAATTTACTTTCTGTTCAATAGCTCAGCTGCCTTATCTGCCTCAGCCATTCAGCCTAATTTAATTGGCTGAAAAATGTTAATTCTTTTTCTCTTGCTCTGTCATATTTCATAATCCTGGAAACAAAAAATCTGGCTACCCTGATGTTAAATAAAACTTTTGAAGCCGCATTTAAGTTTCAAACACAACAGAAAACCAGACTGAGTTGCATGATTAGTATCTTTGGTCCACAATTATGTTATTAAGATGCATAAGAGGAAAAATTATGACAATGATGCAGCAAAATGCTGATGATGATAGAAATGAAAAATTATTTCATCTTCACAAAATATGTCCGTTGAAATTTATTATCAATAAAAATTGAGGTCAACACTTTCAATCTTTTACCCAAAACCTTTCAAATTTCCTAATTCTTTTAGCATGATCAGCCATTCTGAATTTTAAATTTAGATTAACTTTTACTTTTTCTTCATAACAATAAGAACCACTCCCTTTATGAAAAAAATAATTTCAAACCCCTCTAAAACATTATGTTCATATACACACATATATAGACTACATATACAATACATACAACATATTTATATATGAATGGCTTAATTGTAAGTTATTGTATATTATATATGTCATACACGCTACAGTAACATTGCACACTGGTACCTACGCTGTGATTGCGTACAGCGTCGCTCCGCGCTGGGTGAGAAACGCTGCCCAGGCTCGGGGCCACATCAGCCGGGCGATAAAGCCCCCGGGGAACCGCGGCCCACCCTCCGGAGGGGTCCCTGCCCCCGGCTCCCGTCCCAGCGCGCCTGGGTGCGTCGGGTGCGCGGAGCCGCGCGGCGTTGGCAGAAAGCGGCTGCGTCCCCGTGCCCGGCTGGTCCCGGGGGAGATGGATGCCCCAGGCAGGGTGGACGCAGTCGCCATCGGCCTCGGGCGCCTTATTCTGGCTGCTGCTGAAATGAATAAAAGCGAGAAAGTCTGTCGGCGGCCGGAGGTTTGATACCAGGGCTGCTCTGCCTGAAGACCAGCCTCGGGGCTACGAGGAAGCGTCTCGCCGGGATTTCGGACCCCGCGTGGTGGCTGGTCCTTCCCCTCCCGGAGCCCCGGGGGAGGGGGTGTGATACAGACCCCGAGAAAGCACTCCCGAGACCCGCGTGTGACCGCTGCTCCCGCTGCCCCGGCTGCGGCGGTTTGCGATGACAGGTTTGCTCCAGGGCGCTGCTAATTCCTCACTCTCTCGAGCTATTGCCTTAGTGCTGGAAACGCGCACCCTCTCCCAGCGCCTTCCCGCGTGGGCTGAGCCGGGGCCCAGAGGCGCCGTGCCGAAACATCCCGGGCGCAGGCATGGAGCAGGGCACGGCAGGAGCCCGAGACAGCGGCAGGCTTGGGGGGGCCGGGCGGGGGCTGCCAGGTGGGTCCTTGGGGCCACGCCAAGGCGCTCCTTTCTCACACCCGCAGCCCGGCACCTGATAGCAGCAACACGTACAAGAGGGCCGAGAGGTTTGAACGAAAGCCCTCAACCAAAACCAGAATAAACCAAGGACAAATCACACAAGGATGTGAGGGACGCTGCTCCTCTGGGTGCTGCAGCAGGGGAGCCCCAGCCAGGATGGGGATGCTCACCCTGGGCTGGGATGGGGATGCTCATCCCGGGGTGGGCTGGGGATGCTCATCCCGGGCTGGGATGCGGATGCTCATCCCGGGGTGGGCTGGGGATGCTCACCCCCAGGTGTTGTGATTTCCCAGTGGCTGCTATGTCCTTCTCTTGTTGTCCCCCTGTGCTAGGCCCTGGTGAGGCCGCACCTCGAGTACTGTGTTCAGTTTTGGGCCCCTCACTACAAGAAAGACATTGAGGTGCTGGAGCGTGTCCAGAGACGGGCAACGAGGCTGGTGAAGGGTCTGGAACACAAGTCCTATGAGGAGCGGCTGAGGGAACTGGGGATGTTTAGCCTGGAGAAAAGGAGGCTGAGGGGAGACCTTATTGCTCTCTACAACTACCTGAAAGGAGGTTGTAGAGAGATGGGGGTTGGTCTCTTCTCCCTAGTAACAGACAACAAAACAAGAGGAAATGGCCTCAAGTTGCGCCAGGGGAGGTTCAGATTGGACATTCGTAAAAACTTCTTTACCGAAAGGGTTGTCAGGCATTGGAACAGGCTGCCCAGGGAGGTGGTGGAGTCCCCATCTCTGGGGGTATTCAAAAGACGTTTAGATGAGGCCCTAAGGGATATGATTTAGTGGGGGACTTGGTAGTGATAGGTTAATGGTTGGACCTGATGATCTTGGAGGTCTCTTCCAACCAGAACAATTCTATGATTCTATAATTCTAAGAGCCAAAGGCAGCACTGTACCTCCAGTTCACAAGCAGTGCAACCACAGATTTTAGGCAAGGAACAGACTGAAAAGACCCCGACAATTTTATCCTCCTCAATATTCATTCATCAGAAAGACAAAAAATTAGTGTGGCCATCGTGCAACAGATACCAGCATTTTCATAAAGCAGAAAATTTTAAGTCAGCCTTTTGTTCAGTATTGCACATCTGCCAAGTTTCATTGTGACAGAAAAACATTGCTGTGGTACTTCTCCAGGTAGAACCTCCTATGCAATATAAATAACATTCATATACAGCTTGCCTTCTGTTTATTTATTCTTTCTCTCACAGACTCCTCTTTCTGTACTCGCACTTTCACAGATCTTGAGTGTTTGTGGGGGACAAAAAAGAGAAGAGGAAATTTCCGTCTCCTTCCCTTAAAGTTCACCCCTGAAGCCTGTACTTCCAGAGCCTGAAAGGTTCCTCCATGCATCAAAATTTCTAAAAGATTATGTCATTTCTAAAAGCATATTCTTCATCATTGCAACAGCTAAAGCCTCTCCACCCCTTCCAATTGCAAAAACTCCTCAGTCCAAGCTGTCTGTGAAGAGCTTGTTGGACCCGAGTGAGGAAATGGGAGTGGTTCTGCTGCTGCGATGCCCATCCCTGCGCGGCTGGTGCTTCGGCAGAGGCCAGGAGGAGCTCCCTGCCGTCGCCGTGTGCGTGGGGAGGTGATGCTGCGCCTCTGCATCCCGCAGCGGCTGGTGTCCGGGGGCTGTGCCCGGGAGAGCACCTCGCTCTGCAGCCAGGCTGCTGCTGCGCCAGGGTCCCGCTCCGCACCGGCTCAGGCAGCGGGTTGGGCTGTTGCGTTGTTTGCAGTTTACGTTTTCAGGTGAAGTCATGCCCCTAAAATCAGCAGAAATGGAGAATCTGCAGCAAAATGTGCTTTCCCTTCTGCTTGCAAAACATCAAGGGATACCAGCCACCCAGAAATAAGGCTGAGGCATTTGCATTGCAGTTTGTCATGTTTTGCGGGAGGAAAGCCGTGCGCTGCATCAAAATGCTCTCTCTGTGCTTCCCTGCCCTTTGCGTTGTTAGGATCTATCAAAAAAGAGGTTTTGAGGAAAACAGTGTTTTATTAGAAGCTGAATAAGTCATGATAAAAATATAATGAAATAAGGAAATTTCATGGCAAAAAAATCCACCACCTGACAGAACTCTCTTATAGCTGAGAACCGTCTCCTGCTGAGAACTGTGTATAAAAATCAGTGTTTTATTAATACATTTATGTCTACAGAAAAGAGGTGCAGGAAACGAAACAATCCCTGCCTGAAATTACAAGTACTTGTGCATTTGTGCGACACTCCAGAAAAGCTGCATTTCTGAAACAGAGCCCCTCCGCTTCTGGAAAACCGGGTGGTCACCCGGCAGGTTGTTCATTGATGGTGAGGAGACGGGGACGGCGGGGAGACGACAGCATTTATAGGTGGCACGAAGCTACGTAGGTCGCTCAGCACTAAGGAAGACGCTGAGGAGAGCACAACCCCCAGGTTAAATGGACATGGGGGGGCTTGTGAAAGCTGGCACTAAGGAGTGCAAAGCCAAGCGCCCTGCCGAGAACAACTTGGTGCTGGGGTCTGGATTGACGCAGCCCCTTAGGAAGCACCAAGCTGTAAGGCCCGGAGACACGGAAGGCAGGCTGGCGACGGCGAGCTCCTGCTCGGCAGCCTCAGGGCAGGTACAGCACCCACCCGGTCCCGGGGCCCGTGCCGCCCCGCACGCCTCACCCCTGCGCGGTGTCGGGGCAATCCCGCCTGCAGCCCTGCCCGCGCCGCCCCGGGCCGCAATGAAGAGGGGATGCTAACAAACACGGGCAAAACTGCATCGTCTCGCGTTAGAGCAAGCCAGGATCACCAGCACGGACACTGCAATGAGCTGAATGATTGTAAATGGTTATTCTGTGCTGTCCTGTTTCAAAGCTCCGACTCATCAGTAAGACTGCAAGGGAGATCTCAGGTTCGTGCTCAGTAGTTTTTCAAGAAAGAGAAATAAGTAAATTCTGTACAAAACCATAAAAGGGTATTTCAAATAGCACGGCATTTCATAGGTGAGTAGGGCATCCTTATCTGGATCACATGCTGAATCAAATCGTTACGTTAAAGAGATGTTGATTGTCCAGAAAGGTGCAGAGGTGGAGCACGGTGGCTTGCACATGCTGTCGGGAGGGTGTTGGGAGGGACAGGGGTGGCAGCATTGGAAGGGGTAATCAAGGGAAGGTAGGATAAAAATACACATCAGCCGCTCCGCGCCTCCTGCCTGTCCCCTCCGCAGCCAGGGATGGTGTCCAGGGGCACTGCGGGGAGAGGCAGCAGGAGAAGGGAGATAAACCCGCGTCTGCCAGGGCTTGGGCAGCCCCTGCGCAGCGGCCGGCTCTCCTGCGTCGCCGGGAGGCCTCTGGCACATCTGGCTGCGCAGGAGGGAACTGGCCACTGCTGGAATGTGGAACCTGGAGTGAGCAGGTGGCAGGTCCTGACCAGCAGCACACCCTTGCCAGAAGAGAAATTACTGCTAGGTTTCCAGACGGTAACTTGGTGTAAGTGCGCGCGTGTGCAGGCACATATGGATGTGCGCACACGCTGGTGCAGACCTGTTGTGTGGCAGCTCAGCAGCGGAGTTACTGGGATCCCTCTCCACCCTAAGGACGTAAATATCTGTGTTTCAGTCTAGTAAGAAGCTTTCTAATCCTTCACTGTTAGGTAAAATTCCAAGTTTATCTGAAACATGGATGAATAGCTAATTCATTGTGTTTCAAATACAAAGGACAAGGTCTGCGGAGCAGAAATGTTCAAATTTCTTGTAAAACAGGAATTATGCTCTCTCTTCAATACCTTGTTAATTATTTTGTCTTAGAAAGATTCAGCTCCTTTCGAACATGCCTCGAAGGCATTTCCCTTTTCTGCGTGCTCCGCTGTTTCCGTGCCACGCGCTGGAGAGAAGGAAGCCCGACCATCTGCCTGCTCCCCGGCGCGACAGCCGTGCGGAACCTCCCGGGCTGCTCTGGCGTGTCTCCCACCAGTCCTGACCGGGGACGGGCCCGGGGGCTGCACTGGGAACCCCCTCGGCTGCTGTTGGCGGCGGGCGGTGGGCAGCGGGGGCGGCTGGCTGCTGCGCTGCCCGCGGCCGTGTCCGGCGCGGGGTGGCCGCGGCCCCGTCTGCGGTGGCACCGGCGGTGGCCGCAGGACGGGAGCGGGCAGACCGCAGCGGGCTGCTCCGGCGGCGGCGACAGCCTTCTTGCTGCGGTACTCAGCCAGTATGTACTGCCGTGCTTCTCTTACCTTTGAATTAACTCTTATAGTATACCTTCAGGACTAATGAATTTGATACATAAAGCCCATGCACTAGAAACGGCGCCATTCATTCTCTGATGTTCTCCACGTAAAATGATTGTCAGCTCCTCAAGCCTGGCAGTACGAACGCTGATATGAATCCCTCGCTGTAATTATATTCCCCCGGCCTTCCTTTTCATTGCTAATACAGCCATCTCTTCCCCTTTCTCCCTTAATAAGGTTGTTCGCCTCCTTGGCAAGGACACTGTCATCCGTATTTTGGTGCCACATTCTGCGCCTCCTGGTTTCTTTCTTCAATTTTAAGATAAATTATCTTGCCTTTGCAGCGCTGTCATCAGCATGTTTTTGAAGAACTGCATTATCAAACAGTATAAGGCTTGCAGTGGGGCAGCCTAACCTAAAAAGACATGTTTATCTTTATTATCACACTCCTATCTCTTCATTAACTTTCAGATATCTTCATGTTCCAAGGGTAGCTGTTGTCACATCTTGTGAACGATAGTATTAATCTTCCCCCGTGCCTCTGCCCGGGATCGCTCTGCCCTATGGCTTCCTTTGAGGTTTCCCGTTATTTTTGTAATCAGGTCAATATTACAGTTCTGCATAAACAAACAAGTAATGTTTGTTATGAATCCTTATGAATTTATTATGATGGAAACTCTTCTCTTTTATATGCATGGCTATTCCCTGACCTATTATTCCGCATTTCTGATGTACGAGCGTCAGAAGAGTACGAGCAGTTGTACATAATTTAATCTCTTCTCCCATTACATTAACATTCGCCTCTTACCGAGAAACGTCCAACTCACTTTCCATGGCGATGGAGTTACGGCAGCCCGGCGGGGCCACGTCCGCTGGGGCTGCCTTGCCGAAGGGAAGGCAGCTTCGTCAGCTGGGAGCGAGACGTGCTTCTTGGTCCTCCTCCGCTGCCGCGGGAGTGGTGGGAGCTGTGGGGGGATGCTCCTGCGCGTGTTTTTGGGTCCGTCCCCTGCGCAGGCTGCACGTCCTGCCAGCCCAGCCTTGCAGAACCGCCATGGGCACGGCGGGGGTGATGTAGGGCCCTGCTGTGGGAAGAAGAAAAATTCTTCCTTATTCAAAAGGCAATGATCTTTTACGTTTTTGCGGGGATAGGAAAGTATGAATGAAGCAGTAGGTAACGGTGCAACATCTCCAACGCTCTGGGCTTGCTGCCCTTGCCCTGGGTATCACCAAACACCACGACTGTCTGGCCAGTGCAATAGATCCAACACCATCAACCTCTCCTCTCCAGCACAGCTCTTAAATCCCGGTCCTGTTCTGCTTTCCCCTTCGCAGGGAACCCTGGTGCTGCAGCCCAGATTGACTTCACTGGAGATTAAACCAACTGTGGCATGGACGCAATGGCCGGGGAGAGCCCTGCGTGCCCTGGGGAAGAGACGCCGGGATAAGTGGCATCAGTCACGCTGCTTTCAGAGGCAAAAGCCAGCTGGCGTTGCGAAGGCTGGCAGGCGGCTTGTGCCTGGGCAGGCGACTCTCCAAACCCGAGCTCTCCGGCTCTGTCAGGAGCCTGCTACGTTCCAGCTGCCACCAGGATGGGCTGGCTGTAAATACTGGTAACACCTGGAGTAAACAAAGGTGGCACATCCCGAATCCTCCAGCGGATAAAGAGACACGAGACAGGAGCAGCAGCTGGGAGCCTGATCCCTCGTCGTGCTGCCGCACACAGCCTGGGGAACCCGGGGCTCGGGGGGCTGGAGCTGACAGAGGCAGGCTGCTCGGAAGGTCTCGGGGGACGAAGGGGCCAGGCAGAGGAAGGCGCTGGTCCTGCCTGGAGGAGACGCTGAGCAGCCCGGAGAGACGTGCCGGGGTGCCTGGGGAGCGCCGGCAGCGGCGCAGCGGGAGCTGCAGGGATTTCTGCCCCACCGCCCAGAGCAGCAGCCTCCTCCCTGCCGGGGGGGACGCGTGTGACGCTGGGGGGGCGAGAGCGCGGGGCGGGTGAGCAGGGCAAAAGCTCTGGTGTCCCCGGGCCTGAAAGCAGCCCCAGGTTGCAGACCCTGGGCAGGAGCTGCTGCCCTGGTCCTGCCTGTGCAGGCGGGACTGCTGCAGAGGCACAAACCAGCAGCGGGCTTGCTGCCCTCCGTACCATCCATCCTGAGATAGCTGCTACTCCATCCCTCATCCAGTGCCAGGTCTCAGGCCTGTCCTCGGGGACTTATCTGTGAGACGAAGAAGATTAAGGTTCCCTGTCGATTCCTCCTGGAGTCAGACACGCTGAGCAGACGTTAAATGACTGCTGCGGTGCCGGAGCCGTTAGCGGGGCTCACGGGGCGCCTCGCTGCATGCAGAGGTTGTGGAACGCCGCAGCCCCTCTAGTACTTTTGTTCAGAAAGCAGTGAGGTTTAGAAGCAACTTCCCTATTTGATCCCATTTGGTAAGCATGACTCGGTTTGCAGAGTGGTGCTGGTGCATGCAAACCACAGATTAAACCAGAAGATCCGTTCCAGATGTGTATCGAGTGCTCTCCAGTCCCCGACAGACACAAGAGTCCAAGGCAACGACTAGTCCTGCAGACAGCTTCAGGCCATGCCTGTGGTGCGGATGCTTTAGCAGAACTAAATGAATTAACTCAAAGCAAACCAAGGATGGAAACTCCCAGGTCCCAGACTGGTAGAGCGGTGGCTCTCAGCTCCGCCTGCTTTGGCTCAGTGACACGCTTCTGCAGCACTAAACAATGTACTGAAGTAGGTGCAGCTAATGTAGGAATATCTGGGATAAGATCCATGCCAGCTTGCTGGTGTCAGGGGGCTGAGTGAGACCCACCAGCACGCTCCTGTTCCCGCGGGCTCTCCTGCCCGATGGTCGCTAGGCTGCTGGTCGCTCGAAAGACACATCTCCTTTCTGGAGACACATGTCCTTTCTGGAGACACCTCTCCTTTCTGGAGACACATCTCCTTTCTGGAGCTCCAGGCTCTGCCAGCCCTTCCTCACCACTGTCCACCCCTGCCAGCTGAACTGCAAAGCCAGAAAGAAGCCGAGCTGTTCCCGGAGTGGAGCTGCTCCCTCTCCGCAGCGACCACCTGCTTCTGGAAGTTTGGCGCCGTGCTGTCCAGAACACAAAGCTTTTCCCGCGTGCTGTGAACGCACCTGCCCGCTTCCTCGTGCCCTAAACTCGCATCCTTTTCCCATTTCATCGGCACTTGTAGCGGGAAGATGTCACTGTTCCTGTAGGGTAAGGGAAGACAAACACGGAGCTGCGCAATTGGAACAGTTAGGGTTTTTTTTGGTTGCTTTTACAAACATATTATTTTTCTCTTATTTTTTCCCAAATCAGACAATCCAGTGTTGCTCATGCTCTTGCCCGTGCCCCGAGCGGGATGAGTCAGTGCGTCAGACGCGAGGGTGTATGCTGGTGTCTGCATCACATCTCTGACAGCTCCCGCAGGTACGTTACTGGGGCTTGTGTCCGCAGTGAACACCGAGCGAGCAGGCTGCACGGGGGACATCTTTATTTTTCTATATCTTTAAACCACCAAACTGAGTCATAATTTCCATTGCTGACCTTTTGGAGTCATCCAAAATGTTGTGGGGGTTTTTTTTGGTTTTTTTTTTTTAAGCAAGGATTAATGGTAGCAGTTTATCATCAACTTCCCAATTTTTAACGCAGCTTTAATCTAGAGAGAGCACAAGGGTGGATTTTGGAAGCAGCAATTTCCAGCAGGCATGTATTACATCTGCCCGCAGTGTTGTAGTAGAAAATAAGAACTCCGTGCAAGAGAAAGTACAACGCTCCCATCCTTTGTGTGTTTTATCGCATGAACTCCCTCTGTATTGTGGAGACCTGGAATTTGAAAACAATTTTTTTTTAAAAAATTATATAAGGAGCATCTGGATGATGCTTTTAGTCACAGGGTTTAGTTTCAGGTAGTCCTGCGAGGAGCAGGGAGCTGGACTCGATGATCCTTATGGGTCCCTTCCAACGTCCTTCGCCCTGCGGGGCCCTCCGGGGCCGTCCCGCGGCTTGCGGAGCTCCCCTCGGAGGGAGGGGATGCCGCGGGGCACTGGCGGGGCTGTCGTCAGCTCCGGGTCGTGGGGGCCGCCCGGGCCTTTTACTAACGAGGCTGCGCAACCCCAGCGTGCCCCGGAGCGTCGCCGGCGGCCACGCTCTGCGCGGGCAGAAAGGCAGAAAAAGGCAGAAAAAGGCAGAAAATCACCTCCTCGCGTTTCCTCCCGCCCTGCCCGCCCTCGTCTTCCCCGCTACAGCCCTCTGCGGTCTCCCGTGTGTTCTCCGCTACGTGTCCCTGGTTTTGTGGCCGAATAATCGCATCTCTGAGAAGCCTAAAATAACTGTGCATAATTAGGATCTTGCTGCGCTGACTGTAGTTTGCGGAATAATTGCCGCAACCCAGGAGAGAGAATAACCTTATAAATAAATGAAAAAGTGAGACCGCGGGCTCTATCAGGGCGTGTGTTGGCGGGAGCTCTGCGGAGGAGCAGGGCAGAGGCAGCAGCCGCTGTGGGAAGCACCCGCGGGGCTCAGAGCCGGGCACGGGACGGGCTTTTCCCTCCCCAGGCCTTGCAAAGTCCCGCGAGCCGCTGGTGCGTGGGGAGGAAGGCTGGGGCGATGTTCGGCTGGGGCGATGTTCAGCTGGGCTGTGCAGATCACCAAGCCTCGCCTTGCTCTGAGGGTTGCTCTGAGACAGAAACAGCAATTAAGTTTCTTGGTATAATGAAATGGTTGTAAAGGCACGAAAGACGAGAGCGGGGTTGCTGGAAACAGCCCCCTTTGTCACCATGGAGGAAAAAAGACTTTTTAAACTCCCAGTACTTGTGTTCGGGCAGAAAAGTCGCTTTTATATTGGCTCTTGAAACCTGGATTTGGTACGCACAGCTGCGGATTGTGCTTAGTTTTAAAAACAATCACTCGTCTCTCCCTTCTCCTTCTGTCCGCCCCAAGACCCCCCCCCTTACTGCTCCCTGTGCGCGGACGGGAGGATGCTGTGATTTTGTCTGGAAAAGGAGCTACTTCTGCTTCTGGCGGGTGTCCGACCCGTTGTTTCCACCCTGCACCAGGTCACGCCGCTGAGCCACTTCTCCTTCGAGCGCGTTTTCGGCTGCGGGCTCCCGGCCGGCGTCCCCGGCTCGCGGGGCTGCGGGGGACGGTGCAGAGGCCGCTGCCGCTGCCGAAGGACTTCCCGCAGCAAAGGAAAGTGTGTGGCTGCTTCCAAGCCCGCGCGAGTGTTGCACGCTCACAGGCGGCTCTCCTCCTTTCCATCGCTGTTCTGAGTTTGCCGATAGAGGTGAAGAAAAGGCGGTTAAGGAAATATGAAAGAAATGAAATGATGATGAGTGAAACTTTTCTTTTTTTTTATAATTAAAAGCGTGACATGAAAATGTGAAATGTCAAAAGGATCAACTTCAAAGCTGTGTGAAATGAAACCTGCACTTTGATTTGAATATTACTTTATAAAGACAGACATAAGAAAAAGAGCTTTCTGTGTAAATATTAGAATTACAAATCACAACTTTCATGATTAAAATCATACTTTGAATAGTAAAAAATTTAAAACAACTTTGGAACTGGCAGAAGAGCAGAAAAGATGGATTTCCTTGTTGCATGATGACCCAGGCAAGCGGCCCATGGAGCTGCAGGCTGCCTTCTCCGTCCCGCTCCTCCCCGCTGAACGCAGAGAGCCGGCCAGGCTCCGCCGGCAGAGCCCCTCCTGCACGGAGGGATGCTCCTGCCGCGCACAGACCCTCCGTGCTGGCCGGGGGGCTCGGCCCGCACCAACACCCCCCGTCCTTCACCCCGCGGTGCAGAGATCCCCGTCTGTTGCTGGGGGAAATGCGCCTGCCCTGCCTTGCTTTTCTTCTGTTAATATTATAACCTGTTGCCTGAATTCTGCGCCTCCAAAATGTCGGTGGCGTGTTTCGTTTTTTTTTCATTTCAAGGTTGCCACAAACCATAGCAGAGTAGTACGAGACTCCTGTGCTGTGGTCGTGTTCAATTAAAATGCGGTTCTGGGTCTGTAACCTCCTCCGTCCGTACGAGACGACGCTTTTCCAGGTGCCAGTGAACATTCCTGGTGCCTGTGTACGCAACTGCGGGCGAGAGACGTGACTTCCCACACGCACTCTCGGGTCCAGCCCTTCGGTGGCTCGTTTCTGCAGCCCCCTGAAGGCCGTGTGTCTCTGCTGCTTCGCTGGATACGCTCTGATCTTCTAAGGAAAAAAAAAAGGTAATTAATTTTAAAGCAGCTCCATTCATGACTTTTTACCTCTGAGAGGATAAACCAGAGAAACCTGCTGAGCTCTCCTGTATACATATTATGGAGAAGAAGTCCCCTATAGAATCACAGCATCACAGAACAGTTTGGGTTGGAAGAGACCTTAAAGATCATCTAGTCCAACCCCCTGCCATGAGCAGGGACATCCCCAACTAGATCAGGTTGCCCAGAGCCCCGTCCAGCCTGACCTGGAATGTTTCCAGGGATGGGGCATCTCCCACCTCTCTGGGCAACCTGTGCCAGGGCCTCACCACCCTCAGCGTGAAAAACGTCTTCCTTGTGTCTAGTCTGAATCTCCCCTCCCTTAGTTTAAAACCATCCCCCCTTGTCCCATCCATCCTCACACATGGATGACATCAGCTTAGCACCTGCCTTCAGCTCATCCAAACACACGGGAGGCTTCAGTCCTTTGCTTGACTGAGGGGTTTTTCTTGGAAAATTTTGCATTACCTGAAACACACTGTGGTTGTACGCCTGGACACACGCCCATATTAATCCGTCAGATTCCTCGCCGTGTTACTGAAACCTCCGTGCCCACAGCTGAGATGCAATATACACAAAATGCAAAAAATCCCTCAGGTTTATGGGCATAATCTTACTTCATTGCTGTGTGTCTGCTCCGATAAAATTAACCCGAAGGCTCACTTTCAACCCAAGTAATCAGGTATTGTGACCCCTCAGTAGCATCCACACAGCAAGGACAGAAATGAACACATGCATTTTCCTCTCCTCCTGCTTTCTCTGTCTCGCAAATACGTGTGGCTTTTTTTTTTTTTTTTGGATAACAAAGAACTGTAAGGATTCCAGATCGAACAGAAAACGTCACATTTTGGGTTTTTGTTTGTTTGGTTAGTTGTTTATTTGTCCGCTGGAGCCAGACACCTGCGGTGCCCGTGTCCCACCTCCGCCGGCTCTGAAACCAGCCGCCCCTCGGCACCACCCGGGCTTTTGCCACACCTCACGCCTTTTTCTGCCCTCCCAGCAACTTACCCTCGTGCCCCTTCGTGTCCCGTGTCCTGCCCGGGTGTCACGGCGTGGGGCCGCGTCTGCACGCCTGTCGCACCGGTGCCGTCGAGGGACGCCCGCCCGAGCCTGCTGCCGCTGCTCAGCCTCCGCCGGGGACCAGGGTCCCGATTGCTCTTCCTATTGCACCAAAACCCATGGAAACAGATCACCACACGTTGGATTGCAAGGGAATAACCCATGCAACTGTTCCTGAATCTCATCTTCTGACTCTGCCATCAGCTACGCGGGCGGCCTTGCCTCGTCTTCGAATAAAGAGGTGTCGGCGCTATGCTGCCATGCCCACATCCTTCCTTCAGGGAGCCTTGTCGTCCGTGCCGGACCGAACGCTGTCCCGGCCGAAAGCAGCTGCAGTATTTCTGTTCAAACACTGCGGGGAATGACCAAGGAGCGGGTTTCTTCGTGGAGCGTGCGGGCGCCGTGCACCAGCCCGCCCGTGGTTCTTCCCCCGAGGGGCTGGCGCGGGCGCAGGTACCTGCACGCTCCCCACTGGGAGCAGGTACCCGACACAGCGGTGTTTTTAGAGCCTGCTCATTTCTCAATATCCCGCTTACACATCACATCCAGTGCATACTGCAGAGACTTCTGTGTTTCGCTTGTTACCGAAAATGAAAGGTGTAAGGCAAGATATTGGAATAAGCCACATCTCTACCTCGGCAGAACAAAGATCTCTGCAGGCAAAGGTTAACATTGCTTGTGTAAAAAATATTTAAATATTTAGATCTGATTTAAAAATATTTAGCTGTGATTTACATTTGCAGCTTCCCACGTTGGTTGGCGATGCACGTTTTGTGCAAACGAAACCTCGGCTCTCGGTTTACAGCTCCTCAGGTCTTTGGTACCCTCCTATCAGCAGCACATCCTTCACACACCTATGGCCTCCTCACGCTCCCCTGCACAGAGAAAAACTAATTGCTGGCGTATTTAAAATAACAAATGTGAAGATAAAATGAAAATCAGAGTTTCTTAGTCAGCAGAACACAATTATTTTAAAATTAATTATTTTCAGTTTTCTTTCTATTCATTCTGAATTTCACAGGGAGTGTCACTGTGGTTGCTTATAAATGAGCAAGCGCTGCGGTAACCTCAACAAGTAGAAGATAAATTGCTTTACACACATTTAAAATGCATCATTTTCATCCAATCTGAAGGAGAGTTTTTTACAATAGCTTAGAATGAAAAATTAAAAATTACTCTCAGGAGCATTGAATAAAATTGTTTAAATGATCTGCTCAGTGCGAAGAATTGATTTGCGTGGTTGAGGGCGAAGGGTGCAGAGTGACCTTCTGTCAGTGGCTGGGGCTGGAAGACGCCCCTCGAGCTTGGGGACGTCGCTGTGCGGGAGCACAAAGGGCCGACACCTTCTCGTTTCGATCCACAACAGACACTGACTTGCAGATAAAACGTCCCTTTCTCCCTTCTGGTCAATACTGCAAACTATGCGTTTGGCACTCTGGGGCTTTTGGATCGTTTGTTTGCTTTTATCCAGTGTCGTGGTTTAACCCCAAATTGTAACCCAGGACCCCGCAGCCGCTCGCTCACTGCCCCCTCCCCGCTGGGGTGGGGAGGAGAATCCGAGAGAAAGGAGAACTCATGGGTTGAGATAAAAGCAGCTCACCAGGACAGCAAAGGAAAAATAGAAAAATATATTAATAATGATAATAATGATAACATATACAAGGATAATAGACTGTATAAACCCAACGATGCACAGTTTCTCACCCCCCAACGACCGACACAGCCCGTCCCGAGCAGCAGGCAGGGAGCAGGGGTATCCCCCCCAGCTATCCCAGCACAGCCAGTTCCAGAGAGAGCAGGCGAGGGAACCAACAGCCCAACGAACAAAAAACAAAAAGGAAAAACAGGGAAACAAAAAGCAACCCGAAGGGAAGCTTAAGGATTAAGGCAAGTCAAGGGTCTAAAAGCCTAGTGCCCCACCGGCCGACCCTCCCTCACCCCGGCCATGCCGTCTCTGGTAGGGAACACTCTCTCTGGCCAGTTGGGATCAACTATTCCGGCTCTGCCCCTCCCAGGTTTTGGCACCTGCACATCAGCCAAACCCGGGAAACTGCAAAATGTCCGTGGCCGCTCAGCAGCACCCAACACCATCCGTGTGCTGTCACCATCCCTCACACACTGAATCCAAACCACAGGAGCTGCTGGGGACACAACTGGCTCCGTCCCAGCTGAAACCAGCACACCCATGTATAGACCTGTTTGCCCTCAGACTAATAGCAGGGTTTGAAACACAGCAGCACACGGTCACTTTTGGCTCGGCGACCACCGGAAAGCTGCTGCTCAGCCTGTCTGCGGTGCCGGCCGGGCCGGGCGCGCGGGGGCTGCGGTGGGCTGCGTCCATGGCCCACGGGCTGCCGCGGGGCCGGGCTCGTTGCAACCTCGCGTGAGGAGGAACAGCCCTGCACGGAGCCGGGGCTGACGGCTCCCCGTCCCCCGGGCAGGGCCCTGCACAATTCGGCTTCTGCCGCGGTCTTCACCCCAAGCCCCGGCTCAGCTCATCGCACCACGTTTGCACGGGCTAAGCTTGTGCTCGTGGCCTCTGGCCTGCACGTTTGTTCCATAAATAATCTGAACTGAGCTGAATAACTCACTAGAGGAAATGTGTAAAATCCTTTTTCAGTTCAAGATACCATCATCATGTTTAAAAAAAAAAAATCTCTTATTGTAAGTCACAGAATATTAAATGTTATCAATTTTCCGATTAAATATTGTTTGGACAAACAGAATTATCAGACACCAAAGTATTTCTCAAGTGAATTAAGTAAAACGCACTGCTAACGCTTCGGGGTTTTAGCTGCCGTAAAGATAATTAGCAGGACAGCTATTTTTAGCCTTAGATATTTTAGTATTTGAAGAGATTGTCCCTGGGTAAGAGGCGTAAAAGCGTGCCGTGAGGGTGTCCCATGCGACGCAGTGCCTACGGTCCCCCCGGGCTCCTTGGCCGACGGCCCCAAAACCCGGGGCTTTCCCCGCCGCCTGCGCTGCTGACCGGGTGCGGGGCGCGTTTTGGGGTACCGCCTCCACATCCCCGGAGCGGCTGTGGGCAGCGCCTGCTCCCCGGGGCCAGGGGCTCCCCCAGGGCACCCCTGGAGCTGCAGCCCAGCAGGATGCCGTGGGGGTTTCGTGTGCCCGTTCCTGCTCGCTTGCATTGAAAAAGGTGATATTTTTGTGCTGGTGGGGACAAGCACCTCTGGAGCTGGTGTGTGGAGATGAGCGAGCAACAGGAGGCTGGGATGAAAATAATACGCTATCAGGGAACTGAGCCAGGGGAGCTTTTTGTCTAGGCTATTTATTTTACTAGGCTTTGGTTTAGGCTACTAAGGCTCCTTCTGGCCTCATAAATTTACAGGAACAAAGCAGAAATGATTGGTTCAACATGGTGCTTAAGGCTAAACACTCTCTCTTGGTTACAGCATCCAGGCATCCACCCATCCATCCATCCATCCATGCATCCCTCCACGCATCCCTTCCTTCAGGCTGGGCTGGACCCCTCCGGGTGTTTCTCCCCGACACGGTCTGTGACGGAAAGCCTCCCCCCGGAGCGCAGCGGGTGGGATGCAGGAGTGTGCAGGGGGCGGCCGCAGGCACAGTGCATGTCCCACACGCCAGCACGGGCCGGCGCCTCCCCGACACGTCCCTCGAGGCCCATCGATGAAGCCGGGGGAGGAGACGTAGCTGCCGGGATGAAGTTTGGTGCCAAGGCTGGGGGGAAGATGCCCCGGGGCATCAAAGCGCTGCAATAAGACAGAGGTCTTCTGGGGCAGCTGGAGCTGGACGGACACGGCGGGAGAGAGGACAGGGATGTGTTTAGGGACTGACAGCATCCTCCCTCACGGGTGTACGCAGGCAGGGCACTGATCGCTGCCACCCGTCTGGGTCCCGCCCGAGCCCCTGCCACCCTGTACGTGCTGGCAGGAGCAGAGGCACCGTCCCCCTCGTTTCGGCATTGCCCCTTCCCTGTGACAGCCAGCCCGGTGGATGTTTTGTCGTTGCAAACACATTTTTGTAGCATCGGCAAAGCATGTTAACAGCCGATATCCATTCTCAGCCCCCGTGGCCCCACGTGCTCTGCAGAGCCCCCAGCCAGGGCTGTTTCGGTCCCCCCGGCCGGGGGCGAGAGCCGTGGTGGGGTGCGAGGACAGCGCTGCGTGAGGTGGGCACGGGCAGAGCCCCTGGGCACGTCCCAGGCCAGGGCTTCTGCCTGAGCCGCCGCCGAGCCGCAGCCACCGCGCTCGGGAGGACACTTCGTCTGCTAATACCTGTCTGCGGCATTTGATTTCAGCACTTTTCTGCGCACGCCCTATTCCCATCGCAGCTGTTTCCCCACGTGTTGCTTCTCCGGGTCCTTCGCCCGGGAAGGGGTTCGCGCCCGTCAGCTGGAGCACGACGAGGCTCCTTCCAGCCCGCCGCAGGAAGGTGCGACAGCGATCCTGGGCGAGCACCCTGCTCGGGGGGCGGTTTCCAAGGGGGCACCAAACGCCCCTGGAGAGCGAACCCGAGGCAGGAACACCATCCGGTTCTCTGCGAAATTCTGTCTCGGGCTCAAATTCAGCAGGATTTGTCAATTGCTTTTTCAACATCTCCTACACCCCCTTGAGACTAAGCAATTATGCCAGGAACCAAGTGTATTTTTTTGTGCTTTAGAGA
Source organism: Phoenicopterus ruber ruber (assembly GCA_009819775.1). NCBI lineage: Eukaryota > Metazoa > Chordata > Aves > Phoenicopteriformes > Phoenicopteridae > Phoenicopterus > Phoenicopterus ruber. The sequence continues at coordinate 619,835 of CM020219.1, forward strand.
ATCCACGGTCCTGATACTCCAGAAGTAAGTGCTGTATTCAGTGAACTAGAGCAAATGTTATTCTCAAGCGTATATGTCTCTGTAATTTTCCTTTTTAAGATACACTATAAACTACAATATAAATGCACATATATTTTTAAAAAACTGCCTGAAAACAGGGAGTGCCTAGTTGGCATGCATATATTCCTATGTGCCTTACTGAATTCCCTCCAAACGCAGAGCAAATGGTAATTCTTTTAGGCAAACACTGAAAAGAGCAGGATATAGGTTTTGATAGGATGGATTTAAAGAGCCAGTATGATTTTTACTGACACAATTAAGTCTAACCTCAGCACGCGCGATGCTTTTCGTTTACCTGCCTTTCCTGACTGGTATCCCGTACTCGTGGTGACGCTGTTTCCCGGGGGTGCCCTCCTCGGGAGCTGTGCCTCTCCGTTCACGCCCTTTCCCATCAGCTGGCATCGTTATGTCTCCTCCGCATCCCGCTGGGTCCGCGGTTGTAGCTGTCAGGGAAGTCCCAGATGTCACCCATTAGCCTCCCCGAGCCCTTTCTGAGAGATGCTGATGAGGTACCTGCGCTGCTGCGGGTCCCCAGATGGTGCTCAGCACGCCTGAGATAAAATCCAAGTACCAGCCCAGCTTTGCTTGAATGGGAGGGAGGAAATATGGGAAAAGCTTAAAGACCAGCTGGAGACTTCTTTCTTTAAAAAAAAAAAAAAAAAGAACAAGAAACCTGGTTGTTGATCCTGGGAGTATTCGGGGATTACACTGGTTGTTGCAACCTTTAAACGGCTGCTGGCCGCTCCAGCTCGTGCCTGCTGTTTGTGGACGGCTCTGCGGTAGCTCTGCTCCAGCCGCCGCTGGCCTGGGCTGGGGCAGCCCCTCTCCCCACGCCCAGGGGGGGCTCTGCTGGGGGGCACGGCTGCACTTCGGCGCCCGCGGGCCGCCGAGGCTGCCGGCAGAGGTTGGTAAGGAACGGTGGCAGAAACGGCCGTTTGAGTAATTTTGCCAAGGAAGTTATAAGAGACGCCTCGAAACGGCCACTTGGTAACCCCGGACGCACGGGACAAGCGACCGCCGCGCTGGGGAAGGGCGCGACGTGTCTGCGAGGGCAGGTCTTGCAGCTGGGCACCTCCAGCCAGGCTGCACCGGTGCCGCTGCGGGCAGCGCTCGCCCCCCCGGAGCCTCGCCGCGGGGAGCAGCTCGGGGGGCCTTTCCTTTGGTCACCTCCCGGACTCCTTCACGGGTCCCAGCCTTGCCGAGCACCTCGCTCCGGGCAGCGACGCTGTGCCCGGGGACCTGCGCGCGTGTCACCCGCTGTTCAGGGATGGCTGGTCGAGTGGAAGGAGACAACAGTGGTCGGAAAAGTGAACCCTTTTGAAAGAGCAAGCCTTTCATGCCTAAACCGGCCATTTGATCCACCACGAAGAATAAAGGCTTATTTTCTGGTTGCTGGCTGCTTTGCCACGGGGGGAAAAACAAACAAAAAATGAGCTCATTATTTTCTGATGTGCTTTTAGTGATAAACCATGGATGGCTTTCAAAGGGGAAGAAAACACACGCAGTGATGCATCTCTTATTCCAGCGAGGTCTCTTCTCTCTTAATTTATTGTTGTTGTTGGGGGTTTTTTGAGTGTTGGGTCCTAAAGTATTGGCTGTAATCACTGTTGCCTGAGAACTGCAACAAAGAGAGAGAATACGGGACTATGAGAATACAGGAGAAAAAGGAAAAAGAGAAATTATCTTATGTCCTTTTTAGGCTGTGCAGTTGTTGTCCATTCATAGGCACGGGAAAACGTGAGCATGTTACTTTTCTCGTGTTATAGTGAGATTTAGAAAGGCAATGAGCCAGGTCTGAGCGAAGGACACGGTTCCCTGAGTGGAATGTGATGGAAAAAGGCTGAATATGAGTGATACTTAAAGAAGGATTTTCTGGACTCACAACGTTTCTCTCATTAAGTAGTATATAAACATAAATACGTTTTCATTAATTAATACCAAATGTATAAGATACAAAGAGACATCAGAAAGTAAAAAACAGTTTGTCCCATTTTATTACCTTACACCTATGTTCTCAGCACTGCATACTAGGTGTTAAGTTTGAGCCTTATTAAAATAAATTGGATGTTAACACGGGCTTCAGCTGAGACAAAATTTCACCTTCCGCATACAATGCAATTAGTTTGTGGATCTTTTTGTCCTGAATACATGTAATTATTTTGGAGTATATTTATATTTTTAATTTCCAAACTCTCCCATGGCTCTCTGTTCCACGTTTAATTATGCATTACGTGGAAGAAAAGTTCTACTAATTAAACTCTGTTTTTATTTTAAACCTACCTTTAGAGTATTTGTTCAGTGACCCCTAGTTCTTACGATGGGAGAAACAGTGAGCAATTGTTCCCCAGTTATTATTTTTCCATGCCATTCACCTTGGCTTTTTTTACATCAGAAGATCATGTCAGATTTGAAAATGTAGACACAGTTTATGTGGGTACTAGAGGTACCCAACACCGGCAGCGCGACTGACTACAAACACCGACAGACCAGACACGGCCGTGCAAACGTGCACAACGGACAAGGCTGCTTGAACGCGTGCACCGCGATCCTGTTCCGAACTCAGAATTTACTCTCAAGTGAGCGCAAGCTGGGGTTTGGCTTGGGACTCCTCGGGGCACTGTTTGTGTGATACATACATAGACACGGTATTGCCACATTTTGAGTACGTGAACGAGACAAGCAAAACCTGAGCAGCCAAGACGTGCAGCAAAAGCGAGAACGGCGTGTTCTGCCTGGGACACTGGGATCACAACTTTTGTCCTTCTCATTCCACAGCAGCTTTCAGATGGACTTTCTGTGACTTTTACCAGTTGCTGGGAGAACCAATTCACTGGTTTTATCCCTCCAAAACTGTGGCACGTAACTCCTCCGTGTGCCTGGGATTGGGCTCCCTGTCACGGAGATGCGCTACCACGGCAAACCAGGGATGTGTCAGGGGGTCTGATGAGCGGGATCCCGACAGTGGGATGCTCTGTGAGAGGAACGTCCTCTCGTGGTGTGGATCCAACACAATGACGTCCCGCGGGGAGAGCATGGGCTGCTCGCATGGAGGTGACCGCGCTCTGCAAGGCCAGGGCAACCCCTCCGGAGGCAGCTTTGGAGCCCTCGGGGAGTATCCATGCGTTTAACACCCGTTCCTCTGCCAGGGTGAACACAAAGACGTATGGAGCAGTGACCACGGCAATGCCACAGTGTCCCATTTCCCAAAACTATATCCAGATTTGCTGGTGTTTTCTTTTCTCAGGGGACAGGCAGGCTCACGCTTACCCTATTTCTTGCACCTTCCCGCAGTGTTAGCCAGGAGAAAAAAGTAATGTGTGAGCGGAGCCGCACGTGGGGTGGGCGAGAGCCGCTGCGAAGCCCCGTGGGGGCACAGCTCCTCATCGGGGCAGGAGAGGACACTTCACACGACCTCGGCACCAACGGGAATGAATGAACCGGCGCTGCCGCTGTGGGCTCAGAGGATGCGGGTCATTGTCATTGTCACCCCCACAGCTGGCTCCTCCGGTCCTCCAGCTCACGGACATCCACGGAGCTGCTAAGCACCCGGAGACACTGCTGAGGAAACGACCTGCCCGGTTCCATTTGTTGTTTAGCACTGTCTGTGGGATATTGCCACCAATAAAATGCTTTTGTCAGAATACCTGAGTGTACGTTTCCTGAAATAAGCAGTTAATTTATTCTTTTCAGACAAATTTATTTTACTTGCCTTTGGTTTATGTATCATGAATTGCAAAAGGAAATGAGATTTAAACCATTTATTTTATTGCAAGTTAGCATTGCAATAACGGTAACTGTAAATGTCAGGAGAAATAGTTGGAGCCGAGGAGGAACCTTACAGCCTTAAACTCCTTCTGAACTGCTTCTTGACGGAGACATATGGTGGCACAGACACGCCACTAATGGCTCTGGTACAGTCCCAGACGTATTGCACAGCTGTCTCCGGGAGAACCAGGTGGCTGCTTGGGATTTTGGAAAGCCCTTTGCATGATTTTCTCTCTGCAAGCTAAGCCTGCACGCAGGCTTTCGTCCTGCAATGTGTTGGTTCACCCGCAGAAGCAGGTGAGTTTTTCCCGAGCTTGCCCCCCGCGGCGTCCTACCAGCCCGAGCGTCTGAGCGGGGTGTCGGTGTAGATGGGCAGTTTGCGATGGGCACGTGCATAAAATAGACCATGCGCCACTGACCGTCCACCCGTTCCTCCTCAGCCCGCCTCTTTGTTCTGTTTGCCTTAGGGAAAGGTAGAAGTGGCAAAATGCAGCTCAGCTCCGGTACCAAGAGAATCATCCAGGATTCACGACCCTCCCTCCGTGTTTCTCAGCCGCGGTGGTTTATGAGCAGCTCTTGATCCCCCACCAGTGGAGGGCTCATCGTAGTCGCCCACGTGCCGAACCCGCGCCCAGGCACGGCCAGCACGTATCCCCTGGATGCTGGCCTGAAGAGGAGAAGATGCTCTGATGATAGCAACGACGAAGCCTGAGCGGTGTCTCCTCTGGAAGGGAACGCAGACGTGGGGCCGCGCTCACCCCGGGCCAGGCGCCGGCGCCGGTCTGCGGCCGCGCATCGAGGCCGGGGGGTCTCCCCCTACTCCGGCAGCCCGGGGCAGCAGCCGGTGCCGCGCTGCGATTGCAACTGGTGCTGCTTCACCGCCATGAGCCCGTGTCCACGTTACAGCTAGAGCAGCTTTGCTCCTTCCAGCGTGATTCCCAACACCAAATATTTGTTCTTCAGTAAAAGGACATGTTTTGATTTAGTTTACGTTGCTAGGGAATAGATTTAAGGTATATTGAAAAAGCTGCTTTATTCAATAGCAGTCACTACAGGAGGAGATATAGTGAAATAATTACTGTAGTATAGTTATATGGTAATTATGTTGGTATAATTGATGAACCTTTCCAGTGCAGAAAAAGCCTTACTGCTAATAGCAAAAAGAAATTGCGGTTTTCCTGTCTTCAGAAAATGGTTTATTGCCCAGTCAAAATACATAAGCAACCAGTTTGATAGAGAAATTTAGGCCAGAGGGGGAAAGATCTCCACAGCATAATTAATCTTGATCTATCTAGAGCCCCAAGTGAAGGGCAGAGTAAATTCTGGGATATAATTAAGCTTTAGTTCAAAAGCCTAAACTTAAATTGCATTCCCTGCCCTGTTGTACCCCTCTGCACATTTCACTGACAACATAATAAAAGCGTGCGACGCTGATACCCATCGGATACCAAGTCCATTTACTGCAGAGAGAAACTTCTGTTCCTGCAGGGATGCCTGCTCCCTAAAACTCCTATCCCATTTTTCTCCTCCCGTTGCAAAGCATGGGCCGGTTCCCGGTGCGCGTGTAGAGCGAGCCCGGAGTTCTGCGTGCGGGGCTGCACGGGGAGGTCAGGCGGCACCACGCGGGGACGGGAGGAGCAGGAGGCGTGCGAGCCGCCTGCAGACCCGCAGGTACCTGGTGACGCTGCTGGCGGGGAGCGGGCGGCGAGGGCAGAAGCAAGAGAGACCTGCAACCAGATGTTGGACACAGGGACATTTGCTTGCCCCTCCCGTACCCGGGGAGTCACACCGCCGCGGTTCAACCACCTGCTCACACCCACATCGACCTTTTACGGAGATTTGCTGTTGCTCGAGTAAGACAAGGGCTGTCGGGAGCGAAATCCCATTTTCAGTGCTCCCGGGAGCACAGCCCTCGTCTGACCTGAACGGGAGGCAGCAAGCTGCCAGCCCAGGGCGCAGCCTCAGGACGCAGCCATGGACAGTCCGAACATCAGAAGATGAAAAAGAAGAAAGAAAAATCCTTCCCAAAGGAAGGATCTCAGATCCTGGACGAGGGAGCATTTTTGTCCGGGTTTAAGGCTTTCGATAGTATCAGCGGGGGCAGTTTGGGGTTTAAATCTGGCTTTCTAAGGAGTGCTTCACGTGCACTGGAGACGCATTCAAGGCTGCTCCCCCATGAGAAGCAGGGCGCTGAAAAGGACTGCTGCTGCATCTCCGTTTCACACTCTGCTTACAGCCACGGTCTCTCCTGTGCTTCACAGGGACACGCTGCCGAGGGCGGCCCAGGGTCCCCCCTCCGACGTCCCCCTGCGCCAGCGCAGCCCTGTGCCGCGGGGCCAGGACCGCAGGACCCAGTGCCATCGGGGCAGCAGCCCTCTCGCGCCCGTAGGACCACTGAGGATGTGTCGTGTCTGCAGTTCTTGTAGCAATTCTGGAACATGATCCAAAATTCAAATTACATTACCCTGCTGCTTTAAACTAGATTTATCTCAAATGACTCAGGCATCCTTGAATACTCCCTCCTAATAAATCAAAGCACAATTCTGTTAACACCGCTTCAAGGCAGATTGCATGGCAGCCCAAGGGCATCAAGGTCTTCTGTCTTTTCATCACCTTCCCGGTGTACATTTTTGTACCCAAACCCCTCAATTTTGTAATTCCTACCTACGACAGTTAAAAGACACCATCAAATCAGATCAGATTTTGCTAATATTTGAATGTAAAGTAAAAGAAAAAAACGTCATTGAGTCTCAAGATCTGAAGAATCAAAAGGAAGAAGCCCCTCTTATCAACCAATTTATCTTATTCTTTAAAGCCATAGTAATCGGGAGGATTAAAATCTTGTTTTCTTCCGTATCTTTGGAAGGACCAATTACACTGACGAATGTGGCCTCAGCTCAGCTTGTGCCAAATACCTTGTGGCTACTGGCGACTCGATGAAGCCGGTGAACCTGAGCTATTGCCTACGCTGAGCGGAAAATCACACATAACAAGATGCTGTATTTTCTGCCTATTTACTCACCTCTCTCAGGTTGTACGGATTCAAAAACGCCTCTTTTCCTCACAGCTTCACAGCCTGGCCCTCACGCAGACAGGGTGAGGTGCTGCTCACCTGGGGACAGGAGCAGGGACTCCCTCTGTGCAGGAGTCCTGCGCCGGCTCCCTGCCTCTGGCACGGCTGGAAGGAAAGACGGACATTTTCAGCGTGAGACCGTGCCGCCACCCGAGGCCTGAGCGATGCCGCAGCCCTCGCGCCTTCGTTCCGACGGTGCCCGCGAGCTGGAGGAGCCACCTCCAGGAAACCTGGGGAGAGACGCAGGTCTCATCACCCGGCGGTGATTTTGCTTCACCAAAGCCACGTGCTGGGAGGAGGGTGACGAGGGCCCTGCGCTGCCCTGAGCAGCAACACTTCGGGTTTTGTAATCTCAGAAACCATACGGCTCATGTCTGAAATGCCGACTTCCCACTGGTTTCAACGTTCTAAAAATGATGGAAAGTTCAGGAACGTTCTTTTCAGTAATTCCAATTCGCTGTGGTTTTAATAATATAAATGTTTCCCGAGGTTCGCGTCATCACTTACTCAAGTTCAGTGGGGAATGCATCACTAATGTGGGGGTAAGGAAGAGAATTTACATTTTCAAAGTATCTTTTCAAAATTAGTTTAAATATTGATGCAATTTCCTAGAAAGCTCTGAAATTAAATCTATTTGTCATGACAGAAAAAGCACTAAGCCAGGAAAAAGGTCAGTGTCATTTTATTGCAGATACAACTTTTCTTTTCCGTATTGCTCCCACACCGAATCAAAGCGGCGCGTGCAAGCGTGCTAACGCTGCCGTTCGGAGGAAAATTAATTAAGCGACTACAATATTAGAAATACCTTTTGTGCAATCAATAATATTGTGTATATATTGTATATACCTGAATTATTACCATCATTTTAAATACAATTAAAGCCATTTATTGTTGAGTTTCTAGAAGCGCGATACAAAGCTACTCTAATAGATGCTCATATATCACGCTGGAGAAATTTTGATAGGAGATGGTGATGAAAGAAGAATAAATTGTCATTGCTAGCCACATAAATGGACAGATAATGCTTTTTTTTTCATAATTGTAATCAAACCTTGAGGATTTGCAGTTTGGTTCCATTTCACATGTAACTAGGTGCAATTATCCAGTTTGTTCCATGGGACTTCTCTCTATTCAATTCTGTGAACTGAGAATGAACAACAATTATTTAATCAAATAAAAAGGAAAGATTTCAGCCTTATTCACGGCATCTTTCCCCCTTTTCTCACTTTTTGTGTGTGAGTAGGACTGGAAATTTTACAAGAGGAAACGGGCATCCTTCCCTGCCCGATGCAGCAAGGGGAAATGGAAAACAGCTAAAATATTCTAAATCAAGGAAACTATTATTTGTTGCAAGCTTTTCTGTAAAATCTGTGTCCTGAGAAAAATGAAATCTGTTTTAAGACTTTTCAATGAAATTTCATTCTAATTTAGCTTTAAGTGTTGAAAGATCCAACTGGAATCTTAAAATCTGTTTGAGCTCTGTGAAGTTGTCTCCTTGTTTTAGGCAAAAGTTTTCTGCCCCTATAAACCTTCCACGGGTCATATCAATTCCTACAAATCCACTGCTTTTCATTTTAACAGCGGCTTCTAGGGGAACCATTGAAACCAATTCCCTTCTGACTTGGCTGCTGAGCGTTATTCTTCATACCAGGGGGGTTCTCAAACATTGGGTGCTGGGAGTGAAAGGCGAAGGGGCCACCACAAACCCACCAGCGCTGGGGTCAGGCTGCCGGCGGCTGCAGCCACGCGTCCGCGTCCCCGGGACGAGCGCGGGGGTGAGGGAACACGCACCCGTCCTCGGGTGCAAGCCGCCGGCTCGGTCCCGGCAGCGCGAGGCTCCGCGGGAGCCGGTGCGTCCCCACGCAGGCTGCAGCTCTGATGCTGGTGGGAAAGGGGCCGGAGCTGCTCCCCGGCTGCTCGGCGCTGGCTGCTCGGCGCTGCTGGGCAGAGCGGCATCGCCTGCCTGCCAGGACGGAAAGGAGCCGCCCCCAGCCCGCCTTGGGTCGTAGCCATGGGGGTCTAAAGACATAAACAAGCCAGGGCTGGTGAGTAAAGGAAAGAGCTTTCATTAGACAACAGCTCCGTCTGGCAGGAACAGCCAGGCATGCGGCACCGCGGCTCCCGCTCGGATTCCTGGCGGCATTTCAGCCAGCCAGCACGGTGAGGACAGCCCCTCATTGTGGCCACCTGCCTTGCTTTGGGGGTGCACCGGTGGGTGTTCTGGCAGGTGCTCGAACTAGTGACTTGTCTTCCTGTGATGCAAGAGTCGTTCCGGAGTCAAATGAACTTTTTCCATTTTGAAACCTGTCTTGTCATTCAAAATCTTATTTCAAAACAAAATCAACAAATGTTGCTGATTTTGTCTTCTGTGGTTTATTTTTCCCTTTTTTTTTCTTTTTCCTTTTTTTTTTTAACATTTGTATTCTTGCTGAAGCCGTGGCTCAGATCCAGTCCTTAGGAAACCAGCAAGACTTGACGAGGCTTCTCACACATACAGACCATGGCCTGACCTTGGTGCTGCGGAGACACCCTTGACGCTCGCCAGTTAGCGGAGTATCAGCTTCTCTTTCGCTGCACCTTGGCACAAAGCGGTGAGGAATGCGTGCTTTTCCCCTCGCACGCTTCCCAGGAGCCGAGAGCTCCCTGGGCTGGCGCACGCTTTGCAGGGAACCGCGGGAGCCCCAGGCTCGGTGCTGGCCGGGGATCTGCAAGCCGAACATTCGCGGTGTAAGCCCAGAGCTTGCGTGTTGCAGAGCGCCTCGGCCGGGGATGCGTGCCCTTCAGCGCTTTATCTGGCTGCCTCTTCTGGGAAAGAAGGAAGAAAAAAAAGGATGTTCCTTGGAGGGGACGAGGCTGACACTCATGTTTGTGAAGCCCACATTTCTGTGTCGCCCTGACACAGCTGCCGGCTGTGCCGCTGCCTGGGAAGCGCCGAGGGAACAGTGTTTGTCGCGGGAGGCTCAATACCGCACACAGGCAACGCGCACCTCGCTTTGCTGCCCTGGCACAGACAGCTGGTAGGGCACCATAAGCTAACTTTCACCTTTGACGTTTACCAACGTAAGTTAAATCTGGCTAGTGGTTGTTGTAAGCAACTGACTTTGTAAGTCTCTGTACAACCCACTGCTGAGGAAGCGATGACCATTGATGCAGCTTTTTTTTTCTGTAATACCAAGAATAAGATTATCAGGATTTCGTGATAAGCAGTGTGGTGTAACAAGCACAAAGCCTGCAGGCTCTGCACTGACTTGTTTATCTTGTGAGACAATGTTGTGCCAAAGTCTGCCCCAGGTAGATGCTGTGCCAAATGTAGAAGCAAAACACAAATATTCTCCTTATTGATACTAAAAATTGGAAAATCGGAAGTGCAGTGGAGAAGGAGAGACCTAGTACTGCCCTTGTCTGCTACTATTAATGCAGCACCTTCAGCAACTTGGCTGCTGGAAGCTGCTGGGAGAAAAAAAGAAAAGAAAGGAAGAGTTCAGTTCAAACTCAAATTAGCTCTTCTGGTTAATTCAGATATATTTCTGCGGGTTTAATTACAGGCAGGGTCATTGCTGCGTTCCTGTCCGAGGGCTGCCACGGTGCCAGCCGTGCTTTCAGCTTCCCTCTTCAGCCGCGACTCAGTTTCCAGCGTCAGGACCCAAGAAAGCAGCTTTTACCCCGACGGCGGTGGGGGGGACGTGCCCCGTGGCCCCGGAGCCGGGGGGGCTCGGGGAGGCTGGGCAGGGGGGACTCCTGCCCCTGCCTGCCCCTGCCTGCCCCTCCAGCTCGCTCCTGGGGGCTGGAGGATCTGGGGCTCTGTTGAATTTGGCTTGCTTGATATTTGCAAAGAAAGACAGGATCGCGCCCAGAGGACTTCAATGCCATCTCCTCCCCCAGCCACCTCTTCCAGGAGCTCCTTGCATCTGTCAGCATAAGCTCACTCATTCCTAAATCATTTTCAAATTTTGTATTAATTTTTTAATCATCTGGATATGAATGATTAATAAATGTTTAACAGCTCATAAAATATTTATCATGTTTCCCTATGGTAGGCGCTCCATCTTCACTTGTTATCACTCGTGGGTATGAAAAACGTCTACAAGGCTGCAGAGCAAAGAAGCAGCCTTGTGTCCGCCTCACCAAATACAGCTCTTGCTTCTTTCCAGAACATGCAATCTTTCATGGAAAAGCAGGTGAGGAATCCTGGTTAACTCTGCAGACACTGAGGCACAAAAGTGTCTGCACTGGAATAACTCGGCTGCCCTAAAAATCTTTCTGACCGGGCATTCAGATGTGACCCGTTCCAGAGAGTGAGAATACAGAGAGCAGGGTGTGCAGGAGACACACGTACCTGCTCCCTGTGAATAACTCTCTTCTGACATGGTCATTGTTTTCATGATTTTCGGTGTTTATTTTTGCATTGAATTATCTTAGGGCGTAACAGCTTTCAGATAGGTAAGTCATCGTCATCAAATCGTGAGGAATTCCTCCCATCATTTCTTTTCTGATTAGGGGTTCAGAGGCACCGAAGCAGTTTCTGCCTTTGGTTGCTCACCACGCAATCAACCCCGTCCCATCAATGCGCTGGAAGTGTCCTCCCTGGCATCAGCAGCGTTGCCCTGGACCCGCTCTGAGCCAGGGGAGTTTCTCCTAGCCTGGCAGCCCGGGCCCTGGATGCCCCTGCCGCCTCCCATCTGGGCTGCTCCAAACACTGCAAGTCTGGCCCAGAGTCCAAACTCCTTCAGAACAAAGCAGCAAATCTTGGCCATCAGGTCTTCTTCTGAGCCCCAGACCTGCCCCGCGCCCTGGGCAGCTGAGCAGCGAACAGCACATACGCTTTACCTCCAAAGCTCCCAATCGATGGAGTGAGCCTGTTACGAGTAAAGAAGAAATAATGAATGAATGAATAAATAAATACATGGGGAAAGGCTTTTGGTGCGGTAACTGTTCTTAAATCAAATGTTCCTCCTTTAAGATAAGCACATCCATACTGGAGACAAGACCAAGCATGTAGAATAAAGACATCCAGCAAGTGGGGACTGGTTTGTGTTCCCAGTGTGGTCTCTTTGCCTGTGGATAGGATTAACATCCTTCACAGTCGTCTTCTAAAAACAAAGCCTATTTAAAAGAACTGTAAATGTAAACCAAAACATTTTACTGTTGAAATATTTCTGCTAGGGAGAGGCAAAAGGGGTAACCCCGCATACCATGTTAGCTGCAGTGTCGAACAAGCTGCTGAAGCTGCTCGGGTGCTTGCACCTTGCGAACCCCTCTGCTAGACCCCCCGGCCTGGAACCTCTCTCCTGCTTGGGATATCCCACCTGCAAGCTTCCCAAGTGACTGTGCCTGTCTACGGCGTTGTGCACACGGGCGTGTGTTTGGGTTAGTGGTGGCCTTGGCAGCGCTGGGTTAACGGTTGCACTTGATGATCTTAAGGGTCTTTTCCAGCCTACGTGATTCTATGATTCTATATTGAGCTGCAATAAGTGGGAATTTTGAGTGTCCGCCGGCATTCAGCGCAGTCGTAGAGCTGCAAAGCTGGTCTGAACTTGCATTTGCATCTGAGCACGGAGGCTTTTCGTAACTACAGTCTCCATTTTTTGTATAACTCATTCATAGTAAGGCTGGCTGCAAACACTGCGCGGGTGTGGGGGTTACTGCGATGGGCCACTTCGTCTTTTCGATACAGAGCTTGGAGCCTGACCTAGCATGAACTGTTTTAAATGAGTATTAGTTTACTTCAGTAGACCTAGTCTAAGCAATTATGGCCTTTACCTTACAGAGTACAGCCCATATATAATCCCAACAAGATTACTAGGGGTCACTTTTCTTCTAAGAGTTCCTTTCTTTAATGTGAAAAAATCTTATTGCAAAACCACTCAAAATCAAACATCTGAGTGTAAAAGTAGCTACCTCTACCTGGGTGAATAGCAGGTTTTTTATTTTCTGGTATTTAAATTCACTGCCTGCTTAAAGTTCTAGTAGATAATTAAAAAATAAAAATCAAAAAGACAAAGTAAAACATTTTCCTATACATCGGTTCAGTCCCGTACGACGAGTGCAACCAATGGAGGTTGGACCTCTCCCCTCCCGACTGTGAAGATCGACCTGAAACCATTTAATGCAGGATTGGTTTGACTGGTCAGGTCAGTGCGACGGCTGCGGCGGCCTCGAAGCCCCGGGGGCTGTGACCTCCCCCCTCTCCTCGGCCTGAGCATCTCCCGGGGGGACGCACCCTGCCTCCTGCCCTCCCCCCAGCTCTCCCCCAGCCCCTCTGCGCGCAGCCCTTCTCCCTTTGCCTCCTCCTCGCCCTGTTGCTCTTCAGGGAGGTACAAAGATGAGGGGCCTGGAGCATCTCTCCTGTGGGGAAAGGCTGGGGGAGCTGGGGCTGTTCAGCCTGAGGAAGAGGAGGCTGAGAGGGGACCTCACCAACGCTTATCAATATCTCCAGGGCGGGTGTCAAGAGGACGGGGCCAGACTCTTCTCAGTGGTGCCCAGCGCCAGGACAAGGGGCAACGGGCACAAACTGGAACACGGGAAGTTCCGCCTGAACACGAGGAAAAACGTCTTCGCTGTGAGGTGCCCGAGCCCTGGCACAGGCTGCCCAGGGAGGGTGTGGAGTCTCCTTCTCTGGAGAGATTCCAACCCGCCTGGACGCGGCCCTGTGCAGCCTGCGCTGGGTGACCCTGCTCTGGCAGGGGCTGGGCTGGGTGGGCTCCAGAGGGCCCTTCCCACCCCCACCGTTCTGGGATTCTGGGATTCTGGGATTCAGTGCATTTCTGGAGGGGGCAGCTGGCCGCGCTGTGTCTCTGACAGCTCCGCAGTGATGGGTTCCAAATCTGGCCCTCCCGGGAGAAACGCTCCGGGCCCCCGGGCAGCCCCCAGCCCTGCGCCACACGGCCCGGGGGGCCTCCGCGCACCACCCCCTCTCCCCCAGCCCCGCCTGAGTTGTGCTCCTTCGGGCGTCACGGTACGTGAAAAGCGAGATTTTGTGCTCTTTTGACCTGAGAACACGGCTCCGCCACGCTGACCAAGCACCAGTAACTATCCCAGCTGGATCTGCAAAAATGAACTGGAAGACCTGTTTTCCAAGTCAAAACCAACGGCACCCTTCTTCCTATTTTTACCAAAAGACTGGTGCTTTGTCACTTTAACTTTTTTTTTAATTGTAATGATTTTTTCTTTTAAGATTAAGGAGATTGCCTATGAAGGATAAGAAGTAATGATATATATTTATAAATAAATATAAAGCATTATTGGATAAAGCTCTGAAGAACCTGTCATCTGACATCATTGACTTTCAGTAAAAGCAAATACACCTCAGAAGAAGAAAAAATAGAAATATGTGGTAAATTTATTTATGAATAAATGACATTTCTTCAACAACACTGCATCTTTTTTGATGTTTATCATTTCCCTGAGATCAGACGTGTCTGTTTGTCAATACAGTCAGCCAATTCAATTAATATTTATCAAGACTACATGGATGACAAATGGCTTTGCTTCTGCAGGGATTTGGTTATCTTCGGCAGCTCAGAGTAACAATTACTAGTATCAAAAAGCAATAATTGCCCTAAGTGACAATTCAGCGCACAATCAAACTGTACATAATTGCATCTAGTACATTGTATTATGTCACATTATGTCAAAAAAGAAATCTGAATCATAAACCGAAAGGCAGAGTCGCTAGCTAGTTCACCAGGCAGTTTTTAAAGGTATATTTTAAAAAGAGCAAAGATGGATATTTCCCCCTCTCCGGGAGGCTCTTTGTACGCTCTGACCTTACAGAAACTCGTTTCTAGGAGCCAGAGCCGTTTTTCAGCTAATGAGGGACGTGTCCTCAGCCCACCTGCAGAAGGTGGCAGCCCGCTGTGACCTGTGTGCGAACTTTTTTAAGAAAATACCAAGAGTTCATGTCTTTAAGGATGCTTCTAAAAATTGTAAAAGATTAAAACTAAAATCAGTGAAACGAGGGAAAAAAATATCTCTGGCTAAATCTTGGGAAGCGCAGGTGCCACTCTGCGTGGAGCGAAGGTCCCTCTGGCCCCGCAGTGCTCAGAGTGGCCAGAAGGATTTTTTTTTAGAAAGAAAATGTAGGAATGGAGCGAATGCAATGAAGCATCCCCAGGAAAGGTGCTCCCCGCTGCCGCTCCTTCCAGCTCCGTGCTGGGGCCTCCAGAGCTGCCCCCCGCCTCCCCTGAGCTCCTGCAGTGGGCTCTTCGAACCCTTGCAGCCGCTCAGCACCCGCATGTGCACGAAGAAACCCCTCTGCTGGTTTTTAACCTCCACATTTCTGTTTCCAGACCTGACACGATGCATTTCTGAGGTTGCTGCCGAGCTCTCAACCGCCTTTTTCATAGACCAGCCAGCTGTAACGCGATGATCCTTTTTCAGTGAGGTAATAAATAGTTTGGGGGCCTTCATCCCGCTTTTGTAACGAGGGCTTCCTCCCCTGCAGCCATCCACATTGTCGGGCATTGGAACAGGCTGCCCAGGGAGGTGGTGGAGTCCCCATCCCTGGAGGGATTCAAAAGACGTTTAGATGAGGCCCTAAGGGATATGATTTAGTGGGGACTTGGTAGTGATAGGTTAATGGTTGGACCCGATGATCTTGGAGGTCTCTTCCAACCAGAACAATTCTATGATTCTATGATTCTATGATCAGTTAATTTTCACCTGTTTGAGTTTTGCTTTCTTTTTTACTGCCCGTCCCTGGTGGCCCCGCAGCTCTGACGTCTCGCTGCTGCTCGCCAGCACCCCGAGGCACCCGTGTTCCCAACAGCCGTGCCGGCTCGCCGTGCGGACACCCATGTTCCCAACAGCCGTGCCGGCTCGCCGTGCAGGCACTCGTGTTCCCAACAGCCGTGCCGGCTCGCCGTGCGCTGCCCCAGCCGTGCAACCGAGCAACACGTCCACGCGTGCAGGGCCCGGCTCCGGCTCAAGTGGGGGCTGCTGAGAAACACGGCCGCTACCCTCAGCCTGTTCGCTGCATCCTCGCGGCACGTTCCTCTCCCTGAGCACCTTTAACTTCCATTCCACGTCAGTTCCTGAAACAGGGGAAAAAGGTACCGCCGTTACCCCAATTACATCTGCTCACTTGCTGGGGATTTTCTCATTGCCTGCGTCCATTATACTAAAAATAACTATGACGAGCTCATTTAATTTTAGCCTATGAGTGTCTGTATGAATATTTATAATAATCCACATTTATAAATGCTGAGAAGTTCCAGACTCTGCAAACATGATGGCAGACCCCAGGGGAATAGAACCGCTTTTTTTTTCCTTTTGCCCTATTTCAAGCCTGTTTCACACATCCTGCATTCCCAATGCGAAGTCTAGCACTGAATGCTTAAACTGCTGGAAAGAGTTTATGATGTTTTGTGCTTGATGAACACAGACTGAGTTCCCATGCAAGAAACAGAGAATGTTTCCAAAGGAATTCCCTATGACTTTATGCAGGAGAAGATATGTACTAAAGTACTTTTCTGTTCACATCTGGCTTTCATGTCCTTTTCATTTCCCAGTACATGAGAAAATACATATTATCAGCTCTCACCTGCCAAAACCCAGAGCATTGTGCCCTGCCTCAGTCAAGCAAACTCTTTTCACTCCCCTAAAACCCCCACTGCACCCGGGGCTGCCGGCACCAAGGCTCTTTGGAAGAGCCGCTGCAAAGGAGGGAGCTCTCCTGGGAGTTCTGCTCCGCGGCCCGAGTTCCGCGGTGTGGGAATTCTGGCTGGAGCCCAGCCCCGCTGTGCCGCCTCCATGCAGCCCGCCCGGCACGGCAGGTCCCCCTATTCCGTGAGCCGGAGATCTGCTTTGAGGCTTGCCCTCACGAGTCGTTACGTATGGGATAACGGTGAGCAGCTACACAGTATGTTTCTAACTGGAAAAGAGGTTTAATTGCAGCCCAAATGCCTGTGTAAAGGCTGTTCAAGATATAGGAATAGCCAGATGGGCTTGTGCAGGCAGATGTCTTGTTCTGTATCTTTTCTGTACCGGTGGACTAGGCATACACCGCAGAGGAAGATGCCTGAAATGCTTAGGATTCAAATGTGGAAAATCTCGCCTCAGGGGAAATTTCTCCTAGAGCCTTCTAGTGAAAGGGTATTTTAAGCCCTGAAGCACGAAGAAGTACCCATGGAGCCCGTTCGGGGCTGTCTCAGAGACCGCTGTCTTACCAGGACACGCCTGGCTTCCGCAGGTAACACCGTCTCAGCCCATCTCTGCGCTTCGCCGGTCCTTTGTTTCCCTCTTGAAAATGGTCTCAGCAGAGAGGAGAGACGTGTAGCTCTTCTCTATTACTCGGTCGTTTTTATTCCGCCTACTGCAGGGTGCATTTACGGCACATCAGCCTATCGGAGTGAGGTTTTTTAGCACTTGAGCGTAAGAGCCAGGATATGAAAAACTCTTGAATCAAAGCTTTTTCCTTTATAGGTCACTCGGAAGAAAAAAGTTATAAAAAGAAAGGAAGGAGGCGAGGGGCTGCTGGGCTCTGTGACTCCGGTATCAGGAGCAGCGGCAGACGTGCCAGCAGGAGGAGGCCCTGGGCAGGGGCCGGGCGTCACTGTCCGTCTGTGCGGTGGAGGATGCGAGGAGAGCGCCGGGGGACAGACGTAGGGATCCGATGCTGCTCTTCCCTGCCTCCTCTCTCCTCGCCCAGCTCTGAGGCTGTACCCGGGAGCAGCTGCGAAACAGAGCGGAGAAAGAACCGAAATGAGTCAACCTCAGATGCCAGCAGGAAGAAAAAGGAGAAAAAGACAACTCTGAGCGATGTGCTGGCTGCTCTCCTCCCTCCCTCCCTCAGCCGGGCGGGCCGGGAAGGGCAGCATCCCTCCTCTTCCCGCGTCCCCCTCCGCCGCCGCGTCTGCCCGCTCGCCCTTTCTGCGCTTTCACGACCGAGCCGGCCCCACACAACGTCTTTCATCTAGTGCTGCCAGAGCCCGGGAGCACTTGGAGTGCCATTATTATAGCTCTTAAGAATCCAAGGTTTCTGTACAATAAAGCTAATCAATATAAGCATTGCAATAGATGACGACCTCTCTATAGCTTTAGAAATTTTACATCCTTCTCTCTTCTCTGCTTTTCATTACGTCTAATTACGTGATCTATAGTTCCAAACAAGAATCAATGGGGCTGTATTACAACAAATTATTGTTAATTCTCTTTTAAAAAAAGGATCAGAAAGTGCTATTGAATATGACACTTCTAATTATATAAAGCAAATTAGCTTTCTATTGGAGCATGAGAGTTGGTAGCCAATTCCTTACCGATGTCTCAGGTTCATATTCTGCTGAGGATATAATCTTTTTATTTCCCAAATACTTTAGGGTTCCCCCCCCTTCCCAGTGAGGCTCGGTGTCCTTAGCACTGTGCCGTGACACCGCTTTTGGTACGATTGACTCTGGTTGCACCGTGTGTTGGATACGGCGGGAGATGTGCTCCACGGGAGCCTCTCTACACAGTGTGGGATCCCTCCCGTCTGTGGCGTGTTCCATTGGACTGACTGTGTATTAGTGTATTAAATGTTCTTTTCCACTTGCACCTATGATTTTTTCTAGTTTAATGAAGAGGTTTGTGTTTTCCTGAGGTTCACAGGGAGAAATCTAGGAGCTGCAGCAAATCGCTCCACCTGGAGAAGCAGGGTCATTAGTGATTTGCTGGTTATGAGTCAATGCCTGCTGGACACTGACCTTCCCCCCTCGGAAAAAATCCCTTGGTTGTCCAGCACTTCTCCCCTCACTCTCATCGCTCCACACTGTGTCCTCTCCGGAGCTTCAGTCCAATTGCCTGAAATTTGGTGCCAGTCTAACCTTGCTGAAAGAGTAAGGCTATGAGAAAGTAAAATTACGTTGTGGGTTACGAAACACCAAAAATAAGCTAGTTTTAGATATTCCCTACTGTGGTCATGTTGTATGCAGCTCAACATAAACTAAAATGAATGACATAAAATATGTCTTAAGGTCAAGCAGTCACCATCCACAGAGTCCAGAATCAGGTCCACCACACGGAAATTATTCAGGTGTACTGGAGTCGTCCCCTCCGATAACGCCCGCTACACACACACACGGAGTTTCTAGTAGCAGGACAAAACCTAACTCTGTGCAGCTACTCAGGCAAACTCGGAGCTAAAGCTAAACGACCCGTAGATGACAGAACTCAAGCTTCTTGCTGAAGGACGCCCGACACCAGAGGCAACTTTTGGCAGAAGTGAGTCAGGATGTTCTGGACCAAAACAGACCTATGGACGTCAGGCACCTCAGGCAGCATAAAGAGGTTCATCACCTTGATCCCGGGCCATTCTACGTAGTTTCACCCGCCTAGAGCTGCTTCTGCTTCCGAACTGCTGTTCATAGAATCATAGAATTATCATACATGTGCAATTCATAGAATCATAGAAAATTGTTCTGGCTGGAAGAGACCTCCAAGATCATCGGGTCCAACCATTAACCTATCACTACCAAGTCCACCACTAAATCATATCCCTTAGGGCCACATCTAAACGTCTTTTGAATCCCTCCAGGGATGGGGACTCCACCACCTCCCTGGGCAGCCTCTTCCAATGCCTGACAACCCTTTCGGTGAAGAAATTTTTACGAACGTCCAATCTAAACCTCCCCTGGCGCAACTTGAGGCCGTTTCCTCTTGTCCTGTTGCCTGTTCCTTGGGAGAAGAGACCGACCCCCATCTCTCTACAACCTCCTTTCAGGGAGTTGCAGAGAGCGAGAAGGTCTCCCCTCAGCCTCCTTTTCTCCAGGCTAAACATCCCCAGTTCCCTCAGCCGCTCCTCACAGGACTTGTGTTCCAGACCCTTCACCAGCCTCGTTGCCCATCTCTGGACACACTCCAGCACTTCGATGTCTTTCTTGTAGTGAGGGACCCAAAACAGGTTCACATACCTGTCCTCTCCTTCATGCCAACATGGGCGTGCCTCAGCCTGTGGAGCTGAGGGATGGAGGCCTCTGTATCTGAAGTCTCCCAATGTCTCCTCCTCCAAGCACACAAGAGAGAAGACCCTAAACAAGGGATGATGAAGTTATCAACAGCAAAGTTGCAGCTTGTCTTAGGGAAAAGGGAAAAGACAAATCCTGATGTGTCCTGTACTCTGTTGTCTAGACAGGCCACCTAGACACATTAGATCATGGACGGGGCTCTGGGCAACCTGATCTAGTTGAGGATGTCCCTGCTCATTGCAGGGGGGTTGGACTAGACACCTTTAAAGTCCCCTTCCAACCCAAACTATTCTGTGATTCTATTCTATGTCCTTTCCCAGTCCAACTGACACATGGGGAAATCTTTCCCACCGTTGGAGAAAGCGGGTGCGGATGCAAAGCCCTGCACAGGGCTGTAACCCTGCAAACCCCCTGTCCGGGCACAGGAGCAAATCAGGGTTGTATGTGAGTGTTCGTGGTACTGAGGCTAGAAGCAGAACGTGTTTTCAGCAGTATGCCGGTGCCTCAAGAAGTGGGGACACTTCTCAGGTTTTTAGGCTTTAAAAAGCTTGGTGCTGGTGAAGTGAGCCGACTCCACCCTGAGCCGGGCTCACCGCGCACGAGGAGGCACATTCGGAAGCGCTGCTGGTCGGTCCCTGAGCCCTTGCACAGCTCAAGTCTTGAAAACCTGGCCTAAGTGTTTAGTTACTGCCATGGTCCTGGACTTCATCTCAAGGGTGTTACTTTAATTAAGAAAATTCCTTTATTTTGTTTTTTCTGTTAGACTGTCTTTGCCACCTTCTGTGGTCTCTCTCCATTTGCCAGTTGTGCCTGAAGATCTGACACTGCTGGAACTCAGCTGAAGGGAAAAACTGAGTATATGAGCATCCTTTAATCACCTGGCAACTGTAGCAAGAGGGGACAGGCAACAATGGGGAAAAGTAATCTCAAAAATAACCGTGCCTTTAATGTTTCTATGGAAAGGAAGCGTGACACACAGACATACCGCTCCATTTAGTACACACAAAATACATCATGCTGAGCTGCTAATGAGATAGCAATTTGGAGGTTTGGGAAGTGCTGGCTGTGCTTCATGCCTACAAGAATCAATGAAAACTGATGAGTGAAGTTTTACAAAATTTCAGTGCAAGATCTATAGAAGCTGTTGTGCCCAGAGGAAAGGGTCAGATCTGGTAGCAGAGGCTCAGTTCCTCACGCAGCTCATAACGGTGAAATGTCTGGTTGAGCTCGAGGTTTTTTTCCCTGAAGGTACAGCAAAAAGGCAAACCCATTTTCCTTTTCAGAGTTGGCATGTCGTAAATATTTCAATCTGCCAAGTGCCTACTCTTTAATGTTTGCATACCACGAAACTTTGAGTGAACATCACCTTGCATGAAATGCTCTGAAAGCAAATTTTGGCATCTTTGATTGCTTGCCCCACTGTGGAGTAAAGCTAGTGTTATCTGGCTTGTCCTGTCTGTTGTGAGCAAGCAACACTTTTGGATTATTTGTATTTGAAAAAAAAACCATGACTGAACTGAGTACCTCTGAAGACAGAAATTTTTGCTTTTGGCTATTACAGAAGCAGAATAAAACAAATCACTTATGCTGAATAAATCATTGATTATGAGTTACACATGAGTGGTGGGGGGGGTGGAGGTGGAGGCTCCCGGGTGAGACAAGGGGACACGTTTATGTCACTCTGCTATTTAACTTGCACTCTGAATCCGTCCCAAGGGCTTCCCCCAAATAACTGTTACTGGGTTGAAAAACGAAGATGGGCAGGGACCAAATCCACAGTATACAGCACTACAACCTCTGCTACTTCCCTCCTGGTGACAAGGTGAGGGTGGGAGCACCAGCGATGCCATGAGGGCACATGTGAGTGAACCTTTCCCCACCCGAGCCCCCGTGGATGGAGCCTCCTGTGCCCGTGCCCCCGCCCCAGCACCTCTGCCTTCCAGCAGCGCATCCTGCTGTTTCGTGGCAAAAGCAAAGTCAGAAGAGCAGGTCAGTGTGGTTGAAGTGGCTTGGATGGGCGTACTCTGCGCTGGGTAGGAAACTGGCTGGATGGCCGGGCCCAAAGAGTTGTGGCGAATGGAGTTAACTCCAGTTGACGGCCAGTCACAAGTGGTGTTCCCCAGGGCTCAGCACTGGGGCCAGTCCTGTTCAATATCTTCATCACTGATCTGGACGAGGGGATCAAGGGCACCCTCAGTCAGTTTGCAGATGACACCAAGCTGGGCAGGAGTGTTGGTGGAGTCACGGTGCCTGGAGGGATTGAAAAGCCGTGTAGATGTGGCGCCTGGGGACATGGGTTAGTGGTGGCCTTGGCAGTGCTGGGTTAACGGTTGGACTTGATGATCTTAAAGGTCTTTTCCAACCTAAACGATTCCATGATTCCACGATTTTATGAAGTGACCTTTGCACCCTTGTCATGCTGGTATTAGCCAACTCGTGCTGCAAGACAGCCCAGTGCATGAGATAAATAATATACATTTATTTCAGCCTTGGATCAGGTAAGCGCATACATAAAAACTTAGGTCCTTATGGTTTCTGGATTGATGGTGCAGTCTCAAACACAGAGGCTGTCTCTGGCAAGAGAGAGCAAAAAGCTGCTGGCAAAGAGGTATTAACTTCACTATGCTGCATTTTATGAGGTAACGAAGAGTGTCTTGGTTCTGTGCCTTGAAAGTAAATAGAACAATATTTCAGTCCTCCTTATTCAGTTGTCCAAATGCACATAACCGATTTTTGCAGATAGGGATTTATGTTTGCTTGTCAGCATCTAATAAAGTAGAGCAATTGAGTCTGCCATTTATTTCAGTGCTGTTGCCTTTATTTCAGTATCCTTGTGTACACTGCATGGTGCCTGCCATCAGGTTTTACTAAGCAGTGTGCTCCCTTTGGCGGATCTGTGCGCACGCAGGATTGCTCTGGACCGCGCGTGCCCAAGCTGCCAGGTTTTGGAGGTGTTTTTGGAGATGGTGGCCAGCTGCCAGCGATCCCCCCGGGCATCCCCCACGCCAGGCTGGGTCTCGCAGAGCACCAACCCTCGGCCATGCTTCAGAGGTGAGGACGCAGGAGAAGAAACGCCCTTCCACCTTCCTGACCTGGTCCACGCCGATCTGTGAGAGCATGCGAGGAAAGGTTGTGTCCCACCGGACTGTTAGTCTTACTGCGTCAGCATCCGTGGCTGGTAGTTATTATGGGCTACACAGAGTCCTGGCCCAAAACAAGCTTAATTTCATTCCTGTGAGTCTTTCTGCTTCTTTTTCAGTCTGAGAGTTCGTTCTGCCTGGGGCGTTTCCTATATTGCTCAGGAGCCGGGTGTCAATTTAATAACCTCCGAGACAGCGAGGCCTCTCTCTGAAAGGGTCCTAAATCATCACAGCCTGCACCAGAATCCCGGAGCGTTTCCATCCTTGTTTTTTTTTGTTTGTTTTCCATCTGGATTTTTGTTTTTAATTGGCGCACACTCCAGCAATTGCTCACTGAGACATCCCTTCTGGCTTTAGTGTTCTCCCGTTCGCAGCCCTGTCGCGTACTCCATGCAGCACGCGCCGGGGTCCATACATCAGCAGATGAGAAGTACTGAACGCGCAGTGCTCTCACCACTGCCAATCCATACCGTTTTCTTCTTGAGAACCCTGTATGAAGATGAAACGTGATTATCAAATTGCAGATGGGATGATGGCATCGACTGACAGCCCCTGCACATGCACACGACTGGTTGCAGGACTGTTGGGTGACCTTTCAGAGTCCTCCCGCCTCTGCCGTGAACCAGGAGCGGTGGTTAGTCGTGTGTGAGAGGAGTGGAGTGAACAGATCCGAGCAGTCAGAAAGGTGCTGACCTGCCCGCTCTGCGCGTTGGCGAGCGATGGGGGAGGCGCGTGTACCTCTACGTGGGGCGTGCAGGGTTCGCCCGCACGAGGAGACTGTACATGGGCAAACCGGGAGCCAGCGCATCGTTCTCATCACTCTGCCAGCATAATTCAGAAAGAAAAGAGGTTTCTATGCTTCAGTGGCACAGTTTTTAAAGATTTTTTTTTCATGTTTTATTCAGCTAGAATTTGTATTTCAGCTACTAGTTCCTTGAGAGGAAATATAAATCGATCCAGACTAACACTGGCCGGTTCATCCTCAGAACTGTCTTTATAAAGAATTGCTCTGCAGAGACAGAGCACGGCAACGTTAGCAGAAGAGCTGCCGACAAACCCCAGGGGTCTTTGCAGTCAGAGTCTGGTTTACGGCTGCTTTGCTCTCATCTAGCGTTAATGGCACTGCACTAATTTCTGCAGATCCACATCAAAGGGCGAGCGAGAGCGATGCCGCCGGGATCCTGATCTTTTGCCACTGTTCATAAAAGATGAGGTGGTGGGGAAAGGGCTGTCGTGTCCAGTCAGCTATGGGAAGCACGATCTTAAGAACGATTTTACTCCGGATTTTTTTCATGAAAAGTTTCGAAGGAAACTGAAGAATGTTAGTTCACGTGATGCTTTTCTTGAAATACTGCAACACATTGTTTAGAAAATGCACATTTTTCATACTTCCAATATCCTCTCATCCAAATTTCCTGATGGAAATATTTTGGACTTGCATTTTTTAAATTGCAAAGAGAAGCCACTGTTGAAATATTGAAACCCTTCTCTATGCACATGTTTATTTATGGTCTTGACATAAAGTATCTTGACACAAAATGTGTAGCTAGTTCCAATTGAAATGTACATCCCAAGTGGTTCAGCTTTACATTAACACCTAGGAGAGGAGAAGGATGAAACATTGACTCTTTTGTGGTTTATTTCATAGAGGATGTGTTTGAAACACAAATAGAGGAAAAAAAAAAACCAAATAAAACACTGCTTTTGAGTATCAGGTGCTAAAAAAGTCCGCAGTTAAAATGTCTTCGTGACCTCTGCTTGTCCGTCATCATTCACCAAGGAAGAGAAAAGAATGACAGGGCTCAGCACCTGTGTCTGCAAATTCAAGTCTGTAAAAGAACTAAATATTTCCTACATTTCAGCTGTTCCAGTAAAATGGAATCCTGAACTCTATTTTATTGACTTTTTTTGGGTGCGCTATAAATAAAATTGCACGCCGGAGGAGAACCCGGGGGTTTGGTGTTTATACAAACACAGGGAGATTCTCCTGTGTGTAAAATCGACCGAATTTAAACGACCTGCTGAAGGTCTGTGCCTTTCACAGAGGAAGGATTACCCGTGGCGCTGGCAGAGCCTCCTCCCACCGTCAGCACGGGGCTGGGGCGCTGAACCTCCTCTTGCCGTTTTCAAGACAGTGCAGGGAAACACAGGGCTCCAGGAAAGCCAATAGAGGTGATAAGGGACATCTATAGTGATAATTTGGTGCTATTAAACGTACAATCTCATCTTCTCTTTTTAAAATCACAGTTTATTTTTTACAATGATAACATGCACAATTCTAAGTGTTGTATTGATATTTATGAATCTTAACGTCAAAGAGAACATTGCGTTGAAAAGAACTGTGGCAAGGTTGGGATTTTTCCATGGAAGGCTGTAAACAGCTTGCAAAATCTACCAATTTTAGCCTAGATTCCTGTAAGTGAAACAGTTTGGGCAGAGGACCTTAGACACATCCTTACGTCAATCAGAGGTATCCATTGTCACGGCGCGGGGCACCTCTGGGCCGAAGCTGCCGGTGCTCAGCCCCAGGCTTCCACAGGGAAGGGACATCCCTTGGGAGCGGGTCTAGCCTGGCGCCGTGGCCTGAACGCTCGTTAGTAGACAGAGCTCGTTACTTTGCTTATGCCAGGCGTATTTTGTTTGCTTTTTCTTCCAAGAGGAGTCTATTCTAGACACTGATGTGAACCCAGCCTTGGAAGAGAAACCACCAGGAGACCCAGTCCTGGCGCTGACTGCAGAACGTGACACTGTGATGGTTAAAACAAATCCAGTTTCTAGGGAATTGCAGTATTAACCTTTGCCTGTATCACTCTGAGATTTTTCCCAGTTGTCCTCTTTGCTTCAACAGTTTTGTCCTTCTTTTCCTCATGATTATTCCTGATGTATTCACAGATGTCAATCATATCCTCAGTTCAGCCACTTTTTGCTGTGCTAAACAAGTCAAAAACTTTTTGTTGCCCCTTGTAAAATATGCTGTCCATTCTCCACGTCAGCTTGTACCTGCTTGACATCAGTTTCCGTCTGATTTTTTCCCCTGCACAGGGTCATACATTATTCCAGACGAAGTTTCTCCAGTGAGTTGTGGAACAGAATTACAAAGGAATACGTCTCGTCTGCCAGTTACCACCTTTCCAGAACACGCTTTTTCTATTTACAGCGGACTTCCCTGTTAACAGGAATCTTCTCTCATACTGCTTAGGAACCCAACAGGGCTACCTGGTGAGTAGCAGTTGATACAAATATATTTTAAATCAGCAGGCTTTGACACCCTGGCCGTGTAAGCGCAGCATTTCTGCAGAGGCAGCCCTCCATGAAATGCATGTTGAGTTCAGCGTTCTCCCATCCCGCCCCCGGTTTGCGAAGCTCTGCTGCGCGTTCACCGCGCTGAGCAACGGCAGCTCCAGGCGGTTTCCACCTGCAGCCACGCAGCAGCTCCTCAGGGTCTGCCGTCGCGTTCGGTACCTCCCGTGCCAGGCAGCCGCGATGTGTTTAACAACACCCAAAGATTGTTTTGGGGCTTTGGGGATGGGACAGTGCTGCAGGCATCCTACTTAATTAATTTTTACAGAGGCCCGCTGCGTATCTGCAGCGAGGTGTTCCGGCTGCTCCCGGGGCCAGCTCGGCGGGACGCTGCGGGAGGGCCGGGAGGAGCCGGGACGGTGCGCGGCAGCTGCTTCCTTCGGGAGAGATGCGGGAGATGCCCTGGGCCTTGCTCTTATCATCTGCCTCTAGACATGGCAAAGTTAGTTGCCCAAGTCTAAACGGATCATCCAGGCTCCGGCACTAGTCACCAAGGCAGATCCATCCCGGCCATCTCCAACACTTCTTTTCCGCTGTGGTAACGCCCTCAGGGAGCGCCCGTCTCGCCCCATCAGGCACAGCCCGAGTCCAGGTGAGTAATTTGGAACTGGACAACTGACTTTGAAATGTCGACAATGTCATAAGATTAATTTTCCCTCCTCTCCCCACGCCCCAGAAGGTCCCCGGGGATTCTGCAGCCCAGCCGGCAGCCGCAGCCGTCGGTGCTGCCAGGCGTGTGCCGGCTCCTGGGCACCTTCTCCGCCTTACAGGCTGCAAAGCCGGAGTTTTTCTCAGAAAGTGTCTTGTATTGCCCAATAAATGGAGTATTAAAATGGAAATTTCTCTGGGCTGCACACCGGTATTGTTTTCTGTCAAAATTTCTTTACAATATTGATTGTGTCTTGAAAATAATTAATTTGGCAGGAAGTTAACAAGAGAATAAAATTGCGAGGTTTGAAGGCTGTTTTCCAGTTCTCGTTCCTCTGTCTTTATCTCACAAGGAAAGACTGCACACAGGTGTCAAATGAGAAGGCTGCTCATAATTACACTCCTTAAACACTTAATAACATTTTCTTAAATTAATATATTCCCCATCTGTGTAGCATTTAAGACATTCAGCTCATAATATTGCCTAGTTTATCAGTGTCAAATGACACATACTCAATCCATTGGAGAATATTATCAACAGATAGAGGCTTAATGTGCATTATTGCTCATTCAGCTAATGAGTGTGATTCGAGCTCGTACTTATAATTAATAACAGAACTAAATTATCAGTTATAGTGGGGATGTTAACTTAGACTTGTGCAGAAAAGCCGTGCAGGTGTACGCAGAAACCAACTCCCCCCAAACCCAACCAGAGGAGGCTCCCTGTGGCCGGGGCGGAGAAGACCGAAGGGTTCGGCAGTTGAAGGCTTTTCATTACCGTTGCTGGAGGAACGTGGGGAGAGGGATCCAGCGGTGCCGGGATGCGGGACAGGGGGGCAGGCTCCACACCGGGATGATCTGGTGGAGGCGCCTGCAGCTCCTTCCCGGGTGAAAGGGACCCGTGGGACCAGCTGCTCCAACCTCCTCTGCCGTGAGTGGTGGCACTGACGCCGAGGTTTAACAAGACAGCCCAGTGCTGCGATGGACCCGCGGGAAACGGGGAGCCCAGGGCAGGCAACGGGGAGTGGGGCAGTGTTGTGGTTTAACCCCAGCTGGCGGCTGAATCCCACTCAGCCGCTCACTCACTCTCCCCTCCCCGGTGGGGTGGGGAGGTGAATCGTAGAGAAAGGGAAACTTGCGGGTTGAGATAAAAGAAGTTCACCAGAACAGCAAAGAAAAAGATAATAATATATTATTATTAATAATAATAATAATAATAAAAATAAGGATAATAGAATATATAAAACGAACAATGCACAATTTCTCACCACCTGACGACCGACACAGCCCGTCCCGAGCAGCAGGCAGGGAGCAGGGGTATCCCCCCCAGCTATCCCAGCACAGCCAGTTCCAGAGAGAGCAGGCGAGGGAACCAACAGCCCAACGAACGAATGAAAAGGCCTGAACGAACAAAAAAAAAAAAAAGGAAAAACAGGGAACAAAAAGCAACCAGAAGGGAAGCTTAAGGGAACTGCCCCACCGGCCGACCCTCCCTCACCCCGGCCATGCCGTCTCTGGTAGGGAACACTCTCTCTGGCCAGTTGGGATCAACTATTCCGGCTCTGCCCCTCCCAGGTTTTGGCACCTGCACATCAGCCAAACCCGGGAAACTGCAAAATGTCCGTGGCCGCTCAGCAGCACCCAACACCATCTGTGTGCTGTCACCATCCCTCACACACTGAATCCAAACCACAGGAGCTGCTGGGGACACAACTGGCTCCGTCCCAGCCAAAACCAGGCCCGGCGGCCAGGCAGGACCCCGCGGCCCAGCCCCGCCAGCGCGGCCGCAGGCTCCAGGCGCCCGAGAGGAGCTGGCTGCCCAGCGCTCCTGACAAATTCCCGGCCGTGCCGCTATGGCTCGCCTCCCGCCTCCAGCAGCGGCGCGGGCACGGCCAGCGCAGGAGACAGGACTGTGCCGTCTCTGTGCACGGCAGAACCCAGCGTGCTTGTGGTTTGTCGGATCTGTCTGCTTGCGTTGTGATCTCTGAGCAGAGCTGGGTGTGGAATAATCAGAGTTTGTTTCACCATCTCTCCCACTGCCGGTTTGCTTTGGATCCTTGGTGTAATGGTACCTAAAAGCATTTGTGTCTTAATTATTTAGATCATTTTTTTGCAATTAAAATGCATGCTCATTCTGTTGCAGAATTTCTATTCTAACTAGTGCAGTGCCTTGCAAAATAAAAGCACATCATTAAATGCTTTCCTTTCTCCTCTGCGCGCTCTGGCCTCGTTGTCAGTGACTCAGTTTTACAGGAGGTGAACGTGTCGGGAGCTCATCTGGCCACGACCCTCTGCTGGGATACTGGATCAGGCTTCCGTCTCCAGTCCTCCAGCTAGGATTAACGTGTTTCTGACGAGCTGCTGTGCTGGCATGTTCAAGCCAGCTGGGAATCAACTTACTTGATGCTGTTTAGTTTCCCCTTTCATTTTTTTCTTTTTTTTAAATCAGACTTGAAGGTTTTGCAGCTAAAACGGATCAAGTGGAGAGCTCTGCAGAGCCCAGCCCCACGTTCGCTCCCCTCGGAAGGGAAGGCGCGTGGCTCCCTGCGTCCTAGCTTTGCTCTTATTAAACATCCTCCCCTCCTTCCCACACACGTTAACATTTCGTGGGATCTATATCTCAGTTTACAAAACATAAATAATTAATTCAACCCGATTTTAAAGGAGAAGAGACAGAGACTAAAAACCTGCGCAGCATTGATCGGTTTCATGGACTCTGTAAGGATTTGGTCTAAAACACCAGAGAGAGAGGTGGGTGAGAAATTCAAAACGGTGGAAAAAGATCAGGATATTGTGAGCGCAGCAAAGAGCTCCAGCTGCTGGGGAGTCGGAGGGGTCAGCCTTCCCGAGTGACTGTGTGCCCCAGTCCTCCGGGCCGGTAAATGGGCTTGCTTTTCCCATGGAAACCCGGAGAGAGGGAACGTGCCCGTGATGGGTAGGAGCGCAGGGGTGGTCGGCGCGGGTGCAGGGTGAGCCAGGCTGTCACGGAGGACGTGCGGTGTGGAGCCCTGGGCTGTGGGCTGGTGTCAGCCCCGCTGTGTCTCCGCCTGGGATGCTCCTGGAGCCCCACCAGATCAGCCTCTGGTGGCAGGGTCTGGCAGGACAGTTCTGGGAACCTCTCAGGAAACCGGTGGAAGAAGAGGGATTTCAGGAGGGACACTCTGGCGTGCCGTGCTGCTTGAGAGGAGCAAAAGGGATGATGCTCATGATGTGGCAACTCTCGTTCTTCAAGGATTAACCGTCTGCCCTGGAGTTTTGCAGACTTTGTGCCTAAATGTACAACTTCAGAGATGTCTTGTGGCAGCAGAAGCAAATCCATGGGAACACTTTAGATACAGCTGATCGTGCCCTGGAATCAGGTCACAGACAAGATTACATTTGAGGTCCCTCCTACGCTATTCCCTGTGATTCCATAAGCATACTGCTATCGTCCTGAGTCACGTGAAAATTGTGGCCTGTTTTCTACTTATGCATTTATATCTGATGGAAACACATTTCCTGCAGCTCCCCTGGCTGCAGTATTAGCCCACGGCTCATCTAGCGAGAGCGATTATTTCTCAGTGGCAATAACAAGTGGAGAACGCAGCGTGCTGCCTTTCCCAAGATGACTGGCAACGTCTACCCCAAAATCCTAGAGAAGCAGATGAGACAGACCAAAAGTGGGAGAAGTGGAACATACGCTCCAGTGGGCCAGCGTGCTGCCCGTGCTGGGCGTTCAGCGGCGAGCCCTGCGCCGGGCTGGTGCTGCTCCTGCTCCCCCCGGCAGCAGCCGCCTTTGCTCTCGGGTGTTCCTGCGCAGGAGAGGGGTTGTGCGTGACGGTCCGTGCGTGCAGAGCTCACGCTACCCGGGGCCGGGAGGGCTGTTACGGGAGTGACGCTACCCAGGGCCGGCTGCGGATGCGATGCCGCCGGGAGGGCTGTTACGGGAGCGACGCTTCCCGGGCAGCCCCCAGCCCATCTCGGAGCCCGGAGCCCTCCCAGCACGGGACAGCGGTTACATCCCACTGGTTCCGCCGCCAGGGAAAGCCCGGGAAAAGCCCGGGGTGCATCGCTCAGGCCTTCGCACGCGGCCAGCCCGGCGGGCGGGAGCCGGAGAGCGGCAGGCAATTTTAAGACCCAACTCCAAATTAGAGTCAGTCTCCTTCAAAGCATTTTCATGCACCGTGGGCACTGCTGCTCTCTGCAATCATGTTGTAACAGTAGATATTCTGGGAGGCAAAATAGACTTCAGGATTTTTATTTTATTTATTTTATTTTTTATTGCTCTCTATTCTGAAGTCTCTTTCCCTGCTATATTGCTTATCCTTGTGAGAAAAATAACTGCAAGGAAGAATCTCAGAGAAATTGGAACAAGATTTTTGCTTTGTTTTTGTTCCTGGTGTTTTGGAGCTGCTTTTTTTTTTTTTTTTGTACAGTAATTGCAGACTCTTCACTGCTGAGCACAGGCTCTGAGCCAGGCATTGTTCCTTTCTTTCCAGCTGACAGAAACTTTTCGTAACGTTTTACTCCAAGGGGAAAAGTTAAATATAGGGAGGATTGGGAAAATTACCGTGCAGCATGGTGGAGAAAGCGCTGACTTGAGTCCGTTCCTGAGCAAAGGCAGCAGCGATTTCACGGGGCGCAGGGACGGACTGCCTGGGGAAGGAACCTCCTCCCGGTGCGGGGCTGCCGCAGCGGCTTCGGCGCATCTGCCAGGGCAGGGGCACGGGGGTTCCCCCTTCCGCCCGCCGCCGGGGCTGTTGGCAGCTGCCAGGTCTGCAGGTCACCGCAGCTGCTTGCGCACCAGCCGCAAGCGCAGCCCCTTCTCTCCTCGGAGCCCGTGGAAGCCGATGCCTCCCTCAAACCCCCGCGGGCTGCCCTGAGCGGGCTGCGCACGCCTCCGTCACCCAGCGATGTTTCCGCCTTCAGGGTGACTTCGGCAAATGAGCCCCGAGCTGTAGCGCGTGGTTCGGAGCGTGCCAGCTCCCCCTGCTCAGCGGCGAGCCGCTCACCCGGCCCACGGCGCGCCCTGGCTCACCCCGCCTGGCAAAGGTGCTGTCCTCTTCCTGGCTTCTTGGTAACTCAGGAAAACAAGCGGACTGTGAAAGCACCTAAAACAGGAAAAAAAACATAATATAGGAATCTATAATATAATAGGAAATACAAGCTAGTGTTCTTCCCTTTGGCAGCATCTTGTGCTCTCCTTTCCCGCTGGGCTCTCGCGCGTGGTTGCTGCGAAGGGCCGGGTCAGGGTGCTGGAGGGAGCTGACGGGGCAAAGCATGAGGGTTAGTTTGGGACAAAGGCCTGTGTGAGCAGAGCCAGGCAGGGGGTGATGCTCCTCCCGACCCAGCCCTGGCTTGGCCCAGAGGCTGGGCTGGAGCCCTCTCGAGGTCTCTTCCCACCCACGTTTCTCTGTGGCTCGATGACTTCCCACCACTTCAAGAAAGCAAGTGCCCTGAAGCGACTGAACACAGCAGTTTTCCCCCCAGGACTGCTTCAGTAGTCCCAGCTCCCTGCTGTGTCCGTCTGAACTGCCCTGGGAGTCCTGCGAGTCCTGGATCCTGCTGACATGGCTGTGGGAAAAAGCAAAGGGAAAGCGGGAAGCGCAGCAAAGACGAGATGAAGACGACAGGCAGCCTGAGTCCGCTGGCGAGGCAAACTGCACGGGATAAAAGAGGCACCACGGGAGCGGGGGTCCGGCAGGATCGGGATTTCCGCCTCCCCCCGGCTGTGTGTGCCGTGAGGCAACTTCCCCACTTTGTGGCAGGTTTCTCAGGTTTGATCGGGAATCAACTGAGATTATACAATTATAAAACTCTTGTACTGCCGTTGTTAGAAAAAAGTATACAACAGTCACTTTGTTAATCTGTTTTCAATAGTCTGCAAGCCAACAAAATATTATTGAAGGAAGAATTAAAAACCAAGAGTGACTGGAAGAAAATACGGTAAAATTTTAGAAAAGATCCGGCATCTGACAGATTTCTTTGACAGAACAACTAATTTTCTAAGCAGAAGTCCATGGACTTCAGGAAAGCATATTACTAGTTGTGTTGGAGAAAACTAAGCTTAGGTGAGTCTGGAACAAGATAAGGAGGAGATAACTGCAGGTTGCATTGAGTGGAAAATTACGGGCGTAAGGAGTGGAGTTTCTCCATAGTAGGTCTTTGAAAACATCGTAGTATTTTCATGAGCGATTCTGGCACTAAAAGACAGTCATTAAGTTAAACTTGCTGATGATGTAAAGTTATCACGCTTTTGTTGATAATGAGTTAGAATATATTAGAATATTTCGGAGGCAGAAGGTGACTTGAGAACAGCAGCAACAGAGGCAGGGTGACATCCACCTGTACCAAATACAGGCACTTGCGATCAATAGCTGTAGCGTCTGCCGTAACCTGGAGGTCCTGGGGAAGGGCCGAGATGGGGGGATCACTGGTCCCCCGGAGAAGGACGTAAGCCAGCGGTCGGATGCAGCCGTGAAAAAGGCCACGGAATCAAAATATTCCCGAAAAGCCGCTCACCTGCGAGCTGCGGTGTCGGTGCGGCCGCTGGTGCTCGTGCTGGTGTTTCCCAAGGGCTGCGCGGGAACCGCGTGCGGTGCTGTTTTTCAAGACAGAATTTCAAGTGTTTATCAAAGCGGCCAGGGAGGTTACAAACCGAGCGATAATGCTGGTCCCCAGTCTGGCTCCCTTTCGGCATGTGTGTTCGTGTAAATCTGTTGCAGAGTGTCTCCACCAGCTTCTTCTCTTTATTTGAAATTCAAGGAGTACTTGCAGTATCTTTCCTCCCTGGCACAGCCTTTACCGCATA
Source organism: Phoenicopterus ruber ruber (assembly GCA_009819775.1). Classification (NCBI taxonomy): domain Eukaryota; kingdom Metazoa; phylum Chordata; class Aves; order Phoenicopteriformes; family Phoenicopteridae; genus Phoenicopterus; species Phoenicopterus ruber. The sequence continues at coordinate 653,549 of CM020219.1, forward strand.
ATAAATAGCACAGTCAGTGATTACCTTTTGAACCCAGTGACTACCAGTCTAACATGGCTTACAAATCTAATTAAAATGGAGGCTTCATGTGGGAATTAATAGAGACTTGTCAGGAATACGCGCAGCGTCAGTTACTTTAAGCTAACGCTTTGCATGCGAGGTGGGGCGGCTGGTTCACTGGCTGTTCACCGGCAGCGCAAGGTAGTTCGAGTGCTTCTGTTCTGTGCGTTAACAGAAGTAAGAAGGTAAAGCCCCAGAGGGGCAGTGATCTAGCTGTGTGATTCCCATTTACTGAAACTGATTGTAATATCTTCTTTTCCCGTGTTTTGAAAGCACCCAGTAGGTCAAATGGCCTTATTTTCTCCTTTCCTGAAAATCTCATTCCTCTGCCAGGATATTCTCGATAACATGCCGGTGCCTCCCCCAGCCTGGCGACTGGCCTTTCTGACCTCACCAGAACACTCGGCCCTTGTCCTTGCGTGCAAACTCGCCTTCCATCCTACGACCAGCTGGATGTAAATGCCAGCCCTGTGTGCTGCTCACGGCTGCTCCTGCATTTCATGTCTGCAGGTCTTGAAGGACACACGAGAACTTGGCAGAACTTGAAGATGGCTCATGACAATAAGGTAGAGCCCCCAAAACAAGAGCAAAAATGAAAACAAGAAGTGACAACAAAACGGATTTTCCTATGAGCAGAGATTGAGAAGTGATGTGGTTTTAAAAGAGGAGGCCAGGAGAAGGGGAATATGATAGAACCTGATTAAAACACGTAGGGTTTGAAGAGAGATGTCAGAGGCCAAAAGACAATCCATGAAATTCAAATCACATTTTGCACGGTCTGCAGTTTGCTGGGGGAACTTGCTGCTACATCAAATTGTTCGGGCCAAGAAACCAGTATGATTTTAGGGCAAACCAGAGTTTCTATAGTTACTGATAAAGATTTCTGAAGAACAACATTCTCATCTATCAGGAATTAATACAGCCGGTAGCAAAAAGCATCTTGAGTGAAACCAAAAGTGTGGTGAAAGGACCACAGCTGACCTTCCTTATGAGTACATTGCACTTTTCTCTGAAGCAACTCTTCTTTGCTCTTTTTTCTGCCTTGTTTCACCTCCAGGCACATACATTCCCTCTCCTCTGTCTGTAACCTCTTCTCATGCAGGTTGCCCGTCTGCAGAGCAGGCAGTGGAGCCTGGCGGGAGCAAACAGTTACAGAAGGAGGGAAAATGGTGAGATCAGTTTCTCTCTTTTATCTCAGTCTCGTTGCTCTGCGTATGTTTGGGTGAGTTGATTTATCTGCTTGTTCTTGATGTCAATGGAGATCGGCAAAAAGCAGACCACTGCAGGCTGCGATGACTCTGGTGGGTAGGACATTTGCAGCAGATAAATCAATGGCATGGATATGGCATGGATGTGGCATGGATATGGCATGGATATGGCACAGATGTGGCACAGATGTGCCATGGATAGGGCATGGATATGGCATGGATATGGCATGGATATGGCAATGTCTGGCTATGGCTGCACAGTGCATCAGGCAGAGACACAAGGTGTCTCAGGTCACCAGCAAGGAGACTTCAGAGGGACCCATGTTGTATTTTGTGTAAAAATTGTATTTAATATTTCTATATAATAAATGCACCTACAAATGCCAATTAGCTCTGGCTCCTCTCCCTCCGTATTCCGAAATGAGCCAAAGGACAAATTAAAAATTAGGTCAATGAACCACTCACACATCTTTGCAGCAAGAGTGAAAAGCTTTTTCAACTCTCAGAGCGTCCTGGAGACTTGTAAGCCTGGTAATGCATGTGCCCCTTTATTATTTTATTTTGCTACTCTTACTTGAGAAAAATAAACATGTGCAGGGGACAGCTCAGTTTAACACTAAGCAAAGGTTTTCTTCCATTAGTATTTAGAGGACTTTAAAACACTTGACACGTTGAGGAGGAATAGTCTGGGGACTTCCATTAATTCATTTGACAAGAAGTTAATTGATGAGTGTTGCAGTTGTACTTCTACACTGTGTTGTTTTAAGAAGGCATGTAAGAAAAAAAATAAAATCAATGGATTTCCCCCTTTTTCTACTCCGTGCAACAAACTGCCTCTGCTGCGAGAGGTGCTGGAGGAGCCTCTGGAAGCTCACTGACACCAGCCCATCTGTCTCTTTTCTGTCCAGCCCTCTGCAGCCTCCGTACACGCAGAGCCTGACAGCTGATATTTCAGCCCAGCATTGATTTTTCTCTTCAGGCTTGAATAACTGTGACCGAACACACAGCGTACTTCGTTTTAGCTGATCCTGCCTCATTAGCTGTTGCTAACGCACACCCATGGCACGGGGATCGCTTGGGTCAAAGCTTTCTGTTTACGCAGGCAGAATGATGCTTAAAGACTTAAATTGCTCTCGAAGGAGTCCCCCCAGCACCCGATGGGGCAGAGTATCTCAGAATGAGCAGAACTATCAGTGCCACCTAGCATAACCATAACTCCGAGTCTTCTAGCTAGAAGATGCCCGGTGCTGAGATCAGAGCAAGCCTGGCTATTTTTGTTTGATGGAACTCTTGAATTCGCAGCTTTGACTGCAAACAGCCAGGTCTGTAGGCAGCTGCGTCATGGAGTTGTCTTCTAGCTCTAGCCTGGACCTCGCCAGGCCCCGTGCTTGAGTCCTCACAGGAACCTGGTACTCTTCAGCTTTTCTCGGATGAACCCACACTCTGACTCTGTTTAAATTTCCCGGCCAGCCCTCCAGTGCCCCTTCTCTTTCCCAGAGGCTGGAGGTCTCATAGTCTCGCCCATTGCCCCATCCAAGCTCAGAGTCGCAGGGGCAAGGTGTTCCCATTTACACCTGACACCTTTGGCAGTAGGTGCTGGCAGAAGCTGATGGACATGTCGCTGATTCTGAAATGATTATTCTTGACCTTAGATCGCCCAGGTAAAAATATACAGCTTGATAAGGTGTGTAAAGAAGCCTGTTTGCTGTTTCAGGCCTCAAGTTCCTGCAAAACTGCTCTTGAGTTTTCTGTGGAACTGGGTCCCAGTTGTGTCCATGAGGATCTGCCATCTTGTACGTTTTTGTTTTTCTTAAAATCTCATGTTTACTCACTTTTTCTCTGACGTTTTAAATCACCGTTCCCTAAAATAATCAGGAAGAGAGTTAGGCAGAGCTTTCAGGCCCCTCTGCCAGGCAAGCCCTCATACCACCCATAGGCGAACGACTCAGCAGCGCTTTGTGATCAACTCCTGATGTTTCAACCAAGCTGAAGGGTGTTGGGCTTGGTAATGGTGTATATACATCATCATTGTTTAAAAGAGTTGTACGAGCCCCCCAAAGGAGTTTGCTGAGGCTGCGGAGCGATCTCCCTCTCCGGGTTCTTCAATGCTGTATTACTCTGACATCACACTTCTTATTTTGTCTGAAATTGGTAAGTGAAAAAGACAAAAAATAGAGTTCTGCGTTTTTACTTCCCTGAACTTGCTGCACGCTTCTCTCCCATCCTAAAGAACAGAAGATGGGACATTCCCAGACATGATGACAGTTTAAATCTTTGAGTACATGGTTGTCTTCGGCCAGAAAGAAAGAGAAACGACACCCTTGTCACACTGGTCTCACTGCTGTGCAACTTGCTGGGAACTCCAAGAGGGCTGGAGTTATTCACCCTTTCCAGCAGACTTCACATAATACAATAAAAGGCCTGGGGAGGGGAGGGGAAGAGAAAAGGAGTCCTGATATTCTATTCATTCCTGTTTCAAAACCAGGCTCCATACATCACTAACAAATAATAAAAATCTGCAGTTTGAGTAACCAGTGTTATAAGCAACTATATCCACATTATATCTATAATACTGTAATCATTATATCTACACAATGAACATTTTTTATAGACTAAAATTCAGACCTCATGGTTTTAAAATTAAAAAGTAATATTCCTTAAGTGGGTCAGAAAGCCCTTGCTGAATGCAATGACTATGATGTGGGTTTTCCGTTTCCAAGGTGTCCGTGTTCCCAGTGCTTCTGCAGACGTTGTGTTGGTAACTCTTCTACCTGCCTCGGTGTCTCTTGTTCCCTCCGTCTCAAACACACCCAGCATTTGTTGGGAGAGGCCCAGCAGAGGAGCTGAACGCCCGACCTGCGGCCACGTCTGTCGGCAGAAGATGCTCTTCTCAGCCCCCTTGGCTATGGAGGCTCCACCAAGGAACGGTGCCCCAAAGGGTCTTTGCAGAACAGAACGATGCAGGGGAGACTTTGCCAAGTTGCCGTGTGTCATGGGGCACGCAGGGACCAGGGAGATTCTTCAGCTGCCTGGAGAAGCTGCTGGCTCGGCAGAATGGACGCAGCAGGAACACGCGTGACGGCAGAACAGGGAAACGCAAGGTGCGGCTGCACAGCCGGGCGAGTGCACGGAAGGACACCAAGGAGGGAGATACTGGCGGCGTTGCAAGGTCATCTGCAGTTAACCCGAAAGCTCAGCCTCTGGGTCATACTCGAACAGACGCCTGAATGTTCCGGGTAGCCATCGAACACCTCGTAGGCTGGGAAGGCCTGTGCATGCCGGCGGGAGAGGGCGGGGGGACAGTAATCTTAAAGAAGGGTGATTCGCTGTGAAAAGAGCAGAGCTGTTATACGTCCCTCTGTGGTTTGTGGGGGAAAAACAAGATGGGTGTGTGGCAGAAAAGTAAGACTACACTTTTTTTGGCTGCCAGTGTACCAAGCCAGGTATCCGAGTAGGAAGCAAGACTGGGAACTGTTTTTGAAGAAACAACAAAGAAGAAACAAATTAAAAACTGGCTTTACTAAAACCTTGAGGTACGAGTCATATGATGGACTGTAAAGGCCTCTAGTTATGAATTATGTGGAAAGGGATTGAAGAGGATATTGTGCACAGAAGAGGGGAGGAGCGATGGTTCTTTGTATTAAAGGCACCTTCACTATTTTCAGTAGAATTGCTAATTAGGAGATCCAAGAGGTGAAATCAGTGGATATCATCAAAGTCTTACATGAGAGACGCTACCTCATAGATCCTGTTATGACAGATGAAGATCCATTGCTCATCAGAAATTTTTGGTTGCTTTAAAATCACTTATAACCTGATCATGGGTTATATTATCGGGTGCAGGATGGGGCAATATATCCTCATTATAGGACATATCGTCCTATAGGATGGGGTAATATATCCTCATTATAGGACGTATTGTCACCTTGTTTCATTCTAATCCAGCCGCACAGAAAACGGTGAGTGCAGACAGCGTGTGCGGAACGGAGGTTTGGGGCCTGAACACGGCGACGGCAAAGCTGGGAAGCGCAGGCACAGAAAGGGCAGGTTTATCCTTGCGTGCACAGGGAGCAGGTAGGTGAGGAGGAGCGAGGTTGTGTCCGCGCTTGAAAATCTAATGAGAGGATAAAAAATACCCAGAAAAATCCTGTCTAGTTGATGAACTATCCTACAGTGAGAGATTTAAATAATTTCTTCTGTTTGTTTTGGTTGTATTTTTTGGGGGTGGGGGGTGTCCCCAAACACAGAAATGACAAGAAGTTATCATCACTTTCATTAGTAAAAATATCCAGTACTAAGGAGGTTTGCTATTTACAGGAAAAGACACTGTAAGAGCTAGTGGCATCAATATTCACCAAATGCAGACAACTTGTGATTGGGAGCTGTTGGCCACAAGAACTGTTTATCTGGGAATAAAATGCAAAGAGGAATACGGAGGAAATGCAGGCTTACCCCGAAGCGCGTGGAAAAGCTTTCATCAGCCCCCGCTGTACCTGCTTCGCTTGCGTTCAGGTGCACCTGCGGTATCGTGGCCGTGGCAATGGGACTCGCTCGTGAGCTCGTGCTCGCAGCGCTCGCACGTGCGGTGCAAGCTGCTCCCGCTTGCAGGAGCAGCCGAAACCCCGTTACCTGAGAATTTGCACTTTGTGTTTTTATATCCTTAACTGATGAAAAGGTAATTGTGTTTCAAAAATGCTTTCTCATTGTGGAATCAAATGAGCGCGATTGTAATAGTACGTATTTTTTTCATTTGGGATACCCACAGCAGCTGATTAGCCTGCTCGTGGGATCTTCGGGTTCAGAATCAGTGTCACATTGTGTGACTCCCTGTGAACACCTACAGATGCATTTTGAATTTCGCAGGGGCAGCCGGGATCCTGCTCGGCCCTGGCCACAGCCGCCGCGGGGCCGGGCAGCCGAAAGCCTCTCCGTCGGGCACCTCCCGGCACACAGCCCATCTGCAGCGCCAGCCCTGCCACCGCTAATTGATAGCTGGCGTTAGAGAACGTTAATTGGCACATGCCCCTCCTTGCTGTGCTATTTTGGCGTAATTAGGCAATGTAAGCTGTTGCTTTCTCAAAACATACATGTGCATAGCAACAATCCAAAAAGGTTATATTTTCTTCCTCACAAGAAAATAACTCATTAATGCAAATTTGTTTGGCATCTGTGGTTTAGCTTGCCATAGGCAAAAGAAAGGAGTCAGGTTCAATCCAAGTTTAATTGCTACAAATGCTATTCCGGGACCTCACGAAAACAAGGTGATTCATACGTGCTATTAAGCTTTCCAAGCGATCACAAGCTTAAATATGTGAAGGAGGTACAAAAAGGATGAACAGAAAGCTTAAAAACTGGCTTCCACCGGGACAGCGCGTCCTCACCCTTACAGGCGGGAAGCGAGGAAGGAAGAACAGAGAGGAAAATGGAAGGGAAAAAAGGAAAAAGAAAGAACAGACAGAAAAAGAGTGTCCGAGATGGAAAGACAGAAGGACAAAGAAAGCAAGGAAGACAAAGAAACAAAACAAAAATAATACAGAAATACAGAGAAAATAAAGAGCAAGTAAGAAACGGTTCCAACAGCGCAGGTGGAACTGGATATAAACCAGAAGGAAACAAAAGCTACGTAGCTATATAAATTTTTAAGCAAAACTCACCACTGACCTCAGGTAACAAGGAACAGTTCAAGCCAAATAATGGAAAATCAATGGGGGTAAGAGAAGAACCAGGAGCGAGTCTGCAGAAAGTGGTCCTTGGAATAAAAGAAGCAATAAGGAGCTGAAGTCACCTTTGCTTGGAAATGGGTGTGAAAAATGGAAAGAAATGATAGACGCTTTTCCTTGGCACGTAGCGTGCAAAAAGGGAAGGGTTTTCCCTGCTGTCAGCAGAAAGAGAGAAGTTTTTCCTTTCTTGGACAAGGGAATTTCTAGAAAGCCTCCATCCCATGTTATTTTTGTAACATGTACATATTAGTTCAAGTGAACGATATAAAAGAAGGTAAAAACCTGACAGAACAAATAGGCACAGTAAAGGATATAGCTCTGGCTAGCTATAGGGGTTGTCGGAAATGCAAATATGAAAAATTTTACTGCCCAAATAATCCATACATTTCAGCTTTACCTTCATTTCAACTGATAATAAAACCTGGAAAATAAAATTGTGACAAATCCTACAAAGATATGATTTGCCATTAAAAAATACTTTCTTACTCAAAATACATTATGTTATCATTTTTACTGCCCACTATATTCTACAATTTTTTAAAATTAAACAAAAAATAATTTAAAAACAAAAAGATTGAAACACTTCTTTCCAAAATCTTGAAAGAGGATGTTTCTCCAGCATCTGAACTCTTTTTGCCATTGTACTTTTGTGTTTTGTTTTTCAGAAACCAAAATTCGGTTATTTCACAAAGGCTTTTTATTTCATTCTATTCCCATCTTATTTTTCAAAGGATGCATGTGGATGCTGGCAAAATGGCATAAAGGAATGTTTTTTCCCAACAGAAGGCTCAGAAATGACTTTTTTGCTGTTCTTGCAGTGAGAAAAGTTGATTATTCTCTCTATAAGCAGAATGTTTGGTCAGTGGGGATTGCTTCCACGACAAAAGTTCAGCCTTGGCTTCGCTCCTGGAGTCCTGGATCTTCAGTTGCGGGAGACGGCAACGACAAGAACTGGCTCGGGTGCTGCTTTCTGTTTCTTGTTCTGAAAGAGACTTTCTCCGAAAGCAGCGATAAGACTGAAAGCGGAGTCCGGGGGGGGGATGAAAAAGCACCCCGAGGAGCTTTAGGTGAGATGCCGTCCTGGCCTCTCCTCCCCCAGCCTCCCCCACCCGTCCTCCCCCTGCCCTGGCCAGGAGCCCCCGGCCACCGGCCCCGGGGCTGCGGCTCATCCCGGCGCGGGCGGCGGGCAGGGGCTGCTCCCACGGCAGCACCCGGGGACTGCGGGCGGGTGGGAGTTGGCTCCGGTGAAAAAGCAGTAGGAACAAGTAGTGAAGAGACGAAGAAGGAGCAGCGAATGGAAAATATGAAATACGATGGTTTGACAGCTGTATTTTGAGAATGGGAAGACACGTTGGGGGAAAATAGAAAACACTTTGCAACAATTCCAGGGAGAAGGTTTTCCTGGTCGTTTCTTGGGTTTTTTTTCAAAAGCCATTGGATTATGTGTACATTACGTGCACAAGCAAGCAGGCTTGGCGATGCTGAGGAGATAAAAAAGTACACCACAGAGCCGTCATACTGTATTTGAACAGTGTAAGTGAGTGTAACGCCAGAGAAAGCGACCTTGTTTGCACCGGCTGGGAACTGGAATGCCTTCTGAAGTCAGAGTTCCTGTGCTGTTTTCATATTGCTTGAATCTCCCTGTAGTCACAGTAGTTACTTATAAATTTGTGAAAAGCAAAATAAAGGAAAATCTGTCAATTATGGTGAAGGACACATGATATTTTTTTAAGAGTGGCATTACAGAAAAACATGCAGTAGGAAATAGTACTGCTCCAAGCCCACGTTTGGGTCAAACACGTGAAGCAAAGCTGCTGCCGCGGAGCAAGCAAGCAAAAATAACGTAAACCCCCTCCCCCAACCGGAGTCAACAGCGTTGTTATAAAACGGGAATGCAAATAAATTGGGGGCCCGAATGAGCCCGTTTGCTCAGGCGCGCAGGGGCTGCTCGGAGAGCGGGTCTGCGTCTCGGGGGCAGCGCTGGGCTTTGGCAGACCCTGCCCGCGCTCGCAGGCAGTGCCCGCAGCAGGAGCAGCTGCCGCCGCCCTGGGATTTCCTTCGGGCGAGCTGTGGTCTGGTCCCACGGGTTGAGCGTGTGCTCACGAGTGGAGCGTGCTTCTGGGCTTGGGGTTAGTTTACGTTTGCTTCCAAGAAGTTAGAAATATATGATAAAAAACCAGTATAATTCGCTTCTCCAGTTTAAAGTACTGCTTCATTGTGCAATATAAATCTCTCACACCATAAATTAAAACTGAGACAGACAATGTTTAAATGTTGATTAGTCATAATAAAACCTTCCAAAGAGTTACATTTCCTTGAGATGTTAACTTTAAAAACTTCTGGAAATATTTTAAACAGATTGAGACTGGAATCTTTGTCAGATGTTACAACTTTTTTACGATGCAGAGCAGAAAGATCCATCGAGATACCTGTAATCGTCTCAGTGCACAGGCAATGTCCCTGGGCTGTGAAGTGTGGGAGGTAAAACCATCACTGTGGCTTGCTGTGGTGCTGCTATTGTGGTAACGCGCTGACCTTGCTTGCAACATCACGTACCAGTGGAGCAGGAGCTTGGGTCGCACACGTACAACCCAACACCTTCGTGCATCCTCTGCCTTGTATTTCGCAGCGCTGCGTTTGTAATCTCTTCTTTTAAATGACAAAAATGCTACTCCGGTCCTTTTTATGGTGACCTTGATGCTACATCAAAGTCACGCTAATCTATATCATGGATCACTAATTTAAATTTTGTAAGTTTTCTGGAACATCATTATCAAAGAGTTAATTTGCACTGCGACCTGCCTTCCAGATGTTGAATTGGAGTTAACACTTTGATGAAACAGCCTTTGTCTTCACCCCACCTCCTGGAGGGGTAAGGAAAATGCAACAAATTAGAAGCAAAACCCAGGTTTTATGGATGAAAGGGAGGGAACGGCTCCTGGGTGCCGGGCGCCTTACTGCAGGTAGAGGTGAGAGATGTCTCTCCACTCTCCTGGACTCGCCAGACGTCTGTCATCACGCGTGGCATCGGCTCCGGGGGTCCCGGCCCAGCCCCCGGCCCTCGTTACAGGTGGGTGTCTGGTTTGGCTGGCGCCTGGGACCTCATGTGTGCACGGAGATGTAAAAATGTCCCATTTTCGTTGTCACAAACCAAAATCAATTCTGAACGGCACTCTCAAGAGGCTTGGCACTCATGGATGACGTCAAGAGAGAGGAGAGAGGAGACATCAGATATCAGGAGCTGAGGCTCCGAAGTCAAAAGCAGTCTGAGAAAGTCTTTGGTGTGTAGCGCTGCCTCCACACCACAGAGAGAAACTACAGCACAGAGGTGTAAAATGAAGGCCTTTGACACAACATTTTAGCAAAACTGTACAGAATTTATCGTATTTATATCCTTAATATTACAGAATATTATTTTAAAAGTACAAAAATTTCATGCAGCACAGAGGCGTTGGTTCAACAGCAGGAAAAGCTGCAATCCCCTCCTTCTCTTGGTTTCTTACAAGTCTTTCTCCCTGGACAGAGACCTTCTGGGACAACCACCAGTGAATCTCTTTAGGTGAGATTTTTTTTTCCTAATTTATTTTGCCTGTGCTCATACTCTGCTTTCTTCAGCCCTGTCTCTGGAGTCAGCCTACGGGGCCATACCTCCTTCTTCAACGGGAACATACCCACCTCCACGATCGGATTTTCTCCACCCGCCGCAGCGGTGTGCAGCCTGCCACGTACGTCGGTGAAGTACTCCGCTCGAGACAGCTGCGCCAGGGCGCGCAAGAAGATTTCCAAGAAGCTTGTCTGGTTTCCAGAACTCCCCTAAGAGGCCTGGCCTGTGCCTGGACCTCTGCAAACAGCCCGAGGTCAACCCGCTCACCATGAACCGCCACTGCGGAGAGCGATGCTGGGGTATTACTGCAGAAACGGCTCCGAAAGGCAGTGAAATGTCGTTGATGCAAAGCCTGGCCGACCTGAGACACGAGTTCTTACTCAGCCACCCGGCAGGCGCCTATCTGCATGCAAGAAATACCAAACGCCGTCGGAGGCAGTGCCCGCTGCCTGCAGCAGCAGTAGCTCGTGCTTTTCTCAAAGAGCCTGCGTTAGCGTCAGGGCTCTTCGCCGCACGGCTGCGCCGCCAGCCCCGGCCAGCTGGGACTGACCGACGGCTCCGCCAAGCGCGTTCTCTGCAACCTCTGCTCTGCGTTCAGCTTTCGCGAGAAAATATCAGAAAAGAATCAATGCTGAGCTGTGTTGATGAAAAAAAGTACTTAATTGAGAAACAATGTGCCCCGAAGCCGCAGCAAGGACTGCTCAGCCTGTCCTGAAGTCCCACGGCGAGTGCGCATGAGCAGACGGAGGTCAGGGCAAGCTTCGTTGCCCTCCTTTGAAGTGCCTCCAGATGAAGCAGCCCCAGTCAGAGCTGGTATGAATGCACCGATACGATTTTGTGCCTGAGATAACACACCGCAAAGTCCTGTAGTAGCACGCACCACCCTGGTGAATAATGCACCGAGCCAGAAGCACCTGCAAATTCTGTGTGATAAATTTCTCCTGCTCCCAGTCGTTTTCCTTTAAAAACCCAAAAAGCGTACGGACTGCAGACTGTGCCTCAGCCTGTACAGACTTCAAACCAGCTGTCTCTTACGTGGGGACTGGTGCATACTGTGGCTGCCCAACAGCACTACTCTAAAACTGGGAGTAATAAAAACTCTATTTTTCCGTAGAATGAGAAAGGGGATCGATCTTCTGTTTTGAAAATACTGATTTATGTTAGCCCTTTCCCAGTCTTCTGGAATGTGACCAAATTCTCGAGCTGTGAGATGACTTTGTGAAGCCAGCAATGAAAGCCATTCTGCTGACCTTGAATAATTCTGGAGTGATAAAGTCCAGCACTTTTTGCTTGTCAGGCGTCTGTCTGTCTGTCATTACAGCCCGTCTCTGTAGGACCATCAGTATAACCCGTCAGACTTGACGTAGCCGCAGAGGCAGTCTGTTCCTTAGTTCAAAGGTGTCCTCCCAGGACACCTGTACGTCAGCATGGTGGAAGGGTCCCTCCTTGTTGTACCTAGCTGGGGGATGTAATGGCAATGGATGCCCACCTAGAACTTCACAAAGTGTTCAAAAAGAGATGAGGCAGGTGGTTAGAAAGTGACCATAATGTCTCATAATAAAACCTTAAAGGGATTGTCAAAAGGACTTCATGTCTTCCCTTTAATGCAAATACTTCAAGTCAAACTTTTATTTAGAGGTTTGATGGGCAATTCTGTTTCTTATCTCATTTTTCTTTACTTCTTGAGTCCCTAACGTAAGCATAAGATGGGTAGCAAAGGCAGGAGAAAATGAATACAGAGACAAGAAAATAAAAATGTGGAAGAATACAGACACGTCTCTGAGAAACGTGGGTGGCAAATCATGCACCTTATGATGTGCATATTCAGTGTTTCGATACGTCTTGTGGAAAAAAAAAAAGTGCAAATGGTATCTCAGCTTTATGTAAAGGATGAACGGTGGATGCGGTGATCCTGGGCACGCTCCCCGAGCACTGAGGATGGAGGTAGAGCGAAGTCTGAGCGAGGTTGTCTCACCATCTGCATCAGCACGATGGGAACGGGCAGCAATGTGACACTGGGAGAGGTATGATAAAACAGTAGATTTTAAGACATAAAATGAGCATTTTACAAGTAGCAGGACAGTTACACATGAGGTTGCCAAATTTCTGGATTCCTGAAGAGGAGGTTAATTAATATTTGCAAATGCAAAGTCCTAAGTTCTCGATTAAATACACAGAAGTAGTGGGTTTATGTGCACTCTTTCACTCACTTCTCCTGATGCTTTCCTTTGACAGAGTCTTTAATGTTATAGGCTTTTCTCAAGAAGGAACACAATGGCTATATTTTAGGACGTCAACTTTGGCTGATGTTCAGTGCCCCTTCCCTTCCCTTCCCTTCCCTTCCCTTCCCTTCCCTTCCCTTCCCTTCCCTTCCCTTCCCTTCCCTTCCCTTCCCTTCCCTTCCCTTCCCTTCCCCAGACATTACAACTACTGATTTAACTATTTTTTTCCCCTCTTTTTTTTTTCCCTTTCTTTTTTTTCCTGGAATCACTCACATCGGACTGTTGGGAACTCTGTAAGCAGGGGGCAGGAGGGCATCACCTTTCCCGTGACCACAATGGGCACACGGGGAGCGCGGCTCTGCCCGGGGCTCTGCCCGCATCCCGGCATCCCGCCCCGCTCTGCCCGGGCAGGGCAGCTGCCAGCCCCGGGGCGGCCGCAGCCGAGGACGTTAAACCGGCTTTGGAAGATTAACCCTGCTCTTGTTGTGCTCCCCTGAAAATCGGGCTGACGGAAAGTGTCAAGGTTTAGCTCCAGAAACACAATTAGCAGCGAAAACGGGACTTTCAACAAATGGCATTATGATGGATTAAGGAGGGATTACTGCCTTGTATCTAACAGCTCTCAAGAAAATAACTTCACAAAAAATAAAAAAGCTAAGAAATTAACTTGTTTTCCACTGGAAGTAGATTTGTTTGCCTTCACTGCCATCTGCCAACTCTTGCCTATTTTATAAACAAGAAAACAAGCAATAATACAAATCACTCGAGAAAAACTTGACTGTGGAACTCATTATCCAGGCCTGGCCACGAAATGGGCTGATGGCCACAGAGCTGCCAGCACCTACCATTTTTCCTTGGGCTTGATAAATCTCTGCTTTGTGACTGGGTTCCAGTCTCTGCTCGGCTCTCCGTGGGGCAGAGCCGTGACCACGGCGTGGGTGACGGGACTGCCGAAGCAGAGGCATCCCGGGCCGTGGGAGCCGGACACTGAGGCCACGGGCGCGTGGCGTGGATCCCGCTGCACAGGCACAGTGCACGGAGCTTCAGTTTTCCCCATCCCTCTTTCTCTTCTCCTTTTCTGGTGACTCATTCAATTAAAGTCATCCTAAAACTTTCCGCTCCGGCGCGCGATGTGCTCCAGCATCCCGAGGAGGAAGCTTCGCATTAGTGAAATCACGTTTAGGATTCAGGATCGCTTTTCAAAGAGTCTGTAAAGTTTTTAACAAGGGTAACCAAACCTTTTCTTTTCTCAGTGGGCCACAAAAAAATACCGCTTAAGGTTATTAATTTTCTCACAATATGACTCTCAAATGCTGGATGAAAAAGAATTTATATTCCAGGCAGTGTGTTCATTTTAATTATGTTTACCTTCCCAGTCTTTCTAAATCAGACTTGATTGCATTTAATAAGGGCTTTAAATGTGTCTTAATAATGTTTGGAATTAATACTGGTTTGTGAGTGTCTGAGGATGGCAGGTCCCCAGGAGACCCTCGGAAATCTTGTTGTGATAAATAATCTAAAGCAACCACCTGTGATAAGAAATATTTTGTATTTTTTTCATCAATTTTCTATGCTGATAGGGTTTTTTACTGTGTCCCCATAGCAGAACAGCTCTGGCAGTGGCAGGCGGGAACAGCAGTCAGTGTATTAAACTGCCTAATGATTTTTTATTTCCTTCTGACTACCGGTCGTGTGTGTCTGTCCTAATCACACTTTCTGGCCGCGAAAGCTCGCGGCAGCGTGCGCGGTACTCGGCAAGCCCACCCCCACGGGCCGCGACTCCAAAACCCACCGCCGGGACGCGCCTTCCCGGCTGCTCGGGGAGGACACGGTCCCGCGCCCGCTGCAGATGCACGAGGGGGCTTGGGGGGGCTCAGAGCCGCCTTCCCCAGGGCGGTGACACCGCGTGGGGCTGCAACTGCCTGGGCGGTCGCCGAGTTCCAGTGGGGATGTAACAGCCGGGACCGACGAGGAAAAAGTAACTGATGGGAGGTTGTTTATTTGAGAGGAGTCCGGGTGAGGGAGAGGAGTCCGGATGAAGGAGAGGAGTTTGGGTGAAGGAGAGACGTTTGGGTGAAGGAGAGGAGTCCAGGTGAAGGAGAGGAGTTTGGGTGAAGGAGAGGAGTCCAGGTGAAGGAGAGGAGTTTGGGTGGAGAGGAGTTTGGGTGAAGGAGAGGAGTTTGGGTGAAGGAGAGGAGGTGCAGAGCTGGCAACAGGGTGAATTCAAGACAGGAGAAAACCGGCACCAGGCATGAAGTTGTGTGGAGAACAGAGAGTGGGGGATTTCATGTCGGTGGGAGTGGGGATGACTCCAGCGGTGACCTGAGCTGTGGGATGCAGGAGGGGACCCCCGGGACAACGTGCTGGACCCTGCGGCAGGTCTGTGTCCAAAAGCCTCGCCGTGAGAGGCGAGTGGGAAGGGACGGGTTTGTCAGGAGGGGTAACTCGTACCTTGCTACCAAGTGCAGTAGCAAGAAAGGGAAAGGAGGTAGAACGGGAAGCAAACGGCACTTCTGTGTGTGATTTGCCAGATTCCTCTACAGCAACGCAACCGTGTATCGACAGTAATGACGAGCAGTAGCACTTTTATGCTTAAATGCTCAAACCACACAGAGTTATCTGGACTATGCTGCTTCGGATCTGCCTGAGATAAGCTACTGCGAGAGAACTTGTCTTCCAAAGGTTGTGCTATCCAGTGACCCGTAACCACTGTGGAGTCTTGTACAAGTAGCACTACTGCTTTTGCCAGGAAGTTTGCATGTAAGAAGTGCGTTGCCATATCTTCCTGCTGCCTAAATTACTTACAGATACACCTTCATGTAGAATCATAGAATCATAGAATTGTTCTGGTTGGAAGAGACCTCCAAGATCATCGGGTCCAACCGTTAACCTATCACTACCAAGTCCCCCACTAAATCATATCCCTTAGGGCCTCGTCTAAACGTCTTTTGAATCCCTCCAGGGATGGGGACTCCACCACCTCCCTGGGCAGCCTGTTCCAATGCCCGACAACCCTTTCGGTGAAGAAATTTTTACGAATGTCCAATCTAAACCTCCCCTGAAGTATAATTTTCTGTGCAATAAATGGAAACCCTTTTTGTTAGGATCTGTGCACTAAACGTTAATCCTTTTGTATTGTATTATAACATGGTGATATAAATGAGCCATGTTATATGGGATCAGGGTTAAACTGCAGAGGAAGAAACTACAGCCATAAAAGAACAGAAAGTTTTCAAGGAGAAACGGGGACCTTGAGAACGGTGAATGAAGTGGCCGTGTGCTGCTGGGCATGGAGCAAGAGCAGCAGCACCTGGGACTCCGGCTGCCTGGTCACGCAGCTCTGCCGCGCGTGGAGGCTCCCCACGAGGAGCCAGGCAAGTCACGCAGGACGTCTGAGTTCCAGAAACTCAGTGCTTTTGCACACACACAAGTCTCTATCTGCCTGTTTTTTCTTCTGTGTTTTATATATATTTATCTCTGCTCCACTTCTGTCCTACAGAAAGGGTGAAATTACAAACGTGCCCAGCACCTGATAGCCTCTGTTCCGACACCCCTGGACCACTTGCCAATAAAAATCCCCATACCTGGAAGGCATCCGGTGGGGTGATGCCTCCAGCGAGTCTGACCCTGAGTGTGAGACCTGACAAACCCCTTTTGCAGCTCAGCTGTCAGCGCTTACACGCCGCTGCGCTTCGGCTGCCAAGCCCAGGGAGGCACGTCCCGAACGCGGGGAGGCGGGGAGGAGGGGCACAGCCTGGGGCGTGGATGTTCGGATGCTGTGAAGACGTCCAGCCTTGTGCAAGAAGGTTTGAGACGCGCTGTGAGTCGCTTTCTCAGCCCAGCCGGCTCTCGCCGGGCAGCCGCGCTCGCCAGCCGCGGCCCCGTGGACGCCGGGGTGTCCATTGCGTGCCAGCGCCGGCCTGCCGGGGAGCAAAGGCGGTCGGCGTGCCGGGATGCCCCGCTCGGGGCTCGGCCCTCCGGACCTTGCGGGGGTGCAGGACACGCCGCGGCCCCTCTCCCACCCCGCGCCTCGCTCCCAGGAGAGCACAAAGTGATCTCAGCTGTGCTGAAACGGGAATCATCCTCCTTTGATGTCATAGGGGATTTGGGGAACAAAATGGTGTTATTGATGACTGTTAGTCATCTACTTCTGTGACCCTTTAAGCAATAAAGGAGAAGGAGATGCATCTCTCTGGTGGCAGCTGCGCGGGGAAACCACTTCAAAGAAAGATGAAAAGCCGGCAGTAAACTCGAGAGGTTCTCGGGTTCCGGAGAGAGCAGCAGCCCCGTCACACCCCCACTCCAGCCACCAAGTACCTTTGTTTCTCTGGTTTTAATTTTCTCTCTCACACAGATATCACTGACCTCTTTAGTACCCTTCTTCTGATCTGCTACACAGAAAAGCTTGTGCTGAGTTATTTCTGGCTGTTTTATGGTAAATATGAAGCCTGACATCCTCCTCCGAGAGGATGTTTGTCCTGTCCCTGCAGGTCTTGGCCCTGGGGACCCGTCACCGCTGGAAACTGCAGGAACTTTCACCCCAAACCAGCGGATGAAGCCACATTTCTCCTTGCAAGAATCCAGCCTGATTTACAGGACTGTCAATTTGGCAAAGCCAGAACACATCCTTTAGTCTCATCCTTGTTCCTTTCTGTCCCAAAGTTCTCAAGTCACCAAAAGCAATTAAAAAATCCTGCCTTAGTTATATCGTAAACTTCCAAAATTCACAAGAATATTATTAAAATAGATAGATATGGATGAGTAGACAAAACTGATTTGCAAAATGAGTAGATTACTGATTTTATGAAATTGAAGTTGTCTGATACGTTTTAATGAGAATTTTGAACCACAGAATTTCTGAATAGTTTCGGCTGGAAGGGACGTCTGGGTGCCCAGCCCTCCTCAGAGCGGGGCCGCACGGGTCAGGTCGCTTAGGGCCTTGTCTGGTCTCATTACAGATTATTACTTACCCCCAAAAGGGAAAGGAACAATGCGCCGATGTTACCCATTTCTTCACCTGTCTCTGAAACAAACAAGCAAGCCCCCAGCCCTCCAGTGAGCCGCTCGCTGAGCTGCAGCGATACCACCTGCCCCTTCCGTTACACAGCTGCCATCGCCACCGGTCACACATTCACAACTTGCAGTGGCTTAGAAATAACCAAAAGGCTGTAAATATCCCAAATGTAATTCCCCCCAGGCTTCAGCAGGGGAGGGTGGTTGGGTCTCAGGCGACGCTGTTCGGAATCTGTCTCCAGCCCCGGTTGTTTTCCAGCCGGCGGTGGCGGGAGCTTTGCTGCTGGGGTCTGGGGTCTTTGCAGGTCCCAGCCTTGCTGAGCTGCGTGAGCGCTCCGTGGGGTGCGGATGCTGCTCAGCCCCTGCCCGTGGGTGCTGCTCAGCCCCTGCCCATGGATGCTGCTCAGCCCCTGCCCGTGGATGCTGCTCAGCCCCCACCCGTGGGTGCTGCTCAGCCCCTGCCCGTGGGTGCTGCTCAGCCCCTGCCCATGGGTGCTGCTCAGCCCCTGCCTGTGGGTGCTGCTCAGCCCCTGCCCGTGGGTGCTGCTCCGCCTGTGCCCGTGGGTGCTGCTCATCCCCTGCCCGTGGGTGCTGCTCAGCCCCCACCAGGGTGGGCAGGGGCTGCTGGGGTGCCCTGGGCATCACCAAGTAATTCCTAAATACACAACACAGTGTTTATGAGAAAGTTGGCGTTTGCTTATAGTTTCTGCCGGCAAGCAGAGCACACGCGTTGCATTTTTACAGCCTTTGATCAGCCCCGGCAGAGCAGGGCTGACCTCGGCTTCACAGGAGCCTTCCTCCCCGCCAGCATCCCCTGCCCTGCCCTGCCCAGCGCCTCCTCACCCGGCTGCTGGGTCCTGTCTACCGCTGCCGGCGGGGTTTGCTGGGAGGTGGCGGCAGCGGGGGTACCCCACCTTCCCGACACTTCTCATGCGGGGTGGCCGTGGGCGCGGGGTTTGGGGATGCTGCTGGCTCCGGAGATGGGCAATGGCAGGCGAGCTGTATTCCCGCTCCTCCGCAGGACTGCCAATGCTCCTCTGGCGTCTCCCGAGACGTGAGAATATCCCCGAGAAGTGCAGAACCCAGAGGGGCGAGCACAGGGCTGCCCGGGCCTGGCAAAGCAGATGCTTGGCTGCGCTAGTCGCGCTGCCCGTGCTCTGAAACTCCTGTCTCCGAGAGGCAATAAAACCCAATTTGGGGGACACAGTTACGGCCACACAATTGGTATTTACTGCGGGAAGGGTAAAGTTTTGCTTCTTCATCTTTGTGGCAACCATCACTTCTAAGACTTTAATCTAATCAATCCCAGAGCCCCAAAGCAGAGAAATTTATTTATGACACTAATTATTTCCGAGACTTATTTTTCAATATGTTGTTATACAAAACATGCCATCTGCTCCTATTATCAAGGTCAGATAGAATACGTCAATTAGAACTTTTTAAACACGTGGGGCTGGTTTCTCCGCTGCCTTACCCTGCCGCCAGCCTCCTCTCGGCACCCAGGGCTGCGGGGTGAGATCCTGCAGCGCTGCGGCAGCTCCCCCGTCTGCATCCCTGCGGCTCCGGGCCACCGCAGAGCCATGCTCCTGCCGGGAGGGGCGGGACCGCTGCTGCGGGACCTGAGCAATGTCCCGGTTTAGGGGAGACGTTACACATGGACCGAAACCTGATGTAGAAGGGTTTTTGGAGCTCCTTTAGCCGGCTCTGTTGATATAGCAGCTGGCTCTTCTCCGAAGGCTGGGACCGTGCCACGCAGGCACCCGCCGCCCGCAGAGAGGGGACGCGTTCGCACGCGCCCGGAGGGGGGTCTGCCCCGAGGACCCACCGCGCGAACGCTCGGTCCCGCCGCGCGTCGTCTCGCCGCGGCCCGGCCGGGAGGAGGGCGGCTGCCCGGCCCGAGGAGCATCCTGGAGGCTGTGCGACGGGTTTTGTTCTTTAGTCAGCCGGTCATCTCCCAGGAAGCTTTTCGAAGGAAAAATAAGAAGATCCTGCCATTCTTGCTCAAAGTGGGTATATTGCCAAGCACAGACGAGCAACCTTAGCCCGTGTCTTCACGAGGCTGCTGGCCCGCGGCAGCCCACGGGCAGGAGGAGCCGTCGTTCTGTGTTCACAGACAGGTTCATCTGCAATTTGTTAAACTGTGCACCGGGATAATCTTACCGTAACATTTAGCAATAGAAAATAGGTGTCACAAAAATCTAAGGTTGTATGTGCAGAATAAAGCTTTTGGAAATTTGGTGTTTGTTCTACAGAAATTCCCCCCATTCAGAACATTTGTTTCTTTCTGAATGAGAAACAAAAGATACTTTTAAAATTTCCATTAAATTCATACATCTATGAATTTTTATGTATGTGTGTGTACGAAAATGAGACAATCGTATTCTATTGATCAAAAGAATCGTATTGATAAACCCTATTTTTAATATTTTTAGATTTTAGCTACTGTGATTCTGCATAGAATAATTCGCATCATTCCTTTCTTACAAAAATAGTTTCTTTCACATATTTTTCCCTAAATAGTTTTGCCTACATTGACATATTCCCAGCAGATGCTTTTTTGATGAAACAGCATTTTCTGAAAGGTTAAATTGGATGCTATTGGAAAATTTTCTGCCAGCGTTTCTGATGAGTCAGAGTAGTGATGTGAAATATTTTCATACAGGCTGGAAAGAACTTTGCAACAGTTTTTCGTCTTTTGGGAGGCAGATTTCTGAGTTGTTGCATCTTTTTTCCTTTCCAGTGCTTAGTTTGGATGTGCCGTGGAGCTGCTGAATTTGAAGTAGTTTGTAGCAGACTCAGGGGACGGCGCTCCGGCAACCAGTTTCCTTGGGTGAGAACCTGGAAGTTTAAAGGCAACTTTTCCATCACCGTACGCGTAGTCCTTGTGTCTTGCATTTCCATGCACGTTTTAGGAGATGAGCTTCTTAGCGGGAAATTTAACAGAAATAATGCATTTCAAATTACTAACGGAGGTATTCGAAAAAATAAAATGCTAAGCTTGAAAAGGTCGGCATCTCCATAGACAGCACAGTTTTATACTTACAGGGCTCACAGTTTTCTATATTGGTTGTTTGGGTTTTATTTTGAAAGCTCCTGCTCCAAACGGTGACTGTGTTTGTGTTTGTGCCACATTTCCTACCGCAGCTGCTGGCAGCTGGGTCGAGCCTTACCTTCATTTTTAGGCAAGTCTTCTTCATCCAAGGAGAGCACACACACGCAGACGTGCTCCCGCTACGGCTGTCTGCTGAAAGCTCTCTCTGTTTGGAAGATGCTCATTGGAGCCTTTGTTCGTCAGCTTGTTCATGGTAATCACGGTCGTTAGGACATAAGAGATGTGCTGCAGTCCCTGGATGGGCTCTGGACCTGGCCTGGTAGCTCCCCATCAGGTGGGGATGGAGCTTGTCCCTGTCCCTGTGCCTGCCACCGCCCCGTCCCACCTCGGGGCTGCACCCTGGTCGGGGGCCGCGGCCGCGCTGGGGACACCCTGCCACTGGCTCGGCCGCCCCTGTGGGCACCCCCGTGCTCCCGAACAAAAGCCCCACCGTGGCAGTCCCGCAGTGGCTGCGCGGGGCAAGGCGGCACTGGACGACCCACGGCGATGGCAGCTGGGGACAGGATAACAGCCCTCGACCTTGTCCTTGGGCAGGGCGCTGGTGCAGCAACGCCCCGAAACGCGCTGCCAACGAACGCGGAGCTGAGGAGCATTTAAGCGTAGGATAAGCTCACGGGGTAAGCTCAGCAGGGTCCGAAGCGCCATCGTCTTCCGCTGATTACTGTGTTTGACGAAGCAGGCTGGACGCGGCGCAGCGACCCTGCCGCACACCGGCGTGTCCCACCTCCGACGCCGTGGCGATGCGGCAGCCACGCTCCCCTCGGGGGCCGTCGTCGCTGTGCGGGGCCCGCAGAGCGCGGCCGCGGCCGGCGGAGCCGGGGCAGACGGGCGCCTTTCTGGAGGTGTTGCTGCCAGGAGAGCTGCGTTCGGGAGCCGCCCTGCTTCAGCCGCGGGGACCGTGGGGACGGGACCCGCACTGTGCCCCGCGGTCGCTTACTCCGCAGCAGCCAGTAACGTTTGCTTCTTTAACCGTTTCCTACGCGCGCCCGTCGGGCTCCTGCATGGTACTGGGTGCTATGGGCGAGTAACTGCGGCACAGACGGCTTCGGGAGCTGCGCCATGGCAGGCGAACCCGGCGTCCACCCCCACTGCCGAAAGCCAGCAGAGCTTCGCCCACTCCTGGCCCCGTACTATTATGTACTTGTGGAATTTGTGGAGTTATTTTAAAGCAGATGAAAAACCGTATGACTTTTATGACTTTCATGACTTTCAGTAGCTAAAAAATCATTGTCTAGCAATTTCTTCAAATAGCTTTGAGTGTACTGTTTGAAAGATTTTTTTTCTGTTTTTTTTTTTTTTTTCCCCTGAGCTGTTAGAACATTTTGAAGTGGAGCATTTGTTGTTTTTATTTGAAATTGCTGGTCCTTGCAGAAAGCCTATCTCTGAGATGGGAGACTTGGGAGAAACTAACAATTTTCTTTTCACAAATATCTGCATGGAAAGAAAGTCCACTTCCAGAAAAGGTGAAATACCACTTGAAGAAGCAACAGAGATTTTAGGATGTAAAAGCTGGTGGAAATTCAACCTGCCGCACAAGAACCATGATTTTTCCACAAGATAATACTTGATATTTCAGCAATAAATTTCACCCTTCTCAGCACAGCTCTCTCAAGAAAAGTGCCTCGTTTCCATCTCAAGAAAAAGTCTCTTGATACAGAGGAAAAAGTGGTTCGGCACTGCTTCCCCCAGCCCGGCAGAACCTTTCCTGCACCTTTTCCAAGACGGGGGGGGCTCGATGCGGTGCAAGCGTGCTGGCGTGGGGCAGTGCGAGAGCAGCTCCGTGTCCCGGGGGGCTGGGGGGTCTCTGGGCGTGGGACGGGCAGCAGGGGCTGAGCGAGGGAGGGGTCCCAGCGAGGGAGCCCCGGGGGGTCTCGCAGAGGGGCTCCGCAGCCACGCTGCTCTCGAGATGGTATTTTTTACACCTGTTGGAACCCATTTGTGTTCTCCTTATCGCTCTTCCGATCACCTGTAGCTGGAGGAAGTCTTCACGCTGCCGTGCGGAGCGGCAAACAGATCACAAGGAGGATGCTCAGAGCGCGCGGGGGGAAGTCTGGGGGAAGCCGCGGCAGAAGAGGAGACGGCGACAGTCCCCAGCTGGGGACGGACGCGTGGCAGGGGCTGTCTGAAGCCCACAAACCGCACAGCCTCCCCGGGCCCTGCCTCCCCAGGGTCTCGGTGGAGCTGCAGCCCTGCTAGCGCACCCCGGGGATGCCCGGGAGGGGACAAGGGGTGCCCAGCTAGGAGCCTGGAGGCGGGGGACAGCTTGGCTCCCCCGCAGACGACAGCGAGCCGGCGCAGCGGGCAGGAGCTGTGCTCCCCCGTGCAGGCCTGGTGCTGGGTGAGGGACTCTCCTCCTGCCTGCAAGAGGTCGCAGAGAGCTGCAGGAAAGGCTTTTCGGGCTGCAGCCCGTGGGCAGGCGGGCACGCCGTGCTGCCCCTGCCGTGCAGGGCCGCTTATCTTCCCTGTGCCGGAGGGGCGGACGGGTGGGCGGCCTCGACGTCTCCGCTGCTGAAGCTCTGCGCAGCTTTGCTTTGCAGCTGAGCAGGAGCTGCTCCTCAAAAAGAAATGTTCTTTTTTCTTTTTCTTCTTTTTTTTTTTTCTTTTTTTTTTTTTTTCTGACTGAGTTTTCTCTTCCAATGGAGCAACTTCTCTGCTTTGGACTTAATTTCCTTCTCTGGATTAACCTTCCCTATCATGATGACAGAGCAGTGGGTGTGTATCAGAGTCAAACCAACTCATAAACCCCCACATTTCCCGCAGAACCCAGATACTTCGCCGTAAATGCTCCTCCCATGAGAGCGGCGGAGGGAGCAGACGGCGCCCGCCAGGCGCCAGGTGCCGTGAGCCGTGTGGCGGAGAGGAGGTGCTGAGATTCCGGAACGGTGGATGGCGACGGGAGTAGCACCCAACGCTGTACGGGGAGCGATCTTGCTCGCTCCAACAGCTTGCAGAAAAATAAATAATGTCATCGGCATTGAACTGGTGAACATCGGCATTATCTGTGATACTTTTTGAGAGAAACATTATTTATGACACAGTGAATTGCTCACCTGCACAAACATGGGGAAGTGTAGATAGGTAAAAGCCAGGAACATATATCATTAGAAAAGTAGTTCTGCAACAAACTGACTTATTCCAGGAAAAAAATGGTTGGAAAACTATCAAAATAAAATCAATAAAAAGTAAAAGAATAAAACTGTATGTAAAGAAATTTTATTTGGCTATAATAAAAGAGGTCTGTGACAACTTGAAAGAAAAAAGAAAATGAAATACATTAATATTTTTCATATATAGATTTTAAAAGACATCACTCTTTGTGGATGGCAATATTTTCAAGTAGAAACATAATGCTCCATAGAGTTAATTTCCAGTTATAAAGTGATACCCAGCAGATGCAGAATGTAATAGTATTGCAATTATTCAGTTTTCTAACGATGCCTAGCACTGAGAACTATCGCTCTATCTATTTATTGAAATGTAAAATTAAATGCTGCAAATAATGGGAGTTGCAGTCACTGGTGTTTCTACCCAACAGAACCTTCATCATTCCTTGCTCTTTTCATTAATCCCAACTCACGGTCTTCAGTTTTATTTCCCCCTGTTGACACAGAGTTTGTCTTTCTGGGGCGCCAATCGGACCGTGTAGTGCTGCTGCCCCGGGAAACGCGGTCGTACCTGTCCCCGTAACTCAAAAAGATAATTCAGCGAACACCCACCGTAAACAGGCATCAGGCATTTCTGTGGCATGCAAGCCAAGGCAAAGAGATTCTAATAACATTTTGCGTTTCGTTACCACGTTAGTAGGAAGCGAACAAGAGGCTACTTTCAAACCGAGGGGAGGGGGAAAGACAAATCCGAAGGTGCGGAGATTTCTCGGGCACTCGGGAAGAAGAGGACGCAGCCGCGGTTCAGGCACACGGCGTTGCTGCCGCTCCCAGACCTTCCCCGCGCCGCAGCCGGCTCCGGCCCCGTCCGCACTCCTCCTCGCCCCGGTCGCCTGCACCGTGCCAAGTCCGTGGGGCGCGCTGCGGGGCCGTGCGTGCGGTGGCCGGGGGGCATGGGCAGAGGGGCGGCCGGGGGGATGCTGGCCCGGACGGGCCGTCCCTCGGCTGCCCCACGGCCCCCTCCCCGCTGCCCGCGGTCAGGGACGACGGCACATGGAAGGCGTGGAAAAGCAGCGTGTACCGTCCAGCTGGAGAAAGCGAGCTGCATCTCACAAGGCATTTGGAGGGCTTGACTTCTGTCTTTGTTGTGCATTGAACAGAAAATTTGACAGGTTTTTATCCTCCTCTGCCTCTTTTTCAGGGCTGAGGTACGGCATCCTAAAAGCCCCAAACCTTCTTCACAAGAACTCCATAAAAGTGCTGCATCTATGCTAAATATTTCTATCCATTTCTATTTCTTCTGGGTGGCTGAGTTTTCCAAAATATGCCCGGCAGGTTCCAGATTATGCCAAAAACCTGGAAATAATCCCTTAGGTCGTCGATGTATGCAGCAGTACCACATGGTCCTGCGACAGAGGGTTTGGCAGACAGTGGCAAGACACCCAAAGATCAAGCGGGGCAAAAATACAACGATCTTTAGCCAGGTGACACCGGCTCAGCTGGAGCCAGCAGGGATGCTAACAGCGGTCCCGCGACGATCCTGCAGAGGATGCAGAAGAGGGATTCTCCAACCACCATGCTCCCGTTACTCCTCTCAGGTGGATACCGAGAGAGTATTTGCAAATGCAAACGCCTCGTGGCCAGGGTTTGCAATGCTCGAGTGTCAGGATAAGCTGTGATCTGGAAAGCAACATAAACCAGAGCAAGATTAAGGACTTCATGAGTCCCTGACACTGCAGAACGCTCCCGGACCACCTTTCCAGCGGGTACCAGCCAGCCGGGAGCAGTACTGCCTCGAGGCGGCCGTCAGGAAAACGCAGGCTGCTGGGGTCGGTACGTGGCTGCCGAAGGAAATGCCGACATTTGCGATCCCCAGGCAGAGCACTGGTAATTGCGGGCTTCACTCTGCGATTCCGCACATCAGTAAGGCTGACCGAGTCACATTTGCAGTCACTCAGAGGAATAATAAAAAACCAGACTTATAATGTATATTTGAACATTTATTTATATTTGCTTATTTGTGTTTGTGTGTAACATATACATCTTAAAATTTAGCCACAATTTTAAACTGTGGGCCTAATGATCCTCTGCTTTTAAAATAATATGAACTTGCCTAGATGAGAGCTATATGGATTCTCAATGTCCAGGGACTGCATCATCATTAATAAGAAATGCACCTGCGAGATCCGATTTCTCGGACTCAGTTCAATGCGAAAATGCATCAGGCCAGCTGGTCAGAGGGTGCACGGAGCCCCGAGAAACGGGAATTAGTGAAGCTACAGCAGTTTCGTGAGCCTTTATATTATGATTCCCCGTTGCACATATTCATGGAAAGGGATGAAACCCAACTACCAGCATGAGGCTGCCTGTCCTGCCGTGGCCAGCTCATTCGTCGGACAGAGCGGTTGCTGTCTGTCGGCAGGAGGCTTAGCTTGCTTCCCGGAGCGCCCTTCCCGGAGGAAGCTCTGGTTTCCAGTCGCCCCGCTGCCGATGAGTGGCTTCTGCCCGGGTACTTTCTGTAGAGCAGCTTCACAGAGCGCTGGCGTGTGCAATCAATACTAATAAAGGTCTCTCTAAAAATACTTCTCTTCAGAGGTTTCCCCGAATACCTGGAGCTTCCTGACCTCCTTTGTCACGGTCCATTGTATAATTACAACGCGATGAACAAGCGGCAGCCGAGTCACGAAGTGATTAGCAGCAGGGTGCAGCCACGGTCGGACCGGCAGCGTGGAATCGCTGAGGTGCTCATCGCTCATGACTTTGTGACACCTGTGAAGTCTTTGCAGGAAGGCTCCGTCGCACCCCGCCTGCCCGCCCCCGCGCAGCCCTCTCCCCCGCAGCTGGGCACAGCTGGGGCACGGCAGATGTGCAGTAGCTGGCACGGCTGAGACAGGGCGCAGGGGCCGAAGCCCCTCGCTCCCTGCGGGGCTGGCACAGTGGTGTGGTTTAACCCCAAATTGTCACCCAGGACCCCGCAGCCGCTCGCCCACTCCCCCCGTCTCCAGTGGGGTGGGGAGGAGAATCCGAGGGAAAGGGAAACTCGCGGGTTGAGATAAAAACAGTTCACCAGGACAGCAAAGGAAAAATATAAAAATATATTAATAATGATAATAATGATAATATATATAAGGACAATAGAATATATAAAACAAACGATGCACAGTTTCTCACCCCTGACGACCGATACAGCCCATCCCGAGCAGCAGGCAGGGAGCAGGGGTATCCCCCCCAGCTATCCCAGCACAGCCAGTTCCAGAGAGAGCAGGCGAGGGAACCAACAGCCCAACGAACGAAAAACAAAAAGGAAAAATAGGGAAGCAAAAAGCAACCCGAAGGGAAGCTTAAGGATTAAGGCAAGTTCAGGGTCTAAAAGCCTAGTGCCCCACCGGCCGACCCTCCCTCACCCCGGCCATGCCGTCTCTGGTAGGGAACACTCTCTCTGGCCAGTTGGGATCAACTATTCCGGCTCTGCCCCTCCCAGGTTTTGGCACCTGCACATCAGCCAAACCTGGGAAACTGCAAAATGTCCGTGGCCGCTCAGCAGCACCCAACACCATCCGTGTGCTGTCACCATCCCTCACACACTGAATCCGAACCACAGGAGCTGCTGGAGACAAAACCGGCTCCATCCCGGCCAAAACCAGGACAGACAGCCACAACTTGCCACTCCCCGGGGGCTTCCCGGGCGGGCTGTGCCCTCCATGCAGGTGAGATCAACTGACAAAGCCCACGCGTGTCCCGTGGGAAGCACACGGGTGGGCGTGGGGGCAGTTAGTTACAGAGCTGCTCACATGTTTTCTGCCAACTCCTTCTGACAATGTTTATTTTCTGACAAAATGACATTTTCTTTAGAAAGTTTATGATCCCCCAAAAATGCAGAGCTTACCAAAAATCATAAAGAAAACTCATCTTCCGGTTTTATCCGAAAGGAACTCCTGTTTGCGACTATTTTCTGATTCAGAACAAAAATTATTTTGAAATAACTTAAATTTCACAGGGAATAAACATGTTAAGTTCTGAAACTTTCTAATTGCGCATTTTATTTTAATTCCTCGTCTTGCCTACTTTGAAATGTAAGTCTTTTTGGAATAATCGTATATATCAGGATTCTTCTGCTCTTAAGCAAGGAAAATGTATTCCCAAAAGATTTTTAATGAACCGCTTATAGCAAGCTGTTTACATCCAAATACAGTAAATACCACCATATATTTTAGTTATCTTTTCTGAGTAACATTGAAGTTTCTTCATGCCTCTGTCAGTGAATTTATGTTACCATATCAACATGGAATAAGTCTATAGGTTGTTTTTTAATTTTATTTTTGCTTTCTCTATGTTAACAGTAGTCTCTATCTCACCAAAACCCGACCTTTTCCTCTAGCTAAAACCTCGACTATAATGAAAAATGCTGCAATAAGAAAGAACATCTCTAGCTATTAAGACGACAACTTTGCTGCTCCCAGTAGGCATTGTCCTCTTGGGAAGTTAGGAAGAGGTGGATTTTCTGCACCCGACCAAGAGGAAGCAAAGAGGAGGCTGCCGTGGGTCAGGGTCACGGCAGGAAGCAGCCAAGCCCGAAGAACTAAACCGTGTTGGGGTGACTGCGTGGGCTCCCTTGCTCCTTGTCTAGCGGAGCAGAACAAAGCTCCAGGTCCTCGTTCCACCCAAGAGCCTGTTCTAGACCGCCCGTAAGTGCTTAGACGTGCGAAATCCTGTTTGCGCGATGGACCTTTCATTGAAACCGAGGGAGAGTGATGAGCCAGGTGGGACTGGTTGCCCTGCTGCTGCCGCTGCTGCGAATTTGGCTTTTAGCACATCTGCCCTGCGTCCCCTGTCGGACACGCTTGCCTGCAGCCCAGCAAATACCCCGACACGCTCGGCCTCCGGCTCTGCAGCACAGCACGGTGATCCCCGAGATCCTCCTAAGCTTTTTACCAGGAAGCACCATTTTTAGAGGCAGGAAGGTAAGAGTTCAAGTGCGAATTAGATAAGAGGACAGGGAAAAGTGGCACAGCCCAGACCTTGCGGGGCAGCGGGGTCTGCCCCGTGCCCGGCCGCAGGCGGCGAAGGGGCCCTGAGTGCCCGGAGGGGCTGCCCGGGAGCTGCGCGGCACCTCTGCGGCGCGGGGGCACGGGGAGAACCTCCGTCCAGCGAGGCTGAGCCGTGAAAGATCCTCCTCTGAGCCAGGGCTAATGGGCAAGGCAGCTCCTCCGCGATGCTCTGCTCGTACGTCTGCCTCCTGTTCTTGCACTCACATCCTTGAAGATACCTCTGTGGCTGAAAAATATACGGTATAGATTTTTACTACATAAATTTTGATCTAGAGAAGAAAAAAAAAAAAGAGACCATTTCAAATTTGTTTGCACCTAAATATGACATCTGCTATTTTTGTTCCAGGTAAAAGGATATGAAGTCATGTTCCTGAATAAGTAATATGCCACGATTTCCTAGAGAGTTTGTCCTCAATGAAAGATAAAAATATCAATATAAAAGATTCATTCATTTCAGTAGTAAGCATCTTCAGAAACAAATTGCATCAGGAACTTTCCCATGAATATAGCAATGGTATAAGCTCCAGAAAGCCTAGGGAATAATCTTCAATTTATTACATTTATGAAAGATTTTCTTAGATAGTCCTTCACTGAATAATAATATACTAACATCAGAAATAAAGAGTGGTTTTGTGGGAATTATATACTTAATACAGTGTCTCAGGGGGATTACTATCAGTTTGGCATTTACAGGACCAGATTTCCAGCTACTTCATTCTCAACTGAAAGTAAAGGGAGAATTGCAGACTGGAGGAGCCTTGAATTTTCACATTTAACAATTTACAGTTTCTTCTGCAGAAGAAAACACCTGTGTTAGAGCAAATTCAGCTGGCAGAACTCATGTGTGGGGTTGTAAAGCTCAGCCATTACATTGAGTGTTTAATCCTGAGTGGGGTTAATGCCACTTCCTAGCGAGCAGAAAAGTTTGGAACAAGTTACTGAAACCATGATTCTCTAACCTAAAAGATTGTTTGACTTGAGCTCAGATAAAACCCACTGTACTTCAAGTTGTCTAAAAGCTGTTTTCATGTCAACGATAAAATTGGCACTACAAATTGAGGACATGGTTCTCCCTAACAGATCTCTGTACATGTACATCTTTGGTTTTCTGGCTCGTATTGTTAATATTTTTTTTTCATTCAGACTTGGATATGAGGTACTAATCATTCTGTGTAGGTGAGCAACCACAAACACAGTTTGGGAGGCCAGAGGAGGTCACCAGCACACGGCAGCAGCGCAGCAGGAGCGTGGTGGCATGGTGCTGGCCCAACATCCGAGCCCCTGGCCTGCCTCGGTGATTTGCTAGCTGTGCGAAGAAGCCAGGCATCGCAAGTGAACATAGCGTGATGGCAAGCACATCACCTCTTAGAATCATAGAACCACAGAACAGTTTGGGTTGGAAGGGACCTTAAAGACCATCTAGTTCCAACCCCCTGCCATGGGCAGGGACACCTTCCGCTAGACCAGGTTGCTCCAAGCCCCGTCCAGCCTGGCCTTGAACACTTCCAGGGATGGGGCAGCCACAGCTTCTCTGGGCAACCTGTGCCAGGGCCTCACCACCCTCAGGGTGAAGAATTTCATTCTAATATCTAATCTACATCTCCCCCCTTTCAGTTTAAAGCTATCACCCCTTGTCCTGTCACTCCAGGCCCTTGTCAAAAGTCCCTCTCCAGCTTTCTTAGAGGCCCCTTTAGGGACTGGAAGGCTGCTAGAAGGTCTCCCCGGAGCCTTCTCTTCTCCAGGCTGAACAAGCCCAACTCTCTCAGCCTGTCTCCATAGCAGAGGGGCTCCAGCCCTCGGATCATCTCCGTGGCCTCCTCTGGCCCTGCTCCAGCAGGTCCATGTCCTTCTTGTGCCGAGGCCCCAGAGCTGGAGGCAGCACTGCAGGGGGGTCTCCCCAGAGCGGAGCAGAGGGGCAGAATCCCCTCCCTCGCCCTGCTGCCCACGCTGCTGGGGATGCAGCCCAGGGCACGGGTGGCTTTCTGGGCTGCGAGTGCACATTGCTGGGTCATGTTGAGCTTCTCATCAACAAACAACCCCAGATCCTTCTCCTCAGAGCTGCTCTCGATCCATTCTCTGCCCAGCCTGTGTTTGTGCTTGGGATTGCCCCAACCCATGTGCAGGACCTTGCACTTGGCCTTGTTGAACTTCATGAGGTTCTCACGGACCCACCTCTCAAGCCTGGGTCCCTCTGGATGGCATCCCGTCCCTCCAGTGTGTCGGCCGTGCCACACAGCTTGTCTCCTCTCAGCAGTGCCAAAGTGAGCACCAAGCAACTGGCAACTGAGCTGCAAGAAATGCTGTATCCAGAGCCATTGTCACCCACTTAAGCAATTTCTTATAGAACAGCAAACAGTTTATGCAGTCCTCTCAGGAGAAAAATAAAAAGTGAAAGGGATAAATGACCAATTAGGCTCCTCATTTCAGATCTAAAAGCAGGGCCAGCAATATGTGATGGAAAAGCAAAATGCATGGGGACCCATTTAAAGAAAATGCTCCTTTTTCTGGCAGCACTTTTGCTGAAGATAAACCTCTGCCTGAACAAGAGGAGTTTTCCTCTCCACAGCCCTGAGCACGGGGAGGAGGAACTGCTGGTAGCACATGTCTGCAGCCTGCAACTTCATCTCCAGGCAGTTCTTTCTGATTGAACCTGCTGCTTTGGTGCCTCTGCTCAAGCTATCCGAGCAGCAGAATATGCAGACACACGTTACATTCCTCTCAGCCAAAGGGAAGATGCTCACTTTGGGAACAAAGTCACCTGCTTTGACCACAGCATCTTAAAAGCAGCGGATGAGCACATTCTCCTTTGCTCTGTGCTTGCAGGGAAGGGAGCGCACATCGGTTTCCTCCTTTCTGTTTATTCAGGTCCTCTGTTCCTCTCCAGCTGGCTGGCGCCTGCTTTAACCCATACCCAGGCATCACTTTCCAATTTGTTCTCCATCTTACTTCAGTTGTGGAGTGTTCAAAGGGCAACAAATGCGTATGCAGTTATTTCCAAGAAGCCAGGAGTGCGGTCTGTGCCTACGACACCACCGTCACGGAAAGTCAGGGAAGGCGACCGGACAAACACAGGGAAACTGCTTCTGCAGGCAGCTGCGGCCGGGCAAGGTGCGGCGCTCGCTGAACGGCGTGATGCTCTGATGCAGGCGCGGGCGGGATATCGGCTTGGGATGCTGATGCTCACGTTACCCAACAAGGCTGAAGTACCCGTCTCTGACACCCGTACCATGTGCCGTGCTCTGCCCCGTCCCACCACGACTGTGCTGAGGCGTGTCTGCGTGGCAGCCCCTTCCCGCACCCCGGCTCCCGGCCGGCTGCTCGCACGCTCCTGGCACCCCCTCCTTTCCCAGGGAAGGTGCGGGCAAACAGGGAAATCAGTGGAGAACCTGCCCAAGGTGATCCCGCCATTTTCAAACCATTCACATGAGCTGTCTGCTCACAGAGGGTGTTTCTGGAGAGAAAACCTGGTACTGAGGTTCCTTCCCTCCTTGTTCGGTGTCCTGTAGAGACCCGCACCCGCGCCAGCACCCACCCAGTGCAGCCCTGGGACCGCCGGGGGCTGGGGAGCAGCTCTCTCAGCCGTGGCACGGGGTGGCCAAGCTCCCGTGTCACCTCCTTGCAAAGCGGGTTGTACTGGGGGGTGGTGTATACCCCCCCCCCCGACCTTGCTGGGAGCCGAGGAAAAGGGCTCTGTCTCCCATCATGAACGGCAGGAATTGCTGCTTTCGGTTGTAGTCTCATCCGCAGGCAGAGCGGGGAAGAAGCGGGTGAGCTGTGGATATCCCCACGCTCACACACGCCTGTCGCGGGCTTGGACGTGCCGCCAGGACGCGAAGGAATATGCAGTATGCAAAGGCACTTGCAGACCCAGGCAGGACAGGAGGGCTGGGCCGGCTGCAGCGCGATGAACACCGTGAGCGTGCTGCTGCTGAGAGAACGGCAAGTGAATTCTCAGCATCCCTTTTAAATTTTAGAGAATCAATTTTAATGCGAATATCCATATGGAATGACTTCTGGTCATGAAAGAGGCTTGTGCTTATGCTATATCTCCAGGGCAACTCTGCAGCAAAGCAGGGCGTCGTGCCACTAAACCAGCTCTTCCCTAGTATATACGTACAGGCACTTTATCTCAAAATATCCACCCTGCTCAGTCTCCAGGCTCTTTGGTACCTGTGTTTGAACTCCACGCGACTGAAATCCAGCGGGCGTGCTACACCCTGGTGCGCAGCGCGGGGA
The DNA here is from genome assembly GCA_009819775.1 of Phoenicopterus ruber ruber. Classification (NCBI taxonomy): domain Eukaryota; kingdom Metazoa; phylum Chordata; class Aves; order Phoenicopteriformes; family Phoenicopteridae; genus Phoenicopterus; species Phoenicopterus ruber. The sequence continues at coordinate 686,876 of CM020219.1, forward strand.
GGGACGCGTGGCTGGGTCGGCCCCTGCCCACTGTGCACAGCCCTGGGGCTGCAGAGGACCCCGCTGCCGAGATCTTCCCCGCCGCCTTCATTGCTATTCCTGGCGTGTAAGCTAACAAACAACCTTTGGTGATGTTTGGCAGTACTAAAGCAGCACATTGCCATTTCTTTTCCTTTCACTCTTCATGAATCCTTTTTTCATCTTTAGAAATAGTCTAGTGTCTTAATCTGTGGAAAAATGGAGATATACATTATGAAATAGCTGTGCAGCATGTTAAGCTCTGCCCAGGTACTCCTTCGTTGCCAGTATATGATCGACCAAGCTGAAATATCATTGCAGGAAGCGTAACATTTCTGAAAAAGGACAAACAGGTGGCAGCTTTGTTTTCTAATGAGTTTTCTGTCTGACATGAATTTCTAAGCAGGTTCGCAAGCGTGTTCTCCTAGGGATTTCCTGCACCTCTCATTCTGTACATGGAGCACCAAAACACCTCCTGTGATCTGAGCATCGTCCCCTGCAGCCCCAGGTGGCTTTTCGAGTCTTGCTTCTCATGCATGTCTCGACACATCTGAGCATCCTTCTCCCCCGGGGACCCGCTCTCCTCGTCACGGAGGTAAACCGGGAGGGAGAGCCCCAGGGCTGTCCTGACAGTCCTGCAGCCACCGGTGCCTTTCAGCCCACGTGGCCGGGCGAGAGGTCATCCAGAGAAGCCCCCGAAGAGCCACTGCGAGGGCATCGGTGGCAGCGCCAGCTGTGCCGCTCCGCGTCTGTGCTCCCCGGTGGGCTCAGCCTCTCCCGTGCAGACACGGGCACTCCCTGCCGGCGTTACCCAAACAGGCAGACCGATCCGCAGGAGCAGTAATTAGCAGCATCACACAAGCCAAACCCCGTCTGTATTTTGCTACATTTCTGCCAGAGCAGAGCTCACTGCCAAAAAAACCCCCCAAAAGTCCGAAGATGTAACCACTTATTTTGTCATGACAGAAATGCCTGTGCCTATAAATATGAAATGTGTTTGATTTACTCTGCTCCTGGGCTTCAGACCCCCTTGCTCCTGACCCTGCCGTCCTGCACAGTTGCTGTCATTGACCCCTCCTGAGCACCACTACGGCGGGGAGCCGGAGCCGCCGGACGCAGCAGCAGCCACCCTGGGCGACGGGGCCCGCGGCCACGGCAGGTGCTCTGAAGGTCTCTTGTGCACGAACAGGAGAGCACAGGCTCAGCAGCCAGGCGCTGAAATAAATTGTGCACCCAGTCAGGAGGGAGAGGGAGAGCAAGCATGCTGGCTGGAAAACATGGCCCCAGCTGCGCACGGAGACTCTGAGCTGCTGCTGAGGGCAACATCTGGTAACTGCTGACCTTTTCAAAACCGTGCCTCCCACCCTGGCAAATCACTCTCTCTGCGCTGCCAAAAGAGCCATCAATTAAAAATGCATTACCACAGCTCCCTAAAGCAAAGCCAAAAATTGCTGCTTATTCATTCTGCAGATACTCAAAGCATGTTTACAGAGAGTTTTCCACATCAAATATACTAAAAAATTAATTGACCTCACCTGTGAAGAGAAGTTAGCAAAAACCAAGAAAAACAGGTTTGGAAATGATGTCTCCATCTGCGTGTGTGGATACTTCACAGCAGAGACAACCCTTTCTACCTTCCACCACGTTTCATCACCGCACCTGGCCGCAGGTGCTGCCTGTACCTGTACTGCACGCCTCGCAGTCGCTGGAGGTCCCTGCGGAGGCAGGTGGGTCCCCATGGCACGTGGGCTGCAGGACACTGCGGCATCGTCCCACCCACGGCAGAGCTGGCCGTGTCCCCCGCCATGGTGGAAACGCCGTGTTGGAGGTGACGGGGTGCAGAAAGCCCAGGACATGCTGTGGCCAGCCACCTCCCCCAGGCAATTCCTGACATCTTTCTCAAATGCGGAGCAGCAAAGAGCTAACGCCGATGATTTATCATCTGACCAAATGCTGATTTACGGACCGACCGACCTTGTGTGTGGGTCAGGAGATGGGGCTTCACCTACAGCTCCTCCAGGGCTGTTGCCCACAGCCGCCAGCACAGCGGGTGTGAAACCCAGCAGCTGAAACCCAGAGCTTTCAGTAAGGCTGGAAATAAAAACATGAAGATTGAAAAAAAAAAAGGAACACATGTTAATGTGAGACTAAATTACCAGTATAACATCTTTGCTGGAGATGTTCAATTTTACAGTCTCTATCTGGATACACTTGTAATAATTACGCAGCCGTTCAGGGAGAAGTCACGGCTTAGCTGAATGAATTACGGAGCGAGACTGTCCTGGATGTCACGGCAATCGCAGCACCGAACCGGGATACGCCTTTCCCCTCAATATGGGACCAGGGACACACACGAGTGTACAGGTGCCCCTCAGACCTTCCTTCCGAGCAGGTCTGTGTTCACTAAAGCAATGTAAGATTCAGGCAACCACATGCAATGCCAGGACAGGCAGCCTTTCTTACTGTTTAACTTGTCTAATAGCGAATTTCCTGGGGTGCGTGAGGAACAGTGTGGCCAGCAGGTCGAGGGAGGTTCTCCTCCCCCTCTGCTCTGCCCTGGTGAGGCCCCATCTGGAGTCCTGTGTCCAGGTCTGGGCTCCCCAGTTCAAGAGAGACGAGGAGCTACTGGAGAGAGCCCAGCGGAGGGTACAGAGATGCTGAGGGCCTGGAGCATCTCTCCTGTGGGGAAAGGCTGAGGGAGCAGGGGCTGTTCAGCCTGAGGAAGAGGAGACTGAGAGGGGACCTCACCAACGCTTATCAATATCTCCAGGGCGGGTGTCAAGAGGACGGGGCCAGACTCTTCCCAGTGGTGCCCAGCGACAGGACAAGGGGCAACGGGCACAAACTGGAACACGGGAAGTTCCGCCTGAACACGAGGAGAAACGTCTTCGCTGTGAGGTGCCCGAGCCCTGGCACAGGCTGCCCAGGGAGGGTGTGGAGTCTCCTTCTCTGGAGAGATTCCAACCCGCCTGGACGCGGCCCTGTGCAGCCTGCGCTGGGTGACCCTGCTCTGGCAGGGGCTGGGCTGGGTGGGCTCCAGAGGGCCCTGCCAGCCCCCACCGTTCTGGGATTCTGGGATTCTGTGACTTCTGTAGCTGTTGGAGTTACAGGGCCTGGCTGTGCTCCGTGGCAGCAGTGCTTGAGGAGACGCTGTAGGCAGCAGGGCTGGTTTTGAAGGGCTGAGGTTCATTCTGCGGGGAGGCAAAGGCAGCAAGAACTCCGGGAACAGGTACAGAAAGGCACCTGGCAAGAGGATCGGTCCCACCATGCTGATGACCTCAGACACCCAGGCTGTGACTCAGGAGAGCTCCTAAACAGGCGCCTGAAGTGCCCGTGAGCTGCGAGGTGCGGGCTGTGCTCCGCATGCCCCGTCGGGCCGCCCTGCACCGCCAGCGCCGCCGCTGCTCCCGCCTCTCTTGGGAACAAGGATTCGCTCGTCTTCCGGCGCTGCTTTCCTCCTCAACTTTTATTTTGCTTTTGTTTTTCACGTCAGACTTTTAACGGAGAGGAAACACAGCCAGGGAGATCTTACAAAGACCAGAATTCGCACCCAAACACTGCAAAAAATTTTCTGAGGAACTTGGGCAGCTTCCTCGCAGATTGCCCCTCTCCACAGATGGAAATAAAAATCAAATATATAACCTACTGAGACACCAAATATGAAGAGTCTGGGTTCAAGCCCATTTCTCTGTGACAGCAGAGCTAACGATGACATTCAGATCAAAAATGCTGTTTTCAGTGAATGACAGAAATATTAATACTAGTGGGTTTTTTTGTCTTTTTCCAACTGGTTCCACATGAAAGTGTAAATTGTATTTACTCTGGGCCCCTAGATACTATCTCAAACTTAATAAATATGTACTGTCTCACACTTAAACTGTGCTGCTTTGGGAGAGCAGTCCACGGACACTAAAACAATACTGTTACCGAGATGTCAAAATGTAACTGAACACGGGCTCTGAAACTGCTGTCTGCTAGGGAAATTAAAGGTAATGATCAGGTTACAAATGCCGTCGTTTGCATTTGAATAGCAGCAAGGAGGCAGGCATTGTAATGCACGTGTTATCTCCGAGCAGGTAAATGGCACTGGCAGCCCCTTATTTATGTTGCTGTCATAAACATGCCTCCAAAATTTGTTGCCACAGTATTGTTATTTCCCTACGAGATATATGATGTGCATAAATTAAGAATATGATGGTCTGCTTCTTTCACTAACACATGCATTACTCCGTTATCTTTAATGAATTCACTGCAAAATTAAATAGCTGTGTAAGACACTGCGGAGTGCCTGAAGCAGACCAGGCGACGCACTCTGTGTCGTTCTTGTACAGCTGAAACACGGGAATCCTCTGAGTAGCTAAAAGCAAGACAAAACAGAGAATTCATTTTTAATCTGGGCAGTATCCCAAAGCTGATATGTAATTCATTTCCCCATAACCTTAGAAAGATGGGACATTAGGGAGCAACACTGACAAAAAATACCACTTGGAGAATGATGGGTGCTCCCTCTTCAGGTCAAGAAAAGTCCAAGGCCAAGCCATCTTGGCCCTGACAAAGAAAACCGAAGCGCTCGTGCTTGTTACAACGCAGGCAGAGACTACTCGCCTGACAAACCCAGATTTACGTGGGCGGAAGGTGCAGGTACTCCCCGCTCTCGGACACCGAAACGGGGCACTGCCCCTGCCAGCAAGCCGCCGTCCTGGCTGCCCTGCCCACGGGTGCCCTCATTTGCCTGCCATGAGTACGCAAACAGCTTTCCTCTGCCTGCAGCACAGCCAGCGCGCCAGAGGATGAGCAGGGTGGTGCTGGAAGGGTCTGTGAGAGGAGTCAAAACTGGGATTGGCACGCTGGGAAAAAAAGTGGCAACCACGCTCAGGTTGAGGAGGCAGCCAGTATTCCAGGGGATCCTCAAGTTCACGGGTCATCTTTTCTTGCCAGCTTCACGCTTGATGTCCACATTGAGGTCTTACCATGTCGTCTGTGGCTGATGTCAAAGGACAGAGTTATCTGGGACGTGTTGGGGGAACGGTGCTTTCGGGCTGAGGAGAGTTGAGTGGCCCTGGCACCACAAGACACCTCCTCCCCTCGCTCATTTTGTGTCTGATCCGAGGAACAGATCCAGTCTGCCTTATCTCAGCCACGGCATCTGCACAGGCACCTCCTCACCACGTGGACATTGCCAGAGCTGTGGTAGGAGGCACCACCATGGAGAGGCTGCGTTACGGGTCCATGGGTACCCTCAAAGGTATTAAAGGTCAGGCAGCAGCAATGAGAGTATGCCCCAGTCTGCAGATACTTTAACATCAAGTAGCTTCAATGACATCAAGCTTAGATGAGTGTGCTGCTCTCCTTGGAGATCCCAGAGGTCACAAAAGGGGCAGAGAAAGGGTTTGACATCACCTGAAGATTGCTGAAACCCAACGTATACACTCCACCAGCTTTCTTCTTCCTTCCCACTCTTACCTCCTCACCCATTTCTTCTGGTTGCAGCCCTTCCACTACCAATGTTTCCCTCTTGCAACTGCTCATCTCCTCAAATTACTTTATTGCTCATTCACCTGCCAGTCCTGAGTTTTCCCCTTTCCACCTATCATTCCTCACATCCTTAACCTCTACAATGAACATTTACCTGCATTATTTGGGCTTTTTAATGTTATAAAAGTCTTCTGAATTACCTGCCATACTTAGATTACATTTGGCCCAGAACAGAAAACCTCACGAGGGACGTTAATTATAGAAGTATGTGTTCAGGCTAGTCTGTGGTTTATGCCTGTGGCTCAGAGTCAACAAGAAGATCGTGTCGGCACGCGGGATGGATGGACGCTCTCATCCTGGCATGCTGTGCAAACACTCTGAGACCTGTTTCACATGTGCTACACTCCTCTAAAAATATATAACGGCACCTCTGCCTCTCCCCAGGAGGTGTGATTTCAAGTACCAGCTCAGCTGGGCTTCCCCTGAGCCATGGTTTGAGCTGTGGGGACAGAGGTCCTGTCGACACCCCAACAGCAGACGCAGCACACTGGAGCTGAGCGGGAGCTACAGAGTCTCCTCTGGCTTTCTGCATCTGAAATTATCAGCGCTTCCAGACTACGTAATGGAGGAGAAGGTATTGAGTATCTACTCAATATTTCCAGCGGAAAGGAACTAGCAGTCCTTGCTTGTAAGTGCCATCGGGGAGCGGCTGCAGACTGCGTGCACCGTAACGGGAACAGACACTTGTGCTCGTATGATGGGAGCGCATGACGTCCAGGCATCCTGCTGAAATGTGCGGAGATTTGATATGGCACTGAGGAAAGCTGCTTGTCGTCCTTACTCTGAATAAACACGGACGATGAGTTTTGTAAGCACGTCAAGATGGTCCAGCTGTAAAACGTGGAACTAAAAAGAACTAGGTCCTGGGTAGGCTGCAATTATTCACGTAACATTTTAGAGCCTGTTCCCATTTAGGCGATGCGGGTCCTGGTCTTCTCTTGTTTCACTGGTAAGACTGCAGGAATAAATCCCTTAGTTTGGGAGTCACTCAGGTACCCGTCACCTAAGGATCCAGTCTAAGACATGGGTTATGGGAGCAGAAAAAGAACATATGACTTCTCATAAAAGGTATATTACAAGGTATACAAAGAAAAATAGCTTTTGAGAAAACTAAGCCATTTTAGAGGACCATGCAGGTGCAGGGTGGTCCTTGGTGCGCATTTCTGCCGGACCTGTGGAAAGACCTAAATCAAAGCAGATACGCGAGAGGGGGGATGCTTCTGTTAATTTGGGTCCTATCAAAGTATTGTCCCTGATTCACTCTGAAGTATTTTGCCTACAGCTATCCAGAAAAGCACTTTTGCTTATGGTACCTTACTCCAAAGCTGAGCTAAATCACAGTCCTGGCAAAGCCGCTGAGAAAGTCCTTACTGAGTGCTGCTCAGGCTATTCACCTGATGTGCCCTGAAGAACGATCTTGCTTAGATCCAGTGGTGTTTAAAGGGATTTTTGAGGGCTTAAAATACATCAAACCATTGTTGGATTCAGGAAAAATAGCCTCATTTTCCAGTTACTCACAGGCACGGTCATGCCCACATCGTCCATGGATACTGCTATAAACAAGGCTTCATGCTCTCATGCAGGTGACATCTCACACAGAAGCGTGGTTCAACTCCAAGGGCAGCCACCAAAACCTTGTAGGTTCACCGTGCTTGGTCAAGGACTCACACAAACGGATGCTCAATGCTATTTTGCACAGGTTCCCAGGGACAAATCCCAGTGCCCTCTTGCCTGTCCTCTCCGGTGCAAGACCAGGACCCACCTGGCCACATCCGCAGCCCCCGAGAGCTCGCTGGTGTCCTCTTGCAGCAAGCTCACACGCTGCGGAGATGGTCCAGGAAGGGGCAGAGGTAAGGTGGGAAGCAATGCCAAGGCACAAGGCAGCCTGTTACAAACAACGTCTTTATTTTTTTTTTCTCTCTAGTAAGCCCATGGAAATGAGCTGGCAGAGAAAGCCGAAAAAGCCTGTGTAGCAACTTAAATCAAATTGCCTGCTGCTGGCCACCGTGACACCCAGAGCAGGTCTCGGGATAAGCCTGCACTAACCCAAGTGGGTCGGAGTGGGATGGTTGTCCCACTCCTCAGCTACAGGCCTGATTATTCTCCTGCTTCTCTGCCTCAGTTGTCATTCCCATCCGTGTTAAACCCTGGCTGTATCACATTCGCTTTCATGGGCTGAGCAGCCTCTTTGCCCCAGTCATTGTATTCCTCCAGACATTTCCCAGGCCTTCGGTCCCAAGCCAGTCATGCTCACAGCTCCCCTAATCCCTGTCCCTCTGTCTGCAGCAAGGGATTTCAAACTGCTCAGAAGTTGTTTTGGTTTGAGAAGAATTAAAAAAGCAGGAAAATATGACAAAATATCATCATTCACTACAGTTTAGCTTTTTGGGCCATTTGACTGCAAAGCTTTTCTAACCATTCAGGCTGTTTCGAGGAGAAAGTGTTCAGTATTTCCACTGTGCTAGGCAAGCAAGTGTAGCAAAAAATACAGATGCAATGTGAAATCATACTCTTTGCTGGGCACGATATTTGTTTTATCTCATTTCAGCTCTTTTGTGTTTCTGTGTTCTCGGAAGCCAGGTTCGGCCTCTCCCCCGCGTTGCTTGCACGCCCTCTGAGCCCCCACTCCACAGTCTGCATTGCACCCTACCCATCCTCTCAGTCGTTCCTTAGGGCAGGAGTCTGCAGGATAACCTCACGGCACAGGCGGCCCCTGACGCCTGAACAGGAGTGTGGAGCTGCTGGCGTGGCCAGTCCCTCTTGTCATCATAACCACATACCCCTACAATAATCAGAAGAGAAAAAAAAACTGCTTTGGCTTACGGAGAGCACTCGCTAGCAGAACGCGCGCCTTCCTGCTGGGCTGCTCATGAGCACCGCTCCTGCCAGCAGCGTGAGCAGCTCCGGCTTGGAATTCTCTGTACCCACCAAAGCCCAAACCTCTGCAAAGGCGTCTTCTTCCCTGGGTGCCCCCCACCCCCCGTCCCTCCCCTTTTCCCGGGTTTTCTAAGAAAGCACTTGGTACTGAAGAATAAAAGGTTTGTTACTTCCCCAAAATGAAACCTGACCTTGAAAACATCTGTATGCCAGGGCCACAGTAACGTTGCCAAAGGACTTACAGTTCTCACATGAGGTTTAAGATTGTCAAAGATGTATCTCTCTCTTTGCTGAAGAGGATCAGCACCAAAGCATTGGTTCGGCGGTTCTAGTTCATTTTCTTACTGTAAGCTCAGTTATCAAAACATACAATTTTAAAACACGTAAAATAGGGATGAGGGATTCCTCAGGCCGGTGGCTAATGCCGCAGCTGGCCAAAGAGCCCCGCGAGCTGGGCGCTGCAGCCTCTCTCCCGAAGCTGCGCTGGCCCCGCCGCTCCCGTGCTGCCTCAGGGCCCGCGGGTCGGGCACCTCGGGTCATTGCCAAGGGCCTGAGCGGGGGCTGCGGGGGCTGCGGCGGGACCCCGCGCTTGCACAGGGCTGAGCGGTGGGGAGCTGCAGAGAGACCCCTCGATGCTCTCTGTCACATTTTACCCAGGCAAGGTGTGGCTTTTCCAGTTGTTGTGGTCATAAGGATGTTATTGAATGAAAAGTGTTAGTGGAAAAGATTGAAAAAAAAAAAGGGAGAAGAAAAGCACTCTGTAAAGGAATGTTACCTGTCTGGATTTAATAGCACGATTTATTGCCTTTTAATTGTCTAGTAATGCAATGTGGTTCACTTAGGGAAATGATTGCAATCTAATTGTTATATTTGTCTGATAAAATCTAGTCATCATTTTAATTACACTTATGAAAATCCTTGTTTGTGTCTTTCTTAGTTTTGTGTGCCTTGAACGCGGTCTCCCGCAGCAGCTCTCGGTGGCAGACCTCTTCGCGGCTCCGGCAGGACACCTCCCCGAGCAGCGGGCGCTGCCTTGGAGCGCAACGCGTGAGAGCAACTGCTGATTTCCCTCCTGAACGGACTGGTGTTTCCCGTGGATGTGCACGCAGCACGTCGTTTAACCAGCGCTTTGGGTGGGCTTGCTGCTCCCTCTGGCTTACAAAAACTGCTGATGGGGGCAGAGGTGGGAGGAGAGGCACAGCGACTGCCTTCGCAGCGTGCTGCAGGGGCGGAGAACAAAGCCGGCACAGCTCGTGCCCCCGTGAAGGTGCTCAAGTGACTCCGTGTCACACGCGAAGGGGGCTGCGAAGGCCGGCGGGACTGGCGTGGGAGCAGCAGGCACCCGTGGGCTCGTGGAAATCGTGGCAGCTGCTTCCCTGCTTGTGACGTCCCAGCGCCTCGTCCCAGGGACCAGCTTCACGCATGATGCTCGTCGGCGTGACTGCGACTTGGGGCTCTGTAGGAACAAAAATGAGAGAGAGAGAGAGAGAGATATTTTTGTCAGTATAACGTTAATTATTTTTTCTGCTAATTAAAAAGCCCATAATTTATAAATTAGTATTCATCAGTCCACAGACTCTACATTAGCCAGATCAAAACATGACACATGATTCAAGTAAAGCATGTGAGCAAACCCATCGTAATACTTTAAATCCTTTGGGAGGCTGTGCCGTATCCCTGTCAAAGAAAATGCTGAAGGAAAGACCAGGCAGAGACTTTCCATCATCTCAGAAATATCTTACTGCTTTTCGTCCTGCTTTCTCTCCTTATCTACTGCATTCGTGCTCTCCAAGATCTTGTTATTCTTGCTAGAATTGTCCACTGAATTCAGCACAAATCCACAAATGATATATCAGCTTGGAACTACATTTCCCGTGCATATACTGTCTTTCTGAAAAAAAATCCAACCCCAGTTTGAAAAGCAGAGGTCTGAGTTAAACCAAAGGGCAGGTTTTGGAAGAAGATTCAGAAGTTCACCTGGCTGGAGGCAGCATCCAACGCGTGTCACTTGTGTCCCTCAGGGCGCCTGGCAATGGCAGTCTCACGTACATTCAGCAAGAGATTCGGGCGTTTTGCTGCCTTTACAGTTGGGAAGTTTTTCTCACTGTCCAGCCTAAATGTCTCCTCCTGGAGCACAGGAAATGAGAGGAATCGTGTCTTGTCTCAGTACACAGGATCAAGGTGAAAAGCAGATATTTTAAATTCCTTAATGGTCTTAGATTTTAAGCGTAGTCTCAATCAGGGTTGAGAACTGCACTTCACAAAGCATTTATCTTGAAGACTTACACTTTTCCAGGTTGGTTTGGGTCTTTTTTTAGGGGTTTTTTGAATTGTTTTGTGTCTGTCAGAATGTGTGTCCGATAGAAATCAGGAAAAAAGAAAAAGTACCTTTCTGGAACGTATTTCTTTGGATTTGCAAACAGACTGTTGAGGGCTTTTGAGATTTTGGAGGATGCCTATCAATGCTTGTTCAAACTCGGTTATTGCAACACTCTGTATAAAATGGAACTAAGTGGCTTTATTTTACTGTTCCTCTAGCTATATACAAACAATTACTCATGCCCTGTACTTTTTCTACTAGCACATACCTGGTCAAAGTCCTTCTAGGATCTAACACAAATAACCCAGTGCAGAGGCATAACTAAACCCATGCTAGACATTCATTGCTGTTTCATTTCTCATTCAAGTCACTGCATGGTTCCTTCAGGGGTTGGAAAATAAGGATCTTTTTGTGAGATCCCAAAGCCATATGTACCTCCGGTGACAAGTGATTTGAATTTGGTAAAAATATGACTTGCAATAAATAAGTATCTTGACAGCCAGACTGTGCTTCAGCCTCTCACATTATTAAATTCGTGCTTCTCCATCCTTCTTCCCCCCCACCCCGCGCTGTCCGTAGCACCCCATCTTTCCTCCCGTCGTACCGGCTTTGTGACCTGGTTGGGTTGGGACCTCGTTTTCGTAGTTTGCCAGCGAATTCCTGGGCTAGAGAAGCATCTGGAGGGCCCAGTGGTATCATCTGGTACACGTTCAAGGTTTCTCTAATTTACTATCTGCAAAGCAAAAGAGGCTCAAAAGAAAAGAGAAGGATCTCAGAAAGCTGAAAATTCCCTTTAATTAATTTGCCCTATGATTTGGTTTAATTTCCAGCTTGCGAGTCTTATCAAAATGTATTTGGAGAGACGCATCTCTAAGGACACCAGGAAACAAATGTGAAAAGCACTTTTTATTTCATGTTCAAAACCATTGGAAGGGCCATAGGCCCTTGTAAAATCCGCTTCCAGAGCCCTGCTTCTACACAGCTTATTCCTGCCTTGCTTTGTCTTCCCTTTCCTCTTTCTTTTCTCTCTCTTTTCTTATTTTTATGCTTTCACTTTTTAAAATTGTGTTCAGAGTCTGCCTCTGGGCACTGTGCTGCAGCTAGCAGGCTGCTCGAATGCCCTTTTAATTTCCATGCTACTGAAATGCAATCAAAATAAAAGGCTTAATTTTTCAAATGCATTTGATATCTCATGGCCATTTAAGTGCCCTGATCCATCTGCTGGTCTGGTGCCAGCGCGTTGCATGTGGATGCTGCTTGGACAGCTAGCTCAGAGCTGCTCCGAGAAACAAACAGTACTTATGTCTAATAAGGATGCAGCAATAAATCCTCAAATAAAAGCACAAAGGAGAGCAGAAATACGTGAGCACTGAAATACATGAAGAGAGGAATTTTTTTACAAGTCATTTACAAAATCAAGATTTTTTTTTCTTCTGTGCTGCTTTAGAAATGAAACGGATGAAGCTCTGTGTAAGCATATAGATATTTTTAAATGTATTTCTTAAAAACGATTAATAACACCTTTACATATTTTCCCAACATTAGGTATGTGAATTCCCACCGGAGAGGCAGCAAAGGGAGGACACCCTCCAGTGAAAGTTACCAAGAAAGAGCTCTGAGCTTTTGCTCAGGATCAAGCGTCTCGCCTCCGGAGCGCGGCTCGTTCCACCTGTTAAAAGGGAGATTTCTGGTCTGGAGGTGTGTGTTTCTAACGAGCTGCTGAACTCCGTGGATGGAGCGGGTCAGCAGAAAGGTTTGCCCTGCACGGCTTTACCCCTCATGGCCTCGCTCTTACCCGTCACTGCCCCCGGTGATTGCAGCTCCAGACCCACAGGTGCTGGGGCAGGGTCTGGAGCACAAGTGCTGTGAGGAGCGGCTGAGGGACCTGGGGGGGTTTGGCCTGGAGAAAAGGAGGCTGAGGGGAGACCTTCTCGCTCTCTGCAACTCCCTGAAAGGAGGTTGGAGCCAGGGGGGGGTCGGTCTCTTCTCCCAAGGAACAGGCGACAGGACGAGAGGAAACGGCCTCAAGTTGCACCAGGGGAGGTTTAGGTTGGATCTTGGGAACCATTTCTTCCCCGAAAGGGCTGTCAGGCCCTGGCACAGGCTGCCCAGGGCAGTGGTGGAGTCCCCATCCCTGGAGGGATTGAAAAGCCGTGTAGATGTGGCACCTGGGGACATGGGTTAGTGGTGGCCTTGGCAGTGCTGGGTTAACGGTTGGACTCGATGATCTTAAAGGTCTTTTCCAACCTAAACGGTTCCATGATTCGATGATTCTATGCTTCGCTGCTGGACCAGCTGAGCCGAGCAGCTCCCACCCGGGAGGGACCTCTGCGGGATGGGCGCCTGGCTCCTGTGACAGGGGAACCTGCGTGCTCGCCGGGGGATGACAGGGACCGGAGGAGATGCTGGGCCGTGGCTCAGGGAGAAAATCTTCTTCCCCTGAAGTCCCTCTGAAGTGCTCAGTCTACACTGCAGTGAGCGCTGACTCGCCTGGACCGGTGGCCGTGCACCCTCTCCTGGGGCCGGGGGCTGCCAGGCGTTTGCAGCATCACCCTCCCAGGAAAAGACCCGCAGTCCTCGCCCTCAGGGGCTGTCGGAGCGATCAGGCTCAAGTCTCGCTTTCTCTTTGCTTTGGGGAGCTCAGGCAGCCACCAACTTTTATCATAATGTTTGGGCATCGTTCAGCTTCAGTGTCTACGGGCTTTGACTGCGGACAAAAGGGGACTTTGCAAGATCAAAGGCACACAAGTATTGTGGGCGCGTGATTCTTCAGTGACGTAGAGCCCCCCTTGTTAATCTTGCCGCTATTTCCTTCTAATTTAATCGATTGTTACATCTTATTTCTAGGGTCTGTGAGGCTCTGCTGCCACATAAAATTCTTCTCTGTCCGTGATGATCTGGTGGATCTGTCCCAGCACAGCCTGTGACTTCTGCTGGATATTGAAAGTGACTCTTTCTGGCCACATGTGCCAAATTCCAGTAGAATGAGGGATTTATCTCTCTTCTCTGCTTTTTATCTTCCTGTCAGATTGCACTCGGATGGGTGGCCTTGTGTTGATAACTCTATCCACCCTTGGTCATTTTTTATTTTCATGGACTTGTGGACAAGAGACAGAGCCAGGCAAATTGGATTTTAAAATGTGAACTCCAGATGAGTTTCCTTCTTCTGTCTAATTGTCTCCTCTGCTTGTTGTTACTTGTCATCTCTTGCTCTGCACTAGTTTGTAAGTTCTTCAGGCACCACATTTTTCTTGGCTTGTGCGTGCTGCACATCATCGTTGTAAAGCTCCAGTGCGTCAGGCTTCATTGTGCTTGTGCGGCTCCGTGTAACAGACATAGACAACAACAGAAACTAAGAACAGATGATTTTGTGGAGGAACTGATTATTTGGTGAGAATGAACAAGAGTTAATTTCCTCTTTAATCAACCAATTTAAAAGCAAGAGAAAGAGGAAAAAAAATGGTAGAATATAGATTGTAGAGGAGAGACCAAGATTCAGGAGAGCTGCAGGTGCAGGGAAGTGTGCTTTGATCTTTTAAAATTTTTAGGACACGTGGAGGTGTTTTCTGGTCTGGTGGAGATCTACACGTTTGCGTGACTCCTTCCCTTATCATCCACCCCCGAGTAGCTACGGCTTCAGTGCGGAAGGTTGGACATCTGGAAAAGGCACATGCCTGTGAAGTCAGTGCTCTCCTGGTGCCACCTCGCGAGGAGGTGACAAGGAGACCAGGAAAGGGGCAGTTCCTCAGCTTACTCAGGTCTATGGAAGCAGGTAGCCCCAGTACTGTGTGACTGTGCATGGTCACATCTCTGCAGGAAAGGACGTCTGGAGCTCTCTGGTCCAACCTCCTCTGGAAACAAAACTACCGCCAACACCGAGTGTGGTTGTCCAGGGCTCTGGCTGGCCATGACTTGACCATCTTGAAGAACGCAGGCTCTGCCCCGTCCCTGCGTGCTCCAGCAGATGAGTGTGATGCGAGGTGAGACGGAGGTGTTGTTCAGGGCATGTTGCGCCTGGCGCTGGAGGCAATGCAACGGCACCCACAAGCGCTGGCTCGGTGCAATCTGCTTCAACTCCAGTTTTCAGTAACAGCCTTTTTACACTCTTTGTCCAAAGAGTTTCTTCCTGTTGGCTGCAGGATCTGAGATGCTTCAGCATAGGAAAAGGCAAATATAACTTGGTCATTCATGCCTGAAACAGTAAGCAGGAGACGAGCATATGCAGACACTTTACCCTTCAGCTCTTCTCCTTTGCATCTTTTGAAACAGCTAAAGAAAGTTGCCTCCATAATACACGTCACCTAAATGCTAAAGAAGCAGTGAACTAAAAGAAAAAAACCCAACAAACAAAACCATTTAACATGGCATGTCTCGTACATTTGCTTTGCAAAGCTGGTGAGAGCTTTCCTGAGCGCGGCGACAGAGGGAAGAAAGCAACGTGAACCCCTGGAGCTCTTGCACCTGGGAACGTTCCCTCCAGCTCTTCCAAACTCTTTTCCAGGCATCAGAGAGTTCATTATGCTCTCAGGGCTGGCTTTTTGTATCCGTGCTTGGTCAGGGGTGTTTTTCCTAAGAGCTCGTGCAGAGTGCCCTGCAGGTGAGGAAGGCTGTCCCTCGGGGGTGTCCCCTGTCCCCGAGCCCTCGGGCTGCCCTGGCCTCCACTTCCTGACGCCTTCCTTCCCGTCAGGGGCGGCGAGCTGCAAACCTGCGGCGTGCCGGCTCTGCACCCTCCGTCCGCACGGCTTCATCTTCTGACACAGTCGCAGAAGCAGCCCAGATTTTCTTCTTGCTAAACCGTTTTTTCTTTGTCATGACGTTAGTATGTGACCTTAAGATCTCTGCCCCAGTTTTATTTATGATTGTTAGCAAGATATATTCTAAATACACCTAGGGCGCTCATAGAGTATATGACAACCTCCGGTAATTAATTGCTGTTAGATAGTTATCTGAAATTTGTATGTATATATACACACACACAAAGATATTTCTGAGCCCTGGATATTATCACAGAATCCCAGAATGGTGGGGGCTGGAAGGGCCCTCTGGAGCCCACCCAGCCCAGCCCCTGCCAGAGCAGGGTCACCCAGCGCAGGCTGCACAGGGCCGCGTCCAGGCGGGTTGGAATCTCTCCAGAGAAGGAATATATAACATAAATACATATAAATCATATATAATTATATATTTATATATATAATATACATTATATTTATATATATATTACGTATAATTATATAAATACAATTATAAAGGTACTGAAAGCAGAAATTGGGTTCCTCACTCCATGGCCAAACTCTGGATCTCTGTCAGTGCTTTTGAGCGAGGTTGCTGCCTTTGGCTGTGTGGTGCAGCATTTAGCCTAGTGTTTGCTGAAGCTACTTGAGGAAGAAAAATAAAGGTGATAAGGTTTTGGATCCGAAATGGAAACGATGCCTGGAATGATCAAAGACTGGACTGCAGTGCTGCAGGGGCTGATGAGTCAGTATTTTCAGGCACTGACCAGTGCCAAGACAGCACTTAGAAGAGCACTTACATAGATCATTAAAGTACTCTGTCAAGGAAATAGCCAGGACTGGAAGCTCTTGCGTCATGGCTAGTTTCAGTGTCAGAATACTCTAACCCTACACCATTGGTCAGTAAGAGCACTTACAGCCATAACTGGGACTATGCTACCGAAATACCAGCAATAACGCTTTCAAAATCAAAACCTAAAGCAAATCAAAACAAAAGAAAGAAAGAAAGAAAGAAACGAACTCACCTCGTATGTTATTGAAGGATTTAAAACAAAAGGACATTAAGAACATTTTAGAAGGTTTAAGTCTATGCGGTGCCAGGAACCACCTCTGGTGAGTAACGCTGAGGTCCTGCCACGTTTCAGAGGAACGGGAGGACAAGGGCGTTGCAGGGCCCCGGAGCTTCCCGCGTGCTCCCCCCAGTCTCAAGAGTCACTGCCTGGAAAGTCGGTACCGTAAATGACTCGGCGGGCCGGTGAACCCGCAGGACGGTGTCTGTCCATCCCTCCAGGCTCCCGCACCGCACATGAGCCGGAGGCGGGTGATGCATCCCCTGGGACGGAGCATCTTCCCGTGATGGAGCATCCTCCCGTGATGGAGCATCCCCCTGGGATGGAGCGAGTCGTGGCTCACCCCAGGGCTGCTCCCTGGCCAGAGGCTCCTTGCTACGCCCCGGTCCGTAACGTCGTGCTGCCTGGCAGTGTTCTTCCCCTCGACATAGAGCTGCAGGGCAGAACAGCCATTCCCCGTCACTCCTTCCTAGGATGAATAACAGCAGCAGGGGGAAAATTTGACCTTGGGCTCAATACCCAGCAATTCAGATTTTGATAGAATGACTGTAGCGAAGGCAGAGAGGTTCTACACATTGCTACATCACTCTATTGCCCAAATCTATTCCATAAAGCCCATTTAATATGGTTACAATTCGTAGAGCCTCTTCTAAAACTTACAGGACGGCACGGCGTTTTTACCAAACGCGCGCGGCTGTGCTGCAGAACAGCTCACGTACCAGGTGACACCTGCACTCCTCGCTACTTGGGTGCCCGCTATAACAGGCAAACGTTTGCAACAGCTGTGCGAGTGAGGAATTAGTTTTATAATGAAATCAATTACACAGATTTAGCTTCACTTGGATTTTTGCCTTCACATAAATAGGCTGGCACAACGGTCCCCAACTGACCACGCGTGAGCTAGATGAACAAAACAGTCCCCTCCTCATCCAGACGATGATCGCTAGCTCTGCTGCCGTCTATACTGTAAATCCAGGCTTAACTCCAGCGTTCAAATGCATCTTCTTTGTGTAAGCTGGGAAGCCTTGTTGCATGGTAAAATCTTGCTTGCTGATTTTACACTTTTTTTCTGTTTCTCTCTTGCAGCTTGGGCAAATGAGGAGAACAACAGAGATGTTTGTGTGTAATTCCAGAATCTTTTTCTTTCCCTTTCCTTCAGACATATTATGAAGTCATTGATAATAACATTACGGCTATTTCACAAATCCCAGATTCACACTGTGTGAAGAAGATAGAGGAGAAAACTCATTTTCATGTTTTCTCATGAGAAGCCTTAAATAAAAGCAGTTACTGGAGAGCAGCGTGTCAGCGCAGTCACCCCCTCTCGGGCACCGCAGTGCTCGGGGAGAGCCGGCTACTGAAGAACAACATCACTGTGCAGCCAATTACCTTTTGGAAAGTCTCGTCCCTGCAGAGGCCAACCGAGGGGTTCTGGGCCGGCAGGCAGGAGTGCCCGGGCGCCCGCCAGCCGTGGGAGGGCAGCGGCTGCCCGAGGGGTGCGACGGCGGGGGGCACACCAGCCCGCCCAGGGGCACAGCCGCCTGTGGCTGCATGGCCCGTCCTGCCAGCTCCAGCTTTCCCGGGACACTTCCAACGTTTGGGAACAGTCAGTCCAGCTGAGCGACTTGGGAGGAGCACCAAAGGAGGTTTGGTGGCCTCCCAGAGAGAGGCGAACGCTTGGTCCCACGGTGCACAGCGTTTTCTCTGGCTTTGCAGTGTGAGTCGTTGATCCATATTTAGTTTGCAAAGTGGCACGCAAGGATCGCTATTGATGCTGTGAGAATATTGTCACTTGGATTGAAACGGTACACTTCATGTCGGAATTCACCTGTGGAGGATGCTCTCCTGGACTGCCACGGGACCGCTGCCTCCTGCAGAATTATTCACGAGCACTAACGGCTGCTGGGCCATGTGGCCAGCGACCGCCCCGACGTGCTCCGGCACTCCAGGAAGGTTGACTGGCACGAGGGCTTGAAGGGCACTGCCGCAGCTGAGACACCCGCACACAGCCTGGCTTTGCATCCTTCCCTGCCAGGATCCCCCTGCTCGGAGCGGGTGCTGGCCAGGCCGGCGGGACAAGAACGGGAAGAGCAGCTCCTGCTCGGTTTCTCTGCTCCTTGGTTGAGATACTGCTTCCCAAAGAGGGGCGCGTCCAGACCTGGCAACGAGGGAGCGGGGACGTCACCCGGCCAGCCCGGCCCTGCACGCTGCTGTGACAGAGGGACCCCGCTCCCCGAGCGGTGGCACTGCCGGTCCTGCAGCCCCGCACGCAGCCCCGCGCCGCTGCTCCCTGGGACGCCTGCAGCAAGCGCGCGGAACGCTGCTGGCGTGGCAGAAATGGGTACGTTGAAGTCATTCCCTGCCGTAAATAGAGCGGCCTTGTAAGAAAATGTGTATTTTGGGGTGCTTTGGTTTTTCTTTTAAGAAAAAGACTACAGAGGCACTTCAATCAGTTTTTTTTTCCATTTTGCTCCTGTTTTTTACAACTCTACACTGCTTTTGAGAGTGTTTCACCAATTTGTATCTTGCTCGTTTTCTTCTGCATGCAATCTTTGTAGAACACGGCAAATGAGGCAGAAATGACTTTAATGTCTCTTTCCATTTAAAATGTTTTATTTTCCTTACTGCTATGGATGCCTATTACTTCCTTAATTGATAAGCTCCAAATTCCTGGCTTTGTTAGTACGGATGAAATAACTTTATTTAGTAAAGAGGTAAGCTTATTGGCATTATTTAGGGTGGGGTTAATCAGTTACCATTATCTGTTTTGGTATGTATTTAAATTAACAACACGACTGCTTCAGGATAATCGTAAAGAACCCTAGTAACATACTTTATTTTAAACATTTCCAGGTTTTAGCTCTGTATTTTTAATATAGCGACCTATAGAATATATGTTTGACTAAATGAGAATGACATTCCTTGTTAAAACATATAGTATTTGGATTTAAAGGCCAGCTAATTGAAAGACGTTAAAAGTTAACCGTCCGCAGGCCAGTCACAGGTTACTGGCATCCAGGTTCATTGGAGATCGGTGCCAGCCTTACTGCCGTGCGACATTTTCATCAGCCGTCGCGGGGACGGGCTCTCCCGCGGGACGAGCTCCAGCCGAGCGCCGGGCTGGGAGGTGCGGGGGTGGAGGGTGGGCTGCGGCGGGGCTGGGGAAAGCTGGGGCCGGCAGAACGGGACGGCTGCGCAGTGAGGAGGGACGGACGTAAAACTAACGGCTGAACGCTGACTCTGTTCAGACTAGGAAAAATGATGTTTTAAAATGGTGAGAGTGACTGAACCTTTGAGTAAGCGACCCAGAGGGGCACCCTCACTTCTCCAAACCGGACCCACATCTTCTGGGAGAGATGTTCAGGGCAGGAGTCCTGCAGGAGCCGCGGTCTGAGGCCTCTGGGATGCTCCTCGCCAGGTCTCGCTGGGAACGCTGCTGTCGTAGGAAATGCAAGGGGGCTCCCACGGCAGGACTGAGCGTCAGGAAGAGCCTTCCCTTAGACGGGGGGGATGAAAAATCCCAACCGCCGAGCGAGAGCGTAACCCACTCCTGTGTCCTGTGAGACTTTTTTCAAAATCCCCATCGTACTTCGCAGGAAAATCTGTAACGCCCGAGTGCTGAAGGGCCTCAGTGATGGAACCTGCTTGTTTTGGTTTGCCTTATCAAGCTCCTCTTGGTCTTTTCACCATCCAGCAGCACAGAAAAAAATGAGTAACGAAATCTGTCAAATAAAATATATAATGTGTGTTCAGATGGTTAAAAGAAGGAGAGATAGAAAGAAGGACAGCAGGGAAGAAGGGAAGAAAGAAAAAGAGAAAGAAAAAGAGAAAGAAGGAAAGAAAGAAGGAAAGAAGGAAAGAAGGAAACAAGGAAAGAAAGAAAGAAAGGAAGAAAAAAAGAACGAAGGAAGGAAAAAGAAAGAAAAGAAAGAAAGAAAGAAAGATTGATTTGTGCTTTGTAACTGAGTCCCTTCCCCAATGGTTTTAGTGGCATTTGGGCAATAACAGAGCCGCAACCACTGTGTTTCACTGCAAAATGTGCTGGCAAAATCCAGTAAGGCATATATAGTTTCCCATTGAAAGGGGGTATAAAAAGACCAAACTAAACCCGTAAATAGTCACAAACTTTCATTTATAGAGGACATCAGCTGTCACTTTGAAAATATTTTTTTTTCACAAAGCAAATTATTGGCAGTTAGAACCATCCCGTAGCAGATTCAATACTCAGTAAAGACTCAAGTTACATTCTGCAATTTCACTGCGCACATGGTCTCTGGAAAGGGTATCTGGTGCTTTGGCTGAATAATGATAAGGCAATTAAAATGCCCTAACGATTTTAGCAGATCTAAATATTACAGAATGGCCACAGTAAATGAAGTTAAGATGATCTTTCAGTGTGGTTTACTTTATTATGTATATAAAAATATGGATATTGATGCAGGGAACTGTCGTAAATGCTAGCTGCTAAAGGCAGCCGGTTCAATGAAACTGCAAATCAGCGCCACGGTAAAACATTAATATTGGAGAGTAAACACAACGAGAAGTTTGATGGAAGAAAGAAAAACTACTCTGTTTTCACCTAGGAGCTGTTATAAATGCATATAACACCGCAGTCCCTCCTCGGCGGTCGTGCTGGGAGCTCGGATTGTGCCCGCATCAAATCCGACACCCGAGCGGAACCGTTTTAAACCCGTCCGAGCCCCGGGCTCCGGCGCCGCTTCGCGGGGTCTCCGTGAGCGCTCGGCCGCGCTGCCGAGGCGTGAGCGAGCGTGTGCCCAGCCGGGTGGTAACGATGATAACGAGCAGGAGGAAAGGGCTCGCATTGCGAGGGAGCTGGTAAGGCAGGCCGGGATTCCCACAGGGGGGTTAACAAAGCCTCCCGAAGGATCCTAAAGCAATTAAATAGCCACGGCGTGAGAAGAAAGAGTGAAATGAAAGAGGAGTGAACGATGTGGTAACAGACTCTGATGATGGAGACAGAGGGTGCAGAGACAAAGATGAGCTGTGAAGAGACGCAGAAGGACTTTCAAACAAAGAGCCAATAGGTACATAAACTGCAATTTTGTTCAAGTCGATTAGAAAAACGTCGATGTGCAGTGAAAATGGACTCGATGTGCAGTGAAAATGGACTCGCGGGGAAAACAACCTACATTTACATACGTGGTGAGGGACTGGGAACAAGGTCTTGGGAGTTAAAAGAAATAGTTACAAACATTAGTGAAACAGTTGAAAAAAAAAAAGATGGACAATCATTTCAACAAGGTTCCAGTCTGGCAGGGTTGCACCTCCTGGCCCTGCCATCACGGGGACGCGGAGCCCAGTGGCAGCCCTGCCGGTGCGGGACAGCCCTGCCGGGGGCTGAGCCCCCTTCCCAGCCTCCAGCCGCGCCGGCGGACACGGAGGAGGTCTGTCACAGCACTCGTGGCGTGGAGGCTCCTGGCTTTCCTCTCTTTCCTGCTCCAGCCCAAACATCCCATCACCAAAAAGAGAAGTACTAAAAGATGCCACTAAATCAAACTTTCTCTAAGTACTTTGCATGTCAAGCACTTACAAATTTCTTTTGTTTGCTCTCCCCTCCTTTATTTCCCTGAATATTTCATAATGGTTTTGAATGCTATGTTACAGCAATTAGTTACCACCAGACTAAAGCGACTTTCTCTCGGTGCCCTGTTCAGCAGTCCCAGATTACACTGTGAACACTGTTGGCTCTCTGGCCTTATTATGTATGAAAAATACATTTACAAATGATGTGTCTTGATTTTTCCAGCTACCTCAGTCTGAAACTTGGCTCATATCAGAGCAAGAGGTTTAGGAGTTGTCATAAGAACTACTTAAACTACCGACAAAAGTATGGAGATTGTCCCTGCAAGGCATCTAGTTTTCCACAGACCTGAGAGGTAATAAATATTTTGCTAATGTTTGGAAAACTTCTTGGTAATGCAGAAAATCATGGTGTCGTAAAGTTTTACCTTGGTATACTCCAAATGACCTAAATGAGAGCCACCAATAGAGCTAATAAACAGTTTGTGTCACGTACAGAATAATTATAAAAACATCTGGAAGATGACAAAATACTCCTGCAGAAGTCAATGGCTAGCCGTCAGTCCATCGGAACTATCTGAATATTTCAGGGAAGTCTTCGAAAAGGGAACATGTTACTGGTTGATATAATTCACGTAAAGTCTTTGGCCATTTCCCCATGACACTCTCAAGGGAGTTGCTCCGGGTGGGCAGCAAGCTGCGGCTGGGGGCCGAGCGGGCTCCGTGGCCGGGCTGCGCGGCAGTGCCACCCCCTGCCCGGGGCAGCGGCCGCCGGCCAAGTCTCCAGGGACCTGAGAGCAACGCATGCAGCGAGCAGGACTACGAGAGAGGGGGAGGAAAGAGACAGCAGCATATTTTGCAAAGGTAACAAAGCTGCTTGTTGGGTTAAAACCAGAGATGACCAGGAAGGATTTCAAAGAAGTAACAAGAAAATCAGTCAATTAACAAGAAAACCAATTAATGACAGGTCCAGTACGGCACCCGGTGACCAGAAGCTTTTAAGCCTTTCTTACACACGCCGTAAAGCTCTCTAAATAACACGTCCTCTCAGGCTAAAGGCTTGCTGGGCTGGGATTATTCCATATATTTGCCTATTGCCATGGTTACCTGCCGCTGCCTCAGCGGTGTCTGGTACCGGCCGCTGCTCGGAGGATGTGGGCTACAAGGAGCATTGGTCCAGCGCTGCTGGGGCACGTTTCTAGATCTGTATTGATGAGTCATTTTGCTCCTGTTTTGGATAGAAACACTTCCCGGGTCAGGACACACGCTCCTCGGTGTGAGAGCAGCGTGTCCTCTGCCCTTCCAGCAGCCTCTGCCAGCGTGACACCTCCTTACACACCCAGAGGGGGGCACGCGCCCACCGAGACCACGAGGACAAGACCGATGGGAGATGCGCTGCAGAGGTTGTGGCAATTATCCCAGCGTGAAGCACTGCCACTTATTTTACGGATGCTGGAGGAAAGAAAACTCAAGTCTAAATTATCTTATCACCAACCAATCCTGCTCTTTCACTCTGCTGCTCTTGATAAGCTTTCACCTTGGCTTAGAGCTGATCAAAATCTTTTTTCTTTTATTCTTTTTTTTTCACAATCACATTCAGTCCTGCCTTTCTGGACTTTCTGCACGCAGTGTGTTGTAAGGTAACCACATTTTAGTTAAAGAGCGAGAATGCCGCTAAGTATGGCATCAATAGTTGCTGAAGAACAGGTTGAATCTATATGTCATTGCTAAAAACTGCTGGATTTAGTTGTTGATTAGGAAGAGATTGCTCACTATTTCCCCCCCAAATCATTAGTACTGATTTCCTTGAAGCAGAGGCCCTTTCGTGATACATGGCTACCTAAGTCTTCCCTGTTTGCTAAGAAAATGAACTGACCCTTATCAAGAATGTCAGTGTTGGTGGCATAACGTTTGCTGATGGCAGTTTCTACAAGTAGGAGTGTCTCAGTGCCCCAGGGTTGGGTTCAAACGGAATTATAGCAGAGGTAGTGTTAATGCCCCTCAGGACTGGCACAGTGACGGACAAGGAGATGTTGAGAGCAGGAATATTGTGACACTAAAATACTTATGTCATCAGGGAAACGGGAAAATCCATTAATACGCAGATGCCTGTGAACAAGACGGAACAAAACAGATACAACAATACAAGCCAACTAAATGCTAAACTTCAAAAATATTAAACTGATGGTGCTTGTTGCAAAATATGCACATTGCTTACAATCTCAAAAGAGGATTTTCTAGAAAGGCATCTCTCCTAATCTTAGTATGTGAAAAATGGGCAATCCAGCACTTCATTGTGCTTTGCCACTATTATAATTAATGTATGATTTCTCATTTGCATGGACATTTATGTATAATTTTCAGTCATTGTGGCTGTAGGTGATACCTCCTCCTTTTCTTTTTGATGGGTTAATCCCACCATGCCAAATGGCACGTGTGAAAAATAAATCGGTGGGACCAGAAGAACTCGGCTGAGCTGGAGATCCGAGCGCTGCCGGAGCAGGCGTGTGCAGGGTACCTGCTCCTGCAGGAGCCTTCTGCTCCTCAAGCTGCTGCTCCTCACCAACACAAATGGGGAACAGCAATGAAAAAAAAAAGGTGCCCTCCCAGCACAGCTATATTTATCTCATGGCAATGCTATGGTTTAATATGTCTTGACATCCACTGTTCTTCTGTTGAAAGGAAACACCCTTTTGGAAGGAGAGAAGGTCTGTTCCTTTCCAGGAATAGACCAAGGTCAACGGAAGAATTGTAGACTACTCTGATGTCCCTTGCCACCAGGGTTTTGCCACCCACGGTGTAAAACAAACCACATTACAGTCCTGTTCCTTTTCTCCCTTGAAGCTCAGCAGTTCACTCACATTTAGCGGTATGAGTGATGTTGGACTTCTGAGGGAATGTGACCAACGAGACTGCTTTTACGAAGCACTTCTGAAAGCTTCAAAGCATCAGCAGACCAGCGTGGTTTTTTCACTTAGTTTTATTTTCTTCACTTCTCTTCTTTCTCGTCAATCTCTGAATTCAGCTCTGCGCCGCATACCAGAGCAGCGCGTGGCACCAGCAGGTTGCTTTTGTTATTGCGTCGCGCTTCCCCTCGAAACCTGGGCTCTTGAAAATTCCCCTGCCATGGAGGCAGCCCAGGGCACGGCAGCCAAGTGCCCAATCCCCCCCCGGTGCCTGGGGGCGATTCCCTCAGTCCGCACTTCAGGGCCAACCCCGCTCAGCTGATGCCCCTTTCTGGAGTGTGATTATTATTTTAGCAGAAAATATTACGCAGCTTCAGAGAGAAGGGGACGGGTGAGACCTCGCACGCCGGTGGCGGCTGAGCGTGCACGAGGGTGTGCACGTGGGCTGGGAATGCGCGCACGCGTGTATGCCTGTGCGCACGGGGGGCTGGCGTGGTCGCGGTCCCGTTGCTGGAGCTGCACGCCTGGGCTGCGGACGGCCGTCAGCAAGGGCAGGGTGACGGGCACAGGGTACACGGGGAATCTCTGTTGAGCATTTCTCGCAACAGGAGACGGCCAAGGATATTCGCTGGCCTAAGTTTAAAAGAAACACGAGGCAACGTGTTTGTCACGCAGCCCCTGGGTGGGCTGGGAAATCGCTGCCATATGCTGCCAGAGATGCCGGAGTACAAACCCCCGTCACAGAGGAGCTGAACAAACTCATGTGATAAAAAGGTCTAACGGCAGCCAGATGTCAGTGCTGGAGAAGTCTTTAAGAGGTGGGAAGGGCGTGTTGCAGGAGGGAGCTCGAAGCAGATGCGGTGTGGGACGAGAGGAGGTGGCGAGGCGAGCCCCCCAGCCCCCCGTCCTGAGCAGACAGCAATTAGAAATGCAAGAGGGTGTCAGGTAGAAGCAACATTTCTTCAAAATAATGTTGCTGTCCTACTGTGCTTCACCGCCGCTGCCCCAAAATGTTGCACCAAATGTTTGGTTTAAGCCACCTTTCGGCTTCTGCTGGACCCCACCACAGACTAGAAGAGCTTCAGAGCTGCTTTGTCACCATCACCCAGCTCCAAGCGTAGGGAAATAAGTGTCTTAAAACACAACGTCAGATCTTACAGAAGGGGGAAGTGACCTTTATTGACAAAATCCTTAGGCGAGTCGATCTGTGCATTCCCTCCGACACTCACCCCACAGGCGCCAGACGTGCGCGTCCAAGCGGTGGGGCCAGGATCTCCAGTGCGGCGCAGGGGACAAGGGACACTGCCCCATCTTCGCTACACCTTTGGGGTTCCTCTTGAGTAGCGACAAGAAACTTGGGTTTGGACAGACCTTTTTACCCTTCGGAAGGCAACAGCTCTTCTCCTGCTCTTCCTCCCAGGGCTCACCCGCCGTTCAGGCTCCAGCCAAACCAGCCTCGGTATTTCTGTTACAAACCTCCACAAGCGCTGCTGCAGCAGCTGGAAAAGGGAGGTGTAAACCTGCTGTGGCCGCGGCACCGACGTCCCGGTGCCCGTCTGCACACCGGGCAGTCACGCTGCCTTTGCGCCCAAAGGGGTTTCCACCGCGGCTCGATGCAGCTCGCCTGCAGCCCCTCCGAGAGGGGAACAGCCGCGCCCCGGAGGGAAGAAAACGGCAGAAGAATCATGAATTCAGGTGTTTCCCGAACCTGATCTCAAACACACAGGCTTCTCGCTCTGTGAAACTGTCCTGGCGAGCTCCCGAGAACAGACTGTCTGCGAGGTCCCCGTTACCCCCTGCCGTGGGTGGGAGTTGGGGGCAGACATATGCAGACACACGGGCAGCGCCCGGGTGGCAGCGAGCTGCTGGCACGCCTGCCTGCTGCGCCCGCATCGCCCTGACCGCCCTGGCAGCGCGGGAGAGGCCGAATGCGGACCCGGGATCAAGAGCGTCCAGCTGCTGCCTGTTTCCAATGGGCGAGGAAATCCAGTGGCCTGGGGAGAAATCGTGGGGGGGTTCAAGCAGCACACGTCTCGTATGCCCACTCGGCTCCTGGGATGCTGCGGGACTGGGAAAAGGGGTGAGAAGTGGGAACAATTCGGGCATTGCCTCCGTTTTGCTTGATTGAACGCACTGTAGAAATCGCGGTTGTGGAGCTTCAGAAGGAAAGCCTGGACCCATAAAAGTCAGTCGTGGAGTGGCTTATGCAAACACGGGCGGTGCCCTGCTGCCATCCCCGACCCGCTCGTGTGCCCGCTGTGCCCTCGCTGCCCTCCCCGCGGGCTCCCGCAGGCACTGACCGCCACGCGGGGCTGATGGATGCTCCGGGGACGGGGCTTTGACATCGCTGGTATGAGCTTTCCATTTTATTTTCATGTCTCAGCTGAAAATATGTCACACTAGAAGGCGCGGGCGTGCAGGAAAGCTGCCAGGGCTGCAGACAGACAGGCCACCAGCCTGACCCAGAAAGCAAAATGTCAGGGAGCGCTAAAAGCACCGGATCAGCCTGTCGGGAGCTGTTACCCTCACGCCCACATCTGCATCACCTAAGCAGTCGTCTGGACTTGAGCCCGGGCGGGAGAGGCTGGGCGTGCCGGGGTCTCCAGCGGACCCCCCCACCGAGGAGGAGCCGTGCTCCCCACGTCCCCCGCAGACCAGGGGGGCCGGACGGCCAAGTGTCACCAGCTTTGGTTTTATTTCTAAATTTCTGCCAAACGTTATAAAGCCCCACCAGCCCAAGCACAGGAAAGGCAGTATAAACATCGTTGGTGACTGCGCAGAGCCGAGGAGGCCGAGCTGCCCCCGACACGAGCAGACCCACGGTGCACCCTGAGACGGCGCAAACGCTCCCGAGGGCGTTTCTGGGCAGCGTCGGCAACAACCGTGGAAACGCGAGTTGAAGAGGTGCAAATTTCCTTTTTTTTTTTTATTTTTGCCGAATTCCGTCCTCATGGAACTATAGTTATTTTAAAGTGGGATATGGGTAAATAATTCGGTTTATGTTTCCCCTCATATATTTCTGAAATGGAGAGAAAGTAACCTTGGCGCAAGAGCCTGAAGTGTCTTGAATTTTCTGGAGCCACAAAAAGATGCTACCTTAGTGCAATAGCCAAGGTGTTTTCCCTGGAAGTAATTCAGAGATTCTGTGCTTTACTCTTCTCTCTCACATAGAAAACATTATTTCACAGCAGCAAATCAAGCTGAGTCTGATTTTGGTACGGTCTAAACCCAGCTATGAATTTTGCTATGCCACTAAGGGAAAAAATGTTAAAAATGTATCTGTCACTCATGTCACTTTCTGTCTTTCATTCATGTAGAAAATAGTCGTTAAATCCCTTAAAAAATAAGAGACTTTATGAAAAGTAGTTACATTTTTCTGAAAAAACAGAAGTCATAAAATTTTTGAAAATGATGAAAGGTGCAGAAATTAGAATAAGCAATCGACTCAAAAGAGAAAATAAATCAACAAACTTTCTTTAAAGGTGGGGTGGAGGAGAAGGAAAAAGACCTTGTTCTAGATTACGGTTTAAACACCCCCAACCGGCGGTTTGGCACAGTCACGGCCACTCGCGTGCCCGTCTGCCGCGTGTCGGGCGCCGCGCGCGTGTCCCCCGGCTCTGCGGAGCCGCGGGGCCGGAGCGGGCTGTGCTGCGGCCGGGCGATGCTCAGCAGGGACGGGGCCGTCACGGCGCTGGTCTCTCGGGGTCTCACCCCGGGAGTGTTTCATCGCTCCCCGCTGCAGCTGCCTTGCCCGAGCGGGGACTCGGGACAGGAGCATTTCTGAAACATGGGCTGGTTTGGCAGAGCAGGCTCGAGGCGGGGAGGTTTGCTCTCAGCAGCTGCGCCTGGGCTTGGGCTGGGGCTGTTGATCCACATTCGCGTAAGGATTCCCTGCAACACGTGGAGCGAAGGAAGCACAAGCAGCAAAGATGAGTCTCAGATCCCCTGAGGCTGGACATGCTGGTAACTCCGTGTAAGCACGGGTGAGGTGTTACACCAGCAGGGAGGGAAACCCGGCAGCGTCCTCCTGCAGTCCCTCTCTGTGCTCCTCTCGTGCATTTGCAAGCACCCCTGTGCAGAAGTACTGCAAGAACTGTCACCCCCCGCACAGCTCCTGGCGCCTCGCTGGGGAAAGCAAGGGCCGGAAAGCGATCCCCACAGCGGCTTGTTGACTCGATTAGAAAATAGTAACTCCTCCTAAACTCTTCCAAAGTGATTTTCAAATACTTTGTGATTCTTCCAGACATTTTGTGGAGAGGGAAGTTTGGAAGTTTCAGGTTTTATTGCCTTTACTGGCGTGGCTGAGCGCTGGCGGCTGGCGGCAGGGAGGGATGCTCGCGTGCAGGGAGGACTCTCCTCCGCATGCACAGGCACACCGGAGAAGGCTTCCTCTGCACGCAGCTCGGGGTGCGAGGGGCGAACCAGCAGCGTGTCCCAGCTGCCTAGCAGATGTCACTAATGTCGCAGCAGAGGTGAATTTTTGATCCTGCTGTATAAAATTAATTAAGGAAGTGGTGAAAGGCAGAGGTCCAAAGGAGGTCAAGATATCAAGTGAGGCAAAAAAATGTCTTTCTGAAGGAAGAAACCAGCAAAATCTGAAGGGAAAGTATTAAAGATCTATACACCAGCGTGTCTGCGGGGCCGTTAGATGGGCTGGGCTGGCCTGTGCCGTGACGCCGGGCGGGGAATGGATCCAGCGGCTCCTGCTCTGAACACCAGGGTTGTGCTGTGGCGGAACAGAGCTGGGCTGTCAGGGCAAGGGAAGGCTTCCACTGATGAATCACCGGCACGGTGACAAAGCCTGGTTCATGTTTTAGCTGTCAGATGTGGCTTCTTGTTATGCCTTTCCCAGCTAGGGTAAGGACTGGGTCAGTAAATAGGATTTTTCTCCTTTGATGGCGTGCCACAGTGATCAAGTCACACCATGGTCTTTTCCTGATACTTTTATATATTGCGCTCTTCAGATTTATACTGTCAGGCATTCCATTCAGCTCCAAATTATTTTTTTCCATGTCTTTTCTGTAACTTCCCAATTTTTCAGTTTCATTTACAAAAGATGTAGGACGTGGTCATGGCACTGCTCTCGCCGGTGCTGTATATCACTGCCGAGACTCCCTGCCTGCGCTTGCTTAGCCAGGGGGCACTTTCCGTTTCAGCCCGAGTTTTTCCTGGGACTCACAAGATTTTTCCATGTGGAGCATCATTAAATGAATTTTGAAAATCCAAGATCAAGCAGATGACATTTAGTTGTTGGTTTTCTCAAAGAACTTCAGTAGATTTGGTAAAACAAACCTCTCTCTCCAGAAGGCACGTTGACTGCTACCAAAGGGCGATATTGCTCCAGTTATTTCAGGGTACTGCCATCAAGTACTGCCGTTAGTAGCGCTGGTGGTACAAGCACCAGGTGTGTCGTCAGGTAGTTACGCTCATCACCTCTGACGATGTTTCTGCGGAGAAGTGTCAGGTTTTGTGGCACAGCAGTGCCCACCTGCGATCAACCTGCCGCCCTCAAACACGCCTGGCCCACCCTGCGCTGCCCCGTCGTGCAGGGCTGCGAGGAACCGCACCGAACGGGGAAAGGGAACGCTGCAGTAAAGGGTAACAAGGGCCTTTTAATGTCACTTTAAAGGCATGAGGCCTTGCCAGTTTTCTTCTTTCGGGGTGGTAAATCAGCAATGGAACTCATTTTTGCAGAGAACTTGTCTGTAGAGATGTGTCCTGCGTTACCTGAGATAGTCCTGGTTACAGGTCCTCCTCTTACTGCAATTTTTCCTCTAAATGTGATCATCTTCAAGGGAAGGAGAATGAGAGTATCTTCAATGACAAAATGCTTCTCGTGTCCTACAAAGTGCTAGCCTGACACATTTAGCATCTTCAGTCCCCTGGAGAGGTGATGAATAATAAATAATGTAATATAAAGAGCTGATTGTGCACAGCTTTACAGTATGTCTTTTGTGAATTCAAAGGAAATCGGGCATCCGATAAATAGCTGGTTGGAATTCAGCGGAGCATCTCCCTGCTGTTCCACTTTATCCGGGCTCCCTGCCCTGGGTCCCGTTTGCCGTCAGTCCCGGTGGGTTCGCGGGGTGCTGGAGGAAGAGCAACAGCCCGGTCTGTAACCAGCCCTCAGGGCGCGCGCGGGCAGGGGCTGCGCAGCCCAGACCAGCCCGCCGGGGTCTTCTCTCTGCAGGAGCTGGCAGGCTGCTCTGTGCCCGCTTCTCCAAAAACACCGGAGCGGGGAGGTGCTGGGCCGCAGCGCTGCCCTGCCGAGCTCACCGGCTGCGGGCAGGGCGGCTCTCACCGCCTCGTGCCCTGCACCGTGGTGCTGCCCTGCCGAGCTCACCGGCTGCAGCGGCTCTCACCACCTCGTGCCCTGCCACCTTTCTGTGCTGCGCCTCGGCAGCCGTGGGCTCTCCGTCAGCCCTGTGCAGCATCCGCAGCTCGCGGGGGTACCAGCGCCATCCTCGAGCGACCTCCCAGCTGAGACTGAAACGTGGCCATTAAGTTCCTGGGTTTAATGAGCCCCATTCATTTTGTCAGTTTTTACATTTGCACATTTTTCTTTCCAGCAGCAGTCAGTTCTCCAAACA
The DNA here is from genome assembly GCA_009819775.1 of Phoenicopterus ruber ruber. Classification (NCBI taxonomy): domain Eukaryota; kingdom Metazoa; phylum Chordata; class Aves; order Phoenicopteriformes; family Phoenicopteridae; genus Phoenicopterus; species Phoenicopterus ruber. The sequence goes on from CM020219.1 coordinate 718,463, forward strand.
GCTTCGGGGAGCGAAGCAGCAGGTAGCACGGCGGGAGCCGTCCAGGATGCCGTCCCGCGAGAGCTGCGTGGCAGCAGGAACACCAACCCCCACGGCATTCAGCAGGTCTCAGCACCGGCGTGGAGCTCATGAGGATTTTCAGGTGGAAAATGAAGGCTTTGATTCTGCTTGTGATAAATAATTGACTAACAAATTGGTGAGGATAGGATAGGATAGGATAGGATAGGACAGGACAGGATAAGATAGAAGTGCCATGTGTGGAAATACAGGGAAGAGCCGATAAGCTGAAGGAGGACATCTAGAGAATGGTCAAGCTGCATCAATGGCACCTCCGCTCCTGAACTGCTGACTTGCCCCACATCCAACTCTAAACAAGGACTAAACGGTTCATCGTAGCACAATTCAAGAACAGCCCATTGCCATTTGCCGACCTTTTGGGAAAATCCCAGAGATAAAAGCCCGAGGCGCGTGGGAAGGACAATACTGGCGCCCAGACCTCCCCGGAGCCGCTGCGCCTCTGGCTGTCTCACGTGTCACGTTCTCAGGCGGTGGGTGACACGAAGCCTGTACGCGAGCTATTAACAAATCCCAGGTGAGCCTTGTGTGCAGCCTTTAACCGAACAAGCCTGAAGGGAAAGAACTGGGGAGAAAAAGGTGGGAAAGGTGTGCGTGTTTCTCTCCTGGCTGGCACGCTGGTGGCACTGCCGCTCGGGAAGGTGCTGGTGCGGTGCTTCAGGACCGGCTAAGGGAAGGGTGGCTCTGCAATAGGTCTCCGGTGTCCCGGTGGGTGCGATGCCCAGTGATGATGCTGCAGTGGGCACACCAGCCCCCCAGCACTGTGTGCAACTGGGAGCTGAGTTTGAGAGCCTCTTGTAGGCAAGCAGACATAGAATCATAGAATCATAGAGTAGTTTAGGTTGGAAGGGACCTTTCAAGGCCATCTAGTCCAACCCCCTTCCATGAGCAGGGACATCCCCAACTAGATCAGGTTGCCCAGAGCCCCGTCCAGCCTGACCTGGAAAGTTTCCAAGGATGGGGCATCTCCCACCTCTCTGGGCAACCTGTGCCAGGGCCTCACCACCTTCACTGTGAAAAACTTCTTCCTTATGGCAAACGGAGGCACTGTTCATCTGGCAGGATCCTCACCATGGCATGGGATCACCACAGGCATCTTACATGTAGGCAGCATCTCTTTGCAGAGCGTCAATTCTGTGTCCCTACAAAAGGCAATTTCCTTTGCACACACGTAGTTTAAGGAGCAGCTGCTAAAGGAAGGGGTTCTGCTCCCCTGGCACGGTCCCTCCTACAGAGCTGGGAGAAGCCTTCCACATCCAGGGAAGGCAGAGCTGTCCTGATTTGGAGGGGTGTCGTCTTAGGCAATGTGCTGCGGGGACGACAGGGTGTCCGCACAGCCGCGGGCTGGCGGGATGCCTAACCGGGACACCGAGCCACGGCAGCACGTCACGGCTCACGGTGCGCTGACACTCTCCATGGCAAAACTTTTCCCAGCCAGATCTCTGAGGAAGGAGATTTCCCCAGGATCACTGCGTATCTTCCCATGGTAAACCTGGTTTTGCAAAGCGCTTTATCAGACTCCGCCACTGAGAAATTATTGCACAGTTCCGGTAGGGTGTCTGGGTACGGTTTGGAGAACAGGTTGGCTGGTTGTTGGCACCAGCTAACACACATAACTGCAGCACCCTGTCGCTGAGGTCTCCGGTGAGTGCAGGTTCGTGTGAAGGTGGATTTTCCACTATTAAGAACAGTGTAGAAAAGATTCAGTTAAGCAATTTCTGGAAAGTCCTTGGAACGTCTATTTATGGGCAGTTGAGTCAATTATCTCTCAAATAGAAAATTATTTCTGTCTTATGAAAGTTGAAGGAAATAGATCACTGCTGTTAGCAGGCCATTGGTACAACACGTTTTCATTGCAGTGTGCATTACAGCGCGTTTGAGTTATATGTGTGTTTGTGTAAAACTGCACATCCTTCTCGTTATGCTAATTAAAAACTAGGTATTTAAAGTAAAAATAACATAGATCATTCATATGGCATTAAAGTATGCAAATAAACACACATCCAAGTTATTGATTCAAAAAAAGAGTGCATAGCAATGAGAGTTTGAAAGACAAGAATATGCCTCATTACCCCGAGAAGGGTGTGAGCTTTTATGAAATAATAACCCACCATTATGAGAGTAGATGTTTGAAATACTATAGAACGGAATCGAGTAGAACAGAGCGGATAGAACAGAACTTTTAAACATTCAGGTGTAATTAAAGAAAAATAAATACAGATCAGTTAGACTTCATACCCCATTACTTGCTTGGAGAATCTTTCCTGTTTGGCCAAGAGGAGCCCTGCTCACGGCAGGGGGTTGGACTAGACGGCCGTTAAAGGTCCCTTCCAACCCAAACCGTTCCGTGATGCTATGAGTCTATGAACCGCAGGTAATAAATCTGAGTTATCAAAGAGTCCTTAATTTGGTGGTTGCACAACAGTAGCACAGACCAATGACTATGGTAATATTGCACACAACGCAGAAATACTGATGATCCTTAAGAGAAAATTCAATCCAACATTTTGATTCTTGAAAAGAGAATACTTTCCTCATGTAAACTAATAATAATTTTGCAATGGCGTAACCTGCTTATAGTGACACTCAAATTGTGGCTTGTCTCTCTGAAATGCAACCCTTCCCGACGGAATCACAGCTAACTTCTAAATCGTTGAGACTTAAATGTCTATCTGAAAAGCCAAGGACTGCTGGGTGTGTTGGCAGACGCTCTGCCCATCGCTGGCCAGGCTGGTTTCAGGTGTGCGTATGGCATTTTGAGCCTATGCCTTGAAGCCCTGCTGGTCTGCCAGGGGGGCCGGTCAGATGGAGACGGGAGGATGGGGTTGCTCATTTTGTAGAACCGGACGCGGGGACTTTTTAAGCTGAGCTCATTTGAATTTATGGCTGTCACAGTAAATAACTCGCCCTTCTTCAGCTGCATTGATCTTCCTGGAGAAAAGTGAACAGAAAGGTGTTGCCAGAGGAGAAATGCAAATGCCACCAGTAAGGAAAAGCGAAAAAGAAAGGGAGTGAGAAGAACCCGCTGGGGAGCACACGGAGGGGAGCGCAGTGGGACTGGGAGCGCGGAGCAGGCTCTGGGACACCGAGCACCAGCCACATCCCGGGCACCGCAGGAGCCTGGGGCACCCACGCGCCCGCCCGCCGACTCCCCTGCCAAAGAGATCTTTATTTCCTTTTTCCTTTTTTTCTCTTTACTTACACTTAGCCTGTGCCGGTACTTCAGCTGCTGAGGCCCGTTGCAGGCGCAGAGGGTCAGTCCTAGGCGCTCAGCACTCGGCTGGATGAAGCCCGCAGCAACCTGTGCTGGCTGTGCTGCTAATTGAAATGCTTCGTGTGAGTTACCGGAGCTGACAAAGCGTCCCGTTTTGTACAGCGCTTGGCACAGTGAGGCCCACATTCCTGTTACATCCTTTGTATTGTATGATAGACTGATTAAAATACAGTTATGATGAAATATTTTTATTATCATTTTTATATGCATTGAGTGTTCACCCTTTATAATTTCCCAGCAGGTAAAATATGAAATGTCTCCTTAGAAAAGCAGGTTGAATATCTGCTATTTTGGGGGAATTTGAGGCAGAAATGTGGCAGCGGTAGGTCAGATAAAATGTATTAAATATTCTGTTTCTTGTACAGCTCTAACTGTTTCATCTCTCCAAGGGTGTGCAGGCATGGTAGCCTAAGGTGCAGAGTGGGTTTGGAGGCAGCCCATCAATAGTTTGATTTGTTTTTCTTCTTATTATTGTTTACATGGTCAAGAAATGTTTGTGTCATAGTGAAACAATACATCAGGACGAGGGATAACTTTCTGAAGAGTGGGGGCACCGGGATGCTGACCCTGCCCCAGCAATCCCTCGGTGCGTTTGCAAGACCCAGCAGCTATGGAAGACCTTGGGTACCAGCCCCGGCCTGAGCCAGAGCTCCGGGTCTGCGGGGGGGCTGCGGCGTCCTGTCCTGCGCAAGCAGACCCGTCTCCAACAGATGCCCAAGGCACCAATGTACAGCACAAGAAGCAAATAAGAGCGGCAAAACAGCACAGGTGCAGGTGTGGAATCACAATGTGAATATTACGCCAAATTGCAAGGATTGAGATTTATCAAGATTCTCTCATTCAAGGAACTTATCACTGCATTTTATGCTTTCTGCTCTGGTAATGGATATTCCACAGCTAATCACCGAAGGATGTCACCTTTTAAACACGATTTCTATTGAAAGTGATATATCTATACGCAGAATTACAATACTGCAATAAAAATTCCTTTTTGATGGAGGCAAGTGCTAAAAGCTCCAGCTGAAACCGGAGCCCGCGGACGCTGCCGAGCCGCGGGGGCCGGGAAGGCTCAGCCGGGGCACAGCCGCAGGCACCGGGCTGAGGGGGCCGTGGGGGTCCCCGGCAGCTGGGGGGGACCAAGCCTTCATCGCCCCCGCCGAGTACCCAGCAAATTGCTTTTCCTGCAACACCTGAGGCCCGGGAGGAACCTCTGCTGTTTATTGATGTCCATCTTGTATCAGGTACTCGTATGATTAGCAATATATTGCCTGGACTTAGGAGTCTGTTCAACTGCCAGTCACTCGTATACCCAAACTCCTCCTGAAACGCACGGGAACAGGCGCAGCCGTGGCCACGCGAGCTCTATGAATCGCTGCTGAATCTCCCGTTTTGAGGACATATCCCTGGCCGTGGCAAAGCGGTCAGGGTCTTTCAGATTTCCTCCATTTTTATTTGGCTGGTTCTGTGCACGCAGGCTCACATGGACAAGGGCGTATCTGTGCCGCGAATATCGGTGTGATAAAATTTATCCAGATATAAAATAACAGAGAAAATTATCAGTTGATAAGGTGCTCATGATGCCTCACCATACTGGTCTAATTTCCCCACTTCCTCCCTCTTTTTCTCTTTCGATCTCTTTTACCGGCTGCGTTTTCAAACCCGAGTACCTGAAGCACCGGAGCGACCTGCTTTCCTGGTTACCTCCTGCACACCCGCTTCAGAGACCCAGAACAGGGGGCTGTGCGAGCCCCCAGACGTGGGTTTCACGCCTGAAGCTACAGCTGCACAGCAGCTCGCGCTGATGGAAGCGGGGGCTGCCGCAGCCCGCCGGCCCCCAGCCCCCCGCTGCCCCCTCCGTCGGGAGCTCTTCCCAGGGGCGGCTGGGGGGTGCAGGGGGGCGATGGGGACAACCCTGCCCCAAAAGCGATCAGCGTCCGGGCTCGTCTCTCGGTCTCGGGGCTGGGCTCAGTTTTGTCACGGAGTCAGCAAGAGGCGGGACGGGGTGGTGCGGGGGGCAGGAGAAACGCGGGGGTAGGGGTGGTGCTGGCATGGGTTAGTTTAAATTGCCGTGAAACTGAACCCAACACGGCCCTGAGAGCTCGGGCTCGTTGGGGCTGAACTCGTTAGCCCCAAGTACCCCAGGTCCTGCTCTGCCTCGCCCACGCCAGCGCCCGCAGCGGGAGCATCGCTGCTGCCCGCCCGGCACCCGCCGAGGATGCGCGCCTGCACGGGCACAGAGCGAGAAACGCACGGCGCTCGCTCCACGTTATGCAAGGTCTCGGACTCGTCCGCGTTCGGTCGCTGAGTTCAGGGAAGGCTTGGAAACCTTTCTGGCGTGGTTCCAGCCCAGCCCTGCTCAACGGCAGCTGCAGAGAGAGCTTTGACGTCTTGAGAAAGGAGCAGAACAGCAACAACAGACCAGCAAACCCTGAAAAAGCATTGAATGGATTCAGTTCAGCAACTGGGTGTGAGTTAAACATCAGAAGATCGTTGCAGAATACCAGGGCTAAATTAGTCCTTAGAGTCAGAGAGGAACAAGTTTTTCCCTGCGGTCCCTTTAGCGAGCCCTGCCGCCACCCTCCCCATCCCTCCGGAGCTCGGCGCAGAAGCGAGCCCCGACACCCGGGGCTTTCCCGAGAGCCGCAGGTCAAGTGGCAAAGAGAAAAAATCATCCCCTCGTGAGTCAGAACCCTCAGCCCACGCCGGGGCTGGGTTTCACAGAGCCGTGTTGTTGGGAAGCGGTCGTGGCCGTACCCCACGGCACCGCTCCTGTTCTCCTGGCTGGTGATGTGACGGTTCTGTGGTGCCAGATACACAAAACAAGTTTTGGATTGCATCGAGTGTTGTCGCCCATCAGGAGCGGGGTGAGCGGAGACGGCCGCTCCTTACAGCGGCTGAATAAAACCGTGTTCTCCCCAGCGGCAGCACAAACAGTGCCAGAAGTCTGTATTTGAACGAGAAATGCGTGTTTTTCCTGCCTGCCCTTACACACCACTGACAAAACGTGTCCCCTCGCAGGAGGCCAACGCTCAAACCTTCCAAATATTTTTTTTTTAAAGAATTCTTTGCACCTTGGTGGACTTCACGCGAGTTTTACTCCACCTCGGAGAAGTGCAAGGCAGCCAGTGACTGCGCTGTTCGCTGGGGGCTGCTTTAGCTCTGTTACCGGTTTGCAGATTCGGTAGGCGCTGCATCGTCGGAGGTTCCAGCTCTGCCATTGCTGAGCGCAGGGGGTAAGCGCAGGGCGAAAGCAATGCTCTGCTTTGGTAAAAACAGCTTCTTTTGTACTTGTGTGCATCTGGAAGCATGATGATTAGCTTAAACAAACAAGACAGTGGAAGAGATGGGTCCCAAGAGGCAGTGCCAGCACCTGCTTCCATTGCCATTTCCAGGGCTAGAGAAGCTGTCTCTGTAGCAGCACGGTTTAGGCGAAGCTAAAGATTGGTTCATAGGCAAGCGTTGTAGAAATGACGCTCAGATACTTTCCGTAAACATCACGGCAGAAGAAACTGAGGTTTCTGTTCGTTTCCCCCGCGGGCAGGGAGAGCTGCGGGCACCGTCGGAGGGGCAGCGGCAGGCAGCGCTTACCCGGGCGCAGCGGCGGGCGCTGGAGGCGTTGCTCCCCCGCGGGCCTGGGCACTGGCAGAGAAGCGCTCGCACGGGAGCCTGACGGGTGTTGTGACGTGCTCGTGGGGTTCCCCGCGGAGCCAATGGGCTACACACAGTTGAAAGGTATACATTTTACTTCTGTGTTTTGAAATGCAGAACATAAAAGGGGCGCAGTGACAATGTTTCCTGAAGACCTGCATTACCTTTTCCAGAGAGGGAAACCACACGGCAATTCCAGCTGCGTAGCACCACGAGTGGCTTCCATTCTTACAACCGCTCAGCGTGCAGATGGGCACGGAAAATAAACATGCATGGAGATTTCGCTGAACTTTTAAAGACAATAATTGTTCTTATTATTAACTTATAGTCTTCTTTCTTGTTGTTTTGACTTTTTTAACTCCCGTGGCCTCAGCGGCGCGAAGCTCCGGTGCGTGAGCTCCCCGGTGCTCGATGCGGCACAGCCGGAGCAGGGAGACGCCTGACGATGCTGCTGAGCGTTTCGTGATGCTGACAACAGCTCTCCAGCTTTCTCAGCTCCAGCTGGTCCACAATTAACGGAACCCTTCCTCTCTTGAACTAAATCCCTTTTTCACATGTGATTGCTTCCACTAGGATAAATCAAAGCTGCCAAATTAATATCTAAGGACCTTTCTACTTGCAGAGATGGATGCTGGACATGGATGTGCTGCACTTTTCCTTAAATGAGTGTTGATCATTCCCAGGAAGAACACCTTGAGGAAAAAATGAGTGCATTACCTTCATATTTTTAAAAATAGTTTGAGAAGCCGGTGCCAGGTGACTGCAAGCACCGTGTACATCAGAACAATTGGTGGATTACGATGCAGAGAGGGCTGGTATCCCACACACTCCCATTTAAATCATTATCGGAAGAATGTTTTCTTATCATCTGCTCTTGTTATTACAGTCCTTGTGAACGGGAGGGCATAAATTGTCTGAATAATAATGAGGGTGGATTTGGAACAAAATTACTCCCCAAATATTTGGCTAATGCTGGAGGCGGCAGTGAAAATGGAAGAAGATCCTCGGCATGCAGGAAAGGCATTACGGTTTTTAAGGTTACGCATCTTTGGAGAAGAATAAAACGTGATGGCTCCGACCAGCGCTAGCCACGTTTCTGTCTCTGCTTTTCAGCTGGACTTTCTCTCGTCGAGAAGAGAGCAAAGCCAGCTGTCTGCAGAAGACCCGCGTCTGTGAGAGCGGCAGGGAGCCACGGCAGCCGGCGAGGCTCTCGCCGAGGAGCTCGGTTCGCTCCAGCGAGGGCACCGGGAGCAGCGCAGGCAGAGCAGGCAGGGGCGTGCTGCCTGCGCGGGACAGACGTGCCCGACCGCCGCTGAGAGCACGGCTGGGCCAGCACTGCAGCTCGGCAGCTTGCCCATCCAGCTGGGCACGGCTGGGCCAGCACTGCAGTTTGGCAGCTTGCCTGTCTGGCTGGGCACGGCTGGGCCAGCACCACAGCTCAGCAGCTTGCCCGTCCAGCTGGGCACGGCTGAGGGTCTCCGTGCCGGTGCATGGTAAAGCTCTCCAGGAGACCACACGGGAGCTTGGCTGTGTCTGGATTTTGACACTAAACTGTACTTTTTTCTTCACCCGTGAGCATGCAGGAACAACTCGCGGGTCGCCTGTAACTTCTTCTGTCCCGCCCTCCCACCCCAAGCCTGGTTCATCGTCCACCCAGGACAACCAGCAACGTTGCTCTGGCCTCAGCAGAGATGAAATTCTCCACATCCCTGCCTGAGATTTGCACGACAGTGTATTGCAAGATAAACCAAGGCCTCCTGGGAAAACACTGTAGAACATGTGTGGCATCTTGTCTTTCTCACCGAACCTCTATATAATATATTTATGATGCTATATTTATGCTTCTCTATATTATGCTATAATCATGCTATATATTAAGCATACAGCAAGGCAACGCACTCCGGCGCTTGCTGGCATGAGGCATCCCCCAGGAAGGGCCCCGGCTGCTCCCGGCGGCCGCCTCCGGCACGTGCCCGGCGGCTGACCTGCCTGCGGCTCCCGGGGTTCCCCCCGCGGTCTCTCCCGAGGAAGGGCACAAGCTTTGCCTTTCTCCCCGTGTCAGGATCTCCCCAAACCTCCATGGCCTTTCCGAGCGGACAGGCGGTACCGTCCTCGCTGTGGCATCTGCCAGCGGGCTCAGCACCCCAGCGCAAGAGCTCCCGGATTTACTGGGCCTAAACATTACCAGTGGGAACTGCAAATGAAATTGATACGGTGGCCAAAATATTCCCCATGTCCAATGCAGTCCCAGGGGACCTCTCCCTTTTAAACAGCAAATCACAGCACGGAGGGACCGAAACACACCGGGCTGCCACGCGCCTGTTCTCCCTCATCTCCCCACATGCGTCCCCGAATTGTGTAGCTGTCACTGCGTCCCTCTCCCCTCCGCCTGCCCACTGGCTCTCCCAGGGGTTTTATTCTATGCGGTATTCTGGTCTGGCAAGGGAGAGAAGGTAGAGGAACCCAGGCAGCGGTCCCCTGACGCCCTTTTGCACCATATACGCAGTCAAGCACATTTCTTTAACGCTAAAGAAATAGAATTTCCCTGGGAAAATGGACATGGTCATCTCAAAGGAAGATAGATTTCCCTGCGCACCAAGGAATGCCTCCTGCCAACCCCTCCCTCGATTCTCCCCCAGCAACATGCAACAACTCTGTGAGAGACAATTCCTGGCAGTTCCCTGGAGGCTGTAATGTATGTCTCTTCTGAAGATGGTATCTTGCACGTAGTCCAGTCATTAAAAAATCCACCTGAAAATCCAGAGCTATATTAAATCAATTTCAAAATCATTAATTAAAAAACAAAATGAGTCTCCTGATTCATCCTTACCTTAATTATTGCCTGAGGGGAAAATTTGTTCTCTTTGTAGCTCTACGTAATGGGCCACATTCAGCCTTTTCCCTGTGGTTCAGCCCAGTGCAACATACTGAAGGAGAACCTGGAAAACAACAGACATTACGAGGTTTTGGGAGTCCTCCAGTAGAGAAAAACAGCTTACTCTGCATCTCTGCCTCCTTGCCAGCAGCTGAGCCTGCAACCCGTGGAAAAGCACCTAATCAGCCCGGAAGGGTGGGAGTCTGCAACGCTTACAGAGTCTTCCTGTCGATGTTTCTTTCTGAGCAGTGATCCTGAGGAAGAGGAATGTTTAAGCTTTTATTGATGAACCTGAGGCCTGAGTGATGCTTCCTCTCCTGGGACCTGCATTCACCCGAGTTTTTGAGGCAATAGAAGGAAAACACTCCCTTGGAGCAGGAAATCTGCTCTGAATCAAGGACTGGTGTGACGGAGAAGTGATGGATTTGTGTTGTGAGCTGCACTGTACGCAACCGCGTGTGCACACATGCACATGGGTGACAATCCCCTTCAAAGGTCTCAAATACCACTCACAATCTGTCTTGCCCCTTGCCGTGACTAATTATCAGAGCCGAGCTGTCTGCACGGTGGATCCGGAGGAGGAGCGGGGACGAGCTGAGCCGGCGATGCCGTCGTGGTGCATAGGTGTGTCATTAGGCAGAAGCCCTGGAGGAGGGCCGGCACCTCCTGGAGGAGGGCCCCGCTGGCAGCCCCCTCCCGGGAGGCGATGCTGTGCGTTGGTGCGTGGGAAGGCCGGCACGCAGAGAAGCACGGACGGCACGCTCAGGCGAAGCAGAAAAGAGCCCTCGGTTTGCAGGGACTCGGACAAGACTGGGGAAAGCCACCTTTACATCACCAGCACGCGTCACGTGCCGTGGGGGTGTCACCAGTCCTGGGAAGGTTTGGGTGGGTTTGGGTGACAGCCTTCCAGATGCGCAGCCCTGGGGGTCCTGGAGACAGATTGACTCTGAGAGGAGTCGGAACAGGAGAGGAGCAGCACCCTGCACCCAGGAACGAGATCCCACCCTGCTTGGCGGGTGGGATGGATGGGGAACATCTGCTGTTGGGAGACCTCGCTGTAACGTGGAAGCGTGGCCATGGTTAAACACCTCCAGAGTCTGCAGCCACGTTTGCTGCCTCGACCCCAGAAGCCCGAGCATCCCCCAGACACCGAGGGGGTCCGACCATCACTCAGCGAAGCATCCCAGGGTCAGCCCTGCCGGCACCCCGTCTCCGAGGCATTTCCATGTCTTACCTAGCACCCAGGCAGATGCAAGCGCCAGGAGCTGACGTTGGTTCTGTAGCACTTGGCACGTAATTCAGATGAACAGGACGCTTTGGAAGATGGCCCTTATGTGACAAGAGGTGAGGAGAGGTAGGTGACAGCTCCATCAAAACTCGCACGGGCTCTGAGGTTGGCAAGCAAGCCCATGCTCTCAGCAGCTCTATAACTTCCAGTGGATGAATACTGATCTCATATAGAATCAAATATTTATTCAGAACCATGCACAATAAAGCATTTATGAGCCTCTAAAAGAAGCTAAATTGTCTCAAGACAAGGTAAACCTTTGATGTTTAATAACCTGTATTATAATAAGTATCTGCTTTGAAAAATAAGAAATGAAAATTGAAGTCTTTCAAGCAAAGCAATCATTCACCTGCTGCAAATTGGTTTACAAGACATTTTAATATATCACCAAATTATTACAGTTACTGACCAGCACACTTAGCACCCTGGGAAGGCAGTGCTATACTTGCCAGACCTCTGCAGCAGGCGGGAGGAGATTTTAAAATAGACACAGCGTTATCTTTTCTCAGGACATGACTTCAAGCCAGGAATGCATTTTAAAGCGTCTCACGATGGACGTACTAAAAGGCAGAGGAATCAGACCGCCTGGGAGACCGGTCCGTGCAAACTGAGGCAAAACAAGGCATTTCCTTCCCCTGCCCCCAGCCGCAAAGTGCAGCTGTTTTTTCACAACATAGTTCTTTGCTCTATAAAAAAGTTATTTTGCAGACACGTGGAAAGCAAATGGGTCAATGAGGCGGTCACACCCTGGCACAGGCGGCCTGGAGAGGGGGTCGATGCCCCAAAGCCAGCGTTGAAGTGGCATTTGGACAATGCCCTTAACAACATGCTTCAACTTTTGGGCAGCCCTGAAGTGGTCAGGCACCCGGACCAGATGATCCTTGTGACTCCCTTCCAGCCCAACTATTCTACTCTAAATGAGGAAGAAGGAATGAAGCATTGTCAAAGACCGGGATCTGTTGAAAGGTACGTGCTGTGAGGGACTGCTGCCCTGGTCCTGACGGAAACACCACGGTGCCGCGGGTGAGCTCCAGAACCTGCAAAGCTCCTGCCAGTGGAGAAAGCCAAGGGTGAGAGCCCACCGGTGGCAGGGCACCCCGAAGGGCCGGCATGTGTGCGAGTGCCCGCTTGCTCACGGGAGGAAACACCGAGCAGATTGTTTCGTAAACAAACCAGGAAGGGAACAACTCAAAGTAGAAGGAATAATCCTAATGAAGAGATTTAAGAAAATCAAGAGACTGTTGTATGCTAATGGGCAAAACCGCAGTCATCAACGTATCCCGACATGCGCTGCTTGCAAACCCAGGGATATTAAAGTTATGGAGAGCGGGTAATGAAAACAGAGAATTGCTTAGAAGACTGGAAACAACTCCTGGGCAGTAATGGTTTGTAATGGGTTGCTCTTATTATATATCATCTTATGCTTCTGCAGAGTAGTTGAATTCTGTGTAAAAGAGCCAGCGTTTTCATCTGCCGTCCTCTCTGCTTAGCACGATGCTGACCAGTTCCTTATATAATCCAATTAAAATGGGTGGATTGTTTAGAAATGTATAAGGATAATTAGCTTATTCTATCCACGTAAATAAAATGCCTAACTCTACAGCTTCAGTGGCAGTATAGAAGGGAAATACTTGAAAATGGAATAGAAGGGGAGTCCTCAGCACTGCCCGCAGCGAGGGACAGCGCAGCGACGCTGCCGAGGGTCCCCCTTCCCGGGAAGGGCCCTGTCGTGCCGCTGGAGACCCCATTCTGCCTCCGGCGCCCAAGTCCTGCGCCTCAGGGCACGAGCTGCGGCCGCTCCGTCCTCCTCCCCGCTAGGTTTGCGCCTTGACTGCAGAAATAAAAAGATTTAATCGCGCGGAGGAAAAACCAGAAAGTTCACTGAGAGCTGCAGATCAAGGTCTTCACTTTTTTTAGGACATTGTATCAATAAGAAAAAAAAATCACAAATCGGGAGAAAATTTGCTTTATGTCAACCATGTTTTACTGTAATAAAGTGAAGTAGCTTCTCCAAATAAGTTTGTCACCTTTAGAAAAAGCGTCTTTCTTCCACGCTGTCATATCATTACTCATTGTCTCAACCTAATTTTTCCTGGCTCCGTATGTAAGTCCTCTGAACGCTGCCATGCAGGTTTGCCAGCTCCTGTTCTCATGGGTGTGCAGCAGGTCTGTGACAGGTAACATTTTGAGAACCGTGTGTTGTGAAAGAGCATTTATCCATCCAATGTGCATATTCTTGGATGAAGGTATACATGATTTGATGGAAAAAATATTTTCCATGTATAGAGTGAAATAAAAACTAAAGTACTTACTACCAGGTACGAAGCATAATTTTTTTTTGGGGGTGGTGTGATTGTTGGGGTTTTTTAAGCAAACTTAAATGTGAATGTTTAAAGTTCTTACAAATTGATCAAATCGATCTGTGTCTACTTAAACGCGATATATAGTGTAGGTACAATACCCTGCAGCAGGTTTGAAGCAGGCTTCTGCCTGCTGCGGCTTGGCCGGCGCCCCTGCCTGCCCCTGCCCGCCCCTGCCCACCCCTGCCCGCGCAGAGGGAGACGCGGGCCCGGCTGTGGCACCACGTTTGCCCGGAACGGGGAAACAGGGATTTTCTGCCTCCCAGGGAGCCGCAGCCGGGCTGGCGGAATAAATGACAAAAATAACGCAGCTTTCATGGCTTGTAGCGAAGGTGCTTGGAGAGCGCCTGGCTGCTGACAGAGGGTGACGGCGGAGTTCGCAGACGATCTTCGCGAGCTCCCATCCATTTCTCGGTCCCTTCAGACACCTCCTACTTAATAGCGATGACAAGCAGTCTGAACTCCGGGACTTCTGCCTGCTATTCCCGTTAACTTCCTAAGTTACACGCACATTTTCATCACCTTATTAGAGCTTTCCGAGGCTCCTCCAGCGGCATTTGCCTGGATGCTTATTGTGAGTCGACTGCCAGCACTGAGTGGCAGCACAAAAAGGTCCCCGGGATCAAAGTTACCTTTGCTGCTTGATTTTTAAACTGTCTTTTAACCCTTGCCAGTGGACACTGATAAATTATAATAGTGCACGTATTGTATTTTTTAGACACGCGTGGAACGCTGCCCCATGCTCCCAGGTGCGGTTTTGGGCAAAACTCGTGCCTGTGTCGGTGGGAGGCTCGCGCTGCCCGAGCGGCGGCTGAGAAGCGAGCTGCCAGCCGCCTCGGCGCGCTCCGGGCTCGGGTGGGCCGTGCAACGCCGCCCGCCTCGGCACAGCCCGTGCAACCCGCTCTGCCGGCAGCACCGAGCGGGACGCGGGCTCTGAGGGGCCACTGCGGCGCGCTGCGGGGCTGCCGTGGTTTAACCCCAAATTGTAACCCAGGACCCCGCAGCCGCTCGCTCACTGCCCCCTCCCCACTGGGGTGGGGAGGAGAATCCGAGAGAAAAGAAAACTCGCGGGTTGAAATAAAAACAGTTCACCAGGACAGCAAAGGAAAAATATAAAAATATATTAATAATGATAATAACGATTATATAGATAACGATAATAGAATATATAAAACAAACGATGCACAATTTCTCACCCCCTGACGACCGATACAGCCCGTCCCGAGCAGCAGGCAGGGAGCAGGGGTATCCCCCCCAGCTATCCCAGCACAGCCAGTTCCAGAGAGAGCAGGCGAGGGAACCAACAGCCCAACGAACAAAAAACAGGAAGGAAAAATAGGGAAACAAAAAGCAACCCGAAGGGAAGCTTCAGGATTAAGGCAAGTTCAGGGTCTAAAAGCCTAGTGCCCCACCGGCCGACCCTCCCTCACCCCGGCCATGCCGTCTCTGGTAGGGAACACTCTCTCTGGCCAGTTGGGATCAACTATTCCGGCTCTGCCCCTCCCAGGTTTTGGCACCTGCACATCAGCCAAACCTGGGAAACTGCAAAATGTCCGTGGCCGCTCAGCAGCACCCAACACCATCCGTGTGCTGTCACCATCCCTCACACACTGAATCCAAACCACAGGAGCTGCTGGGGACACAACTGGCTCCGTCCCGGCCGAGACCAGGACAGGGGCACGCCAGCTGCTCCCAACACAGCCCTCATTTTGGCTTTTCCGCAAAATGGAAACGGTGTTTATTTTCTGTGATGCTGCCGTGGCACTTTCTTTTCATCTCTGTTGTTGTTCCCCCCCCCCCGCTACTAATAAACAAACTCTACTTATGTTACTAAGGTACCTCTTGTAGATATTTTCAGTTTAAAAATAATTCAGTTTTTCCCTATTACCTCTCAACACTAAATTAAGCCTTCTGCACATGGAAAGCAATAAAAATACTTCTGGCAGAGCAAACTTCTCCTGTGCAAGATACCAGAGGAGGCAAAATTGGATTCTGCAGCAGACTCCAGGCTCCTGCCGCCGGCGGGAGAGCCCAGGCAGGGAGGGCCGGTGGGTCTGCTCACCGATATTGAGTCCCCCAAACTCCTCAATCAGCAAAAATAAATGCAGGTTGCCACTGGGAAATAAGCCAGCCCGGCTCCCGCGGGTTGGGTCTGGGATGCCGAGCCTTGCTGCGGGGGAAGCCCACTGGCTGCTGCCCCAGGGCAGCCCAGCCTCCCCCGGGACCACCTCCCGTGGGACCCTGTCCCTGCAGCCACCCCCGCGGCACCCCTGGGCTCCCGGCCGGGTTCCAGCCTCTGAGCCACCCCGCTTCATCTCATTTCATAGAATCAGAGAATCACAGAAGGGTTTGGGCTGGAAGGGACCTTTCAAGGCCATCCAGTCCAACCCCCTGCCATGGGCAGGGACATCCCCAACTAGATCAGGTTGCCCAGAGCCCCGTCCAGCCTGACCTGGAATGTTTCCAGGGATGGGGCATCTCCCACCTCTCTGGGCAACCTGTGCCAGGGCCTCACCACCTTCACTGTGAAAAACTTCTTCCTTAGGTCTAGTCTGAATCTCCCCTCCTTTAGTTTAAAACCGTCACCCCTTGTCCTGTCACAGCAGGCCCTGCTAAAAAGTCTGTCCCCGTCTTTCCTATAAGCCCCTTTAGGTACTGGAAGGCCGCAATAAGGTCTCCCCGGAGCCTTCTCTTCTCCAGGCTGAACAACCCCAACTCTTCACTCGTGGCAAGGCTCTTTGGTCTCACAGCTAATACGTAAGTATCAGCAAACAGCAGAAAGCAAATATTTACATTCAGAAAGTAAAAAAAGAACATTTGCAGCTTCCTCACGAGTAAACAGCCCTGCCCAGCTGTCTGCCTGCTGTTCTCCTCTGCCTGCGCACTCTCCCGCTACCATTAAAAACACAAACACAAAAGCAAAATAAAACTGACACCTTGAAAATATTTTCATTTCCAGGAGAGTTTGTTATGGTAACTTCAGCTGTACAAATAACAACAGAATCGGTGTTACAATGTAGCAAGTAACACTCATTTAGTGGGAATGTTACTTTCAGTGTGAGCTCAGCCCTTTTTTAAGCATTTCCAAGATAAACTGCACGGCCTGTCTGAGAAAACCCAGATCACCTAAAATGTATGCTTGCAGCTTCTAACTTTCAGATTTTCATTTAGGATATTCCAGTTACGAGTCCTGAGGGGAAATAAAAATAAAAAATGAATAAAAAAACTTGTCCTGGTTTTGGCTGGGATGGAGCCAGTTGTGTCTCCAGCAGCTCCTGTGGTTTGGATTCAGTGTGTGAGGGATGGTGACAGCACACGGATGGTGTTGGGTGGTGCTGAGCGGCCACGGACATTTTGCAGTTTCCCGGGTTTGGCTGATGTGCAGGTGCCAAAACCTGGGAGGGGCAGAGCCGGAATAGTTGATCCCAACTGGCCAGAGAGAGTGTTCCCTACCAGAGACGGCATGGCCGGGGTGAGGGAGGGTCGGCCGGTGGGGCACTAGGCTTTTAGACCCTGAACTTGCCTTAATCCTGAAGCTTCCCTTCGGGTTGCTTTTTTTTTTTTGTTTCCCTGTTTTTCCTTTTTTGTTTTTCGTTCGTTGGGCTGTTGGTTCCCTCGCCTGCTCTCCCTGGAACTGGCTGTGCTGGGATAGCTGGGGGGGATACCCCTGCTCCCTGCCTGCTGCTCGGGACGGGCTGTGTCGGTCGTCGGGGGGTGAGAAACTGTGCATCGTTTGTTTTATATATTCTATTATCCTTATATATATTATCATTATTATCATTATTAATATATTTTTCTATTTTTCCTTTGCTGTCCCGGTGAGCTGTTTTTATCTCAACCCGCGAGTTTCCCTTTCTCTCTGATTCTCCTTCCCACCCCACCGGGGAAGGGGGCAGTGAGCGAGCGGCTGCGTGGGATTTCGGTTACAATTTGGGGTTAAACCACAACAGAACTCCAGCAAAAAATAATTAGCCTACAGCATCAGTTCCCCCTGGTGAACGGCACGTCCAGAAACCCAAGGAACGCCTTCGCATCAGCCTGCTTCAGTGCTGCCGGGCGGGCTGGACGCTCGGGCAGATCTGTTGGACACAGAGCAGCACCTCGCCCGGCGCATCTTGCCTTTAGCTTACCCAGGTAAACTGAGAAATGCAGGCAGCGACGACTGGCACCTGCTGTACAGCAGTAACGTCAAGCGAAGTTCAAACGCGGCTAAGCAAACTTTTCCAGAAGGTCCTGCTGCTCCTTTCTGGTTCCCAAAAAGGCTGTTTTCCAACAACCCCTGCAATTTAAAGCTGTGGGCAGAGCTTCACGATGGGTGGGCAGCTAATGGCAATGCTCTGCCAAGCAAGCAAGCAGGCAGGCAGGCAGGCAGGCAAGCAAGCAAGCAAGCGAGCGAGCGAGCAAGCAAGCGAGCGAGCGAGCAAGCAGCTGCAGGCCCTCAGGCAGCAATTCTCCAGGAAAGTGCCCAAAGTGCCCATCACGGCTCGGCTCGGCTCAGGCCTCGTGTGGGGCCTCAGAGAGCTGGCTGCTCACCAGGCTGGCGCCTCATCCTTCTCCCTTCTGGTTTTATGGGCTAAGGGGGTGTCAAAGGGCGTTTGCTGTAGCTCAGGCAACACACAGAAATTCATGGTGGTTACTCAATTTCTGTCTCACATGGCGCTTTTGTTTAAGAAAACTAGGCAAAGACTGTATTCATGTATGTCTGTAAAATGGGTGCAAAAATGTGTCGTTGCAAGTGGTGGATTGCTGGATGAGCAGGATATGGACTGGCTGCTTATCAGGGCCTGTGTCTGGTCCCAGTCCACGCTATACTGGCAGACTGGAAACCTGACCTGGGACAATGAGGGTAAGTATAAGCTAATGCTCTCAGCAAGGTCAAGTTTACTAATACAGGATGAGAAGCAGCTGCCAGAGGGTCTGGGGTTGCTGGGCATCCCAAGCTAAATGCACACTGGGCATGGCCCACTCTTCTGGGAAAACCCGCACCTTGTGAAGGAGGAGGCACAGGCGCAAGCAAGCCCCGCGGGAAGCGCGACGCAACGCCCTTATTCTGCCCACGAGGCCTCAGCTGGCCCCGCGCTGGGCTCCCGCTTCCCCGGAGTGTGGAGCCAGCTGGAGGCAATCCAGAGGAGAGCCATACAAATCCGCAGACGGCCTCCGAGGAGCGGTACGGAGGGTGGACCACCTTCCCCTGGCCTCCAGCAAGGCTGAAAAAGTCTATGTTAAAGACCGCTTCAAAATGAACCGTATTGTTTCTTCTCCAGGTGGGTAAAGGGCAAGGGGGGAAGGAACTGGCCCAAGTTTTGTGCGTATTGTGTTTATATGGCAAGGTTTCGGTGTTGAGGGGGCTTCATGGGTGGCTTCTGTCCTTTCCCGGTTTGCTCTGCAGCTGAGTAGTTTGGAGGGAGCGAGGGAAACGAGCCGAAAGCCACAAAGTCAAGGTGACGAAGGAGGATTGCTGGTGAGCACGTCATCTGTTTTACCCTTCCCTAGTTTAACACCTCACTGCTATTTGCAGGCCCTGCCTGCAAGCAACGGGAGGAGCGTGTGAGAGGAAGAGGGCACCATTCCTTTGTGAAAACAGTCCCTACAGCCCTCAGCAAATCATGAGATTTCCCGGCATGGAGCACAGATTGCATTGTGGCAGAAGAATTGTTATGACAGAAATATTCTGGAAGTCAGTTGCCCAAAGAGTGATTATAGCATGGTTTGGGTTGGAAGGGACCTTTTAAGGATCATCTTTTCCAACCCCCCTGCAATGGGCAGGGACACCGTCCACGGGGTCAGGCTGATCAAAGCCTTGTCCAACCTGATCATGTCCACATACGTATGAAACCATGGATTTATGCAGGTGATTGAAACAAGATGGGCAGCAAGGCTGGACTCTGAACAGGCTTTGCAAGGAAAGACAGGAGTTTGGCCAGTCTTGTTTCCAGGTTCTTCTGGTTTAGGGGCAGCCTGCATTAGTTTCCACTCGGTGGAGATAGCGTGTCAGAGGCTCCTTCCCTCTAGCATGGCTTGGGAAGCCTCTGAGGGACAGCCGCTGTAGGGAGGAAGGTTCCTGAGCAGCGTGGTGGACCTGGGGGGTTGCTGCTGTGGTATTTGGAATGGATTTTTATTTTTTTTGTTGTTGTTGACCAAGACATCACAGTAATAAACATGAATTAGGCTCAGGTTGCATTGAATTTTGGAAGCAACAGGTTCCAGGGTTTTCCCTGTCTGTCTCGCCCCCTCGTGATCCTCCCTGCACTGCTCCGCAGGCTGACGTGAGCTGCCGCGAGGCTCCTTCCCTTCCGCGACGATATACATCTAGCGCAAGAGGCGGGGAGTTCTGGTGTGATGCTGAATATTACCAGCAACAGAATCCATCTATTTTCAAAGCGGTGATAGTGAAGTTTCCCGTTTCCTTCCCAGATCCAGTGAGATATCGGACCCAGGACAGCCAAGAGCGCGGGGTGAGCAGTGATTTGCATCCATATCTGGGGCACTGTTCTAGAAATATCCAGAGAAAATCATTGCATTTCACAGAACGGTGGGGTTGGCAGGGCCCTCTGGAGCCCACCCAGCCCAGCCCCTGCCAGAGCAGGGTCACCCAGCGCAGGCTGCACAGGGCCGCGTCCAGGCGGGTTGGAATCTCTCCAGAGAAGGAGACTCCACACCCTCCCTGGGCAGCCTGTGCCAGGGCTCGGGCACCTCACAGCGAAGACATTTTTCCTCGTGTTCAGGCGGAAGGGCGAGGGCAAAGAGGGGGCAAAGCTGAGGTTTGATTACCTTACCTAACGGCACAAAGCTACTGCTGCTGCTGTTGCTTTTTCGGATGCAGAATTTCATTGGCATCTTTAGCCTAAGAAGCAGATATTGGAGAGGGGTTCTTATGTTGTCAGTATCAGTGAGAAAACGAGTAAATTTGGCATTGAGGTCTCTCCTGGGATTGTAAATGCACTGAACTGATCTACAAAGAGTCGCACATCTATAATTTTGACAGAGATCAACAGCATTGATCTTTTTCAAAACAGCAAATTAGAAGGTAGAGTGAGACTCATGAATCAGGATTCTCTGTCACCGTTTCTTTGGTGATACTTTGTGGGTTTTTCACCTTTTCCCAAGGAAAGATTAAATGAAAGTGGCACCTGCCATTTACGTTTCTGAGGCAGGACATTGCATGGGTAGGATCGCTGGAAGCAGCTGTTCTTGGGGACTATTCAGAGGTTCCTGGTGCCGTTCCAACATCTGGTTACAGGCTCTGGAAAAGCGCTGGCTTGAGAAAGTCCTGCGGTCTCGCTGCTGCAGGAGAGGTCTGTGACCCCCCCCCGGTAGCTGGGAGATCAGTGGGACCTGTCTCCACGGTGTCACGCTCTCAGGTGGGAGGTGGGACACGTCAGACCACGGAGCTCTCTGCCTCTGGTGCCTAACACCAAAGAGCTCTTGCTGGTGGGCTTTCTTCTTCGTCAAGGAGTGCTTTGACACTGACCCGGGCACTGGTGCGTGTGGAGGTACAGGGATCAGCCTGCAGCCCTCAGCCTTGATCTTCACGGGGATGCGGGTCACATCCGTGGAGAAGATGCGGGGTTTGATATCTCAGGAGAGTGATGGAGCTGATATTTTGTGTATAAAAAAACTCTTAGACAATTCCTTTTAACAGGCTGTTCCTATGATATATGTTCCCTGCTCACCATCCTCTTACCTGATTTTCAATTGCAGTTAAAACTCGGACCTCTCCGCTGCCCTCTCGAAACCACCTAATCAATGCCCAGCATCCGAGCTGGTCCCCGGCTGATGTGCGACAATAGGAGCATTGTGTTCATATTGAAGACAAACGACTTCTCTGCTGCTGAACAATACCAGCTGATAAGTATCTTCTTGATCTACAATAGACCAATCCACAGACACCGAGTTTAATAGGCTGTCTACTCATCGGGGATATTCCTATTGAGCTATTTGTGCAGCTGCCTTGGATGTTTTGATAGTAGACCATCTTAATCTTTGCTTTTTTTTCTAGTATGTGTGGGGAAAAAAAAGAAGCTATAATTAAGTATCTCTCTGAAAGAAGTTGGGAAAACTCAGTCATGTTCCAGACCTCCTCACCTCCTCTCCCCCCTCAAAAAAAAATCTCAGGAAAATGAAGCTGGAGCTGGAGTGCGGGAAGGTGTGAGGAGAGGCTGAGAGGTGGGTTTGCGGAGCCTGAAGAAGCGGTGGAGGATCTTTCTGCCACCTTCAGCTCCCTAAAGCAGCCTATGGAGAAGACGGAGCCAGATGCACCCAGGGTGCACCGTGGAAAGGTGAGAGGCGCTGGCAGAAACAGATAACTTGGTGTTACCCCTGTGAGGTAGATGCTCAACTGGAGACCTTTGAGTCTCTCGCAAACTGAATTTTTCCACAACTACAATGTGAGCATAAGTGTGAAATTGTGATTAAAAGTGCCAGTGTGGTTTGGGAATACGTGAAAAAGGGACGCTGCAGTAAAGCTGCCTGTACAGAGGCTGTGGGCGTCCATCATGGCAACAGTGCCCAGATCCGGTAACCGGAGGTGTTTGTACGTGAGGGTCCAGGAACGAGGGAAGACCTTGTAACATGCCATGCAAAAAGCCGTGAACTCCATAAGCCTTTCTTTAACCAAACCGGAACTCCATAAGCCTTTCTTTAACCAAACCGGGTTGAAGTTCCTTGTCTGTAGGTATTTACATGATGGTTTGGCAACAGATGGGTCTTCAGAGAAACAGATAAAGGTATAAGAGCATCCAACGACTTTGCGTGAAGCTAACCAAGCCCAGGGAAGACGTGTGTCGCTTCAGCAGCGAGAGTACTCGGCGGGTGGAGCATCCCTCTCGACGTTGACGGGGCATGGTTTGCCGGGGTTTTGCTGGGCTTGGGGGGATGATGTAGTGTGGGGTGACTCTGCTTCTCGTGCAAGCCCTTCCCAGCGGGGCGGGAGGCAACGCCAGGAGACCCAGCGCCTGGGGCTGGGCACGGCAGACCCTGCAACGTAACGCTGCCTCTGGCCGTTACAGCCTTCAGGTGAGCAGTAAGGAATCCTTTCGTACCTGCTCCTTTCTAACTGTCTGCTACCTACCAGTGACTACATCTAGTGTTTTTCTAGGACTGTAGATGATGTACTCTGACTCATTCATTTCTTTGAAAACCTATTTTCTTTTGCCTCACTACTTTGGAAGCGGTTATATCAATTGCCCTTTTTTCTTGAACAATTTATTATTATTACAGCTCTCTTCTCTAGTTTTACAATGTCTGTAGTTAATGATGCAGGCTACTAAAAAGCCGCTTTATCCCAAGTAACTGTGAACGTCTGGCTTTATCAGTAGTGATGTAACAATTTCTGTAACTCCAAGTTAAAGAAAAAGCTTTATGTATCACGTTTGAAATGAGAGCTGGGTAATGTTTTAAAGCCAAAATGAGAAATGAGCCCAGTTTTCCTCTGTTTGACAAAGCACTTCTGTGAGAAAGGAGTGGCATTTTAGAAAATGTTCCTGCAGGTCTTATCACCCTGAAAGCAATGAAAGCAAACTCAGTTTTGGGGTTTATTTTTAAATGGTTTTCAGAAAACACTTCCAATTGCAAAATTGTCAGATTTTCTCTTCACCTGGATTGGGTCAATGAAGCTTCCCTAGGAGCAAAGCTGTGCCAACAGGTGACAAAGGCCGCGACGTTCAGTGTCTTCCGCTCAGAGTCCTTTATCTTTTTGCCTTTGCAGAGGAAATGTGGGAGATGGCTTGAATCGATGCTGAGACTTACGGATGTTTAGATTGTTTTTTTCCCCGAGTCCGGAGGTCTGATTTCCTTGGCACTGAAGTAACTCACCTCCAACATGTCCAGGGCGTGTGAAACAACCATGAGATGAAATACCGATGGTATTCGGGTGGGCAGACAGAGCTCTTTAATCTCCAGCTCATCGATCAGTTGTTAAATACTACATAATTTCACCCATGGAAAGCAATAGCAGAGACAGTAGCTTTAAAAATAACATTCTTGGGACTTGGCTTTGTTTCTTTAAGCTGACCAACAATGTGTAGACAGACAGAGGTTCTTCAGCTTGGGGTGAGGGGGGAGAGGGCTGAGAAGGGGTTGTGTTGGGTTTTGCTGGAAGCTGGAGAAGGCTATTCCTTGCTTCTCACAGTAGGAGGCATGTTGTGATCTGGCAGAGCATCTAAAACAAGAAAGAGAAAGTCGTGTCCCGTGTCGCCTCCCCCCGCAATCCTTTATTACCTTAGGAGGCCAAAACTCTAAAGAAAAGCAAATTAGATTAGGCAACACCATGAAGTGTACGACCATGAGCCAATATACACAATAATCATCTAGGCAGAACTTCCAAATGGGAAAAAACCCCAACCCACCAGGGCGGATGAGCCAAGGCGAGAAGGGTGTCTGCTCTCACCCCGTTCCTCCCAAAGGCTCTCCGGAGGGTACGTGGCAGCGCCCGCAGCAGTCGCGCCATCCCCTCCCTTCAGCGTGTGCTCCTCGGGCACCCCGGGGGAACACAGAGCTCCCACGCGCCCGAGCTGCGGAAGATGCTCTTGGCAGGTACCTTCCCAGGGCCGGCTGCTCTGTCACCGTTGAGCCTCTGAGCCCGCACCTGCTGCTGCATCTCTTTCTCCTTCCCATGTACCAGCGCAGACGTAGGCTCGTATTCCCATCACATTCCTCACCGTGAGGGCAGCTTGTTTGATGGGTGCTCAATCCTCCTGTGCCCCATCTTCCCGAGCTGGAACACCCGTCGGTCTGCACCGCCTCAGACGTGATTTGCTGCACAGCTGCAGCGGTTGGTACACCTGCTATTGCTGTGTGAATGTCTCTGGACAAGGTCTGAGCGTGCACCAGTGAGACGGATGTGATTTTTACCCCAGGAATTGTGGATAACTAATTAGTGGACTCGGAGCGTTGCTTTGCTCCATTATTTCCTTTTTCTGAGTGTGTCAATTTAGGATGCTCCCAGTGAATTACATCGGTTATTAGAAATTTTCTACAGTGATCTTTAAATATCATCTGTGTCATAAATATTTTATGACATTTTCAGTGGCAAATGATGAGTTTAATCAGACTCCAGAGAAATCTGGCTGGGAGCTAGGAGAGCACTCTAGGGCAGGGGCTCTTCAGAGAACATAAGTGTCAGGTTCCTGGGAGCTTTCGTACTCCTCTGAGCTAATGACAAATGCTCTTTCTACTTCCACACTGGAGAAGAGGAGATGTGCTCTCCCACCACCGCTGTCTGCTGCGCGAGTACCCGTCTCCTGCAGTCACAGCGTGCGGCCGTCTCGGTTTTCGCTGTCGTCACGAATCGCATCTGCTGCTGTAGCAGAGTTCGGAGCATCCATCGACGTTGCTTGTCTAGCCCGAGCTCAGCCAGACTAACCGAGGGTGCGGAGCTGCGCAGCGACAAAGCCGCCGGGAAAGCAAAGCACCGAAGCCGGGACCTGCTCGGCCCCGTGAGCCAGCGGTGCCGTTGTCCAAGGGGAGCGTGCGGGGAGCCGTGCCTCCAGCCTGCCCGCGGTCTGCCCGATGTCCCCGGTGTCGCACACCACGGCTCTGCAGCCCCCTCATCCGCTGCGTCTTGCTGAGCCTGAGAAGAAGTAATTTCCTTGGTAGCCCCGCACCTCCCGATAACTTAATCTTTTCATTTCTTCCCCCAGAGAACATTGCCTGAGACTTGGTGGGAAACATCTCAAACACAATATTTCTAGAAGTGAAAGGCATTAGAACTGCAATTGTGAACAAGTCAAATTACAAAGACTTTTCCCATGTGCTTCTCATGATCCACCCTCCAGGTCTGAAGTTAAACGTGCCATTGTAACACTGAACACCAGCGTGGCAGATGTCTCTGATAATTTGCTGTAATCAGTGATGAAAATGCTTGAAAGGTGCCTTTTCAATTTTGTAGTTAATAAATCTTTGTACTATGTAATCTCCATAACTTTTCTTTTAAAATTTAATCTTGCCAGTTAACTAAAGGGAGAGCAACGAATGCCGTACAGCCAGCCTGCGGGAGAGCCTTCGCTGTGCTCTCCAACCGCATCCCCGCGGCCTCGCTGGGGAGATGCTCGTCGGGCGGGTGGCTGCGTGGCGGTGGGGAACTGGGAGAGCTTTTGGGCCCAAAAGACTGCCCAGCAGTATGAAATCCAGGGTGACGAGCAGTCCCTTGGGGTCAACGCTTCTTAATGTCTTGACCCACAATCGGAAGAAGGGGTGGCTGCAGCGGAGGTAGGGCTGCTCCCGGGGGCGGGGGCAGGCTGGGACCGTGGTGGAGGGGTGGGAGCTGCGGGGGACCAGCAGCTCCCCGCATGGAGACTGGGGTGGTCACCCCTCTGTCAGTGCCCGGCTCACCTACGTTATTCTGTGAGCTGAAGTGCTCTCATTCCAGACTCTGTATTTAACACTTTTCTTTTTTCCTTCACAGTAGAAGTTCTGGAAGCTCTAAATAAAAATTTTAGAGAAAAAAAAGCTGCCTGAATCGAGATCCTTCTGCATAATGATGTGCTTTCCACAGAACTATAAATGTTAAACCACAAAAATTACTACCTGCGTTTTGGAACAAATCTCTAAAGATAATTAATGTACAGAGACAATTTTTACTTGAGACTGTTCCTTCAAGATGTATGGCTGTTACTCTTGGGAAGGAAAGTCCTGCATTATAAAATTCCTGCATGATGATGGTTGGTTAAAGAACTGCTGGCAACGTGGGAGAGATGCTGCCATCTACTCCAAAAATTCCAGGAATGATGAGAGGTCATCACGGCCAGAAGGTCACTTCTCATGAATGAAGCACATAAAATTTACCTTTTTGTGTAGAGCCACTTATTTAAAGTATAAGATTACCTCAACACCAAAAGGACAAGTGAAAAAAAGTTAAATCTCTCCTCTTAAAGGGAGGTGGTACAGAGCAGTCTGGGGAACTGATGGCTCAAAGCGGCTCAGTGGAAGATGCTTGAAACCACTCAGATGGTTACGACAAGCGGCGGTGACCTTCAGGAGGAAGGCGTGCTGGTGAAGGGTGGTCAGCACCGGCACCGCCGGGACCTGCTCTGCCTCCGCACCTCCAAGGGATGGTCAGCACCGGCACTGCCCGACCCTGCTCTGCCCCTGCACCTCCCCTCCAGCCCTGCCCGTGCACGGCGAGCGGTTCAAGAGGAGCACTACCTCACGGAGATGGTCGAAGCCCAGGCAGGGCCAAGCTTATGTCCTTAAAGCAAAGAGGGGTGCAATTAAATAAGCGAACAACTTCTGGCTTGCAGGGACGTCGTTAACGTAGCGTCTATTTGTTGTCAGGCCCAAAGCAAAGAGAGAGGCTGGAAGAGGTGGCCAGGCTGGAGCTGGGCAGCAGCCGGGCGGTGGGGTGGGACGGAGCCCCCGGCTTGGGCTGAGGGAGCACCTTCCTGCGTGGTGGATCGAGCGCTGCCTGTGAACAGAAAAACTTATAAAACCAGCAGAATTTGGGCACTGATTAGATAGTGACCTTTTTATAGAGTAAGGTGGAACAACCAACGCAATGCTGTCTTTTGTTTTTCCTAAAAAGGCGAAGAATGAAAAAAAAAAGGGGGCGGAGGGGATTTTAAGAAGACACTTGCTTAGTAAGGGCAGATGCGGCCGTTCCTGCTCCGTGTGTGCGGTTTTGGACTGGGCACAGGCAAGCCAAGCAGGGCTGAGCCACCACAACCTTCGTTGCCGCTGTCAGGCTTAACAGAAGTCGCAGCTTGCTCCCCGCGCTGGGTGGCAGGAGTCAAGAGAGATTCGCTGGGTGGCAAATATTGATATGAGAAGTAATTTAAGCTACTTCAGGCCTGAGAGAAGCCCGAAAGATAAGCCTCAATGACTTTACATGAGGAAAATGCTCAGATCTGAAAATAATACTTGAAATCAGTTAGTTCCTTTTTTCTAAATGAAAAACAGTCTAATATCTATAGAGTAGATAGAGTCATAGAATGGTTTGGGCTGGAAGGGACCTTTCAAGGCCATCTAGTCCAACCCCCTGCCAAGGGCAGGGACATCCTCAACTAGATCAGGTTGCCCAGAGCCCCGTCCAGCCTGACCTGGAATGTTTCCAGGGATGGGGCATCTCCCACCTCTCTGGGCAACCTGTGCCAGGGCCTCACTGCCCTCAGCGTGAAAAACTTCTTCCTTAGGTCTAGTCTGAATCTCCCCTCCTTTAGTTTAAAACCATCGCCCCTTGTCCTGTCACAGCAGGCCCTGCTGAAAAGTCTGTCCCCATCTTTCCTATAAGCCCCTTTAGGTACTGGAAGGCCGCAATAAGGTCTCCCCGGAGCCTTCTCTTCTCCAGGCTGAACAACCCCAGCTCTCTCAGCCTGTCTCCATAGCAGAGGGGCTCCAGCCCTCGGGTCATTTTTGTGGCCCTAGATAGTTTTCTTGGGTGCTGCTGTGTTGGGGTCTTTTTATAGACGCTTTATTTTAAGACTGCTCAGGGGAAAGCAAGTTTGACTGGGGAAGCCCAGCTTGGCTGCTCTGGTAACTCAGGCCGTGCAATTTATGAACTTGTTTCGGTTTGACTTGGAGCGGTGCTGTCTGGCTGGAAACCTGCTGTCCCCCAGGAGCTGGGGGGCAGGGAGCCCCGGGGAGCGCGGTCGACGAAGTCCTCCCCGGGAGGCTGCGCTCAGAGCCGCGTGGACACGGGGCTCTTGCTCTCCGCTGCGGCCAGCGCTGGCGGCAGGTGCCGGCCGTGGGGAGCTGCCGCGGGGCTGGTGGGCGGCGTGGGGGAGCAGGACCCCGTGCTGCACCACCGGCAACCGGCACGGAAAGGATGAGAGCGCGTTACTTGCTAGAACAGTTTATTACAAGGGCAAAATCTATAGAAAAGGAATACATTCCCTCGTGTAAATAGAGGAGACGTTTGCTGTGACAGAGCTAATTAGGCTCCTGCGAGAATTTATGCAGAGCTAATAAGAAGCAGAACTAAACGTTGTCTTAATTTACCCTCAAGCTCTCAAAAAATGTTGTTCATTCATGTTGCGCTAATTAAGCCAACAGCCATTAACCCTTTCTTCAGAGACAGAGACCCTTGGTACTGAAGAGGAATTAAACCGTATGCTTGCCAGTGAGCTGCTTCGTGTTTCTGCGAGTCTTCAAGCGCTTCTGCTCACCCTGCAGTGAGCAGCCGTGGTGCTGATCGGCGCGGAGAGGAGTTACTCCTCCGCCCTTCCCGGCTCCGGCTGTCGGCCTGGCGCTTGCTGCCCAGCACCCCGGCGTGTCGCCGCTCAACGTCCCTGCCTGGGATGGGGTTTTGGGCTCCAGCTAACCACAGCTCTGGGTCTGAGCCCTCTGCCCGTGTCACAGGGTGGGTTTGTGTTCAACGGTCGGTCAGTGCAGGACAGGTAATGGCACGGGAAGTCCTTGTGCAAGCCTCTGCTGGAGCTCAGCTCTTCCAAATGACAATTCTTGGTGCCCAGCTTGCTGCGAGAGGTAGCAGACATGATGAAAATCTTGCCCAAAGTCTGTTCTCACGAGACTTCAAGTTCAGTTTTGGTGGCTCTGGTCTGGGACAGTCCGGGCAAGGTTTAGGCAGTGTTTCAACCTTGGAGTGCTTAGCTAAACTCAACCTTAGCTCTGAGCATGACTAGACATATGCTCATCTCTGACAGTTTGCAAGTGACTGTTAAACTAGAAAATGCTACAAGTATGAGAGCTGTAAGGAAGAAATGAGATTTAGTGGGTTTTTCCTTTTTTTTTTCCTTTTTCCCACACAAAGCAGTGAAAACACATGATTAAGAGTAATCTGAAAAATAGAGACCTGATCTTCTGCCACTGCCTTTGCAGCATCACTTTTACCTGAAGTACTTCTGCAGCAGCTCATCCAACAGCCGGCTGCCCTGACTTCAATGTGCGGAGAGCAAAGCAGCTCCCTCTCTGTACCCGAGGTACGTTACCAGAATTCAAAGCGATAAGGAGAATGAAAAGGGCACAAAATGATATTTAGTCCTCATGTGCTTTAAAAAGCAGAGATGAACCCGGCGACTGCAGCACCAAGCAGAGAGGCTGCGGTGCCTTATTTTACAGAACAGCAGCGATGAGGCTTCATGCTTTGTAAGTGAGATGAGAATGAAATGCAAAACAGGGTGCAGGTTTTTGTTATCTTGTTCCTGTGACTGGTTTTGGGGTAGTGACCAGCAGTGAAAGACCGCACCCCGAGAGGAGCACCACCGCTGCCTTGCTGCAAGTTCCATTCTTGGTTAACGTGGGTCTTTTAATTTGGGTGTAAAGTCTCCCACGTTGGCTTCAGGTTATGTCTTGCAGATCTCCCTCTATTATTACGAGGAAGGAATATCCTTGGTAAGCACTGCGGTGCTCCTGAGTTTATCAGGTTTTTTGTTTGAATTTGTTTTTTGTTTGGTTTGGTTGTGGGTTTTTCTATCTTTTTCCCGGGTAACAACATCATGTGAGCCAATATTTAGCACTTTTGAGGGTGTTTAGTTACTTGGAGAAAATGTTATGAATTGTGCCAGTCGGTTGTGCTGCCTTGCCAAGGTTTCTCGCAAGGAGGTGGCTGGAAACGTGCACAGTGCAAAGGAAGCGGCGTGGCTACCGCAGCCAGCCAAGAGGGAAATCCGCACGCATCGGCACCCGGATGCTGTATGTGGCAAAGGAGAGAGAGAGAAAAAAACTAGTTACTTGTCCAACCGAGTGGGTGGATGTCCTAATATTACCCATCAGGGTATGGCCTGAAATTCTCTGCTGGCAGCCGGTGAGCTGGGAGAGTTCAGCACGGGAGCTGTGTTTCACGCTGCCCGTTCCGCCTCCCCGACGGAGGTGACTCCTGGGGCCCTGGGTCAGTACGAGGCAGCGCCTCGAAAGCGCGTACATGCGCTGATGTGAAGGAAGGACGAGCAGTCCCCAGAGGTCATCAATTATTCCACCAACCCAAGAAATGTCTCATTCGTAGGGTTGTTTATCAAATGGAAACAGCATGTGGCATTGGCTAAAGACATTTTACTTCGGTAATGAGATGGAAGTCTCACACCGATGTTTGTTTCTGCAGCTCTCCTTACGGAGCAGACTGCGTGCTCTGCAAGAGAATGCAAAGGCATGGCTCTTGCCAAACAGGGTGTGCAGCGAGGAGCAGAACAGCCCAGCGGTGCAAATAGTTGTCTCTTCCCTGGAAGATGTGGAAGAGGTTTTCAAGAACATATAAAACCCCCACCTTCTAGGAGAACTCTGCTCATTCACGTAAAGAATAGGAAATAAAGCAGAGGGGTTGGAACTAGATGATCTTTAAGGTCCCTTCCAAGCCGAACTATTCTGTGATTCTACGAGTCTCCTAATTAGACATGCTCAGCAAAGTCTGTCCTTGCGCATGTGTCCGTCCCTGTCCCAGTACGTGCGCCAGCCAAGTCCCTTGCCGATGTCTGCATCCATGGGCGCGCTGGGAGATGCAGCTGCTCCCCAGGCAGTTGTGTGCAGGTCACTTACAGCCAGCCCTGCCTGCCTGCCTGCTCCTGCCTGGTTTTCATATGGAAAGAAATACACACTCAAGGCATGGAGAGTTGACCTGGAACTGTAACGTGGCTACGATTTGATTTACCAGGCCTGCTTGTTTTCCGAATTTAGGTTTAAATTAAAAGCACACTTTCTATGAGATTGGGAGAGTAAAAGGCAAGGTGTCCATCCGAGGGGACCAGTTCTGGAGCAGTGCCCTGGCGGCTGACGGCGCTGCCTTGATCCCACGTCGCTGTGGCTCAGCTCTTCCATGGGCCGGGGGTGCCCGTGGGGCCGTGGTCGGGGTGGGGCTCACGTACCCTAAACGGCCTAGAAGTCTGTTGTTCCCGTCCAAAGGCAAGCGACGATAATGACAAGTTCACATAAGCAGGGTATTATTATTGTGTCTTTTTATTGTAAATTCAATGGAAACAACTATCAAAATGATCATTGGTTTAATTTTTTTAGTGTTAATGCTTTTATAAGCCGGTTAAAAACTCCAAGCAAATGAGAAATAATAAAGCTTTAATAAAAATTTAGGCTACTTTTTTCGTCTTTAGCAGTTCAAAATGCTTTTTGTTCTTTTAATCATCTCAATGTAAAAACTTGTGGTCATAAAATGCCAACAAGTGCTGTTGCGTAATATAAAGGTAATACCACATTTGGAGTGTATATGTGTGAGAATCTGTAGTGTCTGTGGACATAGTCCTGCCAGAAGTATTTTGTGGTGCAGTTTAGTAGCTTTAGCATCTTCATAGCTGTTGCTTCTTCCTTGAGGTGTGAGCAAAAATCAAATCCGGTTGGGTTTTGGCTTTTTTTTATATATACAAATAGGAGGCATTCACTAAGTCAATAAACCTTGCTCTGAATTGGGGGTGAGACGCAGTTAGGGAGATGTTCACTGTGCAGTTCTGAAGACAAAAATTGCTGCAGACATCTTGGAGAAAGCATCCATCAACATTCTGCAGGTATGTGCACGAACTACTTCCAAAACTATCTATTGATTCTGGATGCAAGCCAGGACCAATTGTCTGGGAAGCACAAACTCCAGCAATTTGAGTGAATTTTTAGTTATTTTAAGCATTTCTAATACTATCTCAATATTGTATCATGGTGTTATCTGTATTTTCAATCATAATTTATCAAATCACTGGCAGGTGACACAATATTTTTCAGACATGAACCTTTGCTCTTTCTTGAAATGGGAATACATTTCTAATGATAATGAGGTGGCTGGATAAAGCCATGTTAAGGTGTGTGTGGCCATGCCCTTTGGCGAAGTTTCCTACCATCTCTCTTGCGTGAAATCAAACTCACGTGACAGTTACCGTCCACGGGGAAGTTCCGTATGAGCGCAGACACATCCCCTGTGACGTTGTAAGCGTTTGCGTGTGCCAGAGCCCGTCGCTGTTCGGACGCGGGGACTGCAATGAAGTCAGCGAGTCGTCAGACAGCTCTTCGTGACATGTTGTACTTACTGACGGGGAGAGCCCTCGCCCGCTGCGGCGGGTGCCCATCGATTGAACGATGCTCTAGCGCTTCTCAATGCCCAATAATTCTTCCACAGAGGACACAACTGGTACTCAGAAGTCCTCTTTTAGGAGAAGTGGTCTTACTTACCTACTTCTTAATAACTATGAGCAGACGAAACAACCCACGTTTTAGAAGGGAAAATACATACTATTTTTTTCCCCGGCTGGGTGCCGGGTGGCTCCAGACTGCAGAGCGCTCTGCAAAACCATTGCGCGGACCTGGATGTAGGTGACCGGCATGTGTCTGAGCCTGCCCGGAGCCACCCGGGCTGGTTCCTCTCAGGTTGTCGCTCTCTCTTGCACGCTTTACGGAGACCAGAGCCGGACTTTGGTCAGAAGAGGCAGAGCCCACTCGTGCTCCAGCACGGGCAGGAGTCGGGAGGAAGAGGCAGCGTGGTGTCACCGGGGCCCGAGCCACCCACGTGGGTGCAACCTGCGAGACTGAAATGTCGGGGCGTGAATGCTCCTCGGGGAAGAAGAAAAGAGAGGGGAAAAATGCTCAAGAGAGGCCGAGAGCACAAACAGGCACTGAGGGGTTAGTGGGGGATGTGGGGAAATAGGTGCTTGCATCTCCTTGGCTACGACCAGAAAAGGCTGGTGATCTAATCCGTAACTAGATCGGGTTGTAGAACTGGGAAAAAGCCAAAATTTTAGATGCACGTTTTCTTCCTAAGAATGAGGAGAGAGGTAAAAGCCAAAAGCTAGAAAAATGTTAATCAAATAGCTTGAGTTAATAACAGTGGTTTGAGTTTGAGATATTTATCTGATTAACCTATAAATCTTGTGAATGTCTTATGAGTTGTGTTTGCTTAATTCTCTATTTTCTAAATTTCCGCGTGCAATTGTTACTTTGCACACTATAATGCAGGAAAAATCTCTCTCATTTTCAGTAAATGTTTTCGTATGCTTACCTAAAAACTGTATTTTTTTATCAACTGCACGTTCAATTAATTTTATACATTGTTGATGGATGCTCATCCTTAAGCAATGACGGTTCATGAGAGGAGGCAATTGCTTTGCTGAAGACTGTATTGATTTTTGTGCATTGTTGTTGTGTTATAGGATTGCACACCTGTTCAGGCCTCACGGTTTGCCTTGTTTTCATCCGTTTTCTACACAGATTTTATTTTCATTCCTGGTGTTACTGAAGTCAATGAGTTCACTGAAGCATGACTGGGCAGATCATTTGGATTTTCTGGTCTCACAAAATCTGGACAAAAAAATCATTTGATCTAAGGATGTCTTGTGATTACTTACCACTCTTACAGATGCTCAGTAGTTAAAATGAAGCTACAGCAACCACAGGTGGTTTGCAAACCTCATCGGATGGCGTTATATTTCCTGAAGTGCAGAGGCAGGTTGGGTCTGCAGCACTTACTGCGGCACCACCCTGCACAGCCTGTGTCGCTTCATTTTTTACACACACACTAAAAAAAACCCTTTCTCTTAGGACATTAAAAATACAGTACGAGACATAATTTAAAAATATGTAGTCTAAGGCAAGAGTAATACAGAGCTTCTCTGCCCATGTTTTTGCGTGACTTGGCACATCAACCACCTCCTTCCCCTGAAGACACGAGCAGTACTGTCGCTGGCCTCTGTATTTTCACCCCCAAGGCTGGTCCATAGAATCATAGAATCATGGCATCGTTTTGGTTGGAAGAGACCTCCAAGAGCATTGAGTCCAACCGTTAACCCAGCACTGCCAAGGCCACCACTAACCCATGTCCCCAAGCGCCACATCTACACGGCTTTTCAGTCCCCCCAGGGATGGGGACTCCCCCACTGCCCTGGGCAGCCTGTGCCAGGGCCTGACAGCCCTTTCGGGGAAGAAATGGTTCCCAAGATCCAACCTAAACCTCCCCTGGCGCAACTTGAGGCCGTTTCCCCTTGTCCTGTCGCCTGTTCCTTGGGAGCAGAGACCGACCCCCCCTGGCTCCAACCTCCTGTCAGGGAGTTGCAGAGAGCGAGAAGGTCTCCCCTCAGCCTCCTTTTCTCCAGGCCAAACCCCCCCAGGTCCCTCAGCCGCTCCTCACAGCACTTGTGCTCCAGCCCCTTCCCCAGCTCCGTTGCCTGTCTCTGGACACGCCGATTTGCTTTGTGCTTCCCAGGCAGACCTGAAGCACAGGGCACCGCAGAAGCCTCTCCTGGAGCTACCCATGCCAAGCTGATATCCCTGGAAATTTTTCGTGTGAGGTTTAAAAAAAAAAAAGTTTAGCTTCCTTCCAAGGAAAAGAAAGTGCAACGAGGGAGGAAAACATGACAGAAGAGAGTAGGTACTAAGAAGGAGACTGCACACCCGTCTGCGGGAGCGCGAGCTTGCCCTGCTGCAGGCCGTTGCCTCCGCGGCTGCCCCGCGCCGCCCGTCTCTCGCAGACGACGTCTCTCTGCGGCACAGTCTCGCCAGACCTGAGGCTCATCGGCGCAGGGGAACATCCAGAAGCGAACAACCTGCGAAACGCTGCACTGACAAACAGGTGTTCCGGAGAGTCCCTTTCGAGAGGCGACGACGGAGCTCCTCGCGCAACCCTGAGCTGTCGGGGTGCCTCGGTCCGGCCGGCCACGGTGACGCCCGGCGCCGGGGCAGCTCTTTGCCCTCAAGCCACGTGCAGGCACACGGGCAGGCGGGGGGTTTAGCAAAGGAAAGCAAAAGCAGGCAGAAGATGTGTTTCCTCTCTATAAACACACGGTGGAATAAGCATTAAAGAGGCAGCAGAATGAATTAAATTAAGGGACCCTGTTGTGCCTAAACCAGATCAGTGTAATGCGACTGTGGATATGTTTGGAAAGCGCAAATCAAAAGGTGTTAGCATCGGAGCAACGAGGGTCAGGGAGAGCTCTGAAAATGGAGAGTAGGAGAAAAACTGACTTCTCTTTTGAAGCAGCTTATTGTTCGTAATTGTGGTTGGACCTGTCAGCTGGGAGAACTGCAGCTGGAATGGGAAGTGCAGTTCACGTTTTCATGAGCTGAAGTAACTGTTTCTGAGATTATTTTTCTGTTTCTTCTTTTTCCCCTTGTGATCATGTTAATACTTTTTAAATGCAAAGACAGGTCTGAAGAGTGTTTCTTTAAAAATGAAAGCTAATTTTTAGACCATCATATTTTTGGCATGTCTTCCTAACGAAGCACTTGCAATCAGGCACCTGCAGTGCGCTGGTGCCCAGCCGGTGCCGGTATGACAGGTGCCCCGTGTCACGTCTGTACCAGGGCATTTGATTTTCCTCCTGCTCTGGGATCCTCAGGTGGCATCCATTCCCCAACGAACACTTCTGCTGAACACACATCGGGCTTAAAAGCGCAGCAATTTGTTAGTGTTTGGCTGCACAAGGTCCCCTAGGAGGAAAAAGTGCAGCACACTCTTGAGTCCCAGCCCTGTGAATCAGGAGAAGCAAGATCTGGATACGTGAAAATTTCTTGCTGTTTCTTCCAGGGAATCAATGGTAGAAATTATAAAACCACGCCAAACCAACCCGACATCCCAGAATGTCTCTGAGGGGTTTCCCTGCGCATCGCGGATACTCTCAGCCCTTCTCAGGGCAGTACAGCAGCCCTGACAAGCCAGGGGTGGGGGTGACCGGGTGGCACGATATGCTCATGAGTGGGAAAAATGGGAACAAAAGGAATGTGGAGGCAGGATCACATAATAGACAGTTAAACTTCACCCGGTGGGAAGCTGGAAAACACTCTCCCTGTTTTGAGCTCTGCCTAGCCATAGATTTCCGTATACTTTCAGCAAGAAAATGAAAGCCAGCAGCTTAATAGCTTAAGTGTGAAGCTTACTGTCAAATTCAATCCTTTGGACGAGTAGAAAGAAAGTCTTCTGAGATAGATGGCAAATTTTACACGTGGGCAATTTCCTGCTCAACTTCTATTATCCTTTGACGAGTTGCTTTAGCTGTCTTTATATCTTTCTACTACTCTTTCTATTTCCTGAAGCAGGGATTAATGTGTCAGACAGGCCAGCAGCGTGCCAGGGGTACCCAAGACCGATCCTTGGAAAGCTTTCCTCCAGGATTGCTGGAGAGAGCAGAGGAAGCCTGTCAGTCGGAATGCGCCAGCTGTGGCTTTCTTGCTGAAGATGCAAAGCCTCCAATAGATGTAGTTAAATAATGCAGCAAGTCAATCGTGTTCTTCCAATTACCGATCGGGAAATCAGAAGAACAGACATGGGGTGATAGCCCGCAAGGCTGTTGAGCGTGCATGCCTCTCCGTTACCCCCGCCGCTGACGTGCTCCCCGTACTTCGCCACAGACCCCCCCTCCGTTTGTCATCCAAACCCGGAGCAGATGATTGCCATGAAGACAGAGAGCCCCGGTGTGAGAGGGGTTACTCCGCTGCACAGAGTTCATTCCGTTTTCTTCCCGTCTTCCCTGGCTCTGATCGATCCGATCAGCTCCCTGGGAAACTTCCCACCTGCCGCCTACCAGAAAGAGTCGTTCTCAATGCGTGCTGTATCGTTAGTTCCTAAAACAATTTTTTGCTGTGATTATTGTGATTTTGCTTATCTTGTGAAAATTTGTGCTATTTTATCTTTTTGTTGTTTGGAGAAAACTTCCCTTTTTGACCGAGATCTTTCTATTGTCAGTGTCTTCGCAGTACTCTCCTCGCCTTTGAGGAACACTGGCTTGGGGTTTCTTCTGCCGTGGTACCTTCAGGTTCTCTTTTGGGGAAAAGTTTGCATGAATCTTTAGCCTCGAATAGACCATCTTTAAACAATGTCTATGCTGCTGAAAAGCACCTCTAATATTTCATCTATTTCTTCTTCTAGTTTGCTTCAGTTAGCTTAAAACAAGCCCGTGGGGTCCCGCTCCCGAAGTGACAGGCTGCCGTGGGAGCGCGGCCGCAGCCGTGGGCGAGAACGGCTCTGGGCAGAGCTAGGCACAGCTCGCAGCGGTGAGTGACAGTCTGGATTTTCAGTCTACTGTAAATCACCCTGCCGCCGGGTGTTTTATAGGCAGAAACCCAGACGATGGAGACCTTAGCAATGAGATATTGTTAATTTTCTGTGTGTCTTGTGCTGGAGCTACCCGGCAGGGCAAAGGAAAACACAAGGTAATATCTGCTTTCCAGCCAAACACAGCAGCAGTTATTTTCTGTGAAGGAAAGACAGAGACTCTCGGCTACAGAGGTTAAATTTCAAATACAGACAACAGAATCCTGGCTTGACCCGGGATCTGGGTGAAACCACAGGTTTCTCTATGTGAGCATGTACCATATTTCTTTTTAGCTTATGGATATCTAGAGCATTTTTACCTCTTATCAATTAATTTCAAGTTAAATAAAATGAAAGGAGTGAAACGAATACCATAGATTTAAAAAGAATAAAAGGAACAGCTCCAGAGTTTCATGAGCTTTATCTGATTTTCTTCTAAAACATTCCAGCCCTCTAGCTACAATATTATTTTCCTTTCTAGCCCACATTTCTAGTGCTAGGACAAATATGAACACCTGCTCCCAAACTACTAATCTTTGGGTTTATTATCTAAACCAGCATAGATCATAGAATCATAGAATTGTTCTGGTTGGAAGAGACCTCCAAGATCATCGGGTCCAACCATTAACCCAGCATTACCAAGTCCCCCACTAAATCATATCCCTTAGGGCCTCATCCAAACATCTTTTGAATCCCTCCAGGGATGGGGACTCCACCACCTCCCTGGGCAGCCTCT
The DNA here is from genome assembly GCA_009819775.1 of Phoenicopterus ruber ruber. NCBI lineage: Eukaryota > Metazoa > Chordata > Aves > Phoenicopteriformes > Phoenicopteridae > Phoenicopterus > Phoenicopterus ruber. Next base: position 756,612 of record CM020219.1, read on the forward strand.
TCCAATGCCCGACAACCCTTTCAGTGAAGAAATTTTTACGAATGTCCAATCTAAACCTCCCCTGGCGCAACTTGAGGCCATTTCCTCTTGTTCTCTTTATAGAGATAAATCTCTATAAAATACTTTGCATACATTCTTAAATACATTTTTCACAAACTTTTTTGGAGGAAAAAAGGATGTTCTCCTGGCCGCCCCTGAAACCTCAGCCACCGAGCTGTTGTCTTTGAAATCTTCGGAGCGCGAGCCGGAGTTTCTCGCATGGTGCATTCACTAACCACCTACCTCAGGGTCCTTCTCGGCGCCAGCGAGTCCGGCCGCCGCGACTGTTGCTGGTGTTGATGTGCTTTCAAGGAGCCGGTAAGAGTTCTGTTTGCGTGCGTGCGTGCGTTAAAGATGCAGCCCGTTTTGCGGGAAGCACCTTCGTTCTGCTTTGGGCGCTGTTGAGCTCCGTCTGACGGACGAGCAGGCAGCGATCGGGGGTCAGCGGGGCGAGGAGCGGGGTCCCGCACACAGCGAGCAGCATCTCCCCGCTCCTGCGGCTTCCTTATTTGTGATTCTTTATTTTTCCAGAGATATGGTTTTGGTTTTCACTTCTGCAAAGAAACGCTTTGCTTCTCAGTTAGAGAAGTCAAGGCTGTTCCTCGGGACAAACAAATAAACCCGGGTATTTTGCTGCGGAGAGGAGGTTTATCAGCAGGTCGTGCTGGCGCCTGCGTGCGGGTTCCTGCGCCGACGCATCGCGGAGCCGATCGCGCTGTGCCAACGCCTGCCGATGGCTCGGCAGCGAGTCGCGTTTCACCCAGCGTGACTTAAACCCTCCCGCCTTCAAGGCCAGCCCTTTCAGACCTGCCCTTTATCGGGCAGCGCAGCCCACTGCGGATCCCAGGCGGGAGGATGGGACCTCAGCTCGGCCGCGGGTTGCAGACCTGACCGTGGCACGTTCCACCCCCTGCGCCGCACCGCGACACGCGCCCGAGAGCAGCCGGGCCAGCCGCGGTAACAGCAATCCAGCTTCCTCCTGAGCCGTCGTTATTTTCCATCCCTCTTCCCCCTAACCTTTCCTTAAATGACAAAGTTTCTTTAGCCAAGGTATTAATTTCCAGCTCCCCAAAAGCCTCTGCTGTGTGACTCCTACCTGTGGCATCACTCACGACTGCTGCCATTCTGCTGGAGAAAAATGCTGCTTTGTAATCTGACAGTCCATAAATGAAGCAGTTACGTGTCAAATAACATCTTTTGACAAACTCGCCGGATGAAAGACTTCTTCCTTTTGTGTGACATTTCGCCACATCTTTTTCTTCAATGTTTCTGACATTTTTCCCATTACTATGATGAAGTTCTAAGGTAAAAAGGAACTAATGGTTTGTTCTTCTCATGAAAAGAAAAGGGAATGCAATGAAAATTAGATGAAAAAATAGCTAATATTGTAGTAGTCGAGGGGAAGATGTAGGACTGAGGATTGGTGCATGTGTAGATGTGATAATAAATATGAATGTTGATGGTTTGAGATCAACTATGCAATAGGATTATCTGACAAAATAGCATCCTACGAACACAGTATTGACTGTAGTTTCTGAAGGGGAATCCGTTCCTGTGTTTCTCAGTGGTAGTGACGTGGCTCAGCTTCTGGTGTTTTCCATCAGGAAGCCAACTCCGGGCTATAGGATGGCACCCAGAAACACAGATATTCAGACAATATAAATGCAACATGTCTGTATATAAATACATTTAGCGTGTATAAATGCATTATTCGTGTATAACAAGACTGGTGGAAAACTCCAATTTTGTTTTCGTCATTCACATTCTTGCAGCCGTGTAGCAGCTTTTGCGAGGTTCGCATTCTGCCTTCAGGTCGCTTTGCATTTGCGGGGGGGCCGTTGCAGGGCAGAACCCTGCTCCTCTCTGCTCTGACCAGGCTTTGAAGGCCGTCGCCTTTTCAGAGTTTAAATCTCCTTGGAGGCAGGAGAATTTCTTTTCAGGTTCCTGTATTGCATTTGAACGGTGTGCCTTGTGAACGTGACTTAAAAATTCTGTCTGTTGGGACTTTTATTTCGAATTTGCGATGGTGACAGCCATTGGATTTCATTTTGGTGTTGCTTGGTGACCTTGCAGCAGCAGGTTACACAGAGCGGGCAGTGGCAGCATCGTAACCTGGTCTTGCATGTAACTCCTCTAAAGTTACCTTTTGCCTGCGGAGCATTTGCAGAGTTGGGGGGCCAACAACTTCTGGAAACTGGGGAAAAAAAATGGGTTAGTCCTGCCAAGTTAATATTGAAAAAAAAAAAGACAGAAATACTGATGCAGAGGCAAGTGAACTATTGACTGTGGTTTCTCACGCCACAGGACATCTCGACAAAGGCACTGCGCTAACTGTACAGCAGCAATTATTTAATAGGCATGTACTTGGATCGGGACCCTCCCGGCGGCAGCCAGTTGTCATAGAACAAGGGGTGATGGTTTTAAACTAAAGGAGGGGAGATTCAGACTAGACATAAGGAAGAAGCTTTTCACTCTCAGGGTTGTGAGGCCCTGGCACAGGTTGCCCAGAGAGGTGGGAGATGCCCCATCCCTGGAAACATTCCAGGTCAGGCTGGACGGGGCTCTGGGCAACCTGGTCTAGTTGGGGATGTCCCTGCTCATGGCAGGGGGTTGGACCAGATGGCCTTGAAAGGTCCCTTCCAGCCCAAACCCTTCTGTGATTCTACAAGGGGCTCAGCTTTCACCCAGGCTTGTAAGAATTTCCCCAAATGCCTAGGGTTTGTCCCATAAGGCACTGCTGAGCATGAGTTCTTTATAGAATATATAATTCTATAAAAAGCTATATGAAGTTGTTTCACTAGAGTTATGCCTGCTGAGTATCTGCTGCTCGTACCCAGAGGACGGAGGAGGGGGCTTCTCCTTCTCGATCAGCTCAGGTGAGGGTGATGCTGGAAGAAAGAACTGGGAGGATGGAACAAGCCGGACAAGGGATTGTGCAGGTACCTGACATCTCCCCTCCTTGTCTTGCACATTTCTCTCCTGATGCCCACACGGTTGTCAGACAGAAGCAAAGAATGGGCACAAGCCTTGGCAGTTTGCAGTTCTGCATTGGAAATCAGCAGGTTGGTGTTGAGAAGCTTTCACATCTAAAGCATGTGGCTCATCTTCCTCGAGCTGACTGAAGTTGCTGGGGACTGTCAAATCAATCTGACCATTTTTTAGTTAAACTGATACTTAAAATGATCAATTCTGTGGAGTTTTCTGTTGTACTCAGCTGGGGGGAAGCAGAAGGATGCTCATGTGCTTAAGCATCTTCCTAAGCATTTATTTAGTTGAATCCCGCACATTGTATTTGACTTTCTGCAAAATAATTGTGATGCAAATAGTTATCTGGATTAGTACAAAGCCTCCAATGTCAGGTATTTTGCAAACACAAAGACAGCACTGTCATTCCCAGAGGGTCACAGTTTAAAAAGGATTTGCATCTCTAATTTCACTCTTAAAATTTTTCAAAAAGCTGCTAAGTAGGTGAAAACCTGGAGAAGAAATGTTTCCTCTGCTCTGTGTGAACTTGCCGATGTTAAAGATGACCGTGGTCAGGCAGATGCCACTTCAACCCTGTACATCCTTCGGCGATCGCATCATCTTTAGGCACCTGGATTGTCACTTTTCAATAACCATGGAATTCATTGTGAGGTGGAGCTTAGTGAGTTTGGTCTCTGTTACATTTGGGACTCAGCTGTCTGAGGCTTCGCCTTCCATGAACGGTTTTTCTTTTGCATTTGGGAAAAGCAAAACAAGCTGAAAAACCGAAGTAGAAAGCATCCTACAGAATTGTGAAGCCATTTTAGCATGTGTTTTGAGACATCCTGCATTCTCCCCAGTCATCTTCGATGTTATGATTATTTTTAATACCCAGTTAGGGAATATAGCCCTAAAATATTTTTTCTGATGGAAAAATAATATCTTTTAATGCTGTAGATAAATTCTTTCTCATTTTATTCCTACTTTTACTGAAATACTATCTAGATGTTTTTTCATTTGCAATGTAATGCTATATGACCTGGGTAAGGGTGATTTTTTGGTGTTAATTTTAACTACACGGCTTAAAGTTTCTAACAGGAGTGTAAAAATGCATTCGGTTATGTAATTAGACCTCTTTCTGTAGCGAAATATTGAAAACAGATATTAGCAGAATACTGATCATTTTTCAGAACTTTTGTATTAAAAGCCTACTTGGCCATATACGTATGTGGACACACGCACATATAAATATAAAACATTTATTTTTTAAGCATATCACCTTGCAGGAAACACAGTAGAACTAATTTCAATAATCACTTTAGTCGCATTGATTACAAATGCTTTTTATGATCCCAAAGTTTTGATTAACAAGAAAGTAAAAAGAAGTTGTTGCTTTCTGTATAATATTCTCTCCATTCTTATTGACCCTAATTACTGATTGATTTTTCTGCTTGAACAGCTGCATCCATAGCTGTGGAAGCCCCCTCACGTTCTTGGCTGTCACGTCTCATAATTCCTCTCGTGAGTTCAGCAGCTTTTATTTAAATGCTCATTTTTCTGCACTAGTTGCTTTTTGCTGCTTTGTGTCATAGAAGATGCAGCTGTAAAGAAAGTTAGACATTTACCGCCAACCCAGCCGGGGTCCATCATGTCCAGCATTTCCATAAAGATCAAAAAAGTAACAAGCAATTACTTTTTGAGGAGTCTTTTTTCCAATGTCATGTGCAGAACAGCCTGTATTTCCTTACGGTGTTATGGGAAAGCCATGGGAGACACCGTAAAACTCCAGCCGCGGTCATGAGACATGAACCCACCGCGTCCGTCCCATCCATACGCGCGCTGCTGGAACCTTCTTCCAGCGTTTTCCTGGGTACCAAAGCATCCAGGTTTTATTTCAGAGAGCTGTAGCAATATGTCTGTGCTTGTCCTCAGGAACACCATCTAGTTCCTATTTTTATGGGTTTTTCCCGATGTTGGGCCCTGATGTAGTGGTATGTCCCGTACCTGGCGCTGCCGGGGGCTGTCCCTGGGAGCAGCAGCCGTGCAGGAGAAGCCCCGGCTCCCCAGGCACCCCTCTCCTGCTGCCCACACGCTTCTCTCCCCCGCTCCCAGCACCGTTTCGTGGCCGTGCTGCTTTGCTCTCCCCATGCCGTGGACGCCCGAGCTGGCCGAAGGGGGTGGCCACTCGGCACGAGAGGGTGGGCAGTGGCCAACCCCCTCGGCACGCAGGTTCGGCACGCAGCATTCCTACGGATGCTCACACCCCCCAGCAGCTCGGGCTGCCAAAGGAGGTTTTGAATCAACATAAACTTCAAACTCCTTCACCTCATAAAACGCGGTTTTATTGAAACTCAACCATTAAAATACTGTAAATTCCACCGGGAGTTTGTTTTACAGAGAGAAAATTACAGCAGCCCAGCCACAGTAAAACAGCTGGTGCTGATTCTTTGGGAACGTATTCTTTCAATTCTTTCTTTCACTTTAATATCTGATTTGCAATTTTATTTTGTTTAATGACATAGATTTTAATACAGAACTTAAAACTGAAATAAAAACACAGCCTTACTTTTTTCACAGAATTTCTGTGTATCCCCGTGTCTAGTCATCTTATTCCAAGGGCTTTGTTCGTGTTTTTTAAATACTTCAGTGATTTGGGGCCGTTCAAGAAGTTTTCTCTGAGCATAGAAATTGCGAAGCAGCTACAGGAAAACTGTTGTGAAACATTACGGCGCCAGAGAAGACGTGCAGCAGCAAGCGGTGGGACGGGTGAAAGGCTGGACCGTGCGCAGCTGGCACGGCAGGAGCCCGGGCTGCCGCATTTGCAGGCAGCAGAAGTTAATCCCCGCTTCCAAGTTCCTTACAGTGCCGCGGAAGTTTGATGCTGCTTTCCTGCAGCGTGGCCTTTCAAATGATACGCAAAAAATTAAACAACTAAAACCTGAGATCTGAGATTTCATGTAATATACATCCAGAATAATTTATCACTAGAGGCTGAAGAATATAAAATGTTTTTTGGTCAACATTGGATTGATTTAAATATTTTGAATATGTTTAATGGGGTTTAAATTATTTTTAGCACAGACTTAACTGCTCTAATAGGATAGGAAAATTCTGAAGAACTTAGATACAAGAATAATTTATAAGGGTGCTTTATGCTGCGATGCACAGTAAATCATCGTGAATGGATGGAAATGATTTTTACAGCTCTTCTATTTGAGGACTGTTATAACAATGCAAACTACTTTTGAAGGACAGCAGGTGATTTTAGTTCAGTTTGTATCAGAGCATTCATGATTTAAAGTTCTTAAATGGCAAAAAACAAATTTATTTTTTCTACCAGGAGAGTGTTTTAAATCACCTTAAATACCAGTAGAGATTTATTCCAGTTTGCGGGATCCCATAATTAGCGCTGCAGAATACAGAAATTGTTCCTGGAGAACATCACCGATTCCCAGGGACAGGTCAAATGAGTGAGATTTCCAGGTTTTCTGTCCCCTCGTCACCGTGAGTGCCGGGACTGCAGCGCTGCCGGCACCGTGGGTCACACCGGAGCCGCCCCGGGGTCACTGCTGGCAGCTGCGAGAGCCGGTGCCACGGGCAGGACCTGCGTTCCCGGGACGGGACCGGTGGCTGCAGTGCTCCTTTCCACCCAGGACTCATCCAGCACTGCGCGAGATCTGGCTGCGAACAGACGGACAATACTCACAAGAATACGCACAGGAGTACATGCGAGGTGACCCCTGGAAAATGGCAATTATGGGAGTGGATTTCACATCTTTTCTCCTTCTACTTGTTGATCTGTTGTCATTAAAAGAAAAAAAGTTTCCATTCAAGCCAACAGCATGTTCCTGTGCTATGCAGGAGGGAGGAGTGACTGGGTCATCGTTAAAGTATGTCTCTCAAAAAAGCAGTAGCTTTTGATTATAGCCATCAGAAGATCCAGAACAGCCCACTGTTACAGGGTTCCTCTTAAATCTCTTAAATTCTGTGCTTCTACCCGCTTTGACCATCCCTTGAACACAATGCCTCAGCACTTTCAGAAAGAAACCTTTCCAGAGATTTAGGGGACTTCATTCCAGCAGGAAAAGGCATGAGAACCAATTCAAAATTCATGTTCAAAATCAGAAGCGCATTTTTAACAGCAAGGTTGATCAAACACAGAACAAACTGCTATGGAAATGGCGAAGAATCTGCCCATTGGCATCACTAAATCAGGACAGGTTTTTCTTTAAGATGGTATGCTTGATCTAAACCCAACCTGTCAATTGTGATACAGGGCAAGCGCTGAAATCAAATGCCCCGTCATACAGCGAAGGTCGTATCAGCTGGGACAGCAGTTCCTTCCTGCAGGACATCGAGGCAGTTACCGCAGCTGTTCTTGCATGACGAAGCTCCCAGCGGTACGAGCCACACTGCTCCCATCGCATCGCACGACTTGTAACAGAAACACCGTCTGGTTTGGGGGTTGTTGGGGTTTTTCCCCCCTTTCCCCATAAGCACTTCGTAGCATCCATTAGGGACCTGAAACTGTCTACTTAAGGACACGGTAAAATCCTTTCCCAGCTGGAACTCCTCCTTCCACCCCCCTCCAAGGCAAACAAACTCAGACTAAAAGCAGACTTTTATCTTACACTTTTAAAGACATTTTCTCGGGTGCATTAGTGCAGTGGAGGAAATCGCAAGCGATGCAGCGTAGGTTCCAGCTGGGCTCCTGGGTGTCAGACCCTGCCCGTGGCCGTGATCCCACCGCCGGGTATCTGCAGCGTGCGGCTGCCGTCCCAGCCCGCTGCCACACACCGGCTTAACAACTACTGACCAACTCTCTTCATCTTCCTGCGTTGTAAGCTTTTTTTCTGAAGCAAATTCCCCACTTCTACTGTTATCCACTATCTAGGATTTGCGTTTACAAGTTCATGCTCTTCTTAATTGCATATGTAGCTTCCCAAGTGCCTTAACAGAGGGGCACCTTCTAGATAAAATAATTATAATCAAATAAAGATAAATGCTCATTACATAAATAGCATATACAACAAATAGAACCTTTCAATTCAAAGGCTAAATGGCAGACTTAATGATGAATGATATAGACTAATTGCAGGTTTCATAACTCATTAGCATCAAAACGCAGAAATGCTTTAAGGCAGGGCAAATGGGCCAGTGCAGCCCTGCAGTGCCAGGCGCCAGCCGCCTGCCCGTCGACGGCCCATGCCAAGGAGTCGGTGGGTTTGTGCCCTTCCTGGCCCGCTTTTCTCAGCAGCATTTCTGACGGCGTGAGGGCTGGCAGCAATGCGGGGGGCTGGGTGGTGGCGGGGCCCGGCGAGCAGCCTTGCTCTGGCTGGCAGGACTGGCGCATCCCGCCGAAAGCTCTGCTCCTGCTCGTGCCCGCCCGCCCCTGCGGCTCCTTTCACGCATATAGAGCACACGGCGTCTGTGCTGAATTATTGACGGGACTGCTTTATCTTGTGGACATCTTCTCAACAGGGTGCAAGGTCAAGCCGATGACAAAATCTTTGCAGAGCGGCACCGCAGCCTGTCTCGCTACTCGTCTTCTAGACGGTGAGCTGCAGGTACCCACTGCTGTGGAATCTGCTCAGTACTGCGCCAGCACAACAGAACCACGCCACTCTATTCCATCACTTTCTGGCCATGCAGGAAAGACTCAGGCTGCTTTGCTTATTTTTGTTTGGGTGTTCAAGCTAGTGTGAGGGTAGGAAGTTACCCACAAAGGCTGACAACGAAACCAACGGCACGCAGGAGCTGCTGGGGCCGAGATCTGTGTACGGAATCACCCCGTCAGGTACCGCCTCAGGAGTCACTGCTTCGGCTAAATGGGAAGATCCTGTAAGCACAGGGTGTAAAATAAAAGGGTAACCCAGTACCCTGCCCGCCCTCTCCCTAGTATTTGCGTGCATATGTACACGTATATTACTTCAAACTTCCTGAAAGAGAAAGGGTGCTAAATACTGCTCCCAAAATTCACTGAGGTTAATGAGCGGTAGTTTAACCGCCACTACGAACAAGGCAGGTAAAAACCTTACAAAACTGCTGCACTCGGTGACTTCCTGGGGCAAGCAGCTATGGAGTCTTTTTCGTATACTGTCTGAAAAAAAAGTATTTCTTTTGCTATAGTTTGATGGAAACAACAAGGAAAATTATTGAACTCATCGGGTTGCGATGTGTCCATTTCTGTATGATGGTTCCTTGTAGCTGAAAGAGTAGCACTGTGTAACTCAGCTGTTTTGTCATCTGTCTGTCTGTCTATCTATCTATTTATCTACCTATATAGCTATCCATCTACGTACTTATCCACCTACATACTTACCTATCTGCCTCTTCTATGCGCAGGAGACCTACAAAGAGACGTACCGCATGGAAGACCCAAGGGAGAAATTTGCAGCAGTAGAGCAATTCCCTCTCCCTGTAGCCGAACCCCCCGTGGTCTCCCTGAGCCTGGAGGGCCAGAGCAAGACGTACGGGTCTGTCTTGCAGCGGGGGCACGTGCGAAGCGGTGAGTGGAACTTGCAGAACGGGCGGATAGAGATCTGCTATCAATTATAGAGGCTCTGCTCATTTGTATCAGCTGTGGCTGGTGCAATGTGACTCCGAGACCAGCTTTAAACTCCAGCCTGAAGGTGCTTCTCCTGCTCACCCACATCTTATGGGTGGCAGCTCCTGGTGCTGAAGCCGAAGAAGCTGTGTCAGTGAAAGCTGGCTCTGGTGGCATTTGTCCCGTGGCCGCAGGCTGGCCTGCATGCCGTTGGCCATGCTACTGCATGACCCCGCAGAACCTTACAGGTAAAATTGCTGCGAAGGTCTGCAGGAGACACGGAAAAGAGTCCCCACGTAGCAGAGGGTGGTAACCTTGCTGTCAGTCCTACCCGGAGGGACGCTCCCGCGGCCGCTCGACCAGCCGCCGCACGGCCAGACCGCTCCACGCAGCAGCCTCCGGACAAACGTCAGGAGCAACACTGCGAATTCTGTAGCGCTTTCACTGAGCTGATGGAAATCTCCTGCATAATGAGAAGATAAACCTGGAGCTTCGTTGAGAGATTTGCCTGGCTGAGAGAAATCCTACCAATTTGGAGATGTCATATTTGGGAGAGAAAAGTTGGAACGAATCCTATCACGCCTGTGACAAGTGATGTCAAACGTGATGCGCACAAGGACTATCTTTTTTGGCCTGGTTTACGTGGTATTATTAGAAAAGTATGTTGATACGGCTTTCAAGCAGGAATTACAATTATCGATGTCCGTGGAGCAGTCGCGTCCTGGCACTCACGAGCGGACCTGCGCCGGGGCTGTCTGAGCCGTCACAGCAGCTCCGAGGGGCAGAGCCTTGCCCCCTTGTCAGAGGGGTTCCTCAGGCGAGCCAGACCCCGTCGGGTGTCGGTGGTCGCGGTGGCCCTGCCCGGGCGCTGGAGCGGGCCACCCTGCAGAGGACACGCCAGGGGCTGGGAAGGTGCCCAGGGACACCCCTCCGTCCTCCAGCACCTGCAGCTCCACGGGAAGAGGAGCAGAGAAAGCTGCCCGCAGCGAGCCGGCCGCCTTCCTCCAGCGCCTCAGGGATGCCGGTCCAGTCCCCGTGCTCGGAGGGACCTCATATGCGTCTCCTGTTCGCAGAGGAAATGCCAGGAAAAGGGCTGGGAAGCACTCCAGGGACTGGGAAGAAACGTACCACGTTGTGGTTGCAACTGTCTCTGCAGCGGCAGCGGCAGCACAAGTTCCAGTTTAGCTGGGAGGGATTATACATCGCTCAGTAACAGCCGTTGTTTGCCCCGAAGCCTGTGCACCCGCCCGTCCTCTGCCCACGGATGCTGACTCCTCCTCTGCCCACTCGGCATCCTCATTCTCGACTGCGAGGACTGATAAAGTGACAACACCCAGTATTTGGCCGGTACATCCTTTACTACGTGCGTTGACTCTGCCCGTAAGACTTACTGCCATTTAAATTCTAAAACCCACAGACTTTAAAAAAAAATTAAACTCAAAATAAGAAAGAAACGTAGTGCAGAGTCACTGCTAACTATATCCTGACTTTAGTTTTAATTATGGGAGATGCGGTTGTAAAATGAAACCTTTAGATAATTCACGTTGAAGGGTGAGTCTTGTGGGAACATTAATTGCTTACTGTTATAGCTTATTTTTATTATGTTGTCTTGTTACACTTATTTGTTAGGAAATATTTGTAAAACTTTGATAGCAATGATGTAGAAACCCTAAATTTCTGTAACATATGTGAAAATGCTGTGTCAGACAGCCAGTAGCATATTGCAGGTAAAATCAGGCAGAAGAGAGCTGCGCCGGAGAGCGCTGCCGTTCTGCTTGAGTTTAAAATGAACTGAAAAGACATTTCTCATCTATCACAAGCTACAGGGTTACAGAACAGGCCCAGCATCTGGAAACATTTCAAACCTTCCTTTTTCCTCATTTAGAGTTTAACCTTTTGAAACATAATAAACACCTTTTTATTGGGAAAAAAAAGAAAAAAAAGCTAGTGGCTTTTTAGAACTTTGCAAGGCAAACCTGGGAAATCAGTGGGAAATCTGTCCGGTTACGTTTGAGAAATTATAATTTGTTCCGTGTGCCCGAGCTTGCCTCTCTTCCCGCGCCCATCGGGGCTGGCAAGGGCCTGGAGAGCAGCTGGCGCGTGAGGCTCAGCGACGGGTCCTCACTTCAGAACTTCCTCGCCACCAGACGCAGGACCAAAGCATCGCCCCCGTTCTCCATCCGCAGAGGGCGCGAGATGTTCGGTGATAAAGTTCCCAACGGCACAAAGGCACAGCGGTGAAACACAACGGGGGCGATGCCACGGAGCATGTTCGGAGCACGCACCGGAGGCGTCTGAGGAAGGCTGGGCAGGGTTTTACAACAGAGCGTTGCGTGGGAGGAGGGTTCTGGGCTATGGTGTCGCCGAACTACAGGTCTCCACTTCTCTGAAGGGGTAAGAGTCAGAGAAGCTACAGCTGGGAGAACTACAGGTCTCCACTTCTCTGAAGGGGTAAGAGTCAGAGAAGCTACAGCTGGGAATGGTGCCAGATTGGCCAAAATGGGAAAAAAAAAAGTATTTCCATTTTTTTGCCACATAAAATAAAATAACCTGCCCCGTCAAATATCTCAGGCTGTGAAAGCTTTGAGCCTGCGGACCTTGTGAACGGGGCATTTTTGCATCCGTTTAATGTGTTGCTGAATAACCGTTGTGAGATGACTGACTGAAATTCTCTGTAACATACGGAGAAATGTGGAGAGATAAAACAGCCTTAAAAGCATGGGGAAAACCAACAAAAATAAAGCAGCTGAATGAAGTTTGCTCATGACAGCTGTTCAGTGCTACGCTAGCCGCTCGCTGCTGTTGATATATGCTTAGGCACACGATCGTGTTTCTTCAACCCTACTTCTGAGTTGCGGCAAAAATAACGTAAAAGAATACTCATTAGCCACAAACCTCCTTGTTTGCATGCAGATAGGGACGGGCATTTGCATATAAATAATCCGCTCCTTAGACATTTCTGGGGAGACAGACTTAGTTTTATGGGTGTTTGTGACGACTGCGTAGGCAAAGAGATGGTCAGGCTGAAACGCAGCAGCTGTCCGGGCTGGAGCAGATGTTCAGGAACACCGTTTTGCAGTTTGACCAACTCTAGCAATTAAACAGAACATTTGGACCTTGGGAAGATGCAGAAAACTTCAAGTATTCCCATGCTGCATCTCAATATTTTATGCCCTTCTGCTTTCAAAGCCGTATCAGCCAGAAAATACACTTGCAGCCCGAGCTGAAGTCCTTGCGCGCGGTTGATAAAGGACTTCTTATCCAAGCCTTTCTTTTCAAAAGGAAAGCAAGAAGGTAGACTCCTTATTTCTGCAACATCTAAAAAGCCATGTCTGACTTCAGATATTTTTTTCTAAATATTTGGAGTGCTGATTTCCTGTCATATTGATGCAATGATGACATATATGATGCGGTGATTAATCACTCCTCTAGTCACCATTCACTTCCCTTGGTACGTAGGTTAGGCAGCAAAGAGCTGTGCCTAATTTAGCAAGGATAAATCTGTTTATCCCGAGTAGGTTATTTCACTGTTCAGCACCATTTCTTCATAGTAAGTTTCGGTTACTTTTGACTCTTGACCAACAGAGAACTGATACATATGACCATCTTTTAAACACCATTAACCTGATGATGTAACATAGAGAAGCCCATTAATTCAAATATACATAATCAAAAAGTCATGCAAACTAAATTAGATATACAGTTAGTGCAAGATACGCCATCTGTTCAAACTTTCTAAGGGCTAAAGTAGCTGAGATGAAGCCAATTTCAGTAGGCAATAATAAAATTATGCTGCAGAATTACAGGCTCTACAACTCATAATTTATTCCCTTTCTCTTAAATGATTATCCTAAATCACATGAATACAGTCACCTTCATCCATACATTACCTGTTCTGCCTTCTTTTTGACTATTAAATTCAACCACCTTTGCTAGTGAAATGTAGAACAGAAGTCATATAGCTGCCGAAATGGCGTAGGAAAACGTGTCATTAATTTCCTGCCAGCAGTAATTTCAAATATTTTATATGCTTTCTTCAAATGGTCACCACTTGTTCAATACAAGCAAAATAGACGTTAAATTATACAGCTGACCCTTGCGTATAATGTATTGAATATTGCCGTGTTTATGGATGTGATGCTATTTTGCACAAACATTATGGGTCTTAAACTGATATGCACCCCAGTTGCCCCATCAAACAAAACGCTTGGGAAAGTCCGAAGCAAAAAAATTGTTTGCTGTTAAAACAACTTATTGTTTCAGACTTACAAAATGTCACTTGAATAAATCAGCCCCAAATGCTTTTTGCTTATTTTTTTTACTGTAAAAATGCTTTTTACAGTAACGGAGGGGCTGAAAATCCCCGCTTTGGAGGGTGTCCACGCGCTCCCACGCTTGGAAGGGTATGACCTTTCCGAACTGACTGTGGCGGAAGCCGAGCAGAGTCTCCTGTGCGACGCTGGGACAGCGGGGGTAAGCGCAGCGGGAGCGTCGGGATGCGGAGACGCGTGCGCTCACACGCACGGACCGACGGTGCGCTGCCCTTCCTTACCTCCTCGCTGGCTAAATCAAAGCAGCAGTTAAGTGGTGCGGATATCTTCTCAAAAATCCATTTTCTCCTTGGAAATTACATCACAGATTAGGAGCCTAATCCTCCTCTGTCGAACAGGAGGAGAAAGGGCTGGTTCCCCAGCGTGGGTGCCCAGCCCGGGTTCGGCACGTGCCAGGTAGTGCCGTTCCAGCAGCCCCAGGCAGGGCTTGGGATTTGGAGCGGGGCGAAGGAGAAGCCCGGCAGACAGTGGGGTTGCAGCCGGCCCGTGATGGAAGGTGGGAGGTTTCATACCAGAGCGTGGTCCCAGGACATTTGGTTTGTGAGGGCAAAGACAGGCATCATGTTTGCAGTTTGCCGTGCAGGTTCCTGGAAAAGGCTGTGATTCCCCAGCCTGGTGTGGATTGTGCGTTCCTGGATAGGTAACCGCTTGGTCCGTCTGGGGAGCAGGCAGCAGCCTCCGGTGTGCAGCTCTCTAAAGTCTACAGACAGCCTGTACGTGTGGAGTGAACAGGCCAGAGACCCCTCGAGTCCAGTAAAATAATACCCAGGCTTAAAAGCATTTATTGCATTGAGTCAAAGGGCCTGTTCTGTTTTAATTGGGTTTAGCGATGACCGCCTCATTTAGGGTAATTCGAATAAAATTCTGCCTTTCTGGAAAAGTGGCAGTGAAGTAATACAGCACGCCTCAAACCAAGGGCAGACTTTAATTGGGAGCCTGAGCTCGGTCGCTGGGCAGGTCAAACTTCCCAAGTGGACGTCCAAAGGGACAGAGGGTTGCTGGCGGGATGCTCCCAGAGCCCGGCACGTGTACACGGGCTCCCCTCCGCCCGTCCCTAAACAGACCCTAATCCAACAGTCCCTGTAGATGGAGACAGGATTTGTCCATGTGCCCGTTGCTGCATCTCAGGAGCAAGGATGAGCTGCTGCTCCGATGCATTTCCATGTGCCCACAGCAGCAGTCAGGAGAATAAATGGTCTTTCTAAAAGCCATTACACCTGCAAAATGGCCCTGCTGCCGGCCAAAGAGGCTGCGGAGACGCTGGGCACGGGGGAGGCGCGTGCATAGACGGGATGAAGGCAAAGGGACGGCACGTGCGGTCCCTGGGGCATCGTCTGCATCCCGCGGCGCCCGGGCAACAGCCTGCGGTGGGGCTGCCCGCTTCAGAGCCGGTTGCTCCTCTGCCGAAACGCTCCCTCGAAGGCTGGGGCTTGGACAGAAGCATTCACTGGGAAACGAGATGGGGCTTGCAGCTGCAATTCCAGCCTGAGCCTTGTTCCGTTTGTGAAAATGAACCAAAGACAAATGTAGAGTTTGTATTCCTTTTGATTTCTTCCCATGTTACTCTGTTCCCCCTGGGATTTACATTTCTGCCCAATAACAAGATTCTTCTTTTTTTTTCTTTCTTTTTTCTTTTTCTTTTTTTTTTTTCTTTTATCTAGTCATACATTTTTCCTGGTATTGTCTCAGTTTTAATTTCTTCAAAGTGAGAAAAAAAAAGGAAATATAGAAAAAAATTTATGAGGAAAATCCTTTGAGTTATTTCTTTTATTGAACTTGGGAAAAGAAGGGAAAGGAGATATCCCACTTCAAAAGCTAGAGGAATATCTTTCACTTCTGAACCTAGGAAAATTTAAATAAATTTGAAATGCCAGAGCTTCCTGACTAGCTGTGAGCATTTCTGTGAGCTGCTAAGAGACTGGTTTAATTTATGTTATTTACCAGTGGAGAGCAAGGGGCTTTCACCAGCAGCACATATGAGTCTGGAAACTGCCACCCTTCAGTCACCTGTGTTGCACGGTCGGGGGGCAGCCGGCACCGGCACCGGGAAAGGTCCAGCCCTGAACAGGGTCGGCCCGACGTCGACACAGGCAAATTCTGAATTCTTCAAAGATGGAAAAAAATGTCTTTTTTGAGAGAAGCGAGCAGTGAAAGCCACAGCGTTTCCCCTGCTCGTGGGCTAGCAGCACCCTTCATAGAGTGCGTCGCTGAAAATGGGATGTTGGGATTAGACAGCACGATGACTGAAGAAACTCGTTGGAGAGACTTTTTATTATTGAACTCTTGATTTTAAGAACCAGCTGCTTAATAAAAATAGCGACATACATCAGAGATGTATTTTTATTAATTTTCTGTAGCTGTTGTTTATAAAAATGGATTAAATTTTGCAGGATTCAGCTGAGCTTAAACACCCAACAGCTCATCCCTTTCCCTCTCTCGGTGTGTTGGAGAACATGGTCGGAACAGGCCTGGTCCCGTTGTTGGAAATGGAACTTGTGCAGACTGACCTCTCTCAAAGCAACGCGGTTTTGGTGCGAAGCAGATCGTGTTCGGTTCCTTACGTAAACCCGGGCTAGTGACAGCAGAGCCCGGGCCGGACTGCTATTGCCCCCAGCAGCGCTTGCCCGGCGGGCTGCACCCTTCTTGACGCGGGAAGAAGCTCCACGCTTACTCCATGGGTTCCCTTGACTTTGTGGCACCAACACGCCAAAGGAAGAGCTGGAAAAGAAGCCCCAAGGGCCGGAGACAGAGCCCGTGGGCGGCGGGTGCCGTGCTAGCGTTTGCTGGGGTGACGGTGCAGCGGCGGAGCAGCCTGGTGGGCACGGGACGGGGACCGCCACCAGCCCAGGGCATGGCACAGCTGGTCAGGGGAGAAAGCGTGCCGTAAAGCACCAGGGTAACGACGACTTGGTAGGTGAATCATCCCCAAACTGCCAAATATCCACCCACGAGAGGGGAGTTCAGCAGCCATTACCCAAAGACGGATAGCACTCAAATCCTGCCTTAATAGGCACCTCGGCACTGCAAAGCAGCGTGTGACATTTTGAAAGGAACAAAAAGTAGCCACGGGGGCAAAATTACCTCTGCAGACAAGCAGAGCCAAGCGTGCGTGCACTGTAAGCTTCGGCTTGAGTCGGTTTGGGAGAACCCGCAGCGCTGAGACAAACGGGAATGGAAGGAAGAGACCAATACAAACGGTAAGCGAAACGCGTCGGAGCAGAACCTGGGCCGGGAAGAGCTGCACCTCACGACGTCCAGCCCCTCCTCGCCCAGGACATTCCTTGCTTGCTTTTTCTCAGCCCTTTTGGTCACTGCGCATATGGTAAATTGTAGTGACATTAAGTGTTATGGAAGCGTTAAGATTCCCCGCCGGGCGCTCGGAGTTCAATGGTCTCTCGCTCTCCACGAGCGTACCGACGCCCGGTGTCCCCGTCGCACGGGTAAGAGCTGCCAGGAGGAGCACACACCCCGCGACCGGGGCAGCTTGCCTTAACCCAGCCGATGCAAACTCACACAACCAGCCGCAGCACCGCGTAAGGGCGACCGAATCTAATCTTTTGGCTATCGCGGTCTCTTCTTTCCCAAGCCCCACGGACCCCTCGGAGCCTGCGCCAGGCCACCCCAGCCCGCGCCCTCCTCCGCTGCGTCCTCGCGGACCTCTCCTCCGAGAGCTTGACTTTCGCTTTTGCATCGGAAGGGAAAGTTTGCGTTTCGCAATGGCACCTGAGAGAATTTGTCATTGTTACATAAATTAAATTAAATTAATTGCAGGCAGAACGGGTAAGCTGGAAAGCACAAGTATGATACAAAGGAAAGAACTGGAAAGACGATTTAAGGAGAAAAGTTTTATTTTTTGTTTTGTGGCATATTTTGTTTTGTGTTATTTGTGTATTATTTTGTGCTATAGATTTTACTTCTAATGTCTAAGTAATCCATAGACCTCATTCTAAATGAATATGTAAAAAACAGGCATGTACAGCTTCAGTCATGATAGCTACTTCAAAATGCTACATTCAAACTTAATTAATGTTATATATTCCTGCATGCTTCAGAGTCATCTTTTGCTATTATTCATTCATTTTGAAGGGCATGAAATCACAAACATTTTAATCTTGTTTACTGTGTTTTACCCGTGGGCTAAACAGTCACATTGCTCAGCAGAGAACTCTAAAGAACTTGATCATTTACTGGTTTGGTCGTGAACCTGCTCTCTGGGGTGCGGCTGTACGAGTAACGGACCGTTCAGTTCTCTGGCCAGAGGAAAAAAGGACAAGTTTTCTTTCTCATCAACCTCAAAAAAAAGGAAAAACAAAATTGATTCATCAAGTATTTAAGATTTAATTTTTTCCTAAAGGAAACACTTCCTTCCCCACTTAAATGTGTTAAAGCTAAAATGTATTAAAAAGAAAAAAAGCAGCAAACATTTTTAATTGAAAATTGAAACAGATACCCCTGTGAAAATAAAGCATTTCAACTATTATTTATTTGCTCTTCATTTTTTTCAGTCAAAAGGATCTAACACGTTCCTTACAATTCCACAAAAGCCATGATTAATCGAAACGTGTTTCCATTCTTTCAGTATTTGGCTGACGCGGGTTTTGCTCGGCTGTGCTTTGCGGCAGCAGTACCGCTGCCATCGGAAACGAGACGCCCGGCCTGGTAACGCTTCCCTGGCTCTGCAGCACGGTGCACGCTCCTTCGACCCAAGTACCTGCGCTTTAATGAGTGCCTTCTACACGGGGTTCAGTCGAATGCTGATGACAGTCAAATGGGAGGGAGGGAGGCGAGTTTTGGACACCGGTTTGTCAGTTTGTGCCTCCAGAAGCTGCCAGCACGCTCTTTGCGTTGCGGGGCGTTGCACAGGCAGGGCGCCGTGCCCTGCGCTGAACAGGGCTGCAGCCGCCGGCCGGAACCGCGGTGTGACGCCCCGGGGTCACAACCCAACCGGGCACCTGCCGCCGCGCAGAGCCGTGTCCCGCCGGCGGTGGGGCTGCGTCCCCCCGGCAGAGCTCCCGAAGCCGCCACCCCAGCCTCCGCACGCCGGCCGGCCGCTTGGCTAAACCCGGGCTCGGCTCGGAGCTGGACCAGGTTCTCCACCCGGCAAAAGTTTGGCCTTTCTGGCTGGGTGCTTTCGAACAAGCCTCGAGGCTGGACTGAGGAGCGGAGTGAACCTCCCTCTCCTCCAGGGATACATCTTCAAGGAAAAAAGTCCTTGTTTTCCTGCTTCAATAGCTTTACTACCATTTGTCATGATTTGGAGGATGTGGCCGTTAATTCAGCACGGGAATGAGCACCGCATTGCCGGGGGAGTGGTGAGCGGTGGGGAAGGGGTGTTGGAGGAGCGCCGTTCCCTTCGCCCTCCCGGGGAGGGCTGCTGCCTTATCTACTGGGAGCACAAATGTGCTCCGCGCCGGGAGAAAGCTGTCTGTCACGGAGGACAAAGTACAACCCCGCCAGTGTCGACACCATTTAGCATCCTCAAAACAAAGGCTCCTCAGAAAAACGAGACAACAAATAAGGGATGCTTTTTCCTTTGATCCCCTAATCCCCGTCTGGCCTGCTGTGTCCTGCCTTCCTCCCCTTCCAGCCCAGGCACGCCGGCTCTCCCCTGCGCCGGGCTCGCCGGGCTCGCTGGGCTCGCCGTGCCCCACCGCAGAAAGCCGGCAGGAGCAGCGTCTCCGTGTTTGCGGTGCCACGTCCAGCAAACACGCCTTCGGCTGCCAAGGGTGCTGGTGTGCGGGAGACAGGATTTGACTAATTTCAATGTCAATCACTTTCCTTTGGAGACATTAGCTCCGAGTTCAGGTCAGAACCTGAATTCACCATCACCTTATGATCATTTGCCTCCATAGAAGTAAAATGATGACGTAATTCCCCAAAAATATGTTCTTGGGATCAGCTTGTCAGTGTGGGCTTCCTAAAAACAAAGCAAGCTGTTCTTCCTCCTAATTTGTGTGACTGCAGTTATCTTCCAGACAAGAACTAGGTGTGCACGTCGTTCTTTTAATGTTTCAACATTTTTTCTCTTTCTTCCCCCTCCGCTGCAATGTTAAAAGCTGCCAAGTATGTTTTATGTTATTATAAATATGTTTCCATTAAAAACCTCTGGTCTAAATATTCTTCAGGCAAACAATATATATAACAAATAATTTTACCATGGAATACCCGATCTTTGACACAAACACATTTCCAGGACACCAAGGAATAGCAGGTGATATGTCACCTTCCCTCTGAATTTCAATTGCAAGTGGCATTTCCTTCGAAGAGAGAGGAGGTTAACAGGGCGAGCGTTGAGCTGCTGGGAGGGCTCCGCCTGCGGCCTCGGAGCTGGAGCGGAGCGAGGCGTCTGCCTTGGATGCCAATGGTCGCATCACCGCGCCGCAGCGTTTGTCTTTTGTCCCCGGAACACGCATCTCCTCTTCTCTCGTGTTTCCTTCTGAAGTGCAATCGCTAACATCGCAAACCAATTTTTTTTTGTCTGTATTTTTATCCGTTGTGCACTGTCTTTCTCATTTCTCAGGGATTCTTCCACCTGAGGTTTTGCACGTTCGTTGCGCGGGGCCTTGGGAGGCGGAGCAGCCGTCAGACCGTGGCGTCAGCCGTGAGAGCAGTGGCTGACGGGAGTTCATCTTAGAGAGCCACGAGTGGGACCACAGCAGCCAAGCGTCTGTTAGCCAGCGTTAAAGTGTCCAAAAATCAGCCCAGCAAGGGTATTCAGCATTTTTCATAGATATTTATGATTCTGCGGAATTAGCAAATCATATTGAAGTATATGAGTCTTTTTAGCCTGAAAACAAAAATAAAGCAGGAACAGCATTGTGTAAATCTAGAAAAGCAAAAATGAGTCAAGGGAAATAACAAACCTTGTTTAAAGATGAATTTCTAATGAGATATGACAAGAAATTAATCCAGCGTGACTTGGGTAATAAACACAACATCTCCAATTTATACGGAAGAGGGAGTGTAACTTTACTACGATCTTTTACGGGAAGTTGTAGGAAAAACTGTCAGCAATAACATTCAGGGCAAATTGCTGATGACAACATGATTTTTTGTAATGGGCTGGGGGACTGGCCCGTGTAAAGAAGGTGTTTAACAAACACCACAATAAACGGGTTTAAGCTGCAGTCTGCCAGAGCCTTCCCAGGTCCCCAGAGGTCATGGGGTCCGATGTCCCAAAGACCTACAGTCTAGGCGTTTCAGAGCTCTTCCTCTCCTGTGTTGGCTCTTCGCTACAATCCTGGTTTCTCCCTGCACCGTCACTGTATTTTCCTGTCCAAATTGCATTTCTCTTCCTTCGAGTTGCCCTCTCTGTCATCCCATGGTGTTCTTGCTCATTTTGAGCACAGTCCGAGCATACTCGAACCTGTCCCTTCTTGCTGGTGATGGTACCTGGCAAAAGGGTGATGCAAGGACCACTGGCCTACAGATATTGCCGCTGAGAACTTCTAATTAAAATAGCTGCTAAAAATCCTCAACTAAAGTGTGATTTAGGATGGCATTTTTTTTCCAAAGAACATAGCGAGCATAATAACTAGCTCACAAATAAATGTAAATGTAAATAAAAAAGGATGCTGTAATAAGAAGCCTGGATACTTGTGACTGTTGCAATAGTAAAAGTTGCCAGCGTGGTGAAAATAAATTACGTTTATGTGTTGTTTGTGAGTAGGCCATTCGGTACAGAATAATAGCTAGAGAGAAAAAGCTTTTACAATTCTATTAGTTGTAATGGATTTGTAGGTTCAAACATGCCATTTATCATCCGAGTTCCACCCAAAATGAAAAGCAATATGTAGAGCTAATTAATTACCGGTGCCAATAATTAACAATTCCCAGATGTTTATACTTTCCCGAGACGAAGGCGTGGGTGCCGTTCAGCGTGCAGCTTCGCAGGCTGGAGCCCTGCCCTCCGCACCAGCGCGCCCGCGGGGCCCGGTGCTGCCGTCCCGGCTCCCCAGGCAGCAAAGGGTCGTCCCGGTACACGGCGTGGCTTGTTCTGCCTTGGGTGTGCGGCCCTGATTAATCATTTTATCCCTGGTTAGTACTGCAAACGCTTTTCAAGTATCAAAGCTCCTGTCTCTGGGCTGCATCAGAAGTCTCAGTGCTTTATAGGCTCAGGCAAGCATCGGTGCAGAATGAAAGCCGAAGCCTGGATTCTCTCGAGATGGTGTGCTGGATGGATTAAACACACTTTTCAAATACTCTTCTAAAGCTTCATGCCAGGAGAAAAAAAAAAAAAGCAACTTGAATCTCTAACAACTGTGCCTTTATTTGTCAGTCGGAATGAAGCCGATGCATTATGCATTTTAGGGATGCATTAATGCTCATGTTGCGTGAGCAAAGGGAAGACTGTATTTATAGCTGTGCTGTGGGGCAGCCAGGAGGCAGGGCTCCGTGCTGAAAGGCCGTGTGATGGAAGCAAAGTACGCGCTCAGAAAGCCTCGAGCCTTAGCATCTCGCACGGTGCAGCCACACGCGGCTCTCGCCGAGGGGAGCGCGGGGTCAGCAAGTCCCTCGGCCGCCGCTGAGGTTGGTGGGCAGCGCGATTACCCAGGCTGGTGCTGGGTTTGCTGCTGCTGCTGCTGTTTGCCCAGCAGTGCCAGGCTTCCAGAAAGGCAGAGGTGTCCAGCTGCGCTCACGGTAAGAGCTGTCACGTTTTTACATGGAGACAGTGCAGGTTAGGAATCATCCGTAGTAGGTCCATGCAAGCAGAAGATGCAGCCCGGGTAGGTACAGCATAAGGATACTGGAAATAAAGGCTGCATTGGTGTAATCAAACCCTTTGGTCCCTGTGCCAAAATGCCAGGGTTAGCTCATACCGGTGGCAGCCTCATTTCAGGGCTATCGGAGAAAACGTGCCCCAGGGGAAGCTGGCGTGGGAGCTACCCCATCACCGTACCCACCGCAGCCGCGCCGCCCCGCTGGCACATCCGGCCCCGGGCCATCGGCCTCACACACATCTTTGGCAGTGTCTGGCTGATCCATGCGGAAAATCCTCTCCAGGACCTGCACCGAGCCCCTGCCTCCGGCTCCCTGCACAAAGGGCTGCTCCTGCCGCTCCAGGGTGCTCGGGGGTACCCGCCGTGCACGTGCTGGGGCCAGCAGCCCGGCCCAGGGGGGCCAGAGCTCGCCCTCCCGGCTCCTGCGCCCCTCTGGGGACAGGGAAGGGGGGCCTTGGTGGCCCCCGCCCCGCTCTGCTCCCCTTGCTCTCTCTCACAAGCACCTGCGGGTGCACGCCATTGCCACGGCACAGGCCCGTCCCCGCTCGGAGGGAGGCACTTCGGGATGAAGAAACGATCGGGTCTGATGTAATTAATCCCCCGTCAGTTGTAGAGCGAGTCCAAAATCTTAGGAGGAGGAAGCTCATTTCTGATTTATGCGTAAATCTGCGAGTAACGTGCGTTACACTTTCTGTGAGCGTGTCTGTGCCCCTTCCCGCTTCACGTGAGCAGCTGAACAACGTGGCTGTAGAGGAACTCATGGCAGACAGGAGGAGAGCCAGACCTGTTCCCAGTTTATGGTTTCCGACCTCGCTGCGGTCAGTCAGTCGGCTTTGCCAAAAGGTACGTGCCCCGAAAGCCCCCAGGGGGATGGGTGCATACCACTTCGGGATCCTCGGCTGCAGCCGCTTCGTGGAGGCTCTGGTCACCAAGCCTGGCGTGCCGACCCAAGGGAATCGAAGCCTGTGGCCTCTGCCGGCAGCGGCCCACCGGCAGCCCCGCTGGCAGGGGTCCCGCCGTGCCCCACGCTGGGAACCCGCCCGCCACGTCGCCTCCTTCCCCGCCGAGAAAGCGCCGCGCTCGGCAGTCGGCGGCGGTCGCGGAGCACGGGGAGGGCGGACGGCAGCCGGGCTCAGCCGCGGTGCCCGCAGCATCCGTCTCACCCCGCGCCTGAGCCGAAGCCCACGGACCGGCCCGGAGCTCCCTTCCCAGCCCGCGCCCTCCACCGCTGCCGCCCGAGGCTCTCCGGAGCTGAGCAGCCATGTCAGACGCGAGACCCATAACTGAAGCGAGCGGTATTTTTTAATTACTGAGATATTGAGAAAAATCCTCTCAGCATTATGGATTTTTAAAATAAATTCTTTCTGGATTATCCTTTACTTCCAGAAATCCACATCTGAGACATGGGGAAGAGATTTTCTTTCAGTGTTCCCTTCCCAGCATCTCTGCTTTTCCTTACAAACCCAGGCGTAAACCCTTTCCCCCAACTTTGGCCCTTGTGAGAGAGACGCTTTGATCGATGCTGTGTAGGGATCTACACTGAAAACCTACCTGGGAACCGCTAGCTACTGATGAATACGAACAACCAGCTTTTAAAAGTATCTTTCTAATCTTGGTTCCTTGAATTGGTTTGGCTTTTATTTTATTTCCACGTACTCTAAAAGTGCTGGTTTTGAACGGTGGATGCTTAAATTGGCTTGAGAGTGCTGTTCGAAAGGAGATGCAACAAATAGCCTTAAGTGCTTTCTTTAAAAGGGAAATAACAATTATCAATATCTGAAAGAAAATAATACAGAAAAGTGATGCAAACTCTTTCCAATAATATTAAAAAATCATAATGGGATAAAAGTAAAGTGCTTACATTTAGCCAATTAGCTCAATAGAAATATTTCCATGGTAAGATCCTACAGAGAGGTGCACAATCTGCCAAAAGCAATTTTATTATGGTTAGAAAGCACCCAGAGGACGGGGCTGAAGCGCCCGAAGACGGGTGTTGCTGGCATGGGAAAGCCCTGCAGCACCCGCGGTGCCGCCGGCCGCCCCTCCGCAGGGCAGGGACCCCCCGGTCTCTGCAGCTCTGCCGGCCTCCCACCTCGGGTGCCCTGGGAGCTCCAAACCAGTGTCTGTCCCTTTGTATTTTCAAGGAGACTGTTTAGAACCGCAGCAGAACCCGGCAGCAGCATCCTTGTTCCAGGTCTGGCTCAGAGTGCGGGAAATGCTCTAAAATCCCTCTTTACAGGCGGCGGGGAAGAGAGGTTCCTCCGAGACGCCTGCAAGTGCTGATACCGAGCCACGTCCTGCTGAGCTTTCTTGGGGATGCGGCTGCAAGCGAGCCCGGAGCAGCATTTCTTGGGTTAGACATGCAGAGAGCGTCCATGCCGCCTGGGCCGAAGGAGAGCCGAGGACCGCGAACGCGCTGGTGTTGAGAGGGGAGAACATTCAAAGGTTTCTGGATGCAAACTGTCTTCTAGTAGAAGTATGGATCAGTTATCACGCTGCTGGTGTTGATTCACCCAGTCACCTCAGGTCCTCGGCAGGCTCCCTCATTAGCAAAGCCCGCATCACTTACATATTTTCTTGCTGGGTTTTCTGACGTCCGCGGCTGCGGCTCGGCAATCTGGAGCTGGCCTGCCAAGTGCAGGACAACATCTCAGGTTTATAAATGCGGAGGGCTGCTCACACCATACCAGAATTTTCAGGGAGAAGGTGATTCATCGTTATAAATCACAGGTAGAAGACACATAATCATTTGTTATTAAACGAACAGAGAATAAATCAAACGCTGAATGTAACTCCAAGAAACACTACAAAAATGATGGGGCAGGTAATGGGAAAAACGGGCGATCTGGCAGGAGCCGGGGCTCTGTGGGACAAACACCGCGCCGGGTTGCTGGGCTGCGGTTTGACAGTAATACGGATGATGACTGGCTCTGTGTCGGCGTGGCGGGGAAAGTTTTCTGTACTTACACGCCATGACCTGTATTATTGATTCAAAAGATGCGGCTGATTGAGATCAGAGCGCAGCGGGGAGCAGAGGCTTACGGGAAGAAGAGGAGGAAGTTCTGTATCTTCCGTTACTAAATCAATCACAGTTTATGGAAAGCGAAATTAACAGTAACCTAACCTGGTGCTGGCCTGGCTGTGTGAGAGCAACGGCTGGATCCCCATCAGCATCGCCCGGCAGCCACCTGCCTCTGGCACCCAACCACAGAATCACAGAATCCCAGAAGGGTTTGGGTGGGAAGGGACCTTTCAAGGCCATCCAGTCCAACCCCCTGCCATGAGCAGGGACATCCTCAACTAGATCAGGTTGCCCAGAGCCCCGTCCAGCCTGACCTGGAATGTTTCCAGGGATGGGGCATCTCCCACCTCTCTGGGCAACCTGTGCCAGGGCCTCACCACCCTCAGAGTAAAAAACTTCTTCCTTATGTCTCGTCTGAATCTCCCCTCCTTTAGTTTAAAACCATCACCCCTTGTCCTGTCACAGCAGGCCCTGCTAAAAAGTCTGTCCCCATCTTTCCTATAAGCCCCTTTAGAGACTGGAAGGCCGCAATAAGGTCTCCCCGGAGCCTTCTCTTCTCCAGGCTGAACAACCCCAACTCTCCCAGCCTGTCTCCATAGCAGAGCTGCTCCAGCCCTCGGATCATCTCCGTGGCCTCCTCTGGCCCCGCTCCAGCAGGTCCGTGTCCTTCTTGTGCTGAGGCCCCAGAGCTGGAGGCAGCACTGCAGGGGGGTCTCCCCAGAGTGGAGCAGAGGGGCAGAATCCCCCCCCTCGCCCTGCTGGCCACGCTGCTGGGGATGCAGCCCAGGGCACGGGTGGCTTTCTGGGCTGCGAGCGCACAGTGCCGGCTCATGTCCAGCTTTTCATCCCCCAGCACCCCCAAGTCCTTCTCGGCAGGGCTGCTCTCCATCCCTACATCCCCCAGCCTGTGTTGATACTGGGGGTTGCTGTGACCCAGGTTTACTCCGGATTACAGGCATGGTGGTGGGAAAGGTGTGTTCTCATGAAGGAGGAGGCACATGGAGATCTGTTCTTGTGCAAATGGACTTCTTGATAGTGAACATAAAGAAAAAAGGAGTGATGGATTAGCTTTTCTGCTGCCTGCTGAAGCTGTAGATGTGTTTCCAAAAGGCGCACATGGATGGTGCCATGCGGTGCCTCCCACGGCAGCTCACTGTCATGGCTGTAATGGCTGTGCCGGGGTGAAGCCGCAGCACATGCTGCTCCAAAGGCTCTGGTCCCACGGGACACTGCTCTCTGAAGCAGCTTTTCTGGCCCTGTGGAACAGCAGCCCTGCGGCAGCAGCCCTGCAGCAGAAACAATGCTGACTTTAGTGAAACTTCCCGGAAAACTGTCATACCAGCAATGCACTACCTTTTCTCTTCCCCCCTTCATCACTGCTGCCTTGGAAGGTTTGTGTCCGAGTTCCCAGTCTCTCATCTTTTCCCATTTCAGGCTGGCTGAACCCCTCGGGAGGGGTTTGCCTGGTGCTGTGCATCGCCTCCACCTGGCGCAGACCGTGGGAGGGTGTCACCATGCACCATGCACCTCTGCTCCTGCTCCGGGGAGGAGATCCACCCGCCCCGGGCAGCCAGCACGGACCGTGCCCATGGACCCCGAGTTCAGGCTGACCAGCACTGCTGCGCACAGCACTGACCCACGGCGTCACGGCTGCTTCTCTGCCCACGAAGAAATCCTGATTTCCCCCTGCATCTGCACGTACTGGCAGAGGTGGAGCATCTGGCCCCTCGTCCTGCTGGACCATGTCTCTCTGCTGTTGTAAACAGGGAGTAACCAGCACTTGCTGGCTTTTCAGTGGACAGAGATGGGTTCACAAACAGCAAATTTACGCTACAATTCGCATTGAATTTTTGCATAAGAAGAAGAAAAATATTATGACTGCTGAAAAAAATGCAGTCCGATTCTGGTGTGCCATCCAGGTTGCACAGACCCTCTCCCTTCCTGGCCTGCCAGAAACCCTGCTGATTTGCTTTTTAACTCCATCCTGTTGTTGAAAGTGTTATCGTAAAATGCTGTCACAGGAAACAATCCTTAACGTGAAGTTCAGACTCACGGCAAACACCCGTTTCGCTTGCAGCGATGACCACGCTGACAGAGCTTCATTCCCGGCCCCGCGTACGTCCTGCGCTGTATCTGCGCCTCCACATGCTTCATAATTAATTAGTGAGTGTCATAGCTCCTGCCAGGAGAGTGATGAGCTCCTGTTTTACTGGTCTGCATCTGTGTTAAGCTGCTAGGCATAAACTGGAGTTGGACATGTTCCTATCCCATAATAAGGCATACTGCATGATCTTTAATTTAGCTGCATAAAGCTTTGATATATTATGCTACATCGAATCTAAAATCTCATTAATCAGTTACAAATCATTATGATGGAAGCTCATCAGTGGTCTAAAGATGGTTCCAAGCTGCTTGTTGGGTACAAGTGAGGTAGAACAGAGTTATAACTGCCAAAATCCACATTTGCATCGTCCTCGTGTTGAGTCCTTGTGCAGAAGGAGTCGTTTACCCACCCAAGAATCAGATGCAAAGACAGAAAGTGGAGGAAGCTGGAAAAGCGGGGAGAAGGCACAAAAGGATGAAGTACGGAGAGGCTGCTCGTACCCACGTCGTAAAGACGCTGAAGAGAGTTTTGCTGGAGGAATCTCGGAGGCTGTGCCCACGCCGTCCTTTTCGGTGTTCCCAGAGGAACCCCACATGTCCCCCCAGCTTCGTGCCCCACGGGGAGGAAGGGGTGTCCTGGCCGGAGGGACGTGAGAGGGACCTTCACGGTTCCTCCCAAGAGCCGTGCCCGGGGAGCACGGCAGCAACGCAGCGCGGGTTTCTTCAGGAGAACAGCTTGTGCCAAAATGCCCTGGAGATTAACCACTGTTTCTGAGTTAGTGTCTTGCTGGCTTGATTTGTTTTGTTTTGTTTTTTTTCCCATTTGCGGGTCTTCTGAGCCCATTTAAAGGAAGGCAGCAGAATACAGATATAACAAATGACATGCTGTCTTCAGGGCAAGATTGCTGCCACCTTAATAGACCCTCAGAGCAAAGGAGTAAATAGAGGAAGATAAATCCAGAAGGTTATACAATGCCTTTAGAAATATTTTTTATTTCTCATATTTATAATGTTTTCTCACAATGCAATGCTAGAAAGCTATTAAATACAAACGTGAAGTTCATAACTTGTATAAACTTCCAAGAAAATATTTTCCTTCCAGTCTGATAATAAATGTCCATGTGCATGTGAAATGTATTTAAATTTAAATAACATTTGCAATCCAACATGCAATTCCAGAAATGACATTTTAAAAAGCTACAGTCCCAGAGTCTATGCAAAAATCAGATGCAGAATAAAAAAAAAAAAAAAAAAGATAACATTGTAAAGCAGCCACTGTTCAGAAAAAAGTGGCTTATGTGAACTTCTACAGCACCTAAACTTTGGAAAAAAAAGCAGTTTGATGCCAATGTGGCCCGTGTAGTGTCTTGCTGTTCAGGCAAAAGGGCAGCCCTTCTTCCCGGGCTCGTTTAAGCCCTGGCAGGGCAAAAACAACGGGGAGGGGAGGCTCCGCGGGGGCTCAGGGTGCACGGCCCCAGGGGTGCCCTGCTCGCGCCCGTGTGCGGGGCAGGGTGAAGCCGCGTCCCCTCTGCCGCGGGCAAGGCCGGGCTGGTAAGGATGGGCACCCCTCTTCGGCTGCGGTCAGCGCTGCTAAGTGCCTTAGCACAAACTGCCGCCGGGCTCCACGGCTGTGAACACCTTCTCCTGGGAAGGAAGACGTGGGTGTCCCTCAGGGAGCGCGGCCCCTGCCGCCCCCCTCCAGGTCCTCTCGCCGGCTGGGGAGGCGGCAGGAGGTCAGGGCACTTACCCAGCCCCAAAGACCGTGGCGCTTGGTGCACCGACACGTGGCTTTTGCCACTGCCTCCCCATCCCTGTGACAGCTTTTCTGTACTGCCCTCCGAATCTTCTTTCTCTTTGCGACAGGATCATAAATGCTTTTTAGTTTTGCACGTACCATTGCAATCCTACGGCTCGCCTTCTGACGCGTTATTTAAAATATTGACTTAGTTACCGGGTTAAAACCTCAGTCGCAGCTGTACAACTCCACTGCAATTCTCTCCTCCCCCTTTTTTCATCTGTCTTTCTATAGTGGTGTTCAGTTTTCAGTTGCAAAGGTTATGAGTGCAACCACGATGTGGGTGACGTACAAAGTAAAGCAATAACAGCGCTTTCTGCTCCGCACCGTGCAGTTTCTCATCGCACATTTATCACCGCAGTGCCGGAGCGCTTTCCAGAAATGCATCGAGCAATGCAACGAGTACCTCTTACGTGGCACTGGGGCTTTCACTCCTCCTCCGAGACAGGCGGGCACAGGGCAGGGGAAGGAAAGCAACAGCAAGCTCCAGTATAGCTTTACATTAATTTTGACAGCATTGAGAGTAATGCTACCTCCTCTCATTTATTAGATGGTGGGAGCATTTCCAGTCACTGGGACTGAAGCCACATCTCACTATGTGCTGTAAAAGGTATTATTATTTGTGGTCATGTTAGAAAAATGTTCTTCTGCTTATTTTACCAGAACTGCGCTCATAAGTCATGAGTGTACGTGCCATTATCTACCCACCAGCTGCTGTCCTCACGCATCCCGCAGGCAAAATTCAATCACAGCTTCTCATGAATAAAGGATTTGGGGTCTGCTCTGTGCCGGTGCAGTTGCAGGGTCTGATTAAGCAGGATGGTGGTGCTGGTGTGCTCCACTCCAGCAGACTGACAGCATTCATGTCCTCTCACTGTCAGGAGAGCAGCACAGAGCAGCTGGGCGTTAGCAATAAGACGCTAGCAATGATCTTCCACTTTGGTCAGCAGCCGACAAGTAACTTCAATAAATTATATAAAAATTACATTTTGACCTCAAAATTGACTATTCAGAATATTTGGCAATATTGTCTGAATTCAAACTCAAAGTTTTGTTCCACCTGTAAGTAATTTATTTAATTTTCCATTTAATAAAAGCACAGTGTCGGATTCAGAAGGGCTAAGGCATCTCTGAAAAATTAGTGTTTCCCCAGAAGCCTCATATCCACGTGTCGTGTTTTCTCATCGCTTGACTCAGAATGAAAACATCCACCTCCGGGGAATTGCCCTGACCTGGAGGTCAGGAGATGCTGCTTCATGAACCTGTCTCGAGTCTTGCTGCTAAATTTACTCCATCTCACATGGAATGAAGAAACACTCCCTGGGCCAGAGGGCTCGTGAGCCCTTGGGAGATGGGATCAGGCCTTCTCTGTCCCAAACAGCCTCTGCGATGGTGGCTGTGGCACCGGGCTCATACGTGCAGCTGGGCACGGAGAGCTGGGAGCTGACCGGGCTGAAGACCGTGAGGTGCTCCCGCACTGCCGCTCTGGAAGCCAGAGAAAGAAACTTCATTGTGGAAGTGCACTGGAGATGCAAAGCATCAGAGCTATACGTCTTCCCAGTTCCTCAAGACATCCATGAGTTTCTAATCCACATCAAGTTCCAAATCCTTTTTTAATGACTGTGTCAATTCAACAAGTTACTTCGTATAAAAGAACCAGAGGAATTAGAAGTAGAAAGACGTGTTGGGTCATGCAATACATCTCCTTGCCAATGCAAAATCTGTTTCTTGGAGTCCATTTCCTAGAAACTTTTAAAATAGACTCAGATTAAATGAATTTTTAGACGTATACTCACTGAATAGTTGCTCAGAGTTCAACACGAGAATCACAGCTGTATTATAACAGTCAAATGTTATAATGTTAATGCAGAAGTCCGTATTTCCCCCTAGTTACTTGGCAAATCTTTTCTGGATTTAAGCAATTTCCAAGCAGCTTTGAGACCAAAATGCAATGTAATTCCTAAATCTGCACTCAGCGAATCAGGAGCCATTAAAGATGTGATAGAGTTTTATTTCATTATGCATCAATGTTAAATTGTATCTCATGTTCTCATTTCTCTTCTGAAATACAATTTCAATATGGATTACTTGTAAAATAGAATATATATGTAATTTTAAACATGGCTGGGAGAAGTTACGTTCACAGTGGAACGGAGCAGGGGTTTCACAACCCAGTGGGGACACAAAGCTGGCGTAAACAGTCAATTTAACTCCCATCCGAGTTCACTGTTTTCTCGCACAATACACCGCTTTCCCTGAAATTGTGAAGAACTGATAGTTCAATTTTCTTCCTGGAACACTCATCATGCAAGATGAATAGAAAATGTAATAATGCTTTAAACTTCATTTACTTTTACCCACTTGTTTTGACTAGAAAGATTTTTATCATAAAAATCCGGTAACCTGCAGCACCTAAAACAATAAGTGCCTGGGTAAAACATGATGCTCTTTGTTAACACTCCTGCATTAATTTGTGAATCATAAGATTTTTACATCTGACACGTGTCTACATATCAAGATTATTAGTCTCTTAATAGACAAATTGGATAGGTAGAGAAGCAGTCAACAAGGGCTTTTTCCTTCTTTCAAAAGTGGCAAACGACAGAATGACGAGACTATAATACAAATTAATAGTAATTGCAAAATTTTCAAATTGTCTAGAAATTGGATTAAAATGTTTAAAAAAACATGTCAAGCAGCCATCAGTGGAAAACCCTGTGGCACCTGTGGTGTGTTTCCCGTCTGCGGAGCACAAGCAAAGCAGACAGAAAGCCGCTCTGTGCGTCGGCACGCTCGGAGAGCAGCGGTTCGCTCGTCCCACCCTGGCACTCGGCATCGGTGTCGGAAGCCGCATCTCTAAGCCGGGGTTACCTGTTTCATACGCAAGTCTCCATTTTGGCCCTTATTTAACAGCTCCTTAGGAGGCTTTAAAGCCATCAAAGCGAGCCTGGAGCACAGCAGAGCCGGCCAGGGGCACTGGTGGGTGTGAGCAGGAGAGGCCAGCAACAAACCTCACTCAACGACGTGTCCCGCCTGCAGCGTCTTGCGCTGGTTGTACCTGCAGGCACGCACGCAGCAAACCACCTCGCGTGGCAGCCCTTCGCCTGCGGTTAAAGCATCCAACAAGACCGGACATAATTCACTGGAGACTTCGATGGGGATGCCTGTTAGGTGATTTGACTTTGGTAAATGTATGTCTTAGCAATAACAGTCCATCATCAGCCATTATCAGGCTTCCGATAGTAAATCTCTGAATATTTTACAAAGTGATCTGAAGTTGAGTTCGTCCATGGCTGTTTCTTTTCTGGTGTGAAAGAAAGTGCCTGCAAATGTGCTTTCTGCACTGCGCGGTGTCTGTTTGCTGGTGCCCCAGCTGCAGACAGCGCTGCAGGGCCGGCATCTTTCTCCGGCTGCACGAGCGAACGGGCGTGTGTAGCCCCTATAGGCTCTCCAAGCGCCGCACCGGTTTCCGAGCATTAGAATCATAGAATCACAGAATATCTCAAGTTGGAAGGGATCCATAAGGATCAGCGAGTCCAACTCCCTGCCCCTTGCAGGACAAATTACTCTGCTGATTGATGGCATTACTACTTCCAATGTCTTTTTAACTCTCTCCCTTGTTCTCACTGATTTTTCTCTTGTTCAGAATCTTGTTTTCCTCTTTAATTGTTTTTCCATCATTATCACTGGAGGAAAACATCTGCTGTTCTTTATAACACATCCTTTGCCCTAAGACTATATTGCATCTTGTACTTTCCTATGTCCTTCAAGTTTTCTTTCCCTAAAACCTACATTTGGGTCCTTTAAAGCTTAAAAAACTGAACTTCCTTTTCAGGAGTCTCTCCCTTGTTCTTGTAACTTTTTCCCAACATAATCACTTCTTAATTTGTGGGAAAGTTACTTCTACCATTAGCGTTATCTGTACTTTCAGCTTCCACATGAAGTGTTGCATAGATTTTTTCCGAATATTGAGTCAGCACTATATTGCTAGGACTGGACCGCACTCACCATACCGAATCAAGCCACCAGAACCCCTTCTCTTGCTCCTTTCTTGGTGGCCAGCTGGGTGACTCCCGGGAGGTGTTCGGGGGCAGGGGGTTGTGCACCCCCGCAGGCAGGGGTTCCTTTAGCACCTGGGCAGGGGACGCAAGGTCTGGGGTCACGGGGACGGCTCAGAGACACGCCACTTGTGGTGCTGGGGAAAAGAGTCTTTATTCACCACCCGGGCAGGGACAGATGAGCGGTGACCGACTCACAAGGGCACTAAGACTACCCCAATCAGAAGCTGAAAATAAAATCATTGCAAATCTTCCCTTTCTCCCATTTCTATTTGCCATTCACAGCTGTTAATTTAATGGATAAAGCCTTGCAGATGATGACTCCACCTGCCCTGAGGCCATAGCCCACAAGCCTCACGTGCAGGCTCCAGCAGCGCTCCGAGGCTCACCGAGATCCCGGGAACCGCTGTGAGCCCAGCACGTCCCGGGCGAACGTTGTTGCGCTGGGAGGGAGCAGAGCGTGGCTCAGCAATGACATGTGGGTGCACGTTCTGCTGGCTTCTCCAAGGGCTCCACAGCCACAGCACGTCCCGGCGCAGCCTCACAGGCCAAACGCTTCTTCTTGGAGTGTGCCGTGAAGAAGCGAGCGAGGTAAAGGCTTGTTATGCTTCTGGGAGGCAGCTTCAAGGCAGCCTCCAGTACCCAGAGAGGCATTTCTGCCGAGCACCCCGCACGGGAGGGGGCTGT
Organism: Phoenicopterus ruber ruber; assembly: GCA_009819775.1. NCBI lineage: Eukaryota > Metazoa > Chordata > Aves > Phoenicopteriformes > Phoenicopteridae > Phoenicopterus > Phoenicopterus ruber. The sequence goes on from CM020219.1 coordinate 790,878, forward strand.
AACCTCCCCTTCGCCCCCGGGCACAGGGAGCTGGCTGGTGTAGGGACGGAGCTGCTGCGCTTCAGAGAGCTTGGGATGCCGGCAGAGGTGCTGGGCTAGAGGATGCGGCTGGGGAGCTGTGCCTGGTGCCTGCAAATGCTCTGAGGGGACGTAAGAGACAGAGAGAAAATGTCATCCCTTGGGCACCAGCCTTAACATTTGCATCGTCGTTTATTTGCAGCTCCGGGGAAGAAGACAGTGTTGTCAAACACAGGCACAGGGTGCGCAATTATTTAGACCCAATTATGAAAGCGAACCAAGTGGAGCACTGCGGCATCCGTAAAGAGTGCTTCCGAATTTTCTATCCTTTTCCAGTTTCTTATTTTCACTTGGTGACTAATAAAGGATTGAACGTACGTACCACTTCATCACGTGCAACGTTGAGAGAAACGGAAAGATTATCTCCTCAAGCACAACGTTTGGGAATCTTTGAGGTCACGTTTCCGTTCACTCTGTCAGACAGTCTATTTCAAGAAATAAACAAATTTCATGCACAAATGAGTTTCCAGTGAAAAACTTTTCCAGAAACCCAGCAACCCAGCTATCAGAAACTCTGCTAGCTACAAACCTCCACGTATAACCGTCAAATGTGTTCACAGTGAGTTTACACTCTTTCTTCTAGTGCCAAAACTTGCCTCAACAACCACGTTTCTATTGCATGAAATTGTCATGTACATGAAATGTACTTTCAGTACATTTGGATTTTTTATTTTTTTAAAAAACCCAAGAATATTAGTGTAGAAGCAAAGTCTCCAGCCTTAGACTCTGCTTTTCTTTCCTGTTCAAATTGCCGCCAGACTCCTGTGCTATCCAGAGCACTCAGCACCTTCAGCACCGACTCCTGGTCACCCCGGCTTTGTTTGCATGGGGGCACCGCTGACACCGGCAGCTCTGGGGTGAGCGGGGGTAACGGGGCCGCTGGCCCAGTGAGCTGGCACTGGCCTGTTGTCGTGGTTTAACCCCAAATTGTAACCCAATCCCACGCAGCCGCTCGCTCACTGCCCCATCCCCACTGGGGTGGGGAGGAGAATTGGAGAGAAAGGAAAACTCGCGGGTTGAGATAAAAACAGCTCACCAGGACAGCAAAGGGAAAATATAACAATATATTAATGATGATAATGATGATAATATATATAAGGATAATAGAATATATAAAATAAACGATGCACAGTTTCTCACCCCCCGATGACCGACACAGCCCGTCCCGAGCAGCAGGCAGGGAGCAGGGGTATCCCCCCCAGCTATCCCAGCACAGCCAGTTCCAGAGAGAGCAGGCGAGGGAACCAACAGCCAAACGAACGAAAAACAAAAAGGAAAAATCAGGGAAACAAAAAGCAACCCGAAGGGAAGCTTAAGGATTAAGGCAAGTCAAGGGTCTAAAAGCCCAGTGCCCCACCGGCCGACCCTCCCTCACCCCGGCCATGCCGTCTCTGGTAGGGAACACTCTCTCTGGCCAGTTGGGATCAACTATTCCGGCTCTGCCCCTCCCAGGTTTTGGCACCTGCACATCAGCCAAATCCGGGAAACTGCAAAATGTCCTTGGTCATTTAGCAGCACCCAACACCATCCGTGTGCTGTCACCGTTCTTCTCACACTAAATCCAAAACACAGGAGCTGCTGAAGACAAAACTGGCTCTGTCCTGGCCTAACCCAGGACACCTCTCTAACAGCTTCTCCTTGCGAGAGACTGTGCTTTATAAAGCTGAAGCAGTGCCCACGTGTCAAGTCCTCCAGTGGTTTTCAATTCACAACCTTTCTATTTCGGTGCAAGCAACTGTATTCTACAATGAAAATCTTGCAGATAAAACTGATACAGTGCACAAGGTGGTATGAGTTTGGGGGTGCACGGGTTTTAAAGCGTGTGTTTAAACCCACCCGCCACATTCAACCCAGTGCTGCTCTCACGCGCCGGTTGCCGGCAGCAGGCGAGGCCAGCACCGCGGGCTGAGGAGCGGGCTCCGAGCACCGCCGCGGCACCGCGTCCTGCACAGCTCCGGCAGTGCTGAGCTGGCGGGTGAGCTTCTGGTGCTGCTGGATTGCAGAAAAACTTCCCCTGGGCGTCCTCCCTGGACCGTGATGTGGTACAATCTTTGTGTAGCAGGTCTGGGAATAAAAGACCCCAGTTGGCAACTCACAAAGAATGGTACCTTTGTGTAAATCAGTAACATAAATAAAAACTTGCAGAATGATCCAGAACTTTTGTTTCTCTTTTAAAACATACCTTTTTGTTAGCATTCTAATTGTTTAATCTGTAATTCTCCAAGGGGTTGAAGCAGTAAGCGCACAAACCACATATGAAGCCCGTGCTGCATCTCTTCACCACACAAAACAGTATCTGTGCTGCAGCACAAGCAGAACTGGTGCATTGGGCCGCTGTCCTGCCGGAGGAACCAACTGGCACCCTTCAGCAACCCCTGTTCACAAGTGAATTAGGCTTTTCCGTTTGTTTGTTCACTTTTTATTTTTTCTATTATTCAGTGGCTAATGGCTCAGCAAGTTTGGGAGGATGCCCTTCGTTTCTGTTAATTGGCCTTACACACAATATGCGGTTGAGTCTGGCAGCAAACATAGACCAGCCTTACATTTCATTCCTGGATGGAGTGTGTAAATGTCTCCCTAAATCCTCTGTACAACTTGCCACCAACTGCATCCACACCAGCTGGTACAGGCAGAGCTGATGTGGCGACAGCTCCTCTGTTACAGAACAAAACCATTTATTTACTTGCAGTTCCAGCAGGTGCAGCTGCATTTTATAGGAACCCCCTGAATGCATTAACTGTGCTTTCCCAGGCTTCCTAAATGAACACTGCTGCCTACACGATTGCAGGCCATGCTGCTCAGCACCAGGACAGACATACCGCAGAGCACGGCTGGCTCCTAACCTGTGCCTAAAGAAAAGCAAGGGCTAGTCAGCACCTTTGCTCGGCACTGGTTCATTGCTATCAGTACAAGCAAAAGGAGCTAGACAGAAAACTGCTCGTCTGCCTCCCGCCGCTCTCGCGCAGACCGATGCCGCAGGGATGGTCCGTCCTGTGGCTTTCCAGCAGCAGTCAGCTCACCCTCGCCAAGGATCCCCGAAATGCACCCCTTTTGGGTACGGCTTCGGGGTGGAATGGCCGTGGCTCAGCGTAACAGACTTGCCCTGCTGATGGTCTCGCTTTTTGCAGTGCAGGGAGCGAACACCTCCTGTCGCCAGGCCGCTTTCAGGACTGCACAGTTCCTCAGCGTTTCCTACCAGGATTACTCCAGAAGCCCTCTCAACACTGCCAGTGGGGAACTTCCTTGATATTAAGAAAGGGAAAAGGGTTTTAAGAGTGGGAATCTGCTGCTTGTAGGATAGCAAGCTTGTTCCCTGTAACTCCATGGGAATTTAGGTGTGAAGTGGGCGCCTACCTTGGGTCAAAGGAACTCCATCCTAGCAGACAGCCAGTGGACATTGCCCAGTGCCAGATAATAAATCTCTGTAATTTTGGAAAGACTCTAAATTCTGGACCAAAACCAGAGGACTCCGAGTCTGGATTTCTTCACTGTAAGCCCTCTGATAGACACAGCTGTTGTCCCATGTACGTATGTGTAGACGTGGCGCTTAGGAACGTGGTTTAGTGGTGGCCTTGGCAGTGCTGGGTTAACGGTTGGACTCGATGATCTTAAAGGTCTTTTCCAACCTAAACGATTCTGTGATTCTATGATTGAGCAAAAGAGGGAATAGGGAGTGTACCACTCTTCCATCTATGAGACAAAACAAGAGCGAAGAGTAGAAAATGAGCCAAGAAAATATGAGGATAGGGATGTTCTTGCTTTATGGACCTGAACAAAGAGACCTCGAGCACCCCGGGTTTGGCTGCCCGTGCTTGAGGCCAGGCTGGACATGGTGCAGCTGCTGGGAGAGAGCGGGGCGCGAAAGAGCTCTAAACCAGCCCAGCTTTTTCCTACCATTGATTTGCTTTTCTGTTTCCTTAACCCTTCCACATACTTATCTCTCTGGCCCCAGGTTCATACTGTGGCGTGCAGGGAAAGCCTTTGCTGTAATCGCCACCCCCAGTAGTTTGACAAACTGGGGGAGAAAGGATGGTGAGAAGCCGAAGAAGACACTACTTGTTGGCGAGACTCACTCCAGGCGCCGAAACAGCAGGCTCTGGCGTTGAGGCTGCCTCGTGTTTGCTGTTAACAACACCTCTTCTGTTGATTAAATACTGACAAACTCGGTTCTTCTGCCCTGCAATTTCCATTGCTTCTGCTTGCCCCCAGTTGACTCCTTGCCCTGCACATTTTAATAGTTGTAATGCTTCAGAATTGCAGGGTATGAATTAACATTTTGGAGTCCTGGAGTCAGAGGCGTATTTCTCCCCTGAAATGGAGTTACATGGAGAGAATAGAGGAAGACTAAGTAATTATTAAAATTGAAATTGATTAAAAGTCTGACATATATAACTTTGGGATCAGACCCCTGGAAACAGTATAAAGGAGAGAAGATTAACAGAGAACTACAAATCTGACATTTCCTAATTTCTCGGTGCCTCATACGGTTGCCACTTCTGGTACTTTATTCTTCATCGCCTCTTCCATTGCCGCATGAAGAGATGTTTACACACGTAGGTCCTTGTGCCCTCCCGACCTTTCTTCCACAGCTGATGAGGGGATTTTGAATGAGAGACACTCTTGTCCATAGGCTGTAATCCAGTGAAAAATCGCAGAACACTGTAAGTTTCTTAATTTTCTCATTTTCAATTATTTCATTACATTATTTTTCCATATACGCATAAAGACAAAAAGAATGATGTTCCTAACTGGTAATGATACACTTCTAAACTGGCTTAAAAACATTTCCTCATCTTTTAGACTGCCAGGCACTGCATAAGAAATTGTCTCTTGGAATTGTCAAATGTCTCAGGTTTAACCAAAGACGGAGCTGGTCACACGCATCATCTTGTCTGCATTTAAGGCCCATCCACATCAGCTCTTCTGCGGGGGGAAGGGCAGCGCAGGAGTAGCACACCCATTCTTAAATCATTCAGGGGGTTAAAAAACAGCTATGAACGGAGAGTGGTTTTATTTAACAACAACAACAACAAAGAGTTAAAGAAAGCGAACACGTGGACCCTGCGAGCGTGGCTCTGCGTGCTGATCTCCCGCCCTGCACAGCCAGCAGCTTGCCCTTGCTTCACCGCCCACGGAAAGCCTCTGGAGCAGAGCCTGCCGTCGCTGCCGTTTGCGGGGAGCATCCGAAATCGGCTTCTCGCCACCCGCAATAACTCCATCCCCGGGTGGCAGGACGGCATCGGGGGCAGGAGGGGTGGGAGGCTGGTGCTGAACGGCGTGGGAAGGGCTGCGAGCCCCGACACACTTGCTTAACTACCTTTTTTCCTTAAAAAGGAAAACGTAATGTATTGTGGAAATACCCCCACCTTACACACCCCCTTGACATTGCGATAACCGTTTTTCCACCTTTGCAGTACTCGCAGCCCTTTTCCCTGCAGCGTCACAAGCAAAGAGCGTGTTAAACCAAAGAGACTTTTCTTCCCTGACACCTCCCAGTGGGGCGGCTGATGGGAAACCTCTCAGTGGAAACACACACTCGAATAGGTCATCAGGCCTTAGTCTTCATTCTCACGAGTTACAGTGTGCTTTGGACTCTCTGGTCTGTTGTATGTACAACTGAATAAATCAGTTTAAAGTCATGGAAACCTGAGAGAGCATCTCAGCCGCAGAAGAAAGCAGAGGAGTCAGGGTAGAAGACATGCCGAAGGCCGCTGTGACTCTGCCACTGCCCTCAGGGGATGTGACACTGCTGGGTTCGGTCCGTCGTGCTCATGGCTGTTTCGGTAAGAATCTCTGTGTAAACGCTGCTCTGCCACGGCACTGCCAGAGCGACTCTTGCTCACCGCAGCAGCAGGTCTGTGCACTTAAAGATGGCAGGAGAGCACAGACCCATCCCGAATGCGAGACGGGCGCTTTGCTGTGCCTACCTTTTCCGGAGAACAAATCCACATGTTGTCTTACGCAAAAAAAAACCCAACCGATGTGTCTCTGGTGCATTGTTTTTGCTGCTTCATCATTTATTTTCTGTGCTACACCAGAAGCACTTCTCCCTTCCCAAACAACAGCTGTCGCAGTAAGGATTGCTCATGTATAAGATACTATAACATGGTGCTTACCACTCACTCCTTGCCTACCTGTCACCTGACACAGATTTATCCTCTTTCTATCTTTGTCGTATATAGGAAATCTGTAGCTCTAATTATTTCTCATATGCTTGTTTTTCTCAGCTGTGACAGTTCTTCATCTGTTTTTGTGGGGTTTTTTTACTTGAACTTCATAAGCTACTAAATTGGCACATTCTTGTATTGTGATTTAATTCTCCATGTCAGGGCTGTCACCTTTATAAATATTTCTCATAAGTTTTATGGATCAGTGCATCAGCAGATTACCAGGAAGAAGAAGAGGAGTAAATTGTGTCTTAGGATAAATTGTCGAATAGTATTGTAACCGTTAGGGGTATAACCAGTTGTGACCATATACTTGCATCGCAGTACCATCTGGAGGTTGTCCAAGGGATGGTTCATCATGTTAGGTGCTGTATCAACACAAACCTTGGTGGGTTGTTTTAAGATGAGATGGAGTAACTGAAGCAGGAGGCTGGAACTGGGAAAAAGGTACAGAAATACTGGGGAGAGGAATCACAGAAGCATAAAATTGTTTAGGTTGGAAGAGACCTTTAAGATCATTGAGTCCAACCGTTAACCCAGCACTGCCAAGTCCACCGGGAAGGGAGAGGCAATAGAAAAAGCACATCCTAAAGGGCGAAGGGCAGAGTTAAGGTGAAATCATCATATGAACCACTAGATATTTTAAGCAGAGAAAGAGTAGGAACCGGCGGTGGAGTAGAGGAGAAGCCAGAGAAGGACGGCAGGAAAGCGAAGTCATGGGATGGAGCGAGAGGCAGTCGACTGGCTCGGAACCATGCAGACCCCAGTAAGAAGTCTCGCTGGAACGCAGCAGCCCCAGTTACCTGGGCTGCAAAGCCTGGTACTGCTGGTGCTGCCCCAGAAGACGCATTTGGAGAGGGAGAAGCTCTCTCCGGGGAAGGAAAATGCTGTGGTGGGACCCAGAGGCAGCGCGGTGGGAACCCTGCCCCGGGGCACCGGGATCGGGATGTCAGAGATGTGTCCTGGGGAGGGCATGGCCTGAGGAGCTGCGGGGTGTAGGCGAGGACATGCACGACGTGCACGAGGACTCTGAACCTTCAGCAGGCTCTGCTGCATACCAGAAAATAAATAAACCAGCAAACCCATAGCAAAATGGATCTGGAGGAACGGTGTATCCCAACACACGAACGTCCACGCCAGAGACTTTTCTTGCTGCTTGGCAGCTTTCATTGAGCGCCAGCGATTCAGCTGATCTGCTTGTTCCGATAATATCTCTAAAAGTTAAAATGTTCTTGGAAATGGTAAATAAAACTTCATTATCATGACAGATAATGCGTTAAAGTGTAACAACATTTTTTTTATTAGATTTGTAGATGGTAAAATGGGGGTCATCTGTCCAAATCTGCTTTGATAGGTACTGGGCCCTACGCCGGCTCCATTTTAGCACTCTGATGCAGTGATGATGAAAGCTGATTGAGATTTGGATGAGTTGAGCATGTTTCGCTTTTTATGAAGCCCTACCAGCTGAGTTTACATTGACTGCACACAGAGCAGCACTCAAACTCTAAATGCTCAGCAGACTCAGGAGACGGATAAATGGATAGATAGATCCTGACCTGATAGACCTCGTTGGGGAGCAGTGCTGATGGGCAAAGAACGCCACTTTGAGAAGGCAATTGAATGGAACAAAATGAGATTTGAATATCACTGATAGCACAGTTACCTACTTGCAAGAAGGGTCTTTTGGATAAGATCAGGAAAATACCCTTCTCCTGGGCACAGGGCAGGGGTGGGGGGTCCCAGGGAGATGGGTGAGGGCCGGCAATGCCCCTTCAGACCCCTGACACCTCTTTCCTGTTGCGTATTTGAGGCGTGTAAATGTTATCCTACAGAACCACATTCCCCTGTTGGGGTTCAATGCGTTGTAAGTCTGTCTTTATGCAGAGGAACAACCTGACGAGAAGAGGAGAGTCTCCAGCCCGGGGTTAGGACGTGTGCTGGCGTCCCGCACGCTGCCGCGGGCCAAGAGGCACTTGGGTGCCCCGCTCCTTTGCAGCTACTCCCAACTCCAGACAAAACCAAAGGACGCTGATCCAAATTCCTCGTTACTAAAATGTTGTAAAAACCTGGTATCTGAAACAGTGTTTGGTGTTTTTTATATCTTAGGTATTTACTGCTCATGGAAGGAGCTGCCAGTCGGTTAATTATGTGGATACACCTAATTACGGCAGAGGACAATACCAAGAACAATTGAAATAAAATTACCGTAATTTTAAATCAAAAACTTCTCTATGTCTGAAATGATTAAAAGGCCGCATGTAAATATCATCATGTTTTGATGGAGTTTTAGTTAAATTATTTTCTCTGGCAGGAGATGTTAATAACAACACCAGGAAATTGAACATCAAGGTTTAACTCGGAGGCAATAAATCAACATATAAAAAAGGTTAAGGGTTGTACATTATGAAAACGTTTCCAAAGATTATTGCAAGTTAGAGGCGTGTGTTGATTGAGTGGGAAATCTTATCATATAGACAGGGCTGGATTCACAATGAAGATAATCAGGTAAAGTACTACTCAGTGATTCCAAACAGAGAAGTCTGTTGAATACCCAAAATAATTACCACAGCGTGTCTGCAGAGTGGTACAATATACCCAGAGTTAACCAACAAATCTTCCTCCAAATCAAGCCTGTGTGCAGAAGCAGCCCGTGACAGGGACGTATCAAGCTGTCACTCACCACCACCTTCTGCTTCAGGACGCTCTGTGCCAAGAGCTGCAGCTCTCGGCCTGAAACTGGAGAATGATGTGCAGCGTTTCTCATAAATCTGGATGTACCAGCCCAGGCTCTGGCTCCATATGCCCATTTGCAATGAAATCATCGAGCCAAGGACATGCCTGGGAGGATAGAGCTCAACCCTTGAAGTTTTGGAATATTTTTTTCCAGCGGGAAGAATCTGTTTGATTGCAGCTATAAACCTGCTGTTTATGGCTGCATATTGCCAGTGTTAAACACGCAAGAACAAGAGATAAGAAAATGTGACAGCAGAGTGAATCATTTGAAGAAAACCCAGCATCTTTCTCTCCTGATTTCAGGGCTGCATTGCAGAGAGATGAAATCAGCACTGGAGAACTCAGACCTTCTAATGACGCACACAAAATGGGGTGTAAGCTAATCCATTACAGCCTACCCCCTGCTAGCAGAATTTGCAACAGCCTGAAGCAGGTATAATTTGGTTATCAGTTAGTCTAAAGCAGTTGGCCAAATTCAAACACAGTTGTTACCAGCGGGTACGCTTTAATTTTTCAATGTGCAAACTGTTTCAATGACTTTCCCCTTCTCTCTATTTTGTCCGACTTCCAGGAACAAGAATTTCCACTGCCTGGATAGCTTTGCTTTGCCAGATACTCAGGTTTCAATCTGGAGAAAGAAAATAGAAAACTCTGGTGTCCAACACAAAAGATAGTTGTTGTCCAAGGAAGGGCAACGGAGCTGGGGAAGGGTCTGGAGCACAAGTGCTGTGAGGAGCGGCTGAGGGACCTGGGGGGTTTGGCCTGGAGAAAAGGAGGCTGAGGGGAGACCTTCTCGCTCTCTGCAACTCCCTGAAAGGAGGTTGGAGCCGGGGGGGTCGGTCTCTTCTCCCAAGGAACAGGCGACAGGACGAGAGGAAACGGCCTCAAGTTGCGCCAGGGGAGGTTTAGGTTGGATATTGGGAACCATTTCTTCCCCGAAAGGGCTGTCAGGCCCTGGCACAGGCTGCCCAGGGCAGTGGGGGAGTCCCCATCCCTGGAGGGATTGAAAAGACGTGTAGATGTGGCGCTTGAGGACATGGGTTAGTGGTGGCCTTGGCAGTGCTGGGTTAACGGTGGGACTCGATGATCTTGGAGGTCTCTTCCAGCCTAAACGATTCCATGATTCTATGATTCTATGACGATTACATCTTTAAAGAATTTAAATGTTCTCTCTCGGTGCTCCAGACCTGTGCCAGGTTGCCAAAGGGTCTGATGGAGACAAGGACTGTGCATGGCACAGGACTGGGACCCGGTGTCTCAGGGATTTAGTAACTCCCACGGGAAAAGGGTCAGCAGGGAGCAAGGCAGCATCTTGCATGCTCCACAGCTTGACAGGGACGATGCGTGGTCGGGAGGCAGAAGTCCTGCCGTCCTGCCCCAGGACTGTGCGACGTAAGAGAGAAGCGTACAGCAGCGGTGCTGGGAGGAGACGCTGAAAGGCAGGGCTCTCCTACGGCAGCCGGGGGAGCGACTCCCACCCGGAGCCCCAGCCCTGCAGTCGTGGCCCGTGACAGAGGGACACGACGCGTCCCACAGCACAGCCTGGAAGCAGCCGCCTGGAACCCGCGCTCCCCTGCCGCCGAGTCGCCGCCCGAGGCTGTGCCGCCTCGGACCCCTCCGAGGTGTTTTCCTTCCCTGCTGCCATATGGAGCAGCAATTTTATTTTATTTTTTTAACTCTGCTCTTTATACTGCTTTTTAATCCTGTTAAATCTTGTTTAATACTTGTCTGTATTAACTGCTGACGTCATGACTCTGAAATGATTAGGAACAAAAGTGATCTTTTGGGTCATTTTCCTAAACTTCAGATGGTAATAAAGTCTTTATGAAAGATACCTTTCAGGAAATAATTTTTAGCCACATTTAAAAGACAACTTAGTGCTGGCAAGCCATTCCAGTCATCTCATTAAGTCGGAATAAATATGAGAATTTAATATTAATTTAATTTTCATATATCCAAATTAGAAGGCAGCAGAGAAGAAAACAACATAATCTGATTAAACAAATTAGAATCACGCTGCTAAAATTGCCCTTCAGTATTTATTTATTTTTAACTGCAGTCGCTTATAAAAACCTGAAGAACAAACTCCCCCAAATGTTACCTAACATCTAATTACCAGCCGCTCCTCCCCAGGAAGCACCCAGCTGTCAGGGCCTTGAGGGCCCGGAAAGCTGATATTCCAGCTGGGTTTCCAAACCCGCGTAGGATTTTTTGCTTTAATCCTGCTCCAGACTTGGGTCGAGGCAGCGACGTTGGGCCGAAGGCTGAGTCCTGTCACCTGTTCCTTGGGAGAAGAGACCGACCCCCCTGGCTCCAACCTCCTTTCAGGGAGTTGCAGAGAGCGAGAAGGTCTCCCCTCAGCCTCCTTTTCTCCAGGCCAAACCCCCCCAGGTCCCTCAGCCGCTCCTCACAGCACTTGTGCTCCAGACCCTTCCCCAGCTCCGTTGCCCTAATGAAGCCATTGCTTCCACGGCCACCCCCCACACCTCTGGAAGGTGCCCGGATCGCGGGCTGGAGGCAGTTGGACAGCGAAATAGAAGATACTCCCATGGGATTGACACCAGAAGGTTATTAGGGAGCTTTTTGCCAGCAGAGCCCTTCAGCCGTTAGCTGTGTCTGAACTCTGCCCGCCCGGACGTGGCGAGGATGAACCGGCAGTGACGTCCTTGCACGGATCCCTGTGCAAAACCTGTGTCAGGGCACCCAGTTACCTGCTGCAAGGAGCAGCTTTTAGAGTAAAAAACAGGAAAATATCCCACTTTGGCACATACGGTTCATTCTTTTCTTGGGTCTTTTCAATAAAAAGACCCCAGGTCACTGTGAAATCAGTGCCCATGCGGCAGTCCCCTGGCCCTGTGGCAGTTCCACAGTTGCAAGCCCTCCCAAATATGCCAGGAGTGGGTCCACCCCACCCCAGGATGGGTCCTCACAGAAGCTTCCAGTGGGACCAAGGGTGTCCTCTCTGCCTCTATTCTATCAGCTGCGAGAGCAAAATCAAAGTGCCAAGTCTGAGTTCACCATCTCTTGACACAGTAACGTTTCCAGCATAAGGTGGGCTCGAAGGAGCCTGAGATCCCACCAGTCCCGGTCCCGAGGGAGACCTCCCTCCTGCCAGCCCACACCTGGGCTCTGGGCAAAACTGTCGGCTTCCAGACAAATCTACAGAGAGCCAAGGACACCGGTGACTTGGATATCTGAGGTGATTGAGCTGTGGGCATCACCGCAGCAAGCCGGGGCCACGTTCTAGGTTGTGTCGTTGAGTCCGAGACACGCACAGCGCTCAGCGTCAGGGCAGATTGGTCTGTGCTGAGAACGGAGCTGAGAGGAGCCAGCACCGTGGAAGCGAGAGCACCACGGCACAGATGTGCTGTACGAGGTCTGAGGATGAGGATAGAACTGCGTCAGCATCTCCACAGCCTCTGCACGGGGAGGCTGAGCCTCTCTGCACCGTAATGCAATAATAAACGGTAAATGTTTGCACTTTGTTGGCACTGCAAGTACAGCAAGGGACGAAGTCTCTAGTCCATTAAACTGTACCTGCCTAATGGAAGAGCACACGCTTCTGTTTCCCCTTGTTGAGCAGCGCTGCTGTGGTCGATTCAGTGAGCTCAGTGCGCGTGGAAGTCTCTGGCCGTTCCCTGAAGAGACCCTGCGGAGGCTCGCCCCTCCGCGGGGACGTGTCGCACGGCGCAGCGTGCCGTTTCCCGAAGCGCCGTGACAGCTTGCTTGCTTCGGGTCATTCTGTGAGTGTCCTCCGGGTTCCTCCTCCTGTCAGCCCGCGCACGAATCCTCTCGCACAGCTGTGGCTGCTCGGGACGCGCTTCGCCTTCTCGTGAGGCATCAGCTGTGTGCGTACCTCTGTGTGTGTGTAAATAAAGAAATAAATGGGACCTCAGGAGGAAATCTGGAATCTGGAAATTGCAACGGAATTTCTGCGCCAGGTTTATCAATGAGAGAACCTTCCAAATGCGATTCCCCCCCACGGCTCAGGTCTCCGGCTGGACTTCCTGCCCCCCAGGCACGGAAATAGCTTTGCAAGTCCAGCTCAATTACCTGGCTGTATGAATTCAGACAAATCCTGCGGGGCCGGGCATGCCGGAGCGCGGCCCCGATGCTGCCCCGGCGCGGGCTGCGGGCGGCAGGGACTGTACGGGGTCGGGAGCGAGTGAGGGGGCCTGGGGGTGCGCTGCAGGTGTCAGTGGCAGTTAGCATTGCTGTCTGATTTTAATTATTATTAGTACCGTGTAACTGATTTGTTACTGTTTCATTAACTTTTGGTAATAAAATAGTTGCATTAAACAAAATTTTTATTAAATTATAATTTTTATACTATTTTATTATTGGTGTTATTATATTTTTATTATAAATTTTATTAACTTATATTAAATTGTATTTATTGTATTCAAATCATTGCATCATATAAATGCATTAAAAATATCCAGCTGGCAGTCATTTTAAATCCAAAACCACTGTGCGACATTAGCTTTATCTTTATTTCAGAAGCTTGATGTTGGACCAATTTTCTTCAGTGTTTTACCAATGACATGGAAGAAAGCAAAATTATTTCTGGCAAAAGGACAAGGGCAAGGCAGCCACAGAAATCGAGGTAGAGAGCTTGGTAACCATGGCTTGCTCGGACATCATTTACTGCTCCCGATGTGACATATGGCCTCCCCTGTTGTTAGAATAATAAACAGAAAAGAAGAGTAGAGGGGAATTATATTATCATAAGCAGTATTAATAAGGTCAGTTCTAATATTAAACCGTAAAATATGCCAACAAAGAAGAAAAAGTTCAGAAAAGGCCTGCCGCCGTGGCCGTGGGTTTGGAAAACCTGCCTTTCGGGGAGAGAAGCAGCTTTTTTGAGACCCGGGCGTGGTTTAGCAGCCGCCGGGGCGGTCATGGCGCGGCTGCATGAGCTGGGGCTGCCGCTGCGGCGGTGGGACGCGGGCGGCTGCTCTCGGCCAGGGCCGAGCAGAGTCTTGTACCCGAAGGCTTTCGCACAGGGCTGGGACTGCTCTCTGAGAGGGGTGTGCTTACAGGCGGCGCAGAGGCGTTAGCAGGGACAGTCCTCTGGCTCTCACCACGTAATGACCAGACAGTGACATTTGGTCATTAAAACCTCTTTGGGTTTGGGGTTTATCAGCCGTGTCAGTTTTACGTTCCTTGTCCACACTGGAGCCAAACCCTACTCCAGTAAATCACTCCAGAGCCTCCGAACCTCTCCCACGACCTCTCTAGTGAAGCCACAACGTCAAAGAAAACTAAGATCATTTCTCACCTTCCTCCATGTCCCTTGTCCTCCTCGTGAAGGGCCTGAGCTCCTGACTGCACATCTAGAGTTTTACCAGAATCCCATTAATCCTCCAGACTTTTCTGCCTTGCTCTTCCTACCTTTGCAGCATTTAGCAATTTTCTCTCCTCACCTGCCAATCAAAAGCTCATCTGAACAGCACAGGTGACAGGTATAAAAAAGATTTTTCTTTTTCTCTGGGAAAGGGGCCACACGTGAGAGCAGCTATCATCTGCCTGGAAGAGCACTGCAAAATCTTAGTTAACATGCAGAGGGGGCAGGCGAGGGAGCACCGTTTCAGCAAAGCGCAAGGACCCGGCACAGCTACGACGGCACTGCTGTACGGCTGAGGGTGCCGGCGTAAAAGGGAGAGGTAATACTCCTTTAAGTACCTTTAAGTACCTTTCAAGGCCATCCAGTCCAACCCCCTGCCATGAGCAGGGACATCCCCAACTAGATCAGGTTGCCCAGAGCCCCGTCCAGCCTGACCTGGAATGTTTCCAGGGATGGGGCATCTCCCACCTCTCTGGGCAACCTGTGCCAGGGCCTCACCGCCCTCAGAGTGAAAAACTTCTTCCTTATGTCTAGTCTGAATCTCCCCTCCTTTAGTTTAAAACCATCCCCCTTGTCCTGTCACAGCAGGCCCTGCTGAAAAGTCTGTCCCCATCTTTCCTCTAAGCCCCTTTAGGTACTGGAAGGCCGCAATAAGGTCTCCCCGGAGCCTTCTCTTCTCCAGGCTGAACAAGCCCAACTCTCTCAGCCTGTCTCCATAGCAGAGGGGCTCCAGCCCTCGGATCATCTCCGTGGCCTCCTCTGGCCCCGCTCCAGCAGGTCCGTGTCCTTCTTGTGCCAAGGCCCCAGCGCTGGAGGCAGCACTGCAGGGGGGTCTCCCCAGAGCGGAGCAGAGGGGCAGAATCCCCTCCCTCGCCCTGCTGCCCACGCTGCTGGGGATGCAGCCCAGGGCACGGGTGGCTTTCTGGGCTGCGAGCGCACAGTGCCGGGTCATGTCCAGCTTTTCACCCACCGGGCCTTCACCCGGCCGTTCCCGTCGCCTCGATTCGCTGTTGGCAGCCGCAGCACAACGCCGAGCGCGCAGCTGGAGGAGGTAAGGGAGGGACGGGCTCCGCCGCGGCCCCGCAGACGACGAAGCGAGCAGCGCTCTCCCGGCCGCACCCCCGGATTTAGAAATGAATGATCCCCTTTTTTGCTTCTGGGCTGCAGGTACCTTCAGCAGAGATGATTCGGTTTCTCAACAAGCAAAACAACGGATTGCTGGCTGGCGAGGAAAGTAGCAGAAGTCAGGGGGGAGTTCATGGGGCTTTTTGTTTGTGTTTTTAATCTGGTCAGCGGACTTCATTATTCTCTCTTTAGACAGCTTTAATTCCACCTCCAGATTTTCAGTGGGAGTACAGCACAAGGAAAAAAAAAACAAACTCGCTTTAAAATATTAGGTTTCCCGTGGAGAAGGTGTGGCCTGATATAATTACATTTTGAAGTGAGAGACAGAAAACTTCCAGTCACAGACCCCAGAAAAGATACCTGTCATTTCTGAAAAGTCAACATTAAGTTTAGAAAAACACCCACAATTTCTTACGAATTGTGCCCTTTTTTGTAAACATCATCTGCTAGATAAATCTTATTTAACTGCTGCATGGTTGCGTTGCTGGAAATGATGGGAGGTCAGGAGAAAGTGTGCCCTCCCTCTGCAGAGAAAGAGGATAACACCAGTCTGGTAAATCAGCTGTTATGGAAACACTTGTTATTTTGTTTATAGTGAGTGATTTATCATTTTATTCTTCCATTTTGTTGTTCGATCGCAGGTTAAATATTCACCCAGTCAAAGTTGTCTCATTCATTTAAAAGGCACTACATCAGAGCTGACCTTCCACTTAAGATTCTTTCAAGAGCCTTTATATTAAGATTAGTGAAAAGTGTAACTTAGCATATACACAGTGGAAGCAGGCAACCGCCCTGGCAGAAGGCAGCCCGCGGTGGCCGAGTAACTTCTTCGCAGTATGAACAGTGCTGTAACGCTAAAGGAGAGAAGCACATATTAAAACCGCAGTTGGTCCATCTTATCCGGCCTTACCCTTGAGGTCAGGTTTCCTGGCACGGAGGGGTTTCCACAAGCAGGTTTCCCGCAGCCTTCGGGTTGGACCAGCTACGCATCCCCCCGCTCGGCAGCGACGTGTTGGCGGGCAGCGCGTGGTTTGGTGCCCGTCCTGCGGCCGCTGAGCTCAGCCCCCTCCCGCTGGGACCGCGAGCCGCGGCGATGCCGGGCCAGCCCATCCGCGAGGATCCCTGCGTAGCCAGCGTGCTGGAGCCGAGCCCATCCAACCCCCCAGCCGCCATCGGGAACGGTGGCAGTTTGCCACGTCCCTCCCCGTGTTTGTCTGAGCGGGGGTACCTGGGCACAGCTCCTTACGTATATTTTAGCGCTAACTGCCATCGATTCCCACGATCGCTGGGCGCCTAAATGATCTTAAATGCCGTCTGCCTGAGCCTCCCGTCCCGCTACGTATAACGGTGATAAAAGCACTTCCCGATCTCAGGGAGAAGCGGAAAGATAAATGTATTAAAGACTGTGAGGCACTCAGCTGCTGCCGTGATTATCTCTTTTTAGACAGATGTGCTGAAGAACAAACAGATACTGCCGATTACAAGTTTAATACGTACAAGTAAGAGATGACCTCGCCTTTATTACTATCTACACCGTTTAAGGACTAGTTGATTCAATAATAAGACGCCCATAGTAAATATTTATGAAACATCACATCACATAAAAATTATAGTGTATTTAAATTTAATTTGCATTTATATTTTTAAATCAGGTTATTATATAGCAGAAATGTACTAAAATTAAATTCATAATGCACATTACAGCAATTTGAGCAAATTGTACCTCGAAGCAATTTGTATTTAAAATGCAGTCTGTGTGCTTCTTCACTTTCCTGCAGCCTGTAAATAAATTTACAAAGCATTTTCAGTGACAGCCATAGTGTTCCAGTTGTAAATTGATGTAGTCTGAAACAAAGAACAATTACCACTTAAACAGATCCTGTGTTACACTAAATCTTAAAGCATTTGAATTCCCTGGCAAAACAAAAGGAGGTGATTTTTCTTTCCTGCTTAACCCAGCCCTTGTCGGGTGGGAAAGGCTTGCGCGGAAACCCCCTGCCCGTTTGTCTTCCCGAGCGCCAGCCTTCAGAGACGTCAGCCGCAGGCGGGGGATGCAACGGCGTGAGGCCAACGTTCCAGCTGCCAGCGCTGTAAATCGTGGCGCTTGGACCCGTCTCTCCAGCCGCTGAGACTGAGTTGGTCACGAACCTCTCCCCAGCAAACGGTTCCATCGAAACGCAGTCCCTGGGAAGTTCAGGCTCTTTGGTTTCAACCACGGTCCCGAGGAAAAAAATAAACATAGCTGTGTGCGAGGCTGGGCAGCAGCTGATAGCGTAGGTGGTTCAAAGAGCAGGAAACCACGGCACTTCCGAGGAGACGCCTGGGAAGATCCATCTGACGACTGTAATGCGCCTCGTTACGCAAATGAAACGTGCACACTCCGGCACAAGCACACACGCGCGCTCGCACGCTTGCACGCTTCTACAGATTTTGGCTTCTGAATGAAAAGTCGCCAAAAAAAAGCAGTGCTGAAATCCCGTGGTGCTTCCACGTCCAGAGGCTGGGAGGGGGGAGCGGAGCCAGGGGCACCCCCGGGGCTTGGTGGGAGCCGGGGAGAGGGACCGTGTGCCGTCGCCCAGCGGGCCTGGACTGGACCTCGGGGCCAGAAGGTCCCACCCAGCTGCTCTTCCCAGCTCCACCCTGCTTGTCGCGGTGGGACGCTTTCTCCGTAACTCAGCTAACCGGAATGTTCTTTCCACATCCCACTGTTTCACATGGGGGTTTTTTATTTGTAATTCTCTATATATTGAACTATGAAATGGAAACTTTCCTCTAAGCATTTGGGAAAGAAAAAAGCTGTACCGTGGAATCCACTTTCTTTTATAAAACCCATAGAAAGGGAAAAAAGACCCAAAAACTTGTCTTCAGATCAAAAATGTTGCAAATATCTATATTTATATATATATGGGGAAGCTCAGACAGGTCGGGGTTATGGTATGCCTAACTTTCTACTACCATCAAGTTTACCCCAAAATAACCTACAGGTGAGAGAGAAAAACGCTGATTTTCCTCGCAGCTCTCCGCGTGGGACCAGTCCAGTTTGCAGACCGGGAGCCCTCCAGACGCCGGGGAGTCTCCCCTGGGTCGTGACGGAGGTGCCAAACGGGAGACCAAGCAGCCGGGGTCTCTCTGCTGCTGTCTGGACCAGGGGGCCGGGCCGGCTCGGGCGCTCCGTGGCGCCAGCCGAGCACACGCGGGCCCTGGTGCGCTCTGCGAGGACGCACGGCGCAGGCACAGGAACGGTGAAGCCGAATGAAGACAAATTTTCATTCTCAGTGGAAAGTGAGGGTTAATCGAAATGAGATTTTTTTGTGTAGGACAATATTGATTTCAAAGTGACAGATCAAACATAAACATTTTCATTCACAATGACATTTATTTGAACATTTCATTTCATATGTTGAAATGTTTCTTTCTTAATTAGCATTTTGAGTTTTGCCATTTTAAATTGATTTCTTAAATTGTGTTTAGCACATTTTTTCTATTGGCTTTCTCTTCCCCTTGGAATGAAAGCAAACCTTGGACCATCAGCATTTCTTCCCGACACAGGCGCTTTTCCAATCTAATATATTTAGTAGTCATATTTCTTGAGAGGTTGATCTTCTTTCATTATTTACCTTACTTTTTTTCCTTCGCTAAGACCCTTACCTCCTCAATCAGCTAGGTGTGAATTTTCGGAAGGTTAGCCCCATACTGATCGCTCACGCGGGACCTCAGCCTGCTCTGCACAGCCACGCTCAGGACGCTGCACATTTACCCTACGCGCAGGACATACCGGTTTCTCTTATACGCAAGGCACAAACTGACTGGTGCCGGTGTGCGCCTCGCCCCTTAATGTCCCAACGCTGCAGGTGCATCGCGATTTCAGCACTAACACACTTCATAGAATCACAGAACCACAGAATGGTTTGGGTGGGAAGGGACCTTTCAAGGCCATCTGGTCCAGCCCCCTGCCATGAGCAGGGACATCCCCAACTAGATCAGGTTGCCCAGAGCCCCGTCCAGCCTGACCTGGAATGTTTCCAGGGATGGGGCATCTCCCACCTCTCTGAGCAACCTGTGCCAGGGCCTCACCACCCTCAGAGTGAAAACCCCTCCACCCCTCCGTCCTCGCCTGTCCCTTCTGAAGAGCCTGGAGCCATCGGTAGCCGCACTCCGGCCATGGGATGTGTCCCACCAAGTTTCAGTAATGGTAACCAGGTCGCAGCTTTCCAGCAGCACGGTGGCTTCCAGCTCCTCCTGTTTGCTGCCCGTGCTGCAGGCGTTGGTGTAGAGGCTGCCGGCCGTGTCGCCTGCTTGGAGGAACCCCCCCTTAGTTCCTTTGGGGTCTTTCACTGGTGGTTCCCCATTGGCTCCCATTGCCTCAGGAGCCCCTGGCTCTTCTCCGTAAGACTTCCAGTGTGCTGCAGTGCAGCCAGCACGTCTCGGAGCCACAGGCTGAGGGCCCTCGCCTGAACAGTGGGATGTTTAATAATTTGGCAGTGATATCCGCCAGAGAAGTGCACTGGGAACAAGCTTGATGTGGTTAAATCAAGCTTTGGCACCCCGAGATAGGGTGGCTGGAGGAAGCTTTGCCATTGCACTCGTAAATGAGCAGCCTGACAGCCAACGCACATGGTCTGTCCTACATTGCACGCAGCAGCAAAACATCTCCTCGAGGGTTTGAAGTCATTGCAGGAGAAGATTTTTTTCTAATTCCCCCTTTGCATTTGGGACTCCGGTGTATCTTTTCTCTAATATCTTCATTCCCTAATGAGAAGACAGTGTGTCTTTCAGGATGACTAAACCGGGCTGAGCCGATGCATTTTCTGTATTAAGTAATTGATTTTTGGATTCAGATATAAATCCAAAAAAGCTGGTTATAGAATTTATATTCCTTCTGAATAGAAGATATTCATATATTTCTTAAATCCACCCAGGTCCTAAGAGGAATAGTTTTCCTCTTCATTCTGAAAATCTTTGTTATGTCCTGCTGATGTCATTTTTAAGTTTCTTTAGAGACTTCGTTTCAGAATCACAGATAAGCTGTCTATCCCACACCTGTTTGTAACTAAGACACAGCAATTTTGTGGTTGCTGTTGTTGAATATAACAAAGTGAAAGAATAAAAAGGGACACCAGTCAATTATTCCATTTCTAAATTTCACTTGTTTTTAAAGCTCAAATTCCAAGCAGGTGGGCTTTAGCTGAGAAGTGAGCCCGTTCAACGCTGGCTGCAGCACGCTCACGCATTTTCCTGCACAGCCAGCCCCTGCAGCCTGGTCTGACCGTACCTGTGGTCCTCCAGCATGGGCGGATGTACGGGGAGGACCACGGTCTTCCTCAGCTCGGACCACCCCGAGCCACCTCGGATGGGTCCCCATGGCCAAGCCGGCCCCGGCACCCCAGCACTGCTCGGCACTGCCGTGCTGGCGGCTCTCGCCCTGCTCACAGAGAGGACGCGTCTGTGCCTCGTGCACCAGGCGAACAAAAAGAATGCGGCGGAAGCTGCCAGTCCCTTTAAAACAGAAGCAAAGAGGGAAGCTCCTCTCTCCTTCCATAACTACGCGGGTGTTCGACACTTGCCTGGGACACCTCGGTCCCACTTTTGCACAAGGAACCTCAGACCCCGATCTCCTTTCTGTGGGGTCAGGCCAAGACAAATGTTCTCTTTCTCTTGCTGAAGCTGCAAGTTGAAGAAAGGAAGAAGGAAAAACAACACAAATGAAGCTGAGAATGATAACCTTAGAGAATAGGATGCGTTAAAGATATCTGGACAAAATATGCAATGTTTCACAAGGGGGTGTCGACCTCAGGTCTTCCCTTCCTACACAAGTCTAATCACGTTAAGTCTTCAAGTCATTTTTTGTCTCACATCCAGTGGACCTTTATGTTGTGTGCCCACTAAAAGAGCTGTAGGAGAGTCACTGCGGGCTCCATCCTGCCAACACCCTGGAAGGACAATTTCTTGGACTGCATGGATGAGAAAGGGAATTTAAGCTGTACCTCCGGCAGGTCACACGTGCTTTAACCACTGAGCCTTGGTGGAGGAGGGCAGCGTATGGGATGCGCAGCAGTGCTTTGTCTTCTGAATTTGCTTCCAAAAGAATGAATACTGCTTGAGCCTTTGGAAGCAGAGCTGGTTCCCTTCTTAGCATCTGACTTCTCTGGATCATGTCCTTTACGTCAAGAGCTCCCCCTGCACTCAGAGCCGTTAACCCTGGGGGTTCCTGTGCTGGGGTGGCCAAGCACCCACCTTCGCTCAGTGACATGAGTCTGGGTGCCTGGCTCCATGGGAGAGGGCTTGGGCGATGCTCTGGGTGAAGCAAGCTGTAATCAGGTCATGTGTAAAATCGTAAGCTGCTTTTCGAAATGAGTTATGCCCATTCAAGAACAAAATAATGCAGGGGTACCCGGGGTCTTGCATGATTATATACGTTCTAGTGCAGGGACTTCAAACTGTGGGGACAGCAGACCATAAGGGAGTCCATGCAACGTCTCTGGGATCAGTGAAAGGCGAGGAAGAAAAGTTCAGATACACTGTGATGTCAGCTACGTATATGAAATTTCTACGGTACCTCCAGCTGAGCTAGAAATGTTTAGGGAATGCCATCCTCAAAACAACAGAAAACAATTGAAATATGTATGACTGCTGATAAATTGTTCTGATAATTCACCTGGCAGCACATTTTCTCCATAAGAACAGAAATGGTAATGGATAATATGCATGTAGAAGCTCTAAAGTTTGAAGGATGACTTTATTTGCCTTCAATAGTTAAGAGTCTTGATTAACTGAGGCCACTAAAGCTGTCTTGGCACTCTTCATCAATGAAGCTCATTAAATCCACTGTCGTGGCCAAATTCCTTCTGTGTCAGACTGGAAGTCCCAGCCTAAGTGTCTGCCGTGTGCCATGCAGTGATCTGTGGCACACAGAGTTCACCCGAGTAATGGCTCTATTTCTATGTCAACGACGTTAAACACTTGTCCACTTATCTGCCCAAATTATGCTGATGACCATGCAGTCGTGGCGAATGGAATTCACACGATTAATCGTCCATAACATTGGAAACCCTTTTCCGGAGGAGCTGATGCATGCTGGAGCAAGCACAACTCATTCCTTCGGACACACACTAAAACCCCAAGTCTTTACAACTCTTGTCTCACGAGGGTGAACTCCGTCTGTGTGACCCATCTCCCAAAGACCAGAGCAATCAGTGTTCAGGTGCCAACTAATTCAATTCAAACAAAAAATCTGTCTTTTCTGCCCATCCAAGAAAGTGATTATTTCAGACTTTCTACTATAGAAAATAAATAGAAGATTGAACATCAATCAATTTTTCAAACATTGTTGCCATGCTCTGTAGGATATTGACAGTTAAATATAGAATCCACAACCTTGGGGTCAGTAGAACAAAGGCTATTTTATTTTAGCTTCGGAATATTGAATCCAGTCAGCTTTGAAAGTGAGTAATTGCCCATGCCCTTATTTAACATATGAAGTGACAAAAGAAGATGAACTTTGTGACTAGGGACAAGGGTGTCCTCTTCACAATTTGCATTACCAAAAGCACCGTCTAATCCATTTTTAACCTGATAGTGAGCATGCTAAACTCTGATGGCTTCAGGGTGAATTTCAAATATTAATGGCATACAGGAACAAAAGACAAAGATATCTCTCACCTTTGAACAACAGAGGTACTGTGCGACGCATGGTAGGCAGCCATGCTCTAGTAATTCAATGACATTTTGACATTGCCTACTCTGCTCTCATTACCACATTTCTCTATCAGGTTTCCCCAGGTCAGCATGAGAATTATATGGCAGACAGACAAATTCAGATAATTTTGGTGTGTTTTGTTTTGTTTTTTTTCCCCGCAGTGACATAGGTACATGCAAAGAGAAAGGTAAAAGGCTCTTCCTTTTCACAAATACAGTATAACAGACACTAGGGAGTGAAACGATGTATTTTGGATGTCTATGAGTAAATGCAAGATGACAGCCCAGATGTCTCTAAACCTATATAGAGCTGTAAACTAAGGAGAAAACACTATCTTGTTCTTTCCAGGGACCAGGTTAAGGTAATCACTCTACTCGTGCGCTTGCGTTGCCATTGATTTTATTTCCACTCTTGGATTCACCGGGACATTGCATTTATAATTCCTTTCAGAGCGCATTTAAAGAACATTAGGCTGTGACTGATTATGGCTGTCAGCATACTTCTCAAACGATAGACAGTTAAGGACTAGTGTCTCATTGCGAGCCTTTGAAACAAGGACTCCTGTCAGCTTCAGAGAT
This sequence comes from Phoenicopterus ruber ruber, assembly GCA_009819775.1. NCBI lineage: Eukaryota > Metazoa > Chordata > Aves > Phoenicopteriformes > Phoenicopteridae > Phoenicopterus > Phoenicopterus ruber. Next base: position 814,602 of record CM020219.1, read on the forward strand.
TTTGGTCAATATCTGAGTCAACAGAATAACACAAAACTAAGGCTCCGTCCCTGGAATCACAGAATGGCTGAGGTTGGAGGCACCTCTGGAGCTCATCTTGGCCAACCCCTTGCTCCAGCTGGGTCACCTAGAGCAGGTTGCCCAGGACTGGGCGCAGTTGGGTTTTGAATATCCCATGGATGGTGACTCCACAACTTTCTGGGCTACCTGCTCCAGTGTTTGACCCCCCTCACAGTAAAAAAATGTTTTCTTGTCTTCAGATGTAATTTAATTTGTTTTGATTTGTGCCCATTGTCTCTTGTTCTGGAAGTCGGCACCACTACAGAGTCTGACTCCATCTTCTTCACTGCTCCCGTCAGGTGTTTATCCACATGGGTAAGATCCCTCTGAGCCTTCTCTTCTCCAGGCTGAACAGTCCCAGCTCTCTCAGCCTCTCTCCGTATGAGAGATGCTCCAGTCCCTTCATCAGCTTTGTAGGCCTTTTCCGGACTCTCTCCAGTAAGCCCATGTCTCTCCTGTACTGGGGAGCCCAGCACTGGACCCAGCACCCCAGCTGTGTCTCCCCAGTGCTGAGCAGAGGGGCAGGATCCCCTCCCTCCACCTGTTGCCCACGCTCCGCCTGATGCAGCCCAGGAGGGTGGTGGACGTCTTTGCCATGAGGGCACACTGCTGGCTCGTGCACAATTTGTTGTCCACCCGGACCCCCAAGTCCTTCTCTGCAGAGCTGCTTTCCAGCTGGGCAGCCCCCAGCCTGTACTGGTGCCTGGGGTTGTTCCACCCCAAATGCAGGACTTTGCACTTCCCCCTGTTGAACTTCATGAGGCTCCTCTCAGCCCATTTCTTCAGCCTGTCGTGGTCTCTCTGGATGGCAGCACACCCATCTGGTGTATCAACCACTCTTCCCAGTTTTGTATGGACTGCAAACTTGCTGAGGGTGCATCTGCCCCATCCTCCGGGTCATTAGCAAAGATGTTAAACCATATTGGCCCAGTATCCACCTCTGGGGTGCACCACTAGCGACTGGCCCCCAACTGGACTTCATACGGCTGATCACCACCCTCTGGGCCCGGTTGTTCAAACAGTTTTCAGTCCGCCTCGCTGCACCTACAAATTCCCATTAACCGTAGGTAAATCCTGTTTACATCTAACAAGCAATATTTTTAGAACAGGGTGCACAAAATAAAATGCACAAAACGCTCCATTGGTTCATGTCAGGTCAAGTCATGTTGAATAACGTGATGCATCGTGCTGTTCTTATTAGGTTCAGCCTTAGGGTAACTGCACCCTTATCAATTCATGAGAGTTACTGAAATTAGCCTGAAAGTAAAAAGTGTAACGTCGGCCACATCTGGCACTGTCCCCAGAGACAGAGATCACTCACCACATGTGCACCCTGCCAGGGCAGATCCCTGATGCCTCTCAGCATTGCTCCAGTTTTCCATGGTGCTCGTTCACGGGTTTCTGGAGTTATTGAGAAGTTCTTTAACCTGGGAAGATACGTGAAACCATGCGCAGCAGCCTGGCTGGACAAAAATGCCTGTAAACCCCCTGACCTTCAAAGCCCCGTTCACCGCGGGATGAGTATATGAAATCTTGACATTGTTAACAGAGACACAGCATGAAGTCCCAGCTGCACCGACGTTAGCTCTCAGTCACTTCAATGAAACCAAGCTTTTATGGGAATTAGGGTCTGCTCCAGCTCTGCTGAAGACAAAAGTCGAAGCCCGTTGAAGTCAATGAGAACATAAGTGGCATTTAAAATACAGACCATGACCACACACAACCAGATGGACGAGATCATTCTGTGTAACGTGCCACCACTACCAGGCTCCCATTGGCAGAACAACTCAAAAGCCCTGAAAACGAGCCTGTATGTCTAACTGTTCGTCACAGCTAGCACGGAGAGCCATAAAGGACAGGGCAGAAGTCAATGTGGCCAATGAAAGCCCAGCTGGCGCTGGGTAAACTAGCTGAAATAAAGTGTTTATGGGTCCTTGCAACAAAACCAACCTGCTCTGCTGTTCTTTGTGAACAGATCCTGTACAAGGTATCCGTTGGTACGAGTGCTAAAATTACACGTGCAGAATGGCGACTAAAGGAACATGAAAATATTTACAACTAAAAATAATCTTCTCTTGTCATCTAATGTTAGTAAAATCTTCTCATGTTCTGTTCACAGATACTATTCAGCAGTTGTTTCCTTGCAAATGTGTGGTTTCATTTCACGCTAAACCACATGCGTCGCTTAAACAGGTATGATCTTATTTTGCTTTTACAATTGCAACTGGTTCTATGTTGTGCTTATCATGATCCAAAGTATTTGAAAAACACTGCTGTCTTGGGAAAGGGAAGCCAGTTCCGTTGGAAGGTTTCCATCAGCAGAGTCCCCAGATGGCCCGTTATGCTGGGTGGAGATGGAGCTGTCCCTGTCCCTGTCCCTGTCCGTGTCCCTGCTTGGGTACCACGGGGCTGCACCCCGGCTGGGTGTCACTTTCCTGGCTCCCTGAGGGATCCCTGGATCTCACGTTCAGTTATTGGCATTTTTAGGAAGAGACACTAGAGCAATGGGACCCATTTTTCTCAGTATTAGGGTTTTTTTCCGTGCACTTACCTTCTAAATAAATACGTTCGTCTTGATCAATAAACCAAGCTTGTGCCTGTAGGCAGTAGAGGAATTTCTCCTAACCGCGACACTGAAATGATAGGAAATGTCAAGAGAGGTGGAGAGAATAGTGTTCAGTAAAGGTTGAAGATAATTGAAAGATGTCAGTTGGCAGGAAAAATTAATAATATCACTCTCCTTTTGAGATCAAAGATTTCTCTGGTACCTTTTCTTTTCTTCAAGGGAAAGAAGATCCTTGTGGTCAGTGTTATTGTAGGTCAAAAAAGCGACTGCTAAACTCTCAGATGAAAAACATGGAGCGCTTTTAAATTCCTGTTGGCTGCGCTCAGGGTCACTGTACCATGGCTCAAAGCCTGACTGTTAAAAAGGAGGCAGAGAGCGCTCCGCCAAGGTTGGCATCGCCCCTCTCAGAAGCCCTCGGCGCAGCAAGCACGCGTCTCAAGGTTTGTTTTGCACAGCAAATGGTTCCAAGCTGACTCTGCAGCTCCTTCTCACTTCAGAGGCAGCCCAACAACCCGAGTTGCCAGTAATCGTGGATACTAACAGTACGGGTGAAAGAGACGCTTTATTAAAACTAGTCCGGTTTTATATATTAAAGAACTCCCGCAGCAGGCTGCCTGAGCGCAGGCGCTGCGGAGCGGGGAGCCGCAGGAGCCCTGTCCCCGCTCACTGCCGTCTGGTGCATCAGCAGATGGGCCATCGAGCGAAAACCAGCCTGCAGGCGGCTTCTGCCTGACCCCGGGCATCCCGAAGCAGGATCGTTCTTGCAGGTGGGAAAATAGGATCTCCGTGTTCACAAAGGATTTAGAGATTTCAGATTTTGTTATGTGTCAAATCGGAATTTGACAAAAATATAGAGAGCAGAACAAGGAAAACTGCAGCACAGAATAACAGGATTGTTGCAGGAACAGAAGAACTTCTGCACAAGAAGAAGCAGGTAGATTCATTACTTAATCAAGGGGTTTTTTTTTACCCAGACCTCATACTCATTCCACTGCCAATAACAATAATTTGAATATTTACTGGCTTTAAGTCAATGTTGAGAGGAAATACTGACAGAAGCTGTAGGGTGGACATGACCCTCGAGCAGAGCTGGAGGTTGCTGTATATACAACGGTGCCACGTAAAGTGTATAGCAGAAGATGCAAACACTACAGACCTTGCGCTAGTGATGATGGCTGAGCTCTGATGGGAATCTGGGAAGAGGATGAAGAAAGGAGACGGGGCAGAGAGTACAGGACATCAGGGCCGGAGGGGCTGGAAGGTGCAGGGCTGGGAAGGGAGGATGTGCCTGGAAGGACCAAGGATGGGAAACACGAACACTAATCAAAGTGGAAGAGGGAGAAGCAGAACGCTATGTGGGAAAGAAAAGGAGAAAGGCAACCGGGAACCAAAATAACGGTGAAAGCCAGGTGGAAAGCCCGGTTACGCGCAGTGATCGTGCAAAGAAGGGGAGTAGGCATTCACAGCAGTGGTGAGCCTGCCTTATGAAATGATGAGAACAAAGGTGCGTTCAGGCTGCAACGCGCAGAGGCACTCCTTGGGGAGCGGAGGGTGCCTTTACAAGAGCAGCCTAATGAGGCTGGCTTCTTTAGCCTAAATACGCCAAGGCTGAGAAAGGACATGATTGCTCTCTACAGACACACCAAGGGGAAAACATCAGGGAGGGATAAAAAGCCATTTATTCTAAAAGTAGTTTTGGCATCATAATAAATGGTGATAAACTGGCCATGAATAAATATATTCTTGAAAAGTATGGTGTTGTCATTAGAAGAAATTTCCTAAACATTAAAGCTTGCAGATTCATGAACAGGCTTCCAAGTGGAGCAGTGGGTGCAGACGACATCTCCACTTTTAAGCTCAAGGAGTTCATAAAAGGAACAAATTGCTGCCATCCCCGGGCACTGGAGTCGGTAGCCCGACAGTCCTTTCCAGCCCTGCATGCTTCTGTTCCTGCACACATCAGAATTTGCTGCCACTGACAAAAGGGTTTGACATTTAAATTATGTTAATTTAATAAGCATTGGATGAGATGACATGACCGAGAGCTCAGCCGCAATTCCAGAAGGTGCAGCCCTGCCCAGACAGGCTCCAGCCTTCTGGCCGTGGTCACGGCCGGCTCGGCCAGCTGGCACGCGTGCCGCGGTCGGTTGCGTGCAGAGGACGGACGGGGCTCCCGAGGAGCCGCGCGGCGGGCAGCCCTCTTGCACGCTGCTGGCTGGATGCACGGCCTTGTGATGGTCACGTCCGCGGCGCCCCAGGCATCGCCCCTCGCCCCTGCAGCTCTCCCCTCGCTTCCAGCTCTGAGCCCCAGCACATGGACATGGACCTGCTGAAGCGGGGCCAGAGGAGGCCACGGAGATGATCCGAGGGCTGGAGCCCCTCTGCTATGGAGACAGGCTGAGAGAGTTGGGGTTGTTCAGCCTGGAGAAGAGAAGGCTCCGGGGAGACCTTATTGCGGCCTTCCAGTCCCTAAAGGGGCTTATAGGAAAGATGGGGACAGACTTTTCAGCAGGGCCTGCTGTGACAGGACAAGGGGGGATGGTTTTAAACTAAAGGAGGGGAGATTCAGACTAGACATAAGGAAGAATTTTTTCACGCTGAGGGTGGTGAGGCCCTGGCACAGGTTGCCCAGAGAGGTGGGAGATGCCCCATCCCTGGAAACATTCCAGGTCAGGCTGGACGGGGCTCTGGGCAACCTGATCTAGTTGGGGACGTCCCTGCTCATGGCAGGGGGTTGGACTAGATGGCCTTGAAAGGTCCCTTCCAACCCAAACTGTTCTGTGATTCTGTGATTCCATGAAAAGCAACCGTCTGCCCCCAGCCTCTGCTTGCACGAGCAGATGTCCTGCTCATTGAAAGGCGTCTTCCTCCAGCAGTGTGGGTCTGCGGCGTTGCCATCTCCTTGTATGCCCAGGCAAAAGGGAAAGCAAAGTAGCCTCACCTAAAAAACCCCAATGCATCGGGACTTCTTCCCAGATCCTCGCACGCCCATCGTTCCCAGCAGGCAGAGTCACCTTGCCTGGAGGTTGTGTCGTCATTAAAACTGAAATGGTGAAGACAAAGGAGAACAGAAAGTTTCTACAGAATAAGAGAGTTCAGCTGCAACAGAAAAGAAGTTAAATTTGTCTTCAGCCACGCAGGCCAATAGGGAATACTGTGTTTTCATTATTGAAAAAAAAATCCAGTAGCAGTTGTGGAAAGTCAGGGTCACACACAGAAAAGAGATTTGCAAATCTCTGCCTCTTTAGGAGACAAACTTGTCGGAGTTCAGAAGAATAATTTACTTTATCACTGGTGGAATCTCTAAAATTATAATCAACTATAATTGATTGCATCTGTGTGAGGAGAGTACACAAAGGTGTTGACTGAACAAAAACCTATGTGATTGGTTGAAAAGGTTTAATAAATGAAACAAAAAAAATCTTTTCCTGGATGTTTTTTGTGAAGAATTAAAGTTTAATATATAATAGATGCAAAACCCGTGTATAGTTGCTGACTACAGTAATAGCACGGAATATTTAATATTCCTGCCTTTGGGAGGGGCGGGAAAGAAGTGAAATTAGCATTTAAGAACTCTAAGTTTTGTAATTATTTTAAGAGTCATTTTCAAAGGACTACTAAAAAGAGACAACCTCATTAAAATAAACCAGAATATTATTTTTTCTCTTTAATAGCTTTGTCATATGCTTAGCTGATACCTAAATAAATTTAAAAAAGCCAACCCACAAACAACATCAATATTGTTCATCTTGTGAAGATTATAAACTCAATCGTAACAGTTTTTCACTGAAATGTTCTGTCTGGAAAGACCTTTGGCGGGACAGTAAAGCCGGACTGTGTAGTGCGAGGGGGGCCCAGTAGAGCGTGAGGAGAGATGCCCACGTGCAGGAGCTCTCAACTCCGCGCTCACCCGTAACATTTCATAGATTTGCTCCAACTTTACATTTCCATTTTCCTAGTTTCAAGCAAGCCACTTTAAAAAAAATGGTTCACATGGAGTAATCTCAAATCTGTTTTTCTTAGAGCATCCATTCTTGTTTTCCCCGGTTTCCTGAGCTCCCGGAATCTGTGTGTGTAACAGCCTGCAGGAAAACCGGCCAGCATCCATTTACAAATACATTAGACTTAAAAGGCAAAAAAAATGATCCATAAGTGCTGGAATATATTCCACCAAGAAATGGTTGAGAAAATGATATGTAGTTGAGAAATGTGTTCTGAATTATTAATGAAACTCTCTGAATAAGCGTTCGGTATAGAGGAGCAACCCTGCAGTAACCCCCACCACATCTGTGGATCATGTACAAAGCTATGCGCAGCGATTCAGAACATCACCCTTCTCGTTTAGATGTCCTGAGGTGAATTTCTCTGTTCAGAGAGACTGAGCTAAGGCGGGGAGAGCAGCGCCGGGGGCTGCGGGGGAGCCAGACCTCTGCTCACGCCGCCGGGCGCGGGGCTGGGCGAGTGCCCCGCTGCACACGCGCAATCCCTTCCTCTGCCCGCGCAGGGCTCGTGCCTCTCCTGTGAGCCGCACAAGGCTCTGGAGGTCCTTTTTGGAGGTTTTTTACTTCCACTTCACTCATTTTTCATGGACCGCTGTGCGCTTGGTGTTCAGGTACGGGCGGGCAGCCAGCTGGGACGCGATGCAAAAGGCACGGAGCAGGGTTTGATCCCCAGCCTGACCCAGCCCGTGCCGGCAGGACCTCGGCAGAGAGGAGAACCGAGAGCAGCAAAGGCCATTTAGAGCATGGTCATGGGGAGACAGCATTAGAGATTTAGAATATACTGATCCTTTGCCTGCCTACACAAGTCTTGCCTGAAATCATAATGCCATGACAAGGAAAAAAAGTATTTTAGATAACTTTAACCTGACAGAGGAATAGGCTACAAGTGGAAAAGAAAAAGAGACCCTGGCTTTCTGGCCCCCAGAGCTATTTAAAATCACTGAACTACAGCCAGTTGCAAACACTTTCAGCTCAAAGGCAATGTCTTTATTATCAAATTGCAGCTCACCTTGCACATGGCACTGCGGGCACTTCAGCGCTTCTAGGGCGAAACTAGCCATTCCAAAATCAAGTTTTCTTATGGTGAGCTTTGCTTTTCCTCCTCCCGAAGCACCGGCGCCGTGCCGTGACAGCCCGGGCTGCCCGCAGAGCGGCTGCCCGCAGAGCGGCGTGGGCTGCCGGGACGGTGCCCGAGAGCTCCTCTCCGTGTGCAGCCGCTGCCCGCGCGCTGCCAAACGGATGGCCTCCGCCGACCAGACTTTTTCAGGAAAAAACAAAACCAAATATATATATATATATAAAAATATTTAAATACATAGGCTAAAAGGTCAGGCCAGGGAGTTGCAGGTAATTACGCCGTGCCAGGAGGCTCCCCAGTGCGTTCTGCCTGTGCAGGAGGTGCAGGACTTCCCACGTCGGACCTGGCTCCCCACCACAGCACCCACACCCTCCCAGACCCCATCCTCTCCGAGGGCGTCCCTCAGATGCTCGGAGATGTTAGGAGGGGGATTCACTGGGACCACGGTGCTGGACAGGGGACAAATAAGGCTCCTCGTGATGAAATGTAGTTTCTTTTCCCTCTGAATTTTTACTCTGGCTACATCTATATCTTTTGTGGTTGAACTTTTTCAAAACTTAGCCCATCAACAAGAATCTGAAAGCCCCTTGTATTTTCTGACAGGGCTACGCTGTAGCGGCTTAACAGTATGTTGAAAATGAGCCATCCCAAGTGCTGAACAAAAGCTCTTTCCTCTGCCTGCTTCTTTGCCGCCTTCTCCACGGATCTCACTCATAATGAGGACACATTTCTTTAATCTGCTAGACTTTTCAGGCGCTGATTTCTGGGAGAGCAGTAAATGATCGGAGACCACTGCGAGGAGCAAACCTGAAGGCTGAGAAACTGAAATAATAAATATACCTCGAGTTACACTTGCACAAAAGGTGTTTTCAATGACATGTGGCAGTGACATGCTTAGAGCAAGCATGTCTGGGCTGGGGGGATCAGAGGTTCAAATCCCTTCCAAGTCCCACGCTGAAACTGAGCAGAGCAACACGGAGCCCCGCCAGGCTCGGTGCCCCGGGCACAGCCCAGGGCGGTCTCCAGCAGCACTGCGGACCCTCAGCTGGGCGACCCGGACCCGGCCCAGCGGGACAGGACATAGATAGATAGACTAGACATAAGGAAGAATTTTTTCACGCTGAGGGTGGTGAGGCCCTGGCCCAGGTTGCCCAGAGAGGTGGGAGATGCCCCATCCCTGGAAACATTCCAGGTCAGGCTGGACGGGGCTCTGGGCAACCTGATCTAGTTGGGGATGTCCCTGCTCATGGCAGGGGGTTGGACTAGATGGCCTTGAAAGGTCCCTTCCAACCCAAACCGTTCTGTGATTCTATTCCATGATTCTATGACTCTATGACAGGCTGGATCCCAGCGAGTCTCCAGCTGAGAGAGACTCACTGGCTGAGCAGCTTGGGCTCTGGTCCCCAAAACCCAGGAGTTCTCGTTTCTTCGCTTGTGTGTTCAATGCACACGCACACAAATGTAACGCATTATCTGCACTATTTCTTAATCAGGATATTTACACACCTTGCAGACACGAGTGCTCTGAGAATGCTAATTGTTTGCTGGGAGCTTTCTTTTACCTTTAAAATCTGATGATTGGTGGGGAACTGTAGGGCAGCAAAATTGATGTGATACAGCAATGCTGGGAATCCCTGGATGAAGAAATGCAATTTTTTTCTTTCATTTGTACATATGTATAAATTGTAATTCCTCTACAAACGCCATGTGCGTGGTGCCACTACAATGCTCTAAGATGGAGGAAACCAAGAAGGTGATGGGCTTAAGTGTCCCAGTGGTTTTAAACTCATAATATGTCTTACATACTTGTTTCAGAAAAGAATAGACATTGCACTGATTTCTGCCCAGGCTGCACAATGTGGCACTCCTGAAGCCGAGTCACTCTCGCACCGCTTCTGTTCTTCTCAAAGCCCTTTCCCCATGTTATCGGCAGAGGAGAGTTCAGACGAGGTCTGGAAAGGACCCACCGGGGATTCTGCTGGGAGCTGTCTCCACTCACCCTCCCGAACCTCTCCAGAGAGGCCAGAAGTTGAAACCCCACTCGTGCCCGACAAGAAATTGTTCCATGTTCACTGAAAAGCCTCGGGGAGAGAAACCACGAGAGCAGCTTGTCCCATCCCAGCTGTGATGTGTGCCCAGCGAGGACATACCCAGCTGCCCCAGGAGGAGAACGGACCGTGCCTCTGCCTCCGCGCTCTCCCCAGACCCTCAGTCCTGCAGGAGCACAGGCGCCGTCTCCCCACCCCCCGGTTCTCAGCTGCCTCTGAGCTCGCTTCCTCCTTCGCCCCATTATCTGATTGATCACTTGTGCCCTGAAGCCTCGCAGCGAAGCTCAAACGCTCTTCTCCTGCGTTAAGGGTGCTAATTCACAACCTGTTTGCTGTCAAAGGCAACTGCCTGCAAAGCGAGAAGGCCACACAGAAATATCCATCAGATTTCCTGACTGTGAAATGCCGCAATAATTCTCCTGAAGCAATATGCCAGCAGCGCGGCGGTGCGGTGTGTCGCCTGCGGCCGAGAGCTCCCCGAACGGCTGCCGGCTCTGCTGGGAGCCCGCGGTGGGTTTGCACACAGTCTGCACACCCTTCCTGGGGCTCCCGTGTGCTCCTGCTCAAAAGGGTCCGTAACATCCCGATGGCAACGTGCAACGGCGCGCAGAGCAGGCGGAGCGACAGCAGAGCGGGATCCCGGGGACACGCACGGGGAAAGCGGTGTCGGTGGGGCTGTAAAACCCGGCTGAAATGGATCCCTGTGGACAGCTGCGTGTACCGAGGCTGTCTGCTAAACCCCGTGGGAGGTGCAGCAGAGCACCGGCGTGGGATGGCCAGGCGTCCTTGTGCTCTATTTACAAGTAAACATCTATTTCTTACACATTTCATCTTTCTTCACATAATTATTCCTGTAAGTCTGGGCCCGTACCCTTCGATGCTTCAGATGAGGATCTGCTGCCTGAAGCCGGAGCTGCTGCAAGCGTGGCTTGCTGAGCGGTGCTGGTTACCAGCAGCTCTTTGACAACCCAAGCAGAGCAGGCAGGCAGCAGAAATCAGGCAGGCAGCAAGGAGCAGGCAGCCGAGCGAGCTGGCTGGATCAATCCTGGGGGCCAAGGCTTTGAGGACAGTGCGGTGTGTAGCTGCATTTTATCACACATTCTACAGCAAGCTACCTGTGCTGGGTAAGCCAAGGTGTATAGCACTAATCGGGGGGTACGTGTACATTATTTATTGCAATAAATCCAAAAGTTTCCTGTGAAAATTCTTAGAAACCTTTGGAATTGTGATCCCTTGAGAAGCGAATGCTGAACATCGCTGTTTTGGGACAGCAGCCTGGGCTGGCCAGGCATCCCTTGTGTACCTCTGACTTCTCTGTCTTGTGAGCAACGCCTCGGCCTCTTGCTGACCTTCACGTCAGGAGAGACGGAAACAGCCTATTTGCTGCCCGAAGGCTGTTTCAGGCTGAGGCCATCCATCTGTGTTGGTACAGTGCCTGGCGTGAACTCACTGCTGCGCAGAAAGCTCCCGGGCTCTGCAGTTACAGGAATGACTTATGGCACTGACTGCAGCCGCACAAATAGTCCTGCCTTGTCCGCGCTGAGTCGGCGTGGTGGGGAGGGGGCTTGCAAAGGCGAGAGGAGAAGGACGTCCCTCCTCTCATTGCCTGAAACAATGCCTGAACGCAAACGTGCCCACGGTTTTCCAGATGCAGCCGAGGCCGTGTGGGCATCACAAAAGCAGAGATAAAGGACCATCTAACCACTAAATACTGCACCAGCCCTGCCGAGTATATCCGACCTGCTCCAAGCTGGCCCTGCTCTGAGCAGGCGGCTGGACGCAGACCTGCGGAGCTCCCTTCCCACCCAGTTTGTCTCATGGATACCCTTTTGGGTCACAGGAGGAGAACAGCACCAGGCAGAGCTCGTCTTTGCTACTCAAGTAACCGGTGGGAAATCTCCCTCTGCCTGCTCCCCTGCCCCGGTACACACGAGGGGACGACTGCCTGCCCTCCCCTGGCCCTTCGCCTTCCGACGCTCCTCTGCGGGCGCAGCAGGCGGGCAGGGCTGGCTGGGCAGGACGGGGAAATGTACCGCACGTGAAACACGGAGCTCTTGCTGTTTTCTTTCCCCCCAAACTGGTAGTGTAGTGTCTCTGCACCAGATCTGAATTCCCCTACAGCCAGGCTGGCTGCTCCGGAGAAGCTCTTCTGGTCTATCTTTAGTACAGCCCACACAGTCTATTAAGTATTAAAACGATGGGGTAAGATTAACACATCAGCTGCCTGCGGGTACCAGGCACGCCAAGTGCAAGGCGGTTCTGCTGACCCAGACGTCACCCAGCTTTGAACGCAACGCCCCGAGCGCCTGACTTCGGCGACCTGGATCCCCGCAGCCCGAGCTGCGGCAGCGGGTCCCCAGGCCGCCCGGTGCCAGCAGCGCGTGCCCGGAGCTGAGCCCGCCGCTAGATGAGACCTCGAATTTGCCTTGACCCTCTGCAGCGCAGCTGAAGGGGAGACGCCAGAGGGACGAGCGATACTGGCTCCGTACCCACTGAGAGCTCTTTCGTGCCCGTGAAGCCTCACTTGACCAAATTGAGCTGTTTTCCAGCTCGTTTGAGCTATATACCTTTGAGCAGAAAGACGGGCAGCTTGTCTCGCTGGGGGGGAAGTGGTAGGCGGCAAACAAAAGCAGAATATTTCTCCCCCTCCGCTCTGTGTTTTGCTCCCAAGATCACTTATCTCCAAAGAAAATGATCATGTTAAGCGTATTCTGAAAATAAATTAACAGACATAAATCATGAGAATGACACTGGCAATTCTTCTCCATGGCATTAAGGGTTTTTGGTCTGGTTCATGTGGACGATTTTTATTTTAAACCTATCACTAAAGAGAAAAAAAAAGCACCACATAAAATATGTGCTGGAATTGAAATGAAATCTGTCAGAACAAACACCTACATCAAAGTTACAGAAACAACAAATGTTTGATTAGGAACTGGAAGTGTAGAATTTGCATTTCAAATTCCTATTAAATGGTTAAAAATGTGGTACTGTTCATGACATACATCACAGGCACTTCAAAAAGTTTCGGAGTTATATAAGAAAAATATGTATCTTTTCTGTGCGGACTTCTTATGGCAAAACCCCAGTGCAAGAATCACCCGTGAAAGCTGGAAAGTCGTCAAGAAAAAGCATCTTGTTAAAAGAGGGCTCGGGACCCCGCGGGAGTCACGGCGCGGTGAGCCTCTCCGTGGGCGAGCAGCCGCTGCCCCGCGCCGCGGGCGGGTTCGAGGAGAAGGGCACTCTGAGCCCATCGCTCGGCGAGGAGCGTCTGTCCTCGGCTCGGGGAGGGATCGGCCTCGGGAGCCAGACACACGGCGCTGCTTGTCCCCGGAGCCCACCGCCCACCCCACCATTCACCCCGGAGCGCAGAGACGGAAACCGGGTCCTACCTGGATTAACCATTTCGCATTTTAAATGCATTTCTGCTCGAGTGCAGAGAAGGATGCCGCTGTAGGGTTTTCTCTGTTGTTAACTTATGTTTTCCTTGGGGAAGGTTCTTCTTAAAATATTTTCAACTGCAGGGGTGATTTTCCATTGGAAATGAAGTGAATTACGAGGAGCTATACTCGCATGCAATAAAGTTTCCATCTCAGCTTACCAAAAAGAGCAAAAGCAACCACTCTGAGAAAAAAATAAATCCCCAAGTAAAGAGTAAGAAGTGGTTTTGATTAAGATATATTGCATTATGCTCAGATAGGATGAGATAGAGGATTTTAAAAAAATAAGTCATCCTTTGCCTTGATATTTGTTTGTGACTGCTAAAAAAAAGGTAGGCAAAGCAAAGCATTATAAAGCAAACCTTTATAATGGTTTATGAGACAGAAGAGCAAGAGCAAAAGCGTCAGAGACTGAAACAAATTAACCTGTAACCATCCCCTCAAACAACTGCCTTCACGTCTGAGGACTTCTTACTTCTCTTACAGCTCGCTCTGTCTTCACAGCCAGCTCACACTGCTCCTCAGAAAGCCAACTTTCCAAAGGATTTCCTTGACTTGACGGGACTGCTGGGACCTACGAATCATGAACATAACTAAGAACCTTCTCACTACAGACGTGGACGACCAGCCCCCAGAGACGGCTCGGGAGGTGCAGCACCGCGGCACATCATGTTCTTGCCCGTTTCCTGCACACCAAGCCGCGCCGGGGAGAAACAACATCTGCAGAACATGCTCCTTCCTCCCTGGGTGACCCTTCTGCTACGGCAGCTCCCCGTGCAAACACACCCACGGCACGGCCAGCGCCGGGCGGTGGGGCATCGCTTAGGTGTTAAGCAGCAGCCCACAAGCCGAGCGCGTGAGCCCCAGCTCCGCGGCCTCGCGAGAAAGGCACCCGTGTTCTCATTGCAGTGTTCTTCCCCCTTCTCCCTTCCCTTCTGGTCCTGCCACTCACTGCCCTACTTATGTTTGTTTGTTTGCAAATAAAACACAGTACAAGGTTGCTAAAAACCTCATGAGCTGCTGTGGTGCTACCCAGAGATGTGTTGTTACGGAAAGGACTACGTCACAGAGAAAAAGAGCATCAGTCTTCCTGGAGAGAGAAACCCACCCACACAAGCGGTTCAGACAGGGACCAGAAGGGTTGAAGCTAGGAACCGATGCTGAGTGTCGGTGTCCTCTGAGGAACCGTGGGCTTGCCTGCTGCCGGGGAGAGCTGACAGCATTGGGCCCGGGCGCCCACGCAGGCTCACGCACGTGGGCCGACACGGCGCAGGCGACGCGCAGCAAGGCTCGACGGTTGTCAGACTCACGGAAATTCCCCCATCCACCTTCTTCCTACCGCACCGCCGAGGCGGCGGGGAACCCAGCCCCGTCGCTGAAAGCCGCTGAGGTTTGAATCCCCAGCTCCACCCTGAGTCATCCACGGATGCGATGCCACCCTTTCGTCCCCTGCTCCCTCCGATGCGCAGAGGTCCATGTTAGGGACCTCCTATGGACACCCACATGGATACCTCAGTGTGCTTGGCGTTCATTTTCTGGTTGGGTTTTTTTTTTCTTTTACTCGTGTTTTGGGGGCAGGTGGAGCACTCCTGAACCTGCTGGAGAAATAGCAGGCTGCTGAAGAGTGCCTGCACAGCGGACCTGAGACGGAAAAGCAGATGGGGAGCAGCCAGGCGGTAACACAGCCAGCATGCGGGTCTCTAATTGCAACTGGAGACGCACTGCCGATTCTTTGCCGCAGCTGCTCTGGAGTGACCGATCACAAAAGCTCATCGGCCGTTCCAGGTGCTCAGGGGCTGCTGTTCCCATGTCCTGCACCGGTCGATCTCACCCCAGCTGCCCCGGGTTCAGCTTGGTTCCTCCTACGGACACAGGACGGATCCGCGGATTTGGGCAGCTCTCCCCGAACAGTGAGTTCTCACGGGGCTGAGGCCAAGGAGGCAGAAGCCCCTCTCCCAGCCTCGCCTGCCTCTCTGTGATGGCACCTTGGTCCCGATGAAGAAGTAAGAGGAGATAAGCACTGAGATAGTACTTCTGCGGTATTACCAATATCTGGTGCTTTGACACAGCACTTAAGCAAGGAAGACTGTCAAAAGTATGACAAACGCGATGAAAGCTGATGCCATGTATTGCGCTTCTTTTCACTTCAACAGCACTGAACCGGGAGAAGAGTTCTTATTTTCAGGGTCAGCACTCAAAGCGGTTCCCTTTAGCGCTGACCTGACCGCGGGATGCAGCGCTGTGACTTGGAGCCGAGCTGAAGAGATGTCATCGGCGACAGGTGATGCAGAGAGAGAGGAGCAGAGCACTGCGAACGATCCTCGTGGAGTGTCTCACGGAAAAAGCTCAGCTCGTACGCTCGTCACACGGAGCTACCAGAGCATTCAGTGACTGTGGCATCCAGTGGGGAAAATTGAAATAATCCCTGGTTTTTCAAATGCAGAACAAGGTACACTTCCAGATATCTGAAACCTCACAGAAGCCCCAGAAAGAAACCTGGGGCAAAACCTGGGCTATGACATGACGCTCCGGGAGAGCGTCCTTTAACCCTCATCTACCGTAACCTGAACAGACAGACGTGAGGAGGCCGCAGAGAGGAGATCTGGCAGTCTTGCAAAAAAGGCTCCACAAAGCCCAGCGGCTGGGAGCTGATGTTGCACGAATTCATCTCGGAAATAAGATGCAGTTTCCTTGGGATCGAAGTGATAAAAAGCAGAACTCTGTTCCCCAAGGCCATGGATCTGCCGCAGCACGGCAGCTTTGAAGTGAGCTGGGGCAGCCCTAACCCAGCCTCGAGGAGATGCTCCGCAGCGCGTGCGGACCGACCAGTTACCACAAAACAACCCTCAGAGGAGGCACCTTGCCCGCTCCCTGCCCTGCACCACCACAACGTATGGGCACCCAGCCCCTGCCCTCGTTTCTTAGCCTTACAGCCCTCTACACACCCCCTGGGCGCTGGAAAGCGGGGTGCCGGGGACCCCCATGTGCAACAGCCGCGTGGTGCAGCCTACAATGGGCTCGGGTACAGCAGCGAACACCCGGTACGGCAGCGGAGCAGCAAAGAGCTGCGGTTAATCTTCAGTAAAAAACCAACAGTACTGAAGCTCCTATTTGAGAGACTACTGGGAAGTGGGTGAGGGTTTTATTATATGTATTTTTTTTTTACTAGTAGGCTGTAATTAACCCAAAGGTTTGGGGGTTTCTTTCTGGTAAAGAAAATCACACATCCAACCAAAATACCATAGTAGTTAAAGGACTTCTATGTGGTTGTAGAATCACCCACTCAAACTCGCTCGCTGGAAAGGATCCCAGGATGTCCCCAGTCTACGCTCCCGCTCAAAGTAAGATCAACGTTGGATTTATACCAGGCTGCTCAGGGCTTTGCCCAGTTGCATTTCAAAAACCTCCAAGAACAGACTTTTTAGCTGCTTGCATGAGCCCTTTCTGGAGCCTCATCGTGTGTCGTTATCTATAGGCATCAGACAGCAGCTACCCCGTCTCTTTGCTCTGTAAGTAAATTAAAGAACAGGTTGAGTTACAAAGAAAACCTCTGTTAATAATACATGTGCTCTGGAATTGCAATCAGACTACACAAAAATGGGACGGTTTTAGCATGAAAAATAGTATGTCTCAAACATTTTAAGGCAGATCTAGATTTTAATGCCTGAAGCAAAATTCATTTCTTGAAAGAAAAAGATATGATTCATTTTGCTTGACCTTATTCAGAGGATTTTAGATAGCTTTTTCCCTTGCCTGATTGAACAGCCTCATTTTTGTTTTACTTTGCATTCCTTTGTCTCTGTTTTCTTTCTTTATTTCTTTTTCAGTACTATGGAAGGCTAAAAAAAGGACCAAGGCAGGGAGAAACAATATTAAATATTAGGTAGCAGTGAAATTAGACCTCTCTATTAAAATGAATAAAACTAATCATTACTATAGCTAATCTAAATTATCCATGGAAAGTTCTCATTTTCTTTGGAAATCTTTTTTCGTGAATAATAATACTGCATAGATACCATAGCTCTTGATGCTTGAACAAACAAAAAACCCAAGCATCATTGATTCTCCTGACAAATCAATCCTCTCTGAGGGTCACAACCAAGCTTCCACAGACGCTTTTTTGGTTCTGCGAATGTGTCCCCACACATACCCTCGTTACAGGATCCACTATAAATAAGCGCCGGGTGCCGGCGGAGCGTGGGGGAAGCTCACACCTCTGCGGAGCTGCCTCCACAGCGTTCAGATGCTTCGCTTCAGCTGTGCTTAGCTCCCAGTGGAAGGCTGAGCAGAATTTTAATGGGAAAGGCTCTGTGCTTCGTGCCTGCCCGGGGAAAGCACAGTCACCGCGGACGGATGCTACGCCAACCCGTGTCTTCTGACGCGCGGGTTATGTCATGGGACCCCACAGTCACGGAGGCACTGGTGGGAAGGGACCTTCGGCCACCTTCTCGTCCACCCCCTGCTCCAAGGGGGGCTACAGCCAACATGAGATCGTGTCGGTGTGTCTGGCCGCTGCCTGGCCTTGCCTGTTGAGGACCGAGCTGGAACAGCATCCCCCCGTCATGCCACGGAGAACATCGGCCCAGCACCAGCGAGCACTCGCGAAAGGGGCCACAGGCATTCCCCACCTCCCCACCATGCGCAAGGCCTAGGTGTACCTGCTCCACTGAAGTTGTGGACATGCTATAGAAATGTTAATAATAACAAAAAATAACACCTCAGAGATGGTCACACAGCGTCCAGCTCAAAAACCCCTGACCTTGGTACGACAATGTCCTGCTGACTGGCTCCAGACTCAGATCGTCAGTTGTTCACTTTGAGAGCTGGCCATTCCTTTGCATGTAAAAGTTTCCTTTTTGGCACGGGCCAGGGGGCCCACAGAAACGCTCCAGTGCTGTAAATGCATCAAGATTGACCGAAGGTGTTGAAGGAATTTTCCCAGAGCTTGTCCGTGGCCACTTTTTCCAGCTGGCTTGCCTTGTTTAGAATATCCTTGTTCCACACAACTGGAAAAATGCATTTATTCTTATAAGCCAGTTCCTACAAATGAAACAACTAATGGAAACTCTAATGGAATTGTCTTAATTTTATAATAAACTGTTATATTTAAGATTGCCTGATTTTCATTACAAAACCTATTTACACTGTTACTCAACTACAAAGGAGGCATGATCTGAAGTTTAGTAAGAGAACTAGCACTCTATACTGAGACCAAATGTGCTTGATAAGTTTATAAAATAAATTTGTTTACCCTTTTTTATGTTCTACAGATATTGGGCTGATATATTTTTTAAAAAATGAAAATTATTAATTGTTAGTTGTGTCCAGGGTTGTTTTCAAGATTTAGATAATACTAAAATAAATCAGTTTGATATGAATATTTTTTCCATTGTAAACTTGGATATGACTTTCCTATCAACATGATATAACTTAGATATCTAGTAGCCATTCTGGCTTTTTCACTGAACATAGGGAGTTTGTTAATAGTCTAGACTTTCTGGTGAAGAAAACTAATATATGTGCTTCTTAATGCAGTATATGGAATAAAATTGCCTAAAGAAAGTCTTAACCAAATTGCGTTCTAGTATGCGAGAAATAAACGTAAAGCTTTAGAAGGCCTCAGAGGAAGGGCACCACCAGAAGTAAATAAAGTATGTCGAAACATGCAAACCAAACCGTGAGGAAAAACCAGAGCATTGACAAGGCGGACAACCCTGCCTTACAAGCTCGAAGCCAGCGTACAGCAGGGGCCAGATCATCTCCGAAATCACATGGAACAGGTAAAAAATCTTGTACGGCATCAGCTGCTTACTGCAGTAAATAATACCAGGAAAGAGGGAGGACTATTTCTCTGTGCTCTCCTGTGAACCCGCTCTCCAGGGAGCTCGGGTTCCCGGGAGCCTTATGGAGAAGGCTGCCGGGCCCGGGTCGCACGAGGACCCGGCACCTGAGCCGCCGCTTCCCGCGGCTTTCCGCGAGTCCAGAACCGCCCGGGCAGCACCGGGCTGCGGAGGCTTTGGCTTGCGCGGTTTGAAGCGGTCTGGTGAAACGGGTTAGACTCCAATACAAGAAACCACATCTGCCGGGGGGGGGTCAGAGTACAGCTTGCAGGCGCCACCGGAGCACCCCGTGCCTCTGCTGAACACGGCCAGCTGCTCGGGTCAGCCCGCTCGCCGGAGACTCGCTGGCCAAGCGCCGCTTGGCTCGCAGCCCTCTGGGGCAGATCTCTTTCGGAAGGCCCCCGCGCAGCGAGACCCGGCTCTGCGCCCACGCGCCGGGATTCAGCAGTGCGTCTACTCAACAGCAAGGCTCCTTTGCATCCGGACTCGCCAATTTTAAATACAGAGCAACGGAAATTATTACGTTTCCTACTGCCAGTTTTACTCTAATTAAGCGGAGTCACAGTGCCCATAGCAGTTTAAAAGCACCGTCACATACTTCTAAAAGGTAACGGTTGTTTTCTGTCACTGCCCCCCTTTTCTGAAGCCCAGGTAGTGTGGGAAAAAAACATTACTTGTATTTAAGGAAAATTATTTGGAATTGGATGACACTGTCATTGATGTAAAAGTCATAAAACCCACCAACTTAAACAACAGCTCTGGGTACTTTCTAACATTCTGAGAATGCCATTTATTTATAAAAGGTCTGAGGATTAATAACCTTTCCTTCACCCAAAGGAGAAAAAAAGTGCAGCGAGAGAGTCATAAAAGTGATTTGAACTGTTGTTTTCACGATCCATTTCTCAACAGAATAAAATTGTTCATCAAGTAGCGGTATGTTTATCCTGATCACAGCGCTTCTTTCTCGCTGGTGAAGATGCAATTTGGGAGGTGAGAAAGACTAGAACGACAAGTATAACCCGAATAAATTTTCATAATGTAAACCATTTACAGCAAACACTGCAACACACTAGGAAACAGTAAAGTAAGATGGATATTAAATGTATCCCACCTTTGTCTGCCAGATATTTCTGTTTCATTTGATCCTCTTTTGGGCAGACACACATCTACGCAGCAGGTCTAAGTGGTGCTGACAGGGCTGGCAAGTCCATTACTCTTATTAGTTTCACTCTCATTTTGTCTTTCTCCAGCAACAGCAGGCAATGGTACTTGTGTGTATACAAATATTTATACACACATATATCCAAATAGATAGGACTTCAAAGCTTGGGAATTCCTTAATTTTTTGTTTATAATTGTTTTCCTGAAAAGCCTCAGAAATATATATATATTCTATAGTCTATTGGCAACTCTAGTAGAGGGACCTGGCCGTGAGCAGCGGTTCTGTGCAATTTTATCACATATTTGTTTATTCTTATGGGAAAACAACAAATGTTTTTTATGCTATAACTGCAATTACATCATAAGATATCTTTGTTCCAAGTCCTGCAGTCTTGGTTTGCCAAAGGTACGCGTGTTGGAGTGCTTTGTCCTTAGAGCTGCCCTTTGGATGCTGCGGCTGAGTGGTGCCCAGCTGCCCGCACACTGCCGGGATGAGCCCAGGGCAGAACCCCACGGCTCCTGCCTGCTGCAGACTCAGCCCGAAGGATGGAGCCGTCGAGACCAGAGTGGGGGGTTAAGAATTGGGATTTTCCCTGGGGGGTGGTTAGAGAGGGTGGATGGAGCCCCCAGCCCCTACCAAGAGAGCAGGGGAACGTGAGCCCAAGCCCACTCCTGAGCCCCGGGTCACCCCACGGCTGCAAGCCCACCGACCGGCTGAGGCCGAACTGTTGTCCTGACAGCCGTGTAAAACCTATGCTCCTTATGTCTCTGATCCCTTTGCTTAAAACAAACAAGCAAGCAAACAAACAGAAAAACCATTCTTGTCAGGTTAAACCTGAACGTTCAGCAAGACCAGAAGATTTTCCAATCTCTACCCCAACCCCACATGACATTTCAGGGGAATAAAAAATCATTAAAACCTGCACTTCTCTGGCAGCGCAGCTGTGCTTTCCGACAGCAGGTCACTCTGCCAGAGCTTCTGATCAGCTCCACGAGGAATGGCCGGGCAGAGAAAACAAGTCGCATCAAGGTTGCCGGACTTTTGCCTGTAATAACAAGCTGAGAAGTCTTTCCATTCAAACATTGTTTGTAAAGACCAGGCGCGAGGAGGAGCGAAGGAAGGAGAGGGGTTTTTCCCAGGGGAAAAGTCTGTGCAGCAGGTCAGTACTCAGCCAGGAGCCAGGCATTCTGCATTTTCTAGCCTGGAGAAGAGAAGGCTCCGGGGAGACCTTATTGCGGCCTTCCAGCACCTAAAGGGGCTTATAGGAAAGATGGGGACAGACTTTTCAGCAGGGCCTGCTGTGACAGGACAAGGGGTGATGGTTTTAAACTAAAGGAGGGGAGATTCAGACTAGACAGAAGGAAGAAGTTTTTCACACTGAGGGTGGTGAGGCCCTGGCCCAGGTTGCCCAGAGAGGTGGGAGATGCCCCATCCCTGGAAACCTTCCAGGTCAGGCTGGACGGGGCTCTGGGCAACCTGATCTAGTTGGGGATGTCCCTGCCCATGGCAGGGGGTTGGACTGGATGGCCTTGAAAGGTCCTTTCCAACCCAAATCGTTCTGTGGTTTGATGATTCTATGATTTTTACCACACTGCAAAACCCTGAGAAGAAAGGCTGACAGCGACAGCTCTGCCATCCGCTCTCCACTGCAGCATGAACGGCACTCCGGTAATGGGGATTTCTCATCATCAGCCCGTCAGATTTATGTAAAACCAGACAAGATAACAACAACTGACTCTGCTTTTGTCTGCCAGAAACCCGTGACCTATTTAGAAATTAGGCAAAGCACAGTGCACGTACACGCTGACAAAGCGGGGAACGCGCTGACGCTCACCCTGCTGGGGCAGGGACGCTGCTTTGACAACCGTGCTGTGCAGCCAAGTGGGCGTCAGCTTGGGAGCGGGGACCGGCCAGCACACCGGTGAGGAAATCCCCACGGCCCCGGGGCCAGAGCACGCAGCGGCCGGGCAGCGATGCCCCAGGGCTGACCGTACGCCCCGGGAAGGTACCTACACTGGCGGAACAGGGTTTGTTTTTCACTGATTTCTGCACTTCCCTGAAAAGCTGTGCTTGCAGCAACACACCTTTATCACAAGCTGTCATTTCTGGAGGCGACTGTTTTTGATGGAAATGAGTGCTTCCACAGCCTGGCGGGAAATAAAACGGGGCATCTCGCCTGATGAGGACTGAGCGTGCATCACCTCTGCAGGTAACTCCTGTCCTCTAGACAAGGACAAGATAAATAGATCCCGAGTAATCCCACAAGCCAGATACAGCAGTAGAGCTGCATGATTGATAACCCTTCAGCGGGGGAAAAAAAAATAACATAAATCCTCATCTGACAACGTGTACTCTGAGAATTGGACAATTCATTTGGTTGATGTATTTGCTTTTATGTTGCATTATATCATTTGTGCTACAGAGCCCAAAGGTGTCACTGAGATCTGGACTTTATTGTGCTACGCACTTCGCTGAGTGCACACTCATGGCTGACGGCAGAGCCGGCCCCCGAGGCGCGTGGGGCACGCCGCGGCACCCGGCTTGTGCGGGGCGGCACGTTGCTGCGGGAAGACAGCGGCCGTGGCGCGTGGGATAGCCCCGAGCAAGCGGAACAAGGAGGGAAGGCAGAAGTGCTCGCCGTGCTACGGGAAAGGGAAACTGAGGCCAAAAAAGAAAGGTTCTGCCCCAAATCACCCGAGGTAGTCTCTGGAAGAGACAGTGCTCCGGCACAGTGCTTTCACAGAGGCTGGATCCTGCCTCTCTCACAAGCACCAAAGGAGCCAGCAAAGATGATTTATTTCTATTTGGTATTCAAATGAAAAATACTTGCAAGATAGTGATCTTCTGAAAAAATAAGCTTAGCCTCCTCCCTTTTGTCTCTTTGTAATCAAAGTTGTTACGGGCAATTTTATGTAAAAGCACCCAGGACATTCCCATGGATGTAATTCATTAACCAGACACAAATCCTGCTTTGCCGCGTGCGCTGGTTCCTCAGACACTGCAGATCAGGAAAGAGAAGGCGACACTAAACAAAACAAAACTCTGATGCTCTCTTTAGACTGAATCCCTAATCCACAGCCCATTTTCTCTCCTTTATTCCCACCGAGGCCCTGCGACGGAAGAGAATTGGGCAGAAACTTTGGGAAGCCAGGAAGCAGCGCGGTGACAAAACCGCATCCCTCACACGCCGTGCACGGGAGTTCCAGCAGCAGGCACAGAGCAAGCCGGGCGGCTGGGATCCAAACGCGCACGGCCGCTCCTGGGACACCAGCTCCAGCTCATGTGGGAGGAAATGAAGAGACAAGTCTCCCCACGCAGGGAATTCTGGAGGGCTTTGCTCTCTCCCTGCCAGCCAGGTAAGAGGGGTGCTGTCCATTTACTGCACTGACGCGCTGGGGATATAAGAAACGGTTTTTAGAATTGTGATTAAGGTCGAACAGACTAAAGACACACAGTAACTACTGGGCAGGAATGGGATCCACGTGAAGGAGTTTGGGTGTCTACTACCTCTGTGAAACAGGAATTGATAATGCAAAGAGCCGTGCAAAGGGACAGAAGAGTGATGGGCATCTCTGCGTGCCCTCTCCGCCCCGGAGCAGCGGTCGTCAGCAGCCGGGAGGAGCGGGGAGCTGCGTGTCGGTTCGGGCCGCCCGAGCTTGGTCCCAGCGGTCCCTGGAGTCCCCAGGATGGCAGAGCTGGGGCAGCAGAGAGCATCCTCCAGACTGCTGGGGCTGTCCTGGCTGGGGCTCGCCCTCAGCGAAACGTGCACGATACCAATGGCCAGACCGGAGCCGCTGGCATCGGCATAACTGCTCAAACAACGTCAGCTCCGCAGGCCAGGCCAAGAGCTTCACCTCACAGATTGTATAATCATAGAACGGTTTGGGTTGGAAAGGGCCTTAACGATCACCTAGTTCCAGCCCCCTGCCATGGGCAAAGTTGAAGTAACGCTTCGCGTGAGGTTTTCCTGCAGAGCA
The DNA here is from genome assembly GCA_009819775.1 of Phoenicopterus ruber ruber. NCBI lineage: Eukaryota > Metazoa > Chordata > Aves > Phoenicopteriformes > Phoenicopteridae > Phoenicopterus > Phoenicopterus ruber. The sequence goes on from CM020219.1 coordinate 838,774, forward strand.
TCCAAACGCAAGGAGCAAGGAGCTAAAGAAACAAACCTTTCCAGCAGCCCGTTGTTCATTGCCTGTGTTTCGGATAAGCCTCATGAAATGCCAAGCTTCTCGCACTGTGGGAGCAATACCATTTCCATTCCATGGTTAGCAGTTGTGAACAGAACAGTACATTTTTTTCAGATGACTAGTTTACTTGCCTAAAAAAACAAAGTTTGTTAATTTGGGCTGAATTCTGGTTTTGTTTTGTTGTTGCCAAGACAGGGATTATTTTCTTGCAATTTCAAAATCTTTCATGTAGTCATTACTTTATACAAATATTTTTATCAAAAAATGTTATCTTAGATTAAAATTTTGAATCTCTAATTCAGAACGTGACATGAAACGTTTTTGGCTTTTGTTTTCATTAATAAGCGAACTATATTTTTTTCCTGTTCCTTGTTAACCATCTTTTTGCTACCTGTGACTTTTGGTTCATCTTCTAAATGAAAATTGCAATTATTTGCAGAGTTCTCGTTGTCACTGGACGGGCAGCTCTGCATCCAGGCCTGACACAGGCACTCGCACTGAAGAGTATCAACTCCAGGCACCTCATCCACCTCTCAGTAAAGTCAAGGAGACCTTCCAGGTGGGGATTTACATCATCTAGGCTAAGCCTCACCCTCTGAAGCGGCTTCCTTGGTTACGGAGCATCCTGGGGAGCCTGACATCCCCGCTCAGAAACGATGTCTTCCTTGTCGGGGAAGGGACAGCCTCGGAGGGAAAACGTGAGAAGCAGCAAACTGTTCCACTTCATTAGGCCTGCTTCATTTGAGCACCGATGATAGACTACCTCCCGGTGACAGCCACGTCAGATCTGGCAACCTGACATTCACGTCGGGCTTCTCCAAGGTCAGCTAATCCGTATTGATGTGCTGACATGCCAAATGTCGTGCATTGGGTCATAGCCAGATCTGATCACGCTAGTAACAGAGGGTGCCGGGTGAGAATGGATTGCAGGAATAAAGAGACACGCATGGCTGGATGGCTGAACAGCGTGGGGGACTTTTTCTGCTCTTGCTTTCACTACTTGGGACCTACTGGTTCATAAGTAAAACCGGCATCAGTATATAGCTTCTGAAGATGAGTAAAACCAATCTAATCTCACTTCTAGATGGAGGAGAGGAGGAGATATGGCTGGAAAAAGAAGTGGACAAGAAAGAAAAACAAAGAGCTAGGCAGAAGCCCTAAAAAACAGAAAAGGGAATGAAAATATGTTGGTATCAACTGCTGCCTTTGTCTTCTGGAGCTGCTTCCATTCAGGAGATTTTCCTCAAAAGCCAACACAGCTGGAGCTTGGTGACTGTTCTGCAGCCAGCGAGCACTGACTATAGCTTAGCAAACGGGATTTATGTGAACTAAAGATGAGTTAACAGAGGAATAGGTACAGCAATTGTGAGAAAACATTTTAGCTTCTTGAAGTCATCCTTAATATCAGCTTTTTATATCACACTTTGCAAGGCAGAAAGAGATGCTTATCAGAGCGGGAAGGTTTAGCATTTAACATCTGGGCTTACAACTAGTTTCAGTAACATGAGTTTTATATTGAAATTCATTTGGAAACGTTAGTGTACCAGGTAGTATGTAAAGAAATAGCCTATAGCTTGTGGAGCTCACAACCCAGACAGCCTGAGAGCAGACTACGGAAAACATGGACAACAGAGAACCAAAGGAATTACAGGGTTTTCCAAAGAGGCACATGGAGCTTTTAATGGAGAATTAGGAAATGACTCCTGCTTTCTCGGGACCTACATCAGTGCGTTCATCACAAGACTCTCCTGTCTCGAGCCACAGGAGCTGGGTGGAGGCGAGGATCCCGTGCTCAGGACGACGGGTGCTTTGGGAGCCAGCGACCCGCCTGTGCACGCCGCTGCTGGCCTTGCTGCTCTGCACGCCCCACGTAAAGTGACCTCGGTCGCCGTTCTGAAGCGCAGGCTCGACTGTGAGCTGCCCACATGATTTCTCAAAAGCTGAATAAATGACCGTACAATGCAACCGTAACAATTTTGTCGTAGCTGATTTGAGAGAATCCACAGCTGTGAGGAACTGTTCTGTTCAGGAATTAATGACTTGAGGCAACAGGTATTTATTGCAGTAATAGGGGCACCTCTATCTGCTCTCCCAACACATGGAGAAAAAGAGAGACTGGAGTAAGATTTTGCTCTGACAAGACAGACAGACAGTCTTAATACACCACAGAGCTGCCTCCGTGACATAGTGGCTGAGATCCTCCTGGAAGAGGAAGCTGTTATGAATAACAAACACTGCAACAGCCTTCCAACAAGATTTATTCTCTTGATGATAAGCCAAATTAGTTTTGCTATTCTCTTCTTAATCTGATTGACAGGGCAAATCTGTCATCTTTTATCACGACACCTAAATTGGAAGTAAATTAAATCAACAAGCATGAAGCTGTGCAGCACTTTATCTTGCAGGTAACTGCAGGGCAGGACACACACGGGACTGCGTAGGGTCCTCCGGACACGGCCACACGTGTCTGCCGTCAGGCTGTAAGTGAAGAAACCTCGGTAACGGCTCCCTTTTCCTCCAGGGTCGAATCTTCTTGCCTGCAGGCTTTTATCTGCAGGCACCTGCATCCGAACAAGCTGCTTAAAAATAATTTGATAATTGAAGGTTATAATTTGTGCAACTTAACGTTTACTTGATTTACGTGAGCATTAGTGTTAATTCAAACAAGTCAATGGCTTCTGTCCCAGTTCAAGAACTCGACATGAAGGAGAAAGTGATTCTTTCTTCCCACCTATATTCAGATATATCTCTGTTATGATATAGAATGTGAATGAGTTGAATAAATAGAAGTTCCTCGCCCGTACTTTCTGTCAGTTGCCGTGCAGAAAGTGGTGTTATCCACCAGCTCAGTGACACGCCAGCCTTCCCTTAGCTAAAACAGTATCGCAATAACATTGGAAACGTGTTCTTCTCCGTCCCTCCTGTAGCCTCTAGAGCAAAGAGAAAATTGTTCCTATTTTGAAAAACATCCAATTTTTAAAGTACTAAGGATAAATTCTGTAACCTCTAGTCTGATCCAACTCTAAATGAATCCGCGTTTCCTTTTCTATTGATTAAAAGAAAGTAGAACAGCCACATAGTTATCATTCAGGCAAAACTTCCCTCTGAAATTAAAGATTTGTCTAAGAACCACAGGATTTTCTTTGAAAAGTTTTTGGGTTTTGGGGTTTTTTTAAGTTTTGCAGCAAACTTCCCTCAGCGAGGAATGCACGGTTGTGAAAAGAAACTACATTTCTAGCTTGCCTGAGCAAAAGTGACTTTTCACATCTGGTGAAGTTTATATTACATACAGATATATTATATTTTTCATTTGTGTATACTGAGTATTTAAAAAAAAAAATCAAGTCTCCTCCAATCTTTCTCAGAAGTAATACATTTATTGCCGTAAAGCATTTCTTGACTACAGCTGATAACCTGTGAGAAGTAAAACAAACCAAACCAAACCTTATCCAATTTCTTATAAACACTGTATATGTAAAAAAATATCCTCCCGGTGTCCCAAAACTTTAAGGCTCCAAATAATACCTCAAGAAAATTAAAAATGCATTAATTGCAGTGAATAATCTTAGTAATCACAGATAGATACTAGTTTATTGGATATTAGAATATTATTGTACAGCACTGCAAAATTTTAACCAGCCTCGTCAGCCGTGACAAAGCTCTTGCGCGTACTCATCTCACTACATGCAGGCGTGGGGGAAACCGTGCACATCGTGTGGACCAGCCAAAGCAAATCTATTTTTCTTTCTATCAACAAATCCATTTTTCTTTGACTTGTAAGTGACCCAAATTTGATATGGATCTTTTGAGCCGGTATGAAAAAGTTCAATGAACTGGAGGAAATATCTTTAGTTCATTATGACCATTTCTGCCTTTTTCAGCAGACAGGTACCAGAATCTTCGCCCAACGGAACAAAATGGAAAACGTATTCAGGGTAAGAAGGAGAATGTTTACCTGTTGTTCTGATGCCAGCACGAGGAGACATCAAAAGCAGGCAGTGGGCAGCTGCGCCAGAACAAGCGAAATGGGATGGGCAACAGGGTCCTCCCCGGGGAGCTCCCTGGCACGGGGTGTTTGCATGCTGACAATTTTCATGGGTGCAGAAAGCAGCTGTGCAAATTCAGCAAAGAAAAGATGCGTCAGGGTGAAAAGGTATAGAGACACTGTATTTGCCACAGGACATTTTTTGGTCTATATTGCCGAAGGCTTACGTTTGTTTTGGAAGAATGTCACTACGTGCCTGTGACCAGGGAGGGAGGGCTGAGAGGGAGACAAGGCCTTTCACTGCTCCCTTCCAGACCTGCACGCGCCTTTCAGAATAAATATGCGGTGAAATGTATAGCGCAGCAACAGGCGGCTGTTCCCATGCTGTTGCAGCACCGTATAGGCTCCTATAAGGCATAAGGTGTGCTGTACCAGGCAGCCAGCGATCCCGTTCCTCCACCTCGAAGCCTGGTGGAGCACGGGGGCCGTCGTACCCGCTCCGCCTGCCTTTTTGTGATGAGACGTCTTCATTACGGACACGTACACACAGGGGAGTGTGATGAGAAATAGGTCTTGCCGTCTGTTTCCATTAAACACAATGAAGTGGCAGAGTGTTTTTAAAGGAGAGCATGAAAATTGCACAAAGAAATTAATTTAAAAGATGAGCTATCCATGAAAATGACACAGAGAGCTCCTGCGAATGTGATGTACTTGCACAAAAGTGTAATCCCATAACTGCTGACAGAACCTGGCGTTAATTAAACTCCACCTAGATTTATATTTTTGCACACTAATGAAACCTATTGATTTAAACTTGCCAGAAATGTAGCTTTCTGTAAATATTTTTTTCCTGATTAAACAATTCTTGTATTAAGTCAGGGTATAAAGAATAAATTACTTGTAACTACTTCTGTTCCAAACCTTAATCAATATCTGAGCTTAGCTATTTTATATTTCATGTAATTTTTTCACTTTTAACTGTGCAGATCTCAGAAAATGTCTGTCTTGGACTACCATTGTGTACTGCGAAAAATGACGCTTTTCTATTCTATTGCTGGGGTCTTTTAGATATCAAAAGTACATTGCTTGGCACACACCAAAACCCAGAGTGATGTGCCTCTCTGACCAGGGACACCTACCAGAGGGTACCTGGCTCAGAAGTTATTACAGAAGGATGGAGTCTCTTCCAGAGGGTCTGTTGCCAATGAGCTAGAATGAACCTAAACAAATTTTCAGATCCCGGAGAGAGACTGTAAGACTGGAACATAAAAAATCATATTTAATTCATAACTGGAGTGGGTTTGATCCTAATATTATCATGGTTCAGTAAACATGATATTTCAGAAGCCTTTTCAGAGGCAAGTCATGTTTACCACAGCATCGTTACTCAGTCTGATCAGGCCTGACTTCACCACCCGGCTCGGTCAGAGGTTTACCCACCTTACCAAACCTATGGAGAAACCTGGGATGTGCAGCAAGCAGCAATGTCAGCACCTGTCAAGGAAAGCAAATGCTGCTTCATGGCATTTCAAGTCCTGGAACTGGAATGACAAATTAATTCTAAAAGAGGTGACTAAAACACACAGATGAGAATCAGTGCCCAAGAAGGACCATCCTTTCTTTGCTGGCGGCGGAGGGACCCTTGCATCAGCAGGTCACCCAGCTTCTTGCTCACACAACTCTCACTGATGTGTCTAAAAATACCAAATACAAGTGGAAGAGCTGCCAGCCTGGGTATCCTCAGGGAGTCCATGGGAAACCTCTATAGGTGTGTTCCTGTGAGGGCCACAGGCAAAACATTTCTTCAAGGGGTCAGCCCCTGTGAGTGCTTTGTGCTGCTCTGGAAAAAGGCAAACTGACAACAGTCTCGAAGGATTTTTGGTCTGCTACATTTTATGCAAAAGGAATTAATCTTTGTACAATATAGCTGCATCTTGTTAGTCCTATCCCATGGTACTATCATCTTCAAGAGGCTTCTTACTCTGTATTCTTGAATATGTTAAAAAAAATCCTACATAAGCAAAAATATAGAAAAACATAAAGCTGTAATTTAGTATGAAAACACCTATGAACATCTTCAGTGAAAAAAAAATCAGAAGCCTGTACAACTAGCTGAGAGCAGGGACTGACAACTGGTAGGTGAGCTACACACCAATTAATCTACAGGCCTGTCAGCCTGACCTCGGTGCTGGGGAAGGTTATGGAGCAGGTCATCCTGAGTGCCATCATGCGGCACGTACAGGACAACCAGGCGATCAGGCCCAGTCAGCATGGGTTTATGAAAGCCAGGTCCTGCCTGACCAACCTGATCTCCTTCTGTGACATGGTGACCCGCTTAGTGGATGAGGGAAAGGCTGTGGATGTTGTGTACCTGGACTTTAGTAAAGCCTTTGACACCATTTCCCACAGCATCCTCCTGGAGATGATCGATGATCTGCACGAGGAGATCGAGAGCACCCTCAGTGAGTTTGCAGAGGACACCAGGCTGGGCGGGAGTGTTGATCTGCTGGAGGGCGGGCAGGCGCTACAGAGGGATCTGGACAGGCTGGATCGATGGGCCAAGGCCAAGTGTATGAGGTTCAACAAGGCCAAGTGCCGGGTCCTGCCCTTGGGTCACACCAACCACAGGCAGCACTACAGGCTTGGGGGGGAGCGGCTGGAAAGTGCCCGGCGGGAAAAGGCCTGGGGGGGTTGGTCAGCAGCGGCTGAAGATGAGCCAGCAGCGTGCCCAGATGGCCACGAAGGCCAACGGCATCCTGGCCTGTATCAGCAATGGTGGGGCCAGCAGGACCAGGGCAGGGATTGTCCCCCCTGTGCTCGGCCCTGGCGAGGCCGCACCTCGAGTGCTGGGGTCAGTTCTGGGCCCCTCACTCCAAGACAGACACTGAGGGGCTGGAGCGTGTCCAGAGACGGGCAATGGAGCTGGGGAAGGGTCTGGAGCACAAGTGCTGTGAGGAGCGGCTGAGGGACCTGGGGGGGTTTGGCCTGGAGAAAAGGAGGCTGAGGGGAGACGTTCTCGCTCTCTGCAACTCCCTGAAAGGAGGTTGGAGCCAGGGGGGGTCGGTCTCTGCTCCCAAGGAACAGGCGACAGGACGAGAGGAAACGGCCTCAAGTTGCGCCAGGGGAGGTTTAGGTTGGCTATTGGGAACCATTTCTTCCCCGAAAGGGCTGTCAGGCCCTGGCACAGGCTGCCCAGGGCAGTGGGGGAGTCCCCATCCCTGGAGGGATTGAAAAGCCGTGTAGATGTGGCGCTTGGGGACATGGGTTAGTGGTGGCCTTGGCAGTGCTGGGTTAACGGTTGGACTCGATGATCTTAAAGGTCTTTCCAACCTAAACGATGCTATGATTCTAATGAAACTAATGCCATCATCAGGTACTTCCTTCTTCAGTGTCCGTGTTTCAGGCAGTTTCCAACAATAACAAACACAGTCTGACGGGAAAGAGGCAGCTTGCACGCACACAGCTATGGCAGAAATTATCCAGTATCGGAGAGAAAGAGATTCAACCACAACTTCATGATCATAGATTGAACTTGAAACCTATGTATGAAAATATCCCATTAGGCAAAGGGAAGCCCACCAGGCTCTCCAAAGCATCTACTACACCCAGGTCCCCTCTGGTACCAGCAACGTCTGTGCAGGCTCAGTTTGTTTCTGAACCAGGCTGTGTTGAGTCAGCGGTGCATGCAGAGATGCTGATTGCAAGATAATTTGGTGACACAAGGCCATTTAGTGGGCTGAGCATGGATATGTTAATAGAAACCTGTCAAAAATTAAATGTACAACTCCCCAAACACATCAACTTTGTTGAGATACGCTGGTGTCTTTATTTGTAGTTGGGCAACACACTTCATTACAGCGTGACTAAATCAATGAATCTGAACGGAAGCTTTAGCTTTAAAAATAACGTTTTCTAATAAATGCATTTTGAACTGGTTTTTACAGTTAATGTGGCAGATTCTGAATGTCTTGTGATGGAAAGACTTAATGCCTATTAATTAGTATTACTATTACTATTTTCGTATTAAGTCTCCATGGTAATAATACTATTCTGGAGGATGCCAGGGAAAAATTGGGTTTGATTTTGATGTGATGGGTTCAGACCATTGCAACAATATTCTCAGCTTCTAGCCGGCATTACTGTAGAACACAAGATGCAGATTTTGTCCCTTCTCATCAACTCCTATGACTTGGGAGAGGGTAATTTTTAGCAAAGCAGCTACTCATAATTTAGAGGGTTCAAGCAATGGAGTGCCTGCTGCATGCAATTACATCCCCCGTACCAAGTTAAAACCTCATTTCTTGTGAGATTGCTTTTCAGTGTTCAGAGTTTCTAGTTTGAACTTCCACCAAGCAGATCTCAGCATTTCCTTGCCTGATACATTAAAGAACCTTTTCTTAACAGGAACATCCATAAATACATGCACATCATGATCGAGTCAACTCTCAGCTTCCTCTGGGATAAAATATTTAGACTGAAGGGAGTTTTCTGTATTCTATATTTTTCTTTTTCAGGCAGTTTTTTCCAAAACTCATTTCATTCTTATTTTTGTTGTTGTCAGTGTTTTCTAGTTCTCACCTGAACAAACATTTTACTACAGGAACAGAGGGAAGTGAAAATGTTTTAAGGGTACCTTCGGTGTGGGTTTGTAGGAGTGGGTTCTATGGCATACATAGGCTTGGGTGGAGAAATAGTTTCCAGAAAACAGCAGGACAAAGAGAAGAAGAATGCACGATGAGAAGGCATCGTGTGAATGTCTCCCAAGGACTGGTGGGTTTTCGAGACTAGCAGGCCTGAGGGACTTGACGAATGCAGAAGCCATGGCCATGCAGAAGCCACCGGCACGCCAGTGCCAGCCTCTGCTTCTGAGCGCAGCGCTGGGGTTGGGCTCCCTTCTGGTGCTCCGGCTGGGCAGTTACGCGTCGACATGTGAGGCAGCCACGGGAATTAGTGAGTGTGTGTGTGAACAGTTATCTACTGCTGCTAACAGAATCAAGTTATTGTTGCTAATAACAACAGCTTAATAAATAAAAGATTTCCTACAAGGAGTTCGTTGTGATCTTTGGCTCCTGACACCGTATCTCTTATCAGGGAAGGGGGAATTTGCAGCAGAAAGCTACTCTCATTTCTTTTTCTACTCCTTTATCATCGTGGGTTACCGCAGGGAAAACAAAGTGAGAAGCACCACCCTGCTTTCATCCCCACCGTGGTGTTTTGGGCCTGAAAGGATCATTCCTCGGCCCCACAACTGCTGTTGAAGCAGCAAAAGCAGCAAGAGCAGGGGCTTGTCTTTGGCAGCCAGAATAATTTTCATTTCTTCCTCCTCCATGTAGCCAAGGATACATTAATCCTCCTTAGCCCCAGTGTCTCCATGGGAGCTCACGTGCAGTTAGAATGAAATCCTTTCCTCATATAAATATTAGACATCTAAATCTGAGCCAGTTTTCTGGGCTCCCTTTAGACTCCGTAGGGAGGAATGGGCGATTCATTCCCATTCATCTGCTTTACCTACATAACAACTGTCCTTCTGATGTTCTCATTTCTCTTCATTAGTTTTGAGCAGGCTCCAGGGTGACTTACCCTGACTTAAGAGCCAAGCTCTTAGCTGTCTAAGCCTACACGCACCCAGTCCTGACGGTCTTCACCTGCTGCTGCAAGCTGTGCTTTCCAGGGCTCGGCTCCCCAGCTCCCCATGCCCCGCGGCGATGCAGTGCCTTGTCCCTGTGCACCCGTTCATGTTTGTTTATATGCATGATAACTACCCCTTGCAGAACAAAGCCAGCTCTGCCACTCCACTCGGATCACCTCTGCCACCCACTCTATGCACGATAACCTCATTACCGGCATTCTTAGCAATGACGGTGCATTTGCTTTCATGTCAGAGTATTTCATAGCAAAGGTCTGAGAACAAGTGTTACAAAACCTGTGATCTATTCCTTCGTGGGTTCCACATAAACAGTACATGTCAGGTACTCATGCTCTTGAGAGAAATTGTTACGGTGCTTCCACCCTGACTTAAAGAACCCTGACTGCATAAAATAATAGAAAAGAGAAAGCACAATTTAAAAGTTAAGGGAATAAACTGTATTGATGGAGAACAGCATGACACGAACACTTAGTGTTGGAAAAGGCATCATTAATTTAAGTTTGTTTTGATTTTTAAGATACAGAATTCCTATTCATGACATATTTTATTTAATAGGGATGACTGTGGTACAACCGAGCAATACTGCTAGGAACACTATTATAAAGAAATGGCACACAGCCGGATCCTATGGAGAGAGCTTGCTGAGCCAGGGCAGGAGGCCTGTGTCTCCTTGGCCTAGACGTTGCTAGAAAAGGTTCACAGCGAGAATTGTGCCAGCCAGGTTCAAAGAGGCCACGGAGACAGACTGGGGGTTTGTCCACCACGTTTGTCGTTTACATGAGCTCGAACACTGGCCGTTGTCACGCAGGCTGCGGGCTGAGGCGGCACAGCGGCTCCCGGGTATGGAGGATCTGCACTGCTCCTGCGATGCGGGAGTGCCTGGCCAATTCCCGGGAGAAGAATCAGAATTAACTCTCTCTTCAGAGAGTTTTGCCATAAAATCTTTGCATTGTGCAAGCTGATGGGGTTTTACGAGCGTTTTGAAGTCCATTTCCCAGAAGCACTGCTAAGAAGTTAATCTCTCACATTCGTTGGAGGATGTTACAAAAGGTACGTAGCTTATCAAAGGGAGAGAAGGACACAGCTTACAGAGAAGGGCGAGCTGCTAAAAGGTCTGTGCTGTCCACACGGGCAGTTTTGTAACCAGACCAGTCGGCTTGAAAATCATCTCGCTACACCTAGAACTGCAAGAACTTGCTGGTTTGTGAAGGGCTGACAGGGAGGTGTGGTGGTGGTGGTGGGAATAACCTACAAAGAAGTTAAAGAGGAGAATGATTTATCTGAACTAGCCACAAGCACAAAATCAGTAACAAATTCAGTCCGGGGTAAACACCACTAAGAGCATCACCTCTTGGTTTTCCAGCATGCTTACAGCAAAGCAGTTTGTGATGGCAAAATGTTTTTTTCGTCAAAATAAATACATTCTTCAGCTTTGGCTATTGCATTTGTTTCATGATTTATCCCATACTCAGTATTTCATCTTCATCTTGCGAAACGTGGCTACAGTTGCACTCAAAGGCGGCAGCTGCCAAGTACTGTTAACGTTTTAATAAGTGTATCCAGTTTTCTCTGTTCTTAAACAATTCCAGCGATATTGATTCCACGTGGTCGGCTTGTGGGATATGTGGTATTTTGCAGTAAATGTCTACTGAGGATCAGCCCACGCCTGCCACCGTGCTATGAAATGTCTGATGAAATGGAAAGGACTGTCGAGGGCACCTCGTAAACACCAAGGAGCTGGCCGAGCTGTCTGGAGCACTGGGCCAGGTGTGGGTGGCCACCTCTACATGGACGCTTGCCACTTGCTTCCCGCTCCTGCAGACGCCATCCCTCATGGCACGGCACGCTGCAGCCGCAGCCTGCAGCTCAGCCAAGCTGCCTTTGTAGTCCCTTACAGGCCACAGCGAAAAAACAGCAGGAAAAAAACAGGGAAAACATACAGACATATGTAGTCTGGAGTCATTAAAAAGTTTTTTTTGCTTCTCAAACCCTTTTGTTAAGTCATGAGGTATTTCTTTAATCTTTGAAGATATATATTGCTACTTTTCAAAATGAGATGACGTTGCAATATATTAAAGGCATAATGTAAATTCAGCTCAAAAATTCTGAAGTTTTTTTGGCTGAAACTATTCACCAAATTGAATCTAATTTCCAAAGGATTGCAATCAACCCCAAACTTAAATTTTTGGTTTAACTAAGACATTCTACCTTTCCTGGATGATTATTACTCGCTTTGCATTACAGGCTGAAATTGTTCTCTTATTAGCTTTTTAAACCTGAAGACTGTGAATGCAAAAGGGAATGATGGCACGAAAAGATTAAAAGATAAGCTCATTTATGTTTTTTTAATAAGCAGACCTCATTTTTTCATCCAGAACTTTTTTAGATCATTTGCACACAATACAAGTGAAAAAGATGACTTCCCCCCGCCCCCTTTTTTATTTTGAATTCCTGTGACAGTAAAATAGCAAACAGACTTTTAAAATAATGACTCCCGGTTTGAAACCTTGACTAATGAGGTGCAGCCTGGTTCAACAGCATTGTTCTAGTGGTTTAAAAACATGGAATTAAAATGAAATCATTATCACAGCATTAGCTGCAGTGGTCACAGTTTCCAAAAAGCCATTGAAATGGCGACTGAAAAGGCCATGGTCACAGTGGAGTAAACCCTTGACTCATTAGAGAGCTCCTTCAGGAGCCCACGAAGGGGTGTCTGCCAACGCGACTGATTGATTACCAGAGACATTTTACCAATGGATATAGTACCGAAAAAGGAATCAAATCTTCTATAGGTCTCATTGAAAGTGCTTTAAACTCGATTTGAAGGGGGGAAGGAATAAAACCAGGCTCACTAGAGATAAGCCTGGGGGCAGCACGCCAATGTTTGAGGGTCAGTGTGCTGTTGTGGTCCTTCAGTCTGCTGTCTCAGTGGAGGTAGGGGATGGAGATCCATGTGGCAGCAAAGACACAAGGGTCATTGATGTGTTAGAAACCATGGAAGCACCTGAGAATGGTCATGTAGGAATTAGAGCTTCTCCCCCCCAAAAGGTGACGGGATCAACAGCCCAACCGAAGTGCATCTACACCAATGCCCGCAGCATGGGCAGCAAACAGGAGGAGCTGGAAGCCGTTGTGCAGCAGGAAAACTATGATATAGTTGCCGTCATGGAAACATGGTGGGATGGCATGCACAACTGGAGTGCTGCAATGGATGGCTCTAAACTCTTCAGAAGGGACAGGCGAGGAAGGAGAGGTGGTGGGGTAGCCCTCTATGTTAGGGAGTGTTCTGATTGTCTAGAGCTTAATGATGGTGACAACAGGGTTAAGTGTCTATGGGTAAGAATCAGGGGGAAGGCCAACAAGGCAGATACCGTGGTGGGAGTCTGTTATAGACCAGCCAACCAGGATGAAGAGGCAGATGAAATACTCTATAAGCAGCTGGGAGAAGTCTCACAATCGCTAACCCTTGTTCTCACACAGCTGGTGAGGGAGCCAACGAGGGAAGGCGCCCCATTGGACGTGTTCTTTGTGAACAGACGAGGACTTGTGGGTGATGTGATGGTTGGAGGCCGTCTTGGGCATAGTGACCATGAAATGATAGAGTTTTCAATTCTTGAAGAAGTAAGGAGGGGGGACAGCAGAACTTGGACTTCTGGAGGGCAGACTTTGGCCTGTTTAGGAGCCTGGTTGGCAGAGTCCCTTGGGAGGCAGCCCTGAAGGGCGAGGGAGTCCAGGAAGGCTGGACATTCTTCAAGAGGGAAATCTTCAAGGCACAGGAGCAGGCCCCCATAATCCAAGGGGAAATGGTTAGCAACCTGCTCCACCATCTATTCTATGATTCTATAGACTCCCAATTACTGCAGGGAGTCATCACAGATTATCTAGAAGAAAGTGATTTATTGAGCTTTGGAGTGATTACAATCTTCATTGTGGCAGATATGATGCTTATTTTACACACAACCCCCACAGACCTTTGGGCAAATAATTAAAGCAAATAATCTGTTATTCCTTGATTAATTTTGCCCGCTTTCTTTTTCTTCTCCTAGTGAAACGTCCTTGAGCTTACTACTTTTTTCTTTGGATAAATTTATTATTCAGATTTATTCCTCGCTCAGATTTATTTGAAGAGTATTTGTATTTCAGACTTCCTCAAGGAGCACCCTCAAACCTCAGAGAGAACCATCACCTCCGTGATGCGCTCAGCTACTGCTACCGCTCCCCTCCCCACGCTCGCTGAGGTGCCTGGGCACCCCCAGACATGCTGAGGTACCGGCCGCCCCCCACACTGGGGTACCTGGGCACGGCCCCCCGCAATGCAGGACCTGGGCACCAGGCCTGTGCTAAGGCATCCAAGAGCCACCTGGGGTTTCCCCCTGCCATGGAGGGCCCAGGTGTGGCTCCACATGGAGAGAGGCAGTTGCTGCCCTCTGGACCCCCCAAAATGGCACCCAAAATGGTGCCCAAAATGGTGCCCTGGGCCTGAGGAGCGCCAGGCCCACCCGAGGGTGCTGGCTGGTCCCTGCCCGGCGGCCTGCAGCCATCCACTGCTGAGGAGCCCCTGGGAGGGTCTGGATGGCTCCGGGGTCAGAGGCAGTTGGGGTGTCAGCCATCACTCAGGCACCCTCAGACAGTAAGGCTGAATGTGACGGCCACATACATTGAGGGGGGGGTGTCACTTTTTCTGTCCGCTCCAAAAGTTTTTATTTTCTTAGCATTATTAAAATATGTACGGGCCCGATAACATACCTTGTTTTCAGAGACAACTTTGCCTCTCTCCAGACGTCTCTTAGAAATATGTCTCCAGTGATAGCTGTGGCTTTCTGGTGTTACTGCATATTTAGGAGTTTCAGTGTCAGAAACTTTAGCACTTGTAGTTTTTCTGAGTTATGATGAATGATAGGCTGTTTGCAGTAGAAAGCTTTAGAAAACACTTTTTCTGAGGAACGGTTGTGCTTTTTGTGAGTAGCGATTATAAGGGTTATTAAATTGAACATTCTGGCAAGTTGTGTCATTTACATCAAGGTTCTCCTGTAACAATTCCATATGTTCGTATAGCAAATTATCCCAGGGAATGTGGGAAAGAATTCAGCTTATTGTCAGAGGGAAAGAGATAAAGGACTTGTCTGTCCTGTAGATTGTAGTGCGCTGTAGAAATATGTAAACTAACTTTAAGCAAGCAATTAAAACTAGGAGCAGTTCAGCTATGGCAGCGTGGGGTCTCGCAGAAGCTCGTTTTTGCTAGAAAGCAGGATAAAATAGCCTACAAAGAGCCTGCTTTTGCAGCTAGAGTACATCTAGCATCTGAGCTGGCACATCTAAAAGCAGGTTGATTTTTCCTAAAGGATGCTGAAATCTGTTGTGCAGAGGACACAAGAGAAGGAGTTTCTGATCCCTTTTTTTCTGGGTTTTGAATGGCAAACTGTCTGCCAGAGGTGAGGATCAGAGCAAAGTATGTCAAAATACCTTCCCGGTAAGAGAAGCAGCCATTTAAACGAGGTCTGGATGTAACTGATCTCCTTCTGGCAGCTTTTCCCAGCCAGCCAGCCTGCCTTTCATCAAACCCTGACTTTGACAGACACCTTGGGATAGCCATGAACATCTAACAGCTTTTGGTCAGATTAAATGTGGGCTGATTAAATCAAAACTTTATGGCGGTGTACACCAGCTGCTATCATCCTTAGCCTGCGTCCACCCTCCCGTTGCTATGTATCCCCTAGTAAGCTGGGAAGTTGCAAAATTTTCCTGCTCAGAAAAAATATTTTCTCAGAATATCCTTAATTGCCCACGGTATAACCTGGAAAAAGCAGAGAGGAGAGAGCTCGCTGAAATAAACTGGCTGGTCCGAGCGGTTGAAGGC
This sequence comes from Phoenicopterus ruber ruber, assembly GCA_009819775.1. NCBI lineage: Eukaryota > Metazoa > Chordata > Aves > Phoenicopteriformes > Phoenicopteridae > Phoenicopterus > Phoenicopterus ruber. The sequence continues at coordinate 854,320 of CM020219.1, forward strand.
AGGCGGTGTTATACAATGACAAATAACTCAGCTTCCCGGATTTCTCGCAGAGTCCAGTGCCGTTCAGCCCACACTCCTGCACGCAGCGCACTCCCGGGCTCCCTTCTGGGTGGAATAAGCTGCTTCCGAGGTAGAACTTGGCTCTGCTTCTGGGCAAATGACACATAAAGCACCACTCCTGATAAGAAATACAGAGGAGGCCAAGACAGATTTGGGTCTTCATGTTACACTGTCCTTCAAAGTTTTCAGCTGCTTTCAAGTGAAAAAACCCATCAAAAACCCCCAACTCAAACCCTCCCCAAACCAGACATTTTGCTTCTTAGAGCCAGAGGTCCTAGTGGCCCACAGAAGAGCCAGGCCAAGAGCCGTGCCGTCTCCTCGGTCCTCCGCCCAAGGAGAGGTGGGCCTGGGGCCGCACGGACACGAGCCGTGCTGCGCTGCACGGCTCCAGAGCCAGGGAGCCCTCGAGGGCGGAAAGGTGCCCTTGGCACCGGGTGCAGCCATGTTCTATGTCGAGCCAGGACGGGGAACAATCCTAGCTGTAAGCCATCCAGTTCCTTCAAATATCTCAACCGAGAGGCCCGGGGTGCCTGCTACCACTTCTCTTCTCCTTGGAAAATGCCAGTCCACATGCTGATAGTACCAGTATGAAGGTGCAATGAGGAAAAGAGCAACCCTGTTAAGAATCCGTATGATAACTGTCTCTAATGAGCTGGGTTTTTTCAGTCTTTTCTTTGTATTATCCTCTTCCTTTTTTTTTTTCTTTTTTTTCCTGATCATTGCCCTTTAAGCTGCTGTGTAGCATCTTGGAAGTCACTCCTCTCCCCATAGACTGTCAGAGCAATGAAAAAAACCGAGCTACATTTCCTGGATTACAAGTAGAGCAACCAGGTAATCCCCAGTGCCATGCCATCAGAGAGCGCAGGGAGCCTTGGCAGTGTTGGGATAGATGGATTATCAGGGGTTTTTCCTCCTGTATGTGAAGGAAATGTGGAGGTATTCATTTCGGTTCCTCTCGTGTTTCTGTACTGACCTTGGAATTAGGCTCAGAGGAAACCTCTGGTTGGCTGCAGCAGAGTTATAAAGAAGAATTTGGTTATTTCCTGAAGAACTCTTCACAGATGTCTTATACTTTTTTTCTCAATTTGTAGAAAAAGGTGTGATTTTATTGACTGTATATACACAGCCTCCTGTTTCAACAGACGCGCTGTTCCACCCGGCGTGGATGAAACGGCAGCCGGCTGAACCAGCACTGAGGCGTTGGGCAGTGGCCCTGAGTGCCGGGATGGGGGTGCTGAGCTTGCGCAGGATCACCTGCGTGGGGACAGCACCGCCGTCTGTAAGCTGTCATGGGCCTCGCTTTCTCTGTTCCCTGCTTCTTACAGATCCCTGCACAGACCCCGTTCCTGTGAAGCTTCATCCGGGCGAGTCCCACTTTGCTTGAATTTCAGCAACTGCTTTGCAAAGCCCCCAGATCACAGAATCCCGGAATCCCAGAAGGGTGGGGTTGGCAGGGCCCTCTGGAGCCCACCCAGCCCAGCCCCTGCCAGAGCAGGGTCACCCAGCGCAGGCTGCACAGGGCCGCGTCCAGGCGGGTTGGAATCTCTCCGGAGAAGGAGAATCCACACCCTCCCTGGGCAGCCTGTGCCAGGGCTCGGGCACCTCACAGCGAAGACGTTTTTCCTCCTGTTCGGGCGGAACTTCCCATGTTCCAGTTTGTGCCCGTTGCCCCTTGTCCTGTCGCTGGGCACCACTGAGCAGAGTCTGGCCCCGTCCTCTTGACACCCGCCCTGGAGATATTGATAAGCGTTGGTGAGGTCCCCTCTCAGTCTCCTCTTCCTCAGGCTGAACAGCCCCAGCTCCCTCAGCCTTTCCCCACAGGAGAGATGCTCCAGGCCCCTCAGCATCTCTGTACCCTCCGCTGGGCTCTCTCCAGTAGCTCCAAATTGCCATTTTTCATTCCCCAACTGGGAGGACACAGCTGAGCAGGCTGCAGCGTTCCGCAAAGACAGAGGAACAGGTCTAACTGAACACTCGCGACTGCCCAGCCCAGCTCAGATCCCCACTGCTGTGCTGGTCACGCTGAGAAGATACGCAGCCCAAGGATTTGCACACTGCAGACATTCCAGGTATCTGCGAACAGTTTGCAATTTGCAAAGAGAACAGGAGGTGAAGGTCAACAGCGTAACTGGTCGCTGCGAACCGTTCGCTGATCTGTGCGAGGGAGTGATGCAAACCGTGCAGGTGCCATGAAGCGTTCATCGTCTGACCCTGCGGAAAGGACCCGTGCAGACCGCTCCGCTACAGCAATGATAGCGATCCCTTTGGAGCCACTGTGAACGAAGTTTGCCTTGGTTTTATTGTTACATTACAGAGGCAAAGGCATCGGCTGTGAAAAGGATCTGCTAGGTCAAAACATCGAATTGTTTAAGAACCGCAGCGCAATGCCATCCCTTGCTCTGCATCCTTCTGTGACACATCTAGTTCGGTGACAAGGACACAGGACGAGCCGCCTATTCTCCTTGGGAAAGGTTGCAGGGTCTGATAAAATGCACTTGCAGAAAGATGAAGGCATAGCACAAAAAAATGTTTCTTTGGGATTTAAATGCTGATACAATGATGAAAGATACTCTTCCTGCTGGGCTACACACTCATTTGTCTCCTTTGTATTTTTTGAAGTGATTTAATAACAGTAGTGCTCACTATTAAGCAAAAATCAGCAAAGAACACATTAACTTAAGCATTAAAGCTCCAAGAATTATACATTTTAAAATTTGTCGCCTTTGATTTACTCTCTGTTGGAGTAAATTTTTGAAGCATAAATATTAGAAAATACTCATTTTTCATCCAGCTGCTTTCCCGAGTGGTCACCGGGCTCTGGGCAGCTTCCTGGGTAGCTCAGCTTGTTAAGCAGTCGTACGCCCCGTTCGTCAGTGGCGAGTCCGGTTTGGGAACCCACGGTTTGGTTTAAAATGCAGCGCCTTTTAAATATTGCAAGCAAAATACAGAGGTACAACTATGCCGCACAAAGATTAAATTCAGAATTGCCTATGACACTTGTTGACATCATCACTTACCGACGGAACTTGAGGCAAGAATTGACACGGGGCAGTTCTGTGGTGAGTCCATGCAAAATCAGGTCAGATGATCACGAGGCCACCTCCAGCTGTAAAATTTGTGAGTCTGTGGAATTTTTTTTCACCATTAGAAAACTTCTAGGTGCTCGATATGTGTAATACATGGGAGTAAGACTTCAAAAAGTTACACCTACTTTTTTAAACAGAAAATGTGCTTTCTTCCCACCAGAGTGCTGCAAGCTTTTGTTTTGCAGACAACAATACACCTGGGCGCATTGGACTGTCCTTCATTTCTGCGTGTTGGATTCAATCATCTGAGCGCGGCAGAGCAGGAGGATCACGATTGCACCCAACCAGACCGGGCAGACTTCACATTGACACTCACCGCGGCAAACGGGTGCTCAAAGCACACGGGAGAGCAGATCAGGGCGCTGGTTTTCCTGAGGGCCCTACAGAGGGAGAAGCATTTTCTGACCGTTTCTTGCACAGGGCAAACGGTACCTCTCGGGGGTGTCCTGGCCCACAGAAGTCACCGTGACTTTTGCTGTTGACTTCAACAGGGTCAAATCCTGCCCTTGGAAGCTTCGGTGCGGATGAGGCAGGAGGAAAGGATTGTCAGGACTTGAATTTCCAGCATAAGTGGGCTAACTAGTAAGTGGGACCAGCCTTCCCCTCCGCAGCGTGGTGGTCATTTCTGGAGCATACATGAATCTTTGTCCTAGTATGCCTTCGCTGTCCTACTTTTAGCGTCAGCTGTTAATGCTGAAAGTTAAATTCAGCAGGTAAATAGCTTTATTCAGCGTGTCTCCGCATGACTCACGTCTGGAACGGATTTCATGTCCATGCAGGTTTCAGAATCTGCCGACCAGCCCCGCTCATCTCCCCACGCGGCACAAGCCCAGGCCGCTGAAGCTGCTGGAACTGCACCACATTGAAATGGGTAGAGGGGAAGCCAAGAGCTCTTTCTAATTATTTTTCTACTTAACACATTATTCTTTTGCTCACTTTTTGACTATAAAATGGCATCATAGAGCTCCATGTTTATGACATCTTATGTGATACCAGATCAAGCACATTTTCTGAGTCAATAGTTGTTTTTTTGTCTACTGGAGGACTCTCAGTGATATTTTTAAAAAAAAAATTTGCACAATAAAAACTTTTATGAGTTAAATTAAGCTATTTGCTAGCTCACATCGAGCCCTCACTGACATAAAGTAGGTCAATCTCAATTGCTGTGAATTATCTTAATTCTCCTAATTGTCTTGTTCAGACCAGCTGAGAGTCTAGATTAAAACTGGCCTCAGTGCGTTCAAAAATATAAAACTGATTGAGCATTTGAAGTCCAAGGAGAAACATAACCCAGTTCAAACCCTCTTATGCCATCTGCAGAAATAAAACAATCCAAAAGTTAGTTATCATTAGAGGGGAAAAAAGTTTTCAGTGTGAGTAGGTTGAGTGAGGCGTTTCCGTTTGTACGTTATCCCTTGCTCACAGTGAAACTGAGGTAATAAGGTTGCAATCTGAATAGCGGGAATATCACCCTGAGATCATATAAGGCAAGAGACAGTGCTGATAGAATTTAGTCTCATTTATTCTGTCACCAACAAGAATTGGTACTAGACACCCACCGTGAAAGAAACTGTGTCCCTGAGAACACAAAATCTGAAGCCCTCCGAGTCACGCATAAAAATGATTTATATTTATTCATTCAACTTTTGTGTTGGAAGGATGGATACTGAACTGTGATATTCTGAATGAAGAGAGGAAATTTTAAAACCCCAGACTAAACTTGTGCTCCCATTTTTTTCATGAAATACTGGGGTAAGATTGATGTTTGCATACATTAGTCTTAAAATTGTATCGGTCATGATATCCTTAGCTAGCTCAAAGCTTGGCTACTGGAAGACCCAGCAAATTAACCAGAGGTGTTTGGAAAATGATCTTGTAATTGCCTACTATAAATTCAGACTGGGTATTCCACTGGTTGGCATCTAATCTTCTTTTTAACAATAAATGGGCAAAAAGAACCCACTGTGAAAAATAATTCTATTTTGTGTTTATGAACACAGAAAACAGTTCATTAAATAATGCCTTTTCATAACGATGTTGTAAAAATACTCTCTGACATAAGAATATCATAGACTCTCATACTACTGAATCATATGGCACAGAAAATGTGGGATATGACATATTATATTTCATTATAACAGAGCATTATTCCTCACAATATGTGATCATAGATTGCAAGAATAAAATAATAACCCATTATGAGTCAAGCTAGAATTACTCTGTTACGCGTAATGACCCTCCTGTTCCCTAGAGGACTGATAGATGTCTAAGCTCTTTGTAAGCAGTTTCTCACTGCAGTTGCATCTATGCATATCTGGCTTTATTGAATTTCTTACTGACGGAGTTCAATGAATAATCCCGTTAGGCTTGGCTCCTGTCCTAATTTAAAGCACTGGTGACTACCGTGGGAGGTTTGCCAAGTAAAGACACCGAGATAAACTCCATAACGATGACTGACAAAAACACACTTGCGTTTGTATTTGTATTAGGGGAACATCTGGAGATCCCAGCTGAAACAAGTTACCGTTCTGCTAGCAGCTGGCACTGGCACGCCAGTGTCACCGGAATACTTGCTCCATCATTCGTCCAGACAGGGAGATTTTCCCTCTCCGTACAGGTTGAGAAGCTAAGGTACGGGGAGATTAAAGCTGTGATTTGCCTCCCTTGACTTCAGAATCCCCCCTAAAAAGTAGGTTTGGGTCTGGTCTAATCAGCTCACTATTGGGTGAAGAAGCAGGGCAGCTTATCCGTAAGGCAGGCCCGGTGAATCGCTCTGGAGCTCCTCTTTCTCTCCTCTGGCTGTAAAGGGAGCCAACGTTTTTGTCTGCATTAGTAAGTAATGCAGTAAAATCCGTGCAGTCGTTTGAAGCAGCCGTTGATGAAGCCCATACGTCTGTCCTACGTGTACTTCAGAAGCTTTGGACTGAACTCAGGGTGCTGGCCCTGAGTGAGAACGTGGGTTTGGGCTGGCTGAAGAACCAGTGATTTCTTCAGCCCTTTTCACCCCATTAGGGGCTGGAATACATTTGATGCTCACCTAGAGTTCAGTTCTGGTGTAAGTGTCCTCCAGTTCACGCAAAACAACATTGCTCTGCATCAAAAATGGGCACGATCAGGAGATCTGCTTAAAAGCTGTGCAACATTTCTGAACCAAAATGCTGCTGTATCTGCAGCCTACGTCACCAGCGTAGATCCAGTCATCTAACTGTTGCTTGTCTAAAGTTAGTTGAGATAAATCCCAAACTAGGTGACTGGTTTAAGTGCACAAGGGGTCTGTAGCAAAGCTGGAACGTAATAATCACAGATATTCTAAATCGCAGTGCAGGTCCTGAGAGCATACATGACTGTATTAAGCTGATCGTATGAAGCGACAGAAATCTCATAGAATGAAAGACTTTGAGTTCAGTGTGATTTATATTGACCTCAGAGAAAGTTAATTACAGGGCTGACGGTAATAGCTTGAACTCCAGAGTACTGGGAGTTTATGAGTGGCAGGTGTAAGTAAAATAAGTGGAAAATGTAGATAACAGACATTTTTCAGCCAAGATATTCTTCAGCTGTTTAGCCATAGCCTTGGTGTGAACATGAGAGCTGGAAGAGATTTCCAGGAGAGCTGGAAATCCTCCACAGGGCTGTTTTCCTTCCTGTGAAGAGAAATACCATCCTCTGGTAAGTGTGCTGAGCTGTGAACACACAGTAGTAATGCACATGAGTCAGCGCACAAGGCTTGCAGTAACGGTCCCTGGGATTTTATTTGTCCCAAAACACATTCCTGGGTGTGAGATTGACTGTTACTTTCCCCAGCACTGATGCACTTTACTACCATAAGAAAGCAGCCGTAAGCCACTAACCGGCCATAGGGGACCAGTATCAGGGCGGAGGGAACAGCGAGTGGGCGCAAAACCCGCCGGCGTGGTTCCCATGGCCCCGCTGGCCGGGAGCGGAACCGGGGAGATGCGGGCACGCTCCCGCACCCCGAGGAGACTGCAGCGGGGCCCCTGGCTCTGCTGAAATGGGGGTGCAGCTGCTGCGTGCGCCCGAGGAGGCGCAGAGGCAGGGCAGAGCTCTTGCAAGCGCCTTGGTGCCAAATCCCTTCTATAAAACAGGTGGTGGCCTGCGCATTCCTTGAGAAGGGACTTTCTTCCCGCACGTAGAGCTGTCCCTTCTCCCGTGGGGGGGCCGATTCACCTTCGTGTCAGCGAGCAGGTCCCTCTCTTCACCTTACCTTTCTCACGCACGCCCACTTTGACCCACCCATGTGTTTTTTCTTGAAAACTCCCTACTGTGTTTCATTCTCTTCTGCCCAGGTTTGCAGCGCTACTAAAACCGCAGAAAAGCCCAGAAAGTTCCTTTCCTGGAGGCCTTCTTACAGCTCTTTCTCGTTGTGCATGGACAGACAGGTCCACGACCCTCCCTTTCCTACTTCTCCACCCAGTGACGCTCTCCCGTTTGTCCCATCAATTTCCCCCCACGGACCTCGCAGGTTACTCCATATGCAAACTGCCACTCTCTGCTTTTGTAAAGACGTCCCACCCCGGCCCTTGCCGCCAGCTCAGCCGCAGCCCCCGAATCGCAGGGATTTTTCTCCTTTCTGTGTTCAGCAAACTTAGGGTCAATTTTGTTTATGTGAGCTACATACATCAACCTTCATCGCTACTACCATTATTTGATTAGAAATGAGATGAAAAACAAAAATATGAATACGGAAGGTCAGAGTGCAAACGCTAGTGCCCTTTTATCCCAGATTTTGTGCGTGTGCCCATGTTACCAGGGGCTCAGCTGTGGCAGGTCTGTTCCATAGATCTGAGATCTTGTGGAGCAAATAATTTAATGTACGTTTCTTCTCATCTGCATCAAAAGATCTTCAAGTGCAGAGAAAAGAAGATAAAACTGGTGATAACCAGCTTTCCCAAAGGCTCCCAGGTTTCCCTGGAAGGTTTCCAAGGCCCTGAGGATTGTTTGGGAGGCTCTGTGTCCTCTGTGCTGCTCTGTCTGTGCCAGGGAAATACAAGTTGGCCTGAAAGTCCACAAGAGTGTTTCTGGCAGAGAATCAACATTTGAATTAGTACTCTCAGGAGCAAGAAGAAGAGAAAAAGAAATGGGGGGGGATCCAAAGAGGAAGACCCTTTTTGCCAGCAGAAACCCGTAGCGGAGCCTGAGGCAAGCACTGGCCTCGGTGTGTCCAGCTAGCGCAAAATTTATCCGTGCTCTGGCCACTGTCTTGGTTCTGCAGCGAGCCCCACGCTCGTGGACCTCTCTGCTGCACGCAGAGTTTTATTTCTTTTTTTTTTTTTAATTAAATAATAGATTGAACGATGAAGTTTCATAGGAATGGAAAATCTGGTAAAGTAGGTTGAAATCAGCAAAGAGATTAGTAAAGACGAAAAAAAGATGCATTTAATTCCAAAACATTGGATTTTAACATTATCAGAATGAAATGTTTCAGGCTTTGATATTTTAAAGTGCTTCATCTCAATCTTTAATAAATCACTTTTTATGTAGAAGTGACACTTTCCATATTAAAATTAACATACATTTACAAACAGAGAGGGTTTTTATAGTTAAATAGCACCAATCTGAATGAAAATGAAGTGGAATTACAGTTTCAGAATCTTTCTTTCGTCAGTACTTTTTAGAAAACTTTGTTTTAATTTAACATAATTTTCCCCTCTCCTATTTTTATTTACTTTGGGCGTATCTGAAAAGCCCGTTATTCCTCTTTACGGATGCCGAGCCCCTACAGACGCAGAATAAGTCATGACAAGGGCAGGGCTCCCAACCGGTGCAGCGAGGACTCCTGCAGGCGGGGGGTAGGGTAGATCACAAGTCCTGCTACAGGCTGGTTATAACCAAGACCAATGTCCATCTCTAAAACCACGGGCTTGGAGCAGAAGAGTCTGAAAAGATGTCAGTCTCCGTGTTCTTTTTCGTTTAGACTGCAGTTTTTATTTGTACTACTAGTTCTGTATTTGCCCGGAGGCAGAGGCATCAGGTGAGAAACAATGACCACGGTTTAAAAATGACCAAACAGCATGCTGATACTTCAGCTCTATTCTCACGCCGGGAAGGGATAAAAAAGGTAGGGAACGAAAGGATTCCAGGTAGATGGTGTATGTCCTGGAATGACCTTGCGGTTCACACAAAACGTTCAGACAAATGGTTGGTTGGCCTATCTGATCTTATCTTCTAAAGGATTTCTCCCCCATTTCTAATATGAGCCAGGATATAATAGATGCTCGAGCTTTTCTTTTTTCCCCCATATTAATCCCCCTTTTCATTTATTTCTGGATGTTAAATGGTAGGATTTGTTCCCTAAACCATTCAGAATAGCTAAGCGACCCACCTTCCCCGATTCCACTGGAAGTTGTAGTCCATCTCTTTATTTTTCCGTATAGCCTGTAACTTCTTTCTACAGCAATGGGGTCTTCTCTTTGATCCTGGTCCATTCATCTAATGATGTGGCCGCTTATCTCTTTGCATTGGTCTTTGCATTCCGTACCTTCCTATGCCTGAAAACTAACTATTCGTTCACACTTTCCCCATCACCATGGAAACCTGGAAATGGGAGGGAAAGTTTGCTAATTCACTCAAACTGGTTACAGTGGCTCGCTGCTTTTTTGCATCATGTGAATTTACAGGACCATAATGAGAGCAACAAGGGCAAATTCCGTTCACACAAACTGCACATCTTTTCAGACATTATCACCTCCGTAACGCTGGAAGTCAGGTCCGGGGGGTTCCAGGCAAGCTTCCAAAGAGCCTGCTCCTTCAGCAATGCAGTTTCTTTCTCGCCTCAATATTATCCTTATTTTTCCCTTTTCCTTCATTTTCTGTGATGCGAAGAGATGTTAGTGGTTTCACGCAAGCATGCTGTAGATGAATATGGTTTAGTTACTAAAGCAACCGTGTTTGTAAGTTGGAACGCAGCCATATCTCTTCATCATTACAACACTAACTGTGGAATGATAAGCCAGTTTAGCTCAAAGCAGATTTCTTATACGAGAGCGATGCATTGCCAACTGACCTCGGATTATTAGGTTTTAACAGCCTTATACTTCCACGTTCCCAAGCCTCCTCCCTTTGGAGCACGTGGCTGCCTTAGGAAAAGGAATGCTGTATCCTGGCTGCAGGCGGTGTAAGCAGGTCAGGGAGCCGGGAGAAAAGCATCAGAAGGAAAAAACCCTGGTTTATTACTGTAGGGAGGGACTTCAGAGGGACGGCTATAGAGGGGTCAGCACTGCCCCTCCACCTGCAGGAACCTCACTTCTGAGGAGATCAATTTGAAGAGGAGAAAGGACAATTAGGATAATCTGATCCAACCCTGACGTGCATTTGGGCAGAAGGACGAGAGCAAGAAGGAAGCCCGGGATGAATAGAAAGCACCTCTGCTACCACCGGGCCAATCTCCGCAAGGAGCAGGATAGGATTTCTGCTACCTAAGGCAGAAAACCCTCCGGTGAAAGGGATCTGCCTGGCACACGGTCACTGGTCTGAGTCTGTAACCCTCCCTGTTTTGTTCAGTCGCTTCCTTTGGGGTTTCTGGTCTCTCAGGTCTCACTGAGTCTTTTTCCAAGCATTTACTTTCTTTTTAAGACAATCTACTTATAAGTCTATCCCTTTGAATTTCTTTTTCTAATCTAGCCTGTTTGGCCACAGAGTTGTTCCCGAGTGCCCAGGTACCTCATCATTCCGTACTGGCGTTCCCTGGAAGGTAACATAATGGTGCACTTAGGTTGGTGAATAGCTGTTTAGATTGCTAAAGCCCTGAAGGCTCGTGCCTGAGTGCAATACAGCGCTTTTCCCACTCTTCTGCAGTATTTTCTGTTTATGGCTTATGGAAATTTGTATTTTTAGTCAGTGCAAAAACCCAAGAACTTTAAGATTCTATGACACTATTATAAATAATTAAAAACTGGTAAAGGAGGAGAGCGTTAATATGCTAAGAAAGTTTTGCAACAGTTCTGACGATATATTTTCTTGACTTGCCCTACTATGTTAGAAAAGCTACTTCTGAACAGCAGATGGTCTCAGGCCAGGAAATTACTAACAGAGTGGAACAAGTTGAATTACAATCGGTTATTTCTTGCCAGGTTTCTAATCTCAGCCCTGCGAGGTGTTAAGTGCCCTCAGCTCCTGATGAAATGAGGGTTGATGGCATTCAGCACTCAGCTGGATTTGGTACTGCATACATAATATAATTTTTCTATTTCAGAAATGCAATTTCTGATACAGGCTTTTAGGCTGCACATTAAAACTAAGAGCGCAAAGGCAGGTGTAGCTGGAGCAGGGGCCTGTTGCACCCATAAAGTAGAAATATTTTAAGCAGGCTATTTTTTTGCCTTAAATACAGACATAAGCACACTAAAATAGCATAACAAATGACAAGGTACAGATGTTTTGTAACACAGCTAAGCATAAGTACATTAAAAGTATGCAAATGCAAGGGACAAACAGAGTTGTGGTGTATTTGCACAAATGGGGTACAGGAAAATGGATGTGTGCAAGTAATAAAACCTGCAGGGTAAGAAAAAAGGATGGGGAGCAGGGAGGAAAGAGACCTGGTGGTACCAGAATATTGCTACAGAGCAAGGAGGAAAGATGTTTGGCAAAACCAGAACAAGTCCTGGTCCTAAAAAAAAGATAAACTCTGTTAGGAGCAGATGAATTTCTGCCTTTCTTTTAGGGGAGGGAGAAGAGAACATGAAATAACAAAGGTAAGCAAGTAAAAACGGGGGAAAAGAAGTTGCCCATTACAGTCGCATTTCAGTTCTCAAGCCTGAGCAGCAGCCGTGGGGACCAGGGCTGGGAAGGACCTCAGCCGGCAGCGCTCGCTGCCTGGCACGGGCTCCCGGGTACCGCGCTCGCACAGCTGGCTCAGGGCAAGGGCGGTAAGGACCAGCGGCTTCCGTATGCGTTGGTCAGGATGAAAACCAAACCACTGATAATGTTTCTTGTTAGTGAACGTCTGGCTAGTAAAGCTTGGTTTCGAAGTCTGAAAGTGTCCACCTTTACCAGCCTTCTGAACAGCCTCATCAACAATATCTATGTGCATATATTTACACATATATACACAATGCATACATACATATCAATTTTTAAAAAATACAGATACAGATACGCACATTATATATACGTATATATATACCAGTGCAATCCAGGCCTCACAAGACCCATTTCATTTTCAGTAACCCTAGGAAAAAAAACAAGATCGTGCTTCTCCTATGGAGACAGGCTGAGAGAGTTGGGGTTGTTCAGCCTGGAGAAGAGAAGGCTCCGGGGAGACCTTATTGCGGCCTTCCAGTCCCTAAAGGGGCTTATAGGAAAGATGGGGACAGACTTTTTAGCAGGGCCAGTTGTGACAGAACAAGGGGGGATGGTTTTAAACTAAAGGAGGGGAGATTCAGACTAGACATAAGGCAGAAGTTTTTCACACTGAGGGTGGTGAGGCCCTGGCACAGGTTGCCCAGAGAGGTGGGAGATGCCCCATCCCTGGAAACATTCCAGGTGAGGCTGGACGGGGCTCTGGGCAACCTGATCTAGTTGAGATGTCCCTGCTCATGGCAGGGGGTTGGACTAGATGGCCTTGAAAGGTCCCTTCCCACCCAAACCCTTCTGTGATTCTGTGATTCTGTGATTCTGTGATTCTTAGCCGTTTTGAATTACGTTTCTCTCGGGCAGATCCTCGCTCTGGAAGGCCGGACCTCCCGGCGAGACCTCCCCTCCCCACCGCCCTGGAGCACCAGCTCAGCCCCGGCACTTTGAGCTCTGAGTTTTGGGAAAGGAGCTGCGTTCCCCTCGCTGGGGTCTGCCCAGCGCCCCAGTCACTCCCAGTGCCTCTTGGACGCTCCGGCAGCGAACTGTCTGGAGAGGGAATTAAGAGCTGTCTCGTCCAGAGAACCCTTGGATGGACAAATATGCAAAGCCTTTGTGTGCAATTTCCTTTGCGGGAACTCGCAGCCGCTCTCTGAGAGCTGTAATGACCGTGACCATAGTGTGTTTAATCAGCTGTGAATCTGCCCATTTCCATTTTTAAGTCTTTCATTTGCTGTTCTGTCATCTGGATGCAGGTTCCTGGTTTTGGTTTTTTTTTCTGTTTGCCCTACTAGAAAAAAGTAAATCTAACAACCTACACACAGGGGCTGAGTTTCACTCCTGTGTCGGTCACCTTTAGGAGGGGTGCTTTGATAAGCAAAGAATTCTAGAAACTGATTTTTTTTTGCTCATTAGTGAAATATATTCCAAACTCAAGATTTTTGGCGTTCTTATGAGAAGAAATCACAGCTACCCTTACAGGAGCCTCTTGCTGTTAAACAGAAGCTATTTCTATCTCTGACATATCACAGACATGAACTTCATGTTAAATGTAAAATTACTGTGACTTCTCGAATGAAACAAGTATGAATTAGTTGACTCTGAAGACCAGAACTGGAGTTTATATTACTGGAGATATTTCATAAGAGCTAGAAATCCCTAACTCTGCTCTACTGACTTTCAGAATGAATTATGTTAGCTGGGAACCAGGCATTTGTTCCATTTTCACTTTCTCCTTTCTCTCCCTTTGCGTTTATTTTCTTTTCCAAGATGTCCAGAGATGTCATATTTCAAGAACAACTTCAAATTAATTCCCTACTTTATTTCTTGTCTACTTTCAAATACAGCTGAACCCTCACCTTTACTCAAACTGTCATTGTACAAATACAGCTATAGTTAGTGTGATTTGCATTCACCGTCGTGGGTAACCGTGGGAGAGCGACAGCGTTTTCCCTTTCAAACACGGGGGAACAAGGTAAGCAAATGCAGACGTCTCAGGGAACTCTTTCTCAGCACCTTTCCCTCCCCACGCCAGCAAGGTGTGGGGGCTGTCAGGAGGAGTGATGTTAAAACACACATTTTCCTCTCCCGGGAAAAGGCACCTGTGTCACATTGCCTAAGGAAATGCATTCGGAGAACGTGTCCTTCAGCTGGACGTCATGTCCTGCAGCAAGTCCTGCAGTGGAGACCTGGATGGCTCGAGGGTGGTGGCTCAGGAGCCTCTGCAGCAGAGCCCAGGGAGGAGCACACGACCTTCTCGCTCTCTGCAACTCCCTGAAAGGAGGTTGGAGCCAGGGGGGGTCGGTCTCTTCTCCCAAGGAACAGGCGACAGGACGAGAGGTAATGGCCTCAAGTTGCGCCAGGGGAGGTTTAGGTTGGATCTTGGGAACCATTTCTTCCCCGAAAGGGCTGTCAGGCCCTGGCACAGGCTGCCCAGGGCAGTGGTGGAGTCCCCATCCCTGGGGGGATTGAAAAGCCGTGTAGATGTGGCGCTTGGGGACATGGGTTAGTGGTGGCCTTGGCAGTGCTGGGTTAGCGGTTGGACTCGATGATCTTAAAAGTCTCTTCCAACCTAAACGACTCCATGATTCTATGATTCTATGATTCTATGACCAGTGGAAGCACGTGGCTGTGCTTCCCCAGGACATTGCTGTGCCCTGCAGCAGTTCCCGGCTCAGGCAGTCCCAGAGGTGTGTGCAGGGCACTGTGACATTCCCTGTCGGCCTCCAAGCCCCCATCATCTCACCCTGAACTGGAGCTAGAGCCTGGCCGGTGAAAGGGGAGGCACTGCGGCATGGCTGTATGGGCAGGAAGAGGGGAACAGGGCAGCAGGGTGCGATGCGCTGCGACCGTGGCAGCTGGATCCACAGCTACTGCAACCAGATTCGCTGATAACAGCGCAGTCAGGTTGAGCACAGTACAAAATACATTTTGTAAGAACATACACAAGGTCGTCACGGGTATAAATGCAGAAAGAGCTCGATGCCTTGTGTGCAACAACTGCCAGTGGTGGATCCTTTAAGAAGAAGCGCAGAAGCACAGAAAAAGAGAGGAACAGCAAGCTGAAAAGAAGATGCCACTTGGCACGCCTTGGCAGAGATGGGTGTACGCTGCGGTTCTTGCCACATCCAGCTATTTCAGTCTGAATTCTTCAAATAATAATCCCCTTCTGTTTGGCTGAATGCCATCCAGAATGTAAATAACATTTGCTTTAGGCAAGCGCTCCTCACCTTGAGAGCTGACCCTCTCCAAGATGAAATGCCGTTTCATTTCCTTGGCCCACTTTTATTCCTTGCAGGCATCTTCCTGTGGCTGATGCTGATGGCTGGTGTCTGGAGAATCTGCCAGGGTACCAGAGCTCCTATTTTAGGAAATAGAGTTGCCAGGGGATATTGCTGCTAATTGACATCCTATTTCTCATCTTCTCTCCTTTTGAAGGTTATTGAAAAGTGTGGGAAATTCACCTGCAGAACTGTATAGGTTGGCTTATACTGGAGTGATAAGTTTCAGACAAGGTTTTTGGCCCTCTGTAACCAAGGGGCTATTTTTTGTTTAATAAAGTAAGGGTCTGCCTGCCGCAGTGACATTGCTCATCTCTTTGTGTTACATCCAGCAACTTGGAGTTTTTAAAAATTGGGGATTTATCCTTCAACTGTACCAACAAAAAATAGCTTCGTTTTCTTCTGGATGTCTTTATTTTGCTGTATAGTTTAAGGCAATACTCAGGCTAGCCGGTCAGTACTAATCAGGTGATTTCTCTCATTTTGGTCTGAGATACACATCTATTTTTTCTTTTAAATATAATTTTCCCCTAGGTTAATTTTAGTTAATGTTAGGGACAGATTTAATAATATCACCTTCTGTACTATATTATGCTACATAAGAGGAATATTTTGTAAACAGTATCTTTTATCCTCAGTGCTATTATTCATATCCAATTATTCACAGCCAAACTTTGGTTTCTTTTATCACTTTAATCAATTTTTTGCATTGGGAGTTACAAGAAACTGCAAGAAAGATAAAGGACCCATGGGAAACAATGCCCAGTGCCATCCTGATTTGAATGACACAGACTGTCCTACGTGGCACCTTTACATATGCTAAAGTCCAGATAAATGTGGTGCCCCGTGTGAACCACAACCAAATGATGTTCAGAGGGCTCTGTTAACCACCGTCATGTGGGCGTATGTGGGGTTCTAGCGGAATCATCAAAAAAAGTGGGTTGGAAGTGGCCTCAGAAGTGTGCTGTCCCATCTTCTGCTCCAAGCAAAGCCAACTCCAGTGTTAGATGAAGGTGGAGGCTTTCTCAAGCCCAGTTTGAAGAATCTCCAAAAATGGAGATCCCAGAGCCTCTCTGAGAACTGCTCAGCACTTTTTTCCCTATAGCCAGCGGGGGTTTTTCTTGCAGCAGTTTGTATTTGTTGCCTCTCACCCTTCTGCAGTGCTTCTGCTCCTCTGAGGAGAACCTGCCTGTGCTTTCTCTTATAACCCCCCACTAGTGGAAGACGGCAACGACATCCCCTCTTTGCCTGCTCTTCCCCAGGCTCTACAAGCCCAGCTTTCTTGTGCTCACCACTTAACTCACTTCATGTACTCCAGCCCCTGACCATCGCTGTGGCTTCCACCGGGCTCTCTCCAGTTAGTCAACAGCTCTTTGGTCCTTAGAGGGCCCGAAGCTGGACACAGTGCTCCAGGTGCATCCTCCCATGGCACAGGAGGTGCTGAGCAGAGGGGAAGAACTTCTGCCCTTGCCCTGCCGGCTGCACTCGTAGAATCACCGCATCACAGAATGTTTTGGGTTGGAAGGGGCCTTTCAAGGCCATCTAGTCCAACCCCCTGCCATGAGCAAGGACATCCCCAACTTGATCAGGTTGCCCAGAGCCCCGTCCAGCCTGACCTGGAATGTTTCCAGGGATGGGGCATCTCCCACCTCTCTGGGCAACCTGTGCCAGGGCCTCACCACCCTCAGTGTGAAAAAATTCTTCCTTCTGTCTAGTCTGAATCTCCCCTCCTTTAGTTTAAAACCATCACCCCTTGTCCTGTCACAGCAGGCCCTGCTAAAAAGTCTGTCCCCATCTTTCCTACAAACCCAACTCTCTCAGCCTGTCCCCATAGCAGAGGGGCTCCAGCCCTCGGATCATCTCCGTGGCCTCCTCTGGCCCCGCTCCAGCAGGTCCATGTCCTTCTTGTGCTGGGGCCCAGCGCTGGACGCAGCACTGCAGGGGGGGTCACCAGGCTGCTGGTGCAGCCCAAGAGGCAGCTGACCTTCGCCGCTGCCAGCCCCGCTGCCGCCTGGTGTCTGACTTGCTGCCCACCAGGACCACCAGGCCGGGTTCTGCAGAGCCGCTTCCTCTCCAGGCAGCCTGGCCTGGCCGGTCGCGTGGGCTTACGGCAGCTCGGACACGGGGCTCGGCACGGCGGCTCCCGTCAGCCCTTTTCTGCAGCCTGTCCTGGTCCCTGGCCTCCTGCTCCACCACTTTGGGGTCGCGTGCGAACTTGCTGAAGGTGCGTGCTGTCCTGCTGTTTTGATGAAGATGTTAAGTTATGAAAATATTTAAATATTAAAATATGATGATATTTAAGAGCCCAGTTTTGAAAGGAGTGGCCCTCACGTCTATCTGTCATTGCAGGTCAGGCGGTGGACAAACTGTGGCTAATTTCTCAATATATCAAGCTTTAAGAACCATGAAACTTTCAAAGTAAAAAGTGATGTTTTGAGTGAGTTTTTCCCTCACCTCTTATCTCCGCTTTATAATAAATCTCTAGGCTCCCAGAGCAATGCAACAAATTACTTAACTTTCAACAGCAGTCATAAAAATATATTGTCTTTCATTAACTTTTTAAAGCTTACTGGTTTTGTGGAATCGCTGCAGCAAACTGTAAATGATGTATGAAGGGAAAATCCATGCCCACCTGGTGTTCAGGGAGAACGCGGACCGGGCTCTGCCGTCAAGGCTGTGCTGGTTGCGGTGATGCTGAACTGCCACGCGCGGCAAGAGGAGACCCTTGAGCTGTGGCTGCTCCTCCTCGAGCGGATCACCCAGTTCCGCCTAGGAAATACCGAAATTCAGTGCAGTGCCCTGCCCGGGGATGCCCCGCTTGCTCATACACCTGGGTTAAAAATGTTTATACTTATGCATATGTGTAAAAAGCAAAAAAGTCACTCAGAAATATGAATCCGCTGAGCAGTTAGAAGGGATTATGTTTGGTCAGGACAATGGGAAGAGGAACAGCACACAGCCATAATCCGGGCGAAGCCCTGAGGGTCAAGGAAGACTTCTCCACAAAGCCCTGGTGACAGCGTGGTGCTGCGCGCGGGGGTGACTCGTAGCGCTTCCCCTCGCCAGCGCGGATGCAGCGGGACAGCTTGATGGGTTTCCCTCGTCACTCCTTTATCCGCCTTTCTCCCAGAGGTCCCCGCATCCCAGAGGACTTGCGGAAGGAGGTCTGCGGGCAGAGGGAAGAGCGGCTCAGCGCCTCGGTGGATGGCAGAACTCGCCTATCGCCGAGCTTTAACACCACCTCATTAACACCAGCTCCTGTCCACTTTAAACACCTTTTTTCTTGACCTAATGAAAACCTTAACTTACTCTCCATTATTGACTATTTTCTCAATGCTTGGCTTCACATGGTTAAGAAAATACACACTGACTATATCCAAACAAAACCAAAGCAGCTCACTCCTGCAGGCCAGAGTCACCACCCTCATCACCTCCTTCCAGCCACTCCTAGGCACAGCGTTTTACTGTGTCGTGCCAGTGAACGTCTTCTGCCCGTTTGGGGTCATTCCTAGAGGACAGCAGGGAGGAAAACTGCTTCATGGACCAGGTTCAGAAGATACTCCGCTAATTAAACTGCGCTTGAATCTCTAATGACCTTGTTAGATTGAGATTATATACAGGCGTCACTTCTATAGGCACAGGCATGCAGTGATGAGGAGACCTGGCAAGCACTCCGAGACGCACAGCGGGCGGGTCGGACCCAGCCAACGCGCAGCGTGTCCCGTTCGGCTAAGCACCACGTCCCCGGTGACGGGCTGCCCCAGCGAGAGCCCCGGCGCGGGGGTCCGTGGCTGCGGGAGCGGGCTGTGCCTGCGCAGCCGCCCCGTCCCGGCACGGAGAGGGCAGGGCGGGCTTAGGCTGCCTCTAACGGGCCCTTGGCTTCGGTTACGGCGGGGACGTGCTGCTTCAACCGTGGTTAACGCAGCGTGAGTCTGCGGTCGGGGCGCTCGCCGTCGGGGGACGCAGGTGCCATCGCGGGCAGTCGCCCCGTTGCAGCCGAGGCCGAGAGCTCGGCCCTAGGCGTGAGCAAACCCGCCACGTCCCGCGCTCCCTTCGCGTTGCCGTAATAACGGCTCTGCCTTGGGTCGCCCTCAGGAAGCAAAAGCAATGATGTGTCTGTTTCAACGTATCTATCATCGTGCAAAAACGCTGGCCAGCCGTGAGTTTGTGGTGGCCATCAGAGAAGTCACATTTCTCCCATGGCGTGGCGTAAGCACTTCGTCCCTTTCAGCAAATCGCTCATGCTGCTGCGTAGTAATAGGAGAAGAAAAGTAATGTTTTGCATGCAGAAGACAAAAATGTGTATATTTGTAAAAGTATCTGTTTCTACTACCCATTTTTAAAATGTTCCCCCTGGCAAAGTAAAGTTTTGCCAAAGGTGTTCCCTTTCTTCCTGCGACGCATTTGAAGTCAGACAGGCAACTTCAGTTTCCTTTCCTCTTCCCACTGACTTGTTTTAACTTGAATGAACTGAACTAATATATTCAACACGCTAAATTATGTGCTGTTATTTCCTTCTGTAAGTAATTGCAATGTTTGGAGCAAGAGATTTGATAAGTTGCCTTTCGTAGGTTCCAGATCAATAAATATGTATGTGTGAAAAATTTAAATTAAACTCATGAAGGAGGTCCAAATTAATTAAGTTTATATCAAAGGCCACACTAATTTCCGCAGGCATTGAGGGAGCGACTTCAGTGCTTTATTCAGTAACACGCTAACGGAAACATTTTCATTGAAAAAAGCAGTTTCACCAAAATAAAATAGTTTCCTGGTAATGTGCTGATTTTGTTAATTTTTCAACTGTATTCTGTTTCATTGAAATAAAGATGTTTTGTTACCTTTACTTCCAGTATATAATTTCTCGGAGACTTGTCGTATTAATTTGATACTATTTACTATTATATTTTATTATATTGTTTTGACATATGTCAAATGTCACATGTTAAAGAACTATAATATTGATCCCACAGGTAACTGAAGCTTTTTGTATCTGCATAGTTGAGGAATACATTTCAGAACAAGGATCAAAATATGTTTCTGAATGTTGGAACAGTCTGTCAAAAGGAAATCCCATATTCCAGCCTACAGTACTTAATAACCAGCCTGCCTGGAGTTGTATGAAATACTGAAAATCAACATTGTCTGAAAACAAGGAGACCTATTATAAGTATTGCAAGTAATGAGTCAACGCTGCACTTTGAATCAACAAAGCTGTCTTTCATTTTGCTTTATAGAAGAAGGAGAGAAGTTAATTTAAAATGCAGAGTAACACAGCTTGTCTCAGAGAAAACGGCAGGTAAATGCATCAGACTAAGTCCCTGAAGGTCCCTTTCCTCCTCATTTCAGAGTTTCTAAAATAAGAGATGAGGAGGGAAGGCAGCTGGGGCTCTGGGAGGCTGCTACGCTGCAGCGGTGCAGCGAAAAGAGGGGTGGGCGAGCAGCACGTCTCTGCCCAGCTGCAGCGCGGAGCCTCAGCCGGCTGTCGGCTGCGATTCTGCAGCTTCTGAGTCCGTATATTTGCTTGGTCTGGTTTTTGACCCTGAACGTGAGCCAGTGCTGTTCCTGCCCAGTGCCCTGGGCATTTCGGAGGAAAATCCATTCTTCTGAGATCTCCAGGGAAAAGCAGGAGGCGCAGCAATGGATAAGCCCCAGAACAAGCCAGCCCTTGGTCCGCGGGACGTCGCCGCCGTGCAAGCGGTACCCAGGCGGGCTGAGCTCTGCCGGGGCAGCCCCGTGCCCCCGGGAGCGCAGCGGGGCCGGGGGGGGGTGCAGCCTGCGCTGGGACCGGGGTGCTGGGTGGCGCGGGCGCGCTGGTCTCCATTGGGGCTGCCCGGCGCACACCTCGCACAAATCCTTGCCGTACGGACGTATCGGTGAGGCCGTGGTGTCAGTCAGCCGTCGGCCGGGGGAGGAGAGGAGGAAAACAAGGAGGGTCCCCAGCCCCCCGAGTCCCGCGTCCTGCTGTCACGGGGACGCGTGTCCTGTGGTTGGAACCTACGGGCAAAGCCTTCAGCTCCTCGCAGCACCCCACGTCGCGCTCTCCCCGGTACGACACCACCTCGCTCCGCGCCGTCGCTCCGGGGCACAGGGATTAACGGGGTCTCCAGCTGGCCCCGAGGCCGGCAGTAGTGCCTGCCGCTCTCCCCCTCGCCCTGCCGCCTGCCCTCTCCCCTGCCGTGAGGTTCTTACTCAATTTACTACTTCTTGCATTACTCCACGTTAATAGATTATTTCCTGTGTGGTGCTTTATTAAACGTTTTATAAAAATCCAGACAGATTAATCCTCTGAATTTGCCTCGTCTAGAAAAAACAGCTACATTATCAAGGCTTTCCTATGTCAGCCTGGACCTATGTCTCTTCGGTAAGCCCAAGCTGCATTTCATCGTGGTCTCTTTTTACACTCTCATGCCTTACTCTTTTCTCCAAGACGCGTACGAAGCCAGCCATGCTGATGGGCTTACTGTTACCCGAGTTATTGCCTCACCTCGCCCCAGCATGTTGCTCAAGTGCTGTACCACAGAGCAGGCAGCTTTACATAGCATCACCTCAGATTTGCTAGATTTATTAAAAATCTTTGCCTGTGGACTGCAATATGGTATTCCATTTCCTTCAGATGCCTGCTGTGTAGGTTATATTTTCCTCAGAACAGGCCAAGGCAGCAATTTCAGCTTGCTTTGCAGCGCAGAGGTGGGTACCAGCTCCTACGAGCCTCTGAGAAACCAGCAGTCCCCACTGACAGATTGGCTGGGGCGTAAGGAGGGGTCCTCAGAGTGAAAGGAGGGGTCCTCGGGGTGTAGGGAGGGGTCCTTGGGATGTAGGGAGGGGTCCTCATGGTGTAAGGAGAGGTTCTCGGGGAGTAAGGAGGGTCCTCGGGACGCAGGGAGGGGTCCTTGGTGCATAAAGAGGGGTTCTCGGGACGGATTAATCAGGGCTCAAACCCTGTCTCTGGATTGAAGAGACCCAACTGCTGCACTGGACTATCGGGTCCTATGGTGAAGTTCAAGGTCATAGTTAAAGCCTAGACCAAGGGACTCGTGTTTTGGGCAATACGTGTTCTTGAGCTGGGTCTCGTCTGCGTCGTTCAGTGCCTGACAGCACCAGTGTCGTGCGTAACTCCCAGCTCCCTGCCACGTTCACGTGCCTGAAGACATCACCTGGCTTTTTTTCTTAAAGCAAATTTGGAAAAGACTTAGGTAACAAAGAATACCTCAGCTCGGATTTTAATTAGCTAAACCAACTTTGTAGTGTCACAAGAAAATTTTCTGAGACCTTCACAAATGCCCTGTCAGGTTAACACAGGTATGGCCGTTTGGAACGCTGTAAAGCAAGCAGACAGCCAGAGAAATTACTCGGCTTTGTGACGTTTTGTGCCTCCTACAGGTACGTGACCGTGCAGCCAGTTGTGCGCTGTGGCTACCCAGGACAGTTCTGGTAGGGGATGCGGTCTTAATTTAACATTAACTTTGCTTCACTGGGTCACTCGACTAGTTTTTTCTGTTGCAAGAAGTACCTTAGCTATGAAATATGGTCCCACAAAAAACACCTGCTGTTTTATGGTTGAAAATGCAAGGTAACTGGTAAAGCTGAGGGAATTCTTATCCCAGACACGTCCCGCTTTCAGCCGCAGCCTGCTTTGCTGCACAGGTGCACTGTGAGCACGTCAGCAGATTTATGGTACTCTTTCCTACGAAGACTAGTCTCGTACGCTTGGAGGGGAGTTGGACATCGACCCCATTGTGCTGGACTGAAGCTGCGTCCCACCAGCGACTCCCCTGCTGCTCCGCTGCCAGGGCCCAGGCTCGGTCTGGAAACGTTCCCGAACGCGGGAATCCTGCTTGCACCACTGTCGCCGACACACGGCGACGCACCGCTTAGCTGCAAACATGCTGAACGCCGGCACCGCTCCCTTTTGAAGGAGTCTTTTCCAGAAGGAAACGTTAAGGGAGGCTTCCGGATTCCCGCGGGACGCTGAGGACAGGGCAGTGTCTGCGGTCCGTATAGAAGCAGCACTCGGCAAACGCCTCCGGCAGTAGCTGGAAGGGGGTGCTTTGGGGGAAACGGCAAGAAAAAGGGTAAATGCAGGCCGATACTTTCCCCAGCAAACAGCTGATCCGAGACCACTGAGTTAGAGATCGCGCCCAGGCTGTTGTGATTAACGGCTCTTTGTGGATTTTTATTCTATGCAGTAATATTTTTTTGAATGCGTTTATAACTTTGGCAACGGGTAAAGCTTATGCCAATGAGTTCTGCAATCTAATTATAGAATCACAGGAAACGGGACTGAAAGGGAACATCAAGAGGACATCTGGTCCATCACTTGCCCCAAGGCAAGAACAACTACATAACGTCATTCCTGACAGATGTTTGCCCAACATTTTTATGAAAAAGTACTCTCTCTTGTTTGTTTGAACATGTTACCTGGTAAGGTGACTGGGGTCCTTACTTTGTCTTTTATGAAAGTAACGTCTACCCACCCCCCGTTCACTGTTTCTGTGTCATTTTTGACCTTACAGGCTGCTGTCGTATTCTCAGAGTTTGATTTTTTTCCTTTCTGAGGTTGAGAAGTTCTAATCTATTTAGTTTTTGCTCATACATATGCATGCAGGATGTGGAAATACTGCTGCAGAGTGCTTGTTTCACTCCCTTCAGTAGCTGATACTAACAGCGATGAAAGCCTGCAGCTATCTGGAAAATCATGCAGAAATGGTTGTACCAGTGATTTTAGTGCCGTAGAGCCAAGAGATTCTGGGAGCGCTAGAAAAGAAGTGCAGAAAAATAAATGCAGTCTAGAGGGCGTATCCTATTCGTGATAAATTAACTCCAGATCACTCTCTAAACAAATTACTTTCATCCCCTGATGCCAACATCCACAGCTGCATCCGCTCAACACCAACACAGTTTTGCCAAACCAGTCTAATCTTTCAAGAAAACTCCTCCGGGAGTTTTCCATTCCCTGAAAGCCCCGAGAGTCCTTTTATAATGATCAGGTTGTAAGAAGGAAAGTGTCATTCAAAGGAGAATATCCATGTTGCTTTCCAAAGGGCCTACTGAAGAAGATAACAGAAATGACAACTAAAAAATCCAACTTCTTCAGCTCAATCTGTGTAACAAAAGGCTTCTGTTCATCTCCTAGTTCCTTCAGTCCTGCCCCTGTGCCACGCTGCAAACGAGTATTGCCTGGAATGACCACTGCTCACGTGGATTTTCAGATTACTGTCAAAAATGACTCAAGTTCTTGCTAATAAAGTTCATTAATCTTGGAAACCAGTTTGATACTGGCCAATAGCACAGGCTCTGGATCCATCAACTGAAAAATGCCCGTGCGGAGAGAAGAGAAGAGCAGGCGTTGTTTTGTGCAATAAACTCAGGAGATTTGAAACACATGACTTTTAGAAGACTATTTTGGAAATTCTTTCTTATGTAAAAGAACCCTAATATGCAGCTCTCCCTTATAGTTGGCTGGATGATGCAATTTCAGTCTGATTTTGTACATTTTAAATATTTTCTGGTTTCCATTGCAAAAGGAGGAAAACACAGTGTTGTTTTTTATTTATGAGCCGCCCAAATCTGAATCCTAATCTGCTTAATTTGAAGTGTAATGTTATTGGGTTTTTTTGATTATTTTAGGTCACACAGAATATGGACAAGAACGTGAGTCTTGAAGCACCCAGACAGTCTCTCTTCTGTTGTCCCTTCTTGCCCAAATCAGAGAAGATTTCCCCTCAGGCAAAGATCATGCCACATCTGGAAGGATTGGGGAGGGAGGGTTAGTATGGTAATGTTAAAAATTATCTATTGCTGAAAAATAGAAGTGATACCTTTAAGTCACATAAAAATAGAGAGGAGTAAGAGCGCACTAAATATAAACAAAAGCACCAAAATAAGGAGTGAAAAAGTTCTGTGCACCCAGTTTTGTGTAAGAAGCGAAGAAAAAGTGATGGAAGTTAAAGGAAATAAATACGGTCCCCAGTTGAGGAAGGCACGTATATTGGTGGTACCACTTGAAGATAACGCTTAACGTAGACACAATTTTACCCTTCTCGCTCCAAGTGTCCCCAGAAATGGGTAGCACCGCACAGAGCTGGAGTAAGCAGCTGGGTTTTGCCCAGTGCTACATTTACCAATAAAAATAGTTTAAACAGGTATCTTTGAAGCCAAGGATTAATCAAAAATCAAACAAATAAAACTGAAGCATTTTTAGAGAGATTATGACCATACGTCCATGCTAAACGTTGGGTGCATAAACCCCTGTGCTTCAGGACCCTGAACAGGGTGGTTTGGGCTACAAAAGCCGTAAAAGGCTGTGCTACACCTGTCCGAGGGAAGACGCTTTCCCACCAGTCAGCGTCAGAGCAAGGCAGAGTCTTTACCTGATCTTTTATCTCTGAAACAAGAGGAATGAGTCTCAATTTCACAGAAAGAAAAGCGTGCAGAGAAATGCATGCTGTTGCAAGAATTTTCAGTGTCAAGGGAGAACATTATTCCATATTCAGAATACCCTGAGATGTCACGAACAAGCCCAGAACCAGCGCTTGAGCGCAGTTACTGTGCTTTATCATTCAGTTAAGGAAATCATAATTATTCCCAGTGAGACTTCTGCTTCAGAGAGTAACCCAAGCCGACCCGAGCACCCTAAGCAATGAGACCTGCTATTCTTACATGTCCAAATAACCTCCTGGATCTTTGCATGTTGTTAATGGCATCTGTTTCCTTCATCCATCTTTCCTAGGTATCAGTAAGGGTTCAAGCCTAGTGCAAAGAATAAGTGCATGATAAATAAATACATTCATGTAAGGCCAGAAATAATCTTGTGTCTTACAGTGCCACTATTTTCATGCCATATTTTTTCCATGTCCACACCACTAAAACAGATCAGTGTGCACAGGCAAGAAAGGAAATAAAAGTATATTTGTTATCCAAAACCAGTATCACAAATTCTAACACGCACAAACCAATTCTAATTTAATTATGCAAAAAAGGCTTCTAACCTTAATAATAAATGATTATGTCAAGCAAATCTGAATTGGCTTATACGGTGTCAAAAAATGAGCATCTTCTCTTAGCAGGCAAAATGGAACCTGGGGAAATACAAAACGTGTCTGGTAAATTAATAATCTGTTAGTACAAATTGCAGACAGCGGCAGGAAGAAGCCGTGTAGTTAAAAAAGAAGTTTTGATAGATTAATATGGACTAGTTTATCCTCTTTCTCTCCCTCCCCCTCTCCATCTTCCATGAGTCCCTCTCCCCTCCCCCTCCACTCCCCTCCTAACCCCTCAGCTTCTCGCCAGTTAATTTATTTCTAGAGCTTAGTTTTTCTTCTAGTAGTGCAAGAGTACGCAGGACACCCTTCACACGCACATCTTCGCTGCACAGGGACTATCTGGGGAGGAGGTGGGGCAGGATCGGTTCCTGAAGCAGAGGTTCTTTGCTATACAGGTAAAATCGCTGCTTCCTTGCTTTCCCACTCTGCTTTAGCCGTGGCCTTGCCACTTCGGAGCCGGAGCATTTTGTAACCTGTAATGGATTTATAAGATGCCTGTGAAATATGGGACTATTATTCTGGTTTTCCAGACAAGAACGGGCAGAGTGACCTGCCTAAAGCCACGCGCTGTGGGAGAGCCGAGCTGGGACCTGGAGCGTCGTACGGCACCCGGGAGAGGGGAAGACAAGGCAGCCGTGGGTGAGCAGCCATGTCACCGGGGAATTAGCAAAGCAAGACGAAGATCTTACAAATGGTACAGGACTGGCAGAGCTACAGACCATGAGAAGGAAATATTTAGGTCGATACGATTTCATGCATCACATTAGTGATAAAGTCCTGGAAGCACTGTGGACAGTTACTGCACTGAAATAGGACTCTCTTAGTCATGGTTCAGACTGGCAGCAACTATAAATATTTATTCTCTGCACCTGAAAGAAGCAGGAAGAAATCTCTATGCTAAATAGGATGGTGAAATGTTCTCCAAACCTTTCTCCTCAAGGAGTACACTAAAAAAAATTTCTCCTGAAATGTTCAGGTCCCCAGGAGCCTGTACGCAGGGTCCCTGAGCAGGCTGGGTGGGGAGCGCTGCACCCCTCGGGTACCGACCTTTCTTTGGTCCGGCAGCACCAGGGAAGCTCCACAGCCAGGGCCATCTCATCAGGCAGAGATGATGAACGAAGCAGCCGCACACAGGTGACATGACGCCATCCCTGTTTAATTGATAAACAAGCTGATACAGGCAGGAGAGAGCAATGAGACAGGACCAGTCCTGGTCCCAGCCAGGGGGGATGATGGAAAGCAGGCGCCAAAGTGCACTGATCTGGTTTGACTCTTAGGAGATACTGCAGATTTGACAGAGAGAGGTTACTGTAATACTCATAAGTTATTTGTCTTTATCTCTGGGTTTTTACTAAGCGGAGATCACCAAAGGAAGGTGTTTTAATAGGATTACTTAGTAAAAATTACAAAGACAGACACTATTCTCTGCTTTGAGCGGGAATATATAGATATTCCCCCAAAAGTATGTAACCCTGGCAGAAGTTAAAAGTGGATCGTATGGATTGTCAGGTAAAACTCATCGCAAACAAATGGCATGTTACTACAGCCGAGCGTGGAGCCAGTGTAGAGGCCTGATGGACAGGCAGAAGATGGTGGCCATGCTGGAAAGGTCCGAGTGGGGAGTCACCAGCTGGCTCAGCATTGGCTCTTGATTTGGTGCCAAAGGTAAAAAAAAATGCTTGGGATGCCTAAAGGAAATAGAGTAGATGTTTTATCTATGAAAAATAGATGCACTGGTGAGAGAAATACTGGATTAGCGAGTTGTGCGATGCTTTCTTGCAGAAGATGCAAGTAGAACCTGAGGCACAGAGACTGAGGCATTAATTCTGCCATTTTGGGGAAATGTTCCATAAATTATGAGTTCACAATGCGACTGGGGTCCAGGAAAGTGCCTGCCAAATCCCCTTTGGAAGTGAGCCCTTTCCAAAGGGAGACCAGCAGAAAAGAAGGAAGTAGTTGAATTCACGAGTGAGAAATAATCACATCCAAGTGTCACTACAGGTCCACCAACACAACGCACGGTTCAGGGAAGTCATTTGTGTTAAGAGGCCTCCATAAAGAAAGCAAAGTGGATGTAATTATTTATCTTAACTATTTTATCATCACAGGAAAAGCACAGATAAAATAATTTTTAAAAAAATTTTAAAAAAGACTGACATCAGTGGTTACTTCCTCTACAGACTATTTCGGTTGGGTCTGCCCAGAGACTTTTATCAGTGATGCCACCTTTAGGAGAAGGTCTGTTGTTGGGTGGGATCAGAGTCCCTTAGCCTGGAAGTGGCTAATGCCTACCACTTCAGTGTGCCATGGAATACTAAAACTGGTGACAAACAGGTTACTGATTCCCTCTAGGGGCTGATGACTCTTATCTGGTACCGTGTGAAGAGACCAGCACGGTCCAGAAGGGACCTCCAGAGATCAGGCAGTCCGTATGTCACAAGCTGATCTCAAACCCAGCAGGTATCTCAAACCAATGACATATTTTAAGCTAAGTCCATCAGAAAAGCTGTGTAAAGAACTGCCCTGAGTCGAGGACAGCACTTCTCTGTGTTTATCAGCAATGTCCTTTCCTTTGTGTGGACACCACAATCCATACTGTCCGGTGCTTGAAAGGAGAACCATTAGGCTATCATCCAACGACCCTGTAACATGCTTACTCTCAAGAAAGCAAGCAAGAAAAGCTCATCTAACTGAACACATGCCAAAAGTTTATTGACGTGGAAGGCTTTTTCCCAGGAACTTACTTAAATGTCTAGAAGTCCGCTGTTTGCTCTTCTGTCCAAGGCGCTGTCCTCTTGACTGGGACGTGTCCATCAGCATCTATCTCACACCTCCTCCTGGGTGCGTTCATAAATGAGATACTTGTCATCATTCTCTGAGCTGAACAATGTGGGAGGTGGTTTTTGAATGCAGTCACCGGTACAGCAGGTGGGAGAAAAATCAGAAGGAGGTGCCTCTCTTAAAATGTGCAAGGAAACGGTGGAAGTCACCAGCACTCTTTGTCAGGGAAGTGAAATGTTTAGAGGGCCTGATGCAGGGAGGATGTAGCTGTAGAAGCTGGCAGACAGCGTCAACAGGAGACATAAGGAAAACAGACCAGGAGAGAAGTAAGGAACTGACTGCCATCCGTTTAAGTTCTTATTCTTCTTCGTACTGGAAGAGACGCTGGTGATCATCATGTCTCCCTTTGGACAGAACACAGGGCCGAGGAGCCTTACTCCATAAAGCTGTGTCTGCAAAGGAAATTCCGCCTTGATTTAAGACAGGAGCAAATGTGACTGCGGGCCAGTTTATACCAGCTTCATGAGATCAGGCTCATAATGTCATGACTTGGAGCAAAGTGACCTTTTTGGAAACCATTTGTTCTCAGAGGTTACAATGAATATATCTTCCTGTTCTTTGCTTGAACAGCTCCTCAGAACTGCCTTGAAAATCCCCAGCAAGATAGTGTCGAGCTCATCACTTACTGAAAAATTTTCTTCATCAAATTTCTCCAAGCAAGAAAGAAAACTACTATATTCAGAGAAATCTTGTTTATAAAACAAACATTACTTGAAAGGACCTTGAAAATATTGAACTGTTTTGGTCTAATCCAAAAGGAAGCAGCTTTTTTCTCCATTGGATTGAAGTGAGGGGAAGAGGTGGTTGGGGTGGGGACACACGACACATGAGCGTCAGTGGATGTGGAGGATGTGCATTGAAATGTACTTAGCAGTGATGAGGTACAACGTACCTCTCTAAATCCCGTAGAAAGGAAGTAAAACATTTCTCCTCACGTACCGAAGAAGCTTCTCGAATCGAGCTCTTATGCAGACATCCCAGTGATGAGTATTCTTCCCGTTTCTCTTCACAGGTTCTCATTTTATTCACTAAACTGTGTTTCAGAGAGGGGGATGTAATACAGGTAACAATGAATCAGAAATTTTGCTGCTGAGACACCGTTTCCAACAGTCCAGATCCAAGAAATAGTGTATTTTAAATGGTGATCGCTGCAGTTGGGAAATGGCATCGCTCCAGAGGAAAATGGAAATACAAGTAATTAATTAGTAGTTCTGCTCTCTATTCAAGTGCAGGCAAATAGTCACTCAGTTAACCGTGATATTACTACAGTCAGTCCTCTTATAATAGTCCTGCTCTGCCCTTGATCCTTTCAATTAACGGTGTATTTGCTCGCTAATTGTGCCCTAGACTACAGTTAAATTCTCGAGTAGACTATTTCTATTTCAATCTTTCTTAGAGCCCTGTCAGGTTTGGAGTGTCAACCTCTTTTTTTAAATTAATTCTCAAGTCCCAATACTATATTGCATGAGTATAGCATGGCAGAAAATAAAATGAAATCCGCGTTGTGGATACCCGTGCTCTCTATTACATGACCCTGCGTGCAGCAACTCACTTCAGTGGTTGGAAGCATCTCTTCCTTTCCCTCGTTCGCTTCTGAAGCTCTGTTCAAAACTTGTCTCTGGCTTATTGTTATTCCATAATTTTCTTAACATTTTAGTTTTTGAATTGTTTAAAGTCATATTTATTGTATATCAAAGAAAACCCAGCAACTGGGAAAGGAGCCATGCAGAAGGCCAAGAGCTCCTGAGCTTTAGTTGTTCTTCACTTTGGCTCGGCCGGAGAGCTTTTTGAAATTTTCACGTTGGTTTGAGCCTGACTAAGCACAGGAATATTGTTGTTGATGGACTGACGGGTGTCTTCAGGGCTGGGACACCTTCAGTAGCTCTGCAGGTCATCTGGAAGTGCTCTACAGAGCGCACAAGCGTGAGGCAGGGAAGAGCTGGAGCACGGACCTGCCTTCGGAGCAGCGCAGATACCTCACTGCCTCGTGGGGTCTTGCTCAAACGCCAGAGGCAAATACAGACGGGGATAAAACCACCGATAGACAGTTGTCAAGGACTTTGCAAACGGCATTTCAGGAAGTGAAGGACAGCTGCTGTTAATACATGTGAATGGCCCGTCGGTGGTTTCGGGGTTATAGTTTGCACAAGCGTTCTGCAGCGGGAGCCATGGGAAGCCGGAATGCCGGCACCGGGAGGTCTCCGAGACGCTGCAGGAAGCCTGGAGGATGCACCCCCAGCGGAGGGCGGGATTGGTGGTGGCTGTCCCATGGCATGTTCTCCCCTGCAAGTGTAGCGGGATCCACCCGCGAAGCAGAAGTATCCCTGAACACGGGGCTGGGGTGGATTTTTCTCTTTGTTCGCTAAGAGTAGAGCAACAGCTGCGATAGCCACCAGGACCGCGCGCGTCGCTGGCAGCCGTGGTTGCAGGCACGCAGTGCGGCCGATCAAGAGCTGCTGCTCGTTTCAAGCTAAAATAGACCTTTGAATTTGTTCCTGAAAAAAAGGTCATTGCCAGCAATTTGTTTTGCTGTAGCCCTATTTTTCTCTGACTTCTGATTACAGTACCCAGGGGATGAACAAAGTATGTTCTCGCAGCCAAACAAATGCTCATCTTCATTTTTGCAAGTACTTTTGAACTATTTTTATTGCATTACCACGCTCAAGCGCTGTACCTGTTCTTCAACATCTGCTGCCAGTGTTTGCTGTGTACTGAAGACAAGATGCATAAGGCTTATGAAAGATTAGCCTGCAGTGGGAATAGAAGTGATAGGAGCTTGATACTTATTAAGTTAATTATTGAATGGAACTGGTTCTTCCCTTACGAATTTTATTTAATCTTCGCAGCACAATTTCCTTCAGAAAACACGATGATCTTAATGAGTCAAATCTGAAGTCTTCTGTTCTTTTCAGGTGAGCAGGTTAATTTTCTACATAATTAGTTAATTGCAAAAACTTGAGCTATTGATAGTAAGTTAGAGGAAAATCAGTAGAACACCTTGTCCGTGTCTCTTGAGGTAAATTATCTGAGAAGAGGTTGGCACTGTAAAGATTACAGAAATTTTGAAGGTCTTTGTAAAATGTTTAGCTTTAAGAAATTAGAAAAGAAGAGCATACATTTACCAGTGAGATGGGTTTATTCGCTAGTGTTCTTCTCTTCTTTTGCTCGCTTATTTTAAGTCCTGACACTTTTTTACTTTTCCTTTTGCTTTCTCTCTCCATCGTGCCGTGAGTTACAGATTCCTTTCCCTGGTTTGTGTGCCTTTCCATTAGAGATGTGCTTCAAATCATTTTAACCCCTCAAGCGGTAGAGTTTGTAACTCTGCCAGCGTCTCAGCTTTGAAGTATTTCTATTTGGTTTTTCAAATGCAAACCACATTTTCTCTTTTCCTTTCTCCAGCCCCACATGGGAACAGCGACCTTCTGCTCAGCTTTCCTATGGCTGAACCAGCCCTGCCTCTGGCTCCTGCAGCTGCGGTCGCTGAAGTCCTTAGTGAAATGACAATACCAGGGTGATGCTGTTACTTGTCACCACGATCTTCTGCAGTACATCTGACGTGGATGTCAACACACGAAAGCCTATATCCGTTGCATCTGGGCTTGGCTTCTGTGTTTGGAGATTTCCTTCTCTGTCAGGGCTGAGACCACCCTGCTCAGAGCGCCGGCTCAGAACGCCCCCGTGAAACCCAGCAGCCTCCGCGCGTGCCTTTGGAGGGAGCAGGAAGAACGGCTTTCGTGGCTCACGCTTTCTGCATGGGATCAGGCGACAGATCGGGCAGAGCGCTGTGGCCATGGACCGCAGCAGCCGGAGGCAGCGGGGCGGCAAGTCTCTGAGCCCCGTGCTGTCAGTGGTCCTGGGAGAATGCCCCTCAGATTGCATGGGCACCTAGGATGTGCACAGGCTGGCAGACCCTTTTTTAGTTTTCGAGTAGGAGAGCAGGCCTGCCATTCCCCAACAACAGAGCCTGAGCTGAAGAGCATGAAATGTCACTTTTTCTTTGTGCCAATAATGGCCAGAGGCAACGACAGCAGCAGCGTCCTCATTTGGATGCAGCATTTTCAACAGTTACTTTAACAGGTCAGAGGTGCCAGATCAGAACAGAATTTAACTCATTTCAGTATTGCTGTTGCCGAAATTATTAATGTTGTGGTGTGGTGTACATACAGACAAAGCCACGTCCTCCTAACACCCCTGTGAAACACTGGTGTGGGTTAACCCCGGCCGGCAGCTCAGCCCCACGCAGCCGCTCGCTCACTCCCCCGCAGCGGGGTGGGGAGAGAATCGGGAGGGTAAAAGTGACAAAACTGGTGGGTTGAGACAAAGACAGTTTAACAGGTGAAGCAAAAGCCGCGCACAAGCAAAGCCAAACAAGGGATTCCTTCCCTGCTTCCCACGGCAGGCGGGTGCTCAGCCATCCCCAGGACAGCAGGGTCCAGCACGCGGGACGGTGACTTGGGAAGACAAGCGCCATCGCTCCCAACGTCCCCCCTTCCTCCTCCTTCCCCAGCTCTATACGCTGAGCATGACGCCACATGGTGTGGGACATCCCTGGGGTCAGTCGGGGGCAGCTGTCCCGGCCGTGTCCCCCCCAGCTCCGTGTGCCCCCAGCTCCTCGCTGGTGGGGTGGGGTGAGGAGCAGAAAGGCCTCGGCTCTGTGTCAGCCCTGCTCAGCAGTGACGGAACATCCCTGGGTTATCAGCGCTGTGTCCAGCCCAGATCCCAGACACAGCCCCGTGCCAGCTGCTGGGGAGAAAATCAGCTCTATCCCGGCAAGACCCAGCAGAAAACCGCAGCATTTATCTGAATTAACAAACACACCACCTCAGCCAAGGGCTGACCGTGGCACAGTCCAAGGGCCCCTGAGACGGGGAAAATGTCCCAGGACCCCCTGCACAAGCAGCTCAGCTCCAGTCCCAGAGGAGCCCCAAGCAGCAAGGAGGAGCTGTCAGATGCTGTCAAAGGATCGCAGAGACTGGGGAAGGCAGAGAAGATGCTGGCACTTGGCTCCACGGAGGTTGTCATCTTCATGCTTCCACCCCAGCCCTGCCCATCGTGCTGCACCTCCGCGCTTCAGACCCACCCCTCTGCGTTGGCGTGGGCGTCACGTGCTGGAACAACCCCCTGACGCGGGCGTGCAGATGCCACTGCGTGCACCAAGCCCACAGCGAGACGTCCACGTCTCCTCGGTGCTGCCTGTCACCGGTGGCAGGGGAAGGTGCCGGCCGAAGGCCAGGCAGGCTGGTGCTGCCTACGGTGTGCGTTGCACACAGTGCGCGTTATTTCTGCATACGGTGCCCAGGAACACTCACAGACTGGGCTTTTATACTCTCTTATCTAACGTAACTTGTTATTAGTCCTGGAATATACATTCTCCAGAGGTGATATATGTAGCCCATAAGGACGTATGATGAGTTTTCTTAACGGGCGTGAATATCGGCATTGCAAATAGAGCCAATGCAGCATTTACACATTTTGCTGTAGCGCTTCCTACTAATTCCATGCAAATATTCGAATGACAAGCAATGCTTCTAAATGGGCATTGATTTAATAAAAAAAAAGTAATAACCTCCCATTCAGCCATTTTCAGCGCCTGAAAAATAAAAGATACTACTGAGTGATTTGAGTAAACTCTTCTCTCATTTAATGTAAGCTATCATTTCATGCGTTTTCTTTCTCAACTTAGTATCAGGAAAAATCCAAATGGAAACCGTGCACAGGAGAATATATCCCAGGACACAGGAGATACTTACAGAAACCTCAATAACTCTCATCAACTTTAATGTAGGCAGGAACCTGATAATAAACCTTCTACAGAATCACCCACCAAGGATCATTGTTATGACAGCAGAGATGCTCATACAGGCTTGTTCACTGATTAGAAAATGTTAACCACAATGGTTGGCAAAGGAAAAAAACGCCTTATGGACTGTGTTATTGTCTCTGCAGACAATAATATCCATTCCCGTAGTGTCCACCTGGAAAGCTCTCTTATTTTTAACAATAGCATTTTGGCAGGACTCTGCTAAAACTAAAGCTTTACACGTCACCTGATTTGTTCCAGTTACACACTTTAATTTAAGAAAGTGAATAAATTAAACAGTGTGTAACAAAGGGTTTCGGTAATTCTTCCAAGTATTTGTTTTAAAGGAAGAAGAGAAAAAAAGGTAAATTCATCTTGCTAATCAAAAGCCCTTCACTAAGGTGGTACTGCCAACTGAAGACGACTTTGATTTCTTTGGAGAACTTCCCTCGTGCTTAGGAAGGCGTATTTGGGGTTGGTTTGTGTCCCGTACGCTCAGGGCCAAGCTCAGCCTCGGGAGGAGCGCACACGCAATTCCCAAGGACGTGGAAGCTCACGCAAAGCCAGAAGCTGCCCATTATTGAACAGCAATTGTTTCAACAAAGTGCTGTGCAGCCGTTTTCAGCGGCTGAGCAGAGTCGCATTAAGAAACTAAAGTAAAGGACCTCAGGGCCTGGCACAGAATTTTTATTTGAATATGTTTAATTGCATTCCTAACTTTTTTCTGAAAACAATCTTTACATAGGGCACTCTCCAATTAGAAATTACACAGAATGTGGCGTTCAAACTGTTAGAAAGTATTCTTTTTAGTTCAGCTGAGTGGAAAGCCGTGAAGCCGAGAGCCTCGCACATGGGGAACCGCTTTGTTTTCCACCCTGTCTCGTGGAAAACGGTAGGTCCAAAGAGACCAGGAGTGCCTGAAGTGATTCTGTGTGCAGGGAAAAAAAAGGATGTTGGAGAGAAAATATATTAAGTAAAAGCCAAAAACTGGTTTTATCAATTTATGGGGACTGGCTGGGACGGCTACTGAAGTACTGTGGAAAATGTTGTGTCCTGTCTCCAATAAGAACGGTGGAAAAAGGAAAAGGTTTTGGAAAGACAACCACAATTTTGACACAATTTTAGAAAACTCTACAAGGTTCTTAACCTAGCACAGAGGAGGAAGGGGAGGGACTCGAATCGAAGTCTACGTATGTATAATCGGAGGAGGATCAGTGACAGGAGGCAATCTGAAAATGAGTATTTAAATGGCTGGCACGACGCGAGGCGGGGGGCTGCGAGCAGGGAGGGGTCTGTCTGGAAAGAGGCACACGTCCATCCAGCGCGTGTGCGGCGACGAGGACAGCTAACAACCGGGGCTATGCGATCCGCAACAGCGTAAATGCTCCATCACTGGAAACTGCCTTGGCAGGGTCGCAGCTGCCTGTCCTCGCAGGAGAGCCCCAGCCGCGGGGGGTCCTGACGGAACGTCACCAGCTGCACCGTGGGACCCGCCAGCCTGGCTGTCCTTCTGCGTCGGTGCGGAGATGCAGACCGTGGTTGCCGTCTCCCATAAAGGACCAGGCGTGGAGGTTCCTCTCAGGAGTGGTGCTTTCACTCGTAAGGAACAGATCTCATGTTAAACACCTTTAAATTCGAATTCCTTAATTTACAGAGATGCGATTCATCCAGAGCTTGTAGCAAAGTCACTTCACTCAGGTGCCTCATCTGAGGTGTTAAAGTTTAAAAAATTTAGATGCTGATGAAAGGAAATGCCGTTGAACAAATTTTCACTTTAATTAAAATAACAAAAAGACGCATACAGGGATAAATCTTGTCGGAACGTATTCCTTCACAAGATGTGCCGTTAAGGTGACCAGCCCAGCCCGGTCAACACGGCGCGGCAAGAACCACTGGACTCAGAATTTTGCTTGTCTCCAGCAACATCCTGGTTTATTCCATGAAATGTGAAAATATGGCCACATGCCACACGCTACGTTGGTTTTCTTCAGTTATACGTAATAAATGGACTTCCCCCTGCGAGAATAATGTCACTCACGCCAGTAGATTTCAGTGATCCTTCTCCAACGGCTCAGCGCATCGGGTAATCCAAACTCCTTCGACCTTGCAGCTCGGCTGTATTGTGGGCTTCGTGGTCTCACAAAGATTTACACGTGTCCAACTTTACAAACTGTGAGCTAACGTTCTCCGAAGAGACAACTCTTACTGAAAAATACTTGATTTGTGTTTTTGCCTCCCCTTGTCATGTCATGACCTAATTACTTAATACATCCATAGTATTTTAAGATAAAAGTCTTGACACCCCAGACCGCATCACCATCTAAATTAAGCGCAACCATGGAGGCAGCATTTATACTTTTAATCCAGGAAGACAAAGGTGTTGGCAGAGAGGGTCAGACAGAAAATAGTTTTCTGCTTCCAGATTTGGTCTTTAATCACAGTCACGGACAGTGTCCCACGGCCAAAGTCCTGCCGCGGTCTGCAGCTCCCAGCACCGACGCAGGTACCTCTATCTGCTTCTATGGATACACACAAACAGACATGCAAACTTATTCTTCATGTGTTATCTGGTATAGATCCCACAGCAAAACAAATCCGCTGTTTCCTATATCTGCAAGAGTATTTGCCCATCAGAAAGAGCATTTTTCATTGCACTGGCTTCCTTTATGCATACCAACAGACATCCACACCCGCTGTCTGCTCAACAGAAGAGACTAATGAGCTATTCATAGATTTTTTTTTGAAATGCCAATCATTAAATAAACTACAGATTTCAGGGTGTCAGTACAGTGCTGCATAGATAGGTCTAACAGGGTAACCAACGTCGTGGCTTCACCTTACCTATCTCTCCATGAATCAGTGGCTTAGACAGATTTGATCTTCCTCTGTGCTTCAGACTCCGCAGAGCGAGTGCGTGAATGCCATAGCAAAGGGCTCAGCAGTCAAATGCTTCCAGATGCTCTGGAAGTTTCAGGACATCACCTGTTATGTTTTCCTACAGATACCGGAGATCTTGTTAATTCCACACCAGAAATGTGCTCTAGAGATCAAGGATTTGAATAAACTCCTGTGCACCAACAAGATCACAGAAATTGTGCCACCACGGGGCAGTTGTGAGTCCACCACTGTGAGCTGAGTGCTTGAGATCACCATGGCAAATCCATTTTTGCTTTAGCTGCCATCATCAAAGCGGCAGCAGCTGGAATTCCTCAGGAAATAAACAGCAGTGTAGCTACATGTCAGTGCAGTGCTGTCTAGAGAACTCAAACCCCCCAGGTGCGTTTTACAAAGATCCTTGCACCCAGAAGCTCAGAATTCAGGGCTGCTCCTCTGCGTCAGGGCTCTGAGTGCACTAATGGACCTTGATTGCCCCTGTGAGCCCCACCTGGCCACCCCACACCCTCTGCCCCTGGGCTGGGAGCTCCATTTAAGCCTTGGTCTGGGCACCTAGAGCTCTCCTGAGCTGTGCTGTGGGTGTCCCTGCCTTGTGGGTGGCCTTTGGATCCACGCCACAGCCTTGTCTCTAGTCCTCTCTCCAGCTCCATCTTCTTTTGCTGCTGGCTGGACTCTGGACGTGTTTTGTTCCTTGCCGTGCCTGGGGCTGTTGATGGACCCTCTCGCCGGCCGTGGTCGGGCCCGGTGGGGTTGCGCCTGGGTTGGTGAGGGACTGGTGAGTCTGAACGTTAACCTCACTGAGGAGAGCCTTCCGCGGCGGCCGCTTTAGCTGCTGCAATGAGTTACACTGAGAAAGCAAACCCGTTGTTCGCTCCAAGGCTGAACTGTCAGGAAGCATTTCAATGTATTTGGCACTCTAACATGCAACACTAAAGACACGGGAGGCACGTAGGACACCCCGTGCTCCGGGCCGGGATCAGCTCCAGCTCTATTGTTCCTGGGGCAGAGTTTGTTCTTGGCCTCAGCACAGAAAGCTCTGCAGACCTCCCTAGGCAGCCTGCTCCAGCGCTGCTTCATCTCCAGCATTAGAAACTTTCTCTGAATGTTTCTTGCCTGAGTTTACCTTTGCTATGCTTGTCTTATCCATGATGAACATAGAAAACTGATTATTTAATGTTTCTTGCCAGCCTTTTATGCAGTTGAAGATAATTAACCATGTCCCCTTGAAACTTCTTTATGCTCGTTGTTCCAAGTCTCTCCTCAAAGGTAAGATTTTCCAGTTGTGGGGTTTGGGTTTTTTTTTGAGAAGGCTTTTGTGTTTGTTCACAGACTGTGTTTGATCAACCTCTTCCTTGAAGTGCAGCACCAAAACCTGGTCCCAACGTGCCAGCTGACACCTTCCCAGCACTGACTGGAGCGGAGGATTTACTTCGTGCGTCTCGCCGGTAGCGCTCCTCCTCAGAGACCGTTTTTCACAGCTGCACATTGCTGATTGGGTCTGTTTCAGTTAAATCCCCCATCCCTTTCCGTGTCGTATATACATGTAGATTGCTGCTGCCTACATATCACGCTTGCAGCGTTTACCAACTCATGGCTTCCTACATTTCCAGGCCACCTAGTATGGCAACGCTGTTCCCAACTTGGGCTGTTCTCCAGTACGTTTGCAATCCATCTCACGTTGATGCAGTGGTTTTACGGTTGGATTCAATGATCTTAAGGGTCTTTTTGAACCTAAATGATTCTAAGATCTTTAGGACACGTCTCCAGGCTGTTAAAATACTGGGTTTGGCCAACCTGTGCAGATGCATCCCTTCTTCTTGGTAATAAATGTTAATAACCTTTCCACAAGTATAATTTCCAAGCAGGCTTGCACCTGTCATGTATTATTATTGTTTTATAAAATATAGTGTATACCTGTAAAAATTGTAATGATATTTTTTAGACCACGCTTCTCTCATTTGCCTAGGAGAATACCGTGTGAGCTATTTTGACTATTGTAGGGCTTTTGAAACCGTATCAGCTGGCTCTTCATTAGAAATCATGAGATTGTTACTGTCTTATGGCGAAAAAAGTAGACTGGTTTGATGTGATTCATTAAAGCCAAGCTGTTTCTAGTTTATCATGCTGACTTCCTCCACGGTTTTTCTGTGAAGTAAAACTGATTTTGCTGATTCTTACCTCCTGGTTGGTTCTGTTGCTGAGGGTCTGTATAACATTTACCCTTTCCCTGTCTTCCAGGACTTTGCACCTCCACTGGTGCAAAGCAAGAATGGGTGATTATTAACTATAACCACTAATAATTCTGAGATTTCTCTACAGTTTTTTAGTTCTTGTCCATTATTCCCTCTATTTTAAAAAGGGGCAGAGGTATGACCATTTCTTTGTTCGATTAGTTGTACTCGCCACCTGATCAGTGATTTTTGTTGTCATTGCTGATTTGTTTAGCAGTTACCTTCCGTTGGAAGCTTTCTTACTCCGTTGGATACTGAACCAACACTCCTGGGGGTCGTCTTCCTTGATGTTGTATCTCTCATCACCTTTGGCACCAGTAGCTAATGTGCCCTGGTCTGTGGGATTCTGAGTACACACATTCATCGTATTTTTTCCCATGAGTTATTTGACTCTCTGATTTTCGTGTGCCTTCCTTAGTGTGTGAAGTCT
Source organism: Phoenicopterus ruber ruber (assembly GCA_009819775.1). Taxonomy (NCBI): domain Eukaryota; kingdom Metazoa; phylum Chordata; class Aves; order Phoenicopteriformes; family Phoenicopteridae; genus Phoenicopterus; species Phoenicopterus ruber. Next base: position 894,797 of record CM020219.1, read on the forward strand.
AAGAAAATGTACCTATCTTGTCTTCTACTAGATTTCCCCTGCTTTGGGGTAGTGATTGCGAATTGACAGCTTAGTAATCTGATTTGTTTCTGTCAATATATCTGCTGAAGTTCATTTTAACAGACCTAGTTTATTTGCAAGCAAGTCTAGACAGCGTGAGCTGATTAGTGTTGTCAGAAACGGAGCTTCCACCCAAGCTTCACTTCCATCATAACTAAACGCAGTTAACAAACATCAGTGATATGCTGTTTTCCGACCAGACAATTTTCAGAAGCAAGTCTCTAAGGTTAGAAAAGGCGAAAACAGCTGACATGGTGCCAGCTGAAAAAGCGAATCTCCCAGCTGCCGCCTCTGTTCCTGAAACACAGCAAGCTGTATCGTGCCGGTTGATGTATGTCCGGTGCAGGAAGCCCGTGGCTGGCGCTGGGAGCGGGACACCAGCCCCCTCCGACCGCGGCCCGCCTGGCCTCCCCGAGGTGCCCCCGCGCTGGCGGCCTTTAGTGGTCCTCCAGGACGATGCTCTGCCTTCTCTGGCTTAAACGAACCCGCGTTCTGGCATAACAACACTTTATTGCAAGGCCAGTTTTCTGCCATCAGACTGAGGATGATTTCCTAGCAGTGGGCAGGATTGTTGGCTTTTCCATTAAGGAAAGCTGGGTCTGTCTTTCAGCTGTTACCCGTGTTTTCTTTGGAATTTAACAGCGAAATCCTCTGGCTGTGGTAACTGAGCAAGATTACACTGGATATTTATTACAATGCTTTAAGCCTCTGTTAAACTAAAAGCACAGAAAAGCTTAGGCAAAAAGTGTCATACTCCAATTTGGCACAAAAGTCGAACTGTGTAAAAAAGAAAATCAGAATTTAAACATTTAAAAATCTCTCTTAAAGAAGAAATCAATATCTAGCAGCCTAATTCCTCCTTTATCCTGTTCTACTAGTTATGTTTGCTGCTTGTGTATTCCACCATCAGTGTGTATGGGTTGTACTGGAACTCCGTGCAACAAGTTAATCTCATCTTGCACTGTTGAGAGGGGCTTTAACGGGATTTTGCCCTAGGTTACCTTCCTGCAATGAAGCCAAGATAACAAGGAAATGTTTGAGACAATCATTTATCTATGCTTCTGGGACAGCTGTCATTTAAAAAAATAATTATACAGAATTCTGGTGCCCACATATTTTAATCAAGAATACATGTTATATGCACACACACAATATCCAGATACGTGTGCATCCATTTGACAGAAAATAAATCTGTACCTATACGTATATAAATGTAATGTGTGTATATATATCTCGCAGGTACACTTAAACACATGTGTAAAAAAAAAAAAAAGCAAACTTCAGAGGTATACAGCTGGTCTGAAATGAGAGAAAATACGTATCTGAAATACTGAATGCAAAAAAAGTCCTGATTGAAAAGAAGCTCTAAATCCCCCTGAGACGGGAAGGGAGGATGGGGGTCACAACTGTTGTAGTCACAGGGGAGACAAAAAGGAGGAGCACAGGGTACCAGCTGCGAGGAGCGTCTGGACCGGGCAGGGAAGACGAAGAGGGTCTCGCCACCCCACCGGAGAGGGGCTTGCTCAGCCCGCGGGCACCTCGGATGGAGCTGCCAGAGGTCAGTCTGGATGCAAAAGGTTACAACCTGTCCTCATATGGACGTGGAAAAAAGGAGGATGAGTGTCTTTGTTCCGCCGGGCTGGAAAGTGGTTGTATGGGAAATGGTTGAATGTTTGTGGATACAGGAGAGAGGAAAATACCAACGTGTTCGTGCAGGGGTTCTGGTACTGGGAAAGGAGTTGCTTTTTCATTTGCTGAGCGATTAATAGGAGTGTTCATGCAACCTGCGGGTAACACCAAGCTGCACCGGTAAATAGGAGATGGCAGGACTTCAGGTCGTCCCGTTCCTCAGAAGTGCTGGGGGAAATGTTCTCCTTCAGGAGGAGGAAGCTCTGCCGTGAGCAGAGGCGGCGGTAGCTTCGTGCCGGGCTGTTACGGGAGGGTTGGGCGCAGACCCGAAGGGTGGAAGGTATCGCGGGCAAGGGAGGGACCCACGTATATCCACTGGTGGAGCTTGGTATTCTGATGAGGGGATGTCATGAGAGCACCAGAAAAGAGATGATAGGCTTGAACAAAGGCAACCCCCCCTGATTTCAGCAGGCTCGGGGAGCAGGAGGGAGCAAAGCCTTGGGAACAGATGTGGGGAGGAAAAACGGTGCGGGCAGGCTGGCGGTTACTGAAAGAAACTGCATTAAAGGTACCATGGCAAACCATGCTTTTGTGAAGAAGGGTGAAAAAAGAACAAGATATATTGAAAAAGGCCAACAGAGGCTGAAGTAATAAAATGTAGCCTGAATATCCACCTTTACCTCCAGTTCTGAAGAACTTGGAGGTGATGAGTAGATCTGTCAAAATATTTTTAATGGAAAAGTTGTGATTTATGAGTTTTTGTTTTTCATTACTTTTTCTCATTTTTTGAAAAATAAAAGCAAAATTTGGTTGGGGAGCACACAGGTTTTCCCATTTCTATTATTTTTGAATTGAAAAGGATGGGGAAAAGTGGACCTTGTTTATGTATTATGTTTTTTAAATACGAGGAAACAAGCCTGTAATTTTTAATTACAGTTAAAACTGGAAGAAAGCTTCAGTAAGAAGGGTGAAAGAGAAGGCAGGAGCTGTTACCACTTCTGCTTGTGTAATGTGGGCTGACTTTTTTGTCAAGGAAAAAAAATAATACATATCTTTCCTGTAGGAGAGGACTTGGCTACAGGGAAAAAATCCCGTTTTTCAACTAGCTCTATTCAAACAGAATTTGCAGACCCACAGATTAATTGCATTAATTACACGCTTTCAACCACCGTGCTGTCTCCCGTGGCAGCCTGCAGAGAGGGAAACCGGGGCTCTGAACCTGAAAGCGGCTCCTTGTGCAAAGTGCCAGTAACATTAGGCTGATAAGCTCACCTTGCTCTCTAAGGAGATTTTCTGCCTCTAGGCAGACAACAATAGGTATTGTCATGACATTTTTCTGAATATTGCATACCGGAGATTCTTGGTTTTTCTCTTGGAGTGCATTTGTTGTCGTACTTTCTCCCTTCCATGAGGCTGGCAAGGTTAGATGTGAGAAGCGCTCGGTGCACCGCTTGTTCAGTTCCCTTTGTGTCTGCAGCCACCCTGAGCACGTACCGGCACCCGCCGGGTTTCATCTGTGTGGGCATTGCACGTGCGTGAGAAACAGGCAATGGCAGAACGTAGATGCGGGAAGGGACCTCTGGAGTCCATCCTCACCAACGTCCCTGCTCAAGCAGGGCCACCGAGAGCCAGTTGCCCAGGACCGTGTCCGGGTGGCTTTGCCTGTCTCCAAGGCTGGAGGCTGACTGCGCCGTGATGCAAGGCTAAGACGTGCCCAGCATCCCAGCCCGGGGAGCCCTGGGATAGACCGAAACACTTTAGAACATTAAATATTCCTACAGACAGGTTACAAGAGGAATTGTTCAGTTGTTTGAGGCTCATTTGTAAAATACAAGGCATGAAGAAAAGGGACATGTGAGTAATGTAGTACCACAAAGCCGCAACTGTAAAAGCTTCCGTAGCCGCAGACCGTGCCACGAGGCGCTGGCTGTATGTTCTGGCAGGCTGAGGAGCAGCCTCCCGGTATGGGAGTGTAATTTGTGAGCACATCTTGTCACCTGCGGTTTGATGGAGGGCTTCTGAACAGCTTAAATTCCCCTCTATTCGGCTCACGTTCGGGTAGTTGAAAGATGCATCCTACATATAGCTGCTCTTCGGGGGAAGATTCAATGCAAAGAGCTTTCCCATGAAATGCAGTCGCGTACAGCTAGCTGCACGTGCATCTGGGCTTTATTACTGTTATATTAATTCCTCTCTCTGCTGTCACGGGGTGCGTGTTGCCCTACATTGATCTTACGGAGTTTGATGGGGCGGCTCTCCCGAAGACGAGACGAGCAGAAGCGATTTTCCCGATTCTCGCTCCTCACACACAGGCTTTGCCGTGTGAACGGCTGCGGTTCCTCGCTGTTTCGCCCAGCCGTGAGAATGAACTCTTCTAACTAAGAGCGCTTATTTAATGTATTCAGACGAAGGTAGTATTTGACCATGCTTCACTCGTGACCTTTTCAGTATTCTGTGTTTTGTTTGAGCAGCCACTTTGTCTGGTCCCCAAAGGTTAGCGGGATGTGGTGTGTAAACACAGGACAGTTGGAAAAGCCAAGCAATCAAAGCGCACGTTCATAGCAAAGGTCACAAGCCTATTGCACAGTGTATTATTATACACAACATTAATTTCCAGAATTTACAGGCAGGAACTTGCACATAGAAGGCATCTGGATGCCAAACACAGAAGTCCTTTCCAGAAAGAATAACCATACAGAAGGATTACCTACGAAATATCGCGGTGTGGAAGAGCGGTGAACTGGGAGAGTGTGGTGGATGTTACATAGATAATGAGACCAGATCGTTGTAAATGATATGATGGCGGAGACGACCACCGTCCTCCCAGGCTGCGTCAGGCAGAGGTGGGGGATCCTGCCCCTCTGCTCAGCTCTGGGGGGACACAGCTGGGGTGCTGGGTCCGGTGCTGAGCTCCCCAGGACAAGACAGCCAGGGGCTGACTGGAGCATGTCCAGTGAAGGGCCACAAAGCTGATGAAGGGACTGGAGCATCTCTCGCATGAGGAGAGGCTGAGAGAGCTGGGACTGCTCAGCCTGGAGAAAAGGAGGCTCAGGGGGACCTTACCCATGTGGATACCTGGTGGGAGGGTGTGAGGAAGACGGAGCCAGGCTCTTCTCAGTGGTGTCCGGACAAGAGGCAATAGGCACAAACGGGAACGCAGGAAATTCCAGTTAAACACAATAGACTTCTTTGCTGTGCGGGTGGTGAAACGCTGGGGCAGGCTGCCCAGAGAGGTTTTGGGGTCTCCAACCTTGGAGATATTCAAAGCCCAACCGGTCAGTTGAGCATTGTGAGACTTGCAAGGTTTATTGAACACCCACAGATACCTGACAGTGTCCTCGTGTACATGAAATCCTGTGCTAACGGTGAACAACTGTTTTAACTAACTTCATTAAAGAGACTGGTAATAAATAATCTCCTGTTAATGAATTCTTCTCCTTTAAAATATTCACATTATTGCTCACTCCTGCGAACAGAAAAATGACGTTATTTTGTAGGAACCGAAATCCCTCTTTGGTGTACAGAGACTATGGTTTTTCCCAAAGTTACTTAACAGGCAGTGTTTTATGGAGTGCGCAGCTACTTTGTGTTTATAGTAATAAAACTAAGAAATCAACTTGTTTCTAAGTAGAAGGATTAATCCCTCCCACTCATCCATTTTGCTTCCTCTCCTTTCTTCCAGCTTATCTCTTGTTGCATGGTGTGCATCAAGAGACCACATTACACCACCTGTACGCTGTATAGAAAACACTAATCATCGTGTAGTTTTAATGTCAAAATTGCTACTGAGGCAACGGAATCAAAGTAAAACAACTGACTTCTTGTTTCCAGAGAGTGACTCTGAATACAAATCAAATGAATTAATTTGTGGCAGTGTGGATGCTGGAGAAGCGTTGAACCTACTAGTTGTTTGCTGGGACCACGAGACGCAGTCTCTTCCAGGGCGGTGATCGGAGCAGGGTTTTGCACGGGGGCAGGTGGGTTTGTGCACCCTCTGAAGGGCCTGGTCCCCCCTCCCGGCAGCCCTGTCCCCCTGGGCAGGCTGCGGGACGAGAGGGGCGTGGAGACCCCCGATGAAGGATGCTCACAGAGACAGCAGACAGGATGGCTAAAGCGCTTCGGGACGGAATTCAAAACCATGTTGGATAAGGCAGCAGAGACCTCACTCCCCACATTTGCCCTGCAATAATAGAGCCCAGTATTTGGAACCATTTTAATTGTATTGACTGGAGAAAATAATTAAATCCCTTCAGCTTTAGCGCAGACCCCAGCAGCAGTTCATTTCACTGTCCTTCAATCTCGCATTAACTCGGTAGTTAGCAACGACATTGTTTTAGTGCTATGCGAGTCATCTGTTTGTGATTGCTGAAGAGTTAAGCAGAGCCTGGCCAGCTCAGGACAAGGGAGGTTTTCCCTCTGGTGAACTTAATCATCCAGGAGAGGAAGATGGAGGGAAAGGAGAAAGACGGACCCAGCGGCAGGAGAACAGATTGGGGCTGAACAGCACATCCATTTTCCCCGCACGAGAGGGACGGTTCCCCGAGGAGCAGGTTGCACCTTCCATGGGGAGAGGCACTGTGTCAAGGAGAAGGGTGTCTTAACTACAGAGGAGGAAGGCTTCACCCTGAAGCCATTCAGAAACCTAGATCGGTCTTCAACGTTTTGAGGAGACAATCTTTTAATGACAAAACTGAATATAACTACAATAATCGTCCTGGGGCCGGGGGCTGTTTCTCAGGTGATCTTAGAGGCTAATAACAAATTTTCATCAGTTTCAGGAGAGCAGAGTCTTTGCTAACTCACTGAAAGACCCAGGAGGAGCCTCAGCTGGCCCAAGCTGCAGTCACTTCCACTTTCCTGGTGACTTCTCTGGTTGTCCGACCTTGGAAGCCCAGCACGTGAGATCTCCGTCCTTGGAGATGCCAGGGTTGGATCAGAGATCTCCAGAGGTATCTTCCAACCCAAGTTGTTCTCTGGTTCTGAGACCACAGCAAAATCACAGAGTCACAGAATAATGTAGGTGGGAAGGGTCTGCTGGAGGTCTCTGTTCCAACCTGCTGCTCAAAGCAGGTTGCTCTGGGCCTGGTCCAGTCAGGTTTTGAGTGTCTCCAAGGACAGAGTTTCCACAACATTTCTATTTTTTTTTCTCAAGTCTTGTTAGCATTTGACTACTCTCATTTTTAAAAAGTCTTTCCTTACATCTAAAGGGAGCTTCCCGTGTTCCAGCTTGTGCGTATGGCCTCTTGTCCTGTCACCATACCTCTTCAAAAATAGTCTGTCTCCACCTTCTCTAAGGTCTCCCTTTGCCTTCTCTTCTTCAGGCTGAAGGGACATACTTCTCTCAGCATCCCGCTGCTGGACTTGTGCTTCAGCGACAGCAATTCTGTCTTTTACCTTTTTTTTTCCTTCTCAGCTGAGAAGCAACGAGTGTTTTTCCTTGGCCAAATGTGGACGCAGGCTGGAGCCCAGCCGACCCTGCCGGCCAGCCCGGCCGGCGGCATCAGGCAGGCTGGAAGAGAGAACCCATCGGCCGGGGGTTTGTCTCAGCTTGCTGCGGGAGGGCATCGCTGGGAGATGGCTGATACTATTGACTCTGCTGTCAGTATTAGTGCATTGAAGAGTTATTTGGGCTTATTTTTGTCAGCAGTTACAATCCATAATGATCTATCATGCTTAGCGCTATCAATAACAGTGCTGTAAGAACACATTTTTATGTACTTTTTCCGCTCACACACATTTTCCTGTAAAGAAAGAGTGTTTTTCATGCAAAATCCTTTTTTTTTCTCTTCTGCACATGTGCTGAGCTATATCAAGAGCAGGACTGTGAAACAGATAAAAATCTGGCCATATGCTTTCTTCATGGTCTCGCAGTGCCTGGAGCCCTTGCAATCTGGCGTGGGCTTCCGAGCAACTGCGAGCAACCCGGAGGCTTCTCCCCGCTCAGCTGGCTGGAGGCAGTGCTCCTCAGCCTACCAGTATGACCAGCGCCTGGGACGGGGACGCTACTGGAAAGCAACTGCTCCTCCTCAGTGGCTTCGCACCTGGGGAGACGTCGTCTGTCCGAGCAAGGGGTAACTTCAGCTGCTGCTCCGTAGCCGGGGCGCAGCCAAAGCTGTGCCTGCTCTGATCGTGCTTCCCACCCGTGTGCACCTGCACTAGTGGTTACCAGCGCAATTGGGCATGTGGTGGTACGTTTCTTTTTATTACCTGGGGAAGCAATCAATCTTCCCCTTCGCTGACATTGTATTGCTGCGCTCATGGGAGAGAATGGCGCGTTTCAGCAATCCAGCTAACGGTAACTTATTAGTTTATTTCAATCCTAATGGAAAATTCATTGCATTACACTGAAGCCTTCTGCTCGTTTACATTGATTCTTAATGAAGGGCATTTTAGACTGAAGTCTTGTTTTCTTGTTTTATTAAAAAGCATTAAAAATATTGCTCATAAAATATATATAGGTTTTTGAACTTTTGCTACTGCTGCAGGGATGGATAAATACTCTGCGTTAATAAAAGCCAAGGAGAAATAAAACAGCAGCTTCCAGCATCTTGATAGCTTAGTGTGAGCCAAACCCCTTCCTAATTGCTACCAGTTTTTTGGCTTTCCTCCCCAAGGTGGAGCCAGGCAGCACCGGGTCCCTTCTCGTGGCCGGCACCGGGGACCACGCGCGGGTGGGATGCCCTCGTGCAAGGACGAGGAGCCGCGTCGCTGGGAGTGACAGAGCCCACAGCGCAATCGGTGCGGAGCGTTTATGAGGAAGGACTACGCTGATTGATTCTCCCCGAGTTTGAGATGATCAGCCTTTTTCTGACGAGTGTGCGTCACCAGAAGGAGGTCTGCTGCACTGACACGGGCTGCACAACTACGTGGTGCCGGGGAAAAGAAGTACTAAGGAATAGGTAAGTTCCAGGTCTGGGTCAACGCTTCATACACAAAAATATAGCACTGAAATGAAGGAGGTGAGAAACCAGAATGAGCAGCTATTTAATTCTGGTCACTATCAGCTCCGCAGCAGGGCCAGGCTGCTGCCTCCTTCAGCACGAAGCCTGGTATCAGTCAGTTATTCCAATGTTGTCAGGAACCATCGACAGCTCCTATAGCCACATCTAGCATTATAGTATATAAACTGTGGAGTAAATAAATCAAACAATATGAAGAACTTACAAATGTGCTATTTCTAAGGGGTTTTTTTCACACTTTGTAGGCCATTTGTCTGCTCTGCACAGTATTTTTTCACAGCCTATTTCCATCTGTTTCCCATGGAATTGATAATGTTCTGCACAGCGTTTCCTAAGTTCATACACAGTGCTGCAATTAAATGCCACTCACAATTCACACCTGATGCGTCCTAAAAAAAAAAAAAAAAGAAAAAGAAAAAGAAAAACTCTTCTCTGGTTCATTTCTAGCCGAGGTATTTTGGGGATGTTTCTTTTTTTCATACTTGGCACTTGGCTTTGTGTGCGATATATTCTCCACTTTCAACAGTAAAAATACATTCTATTTTTTGGGTTGTGAGGGAGAAATAATAGAGTGGGAAGAAAAATATATCTGTAACCACAAGCATCAGCCACAAGATCTAGTGAACTACTTTGTATTCAAAATACACTGCAAAAATTACAGGATTTTTCTAGCTAATGCCGTGATTCCCTGACGGGTAGCCAGCTCCTGAGAATTTCTCTCCTCTGGTAGTCCCTGGTCAAAGCCTCCAATGTCTTTCTCTGGCTTTTTGGTGGATTAACAGCTTCAGAGTGTGCTCAGCCAGGAGTTATCCAGCAGAAGCGCCTTCAAAGAGGAAACTTGCCTTTTGAGTAAACTTATTTTTTAAGCATCTGTTTTAGTAGGAATTTTTTATGTTCTTATCAGAAAACTGATTATCCTTTCACCCAAATTCCAAAATGTTTTAATCCTGAAAAACAGACGTATTCACATTCTTGGTTTTGAAATTCCTCGCCTCCTATTCCAGACCGTCTCGGTGCAGTTGGCTCGGGGAGAGCCCCGCAGCCGCAGCCCAGCTGCAGTGGGACACGCAGCTCCCGGTCGGAGGGGCAGTGCCCAGGACGTTTCACCAGACGAAGGTGCTGTCAGACCCTGTAGAATTCGGCACGTCTTTTCAGAAGGAGCACTGGGGCTTAGGAAATACTTGCAGATTGTTCCGGGCGCAGGTACAGAGCGCAGCAGTGCGGAGCCATCAGCAGCTGTCCGGTTGTCAAATCAAGTCCTGTGCAATTTCTGAAACCATTTCGGGTAATCTCACATCCTCTCTACTCTAAGGATTAAAGTCCTCCTTTAATTCCCAGTCTGTATTTATTCCCAGCCAGTTTGCATTCATTTGCTCCTGGAAGGACGGTTTGCCTGCGCAGTGCCACGCACCATACGGCCGCATCCCGGGAGCTTGTGCAGGCTCCCGGGTCTCACTGTTCCCCTTGTGCTCAGACACCCAGAACTGCCCTCTGGGGTTTCTTTTTAATGCCCATGGCATGGCATATAAAAAATACATATATATATATGCAAGTATATGCATATAAATATACATGTGAATAACTCGTCCTCACTGTCTCCAGGTCCTTGTCTTGGCAGGGCTCTCCACAGTCCCCCACCGGGCACCCTTCGCCGCCTGTGCGTGGTTTCTCCTTAAGGTCAGCATCACTGATGATCCCGAGCGTGGTTATACACAGCGGGGTATTTTTTGCCTTCCTATCATCGCTTTCATTTATCTCGTTCCCTGGGAACCAGAGGAGCAGCTCTTTAAATCAAGGGCATACTTATCACTAACAGGAATCGCAGCTAAAGCTGAGCCACCCACCACTATTTTTAGTTCTTCTAGCTTGCTCGGTGCTCTTCTTTCCCCACCCTCTTTATGAAGCAAATGTGGCTACTTATTCTCTTAGATGGGAGATCTACAAATAAAAGTGAACAGTTATTAACCTAAGCCCTATGCTATTTGCACACCCAGGTTTGAGGTTTGCTGAGCGGAGCTGACACTCTACTCCAAGGAGATGAGAGAGCTCTCAAGTCAACATTGACTCACCAGCTTCGCTTGTAAGCCTGCTACGAGGCCGTGCCAAAGCCTTGCTGACCTCCCAGGTAGTGGCAGTCGGCTGCTGTCCCGTCATCCACAGAGCCTTTTCACCGTAGGAGGCAAAGTTGGCCAGATACGATTTGTCTTCATACATCTGTGGTGGATGTGCCCGAAGACTGCTCTGCACTGCTTCTGCACTGCTTCTGCCTAGGAGTGGTTTCTAGGAGACTGGCAGACAGGGGACAAATGTTCCTGCATAATTCAACAGTCCCCATAAATTTTGCAGCTTCTTTGGAGCCTGTTGTGTTGCAGGCGTGTTGCTGACTGTAATGGCCTGTGAACTTTCTTTACCTTTGCTATGCTGACCGATGGGCTTCTGTTCCTGGGATCTTCATTTCGTTCTATGTTGAGCCTACCTCATCTAGTTTTTGCTGAGTTTGCAGACAATACTAGGCTCTTTTGGGGTACTTGGATGCTACAGCAATGGCAAGGAACCCCAGAAGGACCTCCCCAAACCCAGTGTGAGGGAAAAGGTGGCAAATGAGCTCCGGCAGAGATCAATGTAAGGGGGTACATCTCCAGAAAAATACTTGAAACCCTATCTTTGTATTTGTAAGTTACAAAATCATTTTCAATATGTTCTCTTGAATCGGTTATAGTACCACAACGAAGGAAATGTTCCACCTGTTGACCTGCCATTGTCTTTGGTTCTTCTTTGGCACCACACCGGCATGCACACCTTTGCCCGCGCCGGGAGGAGCGAGCGTCCCGGTTGCTGTCAGGCTGGCAGCTGGTCACCTGCTGCTCCAGCGCTGGGTGTTGCTCCTGTGAAGAATTCCTTCAAACTCCACCATTGTCCTCCTCTCCATGCTGTGCACACACTCTGGTGCTGGCAGCCTCTGCAAAAGCACCTTAATCCAGTGAAGTATTTGGGGGTTTTGGCAGCTTGTTTTTTTTTAAAATGCTGAAATTGTCAATGGTTTGCATCGCTGCGATTCCGTGTGGCTCCGTGGACTCCAGGTTAGAGCCTGCTGTGCCTTTCATCGGTCAGAGCTTGTCCGGGTGGTGTGTCAACATGCATTGTCAGGCAATGGCTGTCGTTCATTATGCTCAGCCTGGAATGGGTGAACGTATAGATTTCTTTGCAAAAGCACTTTTTGGGGGTGGAGGGACTCTTCAGGGCAACCTCAGAAATGATGCAAAAATGGTCACAGTTACTCTTCCATCTGTCAGTTACGTTCTTACATATGGTCGCAATTTGCAAAGTAAAATTCACCATTGACTTCATGTGTCTGATTCTTGCGCAAGTCCATAACATTTGCTTATATTTCTTCAGCAGAACTTTATTAAATAAGATTTTCAGCCTAATTAAACCATTTCAGGATTTCGGCTTCCTGTCACCCAAAGATAAGTCTGAAGTGTAAAATGAGGTAATAGCCATAGAAATACAGAATATATCTATAGAGGTTTTTATAACTTCTGTATTGTTTTAATTTAAATTCTATTTTCTTTTATGATATACTTTAAAGGGGAAAAAAATGCAAGCAGCACTTACTGGGAATTGTGAACCTGATACATTTAATAAAATATTAAATTGCAAGTTGTAAATGTATTACATATGGTAAAGAGTACAGTTAGGCCGTGGTCATTCAAATGCCATAAACCTAAAATGTGCCCAGAGAACAACAAACTTTGACTATTATACTAGTTTATTGCAGATATAAAGTTAATCTCCAGAAAACAGACCTCAGAGAAAACCTGGGCTTTGCAGCGAGGTCTTGCCTTTTCCTGGACACAGGGATGCGTGGTTCAGAGGGCAAAGAGGGATGCACGTCCTCGCAAAGGCAGGAACAATGATGCCATGAGGGATTTACTCTGTGTCTTCCTGTAAAAACCCTTCAGTATGAGCCTGCAAGAAGCGAATGCCTCCGTTAGGCAATGACATCTTTAATTTAAAAAAAATCAATATGTATAGAACTAGTTGTTGGAAGAGACCGGTTACCTCTTTCAGAGACTCCTTTTACAAATATTTTGTTCAGTGGCAGAGCCTATTTACAGTCCTCGTCCTTCTCCCTCCTTCATCTTTCCGTGCCCACTCCTGCCTCCATTTCTGTGTCACTGACAGGGCGCCAGCGCAGAGATTTGTGGACCTATAAAAAGACCCGAATTGAAAAGAAAAAAAGTTATTACTTTTTTACGTGGGGTTATCTCAGTGAGCCAGTTCCAGTGCGACCTCACAAACACTGGTACCAGCAAAGGAGCCGGGAACTCCGTCATACAGCTGGAATGGCTGGAAACGCAGGGATTGTCTTCAATGTGTTGTAAACAAACACCGTCTTTGTATTTGTTTCTCATCTCAGTCGTGTTCCAGTTCTTATTATTTGTAGTAAACATTCATTGCTCTCTACGTGCCAAAACCAAACAAGACTGTTCTGAGATGTATACTTGCCATATTCTACATTTTAATGTAAATCTTCCTACATTACCTCTCCGATGTCTGTGCTGTGTACACCACAGCACGGTAACAGCGCGGCTCGGTGCACAACAAGCCCTTCTCGTATAAACTGTTGAAAAGAGCTGGAGAAGGTGTAATTAGGTAACCGGTGACGTCAAGGAATTTTTAATTTCTAGCTTTGAAAACCAAGATCACCACACCAAAGGGTCTGGGGAATTAAAGGCAATGATGTATTTAAAGACTGAAAACAGAGAATATTTTGAGAGCTTGGTATCTTCTCGGCGCTGGCATGGGCCGGAGAGACAAGTGATGAAGGTCTTCTAAGGAGTTAGATGTAATTGCCTCTAATAATATTACTAACGAAATACTTCTTTTCTCTTGATGTTAATGCAGAAGAAAAAGGGGCGAGGGGGGATTAGAGGTGCAGTGAGATGCCCAGAGCTGGGTTACACTGAACTGGGCGCTGAACGAGGCGTTTCCCCGTGAATAGTTATGATGGGTTCTTTTACTGGGAGAAAGCACCGGACTCTTGTGGAAAGGATCCTCTGCCGTGCAAAAACCGCCACCAGGATGACTGCTGCCCTTCCTGGGCTCCTGGATGGCAGAGCCCTGGTGCGAACAGGAGAGCGATCGCACACGGCCGGAGCAGTCCCTGCTGTCCCACCGGAGAGAGCCGGTCTGGGACACCCCTGGAAGGGCGCGTAGCAAATGAACATCACCCCAGCCTCCAGCAACCTGTGCCATGCAGGTATCTGAGGCCAAAGATGTGTTTAAGCATTAAATAACCTCCAAGAGATTTTTCTTCCACGAGGCTGAAGTCAGTTTTTGAGGCGAATGCTGCTCGTAGCATCAGCGCTGATGTTCCACAGCTCAGTGGCAGTGGAAGCGGTGCCGCCTTTGCTGCGGGTCGCTGCTGTCGCCCACCCTGCGCTGGGCTGAGCTCTGCCCCCCGTTTGCTCCAGGTGAGCTCAGAGCCACCTCCCGAGCCAGCTCGCCCAGGGATTTAGGTGGAGGAACAAAGCTGTGAGCTCCAGACTGGATGGGGCGTGGGCTGCGCCGGGCTTCGCACCAGAAACGGGGGCTGGGGGGAAGCAACAGTTTGTTCACCTAAAGGAGTTTCTCTGGAACACCACAGGAATTTTGAGACTTTGCTGTGCTTTTACTGGAGCTTTTGCTGAGTCCTGGCTTGAACGTGTAGGAACCTGCGTTCTGCCCAAACTGCAGTTTCCCCAAAGAAAGGGGTTTTTGGGGGGAAGCCCGAGTGAGTCCCCATCCAAGCAGCAGGCAGGCCGGGCTGCGCGGCTCACGGGAGGGGGGAGAGCTCAGTCCTGGCACACGCCAAGAAGCACTGGGATTTATTGCAGATTCAGCGTTCGCATGACAGTTTGTCTTTGACTCGGTTCAATTCCTTGAATACATTTCCCGATGTTCTCAGTTTAAAGTATTTCTTTGGTTCGTGGTATTTGCTTGCCTCACCTGCATCTGTGTATTCCCAACCTGACTGGGGTACCAGGGGAGGGGATAAGGCAAATCGGAGATCCCAGAAACACGGGCTGCAGCGAAAGAATGGAAGAGGGTGGCTGCTGCGGCTGGAAAAGAGAGGGCGGCAGGAGGGATGCCGGCAGTGTACGCTGGGCTCTGGAAACGGCGCGGCAGCGCGCTCTGCCCGGTCCGTGGGCTCAGATGCAGCAAGGAGATGCGGGCGAGCTGGTAGCAACCTCGTACCCGAACACAGGCCAGGCTACCGAGGGACGCCGTGAGCGCCTTCCTCACGGTGAAAGGCCGTAAGGGGAGACAAGTGTCCGCACGGGACAGGTGGTAAATAATTTCATTTATCTATTTATTTATGTCTTTCTTAAATAACAAAAATGGTTGAAACAGACCACTGTAATTTGTAAAATTCTTCAGGGATGTTTCCTAAGGCAAATATACAACTGAAATATTCCTCCATACAGATGCTAAAGATACACTTATTACCTCTCATTATTTCCCACTCAGTTAGTTCAGGATCTTTTTTTTTTTTCCTCCCATGTGAATTAATTCTCTGACTTCCAGGGACGCCTGTGCAAGTGATACTGATCAAAATCACAATCTGTTCGCTTCGCCAGGACACATCTCCTGAGCCTGCAAGATTCATGCCTCAAACTTCACATCTCAGATTCTATTTTTATCCTTTTTTTTTTAGGGAAGCATCGCTCATCTATTTCATTTATTCATGAAATGGCATCTTCTCCCGTCCTACAGTGCCACAGTTAGTTTCCGTCACATCAGTTAGCATAGACCTCTTTAAAACACTGACTGCTTTGAGCTGGTCAGAAAATGATCTCTCATTATCTTCTGTTAATGGATTTGAGGGTTTGGACAGGATGCAGTATCTTTTATTAGCCCGGCTAATGGTGGAAGCAAGAAGCAGTCGTGCAAGCCCTCTTCAGGTTGGCAGCTCAAGCAGCAAACCTCTTCCAGCCATCACCCCATGCTCGACGTGACAGTGATGCTCTGGTTATCGCCGCCGGCTCCGGCTCCCGCGCAGCCTTGTGCTGCCCCGTTGCTGCCCGGTTCGTGCTGCTCGTGCCGTGCCTGGGGCTCGGGGGCTGCCCGGCCGCGCGGGTGCCCCTCTGCCAGCCGGGGAGGGGGCAGCGGTGGCCGGCCCGCGGCGCGGTGCAGCATCCCGCCCTGCCAGCCCTCTCCCAGCCCGGCTGCGCGCGGCCCCGGAGCAGCTGCGGCTGGAGAGACAGGCGGTCTCAGCCGGCTGAACGTGGGGTAATCATCAAAGTTATCCTGTGATAACGGATAAGCAGATGCTAATCCAGGGCTCCTCTCGGCTTTCTGTGCTTTAATGCGAGCAGAATACACTTGTAGGAGACAGTATATTTTACAGGGTAAATTCAGCTCCTCACAAAATAAAAATGCAAACCACTGGGTGTAGAGTTACCATAGCAGTAATTCCGTTTTCCTGAGAAAGATGGTTCCAGTATAAATGTGTCTGATGGAAGGCTGTTATGAATGAGCGACAATTCATCAGGACACGCCAATGCAGTGTTCCTGACACAGCCGCGTATCCTACCTGAACTATAGGCTCTGAGAATTCAGCTTGACCTGGAGCTGCACAAGGTTCTCCTGTTATCCTTTATAAACCACACCAATGGGTGAAGTATTCTATTTATTTTGGATATTTTGCCCACATCAAGATTTATTCGTGTTCTTTCGCAACGCCACAAAAGCAATGCCCATGAGGTCTAACGGATTTCGGGTGCGTTACATCAGAGGTCTCCTGCATAGCGCCCAGGTTTCCAAATTATTGAGAGAACACTGAAGCCAATTGATTCAGATTCGTATCAGAAAATCCATCACCGCTTCAGCCAGGCTGCCTCTGTGAGCACTCGGCCCTTCGCTTTCCATCGGTGGATGTCCTATTATCTAAAAAATACTGTATTTTATGTCACCCTTGCCGAGGAAACGTTTCCAGCAGCAGCCTATTAGCAGGACAGAAGGAGGAAGTGTCCCAAAGTGTCCTCAGGCACAGGAGCAGGTCAACTTCAGTGGAATATACCTCCCAGAAAAAGTACATCTCGGACCAAACATCAGCCTTGTGCTACATCAGAAGGGCCGTGGGATCCCTAAAATCCAATTGAAGTTTTACGATAGTTACCGAAAGGCTGACAGCGATTAATTAAATGAATACAAGTTTAATAAATGATTTTGTCCTGTAATAAAGATGCTTATGCCAATTACTGCATTCTTTTTTCATAGGTGTCTTCGGTTTTAAGAAGGTCTTGGAAATTGAGTTAAATTATGCAATTGAGTAGGGTTTTTTAATCAGTTATTCAAATTATACTTTATGAATTATTGTAGGGACAAACAATCAATCTAGGTCCTTATTTTCAGTTTGAAGCTTAGAAAGAGATAAGCAGTAAATATTTCAGTTAATGTACTTAAGTGGTGAAAAGAGCTCGCAGACATAAGTACCAAATCTTTGAACTCACGGAATACTTGACAGAAAGACTCTTAAAAAGCGTCTTCGCTACTTCTACCTTATTCTCGTTCTTCCTAAACAGGAAATTACCCCAAATCAATCACGAGAGTTGCAAGGTCAGGAAGAAGACCAGCTCAAACTCGGGTCTTAATTTCAGGGCCCATTTGCCTTGAATCCCAATAATCCGTGGTTTGAGTTTCAGCAGATCTGACAGCTAATTAATTATGAAGGAAGATTGGAGAGTGGACAGCAGCAGTGGCACAGGAGGATTCATCTTTTCTGTCAACTTACTAATGTGTATCCGTTCTCTTGGCACGGAAAAGAATACTTCTAGTAAATCTTTGTCCATCCTCCATCTCCAGAAAGGAAATCAGACATGACAGCAACAATTGCCTCTGTATTCTCTGGGAAATGCACTCTTAACGCAAAGACATGGAAATATATTAGCACTTCAGCTTCACATATTTCTTTCCAGCTCCATGGTTCACGTTCTATGAAAAATGTATAAATAATTTTCCAAGAAAATATGTACCTGGCCAGTGTGTAAGTGGGCGGGATATGTGAGCACCGTAAGGACGGAGGAGGGCACGGAGGTGTACCGCTTCCGAAAGCTGCTTAGGTCAGGAAGCCACAGAATGAGCAGCAGTATAAATCTATATGGTTTACATAAATTATAAACAAGCCCTGTGCATTGGGACAGGGCTCTCAGCAGCACCGTGGCAATCGATAGAGCTGTCAAAGCAGAGTATTCACATGGTGCCGGACCATATAACACACTTCAGGTCTCTAAGAAAATCCTGCAGGTATTTTCAGGCTCGGGAAAGCTTCGCAGGGACTGCCATGCCCACGGCAGCCTCCAGCTTCTCATCTGTTTAGTTTCATTCTTGATGGTGCCAGGGTTTGCTGACCTCTTCCCGAGCAAGACGGGAGCACAGCACTCGAAGGAACAGCACCGTGGCTTTCCACAAAAGGTGGGTCTGATTGTTATCCGACTTCAACGATTTCTGGCAAAACTCCGAAAAGTCTCTTACACTTTTCTTAAACTTTATTGAGGACAAAAAAAGAATACTGAGATTTCTTCTCATCTACCAAAAGGGTATATGAAACTCCAAGTCGTAAAAAAGCGCTGCAAAAGCTCCACCAAGCGAGAATTAAAAATAAAGGAACCAGGTACTGCCAAAGGTATGTGTCCCGACTGTTAGCATTTAACAGTGGCAACGAGAACCATTTTCTGGGCTTATTGCCCAGTGTCCTGGTTTCGGCTGGGATGGAGCTAATGTTCTTCCCAGTAGCTACTGTGTTTGGGATTTAGTGTGGGATTGGGTATGTGAAGGATGTTGATAACACACTGATGTTATTAGTTGTTGCCGAGAAATCAAGGACTTTTTTCAGCTTTCCAGGTTTTGCCAACGTGCAGGTGCAAAAACCTGGGAGGGGCAGAGCCAGTAGAGCTGACCCAAACTGGCCAAAGAGAGTGTTCCGTACCAGAGACGGCACGGCCGGGGTAAGTGGGGGCTGGCTGGTGGGCCGAGTTGCCTCCCTCCCTCCCTCCCTCCCTCCCTCTCTCTCTGGAACTTGCGATTCCAAGATCGCTGCTGGGGAAATCGCTGTTCCGAGATCGTTGCTCAGGATTGTTCTGAGATCGCTCTTGGTTTCGCTATGCGATCACTGCTCGGGATGGGCTGTGTCGATCATTGGGTCATCAGGTGGTGAGAAATTGTGCGTTGTTCGTTTTGTATCATCTAGTATCATTAGAATTTTTCATTATTATTATTAATATATATTATTAGTATTATCTTTTCCTTTGCTGTCGTAGTAAACTGTCTTTATCTCAACCCATGAGTTTTCCTTTCTCTGATTCTCCTCCCCATCCCCTTAGGGAGGGGGCAGTGAGCGAGCGGCTGCGTGGTGCTCAGCTGCCGGCTGGGGTTAAACCACGACACCCAGACTTTTAGCCTGTTCACTTTGCTTGTGTGCATTCCTAAATGGGGGGGAGGAAGGGACAGCATACTCAGCGGTGTAAATTTGGGACAAAGAATTATCTTGCCTAGAACAGTGCATTATCTTCCCTAAGGCTTTTATGTGACTTCATTAGCGCCCACAAAACATCCCCGTGTCATTTCACATTCCCTGTATTGGTCTTTCTCCTTTCATCACATCCCATATAAATTTTCTTTCTAATCTTTTAATATTTAGCTAAATAGAGGAGCCTAGGAAGCACGTAACTAGCTTCATTCATAATTCAGATGTTCTAACTGTTGGCAGGAAGAACCGAGGCTCCACTCCCTCTTTTTAGCCCGCCGAACTGCTGCCCACCACCCCCCCGACGCCGAGCGGCAGAAGCGCCTCTCGCAAACAGGCGTGCGGTCGCACGGTCGATACCTGCAGCCACCGGAGGTCAGGGCACGCGGGTGTGTCAGATTACTTACTTACCCCATTAGCACAGAGAATGTTATTTCCACTTCTCAGTGCCGTGTCTGCAGCCCCACGCGCAGACAACGGTGGGGGATGGCGAAGGAGTGCGAGGAGCCACTGAAGCAACGAGGAAAGGCAGCGGCAGCACCGAAGTCGGCATCGCGGGAAAACCCTTCTGCGAGGTGGAGACGCAGTGACTTACCGATTCAGCAGACACCAAAGCAGACTTTGATGGGAGAAGGTTCTGAGAATCATGAGAACAGCAACAAAAAAAGAAAGAAAAATAGACCTGACATGAAAGACTGCCTAGGAAGTCAACATTTTACTTACCAAAGAAAAGGTAAAGGGGTATCTTGATCACTATTTCCAACTTCTAACAACAAAGGGAACCTAACGTTGACAGAGGATTCTCCAGCCTACTTAATAAAGGGCAAAAAATATCCAGATGGGAAATGAAGCTAAATAAATCCTTGTTAAGAATAGTTTGGAGTTTGCAGGATAAAGGCCATTTTCTTGCTTGTGTATTAAAATAATGAGGAGTAATATACAAAGAATTGTGATAAATTACCCATTACTCAAATTTTTAAAACCAATAATGATTCTTTATTTTTTAAAAAAGAAGTGCTCACCTTGAAGCAGAACTATGTTCAGAGAAGTCCTACAATCATAACTACACGGGAGGTAATGATTCGTGATCAAATTGTTAAAAAAGCCCATTAATATACGACTCTGATGGTGTCAGCTATACAGTGGTCTCACCGGGATATGCTAAACCAGCTCAGATCCTCAGATCCTGGAGGTGGCACCTCCACGCTTTTAATAGGCCTGCACAGGTAGGTCGAATTTGAGGAACCCAAGCAATGTTTGTCATATCAGCTGCCAAATGACCCAATACATAAGACCTTCGAGAAACCAGGAGGTCCTGAGCTGTGGCTTCCAGGGGACTGGTCAGTCCTCTCATGCCGGGTCCCCTTTTCATTTCGGTCTCAGAAACTGCCCTCAAGATCCACAACATCGCACAGAACTGTTTTCTATGCAGGTCGTTGCTGTAGGTGCCAGAGGAGGTTGCGTGATGGCAAACAAGAGATGTGCCCCACGAGACGTGCTCTTTTCTGATGGAAATTTGAGAACTTTTGCTAGGCTATTGTAATATCTCTCCCCCAGCCACTCTAAATTCTAATAATAGCCTGCAAATGCCAGATAGGTTTCATTTAAATATATCAGCAATGGTTTTTAAGGACTCTGATAACAACTTGGCAATACAAAATAAACCGGTATTTGATCTGCTTGACAATGTATTGGAAATCTTAAGTTGATCTTAATTCATCACTGCTATAAAGTACAGTATTTGTTACCTCTACGGATTGCTCTATGGAAATATCAAGTTCAGTTTCTATGACAACAAGAGTCATAAATGCCAAAATTCTTCCTGTTCACTTTCTTTTTTCAGCTTGAGGATGAGTCATTTTTTTTTCATTCTTTTAAATTAACCTTTTCCTTTCCCCTGGAAATTAATCCAGACAGTACGTGCCTTCCTTTCTGTATTCACAATGTCTGCAGCCAAGCTGTGCCTGGAGAACTTGAAAAAACTCGTATCCTTTTCCCCAGGAAATACTCAGATCCTGGAAATGTGATGAAAGGCGGCAAAAGAAAGCCCAAGGGTAACCTGATAAGAGCAGGGCTCTTCCAATGGCCACATCCCTCTTAGGCCTGCATGGTGGCAAGGCTGGAGCACGTGAGGGTGGCACCAGTGGCCGAGGGCATCCTGTCCATCCCGGTATCGGAGGCAGCATCCAAGGCTTGCACAGGTGGAGCTCCTGCCTTTGCAAGCTCACAGCTCAGGTACTTTGCTAGAGAGCATGGACATGATGGCAGGAGCTGCCCAGAGGTTTGTAGAAAAATACCAAATCACCACCTTTACCAGAAAAAAAAAAAAAGCAGGACATATTTTTTGCGGCTCCTTGTCAGAGTATTGGGGTCAACAGCGCTTTCAAGATCCACAGCTCCAGAACAGCAGCACTGTGCTGGTGGACTTAGGGTGTCTGGCAAGGAACCAGGAGTCCAGAGGGCCCAAAATATATGGAAAAAATCCTTTATGAACCATTTTTCCTGCCGTATAGCAGAAATTAAACTCTTTAGACAATCTCAAAAGACCTGTAGTTTCAGTGAGCCAGGGTTTCTCTCTCTTGTTTTAGTGCCCAGATGGCCTCGTGTCTCCAGCTCGGGTATGCTGGAGCATGTGTCATGTAGGAAACTTCATACATCAGCATTTCCAGGACATTATAGTCAAACTTCTGGTTCACAGCATATTTTGGGAAACAACTTTATGTGGTCAAATACGCTTGCTCTATCATAGCTCAAGATGTACCCTTGTTCTGAGCTGATACGGTCAGTCTCACGCTGCCGTGTAACGATGCTTGGTTAGATTTGATCCAACATTTTCAAAACAAGAATCGATTTCTCATGAATGTCAACTCCTGTCTTGAGTGTCACCAGTGACAAGCGGGGCTGCACGCTCCACTCCCCAGGCCCAACGGACAGGAAGGCTCACCATCTGCATCCAGTGGTCACAGCACCGAAAAGACGCCTGCCCCTGGCCGAGGTGATCGCCGTCCTGAGCTGCAGCGGCAGCAGCTCCTTCCCGTGTCAATTAAAGCTGCAGTGGCTGCAGGACAGAAGTGGGGAGGGGGTGGAGAGCCGCCCCAGAGCCATAGACAGGGCGAGTCTATGGCTTCCCGGGGAAGGAGATCGTCGTACAGGAGCTGTGACCAGTGGTGGAGAAAAACACTCATCTGCAGTCCACTGAGAGTTCCCTTCCACGCCATTGGCACTTCTCGTGAAAGCCCGTGTGGCTCCGAAGGGGCCGCGGGATGTGCGAGCACATGGACACGGATCGGGCGGATCAATGCCAGCACGGGCACAGTCCGGTCCGTGCTTCCCCCTCTGCTTTCGGGAGGTGTCCTGCGCTGCGAGGCATTTCCCGAGCTGGCTCCCAGCCCCCAGCACATCCCTGCCGTGTCCTGCCCTCCCGCCTTCCTCTGCGCGCCCGGGGAAGCTCGCTGGTGCTGGAACAGCAACACCCATTTCCATCTTAATTATACAAAAAGGTTATGCAAAGTACTGCAGCCACATAGTTTATGAGAATACACAGGACATATATTACATAAGCGGTGGCAGAACAGGGTCCCTTATTGCTCCTGTAGGTTGTAAATTGTAGAAATAATAATTTTAAAATTCCTCTTGTATGTCATTTTGTTCTCTCTTCTCTACAGTTCTGTCTCACTGCAGTTCTTCTCTGTGTGCTACGAAGACATAACTACAGTATATACAAAGACATAACTACAGTATATACAAAGTATAACTACAGTATCTCCCTGACTTTGAGCAGAATACTTCGAGATGGGGGCTCATGAGAATGACTGCCTTTACAAGAGAGTTCTGCAACGCAAATGGACCTTGACATGGCGCTAGCTCTGTTTTCCTCCGGAAAGGAGCCGGACTTTTAACAAGACCCATTATCAGATGCTGCGCATGGTGGAAGGACTCATGACATTCAGTGCTCGTGACAGAAGTAGGACGATGCTGTGGCTCGTAACACAGCGCTTCCCTTTTACAGGGCTTTTTTTTTCTTCTTTTGCATCTCTTTTAGACTTAACAAGTTGGCCAGAGAGGCATTACTGCCCTAACTGTGCTTCCATCAGAACAAAGAGGGTTTTAAGCTGACTTTTGTGGGAGAGAATCAGGCCAGCGCTGGGTAGAAATGAAAATCCTCTCCACTCTGTCATTTCCCCATGACAGGCTCTGTGCAATAACTCCGTGGGCAACCAAGGCAGCCGGTTGCACACCTAGCTATGCAGAGCGTGCACGCCGTGCCGTGCCGCTGCTCTGCCTGTGTACGGGAATCTGTAGGGAGCTTTTCAAGCCTGCGCGGCGGTTTACAGAGGACGGCATCATCATCAGACGTATATGCAAGCATGCAGAGTTGAGGAGCTCGTGCGACATTAACTTTGGTATTTGTTGGCTGCTGAGCTTGAATACACAACAAGATATTCATTCAGAAACAGCTCTCTGGGCAAGGACAATATATTAGCTGTCAAAATGTAGCATGTGTCAAACTCTGAAGAGTTATACAGGAGTGGTATTCCATGGAAGAAGCAAAATGTAGAATATAATTAAATCCCTTGTAAAAAACCATCTGTACAACTTCAGCAAGGCTTCTTTCACAGGAAGCTCGAACTCAAGGATGTCCGCGCCCGTCCGTGTTGCGGTGGTGCCAGCAGCACCCCGCCGCCCCAGGAAGGCTGCTGCAGCGTCGCCGTCCCACCGCCCGCCCGCCCCCGGTGCCCTGAGCCGGGTGCTCTGCACGCCGAACCCCACAGCGCACGCGCACGCAGGGTCATCGTCGCCTCGAAACGTCTCTCGGACCGTAGCAAGTGGTGCTTGTGGCAGTGAACGGATCCCGGTGCTCCGTTTCTTCTCTGAAACTTTTTTATCGTGCCGTGTCATTTTCAGCTTTTACCTGACTATTCCTTCCCTGCGCTTGCCATAGAAATATTTGCTCCCTTCCCGATCTGTTACCTGCATCGGTGCCTCCTGGGCCACAGGATCACGAGCACAACGGAGAGGAACATTTTCACTGTTTTGTTTCTCAAGTGAAAATATAAGATGCTTGATTTTTTGCCAGTAGTTCTATTGTTAGATGTGGAAACTCAGAAGAAAATGTTGATACTGTTGATATTGCAAATTACATCTTTACCTTTTCTTTGCACTGTTATGATCCACTGAAGGCACTTCATTTGAAGCCTAACAACTGTGGTTTTAAAAACTTCTTATATCCTTATTGCATCCAATATCCCAAGTAGACGCGTTTGGGAATTACTGCATGAAGCTAAGTTCAGCCAAAACATGGCAAGCCTTTGAATCCAAATTATTATTTTGTTCTAAAAATTACCTCTGGTAATCTTTCACTGTGCAACAGCTCCACCATGGTTTACCCCTGACGTGCTCCGTGTTTCCACGAGGAAATCTGGGCTGGGAGCAGAAGGCTTTCAAGGCCGTGGCGGGGAGATGCGAGAACTTCTTGTCATGGTGGGGACAGGTCTAGTTTTTGAGAGGGACTGATCAGCTGAAGACACCAATTGTACAATGTGAAGGCCATCAATACCAGAGGACTGGATTTAAAGGTCCTCATTTTGATGCTCTGACAGGTTTGTCTGCCTAGGAAAGTCCAGGACATAGGAATTGTTTTTATGTTTTAGGGTTTTAGTCCAATTTGGGCTGAAACCTGAACTGGCTTCCTCACCCGTCCCAATTAAATCAGCTCCAGTTTATATTTATATTTTCACTAAAACTTCTGCTTCTTCCAAAGTCTGGTGCATAATGCCTTCTCATAAAAATCCTCATCTAACATCAACTAAAATTCTTATCCACTGTCTTTATGCTCCTGAAACATTCCTTTTTTGAATACCTCCAGTAAGTGATGCTAGACTTCACCATCTGGTAAGATTTTTATCCCATTGTATTTCTTTTTCATATCTGAAGACTGTAGTTTGTTTATATTGCTTTGCAATTCCACTTCTCAGTATTATTTGCCAGCCATTAACATATCTTTGCCTCATAATTCTGATAACGTGTCACTAATTTGCAGTATCAATGATCTATGTACTCTAAACCCACAACCGGGTTTCTTCAGAACACCGCTTTAGTCTTTCCCTTCATGCTGACGGAAGCAGGAGGTGAGCGCACGGGCAGGGAAACGATGTGTTCACATTTATCCCGCTTCTCCATCACCCTGTTACCCACAGCCCGACCTAGGAAGCGGCCCCTTCCAGAAACGCAGCTCAGGCAGAAGGTTTCTCTGCGAGTCCGGCCCGTCAGGAGTTGAGCAGCCCTTTTCTTCATCCACTCCTTTAAAAGGAACGTCTAGATCTCATTTTGTATCTTTGCAGAATCCCACTTTCTTGAAGATGAAGTTCACGCAATCCCTCCAAGCTGGCTCTATTTACCGCTGCCGTCGCTCACGAAGCCGTCGCAGTTCCCTGGCCCCGACAGGACCCGCGCTGGGTGCCGCCGCAGGGCATCGCCGCCCATAGCTCCTCCGGAGGCGGGCCAAGGAAGGACTGGGCCATCAGGAGAGTCGTCCGCAAAACCGGAATTTCCCCACTCACGTAAAGACTTCTCTGCCAGAATTAGGCTGGGATGTACCAGCAGCGACAGCTTCAAACGGCAGGGCAGAGGGGTATGCAAGAAAAGCTGCCTTTCACTTGCACAGAAGCAAGTAAAGCTCAGTAAATACAATTCTTGCCATTGCTAACAAAATGCCTTTGGTTTTGTGCTGACCTGACAGTGCCGGGTGTTAGGATTTGCCTGGGCTTGTCTTGTCCTGAGCTGATTTTAGCTTATTTTAACTGTGACAGCGGTTGTGCAACGGCCAGGTGACTGCTACCTAACTTATTTTCGTTTAGCTCTGTACATACTGCACGTGGCAACGCCTGACAGACCTACAGGCATTAGTTACACACACGGGCTCTCCATCCCGGCTGGCTGGGAGAGGGTGTGGTGGGCTTTAACTGACAGCTAACGGGGGCAGAAAGTCATGCTCCAGCTGAGGAAAGAGCACGTTAGCATCCTCTCTTATAAAACGTATAAAAATACACCCAAGACGGTGTAAGACTGAGGAGGAAGAAACTCCTGGCAGCAAACACAGGCCTCCCAGGGGAGAAAGCTAATGCATAAATGTCCCTGTGGGACAGATATTTTAAAGTGCTCTGTTTTCATGAAAATAACCTTTTCAATTAACCAAAAGGAATTATTAATATTCTTATCTATTATCAAGATCCTATTTCGTATCCATCAAGCCAACAACATGAACCATCATTGAAAAAACCAAGTGTATTTAATTTCTGGGACTCTGTCTGGATCCAGAGGTGCAGCTGAAGGGTGACAGTTACAGCAAAATGACAGCAGAGACGAAGTCAGCCAGGCCAGGGTCCGGTCCCTCACGCATTCCCAGTAACCTGGCTTTGGGCATGATGCAGCGCGAGTATTTCGCAGGAAGGATGGTCCACCATCTGCACAAGGCTACCTCCGAACCTGGCGATACTCTTGTACTATCGGCGTCTGTGCTCAAAGGGCTTCTTTGAGAGATCACCGTGGCTTTATTTAGCACGGTAAAAAGAAAGGCACTGTATTCTTTCAGCTTTCTTATTTCGGCTTTTTCAGAACAAGTCACATTGTACATACAGATGATTTCACCTCACAATTTCCTATCATTAGTAGAATGCAAAAATATGAAGATAATGAAAAAAAAAGGGTGGAAAAGGAACTGGGTTATGTCTATAGATGATGGCTATAGCCAAGAGATGCCAATGGAGATTGATGCAAACAAATATAAAATAAAGTGCAAAGCTGGGAAATGTGTCCCACCGATAACCACCTACGTGACTGAGCAGGAAAAGATCTACTCCATGCTCTGGTTTTAGCAATGTTTTCCTCCAGTGCTGGGGGTTGGCCGTGCAGAAACTGTCAGCCAAAATAACAGGCTTCAGTTATATTTCAAGGGGCAGACGAGGAGGATCTTCCCCCGCAGCAGCAACAGTCTCTCACGCCTGCGGGTAAGGTCTCCGCCGCTGTTTTAGGCATCGGGCTTCCAGCAGGACACGGGGCAGCTGCAAAGAGCCAGGAGGAGCAGCAAGAGTCATCAGAGCTCTGAAGGTTAGCATCGAGGAGGAAGGATGGAAAGAATTATGGTTATTCAACCAAAAGAAAAGACTGAAGGGAAAGTAGTAACTGTCTGTAAGTAAGTAAAAGCCTGACGCAAGAGAAAGGGAATCTGTGATGCTGGGTGTCATCGCAGAGAACGAGGTGTTCCATTACCACAAGGCAGATGCAAGTTGCGCACTGTAAAACCCTCCTGGTGAGGCGGACAGAGGTCCTACGGTCCCCGTTGCTGGCCGGATCTGAGGCCAGGTTCCAGCAGGTATCTGCCAGTTGGGACAGCGTGGGCACAGCTGAGCACCTTTTGGGACAGCAGAGGAGACAGGCCATCCCTTGGCTTTCCTTCCACCCTTATGTTTCTGTGGCTTCAGAAGTCAGAAAGGGAAGGTCCGAGGCAGCACGAGGCATTAAATAATTGTTATTTATGAATTGGATCCTGGTATCAGCTGAACATGCCAGCCCAGGTTTGGGATTATGGGATTGGGGTTATGGTTATGAAGTTTATGACTACACACATAAACCGAAGATTTCTTTCCTCAAAAATTTTTACAATCTAAGTAAAAACAGTGATGACAGAACTAGACTGAATTTTAATGATGTAATCATTTTGTCAGGCTTCATACAAGCTGTATTTCTCAGTCTTTAAAACAAGCTTCTCTGTAAGTCATAGCTCCCAAACACAGCACACGGGCCGACATGGGATGACACGTACATTAGTTCGGGGTGTTATTTTCAGTCTCAGAAGGGGTTTGAGCTGCACTTCTAAATTCTGTGCAAAAGCAGGGTCTAGCCAAGTGAGAATAAAAAGAAACACTGATGTGTGAAAACCGACGTGATGTGTTTCATTTAAATGCCATTTAAATGAAAAATAAAATGCACATACAAATGTGGCCATCAAGGCAAAATCAGGTCCTCAATTTATGGAGTTTTGCTACATTTACAAATTGCAGTGGAAAGTTTTACACGGAGCTGTGACGGTGATTACCTTGAGCCACAGTCCTTGTCCTCTGCATAAAAGTGCATTGGAGTAAATTTTTAGGCTGTTCACGGTGCAAAACTCCTCAGAATAAACCTACAGGGCGCTGCAGGGACTTGCCAGTCCTGGCTACTGCTAATACGGGTCCAACGCAGCTCTGCGGCTCGCCAGGCGGGCGAGAAGCCCACGACCCCGCTTTGCCTCTCCCAGGGCGATGCACCCACGTCCCGCAGCCACTCCAGCAGCACCTTCTTCCTCCCAGCCTGCGTCACGGCACGGAAACCGGGGCAGCTCCGCGGCGAGCCGTAACGTGCCTCTCTGCGCCGAGGAGGGGGTCCCAGGCCTTCCGCGATGCCACTCATTAAGGGCATCCGCAGGAAAACCTCCGCCTAAATAGTTGCCAAAAGCAAAACCCGTTCGCATCTTGGCGTACGGAATGAGCTGCAAGGACTTAAAGATAAAGCGGTTTGGTTTAATTTTTCCTGACAACATAGCAAAGGCAATTGCAAATACCTGTTCGCTGTATTCAAAATTTTTAATGTCACCACGCTAAGATTACTTCTACAAAGCTGCACTAAAATAAGCGTGGCTTTTCAAACGCTGTGCCGTCATGACCTGGGGTGGCCGGCCTTGGCTGTGTGCTGGTGTCTCTCGCTCTAAAATGGCTGATGGGAGAGAACAGAGGCACCAGGGGATCCGTCAGGGCGGGATTTCTTACACACAAGCACCTCTGAAAGAGTGCACCTCGCTCTCTGCCCTTCTCAGCGGTGGGTGGAGCTGGAAGATGCACGCGTGTGTGAAAACACCCGGTAATAAAGGTGGTTTTTTAGTTTCCTTTACGCTACCAGTATACTAAGTCCATAAGAAATCAAAAAAAAAAAGCTATCACAAAATGCCTGGGGAAGAAAATGACCCAGGTCTGGCTCTTTGTGTGGAGCAATGTAGGCGGGAAGCGTTGGCCATGGGGAGCAGGGCTCGGCAGCGGGCGGCAGCAGACGCTGGCTGGGCCGCAGGGCAATGAGTGGCCTTTGCTGCGCACAGCTGCCGGCTTGCGTAAGACATATATCAAGTTAAAAGGCAGAGATACAGGTCTATAAGGGTAACTTGTTAAATTGAAGTACACAACTTCCAAATATTAAAAAAATCCTGCCTGGATTTCTCTCATTGTTCGCCTGAAGGAAACGCTCTCCAGTCCACAGAACCGGGGCGTCGGGGTCCGGGCGCCCTTCGCGTGTGGGCAGCCAGAGAGGGAGGTAAAAGGCTCAAGCACCAACAGGCGAGGGGTCCTCACCAGGGCAGCTCCCACTAGTGCCGGGACCTGCAGAGGAGACACAGCTCTTCAGAGCCACTAACAAAACGGAATTCCAGTGAAACCCCGGAGGAAAGGGCTGGCTTGGGCGTGACAACGGAGAGGGAAAAGGCTGGGTACGCACCGATGTTGAAACCTGAACAGAGTCTTATCGCCAAAGCACCCCCTACCAACCGGCTTCGCCCCCCGCATCGCCGCAGCCTGCTCAGGCACCCGATCCCCCGGTGCGGCACTGGGCAAAGGCTGCCGTGAATTCAAGTGCTTCGTGGGAATTTCCGTACAGTAGCATCTGATGTTCCACGTATACGCAGGAGACACTTCAGGAAATTTGGCTCAATTGAAGAGGCATTTTTAGTGCGTGGATGACCCAGAGAAAAGCATGACAAGACTAACGGCGCTATTGACGGAGAGCAGCTGAGTCAGGACGGCAGCGCCTCTTCAGCCACATCCCGAGTACAAGGACGGCAGCAGGGGCGAGCCACATAGAATACTTAATTGAGTCTGAGATAGGAAATGTAAAATGAAAAATACTTCACTCAAAAAAGTGAAATCAGATTTTGCTTTTTACAGGACACGAGGCCTTGTTCTTCATCTTTTAATGTAGCTTTATTCTGGAGAAGAAAAAAGAGTCTGATAGGATGACACGGTACTTCATAATTATACATTACCTCACATGCCCCTCACATGCATGTGCTGCATACATATGGCACAGGATATATTTAACACGATACCGTTACTTGATGCTTTCAAACATCTGAATTCCGAATCTCGCTGTGCCCGAAGTGTTAATTGCTGCAGCTGAACAGTATTTTCTGTTGATGTGTTGCAGCAGCTAGTATCCAGGAGAATTTTTACACTGAAGGAACCACGCGAATTAAAACTTGATTTGTGACTTGTTTGTGAAGTATTTGATGCTTGAGTTTTATTTTTTTTTAATGTTAAAGATATCCCCTCCACCCTGGGACCGGGGCTTGGAGCGATGCCCGTGCCCTGAGTGAGCCAGGCTGGTGCAGAACAGCCCATCTGTTTAGCAACGCCACGAGCTTTGCTGTTCCTGGCTCCTCACCCAGCGAGCCCGGTTCGGAGTGTCTGGCCTGACGAGGCCAACAGCAGCTGCGCCTTTGGCCGCTTTCGGAAAGGACAAGAGCACCCGAAGCCAGACCGAAGTGGCTGCTCATCCCAAATCACGTGCTGATGCGCTAGATGCAAACTTCATTGAGAAACCCTGTCCAAGGACAGCTTGTTTATAAACACACAGGCAGGAGGTTTAATGAAAGATCTTTACAATAGAAAGATGCAGTATGGGTTTTTTTCCCCAAAATTTTCTGGAAAAATCAAACATACTTACCGCAAATATTCTAGCAGCCTCAAAGCAATGTGGCAGCCATAGTCAGGCATGAAGAGGGTTGTTATGCTTTTTCTGAGACACTTACTAGAAAAGGCCCTTCAGCACGAAAGTCACTCCATCTCCACTGACGAGCCACAGACAACCTTGAGACAGAAAGTGCTGAGTTTTAGCGCTACCAGCTCAGAAAACCAAATCTGTTGATTTCTGTTCCCGAGGACGGGCTGAGTATGCCGGCAGGAGCGAACAGCGTCCGCTGCATCTCAGCAATGAAGCTGCACCCTGAAACTCCCATCCAGATTTTCATTTCCATGAAAAACCAGCAGCAAACACAGGCTGCGAGTATCTCCTGTCCTCCACCTTTGCTTAGGAACAGCATTAGATGTGCAATTTGGGGTTGATTAATAGCTCAGGAAGGAGATTTATGGACCTTGCCAGAAGTCTTGCTACCCATCCATCTGTCATGCCAGGAACCTAAATAAAAAAAATGTAGTTTAATACAGTGCTTCTTATACCGCTGCTATGCAAAACGCCATGCTTGCAGGGTAAGAGGCAAAGTGCTGGATGTCCCACGCCTGCTCAGCTGCAGTCTTCAGAGGGGGAGAGGGAAGAGCAGGGGACGGTGGCACAGGGACAGGACGTCCCCCACCGCTGCCCGTGCAGGATGGGATGTGGCCCATTGCGTGTCATGTCTCCTTGGCCGTAGCTCCTGGGATAGCGTCCCTCCTCCTCGCATGGAGACAGGCTGAGAGAGTTGGGGTTGTTCAGCCTGGAGAAGAGAAGGCTCCGGGGACACCTTATTGCAGCCTTCCAGTACCTAAAGGGGCTTATAGGAAAGATGGGGACAGACTTTTCAGCAGGGCCAGTTGTGACAGAACAAGGGGTGATGGTTTTAAACTAAAGGAGGGGAGATTCAGGCGAGACATAAGGAAGAAGTTTTTCACACTGAGGGTGGTGAGGCCCTGGCCCAGGTTGCCCAGAGAGGTGGGAGATGCCCCATCCCTGGCAACATTCCAGGTGAGGCTGGACGGGGCTCTGGGCAACCTGATCTAGTTGGGGATGTCCCTGCTCATGGCAGGGGGTTGGACTGGATGGCCTGGAAAGGTCCCTTCCAACCCAAACCTTTCTGTGATTCTGTGGCTCTCGGTCCTGCTCCCCGGCAGCCTCACGGGCTGAGCCCCGAGCCCAGGGCTGAGCCCGGAGACCCTGCGGCCACCCCAGCCCGGGCTGCAGCACCTCCCGCTTGGCTCTGCTGAGCAAGGGCTACGGGACGCGGTGCTTGGGAGGGGACATGGGGCCGTGGAAATGACAGTGCGGCCCCAGGGCTTCTTCCTGCAGCCGTCGGGGCAGGAGCCATAAAACCTCGTTACTTCTGCAGTGGGGAACGGGCAGTAACGGAGGCGGCTACTAAAGGAATACGCAGAGCTTTATTCGATGCAGAGTGACACCAACAGGCACATGGAAAATACTAATCCAGCAGAACAAGAAAAGGTCTTGCTCCGCAGCCTTTTTATTCTCAGTGCCTGGATACCCTCGTTAGCACGTTCAGCACACCCGCCCTGCGGAGCACGCTCCCGGGAACCAAAATGCCAGGAGAAACTCAAAATTAATGCTTGCAAATCGTATTACATTTTCCCTGCACATAAAGCTAGGGTTTTTTCCTCCAGTTATAAATAAATTTGAACAAATAATTTAGAAAAAAAAAAATCACCATTTTTTGTTCTTTCATTCTTTTAGAAAGGGAAGAGTTTCAACCAAGCTGCAGCAAAGGAAGGCCGTAATTCAACGCAGGAGCAAATGACCTCCTGAGGGACTCCCGAGAGAGCAGAAACAATTCTTTCTCTGCTCTGGAGATACCTTTTTTTTTTCAGTCATCGCACTCAGGCCCTTCTGGGGAAGGTATTTGGTCTATCGGAGCCTTCAGTCCTTTGTCCATGAGCGATTTTTTCCCTCCTCTGCAAAGCTTTTTCAAAAAGAAAGCTTCTCCTCCTGTGCTTTTCGGTACACAGTCTCAGGGGAGTGGTATTGCTCCAGGGATGATATTTTTGTGTGCTCCAAACCCCACAATATGGTGCTTGGTTTTGCCTTATTTGCATGTTATAAAGGTGCTATTGAGTGGGGAATTTAGTGCTCCAACTCCATCCTTAGTGTTTTTTCCATCTTCTGTGCATATGCAATAATTTGAGATGTGCAGTGACCTCTTTTTTTCAGTGCGAGAAATGTTTTCATTAAAAATAAAATAGCAGATACATCAAGACATTTCCTCTTGCAAAGCCTCATGTTCTGAATATAAAATAGGAATAGCCCATCTCTACAATGCTTTCTTATCGTGCTATGCAGCTCAAAACGAGCGAGCACGGGAGAGAAAGAGGGAGGCTGGGCTATTGCATAACACAGATAAAACTAACTTTATAGGCAGCTCTATAACTTCCATAAATAGATAATTAATAGTAGTAACCGCAACGACAACAGTAATAACATCTTTGAATCATATTCTTTGTTTCGACGCAGTATTGGAGCAATTCAAGGAGCAATTCAAGGTTTCCGGGAGCCCGCGGTCACCGTCTATACAACCTACTAAACGAGAGTCTTGAGTCTGAGCAAGCGAGAGGCAGCAAACCCGCCAGAAGACGCTGACGTGAAGCAGCTTGCGGAGAGTTTGCAGGGCAGAGGGACCGGGGACTGGGACTCGGCTCCGTGCTCGCTTTAAATACGTGACTCATTCCACAAGGCCCAACAGCAATACGTATACGTTTAAAGTGAAATAGGTTTTTTATAATACACACTGAATCAGGACCTGCGTATAATTTAGGAACAAAAAGCTCCATTTTTGTAGCTATTCACTGCGGGCCTTACATTAGGTTCCTTTTTAGCTGAAGGTATGTGGTCTCATTTGCACTGTGAATATTTATAACTGCGAATTTAAATGATCTCTTTTTCAGCAAAGAAGCTTAATAGTCTAAGGCTGGTTAAATCATTTGCTGGAAAATATTCACAATGTGAACACAAAATAGGAGCAAAAACTATCAAAACAAACTCATGGAGACGTTCAAAAGAGCACATACAGCATACATATCAGTTCATTTGATCAGCTATTGTCTTACTGGCGTACTGACTAAAGCAGGACTCGGGAGGCATGAAAATTAGTTATTTCCACCATCTTGAGGAGACGACATTAGTATGCTGACACTAAACTCGTGGCTTCTGTAAGTAATATGCCTTGTTGGTTACAAATTGCGTTTGAAATATTCTGAAATGATAGAGTCGGCTGAATTATCAAAAACCAGAATTGTTAATATTTTTACAAATAGAAGCTGTCAGGTTTGTTCAAGATGATTCACAAATTCATACTACTCTTTATCTGAGAGAATTCAGATCACTGCCAAATAATGGGCATAATAGCTCACAAGTCCCAGAATTTTCCATTAATTTAGGGTAAATAATAATTCAGCTGAAAAGTCATACTGCTAATTACTCTGATTTAAAGAGCATTTCAATTACCTAATTGAAGAACAGAAATAGTGCACTCAATTTAGGTGGTCAGTCACAGTTCAGAAATAATGAATAGTAAATGATTAATACACAGCACAGAAACAGTCCTAATCTGAAAATTATTCCTTTGAATAATCTAGCGGATAGCTGGCAACAGCGGACACTTGAAATCAATTAAAGGAGCCAGCTGCAAACTTCGCGTTGGAATAACGCTCCCATGGAAAGCGCAGTTTTTCACACCATTTTGCCCCAAATGGTTTCGGTCCCTAGGAACGTCACACGCATTTTGTTGCAGGCTGCTTTACCCCACATCCACGTCTCTGACTTTATTGTCTTTATTAATTGATAGGAGGCAATTGATCCTGGACCAGGCAGCTAAACTTCTAGCGGCATTTCCACACCAATGTCTCGTCTCGGTGCTGTTGTGCCTCCGCGGGGCCGGGGCCGGGCTGGAGGACGCGTCCGGGGGCTGCCAAGGAGGCGACGGGAGCTGGGGAGAGCCGGGCTGCACCCGGCAAAGGGGGTCTGGGGTGGCGTCGGGCAAGAGGTCTCGTGGAGAAAGGTGACAGCCAGAAACAGAAGCCGAATTACGAGGGAAATCCTGCAACGAGCCGAGCAGCGGGCGCAGAGCTTCTCCTGACTCAGTGGCTGCGCTTTGAATCATAGAATCATAGAATCGTTTAGGCTGGAAGAGACCTTTAAGACCATCGAGTCCCACCGTTAACCCAGCACTGCCAAGGCCACCACTAACCCATGTCCCCAAGCGCCACATCTACACAGCTTTTCAATCCCCCCAGGGATGGGGACTCCACCACTGCCCTGGGCAGCCTGTGCCAGGGCCTGACAGCCCTTTCAGGGAAGAAATGGTTCCCAATATCCAATCTAAACCTCCCCTGGCGCAACTTGAGGCCGGTTCCTCTCGTCCTGTCACCTGTTCCTTGGGAGAAGAGACCGACCCCCCCTGGCTCCAACCTCCTTTCAGGGAGTTGCAGAGAGCGAGAAGGTCTCCCCTCAGCCTCCTTTTCTCCAGGCCAACCCCCCCAGGTCCCTCAGCCGCTCCTCACAGCACTTGTGCTCCAGACCCTTCCCCAGCTCCGTTGCCCGTCTCTGGACACGCTCCAGCACTTCAAGCACTTTGGCTTCATCGGGAAAGGGAAAACTCCCCAGTCCTGGGCAAAGAGGCTGATGCTGCTTTCCCTGAGCATTGTGTGCCAGCTTGCCTCTGGAATATTGAAATGCCCCTGCTGTGTCACAAGAGGGCATTTTGCTTTCTAACAGAGCAGAAACCTGGGTTATTATGGCCATATTTTGCCATATGGCATCCTGAACCGGCCCGTGGAAACGGCATGGCGCGCAGGGGGCTGACCACCCGCTTCCAGCCCCAGGGCTGGGGAGGGAGGTTGGTGCTCCCGAGCGGTGGCGTGTGTGTTTGCGTGGTGCGATTCACGGCATCGCATCTGGGCTCGGCCGTGGAAACTGCTGGAAGACAAACGTGAATTCAGGCAGACGGCGCTGCCAGCCCCGGCACCGTCCTGCCCCTTCGGTGCCGGCAGTTACGGGGGGTCATTTTTGTCCTTTGAGCTTTATGAAAGTTGAAGCGTAGATACTCTGGGCTGCATGAAAAGCAACATTGAACCCAGTCAGTCTACTCCGACTTTACAACTTTTTGGAGAAGAAATATGTTTTTATCCTAAAATAAAAATCTGCTGCAAGCAGGAGAGGGGGGTGTCTGAGGGCTGGTAAAAAACACGTCCCCCCAGGCTGGGGAGCAGGGACCTCCCTCCCTGAGGAGATGCTCAGGCTGTGCTGCGGGCCCTCGCGCACAGAGGAAGCTCTGCCAGAGCCGGCAGCACCAGGAGAGCCCCCCGTGCCCCCCTGCCCCCATGTCCCCCGTGCCCGGACCAGCCGCCAGCCCCCGCCGGCAGAGGAGCAGCAGCTGCCGTGGGCACACTGCAGCGCGTTTAGTTTTGGAAACACGTCACGCCGGTGTTTCTAAACCAGCTCTTTTTTTCCAGCTGGCGTTTGGAAAGGGATGTTTACACAGGCAGACGCATCGATAGGATGGGGCTGCGGCCACCCGGACGCCTGGGAGGGTCAGAGCGGGGCTGCAGCGAGGAGGGAAGGACGGAGGAGCCCGAGCTGCTCCCTGCACCCCCTGCAACCCCCTCTGAAGGGGTTCGGCTTCCTCTGCGGGGGATCCCGGGGCGGCGCTGGGCTCAGGCTGCCGAGAAAAGCGCAGAGCGGTGAGAAAAAGAGCTGCGAGAACGTCTGTGAGCAAGGCGAGAAAAGCAAAATTATGAAGATTGCAAAGCGCTGGCGAGCAGTTCCAACTACTTCCCATCAAAATTGAAATAAATGCGGTGTCGATGCGCCATACGCACCAGCTGATGGCTCCTGGGTACCCGGGCATGTTAAAAGGCGCTGTGCGTGCCGGAGGAGCAGCCTCCCCGGGCAGAGCCGGCCGGGCCAGCGGTCTCGCCAGCTCGGACGCACATGGCTGCTCACACGAAGAGGCTGTGGCTGACCCGTCACTCAAAACACCGCGAGGAAGAGGTGCAGAAGTGATCTACCCATTGCGTCATTTTGTAACTGCTCATTTACTTATTCCTGCTCTATATTGACTCTTTTCTTAACGTGCTTTAATTAGATTATTTCTTTATTAAATGGACAGAATGCAAACAAAATGCACTCGAGCCCCTTCTTTTCCAATCAGTTTTCCATTTCCATTTTTCAGTCTAAACGTTGAAAAAAAAAAAAAAGGAACCATTGCCTTTGCTGTCTGTGCTGTGTGCGGGATCTCCTGAGCCGGCAGGCCAGAAATCCCTCTTTGAATGTACGCGGGTGAAACGGTGAGAACTGGAAGGAGGCCGCGAAGCGTATTATCGGAGAGGGCTGCTATTATTCAGCATGTGACTATTTGTTTTCGTATAAAACAGCACTTTTGAAAAGAATGAAAAAATAAAAGTAAAGGCCACTTTCTAACTCTGCTGGAAGTGATAAATTTTCAAAATGCCAGATATGTTAAAGAAAAAAGCTCTAGGGAAGTGAGAGGAACATACGCGCTCCAGCCACAAACTGCCTTTCCCTGCCAGCGCTGTAGAACACCAGGAAGTCATCAGTTCGTCAGAATTAATATCCTTGAAGCTACAAACCTTGCAGAAAGCGTGAGCCGCTGTTGAACTCCATGCCCCGTTTAGCTGTTACATTAGCGGACTCCCGAACACCAAAGTCACCCGAACCACGGTCTGGAAAGATGCCACTGCATGAGACGGAGGGGCCAGGTGGACATTAATTACCTAAATAATAGAAATCTATAACAAATAAGTGAATAAATAGAAATCTAAATACTAGTAATTAATAAATAGCAATTATGAACTACACTGAAATAGTTACCATCAGTAACTAAGCATTCACAACTAAAGCAGAAAATTAAAGCAAAGAGATGAGTTAAAATTGTTCTGAAAACAGCTTCATTCAGTGAAAAGTGACCTTCAGATTGGTCGAAATATATTCAAGAATCTTTTTACATCTCCCGACCCCTCCCAGGGAAAAGGCAGGGAGGGAGGGAAAATCTCATAGTAGAAATGTTCCGTTCCAATTACTCAAAAATAGTAACAATAAAAAAAATTATTCTGAAGCTATGTTTCAGATTAGAGCCTACCAAATTTCCATTCAAAATGTGAATGCAAGAAAACACCACCAAAAGCAAGCACGTTTTGTTCCAGGGAAAGCAAACCAGAACCGTCCCAGCTGCTCAGCGCTGTGAGCGAGACTTACAAATTCTGTTCTTTTCAGCAGTAAGTCAGATAACCGGGTATTGTCGTTATCTGTGTATATTTTCCCTTCCTTCAGAATTTGTATAAATTATTATTTGCCGTAGCAACTCCCAGTGATAATAAGTTGTACGGTTTAATTACATGTTGCATGAAATTATTCCCATTTGTCAGTTTGCATGTTCCCACATAAGAGATTCTGTTCAAACAAGTCATACCTTCCAGAAAAGGGATTTTTTTACACTTTTATCTTAATTACCTACCTAGTTATTGTTTAAAAATTGTTGCAGACGTGCCGACGCGTGCCGGTGGCGGTGCCAGGGCTGGCTGAGGCTGCGTGCTTTGCAGCGTCCCCGCGCAGCCAGCCCAGCTGGGTCCGGACCCGCAGAGGGAAAGACGCACGTCGGAAAAAATCGGATGTTTTGTGATATTTGGCCTCAGTGCACGCACGGGTCTTCTGCAGCGCGAGCACAGCAACGAGCGGGGTGGGGAACCCTCGAAGGCAAAACTGCTGGCCGATGCTGAGCGGTGAATTAGAGAGGAATGAAACACACTGACGGGACACGGAGTATTTGAGGGAGCTTCCTCTGCGCGATCTCATGAACGCTGCGGAAAACCCCTGCCATACGGACAAACAGAATGAGATCTGCTCTTTACCCAGCCAGTTTCCCGTCCATACCAGCGTCCTATTCATGGCTGTCATTCTGCAGCCCAGTTTTATGTCCCCGCACCCTGAGTCCCGGCGGCGAGCAGAGCAGAACCCCGGCTCGAGCCCTGCCGCCGTGGCATCGCCGCACCGCATCGGCGGGTGATCACCGATCCTGCAGTGCTCAGGAGAAGAGTCAAGTGCTAAAAGTTGGGATCACCAGAAAACAGCTTGCTGTGAAGAATGCAAGAACAAGATGTAGCTGAGGTCTCTATGCAACAGATAAAGATACGTGCTCAAGGGCAGGAGTTTTGGGGGTTTTGTCATGACGTAAGAATAAACAACTATGAGCATGAGCGCACCAATCCTTGTCGTGCTATTGCTGCTCCTTGGCGTTTGCCTAATCCACTTAAGTAGAAGAACAAAAAGGGGCACGACTCTGGTGTTGATGGGGCCTCTGCTCCCATCATTGCCGTTTATACCTCCTTAGAATCATGGCATCGTTTAGGTTGGAAGAGACCTCCAAGATCATCGAGTCCAACCGTTAACCAAGCACTGCCAAGGCCACCACTAACCCATGTCCCCAAGCGCCACATCTACACGGCTTTTCAATCCCTCCAGGGATGGGGACTCCACCACTGCCCTGGGCAGCCTGTGCCAGTGCTTGATACAGCTTGTTCCAGCTGTTCCAGAACCTCCTTGGTGGAGTTCTTCTGCATGGATCTTCCCTGATGTGGCTCCTATGTGAAGGAGGTGCCTCTGTGTCCCTTAAACACACGGGGACAGGAGGAGGTGGGCTCCTCCTGCCACTACCCCTCTTGGGACGACAGAAGTGTTGGCACTTGCTCGCCTTTTGGCCCTCCGAGCTGCCACGCAGCCCCGTGGACGTCGTGGAAGAAGTTCCCTGTCTGTTAGAGCGTCATAAGAAAGGTAAGTACCATTTTTCACACGGGCACTCTGCTGCCTTTTGCTTGAGTCACGGGAAAGCTGGAAACGCATCGTGTTTAGAACTCTCTTCTGTCTTTGAGGCACCGCAGGCCCTGGCAGCACTCACGGCATATCTTAGCTCCGTTCTGTAAAGTCCAGGACAGCCTTGACTGCTTGTTCCTCAGCATTATTTAGAAACCAGCACAGCTGCTGCTGGAGGTGGAGCACTGTTAGGAATCACCGCATAAGGAAAATCGACCCAACAATCCCGTTGGCTTTTTCTTTGCTATTTGCACTGATGTCTCAGAGACAGGTACACAAGGAAATAGGCAAAAAGTATGTTTTAATTTAACGTGCTGTCAGAAGATGGCTCTGCCCTGCCCTTCCTGCCGGCAGCGGGTTTGCCGGGACTCCCCTCCCCGCTGGAGCGGGGCTATCGGGGACGGCTTCTGCTGGGGCTGCGCCAGCCCTGATGGCTCTCGAGCAGCCCCCGGGGTTCCTACATCTGTGTCTAATATAGCCAGCGCTTCCACGGGGCCTCTTCCAGTCTTTTACTAAAGTATATTACTAGCTGTCCTTAACAATAAAGCTCCTGTTCTCTTCGCCACGCCGAGTCCCCTCAATCGCTGCCGGAGGTGCTGCCTCTCCCAGCAAGGCAGGACGTCTCCAACCCCAGGCAGAGGCCAAACACGTGTCGGCGATGTTGGAGCAGTTCATCAGTTTGGGTAAGGGCGGTTCCCAGCCCCAGAGCAGAGGGGAGGGCGAAGAGGGATGAAGGTTTCCAGCCCCTTGCTGGTTGCCTCGCCTTGGGCCAAGGGAGGTGACCACCCGGGGTACGGGTTTACCCATCTCAGGGGGCTCGTGGCTTCCCCGTGGACTTGTTTTCTGGAAGACTTAAAATAGTCCTTCCCAGCTCAGATTATTCAGGTTCTCATAACAAACATTTACCTTTACATGGACACTTTAAATTCTCTGCTCTTTTATTTCCCCCCCCCTAAATTTGTATTTTATAAAAAAACCCCAACCTCAAACCTATTCTCTCTCCTGATTGTTTCCATCTGACACTGTAACTTGCAACTCACAGTTCTGAAATGAACCTTGTGATTAATAACTCTCTAGTAATTAATGACTACGTGGTTCTTGGGGTCCAGATCACTGGCTCTGTAGCTCCTTCTGCTCCACACTAGAAAAGGAGACCACATTCAGCCACAAAAACTAGGGAAAGCCATCAGAGATGTTGATCAAAACGTACAAACCAACCCATCTATTCCCAGCCAACGGCACCGTATGGGCCACTTTGTCCTGGAGCGACAGAAGCCTCTTGCCACGCCTGAGCGGTGCCAAGCGTGTCGGGCATTTAGATAAAGCGGGATGGTGAGAGCGTTGCTGCCTTCAGCCTGCGAGATGCTAAGGGGGAGTCTCAGGGGGTCTGGGTAATCCTCCTCGCCCGGGAAGAAGCGGTGGCCCATCGGGACAGAGGCGGGGGGTGCCAGGAAGGGAGACCCCCCCAGAGGCACCCGTGCAGCGACGGGCGAGCAGAGGGACCTGCTGGAAAAAGGGTAGGAGCCGGTTAATTGAATCCAGTGCTATTCTTCAAAAGTTCTTGTTCCACCTAACAGCCCTCCTGGTTCCCGATTCACCACCATGCTTAGACTCTAACGACACTGGTTGCTTTGAGACTTCAAGTAAGGAAATTTTAATAAAAGCTTGACTTGGTGTTATTCCACTACAAGCTCCGCGCTGAATTAAACATAAGGCTGAGGAGATATGTTGACAGTACATCAGCACGAAGTCCTGCTGGCCGCTGCTGAAGATGGGCAAATAGTTTTATGTCATTTTCTTTAAGGCTCATTTCCAGCTTTCAATCAGTCTCACATATAACACGGCTGGAGCGCTGCGCAAAGCGTCTTATCATGGCCAGTTGTCTGAAATGTGGGGATATGGCTAATTTTGAGAAATGAATCACTTGTCTTTCCTATTTTCATCTTTACGGTGTTAGTCTGTGCTGAAATACAGGCATTCAGCCAGAGTATACTGTGCCTAACCCACACAGAAAACAGCTATGTGATTAAAAAAATAGCTAAATAATCTGTGCAGACCATTACTGATGGGCAGCTAAGCTGTGACTTTGAGTGTTCATCTCTAATACCACAACTTTGTTCTTTGATAAAATAACATGTTTTCCAGACAAAGCAAATGCCGCAGGGTGGGCGTACGTGGAAGAAAGTGTGTGCAGGGTGTGATCTGGAAAGCGCCCATCTTAGCGAGAGCAGGCGGGCGCCACGCGCGGGGGTAGGGGTCCTGCAGACCTGCGTGCCCACAAACACAGCGGAGCAAAAGCGAGCGTGCATAGGGGTGCGCACGGAGCAGCCCCGAGACCTCGGTGCACAGCCGTGCAGAGCTGCTCTTACCCACGCACAAAACCCGTGAAGTTTAACTTGAGCAAGGCCAAAACGCAGGGAGTGAAGACCCTGTTAATAACAAGGCAGCGCAGGAAGAATGGCAGAACAAAGACACGGTAGAAGACGGGGCTTATCAGCCTGTGGAAAGCATTATATTTCATGTTCGTCCGTGGCAGCGTGAGATTGCATTTGGCTCAGGCAGTCTCGCCACTACCCCAGTCCAGTTAATTTAAAAAATGTATTGATTTGCACAGTTGATAAATCTCTCTCGATACAAGAGCATGTAGTGGTGTAATCCAGCACATAGGGAGCGGGATTTCATTGCAGGAGGAGTCACCAGGCGAACGGGGCGATATCCTTCCCAGTGCCTTGCAGCAAGCAGGTTTATTTGGATTTTACTCAAGTATTATGACCTAAATACAAGGAGCTGCAGTCAAACTAAGGGCTGCCTCTCCCTGATCACTCCCCTGGGGCATGGGCTGCCCCCGGGATGCTGGGGAGTGGTGGGGGCTGGCGGCACCGGTTGCTGCAGCAAGAGCATCTGATGTGCAGCACACATCGCCCAAGAAAAGAGCAGCAGGCAGCGTTCAGCGGCCATTTGCTGCTGCTACGGGAACAACTGGTCTCTGGGTAGAGGAACCATTTGATTTGTCCTCAACAAGGCCAAGTGCAAGGTCCTGCACCTGGGTCGGAGCAACCCCCGGTATCAATGCAGGCTGGGGGATGTAGGGATGGAGAGCAGCCCTGCCGAGAAGGACTTGGGGGTGCTGGGGGATGAAAAGCTGGACACGACCCGGCACTGTGCGCTCGCAGCCCAGAAAGCCACCCGTGCCCTGGGCTGCATCCCCAGCAGCGTGGCCAGCAGGGCGAGGGAGGGGATTCTGCCCCTCTGCTCCGCTCTGGGGAGACCCCCCTGCAGTGCTGCCTCCAGCTCTGGGGCCTCAGCACAAGAAGGACACGGACCTGCTGGAGCGGGGCCAGAGGAGGCCACGGAGATGATCCGAGGGCTGGAGCCCCTCTGCTATGGAGACAGGCTGAGAGAGCTGGGCTTGTTCAGCCTG
The DNA here is from genome assembly GCA_009819775.1 of Phoenicopterus ruber ruber. Classification (NCBI taxonomy): domain Eukaryota; kingdom Metazoa; phylum Chordata; class Aves; order Phoenicopteriformes; family Phoenicopteridae; genus Phoenicopterus; species Phoenicopterus ruber. The sequence continues at coordinate 937,995 of CM020219.1, forward strand.
GAGAAGAGAAGGCTCCGGGGAGACCTTATTGTGACCTTTCAGTACCTAAAGGGGCTTATAGGAAAGATGGGGACAGACTTTTTAGCAGGGCCTGCTGTGACAGGACAAGGGGTGATGGTTTTAAACTAAAGGAGGGGAGATTCAGACTAGACCTGAGGAAGAAGTTTTTCACACCGAGGGCGGTGAGGCCCTGGCAGAGGTTGCCCAGAGAGGTGGGAGATGCCCCATCCCTGGAAACATTCCAGGTCAGGCTGGACGGGGCTCTGGGCAACCTGATCTAGTTGGGGATGTCCCTGCTCATGGCAGGGGGTTGGACTGGATGGTCTGGAAAGGTCCCTTCCAGCCCAAACTGTTCTATCATTCCATGATGTTGCTATGAAGGGGTCACCTTGTAGCAGCAAAGGCAGCTCCGGCAGCTCCCCGTTGCCACGCAGTGCCGGGAAGGGGGTGAGCACAGCACAGGGCAGCATCCCCGTTTCACGCCCGGGGGCTGCAGACGCCCGGTGAAAGGTACCGAAAGGGGCAGAGCTTCCCCTGCGGCAGGGCTTGCCCGAAGACATCCACCAGACTGCATGAAGCATGAACGGCTGTTACTACTACACAAAAAAAAGAGGAACAAAAATACATTCCGAGGGGTCTGTTAATTAATAATCGCAGCGCAGGCTGGAGGCAGTGCACTGTATTAACTTGTTAAGGTGAAAGTGGGGAAAGAAAGGCACTGACAGCTATTAGTGAATTAGGAATAAACCCCAACAACATGAAGGACTTAAAAGGTTCTCTCCTCTCAAGGATTAGAATAAAACTGGTTTGAGGGGACAGCTTTATTGTATTAAAAGTTAGCTTTTAAAAGTTTATATCACTAGCATTTTCTGGAGGTAAATACCAGCCAGATACTTCCCTTTGCCTGCACTTCCCCCCCCAAAAGTGTTGTTCTGGCAATGGCTTATCGCTCTGGGCAGGATTCCCAAAATACTCTGCATCAGTCAGTAAAACGCCCAGGCCGTGGGACTTACCCTGCTGTTAAGCTAAACAGCATCTTTCCCGGGCTCACCGAGGAACTGTGCAGCCGGAGCCTCGTCCCGCCGGCACCCAGCACCGCGGGGACACAGACTGCGGCTCTCCAGCCACCCGGCTCTGGGATGTCCCATATGCAGCCCCAAATCCATAGGAAGCTGGCAGTGGAAAAGCAAGCCATTTGGATCGTTTTCGTCAGATGTTAACACTCACCAGACACATCACAGAATCCCAGAACGGTGGGGGTGGGAAGGGCCCTCTGGAGCCCACCCAGCCCAGCCCCTGCCAGAGCAGGGTCACCCAGCGCAGGCTGCACAGGGCCGCGTCCAGGCGGGTTGGAATCTCTCCAGAGAAGGAGACTCCACACCCTCCCTGGGCAGCCTGTGCCAGGGCTCGGGCACCTCACAGCGAAGACGTTTTTCCTCGTGTTCAGGCGGAACTTCCCGTGTTCCAGTTTGTGCCCGTTGCCCCTTGTCCTGTCGCTGGGCACCACTGAGAAGAGTCTGGCCCCGTCCTCTTGACACCCGCCCTGGAGATATTGATAAGCGTTGGTGAGGTCCCCTCTCAGCCTCCTCTTCCTCAGGCTGAAGAGCCCCAGCTCCCTCAGCCTTTCCCCACAGGAGAGATGCTCCAGGCCCTCAGCATCTCTGTACCCTCTGCTGGGCTCTCCCCAGTAGCTCCTCGTCTCTCTGGAACTGGGGAGCCCAGACCTGGACACAGGACTCCAGATGGGGCCTCACCAGGGCAGAGCAGAGGGTTAGGGCTATGCCTCCTTGGCAGCAGCCCTATCCAAGCAGCGCTCTTCAGAAAGACCAGAGCGTGCTTTGCTGGATCCAACATCATCATCGTGCTGCGTCTTCTCAGGAGGCTTCATCCTCCCACCCCTCCGCTGGGGCCGCAGGAGCCCACGGCTTCAGTACTGCCCGGACAGCCTCCTCCGCCTCCAAAAGCCACCCCTGCTTGTGATGGAGCAGAAGTTCGGGGGTATCAAGCCTGGGAAGAAGACGGGTGACCTTCTCCTAGATGGTGAGGGGACAGCCGGCATGGAAACGGCGGCAGTGACTCAAAGCTCTCACACAGCCGGACTCCCAGGATGTGTTTCAGACAGCGGGGAAGCTCTTAGCAAACTAATGAGAATTTCAGGTGTCTGAAAAACTGAGTTTTGTTTTGTCTTTCAGAGGGAATGGCAGGTCTGTGACACACAGCTGCACGGCCCCTTTAATGCCACCCAAATCAATAGTTCCCTTTGGTCTCTGTGTCCCGATAGTTTACTGCCTGTCTTTAGCAGACCAACTTATTTATTTATTTTCAGGGATGATAAATTGCAGTATATTAAGATAACGGTGTAACAGTTGCTGCTATTAAAATGTATATAACCAAAATTCAAACGTAATTTAATTTTAAGTGGAAAATAATGATTGTTGTTGAGATGCCCGAAGACAACTTATTACTCATCCCCCATCGACATTTTATTAAACAGGAATTAAACAAAAAAGACAGGTTCAGTAAAAGTATTTTCACTATATGCTATATTAATGGTCAATCATAGCGTAAGATATTTTGAAGCTTTTTGAAAAAAATTGCACGAGTTTATCTTTAGCCGCTCAGAGTTTTCTGTCAAATTGATTTGTTCATTTTAAAGTACGTTTCCTGTAAAAGTGATTATTGAACTGTATTGCAACGTTTTGATTCAATTTAGCAAATCTAGACATTCTCTGCCGGAATGATTACCGCGAGAGAAGCCTGGGCTGGTGGAGCTGGCGCCCGCCCCGCGGCCCCCGGCCCTCCCGGGCTGCCTCCCGCGCCCGTCCCTGCCTTCGGAGCGGGCAACGCGCCTGGGGACGCGGACGCCTCCGGAAGCCGTGCGCGGGGAGTCGGAATATCCACAGAGAGAAAGCAGCACGCAAAGCACCTAAAATACATTATTACCGCAGAGCTGTGCTTGTTAACGTTTTTAACCTATTTTTTCCTGTATTATTCAATACACGCACACGCAGATGGAGTGTTTTGGTATCGGTAATAGCCCAACAGAAGATGGAAACGAGAATTGTATGTTTTGCTCTGCTATTAGTATCGATTGTCTTTACATTATGCAGCACAGCCTTTTATCTTCATTGATGAAATAATGTATTCGCTTACAGCGCGCGCGATGGGGGATTTATGCGGAATGGCTGCAAGCGCCAAAAGGCACCGCTCTGGCGTACAATCCAAAGCGTATTTACTAAGCTGAGTATCACGGTAGGAGCGCAGTTTCTTGGCTACCGTTTCTATTCTGCAACAGTCACGGAGGTCGCGCTCACCCGGTCCAGCCCGGCGAAGCATCACCCGCGCCCGGGGAGCGGGAGACTTGTCCCCACCTTTTACGTGCCAGACCCAGCTGGTGGCCCCGTTTCCACGTGGAGCTGACCCGCCCCAGGCTCAGCCACTCCTCCTAAAGCAGACCATCAAAAAATACACATAAAACCCACTAACCTTCATAAACGTACTTTACTCAAATATATTTAACGCCAAGCGCCAGGGCTGCCACACGCCCAACGGCAACGGCCAGACCTCGCAATGCAGAGAGGGGGGAAGCAAGCGTGTTAGTTCGCTGTGCGAGCAACTATTTTTTCAAGGAGTAAACGTGCAAAATCTGAACAGAGAAAAACAGTGATAAAAAAATGAGTGTGTTTACTCGATTTGTTCACTAGGTACCATTCCCTGGTTTCTTCCGTGGCATCGCATCCCCCTGAGTTTTGGGACGGCGGAGCAGTTTTGCAGTTTGGAGTCACTGTTCCTCTCCTCAGTCCTGCATTATGTATGACACAAGCAAGAACTTCTTCCGTTTCACGGGGATGCCATACCCGCAGCCTATCTCCACCTTCCCAGCTAAGCCTTCCTGAAAAGCAGCATTTGTGAGATCTCAAGGCACTACACTTACAGCATAAACCATTCAAGTGGATACTTCAAGTGGGCTGAATGTGATGGAAGGACATAGAAATCATTCTTCAGGCTCTGAAAGGCTCTGTGTCCTAATTTTCTTCCTTAACAGCCACTAAAGGCTTAAATGGTGAAGAATAAAATGACCCAGAAGTGAAGTAGCAGAAAAAATTTAATAAGCCAGTGTAGTGATATTTTCAATAATACATATCTATTTTTTTTTTTTTTTTAAGAGAGAAGGACTGGATTTCATACTCCACATGATGCTGCAGTCACCAGGGCGGCAGGCTGTGTACAAAGCACCAGTGCTTTGCCAGGGTTCGCGGCAGAAGCTGAAGATACCGTGAGCAGACCACGCTTACGGCACTGCCGTCCTACCCGCATGCACGGCTCCGCGCCCCTTCTCAGCTCCCGGGGCAGCAGAGCCCGCACGCGCCGCTGACGAGACACAGAGAAGGATCACTGGTGCCCACCCAGCGGCTAACGGCGTGTGTCCGGTTACCCGGTCCCTTACCTGCCCCCCGGGAGGGGACCCGAGGCCCCGCGGCGCTGCCCGAGCGGTCCACGTGCCTCCTCCAGCAGCGGGTGCTGCCGCGGGGCTCTCCAGGCGTGGGGAGGACTCGGGGGGTTGGAAGCGAGCTGTAAGGAAAGCCACACACCGAAGTAACGGGAAAAAATAGCTCAGGAAGCGAAGGGAACTCACAGGGAAACAAGGAAAAAGCAGGCAAGTTTTCATCCAGGTACACAGGGGGAAAAACTCACCACTTTCCAGACTGTTCTGCAAAACTTGGAATTCAGATCCCAATTTGTAGCCAAGGGCCCTGAAACCTTATCCGCATTTTCCCTCCGACTCCATTCCCGATGGCCCACCCGAGACACACGCACGCAATCGCAGGTGCTTTAGCGGAACTGCTAACCGGGGCGGGGAAGGTCTGGGGCGCCTTCACGCGATGCTCGGTGCGGCTGCTTAGAGCACAGGCAGCTAAAATACAACAGACAGAGACTGACGAGCAAGAAACCATTTGTGTTTCTAATTTAACAAGCTAAGGATGCTTAAGAGAAAGGTAAAGGACTGATGACTAAGATTTACGAGCGCAAAAATGAAGGAGGCAGCTTTCAAAAGCCTGAAACCAGTTTGTGAAGTGCACAACATGGATTTTAGGCAGCATTCGCTTCCCTCCAAAGCCTCGCACGTCTCGTACATTCAGGTTCAAACCAAGTTCTGTGTCTGGGACGCAAGCAGGGTGGGAAGTCCCCAATCAAAGTCCGTTAGTAAATGAATGTTTGCTTTCCTAAGTGATTCACAGGCTTCCCACGAGTAGGTAAAAGGGACTCTGATTAAAATGACTGCTAATACCCACAGAAACGAAGAGCCTGTCCTGCGCTGAGCAGACGTGCTCATCTCGCTCGGGCATGACACCGTGAGCCAAGAAGGCTCGAGGCAAGAACAAAGTCCCACCTGGCTCATTTCGGCTTGGTCGCTAGTTAGTCACTGCAGTCTCTCGGTCCATACATTAATGGGGAAAAGGCAGAAGTACACATTAGAGCAAAGGCCAATAAAAACTTCTAACGACAGTTTGATTGATGTATATTCATAATGATTTAAATGAGTCAGCCCCTGCAATAGATAGGTAACACGGTCTGAGGACTCCTTCTGCACATCCCAGCTTACTAGGCCGATCTGAACGCGGCCACCGCTGCTCGCAGTGCCCCCGGCATCGCCCAGCGCCCGCTGAGAGCGGAGCGCTCCCCACGCACCGCCGGGCGCAGCGGGGCCCGAGCACCGGGTCGCACTAGTGACATCCACGCTGCAGGTCACAGCACCGCTCAGACGCGGTTTTTCCTCACCCGCAAGTATTTACGTGATGGAGTTTCAATGGCCTCCGAGTACCAGTTATAGCTCTTCTGAGCAAACTAGCGGGAGCGATGCTCCGTGTCAAACAGCGTTCCCGGTGCCACCCGTGTTTGTGGTGTGGCCAGGAGCGCCCAGAACCGGCCGTGATTCACGGCCCCGGCCGACAGCACGAGAGCTCAGAGCACTCGCCCTCACCCCCGGAGAGGGGCTTATCTCACGCTTGCTGCGGGCGTTTGCTGCCTTGCAGCCGCCCCTTTCCAGAGACGCGTCCACACCGCCCCCGCCCTCCCTACCAAGAACACCACTAACAATTGAGCGTGATCATTCCGAATTTCTTTTTCCTGGTGACAAGCTTTTTTGGGGGAAAAAAGAGACAGATATAGATATATAGATATGACAACTACTGAAAACCGAGTGGTACGTACCCTGGCCTGCCATTCAGGATTCAAGCCCCTGAAGAACTGCAGGTGAAGAATCACAACTCAGCAAAAAAGCCTATTTTACTGCAGACTGATTATGCTTCTTGAGCTCCCTTTGCCTCACGTTTTTGGAGGGGGGGACGCCACCTCTCACTGCCCGTGCAAGCAGAGCAAGAACTGCTGCTGCTGCTGCTCAGGATCCCCAGATCTCAGACTTCAGCATTTGCAGCTCATCTCCTGAAGGAAGCTGAAGAGCCCCAAAATTGAGGAAAATGTCGTTACATACAGATACAGTTGGCATTTCAGTTACCGAGACCAAGGAGGTCACAGAAAACTGAGGTGTTGCATTGGCACTGAAGCCAGCCCACCCAGGCTCCGACAGGCAGGTCCAGCTGCAGGTGCGAGCTGCTCGTAAATTCTGAAGAAATGCAAAAGAAGTGTTTTCGTATTTTCTAATCCAACAGCAGAAACAACAGTACCAGCAAAATCTGGAACAGCTGAAGTAGTCACTCCCTTACAGGAACAAGCCCTTAATTTCTTTCAAGATTAGAAACACATGGAATCAGTTAATATACTGAAAGTATTGCTGTGGATGTACTTGACAAATTCCTCACTCACGAGCAATAAAAGCACTGAGTGCTGCAGCAGAGCTGCACCGCACACGAACGCGTCAGTTTTAGGTCAGGCTGTTGACAACTCTGAAACCTGAACAATTTAGGAAAGTGAAAACAGAAAAGTTCTGTTGATTTGTAAGCAAAAGGGAAGTTATATTCTAAAACTCAGAGGGTAAATATGACTGAAATTCTGATACAGAAAAAACACTCACTTAGATAAAAACTTGGCAAATTAAGAGTGTTATTTCTATATAATTTCATTTTAATACAGCAGGTACAGCACAACACTGAGCACCAGTTGCAACCGCACTCGCATCTGTGGATGTGTGCTACACAAACGGCAGCTGCTTAATACCTACAATCCTGAAATTGGGAGCATCCACTTTGAAATAAGCATTATCCTAAGTAGCATTTTCCAGGACTGGAGTGATAATAGTATCATTTTAAGCAATACTCTTGTTACATCATGCATTTTTCAGCAAGAAAACATGTAATATTTTCTTGCTAATATTAACCTCAATTTTAAATATTTGCAGATCAAGACTATAAAACTATGCACAGGGAGATTTGGGGGGCAAGGGAGAGGCTAAACGTTTTGGGGAGTTTATTCTGTCCTGCAAATGATCCCCTGGCTGCGCGCCCAGAGTCAGCCCGTCGGGGTATTGAGCTCAGGATCACAGCGCTTCCCAGCCGGCTGGTGATTTAGGTTTTACTTTATCCCCAGGAAGATTAAAGGCTCCCGTAATGTGCGAGCCATCAGCTTGAAATATTGTCAGGGACTATATTTTCAGGGGTTTTTTATCTTCCTCAAATAAACTATGCTTCTCCAGCATGGAGAAGAGACTGGGGGGAATACGATAGAGGCCAACACGAAGGGCTGGCGAGGTTAACAAGGAAGAGTCCTCCGGCTTTTCCAGGTGCCGAGGCAGGCTCCGCTCCGGCTCGAGGAACCACGCGGAAGCTCCCGTGCCGCACAGCCGTGCCACGGGGCTCCTCGCTGCCGGCCGCGCTGGATTTCGCAAGGACACACTAATGAAGAAAAACGAGCCGACGGCTGCGAATCCCTCGCTCGCAGCACTGCGGACTTCTGGAGGTTATAATCTGGAGAAAAACCACCGTGTGCTTCCCCGGCTCCCATGCTTCTGTGGGCATCGGGTATCGGAGCACGCTGCGGACCTGGGCTGAGCAGATGTTCCCTCCGGTCACTGATGTTTGCACATGAACGCCAGCCTTTATGAAAAATACAATATATTTAGGAAGTCTGACAGGCAAAACACTCTCTCCTCCCTGTCTAAATTACAAAAGGGTGTTGGGTTCATTCCCTCACTCAGTTCCTGGGCATAACACAGACCCTGGTGACACCCGGGGCTGCACCGAGAGACGGGGCTGGTGGGCAACAAACAGATCCTCCTTCGCAAAAACACTCCCGGTTTACTTCTCCGCCTCCCCCCAGATCCATAAGATGAAAATGAAACTTTCAAAGGACTACGCAGCAAAAAAAAAAACACCAAACCACACAAAACCAAAGAGGCCAGAAGCAGAAGCAGCACCACTCCCGAAGCAGGTGTTGCCCCGGCTGGAGCCGCTGCTCCCACGCCAGACCGACCCCAATGCCTGCGAGAAGACCCCGGAGCCTGGGCTGTTCCACTCCACAGGGAACAACAGAAACGCCTTCTGCATCCAATGTTCCCCCAACCGGGACTCCCCTTGGCCCCCATCCCTGCCGGCAGCCCGCTGTCCTGCCTTCCCCCTCCCCTCTTCTGCTTCTCCTTCGCCCCACCAACCAGCTCGTCTCACACAAATTATCATTTTCCATGAAAATTTGGCTGCACCAGAAAGTTTCACAGGTACAGTTGTTCATCGTATACATATAGGGTTCTCCAGTAAACGGAGCCTGCTACAATCAAACCCTTCAAGCCCCGACTTTAAACCCTCTCTGGCAGCGCTGTGCTTGAGCCTGGCCAAGGCAGCCTTGAACGTGACCAGCACCTCCCCTGCACCCCCAGGACCACCCACCCAACCCCCCAATATCGAGGGTCTCCCTACCCCAAGTGAGATTTCAGCAAATTCAGTTGCTAAAACATTAGCCCGGGCAGAGCCCAACCAGGTGAGAGAAACAGATACCAGAGTTTTCTATGCACAGAGCTCGTAAAGACGTTTCTGGAAGCACATTTTTACCAGTAGCAATCACAAGCATTTTTTACAGCTTGGTGCTTTTTCAGTGGTAGGGCCACGTTTCCCATTAAAGCTTTTTTTAGGGTGGTTTTGCTTCCCCAGGTGTCAGCCACACACCTTTGAAGCTGGCCACTGTTACCGCGATGTGTGGATGAGAACCATTAGCTTTGACAACATGCAATTATTACTGTAAAATTTTCCCTTTTAAAATTAGTTTATCTTGACTAGAACATGTATTTCCATCTAGCTCATCAAAAGCCTGTATAAAGTCTATCGCAATTTTTATTTTTATTAGAGATGTAAAACTTATCTTTATGGAGCCCACAATTTTAGGTTTAAGTGTGTTCTATCCAACTATATCGAGTGTCCTTTGCTCTCATGGACACCCTAAGTGTATCACAGGAATAATTAATCTCTTAAGTAGTTTTGTGGGGCTTTTTAGCATATGAAAATGAGCAATGCTCACCATGACATGACCAAGAGTGGCTTTTCCTGGGTACCTGTGGCTCTCCAGCTGCTTCCCCAGGTATTCTGGAGTAGAGGAATTTTGAGCCAAGCAGCAGCGCCGGCACGACCGAAGCGCAGCTTGCACAGTTCTACAGACAGAAACAAATTGGAAGAGATCAAAGTTGTGTGGGGTTTCTTCCTACAGTGAAAATTGCTTTTTGTTGTCCTTTTTTATATAAAAAATAAAATCGAGTAATGATTTCTGCACGCGCAGGTCAGACGCAGAGCTGGAGGGGCAGAACCTGGACCCTGCGAGATCCGAGGGGAGTTTCCACGCGGGAGGGCGGTGGGGCAGCTTCTCGCCTCCTCCCCGGCAGCATCGTCACACCTTTCCCAGCAGGAGCAGCCCCGTGCTCCCAGCCCCCCGCCAGCCCCCAGCTCGGGCCCGACTCCTCCTCAGCACAGGGGTTCCCCTCCGCAGAAACGGGGCAAAAGCCCACGAGAAAGGGACCGAACCCAGGTCTCCTCCGAGTACCCAGATCAGCAGCAGCCAGGTAACATTTGCCCTTAAGGCTTGTAGAGCTTTTTCCCCATTTATGACCTCTTTTAAGAAACCCCAAATACACCTACAAATTCTGATGAATTGTTGTACAGTGACTTATTTTCTTTTGCTTTTGTAATGTATAGAAAACCTACAGTGAAACAAGTATGTGCCTACAGCAGAGTTAGTACGTGCATCACCAACATACACTAACAACAGCAAAAAATGTTATTTGTTTGAATAAGATAATGCCACAAGCTGTCTAACAAACCAAATAGGCACTACTTGGCAAGAAGAATGACAAAAAGGAGAGAAAAACAGAAACCAAAGCAAAGAGGAGAATCTGAGTTAGAGTTTATAGATCTTCCCAAAGTGCTGGGGGCAGGGTGAAAAGCAGGTCAGCAAGGGGGATGGAGGCACAAAATACAGCAATAAAACAATTGCAAGGTTTCTAGTTTGCCAGAATTTTCTGGTTTAGGTTTGTATTTCTTTTTCTCTTTAAATGAAGAGAGGGAAGAATGAAGGACAGTTGTTTTGGGGAAAAAGTTGTTAAAATAACGGTGCCAATCTGTCTTTGCTCCCGGAGCTCTCTGATGACACTCAAGCAGCCTTGACTGGGGAGAGACAACAAAATACAACAATGCAGCAACATCCAAGAAAGAGCTCTCCCTTCCCCATGGTCAGAGGGGGATCAGATGCCGTTTCCAACGCACTGCTGCTGTGTTGCGATGGTAAATAACATTTAAGAGATGTATTATTATGAAAGTAAATTCAAAAAGAAAAATATTCTAAATAGATTAGAAAAAAATCCACCAAGCTCAGCAGACAAGCTCTGCTCCTTCCTCCTCCCCAGCAGCACTTGTCTGTCAGACTCTTTCCTTCGGGATGTGCCGATCCTCCGATCCTCCTCTCACTCCAGTTTCCATGCTAATGACAACGCTGAGCCTCACACGTTTCTAAAGACAGCCCTTCATCGCTTCCCCAATCCCTGCATAATTCTTGTACTAACCCATTTTCTTGCTGGCTGAACTAATTGTTTGCAACAAAATCAGGAGTAACTGAGATCTCGGTACCTGGAATCGACCCCCGTTGCTTCACCTCGAAAAGCAGTTGTCTGATCGGAGAGCATCCTGTTAGCTCTGCGCGATTCCCTCTGGCAAAACAGCCTTACCCTGATCTCACCTTCTACTGATGCACCCATTTCTTTCAGGGCTCTTACCCGAGACATACACCTCGCACCCCCAGAGACCCAGTTCTGAGCCCGCACTTGCTCACAGGAGTTTCCCCTCCTGAACTGGAAGCTCCACAGTCACAGCACCGTGACTTCACTTGGCAGATGCACAGATGAACCTCATCGCTGCATCTGCGGTGCTGGGTACCAGCCCCTCCAGCCGCAGGCTGCGATAAGACCGCAAGTTCCCAGCACTGCTTTGCACGTGGTGACTCTTTTCCACATGTCCATTCCCACCACCTGTTCTGGTTCTGCCCCTTTGCTCAACAGCTCAGATTCGGACCTACCTGGTTTCCGCCAGCTCACTCCATCCGCCCGTGGACGCTGCGATGTCTCATTTCTGCAGTTCACGTGGACTGCACCAGCCCCGCGGACAGCCCGCTTGGTGCATGGGCAGGGATGAGGGACTTTGTTCTCTGGCCACAGGTAGAGTATAGGGAGGACACAACTCCTCACCCCTACAAACTCCTGACTGAGGAGCATGCATCAGGTTTTCATATGTCTGACATGGTTTAACCCAAATTGTAACCCAATCCCACGCAGCCGCTCGCTCACTGCCCCCTCCCCGCTGGGGTGGGGAGGAGAATCCGAGAGAAAGGGAAACTCACGGGTTGAGATAAAAACAGTTCACCAGGACAGCAAAGGAAAAATAGAAAAATATATTAATAATGATAATAACGATAATATAGAGAGATAATAGAATATATAAAACAAACAATGCACAGTTTCTCACCCCCCGACGACCGACACAGCCCGTCCCGAGCAGCAGGCAGGGAGCAGGGGTATCCCCCCCAGCTATCCCAGCACAGCCAGTGCCAGAGAGAGCAGGCGAGGGAACCAACAGCCCAAGGAACGGAAAACAAAAAAGGAAAAACAGGGAAACAAAAAGCAACCCGAAGGGAAGCTTAAGGATTAAGGCAAGTCAAGGGTCTAAAAGCCTAGTGCCCCACCGGCCGACCCTCCCTCACCCCGGCCGTGCCGTCTCTGGTAGGGAACACTCTCTCTGGCCAGTTGGGATCAACTATTCCGGCTCTGCCCCTCCCAGGTTTTGGCACCTGCACATCAGCCAAACCCGGGAAACTGCAAAATGTCCGTGGCCGCTCAGCAGCACCCAACACCATCCGTGTGCTGTCACCATCCCTCACACACTGAATCCAAACCGCAGGAGCTGCTGGGGACACAACTGGCTCTGTCCCAGCTGAAACCAGGACAGTGTCCTAAGGTGAAATGCAAATCTTCAGCTCTTGACCTCAGTATCAAACCCCATCCTGGCTTTGCTACAGCTCCAATTCATTCCCAAGAGGGGATCTTCTTCGCTTTGATCATGCCAAGTGCATTTCATAATATTGAGCACAAAATTCATATATTCATTATTTTGAAATAACTTTTCCCATGAGAATTTGCATTTTTCCATTCTAAAAGTTACCTCTTTTCCCCTAGCTCTTGCTGATGGTAAATTCTGGTCAACGTACAATGCAGGTTTCTGGATTATCAACAGTTCAAGCAGATTATCACCACTTGTCACCAGTTCCCTCAGTCCCTCTTTTGCATCCTTTTGCACAGCTTAACTTAAAGCTGAGGAAAGCGAGAGTGTGCTGCAGATCTGTCTTAAATATAGTTCTAATTTATGCTATTGATTTTTCTTCCTTATTCCCTGGATCCTCCATGCAATATTTCCTTTTTTCCTCATGAGCAGACAATGAAAATTGTAGATCAAAGTTTAGTTTCATCTAAAAATTGGTCTCTGGAAAACCTAGATTTTTCCATTTTAACTGTATCTGCAAACAGAGTGTTCTAAGAGAAAGTGTTACCCAGAGTCCAGGAGCTCTGGGCATTTTTCTTGCTTGGGCTTTCCATCCTTTGCTTTATTCTCTTGCAAGTTGCAAGAAAAGATGCAGAGGCCTGGAAAAAACAGCTTCTATTATTCAATTTCTTTAAGTAAAAAGTAGATTATACAACCTAATGTTGGCGAGTTTCATTCACTCAGAGAAAGCGGGTTATACACCATGAAAATCCTTATCGAATACTTAAGGGACGACTGCAAGAGTTCCAGTATAAATACACATTGCAAGTAAATTTTAAATAACATCTTGATGCTGGAACACTATTTATTAGAGAACTAAAAATATTCAGATATGTTGCTTTGAAGATTTGTTGCCCAGATCATTTACATCTCCCAATATAATATTTGGGAAAGCTTATCCCCACTGCCCAGCACACACTCACCTGCTGCAGGCATGGATGGGGACCAGCCAAGCAGAACTTCTGGCTATTTCTGCTAGAAAAAGTTTAGACAAAGCTGGAGAGCCTCCACTTTAACACAGGCTCTCAGGAATAAACTGTGAAAGCTACCTGTGAACCACAGAAAAAGCTCGAAGAGAGGGGAAAATGTAAGTTTAATGACGTTTGTTGGGGTCTTTTGATTGATTACCAGGTAAGTTGTGCTTTGCTGGATCCCCCTTTAGGTTCCACCTCCTTTTCACAAAGGAGTTTGTTTCCCATGAGATGGCAAATTTCTTCGTACCCTCAGCTCTTGGGGTATAGGAAACCCTTTACCCTGTGACAGTCCCCAGGGCACCACAGCTTAATGACTCGGATGAGCTCCCTCCCCTCTGGCCCTGCAGCTCTCAGAGCTGGTTTATGACCTGGTTCGTCATCCAGCACAAGGGAACCCCGTCCTCGCTCGGACTTTGTACGAGCTCCAAGATACCCAAAATCACAGCAGACACTGTATACAGAGAGATATACGTACTGTTCTGTATATCCAGTGCTTTACAACTAGCTCCCACCCCCAGTTTGTGAAGTTGATTGCTCTAGCCAAAATGCAGTTTCACATGATCTTGAATTTCACCTTACTTTTACCCCAAACATTTATCCTATTTATCAAGCTCATTTTTAAGTCTAATCCTACCCTCTAAAAGGCCTGAATCTCCTCTGAACAAGGTGTTACTTTTGCATTTGAATTCGTATCTAGGCTACGTAGTTTATCTTCTGTACAGACAGGCTTAACATCAAGCTTACCAGGATCCATGTAGAAAGAGGAATTAAAAAAGGAGCAGGGCCAGAACAGTTACCAGGGTGGTCAGGGGATGGAGACCTGCTCAGACAAGAGGAAGATCATACAGTGAGCAGAATAAAGGCTGGCAGTGAGCGTGGTGGCTCTGCATAAATGTATCATGGATATCATCAGGGAGAGAATAATTGCATTTAGGTTGAAAAGCAAGGTTAGCATCAGTGAGCATGAACATACAAGGCTGAAAACCAAAATACAGGAGCTTTTGGGACACATGCAGAACGAGGGATGTGGGGGGACAAACAAACTATTTTTAGGATGCAAGTTGAACCGAGTTGTACATATACACTCAGGTTGCTTGTGACAAAATCGACTCAAGGCAGCGACCTTACGCCTCCTCCTTCCGAGCCCTGCCGTCGTCCTGCCTGCTCCCGCTTACATGTCTCGGAACTGACAGGTTTCTGCTGAACACACCACTGCTGACGAAGTGGCAGGTTTCTGACAATAACCTCTCTTGGCAGGATACTTCTGACCTGCTGCGCTACTCCAACAGCAGCATGCGGCTGTACCCGTCAGAAACAGCATCCTCTGGCCTCACGAGCACCGGGCACGGCCCGGGGAGCAGCGGGGATGGGGAGCAGGGGCACCAGCACCGTCTGCTTCTCCCCGAGGGGCACGGGCTGTCTGCTCTGCTTGTTTTACTGCTGCACAATACTTTCCTGATGCAACTGGGGCAAGCCATTGCTCTGTACTACCCGTAGAGCCAGCCAGGGCTCGGGAGGGCTGGCAGAGAAGTGCCCTTCGGGTGGCGGGAGGCAGCAGTTGTTTCAGCCCCGTTAATCCAGAGCCGGGGGGTAAGCGCTGCTGGAGAGGTGCCGTCACGCTGCCCTGGGTACGGACTTCACTTTGCAACAGCAGCGTTCTTCTCCAAGTGGGCTGGTGTCCAGAGGGAAGAGAAGTGACACACATCGGTGTTAACTAAGTAGAATCAAACCCCGGGAGTTTGAAGGAGAGCCATTTGCTATCTTTTAGACTTTTTTTTCCTAAATACAAAAAATTGCTCGGAGTATTTGTCAACAGTCTAAAGTAGTTTCTTCCACATTGAGTCTGATTTAGAGTCAGTGAAATTACTAATTCTTAAAAAAGAAAACAGTATTTTGCCTTTGTATGCAAGTCAAACAGAGAAAGCTCTAGTTTTGCAGATGTCTTGGGGGGCAGTATCCTGAATTTTAAGGCTTTTAATATCCCAAAGATTACGCCACTGTATTTGTATGCTATTTATACTGCTACATCTCTTCTACTGTCTTCTTAATTCTGGCTTTGACGGTAGGAGAAAGGATCGCTTAGTTTTCCCAAGGTTTTTGATCTGTGATGACAACTCTATCTTTGTTGAGTGCTGATGTCTAGTCTTCCCAGGAATCAGCCAGCATTACTGTAAAACTTACTGTCACTGAGCCCTGCCTTGATGGATGACCAAAGTAGCTGCTATTCTATTCAAAGGTAAGCAGGAAACTTATAAGAAATTACTCAAGAGAAAGTGGGAAAATAATGTGCAGTTCCAAGTGGCATGACAAAGCGATCTGCTTAAGCTCAGCACTTACCTCCCTGAGAACAGGCGTGAAAACACATCTCATCCATATTTGAATAGCTGATCACGTAACTGACTTGACAGGCCATTTATACGGAGAGATTAGATCTTCGTATCATAAACTGCGGGCTCTGTTGTGCCCTCAGCTACACCTTGCACATCTCAGCTTCATGCAGCCATAAAATGAAGAAACAGGACAAAGTGTCTCTTTTTCACTGCGCACATGTATTCCTATTCCTGCGTTGCTGCAAGAGTCTGCATCTTCTGTTAAATAAGAAAAGAATGCAGCCAACAGGTACGTTTAATAGCTATTTGCCAGGACTAATAATTACAAGCTAGCATATGTTTGTGTAATTGAGATCCCATTAACACGTGACTATCTTAAAAGAAAGAGGAGGGATGTATGGCTACAGATCACCTTGGCTTCAAGCATAAGAAATTTGGAAGAGTTGTGCAAGCAAGAGCTTGCAAGCACCGGGAAATCACAAGGTGAGGAGCAGCAGCCAGACTAGATTTGTCAAGAGCGAGTCCCATCAAACAAGCCTGACGTTCCGTAACGAGACGGCAGCACTGGTGGGAAAGGACACAAACACCCCATAGCTTGATTTTAGCAATGATTGTGACCAGCTTGAGGCTTCCTCCATGTAAGCTTGAACTACAGGCTGGTGAAAGACTGGCAAGATCCTTCTGCTTCGAGGTCAGGTATCGGCAGCGTGGTTGTGCAGAGCAGGGGCTGGATCCAGGTCTGCTCCACGCGTCTGGCGTGGGTGCAGGAGATCAGAGAGCATGCTTATTAGTTTGGCTGATGGCATCAAGACACTAGTTATTCAAGAGGGAGAGACTAGAGTGCGTAAGTATCTTGAGAAATTGGACCAAAAAATGGACAAATAAAGAAGTAAGATAAAAATTCAGTAGCACTGCAACAGGGGAAGAAAGAAAAATGGTAAGGCAGCACTTTCTGCAGAAGGGATCCAGGAGGCAGAGGGGATCACAAACAGAGCCCGTGTCAGCAACACGCTGCTGGGTAAAAAAGCTTCATCCTGCTGGGACACGTTCAGCAGAGGAAGGTGTGTGTGGGAGGAAAGCATCCCACCCGGGAGAAGCAGGGAGGCCTCAGCTGGAGCAGCGTGGGCAGCCTGAGCACAGCGCTGCAGGAGGGACGAGCGCCTGATGGTCAGCGTGCAGAAAAAAGGAAAAATATTTTTTTTTAAACCCCCCAAGAATCAGTAAACATCTGGGCACCATGACCTATTTGGAAGACTGGAAGCTCCAAGATTTCTGGCTTAATCATAAAAGGAGCCAGCAGTTCTGGTAACATAATTCAGGTATGAAAACACATGTTTATTGAAAAGGGGGATGAGGATGGAGGATATTCACAGAGGATAAGACAAAGTAGTGAGTTAAAAATCACACAAGAGAAGTTTCCTATTCTGGGAAATCTGTTAACAGCAGATGTAGGGAAGCACCGGGACAGGCTGCTGGAAAGGGGCAAAGGCTGCAAGACAAGCCTGGACAGACATCTGTCCTTCTGCGCTTTGAGGTACAGAGGAGGCACCTCCGAAGGGAGGGAGGGAGACAGAGGGGATGATCCGTCTCCAGGGGCTGGCACACATCCCCCTCTCCCAACCCTGCTGAAGGATGTGGAGCTGCACGGGCGCTGCTCCTCCTCGGGGAAGCTGGAGCAGCCCCCAGCCCGCACCAGTGGCTAACACCGCTTCAGGGTACATCCACATACAAGGTACCACCACCAGCACCCTTCCCACTGCTTCGGGGCAAAAGCCAGGCAATAAGCCTTTACTTTAAGGCTACAGATCAACATTTTGTGGCAACAGACAAGACTAGTCACCTGCAAGGATGCAATGGTGGCTTATTTTGTAGGCCCTTCAACATTTTCATCTACTACTGTCAGCTTTCTACAGGGAATTACATGTAAATAATTTTCAAGCTTACTTTGCATGGTTATGGACACTTCCAGCCTTGCCCCAAGTCCTGTTTCCAGTAGGCTGGAGGTGCTGGCCAGAACACGCAGCTGTACAACAGCATCTCTGAACGTGTTGGTCTGCTCAGCAGCTGAAGCTCTGGGTCCTGAGGCCAACCAGCATCCCTCTGGCTCTCACCGAGATTCCTGCAGAAAGAGTCAAAATACCCTTCCTCAATTAGGGATCCCCCCGATACATCCTAATCCAGGCCCCTCCTTGGATTAGGACGTAGAATGGTACAAGACAACATAGGTTATGAAAGGGACCTGCCTCTCCCCAAATAAACTTCAAGGAGAAGACTCGTCATGCTTGGTTTAAGGGTGTCTTGAACTGCTTGTTCTTTGGAGCCAAAGTTTCAAACTGGAAAACTAAAAATAATTGCATCTGTGTGATGAGGAGAATCAGACTGTGCTTGTAAGTGCTAGGTAAATTCTGAATTTTATTATTTTATTATGTGTTAATATTGCCATAATGAACAGATCCACAGATATTCTATAAAGGCATCTAGTGTTCTAACACCTGTGTATGAGTATCAATCTCACCAAGATAATCACGTATGTAGAAATATTAACATCTTGGGCACAGAACAGAGTGCTGAAATTCAAGTACAATAGTCTGATAAAGCAGCCAGCACAGACAAACATCTTCCGTATCCAAAGCAGTTCTACAGCCTTGTTTAACAATTGCCATTTAGAATTTAAAGTATCAACATTGCCTAGTCTGCAAAATTGTACCATGTAATTGGGAGTTAAATTCAGCTACCCACAGCAACAGCAGAGTACCGAGAAAACACAGACCTGCATCTATGCTAGGTTTTTAATTCCTTTTTTTTAATCCGAGACTAAATGACTATGTTCTATTACCAAAGGAATATTGAGACAGAAAGCAAATGCAGAGGGACGCTCACGAGTAGGCAGCTGTTCAGGAAAACAGTTTAACAAAAATAGCTACTCCGCTGCTTGGATATCCTCCAGAGTCAAGCTGGAAAGCTCCACGTGCACTTGAGTTAGAGAAAAAAGGCAAGGCTCCCACCCACCGTCTCTTTCAGGACCACGTCACTTTGCTCTCCCACTCTTCAGTGACCTCTCAAGGAGACTGAACAGCAGAAGGCTCTTCAAAGAGGTTTAACACAAATCAAACACATTTTCAGCTAATGCATAATAAAATCTGTGCAACTTGCTGCCATCAGATATCAGAGATATATGGATCCAGAAGTAGTTTGGGGATATTTGTGTAAGGCCGGTCCACTGGTGCTATTAAATCCAACGGCCAAGAAATCCCCACACCAGCAACTGCTGAAAGCTGGGACTAAGCCAGAGGAAATATGACCCTATTCAGACTCTATTTCTCATGTTGTTTCTTAGTCACTTGCTGTCAACCGGTCACTGGCCTCAACTAAGTCTTTAGTATGAAATAGCGTGGCATTAATTTCATTTTAATATGAAATAGTGGTTTAATTTGAGAAACCCCCCAAGCAGCCCTACAGCATCTAGGTCACCAAGAGAAACCTAGTCCTGGGGTCTCAGGATGAAGTCTCTGGGTGGCATTTGAAAGCACATGCATGAGCCTGACCAGAGAGCCCCGAAGAGTAAGGGCAGAGGAAGGGTTTGCTCCCGATAGCATCACCCAGGCAAAGGGGAAACTCTCGAGCAATGGGTTTCCCTTTTATTTTCTCCTGTCGCGGTGCCGAGTCCCCACACAGTACATTGTCCCCATTCACGAGGGCATATTGCATCTGCCTTGTTCTTCTGCCCTTCAGCACAGCGTTCACCCACCAGGCAGCCCCTGTGCCCTGCAGCTCGCTTCCAGAGCACGGTGTCGTGTATTTCAGTCATGACAGGAGGCACCACGTATTGAAGCAGCTCTTGAATTTTGTTCAGAAAGAGGTTTCACAGCCTCTGAAGTTTGTTAGCTGCACTGGCTTGTCAGCAGAGAAGTAGTTTCCACCAGTCCAGTGTGAAGCAACTTGACTGCACAGCCAAGAGAGAAGAAACCGTCTGCGTATGCTAAACTCAAAGGCTTTTCAAGATTACCTCTGGGACTGGGTTCCTCCCTCATCGCCAAAACGGCCCAGCTGTAACCCACACCTACACATGCTATGGGCTTGCTCCTGCATCTGCACTGCTAACACAACCACAGCAGCAACACACCTCCTGCACACACCAGGCCGAAGCATTGGTCCATAATCCCGAACTCCTGTGAACCTGCACAGTGCTCCACCGTTCCCACCTCACACCTTACTCCTGGCACTGAAACCACCGCATAACTCAGCTCTTGTGAGTAACCCCTGCTGCTGGATGAGACCTTTCCAAATCACACGTTATCAAGACAACCATTACCAGGGTCTCACTAACTGTGCTGTGTTCCAGCTAAATCCACCCACCTCCCACCCAGAAGAGAAGCGAGCCCATCATTTAGGCAACTAGGAAACACAGTAAAAGCCTCAGGAGTAAGTAATTTATGTTTTGTACTTAAATAACACAAGCCAGTCCAAAGAAAGATAAAACAACAGAACTCAATCACCTGTTTTGCAAGGCTGCTTTCCTAGGGAGCAACACAGCATTCACAGCATCAGAGAGCAGAGACAACAGAGCCCAACAAAGCACAGAGTGACAGCCACAACTTACTCCTCTCCATAAGCAGGAACAGATACCACCGCACGATGCAGTGCCACTGCTCCACAATGTAAAGCTGGAGCTCATATTATAAACCTCGGTTCCATACTTGAGCAAACTTGGCTCACCTCAGGCCACGGTCACACCGAGCTTGTATGCAGCGAGCGCTGGGGCATCACCACACTCAGCACCGCACCCTTGCTCTGCTCCCAGCCCAGCTGCTCTGTCATGACTCCTCACAGCACAAGACATGACCCCAGCTCCAGCCTGAAGGCTGGACTGGAGGGCCAGCATTATAAAGGCAACGAGATGAGCACCTCCTGTGTAAGACAACGAGATGAGCACCTCCTGTGTAAGACAACGAGATGAGCACCTCCTGTGTAAGACAACGAGATGAGCACCTCCTGTGTAAGACAACGAGATGAGCACCTCCTGTGTAGCCGCCTGAACTCCCACCAATATCAGCTGCATGGTGTTAATAAGCCACCAAACACAGATACTATTAATCGATGTGTGATCAACATTCAGTGCAAAACGGCCCCAGGAGCGACTCTCCTCCCCTTGATTATCCCCAAGCAAGAGTTAAATATTGCAAGGGCGTAAGTTATATGAAATTTGGCTTGAACTATTACTAAATGGTAAGATGCAGTCATTTCTTTGCTGCATGTCAGAATGCTATTCTGCTGAATGAGACTGTCTAGAGATGGCAGCTAAAAGCAGCGGCGACCTCCATGCCCAGCAGGTACTGCCTGAATAGCACATCCACAGTCCGCTCCGCTGAATGCAGTTTAAATCTAGTATTTCCCTAACAAGTTGTTTCTCTCACACAGATTTTTATCTTCGGTCCATTTTGACATCTCAAGGAATTCATCAAATCACCATTTGTAGGTGCTGTGAAACAGCTGTTTCCAGTGCTAATAGCAATGGCTTATCTTAAAAACCCCAAAGCCCTCCAAACCACCCCATTTCTGTAGCTCTTTCGGATCAAATAAAGGGCTGTTTGAAATGGGGTTTCAGGTTATTACAGCTGTGGAAGCTTCCACCGGGCGTGAAGGGACGGCCGCTAACCCTGCCTGTCAGCCCAGTGCTGGCGTGCGGCCGGCTGCCGGGGCGCGGGCACCAGCCGGCCCCGCTGCCACCCACCGCGGCCCTGCAGCACCGCGGCCCGAGGCGTTGCAGTCGCACAGAAACACGCTGGAATAAATAAAAGGGCACCGATATGTTCTCTCATCGCCATCCCCTCTGTGCGCTGTGCCCGCAGCGTTCCCCTCCAGGCTGCGGGTTTCATTGTCCTGCGATTGCCATGGACCGAGTTTCCCGTATTTTCGTCTCTCCCAGAGCCAGCGAGCCGGGCTGGTGCGGCGTGGACAGTTTCCCTGGGCAGGAGCATCGTCGGGACCTCACTGCCGGCAGAAGCGCCCTGCGCCATCTGCGCCGAGCAGTTTGTTTGCAGAGCACGGCTACCTTCTGTTTGCTGCCTTCAGAAACGAAATTGCGTGATGCAGGAACAATCACAGGGAAACGTTTCTGTCATCGTCGCTGGTACCCTCGGCTCTACGGCCTCCTGAATGTGAATTAGTGGCTTAAGCAGTTTATTCATTCATGGCAATCTGTTCATTTCGTTTCAAGAGATTGTATAGCTCCGGGAAGCCTTGCATGGGTTTTTTTTTTTCCTTTCTAAGCTCTGACTACAAGATATTCTTTCTTTATTTTTCTCAGATCATTTCTGCTTCCACTCTGCTGGGCTGATGTGTGAGACGGCGCTGGCCGCAGAAATGGGAAGGAGGAAGATTTAGGACTTGCGTGGAGAGCGCCGAGGCGGACGCCAGTTACCCAGAGGTTGCACTCGGCATCTGCGCGGCTCGGCGGGGCCGGGGGCCTGGCAGCGGTGCAGGATGCGGCCATCCGAAGGCTGTCACCCTCCGGGCCCTCCCACCCACGGCTCAGCACCACGGCTCAGCACCACGGCAGCCGCTGTTGCAGCACACGCGTCGCCCCGCGCAGAGGCCCGGGCAGCCAGCCGGTGTCACGGCGGGTGGGAAAAGGACGGAGCCCCGCGTCCCTTGAGATAAGCTGCACCAGGAAAGCTGAGTTGGGTCTCTTGGGAAAATGAAGTTTCCCAAAGCTGCCGGCGCTCCCTGATCACCACCCCACCGCAGCGCTGCCGGAGCGGTCGTTTCCCTTCGGTGGCCAATGCCACCAGCACATCACTGCCCTGTTTACTGACATATTCGGCTTCGTTTTTCAAAGCAAAAAGCACAAACCCATGTAAATCTTTCCAGAGCCTAAATAAATGTTAGTTTTACAGAAAGCACATCATCCAAATTGAACTTTTGTTTTGTTGTTTGTTTTTTTTTTTTCACGGATTGTTTTTATTTTTCGAGATTTTTGCAAAAAATATCCAAACCAAACCAAACCCAAAGCAGCTCGTTAGCGCAAGTGTATGAAGGTGCGAGAAAGGAACGGCAAGGCAGCGGAATCGCATTCCAGGCACAGCTGAGGGTAGCACAACATCTGTCTTTGGGCAGGAAGCCAGAACTGAGCTTGGCATCATCCAGGTTTCGGCTGAATCCTGTTTTACAGCTTTGGTGGGACGCAGCGGTGCTCAGCACAGTGCTTACCTTGTGCAAAGCAGCCTATTCCTTCTCCTTTCCTTGGGATCTGGTGGCACAGGCTCTGCGAAGAAAAAACTCTCATTAAATCTGCTCTTGTTTCCTGTTCTTTGGGATTTTCCCCTCCTTGCTGGAGCTCGGAAGGGCTGTACCACACCAAAGCAGATATACTATTAGTCGGTTGTCCAGAACTAAATATTAGTGTTACAGAGCGGAGATTTGGCAGGAGGCTTATCTGTGCTGCCTTTGAAATCGGTGTCCTCAGTGTGGGCATCTAAGACTGCAGCAGGGACCTCCAAACCACACGATTCTGTTTCTAAAATACAAAGTGTTATTTGTACAACGTCGGTTCTCCAGTGTTTCTCTTCCCCTGTGACTTTCATTAGTTGGCAGACAGTATGAAAATGTGCAGCTGCATTTAACAGATCACATTTTCAAGCAGACATTTCAGGTCTGGCTTATGCAATTTGATCCATTAATCATATATTTCTGAGTCCAGAAATAATGTTAAAAAAGTGTATATAGTTATGGGTTATTAGGGTAAATTGGTTTTCACAATGGCTTTGTTCATTTCTGTCGTGGTTTCCTGACACCAATCTGGCCAACTGCTATTTTCCACTATTTCTTTCATCTGTTAATTCCAGCAAACGAAACTGGATATTCCCCACACCTCCAACACGTTCTTGCTGGCTTCTTAGAAATTATTTTGATTTCACTGGTACTGAAAAACACGAACATTTGATGAAAATACCCATGTTCACTTGCAAGACCGGAGCTTCCAAATTGTTGCTGTTGCTGATTAGTTTTCTGTGAAAAAAAGGGTTGTTATGAGATATCAGACAGATCACAGCACCGCTCTGTGTCCTCTATGCCATGAGTAGCTACTAATGAACAGCCACACTTATCAGCTCTTAAGATACTCAGTAGCTAAACCTTTAGCTCATGTTGAAAACCTGACTCTTTAGTTCGAGTGTTTTAATGGATTCCATCCATAGAATATGCAAGCATTAAATGAAAAAGCTGATATTAAAACTAAGAGTATCTGAAATGTAATATGAGAGATTTAAAACAAAAGTCATGTAGAAATTAAGATTATTCTTGTCTAGAAACACAGTTCACAAGTTCTTTAATATCCTTTCTAACAGGAGACAGCAAAATGCGTTTGAAGAAATCAAGAAGAGGTCAGGAATAACCCAGGAGCAAACGCTGAATCCCCAGTGAACCAAGATTTCAACCAATTCTGCTGAAAACAGCGGACTGTTGACTGGGACGTGCGTAGGGGCGGGAGAAGAAGAGACGTAGCAGTAGAAAGCCAGGAAAGCCCGCAGACTTGTTTGCAAGTTCCTTCGCATTTGCTGTGGAAATAAAGTTATGGTAATGAGGGCAGCCTCAAACGAGACAGCGGGGTGTAAAATCATTGAAAACCTGAGCTTCTGGGTCTTTTCTCAGGCTCTGGGAAGGACCTTATCTTCCGATCAATGAATCCCTCCGTAAGCTGATAGAAAGTTCCGGGGAAACAACGTAAAACTGCAAACAGAAGCTTGAGTGGGAGACTCTCCTCGGGCACTCGCAGCAGGCTGCGTGCAGCAGCGTGCGGAAAAAACACTTACTGCTGAAATTCTGCATCCCCGTTTGTCTCCTGGTAGACTTTGAAGTGCTTTTGCTAGAAGAACTCTGTCTTCAGAATGGATTTCTCATTTTATTGCAGAGCAGATATGAAGCAAAAGGAGAACTGCGCATTTGTTTAAACATTCCTAGCAACGCACCGCATGCTGCTGTGGTTCCAGAAATGAATTTGGCGGTCGTTGGAGCAGCCTGCCTTTGAACTGGGCAATCCCGAGTCAATGGCGAGCGTGGGCTGAGGACGGCTGCTCCGTCCCGCAGCGCTGGCGGGAGCAGGGCTGCGGGAGCCCTTCGTGCCGGCGCCGCTCCCCTCCCACGCGTCCCTACCAAAGCCTCGCATGTGCCGCCTTTCCAGGCACGGGTGCCGACAGACCCCGGTGCCGTGCGGAGGCTTCTCCCGATCCCAGCGACCTGAAGCGATGGGGACACGATCGTGGTGCTGGGTTAAACACATACCTGCAAGTGTGCTCGCTAGAGCCGGGCAAACCCACCCTTTAACAGTTGGGCTCGACGGTCTTAAAGGTCTCTTCCGACCTAACCGATTCTGTGATTCTGTGATGAGACAAGGATCTGCCAAAGCCCTCGCTGATGGGCTCCTCCAGGGGCGCGAGACCCGTACGAGCACCCCGACCCCCTGCATGAGTTTTAGCCGCCTACTCGCAGCACAGCAGCGCAGTGTTAAACCGCGTGAGCTAGAACCATCGCCTCTGCCGATGGCGTTCACACACAAGCAGCCGCCAACCCGCAACTCCACCGTGTCGCCTTTGAGTACAGCCGTACCTGCCAGCTACTTTGGAGATGCAAATGAGGGTTTTTTTTGCAACTTAACAAGCTCCCCACTAACATTTTGCATATGCCGTTACTGGAGGGTTCCTGAAAAGTCAGATTCTTGTGGTACATATGGCACGTCCACACCTTGTTGGATGTATGTGGCATTGCCCAGGGTAGAAGGCTTTGTTACTGATGGTCTCTGCCCAGCTCAGGACACAAAATAACTGCAAAGCATCAATATTTTCCACAGAAAAAAAAATCCTTTTTACACAATATTTTTTTCAAAGTACAGAAGAAGTTTCTATGGAAAGCACAGCGACGTGCACTTCGTGTTACCGTGGCTCATCCTCTCCCCAGGGGCAAGCGCTCATGTGAGGCACGGTACAACGAAGGATTCCGCAGGCACGTGTAAGAGCAGCTGCAGGTTGTGCCAGCAGAGCACCAAAGTCTGTTGTGAAGCAGATATTAGTATTTTGGCGGCCAGCACTGGTACAGGTATCCAGAACTTCTCAGAGTTCTGCAAAATGGACGTGCTTAACCCGGTCCTGATTTACTGAAGGAGCTCGTTTTTAACATTCAGCCCCATTTGGTACCACAGGCGTGAAAGCCAGAAGCCCGTATCTCCAGATTGCCTTTGGGTGACAGAAATATAAAAGTGCAAAATAGAGTCCATCCCAAATTTTAAAGGGCAACGTTACAAAATATTCATGAGCAACGTTGTTCAGATCTTCCTGTACCCTTCTTTGGCTGCTGTTCAGTTACTCTCTCAAAAAACACCTCCCCAGTTCCAAGCAGCCTGCCAAATTTCAGCGTTAGGACATTGTTTTCAGGGTTCATGCTAAACTTGGAAAGAGAAGATGCCACAGCAACCTGGGCTCCTCCTCCCCACACCAGCCACCGAGGATCCAACCTCCCTTTCTTGCACCTGCAATTAATTAAATGACAAAAAAGTGCCGTTTTGATGTTCAAGGACCTGATGAATCGGCGCTAGCAGGGACGCAGGCAGCAAACCAGCCTGCGGATGCAAAAAGGCAGAGGAGATGGAAGAAAAACAAGCCTCTTGTCAGCAGAGAGTCATAATAACCTGGGTGCTTTCAGGTAATCTTTAAAATGCCAGGACAATTATTGCTCGCTCTGCCCAGCTTTGCCGCCTTCATTTTTTAATGACCCAAGCTACAGCTTCTTCTTAACTGAACCTGCTAATCTCAGGCATCGCTGGAGGGGAAGGTGCTGTTTATTAGCGACAAACCATGTGTGCAGCCTCTTCTTTTGCTGACCTCTCGTCCTTTCGAGCAGAAAACCCCCCTAATTTCCAGTTCCCTCACAGCAGGCATAAATCCCATGCCCACGGCAATGCTGTGCCGTGCAAGGCAGGAGCACAGGTTTTGCTATGGCTTCGCAGTGCAGGGAGTTTTAAGCGCTGGCCTTTGCCTTCCTTCTCAACTATATTATCTGAGTAACCTTTAAAAAAAAAAGATGAAGCCATTTAAAGTGCTGTTAAGCAGCGCGGGTGCACAGGGCTCCTCGCTCAGCCGTCCTCGGCCAGGCTGTGGCAGCCGTGGGGCTCGGCCGCACCTCGCAGAGCACCGCAAACAAGAAAAGATCATCGGCTCTTCAGAAACAATCCTCAAGGTCTCCGTTTGCATGAAAAAGAGTATACACTGAGCTCAAATACAGGTACACCAAACAAAGGGTAATACGAGTTTATCAGCTGGAGAGCTGTCGATATTACTTAACTTCTGCGTTGAATCAAAAGTTTCAAATTATAGTCATCACAGGCGATCTTTAATGCAAACCAGGGAGCACTTTCTGAACACTGACTTACAATTCCTTTTGAAATGGGAAATACTGATAAACAGAAAATACCACCTGAGGATCTGCAGGCAGAGGTTATCATCGCCTTCGGTTATCCTCGCCGTTGCGAATTTGCTCGTGTTAGCGAGGCCGGGACTGAGCGGCGCAGGGGAACGCAGGGTCTTACCGAGTGAAGGGGGTTCTGGGCAGGACTGGGAGCCAACTGGTCAGGGCTGGGTGTACCGAGGTGGAGCAGACACCTATTACTCGTTCTCAGGAGGGGTCTGGCAGCCGGGATTTGCCGGCTGAGCGTTGCAGGCGAGGCTTGAGGGCTCTCTGACGCTTGTTCCCATGACTGTCCCAGCTCGCCTTTCCCTCCAAGAGCACCGGCCAAAGCCGCTGCGGAGACACTGGGGAACCGCGTGCTCGTGGTGCTGCTGGCGCCTGGCTCCTGCCCTCCTGATCTCTCACAATAGTCTCACTCTTGTTTTTATAACCCACGCGTGCTCTCCAAGAGCTTACACGTTTTGTAACTCCATCTTTAGTGACGAAGTTTCTTCTGGGATGATGTGGATCTGCCAGCTGGGCCACAGGCGAGACTAGGAGCTAACAGCTTCCCAATACAGAATACGCCCCAGCGGCAGCTGGTGCCAGGTAATGAAACCAGCGCTGTTAGCACCGTGGGATAAGCATGGGGAAGGCGCAGCTCAGTGCCCGCTCCGTGGTGGCACAGCGCAGGAGCGGGGAGCTTTCTGCCCCTCCCCGTGGCTCCTCTGGTTGCCTCCTCCTCCTCGCTGCGGGGTAAGAGCCTGCAAAGGGCAGTCACCGCGTGCTTTCTGCGGTGCACGAGTTTTCTGTGTGGTACCTTCTTTGCATCACCTTAATACGGCGTTTAAAACTGCACACAGGCAAGATAAAAATGGTTCGAAGAAGCTTTGCTTTCCTCCAGCCCAGCCTGGCCCAACTGTCACCTTGATGGCTCAGGGTGGTGGCTGTGCTGCGGTGCACGGGGGCTAGCAAGCAAGGCCAGCAGGTTGCCCGGTGTCTGCCAGGTCTGTCCAACCTCCCCCATCCCCGAGTCACGGGGCAACCCCCACGCGGGTGGGACGGTCGGCAGGGGAATCCCTCTATGGTGGAGAAGCCGGGAACGGCATCTCCGCGCAGGGACCATTTTCCAGCGGACACCGTCTGCATTCGGAGCTCGTTTTGGCTAGAATGTTTAACCTCCTGGGCCGAGGCGGTTAGCTTCCAGGGGGAAGGGGGCTCAGTAAGGTAAATGCTGTAAATCTTTGCAGTTCTTAGGTATAAAAATCCAAAGGATTGTTTAGACTCATGGAAAGAAATGACACTTTTGTCCAAGCCCGGCAGAACTCACCAGAAGGGATGACAAGGCGGAGGTGAGTCCCGGGGAGCGCGGCCAGCAGCCCAGGCTCTCCCGTGCACCAGCTTCTTACAAAGAAATACAAGCCAGGGCAGAAAAAGTCATCTGGACCATGTCCCAGGGTTACAGCAGGCAAAGGCAGACCTGAGGCATGCTGCTTCCCATGTGGCAGGGGAAGGCAGCAGCAACAGAGGACCAGAGCACTTTATTGTCACAAAGATCACCCTCAGTTTATCTTATTGTGCCTCCAGTGTGTTGCTGCTCTGTTGGCTTTGGCATTTTCGCGCAAGAGAACAAGACAGTCTGACAGTCACGGGCAGCAAGGACACCAGCCCGAGCTGCAGAAGGATCCACCCGAGGAGCATCTTCTACAGCGTGAACAAACCACTGCTCCAGCCCAAATCAAGCAGGGTTGTGCTTCAATTTAAGAATGACCTTTGCCAGGTGCCCCCCAGTCAAAGCTTCCATAGTTCACACCCACTCTGGCATTTTTAAGACAAAGCACTACTGTTGATGATCATCCTGAAACACCAGGCAGAAAATAGAGCCTTATTCTGCTGAGTTCTGGGCAAATCCAAATCAGAAACCCAACCCAGGTCTAAGGACTGGCTCTGAGAGTGGTTACAGAAGCAAACATGAGCCTCGAGGGTTCGTGGGTGCTGAGGATCCAGCGCTGGGGATGGTTCCTCCGTGAGCACCAAAGGGGCAGAACAAACACTCCAGATCCATCCTGCCATGAAGTAAACTCCATTCCGCTCTCGACGTGATCTCAGTGCAGTTACGCAATGCATAAATGAAGGTCTGTGTCAGAAGAAACCGGCCTCCCCGCTGCTAGTCTGCAGTCCCCAGCCCTTCGTGACTGCCTTCTCCTGCTCCTGCGAGCAGCGCAGCTCGGGCAGCTGCGGGGACGGCGGGCGCGAGGCTCGGGCTGATGGCCGACGCGTCCCAGACGTGGGATTGCCCCAGGCCGCAGCTGCAGCCCCCAAGCACGCCGCCGGGCACGCCGATCCCCCCGTGCATCCGTTCAAGGCTATTGGTGCTGACCAGGTTCGTACGATCACAAATTCATTGCTTGATATTTTGATCATCAGCATTTGAAAAACCATCCGTGTGTTCTCTGATGGTTCAAGTCTACGTGCTGTCCAGCCATATTTAGCACAGACCTCGCTACCTTCGCCCCTACCAGGCAGAGCCCGATGCGGCGACGGCAGCGCTGAGGGGCCCCGACGCGGGCTGTGCCTCCTGCTCTCGCAGGGCGGCAAGAGAGCCCCGCAACCGCCGTCACACAAAGCGCTTCCCCGAGTCTCCTTTCCGTTGCCGTTATTTTCCGCTTACCCTTTTCGTGAGCCCCCAAACTCTCCTTCCTCGCTGTTCTGTATTTTTTTCTCCAGCACTGGTAACGGGTGTTGGGACTCTTTCTGTGACGTCTGTGGCAGAAGGTTTAAGATAATTCCTCCCTCTCTCCTGCCTGCACCAAAGGTCTGGGGAGTCAAGTGCTTTCGGCTTTAAAACTAACACCCAGCTCTACACAGCCTTTCCAGGAGCAGCCCGTGCAATGCAAGGGAGTGCTCTATTCATCCGCAAAATCCAAAGCGTTTCAGGTTTGCAGCTGGCATCCTAATTTCCTGACAGAAGTAATCACTTTGTTTCTTTCCATGGGTGGCTATAAATATTTAAACATATGAGAGATAATACTATAAAGTTATCTATTGTTCAAAAATAAAAATATAAATAAATATCTCTGTCATGGTA
Organism: Phoenicopterus ruber ruber; assembly: GCA_009819775.1. Classification (NCBI taxonomy): domain Eukaryota; kingdom Metazoa; phylum Chordata; class Aves; order Phoenicopteriformes; family Phoenicopteridae; genus Phoenicopterus; species Phoenicopterus ruber. Next base: position 968,338 of record CM020219.1, read on the forward strand.
AAAACTTAAGGTCAGTACAACTGTAGCTTTAGAAAATACAATTGCGTGGAAGAAAAATCTTGGTTCAATGTATTAACAATATACAAAGAGTTCTGCTTCTCAAACGTATAAAAGATTTGGCAGGTAAATAATATATTCAATTATCAAGTCATAAATAATAGCGCGAGTTACTTCTGTCCTAGGAACCACTCATATTTAATACAGAAAAACAAATTTTACCTTCACTTTATTGCCCTCTGGTGTAGAAGTGGGGGCATGCACCTCTGCCACCACCTCCGCCACCTCCGCCACCAGTGCCACCACCACCACTGCCACCACCGCCACCACTGCCACTGCTGCCACCACCACCACCGCTACCGCCACCACCACCACTGCCACCACCACTGCTGCCACTGCTGCCACTGCTGCCACCGCCACCACTGCCACCACCACCGCCACCACCACCGCCACCACCACTGCCACCACCGCCACCACTGCCACTGCTGCCACCACCACCACCACTACCGCCACCGCTGCCACTGCCACCACCACTGCTGCCACCGCTGCCACTGCCACTGCTGCCACTGCCACCGCCACCACTGCCACCACCACCGCCACCACCGCTACTGCCACCACCGCCACTGCCACCACTACTGCTGCCACCGCTGCCACTGCCACCACTGCCACCACCACCGCCACCGCTGCTACTGCCACCACCGCCACTGCCACCACTGCCACCGCCACCACCACCGCTGCTACCGCCACCACCGCCACTGCCACCACTGCCACCACCATTGATACCACCGCTGCCACTGCCACCACTGCCACCACCACCACCGCCACCACCGCCACCGCCACCACCGCCACCACCGCCACTGCCACCACCGCCACTGCCACCGCCCCTGCTGCCAGCGTCACCCTTGCCGAGCAGCTCCCTCCTCCCCGGCCCCTGCAGAAGGTGCCGGGGGAGCGCTGCCCTCCTCACCCGGGGGAGACCGGCTGCTGGAGGATGCCGCAGGAGGCACATGGCTACGCGCATAGGGCTCCTCTGAAATAAATGAATAAATGGGCTGTTTATAAAAGACAGTGAATTAAAATGCATGTTGTCTTTAAAATGTAATGCAATGTTACCGTGAAACGTCATTAACAATGTTAAGGAGAGAAAAAAATCTTTAAAATTAAAAATAAAAATGACTATAAATATTCCAATGAGATCTTCATAGTTAGAGAGACCCTTGGGGGAAAAAAGCCCCTCCCACTGATTTTTTTCACCGGAATTGTTTATTGTGCCTTTGACCAGCATCGGTTCCCCGCGTCTGGGAGCCTGTCAGGTTCTGCTGTCTGGTCATCTCTGGGGGAACTGCAGCCAAGTGATTTAGGACAACAAATCCTTCACGGCATATGCCGCCAACGTAGATTGTGATAAGAGCCGACACAAAAATGTGGAACATATAGATGAAAAGTAAACGTTGTTCCCTGTAATTTGATGGGAAGGACTTTTTCAAGTATTCCTATGTTTTGTTCAAATTAACTTATCTCTGTTTTTCCGCAGAAACCCAAAGAGCTGGAGGGAAGCAAGAAGGAAACTGAGTAAATAAATAAACAAGTAAACAAATAAATAAACACAAGATGATTGAGTTTTTGCATTCAGATTTTACCAAGAGCGAAAACAAAAGGATACTTGAAATGTTGTTATGCACAAACAGTTCTGTTACAGTAAAGAATATGTTTTTAAATACATATTTTCGGAGTGAGGGCGCTGAGGTCTGCATCTATATACGTACTCACACATACATATGTTGGAGAGTTTGTTGGAAAATGCTACACATTAATAATGTACTAATGCATTAAATACCTTGATCGATCAACCAGCTCTAGCAGATACATCAGCTCTACAGACGGTGATGATTCTGCTACCAAAACCCGTGTGTTAACCTGACCTAGCCGTGGTTCTGCTCCAGGACTCGCCGGTCTGCGTCAGCGGCTGTTGGGCAGTGCCCGGGTCAGCGCCGTAGCTGTGCCCGCCCGCTCCGACACGGGTCTGAAGGAAAGGCAGCACGGTCTGAAGGGACGGACACACGGTCACTCCACAACGTATGTGCAAATTGCATCGCTCTGATTTAAGCTAAATCAGTGCCTGCGTCCTTTTTGTACCTGCTGTCCCCAAACCCTTTTTCCAGCTGACAGTATGTGCCGTGTTCTTATTCACCAGGTTCTTTAAGTTAATAAAATCAACTCTGTTCCTTCTTTCCCGGGCAGCCAGAGGAAGGTGCCGAGTCTCCCAGCAGGCTGGAGCCTCCCCCGCCGCGGAGTGACGGAGAAGCGCACCCTGCCCTCGGGCAGATTTCAGGGGACAGAAAATCCACGTCACCTTCCTTATGACAATATGACGGTTTGATTGGCTCAGTCTTAAAAATGTTGTTTTCCTTCTATTTCAAGCTTGTTTGGCTGCTGCTCTCAGGCACTGGACCTTGTTGTACCTTTGCTTGGCAGATTAGAGACCTTTGCTATCAGAAATCTCCTCTGCAAGTGCTTAGGTAGTGATGAAATCAGGTTTTTTCATCGGGTAAACTAAATAGACTGAGCCTGTTTAGTCCTCCACCGCAAGGCAGGTTTTCTGGACCTCAGATCATTCTTGTCACACCTCTCCTGAAACTGTTCTAGTTTATCACCGTTGTCCCAGAAAGGACGTGCGCTTTGCCGAAGTGCATGTAAGAACCACAGCAGCCGCACACCAAACTGCCTCCGAGGCAGCGTTTGGCTTTACGAACCATTTTCGCAGGATATCACCACATTGGTGCACACAGGGACTCTTTGGTTATGTGCTGAATGCAACGGTACGCTTATTTTATAGTAATAATAAGTTTTCAGTATGTCCAAAATATCTCTAAAACACCGGACAGCATGTTTCTGCAGGGCAACACTTGAGTACTTTTCCCGTGGGGAAGGGGCAGTCCACAAACCATTTAGGAGCCGGAATGTTCTCCTGGTTCCAAACGCACGCCTTCGAGGGTTCGTCCCGCGGAGGTGCCCGCCAGCGCTGGCACGCGTGCCCTTGGCGTGCGCGGGGCCCGTGCCAGTTGCCGACGGGCGCAGACAGCCGTGGCTGGGCAGGCGTGCGCACCCGCGCCGGGTGAGCCGTGGGCAGCGCGGGGTGCAGGGGGAGTGTACCCGCACGGGTGTTAGCGACGGAAATCCCTGCGAGTTACGTGTGCAGTCCTTGCGAATAACTACAGGCAGATTTTCCTAGCTGTCTCTTTTGATTTAGTAGCTTTAATGCAAGAAGCAAACAGATTAATCCATGGAGCCGGTGGGTTTGCTGGTATCCGTGGGTTATAATTTTGCAAGGATGTGAGCAGATTACAAATTTCTCTTCTGAGGACAAGTTTTCTATTTCTCTTGCTGGGCTTCTGCAGGTGCGCATTCGTCGTTACACAGAGCAAAGCCGGCGGGAGACGCCTCTGTGGGAGAGGTAACGGGTGCACGGCCTGATGCACCGGCATCGGATGGGGGAGGTAACGGGTGCACGGCCTGATGCACCGGCATCGGATGGGGGAGGTAAGTGGGTCCATGGCCTGATGCACTGGCATCAGATGGGGGAGGTAACCGGGTGCATGGCCTCATGGACCCGCGTCAGATGTCCGCAGCCGTGCCCTCCCGCTCTGTCGCCTTGCGCAGGGCACTCTCGCAGGCCTCCAGGAATCGCTAGCAATTCTGGCTGCATCTGCCTAGGATGTGCCAGCTCCAGCTGGGAGGGGCTGGATAACTGGGATCCCCGACCACTGTGCTCCAGCCAGAGGAACCTTCTGTTCCCGTAGTGCAGAAGACCCCAGGGAGGCCTCCTGCCTCCCCCTCTGCCAGCACAGCCATACAAGCTCTTAGTTTCCCATTTCTAAATATACAAATTGTAGAAATTACAGCAGCAACCATCTTCCTTGTGAGGCTCAACCCCCTGAAGTTTATAAAAACTCCTCATGGTCTAACAAACATTATATAATCAGTTTTTTTTTTTTTCCCCCTAAATGTGTTTAGAAAAGCTTTAAAGTGCCTATGAGATGCGGCTTGTAGCCTAAGAAGAGGAATGATGTAGGGGTGTCACAGCTATATTGCTAGCAGCTGGAATCAAATTAAGATACAGATTTGCAAACCTTCCAGCACAGAAGTGGTCCCACAGGGGAAGCCAGCGGCAGGATTGTGTGAGATAATGCGCCCAGGGAAAGTGCTCTCATAAATTGCAGGGGGGTGTGCTGAGCTCTCAGCATGTTGCTGCGCTCAGCCTTAAAATATATCAGACCGATAAGTGTATCCCTAATGTAAGCATTTGGCAGCATAGTCAGGGTGCTGCAGATGTTGGTTTATACCTAAGAATTAGAGAAGCGGCGTTGCGAAGCACTGCCTAGCGGCTCCATTTAGGGCCTTGGGTTTTCTTTTTATTTCTGAAGCTTTCGTTTCCACATCTCCAAGGTATTTGCAGTAGCCACCATGAACGGGCGCGTGCTGCAGTGCCGGACTCATCGAGGCTCCTCCGTCCCCGCTTCGGAGCTCACACGGACATTTAGGAGTCGGTGTTTCGGCAGAGCTGAGCCTCGGTGCCTGCTTACCGGGGCACCGGAGGAGGCAGCGTGCGAGCGCCTGCAGAGATCTGTGTCTTTTACTGAAATTCATCCTGACTGGGGGGAAAGCGCAAGGCTGATTCCCAAGGGGCACCGTCAGCAAGATCCTTGCACTGGCCAGGGGTGGGGGGGAGGGAAGGGGCTGCTTTCCAAGGTTTTGGAAAGCTTTGTGCTCAGGACTGAACTCAGAGAGCACGGTCTGTGCGAGAGAGGCCGCGGCGTGCGCTGCCTTTCGAGCCTTCCTCTCCCGAGCTCCTTTTGCACGCTGCATTTCAGCGGGGACGGAAGCGGCGAGCGTGTGACGCTGCTCGGGGCGAGCGGTGGGCGAAGGCGACGGGGAGCGAAGGGCACCCGTCAGCAGACCCAGGCGGGCAGCGGGTCTCCGCGCTAGCGCATCTTTCACACGGCGATTCTGTGCACGAGCAAGCAGAGGCACGTTTACGGCAGCGGTAGCAGAACTCGCTCTGCAGCGGGGGATGCTTCCCGGGCCCTTCGGAAAGCAGACCTCGAGGTAGGGCTCTGCCCTATCGATGCATCACGGTTTTCGGGAAGGTTAACCTGCACACTTGACTTTCCCATCCAGACATCCAGGACATGCTCAGTCGCCTTTCCAGACTCCCATCGGCCCTTTTCCAGGGAACCAGCTGGATGCCCCCCTCCATCCCCTGTAAGACACCCCCAAAAGCTATGACCACCTCAACAGCTTTCTACCCGGGCTCCAGCTCTTTTCCACCGGCAGCTCTGTGTGCGAAGCAGTGGCTAAGACGACAGGACGTATATCACTGTGGACTAGCACACAATAAAAAATAAAGGCAGCGGTTTGCTTTTTTATGCATGGATTAAGTGGATACATGCGGATATTAGCACATCTGCTGTTCAAGTGTCAGCATAGGAATAGCTTCACAACCCCAAACTCATCAGAAATTAAATGAAAGGAAATACGAAGGATTTGTAAAGCCCAATAACAGAGAATTGGAAACTAGCAGAGAAGAACGGATGAAGATACCATTTTTTTATAATGGGATTATATTATCTTCTACTCTGAGATATCCAAAACCCAATTCATTTTTTTGTATGGCTTGCCATACTAATTGTGAGTCACTGCGGCTGACAGAGAGCTGCGTGCTTGCACAACGCAAGGATCTTTGCTAAGGTACGACACGAGGAAAGGGCCTGGGCAACAGAAAGCTCAGGCTTTAAGGCAGGACGTGGAAGGATGCTTACTTGGTGACACTGGTGCCATGATAAGCTGAAAGGATGCGTATGTGCCACTTAAATGAAAGAATACTTTCCGTGCCCTTGGAGGAATATGCTATTTTTAGTCTCTACATAGCAAATAACAGGGTTTGGTTGTTGATCAGGGATTCAAACGTGACACGATGCGTTGACACAGCAGTTAGCTATTTCCTCCTTCTCCTCCCTGCAATTAATACGCAGGGTTTGGGAAATGCTATGCCAAACTCTGCACAGAAACCTTGCCGTGCTGAAAGCACCTTACCACAAACCTTATACCAGCTCTGCTGCCCGCCGGAGCCTGGCACAACACCGCTCTCCTCCAAAACCGTCATTTGATTCAGCATCACACGTGCTCTGTGCTGTGGTCAAGATCTACAGCCGCATCCTGTAACTCAGTTATTTCTTCCTCCTTACTCGTGGAGAAGGGACCCCCGAAGCCATCCTGCAGAAGGGCCCTGCCAGGACACTGGCTTTATCCATTTTATCGGTAGCTTAGAGCACAGGTTTTTGGGGGGGAGGAAGGTGGGCAACAGCTTGCTCCATCCTGCCAGGGCAGCTTGGCTTCCCCTCAGATACGAGGACGCAAGGGACAGTCACGTCAGTCCCCGGGCTGAGCCCTCGCCTCGCAGCACAGGAGAGTGGTCTTCAGGTTGCTTTCCGAGTCAAAGCTCTCTCTCAAATCCTTACCATGTTCTTCCCTCAGCTGAAAGACTCAGAAGAGCCAAGTACAGAATGAGGCGTGTCTGCAGCAGGCCCAGTAAGTGGCAAGTCTAGGCTGAGGCAGGAGTTTGGCTACAGAGACCTCCTGTATTGACTCAGGCGGTGGCCTCGCTGCATCTCAGAGAAGCTCCAGAAGACAATGAGCAAGCATAAAAAAAATGTAGGGCTTCATCAGCTCCCTGAGATGCTGGAAAACAGTAGAATCATAGAATCATTTAGGTTGGAAGAGACCTTTAAGATCATCGAATCCAACCATTAACCCAGCACTGCCAAGGCCACCACTAACCCATGTCCCCAGGCGCCACATCTACACGGCTTTTCAATCCCCCCAGGGATGGGGACCCCACCACTGCCCTGGGCAGCCTGTGCCAGGGCCTGACAGCCCTTTCGGGGAAGAAATGGTTCCCAAGATCCAACCTAAACCTCCCCTGGCGCAACTTGAGGCCGTTTCCTCTCGTCCTGTCGCCTGTTCCTTGGGAGAAGAGACCGACCCCCCCCGGCTCCAACCTCCTTTCAGGGAGTTGCAGAGAGCGAGAAGGTCTCCCCTCAGCCTCCTTTTCTCCAGGCCAAACCCCCCCAGGTCCCTCAGCTGCTCCTCACAGCACTTGTGCTCCAGACCCTTCCCCAGCTCCGTTGCCCGTCTCTGGACACGCTCCAGCCCCTCAGTGTCTGTCTTGGAGTGAGGGGCCAGGAACTGAACCCAGCACTCGAGGTGCGGCCTCGCCAGGGCCGAGTACAGGGGGACGATCCCTGCCCTGGTCCTGCTGGCCACACTAGTGCTGATACAGGCCAGGATGCTGTTGGCCTTCTTGGCCACCTGGGCACACTGCTGGTTCATCTTCAGCCGCTGCCGACCAACCCCCCCAGGCCCTTTCCTGCCGGGCACTTTCCAGCCGCTCCCCCCAAGCCTGTAGTGCTGCCTGGGGTTGGTGTGACCCAAGGGCAGGACCCGGCACTTGGCCTTGTTGAACCTCATACATTGGCCTCAGCCCATCGATCCAGCCTGTCCAGATCCCTCTGTAGCGCCTGCCTGCCCTCCAGCAGATCAACACTCCCTCCCAATTTGGTGTCATCTGCAAACTGAGTGAGGGTGCTCTCGATCCCCTCGTCCAGATTATTGATAAAGATGTTAAACAGAACTGGCCCCAGCACTGAGCCCTGGGGAACACCACTTGTGACCGGCCACCAACTGGATTTAACTCCATTCCCCACAACTCTTTGGGCCCGGCCATCCAGCCAGTTTCCTACCCAGCGCAGAGTATGCCCGTCCAAGCCATGAGCAGCCAGTTTCTCCAGGAGGATGCTGTGGGAGACGGTGTCAAAGGCTTTACTAAAATCCAGGTAGACAACGTCCACAGCCTTTCCCTCATCCACTCAGCGGGTCACCTTGTCATAGAAGGAGATCAGGTTGGTGAAGCAGGACCTGGCTTTCACAAACCCGTGCTGACTGGGCCTGATCACCTGGTTGTCCTGTAAGTGCTGTGTGATGGTACTCAAGATGATCTGCTCCATAACCTTCCCCAGCACCGAGGTCAGACTGACAGTTCCCTGGATCCTCCTTCCAGCCCTTCTTGTAGATGGGCGTCACATCTCCGACCAGGTAGGTAGGAAAGCACATTTTCTCTGAAGGCCATGGGAGAGGGGAAAGGCAGGAGATGATGCCGTAGCCATGCTATTTTCTCTTGGAAGCTGTTGAGGTGGATAAACCCACCCCTAGGCACAGGTGTGCTCATAGCCCATGCCCACTGGGGATCCCCCTGCAGTAGCTGGGAATTGGTTGGGCACTAGGAGCAGCCAAATAGGTGCCCTCTCTGTGCCCCGAGGTCGTTGGAGAGGCAGAGCATGCAGAAAAGGTGCTGGAGCATGGCCCCACCGTTCTTTCTAGGGCTTGGGCTGGGGGCACAAACTCTTCTGGGCTGCATCTGAGGGTCAGGTGTGGTGTTGCATTGAAGGGTGCCAGTGAGGTCAGGAAATGCCACACCTACCCCACATCCCACCTGCTAGTAGACCATTTACCTAAAGCCCCTGCATGAACTCCAGCCCCTGAAGAGAAGAGTTGGCCTCGGGGCACCGAGAGGGCTGTGTGGCACAGCCGCGTGGACGCAGGAGTCACGTTCTCCCGTGTTCTCTACCACCAGCCAAACTTCAGCAGAGGCGCTGGTGACTTGGGCTTTTGTTATTTGTTTTTGCAAAAAGCATTTGCGTCTGTTGGCAGAGAAAAGGAGCCCATTCACCATCCCATGATGTGCTCTGTGCCTTAATCATCTACTGCCATAATTGCTCAAGAAGATTTTTCCTGATGCATTTATGTACTCCACCTGATTAGTAGTCATATAACAGCAAGCAATTTGCCATAATATTCTGAGAGTGCTTAATTTTCTCTTTGATGAAAGAGTTGTAAATGTAGGCACCTGTACTCACCAGTTCATCTGATTACTTACTTCATTATTGTCATACTTTCCATTATTATTTGATATTTGCAAACAGCGCTATTAGATTGATCCACTGCCTAGTGCCCACCGAAGGAAACACAGGTGCTTTTCTCATAACTACATAGTAATTTACTTTCGAAAGATCCTCCTAGTGCCAAAGTTTTATTTAAGATGAAGCACTGATGATGGGAATGGGCTCCCGAGGGACAAAGGAGAACACAGAAGGTGAAATTATTGCAGCCAGGTAACCTTGTTGAGATACACAAGACTTAATGCTCTGACGAATGACTACTCGTCATTACATAATAACCTCTATACCATGAATAACTGTTTTCTTCCACATTTAATTGAACCTAGACTTGTTTTTCATGCGGTGAAGCCCAGCTGACAGCAGGAAGATTGTGAGTGAGCTAAATGATATTTAAAGTTCCAGGTCCCCACCTGGCAAGTGTTTTTGATACGAGGAGAGGTGGGGGGAACAAAGATACATTTTCCTTACAAGCCTGAAGAATCTGCTAAAAAGTCAAAACAGATCATCGAGAGCAACATTTGCTGTTTATGGGTCCAGTTAAGGTTCCTGATTTTGACTGATAAACCTAGGCCCAAGCTACCCAGGAGACCCACATAACCTCACAGCACTCCGATAGCTGCCATCAGCCTGGGGACTTCTCTTGCTGACCTACCAGCTGGCTCAGGGGTGCTGGTAAAAGGAGAATGTTCCCAGGCTACTCAGTCCATTATAATTTGCTCAGACACTGACCAATTTACTGTATCACACATGATATAAGCTAACGAGGGATTTTATCTCTCCTAACATTGAGTACTTCAAAGGCGTTCCGGGATGCAGGCTCCCCACGGAGCCAGACACATGGCACTTACAAACTGCAACGTGCACGTAAGATCATGTAAGTCAAGTAGTAGGGCTATAGCGCAGGTCTTGACAAACAGTTCAGACAGACGATTGTAAGGTAGGCGAGATGAATCTGACCCTTGGCATGAAAGCCCTTTCCAGGACCAGGAAAAATGGTGCACAGCAAAACCGTTTTTGTTACCCACATTCATGAGAAGTTGAAGTTAAACTTTGATAAAAGGTTATTCATGCGAGACATCCCCTGCTACGCACCTACCTTTTTTTACTTCTTATCTTGCCTATCTCACAGTCTTGTGCTTCTGCCGTGTTTTTAGCATCTACCTACTCCTCCAATTCTGAAGTAGCGTACAGGTTTCCAAAAGCTAAAACCAATATTTTGCTGTGTTGGTGCAGAGTATAAGAAGTACCAAGGGCGATTTAAATTCTCCTGCAGTACCACTTACAATGACAAGGCTAAGGACCCTGCTCGCAGGTTGCTCAGAAGTTCCCCATCAGAAATTCCCTACTACATCTGTACACAAAGCCCTCCAGTGTTCCAGCCTCACACAACTCACAACGATCAAATCCAATCAAGTTAAGAGGCATGTATTGGCACAAGTCATTGTGCTCAGCTCTGGAGCATCCCCTATGTCTAGGTAAAGCATGAGGGCTATCAAACTCGACTAACACAATATTACCCGGTCTGACTTGCTCTTCAAAAGGCATCTTATTCACCGCTCGGCACCAGGAATGCCGTGCTGCATGGCTCGTGTTTGGAAAGCACAACCCCATGGAATAACAAGTTGGTGAACGCACTCAAAACTCCTCTAGGTTTGAGGCTTTCCAAATTGTCCTAAAATTCCTGTCCATGGAGGTACTCCTCCATTCCCCCAATGTGGCCATTTCAAAAATGAAATTAGGCCAAGTTTTGGAGAGATGAAGCCACTGATTTTTTTTCAAAGGGATGCAAGAAAGGTGTTTCGTTGGTTACCAACACTGCTATAAATTCTTATCAAATTTGTCCATTACAGTTCCTAATGGCTTGTTCCCTGTGGAGGTTGCTCTTTACCGGTTGCATCTCCGACTCTACTCTCTATTTTCTTCTCTTTAGCCTTTTGCCATCTTTTATTGACAGAAGAGCACACAGATTTTTTAAATGTCTCCATTCATATTGACTAAAACTTCAAGCTGAGTTATTTCAAAGGCTTGAGCAGTTCAGGGAACATATAAAATTCATTCAGATGTCTTGCTTGCTTTTCTATTAAAAGAATTCTGCAAAAGGGGGGAAAAAATACATTATAACATATTCTTCTCCAATATAGTTGTTGGTTACAGGCATTCAAGATATGTCTCAAGGTTTTGATATTTGGGTGCTATGGGAAAGAACCTAATGCAGCCAAAGCGCAGGAATATTCACCTGTTTCCAGCATGCATTGATTCAGAGCTTATAAAACTCTGTGAGAACTGCTCCAAATAAATATAACGCCACAAAAGACTTTATTGGCTCTAGTGCCACAATGCCTGTGCATGGAAGGATGTTTTAGAGGGAAGCCCATAAACCAAAACAGACCCAAGCTTGGATGTTCCCATTACCCAAAGTACGGGGTTTCCCAAACTAATCTCATGAATTCTAAATGTAAAATTCAAATGGAAAATATTTATAGCATTCTATTTTTAATTTTAAAATATTTCTTTCATATATGATATGAATAGAAGTATATCTTCAGTGGAATAGTATACATACACAAAGGTACTAGGACACGTAGCGATTATCTTTGCTCTACAAATGTCTAGAGGCTGAGATCAGACGAAAATCCTCTGACTTGTGGGATTACCGTTTTGCCAAATACACTGGGACAAGGTCCTGGACAAGCTGTAGATCCTCCATCTCTAGAAATATTCCTGATGCAAACAGACAAACCCCAGAGCAACCCAACCTAACTCTGGAGCACACGCTGCTTTGAGGAAGAGGTTGGACCAGGGACCTTCAGGGATCCCTCCCAACCAGAATTACTCAGCGCTCCTGGGGTGGTTGTCCCACCCCCACTTTGGATCCAGCTTCCATCCTGGAGGTTAAAAGGCGGCAGGCGAAGGATCCCTGAGCCCAGCACGCCCATGGCAGAGCAGGCGCACCCCCACGCACGCCCCTACACAGCCCAGGGGGGACGCTTGACATGCCACATCTCCCCCCCCCCCCCCCCCCCCCCAGTTAAAGATCAGCGACAGAAGAGCAAACGTTGACTTTGGCCAGGCAGGGATATATTCGTTACAGGTGATTCAGCCCTTTATCCCACTGGGATGCTGTCAGCAGGGTCCGAGAACCGAACTGGAGCTTCTCAGAGGCACCAAACCCCTGAGCTCGCAGAGCTGCTGTGTCAGGCTTATCGCACGCTCACGCAAAGCACCCTGTTAATTACTAGAAATGGATGTGAAAATCTGCTGGAGAGCTGTGTGTGGGGGAAACCCTCGTGAGCTGGGGCAAAGAAAGACTAGAAAAGAATTCTTAATTAAAACTGGCTTTTAACTTTTTTTTGTCATTTGAAAAACTCAATCAACCAAATACATCAACGACCTCCAGATGGGATGCCCAGCGTGAGGAGAGCTCTCTCGGCATCCAGCTTTGCTTTTCTTTTGCTATTTATCTGAAATCTGTCAATGCTTCAAAAAGGGGCACTGCTGTCAGCTCTTGTGTACTTAAAGCGTGTCTTAACAACCAGGTGAAAAAACGCCGAATAAAACCCTCCTCGGTTTGGCAGAAAGCCACGGGCAGCTTCAGGAGGCGTTTGCCAAGCTGTTAGCCCAGGTTCACCCAGGCCGTGGCTCCTCAGTTCCCACGTCGCTGACTTGGAGCTGCGTCCTCAGCCGCTCCCCCCACCCCGAGCCGGTTATCCTGTCGAGCACATCACCTGCTTCGGCAGGATTTCTTCCTGAAAAAGCCCCGCCGGCTTTTTTTTAGTCTCTTAATATCCTCTACATACCGACAAACTGATTATTTCATCATGTGCCCTGGTACCTTCTCAGGTACTTGATTTGGGCTTCCAGCTCTGTAATTGTCCGAGTGGATCTGAGGGAGAGGTGCTCTGTTTGCCCCCTCCGGCACTCGCCGTGTATCCCCACCATCCCACCTTCCCACGGATAATCACCACTGACTCGGGGGTTTTCCAGGGCAATTCAGGAAGTATTCTAGCATGGATTTCATCAGGCTCCCGGAGCTTGAAAATGGCTAATTTACCTAAGTATACTTTAATCTTTCCTTTCCCTGTTATCCCCTTGTTAAAATTAATTGCAGTAAGTGTCTGGTCACAATGAACCTTTTTCTGAAGGCTGAAACAATAAGGCACTGAACAGTTCAGCCTTCCTTTGCCTCCCCTCGCCGCTCGGTACCGGGGCTATTCATGCCTTTGTCTTCTTCCTCTTATTTCTGATGCGCTTACAGACGCCTTTTGCCTTTCATGTTCTTTGCCGGGTTTATGCCTTCTGCTTTCTGATTTTATCCTTATAGGCCCAAGTTTGTTCCTTTATATTCATCCTTAGTCATCGGTCCTTATTTCTGGTTTTCTGCAGGATTCTTTTTATTTCTCCACGTCCTCAGAGAACCAAGAGCAGCCTCGGGAATGCCCGTCTTTCCTTTGCAACAGGAGGTTGTTGTCGTGCCTTAAAAGCAGCTTCGCTCTGCAGTTCATGTTGCCTTTGAATATCCTCCTGGGAAGCCCTCGCTGCTGCTTCCCCGACTTCACTGAAGTCTGCGTTTTTGAACTCCATTATCATTATTCTGTTGCTCTCCTTCCTTCCTTTCTTTAGAATAACAAATTCCATCATTTTGTATTGTTTTATGGTCATTATCACCCAAATTACTTTCTGCTTTCCGTTTCTCCAGCAGCCTTTCTTTTGGTAAATACCAAACCTGAAACAGCTGTCTGCGCCCTTTCAGGATGCTTTCCCAAGATTTTTTTAAGGTTTTTCTTAACTGAGATAAGTCAGCGTGCATGCACGGAGCTGAGCACCAGCCCGTGGGGCTGCCCTGTAACCGGGGCTTCGGTGCGGGTGACGCCCTGAAGACCTGTTGGGCAGCGTGTGTGGGTGGGAATGGAGTAAATCCGGCCTTCCCAATTCATCCGTTGACTCCCAATGCCAGACAAACACATACAATCTTTTTCACTCATTTTTGAAGCCGGTGCGTTCTGTGTTATCTCTTCATGCTCTCTGCAAGGTGTCGGCATCGCTCACGCAAACCCACCCTCACTCACGTCAAACCGAACCGTTTTCTCCCCTCTCAGCGCGTGCTCTGTGGGCACAGTTTCAGCTTGGGCCGCCGGAGGTGACCTGCAGATGTTGTTAGCACGCACCCCATGAATTTAAAAGCAGCCTTCCAGTCAACTTAGCTCAGAATTTCTCACCAGCTTTAATCACCTTGTACCGAACCAATTGTATGAGGTCCGAGGCCAATTGTATGAGGTTCAACAAGGCCAAGTGCCGGGTCCTGCCCTTGGGTCACACCAACCCCAGGCAACGCTACAGGCTTGGGGGGGAGTGGCTGGAAAGCTGCCCGGCGGAAAAGGACCTGGGGGTGTTGGTCGACGGCCGGCTGAAGATGAGCCAGCAGTGTGCCCAGGTGGCCAAGAAGGCCAACGGCATCCTGGCCTGTATCAGAAATAGTGTGGCCAGCAGGAGTAGGGAGGTGATTGTCCCCCTGTACTCGGCCCTGGTGAGGCCGCACCTCGAGTACTGTGTTCAGTTTTGGGCCCCTCACTACAAGAAAGACATTGAGGTGCTGGAGCGTGTCCAGAGACGGGCAACGAGGCTGGTGAAGGGTCTGGAACACAAGTCCTATGAGGAGCGGCTGAGGGAACTGGGGATGTTTAGCCTGGAGAAAAGGAGGCTGAGGGGAGACCTTCTCGCTCTCTACAACTACCTGAAAGGAGGTTGTAGAGAGATGGGGGTCGGACTCTTCTCCCTAGTAACAGACGCCAGAACAAGAGGAAATGGCCTCAAGTTGCGCCAGGGGAGGTTTAGATTGGACATTCGTAAAAACTTCTTTACCGAAAGGGTTGTCAGGCATTGGAACAGGCTGCCCAGGGAGGTGGTGGAGTCCCCATCCCTGGAGGTATTCAAAAGACGTTTAGATGAGGCCCTAAGGGATATGATTTAGTGGGGGACTTGGTAGTGATAGGTTAATGGTTGGACCCGATGATCTTGGAGGTCTCTTCCAACCAGAACAATTCTATGATTCTATGATTCTATGAACACTGCCTGGCTTGGCTCCCAGATGGGCCAGGCTGACGCTTAACTACTGTTTCTATTCCGGGATGGACAGATTTCTTGATTCAGTTGAAATGTTTAAATGACAATCTTCAGATGAGTCATTCAACAGCTCGGACGGATGCCTCTTGACGTTCAGCTCATTCTGAAGTTCTTAACTGAAGCAAGATAAACTTCGCCATGTGTTTAAGCATGTGGCCGGCGTGAAGACTCAGGTATTTGAAACGCTTGCTTCTATAAAATAAACCACACGGGGCACGGAGCATCCCAGTCCTCCTGTTTGGGGGGTTGTTGATTTAATTGATTAATTTATATTGCCTTCCATCTAGTCTCCTTCCCCTATATCGTTACACTGCAAATTGGATTGAAAAGTTGCAGTTCTGGGTGAGAACCTTTCCTTTTAGTGAACGCTTGTGCCACTGTTTTCCAACGTTAAATATGAAGTATCTCCAGATCCACATCACACTGGTTTTTGATGTACAGTCAATCTGTTCATAGTTTCCCAGGGAAACAGTTTTGGAATTTTTCAGTGTTTTTCAGGGAAAGCAAGGCACTTTTACTCCCTAAACCACAGCCGTGGTTGGCTCCTCACCACGCTGCCGTGCTGGGGAAACCAGAGCCCAGGACGACAAGTCGCGCCGTCGCCTCCCCTCCCCGCCATGCCAGTTTGAGACCCTGACAAAACACAGGAGTCGCGTCATGCTGCGTCTCACTGAATATCTCCACCAAGGGACGGGTTCTGTGGCAGCTGCCAACGTCGGCGAGCGTGCAGGAGGCAACTCGGGGTGGCTGTGTGGCGCGAAGGCCGTGCCGCCCTGACCTGTTGCCTCCTCGCAGGGTATGTGTCCCCCCGCCAAAGCCCGGCGGACTCTGCTCTCTTCCCACCCGCTGTGCCCAGGAGATGGTGTGCAGGACGCTCAGGAACGAGCCAACTCCACCAGCCTGGATTAGAGCATCATCTACTGCCACGAGAACAGCCCCTGCGTCCAGAAGCACAGTGTCCCGATGCCTTTTCCTTCTGCTCTCTGGGATTCGCACAGTTGCCTGCCTGATCACACGCTCCCCCGCCAGCCAGCACTGAGAGGACCCCAAAGCCTCACTGGCTTTCAACCACCAAAGGTGTTTTAAGACCTCTCCCTATGGGGTACAAATAAAGTGAAATGAGAATAAGACTCATTTCGCTCCTGCATAAATGCTGCCTGACACAAAATCTTTACAGCAGAAGTTGGGAATGTCAAACAAATCACGGTATCCTCATACCAAACGATTAACTTCTCCAGCACTGAGCCAGTCCACCACCAGCCTTTCCTAATCATAAATCATCTCCATTCTCTAGAAATCAAGGCGCCTGCCAGAAATAGCACTTTCTCCCAGGGCTCTGCCAGGTGATGCTAATGGCATCGATCACGTCTCGGTCGCAGGCGCATCTAATACGGGCTTGTCTGCCTGTGATTGCTCATCTTCTCCTGCGCCGGCTCCATCAGCACCCTGCCGAGCGCTCCGGCTCTCCGGATAAACCGGCCTCCCCGCTGCCAGAAATAAACCGTGCGCCCCGGAAAACTAACAAATACGTCGATTAGATCAGTGCAACGGCAACGCCCGTGTCTGTAACCCCTCCTTTGGGGTCGCAAAGCGTCTCCTGGGAGCACGAGGGTGAAATGTGATGGAATCCTCCGGGCACTTGGACCTCACGCCTGACCACACAGCACCCGCCCGGAGGACGGACGCTGGGCGTTCTGTTAGAAGAGGTTCGTTCATACGGCTGCTGTGGCCTGAATCATCTCAGCTTTCCAACGATCCCACTGCGGAGTTCTGCCAGGAGAAAGGGCCTCAAAAAAAGAGCCGGCTTTACTCGGAAAACGTTAAACCAAACTTAACCTCCCACCCCAAAAGAAAAAAAAAGAAGGAGGTGCCCTCTGAACGCCGACTGTTTTCCAGGCAAATTCAGTTGCCTGGTCTCAGTTTCTTTGGATTTACACAGTGCCCAGGAACAGCCGCTGCGTCTCCAGAATGGAAAGTAACTGGTTTACCCTCTTCCCTTCAACGTGGTTGCACAGGAAAGCTGGCTGGTGTGTCACAGTTCGCTAATATAAATCCGCATTACCTCAACATTCATCAGGTTTTTGGTTTCATTCATAATAATGACCCTTAGCAATTAGAGTTACCAAGTGATCTATTCCGGTTTCATCAGACAACGCTGAGTCTGCCTCTGAAATGAAAACGGGCTCTGTTCTGGATTTTATTAGTTTATATGACTGTTATTTAAAAATCTATTTTTATTCAACAGTGAAACCAAAACATGTTGACAGAATGAGGCAAAACCCTTAATTTTTCACCCAGCAATTGCCCAGCCAAAGCACTCCCCTGATCAATTCTGACATGAGAGAATGTGTTGCACACTGTAGTTACTATTTACAGAAAAAAAGAACCAATGAGAATAAAGTGGGAATATTACACTGTATTTCTTCTTTTGCGCAAAATGCTTAATTTGTGTCGTACTACCAAGTCTTTGAAAACATGACTTGGTACTAGTGCCACCCATTATGTCAAGCTGACATAAAGACCGATGAAACTTGAGGTGCCGGAGCTTCGCCTATACATAGTGGGGGTTCCTGCGCCCGTGGAGGCACGGACTGCAGGGCCGGGAGGGCCCTCGCGCGTCGCCCGCTCCCGCCTCCCGCAGAGCCTCTTCCCACCGTTCCTGCTCGAAACTCGCGGCTCCTGACGCGCTGGCACGCAGCTCCTCAAAGCCTCCCGCCTCCCATTTCAGACTTCTCAGGATAAACAGCTTCCCCGGCCTGCGGTCATCTCTTATTTTACCTTTTTTTCCCCCTCCTCTAAAGAATAGCCATACCCATCAAAAATAAGTTCTACTTTCAACAATAATGAGAAACGAAACATTTTTCGCAGCAACACGCTGTCTACGATCATGCAGAAAGGAACCACAGGCTACTGGAGAAGCAAGTCCTGGAAGTACCACGGAGCACGGCTGGAAAGTCGGGTTACTTTGCTGATAACTAATTTTTCACTCGGGAAAGGCAAGTGGGATCTGCAGCAGACTCCTGGGGCTCGTAGAGATGCACGTTTATTAGGATGCACTTAAATAAAAGCTGACTTCTGTCGGAGGAGCCCTGAGTCTTCTGCCAGTCACCCAGTTTGGGTTAGATAAATCCCACAACAGCTTTTCCCAGCCCGTTTCAGATGTGCTTTGCTGCCTACAGCAAAAGGCAAAGCAGAAGGACGATGCTAAGGAAGGCGATCCAGCCTTTAGCAGCGGGTCACATTCAGCAAATACAAACCCATAAGAAAAAGCTGCAGATGGACAAAATGAGACACAGAAATTTAATTATCTGAGCTGCACAACAAGCCCTTGGTAGAGACGAGAACTTAACCGAAACTCATCAGGCACGGTTCAGTTCCTTGATTCCTAAAAACCTCCTCCTTTATCATGAAAAATGTGCCATTTAGTTCTCTTCTAATTTCTTACGGCTTAAAAAAATGCTACCGTTGTCTGCAGTTTTGCTAATAAAGACAAGAAACGTTTCAGCACTTCCTAAAAATTAATGTCAGAGGATGCCTCATAATTTGAAAACAAACCTATTTTCTTTAGTAATTTTATTTGTCTTCTGTTAAACTGAATCATGTATCATTATCATCCCAAACAAAAGGAGGTGGAAGGATGAAAACCCAAGGTGGCCTTCTAAGCCGAGGTGCCCGTTTTACCGATACTGGCAACATCACCTTAACGCAGGACTCAAACTCCCTCTGCCCTGGACCCTGTTGTCCGTCGTTTTTCTCTAGAATTTCCTATGGCACAAGGAAAAAAGATGTTAACTGAAGCGTACTCATGTGAGTCGGCTCTGGCTGGAAAGTGGGACCCAAAGGAGAAAATACAATGGCATAGCGCTGTCTTTGCAGAGCAAAATCGTTAACAACAAAATAATCACTATTTGCATAGCCCCAAGTAACACGAGGGTTTTGTTGCTGTTCTCATTAATATCCTGTTAACACAACTGGCTGTTTTGCCACGTGGAAAACAGCGTTAAAGCAACAGAGGAAACCGAAGTCGGGCAGCGCCGCGCTGCAGGGAAAACCGCGAGCGGGTGCTGTGAGTGGCTGGGAGGGCACTGCTGGGCCCGGACCTCTTGCATCGGCATCCCCGGGATCCAGCACGAGCGTGCGCCGCATCCGTACCGCTGCATCTGTACCGCCGCTGGCACATCTCCCTGCGGGGCCTGGGGCCAGCCCGCTGCTCCTCTCCCGCACGTCGGGGACCAGTGGGGTCTGGGGAGGGAGGCAGCCTCCCACCTCCCCCTGCCCCAAAAAAATGGCCCCTATTTTCGTGCAGCCTCCAAGCACACATGCACGTTCTGCTCGCTCCCCTAAGCCAACAGAAAGTCCCAGCTGTTGACATGCAAAAGCTTGTTGTGTTTACTCAGAAACTAGCCAAATGCTGCCTTCACCATTGCTCTCCAGCCGGGGGGAAAAAAAAAAAGAAAAAACCAAAAGGGGTCTGAAACCTGATTGAGATGAATGCTTTTTCCCTTTAACTTTTTGCAAAATATTTCCTCTCTCCCCGGCCCGGGAGCTGCACCTGCGTTCCAGGGGATGCCAGCTTCAATCAGGACCAAGCGCAAAGCTGCCCTGAAAACACGCCGCCATCCACCGAGTAGCAGGCACCACGAGTTCTGCTGATGCGCTCGGTCCATATTTCGCTATTGCCAATGTCTCCAAATGGCTTGTGTGAAACAAAACACTTCAAAACAGTCTAAAGACTTGGCTCATCTGATTTTCACCCCATAGTACTAGAAGCTTCTTCTAAAATATTGCCTGAGGGAAGCGTAAAGAAGAGCAAATTACCAAATGTCTCCAATTCTGGAAAAGAAATGCAGAAAAGACAGTTCCAAGGGGTCTTCTCAGAGACCCTCCTGGTCCCGCAGGGAGACTGCCGAAGACACTGAAGCTTGATATATGATTGGCATAAAAATGAAGGGGGAAAAAAGAAAAAAGGGTTTTGCAGGATGGAGGCTGTGAATGAGCCAGACCACTTCTCCCAGGCAAGGGAGCTCACGGGCTGGGCTGGAGGCTGGCTGGCACAGCCAGCAAAGCGCTCAACTTAACTCCAGAAGGTTGGGCACTAACAAGGCCGACACAGTTTAAATTCAAACTCAGCAAACCGTAAATAACTTGAAATGTTGCGGCCAGGAGCAAAGAGAAGTTTGTGGTTTTCCTCCCCCTTTCCTTAATTGCCTGTAAACGAGCCTGAGGAACTGAAACTCATGCCAGCGGGGGAAGATGCCCCGTCCCTGGTGCGATGAAGATGCCCCGTCCCTGGCGGGATGAAGATGTCCTGTCCCTGGTGGGATGAAGATGCCACGTCCCTGGTGGGATGAAGATGCCACGTTGCTGGCGGGATGAAGATGCCAATGGGGACATCGGCACCAGCTTTCAGCCTGTTGAAGGGCAAGGTGGAGGCTGCAGCCAAAAGTCTCTCCCACCTCTTCTCCGGTTACCGAAGACTGAGTGGGACCTCCAGGACCTTGCGCGGACGTGGCCCCGCCACGGTGCTAACAAACACCGGCCCAGAGGAGCTGTGGGCTGGCCAGGCTTTGGCGGCCACCCAAGCAGGGGCACAGCGGCACCACGTGCAGCAGCGCCGGGCAGAGCCTGGCAGCCCTCCGCGGCGTCGTACCAGCGTTCTAAGACAAAAGATCCGTCATGAGATAAAAATAACAAATTAACAGTAGCAGCGTTGGGGAAAAAAAAAGAGATCTACTTAAAAGGGATGTTTTCCTGGATTTGAAAGAATTTTAAGCGGATAAATTTTACATGATGATGGTCAGTTATTTTCCCATTCCTTCACAACCAAAGAATATTTTAAAGATGTACGGAGTCTGCAAATTTGTAAAGCCCAGGTAAGTAAAAATCAGTGTCAGGATGGTCAATGAAATAATTTACATGCAGACATGCACATAGACATACATATATTTTTATATATGTGTACACATAAATATTAATTTAAATTTTGGGGAAAAGGGCAAAAGACTGAAAAATGTGTCAGTGTTCAAAGGACGCAGACTTGAGTGGACATAAGCTCATTGATCCAAAAGAAGTCCCAGACAAAACCACTAGGAAACTAGAAATAAGATTTGATTAAGTGAGGTAAGGGTGTGGTTATAAATAAGCCTGCAAACATGGTTTTCAAAGAAAAAATATGTCTATAAAAAAATGCGATTTTACTATTTCACGGCACAAAAGACTGAGTACGTCTAAGCCAGCGTCCAGACTTTCACAGGGCCTTTGGCTTCGCATCACTGGGAGCCCAGAAGCATCATTAGGGTAAATGAGAGATACTGAGAATAAACGGGAATAAGGGAGTCGGGGGGACCTGTAAGGCGGGAATCCGCAAGGATCAGCACCAGCCCTGCCGCTTGGCACCAGCGTCACCAGCGAGGGAAACACGAACTCGCTGCTGATGCTGCTGATGGGGAACAGCGAGGTTATCACTGGCGAGCACCCTGGGGTGGAGGGGTGCGGGTGGCATCCCCGTGTGCGGTCCTGGCGTGCGAGGAGTTTGAAAGGTGTCTGGGGGGTCTGGGTGGGGAACTTGGAACAGGGAAACTCCACCACGGCATTGAACGTCACGTCAAATGAACGTCTCCAGCCGGATCTAAGTGGGTTTGATGCTGCTTTGGAACGGAATTGCCCGGCTGCCGGTCCTTCTCTCCGCGCTTCGCAGGGCCAGCAGCGCGGGCGCACGGCGACGCGGCCCTGGGCGTGCAAGCAGGGGCTCGGCATCGCTGAGACGGCGGCGGTGCGTGCCGCACGCAGGCTCGCCGCCAAGCTGCACAACCCCACCTTCCCAGTTTTAAAAAGCCTTCGACAAATTAGCGAGAGGGCAGAAAAGAGCTACAAAAATAATTTGACTATTAGAGAAAGTTCTTTACCCATAGAGATTTAAAGAGTTTAATCTGTTTAGTTCATCAGAAAGACGATTAGGAGAAGCCTTGATTACAGCGTGTAAGTACCTTCACAGGGAGAAAACAACAGGTATTAAAGGTCTCTCTAATCTCAGCGAGGCAGGCATAACAAGAAGCTACGGGCAGGAGCTGAAGCCAGGCAAGTTCCAAGAAAGCAGGGACGCAGCCCGAGGAGCTGCTGTGATTAACCGCTGCAAAGCAAGCACAAAGGAAAACAGCAAATTTACCTTCTCCTCCTCTTCGAAGAAATCTCCAGAAAAGCCCAGAAGGCCCAGCATTCGGCTTCACTAACGCAGGCAGCCCAAGCGCATCGGCAGCGTTGCAGACCTCTCCCGCCATTTCGGCGCAGTTTCCCCGGGGCCGGGCCTGGCGAGGGTCCCCGTTCCCCGGGACGTGCCCCCCAGGAGGCCAGCCACGGGGCAGACCCGCCTCCTCCATACGTCCCCTGGGCCTGTTGCAGGAAAGCCCTTGGTCCCTGCTCGCCTCTTCGCAGGAGCGCTCGGAGGCATCGCGCTGGCCCACGGCACGTCGGTGCCAGGAGCGGCTCGGGGACGTGCCGGCCAGCGAGCCCAGAGCGTGTCTCTTCACAACCAACCCTCCCCGAGGCAATTACGGTTTGTTCAGCCTCTGCGGGAATGCGTCACAAACAAATGCCAGGCTATCTACTCACAAGCGGCGAAGTTTCCAATGCATTCATAAATTGGCTTTTAAGTTTTATTCTGCAGCCGTGAGCCGGCAATGGCTTGAGCCGAGAGCTTCCATACGGATATGGTGAAATTCTTGCAGCTTTCACAGCTACAAAGCAGCTACATTGGCTCTCTCTATTATCATTCAGTTATTGCATTTGGAATTTGTTTTCTTCCAATTGGAAAATTCTCTGTAAGAAGCAGAAAGAGTTTCTGAAAGATCAGTACGTGGTGTCACAGAAACTACCTTGGCTCCTTGACTCTTCCAGCTGCTGCTGTGGGGAAGTATCATAGAATCACAGAACCACAGAATCGTTTAGGTTGGAAGAGACCTCCAAGACCATCGAGTCCAACCGTTAACCCAGCACTGCCAAGGCCACCACTAACCCATGTCCCCAAGCGCCACATCTACACGGCTTTTCAATCCCTCCAGGGATGGGGACTCCACCACTGCCCTGGGCAGCCTGTTCCAGTGACACGGATTGTTTCTGCAGCCCTGCGCTGAGGCAGGAGTAGGTAGGACTCATCACCCGGGGCTCTCTCCTCGGACTACCCCAGTGCCAGGAACCCGAGGGTGAGCTGGGTCCGGCAGCCCCGGGACCTCCTGGTGTTCTTGCCCAGCCCCGCACCCTGGGCAGCCAGGCTCAGCAGAGATCTGCCCACGATCCCGCTCCAACCGCTTGTGCCGTTCTTCTATAATTCTTCTAAATTAGAATTATAATTCACTGATTGAAGAATATACCTGGAGCGGCAATTCGCCCTTGCGCTGGCAGGGAGCGGAGCAAGGCGGTGCCTCCCCAGGCGGATGCTCGGAAGGTCTGAACAGCTACGGCAGCATCCCGCGCCCCCCGTCAGGCGGCGTCGGCAGGTACGGCAGCCCAGGCAAACCACTGCCGCCCTAACCAGGCTCGGGCTCTCCCACCATCAGGGAGCCCAGGCTCATGCTCTCCACCCACGTATCGCTGTCCTTCCAGCTGCTGAGGAGACACGGGACAATGTCTGCAGCTGTCCCAGGATTTATCAGCTGGTGGCATGAACAGCACAAGGTCATTTCAGCCAAGCCCTGCGTATTTTTTCCACTTGTGTTAAGAAAGAAAAACAACACCACAATGCAATTAGCTGTGGGTGGGAAAACTCTGTTGTCTTAGCAAAGAAATGACATTATATTTCAATTTTGTTATATCAATGTTTAGTAAAATTAAGCTCTGAAGTACAAAACTCTATAAAGCTTAATCAGTGTTTTGGAAGCTAAGACAAATTTAAATATATTTATCAATGAAAATGCATTATCAATTTGTTTTGGTTTTAATGAGCCTGGCTAATAAACAGAAAACGATAAAAGAGGGATGATAGTACAGTTACAGCCGGGTTTGATTTAGCAGTTTATCAGTAGAGCCTTCGGCTCCCGACGAATGCCGTAATACAGCGGGGGAGGGGGGCAGATGCTTCCAAGGTGCAGGAGAAGACTGAGGAGCACAGGCTGATGGAAGGCACCCGGGAGAGAGCAAAGGCCAACTCTGTGTGTCACCGGTGCAAGCCGTGCCACGCGTGGCCCCTGTGGAAAGCTGGAATAACGTTGTAAGTGGAGTTAAGCGTGTACAGAACATCCACCCAATGGTATATGGCTTGCTAAAAATAGCAACAATCTCGTAAAGGTTAAAAGCGACGTGAACAGCACCTGAGGTAGAGGGAGAGAGGGTGAAGGGACACATCGCAGCACGATCCTGTCCCAGAGAGCACTGCAGGGGGGATCCAGGGAGCTCCGTGCCCGAACGCTTCATCCCACAGCATGGAAGAGCAAGGAAAAGCAGGGAGGAGGAAGAGGATGGACACGGACAGACACACTGCAGGGCACCGGTTTTTGGCAGGGTAGAGGCAAACGCAGCCTCAAAAAAACGCTCTGGCAGGAGGCAGCGCTGGAGGAAGGAGACGAGGACACCACACTGACGTCTCTTGGGATGCCATTAAAAAGGCAGGATTGCTTCTCTGTCTTGTAGTTTTCAGCCTGTGTTTATTTTTTACCACTTTATAATCCTCTTTTCAAACATCATCCTCTTACATCCTTGTCTATCATTCCTGGTGGCTCCGTACCCAGAAACGTTGCCCTCATGCCCATTGCTCCAGCAGACCTAGAAGACCCTCTGCTCTCCGACAGCCTGTGCCAAGACGTCTTGGGAGCACCTCCCAAAGCCGGTTTGGATTGGAATTATTTGTTCAGGAATCCAGAATCCCACAGAGCTGGTTTTTGACCGTTGGTTTGTGTTACTTAGGTCCTGTCAGCTTGGAAATGCTGCATGTAATGTATTCAAGGAGGTTCATAGTTACCCCAAGATCGATTGAGGTCTCTGTATTCTCTTCCACTTGTACCCAACCAATCTGCTCTCACCTGGTGGCATGAATATATCACAGCTCCTAAACTCCACAGTCCCCTTCCATCCTTTCTTTAACCCCTACCTTCTGCACGCTCCCTTCCCTCACCCTGGTGGAACCTCTCCATTTCCCACCCGTTACCACCACGAGCTCGAGCCCTGCCGAGGAGCCTTGCCCAGCCCGGAACGACCGTACGCCGTCTTACCCCCCAGTCCCTTCGCTGCCTCGCACGGCAAGTCCTGCCTCCCCCGGGTTACATTCCCGTCTCCCTCGGGACACTGTTCCAAGTGCTCTCCTGACACCTCAGCATAGATCTCCTGCATCTCCCGCGCCAGAAAACCAGCCAGGTAAAGAGATGCACCCAGTTTGCGTGTCCTCGTACGCGTCAGGCGGAGGGAACGGACTAGGCAGCGTGTAAATACACATCTGCAATTAAAGAAGGCTCCACGCAGCAGTTTCTTGGCATCGTCCTCTTTCATCATTCTCAGACATGCCTTATAGTATCATTGACGGTAAATTATTTTCCCATATTATTATAGTCTGTCTGGTGAAATTTGAGGCAGATAACACAATCACTCTGCCAATAAGCAGTCAATGCAGGCACGGTGGGAGGTGTAATAGCTTTTCGTGGCAGTTCCTAGAGAATTGATTAGCACTTGGCTCATTAGCTCAATAGCAATCAATGACTCTAAACAGCTTAGATACCATTCTTGCACATCAGAATCGCATATTAAAAATCCTTATGACAGATTTACTCGGTGCACATTTGCAGCACAATGTTCCACATAAGAGAGAAGAGATTTAAAAGGGCTGAGATGTCGGAGAGGTGCCGAGGAGGGAGCACGGAGAGTTCAGCGGATAACGGATGCGCTCAGCACCGTCCACGTGCAAACCCTCGGCTCCTCCAGCTCCAACGGGCCCTGCAAAGGCCAGTGGATGCCGCCTGCTCCCTGCCGCGCCGTACAGCGGGAGAGGTTTCTCCTGCTACGGAGGAGCATCCACAGCACGTGCCTTTGGCACAACTTTCTCCTTGCATGTGGCCAAGAAAACATGACCCATGGATTCGGAGAAGTCCCTTTTAAAAAGGTTGATGCACTTAAAGTGGTTTAAAATTCGTGTGCTTCACGTTACACACCATCACCATTCAGAGACATTAAAATGTTTTCCAAATATTTTTGGAAACATTAAACCAAGACACAATCATTTTGAACCACGCTAAATTTTCACCTCCCCTGTGGAAAATTCTTCTCTCTAATAAAGAAAACAGGAAAGTGAAATTCAAGAACACTCAGGTCTTGTCGCTCACTCCCATGGAGAACCGGTATCGAGCGCCTCACAACAAGGTCCAGCAAAGAAGGATTAAGTGCTTTGGCAAAAAGGGTTCAGAGGCAGAAATGCACCCGTGCCTTACCCACGGAGGCGGTGGGGCACCAGTCCCCACGGCACGGCCAGCGGAGCACAAGCCTGGGCTGCCGGCAGCCCCAAGGCGAAGCCGGGGGAGACCAGCACCTCCCCAGGGGATTTAAGGTCGGAGCTCACTGTCGGTTTCGCTGGCTTTAAAAAACAAACCACCAGGTCATCAACAGTCTGTGGGCCTGCACACTCATTCACAGTCGGTAACGAGGCACAGCAGTCAAACTGATTTTAAACTGCTTGGACAGCTGGACTAGATGATCATTGTAGGTCCCTTCCAACTGTTTCTCCTATGGAGACAGGCTGGGAGAGTTGGGGTTGTTCAGCCTGGAGAAGAGAAGGCTCCGGGGAGACCTTATTGCGGCCTTTCAGTACCTAAAGGGGCTTATAGGAAAGATGGGGAAAAACTTTTTAGCAGGGCCTGCTGTGACAGGACAAGGGGTGATGGTTTTAAACTAAAGGAGGGGAGATTCAGACTAGACATAAGGAAGAAGTTTTTCACGCTGAGGGTGGTGAGGCCCTGGCACAGGTTGCCCAGAGAGGTGGGAGATGCCCCATCCCTGGAAACATTCCAGGTCAGGCTGGACGGGGCTCTGGGCAACCTGGTCTAGTTGGGGATGTCCCTGCTCATGGCAGGGGGTTGGACTGGATGGCCTTGAAAGGTCCCTTCCAGCCCAAACTGTTCTGTGATTCTATTCTATTCGATTCGATTCGATTCGATTCAATTAGATTCGATTCTATTCTGTGCCACCTTCACAGCAGGTCGAGGGTGTTTGTCCAGAGAGCGGTGGGCTCCGTGGGAACGACACAACCTGCTGTAAGGGGGACACACGGCAGCGACTCCTGACCCGAGCAGGGAAATATTTTCAAAGCCGGAGATGAGCCCAAAGGGTGGTACCGAGAAAGAAGAAACAGCAAAAGACGACATCCCCAGATCCCCACATGGAGAGTGGTAAAAACAGAAGGTCTGAGGGACAAGGGTGCCGGGTTGGAAGCAAGCAGAACTGTGCCATATAAATAATTTAATGAAAAAATGTTAGGTGTGGCTGGAGCGTGGTTGTACCTTTATACTACAGGCTTAACGAGAACAGCTCCTATGGGCTTTCACTGATGTTTGTAGCCGGGCCCTGGGAACGAGGCTGCTAATGAACTTCTGAGCTGTAAGGGATAATTGGGCAAGAGAGTCAGCGGGAGGAGATGTTGTCGGGAAGCATTCAGTAACAAAAGTGGTACCAAAGGAGTGAGGAAAACTCCTCTGCCAGAGACCAAATCCTGGGTTAATGTTTTTGTAAATGACGCCACTGGTCAACTCCCATCAGACCTCAGACATCCTGAACTTCCCCAGACCTCCAGCCCTTTGCCCGGTAAAGCATTAATTACATCAAAAGGAAACACAGGGACAAAGACCTTGGTGAAGGACTCGGGTACCTGATGCATCATTCATTTTCCCATTTACATGAAAAAGAAAACAAGAGGAACCGAGTGAGTAAGGTTTTGTCTCTGACAGCCGAATTCCTACAGCTGCGGCAGGGAGGTCCCCCTGGAGCTGAGCAGGCTCCAGCCGTGGGATGAGCCCCGATAAAGTGCTTGAGAAAGGACTGGATTCGCCTGGCGCTGGCTGACTTACTGCCCGGAAAGCAGCTGACGGATAGATAACAAGCAAGCGCCCGCGGAACTTGAGACAACCCAGAAGACAGTGCCCCTGAAAGCACGATGGGCAACCTTCTCGTTACCCAAAATTCATCATAATACAAGGACATTTTCGGCTTCATATACTACAGTTATGACAGTTAAAATATTTACTTGAAAAATTGGACAGAAATTCAGATATGGTTTTAGTTCCCTTGTTCTCTTCCCCCCCTAAGAACTGTAAAATCGCCATTATGCAAAATATCAGCCTTATTTATTTTGAAAAATATTCCCCTTTTTTTGCAAATGTGTTTAATACTGAAACTTAATTTTAAATCATTAAATCATGAGACTGCTAAAATATCAGTGGAATTTCAAGACAGATTGTATCAGGGAAAAATTAAGTTTCCATAATTGTTAATATACTTAGATGTAAATAACATTTCATTTTGGAGCAATTGCTTTATGAATCTCTAAGTCTTATTTAATTAATCGGTACACTTTGCATCAGTGACAAACAACGTATTCAGCAGATTTAAAGACGCATATTCTATTATGGGAGCATTAAGTGTAGCTTTATCAGGGATTTAATAAATAACAGCAATATTCTAACATGAAAAACTCATAAAGAGCTGAGCTCAGGGGGGCATAAATTGTGACACAAGAGCATTTTTAAATCAGAGCACGCATATTTCTTAGAGTCTTAGAAGACAAGTAGTGCCTGCTTTTGCTTTTTGAAGCCAAAAACTGCGTTGTTTTTCATAACCCAAGGCGGAACAGAATGAGGCCCAGGAGGGCTCTCCTGGAGGAGGTACGAGAAGCGGAGCTGGTGCCATGTTTTGACCTTGCTCTTCCGGAGCGGAGAGCAGTGCCTGCAACCCCCCCTACGTCCCAAAAGCAATGAAACAGCAAAAAAGGCTGAAAAACGCAGACTGAGAAGACTGGAGGCAGATGCGTGTAGCAGCAAGACCTCTTTTCGCAAATGAGGAACTGTATCACAGAAACGGGTGACGGATCTGCACGAAATCAAAGCAAGCCAGCGCGTCAAGGGACGAGAGGGGCATTGCTTACGGGGGGACAGAGGGGTCCGGATCGGTTATGTACCTCTCATTTAGATGCTTTTGAACAGCTCGGATTCTCAGCATGGTGCAACCTCAAAAAGAAAACCACGAATGTGCGTTCGTCTCGCTCACGCTGTCATGCACATCAAAAAAGTGACGGGCCCGAGAGCACGTAGCTGTGCAGGACACACCGCGCTCAGCGCGGATGCAAGGAGCAGGCAGCCCGTCTGGCCCCACGCTTCGCATCCCCAGAGGCGGAGGGCAAGACTAACAGGGCATCGCACCTCTGAACTACGAGCAGTTTGGGCTCCTTGCTTGTACTGTCCCGGTTTTAAATACAGACTCGGCGCCGTGCCGCTGGCATTTCAGGTCATGCCCCGCTCCAGGTGCTGACCTGCGGCTGGGACAGACAACACAACACAACACCCAGGGTGCTCACAGGACACCAAACCCCACAGCTACACAGGCTGGTACACGGCTCTCGCTCCCCGCTGCCCGAACAGCTCACAACGACAAGCTCACAGGTCTTGGAAACGAAAGACAACGCCGTTTTACAGGAGGGAGCTGAGCTCGTCGTGGCATTTCTCGGCCCCTGATACTGGGTATGGCCACCATCAGGTCACCCAGCAAATCTGTAATGACCCATATCCGAAATGGGCGCTAAATTTAATGTCTGGAAAATTACCCAGGGCACACGACGTGGAATACGCACGGGCTTTAAGCTAGCTGCAGAAAACCAACAACTCAGTACCTGGCCGTGGCTTTCTAAGACCGTCCACTGCAGAGGAAATTTTGTACAAATAAAACACCCGTCCCTTCCACCACTGCTCCATACGGCAGAGACATCTGGATCTAGAAAAGATTATGTGTTTTAATCAGCACTGATCAGCTGTAGTTGCCAATTTTTATAAATGACATTAAAATAAGAGAATGTTTCAGCAATAATGTCATATTATGACAAGTCATTGGTTTGACTGCTATCTCATAAAATAAGGCATGAATAACAAAAAGCATGTAAAATGAAGCCTCTGGAAGACTAGAAATAATTTTTTAAGTTGTGAAAATCTTTAGAATAGAATTGCAGAACGTAGAAATGCCTCAGCTGGTTTTAGTTCCCTTGAACCCTTGGAGGTCTCCTGTGAAACAGGAAAAAAAGAGATGTATTTGGTTTCCTCCAATGTACCAAACAGATGCCGGGACACCAAATCCATTACAGATGAGACCCCTGGCCACCGCCAGGATCCTCAGGTCCCCTACCCCAAAGGAGGACGCAGCAACCCAACCTGTACGCCAAAAAACTCCCCCCGGGAACTCCCCCGAGGCACCCAGGCCCCAGCGGGTGCTGGCGTGGGTGGCCGTCCCGGGGCGCAGACACCCCTCCTCGGGAGCCGGGCGCTCCGCAGATGCTGCGGGCAGGAGGCCGGCACACCGGGGCGGTTATCCCCGCCTGGCAACCCGGCGGCGTGTTTGCAGGGTGGGTATGTAGGACGTGTACACATTCAGCTCCACCTTGCAGGTCTGAGTAGAAAATTGTCGATTCCATCTGGCTCC
This sequence comes from Phoenicopterus ruber ruber, assembly GCA_009819775.1. Lineage (NCBI taxonomy): Eukaryota > Metazoa > Chordata > Aves > Phoenicopteriformes > Phoenicopteridae > Phoenicopterus > Phoenicopterus ruber. The sequence continues at coordinate 999,117 of CM020219.1, forward strand.
CATCTGTGCCTTCAAGGCAGCGTTAAACACTCAGCACAAACTGGCCTCTTCTTTTGCTCACCGGCTGAGCAGAAGTGTTTTCTCGTGCTGCTAAATAATCCCTGCTTAACCCTAGTTTGGATGCAGTGAAGCGTGGCCAGTTATTCAAAGCCCCTTCCCCGAATTCAGGGTACGCGTTCCAAGCCCCGCTGACTGTGCTGCTTTGATAGCACCAAGTGGCTCCGGGACGACGTGTACAGCACCGCTGGGAGAGACAAGCCCGCGAGCCTGCGGGACAGCCGTGCTGGGGAGAGATACGGGTGCAATCACGCCAAATCGGAGCTGTCGAAACCCAAATCAGGCAAGGTTTTTATTGCTGCTGGTTTTGTTTTTAAATTTTAAAGTTTCTAGCCTGGAAGCTGCAGTTTGCTGTCGGCACTTTGCTGTTAAAAATATCAACATTTGCAATGAATACTAAGCACTTGCAACAAACTGCTAATAATAAGGTTCCTCCTGCTCGCTGCGAGAGGCTTAAAAGCAGCGTCCACAAGCAGCGCGGCCGCCCAGCCGTCGGGGCTCCGAGCTGCTTTTCCAGGGGTCTAGATCCGAATCCTCAAGTTTAGTCCATTCTGTGCCAGTTGTTGTCATGAGAAATTGCCTTTCCTTTGAAGATAACTTCAGGGGCTACCGTTTTTATGAACCCTGCCCAATGCACCAGCCGCGCTTTCGAGGAGCAGCGCGTCCTGCCAGACCAGGCGATGCAGAGCCCTGTGCGCAACGGGCGCTGCTGCGGCTGTGACGGCAGCGGGGAGAAGAGCTTGCGGGGGGAGGCAGTGCTTTGTTAGGCCGTATGATGTAGCTGGAAAAATCAGAAAAGCCTTTGGATATCCAAACCTTTTTTCACATCTACGTAACAGATTTGAGAGCAATAAAAGCTACTACCTTTCCCTACAAATGTCGCCTCTTTATAGCTTTATATCATCACAGCTGCAGCAGCAAATTACAACTATTGATGTGGTATTCAAAGAAAATGGTTACCTCCATGGTAGCATTCAATATTTATTTATACACCACGCATTATCTCTCTTCACCGCAGTTCGTGTAGGACACCTGCAAAGCCCTATTCTACCATCACATCTCCCAGACCGCAAAACCAAAATGCGTAGTTGGGCACTGTGCCTCCTACACCCCAGATCCACAAACTCCTTTGGTGTCCAGGGGCGGGGAGACGCTGAAAACCTCCAGGTACAAGCCAGTCTTTCCGAAACGTTATCCCCAGCTTGTCAGCCTCACCCGCACCCCTTCTTCCTACAGCCACAGTCTTGAAACTTCCCATTCATACAACACTGATTATTAGAACCAGACCAGTTACCAAGGAACCAAACCCAACCTTTCCCTTCCCTTCCCTTCCCTTCCCTTCCCTTCCCTTCCCTTCCCTTCCCTTCCCTTCCCTTCCCTTCCCTTCCCTTCCCTTCCCTTCCCTTCCCTTCCCTTCCCTTCCCTTCCCTTCCCTTCCCTTCCCTTCCCTTCCCTTCCCTTCCCTTCCCTTCCCTTCCCTTCCCTTCCCTTCCCTTCCCTTCCCTTCCCTCCCCTCCCCTCCCCAAAGGGACTCCCAGCCCCCAGGTGCTGCAGAGCTGGTTTCCAGATGTTTTTCCCCAGGCTGCAGCTAGCAGCTCCACCACGTAACACTGCTCTTTTCCTTCCTATTGCTTCGGTTACACAAGTCTCCCCGTTTACTTTGGCCTGCTGGCAGCCAGACCGTTATGTTTTCCTTCCATTCTTTCGGATTGCTCACTGCTTTACTGCAGGGGCTGTTTGCACCGAAGTGATGAGTTATTCTGCGTTGTTCACCTCCCATGGAGGGAAACTCTACTCCAAGGGTCGGTCCTGGTGATGTGTAGCCTACGTTGCTAAACCAAACAAAACTCTGACAAAGAACACCATAAATGCTCTACAATTCGGCCAGGACAAAGAGTAACGTTTGAAAAATGGACCTTTCTGTTGTGACTTATAGCTGTACCCATGGCCTGCCATGTAATTAATACGCATGGTAGGCACTGAAAAGCCCCGTCGCTCCCAGCACAGCAGCATCGCGGCCAGCTAGGAAAAACAATGGAATTCCAAACAAAGCCAACCTGGCCTCCTTTTTAATTCTGTAAAGAAAATGCAAAACAATTATTGCTGCTCCTCTGAGCACAGTGTCTTGTATCAAGAGGCAAGTTTGGCAGCTCCTCACTGCATCGCGTGGAAAGTTTTCTTCTTTTAAAGCATGAACAGCTCCAGCCAAGACGACTCCTCTCCTGAACAGCAGTTCTGCTGCAGGGAAACTATTTGCAAACAAATGCCCTAGAAAAGCCACTCTCCAGGTGATGAAGAGGAGACTTAGAAAGGCGTGTCATGGCCATAGAGCGATGACATGGGCACATTTATTTCCTCCTCCGATGGTATGGATAACTGTGTATCCTCCCTTCCGTGGGTTTGTCACGTTCCCTAGCCTCTGAGATCACGCTTGTCAGCTCTGTAATGAAGAGTGAAAACAAGGGGCAAAATGTAAAACCTGTTAGTTTCAAATGTGCCACCTTGAATGAGAAATTAGTCTGAAAATGTTCTCCTCCAGAGCCGTCTCAGTCCTGCTTGCTCAGTGTAAATTACAGAAACTCTCTGGCCATCCCCTCGTCCTTCTGCTCCGTGAAGGCACAAGTAAAAAGTGAAGGAACACCTGGAAAATTTTACAGCAAGGCGGCGTGTTCACAGACCTCTTTAGGAACTCAGCACCGATCTGTCCTCTCATCCACTGAGGATGCTCAACCCATGGTTCAATCATCTTCCCAGATCGCTCATGGAGGTTTCGTCCTCACCCATCTCATGGCCTTCGCTCAAAGGGCATTAGCAGCTGCTCTTGAGAAATATCTTATCTCACCACCACCGTAGTCCTGTTCTGGATTCACACAATCCAAATCAACTTCACAAGACAGTTGAGCTCTGGACCGAGAAATCAGAGTAACACCTCCTGGAAACTCGCATGCCACCGGGAACTGACAGCACCGTCCTGAAGTCCTGTCCCCAGCAAAGCACGGGCAAAACTCCCGCTGCCCGGCACTCGGCACTCCATGAAACCCCCCGCTCCATCCCTAACAGCATCCAAAAAGCAGCCAGCTGGGGACTGGGGCACCGGGAACGCTCATCGCAACTCACGCTTTCAAGTGGGCCTATTTTTAATTTGCCATGAACACCTTATGGGGAGAAGCAGTAACAAAAAGCAAGCCCAACACCCGCGCGGATGGCGAGGGCAGCCGAGCTGGCCATAGCTAGCCAAGGCAGTGCTGTCTCACAGTTAGTTATCCAGGCGCCGGCTCGCCGGCCCGGCCGCCCGCACGCCCTCCCGGGGTGGGCTGCAGTGCCCAGGCAACGCAGGAGACAAGAAGGGGCTAATTCTGTGAAACCCGTCGCTTCCTCACCGCCCGGTTATGCCTCAATACACGGTCTCAGTGTGCAGGGGGCTTTTCGTCCCTTATCCTTCCCTTGGATCCCTGCAGTCGTAACGATTGCCCCAGCACTGACGCAAGCGAAGGAGTGGGGCCTCGGGCCGTTGAATCTCTGGGATTAGAAAAAAGAATGAAATGACCGTCACAGACGTAACAGTAATGAATAATGAGACAAGTATATGATAAACTGACCCGGGTAATGCCATTAGGATCAGCAGCCACACAAGATATATGGCTAATCCCATCACAGTCAGAATACACGTGACAAGGAAAAGCACCTGTCTTTAAACGGGGTGCTTAATTGAAAGAGAAAACCAGACGCCTCAGCCAAGTAACTCAATGACAGAGACGCAGCCGTGCTGAAAGAAAGAAGAGTGCCCGAGCGTGAGCTGGGCTGCAAGCAGTACCCCGGAGGTGACGCTTGCTCTCCAAAGCTTGGAACGTGCTGCCAGCGTCCCCCCCCACCGCAGCCTCAGGGAAGGGCCCGCAAGCCGTTTTTTCATCGGTGTTAACGCAATTCGCAGCTGCCCCCGGCCAGAGGTGCTTTGGCCCCGATCTGCAGGCAGGAGCACGGTGCCTGCGGCAGGGCGAGGAGGCTCGGCCGGAGCGACGCCGTGCTGGAGCGAGCAGCCAGCCAGCAGTGCCGGTGCCTCCCCGCCGCTTTCGTCCAGGCTGAGACAGGCACTTTTGGCAGAGCTTTTCACTCGGAAGAGATGCCGCAGCTCTGCTGCCGTGTCCCCTTGTCACTGGACCAAACACGCTCGTTGCACTGCACGGACGTCTCCTCTGTGCCTTGGTGCGCTTGGATCATCCTCAACAGCCGCCTGTGAGTTTGCGCTGCTCTGCTCTTTCTGCATCAAAGCTTCTGCCTAATAAAAAAATGGCAATAATGAACTCACTAGTGGTTTTCCTCGCATCTCGTGTCCTGTGTTGTGGGAGCCCGGGGGGAAGCAGCGTGATGAGGTGTTGTGCTAAAACCAGCGACGGATGGGGGAAAAGGCTGTTCAAAGCCCATCACTCCCAGCTTCACAGACAGCGCTGTCCTCTTTGGCCTTTATGTCAAGCTCACCGTGACGTGTGTGTTAGGACGGCTTCTTGAGGTTATCTAATTTAAAAGCTTTACCTAGCCTGCTGTAGTCAGGGAGACAAAATTGTTTAGACATATGTAAATAAAACCCCTTGAGCAGCGAGGTGAGAAATGTCCCTACTCCCGACATTAGCACGTGGAGGGTAATGGGCTGGGAGTGAAAAGTCAGACGTTCAGAGGCATTCCAGCTGGGCAGGGAGAGAGGAACCATCTCTCGGCAGGAGTCAGCAGGAGTTTTCCCTGCGGGCACAGGCAAGAGGGAGAGGGCCGAGAACAGCCCGAGAAAGCGCAGGGTTTGATGCGAACGGCCGCCTCAGCGGCTGATGGGGTGAATGGCTGATGATGATGCTTTTATAATGCAAAAGGGTTTCCAAAAGGGTTTGAAACCTCCCTGATTTAATGAAGTCGTAGTCACTATTAGCTACAAGTTGTGTTTCGCTTTTCAGCGTGTGGTGGGGAGGAAGATCAGTCGTGGGTTTCAGCTTGCTCTGCATCACACGTAACATTTCCGTGTTCATGGCTTTATATCCAGGGTTTATTTACTTTTGCCTGGGGTGATTTTGACATTTGGCAACTTTCATAGAACTTATTTCTATACATTTAAATATTTGTGCCTTTAAATTAGCCATGATCCAAGGGGAAAAAAAATATTTAACTACAGAAACAAATATAGCAAGGGAAAGAGTTCAGCGGAGGCAGACCAGCCTCCTCCTAACAATTAGAAAGTGTGATTTATTAATGCACGTTACAGTGTGAACGTGGGTGTTAGTTGGTGTGATTAGTGACTGCGTGCTAAGATCCCTACGACAGTTAACCCCAGACTGAGCAAGCCAAACAAACAAGCTTTTTTTGGATACTGGATTTGTTCCTTACACACTAAACCCAGAATAACGTTCGCAGCGGCAGCAGGGCAGCAGCTTGGCTTGCCGTCTCCCGAAGCCTTGTGCCAGTCGTAGGGGTGCGGGTGACGGGCTCAGACCCCAGTGGGCTCCCAGGCACCGGGAGAGGCACCGGTACAGAGGCACTCGCACACCCGGGCAGATCGGCCTGCTGTGACAGGACAAGGGGTGGTGGTTTTAAGCTAAAGGAGGGGAGATTCAGACTAGACAGAAGGAAGAAGTTTTTCACACTGAGGGTGGTGAGGCCCTGGCCCAGGTTGCCCAGAGAGGTGGGAGATGCCCCATCCCTGGAAACATTCCAGGTCAGGCTGGACGGGGCTCTGGGCAACCTGATCTAGTTGAGGATGTCCCTGCTCATGGCAGGGGGTTGGACTAGATGGCCTTGAAAGGTCCCTTCAACCCAAACCCTTCTGTGATTCTGTGATTCTATGATCCGTGCCCAGGCCAGCTCCCACCGCCCGCTTCGACCAGGGAAAGAGGCCTTCGAGCCGTTCCCTGGCTTTCTTCATCCCGCACGCACTGGCCGCCATCGCCCTGGGCACGGGATCAGCAACGTCCTTTAAAGCCAGACACACGCACGCACACAATAGGATTTGGAAATATTTGCAGAAATTGTCACCGTTACAGAAATAAAGATCCCCTCGGGATTGTTCTGAACCAGATAGGGACAGCCCCTTAATTCTCAGCCTAACAAACTGTTAGATAAAATCTTCTTTATCAAAACTCCCCGCCCATGTTTTCTCGCTGAACCGGGCGCACCCGCTGGGTTTGCCTCTAGAGGGTGACTCTGCAGCCGAGGGCTAACACTGTCCCCGAGTTCACAGCACCGCTCTTCCAGCACGGGAGGGCTCCTGGCTCGTCCCTCTGAGGCCAATTCTTACACTGGAACAGAAACATCCGTCGATTAGATCATAAATGCATAGACTCTGAGGTAAAGGGCACCTGTAACTCACTTAATCTGTCCGGGTACAGACAGGTCAGTGTTCGCCCGGTTACATTTTACTGAGACCATTAACTTCTCTCGCTGCAGCGTCGCTCCCGATGGATGTCACGCTCGTTCTGAACCTGACGGCATCTGGAGAAGAAGCTCCCAGCTGCTCCCTCGGCAGGGACATCCGCGTTCGGCCACGCTTGCTGCTGAAGCAGGTCCTATTTGCAGATTGAATCTGTCAGCTTTCCCACTAAACCACTGGTTCCTCTCTGCCTTTCCCTCCCAGAATGAAACACTCTCTCTAGACAAGATCATCAAGATCTTCTTCCCACAAAGGTCCCTGTGGGATATATTCAAGCCATCTCAGTCGTCGTCTTAATAAATTACCAGACTGAGCTCCTTACTGTGTTCATTTAAGGTGCACTCTTCCGACCCCGAAGCACGTTGTGGCCATGCGCTGCACCTTCCCCTTCCCGCCGGAGCAGGTGGAGAGCAAACCCGGACGGGGCCGGGCTCGGCAGCCCCGCGCACAAAGGGGCAGACGGAGGGCAGCTCCTGCCCCGCTGCCCGGCGTTTCCAAACAACGGCCGCGTTTCCCACAGCACCAAACCCGCCGTTTGTCCCCGTCCCCCAAACCGCGACGCAGCCCCCCGTCCTGGAAGGCCAGCCTGCCTGTCCCGCCCCGGGCAGGCACGCTGGCACGCGCAGGGGTACGCTTACATTGTTTAATGGGGCCATCCGTGACCCGTATTGCTCCATCTCACTGACTCCTCTTCAGCATTAGCTCCGTGTTAGCTACCACGGTTTTGGTAGATTTTCTATTCATTTTAATCAACGGTAATATCCTTCAAAATGATTGATTCAAATGCTGGAGAGGCCCTGCAGAGTCTCAGTGCAAACATTTCTACACAGTGATGATTTCTAACATGCAGTTATTCCCTTTCATTGCTCTTAATCCATTTAACTTCTGCTTTCATAACTTCTTACTCAATACATTGGAGGATTTTATGTTGAAGTTAAGGCTTTCAGAAAGTCTCTGTGCATTACACAGGTCACTGGTGTGCTTCAATTTTACAAACTTCTGCAATATCTGCAGCCATGATACTATTTTCTTGCACAGGCAAAGGTTCAAACCCGTGTAAACTCTTCGGGACCTGAGTCTGAGTCAAGTGCTGTTTTGCTTTACAATCTCTACATACGATGCATAACAACAGCAATTTAAACTTGGGGAGTTTATCATTCAGAAGTTACCACAACTTTATTTCCTTTTTGTTTCTTTGGTTTTTAACCCTCATTTTTTCTGCCATTTTAATTCTAATTTAAAGAAAGGACCTCATGAAAGGACTTACGGCCTTGGGAGTTATGAACACGCATTTTCTAGGGAACTGGGCAGGTCTGCTGGGTGCAAGCACAGCAGGTATCCCAAATCCAACGCTGGCAACCGTCAGGCAGTGCCAGTAGCCCAGCACTGCAGCCCCAGGTCCCTCCAGCCTGAGGCTCACGGTCCCCAGGACGTGCCCCGTCCCCGAGCTGGTAGCCTTATTCCTCTGCTCGCCCCAAGGCTTCGCTGCTCCCAGAGACGAGGCGACTGGTGCCCCCCGGTCCTGATGCGAGGCTTGGATGGAGCCGGCCCGGCAGCGCCTGCCCGCGATGCCCAGACCCCGCACGCAGCTCCGCTGCCAGGCTCGCCCGGCCCGACGCTGAGCAGGCAGATGGAGGAGCAGCTTGGGGTTCACCACCATCCCAGGGAGCGGGGGTATCCTGGCTGTCATTTGGGAAAAACAGTAGGCAAATGGTTTTCAGGGAGAATATGATTTTCAAGTCAATGAGCCATTTAATCTGGAAAGCCGTCTGACACAGTATTAACTCCACGGGGAAAGGGAGGCTCAGACAAGTTAAGTGGTTGCTCGAAAGGTCATGCAATAAGCAACTGCAAAACTAGGATTAAGCTCTGTGTTTCCTGGTGCTTCACCACTGGAAAATATCACCTCAGAGGGGAAGTTTCAGTGAACGCAAGCATGGCTGTATCGCTCTCGCCCTCAGAGACCGAGTTGTCACCAGCTGGTTGCCTGCCTCACGGCCCCGAGCGCTCCAGCTGCGGGGCCACTGCCAGCGGGACTCTGGAGAAGAGCCTTGTCCGCGTTGTGGGTAGGTGTCCACGGAGAAAACCCCCTCCCTGTTTATTTCACACCTTCCAACGTCTTGGAACAAGTCTTGTAGAAAAAGCATAAGGACAAAAAGGGACTCCCTGGTCATCGTCTCCAGCAACACTGCTTACAGGCAGCACATACGGAGTCCGGAGTGAGACAAAGCACCTCCTGCCCCCCACATGAAGAATCCCGCAGGTGTCCCAGAGGAGCCGAAGCTCCTCGCAGAAGAAGCCTCGGACCCCCCAGGGCGCTGGGCAGGAGACCCCCGGACAGGGCAGGGAAGGAAACGCGATACAGAGGAAGGCAAAGCGCCCACTCCGGGCACCTCCTCCATTCCAGGACCAGCTGAAGCCCGAAGGGTCTGTGGGAAACCACTTCTGAGGCAGCAGTGACTGTTCCTGTCAAGGCTAACACAGCCTCATGCGCTGTGCCTAGCTGATGCCAGTCCTTAAGGCTTCAGAGGAAAGGCAAATAGTCTAATAAACAAGAAACCAGCCACGACTCACGGACTGATATACGTTCCTCTCTAGAGCTGGCCAGTGGAAACGCTGAGGCATTGCATTTCATACTCGTACTCACGCTGTGTCTTGCAGGCATGTTGAAAGGCTCTGGCTGCCGGATGAGCTAGAGAAGGAACCTGACATGTAAGAGGCTATCATTGCTACCCAGTTTCTTGAGATCTTGTATTTGCACCCCAGCCAGGGAATTGCTGCAGTGCACGGCAAGCCAGGGATCATGACCTTCCTCTTCTGGTTTGCAACGGATTCCAAAGAGGATCTCAAAACATTAGAAAAAGCAGCAATGGTCAAGAGCAAGGGGGTAAGTACTGAATCAATCCGAAGCCAAGAAATACCATCATAGCTCATTCCCTGCCTTGGGGGAACTGAGATGCTGCATCTCCAAGGACAACATGCAAACAGGCCAGTCAAAGGCAATGACACGCTCGAAACATCTGAGATGCGCCGCAAATCTGCGCTGCGACAGCACGGGCACCGGCTTCTCAGCAGCACGATGCCCCGGAGCAAACCCGCTCGAGGGCTCGGTCCTGCCCCGTGCCAGGAAGCCGTACTGCACCGGGAGGCAACTCCTCCGGGAGCATCTCTGCCGGAGCCCCTTCGGAGCGCAGCGGGACCCTCCGGCACGGGGCAAAGCTGTCCTCCCAGCCTGGGAAGGGGGCCCTGCCCTTGTGGCACGAACTGTTACCCTACGCACCCGTTTTCAATCGCCTTTACATCGCCTTACTAGTGCCTTGCCTGGCTGGTGCATGTGGAAGTGATCCCGGTGACACGGACACATTAGCATTTAATGTCAAGCTAATTACTGACAAGCCTTTCATATTCATAGGTGTCATTTAAAGATGTGCTGTGTGATGAGACACGAAAGCAGAAGACGGGAGCTGGAGGGAAGTGAAGGGAACGTGTGTGATCAAACACATAAGCAAAAAAAAATAAATATCAGAAGTTGTTATGTCTCTTCTTCCTGTTTTGTAGTCCAGGGTTTGAGGTGGGAGGTTTTTTGATCATTTTAAAAAATGGAATTTTCAAACAAACCGTTGTGGAGCCTGAAATGATGCATGCTTCATACACAGCCTTGCAGGGGGAGGGGGAGGAGAACTATTTTAAATGAGGAAATTTGCCTACAAACCCTTGTGCCTCATAGAAATGTTATGCCTACATACTCACATACTTTTCTGTTTTGTTTTACTTGAGATATAGCCCTAATTTTAACTGAAAGTGTAGTGGTCCTCCTACATATATCTGTATTGTTCTCTGAAAGGAGTTTATAATGTATTATAGAAATATCATTTTCTAAGATGCATCTTTTGTCAGTAACATAAAAGAGAAATAAATATTTGTGAGTTTTACAGCCAGCATCATTACGGCTCTTCACAGCACCTCTTCGATTCAAGCGCAACTAAACCTGGGCTGGGAGCAGCGAGTGGCGTTAGCCCGGATCCCAGAAGCTGCCCCCGGAGAGGGACCCCGAGCCCCGCGGGGCACCGCGGGCAGCCCCAGCCCTCCCGTCCCGGGTCCCCTCGCCCCCCTCGCGACGTGCTGCCAGCTGCCACCGCCGAACCCTCCGGGGGCCGCTCAGCCCCGAGCCCACAGCCGAGGGGCCAAAACTGGAAGGACCTGCAAGCCCCAACACCTTCCCCTCGCAGGCAACGGCCGTGTGCAAGTCTTTGTCCGGCAGGTTATAACACGGGAGCTAAACAGTATCATCAAATGTCTGGAATAAAGCGTTTTGAATGGCCTAGATGCACTTTAATATGGAAAGCTAATATCTTGTAATCTGTAAGTTACTGCTGTAATTGCTACCGTCTCAACTGGCGACCGGTAATTATCCTTGCCTTCTCTTAAACACTTTGGCTTCCACAAGGTCAGTGCTTTTCTGTACCAGCATTAAGACAGGGCTTGCGCTGCGGCTCTCTTAATCAAGCGGTTGCACTTTGCAACCGAAAATACGGCTCTAATCTCAGCCTGAACCTGGACGCGGGTGCTCCGCAGCGGGGCTGTTCGGGCTGCGGTGCCGAGCTGGCCATGATGTCTCTGTAACGCAGGGAAGCAGGGATTTGGATTTGGAAATTTCCAGGATTTTGGCTTTGGGCTGCTCCAGCAATTAAAGAAACTTCTAGCATACTCTCCCCAGTGTTTCTTCTTTCTGTCTTTAACCGCTCTCTGGTATGTTTTAATTCACACGCAGGGCAGGTAAATTACAGCCTGTGATCTGTTGGAGTAGCGCACGCAAGCAGCACCCTGGCAAAGCTCCTGGCACCCCTGCGAGCGACGACAGACGCTGTCAGAAAAGCTCATCCACGTTTTCATTGCTTATCGTGTGATCGGAGCCACAGAAACGATGAGACGGTGGTTTATCGCTCCCCAGAGTGAGTTACGGTGCTGAGGCTGCGGGTGCTGGCCCTGCGGACACCGCGAAAGGAGAGGACGGCTTGCCTCGTCGGCAGGTCCGGATAGCGGCGGGTAGCTCCTAGGCTGCCCAAAACCCAGGGTGCACAAATGAGTAACACCCTCAGCTGAAAAGCTGGGGGGAGGTCAGTTCGGATCAAACAGAGAATCAGAACTGTGGTTTGCACTCCCCGACTTGAAGGGAAGGAAAGGAGAGGTGACTGAGGGCTGAGCACGCTCGAGCAGCCGCCCCTGCGCCCGGCACCGCCAGCCCGGGGACGCCAGGGGCTTCGCCGGAGCAGACCCGCGCCCAGGGCGAGGGCTGGATGCAGCCCGCGTCCCGAGCTCGCCGGGCTGCCTCTGCCCCGTCCCCGGCTGGGGTACGGACCCCGGCAATCGCGTCTGGCAGGAGGGCTCTGTAGTGTGCCCTGAGCACCCGGGGGTGGGCAACAGCCCAGGAACCACCCGCCTGGCGGAGAAGCCCTTCCAACCCTTTAACGCCCTTACCGGGTACACCCTGCCAGCGCTCCTCCTCTTACCCATGTTCAGTACACAGAATATTGCTCTTCACCCTAAACTGCAAATCACGTAAAAACGCGTAATGTCAATCTTTGCAGCACGGCCCACGCAGGGCAGGAGCGTGACTGTGCTCAAGGACCCTTGAGCTATCTCTTGAGACACGAGCCATGCACACATCATCCCCCGCTACGCTGAGAGCTCCTGAAAGGAAACGTGGGAAAACCTCAAAAGCAAAGCTGGCGTCAGGTCCTGGAGAAACAAGAACACGGCTTTGCTCAGGAGGTCACTGCCGGGGGGTCAAATGAATGCCTTACCTGGGCGATGTGACGCCCATGTGCAAAGTAACAGAAAAAGAACTGAAAAGGAATGGAAGTGATACATAAGCTTGTAAAAATTAACGGGCGTACGCTTTTAATTCAAAACTCTAAACCAAAGAATTCCCAAATCCTGATGGTCTTCGTGGAGGAAGACCTTAAGTATGTCTATCTCAGGAAGCAAAAATAGTTGTAAAAACTAAAATAAGAAAGTAGAACAAGATACCTGCAGAGCCAAGGAGTTCTCAGTATAATTTGGAATAAAACCTCGCAAGCTGTACTTTAAAACCTCATTAATGTAATAAAGAATAAACAAAAAAAAAAGCCGAAAGTATATTGCATTAAACCTTACATTGTTCAAATCGGTTCTGAAATTCTCAGAATAGCACCAGCCTCTTCTGCTTGGTGGTTCATGCTCATGGTACTCGTGGCTTATTGAGTAGCTCAATTCATCACCCATGGCTCACCAAGACCTCGAAATTTATCGTCATTTTGAAAGTCTTTTAAAAGCTAGCGCGAAGCAGAGTACTTTCTCATCCTCCCAGCCCTCCCTTCAGAGGAAAGGAGAGGAACGTTGCTGCTGTAACTCAGCACCAGCGCTGGAATTAAGTGGGCACTTCTTCCTGCATTAGTTTTCGTGGAGGTAGCGTTTGCGGTTCTGTTTTCCCTATAGATCAAAATGTTCTTTCGTAGCTGTTGTTTTTATTAAAAAAATCTTTATTGAAATCTTACTTTCTACTTTTTAGTGAGTAAAATTACTGCCTCTGCACACTCCATTTTAAAAATAAATGTCCTCTCCAGTCGCTTGCGTTCGTTCCCACAGGTTTCAGCCAAAGCACTTTAGCCTGAGCCTGTGTGGAACTGCTGCTATTTTAACCTAATAATTATCATATAAAATGCTTCCTGGCCACAAACAACAGTGTACAGACATCGTCCATACGGGAGCTCACCTCTGAGAGACAGCGGCAATGAGCGCTCCCGGAGACAGCTCCTCTGGATGGTTTATTATCCATCACCCGCTGTTCCTGTGCTCCTGCACGCCGCGCTGCCGGTGCCTGAGAAGTCTCGTGCTCAGTCACCGACATAACTAGTCTTTAAAAACAAACCCCCTCCATTTCAGGGTCCAACAGCTCAGAACTAACATCCTCCTGCTGCAAGTGTTTGTCACACGGGCGGTGACAGGCGATATCACGCAACGAGCTCATAACTGCATGTGCAGTCCCTAAGAGAATCCCCCTACGTGGGGATATTTCGATTTTCAGCCCGAGACAGAAGGAGGCCAGACCTGGTCCTTTGTTTTTCCCATTTCACAACTTCCATTGTTTCATTAGGTAAGAGTTTTGACTTGAATAACCGGCTTGTTTGTCTGTTTGTATCGAGTTTCAGATTTTCACCTGCAGATGAAACCTCCCCACCTCCCTCCCTCCCGTTGGCATTTCACTTACTTCTGTAATTCACAAGTGCCCTTTCAAGTTCTTTCTAATGGATTTATTAAATGAATCAATTAGGCAGAGAAAGAACATTGAAGTACTTTTGTGTAGATTAGTATTTTATGTTGGATATACTCAGTCATGGCTTAGCAATTATTGTCATTTAATATTTATTTAATGTATACGCTATGCTGCTTCAGTGAGGGGCTTGTAGAATACAACATTCTTTCCTCATTTTCCCTCCAGCTACTTAACTAGTGAGCTCTGAACAGCCAGATGACAGAAAATAACAGAAAAGATTCTTTTGTTAAATTAAGTAGTGTTGCCACCATGGCTGATAAGGGAGCGGCTGCTGCCGGAACCCCCAGCTTCCCGTTTCGTCCCTGCTGACCCGCTCCCGAGCCCAGAAGCACTTTCGGGCGCTCTCTGGTCTTTGGGGTGGGAAGAGCTGCTCCTCGGCTTTAAGGACCGACAGCCACCGTGTACGCGAGGAGGACGGGACGTGTGTGTGGTGGCGCGTTCTCCCCCCCCTTTTTTCCCCTGGACTGCTCTATGATCTCGGACATTCCCAACAAATCTTGGCCTTTGTGGAATCAGCTGGGGCAGCGGAGCGTCCCTGGGCTGTACCAGGCATTCCCGCATGGCTGAGACAGGAGCGGCTCTGCCTGCTCCCACCAAACCTTGGCCTTGGCCTTTGTGCGATGAGCTGGGCAGTGGGGTGGCCCTCGACTGCACCGGGAGCTCTTGCATGGCCGAGGTGGGGAACGAGAACGTACCGACCTGAATCACATGGAAAAGGTGGAAAATGAGAGCGTGCCAACCCAAATTGTGGCCAGGATGGACGTTTACGGATGACTAAAGCCAATCACCTTGCGACCCTGTAAACAGCGGTCCCAAGCGAGGCCCTTGGAGCTCCCCTGGACCGCAGCGGGCTGCGCCCAGCATCTCCCTCTGCGCGGGACACTACCCAGAGCTCGCAACTGTGAAATCCAGAGGCTTGTCGCCGACGACTGATGATGAGACCTGGGCCGATATTCTCCTTGGGGCTCAACCCTCGCGCCGGGGGCCCCTTTCAGCTGTGGACACCCATGGGCAAGCATGGACACGGTGACGAGCTGGGGCTCAGGGCTGAGCTTGGTCCACACACAAAAGTTGTTACGTAAAGGAGGACAAATTCATTTCGGCATCCTCTGGGAAGTGCCCGAGTGACGCAAGGTTGAGTGAAAGCAGAGGTAGCTGAGGCCGGATTTCAGGGACAACGCTACGGTCTGTGGAATGCTGGAGCAGGCCGGCCCGGGAAGCGGCAGAACCCTCATCTGTTTTCTGCAGGGGGCTGGTTTGGTTTGTGGTGGTTTTTGTTTGTTCATTTGTTTGTGTGGATTAGACTAATATCAGCCAGGGGGGCTCAGCTGCACAGCCACATTTTCACAGCTTAATAAGTTACCAGAGATGTCAAATAGGAACTTTTCATGGGTCCTTTCCCAGCCTTTGGCAGCCTGAGCTAATTAAGTGGATCTTAATCCGTTCAGTTGGGCTAAGCCAAGTTAGAATCATAGAATTATAGAATTGTTTTGGTTGGAAAGACCTTTAAGATCATCAAGTCCAACCGTTAACCCAGCACTGCCAAGCCCACCACTAACCCATGTCCCCAAGCGCCACATCTACACGGCTTTTCAATCCCTCCAGGGATGGTGACTCCACCACTGCCCTGGGCAGCCTGTGCCAGGGCCTGACAGCCCTTTCAGGGAAGAAATTTTTCCGAATATCCAATCTAAACCTTCCCTGGCGCAACTTGAGGCCATTTCCTCTCGTCCTGTCGCCTGTTCCTTGGGAGAAGAGACCGACCCCCCCTGGCTCCAACCTCCTTTCAGGGAGTTGCAGAGAGCGAGAAGGTCTCCCCTCAGCCTCCTTTTCTCCAGGCCAAACCCCCCCAGGTCCCTCAGCCGCTCCTCACAGCACTTGTGCTCCAGACCCTTCCCCAGCTCCGTTGCCCGTCTCTGGACACGCTCCAGCCCCTCAGGGTCTGTCTTGGAGTGAGGGGCCCAGAACTGAACCCAGCACTCGAGGTGCGGCCTCACCAGGGCCGAGCACAGGGGGACGATCCCTGCCCTGGTCCTGCTGGCCACACCATTGCTGATACAGGCCAGGATGCCGTTGGCCTTCTTGGCCACCTGGGCACGCTGCTGGCTCATCTTCAGCCGCTGTCGACCAACCCCCCCCAGGCCCTTTCCCACCGGGCACTTTCAAGCCGCTCCCCCCCAAGCCTGTAGCGCTGCCTGGGGTTGGTGTGACCCAAAAGTTCCATGGCTTTGCCCTTCTGAGGGCCCACGACACAAACCTGAACCTCGACTGCTGTCCGAGCAGGGCGACCTGACGTAGCGCCTGCGCCGCTGAGCTTGAGGCAGCGCAAAGGGGTGGCCGAGACTGTCACCCCCATCCCTCCCAGCCAAGCGTTTCTGTGACCAAGGGAAGACGCACCAAGGGCGACCGACAGCGCAGGCAGACGCGCGCGGCTGGGAAGCGCCACTCGCCCCACGCTTCAGCCGCTTCTCCTGCTGGCCCCAGGAGCAGCAGAAGTGGGCTTGTTTTGTTCTTCCACACCAAGTGACGGGAACACGAGAAACCACCTCCAGCAGTGCATCCCACCAGGAGACGCAGCATCTGCCTACCAGCAACAGCAGTAATAGCACTGGCCTGGTGCCTGCTTTTCCCCAAAACTTGGTATTTTGGGTGAAAAGTCAAATTAGATGGTGTCTTGTCCCGTCTTCAATAGTTTGCCAAATTAACAACAGACTGATTTCTGCCCCAAAACCTCAGTTTCAGCTACTTTGTGCACCATTTTTTATTATTTATATTAGCACTGTTCCGTACCATTCTGGGAATACTGGTAAGAAGCTGTTTGCAGGCAAAGAAAGAGTAAAAGGAATTCAACAAATGAGACATAATTATTGCGCCTTTCCCAGAACCGAAGCGTGCTACTGATGTATTTTCAGTACATATTAGACTGAGAATAGAGTGGGGAAAGAAAAGTGGAGAGAGAGATATAAAAAGAATATTACTAGGGACAGAAACGCAACCGTTTAGTCATATTGCCTCACATTTAACATCTCTTAGCTGTATCTATATTAAATATAGTTAAATTAAAACATGCAAAACTAAATCCAAATACTCACTGAGAACACCACGGTTAAAATAAATAAGAGAGAGTATTTTGATGCATACACAAATGTGGGAATAAGGAATATCTAAGGCACCACATTACAGAAGAACATTAAAAATTAAAATGAAGTAAATACAGACACGGGAGCTGTAAGGGCTGATTAATACAAAACACACAGATGCAGACAGAGAGGCGAGGAAATGACTTGTCCCTGCTCATCGCGGGGGGTTGGACGAGATGACATTTGAAGGTCCCTCCCACCCCAAACCGTTGTGTGATTCTATGAAACACGACCACACAAGTTTTGTCCGTTGAATCGCTCTGTGCCTCTGGGCTTTCGGGTGTTCCCATTGCAGCGGCACTGCCCGGCGCCGCGGGACCTCGCTGCGGGAATCCCTTCCCGCCTCCGCCAAAGCCAGCAGAGCCTGGCAGCAGGGTACCCCCACCCGCGCCACGGGCCGCCGGGCTGCAGCTCTGCTCCGCAAAGCTTCCCCTAAATCACCTATTTGCTGCCGCGCGACAGAAACCATCCCCTTACCCCTCTTTTCCAATAAGCAATCCCGGTGTTTGGGACGTCGAATTCTAAGGGTCATCCTTTCCAGTGGCAAATAGTACGGTGAAATCCATTTGCTGCACTGCGGGTCTGTTACCATCCCTACTAACGCGCATTTCTTCTGCACAAGGCAACATTCAAAAACTACCTGGGGATGAGCTGTAACAGAACTGCAATTAGGAACGTTTCGCTTGTTTTCATTTAGAGGCAGCTTTAAAAAGAATACTTTGGGCTGATTCATTCATTTAATTTCTGTTTAATTTTAAAAGTATATTTTTTGTCCCAATCTAATGATTCCATGACGTAAGGTTCAGGCTATCGGGTGCGTTGGTGATCGCAAGCCTCACAGGTACTTAACTGCATCTAACATCCCTTCTTGCCAGGCGCTCGCTTTTGGAATTGCATTCAAAAGGTTAAACTGCAGTTTAAACGACAAACTAAAAATTTTAAGATTTGAAAAACACTTAACCAGTAAAAAAGGATTCATAAGGCGTTAAAATTGTTGTCCGATTGAAAAGCGCTTTGAATTCATGGGATTAGAAACCTATTTTTTAGCATTAATGGGGTTTTTTTTCCAAATTACCATATTTGAAAACCTTTACTACTATGGCACAGGTCAAATATTTAATCTTTTAAAATCAAGAGCTGAACATGAGTCATGTCTCCACTGCAGAGTCTTTGAGTTATTTTGCTAACAAATACCCGATGCGTTCTCAGGAGAAAGGCACTGTCGGGGAACACACCGGTTCATCATCACGACCGGTTTCAGTGACCTCCCTGCGACGGCAGCTGCTTTTCCTCAATGCCCATTCATGAGCTCAACTAGTGGTAGGCTGGACTACGAAGCCAAGTTGTATGTTCCCAGGATGTGCACGCACGGAGATGTGCAGCCTCATCTGCCGGTGGGGACAGAGCGGGCAGCATCCCGCATCCTGCATCCCGCATCCCACATCCTGCATCCCGCCTGGGCACGGCGTCTGGACAGCCCGGGAAGGGGCTCCCACACGGCTGAGCTACATTGAGAGTGGTAAAAGTTGACTTTAGCCGCTGCCTCTCCTTGATCTTTTCAGGGCTTCTCAGCTCAAATCTGCTAAGCAGCCACTGAAAATGAAAGTTTTGGAAAAACTTTCTATAGAGAGGTTTCTGTCTCCAGCGAAGTAACCTGCTCTCTCTCTCAACACGCCCATCAACGGCGCAAACGCGAAGGGTGCGATGATGCACACGGTACCTTCCACCACGGCCCGTCTCGCGTTCGGGCCAGGCCTAGCGGTGGGATCCTCAAGGCGCGCTGCAAACCGAGCGCAGGACACAAACCCAAACGGCCTTTCAGCAGCGGGGAGGGTCGGAGAAAGGCTCGGGAGGCCTTTTGTTTGCACGAGAAAATTTAAAGGAGTCAAATGGAGTTCAGGTTAATTAACCCCACGGCGGAGGGGTGCTGTGAGAGGACAAGCTGTGGCTGGGCCCGCGGAAGGCAGAGCAGAGGGCACGGGGACCCCGGGGGGTCCCGCTTCCAGCCCCCCCAGGGCACGGCCAGAGCTGGGCTTCCACTCCACAGCCGGCTCCACGTCCTGCCTCCCTCCAGGGACGCTGCAGCCAGCTCCCAGCCTGTCGCTGTGGTAAGTGCAACTAGAGGAATAGAAAAAACCAAAAAAGTCCCTGTTTGAATAACCGGGTGTCGGGTTTAACCCCAGCTGGTCACTGAATACCAGGCAGCCGCTCACTCACTGCCCTCAGTGGGGTGGGGAGGAGAATCGGCGAGAAAGGAAAACTCGTGGGTTGAGGTAAAAACAGTTCACCAGGCCAGCAAAGATAATAATAACTATATTATATATTAATAATTATAATAATAATAAAATATAATGATAACAGAATATATAAAACAAACGATGCACAATTTCTCACCGCCCGACAACCTGATGACCGATACAGCCCGTCCCGAGCAGCGATCACGGAGCGAGACTAAGAGCGATCTTGGAACTGCAAGTTCCAGAGGGAGCAAGCGAGGGAACAAACAGCCGAACGAACGAAAGATGAACGAACAAAAAGCCCTGGCCCACCAGCCGACCCCCACTTACCCCGGCCGTGCCGTCTCTGGTGTGGAACACTCTCTTTGGCCAGTTTGGGTCAGCTCTACTGGCTCTGCCCCTCCCAGGTTTTTGCACCTGCACATCAGCAAAACCTGGGAAACTGCAAAATGTCCTTGATCGCTGAGCAGCAACTAATAACATCAGTGTGTTATCAACATCCTTCACATACCCAATCCCATACTAAATCCCAAACACAGTACCTACCAGGAAGAAAATTAGCTCCATCCCCGCCGAAACCAGGACACTTGATCTGGGAAACCCCGTAACTTCAAGTCTGGATCTAAAATTAATTTAATTCTCCATAGCAGCCAGCAAAACCCCAGATGATGCCTGTTATTCTTAACTGGTTTGCAGTGTTCATCTTCTCATCAAAAGTCATTGAGAAGTGTTGGAGAGGAAAAGGGACTATTGACGTCTTGCTCTGCGTAATTACTGCTGCACCTTCCTCCCGCCCACCGACGGCACAACGTGTTTAGATAAGAGCCGGGCCAGATTATTAGACCATACAAAATGCGTGATGGTTTTCAGCTCCCATTCAATGGAAGTTACAGGTACTTCTTCAGGCAACGGTAAGCCCTGTCCAGGCGACTCTGGAGCAGTCCGGTGTGCTGTGGACCTCCTCGCCTGTTCAGGCGTGCCCACCAGGACTCGATGCCGCTCCGAACAAGCAGGGCAATCAGTACAACGCTGTATCCACTCTGACACTGAGCTGTGCAGCAGCATGCTAAAAACAGGAAAGAAAAGGAAAAAAAATCTAAGTACCGTGCCTGGAAAAGTGACAGAGTCGTTTTGTGCCCAGGAATGAGGAGAGTCCCGAAACTCCTCTCTCCGTACCAGCACGGTTAGCTGAGCACTGACACACACTTGGTTGCTCGGTGCTGTTGGTTTCGCTCTTTGCTTTCTACAGCAGTATGGATCACCAAGAGTGAAAGGGAACTCAGGATGGAGAAATTGGCATCTTCTACAAACTCTGGAGAGCAATTACGTGTATTTAAAATACAGCTGCCCTTAGGCTGGAGTGCGTTGCAAAAGTCTCTGGTAACGCAAACACCCTTTTTGAGCCAGACCCCGGCACCACCGCCTCCCCCACGCCATGCCACGCCGTGCCACGCCACGCCACACCACGCCATGCCACGCCGTGCCACGCCGCGCCACGCCACGAGCATCACACCAGCTAGGAGAGGAAAGTGCTTCTCTGAAGCTCTTTGGTTTCCCATGGGTTCAGGACGAGCCTGTGCTGTCAGTAACAATACGAATCCATCTAACGTGGATGCCACCAGCTCTCCATCATAGCTGTCACTTTCCCGTTCTGTGCGCCCCGGCTGCCAGTGCTCCGGGAGACCCGTGTCAGGAAAATTTGACAACAAAGCAAGACCATTATTCCTTCTTTAGAAAATGCAGATGGCTCAGAAAGACAAAGTGAAGCTCAGCAAAAAAAAAAATCCACTTGAAAAGGTAGTTTAGAAAGCCCTGTTTCTGCGCTCAGCCCCGCGGGAAGAGCTGCGCAGCGTCTCCCTCTGCTCCCCCGCGAGCGGGCCCAGCTTCTCGCTCACAAACCCAGGAGTCTGTGGAAATGTTTCCCGCCAAAGCCACAACGAGAGACAAGCTTCTCGGGCTGCTCGGCAGTGTCAGCCTGTATTTTCTGCACGAGCACTTACAGGAATTGCCAAGGACAGCCTTGCCAAACTCACATGCCTTATTTTACCTTGCGAATATTATTCTCCAGTATCTGAATCAGCTGATGTTTAAAGGTGCAACTCTGAGACCTACCAGAGCATCTGTCGCGCAGGGGAGAAGAGGAGCGAGAAGACGTTAGAGGAGGGAGAAAGAGAAGAGTTGTCAGAGATCACCCATGGATTCGGGTGCAGAGGCGCTGCCCAGACCCACACACTGCACGCATGCACACCGGCAGCTGGACACAGTGGCCACGGCAAAGAAGCCAAGGTGCCCGGCTGTAATTCAGAAGCAACTCTCCCTCCTTAGATATAGTCAGGCAATCGCAAGTCCAGATTACGGTACTGAGCGGCAACGAGGCTGGTGAAGGGTCTGGAACACAAGTCCTATGAGGAGCGGCTGAGGGAACTGGGGATGTTTAGTCTGGAGAAAAGGAGGCTGAGGGGAGACCTTATCGCTCTCTACAACTACCTGAAAGGAGGTTGTAGAGAGATGGGGGTCGGACTCTTCTCCCTAGTAACAGACAACAGGACAAGAGGAAATGGCCTCAAGTTGCGCCAGGGGAGGTTTAGATTGGACATTTGTAAAAATTTCTTCACCGAAAGGGTTGTCGGGCATTGGAACAGGCTGCCCAGGGAGGTGGTGGAGTCCCCATCCCTGGAGGGATTCAAAAGGCGTTTAGATGAGGCCCTAAGGGATATGATTTAGTGGGGGACTTGGTAATGCTGGGTTAATGGTTGGACCTGATGATCTTGGAGGTCTCTTCCAACCAGAACAATTCTATGATTCTATGATTCTATGAAAGACACCTGGCAGCGATCGGCAGCGACGCTGCCGTGCTCCAGCTCGACGAGAGGGGGAAACGTGCCCTGAGCAGGGGAATCCCGCGCTGCCTGCTGCTGCGAGCAGGTCCGAGAACAACCGAAGGGAGGTCTGAAAGCAGACGGCCTGGCTGGGGGGGTTGATTTGGGTTAGGAGGGGTTGCTTTGAGGGGTTTTGGTCATACATGGAAAGGGAATTTTGATACACGTTACCGAGAGTCACCCACCAGTACCTCTTCTCCTTGCTTGATGCAGAATCCAAATTTGGGTAGAAAAAGATTTTTAAATTAGGTCCATGTGTTCGGTTTGGCTGCTTTCCTGAGAACTGGTGGAAAGGCGTATACCTCCGTGCGATGTTAACCCTGAGCTAGTGCACAAAGCCAAAAGCTGGCGATAGATGTCCAAGCCGCTGCAGAGCTCCGTGAGCTAAAGACAGCAAGTCCTAACCCCGAGGGATGCCAAAGCACAGCGCAGCCACTTCAGGTCCAACTTCAGCTGAGCAAACGACGGAGAATCAACCACGGGAGAAGAGGTGGTCGCTCAGCACAAGGAGACCACGGTTTGATTGCGTCTCTCAAACGCAGAGTGAAGAGCAACGCAGCGATGCCCACGCAGCACTGCAGAAGGGCCTGGCAGGAGCCACAACCGTTTGAAGGAAGGACTTCATCGTCAATTTAGGATGATAATTAAGAGCTGTTGAAGAACATCTCAAAAGAGCTTTTGTGCTCAAAAGGGTGTCTCGGCCAAGAAACCAGCGCTGCACTCTGGATAAGCAGGGAAGAGAATGGAAATATAAAAATATGTGTAAACCCAGGAATTCTGAGGAATTTTGACAAGAGACGATATCATACCTGAAAAACCTCTGCCAGCAGAGCCAATACCATGTGTTTGTCTTCAAAAGTTCATTAGGGATCCTGAAAACTATATTCAGCAACACGCAGACAGAACCAGTGTGATTGTCCGTAAGACGAAACCCAGCACTGCCATGTACTTCTCAGTATTTGACGAGAGACGCATGTGCTCATAGCAGCTGGCAGGCTGCTCACCCTTCCCTACGGTTACCAAGAAGGCCACTAAACAGCACCTATGGAAATAAAGTACTTTTAAACTGTTAGGAAATAACAGAAAAAAAGGAATAGCAGAGAAATCTGAAAGACGGAAAGAAAACGGATCATCTATCGCTATTTTAAAAGGGTAAAAAATTACCTAGAAAATTTAGTTTCTGGTTGATCTGAGTAAAATTGATTCAAGTAATGGAAAGGCAAAAATGTAGTTAAATAATTATTTTGAATAATACAACAAAGGACAGTTAGCATTAGTTTGTGGTAACTAATTACAGTAGAAATAACCTAGCAACTTTCTTGATTGAAGAATGTTACTCATTTTGGTGAAAGATGGAACGGTACTGACATAATATACTTAAGATTTGAGTCAATACCATGCAGTTTCTTAACTAAGAAAGTAGAAAAATGCAAAATCGATACAACGGTCTTTAAACAATTAAATGCTACTCGGAAGGGGAAGCCCGCCGAGCCATCGCATCGCTGCAGGAACTGATGGTTAGCGCTGGGCTGCTGAGCGCTGCCATCACCGGCTTGGCCGAACACATCACTACTGATCGGGCTTGCAGATGGCAACAGATCGGAACAGCGGTAAGTAAGTAAAACTTATTTCACGAACGCAATGCACTGGGATCTCCCGATAATTAAGTAACATTCCTTCCACCACTTTTAAACATCTGGCCAGATTCTCAGGAATAAAGAGATATAGGACTTGCAGGAATAGAAACTTTTACTCAATATTCACCTCGTGACCCAATAAAACAAAAGAAAAATATTTCTATGATTGCTTTCCAAAAAAAAGAGAAATTGTTCCCATAAATTCTATTGTTTGTATCAGTACGCTGTTCCGTAAGGACCTTGCAGTGGTGGTGGTGGCACCGTGATTTAAAGACAGAGGAAAGGCAAAGGTGGGAAAGGTGCAGCCGTATAACCGAAAGTGTCTTTTCTACGACAAATGAAAGTCGGAGGGAGAGGCGGTGTGCCCTCATGGGGAGGACATCCTTCGGCAAACCCCACGAAGCCCTGGCCTGCAAATGAGGAGAAGCTGGAAGCGGATTAAAGCAAGAAGGTCCCCTGCCCTTTGCTGGTCGGAACGGCCCCCAAGCGCTTGGGTGCTTTGAGTTCAGGTTCAGGTTTCTGTCTGTGCGGAACAGCAAGGGAAGCGGAGGGCACACATGCACGGCGAAGACATAGGACGTAAACCCTTAAGAAGCAAGAATTCAGCTTTTAGGGGTCACATTTAAAGGACAGTTACAATGAAACTAAGGATAATTATACCTTTTTTTTTTTAACTAACAGATTACATTAAAATAGGAGCTGGCTTTTGTTTACAAACTTTCTTTACTTCTCAGTGGCTTGCAGCTATACATTCCTGCCGTTAAATACTGGCAAACCAAAGGTGGATTTAGAGGAACACATCGCTCCGTTCGTGCCCGAGGCAGCCGTGGGCAGGATCCCGCCTTGTGCACCCGCCTGGAGTAAAGCAACGTTCAGAGATTTGCAGCTTGTAAATATTTTTTCTTTTATTCCAGTGGAAAACCAAGATTACATGTCAGCTTACTCACTGAATTGAGAGAAAGGCTGTCATTAGCAAGCGCCTAGTAAGCTCTCCTCTGTTTCTAAATAATTCGAGTCCAAATT
The DNA here is from genome assembly GCA_009819775.1 of Phoenicopterus ruber ruber. Lineage (NCBI taxonomy): Eukaryota > Metazoa > Chordata > Aves > Phoenicopteriformes > Phoenicopteridae > Phoenicopterus > Phoenicopterus ruber. The sequence goes on from CM020219.1 coordinate 1,023,811, forward strand.
TTGAAATTAACTTCTGAAATTAACTTCTGCAAAATAAAACCACTCCATTCCCGTGAGCGTGCCCCAGAATATTATTAAGTCCAGGAATAGTTACAGCTTGGTGGAATCAAATTTTAAGTTTTCCACAGTCTCGGGGATAAGCAGAAGTTTTGCTTGACACGCAATTGCTCGACATCAATTCTCTTCTCATTTCCATATTATCTTCAGACAGGCTGCGCGCCGCTCGCCCCGCGCCGTCCCCGAGGGAAACCCTCCAGTCGCTCTCATGCCCACGGACGCCCCGCTCTGCACCTCTCCCTACCTTCTACCCGGTAGGTCAAATACCTTCCCCAGCTTAATTGTGCATCTATTAGAATATGCTAAATAATAATCTTGCAGCATTTTAATCACTAAGGTCACTGAGGCTACGGTCACATCGCCGGCTCTGGGGGAAACTGCTGATGCTGAAGCTCACAATGGGCTTTTCTACTCCTGTGACCCACTGCAAAATCTCATGTGATTCCCCATTCTACTGGTGTTTGGGGCTCTGCTTAACATCAGCTAATTATCTAATTATTTTGTTTGTTTAAAAAAATTCTTAAATTATTTTAAAACAAAAAAATATTTTTTTTTCATTACAAAAACTAAATTGTTTCCTTCTAGCTTCACAGAACTGAACCTGGACTCAATATGGCCCATTTTGTAATATGTTCCATTTTTAGCACTTCTTCCCTCGGTCTCTTTTCATCCCCTTTTGAATCGCCTGGAAACGCCGACCTCCCTGTGCTGCAGGGTGGGACGAACACAGAAGCGTTTCCGGCATTGCTGCAAATGTTTCGGACGCTGTCAGGTCGGGATTGTGCATCCTGCCCATGAGGGTTTGTTGTTCCTCCCTCGTACGTTCTCACGGGAGGTTCGGCGGGTTCGCGGGGCTTCCCCGGCCCTGCTGCCACCGGTGGGGTGAGAATCGGGCGGGCAGCGCATCCGTGTCCTCCCGCGCTGCTGAAGGAGAGGCTGCCATGTGAAACTGCGTCTGTTACTGGAAGCCAAAAGGCCTCTAAGCCGCCTGAAGCGGCAGTTGTGCCGTTCCGAAGATCACCGTAGTCCTGCCCTGTTATACCTGCTGGGGCTGAAGCTGAAGGGAAAGTGAGAGCTTGTTTTTCTGCCTGGCCGAGTCTTTTTCTCTGCGTTGACACAAACTGAAGAAGCGAGCAAACGCTCGCTCCTCGGTGGAACATCGTGTACTCAGGGAGCCCAGGGAAAAACACCACGGCCGGTGTTCCGGTGTTTTAATATGGAAAGAAGTCCCACGTCATAAACCACCCAAGCAACACAAGAACTGGAGTAATTAGTAATTAAGTTCTCCGTAAGGAAAAAAAAAGAACAACTTCTCTACTGACACTTCTAGGTAAGGAACAATTTAGAGACTAAAGCTGTCATGCACCTAGCAGGGGCTAGGAGAGAGACCCGTGGGAAGCGCCTGGCATTTCTCCTCACCCTGTTACGGCTGCTGAAGAACATCCATGTGCAAACAAACCACCAACCAGACAGAGAAATAAGCCCACTTTGTTCAGTACCACAGCTACATGCTCAGGAGATGTTTCCCATGTATAAACACAAACTTTAGGTACATTCTATTTAACAAAGTGGAGTAATATTGTATTTTACACAGCAGCTGGGCACGCTGGTGGAATCGATGACTTCTCCCCACAAGCGGTTCTGACACCCGACACACCTGCTTTGATACAAACCACCCTTGCATGCACCATCCCGGTTCCCAACCACGAAAAGATCACTGCAGGGAAAGCAGGGACACCACGAGGAGAAGCACATGGCCTAACGGCCGCGCGCCCGGGGGCAGGCGGAGGCTGGGGCGGTGGGAGCTGCCGGGCCAGGCAGGGGACGCCCCGGGCGGGCGCGGGGGTCCGGAGGGCGGAGGGTGGGGGCAGGCGGCAGCTGCCCCATGCCACGGCATCTCTGCACAAGTGGGGCTGCATTTGCCCTCAGCGTTTCCACCCTCAGCATCTGCTCTCCCCTAGTACCTGCCTGAATTTTAAGACAGCGTAGCTTTCCATCGGCACTGTGTCATGGCACGGCACGATAACCTCACGACAAGGAAGAAAGCAGCTCTTCGGGGACGGCCAACGACAACCCGGTGCTGCTTCACCCGAAGGCGTCAGCACGGGATGGAGCAGACGGGTCAACTCCACGCTCTTCAGACAGCCCCAAGCACCTTCCACGCCAAACATTTCTGTATCTGCTTCTCCTTAAAGGACATGCCCCGGAGAAGCAGGAGAGACGCAGAGCAGGGTTGGTAGGCTGAGGAAGCAGCACCGGCGGAGCAGGGCTCCATCTTCCACAGGAGAAAAGCAGATGCAACCACCTCTCGTCCCCTCCTGAAGAGGAAACTTTCCTCTCGGAAGACACACGGGACGTTTGAAGGGCAAGCGATGTGCTGGGAGCGCAGCCACAGCCGAGCCTCTCGGGGAAGCTGACGTTGAAGACTCCATGCTGTTAATCCAAATGCTATTCCGAGGGAAACATTGCCATTTTGCAAACTTTGCTGCCAACGGGGAACCAAAATAATGAGTGGCAATTATTTATACCCGGGGCATGAATTATGGGAATCTTTTTTCACTTTCTTTTTGTAAGACTGGAGTTTTGAAGTCACTGTCGGGTCTCACACTTACCCTTACAAGTACAATAAAGGGACAGCTCTGTAGCTCCGGCAGTCCGCGGATGGGTTGGACTGACGGATGATTTCTCACTCTTTTAATGTGTTTTTAATTTCTTATCGTAAATTTTTAGTAACATATTTTAAAGTGGAAAACATTCACAGTGACCAAGTCATACATTTAAATTGAACAACATGCACTTGGAGGGAAGCTAACAGCACTTTTAAACCCTGAAAGCAAAAATCAAAATCCCCTTTTAATCTAAAAGCCACTTTCTGGAGCTGTTACATGAAGAGATTGCTCACGCTTGGCAGTTCGCTACTGGCAGCTACAAACCAATGTACCGGGCCAAAAGCAATTAAATAAATTGCACGGCAGCCTCCAGCCCCGCCGCTCCCCCGCGGTACCCGGGGTGGGGGGTCCTGGTCATCGGCAGCGGCCACAGCACAGCGGCCGGGGTGGGCGCCAGCCTGGGGGGCTCTCCGGCCCACGGGCTGCTCAGGAGGGGTAACAAAATGCCCTTGGGGTGAAGGACGTGCTCCCAGCAGCCGTGCACGCTGCAAAGAGCTTCAGGGACAGGCCGGAGCCCGTCTGCAGGAGCGGGGGCAGTTGCGAAGAGGCCCCAGAGCAGCCCCTGCGAGGGAGAGAGCCCAGGCGAGCTGCCCCACGCAGCCAGCCCCGGGGGCCGTCCTGAACAGCTCTCGCAGCCGATCCTCAGGCACGGAAAAAATTCCCAAGCAGAGAGAGGAGGCCGGAGATGCTGCCATGGCCAGCGCCAGGACCGCTGTAGTCCGGACGTTCAGACCGAAGCTTTACCGGGGGGTGCACGAAAGGCCTCCGGCTAGCCCGGCTCCCAGGGCCAGCCCCACGCACAGCCCCGGGACGGCGCTCACCAGCCTGCTTTAGCGCTTGGAGGGGCACAGCGCTGCGTGTCCAGTGTGATCAGAAACCGCCTTCCCCCTCCTGCCTGCCTCTCTCTCTGCACTCAGCGCTGCGTCAGAGCTCACGGAGCGGCCCCAAGGCACCCGACCTCACAGTGTCGCTGCTGGAGGAGCCCGCGGCCCCGGGCGCCGAGGGTTCGCCTGCAGCAGCGGCAGGCCCCAGCGGGGTTCGGGGCAGTGGCCGGCGGGGAGAGCCCCCGAGCAGGAGCGATGGCTGCAGGGCAGCACCTCGCAGGAGAGGGCTCACCCCCTGCGAGGTGGCTCCGATGCTCGCAGCTCCCAGCTCCCGGCGGTCTGCACAGGCGCCCAGGCAGCTGCCTGGAAATGCCAAAATCCAGGTTTTGGCCTCGGCAACAGGCACCCCACAAGAGGCAGGAGAGCAGCGGCAGCCACCGCCCTCATCTCCCGGCCCTCCAAGGGAGGCAACGCAAGTGGGAGCAGCCAGCGGAGCAAGGAGCCTACCAAACCCTGCACGCCGAAGCTTTTCACTAAATACCCGAGGGGCGAGGAAACAGCTGTAGCCAACTGCTGCTCTGATGAAGGAGTAAGGAGTATCTTCACCAGCAACCCAGGAGATTCAAACCTTTGGGTTCTGGAGCACACCCACATGCCGCGGGGTGTCTGTCTGCGTCTGCTGCTGGGTGCAGCATTCCCAACGAGACGGCCAGCTCTGAGGCTGAGGTGGTCCCCTGGCTCGGGAGGGCTTGGGGGGTCACTCCAGAGACAGGGGGGGATGCATGGGTAGGGTAGGGCAAGAGGCACCGGCTCCCACAAGGCCAAATCTGACCAGATACAAGGTGGGGGAAATGTCACCGTGCGAGGAGTAACATACTGAGACAAGGGCCCAGAAAGATTCAGGTGTCTCCATCCTTCGCGATACTCCACCGACAGGCCCTGAGCAGCCCGACCTGGCTTTCAGGTGGGCTCTGCTTGAGCAGGGGGGGGGACCGGGGACCTCCAGGGCTCTCTCCACCCAGGGACAGGGCGCAATGCTGCGGGTCTGAGCACCACGGCCGTGTCAGCAACAAACCCCGTGTTCTTGGGGATGGAAGTGAACCGTTTCCAGTAGTCCTGTACAAAGAAACCTTTAAAGCAGTAAAATATTTTAGTGGGAAACTGCCCCCCCCCAAATGTCTTCAGCAGATGTAAGACATTTAGACAGCTCTATTCAGTGCAGCCAGGTACCCTGGAAACGGCAGCGATGGCAGGAAACGAGCCCCTTGCCAGCCTGATGAATGCCTGCACGCCGCTGCCCTCCCAAGAAAATCCATCACTGTCACATTTCTCTTTTATATTATTGTTCACAGTAAAAACTTAATTCTAGCCTGAGGGAGGACACCGGCGTGGTGGCCACGAGCAGGGGGTGCGCTGCAGCCCCCGCTCACCCCGACACCCCCCACGCACTGCGAGGTGCTCCCCCTCTTCCCCGGTCCTCTGATGGAGCATCAGGTCCCACCTCCGCTCGAGCATCGGCACGAGGAGACGCCGGTCAGAGCGTTCAATCGCCGGGCGCGGTGGGGCAGGAGCGGGGAGCATCGCGAGGGCGACCCATCAGCCGAGGCAACCGGGGGTGCAGGCGCGGGGCCCTGCACTGCGAGGGCAGAAGCGGGGCAATTTTCGCAGCAGAGACCCTTTGCAGAGAGGGCTTTGCCACCTGTTGATGCCGCTGACCGGATTCAGTATTTCACAGAGGAAATTAGCAGAGAAAACGTCTGCTCGTGACATCTTTTTGTAAATACTTGCTCCCGATTTGGGCATTTTGGGCAAGACTGCTTTGTCTGAAATCAGTAAAGCCCTGAAGATGAAAGCCTGAAAATTCAACTCTTATTACATTAAAAAAAAAGTAAACTCCACGTGCTTAACCAGGAAGGGGGAAGCGAGAGGAGCGGCTGGGGAAGGACGGTAGGCACACGCCGCCACTGTTCTCCCCCTTCAGCACCCGGTACCAGCCACTCCTGAGACAGGCTATGGCGGCAGCTGGACCTTCCAACACCTCTTGGGACGCTATCATTGATTTAAACAGAATAAAAAACCTAAACAAACAGAATAAAACTCTTCGGGTTTGTCTCTCCAGAGATGTCAAAGTTGTACGCCAATTCGGGTCCTTGTAGCAGGATTTCTCTTGTCTCGGATAAACACTGTAAGCAGCAACGATATGGGGAAGAGGCTTCATCTCTGAAGAGCCCTGACCTGGAGGCTCTTACCCTAATGGCAGCTCCTGCCGCGCGCTCGGCGCTCGCTCCAAGCGCACTGGTCGTTGGTGGCTCTCCCGCCTCACTCACGCCCAGGCTGGCGATAACTCGGAGCCGTATTCCCAGGACAACAACTCGCTGAAAGCTTTCTTGATCTATTGTTGAAGGCACGAGGCTAAATTAGCCGTATTCCAGCGCCCTTCTCTAATGCTTTTGCAGGGCCAGAGGAGTCGGTAACTTTTTAATCAAACGCTCTGAGGAGCTGCAGGTGGCAAAGAGGAATTACCACCCACTTACCCTGAGCAGCCCCACCACTGCCAGGAGAAACCTGCGCGGTTGTTCAACAGTATTAAAAGGCACGTACAAGGAAACAGAAAATACTTGGTGGTTGGGTTTTTTTCCTGTACTTTGTTGCTTAGAAACCACCGTAGATGAGGGTTTTCATTTCTTTAAAATAAAAAAATAAAACCAAACCACAAACACGTTTTTCCATGGTTACTTCTAGTGAGGATACGAGAGTGTGAATAACAGGAGCTTTATATGCCCGAATCCCATGGTTGACGGGGTTAACGCAAACAATTAAAGCATCTCCATTAGCCTGAATAGATGATGGATCGGGATCCAGATGTCAAGAGTTTTATTAGCATTGCTTCATTCTAAGCATAAATTCTTTTTTCTTTACCCTGTTTACAAAAAATAAAATCTTCAGATTATTTTGACCTTTAACCCTTAGAAAACTTAGAGTGAAACACAAAATATACTTGTAGTAATAGAATCATCATTTAACCTTGGCCTACATGTTTTCTGCTGTGATCGTGTTCCTTCCTGGCCCAAGTATCCCTAGAATAACTAGGAAAAAACCCAACTTCGCATTACTACTGCTCATGCATTTTGGGTTCATGACTGTTCTTCATCCATTGATAAGACTACTGATTTTAGGGGCATAGTCTTGACTAGCCTCTAATTGACAGAAGTGGAGATAGATGGAGACATGAATTTATCTTTCATAGAATCATAGAATCATTTAGGTTGGAAGAGACCTTTAAGATCATCAAGTCCAACCATTACCCCAGCACTGCCAAGGCCACCACTAACCCATGTCCCCAAGCGCCACATCTACACGGCTTTTCAATCCCTCCAGGGATGGGGACTCCACCACTGCCCTGGGCAGCCTGTGCCAGGGCCTGACAGCCCTTTCAGGGCAAGAAATGGTTCCCAATATCCAACCTAAACCTCCCCTGGTGCAACTTGAGGCCGTTTCCTCTCGTCCTGTCGCTTGGGAGAAGAGACCGACCCCCCCTGGCTCCAACCTCCTTGCAGGGAGTTGCAGAGAGCGAGAAGGTCTCCCCTCAGCCTCCTTTTCTCCAGGCCAAACCCCCCCAGGTCCCTCAGCCGCTCCTCACAGCACTTGTGCTCCAGCCCCTTCCCCAGCTCCGTTGCCCGTCTCTGGACACGCTCCAGCCCCTCAGTGTCTGTCTTGGAGTGAGGGGCCCAGAACTGACCCCAGCACTCGAGGTGCGGCCTCACCAGGGCCGAGCACAGGGGGACGATCCCTGCCCTCATCCTGCTGGCCACACTATGGCTGATACAGGCCAAGATGCCGTTGGCCTTCTTGGCCACCTGGGCACACTGCTGGCTCATCTTCAGCCGCTGTCGACCAACCCCCCCAGGCCTTTTCCCGCCGGGCACTTTCCAGCCGCTCCCCCCAAGCCTGTAGCGCTGCCTGGGGTTGGTGTGACCCAAGGGCAGGACCCGGCACTTGGCCTTGTTGAACCTCATACACTTGGCCTTGGCCCATCGATCCAGCCTGTCCAGGTCGCTCCGTAGCGCCTGCCTGCCCTCCCGCAGATCAACACTCCCGCCCAGCCTGGTGTCCTCTGCAAACTGACTGAGGGTGCCCTCGATCCCCTCGTCCAGATCAGTGATAAAGATGTTAAACAGGACTGGCCCCAGCACCGAGCCCTGGGGAACACCACTCGTGTTGTTTCTCCGGTCCCTCCGAGTATCGTGTTCAGAGATGGGACGAGGACAGGGCACAGAGCCCTGCTCATTGCTGCACCCGTCTCATCTCAACGCTACTGGTAAGCCTGAAGAAATGACAGGGCTGCAAAACTATGCGAAGGAGGAAATACAACACTGCATTTAGGACTGAATTGCACCCTGATCCTAAGGTATTCAAACCGCCTCTTTAGAGAAATAAAAGCTTCACAACGTTGTTAGACAGGTAAGTATTATATCCATTTCATGTATGCGCAAATGGAGGCAAAAAGCATATAACAACTTTCCAAAGTCAGGAAAATGGAAAGGAAAAAAGACCCCAAACCCATCAGAATGGTGGCTTGATAATAACAGCTTATTTTTCAGAATATATGTTCCCGAAGTGATTGGAGACAAGTGATACGAGATGCACTACAAACACACACAGGCAGAAAGGAGTCAGCTGGGATGCAAGTGCATTTTCGGCAACAAAAAGCTCGAAATCAAGGCAAGATTACCCAAGGTGGGTTGTGTGATGGCGAAACAAGGCCTGGTGCTCGCTGCCCACGGGGGAGAGAAGATGCCCACAGCCACGGTAGCCCTGGCCGTCACCGCGGCTCGATGGCTCGCCCTGCTGCGAGCGGGCAGGCTCCGGGGAAGCACGTGTGTGAGGAGCAGCGTGTGCACACACAAGTTTCCTAATAGAACAATTGGCCTTAGCACGCTGGAGTAGTTCACGCTGGAGTAGTTCACGTGAAGTATAAATTACATTGCTTGCAGGTGTTACAAGAACCAAGCGCGACAGACCCCCTGAGTCCGCGCGTGCCCTCTCCCTATCGCCAAGTCTTTCGGAGTGCAGAAAATACCCTCGCTTGCCTCCGGTGCTCCCTTTCAACCTGCATGAATTACAATAAAAACTGAAAAATGAAAAATTGTTGTGTGACCGTAATTCTGTAGCTGTTAAAACACAAAGAATTAATTGCAAGCAATGCCGAGAGTGCTTTCAGAGCAGCTGCTAGAGCTGGTTACGTGAGCCGCAGGAGGGAAGGACAGGACCTCTCGGAAATTCCCAACTGCAATACCCAATGAAGGAGCAAATTCTGCTAGACCCTATAAGGCTCAGAAATTAAGAAAAGCTGCTTGAGATATTGCTTCTCGGCTCTTTGCTGCATCTCGTCAGGTTGCTGTATGCATTCACATCGCCTAAGACAACTGCGAAATGTTGAGAACATTTCTGCAACTTTCTCATGTAGAACAGGATAAACGCTTTTGTTATATTCTGAGACGATGTCTATCCAGAAAAGGAATGTGTGTCTGCACTTTGAGGGCTGAACTACAATACAAACACTTCAAAGTTTAATTTTTTTTCCCCGCAGTTCACCAAAGTAGAAGTAACCTAATATTTGAGCAACCAGTGCACGTTAAGATCAGTTACGGGTGAGGAGGAGCCAGCACCCGCCCAAGTGCCAGACCGACGGGAAGCACGGTGCTCCGTCACGGCTCCCTGGTTCAGCACCGCACCACAGGCTGCAAAGCTGCCCAGAGTTTCGGTTCCCCGCAGTCTAACCTGCTCTTCTGAGAGAACCACGACCAACTTTTTTTCTTCACTACTACCTCAAAGATGAGCAATCATTTCTGCAGCCTTCCAGTACCTAAAGGTCCTTAGAGGAAAGACGGGGACAGACTTTTCAGCAGGGCCTGCTGTGATAGAACAAGGGGTGATGGTTTTAAACTTAAGGAGGGGAGATTCAGACTAGACCTAAGGAAGAAGTTTTTCACGCTGAGGGTGGTGAGGCCCTGGCACAGGTTGCCCAGAGAGGTGGGAGATGCCCCATCCCTGGAAACCTTCCAGGTGAGGCTGGACGGGGCTCTGGGCAACCTGATCTAGTTGGGGATGTCCCTGCTCATGGCAGGGGGGTTGGACTGGATGGCCTTGAAAGGTCCCTTCCAGCCCAAACCGTTCTGTGGTTCTGTGATTCTATGATTTCAAGAACACGGTATTCCTTTGGCTTTCAGCGCGCCCCAGGGAAAGCCCGCCCCTGCCCCGGGGCGTTGGGGTGCTGGGGCTCGACACGTGGGGTGCTCCAAAGGGTGGGTGCCACAAAATCTGGTACCAGAGACAGATATGAATAAAGTTTGAGGGTACAGATGCACACTTAAAATCTAATACCGAAGGTTATATAGACTCCCACGTAATTGCCTAAGTCATCCTTGCTTAGAGTCACCCTCCCTTTCCTGTGGTGACAGGTTGGAACGAGCTCTGGACATCCCTTCCCCGCAAGGCACTTCCCAGTCCCTCACCCGTCCTCACGCCTCTGCTCCCACCCCCTCGGGCACCAAACTCCTCTCCGAAACGCTGGCACGTGGCAGCACAGCGGTCCGGCAAAACCAATAGAACATTCCACCCGCAGCAGGCTCCACAAAGAAAAAGGAAGAGCACAACAGCACTTTTTCCAGCGCTCTGGTTCCTAGGAGCCCTCCTGCGCCAGTGGCACGTCAGCTGGGCTTCACTCCCCCCTTGAAATAATAAAAATCACGCACTGCAGAATCTGGGCCCAAAGAAGAAACCTACAGCTTCCGTGCAGCGCGCTGGTGCCCAGACCCAATTTCAGCAAAAGTGTTGTGCACGGATACGTGCGAAACCAGATCAAAACAGAGTCCGTCCACAGGCTAATCGCCTAAAAATAACAAAAACCTGTATCTAGATGTTTCTTGTTTACAAGTCTTACTTTATCTTCACATGGTTCAAAGTGACATTTCACCAGCCACTTCTTCTTTCCCGGTTTTTCTTTTCCTGCACATCCAGAGAGCTGTGCTGTCTCAGAATAAGTGTCATTATAACTACCAGCTTTCCAACAGAATGCCACGAGCCATGAATTTTTAACGCCCCGCCTGGGATTCAGCGCGAGAGCGTGCTGCGGGAAGGGAGCACGGGAGCCCCGCGCCTCGGCAAGAGCAGAGGCAAGGGCGGCGCGTACCCGCCGAGCACTCCGGCAGCGCAGAGCTGCTTGGGAGGGCTGACCAGAGCCCGGGTGGGGAACCAAGGGGCCTCGCGGGGGAGCGGGCTTTCATTCAACACATTGCAGTAAGGCTCTCTAAGCAGCGAGATGGTCTGCGAGGTTTTATTTGCCTCTTTTCACCTCTGGCAGATGGCAAGGCACTTCATTAGCCTCCAAGCTTTATCAGCTTTGGAGAACAGCATCCACAAGGCAGCCCTGCAGCTTGGAGGACGTACAGAGCACGATAAGGCAGAGGACGCAGTACAAAGGCGACGGGCAGCACAGGAGGAATCGATAGCTCCTCCGGCAGCGCTTGCACACAGCCGCCGTAACCACCCCCGGGCTGTCAGGGCTGACCGCGACAGCTTCCCCCAACAGTTGGTGCATGAGACAGTGCCTACCTAAAGCAGCCAGTTTTGGAAAAAAAAAAAAAAGATTTAAATTATTGATTCAGGCTGTGTTAGGGCCTTATGCGGGTTGCCTGTACTGAAGAGCTTCCTCAGCTCTGCTGGGGATGCTGAACTGCAGCCTCCTGACGGATGGGCTTGCACAGACCCACTGCAGCGCCAGCCAGCGGGGCCGAGATCCGCTTTCCAGCTAACAGCGTCAGGAAGAGACAGGTCTTCTTTCCTCTGTCCCGGAGAATTAGCATCACTGCTAGGTGCTTTGGCTCTGCCTAACGTAAAGGAAAGGGCGGTTAAGCCCAGCTCTGGGTGCCGGCAGCGCTGCCTGCAGCCGGTGCTGCTGCCTGCAGCCGGTGCTGCGGCCGGCCCCGCGGCGCTGGCCCCCGCGGCCGCCCTGGCCCCGCCAGCACGGTGGGAAAAGGCACCTCCATCCCTTCGGCTCCCAGGCTCTCCCTCGCTCTCGCTCCTAACACCGCCGGGAAGAAAACACCAAATTAAAGCTCCTGCTGTGCCGCCAACACAACAAGCGAGGGCTGTCAGAACGCTGTTTGTTAAACTTGAGTTGCTCTCCGCGTATCTTAAATCCTTTAAATCTTTACACAGAAGAGGAGTATTTTGACATGCTTTTTCTAACTCCAAAAAAATGCCTCCAAAAAACCCCTTTGAATCACATAGCAGTAGCAAACTATTTCAACAAAAGTTTGCAGAACTTCTCTGGTCCATTTAACTGCCACAGTTTTCTTTCCCACAGCCTTAAGATCGCCGGACAGACCCGCCTCTCACTGCACACCTCCCTCCACTCTGCCTTCTCCCTCTCTCGGGCAGAAACATGGGACGCAAGAAAAATCAGGCACTATTAACACTGAACAGCGCTTTGAGAAGCAAAGGGGTTCTGATGTGTCAGCAAAAACATTGTCAGAAAATCCAAAGCTGCTGAAATTACCCGTGTTGCACAGTGACTGCTCTGCACTAATTCACCTATTGAATTCATTAGGGCAAGGTAATTAAAGGGAATTATCATGACAAGATAATTAAGGGAAAAAGCATTGCGTGTGCTATCAGAGAAGCCTCAGGACACACTTTTGCTAAGTTATAGCTTGATGTATGTTATAGCCTACATTATATATCTGATATATGTTACAGTCCACACAACAGTGTTTTGGGAATTAAAGAGTTAAGAAAAAAATCCCCCTCTCAGGCAGAAAGTACACCTCCAGTAAATAAAGTAACATTAACAGGCATTTCTGCAACACTAATGTATTATTTATAGCTGCTTTAACAAGCCATTGTATAAATATTTCTCAGCGGCTCTTGCTCAGAGGAAGGTACCACATCAGACGCACGTTGAAGGGTTTGGGGCTGGCGTTTTTTGTAATGTTATTCAGAGGACGAAACCATCTGAAGTTTCGAAATTTGCTGCTAAACCTTGATTTTTAATTATACTCACGTGGATGAGAGACCCATCTGCTCCGAGACGCGTAGTGCAGCCGCAGGGGTGGCGGGGGAGCTGCCAGGGCAGGGCAGGGATCCGCGGCCGGCGGGAGGAGCAGCCCCCCGCCCGCACCCTCGCCCGCCGTGGGGCAGGGACCCCCGGCCCCGCCGCCCGCACGGCTCCAGCCCACCCGCGCCCTCGCCCGCCGTGGGGCAGGGACCCCCGGCCCCTCCATCCCTGCCAGGACGGGGAGCGCTCCCCGCACCGTAACCTCATCCAGAGGGTTACGGCAAACACCTTCAAAACCAGCTCTGCTCCTAAGTCACTTAATCACTTTTTAATTCTGATTTCCACTAATTTGCATAAACATCTGTTAAACCCATTTCTCTGGAGCAGAAAATCTGACTGCATGCCAATGGCTCCACTCGGATTAGACGCTCAATTCTCAGAGATACTGGGGCCTGATTTCAGATGTCAGCAAGACTAAAATGATGTATTATTTATTCATTAAATAAGGGTTTCTGGCTCCCTCCCCGCAAAGTCAGGAGCAGCCACAGATGCTCGTGCTCAGCACCACGCCTGGTGTGCCCTCGGCAGCAGGGCCGGAGCCGCAGCATGCCACGGCGCTGCTTCAGCCTGCTTTGCTCCGCTTCCCCGCTGCACCACGGCTTCCCTGCGCACAGGGAGAGACGGAGGGTGCCCAGGACTCGCCACATGTCGTAGCCGGGTCCAGAGGCTGGCAAGCACCTCCACATGCTGCTATTTATAACTCGTATACCAGCCAAACCAACGGAAATCTAGCCCGGCTCTTTGCAGAAGGTCATTCAATGGCCGGCTGAGGTTAAAAGGCAGGAGGTCTGAACCGGTGCCCCCAAAAAAGGGCTGAGAAAGCTGCAGAAATGGTGCTGCCGTGGTGCCTGGAGAGCGGGCGCACGGAGCGGCGAGGCAGCAAGCAGCGCTGCGTGGGGCACACCGCAGGGACACGGCGAGCAGCTCTGCACCCCGCGGCCCCCGCGGCCCACCAGCTGGGCAAACCTGTAGTGACGATGACGAGAACGGCATCTCTGCTTGGGCCTGATCACACACGAGCATTGAGCTTTTCGTTATTTTTTGTCTCCGTTCCTTTCATTCCCTCTCTTATCTATGGCTTCTTAACTTCAGGATGCTGCTAGGAAGCTGGCGCGGCGCGGCTGGTTACTGCGCATCGCTCCTGCGCCTTAAACGCCTTTCAGAAGCATTCCCCGTACAGCCCAACATTGAGTCATCTCCGTCTGCTCTCGGAGGAGCCACTGAAGCCACGTGCTGATTCAGACTGGGACTAATGGAAGCCGCCTTTAACCTCGCTCGTCTTTTTTCTTTCCATTCATGAATATATTTGTCTCATTCAGTCCTCAAGGAAATAGGATCAGATTTAATAATGGGCCTATCAACCAGCTCTTCTTCTTTCCTTGAAGAAGGAAGCTATTTTAATGCGCTCTAAGACTATCAAACAAGGGGTTTCCCCTGTAAAAGCCTGTTTTGGCTAAAAGGGAAACGATAGAGGAATCCTGAAGTGAAACCATTACTCAATACACGTACATGTTTTAAAAGTTTCTTTCTCACTTGAAGTGCAGGTTTTTGCAGGAAAGAGACAGATCAGGGCACTGAGGACCCCGACGCACACCTTACCCACGAGCCAGCGTGCGTCGCTCACGCCTTCCCTCGCTCTGTTGGAATTGGGATGAGGGGGTTGAAACCTGCAAACCGAGCAGCAGCTGGCCATGGGGACGTGGGCTCCCAGGTCTGCTCCGCTCCCAGCCCTGGCCACGCGCTGCGGCTCTCCCGGTCCCTGCGGTCACCTCTGGGCTCACCCCACCGCCTCCGGAGCACCGTGCCGGCGGCTCAGCCTGTGCTCTCACCCCAGGACAGGAGCTCCCGAGAGCCCCGAGACCCCTGCCCTTCCTCATGGCAAGGAGCGCACCCAAGGGAAGCTCCGTTCTGGAAACCCCATCTGCAGGAACAGGGAAAAGCACCGGCCCAGCTGGTGCACGCACAGGTCAGTCACTCAGAAACTCAAAAGTGTTGAAGAAAAATGCCACGGCGATGCTCAGAGGGCTGGAGCCCCTCTGCTATGGAGACAGGCTGGGAGAGTTGGGGTTGTTCAGCCTGGAGAAGAAAAGGCTCCGGGGAGACCTTCCAGCAGCCTTCCAGTGCCTAAAGGGGCTTATAGGAAAGATGGGGACAGACTTTTTAGCAGGGCCTGCTGTGACAGGACAAGGGGTGATGGTTTTAAACTAAAAGAGGGGAGATTCAGACGAGACATAAGGAAGAAGTTTTTCACGCTGAGGGTGGTGAGGCCCTGGCACAGGTTGCCCAGAGAGGTGGGAGATGCCCCATCCCTGGAAACATTCCAGGTCAGGCTGGACGGGGCTCTGGGCAACCTGATCTAGTTGGGGATGTCCCTGCTCATGGCAGGGGGTTGGACTGGATGGCCTTGAAAGGTCCCTTCCAACCCAAACCCTTCTGTGATTCTATGATTCCATGATTCTAAGACGGATGGGGCCGAGCTGTGGCAGCACGGAGTCACCGAGGGGGCGGGTGGCAGCCAGGGAGCGCAGTGGCTGCAAGCAGGAGCCGTCCATGAAAACCCACAGTCAGTGGAAGGGATGCAGCCGAGCTTTGCCGCCTGCGGGCACCTGTGGCGTGTAAGTGACACAAACTGCGTCCTGCTCCTGGCTCAGAACAAGAACAGGTTTCATGTCTGAATTGGGTGTGCAGAACTGAATTCCTCCTCTCCCCATCCCTGGCCGTGGGGACCATCCCTGGGAACTGCAGACTGAAAGAAGCCGAGCTCCCCAAAAAGGCTTTCTCATTTAATTGCATGAAATATTTAGAATGCGGATCGCATTTGATACATTTTCTTTTTAGCATCGTCATTCATCCATTTTATTGTTGCTATTTCAATTGAAACTCTCTTGAAATTGCAGTTACACGCCTGAATCCTGGCTGTGGTGCAACGACAAAGTTGGGTCCATGAGGTCAGCTGTACTAGTTTTATTTTCAGTCATTAGCTACCAGTGCAAACTGCATATTGAAGAGAGAAAGCCCAGTTTTGTCTGCGCGTGCCTGACAAATGGTGTTGCTCTACCTAGAGAGAAACATAACTGATCAGAGCAGCCGCTGCCCGAGGGCATGACGCACTTCAGAGGGCTGAGCATCACCTAAATAAAATACAAAACCACATTATCAGGGCAGACCTGACATTATGGGGAGACAGATTTTATTCCTGAAACAGATTTAGCTTGAATTTTTGCCCTTCTAAATACCAGCATTCATCAGGTTAGGTTATTTGCCAACGCATAATAATTCCATATAAAGACTATTAGGGAGGCTGCAGTGAACAGATTAGCACAGAAAGTGAACCCGTGTTTTGAACAGCAGGACGGAGCATCGCTGGCACATCTCCCGCCTCTCCCCATTTTTGGCCTTGCCAGGAGCAAGCAGACAGGAAAAATGAAAGGGAAACAGCAGCTGGTGGGGTCCGTGGGCTCTCTTCGCTGCGCAGGTTATTATAAATATTACATTAGAAACATTAGCGAGACCACACATAACAGCAGCCGGCCCAGAACATTTAAGCCTCGGGCGTGAAACGGAGACGCAGCAAAACATCCCGGCGCGAGGCTCAGCCCCCGCCAGCGCCAAGCGAGGAATCAGGAGGGAAGGGGAACCTTCCTTTGCTCGCGCAGCTTCAAAGCTGGAAAACCTCACCCCAGTCCACTGCGGTGGCAAGAAACTGGGAGCGACAAGGGCCTCGGGAACATAACCTGGGAGATGGAGGCGGAGATGCAAAGCCGTTCAAGCGGGAGGGGAGGGTGCGGGGGCACCCTTGGGTGCAGGGGAGCGGCGGGTGCAGCTCCCCGTGCCCCGCTCAGCCTCGCCGTGCGCAGCGGGGCTGGCAAACGGCGCCGGCTTGCTCTGCGCCATGCCGCAGCTTCCTCAGGCGCCCCGCGGGCAGCAGCGGGGGCGAGGGGTCCGGCTGGGCGCAGGGGCGGGGGCAGCCACGCAATCGCAAGCCAGAGGGCTGGGGGCACCAGCACCCCTCCTGCCAAGCTCCTCGTCCTGCACCGAAACGCAGGCACTGGCGCACCCCCATAGCCCAGGGGAAGGGCTCTGCTCCCACCACCCAAGGCCCTACCCCGGAGCCCGATTCCCGGGTGATTTGGGGCTTTCCTTTCAACTCTTGGCAGGGCGGATCGCATGCCCAGACCAGGCAGAGCGGCCAGCAGCACACGGGGAGCGGGGAGGGCTCCTCGGCACGGCCCCGCACCAGGCCCCGCACCTCAGAGCTGCCCAAAACCTCGGGACTCGCGTGCAAAAGGAAACTGGCCATAAAACGTGCAAAAAGCTAATTTCTTTGGTCATTCTCATTTCTATTGAGGGATTTTTGTTTGATTTCTTTCACCTCCCCATTTGTACCATCCCGCAGGTTGTGATGGTCTCAGTAAGAGATCTTTCTTTCCGTACTTTAACGATTGGAGGGATTGAAAAGCCGTGTAGATGTGGCGCTTGGGGACATGGGTTAGTGGTGGCCTTGGCAGTGCTGGGTGAACGGTTGGACTCGATGGTCTTGGAGGTCTCTTCCAACCTAAACGATTCCATGATTCCGTGATTCTATGATTCTAGCTCACAGTCCGTGCGCTGTGCAGGGGAACGGCTGCTTCGCAGGTCCTCCTGTCTGGGTGAAGCTTTCGGAGTCAAGGGGAGTAACAAATGGCATAAACCTGTAAAAATCAAGGCCATTCTGTTCCACTGAAAGTCGCCAGCCACGGTCTGCAGGGGAAGCGCTGGAAGGCGCACGCGAAATGCGGCCTTACTGCAAGCACAAACCGCAGCCTCCCAAAGGGCTTGGGTTTGGTTTGGGGGGGTTAAAGTTAAATCACTCTGTCTACAGAACTGCACAGTCGCCTCTAACATTCATTGCTCTTACTAAAAAAAAAATATTGCCAAGCACAGAGCAGATTAAATACGATGAAGCAGAAGCCCAAGAACCAGAAGGAAAAAAAACCCCAACAAAACATGTTTAAGAATGATAGAAGGACTTTGCCTTAGTGTCCACAGGAAAAAGCAAGCAATCGCTCCAGAGGAGCTAAACATGGACAAGTTTCCATCCAGAATGGATACACACAGCTAAGTTACAAAGCCGGGGGAAAAGGGGATTTTCCAAAGGCAACACTGACAGATGCTCACAGAAGAGAGAATGGGAGCTGCCACGATTTTAAAAAATGAAGGGTAATGAATGCAAGCAGCGAAGAGTCTTTATGCGATTTTACACTTTGCTTTTTAAAAGGAAGACTAGCAACTGAAGATTAAATTGAGACGGGAACAATAACGCCGCAAAAATACCCTAGCGAGGAAGTTCAGGCGAGAGCAGTTTGGAGGGGGCAGCGCATCGCCGTCACCGCTTCACACACCAACGTCCCCGGCGACGGAGCGATGCCACGGCGGGTCCTGCTCCTGCGGCTTCGGCACTGGTCCGGAGGGCGGGGGAAGGCCGAGTGCGCTGCAAAACACCCTTCTTCTGACATGAACGAGGTAATCGGGACACTAGGAGCAGAGTACTTGAAGGTACGCTTCACTCCAGAAGTTATTATTATTATTCTTAACAGGTTACTGTATCATTTTGCTCTGGAGATCTTGATTTTTCTCCTTTTTTTATTTTTTTCCTCTAGTTACGCGTCAAAATGGTCCCAAGATTCACGTGTCTAACTGAACTACAGTTTGACCTGATCCAAGCTAAATTAGAACAGTAATTACAAAATCCCTCCCAAAATTCTGAATCAGATCAACTGCTACGACAGCACCGAGCGCCGCGCTGACGAGCTGGGAGAGACCCTCACCATCCAGGCCAAGCCCCGACGGACCAAGGCCTCATCTGGCAAGATTAAAGAAACGGTCCTTCAGGAGAGAGGAGAAGCATCGTGCCGCTGTCTGTCCTGGTTTTGGCCAGGACGGAGCTGGTTGTGTCCCCAGCAGCTCCTGCGGTTTGGATTCAGTGTGTGAGGGATGGTGACAGCACACGGATGGTGTTGGGTGCTGCTGAGCGGCCACGGACATTTTGCAGTTTCCCGGGTTTGGCTGATGTGCAGGTGCCAAAACCTGGGAGGGGCAGAGCCGGAATAGTTGATCCCAACTGGCCAGAGAGAGTGTTCCCTACCAGAGACGGCATGGCCGGGGTGAGGGAGGGTCGGCCGGTGGGGCACTAGGCTTTTAGACCCTTGACTTGCCTTAATCCTGAAGCTTCCCTTCGGGTTGCTTTTTGTTTCCCTATTTTTCCTTCCTGTTTTTCGTTCGTTGGGCTGTTGGTTCCCTCGCCTGCTCTCTCTGGAACTGGCTGTGCTGGGATAGCTGGGGGGGATACCCCTGCTCCCTGCCTGCTGCTCGGGACGGGCTGTGTCGGTCGTCGGGGGGTGAGAAACTGTGCATCATTGGGTTTATATATTCTATTATCCTTATATATAATCATTATTATCGTTATTAATATATTTTTCTATTTTCCCTTTGCTGTCCTGGTGAGCTGTTTTCATCCCAACCCGCGAGTTTTCCTTTCTCCCCGATTCTC
This sequence comes from Phoenicopterus ruber ruber, assembly GCA_009819775.1. Classification (NCBI taxonomy): domain Eukaryota; kingdom Metazoa; phylum Chordata; class Aves; order Phoenicopteriformes; family Phoenicopteridae; genus Phoenicopterus; species Phoenicopterus ruber. The sequence goes on from CM020219.1 coordinate 1,043,008, forward strand.
CTCCCCACCCCAGCGGGGAGGGGGCAGTGAGCGAGCGGCTGCGGGGTCCTGGGTTACAATTTGGGGTTAAACCACGACACGCTGACACCGGTATTGCCCAGCGCAGGTGCGGGTGCAAGCAGCATCGCGTTGGCTTTCGGGCTCATTTCCGTAACGACGCCAAGTTTGAGTTTAATCGGTGTCTCCAGTGAATCGCTGCGGGCTCAGCTCTCGTCTCCCGCTGCTCCTATCGAAGCGTCTCCCTGTCGCAAAGCCCCACCCAAATGATCACGCTACTCAAGACAACCCGACACTGCAAACAGATTTAGGCGCTTTCGTGCCTGCCTGCTCCAGGAGGAGCTCACCCGGCAGCGGGCTCGGACACGCCACGGCGGTTTGGACACAGCGTCCCCCGTCCCCAGCCCTGGGCAACCGTCGCGTCACCGGATTGAGCCACTTCGGCTCAACGACAACCACCGCCTGCCGCATTTGGAAACAGTGCGCAGGAATTTCCAAGAATATTCAACTTTTGCCGTTTGGTTTTGGGTTGGTTTCTTTTTTTTTGAAGTCCCAGCGGTCCCTGCTGAGCATCAGGGCTGGATTGTGGAGGTTTTATTCCTCTTTGAGGTGCCAGCAGTACCCGCAGTGGTCTCTGGACTGTGACGTTTTCTCCTCGGCTGCGTGTTTCCGCAGCGGCGGCATCAGGGAAAGAGGAGTCAGGCATCGGCGACTCTCGGAAATTCAGTAAGTCAAAGAAGACGGTTTGGTTGTTCCTCTGGTGTTAGCGTGCAGCTGGCAGAACCCCACACATTTGGCCATCTCCATACAAACGCTGGCTTGGTTTTCTGAAATCCTCCGTAGCCTCGTTCACCACTCGCTGGGAGCGCACGCGGCAGCACCGGCGCACGGAGGGCAGGTAAATCCGGCAGCTCGTAGCCCACGCTCGCTGCGGGTCCCTGCGTGGCTCCTCCGCTGACCCCAGCCCAGAGGCTCCTGCCTCCGGAGCTTTGCACCTCCGGCGGAGAGACCCGCTGCCCGGCATTCAGGCTCTCTTCTGCTCTCCGATAACTCACTTTTAAACACGTTACGCTCAAAGAAATGTACGACACAAAAGCACGACTTAAGTAATACAAAAGCAATCACCGTAAAGATGCTTTTAAAATAAAACCCAGCAATATTAAGCAAGAAAATGCCCAAGGCTACTATAGATATTGAGAAGTGTCTTGGGGAAAAAAAAGTCTATTCTTTAACCCTTTCGTTGTGCCACTGAAACCTGGAGCATCAACGTGCAGCCCTGAGCACTACTCCAGATACCCAGTTCTTAGACAGAATTTAGATGTTGCCAACTCTACTTCCACTTGCAAAGCAAAAAACAAACAAACAAAGGAGAGAGGTTTATATTTGCGTGGGGAGGGCAACTGACCGACTCAAGTGCAATGCTTCAGAGTGTTCTTCTCTGAAACGGAGAGAATAACCAAAAGAATAAGCAATGTCCTTTTCTCTTTTCTGTATGAAAGAAATTCCTATCAGTCATTACTCCCCACTGCGGTTTGCTGGTTTGGCATAGTAAGGAAGAACATAAAATCTACTTACGAAGACGCTACTACAGCTGTTCCCTTCAAATTTAATGGCCAAATTCCCAATAACTTGTTAAAGTCAGGATTTTACCCATAGAAAATGCACATAAAACCAAGAAAGAATTGAAGAGACATCGCTGAAGGTTCTTCAGTAGGGAAGATGAACGCAACCCTTTCCTTGCTATGCTGGGAAGAAGATAGAACAAGCGCTTCTCAGGGAAAGGGCAGAGCTCAGCGCCCGGCCACAGAGTGCCGAGTCCCTCTTGCCAGCGCAGGCGGGCACGAGGCGTCACCGCACGCGGCTGCAGGACGGGATCCGTCCGACGCCATTTGTTCCCAGGCTCCTGCCGAGGCGCTGGGCGATGTACAGTGCAGGAAAGCCATGACGGGATTTTGTTTCTTCGCAGCTGCTGCGTCCTTCTCAAAACCATTCCCACGAGCGAGGTATCCACGCCACGGGGACCAGAGAGGATGCGAAAAGCAATTCTAGCTGCTATGGGGTTGTGCAGGTTCATCCAGACCCCGCGCTATAGCCAAACTTCCCTCGGCACGGGTCAGGAAAAGAGGAGGATGCAGGGAAGGGGTAATTACATCTCGTTAACGACCTCGTGTCACTCAAGGAGCTCCCTGGCAGCCGGGCAAGAGAGCTCCGCGCGGCAAGCCAGCCCAAAGAGAAGTGTCGACAGTCCTTCAAACTCTCAAAATGTCAGAGAAATGAGAGAAAGCGGCAGGACCACAACACGGGGCAGTTGCAGGTGGGGACTTCAGTAAAAATAATCAGTACCGTGGTGGGGCTTAAAAGAGAAGTCTCCAGTTTGGGACCAAATCATCTTTCCTTCAGCCAGGGTGTCCTGTCGGAGCTGGCGGAGAAGCCCTGAGCTCCCCATTCGGCAGCATGAGGAACTTCAGCAGTTCAGCGAGACCTCGCGTACCGACACCTCCGCTTACGGGAGGCTATGACGAACAGATAGCGCTTCACTCCCGTGTTTTGGCAAACCTTGAGACAGCGTCTGCCTTTGACGACAGCTGTTGTGCACGGCACCGTTACAGTCAACAGAGCGTGTGACACTCCGTACGTCGTATTAAACTGCAGTCTGGATCCCACTGATTCATATCACAGCGATATCAATTCCACCTATAATTTTCTATAGAAAGTAGCCCACATGTAATTTTCATAATGCCACTTAAACTAAGACTCCCATTTATTAAACTGGATTAAAAAGTGTTTTTACAAGCTCTGCTAATGGTCCTTAAGTACCTTTAATTACAGCCTGGACAGCGCTGATTTCACTGCTCCAGACTCTCACAAGACAGCTGCGCTCCCGGCGCGCACGGCACGTCCTCGCCACGCGTCTTCTCCCCGAGCCCGCGGTTTGCCGGCGCTGGTTCTGCGCTGTGGCGACAGGCTGGCTCCCAGCCCCCGGGACAGTCATTGCCACGCCGATCTCAACGACCTCCTCCTGGACTAGCACACCTCTGCTCCTCCGGACCCTGCACGGCGGTAAGGCGGCGCACAAAGCGTGCCGAGGAAAGGCTGCGCGCAGGGATGCTCATGGATAACTCGCCCCACTCCAGCAGCAACAACTCACTGCCCCCGCGGGAGCTTCTCTCACTTCTCCCACCGCGCAGACAAACAGGTTCTGCCTCCGCCTCAAGTGACACCCTTACGGATGAGCAATGGTGCTGTTCTGTGGAGGGCAGTTACTGCTATTAACTGCTGTAGAACATAAGTTAATATTGCAAATAATTCATGTTACCAAGTGTGCTGATAGGGCACTTAACAGTAATAAAAACAAGAATTACTCTACAGCAATAAAACATTAGTTTAAGAAGTCCATCAAGATGCAAACAGCCATAGAGGCATAAAATTGTTTCAATCAACTGCCAAGAAAGGTTTGGTTTCTTTGATGTTTGGGTTTTTTTTGTTGTTGTTGTTTCTTTCAAAGTTACCACGTAACAAAGCAAAAGCTTTACGTGAAACAGAGACTCATTTGCGTTGCATTGAAAGGATGGAGGTAGGAGTTAATTTTCGCTGCCAGATGGAAGAGCACAGCTCCCTTTTACACTTTTATTTAAAGCCGTAAGTCTGCAGGTGAACAAAACTCCTCGCCCGGGGTCGGTGCCCTCGCTGCCGCCGGCTGGGGCCTGGAAGCCCGGCGGGCGCAGGGCAGCGCCGGCCCGGCCGGCCGCGGGGCGCACGGGGGAGCTGGCGCGGCTGAGCCGGGCGGGAGCGTCAGGCGCGAGCTGCCCATCTCCCACCTCTGCGAGATGGAGCGTGCACAGCCGCAGCATTTGTACGGCAAACGTCCTATGGAGGGTATTCTAAAGACACTAAAAATCAAAAAGTCATTATGGAAAAACCTAAGTGTAGAAATACCCCCGTACGAAACTTGGGAAGAGTAAACTGGACAAGTTAAAGATACCAAAAAGTCCTGTTTTTGCCAGCAATCAGACCATGAGCTGGGACTGGCAAATGTTAGAAATGAAGAATGACAAAGTTTGTCTAGTTTTTCAGACCAGGAGACTGGCGCTCCCCGGGCTGCTTTTTGCAGGTGTGGGGTGGTCACGGTTGCTCCGGCAGAGCCCAGGCCTCCTAAGCATCTCCCGTGAGAGCTGCCGGCTCCCGGCGGGTCTCTCCGCTGCCCTGGTGTTTCCCTCAGGAAAAGCCCCTGTGTGCCCAGATCTGCTGCGGATCTGGCCAGCTTCGGAGCAGCTCCCCTCGGCGACTGACACCATGAGAAGGGACCGTGCAGCACAGCACCCTGCTATCCAAAGCTGAAAATGCGAGCGTTTTCTGTCCGTTATTAAAACCTGAGATTCCACAGTATTGGCTATCATACATCACGCGCTCGCTTAATTACTTTATTCATATGCTAAATGCACCATCAGTCATTCTCAGCAACGTTTTCTCGGTTCTGAATGCACGTTTAAGTGACGCCGTAGGACACTTCAGTGTTTGTACACAATCCTCCTGCTTTCAGCGCGCAGCCCCTGTGAGCGGATCTCCGCTAATCCCTTGACAGACGTCCCGCTCGGTCGGGCGCATCTGCTCGGCCGTCTTACCCCGCTCGCCTCCTCGTTCCCGGGGCACAATCAGCAGCGCGCGAGAGAAAAGGCTTTTCTCTGGTGTTCACCGCAGCGTATTTAATACTCCGCTACAAAACCAGAGAGGCAGTAGCAGGTTTCCCAGGGAGAAGCCTGGCTCGGGGCGCACCCCGCCGTGCAGCCTTTGGGCCGGCGCTCCCAGCTGACGGGGACAGCAGGGTCGCGCTGCCAGACACAGCCCCGGTCCCTCCAGGAGGCAAATACCCCGTTACGGAGGCGCCGAACCAGGCGAACGCTGGTGCATCGGGTGCAGCTGATCCAGATTTGTGCTGCCAGCGGAGAAGAGGAATCGGCACCTCGGGGGAAGCTTGGCACGAGGCAGGTTATTGGAGATCGCATCCTCTGAAGGATGAGCTGAGCTAATAAGAGAAGTGTGGAAGTGTTTTACTCGGAAGATTTATGTAGCTTTGTGAACTAGGCAACCTATAAAGAGAGGAGTACTCCATGGTAATTCATTCCATTCTTGTTATAGCTCTAACGAAGTTGCATCTCTCTTGCAGTGGCAAGAAGGAACCTCTCAATCTACGAGCTGTGTTAAATCAGCGTGAGCTCGATGTCCAATTTTTCACATCTCAGATGCTATTTCCATATGAGTTTGGTAATAAAACTAACACCTTTTGAATCACATGCAATAAAGACAGTTTTCACTAGATACATATTTCTCTGTTTCAAATTCAAACCTGGAGCGAGTCAGAGCAGAAAGGTGCAAGGACCCGTGCCCTCTGGAAGCGCACAGCGAGTAGTAATTAAGTTCAGCTCTAAAAAGATGAGGAGTGCCTGACTATTGCATATCTTCCATATGAATTTGAAAGCACTGATTTATTTAAACAACAGCCTGAAGAACCTAGAATCAGAAAAAGCAGAAGATCCCAGAAGCATCTCTTTAAAGGGGACCGCTCGCCGGGGGCAGGAGCGGGAGGGGTGCTGCTGAAATGCCCGCACACAAAATCTCACTGCATGGGGCAAGAGAAACCCCGGCAGGAGGAGCGTGGTGCTGGCCTCTGCCCAGCAGCCCCGGGCCACCAGCTGGACACCCCAGCAGGTTGCTTCGTGCCAGTGGCAAGCAACGTCGTGGCCAGAGACCTTCCTGCGCTGTTGTGTCTACTGCTCCTCCTGAATGGGCTCCGGAGCTGCGGGTGCAGGCGAGGGTTGGATTTATAGAATCATAGAATCATTTAGGTTGGAAAAGACCTTTAAGATCGTTGACTCCAACCGTTAACCCAGCACTGCCAAGGCCACCACTAAACCATGTCCCCAAGCGCCACATCTACACGGCTTTTCAATTCCCCCAGGGATGGGGACTCCACCACTGCCCTGGGCAGCCTGTGCCAGGGCCTGGCAGCCCTTTCGGGGAAGAAATGGTTCCCAAGATCCAACCTAAACCTCCCCTGGCGCAACTTGAGGCCATGAATCATTAAAGAATGATTTTTTCTTCTGAAACCCCCGAACTTTTTAGCAGTGCTGTCCGTCTGCAGACTCTACTCTCTTGGTCCCTCCAATTTATCTTCAGCTGCAGAAAGTCTGTTTCCAAGCTCCCACTGATTTTCAAAGTCCACTACAGAGCACGAGAGCGTCTGTTCGCAGGCTGCCTAAGCAGGGCCAGGCAGCAGCGGAGCGAGGGACGGGTCTGCCCAGGCCAGGCACGCTGAGCAGCGCTGCCCGCGGAGGGCAGGCAGCGTCTCTGACCACTCCGCATCACGACTGGTCTGGAGACACCTTTGTGGTGACCAGCAAAGCTGGCCAGCTGCGCCCTCAGGGGCTAGGGCTGCTGGGACCCACCAAGCCACGCGGACATGAGCCACCCAAGAGCAGAGGGACAAGGCAGGGGCTGCCTGAAGCTGTTCGCGACACAAACATCTGGTGCCGGGGAAGCGCGTCCTGCAGAGCAGGGAGAAGCAGGTGACCTGCACGTTGTCTCGCCCAGAGCTGCATTAGCTCCTTTGACTTGTCCTCAAAGTCTGATACTTCACACAGCTTAATAACACGGGACACAGGCACCTTGCTTCCTCTTGGTTCACTGTTTCCTCCTTACCAGGCTATATAAACATCTACTTTTTCACTAAAGCCAAGCACTTGCTAAGAGAAGCGATTTTCAGTTGTACTTTTCACCCAGTATATCTTAATTGCAAAAGAAAACAGGCTCTTACAGCTTGTTTTATTCATACCATCTATTAATTTGTTCTTAAAAGCTAACCTCCTGCTGAGTTACATCTCCTTAGCATCACGGCTATTATTTTAGTATGGAGATTAGATCATTTGTGTTTCTATGCGAACTTCCTAGGGCACTCAAGGGTCATTTCCACACTAATTCCCACACTTGAACAGATGATTAGGTTTCAGATGAGAGCAGCACCCAGCAGTACCTGAGGGGCAGGTTTGTCAGGGTGTCCTGGTACCAGACCCCCTTTTAGTCTGTACCAGTGATACACATGAATGTCAGTGAAACACAGAGCTGTTCAGGTATCTTCAAAAGGCAGACATCTACATTCCCTTCCCTACATCATTTCCCAGCATCACCAGATGGTCTTGGTGACCAGCCAGAGAGGTCAGACCATGCACGTAATGGTTCCTTCTTTATGGTACTCACAGGAACATACTGATCAAGAGAGTTTCAGACAAAAGCAGAGAAAAAGCCCTTGACAGGAACAGGGAAATTCATTCGTGGTCAGAGCACCACGGCCCAGAGCTACATGCACCTTCCACACGGTAGGAGCAGTCTCTCCTTGTTAGGGTTGAATAATCAGAAATCAGAGCAGACAGAAAGAAAATAGGCTGTAAAAGTGTCAAACTGCTCAGACAAGGGAGGTGTAAATCTGGCAAAACATGAAGATTAGCAATGGAAAGAGAAATAAGAAGTGAACTGCTTCTTCCAGCCTCACATCGGCTGTTTTGGGGAAGGGAAGGGAGAGAGGGAACTTGTGGGCTTCCTCTCGTGGTGAAAGGGGACGTCGGACGGGGACCTGGAGAAGCCAAAGCAAAACCAAAACTGGATCTGCCTCAGTCGCACCAACGCGTCCTCGCCAGAGGATGCCATCAGCTGTAACTGCAGGTCTGGAAAGGCTCCTTCACACGGGTCGAAACCCAGGGGAGAGCAGGATACCGCCTCCTGACACCACACTGAAAAGAACGTTTCAGGGGTTTTTAAGAGCTTGATGACATGGAGGCACCACACGCTCCGACAGCAAACGCACCGCTTCTGGAGACCCGCAGCGCTGCGACGCGCCTGCCCGACCGCCGAGCGCAGGCACCGGTGAAGGGCTGCTCCGCGTCCACTGCCTCCGCGGAGGCTGCTGGCCTTCCGTTTTGAGAAGCTTTCCTTTTTTCTTTTTTTAAATGCCAATTTTTTCCTTTTCTTGGAAGGGCTTTGTTCTCTCTACAGCTCCCTGAAAGGAGGTTGGAGCCAGGGGGGGTCGGTCTCTTCTCCCAAGGAACAGGCGACAGGACAAGGGGAAACAGCCTCAAGTTGCGCCAGGGGAGGTTTAGGTTGGATCTTGGGAACCATTTCTTCCCCGAAAGGGCTGTCAGGCCCTGGCACAGGCTGCCCAGGGCAGTGGGGGAGTCCCCATCCCTGGGGGGACTGAAAAGCCGTGTAGATGTGGCGCTTGGGGACATGGGTTAGTGGTGGCCTTGGCAGTGCTGGGTTAACGGTTGGACCCGATGATCTTGGAGGTCTCTTCCACCCCAAACGATTCTATGATTCTTGGGGACATGGGTTAGTGGTGGCCTTGGCAGTGCTGGGTTAACGGTTGGACCAGATGATCTTGGAGGTCTCTTCCACCCCAAACGATTCTATGATTCTTGTTGAATTTGGCACACTTTAGTCAGGCTCCTAACAGGAACTTCGGAAGCAGCTCCAGCCTGCTCACAGGTCCCTCGCTTTTTGGGTTGCTCTTAAAAAAAAAAAAAAAAAAAAGGCAAGGAAAAAAAAGAAAGAAAAAAAGCCTAGTTGCCAGAGGTTTTCTTCAGACCCCCTCCTTCAAACTGTTTCTCTGTACCCGGGTGTATTTGCCTCACCCTCGCCTCCTGCTGTGCTGCACCTCCCTGTACCACGGTTGCCACTATCCAGTATGCCAAATACTTCCTGACCCAGCCTCTCCGCCCTTCCAAGCCCAGGACAGCAACCCTTCTTGTCTTAGCACTCGTCAGGAAGCCTCACGCGGGGCTCCGGCGGCTCATCTTTACACCTCGTCCTGCCGAGACACTCACGAGTCTGTCGGGGAGACCTGAACCCTCCCATTAAAAGCACCTGCTGTGCTTCTGCGTAACCTCAGCCTCGCCGGACACATCTGGGCAGCGACACATCTGGGCAGCGACACATCTGGGCAGCATCACATCTGGGCAGCATCGCTGTCTCACGTGGGGCTTGGGAGTACAACCCTGGCACCACATTTCTGTTATCAATGTCACCTGCAGAAATTCCATCGTTCTTGTCTGCTCCCACAGTACTGTTACGCCGTTACGCCTTGCTGCCTCTCACATACAGCACCCAGTCTTACCCACTCTTTTTACGCTGGCAGCCTGGCAACGCATCCCCACTCCCTAAAGATGGGTTAAACCTGTTGCTTTTTGTTTATCCCTCTTAAAAACACACAGAAAAAATGTTCCTGATGTGCTGAATGACAAAAATAGCCTTGTATCACCTGAAATAGAAGGTGTAATATTTTTTTTTTCCTTAGACCGTATTTAAGCCTTAATAACTCCCCAAAACTAACTTCAAGATGGAGATTTTTTTCCATCAAATCACATCCACAGCAGTAACTAAAACATATCAGCAAGTCAGGCACAGAGCGGCGCCGAGTCAACGCACCCGCTGCCTCGCGCTGTATCACTCTGAACCTTATTACAAAGCACATCAGTATCAGCACAATAAAGATTACGCAGTTTTAAAGATAGAAAGCACCCTGCAAATAAGACACTCCTCATGCGGAATGAAGTCCCCTCTCCAGAGGGAGCAGGAATGGGTTCGGCCGGCTCACTGCCAATTCATTGCCTTTGGGCAGGGCAAACCCGTCGATAGCAGGAGTGATGGCTGGAACCAAAGGCGGCAACTAGGAAAAAAGTAAAACAAAAGGACAAGAAGAAGATTACCCTCGCAGAGTGCAAGTTCAAACCCAGGATCTCTGCGCTTCATCTGTGAAACCCTTCGCAGCCTGGAAACACCGTTCTCATGTGCTCTGACCTGCTCGTACCCACAGCGCCCGCGGCTCAGCCGAGCGCGTGGGGTTTCACACGCCACGTACCATCGCTTCAGTCAGAAGAGGACAGAAAATACGGTTCAGTTTACATCTTTCCAGCCATTTTAAACGGGAATGAATACGAATCAAAGACAAACTCAACAAAAAGCCTTAAAGGGCTTCCGACGTGGAGCCTGCATGACCACGAGAAGGGCACCACTAACACTCCTCCCTTCATACAACCCCCTGAGGGAGCACAGCAGAGGTCAGAAAACAAAAACTGCCATTATCACAAGAAGAGGATTAACCGGTGCAAAGTGCAACTGCACCGTGCACGCTGGTGCACGCTGCCAGCCCGGGTGCTGCATGAGAAAGAAAACAAAGGGGATCTCTGCCACCCCTTAAACCGGTACCTCCCTGACGCCCAGCCGGCCTCGGGGCGAGCGGGGCCGCAGCACCCCAACCCCAGCTCCCCAGGGAGCTCCCCCTGGTGCCTAATTGAGGCCTGCTAACTCTGCCAGACTGGTTTTGATCAATCGCACTAAAATTATTGCAACCACGGCTTTGTTTAGAGTGGAATTAAGGGGTGGAATTAGCATTTTAAATCATTTGGGGAACTCCCCCGCAGTCACTGGTTGACACGTACCACCTGTACCTCGTGCCCCGTCAGCGGTTTTATTTCGCAGCATGCCTTCGCGGCATCGGCCAACATCTGCGTCTGTCTCCTAGGGTCAAGCAAACCGCTTCTGTTGGAGGCACATCCTACGTACTAATCATCTGCCACGATTACGGTGCCGTTGCTGCCCAACCTTGCACTTCATTACTAACAAAAACCTAACACTTAGCAAACAACTCGGTTTCTCCTCGTAGGTGCAAAGACCTACTGCTGTAACCCACGATGGCACCAGACCCCTCTGGGTGCCGCAGTCACCGCACGGGTAGACTGCAGCATCCCCTCAGCGCCAGTTAGTTCCGTCAAGCGAACTTCTTAGGCCTCAAGTTTTCCTCCTTCTACGACTATGAAAGGGCAATATTTCAGCTAATTCAACACCAACCAAAGGCGCCGACTGCGGGGACAGGAGGGGTGGTGGAAGGGAAGCCAAAGATTATTTTGCTGGCCTGTTTTGGTGACGAATGTTGCTGAAATCGCCCCTAACCCCCGGACCCTCGGTCCCAAGGGCGTCTTCTGGAAGCGCCTGCAGCTCGCGCACAAGCACTCTTCAAAGTGTAGGGCTCGTCAGCAAATTGTTTTTAACAGAGAATTAGAAAGATTAATTTAGGAACAAAGGGACGTGTTTTAATTGCTATTGGAAACTTCAAGGCGTGTTTCATGGGACTATTAATAAAAGTGCCCCAAGGGAATGAAGACACCAACACATCACATTCAAGACAAGAATTAATGACCCCATAAAATACTCCCTGGTGTACCTTAAAGCTAAACTGGCAATATTTATAAATTAAAAATTAACATTTCCAGGCCTCCTACTGGCAGCAGCTGTATTGCTGAAGAAGAAACCAGTGACAACCTTAAAACAACAGAACAAACCAAACCCAACCCAACCCAAACAAGAAAACCACAGTCACAGTGCTCGCAAGCTATTTTCTTCTTTATCAATTCCAGCTCCTGATAAATGACAGATGTAGGCTGGTATTACCAGGCTGGCAGCAAACGTGTTATTTCTGAACTTGTTCTCAAGATACAGTATAACATATTGTTGATATTGATGTTATGTTGACAATCCTTTGACCTTGCAAAATTTCACAGAAGAAAAATGCATAGGCCATGGACTGAGCGGCAATTTTTTTTTAATGACAGGCCAGTCATTGAAGGAGCAGCTCCCAACCACGTATCAATCACTATTTTTCGCTGCCTTCAAAACTGAGAAAAATTGTTTGATAAATGACAGTATTTTTAAATTTACCCAATCAAAATGTGGTTTAGTCTAAAACTCTAATGTCAAAATCTCACATTTGTACACACTGTTTTGACAAGGAAAATCATATGTTTTGCAGAATTTGCTTCACCAAAATGAGATTCGTTGAAGTCGACAGAATGAAAACGCGAGAGTCAAGGCTTGCCCATAATAACGGCTGGCCAGGGAGCGATTCTGTGTCATGGAAAATGTTGATGCTGTAACTGCTGGTAAATGCTGATCTGCATAACAGAACTGGGCGCTTCTGCCAGTTTTAAGGAAGAAGTGGCCGCTTTGGGGCCTCCTTCCCCGGGGAGGGAAGGTGAGCCCCGGGGCTGCACCGCCGTCTTCCTCGTTTTGACCCAAAATGTCAGAGCAGCTTGTGGGCGGGAAGCTCGGCACGTCCTGCGCAGCAGAGCGCGCACGGCAGCGCGTTTGCAAGTCACGCCGATATTCACGCTACACGCCGTGGGCCCCCGACGGCAGCGACTCCTGCGCTGCGGCGGGCAACGCAAAGGTGCAAACCCCGCGCCATGGGCAGCCCGGCAGCGGCTGGGGACAGGGACGGGACAGGGATGGCATTCACCACCATGGCATTCACCACGGCATTCACCACCACGGCATTCACCACCACGGCATTCACCACCACGGCATTCACCATCACGGCATTCACCATCACGGCATTCACCATCATGGCATTCACCATCATGGCATCCACCACGGCATTCACCATGGCATCCACCACAGCATTCACCACCACGGCATTCCCCACGGCATTCCCCACGGCATTCACCACCATGGTATTCACCACCATGGCATCCACCACGGCATTCACTACCATGGCATTCACCACGGCATTCACCACCACAGCATTCACCACGGCATTCACCACCATGGCATTCACCACGGCATTCACCACCACAGCATTCACCATGGCATTCACCACCATGGCATTCACCACGGCACGCCGGGACACCAGCCCTGCTGTGCTGCCCTCAAATCCCCCCCAGCCAGGAAGAGCAGGACCGGAGGATGCTAAACAAACACCTTGTTTCTCAGACAAGTTGCTCTTGCCTTTTAGTCTTCATTCCTCATGCAAAGTTAAACATTTTTTCAAAGAATTCACGTATTTTGCCCTGGTGCTAAGCAGGCCACAGTCCCTTTATCCCCAACCCCAAGCACTGGCCAACCGTCACCAGGCAGAGGGGCTGGCTCCTCCAGCAAACAGCCCACCTTCCCCTCCCTCGGGGCCAGCAGGCTGAGCGGGATGGACGTGCAAACGGACCCGGCGCTACAGGGGAACGGCTGCAGGCTCACGCTCTGTGCGTGCCGCTGACGGAGTGATAACTTATCCTGAGAGCCTAAGCTCCAGCATCGGGCACATCCCCGTCACAACGTGCCAGGGACACAAGTCAGGGTCCTTCACACAAGCGGAATCTCAAAAAAACCTGAACCCAAACCAATCTCCCCCCGAAAAAGAGAAGAAATAAGTACTCTAGTTCATATAAAATAATTGAATAGAGGTAATATGAATCGAATTTGCAAGGTATTTGACTTAAAATGTACAATATTCACATTAAAAATACAAGCCTCCTCAGGAAAAACTCAGTAGCTGATACACGGAAAAGCAAACATCAGCGAGACCTCACCCCCAGGTGTGCTCCTCGCAGGGCTCCACGATGCCTGGCACTAGAGACGCTGCTGAAACATCTTCATTAACCAGCTGGGAGGAAAAAGCCCTTGTCCTGGTTTTGGCCGGGACGGAGCCAGTTGTGTCTCCAGCAGCTCCTGTGGTTCGGATTCAGTGTGTGAGGGATGGTGACAGCACACGGATGGTGTTGGGTGCTGCTGAGCGGCCACGGACATTTTGCAGTTTCCCGGGTTTGGCTGATGTGCAGGTGCCAAAACCTGGGAGGGGCAGAGCCGGAATAGTTGATCCCAACTGGCCAGAGAGAGTGTTCCCTACCAGAGACGGCATGGCCGGGGTGAGGGAGGGTCGGCCGGTGGGGCACTAGGCTTTTAGACCCTTGACTTGCCTTAATCCTTAAGCTTCCCTTCGGGTTGCTTTTTGTTTCCCTATTTTTCCTTTTTGTTTTTTGTTCGTTGGGCTGTTTGTTCCCTCGCCTGCTCTCTCTGGAACTGGCTGTGCTGGGATAGCTGGGGGGGATACCCCTGCTCCCTGCCTGCTGCTCGGGACGGGCTGTGTTGGTCGTCGGGGGGTGAGAAACTGTGCATCGTTTGTTCTAGATATTCTATTATCCTTATATATATTATTATTATTATCATTATTAATATATTTTTATATTTTTCCTTTGCTGTCCTGGTGAACTGCTTTTATCCCAACCCGCGAGTTTCCCTTTCTCTCGGATTCTCCTCCCCACCCCAGTGGGGATGGGGCAGTGAGCGAGCGGCTGCAGGGTCCTGGGTTACAATTTGGGGTTAAACCATGACAGCACTTCACACGACAGCACCATCTCTGGCACGGGTGTGACCGGCAGCAGCAAAACCCCTAAAGCGACGTGGGACGGCCGGGCCCCAGAGCCGCAGCAGTGCCAGGGCGGCCGGACCCAACCTGCCGCACCCCGCGAGAGGCGGGAGAGCCGGGGAGAGAGGCTGCCCTGCGGGAAGGAGTTATAAACTGCTTTAGAATTTACTGTAATACAGTGCATTTAAAAAAGGAAATGCACCTTTATTTTGTAAAAGTTTTGCGTTTTTCATTTCGGTTGTCACACTTCATTAAAAACCTGGATTTTCTCTTTTTCACAGCTTTCTCTGTTTTGACGCCTCTCTCATTCTGCCATTGTTTTAGAAATTAATGTTGAAAGGAAAGCGTATTTTCTGTTCCCGCTGTAGCTCTAGAGCCACGTGAACAAAATGCGCAGCCCGATTGTGGCACACGTCTGGGGAAGGCGTGTTTGCAGCCGAGCTGCGCAGCAGCCCCCCCGCCTCCTCGGCCCCCCGACAGGGTACGGTCGCTTCGCAGCTCGCTGAAGCAGGAGTGGGAAAAGCCCTTCGGGTCCCCTCCGAGCCGGCGGACGCACGTTATCGTCTGTTGATACTGCAGCACCATCTGCATGTCCTCTTTTTGGTATAAATTATACGTTGAGCGCAGAGCTTGGACCGCAGCTGTCAAAACCCCATCAAGATCACTGCGTATGCCGACACACCAGCCCGCAGAACCCCCTGCTTCCCAACCGGTTTTGACGGGGGGAGGACCAGCAATACAAGGAGACGCTGCCTACAGTGCAGTCTTCACTGTTCAGTATTTTCCCTCTCTGGGAAAGCTGCTGTTTGGTGCTTGAGATCCGGCAGCGCTCCCCGAGCAGAGGTGGGACCTCGGGAGAGGGGAGCGAAGAGGCAAAGGCGACGGCGGGACCAAGGCACATCGTTACACAGCCCCTTGATCTCGCTCTCCGTCACGGAGCCGGTCAGCACTCACCTGGCAGGGCCACCACGCACGTCTCCTCGAGTGCAGCACCTCCGGGCACACATTGAATTCTCTTCTGTAACTAAAGCAAGGGACAAAGGTCGGAAAAACACAGAAAAATTCACCTCCAGTCGCAACTCTACATGTTCCCCCGCTTTAAAAATTATGATGGCGATCAAAAGAGTACGTGTAGAGCTTAAGCGTGGTGATTTCCCTTGAACATCTTAAAGGGGTGCTGCAGACCTCCCTGGCCAGGGGCAGGGGCGGGTTTCCCAGCCCAACGGCATGCCCCGCGCCGGGAGGCAGAGCTGCTGCCCGCGGCTCCCGCTGCCCGCGGCGCCCGCTGCCCACACACGGCAGCGCCGGCCCGTTGAGCGCAGCGGGCAGCGCCGGCTCGAAGCGCCCCGTCGTGTTGTGCACGAAGACAGAGGGCAGGCGAGGAATCTGAAATTACCAGTAATGTTGGGGGAGACAGACACGGAATCAATAAATATAGGAGATTTAGGTGGTAATAAGCAATAACGCGCAAGATTCTAACACATTAGGCAAGATAACTTCTAATTTGCGTACTTAAGAACAGGAATGTTTGTTTGTGGTGCATTTCCAAAGAAAACCTTGCAAGTTTTCAAAACAAGCCTGTCAGGTTACCTGGCGAAGTGTTCAACGCCAGCCAGAAAATCAGGCTGCGCTTGGTCTTCCCTTTTCCTCCCTCCCACGCCGTGTCCTCAGGACTTACGGGGTGCAGAAGTGGGGGCCTGAGTGACCCGGGGCCCGACGTCCCCCCAGGGACCCGGCTGGAGCCACCCTGGATCCCGCCAGCGCCGGGCCAGCCGCGCATCCCCCACCCCGGGGAGCGGGGCGAGGGCGAGGGCTCGGGGCAGGCCAGGAGCGACTTTAATCTGACTGTCGCTGCTGCAACAGTAAAACACTCGGGCTGGGAATCAGGAATCAGGCATCGGATTCGCTGGGGACCTTGAGCTTCTCCGCACGGCCCGTCTCTACCACGCGGCCGGTGACCGGCGGGTGCGCCTGGGCCACCGGCAGAGCCGCCGGCACAGCGAGGGCCAGCCGACCCCGGCCTCGCGCGGCCACGGCTCTTTCCAGGGCTGCAGCCCGCCGACCAGGGCTGCCCACGGGCACCCCTCAGCTGAAGGGGCACTCTTCTCATATGTAAGTGCTGTTTGTATACATACACACACGTATATATATACTTTTATATATACACACATATGCTTTTACAGATATACTACTATAAATATATTTATATATATAAATATATATATTTATATATACACAAACAGTACTTTTTAAAATATAGATATAAGTACAAACAGCGCGTGCTTACTCAAAAGCGGGGGAAGCCATAAAGAACCCGTTCACCCCCACCTGCCCCTCCTACCCCCGCGCGGATTCGGTCATCGCCGGTCGCTCCCGCGCGCCGGAGGTCCGTGCCAGCCCCATGCCCGTTGCCGGGGGCTCTTTGGGTCACTAACGCTAGGGCATCGCACCCTGGGAGCTAGGACACAAACCACCAACGATCTCGTCTTGTTCCAAATGTTACATTTTTCTCAAAAAAAGAAAAAAAAAGGTGTGCGAAACCTCTTGGAAAAACATAACGGTCAACAGGGTCTAAATCTGAGCCTTAGCCCGAAAAACAAGGCCTGTGAATTCTCCTCTTCAAGGGCTTGCGAAGTAAATCTGGCGCATTATTTCATAGAGCGGGAAGTGCTGGATAAAAACTTGAAAAGCAACTTTCCCATGAAATTGCTCTAACTTCCCATGTCTGTTAAGCTCCCTAGTTGCTGAAACCTCTAAATCACTTAGAATATTCAAAATTCTGACT
Organism: Phoenicopterus ruber ruber; assembly: GCA_009819775.1. Lineage (NCBI taxonomy): Eukaryota > Metazoa > Chordata > Aves > Phoenicopteriformes > Phoenicopteridae > Phoenicopterus > Phoenicopterus ruber. Next base: position 1,060,026 of record CM020219.1, read on the forward strand.
CTGGCACTGCTGTACAACTTGGCGTGATTGCAAATCTCTGGATGACAGCCCGGAGAAGAGGATACAGCAAGCGGTTATGTCATTTATTAAACCTTTATGTTGCAAGCACTGTTCGCTAAGCCCATTATTGCACAGCACACGAGTGAATTACAGTTGTGATGGATAAAAGGATTTTCATATTTCAGTGTCTTCTCCATTCTGCTTTGTCATATTGCTCCATTATAAATTTTGCTAAAAGGACTTGCACGTTTGCCAGGGTACGTATTTTATATCACCTACTTGCTGCTAAATTATTTATAGCAGTTAGGCAACATCCACTGTACCATATGGTATTGGCATAAAAACAAACACACACACAAAGATAACTTGAAAACAAATTCTATGTAAAGAAAAATTATTTAAAGAGGCACTTGAGGCTTCCTTTTCTTGAGCAGTCACCTTAGGTAAGTGGCTTCTCATCCACAGCCGATCGGGCACTGACCCATGGAAACAGGTTACAGGCAACAGGGAAAAACCAGGTCAACGCAGATATCGTAAGTTGTCCGAGGCGAATTGTGTGAAACGATTCAGGCAAAAGAGAGAGGAAAAAATGAACAAACAAAAAACCCCAAGGGATGTAAGAAAAACTGCTATTGGCATGCTGACGTAGTAACGTCCCGGCGAAACTCGGCCGCCCCAGCCCTCGTGCCGCAGAGACGGCACGGCACGGCACGGCACGGCACGCTTCCACACCGGCCGCGGGCTGCATCCCGTGTCGCGGCAGCGCGGGCGCGCGACCGAGCTGCAGAAGCCTTTGCTGGTTTGGGGTCACCCATTTTTTCACCGGGCGCAGGGTCACTCTCCCATGGAGCAGACAACAGCCCCGAAGCGCAGCACGCCATGCCACGCTCTCGCAGAGGCACTGCACGGAGCACTCGGCGCTTACAGGCGACGTTATTCATCCCCAAGCAGCCGTAAGTGATGCCCCGGCCGCTTCGCACACGGTGGGGGTGTGCTGCCACCCCTTTGCAGCCCCACCGCCCCCCCAGCCCCTCCGCTGCTGCCCCGTGCCCCCCAGACGTGGGCCGAGCCCCGGTGCCAGTGCCCCAGGAGCCGCCCCCGCGTCACCCCAGCACGGCGGCTCTCCTCGACTGCGGCCGGTACCGCGTACGTGTGCGTCTCCCACCCCGCGGCACTAAACCCCGGTCGTGGTTTAACCCCAAATTGCAACCCAATCCCACGCAGCCGCTCGCTCACTGCCCCCTCCCCGCTGGGGTGGGGAGGAGAATCGGAGAGAAAGGGAAACTCGCGGGTTGAGATAAAAACAGCTCACCAGGACAGCAAAGGAAAAGTATAACAATATATTAATAATGATAATATATACAAGGATAATAGAATATATAAAACAAACGATGCACAATTTCTCACCCCCCGACGACCGATACAGCCCGTCCCGAGCAGCAGGCAGGGAGCAGGGGTATCCCCCCCAGCTATCCCAGCACAGCCAGTTCCAGAGAGAGCAGGCGAGGGAACCAACAGCCGAACGAATGAAAAACAAAAAGGAAAAACAGGGAAACAAAAAGCAACCCGAAGGGAAGCTTCAGGATTAAGGCAAGTTAAGGGTCTCAAAGCCTCAAAAGCCTAGTGGCCCATCGACCGACCCTCGCTTATATCAGGCATGACGTCTATGGTATGGAATACTCTCTTTGGCCAGTTTGGATCAACTATCCTGTCTCTGCCCCTCCCAAGTTTTGCACCTGCACGTTAGCAAAACCTGGAAAACAGCAAAATGTCCTTGGTGGTTCAGCAGCAACCAGCACCATCAGTGTGCTGCCGCCGTTCTTCTCACACTAAAGCCAAACCACAGGAGCTGCTGAAAACAAAACTAGCCCCATCCTGGCCTAAACCAGGACAACCCCGCGGGACGCAGCTGAACAGCCCTTTGCTGAAGTCGAGTGGGCACCGAAAACTTCCAGAGCCTGCCAAAACGGGCACGGAGCGAAATCCCTCTGAATAGCCCAATGCCGCGTTAAAGGCCCCGAGGAACGTGCCCTGTCGATACGCATTTCAGCGCCGTTCAGCTGGGAAGGTCATACGTAGGATAGAAACCTACACATACGCTTAGCTGACTTAACAAGCCCCTTCCGCGGAGGGTCGCAGCCGGTATTTTGTTATTCATGACCTTGAGGTGCTAATTTCTTAAGTGATAATGAGATGTAACCTCCACGTTTTACAGCCAGGAGTGTGGTAATGGAGATTCTTTTCACCTCGGGAAGATTTACTCTAATTTAATACATAACAACCAGAAAACGATCTCGGATTTCACACCTTTTTGCAGTGCTATCACCTCCTGTAACAGTGCAGCAAACTCTAAGGATCGTTTCTTGTTTGAGGAAAGCAGAGCTGAGAGGCAAAGCTGCTCCCTCGTAGAAAAGTGGACAGGGAAAACAAAGCCATTAGGCTCTATTTATTCTTTCGATATTAAGGTTTCATTTTATATATTCAATAAAAAGCTGTTGGTACTTCTAAAGGGGGCAGAAAGCTGCGTATTCATTAATTTGTGAGGTTTGCAGCAAGTGCAAACCAAGCACAGGCGCACATGAACACACAGTAAATACACAGGATTTTGATTTTAAAAAAATCCCATTTTAAAATCAAATTTTTAATACAATTTCTATATTTAACCTTTTCACAAAAATGAAGTGCCATGTTTGGCCAGCACTACCAAGAAATAAGTCTGGTAGAATGAGCCGTACCACACTCACAGCTACCGTGTTTTGTACCTTCGGTGTTTTGACTGCCAGTCTCACAAGGTTTGTCCAGAATGAGAACGAGCTTATACTGTGTTATGAAAATTAGCAGCAAACCACATAATCTAGTTTACAAATGGGTTACACAGTTCAAGACCGACAGCGTATCCTTTTTTCTCTTATGTGTAGGAGCGAGTGCAGTTTTTTCTTCTTTTGAAGTTTAAATAATAAAAAAACGTGGCACATTTGCTCGTTGGCTTAGGAGGCAGAAAAACCACATGTGCAGGAGCAGCAACACACCAGACATCACGGATATTGGCCCCATAATCGCTTAATAAACCACAACTTGGGGGGGTTTATAGCCGGAGTCTTCCAATCCCCCCACGCAGGCGGGAGTTATGTTGGGGTTCGGAGCTGTGCCTGGTCTCCCGTCCCAGCTCGGCAGCTGCACTGGAAACCAACATTTCGGCCTTTCAGTACATAACGGGGGCTTACAAGAAAGATGGAGAGACTTTTACCGAGGCCTGTAGTGACTGGACAAGGGGCAATGGCTTGAAACTGAAAGAGGGGAGATGTAGACTGGACATAAACAAGAAATGTTTTACAATGAGGGTGGTGAGGCCCTGGCACAGGTTGCCCAGAGAAGCTGTGGATGCTCCATCATTGGAAGTGTTCAAGGCCAGGTTGGACGGGGCTTGGAGCAACCTGGTCTAGTGAAAGATTCCCCTGCCCATGGCAGGGGGGTGGACTAGAAGATCTTTAAAGGTCCCTTCCAACCCAAAGCAGTCTATGATTCAGTCTATGATTCCCTTAGCTCGACTGTTTTTCCCTTTAGCCCTGTGAAATGGGATGCTCCGAAGAATTCACCCAAGGCAAAGCCTTGCCTCCCAGCGTGAAGTCTGCACTTCACTTCCAGTGGGGGTTTCCTGCAGACGCACCCTGCAGTGCGGTCACCCGGTGTCTGAAACCGCTGACTCAGCAATCCTTCTGCACCCGTCACGCCAGCCTCACCCGGATGAGGGAAAATACAGGTTAAAAAATGTATGTGACTGGCTTGACAGGCTATGGTACGGGATGTTAAAGAGAGCAACCTCCTTCCCATGCCCTGTGCACCCGATCAAAGGATGGGGCTTTTGGTTTGGCCTGGCAGAGCCCCCGGGAGCCCCGGCACGCGTCGGGCAGCGCCAGGGCCCCACGTCCGGGAAATCCAACAAACCCAAACGGAAGAGCAGAAATCCTTTTGGCAGTGAGATTGCACGGCTATGCAAAAAACTAAACCTCACCGGGCGCTGTCGAATGCCGTGTTACAGAGAGGACGTCCAGCCGGGCTGCCATCGGCACGGGGCACCGCTTGTGCCCGTGCAGGTCCTCCGGCCAGTGTGGAGACCAGACCTCGGACACAGGCGCCTCTGACACTGGCACACGGGGCACTCCTGCCCGGGAGGGACGGGTCGAACAGCGCTGGACACCAACGCTCGGGCAGATGCATCGCCGTCATCGCCTCTGCTTTGGTCCCCACGGGTCAACCAAGAGCTCGTCAGAAGCTCTTCACACCGTTCTTCACACATGGCACTGCTCACTGGCCGGCCCAAAATCGCCCACATGTTACACAAGCCTCTAAACACTAATGAAAAAGCTACTGTTTGAAATATTGCCCAATACGTATTCCAGGCACACAAAGTAATTCTTGTCACATTCGTGTTTACTTAAAACCTTTTTTCCACGGCACTGTTTTAACTGAGTTGTCATTATCTCTCCAGAAGAAGGACGAGATGTGGACATCTGCTCCACCATCAGCTGCTGCCTGCTGCATTTGTGCCACTGAGGTTTCCCTGAGCTTCCAGTTCAATCTCCTCCAGCTCTCCTCTCATCTCTCCCTCCGCCTGCCTTCCCTCTGCTCAGGCAGCCGGGCTCGGTGGTCCCAGCGGTGGCAACGCTGAAGGACCCTGGGGTTTGCCACCTCCTTCTGGCAGAGCGGAGGAGGAATTAGCAAGGGAACATCACCACTGTTTTGCCAGTTCTTTCCAAATTTCATGCCTCTTCCCATTATGGAGCCTGATGATCTGTGAAGACTATAAACCATCCACCCAGCAACAGTGGTGGGCTTTTAAAGCCTGAGCTGCTGCCAAGTTTCCCAGCTACGCAGCAAAACACCATTCCTTTCAGCTGCTCAGCTTCCAGCTGCCAAAAGCAATGGTTTGCATCTGTCAGTGCCATCTTGTTTCTCTAAATTCAAGTCCATCACCATTTGGAAGCATCATAGTCATCAATAAATGGTCTGTGGGAGGCTGCAGTCCAACGAACCACTCCAGTTCATCTTCATTTCAAGTTGTGGGTTGCAGATTTCTAACTGCCATCCCAGAAAAAGCTGTCAGTGAAGTGGGAGGGTCATGAAATGTGTGGGGAACGTCTGCAGTTCACATCTGTACAGATGCTGTGCTTATTTTAATGACGTGTCCTTTACTCTGACCCTCATCAACTGATTGCATTGATTACAGCAGTGAGAAGGTTTGGGCATTGCCCGCAGACACTGTCCTGCCAGCGCCTCCTCTTCTGACAAGCCTCTCGGTCATCCTCAGCCTTCTCGCCCCAACCCAGGCAAAAACCTGATTATGAGTGGTCTACACTTAACTGAAAATGTTACAGTAATTTATGTTCATCTCCAAATTTTTAAATAAAGATCCATAAGCAAACCTCCTACAGAAATATTAAATTATGTTGCCCTGTCCCTGAGTTGGATGAAACAGATACAGAGTCATAGAATCATGGAATCGCTTTGGTTGGAAGAGACCTTTAAGAACATCGAGTCCAACCATTAACCCAGCACTGCCAAGGCCACCACTAACCCATGTCCCCAAGCGCCACATCTACACGGCTTTTCAATCCCCCCAGGGATGGGGACTCCCCCACTGCCCTGGGCAGCCTGTGCCAGGGCCTGACAGCCCTTTCGGGGAAGAAATGGTTCCCAATAGCCAACCTAAACCTCCCCTGGCGCAACTTGAGGCCGTTTCCTCTCGTCCTGAATCCAGTGATGATTTCAATCAAGCACCAAAAAAGTCTCTTTTTCTAAAAACATGTCTTCCATGCTGCAAACCAGGCTGTGGGCACGCGGCGCGGGGCACCAGCCCGCTGGGAGCAGCGGCCGCAGTCTGGGGCAGAGCTGCAGCAGGACACGGAGGCGAGCGGGACCCGGCCGGCTCGGCGCGACGACCCGAGCCCGCGCTGCCGGGATGTGCCTGCGGAGCCACGCTCCCCAGCACCCATGGATCCCGGGCTCCTACGCAGAAATACCCGTCAGCAACCAAACAGCCATCAGCGTGGGTTATTCCGCCATTATTCGGTCGTTCTCTGCAGAATGAATCTCCTTCTGGGGCTGTACGGAACCTGCTCTGCCTTCAGAGTAACTGCACAACCAGCCGACTCAGCCTGGCTTTTCTGGAGAACTTGCTGGACACTGAAACCCGTCTGCCCCAGGACAGAGCCGGCTGAAGGACCCTCCACAGGTCGCTCCCCTCCGGGGAGATGGAGGAAAGCCTTGGGAAGAGCGTCACCTTGTCTAGAGCTGCTCTCAGCACTGGGAATTGCAGAGACATGCGCCGGGAGAGGGACGGGGAGTGGAGGGATGAGGAACAGTTGTTGGATCCGTCTGGACTGCCCCACCTATAGAGTTAAAATGGGGCTGCACTTGCTATACCTACTTTAAATTTTTAATAATTACATAGTTATTGAGAACTGGCAGTTACGGTGTAGAACCTGGCAAAGCTTTCACTCAGCTAACGCTCCACTCCGGCACGGACACACAAACCTGTTGATCCCAAATATTTTTTCTAAACTTACGTTTGCATAGAAGCTGCTAAGCAAAATATTCACGGCATGTTTGCTATGTGAAGAGAAAGCTGGGGTTATTACTACGAGAAGGGCTGTACTGGATCACACCACAGATCCAACAGTCCAACACCTGTCTCCAACAGGCCAAAAAGCAGATGCCCAGGTCATTGTATACCGTGTCTTAACCTTACAGCATACTTCCATGATATAGTGAAAAACAGACCTAAATTTCTGTTACTTTGGTTTTACCCTGTGACATCTTGTTGCCCAAGACTTCTAGGAAGAAGCCCTCACCGCAACGCAGGGCAGGTCACAGAACCCTTGGGAGGACACAAAGCGTGACGGCCGCAAGTGTGTTACACAGGTAACACATCTCCCACTTGGGATCCGGGTTCCTGAAGACTTCCCATGTGGAATTAGACTTTGAAATTAGACCTGAGAGTGCTTTCATGTCTCCAGACGTGGTATGTCCTCATCTCAGACACACAGCAGTCAGTGAAAATGCTCCTGGTAACTTCGATGAGTTCTGAAGCAAACCCATACTGTATGCTAAAGACACATTATATAGCTGGTAACATAAGTTTATGCACAAGATGAGATGGTCGATCCGATCAAAGATTTCAAAAAAGAGATGGAAGAAAGATAAAGCACATGCCTGAAGTTCCACATATTAGAACAACCACATTTCAGAAAGAGGTAGAGAAATTTCAGGTGAGGGGGGCATTAGAAGAACAGCAATTTATCCAAAATATTTTCAAAAATTAAATGTCTGCAAACGATTACGCATTATGAGCACATCCGTGTTAACATGGGTACTGGTTCGCTTCTATTACATCTAGAGATGAGTGTACAATGGCGTTTCTTTCTACGCAAAACTGCCCTACCATCGGCTTGGGAGAAAAGCAAATAATTCTGTTGGTTTGCTTATTTCTCCCATGGAACACAATATTCAAAAGATTTGATTCCAAATACGGGAGAGAAAAGCATCGTCGCCCACCGCCGGGTATTCAGAGCAGCACCGCTGCACAGCCCCCCGGCTGCCCTCGCCCACGGGAGCAGCCTCCTCCTCCTCCTCCTCCGGCTGCGAAGGCAAAGCTGCACCTGCCTGCCCTTCAGCCTCTCCTTTGCTGTGCGTGCCACTCCGCAGCACCCCTGCACCCCGCAACACCCCTGAACCCCACTGCACCCCTGCACCCCACAGCACCCCTGCACCCCGCAGCACCCCTGAACCCCACTGCACCCCACAGCACCCCTGCACCCTGCAGCGCCTCTTCATCCTGCAGCACCCCTGAACCCCCGCAGCACCCCTGAACCCCACTGCACCCCTGCACCCTGCAGCACCCCTGCACCCCGCAGCACCTCTGCATCCTGCAGCACCCCTGAACCCCCGCAGCACCCCTGAAACCCACTGCACCCCTGCACCCCTGCACCCTGCAGCACCCCTGCACCCCACAGTGCCTCTGCACCCCACAACATCCCTGCACCCCGCAGCATCCCTGAACCCCGCAACATTCCTGCATCCCACAGTACCCCTGCACCCTGCAGTACCCCTGCACCCCACAGCACCCCTGCACCCCACAGCATCCCTGCACCCTGCAGCATCCATGCACCTCACAGCACCCCTGCACCCTGCAGTACCCCTGCACGCCGCAGCACCCCTGCACCCCGCAGCACCTCTGCATCCCACAGCACCCCTGCACCCTGCAGCACCTCTGCACCCCGCAGCATCACTGCATCCCGCAGCATCGCTGCACCCTGCAGCACCCCTGCACCCTGCAGCGCCTCTGCACCCCGCAGCAGCCCTGCACCCCACAGCACCCCTGCACCCCGCAGTACCCCTGCACCCTGCAGCGCCTCTGCACCCTGCAGCATCCCTGCACCCCGCAGCACCCCTGCACCCCACAGCATCCCTGCACCCCGCAGCATCACTGCATCCCGCAGCACCCCTGAACCCCACAGCACCCCTGCACCCCGCAGCACCCCTGCACCCTGCAGCACCTCTGCACCCCGCAGCACCTCTGCACCCCACAGCACCCCTGCACCCCGCCGCAGCCCTGCACCCAGCAGCACCCCTGCACCCATGCCCGAGCAGTGCAGCAGCGCGGCAGGCAGCACCCATCCTCCTGCAGATGCATGAGGCGGGAGGGACGTGGTACCACCCCCCAGACCAGGGGTGCAGCTCCTCCGAGCGGGGCTCCCCGGGGAGCGGACTCGGCCTTAGCGCCCGGGCCAAGTTTTGACAAACAGGATCAGGTCGCTGCTGCCGGTTTGTGTTTAGTCACTTGGCGCTGGTCAATTTTCATTACGGTGATGGCTTGCTTGGAAGTTATTAATGGCTGGAGGAAGACCAATTTTCTTCAGATTTTATTATGACACATCTGCAGTCGCCAATCTGACACACTAAATATTTATGAAGTATGTCGTTTTTCAAACATACAAAGTCCCAGTTCCCTCTAATCTAGAATGAAATTAAAAATCTGCAAATTTTGCTGCCACGTTATTGCTAGCTATTGTAATTTCGATTTGTATTAGCAGATCTGAACCTAGTTAAACCACTAATATATCCAAACTGCATATTCCAGTTTCCTCGGGTGATTTTGTAGGTATTAGCACACAGTTTGACTGTGTGTTAATGCCATTGATTAAAGCGATGTATTTCTTACGGAGATGAGCCAGGGGCTCCTGAGGGAATGGGAGCCAATGGGGAACCACCAGTGAAAGACCCCAAAGGAACCAAGGGGGGTTCCTCCAAGCAGGCGACACGGCCGGCAGCCTCTACACCAACGCCCGCAGCACGGGCAGCAAACAGGAGGAGCTGGAAGCCACCGTGCTGCTGGAAAGCTGCGACCTGGTTGCCATTACTGAGACTTGGTGGGACACATCCCATGGCCGGAGTGCGGCTACCGATGGCTCCAGGCTCTTCAGAAGGGACAGGCGAGGACGGAGGGGTGGAGGGGTTTTCACTCTGAGGGCGGTGAGGCCCTGGCACAGGTTGCCCAGAGAGGTGGTGGATGCCCCATCCCTGGAAACATTTCAGGTCAGGCTGGACGGGGCTCTCGGCAACCTGATCTAGTTGGGGATGTCCCTGCTCATGGCAGGGGGTTGGACTGGATGGCCTTGAAAGGTCCCTTCCCACCCAAACCATTCTGTGGTTCGATGATACATGTATATATACATCCATATACGCACGGCCGGCCACGCAGCCACACGCAGCACTCAGCATCAGCATCAAAAGTTTGATCCTGCTTCTCTGGCTGAGCAGGATGGAGGCCCACCAGCCGGAATATATACGTTGAGATATACGTTCGAGACGGACCCCTCCAGCCGCCGACCTCGGGCACTCAGGCTGCCCAGTACCCGCTCCCGGATCCCAGTCTCCCCAGTTGCCGGACGCAGGAGCCCCGGCGGCCGGGCCGGGTTTGCCCCACGCGTTCCCCGAGCAGCCGCCCCCGCGCCCCGGCCGCCCCATCTCGCCCCCGGCCCCGGCCCCGGCCCCGGCCCCGGCCCGCCCGGCGCACACTCACCCGCTCCGGCCGGGGCTCGGCGCGTCCCGCACCGCAGGCGCGGAGCGAAGGGCCCCTCCGGGGAGCTGCCGCCGGAGCCGAGCACGGAGGCGGGACAGTCCTTACACGGGCCCTTTGTGTCCCCTCACCCCGCTATTCTCCCACGCCTCTTCCTCCCCAAACCACCCACCCCCCGCCCCGGTCCCTCCCCTGAGCACCCCTGTGTCACCCCCAGCCGCTGCACCCCGCGGCGTGTCCCACCCCCCGGGCACCCCCCGTGCTGCTCCCGCCGTGGGGGGCTTCAGGCGCGGGGGCTGCCGGCCGTGCTGGGGCAGCGCCTGGGGGGCCGGGCAGGGTATTCATCCCTCGGGACTCGGCAATCTGGGCCCCCCCCCCCCCCGCCACTGAGCCCCTGGCCCCCTGGGGCTTGCAGACGGGCCCTGGGCGGGCTGGCGCCTCTTTCCCGGTGGCCGTGGGAGCAGCCGGGCGGGCGGGCGGTGGCGGCCTCCTCCCGCCATTGTCTCCCTCCTTTGTGGCTGAGGCACCGCCGCAGATCGCTTATCGCTCGCCGAGCAGCGCTCATCGCTCGGCCGGGCAGCTCCCGCCGCAGGCAGCGGGGGCCTGTGCGTGGGAGCGGGGCAGCCCCACGCGAAACGAGCGCTTGCTTTGAGCCCTGCAGGGCGAGCCCGGCCCGCCCCGGGTCACCGGCGGAGGCTGCTGCCCTCGCCCAGGCTTCTCGGTGGCCCTGCAGCAACAAACCCAAAGGGACCCCCCGAAACGCGGTGCCGCCGACGCCCCCGGGTTTGGAGCGGCCGCTGCAGAAGGAGCCGGTGCCCGGAGCCCGCGATCTCGGGCAGGGGAGCTGGGAGCTGCGGGCCCGGCAGCTGCCGCCTCCCCACAGCCCTGGCTGTGCCAGGGGCCTCCGCCCGCCGCGCCCGGCTCCCCCGGCCCCCGGAGAGCCCCCTGCAAGCTCCATTCGGTTTCTTAGGCAGAGGCGCCTGTTTCTTTCCAACTCGTGCTATTTGGTCCCGTCCTGGTTTTGGCCGGGACGGAGCCAGTTGTGTCTCCAGCAGCTCCTGTGGTTTGGATTCAGTGTGTGAGGGATGGTGACAGCACACGGATGGTGTTGGGTGCTGCTGAGCGGCCACGGACATTTTGCAGTTTCCCAGGTTTGGCTGATGTGCAGGTGCCAAAACCTGGGAGGGGCAGAGCCGGAATAGTTGATCCCAACTGGCCAGAGAGAGTGTTCCCTGCCAGAGACGGCATGGCCGGGGTGAGGGAGGGTCGGCCGGTGGGCCAGTTCCCCTAAGCTTCCCTTCTGGTTGCTCTTTGTTTCCCTGTTTTTCCTTTTTTTGTTGTTCGTTCTGGCCTTTTCGTTCGTTCGTTGGGCTGTTGGTTCCCTCGCCTGCTCTCTCTGGAACTGGCTGTGCTGGGATAGCTGGGGGGGATACCCCTGCTCCCTGCCTGCTGCTCGGGACGGGCTGTGTCGGTCATCAGGTGGTGAGAAATTGTGCATCGTTTGTTTTATATATTCTATTGTCCTTATATAGATATAATTATTAATATATTGTTATATTTTCCCTTTGCTGTCCTGGTGAACTGTTTTTATCTCAACCTGTGAGTTTTCCTTTCTCTCGGATTCTCCTCCCCACCCCACCAGGGAGAGGGGCAGTGAGTGAGCAGCTGAGTGGGATTTGGTGACCAGCTGGGGTTAAACCACAGCAGGTCCCTAACTCCCCTGTATCCCTGGGAGGCATTAGCGTCTTTGGTGACTAGTCCAGAGTGACCCACACTAGCCAGCTGACTCGTCAAACAGAGCAGATATCTGCTGGGCTCACACTGGGAAATTTCCCTCAAAAAAAGCCCAATTTGTATCTATCTCTTTCCTTCTTTTTAGCAAATCTGTTTGACACTGGCTCGACTATCAGCGACATGCAGGAATGGAGAGTGCAGACACATGTATTTCATTTCCTTAGGAAACTTGCCTGCGAGATGAAAGTGATTTATGTGCCAGGCACTTTTCCAAGCGTTTGAGAACATTAGACTGCAATAAAAGCGAAGTCCAGTCGTGTAAAATCGCCTCCTGGTAACGCACAGGCCCCGGCGCTTTCTCTGGGTGGTCACGCCTGGATCCAGCCCGTGGCACGAAGAAATCTTCTTCCTCGCTGTAGGTGCCAGCTGTGAGGTTGTTGTGAGGTGGTGCTCAAAAGTCGTGAGACACGTACAAAACACCGAGACGAGTCTGGGCTGCGTAGGGACTCCTTGGCATCTTTGTTTGCTTTGTGATGCTGCAGGGACGTAATCCTGGAGGTGACGGATGAGCATCCACACGCCAGAGCCTGAGTCCGGGCTCCTGGCCTCGAGGATGCAGCCGTGGATGCAGCATTTGCCCCCTTGGCATAACTCCCGTCCTGCTGCAAACCTAATGGATCCATCCCTTCGCACCTCTGGGAAGACGAACATGTTCACTCTCGCTCCGTTCAGCCCTAGAAGTTGTTTATTTCAGTTCATGTGAAGCATGTGTGACTCCATAGTGTTCAAAAGCACTTTATCGAGTTTTTCCACGTGGCTTATAATTCTTAAATGGCAAATCCGAACTATCACCACGTGTGATTACAGCTCATCGCTCTAAAGGTTTAGACTCATGAGGTGAGCGCTCGGCGTGGTCACCCTACGACACCAAGGGTACGGCAGGTTCGGAGCGGGGGTTCGGCGGGGGGTTTCTGGGCGGCGTACGGAAGCCCTTGCTGAGGGCTGGCTGTTGCGGTGTGGAGCGGCTCCTGCTCGCCCCCGGCCGCCCATCACGCTCCCGAGCCTGAGCTGCCTCCACCAGCAGCACCAGCCTGTCCCGCGCCCCCGGGCTCGGCGCTGCGGCCCCTCTGCTCCTCTCTGCCCACCGCTCCCACGCCGCTCCCACGCCGCCTCCGCAGCGGCTCTCGCCGTGCGAGGGCCCACAGCCGCGGCGACAGTTTGCGCATTTCTCTTGCACGGTTTGAGTTTCTTAACTCCATTTATTCCTGCTGTAATTTTCTTACGTCGGAGCATTTTTGTCAGGCTGCTGACAGGTACTTATTGCGGAAGGAGAACACAACTTGCTAACAAGTTAGCTGGTGTGTTGCTCCGCATATGCATTTTTGCTGTGTGCTTTCTCCACACGATACCTTAATTTGCAGCTAATGGTTTTGAGCTGGAAGGGTACCCTTACTGCGCTATGCCTGTTAAATTGCTAAAGTCATTCAGGCATCAAGCGTAAGGAGAAAGGATATTTGTCTGTCGGGTCTCTCAGACACTACCCTTGGGTTTTTTCTAAATCTGCAGAACATGGCAAATTCCTAAGTGATAACATTTCTCTTCAAAAAACAGTTATATATCTGATAATGTTTTAGAAATATAAGTAATAGCCCTGACGATGAATGAGAAATTGGGGGAGACACTGTCAGTAACTGCCCCTGGGCTGCAGCGGGTCGTCGTCCGACACACAACGCAGGAGGTCTGTGAAACCCCTTCCAGCCCAGGGCTTCCCTCAGGGGAACCTTTATGGCTTCTTTTAGGGGCTGACAAGAGCGTGACAGTCTAACGTGAACCTTTATGCCAATTGCATGAACTTTTCCTACTATCCTTATTTAAAATGATATAATTATCTCCCAATTTGCTGCCTACTGAGCTATTTGTGTTCTTTTCATTTATTATTCACATTATATCTCTTTCTCTCCTTTTCTGCCCTATTTTTCAGCTTACAACTGCTGCCACTGTATTCTCTGATTACTGGTGTATTTAATCTTTTTTTCTGTAACAAGCCAAGAAAAAAACCCACCCTGCTTTGCTGCCAAAGAAAGAGAAACACACACCTAATTACCCCGGGCAGGGCTCTGCCCTCCTGCCAGCGCCGACCGGGAGTCTGCGGTGAAGCTTCGGGCGTGCTGCTGACCGCCTGCTTTTCACAAGTTTCTTCCCGCACCTCGTCTGTCGCTTGTTCCAATACGCCCAAGGGGCTTCTTAATACACAAACGTCCACAAACTGCCCTCTCGTGCCCCGGGAACTTTCCCCTTCACGCCAAGCAGGAGTGGGGGAGAGCTGCGGATGAAGATCCACTGAGAAACTGCCCGAGTTGTCCGGCACCCCTGCGTACTACGAACGGATCGTGTGAAATTACGCATGAAGCACAGAATTCTTTATGGAAGAGAAATAACCCCCTGAAGTTTCCTGCGCGCACACGGAGTATCATTTTGCAGCCGGTAGCGGAGCCGTGACAGCCCGTGGGATGGGGCAGGGACGAGTTTCGTGGAGCAGCTCAGGGATGGGGGCCGGGGGACAAATATTTGGTAGCATTTCGGGACCGATAAAGGCGCTGACTGTGCGGAACATGAAATAAGCACACAGGACGGCGTGCCGTGCCCTGCAGTGAGGAACGCGAGGGGAAAGAGGGAGCGGCTGTGCGGTGAGATGGCCCAGCCCCGCCAGCCCCTGCCGTCCCCGATGTCCCAGATGAGCTGCCGGCACCAAAACCTCCTCGGGCAGCGGCTGGAGAGGGTTCCCCAAGCCGTGCTGCGTGGGCTGGGGTAGGAGTTGCTCTCTGTGCTTCCCGGAGTCTTCTTCGCTCTCTGCAGCCTCCGGCAGCGCGGGATGAGCCAGGGAAATCCGCAGGCTGTGGCTGCTGCTGGGCGAAGGGGAAAGCCAGCTCCCCCGAGCAAGGAGCAGGGAGGCGGCAGTGCTCCCAGCAAAGGCGATGCAGCTGCCATAATAAATGTCCTCCGAGTAGTAATGGCAGAAGCACCAGGACAAGCGCTCGGGTCAGTGACAGAGGTCTGGGAGTTCCCCTGCCCGCGGGACCCGGCCGAGCCCCGCGGCAGGGAAAGCCCATCCCCGGCAGTGAGCCCGGACCCGGGCGCTGCCAGCCGGGAGGCGGGCGGCTTCCCGAGGATGCTGCCTCCGCGCACGCTGGGGCCCAGCCCCACACCTCTGCTCCCGGTGCCGCGGGGACTTCCCTGGCCTCCGTGGCCCCAGCTCCCAGGTAATGAGTGCAGTGTTGGCTGCAAGCACAATAAAAGTCATTCAATAATTCAGCACCCCCCACCCCCCCCCCAATAATCCTCCTGACATTTTCCTCTGCTTCATATGCAGTATCAATTAATGGTAATTTAATCAAGAGCCTCATTCATAAATTACATCAATAGTGGGAGTTTTTGTGGGAGGCCAGTTCAGTGGGATGTGCGTGTTCCCACCGAGGAAGATGAAGCAATTCATTGTAGCATCGGCTCAAAGGGAAAGAAGTATTGACCTGCCAGATCAAAAGCCTTCGGTGCCACAGGGTACATAATGTGCTGCTGCCAGCTCAAAACTTAAGCAAAGAGGCAGCTCAGGAGGGATTTGCGGTGAATTTATCTCATTCACCTTTGCTTTGAATTAACCACCTTCCCTCTCATTTATGACAAGGAATTTAATGGAAAGGTAATTTCATGGGACTGTGCTCCCTCACCTCACATTACTTCGCACTTGAGGACTTAATCAGGAGCAGAGGTGGGCAGGCGGCAGCCGGCAGAGCTTGTTCAACAGCCTGCCCACAGGCTCCGTTCCTCGCCGCACCCGGGCACCGGGCGCTCGCTCCCGCCCGCGCCATCGCTCCCGCTTGGCATCTCGGGGAGCTGCCGGAGCGTCAGCCCTGGCGCGGCAACGGCGGCTCCCTTCGGCACGGCGTAGCCGAAAGGGCTTTGCAAAGGGCACGGAGAAGAGGCAGCACGAAGGGACCGGTTTTTCCACCCTTTCACGTCTGTGTCTCTGGGTTTTCTTACACAATATTTGCAGCAAGAGAGCGGAAAGCTGTCCTACGCACGTCCCGCATGACCTGCTGCTGCCTGGTGGTTTGTGCTCCATCAGCACCGACGGGCTCGCAGGCCATTTCGCAGAGTGGATAGACTCATAAAATGATTTGGATTCAAAGGGACCTTCAAGATCATCGAGTTCCACCCCCCTGCCATGGGCAGGGACACCTTCCGCTAGACCAGGTTGCTCCAAGCCCCGTCCGACCTGGCCTTGAACCCTTCCAGGGATGGGGCAGCCACAGCTTCTCTGGGCAGCCTGTGCCAGGGCCTCACCACCCTCACTGTGAAAGATTTCTTCCTTATGTCCAATCTAAATCTCCCCTCTTTCAGTTTAAAACTGTTGCCCCTTGTCCAGTCACTACAGGCCCTGGTAAAAAGTCAGCTCCAGTAAAAGACGTGAAGCAGACGTAGCTGGCCACCTGCATCCATAGGTCTGTGGAGCCACTGGAGTCACCTGGCATTTTTGCACGAGTGTTTGCACATGAAAAAGATGGTTTTCCAACTTATTTACACATCTTATGATTATAGGCTTAAAAAAACATATTGCATTTCATGGGGATTGTTTTTACCTACCTCGACTGCTGCACCGCTTGCAATAACCTGAAACGACAGAAAAGCAACACATAAGTTTTGGTTGGACTCAGTGAAAACTCGCTACACAAGTGACCCCTACGCTGACCTGTGCTGTTTCAGGGCACCCGGTCCCACGGATGAGACCTGCCTGAGCACGGGCCCCAGCCGCCCCCCGGCCCGGGGTCACCAGTCGTGGCTCTGGGGTGAGCCCCGTCCCTCCCTCGTGTGAAGGTCCCGAGGAGAAGCCTGAGGCGCCAGCCCTGGCTGCGTTCTCATCGGCCGGGGGGACGCGGCGGCGAGCACGTCGTCTAAAGGCAGCGGCTGCTCCGTTGCGGCCGCGCCGCCGCCTTTTTGCCAGCGCCCGCAGCCGGCGAGGGACGGGCGCGACACCTGCGGCAGCGGGTATTTCACTTCCAGTTTTCAAATGCCACGAAAGGACATCCCCCCGGCACACCGGTGAAGTGTTTTGTTGTCTTGACGTTTCGTAACAGAAGTTGGACAAACAACTGACATTAGTCCATTTAAAGCATTTAAAGCGCCGAAAGTAATAGCCATTAAAACCCTTGCTGAAATGTACTTAAATGCAAAGGACCTTGACATTTTGTGAATTTAATTTAATACCATTGTACAGAGAAGCAATTACAGTGACATCATTATGTGTAATAACCACGACTGGAGCCTCACTCTAGCCAAGCGTGAAAGGATATTATTTGGAAATCTTTGCCTATTGTTGGAGTCTTTTAACTTTCCCCTCCCTCCCCCATCCCTGCACCCCCGCCACAAAATATTAGAGCTTTTCTCTCCCCTGTGCCCTGCAGAGCGACGCAGACAGCAAGGCTCGGCAGAGAGAACTTCAAAGTGCGGCTGTGTTGGTGTCGTAGAAAAGAAAGGAAGAAAGGAACATTTGGGAAAGGACAGGAGCGTTTCTTGCCTGTATTACCTAGAGGCTTTGATCCTGAATCCGAGTCTCGGGGAGTAAGTCAGCAATACGTGTGAACCCACGCGGCAGCGACTCCTGGAGAGACGGGCTCGGCAAGGGATGCGGTGGCAAGTGCGCGCCCCGGGCGAGCGGCTGGGGGCCGAGAAGGGCTGAGCACCGCGCCGTGGTCCCTGCCAGCCCCACGAGCGTCGCCGCCAGGTCGTGTCCCCGAGGTGGCCTCGGGAGCACGAGGCAGGGAGAAAACAGGCAGCGAATAGCTCTCCTGCACCACCCTGCTTCAGGCTTCACAGGCCGAGTACAAGCACCCATCAAAAATGCGCAGTTTGGGCGAGGTCGGCTCCATGGGCGCGGGGAACAGGGTCCCCGAAATGCACCTACCGCAGCCGGACTCCCCAGCAGTACTCCCCCGCCCGGCCGTGTCCCGGCTGCGCCCCGTGGGGCTTCTCGGGGATCATTTCCCTTCACCTTCCATCCAGTTTGCAAAGTTTCACCACCAAAAGGCACCGCGTTGCCCAGGGACACCTTCCTGCGGCAGCGGGGTGAGCTGTGGCACAGAGGGCTCACGTAAGTGGCTTCATTAGTGCTGGTTTGGTCTAATTAAATGAAGATTTATATAAAACAGTGAGCTAATTAAAAATAAGAGACTAGGTATGCGCAGAGGGGGAGCCCCGGCAGCTGGGAGCAGCAGGGTGAGCACTGGGAACCACCGCTGGGCACGGAGACAAGGTGTTGGACAGCCTGGCTTCCCGGGATTCACGCTTAGTTCCTCAAGCGGAAAGCTGTACGGCTGTTCAATGCTAAATATGTCTGAGAAAACCCTCACCCGCCTCCCGCTTTCCCGCGGGGAGGACGATGGCCTCTGGCCGTGAGGGGCTGGCATTCAGACTTTGATTAGTTGCTCATCAGCAGTATTTAAAAAGTTCCAGTAGAAAATGTGCCTTTTAAAAATGTTTTGGTGCTCCTAAGGGAATATTCTCTCATTAAATGCTGACATATCGCCCCTGCCAGTGTCTTGATAACTCAAGAGAGACTTGTATTCAGCCGTGGCACTGTCTTTTTCAAAGAACTCATCCTTTCATTTAAGCATTGTTTAACAGATTATTTAAGGTTTTTATTTCTACTCATTCTTTCAGCTAACTTAAAAGTTTCTCACTTCTTTGCTAAGATCTTGAGCGATCATTGCCTTTGACTCAGAAAACCCTTTGCAAACCCTTTTATTTTTAGAGGACCATGGCACGCAATATAAAAGATCCCATGTAGCTCTACAACAAAGCAGTGGTTATACCTCGAAGCACCGGGACATTTCTGGTCAACGTGAAGTTCAACTCAGCCAACACCCTGAAGCATTTCTAAGAGGTTTGAAAAGAAATGTGAGTTTCCTTAAGCGTGGTACGAACTGTGAGTCCCTGTGTAGCCTTAGGGAGCAGAGCCGGCTTCGCGCTGGTGTGAGACTGAGCTTCGCAGCAGCTCCCTCGCGGCACCGCTGCCTGCACGATGCGACCGTGCACCGCTTTTAGTGGCTTCCTACAGAGCCAAAACCTGAAGTAAAAGGCCCCCTGGGCCAGGGCATCTCTCATCCCCCGGGCAGTGCCTGGCAGCCCGGCGTGTCACCTCCCCAGGCTTTCGGGTGGGGATACAGGACACACGTGGGCAGCCCCGTGCCGGGGGCATCGGGCGTGCGGAGCCGCTCGGGACCAGCCTCCCTGGGCTGGCTGACAGCACCCCACTGCTAACCCGTGTCGTCTTGAGCTTTCTGGCTGCTGGTGCCGGGAGCGACCGAAGTCCTGGTCCCCTCCGTGGGAACGTGACCCGAGGTTCGGGGTGCGCAGCTGCCTGTCGCTTGCTGCCATCCGGGGTTATGGGGCGCGTCCTTTTATGCACGTTGTCTTTCAGACTCCGACCGCTTCCCTGGGGAATCATTCAAAGCCCATTCTCTGCAAATTTCAGGGATAAGCTGTTAAACAGGTACCGGCGCAACTGAAACAGAACCCACAGGATGAAACTCGGGATGCGTGGCCCCTAGATGGACAGACCCGAGAGCAAAACGATGCTGTCACTAAACACACGAGCAAACTGGTTCCTCAAGTCTCCTTCACTTCACAACTTCTCGGGAGTTACAGGGACTCTGTTACAGCTGTGGGAGCAAAATCTCTCCTACAGTCTCTGCATTTCAGCCAGCAGCCAAACCAGCATCCTCGGGCTGCACTGGCAGCGCCCGGGGGTAGGGCCAGCCCCGCTCTCCAAACCAGAGAGCCGAACCGCTCTGCTTGCCACGGACCACGGCAGGTCACACTCCTCTAGCTGTCGTTTCCCTCCTGTTGTCCCCACGTGAAATACAGGTCTTAGGTGCGAGACACTTCCTAGGGTTGCATATTTACGGGTTCTGAGCAAAACAGATTTTATTTTTTGTGTTAGGTGTATGTTTTTGGTAAAGATACTGATTAGTCTTGGGCAGAGGACAGTTCCTTGGAAAACCACGGGAGAAAATTTCTGCAGAACTGTCAACTGCTTAAATGTATCTGCTGTTTATTTGCTGGTTTACCCCTTCGGGGTGTGTTGAAGTGGCTCTGCACACAGCAGCGGCACGAGCACAAAGCTCCTGTGCGCTTTGAGATATTTCAGTTACCTTTGTCAAGGAAACGCAGGATACCAGCCAAAACGGAACCAAACTGAAGAAAACTCTTTCTGTTAAGCAAAGCTGATTGGCAATAATTGTGCTGTAACCTTGCGACTTGGTATTGATTACATCGTAACATCCTCGCAAATACAATTATATAATCAAATATGAGATACCATCTGATTGTGCATCAGATAATCCTGCATCAGCCTTGCCGTAACCCATTGCCATCATTCACGTCAGACTCTGGCACTCTAGGACATCCCATTGCCTTTTGTAAGTACTGGCATGACGTTAGTTGTCTGTTCCCACAGACTTTTCCCAATGCTTCATGATTTGTTAAAAATAGCAGACAAACAAATCCACAAGGTTAGCAGCTCCCGGAGATTCCTGGCCATTTTTTAATGATCTTAGATGCAAACTGCGTGGTCCTGCTGAGTCAGAAATGGTTAGCAGTTGCTCTTTAACATCCTCCCCAGTTGCAGATGGAATAGAAAGCATTTAATTATCACAGTAAGACGTGAACAAATCATCCTGTTTCTTTCCACGCGGAGAGTGTGAGCACACATTTAGGGCCCCCAACCTCTCTGTGTCCCAATGTGTTGAGTCTTTGCCGAAGAGCAGCCCAGTCACACTGCTGGGGATTTATTTATTCAGAGAGAATCCCTCCTCATCCCGCTTAACCCCTCTGCCCATCCCGTCCTACTGACACACAGAGCTTCTTTTATCTCCTGTTCTGGTTTCCCAGCCGTGGGTTTGCACGTTTCCCTATGTTCTACTTCTGCCTTTTTCTGTTGGTGCTTTTTTCTTCCCTCTTAAACCCAGGTGAGATTTCGGTTTGCTTTCACATCAAAGACACCTTCTTTCCCTGTAGTATTTGTAATAGAGGTTTAAAAAAACAGCAGAGAAAGATGCATGCTCATGCCTCGGGTTTCAGGTATAAATACAGCTTGAGATTAAGTGTGACGGTGAGATCTGCTGGGACTAACCGAGGCGTCCGTGACAGGACCCCTGGGAGCAGCTCCGCTCCAGCCTCTGCGAGGCGGCCGGGCTTTCCGCTTGAGCCATCCCTTCTCCGGCCGATCCGTCCCGCTTCCACCCCGCTCCCTCTCCCCGGCTTAGCTGTTCGTGCGGCCGGAGGGCGAACGGGGCCGAGGAACTGGACCAGATGGAAAAGGAAAACAAAAAAACCAATTCTAAACTTTCTTACATCTGTTTAATTTTTTTCCCTTTCCTCGGAGTCCTTTGGCCGTTGCAGCACCGGCGCTGCGCGGCGGTGCGGGGCGCGAGGAGACGCCGGCGACGGGAAGCGAGGTGTGCGTGTCCCCGCCCGGTCCCCCTGCCGTCAGCGCGGGCGCTCGAGCCGCGGCGGGAGCAAGCCCTGGAGCTGCAAGTCTCGGGGTCCCAGAGAGTCAGGAGTTACTGTTGGTTTTAAATGAATGAAAGGCTCATTAATATTCTCCAGAATGTTCTCCAGGATTTTCTGTAGTTCTTTTTCCGGATTGAAGGAGTTCAGTGCATAAATGCATTTATCTTCCCAGGTAACTAACTTATTGTATTTGGTGTCTATGATAGAAAAAAACCAAATGGGGCAGGAGAAGGTTTGAAACTGGAGCCTGATGGGATTTTTCTCAAATCTGAAAAAAAAGAGGAAGTTTTAGGAAGAGAGTATTCGATCCTAAACTCAGTTTCGCAGAAGTAATGGCAGAATATTTTGCATTCAGAAATACAGGCAAGTACCTCCGACCGAAACAGGCTAAAATCAGAGGCAGTTTGTCAGGGTCTGGAATGCCTTCCTTTGGCTTTGACTGCGCGCGGTGCCCATCGCACGGGCTGGAGCTCGCCTCGTGCCGGGCTCCGCGGGTCCCTGGTCACGCACGATGCCCAGCGCTTTCCTCCCGCCTTCCTGGCGCCCAAGAAACGCTAAACCCGATACCAGTGAAGCACGGTAACAATTTGGGGAAAAAGCATCCCACGTTTACACCCCGGCCGTGCCCCGGCTAGGGAGGTGCGCCCAAGCGGGACCCCGGCCACGTGGGCACGGCTGTGCCGGGGGACCTGGCGGCACCGGGCAGAGCCAGCGAGCAGGAGGAGGGCTCGAACGTGCAGCCGGTGGGGCTCCGTCCAGGCGGATGCCAAAAATTCAAATTGGTTTATTGTTTACCTCCGGAGAAGGGTTGGGTTAAATTGCTCCTCTTTGCAAACAAGCCTAAAAGCGCGCGTCTATATTCTTGGTTAAGAAACATATATATACAAAAATTAAGGTGTACGTGATAGGATGAGAGATGAATTTTTTGGTGGCGTTAGGAAGAAAGGAAACTCTGCAGATTATTGTGCTTTGGAAGCACCTCTCTTTCTTGTTGGCAAACGGAAAGACAAAGCAGCTGGAGACAAGCAGAAACCCGAGCAGCTTATTCATCCTCCATGAGCGCTTGGCTGAGCTTCAGACAAGGACCCGGCGCCACCAAACCTCCACCTGCAAAAGCCCTGACCGTCCCGCACAGACCGAGGCCGTCCCAGCTCTGGCCTTCCCACCC
The DNA here is from genome assembly GCA_009819775.1 of Phoenicopterus ruber ruber. NCBI lineage: Eukaryota > Metazoa > Chordata > Aves > Phoenicopteriformes > Phoenicopteridae > Phoenicopterus > Phoenicopterus ruber. Next base: position 1,082,573 of record CM020219.1, read on the forward strand.
TCTCAGCACCCGAACGGTCCCCGAAAAGCATCCCGGTACGAGCGCCGGGTCTGCTCCCGGTGCGGGAGCCGAGCCGTGAGGAGGGCAGCTGCTGAGGAGAAGCTCTGCGAGGGCACAGCCCACGCCGCGGGGAGTTTTTCTCACTCTTAGCATGAAATCTAGTGAAATCTGAAACATCTTAGTCTTACTATTTGTGGGTCAAGTCAACTTGTTCTGTACAGCTGAGAAAAATGTCCTCCAGTGAAGATATCCGAAATCTATGCATTTTTTTTTCTCATTTTAAATTTAAGAGTGAAAGAAAGGACAGAAAGATGCCGTGCGTCACTATTTCCCTTTTTCTTACATCCTACAACCAAGTCCTCGATCTTCAATCCCACCATTACCCCCAAGCTGGTATTTCGCGTATGGAAGGCATCTTGCAGAACAGAAAATTAACATCGTGGCTTTGCAAGAAATAAGATACAAAACTCTGATGCAAGGAAAAAATGAATGCAAAGCATGGACACGCTGGTTTCGTTGGCAAGTGAGAGTCCCGTCACAAACCTGGGGGAAGAAGCTTTTCCTGAGAAATACAGAGAAATATAAGAAACTTCCCAAATTTCCTTCACTTGAAGGCTAACAACCTGCTTCTCCAATTATCAAAAAAAACCCCGCAAGCAAGAGAAGATTTTATATTCTTGATTTTGTTGTCAGCCTAAGAGCAAAAAAAGAAAGGTAGATTAGATGTACCTACCCCTAGGAACAGTAATTTTATTTTCAGCCTCTGTATACCATAAAGCAGAAAAAAATGTCCCTTTCCTTTCCAGATAATTTCTAATTAATAAAGTTATATTTATTACATGCAATTAAAAATATAACCTCAGGGCATGAGCAACAATAGAGATATTCAGTCTGAGGCTTACTTATCAAAATTATTTTCATTGCTTTTTTTCCCAAGTACTCTGCATATGAAAATTCATTTCTTGAAGCTACAGTATCCCGTTTCATAAAAATAGTGTTTTCTAATTAAATTAATTTAACAAAGGAAAAAAAGTATGTTAGAATGCTTCACATCTGAGAATAAAGCTAATTGAACCGAATCATCTTCTCTGTAATGGAAGAAGCTCTGATGCAATCTAATTAAAAAGGAATAGGCCCTATTTAATTGTTTTATTTAATCATACCCAAGACAATTGTCTGGTTGGTACTTCACAAGGGTTCGATCCACGCTTCTGACGCTGGGGAAGTAAATATACATGGCGCATTGATCACGGCCCTAAGAGATAAATGAGGCATTGCAGCCTTCACCACCTCCTGCTCAAGAGCAAAGTGCCGTCTCCACGCCCCAGCCTCTCCAACCATTTCTCTTTCCATTCCTAAGCCTGGTTTGTAACGCTCTTCCCACAGACCAGGAGACGTGAAACGTCTCTTCTCCTCCTCTTCTTGGACACTACAAGTTCATAGAATCAGAGAATCATGGAAAGGAAGGGACCTTTCAAGGCCATCTGGTCCAACCCCCTGCCATGAGCAGGGACATCCTCAACTAGATCAGGTTGCCCAGAGCCCCGTCCAGCCTGACCTGGAATGTTTCCAGGGATGGGGCATCCACCACCTCTCTGGGCAAAGGGTGCGACCGCGAGTCTTTGCCCAAGACCCCTCCCGTGGTGGTGGGGTGTCACCCTTTGCTACGGCAGCTGGTCTGCACCAACCACCAGCTAGACATGGACGTGCACCCTGCTTCCCACCGACCTCCTCCAGACACAGCGGGAAACGTGCCTTGAAAAGCGGCAGGTGGTTTGCTCACCCCCCCCCAACTCTGGGGTGATTGTTTCTAACCAAGATGGATTAACCTGAGGAGGAGGTTTCTAGTAGGGCCTGTAGCGACAGGACAAGGGTGATGGTTTTAAATGAGAAGAGGGGAGATTCCGATGCGATGTAAGGAAGAGATTTTTTGCAATGAGGGTGGTGAAACGCTGGACCAGGCTGCCAGCACCGCTGTCACTGGAGCGGGACGCGATCCTCAGCCCGGATTCCAGAGGAGTTACTGGTTTTTCTGTTGGGCAGCGTAAGAAACAGACACTGATAAAACTATGTATTACGTCACGAAGTAGTAACGCTTAGGCAGAGATTTATGTTTTGGCAGTATCAAGTAAATGGTATTTGAAATGTCAGTATCTGGACTCTATTAATTGGAGTTTTAAATCTCAGGTGCCTGTATGGCGACCTGAATATTAACCTCAATATTACGAGTTTCTGCCTTGGAAACAGAAGTGCCTTAAGGTTGGTGAGATGCCTGAGATTTCTATTCTATATGGGAAAACTACTGAAAAACAGGTTTTCTTCAACACATTTCATCTTTTAACAAATTCTTAAAACAAGTTTATCCTGAAAGTGTCAGAAATACATACTATAGATAGGTATGAAGAGATTATGTAAATGACTTCTTAGTGTAATGATTTAGGCATTAATCAGTCCTTTTTCTTTTGCATACAAATGCAGAAGTCCTGAACACAACAAAAGCAGCTTGTTTTCCTGAAGTGTAAGCAGAAATGCACGGTGGTTCTGTCTTCCTCGCAGACTTTAGTCCTAATTTCTTCCAGCCCCTCACTGCCACTCTGTATCTTAAATCCAAAGGGACGAAGTTGACACTTGAGGCTTCCTTACCTCCGCCACAGGCAGTTCCTGCGGGAGGGAGTAACCCCGTCCGTCAGATTTTGCTGTAGGAAGCACGATGTCGCCTTCCTGATTTCTGCAGGACGGTTTGAGTGCGACGGCAGAACAACTCCGCAGCGCGGCACAGTTTGTGTGGATTTAAAACTGGCCGAGGGGTCTCAGTGGCACTGTGGCTTCGGGGTCTGTGCGCTGGTGCATCGCTAATAGGGTACCGCAGAACTGGTCTTCAGCCCGGGTCATTAAGCGTTTCAATCAATGGCCTGGGAAGAAACACAAAACTGTGTTGTACAAAGCCTGCAGACGGCACAAAGACTGTGGGATGCAGGTGGGGATGATGGGACAGCAGAGCTCTCCAGCTTGTTGGTCAGCTTGGCATATGCAAATCACTAATCTAAAGGTAAGGTCAACTATAAAAGCCAATTTTAACATCTCAGGTTCAAGAACCAAGGACTGAGGCCACTCAGTATGGGGCTCTGGGCAACCTGATCTAGTTGGGGATGTCCCTGCTCATGGCAGGGGGTTGGACTAGATGGGCTTGAAAGGTCCCTTCCCACCCAAACCGTTCTGTGATTCTGTGATTCTGTGATTCTGTGATTCCGTGATTCTGGAGGTGGGGGATTTTACTGTGAGCACCGTGGCTCCATGTGTGACTTCGGGTCCGTGGCAGGTGAACATCAACACCGGCTTCCAACCAACACCTCGGCCACGAAAGCTGATGCAAATTCTGTGAGTGTAGAGAGAGACAAGCAGAGAGGTGGGAGGAAAGCTTCTGCATTCATCGCTGCCGCAGGGCACCGGGTCCTCTACTGTGGCGGTAAGTCATGAAGGACATCCATGTAGTGGAAAGGGTCCCCAGGGCCATGCAGGGAGCTCCGTGCGCGCGGCCTGAGGAGGGGGAGGCTGAGCGGGGCTTGCTGGCAGCATACGGACACCTCGGCTTCCAGAGGAAAGGAAGAGGACTCCTTTTTTTCTTTTCTTTCTTTTTTTTTTTTTAATAAATTTATCACCTTGAAGTCTATGAGTATTGTTTAGAGTCAATGATGTCAATGACAATCCAATAATCAAAACTGGACTTTTTTCTTAAGAGACATCCTCTAGTTAAAATAGAAATTAATTCAGGGACGCTTTATGGCTGGTATCAAGCAAAAGTTCCTTCTGGCTTTGTAATTGACTGATCTGCTGTGTGTTGAGCCGCAGGATCGAGTTCTTTAACTCCGTGCAATAAATATTGAAGGCTATTTAAATGGAAAAGGGAATCACAATTTTGCTGCTTTGTGTTATATAAGCAAGGTTTAAAATGAAATTACTGTTCCTGGAGATGAAAGAACTTAAAATCTGCTCATGTTTTTTACCCTCAGGTTTAAAAAGCAAATAAATACGTAAACAAATAAATCAAGAATATTAAATCTCATCTAATCTGCTTTAACCAGAAAATCTAAAAAGAGGCTTTCTTATTCTGCAGCTGAAAGAGTTGGGCACGGGAATCTTTCGCAAGGAAAGCTTTTCTTCTCAGATAAGTGTTCAGAATCCGAATTAAATTAGTGTTAACAAAGCCAACTTCCTCTTTTGAATCCGGATTATGAACTATACTGCCTGAAGGGTCCCTTACTTGTTCCTTTAAACCATTAAGTTCTCACTTTTCTGGAGAAGTCCTCCATGAAAAGGAATCAAAACGGGAGGGTGGCGGGGCCGGGGCCAGGTTCTGGGCACCTCTTCACCTGCCCCAGAGGAGAAGAGCAGCCGTCTCTGTCCTTCCTCCGTCCCCTACGGCACGGCCGGGGACTAAACGCTGGGACCGGATCCGTCTTCCCTCAGCGTTAATCTTCTGCTGGATACAGGAGCAGTCAGTCTGACCTTTGCGCTTGCTATTTATATTACTTCTGTGTCTGCGCCTTTCTGGGAGAAGCCTTGTCAAGTAACAGCATTTAGTCTAGGATAAAGCAGCCTCTTCAACTGTTTTATGCTTTTGTGTTTCCATAACCAGGCACTGTCCCTGTAAATACCAACCATAAATATTCATGAGCTGCACTTTTTCCCTTCCCCCGTCAGCTCTGCTGTGAGCGTGGAGCAGGGGTGTGATTAACGCCAGGTTAATTGTGCCAGCCTGCTTGATCCGGGAGCCCACAAGCTACGGACTCCGAAGGACAGAGCCGCGTGGCTGCGACTTCGCGATTATCTCTGTCCTCCTCCGTGCAGGATACCTACAGCCGCCTCCGACTGAGCCAGCTGGCTGCAAAAATAACCCTGAAGTCTTTACCTTGCAGCTGTTTTCTAATCTTCAGTGCTCTTTCTGCGGTGCCTGAAGCATGCCAAAGCTCTCTCGCCGTTTGTGTCCCGCTTTTAAAGCCCTGCCCAGCCTTCACTCAGCCCCTGCCTTGCATTGCCCCTGAAGATTCACTGCTCCGGTAGATTTACTGCTATTTACTGACAGACTTCACTATTGTCTCCTTTCTCTGTATGAATAAAACACATTATGGCCTTTTTCGACTATTCTTCCCCCAGTCTTCCCAATGTCGTGGTTTAACCCCAGCCGGTGGCCGAATCTCACTCAGCCGCTCACTCACTGCCCCCTCCCCGCTGGGGTGGGGAGGAGAATCGGAGAGAAAGGGAAACTCACGGGTTGAGATGAAAACAGCTCACCAGGACAGCAAAGGAAAAATATAACAATATATTAATAATGATGATAATATATATAAGGATAATAGAATATATAAAACAAACGATGCACAATTTCTCACCCCCCGATGACCGACACAGCCCGTCCCGAGCAGCAGGCAGGGAGCAGGGGTATCCCCCCCAGCTATCCCAGCACAGCCAGTTCCAGAGAGAGCAGGCGAGGGAACCAACAGCCGAACGAACGAAAAACAAAAAAAAAAAAGGAAAAACAGGAAAACAAAAAAAAAAAGCAACCCGGAGGGAAGCTTAAGGATTAAGGCAAGTTCAGGGTCTAAAAGCCTAGTGCCCCACCGGCCGACCCTCCCTCACCCCGGCCATGCCGTCTCTGGTAGGGAACACTCTCTCTGGCCAGTTGGGATCAACTATTCTGGCTCTGCCCCTCCCAGGTTTTGGCACCTGCACATCAGCCAAACCCGGGAAACTGCAAAATGTCCGTGGCCGCTCAGCAGCACCCAACACCATCCGTGTGCTGTCACCATCCCTCACACACTGAATCCAAACCACAGGAGCTGCTGGAGACAAAACTGGCTCCGTCCCGGCCTAACCCAGGACACCCAACAACCCCAACTCTGTTTAGTACCTTCAGGTTTTCTCCCCTCTGCAAGCCCACAAAAGCAGGCAATTTAAATGACTGCTCCCTTCTAAAAAAAGCAGGAATACATGAACTCACGTGACGTGCTCACTCAATCCAAAAGGTATACCTGAAAAAACACCTCCTCCCTTCCTTACATATGCCTCCACCTGCTCCCGTGGACTTTCCTACACCTCACCCGCCCAAGCTGCGTCCCCCGGGGCAGCCGCCTGCCCGCAGGGAAAAGCCCCCGTGCCCTCGGCTGCCTCGGCCCTCCTGTTCCCTCAGTCCCTCCACTCCCGGTGCGAACACTTGGGCTCTGGTGGGGGTGGATAAACACTGTCAGAGCGTTTGGGAACAGACATGGATTATTTCCCAGCTGAGAGTTCCTCTATTCTTTTCCTCAAGGTCTGCTGCATTTGCTATTCGGATACTGTTGGTTTCCCCCGTTGAGAGAAGCCTCCCCTTAATTAGCTCTCTCGTCAGGCTAGACCGCTCCACACCTAGGCAATTTCTCTTCATGCTTTTTTCTTGCAGACGATGAGCCAGCAGAAGGGCAAAACTCTCAGGGAAACAGAAAAAAAAGTGTCCCAGTCACCGTTCTTTCCTTTCTAGCAGCATCTGCTGCTCCGGGTTCACACACAACCCGAGCGCTGTGCTCGGGCTGCTTCCAGCCCTGCTTCGTGGGATGCCACGCGGCTCGCGCCTCGCTCCGGGACGCTCCCGGTATTTTCTTCCATCGTGATTTTGCACTTTATGACATCGTGCTCAGCGCCTTGCTTTTAAACCTTCCCAGAAGGCGGGCGAAGCGCCCGGGGGGGGACGTCCGTCCGGCACAGCCCACGGAAGGAGCAGCTGGGAATGGGCTGGGGAGGGGACCCTCTTCCTATAGTATGGATTCGAGGCGTTGCTAGCAAGCCCTGACTTATCTAGGCATTAAAATTCTCCAGTGTGCAAGTGAATTCCAAAATAGAAAAATATGAAAAAGAAATACGATTTCAATAAATGTCATATATGATTTCAGTAAACCCTGTTCATTGGGCTGGTACGTTTTGGAAAATAAATCACCTTTTTGAAGCTGCTTTGGCCTTCAGACACGCATGATGAGATAGAAGACCGGTATTTCACTTCTGTGTTTGAAGAACCACATGATGGAAAATGATTAATTTCTATGAAAATCTTCTCTTATTTGGTAATCAGCAGGATGAAAGAAAAACTCAAATAGAAAAATAGACAATTATATACTATAGGCAATCTTCACATAGTATGTACGTGGCACAGTATTCATAAAATTATGTAATAAGTGTTTTCTCATTACACTGAGTTTTGTAGGATGGAGATAAAGCAATTCAAGCAGCAACTCTGCATCTGGCATAAACTAGTTAAAATAATTTGCCTCTGCGCACTACAAAACATGAGCTTTGAATAGAAAATTATATTAAAAATTTATATAGTATTTCCTTGCTAAGCTTTACATGCATTGTAATCGTATCATGAGATCCATTCTGATAACGCTGTAATACGAATTAACGGGGATGACTCATCTGGCATACAGAAAAGCAGAAAGCGTGTGGTGCCGTATGATTACTGCAGTGTTTATAAGTTGTTGCTTCCCATCACAAATGGAAGCAATGTTTTCAGAATAAAAGCAAGCACTGGAACGTAGGATGTAATTTCCAGGGCTGGTGCTGTAGGTGGACTTCCACTAAAATATTCATGATTTTAGCTGTTAGCAGCTCAAATTAATTGCCATCCATAATTAATCTGCCCGGTAGAATCCAGCTATTTTATAAACATGGGATTTATTGGACATGCCCCCTTAATTTGTGTTGTAGGTTTTGTTTACTTGACAGTCAAGAATACAAAAATAGTACTTGTCACACGGAAAAATCAGTATTCATCGTGCTGCGTCTGCTGTCTGATCACCTTTAAACCCGCCGCAGAACCCCTACGCAATTTAAAACCCAGTTGTATTAATTCCTTAATTCTAACTATGCCGCTTACCGCGTACTCCCACAGCACCGGCGTTAATCTCACGAGCAGCCGAAGGAGCTGCGGGTCGGGCGCGGGGAAGCCGGGTCCCACAGTGCCGCGTGGGGAAGCTGGGTGCAGGCGGTGGGACGGGGCTCGTACGGGGAGCTCCTGGGTGAGCCCGGGCTCGACGCACCTCCCAGCCAGATGTGGGTATTCGGAGCCCGTTAGCAGGACAAGGCAGTTTGCAAACGGCCTAGGTGGGTAGATTTAGACTAGACATAAGGAAGAAGTTTTTCACACCGAGGGCGGTGAGGCCCTGGCACAGGTTGCCCAGAGAGGTGGGAGATGCCCCATCCCTGGAAACATTCCAGGTCAGGCTGGACGGGGCTCTGGGCAACCTGATCTAGTTGGGGATGTCCCTGCTCATGGCAGGGGATTGGACTAGATGGCCTTGAAAGATCCCTTCCCACCCAAACCCTTCTGTGGTTCTATGATTCTATGACAGAAGAAGGGTCTGAGGTCTGGGGAGAGGCGGCTCTTGCTGGTGAAACTGCTGGTTTGCAGCAGGACAGTGCTCATTCCAGGACAAAATGAGTAACGGACTTCGGCCAAGGTGCATAACTCATCAGGTGTTTGGGCACCTCATCCTTTCCTGACCGCTTGCACAGACTGGCAGCGCATGGCTGGTCTTACTCTAGGCAGGCATTTTAGAAACATTGATTAATTAAAAAAACTATTTGTGTCAAAACATTTCCAGATCTTCCTACAAGATCTAGTAAAAAAAGAAGTTTGATTTTGCTCAATTTTTTAGTGAAATTTGACCCAGGTCTGACAAACTGTTTTGCTGTCAACAAGAAAGAGGATACAGAGAAACTACAGAGACTTCATCCGTCAGCTACGTGGATGGCCAGGGGCCAAGAGCATGTCACCCGTGACAAGGGGCCTCTGCATCTCATGGCAGCCTACCACCACGTGAAGGGTAGCTGCAAAGGCAAACCCTCCTTGGTAGGTTCAGGAGCAGTAGCTACGAGTTGCAATTTGGGAGGCTTTAGGGAAGATGTTAGGGTAGGCAGCTGTGGAAGAGGCACCCAAAGGTGGAGCAGTCTCCATCCTTGGAGACTCCCAAACTCATCGAGACAAAGTCATGGTTGAGCTGCTCTGGTACTTCAAGGTGGGACTTTGGTGGGATGACCTCCAGTGGTCCCTTCCAAACAATATTTCGATGATTCATGTTGCTGCTGTTAGTTCCAGACATGTGAGTTTTCCAAATTATTCTGTCCTACATAAGTTGTATCTCACAACAGTGAGTTTTATTTGCTGTCATCTTGTTGATCACCTTGCTTCGTTAGAGTCCCTTTAGACTGGAGAACTGCAGCTTTGGCTGATCTAAATAACTCTATCATCTGCAAATGTACCACATCAGTAATCATTCCCTTCCCACGTCGTTAATTAGCATGCCGGACAGCAACAGTCCCCACGCGGCAATCTCCGGACACCCTACTGTTAACCTTTTGCCACAGTCAAATGGCCATTTATTCCTGCTCTGTGTTCTGGGACTTGGCTGAAGACATTCTGAAAGCCCAAATAAATTATGTCAGATGGTGCTCCTTTGTGCCTGCCTGCTCAAGTGAGAAATAGGCTGGTATTTCCATGCAGAACAACGACACTCCACAGAAGTGACACCACCGCCACTCTCGGGGGAGGCTGTGAAAATCCCCGGTACCGATGGCTACGCTGCATTCGTCCCCCGGATTTCAAGAGCTTTTTGGATGTATTCCTTACTCCTCCTGTCACTATCCTTGTTGCCACTGACTGGGAAAAGGAGTTAAAAATAAAGCTGTGTTATTAACAAAGAGGAAAACACTCATTTAAGTGCTATTTATACGCCTATGGAGACTGTTCTTGGAAATTCTCCACCAGCTACAACCATACACAGTCACTCGGGCAATGGAGAAACTGAACAACTCCTAAATATTATTCACACGTGGGCCGTACCTCTGGTGCTAATACAGAATCCCTCTCTCCGTACCGAGGAGAAGAAATGGAAGAAACGTGACATGGGATCCCAGAATCGCAGAACGGCGGGGGTTGGAAGGGACCTCTGGAGCCCACCCAGCCCAGCCCCTGCCAGAGCAGGGTCACCCAGCGCAGGCTGCACAGGGCCGCGTCCAGGCGGGTTGGAATCTCTCCAGAGAAGGAGACTCCACACCCTCCCTGGGCAGCCTGTGCCAGGGCTCGGGCACCTCACAGCGAAGACGTTTTTCCTCCTGTTCAGGCGGAACTTCCCGTGTTCCAGTTTGTGCCCGTTGCCCCTTGTCCTGTCGCTGGGCACCACTGAGAAGAGTCTGGCCCCGTCCTCTTGACACCCGCCCTGGAGATATTGATAAGCGTTGGTGAGGTCCCCTCTCAGTCTCCTCTTCCTCAGGCTGAACAGCCCCAGCTCCCTCAGCCTTTCCCCACAGGAGAGATGCTCCAGGCCCTCAGCATCTCTGTACCCTCCGCTGGGCTCTCCCCAGTAGCTCCTCATGGAGGAACTACTGGAGAGAAGTTCCTCATGGAACTTCCATGCTGCATGGGCTCCTTGCCAGACCCAGGGCAATCACTTTGGTCCAAGTTCCTCAGAAGGTCTTTAGTGTCTAATGCTGGCTGAAATCACCTTAAAATCAGCAGCCTTAATATCTCCAAGGACCTTAGCCTTATCATGCTCAAATTGCCTGTCTGCATGGTAAGGAGAACATTTTCTCAGAGGAAGGCTGAGGAAACCCAACAAGCACTGCGACACGCTCCCATGCTGCAGCAGCAGGACCCGGTAGCGTAATTCAGGTTATGTAGAAGACGAGCCCCCCCGGTTATGGAGGATCAGTACCACTGAGAGCAGCATCTCCAGCAACGCTTGGTTCAGCTGCCCTTCCCAAAAGCTGTGCAACACCCTCCAACTCCCCCTGCCTTCACCTGGCAGGGTGCGAGGACTAGGACAAGCCCCCGCGTCCCGGCAGCCACCCGCGGCGTGCGGAGCGGCACTGGGAGAAGCGTCACTGGCGCCCAGACGCCGCAGGAGGGGGGAAGCGGGGACGGGGCGTAAATGCTGACGCCGAGCAGGCGACCCGCGGGCCGAAGGGTGAGATGCAACTGGGATGCAGCGGTGGCCACCGCCGAACGGCAAGGAACGGAGGCTGCAATGTGCCGAGTAAATCACTTGCAATTAATCCTGTGACCGGCTTCAATTCCAAGGCTTGTTTGTATCCATCACGGTCTAGTTATCAGAGAGGAAAAAGCAAACTTACAAAAATATATTCCAATTAAATGCTCCGTGAGGTTTCGGCTCATATTTTAGTTCTACTCAACTGTGAGAGCACCAGTGGAAACCTTTTGAAGTAGTCAATGATTATTTTAACAATTCAACTTATTTGCAAATGATTTATCCAGGAAAACAGCAATTTCTAACTTCCTTGGATTCATTGAACCAATGTGCTATAATATGTCATGTAATTAAACTAGTCATTAAGACTTTTACTGGATAGAAAAATCAAATCTCTGAGGCATCTGACCTTTTGGGCATTTCAGCCTTTCACACTTCAGTTACCCAGTTGTCTTAAAATTGCCTATTAGTAACTGCCTGACTTTATGGGCTTTCTGAACAGGTTTTTGAACAGCGAATTTAATACTAAATGAATCTAATACTAATGGCTTCGCTTCTTATTTTTAATAACAGAGTCCTGAGAAATAATACAGCCGTGATTCTCCTGTAGGTGTGCCTTGCCATTTTAATGAATTCCTCGCTGGTAGAAGTGTGACAAATACAACATTTTCTTTTCTTTTTCAATACATAGTTGTGCTTAAGGGAACCTGCGGGAAGATCAGGCCATTTTTCCAAACCATTACCACCACACTACCTTTAGATGGATATGGACATGCATCTCAAAAAGAGGAGGACTCATAAATTGCATTTGCGGATGTGCCACAGTCTCTCTGTGACCTTCATTTTTGCGTTACTCAGTGACAGGGTATATCCCGCATGGGGTACATCAGAAACGGGGAACATCTCCCCGGCCTCTGCCACGTACTTGCAAAGGGCTTTATGAGTAGTAACAGCGTGGATGTTGGCGGAAGCGATAGGCACGGACAGTATGAACCAGGCTACAAGGATTACAGCAAATGGGAGAAAGATCAGCTCAAGGACTGTCTGGACACAGCAGGGCACAGCGATAAACACACAGACATCCATCGAGCACAGTGTGTTTTCCCACGGGATCTATGTCAGGCGTACCAGCTTATATTAAAAAATAGTTCACATTTTGGCTCGATTCTTCATTAGGTGACAGATCCCCAGGGAGAATAAAACCCTACACCTCGAGGAGCTCACTTTCCGCACACTCAAGGACAACTTCTAACAGACTGTGACATTGGGGTTTTTTTTTCAGCTTAAAACGCACGCAGCAGGAAAGCCCTCTGCCGCTTTCTGCCCTGAAAACGGCTCGTATTGGGGCCAGTGCAGGCGGGCACTCCAGGAGCCAGCGCTCCTTGGCTCACCCGCCGCACCGGGACATTTCGGACCAGTGCCGTGAGAACACCGTGCTACAGCAGGGAGCAAATCGAGCCTGCACAGCCTTTTTCAGCGAGCGAGAGGAAAACGCCTTCCAATTCTAAATATTACACGGGTACAACCAGTGTAAAATATATAATGGTTCTAATTGGTGTCTCGAGGCGGGTGCTGGTCTCACGTAATTTCACGGTTTCTCACTGTGCTTAGCGATTACCCACACCCAAGCAACTGCCTCAGAAGGTGAGGCAGGAGCAGAGAAATGGATAAGATGCTGCGCTTGGAGCTTCGTTCCCAGCGTTGTGACCATCCGTCCGACTTCAGTGCAATTACCCGGAGAGCACACGCTCTTCCCCAGGCCATCGGCGCATGAAGTCTGTGGTTGGGAATTACGGGAACGGCCAGCTGATTGATTTGGGGTTCTCTGCACCGCTGCGTAGTGACTGATCTAAACCTCGCCCTTTATTAACCTGTCTCTCCAGCGCCTGGCTAACGAAGCGAGGGAGTGAAGTGAGCACGGGGAACAAACGGCTCAGTCCCTCAAAGCAGAGCAGCTCCAGAGGCTTTCGGAAAGGTCACGCGTCTCAGGCTGCAATTAGAGAGGAGAACAGGACGAGGCAGCGCTCGGCTGCTCCGGCTGCCGACGCGAGCTCGTTATTTCGCGGGATCCTGGTGTCAGGCCACACGACAAGTGTGGGTTTAGGTGCTATTGTTAAATTATATTTAAATTGGCCTGGGTTCATAACAACTACTGTTTGTTTTGATGGCTGAAGAGATTCATGTTCCTGCCAGCTGACTGCTCTTGACATAATCATCTGTGGGAACTAATCAGGGGAAAATACTGGCATAAAGTATATGGTTTCCACTTGATTTTAAAAAATGAAGTTAAAAAGACCCCCAAAACTTGAGAGCATCACTGACTCTTACAGACATTATTTATATATCTATCTAGCTTTAGTAGATCAGTATGTACCTGGAAGTATTCAAAAGAAAAAAAATTGTTCAGAAAAATTGTATGCGGAAACATTAGTTCAGTTTTTAAAAGAGTAAAAGGATGTTCTAGCATGGCAGACATGGACTACCTGCATAAAAACGTGGGGTGAGATGATATTCTAGTTGAAAGTCCACAGTCAAAAATGCTGGATCAAATAACAAGAATTTCTTCTGAAATCTTGGAATTCTTCAGTCAGACATGCAGAAAACCCCCAAACTAATTAACCACAGGACAAATATGAATCATCAGCGAGAGGCATCCTTACAGTGAAAAAGCCACGTGTAGGGCAGGACAGGCGAGATTTCCTTCTAGCAAGAAAAGCTTGACTAGTAACTACTAACAGTTTGAGGTATTAATGCCATTTCAAAGGACATGACTCCAACTTTTTCTAGCGTATGGTGCACCATTGCCATACGTGTGGGTTTAGACTTTGCGTTTGAGTTCTCGTGAAGCACCGACCTCATACAACCACGTGCCTCAGAAGCAAAAGGCAAGTGGAGACGGGAGAGCGAGCTTGGCAGATGTCTTCCTCAGCAGAAGCTGGTGAGAGGACCCTGCATCTTACATCAAGTCTTATATCGAGCATTGAGAAGAGTGTGGCCAGCAGGTCGAGGGAGGTTCTCCTTCCCCTCTGCTCTGCCCTGGTGAGGCCCCATCTGGAGTCCTGGGTCCAGTTCTGGGCTCCCCAGTTCAAGAGAGACGAGGAGCTACTGGGGAGAGCCCAGCGGAGGGTACAGAGATGCTGAGGGCCTGGAGCATCTCTCCTGTGGGGAAAGGCTGAGGGAGCTGGGGCTGTTCAGCCTGAGGAAGAGGAGGCTGAGAGGGGACCTCACCAACGCTTATCAATATCTCCAGGGCGGGTGTCAAGAGGACGGGGCCAGACTCTTCTCAGTGGTGCCCAGCGACAGGACAAGGGGCAACGGGCACAAACTGGAACACGGGAAGTTCCGCCTGAACAGGAGGAAAAACGTCTTCGCTGTGAGGTGCCCGAGCCCTGGCACAGGCTGCCCAGGGAGGGTGTGGAGTCTCCTTCTCTGGAGAGATTCCAACCCGCCTGGACGCGGCCCTGTGCAGCCTGCGCTGGGTGACCCTGCTCTGGCAGGGGCTGGGCTGGGTGGGCTCCAGAGGGCTCTGCCAGCCCCTGCCAGTCTGTGATTCTGGGATTCTGGGATTTGCACCTGCTGGCCGAAGAGGAGGTATTTCCAGTGGTGAAGAGAGAAACGCAGTGTATGAAAGGGGGAGGTGGCTGGACCCCAGGGAAGGCAAGAGAGGAATTCAGTAGTAGGGCGCCTGGAAGCGGCAGCGGGGCGAGGTGAGGTGACCCGCCGTGGTCCTGCAGCCCCACCTGGAGCAGACAGCACGAAGCCACCGAAGCCCCGAGCCCCGGCAGGGGAAGGGTGCTGCTCTGGGGGCACCGCCGCCTCGGGACCCAGCCTCCGCCAGCCCGCGGGGCCAGCGCGGCCTCGCAGGGCCGCGGGGAGGATCTGTGTCGGCTGCCCGTAAAGGCGGCTCTGGGGCCGCGTGGCAGGGCAGGACGGAGGGTCCTGCGGTGCCGGGAGGGCTCGGAGCAGCCTGGTGATGAGCTCCGATGGATTTATTGACCCGAAGGACGGCGACTGCCATTTGGGATACGGAGGGATGGCTTGCAGGGGGATAGAAACATGAGGAGAGGGTGGTCAACTACGAAGTCTGATATACAAAAAATTTCAGGGTCTAATTGCCAAATCTGAATGAGGAATGCAGAAGAAGAATTAAGAGCCAGATTTTTTTTTTTTCTTTTTTACTTATTCCAAGTATATTTTGCCAAGGGCTTATACTTAGTGAAACATCTTTCCATCAGAGGAAAGCACAGAAATATGAATATTAACATCACCGGTAGATGCACATTACTTTTGCAGAAGACATAAAGATGAAAGAAAGAAATGCAGTTATTCGCCTTTATCTTCAATACTACCAAGAGCCAGACTCTACATTTTTATCAGGCAGATTTTGTTGAGCTGCAAAATTCAAAATGCTTCAAAGAAACGAAGACAACCCGCTGCAGAGTGCAGCCATACCCTGGTAAAGCACCTGTTGCTTTCCCACCCGTCCCAGCTCCGGGCTGTCCGGGGCCAGTCCCCAGGCGGGGTGGGATGGGGCTCAGAAAAGCTCTTGTTCCCAAATATGCAGCGTGCAAGCTGAGAGGGCAGAGAGCAACTGCAGGATTACACATCCTGGATTTTGTAATATCACTGGAATGAGCCCCCCAGTGCCGGCATCAGCAGTGCTCTTTCTCCGGGTTCACCTGGCCGCCACGGAAGAAGGTTTAATCCCTCTCTTAATTTTCCTCTCTCCCACCAGCCGCAGCTGTGTATCTCGGCAGGTAATCACGGCTCCTTGGAACACGCCGGGAATATGCATTCCCAATTCCCCTTTTGTTTGTAACTCCACGTTTCCCCGGGCCGATCCCTTGCTGCTGGGCACTTCGTAGCAAAACGGAAAATAGTGCCAAGCGCCGAACTGACGTTGTTCGTTAGCGTAATCCTGAAGTTATAGGGTCATTATTCTGGCTACCAAAACAGCGAAGGTGTAGCTGCTCACTCTGATCATAAAATACAATCTGAAATGAAAAATAAGATGTAATATGTAACATGCCAGTCATTTCTCCATAGAAGATTTCTGATGGTTGAAAGGCTTTGCCTATGCTATCCCTCGCCTCACTTTTCAAACTCAATACTTCACCTCCCTTTTCCTAAGGAACGGATTTCAGTAAGACATTTGCAGCATAAGCATCTAATTTTGTCAGCCTCCTCTGCGGCCTGCCGGGAGCAAGCCCTCCCACTCCTCACTTAGCAAAGGCGTGCTGATATTTTCTTCTCACAAGCTTTTGCTCCAAGGCCCGAGAGGTCTCGGTGTGAGCCCCCCGCTGCCGTACACACCAGTTTGGGTTTGCCTTACTAGAAAAAAAGGAATTTTGTAATACTCAGTTTTGGCTTCAGGAGAAAGAGCGATTCTGTGTATGAAGCATGTGGAAGGAGGGTTTTCCGGAGGGAGGGCAGGTTGAATTTTTATCCTATAACAGCACCGAAAGTTGGAGGACTTGGCCCAGCGCCGGCGTCGCGGGCAGCGCTGAGGGCAGCGGGGCAGGAGGGAGCCGGGCTCGGGCGGTGGGCGCGGCGGGAGGGATGGGGATGCCCTCCCCGGGGGAAGCGGGGGGATTTCTGTCCGACGGCTGTGTGTCCGTGAGCGGGCTGGGCTCCAAGGGCTTCGGGCAGCCGTGCCCAGGGCCTTCGCCAGGCGGGGATGGCTCCCCGAGCTAGAAGCCCCCCGGGTATCACACGTCACCGAGCTGCAAATCCCTCAGGAGGGGGCAGCTGCCACACGGCAGAGCCGAGGCGGGAGCTGAGCAGGGTCCTCGCCAGCTTTCTCCTTCGCACATGCGTCCGTCCCAGCTCTGGATCTCCGGCTGCTTGCGTTTGATTGTAAAAGCTCCCCGTACGCTAATAGAACCTTCGGTTGTAGCTGCTGAGCGTTTTTCCACTTGCCCTTCCATCAAAACCATCTCCCTTCATCCCCTTCACCACTAAAATCTCGCTTTGTTTTACGATGCACTTTTACCAAATCAGTGCTTATTTATCGATGAGAATCACACTTACCTAAGCAGATCCCCAGATCCCGTTTGTCTTTCACCTGAAACACATATCAACTTCATCAAGTTTTTTGGAGGAATTTGTACAAAATTACCCTAATGAGGGCCCAGCTGTATTAGCTTTTATCTCATAAACTACTGCCCTTTCACTTCTTTATTTCCTTATAAAAATAAACAGAATATCGTGATCTCATTTTGGTATTTACCCTCATATAAAGAAAAATCACAGGGCATCACGTATGCTGTTGTCCCCATGGGGATGCAGGATCCAACACTAGCAATCTATTAGCTATCAAGAAAACATGCTTTTAAAAGGTTTTACTGCAAGTCTTTCTTTACTACTCGAGCAAAGGCATTTGGCAGAGCTCGTCTGCCGCAAGCACGTCTTTGCAGGGCCGTGAGAAATGCCCAATTTCATATATGTTAAAATGTGCCCCTGCAAGATAACTGGGTTGTTTCACAGGAGACAATCACTGAACGCTACAACAGGTTTTTTCTACTGCAATTTGACTGTGTCACACAGCTGAAGCAAGAATATGATCAAAAAGCTCTTTGAATCTAACAAAAATTAGCGCTGTTATAAATACAGGCGAGAGCGGCAGGGGGGCAATACAGGCAGTCCGGAGTGACACGGTGCATGCGAGAGCACTGTGTTTGTGCGTGATACGAGCTGTTGACAGTGATTAACAACCCCACTGAGATCCATCACGCGCGCGAGAGGCTTTTCATGAGCAGAAAGCTGAAGGGACTGAAACAACCACAGATCAGTTTTCTCCGTTAGGATGCAACTGGTTGCTCTTTTGATGGCTTTTGATGTGCGGAAAAATACTACAGCAGTAATTTAAATGCTTATTTGTGGCTCGATTTGCAAAGACGCCGTTCCCTTCGAAGGAGAGTGACAAGCAGCGAGGCTGGGGGGGGGCACGGGCTGTGCCAGCGCCGGGAGCCTCAGCCGGGAAGCGCTGGCTGGGACCGGGACAGGCGTGCTGGGCCCCCCGGGCGTGCTGGGAGCCCGGGCTGCAGGCTCATACCACCGCTGAGGTGCTACAACCTGCTGGAAAGGGTCACCCACCCCACCGGCTCCCAGCACCCGCCCTCGCCCACACCAGCACCTCCGCACCCTGGTGCTACGGCCACGGTGCCGCCTCCTCCGCCGGGCAGATGTGCGGTGGCTGCGGCAGCTGCTGCCCCAGGCTATTTCCATTTAAGAGCTCTTAGATCATGAGTTCATCTTTTAGAGGCAAGGTGAAAATGGGAAGTCAAAGGTCTGAACACATAAAAACAGGTCACTCTAATAAAGATGCTTTCAGAGAGTACAGGTCCCCTCGAAGGACTCGTAGGCTGCAGGAAGAAACGGAGAACTGGAGGACCTCTAAAGAGGTGTCTGAAGGTTTTCCTTCTCTCCTGCTCCCTTTTTCCTTCTTGCAATTTACTTTCTTCCTCTGCATGTGGTGCCACCCACTCTTCCTCCTTCTCATCTTCAGTTTTGCTCTTGTTTCAAAGAAAATAAATCTCTTTTGCATACTTCTTACCATCCCTTTTTGCCAGCAGCTGAGGGCCCAGGTGCCTTTCCAGCAGGACCGACTGGCAGCAGCCGCGGCACTGCGCCTGCTCCCCAGCCAGCGGCAGGGCCGGGCTCAGCCCAGCACACGGTGGCAACACGCGGGCACGGGGAGAAATACAGCGCGGGGCTGGAAAACCGCTGGCCACAGCTGGGAGCTGCTGTTTCAAAGGGTAGGAGGAGGCCTCGGCCCATCATCCTGCAGAAGGAGAACTGCTCCCGTTGCCGTCCTGCCCAGGGGAGGAGCTGGCGTTGGCGGATCACGCCTTTGCCCTCTGAAAACGTCGCGTGCCAGCTGTGCTGCCGCATGGCTGCTGCTCATTTGTGCGACAGGTGCCTATGCACGCGTGCACGCATGCACACACGTTGCACACAAGCATATTACACACACACGCACACATTTTTTCCCAGCAAACACAGTCGGAACAGCCAGCACCACTCGGGTCAGGTAATAATGCACTTTCAACCCCCTGTACTGGTTGGGCTCGTGACACGTTGGGAGCTGCAGGTATCTGCTGGCAGTCACAATTTTATTTTGCGTCGTTAAAAACCACTTCATTTCAAGCAAAGAACTGCCGATAACGGACAGACAGTCTGGCCCAGTTTGCAACGAGCGGTTCTTCTCAGGTCGCGACTTTGCCTCCGCTCTCTTCCACTGCTCCTGGCTGTGCCCAGCTGGGTACAGACAGGTTCGTGCCCCAAAATCACCAGGGTTAATCAAAAGGAGGAATTCTAACCCAGCTGAGGATGGGGGGGGACAGGTTTAAGTACTGTTTTATTTCCTTTCTTCCCCCCCCCCCCCCCCCCCCCCCCCCAAGCTGTGCCAGGGAAGCCCCAAGGACAGAAAAGGGAGAGAAGCTGCAGAGATAACGATAATTTCTGTGTGCTGATGAACTTCTCCCTGCGCTGCTGCAAAAGGGAAGGGGCTGGTGCCGCTCCTTGTTACCGCTAGACAACAAGGCAGCATCCAGGCGGCTCCGTCTGGGTGCAGGGCAATGCCTGGGAATCATAGAATCATAGAATCAGAGAATTGCTCTGGTTGGAAGAGACCTCCAAGATCATCGGGTCCAACCATTAACCCAGCACTGCCAAGTCCCCCACTAAATCATATCCCTTAGGGCCTCATCTAAATGTCTTTTGAATCCCTCCAGGGATGGGGACTCCATCACCTCCCTGGGAAAGGTGCCTCCGTGTGCTGGCGCTGCAGCTGCATTTCGGAAAGCGCGAGCTCCGTGCCGTGCAGCTTAGTCCTCTTCGGGAACTCGCAGTCTCGCTCCTTGCAACGGGCAGAGCGGCACTGTGATGCCCCCGCGGTGCCACGAGAGGCCTTTCCGTGCCCTGGCCAGAGCCTGCGCGGTGCAGGACCGTGCTTTTTCGCACCGTGAAAGTGTACTTTCAGCACCAGCTACACCCTTTCTGCGTTTCACCCTCCTGTCCTGCCTCGCGCCTTAGATTGCACATGATGCTAAACCAGAAATTAAGCGGCTGCTTCTTCATAGTATTGACATCCCCGAGGGTTTCTGTCACTCTCTCATGCTCTTCGCTGATGTATAATACTCGTAGGAAATGAGGAAAATAAAAAATCAACAAAAGCTCGTCAGCCCCTGGGACTGTTTTCCAGGTCCACCTGCCCAAGCCGGAGCGTCCTCTGGGGCACCGGCAGTAAAACGCAGAGAGGCCGGGGCACAGGTATTCCTTCTGCCCTCGGTGGCTGGAGGAGGCGTGGGGCTTCCCCGGGAGACGCAGAGGTGTTGTGACGAGACCTGGAAGCCTGGATGTTCCCGGGAGAAAGGACTTCCAGATTCTGCGTTATATATATTTTTCCTTTAAAATGTCTCAAAAAGGTCATGCTAATGATGTTTACTATCGAGTAATAAATGTTAACACTTCTCCTCTCGCTGGATAGTGCTGAAGACTGGAGCGGTGCCTGTTTGTTTGTTTTCCGGTGAGCAAAGTGTGCTAAAGCAAGGGAGGTACAACGTGTGCTATTTAAAAACAGCGACATTTGCTGTTACTTTACTGTGAGATGCAAATATTTTTTTTCCTAATGACTGTTTTCTGAAACCTGCAATAGGAAAGGCAGTTTAATGGGTTTTTGATAGCTGGCTTTTTTGTCTTTAATAAACACCCCCCCCACTCACAGTCCCCTGCATCGATGCTCAATACGAGGCGGCCGGCTTCAGAATGGTTAATGGAAACAGAAAGCCCCGTGAAAAAGGCTAAGCTATTAGTGAAGTAATTAAGTTTTTTCCTTAATACAGATAAGATTGCAAGCAGGAATAATTAAACTAAACCTCGTAACCCCTTGGATTCAGGCGCCTGGATTGCTGATGCCGACCGATAACGGAAGCGTGCAGGGCTGGAGGGGGAAGCTCCGAGCTCGGGGTGCCAGGGCCTTAAGCAACACGGTATTTAAAACATTGTGGGGCAGCAGCACCCGGCCAGCGTGGGGTGGGTGCATCCTTATCCTATTTACTGCCAAATTACACTAAGCTGTGTGACGTTTGTCCATTAGAGATGCTTCAAGCTTGAAACGTGGACTGGCTTTATCTGAAGAGGTGAATTAAGTCACCTTTGATGCTGGTGCTGGGTTTTTCACTGGGGGTGCCAGGCAGGGCACCACTGCTCCCCGGCCCTGGGAAACGCCGGGGCCAGCCTGGCATGGACGAAGGGAGCAAATCCTGGGTCTTGTTAGATGCTTTGTCACTAGCTACGGGTTGCAATAAACTCCTAAACAAGGAAAATATTCCTGGTTGAGCACATTTCCCAGGGAAACCACGAGCTTTGGCTCCCAGACCGCACTTCGGAGGCAGTACCTGACGGGGTACCGGAGGTGGGCACTCGCCCCTGCTGTCTGCGATATGCTGAAGCCGTTTCATTAACGCTAACGCACCATACCACGCTTCGGAGCCCGGCTTCCAAAGTCTGGCTTTATCCCAGGAAAAGGTCACGCTCGTACCAGCTCTACCTGACAACAAAAGGAGGTGCAGCTCCTCTTTGTGCTGCCAAAGCCCTGGTACCGTGGTGCCAGGGGAGCGGCTGGATCACCCGAAGGCAAGCAGAGATGAAGCTCTGCTGGAGATGCTGCTGTCCGCCGGGGAAAGGCAGGGAAAGGAAGATAGAAAGGCAGCCTGCTGAGAGATGCTGATGAGGAGAGTAATCTCAGGATGCGTGCAAGTGATCTCGGAGAGCCAGAGGAAAATGCAGTTAAGAGATGGCGGTTTCTTAAAGGAGTGATACTGACGGCATAAGCACAGCTCCTCCAGTACCAGGGAAGGGCAGAGTACCACCCGCCCAAATCCCGAGGGACTCACAGGGAAAGCAGAAACTGGTTCAGCAGGTACTAAGGGCAAGCGCTGAGAGAAATGGCCTGAGCACAGAGGGAGAGAATCGGGAGAGCCAAGGCACTCAGAGAGGCAAATCCAGGGGCAGCCGGAGTACCGAGAAAGCATCCTGTCCATGGACCTGCGGCAGCAAGAGGGCGACCAGAAAGGTGATGAATAAACAGGGAGAAAAGCTTATGGCAAGTAATATTGGAAGTCCGCACTGTTTAATAATTTTTTGTTACTGTTTTGCTTCCCCGTTCAGTAAAAGGACAATTGCAATCAGCCACGTAATGCAATTAGCACGGTTGACACGAGGGTAATAGCTCAGGCTGCGACAGGAAGGAACAGGGTAGAAAAGTGAAATGTGTTCAGATGAGCTGAGCCTGCTGAAGTTTTCCTGAAGTTCTTAGAGAACTGGAGTAATTTCAGAACCGCTTGCCACTATCTCCGAGAAATTTTGGAGGAAGAATGAGACTGAAAGACGTAAAAAGGGCAAACCGTTGCTTAGCTTACACTTCCCATGCAACGCTCCTTGTGTCGTCGCAGTTCCCAGGCACAAACAATCAAACTACGCATTTGCAAATCCCCAGAAGATCCTGAGGAGATGAGTAACAAGAATGTTTTTATCTAGGATGATTCATGGCAACCCCACTGTCCCCCTTTCTCTGGCCGTGGATGCCGTGCCTCCGGGGACCGGGGAACTGGCTGGGGACAAGGGGAACCGCAGAGCTCGCAGAACCGAGTTTAATGAATCTGTTACCGCTCTCGCCCACGGTAAGAAAGGCTGAGAAACGTACTCTTGGTAAACCACGTAAAGGCTGGGTGGGTTACCGTCGCCCAAAAAGCGGATCAGAAAAGCTCAGCATCAGAAATGGGAGGATGGAGCTGGTGGGGTCCCGCGGGGGCTCCCGCAGCCTGGGGCTGCTCGGTGCTGTCCGCAAAGGCCTGGCCGGTGGAGGCAGGGTGCGCATCGCGTCTTGGGCGGTTCCTGCTGGAAGGGGATGCAGGCACACTGGAAAACAACATTAGACTTCAAGGTGGTTCTACCATATTAGAGAATTTAAATGAAAATCAGGATGAAATGCAATAAGCAACGCTCCTGCCCAGATGAAGGAGAAGCAGCCAGGTAGAGGATCACAGATAAAGGTCTTGGGGATACGCGCAATAAAAAACTGAGTCAACAGCATCCTTCTGGTACATACAAGGCAAACAGCAATGGGATGCACAGCCAACAGTAAGCCCTGTCAGATGCATGATTTTTTGTTTTAACACCACGTTTCCAAAGACGATGTGGCCCAAATGGGAACCACAGATGATCAGATGAACAAAAAACCTTGGCCTACAATGAAAAGCCAAATGAAGTGGTGTTATTTCATTAGGGAGAGAGAACAGAGGGGAACCATGGCGACAGTCTTCACTTATGGAATAAACTGCGGGAAGGAAACCAAAGCACAGGTTGCCCAGAGAGGGTTTGGAGTCTCCTTTGCTGGGGACCCCCAGACCCCAGCGGACACGACCCCGGGCAGCCGGGTGAAGGTGGCTCTGCTGGAGCGGGGCTGGACGCGGCGGCCCCTGGCGCTGCCTCCCGCCTCAGGGGTTCTGTGAAACAAACTGTGCCCTGGGTTCGGCCACGGGCAAGACAAAAGATACCAGCAAATACCACAGCAAGGTAAATCCAGGTTAAATACCACGAAAAGCAGAAGACTGAAGCACTGAAATAGATTTCTTGGGAAACTTACGGAAGATCCTTTTTTTTTCTCCTCAAGAACAAGTAAGAAAAGCACCTATTGGAAAACTGAGACACAGTTTATTTGCCTTGTGTTGGGCAAAGGGGCCAGACGATCTGCGAGAGCTCAGCCTTATTTTCTTAGATTAGATTTTAGAGCTCCTTGGGTTCAAGAACTAATAATGCAACTCAAGTAAGCGAAGGGTGAGAAACAGGCAGGGAAGACGGGCACAGAAATAAATGAACAAATAACCAATCTGAAATCTCCTGCCATTTAATGTCACAGTCGTAGCTAATTCTCTCTAGGAGAGACATGTGCTGTAATACACCAGCAAAAGAAGAAAAATACATTTGCAGCCTGAAAATGAAATTCATGGCAGGGAAGAGGAAATGGAAGGCACATATGTTCCATAACTATCTACCGAGCTTTCCAAAACCCGCTAGCAATGAAACAGCACGTGTGAAAAAACACTCTACAGAAAATTTTCCAAAGAACCCTGATTTGGCAATGTCGTGTACTTTACATTAACAGTAATTAGTTCAGTAGCCAAACACAGCGATTCTTTCCAGGAAGGAATACCTGTTTCATTAAAACCCTCCGGCTGAGGGTTCTTGCCGGGGTACGGCTGCGGTACTGTTGTGTCTCCCGGTTATTCCCAGGTTTGTACGCGGGTGCCGTGGCTCCGTGTGTGGGCGATCCTCGGCCTCACCCCCCCCTCCCCGCAAACAATTAACACCTTTGAAATTAAACCCGTGCCAAGCGGTAGAACTTGTTACTGCGAGGGGAGGTTTCACTGTCAGCTCTGTCACTGCGTTGGCAGCTGTTTTCAGACTCAGGTTCCTGTGCCCTATATGCAAAATCCCAACCGTCCTGCAGCCATCGATAAAACACCAGGGGTTTGGAACAGCCCGTTATGTGTTGCAATGGAAATGATTCCAAAAATCGGATCTCAAAACCAATTAGCCCCAACCCTAATTCTATCGTCCTTTGTTGTCCTTGGAAGTTTATCAATTTCTCCATACCATCACCTATAAAAACAGCTTTACTTATCTATAAGACAGGAGGGTTGAGAATACGATGTCTGTAAAAGATTTTGAAGTTTTTTTGTAACAGAAAGGTATTATCAGACCAAGAACAGCAATATTAACATCTTGCAAGATTAAAAGCAGATGTAGTTGAAAAGTGCCTACTTAAAGGCTTCTTTGACAGAAAATCTGCTTTTCCCGCACGCAGGAGATTTTATAGGAAGATGGATTTTACCACAGCGTTACTCCTTCCCTGCGGGAATGCTCTGCAAGTTGCCAGGCGCAGCGGGAAGGTTTTCTTTCGGGGTGGCTTATTGCTGCTTCTGCCCAGGTGAGCTCTGGGCTGGGTGCCGGGGGTGTCCCTCCACCGCCCTCCCCTGCACCGCACACCCGGCACGGGATGGGGTGGGGTGGGCTGGGCTGGGCTGGGACGAGATGGGATGGGGATGGGGATGGGGATGGGGATGGGGATGGGATGGGATGAGATGGGGATGAGGTGGGATGGGGATGGGATGGGATGAGATGGGATGGGGATGGGGATGGGGATGGGATGGGATGGGATGGGATGGGATGGGATGGGATGGGGTGGGGTGGGATGGGATGGGGATGGGGTGGGGTGAGGTGGGATGGGATGGGGATGGGATGGGTTGAGATGGGATGGGATAGGATGGCATGGGATGGGATGGCATGGGATGGCATGGGATGGGGATGGGATGGGAGCCACAGCTCTGCCTGGTGTGCTAGGACTGCAGGATGTGCCGGACGATGGAGAACGTCCCCAGGGCCCTGCCCGGGGAGACACCGCCGGGGCAGCCCAGGGGCTAACCCCAAACACTTGGATATTTGGGAGCTCTGCCAGAACTTTCCAGCCCATGAAAAGTTTCACTCATTTTGATATGCTGTGCTTGGCCTGAGCTGGGTTTTTCTCTCCCAGCCTCAAATCTCCTGCAGTACGGACCTGGCTGGATTGAATCGGCTCTAGCTAAAAGCTGTGTTATCTTCTCATGCGCAGCAAGGGCAAACAGCGAGGCTCAGACATCTCCCCTGGGAATTATAGCTGACAATACATAACTGAGCTTTAAATTACCAGCTCCTACCCAGGGCAGCTGTTCACTACCATTTCTCAGATTTATAGAGTTCAAGCCTAGACAGGACCATTAAATCCTTCTCACCTGCCCCTGCCTGTCACAAGAGATTGGATTTCATACATTTATCCCCCAGTCTGAGTCCAGTACCTGGGCAAACCGTAGCCCCTGTGCTCGGCTCTGGAAGCGGAGGATACCTGGAGCCTCCACCATCACTAGCGCTGCTCTGCGCTTTGCTCACTTTGTACTTTTCCTTCTCCGACCCTCGTGAGCCGGCAGCGCATCAATCGTGTGTATCCCACACACGGAGCAGAGGTGCCCAAACCCCCTCCTGGGTGAGGGGACAGGCTGGCAGGAGGCAGGGACGGCTGCAGAAGGAGCAGGTGTGGGCTCTGCAGCGGAGCCCCGGTGACGGAGCAGCACGCCCCGTGCCCCAGCACCCACAGCTCCGCGCCGCTGGCACCGGGGGCCAGCGCTGAAGCTTGACTTCAGAGCACGCTCTGGGAGTGAACGGGAGGTCTCTTATCCATGCACTTGGCACCACGTAAAGTCCTATCTTGACAAGTCCATAGCCCGACGCTGAGTCTCTGTCCATCCGGAGGCAGCCAAGCAGCTTCCAGCAAAAGCGTCCTTTAGCCTGTGCATCCCTCTCTTCCTCTTGGAAGGGCCTCTGTGCCGAGGCAGGAGCCTCACTCCCCGGAGCTCCCCGCCAGCACTCGGCTTGAGGCTGCTCGTTACTCCTTTTGCAATGAGGGGGTCTGTCCGTTACAAATGGCACTGACGGCCCAGGAGGACATTTCAGCTTCGTAGTGGCCTTAATGCAATACCCCGGCAGCCACCCACTGCGCTGGAGACATGCCAGCGAAGGGTGCGAGGTGATGCGCAGGTCGAGTCTGAGTCTCTCCGATACCTCTGTGCAGGGGATCTGGCACTGACTCCAATCTCGCCACCTTTTGCGAGCACTAATTTTTCATTTTAAGGGGAGCCGTGACTGCAGAGCGCAGCAATTAAGTCCGCTGTGCTCTTTCCCCAGCGTGTGCCCGCTGGCTACTGCACAAGCGATAAAAGGGTGACTTAGTTACAGGAACAAGGGTTGCAGCAATAAACCGTCCCTAGACTATCATCCCAGCCTGAACAGATGTACCCTATACATTAAACATAGGATAATATACGGACAGAGAGTAATTTCACAACCATAATTCAATCAGAGGAATGTTGTAACACAATAAATTGGATGAATGATGGCCCTCTCCATAATATATTTCATTATTCCTGTCTGCTTTACAACATATGAATACCTGCTTAATGGTTTCATGGAACTCAAATGATGCCGCCAGACGACACGACGGCACGCGTGTGCGAGGCACGGCCCTTCCGAGCAGCCCGCGCGGTGGGTGCAGCCCTCTGCGGCGCTCGGGGGCAGAGCCAAGGGCTGCGCTTCAGCCACGCTGCTCCCCGGCTGCAGCAAAGCCCCTTGGTTCCCCCGGCTCTTCTTAAAGGGTGTCCCGTCCCCCTGCCCCTCTTAAAGGGTGTCCCGTCCCCCTGCCCCCCCCGCCTGGTGCCTCTCCCGGCGTCGCCCGGAGCGCGGCACGTGGCAGCCACCCAGCCCGGCTCCTCCGCGGCCGCCTGGACGGCAAGCTGAGCGGCTGCGGTGCTCGCCCTGCTGCGATGCCGTGCTGCAACACTAGCCTTTTCAAACATTTATCTTTTTTCCTCTTCTGGGCCCTCCATATTTTCTCGGATTGTATCTTATTCGTATTTTCTCTCCTATTTGTTTTCCTCTTTGCAGCTTCCCTTATTCTGCGTGACATTGTGGAGTTACTGTGGAACTGCTGATCTGAGATACGCGGGAGTACGGTTTAAAACCCATAAATCTCCCCCTTGCTGCATGTCAGTATGTCGAAAAAATATACAAAATGCTTGCAAGGCAGAAGTTAGGGATTCCTGTCACAGCTTTGTCACAGGTCTTCAAAATTTTTTTTAATTCTTTCAGCTGATGACTTGTGAGGAGTTTCATGCCTGGAAGGAAGCTGATGTCCAGGCTCACGACCGTTCATGGTCTGGACCTGATAGAGAAGGTCAGGAGTCTTTTAAATAACCATTTTTTCCATTTGAAAATGAGAATTCGTTGAATCCAAAGTATTAGAGAGTATAAATTATTTCAGCAAAGTTGGGGTTTTTTTAACAGAAGAAGATGCTCTCAAGTTTGAAATCACCATTTTGACCCTGTAAACCTGCAAATCTCATGTTTGTTATGTTTGGAAGGCAAACATGTTTGTTGTGTTTGGAAGGCAAGCATAAGGGCAGAGACAGTGACCTACTTCTGATGCCAGCGTGACTCCAAGCTCTCCACGGTAAGCCTTTTGCATCTGTGCCCTCTCCACACGTACGCTTTTCCATGATTGCCATTTTTTTGTCCCTACCGCTGTGAGGCACCAACCAGAGCCACAGGAGAACGGGGGTTTCCCTCGGCAGAAAATTCCTGTACGGTGAATTCACTTGCATGCCAACCCAAGAGAGTAAAGCATAAGGAAACAGACTTTTTGTAATGCCAAAATGTTCCAGGAAATGTTATCTGGAAATGTCAGGATATTTGGGGAGTGGGTGCCGGCTGGAAGCTGCTGTGACAGGGGTGCCGTGCCAGCCGCTGCCCCTGCGCTGCCCACGCCGCCGAAACCCACGCGAGCTGCGGGCACGGGGCTCTTCGTGCCGTCAGCAGACACGAAAAGGGAACGTTTTCCTACGGAACAGGTGCGCTGTCATCAGCGAGGGCAATGTCGAGCACCTAAGAAGGACTTGGGCTCAGAAATTCGTGCTCTAAAACCGATGGCGTGGAAATAGCCTCATCAGCGAACACAGGGATGCTCAGCCCATCCCATCCCCCCGGTTAAGAGCCCCCAACCGACCAGGGGAAGGAAAATGGCCGGAACGAGGGGAGAAGCGTCCCTCCCCTCCACAGTGGATCTGCCTCCTCCCTGGGTCTCCAGACAGCTTTGGGTTCCTCTTGTCCCGATCCCAGGCATCCTCATGGATGCTCAGGGAGGACCTAGCATGCGTCCTTTGGCGGAGGACCGAATCTCAGACGTGGGCGAGAGCAGGCCCCCACCTTCTCCCTTCTCCTCTACACCTGCACCGTCCACCACTTTCTTTCAGAGCTGCTGTTTCACCAACCTTTTAGCAGATTCGATGCCTCATCACGGCCAGAATGAGATTAACCGTGTCCTGAGGAGCCTCCCCCTGCTCGTGCTGGACACTCCTGAGCAGGTTTAATGAAAACCTATCGCTTATTTTGCTGGGTGGGTTTCTTTCGGGTATTTTTTGCAGGTTAGTGACCTAAATCAGCTCACAGCAGGCTCTGACAAGCACCGGGGCTGGCAGAAGGTGAACAGCAAGAGTGTGTGATAAAAGCTGGGGTAGAAAAGGGAAACCTCTTCGTGCAGGGGGGGCAAGTTACCAGGTTACCTTGAGCATCTGTAAAACCATGCCCCTGTGCCTGCCATCCCCGATGTGAGGCTGTGGCCAAGCGGGCAGCTGGAGGTGTTATCTTGGGCGGGCAGATGCCAGTCGGCGTTGCCAGGCTTCGGGGCTCGGGCCGCCCGCCGGTCCCTTGGAGGGGAACCAGCCGGGAGCAGAGGGTTGGGCTTTCCACTGCGCTCATTCTTCCTTTTGCCTTTTGTGTGTTTGTTTTCTTTTGTCTTCAGAAAAGTAGGGCTGGGTCTCAAAACCAGTTTTTACCCAACTCAGAGAGCTTTTCTTCTCTTAAAAGACAAATAAAAGAGCAGACAAATAATACCATTTGAATTGCTTTCATTTACGAAACCCTTTGCTTTAAAGGGAAACTGAATGAGAAATCACAGTTCAGATTTTTTTGAACTTTCTCCATCTTCCAAAAATGGCTTAGAAGGTAGTGGGGGTCACTGGCGAGCTATGAAGGAAATACTTCAGCATCAGAAGTCGCGTGGTGAGGGCATCACGCCAGCGTTGGCGATGGAAGGAGGAGAGGAGACAAGCTGATGAGAAAGCCGTGTTTCTGCAAGGCAGGGAAAATATTTTGTGCAAACTGCCATTGCTGCAGAGGTTCGACGGGCCGTTTCCAGCTGCGGCAAGCTGGGATCCAGGCTGCCCGCCGCACTGAAGGGGAGAGGAAGAAAATGTTCCCGTCTTTACCCAGCAAGAGCGATGAACGCGATGAATCGTTAAAGGGAGTGCTCGGGCCTGTGCTGCAGCCACAGCACCAGGTTTGTCAAGGGAAAAGCCGGAGGTGATAACGCACGCAGGGCGTCGCAGCCAGCTCTTCCCACCGGGTCATCGCCGTCCCGGGGTTCACATGCCGGGTTCCCGGCCTTCCAGTTTTCCTGTACAATTCATACGCGGGGGCGGAGAGAGCAGGGTGGGTAGGAAAGGGGGGTTGGTGGATACAAAGTTCTCTGAATTTCTAGTGGTTTGGAAGAGGTCTTGAATACAGCTTTTCAGGAAAACGTGTTTTGATGAAAACAGAAACATCAGTGACTTTTCTCAAATAAACTACCCATAAAATCCAGCCCAATGTATTGCATCTTACGTAGACAAAATATCTAGATATTCTAGTCCTATTTCACTTCAGCTGAAAGGTTTTGTACCTTCTTTTGACACTTTCTGATGACTCTTGTGTGTAACCCTGGGCTGGGAACCTGCAGCATCCCCAAAGGGATCTAGTGGTGGCCCCACATGGTCAGATCGCCGCCAGCTCTCTGTTCAAGAAGTGTGAATACGTGGGATCTGACCAGCGAGGCAGGTGGGTGCCAGCCGGGCTGGGGTGTCCCTGTGTGATTTTCACTTCTTTAACCCCACTAGTGCGTTTACCAAGAGCAGAGCTGAGGAAGTGCTGCAGAGAAACCATCATTGCCAGAAGAAAAATCATGTTGGACCAAACGATCTCTGGACTGAGGGCTGTCCCCAAAGATGAGGGCTTTCACAGCTGTATTAGTGCCAAAAGACCCGGAAAATTGTAATTAACGGCGCAGGGAGGGACCGTGGGCGTCCTGCAGATGCTGGGCTGGAGCCGATGGCAGAGACTGCGTCAAATGGTTGGACTCGATGATCTTGGAGGTCTCTTCCAACCAAAACGATTCTATGATTCTATAAACCTCGGCCCTTCCCGAGACACGTCCTCATGGCTCCTCTCAGCTGTCACACGCCCACAGACTGCCCAGGGCTGCTCCTGGGCTCGGGGGGTCAAACAGGACCCCTGGGGGGTTCACCCCCCGACACGATTCAGCAGGTACCCTAGGGAAACGCGGCACCCAGCATGCCGGGACTCACCCCCCGGCACCGCATCCCTAACCGAGCGGCACTCCGGCACCCACCTGCCTTCCCGTCTCGGCAGGCTGCGGAAGGGGCAGCTTCAGCACCCTAATGTGTGTTCCCTTCATTCGCAGAGCTATGTTTCCCCGCTAGCAGTGAGCAGGGCTGGGAAAAGAAAATCTGCTTCCACCAGCTCCGTTTGGATAACAGCCGGTCCCGCTTTCTCTCCCCTGTTCAGCAATATCCCCCGCCCCGGTCGTGCCCCCCTCCCTCGCAGTGCCGACAAGTTTATATTCACACCCTGGGACTGCACATAATTTGCATTAGTTCAGATGAAAGAGCTGCATTTAGCACCACATTTTCAATCAACTCACATGAAAGTCAGAGACACAGACAAGAGGGAAGGAGAAATTAACTGTAGAATAGAGGGCTCCTAACCTGCAGAGGTTGAGCACAAAGCAGAGAAGGGCATGCCAAAACCCTCTCACAAAGGAATGACAGTGTTTGCTCTGTTCTTCCCAGCCCTCTGTGGTAAACGCTAAAAGTAGCACGCCAGCAAAAGGGAGCGAGATTAATGGCTATTGTTTCATACAAATGGGCAATCAGGAAGGAAATAACTCGGGCCTCGTAGCTAAATTTAATTTAAGGATATACAAATCTACGCTTAATGATGCACTGGCAAATATATTGCATGATTAAATAAGAGATCTGATGTCAGGAAAGAAATCTTTACCGACTCAAGCAATAGAAAAGGCAGTGGTGGAAGAGGATATTTATCCTCGCGTAGTTGTGCTGCAGCACCAGACGCGTGGTACGGAGCCACGCGGCGATGAAGCCCCCGGTCGGGGGCTGTGCCGGGCGGGAGGGCACGGCGGCTGCACCCCCCCCGACAGCGCTGCACGTACTCCGGTCTGAGCGTTTGCCTCTAACTCGCATCTTCGAGAAAACAGATGGATTCAGACTCAGAGGACATGGATAAACGTATTGGCTCAAGCCCACCTCGGAAACCTGGAGAAAAAGCCATTAAAAAATATCCGGCGCGCGGATGAGAGAGACCTTCTGCCCTCGCAGCAGGTCGGTGCCGGCAGCACGGCAGTGCCAGGGCACGGCAGAGGGAACCATCAGTGTCTCTCCAAGGAAACCTCAGCAGCACGACAGCATCGCGCGCGTGTGCAAGCCCCGCAGCGCCTGTTCCGCACGGAGGGCTCGCGCCCGGGGGCCTGAGCCCTGTCCCAGCAGGAGAGCGACAGGCATTTCCAGCACTCACAAGCCCACTCGCATCTCGGGAAGGAGCACCACGGAGCACGTTCGGATAGTTTTGAAGAATAACAGACCTTTTCTGTGCAAACATCTACCTAATAACTCTTTAAACTTGCGCATGCAAACCACTCCCTGCCCCGTCCCGAGCACCGTGCTGGAAGAAGGGGAGCTGCTTATTTCAGTGGATGGAGGGAAAGGCTGTTCTGAGAGTGCTGAAGGGTGCTGGGGGAGGGAAGGGCTTGCAGGACCCATGCAGACATCCGAGTATTTTGACTGATCTGTGTAAAAAGGAGAAAACAGCTCGCTGAAGCCAGCAGGAGCCGGGGCGAGGGACGGTGTGTTTGCGGAGAGACCGGGGTGTTAGCAGAGCTGCAGGGGCAGATTCAGCACATCCTCTGTTTGAGCTTCTCCCAGTGGTGTTAGTACCGGCCAACTCTGCCCACTGAATTGCCCGGCAGAGGAGGGGAGGAATTCCTGCCCTCTCCGGAGTGCCCGCAGACAGGCGCAGGGCTGCGGATGCTCCGGCTGCCCAGCGCAGCCCAGGCGGGTGCTGAGGAGGCACACGGATGCCGGTCCTGTCGCTCGGGTTTAGCATCCGCGCGGGAGCAAACAAGCGACGTGCTGACAGCTGTTTTCCCTTGAACGGCTCTCTGACGGGCGCCTTGATGTGTAACATTTGATCTCATCACAGCACCCAGCCCATCAGCCCATCCAGCTCTTTGATCATTCGCTTTATGAATTTTTGTCTTCCTACCTTCCAAGGTCTTCTCGCTGACAGAGAGATCTTTTGGAAGGAAAGGAGAATAATACTTTGGTTTTCATCTTTGGGGTTGCACTTTGCAGTTTCCAACCCGCCAGCATCCTCGCGGCGTGACCGGCGGTGCCTCCCGTACCAGCTCACAGCCGTGTGAGCGGCATGTGCAGGGCGGCATCTCGGCATCTGCCTGGCTCGGCCGGGGAGCACGAGGGACCCAGCGCGGTAGCAGCCCTATGGAGGAGTCTATGCTAATGCAACGGGTGCTGCTGCTTTTGCGGGTGCTGTGATCTGTGCGCACAGCCTCCAGCGAGCTCTCAGCAGCGCCTGCCCGGCGGCTGGGTGCTCCCCCCCTTGCAGCTCGGGTGAAGTAAACAAAAAAAAGAAAGCAGAAGGGATGAAGAGAAGGCTGCAGATGTTGGGACGGGACCAGTGCTGTCCTGACACCTGCTCTGAGCGCCAGTGCCACCGGAGCCGTGCGTTTCGCCCAGCAGTGTCTTCTCTCCAGCATTCCAGTCTTTGCTGAGCTGGCGTTGCTCTACCAGGCCATCAGCACCCAACCGTCAGGCAAGGGCACTGCTTGGCCCAGAACGGCAGCCTGAGCCTGGACTGACAGCACAGACTGTCCGGACTACAGAGAAGACATAAAATGGGTGCTAATTCCCCTCCCTTTTATTTTCTCCTTGCATGCTGTTGAAGTTTTGAAGTGGCTCCTCGTGCCGCAGAAGCGCTTCGTTCACGTGCCGGGTATTGTCCTGAAGAAAGTGGTGGGGCTGTTCTCGCTGCAAGCTTGTACAGTGCTGTGATCATGAGATTCATGGGGTGAAGTTCAAAGCCAGAGCAGGAATTGTGTCTGTGTAATGTGCTTCTGAAGCCAAAAGGACAAAATGCAATATCACGGGAGTAGTTAAAATGAGAGCGCTTTGATCTAAGACATAAAAAGAGCAGAAAAAGCCTTTTTTTCCCAAAAAAAGGTTAAATATTAGCTATCAGTAAATCTAAACTGTGAACTTTCCCATTCAAGTCACTCCACAAAGGCTAACAGATGTCCCAGCACCGCACAGTTCCTCTGGTTAGTTCAAGAGACCACCCCAAAACGCACCTCGAGCCCAGATACCCGAGGGCCGGAGAAGGGGGTCCGGGAGCTGCGGGGCAGCAGCAGGGGCTGTGCGATACCCTGGGAGCCGCCGCCGGGCAGGGCAGGCGCCTGCTGCGGATCTGCTCGCGGACATCCCCGTCGCTGCGCTCCCGGCCTCCCCGGGGCGAGGCCCCGGCCCCTGCCCGCGCCGCTGCTTGCGCCGTTCGTGGTGCGACGCGCCCGTTGTGCGTGTCACGCCTCGGTCGGTACCCACTGAACAGACGGCAAGATTCTCAAGCCGTTTGTGTTTAAAAGTATAACCCGCTGTGCCCGAGGGAAGCGCAGCTATCTCCTACTCCTGCGTGCACAATAGAGTAACTTTATCTTCTGGTGGGAGATTTTCACGTGTCCAAGGGAGCACCAGGAGGCCGACGGTGCTGACCCGCCTTCCGCACGCTCCACAGCCCGTACGGGCAGGGTAGGAGCCGTACGGACCGGGCGAGGTGGGGCCGCGGAGGTGACAGACCCCTCTCCAGCCCCTCCGCCTTCAGCAACCCCCGGCAGCGGGCAGCAAGGGCCGGGGATAACGGCGGGTGTTCCTCTGACGAAGAGCAGCGGGAACGAAGCCGAGAGCCCGCGTCGCCCGGGGCACGTGCAGGCCTTGCTGATTTGAAAATGTGATAACGCTCCTCTGCGCCTACCAGCTAGTTACCCGGGAAAACACGCAGCCCTGAGACCGGACTGTACAGATTAAGGCAACAACTTCCTTACTTTTTTTCCCAATGAAACACAACAATAGAATAAAAGGTTTAGAAGAGAAAAAGAAAAAACCAAACCAAAAGCAGTTTTTCATGCGGGGATTGAACAACCAGTTAAACCTTCTGAATCAGCTTTGAGCTGTGTCCTCTTGGCAAATCAACC
Source organism: Phoenicopterus ruber ruber (assembly GCA_009819775.1). NCBI lineage: Eukaryota > Metazoa > Chordata > Aves > Phoenicopteriformes > Phoenicopteridae > Phoenicopterus > Phoenicopterus ruber. The sequence goes on from CM020219.1 coordinate 1,117,628, forward strand.
TACAAGTGATGGAAATTTGTTGCTTATTCTCCCAGGCTTCCAGGTGTGCTTAAATACAACACAGCAGAGACCAACACCAGTAACTCAACGAGCTTCCAGGACGCAGTGTATTAGCTAAGAATTCCGTGTTCTACACTTTCTGTCGACGCCACGCAGCAGGAGCCGTGCCTGGCGAGAGGGTTTCAGTGAGCTCGGAGCAGGGGAGGCTGGTGTGTACTTTTGCATACGTACACACACGGAGTCACGCGTGCTCTTTCTTATTTGCAAACCTCTGCGGGACGCCGCGGGCGGCAGGGATGGGCCGGGCAGCCAGGGCAGGCAGCGCTGCCTTGCCCCTGAGCTGCTCCTTGCAAATGGTTACGTTTCCTACGACTCAGTTCTGTGCAGATGCCAGTTTTGTTTCCTCTTGCAATGCCCGGGTTACACGAATCACAGAAATGCTCCTTTTCTGGGTGTCCCACTGCTCTGGCAGGGCGGGTGCAGGGAGGTGGCACAGGTCGGGGGCACGAGGCACCGAGCCCAGCACATGCCAGGGCTGCGTCTCTGGGCCGCATCGGTCCTCCCTGCGAGTATTGCTGCCCTGGAGGACTTTTTCATCCATTTCTAGGCCCAGTTTAATCCCACCTCTGTAGGCACACAAAGTGCTGGGAGTCAGGGCTCTTCCCCCTCATGGTGAGAATCACAGAATCCCAGAATCCCGGGATGGCGGGGGTTGGCAGGGCCCTCTGGAGCCCACCCAGCCCAGCCCCTGCCAGAGCAGGGTCACCCAGCGCAGGCTGCACAGGGCCGCGTCCAGGCGGGTTGGAATCTCTCCAGAGAAGGAGACTCCACACCCTCCCTGGGCAGCCTGTGCCAGGGCTCGGGCACCTCACAGTGAAGGATTTTTTTCTCCTGTTCAGGCGGAACTTCCCGTGTTCCAGTTTGTGCCCGTTGCCCCTTGTCCTGTCGCTGGGCACCACTGAGAAGAGTCTGGCCCCGTCCTCTTGACACCCGCCCTGGAGATATTGATAAGCGTTGGTGAGGTCCCCTCTCAGCCTCCTCTTCCTCAGGCTGAACAGCCCCAGCTCCCTCAGCCTTTCCCCACAGGAGAGATGCTCCAGGCCCTCAGCATCTCTGTACCCTCCGCTGGGCTCTCCCCAGTAGCTCCTCGTCTCTCTGGAACTGGGGAGCCCATAATCCATCCTTTCCCCTTCACACCGATGGATGTCAGAGGACTGCAGGACGCTGGTACCTGCCGGTACACAGAGCACACTTTAAGACCACAGTCCCGATCAGGTCGTATTCAAATCCCTGGCGGAACATCTTCTCTGTACAATAGCAGAGAGCAGTAAGTAGCAGCAGCCCTCAGAAATCATCCCCGCGGGGAGCCGGGCGCTGCAGACGCCGCACAGCCCTTAGCCCAGGCGTCTGCGTGGGTGCTGTGCGCGGCACCTCCCGCCTGACCTGCGCCCAGCGTCGGTCATTCCTGGTTTCGTAACCACTGACAGGGTTTTCAGAGCTTTGCACAGCTCAGAGGAATACACAGCCCTGTTCAGAGAGCGGGTTCCAGGGAACAGGCAGGTTAATGGAAGCTTACAGGGCTGTTTGTCACATAACAGACACTGGGCAAACGCAGCTGCAGCGCGTCGGGTCAGAAAGACGGGACGTGCGAGGCAGGAGAGCGTGTGCACGGTGCAGCATGCGGGCAAACCGCAGGCAGCGAGGAGATGAGGAAAGGCTGCAGCGCGAGTGTTTAATCATAAATATTTCAAAGCACGGAATTCCAAAAATCTGCCCAAGTAGGTCAGTGCCTTAGCGTGGCAGATGATTTGGGGGATGCGCAAGGCACGCTGCACGCGCGCTCCTCTCTGACACTTCGCTGTGCTGATTTTTACAGGCTTTGTCAGACAGACATTTATGTAAAGGAACCCACAAGCACCTCCTTTCCTCGGGGACATCTCCACGCTGCGTGTGCGTGGGTAGCTCCCATCAGCGAGCGTGAGAACACACCATGGCTGCTGCTCACAGCCGTGACGGCAGCTGAGAGCTCATTATGGAGCTGAGCCCTCAGATCACAGAGGTGCTGGACATGTTTCTGAGGGTTGGTTTCAGGAGGGAATTCATCCTCATCCTCATAAAACCTCATGCCTAACAGTGTAGAGACCTTTGCTAGGGCTGGCACGTAAGTCCCCAGGTGTTTGCATTTCTGTTTGCTCCTGGGCAAACCCTGGAGCAGCCGCACCCCTCAGCAGGGAGCCGTGGGGTGCAGTGAGGGTCCCCGTGCTGCCTCCCGCAGGGACAGCCTCCGAGTACTCTGTCCGCTCTCGCGGAGGCGACGGCTGGCCAGCCTGCTGCCCGGCTTTTCAGAGCTTCTCCCCACGGCGGCTGTTTGTGTCTCCAGCCTCTTCTGCCGCCCCACTGAGCTAAATCGTCCTTCCAGCGGTGGGCACCAGCTGGCAGCCAGCAGCACGGGAGCAAACCGAGCCGAGCAAGGAGCTGCAGGCACGGGCTCTGAGACACGGCTGCCCAGAAGCACCGAGGTTCAACGGAGGCCTGAACGGTAGGCAGGCAGATGCACAGATCTTGAGACAAATTATTTGGAAATGGTTATTCCAGCACCCTTTCAGTACCTGCCAGCTTGCTCCTGCTTGGCACCCCAAGGCAGGTTGTTGCCTCCCGCCCGCAGAGCCCTGGCACGAGCCTTCCTTGCCTCCGGCTTCACTCTTGTTATATCACAGTCCCCTACAAAGGGGAGTAAAATTATCGTGTGCCCTGAACCTATGCTCTTTTTTCCTTACAGCTTGTGCTGGAAGAGCCGGTGTCCCAGGCCTGGGCATGCCAGCCACAACCTGAACATCCAGCACGTCTCCAAGTCCTGAGCACCTGCTCCTGCTGCCAACAGCAAAGCAACCACCAACCTTGTCCATAGGGGACAAACCCCCTCACCCCATCCATTCTCTGCCATCTTGCAGAGCTGATTCTTCTCCTTTAGCAGCAATTCGTACCCTGGACATTTCCAAGCAGAAGAATAATTTCCCGAGCCAGGGGTGGCACCTGTGTCACCAAACTGTGCCACAGCCGGTGCCAGGGCTAGAGGACCAACACAAGCCGTGCCTGTACAAGCTGGCACCGTCATCATCTCCTTTTAGAGTTCAGAGGCACTGAGGTGGCTGGGGGTCATAGCCCCCATCCCTGCGACGCTGACCCCGTTCGGCGCAGAAGTTTGTGTGAGCTCCAGCCTCCCAGTCTGCAGACGCGGTGCCCATCGCTCCCGGGAACCTCCTCGGGGCTCTGGGTTTCACGATGCCGTTCCCAGGACGGTGCCCCTCGGGAATCCACCCACTCTTCTTGGCACATGGGCGCTGAGGTTTCGTGAAGATAAGATAAATTCGCTGCAGATGGCGAGCCACGGAGCACGCGTGGGGAAGCAGCCTGTATAAATATGACAGCGCGCACAGAAGCGTGCGTCTACTCTGAATTTCGCTGACGTCCGATAGGTAAGACTAACTATGGAAAGTTGTCTATCAGTGCTGCAGCGCAATTACGCTAATCCAGAACATCGGGGGTTTAATGCTCTGCAGAAAAAGCAAGTGGAACTGCTCTTCAGACCGCAGAAGTGTCGCAGCAACGTTGGCTTTTAAGTGAAATACTCCACAGCAGGCACAAATTAAACTTTTTCAAAACATGACCTTCTAACCCAAAAGATAAAAAAGACTCCTTGTTTTCATTTTTCTTTCTGTGTTAAGTACTCCCCCCCAATTGATAAAATAATAGCTATTGGCAGTCATACTAGAGTTATTTAGAATGCTTTTGTCAAGGGACTTGAATAAAGGCCATGGCACAGAGCTAGGAATTAGGCAGAAAATGTCAAAAGGCTGGCCTTAAGCCCATTAAACTTTATTTTTGTAGAGCTGACTTTCAGCTTTTCAGAATAAAGTGTTCCCTTGAAGTTCTTAACTTGTCTGACAATTCCTGAGAAAAACTGAAACAAATTACAGAAGTATTTCACCTTTTGCTGCATTCTTAGGCGAATGCTGACCAGAAGTATGCTGAAACCAGCTCATCTTGTTACTTAAAAAATAATCAAGCCCAGGAAAAAGCTAGAAGTAAGCTGGGAAAGTTGTATTTTTAATAATCCTATATATAATTTTATAAATTAATAACGGTGCACAGGCAAGGAACCCTCTGACTTGATGTGGATTGGTAACGTACAAGTAATATTCCTGCGCAGGAGCGCGGCCAAGGCCGACCGCTAGCAGTTGCACGTGGAGGGGACGCCGGTCTCTGCCCGGCGGCCGCAGGTTTGCGTGCGGCTGCCTCTGCCTCCAGGCACCGGCGCAGCCGACGGTGCCGCTTCCCAGCTGCTCCTGCCGGGCAGAGCCGAGCCCGACCCTGACGCCACAACCGCCACGTGCCCACGCGCTCAAACTTCTTCCATCGTGCAGCCCCGTGGGCGGAGTGGCAGCGTGCCGAAGCAGCGTTTGGTGGGTAAGCGTTGCTCCATCAACTGCCTGAACTCAATTTTAAACAGCCTTTTGCTTCCGTCAATCAGCTGCATTTTCAAATTTGCTAGCAAGAGGAGTTTTTGGGGTGCTTTTTTTTTTTTCCTTGGGGGGGGAGGGAATTTTGGATTTTTTGTTTGTTTGTTTGTTTTAAAGAAAAAGATATTTAAACTTTAGATTCCAGCCACACCAAGGTCCTTTCCTTCCCCGCTGCGCCCCATGCACTGCAGCCCGTTTCCCCATACCCCCTTCCTCACGCAGCCAGCTCCGTGGGGATGGCGGCAGCCAAAGCCACTGGCGTGCTAAAAGGAACAAAGATACGCTGCAAGCCACAGTCCGTGACCTAATGGTATCGCCTGCAAAACTCAGCCTCCCGTCAACACTGTCAATCATCGGCTTCGCATTATGGAAAGAACCTCACACCCCCATTAAAGACAAAGGTGTTATTCAAAATGGTTGGAACCTCGCCAGTTACACTGAAATTCAGTTAATAAAGTCGGAGGTATGTACTGTCTGGTCACATCACATGCGTTTTATGATAGATAGCAATAATAACGCTTCTCCAATCTCAGCTGTAATATTCATCTAACCAGGCAAACTCCTTTAGATAACCTACAGGGCAACCTTTCCTAAAGTAATTATAGTAGTAAAGTCATTAGCTATTCATTTTGCTCTGCAAAATACCCATCTTAAAATTAGTTAATGCTCCCAGTTGAATATTACAGAACTGATTAGTTTTCACCTTTCTGCAGATTCACCTTTGCTATCAGAGCAAACCCCCGCGCTCCTCAATAAACGCCGGTGCCGGCTGTGCGGGTTTGTGTCGCCGATGTCAGCAACTGAGCACCAAAATACACTCTGCTTTTCGTGCAAAACGCTCCCTTACTTTTTCCCTCAGGTTCTTGGGCACCATTAAGGTGACACCACGCTGACTGTTGGCTGGGAAGCGCTGCCATCGATTCGTGCTGGGGCTGAAGGGCCCCCCCGTGCCGTGGCCTCCCCCGGGGTGCTGCTGCAGGGGAGCGGGGCACCCAGGGGTGCTGCGAGCGGGTCACCGCACCGGTTGCACGTGGCAAACCGAAGGCTGGACCAGCTCTTCACGCATGTCCTGGCCTCTCCCGCCTGTGCCTGCGCCCATCCCGGCTACAGCTTTAGGAAGTAAAGGGGAAGTAATTTTCTTTTGACCTTTCTCCTTCGCCGCTTGGAAGAGGCTGGGATACAATTCAAACCAGGCTGTGGCGGCAGCAGCAAGAGAGGCGGTTGCCAGCCACAAAACTCACCAAGGTGACAGAAAAGACCTGGCTGGGAAAAATATAAAGACCACAGTTTGCCCAGCAACCCAAGGAAGGATATTTGGATGGACAATATCCGTGTAACCAACATATTGATGAAAACACTGAAAGGACTAACACCAGTTCCTAGTTTCATAGCAGCATAAACTTATTGAATTTTACTGAATTTTAATTCAACTTTCATGGTGGTCAACTTCAATTCACACTCTAACATCCAAGCTTCATCAATCACTGCCCGATGTGATGCTCCTAATGCAAAATTATTGAAGAAATTCCCCAAACGGTTGTGAAATGTCAGTTTGTTTTCCAGTCCAGCACAAAAAGAAATACTGAGGAGCCGTACTCTTGTATCGGAGAGAAACCCGGGGCTGCGGCACGCGTTGGCGCTGCGGGGCCGCGGGGCCGCGGGGCTGCGGGCTGGCTCTGCGGCGCTGCGCGCAAGCGGCACGTCTTCAGCTCGAGGGGGACGTGCAAGGTGGTGCCTATGGAAGTAACCCGATTTCAGATACGGAAACTGAGGGTGAGTTAAATGTTGGTTTTTTAAAGGCTTATCTTATAATTTCGCAACCAGCTGTGAAAGGAAATCGTGCAACACTCGGAAGTATTGGTGGATTATAAAGGGCAAAAAGAAACAATTCCTGCTTGTGCGCGTGGATTAAGAATGCGCCGAAAAGGAGAAAAGTCCTGTATCTCGCACAAGGTGTGAGGATGTCGCACGCGCCCTCAGTGCTCGGGGGGGAAAGGCAGGACTGGCCGGAGCTTCGGTCTGTCTCCTTTTCCCCTGGGCTGCCCATCAGGGATCCGGGACGGGCAGCGCCCGCCTGGTGGAACCCCCCGTGCCCCAGCACGTCCCCCGGCGCTCGGGACACGCACAGACAGGGCTTGCAGGGCCTCGCCACGCCGCCGGCACCACAACACCCGCAGCAACGCCGGGCTCTGCTGCGCGGCTTAACCGAGGTCACAGACCCACAGAATCCCAGAATGGTGGGGGTTGGCAGGGCCCTCTGGAGCCCACCCAGCCCAGCCCCTGCCAGAGCAGGGTCACCCAGCGCAGGCTGCACAGGGCCGCGTCCAGGCGGGTTGGAATCTCTCCAGAGAAGGAGACTCCACACCCTCCCTGGGCAGCCTGTGCCAGGGCTCGGGCACCTCACAGCGAAGGAGTTTTTCTCCTGTTCAGGCGGAACTTCCCGTGTTCCAGTTTGTGCCCGTTGCCCCTTGTCCTGTCGCTGGGCACCACTGAGAAGAGTCTGGCCCCGTCCTCTTGACACCCGCCCTGGAGATATTGATAAGCGTTGGTGAGGTCCCCTCTCAGCCTCCTCTTCCTCAGGCTGAACAGCCCCAGCTCCCTCAGCCTTTCCCACAGGAGAGATGCTCCAGGCCCTCAGCATCTTCGTAACCCTGGCACTATCATGCAATTGCCATAGATTGGGATATTTACTACAGCAAGGTGCAGCTTTCGCTCGGGAGGAGAAAGCGTTCATCTCTGAAGGCCTTACCCAAGAGCTGCTTCCCAGTTAGGCTTTGCGCCATCCTAAATGCAGTTTCGAGAAGCATAAAGTCACGCCAGAGCAGGGTATTTCAGTACGTGTCTCACTAGCACCACGCACAGATGTAAATCCCCTCTTACAGCTGTTAGTGCTTCCCTGATGATAACATCTGGGATGATTGCAGCTTTTTTGGGACCAGGATTGCGCTGTGGGACTTGATTTGTCTGCTGCGACGGCCAACCCACTGCCAACGTAGTGCCCTGCCAGGCTTGACCCCCTCCGGTGAGCACGGCTTAATTTGCAGGCGTGCAGGACTGAAGAGCACTTTCCTTCCTTCCCAGCGTTTACTTCTGCACCTATCGCTCAGTCTCCCCTGGGGCACGTGGGCTGCGGCTGCAGGGGTGCACGGCTGAGCATGACCCGGAGGAACCCATAATTCAAAGGCTAAGGTACAGGACTTACAAATAGCAAGGGGAGTAACGAAGTATAGAGTCACCCATTAACAAAGCAGGTGCACATCAAATGCCATGGAAAAGGCTGACTGTGGTTCTCTACCTGGGACCAAGACAAAGAGTATTTGTTTTCGAAGGATGGCAGCACAGGATCGAGTGGGGAAAACACCTGAGAGAAACCAACCTGAGGTTCCTGTCGATGATCTAAATTTATCATAAAATACTGAATTAACCAAAGCATTATCTGAATCATTAGCAATTGATTGTGAGAATAGATTAGGGACCCAGAAACACATGCAAAAAGCTGCTACAGACGATTCTCTGGCAAAGGACATATTAAACACTATCGAGCAGGGACTCTACTGGTTGTGCTTCTATTAAATATTAATGACTTCAGCAACACAAGTGGGGGAACTGTGAATGACATCAGTATGGGAATGATTACAAGTGCTTTGGCAGATAGGATTAGAATTCAAAGTGATCTTGATAAATTGGAAAATGGTCTGAAATCAAAGAGACAAAATTCAATAGAGACAAGTGCACATACAAATGAGAGAAAAACAAATATTCAGATACCAGAATAGGGATTGCCTGCTAGGCAGCAGGATTGAAAAAAGCAGCAGTGGTGACAGCTGAAAACAAACCGAACATGAGTTAATAATGTCATCTTGTCACAAAAGTAATATACCGGGATCTACACAAGCTGGCGTAATGTGTCGGATATGCAAAGGAACGCTCCCGCTCTCCCCGGGGCGGATAGCACGGCAGGGCACGGCGGTCAGGAGGGCACGTGCTCCGGGGATGGCCCGGAGGTGCCCGGCAGGCGCGGGCTGTGCTCCAGCTGGGCAGCGGGAAGAAGCCGGGATGGCGGAACCGGCTGGGGATGGCTGGGGAGCACAGAGCCGCCGCCGGTTAACGCCGGGATCAGCGCTCGGACCGGCTACTGGGAAAAAGTTTTAACTCTCCGGAAAGCTGTGGAAGAACTTAATTAGCGAGCGAATGGAGATCCTCTCGTTTGTGAATTTCGAGGCGGATGTGACACGGTTTGGTACCTGCCAAACACGGTCTAATTGCATCTAGTCTCGCCTCAGAGGGCGCGGGGCACTGGCTGCTCTCCCGAAGCGCTTTGCAGCTTGCAGGGTTCCTCTTCCATCGCCTTCTGTCGCATCGAGTGACAGCACGCGTGCGTCCAGGCCAGCAAGGGAAGTCCAGAAGAGCCCTAAAACGGGGGGTAAGGCTCCTAAAATTATGCCTCACCAATATGTTTCCTCTTGAAAACTTTTCTTTTTGAGATCTGCCTTCTAGCCAGCTTTCAGTCCACGCCGGGGTGCTTCGTTGGTATTACGCAGCGGTATTTTGGTACTACCACGCGATACACGTCTGGGTCAGAGCGATGCATTTCAACGTACTCTCTCTGCTGAGATGAGCTGTGTGGCAGGCTGTGCTCGTGCACCTGCACGAGGGAGAGAACGGCGCGTTGCTGCCCGTGCCCTCTCACAGCAGCAGCCGACATGGCGTGGCGGTGCTTTCCTGTCCTTATCGTACCTCCCGAACTGCCGGCATCGCTGCGAGAGGTTACAGAAGGCGGCGATCTCCAGCCCATTTCATCCTGTGCTGGTGCCCCCGGCCCGCTCCAGGAGGGGAAGAAGTGTCTCCCCGTCTCCTGAGTGTCAAATCCATGTTACTAAAGGGCTGCTGAAGGTTCACCCCATCAGCACATAATTCAACTTCAAGCAAAAGGGATCTCCACCTTCTGTGGACACATTTACAGTTTTCTTTCTGTTTTGTGGGGGGGTTTTTTGGTTTGTTATTTTAGTTTTGATGCAGAAGCTCAATAGGTTGTTATTGAGGACACTGGTTTTTAAGGCCCTGAGCTACTCGTGGCACCCAAAGCCACGCAGAGAGCAATCCCAGGTAGGAGAAATGATGAACTGCCAGCCATGCTAGCAAGAGGTAAACTGGCCCAGAGGGGATGCTTTCCCGAACAGTCGGGCAGGACAGAAAAGACATGTATTAGGAGAACATACGTTGAGAGAACCTAAGAACTACAGATCAGCTGATCCGATGAAATTCCCACATATCCCTCTCTAATCACTGGGATACCAGGACGGGGTTGTTCCCTGAGCCATTTCTAACCAGGCTTTATCAGGCCAGTTGGCAACAGCTGCATCGACGCGGGATCGGTGATTTCCTTGGGGATGTATTTCATGAAGTACTAGATGCTACAAAGAGAGCACGTACCTGGCAACGTTTCCTCCCCTCATCCTTCCGCTGGGGAGCACCTTTCCCTTCCTCCCAGAAAAACAGACAAGGAGGGAGATGCTCTCCAAGCAACCAAGAGCATCCCCAACCGGCCCAGAAATACCCTCAGTCTTTCCTGTAACAGCAGGCTACTAAATCACAGGATCAGAACAGACGGCTCTCCAGACCACACCGCCTTTTTGAATCAAGGGCTGTTTGAAATAGCGCATAACTTGCCGAGGAACATTTATCCCTTGCTTTAAAATACCGGCAGCTGAGCAACCGCTGCAGACCTGCCCCGGCTCTTCCAAAGGCACGAGCACCTCTCATTTCAGATTTGAGCTAGGCTAGATTTCAAATTCCCATCTCTAAGCCTATCTGATATATAGTGCATTGGGGTGGGGGTGGGGGTATTTTTCCTAAAAAATCTGATATTTTTCCTAAAAAATCTGATATTTTTCCACAAAAGACTTCACTTTGATAGAACACTTGTTTTTTTGTAAGTTTGCTCATTTAAAAAAAAACCCAAAACATACCTAAATATAAAAGTCATGGTTGAAAACCATGGTTGAAATCTTCCTGTTTGAAGATGGAAGATATTGCCAAAATAAAGTCAGGTCATATTTCAGAACTGGGTGTTTATGAAGTTCCCATCCATTTCTTGTTGATGGTCTGCGTTGTTTGCACAGCACAGCGTGCTCACTGCTTTCTTTCCCCCCTTCTTATTAGGGAAGAAAGAGGAGTAGTTACGAGTAGGTCTTAATACCTACTTCCCCTTCTTTTTGTAGCTCAGTAATTCATGGTATTTTTGCCATTCCCTTTCCTTCGGCAGGTGGCAGAACATGGCACAATTTTGTCAGCACAGACCGCGTGAATTCCCCCGGACCCTCTGCTCTGTTCACGCTGCACGTGCAAAGTTTCACTTGTGAGAAAGTCTAAGGACAGCAAAGCAACATGAGCTAAAACCCAGCGTGTTTAGTGGAGTTATATGAGCTTTTAAAAACAGAAATAGGGCTCAGGGCATGGCTCCTTCCCGCTAACTGTCCTGCAGTTTGGATTCAACATAAACGTGCATATTTAGCATAAAAAAGATTGAATCGGAAGCAAAGCTCCACTCCCATCCCCAACGGACTGCTGCCTCAGCTGCACGAGAGGTTCACATCAGCAAATTTTCAAAGCCAGCACTTTACAATGTACTTTTTTACGTACCCACCAGAGGTTATGGGATGCTTATGATAACTGCACAGAATAATACCACATAAAGTACATTTTCCTCTCTCGCTGAGGCATTTCTGTACCGATACAAGAAACTCCTGGAGATCCTTCTCTCTCATTTATTCCTCATAGGCTGACAATATCGAAAATTGTTTGTGCCCTTGGGGTGTGGATGCTGTAGGTTACCATCCTCTGCCCCCAAACAGCAAACCCTGCTCCTGGAGGGTTTTGCCAGGCTGTGACCATTTGCAACCTTCCCAACTGAGAAGCAACAGCCCTGCTGCAACTGCCTTGCCCACGCTGGCCCCGTGGCCGGGAAGAAGCCCGGGGCCGCGGAGCTCTGCAGGGCACCCTCCGGCTCGGTCCCCAGCGTGCCGGGCAGGGCGGTGCTGCTCACGGGAGAGGGGACGGCGCGGTGCCGGGCTGCATCGGGGCAGAAGCTGCCTCAGACAAGGCAAGAAACCGCCTCGGCACCCGCGCCGGGCGCTTGCGGGTACCTGGGCAGCAGGAGCAGGGAAATGAGGCATTTCCCGGCATTCAGGGTGAGGCTGCAAAGGCATTCACGCACCAGGCTCCCGTGGCTTTCCGCTGGCAGAGAGGGGACATGGGAGGCAGTCAGGCGCTTGGAGACCTTCGCAAGAACCGAGCATCAGCGTCCGGATGGGATGCGCTAACTTTTGAATCAGCGTGCAGCTCAGGCTTTGCAGCACAGCCTGGAAATCCAGTTTGAGCTTCTTTTATGGTGAAGTCCAGGATAACACACAAAATACAGCTGTCCCCCAATTAACCTGTAGGGCATATTCTAAGTTTCTAATTCTCAGTGCTCATCCAGAGCACACCTACTTTAAAAATCAGGTTTCACTGCAGTAGGGCTAGGTCTGAACCAGGGTAAACAAGAACAGAATTTCCTGCATTCATTCTAGCGTTTGCATAAAAGATATCTTCCTTCACCTTTGCAAATAGGGGACAATGGTAATTTGTTATGTGCATTAAAATTATAATAATGCTTTTCGGTACCATCAAGATTACATTAGGAAGCTCTGTGTTCCCAAAGGGAAGATTAAAGTGCAAGTCTAATAGCATGATTTGTTCTTCAGCGGAGCGCTCTTGTGCAGCTTGGAACAAAATATTCCCAGCAGAAAATATCCGAAAGAGCCTGCGAGAACAGTTTCTTTACTGTACCAGATCTGTGGGCAGGTGAAAGCTGCGTTTTCTATTTTTGTTGTTGAGTTTTCTTGAACGCCGGAGAAGCTTGAATCTGTAGGTAGGTGACCTGTTACCCAGGGGACCTGCAGTAACTTCTGGAAGATGCTGCAGACAGGTAAGATAACAGACACATGGCTGAGATGTTGGTTTTAGGGTCTCATCCCCCCCGGGAGCACCACCTGCCTGTGCCGACCGCCTGAGACAGCACTAAAGGCGATGCTTGATGCCAGGATTAATTCAAAGCTAATAATAAAAGTATGAAGGAAAGAAGACTAGGCTTGGGCAGCAGTGGGGCCCCACACCAGCCCCGCAGCTCCCCGGAGGTGCTGGGTGAGCTCCTCTGGAGCAGCCCGGCGGTGCCACAGGTGCCTCCTGTGAGAAGCCAGGGGCTCTATCTGCAAAGATTGAACCCAGAAATTAGGGAAGACAGAAATATAGACCCTGCCGGATCTGTTCAGAGCACCACGTCACATGAAAGCACACACCTGTCTTTACTGAAACCTTCCCCACTTAACTAGATTATTTGTAAATTCACTTTGAACTTGAGTAGATAAAGCACGACTCCCGCTGAAGCTGGTAGTGATCCACCTATCTCCAACCATCGCTGGTTTGGGAGGGTATAGGACTGGTATATAACATTTTGTTACTGCAGGTTTAGATAGGACCAGAAAGACAGAGTTCACACAGCTGACGATATAGTGCACATTATAGCAACCACCCAGCACACACCAGTCTTTCCCGTTCGGAAGGGAGACCCGCCACACAGCGCCATTTCAATGCCACCTCCCGTTCCTTCCCTCTCGCCAGCCACGCCAAGGTTTGAATGACAGGCAAAATTAGCTCCAACAGACAGATCTATACAGGGTTTGATGTCAAAGACAGCCTCCCCATGGCACGGCTGGGCTTAGCCTCGTCATTTAGCACCAGCTGCATCCGAACACACGCAATCTTCAGAGAGGAGCTGGAACAGCCTTCAGCTGGCCGGCTACGCACGGAGACCTAAATCACCACTTCTAACCGAGGTAAAACTGTATTCACCTTCTTCTTTGAGCTCTAAACCGCCACGTTTGTTTTTCTGGGAGATGAATCATGCAACCTTTTGCTAACTCTGCGGCTGCACTTCCCACCAAGCCCAAAATCAACACCTTGAGTTTGCTGTGAAAATCCCTGGAGACGCCGAGAAGCCGAAGAGCACACAAAATTGTCCTCCCAGGCTGCACGCAGTGGACCCTGACTGGCAAGTCCTGTGTCAACAGGTCTCATTTTCAAGATGAATCATAGATCTCACACGATAAAATACACCGTGCTGTTAGGAGTGCACTGCATTGCTTCTGATTCTTCAAGCAAAACGTTTTTTTTGCCTTCTTTCTCAACTCTTTCTAAATTGTCCTTAAGAGTTGCTTTCCCTGCAATGGATCGCTTCCACTTTTAATCTTAATTAGCAGAGAAACTAAACTCCTGCCAAGCTTTGTGCTGCTTCATTATATAGCTGAAAATGTGTTGGGAATGCTTGTGTGACACCAGAACCACTTATTTTTTCTACCTCTACAAAAATGACGGAAAGTATCAGAGAATGAGGGTTCCAGACACCCGGCAGAAGAATGCCCCGCAGTGGGCTTGGAGCCGGCCCGTAGCGGAGCAGCCGGCTGCTGATGCGCAGCACAGCTCCTCTGCGTATATTCAACACTTCAGACCTTTTTCAGCTCCTATTCCTGTAAAAGAAAGACATAAAGAGGCAAAGAAATGGCAGACGATGCTACTAAGAGGATTCAAAAGGCAGACACTCCAGCACGGAGAGAACAATTAGAGAGCCAATTAACATACAGGCAATATATCTCCTGACCAGAAATAAGGATGCTGGCTGAAAGCGAACTTTATTGACTCAGCATTTTCCCAGCTGATTTATTTTGGAGAGAAAATAAGGTATATCTTTTTTTCCTAGTAGATTTACTCTCTTTTTATCCTGTCTAGCTTGTTGGCCATTTCTCTGTTCCTTTGCCCATTTAAAGCACAAGTTACAATAACCAGGAATACAGCACTTTTTCATAAAACAATACTTCATGCACACAGGGAGAAATTGCAGAGGCCCTAAGAGCAGACTGGGCTTTGCTGCTGCCAGAAGAGCAGACCTGGATGTGAGAAATGGTGTGGGGTGAGAGCAAGGCTCTCCTTAGCTCCGTGCCCTGGGTTTCCGTGGGGGCTGCAGCAGCCGGGGATATCTGCCAAGAAACTCCTCCAGCTGCCCATCCCGCCTTTGGCAGGCAGGGAATTCCATACCCAGAGCAAGGTCTGAGCGACCCAGAGGTGAGACTTCTGCCAACAGACGGCAGGCGCCCTGCAAAGGCACCGAACCGATGGGAGCGAGCGGGGAAAGTGCTGTTTTCATATCGTAAATGCAGGTAAATCCGGGACCATCGTCCCGACACCGTGTTCAGCCCTGGTCACCACACCTGCACGATCTCCTTGTTAGCAGGAGGGTCAGAGATCTCAGCAGGAATACCTAGAGACCTGAAAAGGCTCCCGGAAAAAGCCAGAAAAGAACTGTAAGTTCTTAAACCTGTGACCTTGATTGGCACACTTGGCACTGCCAGAATATAAAATGTCCTATGTCAGAAGAATAACAACCTAAAAATGGGTCTAAAGGATAGGAAGAAAGTAAATGAGGGAGTGCAAATAAATGAGAAAATCATTTAATCAAAAAGGTGACAAACTCAGGGCAATAAAATGATTATTTTCCCTAAAACATATAATTAGCTCTGATCCTTTGCTACAAAATTTTATTGAAATCAGGGACGTGACAGGTTTAAAAATTTATAGGTTTTGGGTTTGGGCTTGGTTTTTTTTTTTTTTTTTCTTTACAATTATCAAAAAAATACCCAAAGCTGCCGGCTGAGGCGCCGGGCAGGCACTCAGGCTTCGGAGAGGGTCCTTCCTCCCGCCCACCGGCGAGTCTGCCCTCGGAGCAGGGCGGTTTCGGCGGCCGCACCGCAGGGCTGCACCTTTGGTTGCAGGAGGGAAACCTCACCGTCGCCCACTTGGCCAAGCTGCAGGGACAATTAGCACGTCTGCATTTTCTCCAGGCAGCTGAAGTTAATGACACAGGTGACAGAGGCAACTGCAGAAGCACTTCTGTCTGCTCAGTCCCCTCCAGTTACGCCTGTTTCTCACCCAGCAAATGCCTTGTGATTAACATTATTAAAATCCACTCACGTACATAACCTGCGTTTACGCTTGCAGAAGCAAAGCACAGGTTGCGGGTCTGCGGTCGGATGCACAGAATGGCGTTCCCAGAGCTGCCACCATGCGTGCGCTGGCGGACGAGAACCTGCCATGGAGGCAGCAGGTGCCCAGTGCCCACAGGCAGCCCCGGCACCGGCTGCTCTCTGCCACGGCACTGATCCTTCCTGCAGGGCCCACTCGTCTGTCGGCTGGTCCCGCCCAGAGAACCTTTTCATGAGGGTTGTCAATGACTGGCATGACACAAATGTGTTCCTACCAGCCTCAAAAGCTTTGGTAAGCAAAAGGCGAGAATCATAGAATCATGGCATTTTGGTTGAAAGAGACCTCCAAGATCATCGAGGCCAACCGTTAACCCAGCACTGCCAAGGCCACCACTAACCCATGTCCCCAAGCGCCACATCTACACGGCTTTTCAATCCCCCCAGGGATGGGGACTCCACCACTGCCCTGGGCAGCCTGTGCCAGGGCCTGACAGCCCTTTCGGGGAAGAAATGGTTCCCAATATCCAACCTAAACCTCCCCTGGCACAACTTGAGGCCGTTCCTCTCGTCCTGTCGCCTGTTCCTTGGGAGAAGAGACCGACCCCCCCTGGCTCCAACCTCCTTTCAGGGAGTTGCAGAGAGCGAGAAGGTCTCCCCTCAGCCTCCTTTTCTCCAGGCCAACCCCCCCAGGTCCCTCAGCCACTCCTCACAGCACTTGTGCTCCAGCCCCTTCCCCAGCTCCGTTGCCCGTCTCTGGACACGCTCCAGCCCCTCAGTGTCTGTCTTGGAGCGAGGGGCCCAGAACTGACCCCAGCACTCGAGGTGCGGCCTCGCCAGGGCCGAGCACAGGGGGACGATCCCTGCCCTCATCCTGCTGGCCACACTATTTCTGTAGAGGAGAGACCAAACCCACCGGACACAGATATTAAATGTGCTTCCCAAAGCCTCAGCTAAGACAACTGTCCTGCTCAGCACCACCAAACCCTGGCGCAGGAGCCGTCCTCCTCCGGTGAGCCGCACCAGAAAGGGGACCTTTGCACCCTTCAACCCAAATAAGGTTCGCACAGCTAGAGGACATGGGTCAGCATCTGCAATTAACTGCGCTGAGCCGCTCCGGAAAACAAGGCATTTACATGAAATTAAAATGGATCAACCTGTGACTGTTTTGTCAAGATGGCTCTCATCAAGACCGGTTTGCATAAATATTCTAATCAGTGCTCTCATCCTGCCCCTCTCCTTACAGTCGGTGATAAAGTTAGACTTTTCTCAGAAAATTATTCATGATGTTTATTCATGACGCTGTTTTTTTCAGGGAGCTGCGATCCTCAGAAGAACTGAAGCGCGGGGGTGAATACCAACCGCAGGCGTGTGCCAGACAGGACGCGGTGGCTGCGACTGGTAAGAGGTGTCGGTGGGGGATGCTGAGGGTGGCAGTGCGTTCCCAAGACCGTACATCCAGCCCCGGGGCACCAGGACGCAACCTGATGAAGCTCAGAGGCTCACGAGAGTGATTCGAAGCCTGCAAAGCCAGTTTTATACAGAGAGACAGGTTACAGGCACTTGACCTTTTTAATTTATCCAAGGGAAGAGTAACAGCCAATTTCAGTGTGTTCTTTAGTGCCATCACGGGGAGGTGATTCTGATACCAGGCAGCTCTTTAACGTAGCAAAAACAGTCATAATGAGAGCCAAAGGCTGGCAGGTGAAACTAAACAAATCCAGAGTAGGAATAAAGTTAATTAAGCAGTGAGGCAGCTAACCTAATACGGAGCAGATTCTCTATCATTGGAAGACTTAATTAAATGATTACCCTTTACGAGATGCCCTAGCTCAGAGGTTGCAGGTTTCATGGGAGCCCTGGGTGGGAGCTGTGGGCCAGCACAGCCCCCCGGGTGCTCGCCACCCACGGCAGGGCCCCTGTGCTGGGCTTGGCCATCAGACTCGGCAAATTTCCAACAACATTTTCCAAATTTCCCCCAACAAATTTCCCCTTGTCACTTCTCTGGGTAACAAGAGGAAATTCAGGTTAAGGTTTTACAGGTGTTTACAAGCTGATTTGCAACTCCAGGTCTTGGTGCCAAAGTCACTTTCAAGAGCAGGTATTGGCCATCCGAACCATTTAACTGGCATTCCTGAACGAAGCAGCATCCAAATGACTTGACAAAGCCTCAGGTTCTGTACGGTGTGGTGAAGCCCTTGACATCCACCCTCCCCAAGGGTCAACCTCTGTGTCCTGCTGCCACTCGCCTGCTGCCACCTTGTCCCAGGCTCTGAGAGAACTGGCGGGCAGGAGGACCTAGATCTGCAGGCAGCTTCTCTATCTTTAACGCGGGGATAACTGCAATGCACTTTTATTTTGCCGAGATCTAAATACTGCCAAGTATACGGATATCTTGTACAGCCGGTGGTCATCCGAGCTTCCCAGAATAGCTCAGACAGGGAGCTACAAACATGGAGCAGTGAAAGCTCCCGAGAGCAGATATATTTCAGATACGCACCTGAAATAGCCTGGCAGAATTCTGTTACAGCAGGGCCTGTTTCAGATCGCATTGCATAGTACATGGGAGAAAGGTGAAATAAGAAGCAATCTAGAGAAGTAATAAATTAGCCAGTCAGCAGTGTAAGGTGGTCCCTTCTCCCACCCCCCTCCGCAACGACAGTGTTGGACCACTCTGAGTGTCCCCACAGGCATCAGTGAGATGTAAAGACCCCGCCGAGCAGCCCCACCTGCTCTGATGGATGAACAGCCCTGGCCTGGTGCCCCGTCAGTGCTTTTGACAGTCCAGTGCAATGCCCGCTCATGGTTAAGATGCAAACTGGTTGGAGATCAAACAGAAAAGTGGGAGCTGGGGAGGCCACAACCACATGTTACTGATTTTGCTGCCACACTAAAAGCTGCAGAAAAAAGAAAAGCAAAGAAAAAAATTCAGTGCGACAAGACACGAGGCACGAGGCACACTTTACTGAGCAAAACACAGGGGAAGTGTCACGAGTCGGCAGAACATCCAATGGAAGCGGGAAGTGCTCCCACGGAAACCGCGGGATGCTCCGTCCTGTGCGCCGAGGGCAGCTCCCCATCCTGCAGGCAAGAGACCTGCCGGGCCAGACGGCCGGGGGAGTGCGCAGAGCGAACAACGGAAAACGCAGGGGGTGAAAGATGAATAAATCAGAGGAATAAGACCACAAGGATAAATCAGAGGAATAAGACCACAAGGAAAGACAAAAAATGAGAAAATGGCTAAAGAAAAAAGTCTGAGAATTAATGCTTTGCACAAGACAAACGTGTAAACGCTTCTCTAAGTGAATCAGATGCTGTAGAGGAAGATGGGGGGCTGCCACTTCCAGAGGGCCTGGGCAGAAGGGAGTGCAGCTGCAGAGAGAGCAGGCGCTGCTGGCTACAGCGTCCAGCCCTGCCTGCAGCCCCACCCTTATCACCGCAGGCACACAGAAATAGGTATATTTTCCAGCAGGAAGCAAACAAAAACGGCAAAAGCAGAGGCTAAACAGAAGGGGGTTGGAAAAAACCAAACCCCACAGGCAGACCACGAGGAAAGAGCAGAACCTGCTCTGCAGCTCCTCAACGCGCAACCGGCTGTTCTGGAGGACGACAGACTAGAGGGAGTGACAATAAGAGCAGACTCGGCTGAGGCCAGCGTGGGGCTGAAGAAAAGTCATATTGAAAAACAGACTGAGGGCAAACAGACAACTAAAGTCTGCCTAAGTTAAACGGGGATGGCCCCCAAAGCAAACAATCTTTGACCAGGCACAGATTAATACAGGCATATTCAGTACATCTTTATAAAACCTCATTCTCTTGTTTGGGAAAGTAACACCAGGAAAGAAAATGATGAAAGAACACACCAGCTTGCCTGACTTAAAAAAAAAATATCTACGAGTAAAGCAGTAGCTTTTTCCATACAATATTTACCTGGAGCCCACAGACCTGTTCAACAGGTGGGACCAAAAGGTCCCAGCGAGCAGGTACTGGGCACAAAGGCCACCGCAGCACGGCTGTGTTCCTGCTGGACTGGATCAGATAGCGCGTCTGCTTCAAAACCTGCTGCAAATGTCACAGAAGCGATTAATCAGTGATCAGCAAGATCTGGACATAGCAAATAAAGCTGGACACGGCCCAAATGCCGCCAGATGGGACTCGCGTAAGAAACTTGTTGAAAGTCATTACACAAGAATGTAAACACTTGGGGTTATCTAATGCAACTTTGACATTAAAAAGGACGTTCACCTCCACGTGATGTACTTCCACATCAGGGAAGATGGAGGAATCACTGGAGTAGGATCAGAAGACACATGAAAAGAATTGATAGGGTGGAAGGAAGCTGTGTTTCTGTGAAGGAAAGGCATCCCGCACGAATCCGAGTGCTGTGAAGGGGCCATCAGCGTATGGGCAAGAGACGTGTTTGAGTCCTCTCTCCAGAAGGCAGGGAGGATTTCGTATTCATCTGAGTCCGGTATTCTGTTCTTCATCACCATTCCTATTAAATTGCTGATGCAGAAATCAGACTTACTGGTCTTCAGCTTGCAGGATCATGGTTGCCATCCTTCTTAAAAGGATACGTTAGATCTTTCTGTTCTCTGGCATCAAGGCTGAGCTGAGCAATAGCTTATGGGCTAGTTTGCAGAGTTAAAACACGCTGCATCTCGTTTCCTCCAGCTCTTGGGAGAATGCTGTCCAGCCCTGGTTCCTCTGCTGTGCTTTCGGCTTGTTCTGAAAGGTCTTTCCGGGGACCTTCAGGTGGGGCGGCCCCAGCCTTGCTGTCTGCAGAGAGCCGCTGCGGGGCTGAAACCTCGCCTCTCCCGGAGCGCTTGTCGCAAAGCGTTCATCAAGCTTCCCCTCCCCTGCCTTCATTAACTGTTGGCCTCGAGTTTCTGTTACACCTCAATTCTAATCCCCGTAATAAGAGTTTTATTATTAATTCCCAAGTCTGTTGCTCCTCAGAAAATTTTTGAGCCCTATTAAATGCAAATCTGCAGTAATTAGCTAGTTCTTACGCTCTTTTCTATTTTCCTCCTTTAGGAAGGATGTGCACGTTTTGGAGACTGCCTTTTCGCTTTTGCTTTCCTCTGAAACACCGGGCTCCCATGGGGGCAGAGCTGGAAGGAGATGTGAAAGGGGAGCGTGTCCTGAGAGCGCTCTGCGATGGGCACCGGCACTCGGAGCCGCTCGCCTGGTATCTCCCATGTGAGCTCTGTTTTCCACAAGCATTTTTGCTGCATTATCTGATCCCTTAATTATCTTGCTCCATTTTATATAGCTCTTCTTCTACAGTTATTACTAGCATATATATTTTTTTACTTTCCGCCTTTTACAAGAATGTTTTGGGTGGACTTGATCTCTATCACAATATGGCTCTTCAATAGCTTTATCTATAGCCCCATCTTCATGCTGCTCATGACTAAATTGCAGTTGCTTTTCTCTTTTGTCTTCTTCAACAAATAGCAATTGTTTATTGCATCTAAAAACGTGTGTGACACTGATAAATAACTGAGCTCTTTCACTACTTCTTTTCAATCCTTGCAATCTCAAATCCTCTTTAGCATTTTACAGTCCTAGATACCATCCTGGTCAAAAGGTCGAAACTAGACTATGATTTTCCCATTTAAGCATGGGATTTCAATCCACAGAAATGCTGTGAGGCAAATTGATATAACTAGTTATATATTTGACCCTGCTTTTTTTCCAGCTATCGTGTCACTGCGCATCGGCATGACCTACTTTGCCAGGGCTGTAGGTTGGTCTGACCAGCGGCCGCGGCTCCCTTCGGCTCTCTGCCCGCCCCCGCTGCTGGAGGCATCCGTTGCATCGCTCCGTCCACCTCAAGCTCTCTCTGCTGCAAGGGCTCAGCCGAGCACGACCTACAGGCATCCACCGAGTTCATCCTCTACCACGGCAGCTCTGAAAAGGCATCCCCCCACCCCTCGCCAGCTAGCCTGGGCCAGCACCAAGTTTGCAAGGCTTTTCCTGCTTTCCTTTAAGCACCGATCAAAGCCAGCGCGCATTTGGTTGCATTGCCATCCCTGGGTGGACGTGCACATTCCACCAGGAGATTTGCTTGCTTTCTGCTCAAAAAATAGACTTCCCTCGCTCCGCTTTGCTCTGCCTCTGTTCCTCCGGGGCTGCTCTGCCTCCCAGCCCTGCTCGTGCTGCGTCATTCAGACAGCTCAGCCGTTGCTCACAGCTTCTCCGAGCGTTACTTTGATTGTTGCTTCAATATTACTCACCCAGCAGGCCAGCTGCCGGGTGGTGCTCGCCGCTGCCTGAATCCTGCCAGCTCTTCTTCCAGCTTTGAATTGATTTTGCTCTTTTTTTTGTTTTGTTTTCTGCAGAACTTGGAGGCTGTGATTTCTGCAAGCTCCTCTGGGCCGGTGAACTCCCTCCTTATTTTGCTAGCTCAATCCCTGCTAAATTGCTATAAGACTATGAAGGAACTTCACTGGGGCTGAGAATAATCAGAAAATGCGATGTTAGTGCGTGGGAAACTGCCCAGGAGGACGGCGAGAAGGCTTCAGCCTTAAGAGGGTCCTGTTCAAAGCACAGGAGATTTGAAAGCGCTTGACATATACAGCAGCTACAGTTTTATGCTGCTGGCAGGCAATAGCCCTCTGCTCAGGTTTAAGAATGCCTTTAACAAAACACCAGAAAACACATTTTGCAGAATTTACAGACATCCACTATAAGAGGAGTTCTCTGAATAAGCACCTACTTGGAAAACGTAATTACCAGAAGTAGGGCAAATGGAGGAGGAGTGGATAAAGGTCCCCCCAAGGGTCACATCCTATATTCCTGTGTTTATATATAGATGTCCTAAATAACAAACTGAATTAAGCTGCATTTGTCCTTTCCGACAGCCCAGCTACAGGGGAGTCACGAACATGGAACAAGCAGCAAAATTGGAGGCTTTAGGTCTCCTGTGTAACTGGATCACACGGAATGTTAATTAATCTCATATTTGACTTTGGAAATGCTTCCCGTTTGGCTTGTAGTGCTACTCCTAGGAGTTGTTAATAAGCCCTGTTCTCTCTCCCCGTCACCGTTTCCTTTGGCCGGTCATTAATTTCCTGGGAGTTGCCGGAGTTTCAGTCCCCACACCAGCCGTCGGCAGGGGCACGCGCGGGGAAAGGGGTGGCTTTCTGGCCGCAGCACCGACGGGACAAGTTGCTGCTGTCGGTTTTCCCTGTCCTGTGATTCCCCATTGTTGTCAGAACCGCTCGGTTCGTGTCTGCACCCCCCAGCTCTGGCCAACGGGCCCGTTGTGAACCCATGTTAGCGGGCCACCAGCACAAGCATTTAAGCCAATTTACTTTGTGGTTTGACTCAATCAAAAATTACATATACTTCATATCTGCTTTTACAAATCCACCGTGAAATGACTCAAGCTAAGGCTTTGTTCAAAGAATTTCCTCTAAAATAAAAGTTTGTCAATAAAAAGCTATTTCTAACCGGCCTCCCACAGCTGCTGCTTCTGAGAGATCCATCATGAAATACTGCATGCACGGGCCTTGCCAAAGGACTTTCCTCTAATAAGAAAGCTTGTCAATAAGTTCACTTTTTAGCTGTTCTTTCCAAAGCTTTTGTAAAGATATAATTGTCAAGAAGATATAGATTTATTTGGCATCCCTAGCTAGGCCTGAGAAATTACAACTGTGCCTTTCTGTCAAACACACGCCTTCAGCCAAATCGGTCTGAAATTGTGCACGATGCTTATGTGGTAAACTGCAGGAGACAGCTTTTCCATGCACTTCTCACTAAGAAAAGAAAAGAAAGAAACAGTTTTGTGTTTAAAGCCAGGAAGAAGAAAACAAAACCCAACTTCTTTTCCTGGGGAAGTTGTGTTGGATAGCCGGGCCTGACTAGCCATCCGTATCCGTGTGGGGCTTGAGTTTCTCCGATTGTTTTTCTTTTTTCAAATCCATCTAGCCTTTCTGGTGTCCAAGGGCACGGGGCTCGACAGGTCATACACATGCACTACGTTAAGGACAGTTTTCTTTAAAAAGGACAAGTTCAAAAACTTGCTTCTCAGACTAAAGAGGGAGATGGGCTTCTCAAAGGATGGAGCTAGAAAGTCACGCTGGGTCAGGAGTACCACAGTGCTGTCAACTGAAGTCCAGAATATTTCCATTATATCCATAAGTATTAGTATGTGGGGACCAGTGACGAGTGGTGTTCCTCAGGGGTCGGTGTTGGGACCAGCACTAACACCTTTGTTAGCAACATGGCCAGTGGGACGGAGTGCACCCTCAGCAAGTTTGCCGATGACACCAAGCTGTGTGGTGCAGTTGGCACGCTGGAGGGACGGGATGAAATCCAAAGGGACCTGGACAGGTTGGAGAGGTGGGCCCATGGGAACCTCATGAAGTTCAACAAGGCCAAGTGCAAGGTCCTGCACATGGGTCGGGGCAATCCCAAGCACTAACACAGGCTGGGCAGAGAATGGATTGAGAGCAGCTCTGAGGAGAAGGACTTGGGGGTGTTGGTTGATGAGAAGCTCAACATGACCCAGCAACGTGCGCTTGCAGCCCAGAAAGCCACCCGTGCCCTGGGCTGCATCCCCAGCAGCGTGGGCAGCAGGGCGAGGGAGGGGATTCTGCCCCTCTGCTCCGCTCTGGGGAGACCCCCCTGCAGTGCTGCCTCCAGCTCTGGGGCCTCAGCACAAGAAGGACATGGACCTGCTGGAGCGGGGCCAGAGGAGGCCACGGAGATGATCCGAGGGCTGGAGCCCCTCTGCTGTGGGGACAGGCTGAGAGAGTTGGGGTTGTTCAGCCTGGAGAAGAGAAGGCTCCGGGGAGACCTTCTAGCAGCCTTCCAGTCCCTAAAGGGGCCTCCAAGAAAGCTGGAGAGGGACTTTTGACAAGGGCATGGAGTGACAGGACAAGGGGAGATGGCTTTAAAGTGAAAGAGGGCAGATTTAGATTAGATATACAGAAGAAATTCTTCCCCATGAGGGTGGTGAGGCCCTGGCACAGGTTGCCCAGAGAAGCTGTGGCTGCCCCATCCCTGAAAGTGCCCAAGACCAGGCTGGACGGGGCTTGGAGCAACCTGGTCTAGTTGAAGGTGTCCCTGCCTATGGCGGGGGGGGTTGGGACTAAATGATCTTTAAGGTCCCTTCCAACCCAAACCGTTCTGTGGTTCTATGATTCTATTTTCATTACTGTAATAGGCATGGCATCTTCATTCTCCCCCCCGAAATATCCCCATTTTTCACTTTTTTTGGTGCCAACACCTTCATTCCAGCTGCTACTGTAGCTCTGGGACCACTGTGAGCCCATCAAATCTGGTGTGTTATGTGCACACTTGGTAGCCTTGAAGCAAAAAAATAACTGAAAAAATACCTGCCATATCCTATACCATGGACTGGTACCATTTGGTTGTCAGCCTTGTCACCTGATCCAGCAAAAGTCCGGTGACTTGTGGGATCAGCACTATCACGCTCATCCAAGCACTTTCCACCTAAGGAAATCCTTACACGCTTACAAATTCAATTGAAATGGTGAAGTCAGGGGGCGAAATCCCTGCAGATCACAGATGTACATCTTGCAGGCAGTTGCTTTTAAAAGTTATAATCGGGATTTGCATATAAAAGCAAAATTGATTTTGGATTAATCTGGAAACCTTCCCGCGAGCTGCCTATCCACCTGGCAGAGAATGCCTTTCCTGCGGGACTTCCGTCTGAGCTTGAGAACCTTCAGTTCAGTCACCTTTAGTGATTCCAGAAAAATTGTTTTAAGGGGAAGAGAAGGACTTCTCTCTCCCTTGCTCTTCAAATTCTTTCTCTTTCGTTAATTTTTTTAAGCACTACTCAACACAATTCTCTGCAAACTTGATCATTATGTGCAAAAGCTACTTAAAATTCCTTGCTGTTACTGAGAAATTGTGCAACACATGGAAGCCTGGCAATTTTAAGCATCTTAGGTATTTGTTCTTAGAAGAAGCATGCAGCATTTCCATTTATTGCAGCATGGAATTAGCTGGTTACTCCTTTTGCACCAATTTGCTTTCTTCATCACTCCATTATTGGAAGTTTCAGTACGTGAATTTTGACCTTGCTTGTTGCTTCAGACAAGTCTAGGGACACAGCTCGAATGCGTCGCAGACCATTAAAAATAATCATGTTTTTCAAAAGTTTTGTGCATCAATAACCAACTTAGTTGGGAAGGAAAGTCCACACGTCATCTCTCTCCGGGGGGACAAGAAGGCAAGGTGGTCAGAACGGGCAAGATAACTCACAGCAGAGTTTTAGCTGGGTTGGTTGTATCATACCGCAGTGCAGCCTACTGACAGAACATCTCCGCAAGAGGCGATGTCTATCCCAGGAAAGACGGATGGAGCAGCCCCTCCTCGAAGCCGTGTCCAGACACATAAGTACAAAGAGATGATGGGAACAGACAGCAGAGATTCTCTGAGGACAAGTTGTGCCTGATCAATCCTTGTAGCCAAACTGGAGACATATGGACAAGGTGGGGAGGATGCTCCCCTCTGTCGGGCACTGGTGAAGCCCCATCTGGGCACTGGTCCTGTTTGACCCCCAGTACCAGACAGCCCTGTGCATTGACACAGGCTCCACAGGACCATGGAGGCAGTCGGGGCTGGAGCTGGGATGGGAAAGGAGAGACCCAGGGGGTTGTGCCACCAGGAAAGGAGGCAGCGAAGGGGCTCACCGCTGCCTGTGACAGCCCCATGGACAGAGCTGGGCTGCTCTTGGTGGAAGGGCGAGAGGCACAGGCTGCAGTGAGAGAAACCCCCATTAGATATCAGAAAGAAATTCTTCCTCCTGAGGGTGGTCACACACTGGTAGAAGGGCCCAGTGAGGCTGTGGGATCTCTGTCCTTGGAGATGTTCAAGATGCAACTGGACACGTCCTGAGCAGCCTGCCTGGCTTTGGCGTTATCTCTGCTGTGAGCAGGAGATGCACCCGAGACCTCCAGAGCCCCTCTCCAGCCTCCACCACGCACTGCCTCTGGTTCTGCAACACTGCTCCTGGTCTCCCACCTCCCGAGTTCAGAAGGCGCCAGTACGGAGCAGTAATGCAACATGTACGGTCCAGACTCTCCGACTACACGTTCCTAAGCTACGAGTTGTCCAAGTGAACCGTGCTCGTATAAAACCAGGCAGATAAATCCGAAACAGGTCATAAAGCAAACGTCAACTTCTTAAAGACTAGTCCTGATCTCAAGCAGTAAAATAACGAAAGGTTTTTCCTTCTCTGTATTTAAGAACATTTTTAAAAAAATCAAATAAAGACTTCTCATAAAACAGAGGGATGATGATGATGATGATGATGATGATGATGATGATGAAACAGTAAAACGTCTGAGGATTTCATCTTGCAGATGGCAAGAAAAGACCAGGCCTGGAAACACCGTGCTACCCATCATTTGTCCCAGACGTGCATCGAGTGCAGCATTATGCCCTGGGAGAGCGACGGCGTGGGGAGGCTTGGGATGGCCCTTGGGAACAGGGGCAGTTCGGTCCCGCCGCAGAGCAGGGACAACTCGCTCTGCCTTGTCCACTCACCATCCTTGCAGGCAGGCAAACCCTTCACGAGCCCCGAAGAGTCTCACCATCACGCTTCCCTCTGTCCCGCAGGAACTTTATACGCACCACAAAGCACCCTGGTTGTAACCCACTTGCCTGCCAGTCTGTGCAAGATCGGTGCCACCGGTTCAGCAATACCAAGTGATTTCACGCCATCACGCCATAAAGCAATGAAGGGGCAAAGGGAAGGACATTTCCCTCTATGCAGTAGATGTCCAAGGCGACCAAGCACCAGAGCTGCATCTTGAAGCCAGCACCCACTGCAGGCCAGGGGCCACGGTGGATGGCACAGCTCCCCTCGGCGTGCGTGTCCCAGCAAGGGGTTCCCAGGCCCCTCACCTGCTTGAGAAGATGCACATGTTATTCACAAGCAGGTCCAGAAGCAGTTTCTTCACCTAGTAACAGGAGCACACTGCAAGGGCATTCAAGAGCCGGACATTTTAATGCCTCTTCTGCATCCACTAGGACCATCACACCCTTAATGATATTCCTTAACGTTTCCTATAGAAAGACATTGCTTTTCTGGACAGCTCAGGAGAAGTTAACCGAGGATTAGTGGAGCAAAACTCTGAGCCAAGAAGCTTCTTCAGCTTCTGCTCATTTAAAGTATTTCTTATTAATCAGAGCTACTTGGATGTTGAAACTCAGATTCACGTGTAAGTGCCTTGCTGGGCTGCAGTCTGAGCCGTCTTCTCGCTGAATAATGTCACTGCAGTAGTCTACAGAAAATTATCTGAGTCCGGGGCATTTATCAGTTAAAATTAATCCTTCTCCAAGTGAAAATGCCTCTGCCTTCCAATTAGGCTGCTGTGAGGAATGGAAACACAGGAAAATTGCTCACCTTAATTAGTCCCTTTGCGGTGCTTTTTGCAAACTCATCTCTCATCGCCCGCTCGCTGGGGCTGCCGCAGCGTGTCCGCCCGCGCTGACCGCGGGGGTGTCTGCGGGGAAAGCTCCCCTGCTCTCTCCCACGCCGGTCTCCCGCGGCCAGCACCAGTGGTGCGAGCATCCCGCTGGGCAGAGGGGAGTCACCAGCTCATCCTTCTCTTATCCGATATCCCAAATCAGAGCTGGCAATTGAAAAATAAATGCGAGGAAGTAGGTATTTAGAAAGCGTGACACTTCTGGTGAGTGTGAGCACGCGTTAAAGTTAATTCTCCTTTGAAGACAAAGATCTTAAGGACTTTTTCATTCCATTACTAACATGTTTTACAGATGTCATAATGTTTGAATCATGCAGACTTCCAACACTTCATATTACCTAAAAACATAAAGAGTAAAAACTGTTTAATAAGCCCATCTTTAAGACTAAGTTCAGTTAACTGCTTCAGTAGATCCTTTACTTTATGTACAGACTCACACCCACCCTTCTACAGCAAACCCGTACGCTTTAACTGCTGTTTCAGCTCCGGTGATTCTGTGGGACTGGTAAAAGCAATTGCAAGTTCTGCTGGATAAGGATAAACTCGGGTGTTCATTTTCAATTAAAAATGCAAGTAACTGCGTTATCACACTGATGCCCATGAATGTATAAAAATGCGAGGAAAGATACCCTTAGAGCCACCATATTGCAGACCATTAAAAATGCAGGTGCAATACCCTTGTTTTAATGGCTCTACAGACTGACTCATATACCAATTACAGTTATCTTCAGCTCATTAAATGGAAAGCAAGTTTGTTGTCATCTTGCCTCGTAAACAGCTTGAACATTCATAATTGGGAAAAAACGTACAGTAGCTTCCATTTCCATTTTTAACTTCTTCCACAAGAAAAAAATTAAACCATTCCTCATTCTTGCCTTCAAGAAGCTGGTTTCTAATTCCACTGTCAACTACTCAAGAAGAATTCATTTTTCACATACAATGTGGATGTGAGCATATTTAATGTGTAGACCAATCCATCTATCTCCAAAACATACGCAAAGGGTACCTGGATCCCCCTGTCCTGCTGGGAACGACACCGCGGTAGCTGCTCGTTGCTGCGAGATGCCACGTGGTCCAGTGGGGGTTTGCACCCTTGGAGCGCAGGTATCGGCCGAGAGGTGCCACAGGCTTCACCAGACGGGGTAACCGCAGCTGAGCACATGCCAGTCGGGCGTTTTGTGGTACATTTGAGCTCACAGCACACTGAGGATATGCATCCTGCACATTTCTTCCATGCAACAAATGCAAACACGCTACGCAAATCACGAGCTGTGAGGAAGCAGCTGTCCAAGTCAGTGCTGGACTGTCTCAGAGGGGGCTGGAAGCTGCAGCTGTGGAACACTGCACTGAGATGCTCACGATGCTCTACAGTCATATTTACGTTTTCTCCACCAAGGTGACTGGCATTGTGAAGTTTTCAGGGTAGTTTGGCATCACTTCACCCAGCAAAGGCACTTTTGGGTGGCAGGTATCAGCTCTCTGTTGACAACGGAGCTGCCTGGGACGAGGCAGTGCTTGAGAAAAGTTCGGAATATCAGAAGGTGCTGCGGCGTCAGCCAACACTTCATTAGCAGGAGGCTAATCAATCCACATCCCAATCAATTCAATTATCAGAGCACCAGGTTGCAGCAGCCCCCCGGGAGGAATTCGCACACACAGAGAGCCCCAGCGAGGAGGGAGGTTCAAGCAGACTGGATTTCCCCGGTTCCAGCATGGGGACGTAGCTCTGGGACACGGCTTGCCCGAGGCCTCAGACCCCAGCTCTAGCAAGATTTAAGTCTGGGGGAGACTTGGGGAACCAGCCCAAATACAGGTAGCTAACATGTTTTACTTTGCTTCCTTACACCTGCTTTCCAAACCCAGCAGCCAGTTTCTCAGCTATTTCAAGCAGAAAAAAAGCTCACTTTCAAATAAAAATTTGGCCTTGCTTTCAGAGCAATTCCAAGGTGCCAGGCCAGCAGGCAGCCCCGCTCCGAGCGAGCGCAGCGCTGGCTCCGTGTCCCGTCACCGCAAGGCTCTGCCCCCGGCTCACCCGGCCGGGCACGCTGCACGCCGGGAGCGACCCCCAGCCTTCGCACGCCGGCCTCTCTGCGCCCTCCCCGTGCGGGTCTGGGTGACACACGGCACCTGGTCCTGCTGTTGCTCAAAACAGACCATCCGCAGCTCCAATGCCTGAGAACGATGCCCCCAGCTTTCTTCCCGGATCTGCTGCGGGGATCCCCCTTCAGTTGTTTGGTAACCGGAGGAGTGACTGAATGACGCATTGTTAACGGTGTAATGTCTCAACAAATCCGACAGGAACTGTGTTTACAGTGTGTAACAAAGATATCACCTAAAAAACCCTCTAATTTTAATCAGTTCCACTATTATTCCCTACATTCAAGACAGGGACTGCAGCCAGAAATAGAAACGCCTCTGAAGCTGGAAAGGAGACGGTGCACGTTCCCCAACTTGGGGAAATTAGTTTAATTTATTACCTATCAAATCAGAGCAGGATAATGAGAAATAAAACCAAATCTTAAAACCCCTTCCCCCACCCCTCCCTTCTTCCCGGGCTCAGCTTCACCCCTGATTCCTCTCCCTGCTCCCCCCGAGCGGCGCAGGGGGACGGGGAATGGGGCTGCGGTCAGTTCCTCACCCGTCGTCTCTGCCGCTCCTTCCTCTGAGGGGGAGACTCCTCACACTCCTCCCCTGCCCCAGCGTGGGTCCCTCCCACGGGAGACAGTCCTCCATGGACTTCTCCAGCGTGGGTCCCTCCCACAGGGTGTAGTTCTTCATGACCTGCTCCAGCATGGCTCCTTTCTGTGGGGTGCAGCCCCTCAGGACCAGACAGCTCCAGCGTGGGTCCCCACGGGGTCACAAGTCCTGCCAGCAAACCTGCTCCAGCCTGGGCTCCTCTCTCCACGGGGCCACGTTCTTACCTCTGTTACCCCCGAGGCGCTGCCACTGTCGCTGATGGGCTCAGCCTTGGCCAGTGGCGGGTCCCTCTCGGAGCCGCTGGCGTTGGCTCTGTGGGACATGGGGGAAGCTTCCAGCAGCTTCTCACAGAAGCCACCCCTGCAGCCCCCCGCTACCAAACCCTTGCCATGCAACCCCAGTGCAGCACGCTACACCAGGAGTTCTTCCATCACCCCCAAAGAAAGGCAGTCGTCTCATCTCCTCCCTCACAATGTGTTTAAATTAATAAGGATGTAATTCCATTGTTGAATTCTGATATAATAATGTCTCAAAGCACAAGAGTAAAGCAATTACAGAATTGTATATTCAAAAATTACCCTCCTAATTCAGCCCTATCTGACCCCCCTCTCCAATTAGCTCCAGACACTGTAGGAAGATGAGACTCGCTTTATAGATGTCTGCTGTGATCTCGGAGGTCTCTGACTCCACATGCAGTCTTCTGAGGAGCTGATTCATTATTCAGTTTTACTACCTCTAGTCGTGAGTCGAACTAGAAATCCAGCTCAACTTCAGCCTGTCGGGGCCGCTCCATGGGGCCCAGGAAGGTGTCTCCACTAAGGGTTTCAGAGCCCGGACCAGCACAGCCAAGCTGCTGCCCATCAGACAAAGGGGCGAGGAGGACGGGTGGTGAAGCTCCGCAGGTCCTCCTGCTCCTGCCTTCCCCAGGACCCCCACACGTGCACACACTGCATGCACCTGGGCCTGTCCCTGCAGCCCTTACGAATTTGAGGTCTTTGCTCAGGGGTCACCTGGATTCCAGTGATGCCACATTCTCCTGGGGACAGTCAGGGCATTCCCATGGGTTTGTGGCCTTTTGGAGGGAACCAGCGAGTGACATAAAGCTGAGAAACCCCAGTGCTGAGTGGAGAGCACTGGCTCTCTGCACACTGGGGTTCCCACAGCTCTTGGGGACACCATGGGTCTCACTCGAGTCAGATCCATGGGGATAGCCTTACCCTCCATGGTGGAACGCTTCAACTGCCCTGCTCTTTCATAAACCCCTTACAGCTACCTTCACCCACGCTGAGTACACCTGACCCCCAGTCCCTTGTGTCCTTCCCATCGCACACCATGATCCTGCCCTCCTTGGCTCACTGAAGCCCACACTGACTGGTGGATGGATGGTAGGTCAGCCTCCCAAACCCTACACCTCTCTGGATGCCTCCAGAGGTTTCGGAGTTGACAAGAACCCTCCCAAGCCGATCCACAGGTGACCCTCGAGAGCTGTGCCCCATTTGGAGAGCACTCTCACGCTATGAGACAAGGGCACAGCAACCTGACCCTGCTGTCCTGGTGGTCCTCTGGGTCCGTCTGGATGTACAACACAGAGCCAAGGGGAAGGGAAGGACCATCCTCCCCGTCAAGGACTGAGACACATGGAAAAGTTGCACAACTTTCTGAGCTCCCAAGTCCCAGCTATTGCCGGAGCTACAGGACAAATGTTCCTCTCTGCGTATAAGGTCAATGCTCGGGTCTGGCACTGCTTCCCAGCTGCTCGCATGGATAAGAGTTGGAGGGCAGAACAGCAGGAGATGGAGGCTGCTAATTAAAACATTTAATCTCCATACTTCGTCTGATGGCACTGCCTCTTCACAGCTTGACAAAACTTCCATTAGTCAAAAGAAAGTCTTGGCCAGCTGTGTGCCAAATTGTGATCGTGGGGGCTGTAACCCTCTGAAATATTTAGACTTTTAGTGGATGAAAGGCAGTGTTTACTTAATTGCTTGCCAAATTTTTGGAGCATCATAAAGTGGAATATTTTACACCAGTCCAACTGTGTTTGTCTGCATAACTTGGGTTTTTCATGTCCGTGGCAGCATCGACATGAGTTATACACAGATGAATTCGCCTCTTTTTTCTAACCTATGTGCTGTTTCCAGCTGAAGTCAGACAATACATTTCCAAATCGGTACAGAAAATGTGCTCAGCAAAGATAAAAGTACATTAATTCTCCCTGTTGTGCTATTTGTGGTGTTCCCAGCCATGGGTACGCTTTCCGCAGAAACAGAGAATTGGAAGATTTCCGGGAGGAGTTTGCAGCCAGACCGACACGTTCCCAATAGGTTATGGTGCAGGAAGATCGTCAGTGAGTTTTGTCTCACTCCACTGTATTTTAAATATGCAGAGGCTATGAGGAACAAGTCCCTGTCACCATCCTCCCCCAGCTGGAGGAGGTCAAGGGACTAAAATGCACCGAGAGCCATGGGCTGAGGCTCTTGGGGCGGACAAGGACTTCACCTCCGCCGGACCGTGCCATTTCTCCCTGCTTTCTCCTGCGACAAGAGGAGCAGGATGGATACAGCCATAGATGACACCAAAAGCTTAAAATGCATCCCCCAAAGACCCGCGCTCTCCTGGTGCTTCCACATGACCCTTCTCTTCCCCAGATGAAGGTCAGAGCAAACGCTGGTCGCGCAGAGGCTGCACCGGGGGGCTGAAGCTGCAGAGCGCTTCAGGCCCCTTCCCGTGGGAGCGGCGGGCGCCCTGGGCACGGCCGGGTGAGGGAGCCTGGTGAGCCGCTGCCCGACCTCGGCACCGCTCAGCATCATCCACCGCCCGACCACGTCACACCGCAGAGACGCCAGGGCAGAAGCCACCGCGCCGGCTTGGACCGACTGAACGTTTTCCTTCAGTATTAATAAGGTTTTCTTTTCCAAATGCTTCCGCAAAAATTCTATCCATTCTCAACCGTTGTCTAATGATTTCTTACTACACGCACAAAGTATAAAATATTCCGAAGAAATAGGAGCCATGCAGAATTATGGCAGTGTATTTCAATTTTAAGAGCCTGATGATACTGGCTAAACAGATGCAGGCTTTATTCACTGCAGGGTCTTCACTCTGACATACAATCTCTTTAAAATCCTGAGGGAGTCCCATTTTAATTTACAGAAATTTAATGACAATATTACATAGGAAATTAGAGTTAACTTTTTAATGGCATATATTCCTTCATCTGACTAGTAGAAAATGTACTTGTAATAATAATCATTTAATAGAGACGTGTGGGTAAATATCAAAGTATTCATAACAGTTTATTGACGCTATACTTGCAAAATACTTCAATTGCTTTTTTTTCCAAGACGCTTGGGGTTGTCGACATGTTAAGATTTTCATGCATGTCCATATTGAGGATCAGCACTTTTGGGCTGGGATATTTCATCTCAAAGCCACGTTCAGCCCCTCCTCCTGCCCCACAAACATCGCTTGCACCTCCAGCGATCACGGCTACCCTTTTGCTTTCAGCTTCGGATTGAGAACTCGCATTGAAGCCTCTGCTGCAGCCCCGCAGGTTTCCAGACCTCCATCCCTCACGTGAATGTCAGCTATTTGGGCTGCTCAAGAGGCACCTCTCCATTCGGCGGTGTTAAAATACCCGTGTTTTTCAAACAAGCTTATCTCATGCTCTGGTCCACGTCCATCTGTCCAACTGACCTGGCCCCAGCGTTATTTACAATTCTATAAGGTTTTTTATCATCTGCAAGTAAATTGCAGATATTTTCTTCCAGCCCAGACAGCCTATGAGCAGCCAGAACCAAGGCATCACCAAACCCCATTCTATTTACTTGCAAATATTCTCCAGCCCTTCCAGAGATCAAAAATTTAAGGAATTGGTATGCAATTATAAGCATGAAGAAATTTCCCTGTAGCTACCGCATTCAGAGGAGTTCATGCTTTGATTTAGGCCCTGATCACCACGGAATACGCTCCTGTTTGGAGGGCCCCAGCCACGCGCTTCGCTTACAGGCAGCAAAGCTGCACGAGAGACAACGCATCCAACAAATATTTAACGGCCCAAACACAGACGTGTCAACACAAACGCACGCTGACGCACGGAAATGTTTCTCGCCATTTCCAGGCAGCAGAGGACACATGCTGGGGAGGAGACCCCAACCCAGGGGGTGTTCGGGGGAAGCCGGTCGGAGTCTGCAGGTTTCCCGCTCGGGGCTGCCCGGCGGGGCAGAGCACAGCGGGGTTTTACGGGCTCTGGGGATGCTCACGCTGCAGCGAAGGTCCCCGCGGGCTGGGGGGGCTCTGCCCGAGCCCACCCACCGCTCAGCCCTCCCACGCAGCCCGGCAGGCTCAGAGGCTCACCCTGTTCAGCCTTCAACCTTCCCATGGGACCCCGAGCACCGTGACCCTGGGACCGCTCTGCACTCCACCTTCTCACGGTCAGTTCAGCCTTTTCGCCGTGACTTTTCCTACCCGGTTCAATACCTGCCTGCCGGCTAAACTCCTCGTGCCAGGCTGAAACGCCCTCTGGGCTCGCGCAGCACCCCGCTGCTTCCCACCCACCCCGCGGGAAAGAGTGGAAGTGCGGGAGCATCACCTACAGAGTTTCCCTTTCTCCCGATATTTGATGTTTTACGGAAAACCCCTGTGCCCAGAGACAGCTGAGCATTTAATATATTTAAATGAAATCCAAAGGTTTTAACAAGTGTATTTTTAGCAAAGCCAGCTGTGGTTTGAAATTTCAGTTCCAAGGGAAATCCTGAAAAAAGCAAGGAATGAAGAAAGGAATATAAATCAGAAAGGGAAGCTTCATTTCAGAAACTTCCTACAAGATAAATAATTTGGGGGAAAATTGGAGGATATCAAAACATTAGGAACCGTCTCAGTTTCAATGTTAGTTTCACTTAAATGACCAGTGTATATTTAATAAAAAAGTGTTAAAGTATAATGAAATTAAGCAGACCATTTGGCACAGAATAAATGGTCTGAATGAAGATGCGACATTGAAAAATTTTTAAAAGATAACGTTAAAAATTCCTTTTTTAACCTCCCCAAAAGTTTGTCATGTTTTTTATGGATAACCTCTCTCAGTCCCCAGCTGGCTCCTGCTTTCTGTTCCCAAGGCTGCAGAGCTGTGATATCAGCAAGCTCAAAATGTTCACTGAACAAAAGCAAAGCAAAAAAGAAATGTTTCCTTTCCCTTTTGCTAGAATCTCCTGATCTATAGAATTGCCCGTGGATTTGCCAATGCTTGGGCAGCCCAGCTCTCCGCTGGCACAGCACCAGCACGACGGGTTAGGAGAAACTGAAGGCACTTGCAAGCAGCTGCCCCTCAGGGACGTGGCTGGGGAGAGCAGCCGCGCGAGACCCTGGCGGGAGCCACGTGGAAGGTGCACGGAGGGACCCCCAGCGCTCCCGTCCGCACGCCGTGGTAGTCACGGAACGAAGAAGCAGGAGAGCTCTGGGAGCCTCCTGCCCCGCCGGCGCCGGGCTGCTCCCCACACCAGACCCTCTGAGCTTGGGGACCTGGCTGCCGCAGTTTGCACGGGTATTTCGACCCCCAGCAAGAAGAACTTTTGCCTCAACGACTACCCCCGCGCTGCCCAAGGGGCGGCTGCGTGGCAGCGTGCCCCCGCCGGGAGCCGGCCGTGCGCCGGAGCCCGGCAGCAGCACTGTCACAGGCGGAAGGCACGGTCCCTCCAGAGCGAGCGCACAGCCCGTCTTCGGGGCTTGCGTATTGCGTTGCGGTGAAGAAAAGTCTGGGGGGAAAGCAAAAGCCTTCTTTACAGCCTTTGGGAAAACAGATCGGGAAGAAACAGCTGCTCAGCGCTTGCTTTTGCCCTTCTGCAGAGCCCAGGGCTTCCCACGGGACTAAGCTTTGGCTTCGGCGGTAAGAGGCTCCCGGAGCTCGTGCAGAGAGCCCACTCCCCCCACCTGAGCACACGCCTCTGGTGACACATCCATGTGCACGGAAATGAACCTATTTAGGGACATTCGTGAGCCACCAAAGGTCCGTGGCTCCCACCCAGGGGAGCGAAAGCCCAGGAGATATCACTGCCTGCTCGCAGGGCTGCCGAAGCGGTGGGGCAGGACGAGCTGCTCTCCGGGGACGTGGTGGGAGGACAAGGCACGAAGAGCCACGAGGACATCCCTGCTGCCCAAAGCCGCACCGAGGCGAGCCTCGGAGGGAGCCAGGACCCGTCCCTGCCCGTCCCGCACGGACACACCGCTGCCACCCAGCCTGCCCCCTCCACCAGCTGGTGCCACCACACCGTTGCTTTGCTAATCGCTGTTTTTCTGCAAACAGCCCGTTTTGAACCCTCTCTGTGTAGCTCTAAATAGCTCAGACTGTCTCCTCTTGTGTTTTTTCTGGAATTTGCTTTAATTACATTTTCTGTGGATCCCTAACGATAACTTTTCTCTAATGATTTTTTTTTTATTTTATTCTTGAGATATGAAATCCAAGCATCCTTCATCATCACCACTTGTCTCCTTTGTCTCTTCTAAAGCAAGTGAAATTAAGCCCAAGAAACAATTATTTCAGAGGCACCCGCGCCTCTGCTCTAAAGCCCAGGCACGCTCTGCCAGGAGACGCGCTCCCAGGGGCCTTTTCTGTTCGCGTCTGCATTCGTACACAGCAGCCGTGGGTCTATTCTGTGCCGCCCGCTCCTTCAGGGAGGGGAAAGAAGAACTTAAGGTTTGTCATATTAATTTTACAACTTTCTTCAGCAGTCAGTGACCTAAATAAAGCCGAGTTATCCTGATGCTATTGCTCCTGAGAGACGCACAAGCAGAGATTCGGGTCTCACTTGTCCTTGCAGTAACAGGAGAAACGCTCTGGCTGGTAGTTCAAAAGCAATGACTAAAATGATGCACAAGCACAACGTTGTATTTTAGGACTCTTTAAAAAATTAATTACTGCTGTTCCATTAGCCAATGCATTTGAAAAGTATTTCTGAAAGACTGATGGGCCATTTCTTGCTGCTACTCCAAGCGCAGCTCAGAACCAGGTCTGGAAGCGCGGCCCCAGCCTGGCGGCATTGCACATCCCGCCCTGCCCTGGGCTGGGACCCCCCTTTGAGCCACGCGGAGCCCAGCTTCATCTCCAGCCCGTTGCTTTTGGAAGGGAAAAGCCAGGGAAAGCAAAGGCTGCAGCTGGTGACAGCTCCCGGAGGTGCGGCTGATGAAATGAACTCCCACCGCTGCCGTCAGAGCTGAGTGCCCCCACTTCGGGCGAGACCCCCGGGAAGGAGCGGGCAGCACCCCCTCCTCACCCCTCCTTCCACCTCCCCGAGCGACAGCGCGCTCTCCCCACCGCTCGCCGAGCTCGGCTGGCTTTTACAGCGCTGCTCCCCTTGATTCCAGGAGACTGTTCTGGTTGGAAAGCTGAGTAAGTCTGGAAATACCCAAAGCATTGCATTCAGACATTTTCAATAGACAGAAAAAGGTGATGCTTTTAGAAAAGGCATAAAATTCCAGAAAACTCTTTGTTTAAAAAATAAATAGATCTACAAAAGAAAAGACATGAAAGTTGGAAAAAAACCTAAAAGTACTTCATCTGACCCACAATCACCTCTCCCCTTCCAACAATGCTTCACTATTACTTTAGAACTGATTATAGAAAAATCAAATATTTATGCTGCAAGTTCAGTATTGATTGTGTCAACTACAACCATAAACTAAATATTTTTCTAAAATTACTTTTCTTGTGCAAATAGAGAAAATACTTCTGCTGTCATCATTACTCATGCAAATAGACTTACTGGCTTCAGCAGAGCTGCTTAGCAGAGCCAGGTAACCGGGTTGTGGATCTGAATACACTGTCGAAACCCACTCATGGTGGTTTAATTAGGAATCACTCATCAGCACCTTTCATAAGCCTTTTCATCAACCGTTTCCTCCAGACATTTTAGGAACTTGTTTTAATGTAGCATTTAGTGGGATACTTGAAATAAGGCTGGTTCTTGCTGTCTGCCAACACTCATTTTCAGCTCAGCGGCAAGGAAACGGTTCGTATGCGCTATAACAGCAGGTCCAGCATAAAGCCACGGCAATTCATGGAAATCCTGCCATCAGCCCATTTTGTGAAAATTAATTTAATTCATTACCGATACATCGGTTGCCTCCTCATCTACTCAGAACTGCGTTGGCATTGACTTTTGACAAGGGTAGCCTTCCTGTTAAGTCCAAAGACGACATGAAGGTAGCAATTAACGGTGATGTGCAAAATCACTTTCTTTCATTTAATTGTTGGTGTTGTAGATGATAACAATAACCAGACCAGGAAGCAACCCTGAGCCACCACCACCACCACTCCACACTCTCAGCCCCCCAAAATGGATAAAAGTAACCAAATCACTTCCAACCTTTATCCCCCTTCTCACATGGAGAAATTTGCAGTTGTTAATTGCATGATAACGTAGAATCATAGAATCGTTTAGGTTGGAAGAGACCTCCAAGATCATCGAGTCCAACCGTTAACCCAGCACTGCCAAGGCCACCACTAACCCATGTCCCCAAGCGCCACATCTACACGGCTTTTCAATCCCTCCAGGGATGGGGACTCCCCCACTGCCCTGGGCAGCCTGTGCCAGGGCCTGACAGCCCTTTCGGGGAAGAAATGGTTCCCAATAGCCAACCTAAACCTCCCCTGGCGCAACTTGAGGCTGTTTCCTCTTGTCCTATACATGGGCTACTTCTTCTGAGTGCCACGTCCAGCGCGCTGTGGTTTATTAGGAGGAAACTCTCCACGCAGTAATCCCACCACTGGGAAAGTAGCAGGGGATCAACAACTCCCAGGGGAGAGCTGGACACATTTCACCTGGAGAATAGTTCTTGGGAGCTTTTCTTTTCAAAATAAACAGATTTACTAAACTCATGAGTTATTAAAAAAAATTTTTTTTTTGATTAAAGCATGTCTGGTCGAGCCTGAAGCCTCCCTGGGAAGTGCAAAGGGGAAGGGGAGAGTTGCTTAAAAAGAGGAAATACAGAGATAATACACTGAAACTCACACAGGCTCTGTTGGGCAGGTGCCACATTTGAACATCACCCCCCTGGTCCCAGCACCTCGATTCGGTCAGGCAGGATCATCGCTAACTACGCTACAGGCACAAATCCTGGCAGTGATTCTGCCTGGGAGGCTGGTGCTGCAGGTCTGATCCTGCTGCGGGGCTGGGGCACAGGGTGCAGCGGGGCCACGGCTCACGTGCCGGAGAGCTCAGGGCATCGGGGAAAAAACTGCCTCCTGCAGTGATGGATGAAAAGTGTGTGCAGTCTCCTAAATCTTAATAAAAGATCGAATTGCTGGGTCTTTGAGAACCAGTCAAAAGGGTCGATTTAGTGCCCTGAAGGAATAAAAGTCTTCTCATCACCGCACCTATCCCAAGAGGAAAAATAAAGGGGAATCCACGCAAAAATGTCCCCAAACCGTTCATACGTCCCAGCTCCCACAGGTGACCAGAAACGCGAGTGATGGCTATGCAGAGCGTGGCCCCGCCGCCCACGCTGCCGGAGCGGGCACCTACACGACCATCGCGCTGGGAGCTGAGGAACCTGGGAGCCGTCTGTTTCCCGCGATGGGTTTCATCCTCTCGCCATCACCCCAAACCAACCCCTCGAAGGGCCAGTTCTGGCTGTGGTTCAGGACCTGCACGTGCACATCATTGTGTTTGTTCTGAACAAGATTCAACCCAGGAATGCACAAGAATGGGGAAAGCATCTTTGATATTCCTCCCTAGTCTGGTTTGAAGCACAGAAAGTCTTATCTCTTTAGCAGCCACGCAGTGAGTCTCTCCGAGGACCTCCCGGCACCGGCTGCCCTGCTCTTTTTCGCAGAGGTCAGGGAGCTGGATTCAGACCCTGCCTTGGTGCCGGGGGGAGGCGGCTGCAGTTGGGGGATGCCGGGGGCTGCCAGCGTGACTGCCCGGCTGCGCAGGAGACAGAGGGATGCACATCAGGGGCATTTCTCGTTATATATCTCACCGCTAAACAAGGCTGTGCCGAGCCCTACTGTCAGGCTTTGACGGCTGCACTCCTCTTGGATGGTGCTGTCTACAGCCCTTACCCTTCAAAACCAGCCCGCTGCAAAAGAAGCCGGAGGAGAAAACCTCCTTCAACAGTTTCCCAGCCGTGATCACAGGATAGCCAGGCCTTGAGAAGACACAGCTGAAGACCCGACATTTTTGTTCAAACTATACTCGGGAGGAAAGCATGGACAACTCTGCAGTAGAAGACACCGGTCACTTGGCACCAAAGCGACACGAGGCTGTGTGCTTCACGGGTAGAAGGGGGACAAGGACAAGTGACGCATTTTTCCACTCCCTCTTATAATTTTCTAGTAGGGAAACTTTACTGTAAGAATCATCTCAGCCAAAAAAAGAAGCTGTTTCATACATTTTACTGCAATTACCCAGACAATTACCATCAACACTATTTACCAAGAGCCCCAGCTGACTCACTGCTCCTTAAAACCTCTGAACAGAAACCGGATTTAAGTCCTGAGACATGCTTTCACTTTATCCCCCTGGGAGCTGAAGGCATGCACACCTCTTCTCCGCTCCGTCATGAAAGGGCTCGAAGAACAGCATCAGAGTCGATACATCTGGCCGTAAAACCAGCAGGTCGGAGTCTGCAAATTCCCTGAGCTGGCCAAACCTCCGGCTGCTGCAGCCCTTCCCTCTCTGGTGTTCCCTCACCCTTGGCGTTGGCTTTTCTTCTTGGAAAAATCTCATGCGAACCGAGGGTTAATGGATATTCATACCTACTTATGCTATTGAATGGTGTCAGAAAAGAATGAGATTTGGAATATATTAAAGAAGTTGAGTATAATAGTGTATTGTTACTGCATTATTGAATGTCCTATTATATGTAAGAAAGCATCAAGACATGTAGCGGCATCTAAAGCTCTGGGAGGAAACAAAGAGAAGAGTCCCCATGTTGGCGGCAATTCCAGATATAATTGATACCTT
Source organism: Phoenicopterus ruber ruber (assembly GCA_009819775.1). Taxonomy (NCBI): domain Eukaryota; kingdom Metazoa; phylum Chordata; class Aves; order Phoenicopteriformes; family Phoenicopteridae; genus Phoenicopterus; species Phoenicopterus ruber. Next base: position 1,159,354 of record CM020219.1, read on the forward strand.
TGCACAGATTTGACTGTTCATAATGGAGGTAGATGATGTTAGAACAAGGCTGCGGAACAGTAATTTAAAGGTGAAGCTTTTGCAAGTTGTGTTTCCTTTTAAAAGAATAATAGTCTAGTCTGCTATATTTGGTATATAAAATCTCATCCTGGCTCGAAATTTTCTGTTTAACTGCCATGGGTGAGTTGTTTTAGAAAAAAAAATTGGGTTTTCCTACATCAGTTTTCAATACAGCCCCTTGAAATCTACTAATTTGCTGCTAGAGGGCTGAATTTTAAAAAAGCACCTAAAGGGGTCCTGAAAGTCCAAACGGAAACTGTTAGCATAACTTGCTCAGGCACTTTGAGCATCCGCGGTCACTGGGAGCAAAGTTCCCCGAAGAACTTAAGTCTCAGAGGGGTCCCGTCTCCTTCAAAGCCGTTGGCCGCCGGCACTGCGCTCCCGGACGGACGCCCCGGGAGCCCGGTGCCACCGCAGCACGGCATGGAGCTCGGTGCGAGCGTCGCCGCCTTGCTGAGCCGTGGCGGGCGTGGGAGCAAACGCGAAAGCTGGGCTTTCTCCAGATTCCCCTGCAGCTCTGCTCCCTCTCCAGCAGGGAGCCGTAAAACAGGAGCAGCCCCAACACCGCAAAGCCTGCTCAGCCACGCGTTCCCTTGGAGAGACGCTGCCTGAACGGGAGGCTACAAGGTGGGAACCTCCTTCCCAGATGTCACCTCCTGCGATGCCCCTCACCTCTGCAGCCCCGGCTGAGGCTGTCAGGGACTGCTGCCATGGCAAGACACCTTTGGCAAGGCGTCCTGGCTCAATCTGTGCTTGCAGTCTGAGATGGCTGCAGCTTTGAAGCAACATCCACAGTCTTTCCCGCGCTCTGTGCAGAGATTACCTTCGTCTGTGTGCTGCTGGAAGGTGACGCGTGCGAGGAAAGCTGAATTACAGCTCTGTGTGCAGACCAGCCTTCCCTGCCCCTCTGAACTGCCCTTCTGATGCTCCGCTCTAAGATTAGAGCAGTGCACTGCAGGGGCACGGAGGAGTAAGTGCTGGGCCATCTCCTAAAACTCTGCGTTACCAAAGTCAGCAGGTGCTGGGGCAGCACACAACAGCATCCGAGATAGCTACGGTTTTCCCTGCATTTAAGTTAGGAAGTGGAAAAGGGGGGCCAAGTGTTACGTTTGCGGTGGCTCCTACACTATACCAGGATGAGTCAGGTCAGGCTGGACGGGGCTCTGGGCAACCTGATCTAGTTGGGGATGTCCCTGCTCATGGCAGGGGGGTGGACTAGATGGCCTTGAAAGGTCCCTTCCCACCCAAACCATTCTGTGATTCTATGAGAAGCAAAGGATAAGTAAAAATAAATTAATGCGTTCTTGCTAATATCGCTGAAATAAATTGAAAAGAAAATGTTTCCACATCTGGTTACAACTCACCCAAGGGACTAATTTCACAGATCACTATGGGGGAGGAGGTAAGGAGCTGTATCCCTACATCTGCTCGAGTTGACACTCTTAATGCCTTGAAAGTTTTTGCCTTCTGCTCATATATAACCCGGAGCGAGGACATGACGGAAGCAGTCCCTTCTGGCTCATATACCGTGGACAAATATGTGCCTTTCCCTTTGCAGCAGCATTTTGATTCAGCACGCATTTCCACTGCCTCGAGAGAGCCGCGAGCCAGCCGAGAAGTGGCCAACAGGAACCTGGTGGAGTTCGAAGGGAACTGCAGAGCGCTGTCCTTGGGCAGGAATAACCCCATGCACCAGTACCCGCTGGTAACCGACTGGAAAGCAGCTCTGCAGAGGAGGACCTGGGGGTCCCGGTGTACACCAAGCTGACCGTGACCAGCAAAGCCCCCTTGCAAAGATGGTCACCAGCCTCCCGGGCTGCACCAGGCGGAGCGTGGGCAGCAGGTCGAGGGAGGGGATCCTGCCCCTCTGCTCAGCTCTGGGGGGACACAGCTGGGGTGCTGGGTCCGGTGCTGGGCTCCCCAGGACAAGACAGCCAGGGGCTGACTGGAGCATGTCCAATGAAGGGCCACAAAGCTGATGAAGGGACTGGAGCACGTCTCGCATGAGGAGAGGCTGAGAGAGCTGGGACTGCTCAGCCTGGAGAAAAGGAGGCTCAGGGGGACCTTATCTATGTGTATAAAGACCTGATGCAGGGGAACGTAAATAAGGCTGAGCCTGTCCCCCCAGTGGTGTCCAGTGGCAGGACAAGAGGCAATGGTCACAAATTAAAACACATGAAATTCTATTTCTACATAAGAAAACACTTCCTCGCCCCACCCTGCCATGAGGTTGATCAAACACCGGAGCAGGTTGCCTAGAGAAGTTGTGGGATCTCCATCCTTGGAGATACTCAAAACCTGACTGGACACAGCCCAGAGCAACCTGCTCTCACAGGTCCTACTTCAGCAGAGGGTCCCTTCCAACACCAACAATCTCCTTGATGTAAAACTCCTAAATGTAATGGATTACAAAAAATATTTTGAAAGAGCTTTAAAAATTAGCTTTTTTGATTGCATATAATTTCTGAGACACATGCACACGTTTCAGTGTAAAAGTCCTGATGGCCCAATAAACAGTGTCCAACGTGAGTTGTGGTTCACATATCCTTTCTTCGGAAGAAACAATATTTGTGAAATACAGCAAAAGCAGTATAGGGTATTTGGTCTACATCATCTACAGAGAAAAAATCCATCAGTGAGGTCAATAGCTAAAATCTATGAAGTAATAATCATAGAAGTGTCCAGAAGAGGAGAACCGTCATTGCTCTTCTGCGAAGAAGGAGCTACAAAACGATTAAGTAATCATATGAGTTCTTAGAGAAGTTTGCAGCAGAACTGGCAAGTGACTTTTAAGTTTCCAAAACTGTTTTGTTATCTAAACACCTAGTTTAGTAACTTGTTATGGTTGCTGCTTGAAATGCTTAATGTATTATTAAGAGCTTTATGGGGTTCTAGAAAACATGGAAATACGAGTGCCCAGGGAAGCGCTTAAGCCCCCACTGCACCCATTTTCAGTGAAACAACGACATCCCAAATTTGACAACCATTCCCTCGGCACTTACCCAGCAGCTGCAAAACACAAACTAAATATAAGAACAGCTTCAGTCTCGGCAAAAGGTATCACAGAACATTTACTGGTATTTTCTAATGCGTTATTGATGTTTCCATGCACGACTCACTGCTGAGGATCCCCACGCTACAGCCAGCGTCCCTGCTGCCATCAGCTTCCCGGCGGTCCAGCGTGATGCTCGCCCGCACCGGTTACCCTGACCGTGGGCCCGCAGGGCACACAGCGGGGCGTGGGGCGAGAGCCCGTCTCCCTGGGGACGTTCGAGCACGTCAGACGCTGGGCTGGCCAAGCCACGGCGCCGACGCTCTGCGTGGTGCCCAGCAAGCTGGCACAGCCCCGGGTGACGCTTGGCTCCCAGCAAAGCTCCCTGCAGCGCCGGTGAGAACCAGAGCAATGCTTAATTTGTTAGAGGTCATCAGTGCTTTGATAACGAAGCTACAATCCTTTCAAAAATAGATTTCAAAACAATTCATCCTAACCTTGCTGATCAACTCTTGCTCGGTTTAGAGTTTAAGTTAATTATTCTTTTAAAAACAGATTTTTTTTTTCCTGCATGCGCTTTAAATTATCTCTGCCATCCCCACACAAATCTTTGATAATATTAATGAACTTCAGAATCAGGCTGCAGAATCGGTTTGCTGCGTCAAACTACAAGCGGTAGGAAAAACTATTTGAAAGCGATAAAGGAGGAAACATGGTAGATATCTTACTGTCAATATCAAAGGCGTTAAATCGAGTTCAAAGGAGATCATTAAAATTTATGCAGCCTAAAATGCAAATCAGTGTACATGTAACTACTACACTACAAACTTTTATAATGGTTTAAGGTAAATTCCATAAAAATCTATGCTTGCAAAATGTATGTGTCCTTTCTGCCTTTGTTGGATGTTTCCTCGTCTGATAATTCTGTTTCCTCTCATATTAGAAGGACAATAATTTTAACTAATATATCTGTCAAGAGTTCTAGCTTAAAAATGGAGTTTCAGGAAGATCTAAGGTGTAACAGGAGCTTTCAACAGGAATTTCATAAAGAAAGTGAACATTTTTGCCTTAGTTACTTTGAAACTTTCACTTTGCTATTGGAGAAGTGAAACTTCAAGAACTGAAACTTCAGGGAAGTTTAGGATTTCACCCTGCCTGCCGCCGCCGTCCGCGAGCACAATCCCGCACCCTAAAAACCGCTGAGGAAAACTCCGCAAGGTTCCTCAGGTGCGCGCCACGTATGCCACCGCTCCAGAAACCCACCAGCAAAGATTTCCCTGACCTTTCCTGGTCTGTAACACTTCCTAAGCCTCCTATTTATTATTACTGCTGGCTTATAATTCTTCCATATCTTTGTATATTTTTTTTTACAGTCTAGTTTCCAAAATTAGATGCAGCACGCTAAGATTACCTACATCCGAGCCACTTAATGATATTCAAATCCTCCAAGAACTCTGTTACTAATACCTCCCAGAATAAGATTTTGGGGGTCTCGTATTTGCTGGGATCTGTAATTCTCCAGGTCTGTCACCCTGCTGAGGTGAGTTCGAGACAGACTGGACCACCTACAGCAAGGTATGAAACTTCTGCCCTTGCATCGGGTAGGAACTTCGGATGGGAAGTGTCCTCCTAAATCATATAATACAGTTGTATGACCCTTCCCATAAAGACTGGGAAAACTTCACCTCCTTTTTTTGCCTCAGAAAACCACATCGTAGGGTATCTGTAGCTGCCCCTGAGATCCCCATAGACACAAGGGAAAAATACAGGTCTTCCTAGGTCAGGCCAAGCCTGGTGGGACTCCAGGCCAGCCCTTGGGGACACCATTTTCCCATGGGTGGGCTCCATTCTCCTTCCAAATGGCCACCGACTGCAAAGTACCGTTGGGTGCAAGCACAATACTTAAGTCCCGCTTTGAGTGAACAGCCTGACACGTGAAGTCCCTTGCCCCAGGACATAAATTTGCCACTTTTTGTGACACGAGGCTGACAGCGCGGCCTCTGTGGGGCTGATCACAGCCCGCAGGAGCCGGCAGATGTTCCCTTCCCTATAGGGGGGCTCTGCCATTGTGCCTTGAATGCTGAACCATATGTTCCTCTCAGACGCAGGGAAGGATCTATATGCAATTATCAGGAAAGAAAGCATAAGCTCCATGCGCAGACTTAAAAAAAAAAAGGAAAGAAAAAAAAAATCAGGGAAGCGCTCAGGAGACGCTCAGGGACAGCCCCGCATCCCACCGGGAAGGAGGGAGCGTTCAAAGCCATCTATGAGCAGGCAGCAACACGGCATCCTCCAGCAGCACGGGCTAGCCTTCAAGAGCACCAGCGGGACAATTTTTCTGGCAAATAGTCTCATTTGTTAATTTTTCTTGAACAACTTAATGAGTAAAATACGTGGAAAAAAATGCTTTTTGAAATGAAATGTGTTTTCCAAAAATATTTCCTTGTGAAAGGTTGCCCTAACTAAGCAGAAGTGACCCGGGCAGGCTGAAGCTTTTCCTCCCGCTCACCATTAAGTGTCAATGCTTCATTTGCCGTGCAGCACAACGCCTCGGAAAAGGTCTCCCTAACCGCGGAGCGGTTCAGGGTTTGTCTGCTGAGACCCGCGGGTCTCAGACGGTTGATCTTGTGCGTGGGCCCAGGAGGACGGCTCACGCCGGGCGGCAGCGAGCCCAAGGGCGAGGACAGGGACAGCCCGGGGCTTGTTCTTGGGATAAGTCTCCTTCCAAACAGGTCTTTTAGTCTTTTTCATACAAAAATGAGATCCAGCGGCTCTACTACACTCTGCTATAGCAGTGGATACAGGGAGGCTTTTTCTTGCTTTTTTTCCCCCCGTATTTTATCCAATTGCTCTGTCAACTTTCCTGTAACGCGAGTGCTCAGTAGTTGAGAGGGAGAGAGTACACAGCAACAGTCCATCTAATTCGGGCTCATTTATCCCCTGCGATACGAGGGCAAAGGGAGGGCAGTCTGCTGTGTTGGACTTGGTAATGATAGGTTAATGGTTGGACCCGATGATCTTGGAGGTCTCTTCCAACCAGAACAATTCTATGATTCTATGATTCTATACGTGGCAAAGACCATATCCGCATGGCAGTGCCCACGGCGCTTTTCGTATGGGTGACCAGGGCTAGGAAAACCTCAGGAGTATCCAGGGGGAGGTCTGAGGGCTTTTAATTCAGTTTTAGAGATTTCCTACCCCACGTCATCTCTTCAGGCAACTGCACAGCGGGACGTCTTCCCTCTTGGCCCAGGGAACTGCTATTCCTCTCAGATTAAATGTGACTTTACTTAGCTGTCCCAGAACTAGGGAAATACGAGTGTTGTGAAGTTGTGGGAAAGCACTCCCGACATTTAAGAAGAGCAAACCAAATCTTGAACATCGCAGCCTCGGTGACCCAGGCGTACGTGCTACAGACACAGTGCTCCTTCCCAAAGGAGCTCCACTGCAGCCCAGCCACTATTTACTGTACTAAGTGCTCTTTTTTGTACTCTTGGTTTCTGTTTTCACCCCCAAAAGAGTTTTCAGGAAACAAAATTCAAAAAGACCATATAGTAACATACTCATAAATTTGTCTTCTGGAACTAGCAAGCTAGACAAAATATATTTGAACATAGAAAAATATATTAAAGCAGCTCAGAAGGTTGAGGTTTCTCTTACAGAGAAGCCAGAGTAGCCAGAGTCTTATCATTGATATGGCCATCGCTGCAATATTGAAGTGATCATCAGAAACCAAATGGCTTTCTATCCATAATAGATCAATCACAGCTGCATCGGTACATCGCTAGGTCAATACTGAATGTATGATATAGATTTATAGGAACTTGGAGAGTTTTTATCCAGTAAAGCCTGGAGCAGCCCAGTGTTGTGAACTGAATGCACCCGAGCTACACCTTGTAGCAGGTGCCCAGCTTGTACAGCGGAAAAAGGCAGGTAGACCTTACAACTCCAACTTTTCAGCTCTTGACGGACACCATAAGAAAAGCCTCACCCCTCCTCAGCCGGCGGGTTTCACGGGGGGCTGCCAGGTCTGCACAAGCAGTCGCTCACGCAGGGCAAGGCACGAGGAAGGGCTCAGAGGCATTTATGTGCCGCAGGGAACGTGATTCCCAGGCGGCGACTGAAGCAGAACTTCTCTTTATGGAAGCATTTCTACTCCGTGCCCCGACTTGCAACCAAAGCAGACGCCAACGCGCTGGAAGGCTCTGCAGGACAGAACGCCCGTCTGATGCTGGGCTGCGAGCCCCCCGGCGATACTGGTGAGCTGCTGCTGGCGGGGCAGGGCCCCCGAAGGCACCGAGCCAGCACCACCGCTGCACCCACCGGTCCTTCCCCGGAGCTGGGACAGCTCGCGAATTCCTGGCTTTGCAGCGTGGGACCAGCCAACCTGCCTCCGGCTTGCACCTCAGCCGAGATGAGACGACCATCACAAGGGGAGCATGACATGCTTTGTGGCTGTTCCTAGGACCAGCGGTGTCACGGCCATGTCCTGCCTGCACAGAAGCAGCCTGCATCTCTTTCAGTTTGGCTCAGAGTGTGTTTCACACACCCACCACTTCGGGCAGGAGCAGAGACGGGCAGGTAAAACAGAGCAGATATAAATCAAAGCACCAGAGTTAGTGCGAGGAACGCCCTGGGAGCGGATACCTATGGATTGGTGCCAAGGTCTCCATCTCAAGGAGGGTGTCTCGGCACACCGCGCTGGTGCTCACCAGCCCGCGTGAGGACGGTAACGCCATGCCACAGCTACGCGCATGCCGCCTGTGTCAAGCTCTGATACGTAAATAACCGAAGCGGAATCGGCTCTGCCTCACCAGTTCAAAGCGGAGTCATTCAAAGCAGGCGTCTGCCCAAAGGGCAGCAAGTGGTGAGGGTTGTGCAGGAGATCAAGCTCCCTGGCGCAGCAGCAATTTCTGTGCTTCTAATCTGCAAAGCTAATATGGGAATTGAAATCTATGCAGTGGCAGCTTCTGAAAAAAGAGAGCATTAAATTTAAAAGCAAAATAAAAATCCCTGACTCTCTCTGCTTGGCAAGACCACTAACCTGTCCTCAAAACTCATACATACATCTGAACTGGCCTATTCCCTGAAAATATTATATACAGAAGTCATTTGATCCTCCTAAGTGTTATGTGACTGTGGTGACTGAGTTTCAAAAACATTATGCAAAAAAGCAGCTTTCACCTACAAAAAATTTCTCTGGCACATTCTCCATATGCACGTCCTTCTCTTTATGCATCTATATATACACACCACCTCCCATCACAGTATGTACTTGTCTGTTTCTATAACCAGACTACAAAAAATAGTTAAATATGTTTTAATTGAACTTATTAGACAAAACCATGAGCAATCTGCATGCTGTATTCATTTACAGCCAACAAAAAGAACCATCCTGCTTTCTTTCTGAGTGTATAATGGAAAGACTAAGTATACTCAGTTCAAATTCTTAACCTGTTTTGTAGCTTTCTTTTAAAAAAAAATCCATCTATGCCCATTGGCAGTCTGCTACTAAACCCTTGTAGAAATGCTTTAATAACAGCATTTAAAAGATATTTTTCATGATACCCATATTCCATTTTTTCATTCCTTTTCTAACCTCACCTGTTCCAGATTTAAGCAGTTCCCTAATGAACTTGATCCAGTCACCAGTTTGGCTGGAGCATTGCAGTAATTCTGCTGATTTAATGTCTACAATTCCATGTCATAAACGCCAGAGAGACCTGCAAGGGAAACTGTCTCCAGGCAGCTCCTGCAGTCCCTGCTCAGCTGCAGGAGGGGTTCGTTCTGCCTGTCCGGGCAAAGCATCCCACGTTGACAGCAAATGACCAAAGCGATCGAGGAAAGAAAGAGGAGCCGAACACATTGATTTCTTCTCTGGACTTCTGTCCTATGGAAATACAAAAAGTCTTTGATCTCTGAGACCAGGGAATAGCACCGTAGATCCTTCCCTCTAAAGGAGACCTCGGTGAGATGCTCCTGCACAGTCACCCCAACAGCTCTCGTCTGCGCGGTGTGGGCTGCAGCGCGGAACCAGAAGGTTTAACTTTCATGAAAGCGATTGCATGCAGTGGATGCTTCGGAGTTTTGCTAATCGATATGACAAAGCCTCCAACACCAGCTGTAGATCCCAGCCTACGTGCAGAAGGAGAACGTGGAAATTTGCCATTTTGCTCCCAGGTGGGCTGAGCCCCTGGGCCCCCCGCAGCCGATACCTGGGCAGACGGGAGATGAGCCCCCAAGCTTCCAAAACCCCTCATCCCCCAGCGTGTTCGGGAAAGGCTGAGCAGATAGCATTTTCCCTGTTGTGCAGCATTCATTTCGCCTATTTTTTGTGTGATATGAGGGATATTATTGCTGCCTGGGAATGGGAAAATACCGAGGTGGAATGCTGCCTGAGCTGAAGAACAAACGCAGCGTAGGAACAAACGCAAAACCGAAAAGGAAAATTCTCTCAGCTCTAGTCTAAAAACCACACATCAGGTAGAAGCCGTCACGGGGAAGATTTAAAGGTGTGATGTTTCAAATTAAAAGCAGCAGCTCTTGGAAGAGCACAGAGCCGCCACCACCACCACCACGGGGCAGGAGCTGGGCTCCCCTGCACCAGCCGAGTGCTGCCAGGCACCGGGAGCCGGGGCCGCCCCACGGGCGCAGGGTCCTGGGGGCTGCCCCTCACGGAGCGCCTTCGCAGAGCTGAAACCGTACTTACATCCATGAATAAAGCCGCGAGCGCGATGCGGCTCCCAACGCCCGCCAGGCTGCTGCCTGGAGCACGTGCTGCCCAGCCCGGGGCCGCCCGGGCGCAGGGGAGAGCGGCAGCCCCGGGGACCGGGCACGGCTGCGCCGGGGGCAAGGCAGCCGCTGCCGCCCCACCCCGCGCTGCTCGGGCTCCTCGCGGTTTGCAGCCAAGGTCCGCGTCACGTCGCTTGGCTTTGCCACGCGCTGCTTCGTACGTGGCAGGGTTTGTGAGCTTGCATACTGTCGCGGTTTAACCCCAAATTGTAACCGAGTCCCACGCAGCCGCTCGCTCACTGCCCCCTCCCCGCTGGGGTGGGGAGGAGAATCGGGGAGAAAGGGAAACTCGCGGGTCGAGATAAAAACAGTTCACCAGGACAGCAAAGGAAAAATAGAAAAATATATTAATAATTATAATAATGATAATATATATAAGGATAATAGAGTATATATAAAACAAACGATGCACAATTTCTCACCCCCCGACGACCGACACAGCCCGTCCCGAGCAGCAGGCAGGGAGCAGGGGTATCCCCCCCAGCTATCCCAGCACAGCCAGTTCCAGAGAGAGCAGGCGAGGGAACCAACAGCCCAACGAACGAAAAACAAAAAGGAAAAACAGGGAAACAAAAAGCAACCCAAAGGGAAGCTTAAGGATTAAGGCAAGTTCAGGGTCTAAAAGCCTAGTGCCCCACCGGCCGACCCTCCCTCACCCCGGCCATGCCGTCTCTGGTAGGGAACACTCTCTCTGGCCAGTTGGGATCAGCTATTCCGGCTCTGCCCCTCCCAGGTTTTGGCATCTGCACGTTGGCAGAACCTGGAAAACAACAAAATGTCCTTGGTGGTTCAGCAGCAACCAGCAACATCCGTGTGCTGTCACCGTTGTTCTCACTCTAAAGCCAAAACACAGGAACTGCTGAAAACAAAACTAGCTCCGTCCCGGCCGAAACCAGGACACATACGTGCACACACGTATGCGTATGCGCGCACGCACCGTGCCTGCCCACACTGCCTTTGTAAGGCTGCGACCTCCCCTGCCTGCCTTTCTCTCGCCTCTTTCTTCTCACAGCTGCCAGCCCATCAGATACTGCTGAGTTCGTGGCATTTTTTCTGAACATAACTGAACTATTCTATTAATTTTACTTGTCCTTTCTCTTCTTCCCTGCCCTAAAAAGGGAGGTTATTTCTCTTGGTATTCTTCCCAAATCAATAAATTTATTCAGCCCATCTGCTCTGACTTCAGCATGCGCTCCTTTAATTTGCAACTATTTGTTAAAATACCAGAAATGTAATTATTCCAAAAATGCCACAGGTGTAAGAGATACTTAACATTAAAAAAAAAAAAAATCAATCAAGGCAATGTTTGAATAGTTTAAAATCAAAGTTTACCTTGTTAACCTGAAAATAAGGCATGGAGAAGAGGACTGGCAAGGTGAGGGGAAGGTCTGACAGATGGTGGAGGCACCGAGGGACTCAGATGTTCGGGACTGCAGTGAGGAGGCAGAGGGCAGATGGGATCTTCAGCGCAGACTTGGGGAAGCAGGCGCAGCCAAGAAGGAGTTTCAGCTGAAGCTGTGAGTATATCGTGGCCATACCTGTGTGCGGAGTCACCAATATTTAGGGGACCAACACCCGAAGGACCGGCGGCGTGCAGCCGGGGCGTGCAGCCGTGCAGCTCGCGGCGGGGGAAGCACGGGTGCGGGAGGGCTGGCGAGGGACAAGAGCTCCAGGCACAGCCGTGCCGGCGCGGGCAGGACGCAGCCCCTCTGGGGACGAGAGGCAGCCCCGCTGGGGACAATTGGCCCTGCCCCGGGGAGCGTGCAGCCCGGCGGCACAGCCGGGGAGCCCCGGTTTGGGGCAGGCAGGACAGCCTGGCAGTGCTTTGACAGCCCCAAGCTGTTGCAAAGCTTTCAGCTTGTCCATGCTCCGTGCCGGAGATGAGGTGGGGGATATCAACTCATCTGCGTAGACCGTCCCAAAGTAACCTCACCAAGGAGCCAGAAAGAGCTCCTCCAAATCCCTCTTGGGATACTGAACTTGAAATTTTTCTCACTGAAACGCTAAAGCACCATGAGAATCAAAAAAGTTCATTAAAATTGTGCATTATCTCTTGGAGAACTCTAAGTTCCCATGACCAGAGGACTGCTGATTTATTAGTGTCTCCTTTGATGTTTCTGATTGTACAGGTGCTGTAAATAAACATTTACATCTCATTGCATACGAAAAGGAGCACGTGCTAATGTATCGATAAGAGGTATGAGCGCTGCACGGAGGCCGCGGGGAGCTTTGGGGCTCGTCTCCGCTCCCTCACCCCTTCCATGAACACTTGTGTTTTCCAAACCCTGGCGACTGATTTCCCACCTCTGGAAACCGTGTGGTCCCGGCCGTGGCTCCACGTGCCCGTGCTCACGCCCGTGGCGGCCAAGCACGCGGAAAACAGCGACCGTGAGGTTTGCACCAACCCAGAGAGCTGAAGAGGAGTTAACCACGGGCACCGGCGCAGAGGGAAAATCTTCAGTGCAGTGGTTTGTAGTTTTGCGCTTTCTCGCCCACAGCCGTAAGGCCGATTTGTGCCCCTCCGCCTTCTTCAGTCCTGAGCTCTGCCTGTTCCTCAGAGGGCTCTTGATTCACATTGATGCAGACGTTATTTTTACAGACACACTTCTGGCATTAAGAGCAAACATCGTACAGAGTGCAGATTGATTTTAATGTTGATTTTTCTGTTTCATTCAGTTTGCTTTCCTTTTTCTCTGAGCTAAGCTGCTATCTCTTCTCCTGTCCAAAACAACTGGATTTAGTTCAGACTTAGTTTCTCTTTCAACATGCATATTTTTATGAACAGAAGTTTCATTCCCCAGGCACTTCTGCTGGAGAGAAGTCTTCCTGTTCCCTAGGAAATACGCTTTTAAAATCAATACTGAAAGATTCCTACCGAAATATGTAGGAGGAAGGCACGAAAGGTACCACACATCTGCCAAAAACATAATATGGATTAGAAAGAGGAAAAGCCTGAAGCAGAAAGAGAAGCTGGGCTGCCCACTCCCACCATGACGGAAAGCCGTGGGGCAGGGGGGTTCAGCGCGAGCTGCCCCGGGAGCACCCAGGGGTGCTCTCCCAGCCAGACCCGGGCCAGGCCACCGGGTGCCCCCCTGGCTGCTGCCGTGGGCCGGTGGAGACCCCGCGCACGCGTCCGGGCAGCCCCATGGGGGCTCGTCAGATCCCCTTCGTATGTCAGCCCTGGCTTGGGCGTTACGGGTTGTCAGCGCTGGGTTACCGGTGTAACTGCGCACAGGATGCAACGTAAAAAATAATAGCTTGATTCATTCCAATTCTTTTCATAGCTTAAAAAGATCGTGCGTTGTATTTCAGAGATAGAAAGCAACAGTTCTCTAATTAAAATATTTTTATTTATGAGATGGAGGCTCACTTTGCCTGTGTCTCCACGCTGCAGAAACCTGCACGAGCACTTAGTCCGTACCTGAGGAATTACCTGAGCTGGGCAGAACTGATAAAGCCTGGACACCACGGCTCCGGGCAGGGGCCAAGAGAGACCAAGGCTGCCAGGGGTCTGGACGCCCTGTCGGGAGGCCTGGGAGCCGGCACCAGGGCACTGGGGGACGCGCTGCGGAGCAGAGCCCCGGGGTGCTGCAGTCGAATGGGTGATGCTCATCCCCAGCAGACCAGTCCCACGAGTACCTGAAGCGTGCGGGATGGCACCCTGCGCCGTGCCTTGCCCTGCGTGGCGAGGGTTTGGTAGCGGGGGGCTACAGGGGCGGCTTCTGTGAGAAGCTGCTGGAAGCTTCCCCCGTGTCCCACAGAGCCAACGCCAGCGGCTCCAAGACGGACCCGCCGCTGGCCAAGGCTGAGCCCATCGGTGACGGTGGCAGCGCCTCGGGGGTAACAGAGGTGAGAATGTGGCCCCGTGGAGAGAGGAGCCCATGGGGAACGCACGCTGGAGCCGTCTGTTCCTGAGGGACTGCGCCCCGTGGGAGGGACCCACGCTGGAGAAGTCCATGGAGGACTGTCTCCCATGGAAGGACCCACGCTGGAGCAGGTCGTGAGGAACTGCAGCCCATGGGAAGGACTCACACTGGAGAAGTCCATGGAGGACTGTCTCCCATGGGAGGGACCCCACGCTGGGGCAGGGGAGGAGTGTGAGGAGTCTCCCCCTGCGGAGGAAGGAGCGGCAGAGACGCCGTGTGATGAACTGACCGCAGCCCCATTCCCCATCCCCCTGCGCCGCTCGGGGGGAGGAGGGAGAGAAATCGGGGGTGAAGCTGAGCCCGGGAAGAAGGGAGGGGTGGGGGAAGGGGTTTTAAGATTTGGTTTTATTTCTCATTATCCTGCTCTGATTTGATTGGTAATAAACTGATTTCCCCAAGTCGAGTCTGTTTTGCCCGTGACAGTAATCGCTGAGGGATCTCCCCGTCCTTATCTCACCCCACGAGCCTGTCGTTATGTTTTCTCTCCCCTGCCCAGCTGAGGAGGGGAGGGACAGAGCGGCTGGGGGGGCACCGGGTGTCCAGCCAGGGCCAACCCACCTCGATACAAGAGGCTAAATCACACGTTAAGTGTAGAAGTAGAAATGGAAACTGCAAACTAATCTCAGCAACGCACCGAGGCTGGGGCTCATGCATAATTAAATTCCCGAATTCCAACGTTAAAATGTTCTTAATGCAAAATTAAAGGTCCCATTTTAATAATGCCATCAATATTTTGAAGCTTTGGGGCTTGGTATTTCAACGCCATCCAGTAAGAGAAATAGTTGTTTGTGTCAAAGAGAGTTTCAGTTCACTGGCTCTTTTCCTCTTGGATAGGTTCACACCAATATTTACGTCCTGGTGTTGGTTGTTAATGTGGACGGCCGGGCTCTCTTGTACGCGGGCGCAACCGAGGGGCTCGCTCGCCTGCCCCCGCGCTTTCACCCCCGCTACCGGCGCGCTGCGTCTCGCCTTGCGCTCGTGCCCGGGAGCGAGGGACGAGCCCGCAGAGCCGCAGCGTCCCGCGCCGCGGGGGACTCCGTGCCAGCCCGGCGGGGTGCGGGCTCGGCGTCCCGGGGGCTCCGCGCCCTGCCCGGTGGGACAGGGGGCAGCGGCCGCCTCACCCAGCTCCACGCGGTCCCCGTCAGTCCCCGTCTGCGGGGCGGTCAGTGTAGTCCCAAGTTCATCCCCTTTCCAGCAATGCTTACCCAAATCAGTTGTTTTTTAAGCAGGTATCAACAACCGCGTATTGCTGCTCCCCCTTCTTGGCTGCAAATGTTTAAAACCGCTTATCTCCTCTGGTTTTGTTTCCATGGTTTTCCATCATTATGCGGCTTTTACGTTAAAAAAGAGAATGGTGCGATATGCTGCTTGTTATGGTCTTGATACCTGGTTTTTGCAGAGCATCCAAACGCCTGTTCTTTGCCTCCTTCTGGCCTTTGCCGTTATCGTTCCTTGGTCTGATGCTCGGTTAATTTTATTCACGCGGTTTAACTCCGTCCAAGAGAAATGGTCACCAGCCTCTGGGGAGACGATGGACAGGGACAAGAAGGAAGCTAAACGCACCCTGCGTCTTTTTACCGTCATGTCCCGGTTCTGCTGCCGGAGCCTGGCACTCCACCAGAAAACACCGCTCAGGCCTTACCGTGAGGTGTTAACTCCTGTTCCCCGCTAGCGCTCCCCGTCTCCCGCGCTGGGGAGCTGCAGGGAACTTCGGAGGCCTGTTTCAGAGCCGGAGAGGGGGTTGCCAGGCTTCCCGGCGCGGCTGGCTCCGGGTTCAAGGCCTGGGCAGAGCGGCGCCGTCTCGCGCCAGGGCTGGCTCGGGGCCACGGCACCCCCGGGAGACCCAGCGTGGCACCGGCACGGCTTTGGCACCGGGGCAAGGATAGAAATCTGCCTATAAATAACACATAAAAATGTTATAAAATATGCAGAGTAATTAATATAGAAGATATAATATAATGCACATGTAAACGGTGTATACAAATAATAAACATAAATAGTACCCATTAATAATATGATGCTATACACATTGCACTACATTTATCTGTAATACATATACGTATATATACTTCTTTTTCTTGAAAATGTATATTCTAATGTATGTCTCTTTTTCTTTTTATATATATTTCTCCTTATCAAGAAATAGAAACATATTTCTATTTCTTCATATTTAAATATAAAATATATTAAAAGATATCATGCATAACACACACAACAATGTAAAACGATTATTGATATATTACTACATATTTTTATATAATGTGTGTTTTATATACTAGATATATTATATAAAACTGAAAGATACTATATATACAATTATATATTTATAGAAAAATAATGCAGACTCAGTTTTGGGTTGTCTATATTAAATATATATATTTATATCACTGACAGTATTTTGTTTTCTCCTGGGGAAAAAAAAAAAAAAGACGTTTATTCATTCCATTCAGAAAACTCTTTTTTTTAAAAATTGACAGACATAAAATATTTTCACTTTGAAACACGAAACAGGATTTCACTGTCTGTGCGGCGAATCCCTGCGCCATTCCTGGCGTGCTCAGATGAACACAGGGTTGGCATTTTATTGGATTTATTCGATAGCTTGAAACACTTTGAAGACTTTGCTGTTAAAAAAATAAAAACATTTTATTGTGATCAAAGGAAAACATCCTGATATTGCCAATGTGGTTTTTTTTTTTCAATTTTTTGCAATCCATGTGAATTTGAGACGTTTCAACTTCACTGTCAGTTTAATGGGAAAAAAAACCAAGTATCTTATTTATATCTGGAGATATAGATACGTATCTTATCAATGTATCTGTAGTCTATGTAGATATAGGTTAGAGATGTAGATATGGATATGGTTAGGGGTTGGATATGGATGTGGAAATGGATATGGATATGGATATAATTAGACATAGATATAGATTTGCTATAGATAAAATACATATATTTAGCTACAGATACACACACATAGATGCAGACATACATATGTATCCCTGGATGGGCTCCCCGATACCGCTCCTGGCCCCGGAGCGCAACGCGAGGCTGCTGGGGTACCCCGGCCCCGGCAGCCCCCCCGGCCCGTGGCCGCCGCAGCCCGGTGCTTTGCCCACCCCCGCGCGGCTCAGCGACGATAAACACAGAGCCTGCGCGCGCCGAACCGAAACCGCCTTGTCCCCGTCCCTCCAAGCAGGCCCGATCCGGGGCTTTCCTGCTGCCGGGTCTCCCTTTTGGGTTTTTTTAGGAAGAACCACAGAAACAATCAGACAAGTTATTTTCATCGCTGCACGGCGAATGCGAATTACTTCCAAGCTGAGTTAAAACTCACACTACCTCAGGTTTTATATTGTATAAACAGATATCTAAGTATCTGCTAACGCGAATAAATGATCACGCAGCAGAATGCGTGTATTGCTCCCTGCAATTCACACAAAAAATAGCCTTTATTTTGAACAGCGACAACTGCGGCGCGATGCCAGCTCTCCTCTCAGCCCACAGAGGGGTTTTCGACTTCTCCCAATTTAAATAATCCATTAGCCAACTTGTACTTTTTCTGCCCTTTGCTGGCAGCTGGATTTTTATGGGCTCCTTAAAGCATCCTGTGTTGCCTAATTGGACTCGGTCCCCAAGGACACCCGATGGACGCTGCGGTCGGAGCAGCGCGCGTTGAGGCTGCTCGCGGGGGACGCTGGAGTGGGCAAGCAGCAAGGCGAGGCTGTAAGTCGTCAATTCAGTCATCAGAAGGTCCGCGCGAGCATAAGCTATTCCTGCTACAGCTTAACGCGCTCGACTGCGTTTCTGCAAGACTGCACGCTCCTGAATGGTATTTTCATGTCGTTAGACCTTTTCCTGTTAAAATACCCCGCTGTCGCGGTGGGAACAGGCAGTGGGGCAGCAGAGGAGGATGAGGGGCAGAGGAGGATGGATGGGGCAGAGGAGGATGGGGCAGAGGAGGATGGATGGGGCAGAGGATGGATGGATGGATGGGGCAGAGGATGGATGGATGGGGCAAAGAAGGATGGATGGGGCAGAGGAGGATGGGGCAGAGGAGGATGGATGGGGCAGAGGATGGATGGATGGGGCAAAGAAGGATGGATGGGGCAGAGGAGGATGGGGCAGAGGAGGATGGATGGGGCAGAGGATGGATGGATGGGGCAGAGGAGGATGGATGGGGCAGAGGAGGATGGGGCAGATGAGGACCAGGTCACCAGGGCTTGGGCTGCTCCAGAGGGTTGAATGCACAAAGGTCTCATTAATATGAGCAAATGAAAATAATTAGCCTGTCTTCTTTCATTGGGTCTAAAGCACAAGAGCAAGTGAAGTGCCTGGATTCCTGCTGAAGGTGACGGGTGACTATTGCAACTGCCGATGAAGTAAAACAAGAGAGACGCGGCGCTATTGCTGGGTTTGCGTCTTTGCAACCCAAACCAAAGGGCAGAAAGGAAAAAGGAGATATTTATATTACTTTGGCAGTGTTACAGACACCTTAATTAGGACAAATCACTCCTGAGACATGGGAGTCGTGACCCATAGAGCACATCAAGTCAGTGTTACAGCAAATTTGCCCATCGCTGGTAAAAAGCTCTAGCGAAGCACTAGTGAGGATGGGCTGCTGGAGGCTGAGGCACGTTACAAGCTGCTGGTGCCTGTGGGTTCAAGGAAGACACGCTGCTCCGCAAAGGCCAAGCAGAAGGAAAGGTCCCGGGGCAGAATCGGGAATGAACAAGGCTGATGTCTGTGGGGAAATTATACAGAACAGCGTGGATAAAGCAGAATGAACCTGCGTACGGGTCTTGCGGTGGAAGAGTTATAAAAACGTTTTAATGAGGAGCCTGTCGTTGCTGGAGACGGCTCCCAGCTCCCAGGGTCAGGGCTGGAGACCCGGAGGAATCTGTGCAGTGGCGTTACAGCAACAAACACCTCAAAGAATCACATTACCATGGACAATCTGCAATTTCAAAAGGCAAATCAGCAAACTACGGGAATCAGTTGGAATCATGAGTTTAAGGACTAGAAAAAGGACAAGAAATAGTGTTGCAAAGCTGCCCGCCGTCTCCTGCCTGGAGAAAGGGCTGGTGAGCAAGGCTCCGGGTTTCCCTGCCGGAGCCGTGATGGCTGACACAGAGGGAGATGGGGCTTGGGGTCCACCACAGCGTTCCCCCGAAGGGAGGGCAAACGCTTGGGCTGTGCAGGCAAGGAAAAGGAGGTCGATCCTGCTGATCCGGGCATCAATAAAACATATGATACAGTACCAAACTCAAAATTATTACTGGGGATGGTCTCTTCACCCACAGAGACTTCAAACCATCTTAAATCAGATGTTCCATCAGGCCCTGGCACAGGCTGCCCAGGGCAGTGGGGGAGGCCCCATCCCTGGAGGGATTGAAAAGCCGTGTAGATGTGGCGCTTGGGGACATGGGTTAGTGGTGGCCTTGGCAGTGCTGGGTTAACGGTTGGACTCGATGATCTTGGAGGTCTCTTCCAACCTAAACGATTCCATGATTCTATGAAATCCTGATAAACTCTCAGCTTCAACAATATCCCGTTGCAACGCGGCCCATCAATAAAACCACAGATGATAACGGTGCACTGTGCAACGCATCCTTCCTTTCATGTTTTACACATTCCATTGCACAACTGCTTTTTGTCCCTTTGCATCTCATTGCAAAAAGCTCATTGCGTCAGACAGTGCCTTCGTCACAGGTTTCCGAGCTGGGGAAACCTCGAGATCTCTGAACGCACCTGGGATTAATGACACATGAAGGAGCATGGTGAGAAAACAATGCGATGACAAAAGAAACGCTATTTTAAAACATGCAATGAAATAACTACGCAGGTACGATCTTTAACAAGCCTTTAAGCCTGGGAAATGCTCCTCCTGCCCCGCTCATGGCTCCTTCCCTGCTTTGTCTGAATAAGCAGAGTTTTGCTTTGCTTATATTCCCCTCCCTTTTCCAGAGAGAAAAACGTGCATGAAAAATCTTGAATTAGGCGTTAGGAGAACAAATCGTGCGTCTCAGAGAGGGTACATGGTGAAGGGCCACAGCCTGTTTCACCTGTACCCCAGCATTAGCGACACGCGAAGCAGCCCACGAGGCTTTTCCCCGTCGTCGCTGCACAGATGCCAAAGCTGTGTCACCCGGTGACACCTCGCCTGAACAAATCAACCAGGGCCATCTTCTGCTGGCTGATAGGAGCTGGAAGTGTTGCTCCATGCCATTGGCTTTTCTCTTCTCTTTTTTTTTTCCCCCTTTACTTCAATATTCATGAATTTTCCAGTGAGACTCCAAATAAACTTCCGAGTGCCAGCTCGGCAGCAGGCAGTACAGTGACTGGTCCTATTAAAAGGCCAGAGACTGAAAAATAAACACCCCGAGGCGGGCATCAGGGGCACATCTTCCCCTTGCTGCCGGCGTGATTTTGGGTGGGTTTGGGTGAAGCGAGCGGCCGTGCCAGAGTGATCTGCCCACCCGCTTGCACCGCAAGGTGCGCAGGGCGTTGGGGGCTGTGTCCGGCGCGGCTCCGCCGCAGCCGCTTCGATTTCGTCCTGCGTTGCACCCAGCGACGAGCTGGGGACAGCCCGGCTCGGCCCCAGCCCTGCCGGGGTGCCCTTGGCTGGGCAGCCCTCGCCACAGTTTCCATTTTAAACACGGCAAGGAGTGGAATACCGTTCCCCTTCCAACAGTCGCCAAATTATTCCCAGGGTTGAATCTCAAAACTGTTAATGTAGCAGCCTACCGTTATCGAACAGGTTTTCCAGCATAATTACTGTTTCTTTAGCAACACGTTCCCCGGCAGAGATGCATGATCAGAAAACAAGGTAATGCGTTCATCAGTAAGAAAACAATTTCTGGGGAAGTTCAAAGAAGGTGTTTCTGGTGAGGATGAAAATACACACAAGCGCCCAACAATGCGGGCTTTAGCACCTCCTTATAAACCCCCTGGTAATTAGCTCACACTTCTGCAATTTCCAGTTGATAAAGCTCCTGTTTTAGAATGGGATGGAATGGGAGGGATGGGATGGGATGGGATGGGAGGGATGGGATGGGATGGGATGGGATATTTTGCTATGGCATGAGGAGGAAGAGCTGGGTTCCCAGGCAGGCACCACCATACATCCCAGAGCTGCCCACAAGCGGGATGATCGACCCCGAAGCCGAACTCCTTCTCCTGCCAGGCCGGCTGTGGTTAGTCCGTCTGCTCTTGCAAGCAGCCACAGCGGCTTTCACCAAAAACGCAGCATCCCCTCAGTGTTCTTACGGCTCAGAAACTCTTCATGCAGAAAAAGCTCTACAGTATATACCATTGAATAAATTTTTGGGTGGCTGCTCTTCATCGAGTGGCAGGGCTCATAAAAGCCTCACTCAGGTTTTATGGGCGTTGCACGGTCTCCGGCTGCTCAGCTTTACCATTATTGTTATTAAGGGGAAGGAAAAGCAAAGATGGACTAAAAACACACGGGCAACATGGAGAAAAACCATCCTCGTGGCCCACGGGTTTCAGGCAGGAGGGAACAGCACCGTTAGTGGCAAGGTCATGTTCCCAGAGCACGTACAACCACTCATAGTCGTTAGTGGTTTGAAAACCCCATAAATCCGCGGTAATTGATCGGTCTCATTGGGCTGCTTAAAAACTTCAGAGAAAGAGCAAACAAGAGAGACTAGATTTGATCCTCAAACCAACAGGGTACTTACACGCATCAAGTCAATCTTAAATGACTGAAAAGAAGTCAAGGCCCTGGTCTATAACTGATAATCTTTTTCCACGCCGAGGTCAAGTGATGCTCTGAAAGAGAGTTCCCAAAGGAACAGGCCTGGGTGCCGAAGGGCAGCGCAGCTTCTCTGCAGTCACGTACCCTTCGCTGGGCACAGGCGTGAGCGAATTTCTGGCATCTAAAAGGGCCTGTTTGGAGAGAATCCAGTCGGCATTCAAGCTGTGTGCAGGCTTCTCGCTGCTGCATCCCGTCCTGCCCCTTCCCTGCTGCTGCCTGCGCCCTCCCGCAGCCCCGGCAGCAGGCAGGCAGGCAGGCAGGCAGGCTTCAGGTGAGGAAGGTTCGGTGCCTCCATGGTTCCCGGTCTCCAAGCGCCTGACGTGGAAGCCCTTTGCTTTGCAGAGCCTGTTGTTCCCAAGCTCCGCCAGCGCTGCAGGGAGACAGTGCTGAGAGCTGCTGCAGGAAAGCCTCACCCAAGCCTGTTTCTTTGCAAGAAGAGGTCCACCACCCCTCAGGAGGGCTGGCTTGTCTGGCGTGTAGGAGCTGAGGCTGCTAGAAAGGACTTGGGGGCAAAATCTCTGATGCCTGTTGTGCTGCTTGACTGTGCTTCGCTTTGCTCCAGCTTCTCCTTTTCCCTAATTATCTGTTTCACTTGAAGCCGGTATATCTACAAGGAAACTCTTCTGGAAGCGTGCTCTTCCCCCAGGGAGGTGTTGCCAGAAATGAGGCGACGTGCAGCTCACCGAGCCTGCCCGGGGGTCCGGGGTCCCCGGCCAGCCCTGTCTGGCGGGAGGAGGGACCACGGCAGGGGACGGCAGGGACTTTGCTCCACAGGACAGACGCCGAGACGTTCCTGCCTCCCGTCGCCTCTCCTCTGCCGCTCAGCCCCGGCAACAAAACTGCGGCTCCGAGAGAGGGGATGGCCGGGGCATCACCTTCAGAGGGACCTCGAGGGGACCCTGAGGCTCGGGGAACAGCGACCTGTGGCTCTCATTTTGCTGATTGAATTGAGTAATCATTTCAAGAAAAAAATTACTACCACTCACCAGTCTTAAAGCACCTGAAGGTGGGTGAGCGATCACGTCATTAACCAGCGTGCAGCACACAGATGTGATCAGCATGGAGATCGGTGCGTTCCTCACCCGTACCCACCCTCGCCGCTTACGTTGCCACCATAGATTTTACGATGGCATAAAAAGCCTGAATTTCCAACTGGAGTATTTCCCCCTGGGATTAAACTATCCAACTGGTGCAATATAAATTTGAGATCATAAAAATCTGCCGCAAGTTTACAACAGTTAAGAAATAAAAGGCCATAAAAGCACATTATGTTTGAATAAATGGATAGGTGAAACATTCCTCTGTGGTAAGAAGAGCCTCGAATCCGGGGAGCAGCCGTGCCGTGCGGAGCGGAGAGGAGCAGAGCCGCACGCCGGGTGAGCCGAAGGTGGCTTCGCCGTCTTGCTGTGCCCGCTGCAGCGCTGGCACGGGGCCGCGTGCAAGTCACGGTGAATCTGCCCCTGGCCCTACGGGTAGTTTCTGGCGCTAAATACCTCTTGGTGATTAAGCACACTGGAAATTTCTTAAGAGACTGGTGTTTATGGCAAGCCGATAAGTCTCGACTTCATTGCTTCATGTATCCACAAGCAACAGGAGTAGTTAATAAAGAAGCAGCAAAGTGCTGTGGCCGTCACTGTGATAAAGCCAGTTTGCAGTTGTACCTTGTGCCGGTGACTTCTCCCAACGCTCGTTCTTTATGTACCTGTTTGCTAAACAGATCTCTGTTTAAAAACTACAGAGCTTTAAATGTTGTCCAGATAGCAAACTATTCGCTAGCACCTGCAGAAAGCAGCCGTTTTCCTTTGCAACGGGGTGCAGGAACAGGGACCGGTGAGGCAGAGACGGCTCACCATAGCCACCAGCACCCGGCACACGTGTGTAACTGTGCCCCACGTCGCACAGCTCAGCCAAACCTTTCCCAAGCTTCCCCCGCACTTTGTAATGAGTGAATTTCCTTACCTGTCTGTTAAGCACCCGAGCACCAACCCGCATCTTGCGCTACGCGAGCTCCTGAGCCGCCCGCAGTGCTCCCGGTGGCAGCGTGCCGTCTGGCCCTGCCCGCGCTGGGGCTCTCAGAGCACCCCGAACCCGCACCCCGGCCCCAGCCCATGGCTGCACGGCCCGTCCCACCCTCCAGGGCAGCGAAGCACCAGGAGAGCAGGGGGGCAAAGCAGCCCCCTGGCTCCTGTTCCATCTAACCTGCCACCTCTGCCGACAGATTTCCACGGGAGGAACCACAACCGCCTCGAATCCAGTCTTTGAGGCTTTCATGCATCCGAATAAACCAGAAAGGAAAGAAGAACTCCTCCAGAAACATCCCCACAACCCCAGACCTTTAACAGAACAGCGGGACAGATGCTTAATGAGGAGGATAAGAATGGAGGTTTGGGAGGTCCTGGAAAGCGGGATGACATCTGTACCCGCAGCAGGCAGGGGTCTGCAGAGATTTCGGGAGCCAGAGGCTGTACCCAGACCTCCAGGTCTGATGGTCACCGAAGCACCCGCTGCCCAGGAATTTACCCATTCCCTCACTGCCTTTAAAGCGTTGGTCTACACAACATCCCATGCGGCTGGGCTTGCATTATGGCTCAGCGCTGTGAGAAACACCCCGGGGCAATAACTCTTTCCTGCTGTTTCCTTTCAGCCAGCTCCTCGGCCACTGCCCTGGGCAGTGCCGCAGCCTCCAGCAACAAGCAGCGATGAGCTCTTCCCCGCTGAGCTGCTCCAGAGGGATTTCAGACCAGCCTTGTCTTCCCTCTCCCTGTTCTCCTTTCCAACGGGAGCAGCTCTGGATGGCTCTGCCCCTGTTCAAACTCAGCCTGCAGCAAGGCTGGCTCTGCTGTCCCTCACTGCCCAGGTTCTATTTCTCCTGGAGATGTGGTGACCGGAATCGTTCCTGGTGTTACGGATGGGCCGGCACTGCTGGCTCACAGGGAAATGGTTTCCTTTCTGTGCAGGAAAGATCTCTTTTCTGCATAATATTACCCAGAGCCCATCACTGCAAATGTACAATGAAGGTTATTTTTCTCTCCTGGGCACCACTGTTCATTGTTAAATGAAATTTCATCAGCCATTTTATTTCACAGTTATTCAGTATCATAAGAGCCTTCTGCAACACTTAGCATTCAGCTGTAATTTTGATTAACCTGAATAATTTTGCATTTGATCTGTGCAAGCATCACAAAAACAGTTATGTTTTCGTTGCAGTAAAAAAAAACAATCAGTAGATTATTGACCATTAGGCTGAAGATTTTATAAATACGTATGGCCTGTATATGTATGTATGCACACATGTATATAATACATTAAATAAATATGCATGGTTTATATTAACTAAATATGCATGTCTTGTTTGTGTATTACACAAACATCTTGAAAAGGTGCAATCATTTGAGTTTCCACATTTAATGGGTTGCATGCTTCATGCGTTTGCCCTGCATGCTCCTAGCACGGCCCCTGCTCTCGGGGGGCCGCAGCCGCTAGAAGCACGGTAGCTGGTTTCCCTGGTCACCTCACGGCGATGCTGAGCCGGACTCTCCCTTCCTTCCCTTTCCTAGGGCAGAACAGGAGATATTTTAGGCAGGAGGAGCAGGGAGAAGAGGACACGTGCCATCGCACGCTGCTCCCGGGTGCCACAGCAACGTCCCGCTGCCCCAGCGGTGCTCTGGTTTGCTGCAGATAGTGGTGTACAGAGGAATAAAGGAGGCAGCACAAAGCATGATTAATGCACCTGTTCTCCAATAATTAAGAACAATTAATCATGGAAACAATCTACTTCAACTGGCTGGATCTCCTCCTGCTCGTAATCTTCACGCTGGACCCGTACCTGCAAGATTGCGCTCTGGCTGAGCGAGAGGATGGGTGCCCGGCGCGGGGCTCGGGCTGAGCGAGAGGGTGGGTGCCCGGTGCAGGGCTCGGGCTGAGCCACCGCGGCTGTGCCGAGCGTGGTGCTGCCCTGGCACAACCCCTCCCAGCCCCAGGCACGTGCCGGCTGCCTGGCACCACGCTGTGAGCTCAACACCTCGGTGCCGTTGAGCTCACGGACCAACAAGCCCACGGGGCTGCTTGGCACACCAGAAAGGCTGAGGAGGCTTTGCTGGGACAAGGGGAGCCGCTTCTACAGCTGCAGAGAGGAGAACGGATGAATTAACAGTGTAGGAGAAAAGGAAGATGCAAGAACAATCACCGAGCAGGCTCATAAGTTAGATATGCCATAGCCATGGCAAGACGTCCAAAGAGAAATGTGTTGGGAGAAACCATTGGCAGGAGAGGTTAAAAAAGGGAGCGTTTCTGGTCAACCCTAGCCAGGGAGCAGGAACGAGAAGGATGAGACTTGGTGGCCACCAAGGAGCCTCACGTGGCCAGCGCTGCACCTCGCAGCAGCAGTATCTGGCCACACCACGTACATGAACTAACACCTTTCCTAGCACACCCAAAGGCTGAGTGCCTACAGCAACACAACCGCAATTCCTTGGGAGCACATCCCAAACATTGTGTTCCAGCAGAGGATGTTCTTTCTCCATGAAGCCTGCTCAGGCTTTAAGGGCATTTTGCTACAAAGCAGCTGCCTGGAAGCAGGCTGGTGTGCGGGCTCGGGGTACGGGACTCCATGTCAGACCACAAAGTGCTCCAGGGAAGTGAACTGGCCATCAGCAAGGAGAAGCTGAGAGTCAGTGGTCCAGGGGTCCCTCCGGGGCGTGAGCATCCCCAACCCTGCCCTCCCGCCCATCCTTCCCGCTGCCACACCAGAACCGAAGCACGGGCAGGGTGAATTGCTTTGCCCCTCTGCCCGCCCCAGGTAAGCGGAGAAACGTGAGACACAGCGTACCGTGAGCACACGGAACACACGGGCTTGGTTCTCCTTCCTGTCGGAAACACACCGAATTGTAACCGTGGTACCTTACGCTTTTACGGGGGAACGAGGAGAGGCTGCAGAGGGTATTCCAGCCCTACGGAAGGCAGCGTGCCCAGGGGTTCACTTCAGACGCTCAGGAGACTCCGGTATTGTTACCTATGCTTATTATAGCTCGTGCTCAGTGAGTAACGTGGAAGACAGATGAAATTGGCCTTCATCAGCCGGTGATGAAAGGCTTTTCATTTTAGCCACTCTGACTCACGGCCCTGGAGCAGCTCTTGCCCCTGGTGACTTTATGCACTGATGCAGGATGGGGAATTTCACAAAAAAACAGAAGCAGAGCTAGAAAGAAATAGAACAGGCTAATAAATATATTTCAAAATAGTTTTCATTTTCCTGGTTTTTGGATTAACGTCACCATTTATTCTTCCTTTTCCACAAAATAGAATAGTAGACTTTAATAACAAGATAACATTTCAACTTTCATTTTCTCCCCTTCTTCCATTTTAGTACTAACAGAGATGAGTGGGATAAAGAAGGGGAACAAAAGATAGGAAAGTGGTCACCACAGTTATAAAAAATGGAGCACAAAAAAAAAAAAAATCCCTGTTTTCATATTAAAAGTTCCAGTAAGAGGATAATATCTTTCTTTAGGTAAGGAAGAACCCGAGAGCGCCATGGGATTAGTTTAAAGCCTATACTAGTCTTTAAATTTGCACCAGTCCAACAAAACACTTTTATCCTACTTGTCCTGGACATTAATCTTGTGTGGCTGGAAGGGGGGTACAGAGGGTCTCAAAATAATATATAAGTATATAGGTGGGGCATATAGCATCGCTTCCTGTAATTTTGATAATTTTTTCAAAATGTACCAAATCCAGCAGAGAGACAAGCGTCGCAGCTGCCCTACGCAAGGCAGGAGAGCCATGGTGATGAAGTTAGCTGTACCTTTTAAGCGACTTTTCTTTAACAGGAGTTTATAACACCATGAACTTGAAGCCCAGGGCCAACGGTATATTGCAGCTGAACAAGGACGGGGGGTTCCCAACCCGGTTACCCCAGATGAAGCGGCAGGGAACCAGCCGACCTCTTGCCCTGACGTTGCAATACGTGTGCATCCAAGCCCACTGAACTAGTCATCTGCATTAATTAGTTCAGTCAAAGCCAAATGGATGCTGTATCCCCAGCGTGGAGAGCAAAGCTGGGCTGTGACAAATGCATTCATTGGTTCGCTCCGATTTATAATAATTTCTCATATTTGGAAATTACCCCAAATTTCTCCTTCCCCTTTACTGATAGCAGTGACTGCAGAACTGGAGGAGTCCCAAGAGGCCATCGTACACCACCTCGTTCAAAAATGATAGATGGATTCACTGTGTCTTTTTCTCTGTTGAAATTAAAATTAATACACTGAAAAATGATGTAACAAACTGCTTGGCATAATTGATTTCCCCAGCAGAGTTATCGTTTCATTGCAAATTCACAAGAGGCTGCCATAAACAATACTGGAGAGATTTAAAATGCTTTCTATTAATAGCTCCTTAGATCTCTAGAATATATTCTGAAGGGTATTTAAAAAGTAAGTATAATGATGCTGCCACGATGTATAGAAAAGCAAACAGGCTCTGGCACCCTTTGGGAGGGTGGGAGTGGGGGGATCAGATCTGCCCCGGTGCCCGGCGTGGGGCCACTTGCCTCAGCCGCCCTCCTCGGCGCAGAAGCGTGCGGGGCGGCAGCTGAGCGCGATGCCCTCGCTCCGCCGGGCACCGCCTGCCCCGCCAGGCTCCTCGTCTTCAATTAAGCGGCAAAATCGCGTGGCACGGCTACGGGCCGCCCCGCTCCTGAGCGGCATCTCGCACGGCAGCCCCGTTCCTCGTCGGCTGAAGCTGCTCGTTAACACAGAGCCCTCCCCGTGTCAGCCCATCCTCTGAGTTTGCAAAGACTGTCACGAGCAAGAAGCTGTTTCTGTTGCTTTACCTTTTGGGAAGGATGCCAGCGTTTCATCATTAAGGTGCCTCACGTCATTACACCGTGAAAAACAACATATGGCACAATGTGCCTAAATGTTGAAAAACGGGTGCTCTGCTGAAAGGGAACAAAAAAAAGGAAGACAGACTCCTCCGAGCCGCGTGCACGATGCCGCGGCTGCGGCTGCAGGAGCCTCCAGGAGCTACTGCCTGTGCCGAGTTTTCCCATTTCTGGGCCAAACGCGGCAGGCTCAGGACACGCTGCGCCCGGGCCCCGCAGGTGGGTGATGCCCACGGGCAGCAGGGCAGAACCCGGCCGTCCTCGGGCAGAAAGCACCATCTGCTTCTCCTTCCGTAGAGCCACAGGGAAGCGCATCCCCCCTTTCACGTCCCGGCGCCTCAGAGCTGAGAGTGCACTTTAAAGCTTTTATATCCCACCTCGTCGGTATTCTGGTGTCACCCTTGGGTCTTTTTACCTCCTTCCAAAGGCGACGCTACCTGAAACGCAGGGAACTCGCGGTGTAGCTGCTGCCGGTGCATCGCAGGAAAACTGCAAACACCTCCCTCCGGGAAGGATTTCTTATTTTCCTTGGAAAACGTGGCCAGATGAGCAATAGATCGCAGTCCTCGAGCATACTGATGTTTCGGTTCACCTGGAGATACGCTCCTGGGAATCTTTTTGTGCTTTTAATATTCTTTAATCTAGTTTTTTCACCACTGCCAATAGCACAAGGGAATGGTCTTTGCATGGCTTACACATGCGAGCCTAGCCAAGTGCTTTCCTGTACACAGAAATTACAATCTTCCCTGGCAGGTATTATGTGTTATAAGAGAGCTCTGTGAAAACACCGGCTCTGTGCTTAGCAGAAATCACAAAAGCCAAAGCAGTATTTTAAAAACCTAGGGAAGGAATGGAAAAGAAAGGCAGAAAACATTATTAGGCCACTGCACAAAGATGTGGTGCCCACATACATTGAATATGGCATTAGAGCCTTGTCCCTCATCTGCAAAAGGGTGCAGTAGACCTGCAAAGGCCAGAAGTACAGGACACCTTTTACACCCAGCAGCAAACAGACCGTGCCTAAACCCTAAACCCTGGTTCCAGGCGTGCTCCTGCGGGCTGGGTGCCCTGTGCCCAGCCCAGGAGAGTAGGGGGGGCTCCGGGGACCACTCGAACCCATCAGTGCCCTCTCCCTGTCTTCACCCACCGTCTGACCAGGTCAGTCGGTGGAGATACGCCCATGCCCTGATGTCCTTGAGTCAGCCAAATCGCCTGAGTTTTGCCGTTGACTTTAGTGGTACCATGACAATAAGGAAGGTTTGATCTATCTTCTGGAGGCTGAATCTAAGCCTTTTCCTTAAAGAAGAAATATCAAGCCAGAGGGATGATTTATAATACTAAATACACTGATATTATCCTGCCCAAAGCAATATCCTGCAGAGAAAGAGGACAACTGATGGCAATCGTTTGTTCATGTGTCACTGGGCATTAGAAACAAGGCAGCATTAGAAATAAATCCAATTCATTTGCTTTGGGCTTATCTTTGGAAAAATATGTTCATTCATCCACGATTTAAGTGCATTTGAGATCAGCCAGAGGAAGTCAACGACTTTGTAGTCTGTAATATAATGTATAGTAAAACTTCAAATTACTAGTTGCCAAGAAAGCGGTAGCTGGAGTTGTATATTGCATATGCTTATCCGTGACACGCAGCAGTAAAATTAGCCAAGGAAATCAATTCTGCACATAAAGGACAAGACACTGCTGACAGCAAGCACCTGCGAGGCCCGGGGAAGCGCCTGGAGAGCAGGCAGGAGGCAGGCAGGAGCGGGAGCCCTGCCCGCGCTGGGCTGCGGCACGGCGAACCGAGCCAAGAGGCGCAGACCCCATCCCACCGCCGCCCCGAGGGCTGCAGAAAAAATAAAATAATAAAAAATAATACTAAAGACCGAGACAAGCAGCCCAAGTGCAGAGAAGCTACGGCTTGAGTGCGCTGGCTGCGTTGCCCCATCTCTCCAAGGCTTGGTTTAGCTATAGTACTAACGCAAGCAGGTTCCCAGAAATCTTGCAGGACTTACAAAAGCGGGAGCCTGCAAAAAGAGGCCAGCGGAGCCGCAGGGACCAGGCACGTTTCCAACAACGGCCTCTGCAGGGGAGAGCCCGGGAGCCAGGGATGGCCGGTGGGGTGTGCAGGGACGGAGGCGCCCAGCAAATATTTCTGTGCTGCGTACTACTATTTCCAGAAAGATTTAATCCTGGTGAAACCGATTTTGTATGGTGCTGGATCCCCGGTCCTCAGCAGAGAGCAGACACTGCTGACAAGTAACGGGAAACCAGAGACAACGATATAGCGCATGTGTCAGTGGCGAAAGGGGTGTCCCTATCAGCCACCCTTTCATTTCTTGTGGTTATGTTATTATTTACTTGTGCACTGCAGAGCAGTAGCACCCCTTACCAGGCTGAACGTTTGCGCTGGGAAGCGGCATTGCACGCTACCACGCCATCACCAGCACTGCTTCGAAGGCACGGGGCAGGGGCGAAGTGGGAAAAGAGAAAAAAATAATATTTTTCAGTGGATTTGAGGTTTGGTTTTAAAAAGGAATTGGCAAAAAGCCCTCTCTGCCGTAGGCCTCCAGTTCTGCTTTATTTATCTCACACCTTCTACAGAGTCCCGGGCATCAGGAGTGTGCCCGGGTGGGAACGTGGCCAAGCCTGACCCCGGAGACCACCAGCCCGGGGGGCTGCGGCAGGCTGCCCGGCGGCTCTCACGGCGCGCGTTTTGCTGTCAGAAGGTCTGAAAACAGACAAAAGTTCATACAGAAACGAAGGCGTCCTCCCGCTGCCCGCCAGTCCCGCCGCCTGCGGCTCTCCCTGATCCTCACTGATGTTCCCCGGCCTCGCCCTGCTCCACTTGGGCAACGCGGAGGGACGCGCTGGAGCGCTCAGCAGGCAGCTCTCGCGGCCGGGGCTCGTTATAGCAACCGATCTAGGATTTTTCCAAAGAAAAAATGAAGCACCATTGATTACAGTCTAATCACACACCAGTTCCTCTCCAGCCAGCTCTTGAAAATGCTTTCCCCTGGAGCTGATCAATGAGCGACAGATTTTGTAGTCCAGCTGGAGCAACTCAGATATAAGAGAGGAGATGTTGGAGATAAATAAATCAAGTTTTCTAAAGCACATTACAAAAGGACGAGGAAGCCGTGGCACCAGATCTCAGTCTGAGGAGCACGCTGACTAATGAAGTTACATTGATTAATCTGATTAAATATTTCATTAGGGTAGTAATGGCAAATTACCAGCTTCTTACAGCAATTCTACCTTGAGTATAGCATAGCCAGAAGGCCGGTCCCCAGCACAGCCAGATTGTGATGAGATTTTAACTCCCATTTATTTATGGGATACTGAGTGGGATGCCTAACAGGAGAGCTGGAATAAATGGAGGAAGGAGAACAATTAATTCTCTTCTGAACCATTCCTTTTTTTCAAATAAATACTATTTATGTCACAAAAAACATTACAAATTAAAAGAAAACATAGAATTTGGGGCCAATTCAGGCAGAGCTATGGAGTCATTACGTCATGAGAGGACGCTGAACGAAAGGCAAAGAAAAAGAGGCGAGAAGCACAGCTTTTCCACTGTCTTTTCAAAGGAGGAAAGAGGCTTAGGACGTGCCAAGCTGCCGACGGGCAGATCGAAGCCCTTTCTCAACTGTCCATACGTCATCCTCGCTGCGGATTTCCCGGTAGCGGCCTCGCAGACAGCAGAGCACCATCGCTTCTCCTGTCCGTCAGCCCTGCTCCTGGGGACAGGAATTTGAAGGGACGTCGCTCCCGGGGAGACGCCTCCATCTCCGGCTGTGCGTGGCCCTTCCCTCCCAGCCAGCCGCAGCAGCGCTGCCCTGATGCCCTCTCACAGCAGGTCCTGGGAGACGCGAGACACTTTTTGAAGGCACTGAAGCCAATCTTCACCTTCTTCTGAAGGGGCACAGGCAAAGCTGCTGAGGTGTGTTATTATTGACTCTCCAGATGCTTGGAGTCATCATTCTGTAACTGCATTTATCCCCGTTGCATTCATCTTAATTTGGATAATCAGTTTCTCGGTCTCAGAGCACCACAGCTCTTTTCCTTTCTTGCAAGCGTTCAAACAAGCAGCAGAGCACAAACAGGACAGAGCTCAGCCTAGAAATGCCCAAAATAACCTGGCAAGTTACATACATCTTGTGGACATTTTGCTGCACAGATGCAGTTTGCCTTGGAGGAAGAGTGGGATGCTCGGGCACCCAAAGCAGTTGACTCCTGCCATGTCTGGCCTTACTCCAGAGGCAGCTATAAGCTGTATATGGTGGGACTGGTGGGAGGTTTGCATCGTGCCTCTTGCGCATGGACTGGCAGAAAACATGAGGTCCAGAGAAGATGCATTCTTGCTGGAGAATGCCTCCTGGCCACCAAAAGGAGTGGAGATGGTAGCAAATCTCATGGACAGGAAATAATTCTTTGCTTCAACTCAATGTTTTGAATAACTCTTTGTATGTGGAGACATGTACACGCTTCTGGTATACAATTGGGGGAGGGTAGGCAAGATGTCTCCTACTTGCAGGCAGGATAGGACTTTCAAGGTGAAAGATTAAGTTAGACTAGAGACCCCCAGAAGACAAGAGGGGAAGGCTAAACATCTCTGCCAGGAGCAGAAAGAAAGTCTCCCCTACACGTATCTCCACCTGTTTTGAGGGAGTTTGGCCCTTTTTGGACCATTGGGTAAGGCACGTCAGAATGAGCTGACTCTGGTAGCCCCTAGCTTTTCTCATTTGCTTCTCCAGGCATCTTCCCAGAGGCTTTCCCGCCACAGCCCAATGTCTCTGCCTCTCTCTGTTCATCGACATTTTACAGTAATTTTTCCCCAGAATGCCACACAGGTGAAGCTTTCCCACAACACACGCAGTATGGAACCTCATTAGAACAGGTCTTATTCAAAGCAGACAGAAAACTGATGGAAATTAAAAGAAGAAACACTTAAACCTACACAAGAGAGGGGACTAAAACGCTCATGTGCCCACTACAGGTCTCCTGGTGCTCATCTCAGCCTATCCCGAGAGCCAGCCTGTCCCACGGGGCACTTCTGCCACGCACGGCTCTGCCGAGCCGCCGAGATTTGCTCATTAATCCCCGGCCGGGGAATCATGTCAACCTGGTCACATCAGCCAGGGGCTCCCCCCCGTCCTGCACCCTGGTTTTATTCTCAGGACTTGGTCTCACATTCTGTTTGCGACAAATTTAGCTTGCTCTACCTGAAAGACCAACAACTGAACACGAAGGGGTGGCACACCAGGCATGGCAGAGGAGGAAACGCAAGCAAGATTATCCGATGGTTCTTGGCTGTCGTGCTTTCAGTTCGATACTGGAAATATCCATATAGCTCCTCTTTCTCGGTGTAGTACCACGTGCTATACATAACACTGCGTCATGCAAACCCACCCCCCTCATTGAATCTAGACCCCCCCCTCCCCCAAACCTTCTTTCAGGGACATGTCTATCGGGATGGGAGCAGACCGAGGCCAGCTGCCCCCCCTCCACCAATCTTCTTTTCATTTTTACTTTGAGCAATAGTATGGTTGAAAATTTTTCATAACACACAGTTTAATGGAATTAATCCTGTTGCAGATTCCTTGTTTGAAGTGTGCGTTGAATGCTAATGAAAACGGGAACTGACATGAACATAAAATGAAGTAAAATTATTTAAAGTTGAGTTCCTTCTTATTATTCAATAACAATTACTCCCTTAAAGTTTGGTGAGATAAGAAGGCTGGGGAGAAAGGAGATTTTAGTGACTTTTTTTCCATCTGGAAAGGTCAGAGTGAGCTGGCCTTTGGGAAAGGTCAGCGTGGGCCCCGGAGCCACCCGAAGCACTGGGTGCAAGCAGGCAGGCGGCTTTTGAAGGCTGTGACTAGTAGCAGAGTGATTTATGGCCCCTTGCCTCCCCCAGCATCACATATCAGAGAATTGGCCCCAATACAAAATAACCCGACCCAAATAAAGGACCTTTCCCCGCTGCGAGCTCCATCCCCAGCGCAGCAGAGGGGCAGCAGGCTGGGGAAGCGGAGGGAAATGCCGGTCAGGGAGATGGGTCGGACCCTGCAGCAGGACGTTGCCCTGCCCGGGACCAACTTGCAGCCCTTGTCCCACTGCTTGTAACGTCAGACTGGCACATCCCTACCAAAGAAACCGTGAGCCGAGATGATGCTGTAGCACCAGGAGAGCCACAAAACTCAACACACCAGAAGTGGTGCACGGGAGAAGACAGCGACACTGTGCAGAAAAGGGGTGCTGTCAGCGTCACGTCATGTCATGACAGACTGGGTCGGCTCAGGAGACAGTGGCCACTCAGCCAATACAGCCAAGGAAATAAAACGTCTCCCTTCAAGCTTCTCAGCACTTTGCCAAGGTCTGTTGCCATACGTTGGGTCTTTCACTCTTCTGGTGTCTCTGCGGTCTGACACCATCAATCAGCTACGGCCTGTCCGGCACGGTTTTACCTTGGTTTCATTCCTGCTCTCCAAAACGGACCATAATGGTCCGTGTGATGAGGTAATAGGCACTTCTGGGACATCCTAATAGATGCTACAGGCACATCGCCAAGTTACCGTAAAATGTGAGTCCTCATTTCTTTTGACTGGGTGTTAAACTGACCGGGAAAGGTCAATTGGAGATAAGAGATGGCTAATAACGCATAGCTCTCATCTGGTACTTATTATTTCATATATAGAGCTCAAATTGCTTTGCAAAGGTGACCAAGCATTATTTCTTAACCTTTCCATGTGCTAGAGAGCCCATTTCCCTCCTGCAGGTTACTGAAGATGATCTGAGCACAGTGATTAAGGTAGCTGTACGGTGAAAAAGCATTTCAATATTACTGATGCTTGGAGAATCAGACAGGAGTTTGTATTAGTAGAGGTAAATAAGTGAAAACCATTACTGATCCATTATAGACGTGAGAAAACAGAGCTTCAGACACACACGGAGGTCCATTTGAAAGCTATCCATAGTGCCAGAGCTGAGAGCTCAGAGTCTGACCCTACCGCAGCCATGCCCGCAGATACCCGGGTATCGCTGTAAGCACCGAGGGCAAGCACTGCCACGAGAAAAGCGATGAAGGTGGAGCCAAGATAGCTCTTCTGGACTTTTCCAAGAGCAAAGACACAAATCCAGTAAGCTTTTGGAAATGTGGGTCTCTGTAACTTGCTCTGAACATCCATCAGTATCAGAAAAATAGAGCTCAGACCCCCAGCCCGGTGACACCGGCTCTGCCCGCTGCAATTGTGAGCCGTGAAATGCCTCTGCTCGTGGAGCTGTTGCTTGGGCATGGGTGGGAGGAGGTTAAATGGCAGTGGGGCGACAAGAAAGAAGAAATATTCCTGGCATCAGTCTGCTAGGAGAGGAGATGATGGGGAGGAGAAAGAAGTGAGTTCCAGGGGCTGGAGAAGATGCGCCTCGAGCTCCTGAGGGCACAAAAGGAAGATGATGAACAGAGGTCACTGAAGGCCCAGATCATGGCTTAAATTTACATATCTGTCCCTCGAGCAATCCACATCCATATGCATTACGATTCCGGAAGACATTCAGACACAGAGCTGCTTTGCTGTTGCCTCTCGCCATCACAGGCTTCATTCAGGGAACACGCAGCTTGACCTTGTCCTGCCCTCACCCTCGGCACCCTGCTCCGGCCAGCGGCTGGGGCAGCATTGCTGCCTACACCTGCCATACCATTACCTGGCTTTTAACACAGCTAAACCGTGTCAGCCTGGGCAGGAAAGACGGCATCAGGTACATGACGCAATTCAAACCATCTCTGGCACTGTTTGCCAACCCGTGGGTCAGTGCTGCCTCTGCGAGCGGCAGCCAAACCTGGCAGGGCTGGTCCCCACGGCCAGCGTGGCTCCGGGCTCAGCGCTGCCTCCCTCCCCCTGCTGCGATACTGCTCCCGGCACGGCAGTGAACTTGACCTTGTGTCCTGCATTTTGGTGCAAACTCCAGTAAATGAGAAGTTTCCTGAGACAGAAAGCAGGCTGCGCTGCTTAAAGATCCGTGAGGGATCCAGCTGCAGCACCTGACCTCCCCACAGCCGGGGGGAACGTCCCTTTTACCTGTCTCGCTTGGGCAGGTCCCTCAGGGACCAAAAAGCCAAAGAAGCCAGAGAGATCCGGCGGTACCCCCAGCCCTGAGAGCCGCTCCTGCGCCCGCCGGCCTCCCTGGCACTCGCTGCTTTAATTGCACCGCCCGGCGCTGGCTGCAGACCCCTCTGCCGTGGCCGAAGCCAAATTAGTCACATTTTCAACAGGGAGCATACTTTTGCTGGCCCCTTCCCCCTGCCTCAAACCCACTTTCCTCTCATTTTGGTTATTGCTTCCCCCTTTTATTTCTTCCCGCGTGACACCCTGTGCAGCTCCCTCTCTGCCCTGCTCTGGCTCTAGTCGCAACGTGAGCCATTTCGGCCACCAACCCAGCGGCCAAACGCTGCGGTTTTGCCAGGTGGGTTTTCTGCAGCTGTTGCAACCCAGAGAGCTTCAAAGCCACCGGCCCAGCAGCGGCAGCCTGCGCCCAGCAGCACACTCGCGTCTGCGCCCTCCACTACACGTCATTTACGCAGTTTGGATTTTTCCTGAGGGGATTCACCTCTTTCATTGGTACTTTGAAGACAAAGCCTGGTTCTATTTTCTTAGAATCACAGAATGGTTTGGGTGGGAAGGGACGGACCTTTCAAGGCCATCCAGTCCAACCCCCTGCCAAGGGCAGGGACATCCCCAACTAGATCAGGTTGCCCAGAGCCCCGTCCAGCCTGACCTGGAATGTTTCCAGGGATGGGGCATCTCCCACCTCTCTGGGCAACCTGTGCCAGGGCCTCACCACCCTCAGCGTGAAAAACTTCTTCCTTCTGTCTAGTCTGAATCTCCCCTCCTTTAGTTTAAAACCATCACCCCTTGTTCTATCACAGCAGGCCCTGCTAAAAAGTCTGTCCCCATCTTTCCTCTAAGCCCCTTTAGGTACTGGAAGGCCGCAATAAGGTCTCCCCGGAGCCTTCTCTTCTCCAGGCTGAACAACCCCAGCTCTCTCAGCCTGTCTCCATAGCAGAGGGGCTCCAGCCCTCGGATCATCTCCGTGGCCTCCTCTGGCCCCGCTCCAGCAGGTCCGTGTCCTTCTTGTGCCGAGGCCCCAGCGCTGGAGGCAGCACTGCAGGGGGGTCTCCCCAGAGCGGAGCAGACGTGCCAAGCCCTTCCCCAGCTGCACCCTGCTTCGGGGACACGGTCCCTTGACCTGCGACCAGCCCGTTTGCTGGAGGGATACCTGGCATCGCTGGCACCCAGGGCAGGGGTGGCCACCTGCCTTGGTCCCCGGGGAGACTGTCCCTCCATTTGCTGCCCACAGAAGAGGCCACCACAAGGACCTCGCAAAGAGATTGCCCTGCGCTCGCACCGTGGAAAACACAGGTACCGCCAAAGCTCCACGAGACCCAGCCTGGAGGAGCTGGGTGGAAACAGGCTCCCCACAACATCAGCACGTCCAGCTGCAAGGGGGATCCTGGTTTAGGTGCTGCAACGTTCAAAGGTCTGGGTTCCAGCAGAAAAGAGCCAGGTCCCTGCAGAAAGCCAACCCCGCTAACCTGTTCCCAGTCAGAGGTGCCTTTGGAGCAGGTCCAGACACTGGTAAAAGGAGCTGCAAAACAGGTGGAGCTCAGCAGAAAGAGCCGTGGGCTGCAAAAGGGAAGAATTTTGAAGCAACACTGGGAAACCAGTCTGTATGTGCACGACTCGAGTGCTAGTAGCAATTGCAGCATCTTTGTAAGCACTTTTGTTAACACAGAGACAGTTCAGCTTTAGAAATGTGGAGTCTTTTCACCTAATGCACTGAATAGGAAAACAATTTGTCACAGAAATTAGATTTTCGCATGCAGCGATACAGACAGCTATTAGAATATACTTAAATGCAAAATAATCACTTCGAAGATGTAAATAAAGCTGACAGTAGTGAGCAAAATACATTTTATACAGGCCTTTATTACACTCTGAGTAGCCTGCAATTGCTTTGTTTTCAAGCCTGTTATACAAACAAGGGGATGTTTTTTTTCCCTTGGAAAATGTTCCTAAGGGGTAGTTGCTGGAGTTACCCTTCATCAAATGAATCAAAGCACCGCGTCAAACTAGAAAGTACAAAAATTCACGTTCTCAGAGTATCAAAAACATGCAATATGTGAACAAAATGATTCTCTCAGCACTACTTTTTCCTGCTCCAAAGTTTTGTGCTGGAGGGTTATCCAGCTACGTGACTCTGCAGCTTTCCCTTAAAATTAATCTCCTGTTGAGGTACGAACACTATAAGCTCCTTCACAGGCTTCAAGGTTTCAGGCAGACGCACTCAACATCAGGCATTGCCAACATCAGTCTGCAAGAACCGCAGCGGGTTCCTCGCGGCCATTGCTCAGGGCAGGGCAGAGCCGGGTGGTCCCCAAGGGCTGTGGGACCCCCCGCCCCGCAGGAGGGCAGGCGACGCTCCGGGCTGCCCATGCCGGCAGGACCAGCAACCACAGGTGACAAACAGACACAAGTTACGGATCCTCCAAAAAAATACAAATTTTGTGGCTTCAAGCCATAAAATTTGGAATAGGGTTTTTAATCGCCGGTGGAACGGGTTTCCGGCACAGCCTCCCCAGCGGCAGAGGCAGCAAAGCCCCGGGTGAAGCCGTGTGGGGCGGGGGACAGGCACCTGCAGCATCACCGGCTGCCACGGGTGGGAAACGGGTCCATTTTCCAGCCCAAGGGTCCCAGGAGATGCAATTTTAACTCGTGAACAACCAGTCCTCATGCTAATTATTTCAAAGCGCACACGAACGTGCCAGACCCCCGTTAGGAGTGGGTTGTGCTGGCTCACCCAAGCGACCTGCTCCGGGCAGGGAGTCCCCGGGATACCCCCGTGCTGTACGCGAGGCCACGCTCTCCTCCAGCAGGAAGGCTGCAGCCAATTTGCCGTCGGGATCAGTTTTGTACTGCAGAAGCACTACTTTTAATGCCATGAAAATTGAGCTGACAGTATGAGGAAAAAAACAACCCCACAACATTAGCTGCTAGAAAGGCCTTTGCATTCCTTATTTTCTGTCAATCTTTTTTATTATGAATAATCCTTAGAGGGCGACACAGCCAGTCATATAACAGAAATATATTCATAAATCATCAATTCATCAGCTGACAGGGGACACAAAAAATTGTCCATCTATTTGTGAACATTATTCAAACCATCTTGAGCAGAGACACGGGACATCACTGATGCCGGAGCTGCGCCGCGCTCCCCAGCCCCCTTTTCCTGCTGCAGCAGAGCTCACCACGGGGTCTGCGCTGCTGCAAACAAGCAAAGCAAAGCGAGCGCTTCGGCTTTTGCTAATTGAAATTTAGTGTGGTCGTACCCAGCCCGTCCAGCCTATTTTTCTGCTAATTCCCAGTTTTGCCCCTGCCTTCCTTGCCATGTACCGGGAAGAGGCTCCTGCAGGTCGGTGCTCCTCGATGTCTCAAGAGAGCGTGCAACCCCACGGAGGTGCTCCAAACCGAGTGCAATCCCTGCGATTGAACATTTCTGCTCCAGGAGACATGGTTTAGTGGTGGCCTTGGCAGTGCTGGGTTAACGGTTGGACTCAATGATCTTAAAGGTCTCTTCCAACCCAAACGATTCTATGATCGTCTGCCTGTGCCATCCCTCCCAGCCCGGCGCAGAGCCCCGTGCCCTGCTGTGCTTTCGGTGCTCCTCAGCTGAGCAGGGAAGTTATCGGCAGGAAAAGAGCTGGCACAGTGAGTGCACAAAGGGGCAAGACCCAGCAGCAGTGGGGACAGTACGCTCATCAGGACAGAGCCCATCTGGAGGGGAGCGCGGTGGCATATGTGGTGCTCCCTCACTCGCCTTTACTTCTTCCCAGGGAAGAGGTTATTTGTAAATTCAAGTTTAACAGCCCCTTTGACTGCTGAAAACCATGTTAGAGCAGGTCAGTTTGATGTTCCAGACTATTTCAGGGTGGACAACAGCCTGCAGAGATGGTACCAACTTCTGTTTTGAAGCCCGGGGATCAGGACAGATTAAGCTGAGGAGCAAGGCTGCCCGGACACCATCCCCTCTGCAGAAAGGGACATTCCTCCCTTTGTTTCCCACACGTTGATTTTCAGCCCACAGCCTTTTCAGGAGCCATCATCCCTTTAACCATCCACGAGCGTGGTCCCTGCCATCAGCAGCAGAGACGTGCTCAGGCTACGCCCCACTTGCTGCAGCCAGTCCCACCTACCAAAACCTCGGGAGAAAGCGGGAGCACGGGCTGCGGGCAGGACCTGGCCCCAGCGGGCGGCTGAGCACAGGCGCTGCTCCCTGCTCCGGCAGGAATTGTCTGGGTTTGCACCAAAATACCCGGTAGCGGCTGCTGGGGGAAAGAGGATCAGGGAGGAGGCCGGTCCCTGTTGGGGACCCTCGATGGGCTGCGTGGCGTGTGGATGCCTGAACGGCACCTCCCTTCTCCAGCAAAGCACAGGCTCCTCCTAAACATTGCATACGTTTAGTCGTTAAAAAAGGCCAAATGCAAAGAAAGGAAGAACCAGGCTCACTGGTTTTGAAGAGGGGAAATCACACGTTTAAATGGTGTTTTAAATGAGTAATACACGCGGTGATGGCATCGCGTGAACGCTGCGTGTTTAAATGGGAAGACAGTAACAGCATTTATGGGGGTCCAGGATTATTTCTAGCTCTCAGTCACTATTTCTGTGATCCTACAATTCACTGTGCTTCTTTGCAATGCCACCACTAGCTCTGGCCTTGCTGCTTCAGAAGATGTGTGCCACCTGCCTCTTGCTTTATTTTCACTGTAAAATTCCAGGAGTTTAGGCAATCGCTACGAAAACCACCCTCCCCCTGCATTGCCACATCCAAAGCAGTTGGTGCAGATGCCTTGTCAAGGTTGAACTCTCCAAAAGCAGCTGCTTACAGTCTGAGACATCGCTTTGGAAGAAAAGCTGTCATTAGCAAGACACTCACAAAGCCCTCTCCTCTTTCATTTTGTGCATGTAGGCGTTGAGGAAGGTGGGGGCAAGCGGTTTGGAGGAGACCTTCCTTTTCCAGAGTCATATATTTGTTTTGCTTTCTCAAAGGAAGAATAAAAAGAACTGCACTTCCAAAAAAGCCTGCCAAAAGCTCATTACAGTAATTACACTACTCTTGACAGAGACTGAAGCTGGCTGCTTCCAAGAAAGCCAAGTATCATACATTTTGCAACAGTAATCTGTTAAGAGGTTTATTCCTCATCCCAGATAATGATTTCTAATGCACAGCATTAGAACGGGTAGCCCTTGTAATTATAAAGCCATCATAAAGTGTGCAGTATCCAGCTTACCCTGGCTACGCGCTGGGATGCGCTGATACGAGGCTGCTTTTGGCTTTCTCGCACGATGCCTCCCTGGTGAGCTCTGCGAGCCGACGGCACCGAGCGCAGACGGTGCAGCTTTCCTCCGGTTTAAACATCCCCCTTCCCTTGCAACGCGGAGCAGCACGAGGAGACGTGGCCTTTTGTTCCCCTGGCCGCAGCCTTTGGGGCGCTGTGCCAGACCCCATTACTCATCCACAGCACCTGAAGGGGAAAAAAAAAAAACCAAACTTAGAAGCAAATTAGAAAATCTGCTACAGCTGAGTGATGGAGAGCATCCACGGGCAGGCCTCCGTCGCTGCGACCTCAGGGTGACGTTCAGCATCTGCCAGGTGATGGGCGGGAGGGCAGCCCTAAATGCGGGGGGGAAGAGACACGGACAATTTTAGCCCCACCTCGTACCCCCGTCCCCTAAAGCCTTCCAAGCGGTATTTCCATCCACCTCTCAAAGGCATTAATAGGCTATTGTCATCATAATCTTCAGCTTCACCACTCATTTTAAAGCAGAACGATGATGTTCTTAAGGGATAGAGCCCTTCTCGGGAGGGGGGAGAAGCAGGATGCCCAGCGCCCGTGCCGGGGCCCGTCCTTACGGGCTGCAGCAGTCCAGGACACCGGGCACGGCTGCAGGAGCAGCGGATTAAGCAAGTGAGTAACGGTCTGTCTGAGCATTTCTACGCAAGACCGTTTCGGGGTGAAGAACCTGCCAGCAGTGCCCGGCGCCGTGCCTCTCTGCAGAAAGCCGTCAGCGCCGGGTTTGACCAGGTTGCATGCTACGTTCTCCGCTGTTTTCCTTTCCCATCCTGTCTGTGGGTAAAACACAGATGCAACAGTCACAGAAGGTGTTTTGAAAGTGCGGCACAACCCGTGACAAACGCTATCACCACGATCCAGGTTGCTAATATCCTTGAGATATCAGGAGATGAAAAAGTTTCCCTTCCCTTTCCATTTCACAATTCAACCACCCCTATGGCAATCAATTCGTTAGAAAAGAATAAGAGTTTTTAACTTGCAAACTAATCTACTATGTTATAATAACCATGAGTTTCCAGTGATTGGAAGCCAGCTGCTATTAGGAAAGAGAACAGCAGCAAATGCCATCCAGATAAGCTATTTATAAATGGCACACTTCAATTAAAAAAAAATAAAATTACTATTACAATAATTTCATTTACAGCAGGTGGTGCTGCGATTTTTCTCTGCAGAAAATGAGACGCACCTGTGCAGCACAGAAGCAGCAGCAAATGCCTTGGCACCACAGACCTCCCCAGGCTTAGTTGCGGTTTTGCTCAGACCACAAAAGGTTAATGACAGCCAAAAGTAGTAAGAGCAAACTAAGTACAGCCCATTATCAAGGTGGAGCATTTATGTCGATTTTTAATAGCTAGAATAAAAAATAAATCCAAGAGTGACATCATGTCTTGCTGCCGCATCATGATCTGAGCAAGCCGCACCGTGCGCAGAGAACCTTGCCTGTGCGTGGCACTGCCTCGGCTGCTCGCGGGTTTCCCCCTGCAGCATCGCCTTTGCTTCTCCCCGTGGGAGCAACCCCCTTCCTGTCCTGTTCATCGGGGCAGAAATCAGTCCCTCGGCGGCAGCGTTTGTCTCTCTGGCGACCAGGCAGACCCCGGCACAGCTCACCTCCAGCGGCAGGCACCGACGCTGCCAGAGCCGTGCCCGGGCCGGGGCTGGGAGGGCACCGCTGCAGGCGCGGGGCTCCCCGAGCACCCACGGTGCTCCCGCGGGAGTTACCATGCTCCTCCCTCCCGCCT
Organism: Phoenicopterus ruber ruber; assembly: GCA_009819775.1. Lineage (NCBI taxonomy): Eukaryota > Metazoa > Chordata > Aves > Phoenicopteriformes > Phoenicopteridae > Phoenicopterus > Phoenicopterus ruber. Next base: position 1,202,931 of record CM020219.1, read on the forward strand.
CGCAGCTGAATTCCTCGTGAAAAATGTTATGCCATCGCTCCTCGCTGCAAGTCCTTCACCCCAACGCCTTTCGCCAGGAGAGAAGGAATTGGGAAGACATCGCTGAGGCAGGGCATGGGGATGCTCTCGCCTGCTGGAAGTGCACCTCCCCGGAGGGCACCACCAGCAAGTCCTGTCACCGCGTTCCCCTTAGCCTGGACCAGGTTTTAGACTAGTTTTGGGGCAGACAGTGCTGGCCCTCCGCTGTCGCCTCCCTCCAGAGCCAGGTGTATGCAGGGTGTCAAGCCCACCTGAGGGCAAGGCAGAGCTGGTCATGGGGCGGCATTGTCAAGTTTTTAAGCTTTTTTCTTCTTCTTTTGACATTAGAAGAAGATGTTTTGAATGACAGAAAACCCAGTCCAGGAAGGATCCGAGTGTCAAACTTCACTGCATGGCGGAGGAAGGGTACGTGCTCAATGCAACTTCCATCATACCTTTAGCAGGGAGCTGCCTCCTTGCAGGCATCCACAGCTACTCAGAACGCTGGGAGAGAGGAGGGAAGACAGAGAAAATGCTACCACCAAGTGGAGGTAAGCGCGCAGGTGAAGCCATGGCAGCAGGGGAGGGCAGAGCAACACAGACGGTTCTTGTAAATCCCTGTAACTCCTTCCCGTGATTTATTCAGGAAGAAGAGCACCACATTATATTTTCTGGTTATCTTCAATATGGAAGAAAAAGGTGTTCTTCAGAGGATTTTCCCCTCCGACTTGCTGATATTCACATGTTCAGCAGCACTATACTCAAGCTCAGGATTGCACACGCAGAGGCACTATGCACGCATGTACATACACAGAGGATGGCCGGATTTACGAAGCAGTCGGCATGGAGAAGCATTTGTCTGCCGCAAGGTATTTTCCTGAGTTCATTTGCCAGATATCATCTTGATGCTTCAGTGTTCTGGCTCCTCTGCTTGGACGTTTCCAAGGCAAGAAGTGTTAGCTGTTATTCTGCGAGGAGGTAGCAGGCTTTCCCATTGCAGACCGGGTAAGTGAGCAGAAACGTCCCACGGCAGCGGGAACGCAGCACAGAGGAGCACGGCCCCGGGGTCCTGCTGGCGTGGAGGTTCCTAACTCGTACTCAGCAGATGAATTTGTCCTCCAAAGCTCACCTGTAAGTTGAGCACTCACATATTTAATAACAGATCCTTTCATATATATTTTACTTCCTAGAGTGCCAAATGCAAGAGATCAGAGGAACCTGGACCATGTGGATGATTGAAACCAACAGTGCTCGGATTATTCTTTTTTCATTGTGACTTTTCTTCCCCCCCGAGCCCTAAGAACTAGGAGTAATATTGGCTGCAGTGGCAACGTCTGAGCGCCCACCTCACCCAGGGCGGTGGGTCCTGACAGCCCAACAGCTGAGCTAGAGGAGCAGAGAAGGCAGAGTGCCCCAAAACGGTTCGATAAATTGATTGGGGAGTTCATCACTGAACTGCCACTGTGAAGCAGCACCAGTTCTGAACAAAAACCAGGTTGCATGTTAGATATTGCAAGCCAGAGTTCTCAGAGACCTCATCTGCCACGTAGGCAATTAAATGAGCTGTTGAGATTTCTCAAAACACACCTATTCTGCATCACTAATGATTGTACCAGATAAGCACTTTTAGGCAGTTTTCCAACCTGTTTTATTAGACATTGCTCTACAACCCAGGAAGGCTGAGGTGTGACCAAAGACCCGGGTCTAAAAGCAGAAACCATCAGAGACCGCAGAGAAGAAAGGCACCGAAGGCTGCCAGGCTGGACAAGGTCCAAAGCCGAGCCAGATGACAGGCAGCCGATAGCAGTGGACAGGCGATGTGCTCGAGTTTGGAGGTGAAGAGGATGGAGACGGGGCAGTAGCTGAAGGGGCTGTTTGCATCCAAGCCAACTAACGCTCGCTGGGACCTGGGGGACCCATTAGCAGCAGGGCAGGAGGAGATGGGAGGAGAGGAGAGGCTGGGCTCCCCGCGGGGCTCCTTCTGCAGCTCCTTCTCTGCAAAGGTCTCCGGATTTCTCTCTACCTAAATAATTCTGACAAAATGTCTGTCACTATGGCAACAAGGGACAACAAATTGATTCGAGAGGTGTCTGATATTCGTAATGCATAGAAATTATTGTTGCTATGGCAATGTGATTTACAAATGAATTAGAATATTTAGGAAACAATTAGCAATCGAAACTCGGCAGAAGCGAGGTGAGGCTCAGCCGGCTCTGAGCATCGCCAGCCCTGCAGAGGTTTCTCACCTGCCCAGCTTCAAAGTACTTGGGCACGAAGCTCCAAGAGGTTTAAGCTCAGTGGCCTTCTCAGAATGGGTGACTCAGGAATTTGTCATGGACTCCAGAGGAAAACCCCAAGCAATGCAGACCACAGTGACACGACCGCCAGTGGCAGCTCTGCCACCCAGGCACGATCCCCTGGGGTGTTACCACCCACTGAGATGTTCCAGCTTTACTGGTTTTGGGCTTGAGCAAAATCTACTTTGTTCTTCAGCTTGAGCAGCAAAACACCATGGCTGGAGGGGACCAAAGGAATGATGCGATGCACATACCCCAGCCATCCCTCCCCGGGGGACACGGGCGAGCAGTGCAGAAGAGCCTGCCGGGGCAGCAATGCAGCACATCCATCCCTTGGAAGAGCAGGTTGGACTCCTGGCCGAAAGCTTTCGCTGAGGGAGCAAACAGCACCACCCGGGACCTGACGTGTTGTGCACCCTGCAGCGAGCTGTGCCGGCGTGCACCCATCCCTCTGGCCTGGCAGCAGCTGGTGTGCCCCAAGCAGGGTGCTTGTGACCTTGCGGGTGCCCCACACGCTTTCTGAAGGTCAACACTTGCTCTGTCCCTACCCCTACTCAGATAAATGCCATGACCTTTTTGCTCATCCTCTCCTTTGGGAGCCACTTCTGCTCATCCAGAAGTTAGCATCCCCCCAGCCCAGCACAAGGGTCATCTCCTAAGATGGCTTGTTCAAAAACTTACGTGACTTACACAGGGGGACAGGGCCAATTTCAACTGATCTGGTTTGCCTCAATGCTGGAGAATCCCTTGGATGCCAAGAAACACAACTCACCGGGGGGATTGATCATTCCTATCTGTGTTTCTCTGTATCCATGTAGGAGGTGTATGTCACAGCAGAATCTAGTCAGAAAGGATTTGGACAATGAACACTTACTTTCATTAAAAAGACAATTAGGTTCAAAACGCAATTAGGTAAATTCACTGAAGAGTAACCCATCAAGAACTTCTAAAGACAAAAATATCACCTGACTCCGGAAGCCCCTGAGCTATAGATATACGGATGCTGGGACTATCTACCAGAGGAGCATCGCTATCCTCCATCTCTGTCCTCCTACTCTTCCTTCAGCATCTACTGTGGGCTGCTGCCAAGGTGAGGTTCAGCCCAGGTGGGTCTTGGTCAGATCTGGTACGGACCCTGCTCTCGTGATGCTGATGGAGACCTACAGCAACCTGCCCTGTATTTGAATTACAGATCTGCAGTACAGCAACAGCGATGGAGCAAAATCCCCTCCCAGACCCTGGCTGTCATTGAGCAGTTGGTGTGTGGAAGACGCAGCTACAAGGATTCTCACTGCAGTTTGTTTCCTTTCATTTCACCTTTACCGCCTGTCTCCTCTCAGCAAGGCAGGTCAGCTGGCAAATAACATCTTTTTCACACTGTTCCTACAATCGCCTAATGAAAAGCTTCACCTGCTAAAAGTAGAGGCCTTTACCACAAGCAAAACACAGCAAAATGCCCACTGTTGGTCTTGCTTTCAAGGCAGCCAGAAGAGCACTTAGCAGAGTTGACGACAGTAAATGCATTTAAATGCACTTCTAAACCCTGCCTGGGAAAGCACTTTGGGGAGTTAGGAATCTAATAACTGGAGGGGATCCACATAGCGCCTGGTCAGTGCTGCTGACACCGAGTGACGGGACATTGCCCCCGCCCGAGGGGTAGGTACCGATTTTGTAACAAAATCCCAGTTTCTGACCCTCCAAGTTTTCAATCAACCCAGTTCATTCCAGACTTCATAGGTGCAATTCCGAAGAGCAGAGCGTCCCCCCGGCTCCCCAGGAGGGCTCCCTCTACACGGAGGGCGCTGCGGAAGCCCTTTCCACTGGCACATCTCCTGGGGAGACCTGGAGGTCCTGTCCGTGCCGGGGCGGCTCAGAAAGCTCGGCTTCAGCAAAGCCGTTTTGGTCGATATGACACGGTTGGAAACAAGGATTAACCACAAGTCCCCAGCTTGAGACTAACACTTGGGTCAGAAGAATAAGAACTCTTAGCTAAATCTGCAAGAGGGACATCGACACAAACCAGAAATCACTATTACTCCCAGTTCGTGATACTGGGAAAGACCTGACCCACAGAAGATTTCCATGGATCTACAGATCAGCAGTCTTACACCATTATATCAGGTTAAATGACAAGTAGAGAATCTTCTTTAGATTAGTAACTCGGTCTCATAGGCAGCGATATCTGAAAATAGGGGACCCGATGCCACACAGAAAAACTGAAAGCAATTTTGGTAGGAGAACACGATATAAAATAAAACTAAACTGACATGACTAAGTTGTAAGTTCCCAATATGAACTTTTTATGCATCAGTAAGCAAACAGGACTCCACATAGTTAAGGTTTCTGCATTTATAATCATCTTTGCTATCTTTTGCTTAACAGTATGAAACTTAAAAGAAAGCTTCAGGCTTATAGAAGCACAGCAAACACACAGTTTTTTATTCATAGGAATAGCAGCAGAAGAGCTGATAATCCCACTTTAATTTCCAGTACCTCATATCCCTAAAACTCCCTTCCGAGTCCAGCTTCTCTTCCCAGACCTTGAGCAGACCTTCCACAGCCGCACAATTTTTCATCTAAAAGTTAAATTTCTTCCTTTTCAAGAAAAATAAAACTTCATTTTAACATTCAAAAGTTACAGCTATCAATGACCCGAAGAAACCCTCTGGCAATATTTAAACAGGAAATAACGATTCAATCACGGCACAAACATTTCAGTCCTATTATCAAATCGTGCATACATACATACACAATCACACCTATTGGAGCAACCAGTTTATATCAAGCAGCCCAGCGACTCTAGTCCGCTCGCTGAGTATCCATGATCATGGGAAAATGTATTTTTAACAAGAATTTACCAATTGTCATGCTGTAGATGAGTATTTGAAATGTTTGCTGTGCTACCTAGCTGAAGAGAAGTTATGTGGCACTTGCTGGAATGATTGGACAAACTGATAAACTCTTTTGACTTAAGCAGTTGTGCAGACACATTTAGAAACCTATTTTCACAATTTTTTCATATAATTGTATCACTTGTTTTCTGTGAAATTTATCGTTGCATGCAAAACCTATTGCTGAAGCAGTTAAAGATGGCTTGGGGTGAATTTAAATATCAGAGTGAGCAGATAAGAAACTTCTGCATTCACAAAAATTGACAAACCCAGAACGATCACAGATTATATTATCCAGGAAGATGGATTAAAATATTCTAATGCAGTTACAGCTTGGAGTTCATTTAATAGAAATTAGTAACAGTTTCTGCTCATCGACAGACGCAAGGACAATGCTTCTTTATCGAACCAGTTAAGTGACACCACGGATGACTTCACATGCAACGAGGTTCACCCAAACCAGCATGGATCCAGGAATTTCCATAGCTGGTGTGTCAAAGAGATGAATGTGTGTCTATGTAGAAGAAACGTAGCAGGAATCCAGAGAAGTGGGAGGTACCGTTACACACAGTAACGCGGTCCCAAGGAAACCCTACGCACCCAGAGACCCCGACTGCTCGGGCCAAGGCGACCCTGCACCGCGAGCAGGCGCCCGTGCCCGGAGGGCAGGCGAGCTCCCTGCTTGCACCCCGCAGCGCTCCGCAGGGACACCCGCGGCCCGGAGCTACCCCAGCAGGTAGCGGCACGGGGGCACATGAGCTCAGGTGGAAGGCACTACCCAACTCCCATCCACAAACAACCGGGCTGCAAGAAAAAAAAACCCCATTACACGTGACTATATAAGCTCCAGGCTATATAACTAAATATTAACGTCTCCTGCGGTGCACTGCAGCAGGATAGCATTCCCCTTCAAAGCATCCACCCTCAGGATGTTTTGCATTGGGGCATCTCCCCCCCGCCCCGAAAAATGTTGCAGATGAGTAAGAGATTATCAAATGAAAAAGAATATCCCTTGGTGGTGAAGAGCAGTCCACTCTAACCCTGAGGACAACACATGTGAGGAACGCTGAGCAAAAATCTAGTACTGAAACCAAGGCACAGGATGTCAGATCTGAGACAAGGTGCCGGTCCTGAAACCACCCTGCCCTTGATCTTTGCAGGCAATTAAACCTTCGATAAATTCCCCTGGGTAAATTCTGACTTACCTTCTGCAACACTCTTGCAATGAAAGGGACGAGGCAAAAAGATCTGTGGATCCTCCCGGATGCACCCGAATGGGTTACCAGATCCTCCATCCTGAAGTCAGCGTGACCCCCTTGGTCCTCTGGGCTGTAAAGAAATCAGTATTAAATTAACACAAATTGCAAGAGTCCTCTCAGTCCTCCCACGTGCAATTTATCTACCTAAAATAGTTCAACTTGTCTGTTAAGGCATTTAATACTTTTGAAATGCAATCAGGCAGCAAAAGGATCTGCTGTAGGTTACGCCACTTGTGGGCTTTGTTCGTGTAAAGGACCATATTGGCAGTGTCAGTCTCCACCTAAATATAAAGCCGCTCATACAGAGCTCTCTTCCCAGCCGGCGCCCATTTCCAAGACGTTTGCATGCTAACGAGCCTTCTTAGCAGACGAAAACGCCTGGAGGCACCGAAGATCTGAGCGTGTGCCCATCTCGCTGTGCCGGCACCTGCCATTGCTGCTGTCCTGACAGGAGGCACGACTTGGAAGGGAATTTTGCTGCAGATGTTTGTTGGATCTGAAACACCGCTGGGGGAAAGTAAGACCATGGTCTGTCCCAAACCCAGCATAAATTTCTTTACCAGCCTATATTTCTTAGAAAACTGTGAGGGCTTCAGGTGCAGTATTTTCTTACCCATCCACAATGAAGTCTTGAGAGTTTTCCACTGCAGAAAGACAAATCCCCCGTGTGCAGAGCAGTGAGAGCTGTAGCAGATTCTCCTGAGATGGTTTCGAGCAAAGGGTTGCAAAGGCGGCAGAGAGGCTGGGGCAGTTGCAGCGCCAGGCACGCAAGATTGTAAAGCACATGTTCTAGCTTGGCACGCCTCTGCAACTAGAAACCTGCTGGACGTCCTGAAGGGTCTGGAGCACAAGTGCTGTGAGGAGCGGCTGAGGGACCTGGGGGGGTTTGGCCTGGAGAAAAGGAGGCTGAGGGGAGACCTTCTCGCTCTCGGCAACTCCCTGAAAGGAGGTTGGAGCCAGGGGGGGTTGGTCTCTTCTCCCAAGGAACAGGCGACAGGACAAGAGGAAACGGCCTCAAGTTGCACCAGGGGAGGTTTAGGTTGGATCTTGGGAACCATTTCTTCCCCAAAAGGGCTGTCAGGCCCTGGCACAGGCTGCCCAGGGCAGTGGGGGAGTCCCCATCCCTGGAGGGATTGAAAAGCCGTGTAGATGTGGCGCTTGGGGACATGGGTTAGTGGTGGCCTTGGCGGTGCTGGGATAATGGTTGGACTCGATGATCTTGGAGGTCTCTTCCAACCTAAACGATTCTATGATTCTATTCTATGATTCTGTTACCGAGAGGAGGACTTGACACAAACTGCCGTAGTACTTGGAGCTCACTCGCTGCCTCCTTGCAGAGGTTGGTGGAAGCCCTAAAGCTGTCTGACAGTGAGACTTCCCGGAGAGTCTTCATTCTTGGACAGAGAAGAAAATAGTCTCTGCCAGCTCCTTGAGACAGAAGGATGTGAAGGTGAAAAAAAGAACTCTTGAGTCAGATTTCAGGAGCACCTCTTGGGCTTGGACCTCTGCCTGCAGTGAGGCTAAGGACACTGAGGGAGAGCACATCCTCCTGTCAGAGGATGCACTGATCCCATTGCCAAAAGGGCAAGATCAAAGTGGGAGAAAAGAGGACATCCTTTGGCCATGCCACTGCACTGGAGGAGAGCAGCTGTGACTTGTACCAGCGCATGTCCTACTTGGTGGGGCACACAGGCTAAGAGGTGTGAAAATACTGATCCCAAGGTGAGGCAGACCTTGAGGAAGAAGTCCAACTCCCTTCAGTCAACAAGGCATGGAGGAAGGTGACACATGGATTTTGCTTTCATGACTGGATCCTCTCCTAACAGGACACTCCAGACTACTTAGGGCTGGGAGGTCACACAGCAGGAGGAAATAGAGATGGAGAAGCTGCTTGTCTCTGCTGCCCCACAGAGAAAAGGTCCTTCTCTAGTATTGTAGTCATGATCAAAAGACTCTTACCTACTTCCAGAAGGAGTTTGGATTGAACACATAGATGGATCCCCAAAATTCAAGATTTCCCAGATCTAAGTCAGAAAAATGGGACAGCCTCACAAACAAAAGCAAACACAGCCTCTCCTTCTTCTTGCTGCATGCCTGAGGATTAAAGCCCCTGCAAAGAGTGCATTTATGGGTATATATCTTCCTCCCCAAAGCAATAAAGTCTTCTTGTACACTCTTCAGAAGAGAGAAATATGCCTCTCTTAGATGAGAGAGTATGTCTCTTGAAAGAAACAGAGTTTGAAGACCATCTGCTTTGAGGAATTCATTAAAGGAGAAAAGGAACAGGAAAAACAAAATACAAACAAAAAGAGGAACTGAAACATCTAAAAGAGTTTCAAAGCAACTCAGGTCTAGAAGCAAGGCTTGGGAAAGGATTCAAGCTGCAGGAGAAAGCTCCCATTGAGCCAGATGCAGAGAAACTGAACAGGGGAGACTTGGCATGTGCTCTGCGCGCAGAAGGGTGGGAGACGGGTGCTCCCCAAGGGGCGTTAGTGGGGCTAAAGGTGTCTGGGTTTACTGCTTGGCTGCAGCCCGCGTGGACATGCAGGACAGTCACTCACAGAAGACACCCTCTCAGATGATCCTCATCCTTACAGACGAGCCTTGCGTAGGACTCGCTGTGCTTTGGGCATCCTAAACCGGGACTTCAGTGCACCCCACGGCACTCGTTTTGTCACAGCAGGGTCTGCTCAGAGCAGGACGGTGCTGCACCAGTGACGCCCCGTCCTGGGAACATCCACCAGCCCGTTACTGACGCCCAGTTCTGCTTTATCTGATGTGCAAACCACAGAACTCCCGACCCGAATAAGCGATTCCCTGCGCTTTGCCGAGGTTACGTATCCTTTTATTAGGCTGAATCTCTTTTAAACCACACAATCTTAGGTAAAGCTTGTTCTATTTGCATACATTTCAGTCGTGGTCTAATGCCTTCCTTTGATCTTTCTGATAGTATTCAGAATTACCTTCCCAGCCCGGTTGTTGAAATGCTTCCACCTTTCTATCAGCTCCTGTCAATTCCAGGATAAAATGCCACACGAAGGACCCGGTGACCAGGGGTCGTTTCAGGTGCTGCGCCGAGCACCCAGGAGCTACCTCACAGGTAGGGGTGAGGCTCAGTTTTCCGAAAGATCTTGACGTTTGTTTTGATCCTTAATTAGAGTGAAACATGAAAAGATACAACTTCCTCAAAGATTAATATTCAGAAAAAGTGTTAATCTGGGGTTAGGGAGAGACAAATCGGAACTGGTTGTTTCAGTAAAACGTGTATATTTTTATAAATTATTTTAAATTTTTATAAAAAACATGTTGCAAATATGTCAAAACAGAAAACTGGTCCTGACTCAATTTGTCTACTAGTTTTCTTTCAAAATGAAATCTACTTAGTTTTACATGTTTACATTTTTTTAGAAATGTATATTCAAATTTACTATCGTTCTGCTGTTATTTCCAGAAGAATTGTTGACCATCAGATTATCCTACAATCAGATGGAGACCCAATGATTCCTCTTTCCTTCTGTGAGGTCCACAGCTGACCGATCATACTGAAATTATTTCAAAAAAGTCACAGTTGTTGTGCCCAAAACCAAGAAGCAAGGTTTACTTTTGATATTATTGAAATCGAAGAAGTAGTATTTTGTTTTCAGTTTAAAAACCTCCTGCCAGTTTGTTACATTGATGATCCTTTGATCTTGCAAAACAGCAGGATGAACCCCCGGTACAAGTGTCTCTTCGGAGGAAGCTCTGAATTGCTCTTCTATATCTCAAATAGTTTTCTTTCTGTGTTCATTTAAATCCATATGTGGTCACATATCCATGTAGGATACTTAATTCCATTTATCCACTTTTCATCTCGCCCCTGTTAAGAAGAAGTCATTATCAACTGGCTCTCAGGGATTCTACAAGTATCTCAGAAAAATGATGGGTGTTATTACAACTGTCATTCTGCTGACTAATGTCAAAAAATCTGCAACGTTCAACCCGTGCGCATCCAAGCCCAGCAGTGAACACATACTGTCACTGCCTTACCGTATCACATGCTTTTACTGCCTCTACCCAATTAGCAAAAACAAATGCTCCTTCCCTGGGAAAAGTACCTTGTTCCGGTTGGTTCAGCTGCACAAAATCAGTTAAAATTTCCCAAGTCCAACGCCAACCTCTCCCCCTCACATCATTATAAGAAACCTGCAGATGTTCAGCAATACTAATGTGCATTCCACAGCACCGCTTCCTCTGGCCTTTCTAATAGCTCCAGGAATCCATCAGACGGTCATTTCATGAAGAAAAAGACCACAACATCATATTACTCCTTTTTTTTTTCTCCTGTAAATAATAACAATATACTGTATGCTAGGAGCACAATGATTTAACATTAGAAAGAGTTATGAAATGTAGTTGAAGAACAGCTTGAGAAGAACCTTTAATTCATCAATTCCCTTCTTTACTCACTTTATAAAAACTGAGTTTTTTGGGGTTTGGCGGGTTTTTTTTAAGAGAAGGGTACATATAGATGCATAAAGGCTTTGGCAGTTTTACAGGGTGTATTACTGACCACATCACAACTTCCTTAGGGCCACCAGGAAACATTCACATTTGATTTACAAGACCTACACAGAGCTGAGGGCTGAGACTGGCTTTGTGGAGGCCGGGATGTGGCTTCTTCACTCTTCACGGGAGGATCCCACACGTGGACCAACAGCCCTTCTTATAGTCCATAGCTGACCTTGCCAAAGGTCTATTTACAAAAACTTAACTGGTTAATTTTATGATTCATTAAGCACTAATGACTCCAGAGGCACAGCCGCCTTCCCCACACGGAGCAACAGCCGCGCATCCACGTGAAACTCGTGTTTAAAATCCGTGGATGTCACGTTGGTCCCAGCGCAGGAGCCCCGGTGCCGACACACACCGTGATGCCCAGGGCCAGCCCCAGACTGAGACCCAGAGCAGCTGGGAGCAAACTGGAACAATTCAACTGCACCATTTTGGGTTTTTTTGTAACAACTATATCTAAACTCATAATTATTAGACTCCTAAGATTTTAATTATACTAACATTACATCCTTGGCTTTACTTACACAGGTGTGCATCCTCTTTGCCCAAAACCAAGACTGCATTATGCATCTGAACGGAAATAAAAACACCGGTTTGTCTTCCAGAGGAGCTATCCTTTTCTCGCTGAGACTAGAGGGCAGAATTAAATCCCTTCCCCGACTTCAGAGAGATGCGTGAAATCTGGAAATCTTATTCTGGGAGACACTTTCTTGCCTTTACATTTATGATGGACCTTGTTACCAGACACATGTATTTGCTGCTGCCGTTTCACAGCAAACTGTTTAAAAGATAGGCTGGAAGGAAAAGCAAGAGAAGCAGATAATGGGATACACCCTGGATGTTTTTCTAACCTCTTAAAGGTTCAAAATCACTCAGATTCAGAGGAGATTTTTCCATTTAATATTACCTGAGCCAGCTCATTTCCCCCTGCTTTACTTTAGGGGCTTCCTTTTTATCCTCACTAGAGAGTTCAGCTCAAATTTAACTGTCTTGGTGCCGCAAGGACAAGTCAAAACACCCATGGAAGAACAAATCCCTTTTTTTGTAATGCTGGGCACCTGCACATCCCAAATCCAGAAGTCAAATCTGGCAGGGAGGTTTTCCTAGTGATCATGCATTTAGTCTTAATGTTATTATATAATCCTGTTTATAAATCAATTTATACTGAAGATATTTATGGCAAATGATTATGAAATACTACATTTTAAAATTTCTATTCCCCGGTTATAACTTTCATAAGAAGGTTTTTGAATACATCCCAGGGACTACTTTGCAAATAGCTGCACCTAAGTCTGCCTGATGGTGTCTAAATGTTTAATATACAGAAGAGCAGAGTTAGTACCGTCAATACAGGCTGCAGGAAAGCGCGGTTCAAGCTCCCCCCTGCTTCAGTCGCCCCGTCCCAGGCCAGACCCAAGCACAGCCATTTGGTGTCAGGGTCCGTCTGCTCCAGGTCAGGCTCCGTGTGCTGGGCAGGGCACAGGAACCACCGATCTCTCCATTGTCTGGGGGATCTTCTGCGATGCAAAAGGCCTTCAAGCTCCTGGGTCGTGGGAAAGGTTAGATTTCAACCTCTCTAAGTTCCTGTCCCAAAAGCATAGGCAAGAACATCCTTATATTAAAAAAAAACATTAAAATTTCAAATATTTCTGTGATGTGCAACAGAATTCCAGTTTTTGAATGTTGGTCACATCCCTGGAGGTTGTTATTGTACTAAAGTGTTTGAATAGATTCTGAACACAAATAGCACACAACTGTTCAAGCCGGTAACTCAACCGTTTTTCTCATCCCACTTAGGCAGCCTCAAGTGCAAGAGAAAAAGGAACGAATTTTAAAAAGAGAAAAGAAACCCTCAAGATTTTTTGAGACTAGTTATCAGATCAACAGGTTTTACCCAATACACAGTGAAATTCTTTGTGATCGTCACACACCCCAGCAGCCAGCACAGGCAGAGAGTGTCATAGAATCACAGAATCACAGAATCACAGAATGGTTTGGGTTGGAAGGGACCTCTCAAGGCCATCTAGTCCAACCCCCTGCCATGAGCAGGGACATCCTCAACTAGATCAGGTTGCCCAGAGCCCCGTCCAGCCTGACCTGGAAGGTTTCCAGGGATGGGGCATCTCCCACCTCTCTGGGCAACCTGTGCCAGGGCCTCACCACCCTCAGCGTGAAAAACTTCTGCCTTCTGTCTAGTCTGAATCTCCCCTCCTTTAGTTTAAAACCATCACCCCTTGTCCTGTCACAGCAGGCCCTGCTAAAAAGTTTTTTCCCCATCTTTCCTATAAGCCCCTTTAGAGACTGGAAGGCTGCAATAAGGTCTCCCCGGAGCCTTCTCTTCTCCAGGCTGAACAACCCCAACTCTCTCAGCCTGTCCCCACAGCAGAGGGGCTCCAGCCCTCGGACCATCTCCATGGCCTCCTCTGGCCCCGCTCCAGCAGGTCCATGTCCTTCTTGTGCTGAGGCCCCAGCGCTGGAGGCAGCACTGCAGGGGGGTCTCCCCAGAGCGGAGCAGAGGGGCAGAATCCCCTCCCTCGCCCTGCTGCCCACGCTGCTGGGGATGCAGCCCAGGGCACGGGTGGCTTTCTGGGCTGCGAGCGCACAGTGCCAGGTCATGTCCAGCTTTTCATCCCCCAGCACCCCCAAGTCCTTCTTGGCAGGGCTGCTCTCCATCCCTACATCCCCCAGCCTGCATTGATACCAGGGGTTGCTCCGACCCAGGTGCAGGACCTTGCACTTGGCCTTGTTGAACCTCATGAGGTTCACCTGGGCCCACCTCTGGAGCTTGCCCAGGTCCCTCTGGATGGCATCCCATCCCTCAGGTGTGTCCACTGCACCACTCCGCTTGTGTCCTCGCAAGCCACAGAAAGTTAAGCTCTGCGCCTATCGCACATGCAGACACTGCGGTCCCACGGAGCCGAAAACGGAACCCCTGCTCCTCTGTGCTGTGAGCCCCCATCCCTGCTCCCATGGGATGGAAACCCAGGGCTGCTCCCCCTGTCCTGCTCAACCCACGCTCCCCTTCACAGCTCGGGGGCTGGAGCTGCTCCCCCCGGGCCAGAGGAGCCGCGGCCGGGCAGCTCTGCTGGCTGCTCCTCAAAGGGCAAGGACAACTCCCGCCGCTGAGGTTTACTGGTGGGATCCCATTGCCCCCAGTCAAGCTGTAAGAGAGGCTGCCCCTTCTTCTATCCAGAGCCATCTTTCTGCCACAACATGCCCCCGAATTGTCCCATGAATGTCTGGATGCCAGACGTGTTCTTACCTTGCCAGAGCTTCTACATTTTAAGTTAAAGGAAATGATTTGTGGTTTAGACATACGGTATTTTTGAATATTTTGGACTAAGCATAGGCCATGGCATCAAGGAGCCAGCATAATATTTTATTTGTGGAACGATTAGGGTATGAAAGCACACACTGCACAAAGGAGATGTGCTCATGTCTCATCTATTTTTATTTTTTTTAAATTTTTCAATTCAGAAAAGGCTTTGAAAAGGAATTCCCGGTGAAGCAAAACACCCAAGGGGCATGCAAATCTGAACTGAGATACAGCTGCCACTGGATTTCACTCCACCGCTATCCCAGTTCTAATTTAGTACAGAAATGGATGTATAAAGATTATGACAGAGAAGGCACTGCAGATAAAGATTTAGAATTCGCTTGCTAAATACATATTTAGCTATAGTGAACATATGATTTAGTCTTGCGAGGGTAGTTACGGTCCTGAACTAATATTGACTACTAATTAGAAAAGCACTGCAGGACATTATTATAATGAGTAGTTTTCCAAATCTGAAGTAGTCTGGATTGTTTCTATTAGGAGAAAAAATTGAGGGCATCAAACGTATCTTTGAAAACGTCCTTAAACAAACCAGATTCCACCACAGAGTAAAAATTAAATGAAAAAATCTGTTTGCCTTCAATTCCAAGTCACTCTCAACTAGTCAACTTCTAGATTTCCCTTCACTTGTTTCCCTTTGCTCATGAAGCCCCTGATGCTTCCCCACGGCTCGTCCTGCGTCGTTGCCCCAGGAGCCGAGGGGTGCGTGTCCCAGCATCTCCAAGCCAAGCGCCCTCCCCTGCACCCGCCAGGATGAGGGGCCGCCCAAGCTCTCGCTCTGTGAGCCGAGGAGGACACAGCAGGGACCCCCACGTCATGCCCCACGTTCCAGCAAAGCTCCAGCTCCAAAGGTTTCATTCCTGCACAGTCCCAGTGTCGTTTTCATCTCTCCCATCCTTTTGCTGTGATAGAACTTCTCCTGCTCTTTTGACCCTGACCTGCTGCTGCTGCTGTTGCTGTTGGACAAGGGAACCAAGACCGGAAAACTAGTTTTGCAGAGCATTCAAACAGGTAAGCCTGTACTCCTTATCACAAAAATAACCTGAGTTATCACCTGCACACGTAGACCCAAATCTTCGTGAAATGCAACACATTGCATAAGTTTTTTTTGACAGCCAGAGGTAAACCCTCTGCTGTTTGAGCAGCTCACCCAATATTCATAACTAACGCCAACCTCCCTTGAGCTGTAGGCACTGATTTCTCTAAAGATTACTGTCTGATGGGGTTAAAACAGGTGTTATTACCGCATAGCTACAGGGAGAGTGCTGGGTCACTGTGCGCACCCAGGTCTGCAGGCACCAGCAGTGCCAGGGGAGCCCATCTGCCTCCTCCAGCCCCAACTGGCCCCGCCAGACCTGGACCCCTACCTTCTGCTCCGATGCTCCTCCTTGGGCAACATCACCAGTTTCCAAACCATTTGGAGAGCACAGCTCCCATCTGTCTCCCTCTGTGGTGTGTGCACAGGACACCAGGGGCTGAGACAGGTCCTTGGCTCCTGGGGTGATGGGCAGCAGGAAAGCACATAGGCATCACAGGTGTCCCCCAAGGATGGTACCGACAGTGGTGCTCTCCAGCCTGGCTTAGCATTTTGGGGACACTTAAGAGGTAAGACGCCATGAGCTGCTTCCCCTCTCTTCTGTTGACCAACAAGTTGGAAACTGCAGAGCCAAGAGACAGGAAAGGGGACAGACAGATAATGTGAGTGCACGGCAAAATGTTAAAAACCAAACCAAACCAAACCAAAGCAACCCCACCCCAGACCTGTGTGCCTAGAAACATGAACTTCTTGAACACTGTCCTCTTCAGAATTTGGAACTGCCCCAGTCAGGTCTGTATTGGCAGAAGTTTTTTTTTTTTAATGCGTTAGGGTTTGGAGAGCCTGCGGGCACCTGCGAATCGTGCATCAGTGTTGGGACTTTCATGCAATGGTCAGGAGACCATTCAACGAGCAGCACAGCTCCTGCCTCTGCCTCCTGCCTGACTGTCGTGGTTTAACCCCAGCCGGCAACTCAGCCCCACGCAGCTGCTCGCTCACTCCCCCGGTGGGATGGGGAGAGAATCAGAAGGGTAAAAGCCTGAGAACTTGTGGGCTGAAATAAAGACAGTTTAACAGGTGAAGCAAAAGCTGCACACGCAAGCAAAGCCAAACAAGGGATTCCTTCCCTGCTTCCCACGGCAGGCGGGTGCTCAGCCATCCCCAGGACAGCAGGGTCCAGCATGTGTGACGGTGACTTGGGAAGACAAACGCCATCGCTCCCAACGTCCCCCCCTCCTCCTCCTTCCCCAGCTCTATACGCTGAGCATGACGCCACATGGTGTGGGACATCCCTGGGGTCAGTCGGGGGCAGCTGTCCCGGCCGTGTCCCCCCCAGCTCCGTGTGCCCCCAGCTCCTCGCTGGTGGGGTGGGGTGAGGAGCAGAAAGGCCTCGGCTCTGTGTCAGCCCTGCTCAGCAGCGACGGAACATCCCTGGGTTATCAGCGCTGTGTCCAGCCCAGATCCCAGACACAGCCCCGTGCCAGCTCCTGGGGAGAAAATCAGCTCTATCCCAGCCCCAGCCAGCACACGGAGGCATCTCTGAGCGCTTTGGGCAAGCCCAGGGGAGCGGGGGCCGGGGGTCCCCCCCAGCGCCCAGCCAGGTGTCATGTCACCATCCCTTGTACCTGCAAGATAAATGAGCAGGACCCAGAGGGCATTGTCTTACCTCCTTTTATTATCTCTGCAGCTCCAATTTGCAAACATCTCCCACAAATTACATTTCAAATGTATGAAATGTCACCGCTTGTGCATTTAACTGTCTCAGAGTGACTCGGTGACAGATGGGATGCGTAAGACTGAATTAGATGTGTTGACCAAAAGCATTAATCGCTTTTTTCTGCTAATAAATAGGGCCTGTATTCACACGTGGAAATTATTTAAAGTTCATAGATTTCCAGCAGCATTTGCTAAGCTTGGTCTGACAATTTTCTGCGAGTAAAATATTTATGCACCAGACTCTGTTTTGATTAGAAGCAGCGCTCACTGTTATATACCAGACAATTACGCCATTAAGACAACCCATGCAGATAATGAATATTACTCCAAAATGGCAGCAACAAGCTGCTGGCGGGAGCGGTGGCCGGGGACAGTCCTCGGCTGGAGCGTGCTCCACCGCCGTGCCCAGCAGGCCCGCGCCATCCTCGGCAAGCCCAACAGCCATTTTCCTCTTGCTTCATTGCTCCAGAACAAATATTCTCAGTGCTACAAAGCTGCATCTTTTATTGTGGAAATCATCCCATGCATCCAAGGCCTGGTTTTCCTGGGCGAGGAAAATAGAAATACTTGGCAGACCTCCCTACATGCGACAGAAAGCTGTCGCAAGCGTAAGAGAAAATATGGTCCCACCTCAGCCGTGTCTGATATGAGCCAGAAAAGCATGAGAAACACATTGCAGCCCATTGAAAGAACAGCACTTTTTCCCATCTGACACGTTTATCTCCATTTCCACACCACAATCCAAGTTCCTCATGACCGGTGTGTTTATGTGAGGCTGAGTAGGGCAATTTTATGGATGGAGAAAGGCGACAGAGAGCAAGACCGTCTCACCCAGCCACGCACACGACTGCTGTAAGAAATGGCCTCAGGTTTCCCGTGGCCCAAACTATGGTCCTGGCTCCCAGACCGTTCTTTTTGCTTGAATAAGGGTGCACGCACATGAAGGCACGCAATTAGCTCGGCACTTGTCCTCCGAGCTCTTCATGGCCGTTTGGGCTAACGGCCCACCTGCGCTTGGCGCGGAGGCCGGACCCTGCGCCGGGGCCGGGCAGTAACTCACCCGTCCCTCCAGCGAGGCGGCTCCAGCTGCCCCAACTACCCATTGCTAACGCGGTCAGATTGCCCCTCAGTCCTGATCGTTTTTAAGTGCTCAATTCACTCACTTCCCACAAGAAGTTATTAGCCGCATGGAGAGTTAATTTATCCTCCACGGTTGCGTTTGATGAGTATTTAATCGCAGGCAATTGTGGCATGGCAGTGTTTAGCATCGTGCTGCACTGCACAGCTCCACACAACCCATTGCCCAGAGTCATCCGTTTTCAAGCTACAAAAAAATTATCTCATCTTGACTTATTTCCACCCATTTCACTAACAATGAGAAGTTATTACTGAAATAAAACATTAACATCAAACTCTTTTGCCTACAGTATCTCTCCCCATTGAGTCTATTTTCCATTTTTTAATTGAATGAAAACTATTAAAGTTGCTGTTCTTCAGTTCAAAACTGAAATTACTTTAATAAAACCAGTAAGTCGGTGACCTACGGCTGATAACTCAAGTGATGAGGAGGCACATCTTTAGATGCAGCTAAGGTCAGCGTTCTCCACTCCCACCCCAAACTGTGGCCACGCCAGGTGGAGGGCAGGTATTCACCGGGAGGTTTTGCCACCAGCGCTTGAGCACAGCAGCAGAAGCAGCTCGCCGTTCTGCGTAGCAAACTGGGGTACAACGGACTGGTTTTCCCTGCAGGAGCAGCCCGCAGCACCACGGCTCGCCAGCACCGGAGCCGCAGGGATGCTGCAGGGCCACTGGCAGCTGTGGGGACTTTCTTGCAACAGAAACATGATGTCTTTGCGGGCCCCCGCTTCCGTGCCCGAGAGCACGTATTTCCCCGTGCTGAGAGAGAGAAACGGGGAAGACAGAAAAGTTGTCTACAAGGCCCCAGAGACTGCTTCATAGTTTTGTGCTGAACACCTCCAGGGAGTAGAAAACTTTGTTCTCCTAAAAGAGATTATTTTCTGTGGGTGCAGAAGACATTGTGACCAGGCAGGTGGACAGAGCAGCTGCTTGCACCGAGCTCGGGAGCACACGCCTGCAGCCGGGAGGCTCTGAGGACCGGCTGCGATTAAAATGCGAAGCACGGGAGCAGCCTGCAGCCTTCCCGCTGCCTCTCCCCAGATCCAGCGAGAGTTCACAAAATCAGTATTTTGAAACCACCCTTCTTGCAAATCAGGCTTTTTCTTTCAGATTTAAAACTGCGAATATTTAGTTTGCAAGTCACAGTCCCCTGGCTGCTCTGGCAGTTTTTATTCTCCCTTGGGAATTTCCTCTGCGATCAAGTGAGCCAAATCAAATCCACGTGTAGCAGCAGGTAGCAAAAGACTCGGAGAAGCACAGCCATGCAATTTGCATTACCTTCTTGCTTATGTAAGAGACTGGCAGCCTGAACTAGGCCAGCGTTTCATCCGCAAGCGCAGGGGGTGCTCCCAGGAGGAAGGTGCCCCGAGGCGGAGCGGGGTCCATCTCGACACGCCGCCCACGCGATGCTGCGGGGAGGCATCACCCGTGTGCTGCCCCACGCTCTTTACAGCGTCACAGCGCATGAAGAGCGATGAGCGGCACCAAACCCGGCAGAGAGCGTGTTGCATGCAAAAATATTAAGCCTGGCGTAACACAGCTTCCATGAAATAAAGCCTCCGCATCACGTGGGTGCTTCAGCTGGCTGCTCGCTATAAAAATGGCCTTACATTGCAGCCAGCTCCCTCTTGCTCACCTGTGCCCAGCAGTGCCTTGAGACGGGGCTGAGAACAGAGGTTTCCCAACAACAGCAGCACCGCCAGCCTCTCTTAGGGAACAGCTTCCTAGCAGATGTCCTCAAAATAATGACATTGTCAGGAGGCATCACCACGCAGAGGAGAAAAGTGCTTTGGAAATGGAGAGAGAGCAGCTCAGCAAGATTAACTGAGGCGCTCGCTGCCATCCCCAGCCCCAAGTCTCGGAGGAAGCCCCAGCATCCTACGTACAAAACCAGCGCTGCGGATCAGACACGACAACTCGGACAGGCTGCTTTTACCCGCGTGCAGCTGAGCCTGTCACCAGCTCAGGGACCAGGCAGACACGTCATTGCACACCACCGTCCTGTCCCCACAGCCCTCGGTGCCGCCTCTGCACCCCTTGAACCGACGCCAGCCCGGAGAGGGTGTGACAGCAGGATTTAACACCCTGGTTTGGCTTTCTGAGAGCCCTTGTGCCCCAGGAAACTGTTGCGGAGGCGCTAAGGACATCCTGGGGCACGTGCCAGCCCGCACAAAGGGGGAGCTACCGAAAGAACCGCCAGGGTCCCTCAGCCACGTGTAGCACCCCCGTAGGCATCGGCTGGCCCAGCAGGACCTGCTGAACAGTCCCTAAAGATAAAACCTTCAGCGCAACCTTGCTGACGTTTTTTGGGTTTGGGTTTTTTTAATTAATCAAAATTCTTGCAGCCACTTTGAAAACTGAGTTCCAGAAACGAGGCTGCTTTTGGTGCAGGTGCTGTCCAAAGATTTAAACCCCAAAGGCGTATGCTTCGAGTGGAAAAGTTCACACACATAAATTTCTCTTCCTCTACACGCAGTTTATGGGAATGGCCATAGAACGGCATTTGTTTTCCAGTACTGATCTGCACAAAAGCTTTTTAACAAAAACTTAAAATGCTTTAGCAACGTCTAATTCACACCTAGGTGCCGATGCAGTCACTGTACAGATTCACACACACGTTCCTGATCGGGCTCTTTGCTGGTTCCCTGCTGAAGACCAAACCAGCTTTGCCAGAACGAACTGGGACCCTCAGCTTCCAGCAATACCGAGCCTTATTTACACTCACACAGTCATCAAAAAAATACTTCAGAATACTTCAAACTGCTTAACAGACAAATAACCCACACGCTACTTGTGGCTACAAATCAGCTCTCCATTATTTTTGTATTTCTAATACAGCTTTCTGAAATCTACGTCCATTCTTAAAATCTCTTTTTGACCTGTATTATCTTCCATTTTTTTTTTCTGCCAAAAAATATTTCATACTACATTTTACATGGCTCCTTGTATGATAGTATTTGCTGGATGATTTTTGCAAAAGTAACTGTAAGAGTTTTCAATGGATGGTGACACAGAGGACGAAGCAACATGTTTAAACCAAAGGTATAGGCTAGTCTAGGTGGGAAAGGACATTCGGAGGACATCTAGGCCAGCCCTGCTCAAAGCAGAGCTAACTTTCCACTACGCTTCAGGCAGCTGTGCAGCTCCTAAGACACCTCCTGACTTGCAGAGTCAATGCTGTTGATTGCACTGCAGGAAAGTCACCTCCTCTGCAAGTGAGAGGGCGAGGATGGGACTACCTCGGTCCATGGCTCCTGTACGTCAGCCACTGGCATGGCCCAGCACCTCCACCTGCCTTCCAGTTGGTGGCTTTAACTCCGTTAGAAAATATGACTCAAGAAACAGAGGCGAAAAGAGAACACAGGACATTGTATTAATGGGGCACTTTCAGTAAACATATTCTTACTCAAAGAACAAAGTGTCTTTAATAAGAACTCGGTTCCTACAGCATATCTATGCCCTGATTGCCAGGTGCAGCAAAATTACACTGCACAAATGTCTGCGAAGCAATGTGTAATCTCTTGCTGACATGGCCACTCAAGCAGAATCATTTCAGCAGGAGGTTTTGTACGGATGCAAACAAGGAACGCTGCTGAGGATGGCTCAAGTCCAGGCTGCCACCAGCAACCTGCAGCTCAGCTTCTCCTGGCCGGGGGCAGAGCCAGCGAGGAGAGGAGCTGGCTGCACCCCAGCAGCAGCCGGGGACCTGCTCTGCAGGATTAGGCACTTGCCCCACTGCCGGGTCACCTTCCAAACTGCAGGTCAGGGTGGGTGGGAGCAGACACCCGCTCCTGTGCTCAGCTCCCCTCGATCCCTCCTGGATGACGGTCTCTCTGAGGACCAGAGCTCATCAGCCCCAGACAGACTGGCAGGGGAGCAGGACGCTCTAACTGCAGCTTCTCCGGCGGGACTCCCCGTACAGCAGCTGCATTGGGTGACGTCTTGGAGATACACTACCCAAACCTATGTGGACCGCATGAATTACTTGGGGGCAGACAGAACAATATCTCCCTTTCCAGTTGTCTGATGAATATGCTAACGCCACACTACAGATGAGGGTTGGTAACTCCATCCCATTACCCGCCCAGAGCCACCCAAGCAACAAGAGCTGTAGGGTCAGAACACAACTATGCTTTGAGAGGAGGTGCGTAAATATGCAAAAAGTCTGTCTTGCTCCGTTACGCGTAACAGGGACTGCCAGGACCTCGGTGTGGTTAACGCAGAAGTCTGCCCGAGGCTGTGCTTCCCGCACACGTGGGCACCCATTACAGAGGCAATGCGACTCAGACACAGCTCCAGGGTGGCTTTGTGGTTTCAAGTAAAAATTGTTTACAGAACACTATAGTCAATAATTAAAGGGTTTGCACAGTTCTGAGGTGCTCAGAATCATAGAATCATGGCATCGTTTAGGTTGGAAAAGACCTCCAAGATCATCGAGTCCAACCGTTAACCCAGCACTGCCAAGGCCACCACTAACCCATGTCCCCAAGCGCCACATCTACACGGCTTTTCAATCCCTCCAGGGATGGGGACTCCACCACTGCCCTGGGCAGCCTGTGCCAGGGCCTGACAGCCCTTTCGGGGAAGAAATGGTTCCCAAGATCCAACCTAAACCTCCCCTGGCGCAACTTGAGGCCGTTTCCCCTTGTCCTGTCGCCTGTTCCTTGGGAGAAGAGACCGACCCCCCCTGGCTCCAACCTCCTTTCAGGGAGTTGCAGAGAGCGAGAAGGTCTCCCCTCAGCCTCCTTTTCTCCAGGCCAAACCCCCCAGGTCCCTCAGCCGCTCCTCACAGCACTTGTGCTCCAGCCCCTTCCCCAGCTCCGTTGCCCGTCTCTGGACACGCTCCAGCCCCTCAGTGTCTGTCTTGGAGTGAGGGGCCCAGAACTGACCCCAGCACTCGAGGTGCGGCCTCGCCAGGGCCGAGCACAGGGGGACGATCCCTGCCCTGGTCCTGCTGGCCACACTAGTGCTGATACAGGCCAGGATGCCGTTGGCCTTCTTGGCCACCTGGGCACGCTGCTGGCTCATCTTCAGCTGCTGTTGACCAACCCCCCCAGGCCCTTTCCAGCCGCTCCCCCCCAAGCCTGTAGCGCTGCCTGGGGTTGGTGTGACCCAAGGGCAGGACCTGGCACTTGGCCTTGTTGAACCTCGTACATTGGCCTCGGCCCATCGACACGAAGAACTGTTTCTTCAGTGCTCCACATGCTCTGACATAAGGTGAGGATATATATGACCTGCTGCCTGCGCGTCCCTGCCCCGGCCAAGCCGCTCCCTTCTCCACCTCCACCCCCCCAGGTCTGCAGGTACCCCGAAAGGTTTGAAGTAAACTGAAAGTACCAAAAAAGTTTCACATACAATCAAATTACTAGAAGAATGTGCTTCACCAGGTATAGACTAAGGGCAGCAAATGGGAAATACTACACCTTTGGGAAGCAGCAGAAACGCATTCAAATGGACTCATTGTTATCAACAATACGTGGGGAATTATCTCTCTTAACATAGAAGCACATGCATATCTGTCCACAATTATAAAGACTGAAATATAGCAGTAATCTATAGCCATAAGGTGAGATTTCCATCTTTATACGACATGAAAAATGTGCCAGACACAGGTTTGCCCATAAACAAAATTGCTTTTTTCAGCTCTCCCCTTAATGTGAAATATCAATCTTTTTGTGGCTTTTATTACACAGAATTTAGCTTTTGTTTTTGACAGATGGCTCACACTCAGTCTGAAGTACAACTGTATATCATCCCCATTATATACACATCTGAATTTCAGAACATATATTTTAAAAAGACAGTAATAAATGGCAAAACACACCTGGTGAAGCGAGGCCAGTCAGAGAGAGCCCACTTGACTGTGGATTTAAAAGCGAAAAGGTTCGTCAACCTGCAGCCTCTTACCACGCCTCGTGTCCGTATCGCAGCGCCCGCTCCTTTGGCAGCCAGACGCTGCCCCACCGGCACAACAAAACCGAAGAGAAACGTTATTTAAAGCCCGGTTGCACGTACCGGGGCTGGGTGGGGGGAAATGGCACAGATTTAAAGGGTCACTGATTTTCTCCAGTTTTTGCCAGTTTTAGTGAAGTTTTCCAAACGCCACCTACATTTGTGACGAGGAGCCCTCTGCAGGGGGCAGGCGGGGCAGAAAGCGCGGCGGTCCCGTCTCTGTTTCGCAGGTTTCTGCGGGACCGGGGGAGCGATGCCAGCGCAGCCGCAGTGCCCCGCCATGCCAGCCTGCGACCGGCACCTCCTGCGGCAGGCCCTGCGCCCCGCGTCGGCACGCCGGCCCCCTCCCGAGAGCCCAGTCTGCCTTACCCTTCCTCATTAATCCCCACAATTCTACATTTCATACTCTTGAAACAATTTACTGAAACACAGCTCTATTTAACCTATTGTGGTTTCAAAACCAGAAAAAAGTTATTTCATGAAAAGATACATGTTAATCAGATTTTCCATCCCATTTAATTTATCTGCCTCTTCAGCTACTCTTCCCTTCTTACACCACCCACTCCAGATGTGCGACTCAACATCTGCCTGGATCTTGCTTTCCTCCCAGGACCTGGAGGTGATGGGTTTCCTACACCTGGTCATACTCCTTTGTACCATTTATCCCACCTCAGACCTTCAACATCTGTCAAAATCAGTAGCGTACGTTCTGCTTCGTCTCCTGCAGATGTGCTCGGGCCAGCCCGCACGACAGACACACCGATCTGCCTTAACTCTAAGGCAATAGAGGTGCCACATCATTGCCACGCACGACAAGATCAGTAACTAGCCTCCATTTGAAAGATTTTACTAATGCCCTACACTCCAACCATAAAGAAGTGCCATCGTTTAAGAAACGCCACGCACGAGAGCTTTGTCGACCCCAGGGCGGCTGCACCGCGCGGGGAGGCAGCAGGCTGTGCAGAAGGGCGGCTGCACAGGGGCACCCGCAGTCCCTGGCGTCGTGCACCAGGGTCGACATAAGTCATTGCCTTGAGGTTTATTGCTCTGGGGACGGGCAAAATAAGGAATGTAAATTTGCCAGGCTCAGTCAATCAAATTATCAATCCACGAGGATAGACAGAAATCGGAGATGCAACTGCCAGATCTGCTCGTTGTGTTTGTGCAGTAACGTGCAGCAAAAGCCCTTCCTCGTGCATTGCAACACTCCAGAAATCCCTACTCTGACGCTATTCTCTGCTGCTACAATGAGACATCATCAACTTTTCTTATCAAATCAGAGCAACCTCTATAATCGGTCACAGAATTTACAATTTCCCAGGTACCCGCACAAAAATAGTGAGTACATCTAAGGCTCTATTTAAAATAACAAAACAAATAGCTTTAAAAAAAATGGCATTTAAAACCTTTACATTTCTCATGCAACCTGAGGCAGCCACGCTGGAGAAAGTAAGTATTTAGAACACAAATGGCTATGATGAATCCATGAAGAATGATTCATCCCTTTTTCTATTCTGAACTAAGTTTCAGTTCTCTAAATTAAAATAAAATAGCGCCCATTTCATATATTACAGGCTGTTGTCTTTTCATACTAGCACAGCCATATGTGCAGGTCACTTTTACATTTTTAACCCGCCTGCTTTGTGTTAATTAGCTGGACAGAATGCTTGATGTCATCCACACCTAGCGAGGTCTTCTAAATTTCGGTGAGCATTTCCCACAGCAAACAGCCAGGTAGCATCTCTCAGGACACCGAAAGATGCCCAGAGCACAAACCGAGATGGTTATTCTGGATGCCAACTCACGCGCTGGCAGACGGGGCAGCGCTGGCCCGCGTGAGAGCCCCCGTGAAGGGCGACATGAGGCAGGGTACCCCCTCCCTGCCTGCCAGGCTCACCTGGCCAAGATGAGACAGGAGTCTCCATGATTTACCATTTGCAAAGAGCAATGAAGGACTTGACGCCCAGGTGAGAAAAAAAAAAATAGATTTATGCTGGCATGATGAGCAGGACTTGAGAAATTCACTCTCCAAACAAGTTGCCCCAGTGCCCATATGGGAGCCAGCACCCAAACCCAGCCCCGCAGACAGCCCCGTGCCTCGCCCCGTCGAGGTCTGGCGATGAAGCCAGGCCGAGCGTCTGATTGAACAGGCTTATCCAGACCCACCCGTAATAACAAAACCCATCACTCTGTGCCACTTCCTTTAGCTGTTTCTTCAGCTGCTACTTTTAAGCACTTTCTTGATCCTTGAGGGCAAAGGAATATTCTTTGCCAAAAGAGATACGCAAAGAAAAATACGTACCTAATGCACATAGGGGGAACCGGCAGGGCTGCCGGCAGCACCGACGGCCGAGCTGCCCGCTGGGGAGACAGGTGCGTGCCGGCAGGACCAGAAGCAGCCCAGGAGCCCTCACGCAGCCCTGCCCAGCGGTGCGGACGTGCCTCTGGGCTGGGGTCTCCAGCCAGTCTCCTCAAAACTGCTCTAAAACAGGTAAAACACAGGTGAGCCTCAGCCCCAGCAGTGACTCTTCCCAGCACCTGCACAAAGGATGGGGCACGGATAAATGCATTAAAGGCTATTGCATAAAAAATCCGAGGTCTCCTACGACAAGGAAAGCTGTGTTTTCTGGAAGAGCTCTTGTTAGGAGGCTGAAGGATGCAAATCAGTCTCTTCCTAGACAGCTGACTAGTCAAGTTTCACAATGCTTAAAGTTTTACAAGGAACAACAAGAAGGAAGGATGTGCATTTGTCTGCATTAATATGCAGCTTTTCTCCTGGTGGATTTGAAGCACGGTGGGCTCATTATTGTGTAGCACAGGATTATTACAGAGAAACAGATGTCAGCGTGCCACCGCTTGACTGAGCCCGTCTTTGTTTTTCTGCAAGCATAGAGAGGATACAGGAACAGTCCTCTGCCAGACTGAAACACTCCCTATGGTCCCAACCCCCGCGGTCGTGTTCAGCCTGGTGCTTTGGGATCTCACTCGGGGGACCACAGGGTTCCCGGGTGTAGGAGGAACCCACAGAGGACATGAGAAAGGTCTACTGTTGTCCGTGCCACTGCCTTGACTTCGGGGGAAAAGAAAATGCCCGGGAAACGGTACATTCCTGGTCTTTTCTGTGGATGCTGCCATGGAAAGAATTTGTGGGCTGGAGTGGTTCCCTTGCACCTTCACGTGGGAAGGGCTCGAACTTCAGTGCTGGCAAGGGGAGGATGGGAGACGCAGATGTCCCCCAGCACCAGCCCCCGAGCACCAGCAGAGAGACCCCGGCTCCCCGCATGGACTGGCTCTCGCCCCGTCGCTCCCACACGCAGCCTCCCTTTCCCAACCCAACCCCTCAGGGCAGATGCAGAGACCAGAAACAGCAGAAAGGATCAGCCTCCGCTGAACACTTGAGATATTTCAGCCAGGAAAGAAACTCTGAACCTACACAATGACGGAGCTGAAAACCAGAAACGGGGAGCTCTGAGAAGGTAGGGCTTCGCCAAAAACATCTCAGTGCTTTCCATTTACTGACCTACGATTTATTGGTATCTTGGCTGAAAGCAGCCTATATCAACCAAGATATAAACCCTTTCATATGGAGATTGATTTAGTTCCACAATAAATTCAAACAAAATGCTTCCTCTGGCTCTCTGCAGCCTTCATCTCCCCAGCTGCTAGGGAGAGGTAATTGAATTTCAGAACTACATCGTGGACATTCAGCAAAGGCTTTAGCAGAGGGAGGAAATCATTTCTGGATAAAAATTTAAATGATGTGGTGTGATCTTGGGTTTAATGAGTGGAAAGGCCAACATACATTATGCAGAAAAGAAGTTGTTCAGGATTATTGTTAACTTCAAGGGAACAATATAGAATAGAAAAATCTATATTCAGAAATTATTTGGACGGGGTTAATTAAGCTGGTTGGTGCCCTAAGTCTCTCTGCAGCACCCAGCCCTGACCACTCACCCAGACTTGCACTTTCAGGCAGGAAATAACACTTTTCCACATGTAATTTTACCCAAAGCTTCCCCGCTGGCTTAGCAGTTGCTTCCTCTCAATTGCTATTTAACCGCATTACCCACCTTTGAATCATTTCTTTCCTTAATGAAGGAGATGCATCTGCTTCCTTCTCAAACACTCAAACTCAATTTTTCTGTTGCACTTTCCAAATCCGTAATTTCAGCAGCTGTGGCAGCTCTCCAGCCTACAAACAAAATCAAACAGAAATTAAGAGGCGTCTCCAAGAGCAGGAGGGTTACTGCGAGACAGCGAGGCTGGGCTCAGCGAGGGCTTTGTCTGAGGACTTTAGGACAGACCAGGATAAACCAGATTATCTGCTGTCCCAGCCTAACAAAAGAAAACGTTAGGTGCTTTCTCCTCTTTGAGCAATTCAAGCTTTTGAAGCCACCAAACCAAGCCTGTCCCGTCTCAGTGCTGCTGGCTGCAGCACCCCGGCTCAGCGCAGCAGCATCGAGCCCTGGGGCAAGCGCCGGGGAGCCGTCCTGCCCCAGCACCCCTCTCCCCACGCAGGAACGCGGTGCCTGGCCCCGCTGCATGAGGGCAGAGCTGCTGAGGGCCGCCTGCCTCTGAAGAACGCAGCGGGCGAGCGTGCGTGGCGCGGGCAGCTGGAGCCTGCCGTGACATCCCAGGCGTCACCTCCGCTCCTACAAATAAGTCAAAGTCAATGTCAAACGGAAAGGTTGATCAGATAAAGCAGCGCCTGAGCTGTGCTGCAGTGACACGTGGTAAACAAAGAGAATGTGGGACCAAAAACCTCTGCAGAGAGCTGAGATGTCAAAAATTTTAATTTAATTGGTAGAGGAAAAACAGCAACAGGATGCAGCGCTCTGTCCAAGCTCGCACGGTTATTAGCAGGTAGTAACTCCAGGAGAAGGACGGCTGGAGAGGATTTGTTTTAGCATCATCGTTGTTTGTGCTATTACAGATTGAAATCTGAAAATCTAACATGACATTAGTTGGGTCTTCATCAGACAGGAGAGGCTCCAGTGACATCGCCTGTCCCGTGGTGTCACTGCCGTCAGCGCTGCAGGTAAGATGTGCCTCACTCTGTTTTCACACTCTCCTTTATGTTTCTTTTCCCAACTCCAGGTTTTTTTGCTCTATTTTTTTTTCCTGTTTACAGAGAGCATTGTCTAGAAGGCAATGAAATGCAAACTCATTCCCCTGAATCTCCGGAGCAAAAAGCAGACAAGTGTCTTACTGTTTATCGTGCAAACCTGGAACATACCTTCTAATTTTGAATGGTCAGCATGATTACTTACTGCAATCATCCTTCTGCTTCAGGAGGAAGCCAAATAACCACTGGCTGTTATTTGAGAAATAAAGATCCAGCTATTTTAGGGGAAATGCAGCCTCTAGCTGTGCCAGCAGCCACCTTCACCTCAGCAGGCTCAGTTCGGCTTTGGGAAACGGGTGGACTTGAACACCAGCACCGGGGCCAGGCTGGCAGCCATCTCGGTTGTTTTCTTCTTCCGAAGGCCGAGATACTCCTTTCTGAAACTTTCTCCATCTACAAAGAAAGGGAATACAGGATTTTAGAATGAAAGCTTTATTTAACCCTGTGCATTTCTGATGCTTTAACTGTTCATCTGTATTTCATAAAAGTTTCTTTAGTCTTTCCCCTGGAATTAATCACTCTGAGGGTCTGCAGCCTGAAACCATACGTACCTGTCTGTCCTTGTACGTGAGGGTGCTGGCCTCTGCTGTGAAGACCTTTCATTTTCTGGGCCAAGCTCTTTCCCAGAATTAAGACCACATAGCTCAACAAGGACTGTCAAAACAAAGACACGGCAAGAAGAGAGAAGCAACAAACACGAAAAAGGCAACTGTATGCTCCAAAGGGCACTACACAGGGCGTTTCTCTCCCCAGTGCCCTCATTCCAAAGGGATGAGGGCAACCCGCAGAAGGTGCAGAAAACAGCTAGAAAGAGTTTGCTGGAGAAAGCGCCGTAAGCGTAAGAGGCAGAGTGTGCGTAAGAGGAAGCCCTGGGGACTAACTGTTCTTCGCTCCAAGAAAGGCAGAACAGGGAAATGGGAGATTGCAAGAGGGAACTCGGGTGTAGTTTTGATCGGTGAGGGCTATTAACCCCCGGAGCAAAGCGTCACTGCTGTTCCCAGGCGCCAGGCTGGACTCCTGCGGGCTGGCCGGGCACGGAGCAGCCATCGGGCACGGGCTGGCACCAACCGCTCCTCCCCGTGAGCCGGGCACTACCCTGCTCCCGTGCTTCCCACCCAGGTCTGGGTCCCTGCACCGTCTCCATCCCGCGGCATCCTCCGCTCAAGCCTGGGAATGTGTCAGCCGAATGCAGGTGCCCAAACTCCACACAGGGATAAACCAGGCGAAACGTGGCTGATACCACCAGCAATCGCTGACTGAATGCCATCGTCGCGCTATGAACCTTTATGAACATCCTGTGAACCCTTATACAAACACATACATACAGCAGGTGGAGCTTAAGATTTATTAGAAAGGTAATATGTTTGTTATGGTATGCAAAAAGTTTGGTAATTCTGATTATATTAATGTTATTTGCACTGCTTAGTTATTATAGATATTTTCCCAGTTCTATATTTGCCTGAAGCCACAGTTTGTCAGTTTCAGCTAATTACCTTGAAACTACCTTGACACAACATATATATGTGTGTGTGTATATATATGTATTTCCAAAGATCATATGGGGACATAACAGTGTACAAACCCAGACAACAGTGAGGGCTAACATGATAAAAACTTGATGTTTGAACTTAATGTTTTATCGACCTACCTGTACTGCAGCTTGTTTAGGTTTAACTCTGCTGATCTCCCAAAGTTTTTTATGCTCCATCTTTCTACGTTGTAAAATTTCTCCTATGGGAGACTCGCATAAGGATGCATCAAGTTATGCGATATACACACGTTGTCTATTCCTGCCTCTGACAACTTCTGATTCAATAAAATATCTACATTGCAAAATGGAAAATGGAGTCTTTCTCCTTAAAAGTAGGAGCAGCAGGAAAGAAAAGACCGAGTCTGGGTTTCAACAGACACACAGATCTGGACACAGATCCTTAACCAAGGAGAACAGAGGATTCCTATTTCAACAAAAATAAATAGGATAAATAAGTAAAGAATTCAAGGAAGGGTTAACCTCCTGAATCTGGACATCCACAACCATCTTATGTTTCTTCCATGCCTTTGTCTCAGTCATATTACCTCCAGGATTGACAAAATTAAAACCAAAACCACATCAAGGGCAAAGGCATAGGACTGCGTTGGAGGAGCTGTATGGCACAGCATCCCCCTGTCCACTGCTAACCTCAGTGTCTTCTAAGGGCTGGTGGAAATCAGGCATTTTCCCACCCATTTTCTACCCCGACACTGCACTCCCGCATGCTGTCGAGGAGGGGCAGAGCGGGCGCTCCCCGTGTGTTCCCGCTCTGCACCCCGATGCTCTCGGCACCTGCCCCCACCTCGACACGGACACTTTCTCCCAGTACCGCGGCAGGCAGACTCGCACATCCCGCACGTCCACAGGTCAGCCAGGCCCCGGGCGACTGCCGCTGTCTCTGGCCAATTTGGGCAGAACCACCCAAAGTCACGTTAGCCGCCGTAATCCGCCACCGCCGCTGCCACAGCTCTTCTCGGCCGCTGTCCTGACCGTGCCAACTGGAGACGATGGGTTTTCCACAGCGGGTGAATGGAAAGGGTGAGACTACGGGAAGAAAGAGGAGCAGGAAAAGAAAAGCTTTGTGCCTAGAAACCGCCTGGGTGGCTTCTAGTGAAAGAAATCGACTGCTAGACCCAAATAAACGCAGCTCCCTGTCTCCGCGTGCTCAGCAGCCAGCGTACACAGCAATTAACTCAGCTGGAGACGCCCCAAAGCAGCCATTAGCCTGGAGAGAAGTGCTGCGGGGACAGCGTGGGGACACCACCAGCTGCCACTGGGCAAAACGCACCATGGCCTCATGGTGGAAAACAGATATTTCCATGTCACCAGGAGCATTACACACACTTTTTCGACAAAACCCTTCTCTTTGGCACTGGTGACCCAAATTTCTGCCTTTCAGCGTGCACCACAGTGCACGAGCGCTGCGGCAGGACTTCAAACCAGACACCTTACGTCAAATGTTCTTTTAGCCAAATTCTTCGCTACACTTCTCAAATTCAGTGCTATGAAGTGCCCACGACTGGAGGGTGTTGCGGGAAGCGGGAGCCCGCGGCAGCCGGCCAGCTGGGGACCTCCACGTGTGGACACCCAGTCAGAGGATTCTGCCATGGGATGCAAGGTCCCTCAGCCCAGGAAGACACCGACGGGTCTGTAAGAGGCCACGTGCCACGGCTCGGTGCAGGCATCCTCTCCACACCGGCCCAGGGGCTCTCACGCGCTGCAGCGTGCAGTTCCGCACACCCCTGACCGGGAGGTGCATTTTCTTCCTTTTCTCTGGCTTCGGGGTCACTGAGCCTGCACATACTTTGGCCTGATATGAGAATTTCCTGGTGCATTTTCACTTTTTGTCTTTCATCCTAAGCCCTTTCCTTTTTTATTTGGCAATTCCTTAAACCAAGCACCTGATCGTTCCCCCCATGCACTTCTACCTTGTAACTCCTACTTCTGCCTAGACGCGACTCTGGCTTCACTGACTAGACCAGCACAATCCCAGTGCCCAGCAGCCTGAATCCCCAAATATCTTTATATTTTTGAGGCGTTCCCTGCGGGTCAGACCACACGCTCGTGTCTTCACTAACTGCCTTATCCCTAAGCCAAGCGCAGAGGGAAGCTCCCCGGCAGCACGCCATTCCCAGGTATTGCTTTCTGCCCTCGACGCTCTGTTTCAGCTCTCCCTGGTTTAGAGAATCATAGAATCATTTGGGTTGGAAGAGACCCCCAAGACCATCGAGTCCAACCGTTATGTACTTCCCACGTTCAGTGTCAGCCCTTCAGCAGGCTACAGACCCTGCTTGCCAGGCCATTTGGCTCATCAGCCACAGTATTGAGTCCCTCACTACTTTATTTGAGGCTTTTCCATTTCCTAATCCGCACAGCATTTCTTTAACTTACGAAAACACCCCTCGCATGGGAGCACGCATTGCGCTGGCAGAGGCTAGCAGGGAAAGAGGGATGGTATATTCACCTCCCCATAAGCAAACAGCCCCGCGGGAGCAGGAGACCCTGCCCAGGGTGGGTCTCCAGCAGGAGGTCATCCTTTTGGTGCTGATGGAAAGACCGGTGAGGCTCTGCATTTGGGGCATAACCTTGTCCCCATGTTGGTTATTTTAAAAGGCGCCCATCAGCCAGGGCAGCGGCAACAGCAGAATAACCTCGTGCCGTAAATGCAGATCCAGGACCGAGCGATGGGCCGTGCACCCTCCCGCTGCGGCAGCACCGGCTGCTGCTCTTGACTGACACAGCTGAGAATGCGGGAGGGCGTAGTACTCTGTATTTTCACAGCACATTATTAAATCTGCCAAAAAACAAGAGAGGTATGTAAACAGCTAAATCAAAAATATGTGTGCTTAAAAATGATTAAGCTGGAGTGATGAGAACTGGGATGTTTTTAATTTTTTTCAAAGATACGTAAATATATTTATATACACCATTGCCCTTTCTCCTTCCCCCACCAGACTTTGCAGCTCCAAGTGACGCTTGATTTTTTTAATAATATGACTTAATACTCCAGCTCAATAGTTTGGGTTTTTTAAAAGTCATGTAATCCTCTCAGCTTAGCTTTTTAATTAAAAAAAAATGAAAGCAAATATCTGAGCTCAAATAGGTTAGTGACTACAGTGACTCTCTGTGGAAATGGTGTTACCTTTGAAGAAGGCAGGGAATTCTTTGTACCACTCAGGTTCCGATTTGAAATATTTCGCCTCCTGCCATGTGCCCCCTTTCCCACCCTCTTTAACAGAAAAGGACTTCAGGTCAAATTTTCAGAACACCTGAAAAATTAACGCACCTGAAACATCTGAAACACCAGCTGCAAAAGAGTTGGGTGCATTGGGGTCTCTGAGTGGGGCCAAGGTGCAGATTTGCAGCCTCGCGCACCCCGGCCGAGGGCACGGCAGCCGCGGGGGGAGCGGGGCCCCGAGCACGGGACCGGCTGCCGAGCCCCGCAGCACCACGGCTGCTGCACCGGAGCAACGCTCCCGCGGGCTAGTTTAAAGCTCGCTCATGTATAATTACACGAGATGCCATTGCACCTCTAAACTGCAGATTGTCTTAACCTGTTTTTCACCAAAAAGCCAGGAGCATTTTAGTGAAGAATACGTCGAATACAAGCTGATATGAGGAAAGGTGAAATATCGTTGCTCAGGGATGGCAAGCCTGCTGCTGGACTGCAGCTGGAGACCACAGCTCCTCAGGAACACGGGGGTCCTGGCTGCCTTCCAAACCCTATATATGGTATAACAAAATTTAAAAAACAGCTTCTAAAATGTGGACGTGCTTTGACCGACCACCTTCATAACTCCAGCCAGCTTACGATTAAATGATCTCGGATCAGGACTACCTGTTCCTTGTCCCTACCCCAGGTGCCAAGGGGAACGGCCAGGCCAGCTTATGCTATTTCGTGCGATTGGGGCACTGACCAAACTCGCGCAGGGATGGGCACCTGTGGGGCTGGGACCGGTGACCTTGCTTAAACCCCCATCATTCCGCACACTGACCCTTAAGTCCCAGTCCCACGTAGCACCGGCTAGCGTTTCGGGGGGAAAGAGAAAGGTGGGGAGGACAGGGAAAGACACAATCTCCTTCCTTCTGCCCCTATAAACCAGAAACCCCGTAGGTAGGATGTCAGGTCACTCACTGGGTACAAGAAATACAGATTTGTCCTTGTTCAACACCGCCATGCAACACCAACAGCGAGGACCTTTAACATTTCTCCAGCCCGCCTGAAAGCCTTGTGGCTGTTCTGTTCTTCCATGGCAAATTACTACAGTTCTTGGTTTCAAATGCTACGAAACAAAAAGTGTTGAAGTCTAGAAAAGAGTTCGGAGACAACACATCAAGCTCAAATCGGAGATTTAATTATAAACATTTTGTGTTGCTGCACTTCGGATGCACTGTAAACCTTTAGCTGTTTTTAAAGCTCCAATACCAGGCAGCATGTTCCTGTGCCATCTGCTGTGGGGTCACTCCTATCCTTGTGGTCTAAAATAAAACCTTGGTTCTGTGGAACGTCTCTTTTCTGAAGAGAAAGAATACCCTAAAGGTCTTCTGGGGAAGATTCATCCACCGGCACTTTCTCACATGTGCAGCTTCAGCCAGGACTCGAGTTATAAAATACTTGCCATTAAGGACAGTAATACTTAAAACCAAACACACTTAATGCAGTGAAATTTGAAGTGTTCCTGTTAGATGGATGTAATATTAAGGCTGTAAAGTGCATTTGGACTTTTATAACAGCTATTATCTATATAGACGTGAGGTCAGCAGTGCCCATGCAGTATACAGGTAATGTCATGATACAAGTTATTCATCTAGTCTTTAGCAGTAATAAAAACCAAAATGCATAAAACTGGCAATTTATTTGCTCATTTCCATTACAAGCAAAATCTCGTTGGACAAGACAGCTGGAATTGTGTTACCTGCAAGCTGCAAGGCCAAGAGTTTTCTGTGCCTAAAAACGAGGCTGAAGGAAGTATTTCCAAATACGAGTCCCCAGCTCGCAAAGCGAAGATGCTCTAGCTGCCTTGGGGGCTTCTCCGTGGGGGTCTTCAAGCTCTGACAAACTGAGAAGACCCTACTTTTTTCCCCTTAAATCCTTCCTGTATTTTGGGGGATTTTGGGGGGTTAGAAGCAATAAGGATAGAAATCCTGGCATGAGAAATTGAGCCAGGAGTGCTTGGTCTGACACTGCTCAAGGAGGAGAGGAAGGTCCTGAGGCTCAGCTGGCCCAGAGGCCCAAAAGTCTGGGTCAAAGAAAATAGGATTGGTGTATCAACAAGGGAGAAGGTGGTCAGTTAATACTGATACAGACTTAAATCTTTCCTAGTATCAGTCTTCCAGTTATCTGCGTTTTATCTTCATACAATACATGATGTTCCATTCACAATTTTCTGATTAAAGGCAGGGTATTTCAGGTTTCTGCTCCCTAATTTGGGGGGAGACCTAGTGCCTTCAGCCAGCACTGCCTTCCTGGGGCATGTCAACAGGTCCCAGGCTTCCCACTCCACAATGGTATAAAATACACACGGTATCACTTCTATTTTTCTCTTCCCACCATAGGCTGGGAATTTCAAACCTGATCCTCAGGCAGCTTTGCTTAAATAATGAAGAATTTACCCCCAAGTTCAGCTGCACAGCTGAAATTCTCATCTCCGTTTTGGAGATGACAGAAGCCTCATACGAATGACCCGGGGCTGCTGCTGCGCGGGTCTGGGTCCCTGCCACCCGCCTGCACAGCACAGCCACATTCCCGAGCCTCCCCACGGATGCTGCTTGGCCATGGGCACGCTCGCTGCCCCACAGACACCCCACGGCAGAGCTGAGCTGCAGCATCCAGAGCAGAGGACATGCTACTCTGTTACAGCAAGATGAAAGACAGCTGTCACACAGAGCTCAGTAAATTACACGAGCTATATCAGCAATTATTTTTATCAGCTGGTGTGAGCTGGTCCATCCTTCCCTCCAGCAGCTTGGGGGCAAGCGCACTGCAGACATGCGGTTGCCACATCACCCCGCGGGCCCTGGAGATTTTGCACAACGTTTGCCTGTTGCTCCCCACCTTTGGCAGGAGAAGGAGCTCTGCACTGGGGAGGAGGCCAGATCCGCACTCCTGCGGATGGACCCGCCGGAGAAGGGGTCAGTGCTGGACAAGCTCTGCAGCTATGAGTCCTAAAGCCTTACAAAGTCTTCCTCCACAATTCTCTCAGTCACAGCACAGGACTGGAAGAGACATTTATCTTGACCAGTTCAGCATCCTAATGAACAGCTGGATCCAGCGCTCCCATGGCAGAGAAACATAACCATAATTCCCATCTGAAAAGCACTCTAAAAGGCATTGAATGCATCATTTCTGGTCCCTGAATTCTAGGAAAAGCATTGGATCCAGGTGAAACATGAGCATGGGTGATGGGCTCCATGACTTATCTTCAGAGCCTGTAGGAACAGCAGCAGCACCTTCTCGCCAGACCTCAGCCCAGGTTGGCCATGAGCCGTTGGCTGCTCCCATCTCCCAGAGGTGTTGCCATGGGGCTGGGGCTTCCACATCAAGAGCTTCACATCATGACCCTGTAGGAACATCTCTGATTAAATGCTCATTTGAGTATTGGGTCTCCTGGAAACAGCCAGCAGTAGCAATAGTCAGAGATGAGCAGCTACACCATCCAACTCCCCTGTAGTTTTAAAATATCACTGGCTCCCACGCAATCGCCCAGCCCCATGCGTGGCCCCGTCACACCTCAGTCAGCAAAAGGGAAACACGCACAAGAGCAGCCCGAGCATCAGGCTTAGCTGCCAGGTTTCGGTGCTGTGCAGCTATTCTCACAAGCGACCTTACAGCTCAACGAGATCAAGTGCCACCGAGATCTATGCTGTACCAAACCGCGGCACTATGAGAGGGGCATGGACACCTGCACGGCTGAAATGCTCCCGCGCCGCGGGGCCCGGCGGGCAGGCGCAGGGTGCGGAGCTCTGCAGCAGCAACCTGCACGCTTAGTGCAAGGTCACAGGGCTAAAAAGCTCTGGAAACCCAGGGAGCTGCTGGGATACAGCAAACATTTCCATGCTACCTCCAGCACCTCTTTCTGGTTACACCAAAAGTACTTTTTCTTCCAGTCAAGTATTTCCAAAGTGTGGGGAGTATAAAAACGCTGAAATATTAAAAAAAGAATTTAATATAGTGTAGTTTAATAATTAATAGTTCTGTATGAGCTTTATCTGCAGTCCCAAAAGTCAGCTCATTTCCCTGAGTACCGGATGATGGATTGCCAAAGTCTAACATTTCTGGATTTGCAGTGTTCTGCAATGCCCGTTTGCTCATCCTCATTTCTGGGAGGAGGCACTTGTCCCCACAGGACCGCCAACATTCGATGCAGATTTTTAACCCAGGGTCATATTCCTATTATTCAGCAGAACCACCACTTTGGCCGCCCACCCTTGTCCACTTGTAAGCGCCAGCTCCGAGGAGAGGCAAGCAAACACTGTGCCAAGGAAATTACATAAAGAAAGCTCCAATTAAAATGCCAGTGATGCTGCACACTCAGGGGAGAATAACTACTCACCCCCGTGCATGCAGACTTTTTGTTTTCCCCCCAGGCATTTTCTACGTCTTAAAGTTTTAAAAAACCCACCCACCTCAATGTTACTTGCTGTTTGTCTTCATGTCATAGTTTTTCCAGTCTTCTTCCCTCCCCCAGGGCCCGGAGACAAGGGAAAGCTTGGATGAACTAGTTACCAGCCCAGCTCCCGATATCAAAAGTCTTCTTTAAAGTCTGCTCCCTCACAGGGGATCCCTCATCCCTTCTGGGCCAGCAGCTCTAATTTGTGTTGAAACACAGGTAGTAAAAAAAATTGCCTCAGCTGTCAGCCTGCTAGGAACACCCACCGGCAGGGCCGGAAAAAGCTGCATTCTGTCCTACTTCTGGACTTAAAGAGCAGCAGGCGAAAAACAGCAGCAAGGAGAGCGTGAACGCCTGTCCCATGACCCGGAGCGATGCTCCAGCTGAGCGTGCTGCGGGAAACTCAGCTCGTGGGCGCGTGATGGCCTTCCACGAGCAGCTTAGCATTGCCTTGGCAGTGCGGGGATCGCTCGGCTTCCTGCAGCCCTGCGGGTCACCGGTGCCAGCGCAGCACGACCTGTGCAGCGTGATGGAGGCATTTTACTCACGGTCTTTTAAAGCACTGCAGAAAGTGAGCCACTGGCAAAAACAAGTTCTAATGAAATCCTTGCAACAAGAACACGTTAAAACGTGAAATGAAAGAGTTAAAACAGCTGCCAGTGGCTTGGCTGAAACCCCAAGTAAAACCCTCACAAGCCAGTGCAGCTGAGCACCCCGGGGAGGAACCAGCTGCCGGGAGCTCACCGGCACCACAGCCACGTCTCCAACCAGGCTGCCACCGCAGCAGCAAAGGTACCCAAGACATCACCTGGCTCAGGGTTTCCTGAGCCTGCCCATTTGCTTCTTAAAAGGAGCTGCAAGACTAGGGATTTTAGGAAAAACACAACTCAAGCCGTGAGATATTCAACCAGGAAGCCGAGCCAGTCACAGGGGAGACAAGGCAGCCAGGGAAAAGCTGAGCCATCTCCCGCGAACATTAGAAGCTGTGGCCAAGGAGACTGACACACGTTTGTATCCAAGGCCAGTGGTTTAGGCAAGCTCAAAGCAAGATCTCCAGTCTTGGGGGTGCCAAATAAAGGCACTTAAGTCCTGGAAGGTCTGTAGACTTGAACCTCTCGACAACTGGAAGGCAGGCTTGGATGGGGTTTGGAGTTCTCTTAGTTTTGAATTCTTGTGATAAAAATCCTACCAGCATGGAAAACCAGGGGGTTGTACATGTACAAGTCACAGCTACACCCTGGAAGCCCGATACCAGGGTCGTTACTTCATCTTTCAACAAAACGGGGTTTTTTTTCTCACCACCAGCAGTGCTCCTGTGAGTGTCAGCAGCAATGTCAAGGGGGCACTGGGACCAGCAGGAGACCTCTGGCACCCAAGAGGCTAGCATAGCTTCCAGCAAGTTATTTAAGGCGCCACAGAAAGGGGTATTTTATCACAGAAATCTAATTAGACTTCACAAAAGGATGCTGAGTTGCAAATAGGCTCTTGTAGCAAAGGACTCGCTAAGAGCTGCCAAGAATTTCCCCAAAAGATCAAATGGATTTTTCTCCACCTTCTTTTAGCAATGTACACAGAAGCGTTCAAGCCGTCAGCTGGACTAGGGAGAAACAAAAAACCCAAGAGCTTATCAGTGCAACGCACCTCAGACAGAGAGCAGGACAAGAGCCAGCTCACTCAGCCCCTGCCAGGGGGATGAGCCAGAACCACCCCAGCATGGGAAAACACACACAGAGCCTTGCAGAGGCACAACAGACCAGG
Organism: Phoenicopterus ruber ruber; assembly: GCA_009819775.1. Taxonomy (NCBI): domain Eukaryota; kingdom Metazoa; phylum Chordata; class Aves; order Phoenicopteriformes; family Phoenicopteridae; genus Phoenicopterus; species Phoenicopterus ruber. The sequence goes on from CM020219.1 coordinate 1,243,149, forward strand.
GACAAGTCACAGGGCTTTGGGCAACTGTCCATCCTCTCAGGGGACACCAAGAGTAGGGATGCCCCACAGGGGATGATGAGCCCAGGGCTTAGGGTGACCACAGCACAAGCAGAGCCCTCACCAACCTGACACATCCAGCAGCACCTCAGCCAGGGCAGGGATAGCACGAGGCACCCCTGAGAGCCTGGTCATCCTCAGCCTAGGTGAGGTAACCAGCCAGGTCTAGAATCCAGGGCAGCAGAGGACAGGGCAACCTAGAACATGAGTCTGGGCTCAATCAGGAGACTGGGCACAGGCACACCATCAACAAACCTCCAACCAGAGCCAGGACCCAGGCTGGAGCTTAAATAGAGCTCAGCTCATGGCCAGGGCAGGTGGGGCTGCAGGGAGGTGAGGCTGCAGGTGGAGCTGGTGAGGGTGGTGGGGCCCCGGGTGGGGTTGGCCAGGACAATTAGGACCTACAAGGGCCACACATGCTTTGTGGTGCCCCTTGCTGGGAGGCTTGGGGTCAGCATCGCTGCCAGCAGCTGCATACATTGTGCACCAAGGCGAGCAGAAAGCTGATGCAGGGTGTTGGGGAGCAAACGCTCCATCTTCCCCACCTGCCTCTTTGGGGTCTTCCCGGCAGCAAAGCCTGGACTCTGTCAGATGCTCCTGCCCTCCCCTGCGGGGAGCAGCGCTGGGGCGCACCAGACCACAGGACACGTCCCTGAGGCACCTGGGGACGGGTCCCTCCTGCCTGCGGATTACCACCCAAAACCTGCGCACAGCCCCAGGCAGCCACGTGCCGGGGGTGGGGGTCCCAGCCGGGCTGTCCCTCTGTCCCTCGAGCCCGGAGGGCACCGCTGCCGCCAGCGGCGGGCTAGGGGAGGCAGAGCTGTCTGCGGCAGCTGTTCTTGGGGGCCATCGCAATGTCTTTGCTGTAAACAGCATCCCCAGCTCTGACACAGCTGTAGCGTGGGGACCTGAACAACTCCCTCGGATAGGAGAACAAGCCATCACCTGCTTCCTTTTTTTATGAAAATGAAAAAAGAAATCAGCAGCTGTTGAATTCTCCTGGGTTAGTTCACCAAAAGAACATTTCTCTTGACTTTGGTACTGAGCTTGTATCACAACCTTCCCCAGAACCTTTTATTTCCAGCGGTGAATAATAAACATGCAAGATCCAGTCACCTTGTAGTAAAAGTCCGAAATTAAGAACTTCTCGGTGGCACTGGGAAGGGACATTTCGGGCCCAGTACCACAGACACTTGCTGCTGCATCGACACTGAACATGTACTGCCTCTGGCTTGTTGCTTTTTGGAGCCTTTTGAGACGGCCGGGGGGACGTGCCGGAGCAGGGCAGAGCCTGGTGAGGAGCTGGCAGTTGCACTTCTGAGCCCAGAGGTCCACGCGGGAGGTGGACACGATGAGATGGGTGATGAATTGTTGGTCATAAGGAGGCAGCGTGAGAAAAGATGATTCGAGGGACAGCTGGGACTCGATGGCAGTCGCATCCCAACACCGTGTGCTGTTTCTGTGGGGCTGCATCCACCCCCGTGGATTTACGGCTGCTGCCACGCCGTCCCTGGAGAGGGGATGCCTGCGGTTCCCTCATAACCCCAGCGTCAGATTGACTGCGGCCGGTGCAGCGTGACCTACTGCTTGCCATTTCTGGTCTCGCTGGAAAAACTCGTTGGCTCACCGCTATTTGGGTCGGTGGCAAACATAATTACTCTTACTGATTAGTTAGGAGCTGCACGCACAGCTATTGTACCTCAGACCGGTGCGGTTAATATTGCCATCCATCTCCCCCAAGCCACACGCCTCGCAGACTGTAACCTCTGAGATGCAAAACCTGCACATCTAGAAATACATAACAAAGTCCTTGGGCATCTTTGTAATAGCGCTGCTGTTTGCTAACCACCACGGCAAGTTTGTTGTGTGATTGATAAAAGAGGCAGAAAGCGCAGCAGAGCTAGAGCTCCCATCCTCCTGCCGAGAGCCAGGATCCATCACAGCATCGCCCAGGCTCGCAGGCAGGATCTGAAACCTGCCCGGGGCATCTGGACAAGCCCCCCGGCACCCAGCAGCGCTGAGCATCGCTGTCCCACGGACCTGAGGAAGACGCTCCCCCAGGCTTAGCCAGCCCAGCTCCTCGGCAGGTTACCCCGTAAACTCTCCAGGAGCTCAGAGCAGACCTTTTACGGGTTATGGACATTCTGGGTGTTCACCATGGGAATGGGAGCCAGCCCCCAGCTGCCTGTAGGTACTCAAATGCACTTCATATCGCCTACCTGTAGCCTGCGTACGTGACAGAACTCCTATCTGGAAATGCTCGGATATATTTTGAAGCATCCGCAGCCTACCCACTTTCTCTGATCCTTTTGTCATGAATTATCTGCCTCGTGCAGACAAAAAAGTGCATGCATGCAAATGCTTAAATTCCTTAAACTACGACCCCATTGTATCATCAGCTTGGCATTTTTGAATCTATATATCCACCTAAAGGCTAACCCATTTTCAGGATTAAAGAGGAAAACAAAAATAACTCACTAGCTTCCAGCTAGAAGAAAAATATATTATTCACTTCATTAATCAAAATCTAGGTCACTTACCAAATACACATACTACTAAGGAAGACAAATTAGAATTTTCCTGTAATAAAAGCCACTATTTCAGAAACTTGTAGGCTAGAAAGCTGATCTGCAAAAATTTCACTATCGTCAGCCAACTCCGACGCATTGCTAAGAATGAAGCCTCTTGCTGTCCTTTTAACGGGGATGTAACGACAGGAGAAGCCTTTTCACTGAACATGCCCAGAACCGTGATGCTCTCCCAGAGATGCTACAGGGGACAAGCCCTGCGGAGCCCCGGGTGCTGCCTGTGCCGGGCTGAGGAGGCTGTTAACAATTAGCGGCTCTGCGTGGAGCAGCACTTTCATCCTCGCCTTGGCTGAAAGCGCTGCCCTCACCCTGCGCGAGGGGCTGTGGCAGAGCCCGGGCAGAGGGCACGGACGGGAGCGCAGCATCCCCGCAGCGGCTGGGGACATCCGCGCCGTGCACGGGCAGGGGCCGACGCCGCGGACGGCGTTTTCCAGGGAGCAGGCTGCTGCGATGCAGCCCACTGCTCCGCCAAGCCGCGGCGTAGCACAAACTCACCGCGGCTGCCCCAGCCAACCCCAGCATCTGCGTTACGTACCAACAGGGGCACCGGGTGGACGTGGTGCTGTCTTCTGGTGCTTGTTTTTTCCATATAGTCCCTGAATGGTATACACGTTCAGGTCTATGAAACGGTCAGGGCTGCAGCAACCAGGAGGAGCGACCACCAGACCGAGGGGCAGCAAAGCAGACACACGTCTCCCCCTGCTCGTGGAAAACATCTTTTCCCACGGAGGGCAAAACTGTGCCCGGCTGGTACCTCTGAGCATCTCCCTGCCTGGGCCGAATGGCTCCCTGGCCAAGGCAGTTCAACACACACAAACAAACAGTTCAACGTGCCTAAAGTACAAAAAGTGAAGCAAAACCAAAACCAGGCTCTCTGCTGCCATCCAAGAATCCTCCTCCCTGATTTTCTTTAATGAATTTGAAACATTGTGCTACAAATCTTAATTAAATTCGCATTTTTCAGTATTTAAGTATGTTGCCAGAAAATGTTCAGCTAGGTCCTTCCGCGGGAGCACAGAGAAACTTTTTAAGTTTTTAGGACTTGTCTTCCTATTTTCATTCTTAAAAGGTACTTTATGTTCTTCATTCTTTCAGATCTAGACTCCAGGCACTCAGGTTTTGCAACTCGTACAATTTTTTTCCATCATAACTGACGCAGTCTTAAAAAACCAGCTATAATTCAAAAGTTTCTGGTTTTCACTCAACCCTTGTTTTTCTCAGCTGTCTCCTGGGTTGGCTATACTTTTTATGCAAATTTTCTGTGTTTATGCAAAAAGATCTAATTAGATTGATTGATATTGTCATATCAACAAAACCCAGACCTACTTTCAAATCCCCATGAAATACGTGTACCAGGCAGTATTATCGTCTCAGGTTTTTTCTTTGGGGATTCTGTTTTGCATTCGTTATTGTTTCAGAAACAGTGGTTGCTCCTCACACCACCTTGCTTGGAGCTCATATTTCTTTAATCAGAGCTTTCACTTGTAGCGCTAATAATCTCGAAATTTTCCAGCTGGCTTTGATGCTGCCGAGGTAAGGGAGTGCCGTTGGGCTGCTGTGCCTGCGGAGAGAGCGGCAATAACTGCTCTGCTACCAGGCCCAGGGCCAGAGATGAGCGTGCACCAAATTTTCCTTGAAAATATGAATTCTGGTGGTTGCACGCTGAGATCAGCCCTGGTTCCCGGAGAAACAGGAGCTGGCTGGTCCCCAGGTCAGATCAAAGCAGCCCGCAGCCTGAAAATGAAGGTTTCTTGGACGGAAGAAGCAGCAAGCACCAGTCTTTAAATACAAGCTCATGTGTGTTTGGTGCATCCCGCACGCAGGAAGAGCCGTTAAGACAAAAGGGGAACTTTTCTTTCCCAGCATTGCTGGGTCTGGGCGACCTCGGGTCCCCAGTTTGGGCATCAGCAGCACCCGAGCCCTTCCCGCACCCTGCCCAGACCCCACCAGCACCTTCCCGGGAAGACCTTAGCATGGTCTGCAGAAGGCGGCCAGCCTGCGCTCGCCCGCTCGCCCGCTCGGTATCGAGCCGGAGAGGCCGTACGGGCAGGAAGGGGGCACAAAGCCCGGCGGGAGCACAGCGCCCGTTCACTAACCCCCTGCTCCCCCCATCCGAGTGCCATACAGACACGGCAAAGGTCTCCAGCACTGCTTCCCCTGACCACTGAAGCTCTCACACCCTAAAAGGAACCCTGTTGCTACTGTAAGTCTCTCTGAGGTGCACATGAACCCAGAGAAGTAGAAGAGCAGCCTGAAAAGAGGAACAGGACCTATGAAGGCAAATCCCAAGTCTCAAACAATGATGCTCTTACCCAAGAAAGATCATCGTGGAGGGTGGGGTGGTCAGTCCCGGCTGATGTCTGCAGTGCCATGGCTGGTCAGCAGCTCTGCCTTCCCCTCCCAAGCCCTGAGCGAGGGTCTGTGCCCCCCAGCATCCAGCACAGCCTTTGCTGCAAAGTTACTTGACACGGGGTTTGGCAAGGGGTTGAGGTTTCGACTGCAGCTCAGTAAGAGGAGTGCGAGGGAGCAGCATCCCAGCGAGAGCAGCAATGCTCTCCAGGGTCTGCCACGTTCAGCCACGTAAAGCGGAGGAGGACACCAGCCTCACCTCCCCCTCATCCTCTCCCTCCTCATCTCTCATGAGAGGTATCTACCTCAAGCTCCACTATGTGATCATAGAGTCACAGAATGGCTTGGGTTGGAAGGCACCTCAAAGATCATATAGTCCCAAACCCCCTGCCACGGGCAGGGACACCTTCTGCTAGACCAGGTTGCTCCAGGCCCCGTCCAACCTGGCCTTGAACCCTGCCAGGGATGGGGGTGTCGCTGAGGGGGGAACATCTGCCTACAAAACCCCGCCTGGTTAGTTCTTTGGGGGGAAATAAGAGGAGTGCAGCAAGCTCTGCAGGTTTTCAAAGCCATACAAACCCGCCGTGAAACAGAGGCCGACAGCGCGTGTGAGCTGCAGACCCCCGAGCCAGGGACTCCCGAGGGGCGCGGGGACGGGAGCGCGGGCGCCGGGCGATGCTGTGCCCGGAGCCGTCCCTGCCCTGCGGCTGCGCCGGGATTTCCTCCGCTGCTGGGCAGCCGCAGGAGCGGGTCCTCCGAGGATTTCACACAGCTAACTAATGGCTGCACAGGTATTAAGCAGCTCAGAGTATGGGCTGGTTTTAGCTCAGTTTGCTCCACACCACTGAGCTTGAAGAGGGAAAGCAACCAGTGTAATTATTACAGCAGGAGACCTGTACCTCTCACAAGTGGGAACCAGCTGCTTCAGAGGAGACTGGTTAAGCCCAGCCTGTCATCTAGAGGTACAAGATACGGTAATGGGGTTTTTTTTAAGGGGTAGGAGAGTGCAACTGGGCAGCGACAGAGGTGGGAAAAGGACCTCCTGCATCTCCTCACTTAGTTGCACTTAGCTCTGGGTGCACAGCGATACAGTCTGCAACAGGACGGGCGTTGTGGGCCGACACTCCAAAATCCCCACTGCCAGTGGGGGACAAGCAATGGACGGAATAATAAATAACTTCATCCCATCCACCTGCCAATACCCCCCCCAACTTTGCTGGAGGCCTGTGAGTTCTCCAAGGACCCTCCCAGGACACAGGACTTTTCTCCTCCATTCATTGCTGGAGCATTTTCTTTTTCCGCAGCTTCTCCATGGCTGTGCTTCAGCCTCTGGCTTGGTTCAGCGGTGGTGATACCAGCTTCACCCTCTCCAAAATGCAAAACACAGCCCGTGCTTGGGACCCGATGCTGCGGCCATTGGCGCTGCCCTGCAAAGAGGGGCAGGGACAGCGGATGACTTATTGTATTGCTCTAAGAGCAGCGGGCCTGGCCGCACGCCCAGCCCTGTCACCGACACCTCAGGAGAGCCCAGATGCAATACTGACGTCTCCGTACTCTCTTCCCCATCCGCAAGAGAAGGGAGAGGGATGCTCATATTGATAATATTGACATAACCTTTCAGAGAAGCTTGGAAACCCACGGATAGAAAGTGATTAAGTTAGCATTGCTATTAATTCATTTCCCTGCTATTTCATGTGAGCGGTGTCGTGGTTTAACCCCAAATTGTAACCCAATCCCACGCAGCCGCTCGCTCACTGCCCCCGTCCCCCCGTGGGGTGGGTAGGAGAATCGGAGAGAAAGGAAAACTCATGGGTTGAGATAAAAGCAGTTCACCAGGACAGCAAAGGGAAAATATAAAAATATATTAATAATGATAATAATAATAATATATATAAGGATAATAGAATATATAAAACGAACGATGCACAGTTTCTCACCCCCCGATGACCGACACAGCCCGTCCCGAGCAGCAGGCAGGGAGCAGGGGTATCCCCCCCAGCTATCCCAGCACAGCCAGTGCCAGAGAGAGCAGGCGAGGGAACCAACAGCCCAACGAACAAAAAACAAAAAGGAAAAACAGGGAAACAAAAAGCAACCCGAAGGGAAGCTTAAGGATTAAGGCAAGTCAAGGGTCTAAAAGCCTAGTGCCCCACCGGCCGACCCTCCCTCACCCCGGCCATGCCGTCTCTGGTAGGGAACACTCTCTCTGGCCAGTTGGGATCAACTATTCCGGCTCTGCCCCTCCCAGGTTTTGGCACCTGCACATCAGCCAAACCCGGGAAACTGCAAAATGTCCGTGGCCGCTCAGCAGCACCCAACACCATCCGTGTGCTGTCACCATCCCTCACACACTGAATCCAAACCACAGGAGCTGCTGGAGACACAACTGGCTCCGTCCCGGCTGAAACCAGGACACTGGGAAAGATTACCAAGAAACGGAGTGAGTGTAATGCTTTGCCATTGCCCTGCGAGTAGAGGCACACGGTAACTGGGAAAAATATACTTAAACTCCGAGCGTGCTTAGTGAGGCAGTTCACAGGGGGTACCCACACCTGCAGCTCGACAGTTTTCTGCTCACCTAATTCTTGTGTTTTAACATGCAAAATAAGATCTTTCGGCCCTGCTTTGCTCGGAGGTGTGAGACGTGGGGAGGTGTGGGGACACGGGCGATGCCCGCGGGGTCGCCAGGACGGGCGAGGGGAGAGGACCGGCCAGTACTGACAAATGACCACTGGAGGTTAAGAGAGAATGCTCCGATTGCCAGTGAGAACGAGAAACGCAGAGGCCTAAAGAAATAAGAAGAATAAAATATTACCTAGTTTGGAAAGCTGCTAGTCACCTACCTGAGGAAATAAGGAGAATAAAGATAAATATATTACATAAGGAAAACATCAAGCCTTCAGGAGAGCTGACGTTTTCCCAGTATGAAATGTGAGGAAAAGCTCAAGAAAAAGGAGCAGGTAACTGTCTAACTAAAAGTGTCTCTAGTTTAAAGTTATGTTTCTTATTACTTCTTATTATTACTTCTTAAGATACTGGATTTTTATCCCATTTCTGCTAGTCCAGTGCTGAAGATCATCCAACTCTTCCTCTGTTAGAAGGATGCTTCCCAGCTCACCGTTACCAGCACATCCCCTTGGCATATTTCCGATTGTTGTACCAGCATTGCTGATGAAAATATCAAATAAAATGGGTTCTCACTCTTGTCTTTCAGAAAATCCGCTGGTAACTCCCTCCAGCATATGAGTATCACTAACACTATTGTTTTTCATCTCTCCTCTAGGCAATTATTCATCTCCCTGGTCATATTATGGCATTTCATTATTATCCATCCTCTCCAACTGAAGCAGTAATATCCCATCTGGTACGGTAGCAACTGTTTTATTCCTTTAGTCCCTATGTTTAACATAAACCATCCTTATGGAAAATAGAGATACGTACTTCGCTTTGGCCGCCTTCAATATACAGAATCTCCACTTCTGCATTTATTCCTTTTTACTTTTATGAACTTTTTATTCATATGCACACTTAGTGTTTAATATCCCTCATGACATGGCTGAGCCTGTCTTGAGGCGCTCATCATTTCTCTCCACATCTCCTGACCTCGGGGCTGCTGGATTTGACGGTCGGTTCTTTCCTTCATTCGTTGAAGACTTTCTGCTTATCCCTAATCCCTTTCTGAGGCGGATTTGCATTTGTTACCTTGGGATGCAATTTTGCATAGTTTTGGCACTGTGGACTCAAACAAATTGGGGTTTTATCCATATTCAACTACCTGAGTTCTTCCAGCCACGTAACTTTACTAACAAACTCTGAGTTTCTCAGTTTGTCCCTTTGAAATCCCAAGCTAGGTTGAAAGTTTGGTCTCTTTGTTAACAGCATAGCTCCAGCCTGCCTTTTTAATTATTTTAAAGACTGTAATTTAAACTCAAGTGACTTACAAGTGTTCGGTTCAGGGCTTTTTTTCAAAAAAACACCAATTCTTTACAATGTTCTTCTCCCTGCTTACCCAAACACTCAAAATACCATTATCTCCTATTGATCAACTGACTGCCAGGTAAATAAATCATTTGGCTTCTGTGCTCTGAAGTATCATTGACTTGCCATTATTGCTGCAACTTTTTTGTCTTATTTATCCCTGGGAAGATAAAGTCTCCTCTACTGATTGGATTCGCATTTACCCGTATGAGGGCGATAAATGTGCATACTTCCACCTGCCTCCATACCCTCCTCGAGGGCCCTCTCTTACTCCATAGAATCATTTTATCCACTTTTCCTTCTTTTTTTAACCTTGTCGTCCAACCGCTAACCCTCTTCTTTTTAGCCATCGCTGTTCGTTATTACTGTTTGATTATCCTACCTCTCCGGACCATGGAATCAGAGTAGTACAATACCAATGAGAAATATCACAAGAGGGAATGCCAAAAAATAAAATGTTTAATGCTCCTTAAATAAAAGAATATTCTAAATGGAGGGAGCAGAGGCTGTTGGCAATGCTCCTTTGAATTAATGCTGCTTAAATATGCCAAATTTTGCTTTGATCTTATTAATTCCAATCACAAACGAAGCACAGCTTTCACTCTGTGGGTTTTTTTCCCCTGAAAAAGATCAAAATATATCTTGTGTCCAGCAATTAAACAGTTTGTTTCTGAACTCCACAAAGTTTAATATTCCACTTGAAACGCAAGGGTAGGAAGACTGTTAATAGGAAGTATATTAACCATGATTTATGCTGAGCTTAAACATTTAGCAGTGATACTTGAATGTGATTTTGACTTATTTAAAGGTTTCTGAAAAGTGAAAAGGCAGAACAACTTTGCCTCTAGAAGGGAGGTGACGTGCAATTCCGAGCTGCCATCAAAAGTCTGTAGGACACATTTCTGAAATTTAAAAAAACCCAACAATGTAGAAAATAGAGCATTTCAATGCAGCTCTCCTTGTGTGCTGTTCGCGTGTGCTTTAATTGTGTACCAAGCGCTTTGTGCAGCTATAGATATTGCATTATGGAAATGCTTTCATTAAAAACCCCGCCTGGAAAAAGCCTTTCACCTCTGCGGGTGTTCCCAGGCGGCAGCTCTGCACCAGCTCAGCCTCGGGCCTCGGAGCTATTGCTTTCGTTGGACTTTTTCTCTTTAGAAAATAACAAGTTGAGCCCTTTGCCGGTAGTTACAACATAGAATCGAAGAATATTAGTTTACCTTACAGACTCAAAGCCAGAAGGGAACACTGGGTAATTTATTCCTTCTCCCTTTACAGCAGTATTCAGGGGCTGTAATTTTTCTTCTTTCCGGAGCCCTTCGATACAAGCTCAGCTAAAGCACGCTTGCCAAAAGCGTACCCACGCTTGACGTGAATACCGCAGGAGATGGAGCATCCGCCCTGCTTCTCGGTGGCTTCTCCCAACAGCTCGCTCAGCGGCAGTAGGGTACTGAGCAGGCAAAACACCTTCACCCGGAGATCCTTTATCTGCCGCGACTGCTCTGTGCTTTGCACGGCTCGTCCTCAAAGCAGCTTTTCTCAGATGGCAACGGCACAGCAGCAGCGCCTGTCTGCGGGAGGGCAGGCAGGAACTACGGAGCGACCTGGACAGGCTGGATCGATGGGCCGAGGCCAATGTACGAGGTTCAACAAGGCCAAGTGCCGGGTCCTGCCCTTGGGTCACACCAACCCCAGGCAGCGCTACAGGCTTGGGGGGGGAGCGGCTGGAAAGTGCCCGGCGGGAAAGGGCCTGGGGGGGTTGGTCGACAGCGGCTGAAGATGAGCCAGCAGCGTGCCCAGGTGGCCAAGAAGGCCAACGGCATCCTGGCCTGTGTCAGCAATAGTGTGGCCAGCAGGACCAGGGCAGGGATCGTCCCCCTGTGCTCGGCCCTGGCGAGGCCGCACCTCGAGTGCTGGGGTCAGGTCTGGGCCCCTCACTCCAAGACAGACACTGAGGGGCTGGAGTGTGTCCAGAGACGGGCAACGGAGCTGGGGAAGGGTCTGGAGCACAAGTGCTGTGAGGAGCGGCTGAGGGACCTGGGGGGTTTGGCCTGGAGAAAAGGAGGCTGAGGGGAGACCTTCTCGCTCTCTGCAACTCCCTGAAAGGAGGTTGGAGCCAGGGGGGGTCGGTCTCTTCTCCCAAGGAACAGGCGACAGGACAAGGGGAAACGGCCTCAAGTTGCGCCAGGGGAGGTTTAGGTTGGCTATTGGGAACCATTTCTTCCCCGAAAGGGCTGTCAGGCCCTGGCACAGGCTGCCCAGGGCAGTGGGGGAGTCCCCATCCCTGGGGGGATTGAAAAGCCGTGTAGATGTGGCGCTTGGGGACATGGGTTAGTGGTGGGCTTGGCAGTGCTGGGTTAACGGTTGGACTCTATGATCTTAAAGGTCTTTTCCAACCAAAACAATGCTATGATTCTATGAGGAGCTCAGATGCTTTCTCAGAGGAGCTTGCATGATTGTGCAGGAAAACAAACTATTGGGAATATCTCCAGCTGTTTGCCTGATGCACCAGGCAGGAGCATCCCCCCGATGTACCAGACCTGCCCGGTCCCTGCTGCTCGTCCTTACGCTCCTGCGCTGAACGGCTGCCAGTCGGCCCCTCTCCACGTTGGAAACGTCTCCGGTAGCTCTTGCTGCCGTCAGACAATCCTCCCCAGTTCCAGCAGGAAGCTCGGCCACGTCACATCGCTGCCGGAGCACCTCTGCATCTACCGTCTGACATGCTCAACAACACCCATTTATTCTCTAATAAAAAGTTCAGCAGAAACCAGTATTTGCTTTCTGTTTCGGTGTTTCATCTCGCTGCTGACTTTTATGGCATTCTCATAAAGCTTAAAAGCTCATCTTGTAGTGTAATCAAGCTAAAAAGTCATGTTATCACAACAATGTGATTGCTTATGCAATATGTTAGAGGCGTTTTAAAAAAAACATATGTTCAGTCTGCTATAGAAGAGCAACAGGATGCTGTAAAGTTGATGCCTGTTGTTAAATCTGTCATAAACTATAATATTTTATTTAACTCCGAGTAAAACTCAGCTGACAAAAATACTTTATGGTTGCCGATTAATGTGAATAGGAGCCATGTATCATCACTAATGCAGGAAACAAATCATGTGGGCCAGCTGTTTAATAAGAAATATCATTTGCGCTGTTTTTATCTTTGCCGTCTAACCCAACAGCTTTATCTTGTGTAAGGGTTCTTCCCTTGTCTTGTTTGTACTGAATATTTGATGTCACTGCTAAATGTATTAATTTCTGCTGAAGAGACAGGAAATATTTCCCTAAGTTAATCCTGGTGTCAGAAATCAAACAAAAAGGCTAAAACTTACGCACAAAGCCCACTGAGCGAAATTCAGCGTAACGCCCCAGCGAGCGCCCGCCCTCCCTTCTCGGGCAGCCCAGGAGGAGCAGCCCCACCGCGCGAGCCGGGAGGCATCCAAAGTCCCGGCCACGGCTCTCCTGGGCACGCGGGGCCTCCCGGGACTCCTCCATCTGCTGCCGGCGAGCCGCGACAGAAAGCAGGCTGATTTTAACATCAAACTCGCCTCTTTTTGCCTAATTACGACACGAGTTGGTTTGCAGAGGTGAAAACCTCTCCAAAAAAATCCGCCCTTTCCTCTTAGCCAGCCTCACGCACCAGAGGGGACGGCGCACGCAGCCGTCACACGGGTGCTGCCTGTCAGGCTTGCCGTGCACGCTCAGGGGATGTGAGGCTGTGTAAGTCGTCAAGCCCCTGAACACGACAGTACTTCACATACTGGTTTATGCCATAGGACGAAGAAGAAGCAGTAACAAGTCTGGCCAATGAACTACTTCCAGATCAAAATCTCCCCGTCCAAACCAGAACACAGCTTCGAAGCCAAAGAACAGGCTACCGGCAGCGGTAAATCTTTCATCTGGAGTTTAGGCTTCGGCTCACCTCCGCAGGGTGTCATTTCATTTGCTTTGAAGAATGTTTTCCTATGATAGGAGACCTCCTTATCTGTGTTGATTATTTATACTGCTATAACAAATTATTCACAAGATAAACAACTGTTGAAGATACAAAAAAAAAAAAAAAAATCAGGAGACAATCTCTTAGCAATCAGATGTTTGAAGGCACAACATTCAGAGTAGGAGAAGTGGCGATTTGCATAGCTGGTTACATCAGCCACCATCAGAAATAGCTAAAAGAAGGGAGGTGAGCACAGCCCTGAGCGGGCCGGGGGGAGCGGCTGCCCGGCGGGATCCCCGGCGGCTCCTCCGAGCTCCCCCCAAACCAGAACTCAAAGGAGGGTGCAATCGCTGCCCGCCCCTCGGCATTGGGTCCTTTGTCTTGCTTGAAAGATACTGCAAATGAACAGAGATACTCAATGCAAAGTCTGAAGAAGGAAAAAAACCCCATATTTAATGTGCAAAACCATCAGTTCTATCTTCAGCTGTATGGGATAACGGGCCCTGCGAGCAGGCTGCAAGAAACGAGGAAATCCTTACTTGGGGGTCATTAGATTCAGCACACACATACATGCACGCTCACGTGTATATGCGGATACTAGCACAGAAACCCACTTGCAGCAGAGGAAGGGCTACATTTTCAAACTGCTGTGTTTTACAAGAACGTAAATGTCAATTCCTGCGTCAGCGGTAGCAGAGAAGCATTTGCAATGCGAAGAGGAAGCGGATGTGCACCCTGGTCTGGGGCACGTGTTAGCCCGATCTTCCCACCGAAACGCCCGCTCGAAGCGTTAGTGTTACCACCACCCCAGGTCAGCAAAGAGCCAACGCTCCCAGAGTGTCTCTGATGAAAATACGAGGGGACTCAGCAGGACCCTGCACACTGAAACCCCCCTAGAAAGTCACGGTGACCCTTCAGCTGGCACACCCGACGACCGTGGCTCTTACGGAAGCTTGTGCAGGACTGTCCGTAGGAAAGGAGACGAGAAGAACGTGGAGTCTCTGTGCCACCTTTTCCCGGCAGCAAAAAAAACAGGAAATGGGAATGGAAAACATTTTATTAAGCAGCTAATTTTGCCACAAACCCCAACTCGATACATGATGCGATCGGTGACTCACAAGTGTGATGTACTGGGAAGAGGACTCACGCATGAAGCTGTGCTGGAGGCATGCACACGTAACGAGGGGCAGCTTGGCAAAGCCTGTTTCGGAGCAGGAGGAGGTGGGAGGAGGACAGGCTGTGTGGGAGCAGCTGCTGGGGATGGAGGGGGATGCTCCACCAGCCGTCTTTGCAGATTCCCTTTGTCTGCAGTAAGCAGAAGTACTTCTGCTCGCAAATTTTCTTGCAGCATCGAGTAGCAGGAGGATTTCTTCTTCCCGTCCTGCACTCTCCTTTCTCACCCGTTGGCATCCTTGGCCAGAGCTGGGCAGGTTCCTGCAGGGCCCTGAAGACCCACTAAACCCGCTGCCTGGGGCTGTGCACGTACCCAGCCGTGCTGCAGCAGCGCAGCCTACGCAGCAGGGAAGAGGAGCGTGAGGGGCGGGCTGGAGGGACTCACATAGGTGTTTCTACACCTGCCTTCCAGACCCTCCCTTGCTACGGATCCCCTGAAATTTTTACCAGGGGTAGCAGCAAAGCTGACCACGGTGGAGGGACCGAGAGCGGCGGTGCATCTCTGTGAGCTGCTTTCGCCAGAGGCACCGCGGGGAGAAGGGAGCTGGAAGATGTGCGGGGAGCGGTGGGTGAGGTCTCTGTTGTCGGCGGAGCAGAGGATGCCAGAAACGGGGGAACGGTGCCCTGGGGCGTGCACAGGCTGCTTGCCACTGATGGGAGGTGAAAGGGGAGCTGATACCTACCCTCACCTGTCAGAAACCGCTAGGCTTAAAGAAGTCAAGCTGTCAACCTCCGTGTCTCCTCGGAGACTGTGAAAAGGTCGCTGCACATTAGTTGCTCTGTCCTTGTCCGTGCTGCTGCAGCGGGGGAGCATCAGATTTTGTGATGTAAATGCAACCCGTGGACGTTGCTAGCAAAAACTGGTGGGGCTGGTGCACATCTGAAGTGGAAGTCGTCTAGACAAGCACTCAGAGGACAACTGAGCCCCTCTCCTCCCCCTGCCTGGTTGGCTCAGTACTCACGGCACATGCAATTTCTCTGACCAGCATATCAGAAATAACCACGTTAACCCAGAAATAAACCAGGAGCTAAAAGGAGTGGTTGCCTCTCGACCTCAAGGCCTGATCTTTCAGCTCAAGCTGTGTAATCTGAACACAACGATGTTCATTTATTATTCTTCATGATCTGATGCATAATGTCCTACCAAAGTGTCTTCAGCAGGCTGTAACAGAGAAAAGCAGATGGAAGCCAGAGACGTGCTAATTAAGCTCAATAATAGAAATGTTAATTAAAAAACCCTGAAGAGGAAAGGACATTCTGTAATCTCCTGGTGCTCTCAAGCGATGCAAAAATGTCCAGCTGGAAGAAGCGAAGTCTTGTAAGGAACAGCTGGGCAGGACTGGCGGGGATGGGCTTTGCTCTGAGCTCTGGCCCCAGAGCCCTCCCCCAGGAGGGAGCGGGGCAGAAGGCAGGACCCGTCCCAGGGACTCAGAGCAGCTGTGCATTAGGGACTCTCCGGGAGGGAAAGCCATCGTCGCGGCTCAACCTCATCCCTGCATCTCCCTCCTCCCCCCCCGTGCCACCAGTGCCATCCCGCGACCATGCCGCAGCCTGGGACCCGCTCCAGGGGCTGTGCTTTGGGGTGGCAGGGGGCTTCGGGGGGGGCACTGAGCACCAGCGTGCTCAGCGACGCTCTTAACTCCACTGAACGGTTCCTGCCACTGAGATGATCTAGGTTCTGACTCTCACTTCCAGGAAAAAATTCAAAAGTAAGGTTAAAGCTGAATAAACTAGCAGATCATTATTGTTTTATAAGTTAGGTGCAAACCGTAACACAACAGTTCGTCTGAGCCTGTGCTGATTGCAGGAATCTGTCATTTCTCAGGTGACTAAGCACTGCTCTTGCTGAGTATGGGACTAAAGTTATCTGACCTAAACAGAAGTCAAAGCCCTGCTATTTGGAAACTTCCTTGCTGCTTTTCTGCTCAGACAGTGCAGCCGCGGTCCCGTGAGTCTGTCGCATCCCAGCCACGCGCCCGCTCCTCGGACAGCAGCTTCTGCGGCCGCTCCCTGCCCGCGCAGGGGCCCAGCGCAGGTCCCTCCGCTCGCGCTTCTCAACGATGCTCAGACGGGTTCACACTCTCAAAAAGCGCTAAACTGTGGGTAAGGCGCTGACATTATTTCAGCCCTGACATTTCATCCAAGGTTCTGGTTTTCTTTTAAAGAATTGTAGGAATATTTCAGAAAAATAAATCCAAGTGACTTCAGCGCCCACGTGGTTTGCTGGGTGCAGTCCGGCCGGTGCTGCCCCGCGAGGCCGCAGCACCCAGCCAGGAGGAGCCCTCGCCTGCAAAAACACCCTGTGCAGCCTTCAGCCACGTTCCTCGCTCCAAATCCAAGCAAGGTGTCTTTTGGGAGGAGCCTTCGGTCAAACACAAACCGCTGAGTGCAACTGGGAGACACGGCAGTGCCGGGGTGACGACAGCGTGCGATATTGCAACAGCCCCCGCAAGGGCTGGGATCTTTACAGGACCTGTCTGAAGGTACAAAAAAACCCACAGCCGGGCTCTCTTGTTTCCATGCTCTGGTGTTACAGCTGCAGAAAGGAGGCAATATCTGTTCTGATCTAAAGCCACCAAGAGCACAGCTGCAGCCAGGCATCCCCGGGCAGGTTCGGAGGCCGGAGAAGATTGATGGCATTTGCTGGACAAATTACTCAGCTCCGTGCAAGGCAACTTGGTTATCGCACTTATTAGCTAAAGTAGAGCACAGAGCCGTCTGAGAAGCATATTAATTGGCAGGGACGAGAGATATTTCAAAGATCCTCTATAATTTATCTGTGAGCTGGATTAAACCAGGGAGCAATAATTAGCTGAGTCAGCAGGTCCCTGTATTATCTCAGTGTCTCTCCAAGATGAATATCAGAACCTTTCCCGGGCTGCTTCAAAAGGAGTTCAGCTGAAACACAACTTAATGAAACCAAATTGTCAACAGGAACGTACTTATCAGGATAACCTTTTGATTCCGCAAAAAGCTGCTGTGATAATTGCAGGTAATTAAAGCACGGTGCCTCGGCCGGTGGAGAGGTCCCACTTGCACAGCTGGGAAGGGGATGCTCTGGTCACGCTGCTGAGGTGTGGGCTCCTCTGGGTGTGGAGTGGTGGGCTCCCGAGCTCTGCCTCCACCCCGGCAGTCGCTGCAGCGTTGGTGCAGGAGCGAGGTGAGCATCCATCCCTGCCTCGTTTCATGATTTAATGCTGCTTCGGCAATGAGAAAAAACACACTTTTTCAACAGGAAAGCGATGGGGTAGACACTGCAGAGGCCGCAGCTCCAGCTGGATGCCCAGGCGCGGTGGGGTCTCAAGCTTTATAGCCTGCCTTTTCCGTGTTTTCTCTTTCCTTTCTGCTGCATCTTTTTTTGAGCCGCATCAGTGCACAAGAAGCTCCCTTGCTTGACTAAGGACACAGCAGCGTAGACAGAAGCCATGTTCACCCTTCCTCACTGCCCATCCTCTGCCTCACCTCTGCTCCTCCTGCTGCTGCCCAGCGGGACCACCGCTCCTCTGCCCGCTCAGCATCTCTGTCCCGGTCACCCTCCATCTCCCATCCCATTTTCTTCGTGTGGGTCAGAGACTGAGGAGTGACTGACGTGTTCAGAAGACCGTGTCCAGCCCTCCCCTCCTCACCCCTCTGCCTATACCCCTCTCTCACCCTGACTTAGCATCGGAGGTGCTTCATGAGTCTCTCAAGAACATGCAGTGTGTTATGTGGTGGGGGAAAACCACTTCAATTACAGTGCCCAAAGGAACATGGATAACACAAACCATACAACTTCCTTCAATTAATTCTGATGTAGCTTTTAAGAAAGCATCCAATCTTGATTTTATTAATTTCCAGTGACGGGCAAGCCATTACAACTCTTGTTAAGGTGTTGCAGTCCTTCATTACCTGCAGTGATTTCTTGCTTTTGATCTGAACTTGTCTCGTTTCAGCTTCAGTCACCAGATCTCATTAGGCACTTATCTCCTAGGTGCAAGCGCTCTGTATTGTTAGCAGTCCTACACTTATGTAGGTACTTGGGGCAAGGATCAGGTTATTTCTTAACTCTCTCTTGAGCTACCCATCCTTTCCGAAGAGACATACTCACACCTTCTTCTCCTTCTGCTGGCCCTCCTCTGAGCTAGTGTCTTTCCTGACTTTGCTGATGTCAAAGCTGGACACCACATGCCAATAACATCGCTTCTTAGCACAAGGTAATATAACCTCCATCCACTTGCTTCTCAGATGCTTCATTATTTTGTAGAAGAATAAACTCATTGCTTTCTGGTTCTAGGCACCAGAAGACTTCTCCTTAGTGAGAAATGGTTCACTGACATGGCTTTAAATTATATTTAGGAACTATCTGATGTTTCTCTGTTATTGTCATCGTACCATTGTCAGTCACCATGAGCAGATATAGCCATTTCACCGAGGAGTCCTTGCACTACCGGTCTCATACATCGTGTTGGCACTAATGCTCCAGGTTCTGCTTTTCTCTGCTGCAACCCTTCAGCAAGCCCACAGAACCGCCACCCTCCCTGCAGCTCGGCACCAGCAGCCAGTGCAAAGCCGATGGGCCAGACAGCCTTTCACACCAGCTCAGTGTTGAACGAAGCTGCTTACCAGAAACTTCCATCCTCAAGTGCTATTCCATGCACGTGTTCAGTGAGGAGGACCCAGCAGTGAGTGTTCACCATCACTTGCTGTTGTCTATGCGGTGACCACAGAAGAGCTCTTCCAAGCACCTCATAGAGAGATGGAGGTTGAGCAGAGGTGATGGAGGAAAGTCCTCCCCAGAGAAGCTGTTCACGTAGCTTGAGTACATCCTTGTTGCTGGTGAATCCCATCTGTGCTGTCCCACAGCAGCTCATACAGGCTGCTAGCCATGGTGGCTGTCACCATGTCCACATGGGCTGTCCTTCACAAGCCGTATCGTTTCATTTGAAGCAGCGGCCTTCAGGATTGCCTCCAGGCTCTGGCTGGTGATATTAACACAAAAAGGGAGATTGTGTGAGTGGCAGCCAGCTCGGGAGTTAGAGGGCTTTAGGGGAAAAAAGTTGGATAAGTTAGATGGAACAAAAAAAAATCTGAGCGGGAATGTAGGATAGGTCCTGAAAACAATGGTAAAAAAAGTGCTTTAAAAACCACGATAAGGCCTTACATGTCTCTCCTGGCTGAAGTATTTGTCATGGGACACTTTCATAAATGTGTGAGAGCAGGAAGCTTAAAGAGAACCAGATCCCCGTTCCAGCCCCACCATGGGAAGGGGTCCTTCCCAGCAGAGAATGATGCAGCCAGTCCTGTAAGGAACACAAGGACGAGCTGAGTTCCCATCCACTGAACGATAACACACTGAGACTCCTGCTGCAGACCCTCAACCACACCTAGGGTCTGGGTAACGCTGCTTTTCCCAGGGAAGCACATTTTGCAGTCAGTGGAGAAGGTCTTGATACCAGAACTGCCTCAAGATGGCCAAGATAATCACAGCCGTCAGTGGTCCTTGCTGTATCTTGACCAAGACATGCAGAGCCAGAGGAATAGAGGGACAGATGTACAGCAGTCTTCCTACCCGTAAAACTAGGAAAATGGTCAACAGAGACTCGTGGGACATTTCCGGCTCAAAATCCAACATTTCTTGTTGGTTTTCAAAGCAAGCAGCTTAGCTCATCTTCCATATTTAGAAAAATTTCTATGAGGGTGCCAGATGAAAACTTCTACTGTCATCTAGCACACAATTCAACTTGATGACAATTCGGTCAGCGTTACCGAATCACTGACAGATAGACACAAGCGTACTGCACCGGTTCCACCGACTTCAGACCACGCAGTGTCCTTCACACGCAAAATAAAGTTATCTCCTTTCCGTGCACTTTAGGAGAAGATTTTGGAGTGCACCCCCAGGTAAGAGCATCCTCTGAAGTCCTGCCAGGGCTCTACCAGCTTGCCCTGCATGCTGCAGATTTACTGTTTTACTCTTCCTCACTTTTTTTCCTTCCCTTTGTTGCGAACAGTGTTCTAGATGTTCCTGCCAGCTGAGCATGCTCTGCTGCTCGGGGGCACGCCCGCATCCAGAAGGTATCGGTTCTGTGGCGTGACTCGACTTCCACTAAGACAACAGATGCATTTACCTGTGGCTCCGTGGTGGAAAGCATGCAAATCATAGCTTTAGAAGAGGCCGCTGGGATGAGAGTCACTAAATGGAGAAAATCTGGACTGATGGGGAGCGACATCCCCGGATGACGTGATTTACCAGCGATTCAAAGCGAGGCAGCTGTGCTGTGTCAGATTCCTGCCATGGAGCGCACTGCCTCCGCCAGGCAGCCTGCGGGAGCCGAGACGGCGCTGAGGATGCTCCGTCTCACAAATTCACGCCCGGACACCAGGCAGGACACGCGGGATGTGCCCGCTGGGGTATCAGAGGGTCAGAATGACCCAACCTCTGTCAGCCGGGCACAGGAACACCCACAACGTGCCTGTAGACATGGGCTGGCAGCAGAAGGTGGAAAAAAATCCCGCATCCCCCGTGCTCTCTCCTCTCCGCATCCGTGTCTCAGTGAGCATCGATGCTGCCGCCTGCTTAGCCAGGTCGCCATGGCAACCGTCCAGGCTCAAATTAGCTAATGGCAGAGATAAGCTGGAGAATACTTAGGAAATTCTTATCAAATCATTACTGCCATTCCCATTTGCTTCATTTCACGCTGTAAAAACATCTTCCTGCTTTTGCAGAAATTACACGAGAATGCATTGCAAAGTGTTTGGTTTGTGGCTTGGCTGATTTCCCCGTAACAAACCTGAGTGAATTATAAAAAATACAGAGTGCTTACAGGCATGAGAAATTGAAGTTTTATTTAGGTCATTACAAAAAGCCTATTAACTCACCTTGAGAAGAGGGCATATTAAAATGAAAATATGTCCCTTCCTTAACTGCCTGTATCTCCTCACTAAACAGGCTATTTTTCATGCCACATACTATTATAAGTGCAATAAGTTGTTTAAAATGTTTCTTATTGTTCATTGTTTGTCCTGTAGTTCCCAGAAAAGCAGGTTCCAGCACGCTTCCGAACACGCGGTGTGGCCCGCATGGAGACGGAGGCTCCTGCTTGCCGACAGGCGCTTAGCTCTCGGCCCCGCAGCCATCTCCTCCGTTTGGCCACCGGGATCAGAGGACCTGTGGTTTGCCACATCAGTCTGCAATTTTCCATTTTCCAGATATTGCTACTTGATGCATCTAAGCCACAGATTTTTCCTTCATGTCTCCTTCACCTGCTGGGTAATTACACTCTCCCGATGGCTGGTGACCTTTCCTGGACGCAGACGAGATCATGCCTCACATTGATGTCCTGCGCCATCAATCCATCTAAGGCTCCTTCTCTTACTTGTGTGAAGTGAAACCCAGCAGCCCCAAAGCAGACAAATCTGAAATCAATTTTCTATTTACCGGTGCCTTGCTTAGTTTGATTTGTACTTTGCTGAGGCAATTGAGAATCAGCGATTTTCTCCACCTTTGGAAAAGTTAGTGGGAAGCTACGGTGCAGGACAAGAGCGGGCGGCACACGCCAGCACCAGCGCCACAGCTCTAGAGAAGGGGCCCTTCAGCCAGCGAGGTGGCTACGTGCCCGTCTTCCCAATCAACCCTCTGCAAACTCCAAAAATCCTCAAGGTATCTGAAGGCAGCAGAAATTAAATATCCGTTAAAAGCCTGCCATTTGGGGAAGGGCCGTGAACCGACACTGAATTCACGTCTGTGGAAGGAGGACGAGGCTTGTCTCAAGCTTCCCCACTGGCCAACTTGGTGCTTCATCCGCGGAAGCAACATCAGAAGAGGAAAAACGTGTAAATGTCAAGCACCATAGAATAATGGCCATGGGATGTCACCGGAGCTTTGCTTAAGGCGACGCCTGCGACCGGGCTGCCCCTGCACGGGGACGGTCCCCAGGGTCCAACTGCAGCATCCAGACTGCGTCCCACCAAAATGCAGCGTGGGTGGTAACGGGGATCAGCCCCGGGCTCGGAGAGAAGCCGGCGCCTGCGGCAAACCTTGCGCGGGCGGGCTGGGTCTTTCCGCGGGCCGTGGGCACCGCGTGGGGGTTTCCCCCTGCTCCGGGGCTGGAATATTAACTCCAGGGGAGAAAAAGTACTGCTGAGGTATTTTTTGCTGTCACAGCAAAAAAGAAATAAGGAGTGCTCAGTGCTATAGCATGCTGAATAGAGAACAAGGTTTCAAGCCTGAAAGCGGTCTTTTCTACGCGCTTTTTTTTTTTTTCCATAGAGAGTCTTTTTAATTCTGCAACATACGGACCAGAAACAAGAGGGGCCCTGGGGTCTCTCTACCCTGCGCAGCCCCCTCGCAACACCGCAGCCTAGACAACAGCGAATTGCTTTGAGCACATTTCTTATGAATTTTGGAGGGGGTAAAAGGGAGAACTTTTCTCTTTTTAGGCTTCCTTTCAGTGCTTCCATATTTGGACTCACCTTTTCGCCCAGCAGCTTCCCCGCGTCCCGTGGGATAAGCAACGCGTGCTGAGGAACAGAAAGCGTGCCCGGGCTTAGCCGCCTGTGGAAAAGAGATGTTATTAAATTGTTCCTTTTCTTTTCCCTTTGTAGTCCGCTGATCCTGAAAACGAAGACGACTGCCGGCTTATTGAGGCTCGTACATCCCGGGCTGTTGTAAAGGAAATTGCCTTCTTGATCCGGGACGCGTGAGCCCGAGCAGATAAAAGGAGTTGGTGAGCGGTGGGTCAGAAAAGCCAATCCACCGCTGTTTACTGGGCTTCTGCGGCCTTTCAAAACTTGGCTCCAGCTTAAAAGGAGATCCTTATTTAACGTTTGCTGTTAACTGCGGTGGATCTCCATTCCCTTCCTCTAAGCCGGAGAAAGAGTCGCAAATATTTGACCACCAAAATGCAGAAGATGCGACCGCAGAGCTGGCCTGGTGTCTGCAGCCCAGTAGAAATGTAGGTGCTGCTGCACGGAGGGACTCCCGGAGAGGGGCTCCTGGGGTCTGGCCCTTACTGTGTAACGTTCTCTGCCTTAGAAAAAGGAATTTGTTACCTATAACTAAAAGAAAAACAGCAAGCGGGAAAGGTATACATCATTTGTCCATCTCACCTCTTTAAAACTCATTCTTTTCTCATTCACAGTAAATAACCTGCAAAATTATGTGAAAATAAAATCCCGTCACAATAAAAATGACTTTTTAGGGAGTAGGTAGAGAAAATTTCAAAGCATGAAAAATAGAACACTGGGAAATAACTCAATATTCAAGATATCAGATCATCTCATCAACCTGTTTTACTAAATCAACTTGTCAATGGAAAATCTTGATTTAGTGTTTTTTTGCAGAAGTGCTGTGACTTAGTTATTGAAATTTTCCAGCAAATAAAGTAGTACACGTGGACAAATCAGCACCTTCTTTCAGAACATTTCCTCAGGGATTTAATTTGAAAGTTGAATAACTTATGACATTTATTATCAGATCATTGAATGACAAGTTTAAACTTCAGTTAAATATTCCGTCTTCTTTTAATATGGCACTTTCACTGTTTATGTATAGCAAAGTATATTTATTATCCAAAGAATAAAGTTCACGGATGGGAAAATAAGCACAGGATGAAGAAAGTGTAATATTGAAGAGCACTGAGTGTATTTTAGCTGTACTGCAAGCTACTTCGGAGAATAATTACTCACTAAAACACTGTCTTTGGGAAAATTTTGTGAACTTGGAGCATATAGGGTAATTATGATGTATTATAATTTCCCTAGGCCCCCATGATCGTTCATGGTAAGTGCCCAGTCAATCTCCTGTGCAAAGACATAGGACCCATCTAGAACATTCAATATATTCCCATGGGATCACATCAAGTTATTGGTTTCATAAACTGCTAAACTTCATCTTAAAATAAAATACATCCTTTTTTTTGTTTTTCCTCTTTTCCTGCTGACAACTATTCTATAATTTATTTTTCTGAATGTCAGAAACTATATTCTACATTCCAGCCTAAACTTATCCATGGAAATTTTAAATCCGCTTGTCCTTGTGCCAGCACTGTCCTTCAGGACAAATATTTCCCTTCCCTCCCCGGTGTCCAGCCCCCAAGGTATTTCTCCAGGGCAATCACATCCCCTTTCAGCTCCTGCTTTGCTCAGCTGCTTAAGCCATCCTTTCAGCCTCCGGTCGGGGGAGAAGCTCTCCGTTTCAGTTTGTTGCAGACTCAATTAACTTTTACCGGACACGAGGAGGACGCAGGCTGCTGGTGCGGCTCAGAGCCCGACCTCCTCCCGGCTCAGGACCTGGGACCGCGTTTTCTTCCGCTCCTACGTGACCCCACAAGCCGCCAGCTCTGGTTTAGCAGCGTTTGATGGCTTCTGCGCCCACCCTGCGAAACAGAGCCCGGCGCGCTCCCATATCCATCTGCCGTCGTGCAAACAAGCGAATAAATAAATAACTGAGGAGGGAACAAGCTGTCCTCGCTCGCACCGAGTCCATTACTTCTGAGCGCAGATTGTGCCTCTCCAAGGCTCCTTCCTTTCACTTGTAATGAAACAAGCTGAATTCCCCTGTGTTATCTGCAGAATACATGTGTATATAAAACAAAATAAGTACAAGGAGCCAGGCTGAGAGTATTTAAAATAGTAATCTGTAAGCATTTCACTGAAGCAAGCCTATGAATAAAACCCATACCGTCTCACGGGAAAAAAGTATTATCATGGAAAATGAACTCCACCAGCTGACAAGCTCCTGGAGGCCCTCACTGGGGAAACCGGCCGCAGCACTAAGCATTAGCGCAGACACGGACACCCCGGAGAAGGATGCACTTGGAATTGGGGGAGTTGTTTCACCTGCCAGCTTTCACAAGGGAGCGCAGGAGAACACAGTATCCACGCTTGGATTTCAGGTTTGTTCCTGCTCTCTTCGCTGCTGAGAAAGGCTTCGAGCGCTTTGTCTGTCACGCACAGCGATTACCTGACAGCGCATCATGGGTGCGCGCCCCGGGGCGGCGCGATGCGCGTCCCCCGCTCTCCCGCACGGCCGGGCAGGCTGGCGTCTCCCGGGGATGCAGGCTGGCAGCTCTGGTGACCATCAGCAGGACGTGCCATCCCCGGTCCTGGCAACGGGACGTGGCTCTGAGGGAGCGGCACGGACAGACAAGGTGATTTCTCGCAAGTGCACTACGTCTCTGTTCGGTGTTGCGGTCGTGGCACGAACGTTCAGGGGTGCTCAAGGAAAAAAGCAGTGGAATAAGTAGCTGACTCCTTTCTTCCACCGTCTTTCATCTCAAGAGCTTAAAAAACCATCGGAGATGTTAATTATCCTCCTCATCCCTGGGAGGCTGATAGGGATCAGCTCTTCGGTTCACGTGCACCAGACGTCCACGGCTGCAGCTCACCCAGAGCCCCGTGGGACGGCCAGGAGTCGAGGCAGGAACCCTGGCGCCGAGTTCATCCTCTAATCACCAGACAACTCATTAAAACCTGCAATTACTTCTATAAAACAAATAAAAATACAGCCTAAGACCTGTGCAGCAGCTCACGGTCTACGTGATGATGGCCATCGGTGTGACGATCTAGACATCGTGTCCTCCGACACCAACCCATCGTCCTGGGTTTCTGACCCCAGGGCTCCCCTGGCCCTCGGGGCAGTTAGAGCAGCAGAAAGCTGCCCGGGCTGCAGCACCAGGGAACGGTCATTTACGTGTGAGATGGTCTCTTACCACCGGGCCCTGGTATGCCGCTTCCTTCAGGATACGCTGCACAAGTAGGAAAAGAATAAAGCAGATTTTCTTTTTACAGCACAGAGATTCAAAGCAGTTGGAACAAGGCCAAAGGAAAATAAATCAGTATCCTCTGTACAGAGAAAGGAGGGCACGTCTCAGCCCCCTCGGAGCAATGACGGATTAATGGGTTTTTTGGCTTGTAGGAATCAACCTTATCGCAAAATGCATCTGTAACACAACTTGCAATATCCGCCACATATTATGATGCGGTGAGTTAGTTTAAAGCAATGTGTACTTTAAAATGGAGCAATGTGAAATAATAGGAAAAAATCTTTTTCGTAAACACCCGCATAGCCTGAGTGCCACCAAACACAGGAGCCACCGCATCCCCTATGGAGACAAGATGCCTTCATGCCATAATCTTGCCCAGCGCTCAACTGCTTTCTTGCCCAGCAAACAAATTTTTGCCAGGTCGCTGCCCCTGGAGCCGATCTGACCCGTCCGCGGTGAGCCTGCAGCCAGCAGCAGAGCAGGGAGATGCTTGGACGTGGCCCATCCGCGTCTGCTCAGGACCTCTGCACCACCGCTCGCCGTGGGCTCGCGGCCACGAGGTCTCCAGGGTTGGCTGCCTGTGCTGCGGTGGCCTTTCCCCGCCCAAAACGCTCCCAAGGATGGATAACATTTCATCGCCACCGCTGGAAGCCCAGCCGCCAACGTCCTCGTGAAGGAAATAAAGTATGGGCTCACACATATCTCACCTCCACATTGGGAAAAACCGTCTCCAGCCTGGTCTCCTTACGGACGGCACCCGTTGGTGCCGGGGGGTCAGCGCGAGACGGGCTTTGCTCGGGGCGGCACGGCACAGACAGCACACCGAGTGTGTGGCAATGGTTTAGAGAAAAAACAGCCCTTCTTCAGAGGCCGAGCACCGCTGCCCCCTCAGACCTTGCAGTTTGGGGCAAACCGCTGCCCTGACGTTTCTGCTTTCTCTGCAATTGCTTTGGCAATCTCCACTGCCGCTGCTACAGCAAAGCAACCAGAAACTCACCCTAAAACTGGGGTTGCCACTCTCCCACGCCCCTGGCTGGTCATTTAGAGACCAGGACCAGTTTCTTAATGGTGTGCAACTACCATCACCTCGCCCAGCACCCTGGGAGCACCCCAGGCACTGCACACGCATCCCACTACCCCTGAAGCCATATCAGCAGCTGCTTCAGGCGGTGGAAGTAGAAACAGGTTTCAAGGACATGGATCACTCCGCAGCCGGCTGAGACATCCCTGGAAGGCTGCGGAGCAGCCGGCAGGGCCGGCACGGGTCCTCCTCGGCAAGGAGCTTAAAAATTCCTTCTTCAATTTCCCCATGATAAAGATTTTTTTCTCATAAGGATGCCACAAGAATAAATATGTTTATGTCCATAAAGGGCTGTGAAGATGGAAATTGCTAAGTATCATAATTTGTATTACTTAATTACACCAGGACTGAAATTTAAATTAGAACCAGGTTTACCTTTCAGTGTAGTGTTTAGTAAGCTTGATGTGTTTTCTTCTAAGCTCGCCTCAGCTTAGCCCTTACCTGCCCAGCCGCCCGCCTGAGAGCAGGAGTGGGCATCCCTCCCCCCCGGTCCCTGCCGTCTCACATCGCTGCCCACTCCGCTCCGCCACTCAAGTTTAATGAGGTGTAACAAGTAAAGATGGATCAAAACAATCAGCAGATTTTCAGCATCTTTAAAGCTAATGGCTGTTTGAAAGCTCATCAGCAAAGCAGATGTTGTGTTTGATCTGCAAACTGGTGTGTGTCACTGTCTTAACAAACCCAGCACCCCCCGACGGCACAGCGGTGCCCGCGGCACGGGTGCCACCGAGGGAGGCAGGCCTGCCGCGGGAATCCCGAGCACAGCTGCGTTTGCTGCTTGATTCCCGCAACGAGGAAGGAAAATACGGCACAGGCACTGGCAGAAAGGTCCCTTCACCAGGGCGCATGTTGCTGTACTGCAGTCACGTCCCTCAGGAACCGGTGGCATGGCACCCGCTGCAAAGGCAGCGAGAGCGTATTTCATTCCTATATTTAATATATTCATGTTATTGCGGTACAGCAGCCAGAAGAGGGACTCGGCAGGGGCAGCTCTGCGTGGGTGCCGAGACACTGCTCGTCCTGGGTCCGGGAGGGCCGGCAGGGACAAGGTGTGTCAAACTGAGCCCAATTCACACGCCGCGTCGCCGTGGCCCCCACACAGACGGCGCGGGGCACAGCATGCCGCCGGGATGCTCATGGGTTCGGGTGCCCTGGAGCACAAAAGACACTGGTGCCTGTAGCAGAAACCAGCCGCGTTCAGAAGGCGCAGCAGGGAGGGCGTCAGCAGGTTTAACCCACCACGACACCCGTGAAAATCCCACGAGGGACTCTGCAGTCCTGCAGAGCGACGGTGACAGCTCTTACGGACGATGCACTTTTGTAGGAGCCGCACGAGGTGCCGAGTATGGGGGTGAGAATCCTGTCCATCGTTCCCCTCATTTTTCCTGGCAATGGGAGAATCCTTCACAGGAACAGGTACAAGCACTCAAGCTTCACGGCTGAGTGAAGCTCACGCTTCAACTCAATGGTGAAGATCAACATAATAGTGCCAATCAGAAAAAAATTACATGCTCAAAGCAGGTTTTTAACAGTACATAATAGAGCCAGAAATGATGCAATTAAAAAAAAAAAAAAAAAGAAGTAAGAGAAAATATCGATTGCTGTGCATTAAGGTAAGTCCCCACTGAAGCTGCGCTCCATTTGAGGTTAAAATCCTATGGAAAGCAGAGTACATAATCATTTTTATTGCAGAAGAGAGGCAGGCTGCAGAAGGAAGTCATCTCTTGCTGATGCCATTTCACTATTTCTTCCAGCTATACCAATTGATCTAATAAAATAAAATAAAATAAAATAAACCAAAATAAAACTAAAAAGAGAGATCTAATTAAAAAGAGATGCTCTGAATTGCATCCTGCAGAATGAGGAGTGGACATCAGCTCCATTCCTGCCACTCCAAACGCCGATGCTTAAGTAGTGCCCCAAACCCACACAATTACTGGGTCAAGCTGAAATCACTGCCGTGGGAAGAAAACCTCTGGTATGTGGGGAATGCTCTTAGGAGGCAGAAACACATCTCCGACGTCAATGGCAAACACAGCTCTTAGCCTCTCATGCAGGGGATTTCAAGCGCCTCTTACCTGCAAATGAAAACCCATTAGAGGAAGGATCAACAGCAAAACTTTCCTTTCGTAAAGAGTGCCCAGCTCCGCTGCTGACCTCGCAGCCGGAGCGGCCATCGGCGAGCGGCCAGCCAGCCAAGGAACACGGCAAACCGGCAACGGGAAAAGCAGCCAAAACTGCAAGACCTGCTCCAGACCCCTGCGAAGAGAGGAGCTCCCGCGGCCGGCTCCGAGCTACGCTGGGACCTTTGTAAGGAGATCTCCAGCAGCTCTTCCCCGCCTTAGGGAGCAGCGTCTCTGCCGGCGCAGCGCGGGGGAGCCGGGGGGGACGGCTGCCCGCCCTGGCTGCGCCGCTGCTGTCTGTGCCGGCCCACCTGCAAGGGGTTGGGTGCCTCCAGGAGGCCAGCTGGTATAGCCCAAGCTTCTTGGTTTTTACGATCAGCCCTTCTTAAGGGGCGCGTTTATCGTTAGTGAGTAATTGTCCTTTAGCTATAAGCAGGAGTCCCCTGTATTTTCAGAAAAAAAATGGAAAAGCAGAAGAACAGAGGAGACTTCAAATGGCTCCGGTACAGATATATATCTAAATTTCACCCAAACACAGCCAAACTGCAGCTTTCTCTCTCCTCAGTTTCTCATTTCACTCCGCTCATATCCAAAAGCGCAACCCGAAGCCTGTCGTCCAAAAGCAATGGGCTTCAGCCGAGGAATTTCTCGGTGTCTGAGCCAACGCTGCTCTAAGTCGATGTCCACAGCCCGGCGCGGGGACAGGCAGAGCGAAGGGAGGGAGCGGGTGCCCCCAGCCCAGCCAGGGGCTTGCGGCACCGCTCACTGCGACGGCAGTCCTGCGTCGCTTGTATCTTCTAAACAAAACAATCGGGATGACTGTTAAAGCTGAAATGAGGCATTATGAGAGCTTTTAGATTTATACAGCCGATGCCTCAAAAGAAATAGACGGCTCCATTGTAATGAGAAAGAAAGAAAAACCTTTTCCAGAGCCCATTACAAAAAAAAAAATGCTGAATGTCGTCTGCTTTACAAAAAAAAATCTAATTTAAGGTTTATGACAAACATGACAAAACAAGCACACGCTTCTTAGTATCATTCATGAAACACAGCAATAGACTGAAGAAACAGCCGTAAGTAATGCAGTAAAATTTTGTTAATTAAACATTTAATGTAACAGAGCTCGTGAGCTGGCATGGGGTTTCTCGGCAGCTCTATTTTTAGCGCTCGCTGAGCTGAGCAGCAGTTCATCCACCCACACGCCGAAATTATGGACTTGGAGTTAATTACGAATTTCCAAGTGCTACCTGAGAAACGCGTTTCTGTGCAGAGCAAATGGTTAGAGGGGCCGAGGAGGGAGAAGCGCTGCTCCTGCAAGCGAGCAGCTTCTCTGGAGCCCCAGAAAGCCCCCGGTCCCTTCGCCTCCTCAGCTGCTCGGGCTCCCTCTGAAACCCACCACCCGCTACTGGCAATCGGTCTTATTTCAAGTGGCAACCCCAGGGAAGAACAAAATAACGTATCCTTCTTCTTCTGACAGCCTTATTAGTATGTATGTTCAAATGCGTCAACCTAATGAGGCCGTGCCATTACAGCAAACTGCTGGTTTGAGCATTGCTGAGGCCTCAGAACATCAGAAGAATTTTGGGGGAAAAGAAAGGCTATTAGTTAAACACAAATAGTCACAAAGTAATAGCGAGGACTGCCAAAGAATACATTGGTTTCACTAATAACTGCTGCGCAAAATGTAAAGGGGAGAATTTAAACATACTCATATTTTATTTCAAGGCATGAATAGCTACAAGCTACTCTCGGAGCAGCACAGCCCATATAGCACTTACGGAGCACAGGCGAGATCCATCACAGCTCTGAGGCAGGAACATCTGAACCACACGTTAAATTAGGTAAGATGAAAAAAGGCACATTATTCTAAAATGCCAAAGACACTCGGCTTCCTTTTCCCTTCAGCACGCAGCCGGTTATTGCAGATGAGGCTACAGCTGAAATTTGGCTACAACGAGAATAAATGGGCATTCCCGGCGCGGCAGGGAGGAAGCAGGGGCATCGCCCAGGCCCCAGCCCCCCGGAATCTGGCGTCAGAAACACCTGATAGCGATATTAAAAAATATCTATCCCTAGTAAGCTTTCAGCATTTTTGTTATTTTTGCTATCGGAAAATAAAGCTTGGGGGAAGGGTAATTCATCACTGAGGCACCGGGCTGGGGAAGCAGCCAGCCAGTCTCTGTCTCCAGCAGATCCAGCACGAGACTTGAGGGAAATCGTTGCTGCCCAGCCTGCCTCTGCCTGCAAGCCATGTTTGCACCTTCCTAAGAAGGAGGTAAATGGGTATTTATTATCTAATAATCGGGCATACTCATAATTACAGTGAGTTATGACCCAGACAAGCAAAAAAAATCCTCAAGAACCGTGTAGGTGGAAGAGTGAAGCGATATATCTGTTCACTACAAAAGAAGTCTCCATCTTCCCACCACCTGCACAAGCCGCTTGCTTCGTGGAGCAGAGTCCAGTCACCGGGATTTTCTCAGTAATAAATTTTATGACAGAGGAAAAGAGCAACGGTGAGGGTGACTGCCGTGCGCGGGCGAGCACGCACCCTGCCCGTCCCCTTTCCAACAGCCAGCAAGACCTTTCCTGAACCATCACTTGCCTGCCAAAACTGTAATAAAGCAACCCCCGGATTGTGCTTGAATTTTGTTTTGTCTCTTACGAGCCGTGTCCTCTCCGGCTACCCAGGTGCCGTCCTGATGCCCCCAACCCTCCGAACCAGCAGCAGCAGAGGGGGACGCCCACCCCCGGGCACGCCGGCGACAGGCACCCTGACGGCGAGGGCAGAGGCTAACGAAAAACAAAACTGAAGACAGTTGAAGCCATCCGTGAACTTTTATCACAGTAACTACCTCGTGGCAACACGGTGACATGTCATTTATTACTTGCCAAACGTTTTGATGCGCTGTTAATAAAATCTGTTAGATAACAGGTTTTTATTTTTGAGGCGCTCAGAGCCTCTTGCAGCAGAAACCACAACTAGTCATTTATTCAAGACCAAAATATATTCAAAAGCATTCACGCTGTGTATTGAACAGTCTGTTTGTGCCTGATACTCTAGCAAAACTGCTGAAGAACAGTTTATCCCCGTGTAAAGATCTCCTTTATAATGCTGACGGTGGCAGCGAGGGCTGGGGTTATCTGCCGCCTGCTTGACAGCCAGGACAAAAGAGTTTTGAAGAAGCAGTTTTAACTTTCCAGCTCTTTCTGAATCTGCAATGTGATTTCCCAGTGAAGTTTTTTTCCTTCGGAAAGTCTTCCGCAGCCTTTCAGGCAGGCGGCCCCGCTCCCTGCTCGTGCCCCGAGGCGAGCATCCCCGGAGGGATGCGGTCCACAGCCTCTGCCCCGCCGTGCTGCAGCAAACGGCCGCCTCAGCCCAGCAGGCTCACAGTGCCTGAGCAAACCAGCCAGCCCACTCCGGCACTCCTCCTGCTCCCTAAATGTTACTGGGGTTCCTCCCCTGGGTGATGCTTTTACCACTGGCTCAGCCCCGTGGAGCTCAGGGGTTCCCTGCTGCCTTCCCGCAGCTCCTCTGCTCGCGCCGAGCGGCCGGAAGAGCCAGACCTCTTGGTTTCAGGAGGCTTTGCAACACCTCCCTTTCACTTCGGAGGTTCTGGATTAGGCCCACAGCCAGTTCGTGCCGTTACAAGCAGCAGCAGATGCAGACTTTGCTTGCCAGGATTGCATCCTGAAGAGAGACCCTTGCCTCCGGGGACCAGCAGGTAGGATCTTCTCTATAGTTTAATTACTCATTCTAATGCTACAGATAAATACCCTTTAAAACTATTTAACAAATATGCGTAGAAGCTTTCCAACTGCAAAATGACACTTGGCTGGATTCATGAGCTGCATAAAGAGTGGGATTTATGTCTGCCGAGTTAAAGGGCGCAAGATGCCAGGTACAATTTTAAATCTTGCCCGCACAAAGCCAGCAAAGGAGCCGATGCCAGGAGGCGAGCACCGAGGAGGGGCCCCTCAGACCACTGCTCTGCACAACGAGGTAATGGTAAGAGGAGGATGAGTGCGTACGAAGCACAGCGGCTGCCACACAGCGAGAGGTGGGGCACTGAAGGACGCAGACAAAGATTTGGTAAACTGAAATCAAAAGGTTGGTGCCTTTGGTGAGGGTTGGCACCAGGACACCTACCCTGCAGCCCAGAGGCAGCATCTTGCCTGTAACCCCCCCGGGGCTGCCCACCAGCACGGGGAGCAGAGCCGAGACCAACACGCGAGGCTGTTTGCTGTGCACTGCCTGCCCTGAAGGCTGGGGACTCCTGAGCAAGGCGGAAAAGCAAATTTTAAAGAAGAGATTTTTACTGACGCATCAGTAAAAAGGTTGTAAGAATTGCTTTGGTGAAGTACTACCCCTTGTTGAAGGGTTTAGCCCCAGGGTTTCGGAGCATCTTTTCCTCCCAGGCTCTGCAGCAAGTCCTTGTGCTCTGTCCCTGGCTCAGCTGCTTTAGCGGCTGCTCCCCAGGGCTTGGCAGCTGCTTGCGCTCACTGACAGCGAACCATCCCCCGGGGTCTATCGGGTCCCAAGGAAAGCAGGGGCAGAGCACCGGAGGAGCTGTGCACCCCTGGAGAAGGTGGGGGGCTGGGGCAGGAGTGCGGCAGCGGTTACTGCAATGCCCCCGCACGCAGGAAAGTGCTTGTGGGTCAGACGCTCCATCCCTCTGGTCTGGGGCACCGGGCTCGTACCGTGCCCACTCCACCAGGAGAAGCCCTGGGCTGAGCTTCCCCAGCCACCGAGGTGGACCAGCAACGCCGTGGACACCAGAAAACCCTTCCCTGGCTGCAGCAGGGCCCTCTCCCCTACGCCTTTTGAAACTCTCCAGCAGTTTATTGTGCGGGGAACGCTGCTCGTTACACAGCAGCGCTAAGCATATGGTTCGCAGTTGTGAGCAGAAGGAAACGCTGAGCTAATTGCTGCACCAGGAGTGGGAGCGCTCTCGGCTGCCTGCAACCGCCAGCACGGAGCTCCGGACCGGAGGGAAACGAACCTCTCCCCCTTCTCCTTTCCTCAACGCCCTCCTTGCAGAAGGCCTGTGTTGCCCCAAAAACAGCAGCTGCTTTCGCGAGCGCTGACTGCGCCCATGCTGATCCCCGCGCCCGGCTGCCACTGCCCCAGCGCTCGGCGTGGGGGGACAAGGACAGGGGGAGAGAAGCGGGACGGGAGGGCACCAAGGGCACCCTGAAGCGAGGCAGTAACCTGCAGCTGGTGGGGAGCTGTTTCTTTGGCAACACAGAAAATCAACGTATGAAAAATAGAGTTTGGAAGAGCCGCTGTAACGCAAGGGCTGCGTGCCCACCCCGGCTTCAGGCTGTGCTTTTCGTTAATCCTGACGTCTTCCACAGGCGGGGGGTCGGTAGCAGAGCTGGGGAGAGCCCTGCAGCAGCTGCCGCTGCAGAAGACCCCCAAACTCGGAGCAGCCTGGAGGCTTTTCCTGAACCTCCCGGGCTCCGCAATTAATTGTCTGGTCCTCTGTCAGAAGCTGAGGCAGGAAGATGAGAAATCATGGAAAGATAATGAGCCACGAAAGTAAAATAAATCTGCCTTAATTATTCAACAACCTTGATGAGCGCAACACTTCACTGGACCAGCTTCACTTAGTGCCTCACTTGGGTTGGTTGGTTTTCCCCCACAAGAGAGATTTCAGTTCACCCAGCACCCATCTGCCCTTTTATCTATTCCCGTCACCAAGTTTGGGCTAGAGTCAACTTCTCGAGCACCTTCTCAGACAGCATCCCACCCACCTCAGTGGAGCTCCTGCCTGCGCGGGGGCTCCAGGGTCCAGCTGCCCTTTACGCCGCGAGACCTCCAGTTTCCAAAGCGCAGCGCTCCTTGGCGAGGTAACTCCATGGCCTCGGTTGAAGAGCTCACCGGCTCTCTCCTCGGGCACCTCGCAGGTGTTGCCTCCTTCGGGCAGCAGCTCTACGAGATACTTGGAGTTTGGAGAGCACAATGAACTAGAAAGAAAAATCAGCCTGAAGGTGCAGATCTCCTTTAGGCAGAATGCAAAACCTGGAGCAGCGCTGACAAGTATGAGGAGAATCCAGCGACAATTCATCAAGCCCTTACACAGACTGGTAGTGTCAGTCTGGTCCTTCTCAGACCTTCCAAGAGGCGTGTTTCCATCCTCCTCCTGCTGCGGAGCATTGCGCAGCCGTCGCAGGTCTTTCCCGACATGTTATTCCAGTGCAAGGGGACATGAGAATTTAGGATTTGCAGGTGCATTCAGGACCTTGCATTTGGTCTGTGTTCAGAAATAGGAGGGGAAAAAAGTAATTCCCACCCTCACCTCTGGTCTACTGTCTGAAATACTACGAAAAGAAAACGAAACTCCTTCCTTCCCCCCTCCCAACACACGCGATGATTGCTTTCTCCTTTCCATCTGGGAAAGTTCAAAGGTAGCTAATGAAGGTACCACCGCGCTTCGCCAGCAATCAGCTCGCAGAAGAAAATTGCAGGAGCCAGATAAATTGGCAAAAGCTGGGTGCCTTTTCTGTTACATCCTCGTGTGCCAATTACAACAAACAACTATAAAACCTTGCTCTGCGAAACAAATTGTTTGTTATTTTGCTACAAATCTGGGAGGGTTTGACTTGCAGTTGAATGAGCCATGTTCTCCAAGGAAACACGGAGAGGTCATTCCCATTCCTTTGAATATCCTGTGAAGGTAACATAGAGAAAAATGCAAGCAGTTGCCCCACCGAAATAGTGTTAAATTCCTATTTTTTTAAATTTAAATAAATGCAACAGACCAGTAAGACATCTACTTTACCTTCTTGGCACCCTAGGAATTAGATCCACAAAACAATTTACACGTATAAACACAAGACCTACAGACTCAAACAACCCTCCCCTTGGCTGTCCCTCTCCGAGGGCACCTAAATTTCACCTCAACCCCGAGCCACAGCGCTCTGCCTCCCTGCAGGCACTGCCACCATCTCCCGCAGCCCGTCCTGCTCTGCCCCCTCCCCAAAATACAGGGCATGCCCACAGCTGGGGAGCTGAAGCAAGGGAGATTTCACTCCTCCGCTCTGTCTCATCCCAGTTTCTCCCGCCGCATCCCGTGCCGCATGTTTTGCCCATGCCTGCAGGGCTGAACTCGTCTCCTAAAATACAAGTGTTCTCCACATTGATTTGCTTAGAGGCCACAACCAACCCACGTCTGCAGTCCTTTGAACAGGGCAGAGCTCCGAGGTGTCCTCTGGTAAAGCTCGCTTCCCAAAGGCCTCGCCGTGCCTCCTGTCACACCCTGCTCATTAGGTCTCGTCAAGGAACATTTTCCTCAGCTCAGGTAAGCAAAAGAAGGAACACAGAGTTTCTGCTCTAATTACTGACAAGTAGTTTGCTTTTTTGTTTTGCCTCTTTAGTACAAGACCATTGACTATTATGGCAGACTTAATAAAACGAGCAACCCTCCAGAAACATGTACCCACTGCATTTTCAGAAAAAACTCATTTTTTAAAAAGCTGCTCCAAAGGGGTAATACCATACCATTCCAACCATATAAAACCATTTAAACTCTACCCTCCTCACTAACCTGAGAGCTTACAAACAGAATGGCTAATGCAAGCTTCTGAAGCCTGAATACGTATTTCTTCTCGTCGGTGCCAACATTAATACTCAGCTCCTGGCCGGCACCGCGTAAACAGCTCCCGCTGCAGCAGCGGTTCCTCCTGCGTCAGAACGAGCCTGATGCTCGTGTGTTGGAGCGTGCCGGGGCGAGCGCCTCTTCTCACCTCCTTCGGAAGCACGGCCCAGGTGTGCAGAGGGATTGGGAGAGGTGCTCAGAAAAGGCAGGGTGTTTTCATACAGCGTTTGTCGGAGGAGGGAGGAAGAGAGCTCACCATCCGGTATGCTTTGTCCCTGTGATGGCCAGCTGACATGATGCATCCTCCTTTCTTTTGTAGGAATCTCAGTAAACAAGTCTGCTACTTTCACTCCCATTTCAGCTTCAGCTGGAGAACCTGCATTAGATTTCAGCTGCGAGAGTCCTCCAAATCAAAACCTGATGCATTGCCAATTAATGTGTTTCAACTGCCAGCCAAAAGGAATACTCCCCTGGACACTTTCCTCCATCCCTCTTTATTTGGTTGAGCCTGAATTCCTTGCTTTGAACGTCAATCGCTGGGAAACATCCCGACCGCCTCCGGGAGAAGGGGCTCCCTGCCCCGTGCCTGGCAGCGGGCTGGCTCTCCTCCGCAGCGGGGGCTTCTTCTCCCCATCCCGTAGGAAACGCAGGCGATTTTTCCAAAGGCAGAGATAGCTCATGCTTCCCTTTGCTGGTTAGGAGCCACCTTCATATATTTGGAGTATGTGGCCAGTTGACCAGGATTTCCTAGGAACAGTTGAGGTTTCTCCGCTCACGCAGTGGCTCGCAGCGGGGCGAGGGAAAAGCGTGAGCGGGTTGTGTCGCGGTGGCTGTCGCCTCGCGCTGCCCGGTGAAGGCAACTGGTTTCCTTTATCTCACAGCAACGTGTCTGCTAACGTCAGTGAAACCCTGAGAGCTTACACGAAAACGCTGTTTTCAAGGATGAAGTTTAGCTCTAAAGTTCCCAGTTATTTATAAAACAAGAGGTCTGTTAGTACCCAGACAGCAGTTGCTGCTGTTTTTGCCTAAACCTGCAGCCTCTCTGGTTTGCTGTGTGGCTATTTCTCCCTTCCCTACCCGGGGGAGCGCAGTCACAGGGCTGGATCCGCCGCGCTGGTGTGCTCGCACCCGGCGAAACGTCCCCATCCGAAGGCGACGTTAAGCAGGGGCAAGGGGCGAAGAGAAGACAGAAACAGCGAGATAACGCTGCCCTTGTGAAGAGCCGGGGTAGCCGAGGCAGATGCCGTCTCATCCCTGTGCCTCTGAAAACCTTCCCCGGTCTGTTTTGTGAGCCACACGGAAAAATAAAAATGGAAATATGTAATCAAGGCAGCTGGGATAAATTCCAGTGAATACGGACCTCGGCTTTTCTGCTACTTTGACTCAGCAGTTAGAGGAGCGCAAGCTTTTCCCCAGCATCACCCATGTGAGCGTTTCAAAGCAGGTTTTAATGACATCCACACAAACTGCTTCGTGATCTCAAAAGAAACCAAAAGAAGCGAAGCCCATTTTTTGCTGGGTAAAAGCAGCCCTCGCCTAATGAAAAACAAACATCTTGCCCTTCTTGGCTCCCTTCTGCAAATAAGAAGATTTCAAGAGAGTTAATAACTCGGCTTATGATCCAGGTCAGCGTTTGGTGAGGTCGGGTCCGAACCCGAGCGCAGGGTGCCCTCGGTACGGGGGAGCTGGTGCAGCTCCGTGCCAGCCCGGTGACACCAGCAAGCGTGACAACGGCTGCACTCTCGTCCCACTGACCCTCCGTCCCCGATTTCCCCTGTGGCCTGTGACAGCTGACACAGAAGCTCCTCCAGGGTCAGCCATTTCAGCAGCAAGCTATTCCCTAAAATCCCTTTTTCACAATGCAAAACATATTAGAAGTCCAAAGAAATCTGACACACCTTTGCGAACACTTCATTGATAAAATCCTGGGGCTGCTTTGACGTGAAATTATTGTTAGCCTGCAGTTTCCTACCTCCACCTGAAAGACGGTAGGACATTAACTTACAATTCTGAAGTCTTGACTAGACCGAAGTCTTTTTAAAGACTTATCAAAGTCATTGTACACACAATTTAAGGCACGGAGCAGTAAGATGATAACAATTAAGCGGTCTTTTTAAAACGTGTTTTCCAGTGGCCACAATACAAACTAGCAGATGATGTTTCCTTCCCAAAGAAGTCTGTCTGCAAGGAACTGTTTGGAGATCCTAATTCTGGAAATAATGAACTTTGAGAGCCGCAGCCGCTGAACAGCCTGGACTCGAGCTCGTTTACCCTTCCATTACGGTCACATCGGCTTTAATAGTGCAAAACAGGTGTGGCAGGACAGTGCCAAATGTCTTCCCTGATGGCATTTGGCCGCCAGCGCTGGCCGCTACGCGGTTCAGTGTGGCCCCGCAGCAGCCGGCAGCCGAAAGAAGCACCAGCGTTTGGGGACTTCACCGTTTCGCATCTTTGCTGCTGGGCTGGAAGAGCTTTGTCCAGCGCGATGCAGATTTCTTTGAGCACCTGCCCCTTCAGCATCTGGGCGGGTGAGTGGGTGGTTTCCACCCCAGATGAAGGGTCGGGAGCACAGGAAAGGCTGGAAAACGGCAGAAGTTCAAGCAGCAAATGTCTGCTCAGCTGAGGGACCTGATGGCTGAGCTCCTCCCGCCGTGATGACCTGCTTGTGATGCTTCCCATCTCACAAAAAAACCCTCTGTACTTTCAGTTTTATTGTGAACTCCACAAAAATATTATTCTGCACCAACATTACGATTCCGTGACTCTGATTTTGGGGAACGAGCGTGCAGCATGCTGCTTGGGCACCGTCGTTGTTTGAAGAGAGGAAGATTTTATGGGAGATGGATGGAGGCACTGGCTCCCAGACACAAATGGGTCCCACAAAGCCTCTGTAATTGGTCAATAGCTGGTGAAAATTGCCTTATAAACAGAGCTGTCAGCTTGGAGCTGGAGGATAAGGGTGCAGCAGTGGCAGCCTGTGGCATATGTGGAAGATTGACAGTAACCCAGGGAGCCTGAGAGCCCTCATTAAGAAATACTTTTGTCTTTTATACCTATAATTTCTATTTTAGATTTGTATATCTTTCTAGTTGCTCTCATGTCATGCTACAGGTTTCTAACATTTTGTCTTTTATAGACCTTCGAAACACCAAATGGACTTGCATTTTAAAGTAGGATGCAGATTTCCAACACAAACTATACTTTTATGCTCGCTTCTCCCTGAATCCCCCACTTTAAAGAGCAATAGCTTAGTGCTGCTGTAAATTTCCTTTAAAACTCATAAAAACATAAAAATAGAGGTTCAAGGAAGGAAACCAAAAGCACTGCGTAGCCCAAGTCAGAAATAAAGCCACATCTAAGTGCATGAAATTAAGTCAAAAGGCTGCCAATGTCCATGAAATTGGCTTGAAGTCATAGGATCTAAAAAAACAACAGTAACTCTTGGGATTTTGTGTTTTCTTTCTGGAATCTAAGTCTTTAGGATTTGTGTTTTAAAGCTTGATGCTACAAGCGGAGTGTTTGCTTTGGATTTAGAACAACCTTTGAAAAGCGGCGTTGCAGGGCAAAAAGCTCACAGCATCTTAAGAACTGGGGAGCTGGTGCTTTAGGAAAGATCTAAATCCTGCAAAACTGCAGGCGGAGCCGTGCGGGGGAAACCAGAGCGAGCGGCAGGGAGCCCTGCGTCGCTCCCCGGCTGCGCGGTGCAGCGTTCCCGGGACGGGCGGGGAGGGAAAGGGACCCTTTCTAGAGAAGAGAAGAGAAAAGAGAAGAGAAGAGAAGAGAAGAGAAGAGAAGAGAAGAGAAGAGACGAGACGAGACGAGACGAGACCATTTTATATTGCCTGCTCACATTGTTCATGCCTAGTGTACGTCAAGCTCTATATTGCTCTTTTGTTCTGGTTTTGATGGGAGATGTGGCAAGCCAGGCTTTGCTTTGGGCTTGCATTATCAATTTCTGGCTGTGCTGAGCTTCCCCCCGTCCCCTTCCCGCTGCGTCAGGCACCGCAAGCCTCTCCCGGCTGCCGGCAGAGGAGAGGGTGCTGGAGTCTGGTCTGGAGAGAAAAATATTTCTCAACAGAGTAGAAATTCAAGGCGTCTTTTGATTTAGCCAACGGCCTCTACGGGGTTTAGACGACCTTTGCTTTCGGCGTTGTACGTGCACAGAGGGAGAGGCAGCTGCTCTCCTGAAGTTTTCATCACCTGAGCAAAGCACAAGAGAAAGGAAAGCATTCTTGTCCCTATCTATGGGTGAAAAAATGAAAAAGGAGAGGTTGAAGGACAAGCGGGGCCATTTCAGGAGACGAGGAGCCAGCAGCTCCGGATACTGGATATTGGTGGAGCCTGTTCTCTGCAACCCACGGCGGGGGGTTGCTGAAGTTCAAAGCCGACTACCACCACAAACGCCCGTGCCCGGGAAAACAGGGTGTGATGGAGGACTTTGACTCGGAGACAAAAGTAAGGAGGGCAACTTCAGTGACTACACAGGGCTGTTTTTCTTTTTTTTTATTATTTTTTCTGTTTTATGTGGCTTTATTCCTTTTGACACCTTGCAGCTCAATCTTTCCTTTGCTGTTATTTTCAGTCTTCACTTTTCTTCCTTTTCTTTTCCTGTCCCAGGTGACGGTTTCAGTGCCCCCTGGCCCCACGCCCTGGAGCCTTCCATGCCGATGCCCTGCAGACGGTGTCGGTGCATTGTGTGACTGGCAGGGACGCAGCTGAGCTGAGGGTATTGGAGACCTCAGCCCCTGTGAGCAGCGTGCACAGACCTGTGCAGCAACAGGCGCCGTTCAAACCCTCTGATGAGTGTTTTACAGCCGGGGTGTGCACGTCTCCTCTCTTCCTAAAGTGTACCAAGAGGGAGCTGTTAAACAGGATAAACTACACTGACGTACTGATGATCTTTGCAACAGCATCACAGCCCGAGCTGAGCTGTTATACTGCTATAAACGTAACAGAGGTCACGAAGCCGGGGCCGGGGGGTGCATGGGGGTGCCCCAGCAAGGCTGCGAGGAGAGGAGAGCAGCTGGAGTGAGGGGTGAGAGCAGGCGCTGCCCTGCCCGCCCCTGCCCCCGCCAGCCGGCACAGTCCGCTGCTCCTGCCTGGGCTGCTAGGAGAAAGCTTTCCATGTACTAGAGGGAATTATTCGTGTTGCTCTTCAGGCTACAGGTTTTTGTCACCCGGTTCCTCTTCAAGCCTCTGCAATCCCGAGCCCGTCCAGTGTTCACAGCTGGGGCTAACGCTGGGATTTCCTCGGCCGTTCCCTGTCAGTCGTGGCGAGGCAGCTGGCTGCTGTGCTGGGACGTTTGCCCTTGCAGTTCTCGCACATCCACGTCTGACGGGTGACTCTGGGGTTCAGCCCCCTCTTGCTCCCCCGACGTGCAGCCTCCAGCTGCCTCCTCGCTGCCGCAGCATCCTCCTTCCCTCTGCTCCTACGCCGTGCCGCTGCTTTTCTGCAGAGCAGCGACACTCGTCTGTTGGCATTTATTCTTCAGTAATTTACCTGTTCTTCTCCTGATCCAGAGCCCTTCCTCCAGAGAAATAACGCTGTATGTCTGCTGAGCCTCGTGGACCACTTCTATGGATACGGCCATGCTCAGCAACCCTCCGGGGCTGTGGGAGGCAGCCGGGAGCCCTGAGGCAGCTTCTCCACTTCTCTCTGCCCCGCCACTGTGCTGGGACTCATGTCCCACCACTTGCACCATTTCTGTATCTGGTCCGCCGCAGGCCTCGGGGGTGCCAGGAGCCCCTTCCCTTCGGGGCTGCTGCCTGGCAGGGTGCTGAGCTGTTTCGTAGATTCTCTGAATTACAGTGTCACCCGTTTCTTCATCACAGCTGATCAGGATTTTCCTTGTTCTGCCCATCCAGGTGCCTCCCTCTAGAGACAGGAGGTCGTACGTCTTTACCACTTGCCCGACCCCAGCTCTGGAGCCCTGGGACAGCTGCACAGTGTGTTCTTCGGCTCTTGCCTGATTTTTTTTCCTCCAAGGTTCAGCTCTTTGCTCCTCCACCACAAGCTCTATTGACTGGAGGTTGCCACACTCCACCTCAAGCACCAGCAGCAGGCTGTTGTCAGGGGGCAGCGCACAGCCCTCGCTTGGCT
The DNA here is from genome assembly GCA_009819775.1 of Phoenicopterus ruber ruber. NCBI lineage: Eukaryota > Metazoa > Chordata > Aves > Phoenicopteriformes > Phoenicopteridae > Phoenicopterus > Phoenicopterus ruber. Next base: position 1,285,877 of record CM020219.1, read on the forward strand.
TGTCAAGCTGCCCCGGTTCCTCTTCCCCAGGCTGGTGGGGCCGTGACTGCTGCCCTGGTACCTTCTCACTGCCACGCCGGGACTCCTGCCCCGAGACCAGCTCGCTGCCACGCCGCGACTGCTGCCCCGACGCCTTCTCACTGCCACGCCGCGACTGCTGCCCCGACACCTTCTCACTGCCACGCCGCGACTGCTGCCCCGACACCTTCTCACTGCCACGCCGCGACTGCTGCTCCGAGACCAGCTTGCTGCCACGCCGCGACTGCTGCCCTGACGCCTTCTCACTGCCACTCCGGGACTGCTCCCCCGACGCCTTCTCACTGCCACGCCGCGACTGCTGCCCCGATGCCTGCTGGCTGCCGCGCCGGGACTCCTGCCCCGGTACATTCTCGCTGCCGTGCCACAACTCCTGCCCTGATATCTTCTCGCTGCCGTGCCACAACTCCTGCCCCGATACCTTCTCGCTGCCGTGCCATGACTCCTGCCCCAATATCTTCTCGCCGCCGTGCCATGACTCCTGCCCCGGTACCTTCTCGCTGCCGTGCCACAACTCCTGCCCCGATATCTTCTCGCCGCCGTGCCATGACTCCTGCCCTGATATCTTCTCACTGCCATGCCATGACTCCTGTCCCGGTACCTTCTCACTGCCGTGCCACGACTCCTGCCCCGAGACCTTCTCGCTGCCGTGCCACAAATCCTGCCCGGATACCTTCTCGCTGCCATGCCATGACTCCTGTCCTGCTATCTTCTCGCTGCCATGCCATGACTCCTGTCCTGATATCTTCTCGCTGCCATGCTGTGACTCCTGCCTCAATACCTGCTGGCTGCCGTGCCACGACTCCTGTCCCGGTACCTTCTCGCTGCCGTGCCACGACTCCTGCCCCAATACCTGCTGGCTGCTGCACCGGGACTCCTGCCCGGGTACCTGCTCACTGCCATGCTGTGATGCCTGCCTTGTTGGCTGCCTTGTTGTTTCAGGGTATATATCTGAACTTTTCTTCTCCACCCTGTTTATGGATTTATTCTCTATATCGATGCTGCTCTCAGATGTTTGAGCAGGGGACTTCAGGATTTCTGCCAGAGCCTTCTTGCTCCAAACTTGGCTCGTCTGCTGGCTCCTGTTGGTTACTTCTCTGGTTGTTCTTCGGCTGATCCAGATCATCCCCTCCTCGGGGCTGTAGGCCACCCTCTGCACTTGCTCCGCTCTTTCCCTGGAGTCTGTGCTGAGCGGGGACTCCCCACGCAGGGTCTGCCAGCCGCTCTGCCACGGCTCGTCCCCCAGGCAGCAGTCTGGCCCCAGGGACTGCCAGCTGCCCGCCCCGGAGACCTGCTGGGGGCTCTGCCTGGACTCCTGCCTGCAGGACTGCTGGGATGTTTCCCGCGGAGACTCCTGCTCCTGGGCAGCTCCGCAGGTCAGCTCCAGCTCAAAAACCTGTCCCCAAAGTTCCTGCCTTTGAGAAACACCCACGTCACTGCCAGCCTGCTGAACGGCGTCACCCATCTTACTGCGTGAACCTTCACTCTCCTGAGTTTCTTGTGCTGCCAGTTCTCGGGCATCAGCTGCTGGTTCTGGTCCCATTAGGTGCAGGCTGCCGTGCTGGTGCTCCTGTCCCCACGCCTGCTGGCTGCCACGCCGCGACTCCTGTCCCCACGCCTGGCTGCTGCGCCGTGATGCCTGCTCCTCTGCTGCGGCCATGCCAGAACACGTATCTGGCATCTCTTCTTCCATCCTGTTTACCAGTTTATTCTCTGTATCGATGCTGCTCCCAAGTTTTTGAGCAGGGGACTTCGAGGTTTCTTCCAGAGCCGTCTTACTCCAAATGTGACTCGACGGGAGGCTCCTGTTTGCCACCTCCTTGCTGGCCTGAGAGCTGATGCAGGCGGGACCCACACATGGTGCCAGGATGGGCTCCCCCGTGTCCGCCGAGGGTCTCCAAGTCAGGGAGTGCTGGCTGCTCACCCCCTCGCTCCCCAGCAGATCCTCCTGGGGCATGACAGCCAGCATCTCCCCATGGCAGGGGCTCACGGGGCGGCTGGTGGTGGCCTGGGGCAGGGGGTGGTGGTGGTGTGGGGCAGGAGGGTGCCTCTGCCTACCCCTGCCCTCCAGAAGCCCCCGCCACTATGAGGTCACCAACCAGCCCCAGCCCCGCCGCTGCGTGGCTGTGCCCCCCCAGCCCCACTGTTGCCTGGCTGTGCCCCCCCAGCCCCACTGCTACGTCCAGACTGTGCCCCCACAACCCCACCGCTGCCCCACTCGTCCCCTCGTGCTGCCCCACAGCTGCCCCAGCCTGTCCCCACCACGGCCACACAACTACCTTTAGCCTGAGCCCCCCTTGCTGCCCCACAGCTGCCCCCAGTCTCTCCCCCTATACCACCCCACAGCCTGCCCCCCATCCCACAGCCCGTCCCCCACCCCACAGCCTGCCCCCCATCCCACAGCCCGTCCCCCACCCCACAGCCTGCCCCTAGCTGGACGCCCACACTGCCCTTCACGTCCTGTGCCCCCTGCCCAGGCACCCCCAAATTGTCCCCCCATTGCCCCCAGCCTCGCCCGGGGCCCTCCCTGCAAGCTGTTCCCTGCTCCCAGCCACGCGGCATTCCCAAAACCTGCATTAATAACCTGTCATTTTTTTCCCATTTATGTTTAATTGCAAAATTAATTCAGGTTTTAAAAACCTTTAGCTCATCGCCCGGCTTGTTTGTTTTGCTCAGCTTATTCTGGAGAAACATCTGCTTTGGAGTATTTCGGCAGAGATGGCTTCTCACAATCTGCAGCTGACAAGGAAACCGTAATTCATGAGCCAATACTGCGCCTTAACAATCTCGCACTCTTACGTGCATAATTTACAAAAAATATATTAAGAAGAGCTCTGTGGCTGCCTACAAAGATGTAGATGAACTGTGTGCCTCATTTGTGCTATATGTACAGCCGAAAATCCCTTTTTAATTTGCTCTGTCACAGTTAAATATTACTGCTCGTACAGCATATAACATCTTTCACGGCAGTAAGACAAAAAAATAATTTAGATAAAAGAAGTACAGGAAGAAATTTCCACCCAAATCTCAGTGCAAACAAAACCCCACTCCTAGTTCATGGTATGTAATCAGGGTTTTATTAATTCTAAATCAGCTTGTGTACGTAGAGGTATAATACAACCACTGGTTAAAAAAGATTTTTTAGTGAGTTAACAACATAAGAACACTAAATTACCAAAAAGAAAAATGCCCAAGGAAACAAATGAAAACTTAAGATGTAGAGGTAATAACTCCAGGCTGTCGCTGTTGAGATGTGTACCCAACACAAACCTGAAGATATCCGTAAGCCCTGCCAGGAGCGAGCGGACCTGGCCTGGTTCAATAAACTGGGCTCGGCGGTGCTTTCCCGGCCGCGCGGCCGCAGCACGCTTCTGCGCGGTGAGCCCTGCTCTGCCCTCGCTCTTCCAGCGGATCCGTGCGAAGCCCGGGGCCCCGCACAGAAAGCACAGCGGAAGGAGAAGCGGGTGGGTCCCAGGGGACACAAGCGACGCAGCTTGCCTCACCAGCCAGCGCATCAGAGCGCGCCGCCGTGCGAGCCGCACGCGAGAGAGCAGGTCACCCCAGCAAACGGGGAGCTCCCCCGTGCTGCGCGCTGCATCGCCGTGCGTTTGCACGACGGGGGCGGGAGGGACCATTTGTGGCTGGAAAGTGCCCAGTGGAAAAGGGCCTGGGGGGGTTGGTCGACAGCGGCTGAAGATGAGCCAGCAGCGTGCCCAGGTGGCCAAGAAGGCCAATGGAATCTTGGCTTGTATCAGCAATAGTGTGGCCAGCAGGACCAGGGCAGGGATCGTCCCCCTGTGCTCGGCCCTGGCGAGGCCGCCCCTCGAGTGCTGGGGTCAGTTCTGGGCCCCTCACTCCAAGACAGACACTGAGGGGCTGGAGCGTGTCCAGAGACGGGCAACGGAGCTGGGGAAGGGTCTGGAGCACAAGTGCTGTGAGGAGCGGCTGAGGGACCTGGGGGGGTTTGGCCTGGAGAAAAGGAGGCTGAGGGGAGACCTTCTCGCTCTCTGCAACTCCCTGAAAGGAGGTTGGAGCCAGGGGGGGTCGGTCTCTTCTCCCAAGGAACAGGCGACAGGACAAGAGGAAACAGCCTCAAGTTGCGCCAGGGGAGGTTTAGGTTGGATATTGGGAACCATTTCTTCCCCGAAAGGGCTGTCAGGCCCTGGCACAGGCTGCCCAGGGCAGTGGTGGAGTCCCCATCCCTGGAGGGATTGAAAAGCCGTGTAGATGTGGCACTTGGGGACATGGGTTAGTGGTGGCCTTGGCAGTGCTGGGTTAACGGTTGGACTCGATGCTCTTGGAGGTCTCTTCCAACAAAATGATTCCATGATTCTATTATTCACCTTGCAGCCAGAGCGACATGGCCTCCTCCAGATGCATTAACCACAGAGGCGTGCAGAGCCGGAGCCGGAGCCGGGCTGCTGTGCCCATCCTCCCCGCGGGTGCCATCACCCCTTGGTGCTGCCTGGGATACACACCCAAGGGTGCCACCCTGTCCCCTGGGGCCCGGGCCGGACAGCCCTTTCTTCTTCCTCTCTGTTCTCACCCAGCTACGATCATCTTGCTTCAGGTGGTCAAATGACATATGAAATTCAGACTAATAGCAACCGAATTATCTGTTCGCAAAATGCTGATAGATAACAGCCACTTTTTCTGCAGTTCACTTGTTTTCCGAGTGACAGTTTACCATATGCCACCAAGGCTGTGGAAGAAATTCATGTCAGTAGACAGGTGGGGGTTGTAACCAGTACTTTTCTTCCAAACTTCACAAGATTCTTTGGCTTTTTGAATTTTCTTGCAACAAATTCTATTTCTTTCCAATGTTTTAGAGTAAAGGTGGGATTTCGTTTGGTTGTGCAGGAGGTCATCCGAGCAACACCCCAGCGGTACTTCACCCTGCTGGTAAATCCACTCCATGCAACAGCATCAACCTGCTTGAAGGTCCAGGTCATTGCAATACCGATACTGTGGGTTTATACACCTTGAAAGGGAGCGTATAGAAGATAAAATGTTTCCAAAAATGCTGCTGGAGAAAAATGTGCGGTTTTCTCCTTCCTTTGCAAGACTCCAGTACTCCCTGGGGGACTCAAACTTCAGTGGAGGATTGACCATGGAGTAAAGTACATGGCCAATGTTGTTACTGCTCTCGGAAGAGCCACGGAAAAGTCACAACCTGCACATATTCCCTATGGACTCATCAAGCCTTCCCAAGTAAAATTCCCAAACGCTCTGCCCATGCCAAGCGTGCTCCAGCCCGGGGTGGAAGATCTGCCCCTTACCCGTTACGGCAGGAGCCCTCCCCGGCGCCCCAGCACGCTTGCACCCCGTGTCCTCAGCCACGAAGAAGGAATTGCCTCCGCGAAAGCGAAAGAGCAGCGGGGTGGGGGAGCTGCAGGTGCTCCTGCACTGAGCAGCAGAACCAGATTCCTCCGTCTCACAACGCGCTCTGAGGGTGGCTCCGCTGCTGCCTGCGCAGCCCCCGGGTGCCGCAGCAATAGCCGTAGCAAAGCCCAGAATTCCTGTGCCGGGAGAGACCGCGGCAAGCTAGCTCCGGTGAGGAAGGATGGCAGGACGGGAATGCTAAGTGGTTATCCACGCTACGCATTGGAACCACCGGGGTGAGACAGAAAGATTGTGCGATGACGTAATTAAAGACCGAACACGTACGCAAGGGGGAAGGTAAAGCAAAGGTAAGGCTGCAGCAGCTTGCTGGCGTGCTCCGGCCACGGCTTGCCATGCCCAGCTGCGTGCTTCTTCCACCGCCTGCTCGGGTATTTATCCCCCGCCTCTTGTTTTAGATTTCCGAAGCAGTCCTTTGGGGAGAGAGATCATCTCCTTGTTTGACATTCTGTGGAAATTAGCTTGCGTTTGCTGAGTACTAAATCTCCATTCCTCGGCTAGGGAATTCAGAAAAGTGCTTTTGCTGGGGACTAGTCCTGAGGTTCTGTGTTCTCCCTATAGAAAAAGAATAAAAGCAGGAGAATTCTTCCATCTTCTTCTCTCTTCTCCTTTGAGTTATTACTAGTGGCTGTTTCAGGTTAGAGCTAGATATCTGTGTATATACAGACATATGTGTATATATATATATATAAAAAATACCTATTGATCACTTTTTGAAATTTTGTTCTTTGAAAGTAGGCCAACAACAATGTCAATTTTTCTCATCTATTTACGAAATAACTCCAAGGTAAAAGTTCCCCAAATCACACGATGTTCCTCTAAGAGTTAACACCTCGGCACAGCAGGTTGCCATCTGCCCACTCTCCCTACTCGTGTCCCTCATCCATCAGTCTCAGGCTCCGGGATGTGGAGGATGGAAAGAGAAAAAATGTTGAAAAAGAAAAATCTGTGCCCAAGTTGTGCTCCCCATAAACCGCCGTAATTGGATTTGTGAATCCAATTACAACTGTAGTGTAGAAGGCCACAGCCGAGCTCTGTATTGTGTTTGTGAAACCACAACTTGTGTGTGAAAAACGTGGGCAGAAATGAGCTAACTGCTTTTACCTTGAACCAGCTTGAGAAAACACCTCCTGACCCGATTCTAACCTCACTGAAGTCAACAAAATCAGAGCCTGAGGCGCTCCAATTAGAAATCCCCAACAGGTATCGAGCTAGGCTTTAAATAAGAGCAAGTTCTCTGTTAGAGCAATTGCAGATCTCGCATTGTAAAGGAACCAGCCCAATGCTCAGAAGACATACATAATTAGAAATAATTCAGCTGAGTTACAAAATTTCACTACTGCAATAGGTGACATAAGCCAAAAAATATTGGGGGACAGTGGGCAAAGTGCTGGAAAATAAGGAAGGCGGGAAAAATTAACTAAGCAAAAAGAAATAAATTGCTAAAAAAAGAATAAAATGAGCAGGTTCGTGTTGCTATGGTAAAGAAAAGTCATGCCTCAAAAGTCTGTTGCAGCCCCTTGATGAAGCCAACACCTCCGTGCACAAAGGCGGGTCGGTCAGCGTAGCATATTGGGCATTAAAAACATTTTCACCCAGAGCTTTGGAGACAAGAACCTGTTGCAGGACAAGGGCTGAGCCTCTCTCCTGGGTCGCTTCGCAGGGGGGAGAGGACAAGCAGGAGGCAAATAGGGGGGCATCACACAGGGCGAGAGTGCCGGGGGGCTCGTGTGCCGGGAAGCAAGCTCGTCAGGACCGTCATTAATGCTCCAGGCAAGGAGACGTGCAAGGGGGCAACATTTGCTACCGTGACAAAAGCATCAGAATTATTCACCGTCGAAACTGAAGTTCATGCACAAAACATTTCCCAGCACGGAACGGCGTGGCAAGAGGAAGGCTGGTGGCACTCGGTGTTGATCAACCCAAGCAACGCACATGGGAAAAGCACAGGTCTAACCACGGGCACGGGTCCGGTGCCCCAGAGCGGAGGCGGGGAGGCAAAGGGGCACGGCGACGTACCGCGGAGATGCCCGGCCGCACCGCACCGCTTCTTGCCGGGCGAATGAACAGACCAGCTTTGTTCAGCCTGGCGAAGAAACGCTCTGGGGACGGGATGTGACAGAGCAGGGACGCAAGCTCTGGCGCTTGGGAGACGCAAAGAGCGAGAACAATTTTTCATTACACAGGTTATAGGTTATCTTGTGGAATTATTAGGCATTAAGCTGAAAATAAAGCTTAAGGGGGAGCTAATCACGTAGTACATAATTAAGTTGTGGAATTCACTCCCCCACAGACTATTGCAGAAACCAAATTATAAGTAGTTTCAGAAGGCCTAGACAAACCCGGGAAAAAAAGATCCACTGATGGATATTAAGCAAGATACGACTGCCTTTAAATTCCACGCAGCTGTGAAGAAATGCTAAAGGGAAAATCTCCTGATATTTTTTTGTCCTCCTAGCCTTTTCCTAAACTTTGTTACTGCTCACTGTCTGAGAACATATTCTTTGCCGGATATTTGCTAGAAATATCCCGCGAAGGATATTTTCTCACCTAGAGCTGTTCGCGGGATCAGCCTCCACCGATCCCGGCTGCACACCGTTCCGATCGCGCGTACCGGTACGTGTCCGTGCTTCGGGCAGCCGTGCTCGGCGCTGACTGCAGCGGAGCGTCTCCCGAGGGCTGCTGCGGGATCGCCTCGCAAATCAGAGCAACGGCTCAGTGTTTCCCACAGAAAATATTGCTTATCCTTCTGTCTTTAAAATTCAGGCCACGTAAACTACAGTTACCCATTTAAAAAAGGAAAATAAAGTATTTTCCAATACATTGACGACTCAGTGTATTCAGTACCTTTGCTTTCTAGTCTACAGTGAATTTTACTTTTTCCAACATTAGCAATTGCCAGATTTTTGAGTGAAAAATGTCACATGCAAACAATATAAGGTCCAATTAATTGTTCCAGCATGTAAACATGATTCTGCTGGAGCCCTGCTTGGCCTTCCAGCCTTCTTCCCAGAATCCAGGCGTTTCCACATCTGACAATACCATGGCCGACACACAAGGAAAACTCCTCTTAATTAAAACAACCTGAGAACCAGGAGATAAGCAAAAGGGCTACAGCAGGACGGGTTCCCACGTTGTCTTCCACCTCTGGATTACTGACAGCACGTCACCAGCTTGAGGAGAACTACAAGAAACACAGAGAAGGAGAGGCTCTGCGGGAGACCCCACCGCTCCTGCCGGCGTGGCTGTAACGGGTGCCTACGGTCAGGCTGCTCCCCAAATCGGAGCTGCACAGCGGCACCCTCCCTACCTGCAGACATTCGGGTGGAAGGGAGTTATCCTTTCAAAGGTCTGGTAGAAGCAGAGTGCTTCAGAGAGAAAAGGACAAGGCAGAGGGTTTTATGGTACTTGATATAGTGCATGTGGTTTGTATATTCCACAATGCCCTTTCCCAGGCATATTCATATTTCCGAGTATGGAATTATGTGGGACCAAAGGAAGATTGCAACGAGTTCTTAGAGATACCCATCAGTCAATGATGGACACTTCACTTCTTCCCCTTGAAGGAATACTGCTGTGTGGAGGCCGCTGGACCAGCTGCAAATCCCCAGGCGGTGGCTAAAGGGGAAAAGGACTTTGTCGTGGTCATGCTGGGGACGTACGTTTGGTCCCAGCAAACCAAAGAAATCAAGCGGAGGATCTGCTCTGGAGCCATCTGACAGAACTGTCTAGCACAGAACTGGTGGTCAAGGAGGGATTTTAATTACCTGGACATTCGTTAGCAAAGGTGCGCCGACATGCCGCCAACCCTACCTTGAGCCGAGTGCAAGCACAGAGCTCTTCCGCTGCCCGTGGGGTTTGCATAGCACAGACTGCGTTTCTGCAGCTGTGCTGGATGAAACCGAGAGGTTTGGGTTGTTTATTCTGGTTTCCATTTCTTTTGCTAACAAATGACTCTTGCCTGATGCATGTTTCAAGTGGCAGAAGATAATCCTTAAAATACTGAAGCATAGAGAAGGCAGAGGCAGGACGTGGTGCTTGCAAACCTGCATAGCAAGCAGGCAGCGTACCTGTGAGGTGTGCAGCTCTGGCGCAGAGGAGGAATTTGTTACAGCGAGGAACCCGGCCACCCTTGTGAGCCTCCTGGTATTTGTCACCGAAAAGCAGAAGAAGCAGAACCAAGCAACGCTCAGTGCCGAGCACGGAGCCACCGAGACGCTCCCACGGCCTCGGCCGCTCGGCTGCTGCGGGGACGCACAGGGGAGCGAGGGGGTAGTCATGCTTCACCCCAGCTGGGACCCCAAAGGTGCTCCGAGATATTCAGATCTCTTTGTTTATACACTTCTCTGAAAATCTCTTTCTGATATATTTTCTTTAAGATACAGTCAGTGCTCTCTGTTTCAGAAAGAGAAAAGCAAGGGCCAGGAGCAATTCGCAGCTGCAGTCCAAATTCAGGCACAAAAGTGAGAAGCTTATGCCTTTTCCCTGTGGTGCTGACCTGCGCAATCCTCGTGTGTCCAACCCCGGGGACACCGGTGTCTTTTTAGACAGCCCAGCTCTACCTCCGTCTGACCATCCTCTCTATCTGGATTTTAAGTCCCCCTGTACAAGTACAGTACCTGAATTTTTAGGAGCAGATGGAACACAAACATGAAGAACAGGGAACTTTTCTAACCCAAAATGGTGGTTCAGTACAAAAGGAAAGTCTTTGACAAGACAGTCACAGCTCAAAGGAGTGGAAATCAGGTAGAGATGCAAAACTTTGATTTGTACCTATATATTTGAATCTGCTAATTGTGCCCTCTGGGAGCTGAGCCTTTTGAAAACAGTATTTCTTTATACATACATGAAATAATTCTTGAGTATTTCAAACATAGTCTTTATGTATAAGTAAACATATGTTGATCACTTATTTCTAGAATAATATGCCATCTGCTATTTGACAACACATTCCTCTGACTGCAGTGATTAGTGATGGGTGGAAGTGGAAAACCATTTTCTATGAAATTTTGCTCACTTGCAGACATTTTGTGCAATTTAGAATCTAGAAATATAAATCTTGAGAAATGATCAAGAGATGATTTAACCCGACCCGTGGCACTGAGGAAAGAACGCCCCACCAGATGTTTTCTAACCTGTTCTTGCAAACAGCCACCAGTGGACACACCACAGCCCCCCTCGCCAGCCTCTTGGCTCCAAAATTTTAAAAGCTTTACCCATTCTGAACCATTTCTGTTGAAAATGAAGTTTGCATTTTTTTTCCCAGATTAAAATATTATTGCGGTGCAAATCAGGTGGGAGCTGAAAGCTCATTCCATCGCACGTCCTCAAGCCCTACCCTGAGGACACACCTGGGCTTGAGTACACCGTAACCAAAGTCCCACACACCGTCATGGTATACGGGATATACTGTGCTTCGCAGTCTTGAAGCAAGATGCCTTTTAAGGGGGCTTTTTAGCCTGACATGATTTCACCCATCAGCGTTAACCACGCGAAGCCTGTGGCGGCTGGACAAGCCCTCCCTGCAGGGAGCTCGGAGGATGCCCCAAACCGCCTTTCCAGCTCTCTGTGACGGAAAAGTCTGCTCTCTGTTCTCGGAGGAAAATGAGAGCTGCCAGTGTTTTACAAGTCAAACTGTTTGAACTTTATTTCAGATTAATCTGATGCCTGATTTAAGCAAAATCTAATCATTTTGTGGTAGGAAAGAACGATTAAAGTATAACTGCAAAAAATGTTAAAACAAAAATTCAATGCAAACGGAAAAGAATTGGTGTTTTAATTTCACAAATACTAACTATGGTCAGGACCCCGGGATGGCCAGCACCTATCTGAAAATCAAATTATTATTTTGAAAGCTTTAGGTAAGTAATCACTTCAGTTTTCACTGGCCTAAGCCACGAAGAAACTAATGTCTCCCAAAGCAAGAAGTGCACTTGCTTTCAGAGCAGACTGAACGAGATGGAGATAAAACACCCTAAGTCTCAACAGAGATACAGCCCAGCACGTTGGTAGATCATGAAAACTGGGGTGAAAACTTTCATCAGGCCGTGCTGTGGAACACTCTCCTCATTTTTCAACTACAAAAATCTTGAGCAGCGCCTGAAAAGCTCTTCTCATCCTGTCAGCCTGAAGCCTGGCGCAGGAACAAGGTCGGAAGGGTGGCAAACCCGGAGCACGCCACGGAAAGCCCAGAATAAAAGTGCTTGTCTCGTGTCAGACTCCCGGGGCTTTCGGCATGGAAGAGATGAAGAGAAAATGTTAGGAGCACCTCATGGCCCTCGCTGCCAGAGGAGGCTGGCACACCTAATGATATCAGCGTGGGCATCTGTTCCTCATTCACGGCCAGAGCAGATGGAAACCAAGACAGCAGATCCAATTCTCCTCTGTCACCCGCTGACCCATCCCCATTGAAGTCGAGCTGGGTGGCAGTAGGCACCAACTGCCCATCTCGCCTGACACAAATGCTTTTTCTGTCATGCACGGGTTGCGTTAAAGCCTGTATGAGATGAAGACAGGTGGCAAAGAAGAGCAGACTGTAAGAAGATGGTGTGTCTCAGCTCATCATTTGGTGAGCACGATCAGGAGACTGGGCTTCCCCGCAGCTCTTCACGGCTTCAGAGGTGCCGGGTCAGGACACGGGTGCCTGCAGCGCTTTCTGGCCTCGTGGCCATGCCTGAGAAACACAGGCTACACCACTGGCGATGGAGTTGAGGTTTCTCTTCCCCTCCATCCCTGCCTTCTTTCCCAGCCCCTCGTGTCTCTTCCCACACCCCCTGCCCAGCAGTGCCCCTGGCCGCCCCCTCCAGCACGCTCCTCTCTGACCCCCGACCAAGCAGGCAGTGCCACCGCTGCGGGGACACAGCGACCGCCTTGGACACCGTGCACACACGTGGCAGCAGTAACAGGATTTTTTTTAAACATTTTTTTTACCTAACGGGCTGTTCAGCTGTTGATTGCCTCATCCTTAGAACATTTTTCTACCTTATGTGTACGGGGAACACCAGCCTACATCACGCTGACTCCCTCTTCCCTAACTCAGCGCCAGTATGCGGCTATGCGAATGCTGTACTGCCTTACCCCGATAATTATTAACCTTCACAGAAATGCGTATTTCTTTCCATGGCTTTCATTTTGTCACTCAGATTTGCCCTAACGCCTGTAGTTAGCAGGCGCATAAATCACTGACCCTGTGCACGCAAGTCCTCCCTTCCCTCACCTTTCTCCTTCTCATTAGTGAGAACATATATATTTTATTTAAGGCACTGCACTCTTTACCTTGCTCATTTTTCTCCGTATTAGCTGAAGTGGCTTGTTTTGGAAAATATACTCACAAACACCTCTGATCCACGTTCATTAATCCTCCGCCAGGCTCATTAAACAGAATTATAAAATAAGCAAAACATTTTGTAGGTGGAATATGGTTAAAAATGTTGTGATTTCTTTCATCAGGTGACTGGAAAAAACTGTTTATAGGGCTGGCAGCATCACGTGGAATAACCAGCAGCCGAGCGGCGAGGGACACCCCCGGGGCAGCCCCGGCTGCTCTCGTGGGCTCTGCACCCCCTGCCCGCTCACCTGCCTGCAGAGCGAACAGGCAGCGCCACCGCAACACGAACCTGCAAACACAAAAGCCCAAAACACAAGTTTGGGAATAATAACAAAAAAAAGGGCCCAGACCAGCTTTATTTCACAGTGGAAACTGCAGAAAAGCGCGTTTTAGCTGCCAAGGGCGGCATCGCGAGTGGATGATCGGGTAGTGCGTCCTCTGCTGAGACAACGCCGGATAGGCTTCATATAAATGTACATTCACAAACATGTACATATATTGGAATATGAGTTTGTTTAAGTCAGCCGTGTACATTCTGTACGTTGCTATGTAAATGTGTAGAGACTGTAACAGGTTCTCAAGCAAAACCATCAACATTTCTGCATAGCTTTGCCCACTAAGCACCCACCCCTTCAAACGTCTGGGTATCGCCATGCAAAAGCTGGTGAATAATCTGCCGTACGAGAGGAGCTAATCCAGCCCTTCACGCCTGATGGGCCCGACGCAGCTGCAGGGCTGAGCTTTGCGGTTTCTCATGCATGGCCGTGACGGGGGTCTCCTTCCCAGCCCGGCTCTTGGGAAGCAAGCTGTGACGGACCGGGATCTCCGCTCTTCTCAGCTGATTTGCTTTATCTCCGTCGCTGGCACCAAGAACTCTGCCTCAGCCCATCGGCAGACAGTTAATCTTTTTCTCAGCTGCCTATTGCATAAATACGATATTTTCACTTCCGCACACAGCCCCCCCGACGTACCAACGGACCCACGCTGCTCTCAGAGTCCGTGTTTGGTTCCGCTAACCCCAGCCCCGTCCTGCCTCTGAACAGGGAACTTGATCTGAGATCATCCGAAAATCCTTCCCCCCGAAACGCAGGTCTCCAGGTCGGCTTCACCTCCAGGCCACCTCTCGTGGAAGTGGAAGAGATGTTGGCTTGTTGTCATTGATCTGTGGGTTTCGTCACTGACAGAAGGGAAGTTTTCAGACAAACGCACACAAATTTTCCTCTTCTCACCTTTGATTGATGGGGGTCAGATGTGAAGATCCCTCCTCTCCTGCCGTTGCACGGGGGGAACAGCACTGGTTGAATTTCCAGGTGAGCACCAACACATCTTTTCCATGTGCTAAGGCTCACGGATGCGTTACAGAAGGATTTTCATAGCTGTGTGCCTTCAGGAAGGAAAGCCTATAGTCCTTTACGTGTTCAGACGTCCAGCTCAAGGCAGGTTCGTATGTAAACAGCCTGCCCTAAACAGAGCTCGGATGAAGCTGCTTATCCACGGGTACGTGGCCATTTAGCACATCTCAGTGCAGGAGACATGACTGGTTTGCCCTGAGCTTGTCAACACTTCTTAGAATTAGAATTTGATGTTTATCCAAAGTCGGAATATTTGTTGAATTTGCTTAGGAAATGCAGGGCTATTGTAAATGTGAGCAGTCCCAGGTAAAGGATCGGTCTTGCAAAAGCAGCTCTGCTCTGCCGGCTGTCTGCGGGCCCTGCACAAAGTCAGAGATGCCCAGAAGAGGTCAAAGTCTCTTTTTTCAGGAGACACGAGCGATGTTCCTCTCACATCTCATTCCTCTTTTGTACCATTCTAGAAAAAAACAAGTGAGCAGGAAGGCTTGCAGCAGCAAATCTGTCCGGCTAGGTGGGAGTTCACCCACCACATCCCATCACAAAAAGGTCTCCTTGCAGGGAGAGGTGGCGGTGGGTGATGTCTGCTCCTCCAGCAGCTTGGAGGTCAGGTACCAGCCTCTGACTGCTCTGGGCGACGGCCACCAGAGCTGCAAATCCTGCCTGCGCCGGGCGGGAGGTGCAGCCGGCTCCCCGGAGGCAAGCAGTGCCTGCAGGGAGAGAAAATACTCTGCTTGGGAGAGGGAAATCTGCCCCCAGCTGTGGGCTGGCTGAATTTCTCCCAGGAACTATTAAAGCCCCAGCTGGTATATACTAGTGTGACACACACGGCTGCACAGAATTGCCAGGCGGGCGTCACGGGGACTCGGGATCATCGCACTCCTCATAAAGTCCTTCTTCAACGTCGGTATCTCTGCCTGATGCCTTGTACCTCCTGCGTCCTCCCCCAGAGGAGATGGGGAAGGGAAGGGTAGGAAGATGGGAAGCATAGGAAGGGAAGGATAGGAAGATCAGCAGCTCATTTTTAGAGTCTGTTAAAAAAAAGTGTATTTATTTTATTTTAAAAGCCCCAGAGGGAAAATGCCATAGCCTCCCCATCCTTGTCCCTGCTGGGCACAGACGCAATGCAGCACCGCGAATGAAGGGTGCTGGCACGGGGAGCTCCCCGGCGCGTCGGCAGAGGAGCTGGGCCATGCAGAGGGCTCTGCTCCTTCCTCCTGGGACGGGGCCGAGCGCCGAGGAGCAAACGGCTGCTCCTGGAAACCTGCGGGGCTCGTGCTTTGGGCAACCGCCAATGCAGAGACCACCGCCGGGCACCCGGGCTGCCCAGAAATCCTGCCTCTCCTTCTGGCGCCTGCCGCAGCTCACGGGAAGATGAGCAAACCGAACGGCTGAGCTGAAGCAGCCTACAGAACAGAAGAGGAAACAGAAATGAAATATATATTTGCATGCGGGAGCTGGGATGTAGGAATTCCCTGTGATTTCCCCAGAGCAGTCCGACGGTCTCCAAGCCTGCCCCATCTGCGTTAACCTCATCCTGCCACAGGATTTCAGTTTGGAGGACAAAGGGCCGGTCCTGGCTCCTAATGCCCTTAGATATTGTCCCCTTAGGTATTGTTATAGAGTCATATGGGAGGTATATACATCCATCCCAGCACACACCCCACCTTGTTCCTAAAGACCACGTAGAGCAGAGGCTCCTTCAAAATGTGCTGCTGGCGAAGCACTGGCTTCGACACAACCCATCTGGGTGTGAAGCTGAGGGTGGTGCTTTTCCATCAACGGTAAAGAAATGCAAGCTTCTTGTCACCCTTCCCTCATCAAGCGTATTGAAAAGGCACACATATCTACGACAACTTTCAGCATACAGTCAAGGCGTTATCGGGAGCCTTCACCAGCACAAACCCATGTCGGGAGGCAACGGGGACATCAGCAACCCCGGGGTGGATGCAAGTGAGGCAGGATTATCCGTGTTAATTCCTCATGTAGTTGCCCTCTGGGGAGCTGGTAACGCAGAGAGAACACGGACACAACAGCATGCACGCGTAACACAGCTGATAAAACATTGATTATGTCATTTTTTTAATAACGCCGCAGAGATTGAGGCTGTAAATTCAGCTGCCTGGCCCGAGCAGAGGTGTTGCACCAGGAGACCAATTAGGCACCAGCCGCAGGTACTTGCCAGCCCCAGCACGCCTGCGGCCGCCCGCGCCTGCCTGGGGACACGCCAGAAGACAACTCTAGGATAAGCAAGGGGCACCCACAGCCCAGCTCCGGACACCAGACCCACGGCTCGTGCAGCTCCGCGTTGCTTCGGGGCTGGGGGCGAGCGGCGCGGGCTCCTCCGTGATGCCCCTCGGTGCGCCCTCGGCATCGGAGGCTGGGCACCCACCCCGTCCAGCAGCCACTTACCCTCCCCACTCGCAGAATGAGCCGAGAGCTTTCCTCTCCCTGAAAACAGAGCGTGCCAGGCATTGCAAACATCAGCAAAGCAGGAAAAAAAATCCCGGTTGTTTTTCTAGATGGTTACACATAGACCTGTAGAGAGGATTGATTCAACAGGGTTCAGCCAAGAGACTGAAAATAAGATGTGAACACTTCCAAAAGTCAGCCTAAGCGAGTAACGGCCCTTTCCCTCTCGGGCAGCTGCGGAGATGTCATACATCTGCCCAATCCATTCGGCAGCGAGGGCAGTGTGCTCTCCTCAACCCCACAACTTCTCTTTAGATTAAAACGAGCAATACTGGATATGGTTTCTCATTGCATAAGTTGTGCACAGGCCCGTGTGGTGTAGGTAAGATAAGCATATGCCTGTATTATTGGATGCATACTTTTACATATACTAGGTTGAAAACAACAGAAAACTATCCCAAATATTTTTTTTTAATAGACTATTATTTCAGTTGGAAGGGACCTACAACGATGATCTAGTCCAACTCCCTGAGTACTTGAGGGCTGCCCAGAAGTTGAAGCATGTTGTTAAGGGCAGTATCCAAATGCCGCTTCCACACTGACTTTGGGGCACCGACCCCCTCTCCAGGCCGCCTGTGCCAGGGTCTGACCACCCTCTCTGAGCCCCGAAACTCAGCTACCATGGAGAAAAACAGCAGCCGTCACCAGTGCAGGAGCTGTAGGCTTTTTGGGTAGCCTGACAGTAAATCTACCGAAGTGAACGGGAGTGATTCAGCAGGTACACATCTACCGTCTCAATATTTAGAGTTTGCAACATGAGTCACGTGGCCATAAATCATACAGGAAAACAGCGAGACTTGCAGAGTGTGTCATGGCAAAATCAGGACAAAAGTATATTAAGACTTTGAGGTGTGGGCAGTACATACATTAATTACAGGCCCAAAAGATTGCTGCAAGTTGCTAAGATGACGCTATAAAGCATTAGTAATTCCTTAGATATTATTTTGCTCAGTTTACTTGTTTCCACGGCATGTAAATGTTCTGATTTAACACTTAATGATTGGCTCACAGAAATACATGTGCAGCACTTTCCTCCCAATAATGATACTTTTCACGTTTCTTATGGCCATAAGCGTGCAGCCGAAGATAGGCTGGGATAATCGCATTATATATTACAGTCATTTAGTTGTAGAAATGAAGCATGAAATAAACACTTTAGTTCATTAGCCCTAGTAAAGTAGCACAGTGTGAGTCTGCTATCCGTAATCACCGGTAATCCATGCTTAACCTGGTGACATGCTTTATTACCAAACCCGTGAAGCGGCTCAGGATCTCATCCTGGAAATGCAACGGGTGCCCCCAGGAAACGGCTTTTTGGAGGAAAGAGGCTGTATTTCATCACGCCGCCTGCCTGCCCTGCCCACCGCGGCCCCGCCGGGTCCCACGGCCGCACCGCAGGCAGGCAATGCCAGCAGCGCGGCCCCACTCGCCCTGGGCAAGCAAAATGTGTACCTCGAGCTCTGGCTGACGGTTGGCTTGACAGCGCTGGGGAGGGCACAGCTCCCCTTTGTCCGATCTGTTAATTAATAGGTGCGGCATCCCTGCTATTGAATGCAAATGCAGCTACCCGTCGGTGCCTGCGAGCACAGCGGGAGGCTGGCAGCACCGGAGCATCAACCGGGAGCGGCTGGATGTCCCCGACGGGGCCTTGCGGGGACGGGGACAGGAACAGGGATGGGGGAACAGGAAAGTCCTTCTGGCTTGGTGCTCCAGGTAGCTTGTACCCTTGATGTGACATGTTTCCCGGGCTGGGTCCTGCTTGAGGACCACAACACAGGAACTGCCACTTCCACAACAGAGGATGTGATGCTTTTCTGGGATTCAAGAAATGTCCTTGGGTTATTTGGAAAAACATAGCTCCATGTTTTTTCCATGACTAGGGCCAAGCTATATCCCCCTTTTGAGGTATGCCATTTGGAAAACTGAGCTGTGATCCATCTTTACAGAGTCTGACCCATAAGGCTTCCAGTGGCACGAGAGCAGGTTCAGCTGCCCCCATCACCTGGGGAGCAGGACCACAAACACCACTGATCTTCAGAAGAAATCGACCCGATCAGAGCTTTGTGTAGGACACAAGTTCCTCTGCCTTGAGTTTCTGGGGTCTGAAAATGGAGGCTCAGGGATAATCCCAGTTAGCCAAGAGCCACAGCGGCTGCTGATCCCTGTGGGCACACGCGTCTCTGCAGCGTGAGTGGGAGGCACAGGGACACGCGCTGTGGGGCCTCTTCTCCAGCCACGGCCCAATGCAAAAGAGCTGCGGCTGCTCATGGCTGATGCACGCCTGGGGCAGCACCGCTCGCAACATCCTCCTCTCCCCAGCACCCCCGGGCAGGGCTGCAGAGGGGGGATCACAGCACCCTTGTCTCCCCCAGCACCCCCGGGCAGGGCTGCAGAGGAGGGATCACAGCACCCTTGTCTCCCCCAGCACCCCTGGGCAGGGCTGCATAGGGGGGATCACAGCACCCCTGTCTCCCCCAGCACCCCCGTCTCCGCCAGCACCCCCGGGCAGGGCTGCAGAGGAGGGACGGTGCACAGAGCCAGAGCAATTTCGGGGTCGGCGCCGGGCAGCAGCGGCTGCAGCATCAGCATCTCGCTTCCCAGCCTCCAGAAGCTGAGTTTCCCTGCAGGGAATTTCAGCCAGGGAAGGGCAGAGTCAAATCGCCATCGGCCGGGGGCTCAGGACGGAGCACAGCCCTGCCACGTCCCCGGAGCAGAGCCCTTCTTTTCCCTGCTTTCACTCGCAGCGGGGTCCTTCTCTGGGAGAAGGTGATGCCAGCACTTTCAGGGAAGTCGAACTTAAAGACGAAATGGGCATGAAACAGTCTTACTTCATTAAAAGCAAATGGAGTAAAATCGACATGTAACAAAGCACCTAACTTGCCCCAGCCGTCCCACCTGCCCTCCTCCAGAAGCTGCTCCTCCCCGGCCTCACGCGGGTGGGTTTAAATTTTGGGCGGCGAGGCTGAAGTTTCGGTGGTGGCACGGGACGGTGGCCGCGCACAGCCCTCGCGGCTGCCTCCGGCAGGGCTGGTGCCCGTGGCAGAGGGCAGTCCCGCCGCCCCGGCTCCCCGCACCCCCGTGGGAGAGCAGGCGGCAAAATACCCGCAACAGACTTGACCAAAGAGCTGGTCTAACCTGAGAGCCTTGGCTTTCTTTTTTTATAATCCCTTTTTAACAATAATCTAGCAATAATGAGAAAATGATGTTTTCCAAAGAGGAACAGAAGGCCGTTGTAGGCACTCCAGGACAAGACAGTATTTCAAAACATCTTCAGTAAAATATATGCATATTAGCTACAGCTTTACTCTGTGGCTCAAATTGCTCTGTCTTCTGGGGAAAAAAAATGGGACAGTTTCCACTGGAAGGCAGGAACTACATTTCCTTTAATAATTTCATGCCAAACCATGTAACTCCTGTTCCTGTGTTCTTTCAAACCCACAGCCAGTAGAGTAGCAAATGACCAAAAAAAAGTGTTTAGAAGAACTCATTTTCATGCTCTGCAGGCTCTAACCTTGTCTCCAAAAGCCAAGGTTGATGCGTCCCATGCCAAATTAAATTGAAGATGTATGCAGTAATGAAAAGGGTAGCATTCCATGAAAATCCCCGCTTTTCAGTTAAAGAGGCCATGGTTTATTAGGTATGCAAAAATTACAATGTCAGGGTAACTTTGCAAGTTAAGCTTTTTTCCTAAATGCTCAAGTATCTCTCTGGAAGGAAGAAGGTAGCTCAAGGTTTTCACAATTTGTCACCTGGATATTCTACTTCAAAAAAAAAAACTGCTCTAGCAAAAATACACCATTTGTCTCTCAAAATGTGAGGGAAGCATCCCCGCCAGGGGGGCTGAGCAGAGCGGGATCCCCACCGCAGCAACCCCAGAGCAATGAAGCTCACGGTTACGCGGTGAGGCCTCAGCAAAAATTTCTGTAACCTTAAAAGGTTTTGCTTCCCGACACCGAATAAAGGCCCCGACTTGCAGGTCTGTGCGTGATACCTGAGCTATTCGCGTGAACCCCCTCGCTGCTGGCAAGCTGCAAATGAGAACAAGAGCCCGTTGCCGATCTGCAGAGCCAGGTGAGTGCCCGAGGGAAGGCAGAGAAAAGCAGATCCCCGGGTCAGGGGCAAGCAGGGATGAGATGCAGGCACTGAGCTGTGAGGGCTGAGCCCGCCGGGCTCGGCGCGGTCCCGTGCCCTGGTCCGTCCCTGCGCAGCTCCGGTCCCTCCCGCGTCGGAGCAGAGGGCAGAAGAGAGGAAAAGGCAAAGGATGTTTTACTGCATTTGTAAAGCGAAACCGTGCATGAAGAAAGAGCGAAAAGGAGCAGACTCAAACTCATTGCGAACCACAATGAGCTGCAGAGGACATTTAATCATGATTTCCCTTCTGAAGGGAAAACAATATTAGAAATCTGCGAGGCCCGAGATTTGTGTCTGAGGCCAATATGCTTTCCCTTTCTCATCCATCTCCGTTCCCCCTAAATCTTTTAGAGTCATTAAAAAATGTTGTGCACTACCACAGTCATAACAAATAAACTTCTGCCCATTAACAACTGACTGGAGCACAGCAGGGAATCAGACAGATACATCCGTACCCCCGCGCAAAACCAATCTGCTTCCCGGCGTCGCGGGGCTTTCTGCGGAGCCTGTGCCAGGGAAGGCGCGCACCCCGTCTCGCCAACAGAAGCAGCCCTGCTTCCTCCGCCTGCCCCCGGTTCCCCCCGGCCCCGGCCCCCCGGGTCGGCCCCACCGGCTCTTTCGCTCCCCAGTTAGTGCATGAAAGCGCAGATTAGAGCGCGCTGCCCAGCCCAGGCAAGCGCGGGGAGAGGAAGGCGTGCAAGAAGCCGTTCCTCCCACCGTGGCCGGCGCGCCAGCCTGCAGGCTCCGGGGAGAAGCCTGCTCGCTGCTGATGCTGCGGCGAGCAGCAGGATGGTCCTGGGCCGTGCCTCCTCCCGCACGGGGCTCCCCAGCCCCCGGGCTGCGCTTGGAGCGTGGGATACTTCCAAGAGGAGTGCCAAGAATGGTTTGCGAGCCACGACAGGTTGGTATAAATCATGTTTGCTCTGTGCAAAGCCTGCCGGAGTAAACATGGGGCTCTGTGTCTTGTGCTGGTTTGATGCGTGCTGCCCTGACGGAGTCGGGGGAAGCGCTGCTGTGATTTATTCACATCCCAGCAAGCGAGCCTTCGTCAGCCACTGAAACCTGCATGTGGAAAAAGCATGTACTGTCAGGTCCTGGGTGCTGTTTAATGAAGAAAAATGAGGTGACCACCAAATACATGGCAGTCAGAGCTGCATCTCGTATTGACTTCCTTCCCTGGGCGGTTGTTCCCTCCTCCCGCGTTACTGACCAATGTTTTCAGACTTCTGCAGCGTATCCCTCCCGTGAGTC
This sequence comes from Phoenicopterus ruber ruber, assembly GCA_009819775.1. NCBI lineage: Eukaryota > Metazoa > Chordata > Aves > Phoenicopteriformes > Phoenicopteridae > Phoenicopterus > Phoenicopterus ruber. Next base: position 1,307,843 of record CM020219.1, read on the forward strand.
GTGGCCGGTCTCCTCGCAGGACGCTGCCCAAAGCTGGTACAGGCGATGCCCCATCAGCCCCAGGGACTTTATGCTATTCCCGTACGTGCAGGGCCGCATCCTTCCCGCGCCCGGGCTGCACCGGCGCAGAGCTCGGGGCTTCTCAGACCTCTGGCTCGGCTCCTGAGGACAGTTGAACCACGGGTTTTCAGCTAGCTTAGCATCCATCATCAAGAATAAAGAAAAAATCCTGGCATTATCTTTTCCTTATTTTCGGTGCAGTCGACAAGAGCTATTTCTCTGCTTCGGGCCAAGCAAATTACAGACGATACAGTACTGCATATAAAATATTGGGCTGCATTCAAAATTCGCTTTCAATTTTAATGCATTTGAGGTTTAGCTGGCTATTCATGGGGAAAGAAATAATACAGGCCAGCAGCACGGGAAGACGTGCGTAGTGCAGAACAGCAGCCTGAAAGGCAAATCGCTTTGGCGGAGGCTCTTCCTGCTCCCGATGGTTTTCCATGTGGGACCCCATACGGACAGCGGGGGTACAAGCTCCCCACTCGTTGATGGAGATGTGGTAAAAAGTAGATTTTTAGGTTTAAAACGGTCAGGTTACAGGAGCCCAGGCCCGTTTGGGATGTTGAGATGATCCGAGCCCTCCCCGCGTGGTGGGACACCCTCGGCGTCGCAGCAGCCGCGGGAATGCGCCGGCGCTGGGAGCTGCCAGCACCCACCGGAGGCTTCCCCTGCCTGCCAACAGCCAGCCCCTGCGCACACCCATCTGATTAAGCTTTCCCTTTTTTTTTAATTGAAATATTTCTCATGCCTGCTCAAACATCTCTTCAAGAGTACTGATATTTATCTAACATATTGAAAAATTATTTTAATTTTCAGGAAATCTTTTTTTTTTTTTTCGCTCCCCGGCAACCTGGCACAGATAACAAAACAATGAACAATTCTCATTCATTTCACGCATTTCTGAACATCGTGGCAACCACTGTCAGAAAATTTAATCATGTTGCTTTCATAACATTTATTTTGCATATTTCCGCAGTCACTCCGTGGAGCACAGCTCTGGGAAGCATAACTTGCCTAAAGTCATATGCAAAAGATAGTCCGGTACTTCATCAAAATTTGATACTGAAAAGACCTGCAGAAATGAAGGCTTAGAACATAAAAGGGAAACGTTCGTTGCACCCTTCTTGTGCTCTTCCCTGCACTTAATTTAAAGCTTGCTCGTGGTAAATAGGTCAGAGTCTGCTTTTCCTGGTTGCACAGGGAAAGGGTAAGCAAGTCGCAAAAACTGCACTTCATGTGAAACACTCACTTATCTTTAAACTAATTCCACTGATATCAGATGTGAAACTGCCTCCAGGTTCATACATCTCAGCTTCACTTACCTGGATTTAGCAGATAATAATAAAGGAAATATTACGTGCCTATAGCACCATCTGTGCACCTGCCCTGCTCAGCACCACTGATTAATTCCGCCTTGAACGGCCGTCTGGATCAGTCACGGGGACATGCAGGTACCAGCCGTAAGTCCCAGACCATCTTTCCTTCCAGGCAATTCATTTGCGTTTGACATTTCATACTTCTCCAGCTTCATAAAATTTATTTCTGACTTGTTTCATGTAAATCAAATTGCATGAGACTTCTGTCTTCAGATTATAAATGATCACATTAAACCAGAAGATGCTCTTGGCCACAGTGAGTCTAAAAAATCTGATTTTGTACAGTTGTTGGTCTTTCTGTTTTCCCTTTTCTTTTTTTGGTGAACAGGCAACTTTGTATATTCCGAAATCAAGTGATTTGCGCATTTGTCTAAACACAGGTTGCTCGCTGGGCACGCGCTGTATCCTGGGGAGACCCCCCTGCAGTGCTGCCTCCAGCGCTGGGGCCTCAGCACAAGAAGGACATGGACCTGCTGGAGCGGGGCCAGAGGAGGCCACGGAGATGATCCGAGGGCTGGAGCCCCTCTGCTATGGGGACAGGCTGAGAGAGTTGGGGTTGTTCAGCCTGGAGAAGAGAAGGCTCCGGGGAGACCTTATTGCGGCCTTCCAGCACCTAAAGGGGCTTATAGGAAAGATGGGGACAGACTTTTTAGCAGGGCCTGCTGTGACAGGACAAGGGGGGATGGTTTTAAACTAAAGGAGGGGAGATTCAGACTAGACAGAAGGAAGAAGTTTTTCACACTGAGGGTGGTGAGGCCCTGGCCCAGGTTGCCCAGAGAGGTGGGAGATGCCCCATCCCTGGAAACATTCCAGGTCAGGCTGGACGGGGCTCTGGGCAACCTGATCTAGTTGGGGATGTCCCTGCTCATGGCAGGGGGTTGGACTAGATGGTCTTGAAAGGTCCCTTCCAGCCCAAACTGTTCTGCGATTCTGATTCTCTTTTGGCGCAGGGTCACCGCTCCCTTGCGCAGGCAGGAGGCTGCTGTTGCACCGCCTGGGACGTCCCTTCTCCGAAGGGTCCGACCCTCCTTCCCTCGCAGCACCATACGGGCCGTCGCGCCGCGGCGGTGCAAACTGTTTTCGTTTCTGCTCAGCCTCAAACAGGCCATGAACATGCTCCGTGCCTGCTAGCGACCACCGTGTCACTTCATTTCCAATAGAAACATAATTCTTAGAGTAAAAATAAGTCATAGCAGCTCAGTGAACAATGACAATAAGGTTTTGCTTCCTCTTTCTCTTTTCCTCCCCCCCAACACACCCCGAGCTGGGCGTTGCACGAAGCTAAGCACTGCAAAGCAAGAGGAAACCAAACGTGGAACTTATCACCAACGGCCAGGGGACTCCGCCAGGGCATCGTGTGGATGCCAATCCACTTAGTTATGCTAGAAGATCATTTTTCTAATGGTATTAAGGTGCAATATGGGAAGATATTAGTGGGAATCAAAGGGCTGGCTAGTAATGTCCTCCCAGATACCCACAGTTGGGATAGAAAATGCTAAAAATAAAATCCCAGCGTCCGGGAAGGGTTTTGGGAGCTTAAGCCGTGGGTACAAGCCAGTCTTTAGGTCACACTCAAGGAGGGAAACTCCTTTGCTCCGGCAACTGAACAAAACCTCCATCCCTTCCTGAGAGCATCCCGCAGGTGGGATCACCTCAGTGCCCGCGCCCGGGAGTGGGTGCCCAGACTCAGTGGCCACTGGCCCAGCGCCTGCAGCCCCGAGGCGGGAGGGCAGGGAAGGGGGGCGAGCCCAGCCTGCCCCAGCCCCGCTCGCGCTGCTCCCGTCCACGCTGCCGCAGGCTGTTTTCTTGTCGTTTCCTTTAATTAAGCGGGAAAATATCTCCCTGAGCCGAAGGTAATTGGCAAAGCAGCCTGGGCACTCAGGAACTTTGTAAAAATAAATGTGGGAGGCTAAATTAGTTTCAGTGTTTTTAAGTAGCAGAAGTGCAAAGGCAAAAAAAGCAACAGCAGCAACAACAAATATTCCCGCTGAGCCTGGTTTGCTTGAGGCTGCGGGGAGGGAGAGAGAAGCTCGAGCAGGACCTCAGCCCGGGCGGTCCCGACCCCACAGCTCCCAGCCAGGTCAGCTGGAGCCAACACGGCGCCAGATCTCAAACACCAAGACCACCCATGCCCGTGGGTACCTACAGCCACCACTCCAGTCCCACCTGCCCTTCGGCCACCTCCGTTCCAGGACTGACCCACGTTTGGGCACAAAACGAGTTGCTTGGGTAGGTCTTGGTGCCTCCCTCTGAGAGCTCCCACGGAGGATGCCAAGCAGGCGATGCTCCTGCTGCATCACCGTGGGCAACTGGGACTTCCAGGGGAATATTTGGGCATCTCCCCTGGGGTGACAGGACCAGTGGGACAGCACCGGACCACTTAATCCTGGGGCCATCGGATCCATCCCTGGGGGAAAAGAGAGAGCGAGCTGTGACTAGCCTCTGCTCGATGTCTGGCAAATCCCACGCCGTGCCATGAACCCGCGAGCGGGAGCAGCTCGGGAGGCCCCACTCCAGACGGCCTGTAGACCTGTAACGAGCTCAGCCACTTACACTCGAAATGTGTTTCACCTCCCCGCCGACAGCCTGCAGGGAGCCTGAGCTCCTCGGGCTGCTTGGCGGGACACCAAGATGCACAAGGGAAACGCTGCCCTAAATCATGATGCTTTAAACGAACAGGACTGGAGGAAGTACGAAGCCAAAGTCTTTGGTGTATGAAATGTATAAACAAGGAAAACGCTCCCGTGCCCAAGCACACACGTCCTGGAGGCGTCCTCCGGCTCCACGTCGATTTAAGCACGCTGAAAACCAAAGTACTCTCTCAGCCACGACCCGCTGCTCAGCCACGGCCCGAAGCACTGCGACGCCGAGGGAGAGGAAAAGCCGCAGCCCCCTCTTCCCTGCCGGTCCTCTCCCCCTTCCCGGGAGGGCAGAGGATGCCCTCTCCCTTCCACCATCCCTCCCCAGGGCACCCCTCCCTCTGCCCCAGCCCTCCAGTGAGGGTACCCCGTGTACCTACACCATTTTTTACCTTTTCTTTGGGCCAGGTCCCACATACAACCGCCCAGCCTAGGAAACGTACTGCGACACGCCAGCGGCCGCGGAGTACCGCAGGGTGACGTTGGCGGGAACTCTCCAAGTGACGTCCTCACCCAACACCCAAAGCCAACACAGAATCCCAGAAGGGTGGGGGCTGGAAGGGCCCTCTGGAGCCCACCCAGCCCAGCCCCTGCCAGAGCAGGGTCACCCAGCGCAGGCTGCACAGGGCAAGTGTGGACGCACAAGCACGAGCGGTACCCGAGATCACTGCCCTTCCCGCCCGGCAACACCAGCCGGGCGAAACACGGCCACGGTGCGACGTGAGAGAGAGGGGAAGAAGGGAACGGCTGGCATCTTCTGCAAAGTAATAGCATAACTGCGTAGCTAGATGTGCACATAAATATGTATGTATCAATTATATAATATTATAATCATATACAAATAATATTTTGATCTTCTCTTACTAATATTTTGCAAAAAAAAAAATACACCAAACACTTCCCCAAATCACTGACTCTGCCTCTGAAATCTCAGTCCCGGGGTCTGAGACCCACGCGGGGCAGAGCGTCCCCTCGGGCCGCGGCACTCGCGGGGGCTCGGCCGGGCAGAGACCCCCCCTCCCTCGCAGACCCGCAGCGGGACACCCACAAACGGCGTGCGCCTGTCGGGGGGCACGGGCCAAGCCAGGGACGAGCTGCTGGGTTTTCAGTTTAACCATTTAATTCTGCTTTCAACAAGTTTGAACCAAAAAAGAGTCCATATCAAGTCTTTTTGTCAAAGACCACAATGATTTCTCTCTCTTAATCAGGCTCTTCCACCGACGCTGTTTAATTATTGGCCGTGGCTGGTTTCTCCAGCAGACGAAGCCAACGCGTCGCCCATCGCCCGTTTCCCAGCTCAGCCCCATGGGACTCGCCCGCTGCTGCTTTCGGCTTCCCTGCCTACAGAAACCAAACATTTCCCACGAAGCGACGCAAAAACCCTCAACAACCTGTAATATCGGCTGCAAAACTTGTGCCCATCAAAACAGTCACCTGGGGAGCCTCTGGAGAGACAGGCTGGCACTGCAAACAGACACTACATTAATATTCTCAGGAGAGGAATAGAATAGGAAATAGGGGGAAATTTGCTTCGTTATTTTGCGATTTCGCTGCCCTGCTGCCCGTTGCGTTATGTTGCTGCAGCCCACCCCAGGTGTCCTGCGTGGCGAGCCCCACGGAGGGCTGGGGGCCGCGGGGATGCTCGGCGTCGCTGTCGGCACTAAATACCAGGAAAAAAATACCTGCTCTTGGGTTTCAGGGTTGGACAGCCCCTGTGTAGGGAGTTTTTAGCCCCCTGAGGCAGCAAAACACAGACCATCAGCCTAAACTCTTATTATTTCTAGCTAAAACTCTTACTATTTGTTTCTTGAGGGCAACATTTAGGTTGCTTGGAGGGGTACAAAACATCGACCGAGGCCCCACGGCAGAGAGCAATCCCCACCTGCAAGCTTGGGACACGCGCGGGTGAGACCTGAATCTCCCAGGCACAGCCTCCTGTTCACCCAAACATCCTGCCTATTTTAAAGCATTTATTTAAAATTAAGTTTCATGTGCAGGTTTATTAAAAAAGTGTGGTTTATGGATTTAATTAAAGTACTGCATATGAGACCTTGCTGATCCTGTTTGTGCCGCAACTGTATTAAAGTGCTAAAAATCAATATATTTGAGTTTAAATATTTTATTATGGCAAACTGTTAAATATTAATGATGTAACAAGTAATCAGTGTCACCGCTTCTGTCTTTTCTGCAGGAAATCTGCAGGAAATTATAAAAAAAAATAAATACCTCTGCTCGGTTTGATGGCCAGGCAGCGACTTGTTTCTCAGTTCAGGAAACAAATGTCGTTGGTGATTTACGTAAGTCACAAAAGCGTCTTCCCGTGGCTGTTCTCCACCGCGCTGCGCAAGGAGGGACGGCACGGGGCGGCAGAGCGGTGCTGGAGGACGGGAACACACTCACATGCCGCAGCTTCCACGGTGCGAGCCAAGACGTGGCCTTGCGTCGTGTCGGCTGCCGGGACCTCCGGGTGCCGGGTCCTCCCCCACCAGCTCTGCGGCCCCAGGGACAGCCCCAGCTCTCCTCCCACCGGCTGCTCTGGCGGTGAAAATGCCCATTTTTGGCCCTTCTCGGGACTTTTTTTGGGTTGCTCCCACAGGTGGAAGCTGGAGGGAAGTTCCAGGACACTCGGAAGTAAAGGAGGCAGGCAGGTGGCTGCAGCCCCGCTGGCTTATTGGCACACAAGCACAACCTTGAACCTGCTCCGGGCGGATAAAAGGCTCCAAATCGGGCGGTGGCAGCAATCTGTGGTTGGATGGAAAAGCGGCACTCCACTGCTCCGAAGGTCGCAGCCAGTCGCCAAAGGACTTTGGAAGTTTTTCACCCAAACCTCGTCCCTGAAATATGCAATTCTTAACGATGCTTCTGCTCAGAGAATGTCAAATTACACCGCACAAAACGAATCGCAGACACGGGGTTTGTAATCACATTTTAGAGAGATCTGAGTTTATTAATATACATGATCTTGTAAACCTGGCTCCCGCGAAAAGGCAATGAAGGAGCCAATTTGTTTGTGATCAAGTCCTAATCCTAGAGCAAGTCAATCTCGTTTTCTGCCCTGCCTCCTCGCGCGCAGCACACGAGAGGTGACTCCTGCCCGGGACAGCCTCCCAGCCGTGCCGTGCTCCCGGAGGAGGGCAGCGGGCGCGGATGCTCCCGGGGAAGGACGCAGAGGCTCGGAAGAAGGAACGCCCCAGCTCGCGGGCTGCGTGGATCAGCCGCTTTTGGAGCACTTTCCATGGCTGATCATCGTTAACCCTGGTTTTAAGTGGGGTAGGAACTATCTGACCAGCTGCAGACATTGGCCGCGCAGGTATCCACACCCGAGACAGCCTGGATGTGGATCCCTTCGGAGGACGCAGGGACCGTGAAACTCTGTGCGTGGCACGATGCTGATAGGAGCAACGTGAGCCTTAGCGGCTTTATCCAAAAATACGGGCTCTCTCCCGTTTTAAAGGCCAGATGCTGAAACGTGTGAGTACATTAGTGTCCCGTTCCCTCTGTGGTACAAAGACACACATCTCCGGTGCCGTGCCGGGGACCCGCGGGTGCCCCTTTCCCCGCTCACCCGGCCTCACGTTCGGCATCTGCCTGTTTCCTCCACGCGAGGTTGTTTACACCCTCCCCGGGAAATTTATGCGCCGGGTTTCTGACACAGCCTTGTTCAGCAGCACCGCGCATCTAATTTCTAATCCGACTAATAGGGTTGAAATGTCACACTAATAGCGACTCCTGTGCCTCGTGGTTTTCTCCCATCAGTCAATCCTTCATTATCAGGTAATTAGAAATATTTCTCTCATCCCCTACTGCGCGCTTTTTCCCTGAACAAAATCTAAGTTGGTATTTCCAAGGGGTAAAAAGGCACCGGGGATGGGGCAGGGGAACGGCCCAGCACGGGGATGGGCTCCGGAGCCTCCCCTGGGCCGGGCAGTGCCCGAGGCCAGGTCAGAGGAGGTCTTCTCCTGAGGGGTCCCTGCCCCGGCCCCACAGCTCTTTGCTCCGGGGAAATGCACGTGCCCCATCCTGGGTAGGGTCCCACAGTGGGATGGGGATGGGGACACTGGTCCCCTGCCCACCCATGGCAGGGGGAGGCAGCGCAACCCTCAAATCACATAATTCTGGTGTCGCTTCCCACTAGAGCTTTTCCAGAAATGTTATTTCTACATTTCAGTTTGTATTTTCCATTTTTTTTTTCTAAGAAAGCAAAAGACTGAGGGAAAAGACTTTTTCAGTTTTCAGATGTTCTGAAAAGAAAAAAAAAAAAAACAAAAACCCAAATTGATTCTGCTTTAAAAGTCATTAAAATGTTCAAATGGAGAAAAATCAAGTGTCTGTAATTATTACCACTGGAAGCGGTTATTTTTCCTACTCTTGTTAGAACCTTCTTTGAAACTAATAGCATCCTTCCTGCCAAATGAGATCCTCTTCCATTACCTTAATTTTTTTGTTATAAGGAAAATCACGTCTTTGCAATTCAAACCGAACCCAGCGTCCTCGTTCCTGACGCACATGCCCGCCCCGGCAGCGCTGAGCCCCCGCAGCTCTGCACCAGCCCGGCTCCCGCGGGCGCCCCGGCGAGGACGAGGGATGGACAGAGCCGACGGGACCCCTGCTCCCTCTCCCATCACCGTCCCGGCGGGAGCTTCACGGCCATGCCCGAGCTCCCAGCTCGGCTCTTGGTTTTCCCCTGGGGCAGCAGGGTTCTGCTTGGACGTCTGCATGACCCCGGGCCCCGCAGCAGCAATGCTCCACGTGGGAGCTTTATCAGCACGACCAGCTGAGTTTGTCGGTAGTTTTCGTCCGTACTGTTGCAAACCCCAATCCCCGCTGCCGTTAGCCCTGCTCTGTGCGGCTCCCTGCAAGCACCGCGACACCAAATCACAAGTAACCTCTTACCTAATGCTATTTAAGACAGGGAGAGTCACGTGCTGCTGAAAATGCCTTTTCATCTCACGGTGCCGCTTGCTGCGGAAAAGCCTTGCCAGTGCTCAGCTGTTAAGTTGCAAATCTGCTTTGGCTGGGTTTAAGGGAGATGAGGGGCTGTCATCTAAACCCCGGAGTGACCCCTCCAGGTCACTCCTGGCTGCCCGTCAATGCGGGGTCCACATCACGGGCCTCCTTCCTCGGCCCCGCTCGGGCTTGCAGCGACACTGGGAACGTGCTTCTGGGTGAGACCGAGCAAAGACACCTTTTCCCTTTCCAGAAAGACGTGCAAGAAGCGGGTGTGGGAGCGTTTCAGCCGAGGCACAGAGGCTGCTCCGCAGCCGGTGCCACCCGCCCGGGGCTGCCGTGGAGCTCTGCCACCGCCTGCCGGGCGCCGGGAGCCTGCTCAGCGCCCGCAGGGGCTGAGCCCACGGCCAGACGAAGGGAAGCTTTACCAGTCCCTTGCCGTAATGCCCAAAGGCAAACTTGAGCCTCACGTCGGTCGCTGTCCCAGCGGAGGGTCCCATGCCCAGCCCGCCGCCATCACGGGCAGCTGCCCGCACCCCTGGGCCCTGGTTTTAATGACAGAAGCACGAGGAATCAAAGGAACCGTTTTACTGACAACCCACAAAGCAAACACCGATGCCAACGCACGACGGGCGATAAACACTTCTCCAGCTCTGCCCCTTGCAGGGGGCACCCTCCAGCCCCAGCACCCTCCAGCCCCAGCACCATCCAGCTCCAGCACCCTGCAGGCCCAGCACCCTCCAGCCCCAGCACCCTCCAGCCCCAGCACCCTCCAGCTCCAGCACCCTGCAGCTCCAGGACCACTGCACCCCACAGTTCTGGCACCAGCATCCAGCCCCTGGCACAGGGCGAGGGACCATCTCCAGGGAGATGGAGGATGTCACGTCTGCGTTTCCATATTTCGTTTAGAAAAGACAGAGAGTGATGGAGGGTGACACTGGCTGCAGGGTTGGCGTGAAGCCTGGGAGATGATGCTTGAGCGAGGCTGGGGGTCCCAGCAAGCCCACCCAGCACACCTCCCCACACACCCTGGCTCCATCCCTCCTTGGCAGAGCCAGGCAAGTGCCTTGCTCCTGCCGCTGTGAGGAGCAGACACAGCTGACGGCAGGCAGGTTTCCGAAGCGAGGTGGGAATGTATCCCCCCCATCCCTGCCCTGTTCTCCTGCTCCTTGAGCGTGCAGTGCTGCATTGGTCCCTGCGCTTTCTGCGTACTCTGAATTCCTGAAGGAGCATCAGCATTTCTCAGCCAGGATGTCACTGTCACAGCTCCACCGACACCTCTCTACAAGACAGACTGGCCCGGCCATGTGCATTTTACTTCACGTCTCCGAGCGACTGACAGCTGGCAAGAGGGGGTACAGAGGAAGAGCCTGCCTGCAGCACCCGTCCCCTGGTCAGGAGGTTTCTGGGTGCCATGGGCAGCCTTTACGAGGAGCTTCCCTGCCAAAAGCTGATCCCCTGCTTCCCATTGCTCTTCCTCTGCGGCACAGGACAGACTTCATCCTTCTGCTTCCGTGGAGTCGCCCAAGCCCACACCAGCACTGTGATGGAGTGGGCAGCGGGGTGGTGCCACCCTGGCACCCCTACGGCTCCATCCATCCCCAGATCAATCCAGATTTGGGGTACGGGGTGATGTCAAGGGTGGATGGCAAACGCCCCGGGCCAGTGCTTGCAAGAGGGAGTTTTCCCAGCGCAGAGCCGGACGGCACAGCAAGGCGCTGGGTCCTGGCAAGCACCCACTGGAGGGTCCCGGGCTGCCCCCGGGTCCCCGCTGTCCCCAGCGCGGCGGTGGCTGCGCAGCTGCCTGCCGCCTGCCCGCACATGGCGATTCCCATGGCAACACGGTGCTGCGGCGCAAACGCCAGCTAAACTGAAATGAAAATGACTAAAAGCAAATTCCATCGTCTGCTCCGGTGACAGAGCCAATATTAGCGCCCATCTGCCTGCATTATTCCCCTGGAATTAGAGGGAGAAACAGAGAGGGAGAGAAAAACCGACAAAGCGAACTTACACTTGCTGAACGCGACTGTCCTCGGCTTCGACTGAACATCCCTGCTCCCTCCTGCCCACCTCCGGTCCCCCCGCCCGCATCCCGCACCGGGTGGCTGCTGAGGCCAGCGGGGCCGGGCGAGGGCTGGACCCCAGCCCGCGGGCAGGGGGGCTCAGCCTGCCCTCACCGTCCCTGCCTCGTCCTGCCAACACCCCAGCCCCAGGGGTGCTCCTCGGGGGGAGCACCCCAACGCAGCCACCCTGCCCGCTCCCTTCCTGGGGCAGGTTCAGGTGTCCCTCGGGGGCCCGATCCTCCCCGCAGCATCACGGGTGGGGAGCTGGCCCCGCACACCAGCTTCCCGGGGCTGCTCCAAGACGTCTGAAGCGCTGGAAGCGGGGCGAGCTGCAGCTCCCCGCTAATTCCTGCCCTGTCCTCCTCCGGTGAAACTTGTAATTCGCTGCTTGATGGTTCAGAGAAATCCTGTGGCTTGCATTATTATTCAGTACAATCTCATCAGCTTTTATCCTTTAGCAATGACCTTATGATAGTAAGTTAAGCCTACAGAAATAGCATTTGTAATTAATCTATTTCCATAAGATTAGCATGTCAAATGTCACAGGGATACATGTAAGATCCCTTCGGAGCTTAAAATCCTTTTGTCCGAATTGCTTTAAAACCGTGACAGTCTCATCAGTAAGCAAACAGCCCGGCGGGGGGGCGGGAGGGCTCCCCACGGCCCCAGCCCGCCGCAGAGATCACCGGCCCTGGTCACCTGCCAAAACCCGCTTTCTGCCCCTCCGCCCAGCGTGGCCAACACCAAAGAGCTGCTGAGCTCACCCCGAGAAGGGGACAGCCCCCCCCGCCGCTGGCATCGCAGGGGCTGAGCCCGGGGCTTTGCCACCCTCCCCCCCTCCTCTCCTCCCATCATCCCAGCTCCAGCTCCGGCACCGCTGCTGCGGGACGCATCAGTGGCATCACCGACCTCTTCCACTTCAACACTGATGCATCGTTTAAAACACAGCAGAAAAATAATGCCAGAAGATACCGAGGGATTTATTTTATCTTTCTCTCACATGAAAACATCGTGTACAAAGTCCTCCTTACCTGTAAGGAAAATCCCCGTTTCATTCTAGCACAAGATATTTTTCAAGTTTAATGCCGTGTATTCTCCCGGGGGTCATTAGAAAACACCCCAAATCCCTTCGGGTCTCTGCTGTCGCTCCTCGCACAGCTCGCCTACCCTCTGCTCCCGCCAGCATTTACATTTCAGCTTAGCCACGCTGCTGGCTCACGGGCCGTCAGCCGAGCTCAGCTGGCTGCGGGGGCTAGCAGCCTGCAGAGGACGGTGAGCCCCGTGCTGCCGGGGCAGGCTGGCACCCCACGGTGTGCCCGGCACCCTGCCACGGGGGTTTGCACCCCACAGTGTGCCCGGCACCCTGCCACGGGGGTTTGTACCCCGTCATGTGCCCAGTGAGGCTCAAATCCCAAACTCACTCACTAGGATGACCTTGAAAAAGTCATTGTACTCTTGCTTCTGCCAAAGCGCTTAACAAATACATGTACACGTGGACGGACAGACAGACACAGGCGCACACTCCCGGGTCTTTGCACCTCCTCTCTGGCTGCTCTGGCTGGGTCGTCGCTCACACTCGCGCCCACACTCGCCCACAGCCCTGCTCCAGGAGCTGCCCCAGGGACCCCCACGCGCCCACGGGCACCGGGAGCCCCTCACCCAGGGGACAGGCCATGCGATAAGCAGCCAGGACAGGCACGGCCGGACAAGCACACCCACCAGCCACTGTTTGCACAGAACCAGCCCTTTTTGTCCCCTTATCCCACTATTTCCCCATGCTTGTTCCTCCCCAAATCACCTGTATCCATCCCTTTCCCCACCTTTGGTTCCTCCCTGAACATCCCAGAACAAATTCCGTGCAATCCCACAATACTCTCCCCACATCCCGCAGCGTGTCCACACCCCGGGGCAGTGACCCCGGTCCCAAAGCTGCTCCGGCATCGCGCAGAGCCCCCAGCTGCTCGCTCCCAGATCAGCAGCACGCTCCCCAAAGCGGGGGAGACACCAGCCTCGCCCCCCCATCTGCCTCCGACGCTGTTTTTTCCCAGTGACCCCGTACGCCCCATAACTCCTGGCACTGCCACCGGTCCCGGCGCTGCCCAGGGACCAGCACGGCCATCGGAAATCTCGCTCACCCCCACCCCAGTCCTGCCAGATCCCTCCTGGGCTTTCCCGGTTTGAAAGGGGAGGTTTAGGTTGGCTATTGGGAACCATTTCTTCCCCGAAAGGGCTGTCAGGCCCTGGCACAGGCTGCCCAGGGCAGTGGTGGAGTCCCCGTCCCTGGAGGGATTGAAAAGCCGTGTAGATGTGGCGCCTGGGGACATGGGTTAGTGGTGGCCTTGGCAGTGCTGGGTTAGCGGTTGGACTCGATGACCTTGGAGGTCTCTTCCAGCCTGAAAGATTCTGATTCTATGAATTCCTACGAAGCGGTGTCACCCCAGCCCCGAAATGCGCTGCTCAGAGCCGTGCTGACGCTGAGCAGAGCCTGGCGCTGGCTCCACGTCTCCCAAATTACCGCCGTGTCACAGCTCATCTTACAGCATCTCCAGGGAGTATTAAAATGATTTTTTTTTTTTCATTTTCTCACTCTATTTCTCTTTTTCCTCTTGGAAATACAGGATGACACTGTGTGATAAGGTCTGTCACTTTAAATTAAACCAGCTAGACTGTTTTTTATCCTGCAATAATCTGAATGTAGATAAAATACGATATCCCCGGGAAGAAAGCAGCCATCAGAAGGGAGAAAGGGACCAAAAACCAGATACCTGGATACCTCCCAGGATTAACCATGGGCTTTTCAACTCTATATCATTCTGACAGCTTTTCATTAACACAACAGCAATCAGATTTCATTGTCTTCAAATATTTACAGCATGGCCTCCGCGGGGTCAGTATTTGGGGCTCCCCGTGCAGACGAGATGGCAGCAGGGACGGGAGCGGCGAGGCCGGGGGGCACCGAGGTCCTCCCAGCCCAAAGCCCGTCCGCCAGAGCCAGAGCGGGCGACAAACCCTCCTCCATCGCCATCGGCACGTTTTGCTCTTTAGAGAGCCGTTCCCAGCCTTCGTAAGGACTCGGGACAGGAGGATGATCCCGTTAATGGGAATGGAGCATTTAAACTTTTCCCACTCACCTAATTAGCTGCTAACCCAAAAATTTTGGATGGTTTTGGAAAACGCAGCTTTGAGTCATAAAAAAATCCTCGCAATGAAATCAGTAGCAGCAATTCAGAGCAAAGACCTGAACCTCTGCGGTGCTGGCGTCACCCCCTTCGGCGTCACGCCTGACTAGAGGTATTAAGGAACTTGGGGAAAAGCCGTAATGAGCCAACAGGATCAAGGAAGACAAACACATCTCAGAAACCACGGGCACCGGAGCTCGTGTAGGGCAGACAGAGCTCCTTCATCTACGTGCTGTGCAAATCACGTTGCTGGAGCTGAGGATCCTTCCGCGGGGAAAAGCGCAGCAGGCGGATGTAATCATCTCCCACAAACGCTGCCGGGAAGGCGAGAAGCTCAAAGGGATGAAATGTCACCAGCCTGTTTCAGCTCATCCCTGGAATTATTTCCCATTAATCCCAGTCTCTGCCTCCGGATTTACCACCTCTCTGACCGCTCCAGCCGCTCTGACCCAGGCCGGCCTCCCCGTCCCCCGGAGCGGCTGGGGCTCTGTGGGCTGCAGCACCATCACTGACACACAACCGGGTGGGACGAGGCTGAAAACAACAGCAACCAACCAAAATGTGTCTAAAACCTGACAAGACGCATTTCCAGGAGCGGTGCCTGCTGCTCCTTGCACCTCCCATGCTCCATCTCCTCCCCGCTGGGACCGTCCTGCTTCTCCCGCCGGATAACTTCGCAGCCCACACAGCGGTCCTACGTCCTGGCCCAAACCAGGGACTCGGGATTCGACTTCTCGTTTGGCTTCCAGGCGGCACAGCGTGGCCCAAGCATGCCTCATACAAACCCGCTTTTCCTCCGAGATCTCACCGGTGCAGGGCGTTATTTTTTCCAAACTCGCCCCTACGCCCACAGAAACCGAGGTGCTCGCAGACTTGCGGCTTTGCCCCCCACAACATCCTTTTCAGTCCCTTCTCTTGCACGTTTCGCTGAAAAAAAAAAAGCCTGGCAACATGGTTTGTCCGAGAGGCAGGTCTCTGCCGGCTCCTGCGTGGGACCCCGGGAGAGCGGGGGGATCCTGCGGGTCCCCCCGGCACCGAGCTCCCGTGGTGATGTCTTGGCCAAGCCTTGCTGTGAGCCCGGCCATGCCTGCACGCTCCCCTGGGGAGAAAGCGGGGAGGACGCCCGTCCGGACGAGGCACGCGTGTGGATAAATGTATTTTCAACTGAGATGCTCGAATACCGGCTCTATGGAACGTGCTTACTGACACAGAGCACTGAAAATGCACCAAATAGCAGGTTAATGGGTTCTTCGGCTCTCCTGCGAGGGCCAGCGGGCGCACGCTGTGGGCACGGGACATGATTTGGTGGGGCTGTCAGCTCGGAAATAGGAAGCCTTCACATGCACAGCTAGCCTATGCGGCAATCCCACAGCGCCCAGAAAATACCCTGCTTCCCTGCATCACGTCTATTTAACCCTGCATGGAAAACTTTTTGATTAGCCCATCATTTCTGGCTTTATTCTTTTTCCTCCGCTGTCAGAGCCTTCCTCTCACCGGGAGGAATACGCCAGCTCCGTGCTGGGGCCATATGCACGATGCTTCTGGGTGCAAAACAACAATTACCGGCCCTGGTAATGGCTGCGGCTCTCGGGGCCGTGACCTGGGGAGAGAGCCGGCTTTACAGACCTTGCAGATGTCGCACCCAGGAGCAAAGACAAGCGACAGTGATGATGAAGACTTCAGGCCTTACATCGTCCCATAACAATTAGTCCCCCAGCTGGACCAGGGAACACAGCGGAATGGAGAAGTTGTTTAAAAAGAGACGAACTCAGATTATCTCCGCACAGCTCGACAAGGGACGCTGATCTCGCCCAGAGGCGGGTGAGGGGTGGGTTGGGGGGAGCGTGAGCACGGCCCGTGTTGTGCTGGAGCTCCCCGGCCACCGCAGCCCCAGCCCTGGCAGCGGGGTGGGAGGGAGGATGGGGGCCGGGGAGGGGTTATTCCCACCGCAGGCACTGCCATTGGGAAGGGGGTACTTCTCCGAGCAGCGCTGGACTGAAGGACTCTGCCACCACGTTTTGTGGGAACGGCTGGAGCTCCGCGTGCCGCCCGATGTCGGTGGGAAGGCACCGGCTTCGCCAGGAGCGTGCTGTGCTACCGGGATTGCTCACATTTTTAATTCTCCAAACTAAAAAAAAAACCCCAAACATATGCTGCTGGAGATTTTGGGTGAGGATCTGACCGCCCTCACTCCCTACCCTGCTGGGGTACAGTCCTCCCCACTTCAGACACCGCTGTAACTGGAGGTGGTGGCCGCACGGTCCTGCCGACGGCTGCAGACCCCTCCGGCCGCTCCTCGGGGTGCCCGGAGGCACGTCTGCGGGACGAAGGTGCTGTGTGCCATCCCACGGTGCTTCCCAGGCTGGCCGGCCACGCTTCGGGGGCAGGAGGGACACCCCGGTGGGGCTCTCCCCACTTCCCTGCTGCCGCCCGGGCTGGTGTCGGGTGCCTGCGTGGAGAGCGAGGCGTGAAGCTCTGCGGTGAATGCAAAGGAGGGGAGACAGCGCTGGGGAGGGCGCACCTGGGAATTGCCATTCTCCCGGCCTCTCCAGCTGCCACCGTTAATACTTGCTGTGCTCCTCGCAGCTGTCAGCACATGCTGTCTGCTGCTTTCTTCCCACTGCCGGAGCCCTTCCGTCCCGCTCCTCGGCTCGAATGCTAATATCTGACCATGGCATATAATTCATCCTATCAAAGGCAGGACAAGTATTTTAAATGCTGCAGTGATTCATGGTAATTAAAGAAACTCTTGCAAATGCTCATTCTCGGCTCCTCTTTCTCCATCCTCCCCACACTGGTGCGGCAATACAAAGTATTCACTGTTTAAGGTGATGGGAACAGGACCGCCAGCAAGCTGGCACCCCCCCAGATATGCCTTAAAATACTTGGTGAGCAGGACACTCGCCCTGAAAGCGCAGCTCGCTCCCCTGCCCCGGCGCAGGGTGAGACGGTGCCGGGCACCGCGCGTCGGGCCCCTCCTCGCCCCCGAGCCGGCGCAGATGCCGCCGCTGTCGCCCCCGAGAGACCGGGGAGCTGCCCGAGTTCGCCCCGATGCATGTGTGACCTCAGTACAAATTAGGCAAAAGCCAGATCTCCACATCTGTCGTGTACCCGACCGTACCAGCGAGCCAGGCACGGGGCTGGTCCTTCCCCGGGGGCTGGCGGTGTCGGGGAGCAGCGGGGCTGCGGGGAGGCACTGGGGAGGACGGGGAGGCGATGGCAGGAGGGCAGTGGCGGCTCCCAAGGTCTTGTGCCGGAGCACCCTGCAGAGCCTTTGCACCCCTTCCCTGGCACATGGAGGGTCACCCCAAGCAAACCGGTGCCCTCTCAGTCCCCACACTGGGGACAGCGGTTTCTGCCCAGAGCCGGCGTTTGCTCCTTGCCCACACTGCACTGAGACCGTCGGTGCCTCGTCCCAGCACCCCGTCCCCATGATGCCGGCACCAGCTTTGGTCCATCCCTCACTCTGCCGCAAGCTGGCACTGCCCCGAGATCACCAGTGGTGGGGACACGGTGAAGGATGGCTCGTCCCCAGCAGAGCAGCACCCTCTGCGCCGCTGCAGAGACGCCCGGCCGGTCACCGCTGCGCTCGTGCCTCTGCCCGCAGAGGTACAGAGGACGCTGCAGCTTCATGCCAGGAGTCAGGTGCAACCGAGGCAGCTCTCCTCGACGCCGAGCTGCTAACGTGGCCTTGGTGATCACCCCCCCCAAGGCACGCTGCCGGGAACCTTGTCCTGCGTGCTTTAAAGCGATGGGCTACCTGTGCCTTCGTCGCAGCCTGCGTGCTGGCAGGGCGCGTGCCTGCCGCCCTGCTCCCAGCACAGCTTGCTGGCAGCGGGGAAAGCCCTGGCATGGCAGTGCCACACCACAGACGTGCCACACCACAGACATGCCCCTCCCGTCCCAGCTGAACCGCGCCGTGGTCCAGAGCAAGGCTGGCCGGGGTGCCAGGCTGGGCGAGGGGGTGCCCGCGCCCCCCGGAGCTGTACCTCCAAACGTCCCCTTCCCCGAGGTGCTCCAGCCCCTCCTGTCCCTGCTGTGTTTGCCCCGTCCTGCAGCCTCAGGCACGGGTCGGCCGTGGGAAGGTTTTTGGGGCAAGGGGATGCTTTCTCCCGCTCTGCCCAGCAGCCGAGACGAGGCGCCGCGGGGACCAGCCCGCTCCCCTGCCGCCCCTCCTCTCCTGCCCCTTCCCACCCTACCTACGAGGAGGACCCGAACCCACCCCCTGGGTCTGGGTGCATCCACCTGCAGAGCTTTCCCTCTCCCGGGACTTCACTGCCCTTGCATTTTTTTCTTGTTTTCACAGCTTTCTCGCTGAGCTTGGTGAGGACTTTGACAAAAAAAAAAAAAAAAGACACTGTTTGTTTCCTCGTTGGGTACCAACCTGAACTGAGTTTGTTTAATCTGAATAACTGCAAACCCTTTGGGAAATTCATGCTAAAGTTATGAAATATTATTATCTCTAGCTCTCAGAATTAATCTGCACAATTAAGTAAAGTACTTTTTCATTTAGGACAATTCAGGATTTAAAACAAACAGTAGGGCAGAGGAAACTCAACATATACTTTGTGTATGCAGCCAGCATACCTCCAAACATTAACTGTGATTTCCAGTACCACATCGGAATGAAGTAGAAGCCGGAATGCCGTATTTAGGAGACACTTATGCGGAGCCTCCGGTTTTTGGTCCAGGGGGAGACAAAAGGAGGGTGGATGCCGCACCGCTGGCAGTGACGGCTGCGTGAGCGTGGCTGGAGTCAAACAGCGGCTCCGGCCGGGCGGGCAGCGCCTGCGACCTTCCACGCTGGGGTGTTCTCCCGTGCGGCGTGCGGGCAGGTCTAGGGAGGGGCCGGGGGGCTGCGCAGCACGAGGGGGGTCCCGCCGCGGGATCTTGGTCAAGGAGAGCAAAATGTGGGGTGAGGTGGGAGCTCTGGCGAGGTGGAGATGCTCGCTGGGGCGCGCGAAGCTGGACGGATCCGGCAGAGAAAAGGGGACCCCAAAGCGGTTGTGCAGGGAGAGCTGCAGAGAGAACCAGGCGGGAGTTAGAAGCTGTTGTTCCCTACGGAGATGTCCAGGGCAGAGCCCGGAGGGGGGCCGTGCTGGCAGCGCCCGGCGGCACAGAAAGCCTCTGCCTGCCCAGAGAAAGAGTCGTGGACACCAGAACCCCCTTCATGGACACGCTCCCTCTGTCACCGGGAAAGGCAGCCGTAACCTGGTGGGGAGGAGGAGGACACGAGTGAGCAACGCAGCCGACTGCTGTGAGAGTCAATGGAGCCTGTTACGAGAACGCGGATCTGCGGAAGGCGGTCCCCGGTGCCCGCTGCTGCGGCCCAGGAGCTCGCCAGGGCCGTGGGGAGGGAGCCGTGACTCCGGCTGGGAAGAGCCCAGTTCATTACAGTACGTTCTGCGGGTGAGTAGGAGAAGGGGGAGAAAAACCCCCTTGCAATCCCCCCGCCACAGCGGAAGGCTTTGCAGCAAGAGATCGGTGGGGCATAAATACCTTTAATTCCAGCTAACCCCCATTACTGCAAGAGCCCGGCTGCAGAGCGGACATCCCCCAGCCAGCAGACAGCATCGCCTGTTACCGCAATCCAGCACAGGCCCTTGCGGGGCATTCCGACACCTGCCGGGGCCTGGTGCGGGGTGGGCTCTGCGGGAGAGAGGGGCAGCCTGTGGCAGGGTGAAGCCCCCAGGGCGGGAGCACCCCGCTGATCTCAGCGCTTCTCCCAGCAGCGGCACAGGGATGCGCGGAGGTGTCGGTACCTCCTGCAGCCCCGCGACCGAGGCAGGGGCGAGCAGCGGTGCCAGCCCTCCCTGCCGCTCTCCAGCACCCTGCTCGAACAGCGGGGCCCGATTCCTTCTGCTTTAACCACAGGCCAAGACCAGGCGCTTTTTGGTCCCCATCCCCGCACTGGGCTCTGGGGCTGCAGGCTCCCGCTGGTGGGGTCCCACTCTGAGCCGGCTGTGCTGTTTCAGGCTCCTTTTCAGCCTCGCAGGGCAGCCTCAGCAGCTGAGATCTGCAGAGAGCGCTTCGTTGCCAGCCCAGCGCTGCCCGAGTGCTCCTGTGCCGCCCTGCCAGGGCTCGGTTTGCCGGGGCAGCCCCTGCAGCCTCCCAGGGCGAGGGCTCCCAGCAGCACCCAGCTCCCGCATGCACATTTCCACGGGTCATATCACCTCCCCGAGAGCAGGGAGCACTTGCTGATCGGGGGGGGGCTGCTGGCGAGGGGGCGCGGATCACATCCCGCAGCCCACTCCCCAAATCGCTGCCGGTGGTCCCGCCACGGAAGACCAGCTGCTGCGGATCCGCTTGCCCACCGTCCCCAGGCACACATGGCCTTGCAGCCGCAGGGACAGCTGCTCCTGCACGGGGACAGGTGGCAGGGAAGGCGGTGGCAGCCGGGCACGGCTGGGGACGAGCAATGCCCTGGGACGGGGCACTGCTAATAGGGGTGCAGGGCTCACCCCTGGGCCTCAGGGGAAGCCCCGTGCAAGCCCTGGCAGCATCGCGCCTGCCATAGCGGTGCCAGGGGCACCCCGACATCCGTGCCCGCGGCCGCACGAGAGAACCACACAGCCAGCGCGGAGTTGTTCGGTTTTATTGAACGGGGGGTCTCGGCTGGGTGAGGGGGGCCAGGGCTGCCTGGGGGGGCCCAGACTCCCCACGCGTGCCTGTCGCTGCGTGAATCAACACTGACATCCAGTGACCGCCCAGCCCCACTGCAGGTTTCTCTCCATCATCGCTCAGCGAAAGAGCTCGCAATTAAAAAAGAAAAAAGAGGTTTTTCATTCTCCTGCAAACAGCCTTGGAAAGCTGTTCCTCGGGGGAACGCTCGCGTTTTCCCTGGTCCTTCTGAACACCATGAATTAAAGCGGACGAGGAAGAGACACGTGTCACCGGGGGAGCTCCAGCCAGCTGCGGCCCGGGCAGCCTCTGGCACCCCACCTCGGCGCCGAGCTGCCCAGCGGCCGTCGCACCACGTAAATCCCCCCACACCCAATATCGTCTCTCGTTCCCGGGTTCAGGTACCAGCCCTGGGCAGGGCCAAGGGAGGTCCCCTGTCCCCAAAGCCGAGGTGGTCCTCGAGCAGCACAAGCCGGTTGCTGAGGCAGGGGGGCACCACGAGGCTCTGCCCCATTTCCTTCACCCGGGGATGGAGGAGCTGAACTCCCCTCCTTGCCCCAAAAACGCATCCCTGAGCCTGCTGGGCTGCCACCCTGAACCCGATGTCGCCTGGGCCATCGCTGTTTGCAGTGCCTGTAACGCAGCCGCAGCCCTGTGACCCTCGCAGCACCCTGCGTGCAGCAGAGCAGCACCCTGCACAGCACCCTGCACAGCACCCTTCGTGCAGCAGAGCAGAGCCTGCAGCTCGGGGGTTGTTTCGGTGCCTGTCTGAGGATACAAGAGTGTAAAAAGTATAAACACAAGTATAAACCAGTCTCCCTCCGCCTCTCGTCTCGCCGCGCTGCGGGCAGGCAGCCCTGCACGCCAGAGCCGCCCTCCCTGGGCTGGAACGCGGGGTGTTTGTAAACCCCGTGTGCCTGCTGTCGTGTGACGGGCAGTTTGGAGCTGACGGATCGGGGCTTTCAGCATCCCTTGGTGACTCAACCATTTACCTGTGCTGGGAGCAGAGGCAAGCAAACACTTCACCTCAGTACATTTTTTCTGGCAATATACGTATTAGTAATTTGAAGACATTAACTTTTTATTTAGGGTATTTAGGGAAATACATCCATCTGTTTGTCCCTGACAGGGAGGGATGCCTGAAGCTTCAGGTGCATTTTTTTCACCGTATAACGGGGCTCAGCACCCCCCAGACTCCCACCAGTTAACCCAGCTCAGCACAGCCTGAGCATCCACAGGCTCTGAAATAAACGGGTGCCCCGGGGCCACCCTGCACTGGGAGCACCCGGTGCCGGCGCACGGTCGGGAGCAGCCAGCGGCTCCCTGCCGTGCCAAACCTCACAGCGCAGCGCTCAGCGTTGATTTTAATCGGAGTAAAATTTGGGAGGGATTTAGTCTCAAAATAAATCCCTTCCATCCAGGTCCTGGAAAGCAGGAGTCATTCAGAAATCCCCCTGGCTTGTGAGGAAGGAGCATTTCCAGTGCCGGTAACCCCTCCTAGAAAATGTAATTCAGTGAATGCGCTACTGCCGCTTCACGGCGAGGTCCGTAACTGCCCTGAACCCCAGCTATCCAGGGGGGCTCTCCCCAGGGATCCTGGCTCTGCCCGGGCATCCTCTGCCACCAGCATCTCTCCCAGGCCCCCGCGGTCTCGCACGGCGCGGGCAGCACACGTGTCGCCCACAGACGGACAGACAGAGCCATCTGCAACCAGCCCTTGTTTCTGCTTTGGTTTACCTCCTCGTTTTGACCTTTCTCTGCTTTAAAAAACATGTTTGCTTGTCTTCTGGGAAACCCCGACCTTTGCTGTTTGAAGCGCGAAAGCCTTTCTCTGCGTGAGCGCTGTCGGAGGCAGCAGAAGGGCCCGGCAGCACGGCACCGTGGCCACCCTGCGCCGGCACCGTGCGCGGCACGGGGTGCCATCCCGGCAGGCGTGGGGCAGCCGGCGCCGCGGGCAGCCCGGCAGCCCGGCGAATCATCTCATCGGCGATACGGCGGCTTTCTGCGGGGAGGCACAGACCGACTGCGGGGAGCCTGATTTTAAAATTTAGCAGATGATAACACTCTGCAAGGCGTAAAACACGAATTGCATAACATCAAATGTATTTTCCACCACTCCTGCTACTATTAGGCAGCATCAATATTAAACAGCCCGCAGGAGGAAGGACTGAGAGCGGCAGGGCAAGCGAGGAAGACCAAGGCTGGGGAGCAGGGATGGGCGGGATGGAGAAACCCGGGCTCCCAGCTGTACCTACCTGGGCCATACCCAGCCGGGATGGCTTTGCCGTGCCAAAGGGTGAGGCTCCCTGGAGAAAAAGCAACCTGATGGAGGAGGTGCAGCCTTCTCCAACCTTTAAAGACAAACTGGGACAAAACCCAAGCTGCAGCTCAGCTGCTCCCGTGCTTCAAGGCCGCTCCGTGCAGCCCGTGGGTGGCATGCGGAGCGTGGCGAGGCGGTGGGGGGTTTGCAGCCCCGGCCACGCACCCCTTCCCTCTGGGGATGTCTGCGGGGTCCCTGCAGCCCCACGCCAAGCCGCCCCCCACTCGGACCAGGGCTCTCCCGTCTCGCTTCGCAATCGCCGAGTGGAGCAGGAGGCACTCGGCTCCCGCGGGGACAGCCGCAGGGGTTTCTCCCCTGCTGTAAGGCAGAGCAAGGCGACAGCGGGGCAGGCAGGGACCTGCTGCCCGCCTGCTCCCGGGACCCTGCCCGCAGGAGGGCACCGGCCCAGACGTCGGCGTAGGCACCAACCAAGGCATAACAAGGCATAACGCTCCCTACCGTCGGAAGCAGCAATGGGCACGTCTCGCTTTGGTCTTTTAATGTACTAAGAGGTCCCCACACAACTCTGCGGGGTGCGCAGTACCTGTGTGCATGCGTCGCTCCCGCGGGCAGGGCAGGCAGCGACGGGCAGCCAAGTCCTTCGCGGCCAAGACCCGGCTGGAAGCGGCTGCAGCCGGGAGCCTTTCATTGCCTCTCCTTCGAGACGCAGCCTCTGTTCTGCGGGCAGAACCCCGCACGAAGGGCTGCAGGCACCTGGTGTATTGATACCTGCTCCGAGGCTTGGCTCCCACCCGCAGCCTGGCTCTTACCTTCGGTCACTCCGGTGGCCCCGGCTCATTGCTGTGGCTGGAGCACAGGCAGCGGCTGCCCGGACGAGGCAGCAGATCCGCGCTCGTGCTCGGGAGGCTCCGTTCACCTTCGCTCAGCAGAAGCCTGGGTTTCTCCTTGGCTTGCAGGAGGGCTCGTGCCCGACGCTGTGTTATTTCCACGCTGCTTCTTTCAGTGCTGACTTTCCCGCAGCATTTGTCTGCTGGCTTTGTGCATTAGCGGGGTGATTCCCCTGCTTTGGCTCAGGCCTGGCGTCTGCGACTGAGCAGAGCCGGCGGCAAGCTTCGTTTCAAAAATTAACTTGGAGAGCTGCTGCATCACAAATTGATCTAAAAGGATGGTGGCTGCATGGGTGCGCAAGGAGACCGTGCTGTGTGCAGCTTCCCTGCTTTGAAATGCCGTTCAGATGAAAGCTTCGGGGGAGTTTTTGTGGTTTATAACCTACATGCCGAAGAGGTGACCCTTAGAGCGCAGGGTCGGGCACACGCAGTGCAGTGCATTCCCTGCTCCTGTAACAAAAGCAGCCCCTGCAGTGGTTCATCCACTGCTGCAGGCGGAGGCTGGGGCACTCGGGGAAAGGTTTTCACCCCCTTTTATTTGCATCTTCAAATACTTTCCCTGAAGGAGACAAAACATGTTGTGCCTTTAGGGTGCTGGTGCCAGCAGAGGGTGACAGGATGGGTCCGTGGGGCCCACAAGCACCCCCTAATATTGGACCCTTGGGGCCCTGAGCACCTTCCACGGCGCTGACTGCGATTCGGGGTGCCAGCACCCAGCACGAGGGGAGCAGGCACAGCCAAGGTCCTTGCTCTTGGAAGCACGTGCAGGGAGCCCACGTTTCCCCATGCAGCCCAGGCACGGGGGGTTTGGGGGGCTGAGCTATGTGTCCCCATCCCTTTCTCTACAACAAAACCCCACAGGCATGTCCAAAACAAATAGTGAACCCAAACGTGGCTCCATGTTACTGAAAGATTTTTTATTGGAAGCTGAAAAAACGCAGGCAGCTCTTCCCTGCCCCATCCCCCTCTCCGGCCGTCCTGCCCGACCCGGAGCTGGGAGCAGCATCCTGCAGCTCCCCGCTCCCCCTGGTCACCCGCGGCTGGGATGGACCGGGGCTGTTTGCAGGAAAGGTCACAAATACGCAGCTTTTTTCAAAGGGCAGCCAAGCGGATGTTTCCCATCTGCGAGAAACTCAATAGTCCGGTTGGGTTTTGCCTGAGGCCAACCCCCCCAGCAGTGCTGGTGGTCTCCCGGGCCAGGCAGGAGGGGTCCCAAAGCCCCTCGCCCACCTCCCTGGGGCTGCTCTGGGCACCAGTGGGTGTATTCAGTCCGACAGCAGTGACCCAGGCAGAGAGTTTTCTTTTTTACTTTTTTTTTTCTTTTTCACCTTTTTTTCCCCTTTCCTGGGTGCTGCTGGAGGGGGCTGCTCGGCGACGCTCGTGTGTCCCCGCGCGCTCGGCTCACCCACGCTAGAGAGCTGCAACTGCTCCCGCAGGCAGAGGAGCAGGTCAGGCTGTCACGCAGGCTTTTTCCTGAGCTATGGATTGATTTTGGCTTCAGCAGGGGTTTTCTTCTGTGTTTGGCTGTTGTGCTTTCCTGCAGCCAGGAGCCCCTCTGTTTCCAGGCTGAGAGGCTGCATTTTCTTCTCGCTGGCTACTGGGAGTCTCTTCCCTCGGCTCGTGCATTGGTGGCGGTTGTGGGATCATAGACTCACAGAACAGTTTGGGCTGGAAGGGACCTTTCAAGGCCATCCAGTCCAACCCCCTGCCATGAGCAGGGACATCCCCAACTAGATCAGGTTGCCCAGAGCCCCGTCCAGCCTGACCTGGAATGTTTCCAGGGATGGGGCATCCACCACCTCTCTGGGCAACCTGTGCCAGGGCCTCACCACCCTCAGTGTGAAAAACTTCTTCCTTCTGTCTAGTCTGAATCTCCCCTCCTTTAGTTTAAAACCATCCCCCCTTGTCCTGTCACAGCAGGCCCTGCTAAGAAGTCTGTCCCCATCTTTCCTATAAGCCCCTTTAGGTACTGAAAGGCCGCAATAAGGTCTCCCCGGAGCCTTCTCTTCTCCCAGCTGAACAACCCCAACTCTCTCGGCTTTAGATGAGATGTTGCTGCTCCTCCCTGCTCCGCTCACACCCTCCATAGCACTGGGAATCAACCTGTTCCATGGAGTCCCTCTGGGATACCCGCTCACGGGCAGCTTCTTCCCCGCCGCTGGCGCGCTCCTTGGCAATCATCGTCTGACGGCAAGGAGAGCCAGTGCAGCCCGTTGGAGAGGACTTAATAGGATTCATTCTTTCTTCACGGTCCCCTTGCTGCCTGCAATAGTAGTGCAGTTGGTAGGTACAGACTGTTGCATTTAGTTTAGGATACTCAGGAACCTTAAAATGTACCTATTAATAATGTAGAATGTGATCTCTTCATTCTGGATTGTTCAACAGGTGTGGAGGGATTCTGCAAGGCAAATCCAGGTGCACATCAGAATGAAATACCTGCTGCATCCTAACATTTATAACGGGCTGAACAACTGCTCCGCAGCCCGGAGGTGTTAGGACTAAAATATGTATCCAAATTTGCAGCTCAAAGCTATTGGTATGTGAATTTCGTCTCCAATTAAATAAAGCACTCAAGCATGCACTCAACTCTAACATCACCAAAAGCAATATCATTTTTCTACTTCAAAATGCGCAGGACTTGAATTTCTAATAGCACCGGCTAAGAACGCAGCCTGCTGCACGCCTCTGTGGGAGGGGAAAAAAGAAGTTTTTCCTCTCCCCTACAGAACCGAAGGGCACCGGCTATTTCCCTGCTAGTTAAATCCTGTTCTACCCACTCTGAAAAACTAAGTTTTCAAACTGAAGCACTTTCCTTTTCCCCTCCACTTCCCCAGCCCCTGCTGTCCCTTTGGTCCCCAGCTCTAACGTATCTTCACCCCGGAGTGCATCAGCTCCGGGGCGCAGGCAGGGAGAAAGCCGTCGCGATAACCGGCAGGGTCCCGACGTGCCGGACCAGGGAGCGAAATTGCCGGGGATTCACCGTCAGCCAGGACGGTGTGCCTTCCCCAGGACACCACCACGAGAACAGGTATTTAGGCGGCTCCTCAAGCTAAGCAAAGGTGTTTTTTCTTTGGGAGGAAGAATAACAGAAGTTACGCAATGGGGCTAACTTGGTCTGGCATAATCCATCATGGGGTTAGTCCCGCTCCTGCTCCCCACCTCCCCCTGCCCCCCGGCCCCGGCGCTGGCACTGCGGAGCTGCCCGGAGTGGCAGAGGGGACAGACCTGGCGAGAAGCTGGGGCCGAAAAGGGCCTGGATTGGAGGGTCTGGGCAGGCGGGAGCTGCCTTCTCCCGGCAGCTGACGGAGCTCGTGTGCCCCCCGGGGCGGGCTGCCCGCGCTGCCTGCAGAGCAGGGGGCAGGGACGGGAGGCAGCTTTCAGGCAGGGCTGTCATTTCCCCTACAAGCCTTCTCCAGAGTCCAGCAATGCCCAGGGAGAGAATCCCAGAATCCCAGAACGGTGGGGGCTGGCAGGGCCCTCTGGAGCCCACCCAGCCCAGCCCCTGCCAGAGCAGGGTCACCCAGCGCAGGCTGCACAGGGCCGCGGCCAGGCGGGTTGGAATCTCTCCAGAGAAGGAGACTCCACACCCTCCCTGGGCAGCCTGTGCCAGGGCTCGGGCACCTCACAGCGAAGACGTTTTTCCTCGCGTTCAGGCAGAACTTCCCGTGTTCCAGTTTGTGCCCGTTGCCCCTTGTCCTGGCGCTGGGCACCACTGAGAAGAGTCTGGCCCCGTCCTCTTGACACCCGCCCTGGAGATATTGATAAGCGTTGGTGAGGTCCCCTCTCAGTCTCCTCTTCCTCAGGCTGAACAGCCCCAGCTCCCTCAGCCTTTCCCCACAGGAGAGATGCTCCAGGCCCTCAGCATGTCTGTACCCTCCGCTGGGCTCTCTCCAGTAGCTCCTCGTCTTTAATCGTGAGGAGCAAGGGCTCCAGGGATCGGGGGAAGGCAAAGGCTGAGCGGGTGCAAGCCCAGGACAGCTACAGCACAAGGGGGTGGGCTGAGCAACTTTGAGCACAGCCTGCTCCAGGTGGCCCCGAGGTCCTTTTGGTAGCCCGTGGGTTATGGCAAGCGTTTCTGCTCCTTGGCTTGGCCATGCCATAGGAAACCCCACGGCGCTACCCTTCCCCTCGCTCTCGCGTAGCTCAGGCTTGGCTCTTCGGGGTGAGTTTGGGACATCGGCCACTTGCGGGAGGGACGTGTTCGTCTCAGCAGCTGCATGATGGAAACACCAAACAGTTTGGCTAGACAGTCACTACAGCACAGTTGAAAGGAGAGTAACTCGTTGCCATGTTGCTTATTCTTAAGACAACGAAGAAATTGTCAGAGGAATAGTTGTATTTTCAGGTATATTATGTAATGACATTATTTCAGTTTTGCCCATATCCTATTTTTTTTGCAGCTGGTACATGAATGTTTGGAAACACTTTAATCTGTCCGTGGAAGACGAACGTGTGCTTCCAGCTTACCCACGATCTGAGGACTGTGTAATACAGTTTCCAAATCTTTTTCTCACTTGCCAAAGGCATTTCAGAATTACAGAAATGCTGAGAAGTGTTCAGGCACGCGGTCCACAGTTTGTGCAGCTGGTAACTTCCCTAGCTATTAAAAATTACTTTGCAGAGCCAGTAAGACATCATTGTTGCAATTTTTAATTCTGACAAAGTTCAAGATGATGGAAAGACACTTTAGATGACTGGATACATCTCATTTTACAGTGCAATAGTCATTTTTATGCCAAGTCTTAAAATTAGAGTACTCTGATCCTGTACGTGCTGAAGCTTATGAAAGTGCATGAATAGTAAATTAAAGCAGTATCTGGGTAAAAAAAGAGATTTGATCACAAACTGCCTCCAAAAATTATGGGGAGAAGGGGCCGGCAGCCACGGCAGCGTGCCGGGGGCGGGAGACGCTGAGGGACCTGGGGGGGTTTGGCCTGGAGAAAAGGAGGCTGAGGGGAGACCTTCTCGCTCTCTGCAACTCCCTGAAAGGAGGTTGGAGCCAGGGGGGGTCGGTCTCTTCTCCCAAGGAACAGGCGACAGGACAAGGGGAAACGGCCTCAAGTTGCGCCAGGGGAGGTTTAGGTTGGATATTCCTTTTACCATTATTTTCCTGGCCCTTCCTAAAACTAAGGTCTGTGTATTAAGTACACCTGGGACCCAAAGAGGAGCACGACAGTAGTTGTGTACCGTACTGCCTAGTCCTGGCCTAGGTCAAATGCTATGCAAGGTGTTTGCATTCTTCTGACAAAACCTTTTTTTAAATGAGGAACTTTATGCTAAAATAAACTGGAAAAAATCCTCACCTGCCCTGTCTCCCTGTCAAATGTGTTTTGAAGTGCCCGCTCACACCACTTAAGAACTACATCGATGTGTAATAGCCACTTGCAAACTTGGGGAAAGCTAAAACTAAGTCCTTGATGGGTAGTACCTGGAAGTGTTTTATTAATGTAGTAAATTTTTTTTTTATCATCTCCCCCCCCCCCCCCCAATTACCCGAGTATTTTCCTTCAGCATGAGTAAGCCTCTAACCGGCAGTGTTTTCTAGCTGGAGTTCACAGGCTACACGATTAGGGGTGTTTTGTGGACAGTGTTGTTGAGTACCTGCGAGTACCAGTGGTGAACGGCACCTCCTACAGCAGCGACCAGAGGCTGAATTCAGGCCTTGGGCAAGAAAGCAAGTTCAACACACTAATCCCTGCTCTCAACTATGTAAAAAAATTAACCATTTCTGCCTGTATTTAGATTAAGACAGCAAAATATAGTTTCACCATGCAACTGCCAAACCTTAAATTTCCATTTCGCTAATGGAGAGAGGGCTGCCTGTCGTTGCTTCATGTAAACCATCACCCGAAGCGAAACCAGCCCCTAAAACACAGCTGTGAAGAGCTGTCTAGCAGGAAACCAAAATCATTGAGCTGCCAGCCCTGGGAACAGATGATGTTTCTGCAGAGCCACGCAGTGACACTGGGTCTTCACCAGGAGAGAACAGTCTGTACGGGACTTTGTGGAGCGAGCTCTTCTGCCAAGGAAAGCAGGATCAAGCGGGTCTGCATGTTCCTTCGATGGCGAGTGATTCATTGGGGAGAGGGTAGTTACGGCTACAGGGACAGATGGGAAATAACAAGCCAGATACTAAAATCCTCTTCCACGGGAGCTTCTAACACCAGCGGGGCAAAGACCCAGTAACACAGTTACCGAGGGCTGGGTCTTGCAGCCAGCCCAGCCCTCCCACGAAGGGTAAGCACCCTCCTGCTCACCTCCTTCCTTCGAGCCGTTTCCGTGCAGGGTGGAGGTACCGCCGCCTGTGAACAGCAACTCAAAGATGCTACTGCATTAGAAGAGAAAACTAAAGCTAAATCTTTACATTCACCAGCCAACGAAAGTGTAAAAATAAGTTTTTTCCCAGGTTTATTTACTAAATTGATTCACATTCAAGGAAATAGTTACAACAATGCGTACAGAGCATTATCACAAGAGCAAACACACGGAGAACGCTAGTAAAGACCGAGAATGCAGGTTACAGTTATTTTCCTGTTGAACTCAAATGCCACTTTTGTAAACAATAACAAAACCAGAACATTGCTGCTAGAAAAGATGTACACATAAAAACACTCTACGTACACAAAACGACATATATCATTTTATACTCCCAACCAAAGCACTCCGGTCAAGTCCGAGTACAATTTGGTATTCTCTGTACAATTATTAAATCCTGCTAAAAATTATAGTTATCCTTGGGTTTAAAATACAGCACAGCGCATAAGGCAAAAAAATAGGAATTATCATCCAGTTCTTTGCGTTTCAGTTAAATATCAAGAATTTAAGGCAAGCTTGGACATTTTGCATTGTTTCATATAGTGAATGGGACTTACAGATGGCAAATTCACAAAAGTAACACACTATCTCCCAGAAAAAGTGAGCTGTTTGTCATGCATACTGGACACATTTGCCCCTCTAGAGATTCCAAGTAGACTTTCTGAAAGAAAAGCATTCCTAGTAGGAGAGACTGTCAAGCAGCTTACAGATGAGTATCTTAACTAAAAAAAGCAGAAATTCAGGAACTGTATGTACACATATAAACTCATACCCATTTTAAAGTGCTTTACAGATAATTCTGAGTTATTAAGAAATAGAACTGGATGATAATTTATAGTTGTATGACATCTTATTTGAAGGTCCTTAATTTTTAAACTGCAAGACAGACATCGCCATGAGAGTATTATTCTTTAAATGCAGATTTAAACCGACTGTTGCGTCTGATCTTCCTATAACCAAGCACTTCAGTGACCAGGACAACGAGCACCCAGAACAGAAAGTGAAGATGGCGCGATTTTGAGTGACACGATCCCTAAGTTGATACACTGTTCGATCCATTTCCAGCTAAACAGTTCATCTAATTACAGCAGTATATTTCATTCGGTATTTTTCCCATTCTTCACACCAAGCCTGCATACTAAAAAATGGTTTATGCCGCTATCTTAAATTTAGGAAGACGGCATTACACAGTATGGGCTCAATCCCTGTGCCCGAATTTAACATCGCCACTGCCTAGGCAAAGGGAGCAAAACGTTTTGCAATTTCAAGTGCTTTGACTGCCATAAATGAAAGATGTTCATACAAAGATTGAATAACCACCACCTGACCTATGAATTTTTTGTTCTGATGAAGTCATAATGATTTCTATACCTTGCCCCACTTTGTACTAACTGAAAACAGTGTTTACTAACACTTCCAGTCAGAACACGTATACGAGCATCTTCATTCATGGCATCCTACTGTAGTTAAACTCTAAAAGGTATGGTACATACCGAGCTACGTGGAAAGCCTCCTATCAGTAAAAGGCATAAACTTCTCTTTTAGGTAAGGAATTTTTCTTTTTTTTTTTTTTTTTTAAATATTAGTTTGTGACGCGTCTTTCTCTCAGGTGTATATTGGAAAATATGATAATCAATGGCATCTCTGAAACAGACGGAAAAGCAAAGCAGCACACGTAAGCTCGCAGCTCGTGCGTTTGCCTGAACAGAACGAGCAGGCAGGCTGAAACGTCCCCCTCGGTCCCCAGCCCGGCTCCCCTCCCTCCTCCTCCCCACACGCAGACAGGCAACACGCAACCGTGCCGCTACGTGTCCTATCCACACATGCACTGGAGTAATTAAATTGCGCTATTATTGCTATATAATTAGAATCCTTAGTGGGTCAAATAAACTGCACTGAAAATGCTGAAATTGTTAATTTTATTTGCTTTTAAAGTCCTGCTTAATTCTACCAAATTTGAAGAACACGTGCAGGATTTTATAGTCTGTGCAACACCTGTTACCTATGAACAATATTTTATGGTGAAAACACCCTCGTCTCCTTGACTGCTTAAAATCTGAACGCTAGCGTGTGGAAGAACAAGGAACGCCGCTGTTTGCCTGGCTGCAATTAGCTCTGCAGGAACTTAGAATAAATCAAGTACACTCAAACCCCCTCTACTTAGCATACTTACAAAGAAATGGCTTTTAAAGCAACTATTTCAAATATTATTGCACCTTCAAAAATAATACTATATGGGCTTGAAAAGCAAGGGGAAACAAACATTAATTTAACATGTTAAAACAAGGGGCAAATAACTCTGGAGGCAGAAAAATTCTTCAGTACCGGGCCTGGCAATACACGCACAGACATCAAAACAGAAATTCAAGAAAACCATGATTCCTAGTTAAAATCAGAAGACAAACAAAAACATTCTAAATTAGCTAGAATTCATATTTATTCAGTCATCTATTTTAAATAATGGTTCTAACCCACAGCATCACTTTCTATTTATCTGCCCCAGTCTTCACTAAGTTTAGGGCTACCACAAAATTTCTCTCTCGAGATTCTGGTTAGTCCCAGGAGCCGACCTTCAGCGCTGCGTTACACAGGACGCCCGCTCGGGACGAGCAGCTATGTCCTGTGCTTTTCATCCATCGCAACTGGTGTTAAAGGCAAGACTGTCTAAAGAACCCGAGATGGGATCTCACTAGTCACTCCCTATTTATGTATTTGTGAGAACAGGAACAAGAAACGTAGATCTTCTGAAAAAAAAAAATGTAACAAACGTAGAGCTCATTCAGTACATTGTGTTACTCTTGACAGTTTTCATAGGCACGAATGTATCAAGCAAATAAGAAACAAAAACACTAGAACAATCAAAACAATCATGCTTTATGCATACTGCACTAAAATCAGTAACAGCCTTATCGTTAAGTCCTACATTTAGCACCATTTTTATATCTGAACACTCTGAGAAAGCAATCATACATTCTTTTAAAAAAGGAAGTTAGGGAATATGGACACGAGTGCGCTTGGGAGGAGGACGGGATGGATTCATTTTGGAGTACTGATTTTATATCATGCTATGAACGCTGCTGTGGCATCTTCCGATGCATTACTGTTGTAATTTTTCCTTGTATTACAACTGAAAACACACAGCAGACTAGCAAGATTAAGTCTTTTAATCTAGCACTCATTGAGCCCCAAAAAGAAAATACAAGGGAAGTTAAAAATGTGATTTCACTTCATCAGATCCAAAAATTTCGTGAGGAGGCAATAAATTTGCCTTGTAAATTCCTTTAAGTAGCTACTAATTACCATCCCAGCCCTCCTACCAGTAAGTGGGTAACAAAGGAGAGCGTACAGGCAACATACTATGGCATTTATTATTTACAAACCTTGAGATACAGAAACAAGGCAGCCCTTTAGTTACTGTTCATAAAAAAAATTATGAAGCACTGGCGTTTTCTTAATACGAAGACACAACCAGACAACTATCAGCAAACCGTCCAGTCATACACCACATTCACGCGTCTCGCACCCCAAGCACAGTAAACTTCATGTTTCATAGTAGGCAGAAGGAGGAGAGAAAAGCTCTAGAAAGTGAAAGGGTTAGATATACAGTAAGGTTTCTAACCATATCCCAGGCATGTACAGTACTCTCTAAAATTCACTGCCCTTAACAGGATGCTATCTAAACCCAGCTGGTAATAAGCTTTCCACTCCTTCTGCCCCTGTCACTAAAGTGACAAAGGCCAATTACCGCAAGAAAACAAATCCTTCCTCATTTCAATCCCAACTTCACCACGTTCCTCCAACTTTCCAACTCCAGAAAACGCAGCTCACGGTCTCGGCCAGCAGGGTTTATTTTCAAGCAGATTAAGCTCCATCTTTGCATCAGGTCCGTAAAGTCCCACATTTCATCAAAGCGCAGTCAAACCAAAATTGCACCGACAGTACATCATCCCAGCAGAGTCCAGCCAGGTATCCGAGATGGGATCGTATCTCTGTACAGTGTTCAGGTAGGACGACCCTGAATGACCTCCCACGACATAAAGGTAGTTATCAATTACAGCTGCTCCAACTCCTATTGGAAAGGAAAAAAAAGTTGCATGATCACCAAGGGGGGAAGCAAGGAGTATTTTTGTTTCTAATTGGAACCCTGACACGCATCTCCTCTTACAGCTGAACAGACAAGTTCTCGCAGCCTCTCCTCCTTTGGGCTGTCTTTAAAGAAAACGGGTGTACATGACGAGACCCTCTCTGTTCAGGTCTTATGCTCCTTTTTGAGTCTTCTCGCGCCCTTTCCTACAGCAAAGCAACGCTCCTCTGTCCCAATACTCCTTGTCAAGGAGACAGAGGAGAGGATGCACTACTGATTCTCAACATAAAATAAAATACAATAGAATAGTAACCACAGAATTGCTGAAACTCACTCAAAACTAATCAAAAATTAGAAGGTAGAGTAGAAATATTACTTCATATTATTTTTGTTACAGCTCAGTATTAATAAATGGGACTGTACTTAAAAATAGAGAAATAAATACTCATTCTTTCACAGAGCTGATGAAGTGATCTTTGGCCCAGCCCACAGATGAAGTACAATGCTCTGCAGACAAGTCACTGTAGTTTCATTGCAGCTTCTATCGGGTCAAACGGCAGTTTATTTCTGAAAGGACACCCGAGTTACCTGCTGAGAGTTTTGTATGTCCCTACCTGTTCTGGGTTCCTTCATGGGTCGACACACGGTCCACTGATTTTGATGAGGATCGTATCTCTCAATGCTCGATAAGTGAGACACACCATTGTGTCCACCTACTACAAAAATGAAGCCCAGCATGACACCGACACCAAAGTTTATTCGTTTATCGGCCATTGAAGCTACCGTCTCCCAGGAGTTCTTGCTTGGATCGTACCGCTCCATGCTGCAAATACAAACAACCAACTTGTGAGGCTTGGATTTTAGTGACATTTGAATTTCACTCCGCAAGAAACCTGCATTTGTCAGAGGTACATCTAGTTCTGCCAACCAGTATTACCACACACAGGAATAACTCACGCTAAGAAAGAGCGCCTGAGCTGATGGAAAACTCTGCGGCGTGGTTGCTCTGTACTACCCAATGGTAGTGCACAAGAAACTAAAGCCGGTGTTATCGCCTCAGAAGCGTAAATCACATCCCAGTGTCCTTCGACAACATAAAGCTTGTTCAGCTGGAGGTTCTCAACAGAGTGTTCCCAAGAAGCAGTTTTAATATATTTCATCCTGATGCAGCGACTGCAGTTCAGCCGCTTCTCTGATGTCCTCACGCCACTACCCTGGATCTTCAGGCGTTGAAACAAAGCAAGATTTTTGAAAGCTGGCTTCAGAACTGAAAGCTCTTTCAAGGATGACTGCTGCTATTTATAAAAAAGCAACTCATGGAAAACTGAACACAACGCAGATCTGAAGTGTATCTGTTTGGGTAACACATCAAACCAAAAACTTCCTTGAGGCTTGCCTGAAAACAACAGACAGAGAGGAAAAAATGTGGAGAGCATATCCCTCAGGAAAAGCGGTAAAGAGGTTGCTGATCAAAACACTAAGAATAGAAGAGGGCTTCAGGATAAAATGGAAACAAATTATCATCGTTGTTATTTTTTTTAATCACTGGAGCTGTACAGATGGTCAGAGTCATAGACACACTCATGGCACGTAGCCATTCCCCGGTCCAAAGTGTAGCTTCAGTAGCACAAGGGGGCAGAAAAGAGGGGAAGAGAAAATCAGAAGCACTACAGAGTTGGTGAAAAGGTGCTTAATTACACAGCAGTCCGCTTTCTTTTAATGCTAGAGCTTGTACGAGTCTAGTGACTGTATGGCATGGCATAGTACTCGCACTCTTGAATAATTAAAAACCCCAAAATTATTCAATAAAAAGTAAATTAAATTTAAAAGGGGAAAATAATGAAATATCAGATTCCAGTAACTCCACAGGAGCGGCTGGCAATTCCTTTCTGACTGAGGAAGAGAGAAGATGTGGTACAAGCAGTAAGGCTACTGCAGAATTTTAATGTTGGTAAGAGCTTTCCCTTTAAAGGCACCAGCTTGATAAAGACATTTCCTATTGCTCCAGTGTGAGTCGTACACTTCCTGAAAGGAGGTGACCGAGTTTACCTTCCAAAGACCTCTGAGCACACTGAGCATTCAACTTTTTGGAACCGCTTCTGGCAAGAGCAAGGACTTGATTATCTTCCTTTTCTGACGGTCTGTGCAACAAGGCTGCAGAGGCGCGAGCATCCCAGCGGTGGCACAGTACCTCTGGTACGCCCACTCCACTCTGCTTCCGACTTCCCTTTCTCTAAGCTACTACTAAAGCCGACAGTTGTGTATGGTACAAAGACGGTACGGAGCTAAGAGTGACCACACAGGACAACAGCGCAGCTTAATTGTTCCGGGTCAAATTCCCATGTGAAGAAATCCTAGAGTCAATAGAAAACTTTTAGAGATGGTTTGCTGGTCTATTAAGTATTTCAACTGCTATTACAGCTCATGTATTTTAAATACAAGAAATGAGAATAATGTCACATTAAGTTTCATAAACCTTTCAACCGTACCAAACAGTTTAACTTACTGCTCGTTTGTATTTCAGTAATTTAAAAAATCATTTGCATTTTCCAAATGAAAACTACTTAGCTATACTTTCCTATTTGGAACCAATCCTTTGCTTCACAAACTGTTTTATATAAAAAGTACCAACTATAAAAAGTAAGTACAATTAATGACTAGTACAATGCTGTTACACCACACTGTTAAACAATCAATCCATCCCTTCCTATAAGCAAGATTTTCATTCCTTATTCAGCTATTTAGACTTGTAGTTTATTAGTTTGCTTCCTGGAGGGACATAGGGCTGATTTGCTCCCATCTTAATGAAGAAAAGAGAGTACAAATGATTTCTTTGCATAACTAAATGCCCCTGTCCATCCATACAGAGCGATGTGGAACACAACAATTAAAGAGCATGCTGGTACCAGGAAACCTCCTCGTGAACGTGAGGCCTAAGCAAGCCCGCTTCCACCCAGGAGCCAGACTGGTAACCATCACCCTGAACTTTACTATTATCATTAGGACTACTTTTAAGATTCCAGCTGAGGTAGATATCTATCTTGTGTACATTAAGCACGTGAAAAACCCCATTCATTTCAAATCAGTGTTTCAGTGTTGAAGTTAACCACGCACGCGAACATTTGGCAGGCCTGAGGTACAAGGATTCGCACAGCGCTAAGCAAGCCTCTCCCGAGGGCTCGGTCACTGAGGCGCAGCGCCACGGCACACACACAAGTACGCAACCCTGGGGCCTGAGCAAATAAGCCCACACAATTCTGATCTGCTGAGTTAACCAGCTTGGGCGTCTACAAGGTCAGGTGTCTTGCACCACCTTGCTTAGAAATATGCATATATATCTTTGTCTTTACCATTTTCCCTTCTTAAGGATTTAAAACAAACACACAAACCCAAACAAACCAGCTCTGAGCTGGAACACGTAAAGATAAGTTAAAATAAAGATTTCCCAGCTGAATTATCAGGCTGATACTGCAGAACAAGGATTAATGAGGCCCACTGTGCATTACCAATCTATTTTAGAATAATGTTTAATTGGCTGCTGAACACAAGCTTAACAGCAAGTTTTGCTGATTTCCAGCTTATGACATCGAGCTCTGCACATCAAAAGCACCTACCTGTTCATATGGGCCGGACCATAGCCACCAATGGCATATATCATTCCGTCCAGGACAGCTGCAGCAAAACAACTTCTTGTTTTGTTCATTGGGGCCACTAGCTGCCACTCCTTCACTTTGGGAATGTATTTCTCTACGGTTCGTAAGTAAGACTGCCCATCGTAGCCACCTAAGGCGTAGAGCTCTCCTGCCAGGACTACCACTCCCAGAGTACTCCGGCTCTCAAACATCCTTTCAAGAGATGTCCAAGTGTTCGTATCGGGGTCCCAGCACTCCACTGAATTCTCGTGCTTTCGGTAACTGATGCCTTGACACACGTGGGTTGCGATCCCTCCTACGACATATATTTTCTGGTCTAGGACACATATTCCAAATTCATAGCGGGGAATGCTAAGAGGTGCCAGGCCTATCCAGGAGTCATTCTGGGGAAAATACATTTCAACGCTGAAATAGAAAAACAAAGATTATGTGAGCAAACCTAACTTCCTGAAGCTCTGTGAAGTGCAAATGAGCAGAGGAACACAGTCTTAAGAGTATTTCACATGTCCCATCCGACGTTTGCTGTTCCTTCCAACAGCCCAAACGTAAGCTAAAATCAAATGCCATTTACTGTTCTAAAGAGCTAAAAGCCACAGCCTCACAGCGTAAAGTGCGATGCAGCAACACAGCAAGTGCCACGGCACCAAGTCCGAGACCTGAAATGATGAGTTTTCAAAGTACAAACCAGGCAGACTGCGGAGAAGGCAGGACAGCATTGTGGATAACGGAAGGGAAGACAACACGGTGCTGACGCCACAGCAGCTTTTGGAGGTAGGCTGTGATTGGGGTAAGCTAAAAATACAAACCAAAGGGATAAGAAGGGTAAACTGAAAAAAACCCGAACAGCCACAGAGATGGGAGAGAGAGAAAAGGAGAATTAGAGAGGGGGAAGCACATGTCTGTATATACACGTACAAACACACATTTAGAAAGTATAAGTTGTAATTTTGTAAATACATATTTTACATGCACTGTATAATTTAAATGAAACATCAAAGCAGAACAAAGTAATCTGAAAAATCTGTTTTCAAAATGCTGCTTATTTGCATTTTCTTTTAATTATACTCAGTGTTAAAATATGATGGCTCTAGCCTATCATGTATAAAGTCTAGTCAATCTACGTAAACAGTTTAGTTAAAATTACTTAATTGATTTAAAAGAATATCTAGTACATAGGAAGTATGATCTGTTCAAAAGACATACAAGAAAACGAAGCCGCTGGAGAGCTGATAGCCACTGACCAAGAACCCAGCAGCTGGGACTGCCGAGACGCCAGGCTGGCTCTTGACACAGCAGCGCAGCTAG
Source organism: Phoenicopterus ruber ruber (assembly GCA_009819775.1). NCBI lineage: Eukaryota > Metazoa > Chordata > Aves > Phoenicopteriformes > Phoenicopteridae > Phoenicopterus > Phoenicopterus ruber. The sequence goes on from CM020219.1 coordinate 1,347,256, forward strand.
AGAAGAGCAGTACTAAATACATTCCAAGTCATTTTGTTATTACGAAGCAGTGGCTAAGTGAAAAAACAGCCTTCCTGTGAGCACAGATGAAAAGTAGAATGAGAATAGTGGAATTAACGTTTCCTACTTCACAATTTTAATTGTATTAGGAATTATTTGTTTAATTGATCTGTGACTTTTTTTTTGGTATGTCAAGAGCAATTGCTTAAACTTAAGTATGAACTGAAACAATAGCTTAGGAAAGACTAATATGAGTAACAAATTAGTAAAGGAGAAATTTTTGTATGCATTAAAACATGGTTAATAGTGGTAAAGAGGATTTTTGTTTAAAAAAAATAAAAATAAAAATAATCCAAACTACATTGGTATGTAATATTGTTGCAATCGTTGAAGAAGCTGTGAAAGAAAGAGCTGAAGAATATCAGAGGACGACTTTACTCACTCAAACAGATTGTTTATTAAGCACAAAAATCCCTTTATTTTTTAAATCTACAAACCCAACAATTCCCAGTCCCAACATCTAGTTTACTATCGATCCCTACTATCAGGAAAGTTAACTTTAAATAACTTTGACAACATCTCTAAACACAGGGAAAAGGCACATACAGGTCTTCCCAGGTTTTTAAGCGTACGTATATACACGCCAAGCACGGAACTGTTGCAGAACACAGGTGTGTATGTGTAAGTACGCATATATACGCAGGCCTACACATAGTTTAACTGCTATTTCTGGAAATGCTACTACAATGTTAAAAGCAAACCCAACCATAGCAGCATGGGGAAGAAAGCTGGTTTTCTCTCTGTTACATTCCTTCTGCTCACGTGATTAGCCTCAGGGATGTAGCAAACTACTCCAGCGACCGAAGAGGAGGTTCATTTTGAAAACCGAGTCAAGAAAGTCACGCGCTTACCTGTTCCTGCCAGCACGGGTATGGATACCTACTCAGGAGCAGAGACTGAAGTCATGATTACATTACGATCAAGACTGTGACATCGGTAAGAGTTACCTCTCGGCTCTTCTCTGATTAAGCCTATTTTAGTGCCAAGGACTTTTGGGTTATTGGGAAGCATATTTTTCATGTGTTAGGTTAAATTTTACGATTTGATTGTTTGGAATAATAACAGATCAGGGAAATTTATGTAAAATGAAAGGACCTGAAAGGATAAAGAAGTAGCATACAAACTTTTATTAACCAAATTCTCAATCAACAGAATTAAAACGGTAAGATTTTAGAGCTATTTGTGTTGGCACAAACAAAACCCCGTAACATTGAAGATTACTCACGAAATCAAAAAGCATTCTGAATTCAGTGCTTGTCCTTGCTCAAAAAAACCCCTCTACTCAAGAGTTCTTATGAAGGAAAGCAGGAACTACTGTCCTGCAAACCACAGCTCTTCAATGATTGCCTTAATCCCGACCCAGGGCGATAACACCACTCAAGTGCTGCAACAACTTTACTATTACTTACCTTTCCAAACACGCAAACAGTCCAGCTTTTCCTCCTACAGCACAAAGAACTTTAGGAGCACAGCGGGGTCGTGTCATCAGCATGGTCTGGTGGGAAAGTCTGTGTTCAGGCATAAAGTGGTATTTTAGGGCCTCATTTAGCAGGTGCTTACAAGTATGGTCATCACGAATGAGATGGTTTGCTTCATATAACCTCGTAAGAAACTTAACGCTCAGCAGTGGCAACCGAACGCAATGTAGCAGCTGTGCCAAGTACTTCTGTCGCTCCTGCACATCGTATTTGATCCAGGACTCCAGCGCATAAAAAACGGTTTCTTCTGTCACAACATTCAAGCAGTCATTGGAAACAATTTCATCCAATTCAGAATGCGTAAGCTCAAAAAATTCTTCCGTCTGACAAACATCTTCAAAGTTTTGACAAATGTACTTGTTAGCAGCCAAGTAGAGGTCATGGCAGCCATAGGTCTCTGCAAAACGAGAAATCCCGATGCAATTCCCAGGATCGAGCTGGCTTTCAAGAAACGCACAGCACTCCTTCACTACCAGTTTGATCTGGAGAAGATTGGCAGCCGGAAGAAGCGACTCTACAGTGTCTTGCGAGATAAACACAGTTCCCGTGTAGGCATACTCCACGATGGCCTGCAGGGCCGCCTCGTCAATGCACTGGAACTCCACCTCCGAGTTCTCCTTCTCAGAAAGGTTCCCCGTGAACATGGCTTTGAAGTACGGGCTGATGCTGGCAAGCACCACTTTGTGAGCATGGATCTTGACATCGCCAACTCTAAGGATAATGTCACAGAGCTCGTGATGCTGGCGAAGGAGGTTCAAGCCTTGCAGAAGCTGTTCAGAATGCAAGTGGGTTAAGTTGGCAAGCATGTAGGTTGGAGACGACCGGTCCATCTGTGACAAACAGAATTTTTAACGCATTACTCAGGGCTTCGTTTCAACAGCTCCATTACTCATGTTACTTAGACATGCCACACACAACATTTAAAAAATATTTTTCCATTTTTGCTTTTATCTTAATTAGGTTTATCACTTCCCGATTTACTTTTTCAATCCTTATGCGCGATGCTTTTTCATGCAGGTTAAACCCAGGACAATCAAATGTTTATTAATAGTGCATGCTATATTAATCTTTGACTTTAAAAAAAATAAAACAACCACCACCTTTTTTTTTTTTTTCTGGAGTAAAATGCATATGATCTGAAGCATTGAATACATGATAGGATTCTACATCAGATATTGGAGAGAATTGAACAGTGACTGAAATAAAAATAAATAGAGATAAATAAAGAATAGAACTGGCTTATTTGAGACAAAGTTTTAGAAGTTCTTGAACTACTTGTGCTACTCGCCTTGCAGCCTACTTCGTGCTACTGTGGGGCAGCCAGGCCCTACTGTGCTTCCCCTCCAACCAGCGCTGCAGGCAGGGCCCCCCAGCCAGCAGGGACAAGGTCTCCGTTCCCCCTTTGCTCCCCCAGAACAGAAGAGTCCCTCCCTCCACACAAAGAGGCAAGAGAGACCCACAGAGCCAGCGGGGCCAGGGATTGCAGGAAAAGGGGTGCTGGAGCAGACGTTACTGTACTCCGAACAAGCAGAGGAGCACAGGAGAAGGGGGAGATCCTTGCCTCACCTCACTGAGTGGCTTCCACCGTGAGAGAAAATGCCCTCGCCCTCCGGAGAGATCAGATCCGGGGAAGACTGGGAGCTGGGCCTGCCTCCACCATCAGGAGGCAAGGGGCGGGAGCTGGTGAGGAGCTTCCCAGGGTGAGCAAGGGATCAGGTCCCAGGTGGACAGGCTGAGCAGCCTGGTGTCTATCACCACTTCCACGTCCTCAGGGCACCGGCAGCTACCCACGCTACTGACATCACTAGGAAGGGCAGAGAGAAGGATCCTCGTTCCTACCTACAGCTCCACAAAACCCCCAAGCGCTTCTTCCAAAAAGTTTCGGTTTGCATCGTGACACTTGAAGGCACTATGATACCTGCTCTAATTTCAGTATCATTAAAATTCAAATGGCGCTGCCCACCACTACCTGTTGGAGAAGCAGCTCTGCAGCTCTTTATTCAGACTGAATTATTATACTGGTGAGAGGGTGGAGGGTATGAATGTGTCAGGATTCTAGACCACGAGGAAACATAACTATTGTTCTACAGAGAACACTGCAACCATCCAATTTTGGACTGAAAAGCTGATTTCATTTTGATTTGCTAAATGACTATACAAACTTCAAGATCTCACTTCCATTATCTTATTATTAGGAAGTTCATCATTTTTACAGCTCCTTAACTGACATCTAATTTGCAGTGAGCCTACTTACAAAGTGCTTAATCTGAAAGAATAAAATTAGTTGCCAACATTTAAATACAGAACATAATAGCACTGACAGAGAAGTGAAGGCTTACAGCTAGGGATAGAAAAGCTCTTACCCATTAAAAGATAAGTAAGCTCATCCCTCTCCTATTACAACCCTACACTGGGAAAAAAAACCCCATAACTAAAAGAAAGTACTTTAAGCATATCTGGGAAAGGCAAGATTCCATACAACAACATTTTCCATAAAGCGACATTTTTTCAGCACAAATTATTAGGGGAAGGGGGGGGAAGAGCTGTTCAGCAGCTAAAACACTTCCTTTTCCTTTTGTGTTTGTGCTCAGTTCATAACTTGATTGTACATATTTGCAGAAATCATAAACCACAAGGTAACACCACAGGGAAGGAAAAAGGAGTGGTTATAGTTCAGATGCAAAACCTGTAAAAACAGTATAAATGACTACACTTAAGTTATTCTGCAGAAATAAAACTTTTTGTACCAACCTGGTAGAGATGCCTACTGTGGTATCTCGCATACCTCCTGCATGGCAATGCTCGCCCACACCACACATTCGCATGTATTTATTTTATGGTTGAGCAAGAAATCAGAAGCTGGAACATTAACCAGCCCCAAAAAACGTACGCTAGTCCAACAATTTGTGCTCACAACACAAATCAAACAGTTGCCCCTAGGCTCTGGGCTATAAGATCCTTTTCAGAGTCTGTAGGTAAAACTTATCTTGAACAGCAGAGAGAGTTATTGGAAATAAAAAGGTTCACCAGAAATGCAAATACCTAAGCTCGCTTACTGAAGAACTACTCTTCTAAAAACCGTGGTATGCGACGATGCCTGGTAAGTGATGCAGAGCACAGCGTTTTCTTTATGCGAAGGCAGCGGGAAGAGCTCCAGGCACTTTTCTGTTTCAAGGTAGTGTTTAAGCGCTCACCAGTTCCTTATTTAGGCTACAAAATGGTTGCAGCCAGTAAGCGACTTGTCTAGTTTTGTAACTCGCTAGAGAGCACAAAACCTCAAAACCGCCCGCCCAAAGTGCTGAGCTAACTTTGGTCCTAAACACCCGACACGCCACAAAACCCACCTTCCGCACGCCAAAAAAAGCGCAAGAAGCTCCTCGCAGCGCGAACCGCGTTGCTTGCGCGGCGCTGCGCTCCCCCCGCCGCTGCGCCGAACCCTCGCGCTTAAGCCCCAGCCCCAGCCCCAGCCTATTGCACAGGCTGAGGCAAAGCGCCCTGCAGACGAGCGCAAGAAAACAGCGGCGCGCTCCCCTCCGCAGCCGGGCCCTGGGAAGCCGGTGGGACGGGGATGCTCAGCGCCTGGGCACCGGCCGCTCCGCCGACAGCCCCGGGACTGCCGGGACGGAGCTGACACCCTTCCGCCACCGCTCCGCTGACACCGGCATCTTCCCGGGGCGGGCGGCCGCCTCCCTCCCGAGTATTTGAGGCCGCCCCCACCCCACGGCACGGCACGGCGCCGCTCCGTCCCGCCCGCGCTCCACGGACCGAGCCGGGAAACAGCAGTCCCCGCCGCGCTGCGAACGGGCGCGGAAACGCTAACAACACCGAGGCGGCCGCACCGGGCAGGGCAGGGCAGGGCAGGGCAGGGCCGAGCCGAGCCGCTCGGGCGCGGGGGCCGGCCCCGGCGGGGCGGGGCCGGGCTCACCTGAGGGCGGGGGTGGCGCAGGCCGCGGCGAGGCCCGGCCCGCGGTAGCCGCCGCCTCGCTCGCCTCCGCTCGCACGGCAGCTCCCGGCAGCAGCACGCGTCACTTCCGGGCGCCACCGCCCCGCGCCCTCTCCCAATCAGCGGCGGGGAAGTGCCGCGCACCCACAACCCCCCGGGCTCGGGCGGTACCAGTCCGCATGCCGTGAGGGGGGACAGCCGTTCCGCTTCACTGGCGTCTGGCGGCGCAGCCCCGGCTACGCCCGCTCCCACGCCGCGGCTTCAGTTTCTGCAGCGGCGCACGCACGCTCCGTACCGCTGGTGGCGTGGGGGGAGGCGGCGAGGCGTGTGCCTGCCCCCCCCGCCCGCCGCGCCGTGGGCGGTGCCGCGCAGGCGCGGGGCGGGCCGGCCCCTGGCGACGGCGGTGTTGTGCCGCGCGGCGTTGCCGGGGCGGGGGCGGTTCCGTCCCGCGCCGCCCATGGCCGCGGCCCTCGCGCTGCCGCCGCCCGCCCGCGCCATGGAGGAGCCGGCGGGCCCCGAGCGGGGGCCGCGGGGCGGCGGCGGCGCGGGGGGGCGGCTCCCGCCGTGCCACAGCCCCGAGCGCGGCGGGCGGGCGGCGGGCGAGGCCGACGCCGCGCAGCTGCCGTGGGGGTCGCGGCCGGCGCTGCGCGGAGAGGCCCTGCGCGGGCGGCGCCGCGGGCCCGGCCGCCCCCTCCGCCCGTCCGCCGCCGCCTCCCTGCGTGCCCTCACGCCGCCGCCCGCCGACCGCCGTGGCCGAGGTGAGCTCTCCCGCAGCCTGGCCTGGCAGCTGGGCGGCCCCGGGCCCACCGGGCAGCGGGACGAGGAGCCCGGCGCCGAGCCGTTCCTGCCCGCCGGCCGGCAGTGGCTGCTGGAGAGCCGGCTGGTCGGCGAGGGCACGGCGCCGCTGTCCCCCGCCCAGCCCGGGAGCACCGGCCTGAAGTTCGGGCTGTTGCCGCCGGAGCTGCACGCTCGGCTGCTGGACCAGGAGGACTACAAGAACCGCACGCAAGCCGTGGAGGAGCTGAAGAGGGTGGTTGGAGGTGCCAGCCAGGCTGCGGTGGCCTCCACGCCTGCCCCCAGCCTCCTGGGGCTCGTCAGCTTCCTCTACACCCTCCTCGATGACTCCAACTTCAAGGTGGTGCTCGGGGCGCTGGAGGTGATACATCTGCTGGCCCTGCGCCTGGGCGACCAGGTCCGGGCCTTCCTGGCACCGCTGGTCTCGTCTGCTGCTAAAGTCCTGGGGGACAACAAGCTGGCCATCCGGCAGGAGTACAACCGCCTGTTCCTGCGGCTGATGAAGGCAGCGGGTCCTCAGGAGGTGCTGGGCCTGCTGCTGCAGCAGGAGCATCTGCAGCACAAGAACTCCAAAGTCCGTGAGGAGGTGGTCAACATCTGCATCGTGGCCCTCCTCACTTACCCTAGCGAGGAGCTGGACTTGGCCAAGCTGGCGTTTGGGCTGGCTCCAGCGCTGGTGGACAGCAAGCGCAGGGTCCGGCATGCTGCCATGGAAGCGTTTGCCGTGCTGGCATCTGCCATGGGCCCAGGCAAAACCAGCCTTCTCTTCAAGGCAGTGGATGCCGTGGAACTTGAGGACAACGGGGATGGGGTGATGCATGCGGTGCAGGCCAGGCTGGCCAGGAAGACCTTGCCGAAGCTGGTGGACCAAGGGTTTGTAGAGTACGCTGTGCCCTTGCCATCATCTGGTCATAACAGGGGGTCGTGCTTACCCCCCGGAGCAGATACAGACTGGTTGCTGATGGGCAGCAGGACTCAGAGCGCACACAGTTACTGCGGGTATCACACCAGGGACGACGCTCTGCAAAGCTCCAGCTCGCACGGTGCGTGTGCCGATCAAGGAGTAAGTCCAAGAAGAGTCTTGAGCGCGTGTAAAGGAAAAAACAAACTGCCTTGGGAAAACGAGCATGGTGGAGATGGGGACGGTGGCTCAGGAGTCAAGATGCCTTTCGCAAAGGGTGTGGAGCAGGTATGTACTTGTAGCTCACTGGGCTTGTTTATTCTGAGGCATGTTCCAAAGGGAGATTTGAAAGTGTCAATGGTTTATTAAATGACAGGTATTTCCGAGGTATGGTTAATACTGCTAATATTTTATGTGCAAGGATCTCTATACACGCATCGATCTGGGAAGGCAAACCTGAGAACTCCTTATGTCAGATTTAACACTAGATGGAAGCAGACAATGTATCACTTAAAAACAATTAAATAAATCTATTTTTTTTTAAGTTAGCTGGACTCCATGAGGCACTTCTTATGTCTCACCCTAGTGACCTGTCTCTGACAACAGCTAGCTAAAACTCAGGGAATGAGTACAAGAATGGGGAAACTATTTCAGAGCTTCTGTTTGTATATTTGCATTGGAGAGTACCTGATGGACTGCAAAGAGTTTCCTAAATACGGCAGCTGTTTGGGGGAAAACTGACAAATTGCTTCAGTTCAGGCTTTGAGGCAGAGCTCTGGAGTGGGGCTGAGCTTTTTGGCAGTGTACTGACCCGTAATAAAACCTGGGGCTTGCCAAATGTCTATGTGGCTCTTGTTCCTCAGTCTGATTTGACTAGGAAATATGTAGGTCAGGCTGAAATAGCGATTTTGATTGCCCCAAGTTTGATTTTACCACTTACTGATGGTAAGTGTGTCAGCAGCTGCAAAGGGAAGGAACCTTTGAAAAATTCAAGTCCCTTTTCCTTTGGCAGTGGCTCTGGTCTGTGACATCTGTTTCGGATAGCATCCGTGCGTTTAAGACCTGGGGGGTGTATCTGTATGTGGTGGGTTTTCTGTTGTGTGGTTTTTGTTCTTTTTTAACGGGACAGGTTTAATTTATCATAACTTGATCTCCAGCCAGTCAGTTTAAGCAAGGGGATCTTTTTAGAAAATGGAGAGCTGTATAGAATAGACTTCCTCACTACCCCGCGTTTATGTATTCAGAATTTAATTCTTAGTTGCTTAGTAACTTGTTCCTGTATTGGATGAGGTCATGAACAGTGCTACTTTGTGAAGGCTGGCTTTTAATAAAGTCTGTTAATAAAAAGAAAGGTGAGTTAACATTATTGTACAGTAAAAACCTTAAAGTTCACATACATACTTGTATGCGCACATGCTCATGTCCCTCGTTGGTGTCTGTATTACCTTTATTCAGACTCCTAAAGAGATCTGTATCTTCTTGAGTCGATGAATCAGGCAACTAAGTTCCCTTGCATTATCTACAAAGCAAATAGGGTCTGAAGAAGTTATGTAGGAAACTCCTCTAGAGAAAGAAGGTTTTTCTTTTTGAAACAGCTTTGCAGTATTAAGTAATACAACTGGTAGAAATAATAGTTCGTTGCCAGCATTCCCTAGGCAGGTTGGGCTGAGTTCTGTGCTGCTGCTGTTTGCTGCTGGCTGGGTTTGTGTTTTTCTGTAGAGCGCGAACAAGAAGCAAGCCAACACACGCACCAGAACCTGGCTGTTGCCGGGAGTGGTGGAAGGTCCTCCGCTTAGGGGACAGCCCTCTCTCCAGGTCACAGTTAGGTGCTGTGGAAATGGTTCTTTTTTGGGGTGTTTTTTTTTTAACCTTTTTGTACATGTGGTTGTATTCATCCCTGTAAATTGGGAGGATTGCCCAAAGTTTCCAACCCCTGAGCGAGGGAGAGCAAACAGTTAATTTATGGTTTCTGTTTTGTTGCATATGTAAAGTGCGCTTAGAAATGGTGTGAACTTAAAATTGAATTCGACCTGGGGAAGTAGCTACATATAAATGGCTTCAAGTCAGTGATAATGAGGTACTCAGTTTACTAGGGAACTTCCTTGATACTAATATGATAAAAGTTTTTTTAGACATATATGTTTTTATATGTGTAGTATGAACTTCACGGGCGTAAATCCCATCTCATACCACTGGGATGAAAACCAGCCTGGCTGCCGGGCATCTGGAGCGCCAAGGGCGCACGCGTGGGCCTTTGGTGTGGTTTGTAGCACTACTCTCAAAGGTGGGCGAACCACAGGCAGGCTGCAGGAGGCTCTCGCTTACGAGCGCTAGTTACCTGCCGTAGGTCCAGCCTAACAGGAAAGGATAGAAGGACCTTCAGATTGACTCCCTACATCTGACAACCACCTGGCTTGTCTCTTCGTCATCCCAGCGTTCGTCTGTGTGACTGAATCTTTGTGGGATGACAGGTTTTCTTCCTTTCTCCTTGGAAGACTTTTCCAATTATATAACATCATGCAAATACTTCAAGTTTAAATTAACATTTTCCTTTTATGATCATCTTTATTCTTACATCCCTCTGTATCATGCCAAATATTTCACTCTGTTCCTACAGAGGAACAGATGTAGAACTTATATTTGCGCCATCTATTTTTGCAGAATTAGAACAGAATGAGTTTCATCCTTTATTGGGTAAAAGTGTCGTTCTGAGCAGGAACGACCTGTGCCTACCAGTGCAGGTTACTTTCCCAAATCTCTTTTCCTTTGCTGCTGCGTGGGGACTCAAGCTGTGAAGTTAACCAGTCTTGCTTTGCTTTCGCTGCTGCCACATAGTATACAGTAGGTGGTAACAAAAATACTTCTACAGGGGGAGAATCCTGTTTGTCATGTACTGTGTTTATTCCTTTTTAAGAACAACTATTTTTTTTTGCATCTAATGTCTGTTTCTCTAAGACATCCTGTGCCTCCTAGAGATTCTGTTTGTTCCTGTCTCTTCCCTCTGCTTTCTGACTTGTTCTGTTTGCTTCTCACTTCCATTTTGTGTTGTTTTCTTGCATATTTAAGTTGGTAGAAAGCAGATCGATAACTTTGGGGTGTCAGGATTTGAAGACTTCATCAGTTGCGCTCTACCAAAGGACACATGTTAATGCTCCTTGTGCACTTTTACTTGAAAGACGTCTGAGTAACCAGAAACCTTCAGTTAACCCGAATTCATTTCACACTGAAGTTTAACTCCTCTCCACATAGCTTTTTGCTTACATGCAGGTGAGTACTGACAAGAGTAACATTTGATGTCATGTTTGATAGAATTTGAAACCTGCCAATTTTGACTTGGACATAGATGAACACGGTACCAAAATTACGCCTGTGTTACCAGCTTGCTTTAGTGTATGGGTTCACCTGATGTGAACGATGTCAAAAGCATTGTTCCCGTTGTTACAAAGAGACATCTGAAGGCTGACACAATACAGCAGCTAATATTTTACATTCAGTGGGCTTGAAAAACTTGGTTCAGTTCATGTGGAAATGCAAGCTGGTTCTTTGCCAGTGGGCAGTTAAGAAGAGCGTGCTACTGGCAGACAAAAGGTTTTACAATTACTCTTCAACTAGTTTTTGGGAGCTGTGGTTTTAAAAATCGCTGTGGATTAACAGCTGCCCACCTGCCAGGCTCTTTCAAGACATATTAAGTCGAATGTAAGGTGAAGCTGGCTCAAGCAGTAGCTTTGTGTCTGTACAGTCTCATACCAATTTAGTCCGCGTACACTGCTTTAGGCATCGTGCATCCCTCTCTCCAATAGCAGTTGTTTAACTGGTGCTGGTGGCACTTGTAATTCAGAAATAGTAGTGGCACACAGTTTTTCAACTTCCAACGATTCCTTTTTACTCTGATATCAGTAAAGATAAGATCTGGCTGTAACGGTGCTTCTGTGTAAGACAAAAGCGGGATTTAATGTAGCTGCTGCATTTTTGCCCTCTGTGAGGGAAAGCCTTGTTTAAAGAAGTACATCAGAGAGGCTTTTTATTAGAAGGCAAGGTAAATGCTGCTTTTCGTTGTGTGTAAGGGAGAAAAAGAGTAGGGATTCATTTTAGTTACCTACATGGTGACTGGTTAAGCAGCCCCATCGTCAATTGAGAACTAGTCTGTGCAGTCGTTAGAGTCTAGAGAGCTGTCTTTGTGACCAAGGACCTAAGTTAGGATGAGGTGAATTCTTTTAAAGACTTTGAGTCCTGTTGGCTAGACCCATGTTTACTGTAATGGAACTTTAAACAACACGGTGGTTTAAGTATTAAATATTTCTCTGGTGGCTGTAGGTTGGCAGCTTTGTTACCCTGTCTTCCCATCCTGGTCATTTGTCTTACCCTGCTGTTAGGTCTGTCTGAACAGATTGTAAAGCTCTCCAGGGCAGGGGACATCTTTTTATCTGGCGTTGTGATTTTTGGTGCGGTATTTGCTGGCTTCTTGATGGTGCTTGTTTTGTTACATCTGTGCCACGAAACTGCTTTTATCCCGTGGCGTGTGTGTATGTATCTTGGATGCGAGCAGGTGAACTGTGTTTTCACTTAAGGCACACTGGGATGAGTAAACTTGGGCAGTGTTCCCTGTACTTGAAGACATTCTTTGTTAACTGAAAGAGATTGCCATAAGCTGTATAAATAAAGCTCTCTTCCTTGGGGCATTTAGCAATCAAAGTGGGGGGGAGAAAGAAAGTTAGCACTGTACCTTTTCTTAACCGTTTTCAGTAAGGTATATCATGCATAAAATTCAGGTAGTCGACTTGTTCGTGTAAATGTAGAAAATTAATTATTAATTCAGACATTCCTTTGAAATGAATTTGCTTAAAAATTAACTTTTGGAGTCATTCTGTGGCTGAAAGGATGCATGAAATTAGCTTAATGTTTAAAGTTGTTTTTCTACTAGTATTTTTAGGGTCATGTTACACAGTGATTGTCCAAGGCCATGTCTAGACTTTCCTGGTCAGATAAGATGTGAAGTAAAACGTGTAAGCTAATGTGTACTAAAAATGTAATGTAGATAAAGCACATTGCCTTCAAGGGCTTGTCTAAACGCAGCTTCTGTCAGTGATGTGAAACTGGGTTATTGATGAAATGTTTCTCTGTAACCTCTGAAGTACTTTTAAACTGATTTTGTTTCGTACCCGCCTGTACGCTTAGGGTTGCCAGCTGTGCTGCAGGATCAGGTGGGTGGCCTGACTGCACTCACGTAACCGAGCGCGTCCGTGCTGCGCAGTGTGTTTCTGGACAGGGCACGGTCCGGGTGTGACTGCGGTCACACGCGTGGCTGCCACCTCGAAGCATCACCAGACACTAGAGAGGCAAGCGCAGAGTTTCTCGTTCAGTTTGCATGAGACCGTAGTTATGTTCAACCTTGCTAAGCCCGTAGTGAGAAGCTCTAGAGTGAGAGCTGCTTGGACTGCCACCATCTCAGCTCCCTGAGGATGCTCTCGTTCTGCCATCAGAGAGGAGTGTTCTCCCCAGCAGCAGTGGCAGAAGAAAACATGCCTGAGAGGTGAACACTGCGGGGCCCTTCTCAGGAAACCGGTGCCTCCAGCTGTCTCTTTTGGAGCCAGAGAGTGCCACCAAAGGCCTGGAGAGAAGCGGTGAGTGCGGCAGGACTGTTCGGTCACCCGAGGAGCTGCCTTGCCCCTTGCTGCGTCCGACTTGGAGTCGGTCACACAGGCAGAGAGCTCTGCTGGAAAGGGAGCCAGCACCAGTGACGCAGCTCAGCAGTCTTCTGCCCTGAGGTGTGCTTACAAAATGTGGCACCTGTGGGGGATACAGCACACACCCCTTAAAAAGGTCATGAAATAAAACATTTATACCAGTCTTCATTTAATGTGTGGGTCTTATTTCTGACAACTAGTATCCTTTGGTTAAAGCGCACAATTTCACGCTTCAGTGCTTTATATATTGAAATTGAAGGCTTGCGGCTTAATAGCTGTTGAGAGCACCTCAACTTTCCATTTTTCTTTCTTTCTGAAAGCCAAACCTGAGTTCATCAAATAAAGCATAATTATCTGTGCTTCTGCGCTTCTCGTTCTTGGCAGCTGCACACATCTGTCAGAGCCCCAGGACAGACTCTGCCTTTGGCTCTACCCCCTTCTAAAGCCAAATTTGAGTAGCCTGACCTCCTGTTCCTCCCATGGGACAGAGGTGGTTGCTATCACCACTCAGCTTGCCTCGGTAGGCTGAAGCTTCTCTGGTTTCTACCTAAATTAATAAAACGATAACTGTTGTTTGGGTTTTTTTGTTTGTTTGTTTGTTTGTTTGTTTTTTTTTAAGTACCTGTGGTTTTACATTCTGAAGCATATACTTGTATAAGGAGCCATATATCAGAGGAACACTTTGTTTGCTAGCGATAGAAAATACCTGGCAATGCAGGGTGGTAATAAAGTGCATAACCCCGTGAATATTTTCTTTTGTACTTCGGTAAGGTCCTGTTCACTTCTAAGCCCGAGCTGGCAGAGCCAGGCTTGCGATATTCAATTTGTTATCTGTAAATCCAACAGATACAGTTGTCTGAAGTCGCTGAAGCGAGTGTTCTCTTTCTGGAGACACTTGCGTACTGTGTCTGCTCCCGTTCCTTGGGCTTAGCCTTGGAAAGTATAAACAATTCCAATCTGAACCGGACCAGATCCTATTCCGAAATAAATGTTTGTGTAGTTTTCTTTAGGATTTGACATGATCTACTGTTCTTTTGGGTGCTGACGTTAAGTAATTGAAATTAGCCTGCTGTGACCAACCACGTTGCATTTTCCAATGGTTTCCCAGCTTGTGCCATTCTTGAGAGGTCACACAAATGAGTTTAAGAACATTGCACTAGCAATCCCCCCTTCCCTTTTTAACTCTCATCTTCTGGAATTCCTATTTAAGCAAACTGTCAGAACAAAACCACTCTCTGCGGTTTGGGGTACAAAAACACTTTCTAAAAAAACTAAATGCTGCTTCTGTAGACCTTACTAGCTCCACTGCTCTGCTGAAAGCGTGAAGAAACACGCTGCTTGCCGCCAAATCCACTAACAGTGTGCTGGGAGTTCCCCACTGGTGTTTTGCTAGCTGAGCCTTCCCGTGTTTACCTTGAAAATTTAGTGTGCTGTATGTAAAACATAACATGCCCAGTAATTATTGCAGGGTAAGAGTTACCTCTGGTTGTTGCCCTGTGAAGCACATACCCTGTGAGTCCCTGTACCCGCTGTTGAAAGCAGTGCCCTTTGGGGGGAAGCAAGAGCATTTGAACATTTTGCTGAAGTTTTAAGCCGTGTTACAAAGTACACACGAACTACACGCAACTGCACATAACTGCACTTCTTGGCAATACGTGTGGAATTCTTCTCCATTTACGTGCTGATCTGATAACTGGGGAACTTAATAGATGGGCTTTATGAAGACCTTAGTGAGTGTTCAAATGATCTGTGAAATATGTTTTATGAAACAGCTCCTCTTTGTTTTCCGCAGCGATAACGAGGATTAAAGGCGTGCGGAGGTTGACCTGCCCGTGTCATAAAAGCTATCCTTTCATTGCGAGTTGAGGTGTCAGTCTCTGGGACGGGAGCCGTGGTTTTTCTGGAGGCCGGGAGAGTGTTTTGGGGAGATAGCGTTATGTGTTTGTGCTGTCGTTGATCTCCTCCCTGGGGGCGTGTTGAGGGTGGCTGCTGGGTGTTTGAGCAGGAGGACCTCTCCTGCCCCAGCGCAGCTGCTCCGGGAAGGGAACACACGAACGGAGCATCTGTCCACGATGGGTCATGCACAAGGGCTGTGCTTTGCTAACCACCTTAATAGTTCTTTTCATGGATGGATTCAAATGTTTTCCGACATTGGTGGTACTAGTGGAATTTAAATGAAGCTGAAACCTTTTGAGAAATCCCTTCGCCAGGATCTGTCATCTACTTCGGTGAAAAATCTGGCAGCTTTAGGTTTGCATTTCTCTGCCACCACCTTGCATGCCTATGTTTAGCAAATCTATAATTGCTGTAATTGTAATTTGTATACAAGAAATCAGGCAGTTTTTATTCCTGTAGTTGGGATTGGAACAACTGGGCAAAGTTGTACAATCATGTCAGCGTTGTGCAATTTGCTCCTTCTGCATATATTGTTTTGCCTGTATGGAAAAATAGGGCGTGAGCACAAGTAATGCGTTTATTTAAGGACTGAGAGATACTTAGATTGAAAGTGGTGTCTTCTACCCGGCTGAGCGCAGAAGCAGGAATGCCGAGTTCTCTCCTGACTTGTAATAACCTGGAACAAACCGCTTCACCCACGTGGCCGCTGTTCTTTTTCTCATTTGTAAAGTAAAATTAGTGTCCCTCAGGGTAGCTGGGTGATAAAAAGCCGGCAAAGCGCTGAGCGTTACCAGTTCTACTGCTGTGATTTAAGTCATTACTGTGTATCCAGCAATCGGAACTTGTTTCTTATTCTTCACAAAGCTTCGTATTTCCTGCTCCGACCTTGCTAAAGCCTTTCATACCTGCTGGATTCCTGCTGCCGCCTTCCATTAAAAATGGGATCCGGATGATCCATTTTGTACCGAGGCTCCTTAAGTTTTCCCTCGCTGTCGTGTGCTTTGAACTAAGCAGTTGCCCACAGATATTTGAAGTGAGAGTCTAATCCCTGAAGGCCAATTAAAAAGTGCAGTCCTGCATTAGCACTGGCTTTCAGGGAGGAAGATTTTAGGTGCATTTTTAAGCTTTTGAGCATTTCGTCGGATTTGCTTAAATGCTGCACACGCGAGACTTTGACTTGTTATGTGGATGACTTTAATCACATCTGCTGAACTTGGAGCGCGTGAAATGCAGTGCATAACAGTAAATTGGAACATGCATTTTTGTAAGTAAAGGCAAAATTTTTGCCATTTTTGTTAACCACAGAAACCCTCCCAGGGACAGCAGAGCTGTTCCATTCCAGAGCCTGCGTCCACGTAGCTGTGTGCCTTGGCGCTCAGCGCAGGGATGAACGGGTTGGGTTTTTAAAGCACTAAATGGAAATACAGGCAAATTGCCGCTTCGCTTATTTATTTACTGCTAACAGGTACCATGTGTGAGTTATTTTTTTCATTTTTAAGGAGGGGCAGTCGTAGAGGGAGCAGAATTAGAAGTACATAATTTAAAAGTTTGAATTGTGAAGTTTATTTTTTCAAGAGGATTCTTGTTGGTAGGGTATGGAGATTTAATTCCTCTCGGCTTGTATGTGTATCTTGCTAACGTGCGTTGTGAATCCTCTTTACTTGGAAGGGACCTGAAGGTTTTGTTCAAACTCTTGAAGTTTTTTGTCTATATTCCATAACCATAAAAAATTCTATTTGTAAGATATGATGTAACACAGTAAATATTATAATGATTTAAAAACAATTAGAGTGTGCTTGTAGCCGTGCTACTCATTTCATGACTGTGCCGCTTCAAGTTCTGGCTGTGCTTTATTTTGCGATGCTTTTGTGAAACGCCGTTACAATGTTAAATGAAATATTAAATTAAGGCCAGCTCGGGCGGCTGGTGTGCGAGCGGAGGTCGCCGCTGACGGCCTCTCCGAGTGGCACACGCCTTGCGTTGCGCGGGCCGGGCTGCGCCTTGAGGAGATAATTGGATTACGGACCAACGGAGAGCTGCGGTTTCTTAGTGCAAGGGGTTTTGTGGAGTTCCCCGTTTGAGAATCCACCTTTACAGTGAACTGAGATCTTCAGTGAAATTAAAAAAACACGTATTTTTGTAAATGAATGTACTATGTATATGTCAGACTACAAATTCTCCATTCGCACAACCAGTGTATTGAGTAAAGGAGGTTTTTAGGCTTAACGTGATGCTGTTCTTTCCAATACTGAATAAATATTTCCATTTCTGTTCAGACTTCTCCTTTCACCTCTCTGTGGAGCCTTGTCTATGAGAGGGGAGAGCAGAGTTAGTATGGCCTGGAAATGATTTAAATTACTGATTTTACTAATTAAATCAGAAAGCAACAAACCTTTATTTAAAGCACAATCTTTTCTTTGCTAAGTATTTATATTATGCAGATTTTTCCTTTAACTGTAACCAATTCTCATTACAAGGTGCTGATATTACCAGACACAGCTTTTAGACTAAACCCGAAGCATGCTGTTTTCACACCGCAAGTAGCTGCTGTCTATTTAAACTCTTACACAGCTAATGTACATAATTCAAAATGTTAATGTTTAATTTTTAAAATTGACGACTAGTGCAATTCTCTACTAGTTTGTTTTGATGGGTTTTTTTCCCCTCAGCGTAAGTAGTGTCAACCTGTATTAGAGTAAGACCTGGAAACCAACTAAAATGCTTTCTAATGCTTAAAATATTTAAAGTATTGGGGAGTTGGGAAAAGAAAACGTTAATCAAAACGTTTTGCATTTAAAAATCAACTGCCTTTTATTAACAAAGGAAGTCTTGGCAGTTTGTGTTGGTGAACCAAGGCACTCAGTGCTAAATTTTAAGGTTTTAAAAAATTCTCACAGATTTTTTTGTGCGAAGGATCTGAATTTTTGAACTGCTGACCTGGCCGTGCTGCAACAAACTTAACACTTGGTTTCACGATAGCAAAAGGCTTCACATCTTACATTACCAGTCTTTTAATAAAGGGTTAGGTGAGACCGTTTAACATTGGA
Source organism: Phoenicopterus ruber ruber (assembly GCA_009819775.1). Taxonomy (NCBI): domain Eukaryota; kingdom Metazoa; phylum Chordata; class Aves; order Phoenicopteriformes; family Phoenicopteridae; genus Phoenicopterus; species Phoenicopterus ruber. The sequence goes on from CM020219.1 coordinate 1,365,060, forward strand.
AAACAGAGTTAGTATTTTTTAAACTTGGATGGTGCTTTGGGTGCAGGCCGTTACCGCCTCGAGGCGGCCGGAGCCGCGTCCCAGCCCCGCGTGGGTGCCCGGGGTGCCGGCTCTCCCCTCCCCGGCACGCTCCTGCGGCCCTGCAGCAGAGCACCCCCGGGCGCCGGGGAAGAAGGCCCGCGCCCCAGCTGTCCCCGTCCATGGGTGCCTGTTTGGGTGCCTTTCACGGCGCCCGGCGCTGCGTGCACAGGCAATGAATACCCGGGGGAGATCCCGCCCGGCTCCGGCCGTGGAGCAGCGCTGCCGCTGCCCTGCGCCCGCTGCTGCCCAGGCAGCCGGGGCCGGGAGCCCCTGCTCTGGCCCGCTGACGCCATTCTTGGTGCCTGCTTTATTTTTTTGTAGAAACCTTTTCTGCTTTTTGCTCGCTTTGTTCATTAAGCTTTATCTGTGGATATATGCATGATGAATCCCATTTCTTTCTATGGATGAAAAGTACGGCTGTGTACACGCTCTCTTGCTTTTCATTGTCTAAGCGATAGGGAGGAAAAACCTTTATTCTCTGTCAATCCCGTCTTCTTAACGTCTTGGCAGTGCTTTGTGTAGCTTTATTGTAACGAGACAGGTCTGGGCTGCGGTGGGGTGTAGATGACAAAGTTACGCGGGTAATTCTGCTGTTTGTGCCCAAAAGGGCTGTGTATTCATTTCACACACACGAACGTTTCTTTGTTTTCCTTTTTCCTACAGTTCTCTACATCCAATGATTTTCTTCATTCTCCAAAGTTAAGGCCCTCTCAAGGAGTACTAGTCAGCGATGAGTTATTTTTTAGTAGAAAAAGAGCTTCAAGGAATTTATTTCAGAATAGTATCGATTTTAACTCTGAGCATTCTTCTGTTTGTGCTGGTAAGTGTTAACACAGAAAAGTGTTTGATCTACTGTTTACAAAGGAGATTTAGAAGAACCTGAGCATATATTTGTAGCTTCATGAGCACGATTTATCATTTGTTGATTATTTGTTTTGTTATTTATTTTCATTTACTATGAAGACTTAAGCACTAGGCACAGGGCTACGCCTCCAGCTGAAGCAAGCGGCAGCGGTCTCGTTCATCACAGAATCCCAGGTTGGCGGGGGCTGGCAGGGCCCTCTGGAGCCCACCCAGCCCAGCCCCTGCCAGAGCAGGGTCACCCAGCGCAGGCTGCACAGGGCCGCGTCCAGGCGGGTTGGAATCTCTCCAGAGAAGGAGACTCCACACCCTCCCTGGGCAGCCTGGGCCAGGGCTCGGGCACCTCACAGCGAAGACGTTTTTCCTCCTGTTCGGGCGGAACTTCCCATGTTCCAGTTTGTGCCCGTTGCCCCTTGTCCTGTCGCTGGGCACCACTGAGAAGAGTCTGGCCCCGTCCTCTTGACACCCGCCCTGGAGATATTGATAAGCGTTGGTGAGGTCCCCTCTCAGTCTCCTCTTCCTCAGGCTGAACAGCCCCAGCTCCCTCAGCCTTTCCCCACAGGAGAGATGCTCCAGGCCCTCAGCATCTCTGTACCCTCCGCTGGGCTCTCCCCAGTAGCTCCTCGTCTCTCTGGAACTGGGGAGCCCAGAACTGGACCCAGGACTCCAGATGGGGCCTCACTAGGGCAGAGCAGAGGGGGAGGAGAACCTCCCTCGACCTGCTGGCCACACTCTTCCTCATGCCCCCCAGGGTGCCGTTGGCCTTCCTGGCCCAAGGGCATGTTGCTGGCTCATGGGGAATTTGTTGTTAATGCTCCTGGAGAAGTGTGTGCCATCTCAAAACCTAGGCCACTGTTTCCCCGTCCTGCTGCACACACAGAGATTTTCACTAGTTTAGATAGACCTGATACAGTTTATAGATCAGCTTTTTTTCCAGACAGCCAGACCAAAAAGAAATGGTGTGGTTATGTGAACAGCTGTATTGAACAAAAGGCCTCGGGATATCCCTGACACACAGGGCTTTCTGCTGCTTCTGCAGAATTAGGAAAAAGAAATACCATGTAGAGCAGCAGCAGAGTAATTCAGGCAACATTCTTTCAGATTGTGAAATACAATATGAATTGCAGATAAAGTAGTAAATTAAAAGGAGACACAGAATTTTACTGACTTTTCAGCAGGAATACGTTGTTGGCTAGAATAGCAGTTATTATCATAAAAAGGACGCTGTCAAGAGTTAGCTGATAGCGGCGGCAGGGTATAAAACACCAAACCATAAACCGGGCAACATGTCGAGAAGGTCGTATTTATGTATGGTAGGCTGTTCAGAAGAGCAGATCAGTGCCTATCTATTCTAGATTTGCATTTTTTTTCCTCTTTTTGCTTTGTATAAGCAGCTAGGGTAGAAAGCTGTCTGAAGAGTGAGCTCTAAAGATTGTTTTAAAAAATGAAAAATGTCATGGTTTTGAAAACCAGGTCAGTAGACGATTGTAGGTATAGTGCTACGCTTAATTTACACTAGCAATGGAGACTCAGTGATTTGTATTTTAATAGCCAAAAGGCATGTGAAAAGACCGGGCAAGACCAGACCTGATTTATTCTCTTCACTTGGCAGGAGGTTATGTTCTCAGCTTTGTCGGAGGAGCACTGGCATGTGTGGCATGCAAAGTTTACTCGCTGTTATGCTAGCAGTGACATCGCTCTAAAGAAACTCACTGCGTTTTGGGGGTTTTGAGGTGTTGTCTTCCCTTTATTGTCACATATTCAAAGACAGGATTGTTCTGGGTTTTTCTTTTGACCCCTTACAATTCTCAGCTGGAAAAGTGCCCTGGAAGAACGGCCAGCATTTTTTCCAGTTTGTGCCCATGAACAGTATTATGAGGTTGCTTAGGAACTCTTGCATTAAATACTTTGAATGTAGTTATATTTTACACTGAAAGTTAGATAAAGAGTCTTAATTCACTATGAAATATTAGTGTGTATTTTTTGTTGAATACCATATGTTAAGTATTTATCTAGTTATTTGTGTTTTTCTTTTGAAAGGTGCTGTGGGCTCTCATCAGCCGCAAATTTCAGGGAAATGTGGAACGCTTGGATACACACAGAAACACGGGAAGAGTGGTAGTGTGGACTCTGATTTACAATTTTTAGGATTAAATAACTGTCAGCAAGACAAAGGTATATGGATTCTAACTGTATCGTAAGTCAGTGCATGTTACTTTGGAAATGTCTGTTTCTATGCTGCCTTAAGAAATAAAAACTGTTATTAAAATGTTGTTCAGTCTGTACTCAGACGTATTTGTGCCCCCCTCCTGTGTAGTGCTTTTCATTCGTAGTTATTAATTTGCAGCCCACACCTTTGGCATCTGACTGTATCAGTGTGCTGTATAAAAAGTGGGGCTGTAACAGAATCCACATTTTTTTTAAAAAATTGATTTTGAGAGTTCTGTTAATGTTAGAGGTCAGATCAGCCAGCCTGCTTAACATCAGGGGCCGGTCGGAGCCTTGCCTTGCCCCCCGAGAGTGGGTAGGATGCCTCTTTTGGTCCCTCTCGGGCGCGGGGGGCAGCCGGGGGGTCTCGGCAGAGCATCTGCAGGCGGAGGCACCGGCTGCTCCTCTCCGCTGGGCACAACAGCGGGGTGGATGTGGCCTCGGTGTGCCGCAGAGACGCTGTGTTGGCACACGTAAAGCTTCTCGTTCTCATATTGTTGCTTTAGTTCGTGGTGGTCTCTGTACAGCTTGTGCTGGGAAGGTAGCCAGGGCGCTGCTATGTCAGGCGGCTTTTGCTGCGAGTTGCCGAAGTGGGGCTAGGGATTTGGTGGAGTGCACCTTAACCCTGGAGGTGGAGGCTGGGATAAATCAGGACCTGCAACACAGAGAAACCTGTCTGTTCGTAAGTAGCAATAATGATAAAATTGCCAGATGTACACTTAGCGAAGGAATAAACTCACTGTCCGGAGGAATAGATGGTAATGATACCAAATCTGTGGACAGAGCTGCTTTGAGTGGTCCAGATGGACAAGAGACAGAGCCGAGAGCTGCTTTGGAAGATATGGAGGAACTTTGTTTACTCAGTTTACTTCTAGCCACTTATGGGCTGTAGATACTGTGTTTTTCTCATGCCTGTGGGAAGAAAGGAGAAATTTCCACTTTGTTTTTGCTTCTGTAACTACGAAGTCAATGTTCTGTTCTCTTAGCCTTGGTCTTCAGAAGGCTGGCAGGTGCCTTGCCCATACTTGCTGATTTATTCTCTGCAAACAAGTTTTTGTGCCAGATATTGTTGTTACTTGAGCCTATGCCTGGTAGTACAGCCCACACCTGGCTGTAGTCTCAGTTTTGCTGCCCTGGGATACCCGGGGAGTGCCGGGATGCAGCAGCCTTGGAAAGCGGCGGGAGCAGAGGATGGAGCCCTTGGAGCCACCTGATTTGTAAAGGGATTTTTAATTCTATAACTAAAGGCATAATTGAGTGGTTTTCTTTGGGGTGACACAGGCGATCAATAGGTTCCCCAAGCCTGACTCACAGTGTCCCTTGTCCTCCCTCCCACGCTGTGCTTTCCCATTCTCCCAGTTGTGCCCGTGGACTGGTTGTGGGGCTGTGCTCCCAGTGCGATTGCTGAGGTGGCCCAACGTACAACGAGCCTTCCAGAGCCTGCCAGGAGCTTTGCTGAAACTTGTCCTCTTTTTCACTTGCGTGGTTAAAAGCTTGAGAGCATGTGGAGAACGTGCATCTGCTTTTCATGGGAAACAATTAAAACAGTCTCATTCCAAATCTACACTTATCTTTCCATTTTTGACCTACTGGTTTCTGGGAAAAAGTAATTTTTGGATTTTTTTTTTTTTTTGTTGTTTTTTAAAGCAAGTAGAATTTATAACATTTATGCTTTATTTGTACTCTTGTGTCACTGAGTTTTGAGAGTGATGTTTGCAAATTTTATGCTATGCAGGCTTGGAATACAGAGCAGCAAGCAACAGAACCATGTTCAATCTGCTTGCATCATTCGTTTTTTTAAATACAATTCTTCAAAACATGACTGCAAGATAGCTTAGGCTCAGCTCATTTGATCAAATGCAGAAAAAGGACATTGCTATTTTGAGGGACAATGCGATTTGCAAAATGAAGTTAACTGATTTGTCTGTTTGCTTGGATAAAATGCTGACCTTCAGTTTTGACTATTGAGATGGTGTATTATTTCATGGTAAATTATTATTATAAGAGCTGTCAAAGAGGCTAATGGCCACAAATACTATTCTCTTTTTCTTTGCTCAGTTTGTGCCAGCCTAAATTTTTCCAGCAAGATCCAGAGAAGTTTTTGCAATCAAACAGAGCATACGGTGTCCTTGCAAGGTCCTAGCGCAAGCCAGGGCGCCTTCATTCTGCCGTCTTACCCGCTGTCGTCACCCAGGAACAGCCCGAAGCACATCTCCTCTCCAGCTGACTCTCCAAAGCAGTCACAAGATAATACCATGAACTTCTCAAACTCCTGGCCTCTTAAAAGCTTTGAAGGACTGCCTAAGCCTAGTTCGCAGAAGCAGCTTCTCAGTCAGAAGTCAGGAGACAGCACAGGTAGGAATGTTGTCAATACGATGAAAACGGATTTCAGGTTTGCATCTTGAGTGGCTTCGAGCAGTGGTCAGAAAACCTACAGGGCGGGTAAGCAGGGAGTTGTGCAATGCCCCAGTTGCGACTGGACGCGTGAGGGGTTTACAGCTGTGCTAGTCCAGTCACACCACTGGAGGCTTCTTTTAGAAAGTGAAGTCTCAGTATTTTGGTAGTTTCAAATACTGGCATGTTTTGTTCCTTTTGTCTTTTCGATATGTGAGATAAAGCATAATGAGTGGCAGCTCCGCTTTTCGTATCAGTAACGTATCAATGAAAAGTTTGCCTTCAAACTAAAATCAAAACAAACCCCCAAACCTAGCACTTTTAAAGAAAGCCAGTACAGAAATAACTGTTATTTTTAATACTCTAGTTGATACACGTGCAAGAAAATACTACTCATTGCGTTTCGACTTTTTGCTCTTTATTTGCCTTTGGAAACTTACGTATCGAAGTTCCCACACTCAGAGTAGCTCTTTAAAACCTGGTTACACACAGCTGCATCTCTAACGGGGGGAATCGGTGCTGATTTCATCCCAGTTTACACCAACAGCTAATGGCAGAGACTGCTATTTATGGTCTGATTGCCTCTGTCTCTGAAGACCTCGTGCGCACATTGGTTAACCTGAAGTAGTTTTAAGTTTATTTAATTACAATTGCTTACACAGTTTAGCTGATTTCTTTCAAATGCTTACTAAAGGCAATCTTATTTTAGGTTAAAAATAGCTTTAGTATCTGTTTAGCTTAAACTGATTGTTACTCACTCATGAGGCATAGCTTCTGTAAGCAAACAGTTTCCACATACAATTTTGCACTGATTTAAAGAAATCTGTTTTAAAGTTCATCTTCGTTGAGACACATATTTTTGTGCGTATGTAGAAAACTTCTAAATTACTTGTTTGGAAGTCACCGGTCCCTGGAATGCGTGTAACTGTGTCTCGCAGATGTGTGTTCATCACTTGCTGATTTGCTGTATATCGTCCATATGCATTTCATTTTTTTTCTGTTGCTTTGGAGTAACTTTATTGTTGTTGCAGCAGCTTACAGGAGAGTTTGTTAGGGCACTAGTCATCTTTTCTTCTTAATTAAGAAAGAGAATTACTTTTTAAAGGTACTAAGTATATGTTGGTACGCACGTGCATGAAACACTAATTTGCATTTTGTAAAAGGACACACTAAAATTAGAAGAGATCGGTAACTAAGCTTGAAATGCGGGGAGGTGGAAAAGGTAGAGGTAATAGAAAATGCCGTGCAAGGAGGCAAGACTGGTACCATCCTAATGATTTTGTAAAATTAAATATTGAAAAATATGCGTAAGTATTCAGGAACGGAGGTTTGGCACATTTAGAAAATTGATGTTGGAGGAGGAATGTTGAAAGTTTTTCAAATTATGAATGGTATAAAAATAAAGCTGGACAGGAACTCACTCTCTGCTCTTGTTCACGTGAGAAATGTACTTTCACCTCTGCGTGTGTGTGTATCTGTTGTATACACACGAATACGTGTGTACCTGCGTACAAGAAGGCACTAAGAAATGGGTTCGGTGGCAGCAGGTTGGAAATGAAAGGGAGTGTTGTTTTAGTGCTTGTTGTGGAGCTGGCGCTGCAGGCTGCTGAGGATGCCAGAAGCAAGGATTTATTCATCAAGAAGGTGGGTGGATGTACCAAGATGGTGGGTCAGCTCGGGTCAAACCTCTGACCCAGGAACTTCCTAAATCCTCTCTGAATACTCTGTTTCTGTTGGTTTCTCACCTTGTTAGGGGACAGGTCTTTCATCCAGCTCAGTACAGCTGGTTTTATGTTCTTACTCATTTTATTCAAATTTGCTCATACTCAGCCAAACATAAATGTCCTCGAAATGTATTTATAAGAGTAAATAAAATTGCATGCATAAGTATGTTTTTAAACACTCACCTCATTGTAAAAGGAGTTTTCTGGTGTGATACAGAAATGAGACATGACGTTTATTCTGGCGAGTGCTGCGTTCCTGCCAGCCCTCCAAAGGACTGACATCTGCTTGTGTCTTCTTCAGGGGAGAATTTGCAGGAGAAACAGTCTCCTCTGCAGCTGAAACCCACCCTGGTGAGACACCCAGCCTCCCGCAGGGGCCTGAACGGGACCAGACCCGTCCCCCCCATACCCCGCCTCGCTAGCCCCCTGCCCGATAAGATTGAATTGAATGTGGCGAAGTGGAAGAACGAAGAGTGCGAGGACATGTGGCTGAATGAAGTGGATAGGAAGCTTGCAGCTGATCTTTCAGAGCTAAACGTTGACGGCGAGGAAGTGGACCAAGAAGAGGTTGGTTTGAATGTGACATAACTCACTTCTAACAGTTCATATATTGTAAGCTTTTTTTTTCTAAACAAGAGCCAGAAAATAATGTTTCTGACTTAAATTCTTTGACACTCTCCTCAGTACAGCAGGTTTTCAATGAGATACCATTGGGTGTCTTGGTAGGAGCTAAGTAAAGCAATAAATACTGATGTTGGAGCACACTTCGCGTCTTTGTTCCAGACGTCTTGCTTTCCCTTGTTTTTCTCAGAGCCGAAGTTGTAATGTTTTCAGTTATCGTAGTACCAAGGCAGAGCTGTGGCCCTTTATACAGCTTCTGTTCTCATGATCTTGACTTCATTTTAAATTTCATGTCAGATTTAACTAATAATCCTTTCTTTAGTAATAACAAAGGGCCCAAAATAACAAATAACTTCCTTGATGAAGGTTCATTTGACTCAGCCCGGGAGTTTCGTCAGCCTCCCGGCTTTGCTGAAGCGGGCTGTCCCTCATACCATGCAGCACGTCCCAGCTCTCTCAGAATTCAGTCATTTTTTCGTGGAGTAAAATGAGAAGAAGGGATGTGAAGCTGGATGAGTGTGGTGGCACCTGCAGCTGTGTGATATGATGCAGATACGTTTGACATTAGGCTTGGCACGTCAGCATCCCTCCCGTATGTGGAAATCCGCTAGTAATAATTTGGGCCAATTATGTGTATTCAGTGGCCAGTGTTTTGAGTGTGCCACTCAACCTAGGACTTAGAAAATATTTGAAATGTTTAATACTTTTAAAAGTCTATACCTTCTGCGACCCCTGAGACTTGTCGAACAGACTTATTCTAGCATTTCCCTTTACTGCTCCATGAAATACTTTGCAGCCAGTGTGGCTGTGTATCCCGAACACCAAATAGCTGCACGACTGTAGGACATAGAGAAATCCTGCAGAGGCATGCCGGGTTATTTCAGGAGGTGGTGGGGAGGTGGAACTGTATCCACACTATCCTTGTCAGTACAAATCAAAACCACTGCGATGTTGATTACGTGAGAGGCGTAGGTATCACCTATGATTGGATTTTGTATGATCTTCCCCGCGTGATCCCATGCAACACGTCCTTATTTCTGTCACAGTTCATAGAAATGGTTTGAATCTCAAATCCCATCTTTAGTTCCTGTGGATCTGAGAGCAGTTGCAGTAGGATTTAATGGTTTTGCCTGACTATCTTTATCTTCCATCCTGTAGTCACTACTGAAAGTAATTTAGGTGCTAAACAGATAGAGGAAGAATTTTTTTTACATCAAATATATTCAGTAAAAAGAGGAGAGAATCTGCAGCAGAGCTCCAGTCATTATAGATTTTCCTGCCTGTTTGAGTAGGAGCTCTGCTTGCGAGGCACAGTTTTCAGGATTCGCTTCGGCATATTTTGCATCTTTATGCAGTTCAGATGTGGAAAGCCTGAGGTCGCAATTGTGTGTATTAGCAGCCATCAAACACTTTCTGTATTAAAAAAGATAAGAGCAGCTGATTTATTTTTGCAGGAATCTGTTCTTGTGTTTGGCAAAATGAAGCTGGGATACAGTGTCTGTGGGAATTTGCATTTAATAGCATGATTATTCTTGTGAAGCAAAACGGTGAAAGGGATCGTTATGGTACTGCATAACCTATGTAAATATTCGGGCACCTTGCCCAGTGCATGTGCCCTGGACTCCTGTGAACTGAACACTCAGAAACATACTTTCTTTTGCTTAAAAAAGCTTTTTTCCTATGTGGTGAATAAAACCTGTCATTTTGTTTTCAATCCTGTTTAGATGCAGAATTCGCTTAGATCTCTACGAAACAGTGCGGCTAAGAAGAGGGCAAAGCTAAGCGGCAACATTTCGGATCTTGAAAGTCCCGATTCTGCTCTTAAACTTGATCTGTCTGTGGGTTCCCCCTCCCACGCTTCCTCCCCGAGCGCGGGCTCCTGCAGCGAAAGCGGCGTTTACAGCCGGGAGTCTCTGACTTCACCTGTGTCCACAGTCCCCCAGAGAAGGAGAATAACGTGAGTGGAACTCGTATGTTAATGCTGCTTTGAAATTCTCACACAGTCTCTGCGGGTGTTAGTTAAATATTAAAGGGGGTGAAATCTCTAATGTATTTTTTATGTAAGATCGCTTTGCTTAATAGCTTGTTTTTTCTACGTGAATTATTTTCCTATCTAAAAATAAATTGCTCTATACAATAGCTGCTTAATTACATTATTCTAGTTTGTGCTGGCTTTTCATTTGAAAGAGTTCCCTGGTGCAGCCATAGTAACACAGTGCAGTGAAGTACTGCCAGTGGCAGTAAATATTTTATTAAGACTTTAGCCTCCCATAGAAGGTATGTGAACCATAGCCTAAACAAATGAGTAAGAACGAGAACGAGTTAAGAGGAAGGATAAGGTTTGCTTATTATAGCCTGGAAATTGAAGAAGGAATGAGTTGGTTTTACGTGATAAGAGGAAGACAATGTAGATGTTTCTTATTACTGCGAATCATGAACTGTTTCCATTTTATCACTGACAGACTATTGTTAATTTAAAATGACTTCACTGGGCTCTTCTAAAAAGAAGTGGTGTGATGACACATGCTACTCTGATTGTAAACAGCAATGACCCAGTTGGTGATTTGCAGTATAAACTATTTTATTTTTCAATGAAATAAAAAAGTTTTTGAGGAATTTTGCAGTACAGAATCTCCTTTTCTGCTCTCGGAGCCCAAAGCTGCTTGTAGGTCTGATCCGAAGATATCTTTTATTTTTGTGTGTACTAAATGCATCTTTATATAACTGGTATACGACTGCATTAATAGAAAGGAAGAGAGGGAATACGCAAAAGAAAGGGTTTTGAGACAGAGGGAGACTGGAATCATTCAGAAACAGGAATTTCACAGCTGTGAAGTCTCAGAACTGATATAGATGTATATCTTCTCTGTATGCATTACTGCTGAATCACAGTTTTAAAAATAATCTTTAAAATGAAAAATGCTAGCATGCCTAAAAAGTCAAGAGTATAAAGTTCTGTGTATGATGTTCTTCCAGGCAAGGTTTTGACTAGGACACGTTCTATACAACATGCCATTTCCACTATTCAGTGACACACAAGCTTAATGTTTTACAGGATTCAAAGATACAGGAATTCTGAACTAGCAAGGAGGAGAGGGGGCATCTGGCAGGAAGACTGAATTTGCAGAAGTGACAAAATACATCCCAGAAGACCTTAAAAGCCTTGGAATGTTCATAAAAATTTCAGAGAGTTTAGTTCAGATGCTGGTTTGCGAGCATTGGAATTTAGCGTTTTCTGTTCACAAAATCTGTGTAGTTGGGCAACAAAAATGTAGGCTGCTTCTGTGAATTGGCTGTTAGGAGGACCAGTTTATCTCCTGATAAACTACTGTGAGCAATGGGAGCTTGATGGCGGTATTAGTGAAGTTTCTGAAGCATGGGCTTTCCTCAAGATCTTGAAAGCAAGTCTTCTCGTTGTGCGTATTTCAGTCCTAGCAGAGTGGAACAGCTGCTGTTCCCTGGGGCTGTTACGTAGGTACGCGCAGTACTTAACAGCTCAGGGCTCTGGGTTCAATCAGCTTTAATGTTCAAATGCGTCATTTTAAAAAAGAAGTATCAAGATTGTCTCGTAGGTAGCAGCATTTTCCTGGTGGCTCTCTGTGTGGGCTCTCCTGGTGGCCCAGCTACACACTGGGCTGAAAACAGCTCATTTCTGGCAGTGAAAGGTTAGTGGATTTTGTCACTGTCATTTGCCATTCTTTGCCAGATTGGACCCAGCGTCGTCAGTCCCTAGGCCAAACGATTCCTTAGCTTTTCAAATGTATGCTAAATTTAGTCCTAGTGGGATGTTTACTTTTAAGGGTTGTCTTTATGGTGTTCTTCGTAAGGGACCTGCTCATCAAGGAATTTCTATTGAATTAATTTTCTTTTTTTACTCAGTGTGAACATTTGTGCAAGTATACTGGAAATACTTGTCCACCAAGTACACTGGGGAGGAGAAACTGAAATCTACTGGTGTCTTGGCTACATAGTGTTATTTAACTGGGCTCTGACTAGTGTGTAGAATTGTATTTATAAAAATTTGTTTTGTGTTTTAACAGGTCAGACACCTTTCCACTACTTGGCAGCAAACCACAGCCTGCAAGAGTATCTTCAGCAAGAAGCAGAGACCCAGATGCAGCAGAACGTAACTCCAGCGCAGGTATGTCGCTGTGCATATCAACGTATACCTTGCTGCATTGATGTAACAGAATGGTCACTTGCTGTGTCTGTTCTTACTTGCTCAATGAGCTTACGTCCCTTCAGCACTTAAAAAAAGGTAATTGCTAGACGCTGTTTGGTCAAACTGAGATTATCCTGTGGTACTGCAGGTGAGAAGGAACTCCGGGATTTCTGCCTTTCTATGTCAGGGTAAAATGTGTTAATGCAAATGCCACCCGTGAGTGTGTACACTTCAAAACTCAGTGCAGTATTGTGTGAAAATCCATTGGACAGCAGCTGGGTAAGAGTAGGAAAGGTCAAAATGTTGCAAGCAGTTAATTTCCTGGTAGGAAATTGAAGTTAAGTGATGCTGTTCTATTTTACGCTTACAGTGAAGTACAGCTAACTGCAGATTTCTGTAATGGGCAGACACAGATTGTTTATGATTATTTATGTTTAACCCATCTTGATTCAACTGGATGGAGGAAAGGAGCTGAGGGAGCTGTGTCCACAGAGGTCTTTTCTGACCTCTTCCCCAAGACTGCTCTGTTGCATCCTTTTGCAGCCTCAGCAGCTATGTGTTTTTTCCAAAAAGTTTACAAAACTCAGTTCAGTTAAGATTGGAGGGCGTCTCACAGGCCTGAATGTGCAAAGCTGTCACATTAAAAAAACAGTAGTCGCTACTAAGACTCACGATCTTTTTTTCAGAAATAGAAGCTGTTGCTCCTCATTTTAGCTAAGGCCACTTTTCTCAGGATAAATTAGCAAAGAGGTTTGTCAAGTAACAGCATAAGTCAGAAGGCAAATACTGCACGTACCTAGAAATACCTGTTATGGTTAATGATTCTGCATCCGTTATATGAAAAGACCTTCTGTGAGAAGTTGACCTTCAGAGTAAAATAACGAGCAGCACATTTATTTTGCTTGCTGAGCTAGTTAATCAACCAGAATGCGCAGCACTGGACCTCCTGTGATGAGCTGGCAGCCTACTGCTGCTAAGGTCGATGCAATACACGTGCAGCTAACTGGCAAAGAGAAGTCCTTCGCTCCCACTACTGGCTGGGCTTGGCCCATCACACAAGTCACATCTCAAAAAGCTCTGAATTTTTACACTGCAACTTGGAGAACTTGTAAAAATCAGTTTGGTATTTAACCGGTCTCATCAGATGAAAGTTTTTTTCTAACACTGAACATAAATCCCCCTTGCTGTAACTTATCTCATTACATTTTTATTTTATATCAAAGGGTGGAATATTTTCTTCTTCCAAGCAGCTACCTTTTTGATATTTTTCCTTCCCTCTTTCGTTTTCTGTCCTTTAGACTAACTCCCATTTTTTCTAGCTTTCCTTCATAGGTCAAACTTTATGGACTTTTTAACTGCTGTCATCTAGGCTGTTTTCAACAGATCTGCCTCTTTCTCGAATTGCAGTACCTGTACAACACCCGTTGTGCACTTAGCGTTAAAAGGAGTAGGATTACTACGTGTGCCTATGCAACTGTTTACCTATCCCTGTATGTTTGCCTTTTTGCTGCTTTTTTATCACCTTGTCTTTATATGACTGATTATTTGTGCTTATAGCTGGGACTCACCTTGGCAAACCGTAGTGGTCTGAAGCGTAGACATCTGTTAGAGCTGTTAGCCTAAAACTCCTGTGGTCATCAGAGGGGAGGGAGGTTTCTACAGAGCGTGCTTGTCTGACCCATGTAATATATCTCCTTTAAGTTGTGAAGAGCTGCTCCCTGGAAGTGTCTCCGATTGCAGGGAAACTAGAAAGCTTAGAGTAGGTAATTACGGTTGCATTGTTGTAAAACATGCAAAATCAGTCCTGTCCTGCCTGTAGAGTCTTGTACTTCTCCTTTTGTATTGCAAACTGGTTCTTCTCGGATCGTTCTTCTACTTGATCGTGAGTTCCTTGAATTCAGATCCTGTCCTCCAGCATGCGTGTATGCTTCCCATTTGCTGTCCTTCGTTGGCAATTCAGCGTACTGTCTCATCACCCAGCTGTTTGGGCAGAATACGGGGTAGTACCGGCTCCTGAACGGGCTGCAGTAGAACCCCGCTTGATACATCCCTCCGTTTGGAGAAAGAAGCTTTTGGTAACCACTCTGTATGTACCTGGGATGACATGTGGCTCTTCCCACTTCTTTCCTGCTCACAAGGTCTGTTGCTGTGTCATAAAAGGGGACCAGATTTCTCTGCTTATATTGTTTCTTGTGGGTGCTTCCAAATACATTATTTGCCGTGGTACAGTCCCGGGAACTGAATTGCCCAGCATGTGGGTCAGTTGTTCTCTGGCTCCTTCTTCAGCTTTTTTTTTTTAAAGATTTTTAACACTTTGGCTCTTTTCTGTTCTGGAAATTTTTTTGTTCCTTACCTGTCATTAACTTGCTAATTGAGCTCAGATTGCTGCAGCTGTTTCTCTAAGATGAATTGTATCAGCTTCTCTTGGCTTTGTTATAATAGAACGGCAGCTCTCAGGCATTTCTTACTTCCCAAATTTTTTTTGTAACATGTAAGTTTGTGCAGCTTTTAATAGTTGATACCTTGAAAGCCTGTCTGCCTGCTGTCAGGCCTGTAGCTCATCTTTCCCTGGGGTCCTGACAGTTTCAGAGGCCAGAGTGTGCTGTTGTACCAAATACAGCAATTGATGGATCAGTCCTGACATGTCAGGTCTTGATATATGAAACACTATAACAACTGGGCTTCATTGGGACAGTGCAGAAATTCATGCTCAAGGAGTTCTTGGACCTTAGGGGATTTAGTTGTATAGTAATTTTCTGGAGCAGCTCACGCCAGTGCAGATGTCGGGGCACCGTCCATAGTGTTCCTTGCTGGAAGAGCCTCACCATCTCAAGAATCCTACAGCAAAACATTCCCCATTCCCTTTGGCTTCCATCCCCTAGCAGAACAAAACAGCCTCCTCTGCTCCGAGTTCTCAGCTGAAGAAGAGAACACAAGGAACCTTTTTCAGGATTTCAGTACGGCTCTTGATCTCACGTGGACATGGTTGGGTTGACAGTGACGGCCACTGGTGCAGAACTTCAAGACAGACGGGCCCAGGCGGGTGGTGGGAGATGCGTCGGTACCGTCACGTCTGCGGCAGCAGGAGGCGGAACCGCTGTCGGTGCCCCCGTAGCACACCGAGAGGACGCCTGGGTCGCTCTGGTTGCCGGGATTACCAGAGATAGGTCAGCCAGTCACCTTGGCCGTGCCTGGCCATCCCTTCCACTAAATGCGGGTCAGTGCCATGGAATTTGTGGAATATGTAGTAAAAGCACATCTAGGAAAATACTTGTGTCTTTTTAGGTATTTTAATCTTAGGGGTATTTGGAAAAGCAGAAATGATCCTTCAAAGGATTCCTGAAGTAATTAGTGTTGTGTTGGGTTTTTTTTTAACCAAAACTGAAATGTATCGGGAACGTTTGGCAGGCATTGAAATGCTCCGTTTCTATTGTCTGTAATTGTAACATAAAAATGTGTTTTATGACTTCTAGGGAATGGAAAGATTTCTTGTGTTTCAACTAGTATTTCACTATTTTCACTTAGTTGACTTATGACTTAATTTGGCTTTTAATGCTGAATTATTTAGTATTCAGTTGTTCATATTTGAAAGACTTTAAACTGCAAAAATGATTTTTCAAGCTTTGAGTTAGATTTTCAGCCTGTAGCTGAAAGCCTTTGCATGTGAAAAATGAATAGAGCCTGAGCATCTTTGTTGAAATGCTCAGATTTCTGTAGGCAAAGATGCTCATACTGTACGCATAAAACCAGTCTGAGGGTCTCTGAAAGCGTAACTATTTGAGAATCCTGTAGTACACAGGAAAAACTATTTCTTTTTTTAATAGTTGATTTTTTTTCCTTTCGCACGGCTAGCATTTGATGATAAGGGGACTTCCAACGTTAGCATAGTTGGCCAACGTTTGAGCTGTGGCAACGGATGTGGAGATTATGAGGACAAGAAGCAAGGAGAAGTGTCACACACTGGTTTTAGAAGTCAAAATATGGAACACCAACGGAATTTTAAGCATTCAAAAGGTTTGTGAGTTTGCTGCATTGCTGTTCATCTGAGCTCTCGTTTATGGCAAAACCTGAGGCTGTGTATAGCCTTTTGTGAAACAGGTTTTATAGCAAATACATTTCAAGGTGTTTGCATCGTTTCCTCTTTTCTAGTCTTTATACTTACACTGACAAGTTGGTTTTTTTCTGACATTAATTGAAATTAGACTGCAAATTAAATTAAAATTAAAAGTCAAGCGATAGTACATGGCATGAAAATGGGACAGAATTGTTATATATCTCAGGCTGAATAAATGAACAGCTTTAAAAGTTTGGTTTTAAATTACTTTGTTGTTCATTGGTAAAATTAAGGAACTTAAACTGTTATACTTTACATTTCAGTTTTAACTGCGTCATTTTAATGCATCCTAGGAGCTACTGTTCCCCACATCAGAACTGGTCTGTGTTCAATACAGATGTATTTTCCAACTCTAAGCTTGGTAGAAGAGAGCAGCAAGTTTGGGGGTTTTTTTGAACATCCAAAGCAAAATGTGGGATTCAGTTTACGGAGCATATGGGTTTGCTGTCTCTTGTTCAGCTCTCTCTCTCAGAGCGGCTAACATAGATATCAAGTAATCATGTTTTACCGACAAATAGAAAATTAAATAAATATTGAATAATGAAGAAGATCTTTGTCCCAATAAGATTTTTTGTTTTCTCCGTCTCTTGTTTCAACATTAAACATGAACAGTTTTGTCTGTTCTCAAGGTTTTATAGGAATGGTGGAGTGCGATTTTATGTGAAACATTTAAAGCTGAGCAATGGAAGTAAAGTTTATAATCAGATTTGTAAATCCTTCTTTTTTTTTTTTTCGCTAACATCTGCTTTTCTTGTGATGCCTGTGAAATCCAAGTTGGTAAATTTTCCAGGCTGGAAGCTGAGGTTAGGACAGAAGGTCCTGATCTGGGGTAGGTTCCAAAGAGGATCCAGTATTTGATGCCCGTTATGGTTTAAGAGAGAATTGCTCAGGAAGCCTCAAGATTATGTTCAAGAAAATCCCCAAAGACCAATTTTGACTCTTCTCAAATGTTAAAACTTGGAATGTTCAGAAGCCGATGATTGGGCTTGTGGGACAAAGTAACACTTTCAAGAGAA
The DNA here is from genome assembly GCA_009819775.1 of Phoenicopterus ruber ruber. Lineage (NCBI taxonomy): Eukaryota > Metazoa > Chordata > Aves > Phoenicopteriformes > Phoenicopteridae > Phoenicopterus > Phoenicopterus ruber. Next base: position 1,382,241 of record CM020219.1, read on the forward strand.
ACCTTTTCACTTGATCTTTTTTCTCGTAAACCATAAAAAGGAGAGCTCCAAAATCAAAACTGTGTAATCGGGTCATTTGTAAAGTAGAGAGGCATCTGTCGTACTCTGGCCTGTAATTATTTGTGGCAAACTAAAGACTGAGGTGAGGACAGCGAACGTAACAGGAGTCCCAAACTGCCGAGGCGCTGCAGCTTGCCTGGTGGGGCTGTCGCCCCGCTCCTTCCGACAAATGTCAGAGATTCTACAGCAGCCGTAGATGGAAACGTGGGGCTGTCACGTCACCGGGACTTTCTCAGCTGCGATGTTCACTAGGCCACTGCCTTCATTTACGCACTTTCTAGTAGATAATCAGGCTTTCGTAAATCATCTTTTCTGTTTAGAAATTTCTGATTATTCGGGTTAAACAGCAAAAGCAAATGGTGCTCTTCCTTTGTCACACTATAATTTTTATTTGCGACTAGTGTAGCCAATACAGAAGTACATAAGAGAAGTACATCCCCTTTGGTAAAGAATTGGAGGGACTGCTGATTTATATGGGAAACAGCTTTAAGTGCTGCTTGGGGAAAAAAATATTTTAGCAAATTCTGTTTTGATTCAATTATGCTGAATTACTTAAGAAACAGTTCTATACTTCCACTAAGTGAGTTAGAAACTTCTGTTTTTTTCAGTGGAATCAGTTGATTTAAAAATCCTCTTACAAACGTTGGTTTTCTGTATGATTTTTTGGCAGAAATTTTATTTGCTATATGCTTTCCATGATTTTGAGGATATCGATATTTAGTAAATCCCATTAACTTCAGCAACTTGAAAATACACCAATTCATAAAAGTGATAAATTCAGATGTCAGTGTATGATGACGTTTTAGAAGAATAAAACGTTTAGCGAAGAGTAAAGTACATGATGTACATTGTGTGATTTTTATTTTTTTTTAAGGTCTTGCAGAGTCAACGCCTAGTTTTCCACAGATAAACAACCTAGATTTCATTTCACCAAGTGTCCTGCCTGAAGATGCAGTTGTAATTGTTGGTAAAGGTATTACAAAACCACAGTTATCTCCTGTAGCTCATCGTGTTTTTATAATGAGGGAAAATGTACTTTTATAGAGTGGGAAAAGGAGTAGATTCTTTTAGATGGTGAACAATCTCCAGTTCAAACGGGAATAAAAAGAATGATGCTTGGAAGTTTTGCAGTTACTGGATATGCCATTCCATTCCAACAACATAGAATGGCAGCAGATCATGAAGGTTAGGTCTTGGGTCTCGCCCCGTGCGCACGCGTGCGTGCATCCATCCTACTCGGTAGAATAAGGTAAGAGTACTTTTGGGTGGGAATTGGCACCAATAGTGTAATAGCAGTGTTTTTATCTTCTTGAATTACTTATGGTTTTCTTTAGTTTTTACTAAGTTCTGCTGAATAAAATGGTTATTTTGGTGAGGGCACAACATGGTACGCCTTCCAGGTGTTTTTGGAAGTCCTCCTTCTGCACCACCATACAGCCAGTCCCTAGCGTGTGTAGCGAATGGAGATGACCACGCTGTCAAAGCGGAGACTGAGCCATCATCAGGGATCTGTGGGAGCAGCATCCAGCAGAACAGTGCTTCTCATTTCCATGTTGAAAATGAAAAAGAGGTAAGAATTTCAGAGCCATTTTACTGTCTTGCTTCCCATTTCTGTATGTATGAATACAGCTGGATACAGTTTTGCAGCCTCTATGTTATGGTAAACAAGAGTTTGATTAACATACATGAATTCATAGTTCAGGTGACTCGCAGCGGTATGCAAGTCCTTTTATTTATGTTATTTGTTGAGTTCCGTTACAAGGTGAAGACTAAAGCTGGATTAGCAATGAGAGCTCCTTTGGAACATCTGCTTGACTGCATGCAAATTCTTGTGCTTCCTGCTTATTTAGCCGTTTTGCAAACAGCGATGAGAACACAGTTGCTGTCTTCTAATGCTTGCAGAAAGTTATATTAAGCCTAAACCAGAAATTTCTTGTAATTCAGCGTTATTTTTCTAACAATTGTTAAACAAAAAATGGCTTCCATTTTCTCAGTAAGGTGACTAACTGCAGACTGTTCGCGCAGTTTAAATAAGGCTGTGGTGTCATTTGTTGATTGGTAACAACGTAGGAAATAAATTTGTTCTTGGCATGGTCCATAGGAAACCTGTGTTCACTTCTCAAATGGGCCATTACAAATGGGACCAATTGCCAATACTGTTAATACCAAATTAAGTGGACTGCATGAAGTGGGTTTTGGTCCTGTGTTATTTTAGATTAAAAAAAAATGTTATGAGAATCTCTTTAAACACCGTCCAAATCTACCAATACTTGCCAGTAATTCGGTAGTTGATCCTAAGACCCATTTTCAAGGCAATGCTGGAATTGGAGAAGGGCACTGAACCATAGTTTTGCTCTCCTGAATGAATGATTAACAATAAGACCTTAAAATCTCTTTTTTGTCTCTGTTAAGGAAGCTTTTCTTCTTCATGTAAGCAACTGTGTATTTACTGGGGATGCGATGAGGGCAAAACAAGTCCTTTCCTGCCTAACTCTGTAGGTTAATGGTCCAAGCCAATCTATGTTAGCGTACAATGTGAGGCACTGAGGCTCAAGCTCCTGCTCACCTAAGTGTGGAACTCTACACGAGGCAGAACAGCTTCAGCAAGAACAGCCGAGAAACACCCATCTCCCAAAATCTTAGTAACTGGGGCACGGACCTGGCAAGAGGGTGCAATGCAGCTTGCTGCTGTGGATCCGGCTCTGCCAGGGGTTGAATCTGGACCTCACATACCATCAAGGTGCTTCTCCCTGCTTTTTCTTTTGGTTCCGCCTGGATTTTTTATCATAAGAAATTGCTGTGTCAGAAGCTTCCCACCTAACGCGAAGTCTCTGGGAGAAGGGCTGCAGGAGGGAGTGGAGCTGGAAAATATCCTCTTCTCTCACCCCCACAGCACATAGAAATGTGGAAGGAGGAACTGGCTGGGTTTGATCCTGTCTTGTTTTCTGGGTGGATGCATTAATCTGTAGCTCCATTCATAAGGTTTTTAAAAAACACCATCTGAATACCTGTCCCATAATATGGTTTCATGAGGAGTGGTGCTGCTTTGTTAAATACTAGTTACATCTCTTAGAACATGGAGCAAGATTCATCTGAATGAAGTAGTGATACAACTTTTAAAACATTTGAAATGAAAATCACAAGTCTTTCTGAAAGCATTTGAAATAACATCTTAAGATGACTAAAGCTTTAAGTTAATGATAAACAGTGTCTTAATTTTCTGATTTCCACTGAAGATATGAATACTTGGAGGGATCAAATTAAAAGGAGAAAATGGAGGAATGTATTAAATGTTACTAAGCTTTCATGAGGAACCGTAATTGTCTTAAACATACAAGGGAAGAGGGTCAGATCACACTGTTAAAGAGCACTGTTTAAAAACCCCGTGTGCTTCAATGCGAGTGAGTTAGTGTAGACTGTGTATTTGTTACTTAAAATTCTAGGAAACTACACAATGCTGCCAGAGAAATAGAAGACCTTTTCTTTTAGACCTTAATTCTCTAACTATTCAGATATTTTAGAGTAAATTATTATTTCCTTTAAATGCTGAAACCTGGAATGTTGCTTCTCTTTGCCAGTAGGACTACTTGTTGTGCAGAAAGCACACGTTCAGCTCTTTTCAGGATTGGATTTAATATTTCTATGAGTAATTTCCTTTTGCTCTATAGAATAATGGTGAAAATAGTAATTTTGCATGCTTACCTTAGACAATATGAAGAACTGGGTAATAAGTTATTGGGTAACTTGTGCATTACATTATATTGCATATCATAATGGGTGCATTCATTTTCCGCAGATAAAAGTTGCCATGTCGAAATCTGCCCAGGATAAGATGAGGCGGAAGAAAAGAGAAGAAAAAGAACACAATCATAAAGAACATCAGGAAGTCAAAGACCTCGAAGAAAAGGAAGAAAACCCCTGGGAAAGACTTAAACTGAATGAACCAGAGAAAATGACAACAGAAAGTGAGGATTAGTGTTTGTCTTAAAGGAACAATATACTGTTAAATGCTGCTGAAATGGAAATCACAGTTCTGTGATAAGTACCAAAAATCATGACTGTTTAGTATGACAGGAGGTATGACTAGAATTAATTTTACACTGCAGTTTACTCTTTAGTCATTTGTTGTCAGTCTTATAATGCAGATGGTGGAGAGTGAAGTGCTTATGGGAAATCCTTGAAAGACTGTAGTTAAGAAAAATTTCAAAAGACAAATTAGGACTGGAAATACTAGTTTTTTTCCTTTTTTCTGATTTGTTGTTGTTGTAGTTCAGACATTTCCTTCTATTTTCTAGAGTTAAATCTCTGTGGGGATATATTAACATCGTCAAGAAATGTATCTTTGTCATTAGACAACGTGGCCTTGAATCCCTCATTAAAAAGAACATCCAGTTTGAAGACAAAATGTTCAGCCTTGTTAGATTCTGGTAAGCTGTTACAGGAAACTAAAGACTGTTAAAATATTTGGATATGTGGAGTGGGACAGTTCCAAAATAGAATCAGGTTTAACATGATTTATTTGTACAATGGACAGTCCTGAGGTGCTCTGGAAGATTAGTACTTTGGGTGTGGTGGTGAAGGGGGTCTGAATTCATTGTCACTCCCTTGAAACATTTTTCATCTATTATTTGTTAGGAAGATGTTTGAAACATGAGAGGGTTTTTTATTTGCTCAGCAACTTAAATGATGTAATGTATTAATGGCAAATTGACTCCCTTCTCTCTCCAAGAAAAACATTTCTGGGTGCATTTTGTCAGAGACGCCTTTCAAATACGCAGTAGAAATCTTTTCAGAAGAGAAGCTCGTACTGATGATGGTCGAAGGTCTTCAGAATTTCTCAAGGGGCTCTTTAAGTTTTACTACATTGTGTCTTACCACACGGTGCTTTAGCACATTGTGCGTCTGTTTTTACATTAAACAATCCACTACATTTGTGATTGTGACTTTTTAAAGTGGTGGTTGTTTGCAAAAAAAATTCATTCACGTGAATGAAATGCTGAATGATCGCGGATGGAACTGGGAAAGCTGTCTTTTTGAAACCTGGTCCCTTAGTAGCAGCAGTCTATACCTCAAACTTTTTATATTTCCTTCCTTTGAATGAGTTAGTTTCTTCAGATAATGCTAATTATTTCTTATGCTTCACCACTTTGCAGATGAAATGTCTGTCGGGGCACGAGGACGCTATAAAGACCGGACCCCATCAGTCACTCATAGCCCAGAAATAATGGACCCGTCCGAACTGCAGCCCTTTTCAAAACCAGAAGTGGCACTGACAGAAGCCTTGACCTTTTTAGCTGATGATGACTGGTAGGTGTAAACATCTATCCACAACCTGAATGTAATGTAGAAGGCCTTTATTTGGATAACTTATTTAAAAAAACCCCAGCAAAATGGACATAACATCAAAAATAGTGAGAAGGATTGCAAGTGATGTATGAGAAAAAAGAAAAAAGATTTTTTCAGTCCAAATCTAAAGTGTAACTGTTGAATCGAGGCTTAATAGCTAAGCTTTCAGAGACTTGTGGAGATGTCTAAGTTCAAGGACTACTCTGGAGAGGGCCCCCACCGAGACCTTCTTGGCACTTTCTGTGGAATTAAGGCTTCACTGTGCTCTGACTGGCGACGGGGGGTTACAGTGCTGCTGCCTCTTCAGCTTGGGGAAGGAAAGAAATCCTTCAGTCGCCCCTGTGCAAGCTGTGGACGGAACTGTAGGGAAGACTTGAGAGACTGGTATGCTAAAACAGTCCTGCAGCCGCATTAAAAGAAAGACTCCTACATTATATGTCATTGCTTTATTTTACAATCTAATTTGTTTGCCGTTTGGTTTCTTAGAATTCTGTTTTAATATTTTTATGAAAATTGGCAATCGTTTTGAATTTAAATACTTTTTTTACATAGGGAGAAGAAAATTGAAGGTCTGAACTTTGTTAGATGTTTGTCTGCCTACCATGCGACTGTTCTGACTGCAAAGCTACATGAAACAAGTTTGGCTGTGGCTCAAGAGGTTAAATTTTACTATCAGAATATTTCACTGTATGTGTGTATAAGTATTTTATAGCTCTCAGATACACTGAAGTGAAATGGCATGTTCAGCTGTGGTTAGTTTTCCTCTGTTGGACAGTCTCAAAAGGATGAGTTTGTTGTTCAGCAAAGCAGCTCATACTTCAGATACCAACACTTGATCTGATTTGCTAAGAGACTGAAAACGTTCAGATTGTAACTGTGTAACATTTTTCATGTGTATTTATTTTAATTCTCACACATTGCGAATCAAGTTAGAAATGTGTTTCTCAGTTGCTTTTAATGTTACGTAAAAATTACAGAGGGAAACATTAAGCTGTACTTATTTTGAAGTATATTTTATAAACATTATTCATTGTTTGTTTGGGTTTTTCCTGTGTGCAGGTCAAGAATTTACGCTCAGGTGTTTCTCGAGCTGCTGTGGTCTGTTTAGGGGATTTGTTCACCTACCTGAAAAAGAGCATGGATCAAGAACTAGATAATACAGTAAAAGTCCTTTTGCACAAAGCTGGTGAATCCAACACATTTATAAGGGAAGAGGTAGACAAAGCACTGAAGGCTATGGTTAATAATGTGACTCCAGCACGTGCACTTTGTTCTCTTATAAATGGAGGGCAAAGGTAATTCTTATAAAGACTTTATAAAGAAATAACTTGTGAATAGATTAAATTTATCAAATATAGTCTTTTTTTTAAAAAAAAATCAAAATATAGTAGGCAGAAATTTGAAAATATCCGAAGTCAGCTCTGCAAAACTTCTACCCAGGGCAACGTTTGTGGGCATAAAAGTAAAATTTCTTTCTGTACATCATGTAAAAAGTTGGCTGTTGATTTTGGAGCTTGGTATGTTTTCTGGTCATTTTGCAACGCTTCAGTAATTTTATTCGCTGTTAGTATAGTATTCTTAGGAAACTGCTATTTTGCTTTGCCTAGTAAAGCTCACATAGCATTCTCATTTTTCACTTGCTCTGCAATCAAACACCTGTCTTTCTCAGTTTTCAGCACTACTTTTTATTTAGAAAGATGATTTATAACTTACAATTCTCTAGCTGCAACTGTCATGGTTGATTTCCTGTTCTTCTCTAGACTTAGCTGGTCCTTTACAGTGGTGGTGGCCATTATTTTCTTGTGCGCCTCAAACATGCCAAGCCTCCATTTCTGGTTGCATGGTTTGATTCTCACCTTTAGCTCACCTCAGTCTGTAGTAGAAGTCACATTCCTTTCTTTCACTTTCCCCGTTAAGTATGTTCTTCTTTTTCTTTTATACGCTCCTTCACTGTAACAGCGATACTTAATCAAGCCATTAGGCATTCCAGTATGTAGATATGTACCTGCTTGTACTTAATCTCTTCTCTATCTGTCATCACTTAGATGACATTTAGCAGGCTACATTTCTCGTAGCCTATCCCTTCCATTAAATATTTCAGATGGTACATTATAAATCAATCCTTAGACTTTCTGCACAGCTACAACTCATAAGAGTTAGTCTTGATTCAAAATGTTTTGATTCCTATTTTGTTTCCTGGGAAGCTGGTGGTTGTGGAATATGTTGATTCCATCTCCTGAAAGCCAATGAGAACCATGCTGTAATTACCTGAACTTTACACTGAAAGGCAAATATCAGCCTTGGGATTTAAGTTATTTATGAATCATGCCCGCACGTAGCTGTTTTTATGAATTTAAGAGCAGCAGACAGTAACTGCACACTGCTTTAATTCAGAAGCCATGTAAAGTGGTCTGTTTATGTACTCCCACCTTTTCTTCAGAAATCTTTGGCCAAGCAAAACTCGTGATCATAATTGGCTACATCTGACCTCCCCGTTTTGTGGCAGATTCAAGCACACTCACCTATCCTTATGAGTTTTCTAGACCTATAAAGATTTGACCCCTCCAGTTTGTGAACTCGGATACATTTTCAGATATCTAAGGCATCAAAATTATCTGAGCTGTGAGTCTGAATACAGCATTTGAAGCAGGGATTAATTTCTTCACAGCTAAGAATACTTCAGTCAAAGCGGTGTCTAAATCGTGGAGTACAGTATGTTTTTAATGCGTAACACATCAGTGGATGGCCTAAACAGCACTGTGAGTTACAGCTTTTCTAGTATTGGCTTCAGGAAACTCTGGCCATATTAGCAACAAAGCCCATGCAGCACGTATGGAGCTGTCGTCTCTAGAGGCTGTAAGAATGAATACGAGTATTATCTTTCAAAGTGGAAATCCGGGAGGAAAATGACATGTGTCTTCAGTATGAACTGGAAAGGTTCTGCTTGACACAACTGTGTAATTACACAAAGGATATCTTTTCTAAATTGGGCTTATACATTGAGTTGCTTATATTCACCACAACTTACATATTCAAGTTAACAGTTACGGTTTTGCCTACAATTCATGAGACCTTTTAAAATGTACCTATTTTCTGCTCAACACATTTCAAGCCTACTCTGATCATAAGTTTTAACGCTTACAACCCTGAGTAGGTATATATACTGATTCTTCATCATCTACAAAGTTGTTTTTGACTTTACCAATGAGAATAATTAAAAACATTTTGTTTGCTTTTGTGAGATGCTGCTCTAAAGATACTGGGCTATTGCTGTAAACTCACTTCTATGAATAGAAGCTTGATCCAAGAGCATGATTCCTGGACTAGATCTGAAAGTGATTGTACTTCAGAAATTTTAAAATCATGTTTGCTATCTGTACGAGTTGTGTTTAATTCTAAGGTCTTACGTGCATACAAAAAGATTTCCAACTATTTTGCATGAGCAGTGGGCATTTGTGGGGAGTGGGGGCTTCTTTGCTTCTGTGGAGTGAGGTCTTCAAGCCTCACGGCTCGTGTTTTCCCATCGGTACACGCAGCAGGAGTCAGCCTGTTTCTGTTTCCCTTCTCCCGAGACATGTGGCTGCTGTACAGACGTAATGGCGGGTACTGAGCACGAGCCTAAGCTAGGCTTAAAGTAGGTAGCTCGAGGCAGCTGAGAGGATGGCTACATTAGCGGGGAGTTCAGCATGGGAGCTGCCACGCTACCAGGTAGATCGTGCAGCCTGGACTGTGTTCTGAGCTGCCACACTGTGCAGTTTGCATAGAGCCGGTCGGTTGGCTTTGTGCAAACCGAATTGTAGAATCATGGAATCGTTGAGGTTGGAAGAGACCTTTAAGATTATGTAGCGTAATCTAGTGGTAGCTGTACTTCCAGTGAGGCCATGGTAATCTGTGGAACCAGAGAAAATGAAAATCTTGGTGAAACGGGAACATAGTCACTCAGGAAGCACGCTGGGTGTTCAAGTCGAACTGCAAAGCTGGGGAGCCACTGATGTGGTTTGCCAAGTCAATTCTTTTCCTTACCTCTCCCCTTTAAACCTGCTTTTCCCTATGAGCGATGAGCCATACAAATGTCTCATTTGCTGTGCGGTGAAACTGTCCTCCAAGTAGGATTTTTAATCCAAAGATAAGAATAACATTGGAAAAGTTTGAATTTGCAGAATTGTGTACTCTGAAAACATGTGGGATCAGCAGGTACAGCAGAACTTATATAAAAGGTTAGTTTGCTGCACAAGTTTGAAAATTGATTCCAGCTTTTCTCTCCTTTTCATCAGCATAGGTGTTTAATGGCCCCCATTTTGTAGAAAATAGACTTCTGCAAGATTTTTAGAAGTCAATTGAATACTGCTCTATTTAATTTTAAATTGATATAAAATACACAGGATGTGTTTCTGAGCACAGGGACTTGTTTTTCATGAAGTTGATGGAAAGAACATGTAGTAGTATGCTTCCTAAAATATTTTACAGTTATTTTAAGGAAAACTAGAAATTAAATTCTAAAAAGAAGAAAATTACTAGTTTAATAATCCCAAAGGTGCAGGTAGAGGTTGAAACTGACTTGAAACAAAAAGAATATAATTTTTCTTTTTTCATTTGCATTCTTGTAGTTTGGGATTTTAAGTGAATAAAATTTAATCAAATGGATTAACCTTTTAAATAGTTATTTGTCTCTGCTCCACAAGGTCTTCTCTACACAGCCAGAATAAGTATCTGCGTATCAGCAGCATACTAGTCGTAGATTGTGCTAAAGATAAAAACAGAAAGCTTGTATACTGTGTTCGGTAGAGCATGTAAATATTGCTGTTTAGCCCCTGTGATGAGTTTTTACTAAGCAACTGTGTTCTCTTTAGCCACCTGCATTCAGCGGTGAGAAGATGCACAGCCCAGCACCTGTCGGACATTGTAGAACGTATGGGACCGGAACGGATTCTCTCTGGAACGAAAGTTGTCGCTGATCGGATTTTCCCTGCAATAGCCAGGTTTGCACAGGATAGTTCACAACAAACAAGGTTAGTAGGTTAATAGTTAAGGTAAGCACATTCCAGGTGGCTGAAACCTCTGCAGAGCTCAGTGTGTGTTCCTCTGCAGTGACAGAGGGTAGAATCATAGAATCGTTTAGGTTGGAAAAGACCCTTAACGTCATCGAGTCCAACCGTTAACCCAGCACTGCCAAGACTGTTAAGATATGTGAGAGGAGTTACCTGAACGCCTGCTGTTGCTGTGCCCACCCTGGCTGCAGGAAGAAGAGGCGCTCAAAGGACATACTCTGCTGGGCACGGAGGAGATACAGGCCATGGAGGGCATGCTGGCACTGGGATCCACGTGGTCTGACTGACAAGGCTGGACCATCCTATTTAAAGATGGCTGAAATGGAAGATTGTTCTCATTAAATTGCTCAGTTGTTGATTAAATAGTGATTCTTGAGCATAGCTTTTTTGAGGGAGGATGAAAAGGGTGTCTGGTTACACATATAGATAGCAGTCTTCCTGCACTTTTATATTTTGGAATTACACACGTATAATTATCAAGAGAGTTACAAAGCAAATCCATGTTTACACATGTCTGTGTCATGGTCTGTTGCCCTGCAGGTATTATGGTCGAAAGATGCTCTTCAGTATGATGTCTCATCCTGATTTTGATAAAACGCTTGAGAAGTATGTGCCGACCAAGGATTTGCCTTACATTAAGGAATCTGTTAGCAATCTACGTGAAAAGGTATGTGGAAAAGCTCTTGTTTAACAGCTGAGAAATGTAAACACGTACTAGTGGCCATTAGGTGTAGACAGTGAACCTACGGGGCATGGGGGGAGTGCATTCAGAGCAAGACAAGTCATCAAGTGACTGCAGCATGGCAAGGTGCTGCTTGTTAGCTGCCTGCCTTTTCTCCTTGCAGATACGCTGGATGAGATGTACTTTGCTACTATACTTTGCATGGCTGTCAGACTTGCTTTAACAGGGTCTCCAGCAGTGCAGAACTGCACCAGCCACATTAACTAACGGTTGCACCTCTGTGCAGGGTTTAGGGGAGATGCCATTAGATACGCCCTCAGCAAAAGGAAGACGTTCCCATACTGGTAGTGTTGGGCATTCGAGGTCATCATCTACTTCCAGAGATGCTCTCAACATCACTGACAGGTAATGATCTTCAGTGTTTTACGCTGTTAGTAACTTGAGCTCTAGGATAACAGCCTCACCCCTCCAGAAGGGAGTGTAGAAACATTCACAACAGGGTTGTGAAAATTAAACATACCTGAAGGAAAAGGAAAAACTTGACATAGAATCATAGAATCATTTTGGTTGGAAGAGACCTCCAAGATCATCGAGTCCCACCGTTAACCCAGCACTGCCAAGGCCACCACTAACCCATGTCCCCAAGCGCCACATCTACACGGCTTTTCAGTCCCTCCAAGGATGGGGACTCCACCACTGCCCTGGGCAGCCTGTGCCAGGGCCTGACAGCCCTTTCGGGGAAGAAATGGTTCCCAAGATCCAACCTAAACCTCCCCTGGCGCAACTTGAGGCTGTTTCCCCTTGTCCTGTTGCCTGTTCCTTGGGAGAAGAGACCGAACCCCCCTGGCTCCAGCCTCCTTTCGGGGAGTTGCAGAGAGCGAGAAGGTCTCCCCTCAGCCTCCTTTTCTCCAGGCCAAACCCCCCCAGGTCCCTCAGCCGCTCCTCACAGCACTTGTGCTCCAGCCCCTTCCCCAGCTCCGTTGCCCGTCTCTGGACACGCTCCAGCCCCTCAGTGTCTGTCTTAGAGTGAGGGGCCCAAAACTGAACACAGTACATGTTCCAGGTAAACTCTTTTAAGTCGGGTATTTGCTAATATTAAAATGGCTTTGTGCAATTTGAAGTTAATTTGTCTATTGACTGCCTATGCAAACACACAGTACACAAAACACTTGGAATTCACAGTAGATCCACGTCACCATCAGTTCAAGATATTGCTGTCAGACCGTATAGAAAAAACATGCCTAGTGGTAGCCGCAGTGGCAGTTATCTATTTGTGCACTTACCTGGACACTAAGTGTTTAGTTAGATCCTAACTGGGGATACTGAAGGTTTTAGATTTTTAGTCTGTGTCCATTTTTAGTTTCCTGTTTTGTCTTCTAATAGCTCTTCTATTGAACTGAAAAAGAAACCCCCCCAAATTTAAACCAAGCCAAAAAACTGCATCCAAGAAGATAGAGTTCATAAGGACTGTGATTGCCTCCAGGTTGAAGAAAGTGTCTATTCAGGAATGGATTTCTTTAACCCACTCTCTACTATTCAAAATAATAACTAATTCCACATTTGATGGTAAATTTTGCTTTGGCACGTAAAACTACATGTCCACTTCCTTAGAAGAGGTGCTACTTACTGCATCATGCCAAAGCCTCTCTTAGCTTTGATTCAGGTACTTTTGGTGGCCTGTGATAGACTAGCAGGAGAGGAGATTTTGATGCCACCTTTTGTTCGCGCAGAGCTGATAGGTTTGAATTTGAAAATGCAAGAAAGATGCTTATTCCATTCTCCATCAAAGACTTCCGTTCACGAATTAGGAACGAGTGAGCGACTCTATCTGGACTGGTCTGTAAATACAGGATACTTACCTGGACAGAGAAGTGATTCCACACATTTTATAATTCTTTCCATGACTGTTTAATAAGATTAGATGCTACAGAAAATTTGTTTCAGAATATTCTATGAAGAGTTGTTGAATTTCCACCTCAGCATGGCATGTTGCTTAGGTGCCACCTAGACTGGGATCAGTGTTTAAAGTACTTTAAGAATAAAGAATTAAACTACTGTAACTTTTTTTTTATCTTGTTTTGACCCGTTGATGTGAGGGAAGTTCACAGCTGTTACCGGTCACAAACCCAGCTGCTCTCATACAGAAACTTGAAACAGCACGAGGCTCCTGCCTAGTTGAGGCTTCTCTCTTGTGTGATAGCTATATGTGCATTTAGAGTGCAATGTATATTGAGTCTTTAGGAACAACAATTACTGTTAGGTGATTTTTTTTTTAAATCACCATGTTTGAAGTGAAAGTCCTTCATCAGAAGATTTTCTGTTTACTTCTGATATTTGCATGTACCTGGAAAGAGCATGTCTGAGATTAAAGACTCCTGTTTCAGCTTGCTTATGTGTTCACTGAGTCACTTTTTCCTTTCCAATAGAGAGACTACAGAACCCCGCGAAGTCACAAGAAAAACAGCTCCTCGTAATTCACTAGAAAGTGAAGAATATGTTAAAGACATTATAGGTTTATTGAATGCAAAAGACTTCCGTGATCGAATAAATGGCATTAAGCAGCTGTTATCAGATACAGAGAACAATCAAGGCTTCGTTGTAGCAAACATTGTGAAGGTAACTGTATGAAAACATCTTATTTCAAAGGTCTTTAAAGTCGTGTCACAAAGTTTTCTGATAAAAATCTTGGCTCCCTCTTCCAGTACGAATGTCTGATTAACAGGAAAACATTGAGGAATAGGTGAGGTACACTCAAGGGGGAGATATGTAAGCTACAAAGGTAGTAAAGGAAGTAAATAGGAGGAAGAAGCTGAAAGTTTTCACTTAGAGACAGCACACTTTGAACTATTTCTGGAATACCGCGTGCAGTTTTTCATGCCACTGCTGAGTAAATACCAAAATATTGGAACAGGTTACAAAAAGAGCAGCAAGGATTAATCAAGATCTGAAAAACTGTCTCTGAAAGACAGCTGCAAGTTCTGCCTGCTTGCTTTGTGTAGGAGAAGGTGAGGAAAGGTCTTTATTATGATAAAGGTTAAGGTAAGTATCCTTTCTTACAGGAAAGGAGGTTCTTTAGGAGAAAAATACTATGATGAGGTCCAACAGTTGTAAATAAAGATAGATACAATGAAAGGAAAACCAAGATTGTCCTCTAACAGTGCAGTGTCTTTGCTGTGGGACTATGAAATACTTCTGTGGAACTTCGCAATATCTTAACTGTGAATGTTTCTGAAATCTTTAAAACATTCTTTTTGCTAAATAGAGCTATGTCTTGCTAAAAATACTTGCTTGCAGAAAATATTAGTCATACTGAAAGTTACAGATGGCTAGTTTACCTCCATTACGTGTATAGGAACGACTCAAATTCAGATGAGGTGAGATACAGTTGAATAATACACAGTATAAAAATACCAAATGCTGCTTTACTTGCTAAAAAAATGTATCTCGGGTATTTGTATATGAGAGCTGTCTTTTGCTCAGATGGACGATTAAAGTCTAACAACAAAGCAGGAAACGTAATAGCCACCTCAGACATTAATTGTTAATTCAGAGGAATGCTGTTTGGATACTTTTTCAGATCTTCGATGCTTTCAAGTCTCGCTTACATGACTCAAACAGTAAAGTAAATCAGGTTGCTTTGGAGACAATGCACAAGATGATTCCATTGCTGAAAGACAATTTATCACCTGTGATCAACATGTTAATTCCTGCCATGGTAGACAACAACCTGAACTCCAAAAATCCAGGGATTTATGCAGCTGCCACAAACGTTATTCAGGCTCTGTGTCAACACTTAGGTAAGTAATTTACTCTCTCTTAATTTTGAAGAGTTTTAATTGTATTAATTAAATTTTAAATTTAAAGAGTTACTCTTGCCAGTAATTTCCATCCAGTCATTACATTGTGTAACGAATCACTGGTTTTATTCTCACACTTTTTAAAGCATACAAGTCATCTTCGTATTTCGCTAGTCCAATAAAGAAATAGAGCCAGCTGGACTTGTCAGAAGTGTGTGGGTGGTTTTGTTATTTTTCCATAGCAGCTGGTTTTGCTGCGAGGGTGACCGAGCGCTGGCACAGGTTGCCCAGGGAGGCTGCGGATCCTTGGAGATACTCAAAAGCCGTCCCTCCCATCCTCAGCCATTCTGTGTGATGCTGTGTTTCATTATAGAATCATAGAATCATAGAATTGTTTTGGTTGGAAGAGACCTCCGAGATCATCGGGTCCAACCATTAACCTATCACTACCAAGTCCCCCACTAAATCGTATCCCTTAGGGCCTCATCTAAATGCCTTTTGAATACCCCCAGAGATGGTGACTCCACCACCTCCCTGGGCAGCCTGTTCCAATGCCCGACAACCCTTTCGGTGAAGAAATTTTTACGAATGTCTCATCAGACTGCTGAATCTCTTAAACAGCTCAAAGAACTAGATTCTTGCTGATCTGTGTATACCACAAGTATATTCCTTCCTCAACTATTTTGGCTTTGGAGCAGAATCTTACTATTTTCAGTAAATGAATATCTATATTCTACCTGATTCTAGGAGTTAGGGCTTGTTAATAGTATCTTTTTATGCTTTTATGCCCTTAAATACATCGCTGTGTTTTTTGAAGTTGATATATCATAAGTAAGGTTCTTATTTACATTTTTCCATATTGTGTTTATTTCCAGACTGTTTGATTTTCCGTTTAAGATTTTTAATGTGTTTTGTTCCTTGCATTTAGACAACTATGTGCTTCTCCAGCCATTCTGCACAAAAGCCCAGTTTCTGAATGGAAAAGCAAAACAAGACATGACAGAAAAGCTTGCTGGTAAAGTGATGTTTTACTTCGCATGTTTGTTTGTTTCTGTACCATCCTAATTAGGCAAATTGATTGTAGGGATGGTGGTGGCTGTATATCTCCCCTTCTGTCACAGTAGATTGTGGGCATTGACAATGCAGCAGTTGTCAAATTTCACCCCCTTCTAATGCAAATTGAAGCTATTCCTGACAAAACAAAAGATTATTATTATATAGTCAGATGGAAGATGTATAAATACCTGGAAGATGTATAAATACCTTAAGTTTATAATAATTTTAATATGGAATAGGAGAGAATGAGTTTTGTTTTGTCATGAGTGCCATTCTGTGAGTAACTGGGTGGGCTGTGCCGTACTGAGCCTGGGGTCCCCGCATGCCCGCCTCTGCCCGGCCGGCAAGCATGTGGTTCCGGGCAGGGCCGGAGGCGCGGGGCTGGCTGAGGAGCGGAGGCTTGCCTGCTCCGCTTGCTTCCAGTTGTAGTCCCTCTCATGATACTCGCTCCCTCATGCTCTTGCCAGGCAGGAACCAAAGGAATGAGCGACTGCTTTTTCTGAGCTTTCCCAGCACAGAAAATACACTGTTCTCTAAGGCTGGCTCCTACTAACTCCTGAATTTTACTTCTGTACCTTTTTGCCTTTTGCAGTTGGTCTTGTTCTCATTTTACGGCTCTTGATAATACATATCGGCATTCAGTCGTAAAGGAGACAAGCTGGCAAGCTGAGCTGCAGCCGCCACAAAGATGGCAGACTTCATAACAGTCTTCTGTCTAAACTGGCGTCAGGAATTTAAAGACAAATTTGGCTAAAAACTGAAGACAAATTTTAATTAGAGTTTACATACATGTTTTAATATTGAGGATTATTACTAGCAGAAGTGCTGAATTTCACTTTGATGTTTTAAATGGACAAGGGATGTCTTTATGGGAAATATGCTTGAACTAAACAGACATTATTTGGCTTACTTTCAGAGCAGTTCTGTGTGTAGTAGCTATGAAATTGAACTAAATAACATAATGGACAGTCTGTTCTTGAAATACTCTTAAATTTATGCTTTCTGAATGTGTTAGCTGCCAGCCTTTAAACAGTTCATCTCTTGCAGGGACTTTTTGGAGTAGTTTGTATTACATATATGAGAAGAGTCCATACGCATTCTAGCAGAACAGCAAACATTTGCGAATTAAATACTTAATTCGTGATGTAATTGTCTAAGTATAGGGAAAATGCTTCATCCTATGTATATTTATAGTATAAGGCTACATTGGTCCTTAAACTCAAATACCTATTGTGTATTTCTGAGATAGAGGGGAAATCATAAAATATCAAATGTTACACAGTGCACTGTGAGAAATAAAGGTCCTTATGATAACCCTAACTAAAAAAAAGCTCAAAAAAACTTTGTTTCTTTAACTTGCTTTATTTTAATGGAAAATTGTAATTATCAGCAGTAGCAGTGCTACTGTGTAAACTCCTGAGAGAGGATAAAAGGCGTGTTTGTAGGGAGAGCTGCTGTCTTTTGTTGGAGCGCTGATGCTGTTGCAACAACAGACGAGCTCTTGCGCGCGGCATTCCTTCCTTAGTTGCTTTGAGAACATGATTTGGCATTAAGTGCTTTTAAACACCTCTCAAAGCAGGGGATCACTTCCGAATCGCATTTTAAAAATAGTCTTCAAACACTGCTGGATGACCTGTTCTCTTTCTTGCAGATCTCGTTATAGAGTTATACCCACGGAAGCCTTACGCTGTGGAGCAGAAAGTTCTAGGTGTCCTTTGGCACCTCCTGGGAAATATGACGAACAGCGGCTCTTTGCCTGCAGCCGGAGGAAATATCCGGACAGCCACAGCGAAATTATCAAAAGCACTTTTTGCACAGATGGGTCAAAGTCTGTTAATTCACGCTGCATCTCAGCCACCGCACATCAAGAAGAGCTTAGAAGAATTTCTGGAAATAGCAACCTAAAATAACAGTCTCTGTGCGTGCGTGAAACTCAATCAGCCGACTGACTCGGACAGACGGACAGCTGTTTACATGGCGACCCGTGGGGCGTACCCGTGTCGCCGGTTCGCAGTGCCTGTGTTTCTCATGCGGAAGGGTCGCCGTTGGGAGAGCTGCAGAGCGCTGGGCTGGGCTGGCGCCGGTCCCCTCGCCGCCGCGAGCATGGCCGCAGGCGGGTGCCCGATGCTGGAGGAGAAGTCGCTCCTGCTCACCTCCGCTTTTCTTTAGAAGCTCCAGCACAGGACCCTGTTTGCAGTAGCGGATGTCAGATTGCTAATGAATAAACACACTTATCACATAGTCAGGTTTTGACTTGTTTTAGCACTAAGCTTTACGTTGGTAAGTGGAAGAAAATCCCAGAGATAATTATACAACAGGGTTTTGTGTGGCATTTGTGAAAAATATGTATTTTTTTAATCCACTTACACAGTTGTGCAGTATTAGCTTGCTGTGGCTGCTGTTACGGTACTGTAACGTTTGCTTGGTGGCTGGGCATGCTCCTCTGCACGGGAATGTACAACTGCGGCAGCTCACAGCGAAGCACGGCGACCCGCTCTGGGGGAAACGAACCCTTCCCCTTCCCCTTCCCCTTCCCCTTCCCCTTCCCCTTCCCCTTCCCCTTCCCCTTCCCCTTCCCCTTCCCCTTCCCCTGGCAGCGCCGGTAAAGCCGCGGCACCGCACCCGTCCCTGCCGCTGTCGGTACTGTACGCGTTTTACACGGGAACCTGACGAGAATAAACGGATTTATTTCTGTAACGCTGCAGCCACCGCCTCCTTGCCTGAAGGGGGAGGAAAGGAGAGAGCCCCGCCATTTGGCGGGAGGGGGGAAGCCGCCCAGGCACATGCGCGGCAGGGGCGGGGCGCATGCGCGTGGCGCATGCGCGGTGCCCTGCGCGCAGGCGCGGTCCGCTCTTCCTGGGGCCCGGCGGTGGCGGCAGGCGCGCGGCGGGCTGGCGGTCACCGGCCCCGCGGCAGGTACCGGGGCTGAGGCGGCGGCCGCGGCGGGGAGCGCGGCGCTTCCGCGGGGTGGGGGGGTGGGGGGCGGCGGCCAGGGGCCCGCGCTCGGCCCCGAGGGGGGCGCGCCTCGCCTAGGAGAAGGCTAGGCCCGGCCCGGCTCGGCCTGGCCTGACATGGCCCGGCCTGGCCTGGCTCGGCCTGGCGGGAGGCTGAGGCGGGCGGGCGACTCGGCTGGGGCCGGCTGCGCCGCCCGCAGCCACCGGCGGAGCCGGGGAAGACCCCACCGCGGGCCGGGAGCCGCGGCATCGGGCGGGCGGGCGGTTGGCCACGCGGGCGGAGCAGAGAGGTGCGCCGTGGGGAAGGACGCGCCGTGCGTGGGGCTCTCCGCGTGCCGTGACAGTCACCCCGCCGCCTCCTGCAGCCGGTCCCCTGGCCAGCAGGTACCGGGCGCTTGGGGAAACCAGCCAGCCTGCGGTTTTCATTTACTGGAATAAATTTTATCTTTATTTTATGTCTTCTAATGGCCGCTAAGACTGAACAAATAGTGGGCCAACTCGGAGCCTTTGGGTGCTTCACGGCTTGTTACGTTATTACTGTGTTTTGGCCGCCAAAACGTTAGTTTCGGGGCAGAAGGCGCCACGGGGCCAGGCCAGCGACGCCCGTGCAGCCCTGCCCCGGAAAGTTGCAGGCAGCCGCTTATCGGGGCAGTGAAGTGTTGGTCGTAGAAAGACGCAAGACGAGCCTTGAAATTCCTTGGTGCTGCCCGTTTGTATTTTTTCCTAGGTGTTTTCTGTTAGTTCATTCATATTTATAAATGCCAGTGTTGTATGTAATAAACGTTTAATTGAAAGAGGCTAAATAATATACGTTGACATAAATTATGTAAAACTAGTGCATGTAGTTATCTGATATACTTGTGTAGTTATTTAGCCTGAGTGATGTAAAAACTCCTGGAGTTAAGTTACTCTGTTGCGTGGTTGTCTGTACGTGATGTGCCTCAGCTCCGTGCCTGCTGCCCGTGGAGCTCTGCGGATTGATGAGCGTTTGTTTGGTACCGGGCAGGGTTGGCCGTGCCGGCTCTAACCTGTAAGGGTTTAGGGTGTGCCTTGGTTCCCCGGGGGCGTTCTAGAACGTTTTCACTTGGAAACGAACTGTCAAACAGACTTTTAGATGCTGTTTGAAACCTTGCGTGCAGAGGTGATCCAGTACCGCTTCTCCCTCTTTTTTTTTTCCTGTCCTCCTAATCTGAAGACAGCTAGACTTGGGGGAGTTGTTTTTTGAAGCAGGAATACATCTTCTGAATCAGGTAGAGGGGGAAAACATCTGTCAAATATCAGAATAAGTTTAGGTCATAAATTAATGCATGTTTAAAAACAATGGCGTTAGCTTTCTCAAATTTTAGAGCTGTAAACATCCTTTAAACTTTTTCAAGTGTTGGGGCTGCTGTTTGCATAACGCACTCCTCTTATGCCTTGATTTTATAATCTTTACAGAGGTAAACTCTGAACGGTAGCAGCTGTTTTTAATGATGCAGATCTGTATGTTGCACTGGTAAAAGCATAGTGATGCTGCTTTGATATTTCTTATAAATTATGTTTTCTCAAAATCAGTATTGAAAACTCGTCTCCAGCCCTCGCTAAAGAAGCCGGCTTTTGATGCAGACTTTCTAGAGTGGCCCAGGATGTGGGGAAGAACTGGTCATTAAGGAAATAAACCGCTCGTCTTACACAAGCGTTCTCTTTTCCCGTAGAATGAAAGCAGTATAGTGCTCTGTGTAGCCACATCGTGTTCATATGACTTGTAAATGGCATGAACTGTTCATTTTTATGAACAGTTACCATATAAAGTTGCAAAATTATGAACTGTTTACCTTGAAGGAAAGAAATTGTATTTATATGATTGCCAGATGATGTGGGCAATGGAGAATAGAAATAATTACTTTTAAAAAACAGTTATTGGGAAACTTGCAGAGTAGACCGTGTGGACCTTTTAACACTACGCCAAAGTTCCTTGGCTTGGTGAACTCCTAGGAAACATGAACCGCTGTCTCGCGCGTTGAAGCTGCAGAAGGTAGGGTATAGGTATTTTTCCTTTCTGTCAGTTTTTTCCCCCAACTTTATTATTGATGGCTTATCGATGTATGTGTTGAAGTGAGAGCAAGTGGTCTGTTTGTTCTCTTTTCAGGCCTTCAGTGGGAAGGAATTCTGGAGATACAGAGTGGGGTGGGGGCTGTTGTTTTTTAAGTGCAAAACTTATTTGCTCTCTTCTCTGAGCAGAACAAAGGGAAATAGGAGTGGCAGTTGGTGCGGTGCATTTGAGGATGATGGTCTCGCGCTTCTCTTCAGCCAGAAGAGATTCACAGCTAAGAGCTATTGTGTTCTATGCGGGTATTGTATTACCTAGAATCCGTTAGTCCCGAGGATCTAGCCTGAGTCGGGAGAAGGTTCAGCTGAGTGCCTTATGCCCCGGCTTCAAGCGGTGACAGCCGAGCGGTTTGGCAGAGCAGCACGCAGCCAGGTTCGCTGGATTGGTGTTGGCGGAGGACGGTAGGACAGGGCAGCGGCATTTGGCAGGAGGATCAAAACGAAGACTGGGAAGAAGATGGAGTCTGTCCTGAGGGGCAGGAGGAACCCCTGACACGCGAGTTGTGTGTGGGAGCAAGCGAGTGTGTGTCAGGCTGGCCTAAATGCTTCTTGTGGCCTCTGATGCTGGTTTGCTTCTAAAGACATCGTTAATATGGACTGAGTCTAGTGCTGAGAGTAATTCTTTTCTGTGCAAAGTTGTCACTTAAGCCAGTTCAGCTAGGCATTGAGGGTACGTTTTAACATATATTTATTTTGCAAAGAAGTTACTGATTTGTAATAAGTAGGAGAATTGAATAAATTTGAACATAATACTTTATTTGGAATAAACTTCCACCAGACTCACACAGGAAAACTGTATTGGTTCACTTTTATTCCTCAATAGCTACTTGTGACAGTTTTTTAGAAAAACCATAATGATTTGTATGTGCAGATGTTAAAATATATGACTGCTATTAATGTTTTTTTAATTGTGAATTAGACTCATGAGTGAAGCAGATGTAATTGATGAAGGTCTGTGGTGAAATACATAGATGCCTGAAGCACTTGGGAGACTCTTGGCTGATAATTCACGCCCAAATTCTACTTGAATCTTCACTGCATGAAACTGAATCTTTTTATTTCCACAGGATCTAGTGCTACAAACCAGCAGTAACCTCAGCCATGGAGAACGCAGATAATGCAGAGGAGGAGAAGCCGACTGTAAGCAATGACAGCACAGACAATGGCGCTGAAACAGCAGCGGAAGAACAGCATATGGACTTCAGTACGGAAATTATGAGCGTAACTGAGATGGAACAATCACCTGATAGTTCCCCTGACTTGAATGAAGAGAACACCCAGGAGAGTGAAATTCCAAATATTGAAAGTTTACAGACAACAGATATTGAGGCTTGCTTCCCTCCAGATTTTGACAAGTTCTGGAAAGTAGTAGAGGACAATCCCCAGGATTTCACAGGATGGGTATATCTACTACAGTATGTAGAGCAGGAGGTTAGTACGTGCCCACTTATTCCTTAGCCTTCCAGAAATAAACAAAGAAAACCAAACCAAGTCTTGGATGTTCCAGTGACAACTGTACCTCAGGCTTTCATGGATACTGTTTTAAGACAGTTGCCCTTGCCAGTGTCATCAGCAGAGGTCACAAAATAAACACAACCATTTTTAAGACAGTTAAAACAACAGATGTTTTTAAAGCAATGTGAAGGTTTTTTTAAGGAAAGGATTCATTGCTGTTATTGTGTATTTCTTGCAGAACCACTTACCAGCTGCCAGGAAAGCATTTGACAGGTTTTTCACGCATTATCCATATTGCTATGGATATTGGAAAAAGTATGCAGACCTTGAAAAGCGACACGACAACGTAAAACAGTCTGATGAGGTATGTAGGTAGCTGGGCACAGCTATTGCCATCGGTCCTGTGAGCCAAATAATGACTAACCTACTGCGAGTCATTTGGCTGCCAGTACCTGCCATGTATGGTCAGGTTTGTAGGGATTTTGTTTGCACTTGTCACGTCTGTGGCATTTGTAGCTAATGTTTTTTCTCTTTGTTGGCAGGTGCGTTAAACCTCTACAGTTTGTCAAGCTTTGCAGTGCAAGCCTCTGTATTACACTGCAGCTTAACAAGTAGGGCAGGGCTTTTCTGTCACTTACATTTATTACTCATTTTCAAAACAATATAGTTGGTTTGCTGGTCACAATTGCTACATCTTATTGCATTTTTGGTCAGACGCTGTCAATGATGCTCTAATGGGTCTGTGCCCTATGGTCTGTACCCCAAAGCCTGCCCACACAACCTGGTCAGAATGCAGGGACCGCTGCGCTTTGAAGATCAAGACTCTGCACGTGGAGATCAGAACATTGCCATGTTCTATCCAACCTCCACCCAAATGGTAATGGTAGATTATTTAAACAAAATTCCAGTAATTAGTATTTCTAAGGTTCACCGGATAACACAGTGTTGCCTCTCTATTAGGACGCCATTAAGTATTTGAAGTACAGTTCACGTTCTCTTCATAGGTTTATCGCAGAGGGCTTCAGGCAATTCCTCTTAGTGTTGATCTTTGGATACATTATATAAACTTCTTAAAGGAGACCTTGGACCCTGCTGATCCTGAAACTAACAGTACTATTCGAGGGTAAGTTGAAAGCAGACTGAGTGATATGAGAAGCCCATATGTCTAGTTACACAGCAGTGTAATCAGGTTAATATGTTTAAGCTGAGGAGCAAGCTAAAACCAGCCTGCAGTTACTTTAAGGACTTAAGACATGATGGAGCCAAATTCCGTAAGAAGGAGTAGACCATACAGTGTGGTACAAGGGTCAAAAGTTGTGACTTGAGAGCTTCAGACTAGACATTAGGAAGTACTTCCTGCAGCACTGGAGCAGGTTCCCCATAGAATTATTGGAATTTAATTCCTTGGAGGTTTTCAAGGTATGGCTAGAACGTGTCTGACCTCATCTGTTGCTGGCAGTGGTCCTGGTTAGAGTAAGAGGTTGGACTAAAGTTTGACCCAAAACCTTAATTGAACTTTAACTGAAGCAGCTTCTGGCTGCATGATTGATGTATAGCTTTTGTGTGTTAAACTGCTAAAGTAACGGTTTTAGAATCTTTACAAGATAGAAGTGGTAAAGATTGTGTATTTTACTAATATCTTGCATTCCTGTAAGTGCCTTTTTCTGTTGCCTTTATTTGTTCTGTTGTGGTAGTGCTGGGGGGGGGGAAAGCGAGTGCGAACTTTCTGAAATTCTAGAGATCTTGCTCCAGATATCTGGAAAATACTTTGAAGAATTTAAATAATGAATATAAGTGTGGTTGTGAGTAAATGAGGCTGCTTGTAATCTTTAAATAAATAAGAGCCAGATCTTTTCTTCCTTATTCTGTCACCACATCCAGAAACAATGTAAGATTATTTCATTTTTCAGAGCCTATGAACATGCAGTCTTAGCTGCTGGGACAGATTTCCGTTCCGACAGGCTATGGGAAATGTATATAAACTGGGAAAACGAACAGGGAAACCTAAGGGAAGTTACCTCCATATATGACCGCATCCTTGGAATTCCAACGCAACTCTACAGTCATCATTTCCAGAGGTAAAGAGAAAACAAAGATTTAGTTAACGTTCTGAGTTTCTTAAGCACACGCTAACCTACTTCTGGAAACGTGAAAATGTTCACTCAAAACAAGAGCTTGAAATAGTTACCGAGTTTTATATACTTACTTATTTGTGTACTCATACAGCGTGACTGATTGTTTTAAAGTACTGATACGCATTTTAGGAATTTGGTTTTAGATAAATTCACAAATTCTGCTGTGGAATAAAGGCCTTGGAATTATGAGGAAGAAGAGAGGATGTCTTTGAAAAATCAGAATGAGCAGTTTTGAACTTTAATTCCTCACGCACATGTGGTGAAACACTAATTTAGTTGACTAGAGAGAAATACTTGGTTAAGTTTTAGACAGTAGAATTCTGCATTAATATGGAGAGGTTAAGGGGGAACCAGAAACCTTAGTTAAATAATGCACCAGTCTTCCCCATAATTTCTACAGATGTTTTGGTTTTGGAAATAACGTATCTTCCTCTAAAACTGATCTTGTCCTTTGCTATCAATTTTACATGGCAGGTGGTCTGTCTTCGCCACTGAACTTCATCATCCGTTCATTTCTCTCTGAAACGCGAAGCTTTTGAAGTCTGATAGCTAGCAGAAGTTGCATTTTGTCTGTATGTTGTCCGAAGTTACATTCTCAGTGTTGCTCTAGATTGATAAAGTAGTGCAGAACCCCACTAGGATTTATAACTGCGCTCTGGTGATGCAGAGTGTTGCAACATAAAACATCACATTTGCGTTGACTTGTTTCTGACTATTCTTAGGTTTAAAGAACACATACAGAACAACTTGCCTCGAGACCTTCTGACCACTGAGCAGTTTGTTCAGCTGCGCAGAGAACTAGCGTCTGTCAACGGCCACAGTGGGGAGGACGCGCAACCTGGAGATGACCTGCCCTCTGGTACTGAGGATATAACTGACCCTGCCAAGGTACGTATGCAGAGGACATGCGTTGACATTTCTTGCCTTATTTTGTGGCTGAAAGATGAGTTTATTTGCAGACAATTTAGTATATCTGCAGCTGAGGTGTTCCCATAGCTCTCTTGCATGTCATTGCTCTTTGGCTCACGTGATAACTGCGTTTGTCTACAGGACATACCTTTCCAGTGTTTTCATAGGTTTTAAAAAAATGGAGTTAAAAAATTAAAGAAGTGATACATAAAACTTTAGGAATGAATATTAATTATTCCAGTTAACAGATTAGGAACTGTGGTCTAAGAAAGCTTTTCATCAGCAACAGTCTGTGCAGGTTCATAGTCTTCAAAGGCTTATGAAAACTTGGAGACATCCAAAGGAATTGCTGACTGAAAACGCACACATACTGAAACCGAGTTTGACTTGGATCCCAATTCATCTTTAATCTCAGTCATCTTTAACATAAGAGCAAAACTTTGGATAGAAAACCAATTCAGTTGGGTTGCGCTAAGGGCCAAGGCACTGTCAGGGCAGCCTCCCATCCCTTCCCCTACCTGTCCAGGGTAACGTTTAATGCATCTGTGATACTTTTAATTTATGCATATTACTGTCATCATAAAATGCATTTACAAAGGTGATGTGGTATCTACCTCTGTTACATTTTTAAACATTATGTTTTAGCTAATCACTGAGATAGAAAACATGAGGCACAGAATCATTGAGATTCATCAAGAAATGTTTAACCACAACGAACATGAAGTCAGTAAGAGGTGGACGTTTGAAGAAGCGGTAAGTTTGCTTTTTCTATGTAAGGCAGCGTGCCCAAGAGTTTTGAACATAGAACTGGGAGCTAGGAATTGAGTTAGGCCTTACAGTTTAAACTGTTGTGGGGCTTTGAACAAAGATCATATCACTTTTCTGCCATTTTTCTTGTGAAAAGGCAACTTGTGAGGTCAGCTCTGTCATTTGACGATTTAAAACTCTTTAAGCAGTATTTGGAGAGAGGCAAGATGATGTATTGTTTACTGACCAGTCTTTAAATATACATGCGTGAA
This sequence comes from Phoenicopterus ruber ruber, assembly GCA_009819775.1. Taxonomy (NCBI): domain Eukaryota; kingdom Metazoa; phylum Chordata; class Aves; order Phoenicopteriformes; family Phoenicopteridae; genus Phoenicopterus; species Phoenicopterus ruber. Next base: position 1,408,790 of record CM020219.1, read on the forward strand.
ATGCTGTGTAAGTTAGTACTGCCGTATGCGTCTGAGGTGTTGCAAAATAATAAGGGGTTGAAGGTAATGTTAATTGAAAAGGTAAGTCTATCCTAAAAGGACAACTAAATTTTGTATGGTTTTGTATTTTAATGTTACACTCTTAAACCTGAAATCAGTTGACTTGTTTTCCAAAAGTAGCCATCACAACATGCAGCTCCTATGTATAAAGTATTAAAAGTAATTAATCAAAGTAATCATTTGATCACTGCAAATACAGAACTTTTTTGATGTAGAATTAAGTTTGGTTACTTTTGAAAAAACAACCTGATTTTTTAATTCTCAGTCTTTTTATTTTTTTCTTTTTTCTTCCTGGCAAAGACCATTTTGCATAACATGGTTCTTGTTTTAAATTTACTTTCTCTTGGAAAAAGAAGGTTGGAAGTCTGTCCCCGCTGTTTAACACAGAGACTCCTTAACGGGTTACATGATGTCAGAGCTGTTACGTTGCTTATTGCACTTTGTTCGACTAGGCCAGGTACCTCATAAGCCAAAGGAACTCGAAGACATAGTACGTAGCCAGTCCTAGACTGGAATGCGGTCTGACTCGGGTGGGTTACCCTTCCTGTCCGCAGCAGCCTGAAGCGCGGTTACCAGCCCTGCGCGTTGCAGGGTCACTTCTGTCGTAGAAGGAAGCAGAGCGCACAAAGCGTGTCCCCAGAGTAGGCGAGGCTCAAATGTGCCAATGTATTGTGGAAAAAGGTTATGTGAGTACAGGTATTCTTGGCTCAGGAGACCTTACGTTAGAAATGACTGAAGCTTGGGAGAACGCTAATGGTGTGGATGTGCTGCAGAAAATGTGTAAGAAGCAGGGTGTCCTCTCTTGCTCCTGGCCAGAATCAACACTTTTTCTACCAAGGGAGCATATCTGCTCTGTAGATAAATACAAAGTTAAACATGTCTATATAACGACCAGAAATGAGGTAGATGGGCAACAGATGTCACGTAAGTGATGGAGACCACTTAGACCTGTTTTACTATTATTTTAGCAGGAACGATGTACCTGTGAATTTGTCAAAATGGAAAGAGGGAATTGCGTTTCATAGTAGAGCTCAGTGAGGAGCATGAAAGGGATGATTGGCTTTAAATTTCAGGTGGCCTTGAAGAATTGAATGTTACTCCTTAATTATTGTAAAGTTTTTTATCCATTTGTATGTATTTGTATCTGAGATGGAATACAGGAGAGGAATAATCAGGTAAAATTAACTATGAAGAGAGAAAAGGCAAAAGATCTTTGGAAGGATGCTTTGCTACATTTAGTTCAAAGTGACGTTTAAATTTTCCCTGCTGGACTCTGTCCCACCCAGCTCCTCTTGTAGTCATCAGTAAAAACGCAGTCTCGCTAGCTCTTGGAATAATCGGCTTAATGTAAATATTTAATATGAAGTTCAGTTCAACGCTCTGTCTTTCCTTGCCATGATTCTCAACTACGTTGTGAATTTAATTTGTAGGATATGCGCTAGTACAACAGTAAGTACTTTAGTTGGCTGCATGTATGTATGTGGACGATGTCCATTGTTGTTCATAATGTCGTTGTTATGTTGTGGCCGCAGGTTTGCAAGGGAGTAGCTGCACTGAGTTCTTTCTCAGCTTGGCAGTGGTGTGGTGGACTGGGCAGTGCTGGGTTAACGGTTGGACTCAATGATCGTAAAGGTCTCTTCCAACCTAAATGGTTCTATGGGTCTGTAAACACTTGCACTCAAACCTTTCTAGAAAAACAAGTTACTAGCCTAGAATGTAATTGTCAGCAACATCTCTCGATCAATACTTGGGTAACCCCAGCAGGCCGACTTGAATGGATAATGATGTATCATCCTGAAGTCCTGTTTATTTAAATGGCATTACTGGAATGGTGTGTGGCTGTTTGTTTTCTTTTTTAAGCAACTTGGTGGTCTGCCTGTTGGTCATAACTTGCCATACTATGACTCTTGCAGATAAAGAGGCCTTACTTTCACGTAAAACCTCTGGAGAAAATTCAGCTGAAAAACTGGAAAGAGTACTTAGAATTTGAGATAGAAAATGGCACTCATGAACGAGTTGTGGTCCTCTTTGAAAGATGTGTTATTTCATGTGCCCTCTATGAGGACTTCTGGATTAAGGTAAGGGAAGTGGTTTACCACCTATCTCCTACCGATTGCATACATTGATCTAGTGACTAACCTTTTGTACTCTTGTGGAATGTTGTTCATATATAACTATATCTGTTGCATTAGGAGATGGTCTGCTTGCAACCAGATTTGACTGCTGCATATGCCAACTTCGTTGCCTCTCTACGTCCTTCCTTACAGAAACTAGTCTAGTGGTTCAATAAAGGTGCTGAATGGGTTTAAACAAAAGAATTTTATCGTTCTGTCATGTTTTAAAAGACAAATACAAGCTTTAAATTTTTCAATCTCTGCTCTGTTTTCAACTATAGTATGCCAAATACATGGAGAATCATAGTATTGAAGGAGTGAGGCATGTCTACAGCAGGGCTTGCACAATACACCTTCCTAAGAAACCAATGGTTCACATGCTGTGGGCTGCCTTTGAGGAACAGCAGGGTAAGAGCAACGCTAGTTTTTGCTGGGAGGGATTCTGTTTTTTTAAGAGGCTGTTGGATGTCTCATATCTTAAAGCATCTTCACCGGTGTTTTAGGCAACATCGATGAAGCAAGAAGAATCTTGAAAACATTTGAAGAGTGTATTCTAGGGCTAGCAATGATTCGCTTGCGGAGAGTAAGCTTAGAACGCAGACATGGAAACATGGAAGAAGCTGAACACCTGCTTGAAGAAGCTGTTAGGAATGCCAAATCAATTAGTGAATCGTCGTTTTATGCCATCAAATTAGCTCGACACCTCTTCAAAGTACAGAAAAATCTTCCTAAGGCAAGAAAAGTGCTGTCAGAAGCCATAGAAATTGACAAAGTATGTGTTCCCTCTTTGCTGTATTTAAAAAAAAAAAACATTCTGGTATTTTTCTGAACTTTTTTAAAAAAAAATGGCAACAATGATGACAGGAATTGTAACTGTATGTAATGTTTCATTACTACATGGAGACAGCAGTCCCTCTAAACTGATGTTGCCGTCTTTGCAGCTTTCGAATCTGGAAGTTTGCAGTTCTTTTTCAGCAGAAGCACAATGTGCTTCGCACCTTCCGTTTTCCTTTTTAGAATCTCAAATACTATAGGCACGTTCACATCTCAAGGTGAACAAAGTTGATCGTGTAGGCAGTGCTCGTAGGTCGTTTTGTATAACCACAGAAATATTTGGCACTCCAAATACTATTAGCTTACTCTTAGCAAAGTGTGACATCTGTTTTTGTAGTGTTAGGTCACTTCTAACCTATCTGTGAACCAAACCAGGTCAACGATGACCAGTGTAAAAAGAAAATCTTTTGATTTACTATTGTAGCATATATTTATGATGTAAACGTTTTGGTATGCGTCTGGTAGACAGACATTCAGTGTTAAATACCTAATGTGGCAGATGTACAACTTCTAATACATCTTTTGAACAGGAAAATACGAAACTGTATCTCAACTTACTCGAAATGGAGTACAGTGGCGATCTCAAGCAGAATGAAGAAAACATCTTGAGCTGTTTTGATAAAGCTGTCAATGGCGCATTGTCTATAAAAATGAGGATTACGTTTTCTCAGCGAAAAGTGGAATTTCTTGAAGATTTTGGTTCCGACGTAAACAAGTAAGATGTAATCTGTGCAGTAGCCAAATTAGGGTCACCAAAAGAGTGCTTGTAGAAGTAGTAGGGAAGGGGTAGAGTTAGTGGCATCCATTAAATTTTTCTTTTGTGCCATCAATTCTTTGTGGGGAATAGCTTCTTTTCTAAACTAAATTCCTATTTAAAAATAGGAATCTCTCTTCAAAAAATTACCCCTTCTTTTCTGAAATACCTAATGCCTCATAGGGCAAAATTATGCTGCCCGTAACTTCTTCCTGTAGTTTTCTATTGCTAAGTTTTATAAAGGATGATGCTCCTCGGAGAGAACATGTTCTGTGACACCGGTGTAAGGTGATACTCCATGCTCTGTGAGCTGCTGCCAGAGGTTTCCCGAACTGCACTCATTTGATCTCTGTATGTTCAGAGGTATTAACAATGCTGTGAGCTTACATGCGAGGGTCAGATACTAGAAGTGCAGCTTTTCAATTAAATACTCAATATACTTTTTTCCTCTTAATTCGCTATTGTAGAAAAAGCTCTTGTTTTTATTTACATTTTGTAGTTAAATAACTTGGAAGGACTAGCCGTGAGTTAGTTTTTCTGCTTTGTGTGTTTTTAACAATAGCTGTCCTTAATTCCTGCTGACTCTGAACGTTCTTACTTGCATGGCAGCCGAGCGTTGCAAATTTGGGATCCTAGGTGGACCAAACAAAATGGAGTTTTCAGTTCCCAAATAATGCTAGAGCACAGAATAAGTACAAGAGCAATATTGACAGAGGCAGCAGTTTTCCTCTGATACCTTGTAAATGGTGGTATGCAGCAGATGAAATAGTACTTAGCTATTTGTGGGAATCTTGGCTAGGAAATACAAGTATTACTCTTTACTCAGCAATATATGGTTATACTTGATATATAAATAATAAGACTCTCTTGTGCTGCATTAAATATACTTGTTCTTCCCATATTGTCTGGGAAAAGGCTGTAGGTGCTACTTTGGAATTGTATTAATTTTGTATAATACTCATTTCCAGTGTTTAAAGAAATGTTGATTCTTAAATATCAGTGCTGCTATGGATGGCATCAATGCGCAGCTGAGGGAATGCAATCACTGGAAGAAGCAGCTGTATCACAAACAAGTTTTAGAAAACTTCTTGATAAAGGAACTTTATGAAGAACTGCATGAAGTGTGATAGAAGTTGAGCAAGTTGGGAATTTCTGAGCTAACAAAATTTTTCCCTATGCCTTGCGGAATCCCCCTTCAAATTAAGCTTTTTGGCTTTCCCATCTTCATGGTGGATCACTGATTAAAATTTGATTATGACCGAGTTTGGTTTAGAATGTTTTTGTATTTTTACAGTTTGAAGTAGACATTTTAAAATGGTTGCTTGTGTTTAAAATGTTTACATGAAGATGGTGAGCAAACCTTTATTTCTTTTTGTCTCCTTCAGGCTTTTGGATGCCTACGATGAACATCAAGCACTTCTAAAGGAGCAGGATTCTTTAAAAAGGAGAGCAGAGAATGGGTAAGTCTGTTCACCTGAGGGTATAAACTAACTTGATAGATGATGCAATAGCTGGAGCATGTACTATGCTGAACTATAGCTGATACAAAGCACTTTGGAAATGCTTTAAAAATAGTTCAATCTCGGAGGCTTTTTTTTTTTAATCTATGAATATATATATATGTGTATATTTTTCAGCTTTAAACCTCCTGCTTGCAAGAAGAAAATCACTGGTTTTAATCACTTAAAGTATAAACTAAACAGGGCTATACTGCTGGCTAAAATATTTGGAAACAGATTTATTGGAAAATAACTTTTTGAATTATGTATCACAGAAAAATTAAACAGTACTGGTAAAAATAACTCGGTCTCTAAGCAGAAACATGCTTTTTGCTGTCTCAGTTTGAGCACCAGAACAATTTCAAAACCAGACTATTGTTCTGAAGCACAATATGTTACTGTCTTTCTCTAAATCAAATGCTGTTTCCCTGTTTGGACAGGGCACCAAGTTTGAAAATATTACTTACCCTTATCCGTTATAACATTTCTCACACAAAGACGTGCTCAGAATTTGATCTAAGATACCATTTACCAGCAAATATTAACTTCACAGATCAGAGGAGCCAGATGAAAAGAAAATGCTCACAGATGACCCAACTCTGGCGTCGGCACAGATGATGGATGGAGACATGCAAGTCAATCAGGCAGCGTATAACTACAACGCCTGGTACCAGGTGGGTGTATACTTGGTTGCCGCTTTTAATGCGCGCGCTCTGAACGTACGCACGTCGTGGTTTTCCCAGTGGCCTTTCTCCGTCTACGGCCCAGTGTCAGTTGGTGAGGAAAGCTTGGAGTAAAAATTTAGCTCCTGTTTTTGTTGATTCCTCTTTGGGCTATTAGCAAGTGTAAAATACTTCTCTTTAGTGTGGAGCAAGAGGAGCAGTTTGGTGGCCCTTCAAGTGAAGGGAGGTGTGACAGCAGTCGAGGACAGGCTGGCTAAGGGCAGTAGACCTCTGCTGAAGTGCTTTGCCCCCGAGAGTCGCCTTGGGATGCCAGTTTACTGTGGGGTTTATAGTTACTTCCTCCAACTAGTAGTTCTGGTAACTCCTCTGTACAGATTCTACCGCACTAGTACACAGTGCATGCAAAATCACTCTGGTCAGCAGCTTGTCTTTTGGGGCCATTCTTGGGTGGCATTTCCTTGTGTCCCCTCGAGTGGCATAAAGAGTGAATCAGTAATATCGTACCTTGGTTTCCTCCTCCTCTTGTGGCAGCAGCAGTCTCCAGCACATGCTCTGCTTGCTTCTAGACTGACAGTCTGTTTTGTGTTCCGACTGGTCCGAGGGGCAGGCTGTGAAGTCAGAGCTTCAACACCTGCCTTTCGGTATGAGATTAATACTGGTAAAGGTGGGTGCCGGTGGTGCCCCCTCAGCTGGGATGAGAGCGATGTACTGCAGGCTTGGAACGCTTACTCTGCGAGCCCTAGAGGGTCCAACTGCAACGTTTGCTGAAGTAGTCTAAGGAAAACTGTTATCACTGCAAGGATCCTACCAAGCGCATGAGAACAGTGTTTGCAGACGGGACACAAACTGGCCGCTGTGTAACGGTGGGTTAGAACTGCCCCCGTCAAGGTCAGGTGTTCTTTCCAAAGTCAGGCGGTGAAAGGTGTCTCGCCCAGCATGGGGAAACTGCTCGGTACTAGGCCAGGAACAATGCCTGAGTTATCACACGCAGAGCTGTGGGAACGGCAGAGCCTGCTGTATATTTCAAAATCTGCTTGAGAACAGCAGGCAGAAATGCTTTCTGAGGGAATGGAGACACTTGTTCATGCTACCCCCAAGAACACGATGCTGCGGAACACCTGCCTGGGCTCCGCTGGGACAGTTGGGGTACAGCTGGTTGCACTAAGACCACGGGAACCGTCCCAGGGATGGCCTCTGCTAGCTGCAAACTGATGGCTTCAAAGGCAGCAGTGTTGGGGCGCTTCAGCTGCCTGCCCTGGCTCTGCCTTCTTGTGGGGTGTGCTGTAACAGTGGACGTGGAGCTAGAACACAGACAATTCATGCTTCGTTACCTTCTGCTCCCTCCCTTTTTCCTCCCTCTTAGGAGGTTCTGTTGGAAGGGAAGTGATGAGGAGCCATAGAACAGGTATCAAAGAGGGGATCCGAGGAGCAGGAGTGAACCTCTGAGCTGTCCTCCCCACATCCATGTTTGTTAAGCAACTAAAAATGTCACAGGCAGCAGTACCAGCCTCTGCGCTGACCCTTGTTAAAAACCTGACCCTGCCCTCGCAACGGACCCACTCCTCAGTTTTGCCTCTGGAACACAGCTGGTGTCCGGTGGGTCGGAGTTTGCAGGCCTTGTGCTGCAGAGGAACGTCCTCACTTGGTCCCCCCTCGGTACCAGGGTGAGGTACAGGCTGTGTGCAAAGCCTCGCTAAGGAGGCACCGAGACCTGTACGTTCTGGGTGTGACACGGGTGGGTCGACACAGGCATAGCCACGCTGCCCGCTCTGTTCAGAAGCGTCACCTTACGCCTGCCTTTCTGGAATGACAGCTAGCTTGTCATCAGGTGTCCCCAGCAGTGTGCCCAGGTGGCCACGAAGGCCAACAGCATCCTGGCCTGTATCAGCAATAGTGTGGCCAGCAGGACCAGGGCAGGGATCGTCCCCCTGTGCTCGGCCCTGGCGAGGCCGCACCTCGAGTGCTGGGTTCAGGTCTGGGCCCCTCACTCCAAGACAGACGCTGAGGGGCTGGAGCATGTCCAGAGACGGGCAACGGAGCTGGGGAAGGGTCTGGAGCACAAGTGCTGTGAGGAGCGGCTGAGGGACCTGGGGGGGTTTGGCCTGGAGAAAAGGAGGCTGAGGGGAGACCTTCTTGCTCTCTGCAACTCCCTGAAAGGAGGTTGGAGCCAGGGGGGGTCGGTCTCTTCTCCCAAGGAACAGGCGACAGGACAAGGGGAAACGTCCTCAAGTTGCGCCAGGGGAGGTTTAGGTTGGATATTGGGAACCATTTCTTCCCCGAAAGGGCTGTCAGGCCCTGGCACAGGCTGCCCAGGGCAGTGGGGGAGTCCCCATCCCTGGGGGGATTGAAAAGCCGTGTAGATGAGGTGCTTGGGGACATGGGTTAGTGGTGGCCTTGGCAGTGCTGGGTTAACGGTTGGACTCGATGATCTTTAAGGTCTTTCGAACCTAAACAATTCCATGATTCTATGATTCTATCCTTCGTGGAGCATGGGCAGTCTGACTTATGTTATCATGTTTTTTTTTTTCTTCTAGTACAATTACCAGAATGCATGGAATTATGGACAGTATTATCATCCAACTTGATCCGAAGAGTGAGTGAAGTCCACTGTGCTGCAGTTTCAACAAAGATGGAATAAAAAAGATATATTTTTCTAAATTAGGGATGTGAAAGAACTGTTGTAATACCTGCTTTTTGGTCTTTTGCATGTGAAGTGAGCTGATGTTCACAGGGTATGTGTGAAGCAAGATTTGTGTGCTGGTAACTGATAAATGGTATCTGTACAATTCTAGTTTACCATAAATGCATTTTTTTTTTAATTCCCTGCACTAATTTATGGAGCTATCTGAAGAATTTTTTTCAGTCTCATAATGATTCCATAGACTTAACCAGTAAAGCTGTAGTTTTTTTTCCCCAAAGCCAATTCTGGGCAGTGTTGGTCACCGCAGGAACGGCGCAGGGCGGGAGGGTGGCCGGTCCCGGAGCGGGGCTGTGCGCTCCTGCCCTGCTCTCCCGCCCTGGCCTCGCAGCTTCTATCATGAGAGCTCTTCCCCCGCCCCAGCGAGCGAACCCGACCGCTTTGTCCACGTTGTTACGATTGAAACTCTTCAGATTACGACGGCAGCCTTTGCAAGCTGCGATACGTATTTTCTATTCTATGTGGGGGTCAGAAATTAAAATGCAGTGCAAAATGATGTTGCATTCTTTTTTAAAAAGCACAACCTGTTTGGGATGATTTTTGTATTTAGAGTTTTTCATGTACACAGTGTGAGCAGACTTTTTTCATTTTGATCAAAGTGATCATTCTCATTTTTGTAATAAAAGCAAGGAATTCAGTAGTCCTCTGAGCTTTCTTGGATTTCCTCATTCAAGCCAGGAGTAAGAACGCCAGAGTCTCAGTTCAACACCTGTTTTGTGCACGCTAACCTCCGTGGCCGTGGCACAGGAACGTTTGGGGCACGTATGGTTCTCATCTAGAAGGGGGTGGGCGTCTTGCCTGACGCTTCTATAAAACACCTTTAAAGGAGAAATTCAGTGGTTTTTTTTTTTCCTAATGTAAGGAAGGGCTAGAACAGAAATGTAAATTTTTTTCCTCTTCCCCTCTTCTAATATTTTAGGTTAACTAAACTTCTTGTAAAACGCAGCAGCTAACGAAGATAAGGCTGAAAGAGAAGCGCACTGCTGAAGCCTTGAGCTAGGTCTGGAAGGAAACGCTTTTCAGTAGAAGATCACCGAGTAGGGCAAGGGATACCGACACCAGTTGTGGCAGTTCCACAGGGGTCTGCTTCTCCTTCAGCAGCGTGCTGGAGGCCTCTGCCCTCTTCCCCCAGAGCAAGAGAAAGAACTTTTAAGGTGATCACATACACAAAAAAGTGCAGTCACTTGCATGTATAAACTATGTTTTCTTTAGTGGTATGTTACTGTACAGCAGTTGGGGGCGGGGAAAACAAACTTGATTTCAGTACAAGGCCACAGTTGTAACTATATCCTGAAGTTACAAGAGCAAACCGCAGTTGTCAGAAGCTTTCTTGATCATAAATGGATTCCCAGCAGCGAAGGAAACTTCATTTCATTCGATATCCACCAATTCCACTTCAAAGAAAAGTTTTGCATTTGGTGGAATCCTGTTTGCACAAGTTAAGGAAGCTTTGAGAACCAAAACCAAGCCCCAAAGCAGTAGAGCCAAGCGCACAGCCAACGTATCAATGTTACGTGATTTAGCACCTGCTGTCCTGGTTCTCATGTGTCAGTTCTCTATTTCACTGACCCGTTTATGTATGGAACCGCAGCTGCTGTCTGACAGGAGGTGTCATGAGACACTCAGTACCAGTTCCAGGGATACACCTTCGTTAAGACATGCTTCTCGTTATTCCCATTCCGCTGAAGAGGAGCGGCTGAGTCCTGCCTGCACTGGGACACAGTCACTGGTCCTCCTCTGGGAGGAGGGCAGACTGTTCTGCTACACTGTAGAGGGAAGAAGAATTTCTAGACGGTCCTTTAAAATTACCATGGCATAGGACTGGAGCAAGAGAGAACAGTTACCTCCCTCCCTCCGGAAGCGCTGGTAAAAAAGAAACCTGACTGCATAAGAGATTCTGCAGGATCGCTCGCTCCCGGAGTTCAGTCGTAGCCCAGGACCAGTTCTTGCAGCCAGGATTTAAGTGCTGTCTCTACAGCTGAAGCAGAGCGCTTTCCTCCCACCTCCCTACTCCGCCGGTTAGCATCCCCGGCGGTGCTGCGGGAACGAGCGTTTGGAGGCAGCTAGAGCAAAAAAGCAGGCAGAAAACAATAGCAAGTTCTCCTCCGTGGTACTCCCGTGAGGCGTTTTTCTTCAAAACAAACGGGCAATCGCATCCATCCATTAAGTTCACTGAATTTTTTTGTATTCATTAACATTCTAAGCCTGCTGTGAGTACCAACTGAGTGCTCCCCCCCGTTACATCCCTGTCCATAAAGCACTTTACTCCACCAAGCATTTCCAAGTTCCTTAATGACTGTGGAAGGATACTTCGCATCAGGCTGCCCCTTCTTGCCATACGCCCACTCAGGTTCAATTTCCAGTTGAGCCTTCTCTCCTTTACTCATTGTTAAGAGAGCTTCATCCCACTAAACAAAAAAATAATACAAAAAAAAATATCAAAAAACCAAACCAAGCCAAGAGTAAGAAACCAAACCCAACTCAAACAACCAAAGAACACAGCAGTCTCACAGAGCTTAAGAAAAAGCACATTTCGTGTGCTTTTCCAGTTTGCTCCTATGAATGCCTGTGCACCACATCGTTCTCTCCCGCACACTCACCCACCCCGGAGCGTACGCTGTGCAGCAGCTTCACGTCCTTTTTATTTGTGGGCATGCTCCCCCTTGGCTGATGTTCCCCGCTCCCACAGCAGCCTGTACCGTACTGCGCCGCTCAGATTCGTGCTTTTATGTTGTGAAGACGTTAGCGAACCAATGAAGTAACAAGCCTGTTTCAGCCTAAGCAGGCAGAGTTTCAGAACGTATTTCATGGCAGAGCAGCACACGTACGGCACCGAGGGGTCTGTCCCTCTCTGCCTCGTGTTTCCCCACCATTCTGCGGTATCGATGGATTAGCATTTGTTTAAGGCTGATGCTTAGACTAATTTTATTTCCGTGCTTGTCCCTCTTCAAGACTCGCTCGCGCTGCCCAGAGCTGGCGTGCAGTTTAGCACCGTATCAACGTTTCAGAACCAACAGCTGCCGCTCGTGTCTTGTAACTGCCTAAGGAAATACCTGGCACCCACACAAACACAGGAGCGCTACGCCAAGAGACTGAAGAAAAACCCAGGTGACTGCTGCTTCTGCAGCACTGGCCACAAGCCCAGGGATGTTTTCCCCTTCTCTGTTCCAATCCAGTCACCCCTAAAGGCTTTTTTTTCCTGCATAGCAGCAGCATGGAAGATTATGCTGGCTTGGGTCTGGTTTGATTTTTAAAGGCAGGTAAGCGCAAGATCCTTCTTGCATTCTTATCTTGTGCAGCCAGCCACCAATTTCACCACTGGCATCAAAACTGCAACTCATTCCAGTGCAAGGACAGCAACTAGAATTTGGAGTTTCAGCATCCAGTCCAGAGTGACGGCTGAACTGAACTACGCAGGAAGAGGCACTGAGGCAAGTACCCAAACGATGCCGAGAGAAAACAGTCTTCTGACAGACTAAAGCACCCCGACTGCACGCAGGGATAGACGGGGCCCTGGGAACCCGGTAACCTCGTCTAGCGTGCAGAGCACTGGACAGAGGCACGCAAAAGGCTGCGCTTGTCCTGAGGAACACGTAGTTACGCTGTGTTCCACGCACTACTTAATGAGAGCAATGACACTGCGGATGGATGAATGCATCTGTAAAGAATAAATATGACATCCCACAGAGGTAAATGCTGTCAACTTGCCTTTCTACCTCCACAAGAAACAAGAACAGCAGCTCAAAATTTGCACCCCGGTCATAAATCCTCCAGAATGAAAACTGTTTGGATTCTGCGGGAGTCATTAATGGTTTACTTACACCTCTGATTACTTTTCCTACGCCGACTTTGAAACTCAAAGGTTTGGCTGCTTTTTTCTTCTTTGAACCTGAAAGACAGTTTTATGTTCATTTGCTTTAACATCACACCAGCACATGCCACACTTCTATCTAAAATTACTATTACAGCAATGCTTTGTATAAATATCTGTTCTTATAATGTTATTTTTAGCCCACTGTCAGATTTTTAGGGGAAAATTTAGCGCTGTGCACTAAAAACATTATTAAACATTACAGTTGCACCAAGAGCTAAAGTTGATGAGCATCTTTCAGATCCTGATCCAGTGAACCACCAAGACTCATGTCTGAATAGCTAAACTTGATGGTACAAGTCATAAACACATTAATGAAACAAAAAAAGTCAATAGGGAATATACAACATCATACACCAAGTACGATGAATCACAGACAGTATTCCAGTGACAGCCCTGCTGTTCCTCTCAGTGTCGGACATCACCGCTGGAAACGCATTTCTAGTACTTCAGAATTTCATATACCTAAATCCTCCGATCGAGAAACTGTCACAAAAACACCAGCATACTTCTCTGCAGCGGATATGGTACACCAGACTACTTGAAATCACTCTCGTTCTAGTGCCTCCACGTTTAAAGGTTTATTACAGAAGCACACCAAGACGTGTCTATTTAGAGAAGCTAACTCCACTGTCGGTGTTCGAGTTCCATAGATACGGGAAGCTCCCCGAGCAGGAACTGTCTTTCCTCCAGAGTAGTTTCAGTACTGATTAAATCCCCGCATTTCACATTATCTATGGCCTGGAGAATGCCAAACGTGAGGTCTGGCAAGACGCAGCAGTGTAACTTTACACCAGCCAGTCCTAAAATACCGCCCTGCATTCCCTCATGGAAAATAGGGCTCCAGGAGCAGACTGCAGGGACAGCCCCAGTCAGCTCAACACCACGATGGCAGAAGCAGTTTGTCAGGACTCCTGCCGTGCACACCTTCCAGAAGCAAGCGCTCCCCCAAGGCTGCTTAATGATTCCAGCTAAATTTCCTCTCTGTGCATTTGCAACAAAAGCCAAACAGTGTATACATGACCTTACTTGTTTGAATATTGGTATCGAAGACTGTTCCATCCTGTAGTTTTCCTGTATACCAGCAATGAACAGTGTCTCCTTTCTTCGGAAAGTTGGTTTTATCACCCTTCTTTAAAATTGATTTTGTATACTTTGGTGGCCCCTAAGTTTATAAAAACAGAGTTATGACTGCTGCATTACCTAGTCTCAGACTAACTACATTTAAGACTGAACAACCACTTAGTTCAAGGCACCAAATGAACATGTGCAGTGTTAGTGAATGGCGTATTTTAAAGTGTTCACGCGTTATTGCGGTGCTGTAATATTTGGGGAAAACGTAGCAGGGTAGGTGCAGTTTTCAGCAAAGACAAGCTTTGGGAGAGATGCACAGGACCCATTGCTAATTCAAGTTACAGAAGCTGCGTAAGGTTAAGACACGGTACAAACACCAGACTTCTTGCTGCAACCGGGTTTTCAAAGACCTGGTTAACGTGGCTGCCCCACGCGATCGCCCAACACCGACCTCCTCCACGGCCTCCTCGGGCTTCGCCGCTTTCCCCTTGGCCTCCTCTGCCTTTGCGGGCTTCGCCTTCTCCGCCGCCTTCTCCGCGCCGTCCGTGCCCTTAAACCGCTGAGGGGAGGACGAGGGGCGGCAGCCGTTAGCCGCCGCCCGACCCCCACCCCCGGCCCCGCCGCCCCGGCCCCGCACCTGCGTGTGGAAGAGCTGCGTGTAGGCCGCGATGAGCTGCTCCTTGTTCGCCGTCTTAGCCACGTTCTTCACCTGCCCCAGCAGCTTGTGCTCGGCCAGGAACTGCAAGACACGCCGGTGAGCGGCGGAAGGACCCCCACCCCATCCACACACACACACCGCCCACCCCTTCCCGCCCTTACCGCCTGGGCTGCGTGCTCCTGAAGGAACTTGATGATATCCTTCTTGGGCAGCGCCTCGCTCCGCAGCTCCTCAGCGCTCCAGGGCTGCGCCGGACCCGCCGTCGCCGCCATTTTCCCGCCCGCCGCCGCCGCCACCACCACCTCCTCCTCCTCCTCCTCCTCCTCCTCTGCCACCGCCTCTTCCTCACGCACCGCCCAGCCTTCCCGTCGTCCCCACGGGAGCCGCCGCAGCGACGAGGGGGCGGGACGGGGGGCGGCTCTACGGCCGCCCCCCGTCCCGCCCCCTCGTCGCTGCGGCGGCTCCCGTGGGGATTTCAAGCGACGGCGCTGAGAGAAAATGGAGGGCGGTGCACGTTGGCGCGCGTTACCTCAGCGCGGGCGGGAGGCGCGGGGCATGGCGGCGCCCTGAGGGAGGATGAGCGGCGGGCGGCAACGAACTTTACCTCAGGCTTGGTGGGCAGCGGGCAGGAAGGCGACGAGCGGGAAGGCGCCGGAGGAGGAGGAAGAGGCAGACGATGACCTGCTGTTGGTGGCGGCCGCGGCGGCTGCGGACCCCAGCCCGGCCGCGGACCCCAGCCCGACGGAGCCGGCGGAGCCGAGCCCGGTGGCGGATTTCTGTGAGGTGGCGGGGTCCATTTGGATCTACCCCACTAACTACCCGGTGCGCGGCTACCAGATGCGCATGGCCCACGCCGCCTTGCTGGGTAACACGCTCGTCTGTCTGCCCACCGGGCTGGGCAAGACCTTCGTGGCCGCCGTCGTCATGTACAACTTCTACCGCTGGTTCCCCTCCGGCAAGGTGCTCTTCCTCGCCCCTACCAAGCCGCTGGTGGCCCAGCAGATGGAGGCCTGCGCCCGCGTTATGGGCATCCCGGCCCGGCACATGGCCGAGATGACAGGTAGGGCGGCGGGGCCGGGGCCGGGGCCGCTCCGGGGAGCGTCGTGCTCGGGGGTCGCCTCGGAGGAGCCGCAGACCTCGAGGCCCCTTAGCTTAAAGGCAAGGGCCAGCAGCGTGAAAAGCCTCAGTGGAGGAAAAAAAAATAGTCTTTTTTTTAGGACAAGAAGATTTGTAAGGGGCTGACTTTAGGTTTTGCAATAGTTAAAGCCCCAGGTCACCAACATGAGGGTGCTGGAACATGTTTTCTGAAGCTCTGAGGTGCAGCGCTGTGGTTCACAGAGCCTTGGGGTTTCTGCACAGAGGTGTAAATGCCTGCACAGAAAATACGCTCGCTATGAAACTTAAGCCAAAGAATAATGGGTTTTTTTTCTTTTGTCTTCCTAGTCATTGCATTTGCCTTTTTTCCTGAAAGTGGGAATAGCATCGAGGTGTGCGCTATTTTCAAAGGCGCTCCTTTCCCAAAGCCGACGTGTCTGCCAGCCTTCTCGGCTTTCTGCTGTCGCTCTCAGGTTGTGACTTGTTCTCAGCTGAACAGTTTGCTAATGTTATTTCTCTCATTTTCAGGGGGGACCCAAGCTCTCAGTCGGAGGGAACTGTGGACGACCAAGAGAGTCTTTTTCCTTACACCTCAAATAATGGTGAACGATCTTTCTCGTGGGACATGTCCTGCTGTAGAGATTAAATGTTTGGTTATTGATGAAGCCCACAAAGCCCTTGGAAATCATGCCTACTGTCAGGTAATGCTGGAGTCACCCCGCTCTTGTGTCACGATTACAAAAAACCTCCCCCAAAATCACTTCTAGGTTCTCCATAACGTGTCACTCGTCGCTACTGTAGGGAGATTGTCCTTTAGGTCCTTAGCTTTGTTTGAAGAGAT
This sequence comes from Phoenicopterus ruber ruber, assembly GCA_009819775.1. Classification (NCBI taxonomy): domain Eukaryota; kingdom Metazoa; phylum Chordata; class Aves; order Phoenicopteriformes; family Phoenicopteridae; genus Phoenicopterus; species Phoenicopterus ruber. The sequence goes on from CM020219.1 coordinate 1,424,971, forward strand.
CAAACAGTCCTTTATGTCGTCATTGCCTTGTTTTTAAGTAAAACCTGTATTAAAACTTGGTGAGGTGAGGCAGGAATTTTTGTAATGTCTGAATAAAATTGTAATTCTTGTTTCAAAATTTTTTTTGACAAGGCAATTTTAAAAAAAGTCACTATGCTGTTTCCTTCAGATGTGTTTGTATTTGCAGGTGTACTCTGGTGTGTTTGTGCTATGTTGGAATAGCTCTTAAATGGGGGGACGTAATTTTTTCAGAAAAAAGTGTGGGCTTTTTTTGTAAAGTTCTTTATCTTAGAAAAACAGGTTCAAGATTTCTTTTTAAAATCGGATTTTGTATTGATTAGCAAAGAGTTTGTTGTGTTATTGTGGCTTAATCTCCTCATAGCAATACCTGACCTAAAAGAACGTTAGTTTTATGTACTGGAGAAATTGACTGAGTATATGTGGAGTTGTGTGTAGTTGCTTACTAGGCCTCTTTAGAGGAAAGTAGGTGTTTTTCAGTGCTTGTCTAACTTGGCGTGCTGGAAAAGAGACAGTAGCTTACCGAGTTAAAACAGTACATGTTGGTTTGCCAGTGTTGCAATTGTCATCTTCTCTCATTTTTCAGAACTACAGCAACTTCATTTTCAAAGACTTTAAGTTTATAGATTATTTTATTTCAAAATATTGTATAAAAATCTTTTCTTAAAATATTTTATTATTATGCGAATCGCTCTGTAACATAGAGCCAAGACTTGTATTTGTTACCTTTTGAGGAGTCTTAGCTATCGCCGAGAAAAATCTCTTCCATCGCCCCTTGTCTCAGTCCCTGTGGCTGTGCAACAGGCAGGCTCTGTTCTCTGTTTTAGCTCTGCCTTCGCGTGGCTTTCAGTAGAACTATCAGCACAAAATGAATTCCTCTTTAGTCTCTGTTCGCTCATTCTCTGTAGCTTTTATGTTATGTTACATTATTTGTGATTTTTTGTTGTGCAGCGCAAGGTGTTGGTCAGAGGGCATGGTGTGCACTGATGGCCCTGGCGGAGTTCGGCTCTGTGGGCAAATGAAGCGGGGAGGCAATTGGGTTGTTGCTTGAATGTTCAGCAACTGTTGTACTTGTCCCGGTTTCGGTCTTAGGGAGGGCTGTAGAACGAGAACCTGGGAGGTCTAAGCAATATTCAGCCATTTTCCCAATTGCTAATGCAACATTTTTAAGTGAGACTCAACTGAATGCTGGTTGGCATGGTGGTTGTCATCTAATTTCTGTTCAGATTTCATGGGACTCATCATCCATGATTTACTTTTTTTAGAGTGGGTCTTCAAACTTACTTTTATGGCAGCTTGCTGGAGTTAGTGTGCTGTTAGTCTTTTTGTTAAATCAAGGGAAAAATCATTTCATAATTTACCAAGGTTGTTCTGCTGAATGGGACTGGGGTAATACACTTAATCAAGATTAAGTGTATTAATTAACTTAATCAAGATTAAGTGTTCTTGGATAAAATGGTTATGAATTGAACACTTCCTGGTTCCCATTTGAATTTAGATATACTCTTTTTAGAATATTTTGTTAAGCTTTTTCTACTTAGCGGGTATTTTTGTCAATATCGTTTGTATAAGCAAATAATCTTCTTTAAGGATATTAACAGAAACTTGCCTGTTCTTAGGTTGTAAGGGAACTGAGCAAATACACAAATCAATTTCGGATCTTAGCCCTAAGTGCCACACCAGGCAGTGATACAAAGGTGAGTCAAATCTACTTGCGCGGTTGGAGTAATAAAGTTTCAGTAGAAGCTATGTTTGATACCATTTGATACAGTTTGAACACCGTGTGGGATACTGAAGTCAGTTAGAATTCCACATAAAAACTGCATCTCTTTGCAATCCGTAAGTTGCTGAGGGTTTGTCTTTTTCATGCTATAGGCTCTGTATTATTTATTTCCTGACCTTTCTAAAAGGAAATAGTACCTTCTTGTTTTTGAGAATACAAACCCACCTGAACCAAAGAGAATATACTCTCAATACAAAATGGCTTTCGTATTCTGTTCAGTGTACTATATTGGGTAAATATAAGTAAGACTGGGGTTTTCAGTCTAGGGCAGGCGGATGACCAAATTCAGTTTAAGCTCCTAGCTCCAGGTTACTTCTTATCGGATATTTCATGGGACACCCAAAGCCAAAGGGGGAGTTCTGTCACTCCAGCCCTCGTGCAATAGCATGCTTTTTGCATTCATGGGCTTACCATGCTGGCTCTTTGTATACTACTTGAGATCTTTAAGTGGGAAGCCTTTCATTTTTCATCTATAGGTAGTAGGTACCTTTTCCGTACAATTATATTCAAGGCCTGCTAAAATATGGAAGTAGTTGCTTTCCTGTGATACTGACTTGCATTGTTGGAGTGTTAACAATACGGTCTTTTTTGTGGCTTCTCAAACAGGCTGTGCAGCAAGTTATTTCCAACTTACTCATTGCTCAGATAGAGCTATGTGCTGAGGATTCTCCAGAAATTCAGCCTTATTCTCATGAGAGACAAGTGGAAAAAATTGTTGTTCCACTTGGTGAAGAATTGGTAGAAATTCAGAATGCATACATCCAGGTGAGTTGTTGCGTTTCTTTTATTGTTGAATGGATGGTGTCTCTAAATACATAGTCTCCCTTCCTATTTTAACATCTCTATCTAGGCTAGCAATAACTTATAAAGGTAACACTTTCCTATGCAATTAACTTTGCCTTTGAGTATAAGGCAAACAAAAAGACATGGTTTCAGCTGCAGCAGCTGCTGTTTCACTTCACACCAATGATACCTGTCACCTTGCAATAACTTAAAAAGCTCTGGTGGAAAACTTACAACTGAATTAGTTTTCTCATCTTCTTTCAGGAGTCCTTGCAAAATTCACGTGAGACCTAAGCTGAGGGCTCCTTAATTTGGCTGGATTTAGTAGTATTAAGACGTTGAGAATGGCCATGCTTGTGTTGTCCAGGTTATTGCCAGCCTTACAAAAAACAGTGTATTGATGAAACATTTTCTCTGATTAAGAATGTTCTTTAGAGCTTTAAGTCATCTGTAAGTGTACTTAGTTCTCCTTGATTTTTTTGTTTGGTTGGGTTTTGGGTTTGGTTTTTTTTTATTTTTCTCTTGAGAGCTTTTTTCTTTTCTTTTCTACCAGTAGGTAATGTTCAAATATAGGACAGAGTAGCAGGGACCAGAACCATTATACAGTCAATGATGACTTAATGGTCTGTGTCTTCTCTGTAAGGTACTAGTAGACAAATAATATTACATAAGGTACCACCTTGAAATGTATGTTCCTTTTTCAGTAAGTGACATTAAAAAAAATTAGGATTAAGTTAGTATCAGACTGTCAGCCTTAGAGTATGTTTGGTTAAAATGTAATGATTTTGGTGTAGTGTATGTGAAGACTATTGGAAGGCTAACTGGTTTGTTCATTTTCCAGATTGAATTAGATCAGCTATTTTCAAACCAGCAACCTGAGAGTGTATTTGAATGAGGAAGTTCCACTGATAAGCTAGCAAGAACTTTAAAGATAGTTTTGCGTAATTACAGGTGCCTCTGAATGCTCGTATTGAGTGCAGGGATTTAATTTGAGGTGTTTTACTTGAGATTTAAGCTGAAATACGCACGTAGGTTTCGCTGATCTGGTGTAATTGAGGAGTATAGACAAACCTTGACTAACTTGTCACTGTGGCTTCAGTGGTTTCTGTTTCCTTTCTTTGATCTGGTATTTGCATTTGTATTGCTACTGCTTTATTTAGAAAACAGGACTTGTACCCACCGTGTTAGAGGGCGTGATAGGATGGTGCCCCAGCCTTTTCCAGCGTTCGTGGGCAAGCCAAGCCTTAGTCCTAGAGACCTCAGCACTTTCAGAAGTGGCTCCTGTACCTCAGTTTCTGCAGAGGTGTTTCTGTTGCTGTGTAGTTTTCTGCAGCACAGCGATGAACCGCAGCCACGCCCTGAAGTTAAATCACACTGCTTGCCCTGCTCTTGTGTTTTGGCTTCTGAGCGGTTTGAGATCAGGATAGAAATGTGAGTGCAGCCACAGAAGCAACAAGTACATTTTGCATTATCCTTGTCCCCTGCTAAAAGAATCAGTCGCGAAGTATGTTCCGAATGGCATCAGGATTTAGGAGAAAAGTCCAATACGTACGTCGCTCTTTGTTAAGAACGGCTTCTCTGCAGTGTGGTTCTGAAACCACTCCTGCCCCGGTCTGTGCTGCAGTAAGGGCTGTGGGAGGCCGTGCTGGACGCTTGTCAGCGGGCTTCTGCGGTGAGGAGGGGTCAGTTTGCTAGCAGGCCTGCTGCCTGCAGCTCGTAGATGCATAGCTCCAAATGGACGTGCTTATTTCAAAGAATGCATGTTTTTTGAAAGTTATTCAAGTTTTTTGGGTCTTAGAGCAACCGTTTCAAATTTGGGCCTTAAATGGCTTTTGTGAAATCAGAATAGTAACTTGTGACTTCTGCCGCTTCCATTCAAAGGAAAGATAGCAAAAGGACTTGTAAGTCTGTTACAACAATGAAAGGCAGGTGTACTCTGCGCAATAAAATCATTATCTTTAATTTGACAAACAGTAACAGTAAACAAGATGACATTTCGGTGAAAATGAAGGACAGTGTAAAACAGCACAATGCAACAATGCCGGAAAACTTATGTTTATATTTGTATACATACAAGAAGCAAGGCCCTGAGTATCACAATAGCTGGAATAAACTTTTTAGGCACTAATGCTTGTTTGAAAAATACACAGTATGCAGGACAACATTTATCTATTAAGGCTACATCATTTCATCTTCCAAAAATATGGGTGAATTCCGTTTTATTATCTCCTTTGAATAGTGGAAATCAAATAACTTCAAATTAAAAATGAAAATCCATTAACTAACAGCTTACAAAGTAGAGCCCAGATGGATAATAAAATACCTATTCCAATAAAAGGAGTTAGGTAATCATGCTTGACGTGATGTTTTTAAACTTTCTCAAGTGATGTATTTGAGTAATAGTAACATTTCCTTGGCCTTCAGTGGTTTAACTATTAAGGAAACTTTATTGTTTGTCAGTGAAAAAATGCAATTCTTCGTGCCCGTGCTTGTGGGGGCCATTTACAGAAGTTGGTACAGTGTTCCATAGCCATAAAGTGTATCTTCAAACTCGAGATTAATTGGTTCTTTCTCAGCAGCAGAAGCCGTCTAACGTAAGTCAAAATAAATACTATCTTGGAATTCACAGTTTTACATAAAACAACACTGAACACTTTGCTGCAGTTAGGATATCAGCACATTCAGATAAATACCTTATTTTTATGTTTCAGTAACAAGAATGTTTCTACAACATACCCACAAGTAGCTGAGTCACAGAAGTATTTAGGTGAAGATTGCCTATGGAAAGAGACATAAGATATAGCAAATGCTTTTTGCAATAGACATTTAAAATGTAAATTATGTACAAACTGGTACTTTATGGTGAGAGGATTTAACCACTTCCAATAGCTATTTGACATTTGTTGTGCCAAAGCATTAAAATAATTTCTATAACTGGCAAAAGCAATCAAATTGCAGAAACTTCTTTAATTTGCCATAAAATCTTGTCAAAGGGAAAATTGTTTTTCTTTGCTCTTATAAAAATCTTGGGGGGTGATGAGGGCAAGACAAAACCTCTTGTTTAATGCCTCCCTGGGCCCTCTACTCAACTCATTGTTTAGGAACTTCTTATTGTTTTCCATTAATTTGTTAGCTTTCACTTTAATACTGGCTGGCGTTTCCAACAATCTGAGGAAATGTTAACAATAAATAAAAAGCAAAACAAATAAAAATCAAACAGGAAACAATTCAACATATTGAAAAGGAAGTCTGCTTCCCCCCCGGCTATGATCCCGTATCTTGAACAAATTGAGAGGAATAAAAGATGTGACAGGTACCTTCATCGTCTCGTCCTGTTAGGTAGGAAATACTTTGACGTGCATTTAAATTGGCACATCAGACGAAGTGGTTCCTAGTTGTGGCCACAACTGGCACAAGCATGTGTGCTGTCACCTGGCAAACCAGATTTGATAGCTTTCTCGTTGGAATAAGAAAGTTCCCAAACCCACAGTCTTTTTTTGAGATTCCCCCCCATCAGTTTAACATCCGATTAATTTGTGGCAATACAAATGTCTGTGCGGAACTAGTGTAGGATGTGTGAACAGCTAGGGATACCAGACATTTGGAAGTAGAAAGTGAGGAATGCTTCTTTTGTTTTCTTTTTCTCCCCACAAAGACTGCATTAAAACGAAGGCTTTTCACTCTCCCTCTCTCTCTCTTCCCCCCCCCCCCCCCTTCTCCTTGCTGTGTCCCCGAGGAATCACTGTAGGGAGCAGCCACCAGAGAGCACCTTAGTCACACTTAAGCACGGTCAGCCAGGGCCAGCCGGTACTCTTCTGATCCTGCTGCTCAGCAAGAGGTTTTAAGTTAAGCATAAAGTCAGTTTTGTGCAGCAGAGAGCCTTGTGGAACCAGGAGGCTTAAAGTTCTTGAGACCTGTACGTTTATTCAGTCAGAAGTACTACATAAATCCATTTTGTTTGCCAATTAACACTACAGTAAGCTGGCAGACGCTGGCTCTGGTTGCCGTTTTGTATGTTGTAACTGAGTAACACAAAAGCTCTATTTAAAGCCTAAATTCTAAATCATGTGATCAATAAATAACGCTGGTGATATACTTCATAAAATTTTATATAAAAAGACATTTACTTCTATTAAGTATTAAGATTAAACTCTACCATCGTATCTGTAAGGGGAGACATTAAGAAGGGATTTTTGAGGGCAAAACTGTTTGCTACCCCGATTCTAAAGTGCAGTAGGTGCTCCTTAACTGTAGTACGTAGCAAAGCCCGAGTGCTGCGTTCAGACTTTCTGATGTGTGTGGAACTAAGCGAGCTTGTCTTTCAGTCACAGCGTGCTAGACTAGCAGTTGTCTACTTCAGGAATGATCATATGGATAAGGGTAAAAGAAACAAGCTGCAACAGGGAAAATCAGACATTAGTAAGAAAAATTCTCACAGTGAGGGTGGTCAGATACTGGAACAGGGCCCAGAGGGGTTGCGGGCTCCTCATCCCTGGAGACGCTCAGAATCCGACTGTGCGAGGCCCTGAGCGGCCTGCTCTGCCAGCAGCGCTGGCCCTTCTCTCTGCAGAGGGCTGGGCCAGGTGACTGCCAGAGCTCACTTCCAGCTTAAGTTTTTTCTGTGATTCTGTGAAATATTTGTATAATTTGTAACATTAATAGTGTGGTACTGCTGGAAGAGTGTAAAAAGTACTGAACAAATTACTTCAGCTGCAGTGTTTTAACATTCAGCAAAGTTATAAAAAGAAAGTGTTCAGAAAACTGACGAGCTATGAATAACCACTTTCTATTTAGGAATGCCAAATATGGTCATGAGATTACTATGAGTGTGTGATTAAGGTAACCTGTAGCTTTTGCTATCAAAACTTTAATGAGCATTAGGACTATTCTGCCTTCTTGGTCTCTTCTCAAGGTTAAAAGTACTTTGGTTGAATGCTTTTTGAGGTAAGCATTAAGAATCTCTGCTCCACAGATGATGACAGTAAAAGCAGTCAGCATTGGCCTAGTCTTACTCCTTGGTTTAATCTCAGTGGTCTAAATCTGGTAGTTCTCTTCAGAAACTAAGACCTGAACGTTCTTTTTCTGAAGCGTAGCCTGCATGTGCGAGGTGGTTTTAATGTGTGTCCTGCTGAAAGCCCTGGCAGGGTCGTTGTGTGGCTGGTGCAGCACTAGGTGCCCAGAGCAGGGCAGGGCAGGGGTGCCAGGGCCTCCCCTGGGACCGTCCCGAGCCACCAGCAGTCTAGAGATGCTGATAAGTGGATGAGGAGAGAGGTCTCTGTCTCCCTTATCTTGTAAAAAAAGATAAGGTGAACTAACTTCTAAAGTGCTAAAAACCTCCATAAAAATTGTGTAAAACCTGTAAAAGTTGATTTAGGAAACTGTTTCAGGTATTAACCTCTGTTTGATTATGAAGTTGGAGTGATTGCCTTGCTAAACTGGCTAAAAGCCACATTGCTAAAATCTTGGAGGGTTTGACATCTAGTCTCACGTGATTCACCTGTAGATCAGAACTGACTCTTGTGACTGACAAGCATCAGCACTGGGAGGCTATGGTCTTTGAAGGAACCATATCTCATTGTGTCGATTGGCAGCAGCTGGATTCGTATATCCTGCGATGATGAATGTATCCCGCAAACATAACTCGGGACTCTCCAGAATTTCCGCCAACAGGTTTATTTCTCTCATTATAGAGTCTTCATTGGTGATTCCTCTGAAGCTCCTGTAACAATCAACTTCACATCAAGTTCTTTTTAAAATCCACAGTTTTTTCCAGAGCCTAGAAATGCCTCCTCCTAAATTATTGAGTCATGTTTCACAAGTGATACTACCTGACTGTGATTGATCTCAGAGAACAGTTTTTTTCTTAACATTTTCAGTGAATGTCAGATGCTTTGTTCCCCGCTACACAGAATAGTCTGTGTTTTGAGATGCTATTGTGTCTCACATTTACAGGTGCATCATTTTCCCAAGGAAGTTGGTAACCATTATTTCCTGAGTATCCCAGTCTCTTAAAGCAGGCAACTTTTAAGAATTACTAAAAATCAAGTTTTACTGTTTGTTAGCTTTTAGAACTTGATTTAAAAGATGTAGCATGCCCAAATTGAAAACTGCATCTCTTTACTGTTTTTACTAGAACAAAATTAAAAAGCTTCTTACCTACTATAGACAATAGTAGAAGGCCATTCTTCAATGATTATGTCAGAGTCAAAAGGATGAGGTGGCTCGTCCTGCAGCACTTCAGGCAGGTAGTACGCTACTGTCACTGACTGCATCATCTCCGATTGAGATTCGTTTGTGTGGACTATGGTCACGATGGGTATTGTGATCCCCAAGTACAGTCCTGAGGAGACATACGTGACTTTTAGAAAATACAAAAGGAGGTCTACATGCTGAGCTTGACTTCTGAACTCATACTGAATAATACAAAGCAAGAGCCACAGAGCAGAAAGTTTCATTACTATAAGGAATTTAGTAGGATGTTTTAGAAAATGGGTTTGTGTATTCCAAGTGGAAGTAGCATTTTATTATGCCTTGTAGTTTGTGTGTGTGTGTATCTCTCTCTCCAAAATCTAAACCCGCAAATATGTGTGCATGTGTGTCTAAAAAGTGGTAGTTGGTGAGCTCTCCTATCTTCATGTAGGGCAAGGAGTTTGACTTCTTTCCCCCTCTTAAGAGGGTTGTGTTTATCTTGCAAACTGACCTTGTGTCACGTTTTAAATATTTGGGAACAAACAATGTAGGCAAGACAAGGGGGCTGCATTGTGAATTCATTTGGGATTTGCTGTCGTCAAGCGTGTTGCTATTTTTGTGTAGTGCTGTAGGACAAGGTTGTGATTTTGACTGTGCAGGTAGCAGCGATGACCAGGAGTGGGAACTTTCCTTCTGTGCACAGTTTGAAAACAAAACTGCACTGTTGTGGAGCCAAAATGACTTTTAAGCAATGTCAGAGTGTTAAAAGAATGGGGAGAGTGGGGAAAATACCTGATTAAGGAAAAGCTTTCATGATGAATGTTTTTAGTTTCTTGGAAAGAAAATTAAGGATTGACATGATTACAAAACATGTACTGTTACAGAACAAAACACTGGGCATTGCAATACTTTTTAATCAATTAGAGACTGAAAAAAATGAGAACTGATGGCTGGAAGTTGAAACTAGATTAAATTGGATTGGAAACTAGGTGTGCATTTTTCATGCAGGCACAAGCTATCAAGGACACGGTGGACTTGCCATTATTTTAAACTACTTGAGTTAAAACTGGATTATCTTTCTGGAAAATATGCTTCAACCACACAAATTTTTGGTGTCTGCTCAGACATGCACAAGTTAAGGATCATAAACTAAAACGAAGCAGGCAAAACATTATGGTCTTTTTTGGCATTACATTCTGAATAGGTTCCTGGAATAGGCGATTTCAGTACTGCTGTGAAAAATGAACCACTAAAATTATGTAGCAAAAGCCTAATTTATAGCTGACAGCCTGCAAAAATAGCCAGTGTCAATTCCCAGCCAGTTGTGGTGGTCGCAATGCCCTTGGAAACAGCGATCGCTTCCCGCAGGTCTTCTCTTCTAGCATGTGTGCAGAGGGAGCAGCCCTTTGGTTTAGGCTCTGCTGGAAAGGCTGTATTACTGGAAAATGTCCCTATGGACAGGGTGGAGTATTTGGGAAAAGCTAATAAAAGTATCTCCCCAATTAGGAGGCACTAGTGCATAAATATAATGTTTTAACTCTAATGTAGGGTTGTGGTACCAATTACCTGAGGAATTCTGCTCACAGATGTACCTCATGAGCTTCATGAATCCAAGGCATATGCTCTGTTCATACTGTTTTTCTTTCATTTTTATACAAGCCCACTTGGCTTTTCCATACTGACGTTTTTCATAAAGCAAATCTCCAAGCTGCAAACACAGTAAGATAATAATTTTGTATTTTAAGTTAATCACCTAAAAACCCCAAGCAAACAAATAAAAGTCAAACCATATCTCAGTGCTTTACTTATAGCATAAAGAAATCAATTTCTCTAGGTGTATGACCAGGAGAACAGCAAGCACGAGGAATGATTTTAAGTCTCAGTGTCAGCTATACCTTAAGCACGTTCTGTTCAATACTTAGTTCACATGCGCTTCATTTCCAGGTCCAAGCTGGTACATAATAAGCAGATATCCCAAACCAATGCAGTGTATGCATCCTACTTGAGTACAAGAATAATTGCATCTTTTTTCAACTGTCGGTGGAAAGATCTTGAAAGGAACATGTGGATTTCAATCCTTCCTCATATAAATCAAGAAGGGATATGCTGCTGCTCTTGGACCAAAATTTATTTCATCAGACTTCTAGGTAGTTCTCCTTTAAAATAAGGAAGTGTCATCTTTTTGGACTTGCAGTATTAAACATTTAGTTGCCATTAACACTGAATAACCTTATTTTCTATCTGCAGTTATTACAGTACTACTGAGAAATTGCTTTCAAGCATTTAATTACAACCTACATAGTCAGGAGTCCCAAACTGTTTAGATGAAATACCCTCAATCGAATTGTGACGTTTATAAATTTGAATGATACAGATCTATTTAAAAGAAATGTGACAAGAATTCTTCGTACGTGGTTAGTAAATACATGACAAATCAAGAAAATCTTTAAGGTTAGACACTTGTTTGCACATTTCCTGAGCTGTAAACAATTTGCTGGACATCAATTTCAGTTTTTCATTAGAGGATAAGATGGATTTGCAAATTGCTACTTGCTTTGATAATGACCCGTGATACAAAAGTACATGTTTGGTTTTAAATTCAGATATTAATATCTTTCAAGTATTCTTTGCTAAGGTTTTATTAACATGATTGTGTAAAGAAGCAAATGCATTGATTTAAATGAAGAAAACAAGCGTTTTTATTTCAAATGTCAAAATATGAGTTGTTTTTTTTTTTTAAATTAATTATAAAATGTCACAAAGATACTAATTCCTGGCCACCTTCTGACATTCCTGGTAGTTTCCACCTTACAAGAAGAAAAATTCACACATGTAAAAGTGGTGAGATGTTAAAAATGAAATGTCGTTATCCAGTTATAATGCTTTGCACTTATGTTAAAAATCCTAAATGGTTAAAATAATTTCTTAAAGAAACATATTTTTGGAAGGTAGGTGTGAATACTGAAAACACTGTTAAAACCTCAACGGGGAAGGGAAACGGTACCTTTTCTTTGCGCTGGATGAGAGTAAATGGGATGGTCTGTCTCTCCTGGGGGTTGTTGTTTCTAGTCAGCTGCTGAATTGGCTCTGCCATGTCTGCAACAAAATAAGGCATTAGACACCAAGCTGTAGAAATAAGTCCGGGAACCTTGTTTTTGTAGCAAGCTTAGTTTGCTCTTCAGTATTAATAGGAAAGGTTAACTGAGTTCTGTCTCTGTACTGTTTGGAACAGATTTCCCTCTCCCACCCCTCGTATATTGCAATTATACAAGCATCTATGGAAAGCTTTTGGCGGCGCGCAGTTTTCTGGCTCTGTGTGGATGTTGCCAATTCTAGCAACTCTTCCAGTGTTGGATTGATGTGTATCCACATGAAGAGGTAAATTGAGTTGGCTGCTCTTGTTCACAGGTTCAGGGAAATACTACTGTGGAAACTGTGTCATGTCCAAAAGATGTTTTATGGCTAATATTTTACTCTAGCGTTTGATACTGCGCACGTTTCGGTTCTAGTCGTTGGTCAGGATGTACGTTGCTGAGAAGCGGCGGTGCCTGCGCCGCTGGTGCAGTGCAGGCAGGCTGGGATGTCAGCCGAGCGTCCGGGCTGGCTCTGCGGCTACTGCCGTGCAGCCACCACACCGCCTTTCCCTGCAATCCGCTGCGAGCTGCAGTCTCTGGGAGCTACAGCTGGAACTGATGGAGCGCTGTGGTGATCCAGCTTCTGGATACGTAAGGTGGAGTTCTGGGTCTTAAGGGAATTGCATAATTTTTTTTTTAATGCAAGCCCTTCTAGTAAGACCTCACGGGAGGGGAGGATTTCAAAATAAAAGGCAAACAAATGCTTTCATTACGAAGCAGAAGAGAACATGAACTTTTGTTTGCTGCTTCAGAAGGAGACTTGACAGAACAGAGGACACACTGGGCTGTGTCAGCAAGGCTGCAGCCAGCAGGTCAAGGGAGGTGACTGTTCTGTTCGGTGCTCGTGAAGCTGCATTTCACTTCATGGCAGAGCAATGGCGTTGACGAACTCGAGATGCTTCGGTGGAGGGCCACCCGGCTGGCTAGGGCAGGATGAAGCGCAGGAGGGTCTGGGGGAACCCGATGTGCTCAGGCTGGAGGGAGAAGGTGAAGGTGGGGTGTAGCGGTGGGGTCGAAGCGCAGTCGCCAATACATAGCATAAGGATAGGGAGAAGACAAACTCTTCAGAGGGATACAGTGATCGGGTGAGAGGCAGCAGACATAAAATGCTACACAGAAAATTCTGACTAGGTATTAAAAAAACCAAAAAGGCAAAAATCACAGTGTGAGTGATCAACCACTGGGACAGGGGCCCAGAGATGTTACGGAGCCTCTGTCCTTGGAAAAATTTAAGTCAGCTGGATGAGGCCCTGAGCAACCTGAAAGTTAGCAACCTAACTTTGAAAGTAGCCCTGCTTTTAACAAGGGGTTAGATCGCAGATCTCCAGGGGCTCCTTACACCCTAAATTATTACATAGTTGTGTATTAGTTAATTCTACGTATTATACCTATTTAGTGTATATAGATGTTTATACTGTCTTTAAAAGAAAAGTGTTGAAACTATAGATGAGGGAGGAGAAAAGTGCCCTGTTAAGTTAAAGAAATAGAAGATGAGGAAACTTAAAATTCCTCAATGTATACTTCACTGAAGAAATGTATCTTAAGAAGATGTGATTGTTTAACAAAGAAACTGGAACACAGATTTGTGTCAATTTAAGACAATTTCTTTTTGTTGCGTAGTAGTGTTACAAGTCTGTGCTGTCTGATTAGATACCGAATACATTGTGATGAAAGGTTTTATTTCAGTTTGGAAGGGGCAGAAGACTGTTGACTTCGAGTGAATATTAACATCCAGGCAAAATTGAAACATGACTTACATAAAGGTGGGAGTAGAGCAAAGCAAGCTCTGAGATCTGTGTTCTGTTTGTCGGGTTCCATTACACCCGGCAGAAAGAAATACAGTGGTTCAGTGTTCTCAAATAGTCATAGTTACCACTAGTAAAGATAAAGTGGAAGGTACCAACTTTATGTGACAAATGGGGACTCTGTGTTTTGCATGCTTCTTATGTTTGCTGTTGTCTGTCTTCTCGCCCTTTGGAACAAGAAGGGCTCGGAGTACAGTCAAACTGTCATCACTTCTGATCTGAGCTCCCACATTTTGGCGCATCGTTACGTGCAGGAGAGTGTTAATAGTTGATTATTGTTGAAGAACTGTAAGCACCTGCATGCTCGCTTACCAGTACTGAGATGGAACTGAAATGTGCTGTGACTTTCTGGATGATTCTCACATTTTGTAAGAAATTAAGTAGCGAACCTATTCTCTGTTTCTGGATGTAGTGACACTAGCAATCATTAATCGTTACACTTCCCAGCCAAGCTCAAATGGATAGAAGGAGCAAATATATTAGACTTGCATATATAATACTAGCATGTTCTAGGACTTTTGTTCTCCTACAGTTTTGTTATTTAAATATGGATTAGGTGTATTTGCAACTATGGTTGCCTTGACATCAATTCTAGCTACAGTTCATAAATTCTGCTTAGGAGTTGATCCCTAACAGACAGGCTTGGAAACTCTGGATATAAAGTTAGTCTTAGGAATGGAAAGCCTCTCTTCCAAAAGAGTTAGTCCCTTGCCTTTCAAAGTTGAAGTTATACAGGCATTTGTGTACTTCGATAGAGGATCAGAAACTTAATTTTTATGTACAGTGTTTGAAAGTCTGGATGTGAATTTCTGCCCTACTACCTCCTGGGATATATCAGACATGCATGAAAAGGACCAAAGTTTCAACTGCAATAAAAGCCCTTCTCTTAGGTGTTTTAAGTACTTCAGCATCTTAAGTGGAAAAGGCAGGATGATGGGGGAAGAGAGTATTATCCATGTTCCAGAGAAGAGGAGAATTAAGATGCAGGAGAATTAACTTGGCTGAGGTCATTTAGTAAATCTGTAGCTGAGCTGGGAATCAAACGTACATCTCCTGGCATCCATTGCAGGGGTTTTAGCCTTAAGACTATTTGGAATAGTCAAAATCCTTTTAATAAAGGGGAGAAAGCTACAATTTAGTTGATTTTAAACATTTAAAAAAAAATTCATTGGAAAATAAATTTAAAATGTAAGTAATCACTGACATTTAAAATTGATCTCTTTGGAGGCTGAGAGAAAAGTAGATTAGACCTCAGCACTGAATTTTCCACAGAGTACTCAAGAATTAGAACATGTTTTAGTACTCTGGAAATGTTAACTCTATTTTTCCGATTCCTTTATTGATAACTGGGGTGTGGGGGTTTTTCCATATTAATGCATAGGGTAGGGATTACAACTAATTAATGTCCTTTCAGGAGTTTTATTCTTCAGTTTGTGAATCCGTGCCTGTCAGGCATGACAGTATAACATTTGGATTATAAATATCTTAACCTGGACAATATTTAGATTATACTGCCCAAAAGCAAGTGAGTTGCTTGGCAAGTCACCTGTCAGTCCAAGCTTGCAAACTTGTGCTTGCAAACGTGTGACAAAACAAGGCAAGATGAGTTGCAGCGATGTAGCTAGGTAAAGACTTGGTTCAATTAAATTTCAAAATTGTAATTACAGTTGCTACTATAGGTAGGTATTATGAAAGAGGCAAATCTTTACAAAGGGATTTATATAGATGAGGCACATTTGACAAGACTTGTGCACAGCAGCAAGATTGAACAGTATTTAAAATTGTTGCATATCTTAATTTGTGTCTGATCGGACCTGCTGGGAGTGTCGCTGAAGTGGGATGTGCTTGTCAGCTGTGCCCGTAAATAACGTCCATGCACACAAAACTTCTGTCATTCTTGAGGAGGCAGCCTTTGTAATGCTGGGAACCAAAACCTTCATGCTGAAAAGAACCACTAGACGTGCACCTTGGGGAGAGTAATGAGGAAACAGCTCTGGGAGGTGTCTATGAGCACCATCCTGCAAGCAGGCTCGGGGCTGGGCTGGGCGTGAGGCTGCATCGCTGGGATGACCCAGCGCTGGAGACCCCCTGGTCCTTCCCTGCACGCTTCCTTCAGCCCCCAGGTGTTTGGGCTGTCCAGCAGCCTCTGCGCCAGCGGAGCCTTGCTGCGCTCACCCGAGGCCACCTCAGCAGGGGAGGTACGTTGGGATTGATGGAAAACCACCTGCAGTTCGGATCCAAAGTTTGATCTGGAGCTTGGGTACTCGGCCTCAGAGCACGCTGCTTTGGACGCTGAGTATTTGTCCACAACTTTATGCTTTAGCAAGTAGATGGTTTTGATGGGTAGCAACTTCCCTGAGCTTGCTTGTTAATGGATGTTCTTGTATTGAAATTAGAATTGAGAAATTTAAAGTAACTGCCATAGTGTGTTTTCTGCTTTTACTAGATGTAGATAAAATGGAGTTTTCAAGCCAAGAAAGTTAGATTATACCTTCCTGCACCTTTAATTTTCTTTTACCTTTTTGTTGCAAGGTTTGGCATAGGCCAGTCAGTCAGTCTATAGGATTAAGATCTTGTTAACAGTGATAAATTGATATGCCAGCCATATAAACATCTGTTGTTCACAAAGATCTTAGATTTTCTAGAAGGCTTACAGTGTTCCTGTTACTCTTAAAAGGTGCTAACAAAAGCTACAAAGCAAGTCATCTTTTTGAAAGGTATATTGTCACCATAGAAGAAAACGGGTGTCAAAGCTTGTGGCAGTGCGGCACTACTGATGAGAGGGATGGTATTGTTGTTGTGCTGCAGACTTGACCACTGCAGGAAATATACGTTCTGTTGTTAAGGTCTCGAGTGCTCAGTCACTGGGCTGGCAGGCGATAGTCAGTCAAGGAAAGCTCTCGTACTTTCTCTCCTCGTGGCTTCGGTGACACCAGCTGCTTGGATGGGGCACACTAGTCAAGAGAGGCAGCCTGCTCCCTCTTGACAGGCAGGATTTCTCCTCCCAGAAAGTCATCTGTGTTTCCTCTCTGTGTTCCCTGAGGCTCAAGTGCGCTTTAGCTGGCTGGATGCTGAACGCAGATATTAACAGTGAACTTGATCTTTGAATGGACCACGTAAGCTCATCTGGCAAACTCTCTTGGGCTGTTCTAGCTGAGATGCAGACCGCTCTTGACATATAGCCCTGGACAATATCTGAAGAAAAATCTTCTATTTAGACTTTTGTAACAGTTGCTTAGTGTTACAAAGTAAACCTTTTATAATACAGTAACTAAAATGTGGTAAAATACTGCTTTTGACATGTTTCCTAGACTTGATATCCTGCCTAAGAAATCTTAGTGAAACAGGGCATTGAAATTCCTGTGTATCAGAATACCAGATAATTTTGTGGGAAGGAATCTTGTTTTCAGCTCCACAAAGCTACTTTTAAGGAGCAGCTTAGCATCCGTGTGTTCATGCCTCACTCGTGCGTGCCTTAAATAGGGAGCCCCTCTCCTCTCCCCTCACCCTCGCCCTGTGCCCCTGTAGAATCGGAAGCTGTCGGGTTTGATACCGCTGATTGCAGAGGCAAACCCGTGGCTGCTGGAGTGCGACTGAAATTCTGGGATGGCACCACTGGTGCGGGCATCCCACAGCCCCTGCTATGGAGCACTGAGAGCCAGGTGAGCCAGAGAGCTCTGTTCGGACCGACCTTGCCCTTCTTTTAGTACCTTACAGGGCGTTAATTTTCATTGTTAAAACATTAGAAAGATGAGACTTCTAGGCATGGCTTGAAAAGGAGGTTGTACCCTCTTTGCTGTGTTGGAATATAGAAGAAGTTTTTGAATAAGTCATTTGATTTGGAGGTGTCTAGTGCAGTCTGGCGTTCAAGGTTTTGCTGCTTCCCATCCTCTTAGGAGGTGATTTGTCTGAACAGCAGAGATGCCACAGATCTCTCGCTGTGCAGGACGGTGCAGATGAGTTACAGCTCCTGAACGAGCTAAGTTTGCAGTCGCTCTCTGCTGCTTGTTGCGAGCTGTCTGACTTGTTATACTCTTTCAGGTTTTTCAGTCTTAAAATTGCAAATGAACAATTTCTCAATAAGATAAGCCTGGGAGGCTTACTGTCAAAAAGCAAAATCAATCCTTGTACTTGTTTAGTCTGTGCCATCTTTCAGTTCAACCATCTTTCTTTAAAGAACTAACCTTTTGCATAGGTGCAGGAGATATTCTTAAGAAGAATGCTTTTGCAGGTTGTCAGTTTAATATTCAATTAAGAGTGAAAACTCACATCAGTCCTTTTTAGTATGAATAGGTCACTCCACTACTACTACAGCCGCTTCTCTAAGTTAGAAAGATCTGTTGAATCGCCCTGTGCAGAGCTTTAGCTCAGACTTTGTGCGTCAGAAGCGTAGGGAGCTACGGCGGGGGTTCATTGCAGTGCCCTTCGCTGTGCCACCACACATGGCCTCCAGCCCCAGCCCCTTCTCCAGAGGCAGCCTCGCTGCAGCTGTGGGCGCCCGGCGTGCCTAACCCAGCCTGACCGGGGCTGTCCCGTGTGGCCCTGCCGCTGGCGCGGCCGAGGGGCGGCGGGGGCGGTGAAGGGGGGCAGGTGAGGCCCCCACTCCTCCCGGCCCTGCCCCACACCCTCTCTAGGGGGACAGCCGGGCCCCAGCCCCGAGGACAGGCTCCCCCTGGGCTCTCCGGAGAAGGGAGAGGTTTGCAGGTGTCAGAGTATTGCCAGGCACCGCTCCCGTCCCCGCGTGAAACGCCCGCGGGGGGTCCCGCTGGGGAACCTGTCACCAGCGTGGGTAAAGCGCGCGGGGGAGCCGAGAGGGACACCCTGCGAGTGAAGGTCAGAAATAACTGGGAAGGTTACGGCACCGGCCGGTAAGCTCAGACATACCGCCTCCCTAATCCCCAAAGCCCAGCGGGCTGCTGCGGGCGTAAGCGGCTTAGCCCGGCCCGAGCGCTGCCCGCTTGTGGCCGCCGCGGCCGGCTCTTACCGCGGGGCACGTCCACCTGGTGCCCCCTGCCCACGCTCTGCCAGTAGCTCAGCAGCCGCTCCTGCTCCTCGTCCTCCATGCGCTCGGCCTCCTCCTCCAGGCTGCTGCCGTTGCTGTGGTACGCCGAGTCGGGGCTCTCCTCCGCCATCCCGTCCAGGTCCTCCAGCGTGATCATCGCCGGGGCGCCCGGCTCCGCGCCGCCCATGCGGCACCCGCCCGTCTCCATCGCGCCGGGCCGGGCCGGGGAGCGGGCTGGGCGCGCTGCCGCCGCCGCGCCGCTTTATGAAGGGCTCGCCCTGCCCAGGGATTTGAGGGCGGGGGGGGCGAGCGGCGGCGGCACACGCAGGGGCGGCCTCTGCCCGCTCGCCGCCGGGGCCGTGCCGGGCGGGAGGAGGAGGAGGAGGGAGGAGGAAGAGGAGGTGCGCCGGCCCCCGCGCCGCGCTCCCGCACCGCGCTCCCGTGCGGCGTGCGCCGGCCGGGGGAGGGCTGGCAGAGCAGGGCCCCGGCAAGGTGGTGCCTGCACCCAACCGGGGCTACTCTGCTAGCAGTGCTGGTGCTCTGTAGCTTCCCCCGGCGCTGTGGGATCCAGGCAGTACGGATCTTAAAGTTTGTGCTTCCTATGTTTTTTCGCTATTAACTCACGCTCCCTTTCCTAGCTATTCTCTTCGTCATCTTTTTTCCCCGCTGTTCTTCATGTCTTGTTAGTCCTTCTTTCCTGTGACTTTCTTTTAATATTTTCAAACCATACTTGAAAGACACATTTTTCATTTTATTCAGGAGTGTCTGCGAGGTCATTCCAAACTGGCTCCAGCTAGGAGTGCAAAAGCTATGGGTCATTTTGCTATTGAAAGTCCAGCTTTGGAAGTTGACAGCTGCATAATTTTGCCATTGCTGAGGCAAGCCTTTATGAGAAAGAGGTAGATGAGCAGACCTGCTACAGGGATGGCTGTGACAATTAAAGCAGGATCTGAATTTGAATCAGGGGTCTGTGTGGAGCATGTGGTTCTATTTGTAGTTGTCTTTCATTCCAACTTTAAATTTAATGTGAAATAAGTGTTGTGGTCCTTTTCGCACAGGCAGGAAAGGGGAACCTCTGGGCTTTTAGAATTTTAGAATAATAGGAAAATAGTCTTCTCCTGTACACTGTTGAGATGCTTGCAGGAGGAGACCAAAGGTTAGGGATGTAACTGTTGACTCTGTGATGTGATGCTTAATCTCCTCTCCCTCCCTGAACCCCCCCCCCCGCCCCTTTTTTTTTTTCCTGATCAGTGTCTTTCCCCGGGCTCAGCTTTGCCTGCCTAACCCCAGGGGCTGATCATGGTGTGACAATGAAGCATTAATTGCCTTAGAAGCGAGAGACCTGCGAGTCCTGACTGCGAACTTCTGAGGCTACAGACTGAAATCCTGCAGTTTCTATAAAGTGTTTCTTCTGTCAGCCAGAGCTGACCAGCCAAGGACTGTTGTTTCTTGGAGAATTTGCAAATGGAGGAACAACCTGCCAGTGGGAATGTCCTGAGAGAACGGTCCTTTCCTAGTGAATTTAGCATGTGGGGTTTTTTGCAGAGAAGTGGAATACACTGGTTGCAGCAAGTGAAGCGTGTAGTTCCTCTGTGGGGATGTTTGGCCTCTTGGTTGTGGGCAGTGTATCAGCATCATAGACTCTGATCTGAAATTCACTGAGAAGGCAAATCCTTCACAAACACTGGAGATGATGCTTGCTTAAGTGTTTGGTTGTCTGATGATTTGATTTCATGGTCAACTACCTAGTGTGCAGAATCGCAAGATTCATTG
Source organism: Phoenicopterus ruber ruber (assembly GCA_009819775.1). NCBI lineage: Eukaryota > Metazoa > Chordata > Aves > Phoenicopteriformes > Phoenicopteridae > Phoenicopterus > Phoenicopterus ruber. Next base: position 1,445,458 of record CM020219.1, read on the forward strand.
AAAATGTGCTGAAGTGGACTGTATTTTTTGGCAGTGATCAGGTTTTCCTCGCAAAGCCTCTGTTGAACTTTCTTTGTGGGGCGGCTACATTGCTGTGGGTAGGTACCCTGAAGTAAGGCACAACGTGAACGGATCCACGTCACAGGTAGTGTCTTGCATTACATTTTAGCGCAGTGCAAACACTGACTGCAGTTTTGTGGGTAAGGAATTTTCCACGTAGCTTCGGAAGTTGGACTATTACTGCCAAGTGAGAGCATCCTGGCTCTTGAAGATTTCTTCCAGGAAACCATTATTCTTGAGAAGAGCTGACTTTTTGAGGCAATGTGTAGAGGCTCTTCCTCTCTGCTTATCCTGCATAAATAATTCTGACACTTTCTCACAGAAAACAATCCTGACTCTTTTGTTCAAGCCTTAATTACGAGAATAAATTGTTGCCTAAGTGACATGATTTCTGTTTAGAGGATTGCCAAGCATTGTTGCTGGAGATGGGGAAAACCCCCAAAAACCAACAACCTGAAAAATTGTCAAAGTCATAGCCAAATTTCTGTATTTGTGAGAAATGCCAGAGTATTGAGTGGCTCCCTGTGAGAAAGAAACTGGTAGGAGTTTAAGATCCTGTTTTAAAGATCCACCTGCACAGATTACTGCATGTGTATTTGACTTGGTTTTGGTTTGTGATGTGCTTAGTAATTACGTACAAAGGGCTACATTTGATAGAGTACTGAAGATGCATCGTGGTCTGTGTCGAGACGCTGCTATCAGCTCAGAGTAATAGAGTACCTGATTGTTACTGGAGTGGAACAAAGCTGATTTTTGTTGTATTTTGGGTTTCCCCCCCCAACTTGTTAATTTTGTGTGTGACTGCTGGCTAACAAATAGTCACTTTTGAGAGAATATGGTTTTGGTAGTGCTGTATTCTTGGTGCTTTCCTGGCAAGTTAAGTCTCTGAATATAAAAGAAAAACAAATATTCAGCCTTGCAAACTGAGGATATGAAACATCCTCAGCGGGATGCTTCTTTCTGTCCCGTGGCAAAGTGATGACATTTACTGAATGGCAGATTGATATAGAAAAGCCACTTCTTTCTTCTAACTTCTCAAGTAAAAGAGTAAAAATGTTCTCAGTGAAACTAATTGAAAAGTAAAAACTGTAGGCCTTCTTTTTTTGTAACTTTAAGAACTGAAAAATGCCGTAATAGGAGAAACCCAGGATGTTAGAAGAGGACAAAGTATTGTATCTTTTTGGTGAATACCAGCTTCCAGGGAAGAACAGTGTATGTTCAATGTGTAACAGATCCCTGGAGAGTGGGAAGACTGTGAAATGTCTGAATGAGTTAATATAAACTTGACAACAAAACTTCCAGAGGCGCAAAGATCATTACTAGGTTGATCAGTATTGGTTTTGGAGAATTGTAAGACCAGCTTAAAAACACTGTACGCTGCTCTGTCCCTGTTGCTTTATTTTCAGTATTGGAGAGGTAAGAAAACAACAGTAGAAAGCTTACACAAAATAGGACTTTTCTCCCTCACGTTTAGAGTTTGTTTGTCATGACTCTGAAGTTTTACAGGGAGAATAACTAAAACTGAGCACTAGTCGTAGCTCCAAATGTCTTTCTCAGTTGCCTTCTCTGTCATAACTCATGTTTTTTTTTCTCTCAATAATTGTCTTCCTTCCCTCCTTTGATGTATTATACTATGATTTGAGAGGCTTCATCCAATGTTACAATAAGCTGTTCTCACTCTGTACATAAACTTCATGTACTCTGTGTGCCTGAAAAGTTTCTTTACAGTCAAGTAAAGGATATCCGTAAGCTTCCCTAGCTCATCCATGAGACGTGCTCCTATGGCCATGGGGCTGGCCGGTTCTCTGATCGCTGCTGGGCTCCGCGGCCCTGGGTACTGTCTTTTTTGATGGAGTCTCAAGATTCTGTCACTCAACCTGGAGTTACGGTTGGCAGAAACTAAACGTGGTTTGTTCCTGGGACTTCCTCCTGGAAGTTACTGTCGGGAATATTAGGTTATTGCACTGACACTTCTCAAGGCAGCACACTTTGTGAAACCTAAGCCTTTCTACTTTCAGTCCTAAAACAAAGCAACGACTGCTCTAGATCTTCATCTAACCTTCTCTGGGGCTGCCCTTCCCCAGAGCTGTAGAAGGCCCTGGTTGCTTTCATGCCTTCCTGCAAAATCTGTTTGCTGTATGATCACAACTCTGTTGTGAAGACTTGTGATAAATACACCTTCTGAGCTGGCTTTCCAGCTGTGGGTGGTGGGGCCAGAGCCTGGAAGAAGTCTCCTCTTTCCTTTTCTTGTCTTCCTTCACTCCCTTTGTTGAAAATTTGGAAATCTGGAGCAGAGAGCGGGAGCAGTGTGATGTCCAGGTGGTGCACGGCCACAACAAAAACCTGGATTTGTATTCTGGAGCTGCCTGTGTTACTTCCCTCCTCCTGGTTTGAGTGGTCCCTGGTTAAGGCAGACCAGTGTGTCAGTGGGGCACGTTAACGTTCCCGCAGAGCTGTAGGTGTGATGTTACCTCACCAACACACAAGAGTCTCATTTTCTTGCACACCAGTTCCGCGTCTGCCCCAGCATGTTTGGAAGGGGTCTGTGGCATATTGTGCATTGACAAGGCTGGAGCCGGGTGAGTTGGGAGAGCAGGGGAAGGAGATGAAGGGAAATGGCAGCTCTATTTAAGTGCAGTGTGACTATATAAACCCGGTCAGGTCTGTCAGTCAAGGCTGGGAGCGCTGCGGAGAGCTTCCTGGCACTTCGCCTTTCCTGTGGATAGAGGTGGACCTTCTCAGCCTTTGTTTTGTGAAGATGTGGTCTCCTTAGTGGCTGGTTTCTCTCAAACCCCTCCATCTCTACTCTGAAAGAAATGCGATGCAAGCAGTGATTTATACCTGAGGGATTTCTTGTTTTTCTTTGGTAAAGAATGCTTGCAAATCTGCAGTAAAATAATTAGGCTGGGTCATTTGTTTAGAGCCTTTGTTTTTTATTGTGGTAAGAGAAAACAGATTAATAGCAGTTTGTAGTGAGATGTTGCTGAAACAGTAACAGTTACTTGCCTTGCCAGTTCTGCTTGTAATGCACACAGTAGCCCTCAGCTAATGTCGTCGCTCCAAACGGCAGGTCCTAGGCTAACCTCAGGTATAAGCTTCAAAAAAATCAGCATGACTTGCTGGGAAAGGTACATTGTTCAGCAAAAACCTTTATGTTCTTGTCAAGTTCAGTGCAGTATGTGATAACTTTACTAGTTGTCTTTTATATATTGGTAGTAAATCTGTCAGCTTTTTAAAATTCAATTTAATGAGCTAGAAAAAAAGCCATGAGTCCCAGTAAGCAATTAATTTAAATTAATTCTACAGTTCTGTTTTTAAATGGGTAACATAAAACTTAAATGTTTTGGAAAGATTGAGGAGACTTTCCAGAAGTATTATCTTTTTAATTAAAAATAAAGGTACAGAGGCAAGATAAATGTAATCACTGAGTAGTGCTTGTTTCTGTATCTCTTCTAAGTAGGTTATGTTTACTGTTTCTTATTAGTTTTGAAGCTCCAGGTGACTGGATCCTGCTGTCTTTCATAATAGTCTTCCTTGGTTTGTTTTGCAGAAGATGATTAAATCAGACAGGGGTTTACACTGAACAAACAGTGACAATATAATTTTCGTACATGTTATAAACTAGGTCAAGGGATGAAACATAGAATCATAGAATGGTTTGGGTTGGAAGGGACCTTTAAAGATCATCTAGTTCCCACCCCCCTGCCATGGGCAGGGACACCTTCCACTAGACCAGGTTGCTCCAAGCCCCGTCCAACCTGGCCTTGAACACTTCCATGGATGAGGCAGCCACAGCTTCTCTGGGCAACCTGTGCCAGGGCCTCACCACCCTCAGCGTGAAAAACTTCTTCCTTATGTCTAGTCTGAATCTCCCCTCCTTTAGTTTAAAACCGTCACCCCTTGTCCTGTCACAGCAGGCCCTGCTAAAAAGTCTGTCCCCATCTTTCCTCTAAGCCCCTTTAGGTACTGGAAGGCTGCAATAAGGTCTCCCCGGAGCCTTCTCTTCTCCAGGCTGAACAACCCCAACTCTCTCAGCCTGTCTCCATAGCAGAGGTGCTCCAGCCCTCGGGTCATCTCCGTGGCCTCCTCTGGACTCGCTCCAACAGGTCCATGTCCTTCTTGTGTTGGGGGCTCCAGAGCTGGACGCAGCGCTGCAGGTGGGGTCTCATGAGAGAGGAGCAGAGGGGCAGAATCCCCTTCCTCGCCCTGCTGGCCACGCTGCTGGGGATGCAGCCCAGGGCACGGGTGGGTTTCTGGGCTGCGAGCGCACATTGCCGGGTCCTGTTGAGCTTCTCATCAACCAACACCCCCAGGTCCTTCTCCTCAGGGCTGGTCTCAATCCATTCTCTGCCCAGCCTGTATTTGTACTTGGGATTGCCCCGAACCATGTGCAGGACCTTGCACTTAGCCTTGTTGAACTTCAGGAGGTTCGCATGGGCCCATCTCTCCAGTCTGTCAACGTCCCTCTGGATGGCATCCCATTCCTCCAGCATGTCGACCGCACCACACAGCTTGGTGTTGTCAGCAAACTTGCTGAGGGTGTACTCCGTCCCGCTGTCCATGTCGCCAACAAAGGTGTTAAACAGCGCCGGTCCCAACACTGACCCTTGAGGAACGGCACTCGTCACTGGTCTCCACTTGGACATCGAGCCGTTGACCACAACTCTTCGAGTGCGACCATCCAGCCAATTCCTTACCCACTGAGTGGTCCATCTGTCAAATCCATCTCTCTCCAATTTAGAGACAACGATGCTGTGCGGGATGGTGTCCAATGCTTTGCACAAGTCCTGGTAGATGATGTCAGTGGCTTTTCCCTTACCCACCAGCTCTGTAACCCCATCATAGAAGGCCACCACATTTGTCAGGCACGATCTGCCCTTAGTGAAGCCATGTTGGCTGTCACCAGTCACCTCCTTATTTTCCATGTGCCCTAGCATAGTTTCCAGGAGGATCTGCTCCATGATCTTGCTGGGCCCAGAGGTGAGACTGACTGGCCTGTAGTTCCCCGGGTCTTCCTTTTTTCCCTTCTTAAAAATGGGGGTTACGTTTCCCCTTTCCCAGTCAGTGGGAACTTCACTGGATTGGCACGACTTCTCAAATAGAATGGATAGTGGCTTAGCAGCTTCGTCCACCAGTTCCCTCAGGACCTGTGGATGCATCTCATCAGGTCCCACAGACTCGTACACCTTCAGGTTCCTTAGATGGTCTCAAACTTGATCTTCTCCTACAGGGGGTGGTTCTTCACTCTCCCAGTCCCTGCCCTTGCCTTCTGCCACTTGGGTGGTGTGGCTACAGCACTTGCCAGTGAAGACTGAGGCAAAAAAGTTGTTGAGTACCTCAGCCGTCTCCATATCCCGAGTAGCCAGGTGTCCTGTTTCCTTCCAGAGAGGGTCCACATTTTCCCTAGTCTTCCTTTTATCACTGACATACCTATAGAAGCTTTTCTTGTTGCCCTTGACGTCCTGGCCAGATTTAATTCTATCAGGGCTTTAGCTTTCCTAACCTGATCCCTGGCTGCTCGGACAATTTCTCTCTATTCCTCCCAGGCGACCTGTCCTTGCTTCCACCCTCTGTAGGCTTTCTTTTTTGTGTTGGAGTTTGTCCAGGAGCTCCTTGCTCATCCATGCAGGTCTCATGGCGTTTTTGCCTGACTTTCTTTTTGTTGGGATGCATCGCTCCTGAGCTTGGAGGAGGTGATCCTTGAGTATTAACCAGGTTTCTTGGGCTCCTCTTCCCTCCGGGGCTTTATCCCATGGTATTCTACCAAGCAGATCCCTGAAGAGGCCAAAGTCTGCTCTTCTGAAGTCCAGGGCAGTGAGCTTGCTGTGTGCCCTCCTCGCTGGCCTAAGGATCTTGAACTCCACCATTTCATGGTCACTGCAGCCAAGGCTGCCCTTGAGCTTCACATTCCCCACCAGCCCCTCCTTGTTGGTGAGAACAAGGTCCAGCACAGCACCTCTCCTCATTGGCTCTTCTGTCACTTGGAGAAGGAAGTTATCATCAACACATTCCAGGAACCTCCTGGATGGCTTATGCCCTGCTGTGTTGTCCCCCAAACAGATATCGGGGTGGCTGAAGTCCCCCGTGAGGACCAGGGCTTGTGAACGAGAGGCTGCTCCTCTCTGTCTATGGAGGGCCTCATCCGCTTGGTCTCCCCGGTCGGGTGGCCTGCAGCAGACCCCCTCTATCATGTCCCCTGTCCCTGCCCTCCCTTTAATCCTGACCCGTAAGCTCTCGGTGGCTCCTTGCCCATCCCCAGGAGCAGCTCCACACCCTCCGGCTGGTCAGCGGCAGAGAGGGCGACCCCCCCTCCTCGCCTCCCCTGCCTATCCTGCCTGAAGAGCCTGTAGCCTTCCACTCCAGCACTCCATGTACACAAAAGTACATGTAATGGAAATGTCTTTTTTAAAAAAGCTGTGCAACAAGTATAGGAAATAATACACCAGTGCTGAAGTATCATATGGAGATTACTTTTTAATGAAAACAATTTATTTTCTAGAGAAACATATTTGTGTTCAGAGACTGACTCCATTTCCACTACTACAGACATAGTCTAAGCTTGTTCTTCAGCATTTCGAGTGTCCTCATGTCCAACTGTTCAGGGCTTGATGGGAGGGTAAAGTGCTATTTCAGTGGTAACCCATTAAAATAAAAAGCACTTAGTTATCCCTTGCATGGTCAACATTCTTCATAAGCTGGCACGGACATTTCTGTCTCTGTCCTTTTAAAGTGACTTGTCAGATACAGGCCAGATTTAAAAACAATGTAACAATAACAAACTGTTTGGTAAAAGACAAAGTTTTGAATTTTAAACTCTTAAAACTAAACCAAATATGAGAAATTAATTTCTTGTGCATTTAGACCAAGTGGCTTGGTGAATGTTTTTGACTGTATTTTAAGAAAAGATCATTTGATTTCCTCCCCCCCTCCCCCCTTTCCTCTGGAAATTCCTAGCAGTATTGTTGTTTCCAATTAGTGTTTGCATGTTGTTAGTGGTGTTAGTGGTTTATTTGGTCTAATTAGTCTTAATTAGCAGGAATGCTTCGGGATGGACTCTCTTGACTGTGCATTGCTTTGCCTGGGAGCCGTGTGAGGCCGTGACCCAGGCTCCCTGTAGGTACAGGTAGACCTGACGACGGGGTGTTCAGTCTGCGCAGCCGCTCTGGCGTCCATGTCCGCTTCCCCTCCAGCCGGCAGCCGAGGAGCCCAGCTGGGTTCTGCTGAGCAAAAGCAGCAAGCTGCCCGAGATGTGGTATCCCAGTCTGAAGGCGCAGAGTAGGGGAGAGGAGCAACCGAAGATGCACCAGAGCGTTCAGAATTTAGGCTTCGTTTCTATTATTTCTCAGCAGCCTTTATCTGTTATAATCAGCTTAGCCTGCTGACTCCAGCTAGCTCTTTTTGAAAGATCTGCAGGCATGGAGCAGGCAGTGTGGAAATTCCCCAGCACATTGTTTCCTCAGTTTGGCTGGTGCTTTCACAAGTTTTCCTTCACCCTTCCAAAGTTCCGTTTGCATTTTTGATTCTTTGGGGGATTAATGCTGCTGTAATTGATGATGGCAATTATTCCCACCCCTTTTCTCGGGATTTGCCACTTACTGCCACGCAGGCACGATACACAGAAGCTAAAGGAATACCAAACTAAAAATAATCAAAGCAAGCAGAGAGAATAATTTAAATTAAGCTGCCACTACATTGACGGGGTATGAGTGGAGCGTGGTTGTTAATATTTGTGCATCCTGACAGGGTCTAAGACCCCAGCATCGCTAAATGTGTGAAGAAGACAAAGGGAGTGTTGTTACTTCGTGTATAAACACACATTGCACTTTCACCGTTGGCTTTCTTTTCCTGTTAGGGCATTCTGTCTTCGCAAGCTGAAGACGTACTTAGGTCAGTATCGTTTGAGGCCTGAAAGCTAGACCTGTTTGCATGGGTTCAGTTGGACTCGATTTCCAGTGGGCTGAAGGAACAGCGATACAGGGAGTGGGCAGTTGTTACGCTACAGCCGCCTTTGTGCGGTTCAGCCGAACGGGTGTTAAAATGCCCAGAAAACTTGGGAAACACTGTACGTATGGAAGCAGCTATCAGAAACTCTCTGCTGTCAAACTATGTCAAGACTGCCTTTAGAGAAGATCGTTCTTGTGCACTGAGATGTTTTTGGTGGTACTAGCCAAGTGGGTCAACAGATTGTAAGTAATTTTTGTAGAACAAATCTGATTACTCCAATTATGACAGAGTTAGCGCTCATGCAAAACTAAGTCTATGAAAAAAAATCCTGACCACCTAAGGCTGAGAAACAAAGAGGAAAAACAGGATTAAGATGAATTAGTGCAGGTCAGTTCCCTTGTTTCACTGATGTGGAAAGCAGGTACATGTGATGTACAAAAACAAATTGTCTTTTGGCGTGGCTTCTGAGAGAAATGGGGCACGCTGCTGTGCAGGGCCCATCTCCCGGGCGCTCGTTCCTCTCTGCTCACGTCTCCCGACTCCTCTCCCTTCACACACAACTTTCTAACCTGTCGGCTAGTCCTTCGCCTGCGGTAATTTACACTTCTCAAAGATGAATACGTACCTACGAGTCTTCCTGAGACTGAAACACCATTGACGTTAGGGTTACCGGAAAGAGAGGGAGCTGCAGCATGAGTTCAGTAGCTGGCTGCCCGTCCTGATTCGCTTCCTCTCTGCTCAGTCAGTACTTGTGCGATTACAAAAGCACAGTGTGTGTTTCCACTCCTCAGCTGTTTGATGGATGAGGGGTTATCTTGGGGGCAGGAGGGTGTTTGTCTGTAGGACGGAGGGCACAAATCCTTACGGAAACGAGTTGTAATAGTTCTGCTCATCTTAGAAAAAAAAATTGTAAATTAGCCTAGAAACATCCTGGTAGTGGAGAACCTCACGGTGAGGCCGAGCACCAGGTTGTCATCTGGCACTGTAACAAATTATTCAGAAATCAGTACAGTTTGTTTTGAAAAATTCTGTGTTTCAAATAAAATGAATGAGCTGCTTGTGTTCTGTTGTGTAAGATCTGTAAAACTAAAACTACTTCAAAGGGTGAAATACACATACCTTCACGTCTTTTGTATACTTTTGTGTTTTGTTTGCAGGTGCTAGAAACATTTACTGGACGCCTGATTAAAATAGGAGTTTTAGCAAGGCGGGATATTCCCAGCCTTACAAAGTACCAGATAATTCTAGCAAGAGATCAATATAGAAAAAACCCTTCTTCACAAAATGTGGTAAATGTCTTTATTTATTTCATGTTATTAAAGTAGTGAATAAATAGTAATACTCCATAGTGTACAAAGCTTCCTGATACATTTTAAGTTAGATTTCCTTTGTAACATTCCATTTTTAGCCCTGGAATAAAATATGCCTACTTGTTCCACATTTCTTGATGCTAATATAGGAAAGTTAAGGACAAGATGAAGAACTTCATTTCCTAACTGAAATTGTTTTGAGAACTTAGATTGTAATTACTGACAGCCAAGTTTACACTTCCCCCCTCAGAACTACATTACTGCCCCTATTTTTCAGTAAATTGTCATGGAGTGTTCAAATTTTGGAAACTTAAAGAATATTACCTAAAAAAAAAAAAAAAAAAAGGCTGCGTACCTTAAAAAGAACATTGGGAAATACACTTCACAGTAGGCAAGACAAGACAACTTTCCTGACTTAAATTTTGTAGCCTGGGTAGACGTGCCGGAAATCTCTTGTTTTGCCAAATACTGATGAATAGTTCAGCTGTCAGATTTTGAGTGTTGCTGCATCGGAAAGTAATGAGCTAATCTTGGAAGATAATACAGGTATTTTGGAGATCATTTTGGAGGCGGAAGAAGATTGCCTTCATTGATCATTAAAAATTGTGTAACCTGCTTCCTGAAGGTTTTGATAGACAGACTACTTGCTGGGCGTTAGTTTGTGCTTTGGCTCCATTTCTCAGAGATCAATCTTCTTTTTGTCATAAGAATTGCAGTACGATTCCTGCTGCTTATTGACTCCTAATTTAATGATGAGTCTGTTTTGTTTTCACAGGGAATACATCAAGGCATAATTGAAGGAGATTTTGCACTTTGTATCAGTTTATATCATGGTTATGAGCTGCTGCTGCAAATGGGAGTACGGTCGTTATTTATCTACCTTTGTGGAATTATGGATGGATCAAAAGGTGAAATGTCTTCGGAAACATCCTTCCTTTTGTGTCCACTCCTTCTCATATAATTTACCTCATCTCTACGGCTAGCTTTGCACAAAACAGTTTATATAATGAATGGGTTGCAAATGTAATTGGTATTTTGTTCCACTTCATCCCTATTGGAAATACGTTAGCACAATATTAAAGACAGAGTGTATTTGGGAAAACAAATGTGTTTATATGGCAGCAGTTCTGAAAAAAATAAAGCACAAACAGAACTCGGAGTAAGTGGCAGTAATATCTTTGGAGAGACAGAGAATAACCATTAAACAATTTAAACTGAAAAATCGTTTGGTCTTGTAAAGCAATTCCTTCCACTATAGCCAAACTCAGGTATGCATGAGTTGTGTCTTTGCCAGAGATGACAGATTTGGACACATCACACTAGAATTCCTATCCCAGCTGTGCAACATCTTCCATGCTCACTAAGCAAAATAGAAAGTTGTTTTCTGTTCTGGCCTCAGTTTATTTTCCTAATTCTGTCACTGATAATTATGAGTCCTTTGCGACTCTCCATGGTCATTTTTAGACCTGTTGGGTTGTCATTGCTACCTGGAAGACCTGGTTTGGTACTGACATGTTTTTTGAGGGGGAAATTTCCACTTGGCAATGTCAGTCCAGCTGCGAGTGTCTTCTGAACACTTGATGTGGGAGGGGAAGGTTCCAGCTCTTCAGATTACCCCATGGTGTGGCTCTCTGGTTTCTTGCTTCACTTTGGTTTGCACTTAGCTGTGTAACTCTGTGGTAACTTACAAAAGCTACTTCACCTACAGCAGTGCATAGCTAAAATGCTACTGCTTCGTCCTATGTCTGAACCAAAAGCGTACAGTGCTTGCTTCATATTATAGAATATCTATAGAATATGTTTTTATAGTACGCATGTGCTAATAATTTCTCATTATTTCATGTTCTTGATGTATTTACAATTTACTACTTTCGCACGTTCAGATTTTTGTGTTTCTGATGGTATAGTGCTGCTGTTAGACCTAGGCACCGGAGAGCATTTCCTGTATTTCCTAGTTTCTCAGATTCCTTAAATCCCTGTCTGCTATTGAAAGATGACTGATGGAAAATAATAAATAGGTCTTCTGTACTGGTTCTGATAAGTTTGGTTTCTGGTTTGAGTAGAACAAAATTCTTTTCAACATTGACATAAACTCATTCAAGAAACTTCTTAATTCTAGCTTTTAGTCTAGGTTCCCTTCTCTTTGAGTAACTGGCAGCACTTCATAGAGTCATAGAATCGTAGAACGGTTTGGGTTGGAAGGGACCTTCAATATCATCGAGTTCCACCCCCCTGCCATGGGCAGGGACACCTTCCGCTAGACCAGGTTGCTCCAAGCCCCGTCCAGCCTGGCCTTGAACCCTGCCAGGGATGGGGCAGCCACAGCTTCTCTGGGCAACCTGTGCCAGGGCCTCACCACCCTCATCGTTTCTGGATTGGATGGCTTTTCTAGTGCTAAATGGTTGATGTAAAACTTTTCTGTTTACCCACAGGACCAGGCTTCTGTTTATACATATGTTTTTCATGTTTAAATTCATGTTTTCATGTTTAAATTCTATAATGGCATCTTCCCTGAAAAAATATTGATGCCAAACAATGTTGTTTACGTTTTCTAAAGCTAACAGGTATCTTTTAGCTCTTGAAAGGAGCTTGCTACTTCTAAGAAAGCTCATCTTTTGGATAGCAAAGATTATATTCACTCCGGAGATTAAATACTAAGGTATTTCAACTTTTTACAAAGGGTTAACCCGTACAAAGAATGAACTTGGTCGTAATGAGGACTTCATGAATCTATATCAGCAGCTTAGAGACATGTTTTCAGGCACGTCTCTGGCTTCAGCGAATGGAAATGTTTACAAGAGTAAAGCAGGTCAGTATTTCCCTTTTAGGGACAGAATATTTACATTCTGTTTAAATGAAAGAGTAGATACCTCTACATAGTTCATGGATGCAGAAGCTATTCATTGTGATACACTTGTCTAATATTCTTTATTCCAGATTGTTTTCCCCAGACTCTTTTTTTTTTTTTTTTCCCCTATCTTGGTGGTTTTAGATACCTTGAAACAAGTTTTCTATGTTTGAAGTTTTTAATTTGATTTAAAATGAAAGGTTAAAATATTACTGTTTGACTATATATCTTTTACAGTGTGACTGTAACAAAAGTAAACGCTTTTTCAAAAACTGGGTTTAACAAGTGTGCTTCTGTAAGTAGTTTGCAGAGTTGTTTGTTTGGGTGAATGAGCTAGTGTCAGGAATTTGTATGTCTGACTCGGAGAATTATAATGGGAGGAAATGAAGTTCACTTAACCTTCAGACTTGTTGCAGGTTTACTTATATCTTTAATTGCTTTATGTCCTTTTCAGTGCTTGAAAATAAAAAGGAATTTATTTACAGTCATCCAAAATTAAGAAAATTGGAGGAAATTGTAGTAGAACACTTCAAATCCTGGAAAAAGGGATGTTCTGGTAAGTACCAACAACTCAAAGAAAAAGTATCTGAACAGTTGAACATGTGGATGAAAACAAGTAAGATCCTACTGATGTATTTCCTAGTTTGTTCAAGTGCTTCTTTATTATCTGGTATGTTTGTGTATCTTCTGAAGAGGACTTTTCTTTAAGAAAAAACATTCTGTAAGTTATCATTTTTAATTTGACATAAACTGTTCTACCAGCTTAGTAAAACAGTGAGAATAAACTCATTCCTAGTGCTACTGTGTCTCATGATTTTCATAGTCACGGAATTTGCTCTGGAAACCATCTCTCCATGCAGTGCTACCATTACCCCCTGCAAAGTTAGATGCAGCATATTTATGGAGCTTAAGGATAAAAGTTCTGATATGCAGCCTGTTGCTAAGAATGACAATCTGTGAGGCACCGATTTGAAGTTAATAACCTTCAGTTACCTTAATCTGTCTCTCATTCTTTTTCATCCTGACCGAAAGGGAGAACAAAAATATGTCAGACAGTGGCATGAGATTATGAAGCAAAATATTCTGAGTCATTCAGACGTCTCTGGTTTTCGGAGGTTTCAGCTTCTTGAGCCAATTGTTGCTTTTGGAATGATGACATCAGTAACAATAATTATTTTTGCAACTTCTTCACTTTTTTTCCTTGTCTGTTTGTCTCTTTGTGCTCTGTGAAGTTCTTCCATTTTGTTGGTTTTGGGATTCTTTTTTTTTTTTTCTATCTTAGATGCTTGATTCTCAGAATACACTTTAAATGATTGCTGCTTTCTAGTAGGCAACTTTGTTTCCTCATTTCTGTTTTTGTTAGTTTATAATATGTCTAAGTGCGTTTAATCAAATTACTTTCTGTGTTTTTCTTTTTTTTCTAAGCTATTGCCTTTTGTTTTCAAATTCTGTATTCTGTACTGGAGTTACTTCAACTAAGTTTCATATTTAATACTCTTCCATCTTCTTTTGATAGCATGGATTTTGCTGTCATACGAACCCCTTCAGATATGTTTTTCCTTGCAATATTGGTCAGACATATCTCTTAATATTACTAACAGGTAACTAATATACAAATGTTTTGATGTTGTGTTTTGTGTCTGTGTGCATGAACCTCGGAAGTGAGTAGGCATAAACTGTGAGTCTTTACTGTTATAAATACAAAGTTACAGTAACTGTGCAGGAAGAAATACATCATCTTTTATAGCATAACTGGTGAGCTATGGTAGCATATCTAGTCATACCTTGAACTAGGTATGTTAAGCTTCCGTGCTATCCTTCCTTGCCCCTGATCCCTGTAACCTCCTTTATCCTCGTAAGTAACATGCAAGGCAGGGCCACGGGGAATATAAAGTAGTGTCCTGGCATGTAGTTAAATTTAAAGCAAGTACAAACAACCAGTCCTGAAATCTTTGTGTGTAACGCAAGGCCAGAAAGCACTTTACAATTCACAGCCTGATCACAAAGTTGGAGGCGTTCTAGTAACTTAGGGAAGGTAGTAAGCTCCAGCTTGTGTCTCCTAAGCTTATGCATCTCCAACTCAAGTGACAGAAACAGTGATACTCTGTGATTTTATTTATTTGCCTTATTATTCACTGTGTCATAGTGTCTCTGATGATACCTTTTGAGCAATAACCCAAAACCTGTATTTCTACCCTTGCTCCCTGTTTCTTGCGAGTAAACTCTAAATTCACACGTACACAAGTAGCTACACCCTAAATTCTGTTTTTGGACTCTGACTGAATAGAGTACACACCCATGTCCTGATTTCTCCCTCCTCCAGACAAGAAATTGTCATGAGTCTGTCAATAAAAACCAGAGTACTTATTAAGATTCCAAACATAATCACATGTATCTTTGTTCCATCAGAAGGCTCTGAAATAAAAGCCTAAATCATTATGGGAGCAGTGGAAAATACATTCAGCGTTTGTTTCAGGAACTCATGCAAGTGTGTAGTATTTCTAGGGGGAAAAAAAAACAAAACAGAAGCAAACAAAACCCCTGAATTTAACTCTGCTTTGTTCTAGTTACGCATTACTGAACTACTCTGAATCATAATTTGCTGTGTTCATGCCAGTTTAATTTGTAAACCCAATAACTGCTTCTGCAAAGCATTTTCCTTGAAAAGCCCTACATTTGAGACAGGAAAGGAGAGTATTAACAACCTAAGTCATTAGCCATATCAGGAACACCACCAGCTCTTTTCCCTCCATTTGAAATGAAACCTGTCATATGAGACCTTACAGGAGTAGTGCCGCGTTGCCTGTGCAAACTCTGAACCGTTTCTAACTTGCGATCAGCCAGGTTGAGTTTGAGCTTCCTGACCACGTAGCTATTGCCCCTGCTGTGCAAGATGCACTTAGCAGCAGTTCAGGTAAGTGCACGGTACTGTTCTGGCCAGCCCTTAAGAAACGTTGGCTCAGCATAATGAGCTTCTCCCAGCTAAGCTTCCATACCTGGATTACTTGACAGATTGATTACGGGCTGCTAATGTCTTGAATTTTCCAAGTCTGGTTTTAGATAAGGTCAAGGAGGTAATGGCAGCAGTATAACATTTTTTACAATACAGGGACAGATGCTACTGAGCATTATTACTCTTCAAGTCATGAGAATATGCTAAAAATAGATATAGAATAATGTTGTTCAGAATAAAGTTAGTGGAGGAGAATAATATGAACTCATGTAAGCAAGATACATCCAACCTGCACTTGCTCTGGAATATGTAGCTTGTCAGTCTGCTCAGGATGGTAAATTATGCAGAACACATATCAGTGTTGCAATTGTCTGGTTTCTAGCTAAAAATATTGAATTATATTCACCATTTCATTTCTAGGCCTTCACTGGGGACTGGTTTCTGTACTTGACAGATGACCTCCCATATCGCCTGCAGTTTACTGAAACACTGCAGTAGGATATCATAGAATAATGTAGACTAGTTGGAAGGGTCCTCTGGATCCTTTTGTCGAAGCTCCTTGGTTGTCAGCCTCAAGAGTGAAATTTGTTTTAACCAGAGGTAGCCATCTTCATAACCTACCTGTGAATTCAAGGCTCATCTTAAAAAGAAATGGGGAAAATGGTTACCTTCAGCTTCTCCTTTTTGACTTAAGCTGCTGAAAGCATTTCTGCATATACATATGCACAACTAAAAACTAAACCGGAATTTCTGATAGTTGGTCAGAAAGATAAATATACTTATCTGTTAGGCTTAATGCTTTAGCTTCAAGAAACAGCTTGATACTGGAGTTACAGGCATAGCACGAAACTGTTGTCAAGCACCAAGTGACTATTCTTTGTATGTTCAGGGAAACATCTTTTTACACATTCAGTCTTGAGAATTTTAATTCTTTGTCTAACCTTTCTTTTAATGAGATAAAGGTGTTTTGTGGAGAATTGTGCAAAAGGAGATATTTATGCCTGGAAATCTATTTGATTTCATCTGAGGACTATGTCTAGGTAATGCACGCAGGCTGTGCCAATTTCAGTAATTCATTATATCCTTTTAGCGATTCTCTTTTTTACCATACTAGGTTTTTACTTCGTAGCACGTGGTAATGGGCATGTTATTCTAGTATTTGGGTAGGATAAAAGAAGCTGACTGTTCAAGACCTGCATGTTGCTTAGATAGGTTTTGCTTGTGCTCATGAAGGCAGATACCCTTATATGCTTAAAAAAAAGAAGAAAAAAGAAAGTTGAGTACCCAGAAGACAAAATCCCTGATGGTGTAACATATGAAACGTGGTTTTGGTCAAAGGCACCTTGCTAAGAAACCGTATATCAATGGAATTATTTTTCCCTTTTCTTTGAAAAGGGAAAAGTTATCTTTGCCGTTGAAATGAGAGCTATAACCAGTAGTGATGAGAGGTCATTGAGAAGCAACAGATTATGGCATTAAGGGAAGCGTTTGCACATTTCTGCTGTCGTGAGGCTCCTAAGCTGTAGAACTGGAGACAACTTTCTGTAGTAAATCACAGAAAGCTGATACACATCTCTCTTACTCCAGCATGCTGTATCCTAGACTAACGGTAACAGTGTTTTTATTGCTATATCTTGTAAACTTCATCTAACTCTGGGCATTTAAGTAGCAGATTTAGAAGTCATATTGTAGAGTCTTTGGAAGAAGACAGCTTAAAGTTTATTTCAAGACACTCGCCAGCAAACCTGAGCTTTTCAAAGTAACATTAGTAATGGTACCTCAGGTGTAAGATATTCTTACCATAGTTGGTGTAAATTCTCCAAATGTAGAATACTGCTTTGATTCCAAAGAGGAATTGTTCAAGCAGATATATCTCGGAGCATTTTCTAGGAGATTGATCTAAATAGGCTGAGGCTCCTAATTGAAAGTTTTCTCTACTGTTTTTTTTTTATTTATTTACTTAGATTTTTTTTTTTTTAAATGAAATTTCTTTTAAAGAACATTTCTTTGAAAAAATCGACATGCAGTATACTTGGACAAAATCTTCCCGTTAAGTGAGATGAGAGCTGTGAATGTGTAGCTCGTGGGATGACCTGTCCTTACTTTTTTTTTTGGTAACTATTTTAAAATCATGCATAAAAATGCTTTTCTGGCTTTTTAAAATTAAACAGATCAAGTCACGACTGAAAGCACTTCTGTGGACGCTGTGGATACCAGAGTGATGATCTTCTCATCATTTCGAGATAGCGTGCAAGAAATTGCAGAAATGCTTGCCCGGCTCAGTCCGGTGGTTAGAGTAATGACGTTTGTTGGCCACTCCACAGGGAAGAGCACCAAAGGCTTCACACAAAAGGAGCAACTTGAGGTAAAGGAAAGGTGCAACTTGTATTAGGAAATAGTGATGAAGAGCATCAATGGTGTAAATAACTACATGAGTACTGATACAGATTGTATGGCAGTGACTGAAGTTTAAAGTGTCGTTAGTAAATTCCTATGTAGTTCAATTGCTTTTGGAGTATCCAAAATTATACTCACTGAACAGAATGTATAAGTAGAAATATTTTATATATTTACATTATATTAACAACTGCTAACTTTTACATATGTGAAGATCTGGGGAAATACTCAAATACTTGCTTAGGGGAATTTTTTTTCTTGTAGGTAGAAAAAATAAAATGTATGCTTAAATTTTGATCTAGCGAAGTTTAAAATAAATAAATAAATTAGCGCGTAGTATTTGATCATGAGGTAGTAGCTGACAAATTCAGAAAGACTAAGTTTTGTAGTTTTACAATATAAATTAATTTTTTCAACTTCGGTCTGAACCGAGAAAAACTGCAAAGTGTGTAGAAGGGGCTTTCTGGCTAACCTGTTAAATCTAATTCTAATCATTTATTCAGGTGGTGAAACGCTTTCGTGAAGGTGGGTATAACACTCTGGTCTCCACCTGCGTTGGGGAAGAAGGCTTAGACATTGGAGAGGTTGATCTCATCGTCTGCTTTGACGCTCAGAAAAGTCCGGTTCGCCTTGTGCAGAGGATGGGCCGAACGGGGCGCAGGCGGCAAGGCAGGATCGTTGTCATCCTCGCCGAAGGGCGGGAGGAACGGGTGAGTGTGGAGCTTTCTTCTCGCTGGGAAAACAAAGTGACTTGTTTAGTCTGTTCCAGGAAACTATATACTGTGCATTACAAATCAGTGCAATCCTGGGCACTCCTAGCAACGTTTTAACTGTCCCTACAGGAAAGTGTAATAGCCCATAGTATTCTGAAAATGCGTGCACTTTCCCAATGTGAAGGGCTTCAAGCCTTTGTTCTTAATAACACTAATTTTGTAGATGATAAACTGAAACTCAGAAAATACAGGGTTTTTGCCGAGGGTACAGAGCAGCGTGTGGAAGAGAGAGGGATGAATCTCTGAGAGCAGGAGGACTGGAAGCGCCTCGCTCTGAACTGCTGACGACACCGCGCTTTCAAAGTGCTTAGTGGTAGCAGACTTGCGTGTGCGGTCTGAAGAGATCAGCTTAAGTGGAAATCTACTTTTGCTAAATTCCTGAACCTCAGCACTCAACTCAGAGTATAATTAATCATCTCTGAGTGCAGGCTGCCCCTTGGGAAACTCATGTACCAGTGGAAATCTAAGCCACGAGTTGTGAGCCGGGAGAACTGATCTTCAGCTGTCCCGGCACACTGCCCAGCTTCGTCCCGCAGCCGCGCAATCGCTAGGTCTGATCCGAGGAAGCTGGCGGGGCAGGGTTTAGGCAGGAGGAGCGAGGCAGTCCCTGTTGGCATCGCTCTGGTGAGAGCGGTTGCAGGGTAATGTGAATGTGCGTCTTTACAGTTTCATCGTGCAGCCCCTGTTTGAAAGCAAGGCGTTTTTAGGGTGCGCCTCACTGTTCTGGCTGAAAATCGGGTTTGTTGTTTGTTGGTTTTGGTTACTTGTGAGGTTGGTTCTGAGTTGGATCAGGTTGCATGACAGAGAAGTCTGAGATCTGTGTAAGGTAATTGTAAACCCAAAATTTCAGAGTCTTGCTATTATTTTGTTTATTTCAGTCGATGTTGTGCCTCTGGTTTAAATTTGTAGGTAGCACGGATTTAATTCTAAATGAGGGTCCAAAGCATCCTACCTGAGGGAAAAAAGCTTCTTTGAAGGGAAGAGTTACAAATTATAAAAGTGGATGGTATTTGTAAATAGATATTTTCACGTGCTGCTTATGAAGACTGGTTACTACTGAAAGCACTGCTCTGTAATGGGATATTAAAATGGTCCCTTAAATTCCTTGGAGTTTCACTTAAGCAGTTGGATAACTGGGTTCTTCAGATTTTCTCAGAAATCTTTGAAGCAGAACCTTCCCTCAGGTAGGATAGTAATTTTATATAATTATTTTTGTTTTGAGATCATGAAATAAATATAATTGCTGAACAATAGTGGCGTTGTTTGTTGGTTTGTTTTTCTTTGGGGTTTTCCTTTGGGTTTTTTTTTGATTGAGTCTCCTTCCAGATCTGTTAATGTGGAGATTCTTCCCCATCACATAACTTGCAGTCTTTTTTTAAAAAAAATCAAACCACTTCAAGTCAATTATAAAGCTTTTGAAGAAATTTTATTGGGAAAAATTGGAAAATGCAGGTCTGGAAGTTTGACATTTGACAGGAATTTCTGTCACAGAAGTGTTTCTTGCTCTGTTCCGGTCCTCGCCTCCCCACGTGTTTCCCTGCCCGGTTCAGCTGTCCCACGTGGAAGCGCGCTGCATCCCATCGGTGTGTCACACGTCACGCGGTTGCACCCTGCTCGTGCCCGGGGTTCCCTGAGCATTCGGCTTACGAATCGTCCACCTTTCGAGTTTGGCCATATTCCGAGATGTGCTGTGTTTTGATCTGGGTTTTTTAACGTCCTGTGACAGCTCCGCTGGATGTGCATCAGGCTGGAAGGGAGCTGTTAGCCGCAGGTTTACACCGGTACACAGATGGGCTCAGAGGCACAGGGGAGCTCACAGCGTCTCGGGCTCCTGTCAGGCCAAGCTGACACTGTCAAACAGAGGAAAAGGAAGCATGCTGTCTCAGGAACAGTCAAGTAACAGTTCTGTTAAGCAATGAATTTGGTAATACAATTTTTTTTCCATAAAAATACTGGTTTTTTTGCCTGTTCCAGGCTTAAGAGATATTTATTGGAATGCCTGAGGGACAGTAGAATAGAGCTAGCCATTGACCTCTGCCAGTTTTATTCAGAGCATCTTTTTGTGTCCATCTCCTCTAATCCTGGCTTCCAAAGATCGTGTCTCTCAAAAGAACAGAGCTGCCGTACTGGCATACTCAGGGCGCTTAGGCTGCTGCCCTACCTGGGCATGCTGTCTCCATCGGTGACGGTCACAGAGGCTCAGAGAAGAGTATTAGGATGGGAAATGTTCAGAGGGGGGACACCAGTTTCTTTCCTTAGTTTCTCCATCTTTGTCTGGGTTTCTCTGTTGCACAATAAAAATGGAGTGTAACTAAAAGGACTTGGAGTGTGTATGACATTAGCAAATAATCTTATACCTTTTTTTTCTTGACCTCCTTTCTTTGTTTCTGATGTAATCTAATTTACATCATCCCTGTATCTATTGCAGATTGTAAACTCCCCCAGGCAAGGGCTGTGTTTCTTTTTAAGTGCTGTGCCTACTTCTGATCTATTTACTGAGTGTAAAAAGCTGTACATCGTTTTACATTTTGTATTGTTTGCAACTTAAAGAACAATCACTGTTCTTTGGTACTTCCTTGCTTTTTGTTACGTTTGCTTTGAAAGCCTTACCTAGGCACAAAACAATGATAACTAAAATTTAATTTGACTTAGATATTTTAGTATGAAAGCTCTTTAGAAAAGAAAAAAAACAAAAAGGAGAACTTATTGCGATGTTTTAATGTATTCATTATCAGATTTTCAGTACAACCTTATTGCTTTGTTGTTTTCATCTGTGTCCTTCTGTTCCTTTACTCTCTCTTCTCTGGTTACCATAGTGCGGAGGCATACTGCAAATCTTGAGCTTGCAGTTCAAGAACTTGAACAAGCAGTTATGTTGACCTAACAGACGATATTCACAGAAGAGGGTATAAGGTTGGCGCTCAGGGCCTTTTGTTTTAGTTATGTTTGGGGAAGAAAATTAAAAATCCCGAAAACATCTTGATGATGGAACATAAAGTAATGAGAAACCCCACAGACACTCAGGTGTTCTTTTACTTTTGATCAAGTCATGTGAAAAAACAATCCAACAACATGTGATTTATCTTCTCTTTCACAGACTTACAATCAAAGCCAGTCTAACAAAAGGAGCATCCACAAGGCTATTTCAGGAAACAAAATGCTTCGTTTCTACCAGCATAGCCCACGTATGATCCCAGAAGGCATAAATCCAAAGTTGCATAAAATGTTTATTACTGCTGAAAAATATGAACCAAGCAATTCAAGAATGCTTTCCAAAGAGACAAGATCTAGTTCCCTCCAGCATGAATCTGCTCTCTTTTCCTGTGTCACCGGTAAGAGGATTATGGTGTTTTTCTAAGCGCTGCGTAAGCTGCTGTCTCATGTTGTTATATTACAGCACATCAAAACTGCATGTTCACATGAGTTCTGGGTCTCTAGCAAAAGTGTAATTTCTGTCGGCTGTAGCCTTTCGACTGTGATACTGTGCTGACTGCTGCTTGGTTCCTCATCCTTTTCCTTTAACATCCTCAGATCACAGATCTTAAATGTCCGTACTTCAAATCAGACATTTGTTCCATCTTTCTCCGGAGAGCTTCTCATGGAGTCAGTGACTGAAGGTCAGAAACTCCAGCTACAAACAGAAGAGGCAAATGTTAATGATGCCTTCTGAAGACTTCTGATATACCTATGTCAGGCGGCATAATTGTCACATGTTTAGTGATAATTCTGTACCAAATCTGGTTTTGAGCTTTAGCAGTTAGTCTTAATGTTTTTATTAATACAAGAAACGTATGTCTTATACCTTTGTAAATGACAATAAAACAGAAATACTTGAAAATGAAAGGATTTTGAGGGGAGGAAAAGGAGAAATCGAGGGTAGGATATTTGTGAATTGCACACGCCCTTGGAGGAAAATGAACCTAAAAAGAGAAATGGCTCCTTAGCTGATGCAGTTACATGGCACTGAAACGCTCAGTAAACTGAACAAAATTATAAGATAGGAAGAAAGAGCTAAGTTTTGTAAATACTTAGAAATTGTCGTACTCAGTCTCTGTGGTTAAATGCTCTCTATAATGACCAGTAGCAACTCCTTGAAAGAAGAAACTCCTAAAAAGACTTGGGAAACTTCATATTTCAGTATCTGAGGAGTTAGACTTTAGAGTTAGTAGTTTTTATCTGCTTCTGATCACAGAAATTCTTATTATCAAAATCTACATTTGATCTCTTTCCAAACACCATCCAGGGTAAACAAAAGGCTGGTCGTAGAAAGGGGAAGCAAGCTACAAAATCATGCAGAAAAAAATCGGCTTCCCCTTTGGCGTGCAAAACAGTTCATGCTGTCTCCCATTTTCCGTGGTAGAAATGTAATGGAGAAGGATTAGCGTCAATCAATCAATCTGTACACGCCATCCTCAGCCCAGACTCCTTGTAAGTCTGCATGTGCTGCAGACAGAGCTGTGGCACGGTCGTGGGGATGCTCCTGATCAGGACACTTCCCGTTGTGCCCCTGGCGCCTTCCGTAAGGCGTGCTTCTCTGGGGGCTGTGCACAGCCCGGGTGGCGGCCGGTGGGGAGAACCAAGGACGGAGTAAGCAGGCACAACTTGCAAGAGAACAAGCAGAGCAAAACATGGAATTAAAATAATCATTTTAGAATGTTTGGAAGTCTGCCCTAGAAAACAGGAATGAGAGGCAGTAAGTGCATAAAGAAGATAATATGCTGCACATATTTCCTGCTGAGGGAATAGCACTTCAAAGGCTGCAATTACCAGGTTCCTTTTGTGTGAAATAGGTTAGCAGCTGCCACAATTGAAGTGCGTAGTGTGTGTGGAGGTCTATCAGTTGCCAAGGATGAACATGATTGAGTGCCTGTCTTGCAAACAAGTGTTACATGAGTGCAAATTATTGAGCGCCAGCTTTATGTATTGAAGTCCCCTTATTACTGTATGAAGCAAGTGGCTATTTCTGATTTTAATGATATTCAAGATAAATCTCAAAAAGAAGAGAAAGCAAGCTCTTTGTTTTTTGTATTTTGTCCTGTCCTTATTTCAGTGCTCCCTTCCACATTAGAAAATTGACAAAGCTAGCAGTAATGAATAAGCTGTACATGTTCTTCTTTATGCTCTCTTACTCTTCATTTGTTCTTGAGGTTCAATTGATCTTCAGGTTTGCCCATGGAAGAATACACGTGCACAGAAATTGAAGTGTCGTAGGCAGAAGTATTATAGTAATTTCAAGCATTCTCCTTCTTTTCTAGTCAAAATAAAGTATTTCCTGTTCTTCTTGATTTGATTCAGTTTCTAGTAGTTTTACACTATCCTTCAACTTCAAAACCTCTTTCATAAATTTTATCTGTTTGTCAGTAACAGCAGGACGTGTTATTCTTGTCTTGCCCCATCACTAACCAAGTGTGTTCTTCAGTCCTATGAGCTTTTCTTCAAAAAGTACAGCAACGATGCAAAAATCACATTACTCGGCAGTCCTCTTACATTGTTTCTTCTAATTTGAGATCCCTTTCTCTCTCTTGGTTTTGGGGGGTTTTGTTTTTGGTTTTTTTTTTTTTGTTTGTTTGTTTTTTTAAAGAGTGTGCTAAAATTGAGTAGCACATTAGTAAGTGCAGTAAAATCAAAAAGCATCTAAGAAAAAGAATAGTTTTGCGTTTAAAATGGCTTGGGCTCACTGGAGGAAAAATCTCTGAACAAATTTCTTTGGACACAGCTCATGTTTTTTATGCTCGTCTTTTTTTACTTTATAAAATGAGAATAACTGTCCCACAAGATAATTGAAAAGGTGAAAGTGCTGAAAGACCTGGATAATCATCTCTAACGTTATTATCTTTGCAAGTTCTCTGCCAATCTCCTCGCTCTGTGGGAGGTGTGGAACCACAACAGGGATGGCAAAAAAATAGCTAACGTGCATTCAGATGTGCCCTTCCGTGTACCCTATTGTTCCTGGTAGCTGAATGTCATTTTAAGCTATCAATAATTTCTTTTGTTTTTCTTTTTGCATTGCATTTGTCTAGATGAAGTCTCATTTTGTTAATTCTTCTCCTGGTTATTCACAATTACTTTTCTCCCTCCTTTTCAATTTTGAGTTGTCTGTAGCTGTGGTTTTTGTTTGATTTTACAATTTCACATTATCTCTTTAATTGCTGTTTTTATTTTAACGATGCAGTCTTCTTTTACTGTCTTTTTCTAAAATACACTAATGCCTTCTTTAGTCTTTAGACCTCTGTGGGTTTTGGTGCCTTTCCAGTTGCCTATGCCTTTTAGTATAGTTGTGGCAAGGCCTTTGGATGGCTGATAAATTTTCTGAGTTCATCTCCTGTTTGAATTAAACATGCATAATAATGCACATTACTTTCTGGAGTGGTTGTCAGAAAACTATGGAAATACTGCAGAAGACTGCTGTTGTCAATGTTTATTTTATTTGAAAAAAAGTTAATCAAGGATGTGTTTATGGATTTGAGGTATCATGGCTGGCTATACTGTCCTGCTTAATGTGGTGCTTCCCTTGCCCTTAAACGGAGGTTATTCCTCTGAGAACTGACAAATTCCCTGCTACTTATTCTGCTCAGAAACAGAAACTTAATGCCTCTGTTATTGAGCCCAGAGCTTCAGGAAGTACCTGCTACCAAATTTTGTCAGCTGCTGGAGGCCCTCATGCCTGTATAGTGTTGCACCATGTATTTTTTGGGCAGATGGCATCGCAGGATCCTCTTGCCTGTGTCAAAAGGAGTTGTCCTCTGGAGCTGTAACATGGAGAACTGACGTCATCTGTTGTTCTCGGTGTTTCCTGGACATCTCTGGATGGCAACAGTTCATCACCTGAGCTGTTCGGGAAAGTTCCGGTACACTGTCTGGACAATCATCTTCAAGAGCAAGAGGGAACCCCAACTAGATCTGTTTGCCTACAAAGTTTTTCGCTGATGCCTGCTTTTTTCTATCTAACAACTTGCTGTTTAAAAATGCATTCTTGGTTCCTTGGTAGGCAGTCCTTTTGCTTCTTGGTTATGAAGATAAGTCTCGAGTGAGGCAGTAGAAGCCACTTTGGACTGACCAAGGGCGTTCGGTTTTGGTTACAACTGAGGACCCTTTCTGGCCTTTCCTTTCTGCCTGGTCCAGGCGACGCTGTCCAGAACTCCATGCTAATCCAAGATTGACATGTTCTGTCTTGGTGTGTGGGTGCTGGATATTAACTGCTAGAGCAGACGTAATGCTTAACTGTTCTTATAAACAACAGGAAAGGCTGCGAGATGTGCTTTTCTGATAAGTGTTCTTAATTTTCTTTTCCTTCAGGTCTCTCTTTT
Source organism: Phoenicopterus ruber ruber (assembly GCA_009819775.1). NCBI lineage: Eukaryota > Metazoa > Chordata > Aves > Phoenicopteriformes > Phoenicopteridae > Phoenicopterus > Phoenicopterus ruber. Next base: position 1,471,050 of record CM020219.1, read on the forward strand.
TTTCCTCCTCTACTGGGTCCTTGAACTGTGTGTTAGCTATTAAGGAGTGTAACATCTCCTAGACTTGAGTAAAAATATTTTAATAGCAATATTGATCTTCTGGTTTTTTTTTTAATGATGGCCTTAAAAAACTTCAGTGTTGGTTAGTTTTTTCCAGCTGTGAAAGAATTCTTCTGAACAGAACTTGAACCTAGTACTCTGAACTCTCAGGGGTCTGTTTTTGAGTCTCTAATACACATTGTCTCACCATCCTGTGGAGACACAGTCTCTGGCAATCGTAACTTGAGAGGATTGAGGGATACAGGCTGATTCCTCTTACATGGCATTAATTCAGAATAGGGTGTTGGCTGCAATTTCATCCTAAATCCTGTCTGCAGAGTGATTGTCAAATTAACTTCATTATTTTTCTCCAAGCTTCATACATCTGGGCTGAAAGCGATCACATTCTTAACACGCTCTTAACACAGATTCCTTGGATGTTCCTTTGCTATTCGCACTGATGGCTGTTCTGAGGGATTTGGCGGTTTTTTGGATAGCGGTGGGGTCGAGGCTTGCTGTCAGACTGCCCAAAATGACTCCGTTTCCTCTTCGTCACTGGAGCGTACTCGCTCAGAGCCAAGCAGCACCAGGGCCTTGTTTTCAGTAAGCTGCCATATGAGCACTTGTTTTGTTTTTATCTAGCACTGGTGCTCACAGGTGCCCTATACTTCCCACTTGCAGTCATGAGCCTCTTTTTTCTTTCCCTGCTCCTGAGGAATTTTCATAGCGCTTTTGTTTCTGTCCTCTTATTAGTCTTATTCATCTGCATGTCCTTAATAGAGGAGATGGATTCAAAAAATGACAAACAAATATTTTTGTCATAACAAATTAATGTTGCTTTCCAGTATTTAAAGAGTAACTTAAAAAAAAAAAGTGTAGGGGGAAAAAAGCTTTTACTCATTTGCAGTTTGTTCCCTAAGGTCTCTGAGAAATGCGTTTAGAAATTCAAGCCATATGCTTTCCCTGTTTGCTATACTGTCTTCAGGGCCTATATATATTTGATATATGTATATCTCTCTATTTGTATCTGTCTATCTATATCTTTGTTTATATGATGCCTTCTCCCAAAACAATCGTTTAATATATAGATTTATCCATAATTATAACACATACAACATTGTTTTGATACTTGTTTCTGACATCAGAGTCTCTATATCTGGTTTTGCTTGTGGCATAGAGAAGGTATTTTTTCTTTTGACTGGTATCATACCAAGTTCTTTGTATTCTGTGTATCCTTTTTCTTAAAGTAGGTAACGTTGTCCTGTTACTGCTTTTCTCCCCATAGGCCAAAAGCAAATGCACTGTCATCAGAATTGGTCTCTGTCGCCTGAGGAATTTGAAATATGGGACAGACTTTACAGGATTAAGGAAAGTGATGGAGTAAAGGAACCGATATTGCCTCAAATTCAGTTTGAAACTTTAGAAAACCTGGAAGAAATATCAGTGAGTTGAACCTCTATGCAATGTTTCCTTTGACATGAGGCCTAAAGGGTACCCTAAGTAACAAAGTTAACTATGAATTTAAAGGATGTCTATATTAAAAATGCAATTTTGAGAATTATATGTAGGTTTTTGAGGTTAAAAATTTAGGAATTAGAGTTTTGAAATGGGTCTTTAAGGTTAGGTCTGTAAATTTAAAATGCATTAAAAAGTTTCTCAGTATCCATTAACTTCTCTCCCTGTTTCTAAGAATTCCATGCAGGATGCTGTATTCATGATGATATTGTGTCCACACCTTTTCATTCCCTTGTTTATATAACTATAAAAGTGTTATGGTGAAAGAAAACCTCAAGTTTTACAAGCTCGTTTCCAATTCAGAGACAAAATTTGGAGCTTTTGTGTCATTTTGCCTCTTAAAACCACCTGTCTTCCATGAAAAGCCGTGACAACACAAAGCACGGAATTTTGTTTTAGACCAGACTTAAAGCTTTGTGATAACATTTAGATACTTCTCTGCATTCAGAGTATTTATTGTCCCTGACAGAGAAGTGGACGTTAGTTTTGCTAAACAATTTCTTGATTAAAATCTCCTTGCCAATCTTAATTTCAAGCTGCAGAAGCATGAAGAGGAGACAACTCACGAACTTTCCTTGTCTGAATGGAGAATTTGGCAGAATCGTCCTTTTCCTACATCTATGGTTGATCATTCAGATCGTTGTTACCATTTCATCAGTGTTATGGAAATGATAGAACTGATGAGACATGAACAGGTAAGGTGTTTACGTTTGGCTGGCTCTAAACATGCACAAGTATTTAATGCACAATTAGAATATTTCAAAAATAGTGAGTGCTCTAGTTCTGTCTGGTCAGCTGAAACAAAAAGTGGGGAAGTGTTTGCGCGGGGCTAAGTTAGGCATTATGAAATGAATAACGTGTCTCTAATTTTATTTCTAAGTGTCTCCCACTGATATTCTGTAATTAATCTTTTCCACAGAAGGTTTTTAAAAACAGTTAGTGTTTCCCTACACAGAAAAAAACTACCCAGAGATCATTCTTTTTTTAATGGAGCCAAGTATCAATTTTTTTACAAGAAGACATTAAATACAAGAACTATATATGTCAAGGAGCAAAGTCACCAAGAGTGATATTAGAACTATTCCAGAGTATAATAGAAATTGGAAATAATTTTGTATCGTGTGTGTACATCGGATGCATCCCATAAAAATGATGCAGGAATATATTGCATGTTTTAAGGTGGTTGTGTTTTGAGGCTTTTTGGTTTGTTTTCTGTGAAAGCTTTAATTAAAAACCTAATTGCTCCTAAGAATTAAAGGATAAGAAGAGGGCAAACAAACATGGGCGAAAACCATTTGGGAGATCAGAATTTTGTTTGCTAACAGTTACGGATAGCAGATAGGCCTTTATAATGAAAGGCAGTGACAAGAAAATGTGCGTGCAGGCAGATCTGTTGACAGTACCTGAAGACTTCAGTTGTTCACCACACTGTCTTTTCCTCCAGTTTAGCTCTTCTATGTTCCACACATACTGCTTTTTAGTGTGTTGAAGTTTTTTAGGTCATCAGAATCTGTTGCTAAGCTGCCAGAGTTTCCTGAATAACTAGACTAATCAAGGAAGAGAATAGAGACATTGTAGTTGTACTCCTTGCTAGGAAAGTGTATTAATGGAAAGTTGTAAATAGACTTTCAGAGCTAAGATAAGCTTCTCCACTTCATCACAGAACAATGGCGTTCTTGACTTCTTTGAGTCTGTGTTCCCAAGCCAGGGTCAGGAACATGCTGCCAGAGAGAGAGGACTTTGGGCAGAGTTCAGGTATAGAGAGCTGAAGGAAGTCAAGAGGCAAAGAAATGCTTAAAAAATTTAGAATTGCTCTTTTAATTGAGGACTTCCCTCCCCACCACCAGATCAGGCACTTGAAGTATTTGTGACTTCAGTTCCTTTTGTGAAAGTGTGTTGATACCAGAAGTCTGTTCAGGTTCCCAAGCACCTTCAAAGTTGTAGATGCTAAACCAACATCTGGCACCCTTAAAATAATTGACAGAGGAAATTTGTTAGTCACCAAGCGAGTCTTCAGCCTTCTCCACCAAACTCTGCCAAAGTAAGTGCCAAAAATTACAAGCGAAGCAGAGTTCACAAGCAAGCTTTTACAGAACTCTTACAGAGATAGGTCTGCCTACTGTCCCTCACGGGAGCAAGACAGCCCAGCTCACCTGCCTCTGCTCTCTACTGTGCAGTGAACAGAGAGGATGTCCCTTCAACAGGCGGGGCCCAAAACCATGGCTTTTTACACCATGGTCATCACTTTACCTTTTGCTTAGCTCTGATGATGGCCATCCAGCCTAGGCAGGGTGTGGTGCTGCATTCTCTGTGCAGTGCTCTGCTCAGAAATCACGCTGACGTGTGCCGTCACACACGAGCTCTCTCCCCAAGTGCTTCAGAGCAGTCCTGCGTACAGCACGTTGCGGTGCTGCAGAGAGTCTGCAGAGTCCTGGAAAATGCTGGAAGATCTGCATGAGAAAAGAAGGGATGCAGCTGTTAATTGATAACAAGTGATAAACAGTTGGCTTTCACTATTTCTAATTTAACAGCTAAATGTCAGCCTAATCGTGATACGCTGTAGGTAATGCTCTTGCACTCCAAAGACTGGGACTGCCTGTTATCTCATTCAGCTGCCTCCCAGCTCAAGGTTTCAGGCATTATCTAGATTGATTTCCAGCCAGCTTTCTCTGATCTGTCTTAACTAGTCATAGGTGGAGATGCTGAACTTTCTCATCAGTTAGAGGAGAAATTATAGTTGGATGTCGCTGGTGTGCTGAAAACGCCTTCTAATGACTCCACTGAATAGGGGAGGTTACAACATGACATATCACTCCACCCTGTTGTATTCTTCTAGGGAAAAACAAGGCACTAGCAGTAATTCTGACTGTGTCTGACAAGATTGACAAGGCAGAAGCTGTAATAGGCACTGACACCCAGTTTTTAAACTTCAGTGGTTGTTGGCCTCTTTCTTATATCTAAACCAAATTGTCAAGGTTCAAGGACATCAAAGCTTCACCATAATTGTTTCACAAAATGCAAAGATGCAACGTGCCTTAATCTATTTTGTCAGCACTGACAGTGATTTCTTGTATGCGAGTTTTATTAATATTTTCTTAAGTCATCCTTGACTTCTCTGAAAGGCACTGATAGTCTTCCAAGACAGGATACGTTCCCACTGAAATCCACCGAAGGGAAGGGAAGTGAATGATGTATGTTATCTTTGCAGTGGAATTGCCTTGGAGCAGTCGCTGCGCTGTGGCAGTCCTCACTCATCGGGTAGATTACACCAGCACGAACTTGTTGCCCTGCAATTCGGAAGAGAACAGCCTTCCGTATTGCTAACGTGAGAGCATGTGTGAGCGTGGGGGAGGTGGTTTAGGTTTCCTGTTACTACCGATCCTGTCCTAATTCAGTCTTCCTACAGCTTCGATTCTGGTGAATCAGGAAACATACAGAGAAAAATGGGTATAATTATACAGTAAATCACACCAAAGAATCTTTTAGTATATATTTTTTTTAAATATCTCTGTTCTAAACCATTTCTGTTAGTGAATGCTGCTTTGAGGGCCATCACCTTTACTGTAGAGCAGTTCAGTTTGGACCTGTGGAGCTCTCTGGTCCAATCCAGGGCCCGTGTAGATCGGGTGGCTGGGGCCTTGACAAGTCAGGCCTTCAGGATCTGCAGGGCTGGAATCCCACAGCTTCTCTGGGCCCCTGGTTCAGCCTTTGATCACCTTCATGGTGAAAAAATTTCTCCTAATAACTAATCTAAATTTCCCTTGTTTCATGTTGTGCCCATTAACTCTGGGCTCAGCCTGGCTCTGTCTTCCCTCTGCTCTTACACTAGATAGAGATGGGAATAAGATCCTCTCTTCTTAAGACTGAACAGAGTTCCCTTGTCTTCCCTTGTACGTCCTCGTGCTCCAGCCCTGTGACAGTTTTGGCCGCCTCTGCTGGACTTGATCCAGTCTGAGATATTTCTTGTACTGGGGCCCCAAAACTAGACTAAGTGCTCCAGATGTGGTCTCACAGAGGATGAACAGAGGAGAATAATCGCGTCCCTTGCCCTGCTGGTGACTCTCTTGCTAATGGAGCCTGGGTGCGATCGTCTTTGTTGCCACAAGGGCACACTGCTGTCTCACTTTTCTGTCCTGAGGTTTCTGTCATCCTGTTGAGGACCCTCTGGACAGCAGCCCTGCCCTCAAGCCTGTCACCTGCTTCCCCTCAGCTGGTGTCATCTGCAAACGTACTGAGGGTGCACTCTGTACTGTAGTCAAGGTCAGCAATAAAAACTTTAAACCCTAAAAACCTCTGAGAAACACTTCTAGCAGCTACCCACTGCCTGCATGCCGGTCCTCAAAGCGCTTGAATCATGGTAGTTCAGCCGGTTTTCCACCCACCCTTATTGTCCACTTATTCAAACCATATCTCATGAGTTTAGCTATGAGATTGTGTCAGAAGCCCTGCTAAAGTCAAGGTAAACAACATCCGCTGCACTTCTCTTGCCCACAAAGCTGGTTACATCTTCCTAAAAGGCAGCCTGGAATTCTTCATCCCTATGTGTTCCGTATGCTTGTTGGGCTATTCTCCTGAAAGCTTGAATGTTTTCTTACTAGTTTGATTTGAAGTTTGTACTTTAAACTTCAAATTAGAATAAATATAACATTCATGTAGCATTCTAATTTCACACATTTAGGTTTTCCTTATGATATAATATTCCCAGCACTATTGCATATTGCATATAAAATTGTTGACATCAGGATCTTTCAAAAATTAATCAAGCTTTGCCAAAACCTGATTATGCCACGTTGCCCATAGCCAGACCCACGGGGAGGTATGGATGGTTTACTTTGACAGTAACTAGTACACTGACTTTTTTTTTTGGTATTGTAGAGTGCTTGTTCTTAGAAGAAAATACTAATTAAAAAATGCAAAAGTAGAGTAAAATTAAATAAAATTAGAGATTTGTAGGCAATGTTTGAATTTCTGCACGCCTACTAAGGCATGTTTATATAGGTGGGTACGTCTTGGCTGTATTCCTGACTCTGCTGCTGTGTAGGTATGAGTAGCTGAGCGGGCAGAATTCCACTGACTGAAAGAACCGCCTGTGTTTGGAAGCGCAGGGCTGTACAACGCCGGCCCCGTGTGTTTTTCTGCCACTGTATTGTCATGAGCCGTTCAGCATACGATTGGGAAAACTACGAGGTTTAAAATCACGCTTTTCTGCCCGATTTGGACTTACCCCTGTTCAGCGCGCTGCTCCGTTTCGCAGTGAGACCCCCCCGAGGCCCTGTGCTCGCTCAAGGCTGAGGCAGTTGGGGACCAGACTGCTGCTGCCTCCTGCGTTAGCTGAGCGTGCTTGTGCTGTGCGGGGTTAACGTACCCCCGGCGCGTTACGTCTACTCGATACACAGCGCGCAGGTTGGGGTAGTCTCAACTCAAGCTTAGTGTTTTACAGACTACTTTGACCTAGGCATTCTTGGTGAAGATTGTTTCTATCGGAAGTTTAAACTTGGAGAAGTTTTGCTTTACCTTCGTGTTTAGATGTGTTTTGAAATTGTAGGAAGTGCTATTATTAAACAGTAGAATAGGATAAAGGGATATTACTCCAGCCTCTGGGAAATTTGCCTTCAGCAGAAATGAAGCCTGTAAAAATCTACCTAAAATGTTATTTTTATATGAAAATGAGTGGATAGAAACAATAACTGTTTTAGCAGTGAGTCAAAGGTTTTGTGTGTATGTGCTGTGCATCCGAGTTCCTACTATAAATGTTGTATAGCCAAATACACCGCTGCTAATCTGTCTGATGTTAATTTACAGTTCCCCATAGCAGAGGGATTTAAGACAAATATGAGTCAAAGCTATTTCCTTAAATAGCTAAGATATTGAACTTCAAACCACAGTTCAATTGATTATTTTCTTACTGAGAGATAAAATACAAAAACAGGTAAATCATTATTTCACTATGAATAACCAAATGATCTGGAAGTTTCTGATGAAACTAATTATTTCTTGGGAAGAATCTCATTCAGAGATCAGTAATAACTTAATATGAGCCAGCTCAGGAGGTATTTGTATGTTCTTTATGGGTGTTTTCTATTACAGAAGAAAGCTCAGGAATTCACTGATGTGTAGCTTTCCTTTCCTTGTACTCATTCAATGATTCCAAGAAACTTCCTATTCAGTTGTGTTTTGCGTAATAGGTTAACAAAGGGCAATTAAAAGGCTTAGTATTTTTAAATACATGAAGTGAAAATGTATGGATGAAAAAATTTATGTTGCATTTATATGCTCTTAAAAACTTAGAGAAGAAGTTGGCACAATCAAAAGAAAATAAAAAAGTAAAAGAAATCCCAAATATGAACCCTGCGACAGGCACATCCACTGCAGAAAAGCCTTTAATGCCTGTGTGGCTTTATTACTACAGCAACGAGAACTGGGCAGATGGGGTTGGATTTTCTGCTAGCTATGAGCAGGGATTTTTTGTGTAACATGGTAACAAATCAAATTGTCCTTATGCAAAATAATTCAATAGCTTTTAAGCATTTTTGAAAATTAAACTCTACTGTTTGGAAACAAGGTCAGGGCAAAGTAATCATTTTTATTGAAATGGTATTTGTCCAAGTTTCTGAGGATAAGTAACAGGAAATACCGAAGTGCAAGTGCATTTTTTTTTTCTGGGAGGTAGGCAATTCCTAACAACTTTTTAAAAGTTGTAATGTTGTCGAATGTGGGAGGATGACTGTGGGTGTCCGTTTCCCACTTCAAAGTTGGCAGTGTGAAGTTGCAGTCAGATTAATTATTCTCCCTAGAAAGGCAAAAGAAAAGCCACAGACTCCCATTAGAAGGATTGTCTCTCTTTTTCACTCAATCTCTGATACCAAACACCTCGGGAGACAGGGTTTAGAAGGTGAACTTGGAACCACTGCCACTAAAATCATCTGTCATCTATCATCTGTCTTAGGTTGCCCTGAAGGATTCCTTGGATGAAATGCCTGACAGCAGGGAAAATGTTCCCAGCATACCCTAAAATTCCAAAGAACCTGAAAAGGCTTTCCATGATTTTGAAGTTTTAAATCAGACGTGTTTGGGGGGAAAACACAGTGTTTCCAGCCAGCTGTGACTTTTTCCCAGGAGACACCGAATGCAAAGTTAAAAATGGTTCAAATAAGTACAAGTAGTATGTCTCTAGTTAAAATCCTGATCTGAGATGTGGCAAGACTTCTTCCCCAGCCAGCAACAAATAATTTAAGACAGCAAATGCTGTTTAGTTAGAGCATTTATGACAGGCAGACCAATGTGTCTGTGGAGCTGCTGGCTTGAACTGTGGGACACTGAATCTGGCTTAAACAGCAGAGAACAGACAATCAAAGCAAATACTCTGTCCTGGGATTCTCAAAAGAAAGCTGTGCAGAGGTGGCCCAGCTTGTTCTTTATTCCAGAAAATCCCAACAGGAGCATGCTTCCTAGCGTGAAAGGTGGAGGCTGTTTTGTTCTGAGACGGTAAGGCTGCCAGGGAGAACCTGCAAGACCAAAAATCTCAGCTCTCCAATTAAAATCGTTTCTTTGTGCCATATTGATTCTTCTGATCTTGTTGCCAAATGATTTGAGTCTGAACGCTAATTGAGACCTGGTTTAGATTGTTCAGGCCTTTAATTGCAGGTGCTTTCTGGTTTTAATGCTGCTGTGGGGTTTTGTGCTCACAGTGAGAATGGAGAAGTAAGAGTGATTAGGCAAAGGACTTTGGGGTGTCAGCCATGTGAAAGGGACAAGGGGATTGAGCAGATTGTGTGGCACCTGGAAGGGCTTAGCTGCCTTGATTTGAGATAGCGTATCTACGGTGTTCCGGGGTGCCTCAGCATTCCTGCACAGTGCTGCACAAAAGCCTCCCATAGCCCTTGTGCCACAGGTTCAGGCACACCAGCCAAAAATGTTCTTTCCACCCAAGTTAAGTGATCTCGGTTTTCTGGAAAACATACCATAATATTACATCTTATGGAAACCAAATAAAATCTCAAGTACGTGATACAGGGTTGCCAACTTAAATCTACAGACAAGAGAAACTTCATGTGCGTTCTGTGGTGTGGTGTATATAACACCACCGTATACAGCTGCCTGCCTTCTGTGGGTTTTATCGCTAATGTACGCACTCCTGATCTCCCGCCTTACTCGCAGTAGAGCACGTACCGATTCTGGCTCCTGGTGACTTCTGTTGCTTTTGTTCCATTGTTATTTTATTTGTTTAGGGTTGTGTGTGTGTACTGTAATTTTGCATTTAGGTTTCTGGATTTAAAATAGTTGTTTGCTGTTTTTCACTGTCGAAGTATTTATGTCTGCGAGTAATTGGTTGGTTGTTCCTTAAGCTTTTACAGAAGTCTGATTTGGCAGAACTTTCACAGTCAGCATGCCAAGTGTAAACTGGCAATCCATTCGTATAGTCTTGGAACTCTTGCAGCAGCTACTGTACACCAAATGTCTCTGAAGATACTATTTGTGTTTTGAGAGGGGATAGTATTTTAAAATTGTTTTAAATATTATAATAATGCACTGGTGACAAAGTTTAGTGCAATATAATCACATTTATTTAGAACACTGAAGTGCTACTGTAGTTTAAAAACTGCTTTTAGATGCAACAGTCCTGCTATCCGCTTGGATGTACCTTCTGCTGCTTGTATTTTTAATATTGGCATGGAAATGCAGTAAGCTTAGGAAATTATGATGGTCACTGGGATTCAGGAATGTTTTGCTATCTGTATTTTCATGGAAATTACATATCGGTATCCAGGTCATTGCTGTGTATCTCCATGTACTGTGGTGGGTCTCCCCCCTCCCCCTGTGTATTTCTACGATACTCAGCACGGGGACATCCCAGGCTAAGGACATCAAAGAGTAAATGTCAGCTTTAACCTAACTATGATGTCAGATAACAGAAGAACCCGCAGTTACCAGGTCAGACACCTCTAATACTGACTAGCTATCACTGCTGTCCAGAAAGTTTTATAAAATAAGCAGTTACTAAACCATAGATTAATTTATTTTTCTGACACTTCAGATGTTCTTGAGCATTCACTCTTGCCTCTGTAGCCTCTTTAATGGTACCTGTTCCCATAAATGCTACGGTACATGCCCCGTATTTTGCTAATAAATCTTTCTTTTTAGGGATCTTTTGAGTGGTTTTATTGTGTAGCTGTATTTGCTGTATAGCCAGATACTCTCTCAAATTAAGAGTATCAGCAAAATAAGTACAAGCGGATAAATGAATAATAGCCAATCGCTAATAAGCGGGAGCAGATGGTAACTCTTGAAGAATTCCCAGCCGCTTAGGTCAGCTGGGGTGTCGCAGGAGTAGGAGGTGTCAGACACTGACTTGGGTTTGGAAGAGGGTGTCGGTGGCTGCGGGAGAGAGAGTTTGTGATTCATTCCGGGCAAGCTGCCCGAAAGCAAAACAGCAATAGAATTAGCAGATACATCAATGATGTGATATGGTTAGGAAGAGAAATATCACAGCTTTTGTGGGAGGAAATTGTGGTCTCTATGTCCCTTAGGCTTCTTTCATGAATCAGCTAAATATATTTTTAGGGGTCATCTGATATAATATACTTGAACTTCCAAAAAAAGTTTTTGACGGTGTTCCTTCCCTAGAGTCTCTTCTGGAAACTAAGTAATCATGGAAAAGGAGGGACTGATTATTCTGTTCATTGGCCCATTCCTGAAAGGTATAAATAATGGCCTGTACTCAGATGGCAGGGAGGTTAGCAGGGAAATCACGTAAGCATCAACACTGTTTAACCTATTTGTAAGTGGTTTGGAAAAGTGATAATTTTTACAGCAGTAAAAAATTATTTTTGGTGATAAAAGTAAAAGATGGTCATAAAGAATTACAAAATTTCCTAAAGAATTAGCCTGTGAGCAAGATCTAAAAAGTTGGTGAGTTAAATTCCGTACCAGTAAGGTCAAAGTTGAATGAAGGATAAAGCTGCCTTAGCCAGGAAAGAGTTGTTTTGGATACCTCTGTGTAAACATTAGTGTAATGATCACTGTTACTCAAAAAAGGGATTAGAATTTCAGAAATCAGTAGGAAGGGAATATAAAATAAAGCAGAAAAAATTATATGATGGTCAAAATCTGTCATATGCCCATATATTGTATGTAGGGAAAGTTCATCCACTGCCATCAAGGGCATTGGTGTAGACATAATTTTTAGCCAGTGTAAGCTCACATTAAGCAGCCTAGGCAGACGGACAGGTTTTGGGGAAGGAGCATTCTATAATTTCCTTATTTCTATACTTTTCTCAATTCTTGGTCAGATACAACACACTGGGTTAAAGCAGCCTCTGGGTATTTGTCCTCTTGCATTCTTGTGCTTCGCTCTGATTACCGGGCCCTAATAAGTACTGTATAGTACATACTTGTACGTTAAACCGTATCAGAGAGGAACATAATATTTTCCTGCCTACAGCCCAGTTTGTCAAGCAGGTGAGCAGGATTCCCGAAAGGCAGAAGCTCTCTTTGTAGGAATGAGAGGAGCTGGAGGAGGACTGCACGCTTTGATTCCTCTGTCCTCCAGAAGTCTTCCATTGCAATGGAAGTGCACTTTACCTTCCTCAGCGAGCGTGTGTTAACATACCCGATACATTAAAAGCAATAATTATAGCCTAGGAGATATTTGTAAACCTTAAAAAAGTGTTTGTGGGGAGTGGGGGAGAACGGTCGTAGCTAAAAGCATTTGAGGCACAGCATTTTTTTGCCCTGAATACAGGAAAGGGTGTCTTCCACGTGTTGGGGATCGTGTGTGAGGGCGAGCACAAGGGTTTTCCCTTGACTACTAAGGGATCAACTGATCACCTACAAGGAAAAAATTGCAACCACTTGTTGTTTGAATAGACTGGAATATGCTGCTTTGATACCTGCTCTACCTACTCATCCAAAACACTGTGTGAAAACCACCAGCCTTACTCTTGTAATTTTTGTTAATATTCATGCTAAAACATAAGTTAACCAGAAGATATACCCATGTGACTAACTATATATTGGCAGTGTAGACTCCACAGGATTTAACACTCGGTATGAAAGCTGAAAATCCAAAAGCCTTTCTTCCCGAGATCTAACCAAAAAACAGTTCTGAAAATGGGTTCTGGTTTGTATCAGAAAAGACTTAAATGCCAGTTCGTCATGCTGCTTTTACCTCCGTCTCAATCGAGCTTTCAATTAAAGCAGTTATAACTGTTAAAATCTAGATTGTATCTGTTTACAGGCTTATCTTTTCATTTTTAAATAGCAAAATCACCAGGGTTTTGGCAGACATCTGAATCTCATTAGAAAATGTACATCCAAAGCAGCTTCTGAGGAGAGAGAGGTTAATTTTCATTTTGATAGTAGATGCCTTAAATTTAAATGCTAGAAAACAGAGTCTGTGTATGTGTGTGTGTATATATACATATATTTATATATTAGAAACAAAAATTTTAATATTTTAAGTTTACTTTTCCTTTTTATTTTCTGTATTAAAAAACCTATTGCTTTTTAAACTGAATCAGTAATTCTCAGCAAGGTCATTGATTTAGTACAATAATGTAAGAGAGATGCCTGTTTTTCTGCTCCTGCATGACCTATTTACTGAGTAGCTGATACACACTGGAGCTTACTAGGTTATAGGAGAGCTGATCAGGTAATTTAAGATTCTACAAGTTGTACACATTCAGGCTAAAATATGATAATTATAATTCTGTCCCTTCACTCCATCAGTATTAATTAGATTCACTGGGAGAAAGTATTTTGTTTGGGAGAAAGTATTTCGAATGACCAAGTTGAACTAGAACAGTTACATAACTCCATGTAAGCCTGAAATTAGGTTAGTAAAGTTTGTCCTAGATGCTAAAATTGTCTTCTGGACTGTTGTCCTGACACACAGCAGTTCTGCTAGATTTTTTCCTGGTTTCCCCCCCCCCCCCCCCCCAAGTTAGAACATAAGCATGGGTATATGCAGTGGCCTAAGGAAGTTCTTTGCTGTAACAGCTCCTCACTCCTCCTGTTTTTTGTGTTGTACCCAATTACTTATCCATGCAAGAAATTTCCCTGTTTCTCTGGTTAAGTTTCTTTAAAGATTTTGGCAGGGACCTTTTGAAAGGCTTTCGGAAAGCTGGGGAGATGGTATGCGTGAGAGCATCTCAATGTTTTTGCTTGTTGGTATCTTCAAAGAAATCTAATGGGTTTGTAAGCTCTCATTTTTTGTTTTCAAAAGCAATATTGACACTTCTGAAGACTCCTCCAGTAATTATATTATCTGTTACAGCTTCTGCTAATTTAGTCAGTATGGATATAAGTTTAGCAACCTACTAGCTTCCTCCCTGGCCATTAAAAAATGGCATCACATTTGCCACCACCTAGTTCCTGAGGCGTGTAAGCAAGAGATTACATACCACCATTACCGATTCATGAACTTCATTCTTGAGTTTCTTTAGGTCCTTTGGACAACACGATATGCTTCTGTTACCTCTTACCATCCTAAATATGCAACTTCATGTTTGGCCATATGAATTCATAAATGATTTGCTCTTATCTGCTCTACCTCTGGTCCAGTGGTGTTGTGAAGTATTCTTTTACATACTTGCAACCCTCATCTTTTCCTGCAGGTTTGATTAGTTTTGGGTTGCTTTACTTCAGGTTACTTAAAAAATGCAGAACAATATAGGGCCAAGAATGATCTGCGCTGCGCCTCTTAGAAGTGCATTGGGTGGGTGAGAGCATCACCTACTTCTGTTTCAGTAAGGTTTAGTGGTTTGGCAGCTAATCAACCTTTAATCCATTTAATATACGTTGTGTTCTTATAATGCTTGGATACTTTAATTGAAATATGATGCAACATTCAGTCATTACTTACATAAATCTGAACATATCATTATCAACACCGTTATCTTGTCAACCAAATGTGTGCTCTCCTCAGATGACATTTGTGAAGTTAATTAGACCAAGTCATGTTGGTTGTTGTTTTTCTCCTCTTTGATTTCATACACAGGCTTCCATATCTCGATTCTGTGTTTTGACTGAGCTTGAGGGAAAGTAATTATTTAGAACCTACACATATCAAAATCATCCTTTAACCCTTTCATAGTAATTGTTTTCTTCACTATTTTGGTCTTAAGACTTCTTTTAAGTCAGGCTGTATAGTCTGGGGATCTCCTTGGAGATCTCTTTTTAAAAAATCCTAACTTTTAGTTTCTTTGGGTATGTTTATAAATGGATAGCCTAAGCATAGGCAGTAAGTGTGTAGCAGCTGAGTAACATCTTCTGTAGTGACAAATGGAGTAGGTGATTCACAGCGCTTTAGAGATGAATCTGTAGGAATTGAACTTCCTCCCTTGCTCTACCGCTCTACTGTGCTGACCCTATAGAAATTGCATGCATTGTTGCTGAGACACAGGTGTCATTGCTGTGAACCCAATTTGTAGCCAACTGTGCCCTGACCCCAGAACAGCCTGTGCACAGATTCTTCCTTATTTATTCTGCATATCATAGAATGGTTTGGGTTTGCAGGGACCTTAAAGATCATCTAGTTCCCACCCCCCTGCCATGGGCAGGGACCTGCTAGACCAGGTTTCTCAAAGCCCCGTCCAACCTGGCCTTGAACACTTCCATGGATGAGGCAGCCACAGCTTCTCTGGGCAACCTGTGCCAGGGCCTCACCACCCTCATGGGCAAGAATTTCTTCCTTGGATCTAATCTACATCTCCTCTCTTTCAGTTTGAACCCATCACCCCTTGTCCTGTCACTCCATGCCCTTGTCAGAAGTCCCTCTCCAGCTTTCTTGTAGGCCCCTTTAGGGACTGGAAGGCTGCAATAAGGTCTCCCCGGAGCCTTCTCTTCTCCAGGCTGAACAACCCCAACTCTCTCAACCTGTCTCCATAGCAGAGCTGCTCCAGCCCTCAGATCATCTTCGTGGCCTCCTCTGGCCCCGATCCAACAGGTCCATGTCCTTGTGTTGGGGGCCCAGAGCTGGACGCAGTATCCCAGGTGGGGTCTCACAAGAGAGGAGTAGAGGGGCAGAATCCCCTCCCTCAACCTGCTGGCCACGCTGCTGGGGATGCAGCCCAGAATACGGTTATGATATGGTAAGGATATGATCCTTTCTGTGGCATGTGTATGAAGCTAGTGATAAAATCTAAATATTGATTTTTTTATTGTTATTACTGAGAGTGAAAAAATACTGTCAATACTGGATAGTATGCTTTATCTACTGCAACCAGAGAGGATCCAAAACTGTGTTAGGATGTGATCAGTCTTCAAATGCATGGAAGACGGCTTTGAATCCTGTTTTCAGGAATACATTTAGACAAGCCAGGCAGCAGTAACTTTAGGTGCAGTTATTTCTGCCGCATGTACTGGCATAGAATGACTTTCCAGAGTATTTTTCAACCCTTGTTTCCCATGATTGACTCCTCTCTCTCCCACAAGGAGTCTAGCAGTAAAAGGCTGTTTAACAGCAGCTCCAGGTGTAGCATCTGTGGAAACACCGACTGTCCAATTTCTTCACCATCTCTTTTGGAAGAGACGTTCCGGGGGTCCCAGTTTTATCAAGATGTTGGTGTCACAGTGTCATGGGTTAGAACAGCTCTGGAAACCTTCTTAGCAACTCAATTACACAGAGACCAAACATTGAAGAAATGAGAAGTCGTGTTCTCTGTGAGTGAAGACCAGGGGTTATGCCCATGGGGGAAGAGGCTGCGCATTGCTGGGTACATATGGTCTGGAGTGAAGGGTCTAGCTCGTGAAGAGCTAGAGAAGGATGGGAGGTTGCTATATGCTTCTGGAAGATAGAGATGTTGTTGGAGTTTGAATAGTGAATATCAGCCTGTCTAGCACAAGCTGAAGTAGAACTGCTCTAATAATATTCTCGTGGGACAGTGAGGAGGGTTCGGGAGGCTATGATTATGAGGACCTTATTTTTTTCCTACTTGTATCTGGTAAGACTTTTGGAGAATGTTACTTGTATAGGAAGCAGGTAACCTCTTACTGTAAAAATCAGTTTTATGACCCACTAGTCTATAAAGGTACCTTGTTTAATTTCAGGCATTAATGAGTGTAGGGATTGATCTGACTGAACTGCTGAAAAATAATTATACCTTCTGTTTAGATCTTACATCCTCATTCTTATTTTTTGTTAGTGAAACAGGTTTGAACTTTGAAGAAATGTTTCAAACTATTGCATTCAGAGCCTCATTTGACCCTTACTGTTCCTTTTGGAGATTGCTTGCCTTAATCTTGAAATCTTAATTTAAGAGAGAGTGAGAAGGACAATAAATAAATAGCCTTTCAATCCAGGCAGTCCTCGTATGGATACCCAACTGGGAGTGATGTCGAAGTCTGTTGTGCTTTTTTCAAGTGTATTTTTCAAAGAGTAGGTTGCCTAGGTCAGTGCCTTTTTGAACAGAAGATGAATAAGCGTCCATGAAAACAAAATACGTTCAGAGTGTATGAGTGAGAAGTTCTTTATGTGCCATCAATGGCAATAGCCAAATTACAAACAATAGTACAAAGAGAACAGAGAACTCCAGGCTCACTTGTGCTTGAATAAGGGTTTCGTCTGCTCACAGCACTTCTCAATTTGCTAGTCCTCCCAGAACTACAGCCTGTAAGCGTTAGCCTGTCTGAGGACATAATACCTTGCACGTTTTAGTAGCAAACTGAAGTTGCTTGCTGTTAATGTTCCAAGAACTGCATCTTAACTGCACGACACAGATGCTCGGTGTAGAATACTGTGCATTGGTGCTCTGTTAAATGCTATCTTTATTTATGCATGGTATCTTTGGTCTTTCTAAAACATTCAGGTTTGACTACCCAAGCATGGATTTGCAGTTAAGCTGCCAGCAAATTTTGTGTTTGAAAGTTGTGACCTTAAATGCAACGCACTTTCTTTTTGGTTTTTTGTTGTGTGTGTGGTTTTTTTTTTTTTCCCCTTTCTAATAACCTTTCGGAGTATGAAAGCCTTTGTCACTTGTTTTAAACATCCTTATGACAGGTCCTTGTAAGCCTGTATGTATTTATAGTAAATGTTACACTGTGTTTGTCACCAGGGAGATTGCAGCTATGAACTGGAGATTCAGCCTCACTTACGTATTGAAGACGTTAACGTTCAAAGGAATAAAAGTCATCTTTCCGTGACCAGCTCCACGTTTGATCAGACAGCATGCTCATCTAGAATAGACATGGCACACAGATCAAAAGTAAAACCATTTTTACCTGATACAAATGATAATTGGAGTGAATTCTTGTCCACATTTAAAACAACAAAAACAAAGACTCCCAAAAGAACTTCTGGATTAAATTTGGAAGTGCCTATGTTGCCTACAGATATTAATACTTCGGCTTCTTACTCAGCAAGAAGGCTTTCTCTGATTGAAAATACTGACCAGGGCAGTGAAAAGGATGAGGAACTAGAGGTGACATTTGACTTAAATGAATTTATTGACATATGTGACAACAGTGAAAGTACTATAATTCATGAAAGTGCAGCAATAAAGGAATACAAAACTGTAGATAAAGCTTGTGGGTCACTGGGGACGAACCACGCGGATTCAGGCTATAGTAGCCTCACAATTGAGAAATCACCTGTGTCCTCTGACTTATTTTATCTTCCTGAATCATACGTGGATTCATTTGCGCTTGTGAGACCATCTGAGGAGCCTTCTTGGTTAAAAGGAATATTTTCCCCTGTGAAAAGGCTTTTATCACAATCTCCTCCCTCTTTGAGTAAACTTTATGATTTTGAAAACATGATGAGAAATGAAGAAACAATATGTCCTTTTCAAAAAGTTATTTCTGGTAGTTGTTCAGAGAGACTGCAGGACAAAGTCTCTTCTGCATCCTCAGAAGTTGATCATCCACTGCTGCTCTTTGAAAATCCTGAACTGAAAGTCACCAGTGACTTGTGTGCTTCTGTAAGTACCTGTTTTTCAAAACCTGTATCATCTCCTGAGACTGCTGTTGTTGAAGCCAAACAGGAGCTTCACTGGAATGACAGCTTTGATAGTCTGTTTGACAATGAAGAATTCACTGAAATTCAAAAGAAAACTCCAACAACAAATCACACTCTGACAAGTAACCCTTCAAATAAGTATTCTGTTCAAAAAGATAAAGATCATCTTGACATTAACAAGAAAAATGGGATTATTGATGAAGAGAAGAGTGTACATTTATCCAAAGATGAACACATTTGTGATACAAATAATGGAAGTTTTTCTGTGAACACTAAGCATTTAGTCAGGTCAGATTCCGGTGAGAGTGGTGTTCGGCCAGTTGCAGAGCGAGGTTCCCAGCGGTCTCCTTCAGAGCTGCGCTGCGTGAACGCTGACAAAACCTGCAAGGAGCAGCCAATAAGCAGTAAAACCATGGAAATGTTGGGTGATATTATTGTGACCGAGCAGTTTCTGGATAACGATGATCTTTACGGCTGTTCTCAAGAACTGTTTTCTGTTAACTTTGATTTGGGATTTTCCGTTGAAGAGTGTGAGAACGAAATCTTTGAAGAAGATGTAAGTACTAAGAATACCAAAAAATTAAATGGTGCCTCGGGGAGTCACGCAGATGTTAAATCCACTGAAGATAAAAAAGAAATACTGAATGATACCTCCAGACTTGAAACATCACCAAAATGGGGTTGCAAAAGTCTTGAGAGAAGAGCTATTTCCACACCGTTGCCATTCCAGAGTAGGAGCATGAGGGATACAGAAGGGACTGAGGACGCTACCACTGCAGTGCCTCTCTGGAAGTCAGGAGACAGAAGAATGGGAAATGGATCACCTGAAGCTTTGGCTTCTTCACTTTCTACCCCAACACGTAGAAAGGTTATGAATATTGAAGCTATCAAAAGAATTCCTATGAATGTCTTCTCTGGTGCCAGGGAGGAGATTCCAGAGGTGTCTCTTACAGATAAAGTAAATAAAAATAAAAGCCCACATAGGCAGAACTTTGGGAGTTCAGCCATGGTTGCACTTGATGCCCCTCTAGGAAGGACTGAAAACCTGGAAGACACCAATCTTCATCGTTCATGTGTGTCTCCTGCTGAAGGTAGGGATTTCAGTGGTACAGTTACCTTCATGTTTAAATAAATAATGTAGAATCCAGGATCTTTTGGATCCTCAATTTGCTTTTATGACTTGAGTGGGAAGGATGAAAGGAAAAGGGAGTAATGGTTGTAATACTAGAAGCTGGGTTAATGACTTTCCAGACTTCTAACCCGGCACAGGAGCGTAGCCATTTGGGGCTGAAACGCATGTGTATTGGAGGAAGCACTCGGCGTTAAACCTCTCGTACCCCTTCACAAGTGCTGGCAGTGCAACCATGTGAGACACAACTGTGTGAGCTACAGCTGCCTTTAAAGCCCTTTTTAATCCTCTCAGTATCTGATTCGTAATCATCTGGATCTGTTGCACTTCAGTCCCTGAATCCATTGCCTTGGTATTTTCCTCTTGTTGTTCCTGAGGAACAGAAACTCTAGCGATGGATTTCTTTCAGAAAGTTTAGTTGCATGACGACTGACTTGTATTTAAAATCTTTTGATTGTAACTTCAGCACAAAGCTGCATTTTCTTAAAAATATCGACTGTTTGTAGGCTCTATTTTTATTTCCTCCTTTCTCTCTCCCCTTCTGTCTTTTTCTGTTTTAGGACCAACATAACATAACAAAATGTTTCATATTCAGATATTGCCAATATATAAATGACCGTCATTCTTCACTCATAGGTCACTTACAGGTCATGTTCACACCCTTTGTCATATTTAGCTCTGAATAACCTTGAATCACTTTCAAAATAATTCAGGTCTGATTCGTAGGGCACATTGAGTTTTTCTGAATGGTTTTGTTACTGTCCTTAAACATTGAGACAAAGCATAAACAGTCCCTTTGGTGGTGAAAGCATCTCTTTTTCCTTCTCTTTGAATTTGTCTGACAGTTATCATATTTTCTGAAGGTGAGCGATTGTTGAATGTCACCTTTCTTCCTGAGTCATCACACCTTCAAACCGATGTTGGTTTGCTGAATTAAAAAATCGTAATCTATTTAATGAAAAACAAACAAACAAACAAAAAACCAAAACCACAAAAGGAAACAAATGGCTGTTTTAGAATTGCAGAGTTAATACTGAACCTGGATCAGGTTGTTAAGGGCTTTGTCTGGTCGGGTCTGGAAAACCTCCCTGGACAGTATGTGGTGTTGAAATGATAGTGATTGGTATTTAAGTATGTTACTTTAGAAGTGGAATGTTTGGGAATTTTCTGCTTTTCCTTAAAGAAATTCAAACCTTTGAGTGATTTAGTCAGAACCAACTCTCTGTCCCACCCTATCCTGCCATACTCCCAAACAAACAGAGGAAAAAATAAGCCAGAATGCCGTAGCTGCAGTTAATGTTGAGCCTGCTTGGGGTGTGAAGGATGCTATATAGGCAGCATATCTGTGGCACCGAGGCCAGGGGGTCTCTCTGCATGACAAAGCTCCAGTTCTGAAAATGTGAAGGAATATCTTGTATTTCATGCAGGCAGACCTTTCAAAACCAAAAAAGGCTGCAGTTGTTTCAAAAGGAATTGGAAAGAGGACTTTTTAGTGAGTTCTGCTTTTGTTTCAGTGTACCCAAAGGGATATGTATTACAAAATGCTTCCAGAAGTGTAACAGTTCCTCAGCTTTTCAGGGCTTCTTCTCTTGGTTTCATTTTTTACCTCTCTTTAGAATCATAGAATTGCAGAACAGTTTGGGCTGGAAGGGACCTTTAAAGGCCATCCAGTCCAACCCCCTGCCATGAGCAGGGACATCCCCAACTAGATCAGGTTGCCCAGAGCCCCGTCCAGCCTGACCTGGAATGTTTCCAGGGATGGGGCATCTCCCACCTCTCTGGGCAACCTGGGCCAGGGCCTCACCACCCTCAGTGTGAAAAACTTCTTCCTTAGGTCTAGTCTGAATCTCCCCTCCTTTAGTTTAAAACCATCACCCCTTGTCCTGTCACAGCAGGCCCTGCTAAAAAGTTTTTTCCCCATCTTTCCTATAAGCCCCTTCAGGTACTGGAAGGCCGCAATAAGGTCTCCCTGGAGCCTTCTCTTCTCCAGGCTGAACAACCCCAACTCTCTCAGCCTGTCCCCACAGCAGAGGGGCTCCAGCCCTCGGGTCATCTCCGTGGCCTCCTCTGGCCCCGCTCCAGCAGGTCCATGTCCTTCTTGTGCTGAGGCCCCAGCGCTGGAGGCAGCACTGCAGGGGGGTCTCCCCAGAGCGGAGCAGAGGGGCAGAATTCCCTCCCTCGCCCTGCTGGCCACGCTGCTGGGGATGCAGCCCAGGGCACGGGTGGCTTTCTGGGCTGCGAGCGCACAGTGCCGGCTCCTGTCCAGCTTTTCATCCCCCAGCACCCCCAAGTCCTTCTCGGCAGGGCTGCTCTCCATCCCTACATCCCCCAGCCTGGATTGATACTGGGGGTTGCTCTGACCCAGGTGCAGGACCTTGCACTTGGCCTTGTTGAACCTCATGAGGTTCACCTGGGCCCACCTCTCGAGCTTGTCCAGGTCCCTCTGGATGGCATCCCATCCCTCAGGTGTGTCCACTGCACCACTCAGCTGGGTGTTGTCTGCAAACTTGCTGAGGGTGCCCTTGATTCCACTGTCTGTGTCATTGATGAAGATATTAGAGAGTACTGGTCCCAGTAGGGACCCCTGAGGGACACCACTTGTCACCGATCTCCATCTGGACGTTGAGCTGTTGACCACTACCCTCTGGATGTGACTGTCCAACCAATTCCTCATCCACTGAACAGGCCACCCATCAAATCCGTATCTCTCCAATTTAGAGAGAAGGATGTTGTGGGGGACCGTGTCAAAGGCCTTACAGAAGTCCAGACAGACGACATCCATAGTTCCTCCCTTGTCCACTGATGTAGTCACTCCATCACAGAAGGCCACTAGGTTGGTCAGGCAGGACTTGCCCTTGGTGAAGCTGTGCTGGCTGTCTCCAGTCACCTCCCTGTCCTCCATGTGTCCCAGCACAGCTTCTAGGAGGATCTGCTCCATGATCTTCCCAGGCACAGAGGTGAGGCTGATGGGTCGGTAGGTCCCAGAGTTCTCCTTCCTACCCTTTTTCTGTATCTGTTCTTCCTGAGGTAATCACTTCCACTCAGAGGCTCTCCGGGGAAGTAGGATTTATTGTGCATCTCAGCTGGAGATTACTTATTTTGATTAACAAGGCTAAAGAAAACAATATTTGCCACATAGATCAATAAGTAATTTCCTTTGTAGGTACTTTTTAAGAGACAGATTTTGATTGCTGTTATAGCAATATTGTATTGTGAACAATGCATTTTTTTGTGAATGTTGTTTACTATTTTTTCTGTAGGAACCAGCAGTGAGAGTGAAGAAGAGATCGTTTTCCAGAGAAAAAATAGGAAAAAAAAGAACATTTTGAAGTCTCCTGATGTGAGTCTTAGAAAAAGAAAAAAAAAAAGACAAGAGAAGCAAAATGAGAAGGAAGTCAAACACCAAAACAAAAATCCTCTTTGCAATTATACTTATTTCTGTTTACATAGGTTATGAACGATAGTGATTTTGAATCGCCAATTCGTGCCATCAGAAAACGTCGATACCCACTTAACATGGTTAGTAAGTGCTTTGCTGAGACAGAAGAAAAATAGTGCAAACTCATTTAGGAAGTGTATATTTAAACATTTACTCTTTCTCCAGTCAGTAGGCAAGCATTCTTTTTAAAAATATTTTATGCCATCTGATCTAAGACATATTAGAGCATTAATTGCTTTCCTTCCTTCAGTTCTTTCCCGAGGTCTCCACAGATGACTTTGTAGTTGTTGTTTGCCAGTGAATTATTGCTATGGGCAGGAGAGCTGAGCCTCTCCCTTTGTGAAAGGCAGTAAAATAACCTTTCTTTCACAAAGCTTTGAATCAAAAAAAAATGTTCATGTCACATTTGACCAGATTTTTCTTCCAAATAACATGTTTTTCTGTTCCTTTTGTGTTTAATAAGATGATTAGCATTATTTTGTCATAGCAAATCAACCACAAAAAATCAGGCATTGCTTAAAAAAACAGATGTTGAAGGATGACTGTGTAATTAAAATATTGCCTGCTTTAGTCTTACTTATTGAAGTGTTTGTGAAATGTTCCTCTAGTCAGATGTGTCCAGTGATGACAGCCTGGATTTTCACAAGAACTCAAGCAGGACCACAAATAGCAGCTCAGCGGCCTGTAACAAAAACCAGCTGAGAAGTACGAAACGGCCGAAGGTCAGGAGCAATTTTACACACAGGGTATGTGACGTTACGTGTCTCTCTTAATACGCTGAAGGTTGTATTTGGAGCAGTTTGCATGGAAGTTGCAATGTAGATACCAGCTGTGCTTTGTCATACGTGTGTGTAGGTACGTAAGTGCACTTTGGCAGCGTTGCAAAACCTAGGTCAGAAGAATGCGTTGGTGAACACGAGCAGCATGTGTTACCAAAGGAAAACAAAAAAAGAAGAGACAGAGACTTAGTGAGATTCTACTTTGTGTTCAAACTGCAAGAATGAACTGAAAATATTTTCTAATTTGTCTATATTTAAATCTAAAAAATCCATGAAATTGCCAGAAATGTTGAGCACTGGTCTCACATACTTAAGATAAAAATGTACTGTGTCATTGAGTCACTCATTCTGGAGCTTGTGGGTATTTTATAGCCTAGAAAATGGAGCTTCTGTCTATTTTGTGGCCTTTTGTAGGATCTCATGATACAACTGTATTATGGTAGGCACGCAGCTGTTCATTTTTAGGACATTGTTTAGGAGGGTTGAGGCTCACAGCTATTTCACACAAGTTTGTTCAAACATTTGGGATGAAGTCTTGAAACACTCGATAATGATCTTAACCCTCACATCCATTGCCTGGCTTTCAGAGGAATCTGCAGCGCCCCGCGTAATAGCGTGCTGAAGCAAAATTACAATTTACGTTGCAAGTAGAAGATACTCAAAGATTAGTCAGACTCAGGAGGCTCAGGTTCTTGTCCAGAACTTAACGCTATTAGGATATTTGATCATATGAATTTACCACCTACGCTATTGGTTTCAACTTTGAACATCTTAAGACAGCAATGGTCCCTCGACCCCAAAGCTTCAGTGTTAACTTAGTGTTTTACACTTTAATCTGTCACTGCATCAGGAACATATTCACATATTCATAGTAAGTTGAAAAGCTCTTAAATACACATGGATGTGGTTCTACTAGGCAGAAATTACTGTAATCAGGGCTTTGAGGCACATTATGTTGGATATTTTTAATGTTTTAAAGATAATCTTCATTATCTCCCTCTCAATTAGGGAGATTTCCCTATAGTATCAGTGTTTTATGTTCTGGAATATAAAGAATTAGGTAGATGAAAGATCAATTTTTCGATTTTATTTAAATATTTTTTTTCTGTGTGACCAAAAGGCTCATGGAAAGAGTGTTACCTGTATACTTAAGAAATTCTACTCTGCCTTCACATATCATCTTACCTAAACATCCATACTGATGAACATGTCGGAATTTTGGATCCACTGAAGATCCAAGACATCAAAATCATTCTGATCAGTCCACCACCAGTTACGGTGTTCTGCCAGAAGTACAGGTAGTGGGGTTGGAAGTGCAGCAGAGATCTGCAGTTAGATTAACGGAGACTGTGAGAAGTCCAAGGTGACCAAAATAGGCACCGACACTGAATTCAAACATTCAATAAATAATTTAAGAACCTGGTAACTTACTGTTTCCCAAGCGTGACCAGCCTCTGGACGGGTAGTTTCTGGTGTCACAGTGCTTTTCACGCTGCAGCGTTTGTTCTCTCCATAGTCCTTCACAAGTCAGAAGGATTAAGACTAATTGGCGATAGCACTGAGAGTTCTTTCCTGTAAACAAGTGACCTCCAGTGTGTTTCAGAATAATCAAAACTGTTCTAGAAAAGGAACTATTAATAGTGCCTGTCATTCACGCTTACTAATCGGTGTAAGCAAACAATTAAAAGACTTAGGAAAATTTGAAAATCAGAGATGTCACTTATTGTAGCATAAGACGCCTTAGTCTTCCATGTACTAAACTAAAATTTACAGCTTTGTGCTTTTTGTTCAAAGTATTTTGAAGGCAAACAATCCATTCTTTTGGAGTAATTGGGATACATCATGGGTTTGGGATTTTTTTCACATTTTACTTTAGTACTTTATAGCTGAAATTATAAGAGAAAAAGTTAGATTAATATATAATGTCTCTAACAAAACATCTTCCTGAATTCATTTGCTTTGTTTCCTTGTACATTGTTGTGAATGTTTTGTTGTCTGGTTTTGATGAAACTTAGTACCGGGGTTTGTATCATGTCTCCTGGAGTGCCGTTCACATGTGAAATGCCTCATCTTCCCTGGAAGGAGAGCATTTTCTCAATAATGAGTTGCATTGTCTGACGAATTCATGAAACAATTAATCCCAAGTCCTAAACAGAAAAAGGCAAACCAGTGTGAAGTCTGTATCTAAAGTTTCTAGTGGACTTGGCTTCAGAATAAACCAGCACTTTGAAATCAAAACAGATTTTTGAAAGCAAATAAAATGAGTAAAACTAGATTTGTAAGTTATAAAATAACCTAATATTTGTGGGTATCTTAGCTACAATGTGTTAGTAACTCTGCCGGGACTATCAGCTGGTCTAGGTGCACACAGGGCTACACGCTGTGGTTACCTTTGGCCAGTGCTCTGAAATGGATGCCAGCTTCACCCTTCTGTGCTGGTGAGACAGACGTTTGTGCGCTGTCCTGTAGTTCACTGAACTTTGTGTTCTTTACATCCCCTTTCCCTGTGAGAGAGTCTCTTTTCAGAGCCAGAAGCCTGGTATCTGATGTTCTGAAGTCATGAACTGATTTCATCAGAGGTCTCATATGTAACATCAGTTAATTGGGAGCCAGCTTCTAACTAAAATTTTGCTTGGATATTTTTCTCTTTTAGAATGCTGCAAGACAGTTTTTAGATGAAGAAGCTGAGCTGTCCCAGCAAGATGCAGATGGTGTTTCATCTGACGAGAGTGATAATGCAGAGAATGAGCTGAACTCTTCACTTGCTCAGTTCCTGAATGATGATGCAGAGGTCACACAGGTGTTAAATGGTGAATGAGGAGAGTTGTTTATGGTTTTAAGATACGGGGTGTTGCTTAGCAAGTGGTGTTGGATAGGCATGGCCGTTCGGTGGGCTAATGTGTCAGCATGTGTCGGCTAATAAGCAGTAACCTCCTCAGCTGGGGTCAATCAGGTGCTTTCCATCATCTGTTTGTACCTTTTTTTTATTCACATGGGTTTCTTATGTAGTCAGTTCCTCACTGGAGTCTCCACCGTGCAATAGCTTTGGGCAGGCTGGAGTCAGTTCCTCGAGGATTGCGGGGGCAGGAGATCACCTCTCACTAAGAGTCAGCCACCCCCTCATACACCATTATGGCTGAACAGAAACACAATTTTCCATTTCACATAGAAATTTCTGGATCTTTCGGGTCTTCTGTGACAGAGAGACCTAAAACATGATAAGAAATAACAGTATAAACATTAAAGATAAAATTACAGTGTTGACACTGACAGAGCTGAGAAGGTAATGCTGTTTTTTGGCTGAGATGGTCTACCTACCCCTGCGTCTTTCCCTGGGATATTTGCGTGATGGAATCATCTTCTTACCATTTAAGATTCCCAGATGTCGCTGAGGATTTTTCTCCTCCACTGAAATTGTGAGTTGTTCCCTGTGAGATCCTGCGTGGGCTTCAGTAACCCCTCCCTTTCTCATACAGTCTCTGAAATCGGTTGTGTCTGTTTTGGGGGAGAATTGCAGCACGGAAAACTGAGTGATTTGGGTTTGCTGTGATTAACGTTGCCCTTCTCCCTGCTACGGGCATCCAGAGCTCTGCCTGCTGAGAAATCCTTCTACGTGACAGCAAGCTGGGTAGGCCTAGGCCTTTGGGATTTTCAGAGATGTCTGGAGACTTTCAGATTTTTGTTTTGTGAAATACAGGGTTTTGGGAGACTATAAAGGAATTACTTAATATGGAAAACACGATGTAACAATAATGAATTAAAATCATATCCTTAATAATACTGTATTCTCTTTTATCTTCTTGTTTTAATTCAGACTGTGAGATGAAAGGAATTTACCTGAAATCTGTGCGTAGTCCAGCTCTTGGCAACAGATACAAAATGGTTCATCGTGAATTCAACAACATGGCAATTTTCTCACAGGTATGAAACGAAATGGCTGCTGTCCTTGTGAAATTCTGATTGCGTGTGACTGTATTTAGGTTCTAATCCGACTTTGAAGTGTAGTTTGCAGCCTATTGTTGATAAATACTAAGTGCTGGATGATCCTAACGGAGCTTCTTTCCAAATGGTAACTTCTTATCCTGGCTGCTCCCGGCTTGATTCGGCTTCTGCCTGGCTGTGTTCCCCCTCCGTGTAAACGCTGCACGGTGCTTAGCTGAGACGTTTCCTACGGGATCTGTCTTCTGGTTCTGTTTTACTCTGAACTCTTCAAACAGCACATGACATAAATCACTTGTACGGTATTTTTTAGCTACTTAGTTTTCCCTTGCTATTTCATAGAGACCAGAGGAATCACAGAACTGGAAAAACGGATGCACAGGATGGTTCCTTATCTTCCCCCCCCACACACATTTTTTTTTCCTGTATCCTGCATTCCTGTTTTTTTATATCACCTCCAGCACAATAAAATGGAGATCTAGATTTGATGAAAAGGATAAATCACTTGCTTTTTTTTTGTTTTGTTTTTTTGTTAACACACAAAAATTCAGGTTATGCTACTTATTATTTGCAAGCAGATAAGAAGGATGCGTGGGACTTGATTTCCAAGCAGCCTCGGCTTATTATGTCAGTTTTGTTGTTGTTTCTGCTGAGGCAGAGTGTTGCTGAAAATACAAAGCTTGAACTTCCATTTCATTTTACACGTGGCGAAGGCATCGTAAAGTGCTCTTGTCAGCAAGCCTTGTGCACGCGCGTGCTGCGGAGTTCGTTGTGCACGCGGTACCAGGTGTGGAATCTGCCTTCCTTCGTGCCAAACCACAGCTTGTCCTGAGCGTGCAAGCGTGGCGGTTCAGAGTCCTGGCAAAGGAGATACCCCGGCTGTAATTCCAGCCTGTTTGACAGTAGTGTTAGCGAGCGAGTCTTGCTTCTATCGCGATACTACAATTAATATTCCCATTAAAAGCTTGCTGGTGACGAATCACGGGCCTGACCGAAATCTGAGTGTATGCTCGTTCCAGACGCAGCTACGAGTGTGTCGGGCCCTCCAGGGAAGTAGCTCAGGAGCTGCTGAGCACATTCGGCGGGGGAGGTTTGGGAGGCGTGGGAAGCCCCCAGGCCCCGCAGTACTTGGGCGTAGGATGGATTGGATAAGCAAAGTGCATGTATGGAGAGGAGGAGCAAAATCGTTACGGTGTTTCAAAACTTACTGGGTTTGGTTTTTCCCCCCCAGATTCCTGAGCAAGACCAGGCTTATGCAGAAGACAGTTTCTGTGTTGGAGAGGAGGAAGAGGAAACTTGCAAAAAAAGTGAATCTAGCGAGGAGGAAGTGTGCGTTAATTTCGATCTCCTAAATAATGAGAGTTTTACTAGAGGAAGAAAACAATACCTCACTCGCCGCAGAAAAAAATTAAACCAGGCCCGGATGGAAGAGAACTCTGTCCCAATGCAGAAGAAGAAACCGTCCCGAATTATTGTTCTCAGTGATTCCAGCGGGGAAGAAACAAGTGTCAGCAATGAGAAGCCCATGAAAACAGACTGTTTCAGGGCAGAACAGGAAAATGCTAAGTTACCCAAGTCATTGCCGTCAGCCTCTTCTGCGCAGCACGAAAAAATTGCTGGGGAAACCAGTGTTCATCAGTCTGCGGAGAGTAAGAGTGAGATGCTTCTCAGCTTGAAAGCTTCAGTATCTGAAATGCTGGATTTTCACCCAGAGCATCAAGTCAGGAGTGCACGCTTTCCCCCAGCTGTCCCTAGTTCCGATTCGGGGAAGGAGGATCTCCGGGCTCCCGCTGAGGTCGGTGTTAATTCAAAACAAGGACCTTCCTCTCGCCTCGCGTTCTGCTGGAGTCCCACGTGGTGGGAGCCTGTCCCGCTGCAGTGGTGTTCTGAGGGCTGTCGGCAGTACCGCAGCAGAGCGAGTGCGCTCCTGGGGAGAAAGGAGCAGGTCCGTTCTGCTTGCGCTGCTTTACACCACTCCCTTTCCTGTGGTATAGGAAGCTCTTGTACTCCCAGGACAGCTTGGAGAGGATCTTAGCAGCCAGTAGATAAAAACTGGGGATTAGATACTATCTTGAGTCTGACAGTCACAGGGGAATATGGATCTATTTCGAATAGCAGAGAGAGACCACTAATTCTTTGGGTTTCATAGTTCTAAAATACTTGTTCATGGTCCTAAATTAAGACCCTTCATCATCCGATTCCTGATATCTTACACTTCTCTGCCTGACTTCTGTCATTTACAGTATTCAGTTTTTGTTGAACTCGTTAGTGAAGGCTGCATGCTTTTGTCATTCAAGCTGCTAAATAATTAGATCAATTAATTTGGGAGATACTGTTTGTAGGGGATTAAAGTGTTAATCTGAAAGGTTAATGTTTTGCAATATCAATATTTTTTTTTAAGATTTTATTAATTGGATTTTTTGTGGAACAAAGTGTATCTGTTAAGCATTAGTATTTAAAAAATGTATTTTCTATTAGCCTGTTTTTCTTTGGCCTTATGCTTCTGTGATCTCTTAGAAATACTGTGTGATTTTCACCATTTACAGGTGGAAAGTTCTTTGAAGAACACCTGTAGCAGCACTTCAGTTCCACCTCGTTCTGCTTCCACAAACCCCTCTTCAGCTACAGCTCTGTTTTCACGTGACCCTCTGGAGAAAAAACCTGCGCTCTGTATCCTGGTAGACAGCCGTGAGATCTCCTCTGGCGCAGATGTGATTTCCTCCCTGAAGGCAGTTCACGGAGTAAAGGTGCAGGTTTGCTCGCTGAGCAGCAGCGACTACATCGTGAGCAACCGCATGGCCGTGGAAAGGAAATTTCTGTCGGAGTTACTGAACTCTGTGAACAGGAATAAAGTCACCCAGCGGATCCAGCGCCTGCAGAGCATGTTTGAGAGAATATGTGTGATTGTGGAAAAGGACAGGATTAAAACAGGTAGGTTTCCCAGCCGGGGGCGGCACGGGGACGCGCTGGCCTCTGCTCAAGGCTTGCACTGGCCACACTGGCTTTGTGTATAACACGGGACTGAGAGTAGATGGAAAACCTGTATTTCAGTCTCTGTAGGAGTACGACATCCATAAGGTCACCAGCTGAACATGAAAATTCATTTTGCTTTTGAGGGCCTCTTAATACAGGCAGAGATACACAACTGGCTCCAGGGAGATACGTCACATACTAATTACTGAAACAGGGAAAAGCACGTTAACTCAAACATTATTAACTGACCATATTAATATGTGCAAAAAAAAAAAAAACCAACAAAGAAGGTGAGAATAGTACCCTAAAGGAACAAGCACAATCTTGCTACACTTGGCACTAAAATAGTAGTGGACTCAAGAAGAATATCTTTTCTAGCCCTGACCTAACGAGTGGTGTCTGTCAGACTGGGGGGGGAAACTCGCCCGGTTTAGAAGCAGTGAGAAGGCGGCCGGCCGGAGCACGCCATCCCACCTGTCACGTCTTCCTCCAAAATGCAGAGACCAAACCACGCAATGGCTCCTGCTTGGGCGAGCAGAAGAGATTCAGCTGAGTGAAATCAGTTTTTAGAGAAAGACAAAAAGAGCACTCCTACAGAGAGTTACCCTGGGAAGGCTGTGCTTGAGCTGTTGCCTCGCGTCACAGAGCGCAGAACAGAGTCTCAGAGACACCTCCTGACTTGATTAAACATTTGTGGGAAATTCAAGACGATTTCTTTAATCTCTATAGTTTGGACAAGCCATTTGTTTTAATTCTAAGATCCAAATTGTACCATCAAACGATTTTACTCACGCTGTCTATTCTCAGCACCATCTAGAAAATAACTGAGAGGTCTTGCTTGCACCTGCTTCACAGAAGATGGAACTAGAGCTCCCAGCTCCAATTAAATTACAGGTGTTCTGCGATATAAAACTCCACTATTGAAATCAAATTGTTGTGGATGCAGCTTTGTTTTTGTGACATAAATCTAATTTCTTGATAGTACAGATATGGAAACAATGATAGAATTGGTCACTGAAGGTGAAGCTTCTCAGCGGGGGCTGTAGATATGTGGATTGCGTTTGAGCCGCCTTCTTACCCCGCTGCTGAAGGGGTCATTCATTTCCATCGGTTTTGTCCAGTTTTTCTCATCACGCTGCTTCCAGAGTGCTGCTGGTTTCTCGTTTGACACAGTGTTCAAGTGCGTTCTTACTTGTGTAGCTCTACAAAACCTCTTCTGATTTCTATGGCCTGTCCTGTTGTTCATCACTTACTTACTTCTCATGTGTTCCTCCCACTCCTCTCTCCTAACGACATTTCATTTGCATTTTCAGTGTTAATTCCTAAACTCTGCCTCTCAAATAACCGAGTAAATCCTGCTCCCATGCCCCCTCCTGCCTCCTTTCCACGAGATGTTTTCCCTCGTCTTGCTTTTGTTTGTGAGCTCTCAAAGCAGAGGGTCTTTGAGCCGTTTTGCTTTGCAAGTGATGATTCATATTAGATTTTTCGCAGTCATTCAGCACTTTAATTAAAGTAAAATCTCATCGAGTTTTTGGTATTTTCACTCTGCAGGAGAAACGTCGCGATTTCTCCAGAGGACGCAGTACTACGATGGTGTGCTCTCGGCCTTGGTCGAGGCTGGGGTCCGACTCCTTTTTAGCTCCTGCCAAGAGGAAACTGCCGGTTTGCTGAAAGACCTGGCTTTGGTGGAGCAAAGGAAAAACGCCGCCATTCGCGTGCCAACGGAGGTGGAGGGTCACAAACGGGAAATGCTCAACTTCTACCTGAGTATTCCTAATCTCAGCTACCTGGCTGCTCTCAATATGTGCCATTACTTTGACTCCGTGAAGAAGATGGTCAACAGGTAACAGCAAAGATGCGTCACTGAACGGTTTGGGTGGGAAGGGACCCTTAAGGGCCATCTAGTCCAACCCCCTGCCAGGGGCAGGGACATCCTCCACTAGACCAGGCTGCTGTATGGCATGTGCTTTGAGGCCTGACTTCCCTTTCGCTCCTGTCTCAGCCGGGACCTCCTGCTGGGGTAGCTGCTCAGGGAGCTCCTTTCCGCGCCTTTCTGCTGCTGCCAGAGCTCCCAGCTCTCCTCTCCGCATCACTCCTGCCCTGCTCTTTTTATGCAGTTCTCAGTCTCTCCGAGCTGAGCACACCAGGGCAATGACAGGGGCTCTGCTTCCACCATTCCTCCTACTGCCGCACCCTTTCCTTTCCCCTTTCATGGCACCCCCTTTTCTCTGCAGCTCTCCTAGGCTTGCTTAGCCCTGTGTGCTCACAGCCCCCAGCGACCTGGAGCGAGGTGACCGCCAGCAGCTCGCAGCGTTCCTCTTGCTCGTCACACTGGACACTTCTTGCCCACTGGCGGTTTCCCCTTTGTCTCTTACAGCTCGCCTCAGGACATCGCCACCGGCGCCCAGGTCAGCCCCCAGAAGGCAGAGGAGATCTACCGCTACCTCCACTATGGTTTTGACGTGCAGATGCTGCCCGAGAACCTCTGCGCTAAGAGGAGAAGCAATGCAGCTGCCACGAGCTGAGGGGAGCGAAGCTTGCTTTCTGTTTTCCTTTAACTGCACTTTACTGAGGTTTGATTCACTGTAAAATATGTAAATAAATCCCTGCAGAAGCATCAGGGCTTTTGGCACTACATCCACTTCTGTTTCTCTGTGTCATCCCCGCAAGAGCCCTCTCGCCAGCCTGCCTCCACAGGGTCACGCGTGCCCGCTGCCTCACGCAGGCGCTGCCCCCGCTGCTGCCGCCCGGGGAGGGGGGTTGGCGGCACGGGGTGGACGCGTACAGCGAGGCACCCAGGGCTGGTTAATGGCTGCTGGGTATGATCATTCCAAAACTCCTTTAAAAATGAGAGTAACGGCTGAGGTGTTTTGGCAGAGTAGAGCTTTCTGGTTCAGGCAGACAGGTGGTGCCAGAGGGGAAGGAGCCCTACCTCCAGTTACTTGCCACTTACTGCAAGATTGGTACCATGTTTCCTAGGAAAAAAAAAAGGCGAATTGCCCGATGTCCCTTATTCGTCTTGCCCAGACACTGGAGGGCGTGCAGAGTGGCAGTGGAGAGGGATGGGCGCAGGGCAGCAAGTTCCTGTGTCCTTGGGGGCCTCACCGCTGCCATCTCCTCCTCTCCCGGCCCCGCGGCTGGGGCCGTGGCCACCAGGGCCGAGCCTCCCTGCAGCACACAGCCCGGCGTGTTGCTGCCACACCGTGGCTGCCTGGCAAAGGAGCGGGGTTTGTACTCCTTCCCCTCCCTCGCTGGAGCGTGTCCACGAGCGGAAGCGAGGGAAATGAATCGCGATAAATAACCTTGCTGAGACGAGGCGTGTGGGGCTAATGCAGACCCGCACCAGGCTGGCGTCAGCCATTTCGGCCTGTTTAAAAACAAGAGCGAGGATGAAAACGTACAGGCCCAGATAACGGAAACAAGGCTGAGGGAGAGCTTGCAAAGGCTTCTTCTCTGCCCCAAAGAGTCCGATCCATACATGAGTAAAATAAGCTTGTCCTTTTTTATTACATTAAGGAAATGTAAAAATTCAGACTCTCAGGAGAGGAAATTAAAAAGCAATTCCGATTAGTTACAGACTGTACCATTATAAATTTATTGTACAGCCACACTTCAAAAAGATATTTTATCTTAAAATGAATTAAAGCTTGCCCGTAATTGGTATCCGAGCACATTTCTCCCTTCCCCAGGAGAATCAGGGCAACGGAAAGGAGGAGCCTGGGCAAGAAAGTGCCACTTTGTACACACAGAAAATGACAAACATGCTAGAGAGGCGGCAAGAGGAGAGTGGTGTTAAAACACATAAAAACACTGCAGGTCAAGTTTTCCAAACTGAACTCTTAACATCACAGCAATTCCACGCCCGAGGGGTGGCCAAACCCCTTTGCTTCGTACAAGAGGCCCATCAGTGTTGAACTAGTAAAATCCGCAAAGTTCATTAAGCGGAAAAATAGGAATCGTCCTGTTCCTCATCTGACGAGTCTGCTGCCTCAGCCACAAAGAGCTTCCCTACAACAGAGGTCTGCTTCACTTCTGCAATAAGAAAAACAGGGGGATAATTAGTGCGCGCGCCCGAGCTCGAGAAGCAGTCGCAGCAGGTCCCGGAGGCAGAGACGCTTACGAGAAACAGCCTGCTGCAAAATGACCGAACGCAACGGTTGTGGACACCCAGCAGCCGGTGGCGACGTGAAAGCAAGTGAAGGAGCCTGAAATGTAGGAGAAACAAAGAGTACTTACTTTTATCGAAATGGAACTTGGGTCTGTGTGAAGCTGGCGTACCAAGCACACCTCCAGCCTGATAAAAAGGACAAAAAGGCTCCGCTCAAACAGCTGCTGCGGGAACGCCAGGGCAGGTGGGAGGGGGAGAACTGGCACAGACCCCGTCTCACACCGGAGTTTAACTTGCCCTGTCGCTATGCTACTTTTTCACTAAAAATTTAAACTGTTCAACTGCCAGAGCTGCTTTCACTAAACCAGCGGCACAAGCCCTTGTGCTGCTTCTGGAATCTCAGCTTTTCATGGGAAAGCCGGAAGAATTACAAAGCCCAGGATACTGAAGGAATACATACATAAATTCAGGGACTATCTGATAGAAGGTGAGAAGTATTGTTTCCTTTCCCACCGTACAGAAGAATATAACAGGAATTCAAGGTACCTAAAGTTCACAGAATCCAAGAGCAGTTACAAATCCTGGAAAAAAGCCAATAAATAGCTCTTTTCTAACAACAATAACTTTTCTCCAAGAGACGTAGATACAAAACCCAGAAATTCGGGAGGAAGTAGGGGAGGGGTCCTGTTTTCCGTCTGGAATGTACCCACTGCTCTGCGATCCTGGGGTTCTTTTGCCTGCTGCTTAGCAAAGCTTTGCATCGTTCCAGGCGGAACTAGGCAAGGCTCAAGGAAACCAGCATTACCGACTTCTTCTTGACGTTGTCCCAGGTGCCTCTGCTGCCCTGCGTGTTCTTCTGCATCCTGAACACGTGCCTGTCGTAGTCATTCCTGCAGACGTAATCAAGCACGTTAGCGTCACCCCGTGTCACCTACGGAATCCGCTGGATACAGTTAAAGGCATTATACGTACAGCTCTGACTCAGAAAGACAACTGGCACGGCCATTACAAGCAGTTGTTGGTCAATTAAATACAACAGCAGCTCTGGGAGTGTAACACCCCAGAAGCGTTTAATTACATCACACACTAGAACTCTTAATGCAAGTATCGGACAAAGCTTCCTCCTCTTCCCAGATGATGTTAATTTCTTGTCCGTTAGATAAAACACCACTTACTGGGCAAGCTTCAAGACGATTCCAGTTTCAGTAAAGCCTGAAGCAACTGGGTTAACGGGTTTAAGACTCAAAATGAGCAGAGAAACCTCTGCTGAGGCTGAAGCCCCAGTCACTGCCTTCTCCAAGAGTAAACGGACATTGTTGTCGTTGCCCACACCTAGCCGAGTAGCTCGCGCTGCCCACGCTGCCGAAGGAAAGCGCCTTCTCTAAACAAATCCCTCAGGGACAGCAGGACCTCCTGTGCATGCTCTAAGTCTGGAAGTGAACTGGTGTCCCAGTTCCAAGAGTGATCTTTTTCAGAAGCCAAAACCCAATCATCTTGGGGGAAATGAGACAGGAAAAGGTGAGCAGAGGGACCGCAGCACGAGTTCCTACCTGTTGATGGGCACCAGCATACCAGGGCTGATATGCTCGCACTGAGGGGTCTTCACCATAGGGAAGACAGCTGAGGAAGGTGTGATCGGGTTGTCCGTGAGTGCAAAGTCGTTGTCATCATCGTCTTGGCTTCCCCGGAGCGTTGGCAACTACAAAGCCACATCAGAGCAATCAGTGACCTGCCCTTTCTAACAAACGTCTGCCGAAAAGGCTTCTCATGGGTGGGTCTGAGAGTGGCGATAGGACACAGCCTCTTCGTGACTCTGCGAACCTTGGTTGTGTCCCTCTTCCCCAAAGGGAGCAGTCCCAGACTCTATTCTCTCCTCAACAGGCAGTCGCTCCATTCCCTCGCTCACTTCGGTTGCGGTTTTGACTCCACTATGTCCCTCTTGAGACGCAGAAACCAGCAACGCGCACAGTACACAGAACGCAGGTAGGCAAGGACTCCACCTGGCAGCCAAACGATGTCTCCATCTTGCTCTTAATACTCCTCCCGCTGGTGCCCAATATTTTCCTGGCCTTTTTTGGCTGCTACTGCACATTCAAACTAGTAATTTCCGATTAAAATTACAAGCTCAAAGCTGACCTTTACTACTCAGGAGGAGGATTTCAGGGTTACTCTGAACTTCTGGTCCTTGCATTTTGGAGAGAGAGGGGAACCGTCAGGGTTCAGAGAGGAGCAACACGGGTGATCAAAAGCACAGCAGGTCCTGGGCAGGGGAGCTATAACTGGCATCGGGGTGAACAGGGACCAGGACAGTTGTTCGATGTCTCTTCCCCATGAGAAGAGGAGGACAAAGACAGCAGATGCAAGTTCAGAACAAATAAAAGGTGATGCTTCTTCACACAGCAAATAATTCAGCTCTGGAACTCAGCACAGGAAATTGCAGCTGTGAAGAGTCTGCATGAGCTCAAGGAGGGGCTGGACCCCTTCGTGGAAGGGGAATCCGCCCGTGACTCCTCAGTGTACAGAATTTCTCTCTGGAGGTGTATCTCTCACCACACACAACAGAGACGTAAGGTACACCTCTCGCCACACACGACAGGAGGCGGCTAGTTTCCGTTGCACAGCACAAGGTAGGCAACGTGAATTTGGGGGAGGGGAAAAAAAAAGGGGGAACCCTTTTGAACCACTGGCTGAAATTGTATTCCACCGTAAGAGGAGTCTCCTGGAGAACCCCTCGGCAGAAAGAGGGTGTCTCGGCAGGGATGCGTCGATTCAGAGCCACTCTGCTCGTACTAGTCATGGGGATTTCTCCATCGCACGCGGCAGTTCACAGGGAGCAATGAAGTTACCACTCCTTAAATGCCCACTTCCCCGTGAGCCAGGGCGTTGCTCTACTTGTGGACGCCTGACAGAATAGGAAGCTGTTGCTACGAAAAAACCCACAAAAGAGCAAATGTATCGAGAGACGTAGGGGTGTGGTTTGGAGTCCCTGCTGGGGCTGAGGCAGAGCTGGTTTGGTCAGGTAACAGCAAAAAGAAAGATGCATCACGAAATACACCTCAAAATTTCTCTACAGAGAAAAAAAAAATTATTCTCTTGATAAACGAGTGGCTTTCTCTTTAAAAATGAAAACAGAGTCTTAACTAACACCTAGAGCGCATAATTGCGCTTCACCCAGCTAAGTGGAGGTTTATCAGGGACGGGGTACGCTCTCCAGCTCGGCGTCTGCGGGGTGTGTGGGGGCTGCACGTGGAGCGGGAGGGTGGGGGACGACTCCTGCTCGGGCTGCTGAAAGCGAGCCCAGCCAGGGAGACGGGGCAGCTCTTCAGCCCAAAGAGGCAATGAATAGGAGAGAGCGAGTACGCACAGGGAAGGGCCAGGGCGGGAGGGCAGCAGAACTCCCACAGAGAAACCCACCCACAGACAGCATCGAGAGGAAAGCGGTTTCACGTGCGAGATGGGCCGAGAGGAGAGAAAGAAAGGAAATGCTGTTCAGTCTCAGCACAACTTCAGAAAGGATCCGACGGTCAGCCCCCGCACAGCGATGTCGCTGCACGACCGATGCTTCACAGCGTCAGAAGTTCCCCCCACCCCGCGGCAGAAAGGCCACCCGCGCCACAGACTGGTTCTACGCATCCACGCAGCGGTAACGCTGGTCTGCAGAAGTCGCCTTCCACACGTTCCCACTGCCGGCAGCCCGAGGGTTGCAATAACAAAGCAAGGAAATAAGCCTCTTCCCCCAAATCCACAAGATTTTATTGATGGAACTGACCCAGCAGACGTGTAACACACCCCTGGAATACCAACCAGAAAAGCATACGCATATACACGCCGTTTTCCCCAATTTACCTTTACTCTTCTGTTCTGAAAGGGCGTCGCAGTGAAAATATCGTCGTGGTCGTCCTTCGGCAAATGGTCCAGGAAATCTCTCATCTGCTGCTTTCTTTTGAACGTTCCCACTTTGGCAGTTATTGTAACCGGCTCTTTCTTTTCTACACGAAACAAGATATTAATTGTTCCAAGTTACATAGCATGGTTTTAAAATTCGCTAACTACATCAGTGCTAGCGATACAGTTCAGTCTCTCCTTTGTGGAAATGTCTTACAGCTTCTTTGTGATCCTTTGAGTTCTTACACAGTTTATGCTTTCAAAAAGAATTTCTCTACTACATCTTAACCAGAAGCTTACTCCAGAGCCTTACGTAGCCGTTGTGTCACACATCGGCTATTTTATTCCGATTTTAACAGAATTATCTATGCGTCTGCATTTCAAAGACAAAAGACACTGAGATTTATCACCCACGTTCAGAGGCGTCAAGTGCTCAAACAAAGGCTCTGCTGCAGGACCGGCTTAGCGTCCTCCACGCGAGGTTTATGGAATGCTCATCCGAGACATGCGCACGTACAGTTGTACCCTTCGCAAGCCTTAATCCAGCTCCCACACCTAAACGAGGAGCCACTAAACCTACTTGAAGGAAAGGACGGACTTTGTCACTTCCGCTGGTGTGTGGATTCCCAGCCTCTGCTTTCCGTCACAAGTAACTTCTGGGCAAATTTAGAACATCATCTTCCCAGTATCGTCATCTTCAGACAAAAACTAAAATAGCTGCTTACACAGACAGTCCAATAACAAAGAAATTTAATCTGCAGTTCACAGATTTTCAGAAGAACAAAGCGTTTCTGTATCTCTGCTAAGGTTCATCGTTAACAGGATGGAGGGAAAGCCAATGAACAGCTCCCAACTTGCTAAGGATCACGCAGGACTGCATTTAGTCCTTTGCTACAGTCATGCTGGAGTGTCTTAGCATTCAAAGGCCCACGCGAGTCCGAGAGCTCCCAAACATTGCTTTTCTCAAAGCAAAAAACCCGACCCCCCCTCTATGACCACTGGCTAACCGAAACAACTGGTCTTCTGTTAAGCTGCAGCCTGAAGTGGGATAATGTCGAATGTTATGGTGAAACGGGAAAAAAATTCTCTGGAGGATGTCAGCCATGGAGAAATGAACAAAAGCAATCGTAAAAGCTTTTATAATCGCAGAAGTGCAGGGAATTTTGATACCACGATTACAGTCAAAATAAGATGGTTTCTATCCACACTCCAAAATGCTGCAGAACAAACAATACCACCACTAGCAAATTCATTACAAAACTGATGCCCAGCAGACTCTCACACAAACTCTGTAACTGCAACAAACATTTCAAAGAAACATTCAAGTAAAAATAAAGCGCACTGTCCTGCGCTTGAACCCTCAGTCTGCCACGTTTCCAGGTCTGCACAAAACCGCAGCTCTCTGAGCTCAAGGGCAGGAAACCTACGGAGATACCCACTCTGTCCTGCGTGAGGGAGGCTACGGAACCGGAGCCACGCGTGCCGCCCCGTAGCTGTGAGCGACCTGCCTCGCCTCGTTTGGACAGAAAGAACGATTTTAATGGTTTCGGTGGCTGGAGACCGATGCGCAGCTTTAACCACTGAGAAACATCAGTCGTCTTTGCCCGCAGCTGTGTAACGCTCAGAGCTTCAGCTTCCAGCGGCTGAGCGGTGGCACGTCTTTGTCGGCCAGGAGAGCGGCTAGCAAATAGCCTTCCTCACCGAAGCGCTTCCTGACTCACTGCAGGGTGCACCTGCCCTCCGTAAACACGAACTACGGACCTCAGAGCCGGAGAGGGAACAGCAAGAGGCACGCCAGCACCACACCAGAGCAGGTTCTCACCCCACACGGCCCTGAGTGCACCCAAGTAGCCCATGTCCCTTTTGGACAGATAGCTCTACAACTGCTCCTTATCTACTAGGCCTCCAAGAGCCTCTTAAGATACAAATAGCTATTTTCCCTTAGGTGGCAAGGGCAGTTTAAGTCTTCCCATCATGCCAAAAACTGGAAGACTCTAAAAATATCCTTTCTCTTCTTGTTACTTCAGTCATTTATGACATCCTCCACGCTCTGCAACAAACCTTATGCTATAGAAGATAACCTTCTTCGCCGTCAGACCCCGATGCGCGTTTGTGTCTGTATCTCTCATGACATGACAAATACTGAATTTAAAATTATTTAAAGATGACAAAACACCCAGAACCAAGATGCCAGTACCTTTCTGTTCTGGTTTTCCTGAAGCGCTGGTCTTCTTGGCATGCGTTTTGGAACCTTTTGCCTGTTGCTCTTCTACGTACTTCTGATGGCATTCTTCAGCAGAGCGGGACCCCACCGCCATGGCGACCTCCACCCAGAAGCCATTCTTGTGCTTCGGCAACGAAGCGATGGCCCTGCCGAGAGAACACAGCCACAGCCTTCGTCACGCAGAAGAGCCCGCGCGGCGCTCCCGAGTGACACACCCAGAGACCCTTCCTAGAACCGACACTGCGCGCTGGACATGGGGAATCTTGTCTCTGGTGTCTTGTCCAGACGCTTTAAAACATGCAAAAATGTATATGAACGATTTAAGGTAACAGCTCTGTTACAAGATAACAAATTGTAACGGTTGGACTCGATCTTGGAGGTCTCTTCCAACCAAAATGACTCTGTGATTCTAAGATAGATTTCTTCCTTATTTGCAGCAGGTGCCCCCGCCCCCCGAGACACCAGCTCATGCCTTTTCAGGCTTCTAATCTAAAAGAAACAAAACCAAACATGGTCATTTTATTACTTAATGTATGTATTAAATACTGCCCAGTAGCTTGTTTAAGTAATTGGACAATGCATTGATTAAACATTCTTGCAGTTAATCTCCCTTTTACAAAACTTAAATACATAAGCACATCATGTTTGACATTTTATTCCATTAGCAGAAACAACATGCTACCTCCGACTCACTGTCTAAATCATAAATACGAAAACTTTTACCACATTATTTACCTACTCG
Organism: Phoenicopterus ruber ruber; assembly: GCA_009819775.1. Classification (NCBI taxonomy): domain Eukaryota; kingdom Metazoa; phylum Chordata; class Aves; order Phoenicopteriformes; family Phoenicopteridae; genus Phoenicopterus; species Phoenicopterus ruber. Next base: position 1,512,776 of record CM020219.1, read on the forward strand.
TGGTTTTCAGTTTTACTCATAGCAAAGTTTATCACTTTTAACAAGATTAGTTATGTGTTCTTGAAAAACAGGTAGAGGAGTAGCTTCACAAAATTTTGCCCACTATCTGTGTTCCTCTCACTTTACGCTGATGACAGTGGCAGGGGCTGCTGTAGGCTCACGCATCTACAGTTATTTTAGAAAATAGTCAGTTGTCTCCTTTATTTCACTATTTTTTAATTTGTTAACAAAATCTATTTTGTAAGAGGGAATTAAAATGTAAAGGAAACCTTTAAAACAACGTGAAAGAGACTGAATCTGAAAAATCCGCATTGAGACCATCCAAACCCTCCAGTATGTTACGCCTCCCGACGTCCGAGGGAGACTTTGCCCTGTGAAGACAGGGCAACCACTTGCCTGGAGAGCTTCTGTAATTCCTTTTCAGACCAACCATCAGTTGCCCTTGGAAAAAGTTCTAGAGATTTCTGCACGTTTTTCCTCTCAGGTTCTCTTGATTTTGCTGCCGAAGACTTGGCAGTATTCGAAACTTTACAGTTTGCTTTTTTATCAGATACTTTGGAATTCTTTTCTGGTACTTGAAATTCCTCTTTGTCGGTTTCGGGCTCAGTGTCAGAGTCAAGCAAATACCGCGGAGGGTTGGCTCTGCTTCTCGTCCTCACTGCCCCATCCGGCAGGCGGGAAGTACTAGACTCACTAGAAGGTGTTTTTCCTTCAAGCACATCAGAACCGTCGCTGGAGCCGGGCACGCTTTGCCTCACCGGCACGTTACGGGAGGCAGGAGCGTGGTTTACTGACCTTTGTTCACATGATGCCTTGTTTGCATCATCCTGTGAACTTCTACAGTTAGAGGAAGATTTAGAGTTTTGAGTCTCTTGTTTTAATAAAGGTTTATTTTTCCTTTTGATAGACAGTGGAGTATCTTCACTGGACTCCTCTTCCTCGTCTTTGCTTGACAATTCAGTTGTTAAATGCTTATCTTGAAGCTGTTTGGCTGACCTTAAAGAGTACTTGTAAGCCTGCTGATACATAGTCAGTTCTCCACGTTCCGCTTCTCGCTTTTCCTTTGTCGTTCCCGGGATTCTGCCATTACAGTTATGTTTGTTTAGTACCTCAGTATTTGAGGGAGTCAGCTTAACAGAAAGCTGTGTTTTAGTTTTTGTACTGTCGATTGCACGATCACTTTCATCCTCATCTGAAACGAAGCGCCTGGCCTCCTTGCTTCCAGCGGACTTGGCTTCTCTTTTGGAACTTGCTCCTTTGTCATCGTTCTTCCCTGAAAGAGATGACAACAGTATAACGTCACACATGGTAATGTAAATCATTACTGTGTTCTCAGACAAGCAAAGAGCAGCCTGCTGCGGGATGCACCGCATCCCACGCTCCTTAAGACCTGTGCACTCCTTTCTGTCAGAGAGACGGTAGCGGTAGAAGAGAAGCAGCACACCTCCAGCGGGCAGCTCCCCGTGTCCGGCAGAAGCCTCTCCCACGTTAACAGAGCACGGGAGCTCTCCAGGCCAAGGAGATACTCTGTTGAATGGCCATGTTGGGCTACAAAAATAGATGAAACGCTGCTTCCCTCCAAAACACAGCAAAACGTCCCTTTAGGGAGAGATCGGTGATGCTAGGAGACATTTCATCACACTCTGCACTGCCCGCCCCTTCTCTATTTAAGGGACGTGTAGCGCAGGTCATCTGCAACCCGTTTTCAAGGACTCACCTGACAGATAACTCTAAACTCGTTTCTGCTCTTCAGGGATGCCCGTAACTTTACCAAACATGACTGAGTAAAACCAGCGTGTAGCGAAGCTTTCCGAGATCGCTACGCCTCCTTTCCCACACGCATATCTCAGAAGGATTAAGTAAAGGCCGCCTGCCCTCACACAACACTCCTATGCATTCGGGAGTACATTCTTCAGGAATAAGAGGCTACATGATACAGACAGGATAGCACGCTTCTGCTTTATAGTCTATATTGTTTTCACGGTTCTATTATTTCCCAAATGTTATTAAAAATAAAGGTTTTAAAACTCTGTTAATACACTTTTTTCGCCTACATAGGCATTTCATTTATTTTAGCTCATCCAGCTTAAAAAGCAAAGCCAGACCAGCAGTTCACTGGACCAGTGAACTCCGCTTCTCTTGAGGCTCTCTCGAGTCCCAGGTAATAGCTATGTTGAGAGATCCAGTGTACAGGAGCAGAAATGTCAACACAATCATAATCCTTTCATTTTAATTTCTGGAAAGAAATCTGCATGTTCCCAGTATGTAAATAAGTGATTTAGAAGCGTAGTTTATATTCAGAGCTGTAAAACTAGGCATTAATGCTACTCTGATAATTCTTCACAGAAGCAGCAATCGACCACTAAAAGATTTAAATAATTTCTTTGCATTAACAGGACGTCACCATACTGCTCCGGCCCCCAACTCATAATCGCACTGATTCTAGTCAATAACTTTAAAAAAAAAAATTTTTTTACCTTTACTTTGGCTTTTTCGTGTTTCTTCTGTTGTCTTCATTCCTTCCTTTCTTTTGTCCTTCTTAGAGATGGAACTGGTCTTTCTTTGGGATTTTTCACTACTAAACATCTTCAAAATAAAATAATTTAATCTAAACTTCTGCAAGAGATTACATACCAAGCCTACCGACGCCAGCTCTGAAAAAGCCAAATGTTTACAGGATTGGTAGATTTAACAGTCACCTACATTGACCAATATCTACTAAATTCTACTTGCTGAACATGGGCGTTTATACAAATACATGCAACCAAAGCAACTCAGCCGGGCTCCCCTTAAACTTAAATATTCTAAAACACAAGTTAAAATCTCAAGACTTAGAACTGCTTGAGCTGGTGGTAAATTGGACACACATCTTCGCTGCTGCAGCTGCTGACCAGTCCAGCACTCCCCATATCCCATACGGCTGCCCGATCTTAGAGAAATACAGAAAAAAGCTCACAGCTACCACAAAGAACGGTGTTTTCCTTCTCTCGTTATCAGAATATTATCAGAGTTGCTTAAAGCGTCACAATAAATGGGAACAGCAGACCTCAGTCGAACCCGGGGCGTCCCGGGCAGGTCAGGATCCAAGCGATGAGGAAACCCCTGGCCCTACTGAACGTGACGCCCTACGCAGGACGGGGAGAACCGAGCGCAGAACAGAGGAGCACAAACGCGCACCTGCAGCACTTGTTTGGGCGGTTAAACACAGCAGCACGGACTCAGCATTGCGGTACTACAGAAAGTGCTTTACTTGGGAACCTCTGCGACCCAAACAGTCCACGTGTGCAACGTCCTGTCTGATACAGTTCTCTCTCAAGAAAACCCCAACTTATTTTTCCAGAAGTAATTCCCTGTTATCCCCATTTCGCAGGCAACAACAATTACCTGATAATACAGGGATTAAGACTGTTCGTTTGTTTTAAAATGTTTTTATAATGTTTTCAAGATTTCCTGCCTCTTCAGGTACTTATAAGGGCTGGACTCTCTCTGTTGGATACCTGGCCAAGTTGTTTATTCTATTTAAGATACATTTAAGTAACAATACGCAAAAGAACCTTACCATGCTCAGATAATCTATTCCACCTTCTTCTATAGTAACATTTAGTTTCTGATCAACAAACTCACGTTGCCCACACCAGAAACTTAATGGTGGTTTAACGAGACGGCCACTACGAGTGTAAACTCTGTTTGAGTCGTTCAATATGGAACTCTGTTTTGGTGTTGTATCTACGAGAAAAAAAAAAAAAAACAAGAAATATAGTTTTGTCCCAAATATTGTATTGAAAATTCACCTTTGCAGACTTCACAAGTCTAGGAGCAATATTGTGTTTAAACCAGCTCATTTGCACGGACTACGTGGAAAGTATAAAACTTACCACAATGTTATGTTGTTCTTTTAAAAAGTGCTCAGGTTAGAAAAAAGCACACCTGAATATGATTCACAGGTTATAAAACTGACTGTTGTGAACTTCTTATTTTTACCTTGTTTTGAAGGTTATAAATACTGTAAAAGTCACGTAGGGAAGTAGAATGGTAAAGAAAAGTTGTCACACTGAACAAATCCTAACTAATGAGAGAAGAAAGTAAAGCAGCTCTTGTAGCGTTAGCAAGAAAATCTGATGACAGTATTAACAAACAGTGAGATGAAGTTTGGCCAAAGCCCTACTGGAACCTATGACATGATATTAAGAAGTCAAAGGTAACCCCAAAAGCTATTAGCGTCCCTAACAAAGCCAGGATCGCATTCAAGGCAAAGGAGAAGCAGGTGGCCCGAGAGGTTACAGCTTTACAGCCGTCTCCCCTTGGAAACAAAGCCAACGTAATGAATTTTTCCACAACCAGTTCTGTCCATCCCCAGTTGTCATCACTGTGCCCCAACTCCGGCAAAAACATTAAGACGCCATAAAATAAACCTGCTCAAGGACTTGACGGGAGTTTAAACTAACCCAGCTGAAAAAGGGGGTGGGTGCTGCAGGGGAGGAGCCCCAAGGACGGGGCCTTGATGGGGGTATTCAATCCCACAGGCATCCCAGAAGGAGTAAGAAGAGAGTATGTTACGCAAATAGTAACTGGAGAAAAAATTACATGGAGTTTGCTGCCAGAATAAAGCGCTCTGGAGTCACTGCCTTCAGCTCCTACAGACCAAACAGGCTCCCGCTGCTTTCCCAGGGCAGCCCCTGAACACTTGTCGTAGCTGCTGTACATCAGCAAACCAGAAACAAAGAAACAAGTCCACGCTCTTGATCATCGCAGTCTAAGTAAACACAAAAACTTCACCCACCTAGTTTGCTCCCTCTTCCATACAGCCTAATCAATGAGCTACAAAACAGACAGCTACTACGTATCTTTGCTGGGGAAAACAGCTCTCAAAAAACCCCCAGCTTCTTTCGGAAGAGGAGGATTATTAAATACCCACAAGCGTTTTCATCGTTCTTCGGCAATACTTCATAGGTGGTGTTTCTGGTTTCAGGTTTCTTTACATCTCTTGATGAACCTTCTGCATTTTTCAACACGTCCGTACCCACCACTGAGTCACTCTCTTCATCCTCACCAGCGTTTTGTTTTCGTTCTTTCCTAATGATTTGGAGTTTAACAAAGGAAATAATAAACATCTGAAGCAGTTGTCCTTTAACAACACATTAACTTAGGTAAACTTGAAGTCTCCTCCTCATCTCGGCAAAAGCCCAACAGCATAGAGCAGCTGTGCTCAGACAGACACCGTGCAAGCCGCTAAATACCATATGGCGTTCCATACCATATGGCGTCAGTATAGAAACTGGGGGGGCTGGCTGGGGGGGTCACTGCTCGGGGACGGGCTGGGCATCGGTCAGCGGGCAGTGAGCAACTGCATTGTGCATCACTTGTTTTGTATATTCTTTTATCATCATTATTATCATTCTCCCTTCCTTTGCTGTCCTAGTAAACTGAATTTATCTCAGCCCACGAGGGTTTTCTCATTCGTCCCCACCCCACCACAGAGGGGGGTGAGCGCGTGGCTGCGTGGTGCTTGGTTGCCGGCTGGGGTTAAACCACGACACTCCTCTAGTATAGTACTCTCAAAAAGCAAAATCTCAATAAATACGTAAAAGAACATTGCAACAAACCAGAATGTCTAAAGAAATTACCTTCTTCTTTCCTCAAGAAACTCCTCAACATATTCCTTCCACTTTTTGGAAAACCCATATGTGAATCTTTTGATGAAACGGTAGGGAAATCCTGTTTGGAACAGAAGTAGCATCAACAATAGCTGAGCAATACTTTTCATCAGAAAGGGTAGAAATAATATCCAGTACAATCGTGGTTTTGTAAGCACCCGGGAAGCTCGCTACATCTTTAAACGCTAGAGAGAGGCAGGATTCCCCAGTTTGAGAGAGCGGCCTCCTTCATAGAAGAGTCAACCAAGGGGTCATTCACAACAGACGTGGAATGAGGGGAAACCCTCAGGTCAGACTTTAGATGTGGCATTTCCTCTCCTCTCTACCTACATCAGCCTGGCTTTAACTTCGCTTTTGATTCATATACCAATGTTGAATCTGTTCAGGGTATTTTCCACGCCAACCCTGTGGCAGGCTTTTTGCGTGCTGGGGGATGTTGGGAGGCGAGGGGGAAGCCGAGAAGGAAGGATATTTTGCCATAAGTGCTAAGGGCGAAGATCAGAGGAATTGACCCAGCACAGTCCATTAACTCTAAGGCTTAGGAAACCTCTGTCGTACTTAAGCCACTCTGCTCGGAAGTCTCTTGCTGTCACTCTTCCTTCTCAGAATATTAAAATAAAAACAAATATAAGTATTTAGCAGAGGAACTAATAAACAATAAATTCTAGTCAGAGGAGCTCATTCACTAGTGAACATGACAGAGGATGCATGTGAAGCAAGAAAAATAGAATAAAGCCTAGCCAAACTTTAACTGTGTAAGTTACATTTCCTTTAAATTCCACGTGCTTCAAAACAATCTGAAGTAAGTTTTGCTGGATTTGGTATAACATACCACTTAGTCCCTAAAGACGGTTCAGTTTACTAAACTATAAAGCACTGACACCATAACTAGTCTCTCTCCAAAGAGAAGTTCCATGTAGTGTTGCAGATCTAGTGGTTAATCACTGAACACTAAGCGACAAATAGAATGCGAACACCAGAGCAATTGCAGTAGCGTATAAACAACCCCTCTTGGAATGTCTTCGCACGATGTAAATGCCAAACCATCAACCAAAATACAGGCAATCTTAGCAAAAACCAGTTTCTTCAACAGAACGTATCCATTAGCCAGCCTCGCGCTCCGCAAGCCCTCTCTGTAACTGCAGCACCCTAAAAACGCCAGCTACAACTAACGTTAGGCAGCATTTAGAAACGTGATGCTGGAGTCCCTTCCCAGCGCGTGCTGAATACCCACCGAGCCCGAGTAGCAGGGTGAGGCCAAACCTTCACTCCAGCAGTATGTTCAGTCATAAACCTAAAGCCCTTCTCAGTTTGTAACGTTACATTAAGAATCACCGTCTTACCTTCTTTTCTCATTGAAGCTGAATCTATATTTCCCTGTAGCAAGTAGATACTGCCAGATGATGTTTTAACTTGGTTGTATGCTATGCGTTCCGTAATTGCATTGCTATGCCAGAACAGATCTTTCATATCTCTAAGAAAAGAAAGATAACGTGAAGAACAGAAATTAAACATTGTTTTCGTAAAAGAAGGAACATGAAACTAGAACATTGATATTCCATGAGACTTGCAGTGTTACATGTTTTACGAGCGACACAGACACCGGCAGGATGCGCTAGGTTTTCTTCTCTTCGCTTGGAAGAGAAACAGCTCTGGCCTTGTCTAATGCTTGGACAGGAGACAAAATGAACATGTCGCCTACGGCAAACGTTAGTCACAGAACGTTAGCTTGACATTAGGCTGCAGAAGCAAAACGGGCTGAAGGCCTCATCCAGCTCAGTATTGCAGCGATACCGTTATGCAGTTACAAAAGTACCATTATGCAGGTCAAATGTATATTCTCCCCAGGATTATCGTATTTATTTCTGACCTTCCTATTTAAAGACAAGAACAACTGAAGAAGGAGCCCTAATATGGGCAAAAATTAGAGTTGTTAAGAAATTATTAAGGGACTTCTCCATGAGAAATAAAAAACAGACACAAGCATTAAAGTAGAAAATCTACATTTTGGGTTTTTTTTTTTGGGGGGGTGGGGGGGGGTGGGGGGGGGGTGGTTTTTTTTTTAAATATACTTTTACAATAGTAACCAACAGATCAAACTACAGAACAATATTAAGGACTGAAACCCAAGATGACAGTGAAAACATTCAACTGTATAACTTGTCACAAATATTAACAGAAGTCAATTCGGAGGCTCTATAAAGCAAATTAAATATATCATGTGTAAGCAATGTGTATCAGCTACACCGCAACACAAATGAAAAGAGAACGTGTTGCTAGTAGCGAAGGGTGCAAAGTGAAAGGGTCAGTTGTTTTCATAGAGCCAGGAAACACGTCAATTCCTACCACAAATCCTGCTACAGAACATGGAGCCTCTTGACATCTCTCCGTAAGCACACAGCATTGCTTCCTTTCACAGTGCTACCGCTGTTGAGTAAGGTTCCGAGTCTTCAGTAGATGAGTAACTACGTGTTAGGTAGTTACCAACTACAGAAAGAGTATAATACTCTTCTCCAAGGGTATATTCCCACAATGTCTTCAAACAACTTTATTGCAAGCTAAATCTCTCCTTTGTTCTGACACTTGTTTTCCTGGTCTCATACCTATTTGAATACAGTCTGACCAAAAACATAACCAAGAAACCCAGAGTCAGTTTGCAGGTGGATCAGCTGCTGCCACGGTTCACCACACAGCTGTAGGAGTAATGGTGCCATCACAAGTGACATGGCAGGAGCGTATGGCTGATGGCAGTCTGCACCAGGTTTGACTTAAAGCAGCCACAACAATAGAATTTTTGTGAAAAGAAGTAGAAGGTCGGAAGACCCCTAGTCAGCATGTTTGGGGGATCTACTAGACAAACACATTTGTCTTTATTCCTCTTAAGCTCTTTCATCGACTCAGGACTGGACTTTGAAATAATTATTTAACCGGTACCTTCCCGTATGCAGGCACTCTACCTCTTGCACACAGGAAGGAATTCGCCTCTTCCTCGATAAAGTTTAAACTGTAACATCACTTTGTATTTACCAAAGGCTGGGAATAAGTTCCATGAAGGTGCAGCTCCTATGGCCACCTAAGCCAGGACAACCAGGGCTCCTTCTCCCCCACCGTTCCTCAGCCTCCAGCCGCGCGGTCCCTCATCCCCCCATGCACCAGCTCTGCCACTCTGCAGGCTCTGACGCAAACGGGTTCATGTGCTTAGGCAGAAAATAGATAACTACGCTTACAGAAATGGTAAGAGCTGCAAGCACTGCCAGAGGGCTAGGGCGCGAGCAAAGGGCCGTGTTCCAGGGGGCCGGGGAGAGAAGCAGCAGAAGCGTGTGGAACTGCTTCCAACAGTTACCAAGATACTCCAGGAATAGAGGGCTCAAAGCTACAGCTACTCAGCCAGGCGAAGGCGGCATAGCCTTTCTAGCTGAGGTGCTGGAAGGCCACCAACACGTTTTACATCGCATTGAAATCAGAAAACTTTTTCTTACTTCCGTTTTCCTTCAACATATATTGCAGTGTTACCATCCATCACTTTAATTCTCCAACTGGTTAGGCAGACATTTTTCTGTTACAAAAGAAAAAATAAAACAAAACCCATCATTTTTAAATTAGACTAAGCTATGCAACATCACTAAGGCATTAGCAAAATAGAAATTAACTCCTGCATAACTTGAGAAGATATTTAGGCACCATCCTCCAGACCAGACAAACTGAAAACAACGTTTATACACATAATGTTGAATCATAATCAAGCTGGAGTCTAATGCACAAGTGAAGACAGGAATTTAAATTATAGAAACTGGGAGTAATTTAATGTTGACTTTCAGACGACAGAGTCATTGGCCAAGACCTCTAGCAAACCCAGAAAGCTCCTCACAAAGAACACCAACACTATGCCGTACCTCTTACACCTTGCCACCTCTCCTCCGTTACTGCTCAGAAAAAAGTTATCCACGAAAAAATAGAATTGTATTTATTAGCTACGTTATTGCTAAAATTTAGACAGTATCAAAATGGCTACATCTGATATTGCGAACTACTGCCACACGCGCAGCCGCAGGACCTCCAGTTCTGCATTAAATAGCCAGCAGGCCAGTTGCACTTGAGTTGCAGTTTGGAAAACTGTGTGAAACACACTGCTTTGTTTTAAAAAAAGCTTCTCAGAAAACCATCTTTTAATCTCCGGAACTATCACTATTGCTCCTCACAACTTCAGTTAATAAACTCCAGATCTTTTCGTGAATGATGTTAGCCTTCTGACCATCAGCCTTGACTCCACTGGAGACCCTACCAATGATTTAACCCTGACTGAGGAAAGGTACCCGACACGTACAGCCGGCACCGCCTGATGCCCAGATCCGTAGTGTCCGATAACAACATCTCTTTCAGCATCTTCTACTCAGCTACAAGTCTCTAATATTAACGGATATCTGTTCCTTATCTAAATCAAAGCTCATCATAAAGGTAACTTTTTTGGTTTAATACAAGAAAACACATCACACATGCTTGGCAACGGTGAGGGAGAAACAATTAACTTGCTTAACTTGGAGAGAGCTGCAATCCCACAGATTTCTCCAGGGAACAAAGGAAACTCAAGCCTCGGGAAGGTATGCTTCCACCAGTTTCCTAGGGTAATCCCCGAGGAACGCAGCGTGCTTCAAAATACACCGCTCTCCTTGAGATTTATTCAGAAAGCTGTAAATACTGCCAAGCACGTATTGAATTGAAAATGAGATCTGCAGACTAGTCTCCTAGGAAAAGATTCCTGTCCCACTTAATGCAACGGAAGTTTGGATGTTCTGGAGGAAAGCCAAGCCTTTCACCTCCCCGTCAGCCCTGCAGCCAGTTAATTCCAGAACCACCCCTAGCCCACAGCTGGGAAAGAGCTCTCCTCCTCGGCGTGGCATAGGCAGCCAAGAGCTGGACTGGCCACTGATTTGTTTCACGTCCATCAGACCAACACGTGGCAATTAACATATTAAACAGATGATGTAGGAGGCTCCTTCAGGTAGAGAACTCTTACAGCCCATACCGTGGCTTGTGAATGCTAAAACAAAAGGCCTTCTTTTATATAAAAAAACCAAAACCAATAAAAAGCCCCCCTGAACATTGTCATCTTGGAGTACGGGAAAAAAGAAATCCTCTTGGTGGGAAAGCGTTTACTAGTAAGATCTAATAAAATAAGTTTATTCTCTTCTGAGTGCTCATTACTTTTGACAAGAAAAAATAAATAAATCACAACTACGAGCTACAAGCAGCCACAGGAATATACCAGCTGCCCTAAAGTATTAAGTTCTCCCACCTCTTTGTCTGCTTTGCCAGCAACTTGGTCTGCGTGAGGTTTATCCAGAGACACCATACAGCCTTCTTTCGGCTTTTGCTTCCTTGGAATGTGGACTTTGGGAGAAGAGAGCATAATACTACACAAGCACTGTGAGGGCTTTTGAGAATTAGTCTCCAGCATCTTTTCTACTCCATGAGCAGCTGGTTTATTACTTGGCTGCAACTCTCGTCGGTCTTGATGAAGTTCAGTACGTTTTGCTTCTCTGGTTCCCCACCTTTCTTCTAACTGATCCCCATTTTTAAAAGGGGCGGAGATTAAATTCACAGAACTAGTCACTGTGTTTTGAGACATTTCATCATCAGCATCCATTGATTCCATAAGGAAATTGTCCTGATCATCCTTATCAGTGGCCGCACACTCTGTAGGATTGTTCCTGAGCTGCTCAGCAAAAGCAGATTTGACTAATGGCTTTTCTGCAGTTGTGGAAGGAGAAACGTTCTGCTTGATTGGGTTTGAAGCTGTTGGATCTGCCCATTTAAAAAAAAAAAAAAGGAATAACGAAGAAATTAGTGATATTTGAGAACTAATAAAAAATACACTCATAAAGTTAGCTCCATTTTTAATAAGAGGAGGTTGTATTGATTAGCACCGCAACAACTGTGAAAGTGCTGCCTATTTCAATGGTTAATGTTAACAGCAAGTCACTCTTTGGATTTGTTCCGACTAGCTTTTCCGCACCGCCAGATCCATACCCCCGCTGCTAAACCTACAGATACCCCACTTTCCCCAAACCAAGCTAACGCACACCATATCCATTACCAGCAAGCCTTTACTGTTCTTCCTGTCTTGTCTTTAATGAATCCTCCTTGCAAAGCAAAAAAAAAATCTGTTTTCCCAAAAACCAAAATCTCAAATATTTCCACCTTTCCAGACTTCCAGTTCTGGACTCATAGCCACTGCTGCTATGCCGGGAGCTACAAGCATTGGGGTTTGAGCTTTCCGATAAATTAAGTTTAGTTTTGAAGCCGAACACCACTAAGACTTTGGCACGCATCATTTTCTTCATCTGCATTTTCAAAACTGAATTACAGGACAGAAGCATATACAGGGTTGCGATCACGTAACAATATGGAAAACAAACAAATACAAAAGAATTTCTCACGGAACCAAACCTTTTCCCTTTCTGTATTAAAAGCTAAGGAGGGGGGGAAGAGCCAGCAAATAAGAGGTTTAGCATTTTTCCACCAAGTTTCACATGCAAATGGCAAAGTGTTACACCCAGTCTCTAAAGAGCTCTTGACCACATCAGGAGCCTGAAGTCAGGTGGCTTTCGTGGTCAGAAGAGAAGACGGTGCACTCCGACAGACTAATGGTGTCAAGCTTCAAGGTCAGAAGCCCACAGCCCTGAATCACAGTGACACCAAGCCTAATGCCATCCCAGGTTTGAAAAGGCAGATTGGCAGGTTTCTTGCTCCATTTTCCACCGCGCGCAGACTATAATGATACTCCGCCAAAGCACGTGAGAGATTATAAACCAAAACAGAAACCCTGAAGTCAAGGAAGTATTTGAAGTGTTTTTAAGAGCAATACCAAGTACCTTTTTGCTGCTGCAATTTCCGCTTTATACGCAAGAAAAACTTCTGAGGGGATTCCAATACAAGAGGGTCTACGGCTAGTGCTTTCGTGGTTCGGTTCTCAGGAATCCGAGTGCAAAGTAATTCTGGAAAATAATAACACACACAAAAAAAATCTTTGAATTTGGGGAAGAAAAACATTTTACTGTGGGGGGCAGGGAAGGCAAAATACATACTTTGTAAGATACTAAACTCCACTATAAAACCATATGCTTTCTTTTCTTTCCCAAGATGGACAGGCAATGGGACCTTTCCCTGTCCACCAGGGGGTTAGCTGTTGTGTTGCCTCAGCTGCACGTGAGAAACACCCTCAGGTGTGTGTCTGCACGTCTGATGTAACCCAGCCCACAGGGATCAACAGGAGTTTGGAGGTGCCTACAAATGGGATGTGCTTCATAGTAGTAAGGTCCAACGAGCAGCACCAATACTCACCCCTTCTGATATTCAATCAAGAGTCGTTATCAATTTGTGACGTGATGATGCAAGTGCAAAAATATAACTTTTGGAAATCCGTTGTCAAAAAGAAAATAAAACTTTAGGAGCTTCCAATTTTTATAAAAATCATAGAACCACAGAACAGTTTGGGCTGGAAGGGACCTTTCAAGGCCATCTACTCCAACCCCCTGCCATGAGCAGGGACATCCCCAACTAGATCAGGTTGCCCAGAGCCCCGTCCAGCCTGACCTGGAATGTTTCCAGGGATGGGGCATCTCCCACCTCTCTGGGCAACCTGTGCCAGGGCCTCACCACCCTCAGCGTGAAAAACTTCTTCCTTCTGTCTAGTCTAAATCTCCCCTCCTTTAGTTTAAAACCATCACCCCTTGTCCTGTCACAGCAGGCCCTGCTGAAAAGTTTTTTCCCCATCTTTCCTATAAGCCCCTTCAGGTACTGGAAGGCTGCAATAAGGTCTCCCTGGAGCCTTCTCTTCTCCAGGCTGAACAACCCCAGCTCTCTCAGCCTGTCTCCATAGCAGAGCTGCTCCAGCCCTCGGATCATCTCCGTGGCCTCCTCTGGCCCCGCTCCAGCAGGTCCATGTCCTTCTTGTGCTGAGGCCCCAGTGCTGGAGACAGCACTGCAGGGGGGTCTCCCCAGAGCGGAGCAGAGGGGCAGAATCCCCTCCCTCGCCCTGCTGGCCACGTTGCTGGGGATGCAGCCCAGGGCACGGGTGGCTTTCTGGGCTGCAAGCGCACAGTGCCGGCTCATGTCCAGCTTTTCATCCCCCAGTACCCCCAAGTCCTTCTCGGCAGGGCTGCTCTCCATCCCTACATCCCCCAGCCTGGATTGATACCAGGGGTTGCTCCGACCCAGGTGCAGGACCTTGCACTTGGCCTTGTTGAACCTCATGAGGTTCACCTGGGCCCACCTCTCGAGCTTGTCCAGGTCCCTCTGGATGGCATCCCATCCCTCAGGTGTGTCCACTGCACCACTCAGCTGGGTGTTGTCCACAACCTTGCTGAGGGTGCCCTTGATTCCACTGTCTGTGTCATGGATGAAGATATTAGAGAGTACTGGTCCCAGTAGGGACCCCTGAGGGACACCACTTGTCACCGATCTCCATCTGGACGTTGAGCTGTTGACCACTACCCTCTGGATGTGACTGTCCAACCAATTCCTCATCCACTGAACAGGCCACCCATCAAATCCGTATCTCTCCAATTTAGAGAGAAGGATGTTGTGGGGGACCGTGTCAAAGGCCTTACAGAAGTCCAGACAGACGACATCCATAGTTCCTCCCTTGTCCACTGATGTAGTCACTCCATCACAGAAGGCCACTAGGTTGGTCAGGCAGGACTTGCCCTTGGTGAAGCCGTGCTGGCTGTCTCCAGTCACCTCCCTGTCCTCCATGTGTCCCAGCACAGCTTCTAGGAGGATCTGCTCCATGATCTTCCCAGGCACAGAGGTGAGGCTGATGGGTCGGTAGGTCCCAGAGTTCTCCTTCCTACCTTTTTGGAAAATGGGTGCAATGTTTCCCTTTTTTCAGCCACCATAATAGTAATTTAATCTCATTTTTATTGTATCCAACAGAAATAATTAAAGTAACGAGTGGTTTTATGTTGCAGCAAGGAGATTTAGGAAGACATTTTCATATCTAACCATAAAATGAGGGCACTGCCTCCTTCATAACAGCAAGTTCTTTCGAGAACAACTTGATAACCCCCCCAGTGAAAACAGCGTACAGCTGCCCATGCTACTGGCCAGATAAGACAGGCTGAGCAGCGAGCCTGGCTTTCTGCAATTATTCCTTAAAATGAACACTGACAAATGAAGTAGGTCTTAACCCGCATCCAAAAAGTTTAGTGGTTAAAACTTTAGTACAGGAGATTCATAAGTACTGTACTTCAAAGAGGAATACGTGTAGAGATGAAGCGGAACCCTTCTGAAAAGCCAGCCAATACTTTAGTGGGTTTCCCACTCTGGGTGATCATAGCATGAGAATAACATGGCACCGCCGCAAGACACCTTCCTCTTTAAAATATCTGTGTTACCTTTACAGAGACACAGCTCCGGGACACAAACCAGAAGGAAGGCCATTCCTACCCGCCTATGGTGGCTACGGGACCTTTCTTGGGAGGGGGCCCAGTGCTCGCAAGTTCACATGACACCAACCAGTCAGAAACAGAAGATGCACTGGAAAAGCCATCAGGTTGCCCAGAGAAATGCCCCAGGACCACAAAACCCAAACAATTCCTCCACGAACCTTTCTCCTTTCTGTATTGACTGTAAGGAGCAGCTAAAAGAATTGGTTGTTTTGATTTTTTAACTTATAAAGCATAATTCTCAGGTTTTCAAGATATTGCAAAGGGTCAATCCCATTCACAAGCAGAACAGAGGGAGCAGTTAAAGCCAGAGTGAGCAAGAAAGGGAGAAAATACTATGGGAAGGATTCCTCTAAGGTAAAGACAGGGGAAGAGAAATCAACCATGGTACAGACACATTTTACCATCAAAAAAACCCTCTCCATCCCAGCTTTTTAGGGGGGAAAACCAGTACTGGTACCAGTATTTCTTACACCTATGAACACGCACTGGCTGCTTTTTCCAGAGCCTGGAAGAGCCGCAAGCGAAACGCAGAGGAAGTTGCACCGAGCTAACTGGTAAACATGAGACACATTTCCCGGAGAAGCCATCGAACAAACCTTTTCCCGGCTGGATACTCCCACCCGGCACCTCGGCGGGTCCATGCCGACCTTCTGCTGTCACAGGTTTCTTACGCCTCCGCCCGGGCTCCGCGGGATTTAGGATGGGAGTCAGGATCTGGTCGCTGCCGCAGCTCCTCTGCGGGGCCTTTCCCGCGGGCAGCCCGGGGTCCTGCTTCTGCCGCGACGCCCTGGCCTTCATCCGCTGGAAGATTTTGGCCGGGGACTCGTGGGCGGGAGGCTCGCTCGCCTGGCGCTTCAGCCACCGCCCGGGGCCGGGGCCGGGCCCGGGGCCGGCCCGGATCTCGCTGACATCCAGCGGCTCCTGGCCGCCCGCGCTGCCCGCCAGCAGCGTGGACTGGAAGACGCCGCCGGGCGCCGGCCCTCTGGCGCGGCTCTCCCCGCGGCCCGCCGGCTCTGCGGCGGCCTTGTGGGCGCCCTGGTACCTCAGGAGCTCCTTCAGGGGGGTCAGCGTACCCGCGGGGACGCTGCTGAGGTACACCGACCGGCACGGCAGCTCTCCCCGGCGGTGGGCGCCGGCGAGGGCTCGGGTGGGCGTCACGATCATCTCGGCGCGGCCCCTCACGCCGGTCTCTCCCCGCAGCGCCGCGCTCCCCCTCAGACGCCGACGGCGGCGGCGCCAGGCCCCGCGCGCGCCGCGGCGCAGCCCGCCATAGCTGTTAGAGGATTTGAGCGCAGCCGCCGCGCCCGGATTGGTGGAGAGACCTCGTGGCGTCACTGCCCGCCTGGGCGGCGAGAAGCAGTGGCGGGGGGGGTGGGGTGGGGAATGCTGCCGACCGGAAGTTGCGGAACGACATTTAGGGAGACAGCAGGCGGGCTCTCTGCCGCGGCTTCCCTGGCGGGGGTGGTTCAGTCCGCCCCGCCCCGCGCGGTGGGCGTGGCCCGCTGAGGCGCGGGCGGCTGAGGCGGCCGCCGCCGGGGGGGGGGAGAAAAGGGGCGGCTGCGGGGCCAAAAGGGGCGGCTGCGGGGCCGGCGCTGACGCGGCGCGGTCGGAGCGCTGTTGGCGCTCGGAGGAGGTCTCCCCGTGTTGAGGAGGCAGCGGCCGGGTTGAGCCGCTGGCGAGAGGAGGGCGAGCTGGGCGCCGGGGGGTTTGCCGCCCGGCGCCTCTGGCGAAGGGCCCTGAACCCGCCAGCCGGCGCCCGGGCAGCCCGTGCGAACGCTGAGAGAGCGGGGCTGTCGGTGTTAGGAGGACGAGCCCGCCAGGAAAAGGTGACAGGCTGGTGGCAGGCCCGCGGATCAGCAGAGGTGACTTGGCCCAGGGCGCCGGGACCGAGCCTGCGGTCCTGCCACAGGCCTTCAGAGAGCGGGGTCGGAGCCTGCAGGATGGAGCAGAACCGGGGTGCAGCCAGGGAGGCCTGTGTGCTCCTTGCTCCTGCGCTCAGGTAAAGTAAGAGCAGAGAAAGCGAGTGTAAAGAGCTCACTAGCACACTTCAGCAGTATCAGGACTTACATTTGCTGTTAGGATCTGGCCTGCAAAGTGACCCTGAGCTGTCACGATGTGTAGGTTTTTTAAAAGGCAACAATAAATCCAGTCTATAACCGTTAGCTTAAATTAGGGTGGTAACGAGAGCTCTGAAAACATAGGCAAGGTGTTGTCTCTGTCTTGGCAGAAAGATTAAGTGGTAGAGTTTCATATTTCAAGTGGGAAAGGAGGGAAGTTACTTGCATAATACATCTAACAGGCATCCACAGCTTTGCCCAGCAGCTGGGCTCTCCTAGCTAATAAGAAGGCACAGTGGGATCAGGTGTGCCTGTCACTTACATTAGTCCCAGTAGGTAGGCTTAGAAATTCAGTTTCAGGTAAGAAATGACCTCAATGTTTACTGTAATTGACCAAATGCCCATTAATAAGAAAGTAGCTACATCAAAAAAAAAAAAAGGTAGTTATGCTGGATATTTTGGGGTTCTATTTGGTATTTTGCAACTTAATTTTTTTTTGGTAATTAAAGTCTTTGGGCTTCTTACAGGAAATGCACGTGCTAATTAATGGCCCAGATTATATAGCAGACAATGATCCTGTGCTTGCTGCTACACAAACTTTCTAACAATTCATATGCAGAGGAGAAAAATCCAGGTACGCTGTTGGCAGTGTTAAGAATCAAAGGTAGGTGTGTCTCTGGGGAGTGGGGTCATCAGCTATAAAGAAAATAGTTCAGTGAGAAGCATGTTTTGTGAGAATAGATTATATTGGAGCCTCTTGGTGTGAAACCTCTTGGTTTCACATGCTTCTGAGCTGCTCCACCGGGTGAAGAAGAGAAAGAGTATCTACTACAGGGATTAAAATCTGTCAGTGAATAAGCTGGGCAAGTGCTGCCTGTTACACAGTGGTGTGTGGATGCTCAGAGGCCAAGAACAAGTGTTTCGGAAGGCCTTCAGTCACAGAAGGGATCTCTGCAAGCTGGACTGGCTCTTCTGGTGCCTGCTGCTGGCCTCGGCGCCCTGCGCTGTTCCGTCTGCGGCAGCTTGCGGAGCTGGGGTCTGAGGGAAGTGATGGGGCTGGCAGCCATGTTGCTGGGGAGGGCAACTGGAGAAGGCAAGGGGGAGAATGAAAGAAGAGCATGAAAAAGTCAAATCAGGAACGGCAAGAGAAGGCTGCGTTTATGTTTTACATTAGTTGTTGTATGTCTGATTGTGGTTTGTATAGAATTCACTGTCCCTGCAGCTGGTGTGGTCTCAGCCTGGCTAGCACAGCGCTGGTCAGCTGAAAGTAGCAGAGCAATCTGTTTGATACGCTGTAATATTATGGGTTTCTGATGGTGTGTATTGCACTATAATGGTCCAGCTGCTCTTAAAAAGCAAAAAAACCTACATTCAACCCACAATTTATTCCTTATCTCTAATGAAATCTTAGTGCTACCATAGTGTCTTAAATACTTACCAGCTTTTGCCTAAGTAATCAAAAGCAAATAAAATTTGTTTTGCTCCAGTTCCTTGCAGAAGCCATCATACTTTTTCTTCCTTTCAGGGGAAAAAAAAAAAAGTAGGATCCACAGAAAGTTGAGTGAGTGGTAGTTCCTTCTTTCTAGTAAAAGATAGGTTTGTGAGATTTGGGGGTGTAGTTTAGATAGCTGTAGATGCCTATACTTATTATAAACTTTGTTAACAGGGCAAAGTGAGTCCCCTTCTGTACACACTACTGGATGCCAGTGAAGCTTCCTAAATAGCATTTCTTGAATACTTTTTAAGCTTGTTTGCTGATTCTTTGTTCCATAGTGGAGAGAGCAGGTTGATTGTAGAGAGAAGAAAGAATAATCCAGACTAAGTACAGAAAGCTGTAAAAGAATGGGTAGAATAGTTTGATTTTTGTTGGGTAGCGTGAGTTCAGGTACTGTGTGTAGTTGGAGCAGCAGCTGCGTACCCAGGAGGGCTTATTCTGTGGGAGAGCAGATACATCTGGAGGCAAAAAGTGCAAATTCTTTAGCTCAAGGCCACACCTCCAAGTCATGGCTACCTGATCGCTTTATCAGGGCTTTGTGCTGTGGGCTTAAAAGGAGACATACATATTTTACTCATTAGAATGCATCTATTTCAATGTCAGCAATTACAAGAAAGGACCTGAAAACAGGTGTCCTGACTCGACAGTTAGTTTTCTTTGAGCAGACTGCTGATGCCAATAAAAGTCTCCCTGGAATAAAGGTTTCTTCATGGGACTGATCATGATTGCATTATAAAGGGGTTTCCGAGGTACTTTTTTCAAACTTTCTGCTTCTGTTTAGTTTCTGGTGGAGATGCAATCCACGCTGTTGAGCTTAAGGCACCACTTAGAGCCGCATGAATGTAGGTAGCGTATGCAACCTATAGACCTGCTTCTGTCAGCTGCTTGCTGTGGGCCCCTTAGAGCTGATTCACCAGCCACCACGATCATAGATACTCATGTGGAAAGAAATGACACGCGTGCAAATCTCAAATGTCATTCTCCTGACTGGTCTCGTATAAGCTATTTTGGGAGCAGCTGCAAAGATACAAGCTGCAAAGTCCGTGTTGTAGATTGCATGTGAAGTCCAGTAACCTCAGAGCCAGATCTGTAGTGTGTGGTTAAACTGGAAAAAAACCTTGTATGCTGTTTGGCTCAGGGGTGCATGCTTTTTCGCATTTTTTTCATGTGAAATACTTAAGATTTTCTCTTTTTTGGGGGGGGGTCCTTTTAGCAGGTATTGTCAATTAAGTAATCCTGAAAATTATGCCTCTGTACTAATTATATGTGTATATAAGAATGAACGTCTGGAGTCCTATGAGTGGTTTTACCTTATTGCAGTCTGGCAGTCACTCTTCTGCATAATGTTGTGTCCCGGAGAGGTGCCTAACAAATGAAAGACCAAGGGGACAAACAGATTCTGAGTCCTTTGTCGCCTGCGGTACCCAGAGAAAATGCCAAATGTTCTGTGTTCCCCAAACAAGGCTCCAATGGGAGAAATAGAGCAAAGGGAGGGAGCTTGTTTAAAATTAAATCTTTTACTGTATCCTGTTTAGCCAAGATAGATTGCTGTTGATAATTAAAGAAATGTCTCTTGCCCTCGGGGCTTCCATTCCGTATTCCTATAGTTATTGTGAAGCTCTGTGAAGAAGCTTAGTCTTTTATTGCTTCTTTCCTTTCTGGAGCTGTTTTTCTGTTAGCTTAGTAATTACGTTGGTCATATCTACACATCTGCCTAGCTAACTGTTGTGTAACTTACTATCGATATCCTTACTGCGTTTTACCCATTTTTTTAATGAAAGGCATACTCCCATTTCTGGGAGAAAAATAACTGTTGTCTGAATTTTCCATACTTTTTCATCATTCAGTTTGTCCTTCATTCAGATTTTTAAGATTTTAAATCAATTAATTGTATGGCTGAAAAAAACCCTTCTGCTTCCTTTGTTGGGAAGAGGGGGCAGAAGCAAATACTCATATTTCATATATGTATACATATAGGTATATACAGGATGGTTTATTACTGGCTCTAAAATCCAAAAATACAGAATAATCTTCATTAAACCTAATTAAACCTTTTCCTGTTGCAAATTACCGATGGACTTTATTTCATCTTGGCTCTCTAGCCTATGTTTTACTTTCCTGTTTCCTTTGTAGGATGATCTTGGGGCAGCTGAATGAATCAGTAAAGCTATTAGCTGTGGAATCTTTACCTCAGCTTGCTTCAGTTTCCAGAGAGTTGGAAGGTGTTCAGTGAATTAACAGTCAGAGTCCTGAAGACAAAAATGATCTTGTGGTTAGGCAGGCGAGTATTCTCTGGGAGAACTTTGTGCTGTGTCCCGCCTGCTTCTGACCGAGCTCAGCAAATGTCCTGAAGCAACACTTTCATGGGCAGACTCTTACAGGGATTATTCAGTTTTCTGAGAGCCTGATTACTGAAAGTCCCAGGTACTTGTGAGACCTGCTGGAGTCCGTCGGGATGGCTGAGCTGCACGGACAGTGTGGTCTGGAGAGTGTGGCTGAGCCTCTGCTCAGGCCGGCTGCTCGTTCTGCCCCTGCACCACACTGGTCTTTGCCACAGCAGTTTGGTCTTTTCTCCTCACAGTGGGGATGGGGAGGTTTCTTATGGCTTTTTGATGACCTTAATGGAAATTTTGGAGGCATGTATGTTTTTAATTACATTAGAGAAGTGATAGCCTATGCCAGTCACTTGCTGCAGTTACCAGAAGAAATTTTGATGGTGATAATTGGATTCCTTCTTCCTGTAGAAAAAAATTGTGCCTGCTACCTATTGTCTTAGAAAATACATGGCTGACTGTCCCCTTTTGGGTCCAAAGAGCGCTGAGTCCTGCCGTGGCTAAGCACTGCCAGTGCCGAGCTCAGAAGGGACATTGTGTCTGTAAGCGCGGGAGTCTCCTTCATCAGTGGAGGCAGATGGTGATGTTTTGTCCCAGCCTGCTAAGTGTGACTGAGGATTCTCTCCAGCCTGAGGGTCTGCCTGAGGCATTTCAGATGCTCAAAGACCTCCAGGAGCAACACTTGAAAACAAGCGTATTCTGTCTGAAAGAAGCACAGTGGAGGGAGTTCTGCATTTCCCCCCACTTGCTATTGTGGCTCCCGAATGCCTTTGGACCGAACAGACGTCCTCACGTCTGTGTGTTCTCTCTGCTGGGAGAAATGTCTGCAGGATGTTGTACTCCATTTTCCAAAGATGGGGAACTTTATCCTCCTTCTCTCCCAGGTAGAAAGAGCTTTGTGTTCTGAGATGACTTTCCATAAAACTAATTTACCTGGTCTTCTCAACACCAGCCAGAATTAATAAATTAATGGGATTAGTCAGGATAGTTAAGCATAAATTTAACCACTCGTAACATTAAAAGGAAGGGTGGAAATCTGTGGAGTACTCCAAACACAACATTTATGCAACTTTTTGCACATTGACTCGCAGGCTGAGGCCTTGCTCAAACTTCTCTGGCATCAAAACAGAGCCGCGTGAAGCCCTGCTGCAGGACATATTTCGGACAAACAGAATAATTGTTGAGCGCAACATCAGTAAAGTGTCTCATGTTGGCTTCAGTCTGAGGCCTGCAACTGGAGAGAGCTCTCAGAGGATGTTCTTTCAGCATTTATATTTTGTTTCAGATTTAAAGGTCGTTTAACAAATAATTTTAAGAACATTTCTGGTTCCTGAACCCCTAGCTATACCTGTATCCTCTCTAGGTCACGTGCTAACGGTCAGTTACTTTGAATATTGGTCAGACTTCCTAGATAAAGGCCTTGCTATAAGTTGACTAAATTAGATCAGATTTGAAGTTTCACTTAAATGACGTTGATTAATTGAAATGCACTCGCCTATGGGCTTCTTTACTTGCCCTTGCTCTAAATGTCATATACTGATGTAAACATGACCACTGCAAGAACTCTGGTGGAACTTGTGTGGTTGGACAGGAGCAGCCTTTTGGTAAATACCTTGTTTGCTTCCCTTTTTTTTTTTTCCCCTCCCCATGCTTCAGTGCAAGCACTGTTCTAGCATTTCTACTTCATATACCAGTCTCAAAGTAGTGAGGTTATAGCTGTCTGACAGAGCATTTGCTCTACCATTTCTTCATCAGCAGGTCACTGCTGTCCACCTGACAGAGTTCCTGTCAGACTCCAAGAATGTCTTTGGACAAACTGGCACAGGTTGCCCAGAGAGGTGGTGGATGCCCCATCCCTGGAAACATTCCAGGTCAGGCTGGACGGGGCTCTGGGCAACCGGATCTAGTTGGGGATGTCCCTGCTCATGGCAGGGCCTTGGACTAGATGGCCTTGAAAAGTCCCTTCCAACCCAAACTGTTCTATAATTCTATGCAATTCTGAAGAACCTTCCAAAGCTGAGAGAATTAACTCTTACATGTGAGTAGGCTCTATGCTGTTGAGGGGACTCAGTCATACAGGTTTGTGATCTCTTAAATGCTCTTGACGCAGTGAATTTATTTGTGTGGATGTGCGTAACACAACTGTTCCTTTGAAGGAAAATAAGAAAGAAAACTAAAAGCTTCCACTAGCGCAGTGCTGCTCCGTGCAGCTCGTGATGCTGTGGTTTCCGATGGCGTGCCTTTGACGGGATCTTGTTCGGCTTGGCTAAAATGGGGCTTCTGCAAGGACTTCCTTGTCGTTACTGGAAACATGAAACAGATTTAAGAAGCCATTCCAGATTTTGATATCGGAACAAACTGATTTGTCTTCTAAGTGCAACTGCTTGCAAAATGTCTAATAAGTTTATTTTTTTTAAGTTCAATCTAACACAGTTTGGAATTCCCTAGTTTTCAAACATACGTATTGATTTTTCTGAAAAGTTCTGCTGATAGTCCATCAGGATGAAGGGGGTGTAGAAACAAACGATAACCGAATGATAACTGCTGTTCACTGCAGCAGGTCATTTATAAACAAAACCAGCTGAAGTGTCTTTTGTGAGTCCGTGTGTCTGCCAGCTTGAGCAGTAAACAAATCCTGATTTTTCTGTACAAACACTTCTGAGTGAAAGCACTACCTGTTACTGACAGAACACCGCCACTCTCTCCTGTAGGTGACAATGGGTTGCTGCCATCAAAATTTATTTTATTTTATTCTTTTGCCTCTTCCGAATGGTGTAATATTACTTATGTTCTCAGCCAGCAGCTCAGGGGGAGGGAAGAGGGAGTGGAAAAGGAGGCCGTGGTTTAGGGATATCAGAAAAATAATGAAATGAAATTAATGAAGAAATGAAATGTCACTCTTCAAACATCTGACATCATGAAAACCGACTAATGCGTTTTGAATCTGGACCTACCTTTTAATACAAGACAGTAATTACTACCTTGGATAACTGTGGTTCCCTAATTGCTTTTTGTGAAGAGTTTTTCAGAAGCCTCTAGGGATTCAGAATAAAACTTTTGAACCAATTTTGTCTCTGGTCTCTTGTTCATTCTGATATGTGACTGAGGGATGATTTTGTTTGCAGAGGTCATAATGTGTATTTCTCATCAAAATAAGCTGGGTGATTTTCACAGACCAGAAATAGTTTATGCCTAAATGAAGTTTTTGATCAGTGATTTCCAATGTACCTTTGAGATTTTCCGTGGCCAGGAGTACACCACTTGTTATGATTTAGAGATCTGGCTATTTTTTGTTTGGAAAAGCACTGGATTTATGATCAGGTGCTAACGTTTTTTTTTAAAAACTGGCACATCAAATCGCTGTGAACAGTTTGCTTCCCAAAACCGTGTTCGTATCCAGTGGAAAAATTATAGTACCTTTTGTGTCAAGGGAGTGGGGTCAGGATATGCAGTGGCAGTTCTGTGGAGCAGCTGGTACATTCAGTTGTGCTTACCCTGGAGTAACTTCTGCATGCACCTGTGCACTCAGTGTAGTAAGCCTCTGTAAAGCTGTGCACGCGGGAAAGTTCTTGACTTAAGCTTCATGTTCTGTGTAGGAACCTTTTCTTGTTTGGAAGTTTTCCAGTACTTCTCTGTTTGTCCCCTCCCCACCACCAAAATTCAGCGATACCATTTCTGGATATTTGCTCCGAGTCCTCCCTGTGGTTTTGTCCTGAACAAAACTTGGCGTATCTTCCTTTGTGGTCCTGGTCTTCGGCTCTCTACTGCTTTTCTAGTTCTTTTCTCACTCTTAAAAAATATTCTATCATTAAAATGCAGAGTTTCTAGTTACCCTTTAATTCTTACTGTTTCTTTCTCATTGTTGTATTTTCACAACAGTTCATTCTTCTAATGGATGTTATGGATAGTACGTGAGAGTCACGTGTATAGCGGTTCCATTCCGTGCTATGCCGACTCCTGAAAACAGCTTCTAACCAAAGGAATCCAGAAACGTGACCTCACATTGGTAATGTCACAGCCCCCGTAATGAATACTAAGCCAAGGCTGTATGACAGTCCATCAGTGTTCCTCCTAAAGGTAGTTACTCATGATTTCAGTTAAACGTGGTGTGTGTGTGGCCATGTCGAATTGTTCCTAACTCTGAAATTAAAACAGTGAGAAGAGGAGCTGATGTGAAGAGAATCTTTTGAAAGAACTTTAGTTAGCCCATATATTTCTTTGGAAAATGTCATTCTAATTGACAGGTTTACTTTGGAATAAGGCTTGAATGTCGTTCTCTAATGTCAGGTGTGGGATAGACGAGTGCCGTAAAAGGTAATGGCTGTGTGTCAGAACAGTAACGCCGTGAGGGTTTGATGCTATGAAGTTTCCCGTTAGACTCTGAATACCCTCTGCCGGTGCTTTTCATGTTGGTCCCTCAGGCCTCCCCTCCGCGGCTGGGATACCTGTCAGGCTGTTATCAACCAAAATCTTTTGACAAGTAGAGACCACACTGAAAGCCAACCTTGTTCTGCTTGTTACCAGCGTGTTGTCTTGCTGCAGCATGTCACCATGTGTCTGTTTTAGCCTTTCTTCTGTTTCATGTAAAATAGCAAGCGAGATTACTGTGTGAACACCATTTTGATAGAGCAGTTGCAGGCATTTAAGAGCAGTATGTCACCTTACGATGAGTGAAGCTTGATGTGAGATTTTGACAGCTGTAAATCACTAGGCAGACACCGTAAGAGGACTTTGCAGGCAGCACTATTCAGCAGTGGATGTATGGAATTTATTATTTGGTGCATGGATTTTGCTCTCGTTTTATTAACAGTGAATTAATTCGCATTCATTTTGTTCATGCTTATTTAGTAATTTTGGTGGAATGCAAATGTGTTAGTGAAACTAATTTGTTCTGCTGTGAAAGATTTGCTCTTTGTTCAAGCTTTATTCACGACTGAAAAGATATTCAGGCAAATAATGGACTGAAAGCTTGAATGACATGGTCTGCGTTAACCGGTGTGCTAACATGTTGTTCTTTAGAATATTCTGCAGTAGGTGCACGTGATGAAATGATAAAAAGAGAAGAAAGAAGTGGGTCTGGGTTTATGTTGCCTTCTCAGAAGACTTTCTGGATGGAATGCTGGCAATATTTGTGATTTTTTGACCATACTATCAGACCATTTGGATTTACATTTAAAAAAAATAAAATAAGACTTTCAGAAATGTGCTTCTGTTCTAAAACCTTCAGGAAAGATGGATGGAGCTGTTGGACTAGCTGATTGAAGTGGCACTTTGCTCTTTCTTCAAAATCAACAATCAGATTTAGAGCTACTGGTCCAGTTCTGGAGCTGCTGGAAAGAATGTCAACACGAGCCGAGAAGGGGATATTAATTAGTGCCCATTGGGAATCTGTCTCACTGTGCTGTTACCAAAGGCCTGTTACTCAGTCTTGTGAAGAGACTTCTTGTTCTGATAATTGTACCACTCTTGCAAGAGAGGATCTGGCCTGGGATGTGGGTGTGGGTGTCATTTTGCATCCCTCTCTTTGACTACTAGAATTGGCTTCTGGAGGAAGGATGTGTGGAAGCGCACGACTAGTTAGCTAAGTAATATGCGAAATGAATCTCAGTCCTCTGGTGCAGGTGAGAGAAGCCCGTAAGATGGTGAGGGTGGCATGGGATTATCTACCATGGGGAGCTTGAAGAGAGGCCAGGGTTGATGAAAGACCTGGGACAGATCAAGCTCCTTCAGATAAGGGGAAATTGTCAGGAGCTCTGAGGAATGCTCTTGGACTGAACAGGAATTAGTTTGCTGCTAAAGTTATCCCAAGACCTTTGTTTAAGTCCGTGCAGTTGTAAGGGGTTAGACTATGGGTTGGTGTGATGTATGCCTTGTGCAGCTTGCTCACCCCTGTGCCCCTGCTGCTGTCTGGCTTCCTTGCTTTTAGCATTTCAGAGCATTTTTTCCTCTTCAGGAGTAGCCAACCCTTTCTGTCCTTACCATGCATGCTTTCCTTTTGCTTGCCTGTATTTCTCATTGTGGTTGGACGTGTTTATTACATTCCATCTTCACGCTGGCTGTTTCATGTGCTGATTGACATTCTGGCCTGCTCTTCCTGCCTCTCGCCTTGCTAATTGGATTTCTGTGAACTCTTCTCCTGCTGATTTAGCAATGGTGCTCAGAGCTGTGCGCCTTGTGCTTTTCTCTAGGGCTTTTATTTTTGTTCCTGTTTATTCTTATGCTTGGCATATCAATATCACCTATTGCAGTGCCAGGTCCGTCTCCCTTAGTAACCATGCACATCCTTTTCATTGTTATTTCACTGCGCAATCTGCTCTTTAAAATGAGTCTCTTAATAGCCCCTGTTCATTTTTTTTTTAAAGTTTCTCTACTGTTTCCCGGTCATTTGGTGATGTATTTGTTGTACTTTTCAGGAAGCTCAGAAGAGAACTAGAAACAGAACAGAGCCATGCTTTCCTGGAAGACATCATGGAGGATGGGCTGGGGTTGGCTTACTGGTTCCATAAAGCCAGTGAGATTCCCTGCATCCCTGAGGAGGAAGTGTGAGGCCTGATAGGGAATCCCAGATGAGCTATGGGCAGTTGGGATCAAAGATTAGGGGCTGAGCAGGAAGAGGTTTGAAATCAGAGGCCAAAGGTAGCCAAGGCAAAATTAGGACCTGAGGTCTGAGCAAGAAGCTGGAGGAGCCAAAGGCATGCCGAATCAAAGGCAGAAGCATGATCAGGGCCCTGGGTTGAGTGTCAGGAGATTGAAGAGCCTCTAATTTAAGGTAAATGCCAAGACAAGGAGCCAGAAGGACTGGTACAAGGTCAGTGGGCTGACCAGGAACAAAACCCACAGTGCTGAGCAGAAAGGCAAGAGGCAAAGCACAGGCACTGGGAGTGGCCAAGGGGCACACTGAGCACTTTGATTGTCTCCTACACCCACAGGTTACACATCAGACTCATGAGCTCAGGGTTTTGAGATGTTGTCCTCCTTTGTCACTAGAGCACAGACCTGAAAAAGTGGAGAAGAGCTGGGATGCAACTGGGATACAGAAAAGAGAAAGGACTGAACAAGATGGACTTGGCAGTGTTAGGTTTATGGTTGGACTCAATGATCTTAAAGGTCCCTTCCAACCTAAACCAGTCTATGATTCCGTGATTCTAAGATAGAGTACCTTGCAAACGGACTGGAACAGAAATGCAGTCAGCCTTCAGGTATACCAAATTACTCCTCATTCCTCTGAGCGAGGATGTTTGTAGAAGTCGTTTCAGTGGTTGGACTTGATGATCTTAAGGGTCTTTTCCAACCTAAATGATTCTATGATCTATTAAGCTGTTAGCGGGGAAGATGGAGTTGGTTCTGTTTAATTACAAGTTTCCAGTGATAATTACCTTTCAGGGCTGTGATGAAACAAGCATATACAAAGGGATAAAAAGAGAGGATAAAGAGCTGGAAGAATTACAGGTTTCTGATGGTACTCTCAGGAAGCAGGGCAACAGAGCTGAATGCTCTGGGCCTGCAGATCAGCCGTGACAGCCAGTGCTTGAGACTCTCTCATTTCCCTGATTAGAGATGTGCCTAGCTCCTGTGGTTAGCTTCTTCTCTAGGACAAGATATCCCAGGCTGACCAGAGCTGATTGCCCTCTCTTGCCGTGTTCTGTTAATGCTGCATAGTGCAGCTGGCGTCAGGATAAAGAGAAAAGCTGCAAGAGCAGGAAGAAGGTGATGGGGTGTGTGGGAGAGGGGCATGCAGAAGGGAAGATGGAAGAGGAGCTACAGGTTCCCATGTGGTCCCTCCGTGGTGCATAGCAAAGGTCAGAGAGCTGTATCTGTCTGTTCCCTAATGATACAGTCCTTGCCCCTCTTGTCAGTCCCTTTCAGGTGTGTTCTCTACCCTTTTCCCTTCCTAATTTCTGCTTTTATTTTTTTGAGGTCAGAGGGAACTCGTGGTGCATGGAATGGCCTATACGTCCCTGTTTTGCCCACCAGTGGGATCTAACTTCTAACACAGCAGTTTTCACTGTGGTATCAGCATTGTATTTCTGTGTTTGGTGCAATGGCCATAGCATGTTCCTTTGTCTATTGATATGATAATTTCTGTTTGGATTGCTTCAGTGTTTCACCCTTTCACACCTTTCCCATCGACAATTCCTTCTACAAACCTTTGTTCCCTTTCCCACTGCAAGTGCAAGCCTGCACAGCTCACATTAGAGGGATTCCTCCCTCTTCCTTTTCCCTTCCCCCTTTTTTGTTCACCCGTATCTTTTGTCTCCTAAGGGCATGAGTTTTCTAAGGCTGTGGCTGTCCGTGCAGGTGGAAGTTGTAAGTGAGACACCCACTGAGCCTATGCCCTAGGTTTCCTCTCTAGTCGAAGGAGAGGCAAACAAAGTAGCCTGTGAAGCCATGTGAAAGGAGATGTCTGAATGCCTGTTTCTTTCCACTGGGTGTGTGGAGATGATCAATGCAGGTGCAAAAGTCTGTGCTGCAGATGGCTGAAGTTAGATGAAGTGAATTCCTCCCTGCGTGTGCCCAACAGGGAGCCTGCCTTGGCTGGAGCTATAAATACAGCCATGTTACCAGCCTTGGCTTGCTCCAACAGGAATACCCTTTCCTGAATCTCAGAGCCAAGCAATAGCACAGACTGATTTGATGGCTGGGTCACACTGAGATAAGAAACATGTTTCTGCCTTAGCCTTGAAATTGCTTTTACTAGGTGGTTGTACTTCTTGGTGTTACTTGCAGGGTGTATATCGCTTCACTAGTTGTCTCTGGGGAATCATCACGGGAATACTGATAGAGGAACAAATGTGACCTCTAGAGGAGTACTCAGGATAGCTGTGATTACATGACAGATAAGCTAAAGAGCTATAAAAACTGTAAATGCTCTTGTTTCAGGACATCTGCTCAGCAAACCAGGGCTAGGAGAGAATGCCTCCTCAGAAATGCTGGTGCATACATGTTTTATAATTCTCTTTGTACATCAGCTATAACATACAGTCATAGGTCAGGACTGCTTATGCCAGGCACTGTACGAAAGTGTTCTAGAGGTATGTAAGCCATGTATAAGACAGAAGACAGTAGGTGGATGGGATGGAGCAGAGGAAAGCAATGAGGCAGCATTGGTCAGGGTGGTGAGCAGTGCTTTCAGCTTCCCCACGGTCTACATATGAGTGTTTTTGGCTGGTTTCATAAAGAAACAAGCTGTGCTGGTGTGCTGTGTCTCTACAGCCGTGTTGCTGTTCCTTCCCTTGCTCACCCCATACTCCTGGCCAGAGACTTTTGGTTTCATCAGTTCGTGTCAGTCACAGTTGATGCAGAATAGGAAACCCAAGTTTGGCGGGAAAAGAATAGTGACCAGATATGGGGAAAAGCCCCACCTCTGATCCATGTGTCCTAGTATTGGGTAGATGCCCATCTAGTGCCTGATCTGCAAGCCATCAGCACAGAAATGGTGGCTGAATTTGGGGTTCTGAATGAGACTGATGTTGTGCAGAGGTAAACGAGGACCAAAGGCAGAACTGGTGGGTGCCAACCGATGACTGCCATAGGCAGCAGGGAGGTCCTGGAGGACGACTGGGTTTTAGCTCAGGTGACGCTGAGAACCAGACAGAGAAGACAGAACGGAGAAGAAAGCAGGAACAAGGGAAGCTTTACTTAACTGTGAAGATGTATGTGCTGTGATTCAACACCTGCTAAACTCTGAGAGCTCTAGGTTTTAGTGGCTTAGGGGCAGACTCAGGAGGGGGATGTTTGGTAGTGTGGCAATTTGTAACTTCTTATAGAAGAAGCAAAAAGACTTAAAGCCTAAAATTGTTTTTAAGTATGCTAATTAAAATTTCCAAGGCCTATTCATTGTCATGATAGAAAAGTATCCCGTATGGACTCTAATCCAGTTTGGTTTGGTGTGTTGAGGTCCTATTAATGATCTAAATGTCTTCAGCTACAGTATTAAGCTGCTAACGTGCTAATTTGGCTAAGCATATTTTTATAAAGTTTAAAACCAAATTACTGCTGTTATTCAAACATTAGCAATATATTTGTTTTAAACTCTAAAAGGAGCTACTTCATAATTTGTTTTACAAAGATACATTTGGATAATGTATAAAAAAAGGCAGTTTCTTTGATCTATCTAACATTTTGCTTAAGTAAAATATGAGAAAAGTCTTTAAAATATTTTGTTGCTTAGAGATTATCCTCTTCATAAAACCTTTCAAAATTGGATTTTGTCATAAACAGTCACACTATCTTGGGTGCAGAGGCAAGAATAGCTAAGCTGTAGGGATCAGCCACTAAATGCCAAGTATTCCCTTTCAAGCCTCACTGGGCTGTGCGAAGTCGCACAAAATCTGTAAACAGATCGTGCATGTCTCCCCGATGCCACCCGTGGTACGTGCACTGGTAGGGGGTTCCTCATGTGAGAGAATATTTCCTTCTGCATCCAGAAGAGAGGCTCGACTGACATGCGTTTCCAGAGAGGAGGTACTGAAGAAGGAACAGCCCCGGGTTTCGTTCAAGCGGCTTTGGGGTGTGCTGCCAGCGGAGGGCTGGCGTCCACGAGATGGCAGGAGCTGCCTTCGGTGCTTCACCCGGCGCTGGAGCAGGGGTCTCTGGCCACCACACAGCTCTGCCCGAAATGTACTTCTGCTAAAAACACAGTTGTCCATAACGCTTACAATGTTTAACATGTAAATATGCCCCCACCTGTGATTCTTGCAAACACAGGCATGAGCGAGGGTTCAGGAAAATGTGTTGTGTGGTGAAAGCTAAGCTAAGCCTGTCTGGCATTTTGAAAGCTGTGCCTCCTCTCCGCACTCCGCTCTGCTGCTGGTTACGCCCGCTCTCACAGATCCCAAGACAAGAGAGAAGTATGTTGGCTATGCAGTCTGAATTTTGCTGTCATGCCAGCCATAGAAATTATTTTTCCGATCAGTTTCAGGTGGACCCATTGGCTTGTAGGAGAGCTCAGCACCTTCTATGGAATGATTTCTGATCTGATTAAGAAACCACCCACAATCCTTACTAAGTTGTTCCAATGACTGTCACCTCAGTGTTAAAGTTGTGTACTTTGCCTCCTACCTGAAATTGTGTAGCTTTAGTTTCCAGATGCTTCCTTTCTCAGCTGGAATGAAGAGCAGTCCGATGCCAGAAACTTTCAGCCCGTGCAGGTGGTGAGGAGGTCACATCCTTTCACTCTGTTAAATGAAATGTGAAAAGCTTCTCTCGTCTCCCCATGCAAGGCAGGTTTTCCAGATCTCAGATCTTCCTGTTGCTAGAGGCCACTTGGAGATTGAATCCTGGGTCTCCAGCCCCTTCATAAAAGATGGTCTCCAGTGGTGTGTACACCAGCAGTGCCAGTCCCTCCCCCTAGTCACAGTTCTCCTGCCCGTGCATCCGACGTTCACCTCTTAGACACTTGAGCCTAACCCTTCAGCATTGTCCCTTGGGATCAGCCATAACCTTTCCTTAGGAACATGTACCGTAAAGGACTCCTGACTAGTTGCTTTCAGTCCTATCCTGCTATTGTCATAAGCTGAGCTCATTTTTTAACTAGTTGCTTATTTTTCCTGTCACCATACTGTTGCTACTGGAGTGTATTCTGCAGTATTTCTTTTCTAGTGATCAGATGCTGCCTTCTTGTTTCCAGTATAAATGTATTCATAGCTAATTTATAACTCTCGGTTCTTGTGCTGGCTCTGCCCTTCAGCTTACTGAATTCTCTCCCTTCACTGTTATTTTCTCCCTGGTGTATCTCTAGAGAGCAGTCACAGCTTGTCTCAGCTGGAAGCACTAAGCCATGTCACTTTGCTGCTGCTTCTAGACAGGTTTGTCTCAGAGTTTGTGTTTTTCAAGCAGATGATCAGAGCTGCACTCAGTTCTTCTCTAATGAGATCAGCGCTTCGCTTGCACGGGAGCAGCAGGAATTTCATGTCCTTACTGGGAGCATCTTTCTCTGCGTGTCCTCGGATGCTTGATACAAGAATTTCTAGTTTGGTTAATAATTGTAATTGTGGCATAAGATGTTTCTATAAAGCATTTGGCTTATTCAGGTCTAGTTTTTATAAAATCCAATCAATTTTGCAACATCCTGGTAATTAATGCTACCACCCGAACCCCATCGCTATCATCTTGCCTCGTTTTGCCTGTCTGGTCTGCCACATTAACCGTTCTGGAGCTTTCGGGGGATCCAACTTGCCCCTTTCAATGCCATGATTACAGCCCTCTGCTCCAGGCCTTCTCTGTTCTTTCCCCAGGGTGCCAAGGTTTGGTAAATGTTTCTGAAATTCGCCAAGGAACTGCTTTTAAAAACTGCTCACAAAAATGGCTTTAAAGTTTGTTGAAAATTGTCTGTGATTAGCTTTGGTTGTGGTTGGGTAATAATCTGCTTAGTTAAACAGTCATTGTTGAATAGAAAATATTTTGTTATTGCTGTAAAAAGTGAATAACCCTCTCAGTATCTTTACAAGCACAAAAGATAAATATTTGTTGAATGCTTTCTCTAACAGTGATAGTTACCGTATCCATTCCCAATAATGGATGTAAGCTATTACAATAATTTCCCCTGTTGTTGTTCTTTTAAAACATCCTTGTTGTCCTTTACCTTATTGGTAAGAGTTTATTTTTACTTGTGTCTGTAGCTTTCCTTATCTTTTGTGTGTATTTCATAAGTGAACACTTCAAGTAATCTTCATTGATTGCAAGGAAGCATGTCTGATTTTTATTTAGGAGAGACAGATTTATTACGCCTGCTATTAGGAAACAGCATGTTGTGATTATAGAGTTTGACATTATTTCCCTGAGAGGTGAGATGGCTTCACAGGTCATACCCTGTCCCAAGATTTTCCAAGAAGTTATGTAAAAGTAATGCAGGAGTTTAAAAATTCTTGTGGCTCATAATTAGGGCTGTCTTACAGAAACTGAATTTTGCTGTGATAGTAATTTCCTAGCAGTGTTATTTGTATTGCAGTATTTCCATTCACAAAGAGAAATCACCTCAGAAGTAACAAATATATCGAAACTTATGTGTCTGAAGAAGTCCCTGACCTAAAAGGGTGCAAACTAGGACAGTGTTTTGGGCAGAGTCCTCTGTGTTTTTGCTGATTTTGTCTTTTTTCCATGATATCCGCTTAGGCCAGCATCAGCCAGGGTGCTGAGCTGCACAAACCTTTGATTCTTGTATTCTTTTGTAGTAAAGGTGATTTGTCCTAAATGCTGAACGAAGATCAGTGAGTGAATTCCTGGTCCAAAGGGTTTCCAGCCTTGGTGAGTCAAAGAAGGAGAGAAACACACTGACCCCATCTTGCAGGTCAGTCTGAGTGATCTGAGCCTGTGCCAGAGCTGGAGGTCTTGGGCTGGTATTTTAGGAGGGACACAATGGCCTCGCTGTGGGTCAGCGCAGAGGTGTGTGTAGGGCAGTGCCCTTGCTCTGGCGATAGCTGTTAGCGGATGCTCAGGTAAAGAATACGTGCCAAGGGAGCACGCAGTGATGCTTCCTTGGTGCGGTGTCAGGGCACAAACCGATTTGCCTGTCCAGAACCAGTCCTGAAGTGCGTTTCTGTTTTCATGAGCGGCGTAGGCCAGGGCACTGGTTAGACTATGGAAATCTCAGAGAGGTGATTATGGTTATGGCTTGGGTTTATATGTTTTTAAATCTGTTCTTTTCACTTGAAAAATACCTACCCAGAGAAGGTTTTATGTGCAAGGTGCTTTCAGAGAAAGATCTCTCATGTGAGCTGTGTAACAACATTGCTGCGTTCACTTGGCTTCTGCCCGGGAGCTGCGTGGACAGTGTCACTGAGGAGCTTTGCAGTGTCACTGAGGAGCACTTACCGCAGGGCTGTATTTCTCACTGCTGATGAGGGCAGAGAGGGGTGACGGTGATCACACGGTCCAGTCTCTTGTGTAATGAAGTCCATTCCTCTGTTCCACTTTATCTATTTAGAAATGCATCCCATAGACTTAAAATCACCCCTGACAGAGACCAGTCCAAACAGGCGTTGTCAGGGCCAACCTGCTGACATCCCCAGTACAGTGGTGGTGGGTGCTGGGGGATGGGGGAGGATGGACAACAGAGAGTGGCCCTGTTTGCTGCCCCCACAGATAGCATCTCCCCTTGCTGCTGTCAGAGCAGAGCTTGGGGACAAGGGTGGCCAAGGTCCAACCTGCAGGACAGTGCTCATGTTCTTGATTCCATCACATCTGTGGTTCTGCTGCTCCAGTGACTACTTGCCCCCTCCCAGTAAAATTTTCCTGTTACTTATGTCCCAAAGTTGTCAAATTTCAGCCTTCAGGCTTTGAATCTTAAGGAGCATTAAAAAATGGGCTGTATTTTTACATGGATTGTGAGGGCAAAAAAGGGCAGTTCCTATCAGGAGAACTGATTGTCCAGCTCAGGGGATGGTCCTTCCTTACCCTGTTACATGAGAGAGTTTGCTCTGCAGGTTTTGTTCACGTGCTGATTTGTATAGACTGCGATCAGATCTGTCTTTAATCTTCTTTAATAAGCTAAATAGAGCAACTCCTGAAGTTTCTTACTCTAAGGCAAACTTACAAATTCTTTAATGATTCTTCTGACTCTTTGATGAACCCTCTCTGATTGATCAGCCTTTTCCTACAACTGTGAAAGCCCTGTGGGACTTTGGCCTAGAAGGCCAACGGCATCCTGGCCTGTATCAGCAATGGTGTGGCCAGCAGGACCAGGGCAGGGATCGTCCCCCTGTGCTCGGCCCTGGTGAGGCCGCACCTCGAGTGCTGGGGTCAGTTGCTGGGCCCCTCACTCCAAGACAGACACTGAGGGGCTGGAGCGTGTCCAGAGACGGGCAACGGAGCTGGGGAAGGGTCTGGAGCACAAGTGCTGTGAGGAGCGGCTAAGGGACCTGGGGGGGTTTGGCCTGGAGAAAAGGAGGCTGAGGGGAGACCTTCTCGCTCTCGGCAACTCCCTGAAAGGAGGTTGGAGCCAGGGGGGGTCGGTCTCTTCTCCCAAGGAACAGGCGACAGGACAAGGGGAAACGGCCTCAAGTTGCACCAGGGGAGGTTTAGGTTGGATATTGGGAACCATTTCTTCCCCGAAAGGGCTGTCAGGCCCTGGCACAGGCTGCCCAGGGCAGTGGTGGAGTCCTCATCCCTGGAGGGACTGAAAAGCCGTGTAGCTGTGGCGCTTGGGGACATGGGTTAGTGGTGGCCTTGGCAGTGCTGGGTGTTAATGGTTGGACTTGATGATCTTGGAGGTCTCTTCCAACCTAAACCATTCTATGATTCTATGATGGCATGTGCTACTGCCTCAGAGCTGCATCGGGCACCTCGTCTCTCTGTATCTGCGTCTCTCTGTGCGCAGTGGTGTCCAGGGGAGGCAGCGAGGGTTGGGAAAAGGGCTGAGAGTGAACACAGCGGGAAGCAGGTGAGACCAAGGTGCAAGCAGAGGAAGTGGCCCAGTGCGGGAGGTGTGGAGCAGCACAGCCCCCTGGAGCCAGAGGCCAAGGTGGCCCTGACAGGCACTGCTGTAAAAAGCGAAATCCAAAAGCATGTTTGTGTGATTGTGGGTAAACTAGTGAGGTCCAGGGAATTAACTGCCTGTAGCACGTAATGCTGATTGCTGGAGTAAAGGGGCTCGGTGTTGCTGGTGGTGGCGCAATGAGCCAGTTAGCGGGCATGAGCTGTGGAGTGGGAGCTCTGGGCACATAAAAAGCTGCTTTACATTGGCATGGAAAGCAGATGCAGAAGAGACCTCCATGACTCCTGCACTCCATGAGGCAGGTTTCACCTCAGCACTGGACAAGTTGTAATGTGTGTCCCCTTCTCCTACAAACACCAACTGAATCCCTCTTAGCTGAGGAGTAGTAACAGCTTCTCCTCAGTGACCCTAGCATGGCCTGCAGTGGGGAAATTCAGCCTGTTCACCTCCTGTGCTGTCCTCTGCCGGTGCCTGGTGCTCGCAGGAGCTCCTACAGCCCCAGGTCGTGGTGATCTTGCTGTACAGGAAGGATGGAGAAGTTCCCCTCCCTCAGATACTGTTCCAGGCTGACCCCCAGGGACATCTGCCAAAGGCATGTGCTAAGCAATTTAAAACAATTTAAACAAATTTAAAAATAAAGGTGAAGTGCTTGGGCAGTCTAGTGCCTGTAAAGTATATGCAACTGCTTTTAAATACTATCAAATTGCAATAGCGTTGATATTTATGGATGTTAACTCTAAGTGTTAAAATACGTATGCATTGTGTATGAGAAAAGGGAAAGCAATGTCTGTTTTGTCTGAGGGATAAATTCTTCAGTGCTGCTTTCTATTTTTGTCACTTAGGAGTCATTTTGATCTAGAAAAATGCAGGAATCTTTAGCCATGCTAATGCTTATTCTTAATGCAACACAAATTGAAAAGCCATTACCAAAGTAGATGTTGTCTACCTGCAGATTATTCACTGGTGAGCACTTAAAACAATTTAGAATTGGTGTTGCCACTTTTTAGTACGTCATTTTACAAGTCCCTTGGATGTTTGCCAAATGCACTGCCTTGCTCAGGCATCTGCCTGGGAAAAAATGTCTTTGAGGTCTGAGAGCTCATACAATGCAGTTTAGGTCCAAATCACACTCAAGGTTTCCAAATTTCCCATTTTTTTCGGTTTCCTGCAAAAAGCTGTGCAGCATCTCCATGCAGGAAGAGGAACTTTTCCGAGCAACTACAACGTGTTTCTGGGCTGCCTCGCTCGGTCAGTCCAGCCCGGTGCAGTTTCTAGCGTGCATTAGAGCCGTGCTCTGGATACATCACAGAGGGGTTGAGGTTGGAGGGATGTCTGCAGATAATCCCTGCTCAAAGCAGGGTCTGCTAGAGCAGGTTTGCTCTGGGTTGTGTCCAGGTGGGTTTTCACTGTCTCCATGGGTGGACATTCCAAAACATGTCTGGGCAACCTGTTCCAGTGTTCAATCTCCCTTGCACTAAAAAAGTTTTTTCTTGTGTTTAGATGACATTTAATGAATTTCAATTTGTGCCCGTTGTCTCTTGTCCTTTCCCTGGGTGCCACTGAGAAGAGCCTGGCTACGTCTCCTTTACACCTGATGAGACTTGCTTCTCAAGGCCCAGGATGGTGTTCCAGGCGGTGGCGTGGGGCACGGGATATGTTTCCAGCCAGCCGGTGGTTGCTTCCACCGTTGTAAGCACATGGCGCTTGCCTTGGTGGGTCTGTGGGAGCGGGATATAATCAATCTGCCAGGCCTCCCCATATTTGTATTTCAGCCATCGTCCTGCATACCAGAGAGGCTTTGACCAATTGTCCCACTTGATCGCAGCGCATGTTTCACACTCATGGATAACCTGTGTGATAGTGTCCATGGTCAAGTCCACCCCTCAGTCACGAGCCCATCTATATGTCGCATCTCTTCCTTGATGGCCTGGGGTGTCATGGGCCCACAGAGTGTGCTGGTTTGGGCTAGGGTAGAGTTGATTTTCTTCACAATAGCTGGGATGGGGCTGTGGTTTGGGATTTGTGCTGGAAACAGCGCTGATAACTCAGGGATGGTTTTGTTACTGCTGAGCAGGGCTAACACAGAGCCAAGGCCTTTGCTGCTCCTCACCCCACCCCACCAGCAAGGAGCTGGTGGGGACACGGCTGCGACAGCTGACCCCGACTGACCCAAGGGATGTCCCACACCATATGACGTCATGCTCAGCATGTAAAGCTGGGGGAGGAAGAAGGAAGGGGGGGATGTTTGGAGTGATGGCGTTTGTCTTCCCAAGTCACTGTCACGCGTGCTGGATCCTGCTGTCCTGGGGATGGCTGAGCACCTGCCTGCCATGGGAAGTGGTGAATGAATTCATTGTTTTGCTTTGCTTGCATGTGTGGCTTTTGCTTTACCTGTTAAACTGTCTTTATCTCAGCCCATGAGTTTTCTCACTTTTACTCTTCTGATTCTCTCCCCCATCCCACTGGGGGGGGAGTGAATGAGCAGCTGTGTGGGGCTTAGTTGCCAGCTGGGGTTAAACCATGACACTGAGCTAGGAATAATTCACCTTTTATGTTGCCAGTCCAGATCCACCTGTGCCACTTCAATCCCAGCAGCCTGATCCACCTGCTGGTTGTTTTGATGTTCCTCAGTGGCTCAACTCTTGGGTATATAAGCATCTACGTGACGTACTTTTACAACCAGCTTCTCTAGCCGGCCAGCAATATCTTGCCACAATTTGGCAGCCAGATGGGTTTGCCTCTGCGCTGCCAGTTGCTCTGCTGCCATTGCTGTAACCACCCCCACAGGGCATTTGCCACCATCCAGGAGTCGGTATGGAGGTAGAGCACTGGCCACTTCTCTTCCTCAGCAATATCTCAAGCCAGCTGGATGGCTTTCACCTCTGCAAACTGACTCGATTCACCTTGTCCTTCGGTGGCTTCTGCGACTCGTCATGTAGGACGCCACACAGCAGCTTTCCACCTTCGATGCTTTACCACAATACGACAGGACCCATCAGTGAACAGGGCATATTCCTTCTCATTTTCTGGTAGTTCATTATATGGTGGAGCCTCTTCAGCATGTGTCACCTCTTCCTCTGTCAACATTCCAAAATCTTTGCCTTCTGGCCAGTCCATGATCACTTCCAAGATTCCTGGGCGACAGGGGTTTCCTATTCGAGCTCGTTGTGTGATCAGTGCGACCCACTTACTCCATGTGGCATCGGTGACATGATGTGTAGAGGGGACTCTCCCTTTGAACATCCAGCCCAGCACGGGCAGTCGGGGTGCCAGCAGGAGCTGTGCTTCAGTACCAACCACCTCCGAAGCAGCTCGAACCCCTTCACATGCTGCCAAGATCTCTTTTTCAGTTGGAGTATAGCGGGCCTCAAATCCTCTGTATCCCCGGCTCCAAAACTCCAGGGGTTGACCTCGAGTCTCCCCTGGTGCTCTCTGCTAGAGGCTCCGGGTAGGGCCGTTCTCCCCAGCTGTGGTGTAGAGCACATTTTTTATGTCTTGCCCTGCCCAGACTGGCCCAAGGGCTACTGCATGAACTATCTCCTGTTTAATTTGTTCAAAGGCTTGTCGTTGCTCAGGGCCCCATGTGAAGTCGTTCTTCCTCCGTGTCACTTGATAGAGAGGGCTTACAATAGAACTGTAATTTGGAACATGCGTTCTCCAGAAACCCACAACGCCTAAGAAAGCTTGGGTTTCCTTTTTGTTAGCTGGTGGAGACATGGCTGCTATCTTGTTGATCACATCCATTGGGATCTGACGGTGTCCATCTTGCCATTTTATTCCTAAAAACTGGATCACCTATGCAGGTCCCTTGACCTTACTTTGTTTTATGGCAAAGCCAGCTTTCAGAAGGATTTGGATTATTTTCTTCCCTTTCTCAAAAACTTCTGCTGCTGTGTTGCCTCACATGATGATGTCATCAATGTATTGCAGCTTGATGGCATTAGGGTACACTGTGCACCAGTGTCCACTGGAGCCTTATACTGCTGTGGGTCTGACGTGCCAGGCCATTGAATCCACACAGTCCAGTAAACCCAGTCCCCTTCCTCCACCTGTCTGGAGGCAGGGCCCCTCTAGTCCTGGTCATAGTATTCGTTACTCACTTCTTGTAAATATGAGTCAGGAGTCCCTCCATTAAGATCAGGAGGGGACTCTGTCTGGGGAACTGCCCGCTGGAAACAAGCAGCAATTTTCCTGGAAGAACCTTGTTTTATGATTGTTTTTCCTTGCAACTCACGTATCTGTGCCTCTAGGGTCGAGGTAGATTTTCCATCCCACTTCCTCATGTGCTTTCTGTGCTCACGTGGGTAAAACCACAGGGTGGCCCGTGGTGTGTACCCTCTATATGCTCTCTCTTGGGCAGAGGAACGCTTACTCCTAATAGCTGAGATACTGGTTCGTACAGGTGCGGAGCAGGACATATGCTCTTTGAATCGCTGGAACTCGGGACAGTTTCTCAGCTAGCATGTCCGGCAGTTTCTCCCCAGCCAAGACACAGGCCGTGGGGAGGAAGAGAGACTCTCTTCATATTGCTGGAGTTGACCAGCCAATTCATCCGCCATCCATGTGAGGAATTACCTGCACTAGGTAGGGCTGCATCACTTGATTTTCAGCAGACAACTCTTTGTATTATACAAATGAAAATGCTTGCTGTGCTTATGTCTTCTGTTTGGTGACACCCATGAGGGTGGGGCAGATGCATCTTTGTCGAGTATCTTCCCTAATAGATAGCGTCTAATTATTTGGCTACTTGGAACAGGTATGCAAGGTGATTAAGCAATTGTGTATCTATGAAGAATACTTTGGTTCTTCACCTGAAGTACATGATGAAATGCAGCAAACTGATATCCAAGTGGTTGAAGGTGATGTAAATATTTGAAACCCTGAAGAAGGACTCATTTAGTGGTATCCAAATGGCTGTCTCCCTCTGGAGTTATCGGTCTCTGGTATATTCCTGCTCTGAGATGTGCAGTACTTGGCATCTCATAGCTCTTCATCACGGCCTAAGCCAGTAATGGAAAGACTCGCCTGCATAATTCTCTGCCATCTAAGCTCTGCTAATTGGAAATGGAAAAAAAAATGTTTCTCAGGTTTTTTTTAAATCAAGAGCTAGTAATTTTACTTTCTCTTGGAGTGTTACTCTAGTGGTTATGAAATTTAGCTTAATCTGCATTAATACTGCCTTTTAGCATTGGTTTAGGAAAGAGACCAAAAACCCACACTGAGCTCCAAGAGCTATTATAGAACAGTTGCAGGCAGAGTGCTGGAGATCCTTCCTTTATAGAGAATAATAAATGTTAATGCAGTCCTTAGCATTTCAATGTCATGATTAAATATTCCAGAGTCTTATTAATTGAATATTTTATATTCGTGCAAATGGCCTTGATCTTCACAATGGCATACTAATTCCAAAGTGCCATTTAAAGGGAAGGGAGAAGGAACATTTTCAAATCCCTTCAAGGAAACAGTGCAAACAAGCCTGTTTAAAATGAATGCATTAATGTGCTCTTTGGCAATTTACTTTGCATGGAGCAGCTATGTGGAGGAAATGTAAATATGTTTGTATTTCGGTTTTTTGGGGTCCCGGGGTCATATAGATGGCTTGCCATTGGTAGTGCACAGAAAAACTATCAGTAATAAAGTGTCTGTGGGAATTCAAATTCTGCAGATAGCAGCCATGCATCCTTTCAGTGGCACCAACATTGTCACTCTGTAGTGGCAGATACAAACCTTGTCCCTCATGTGACCCCATGTTACAATTTAAGGAGGTTTCAGGCTTCTACTCCCCTAAAGTCGTAAAAAGTTAGCAGGTGGTTACAAGCTCCCGAACCTAATTCACGGCCCCTTTCAGGAGAAGATGTTAGCTAACTTTCTCCTCTAGAAAATGTTACCCAGTGCTGTTCTGGGCAGTGTGTGATAAAATGGTCTCCTCATATGTCTTGCTTTGAGGTTTTGCTTGACAAAGGTCTTGGAACACGTTGTTTCCCTGACATGCACCAGCCATGGCCTCACACAGTGATATTTGACTGGGACATGTTCTCACAGGTTTCACGGGATCCTCATGTTCATTAACCGGCACTGTTGTTTTTCTTCCAGCAAAATTTTCGTTCCTGTAGTAAAGAGGTGATAATTTCTGTGCCAAAACCTAAGTAGCCCAAATCTACTCTGAAGCAGGAAGGTTTCCTTTCTAGTTAAAATTTGTTCTCTAGAAAAAGCTGGGTTACTTTCACGTTTGTGATCATAACATGAAGCAAGTTCCTCCGCAGTGAGGTGGGGTTCAGGGACACCAGCTATTGCTACCGCAGTATCAGACATGGACTCACTGCGATACCGGTGCACCGCTGGTGTTGCGTACGTGTGCTGACAGCAGACCGTTTGCCAGGGTAAGCGTTCCTGCTCCTTAGGTACAAATACAAAAAATGACACATTGGTTTCCTTGCATTTAGTTAACTCTTGTAGAACATCCCAATTTAGTGCTTGCCTGGCAGAACTTTAATGCAGCATGACAGGGAGTACACATTGTAAATTTCAAATACATTTCTTGCTTTTCTTCACTCTGTCCCCTCTTCCTCACATACTAACAAGGATAGTAACTAAATAATAAGTCGTTAAGATTCTGCAGGAGGCAGCCAATTCTGACAGCAATGACCAGCCTCTTCTTTTGTGAAGGTGAGGTTCTTCAGTCCATTTATGATGAAATTTAGTATCAGTTGTACGATTTTTCTCTTGTCCTAATTTTACCCTGAATTAATCTGTTCGGACAATGACCTTTATACAATAAGCCCTTCATATTGCAGAAGTGAAGTAGGAGAGAGCCAGGCAGTGCGGTGGGCAGAGTCCTGCAGCCCCTCCTTGGCTTGCCGAAAGGAGCTCCTCTGCCCTCCTGCGCCTCAACTGGCTGCAGTCTTTCCACCATTGTTTCTGCTGTCTCTAAGGGGACCTCTGGCTGGTCACAGGGCAGAGGAGCCCGTAGCTGCCTGTGGTCGGGGGGTTGAGCACACATGCCAAACCGGGAGTTGCCTGCCAGCTGCCTGGCTCTCCTGGTCACAGGAATCCTGGCAAAA
This sequence comes from Phoenicopterus ruber ruber, assembly GCA_009819775.1. Classification (NCBI taxonomy): domain Eukaryota; kingdom Metazoa; phylum Chordata; class Aves; order Phoenicopteriformes; family Phoenicopteridae; genus Phoenicopterus; species Phoenicopterus ruber. The sequence continues at coordinate 1,556,258 of CM020219.1, forward strand.
TGAAGCTGCCAGTATTTTCACACAAGAGTAGTTAATGAGAGTAACATACATAAATGGTTATACCAGCTTTCTGTCTGGTGAGACTGAGCACTGGTGGCATCTTTTCCCTTTCTCCTTTTTAGATAAAATCCAAGTTCACTGCAGCACTTTCAAGATGACGAGAGGAAAACCTGTTAATAAAATTATTTTCAAAGAACGTTAGCATCTCAGCTGGCTGGAGATCAGTTGGGCCTGCGGCTTATACAGTATGATAGAAAATCAGTAGCGTACGAGAAAAGCACTAATACAGTAAGAAGGAAAATAGATAGCCACTGTGGGTTGCTATGGCTACTCGGTACATCTTGCTCCATGTCCCTTTGGATGTCTTCATTCCAGTGTTGGGTTGTATTGCTTCAGAGCTGTGGTCGCTGTAGCAGCGTTGTGACTGTGAGACGACCAGTCCCAGGTACAGCCTGATGCCCCCAGTCACACCACAGCAGGCTGCAGGGATCTAGCAGGTCAGCAGGAGCTGGTGCTGGTATCCACGAGGGCAATGCACTGGTTTGCATGCGAGTTTCTCATGGAGGTGAAGAGAGCAGCTCGCCGGCGGGCAGCAGGGCTCAGCAGGGTGCGTGGAGGATTTCTGAGTCGGGGCTGCTGCTGATCAGTGACATAGTTCCCTAGGGCAGGAGGGGTGAAACTGGTTGGGTCTTTATAACCCTCATGTTTCGGGGAACTAAGTTCCATTTAACCATAATTGTCAGACTGCTGTTGTAGCCAGCCACTGGTGTTTGCTCCCGATGATGGAAAACATCCCCGTTCGGTTAGAGGTAAACGTAGTGCACAGAGTGAGTGCCATGCTTATGGCCAAACTGGGACCTCCCCAGTGAGATTTCTGCCATGTGAGGCCTTATTCTCATTCCTGCAGCACTGCCCTTTCCCTTACCTCCCCCATCCCAGTCCATAGCCTTCATTAAGCAGAGCACTTCCAGCAGGCTCTTGGCTCCTGTTACTCCAGTGACATTGGTGTCACCAGCCACATAATGCCGTGCAGCATCAGAGCCTGGATTTTCAAAGAATCGTTCAACTTTGGATGTCTTTGTTGGAGTGGGGCACAAAAGGACATGGGTGCCCACTAGTGAGAGACTCCCTTAGGTTATACCTTCAGAGTCCTTCTGGATGAGTCCCTGCGTAGCTTTGGCCTGTTACTCATGGATACCGTTAGCTGCTGTGCCAGGACACCCTGCTTAAGTAATGGGCTTAACAAAGCAAAATGGTTCTTTGAAGCAAGCTTTGGCATCCCTCACTGTCCTGCTTGACTGTGGGAAAAGCCACCTCTCATTTGGGAGGACAAATACTTCTGAGTTACTTCTCAGCACCTCCCCTTCTGTGATTTTACATATAATATTTTGCAGTCGTTCTGTCTTCTATTCCAAGTCCATGTGTTTGAGAAGAGCAAGTGGTAAGTTTAGCTTTCTGTAGTGGTTTTATATCTGATGCTTCTGGATATCACTTTACCTTTATCATGAACATTTTCCCATTCCAGTATTTGGTGAGGGACTGCTTCTCCGTGTTAGGGGAGAGAGCTCTGCACTACTGCAGCTACTACAGTTTATGTAGAGGATGACTTGTGCGTGGTCTGTAGTTCCGTGATGCCTGTTACTGATCCTTCCTCATTATTCCTGCACGGAGTTGCGGTGCTAGAGGAGGTCATTCAGGGACCTAGGGTAGGGTCTACTGCTGTTGCTCAAGAAAAAAGACAATCGGTCCACATTCCATCATTCGTTTGGCAATATTTCTCTGCTGATTACCCATCACCTTGCTCCCCAAAGTACCAGAACCAACGTTCCCTTACACCCGTTAGCCCGGCGTGAGCAACTTGTTCTGCCTTTACTGTCGCTGTGGTGCAGTTTGCACCGACACCGCAAACACTGCTCTGCAGTCAGAAAGGCACCCTGCCAGCACCGCACTTGGCTTTAGGAAGAGATGCTCCTAGGAGCAGCAGTGAACATGTTGTGGGCTGCGTTTACACTACTAAAATACAGAGCTAATGATCTGTGCTTTCAGTAGTGGTGATACCGATGTGATACTGTCTTTATCAAAAACAAGTAAAGAATATCCACCTGTCCTGAGGGGATTGCTAATCTATAAACTAACTGTGAGGAAATGTCAGATTTCTGGACTTTCTCTGCTCAGCATCCTCTAATTAATTTTTGTTATTCCTTTCTCTTTCATAACTCATTTTTATTAACGCCAACATCTGTTGTCTGTTTCAAGTTGATTAAAGCACTCTCTAATCTTTTTCTAAAATTGTTACCAAGTTTCCAAAAGAAGCAGTAGCACCACAAAAATATCCCTCCTCTTTGTTCCTACTCCCAGCCAGGAGGAGCTCAGATGAAATACCTTTTCAGAGTAGGCAGGAAGGAGAAAGCGTTGGTATAGGAATGCAGTTCGATGTCAGGCAGATACCTGCTTGCTGTGCATGAGAGAGCTCGGGTGCCGTTATAAGATATCTGTGTTAGCACTCAGGCCTTTGGGGGCTAATTTGCTCTGCTGAGCAGTTTGTTCAGAACTAGTCGGGATTTTTCTAAATACCTTGGTATTTTTATACTGTCTCAACAAGTCCCACAACCCCCAAATGCTAAGAAGGGCTTTGGTAATACAGTGCTGTATTAAAACTGGAATGGTTAGACAGAAAATGCACGCTGTCAAGAAGATGTCATTAACAGAGACCTCTACTCACAGAGCCCAACTTACATAGGTTTTTGGGACAGTATCACACCGCGAATGTCGTATGTTCTGTCTAGGACTGGATTGTACAGGGAGCTACTGCATAATAGTTTATTACAATACAAATATTAATTGTGTCTAATGACATTGTGCCCCTTTCCATGTCACTGGGAGGAGGAGGCTCTTGCAAGACTGAGCCATGCAAAAAGGACAGTGCATAAGGTCTGCATCTCTCCTGTCAGTCCTTGTGAAGACATCTTGGGGCAGAGAGGTCACACACAAACTAATTCTTAGTGGGTCTCCATTTTGTGCAACGAAGGCTCCGTGGGCTGCAGCAGTCCTGAGGGCACGGGCACTCAGCTCTCCACTGGAGATGCTCTAGGGCAGCCGTAGGGCAGAGTAAGGCTCTAAGCCTGATTCCAGGGCCACTGACCAGTACGTGGTCTAGCTGTGGTCATTCAGCTAGTCTGGTAACAACCCCCTGTTATGTCACGGAAGCCAAGGTTTCTGGCTGGAAGTCTATGGCAATCTTCTCTCCTCTTCCCGGTCTCATGTGTTCTCTGTTTCTTCTCTCACTTGTTCCAAAGTCTTCTCTATTTTTGATGATGTTTTCATCTATTTGTGCTCCTGAAATACCCAGTTAGAAGACACTGAGCAGGACTCAGTTCTGCCTCAGCTTGCTTGGGCACCGTGTACCTGTGAAGCTCAGTGGTAGCTTATTTTCAAACTTCAAACAGAGTGTGGATCTAAGTAACACGGTGCTCCTGGAGCAGACACCAGGAATACAAACCGTCCGTGAGACACTGATTACCTTCAGACAAATGAGCTGGCTGGGCAGGTAAGGCTCACATCTTAACAACAGAGATGATGCGTCTTTGTCATCATCCTGCATTATTTTGGTTGGTTTCAAGAGAACTGGCAAAAAACCCTGGAAAGGACTCATGAGTTATTCATGGGGCACACAGTTTACTGGTCATTGGTTTTGGTGCTCCAAATTAGCTAAGGGTATCAACTTTCTACCTTAATAATGATGGAAATAATGACTTGGCAGTGTATGTGTGCTGTAGTCTTGTTTCATTGTTTACTGAATTGAAGCCGAAGGTGTTTGCAAAATGGGCACAGTTGAAAGACATTTGGGACAAGAGAACCTTTGTCTGTGTAGTGTTTTTAATTCTATAATGAATGGGATTAATACCAAATAAGATTTTTGTTGTTGCATTGTTTACTATGGAGCTACTCTGCAGAAATCAGGTTTTTGTAACATTTGCGTCTTTCTGTGTAAATGCAGAAAAGATACATTCTGAAGAACTGTTTAATTATGAAAACCTTGCTAGAGCCAGGTCCATTACGGATCTTTGGGTTCTCTTGTACTTTTCAGAACAGCACTGTAATGGTTATTAGTTTAATTTGTGGTTTATTCTGTGAGGTAGATGGAACAAAGCAGCAATTATCTGAACTACACATTAGGCAGAGGTAGTGCACTCTGAAGCAGGGAAAACATGATGTATAAGGTGAGTGGCTGGGGCACGGTGCTCTTCTGAAGTGCGGGTAAGGGTGAGCGTGCAAAGGATACACTTTGGGTCCTGGATACGTCCCTTGCTGAGCAGCCTGGAATGGTATTCCAGACCTTTTCATCCCGTGAACTGATCCGTGGTGGTTTGGTTTGGGGGGGTTTTTTGAGTATTCCTGATTCTCGCCCTCTTACTAGACAAAGTCTGCTCTGCCTATGAATACATAATCAAAAAAAGGAAAGGAGCAGAATCGGAATATTAGACTAACTATAGAAAGTTATTGAATTATTCTCTGGCTTCCTTTTAAAGAATTAGCAAAAGATATAAAAAGAGATTCTGAAATTTTAGTCTTTTAGATTGCAGAACTGAAGGTTTCTATTTTAGGAAGTGATAAGTGATCATTTTTTGGAAGTAGTTTTGTTCTTTAGAGGTGTCTTTTGCAACAAAGAGAAGGCCTTCATTTTCACAAGTGCTTAAAACTTGCCGATGGTGCCCTTTCAGTTCCTCAGAGTGATCCCTTCTGGCAAAATTAAGGCATGAGCTATCATTTGATTGATACAGATGCTGACAGATCAAATCTATGTTTTCCTGCTGAGAGGAGAGCATCCCTTGTACGATCGCTTTCCTCGGGGTTTGTGAGTTAAATTGAGCAAACAGCTACTTTCCTTCGCAGCCGTGAAGGATTTCAGAACATTGCAACTTCGTGGTACATGCTTTTCTCTGAAATTATTGCTTTGTAAACCCCTGAAATCTCAATTTCACCTCAGCTTTCACTCGCAGTATTCCTTTAAAACATGAAGAACAGTAGAAACAGAGCTGAGGAAGCAGAAATATGCCATCTTGTTCTCTTAGCAGCCCCAAAACGGAGGATGCAGGCAGGTTTGCTTCACACAGGCAGTGCTGGCTGCCACCAGATTTGGTCTATTTTTATCTTCTTTCACAGTGCGCTGACAGCAGGATTTAACACTGTGGTGAATGTTGCTGATCCTCCTCAGGATATCTTCATGGCTGCCTCACATTAATGATGCTAAAAGCTAAAGTTTGCTTTGCTAAATGTCACATCATAGAAAGGGAGCTGCTGGGGACTGTTCTCTGCCAACAACATACTCCTGAGCTCTGGTGGCTGGAAGACGAGGTGACAAACCCTGTTTTGTCCCAGTGGCTGGTGGCTGCTTGGGACCGATGTCCTCCCCGTCCTCGGGCGCACGTCGGCCTGAGAGTGCCGCAGGGAGAGGGAAGCTGCAGCTGCCTGGCCGTCCCAGCGCTTCAGGGCAGGTCCCGGTTCATCCGGCTGCAGCAGCTCTTCTGTCCTGGGTGTCATCACACAAGGACTGACTGGCTTTTTGAGGGACATTTCTCTGCCCCACCAGAATTTCTGGGCCTATAGGGAATGTTTTTAGACTTGTTATCTTTGCAAGAGATTAGATAGGAAATTCAAAACGGCCCCTTCACATTTTTTAGAAGTGGCTCGGTGTCCTCGGGAGCAGCGCAGCTGGGGAGCCGGGGGAGGATGGGACTGATGTCTGTGCAGCTGTGGGATGTCTGAATCTTGGACTCAGTTCCCTGCCCTGGCAGGACTTCATGTGAGAGTGGACAGACAGTTCGGTACATGCTCTGTGCATGTCAGCAATCCCGTAAGGCAGGGGCAGTAACCTAATGCATAACAGCAAGCATCTTTTGGATGATTCCTTGCTTTCTGCATTAGTCCTCTCTGTAAAATGAATGCAAGAATCACTTTCCTTGCTCTTGTTCATCCAGACTGTCTGTGTTTGTGTGCTTACAGCCTTCAGTGCCGCAGAACTGGGAGCTGAATCATCTCTGTGGTGACGGTAAACATGCTCTGGAGTGAAATAATGATGATGGGACAAGTTCCTTCCTTTTTGTTTATCCACTTAGGCTGCCAGAGTTACGCCTGATTTGAACTGTGCATTTGAACCATACCAGGCTGTGCACCACTCTTGAGGACAGAGAGCCATTCTTAAACAAAACGGGAAGGGACTGATTTGAATTTCCACAAGATCTCTTGTCAACTCTTCCTATTCTTTCCTCAGCAGAGAAAACCAGCCTTCATTGTAGTGTATTCCCCTGGTGCTGGCACAGCTGCAAAAACAACATCACCTAAGCTGCATTAATGATACTTTTTCTTCCAAGGTCTTTATTCATAGTGACATCTGGCATGATAAGGAGATTGTTTCCTCCCTATGTTCTCCTCATCTCAGTGTATTCTGTCTCCCCAAATCATTTGGGATACCTGTAGGAAATCATCAGAGTATCACAAGTATGTTTATCACTTAAGACTGGGAAACAGCTGTAGAGACAGTTATTAGGAAGTGAGAGACATGGGTATACTTCAGGTGTGGAGAGAGAAGAGCGAAGGGAGAGCACTGCGGAAACTGTTCAGTCTGGAAGCAACGTTGGTGCTCTTCCAGCACAAAGACTCTGGGTGCCCGGCCACGCATTCTGGAGCCTTTTGGCCGTTTGGGTTATAACAAAGGTTAAAGGAAGAGTCCAGCACTCCGTGTCAGTGATAAGTAATATTACTGAGGATTTCTTCACCAGCTCATGCTGTGGGGTCGTGAGATTACAGTAAGATGAGTCAGGTTTTCTTTGTTCACTACAGGGGAGACAAAGTAAATTTCACTTGATATTCAATTTCTATTCCCCGCCCCCCCCCCCCCCCCCCTCCAGTATAAGGAATTATAATTAACAGACAGTAGTGTGACAAAATGACAGCTTGGAAATGCTAAACTGCTCAATAGTTCTGTGTGCAAACAGTATGTAAAAAAACATGTTCTTGTGCAAGCTGAGATGCTGACCTTGCTGACTGTTCTCCGTGAGAAAAGAAAGGCAAAGAACCCATTTTGTTGCCATAAAGAAAAAATAGTATTGTTGTTCGAAGTGTCCAGTAGGTTTCCAAATTGTTCTATTAAGAAGCGGGAAAATAAATATATATTGTAAAATGAATTTAATTTGGACTGGCACTAAAACTCATAATAGTGCAAGTATCAGAAAGAAGCGCAATGATCATAAAAAGCCTGTGATAACTCTAAACTGTGAATGGGCAGTCATTTCTGTCTCAGTAAGATCCCTGTTGCCTGGGAAAAGAAGAATGATTTTGGCAGTGGCACAGCGTAATGACCAGTTTCTTGTTGGAAGAGCGCTGTGATACAGATACCTGTATCTGTACGGTGCTTGCCATCTGCAAGCACACTACACACTACACTACAGCACACTACAGCTGAGACCGGTGTCACTAAGCCTTTTTTTCAGTCTTTTAGAAGAGGAGCCAAGCTAGGGGTGCAAGAGTGACCGTCCCAGAGTCGTCAACTAAACCAGTGGCAGCACGTATTACTGCCTGTCCCGCCATGCCGCACTGACCAGCTTCGTGCTGGCATTTGTTTTTTGGGGGATGCCTTTGTTTTCCACATGTTTGGGAAACTGAAGTTCACATCCAAAAGCATTAAAATGCTTTTTTTCCTGGCTATTGCAAAGTATTTTGAGCATTCCAGTTTCACTCCAAACTACAGGGATAAGACTCAGCAAATGGTTAACATTTGTCTTGCAAAGGTTTAACGTTTGTTAACCAAGGGTTAACATTTGTCTTGCTGGTTTTAAGAGGCAGTTGTTGGATTGGAGCTGACATTCCAAAATTAGACAGTGCCCCGAGAGAGCAGGAGATTACCAGATCGCCTTGCAGGAGCCAGGGCTGTTGCTGTGACTAATTCAGAGAGCCTGCAGGCAGTGCTGCACTCAGCAGTAGGTTTCAGGGGGAAAGCAGCTTTATCTTTCTGGATGTCCACAGAGTGCCGTTTCCCTGCTGATGTGTAACGTTCCCATTGCAGGAACAGTGGAAAGAGTTTGTGGTTACTGTTTTCTAAGACACGGTTGGGTAGAAGGCAGCTGGAAATAACGTTTCTGGGGCAAACAATGGAGAATAGGTGTTGTGTCAGCTTCCTCCAGTGTCTCCAAAGGCTACTGAGAATCTGCTTGTGAAACAGAGCAGAATTTGACTCGCATCATGGTTCCCTGCAGATACATGAGTCAACAAGAGCCTAACTTGACTTGCAAACCCCAGGCGAAGATTGGAGAGCCAGCAGAGAGGAAGTGCACTTTTTAACTTTGCCTCTGGATTCGGTGAGGCGGTGGCATTTCACAGAGTCCACACTCTTTCAACTCTGGTGTGTGTTCCTGTGATTTTCTGGATTGCATTTTAGCAAAACTGAATCCCTAGGTCTTGCAATGAGCACAACGTATCAGTATTCATTCCCAGATGGTTTACCACTGCAGGGTCTTGACCTTGGACAAAAAAATATGTCATTAAAGACTATTTCTTTATGAACATTAATGCCACTAATGAATGCAGTCCCAGTCTGCTCAGCATTGCAGAATATGATCAGGGTCTTACAGAGCTCAGCTACTGCTAATGAGGATGTGGTAATGAATGGCGGCCTTGTGCAAACCAACAAGGAAATATTCAAGATCGTGAAGGAAAGCGATGAAAGAGTATCAGAATACAGAACCTGGACTTCAGGAGAGCAGATTTTGGGTTGTTGAGGAAAGTGGTAGGTCAGATCCCATGGGAGGCAGCTCTGAAGGACGAAAGGAGTTTAAGGAAGCTGGTGGGTCTGTAAGGAGAGCACCCTTCAAGCACAAGAACTGTCCATCCTCATACTCAGGAAGAGAAGGAGATGCATCAGGAGGCAAGACCAGCTTGGCTAAGCAGAGTAGTCAGGGCGGGGGCCCTGTGCAGAAAGGCAGCACACAGGAGGTGGAAGCGGGGACAGGCTACAAAGGAGGAATTTAGAAATATTGCCTGGGCTTGTTGGGATGGTATCAGGAAAGCCAAATGCCACCTGGAGTTGAGACTTGCAAGGGATGTCAAGGGCAACAAAAAGAGCTTCCACCACTAGATTAGCAATAATAAGCTGAATAAGGAATATGTGAACCAGTTGCTGGACGGGGTGGGTGATTTAGTGACAACAGATACAGCTGAGGCTGAGGCACTCCATGCCTTGCTTGCTTCTTTTTTTACCAGCAAGGTGTCCTGGGCCTCTGTGCATAGCAAAGGGGTTCAAGGAGGAGAAAAACTACCAGCAGTGGGTAAGGATCTGCTCAGGGATGGATTGTGAAAACTTGGTCCATACAAATCCATGGGACCAGATGGGATGCAGAAGTGCTGAGAGAATTGGGTGATATCCTTGCAAGGTTGCTCTCTATCATCTTTGAAAAGTTATGATCAGGGGAGTTCCCTGGCAACCAGAGGAAGACAGATGTTGTATCCGTCTTCAAAAAGGGCCAAAAGAACAATGCAGGGAACTATCCCTGGGAACTGTCCCTGGGAAAATCATGGTGTGAGTCACCTTGAACCATACTTCTGGGCATGTGAAGGTTAAGAAGGTGATGTTATGCCTGACCTAACCTGATTATCTTCTATGATAAAATGACTGGATGCACAGATAAAAGAAGTGCAGTGAATGGCAGTTACCTTGACTTTAGCAATGCTTTTGACATAATATTCTTCTGTCCTACAATATTCGCATTTCCAAGTTTGGACATTACAGTCTGAGTGGGTGGACAAATAGTGGAGTAAGAGCCTGGCTGGATGCTTGGGCTCAGAGCGGGGTGGTGGTGAATAGGCTGTACTCCCATGGGGACAGTCCAGGAGAGGAAGAGGTTGCCCAGAGACATTGTACAGTCTCCATCCTTGACGATTTCAAGACCTGACTGAATAAAGCCCTGAGGAATCTGGTCTGACCTCACAGCTTCAGCAGGAGGTTGGACTAGAGACCTTCCAACCCGAGTTATTCCATGATCCTATGATACTAATCCATCCATCAATGTATTGCACATGCAACAGGGGTCTAGGTAAGTTATGCAAGACCAGTATGTATCCTCAAATTTTAACACTTGACTTATCACCTTACTGAAGTTTCTTTATTAGTGGTTGTGTTTGTGGAGAGATAAATGCAGTTGTCCCATTGGCACTCACAGCCTTGTGCCCTTCTCAGCCTCTGCACACATCTCTGCCACTCCTTCACACAGCTTTAATTAGATCTGCTTGTCTGTGCGTAACACAGGAAAGGCTTCCCTCCGAACAAACCAGGGGTGAGATATGCATTGCGATACAGCCTTTATTTAAATCGTGCGGCACAGCTGAGACGTTGAGATCCGTGTACAGATCTCTGTCGCTAGCAGAGCTAAGGGAGCAGGGGGTGATTTGCACACCAGCGCTTGAGGGGAGTGGGAAGTGCATGGTACTGCGGGATGCCGGCAGTGGCGGGGCGCAGGGATCTCGGGTTTTGTTACAGGCTGGAGGCTCTGGTCCAGTAAGCACTGGCCTTTTGCCCCACGCTCCTGAGCTTTTGACTCCTCTTTGCTTGTCTTCGTCCTTCATCATCATTCCAGTCCCTGCACTTTTCTGTGAATAAGCCTGGTCCTTCTGGGTTTCTCAACCCTGTTCTCTCCTTTCTCTTCCAGTTCCCATCCCCATCCTCCCAGCTCCTCAGTCAAACCCTGGGCCTTTACCCTCCCTCACCTGCACGGGTTCCCCCCCATAAGCTGCCTCTCAGACTTACCTTTCTGTCTCAGGTTTCTCCCTGCCCAGGCATTCCCACTTTGCTCCCAGGTCTTTCCTCCCTGGCTTCCCCACCTGCTGACTCCCAGTCTCCTTCCACCACACAGGCTATCTCCATCTCCCCCTTGCGTTTCCCTCATTGTCTCCTTGCCCCGCTCCTTCAAGCCCCACAAATCTCGTTGCTCGTCTCTGTGCCACAGGGCTGATGGCCTCCCTGGTGACCGCTGAGGGCCAGCCTGCAGCACTCCTGAGCTGCACTGCCCTGTAGGAGCGTGCCCAGGGCAAGGGGCTCTCTGAAGCCTTTAAACTGCCCCTAGCAAAGAATTTCAGTGGCAAATCTGTTAACTACCATTTTCCAAAGCTTTTTTTGGCCAAAGCTGAGTGGATTTTGCTCTGCCCTACAAAGCCTTCTGCACAATGAGTTTAAGATAGACAGAACAACATTTTTTCTCTGCTATCTTTCTTAAAAAATGACGACAGAACAAGAGGAAATGGCCTCAAGTTGCACCAGGGGAGGTTTAGATTGGATATTCGTAAAAATTTCTTCACTGAAAGGGTTGTCGGGCATTGGAACAGGCTGCCCAGGGAGGTGGTGGAGTCCCCATCCCTGGAGGGATTCAAAAGACATTTAGATGAGGCCCTAAGGGATACGATTTAGTGGGGGACTTGGTAGTGATAGGTTAATGGTTGGACCCAATGATCTTGGAGGTCTCTTCCAACCAGAACAATTCTCTGATTCTATGAAAAAGAGTCTACTTACTGCAATGGAAATGTTCCAGAAAGATCAGCTTGGGACTGACCTAGCATAGCAAATGTAAACCGAGACGCCAAAAGCTTGTCCAAGGTATAAGCAATGAAAACAAGGTACTACAATGGGAAATACTTCCTTAGATGTACTGGTATCCTCCTTTTATCACATGTTTGCCCCGCTGCGGGCTGTGGCAGCGAGTGCCCAGGCAGGGACTGCAAATTCAACTTCAAACTCTTCTCCCTGCTTCTGCGTGTATGGGCAGAGGGGGGAGTCTAGCGAGTGCTAGTGAAGCACTGTGGAGATGAGCTGTTGCCTTTGTGTTAACCAAAACTGTCTGCCCCTTGTCTTAGTCAGCAGGGATTCATTTAATAGCAAAAGCTCTGAGGCATTTAATAGAAAACAGTACAAATAAATAGGTGTGAGAGTGGGTGCCCAATGAAGTTCAGTAGTTGTTTCCACAGAGCCAGGTTTTGTGTTTCGCTCTGAAAATACGAACTCTATTGATCTATGCAGCACTTTCATTTTCTGTATAAATATAAATAAATAAAAGTGATAATCCAATCCATGTGTAATTCAGTTCAGTTCATGTGAGCTACATTCTGACTTTCCATAATACAAATCAGAAAATTGCAGCTCTGCTGTATATTTGCTGCAATAACCTCGCTCAGAAGCCCACCTCGGGAGAGCACAATCAACCCGTATGTATTCTCTTCACATCAATGTCTCAAGGTCACTGCCTGCCCGAGCAGCTCTTTTATGCAATTTCCTACCATTAAGTACAGTAGAAGCAACTCAGCCTTGGTAGTTTATTTATAGATCCTGTAGATGCACAGTTCTCGCATTCTATTAACGAGGGCAGAAACAGGATGAATTTTTTATCCATTATGGACCTTGTCCTGCATAAAACACTGTGCATTTTTACTGGAGGCTCTACTGTTTTAACCTTTGACAAGGGATCAATGATTCAGCTACCAGTGTTTTACTGATGTCTTCTATAAGACCTCTGTGGTGCATGTGTGCTTAACCGCTTCATAGTCATTCAATACATTAATTTGATTTTGTTTATAATAAGAAGTCCAAATGTTCAACATCACCATATTTACCAGGAGCTGTGAAACAAGCAGTACTCATTTGGAGAACACGTGTTGACGTGGCAAGTCATATGAGGTGATGAGGCCAATGCTTCTTTCCTTATTCTTCTCTTTCCATTTGCATTTCGGCCACCGCTTTAGGTTGCAAGACTGAAACACACTCCCCAAGCTTCCCCCCACTGCTGACCCCTTGGGAGCATCTGCTAGTGATCTCTGGAGAGAATGAAATTGGTTTTGACTATTCCTGCACACGTGGACAGCAACCTTAATCAGCGGGGTTTTACTAACTCTACTGAAGTGTTTTGATCATTTTCTTAGGGTTTCTTTCCACCATTTGTTCTGCTCTGTGTCACAGATCCCTTGTACAGGTGTCATGGGTGACACCCAAGGCATCATTTGTGGTTCTAAAGAGCAATGTCAGCAGGATTAGAGTGCCAGCACAGCAGCCGCCCTACCAGGGCTGCTGAAGGACCTGGTGATTCTCAGAGGGACACGGAGATACAGACGTGCTCTGAACACCTTCCACACACTCTAGTCATTTATGTTGGAGAGCAGAAGAGAAGGCGGCATTCCTAAAATAGTAGAGACCTGGTCCCTGAGCTACAGAGGGATGGTGTGGCTTGTGGTTATCCACTGAAGTCCAGCAAACTCCTCTCTCGGTGAGAGAGATGCTGAGGTAGGCATTTCTACCGGCTGACTTGATACTGGCGAAAGGAAGTGTTCCTGTCGTCCAGGTTTGGAGGGTGCCCACCGCAGGGACTAGGCTTCTGCTGGCTGGTGCAGGGGGGCTAGAAGCCTTCTTCCACTGACAGGACCTGGTCTCCTTGGTTAAGTACCCAGCCAGATGGTATGAACACTGCTCCTCCACCCTTCCCACCACCCTGGGTGCAGCAGACCTCTTTATGAGGTGCCTGCATCTCCCTCATTGCAGCTCCTCAGTGAGGAGCTTGAAGTGAGGTGCAGAGAAGGCAGCTCTCCCCTTCCAAACCCAGTACCTAAGCACTGGGAACTGAGAAATGAGCAAAATGGGGGACGACAAGAGCCATCTCTTCTCTGATCGCTGCCAGTGTACTCCCTGTGCGGAGCCTGTTTGTGGTGTGATAGCATTTGCAGTGCAGCGTGGCCCTGCAGGTCTTAGCAAAACTGAGCCTTGGGAAAAAAGCTGCTTCTGCTCACCTCAGCTCACCCTGCTGTGCCTTCCTCCCTTCCCCTTTCCTTCCCTTCCCTACAGACTCGTGGACAAAGGCAAGGCTGACGGTCTAGTGTTGGCGATGGTCTCACGTCAAGTGAGAGGTAGGACCAGAAGCCTTCAGAGGTCTCTTCCAGCCACCACTTGTGTGACTCTATCTGGTTTTAATACTGTGGTGACCCTGTGTTCGTAAACCCACATCTTTTTTCTCTTTGTGGAGCCCAAGTAAGCAAGGAAGGAGCCACCAAAGAGGTGTTTAACATAGTCTACCACAGCTATTTGGATATAAGGAAACATTTCTTCCCCGAAAGGGCTGTCAGGCCCTGGCACAGGCTGCCCAGGGCAATGGTGGAGTCCCCATCCCTGGAGGGATTGAAAAGCCGTGTAGATGTGGCGCTTGGGGACATGGGTTAGTGGTGGCCTTGGCAGTGCTGGGTTAATGGTTGGACTCAATGATCTTAAAGGTCTTTTCCAACCTAAACGATTCTGTGGTTCTGTAAATAGTGACCCCCATGAGGCCGGTTCAGGCTTTGATTCTGCCCTTCTCTCTGTGTGTCTGCAAACATCTGGTCCCTCAGGATGAAAACGGCAAGCAGTCAGCTCTGCCCCTCTGGGTAGCCAGCTTCTGCTCAGATGAAGTGCCACACACGCAGGGGTCCCTCTCCTGGTCGGTACTGCAGGGAACAGAGTGGTGGCAATCTTCAGCCTGTGACTCAAAGCTGTTCTTCAGCAGCCGTGGGGCAATGGCATGTCCTTTCCAAGGGGCAATCTTCCCAGCAGATTCTTTAGTCTGGCCCATCCATTTCTCTGCTCACGGGCAGACCAGGAGCTTTACTGGTCAGACCCTACCCCTGCCAGGTCTTGGGTGTTTACACCAGTCCCGGCGCCTCTCTTGAGAGTCCCGTCACTTTGTATGAGGGGAGACCTCTGGGCTAACCTCACCTGCCTTTCCCGTTCCTTGCTGTGGTCCTGCTGTGCTCATGCCGCTCTGACATGACGCGTAGATCAGCGAGCTAGCTCGTAAATGCTCTCAGAGGAGAGTGTTGGGTATCTCAAAGCTGGGACCCACTGAGGGGTTTGTCACTTTTTTCCAGCAGACATATTTTCCTCTGGGATTTCAGTGGGCGAGACAGCCACTGTCCATCTGTTGTAGGCAAAGAGCTTTTCCCGGTTGACACGATGTGTGATCTCTCTCTGCATCCCCTCTGTGTTTGAAGTGGATGGGACGGGAGGAGGAAGATCCTCCCAACGTGATGCTGGGAGCATGAGGAAGGCGCAGGGTTGTATGGTCTGTCAGGGGTACCGGTGGCTGCAGCTCCGGAGCAGCTCGTAGGGGTCTTTGGAGAAAGGCTTTTTTTGAAGACGCTCCAGTCATACGATGTGTACAGAGACTTGGGTCTCCTGAGGTTTGAAAGCCATTAATCATGTGGAATTAAGGCAGTTAATCAAGTCTCAGAAACTGACAAAAGATTGTCCCTGTGGCTTTTTACCTTGAATATCTTTGGAAAATGATAGTTTCAGCTTTCCAGTTGACTACCTCTGTAAGCTAATTCATTTTCTTCAGAAGCAGCCCAAGGTCAGCCATTATGCAGCTGTGTCAGCTCGAGATGACGCTTCACTCACGCTAAGCCAGAGCTCTGCCCTGGCTGGCGCTGACGGTCCTGGTGTCGCGGAGGTGCCGCCGGGTACTCCGGCAGGAGCTTAACTAGGGGGAAAGAGCTAATGCTGCAGACCTCAATTTATCTTTGTCTGAAACTTGAAATATTTCCATTGCCAAATACACCAAATGAGATATCGTGTGCGGTAGTGGAGAGTGTTAATGCAGAGCAGGAGTGCGCGCAAGGCACAGGCTGTGGTCATGCGATCTGCATTCTGAGTTCACACAGAAACACTAATTTAGCTAATCTTTTCTCATTATATAATTTATATGTAATTAATTTGAAATTTAATTGCTCCAGATGCTGATTTTGCCCTCTTGGTTGTCTGCTGCTTTCTTTTCCATCAAATCCAGTAGTGTTAATAGCGGGAGGACAAAGTCCACTCTCAGGTCTGCTCCCGGCACTGGTTTTTGGCCTGTCTGCTGATGAACAGCAGGGAAGAGGGTGGGTAGACGTGGTGCAACCCTGAGACCACACTTGTCTGCAGCGTTCACACCTCGCAGACCTCCTGCGAGTGCTCCGAACTGTGCATAATGGTAGCCCAGAGGTCATTTCCCAGCGCTGTAGTCAGGGTGCAGAGCACACAGTCACTGGAAGGAAGAAATTAAAAACACTGAAAACACTGAAAGAGAATCTGTGAAATCCTCAGGACATCACTGTCACCTCAATACTCATCACATGGGGATGATGCTGAGAGGTCCCTATTTGAAACTTCCCATGCAGATTACACTCACCGCAGTTTAAAGGAACCATTTCTACAGCCAGTGCATGAATGTGTCATGGTGGAGAGGAGACGTGAGGATGCTGGGTGGAAGGGCTGTTTGTGTGGTGCCTTGCCCTGAAGCAGCAGCGCTTCACTCCTTTATAGAATGGAATGGAATGGAATGGAGTATTTTCAGTTGGAAGGGATCTACAACGATCATAGAATCAGACTCACAGAATGGTTTGGGTTGGAAAGGACCTTTCAAGGCCATCTAGTCCAACCCCCTGCCATGAGCAGGGACATCCCCAACTAGATCAGGTTGCCCAGAGCCCCTTCCAGCCTCACCTGGAATGTTTCCAGGGATGGGGCATCTCCCACCTCTCTGGGCAACCTGTGCCAGTGCTTCACCACCCTCAGAGTGAAAAACTTCTTCCTTATGTCTAGTCTGAATCTCCCCTCCTTTAGTTTAAAACCATCACCCCTTGTCCTGTAGCCAGGCAGAAGAAGAGTGGCTACTTAAATACAAATAATCATGTCTCTGTGTGCTAGAGTTTGTCCTGTTTCGCTGGTAAACTGACAAACAGTCCAGGGCTTAGCAGTTGTGCTATAGAGCTTACTCCTGCACCAAGCCTGTGTCATGCTGGAACACGGGAATGTTGTTTTCGTGTGGCACGGGGCGACAGGAGTCTTAGATGTGGGTTGGCCTATGGTCCCAGAGGGATTCAGAATCAAAGTGCTGGAGCCTTGATGCAGAGCCAATTCATATTAATGGGAGGTTTTCTGCTAGCTTCAAGGGGCTTTGAAGTTATTTCTTCTTGGGAATCTGGATGAAGTAGCACATGGTGGGCACATAGACACACACAAAGTGACAGCAAAAGCACTCTGTAATGGCAGGAAGGTATTGCGCATATCGGAACCTAGGAGCCGGTCCATTCCTGCAGACAGAAACCTCCCATCACACAAGCAGATTTGCCTAGGAAAACAAATCAGGTACCCAGCCTGGGGGATGCATCTGCGCTGAACCACACATCCCAGGCCATCCGCTTTGCACTGCTGATGCGAATGAAAGAAACAGCAACCATTTTCTGTCCCCTTGAAAGACTGCATTATTAGTGTTGTTATGGGCGTTGCTCCTGTGTGGTGCTGAACAGGGCTCCAAGATGGTTTTCCCCATCTAGTTCTACTGATGGCAATTGCAATAGTCGCGTCCCATGTGCAGCTTCCCCGAGAAGGCATATCATGCATAGGGCATCCCAGAACCACTCTCCTGTAATTACCATCAGTAGCACCAGGTGGCGAGAAGAGTCTTTATTTCATGTCCCGCTCAGTGCCGAGCACCAGTTGGGGGGAATAATGCCGGTAACAGCAATGAGGCAGCCTTAGAGAGGACAGAAAATAGTTGTTTCTTCCACTTGCATTAGCACCACAAGGCGGGCAGGATGAGGTGTGGCAGCTCCTTGTGTGGATCCTCATGCAGACGCTTTCCCCGGGCAGGGTATGCCATGGAACTGTCCTGCAGAATGGACCTCCCGGCCTTTTCCACCTCGGGAAGAAACATTACAGTGTTCATCCTGCGAAGGACCAGGCTTTAAAATCAACACAAGCAGTAAGCGTTCTCCTAAGCTGCGGTGTCCTAAGTGCAGTGTGGTAGGTTGTGATGGATTCTCTGCTCCACTTGTTTCACCTCATGCACTTAAAGTTTATGGCAGGGTTTGCAATTGCCTGGAAGCACTTGGAGGACTCCTGGGGAGGTGAGCTCTCAGCTGGTGAAAGCTATTTCGGCCTCAGCTGCTCCCACCTCTGCATCAAGAGCAGGCAGTGCTGGAGCAGGGGCTTGGACGAGGTGACGTCCAGAGGTGCCTTCCAACCTCTGCTGTTCAGGGAGTCTGGGATTCATGGGCCCGGTGGGCTGCGGGGCCTCAGCACAGCACCTAACCTTAGCAGAACCCGCGCCAGTGGCAGGAGACACATGCACACGCCATTTAGAAAACTTTCAGGGCTGCCCAGAAGAATATCTGCAATATTGACCTCTACCTTTGGTACTGTCTTACCTCTGCAAACGCCTTCCTGTCAGGGGGTCAAAATCGCGTGCAAAGAGAAGGGACAGAAAAATGCAATTAGTGGGAGTGCATGAAGCAGGTTTCAGCCACATGAAGCGTCTCCAGCAATTTGACTTGCTCTTCTTCATATTTTTTTATTGCTTTGTGGAGAATAAATTAGATCAGGTCAGAGAAGCTGCTAAAGTGAAGATAAAGAGGTCAGAGAGCATCCCTTCAAGTCTGTGTTAGCCTGCTCACCAGCCCTGTTTTGACTTCTGGAAAGAAGTTGGTAAGAGTTATTAGTACAGCTTAACTAGAGAATGGCACTGAATGAAATAACCAGAACACAGTGAAGCAACAAACCTCTCTTCCCTGACAAATTAACTTGAATTAAATTACAGAAATAACTTTCTAAAAGTTAATTTTTCTGTGATTATTTCAGGGGGGAAATTGAAAACATTTCTTGCAAGATGTGTCCAGGGATGACCTCGACTTCCTGGCAAACCTGAAAAATTGAAACATTTGGCTAAGGCTAGAAATGCTGCCGGGGCATTGTGTCGTGCTGACTCTTAAGAGCAGGGTTTGGGTTGCCTTAATCTCCCGTGACGCTTTGCGCATCCCTCTTGTTAGGATTTTGTGAGGCACTATTGTACATGAGGTTGGCTTGGGGATTGGTGT
This sequence comes from Phoenicopterus ruber ruber, assembly GCA_009819775.1. Taxonomy (NCBI): domain Eukaryota; kingdom Metazoa; phylum Chordata; class Aves; order Phoenicopteriformes; family Phoenicopteridae; genus Phoenicopterus; species Phoenicopterus ruber. The sequence goes on from CM020219.1 coordinate 1,575,161, forward strand.
GGTGAAGGGGCAGCACTGGCACGTGTTCGGATGGCTGTGCCAAGATACGAGAGCAGCACTGGAGGTGGAAGGTGTTTTGTCTGGCATGCTCAGCTGTGGCTTCTGAAGAAGCACTTTCAGCATAAACCAATCATTTTTCTGAATCCCGTTTTTGAAAACAGTCTTTCATTGAAAAAAAAAATCAGTCAGGACAGAGGCTTGAGTTTATCTTGGTTCCCCTGCTCTCGTCACGGAGCCTGTCCTCGTGGACGACCCGCTGGCACCCGCACACAGCGCGAGAGCAGCAGCCCTGGGCAGAGCCGGGGAACCGCAGGCGCGTCTCTGGCTCTTCCCGTGCTGCTCTGCGCTGCCACTCACCATTAACTAGCATGGATTTCTGTGTGCTGTTGTTAAACGAGAGCTGTTATCTCCTGTAAAGTTACTTGAAATTAGTATTTTCTTTAGTGAAAGTTAAGTTTTCAATACAGATAATCGAGCTATGCTCTTAGTGTTAGTAAGTCCTTTTCCTCCTGACCAGGGACAGAAGCAGAGTGAGTGGTTTTTCCTTTACATTTCCAGCTGCACAACTGAACAATACCAAACGGGCCATGGTTTGGATCTGGGCCTGTGAAGACACTTTGCCAAGGAGTGGTTGTCTTTCCCAGGTCTCGGGTCACCTTCCTGTGTCCCTGGCCAGCCCAGCCCAGCGGTGGGAACGGTTCCCCACAACCCCGAGCCCTGTAGGTGTGGTCTGAGCCCACCTGCAAATGGCCTCAAGTTGCGCCAGGGGAGGTTTAGGTTGGATATTAGGAACCATTTCTTCCCCGAAAGGGCTGTCAGGCCCTGGCACAGGCTGCCCAGGGCAGTGGTGGAGTCCCCATCCCTGGGGGGATTGAAAAGACGTGTAGATGTGGCGCTTGGGGACATGGGTTAGTGGTGGCCTTGGCAGTGCTGGGTTAACGGTTGGACTCAATGGTCTTAAAGGTCTCTTCCAACCTAAACGATTCTATGATTCTATGATTCTGTCATCCATACTGCTTACCTCCAGGCACGCATCCTGCCAAACACAGCCTGAGGCACCACAGGTTTCTGGAGGGAGTGCCCCTATGTGCTGGGGGCCCTAGGACAGTCCCAGTCCGTTGCCATGCAGGGTGGCAGATGTGTCCATGTGCAGATGAGGCACAAGTGCAGGTGGGCACACCATGGCCAGTCTGTCAGGGGCTGCTCTGAAGGCGGTGCGGATGCTTTGTGCAAGGGCTGATCACAGGCCCGCAGCCTGCAGAGTGGGCGAGAGGGCGTGCATCGTGACCCCACGGGGCTGGAGCTCATGTCTCTGGCTACCTGGCACCTCTCAGGGCAGCCTGAAGCCTAAGTTAGTCCAGGATCAGTTCTGGAGGTCAAAACCATGTTGCTTTTTAACGCACAGTGTTTTAATTCTGCATGCGTGGCTCTTTGAAGAAGGGAGATGTAGCAGAGAGGAGGCACAGACTGTTCACTGCTTCCCAACTGGCTGCGAGTGTTATGCGACTGCCTTCCTCCTACTGTTCTCGGCCTTGATAACAGAGTGGCACAGCGTAAGAAATAATGGACTAAGAAAGCATTTGGAAAGATTTTAAACCCTTGTTGCACATCAGTCTGCAATGTCCTCACTCCATTAATATTCTGGAGAGAGTAATGTAACACAGCCATCTCATGATTACTCTGCTGATTACGGGGCATCATTATATGTCCCTTTTGGAGCTTTCAACCAGCTCTATGCTTTGAAGCTAAAGACAAATAATGAAGGTGCAGAGCAGACAGCACCTTCTCTCTCCGTATCTTCAGGTAAAATACCTTCTTTGATTTATTACCTACCCCTAAAAAAAGCAGGACATAAATTACTAAACGTTGCCAAATCTTTCAGCTCTTATAGGCAAGGCTATTTGCTAAATAGTCTATTTGAAGGTCTTTTTGATGCTGCTAAACATCCTAGCAGCAGTTTACTTGGAAACATGAGTTCTTGATGAGTTTCACTATTAAAATATACAGGAGTTTCTTTTCTTACTCAGAACATGTGTCTGAAATGGAAAACACAGTTCAGGGTTTTCATCTGTAACCATGATATCATCTTCTGTGGATACAGTCTGAAATAGTTTTATTAAAAAAATCGGTTCTTCTCAGTTGCCTTCATTTATGGAGAGATCTGACTTCAGAGCGTCAGTCTACAGGACAGAAAGGCAAACAAAAAAGTGAGATAACCAAGAATAAACTTGGTGTACCTGTTGTCAGGCAGCAGGTATGTCCATGTCCTTTTTGTGTAAGGGAGCCCGAAGCTGGACACAGCACTCCAGTTGTGCTCCAAGTGCTGAAGAGGATCGCTTCTCTGACCTGCTGGCTACACCCTAACTGCCACAGGAGAGTCCCATGGACTTGTGTGTATCCAAGTGGGCTACGTGATCGCTGACTCTTTCTTCTTCTGCCTTGGTGTCGTGGTTTAACCGCAGCTGGTACCCAAATACCACTCAGCCGCTCGCTCACTCCCCCCTCCCCGCTGGCGTGGGGAGGAGAATTGGAGAGAAAGGAAGACTCACGGGTTGAGATAAAAGCAGTTCACCAGGACAGCAAAGGGAAAAGATAATAATAATACATTATTATTATTATTATTATCATCATCATTATTATTTTATAAGGATTATAGAATATATAAAATGAATGATGCACTATTTCTCACCCCCTGACGACCGATACAGCCCATCCCGAGCAGCTGGCAGGGAGCAGGGGTATCCCCCCCAGCTATCCCAGCACAGCCAGTTCCAGAGAGAGCAGGCAAGGGAACCAACAGCCAAACGAACGAAAAGGCACGAACAAACAAAAAAAAAAAAGAAAAAAAAAGGGAAACAAAAAACAACCTGAAGGGAAGCTTACGGATTAAGGCACTAAGTGAAGTGGCCCACCAGCTGACCCTCACTTATACCGGGCATGATGACTATGGTATGGAATACTCTCTTTGGCCAGTTTGGATCAACTATTCTGGCTCTGCCCCTCCCAGGTTTTTGCACCTGCACATCAGCAAAACCTGGGAAGCTGCAAAATGTCCGTGGCCGCTCAGCAGCACCCAACACCATCCGTGTGCTGTCACCATCCCTCACACACTGAATCCAAACCACAGGAGCTGCTGGAGACAAAACTGGCTCCATCCTGGCCAAAACCAGGACACTTGGGTACTGCTTCTCTCCCACAGGCTGCTGGAAGGCTCAGGGGCCTGGGAGGCCTGGGGACAAGCCTTACCTGCAGAACTGAGGCAAAGAAGACGTTGAGTCCTCAGCCTTTTCCTGTCACACGTCATGGGGTCCCCTGCCCCACTGAGCCGTCCCTTTGCTAACGGTGTACTCACAGAAACCTCTTGCTGCCTGTCTCCTGCCCTGCTAGCTTCAACCCCAGCTGAGCTTGGGCTCTCCTGCCTGTACAGGCAGTGTCTTTGGTTTTCCTTCCAAGCAGCCTGTCCCGGCTTCCACCTCCTGTATGTTTCTTTGTTGTGTTTGATCTCAGTCAGGAGCTTCACACGTATCCATGCTGGTATTTTGCCACACTTGCTTGACTTCTTGTGCATTGGAATGAACCGTTCTTGTGCTTTGAGGAGGCTGTCCTTGACGATTAGCCAGTTCTCCTAGACACCTTTGCCCCCCAGGGGCATAATCTCATCAGATCCTGCCAAGTAGGTCCATGAAGAGGCTAAAATGATTTTCTTCTGAAGCCCACGGTTGTATTTCCGCTGTTCATCTTGCTCATTCCTCTCAGAATCTTGAACTCCACATTTTCTTATCGTCATTGTATCCAAGGCTGCATCATCCAACAGTTCTCTTCCTTGTCTGAGTAGCAGGTCCAACAGAGCATCTACCCTGGTCATTTCATCAATCACTTGCATCAAGAAATGGTCTTTAATACACTCTAGAAATCACCTGGATTGCTTGCACCCAGCCATAGCGCCAATCTGGCAGATACTGAGGTGTTTAAAGTCATCGGTGAGTACCAGGGCGCGTCTGCAGGGTGTTCTCCAGCTGCCTGAAGAGGGCACACGGGCAGGGCTCGATCCACTGGGCACACGGGTGCTAGGCTGGGGCTCAGCTGGCTCTGGTGAGCCGCCTTGTTCATCCTCCCCAAACCCCTGCCTGAACAGCACAGCCACAGTGAGCAGGAGCCGTGTCCAGGCCCAGCAGCCCCAGGCAAGGCTCGCCCAGCCCAGTCCCCGCACGTCCCGTCCGTCCCATCTCACCTGAGCCCTCCAGCGTGGCTGCGGGTCACTGCACAGACGCTGCGTCCAGGTGGCTAGAGGTGGGTAGAGCTGGCTTTGCCAGGCCAGAGCTGAAAAATAAATTAAGGCACGGATGATAGCAGAGGATTGGAAACTGAGAGCGAACACGATGCCATCGGGTGGGGGAATGACTTGTCAGCCTGGGTTCAAGGGTCAGTGGAGTGATTTATTTTTAATTTGGATGGTTGACAGCTGTGATTTCATTTGTTAGCCTCCGCAAGTGAGGGTATGACATACCAAATAAAATGTGTCAGCTAATATGTCACATCACATAAGACCATAATAGCGTGTCTCTGCTGCAGCCAGGGACACCTTTTACCGACGCTCCTGCAAACTTGCAGCCGTAAGGAGTCCCCTGCAGATGTAGCCTGGCACAGCTCGCCCCAGGCCTGGACATGCAGATCTTGCCTGTTATACTGAGGTGTCCCGTTGGACTCCGTATGCAACATTTTGCCGCAAGAGAAGCAGACGCTGCATGCCCCCGCCGGGCCTTTGCCCCCAACACCTGACAGTCAACAGAGCAGCACCCTCAGCTGCCGAGCGGGAGAGCTTTTTCATGCCTCATGCATTGCTGTTCAGGCCAGACGGTCTGAAAGAGGCAACAAACCAAACCTAGTCGCAATGAAGGACAGGGACAAGTTACACTCTCCTAGTGTTCTAGAGGAATCATTAGATCCAGTGACAACTGCTTTAGCTGGACGTTGTGCTGCCAGGTGTGGGTGAATCGCTTTGGTTGCTTATAGGGGTCCTTGCATGGTGTTGAAGAGGAAGAAGAGACTCTGTTCTTACAATCATGGAATCACAGAAGGGTTTGGGTTGGAAGTGACCTTTCAAGGCCATCTAGTCCAACCCCCCTGCCACGAGCAGGGACATCCCCAACTAGATCAGGGACGTCCTCAACTAGATCAGGGACATCTTCAACTAGATCTTCTTCCTGTGTCTTTTCTTGGTGGTGTCGTGTGATGCTTTTAGATCTATTTGCATCAGGTTTTGCCTCAGCCTATTGCAAGTTCAAAGCCAGAGGTGATAGGCAGTGGCATCATTCCCAGAGTTGCGGCTGGAAAAGAAGAAAAGTTTAGTGTTCCAGAAATTGATATTAGCCATTGTCATTCAGCAAACGTGGCCTCTGTGCATAGTATCCAGAGCCTGATCAAGTCACAATTTGTGGAAATTGTCTGATAATATATATGTAGGTTTAAAGCCTAAAGTGAAACTAGCCTTTTATATGGAAAGAATATTTTGAGTCATTGAATATGAATCCAGATATTTTCTGCGTACTTTTCAGTAATATCTGAAGAAACCATGTTATAAGTAATCTATCTGGCAACAAAACCACTGTAAGTAGAAAAATACAGAGAGCGTTTCACATCTATCCTACTAAAATGATGTTTTACCACTGCAAGGAGAGATAAGGATTTCATTTGTAAGTGACAAAATCAAAATTCCTTTGGATTAAAGTGCTGTAATACATTAATACTAAAAAATAATGCATTTATTATCAATGCTGCTTTTGATGACTCTTAACTGATTTATAAAACAGCTTCTGTGTGGATCATGGGCAGATTACGTCCACCAGACCATAGCATGAAATGCAATGTCATTAGATGTTTCAAGTGGTTATTAATCTTCCAGCAATGTACACCAATTACTGCTCTATCTTGTAGCCTAGCTAGCAGGCATGCAGGAGAGGCAGCGTGACATTTCCATTCCCTGGATCTGTACCACCGGCATGTCAGTGCCGCTGTCGCAGCCTGGGCAGCTCTGTGCTTGCTTTCACCTCCAAATTGCTCGGGAGCAGCTGCACGGCGCAGGGCCAAAGGTCCGTGCAGCCCAGCACCCCACCTCTGGCAGTGGATAATAGTAGGGGGTGCTTGGGGAAGAGTATAATAACAGGGGGGGCTATAATGATGATTTTGCAGTGTATTCCCTTAGCCTTCAGGAGGTTATGGCTTAGGGACCTTCTGAATCAGCCGTGGTATCTTTGTGCTTAACAATTCATGGATTTTTCTTCTGTGGATTTGTCTAACTGGCTTTTTGCAGCTTCTGAAGCTTTTATTCCTGACCATGGCTGTGTCACCTGTGTTCAGCTTGATTCCTCTTTCTGCTTCTGTTTTCCTTGTCGGAGCGAGAAGCCACTATTAGTGCTCAGGTTGGGATCCAGCGGGTTGAGCTGTGGCTGTGCTGGGACACCTTCAGATACACTGGAGTCCGCCTCTCACCGTACCCCTTCCCGTGCAGTGGCGGTTCATCATGCAAAAGCAAAATAAACCTGTCTTGTGTGGATCCTGCCATAAACTGCATTCACTGTGAGGCAAAGGTTGCTAAGGAATCAGCAAGTGACTTAAGGATACTGGTTTTAGTTCCCAGCACTTGTGGAACCATGGTCAAATCCCTTCTAGATGTGTGTCAGCCGTGAGATGTCTGGCTGCTGCCCATGCAGACTGGCTTGCACAGAAACTTCATCCTCGTTGGCCCTGGGGAAACAGAAATTACTATCAGTAAACTTTTGGTATTCTACTTCCATGCATTAGATGTTTCCATTCAGATTACGCTCTCTTGGTGACACATTTGCAAATGGCTTCCTGATCAATTATTTTCTTCTTTGAAGAGAAATTACTGTCAAAATTGAAAATGCGCTTGATTTGCTAAGGGCAAAGGGAGAAGAAGACGAAACCTAAGAGCTCGAGATCTGAATCTGAAAGAGAAAAGGAGCAGCCCTTTAATTTCCCAGACAGCATTTTGCTGTAAGGAAATTCATGCAAAGCCCATAAAATGCAAGAACAACCCAAATCACTACAGAGGCAATCAGAGTCCATCATCAACATATGTTAGAAATGTAGAGACTCAACTGTGCTGTGCTCCTGAGTGTCTCGTCTTCCTGAAAACAGAAACAGGGACGGAGGGCACCTGCATGCAGCAGTTGTGATAACTGGATCACGTCTATTGGAGCTTTTTGGACACGTTGATCAAACTTTCTGGTGGAAAATCAGGTGTTTGCAGGCACAGGTTGCAAGGCAGTGCCAAAGGAAGGGCAGCTACCCCGCTGCTATTATTCTACCAAAGAAGGAGAGGATTAGGCGACTGAAGGCAGGGGATATTGTGTAGAGGGAATAATATCTTTGGGATCTTCGTTGGGGGTGGCAGTCTGGTCCCTGAGGCAATGACTCCAGACCCCCTTATGTCTGTGTTGCTAAAGGAGGGGCCTGCCTGCGCCAGCACTGCCGAGCAGCTGGAGCGGCATCAGACTAAACCTGCCCGAGCCCTGTGTGCCGGGTTAGCCCAGACACGTCATGCTCCAAAACTGCTTCCCGGTGGCTCTGCCGACCTCGTGGGGCTTGGGCAGGACTGTGGCTGGCTGTGGGAGCGGGTCCTCTGTGGGGCCATGCCGTGTGGAGAGGGAAGATGCTGAAGGGAACAGGAGTGCTCCACAGCCCTCTGAGCACACTGCTGTTCGTGCATCGCAGACTGACGTCTGCCTTTGTCCCTGATGACTGGGAATTGCTGACTAATATTGCAATTCACTTGCAGTCCACCGTAAACCCTTTCTGAGGCGCTTCTGGCTAGCGCGTTTTCTCCCCAGCCTGTACTTCTGCAGCTTGTAACTGCTTCGTGTGGTACTGGGCACTTCTCATTCTTCAATTTAAATATTTTTTTTTTCAAGTCTGTTTTCCAGTTGTCATGATTCTTTTGAATTCTCAGTCTGGTTGCCCAAGCTACTTACAGGCTGCCCCAGATCGGTCTCAGCTGTGCCTATCATACATGTGCTGGTTTTCCTCATCCAGGCCATTAAGGGAAAAGGCAAAGAGTATCAGACCCAGAGAGATGCAGAAGCACGGTCAGCATGCCCCCTGGGTCATGGATAACTGCTCTCTCAGTATGATGTTCTGGCTTCCTACCTCGTCATTGTTTCATCCAGACCATGTTTCCCTAGCTTGCTCGGAAATGTCATGCAAAAGAGCCTCAGAAGCATTATTAAAGTCAAAATAAATGACATTTACTGTCTTCTGCCTTCCAAAAGCCTGTTAGCCAGTCACAGAAGAAAATTAGTTTTTTGTGTAACCTGGCTGCCTGTTACTTTCCCTTTTTTACCCTCCTTTCTTCTAAGAATAAATTCCCTTTGCTGGAATAAATAATTACTAAGTTAATGTAACAGTTACCTGCAATGCTGGGCACGGTGCCCTGTGGGCATGTAGTGCTAAACTCACAAGAGTGAGTTCTGATATCTGACGTAAAACCTTGTCACCGAGGAGTGACAAAGACAGGCCACGTGTAGACTGGTGAGAACTGGGACCCTCCCCCTGTGCTTCTGTGCCTGTGTCCCGGAGGGGACCCCTCGGAGCTCCCACGGCCCAGAGGCCAGGGCGCTCGGCATGCCACGTCCTCTCTTCATGACCGATATCACGTCAAAAAAGCCTTTAGGCTATTTCCTTCCTGCTTGCTGGTTGTCAAAGATGTACAAACGATAAAACAAGACAGAACTTCAACCAGCAACGGACAGATTGGGGTTTATTCAGGATACGTATTTTATATGATGGGGATTTCACCTGGACTGCGCAGGTGGCCTAGTGACGGGGCTCTCCCATATCAGGACCACTTCCCACCTGAGCAAATGCTCATCTTCTGAGGAATGAATAGTTTGGGGTTTGGCGTTCTTTTTTTAAATTATATGGCAGTTTGAGAATATTGCTGCCAATACAAGATTTTGCAGAACTTCAATCCTCTTCGTTATTAGATCTTGCCATGCCACACAGGGCCATAGCAGATGACAAATTGTCCTTTACCAGTGGCTAATGACAGAGCCCCAGCTTCTTCACAGCGTTCACTGCGGTTGCTAAAAGCAGCCCAAGGATTATTGTAGTTATGGTAAGTGTTTCCTTGAATATAATTTCCCAAATGCTTTTAGCTTTACTGTGGCAGTTTGTCTCTAATTGCAGAAATAACAAAATGCCGTGAGCATATTTATTCACTTGAGTTTTATTTTAGTTACTCATTATAAAAGTGTTAATAACAGCCTGAAGGGAAGGAGCAGAATTACATTGGAGCAATAGAGAGCCAAAGACAAGTTGGTTTAAAATTTTGCTTAATGGACCATTATGTCCTTGGAAGAGTTTTGCTTTTCTGCCATTTTCATTTCCCCTCCTGCCACTTGATGGTTCAAAACCAGAAATAAAAGGCAACTGAGTTATCTAATACCATGAGTCTCAGATTTATTAACTTGGTGAGAATGAGTCCTTCAGGTAAATTGACTTCATTGCCAGTGAAAGATGAATGCTTTTTTTGCTCTTGAAGGTGAGTCTTGATTTGTTAGCACACTGTGGACTTCTTCCTCACTAAAGAAACTAAAGGTTGATTTTAGCTCTTCAGAAGGTGTTTGGAGATGGAAGAGAGAGAAAGGACTGGTGTGAGACCAAGGACAGGGAAAACTGATGATGAAAACTGCTGGTTTCTGCCAGAAACAGTTGTTAGATGCCCCTAGCCCTTATAAGCCTGACTGTCTCTTGCATGTTACTGAGTGTCTTCAGTTCTACAGTTGCTGGTCTTATTTAGGAAGCAGTGATTTACAGCAACGGGCAGTAGCTCCTATCTTAGAGCTCTGGAGATCCTAGACTTACTTTCTGGTGGGGCAGCTGGGAGATGTTCAGCACACTTACAAAGGCCTGAGGAAACATTATCGGACCATACCTTGGAAAGCTCTTTTGGACAGCTCTTTAGTTTGCACCTTGAGGACAGCCCACCCTGCCTGAAGAGAGCTGCCACAAACGGGGAGCAGGAGTGTGCCTTTCTCGGCCATACAAACCCTTCGGGTGTGCAGCAAGGCCCTGTGCTCCGTGGGAGCGGAGGCTGTAGGTGCAAGGAGAAGAGGAGCAGCCTGCAGCCCTCATCTCTGTACTGAACAGCAGCACCTCCTGAAAGCCTTCTGCTTCTGCCCACGCCTTGGCCTTAGTGCCTTTGAAAGGAGAATTAAATGTATTTGCAACGGTCAGGCCTATTTTGATTTTACCTTCAAGTGTAAAACTAGGAAAGAGGTATTGTGAGGGAGCTGGGGAAGGAAGGAAGAACTTTGGGTGTAGATTGCTTTGCAGCATGCTCCCCTCTTCAGCTAACAGATAGTACTCAGCCACCTCAGAGAGCCATCGCTGCTGCCGGATTGGGTCATGAGGGTTTCTGTCCCTTGCTCATCAGGATGGTCTTGTTTTGGGACCCCTGTTCCTGGTTCAGCCAGCATAGGGGTAAAACGCAGGATTATTCCAGTAGGTACACTACTGTGCATCTTCTCATGCAAGAAAATAATGATCCTTTGGAGCAATTTGTCCTTAACTCCCTTTCCATACACAGAGGAGGGCTGGAGGCCAAGAAGGGACTTGCTGCCTCTGCTTTTCTGTTTCTGTCTCATAGTAAAGGCAGTGAGATAAAGACAGAGTGGTCACTTTTTTGGGGGGATGTATTTCCCAAGAGAGATGCCTTGTGAGTCAGTCCTTCATGCCATGTTGGTGAGAAGTTAGTTTTTGGCAAGCTGGCTCTGATAGGAGGTTGTGCAACCATCCCGTGGTGCTCTGCCCCTCGCGCTGAAAGGCTTTGGTGTGCGGGGAGCTGCCTAGTAATCTTCCTCTGGGACTTGTAAATTGTATCCAGACATCTCAGGGTACGTGCTGCACACCCTGGCACCCATCTGAACCTGACGTGCTTAGGAGACAATCAACGCAATGCTTCTCATACTCCTTCTTCCCCTCGTCTGGCAGAATGACGCTGTGTTTCGATTTAAACCCAAGCATTGTTTGCTTTGTGAATTATGATTATTAAAGCATGACTGTTTATCTTCCTGCAAGACTTCTGAGATTATTTATACCTTTAGAATTTGTCAGAGGGAAATTTCAAAGTCATTAAAACAAACATGTAATTTATTTGTGGTAGTACAGATAGTCTGAAGACTTTAATTCCCATGCAGATTAGATGTAGAAGGAGACTCATTTATCAGGTCAGACAAGAAATGCGATGCCATACTGGATTAAATGTCTTTGGTGCATCATCCTAAAATGACACTGTTTTACGGCATATGGTTTTTTCTCGATGGAGGCAGCATTTCACTTTCTTTCAGACAATTTATTAATTATCCTTTAACTTGTAATCTCAAATTCATGTCTGAATGAATGCAGGATCCTTCAGGAGCCAGTATCTGTAGATGTTATCCTCAAAACAGCCTCACTTCATAAAACGGAGAGTAATTTCAATGTAGATCAATTTATCTGCTTACTGCAGGTAGGGGAGGAGACCGCGGGGTGCTCTCAGCCAGGCTTTCTAGCATTGCTGCATGCAGCAAGAGGGTAGCGGAGCCAACTGGCTTGTTGTTCGTGTTGTCCTAAAGCATTTGAAATCGAATGTTTTTTCCACGGAGTGAAGTTACTTTGCAAAATGGACAGATGAATAAAGATTCTAATTTGAAACTGTCTAAAGTTAAAAGTGCCGTTCTGAAGTGTATTGGTTTTCCAACTGTGAGGGTAATAAACCTTTTTCTGCAGTTTAATACTTGTTTTCATTCTTATTGTTCAATAATAATTCCCCCCCAGGACATATATGGGGAGGTGATGGGAATAAATGAACGCTGAGGCTGTTGCTCAAGCCACCCTATGTTCACAGTTAGTGGCAAATCATTAGCACTTCTGGCGTCTCTTGCCATGGCGTTGTTATTCAGAGTTGTTCTCCTTCCTTTTGAGCTAGCCAACTCTCCCTCTGCCCCCAAAATAAAATGCAACAGTGGCTTCATTTTTATTTGACCACTCAGTTTGGAGTTTTATGGGGGCTTTTTGCAGAACGGCAGCTTTGCTTTGTGATGAGCCCTCACGATGGTACAGTGCTGGAGCAATTCCTTTCCGCTAGGACAGCCCTACCCGCGCTCACGGCACGCTGTGTTTCTCTGGGGAGATGCACTGGCCATGCCACCAGACTTGCAGCACGTTTCAGAAGAGAAGTCTCTGTTGGTGAGTTCTGTCAGTAATCGTGTACTGTTCGTGCTGAGATCTGCTGCTCACTTGGTGATGGCCTCTCCCAGCTGAGAGGGGAGGAAGGCTTGCTCGTGTCTGGCCTTCGAAGTACGCTTTCGGGGCCCTCGTTAGCCCAGTGCAGGCAGAACGACTGGCTGTGACCTTTCTCTGCTCTGAGCAGCAAGTCTACGCTAGGTGCCTGCTGAGCTCCGATGTTAAATGGTGCGTCTAGGTGTTATAGTCCTGCAAAGGATGAAATTAGGCATACTCGAGCAAAGCTTCAGCTTCCTGCAGACTTGAATTGCCCTTATGTCCACCATGGAACCTGTCTTGTTCAGAAGCCTCGGTTGTAGAGGAAGAGTAGCTAGACTAACAGCCAGTCCACTGCCTAAGCTCTTCCCTTTGAGAAATGTCCTACAGTACCTGCTCCAACAGGACAAGTGGCTGTTTGAGCATCAGAGTCACAAGAGTTGAAATCAACACATGAGTCTCCAGCTTTTTATTTTAGCTATGGTCATCTTTCAATCTGCAAATTCTGTGTGTAAAACTCAATTTTCTGTTATTTTGGCTTGGGTAGGAAACCACATCAGAGTGTTCCTCCACAAGGGAGACACAACAAAGTGAAGTATGGCTATTCTTATGTCTGGCCTCAAGGAAGGTATGACAAATATGAAGTTGCAAATTAACTCTCAAGTCCTGGAAACATTTCTTCTTGTATCATTCCCCAGCTGCTTCTTCAGGGAACGATATGCCCTGCAGAAGAACGCAGAATCTAGCAAAATCGGTGCACTAGCATTCCTTTCATTTCCATCAACATTCATGGAAAATGCTGTACTTCATGATTTTATAAGTCTGAAGGTGGATTTATTGCTGCTGTGTCAGAGCCCACAAGCAACAATGAGCAGCATCATCCCAAGGAGGTTCTCTGGTGTAACTTTGTTAGTGTGCTGTTGCACATACCAGACGCAAATGCGGATATGCACACTCGGAGGCTGCAGGAGAGCTTTAATGAACTGACCTTTACTGCTGGGAAGGGTTGGAAGAAGCTCTGCTTGATCCCATCAATGCTGCTCTATGCATTTTCCTTAAGAGCCATTGGAGATGGGGACGAGATCTTACTTTACTCAAACAAACCTCCCGTGTCCCTTCCAGGTCTTGATGCTTTAGCTGTAAGATTAAAAAAAAAAAAAGCTTTTATGTGTCCTTTAAAAATGGTCTTGAAGTTGTTCTGGAAGTGGGTCAGTCTTGGCAAAGTTCTGTGGGCCGTCTAGGACCTGACATTGTTGCTATTAATTTCATAAGAAACTCGGTGGCATCCTCCTCCTCTTATAGGGTCAAACTGGGATAACATCCTATCACCATTGATAAATCACCGTGCATTACGACGGCTGATACTCTTCAAACATAATTACTTGGTTACATAGAGAAGCAGATATTTTTTAAAGCAGAGGAACAGACAGCAGCACAGAATAAAGATTAAGTGCCTGCCAATTTTTTGTCTTTACAGTGGTCATTTTTTACTTCAGGTGAAGCAAAATCAGGGCTGAGTGACAGTTCCCTAATGCAATTAATTATTTATGTTTTTCTGCAAGCAGCAATCAAGAGTATCAGAACTGAAACAAAATTTATATCTCAATTGATTTTTGAGAAAAAAACCTGCTTGCGAGTGCAGAGGTTGTGCTGACGCCGGGCTGTGCCTCCCCGCGCTGAAGCACCCCGTCTACACGGGGGAGCAGCCGGGAGCCGCCTCGCTGGGCCCGTGAGCTCCATCGCTTCCTCTCCTGCCAGCGCAGCGAGAAGCCAGGTGGGACCAGCCTGCACGGGACCTGCCGGTTTCTGGCCACTGGCGATTCTGGAAGCCCAAACAGCAAAATTAGGTGAGGGGAACTCACCCGGCAGCTGAGGGGGTGTATTTATCCTGGAGCCAGGGTGGCCTCAGCACAGACAGTGCAGAAGCGTCTGCGGAGGGGGATTGTGTAATGATTTCCAAATGGAATGTCTTCAACTTCACCTTGGATCATCCCACTGTGGTCCTACCTGTTAGCTGCCTGGGACCAAGCCTCCTAATAGCACTTGGCCAAATGCTGGTGTGGGGAATGCTCTCGGGTAACTCCACTGTAGATGGACCTAGTTTCTGAGGACTCTCACTGCTCTGTTTGTGTCTTCCATCAGAGTGGCCTGATCTTTGGGACAGACCCGTATCCCTGTGCAGGACCCCGACCCACGGTTCTTTCCAAGCCAGCTGGCAAACTGCAGTAGTTTATCTAGCGAGGCTGAGGTCTAGTATATGGCCCTTGCGAGCAACGGGCTGGAGCCACGTCATGCCCTCGCGGTCTGCTGTACGCCCGTGCTGGTGGCCGTGCTGGCTGGAGCGCTGCCATTCCAGCCTTGCTGCCGAGTCCTCTTCCCACGTCTATGGTCTGTGCCGGTCATGCAGTCGGTGTGAGCTGGGTCAGCAGAGATGTCTTGGTGGGGTAGTAACCTCTGGCAGGAGGAGTGCGGAGGCGTGGGGAGGGCGGGCTGGCTGGGGGAGCCGCAGCTCGTGCAGCTGGGCTGAGCGGGGTGTGGGATGGAGCTGCCGCTGGGCCCTCCTTGGGGTCTCTTCCTCCTCTTGTGTCTTTAAGAATGAGCCCCGTGTCTGAGGCTCACCATGCTGAGAGGAGAAAGGGAAGCTGGTGCAGCGGTGAGAACACAGAAACCTCTGAAACTGGCACAAACCCGGTGCACTGAACCACCCTGCTTTTGCAAACCTTGCATCCTACTTTAATGTGAATGCCAGGTTGTCTAGAACAAAGCAAACTGTCAGCTTCAAACTCCTGCTTCTTGGTCTTGGCAGCTGCCTCCGTTCTCCTAGATGGCAAATTTCTTTTGCGTGGGAACTTTGTTGTTCCCTGTTGTCATACGGGATGCAACGATGAGGACATACTGCCTGCTTCAGTGTCACTTACCTCTGGGCTTGCTGTCTGAGCCAGGCTGCCTGCTCCATCACCGAGCCCGCCGATAACTGCATTTCCCATTATTTCAGTTGTCCTGCCTTTGTTCACTGCCTTAGCAGCTGTACCGCTGGCGAGCACGGGCAGGGAAGAAAGCTCTGCCAGGGTGGTTTTGGTGAGGGTGCAGCAGGGACAGGGACCGGGTATCAGCCCTGCTTCCCACCCCCAGCTCTTCTGTGGGAATACTCTGTGGCTGCCGCACCCTGGGGCACGTTCCCACCGTGCTGCGCGGGTAGGAGGATACGCTGGGATGAAAACTTATGGTTTACAAAATTAATATTAGAATAGACCTTTGATACAAACCTGTCTCGGTTTATTTTTTTGTATCATCACTTTGATTGAACGAACAGAGCAAAGACAGAAGAGACCATCAGTTCATTACAAAATAATCAAGGCCCCTGCCAGAGTAAATTTTCATTTCAAGAGCAAAGTTTTGATGGGCCACTTGTTATCTTGTATATCTGAAGTTTAAAAAATAAAATTCCGCCTTATATAAAACATTTTCTGCTCCCTTGCTGGTGTACTTAACTGCTTTTTCAGCAAGAACTTATCTTGCTGAGGAAGTGTTGCCTGGATTGCAAAGCTAACAAAATGGAGCAAAACAATAATTTTTGCCAGCCTCTTATTCTTAATGTTCTTAGTTTCCATTTGTAATTACAGTGGTGCACAGTTTTCAGACACATATGGGATTTTTCATTTGCTAGTATTCAATTATAATGATTATGTTGTGTCTCATATAATAAAATGTTTTCCATATGTTAGATATAATAAAAGCATAATATCCCCTAGTGCTTTCCCCAATGATCTCCATATTAATACAACTTTCAGATGGCATAAAATGTTTGTGTGTTTGGGCTCCACAGGCACAAACACAAACATTTAATTTTATATCCACAAGAAGCGCCATTGATTTCAGCGGGACTGTAGTTAAACACAGGCATTTTTGTAGGAGGAAAGACCTCTTTATGAAGCAATTCTCTCCACTGCAGGTTTAGCAAGAGAAGCTATCCTCACTCGCTGTGCGGGGTGTTTCTATCCCGTTCCGTAGGTGATGGCATTCACATATTCCCATATAGAGGTGGCAGAGGTGGTCTCCTTCGCGAGGTGAATAGTGTGGAGGACACTCAGTTGTTCCAAGCCTTGGTGAGGGAATGCCCTCCAGCTTGCTTGGGATGAAACCAGCTGGAAATTGCCAACAGACTTTGAGATGGATTCCTCTTCCCATGCTTTTAAATCAACCCACAGAAATTATTGGCCAAGGATTATATAGCGGCTTTGCTGTTTTACCGGAAAGGAGGGAAAGCATTGCGGAGCAGGGCTATAGTTCCTGATTATGGTCTCTGCAACTTTTCAAATAAGTGCCAGACAGTACTGCATTTGGATTATGTTTCAAACAGAGGCAATAGAAAAGGAAAACTTAAAAAACCTGAAAAAATAAATTTTAAAAAATGAACCAACCAACCAAACAAAACCCCCCCAAAAACAAACAAAAAGTTAAATTGCTTTTGACACAAAACCAACACAGCAGGTTAAGTACTTGTAAAATTCCTTTATTTCTGGTGCTTTCTAGTGCCTTGCACTATATACTGCTTCTTGTGCTTCTTCATTCTAATCTACCAGCAAGTTGAGGCATCTAATACCATTACATTCTCTGCTGGTCTCCAGGACGGTAGAGATTTGAGGAATACCCTCCTTCTACTTCCCGTTCCTTTTTTTGGAGAGAAGAGGTTCAGAGATGGTGCCATTCTGAGTTTTATTAGCTCCGTTGCTCTAAGTCAGGGTGACGACTCTCCTGTTTAATTGTTCCCTGGAATAGGCACAGCTCGTTTCTGTTCTGCTCTGTACACGGTTAATAGCCTGGTGCTGTAACATAAAGCACAACTGAAGAAATTTGGAGGGGATGATTTTCCTTTATTTCTCTGAAAACCCCACGACTCACGATCAAAGCATGCATCGCCCTGCTAGCGTAGTGCATGGTTTGGGTTTTTTCCCCCTACATGCCAGCATAATAACTAAATCCCTTCCAATAGAAACTGCTGGGGTTTATGGTTTTTATCTGAAATTGGTGTGGGCAGGATTAGGAGCAGGAAGAATTGCTTCCCTAAATATCGTATAGGTTCTTTACTTACAGCTTGATGCTATCATCTGCATAAACCTCTCTATTAGAGATGGAAACCTCTACGGTTTAACAAGAGGAGCAGAGAAGGTGTCAGGGACCAAGTGACCTCTCCCGTTTAGGGACCCAGCACCTGGTTTTCAGATACTCTTCTGCGTGTGAGTGCTGATTTTTCACGTGTAGAAACCAAGGAAAAGTGACCACGTGCATATAGATGTTGGACCATCTATGAGTATGAGTGCGCCTCAGCAATCTGGTGGGAAGCCCTTCAAAATAAAACAGATTAATATTGGAGAAGGCTCACAGGAATACCAAACAGAGCGTGGTATACTGAATGTAGGCGTTATTCCACTGTAATCCGTGCCAAGATCACTCAGTTATTCGCTATCAATCAGCTTCAGTGGGGTGATACCAGTGTAGAACAGGCGCTGTACCTGGTGACGTGAAGTCAGCCTGTGTATTTCATGTCATTTTGAAGTGCTGTGTCCATAAATGTTATGTGTTATAGAGCAAAAGAATTATATTTGTGTTCCTTGCCACTAAAAGCCCTCTATCCAGTGATAGGACTATTTAACCCCATTATTTCTCTGTTAGTGTCATGGCAATATTAATAAGAAAGAAGGATATGCACCGAAGACATAAGAGGCTGTATATACTGTTGATTTTTAAGTAGTGACTCTCACTCTTTGTACTCTTTATTCTACTTTTTCGGATATTCTTTATCAATGATGGTGCTACAGATTGATTGCACATAGTGAGGAAATAAAGAATTGAGCCGCTTACGGTGTTTATCTTCTAGAGAGCAGCCTGGAGCAGAGGGAGGCAGAGCTGGGCGATCCGAGGCTCTTTCTTACCTTGCAAAGTTATAAAGGGCTCTAGTTCATTCTCTTGTGTAACACCCTGATAAAATGGACTTTGGATGTTCAACTTTATTTCCTTGTGAAAGCCCCGTGTATTGCCAGATCCTTTGAGCTCACAGCCTGCTTTCACCGTCGCTGCAGCCGCAGACGGCTGTAGCCCCGCTGCCGGTCATTGCAGTATTCGTATCAAGGAGGGCTCCAGACGGTAACAGCTGCTGATACCTGGTAGAAAGGTTTTGGTGGAAGCTGAGATCAAGAAACTGGTGATCTCATACCTGGTCTACCTATTGCCTGGGACTGTGGTCTCTGTGCTTCTGCTGGACTACTTTCTCCTCCGCCCATCTAACAATTTGCATTAGCTTTTATTTCACCAGCCATAACACACATGTCTTATTACACCTTTAAATGTATCTAAATAGTAATTTTAAGATGTTAAATTGGCAAAGGAGTACTAATCGTTCCTTGGATTTTGATTTTAAATGTGCCCCATTGTGGATCAATCTGGAACGCTGCATATGGCAATCCCCATGTTAGGTAATCATGGTTACTATTGTAAGTGTCCCCCAGAGAATCTTAAGAACTGATGTGGGCAATTACCTTATTTTAAATTTAATTAAAAAATTATCCACATAGGGAGAAAAGTTTTAATGTGATCAAAGGATTCATTTCAATAAAAGCTACTGGCACTTTGCTGTAAGTAGTGATTGATGTTTGCAGCCTCCACCGTCTATCAGAGCTGAGCGTGCATCTGGTATTGACAGCACATGACATAAAGAAATGCTTCAAGTTGTAACAACCACCATCAGATTTCTCCTAGAATTTTGCAGGATCACTGTAGAAGCGGAGCTATGGTTTTATTGAAATAGTTTCCCACGAATAGCGATCAGGGCATTGCGTATGCCAAGGATCATTTCAAAGGTCTGCTTTTTGGAGGTAGCAGAAGCATGGGCGGAGGGGTTTTCTTTACGCTGGATGACAAGAGGGAGAAGGCGGCTGTGTCAGTCTGCAGCGAGGTTGGCCATCCAGCCACCCGCCGCCGCCCTGAAGCCAGGATGCAGAGAAAGCGCCTCAGGTTTACGTTTTTCTGCGACCAGGGTTGGAGACAGCCAGCTCTTCTCGCAAACCTTCTCAGCGGTCGAGGCCTGGAAGCTGTAACATGAACCCAAAATTCAGTCTCAGCTGAAATCGGTGCTTTGGCATGAAGATGCGTGGGGAAGGACTTGAAAGCTGGAGAGGGACTTTTGACAAGGGCCTGGAGTGACAGGACAAGGGGTGATGGCTTGAAACTGAAAGAGGGCAGATTTACATTAGATCTAAGGAAGAAATTCTTCCCCATGAGGGTGGTGAGGCCCTGGCACAGGTTGCCCAGAGAAGCTGTGGCTGCCCCATCCCTGGAGGTGTTCAAGGCCAGGTTGGACGGGACTTGGAGCAACCTGGTCTAGCGGAAGGTGTCCCTGCCCATGGCAGGGGGTTGGAACTAGATGATTTTTAAGGTCCCTTCCAACCCAAACCATTCTGTAATTCTACGACTGATTCTTCCCCTGGGGAGAGACCAAGGTGCTCTGCAGTAATTCTTTCTGGTTTTGGCTGGTGATTTTCTTACCTGAGGTGTTCACATCCCACTGAAGAGCCCTGGAACTGAGATGTAAATAATTCATCTCCACCTTTTAAGGCACCTTCTTTGACTAAAAGGGCTCTCCAGAAGTAGCCCGTTACATGCACTGATGTGTGGAGGAGTTGTTGACCAGTTGTAACTGTTTGGGTGCTCTAGAGAACAGCAGCAGCACCAGCATGCCCACAGCTCGTGGCGGGGTGGTGTAAGCCCTGAGGACCTTCGAGCAAGGATCAGGGAAGTCAGTGGTGATGCCCTGTCCTGGCGTTATGGACTGGGAAGCAGGAGGGCATCTGCTGTCTGAGGGGTGAGGGCAAAGGCACGGCTGGTTTACTGGTAAAGCCCGCTTCAAGCTTTTACAATTATTTTGTTAAAGAGAAATGCTATTTTCAGAATTTATTTTGTGTCACATAGAGCATGTTAACGCTATGAGATTGAGTTTAATTATCACTCTGGTAAATTACAGCAGAGTTAAGGGGTGCCTGCTCTAATATCCTCTTAGCACTGGTTCTGCAATGCATTTGTGTGATAACATGAAGGAAAGCCTAGGAATTACTTCTTTTATGTACATGTAGCTTAAATGAACCCAAAATTAAAATGATGGGCATATCATGACTTCAAATTAATGCCCTTAGCAGCTTAAATGACAAATTTGTAAGTGAGTTAAATATAATCTGGGTTCCTTTTGCCTCTGTCCTTAGCAGCCTGGCATTTTCGATCTTCTAAAAGACAGTGATTTCACCAGCATTTAATGGAGCTGGAAGCAAAAGCACAATAAAACTCTATATACGAGAGAACATGATAAGTGAGGAAATGGATAATGGGGTGGTTAATGCTGTTAAATACCTTGTGCTTAATGTTGGCAGGTCGATTGGTTTTGCCAATAAAAAGTTTTAAGTGGTTGCAGGTCTTGACTGTTGGAAGCTTTCTCCAAAAATAATCCACCCAATGCGCTGAAGTGTAAATCAGACTTTTAACAAACCCGTGTCATGATGTATTGCCCCTTTTGTGTTGCTTTTTTGGAAGCCTGTATTTTAAAGCATTATGTGCATTCTGAGGACTAGCCTGTTCTGCTGTAGTTAGGGCTGTAAGTACAGAAGCAGAACAGGAGAGTGCACCGAGCCCCGGAGCAGACTGCCTGCGGGCACCGTGGAGTCGTCACCGCTACGGACTGCCGAGAGCGGGTTAGAAAAACCTGTGGGAGGAGAGATTCGCGTCTGCCTGCTTCTGCCGTAGCAGGGAGGGTGGACGAGGTGACCTCTTGCAGTCCGCCCCCCGCATTATTTTCCATTATGGTTGTACATTTACAGGTACAAACATTTCTCCAACTCGGCCAGTGCTAGCTTGCACGTTCAGAGACACTGGCAGGCGTTTTCCCCAGCCTGCTGGTCATTGGCTCAGCTGGTTGCCCAAGACACTTTCATCAAACCTTCATGCCCATTGCAGCCCGAAGGGAACGGGGAGATTGTTTAAAGATCTGGGAGATTAGCTGCATGAAAATGCATCCATCAAAAGGTAACCAAAGGCTCTAGTGTTCTTCATGTGTGACTCCCTTCATGAATATAACACTATTAACTGTTCTTCTGAAATCCTTACATTCTAGTTGTGATAATTGAAGACCCTGTTCCAAGTAAAAGTTTGAAGTCATACAGGTGGCAGTCCAGAGCTGTACTCTGCTCATGGGTTGTACAGATAAATGGCTCAGAAACCAAAATTCAAGTAAAAAAAAAAAAATTTAACTATTAAAATGGTTTATAGATTTTTTTCAGTCGTTATTATGAGTTTGGGTTGGCAGGACTGTAATGTCTGTCATGATTCCCAGCGTATCATGCTGATTTGATTGTTGGCTTCACTGGACACTGCTTTCCCTAGCCATTAACTAACTAAGCAACTTCTATTACTACCCTCCTGCCATGTGTCGCTGGCAGCAAAACAACAGAAGAGGGACTGGATTTGGATTTATAAAGACTGTTACCATAACTGAGCCCTGCCCAAGTCCTAAGAAACACCTTGCTAACACGTTTGCAGGCATGTTCCTACCCACAAGTGTCAGTGAACAGACTTGTCTTATTTATCTCAAGGCACTTACAGACTAACTAAAGGCCTGGTCACCTTGTATTCCTCTGCAAGCCGTGATGAACTGGGGCCAGCCAAGGGCGACAAGGGCCAGCCGAGACCTGAATCATGCCCTAGCAGCCCCTGCCACTCTCTGCTGGTTCTCGAGGGACCCTGGGATGACTGGGCTCCAACTTCGGCTCTAGTATTTGTATGGGAAGTTGGGAGTGAGCCTTCACAGAAGAGGTCATACCTCATGCTCTTTTTGTGTTGCTGTGAACGGCAAGTGGGCAAATGTTCATCTTGATACCTTGCTTCTTCACCATTCCCTGTGTCTGCGCTTTGGGCATTGACTCCTCCAGACCCTTGAAGGAAGTGCTTTGTCTCTCAGTTTTTGCACCAGGGCTTTTTTGGCTTTGACCCTGCTGCTGCAGATGGCGTTGTCAGCTCACCCGTCCGCCCCAGCCCCACTCCCTCTCTCAGCTTCTCTTGGCTCTTCCTTGCATCAGTCCCGAGTGTCTTGCTCATTTGCTGGACCGCTCACTCGTGGAGATGCACCCTTCCACTCATTCCCTTTCCCTGTGGAGGGGGGAAATCTCTCTAGATGCCTAGGCAGCTTTGTCCCTTTCCAATCCTTCGCAGGGACTGTGATCCTTACAAAAATACTTCACAGCAGATTGATGATGAGTGCCCTAAGATTCCGATCAATAAACCTCCTGTGCTTTCTGTGTTTCTGTCCATGCTCAGCCATTACCTCCCAGGCCATATGTTATTATGAACTCTCTGGGGATGGAGACTGCCTTTCTGTAGTCTATTTGTGCGGCGCCTAGCACTGAGGTTCTCCTCTCTGGTGAGGCTACCCATTACTTTCTAATACTTTCTATCTATCTGCTTTGCAGGGAGACAACTGGTTGTCAAGAGCAGGATCTGCTCTCTGGGCTGTAGCTCTGCTGATGCTCCAGAGCGAGTTCCCACTGGCAGATGGGGTGTGCTGCCGGTGGCGAGTCTGCAGGCTCACGCGGGGTTTGGGAAACAGCTGTTGTTGCTGCAGCGTGGAAGGAACCTGCTTCCCAATACCCCCCCGGTAATCCTCGAGTCTGGATTTCCATGTCACTCCTGTAGATGATTTATGGCTTGTTGAATCCAGAGTAGTTCCCTTTGTAGGCTGGGTCGGTGCCCTTCACATCTCTGCTCTGGGTATTGCAGGATATCTCTGTCCTAGATGAGGTTTCTCCCTCTTCAGCTCTGGGGATTCCATCTGAGGATAGGTTTCACTAGCTCTCATGGTGTTTATTCCCTAAGCAAAGTCTGCAATGAGCTCCAAGTCTTTCTTTGCATTGTACATCCAAGAGGTATGTGTGAAGCTTCTGGAGCTTTTAATGGAGATAAGACAGGCTTTCTGAAGTTTTTTCTCTTCAACCGTTGGTGTGTCTCTAGGAAACACTTTGCAGATGCAGAAAATGTGCAGTTTTGCTATGTTGAAGGCAGGGTATTTAGGAAGCCAATGTGGTAGCAAATTAGGACTGTAAAACAAGTTTTACAACATCTTCATATTCCTCGGAGGGAGCCTGGGAAGAGCGGCACATCCGCAGGAGACAGTGCACCTCAGGGGCGGCACGTGGGTGCTCCTGGGGCTGGTGGGACGGGGCTCCTCGGATCTCCTTGCGACAGCTTACAAAATCCCCACCTCCCACCCGAATACTTCCTAGGCCTTTCTGTTGCATCTGCTACTCTGTTTGATTAATAAATTGTTCACTTGATTTTTATGTTGCCATACTGAGACAGCTACAGAAATGGGGAAAAAAGGCTTGAAACAAAGATGTAAATTCCCTTGCTTTTTGTGTGTGACTTGGGTCATTAATAGCAAGGGAAATTGAACCAAAGTCTTACTGATGGCTACGAAAGACTTGAAAGGACCATACCTTGGGCTGCCTGCAGAGTGCTTTCCCAGACACACCGATGCTGCTGCTGTTCAGAGGCAGATTCGCTGCCAGGGGGTTTGCAGCGGTCTGTCTGGAGTGCCGAGCAGCTCCTTCTGTCTCTTTGAGAGAACTCTTTGGTAAAAGCAGGAGGGATGAGGATTAGGGGAGGACAGCTTTGGTCGATGGAGGTGACGGAGGGTATGTGGGAGGGTAGCAGTCTCTGGGGAAATGTTGTGAATACATGCTCTCGGGACAGTTTCGTACTGCTCCGTGCTTTGCGTGATGCACAGCACCGTTCCCTGAGGTCTGGTACAAGTAGGGGATTCCTCTGAAAGAGCTTTGCAAGTCCCAGATGCAAACCAGAGGTAGCGTAACTGATGAGCAGAGGTGCAAGTCAGCCGCAGTCCCCGAATGAGACCGTGGTTGCTCCTGGGTGCTGTGCAGACTCCAGGGAAGTGTCTCCATCGGGCTGAGAGTTTGCAAAGCTCTGAGGATTCTTGCATGCATGATTTTGTAACGACCAAGACTGAGCATCTCTGCAAAATCCTTCTTGAAAGAGAACAAGGAGCAAGGGAGGCATGAGTAAGTAAGAAGATAAAAAAAGGCTCAAATGCAGATTCAGAGAATTAAGCTACACGTGAACTAAGAGCACTAAAATACTTTTGTATGAGAAGATCCACACAACTACTGAGAGTGCTCTAATTTACTCACTTTAGACTCGCAGCATGGATCCCTTTGCTTTCGTGCATGTTCCCACGCCGAGGAGCAGCAGATACAGAGGTTTCACCGAGACACCCTGTCCCTCTGCAGACGTGGGAAGGGAGCAGCAAGCCGCTCTGAGCTGAATTAACGCACCCCAGGCTGTGTTAAAGATTGCTCCCACCCCGAGGCGTGACTGAGGCCACGGGTATTCTTGCTAGGCATCAGCAGGGCACCTGCCCAGCAGCTTCCTAGGGTGCCGCAGTCCCCTGGGGACGTGGAAAGCTGTGCGCTGGCCTGGCAATGCCAGGCTTTGCTGGACCTGCCTGCAACTTTCAGTGCGTAAGTGAAGCCCACTCATACTTCTTTACTAAAGTCTTCCTTCTGAGGCAGTTATTTCGATATCCTTGAAAGATTCAATATTAATTATACTGCAAGCACATTGTTTGCACAATGAATTTTTGTATAGGCTAAAAAATCAATATATGTCTAGTTTCAAAAACTATTTTAAAGCTGTGCTTGACTATTTCTTAAAAATTAATTAAAATGTATATTTTTCTTGGCATGCAGTTCTCAATGTGACCAAACGCTGCCTGGTCTTTAGAAAGAAATATCTTTAAAGTGTCCAAGATGTTTATGTTTGAAAAACTGCTGCTATGTGCACCAACTTTAGTACATTCCATAAAATTTTTATACCTAATGTGAGCAACGTCTATAAGATGTTATGGTGGAAGTGAATTTATAATAGTCTCCCTGAAGAGATCACAGACTCACAGAATCACAGAACGGTGGGGGTTGGAAGGGCCCTCTGGAGCCCACCCAGCCCAGCCCCTGCCAGAGCAGGGTCGCCCAGCGCAGGCTGCACAGGGCCGCGTCCAGGCGGGTTGGAATCTCTCCAGAGAAGGAGACTCCACACCCTCCCTGGGCAGCCTGTGCCAGGGCTCGGGCACCTCACAGGGAAGACGTTTCTCCTCGTGTTCAGGCGGAACTTCCCGTGTTCCAGTTTGTGCCCGTTGCCCCTTGTCCTGTCGCTGGGCACCACTGAGAAGAGTCTGGCCCCGTCCTCTTGACACCCGCCCTGGAGATGTTGATAAGCGTTGGTGAGGTCCCCTCTCAGCCTCCTCTTCCTCAGGCTGAACAGCCCCAGCTCCCTCAGCCTTTCCCCACAGGAGAGATGCTCCAGCCCCTCAGCATCTCTGTACCCTCCGCTGGGCTCTCTCCAGTAGCTCCTTGAACTGGGGAGCCCAGAACTGGGTGCAGGACTCCAGATGGGGCCTCACCAGGGCAGAGTAGAGAGGGAAGAGAACGAGAAGCTCAAGAGAAGAGTATTGGGGGGGAAATATAATGGCAAAACTCAAAATGGCTGATTGCGTGGTCTGTGGTGCTGTTAAGATCGATAGCTTTTACAGGTAAATTTCTAGTCTCCTAACCGGGGAGTGTCTGATGGGAACACATGTGCCTGAGGTTGCAGAGACCTTCCCACCGTGGATGCAGAAGGGAAACTGCTCTGGCCGTCCTGTGGTGCAAAGACGGGGGCCAGCAGGGATGCCCCAAACACAGCACACACACGGTGCTTCTGCTCAAGAAAAAGTGAGCGAAAATGGGGGGAGGAGAATATTGTATGATAAAGTTTTAAAAGGTGAATAAAGTATAGTAAGGATAGACAAGGATAGTATGGAGAACAGAGGGCAACGTCCTGCAAAGGCTTCAGGAAATAAACCCACTGCGATTCTTGAGGACGCAAATGTGGAAAGCTGTGATTCAGCAGAGCTCTTGCTTACGCACCAATAGCTTAAGCAGTCGTTGAAGTGCTTTGCTGAGCTGAGTCTAAGTGTGCAAGGTCCAGGCTCATGGAGACTTTGGCTGTGGTAGAGCTGATTGATAAGCACTTGAAAATATTTTATAATCTTTCGGATGTTGCAATCAGCACTATATTGTGAAAAATGTAAAGAAATCCGATAAGCGCTTAGTTATGTTGTTAATGTGCTTTTAGGATAAAGTTAAATGAAAAGTGAAACTAAGCAGTCTCCATTTACAGCTATTTACGCAAGGAGCAAAATCTAATTAAGCAGTTTTAACGGGTATGATACTAAGGTGTGAAGTTTATTGAACACTTGGTTAACTATTCAATTAGTCTGTGGATTTTGCGAGCTGGTATAATTCTAATTCATGTGAGGATCAATTACTTGATTTAGAAGAAACTATAACATAAAATTTTAATTCCAAGAATGGTAGAAGTTAAGTAATTGTCACAAATTGATTTTATTAGCATACTCATTACCAATATTCTTCCAAACAGATAAATATTGCTTGAGAGATTTGAAAAGATTTTAGGATTTGCCATTAAAATAAGCTTTGCTTTCTCTGATATTTTTTTTTAAATGGCAGTTGACAAGTTTAAATAAATATGGCTTAAATATCAAAGGATGGTCCATTAGGAAAGCCCAATCTTTTCTTGTGTTTTACTGCGTAGTTCTAATTGTTGAAGGCTTTTATTGATAAGAAACAGAAGTTGTGACTCCTCTGCCTTTTACATAAGCAGGGGACCAGCTGTGTGCATGCATCTCCCCCCTTGCACCGAGTCATCATTTCTGTTTAACCAAATGAGGGGCAGGTACCAAAGCAGAGCTGGGTTGGTTTGAGGAAGCTTGGCAAGAACATTTCTGCAGTATCTGTGCTCAGAAAACCCTGTGGTTATCAGGGAAGAACTGGCATTTTTTTTGACAGAGTGAGTATACTGTAATTAGAGTTTTGAGTTCTTGGTAAGAGTCATTTAAAAAAAAATATATATATCTTTTCAGCCCTGAAATGAACGCTTTGGGTGTCAAGTGCAGGAGCTGGGTTATATCTGAGTTACAAATCTCGTCTGCTGAACCGTACTGATAGGGAAGAAGCCTTTGCGTGTGCGATGGCACAAAACGTAGGAAGCTGCTGTCTTGGGTATGGGAGGCAGTGGCTGTCCTAGGGTTACCCAAGCTCAGGAAAGTGTTTCCATCAGTTGGAAGCGGTGTGTCACTCCTGCTGGCAAATCCGTGTGGTCTGTAGCAGAGGGTGTAACTGCCAGGGTGCAGCGTGTGGGGTTTGGTCATTGCCAGAACAGGTTTCCCCCGGCGCTGCTGGCTGGGGGCATGCTTGAGGGGTGGCAGAAGTGTCCGTCCTGAGCTGCTCAAGATGAAACGGGACAGGCAGACTTGGCGGTGTCTGAGGCTCACGGAGCAGGGACGGGGACAGTCGTCACAGGGCACCGAGAAGCCGTAAGGCTGGAGGCTTTCACCTCCCTTCTATCCCTATCTTCCTAAGGCTACTCTTGGATTGCCTCACTGACTGGATGGATTCCCTTCTTTTCTCCCTGGATATCTGTGTTAAGAGTAATTATCCAAGTGGAAATTACAGTCTAATTGGAGAAGCTGGGTCCTCAGAGTGCTGCGGCTCTGGATTCCTCCCGAGCAAACGGAGGCAGCTTTCTGTGCTGCTGGCGCTGGGACAGCCTGAGCAGGAGGGCGTCGGGTACCTTCTTCACTAGCCCTGCGACCCAGCAGATCCGCCAGCAGGTCCCTTCAGGGACCAGTTAAAGCCTTTCCTTAAGTCCTCCTCCCAGCCCTTTCTGGGGGAGTCAAGCACAGGAACCCATCGCACTTGCTGCTTTCTTAAAGACAGAGCTTAGTAACTGCTCTGTTCTGAGGTGTGCAGATCCCCCAGGCCTGACCAATGTCCCTCAGCACAAACCTCGCGCTGTGCCCAGCACGGGGGTCAAGGCCCAGCACAGGGGTCAAGGAGCAGCGAGTGTGCAGCTGTGTTGTGAAAGGGTGTGCAGTGTCTGGCCGCAGGAACATCATCGGCATGGAGCACCATTCCCCTGGGCAGCCCCACCTGGGACCAACATCTGGAGTACCATTCCCCCGGGCAGCCTCACCTGGGACCAACATCTGCTGGACCATGAGGGTCTTGAGTCGTCCTTGTAGAGCACCTCAGGAAAGTGTTACTTTCCTGGAGACTGTCGTGCTATATAATGCTCAAACTTGCATTTTATTATTATTTCCTTTGCTATGAAGAAAAACGCACCAGTTGGTTACAGAAGGAAACTCCTTGCTGTGTGGCATGGTTCATCCACAGGGCCCGGCATGCTCTTTGAAAGGAGACAGGCTCATCAAGTATGCTGACAGATGGGGAAACTGAGGCATGAAGGATGGAAAGGCCAAGGTCTTGCAGCAGGGCTCTGGCAAGGCTGGGATAAGGTGCCATCTCCCAGTCCTCTGTCCAGCCTGCTCTGCTCTGGCCTTGCAGAAGCTGTGTGTAACCTGCCCAGGTAGCGTGTTGGCAGCGCTTGCAGTGATTAATTCCTTTTCTTCTCCTCCTGCCCAGCCGGGCAGTAAGTGATGAGTCAACAGTTTCACCTTAGAAAAGGATCTGAGAAAGAAACTGTTTCAAAGCTGTGTGGGTTGAAATCTTTCCTTCTTTAAGAAAACAGGCTGAATGATTTTGCCTTTTTTTTTTTTTTTTTTAATCCTCCAGGAAAAGATTTAAGTGAAGGGCAGGAGAGATTTGGGGAAATAATCCACTTCTCCATGGAAGCTATTCTGATGCTTCCTGTTTCACAACAAATCAATGAGGATTAAAAAATCCCTGTCACTTCTGTAAAACTTCTTGCATAGATTGCATTCAACTCACCAGCTGAGTCTGGACAGGAGGGATGAGCATGACAAATACACTAACGGAGCTTTGCTTGGCCCTCCGTCAGACAGGCGTGCTCCGAGGAATCCACCCGGCTCTTGCCCTGGCAGACAGACCGAGTTTAAGCCTTCAGCAGATATAACTAATTAGATTTTCGATGGCTAAAGTGTTACAAAGTGGTTTATTGAAAGCACATGAACCAACTTTACTGAGGGGTAAATGTGAGGCGTAAGGACTGCGTCAGATCTCCTCACTCCGAGGAGGAAATCCAAATGGATTTGCAAAGCATCCATTACTCCTGATTTCTGGGGTTATACTAATGGTTAAACTAGCTCTGATGGGTCCTCGGGGATGACTAGATGCCCCAGAGCTGCTAATGCTGACTTTATATTTACCGTGTCACTGCCGAGGAAAGCAAGAAAAGCAGGATGGGCAGAACAACGTGTATATTCCCCCCACTCCGCTTCTGGTCAAGAAACACCTATTTCATCTTACATTTGTGCTCCTGCGCTGCCCTCTGACCAGGGCGGTACCTAATTTCTTTCTGGGGATGAGGAGAGCCCTCTGGAAATGCTCTGTTCCTACCACTGAAGTGGCGGCGGGTGGGACAGGGTAGGAGGATGCGTGATGGTTCGAGGACTTCTTGCGCTCACGTCCTGGCTCCAGGAGCGGGTTACAGGCCGGGGTGCCTGACGGTGCCCCGCTCTCCTTGCCATGAGGGCTGCTCTGCCGCTGCTGGGGTCCCCCCACCCCTCCCACCCCATGCCAGCCCCAGGGCACGCCACCTCAGGAAGAAACTTTGTTTTAAATGTTAGAAATCTCAAAATTGTGTGGGATAACATGGGACAGTTAGTGTGTTGACACAAATCTGGATGAAGACTGAAAGAGGAACAATCTACAGATGAATTGAAGAGCTACATACCCCAGGAAATAATGAAATAGTTCACAAACTCTTTAGTAAACACTTCTGTATTGTTCTTATTGTGGTTAATGGATCATTAAAAAGCAGTAAAATGCAGTAGTAATAAAGCTGAAATCCTTTATTTGAAATTAGCCTCCTCGTGAGGAGCGGCTGGGGGTCTGCGTAGTTACACGCCAGGAGATCTGCACTACTGGAGGGTGCCCGTGGATCTGCTTGGTTTGTAGATGTTGGGCCCTTTAGGCTGGGCTTGCACCCTCTCCTCAGGCCCGGCTGCAGAGGGAGGAAGCAGGATGCCGAGGAGACTTCATTTCCCGGGTGTCTGCTGCTTGGGAGCTCATTTGGTCCCGCAGGAGGGTGCATGTGATGGCACTGCAAAGTAAGCAGAGGACTTTGCAACACAAACTGCATCTGCAAGTGCTGATGGTGTGAGCTGCAGTCTACAAACAGTGGCTTGGCTGGGTTTTTTTTCTTTTTTTCTTGTTTTCCTGCTGCCTAGAAGTACTTGGAGGTAACAAATACATTTTTTCAGACTGGTAGAGTTCAAAGTCAGGGGAAAATTAGATTATTCAATGGTGTGACCTCCCTGCAATCACAGGCAACTGAATTTTACTCCCTGCGTGCACTCCGGTAACTTGTGCGTTTGTAAAGCACCTTTCCAGAGAGATATCCAAACATGGCCTGAAGAAACTGAGAAAAAGAGATCACCTTTCCATTCAGAGTTTATTCCAATCATGCTGGTTGTTAAAAATATGTGCCTCGTGATTTGAACATTTCTGGCTTTATCTTCAAGCAGTCAGTGCTTCACACACTTTTTGTTAGGCAGAAGAGGGCTTAATTCCCTGGCATTTCCATTCTGCAGCAGGAGGTACACCTTCTGCCCAAGGTTCCCCACAGGCTTCCCTCTGGGAGCACCCAGTTACGGTGTGTTTAAATCGAACTGGTGGGAAACTGTGTCACAAACCGCTTTATTTGCTGGCAGATGTTGGTTCATCAAAATGGTACTTTTTTGGAGAATGTCCATTATTTCAAAGTTTTTTCTGTCCTTGCTAAAGGGAGGAAGGAATATAGAATCATAGAATCCTTTAGGTTGGAAAGACCTCCAAGATCATCGAGTCCAACCGTTAACCCAGCACTGCCAAGGCCACCACTAACCCGTGTCCCCAAGCGCCACATCTCCACGGCTTTTCAATCCCTCCAGGGATGGGGACTCCACCACTGCCCTGGGCAGCCTGTGCCAGGGCCTGACAGCCCTTTCGGGGAAGAAATGGTTCCCAATATCCAATCTAAACCTCCCCTGGCGCAACTTGAGGCCGTTTTCTCTTGTCCTAACATGTAGCCGGACAGGCTGCAGTGGTATCGCTCAGCACAGCACGAGCGCAGACGCGCTGCCCAGCTCCAGCATGCATCCCACCGACAGCCCGAGGGCTGGGTAGCACCACGCACCCGGGGCCTCATGGAGGGGACACCCCGGTGACGTTGGCTGGAGAAGGGGGGAAGAAACAGAGCGACTTTGCCACCATGAGCACGCTTGGCTCTTTTGAGTAAAAATCAGTTAACTCTTAGGTGCAAAGGCAACTGGCGGCTGTTGTCTGTAACGTGCAGCAAAAGGGCTGCTGAACTGTCCTGAATACACGCTGAGGAAAATAATCACTCTTGCCAAAACCATGTCGTGTATCACTGGGTGGACAACTGATGGTATTTTACTCTTAACTGATGGTATTTTACTACCAACTGATGGTATTTTACCTTCTCCTCAGTGGTTTGTTCCCCGTTGTTGCTTTTGGGTTGCGCTCCTTGGAGAGAGATGACGGCCGGGTTTGGCCCCGGAGCAGCATCCTGGCAGCCTTGCCCTCGGCTGAGCGGTGAGCCGTGGGAGCGCAGCGACCAGACCGTGCCTTTCCGAAGGGCAGGAGCCTTGCGTGATCTCTGGCCAGATCCTGCCTGTGCAGCACCACCCCAGCTGGGCAGCAGGGACGGTCTGGGGCCGGAGCAGGTCTCCCTTTCCCTGGGACAGAGGTGGCTTGGCCACACGGTGGCGGCCCAGGGGATGGGGGGCAGTGCTGGCATGCAGGCTGACCAGCAGACAGCTGCGGCACAGGGCAGGAGGCAAGAGCTGGACTGGCTGTGATGAGGTTTATTTGTATATGTATATTTTTAGTTCACTGCTGGTGTGATTTCTCCCCGCCAGGTGCTTTCCCTTGTTTTGTGTACGGATGGAGTGCTCCTGACTGGGGTTGTTTTGCTTCCTGGAGGTGCTCTGGGGAACACGCAGCCTGGCCCGGGGCTCTCGGCCGGGTTGGGCTGGTGACGCACGTTGGGGGCTTGCTGGCTGCTGGCCGTGCCCGCCAGAAGGGCCGTGCTGCAGGTGCCTCTGCAGTTACCTCCCGCCCTGCCGCCGCGGGCTTTGCATGGAGAGTGGGAAACCTCGGTTTCCCTCTAATGCAGCTGAAGATTTCCCATGTTAAATAGTATTGCCTATTTAAAAGAAAGCCGCCCGTGTGTAGACTACATGTTATGTTCCCTCTCCCACAAAGAAGTTGAAAGTGATCTGATTGTCACTCTCAGAGATTAATATTAGAAATGCTCAGGATTTTTCTTTAAATATCGTGATGATCCATTTATATTCTGAAATCCTGCTAAAAATATTTGGCCCAAACAGCTGCAGTGAGGTGCAATTCCTATGTATAGCTAAACTGGCTCCTGTGTGGTGGCTTTATCTAGGTATTTTTAAACTAGATATTTTAATGAAAATGTAAATGGACCCATGTGTCTGAATTTATGTAGATTGGCTGCCATTGATTTTAAAAAGTCCTTTACCCACTTGCCCCCTTCTTCTTTGCAAAACATCAAGCCAGAAGTGCGTACAGGGAACTCCTTGCGCTGCCTTTGCTCGCTCTCTGTGCTAAAATAAGCTCCCGTCGCTCGAGGCAGCACGCAGCCGGCTCCCGCACACCTTGTCTCGTGGCTCTGCTGGCTGACTCTCCGAGGAGCTGGTCCCGCAGAGCGGGTTTCGCTGTTAAAAAGCAGAGGAGCAAAGCATTTATCACCGTTGTGCACTGGATGGGGACGGGAGCCTCTGTAACAGCTTGCCTGAGGGGCTGGGGCTGGGTCGGCGGTGCTGAGCGGGGCGGTGGGTGACGGCTGTGCTCCGGCAGCCTGGCGGAGAGGGAGGGAGGGGGGAGAAGGGCTGGGGATGGGTAAGACCCGAATGGCAGAGGTGGATGGAGACTGAGAGCACCACGACACACGCCCCACTTTTACTAATTGCGTTTCCTGGGTGAAGCTGATAAATGCTGGTAAGTGCAGCTGGCCTGACTGTACATCTGCATCGTACTCCACGCGACTGTTCTGGAAGCACAGAAACTGTCCGCATCTCAAAGCAGAGCGTCGTGTATCTGTGCGCTGAAATGAGCACCTGGGGCTTTGAAATGCAGGTGGAAGGGAACACCGCTGTTTTAGTGATGATTTTTTGTATTTCAAGGAGCAGTAGGGTGTCCGTATTCCCCAAACAGTTACTCACAGCACAATGCGGCTGGTTCAGAGAGGGATTATGTGTGTGTGTGTATTATATACAGCATATACAGCTGTCCCTTGGTGTCCTGGCTGCTCACGTGCTTTCTCCTGTTCACTTGAGTGGAAGCTGCTAAATGGACTGTTCACCCCTTCCCGGCTGAATGTGCAACTACCCCATCTCTCCATCCCTCGTCACTTATTCATTCTTTAGATATCTTAATGCCCCCAAAACTGGCTCCTTCTGCTTCACTTTGTCTGGGTGACCTCTCTCTGATGCAGAGATGCTGGAGTTTCCAAGCCATTTTGTATCCTTTTGTATGCAGAGATGGCCACACATCCGTCATGCTGGTGGGCAGAAGAGAGCAGCAACAGCTTTTGGCAGTCCTTTTTCTCCAGCAACAGACATTTTACAGCTGGAACTAATTTTACCTTAGTTCTCTTAAAGCTGCTCCCAGCCAGTTGAATTATGGGTGTATGTGAAAAACAGGATTTGAAAGAAACCCAAAGCACTGCCCCTTCACCTCACCAGAGTGCACTGGGCTGCAGCCATTGCACTTTGTGTCTCCAGGTGGCTGCGGTTTGTGCATCGTCTTCAAATGATCAGGGACTGCAAAGATGCAGCTCAGCCAGATGAACATCACGCCCTTTCCCTTGTTGGTATATTTGCATATCAAGGCTCCTCTGCAATAATTCTTGGATTATTGGCCTGGAACTCGTGCCAGCATCACCTGTAATGCTAACAGACACTGAGATGTTTCCAAGCCATAACACTGGCATGCAGCGATCTTGTTAAACTTCGAGACGTTAATCTCTGAAGACAATATCCTGAAAGGAATTAGTGTGCCAGAGTAGCTGGTGTGATTTTGAAGAAGGTTTCTCTGTTCAGTTCACTTGGACGGAGAAGACGCGCTGGCAGGTTCTTGGTGGGCACCTGCAGCCCTCCCGGCGTGGGCTGGCCGTCCTGGGGAGCGAGGATCACAGCCTGCCTTCCCGAGGCTGCTCCCCTGAGCGTTTGTGAGGATCTGCGTGCGTACCGTGAGGGCACAAGCGATGAAACTGTGGAAGATGTCTTGGCAGTGGAGTTTTCGAAAGCGCCTGTTTCTTCCCGCACTGCTCCTGCCCTGTGCTGGGGATGGCTGAGCCGGGACGCTGGCGGGGCTGGAGGTGAGTGGCAGCTTGCGCAGGGGACGGGGCATCCCGTGGCAGTGCCACTAGGAAGCGGTTTCAGTGGTCCATCTTAGCTGATGGCGGGAAGGGTGGAAGAAAGGTCTGTGTGGCCCCATCCTGCTCTGATTCATACCATCGCCTTGGCTGGACGGTGGGTGCGGGGGCTGTTGTGTTAAGCCAGCCTTGAATGCCATGTCTGTGGTGCTTATGCTGCAAGTGACAGAGCTGGTACAGTTTGCTTCTGAAATGGTCACTTATCCTGGTGAAGTCAGCTTTGTGCTAGGGGTTAAGAGGCTGGATAGAAATTTTCAGTGGGTTTGGCTTCCTCGGGCATCTTGGAGCAATGGTGTCCCTCGGACATGGGATGCTCAGTGGGGATGAAATGTCCATCCAACTTGCTGAGAGTAGTAACAGCGTAGTCTCTTAGGTGAGACACAGGACAGTATCAGTCCTTTGTGTCCTGACTTGAGGCTGACCTGAAATGCTCCGCTCTGGTCATGACTATGTTAAAGCTTCATGGCCAGCTCTGAGAACGAGAGGCTCTGCAGGAGGATGCACACGTGAGCAGCAGCAGTGCAGCCGCCTGGAGACGTCAAAGCGAAGGGGCACTGGAGGACTCATACTTGTGGCAGTCCCGGTTCTGACGGCTCTGCTCTCTGGTATCTAAATCAGTGAGGTGTCACCTTCAGACCCTGCAGAGGCTCGGCTGGCTCGCTACAGCTTTCCTGTGTTGAGTTGCCGTGGTGTGGGTGAAGGCACCCAGCTGCAGAGGAGCTTCCCAGCAATCCCAAAGAAAACAAGAAGTAGGAAAACACCTGGGATGGTATGTTTCTTCTGCCCACTCCTACTCCTCTGTTTAACCTCTGGTCCTGATGTGAAAGAGCCTCTTTTTGCAAAAATAGGTGGAGGAAAATGATGTGCTCTGGCCTCCCTGCTTTGCTGCTCTCTGTTAGGGAGTTTGACTCTCGGTAAACCCTGAGCGTTACCTGCAGCGCTAGAACCCATTGCCAGCCCTGACAGGCGGGGAGCTGCTCCGCAGCGCCCGGAGCTCCTGGGCAGGGTCGGTGCGAGAGGACGCTGCGCAGTGCCGGCGGCGTGGGGCTGAGGGCTGTGCTGCAGATGGCACTCGTGGTCCTCCGGCAGCAGCCGCGCTCCAGCGCTGGCACGGCCGTCTGCGCAGATCTGCGAGGGAGCCTTGGCGCCGGGCGAGCCTTGTGCATGCGTGTCTGAGTGCTGGGGCTGCAGCAGCCCTGCGCTCGCCCGTCAGAGCCTGCTACCAGGGGTGTGCCAGCCTCTGCGCACGCTGCGGCGGGGTGCTCTGCCTGCCGGCACTGCCTCTGTTCTGAACACATTTCTTTGTGGTTTTGCTCTTTTGAATTTTTCCAGCACTAATGGCATTGTTGCAAAAAAAAAGCAAGCATTTAAAATTATTGCAGGGCGTTCCTTAACGAGGTGTGTGGGAGAGCAGCGCTGGGTATGTGAGAAACGGGCTGAGGCGGTGAGGGATTGCCATAGGAACTGCAGAGGCCTGGCCTGCCCTGGCCATCTGCGCTCGAGGGCTGCTGCAGCACGCCTGCGTGTGCGGGACACCTTCTGCACACCTGACAGGGGAGATGGGAGCCCTTCCTCACAGTCTCTGTCTCCACACCCCACGTGCTGCAACAAGGTTTAAGTCTTTAATTGGCATTTGTGTTTTGTACATCACCTCAGCAAGCTGTTGGGGTGATGCTGCGTCGTCCTTCACTCCCACTGTCCTTCCTCAAATGTGCCATCCCTCGGCACTGAGCGTTTTGCATCTGTCTGCAGCTCATTCTTCCTCACCCCGGCTTCAGTGTGGGCATGGAGTGCTGCTTTCTGCTGCTTCTGGCCTGTCCCCGTGTGCGCCGGGGTGCTTTCTAGAACAGACCACAGAACCAGGGAGGATCTGCTCAGAGAAGAGACGGCTGCTCCAGCATGGAGACTCTGCCTTTGTTCTGCCTCGCTTTCTCGTCTGCTGAAAGAGCTGGATGTAGAAGTGCTGGGCTTTTCATTCTCTCCTGGCGAACAAGTCCTGCTTTGCCTTTTGTTCCTCACTTCTTTCTGCATCTCTCTGCATAGCCTGCTCTGTGCCTTTTGTGAAAGAGCCCATCCTTCCGAGAAGAAACAGAAATACTACTTTCTCTTTTTATTTATCCCCAGCCTTTCCTGCCGTTCCCAGACCTGAAGCCTTGCAAAGCAGAATGGAGATAAGGAGACTCCTCCGCTGGGCACTGTGTGTGGGAGAAGTGGATAAAAAAGGTGTAGGTGAGACGAGCGTGGGTCCGTTTGAGGCTGCTGCAGTTGTGTGGCTGCGTGCCCGACTCCACTGGGAGACAGATCCTGGTGTTGCTTCTGTTGCCTTAATGCTGGTGAAACTCTGCCCCACACCCCAAGCTCTTGTCCTCAGGCTCCTGTTCCTGGAAGCAGGAGCCGAGAGTGCTCCTAAGCCTGGCATGTCTTTCATTAGCTTTCATGACTGGAGAGGGAGCATGATCAGGAAGACCTAGAAGTGCTGCAGTTGGTGGCTCAGCCAAGGGCAATGCAAGGAACCTCTCATGATCTCAGCTCTACCAGACTTGCTAGTGGATGGCTGAAAATCAATCAGTCCAGACCTGGTTTTGGAGGTAGGTATTTAAAGCTCAAGTCAGGAGTTCCAGCTCTTGCAGTGATACAGTACGCTGGTGAAAGTTGTGCATGAAGACGGGGCGCTTTTACTTCTAGGAGGGTATTTACCCAAGCAGGTGCTCTCCTGGTGACCTCTGGCTGTGATCAGCTGAGCAAGACAGCAGGCTCCCGAAGCTTTCCTGGTGCTGAGGGCACAGTGCATGTCATGTTCCATCCCATCTTAAGTGCTGGCCACCTTCTAAGATGAAAGATGACAAGAAAGCAAAGCATTTATTCCTAAAAGGGAAGTTGTCCCATGCCCCTTCTGGCAGCAAATAGAAACCCTGAAGCATGGGATTAATACAGCATTGTGCAGACATGACAATTAAGGAACCTTACAACCCTTGCTAGGTTCCTCAATGTATCGGACACCTTAAGACTCGTGACGTAAGCTTTCATTTCTTGCTCCAGCATCTCTGCTGTCCCGTTGCAGAGCTGTGGGTGAGCTTGTCAACCTCCGTCTCCCAGCAGTTTGATGCCCAGGTCCCATGCTGTGTTTGGAAACACAGAGCTCCCCTCCTGTGAGGCCTGGGGGCTTTATTGTCATTTCCAGTCTAAATTAATTCATGACTAATTCATATCTACATGAGGTTTGTCCCAGTAGTATACTTCTTCTTTCTGGTATGTGCTCCCTCGCTCCTGCTTCCTTCACAGACACTCATCCAATTTCTTCCCAACCATTTCATTAGACAACACAATTCAAACTGGGATAATCTTTATGCAAACAGCTTTCCCACTCTTTCTTACCCAACGCACAGCGGACAGCGAGCTCTCAATACATACAGGTGGTCGCTCAGTACAGGCAGGTGTCTCTGGCCAGGTCAAATGGCTGGTGTCCACCTCCCTTGGAAGGAGCCTCCAGCGCCAGTGACCTGGTGGACCCACACAGGCTTCCCAGGGGCGCTGGTGGAGTGGGATGGATGAGTCCCCTGCATGCAGCCCGGGTTACCTACTCTGCAGCCAGCCTGATCTTACAAATGCTTACCCCGTGGTGGGGTTAATTAACTGCATTGTGTCTTGAGAACCTAAATTGCTAACAGCAGCCTCGTTTAAGAAATGTTCAAAAGGCAGCAAACAAGCAAATAGGTAACTTGGCAGTATTGCTTCAGCCTCAGAAGATTTATAGCAACCAGAAATTGGTTTTCTCTATTATCTGAATATAGAACTAATCATAATTTTATTGTGTTCTAATGGAAGAAACTGTCTTAACGAAGGCCCTTCTTGTTACTACCACTGTTAGACCTTGAGCTATAAACCACTGAACCATCCCTTCGTTAATTGTGTTAACAGCCAGCGCGGAGATGGCGATCGCTCCTACAAACATACTCCGGTTTGTTCAGAGCGGCAGCCCAACAGGGCAGTGGCTGCAGCACATTTGGACACTTCTGCTGGGACTGAGGGAGGAAAATCCGTTTTTCTTCCTGGCAGCCCTCATCACTGCCATAACCTCCAGTCATCAGCATTCAGGATGTTCTCCTGGCCTATGATTTATAATGTAGTTTTAGAGAGTGGGAATGGACTTGGCAGGCACTATTCTTGGGGACATCTAGTACCACGTTAATAAATTTCAGCAGCTGAGGCAGCAAAGAAAACAAAATCTCTTTAAGTTTGTGTAAATTTACGGGGCTGCGTGATGGTCTCTGTGGCTGCTGGCACCTGTACGCCCCAAGGACGGGGGAGACTCTGTGCTTCAGGCTACAGGGAGCTTAAACCCTGCTCCGGGTGCTGCAGCAGCCCTCCTGGAGATAGCACAGTGCTTTTCTTCCAGGTGAATAACGTCCATCCCCACCTCAAAATGCTCGTAGTCCCATGCAAAAGCCCCAGCAAGGGCTTGATGGGGCTGCATTTTCTTTGTGAAACAAGACTTGTCCCTTTGAGAAAACAACTGCTCAGGTTTAATCCCCCAGGAGACAAGTAGCTGTGAGGAACAGGCCTTTTAAATAGCTTATTCTAAGTTGAAGCATGTTTGGGGAGAAGGCCACCACTTCATTGTCTGCAAGAGGTTCATCTGCATGTGGCGCTTTCTTGACTTTTATCTTCATTTCTTCAGCTAAGGCTGTGCGGTATTATGCAGCATTTGTGGAGTGGTTCTCCTCCAGTCTAGGAGACCAGAGTGAGACGGGACCATGGGTTTCGGACCCTCTCTGAGCCCTGCTGGCAGATTTCTCAGCAGCCTGGCTGTGATCCCACGAGTAGGGCCCTCACCTGTGGTCAGATGAGGATGGGACTCCTCCATCCTTTCCCCCAAGGTGTGCGTGTGCTGGAGGGGGCCAGGGCTGCTGGGCTTGAGAAGGACCAGTTCGCGAGGGGACTGTTGCTCCAGAGGGCGGGTTAGAAGCTGAGCAGACCCCATGGTTGGGTGGTCATGAGCGGTTGGCCCTGGGTCTGAGCCCAGCCCCATGGCCTTGCCTGGTGAGCTATGCTGTCCTCCTCTGGGCTGGGCAAAGGCACTGCACAGCCACCCAGAGTGCAAGGCCCAGGGACCACTTCAGGTGATGTGTTGGGGGGCTCCCCGCAGCCTGTGGTGGGCGGGAGGATAACGGGGAGAGGAGGAGAGCTTTAACCTCTGAGTTAGCAGAGCAGTCTCTGGAGCAAGGACGTACGTATTCGAAAGGCAGCGGCAAACGCTGGGAAGAGCAGCACGCCCTCAAAGTGAGGGAGCCGGGAGCTGCCACAGCATCATAAGTCTCCTTGGGCTGCAGCATTACAGCTGGTATTATCCCGTACAGAGGACCAGCCTGTGCTCCTCTGTATCCCTCCAAGTCCACCGATCGTGCATGCAGTGCCCTGTAGTGATGTTTGTGCTCTGTGTGTCTATAAAAGGCAAGTAAACACAGTTTTTATGATGCCAGAATTAATATTTTACCAGTGATATTGTTGTACTTTGCAACAATTATAAAATTTAGCATCTTCCTCAGTCTTAGCAGGCTTAATTTATGTTCATATCTGAGGAAAGCAGGTTTGTCAGGGAGGCAAAGAAGAAAACACATGGTTTGGCCTTGAAGAGTTAGCCAAGGGCAAACACGAGCATTGGTATGGCACTCCTGGATGTGGAGAAGGGCTGCCAGTTTTTGTAAGACGCTCTGTGTAATGGGGATGGTGGTCTTTCACGGGCCTCAGAAGCATATTCCTTAACAAGGCGCAGTGCTATGCGGGGAAGAAAGTAAAGTGGCAGCAGGTAACAGGAACCCAAATGGCACCTAACACCCTCTGGCCCACCAGACCTTGATCCTGCACTATAGTGTGGCAATACTATTGCACAAAGATATTAAAAATAGTTCACCTCATCACTGCGTGACGGGTAAATGTCAAGGGATGAGTAGTTCCTGTGCCAGGGTTGGGATTTCAAGCAGTGTGCCACGTGCGTGGGAAAAAACTTGCATGAGCAGCTGGATTCTAGGTGTTTCTGCAAAACTGTCTGTACGTGAGTCTGCTCGTGTGAAAGATTTGCCATACGTGGAACAAAATCACATATGTGCAAAGTGGAATATGGTTAAATGTGATTTTAAGATAAAGAAATAGGGATAAATGTGTTTTTCTGCGTGACTTTTTCTTTCCCGATAAGGATTTTTTTTAATCTCAATGCTTCCAAATTTTGAGCGCAGGTCTGGAAGAGCCTTTCCCGTAGCCTCCCACGCAAAGCTCCCCGATGCCGGTCTGAGTTGCCGATGCCTCCGCTGCGTGAGGGTGCTCGTGCTGTGCTCTGTGCGGGACAGCGGGGAATCTGCCCGTGACCCAGGTTAGGGGTGGCACTTGTGGCACAGTGCAGACACCGCTGCTCCTTCCCAGGGGAGCGTGTGCATGCAGGGGCTTTCATGGCAGGCTAAGGGCTGCTGAGCCAAGCCTTAGGGGCAAATCGCCGCTGGTTCGCATAGCCCAAATGTGCATGCACGTATTTTGAGTGATGGCATGTTGCAAAGGACTAAGAGATTAATAATATCCACATCAAACAGTCAGGCCCTTGCTTTGTTGTGGCTTTGGTTAGGTGCACGTCCAGTAAGCATTGTGCTTTCTCCTATATATACTTTTGCTCTCTTATTCTGATATACGTAAAAAGGTTTTTAAAAGTGTTTTGGTAGAAGAGCTTGATCCTCTTCTTAC
The DNA here is from genome assembly GCA_009819775.1 of Phoenicopterus ruber ruber. Taxonomy (NCBI): domain Eukaryota; kingdom Metazoa; phylum Chordata; class Aves; order Phoenicopteriformes; family Phoenicopteridae; genus Phoenicopterus; species Phoenicopterus ruber. The sequence goes on from CM020219.1 coordinate 1,616,723, forward strand.
CAGACTGGGAGCCAGATGCCCGTCGTGCCTTGCTGGGAACAGTTTTGCAGTGGCAGCTCTGCACAGTCCCGTTTCATTCCCGTGCCCCTCTTGCCACGTGGTGCGTAGCGGTGTAGGCGGCCACCACGTCCCCTTTCAGCTGGCACTGTGGTGAAATGGGTAATTCGGCAAGTCTCACGTGGCCCCTGTTTGTCACAAAATGAGGAAGCAGATGAATTTCAAATGCCACTGTCTCTACAGACATCCTGAACAGCTCTGCCAATAATGAACCTGGTTTCTGTTCTCCCTTTGCTCCTCCCAGACAAAATTATCTTGCAGCTAATCAAAGTCACAGAGGTAACACTGAAACCAGAACCCATCAGATACCAGTTTTAGGTAGATAGCTAGATTAAATCTGATAAAATTTTCTATGAGTCATTTTTGCAATGGACCCCACATTTCTGAATTCCTCCTGTAGGCTGGAAGCCAGGGTACGTACTGAAAAAAAGTTGCATTATCTTACTCTTCTCTTGAAGGTCAGCAATACATTAGTAAGTGTGCTCTTCTGAAAATAGGCTTTAATTTTCCCCTTTCAACCTTTTGATTGGTTTGACATTTAAAAGGGTAGAAGGTAATTGGGAGGTTTATTATATATTTCTGTTAAGTACAAGATGAGAACATTTAAATACCTTGGATAGAAAGTGCACGCAAGAAAACAGACAGCTTGCTAGGGAAGAAGGAGACAGCAACCTTTTTCCCTACCTCAAATAGAGAAAAGCTGTAAGTGATTGACAGCAAATTGTAGTCAACAAAGAAAAAAATGAATCATAATGTATGAAGATTTTTTTCTCTGTTGACTATAGCTTGCTGTCAATCACTTATTGCTTCTTCTTATTTTAGGCTGGGAAGAGATGATGGGCTTTCTTACTACATAATCTGTCCATCTTGCGCAGTGTTTCTGTAATCTAAGGATTTTCTTTTCTGTTTTGATCCCACACTTAAAAGAAATCCATGACAAACGCCTTCCTGTGATATCCTAAAGTTCTGAATATCCGTAAATTATAAGAGTTTGAAAGAGAAATAGGAGAACCTAGATTTCATAATTCCTGTTTGCATGTTTCAATAGTTTCTTTTAATTGTATGAGTTAATTGTATAATTTAATTGTATAATTCAAGTTATAATTACAGCTGGATGAGGAAAAACTCTAAAGAGCTTTCTTTGAGCTTCAACAAACACAGACCCGGGAGTTTGAAACTCCTCCACCTGATCTGTACGGTGGGGAGGTCCTGGGTTACCAGAGAGGAGTGAGCAAGTCACTTGGTTTTGGCCAATATCACTTAAGCTATTTTAATTTTGTGGGTGCTTCTGAGTGTAAGCCAAATTGACAGGCTCTCTGCAGTGCCTCGGCATGAGAGTGAATGGATTTCCAGTAGATAACGGACCAGGTCAAAAAAAGTAGATTTTTAAGCAGCCTGATAATATGTGTTCCATTTTCTTGAACCTCTTGAGCCATTGCTGTCCCTTGGTGATATTGGTGGGCTGCTCCTATTTAAGAACAGAGCATAAATGCTGCCCGCAGCTACACAGAGGTTGGAGCAGCAGTTCCTAACCTTTGCTGGCCATCAGAAGCAGCACCATGTGGATGAAATGCTCTTGACAACATCAGATTTTGTCCTCGTGGTTTGAAGAAGACAACCAGTGAAGAGCAGCATTGGGTGGCTCTCGCTGACAGCTCATTGCCCATGGGAGCTATCGAGAGAGAAGACACTTCTGACTGGAGAGGTCTGTCTTGATCATAGAATCATTTAGGTTGGAAGAGACCTTTAAGATCATTGAGTCCAACCCAGAAGTCTACTAAATCATCCCTTCTGGGAATTACCCCAGGGTCTCTGCATATTTACTTTGAGGGTTCCTGAAAGTGCAAACATGTGAACAACAACTCTCTTGCCTCTGTCCTGGTGTGGAATGTCCACTGTGATAGGTGGCCCCAAATTACAAGCTCAGGTGGCGTTGCCTCTGAGCTTTGGTGGTGACAAAATCTGGATCTCTGTTTAACGGCAGCTCAGTGCGAGGACACCTGCCCGCCTTTGCTGTTAGGACACCTTCTGCCAAGCGTATAAAACCCATCTAGAGCTGTTGGTTGTTACTGAGCGTTAATAGGGGCTGCAGCAGTGGTTACTGTTCAGGGACACTCAGACGGCTGTGAATTACGAGAAGGTTTCTCACACCATCCCATGAACTGTGTTCCCAGCTGTTCTTGCCTGAGGGGTCCGTTCTCCATCCCTGTGAAAAGCAGGGGGGCTCCGTGGGGACCCGTCTGGGCCCTTGTGCTAGAGACTAATTGAGGTCCCACACATGTAGGGAGCTACAGGGACAGGGGAAGATCTGCCCAGGGGGGTTGGGGAGGGGGGTAGCTCAGGGAGCTGGAGGACGGATTTGGAGCCCCTTTCCAGCAGATTGTCCCTGCAGAGATTTTGCAGGTCTGGGAGAAGGTTGTGGGGTAAGGGGGGAGGATTTCTCAATGAGAAAGTGGCTGTTTCTTAAGCACTTTTTGATATAAACTTGGTTTAGTTTTGGATCGTTATTTTTCTTACTAGGTTCTGGTCTCGTGTTCTATCCTGCAGTGCTGTCCTGCAAAACACTCTCAGTGCCACTCCTAGAATCCCCTGGGCGACTTAGAAGCAGAAAAGCTGTTTACAGGTGTTGTGGTTTAACCCCAGACGGCAACTGAATACCATTTTGTCCCGTACTGGGACAAAACTAGCTCCATCCCAGCCTAAATTGGGACAACAAGTCAGAGAGATTTTGCTTTTAAGGCTCTTTGGCAAGTCCTTTGCAATGATCGTGCCTTCCGCAGAGCTGTTGCAAGCCAGCAGAATGATCTCATGCTGTTCTTTGCTCTTTCTGATATCGTTGCGTGAAGGTAGTGCTCTTTCAAACACTTACCTTCAGCGAGTGCTGGAGCTGTAGCTCTGAACGTGCCAGGCCTTTCCTTGAGGATGCCATGAGCTGTACCAGCCGAGCCATCTCCAGAACACACGGATCCCGTATCTTCTGTGCTGTTGTTGGTTTGCTTACATGCTGCCGAGCAGAGCGTGGGGAGCAGCTGTGCAGCTCAAAGTCACAGCCCTATCCCTTGGAGCTGTTCTTGGCAATGAGAAAAATCCTCATTAACTTCATCTTGATTATCCCAAAGTTTGGCTTCTCCTCCATGGCTTCTTGATGCTGGGCACAGAAGCTGCTTTCCATTGTAAAGCTGTCGGAGTGCTGCAGACCTCGCAGACCCATCCTTTCCTTTGTTGTCCTCTCCTACCCCTCCATAGACTGTGCCCGCCATCTCCCTACGCAGGGCAATGAAAGTCACGGCATGAGTCACAAACGGGCAGTATTAAATCGCAGTGAATTGTGAAAGGCTCTCTACAGTCTTATAAACACAAGGCACGTGTTTCTGGCTTGCCGTGCGACTTCTGCTGTCTTAGTTCAGCCTGTTGTACCTGTTCTCTGGTGCTAGTCTCATTTCAGAGGTATCCAGTAGGAACAGTAGGGTCGGATGCTGCTTCTGGTTCCCTTCCTGCAAGGAGAATACTCAAACATGCCAAAGAAAGGTAGAAAGCAGCGAGACCTGCGGCGTATCCTTAACATCCCTGGGTAGGCTTGCGCCCTGCCTGGTTGCGTGCAGTGTGCGGCAGTTCCGTGTGCAGCTGGGCAGCAGGCGCGTGGCGTGGGTAGCTGCACCCCTTCCCTGTCGTCTGAGCTCAAAACCCTGTGCCGGTGGTGCTGACTGGTGTGCTGGCTTCCCAGCCAAGGGTTCTGCTGGCTTCCCAGCCAAGGGTTGCGGGGATTGTCCCGGCTGTCGGTGGCCTCTGGAGTCCGTAGTGACGTGACCTGCCTGGCGGTACGTTTTTCATCTCTGTGTGCGAGCAGAGCACGCAAATTAAGAGAGGCAACCGGGCAGCACGGGCCTTCGAACAGTCTCTGCTTTGTTGGTGAAAGAGGCACTGAATTAGAGCTTGAGGCATTTGCTGTAAACTCCCAGTGTCGATGAGCATTATTTTAAAAAAACCTTTGCAAACGACAGCAAATCCTTGGTCCCGTTCTAGCAAACCTGCCTTGGTGCTTGGTGTCTGTTCCCAGCCCCGGGGTTAACGGTCCCTGCGAGCGAGGTGCTCGCTCTGCCCCTGGCAGCACGGCTCATCTGGGCTCGTCGGAGATAACTCGTGAGGAAGAAAAGGAATGCTCTGTCCTGCTGAAGTTAGAGGGCAGGTGAAAAAAATGTATAGGGAAGGTGAGAGAGAGGAAAAAGCAAGAATGTGTACCTGTATAAAACACTGGATAAAGCAGGCTGTGAAACACAGTTTCCCTCTAGAAACAAAAATACCGACAGCATGATGAGCTGTGTCAGGAACCCTAAAACCTCACCCCGCAGTGCTTCAGCCGTGCCTGGGGGCTGGCGTGCCTCCGCGCCGGGCAGAGCACGGCGAGCGGCCAGGCGTGCCAGGCCTGCCGGCAGCGGCAAGAGGAGCTGCAGCGCACACCTCTCGCTTTTCCAGGTGAGGAACCTTAAATCCTGACCTAGGTGAAAACAGAGTACAATTTAACTGTTTCTTTAGGATATCAGGAACTTCTTAAGAAAATTAACTGCATTGCTGGAGGAGATAGATACTTTCTGGTGTTGTCTGAGATAGCTTTAAATATAATCCAAAATCACTAATAGAGAATCACGCTTGATAAATTCTTCTGCCTTCCCTCTTTCGGTATTCATCTGCCTGGCAAATAGTTTCAGATAAAAAACCAGAGGCCTGGATCAAGTCCCAGGCAAACATTACTCATTATTGATTGTAAAGTTACAGTTAATGCTTCAACAGCTTTTTTATCTTTGAAGCAGTTATTATGACAGATCATTTACTAGATCAAGAAGAGTTTATCAAATGCAGAGTCTGCCAGAACACTACGGATCCCACTGAATGCACTCAGTGCTCCCAGATCACTCGGACACCTCTTGCTTAAATGGTTTAACTTATTTCTGAAGAAGAATTTCCCCAAATCCAATGGAAGTTGTGTAAGTATGAACGTAGCTTGCACATCTTTACTCTCAGAATCAGGAAAAAAACCCCAACAAACCCCAAACTGTGCGAGTTTCTCCAAAGTGCAGCATTTTTTGATTTCTTGTGGGTTGGTTTGCAGAGAGCCGTGAGCAGGTCCAGCCTGGCGTGCTCCCCCTCACCCTTGCTGTGTCTGTCTTGTACCGCGTGCAACGCAAGGGTAATTAACCACTGAGGCTTCACGGGTAACGAGGGGAATTTTTGAAGTTAACCCGTGCTCCCAGGGGAGCTGGAAGGTGCAAACAGAGCAGCCTTTCTACTGAGCTCAGCCTGTGTCTTGAATGGGTGATTTTGTTGTATAACAATGGGATTTAGAGGTCAAGTACTGCAAAACGATGTGTGACTGCTCCGATTCCAAATTGACCTGTCGCTTGACCTTGTCTGTGGCATCTTTTATTCATTGCTAATATATTTTGGAGTGACAGCGGAGGGTACTACACAAAAGGTCTTGGTAAGAGATTGGTTACTAGCAGAGCTAAGCAGTGGAACTCAGTTTTGAAAGACAGCTTCAATTCCCAGCCATTCAGGTACAAGCTCTGTGTGCCGAGATAGCCTCTCTCTTTCTGTATGATTCTTAGCCCTGCAAGGTTTGATGTTGTTTGCTGGCCAATTTTTGAAAAAAGATTGATTTTGCTATGTCGACAGGGTGGCATATTAATGCTAGCTTACCGGTGAGCCTTGCTTGTATCTGCATTAAGAGAGTATTTGTGCTAACCTGTAAAGCTACGAATTTGATTGTCCTAGAGAGCAAATGACTCTTTTAAAGTGAAGAGAGAAAATTATAGCGAGCGGCTGCATGGTGCTTAGTTGCCGGCTGGAGCTAAACCACGACACCTCCTGTTTGCCATGTTCATGATGTTTTAATGCTCGTGGTGAGAAATATCTCTCATCCTGCTTGGTCTTTCCAGGGAATGCTTCTGTGACGATGCCCACGGCAGATTGTCCAGTGCATGCCTGGAAGGAGGACTAACCAGTTTGGGAAAAATATAGGTGCCAGACTAGGAGACCGATCTCCTCACGGTCTAGACAGCCCAATAGAAACAGGCATCTTCATGGGATAATTTAAAGCATTTTTGTTAGGAATTGCTGTGAAATGGGAGCCTGGCTCTTCGCAGGAGCCATCTGGTGAGCCAAGGGAACAAACCCTTTTGATGCGAATGGCAGCAGCATGCATCTGAAGTTAGATGGTGTGAATCCTTTCCTTCCTCTCCTCTCTGAAAGCCTGCAGGAGCAGGGGCAAATCTCACTAATAGATACTAAAATTTTCTTCTTCATTTAACAAAACAATCTGCAGGAATATTCAACTTAATCCTATGGCTAGGTCCAGCCTAAGTAGAGGCTCCCCTCTGAATTCCCGTGTTACTCGCCAGAGTAGGCTTCCTAGCTGCTTTGCAGCAGCGTAGCTGGTGGAAATCCCTCACGCTGCATCCACACAATATTCCTGAAAAACCTCCAGCCTTGAATTGCGAATGTCTGACAGAGGATGATTTCTCTGTGTCACTGACTGGGTATGGCCTCAGCTGGGCCGTGCGGGAAGGCTGTATGGCAGGACAGATTGCCGGATCGTGCTGCCAAGTAATTAGTGTCACCTTTTCACACTACCTGGAATTTTGCACTGCGTGTTGGCGGACTGATAGAAACAGACAAAATGAATCAAACCGTGATGGGTTTCATACCTGTTCCCAGTGGAAACAAGGTTAATAAATTAAACATTGCAGGCTGTTTGATTTCTTTCTTACAGTACAGTACTTACTGAAATCACTTACACATGCAGACTAGGTCTTGGATTTTTGTACATTTGCCAGCTTTTCACCTGGAAATATTGAACGTGTCAGCTGCACGCACCAAGATAGCACACCTCGGCGTGATGGAGGCTGTGAGCAGCAGCCCCCCGCTGTGAATGTGGAAAGAGGTGTCTTGGAGGTGCTGCTGGGTCAGCTCCACGTGCTTTGCCTCCGGCACGGGGTCTTGGGAAGAGTCCTGCCAACACCGTACTGCCTTCTCCCTCTGATCCTGTTGTCTCATTTCTGGAAGGCTCATCACCAAGCGGGGAGATGGTTGCCCGGTGTTGTTGAGTGAGAAGAGCAATCGGTTAATCCCACTAATCCTCTCAGTCTTTGCATTTGGCAGGCGTGCCATTCAAAATCATATGACAAAACAAGTACTGTCTTCTCTTCTTCCATGTCTGTTCAGCATCCTACTGAGGACCCCTCTGTCTCCCACGGTAGTCCTCAGTGCCCTCTTGACTTAAAAGAATTGGAAGGGCACAAGGTCCTTTTCTAGGTCTTGAGTCTAAAGCTGGTTGAACTCACTGGACTCTACATCGGTTAGATTTTTTGTTTGGTTTTAATTTCACCCCATGTGTGAAAGCAGGGCTGTTCTTGGGGAAGTGCTGCTGTGCTACATCTGCTCATAAACTCCCTCAAAAGGAGGAGGAGTCTTGACTTTTCCCCATAATGATGAGAATAAGATGGAAGTTTATCTACTCCCATTTTAGGCGTAGATAAACAAGTTCAATCTTGTGCAATTAAAAGCTTCCCAAATAAATCCAGTTCATCATTGCGGTGCTTCCCTCATAGGACGGCGTTAGTTCTCATGGTGGATTTGCTGTTGGAGGAGTGCTCCAGGCTCCGCAGAGGGATGCGGCTGATGCCGGTACCTCGGGTGACTCTGCTCGCGTTCATGCGGTCGCGCCGGGGACAAAACTGACTGGTGGCGGGTCCCATGGGAAGCTTAGTTCCTGAGTCATGTATTATCTCAGGGTACAAAACTAACTGGTCTTTTATACTTCTTCGCACTGACACCTGCAGATTTCTGCTCCAGAATGGGGCCTTAGTAGTTTCTGAGGTTGGCTTTTTTCATTTTTTGTTTTAACAGAGAACAATAAAACTAGTGTCCTATGACCTGGCTGTGAAACATAGGGGTTATTGGGATTTCTCTGTAGTGCAGACAGGGGAAGTTGGTGGACTTGGAGTTAGACACTCGTTCCCCATGCTGCCTGCAACTACGTGGGGTTTGTATTAGCGGTTGAGACAGATTGTTGTGTAGCGAGTCAAGGTGTTTCGAAGGCTTCTTGTCCTGAAATAAGATTTTTTTTTTCCTTAGTTTAATAGGAGAACAATCTGAGAAACAATCTGATTTTGGTTTGGCTTAACCTTTGTAGTCATGCAAAATATGGTGATCTCAAAAGTTCCCTTTCTGGTTTGGGATTCCAGCTAAAACCAAGGAAAATAGATCACATCACACATCTGTTGTTGCTGCCATGGTCATTGTGTTTGGATTTGGGTGCATCAAAAGAGCCAAGCTGCACTGTATGAACGAGTTCAGTGAAATGGCGTCCTCCATCCCGAGGCAGTCCCGGGAGTCCAACGTTTTTCTTGCCCGACCAAGGCTTTTTGAACCCTGGGGAGCGAAAGAGCGACCAGCCATGGGAGCTGGGAGGAGGTCTCGATGTAGCCCCTGCCTCCTGTACAATTGCTTGAGCAAGATGAATTTTGATCAGTAAGAGAAGGGCGTCATTTGTCTCTGTTTTACCCCTTGAATGCTCAAATACTCAAACCTCTGTAGGGAATCTCCTCTCAGAGTGTAGGTTCATCTGTGATTGAGAAGTGGATTTGAAACCTTGCCTTTCACAACAGCCGTACGCCCCTACTTTGTCCATTCTGCTGCAAGCTCCTCAGGACGCGCAGGCTGCCCAGTGTGCGTGCCCAGCGTGTAGTGGAGTGGGGTCCTGCTGGGGCTGCATCCCGCTCCTGGTGCCGCAAGAGAAATACGTGCATCAGTGAAAGCTGTGCACTCTACCTATTTTTGCTAACGTGCAGATGGAAACAAGGTCAGCCTCTCTGATTGTCCTTGGGAAAAAGCTCCCAAACTGAGATGGGAACAGAGAAGGTCTAAGTAGTCTTTCGGTGATACCATGTGGTGGTGAGGATATTTGCTGGTTGGTTTACTGCTGCCCAGCTGAAGTTGTAAGGGCTTGTGCCTAACTGAAGGTTGTGTGTCTGGCCTTACCCCTTGCTGCTTGCGTCCTCTCCAGTCAGTCACTGCTCAGCACAAGGGCACGGGGAGGCTGGTACAACCACCCTTGTCTTCCTGTTCCTGACCTGTGGGGCCACCCTTTGCTGCTCCAACCACACATAAATTTGAGAAGTGACGGGCTACTTCTACAGTGGAGATGAGAGACTCAGCTGGACAGGCTTGTAGGTCTTATACTGAGCTGCAGTGAAACCCAGAAAACTGCAAGAGCTGTATTGTGAATCTGTTAATTCTTCACAGGCGCTGCTGCGGGAGTCACACACCAATGGGAGAGTCATTCCGCTGTTGATGGCTTGAAGTCGGATTGCAAAGGAATGGCATGGAGTCAGCTTTCTGATTTGTCACAACTAAACAGGCAAGTGGCATATCTCTCTAACCAGAAGTCAAATCCTCATTCCATCCTTTTCTCCAGAGAGCTTTGATGATTGAATTCAAATCTTAAAAGACCAAAGGTACCAAAAGTCCTTGTACGTCATCCTTGACACTGCAAAGATGCCCCTGACACCCAGCAGCTGCCTTGCCCTGCTTTGGTTGGGGTGCAGAACAGTCAAAGGGGTTGTATGTCCTAAATACCGTGCTACAAAGCCCTCCTTCCTCTTGTGGCTCCTCCTTCGCCCATGACTTGCCGCATGGGGCACAGTAGGTTAGATGTTGTGCTCAGTATCTTAGTTATCTAGTTCTTGGTGTCTGAATATGTTTCCAAACCCTGTGTTACTTTTGCCCTTTGTGCTAGTGATGGGTTTTTCAAATGTGCTTTGGCAGTCTCAAATCATTTGAGACTGTCACCCAAAAGCATTCAACAGCCCAGACTGGCGATGCTGATGAATTAAAGCAGGTAACGGTATGTGCTTCAAGTGTCTCAATGTCTCAGCTGCTCTTGCAGCGAGGGTCCTGATGTTCACTCCATTCAAACACAACCACAGCCAGATTTATCTCCGTAACCTAGATGACACAGTGAAATGTCCCTCTTCACAACCAATTCGTCTTGGAGTTTATTTTATTACTCAGTTTTCCATGGTGCATGAGAAGCTCATTTTTAACCTATTTCTGTTGTATTCTCCTTTACGGCAGCATCTCAGTTGTGCTGATTTCATCGTGTTGTTTTTGGCTGTACTTGAGTTGTGCAGGCAGCAAATCTTGCTGTCACGGCTGGTTTTGTTCCACCAACGGTGGCCATTTTGCACTTCTAATAGCTGTAGAAAGGTTCGTGAAGTCCCTTCCAGAAGTCATGATCTGCAAATGCTCATTGGAGGCCAAAACTTAAACTCTGGAGCTGGGTGCTGAGGCTGAAAGTCGCTGGGCAGAGCTGCCTCCACAAGTCTGGGCTTTTCTTTCTTGCCTTTATCATGTGGGGCTTCGAATGCCTCGTAACTAAATAATCGGCTTTGGTTTTCGGGAGTGGGGAAAATGAAAGGGGACTGTGGCTGGGTAGAAGAGAGGGTGCCCTTCTTACTGCCCTGTGCTGGGAGGGCTGCAGTGCTGGTTGCGAGTCATACTGTTTTCTTTCCCACTGAAAAGGCTGCTCGGTGGCATGGTTACTGCTCACTGCTTGCTGACAGCAAGTCTTTACTGCTCAGGAAGCTCCGTGATGGATGAGGGCCCCATTGCTCCAGTTCTGTACAAATAAGGAAAAATGACAATCCATTTTGCACAAGATCTTCAATCTCAGTGTAAAATCACAAACAGGCTGGAGGAGGAAAAGGAGGAGATGAAACCGTGGCACTCTGCATTGCGGTAGGACTTGTTTCTTGAGTGCTGCGAATTGCACAGAGCCAATTTTTCCAGGAACGAGAGCTAACTGGAGCGGCTGACCTGCAGTCTGATTGCTGACTTGTAGATCCCGGGCTTGACTTGCTCTCTCATGTCCTAGCCCCCATGAAACCAGACTTGTGAACCTCAGATGCGCTGCCCTCGCCCCACTGTGCAGTGTCACTGGGCAGGAGGATCTCCAGGAATGTGACTTGACTTCTCTGATTTTCTTTCTCACCTGGCAAGGGACAGTCCTGATGCACACGGCTGTCTAAACCCGGCTGTGTGCCACATAGGGTGGGGTACCTCGGAAATAGCGGGCAGCAGGAGGTGCCAGGATTGTGGGGGGTCTATGGTCCATGGGCAGGGATTTCCGAAGGCACTGTGTTTCAGACAGCGGTGTGGAGGTCACGTTAATGCGGATCTCCTCACCCTGCACTTGGGGATAACAGCTTTAACCCTCTCGGGTTGTTGGAGATGGCTGGACATCAGGTTCATTTGGCTGATGAAGTGCAGAGCAGGCGTACACCAAAGAGTTAATCCATGAATCCATCCGCTGCTGGTAGGAAATACTTTAAAGGAAGGGAAATAATCTGTACTGGGGAAATCAATGTCCTCTTACACTGAAAATGCCTCTTTTTTATTTTCCTTTGAGTTCCTACAGAAACAGCTTTACAGTTAGTACTCTTTTTTTGATCTGTGATGTGAATTAATACTAATACATGTGGATTTGGCATTTTGCTTTTAAAATCACTGTACATCCAAATGGTTAGTTGTTGCTTCTGCCTGTGAGTTCAATGACTGATTTAAAAAATTTATTGCAAAGAATTGCCTGGGAAGATGCATGCCTGACTAACTGTGCATCTTTAGAGACATCAGAGAAGAAACATTGCTCTCTTTAGTGGAGGAACACTAACTTTATTCTGACCCTTGTGGCTTTGTCACTGTTTTAAGGCTTTATTATTGAAAAATAAATATATTCTGTCTCTTCACAAAAAGGTTTCACTTGCTTTCCTGGGAAGTTTTTCTTCTTAACACATCTTTCTGAGGAATTTGACAGCTGAAGATTTTTTGGAAGCAGATTCAAAACCTAGTGCTCTCTTGCTGGGAACAACCTCCTGAAGTGCTGGAAACTGTAGGAGGTGGAATTAATAATTCCCTTCCATCCTGGCCTTTCGAGGTGCGGCGAGGCGAGGGAGCTGGAGCCACGTTGTTTCAGTCTTTCGATTCAGTGGTTTGGCATCAAAGCAAAACTCGAGATAACTTTCGCCACTTTGTTCGGCTTTAATTGGTTTCTAGTCTACCGTGGGAAGCGGAGGGAACAGATTAAATCCTAGAAAATGGCTGGCAACAAATCCTGCTCCTTAGAGGCACACAGAACAACAGCGTAATCTGCTGAGCCCTCGCCATGAGCTCTGTGGTTCAGCGTTTGCTTCCCTCCCTGTGGGTGGGGGGATACAATTGTCAACCTTCTTCGTTTTGCCAGGAAAAAAGTCCTTCATGTGTTTCTGGGCAGCTAACATGGTTGTTTTTTGAGAGTTTGAATTCATCTAAATCAAGACAATGCTTCTGAAATTGTGATTTCGCTGTTTTCCGTGCTGTTCAGCAGCAACTCTGATTAGGTGAAGAGTTTTAAATTGCTCAGAGCAGTGTTTGCAGCTTCTCTTCAGAGGCAGGTTCCTGCTCCCTGCTCCACTGAAGGTCTAACTTCGCATTTATCCGGGAGGGTGAGTCCCAGGAGCCTTTCATCTGACCAAGTCAAATCTCTGCTGCTCTCACGGAGCAGCACGTCCCAGCCTGGTGTCCCCTGTCCCTGGAGCAGCATGGCTGGGGACCAGGCTCACACCTCTCCTGGCCGCTGGAAATTCCCGTCCAGCTTCCCTAGACCTTCCTCTTGGAGAGCCGGGAAGCAGTGGGCACAGCTGCTCCCTGGGCGCTGCCGTATATTTAAGAAAAACCAGGGTTTGACTCGGTTTAGTGTAAGAGCAGATGGCTTAGGGAAGTGATCGGATGGACAGACAAACTGGCTGCCAAAGGCGTTGGGGCTGAGGGACGAAGAGCTTGGCTTCGGAGTCACTGGTGGGAGCTGCCTCTGATTGCTGGTTCCTGCCCTCGGCAGCCTGTCGCTCAGCCCCTCCACGGGGGTTGTCATCTCACGCTGCTCCAGCCTCTAACCAGGGGGGTTTCTGCGTCCACGGCTGTGCAGTAGGGATGTAAGGAGAATGTCTGTGTTTCTCCTAATTAAAAAAAAAAAAAGTCAAAACAATCCAGGTGCAAAGCTACAGCACCTGAACAGTCGCCAGAGTACCAGGTGCTGTTGTACTTTCATGTGGCTCACCATTTTGTAGGCTGATAAACTCATTGAATCGGCACGTTCCCAGGTTCCCCCCAATGACATGGGAAGAATTTACGAAAACAAGCATGTCTGCTGGCAAAAGCTGCAGTGCACAAAATGGGAAGGGTCCTGGTTTTGTCTGAGGTTTTGGTTTTAAGATGGGAAGAGCTGCTTCGCGTAGGGCACAGGGAAGACAAGGCACTGTAAGTTTTGCCCTGGGTGAGCACATGCCCTTGGAGTTTGCTCTGGCTGTCTCCATCAGCCCTCAAAGCAGTGGCTCTGCTTAGAGCACCTTCTTGGAGCCCTTCATCGCTGCAGGACTTGTGCGGAGAGTTACATCAGTACAAACCCCACAGTTTCCTTTTTTCCAGTGACAACAAAACTTTACTTCATCTCTGCATTGTGTCATTTCGGTCCCAGACTGGCACCCTGGCCTCTGTTATCACAACTAACCATGCGTGGTTTCGACCGGACCTGAACTAACCAGATTAGCAGTTGTGTTTTCCTTCGTTCAGCATGGACTGCACGAGCTGGCAATAAGCCTTTCCCAGCCATAATGAACTATTTATAATGCTAACCTTCCGTGGCTTTAGCACTGATTAGCAAAAATCAGATATCTCTTCCTTTATTATCTGATCAGTGCATGTGCGTGTTGATTAGTTGGGGGACAGCCTTCGCGAGGGAATTTCTCAGGCTTTGGTACTGTTGGTTTCTCAGTCTCATGCTCTTCCGCTGGAAATCATGCACCTTCTCTTCCGAATATTGCTGCGATATTATATTTCTATAATGAAAATACAGGACTGAAATTAGTTTTCATCTTTTTAATATGAAGTCTTCTACCTGACAGAGCTTCACGTTTGATTATTACAGGCAAAATGAAGGGAGTTCTAAGCCCTCCCCTCTACCAGCACTAACTCACTGTATACTGGAGAGGTCCTCAGAGGGTTTGCAGAGATAACTTGGTTTTGTTTTGGTTTTTTTTTTTTTTTTTTTTGTAATGAATTTCTAAAAAATATCCTGAAGGCTCTCCTGGAGCACTCACTGAGGACAGGTATAGCCAGGCACGTTACCTTTCCTGATAACTATCTACACTTGTGGAAACCAACTAAAGCTTCTCCTGAAGTGGATGGGAAAAAAGAAGGGAGAGGCTCATAGTGTAGTCCCAGGTTTCCAGCTTGGGCCGGGTGGATGAATGTTAAAGAGTAAATTAGTTTAGGAGATGACCTCACCCTCATTTAGGCACTTTTACAGTGAATGTTGATGTCTAATTTCAGTTGCTCCAGTATCAAGTGCTAGTTGCTAAGGGCTCTGTTCAATAGGTGTTGAATTTCCCACGTTTTTACTTGCTTGGGGAATTCAGTTGGTCATTTTGACTTTCTGTAGTGTTTAACTGATGCCTGAAAACCCCATGGATTTCTACTTTGTGAAACTAGATTTATTCATTAATTTATTTACTTACATTAAAGAAAGAAGCTCAAGTGTCTGCCTGACAATTTTTTTCTACCAGTTTTTTCCAACAGTGTTGTATGGATTTAGCTGGCCAACAGGAGCATTATCTCCTCTCTCTCTTTTTTTTTTTTTCCTTCTTCTTTATTTCCCATTGTCAAAAGATTTCTCAAAGGAATTGAAAATACTTAGGAAGATGCATTTGAAGGAGATAATTGTGTGGTAGGGAGTATATTACCTCCACCCTCCCTACTTTGCAGGGACGCCACCACCCTTGTCCCCTCCACAGCAGGTGTCTGGATTTTTGTGCCCTTTTAATTATGTATTTGTTCATGGGATTGCTTAAGTGTGGAACTGTTAGCTCTGAGGAGGTTGGCTTTGGTGTTCTCGGGGTGAGTTCTCCATCTCTTTGGCTCCTTAGTCATTCCCCTTTGCTAATGGTGTAGCTCAGCCCCACAGATGAAAGGTTTGCTGTGATTTTTGTGTGTGTGTGTGTGTAACTTCTTCCTATTGATCACGCAGGCTGCCCTGCCCAGAAATCAGATGCGAGGTGGTCTAACGGATGGCGCAGGGCCGTTCCCATCCTTTGTTACTAATTTATTATGTGGTCTTGAAGCCCCTGGATTCTGGAAGCGAGAGGCTTGCAGAGCCGAGGGAGCTCGGGTGGCGTAGAGCAGGGTCGCCGTGCGTGGCGCTGCCTGGTGCTGCTGGCACCTCAGCTCGCCATGAGCGCGAGGCAGAACGAACCTCAGCTAGCCTGCCTGTTGGTAATCTGGAAAGAAAAACTGCCAGAAATCAGCAGTCCATGAGACTCGCTACTTCTGGAGCCGGTCCTGCAGCCCGACACCAGAAGCAGATCCAGGAGGTGACGCGATGGCCTCGGCGTGGAGGAAAACGCGTCTAGTGAGAGATCTCGGTAGTGTCTGAAACTGGTGCACCGGCTTAACTGATGTGAAGTGTGGGCTTGTTAGTCCATTCTGGGGCTATTTTGGACAATCTGAATCAAAGAAAGCTCTGTGGTCCCTCTGCCAAGTACGTGAAAGACCTGGACATAATACAAGTGGTTATTTGAACAGTGGCCTAATGCATGCATCATTGCCTCAACCTTTACATCAGCTTTACTTCTCTGTTTATATTTTTATAGATGTCTCAACAATATCAAAATGCACATGTAAAACTCATGTAGAACATGAGTGTAACTGGACAGTTTTATATCCCTTCTCAGTACTGTAGTAGTTCTGTTGCAGGTACGTTCACAAGGAGTTTATGCGAGACACAACTGAGGGATGTGGAAGTAACCAACTTGCCAATCCGTAGCCTAGCACACAAGTCTCAGTGTGAGGGACAGTTTGGTACAACCCCCTGAGCAACAAGTGCAAGATCTTCATTCGTAGGATGATGGTACCAGTGGGAGAGCCAAGGGCACGCCAGCCTCAGCCCACAGTGTTTTGTGTGAGTGCATGGTCCTTGGGGTGGGGAACGGACCATCTTGGGCTGACCCAGCACTGCTGCGGCAGCAGCTCCTTCCTGGCTGCTCTCGCAGGCCCTGGCTGCGCTGCAGTCTGTGCAGGCACGGGGACGTTTCTCTGTGCTTGGGTTCTCTCGTGGTTTGCGGTGGAAAGATGTATGTCATGGAAAATCCCCTAACAGCAGGCGTGCTTGGATGCGGGTACATGGGGCAGCGCTGGGAGCTGCCGGGGAGCTGCAGGGCAGGAGGGGTCAGAAGGACCCTGCGTGGTGCAGGACGAGCTGTTGGGCTGCATCTGAAATCAGCCCCGATGGGACGACTTCCTCGGAGAGGTCAGGGGGCCGACCGGTTTGTGACCCTACAAGCACTTATTACACTTGGTTTTGATAGACTCTCTCTTGTGCCCTGACCTGAAAGCACAATAAGGGAAATCAGGAGCAGCATAACGATAGGAGCATTAAAACTCCTTGGAGCTGACGGCTGGATGGGTGATGTGTCTGTAACAAACTGCGGTGCCTCAGGGAACCTTTCTGCAGAGTTTTGTCTTCTAACATGCACAGGAAAGGGCTGCCCCGTGTTGCTGGTGTACCAGTACTGAGACCAGGGGCCTCCCGGGGGTCAGAGAATCAGACTTCATGGGTGTAGGATACACGTGTCTTCTCGTTTCCAGTAGTTGTTCTGGCCATGGGATCTGCAGGCTGGCCGGGCATGCCCTCCCTGCGATGGCAGGAGACGGTGCATGCCACCTCCCAGTGCCGGCAGGCTCGACATCCCCGTGCATCGCTCGCCTTCCGGCTTTGCATCGCAGACAGTGACAACAAATGGTGTCTCTGCAATGACGCCACAGCCAGCCAGCCCTTATTTGAGGGAGGGTGTTAATGAGTGTGTCTACTTTTACGTTAATTCTGACAAGATTTACTGGAGCTTGCTGCTCTGCAAATTCCCCAAATGCCAGCAGCCGCAAAGGTCAGCGCGGCAGCCGCGCTAAGGGTTGCCGAGGTGGCTGTCAGGCGCGGAGCAGCACGGCCACCAGCCGGGCAGCAGCCCGTGGTGTGCCTGGGGGGAGTCACAGCTCCCGAGGTTTGCGTGGCCGCACGGGGTGTGCGACGCCTCAAGAAAGTGGGCTGGTACGTCGGAGCCCAGAAGTGGTACCACTATTGATATAACGCCAAAGCAGCGGTTTGACGGGGCGTCTTCCTTTGTAGGGTGGTATTTTGAAAAAACAAACGCAAACCATGAAGCATGTGGATGACGGACCCAGCGCTCCTCTCTGGGGTGCTCCTGATGGGAGCACCCCATGTTTGGCTTGGTTTTATTTTGAGTTGCTATATGAATTTGATTCCCATGTCTTCCTTTCCCCTCTCCAGGCTGGAGGTGGCTGGAAACAACATCGGATTGCTTTTGATCTGCTGTCAGTATGCCAGCTGCATAAGGCAGTGCTCCATTTCATGAAGCTGAAACATCAGCTTGCTTTTTTAAAGAAAACAGCCACCTCTAGCAAAAATCGTACACACTCTGCTTTCTCAAAAAAAAAAAAAAATGAAGCAGAGATCTTTGGGATCATTATGAAGTCCCTATGTGTTGCATGAAGTTAAAAGCCAGGTGTCACTCCTGTCGTGGTTAAAAGAAGGACTGTTGTGAAATTCGAGGGCACTGGATGTATCACTGAACAGTTCCTGGTATTAGCTTTTGGGAATGCAGTGTGAGGTCTGCAGTCTTACGTTAGCTACCTAGAAACGTGACACTCGGCCTCGGATAAGACACCTCTGGCAAAGGATTGTTGGGTTTGGATGGGAGTTCCGCCTTAAAAGGGAGTGAGCTTATTACCCAAAGCCACGCTTTAACCAGAAGGATTTTGGGGATATTAAAAGTAGTCAGTCGCAGAGACTGGAAATGAAAACTGCAGACTGAATATACACTGAGTACAATTACCACCAAAGCTGTGCTGTGCATCCCATATAGGTAGATTTTCAAGAGATGGGCCAAAAATTGGGCAAAGCTGCATTCAAGATTGTCTTAGGGCAGAAGTTACGAGTAGAGGTGCTGACGTCCTATGCAAAGCAACTCCAGGAGATCCATGGTATGGCTCTTTGGGTTTTTGTATTTCCCAGCTTAACATAAGCTACTGAAGTTGCATCTTATGTTAATTTTCTGCAAATCTACATCGCCATGAAATAAATGAGGCAGATTTTGGAATAATTTGTTCAGCTGCTGTGATTTTTAGGTTTCCAGTTTTGTTCACTGAACAAATTTTTAATTATCTCAGGGCAATTGAAATGCTCTACAAATCTTTGTGCCGTCAGGGTTATTTCTGTGAATAACGTACAACCCTGTCTCCTGGGAGGCTATCTATATTTGAGAGGTTTGCTAATGGGTCATCTTTTCCACTGCACATATGCAGATTTATAATTTATGGCAGCCTCTCCGGACATGTGCCTGACTCCGGAGCGCCCCAGCCAGTGTCGCTTCCCTCGCGCTGCGGCAGCGGCTGCCCTGCCTTCCCTTGTGGTGCCGCTGTCTGCGGGTCTGCTAGGGACCGTCATCCAGGTTTGTTCTGCAAATCCTTGGGACCCCTGTTCCCAAAATTAAACATTGAAATGTGGGGTCTGTTCCACCTGCGAGTCCAGCCCCTGGAGGGAATATTAGGAGATGGCTTGTTAAGGGAGCAGAACAACAGCGTGTGTCTGTGAGGTGGCTCTCTGTGCGTTACTGGTTTCCACTCACTAGGAGCTGCCAAAATGTTTTTGTCAATGTATTTCAACACACCTAAAAGTGGGAACCAATCTCATTTTGTTTAATTAATGTAACTCAAAACTGCTATTATCCACCTAAACCACTCTGACAAAGCCCTGCGTGTCACTCAAAGAGAAATGTTCCGTCCGTATTTCTGTTTTGCAGCAGTGACTCTGCAGCTTGCAGAGAGACGAGAATTGGTCGCCAGCCATTGCCATGCAGCCGTGTCTGAGGAACAACAGTAAATAACTGAAACAGCAAATCTAACATCCAATAGATGGTGTTGCAAGTGTCCGGGCTTTCAGAGCACAAGCACACGCAAAGTGTACCGGGAAAGAAGGGACAAAAATACCCTTCTATACCAAAATTAGAGGCTGTATTCTTCTCTGCAGCTCTGAGCGAAGAGGCCGTGTGCCATGGTGTTCCCTCGCCGGCAGCATTTAGCAGTGAGACCTTTGCAGTCTTTTTCTCAGCCTGACTCACGCACCTGAAGGAAAGTTAATATCCTTCTTTTAATTCCCTGTCCCGAGAAAGAGGCAGCTGGTGCCTCACCCCACGTCCTTCCCATCACGCAGGGCACGGCAGGGATGTCGCTGCTGCAGGCGTGCGGTGCCACATGCAGCAACGAGCCACTTCTCCGAACCGCCCCGATGAAGAGGAGAGCTAATAACGGTCAGTACTGCCCTCCCAGCTGGCCTCCAGCCTGCGGGTTGCAGGGCAGACCCACGGGCACTGGCCCTGCGTGCCCGTCACCCACTGCCGGGGCTGCCGCAGCTCGAGAGGAGGAGCTCGAATGGTCGCGACCTGCCGAGCAGTAGCTGCTGCAGCTCTCCTACCTCTCCGCCTCTTGGGAGTGAATCTCTGCAGAGTTCGTCAGACTCGGAGGCAGAGGATCGCTCGTGCCTGTGAACAGGACTGCGGTTTAGCGCTCATCCAAATCTGGGAAAGACGGATTCCTCCCGTCACTTCCCACTCCTGTGCAACGCCTGCGCTGTACCGATGTGCAAATAGCACAGGGAGGGACTGCGTTATTAAAATAACAGTTAAAAAAGATCCCAAACAACAAAGACCAGCAAACCAACAGGAAAATGCTTTCTGTTGCAAAAAAATCATTATTCCCAAGCTGTGCAAAGTCACAATTTGATTTCTGAGGGCTGCTGAGCTGTGACGTCCCCATCCCTGCTGGGGTGAGCATGGTCAGAGCTGACGTCCCCATCCCTGCCAGGGTGAGCGTGGTCAGAGCTGCGACGTCCCCGTCGTGGTGAGCGCGGTCAGAGCTGTGACATCCCCATCCCTGCCAGGGTGAGCGTGGTCAGAGCTGTGACATCCCCATCCCTGCCGGGGTGAGCGTGGTCAGAGCTGCGACGTCCCCGTCGTGGTGAGCGCGGTCAGAGCTGTGACATCCCCATCCCTGCCAGGGTGAGCGTGGTCAGAGCTGTGACGTCCCCATCCCTGCCGCGCTGCCAGCACTGATTATTGGGAGGTTTTGAGTGCGGTTCCTGACGAGACTGGGAGCGTGTGCTATGCTCGTGGTCGCTGCTGAGAGGTGTCTGTTTGTAGCAATGTTTTCTCCGCCGCTGCCCTGTACCTGCAGGGCCGTCGGTGGCTGACACCCTGGCCGTGCTTTTCAGCTTCACAGCTTGCCCTCGGACTCCGCTGTTGGCTGTGCTTGCTCCTCTCCACGGTGCGCGAGAGCCTGATGCCCTGACTGCAGGAATGCTGAATACCGAGAGCAAAAGTAAATGCTCTAAGTTAAGATGAAATTATAGCACTAATTGGCCTTAAGAAAAAAAAGACTGTAACTAAAAATGCTAATGCTGTGGTCCAGATCTACTCTCGTTAAAAGGCTGGGTTTCAGATGGAGCGTATTCCAGCTGTGCACTTAACCTCTTAGAACTGGGGTTTGGGACTGTTCAGAACTGCAGGGTCACTGGATCTCTGTGGCAGCTTTTAATAGACATGACACATCCCAGTATTTCTGTGCTGTGTTCTGCAGCTTTCCCTGACCGCGGGGAAGAGGGGTTAGGATGGGCTCTGTGTCACCGTCACCCGCGGAGCCTGGCGTGCACCCGCAGCGTAACGCTGGGTGATAGCCATGTCCATCTAAGCGCTCCGCTTGAGACAGCGTCAGGTCTTCCAGAGGTGGTGTCACCTCTTCAGGGTACAGCTGGACAGAATTTTTAATAACTTTTTTCTGTAAATCATTCCCCTGTTTTAACCAGCTATTGCAGGATATATTGTTCTTAGCAGAAACTTAATGTCAGTAAAACTCTGTGAGCTGCTGTAGTGCTTGCCTGCGACCGATCGCTTCTCAGGCAGTGCTGTTACACGAGACCCTACCTAAAAAAATCCCCAGAACCCAAAGAACCACAGAAAAATTTCTGACATTGGCATGTTTACTGCACCAAAGAGCCCGCCTCTGGTATAGGCTGGGGTAGATTTACTGTACTTTTCTGATTACTTTGTGATTCATTGCCTTTCCTGGTGCATTTTGTCATTTGCAGCATGTCTTACTGCCACCAAGGCTGGGCATTAACAGTACCTGTTTGCAAGATGTGATCTGAGAAGTGCTGCTCGCTGGGAGCCGCTGCCTCCCGGGGACCCCAGGCTGTGGAAACTCCCATTTTCTCCTTTCTTCTTGTTTTCTGTCATTTTAGTGGGGGGCGAATGAGGGCTTATAGTTATTCTCTGTGTGTAGTGAACTGTCTCAGTTTTCTGACAGGATTGAACACTATTAATGGCCAAGGAGCAGAACGTAGCCCCCTACGCTGCCCGTGCCTGGGGTGCGTGGTGGGGGGGCTCCAGCCCGAAGCACTGAGGAGGGGCCCGTCCCACAGCACGGAGCAGCCGTGCGTGTAGGGGACGATGCTATCTAAGACAGGGGGATTTTAGACCCAGTCAGAAAAAGCCGATTTTCTGTGGGCCCCTAAGTGGGAAAGAATCTGTCATTGTAACCCTGTAAACTGTTTCTGTTTCTGATACCAAAAATATCTCCTTTTAATTGATGTTCAGAGGAAACCCCTTCAGTAACGGGGCTGAGAAGCCAGAGCAGAAATACCCATTTTCCTTTCTCGCCCTGCAGAGGCTTTGGTAGACGGGTCCGTGCAGCATGCAGGGGGTATGGCTGGGCTAGGTAAGAGTCTGCAGGCAGAGAGTTACATTTGCTTGCTTTTGACTTCAAAATTTTTCCATTCTCGCCTTTTTTCGCCTCACACGTGCACCCACGTGAGCACTGCCCGCCTGCGTGGGGTGCACATCGGTGCTGGCGGGGAGCACCGAGGGGTCCGTCCCGCTGAGGAGAGCGTGCCAGAATGTGATCTCCGCTGCAAGGAGCCCCTTACGCCTCCCTGCAGCTTGGAGCCCCTGTGATCGCTGAGTAAATAGTAAAGCTCTCACAATGTTTCTTAATCAAAGGAATTGGTGTCATTTAAGTAAAGAGGAGGGTTAGCCTGCATTGAGCTTCCTCCCACAGAGATTACGGGGATCAGCGGGGTGCTGGTGTCACGCTAGCTGAGGGCTATAAAATGGGGGAGAAATGCTTTTGTGCTACATTCGCCTTGCTGTGTCTCTCTAGATTTAAGTAGCCATTAGTGAGCGCACACACAGAATGTATCAGCAGATGTATGGTGTATACTGCCTTCTCGGTGGGCTTGCCACTCATTCAGTGAGCAAAGAAACTCTCGTCTTTTATTTCCAAAACAAAAGTAAAGCTTAAATGATCCCCTGGCTTGGTCTGGGATTCATGGATGTGCTGCAGGGGCTGGATGCTCCAGCACTTTTGATCCAGGAGGTGATTTAGAGGAGCTTTGCTTCGCTTCCCGTCTCAGACTCGTTTCATGAACTCTTGAATGGGGAAAGCTCTGGCAGGAGGGAGCTGCCGTGGCCTGGTGGAAGGGCTAAATGCAGAGGGGCTGGGTGCCTCGGCCAAGCAGGGGGCTGCAGGGAGGGTCCGTAGCAGAACAGGCTCAGGACGTGTGAGCAGCGCCTGCAAAGGCAGGTGTAAAGCCTCTCTCGGCCAAAGCTGATCTAGTTCCTTCCATAAGGATGGAGCCAGTGCCTTCGATGGAGCTGACGTTTCACCTGGGTGTGTCTGCAACTTAGGAAAAAGTCTCAAAGGAGGTTAGAAACCAGCCGGTACTTTCTTACCTGTTTACTGATGGTTCTGTTAAAAGCGAAAGCCTGTGCAGAGAGGACGGGGGCTGTTAGCACAGGGCCTCAAACTGCTCTTCGGGCTCCGGGACGTGTTGGATGGTGGCGGGCTCGGAGCCGGCTTGCTGGCAGCTCGAACCCGGGAGGTGGCTTTATCCAAGATCTGGCTGGGCTATGAAGGGCTCTGAGTGGTCAGGATGAGCTCAGTGAAGGCAGAAAGATTTTCTTTTTTTCATATTAGAAATACAAAAACTTTTTATTTTGCAAGGCTTTCCTACTAGCCTTGTACAGACAGGCAGGATGAGTCTCGGAGGTCTGTGCTTGACCAGCACCGCTGAAGGGGAGCCCCCTTGTCATCACTTCGGGAGGAGGAGTTGGCTGGGGACTGGCCTTTGTCAGTCTCGGGAAATCTCCTATTTGTATGGATCACTCTGCCTTTTACAAATGGTCATGAATCTGGTTTTATTGTAAAAGTGTCTTAATGCTGTAGCTATTTTTTTCTTTAATTAATTCAAGAGCAAGAAGAAAATATAATTGCCTGATTAAGAGTCAAAGCACTCTTGAATTCATCCCCATCTCTTCCGGTGTCAGGTATGAAGCTCATTATTTTCTGAGAGGGGACTCCTGTTTAGGCTAATCCAATGCAATTAAGCATGGATCTAAGTGTAATTTAGATAATGTAGGACTGACACTATTTTCTAATGAAGCTCTCCATCAGCATGCTGGCCTCCATTTCGGTATAGATTCTGTTAATAAATAAGGTGTACCTTGGCCTGTCAGTCAGATGTTATGGATTGCTCCTTCCTACCTCCATTAATTTCTGGAGCTCGGCGTCCTGTTTCCTGTAGCCAACATCCTGCCATGCAGTGTGAAATACACGCCTTTTTAATTAACCAATTCCCTCTACTGTGTTTTTCACAAGTTCGTTAGATTTTGAGCTACTTACAGTGGATACAGAAGAATTTGTATACTTCTGTGAGTGTTATTAATTAGAATTAGATATGGTGTTATATAGGACCTGCACAAAGCTACATTAGAAGTGCATTAATGGTATTGCAGAATTCAAGCTTGGAGGAGCCAGAATTAAATCAAATTAATTCCAGCAAGGATAAACAGAAAGAAGTGCTGGAGTGGAAGGCTACAGGCTCTTCGGGCAGGACGGGCAGGGGAGGCGAGGAGGGGGGATCGTCCTCTCTGCCGCTGACCAGCCGGAGGGTGTGGAGCTGCTCCTGGGGATGGGCAAGGAGCCACCAAGAGCTTACGGGTCAGGATTAAAGGGAGGGCAGGGACAGGAGACATGATAGAGGGGGTCTGCTGCAGGCCACCCGACCAGGGAGACAGAGCGGATGAGGCCCTCCATAGACAGAGAGGAGCAGCCTCTCGTTCACAAGCCCTGGTCCTCACGGGGGACTTCAGCCACCCCGATATCTGTTTAGGGGACAACACAGCAGGGCATAAGCCATCCAGGAGGTTCCTGGAATGTGTTGATGATAACTTTCTTCTCCAAGTGATAGAGGAGCCAACGAGGAGAGGTGCTGTGCTGGACCTTGTTCTCACCAACAAGGAGGGGCTGGTGGGGAATGTGAAGCTCAAGGGCAGCTTAAATTAAGGGCAGCAGAATTAAATCTGGCCAGGGACATCAAGGGCAACAAGAAAAACTGCTATAGGTATGTTGGTGATAAAAGGAAGACTAGGGAAAATGTGGACCCTCTCTGGAAGGAAACAGGACACCTGGCTACCCGGGATGTGGAGAAGGCTGAGGTACTCCACAACTTTTTTGCCTCAGTCTTCACTGGCAAGTGCTGTAGCCACACCGCCCAAGTGGCAGAAGGCAAGGGCAGGGACTGGGAGAGTGGAGAACCACCCCCTGTAGGAGAAGATCAAGTTTGAGACCATCTAAGGAACCTGAAGGTGTACGAGTCTGTGGGACCTGATGAGACGCATCCACAGGTCCTGAGGGAACTGGTGGACGAAGCTGCTAAGCCACTATCCATTCTATTTGAGAAGTCGTGCCAATCCAGTGAAGTTCCCACTGACTGGGAAAGGGGAAACGTAACCCCCATTTTTAAGAAGGGAAAAAAGGAAGACCCGGGGAACTACAGGCCAGTCAGTCTCACCTCTGGGCCCAGCAAGATCATGGAGCAGATCCTCCTGGAAACTATGCTAGGGCACATGGAAAATAAGGAGGTGACTGGTGACAGCCAACATGGCTTCACTAAGGGCAGATCGTGCCTGACAAATGTGGTGGCCTTCTATGATGGGGTTACAGAGTTGGTGGGTAAGGGAAGAGCCACTGACGTCATCTACCAGGACTTGTGCAAAGCATTGGACACCATCCCGCACAGCATCGTTGTCTCTAAACTGGAGAGACATGGAGGAGTCTCTGAGAAGCTCAGCCTGTGCGGACACTGTTTAGCAAAGCTCACTAGTGACTGAAGACAGCCTCACCGGCACGGTACCGTCAGTTCAGCCGTAGGTGCTGCTGCCATCGCAAGGCTTTCTAAAATCACGGTGCCAACATCACGAAGCTTAGAGCAAGAGATTAAAAGTGGACCCAGATGGAATATGTATGAGTTAAATTTGTGCTATAATTTTATTCTAATTCTCCATGTGATTGTGGGGCACGTGAACCCACAGAATGCTTTTGAAGCTCTTTGATAAAATGTTGACCTAACATAATAGGACCATTTAACCCCCAAATTATATTCAGAATAGTAAGCAGTTAATTACAGAAATGTCACTAGCTTTTAATTAGCCTTTCTGGGCAAAGATGATCCATCAGAAAACCTTGGTCACCTATTCATGCGGTGACCTCCCGCACTATGTGCCAAAAGAAGCCCCGAGCCCCCAGGGAGAGCAGGGGTGGGGATGCTGGGGTGCCGTGCCCTGCCTTCGGGAGGCTGCGAGCCTGACCCAAAAACGTCCCGGGATTTCAGCACAAACCTTGTGAGTAAAATAACACTAATAACTGGCCAAAAAACAACTGGCCAAAGTTCAGAGCCCAAGCAGGAAGAGGGGATATATTGGAGGAGCAGCCATTTGAGCAGTGAAAGGAGTTCTAGCCAGGTAATATATAACAAAATAAATCGTATTCAACAATAGCGCTTTAAAATCGCTATTTAATCTATTTTAGACGAACTTGTAGTTTGGTAGGAAGAAATACATTAACCCCGTGTACACTGGGAAGTGAAGCCTTAGCAGTGCCCTTCCTTTCCAGGTGGTTTGAGGATCGAACCTGGTTTTGATGAGGACCTGGGGTTCGCGTCACGCAGGAGGCCGTGCTCTAGCAGGCTGCTCTGGCCACGTCTCTGACGGACTCTCATGCCGGCCCGAAAGGCAGCATCTGTCTGGAGCCTGTGACAGCCGCTCCGTTCTGTGATGGACAAGGCCGTTAGGTGGGAGCGATGTATTTCTCCGGAGCAGGCAGGGGCAGTTCTCGTACGTGATGGAGGAGATCTGCTGGCATGAAAGTCTCCGTGGCTCTGCTCGCTGTGGCACCGCTCGGCAGGGGCTATGAAGTTGTCTTTTGCCCCATAAATATCTCCAGCCTCTGCTATGCAGCGCCCGATCCCAGCATCGCTTTGTATGTGAAATACCTCTGTTAGTCTTCAGTATTTCAGCTGCTGAAGCAACAGCTACACCGCTTGCAGCCAGAGGACTACCTGCCTTTACATTGTTATTTAGAGCACATTCGTGTGCTGGCCATAGTTATAACCATCAGTCTTCCAGCAGACTACTGCGGGCAAAATGTTTCTAATACACGTTTTCTGAGGACTCCAAACAAATAACCATCTGAGTCTGCAAAGAGTAAGGCTCAGTGTATTCTAAAGTGGTGCAGGGCCGGTGTAATTCCCCCGCCCCGCCAGCCCCCTGATCCCCGCGGAGGTGTGGGGGCTGAAAGCTGTGTGACCTGCGTGATGCCCTTCCTCGCTCAAGCGTTGATTTTTAAGTGGAAGGGGCTAATTCGGCAGGTGCTGGAGGAACCAGACGTGCCCCGTGCCGCAGGGCCTGCGCGCCTCTCCTTTGCTGTAGGTGGGATACAGGTTTTGGAGTCGAGCTGGTGTTCGCTGTGCCCTTCCCCTCTGGATCTCATTTGTAAATTTAATTTTGCCTCTGCTCACAACGCCTAATATCTTCCAATATTTTATCATGACTGAAATGGCACTTAGCTGCCTGTCGCGCTGGCTTGCCATCAAAAAAGCAATGAACTAAACACAAAAGTACACAAAACACTCCTGTTGAAAAATAGGATTCATGATATTAGTTTTACTTACGTACCTTCCCCTCTCCTCACTTGTGCTGGGCTTTGCTTCAAGGTATCAGATTATAACAGTATTCTCGTTTGCTGTCTGTGTTTTAGTAATTGTAATTGTTTCCCGCGTGCACATGGGGTCCTTCTTGGAGGCTGCGGCGATGGCACCGCTCGTCTTGAGAGGGACCGGGGAAGAAGGAAAACGCTGAGAGGGGTTCAGCGTCGGCAGAGCAGTAACTGTGCTGCGGCTTATCGAAATTCCCTCTTGAGACGCTTTCTCAAGCGCCGTGCAAACCTGGCAGGCAGTGAACCAGGAGGCGCAGGCGTGGAGCGGCTCGCGACCGAGGAGCTGCTTTGGGGTGGGCTCCTCTGCGGCGCGACGGATGGGCGCCGGCGGGGCTGAGCCTGTCCTCGCAGCTTGGAGCTCTGCGGTCGGAGGGGCTGGCAGCAAGCGGGGCTGGGTCGCTCAGAGCTAGAGCGAGGGGGACGCCTGGGCTTCACCTCCGGTTTCTTCGTGCTCCCGGCCACGGGGACAGGCTGTAGACCTGACAGGGAGCAGCAGGGTCCTCCCTGTCAACCGTGGAGGGGAAGGAGACTTCAGTTCTCATGCGCGTATTCCTTCTCATAGGTCTTCGTCTGGGCGTGTGTTAGCAAGACACTGTCAGAGCATTTCTGCCAATCTTTTAGGTTTCTTTTTACTTTCCTTTTACAAACTTCTGCCTTTTTATTGCCTGTGACCTTGTATCTCGTATTCACTCTACTTGCTACATCTTCCCTGACTAGGAGCTTCTAACTCCATCTTCTTCCACTGTGGGCTTCCCCGTCCCTTGCTGGCGAGCCGAGGTAGCCCCTCGCCCCGATGTTGGCGTCATACAAGTCTGCTTCAAGATTTTGTGGTTATCACCTCGTTGTGGCTGAACTAGCCCACACCTCTGATTCACCGGCTCAGGCCTCCCACGGGCTTTGGAAAACCTCCCTGTCCATACTGGTGTGTTTCAGAAAACGGAATAGTTTGAACATCGTGCTTAGTTTTCTTCACAAATACATGGGCTGGTGATGCTCTTTAAGACACAGGAATTCCCTGGGGGAATGCCCCCCCCCAGAGCTCAGTGTTTGGAGACCTTCAGCTAAGACTCCTGCTCTGCTCAGCATCAGTTTCTCGCAGAGCCGGGGTACACACGGGCTCTTCTTTGGACCGTTTGCTGTGGACTTGGCCACTTTCGTCACACTCATTAAGCCCAGAGTGAATGTATATGGCTAAATCTCAGAGCAGCACTTCGAAAATGTGTGAGGGGACTAAAAGGTGGTGGGGAAAATGATGTTGCACGCCCCTCTCACTGAAGTGCACCCTGTAAATGCAGATTTAATAAGAAGGAAATGTAAGGTTTAGTGTTTTATCAGTGTGGTTAAGGATCTGCCACACCAACTACTTACCTGAATGTGAGTGACAGGCGTTGCTGTATCCATGCTCAGCTCACGTCTGCAAAGAGGAGATTTAAGGGTGGATTAAAAGCTTTTAAAAAGTAACGTGTAATAATATTACAGACCTCAAATCAATATTAGAATAGATTCGCAGGGAAAACATATTGAGTGATGTCCACATCTGGAAGTCCCTGAGCTCTTAAAGTTCCCTGGCAGTGTGGGGCTGAAAGTAAGTCGCAACACTTCGATTTTTCCAGCCAGCACAAACAAATCTGTGCTGTCTTCTTTCCATGCCACCGGTGTGGCCTCTTCTGCTTTATTTGACCTGTGCTTCTGGGCTGTAAAGCTGGCCTTAACAGCTTCCAGTTCTTCTGGGCCAGTACAAAATGGCTTTGATCCCTTGCTTAGGCTTTTTCAGTCCTTAATTTGTCTTCATTTGTCCTTTTAAACCTTTTTTTGATGTTCTTGTTATAATTCTGTAACCCCACGGAGATTGGTATCCTGGTGCTTTTAAACAAAGCAAAGAGCTCAATCTTAATTTAATAGCAGGGGCTTGGAGCAGACTGCACTGACCGCTCTGTGCTCATCATCTTAATTGCTATCTGCCGGATTTCGTGGCTGAGTGCTACCTCTGCCAGCCACAGCCCACACTTTGTCTGGGGTCAGGCAGGGGTTTTTGGTTTGGGTTTTGTTTGGGGTTTTTTTTTAGTGTTACAAAATGTTTCTCAGTCACCAAGACCTGCCTGATTTTATGTAGTTTGTGAATTCTGTGTCTGGGCTTGCAGTGATAGTTTCTGTAGGCTCCAGTGGCCGTGGGAGGAGTGGGAGGGCAGAACCGACAGTACCGGTGTCCCAGCGATACGTGGTGTGCGGTGCAGAGGTCGAGATGTGACAGGTTTTACATGGAGCTCATGCGTTGGGTGGATTTCGTCTGACAACTCTGCCCTTTGCAGGATTGTTTTTCACTTGAGACGGCATGGCATTTACCAAGCCTCTGGGTGTATCCTCAGTGCTTGGTATCTTCCAGCGAAACGTCTTCAGTACGGGACACAAACCCAAAGGGCTGGGAAACGGGACGATCACCTCCCTACTCCTGCTGGCCACACTATTGCTGACACAGGCCAGGATGCCGTTGGCCTTCTTGGCCACCTGGGCACACTGCTGGCTCATATTCAGCCAGCTGTCGACCAACACCCCTGGGTCCTTTCCCGCCGGGCACTTTCCAGCCGCTGCCCCCCAAGCCTGTAGCGCTGCCTGGGGTTGGTGTGACCCAAGTGCAGGACCCGGCATCTCCCCGTGCACCGATGCTTGGAGTGCTGGTGCTGGCTGGCCCAGCTGATGTCCTGGAGCTGTGCTCTCTGGCACGGCCTTAGAAGTGGCACTAAACCATACCCTTTCGGGCACACCTCCTTCTCTTGCCTGCAAAGATATAGTCTTCAGAAATGATGTTCTGTTCATTTGTTTTTCATCAAAAAAAGTTATATACTCCTAAAGGGACTCCTAGTTTGAATTTTAAAGTACTTCTGGAAACACCTTTACTGACCGTTGCTGAGTCTGCTCCACACAGCCCTGCCACGCACAGCCAGCCGCTTCCCTCTGCTGCGGTCCTTGCGGCAGCCCGGGTAGAGCTACAGCGGTGGTGCTTTCCGTAGCCGTCCCCGGGCTTTGTGCTCTTTGTCCTGAGCAGGCAGCAGAGTGAAGCCGCCGGCACAAAGCCAGCAGCTGCAGGTGGCTGTGTTCGGGACAGAGCTGCGACGGCGACAGGCTCAGCAGACTTCTCTGCCCTCCCTTCCTGGGCAGATCGCAGGTCACAGCAAAGGTTTTGAAAGGCTTGCTCCTCGGTCTGCTGGGTGGGCTGTGTTCCCAAAGGGGCACGTCTCAGTGCTGGCACGGGCTCGGTGCAGCTCGACCGTCCCGTCTGAACTCGGCAGTGGAAAGGAAAGCAGAGTCCCAAACAGCAAGACATGGACCAGCCGCCACCTCTGAGACAGCACCGGGAGTACCTTTGGATAACATCTTCGGTGGTCAAGCTTGGACAGAAAAAACTCAACCAGGATTGTCATCAGGCTAAAAGATGTTAGAGATTCGGCTGGGGCTCTAACAGGACACCAGTGGGCCGGTGTAATTTTCTCCTTGTGCCCCTGGAGCACAGCTGCGCTCCGGTTCTTCTTTTGAGTTCCCCCAAATATTACTGCGTATGTTACTGGGCTGGCTGCTGAGCGCTGCGGCGCAGCGGTGAGCGCGGGAAGAAGAGTGAAAGATGAGTGTCCAGGTAAATGTATTTCAGTTCTGGTGCGTAAGACCAACTTCATCCCTGCCTTTATTTCCCTTTGAGTTGGTTACTGCAGGAAGAGCAAGAAAGACATGGAGGTGATGGAGCATGTCCAGAGACGGGCAACGGAGCTGGGGAAGGGTCTGGAGCACAAGTGCTGTGAGGAGCGGCTGAGGGACCTGGGGGGGTTTGGCCTGGAGAAAAGGAGGCTGAGGGGAGACCTTCTCGCTCTCTGCAACTCCCTGACAGGAGGTTGGAGCCAGGGGGGTCGGTCTCTTCTCCCAAGGAACAGGCGACAGGACAAGGGGAAACGGCCTCAAGTTGCGCCAGGGGAGGTTTAGGTTGGATCTTGGGAACCATTTCTTCCCCGAAAGGGCTGTCAGGCCCTGGCACAGGCTGCCCAGGGCAGTGGTGGAGTCCCCATCCCTGGGGGGATTGAAAAGCCGTGTAGATGTGGTGCTTGGGGACATGGGTTAGTGGTGGCCTTGGCAGTGCTGGGTTAACGGTTGGACTCGATGCTCTTGGAGGTCTCTTCTAACCAAAACAATTCTATGATTCTATGATTCTAAATGCCAGGCTACTCAGAAATCCCCCCCGGGCAGGGATGTGAGCTGCAGGGCTTGGGGACGTGGGTGTCTCCTGCGGCTGCCGCGCTGTGCTCTGCTAGCAGGAGGTTTTGAATGGAGTATTGTGAAGAAGAGAAGCAAAAAATATCACTTAGCAGCTGCAGTGTTGCTGTGAAAACAGGTTAGGAAAGACTGCGGTACCACTCCTGGAGTGACAAGTGGCACTTGTCACCACTGCCGTCCCGGCGTGCTCCCAGGGGGCTGCCGGCTGTTGAACCCAGGCAGTACCTGGGAAACCACAGGAGCCCGAGGAAGGCAACCCAGAGACACGAAGCTTTTGCTTTAGCGGATGGAAGTAATCTTACCTACCAATTCCATTAGAGAATACGATAAGAATAATGCAGAACAGATATGATAGGATTCACGGTTACGCTGGTATGAAATGTGTGGAAATGATGATTATGTGAGTACAGAACGAAAATAAAAACAAGTGTGAAGGAAGAAAAATACTTACATGAGATCAGCATTGGAGATTCTTCCAAAAACATAGCTGGGGAGCTGCCTGCTGGGGACGGCACGTGCTGCAGCTCAGCAGCGGCTCCGAGGAAGCTCTGCAGGAACGTCGGCTCCAAGAGAGGAATGCAGTCTGGATCCTGACCCTCTTTTTATGCTAAAAAGAATTTTTAAAAAAGCCATAATCTATTGGACATAATCATCTTACTTTAGTGTAAAGAAGATAAGGGTTTCTCCTCTCCTTTTACATGTGGAAACCCAAATTTATCTGCTGTTTTCTGACCAGGTAGCTTCCACTCAGCCTCTGTAAAGCTAAGGTGACCCAAGATATCTGTGCTAAGCTGTTGCTGTGTTCTTGATTTTTAGTTCTATTTTTAATCATTCAGACGCACTGTTTTCTGTCCTTCATATTCTAAACCCTGCCCTGGCAGCGCTGGGGGAAGTGCTGGGTCTCCACGGGGTAGCAGTTTAGCAGAGTTGCAGGTTAGTAGCAGGAGAGCTTCTTATGCATGTTCAGTCTTTTCATTACGATGTCTCTTCCCTTTAATTGTCATTTGAAACACAAGCAAACCCGCAGTACGGCTTTTCTCCAGATTTCAAAGGTAGTGACAGAAGGAACCCGGCGGAGGTGGGGCAGAGGAGCTCTTGCACGCAAACTGCCCTAGTTTTGCCTCTGCAATCCTTTTTCTCTCCTCCGTCTGGTTTGCTGGTTGTGGATTTGTGCAATCGACTTCATGATTTCAGGGATTTTCTACGCAAACAACTGAACAAACTATCAATATTGCTCTAACAGAACACCGGTGTTTATCTGTGCCTCTTAGGAACACGGATTAGGTTACTGAGTTTAAATAAAATACTGTAAACTCCTAGAATGCCCCTAGCGAGTGTGGTTTGTGTCGGGGGGGCCGGGGCTGGCTCAGGACACGTCGCTGTTATGTGCCTTTCGTAGGCTGGATCAGCCACTCTGCCTTTGGCTCAGCGTTGGGCTGAGCTCTCCTACCTGTGCAGACAAACATACAGCACATCATGTAACAGACTATAATCTGTAAAAGAAAACAGCAAACAGAGAAAAACAAAAGAAAAAGACAATCGGGGCTGTATTGCAACCTTCACTGATAAGCTAGAGACGTGTACCACTGGAAACCAATGTCCTCATAGAGCGGCAACAGGTGGAATAAAGCTTCAACAAGCTATTCAGTACAGAAATCCCTTTTTCCCCATTATTTCTTCTGGGGAAGGAGTGTCTTTATTTGTTGAGCCAATGAGTCCTGTCACTGGCCTTGGAGGGAGGTCTTGACACCGGAGCTGGAGAGAGGGACCCAAAGGCAACCAGCCCCGGCACGGCCACTTTCTACACCCGGACCACAGGAACCTCTTTGGTATCATCCAAGAACCTGTCAGAGATATTTTTTACTCTAAAACAAAGGTAATAAGGATTCAGCTAAAATGTAAACTTGACCTAATAGTTTACATTTCATATGCCTGTGCTGGTTTTATCTATGTTTTTGGTATCTCTGATGATAGAAAATCAAAATGGGTTTTTTTAATGGTTCATTTTTGCCATGGGATTCAGCAGTCCACAGTCTTAAAAATCCCACGCAATTCCATAATTCTGTAACATTGCAAGGTGATGTTAATAATGCTTTTGGCTTTCTGGGCCTCTTTATTCCACTGACGTTTAGAAAATCAGCAGATATTGACTTATTTTTATACTGCATAGGATCTTGTGAGGTGTTTTGCTGTGACATCGGGGGTGGTAGAGGAGGTGGTTATCCCACAGCACGGGTCTCACCATCGTTGTGTGCGTTCGGTTTTCTTCCCGTCCTTCCAGGTCAAAATGTCAGGCAAAGACAAAGTCATTTGTAATCGTCTACTAGAAAGGCATACGTCTTTTCTAATTCTAGTCTCTATTCCTAACTAGAGGAAGAATGAGTTAAATTTCTAACTCCTTTTTTTTTGGAGCGACTTCCCTCTTGGTTTTAGCAGTTGTACGCATAATAATTCTTTGTATTTCATAAAGCAGGAGAGAGGAATGTCTTTGAAAACAGGTGCTGTATTACTCAATCCTGTAAAACTCACGTAGCTGAGTCTGGCTCACCTGGCTCGTGAGGTTTGTTGAGGAGAAATGGGCGCTGGAGAATTTCCCGCAGCTGGCTGGAAATCGCAGAGGAATTTGCTGAATTGTCATCAATATTGGCCCCGTAGTTCAAAGCAAAACGGCTCCTACAGTGTCTTTCCTGAAGCTCAGGACGAGTGCTCTCTGCCAGGCATTTTCTAGCTTTTATCAATCATCTCATAGAGTATTTGTGGCCAAGTTACAATTGTATTTGTGCTGGGAAGCTGCCCCAAACGTCACCTTCGAATGCCAGCTCGCTCTGTTGGAGAAAGACCATCGCCTCCATTTCTGTAGAGGGAGGTGGATTTCACCCACTGGCTCTGTTTCTAAGGGTGTGGAAAATCTGTGGGTTTCTTACGTAAGTATATTTATACATGTGTAACTTTACAAACGTTGATTATTTCACAGGGAGGGAACTGCCTGGTTCAGCAAGAGACAGGCACGTTGGCCCTTAGGGTGGATATTGGATGGGGTTACGCCTTGCTGGGCATCCGGTGAGCGCCGAAGTCATCGGATCTTTTGAAGTCTCTGTAGGTAAAGCACAAGATTTTGGGCAGACCTGCTCCCAGCACCTTCCGGTGGGTGCAGGGGCCCATGATGTGCCCATTGCAGTACGGCCCCGTTCCTTGTGCCAAGATTTAAAAAAAAATCTCTTCTTAAGTGAATATTGTTTAATTTTCGTATGTCTGTGAGAGCTCCTGCAGCTTGTTGTGGGAGCACGTGTATTCTGGGCAGGTTCCTGCTTTTTCTCTTTCTCCCCTGTTTTTAAACATAATATCGTTAACTTGCTGAATTAATTATATCACCCTGTCGGTCGGGCAGTGCTAGGTGATGTCGCGTGGTGTCACACGAGATAAATCAGAAGTAAGCGGCTGGCGTGCCTTGCAGCACTCAATCGGGAGCCCCATTTGTTTTCCAAAGCCAGCAGTTACCCCGTGTCTGTGGGCTCTGTGTTGTTGCTGTCAGCTGCGACACATCTCTAATCCGATCTAAGATTTTCTGCGAGAGCTGACATCTTGCCGTTGGATTCGAAATGACTGTTCCAGCTTTTTCCTGTTCTTTCTGACAGTTTATTACAAGCGGGAGGTAATTATTAACAACAGTTTGTGTTGTACATCATCCCAAGAAACAAAATATTAAAAGGCTGGGAGAAGGAACGACACTAAAACTTACCGTGAGTAATGTTCACACAGGAGCTTAGCTTCATACTGAGAAATATTTTAATCTTCTGGATTGCGGTCATGTTTTAGCCAGCTGCGAGGCTGCCCGCGCAGCGGTTGTGGTAAGGTGAGGCAAACAGCGTAGTGATTTAAAAGGAGCCTGGATTGCATGGGATGTTTGGGGGGTTTTTTGCGTAGGGATGATGGCTGTGCAATGGGCAGAGCGGGACAGGTACGACACGCTTACTGGTGTTGCCTTCCACTTTTTAATGTTCACGTACGTTCCAGATAAGCTGTTTAATGGTTAAGAGAAGAGCCCTTAAGCGGCATCTCCAGTATCCCTTTGCCTCCTTCACCAGGGGCGTGCTGTATGGCTTTAGGTCAATTGCTAAAATAGTTTTGCCTTTATTCTCTAGATGTACAATAAAAAAGATTTTTTTTTTCTAATTCTTAAGTGCTGAAAAAAGTATGAGCCAAAGGCTGAAATAAAAATCGTAGTGTTATGCATAATAAAATTTCTGAGATCAAGTCGCAAGCAAATGAAGCACAGTGCCGTGCTGTTTGAACCGAGTGGATCAGTGTAAGCGCTCGCTTAGTGCGTGAAGGAAGTTTCTGAGACCAGAAAAATGTTTCCACCTTAGAAAAAATGTTGAGCAGTTGACAGTGTGTAAATATAAACTAAAATACTTTCCTGTTCCCAGTTGAAAGGTCAATATCTTAAATATCTTTACTATCAGCAAATTAATATGCTAAAGTAATGGTGAAGATCAGTAAATTTGTTTCCCTCTTTTTCACCATTTCAAATTTACTTTGTAGTTTTACTTACCTTGAGCTTTGAACAAAACATCTATTTTGAACTGGGA
The DNA here is from genome assembly GCA_009819775.1 of Phoenicopterus ruber ruber. Taxonomy (NCBI): domain Eukaryota; kingdom Metazoa; phylum Chordata; class Aves; order Phoenicopteriformes; family Phoenicopteridae; genus Phoenicopterus; species Phoenicopterus ruber. Next base: position 1,652,884 of record CM020219.1, read on the forward strand.
AAAATCTATTTGAACTGGGGATTTTCTCAAAAAGGAAGAAAAAAAATAAGGAATATAAGCTTTTTGGACCTTACCATTTTCTGAGAAGTTTATTTATGGACCTGAAGGACTTAGCCAACTTGGTCAACGTGCAAAAGGAGGGTCACGTAACCTCCCACTTTCCATGCACGACCTTCTCCAGCTGACATGTGTTGCTTCCTTTGGTTTCAGGTGGGCAACCGCTTCGCTAGGTCAAGGCTGTGAAGACAGTCTTGGGGCTGGTCTATGCAGAATGGTGCAAGGGAATTGAAGGAGGGGAAAAAAAGCGGTATTTTATCGTTTTCTCCGAGTATGACGATCGCCACTGCATGCAAACTGATCCCACCGGTGCGCCTTAGCCTGGAATCCCCTTGCAGTCTGGGAGGTTACTCTGAGTCGTATGAGCATAACAGGGGGGTTCACTAATAAAATATGAAGAACATGGGTGTTATTATAATACAAAAATGTGCAATTATGTCTTGATCGCAGCTCAGGGATTACATGTTTTTAATGATGTGAACATTGTCAGTGTGGGAAGTAATAAAAATGGAAAAAGTTACAGAACTGAAAATTTAATATATATGATAATACACATAAAACTATTAGAAAAAGTAAAGCAGGATTAATTATATTTCTGTACCCAGAGGGTGAATAGAAATGGTAAAGAATTAAGACATAAAAAATTCATACTGTAATTAGAATTTTGCATGCTAAAATTAGAGAAGGTGTTTTCTGATAACATCCAGAATCTTTTCTAACAGAAAACCATGATGGGAGCAGGGCATGTTAATTATGCACCAGAGCCTTAAGGTATGAAACCTATACACAAGCTTGCAAAGAGGATTAAATATCCAGTTAGGTTTATGTGTAAAACTTTTCAATTTTTCAACTTTTCATATCCAAATTACAAAAAACAACAACAAAATAATACAGAGAAGCACAGCAGTGCATTATTTATTTAGACATTTAATGAACAGCAAAATAGTAGTTCTGCACAAGCTGTAGGTAAGCCAAGAAATACTTTCACCACTGCCTTATATGTCCGCAGCGTTAGAGAACAGACAGATATTTGACAAGGAAAAATTTTCTCGATTGCAAAAGAGCCAGCGCTTGCGAGGTGTTTGCCAAGTGCTGCCTTCCCAGCCTCTCACACAGGGCCAGGACATGGGGAAAAAACCACGCGGGTGATTTTGTCCTGGGCTCCTTGGTTCAAGTAATCGATGACGGTGACGGTCTGTTGGGGTGGATCCTGGTGCACAGAGGGCAGCCGTCGAGGGGGCTTCCCAGCCACTCCGTTATACCACACGAGGATGGGCAAAGCTGCTGCGGTTCTGCCTTTTGCAGCTCGCCGCAATCTCCTGCATTTTCTATTTTCTACTCTTTGGTCATCTCTTTCCCCTGCTCAGCCTCTTCATCTTTGTTTCTGTGCGAGACCCGGCTCTGCTCGCTGTCAGAGCTATCGAGATGTTGGACTTCGGGCTGGATCTTCATCCCTATCAGTTTTGCCCAGGCTTTATCAATGCCTGAGAGAAGTTTATCCATAAGTGTCTTCTGCCTTGTAGGGAGGCCATCTGATGATGTCCACCGTGAGACTGGTAGCCTGGGAAGGGTCTGAAGCTGAAGGAGCCGGGCAAGAACTGTAATCCCCCTTCTCTGAGCCCCTCTCTCCCATGTTCATATCCAAAACGAACGTGTGCACTGGAGAGACGACAGTTGACGTCGGTGGCAGTGGAGTCTGGCCCGGCCTTCAGCAGAGGCTGAGTGCTCTGACCCTGCAGGTCCCGGCTGTGGTCCCACCAAGGCCGTGCAGCTTGGGTCCACGGCTGGCTCTTGGCTTGCTCTTCAGGGTTCGGGTGCCTTTCTCTCTTTAGTATTGAGTCGTGTGTGAACGAACAGCAACAGATCATTATGTATTGTGTCTCGGAAACATGGGCCACCCTGAAACTCTTTCAGGGCCATTTTGGGGGGAATTCCTGTAAAGTCTCATCCTTGTGGAGGTTGGTAGGGAGAGCAGGGTTAGGGGAAGAAGAGGAGGACTGCGCTGGCTGTTGCGGGTTGGAAAAAGAGAAGGCAAAGGCAGCTGCTTTTTGAAATATTTGGACTTATGATATAATGTAGCTCTAATTACTGAGTATTTGCATGCCCGAGCAAGATATTGGTGATACGAAGAGTCAAAGGCAACAAACGAAGAGTCAAAGGCAACAAACGAAGAGTCAAAGGCAACAAACATCTATATTATTGCTGTGTCTTCCAGCTCTTGGCTGAGGAGGACATAACAGTAAATGACAGGAGATGTGACGCAGTGAAGTGTCAAAATCCCTGCCCTAGATTAAATTGGTGCTGTGTAGACAATTTGCAATGTGAAACTTGAGTGTCACCATGAACGCATCCCGGTGGTGGGGTCTGCGTGTGGGTGATTCTGCCCTGAGGTAGAGGGGCAGTTGGGTTATCTCTCAGTCTTTTCAAGCACTAGCATCTGTGATCTGATGACATCTGAAAACTTCACAAAAACATTAAGCCTTGGGCTAACCTGGGCTGATTCAGCTGGTGATAGTCGGGTGCACTTGATGCCCTGTAAGCTGAGCACACGTTGCTGGTAGGAGCTGTAGCCATAGGAACCTAAAATGTAACATATCCTGTGTATGGCGATGGGCTTGTGTTAGTGTTTGCCTAAATCTGCATAAATATGTTTAATTGTCATCTTTGGAGCTAATTGGCATCCAGAATGAAGATGGTATTTGCTATATAGTAAGCTTGATACATGATTAGGAAATCATACAGTAATGACAGTACTATTAGCACCGATATTAATACCTAATGTTATAATTAAATCTGCTTATATATGAGAGGGACAAAAGTCTTCAATATTATTTGCAAATATTAATGGTAATAGGTGGTGGATGTGGTATGAAGAACATAATTAGTGTTGGAATCATTGTCCAAATGTTTTGTTGTGACAGGCAGTGGCCATCCTTACAATAAATTGTCCGTTGGCGGCTGGGTGACGGTGGCAGAGCAGAGCGGGCAGGCGGCAGCGCAGCCCTGGGGTGGGGAGGTGTCCCCCCTCCCCTGAAATGCACCCAGGCACTTCCAGCCTTTGCTGAGGGTTTCAACCCACTCCAAATTTATGACGGAAATAAAATGCTTTCGAGTAGACATTTTCAATGGAAACATTAATTGTTCGATTACAGTAACTATAATTGCATGCTGCCAAAGTACTTAGGAAGAGGAGACTACTGTGATTGCTGAAGTAGGCAATGTCTAACCATTAGAAAAAGAAATGAATCTGAACCAAAAAGCATCTTCAGTTTAGGCCTGTCTCTATTTAAAAGACTCTTTAGGACTCTCATGTAGCTCCCAGAAAAGTTTACCAATAGAAATGACTTTTGCATTAATAACCTTTCCAGTACGAGTAATCTGTTAATGGAAGCAGAAGAGCACCAGACGTTCAGTCCAGCCTGGCTTTTCTCCTCCCACCCCCTGACCCGCGCAGCTCTGCCCAGTGCCGGCACCCGGCAGGACACCAGTGGGCTGGCGTGATTTTCTCCTTGTGCCCTGGAGCACAGCTGCGCTCCGGTTCTTCTTTTGAGTTCCCCCAAATATTACTGTGTATGTTACTGGGCTGGCTGCTGGGCGCTGCGGTGAGCGTGGGAGAAGAGTGGAAGACGAGTGTCCAAGTAAATGTATTTCGGTTCTGGTGTGTAAGACCAACTTCATCCCTGCCTTTATTCCCCTTTGAGTTGGTTACTGCAGGAAGAGGTGTCCCAGCCAAGCGCGTTTCCCAACCGTATTGTTCTGAAAGGAAACAAATGAGCTGAAATTAATTCTAACCTGATAAGCAGCTGTGTGACTCCTACAGCACACCTGGGGAAACGGTGTAGCAGGTTCTGCACCAGCAAATACTTCCAAAAAAAGTTTTGAAGAGACATCTAGAAGTTTTCAGAGCAGTAAAGGTATTCGCTCTTTATTTTTCCCCTACTTTCCACATGGATGATACCACATTTTGCTCAGCAATAAGATATTATCTGGTTTTTTAAAATAAAACAGAATGCATCTGGAAAACATTAAAAAAGCAAAAAAAAAGAGTGCATATTCTTGCAGCAACTGTTGTGTTGCTTTGCTAGGAATCCTCTAAAGAGGATAACACTTAACTGATTATAATTGAAACTTTGCACCTCAGAGCTGGCCTTTAAAGCCACCGCTGCGCCAGAGCAGCTTTGCAGTAGCTGCTTCCTATTGCGGTGTTCCCGGGGAGCTCGGCCCCTGCCTTCCCCCTTGCCGTCCCGCGGCCGTGCGGCTGTGTGTGTGGCGGGGTGCTGGAAGCTCCTTTTTGTAGTGCTGAGCAGTGCTTTGCGCTGCCAGAACACGGAGCTCCCTGAAAACATCTCCATTTAAGCACTGCCCTCCAGAAAACGCTGCACCACGAGCAGGCTTTGCAGGGGCGTGGTGGTCCTGATGGGCGTCGCACCACCAACGGGGAGTGACCCCAAACAGAAACAGACTGTTTCTATTCTGAGTTTTTCATTGGTTTTGCCTTTCCAGTTTTGCCTGTGTTTTAGATCGTTGAAGCATGTAAACAAGGCAGCTTCAGCGAAATGGGAGAGTAGTTTGGCCTCTCAATCCCGATCCTCGGGGGAGTCCTACAGTACAGCTTCCAGGAGCGGAGTGGAAAACAGCTCTTAACTCTGCTGGAGATGAAAAATTGAGATCAGTGCCAATATTGCTGTCTGGTACAGACGTATAGACCATATATTAGAGTCCTTCGTTGACCTTCCCTACTGCTAGCCCCTTACAGGGATGCTGCTGTTCAGGAAAATCTACCCTTGCTAAGATACCCCTTTGAAATCGTTTAATTACATTACCATAATTAAGTGGTCTTGAAAGTTGCCCCCTCTGTCTCTTACCTGAAGAAGGACTCGAGTGCCTGTACCAGCTGCCTGGTGAAAAGCTGTTTTCTGTCTGTGCACGGCAGCCCCTCTCCTCCGGGCTCTCCCGCCGCCGGGATGTTGGGGAACTGGGATGCGGCAGTGCTGGGCAGGGAGCGATGCTGTGGCAGGTCACGGCCCTGCCGAAGGTCAAGGTGACTTCCTTCGGCACCACTCCTAATTTCTGGTTAAAATATGATCTCTATTACACTTATGTCACTTAAAAAAAAGTCCTCTTTGTATTGAACTTTAAAAGTTTTAAAGTCCTGAAGAGGACTGCATTCGATGTGTCCCTTCAGGGTGCCATCCTCTTAAAATCGGTGTTTCATCATCCCAGCACCTGTCACTCCCTGTATCTACAAACACACATCTGGTTTATGAAGCGCTTGTTTGAGAGCAGCTCAGCAGCGGATACTGACTGACTGTGGGGAAACAGATGACACAATTGTTACATACTTCTGTAGTTTCCCTGTTCCATCAGGATATTCTTGATTATTTCTGCTGTCTCTCACCCCCTCCCTGTTATCAGTAAAATAACAGGAAGAAAAACTCCCAGTGAAGCCTGGGCACCTTTTCACCCTGCTGCCTGTACTGAAGTTTCCAGCAGCCTCGACTGCGCTCAGATCTAATACCTGTGAAATCTCCATTGTTCCCAAAGTTACTGTTCCTTGCTGGCTGTGCCCTTATCATAAGCCACCGTCTTCATCTCTCTGTAACCATGTTCTGCCTCGTTTCAAAGGAATCTTTCTCTTAAAGTATATTTTTTCCTTCGTCACTTCAGCTGGGACGAGGAAGTGGGAGCCTGTGATGGGGAGAGGGAAGGGCTTGCACGTTTTCCCCTTTCATATTTCAAACAGGGCTCTCTTTCTCTTCTGCCGCAGTTGTTCTTTGCAAGGCTCAGTCTCCACAATGACAGACTCTGCCGTGCCTTCCCGGAGGCTGGCTGCGCAGGAGGACTTTGAAGCACACAATGAAAGAAGGAGGGTATGTCCAAGAAAGCAGCTTCATATTTTTTCTGTCGTTCCTAGCCAGGATTTACCAGGGATGACCGATGAACAGACTCACCATGCAGATCAGGGACCCTTCTTTGTGCCCTCTCTCTGGTTCCTCTCTCCAGGAGTTGTTGACTTATTTATTTGCTAAACACCCAGCGGTGCATCCAGTGTGGTGGGAGACACAGCCAAAGGCAAAAGCCCTGATGTTGCTCCAGGAATGCGGGGATCCTTCCAGCGGTTTCCCATTAATAAAAGATGTGCTGTTTCAGGTTGCTGCCAGCCTTCCAGAGCAATAAATGCTTGTGTGATACAGTGCGAATGTGCGATGCATAGTCCTCTAATTGTTGTCTGAATGCAAATTTGAACAAAGGGCGATACAGAGACAGCAACTGTACGAAGCAGGCAAGAGCTGAGCCGGTACGATAAGGAGCAAAGGAAGAATCGAGAGATTATAGCAATTCTTGTAATACTCTGAATAAAAGTCTGTGATATCTGCGTGTAATTCTGATATCAACAAAAACTGGCTTGCTGGAAGAGGAATTAATGTGAGAGAGGCAGAGATCCCCGCAGCTTAGCTTTCCTGCGGCCGCAAGGGTTTGGAGCCGAAACCAACGGGCACAAACTGGAACACGGGAAGTTCCGCCTGAACACGAGGAAAAACGCCTTCGCTGTGAGGTGCCCGAGCCCTGGCACAGGCTGCCCAGGGAGGGTGTGGAGTCTCCTTCTCTGGAGAGATTCCAACCCGCCTGGACGCGGCCCTGTGCAGCCTGCGCTGGGTGACCCTGCTCTGGCAGGGGCTGGGCTGGGTGGGCTCCAGAGGGCCCTGCCAGCCCCCACCGTTCTGTGGTTCTGTGATTCTTTGAAAGCGATGAGGCTCAGGCAGGGCTGGTATCCCCACGTCCTGCGGTGGGAGGGATGGGTGGAGGGAGAAGGCAGCTCATGTATTTTTTGCTGTAAAGGGCGTGCGATGGCGTGGGGACAGCGGTTGCCTGAAGAGAGCCAAAGCAAGTTTCCTCTTCCCCGTTTATCCATCGTCAGCATACTCTGGTACCTGACTGAGCTGGTGGGACCGCCCGGGCCTGGCAGGCGCTCTGCCCTCAACCCAGCTTTGCATTCAGTTCTCCCAGGCGGGAGAAGGCGGCACAGCCCCGCTGTGGTCTCCTCCTTGATCTGCGACTACCCAGGTGAGCTGGGTTTCCCCAGAGGTCATGCGTGCTGTCCCCAGGGCTTGGCGTGGTGCCTCCTGTCTCTTCTGTGCTGCATTAGCAGGACAAGGCACCGTTTACCTGATGGGATGGAAGAGCAAACTGTTACAGCTCTGAAGTTCTCACACTGCTCATGAACTGCGTGGAGGAAGACAGAAAGCAAGCAAGGCAAATTTTTCAGAAAATAAGAAGAAAAAAGGAGATGCTGAAGGTGGAGCTGTGGCATAGATCAGAGGGATGAGCTTGACGTTGAGTCCCTAGAGGAAAGGGGTATATGGAGATGAAGACCACCAGTAGGTGACAACAATGAATGGTTGTGAACTGTCATTTCCCAAGCAGCTTCTTGAGTCACAGGGCTAGAGGATTTCTGGAGCTAGGCAAGCTCTTAATCTCCTGTGGTAGTACACCTCCATTTATAAATAAACATAAACCAAGAAAGACTAGAATCCCAGTGTCCTCTCTCTGAAGCTCCGTGTCATGATTTCCATTTCAGAGGGTGTTTTTCCTCCTCTAGGTTACATCTCGGTGAATACTCAGCCCTTCCTACAGAGCAGAGCGGTTCCACCGGAGGATGGTGGGAGTCTTGCACAGATCAATAGCTTCTGTTACGCCTTTTCTGTCCAAATGAAGATGCTGTTTGTATCTTCGCTACCTTTTGTCCCTGGGAGCGTCCATGTGCCAGGGCCAGGGCTGGTTGTCTCTCTGGTCATATCTGATACCCAGAACGGAACTCTCTCTCCTCCAACAAGCCAGTGAGAAACCTCTGCCTGTAATCTTCAGGAGGGATCTCCCATCTCCTGAACCATCTGTTCCTCTGCGGATGCTGCTCTGAAGAAAGATAGGCTGTGGAGAGGAGAGTGTGGGAGAAGATAAAAGAGAAAAATTAAACCATTTATGAAACTTTCATCAAAGCACTGTTTATAATGCTGAAGGGAGTGCTGTCTTACCTTGACACAAACTTCATTCATAAACTAGACTTCATTATTTTTCAGCGTTATTTCTGAAAGACTTTGTCAGCAGCTTGGCAACTTATATAGACAAGCTCATGATTTACTTTCTTCTGTGACTAATCAAAATACTAAATATGGGCATTTATGTGCCTCATATCATCCTCCTGAAGTTTTGTGCATGTAATTTAAGTTTGACTGAGTAGAAAAAAAGTAATAAAGAGTAATATTAGTCCTGCGATTCCTTCCCTGTTCAGAACATGGAGCTTCTCAGACATTATAGACTCTTTAAAATACGGCTGAAAAGTGAACAAAAAGCCTGAGATCAAATAACTTCAGTAGAAGCCCTTTGAATGATTCTGAAAGCCAAGGATGACTGTTAACATCATTAAATTGAGTCTGGATTTGATTAATGTCTTAGGAACAGGGATCCAGTTTCCATCCTTTCACACAATTTGAAAAGAGTGTGATTACCTTTTGATTTTTAAGAATAAGTAATTTTGTTTACTCGCAGGAAGTAAAATTGCATAATCTTACTCACATGTGGGTACATTTCTGTTTGCCCTTCAGCAATGTCAGCGGGCTGCGTGAACTCTGCTCCTCGCTGTGGAGCTCTTGCGGCAATTGCCGGTACCTTTTTCATGCTACAGCACCAAGTAAAATGTATCGCATGGTTTAAAAAGAGAATACGCGGGAGCGTATGGTCCAAACAGAAAATACAAACAGAAGATGAGAGGAAGAAACAAGCCTTACCTGGCGGCCAGAGCGCAGGGACTCCCTCGTGGGCGCTGCCGGGTGCAGGCGCCGGGCTGAGCCTCCCCACGGGCCACGGTGGTTGCCAGCTGTGATACACCCGTGTACGTGTCTCTTATCAGCCGTGGCTGGTTATAATCCTGTAACGTGCCTGATCCTCTGTTCCCAGAGCGCTTGAGGTCATGCGTCAGTGACTGAACGAAGACTCAAGGCACAAATACTGCACAGGACTATTTCTAAGACCAGGAAAGGCAGACCTTCTCAGCCATGGCGAGCACAAGGAGGGCATAACCGGTGTCAAACGGGCTTTGCTTTGGAGGGACTGTGCTTCAGAGACACACTCAGGGGCACAGCGCTCCTCTTGGTTTCTCCTGGAGGCACTGTGTGTCCTGCCATGGTCCGTGTCAGCAGGAAAGAGAAGTTCTTCACAGGCAGGTTTTATTTTGGGAAGTGGGTACCAAAGGAGTTGGATGCCCAAATAGCTTCTCTGAACCTGGCATCCAGACAGCGTCAGTAGAGGGATAAGGATGACTGACTCCTTCTTATGATCTTATGTAGATATAAGTTAGAGTCCACTCAGTATATATGCTGATAGGCATACACATATGCAATGTGTGCCAACAAAAGTCACATTTCTATTAGCTAGCAAAGCACGTGGCTGTTGTCTAACTTCAGTCTCTCATTATGACAGAAGCACTGAGGTTGGGCAGGACCTCTTGCGATGATCTAGTCCAACCCCCTGCCCAAGCAGGGTCAGCTGGAGCAGGTTGCCCAGGACCGTGTCACGTTTGGCCTGGATTTGCTGACTTTAGTTCCTGTTGCCGTACTGAGCTTGTATCTGACAGTGGTTCCCAAACTATGTCCAGGGGAACATTTATTCTTCCCCGAACTTCTTATTTTCTTTCTGGAAAGAAAGCAGGTAGCAGTTGTCAGGCCAGAGTTGTTTTGGTTTCCAAAAGCTGAAGCAAGAAGAACTTTCTCATTCTGTTTGATTAAAAGTAATAAATATGTATGTGTTCTATCCTAAATATTTTATGGGAAAAAAGTTATGTTCTCTTAATGCTCACATTAATAGCTAATACTGGCACAGCAATTCTGTAGCCCACCTGCCATTTCCCTCTCCAAGTGGGGTTTGCACTGCTGGAAGTGCTAAAGCAGCCGTTGCTGAAACCCTGCGCCCCGTCCTGTGGGCACGGCCCGCGGCGCAGCTGAGCGCTCTGCTGCTGCAGATCGCTTCCGTAGGGAAACATCACTGGGCCAGGCTGGGAGGTGAACGTGAGAACGGATCTTTCGTAATCCAAGTTAGGTCCCTGCTTTCATCCTTCCTGTCTTAACCCGGCAAAGGCCGTCCTTTTTCCCAAATGATGCGTGACTTTTTGCAGCGTTTCTAGTGAATAGCAGGGTGTGAAACCTCTAGCTGCTGTGTCCATTCTGCTGGGCAGGACCTTGGATCACCTGAGCTTGTGCTCCCGAGCAGAGACTGTCACTGGATGCCAGAAGAGCAATCAGCCAGGTCAAGCATCCCAAGCAAGGTCTGTGCGTTACCGCTGAGTGAAGGAAAAGTAAAATCATGGATTTGGATGGGACATATTGAAAATGAAAGAATCTGAGGAAAGACCCTGAGACCTGGGTTGATCCCTGTTCTGCCAGTGGGGAGCAGTAGGCCTCCTCCTCGGATGCTCTGGTCGTTGGCGGGTCAGTGCTGCTGGCAGGTACCTGCATTTCCCATGGGTTAGAGTGGGATGCTGAGAACGCTATGTTTCTCACTTAGCCTTCTTGACCAGCTTCCCGAAGCTGCCTGAGAAGAATCCAGGCCTGGGGGTGCCCATCTTAACACACTTCCTACTTGTCTTAACCTAGACTATGGCTCTACTCTGGTCTGCGTGCCTGGAGAAGGTCTTGGGAGCAGGAGGGGCTCGATACCCCTTTTCTCTGCGTAGCTGAGCTCTCTCCCCCTGACGCCTTGTGGCCTGGCTTCTTCTGTGGGGATTGATGGTGTACCCGGGTTGGCTCACGGGAGGACAACAGGTCTGGGAAAGCAGCCATCTCCTCACGTTGGTGCTCTAGCAGGCTGTACGGATACCCAGGCACTGTGGGATCTTCTCACTTCAAAATGGTAGCCCAATGGCTTTTGTGAAAACTGTATTTCTACTGTAGAAAATGTGGACTTCTCAAATTTCCCTTTTGGATAGAGTTGGGTCTGGTTTTTACTTTCCAGCAGCTGCTCAAAAGTCTCTTCAGTGGCTATACAGATGGTATTTACAGCTACAGATGCTCCGCATCAAGAGTACGCAGTCCTCCCCAGGGCTGGGCCCGGAGAGACTGAATGCAAAACCAAGATGTCATTCTAAGACGACGTTTCACAATGCATTGACAATCCAGGGAGACTTGAAAGGCAGTAACATGGCTTCACTGTTTTTGAAAAACTGCAGACATTTCTATTAGACAGATGCTCACAGTTCTGCAAGGCTGGACACTTATTCTTTGTACTTTCAGACTTCTTCTACATAAAGGCTAGTTCCAGCACAAGAAATAACAAGAAATTGCTCCTTAAAGAAGAAAAGATAAAGCAAGATAAAGAACTTCAAAGCAGATACCATTACTATATATCTAGAAAGAAACAAGAAACTACGAGGCGGAATCTGCTATTAAAATCTGCTAAGATTTTCCAGGGAGAACACATTTATCTTATCGACAATGGGGCTGAGCAATTTCCTACTTAATGTGAGTGAAATATCCAACAAAAGACAGGGGCTTTAATAGGCAGACTTGTTGCTTGATAGTTTCAGATCTCTACATGGGTTCAGCAGAAAAATATGATTTATTGTAAAATGTATAAAACTGAAAGTTTTATGTCACCTTAGGAAACTTTTTACAATACTTTGCTTCTTCAAAGGGGATCTGGAAGTTCAATTGAAGTTTAGAGATGACACAAGCTCTCATTAGGAATTGGCCTCAAAGTCTTTTTTTCATCAATGGTTTTTAAGACTCTTTTTGACTAATACAAAACCTGTAATAAATTAATCTCCATACATTGTAGTTAGAGTGGAATAAGGCAATTAATCTAATAACTAATCAAAAGCCCTTTGGATGTAGGGAAGGACACTACAACTGGAAAACTTTTTTTCTCTCTCTTATCAGTCTGTAGTTTTGAGTTGCTCAAAGAGTCACAAAACTGGTACTTGCTTGAGCAGGAGGCCCCGCCGGTGCGAAACTATAGAGTGGTCTGTCCAAGTGCATTGCCAGCCTCGTCCAGGTGTCACAGGAATCAAGTATTTCTGGGTTACCTTTTTCTTCTTCTTAGCATCAATGTGTGTACATACTTCTTGGGCAGGGTCATGTTCAACAGCTTTGGCAAGCACAACCAGCAGACCAGGACACGGCTGCAAGGAAGGAGGTGCCTGTTAGCTCCGCAGCGGACGCTGAAGGCAGGCTGTACTGTCAGCGGCGGTTTTGCTGGGTCTTTGCCGAGAGCGCTGGAGCTGAGTTGCAGCAAGCTGGCTGGAAGGGCGGTTTGGCTGCGGTGTGTGCTAATTGGGAAGGACGGGGGTAATCAGGCGCTCTCAGTATGCCACCTCAAAGACCAGCCGTGGAATATCACGCAGTTTTAACAACGTGTGGTTCCATGATGTGTGACAGCAAAGGCTTCCTCCAGCTTGGCTTATGTACCAAGGGAAGAGCAGGCCACCTAAATTTATAGGCCGTTCTCTAAGCTCTATCCGATTTTTCCCGTATCTCTGCCAGGGGAAACCCTGCAAGAGCAGCCAGAGCTCAGCGCCCAGGAGAAGCACATGGAGTCTGACTCTGTCACCTGCAGTGCAGCTGTTGGGAGCCCTGTCTCCATCTCACCGCCCACCGTGTCACGTGTGAAGCGTGGTGGGATGATGCACCTTTTTGTTGGGTGCTGCTACAGGCATCGCTTGGGTGAGGTGACGCACCGGAGGCCGCTCTCAGTGCAGGTTTCAGCTCTAGACCTTGAAGGGCACCGGTTGATGGTAACTCATAACTTTGGCACTTCACAGGGTCCAAATGTGCTTGGAACCAGAAAGCTAGAAAAAGCCAGGGAATTATCTCAGCGACACCAACCACGAGTCCAGCCCGCCTGTCTAGTTGAGAAGCTTTGGGGAACTGCAAGGCAGCTTTGCCCCTGAGATGTGGAGGGGGAACAAAAACCAGCCTTTCCCTCCTGGGGGAAAAAAATAAAAGAAAATAAAAGCTCAGTGACAGTTTTGGAGACAAACAAAGCAACCTTTTTACAACCTCTAAGAGCTTTGGGTCAAAATGGTCGCAGCATGACTCTTTGCAGTTAATTGGCAGATGGAGTTGTTTGAGGAAATTGCAGAGGTAAAGGCAGATGGGAACGCAGCTCACTTCATGGCAGCAATTTGCATCTTGCAACCATTAGTGTCCTAATGCTACATCCTCCTCTAGGCTACAGGTCATACAGTGTTTGCTTTCTGACAGCTATTGGCACATAATCCTGAGTAATTCAAGTAGCTTAATTTTGTTAATGGTTTTCCTTTACACTAAAAAAAAAAAAGAAAAGCCAGAAGGGACGTTGGCGGTAGCGGGTTTCGGTCTGCAGCGTGCCTTCGTCCTTCCCGCTCCGCTGCAGCAGGTTCTGCGTTGTGAAAGGCACCTGAGCGAGTCCTTTCGAGTGCACCAACGGCGTGTTGTGAGATGGTGGCAGAAAGGCACCTCCTGCTACGTTGCACCGCTCGCGTAATTCAGTAGCGTCTTCCAGCCAGATCTGAGTACGAACACTGTTAGTCTGCCTTTTCCTGGTGCGCGGTCAGGATCACGTACCCTTTGAGGGGTAAGTTGACTTTGTGTACAGAAATTGTTGTAAACATACATTTTTGACAATCAAATGTTGCAAATATAATTTGTAGTTGTCCACTGCTAAAAGTTTTATTTTAATTATATGCCGCTGTCTGCCCCTTGAGTATGTAAATGGCAATATTACACAAGCGCGGGCTGTGTAGCGAGTTTGAAACGATGCCGTATGAGACAGAGACGGCAGTTTCAATCCCAGGCTGCGCGGGAAATGCGATACTTGGCTGACATGATGTCGGACGTGGGCAGCAACCTTCTTCCCACTCTCCCATGCTAGAATTGCCTCTGCCTTTTAAGTACACCGTTGCCACGCTCGTGAGTTGAGAGCAGTTTGTCTGCTCTCTGGTGTGGACAGGACAGGAAAAGAAGTAGTTTTAGAAAGAAGAAAGGCATGAGAGAATACAGGGAAAATGTTATTAATACTGGATCCATGAAGCGGGAGCAGACAAGTGTAGGAGGGTTCGCAGCCTCTGAGAAGCACTCGTGCATCCGTCCCGCCTGCCCTCCATCACGGAGCGTGCCGCAGCCCCGGCGCGTGCTGTGTGCGTGCCAGCTCTCCGGGGACCGGCGCTGCTCCCCGCGTCGACCAGTGGAACGGCCGAAGCTCTGCTGGTCGCTTGGTAGGGAATCGACTCCAGGCAGAGGAGCATCACAGTGCTCATCCCAAACACTTGGTGTTAAACGCAGGGTTAAATTAAGATGGTAAAAAGAGCTTTATGAAAGAGACTTTATGAAACAGAGGTATCTCGTGAGGATTTGAGGAACTGAGAATAATAAAGCCATGTGTGTCTCTCTTCTGCTTCCTACGTCCTACTCATGGGCGAAGGAAACACAAAATGAGACATTTCCCTTTGTGCAGGCTGCTCACCAGAGCCGTGCTGGGGGCCTGGCGGGGGGCAGCGGGCAGCCGGGCTCTCTCTCACCCGTTGCAATTCATTTTTAGCTGCCAGGGATGGTGCGAAATCTCCAGTTCTCATACAGAAGAAATTAAAGGGTAAATTTTTTGCCAAATTCAGACCTTGATTTTCTGCTTTTCCATCCAACTGGAAAATTCTGGCGTGTGTTTTCTGAAGGGAACCAATTGCAAACTCTCGTTTGCATTTGTCAAGCCAGCGAAGCGCAGGGCTGTGTTCTCCTTCCTCTGCGCAGGGAGGGATGTGCTGCGTCTGCTCAGCTGCTCCTCTTACGCGTGGGACCACGTGCAACATAAAGTCCCTCCCAGCACCCAGGGGACGCATCAAAACCTGACTTCTGCGCGGGTTTTCTTTTGCTTCATGGTTTGCTATACCTGATTTCATGGGCCTAACAAGGCAGGTACTCTTGGAAAGCAGTTTCTCTTGGCTGTGGTCATACTTGAGTATTTATCCTTACGGAATCACCCGCTGTCTCCTACTGACACCTCCAGCCCTTGCTAGCTGAACTCTGCTCGTGGTGGTACCTCACGGCCGGGCCGTCGGAGTTGCAGTGAGGTTACAGGGAAAAGCCTCGTGGGCCCGCGAATGCCCCACTCCCGTCCCCGTTGGGCTCATCGGCCCCAGCCTACAGACAAGGTACAGCAACAAATCAAACCTTCTGGAGCACTGGCAGAACATCGCATCTCACTTGGTAGATCTAATATGTGACTTTGCTTTGTGGGAACAGCTCTGTGATTGTTCAGAAGAAATTAGAAATTAACTATTGGAAAGTTTTAATTCCATTTTGTTTTTTCCCCCCCTTGTCTTTTCTCCCAGCGGAGCTGCACTGGGCGGCTGTGTGCGAAGAACCATAATGACAGTAATAACTTGTCTTCGTACTTCTCCAGTGCCAGCACTGTGACAGTTTTCACACCTTACAAGCATTAATTTATTGGTGTTATCGTAGTGCCCCAAAGCATGCTCGGCGCATTCGCAACACGTCATCAGATGCACCTGCCTCTGGGGAGTTGGCAGTTGGAAGGTGCAATTCTGATGTGGACATATGTGCTCTTGCAAGGTGAGGGGCTGTAGAAACCTCCCTGCCGTAGGCTCCCAGGGACCCTGCGAGGATGAGGAGGACTGGGATGCTGCGCTCGCCTGGAGGGACGGGAGCGGGCGGTGAACAGGCAGGGCTGTACCTCCACTACCTGTTAGCCTGATGTGTGGAGGAGATCATCTGACATGAAGTTATAATTTGTTGATGTTATAAGCCAGAAGAAAGATTTTCCTCCCTCTCCCTTTCTCCCAGGCCGTAGCAGAGTAGAGGACTTGAGTGCTCTGCTCCAGATTCAGTTCTGGGGCAGTGCTCCATATTTTTTGGACATATGTGACTTTTCTGGTAGCTCTTAGTGCCTGTCATAGAATCACAGAAAGGTTTGGGCTGGAAGGAACCTTTCAAGGCCATCCAGTCCAACCCCCTGCCATGAGCAGGGACATCCCCAACTAGATCAGGTTGCCCAGAGCCCCGTCCAGCCTGACCTGGAATGTTTCCAGGGATGGGGCATCTCCCACCTCTCTGGGCAACCTGGGCCAGGGCCTCACCACCCTCAGTGTGAAAAACTTCTTCCTTATGTCTAGTCTGAATCTCCCCTCCTTTAGTTTAAAACCATCACCCCTTGTTCTAGGACAACTGGCCCTGCTAAAAAGTCTGTCCCCATCTTTCCTATAAGCCCCTTTGGGTACTGGAAGGCTGCAATAAGGTCTCCCCGGAGCCTTCTCTTCTCCAGGCTGAACAACCCCAGCTCTCTCAGCCTGTCTTCACAGGAGAGGTGCTCCTCTATTTATTATTTCCAATCATAACGTGATAGTCCACATCATTATTGGGCAGGGCGGGATCGCTGCCTCTTTCCCACAGCCAGACTCTGTATTTTTCAGTTTTTATATCTGTCCCCAAGCAGGAGAAGCAACACCTTTTAAAGTGGAGGTTCTGCATTGCCCTGCCTGCTCTGTCAGCATCCATTATTTTTTCATCTAACCAGACCCCTCTAAAATCCTGTGTCTGCGCGAAGCTTTCACGCCTGCTGTTACAAAGAATGTGTTTGCCAGCTGGAGTTCGGGGAACTGAATTGCAGGTTTTTGGCCTTGCACAGCTTCTGTTGTCACCTGCAGCCCTGCTGCTGCCATCCAGGAGAGGGACCTTCTCCTATTTGTTTGCAGGATTGCTGATGGCGTTATGGATGTGTCAGGGACCTCCTCTGTTAAAGGAGGAGGTCCTTTCTGCTTTCTTCTACTTAAGGCCATGAGTTGCTAATAGACCTGCTTTAAGATTATTATGATGATAAACAAAATAGTAGTAAAAAATAGGTAGGAGACTGAATCTGCCGAATGTAAGGGGGGGTGTGGATCACAAACTCTTTCTTTTTTCTTCACAAATTGAGTTAAGTTCCACGTCCATCTCTCCAGGCAGCAGGCAGCTTGCTCCAGCAGCTGTTTGGGAGGTTTATGGTGCAGTGCTTTTCTTCTCCGTATTTTGGGGTTTGTGTATTGGAATTCCAGCGTAGCTTACGGGGATGGCTTGAACTCTCTGTTGAGCTTTCCATGACTGCTTGGCTTGGGTCCTCTCGTTGACACTGACACAAATCTGCTGTCGCTCATGTTAATGCAAAACTGGGGATACAGAGGAAAATAAGATTTCCCCAGTTTTACCATTGTTTTGATTGAATAAATTGGTATCTCTTTGACTTATTCAACCAACATTTCATAACTAGCTCGTTGAGCCAACGGTTGCCACTGTCCGGTGGCCAAGTGGCATCAAGCTGATGGAGCAGCTGGCAAATACGGTGTCGGACTCAACCCTCAGCAGGTGTCATCCCTGCGGCTACTCGAGGGGAAGCTGGTCTAATTTTTTTCAGTGATATATAACCACTTCTTCCTCTTCTGTAAATGTGAGCCTGCTTCTTCTTGCTTGTAGATTTACGGTTCTCTAGAATTATAATAAAATTTACAATCCTATTATAAAATACAACCTTTGTAATACGCTAAACAGATGTCGGGTGCTTGCTGCATAAATGAATTGAAAAAACATTTATTAAACCAACTGTATTTAGAATGTGAAGTAGAGAAAAATAGTGGTTTTGAGCATAATCAGTCATGCACATTTCTAGCAGTGTACATACTACGCTGCTTGCAGAGGAGGCCTACTCGTAAACTACAATTAACCTTGCAATCTGTATGTATATCTCATAATTTTAATATAATGGGGTTAAATATTAATTTGATTAGCGGCATCAGAATTTCTCAGAAGTATGCCTCCTTTATTTTACAGCATTTATGGAGTTTGCAGAGGCAACAGGTGTGAAGTATTGCAAGTATTCAGAATAAGCCCTGAATGACCTCTAATTTAAATTTAAGTCGTGACTGAACAGGGATTTTAAATGTCAGGATGGCTGTTATGCTAAAATAAAGAACAAAACGCGGCCTTTGGAACGATTGAGGCCATCACCATATTTCTGCCTGGGGCAAGTCAGAGCAAGCTTCCCATCGGGGGAGCGGGACCAGCCGACTCCTGCCGAGGAGAGCCGCGCGTGCGCAGGAGGAGCCGGCCCGTCGCTGCCCCTTCGCTGGGTACCCGGAGGGATGGCGCAGACGTCGTCCCCCCGCCCCGGGCCCAGGGCTGCCTCCTCCACCTGCAACCCCAGTGTTAGAGGGGGCCTTGTCCCGGGGGTCGGGGCGTAAGGAGGGTGACCACAACTGGGATGGGGGACGAGAGAGCTGCTGCAGCGCAGCGGCAGTGCCGGGGGAGGATGGTGCCCTGCTCTGGAACACCACATGTTCTTTGGAGCTGGTTGACTCGAACCGGGCTGCGTCCCCGCAAGCGTATTTGTGAACTGCAACTGCCCTGTCCCCGTCACGCGGAGCCGTGGGCTTCGCTCCTGCACTGCGAGGGAGAGCAGAGCCTCCGCTGTAACACATCCCCATTCCTCTGCCCCCTCAGTGCGGGGTGAGTCTCATCCTGAGCAAAACCAGCATAAATGCTTGGTGTGCGAAATCAAGGAGCACAGTTAGGACATTGAATGCTGGATGTGATGTACGCACACACGTCAGGAGCAGACTACAGCTCCGGCTGGCCCTTTAGCTTGTGAAAGTGAACGTAGGAAAAGCACAGGTTTAGCACAATGCTGTGAAGAGGTAAATGGTTTTGTCACTGTTTTGGTCACAGGAGATGATGGACGGAAGTCCTGAATCACCCCCTCGGTGCCTGGCAGCGGTTTGTGTTGTGAACAGAAGAGCGAAAGACTGGACATCGCTGGAGGAGCGCAAAGCAAGCAGAGAAACCGTTTTTGAAGGAGAGGTTGGTGAGTATGTCAAAGACGCGGCAGCATTTAATAAAAACCTGGGACTAAAATGTCGCTGTTAAATCTAAAATGGGGCATCATATTCCATTTATTATATTTACTAATTGAGGAAGTAAAAATAACAGTGCAGATAGTGGCCTGGATGGACATGCTGCTTTTAAAAATATATGTAATTAAGAATTGGTTTTGGCATTTTGCAAGTCAGGTATTTCATATCTGAAATGAATGTTGAAAAATTAAAAGTAATAGTTATGTGAACAGGATGCCCAAAGTCAGGGAATATAAACTGCAAACGTGGTGCAGCGTGTTTGGGAATTCACATCAAGAAGTAGGTGGGAGAAGGAAACCCTGGTGCGATGCGTGGCCCCGTGGAAGGACAGAGCGAGCTGAGTGCTCCCCTGGGAAATGCCGCCATGTGTGACTAGGGAGTGCGATACCGGCACTTCTGGTTATACCAGGAAGCCATAATTACTGTACTCCAAACCGCATCCCCTAAAGCATTTTACATGTTGAGATATTAACTAGATTTGAAATTAAAAATTCTGCCCCCAAGTCAAAAAGAAGAAACCTGAGATGAAACAAAACTGCCCAGTTCGCAGTGGAACTGATTGCTGGCAGTGGAACGTAGCGCCTTATATTTCCAGGTAGTTTGCTATGGATGGCAAAAGCCCTGACAAATCTAGATTTTTTAATTATGTGTGGCCATGAAAACCCCAACAGACACACTTTGTATTCAGAGAGATCTATAAACACTGCTGTTTGTGCCTGTAGTTTTTCTAGAAGACTTTAGGGAAAAACAAGTGTGTAGAATTAATGTTTGCCTCATTGAAATGGCATTTACATGGATAAACATGGCATTTGCCAATGGGGAAGTGATTAACGGTGAGGAAACAGCCTCTCTCTGCTTATCCATTTTGGATATTATTGATCTCTGCCAGTGGGTTACCCATGACTGTGCTCACTTTGACGCAAACCTTCTCAGTGCTCATTTTAACAGCCTATTTATCAATGATAGGACCATCAATAACTACAGGAACTGTTTGTCTTATCATCATTTTCTCCATAATAATGAACCTTTAATTTTCTCTGCTCCTACAGTAGAATCGTTGTGAAGGTTCAAAGCTTACATTTCAACTGCGCTGTTGCAGTTAAGCAGTCTATTATTCTTCATAAATTGCTCCACAAAGCTATTAACATGTGCATCTACTACTCAGAAGTAATGAGATAAAAGCAGCTGATGGGCCCGGGTAGGGAAGGTGGCAGCGTGTTACGGTGTGCGCTCCGATTTCATTACGGGAACCTCTTGTTTATGGTTTTCATGAAGAGACTTGGTGCAGGAAAGGTGAAAACCAGGAACAATTAACATGGCCTTTTATAATGGCTAGGTTGTTGAGTTTTTTAATGGCACTAAGAAGATTTCTTTAATACAGTGGTTCACAAGACAAAGGAGAGGATAATGTGTTCTCCTGGGAATTCAAGCTGGGTAGGATGGTATCGAAAGAAAACGGCAGAGCAATGGGTTTCCTGACATCTCGATCCTTCCCGCCTTGCTTACGAGGGGGGAGAGACCCCCGGGGAGCTGAGGGCAGCACTCGCCCGCCTTCGCAGCTTCGGCTGTAGGCAGCTTGGCTGGCCCAAAGCATCACGACGTGTTAGGGTGGTACCTGCTGAGCCTCTTCGTTCCTCTGTTTGGTGCACGGCCTGCAAGCTCGCCAGAAGGCGAGCGTGTTGTTTCTGCTTTCTGTTTAAAAGAAGTTTAATGAGTCATTTATCTCATTCCATAATTAGAGATGCTATTGCCATTGTCTGGACTACTTCTAGCTGTGTCTGAGAAATGATCTGTATACACACTCACTCCCTTTAAACCGTCATTAATGACAAGATTTATAGAGCTATATAAATAACCCGTCCCTTTTCAATCATTACACTTTTTGGACTTTGATGGTTAGGCTCTGATGAGCAGTCTAATAAAAGGGCACGGGGAAATGTAATTCGCTTATTAATAATTTGTGATGTGCTCTGCTAAGCATCTAAAGATCAAGATCTACAGAAAAGTTTTGAAAAAGAATCCAAGCTGTCATTTGATTTTAATCAGGAGCTGGGACACGCTCCAGGGCATCTTGTGAAGAGAACAAAACCCGTGTGCTTCCTGTCTGCAGCACTGCTTTGTAAAATACCGTAGCGAAACCCAAACTAAACTCCGTCTCACTCCGAGGAACCTGTCCTCAGCCTCACAATTCACCATCCAGGCCTGGATTTGCTGAGCCAAAGGGGGCTCCTCATGGACAGTGCAGCTCCACGGACCTCGGGGGAGGTTCACTGCGGGCAAAGTTTAACATAGCTTCAGTTCTGACATGGTTAGTCATGAGAAGGGACCGGGGCACGCACACATCTCGTGTCTGTGTGAGGTGGTGAGGGAGTGGGAGTGTGCCGCGGGTGCAGAGCTGTGCCCTGCCAGCAATGCGGAGAGAAATCGGGCTGTGTCCCCGCAGCGGTGCGAGGAGCTACGCCTGCAAGGTCCTGGAGCCTTCTCAGCCGGCTTTTCATCTCCGGTTGCATCTTGGGTTGTGACTCTGCCGGTTTCATGTTAGTTTATTGTTATTAGTATTAGTTTTTATTCATATATATATGTCTATCTCAGCAGAAGATGATTTTCCAGTACTGATTAGCTGGGAGAGGGTGCGGAGAATTTGTGAAGTCTTGAAAGTTCAGCACTGCTCCACGGACGCTCGTGACAGAGAAGAGAGCACTGCCAGGGAGATGTGATGGATGTGAGAGCCTGGCAAAATGGACTTTGCTGCAGTTTTTTAATAGGTTGAGTTTGCATTTGTCAAGGTCCCAAAAGGGATGTGGCAGTGATCAAGATGAGAACCCTGCTAATAGTCTTACCTGTGTGGGTGGATGTGAAGAGCTGTAACTTAGATCATTCAAGAGAAAAAAAAGCGAGCAAGAATTAGATGCTGTCTGGATATGAGTGCTCAGCTGAAGATAACAGCCTGGTTTATGGACTCGGAGGAGAAGCTTTATGCTGCAACTGTGAACAGAGTGTTTAGCGATCTTGGGGGGGGATGATGGGACTAGAGCTGAAGAAGGAGCTGGTGCAGATGCCACCAGATGGACAGAGCGGAGGATGGATCAGATCCAGGATCTGGGCATGTACTTATGGGCAGAGTGGGAAAACCAGCATGGAGAGGGGAAAATGCATGTAGACCTGCTGGCACAAGCTGGGGGCAGGAGGGGAAGGAGGATGGGGCTGTGTCACAGAGATGCATGGCAAGGGAAACCAAATGTCCCGTGCACACCACATCAGGGAGCCTGGGAGGAGTTTGGAAAGGCTCTGCCTGTGCCCCCTGTGCCAGGAGGTGGAGGGGGAGGGGCACGGCTCCTCCTGCCCAGGGAGGAGGGAGAGGTGCGCACAGCCCAGCCCGGCCCGGGGCAGGGGGCTTCTTGCAGACCTCCAGGGAATGGAGCATGGGAGGACCCGCTGAAGGTCTCCTTCCCAAGGGTGCACGGGCCTGAAATCATTGTCCTGTGCTGCCACCAAACACAGGCAGACTGAGATAGCTCTTTGCAGCTTGACTGTGCTCTGGGCGACCTAAAGATCCAGTTCAAAGGATGGCTGTGTGCATATGTAACGTACTGCCAGGAGAGCTGAAGCCTGGTGAAGTGCAAGAAGCATTATAAAACCCCTCTTCATCCTTAATCCTTTTCCCCAGGACAGCCTCAAAAATGACTTCAGAGGGGCTTTTGCCGTGTTGAACTGACCTACAGAGCAGCAGTAAGGCGGCCGAGTGGGATCCAGCACCGACTGGTAGACAGGCTGCTGTTGCTGATGAATTCTTCCTTTACTGAGGATGACGGTGCAGAGCCAGAGACGCTGCAACGGGTTCTGGTGGGGCTGGGTCAACACGGTTCTCCATCACCCCTGTGCTGTGTGTAGCACTGAGATTTGGCACGTTGGGGCCGGACAGTTGTTAACATCGGTGTTGATGCATAGGCTTTGCCTTCGTGAGAGTACAGTACATCAGCCTGCGGCGCCAAACTGCCCCGGAGTAATCAGCGTCTGTTGTCAGGGCTGAGAAGTGTGGTGGGACCACGTATTTCGATTGTAATTCTCGTGCTATCAGGGGATAATGCTCAGGGAACACAAGTTACCACTTACAAATTAAAGTGGAATAGCCTCCTTTTGAATGAAATCATCTGAAGTTCGGTATTAAAGAGCACCTTCTAACCCAAGATACCATTGTATTTAAAGTACTTAAGCAGCTGCATTTCTATATAAAAATTTCACTGTCAACTCGATTGCTTGTACTATTATTTGTTACTCTTAAAATGGCTGCAAATGCTTCCTCCAGCCACTTTTAGCGTAACCAGGCAGTGTCCTGCCACAGCACTGAGCTATAAACCGAGGTGGTGGCTTCTCTGACTGTCTTGTAGGTTTTATTTAGCACCTGAGCAACAGCAAGTAGAAATGTTAAACCCAGCAAACGGCAAAACCAAATCATGTTTCTCTTTGTGTAGACGCATGCGTATGTATTCGGAACATTTCGGGGAAGCAGGGGTACGGCCAGCCTCCTCAAGTGAAGGGAGGGGGGCACGGTCAGATTTAGAGGGCTGTTTGCAAACTGATTTGCGATACACACATTGGACTTAATGAAGGGTGGGTTCATGAAATATTTATTCATCTCTTGCTAGCGAATTTCTAATGTGTAATTTGCAGGTCTTTACTTTTTGCTTCCCAACTGCAGCTGCCTGAACTCCAAGCCCCCCCCCAGCCCCTTTCTGGAGGGGGACTCGCACCCCCAGTCCGGGCAGCAGGTTACAAGGTGACACCACGACTCCCCGCACGTCATGTCCCCGGTGCCCACGGGACCTTGCAGCGGAGTCATGTGGCCGTGGGGAACAGCATTGGGGGTGCCCGTTGTGCCGAGAGCTCCGGCGGGCAGGGGGGCAGCATCGGCGCCTGCGCTGCAGGGCTGGGGTGGAGCAGCAGCCGCGCGGCAGCAGCCCGCTGCAGGGATGGATCTCGCATACCGTCTCGTCTAAAGACATTTAGATGTGGCCCTAAGGGATATGATTTAGTGGTGGACTTGGCAGTGCTGGGTTAATGGTTGGACCCGATGATCTTGGAGGTCTCTTCCAACCAGAACAATTCTATGATTCTATGATTCTACCCTAAGGATCACGCAGAACCAAACATGACATGTCCTAGGGCCCCTGAACAGCTGCATGCCCCATACGTGGAATCATAGAATCATTTAGGTTGGAAAAGACTTTTAAGATCATCAAGTCCAACTGTAAAATACAGTCAATGCTAATGCTGACATAGAGTTTATTCTCCCCTGACAACTGTGGAAATCCCCGTTCCTAATTTTATCAGCAATAGTGTGGCCAGCAGGACCAGGGCAGGGATCGTCCCCCTGTGCTCGGCCCTGGCGAGGCCGCCCCTCGAGTGCTGGGGTCAGTTCTGGGCCCCTCACTCCAAGACAGACACTGAGGGGCTGGAGCGTGTCCAGAGACGGGCAACGGAGCTGGGGAAGGGTCTGGAGCACAAGTGCTGTGAGGAGCGGCTGAGGGACCTGGGGGGGTTTGGCCTGGAGAAAAGGAGGCTGAGGGGAGACCTTCTCGCTCTCTGCAACTCCCTGAAAGGAGGTTGGAGCCAGGGGGGGTTGGTCTCTTCTCCCAAGGAACAGGCGACAGGACAAGGGGAAACGGCCTCAAGTTGTGCTAGGGGAGGTTTAGGTTGGCTATTGGGAACCATTTCTTCCCCGCAAGGGCTGTCAGGCCCTGGCACAGGCTGCCCAGGGCAGTGGTGGAGTCCCCATCCCTGGAGGGATTGAAAAGCCGTGTAGATGTGGCGCTTGGGGACATGGCTTAGTGGTGGCCTTGGCAGTGCTGGGTGTTAATGGTTGGACTCGATGATCTTAAAGGTCTTTTCCAACCTAAACCATTCTATGATTCTATGATTCTATAATCACTATCTTCAAATACACAAAGCAAGCCGTCTGTTCAGACTCCACGGTTATTTTGCGAAGGGGCTGCCCTGACCTTGCTGCCTGCCTGCCTGCTTCCCGTGTGGGTGCCTGCCTGTGCTGTAGCCCCGTCGCTCTCACAAGCTCAGAGGAGCTGCCTGCACGAGGGCAGCGTTGGCAGGGGCTGGGCACGGGGATCCCCGAGCTCTCCGAGATGCAGGAGAACTAGGGGAGGTGATGCGGAGCAGCCGGGCACCGGGGGCTGCACGGGACGTGGCTCCCCAGCTCGGAGGCAGCCGGCAGCATCTGGCCAGCTCAGACCCTTTAGACACTCAGTTTTTGATCAGGGTCTATTCACACCATTATTCATAATGAAGTACAATTAAAACTGAACATTTAGTGAAGTACCTGGTGAGCTTGCATAAAACCAGAGACTTCATTTAATGGTTGTCAGTTTTACTGCAGTATCATAAAAACTCTGCGAAAATGATGTGCAAACTCTTGTAAATAGGAATTGTGCGGAAGAACATGCTTGGGTCAGCCGTGGTTTAAGCTAAGCGCCGAGATATTCATTGGAAGTTGCTGCCGTAGAGTCGTAACTCCTGGGTTTAACATAAGGGAGGTTGTTATACTTAGGCAACTGCCAAAACTGAATTACGCTAGTCGTTATGTTTCTGATAAGAGAAATGCTTTTAGCAAATTTAATTAGGGAGCTGCAAACTTTTTTAAAATTTAAATTAGCTCATTGACAGCGAAACTAGAAATTATATGTGAATAGATTACAGCTTGTTTTCAAGTATTAATAATTGTTTTACTGATCCAAAAATAGTATGGTTTGCATTTTGCAGCCTGGCTAAAAATCCCCGCACCATGTACCAGCGTTTCAGATCCAGCGAAGCTTGCAGAGCTGCTCCAGCTTGCCGTGGGCAGTCCAGCTCAGGGGAGAGGGGACCGGGAAGGGGCGTGGGGTTTCAGGTGCGATTGGAAGAGTTCGATAGTCCGTGTTGGGCAGGGATTTCTCCTTTGCTGTCCCCCAGAACTTTTCCTCCTCCCAGCATCTGCTGCTGCCGCTCCCTTCCCCTGCAGCGCAGGACGTCAACCAGCAACCTGGTCAAACCTCAGGAGTTTCCCTCCTCTGGGCCCTTGTCCATCTCTGCCACCTTCCCATCCAATAACCCCCATCCAAGCTCTGTTGCTTCTGGCCAGCCGGGCGGGAGAGGCAGGCGGGGGGACTCGCTGGGAGACCACTGGCTTTCCTGAAAGCGGACACACTTTCTAGGGGTGAGGTGGGAAAGCATCTTTGCAGACATCTGCCGAAATTGCAAACGAGGAGAGCTGCCACTCTCGGCTTCGCGAGCACATCGCTGTCGTCAGCCTGCCTTAAGCAGGGAAGCACACGGGGAGCTGCTGAGCACTTGGAAAGCTGGATCCGTGCTGCCCAGACCGCAGCACAGTGCCCCTGCTCACAGATAATTTTTATGCCCACAAAAAAGAAAAAGATAGAGACATGGCAGACGTAGAAAAAGAGACAAAGTCTAATGCGACTTTCTGCTTTCTTCTGCCCCATTTTTTTTTCCCCGAAAAGGATCATAGGCGAGCACCTCTGAATACAACTATGATGTAAGAACTATGTATTATTAAGTAATATTGGTTCTTCGGTCTCTGCTGTTGAGGAAAAGCAGGTTTTCCTTGATGACTTCTCTGTGTAATTGTCAAAAGTTTTGCATTATTGTAATTAGTGGCTTAAACTTGTGTTTATAAGTTAATCATTTAAGAGCTTACTTTAAAAACGTTTGCCTTCAGGATTTTATGTCAACTGGAAGCTCTAGGTAGCTCATATATTCACTAGCAGATAATGACCTAAAAATTAACAAAACGCTATGCTTATGCAGTCCGTGCACTCACTCTGTGAGTCAATTATTCTCCCCTGTGGATTCAGGAGGATAAGAATCCTAAATTGAATCTGTGACCCGAAGGGCAGAGGGAAAGGAATTTGTTTGTTTAATGTTAAAAGAAAAAAGCACCCAGTCCTTCTACCACCCGCTGCCTGGAAAGTATATGCATATTTAACATGACCATTCCATGAGGTTCTCGTGTCTCTTTCCTCCAGTCTTACTCTATCTTTTCTCTGTAAATTTTACACTAGCGGGAGCAGGTCCTGTGTCTGGAATGCACACGAACCAAATTTTAGACTCCAGCAGTAGATCAAATACATTAAAAATCTAAGGTTTGGTTATATTAATGAGCATTAAGATATAATTGGCATAGATTTTAAATGCCCGGTGCAAAGCCCCCGCGGAGTTTGGGAGGGTGTTTGGTCCCAGCCTGCCCGCAGGACGCGAGGGCAGCAGGGAGAGCCATGCTCCCGGTGCTGTGCCGTTACGGCCTTCGCTGTTTCACAGTAAGAAATCTTGGGGAAGTGATTATGACCTGGAGATGTAGTCTCCTTATATTGGTTTAGCCTGCTTCTCTGCTAGCAGTTCTTTCTTAGAAGACTAAATCAAGCTCTCAGCTCTGCTTTAAGAGCATGTTCCTCTTTTCAGGCTTTTTTTTCCCCCTTTGCACTGAGCTTGACACGGTAACCCGCTGGTGAGGCATGCAAGTAGGTGATGTGCCCATATCTAGGAGCTGGAGAAATGCTAGAAGGCAGCTCCCCAGCCCAGCCTACGGAGCTGGCTGCTATGGAGCAGTTTGCCTGGTGCAAAATGCAGACCTGAGCAGTGTTTTCTGTGCTGCCTCCCACTCCCAGCCCATCTCTGCGCTCCTCCATCACGGGCTTTCCCCGTGGCGCTGATGCTTCGGTTTTGCGTTGCACAAAAGCATCGTTCTCTTCTCAACCAGCCCGGTTCAAGGCGGGTCTCGGTGGCCCAAGGCCTGAGGCGATGTCTGCCTCGTTTTTGTGTTCCTCCCAGATGTGAGCCATGCCAGCTGGGCGCTGCCTGCGCTCGGCAGAGATGAGGCAAAGATGTGTGTGCACAGTGGGGGGCAGTTTAATATTTCCGAGTCGATTAGCATAATGCCTTAGGATTCCTTTTAGCTTGGCGTAGAAAGACACAGAAATTGCAGCAGGGCCAGGAGGGTGATTTTTCTCTGTATCGTGTTGGGCTTGGCAGGGCTTGGACATGGAAAGTGGACATGGAAAACCATGGAAGGGATTTTCTTTGTGGAAGGGAAGGGATGTTCCTTAGTTGTTTTGGAAGCTCAGATCATTGACATCTCTTCTCATTTTTACCTTGGACTAACCATGGCAGAGTGGGGCTCTCCAGCTCCCACTAAAGGTGTGGGTTCAAGGTGCCAAACAGCAAGAGGCAAACCAGCGCTGGGATCTACCCACACTAAGCAAAGCTTTGGGTGCCCACTGTCTGGCACAAGAGGACCCCAGTAAAGCCCGTGGTCTGTGTTCAGCCTGCCGGGCCGATTCACCCGGCGCTGCTGGGCTCGGGGTGCGCAGCAGCCCAGCAGCCTCTGCCTGCAGTGCACGAGCCGTGCCAGGGGAGCCAGCCGTCTTCTCTAGCCATCTAGTGAAACGTTTGAAGTGCCTTGTAATCTTCCTTGCTGGGAATGTGAATTTATGCTTTGGTTTATTTTTTAGCAGATTGGGTGTGGGGCAGGAGTCACAGACTGGCTGAGGTTGGCAGGGACCTCTGGAGGTCGTCTGGTCCAGCCCCCTGCTCCAGCAGGACCACCCAGAGCTAGTTGCTCAGGACCATAGAATCATAGAACAGTTTGGGTTGGAAGGGGCCTTTCAAGGCCATCCAGTCCAACCCCCTGCCATGAGCAGGGACAGCCCCAACTAGATCAGGTTGCCCAGAGCCCCGTCCAGCCTCACCTGGAATGTTTCCAGGGATGGGGCATGACCAAGTCTGGTCAAGTTTTTAATATCTCCAAGGATGGAGACTCCACAACTTCTCTGGGCAACCTGTGCTGATGTTTGACCACCCTCACAGGAAAATAAGTGTTTTCTTGTGTTTAGACAGGATTTTATATTTTTTAATTTATGTCTCTTGTCCTGTCAGTGGGCACCACTGAGA
This sequence comes from Phoenicopterus ruber ruber, assembly GCA_009819775.1. Taxonomy (NCBI): domain Eukaryota; kingdom Metazoa; phylum Chordata; class Aves; order Phoenicopteriformes; family Phoenicopteridae; genus Phoenicopterus; species Phoenicopterus ruber. The sequence continues at coordinate 1,681,814 of CM020219.1, forward strand.
GAAGCCTGGTTCTGTCATCTTCATTCCCTCCCATCAGGTATTTATCCATGCGGATAAGATCCCCCTGTATTAAAACAAAAGTGTGACTTGCAAATTACAATGGCACTGGGGCGGGGTAATCCGTAATGAACTCCAGAGCCACAGTAACGCAGAATGGTCCCTCTAGATCAAAAACTTACAGTGGGCAAAGTTTCTGTGGGGATTTTCTCTTTCTGCCAGAAATGTCTTTGATGGTGAGAGTGAAGTCATGTAAGGTTCATCTGCTGGGGGCAACGGGTTAGTGTGCTTCTGTGGGAGAAAAAGATGAATAGTGACTAATTGTGAATGATCCTGAGAAACAGCCTTCCTAATTGACAAACTCAAGGTGAGTCCTTTTTCTTGTACGCGGTGAAAGAAAGATGAGCGCTTAAATTCTGCGATGTCGTGCTTCAGGCACATTATGGGCAATTTTGCTGGTCGCATGTATTTTGTGCTGAAGGTCATGAGTACAATTCTGTGTTTGATCTTCTCAATGATGGAAAAGGCCAGAGAGGTGTCGAAGCCGTGATAAATTGTGTTGGTTAGAGCGATCTCCAGCACGAGTAAGGAAAATGTTAGTTATTCTAGAAAAGCTCCAACAATAAGAATTGTCTGGTGAATAACTGGGGAGGGCAAAACTTTGACAGGCACACCCAGAAAGAAATGGGAATTTTGCTTTTGTCCTTGTGGAAAGGACTAGTTCATTGGTATGTGTCAGGAGAAGAAATGTCTTTTAAGATTACCTGCAGGTGATAAAATGAACAAACACGAATCCTCTGAAGCTGTGTCGCAGATATGCCATTCTTCGTGATTGTTAGAAAAGTTCAAGAAGTGAAATGTGGACATGTGCATCATCTGAGCACGGGGAGAGAGATGGAAAGGTGATGTGCTTCATGGAAAAGACCAGAGTGACTGCAAAACACTGAACATGTCAAGATACTCTGCAAGCATTCAGCGTTCCTAAATGAAGAGCAGCAGATTCTGCCAAAAAGAGGTGTGTTTGCATAAACTCGGTGAATAAGCTATTAAGCATCAATTTGTGCCAACATTACTCAGTACTGAGAAGTGTTTTATTATGGGCTGAGCTGGGCTCTGCTTTGGGAGCAGCTGGAGCGGCTCAGAAGTTACCAGGCGCAGGTGGAGGTCAGCACCGCGGCTGCGAGCGCTCCCGGATCTGCTTCAGCGCGCGCTCAGCCAGGTACGCGCCTGCTGCTTTCGACCACGGCTTAAGGCAGCGAGCTCATTTTGTCTGAAAGCAGACGGGCTCGGGGGCAACGAGCTGGCCTTTGGCAGCCGCGCAGCTGAAGGGGAGGAAGCAGCTCCCAGGGGAGGGGAGAGGATGGTATTTCCCCCTTATTACTAGCAACCAGTATGAAAAGTAGGAACAGTGAAGAGCTGATTAATCTCGAGCAGAACCGGGGCTGAAAATGCATCAGTACAAAACTGATGGTGAAAACCCTCCGTTCAGGTGTGGCCTGACCCCGAGGTGCCCCGACACCACCAGCTGCTCCTGCTCGGGCTGCGCCAGGACTCAGGCATCTTCATTGTCATTCTCGCTGTCTTGGGGCCGTCCCAGGCCGTTCCCGTTGCATCTGTGTGTCCACTGGTGTTTGTGCGGGAGCGTGGCTGGGGGTACCTGCCTGGGGGGGAGCGATGATGTTGTCTTTTGTAAGAGAGCTCTAGGAATGTGTAATGCCATTCAGCAGCAACGTTGAGGTGTTAACGCCATTCAAAATCATGTAAGGTGCTTGGTGTTTTGTTTTAAAATTCCAGAAGATGGAAAATGCTGTTCTTGCCTCCTTGTTGATGTGTGTTCAAGAATCAAAGGACCAAAAAGGAATACGTGGTGCAAGAGCTATCGCGTGGCACCCAACCATGTCCGTGGTGAAGTGGAGTCAAAGAAAGTCCTTTCTTTGTGGCCCTTACCAGCTGGCAAAGCCTGAGGACCAGACTTTATACCCTGCTGGGTCTAAAGCACTGATTGAGATGATGAGAAGAGCAAATAAAATGAAGTACAGGAAGGATATTATGGTTATCTTTAGGTAGGGGTTATTGAACCCGTGTCGGCTAGATTCGTTTGCAGGAATATAAGTACACTATTTAATAAATGAGTGAGTTTCTGGTTAAGAACTCAAAAAAGTTACCTGAGCTTTGTGGGAAGGGTGGCTGCAGGAAATTTGTCCCATAACTTCAGGTGAGCTTTAAGTTTTTGACCCTGTAAGTCTGTTACTAGTTCGGGAAGGAGAAGGACCTGATCCTACCCCAGTTCCCAGCACTGAAATAGCTAGTGCCACTGAAGTAGCTACGTCGAGTCTTACTGTGGTGCTGTGAGGAGCCTGTCTGACTTCAAAAAGAAATCCTCTTTGAAAATAGTGATTTGTGCTGTTCTGTTTACTGTAGCTGCTTCATCTCAGGTCTCTTCTCAATCGTCTGGAGTGAACCTAAACACAGGCTCTTGCAAAGATTCATTACACAGCACGCTGGAAGGCTTTCGGGGGTAAAACGCCGCGGTTGCTGTGCCTTTGACATTGGAGTGAGCTGAAGGGTTGTGAAGCAGATACACGTGTGATCACAGAAACACCTCTGTACTGTAATGATCGGTGCTGTTCTCCTCTTGAACATGAGCAATTTTGAGGGAGAGCTAGAGCCTTTAAAGCGGCAGCAGCAAACACTTGAAAGAGAGACAGTCACACAGGGCTGGAAGTGAAACAAGCGCTGCTGTCACCGGCTCCTCCGGAGGGGAGGACCTGCAGTCTCCTCTCCCCACTCCTCTCCCAGTTTAGCCCCAGAGCCTCTCTGGATCCAGGGCATTGCCGGCAGCGGGGAGCCCCGCTGGGTGCTGCCCTCCCCGCGGGAGCATCAGCCCCACTCCCCCAGGCGCTCCTTCCTGCAGTCGTCCAGATGGATGGGGCTGGCGCGGCTAAACCTCTCCAGGGCAGGATGATTCAGTGCAGAAGCTCTCCAATTAGGCATCATGGTCACAAATTAGCTTGAATCAGTGACAAAGGAATTGCTAATCTGCAGAAATGCACTTGTTTATGCCAACAGTCAGAATCTGAAATGCCACAGAAATGGGTTTTGCAACCAGAACTGTCTGGGAAACGCTGGTGTAGACAAGAGAGGAGTGTGACGGCGCCGAGGCTCGGCTTGGTTCCTGCCCTAGCTGTCATCTCCTGGACGATGTACCTTGCCTTCCGATCTCTGAGACACATGCCTCCGTGTTGCAGGACCCAGCTTTGGGTCCCTCCTCCTTCCAGTGGAAATAACGTGTGTTTTGCTCTGGCTTCATGGTATTTGTGTAGGCAAAGTGGAGCAACTCAAGGGAAAGGAGAAGTGTCTCTCCCCCAACCAGAGCCTGGCATCGGTGTGCTGCATTGCACGTTTGTCGTCCATGGGGACTGGGTAGTGTGATTTTTCACCCATGAGATAATGGCCAGGTCCCTTCTTGTAATATGAAGATGAACCCATGTGTTCATATGCAGATGATGCCCTGACGGCTCTGAGGAAGACCGGACAGACTGTGCAGTTTGGACACTGCATGGGAAGAGAGAAGTGGGCCAGCTGGGGAGGATCCAACGGGGAGCAGCAGGGACAATCAGAGATCTAGTCAAGCTGTTGTATGAGGAAAGATGAAAAGAACTGGAAATATTTAGTCTGGAGAAATGTGATTCCAGGACACAGAGCAGCAGTCTTTTTTACGTCTACAGTAGCTCCACCAAGGAAGGAATAAACTTCTTTCCGCGGCTCTTGCAGGCAGGACTGAGCCACAATTACAACAGTGATGAGCCAAAATTACAACAAAGAGGAGCTGAGTTAGATATAGAGGAAAAAATGTTATTTTTCTACTGTGTATTGAGAGATTTGGAAATCATCGATATTAGAGGTTTTACAGGAATGGATGGACAGACATCCAGTAAGGACAGCCTAAGTCTACTTGATCCTGCATTGAGGTACAGGGAGAAGTTAGCCGGCCACTTGAGGTTCCTTTCAACCCTACATGTTATGACTGTTAGATAGTATTAAATGTCTTATAATGTGCTATATAGTATCTTCTAAGATCAGCACTTAAGGAGCAAATGTTAGAACAGAAGTAGAGGTGGAGTCATCATTTTTTTGGAAAACAACCACAGAGAGATTGTCCGAGCAAAATAGCATCCAATTTCAGCAGTTACTACGAGCCTAGATCACCCAAAAAGGCAGCCAATGCATCAAACGTCTGCAATTAACAGTTCATTAAAATGGTTATTTTGTCCTGTCAAAACTGTCTCAGAGATACTATTTTTCCTTTTCATGTCGAAACTTTCCAGCACAGTCTTGGCCGTTGCACAGCCGGAAGGCGCTGAGCGTGGCAGAATGGTGAGGAGCGGTAGCTGAGGGCTGGGGCGGCGTGCCTGGGAGCGCCTGCTGCACGGAAAAATGTGTTGGGTCTGTAGGAGGGGGGTTTTTTGTCCCTCGTAGAACTTTGAAACAGATGACCCTAGAAATGCTGTTGCAATTCATCATACCATGTTCTTCATTGGTTTAGGCCCTTGATTTGCAGCCAGCTTTTAATGGATCATCTCAAAAATGGCTTAAGGTTTCTTCATGACTTTTCATTACACAAAGAGCAAACAGATGCGTTGGGCTAGAATTGCATTTATTATAGATTAAGGGCAATATTGTCTGAAATAATAAATCTCTGCAAGACAGAACACAGGAATAAAAAGTGTTTGTGTGCTTTGGTCTGTGTTTCAGTGACTGGAGAAGTGTTGGGTTTCTTTGCCACCTTTCTCGGGTCAGAAGAGTCTTGAGTCTTCACAGTTCTCCTCCCAGACAGAGTGTAGAACGTTGTCTACTACCAACCACTGCGTTACACAAAAGAAGAGGGTTATGGGTGCCTTAGGCAGGTTTGTGTCCAGTCTGGTTGGCATCAGCTGGAGAACCGGTGCTGTCAATGGCATACGTTGCAGGCAAAGGAAAGTGCAGATAAAAAGCTTAAACACGGGGCTGACGACTCACGTAAAGTGTTGCTGTGTCCTCAGCAGACGGTGGCGTGGAGCCTTGTGAGGGGTCCTGGGAGCAGGTACGGTTTGTGCACCGATCACCACAACAACAGTAGCTTAACCACCGAGATTATAGATAAACTAAATATCTGATTAATGGGCATGACCCAGGCTGAACAGCTCAGGACTGTGCGATAAGGGCTCATAACTTATAAAATAAGATCCTTTTAGGACTCTGAATTGATTTAGACCAGTTCTTAGATTCAAAAGTCAAGAGCTCTGCAGAATTATCTAGGCTATTGCTTTCAAATGCTTCCTGCTTTTGAAATGAAACTCTCAGTGAATTTTCATTTCATTGACACAATACTTTAATGCACTTGTGCACAAATGTGGAACAAAATGGCAATTTTGAAATGAGTCTTTCTTATTGTCCCGCCTTCGGCCGGGATGGAGCTAATTTTCTTTCCAGCAGCTACTGTGTTCTGGATTTAGTATATGAAGAATGTTGATAATACACTGATGTTATTAGTTGCTGTTAGCGATCAAGGACGTCTTCCAGCTTCCCAGGTTTTGCTGATGTACAGGTGCAAAAACCTGGGAGGGGTATAGCCAGAATAGTTGACCCAAACTGGCCAAAGAGAGTATTCCGTACCAGAGACGGCATGGCCGGGATAAGTGAGGGTCAGACGGTGGACCTGTTCCCTTCTTTTTCCCTTATTTCATTTGTTTGGGCCTATTCGTTCGTTCGTTGGGCTGTTGGTTCCCTCGCCTGCTCTCTCTGGAACTGGCTGTGCTGGGATAGCTGGGGGGGATACCCCTGCTCCCTGCCTGCTGCTCGGGACGGGCTGTATCGGTCGTCGGGTGGTGAGAAATTGTGCGTCGTTCGTTTTATATATTCTATTACCATCGTATTTTATTATTATTATCATTATTAACATATAATTATTATTTTTTCCTTTGCTGTCCTGGTGAACTGCTTTTATCTCAATCCACGAGTTTTCCTTTCTCTCTGATTCTCCTCCCCACCCCACGGGGGAGCGGGCAGAGTGAGCGGCTGCAGGGTATTTGGTAACCAGCTGGGGGTAAACCACGACACTTACGTATGAATTTTTAATGACATATACAAGAAATATATGTAAATCTTTTAAAAGTCAAATTATAAAGTTACAGATCAGGTAGAATCTAGAAATAAACTCTAGCCTGGATTTTGCTGGGGCTCAATTTAAGACAACTTGTGCCTGCTTTTCAGATGTGGTATACATTTTCCATCAGCTGCCCATTGATTCCAGCTGCATTTACAAAGGCTTCTGAGTCTGGAGCAAAACAATTCAAATGAAGTGCTCCTGCTCCCCTCTGAAACAGTGGAGGTGCAAAGTGAGGGTTCAAAGTGTGTTTACTAGAACAGCAGGAATCCAGCCCAAAGTAGCTATCTCCTGCCACCTTTGGGAGTCCTCAGAGAGTGGCAGCGGGAGGTGGTGGGGCAGGATGGGCTGGAGTTTGCTGCAGGTGGGAGATGAGCCCTCCCATGCAGAGCCATGGCCTTGCCATGCACCAGACTTTAGCCATGGTCCAGATGGATCAACTTTATCTCTGGGATCTTACAAATTGTCTAGACATCTTTGAGGTTGTCTAAGTCTGTGAGGCAGCCTGGCCTGTTTGAACTGGGTAAAGAAGTGCCGAAGGCTGTGAATCTTCCTTAGGAAGCCTTACGGTGTGTTTTGGAGCTGTTTCCTCAGCTCCTGGGGAGGTTTGTTGCATATGGCCATTAATATTCATCAGCCTGCTCGGGGCAGGGCAGCGTCTTTGTTAAGGGCGAGTTCTCCATCGCATACAGTTGGACTCGATGATCTTAAAGGTCTCTTCCAACCTAAACGATTCTATGATCTATACACCTGGGCAGGCAAAATTCATTCCATTAGTCACGTGTTTGCTTGCTCTTCAATTGAGGAATATCTGTTGATAAGGGAGCTGCTGTCTAAGTTCATGTTAATCATTTCCCTGGCAACAGACAGGCAACGTTAAGGCTACAGATACCAGGAGGCGAGCGGCGTTGGAGGTCTGACTCTTCATGATCATGGACTCCAAATGCTCTCTCCACTGACTCCGTTGTGGTTTAAAGCTGGTGAAGATGCAAAGTCTCTCACGTGTTCTCTGGGAGCTGGATTCTGGCTTCCATTTAGTTGGTCCCACTGCATTTCTTTACTACAGCCTCTCGTGCAGGATCCCAGGTAGAAGCTGGTATCTTAATTTCTGGAAGTTGATTTGCAAAGGCCTCGGCTCTGATGAACTGTCTGTTCCAGGCAGGAGGCTGCGGGGTATGGGGCACCTCGCCCTTCAGCCATCCCTCGTCTGTCAATCCCAAGACTCCTGTGTTGGTTTTGTCATGGGTCTGTCGTACCATACTGAACCTAACCGTTTCTGGGAGCAGCGGCAGCGGCAGGGGGACTCCGAGGGAATGCAGATGGCCATTTGGCAATGATGTGTCCTCTGGAAGAGAAGTACTGTGCTTGAAATTCTCTTGTTTATCTCATTTCTAGTTAAATTGGACTAACATCATTGATTTGTATTGGCAGCCCAGTCTAAGCTGCATGTTGTTGCTGCAGAGCTGTATTGTGCAACCGCATTTGCGGAAACACAGGTGACATTTAGGGATTTTCTCACACATAATCATTCTGAGTAGAAAACAGAGCATGAAGCCGAAATTGAAATAGGCTCTTAAAAGAGGAAGCTGGTACAAATGACTGACTCGGTTCCCGTGAGTTTCATTGGCACATCCAGAGAAGTGTCAAAACCAAACAAAATGTGCAAGTGCTGCTCCGGTTCCTCCTTCAGGCTGATCAGGTGGAAAATTTAAATTGAAGAAGCCAAAGGATTTTACCTGCCTGTCCTGACCTCCATGGAAACCCGTGGAGTTTGTTCCTGTGCTCTGTAGAGGGATGGCTGGAAGAATCGCTCGGCTGGCACTAACCCAGGCGGGCCAACGTTCGACGTGGAGGGGCGGGCGAGGAGGCGATGGAGAGCAGCACCGAGGAACCTGCTTGGAGGCCGAGCCAGTGTACAGTCAGGTGGAGTGTGCCATCTGCCCATCCTTGTCCCTGCGTTCCCATCAGCTGTACCACAGTGTTTGTTCCCTAATCTTTAGGCAATTACGCTTGTTGGACACAGAGGAAAAACATCTGCCATTTCTATTCAGATTAGCTGCTTATCATGCTGTGCTTTAAATACCTTCAAATGCTATTTTCTCTTTCCATCTTTCCACTCTAGCTAAATTATTGAAAAATCTGTCAAATAGTTTCACACATGTGTTTGGCCTTAATTAAGGAAAGAGGAGTTTTTTAATTGATTTTAATATTATATTACAAGTACAAAGCATTTCCAACAGCCTGTCATGGGATGTCTAGCACACAAGTAGCTGAGGCTCTGAGCTTCATTTTCTGTTGCTTTCAGCCCAGGTCTCTAAGGAAATGGGATGTCTGTGAACATGCTGCTTGTCCCCGGTTAATAAATGTTGAATCTTCTGGATATTTCAGCCAAAGTTGACAAGGGGGAGAAGGATCAAATGTTGACTTATGGGAAAGTGTGTGTTGGGAACTTACCCTTAGATATTAGTGTTCCTCTGCTCACAGCATGACTTGTTCATTAATTCTTTTCTTTTTCCTTTCTGAGATAGAATCATAGAATCGTTTTGGTTGAAAAAGACCTTTAAGATCATCGAGTCCAACCGTTAACCCAGCACTGCCAAGGCCACCACTAACCCATGTCCCCAAGTGCCACATCTACACGGCTTTTCAATCCCTCCAAGGATGGGGACTCCCCCACTGCCCTGGGCAGCCTGTGCCAGGGCCTGACAGCCCTTTCGCGGAAGAAATGGTTCCCAAGATCCAACCTAAACCTCCCCTGGCGCAACTTGAGGCCGTTTCCTCTTGTCCTGTCGCCTGTTCCTTGGGAGAAGAGACCGACCCCCCCTGGCTCCAACCTCCTTGCAGGGAGTTGCAGAGAGCGAGAAGGTCTCCCCTCAGCCTCCTTTTCTCCAGGCCAAACCCCCCCAGGTCCCTCAGCCGCTCCTCACAGCACTTGTGCTCCAGACCCTTCCCCAGCTCCGTTGCCCGTCTCTGGACACGCTCCAGCCCCTCAGTGTCTGTCTTGGAGTGAGGGGCCCAGAGCTGAACCCAGCACTCGAGGTGCGGCCTCGCCAGGGCCGAGCGCAGGGGGACGATCCCTGCCCTGGTCCTGCTGGCCACACTATTGCTGATACAGGCCAGGACGCCGTTGGCCTTCTTGGCCACCTGGGCACGCTGCTGGCTCATCTTCAGCCGCTGCCGACCAACCCCCCCAGGCCCTTTCCCGCCGGGCACTTTCCAGCCGCTCCCCCCCAAGCCTGTAGCGCTGCCTGGGGCTGGTGTGACCCAAGGGCAGGACCCAGCACTTGGCCTTGTTGAATCTCATGCCATTGGCCTCGGCCCATCGATCCAACCTGTCCAGGTCCCGCTGTAGCGCCTGCCTGCCCTCCCGCAGATCAACACTCCCGCCCAACTTGGTGTGCTTTGCAAACTGACTGAGGGTGCACTCGATCCCCTCATCCAGATCAGTGATAAAGATATTAAACAGGACTGGCCCCATTACTGACCCCTGGGGGACACCACTCCTGACCCACCACCAAGTGGATTGAACTCCATTCACCACAACTCTTTGGGCTCAGACAGATCCTGTGGTGCACAACCCACTGCCAAAATAATGTTTTATAGTTCAGTGCTGAAGGCAAAAACTAGTCTTTTTTTTTTTTTACTTAAGAAAACCCCCAAAATTCAATGATGTCAGCCTTTATAAGGCTCAGTTTAATGCTCCCAGTTGTGCCCTTTCCCAGCAGCAGGCCTACCTGCATGTTGGTGGATTTCCCAGAAAATATTTTTCAGTAGCCAACTGTTACTTGGAGGTGTTTGGGAACTTTTTTCTCTTTTAACAACCTGATAGCATTGTCAATAAGAAAATACTGAGAGTAGATGCTTGATATAATGTAATGTCTTCCAACTGTTATATATAAAATTATTTTTTTATCTCTCTTTCTCCCTAGAACAGTGCAGTGATTTGTAATGCATTCAGATTTTTTATTATGCCTGTTTTTTTTTTCTAGAATGGGTTTCAGCTCCAGATTAAACCCCTGAGAATAAAATATAATAGAATCATAGAATCCCAGAATGGTTTGGGTTGGAAGGGACCTTTAAAAGTCATCCAGTCCAACCCCCTGCCATGAGCAGGGACATCCCCAACTAGATCAGGTTGCCCAGAGCCCCGTCCAGCCTGACCTGGAATGTTGCCAGGGATGGGGAATAAGCCCAGTGTGAGGAAAACTGCAACAGTAGATCTAGGAAAGAACAGATTTTACTCAGTTGCTTGTGTTCCCAGTTTCAGCAGAGCCCAAATAAGTCTGTATCATGGCCAACATAAGTCTAGAACAAAACACAGCTGCAGGTTTTGGCTTCCGCTTGGAGCAGAGCTCAGTGAAAGAAGAAATAGGGGACTGAGAAATAATAAAGGCAGTAATGGGCCAAAACCAGTCTCAGTGAGATCCTCCTCCAGTGAGCAAAGTTATATCAGGGATGAATTTGCCCTCGTTAGCTTACGTAGACACTTCTTGTGTGGAGCAGCGTTGTGAACCGGTGCGAGCCGAGCGTTCGCTGCTGGCCGGTGCTCCCCCACCGCGTGCAGATGGGATGCAAATACAAGCAGCAGGCGGTCGTCCCATTTCTTCTTGGCTGTCGAAGTATTATCTTTGCTTGAGCGAGAAGCGCTTTCTTCTTGTCACCGCGCAGCATATTTAGGGCATAGACAGTGGGGGTACAGTCAGAAAGGTTTCCTAATGTGTTGCTGTTAGCAAGTCATTAACGTTACCAGCAGCATCCCCTCAATCAGTGCGGGATGGGGTTTCAAAGGAACCTAAAAATTAATGTGCCCAAGTCCTCCCAACATTGTACGGAAGCAGGTGCTGATTCCCTGGCCTCCCCGGACCGCTCCAGCCTCACCGAATGCCTGTTCAGACTCCTAACAGCTTTCCCACATGCAGAGTTTGCTTTCAGTCTCTGTTTATACCTTTGTGAGAAGTGGTGTAAATAAACTGTTAGACTAATAAATACTTGGTGTTCATTTTATTAGAAGAAACCAAATAAATGGATACCCAGAATCAAGGCAAATCAATTTGCTACTGTAATTCTTACGGACCAAGAGATACTGTTTTGAAAATGCTAAATTCATTGAAATCCCTACAGTACTGGCAAATCATTTGTTTTCTTATTAATGAATATTGTTTACGCTGTTAGTATCAGAGCTCTAAATGAACAAAACCACTTACAAAGAACAGCGTGAAATGCACATGATTTAAATGCTGATGGTATGAGGTAATGGAAACCTTGTCCCGTGCTCATAGAAAACAAACCCATCATCTCCCTTCGTTCCTGTAAGCTTTGGATCAGGACCCAGTTGCACAGCGTTTATTGTTGTGGAATTTCATTCCTGATTAACAGGTGTGCGTTTATGGGCTCCCACTGTTGCGTGGAATACATTACGGTGTTGTATAGAAGCTGTAATCACGTTATATTGTAATCAACAAATGTTAATCGGGCGATTCTTAGTTTTACAGGTCCAGAATGAATTCTGTGTCTCCTAGCATCTTTACAAAAGTTGTTGCAATAACCTTTAAATCTTTAACAGCAACCCAAAGGCGGCCTGTGGCATTTAGAGCTTTTCTCCAGTGGCTGACCCATCCATAAAAAAATTCAGAATAAAGCAGAGCTCCCATCCCTCTCCTTAGGGGATGATACCGTTGCATGGAGAGTCATCTCCCGGGGCTCTGACCGCCCTAGTCTTGTGAGACGGCCACGTGCTGAGCCGTACCTGAGGACCAGTCTGAAGAGCTCGGCGAAGAACTCTTGGGCTCTCCATGCTGCACCACTGCAGCTTCAGTGCCTTGGTCATGGGAAAGGGACACTGGAGCAGGGCGGGATGGCATAAAGGGGGCACCAGGTATTGGGGTCCTTCATCAGTGGCTTCTAGAGAATCGTATGGTTCTGTTTCTGGTATTTGTGTGAGGTGGGTACACCCCAGAAAACTGCTCTCAATGGTCTGTCAAAGAATGACTTTTCTCCTACAAGGACCAGAGGTGAGGATTCTCATCTCCCGGTGTTATTCCTTTAGCCGATAGTTCTTCACCCTGCTTCTTTGCTGGTACAGGGCTCCCGCTGTTGTGATTGTTGTGTCGTGATAACGAGTTGGTCCCTGGCGGTGAAGCAGGCTGTGTTTGCTCTGCGGAATCTGGTCATAGGGGCCTGTCCTGGGCATTTTGGTGCTGTAGTCTGATGGCCTCAATACTGTTCCTTTTAGTCTGAAACAAAACAGGGTTTTTTTCCCCTTCCAATGCTGTACGTTCATTATTCATAGCAAGCCAGGCTGCATCCCGTACAGAAACTGAAGCGTGGCAGTATAGCGCAGGTTTCATTCAAAGGGTGCTTTACTTTCACCCTTATCAGTAACCTTAGTGTAAAGGTACAAAGACAATAATCAGGCAGAGGGATCTGGGCGATATTAATATGTGAACTGATTTGTGCTAAGGTTTAAAAGGTGTCTTTCATCTTGCATGAAGAAGTCATGAGGTCCATGAGAAGGAGAAGAGGAACACAATGTGGTAATTGGACTGCAGTAATTGGATTAGGTAACTGGTGCCACAGCCAGGCGGACTCCAGCTCATACAGATCACACACAAAGGAGCCAAACTGAGCCAAGACAAAAGATCAGTTGTCCACAGTTAATGAGTAAGGAGATATTGAAAAAGTTTAGTTTCCTAAGTGCATCCATTTAAAAAGTTCAAATGAGAGCTGCACAGTTGGGTGGAAGTTTAAAGTATTGTAGCGCTTTTGTGCTGACCATGAAGCTGGATAGCAGTAAGAGCTACAGCTCTTTGCAAAAAAGTTTGGAAGAGTATCCTATCAGAAAGTGCATTACCTGTCATTGGAAACAGGTTTTGAGAATTCTCTAAGACTGCCACAGGATCCCCCTTCCTCCAGAAGTGGCAAAATGGCTTGAGTTCAGAAATGCCTTTTCATCCAGAGTGACACAGTAAGAAAGACAGCACTGTTTCACTGTTGTCGAAATGAAGTGGTTTGATCCCTAACACGTGTGAAATCATTAGGTGTTGAAAACACTGGAAAGGCCTAGGTTTGTCGCAGGTTGCAACAAATGGCAAATCTCCCTCAAGAAGCAGAATTTTCCTCCTCTATAACACTCATTATCATGTTCCCGTCCATACCACCATCTCTGCTCCCATCCATCCCTTTCCCACATCACCTGTTTTGTCAACAGGGAGTTTAGGCAAAGAGAGCGGGGACTTGCCTGGGATCACCCTGCTCGCGTTTGCAAGCCTTCCTTTGCAGTCGTAACAGCTAGAGCCGAGTTTTTATTTGTCAGCTTGATGTTCAAGGTTGCTTTTTGTTGTTCAAGGTTGCCTTGAGGTTCCATTAGCACAGTTTACGTAGCACCGTCAGCATCAAGTCACATCTGTCTGATGTCAGAGAGAGACCATTAAACTGAACAGCCTAGCAGGAAAGGTTGCATGCGCTCAGGAAAGCGAGCAGGTGTGTATAGGGAGCACTAGTTACTTAGTGCAGCTAATTTACCGCCTGATTCAAGTCGAGGAACAAAAAGGTCACATAAATGAGAAAGTGCTCCATCTGTTTTTATTATTCTCTAAGTCCAGTGCTGTGCTTTGGCGTGTTAAATTATATGCAGCAAGCCCCTGACAAAGGAGATGATAAAACAATTCATTTGCCATTTGAGGTAGACTGTTTTTGTTGTAAACAGTTTGATGGGCTGACATTGACGGTTTTCCTGAATTTAAATCTTACAGGCACCCTGAGGTTTTCTCAACATGACTCAATTACTAAACCTGAATTTTAAGCAGAGTCCCTTTATGTGACAGTTGCCATTGAACGGTGTCGTGGGGAGGGGCGGAAGCTCCGAAATGTCAAGTTGTCCCTAGGAAAGGCTCTGTGAGACAGATAAAGCAGGACCGCATACGCTTCCCGAGTCAGCACCCGCCAGAGACCCGCCGCAGCCAGGAGCTGCCCGAGGAGCACACTCCACTGTGCTGGCTCGTCTCTTCCTCCTCCCCAGCTTTTCTCTTTTGGAAAACATTTAAAGTTCACATAAATTATTCTTTTGGCAAAGTCTGACTAACCCCCGACTCAGGGAGATACGATTGAATCAATATGGTGATAATATTTTAAGAAAGAGAATAATCCAGACGCAACGGTGTCGTGCACCCTGCAGACACCTGGTTAGGGAGTGACAGACGTGAAAAGGAAACGGTGGCAAGTTCTGCAGAGCACGGTGCCTGGCCACCTACTGACACTTTGCTCCCCAGCGTCCCCGTGCTGCCGGGACCCCAGGCCCTCACCCTTGTCCCTCTCAGGCTCTGGGCAAGGGACAGCACAAGCCCCAGCTGGTTCACAGAGCCCCAGGTACCAATTAGCTGGCCCGTGTCGTGCTAATTGGCCTTTTGGCAGCTGCCAATATAATGAGTGAGTTTTTCCTGCGTTTGCCTCCATCTGGGCACCACTTTTGAGCTCGCTCTTCTTCAGTCACTGATTTTCACCAAAAGTGTGTGGACTTTGTACCTTTGATCCTCCTATTGCCCCTTTGTGTTTTGTACGAATGAGTCAAAAGCAGGGGGCTGACAGATGGCAGCCACAGAAGCGCATTAGCCTCGTCCCCTCAAAAGGTCTATGAACAGGAGCAGAACATACACAGCAGGAGATAAACCCTGCTCGGGTGGCAGAGGGACCGCTCAAAGCAGGGGAGCAGAAAAGCACCTCCTGGGCGTGTTTGGGTGCAGCCGCCCCGGGCAGGCACATCCCCGCAGCGGGGAAGCACCCAGGGGTGCTGCGTGTGCTCCGTTCTCCCCCAGCCGCGGCCCAGGCTGCCCCAGCTGTGCGCTTCCCTGCCAGATGTGGTGGGCGGCTGTGCCATGCAGCCCCGCGCCTGCCAGGGGCACCGAACAGGCTCTGCTGCCGGGACGTCTTTTTTCTTCTCTCTTTTTCTCTGATTTTCGTTTTTCACTTGTCCAGTGAGCCAAGGGAGTAAAGCACATGAAAAAACGGGATAACATCCTTACCCAAACTTTTCCAGACTTTGCTACTTAAATAAATGACCAAATGTTAATAATTTTCTTCCCGAAATCTCATTTTTTGGTATGAACAACTTTTATTGAAAAAATGAGAAACCAGAAAATGTGATCAGATCTGCTGGCTGACATCCCTCATCAACAACCTTCATATTTTTCTTTCTTCTTAGCATCCCGTTTGCTTTCTGCCTCTCTCGCTCACCTCCATCTACCCCTGTCTCATACTTTCACCAAATGAGCGATCTGCCTGTTGCTCCCCGCCGGCTCCCGCGAAACGCTCGTGCTGGGGCACTGCCACCAGTGGAGGTCACCTCTGGGCCCTGGGGCACCCTGTCCTGGGTTACGAGCCTACGCCTATGCCCTGTGTGCCTCCGTGAGCATGAAGCGCAGTGCTTGAGCAGGGCCACAGTGTCCCAGTGTGTCCAGGAGAGCCGTGGGACAGACCCGCGGGTGGATTTGTGAGCCCTTGGCCATCTCCACCCACGCTTTGCAGGAGGTGACCCTGCAAGTGTTGCAGCTCCAGGAGGAGCTCCACCAGTGACGACATGGCCACGTCTGACTGCCCTTTCCACTCGGTGCACCGAGCTAACAGTTTACATCTGAGCAGTTACAGTTCCCAGTTTATAATAATATTATTCTCCCAGAGATGACTTTTTCATCTGGTTTCTCTCCTCGCTCTGCCCAGCCTTGCTGATGGTCTGTCATCCTCTTTCGTGATGGAAGCCGTTACCGTGACTGACTGCGATTTTCGACCCCTAAGACTCTGTCCCGCGCTGCCCTAATAGATAGTTCATCTCTGTTACCTCTGGCTGTGACCTGTAAGCCTGCTCCCTCTGAGCTGAGAGTGGGGCATTTTAACCAATCTGTATAACCAGGCGTTCAGCCCTACTTACTTTTGAGATCCAGATGTGCTTCAGTTAAATCCATCATGTCGCAGGTATTCTTGGCTGAGCACTCAACCCTTTCTTCACCTCCATACCCGTTTCCTTACTGATCCTTTTGGCCTTTAAAATGTGTTTTCCCACATAGCTTGCCATGAAAGCTTTCCTCTCTGATTAAGGGTTCTGTTCTCCCCTGCTGAGGGCTGTTTTATTTTAGTGGAAATCGTTTTGCGTGCTCAGTGGCCACCATAACCACTGCGTGACATATATGTTATGTACGGTGTGTATCTAAGGCAGGGGGGTCGGTCTAATGTGAAGCTATAAACTTTATTTAGGGTGCAAGCGTCGGCTGATTAAACACACCGAAGTTCTGCGGGTTTGTCTTGGTGAAAGCAGAGGTTCCAGTGCCGTACCTTCCTTGACTTACCAGTCCCGCTGAGCTGCGGGAAGGACCCTTAGCTTTGCTTCGCAGAAAGCACATTTCACTGCCCTCTGTGGATTGCCCACCATCGGCAGCCAATTCCTCTCTGCTCCCGCTTCTCCCAACCTTTACCTGCCCTGCTTTCCCAGCTTTTAGTTGCAGTTCCTTCTCCTGTATCAGTGCAGCCATTTCTTTCCCGAGCTTAGCAAAGCAAGCTTGGAGATGGTTGATTTTCATGCTATATATTCTTATAGGTGTCCATGTAGCAGATTAGCACCTGTCAAGTCTCTCTGCAGGTAACTCTCATTTCAGATAATTGGCAAAGATTTATCTTTAAGGGTGTCTTGCTGCTGATTTGGATGCTTTTTGAATTGAGTTCTCAGATAAGAGGCGATCATCCTACTGGATACTGCTTGGAGAGGAGTCCCGGTATCTGCTTTACCAAGGTTAAAGCTTCATAAAGTCTGTAACCTTTTGGTTTTGCCCAGCTACTGTATTTACAGTATGTAACAGTATTGTAAGACTCTATTTTTGTTTTAATCCAAAGAGATAACAAATGTCCTCAAATAGTATTTCAAAATAACAGACTTGATTACAAAAACCTTGAGGGTGGTATATGGTCTGGGACTATGCATGTACCTCTTTGTCATTGAGTATGTTGGGAAGTTTAAATAAACGTTACAGCTTCTTATTAGACAGCTTTTGCTTCCTCAGATTAATACCATAGATAATGTAGGTATGTATATATTTAAAATTGACAGGACATTTATTTCTCTTTCCAGTGGCAGAAATCCATTAGAAGTAAACAAATTCTTTACTCTTATCAGGGTGCTTTGTGTTGTCTGCATTTCGAGATAACGCTCCGCTATTTTATCGCGGTGCGCGTGCATTGCCAGCAGTGTTCAAGGGACATCGTGCTGCATAACGACGTCACAGCTGGCTGCAGCGACTGGAAATTCATCTGAAGCACATGTTGCATG
This sequence comes from Phoenicopterus ruber ruber, assembly GCA_009819775.1. NCBI lineage: Eukaryota > Metazoa > Chordata > Aves > Phoenicopteriformes > Phoenicopteridae > Phoenicopterus > Phoenicopterus ruber. The sequence continues at coordinate 1,699,264 of CM020219.1, forward strand.
ATAGGTTATGGTTCGTGTTTGCTTTTATACTTTTCCTTCACACATTTGTAAAGTAGCCGCAGTTTTCTGAGAGTTTGAGCCTTTGTGACTGAGTCGCGAATGCAGCGGAGGTCAGAGGGCTGCGCTCAGCCGCGAGTCACGCGGTGACTGCGCTGTTAATTAGTGAGCACTCGGCGCTGAAGTCGCTGCTGCTGCCGCCCCTGAACCTGCTCCACTTATAGTTGGGGATAAACCCATTAGACTTCCAACGCTCAGAGATTTCCCCCATAGTCCTGCAGTCAATTTGCTTTCCTTATTTCGCCAAGTGAATGTGATCTTCTTTTCAAATCCGCCGAGAGATGCTACCCTCTGTTAAATTGCTTCCCTCGGTCTAGCTGTTGTTCAGATGCCTTACCATGCGATACAGGGTACAATAAAGTGACTTTCAAGATAAAATATTTATGCACAGGCAGGGCTCAGTGGTTATTGGAGAGCAGAAGAAAGAAATGACATTCGTAGAGGGGAAGAGAACCAGCGCACAGCGAGGACTTTCTTTCTACCATCCACAAGACCTGCAAATTTATCCCGAGGTCTCATAAATGGGGATGATTTGCACAGTGGTTGTACGTTTATTTCCGCTCAGCTTCTGGCATCATCAGTGTCATCGTCCACCAGGGAGCTTATAAGTATCAGTCAATCTTGTCATTTTGTGTTAGGAAAAGAGCTGAACTCTCAAACAATTCCTCATGCAATGCTCAAAAAAAAGAAAAGCCCAGAGCAAAGCTGACTGGCGAGCAAGCTCTGAGAGTACCGAGTAATCCCGGGGTACAGGAGTGTCACAACACAAGAAGTCGCGGTGCGTGCTCTAAGGTGGACGTGTCCAGTGGGTGGGAAATGCTGAAGCACTGAGTGGTTTGTCTTCTCCAGGGGAACAGGGCTGAGAGGTATCAGCTGGAATAAAAGAGAGGTTAGGAGGAAGGGTCTGAGACCTCCGACACAGGAGGGTATCCCAGCTCGGGGGAGGTGGTACCCAGCTAAGGCAGGAAAGGCAGCGTACAGGGTGTTTGCAACCAAAGAGCCCAACAGCCAGCCTGGGTCAGGACAGGTTGCAGAGCAGTGAGACCGTGATGCCCTTCGCAATCTCTGGTCCTCACCAGTGACAATTGTCCTCACCAGTGACAATTGTCCTCCCACTGACTGTCTTGGACTAGAGAAAGAGGTATATATTCTTTTTTTTTTCTTTACTGTTTTTGAATTTAGAATAGAATCATAGAATCATAGAATCGTTCTGGTTGGAAGAGACCTCCAACCATTAACTTATCACTACCAAGTCCACCACTAAATCATATCCCTTAGCGCCACATCTAGACGTCTTTTGAATACCTCCAGGGATGGGGACTCCGCCACCTCCCTGGGCAGCCCGTTCCAGGGCCTGACAGCCCTTTCGGGGAAGAAATTTTTACGAATATCCAACCTAAACCTCCCCTGGCGCAACTTGAGGCCATTACCTCTTGTCCTGTCGTCTGTTAATAGGGAGAAGAGTCTGACCCCCATCTCTCTACAACCTCCTTTCAGGGAGTTGCAGAGAGCGAGAAGATCTCCCCTCAGCCTCCTTTTTTCCAGACTAAACAACCCCAGTTCCCTCAGCCGCTCCTCACAGCACTTGTGCTCCAGACCCTTCCCCAGCTCCGTTGCCCGTCTCTGGACACGCTCCAGCCCCTCAGTGTCTGTCCTGGAGTGAGGGGCCCAAAACTGAACCCAGCACTCGAGGTGCGTGTGTTTACACAAGTTATTTACAGATTAACTTGTTGATTACAGTTGACGTGGATGAGTTATTTTTAACTCGTAATGAATTGGCTAATTTGGTGGTTATTAACAGTTAACAAATTTCATTCTGTAGTTGCAAAACCCTCAGAAGCCCTTCAGGAAATAAATTCCTCAAAGAATATGAACTGCAGACTTACTGAAAGAAATAATTACACACTAAGCTAATTATTGGCTTTGGCCTGTGTCTGAAAAATTATGTCCAGACTATTATATGAAGACAGTGGTGGCTTGTAGGGGCTGACAGTAGTAAATCTCCTAGGTGTAGTGTGGTCCCCTCTTGGGTCTGAAGCGTGCTCCTGGTGCAGGCTGTAGCAGAATAACGCCACGAGCCAGCTATTCGGATGATGTACATTGGCATCGGCTACTTTTACTTAGACAATTGATTTCTGTGCCTTTCCTTCTCCAAGGGGTTTATTGTCAGCTACTGTGACTTCCCAGGTAACTAAACCCGAGAATTCCCACACCACTTTGAGCTCAGTTATTTGGGGTGCGAATACAGAAGCAGCTGAAACACTGACAGTTGGAGAGCTGCATCTCCAGGGTAATGACAAGAATAAGACACTTATCTTAGGAGCATAGCACATCTTAGCTCCGTTAGGACAACTGCATAGCACCCTCAAGGAGCTGCTGGCAGGGCTTGTTCCCCATCAGTTGTCCTCCCATTTCTGTCTACTTCAGGAACTCCAGGGGACTGTTGTCCTCCCTTCATGCAACCCCAAGGTCGCTGTGCATCTCACGGCTACCATCCCTTCCCTGCTTGCCTCTCTACTTCCCTTCTCACTTGCTTCTTGCAGCTCGCTGACTCTTGGACCATCTCTCATGGTCCTTGTTTAATCTTCTTTACTTAGTCATGAACTTACCCAGTTTCTTCTTCCCAGGTCTCTGATGCACTTTGTAGAACCATTCCTCAGTTTCTCTCTTCTTTGGGAGTCCCTGGTTTTCTTAATTGTTATCAGTGACCTTCAGTCTGACAGTCCCTGCAGCTTTCCTTGTGATTTCTGTCCCCATTCTTTATTCCTTTGCTTTCACACATACGTTTCCCCCAAACCTCTTCTTTCCATTCAGCTCCTGACTGTGCATGAACCTCCAGCCCTTGGATCTGCGGAGGCCGGAGGAAGGTGGAGCCGTGATGGGCTTGCAGCACCTGGCGTACACGACTTCCCAGGGAATTGAGCTTTTCCATTTTTCTGCTTTGCATTGAATTCTGTAATCTTGGGCCCCTGAAGACTTGGAAGATTGCCTGAAGTTTTTGAATGAGTGACAGCGAAACAGACAAATGGGAAATTAGGGTGTTTAGCAGGAGACCTTGCTTCACTTGATCTGCAAGAGTTAGGAAAAGTTCACATGTAAGAAACTGCCGCTGTGTTCAGCAAATAGCCTCAAGGGGGTTTACTCCAAATAACTCCGTAAGTCAATTTTCAGTCCCCCTATCATAGGTGATGTACGGAATATGAACGAAACAAGGCATCACGGTATTTGTCTTTTATTTTTAAGAGTATAATAAAAGATTTATGGCATTCGTGGTCAATAGGAGGAAACTTCAAGGTCATTTAATTTCTCAGAGCACGAAGGAATATCGGCGAAGTCACGGCAGGGGCTCTGGCACAGCAGGGTCCAAGTGCTTACCCCTGTAATGGAAGAGAACAAATGTTAATGTGTTGGTATCTCAATTCCAAATTATAATTGTAGTTGTACATAATGTAGCCTAACTGGCAGGTGAGAAATAAATGCTTTAGAGCTGTGTTACTTCATGCATGAAAATTTAAAAAACGGATCTGTGAGAGTTATTGTGAGTTGTCAGGAGCCAGAGCACGTGGAAGACGAAGTGTGTGCGCGGGCTGGGGCAGACAGCAGCTCTGTCTGAAGAGACGCACCGTAATGGAAAATCACAGAATTCCCTCTTAGCCGGTTCAAACAAATACGATCTTGTTTTACACTCCAGTGCCTTCAATTGCCTAAGAGAACAGCATTTTTTAACATCTAATTTGAATCATCTGACCTACTGTTGTGCAGCTTTATGTAGTTTTACTGAGCCAAAAATTAAGTAATCAGTAATGTTTCAAGCTGGTGGTGCGGCATTGCATACTTAAGTTTGGTAGGATAATGTTCCTTTTTCCCAATATGCGATTTTCAACTGAATACTTGATAAAGCCTGTTGAGGTATTAAATTGATGGAAAACTTCAATATCTAGCAGCTCTCTTCTCAAAGTATTGAGTATACATTTCTTCAGTCTCCTGTAGCGTGCTATGGGACAAGTGCCCTTGTGTTGCTCAACTGCGGAGTCTGAAATATATGTGCGTGTTTCTCCAACGATCTGATAGTGGTTGCTTAAACTTTAATGCACAGCTTATGACAGACAACAGAATTCTCCTCCTTTAGCCTCAAAGGCTCATTCGCGTCTGTCAAATTCCACATCCCAGTGACACGAATGAATGGGGGACCAAATTCAGCTCCCTACGAAGAAACTCTGCAAGTCAGGAATTGTCTGAATCCTCAATGAGTTATTTAATAACAAAGAGATAATTTGGTTGGCAGGGGATGTTTCTGTCACTGATAAAGGGAAAACAACTCTCACAGCCCATGAAATAGAAAAAAAATCAATTAAAAGTTTATGAGAAAACTAAAATATTTTCCATTTTCCACTGCAACTTTTTAACAGAAGCAGCATTTTTTCATGGGTTTCTTTTCACTGAAAATGTTCTTTAAAAGTGTGAGCAGTTGTTAAAATGACATCTCACAAGAATGAATTGCTTGTGAAGAAATGGGAGCCTAAGGAGGAGCATGGGAGGCGGGGATAGAAAAAGGAGAAATAAATTGCCCTATTCATTACTTCTCGTGACACCTTTTTCCAGTTCCCATCCGAATTGTAGTCCGTGAAATGCAGTTTGCCGGTGTCAACAGCTCTATGCAGAAGCTCTTTAAGGAGGTCTTCACCTCTCCAGGAGAGTCATTAGGCTCATAGGATGAGCGTTTCCCTTTTGGGTCCGTATTTAACTATGAATATTTGAAACGCAGAGACCAACAGCTTCATGTAGGTCCTGGTGTTGCAGCAGAAATGCAGAAAATTGCTTCGCTAGTATCTCCATGTAGTGATTTTATTGAAATTGATAAAAAAGGTTTGCTGATTCTCCATCCTTTATAGGAGGTGTGGCAAAAAAGACACAAAATCTCTCACTGGAGTAATCATACAGAGACTCCAAAATAGGCATACTCCGTTTCTGAGTCTAATCCCAGTATATAGGTTGGGAAAAAAAAAATAAACAGCTCAGTTGCAGGTGAAGTTATTGGAAAGGTGAGCTCCTAAAAAGGCTTTGGGAACCTCCATGCGTTCATGGTTTTTGGCTTTGGTTTCTAATACATTTAGGTGAAAGTAGTCAGCTCACATGGTCCTGGTGCTAAACCAGCAGGTTCAGAGTAAGACGCTCAGGACGTGCTTTATCTGACATGTTCGCGAAGAGCTTGTTCGTGCTTGTAAAGAAACTGCAGCTGCGCTGACCTGGCAGTCCTCGGGGTTACCGTCTTCAGCTGCTGAATCATGGAATCATAGAATCGTTTTGGTTGGAAGAGACCTCCAAGATCATCAACTCCAACCATTAACCCAGCACTGCCAAGTTCAAGTCTGCCTCGTCGCCTCATTGGGAAGTGCTGGCAGCCCCTCTCCCGGGCTGGCCCATCACCTCGGCACGGGCTGGGGTCTGCGCCCAACGGCCGTCCCCCAAAGCTGCCCGTGAGTTGTCTGGAGACAACGCAAGTGCCAACCCAGGCACACATGGAGCAGTTCTTGGACGTGTGTTTTGGGGTTGTGCACTTTTTCTCGTGTAGACAGTACCTACAGGGACTATAATAGTCAGGTTTGCAAATGTGTTAAAGCACATGGTATTTCAAATGTAGAAGTAGCAGCTGGCAGCACTAAGCTCCCGCTTAGGTGTGTGCCCAGTGTGTTCAGTGCAAGACAATCTCTCTCACCAATGTACAATATGAGCCACTAAAAAATCACCCCAAAAACAGGCAGTGACATTACACATTTAATAAGTTCCTAATATTCTGTGTAAGATTTTCTTCTCGTCCATGTCACTGCTGCTGAGAAAAATGTCCTGCGGTTCGTTGTTATATTCCTGCTGTCAGCCTGACTTTCCAGGGAGAAGGGCTACTTCTGCTGACCACCTTTTCGCAGGGATTTCAGTGGAGAGCACGGTGATTCTGAGTTGAAACCATACAACCTAGGTGCGTAGCACACTGTAGTGTTGCAGAATTTCTCCCCCTGGGGTTGAACTGAGTGCCAGCAATACATTTAAGCTTCGTCTTCAAATGAATTTTGGCCCAGGCGGTACCCCTGTGTTTCTGGGAAGGGGAGGAGGACATGAAAGACACTAATTGCAGCCTGCCTGGTCAGATGAGCGTGCCCAAGAGAATGTGCCCTCGTTGTTCATGGCTTTCTGGTGTGTGAAGTAGGAGAGGTAGGACAGCAGAGCTGGATTTGTCACATAATCCTGGTATTACTTTGGTCCAGGTACCAGGTCTGTGTGGATGGGGGCTGATTCATTCTGGCAAAGATTTGCAGCTGGTCCTTTTAATGAGTCAAAACACACAAAGCAAAAGCCACCCTCAACTTCTGAGCACTCCCTTTGTTCACGGTGTGAAGCAGCAGGTTTTTCTTGTGTCTTTTATGCAAAACTCTAGATCACACGTATTTACGCTGCTCTGCAGTCACCTGTTAAGAGTAGTATCTGATGAGCCCAGGTTGCCTTGAAAGGTTTATTTATATTAACAAAGCTCCTAGCAAATGCAGTCTGACATTTACTTTGTAACCACGATAATTTCCAGTGATTTAACATTGTGATTTTGGCTTCCTATTGTTTCATTCAATACACCCTTCACCAAGAGCCTGTGAGTTCTGCCCGAGACCCCCCTGCAGTCACCAGGACCAGAATTACACGTTACAGGGAAAGTCTCTCTTTATGGCAGCTGATCAGTGTTGGCCTGAAACGTGACTGATGGCTGATGGTTGGAGAACTGGAAATTGTCATAGAATCACAGAACGGTTTGGGTTGGAAGGGACCTTTAAAGATCATCTAGTTCCCACCCCCCTGCCATGGGCAGGGACACCTTCCGCTAGACCAGGTTGCTCCAAGCCACATCCAACCTGGCCTTGAACACCTCCAGGGATGGGGCAACCACAGCTTCTCTGGGCAACCTGTGCCAGCGCCGCACCACCCTCATGGGGAAGAATTTCTTCCTTGGATCTCATCTACATCTGCCCTCTTTCAGTTTGAACCCATCACCCCTTGTCCTGTCACTCCATGCCCTTGTCAAAAGTCCCTCTCTAGCTTTCTTGGAGGCCCTTTTAGGTACTGGAAGGCTGCAATAAGGTCTCCCTGGAGCCTTCTCTTCTCCAGGCTGAACAACCCCAACTCTCTCAGCCTGTCCCCATAGCAGAGGGGCTCCAGCCCTCGGATCATCTCCGTGGCCTCCTCTGGCCCCGCTCCAGCAGGTCCATGTCCTTCTTGTGCTGGGGCCCAGAGCTGGAGGCAGCACTGCAGGGGGGTCTCCCCAGAGCGGAGCAGAGGGGCAGAATCATTATATATGACTGGGCTGGAAATTACTTATCCCTTAAAAAAAAAAAAACAAAACAAAAGAGCAGCTACACTGTGATGACCTGGGGTGGCAGCAATTTCAGGTAGTGAGTGAAGCAACCTTTCCTGTTACCTATCCTGAATTTACTGACATTTCATTTTACCAAAAGGTCCTCTGTTTTGTACCAAGGTACAGGATTAAAAGGAGACATGTCTGTGTTCAGGAAAGGGGTAATGAGTTCACTAATTATCTTGATCCTGAGCCTCTGGGAAGAGGTCGGCTCCTTTCTTGTTCATCATTTCTCCTCACCCTTGCTACAACATGTTCAGTAAAGACACTGAGAGTGAGGGACTTACAAAGCTTTGGCCCTATTGGCATGCAGCTGCCTTTGCTCCTGCTTGTCTGTGATTCCCATTCCCTTTAGGAGACATTTCTTCTTGGTGGGACCCATCAAAGGTCACCACCTGAGTACTTTCAATGGAGTACTCCGCTGCAGTAATGGTTGTGCCTTCGTTTACAACAAAGTAACTCGGTGAAACCACTGACATCATTGCAAGAAGCTGAGGATGAGGTTGGAAGATACTGATGAAGATGAAGTGCCCTGTAGTCATCAGGCAGCTCATGGTGTGGAGCAGGGATGGATGGTCACGGTGGAGACCACCAGCACCGTGGCTGCAGCCGGGCTGGCTGTGCAGGGGCTGCTCTGCCGAGCTTCGGCTGTGCTCCTGCAGCCACCGCACCCGCGCTGGCCCTGCTCAGCTCCCCTTCCCCAGGAACAAAGCAGGTGCCTTTCAAGCACGGTTCATCTGAGCAGGTGGAGACACCTGCTTGAGGATGAAGTGAATCACACCCCGGGGCTCAGTGTCACCATCAGCTAGATTTCTACTGACCGTAAAGAGACTTTATCCCATAGGACCCCCAGGGGCCTTCCTAATCACTGGAGGGGAATGGGCATTTTAGGGATCCAGTTCTCCTCCTCCTGCAGTCAAAGTCTCATATAGGTCACCTGAATTTTATGCCTTTAAGGGGCCTCAGGTAACCAGCTGGATGTGGCTGTCTATGCACTGGTTTACACCAGGTGTGATGGATGCCACCATTATGTATACAGCGTTATATATAGATACAGCAGTTACTTAGGAACATGCAATGTCCAACATATAGCAGCATCCGACATCCGCAGGCGCAGACCTGGCTGAAGATGCTGTGTTCCTGTACGTCCCAGCAAGAGGGACATACAGCTACGCTGATTATTCCCGCACCCCGCTGCATCGTGCCGTGGGGACAAATCCTCTGGTTTAGGTGAGAAAGTGGCAAATGAGACCAGCACTGCGACAGCACAGGCACGCGTGAGAAGGCACCAGGACCAGGTACTTCGGTCTCACCCAAGACTTCTCAGCAGTTCTGTAAAATAACTGCTGCTAAGGTGCGGGAGCCGGAATGTGGCTGGAACTGAGGAGCGCGTTATGTTTTATGGCAGGGCAGTCAGAGGAAAAACAGAACGGCTGCTAAGACAAAGGCAAGCCCCAAGGTAAAGGTGAGACAAAATGGATACTTGGAAAAGTCAGTCTGAGGAGCTAAAAAAATTAGAATTGTCCCTTCTGAATTTAAATATCTCGTCATTTTAACTTGAGTAATCTTTTGCTTGAGCATTTAATCATGCTAACACTACATGAGTTGTTATCTATTATTAAACCTCCTAGAGCTTTTAAGCAGCAGGCGGAGAGAAAGCTCGGCACAGTCACAAATGGGTCCATGAGAAGCGTTGCTGGACAAATACCAGGAAAACCAGCTGCGCTATGGTGAAAGCTGCATTGCACCCATGGCATAAATACCTTACAATATTTACAAATGAGAGAGAACCTCTAAAAAGCATATGTCTCTGCTAAATGTCTCCCGTTAGAAATGCAGGAATTCCCATTAGTCCCGAGAAAACCAATTCCATTTCGGTTGTGAAGTCAATATTGCAAACCACTGAGTTGTAATGGCGTTAATTGTATTGCTCAAGAACTTTTAAACCACATTAGTCTCATTTAATTCAACTTAAAGGAACACAAAGTGAATTGAGTTCTCTAAACGTGGTTGGATCTATTTTCCAAAATGCCCTTTTGAGTACAATTCGTGTTACACAGTAGATGACAACAGCAAGAGGAAATTTCCCTTAAGTAGATGTAGGAAGCAGGCAAACCCAGCCAAGATTTCTGTTGATGTTCATCTAGACTGACGAGGTGACTCCTCTCTTGAGGACTTTAACAGAACACAGTTAAACTTCATTTGTAAGCTTCCTGGGCATTTACTGGGAGGTGTAAGTGTCCGAGGTGTGCCAGTTCTCCCAATGGCAGTGAGCTTCTGCTGCCATTTTCCCACACACTTTATATGGGCAGTTGTGGTTCTGCTGCAAAAGGACAATAAAACCGCCGGTCAGACACTGAGGGAATACGTATAACCACATATAACCCCTGCAGGGACCCTTGGTAGAGATTCAGTCAAGAAGCAGTCAGGCCATGGATGTACAGGATGCTCCGGACTGAGCATCTCAATATAGATGTTGTCTTTCTTTGAAACATCTTTGCTGAGAGATGGGAGAATGATTTGGAAATGTATTGCTTATAAACACCTCCTTTGCCCATAAGTATCCTTTTGGGGACAGTCTTTTTTGTAGGAAGAGCCATGAGTATTATGAAGGGACGGGAGCATCTTTCTTACAGGGAGAAGCTGAGAGAGCTGAGACTCCTCAGCCTGGAGGAGACCCAAGGAGGTCTTACCTACGTGGATAAATACCTGGTGGGAGGGAGTGATGAAGATGGAGCCAGGCTTCTCTTAGTGGTGCCCACTGACAGGACAAGAGGCAATGGGCACGTACTAAAACCCATGACATTCCATCTGAGCACAAGGAAACACTTCTTTTCCTGTGCCGAACACTGGCACAGGCTGCCCAGAGAGGTTGTGGAGTCTCCATCCTTGGAGAGACTCAAAACCCAACCAGACACTGTCCTGAGCAACCTGCTCTGGGTGACCTGCTGGAGCTGGGAGGGTGGGCTAGCTCACCTCCGGACGTCCCTGCCAACCTCAGCCATTCCGTGGACGGCTGAATGGGTTCATCTTGGCAAGCTCGTCACTCTCTCCCGTTGAGCTTGGTAGTGACTATTAGCGGCTATTCTTGTGCCGAGATGCTGAAGAATTAGTTTTCCATCTTAAAAAAATTATATTTGCTTTTATTTAAAGCTAAAAAAGATTTATAACTTGAAACTTAGCTAGAAAATTTCCCAGACATGCAAAACATATCAACAGCTAATTTTCTTTTTGTAACTTTTTAATTTTCTTTCCACCATATGGCTTAAATTGTGTGTGAATTAATATTATTCATAAATGCAGTACAAATAGGAATAAGACCAATTATAGCAAAATATTCACCACCTTTTTAATCTCTAAGGTTATGGGAAAGGCTGTTCTCTTGCAAATTTAATATCTTAACAAAAATCACATGGTAGGCAATGTTTGACTTTTGCCCCGCGGTACTTGTCAAGTTTGCAATATTTTGCCAACAAATTAACAAGGGGTATATTTCAGTGAATTTTTATAAGCCAGAGGGAATCTGCCATTTGGCTTCAAAGTGTTTGCAACACGCTACATGAGTAATTTGGAGCTGGTAGGATTCAGTTCAGAGTTTCTGGTACCTCAGCTGGCACAGCCCTTTCCGGCTTCTATTTCGGGAAGCTGCTAATTGCTTTGGGCTGGCTGTGGTGCTGCGCTCTCGATCACGGGGGGATTCTCTTCTGGAGTCCAACGTGCGGTTTGGATATTGCTGTAGAGCAAATTACACTGGATTTTTAAGGCCTATTTAGAAAGGAATCACTACAGAATGGCCGCTTGGCAATGGTTCAATAGCGTACCTGTTAAAACTTGGTGCGGGGTGGCCGTCAGAGCCTGAGATCCCTTGTGTTTCCATCGGATCCCAGCTCCATCTCTCCCGATACGCTCATTCCCCCAGTGACTTAGGGAAGCGGAGACACAGATAAATTTAGAGCGATATTTCCACTGATCTGGCTTGCTGCCAGACATCTGCAGCTGAGGAGTTTCATAAGCAAAAACTCTTATGTGCATTATTTTTATTTAATTTTCCTTGATTGACCATCTTTCATAAACTCGTGTAGTCCATAAGAGGATGATGACACTTGCAATAGTTGGTGTGTAAGCACGGAATAAGAGGAGCCTGTTCGCCAGCGATGGAAGCCATAGCCCTGCAAGTATTCCCATAAGCGGAGTCTAGGCGTCAAATCCCGTATCAGCAGAGCTCGTTACCGTGAGGAGCTAGGCTGGACTTGCTGCGGCAGTCAGGGGGAGACACTTTATGGTATAGACAATGCTTTTGGTGCTGCTAGGAGAACGCGGGCCTTGCTAAACGTGTCCGTCCCAGGCTCCTGCTGGTTGGCACCAGCTTCTTGAGAACCTGAATCAAAGTTTGGACTGAGTCCTTGACACGGGCAGTGAGGAAACCCTCAGCCCGTTCCTGCCCCACCTGGTGGAAAGGTCCCGAGAAGATACTGGAGGGAGACATTTGCTGATGAGAAGTTGCAGTGTACCCTTTTCTCACCTCAGTTAAAATGCAACCTCTTTTAAATTACATTTATCTGAGATTAAATAGGGTGAAAAAACAGTTAATCGACAGCTTTTTGCTACCAAAACTTCAGATCTTTTTTTTTACAATTTTTCACCTAGATGACAATACTCTTCACTAATCTCTCTTGGTATTTACAGTTTAGTTCAATAAGACCATTCATTTCCTTTCTCGCTGGTGGTATCTTCCCTGTGTTATCCTGTTACATCTGCAGCCCAGAAATGTCTGCCGAAGCTGAATCCTCAGCTGCAAATCTCCCCTGCAACAGCGTGTCCCATGTTACCAGCACCGTCCGCTTCAGGGCACCATCTCCTGGGCTCAGGGACTTGCCCACTGGCTCAGCTCTGACACCCTCAGCCTGTTTGCTCTTTTCCTTTGAGTATCACGTGTTTGAAGTTTGCTGTTCGTGTTATTAGAAGACGTGCAGACCCTGATCTTCTCATAAATACGCCTGTGTGAGGGTGACAGCCCCACTCAGCTGGTGGAAGCCTTCCCTGGCTCAGCGTTGAACCGGTAAAACAAATCAGAGGATGCTGCCCAGGAAAAGGCGGTGGACATGTGCAATTCTTCCCCCTTTGAGTGATGGAAAAGCTCCCTCTGCCAAGGAAAACAAGTTTTCTGTAGAACCTGAGACAGATTGGCAGCAGCCATAGTCCTGCCTGACGCTGTTGAAGATGGTGTTGCAGATCCAGCCCCGTGACTCTGTTTAGTCATTAAAACAAAGTCTCTGAATCTAAAAGCTCCTTGTGGTGGGCAGTTATATCCAGAGACCAGATTTTAATACACAGAGCTGATTTAATGAACTGAACTTGACTGAAGTTGTGAGGGACATCAACGAAGTCTTTATAGAAAAGAAAACAGTTTTGCAATAAATTAATGCCATCTGGTGCTATCTGTGTCAGACGGACTCTCTGCATCTGTTACAGCCACAGGAGAGGAGACGTGAAAGAGAAGAATGAGAAGAAAAACAAATAATACATCGCTTCTGAATTGTACTAAAGCCTGGTCTCTAAGTGGCCCTTTTTTATATTTTCCAGCATAGTGAGAAATACACAGGGAAGCTTGAAAGTGTATCACCAATTTTCCATGAAGCAGCCTTTCTTTATTTTGTTGTTCTTTTACCTCCCCCCCCTCCCCCCTTATTCAGAACCTAGAGGTTCACGTACAGGCTTTGAGGTAGTTTGATTTTAAATGGGCTGCACTGAAAATATCCATGGATGCTTCGATAAATCGTAGTGAATTCCTCGTGGAGAGTGCGGGGTTGAATAGAAGCTTTTATCTCTCCTCCCTCTCCAGCTCCGGTTCTTTGCAGCTGGAGTTTTCATCTGAAATCCTGTTCCCTCCCAGCCATTTGGATTTTTTTTCCTTCGAGTCTGGCTAAATGTACAGGGTTTAGTCAGTAAATGTTCAGCCCCCTCTGTGCTGACCTGCAGCACAGCTCAGACCTGTTATCGGGGTGTGGAGGACAAACCTGCTGAACCCCTCCCTGAATCACGTCTAGTGACCATTATTTACTGCTTTGGTCGGTTATACGAGAGCGAAGTGAGACTGCAGTCTGAAATTTCTACTCGTGCTTTACGTTAGGTTCTCGCTGCTAATTATTTGGTTTCCTTTAGACCGTGTTGACATTTGGTACATAAATCCTCTAATTTATGTCCCTGGGCTCAGAGTGTAAGTCTTCCAGCCGACAATAACAAGGAGTTATGAATCTCACGTTTGCCTCCTTTCTTGTAAAGCCTTGGATGCTTCGTGCGCGAATCCTGCGCCGGGCTCCAGGCTTTTGCTGCCGGGTATATTCACGGGCTGTCGGCAGGGCCGGAGCGGGATGAGCTGAGGGTGGCGGTTGTGCGTCGTCCTTCAGGGTCAGACGATGGAAACTGAAACATCTGTGTTTTTCAGAGGTGATGTCTGAAAGATTTTCTTTATTTCTCAGAATCAGCACTTTCCACCTGCCTTTCCCCGTTCCGGCGACGCAGTGGCAGCCCTGGTTCTCCGTTCCCTTGTGTCCCCGAGGCTCGGCGGTGCGGTTTCACCCCGTCGTGTTGGCTGAGCTCAGCAGCCTGCCCTGGCTTCTCCTCTGTGCGGGGAAGGGAGGAAATGCACCAAGAGAAAACGCAACACGGCTCCTGGTTTATTTCCATCCCTCACATTTCATTTTGGCTGACAGGCGCCTGTCCTCTGTCACGCCCATCGGGCAGCTTGCGAGAGCCGCCGCTGCTGACGGATTGGGAACCGGGCTGGTTATCTCTGAGTCCTTCAAACACAAGTGGCTCATCCCCATTTTGCCGGATGGAGCAAAGGGAACTACGCTTTTGGCAAAGGTGCCGATTTCCGAGTGTGTTAGTGCTCCAGAAACCCTCTTCCGCCGTGTCTCAGGTCTGCTGCGGCCCGCGGCCGACGAGGTGTGGTGGTGCGTGGAGCCCTGGACCAGCCGCTCCTCGTGTGGTGGCCTTTGGGCCACCTTGCTCCTGCCACCAGCGGGCTGCAGCGTTTCACAGGGGGGACGGGGCCGCTGGTTATCAGCTGCTTGGTGCATCTTTCAAAGGCTTTACTTGAGCTTTAATGACATTTGATGCTAGACCAGTTGCCGCCGTGCAGCATTTCTGGTGCACGTTTAATGGCACCAGAGTAATTAGTAGGATTGAAACAAATGACTATAATAGTTACATTCCCCCTCTCTCTTTTATATATGTACAATAAGTGCTAATTATTTTAATAAATAATTTGTGTAGCTTATTTTATTTCTACTTTGCACCTAAAATGACTTTCCAGAACGTTAGCAGAAGATCTGTGTCTTTCTCTAACTCCAAATCTTTACGTCTAACGCAATCTCGGGCGTAGCAATGTAGTAGTCACACACTAAGAAATTCTCATCTCCTTTGTCCATTTTTATTTTCTCTTATGCACTGACATTTGCATTTAATTATAAATACTGTGTAGAGCACATCGTCTGTCGTTATTCAGCAGACCCAAGAGGCTTTTTCTTGTTTGGGGAACTGGAAATACATCCACTGTGGAAACTGTGAACCAAAGGTGGTTTTTAATGATTTTCCCCAAAGTCTTCAGAGTTTCAGAAAAAGTTTACGGTAGGGAATATCTAGCAAGTACTTCCAGGACTATCCAGAGGATCATTCACCATAGCTGTCTCCATAGCACATTTAATGCTGTGAAAGTTCAGTATAGTCCTTACTTAAAATTACATACGGAGCGGAGCACGTGGATTTCAAGCCTTCATTAGGGAGGAGAGCAGCATTAATGGTTTGATGGATAGCTTCACTATCAGCTCTTGAAATAATTATGTTTTGTAAATGGAATGCATAAAGAACTCATCAGCGATGCCGAGCTATGGTAATGCGTGAAGCCGGGCGCACGCCGTGGAGACGCTGAATGGCAAAGTTATTTCTTTCGTAATGGCACAGCTTGTGCTCTGAAGCGAAGCTGCTAATGCCAAGGCTGGAGATGGGATGAGCTTTTTGGATCTGCTCTCACAGGACCTCTGAGTTTGCATTTCAGAGCGACGTTTTTCCAGTGAAAGCGGAAATTTATAGTACAGGGGGATTTCTATGGAGCCCAGCAATTTCATATCAAAGGCAGCTTTTTAAAAGTGGGCTTGCAGGGGCGGCAGACTCTCAAGGCTGCTCCCGGGGAACCGTGGTGTGTGCAAAACATACCGCTGCTCCACAAAAGATCTTACAACACTGCAAAACCTTGTGTGCCTCAACTCCTGCCGTTGAGTGCGGGGGGGTGAGAATAATTTTCCTACTTTTTTTCCTCTCATCTGGAAAATACAAATAAATAACATAAATAAATTCAGCTCTGCCATATCACCTGAAAGAAGGGAAATCAAGAGTTTTGCTATTATAATTCTGATGGCAGGGCAGGAAGACGCGAAATTTGCACAGCGTGGCTGTGGAAGCACACTATCCGTCTTCTCGCTGGGTCACTGGGGCGGTAGCACAAACCCGTTCCTTCATTAGCATTTAAGCATTGCTTTGTCTATTCATTTGTTTTTATCTTGCTATTCTAGCAGATGTTTCCTGGAAGAAAGGGCCATTACCCCTGACACTGCATTTAGAGAAATCCCAGATCTCTGTTCGTTGGAGGAGCCCAGCAGCAGCTGGAGGGGATGGTGCGGGTTGGTCCCGTGCCCTGGTCACGGAGGTCCCAGAGCTCCGGCGCTGCGGGACACGGGTGGTGCTGGCATCGCTGCTTTGCGATGGAGTGCCTGGAGGCAGCAGGCACGGATTTGGCAAGAGGGCTGCCAGGGGTCGGACAGATCCATCCACTTCTGGAAAACTTCAGTGAATGGCCCCAACTGGGTTTTGTTTCCCAGAGTGTGGGGACGAGTTGTTCCTGGCTGCCAGGCTGGAGGTCTTGCCTCAGCCCGCGCCTCCTCGCCTCCCGCCACCCTCGGGCTTCCTTCGGGGATGGGAGGTGTGATGTTGGGGAGGGCACTGGCTGTGGGTCATGGCACCATCACCGGTGTTTTCTGAAGGAGACTCCCCACAGCAGAGTTTTGCGGGAGCCCTGGTCTCGGTGCGTGTCTAGGCATCCCAAGTTCCCTGCAAGGAGCAGAGTTATTTCATGGCTCAGCCTTTCCGGGCGCGGTGATGGGGGTGCGGCGAGAATGAAGTCATGCTGCGAGTGCCTCCGTGATCCCAAAACGCTTTGGCATGCCGGTGTGAATAACTGAAACGGGGAAGGCTGATCTCCTTCATCTGAGACTCATCTGCATGCAACCAGGACTTGCTCCCACCCCGTCTCAGTATTTGACCTCCTCTAGGGCGTGCGCCTCTTGGAGAGGCTGCGGTTCAGCCAGGAGCAGTGGCACTAGCTCTCTTCTCGCTTCATTTAGTCAGCGGCCTGTTACAATCAAGGAGGATATTAGGAATTTTCCGTGAAGTGCTGTTTTGATGACACTACCTATCTGAAGAGGCAACTTCTGGATTCATATATACATTATCAGCATGGATGTATTCATTACAGCATTAGTGCTGAGGAGCTAATGCATTCTGCTTATAAAACATTACGATTCTGAGCCAGTGTGTAACAGATACACATCAGAGTCAAGGTATTGTTATTCGCCTGTCCTCTGCAGCCCTGCCGGCACGCACACGCTTTTCCTTTGCAGAGGGAACAGTTATGCTCTGTTTCTCCTCTCATTCAGGTTTCAACCCGCCATGATTTTATTAAGTGGCGCCACTCAGCATTTGCAGAATTGCAAGCAGGAAAAGAATCATTATTGTTTACAAAAAATTACATTGTTTGAAATGGCCAGGAGAAAAACAATACGGGAGGGATAACTGTGGTTTTGGCAACAATTGATTCTGGATTTTTAGTGACCTCTTTCAAAACACAAAATCTATCACAGCCAATAAGGCTAACCAACCATGTTTCTGTGAAAAAGGAAAGCCAAAAATCTCTTTGGTCATGGGAGACAGTGGCTGAGAAGTGAACAGGGATTTTACTGAAGTGGATCCTTGCAATGTGTGCAGCCCCCAGCCCGCTGGAGCCTGACCTTTTATTTTGTGGTGGCTTGTCTGTGAAAGGGGACACTGTGGCTCCCCAGGGCACAGGGTTTGCTGTCTGCGGGAGGCAGCCGGTGCCCGTGCCGCCGGCCGGCGCTGCGGCAGTGGCCTCGCAGGCAGCCCCGCTCCGCCAGCTCTGGGAAGAGCAGGCTTCAGACCCGTCTCCGAGCTGTGCCAAGTGCGGGGAAAGCAAACAGCGGTCACCAAGGAGCTCTAACATATACAAAAGATCTGCAAAAACAAAGGCACTGCTTGAATATTCCTACGTTTCCACCGGGAGGTGCATCATGCAGAGGCCACCTCTGCAGCAAGCTTTGCACAGGGTCTGGGGGCTGCAGGGTGGGCGTGCTCTGCTTCTGCCCCCAGACAAGTGTGAGAGGGGCCCCTTGGCTCCCAGAGCCACGTGCAATTCGGTGTCACCCCCGAGCTGCGCAGAAGCCAAGCTGTGCCGGGGAGCTGTGCCCAGGGGGGCTCCGGGTCAGCAGCTGATCGTAGAATCACAGAAGGGTTTGGGCTGGAAGGCACCTTTCAAGGCCATCCAGTCCAACCCCCTGCCACGAGCAGGAACATCCCCAACTAGATCAGGTTGCCCAGAGCCCCGTCCAGCCTGACCTGGAATGTTTCCAGGGATGGGGCATCCACCACCTCTCTGGGCAACCTAATGATGCTCCACCATGGCCACAGTGCCTGGGGACACCAGCTGTGCTGGGGCCGGTTGTGGTGCAGGTCATCTGCTGCTGGCACAGGTCAGGGTTTGGCTGGGGCTCCTCAGTGGCCAGGTTGGGTTTTGATCAGTTGGTGGGGACAGTGTGTGGGTGTGCACTGCCCCTGCCTGCGGAGGAAGGCTGCTTTCCAGGCCCTGAACCCTCTGAGACCTGTGCAAGTCGGGATCACCACTTCAGAGCAGCCCGAGGTCTGCTCAGGTGCAGCGATCTGGCCAAACAGAAAACAAGGCCAAGTGCCGGGTCCTGCCCCTGGGTCACAACAACCCCAGGCAGCGCTACAGGCTTGGGGGGGAGTGGCTGGAAAGTGCCCGGCGGGAAAGGGCCTGGGGGTGTTGGTTGACGGCCGGCTGAATATGAGCCAGCAGTGTGCCCAGGTGGCCAAGAAGGCCAACGGCATCCTGGCCTGTATCAGCACTAGTGTGGCCAGCAGGACCAGGGCAGGGATCGTCCCCCTGTGCTCGGCCCTGGCGAGGCCGCACCTCGAGTGCTGGGGTCAGTTCTGGGCCCCTCACTCCAAGACAGACACTGAGGGGCTGGAGCGTGTCCAGAGACGGGCAACGGAGCTGGGGAAGGGTCTGGAGCACAAGTGCTGTGAGGAGCGGCTGAGGGACCTGGGGATGTTTAGCCTGGAGAAAAGGAGGCTGAGGGGAGACCTTATTGCTCTCTACAACTACCTGAAAGGAGGTTGTAGAGAGATGGGGGTCGGACTCTTCTCCCTAGTAACAGACAACAGAACAAGAGGAAATGGCCTCAAGTTGCGCCAGGGGAGGTTTAGATTGGACATTCGTAAAAATTTCTTCACTAAAAGGGTTGTCGGGCATTGGAACAGGCTGCCCAGGGAGGTGGTGGAGTCCCCATCTCTGGGGGTATTCAAAAGGCGTTTAGATGAGGCCCTAAGGGATACGATTTAGTGGGGGACTTGGTAGTGATAGGTTAATGGTTGGACCCGATGATCTCGGAGGTCTCTTCCAACCAGAACAATTCTATGATTCTATGATTCTATGATCTGACGCTGATCCTGGGCTGGAGTCTCCATGTCTGCAAACCCCTTCCTTCTGCAGCACCGCTCCCCTGGGTCGGGTATGCTCTGCGCCTTTCTGCTCTTTATTTTCCTTCTCTTTTAAATGCGTGTCCTTTTTGCACTCTCTTTTCTCGTCTGGGCTGGATTAGCAATGCTCTGTTTGCTATTCAATTAAAGTGGCCCCTCAGACACTGCAAAGTTCAAATAGTTTTAGTTTTTGCCTTAAATATATCTTTCTGGATTTAATGGGCTTTGCAGGCTATAGTTTCAAAGTGGTTATTAATGGGATTTGTACAAGGAACTCTTGCTTTGTGCTCTTAAAAATAATATAAGAAATCCTTCCACTGGCATTTAATTTCATCAGTTCAGGTATGTCAAGAGGTATCTGTCGGGCGTCACATTAAGACTTGGCCTGCGTATGATGGGTCTGCGAAGTGAGGGCTGCAGTACATCTGGCAAATTCAACAGCAGCCTGCTAATTAACTAAAATTATTGGCTTTTGCTTTCTTTAACGCTATTACTATTATTGTTATTATTATTATTATTCTTCCCTGGAGAATGTCTCCACTGCAAAGCTCCACTAAGAAATAAAAGGTGATAACAAAATCGGCAGCCAGGTTAAATTCGTACCCGCTGCATGGCAGTGATGCCCTGGTGGTTATACTCTTCCCAATCTGCCAAGGATCGGAAGATTCACATTCCATCAATTTGCTCCGAACCCCTGGGGCGGGATTACAAATCCCGTCTGAGATGCAGCGACGGAGGGGCCCTGCCAGCCTCGCCCCCGCGGTTCGTAGCGGGAGCTGACGAGCGAGCCTCTGCTGCTCCGGAGGAGAAAAGGCAGCGGGGGAACCTCCACACAGGCTGAGCTGAGCTGGAGGCAGAGGTCCAGGGTGGCTTTTACTTTCTCTGAACCAGCCTTTGCCTTGGAGGGTGTCGAGAGGAGGAGAGCACCAGCGGGCACGTTTATGTTGGTGCTTGGTGTGTTATAGTGGTGATGTGTGAAACGAACTTTTCCCTCCTGTTTGGGGTATTTTTTCATGCTCTCTTCCCACCCTCCCTTCCTGTCCACCCCTGGCTGTGAGCCCCCGAGCCCCCAAGCCCACCTCCGCTGGAGAATTCCTTCTGGGACCAGTCCAGCCCTCTGGGGAGGATGGGACCCAGATGGGTTTTAACCCAAGCGCTGTGGGACAATCCCCGGGTCACCGCGACCGCCTGGGAGGCTGCTGGGCCAAGAGCAGCCCAAGGCGACTGGTGGAGAGCGGCACCGACCGTGCGCTGGTGCCTCCCATTGCGCATGTTCTGGGCTCTGCACCGCCCGTCCTCAGTGCTCAGCGCTTCACTGCAAGGGCCGTAACAGGCCCTTTAGTTAACCAGGTAGGAAAATATTGCAACTATAATCTCAAGCAGCTACACGTTTCTTTCCTTGCAGGAGGCAATGCTTGCTTTCTCTCTGTGCACTCCCTAAAAGCCAGTGACGTGGGTGGGTTTTGGGTGGTGCTGGCTCCCACCACTGTGTCTCCAGCCCGTGGCCGTGCTTAAAAGCAGAATGGGTGAAGGAGGTGGGACAGCAGTCCCTCACCAGCACCTGCGAGTCACGGCGATGCCGGCTGCCCCGTGGGGACCTGCGGCACGGAGAGCATAGGCAATGGGTCACAGACCCCCGTCAGCGTGTGACGGGAAACCTTAAGGAGGCTTTTCTAAAGGAGACCCCAGCTTGGGGGTCTGCACACATCCCAGAGCGCTGCTGTTCTGCTGCTGTCTCAATCGAAGGGTCCCTGGTGGAATTTCCTTTGGAGAAGAAGAGCAGCCTCAGGGTTTCTTAGGACCCGTTTAAAAACAGTGTCCTGGTTTTGGCTGGCATGGAGCTAATTTTCTTCGCAGTAGCTACTGTGTTTTGGATTTAGTATGGGATTTGGTATGTGAAGAACGTTGATAATAATACACTGATGTTATTAGCTGTTGCCAAGAGATCAAGGACGCCTTCCAGCTTCCCAGGTTTTGCTAGTGTGCAGGTGCCAAAACCTGGGAGGGGCAGAGCCAGTAGAGCTGACCCAAACTGGCCAAGGAGAGTGTTCCGTACCAGAGAAGGCACGGCTGGGGTAAGTGGGGGCCGGCCGGTGGGCCAGAGCCTTCTGTTTGTTCCTGTCCTGGTTGGGGCTGGGATAGGGTTAATTTTCACCAGAAGCTGGCCGGGGTCTATTCTATACCATGTGACCGTCACGCTCACTATTTAGAGGGGGTGACTGGCGGGGCGGGGATCGCTGCTCAGAGCAGGCTGGGCGTCGGGCTGCGGCCGGGAGCGACCTGTCCGGGAAGCACCGCTAAGTACTCGCTGTTGTTGTCATTGTTGGGGTTTCTCGCTTGTTTGTTCTCTTTCCCTTTGTTGCTTGGTTAAACTGTTGTTGTTGTTAACCCACGAGTTTTTGCTTTTCTTCATCCCAATTCTCTCCCCGTCCCACCGGGAGGGGGGTGAGCGAGCGACCGCGTGGCTCAGCCTCCGGCTGGGGCTAAACCACGACAGTCCTTTTTGGCGCCCAACGTGGGGCAAGACAACAGTACTTTTCTATTAAGTGTGCTCTAACTGTAGTAATTACTAAGCGACAAGCTCCTGCACGGGTCAAAAAAGTTTGCTGGCTGCGTTGTTTATCTCTTGACTTTTGGCAACATGTTAATGCGAATGTGGTTTGTTGTGGCACTGACGGTCTCACTGTGCTGGGGGAGCTATCTGGTGGAGAGAATGAGGGAATACATCATCTCCCTCTCCCTACCCAGGGTTAATGTGGACAGGCTTATTACACAGGCTCCTGAGGTCCTTACTCACCCTTGTGTGAACTGCTTGGTATTACTTACTAATATTGTTGGCATGTTATGGGGTTTGTGGAATCTGGTCTCGTCCTGGTGGAAGAGAAGACAACTTTTGGGTGAGGCTATATTGAAGCGTGACCTGAGGCAGCCGGTCCCAGGGTGGCAGGGTGTGTGGAAGGACTTGGGCAGGTTCCTAGGGCGGTTAACACCTCCCATAGCCTGGGACTTTACACCTGAACAAGTGAGCAACCCTAGCAAACTGACACGCCACCTGATAGAAGGGTGCCTTGCCTATCCTAATGAGAACCACCAGCTTCTAGCGTTGTACTGGGGCCTGGCTTGTGCCTATCGAGCCGCAGTTCAGCATTCCCAGAGGACTCCAGTTGAGGCAGGGACCCAAACTGCACCTGAGGACACCATGGTTGAGATAGGGACCCAAACAACGCCACCAACTACAGTAATTGCCCCAGTAGTCAAAAAGAAGCAATGGACAAGGAGGACAACGGGTCCATACCCTCGATTAGTAAGGGAAAAGGAAGAAGAGGAAGGGTCAGATCACGAAGCCGGTCCTTCAACAAGGACATCAGAGGAAGGAATGAGAGAATTTCGACAGGAAGCAGAAACTACCCGGTCCCTGACCTCAGCAGAACTTCGAGACATGCGGAAGGATTACAGCCGCCAGCCAGGTGAGCGGATTGCTGCCTGGCTGCTCCGATGCTGGGATAGTGGGGCCGACAGTCAGCAACTGGAAGGCAAGGAAGCCCAACAGCTGGGATCCCTTGCTAGGAACCGGGGAATTGAGAGAGGAATTGGAAGAGAGGCAGCAATTTGCAGTCTCTGGAGACGACTCCTCTCAAGTGTGAGGGCAAGGTATCCATTCAAGGAAGATCTTGTGAACTCCCCAGGAAAGTGGACCACTGCAGATGAAGGCATCCAGTACCTGAGAGAATTAGCGGTACTGGAAGTCATCTACAGGGATCTAGACAATGATGAGGTCTCCAAAGATCCAGACGATGTCCTGTGCACACGGGCTATGTGGAGGAAGGTGATTCAGAGCGCCCCACCGTCATATTCTAACAGCCTGGCAGCGATGTATTTCCCAGATATTGATACGCCAACTGTGGAGAGAGTGTCGTCTTGGCTCCAAAACTTTGAAGAAAATCTCTGTACCGCCTCATCCCTACGGGCCAGTGCCTTGACTATCAGGAATGCCCCAAGAAATCAGTCCTCTCCTGCCTCAGTTGGAGGGAAAGGGAGCCCCAGACGCATGCCACGTGGAGCACTCTGGTTCTTCCTGCGTGACCAGGGGGAGGACATGAGGAAGTGGGACGGTGAACCCACCTTTAAGCTAGAAGCCCGTGTACGTGAACTGAGAGGGAAGACAGCTGTTAAGAAGGGGCCACCCAAGAAGTCTGTCAGCAGAGTTGCTGTAGAGATGCACGAAGGCAATCGGCGATTTCCCAAACAGAGAAGAACTGAAATCACCTCCCTTGATCCTGAGGAGGGGCCTTCTGGTCTGGCGCTGCAAGGCTCAGACAGGGAATACTCTGACGAGGAACAGGAATAGAGGGTCCCTGCCTTCGGCCAGGAGGAGGAAAGGGATGACCGGGTATACTGGACTGTGTGGGTTCGATGGCCTGGCACATCAGACCCACAGAAGTATAGGGCTTTGGTAGACACAGGTGCACAATGTAGTCTGATGCCATCAGAGCATAGGGGCACGAAAACCATCTGGATCTCAGGAGTGACTGGGGGATGCCAAGAATTGTCAGTATTGGAGGCTGAGGTGAGCTTAACAGGGGACAAGTGGGAAAAGCACCCCATTGTGACTGGCCCAGAGGCCCCTTGTATCCTTGGCATAGACTACCTCAGGAAAGGGTACTTCAAGGACCCAAAGGGATACCGATGGGCTTTTGGTGTAGCCACGGTGAATGCAGAGAAGACCAAACAGCTATCTACCCTGCCTGGCCTCTCAGAAGATCCGTGCGTTGTGGGATTGCTGCAAGCTGAAGAACAGAAGGTACCAATTGCTACCAGGACGGTGCACCGGCGGCAATATCGCACGAACAGAGACTCCCTGGCTCCCATCCGTGAGCTGATTCATCAACTGGAGAGCCAAGGAGTCATTAGTAAGATGCATTCACCTTTTAATAGTCCTATATGGCCAGTACGGAAATCTAATGGGGAATGGAGACTAACAGTGGACTACCGTGGCCTGAATGAAGTCACGCCACCACTGAGTGCTGCCGTGCCGGACATGCTAGAACTTCAGTATGAACTGGAGTCCAAGACATCCAAGTGGTATGCCACCATTGATATTGCCAACGCGTTCTTCTCCATCCCTTTGGCAGCAGAGTGCAGGCCACAGTTTGCTTTTACTTGGAGGGGTGTCCAGTACACCTGGAATCGACTGCCCCAGGGGTGGAAACACAGCCCTACCATTTGCCATGGACTGATCCAGACTGCACTGGAGAAGGGTGGAGCTCCAGAACACCTACAATACATTGATGACATCATTGTGTGGGGCAACACAGCAGAAGAGGTTTTTGAGAAAGGGGAAAAAATAATTCAAATTCTTCTGAGAGCTGGCTTTGCCATAAAACGAGGAAAGGTCAAAGGACCTGCACAGGAGATCCAGTTCCTAGGAATAAAATGGCAAGATGGACGTCGTCAGATTCCAACAGATGTGATCAACAAAATAGCAGCTATGTCTCCACCAGCTAACAAAAAGGAGACCCAAGCTTTCTTAGGCGTTGTGGGTTTTTGGAGAATGCATATTCCAAATTACAGTTTTATTGTAAGCCCTCTCTATCACGTGACCCGAAAGAAGAATGATTTCACGTGGGGCCCTGAGCAACGACAAGCCTTCGAACAAATTAAACAGGAGATAATTCATGCAGTAGCCCTTGGGCCAGTCCGGGCAGGGCAAGATGTTAAAAATGTGCTCTACACCGCAGCCGGGGAGAACGGCCCTACCTGGAGCCTCTGGCAGAAAGCACCAGGGGAGACTCGAGGTCGACCCCTGGGGTTTTGGAGCCGGGGATACAGAGGATCTGAGGCCCGCTACACTCCAACTGAAAAAGAGATCTTGGCAGCATATGAAGGGGTTCGAGCTGCTTCGGAGGTGGTTGGTACTGAAGCACAGCTCCTCCTGGCACCCCGACTGCCGGTGCTGGGCTGGATGTTCAAAGGGAGAGTCCCCTCTACACATCATGCAACTGATGCTACATGGAGCAAGTGGGTCGCACTGATCACACAACGAGCTCGAATAGGAAACCCCTGTCGCCCAGGAATCTTGGAAGTGATCACAGACTGGCCAGAAGGGAAAGACTTTGGAATGTCGACAGAGGAAGAGGTGACACGTGCTGAAGAGGCCCCACCATATAATGAACTACCAGAAAATGAGAAGGAATATGCCCTGTTCACTGATGGGTCCTGTCGTATTGTGGGAAAACATCGAAGGTGGAAAGCTGCTGTGTGGAGTCCTACACGACGAGTTGCAGAAGCCACTGAAGGACAAGGTGAATCGAGTCAGTTTGCAGAGGTGAAAGCTATCCAGCTGGCTTTAGATATTGCCGAGCGAGAGAAGTGGCCAGTGCTCTATCTCTATACCGACTCCTGGATGGTGGCGAATGCTCTGTGGGGGTGGTTACAGCAATGGAAGCAGAGCAACTGGCAGCGCAGAGGCAAACCCATCTGGGCTGCCAAATTGTGGCAAGATATTGCTGCCCGGCTAGAGAAGCTGGTTATAAAAGTACGTCATGTAGATGCCCATGTACCTAAGAGTCGGGCCACTGAGGAACATCAAAACAACCAGCAGGTGGATCAGGCTGCTAGGATTGAAGTGGCGCAGGTGGATCTGGACTGGCAACATAAAGGTGAATTATTCCTAGCTCGGTGGGCCCATGACACCTCGGGCCATCAGGGAAGAGATGCAACATACAGATGGGCTCGTGACCGAGGGGTGGACTTGACCATTGACACTATCGCACAGGTTATCCATGAGTGTGAAACATGTGCTGCAATCAAGCAAGCCAAGCGGTCAAAGCCTCTTTGGTTTGGAGGACGATGGCTGAAATATAAATATGGGGAGGCCTGGCAGATTGATTATATCACACTCCCACAGACCCGCCAAGGCAAGCGCCATGTGCTCACAATGGTGGAAGCAACCACCGGGTGGCTGGAAACATATCCTGTGTCCCACGCCACTGCCCGGAACACTATCCTGGGTCTTGAAAAGCAAGTCTTATGGCGACATGGCACCCCAGAAAGGATTGAGTCAGACAATGGGACTCATTTCCGAAACAACCTTATAGACACCTGGGCCAAAGAGCATGGCATTGAGTGGGTGTATCACATCCCCTATCATGCACCAGCCTCTGGGAAAATTGAACGATACAATGGACTACTGAAAACTACACTGAGGGCAATGGGTGGTGGGACCTTCAAACATTGGGATACACATTTAGCAAAAGCCACCTGGTTAGTTAACACTAGAGGGTCTACCAATCGAGCTGGTCCTGCCCAATCAAAGCCTTTACATACTGTAGAAGGGGATAAAGTTCCTGTAGTGCACATGAAGAATATGTTAGGGAAGACAGTCTGGGTTACTCCTGCCTCGGGCAAAGGCAAACCCATCCGTGGGATTGCTTTTGCTCAAGGACCTGGGTGCACTTGGTGGGTGATGCGAAAGGATGGGGAAGTCCGATGTGTACCTCGAGGGGATTTGATTTTGGGTGAGAATAGTCAATGAATGAACTATTGATAAAACTGAGCAAAGTGCAGCAGTAATGGAAGCAGAACTGGCTTTAGCAACTGGCGCCCATCAACTTCCTCAAGAGATGGACATCTTCAACCCACAGACCGTGGACATGATGCAGCAGCCGAACCAGATACCGTGACTGCAAGTTCCAGATGCAACAATCCAACACTACAGACCATCCTCCCACTGCGTCCAGTGTCACCTGCCGCACCACGCCGAGACCCAGCCCTGTTTCACCGACTGAGCAAACTCCACATCATCTCTCCTGCCCCAAGAGACTATTCTGACAGATGGAGCCTGAAGTCATGGACTAAATGAACTCAATGGACACTTCAAAGGGATGGTCCATAGACTAAGGGAATGATGTCTGTGTGTATATCTATATATATATATATAAAACAGGAAAAGTGGTGGTGATTAATTGGAAAGTGTAGGATCTGAGCGTGACAAATATGGTATAGAATAAGGGGTGGATAATGTCCTGGTTGGGGCTGGGATAGGGTTAATTTTCACCAGAAGCTGGCCGGGGTCTATTCTATACCATGTGACCGTCACGCTCACTGTATAGAGGGGGGTGACTGGCGGGGCGGGGATCGCTGCTCAGAGCAGGCTGGGCGTCGGGCTGCGGCCGGGAGCGACCTGTCCGGGAAGCACCGCTAAGTACTCGCTGTTGTTGTCATTGTTGGGGTTTCTCGCTTGTTTGTTCTCTTTCCCTTTGTTGCTTGGTTAAACTGTTGTTGTTGTTAACCCACGAGTTTTTGCTTTTCTTCATCCCAATTCTCTCCCCGTCCCACCGGGAGGGGGGTGAGCGAGCGACCGCGTGGCTCAGCCTCCGGCTGGGGCTAAACCACGACAGTTCCCTCGCCGGCTCTCTCTCGAACTTGCTGTTCTGTGATCGCTGCTCGGGACGGGCTGTGTTGGTCGTTGGGTGGTGAGAAATTGTGCATCATTCATTTTGTGTATTCTATTATCATTATATCTTTTTTTATTATCATGATTAATATATAATATAATAATTTTTATCTTTTTCTTTGCTGTCCCGGTGAACTGTTTTTATCTCAACCCACAAGTTTCCCTTTCTCTCTGATTCTCCTCCCCACCCCACTGGGGAGGGGGAAGTGAGCGAGCGGCTGAGTGGTGCTGGGTTACCGGCTGGGGTTAAACCGCAACAAACAGACGATGTCGTGTTTGGGGATATTCTGGTTTGAGGTGAGATATGGCCAAGTTCCTATCCAGGGGCATGTGTCCGCCAGCAGCGCGGTGTGCCGTGTGCGTCTGTAAGACACACTTGTGCTCTTCGCTCTTGCCACAGACGGGAGGCGATGAGGTCTGGCACAAACCTTTCTCACTGTGGCCTAAGCCTCGTCGGATCATCTCCAAAACATATATATATCCTGCAGGCCAGGGAGAGGCGGGCAGGAGTTCTACCAGCCGAGCAGGGCCGGGTGAGTGCCGCGTGAGGAGCGCACGCCTGCCACGCAGACAGGGGCCGTGCTGGCGGTGAGCCCACATCAGTCACTGCTTTTCAAATCCTGAGCTCACGTGTCTCCGAAACAGCCTCTGAAATCACAGGGAGAGAACGAAGGTAACCGTGGAAAGCAGAACGGTATCTCGGCGTTTCCTACATACATGTCCCGTGAGTCCAGTCTGGTTGGTCTCTGTTAAAAAAACGGGGTGCGGTTAAAATGCAGATGTCCTTTTATTAATGAAGAAAAACCAGTGACATGCTCTTAAATGAGGGGAACGCATTTATCATTTACTCGGATGAATCGGCTGGCGTTCCTCCCTGCCGCTGCCTCTCTCTGTAGCTAATGAAAATGTAATGCGTGTTGGAGTCATCAGCAGCCAATTTTTGAATTGCGCATTGTACTGAGCGCAGCTTTAATAGCATCTTCCCGTGAAATGACAGGCAGAAATAACTGTCCTTCAGAATGATTTATACCCTGGATTAGGTGCACGTTGTAAAAATACACCAAGTTTAAATCACTGTCAACCTTGAAACAATGGCAGAGAAGGTGGTGACCCCAGTTATAAAGTAAACAAAACAACTCTGTTTCTCCGTAGATTGAACTGCAAGCTGTCTTTAAAAATAAAATCTGTGACTTTAGTGTTGTCTACTTTTAAATGAAATGGGAAATGGGGTGGTGTGTGCATTTCACAATTATGATTCAAAACAGCGGGATGGGAAACCATACGCCACAGCAAAGACTTGAAGCTAAGACGCATTAGTAACCTGCGTTAAGCTGCTGTTAACTGGGGAACACTGATAAGCCGGGAAACTAAAATAGTGCGAGGAAGGCTTTTTTGGAAGGAAGAGAAAAAAAAATGCTTTTACCCACTTGCAGTCTAAAGATTTTTTTTTCTCTTTGCTAAAAGCCACTCACAAATCTGAATATCTCCTTATTCCTCTGAAAGCAGCGGAAAGCCCTTGGCTGTTACTCCGGGCCGCCCTGCCCGGGCTCGTGTCTGCCGTGCCGGGGGCTGGAGGAGCACCGGCCTCCCCGAGCTTTGCCTGGGCCAGGCACCCCGCGGTGCTGTGCAGCCTCACCTCCAGCGGCAGCCCGCGGCCAGGAATGGGTCTGGCTGTCGCTGGGTGAACACTGAAAGACTGAGTGAGTCATGCATAATGGCTGGATTCTGGAAATTTGCCTATTTTCCCAAGCTAATATTGTAACTATTGCATCAGAGCTGCAAACAAATCTGCGTCTCAGCACTGTAATGCTGCGCTTTGTCTCCGAGTAGCTGAAGGTATTTCAGTGACGTGTGTTAATATCTCTTTATCTGGCCCTGCGAGTTGCCGTCGGGACCTTGCTTTGCCGCCTGGAAAGACCCTTCTCCTGGTGTCACGCAGCTCTAATCCGCAGCTCGGCGGGAGCGGCACCGGTGCCTTCCCAGGGCTGGTCCAGGTGGAGCGCGGAGTCCAGTTGCCGTGGCAATGCAGCAGCCCTCCATCATCAGGGCAGTGCTTAATTAAACCCTTCCTTCTTTAGGTGCCTGGGCTCGAGGAGAGGGTCATTCCTCGCTTTCCTTCAGTTTAATATGATTTTGCAAATGTCATTAATTTGCGTTCAGCTGAAAGAGAATGGCTTGAACATGCAGCTCTGTGGCCTGAAATCTTCCTGTTGTTTTGTCTTCTTTGGGGAAAAAAAATCGAAAAACCAAACCCCACAATTGGTGCACCAATTACTGCCCCGCAGATGATGGCCGTGCTGGCTGGAGCCTGGCAGCCCACTTGGCCTAGGGGCATGCGTGTGGCTTTAGTGGCGTGAGAGGGTTAGAGCTCCCCGGGGGATCTGGGAGGTGGGACACAGGTGTCCCCCGAGAGTCGCGGGTCGTTTCAGAGCAGGGTCTGCCTCCTGCCCTGCGCTGCTGTGCGTGCACATGCCATGCCTGTCAAAGTCTGTGTCCACCCTTGCCATGCACAAATCCATGGGTATCCCACGGAATCCTTCTTTCTTTGTCTTTGTGAGCACAGATCCACATGAACGTATGGTAAACGGAGGTGGCAGTAGTAAAAAATACATACATTTTTATGCATAAACGTGCCCAGCGCATTTTCCGAAACTAACTCAACGTACCTGAAGGAGAGCTAATGGAGCCCTTTGTTGTTGTGTGAACAGGTTGGGAAGAGTTGTTGAACCCTGCAGCGCCAAGGTGAGCTACTGCAGCAGAGCCCTGGCAGTGCTGCCGCCGCCGCCAGCCCCTCGGAGAGACAACCTCGCGCGTGGTTCCGGCGTTCGCAGCCTGTGACCTCCCCGGGGAACTGCAGTCCCCTCATGTGGCCGGTCTGGAGGTGCTCCTGGCCAGCAGGATGCTCAGTGACCAGAGACGGCCGTGGCACAGGTAGGCGCTGGGGTGGGAGGGCAGCTCCAGAGGACAAACACGGCGCTGGCGGGGCTTCCTATGGCCGGGACAGCCGCTGTCTTGTCCCTGTGCTCAGGCAGGGCAGTGACAGGGAGGTGCCGAGTGCTTCTGGAGCAGGTTTTGGACTGCGTGGCAGATGGCAAAGCTGCCAGGGGACACAAACCGGGCTGACTCGGAGCGTGCCCCGGAGCAGCTGCCCAGCAGCAGCAGCGTGCACCGGGGGAGACGGCTGGCATCCCACCAGTACGCACCAGTGACAGTCCCTGCACTGAAATACCTGCTGCTCCAGCCACTGGAAATCTTGACCATTTAACCCCTTGTGGCAAGGTCAGAAGTGAAGTCTCGGCAATGTTTCTTTCTCTCAGAACATTTCTTTCCCTCCTGAGCAATAAAAGCAGGAGTAAGACATCCAGGAGGAGCTGCGGATGTGGAAGGAGTGGTATAAATTCAGTGCACGTTGTTCTCGGGGCCGGGATGTATTTCTGTCCAGCTCATCCTTCTTCTTTTGTTTTTCCCCCAGCTGCTCTGCAGAGACAGTTCAATTCCACCAGGAAGACCGAGGGACACACGGTGTCACCGCAGCAACATGACTCACACCAGCCCGACTGTATTTTGGCCTGCTGCCTGTCCTCACCTGGTGCTTGAGAAATCTCCCCGTCACACATCTCCCGGGCATTTCTTTCTCCTGTTAAATGCCATCGGCGCCTGCTCTGAGCGGGCAGAGCAGCCGAGGAGGACGGCTGGGACAGAGCCAGCCCTGTGCTGTGCACGGGCAGCAGCGTCCGGAGGTGCGCAGGCCTGGAAGCATCCTCCCATTTTCTGGCATGGATGGGCAGGACGCTGTGAGGGCTTGGCTGAGGGCAGGCCAGGGGGGAGAGGTCCAGGCAGGGCGGCCAGAGTTAGGGAATGGTCCAGGTTGTGCTTATATGGCCCTTGCAGAGAGCTGCTGCAGTGTGGGGTTAGAAGCAAGGGGAACTAAAAAGGCAAAGGAGGGGAAATCGTAGAATCACAGAATCCCAGAATCCCAGAAGGGTGGGGGCTGGCAGAGCCCTCTGGAGCCCACCCAGCCCAGCCCCTGCCAGAGCAGGGTCACCCAGCGCAGGCTGCACAGGGCCGCGTCCAGGCGGGTTGGAATCTCTCCAGAGCAGGAGACTCCACACCCTCCCTGGGCAGCCTGTGCCAGGGCTCGGGCACCTCACAGCGAAGACGTTTTTCCTCGTGTTCAGGCGGAACTTCCCGGGTTCCAGTTTGTGCCCGTTGCCCCTTGTCCTGTCGCTGGGTACCACTGAGAAGAGTCTGGCCCTGTCCTCTTGACACCCGCCCTGGAGATATTGATAAGCGTTGGTGAGGTCCCCTCTCAGCCTCCTCTTCCTCAGGCTGAACAGCCCCAGCTCCCTCAGCCTTTCCCCACAGGAGAGATGCTCCAGGCCCTCAGCATCTCTGTACCCTCCGCTGGGCTCTCTCCAGTAGCTCCTCATCTCTCTGGAACTGGGGAGCCCAGAACTGGACCCAGGACTCCAGATGGGGCCTCACCAGGGCAGAGCAGAGGGGGAGGAGAACCTCCCTCGACCTGCTGGCCACACTCTTCCTCATACACCTCAGGATGCCGTTGGCCTTCCTGGCCCAAGGGCACGTTGCTGGCTCATGGGGAATTTGTCATCCCCCAGGACTCCCAGGTCCTTCTCTGCAGGAGAAGGTTGGAGAAGAGGCTTAAGATCATCGAGTCCAACCATTAACCCAACACTGCCAAGGCCACCACTAAACCACGTCCCCAAGCGCCACGTTGAAATGAACAGGGTCTCGCTGGGCAGAGCCGGGAGGACCGGCCCTTTTTCGGGGATGATCTATCCCCATCTGCTGAACCGGCCCAGGGGTCCCTCCAGGGAAGCCCGTTACACGGCTGTATTGAACATCGGCGTGCGGCGCCGGGTTGCGTCACAGCTGCTGTGAATATTAATGTGGCCATTTAATGATTTGCCTTTTCCCATGGCACTTCCAGGAATTGTTTTAAATTAATTTTAAAAATTACTGTTGCTGGTTGCCTTTTAGCAGTTTTTGTGCAGCATGAAGTTGGTTTACCCTGACGAGTTAATGCCTTTGTGAATGCTAGTACGTAACTAATCTCACAAGTGCAAAATTAAATATGGTCTCTGTTATTATTATAATCACAATTTGATTAAACAAGTTCTCACTGTTCAGTCCAGAGAAATGGGTGACTCTGCATTGCGCTTGCTCCTGCGTGGTGTTGATCTCTGCAAGTGGAACTGGGATTGATTATGAGGCTATTTTTTCATAAAAGTGCATTATTTTTACAGTCCCTTCGGACACAGGGAACGTATTTTGCACATGGACCTCTCGGCAACCTCTCAAAGACTCCGTATATCAGGATGCAATAGAAACTGATTGGAAGCAGCGGACCAAAAGAAGAGGCAACGTTCTGACACAACGATGGGGCTGCAGCGTGGAAGAGGAGCAGGACAGCACAGCCCAGCTCCTCACATGGATCAGAATATTTTGCTTTTTCTTTTCCATCTTTGGGGCGGAACGGGTACTCCTGTGTACGCAATCCGAGCTCTTTCCAACATCCCGTTTCTGCTCACAGGGCAGAACTTTGGGCTGTTATCAAAACTTTTTTACCACAATTTATATGCGGGAAGGCTGCCAAAGTGTAAATGAGTCAATACTACAGTGGGGAGTCACAAATGAAGTTACTATAGAGGATGGTTAGCTAATTGCAGTTAATTACTTCGAAAACGCAGCACCCAGACCAAACAGAAAGTATCATAAAGAAATTACTTTTTGTCACTTCATGTCTAACGGGGTAATAAGGCCCCAACTATTTTCCTACAACTAATTCTTTGTTTGCTTTACAGGCTGATACCTGCTGATAAGATGCTTTACTTTCAGGTGATAAATTATCTTAATTAACTTTAATTGTTTGCAGACAGTTTTATGCAAATTGAGACATTTAAGGAACAGGAGCAGAGATTCAGCTGTGGCTTGGGAGGTGGCTAAGGAGCACTGAACTTTTCTCGTATCAGTGGGCCTTTTGTTGCTACAAATCTGCACGTGCATCCTGGGGTGGGATGCTGCGGGGAGGTGGGCCCGGGGCACGTGAGACCAAATGCATAGAATCATAGACTAGTTTGGGCTGGAAGGGGCCTTTCAAGGCCATCTAGTCCAACCCCCCTGCCATGAGCAGGGACAACCTCACTAGATCAGGTTGCTCAGAGCCCCATCCAGCCTGACCTGGAATGTTTCCAGGGATGGGGCTTCTAGTACCAAATGCAATCCCAGGTTGTCTTCTTGGCCTTTCCCCAAAGACATCAGTGGCTTCTCACTTCTGGCCAGGCTACACACCGGGGTCTTATTCCAGCCCCTCCCGACAAACAGGAGGCACTATGAGTGTGGGTTATCTTCCTTGTAGCTTTATTTCCATTGCTGTGGCCTGTTTTTATGGGCGACTTTCCCTTTGAAAATCAGGCCATGCCTCTTGCTGGGAATTCTGGTGACTGACAAGGATTTTCCCTAAAAAGGGAAACGTGTACCAAGAGTACATGTAGAATAAAAACACCCTTAAAGTGCATGTGTTCAAGACCGATAAAATATTTTGAGCTATTTACCAGCAAACTGGATGTGCCGGACATCCCAGGTGCCGTCCCGGGTGCCAGGAGGGTGCTGGGCACCCTGTAGCACCCAGCAGTCCCCGGGGGTGCTCGGCTGAGGCTGCCCAGCAGCAGCAGGGCCTGGAGCAGTGTCCCAGGGTTGCAGCAAAACTCTGCTGGCAAGTCAAAACCAGGTGTTTCCAGTTTTCATCAAGGAAACCTTATGGTCGGGGTGTGGGGCCGGGCTGGGGCTGCAGAGCAGAGGAGCGGGGTGGGAGAGCTGCGGGTGCCCTGAGGACAGCCCTGTCCTGCTGGAGCGGGTAAGTGCTGTGCTTTGTGTATTTATTCCTCTTTTTTATTTTTTTTTTCTTCTGGTTGATGTTTCTGCTGCTTTTTCTCTGGCATTTCAGCTTTCCCCATGTGTTTATGTGCTAGGGAAGAATGAATCGTTGGATTTAATGATGGGAGGCTGAGCTCCCCCAGAACTCGCTTCTTGCTGTTGTGGGTATTATGTGTTGATGTTTTTAGTGCCAGATTAAATGCCATTTGGGTATTAAAGCTCTCTGTCTCTGGAATTAAAGAGAGGCACCTAGGAACATTATACTTAGTGCTTTCTTTTTTTAATGTAGGATCTCAAAATGTTAATCAGATGAGCCTGTGGCGTACAGCAGCCCTGGGACTGGCTGCTCGCTTCACGAGATAAGTCTCCTTCTAATAATAACTTCAGCAGAGTGAAAATGTGTTTTCATTTAATAACTCGGGAGGAAAGTGCAATGTTAAGATAGGGGGAAAGCTGCTTGTTCCAGGCTACTAGAAGAAAAGAGACTGAGCGTTTCGAAGGAATGACACTGTCCTCTTGCTGTGGTTCATTGGCTCGAGCTGGCAGTTGGGGGGTTTGCTCTTTGCTGCAGAACTTTTGCTGTGGGGAAGACAATGAGCTGCCCAACTGCTTGGGCACTTGAGCTTGGAGTGAAATGGTTGGTTTGGTACTTATAAATACAGTTTAAGGGAGTTTGTTTTTACCGCAAATCAAGTTGCAGCAGGTGAGGTGCATTTTGACTTAAATGCAGGCAGCAGTTGTTTGCTTTCCCTTTGGAGGGTAATTTGCTGTAGCAGATCCACAAAACCCCACTTTAGTGCCAGCAGCACGACGGAGAGCAGTTCTGTAACCTAATGAGTTAGGAACTCCGAAGCAAGGCCCTGTCCTTGCAGGAAGGAGTTCGGATGCCCG
Organism: Phoenicopterus ruber ruber; assembly: GCA_009819775.1. Lineage (NCBI taxonomy): Eukaryota > Metazoa > Chordata > Aves > Phoenicopteriformes > Phoenicopteridae > Phoenicopterus > Phoenicopterus ruber. The sequence continues at coordinate 1,734,804 of CM020219.1, forward strand.
GTTCTGGTGGCCTTGCAAGGTGGTGAGTGCCGAAAGCACAGGACCCCAACGTGTCTCTAAATCGGCACAGCTGGGCTGCATCGGGCTCGCCAGCACCGGCCGTTTTGCAGAGCAGCCCCACCTGCTTGCTGGCCCCTTTCATCGTGGCCGTGTCCGTGTGTCCCCTGTGTGCCTGGGGACTGTGCGTTGCTCTGACCCGCTCCCCTCTGCCCGACGAGGGAGGAGGCGGCAGTCACCTGGCGAGCTCCGAGCTGGATCCTCTGCAGCCACCTACGCGGTGCCAGCCCAGAGAAGAAAGAAAATGGAACGTATCCATTCCCCGTCCTCCCCACCCTTCAGGTGCCTGGCTGTCCCTAAAAATGGGAAGGAGCCTGGACCAGCGGCTCGCAGTTGGGTGCTGAGCTCTGTATCGCCGTAGCTGCCCGCGGTTGCGTCTGCAGTGGTGTTAGTGCCTTCCTCGCGTCGTGCTCAGCCCCGTGCCTTTCGTAACACAGCTTGGCGTCAACACCAAAACCACCTTAAACAAATTACAGTGAGCTGTGAACTTTGTCAGGAGGCTTGAAGTTTTGCTTTTATGGTTTCAAAATGTTAGTGTTTTTCAAAAAATACGAAGGCAAGCCTGCTTTCCTTGGCTCTCCTGCGTGGCTGGTCGGACTTGGGTGCCGTCTGCGTGGTGGTTACGGCCTTTGATGTTGGGGAGGATGAGCAAGGACAAACGGACCAAACTCCTTGTTCTAACTGGCAAACGGGGCTGCTGCTTTGGCTCCAGATCCGCAGTGGGTTTGAAAGTTAAAGCATTGCAGCATTGCCCAGATCTGGCCAGTTGGTCTTTCGAGGTCCCTTCCAGCCTTTCATGGGAAAGGGCGCTGCTATGAGGTTATCTAGGTATATCTTTATCTTGCTGCTACTTGGAAATGCAACCCAGTAGCAGAACAAGCTTTGCAGAAATGAATGTAGTCTACTCTTGATAGCGGCTGATATTATTAAATAAAAATCCTATTAATTTCCTTTATTCTCCAATTTACTGAGGAAAATATTAGATTGTCATGGAACTAAATTAAATCTCATGAAAAGTATAAGTGAAAATGAAAACCATTGACGTTAAAACAACGTTTTATTTTAGTCAATACCCAGAACCTGAACATTTTTTTCTCAAAACTTTTCATTTGCTGTAACCTTGGGCTTTGGCTTGTCGGAATATCCAGGGTTCCCTTAAGTACTTTCTACTTAGTCAAAAGCTGTTTAACCATCAAGCTTCACTGATGAGCATCAGGTATTTTAAAGTCTGAAATCCTCACGCTGCTATCATGTTTTATTTTCCTGTACACTGGCTTTACCTTGTGTGCGTGGCTGCCGCCAGGTTACGTACACTCGCATCCAAAGATGCTGGGGAAAATGAGACAGCTCTGTCTGTGCGTGTCCAGCAATATTGCTTTTCACAGCAGGGGAACCGCGCTAGTCCCCCCGAACGGCGTCAGCTCCTACACGAGTGAAGGAGACCCGCGAGGGTTAGAAGGTGGTTTTCACAATTAGGCTTTTCATATATATATATATATATATATACACACACACGTATGAAAAAATATTTTGTGTGAATTTGAGACGAAGTTAAATGTACACTCTTTAATTCCTACTATAGACAACTTTTTTCCTTATTTCGAGTGGAAAAATATTTCTTTTGACCTGTGATCTTTTCTTGCAGCAATTACCTTTGTGACCTTTTCTTGTGGTTTAAAGATTGAAAACAATAATAGTTTCTCAGTCTTCGTAGCTTGTAATCTCTACTTACGATTCAGAAAGCAGAAACGATAAACTATGATTTATTTGCCGAGCAGTTACAGCATGCCGGTGATGCTTATTTAGGCTATTCTCTCCCCTTTGCTTGACCCCATGTCTAACAAAGTCTGTTACCCAGCCTCAGCCATCTGGCTCTCTAAAAGAGCGCATTGGCATGTTATGCAGCTCTCTCGACCGAGAGGAGGCACGTACCTCCCAATTCCAGTAAAATGGGATGTGCTTTTAAAAAGGTTAGACATCTGAGCAAAGACTGACATTGGGAGAACTTTCTTCTCTGCAAGCCTGTTTGGATCGAATACGCAGCGTTCCGTAGGGAGGGGACAGCTGAGCGTGCGGGTTGCAGCCCAGGTCTTTGTGTGTTAGTACTTTGCGTGCTTTAAAAATTATTTGCAGCAAATTAAGAAGCATCCTCTGATCTGCAGAGGAAGCTGCTGAAATTGTGTTTCTTTCCTTTTCCTCGATCATAATTGTTATACAAGGTACTGTTTGAAACCAAGTATTCTGTTTTTTCTTTTTTCACTTAAAATTCTTGCATTGCCTGAGTTTTTATCTTTGTTTCTTAGGTTTGATTTAACCCCAGTTAAGTGTGAATCTGGGGTCAATGAGAGAAAAGGGGTTTAAAATGGAGTAAATCCAAAGAGACGACGTACGTGGCTGCGTGCGGAGCGTTGCTGGCGCTGTGCGGCAGGAACCAGCCCAGGAGAGCCCTCGGCCCCTCTTCCATCGCCCAGCGGTGTTGGTCGGGTGGGTTTACCACTATAGATACGTGCTCTGTAGGTCTACAAGCTGCCATCCTTCGCTGCTGCGGTCCGCGTGCCTCCATAGAATCGTTTAGGTTGGAAGAGACCTTTAGGATCTCGAGTCGGGCTGGCTAGCTGTTAACTTGGTGGGAATTCTTGACGTGGTGCTTTAGCTGTCACCCAGGTGGCTTTGCTGTAGGTGTATCGGCATCCTCTAAAAGTGAGAAACGAAGGAAGTGTAGCAGAATGAAGAGGAGTCGATAAAGAATGAGATTTGAAAACTGCCCTGTTGTTTAAACGATAGGTGTAATTTTCCATCAGGCAGTGCCAGTTAGGAAAATGGATGGGAGATGGAGATGGATGTGTTCGTGGGCGCAGCGTGGGGCGAGCGCGCCCTGTGCCTGTGCTCGGTCGCCGCTGGGGAAGGGTAATGACGGCGGGAAGGGGCCGACACGCAAACAGTCGGGTGTCGCTGCTGGAAGCCGGCTTGTGTTTGGTGAAATGCGCGTCTGGCGCAGGGCACAAAAAGGCGGTGCGGGTAGGAACCCCGCGTGCGGCGTTACCTGCGTAAAGCACTGAACTGCAATTCTCTGCTTTCCCTTCGGCTCGCTCGGGCGATACAGGAATGCGGCAGAGGCTCGGGCAGCCGCGGCGCTGCCTGCACGTTCTCAGGTGCATTATCCCGTCGCCGCAGCTCAGCCCACGCTTCGTCCCGTGCAACAAATGCAAGAGAACTGGCATCCGTGGTAACTGCTATTCCAGTTCTGGGTTGCGTTGGGGTGTTTTCCTTCCAAAAATGCCAATGGGAAGTACTCCCGAGTACTCCCTCCCAAGGAACAGGCGACAGGACAAGAGGAAACGGCCTCAAGCTGCACCAGGGGAGGTTTAGGTTGGATATTGGGAACCATTTCTTCCCCGAAAGGGCTGTCAGGCCCTGGCACAGGCTGCCCAGGGCAGTGGTGGAGTCCCCATCCCTGGAGGGATTGAAAAGCCGTGTAGATGTGGCGCTTGGGGACATGGGTTAGTGGTGGCCTTGGCAGTGCTGGGTTAACGGTTGGACTCGATGATCTTAAAGGTCTCTTCCAACCAAAATGATGCTATGATTCTATGATTCTATATAAATTGAAGGCAAAGCCATGGGCAGTTCCCAAGGGTCAGAGGGAAAGGGCTGCTGAAGGAGGAGGAGTCCTGGTCCTGTTGTGTATAAAGTGATCGAAAGCCAGAGCATTTGTACAGCATTTCATCCCTGCCTGAAGCCGCCTGCACGTGGCAGCTGCAGAGGTGTTTTAGCATCAGCAGCTCAATGCTTGAGATAACCGTAAATTCAATGTCATCCTGACACTTTCTTCCCTATAAATGATGCAAAAGAGCCTGGGAACCCTTTCTCTGTATCATGAACACGTACCTGTTGCCTTTGGTTCACCTGTGGATTCTCTCACCCAAATTCTGTTAAGGTGACAGATGTATTTTATTATGGCTTTTGGCTGTTTAAAAGCAGCATGCTCAACACGAATGTCTTCCCGAGGTGCAGGACTCTGGCTCTCCCCTGCTCTAGCAGGCGATCTCCTTGAGGTGGACTTTTCCAGAGCCTTCGAGGGAAGCAGGGAGACATCTCTGCTGAAAACCTGTACAGGGATTTCTTGAAACACTCTAATTACTCTTATAAATTCTGTAATGTGAATATGTGTTCCTCTTCTGCACATGCAGATAGTTTATATCTAAATAAAAACTTCTGGAATAATTTCCCTATGCCAGGATGGATTTTGTACTAATTTGGAATCAAAGGACCTTAACATAATTGCTTATTCAAATAAGAACCCAGTTGCATATAAAATATTAATTGGGGAATTAATTGCTTATCTAGCAATGGTAAAATAACTGTTTCATGAATCTCAAAGATGAGAACGACCTCTCTAAGGACTACTAAAATGAAGAGACCGCATTGTCTTTAAGGTTTGCTTAAGTTTAAAGGCTCTATTTAAGAATTATTTAAGAAAAAACCAAAACTATTGTAGCACAAAAAGCCTTTTATGCAGGAAATAGGAGTGTTTGAACAGAAATTCAGCTGCTGTTAAAACCTCATGGAACTTGAGGAAAACTTCAGGAGAATAAAGTGCGTTAAGAATGCTCGAGTCCTAATTGCAGAGGTTCTCTGGGGACGTCTTGTGACACAAAAGACAAGCAGGGTGACTGCAAAGCTGCAGAATCGTAACTTCCACGTTTGTTTGCAGGCTGATAATGTTGCCAGGGCTACGAGTGGCGACAACAGCTACCACCCTGCTCCTAGAAATTCTTAAAAATAGGTTTCTTTGGTACCTTCAGGGAGAGGTCACGAGAAAACTATACATGTCTTTCTAAATCATTGGTTTGGTGTTGCGTTTTCAATACGCGTCACTTGTGTGTTGGTGTCTGGCGTGGGCGCCCGTGCAGGGCTTGGCGCAGCGTGAGGAGGGGGCACGTCCCGCCCCGCGCGGTTCTGCAAGCCGGTGACCCCCTGGTGCTCGGCGCCGCTGATCTCTGCAGCGACGCTGCCGAGGCGTCGAGCGTGGGCCGTGACAAGGGCATGGAAATGCTGTTGGTGCTTTAGGCGCAAAGTGCCTGGCGTTCTCTCCGCCGGCCAATGCTCACCGAGAAGCAGGACGGCGCTGGCTGGGATCGAGACGTCTTTTCATTTTGATAAATCTACCTTGGGCACTTGCTTTGAGTTTCAGAGGCGTAGCGTATTTGCTCATTTCCCCCACCCTTCAAGACCGTTCCATACCACGAGGTGCTTTGTTTTATTTAAGGCGTTGCTGGGTACTGTCTAGCTTGTAAATGACTTCTTTAAAAGCCATATTTACCAGAGGTACTTTAACTTTATTGGTTAAGATCACTTTTAGTCTGCCCATCTAGACACTGCGCAGTATACTTACGGCAAACCAGGCAGGTTTAATAAAACAAAATTCTTGGCAGGTTTAGCAGTCAGTAATAAACTGAGAGAGGAATTGCTGGTCTTCTAGGGATAATGGGGCGAAAGTAAATATTGAGGAACTTCATGTGTGTGTTCCTGGAGAGTCTGGTCATCTCCTCTCCAAATTTCTGAAGGAGCTTGCACATCAGCAGTAAGCACAATAGATTATTTTTGGGGGGTTCTTTAGGTAATTTCACAGGAATATAGTGATGGAGCTGTGAGACTGGAGGGCTGTAAATATGGTATCTCCTTAAGAAGGGGCAAGGAAGGGCATGGTTACAACTACAGGCTTTTCAGCTGGCGTTATTAAGCAAGACTTCATACTGGTCTTTTAGGACAGTATAATTATAGCTAGAAAGAGGGGAAAAGACGCATTTTCCCTGGACTTACCAAAACCAGCCTATGTCAGGTTTCCATCCCGAGCTGGCTGCCCGGCCTGGCCACAGCCGCTCGCTGATGCTCCGTCTTGGATCGTCTGGCGGCAGCTCTGCCTGCTCGAGCCGTGCCCGAACGGAACCGTGCGCTCCCGCCCCAGGTAGCGTGCTGACCCCGCTGCTGCGACCCGCGGTGCCTGCAGCGTGCGTGCCGCCTCGGGTGCTTTTTTGCACAACGTACATGTTTCCCTCAGTGGTACGTTCCTCTTCCAGTGCTCTGACGACAGCTGATTTAATTAAGAAAGTACATCAATCACTCCTGTATAACTACTGCTTTTCCTGTTTGCTGGCAATAAAAATCTGCCTCAAAGTGAGAACCATTAACGTTGTCATCTTCCCTTATGGGAAATATCTTGCTCATGAATTTAACCAAAAATAAGAATAATAATGAAACTGGGATGAGATTTGAGGGCAGGAACAAAGAAAAGGGAAACCTGGCTATCGTGGCGATCATAAAGTATACGTCACATTTGTCAAAAGTATATCCCTGGACCGCAGGAAGCAGGAGGAAAATGGATAGATTTATAGAGAAATAAATTAAGAGATTATTTTTTTCCTCAATGACAGTAATGGAGAACTTGTGGGTGGCACCTTGGTTTTTCTAATCAGAGCCTTGTCATTTTGGGTAGTCTTGATGTTTTGTCTATAACGATTTTCTGGAAAAATACGAATTTAGCGCCAAGGCTTCCTTTGGTCAGGGAGGGCTTGACTCGGCGCCGTGCTGGGAAGCGATGTATTGTGGTTTTGTCTGAACTGGAAAAGCACGGAGTGCCCTTGGGAGGCAGGACGGGTGGTGGCAGTGGGCGATGTCCGTATTGTCCAAATTGGGCTGCTGGATGTTGTTCCCCGGTAAGCCCCGACTGCGGGGTGGCAGGAGCCCAGGCGGAGCTGGGAGCTTCCCTGCCGGCAGGTTGGCTGTGTCCTCGCCCACCGCTGCCTCCAGAAACACATAGTGCCCTCCCTGGCAAAATTCGTTAGATAAGGGGCTGTGTGACTCTTGAGCACAATTAAGCCTTTCGCGTGGCCACGGGGGGTGGTCCTGGTGGCAGGGACCTCTGCAGGGGTGATGGCCGGGAGGGTCTGCTGCACTGGGCGTCACGTTGACGGACACGTTGAAATTTGGGGTAGGGGATCACAGGAGAGAGAAGGGAAAGGGGCTGATTTTTGGGACGTGTATGGAAGGCATTTTGAGGGACCTTGGGTATCTGTCAGCCTTTTCTCCTTTGGCTTTTTGTGCTCCTCGTGCACAGACTTGGATGCAAACCCATCCGTCTGCTCGTGGTGGCTCCATCGCTCACAGCATGCTCCAGCTAGGAAGGTCTGTTCCTCGCGGTGCCCCCAACTCGCTGGGAACGGATGAGTCTGGCGGGGAGAGAGCAATCTGCGTTGGTCATCTCCTACCTGCTGGGCCTGCGTTTAGCCAAGGCTGACACGATCTCTGTGCGCTGAGGGGGTCAAGGACCGGGCAGGGGCGGCTCCTCCGGCAGCACGTGGCCCACGCTGGACTCCTCAAGCCGATCGTGTTTATTTTGGTGCCAGAAGTGGAAATTTTGCTAATATTTTTTTCCTCCCCTGTCAGTGCTTGCTATAGAAGTATGGGACCAAGGGTGATATTAAATCTTTATAGTAAGGCCATACAGTGTTGCCTGGTGGGCGTCAGCTCAGGGTGGTTGGCAGGACTGATGCAATCCATCTCGTACATCCCATGGCTGACGCTTGGCGCGGAGGCTCTTGCACTCGCTTCTCTCTCGTGGCAGTGAACAGCGGTGCTGGATAAAGCTGGGAACGACTAAAGCAGATCCAGAGCGAAGTGACCTCGGAGCATATGGATCCTGCATCATCAAAATGTGCCTGCTTTGGCAGCATGCGTCAGCAACAAGAAGTACCTCGGCAACTTACCCCTTTTCTCAGCACGCTTAAATATGTACCGAAATCCAGTCGATATCCCCAAAACGTCCTCTGCTTTGCAAATCCAATGCATGTCCCCAAAACTTACTCTTTTGCAAAGAAGAGCTGGTTTCTCAAATGTGGCCTCTTGTCTCCTGGCTGCTTCGGTGCAGAGGGAGGTGCCCCGTCCGAGTCACAGCTGGGACGTGAACAGGCTGAGTTCGGTGCTGTTTGACGGGGGAGGATAAGAGAAATGTCTTTTCCGGAAAGTGCAAGTAAATGAAAATGGAGCTTTTTGATAGTTTTGGTGCTAGTACTGATATTTTTTCCTTTCGGCAGCGCTTTTTTTTTTTCCCCCCCCCCCCACTGAAATAACAGAAATCTGATATGAACGTAAAAAAATGGGCTAAATAGATATTAAAAAAAAAAAGTCCAGGGGGGTTGATGAATATTTGGGGTAAAAAAAAAAGGCAGCAGTGCTGCATGACTGCACAGGCAGGACCTTGCGGGTTGGGAGCTCCAGCTGGGGTCTGCAGTGAGCTCTTGGGGCAGGTGAGGTCCCCGTGTCCCCCCAAACTGGGCTGCCCCAGCCAGAGCGCGGGCCTGGGAAGGCATCCTTGCATCCTTCCCCTCGAGGCAAGGTCTGAGGCCACAGCGTCCGGTTCTGGGCCCTGGTACAAACGAGACAAGGATGTGCTGGGTCTTACAATAGAGCATCTTCCTGCTGCCAGCAGGAACCTGATGGGGATGTGTCGGTGAGATCTGGGCTCATCTCGGCGTGGTGCAGGGACAGGAGGAGAGGGAACAGCACAAGTCACACGGGAAGATTGTATTAAATGTTAGGAAAAACTCTTTCCTCATGAAGGCAATGAAACACTGGCACGGACACCTGGGGAGGCTGTGGTACCTCGGTCGTTGGGGATGTTCAGATCTCGCAGGGGCAAAGGCTCTGGGCTTGTAGCGTTTGCTGTGTTCTGATCACAGCTGTTTGAAATGTTTCGAGTGCAACAGCTCAAGATGGTCAAATAGTTATAACCGTGTGGGTAAACTCAGCAGTGTTACTAGTCTGCATGTAATAAAGCTATTTTTTTTTTCTTTCTCCCTGCCTTTTGCATTGCGAAGGCAGAGGAGAGAAGAGGGAATTACAATGAAACTTTCCTTCCTTCCTTATCGTTGCATTGAGCTTCTCTGAGTCAAACCTGACAGCTTGAAAGATGCCGTTCTGCTGGAGTTTATGTTCTGTAAACACAGAGATGAAATGGAGGCATTCGTTTAATACTTGACTGAGTAACACTTTAAAAACTTCATAAAGGTGCATTATCAACTTTCAAATGTTCCTCTGAGAACATACCTTCCACTGGTTCCAAATACTGAAACCGAGCGTACAAATGAGATCCATTTAGAGGCGTTTTAGTGAAGAAATCTCTTGCTTGGAGTATTAGTGGTGCTGATCTGACTGAAGTTGGTTAGCTGACAGAGGACCTGGTGTAGCAGAGGCTCCTCCAGCACGGCGTGTCCCTGGCTGCTTGTGTTTCTGCCACAGAAGGACACCTCTCCTTTGGGTTGTCCCCTAGGTATAGATCCATAGCTTCAGGTGGCCGCAGAGTCCCTTCTTTAGTGCTCTGAATAGGAACAGAGTGTTCCTGCGTCCAGTTCTGGGCTCCCCAGTTCAAGAGAGACGAGGAGCTACTGGAGAGAGCCCAGCGGAGGGTACAGAGATGCTGAGGGGCCTGGAGCATCTCTCCTGTGGGGAAAGGCTGAGGGAGCTGGGGCTGTTCAGCCTGAGGAAGAGGAGACTGAGAGGGGACCTCACCAACGCTTATCAATATCTCCAGGGCGGGTGTCAAGAGGACGGGGCCAGACTCTTCTCAGTGGTGCCCAGCGACAGGACAAGGGGCAACGGGCACAAACTGGAACCCGGGAAGTTCCGCCTGAACAGGAGGAAAAACGTCTTCGCTGTGAGGTGCCCGAGCCCTGGCCCAGGCTGCCCAGGGAGGGTGTGGAGTCTCCTTCTCTGGAGATATTCCAACCCGCCTGGACGCGGCCCTGTGCAGCCTGCGCTGGGTGACCCTGCTCTGGCAGGGGCTGGGCTGGGTGGGCTCCAGAGGGCCCTGCCAGCCCCCACCGCTCTGGGATTCTGTATAGATGGGCACTTACGGGCTACTGACAAGGACGGCTCAAGACCTGGAGAGATCTCTGTGCATGGAAAGACCTGGAAAAAATTTTCAGCCTGATAAAAGACACGAGAGGGATATCGGAGAAATCTATAGGGCCGGAACCTATGGCGAGGGACTGGGTAGCAATTGCCTCGCTGATACAAGACTATCAAAACTATTTATTTGCAGGGATGGAATGAGCGTAATCTACGACAACTGAAGGGAAATTATAGCTTTTCCCACCTCCTTTAGCAGCACACAATTCTTGAACAACTGATGCAAGGTTATTTTATTATCAAGGAGAAGAGAAAGCACTTGGTTATGGCTGGAAGCCTGTGTAATTCTGAGAAATGTGAAAAACTTTGTAAACAAGCAGGAAACCAAAGTCAAAATTAATTCCAACCCAAAGCTGCCATAAAAAGGAATAGTCAAGAAATCACTGATGCATTTTAATAACTGCTAAAAGGAAAAGGATAAAGACAATATTAATTTTATGACTAATTTTTTACACTCCAGTGACCATAAATTTTTGTAATTGTATTTACTGGGCTTGGCTGTGTTGAAAGATAAGGGATAATTACATTCTTGCCTGATGGGAAGGAGCCTGCAAAATTATACCTTTTTTAATATGTTAACAATACTGTAATATTAGGGAATTCAATCTGATATTAATTAATGACAGGAGAAAACATTATCAATGAGTAAGTTCCACAAACTTGGTCTGTGTTCTGAGAACTGAAAGTGGTTTTGTATTTCCACTGTAATTGCAATTTTGGTCGGGCCTGACAAGCCCCAGCCCTGTAGCTGGGTCGCTGTTGCACTTGGCCTTGTTGAACTTCATGAGGTTCGCACAGGCCCACCTCTTGAGCCTGTCCAGGTCCCTGTCCAGGTCCCTCTGGATGGCATCCCTTCCTTCCAGCGTGTCAACTGCATCACTCGCTTGGTGTCGTTGGCAAACTTGCTGAGGGTGCCCTCGATCCCACTGTTCATGTCGCCGACGAAGATGTTAAACAGCACTAGTCCCAGTACCAACCCCTGAGGAATGGCACTCGTCTCTGATCTCCACTTGGAGCCACATTGAGCCGTTGACCACAACTCTTTGAGTGTGACCATCCAGCCAGTTCCTTACCCACTGAGTGGTCCATCCATCAAATCCACATCTCTCCAATTTAGAGACAAGGATGTCGTGCGGGACAGCATCCAATGCTTTGCACAAGTCCAGGTAGATGATGTCAGTTGCTCTTCGCTTACCCACCAACTCTGTAACCCCATTGTAGAAGGCCACCAATGGCTAATGGTTGTTGGTGTAATGGAGAAGTAATGCCCTACTGGTTGCTAAAAGCCTAGTCATAGGAAAGTCCAAATTTTTTGTCATTCTTGATCATAGAATCATAGAATAGTTTGGGTTGGAAGGGACCATCTAGTCCAACCCCCCTGCCATGAGCAGGGACAACCTCACTAGATCAGGTTGCTCAGAGCCCCATCCAGCCTGACCTTGAATGTTTCCATGTTTGATGTAATGCAGTACAATCTTAACACAAGAAAGAAGAGTTGCAAGTGTGACGGGAGTGCTCACAGCTATTGCTGTGTCCTTGTCCATCGCCTCAGCTGTAGTGGGCACCCCCGTGCCTCCATACTTGGGAGTTACGGTCCCCTGTGGAGCGTGGGGACCAGGCAGCGCAGAAGGGGCTCGTTTGGCTGCTGCGTCCTCTGCACCCACCGTGGGGTGGGAGTGTGCTGGGACTGAGCATCCAGAGGAGTGTCCTGGTTTTCCCGTAGCTTATCGCAGCGTTACCTCCGAGGTGGGATGTGCCTGCCACGGTTTGGTGCCGAAACAGCTCAGTCTCCTCTGCACATCTGCGCTCTTGTGTTTTCTTGCTTTTCTCTCGCCTTTGTTTACCATTTTGCACCCACTGTAGAGTTAATGTGTTTACGCCTTCACTCAAGTGTTGTTTACTGGTCTTACAGGAGAACCACAGTATCAAACGCTTGGTTTGAATCAGTCGTAATTCCTGCTAGACCCATGTACGTGTGCTTGCATGTATATGGGACTGTAAACGCACACAACTCCAGATTATCTATTGATCTTCCACGGGACTTTACATGATACTTAAATTTATCTCCCCTTATTTTAGCAGGTATTGGAACCAGCTTCTCTGGCTTTTCATTTCTCTCCTTTTTCTTGAAGACTGCATTATTAAGTGTTCTTAACTCATAAATGCATGTGCTCCTCGTAAGTGTTTAAAACCAGCAGTCTGTTAGGAAGATCGTTACTTCCTAATGCCTTAATTGCCAGGAGGAGCAACTCATCCAAATATATTGGTTACCTGAATCTATTTATGTGCTCTGTGAAAATAGACTGTGTATGGGAAGGTGTCCAGCCCCCCAGAAGCCTTTGGTTCTGGGCTGAGACAATCCAGGTTCAGGAAGGGACATAACTTCAAAAGGTATCTGTAAGGTCAGGTGGGGGTGGCTTCTGAGAAGATGGGAGCAGAAAGAGGCACGAAGAGAAACGGCTTTACTGTCCCTTTTGTGCAGAAATGTTGTTTTATATTACTCTGGAGGGTTTGAGGGTGAGTGTTTGAGTCTCAGTTGACGTACCAGGTACCAAGAGAAGGGTTTGAAAGAGTTGGAGCGGCTCTGGGTCTGCTGGGTCTGGTGACAGGCTGCTTCTCTCCCTTTCTGCCACCAACTGCGTGACCGTGCTGGGTGAACTGCAGTGGCTACTGGAAAAGAGAACCTGTTTCAGCCTTCCTAATTTTGCTTGATGTCCCTAGCAATTTGGCTGAACAATAGAAAGAAATATTGATAGAAATTGTGTTGGAATAATTGTGGTGTTCGGGGGAGGGGGGGATTGGAGGGTGACGAAGGGTAGCAAGAGACAGCAGTCTCTGGGAAGATGCTGAGGTGCCCCGCCAGGAAATCGCCTGAAGGATTGCGTCTGATCTTTTGACCCAGGTAGTCTCCTTTGGATCAGAGCTCAATCTTCTTGTCCCAAAGATGTAAAACCTCTCCCCGAGCTTGCTCTCTATGATGGTGTAGTGTTGCCGACCTCAGGCCTGCGGTGTCACGTTGGCCTGTAGCAGGGACCTGGGACTAAATCATGCCCGTAAACCCTTCCTCAAGACTAATTGTCATGGCTTCAGTGCGGTCCCGTTGCTCCTGCCGAGAATGAAAGGAATGACTGAAGGCTTCCAGTGTCTTTTCCTTTCCTTGAGGGGACAGTCCAAAAATATCCCAATTAGAGTTTATTGTACTGCGAGGAGGGTGGCTGCTCCTGCCTTAAATGGCTCCAACGTAAGTGTGAAATAAGAGGTAACATGACACGCAACCAACGGCCAGGGTATTAAAAACTTGGCAATTAAATGCACTGAGTGGGGTCGCCTCTGCTGCTGCGTGTTACGATGCAGAGGTGGGCTCTTGCACTGGCGCTTGTACGTATGACGCTCCAGTAGTTTGAAAGTGGGTCCTTCTTGGATGAAGGAAAATGATGCACATAAACCATGGAGGGGCCTCTGTGTGAGTCCCAGCTCTGCTGCCCGGTTCCTCCTTGGCTTTGGGTGGATCTTTTATCAGGTGTAATCACCCATCTGTACAGCGGGAATTACTCCTCCGCTTGCTCTCAGGTAAAGTGACGGTCTCAAGTGCAAGTTGTTTAGCTTGGGTAGGCTGGTGAGGTGCACAAGCAGCAGTAGTGCTCCTTGCCTACGGGTCCGTACTGGGGTTGAGTTGCAAGAGCTGGTGAGAGCTGAGGCCACTCAGGACCTTGTGGGTGTGGGAAGCTGTGGTGGCTCCTTGTCGCCTGGATGTCACGATGTGACACTCTGGGGATGAATTCTGGACTCTGCCACCAACAGGTAAAGCTGAAATGATCTTGCGTGAGCTGCTGCTGTTCACTGGAGCCACTGTGTAGTTGTGAGCACCTTCCAGAGTAGTGAGGCAGAAAGCTCACAAGATACAACTGTTTGGAAAGTAAGACCTATAATGAAACACACTTGGGAAAGGGTGGTTTCCTCAAACTGAGAGGGGTTCCTGAGGAGTGCAACAATCACCTTGACTGCTCAGCAGGGTTCAGGAGAGAGTTGGTTGTTTAACTTCCTTTAAGCAGAGTAGAAGTTACTTGATTATTCTCCATAAAACTCTCAAAAAATCCACCTCTTAAAGTTTAAACATCTTGAAAGAGGGGCTGTTTCCAGTTTGTATCCTCTGGAGAAGGCAGATAGCATCACAGCATGGCCGTTTGGAAAGCCTAAACGGGCGAGGATGGGAGAAACATCTTTCTGTGGCTCCCACTGAAACTATTAAAATGTTCAGACTATAAAGCCTGGTTTGTTTTTCTGACTTGCTGTGCTATTCCTCCTCTGCTGCTACCTGGGAAAGGAGGAGCCAGGGGATTTGACTGCATGCAAAACAATCCTGGTTTTCCTCCTAAAACTACCTTTTCCAGGCTGGGATGAACCCAAAGTTTGCAATGGGAACCTATAGCAGGGCACTGCTGGGAGGTGTTCGGGGAGGGGCGGGAGAAAATAGAAGAATACGTTAGCTGTAATTTGGTGAAATAAAAAAGGCAGAGGAGCATTGAATGCAAGAAAATCAGTATTGACATTAGCTAAGAACCTTCCATTTTATGTCAGGAAGTCAATAATAAGGTATAAAGAGCAGGAAGCTTCAGCAAACTCCCGCCTCCTTTTGCTCTTTAGAAAAGGTAGTGAACTTTATTCAACTTCTTCAAGAAGTGCCGAGGTCACCTTCCTCCCTAGCCTGGCTGAGCAGAAGGTTGTGGTGGCTATCCAAAAATCAACAATCTCTCCAGGCTTGACCTTTTAAAATCCAAGCTTTATTCTCCCTTATCTTCAAATTCATTTATATGTGAAAGAGCACTTGAAGTTAATCTTTTGTTTCCTCCCCTCAGGTTTATATCTAGTATATAGGTTGCGTAGGTAATTAATAATCAATAGTGCTCACAAGAGCTGCGTCGCGAAAAGAAAAGCAGATGCACAAAGAAGAAAATATTAAAATATTCAGTACAATACTGCTGGCTCAACTAGATGCTGTTAGATCATTACCAGTGCAAAACGGGAGAGCCATCGTGTGAGCCGTATGGGTGCTCTGCCTTTACAAAGGACTGAAGTTTGCTCTGAAAGTTATATTGCATCAAAGAGTTTGGGGGTGCTTTGGGTTGGTTTTTTTTGTTTGTTTTTTAGCCAAAATGAAAAAATTTTAAAAACATAGCTATCGCCTTTTCAGAATCTGTATGCTGCATGTTTTCAGGAGAATATAGGATCATCATCTATGCTAATTAAATTTGCATCAGTCACTTTGTAAATTTGACTTAACGATAACTGTGTAGCAACACGTCCCAGCAACGTGTTACTGGACCATGCGTCATATTCAAGTCCTGCTGCCCTGTGACGATTTTAGAGTAACGGTGACTGTGGAGCAGAAGGGGATCCTAAGTCCAGAGGGAGGCAGAGCAAAGGGGTCGTAGCTGCCCCTCCAAAACCTCCGAGTGTTGGAGGTCACTTGGTTCCAGCTCTTCATCCACCAGCCCTACGCTGGTAGGGCAGACGTGGGCCTGTGGTACCAAGGTCACGGTCAGTTTCTTCACTGTGCTCTTATGCAGAGGAGGGAGCTGCTGATGATATTGTCCTGGTAATCAAGACTTCGGCACCTATTTGGTTTTTTTTTTTTTCCTCATCGAGTCTTTCACTGATTCAAAGTGGTCTGCAAGCACCAACTGGCTGCCCAACGATTACAAGACCTCACGTGGGGAAAGTGAGGCAGGCTGTGGGTCCCTCCCGCTTTCTCTTTTGTGTCCTTTCAAAGCAGTATTGGTTCGACTCTGTTAATTAAGCTTGCGATGTGCGGGTTTTGTGCCCATCTGGGGTGCGTAACTCCTTGGAAGGGAGATGACTATTGAGCAGGCAGCGCGCGGGCTCGGCAGAGCGCTTCAGGGAAAGGGAAGTATATACTTCAGTCAATAGGATTTTAAGTATATGTTGAGCTGCTTCACTGAATCATGACAATCACTGGTAATGTAACAAAATCAAACCTCGGAACAGAGTAGTTGTTATTTACTAGCCTTGTGTTGTTTTTAAACTAGAGAACTGCTCCAGGTTGACTTGTGGCGGGGCCCCTCAGCCTGATGCCCTGTGGGCAGGTGTTAGTTTCTCACAGACAGTCGCTGATAGTGGCATTAATTGAGCTCTCTGGGGTACTGTGCGTCACCCTGCCCTCCCTTGCGAGTGGCCCGTCCCACTTGGGTGGGCACGCTGCAGAATCGGGCCCCACAGTCTGTGCGTTAGACTACGCCCTTGGCCTGTGGTGTGGATCGCTACTCGTGTCCTCTGAAGACCATAACTTTATACATGTGTCTCTTCAAGGCGTCTCACTGAAGCCTTAGCGATACTGATTTCATCTGCTGAAGGGCGACTATCGCTGCTCTGGTATATAACTAATCCTCAGACACCAGCCTCTTATTTGCTAAAATAGAGAGTGCTTGACTTCTGTTGCCTGGAACACCAGGATCTGGGTTACTCGGACCACTGTCAAACCTCACATTTTCTGGGAACC
Organism: Phoenicopterus ruber ruber; assembly: GCA_009819775.1. NCBI lineage: Eukaryota > Metazoa > Chordata > Aves > Phoenicopteriformes > Phoenicopteridae > Phoenicopterus > Phoenicopterus ruber. The sequence goes on from CM020219.1 coordinate 1,751,341, forward strand.
GTGGTCCCATGAAATTCATCCAACCTCTTCCTGAAGAGCTCTTGGCTGGACACTGCTCTGTAGAGCACAGTTGAGGGGCAGCTGGTGAGGCTGGGGTGCTCCCTTTGCTCGTTCAGGGGGCTTTTGCAGCAAGTGGCGTCTGCAGGCCCTGCTCGCTTCTGTGCTGTAATTTGCATGGGAGTGAGACTGTTTTGAGCCATTTTTAGGCAGCAATTTTGTATAATTTCCAAGCTCTGTGTTTGGTTCCTGCAGTCCATCTTCCTTCCCAGCACTGTGCCCTTGCACCATGAGTCGCTGGATTCTTCCAAGATGTCCAAGCCAGGTGGCCTGAGGAGCTTCCCATCTCCTATCTTGCATTTCACCTCCGTGTCACAGCATGTCCCCTCTGTACTCTCTGGCTTTGACGAAAAGAAACGCAGTGCAACAGCCTGCTGTGGCCCACAGAGCTCCAGATGATCCCAGATGATCGACGTGCAAGGGCCCATCGTAGGGTGTATCTGCAGGTGACTTTAGATGCACCCTCAGTCTTCCTAGATTTGTTCGCGTGGGTCCTGGTCTTTTTATCCACTATGTAGGAACAGTCGTCTTGATTTCTGTGTGCACCAGGACTAACTGCAGTTCAGGAAAGATCCTCCTGGGATAGCAGAGAAAGGACGGTGTCCTGCTGATGGGCTCTCCTTGGGGAAGAGAGGAGCTCTGTTAACAACAGGCTACAACTTGAAAATAATTCCTTGCAGGTACCAGCTTCTGTTTCAGGGGGATCAGGTCTTGTCACCACAAAGAGGAGACCTCCAGCAAGGTCTCCAACTGGGTGGCAGCAACCAGCACAGTTCCTGCCGGCAGAAGGCTGATCCCGAGAAGGTCCAGAAGGTGCTCTGGCTGTAGCTGTATCCCTTACAGCCTCCATCTCTCAAACCTGCTTCATCCCTCTGCCGTGGGTTGGGCTGAGTTGGCTCCAGCCCTCGTTGCCTGGTTCTGGAACCAAGTTCTTGATGGTTGTGGTGGCAGAGCTTGAGCGAGGCGATGTGGAGGCGGTGCCGCAGGAGCGAGGCCGGGGTGTCCCTGCCAGCGCTGGGCAGGAGCCCTGAAACCAGATCAAAATGCTCCCTCGTGGGGTCCACGGACCCGGGCGCTCGTAACCTGCTGATCTGCAAAAACCAAACTACAAGTCAGGCTCCCGGCGCTTGCGCCGCGTCCTCGTGGCTGACTCGGGGGGTTTGAGGCGTTTGTTTGCTCGTTTACGTCTGACGGAGCGTGTGCTGGGAGCAAAGGCGTCGCGCTCGTCCCCCTCGGCTCAGCTGCCGCTTCCCAGACCTGTGAGGATGCGGTTTTGGTTTGTACCAGGTGTGTTTGGGAGGGGAAAAAGGTTTTGGGAGTAACTGGCTGATTTTACCCTTTTTTAAAAATTATTTTTAAAATATTAAGGCTTAGCTGGTAGTGGTAGTGAAACCTTTTCACCTTGAAAGACTTGCAGAAATATTAAACTTTTAAAAAGATTTTTAAATGATAAAATGATTTCTTTGCTATACACTTGCAGCAAGTTAAAGAATAAAATAGATCTGTATTTTATTCTATCTTTATTACTATTTTTTTATGGCCTATTGTAATAAATCATATTCTCACATGTCAGTATGAATTCAAAATAAAATTAAAGGTTCTATAAAGAAAAAAAAAAAACCAACTCTGGGATTTTATTCTAGTTCTGTGTGGCTCCTCCTTTCTAGTATCAAAAATACTTGTGAACTTCCCTCTAAAATGAATGGAGTTTCCAAATCCCTTTAATTTCACTGTGAATTACAATCTTTAATTACATTTTTCATGTTGAAAGGGGTTTTTTTGGGTAATGATTTCCTTCACAGTGTGAGAGGAAAGTAACAAAACAAACTACTGTACCCTTTAAAAATATTTCACTTTTAATCTCCAAAAGCTCAATTACTAATGAACCTGAAAGTTCAGTGTAAATAATAAACATTGATTTGTTAATTCACATTTGGAGATGGGTTTTCTTTGCTTAGAACTTGATACGTGCTGCTTAAGGCTGTCTTTGTAACTACTTCTTTGTTACTACTCCTTATATTACTTAATTTAAGGGAGAACTAAAATTTTAAAAGCATTTTACGTTATTAAGCTTTGATATTTAAGGTCCTTAATGTGGGAAGATCTCTAACAGATGAGGAAATGCAGCGGTATAGCTGGGTGTGCAGAGTTTGAGAGTTTAAATTAATGAACTTAAGATCTGAATTAGAAAATGGCAAATTGCCGCGTTGCTCGGCTCGGTGGTCTGCGGTGTTGGGGTGAATTCTTGCCGGCGGGACGACTTTTGGTGCGCGTGGAAGTGGGTGTGCAGTGCTGTGAGTAGGTGTTGGTTTTTTTCTTTTAAACACACTTGTGTTTGTGAAGGAACCGATGCTTTTTGGTGCAGTACGTCGTGGAGTTTTCTCAGGGTAATGCCGTTGGTGGAGACGTTGGTTTGGTGTTGGAGCCCTACCTTCTTTCTGCAGCCTCACTGACCTTTTTAAGATGCGATTTACCAGCTTGTGTGCACAGTCCCTCTGGTTACCGATCATAAACGTACACGTGGACTTAAAGACTTCGGAAAGCAAACGAAACATTTGCTAGTCTTGGTTAAGTTTCGTGGACATCTTAGATGTGGTCCGTGAACGAAGGACAAAGAGTTTTGGGGGAATTCAAAGTAATATTGCCACGTATCTTTGAAGGTTACGTCGTCTCGTACATGTGTTTTATCCTGGCTGTATGTATCGCAAGTCTTTTTCAACTAATGGACCAAATCTATCCGATATGTGCTAAAACAGAAAAGGAAAGAAGGAGCTAAAAGCAGGCGAAGGGCGCAGCTTGCAGCTGCCGTGCCCAGTTCTCAAGCTGTCGCTGAGTTTTTTCTCACTGAGGACACGCAAGTCAATTAGGCCATTTCTGACCTTCAAAAATTAATTTCTGAACTGCCAAATCCTCAATTTCTCCCAAAAGCGCAATAGTACTGTGAAATAGTTTTCATTTTGTGACTTGTTAGGAAGCAGAAAGCAAAGCGTGGGCCCTGGTTGCCCTGCTCGTCAGGCGATCGGCCCTCCCAGGCTCCGATAGCCTAGTCCTTCGCCGCGTTTCTTAGTCTTTTAAAATAGGCTAAATGGGCTGTGCAAATTATTGCATGAAAAACTTGCTTTTTATGTTGCTTAGGCCATTTGCTGGAACAATACCGTGTATTTCTAAGACCCTTCTCAATGGCCTCTATAAACTTGTAACACTCAGTGTCAAGGAAATGCATCATATAAAGCAAAACACTTTGTTGTTGGTATAATTGAAATATTAATAGTTTAATGCAGGAATTGGTAGCAGTCCAGATGTTTCTTTCTGTAATAAACATATATCCGTGCAGGAAAGGTTTCCGTAATAATGCAGTTGAAATTGTTAAGCACACTTAGTTTCCACCCCTTTTTTGTGGTGTTTTGCTCCCAGCTCCTCTGGGTGCTTTGGTCGGGGTTTCACCTTGGGGCTGGCCCTGGGGTCACGGCGAGGGCCAGCACCAGGGTCCTTCGCAGGAGGCGTGTGCGATGTCCGTGCTGGTGGCGGCTTCTTCCTCGCGCCAGGACCCACCTGGTCACGTTTGTATATTCACTAACACACCTTTGTACCTTTTTCTGTCTGTCTTCGTGGATCTTCAGCTCTGTCACGTCCTGACTTACTGTGTACGGTGGCTCTTAGGGAGGTTAATGAGAGCAAAGAAACAGTTTCTTTTACCCCCAAACCAGCTTCGCCCAGCTCTAGCTCTGCATTTCTTTAACTGACCATGGTGTTGTGGTTTAACCCCAGCTGGTAACCAAATACCCCGCAGCCGCTCGCTCACTGCCCCTGTCCCCCGTGGGGTGGGGAGGAGAATCGGAGAGAAAGGGAAACTCACGGGTTGAGATAAAAACAGTTCACCAGGACAGCAAAGGAAAAATATAAAATTATATTAATAATAATATATATAAGGATAATAGAATATATAAAACAAATGATGCACAATTAATTTCTCACCCCCTGACGACCGACACAGCCCGTCCCGAGCAGCAGGCAGGGAGCAGGGGTATCCCCCCCAGCTATCCCAGCACAGCCAGTTCCAGAGAGAGCAGGCGAGGGAACCAACAGCCCAACGAACGGAAAACAAAAAGGAAAAATCAGGGAAACAAAAAGCAACCCGAAGGGAAGCTTAAGGATTAAGGCAAGTCAAGGGTCTAAAAGCCTAGTGCCCCACCGGCCGACCCTCCCTCACCCCGGCCATGCCGTCTCTGGTAGGGAACACTCTCTCTGGCCAGTTGGGATCAACTATTCCGGCTCTGCCCCTCCCAGGTTTTGGCACCTGCACATCAGCCAAACCCGGGAAACTGCAAAATGTCCGTGGCCGCTCAGCAGCACCCAACACCATCCGTGTGCTGTCACCATCCCTCACACACTGAATCCAAACCACAGGAGCTGCTGGAGACGCAACTGGCTCCGTCCCGGCCAAAACCAGAACACCGTGGGCAGACAGTTTGCAGCTCTGGGGTCTCACGTGCGAGCTTGTGCCCATGCACATCACCCCACGCCTGTACCACCCCCATGCTGCATCCCAGGTCCACGCTTCTCGCTGCTGCCGTACCACGTCTGTGTGTCTCTGTACCGCATCTTTGGTTTAGCCGTAAATATTTCATTGTACGTAGAATAACTGCTTGTCACTGCTAGCCGTGTAAAGCTGCGGCTGTGAAAACAGATGATCAATCAGTTTAGCTGTAATAGCAGTTTTGCTAAGTGAAACGAAGCTGCAGGCAGGTCAAGACGAGGTCGGGCAGAGCCGCCTGACGGTGCACCCTGAGGCCTTGCACACTCGGTGCTAAGCTCACAGCGATGCTGTATCGCAGAGCTACGTGGTTACAAACCACGCGCCTCGTGCCCCCTGGTGATGTGATGCACCGTGACTGCCCTGTAGCTCTTCCGCGTCCTTGGGACCAGTTCGGAGTAGGTCTGATCTGCTTGCAGAGAAGTGATTTCTCGGAACTTTTTCATTCCCAGCACTTTACGAAACCAAACCAATATGTTCATGGGGTAAATATTCAATAACCAGGTCAATATACAGTATAAATAAATTATATCAAGATATTCCTGCTTGTACTACTGACGTTCTTTAAGCGTGGGAAACCAGGCACAACAGAACAGACTGGCCAGCCGGCCAGGCCAGCAAGGACGTGGATGTGTGAAGACAGGCCGTGGACGCGGTGTAGTGTTTGCATGTCTGTCACTGTAACATCCTCACGTTTCCTCGGAGGTTAAAATAACCGGACTGAGACGGGGGTGGGTTCCTGCAGCACAGCCTGTGTGCCAGGTGTTGGCAGAAGTCTCCCCTCTTGTTTTCTCGTTTGGAGTGAGGCTCTGACCATGCTGCCTCTGTTTCACCATTTGAATGTTTCTCCTTATCTTTTGAGGCTCAGGGCAATTGCGAGCGAACTCCTGTCCTGTGCTGCTCTGCACCCCCAGAGCCTTCATCCCTTCCCCGGCATGGATATGGGGAGACTGTGCTTGGCCGCGGGAAGGTTAGGGACCCCCAGACGTAGCCAGAAAATGAAACCAGGTTTCACTTTCTTTAGAAAACAAGTTGTTGGATAAATAACTGCGTGAAGTGGAACTCTCTTTGGAGACAGCTGGCCACAGCATCGGGAGGGAATGCAACACAAAGAAAAGGTGGAAGGAGGTGCTGGGGGGGGATGTTCCATTTAATGCAAATAATAAATGATGGCTTTGGTACGTGAATCACAGCAGCTGAAGGGGCACTGGCGTGTCATGTAAAACTCAATTTTGCTCGCTGGCTTGCGCACGCTTTTCTGTGGGCGGCCCTAATTACCCCTGCAGGGCCCTCTGTAGTTCCAGCAAGGACAGGCGAGCGGTCGCGTTTGCCAGCCTGCGCTGATGGTCACCCAGCGCGCTGTGCGTCCTGGGCTCGGGTCGTTTAGGTCGGTGACCGCGGCTAGGTTTTAGACCAAAGGCAAAGCAGAGGTTAGTGCGAGGCAGAGGAACGAGTAGTAACAGCGGTGAGGGAGAGACCCAACGATGGTCACCGGAGGATGAATGTGCCTGGAATCTGAAAGGTTCTCAGAGGGGTGTTTTTGCTGTATATTAGGTTATGATTGTAAGCTGAAGTTTAGTCCCTAGCTTATCTTTTGATAATGTTATTTAAACCCTAAGCCTGGGCGGGTATAGCCGGGAAATACCACTGACCTTGTTGAGCCTGCAGGACACGGAACAAGAGGACTAATTAAGCATCGGCTTTTTCTTATGTAATAAATAACGAGGTACCTTAGACAAACTGAATCCCAGTTATTTTAAGGACCGGGAGTAATTGTTCCCGGTAGATAGCATGGATTGCCCTCTTCATAGACTCGACTCGGTAGCATCCTCTGCCTCACCAGGGGTGTTTGCTTAGGTTACTACAGACGTGCTGTCTTGGTGGCTGTAAGCTTCCCTTTAGAGGGAAGGAGTTTGGCAACGTTTTCTGCTCGCATCTGTGCCCAAACAGTCTCTGCTTCTAAGTTTGTAAGAGGGGAAAGGAGTTTAAAAATCCTTGTGTCTGCTATTATTTGTGCCGGACTTGTGCCAGGGGATTTCGTTGCTGCTGTGCACGCACAGGCACCTCGGTGCTCAGAAAGGGTTAGAAATGGTCCCTGAAAGGACACGTTTGAAGATTTGGACCACAGTTAGGAGGAGCAATCCTCACCCCTGGAAGAGCTGCCCATCCAGGCGGGGAGCAGAGACAAATGACGTTGCGCTTTGTGCCTTCCGTTGCTCTCGTGAGGTGTCAGGGCGTGAGATGGGCGGCATCCAGTCCCCGGGAGTCCCTGCTCCGTGTGGCTGCCCGCAAGCCTTTGCTGTTGCCCAACAGAGTAAGAAACGTGGGTCCATCATGGACTTGGATGGAAAAGCCCACAGTGGGTTTGAGGTCTGTCTCTTTGCCCTGCGTAACCTTGCCCAGATTCCAGTTCCTGATGCCGTGTACTCTCGTGCTCCGAGAGGGATTTAGGGGTGAAGATGGGCTTGCAGAGGTTGGATCAGGAAAAGCTGCTCCTCACAGCTGAGGGAGAAGCAGCTTCCACTTGACCATCTGGCCATGAATTAATCGAATAATTTATTTTCTCGCTATAAATTGAAATTTTCTAGAAGGAAGTGTCTTGTTTTCAAGAGCCTTTCTCTATTAAATAAAGCTGAGTTGTTGGTTTTTTCCCTTTGTGGAGGCTCCAGTTCTCCACTGGAGCCTGGTGGCTCCCAACATGCCGAAACTCTCACGGCTCTTCATGACACCTCTGAATGCAAAATAATGCAACTTGTTAAGCTTCCATGGGGTGTGTTATTGCAGAAGACATGGAGCCATAATGAATATTATCCCCTTTTTGGGTGGGAACAGCTTTGTAACTATAAACTGAACTGGCTCCTGTCCGTTTGGAAGTGACCTATTTTGGGAAAGGAAACGCACGAAGTTAGAAACTTCTCTGTTCGTGTTTGGATATAATATGCGGAGGTGTAAGTGTATCTGTGTAGGAATACACAGCTATGCTTTTGCTAAAAACAACGCACCGGAGATGGTAATACTAGTGGTATCGTGAGCACTTGCCATGATTTGTGCTAGCAATAGCAGTTACTGCTTTACTTTTATTGTGATATGCTACTGTTATTTCCTCGGAACAAGGAGAAGAAAAATTACTCCCTAAGTTCTATTGATTTCTATGTTACTGGCTTAAAACGGCAAGTTTCTTTGTGTCAACATGGGTAATGCTAGCATGGGCTTCTGCTACCAAGGAACAGCACAACAGTATTCAAACGCACAATCTATTTTTAGCCCTGATGTGAAGGAGCTCTGGAAGAGCCCGAGAGATAAAAACATGCAAAGATGTGCTGCGGTACCAAAGCTGTCCTTACAAGTACAGCTTAACGTGCCTGGGAGCTTCGCTGGGGCACGCTGGGGCGGGCAGGCGGCTTACGCGGGTCCGTTCCCTTACGCGAGCAGAAAACACGCGCAGACGCGGCGTTCTGCTTGCAGAGTTTCCAGGGCTCCGCCGTCCCTGCCGGGCGGGCGAGTGAGCACAGCGCGTGTTCTGTCGGCGGTACGCGCTGTCTCTCCTGCGAAGGGCTACGGCTTCAGGCACGGCCTTTCATACAGCTGTTGGCCTTTCATACAGCTGTTGGCCTTTCATACAGCCGTTCGCACGCTTCCACCTCGCTGATCTCTGGTTTAGGCTTGTCTCACGCTGGCGTAAGACTCCCTCCGTGGCTAATGGGGAGGTCCCGTTAATGCACGATAACGGGGCGATCCTTCCAGCCTTTCCGCAACACCTCCTCGGTGGCAGAGGCAGCCCTTGGAGGGGCTGATGGTGGGCCCTTAGGATGCGGGCACCACCCTTGGGAGGGTCTAACCCGTGGATTACGAAGGGAGCTCAAGTGAAAACGCTTGAGTTACATGCACAGCATTTTTACAGCTGAGGTTAGGTGAGAAAAATCTTGTTCGCTTCCTTCCCAAAAATTCTTGCGGTGGTGCTCTGCACGTGCAACTTCTGTCTGGGATGGGTCAGGTCTAGCTCAAAGCTGCTGCATGAGTACTCCTCCTTGCTGAGGAGGTCCTCGGGTGGGCAGAAGAAATGAAGGAATCCTACAATTCCATGTGGAATAAATTGTTATTGTGTTCACCTGGGCTGGATGGAGCAGTACCAAAAACTTAAAGATATTCTGCAAAAAGATTAGAAAATAGTGTTAGAGAACAGGTTAGGAGCAGGATCCGTCCAGGTTTGGGTCTTAGGACATCAAGATTTAGTATAAACAGCTTGATTTTATGCATGGTTTTATTTTCTTTTTTCTTCCACAGTTGATTACGGCCAGGGGAAGGATTTTGGAATAGTAGCTAATGATGTCTCTTGGGCCAAGCGGATGCGTAGTGTAACTTCAGTGCCTTTGATGGGATTACGGCGAGCACGGCCGTTGCCTTCTCTGCGGTGGGAGTGCAGTATGGTGTGAATATGGGAGCGGGCTGAACGAAGGGAGCTTAGGAGGTGTGTTAATGCACATGAACTATAGCGTTAGACAAAACGAAGGTTACAGCTGCTGCAACTGAGAGTGCCGGCGTGTCTCATGTCTATGCTAGACGTGCAGATCGATTTGAAGCATAAACCAACTGTTCCCACTAAACAGTGTTATTTATCACCCGCCGATTTCGCCCCAGCCAGTAGTCAACCTTTTTGCACGGTGGTGTTGGGGGAGAGAGGGAAGCTGTGCTTTGCAAAGTTGATTTGGTTTTTGTTTTTTGTTTTTCTTTCAACTAATTGCACACGGTGCTGCTACAGTTGGTTTATGGAAAATACTTTAGAAGAAAATTGCTGTAATGATAGAAAACCATTAGGAAATGGCTCTTGTAATAGCTTTCCATGGGAATTTACAGGTATATTTAAAGGCTGCTGGATTCGGGGTAGTTTAAAAGCTTTCTGAGTGGGGAGCCTTGCAGTCGTTAATTTAGTGGCTAGACTCTGGGTTGAGCCTGCAGTGATCCCATTTGTCACCCAAGAGTTTTAGCAGTGTTGGATGCCTGTGTGAGAGGTGTCCTTCAGCAGATGGTCGAGAAGGCGAGAGAGACGGGGTCTGTAGAAAATCAGTGCTTCGGTGACAAAGCAGGAAAGAAAGGAAAAGACTGTGGGCGTGTTTGTTCTTGCCATAAACGCAGTAGAAGTTGACCTGGGGCTGGGAATAGTTGGTTCTGGGGCCATGGTTCAAAGGTGCAAATAAACCTGGCTTTAGTGTTTGTACTGCTTGAAGTACCTCAGCTGGGGGGGGTAAGCAGTGGCGCCGTGTAAATTCACTGGCACTTTGAGTCTTTTCTCCAAACCTTTAACTTCATGCCAAGAAGCCATGTGCAGAAACGGCGTTGCCTCTCCTCCACGCAGCCATTTTTAGAACCAGCATGAAAGCATAAGCCTTGCAAAAAACCCTGCATTGTTGTGCTCTGGCTATTTCTGCAGAATTGTGACCACGTGTTCACATCTGAGACAAGTTGAGTTTGTGCCAATAGATGATCTAGAATAAAAAATATTATTCTTAATGGTCACAGGACCTCAGCCTGAGAATAACATTGTTCTGTTGACATACAGACAAAATAAAGGAAGAAAATAGTAAAAGAGGGTGTGCCACTACTATTTTTTTTCCCCCTCACATCCCACTTTTTGCAAGCTACTTACGTTCCTACAAAGGCTAATACAGAATGATCACAGAATGGTTTGGGTTGGAAAGGACCTTCAAGATCATCTAGTTCCACCCCCTGCCATGGGCAGGGACACCTTCCACTACACCAGGTTTCTCCAAGCCCCGTCCAACCTGGCCTTGAACACTTCCAGGGATGGGGCAGCCACAGCTTCTCTGGGCAACCTGTGCCAGGGCCTCACCACCCTCCCAGTCAAGAATTTCTTCCTCATATCTACTTGAAGTCTACCCTCTTTCAGTTTAAAACCATTGCCTCTTGTATGATCACTACTCTCCAGGGTAGAGTCCCTCCCCAGCTTGCTTGTAGGCCCGTTTTAAGTACTGGAAGGCTGCAATAAGGTCTCCCTGGAGCCTTCTCTTCTCCAGGCTGAACAACCCCAACTCTCTCAGCCTGTCTCCACAGCAGAGGGGCTCCAGCCCTCGGATCATCTCCGTGGCCTCCTCTGGCCCCGCTCCAGCAGGTCCATGTCCTTCTTGTGCTGAGGCCCCAGCGCTGGAGACAGCACTGCAGGGGGGGCTCCCCAGAGCGGAGCAGAGGGGCAGAATCCCCTCCCTCGCCCTGCTGGCCACGCTGCTGGGGATGCAGCCCAGGACACAGGTGGCTTTCTGGGCTGCGAGCGCCCATTGCCGGCTCATGTCCAGCTTTTCATCCCCCAGCACCCCCAAGTCCTTCTCCACGGGGCTGCTCTTCATTCATTGCCCAGCCTGCATCTATGTTTGGGATTGCCCTGACCCAGGTGCAGGACCTTGCACTTGGCCTTGTTGAACCTCGTGAGGGTGGCATGGCCCCCTCTCTCCAGCCTGTCCAGGTCCCTCTGGATGGCATTCCTCCTCTCTAGAGTATCAACCATACAACTCAGCTTGGTGTCATCCACGATCTTGCTGAGGGTGCACTCCATCCCTCTGCCCACATCCCCGACAAAGATGTTAAATAATACTGGTCCCCAATACGGGCCCCTGAGGGGCACCACTCATCAGTGGTCTCCACCCAGACGTTGAGCCATTGACTGCGACTCTGTATTCCCTCCACTCCGCCATTGCTATGCATCCCCTTCCACTTCTGTTGGATTCACTGCAAGTTATACCTGGAGGAACTGATTCCAGGCTCTGTGCTGCGTGGTTGTTCCATGTGGCCGAGTATCCATGTATCTGAAAGCTTGTCAACCTTCTCCAGCTATGCTAATTGGTCAAATTAAAGTTTCTACCTCTTGTAAGCACATACAAAATGAATCAGTCGCCTAGCTGGAAAACAAATTACTGACCTGACAAAGGGACTGTGTCTGAAACTCTGTTTACATTTTGCGACTGATCTGGTTGGTCTAAAAAAATACTGTTTTTATTTATAAGTTTAGGCTTTTCTATGTCTATAGGTTTTCATAGTTACAATACAAACACATTTTACCGTTACCGTGGAGAGGTGCCTCACTCTTTGCTCATTAATTTTTCTGCTTGCCATGGTCAGGATGGGTACGGACCTCACTGCCATACTTCTGCCGGAGGGTGGAGCAGCATCGTACGTTCCCTGCCATCCTCCTGTCCTTGTGCAATAAAACCACGGAAGCCAAATCTTTCACGGTGGTTTTACTGCTGAATTGAGGGCCTGTAATGTACACCTATTTAAAGAAATTTCTGATTTTTTATTTTACTTCTGTCGTAACTTTCATCCAGGTATTGCAGAAACTATCACTAGCCCGCTGAGCGTGTTATAAGTTATATATGCACCAAGGTGAAGGTCGTCTAGCATAATGCAAGTTAAGGTTAATTTCCTTGCTGTAGCTACGACAGCAAAGGAGATGATAGTAATTAGAACAGTCTTAAAAAAGCAATATAAACGTGTAAGTGTTCTTTAATCAGCAGTGATGAGGTTAGGGAGGAAAAAAACCCAACCCTCACTATGTGTTCTGGCTAGTTCGGGGGGGGGGGAATTGCTCCTTAACGTGTTTGTCGTTGCTGTAACGCAATGCTTGTGTCAGTGCGAAGGCAGGGAACGAGACCGCGTCCTTGCCCCTCATTGCAACAGGAGAAAGCATCTTGGCTGTGGAGGCTGTACTTCCATCTGGGAGATGTGAACGGCGCGGGCTCGCTCTGCTGGGAAATAAGCAGCTGCCCAGGAAAATGCTGCTCGGGCACTGTTGCGGAGAGTAAGAGTGAAGGAAGCCCGCGTGTGGCTTGTTCTCTGCAGGAGGGAAAGGGGAGACGCCAGGAACGGGCGAGAACTTTGCTGCTCTTCGAGAGAAGATCTCTTGAGAGAAAGCAGTTACCCGTGCTGGACCTTGCAAGTGACAGTGAGACCTTCAGAGGGAAGCCTGGGAAGCGTGGAAGAAGGCTGGATCGAGATGGAACACCACCATTAATGGTGTTTATATTACAGAGCCGTCTGTTTTAGCTGATGGCATGCGCTGCGTGCATGCGTAAGCTGGATTTCGGTAAGTTAAGGTTCTTAGCAGGGAGCCTGAGCTCGGCAAAGTCTGTGTTTCAGGGCAGATACGTAGGTACCTGTGGGCAGTGATGAACAACATTGGAGCTTCTGGAAGATGGCAAGGAGAGGAGCTGTGGCTCAGCTCACCCCCAGTCGCGTGGAAAATCGAAACATCCCGTAGCGGTGAAGTCGGGGACGATCCACTGCTGGGTCACCTCAGTGTCACGGGCGCTCTGCAAACCGGGGGCAAAGAACGTCCCATGTTTAGGGTGTCATTCAAATGTATGTTGGTGCTTGGAAGATGACCAACTCTGTTTGAGTTAGTTTCAAATTCTTGAGAAAATTAAGCCACTAAGAAAGCAGAAAATGGAGGAAAAATGTTGCAGTGTGTTTGGGGACTGATTGTATTTATTTATTTATATATTTTAGGTGAGTTTAGTTTTTACTTAAACTTCCAAAATACATGTCCAGGCTTTCAAAAGAAGTTAGTGGCTTGGATGCTCCTGAATATCTAGTTCTAACCTCTCTTTGGATGAGGTAGGATGTCAGTTTTGTGTGGTTTTTTTAACCTCCTTGTGGGTAATTACAATGTTTTTACAAGCTTCAGTTATTTTGAATACTCTGGGTACTTGGAACATTCTTAAAATTTGCAGTATGTTTCTCCCTGGGTTTGCTGGTCTGTTCCTTCAAATCACATTCAAAATTCTCCTGCATTTGCGGGACTTGGTTTGACCTGAAAACTTTGCTCTTACGAGGTGGTACTTATTTTTTTAGCTATATCTTGGGGTTTGGTTTTTTTTGTTGTTGTTTTAGTATTTGTTTGGGTTTTTTCCCAGTTTTGTCTTTACACAAAAGTCTGCTATTTGGGATATGCGTGGTTTTAGATTAGTTTTACTACTATCCTCGATATGATATTGAAATACAAAATACTTGAATATACAAAATACTTGAAATCATTGTCATAACTTCATTTCTCTAACCTTACATAAGCACTGAAGTAAAGCTGCTTCTGTGCTGAACTCAGCATCTTCATCTTCACAAAATAACACGCGAAGAAGAAGTGCTTAGGGTTGGGGGAAATTTTGAGCTCGGATTTTCAGTCTGGTACACTGAGGAGCATAAGGAACCACAGGACAGATGGTCTTACGCTTTTCTTGCCAAGTTCACCCAGCCATCAGGAGACAGAGGATTAGGTCTCTTTTGCCAAAAAACAGATTCTTTTTTAATATAGGCTTGTAAAAAACAAAGAGTTTGGAACACTATCATGTGGTGATTATGTATCTATTAATGAGAAAGAAAATGAAAAACAAGAGTGCTCCTGAGATCCTGTAAAACACTTCGTGATGAAATATAAGCCAAAGCCAGCCCAGTCATGGTAATAAAACCAATAAAAGATACGTGGAAATGAGGACAGTAAGAAGTTTGAATGAATTTAATTTTGCAAGTCATTGTGCTGTTAAGAAAAAAAATGTAAATGAGAAATGAATGGCTGTGTAGTAAGAGAACATAAGGGAAAATGAGAAGGGGATCTCAGAGGTTGGATGATAAACTCACTCCATATTAATGATGGCAACAAATGCCTAACTGTCTTTCAAAGCCCATGATGTGCCATTACAGCAATCAAGCATGAACAATATTTAGCATCCAGCAACTGTTGTCAATTTTTCATGTTCCTGGGTATTTCTGACAGTCATTTTGCCAGAGGCAGGAAATTGTTCGTTGGCAAACATTAATGAGAGACGCGTCGCCGAAGCTGAGCTATGCTGTTGGGGTTGGGAGGGCAGGGTGTGTTGGCTGTGCTGCTAATGAGCCGTTCCTGATTACTGAGGACGTGGGCTGAAGGCTATTTCAGTCCTTGGACCCTGGTGACGTTTGACGTGAGTTGCCTCGGCCAAGCTTTTGAAGGACACAGCTCCTGTCGTGTACCACACTTCCAGCGAAACTTCCCACTTGGAATGGCATTGCTGCTGTTACCAGTGGGCCTGGGGGTTGTTGTGGGAGCGTGGGGAGGTGCCCTTGTCCCTGTGGCGGGAGACAGTGTCTCAGGAGTTCAGAGCTGGAGCCGTGACTGTGGAGGTGGCCTCAGGAGAAGGTCTTGGCTAACGCAGCAGTTACCTTTTCCTCACGTGGCTTGAGAAGAGTCATATGTTCTTAGACATATGGATCAAAATGTTTGGACCCCAAGCAAGATTTAGGGGCAGGACCTTAAACTTGCTTTTATATTTTAGCAGGAATGACCACTGTTATTCTTTAGTTTGTGAAGAAAGACAACCTGACAGTACACGACTCTCTAACCCCGTTTCATGTGTTCTTCCTGAAGTGCCGGCTGCCGTGGCACCTGGTGCCTACCTCCCGCCACTACCGACTTCCTGAAGTTCATCACGGTTCATCCTTGACCGCATTAGTCTTAACTAAATGGCAAAACCCAGTCACGCTCAGTATCTTATTCCTGGTGTCCTCCTCGCTTGGACGAAGCTCTGTGGTCCTGCTGTCTGGTCTCATTGGAGGAAAGTAGTTAGTTAATGTCTTCCAAATGTAGAAACTGTCCCTCTAATAGTATTTTACAGGCATTATATTTTCTTGTAAACAAAATGCAATTGGGTTGTTTTGAACGTGCCATCTGGAAAATGCAGAGTGCTGCTTCCCCCTCAATTTCTGGGCCTTGCCCCAGCGTGTGCTGCTGTATCCAGTGTTGGAGACCATACGCACCAGCCCATCTTGCCTGTGACGCTGCTCGTATAGTTGGTGTGGTCAGTTGTGCTGTTTATGCCACAGCTGTTGCTTGCTGGAGCAACGCAAAGAGTGGAGGTCCCCAGAGAAACTCCCTCAGGCTGCGGGAAGCAGGGCTCGTCTCGGCTGGGTTGGGATTCAGAAACATTTGGTATCTAGTTGTGCTTTTGGAGACTTGATGTCATCCTCTTCCCTGGCTGCAGAGCCCTCATCTTGTTAGGTTCTCCCCAGCCAGGAGCTGTTGGGTGCCCCTCACCATCCTTGCTGTCCACGTCTGGACATCTCTCCTCCGACCTCCCTGGGCCGTGGAGGAGAGCTGTGGGCAGCGCTCAGATCCCAGGTGCTCCGTGGGTTTCTTCAGTGGGTGGATAAAGGATTTACTCTGTCCTTGCCCAGCTTCCCGCAGAGGGGCTGGGGCGAGCAGCAGCCCGACCTGGAGCAGGGGTCCCCGCTCTGAGCCCCGTGCCGGCACGGGCAAAGCACGGAGCCTTGCTGCCCGCTCACAGCCCGGCTTCTCCGTGGGTCCAGCCTTCAACCGGACTGCCTGCCTCCATTTCCACTTCTAAACTAGGTAAACGTCTCCTATATTTGTGTCTTGTTCCTGAATCCTCCCCTTTATGTATAAGTTGTAGATCAACAGAGAAAGTTACTTAAAGATGGGCTAATGAGATGTGACCCGGAATGTTCCAAAACGCAGCCTCCAAACCTATTGCTAATTAGGCACTGGAGCCACTAATCTAATTTTAGCCAGTGACTGAATTTATTCCTGGCGGAATAAAATGCACTTTAAATCTCATTTAAAAGCCACTGAGATACTCTTGACAAATTAAAATATGAAATTAAAAATATATTTAGTTTGTTTCTGCATCATTAAAATAATCCTCAGTGCAGATGAATCACACCCCATGCCTTTGCATTTTCATTTTGAAGGCTGCGTTTACTGCCAAAATTATGAGCTAAGCCCCGTCGCCCTCTCTGCATCTTGTAAAATCAATTGCTGTGCACCCGTGGATGCTGCAGCTGCCGGGATGTGGTACATGGGAAGGCGAGACCAGAAAGAGCGGAGCCGTCAGATAGACGTAGAGGGGCTAATATATTTTGGTGAGAGAGCAGGATTTAAATGAATAGACATAAACCGGTGCAGAAACAAGCAGCACAAAATGGCAATCTTAATGCTAACTAAGCTTGTAATAGAAGAAAGCTCTAAGTAAAAGGAAAATAAATATTCCTATCAACTGTACGCTTGATTGGTTCTTCTTTGTAATAATTTACTTCTTGGCTAAAGTAACCTCCTTTGCATGCATTAATATCCAGCATGGCACGGATGAAATGAATGATACGATTTTTATCCAGAAAGCTGAGCTGTTTAAAGTGTTCTGTAGGGCCGAGCGGGTTGGCACCGCGTGCTGAAGTACCGCAGCGGCTGCAGCTAGATGGCACAGTCACCTCGTCGCGCGGAAATCGGCCGCAGACCCTCGTGCAGCACGAGCCGCCCGAGCGTCTCGGGGGGCCGTGCCCCAGCCTGGCAGTTTCCCAATAACTAAAGGTATAATTCGGCTTCTGTTAAAGCCAGTGGGAGCCTGAAGAGCCGTAAGCCTTCCCTGGGCTGGATGCTCGTGCTGCGTCCTTCTGGTCTTAAACCGTTATCAAACTCCTGGCTTAAAATTATGTTGCAATAATTACGGCAATTTTAAAAATTGCACGTTTAAAAATTATGATAAGCAGAGTGTTCGTCTCGCGTGATTGCAGGATTTGTGCCCACAAGAAAACAGGGGAAATTGTTGATAAATTGCTTTTGTTGTGGTAGGAAAGCCAAGACTGGCCAATACTGGTGCTTTGCTTGGCGAGTTACTGCAGGCGACGGGGCCCGGCTGCTCCCTCCAGCTTCCAGCCCTCTCCAGGGCTGCCAGCGCGTCCGCCCCCGGCGCAGAGCTTTGCTCCTCCACCCCTCCTTGGGCACCAAGGTGCAGGGCTTTGCTCCTCCACCCCTCCTTGGACACCAAGGTGCAGGGCTTTGCTCCTCCACCCCTCCTTGGGCACCGAGATCCCACCGCCCCTGGGCAGTAGGGGATGGGAGCTAGGTGGATTCTGGCACCGATATTATTATAATGTCTATAGGGGAAAAATTGCATATTTTCCTTTTGTTAGAAGTGTTTAGGGGACGTGTGAAGGCTGAGGAGCCCCTGTTGCTCCCAGGTGGGGGGCCCACGGGTGGAGCTGTGCCCAGCACTGGCGGAAAGCAGCCTCTCCCAACACACCGAGTCTGGAAACCCCCGAGAGCACACGTTTCTGCTCGACCAATTCTTACGGGAATTGAAGCACAGACTGGAGAGAGGTTTTTTCTTTTTTTTTTTTTTTTTTAAACTGGATTTTAAAAAGGAAAAAAAACCCCAACCTCTGAATTCCTACAGAAAGCCGAGCTCTGAAAGCCCGTGTAGAGGCTGCACGTGCTTTTAACTTCCTGACATTCCGGCAGTCGCGAGGACAAGGCACAGCGCGCTCGGAGCAGATCTGCTCAATGCACCCTTGTCCTGAGGGGAAGGGCTGGCTGGGGAGGGGGAGGCATCCGAAAGGTTGGGTGGCAGCGGGACAGAGGAGGCGGCCGGGGTGGGGCGATAGAAACCATTCTAGTGAAATATCATTAAAAATAAAAAAAAACAAGAAAAAAAAAAATGCAGAGGCATCTGGGGTCAAAAAGTGCTGCTGGAGGGATCCTGCCTGCTTTCCTCTCTCCTTACCCCCAGAAGACAGCCGTGGGCGGCAGATCAGGCTCGGCCAGGCAGCGCTGGCAGAAACGTATTAAAACTTCTGCTAAGGACTATTTCTAAAATATTTTGCTTTCCCCCAGTACTGGAGGAACAGCAAATCGGCTTTCCTGGTAAATAAAAACACAAAATATTCGTTCTTGTCTATATAAGGAAATTGTATATACAGATAAGCTGACTATAAGGTGTGTTTCCTGTGAGTCGGGTTTCTTCGGGAGGGGGATTATTTATTTACTTATTTAAAACTGACTTGGGGGAAAAAAAAAAAAATCGTATTAGCAACATTTTTGTTCGAGGTCTCTACTAAAATTCAGCTTCATTTACTTTGTGGTACAAAGATCTCCTGTAAAAATCTCGTAATTAATGTATATAAAGAATATCTTTGGGAGTTAGCACGCCTGTGAAGCAGAACATGTTTCAAGGCACATTTGAAAAAGAAAAACAAACAAACAAACATAAACCCCAACAAAACAACTGCCAGTTTCTTTAGATATTGTTTTGCCAGCGATACGGAGGGTTAGCTGAAATTGCCTGCAGAGGAAACTGGAAAAGTTAGACTTTTACATGTTTCACCGTCAGATTTTCCCATGGATGGGCAACGTAAATAAAATGGAAAAATCGCAGCCAATGAAAGTGAGGATAAAACGCCAGAAGACTTCTCAGCGATGTTTTGCAAGTGGTTATTATTTTTTAGGTTTGTGATGCTCTTGGAAAAGCTGCTGAGAGGTCTGTACGTCAGAGCACGACTGAGATGGAATTCATCTACTCTGGCTCCGTGCAAATACACCTTGGCCCCTGGCCGATGCCGGGGAGGAGAGGGAACTCGCCGGTGCCGTGGGATGTTGAAGGGTCGGAATAAAGCAGAGCTGCTCGAGGCAGAGGCTGCTCCGAGCAGGAAACAACCGGCTGCCGGGGGACGCCTTTGCATGAGTGTGGCATTAGAGACGGGGGCGTTTTGCTGCTAATCTTAGAAGTTTTTTTTTAATTATTATTTTTTTTTCTCTGAGACGACAAAAAGAGTCTGTCTGACAGCCTGCTGCAGCGGCTGACGTGTCCCCAGGCAAAAGAACAGGAGGTAGAGGGGGAAGAGGCTGGATCTAAGGATATTTTATGTTGGTGCTCAGGGCCTTGCTGGGTCTGGAATAGCCCAAAGCTGTGCCCCAAAACCGAACCGTAAGGACATTTGCTTTCAAGGGTGGCTGGTGGGTTTTGGAGGTTACGAGCAGGGCTGGGCAAGGACTGGGGTAGCGGTGGGGAAAGCCGACTGCTTGGGCTGGGGGTGCCAAGTCTCGGTCTCGGGGAACACCCTGGCAAAGTGCCCATGGGAATGTATATCCCCTCTGCCTTAATTACCGTTCCAGTGCGCGCGTTTGAATACGCGGTGCTCGGCAGAGAAGCCCCTGCCTGGCTCTTCTCTCCCGAATTCTAACTCCTGGTTTCCCGCACGTCTGGTGTGGAGCCCGTCGATGCTAATTAACGTTTCCCAGTACGGAAGGGATCACGTCCCTTCTGTGTGAGATGTGAAGAATGATGAACTGTAATTTCATCCTGGATATTGCTGTATGAGACTGAATGCTAACTATCTATTTTTTTAACTTGCTGAGCTGTTTGCGGCAAATGGGGTATAAACTGTATTTCATGAAATGAAGAAACCTCATAAAATTACTCGGGATAGCAGCAAAATCCCTGTCCTGTCGGTTGTAGTCTGAGGAGCGTTTTATGTGGTGCCGAAGTTGTTCACAGAACAGAGTACAAGTAGGCGGTTGCCAAATCTAACTGCTGTACAAGAGCCGTTGCAGCGGCATGAGTCTGTCTGGGAGCAGGAAAAGTGGCCGTGTTGCCTCTCCACAGACACCGGCACAGAGCAAATGTGTAATTACCAAAGACCAGCCTATTAGTTTGAATAAATTACAAGGCAAAGTAAGCATCTATTGATGCTCAAAAGAATTTGGGGGGCCTGGGCTTTTTAAATATTGATTTCTCAGCAGCTACAGTGTAGCCAGCCCCAGGCATTTAAAAAAATCTTGAGTCAAATCTAAAAATCCATGAAACTGCCTTAAATCGTGAAATGCTAATAACTTCAAGTTCTGGTTGTACTTGCTTTCTGGGTTGCAAGCCTCCACGCTGTGCTTGGTTGGCGTTTTTAAGCTTTTTGCAGCAGTAGGTGCTGAGCCTGCTCCGGCTCCGAGTCTGCTCCGGCTCCGAGCTGGCCGTTCCCCCGGGGTGCCGCCAGCTCCTCTTCCATGCAACCATCTGCCTGCAGAAATGGAGAGGCCACGCTGCTGGCACGTGGCTTGTGTCCTCCGATGCGGGTGTCCTAATCGCACGGCGGAGTCCCTCGGAAGAGGCTGGGGCTGCAGCTCCTCACCTCCTGGCTTGGTTGCGCTGGGTAGGTACGTGCCTTTGGTGGCACCGGCTGTGCTAGGTCACACCTGGAAATATTTTGTGACCTTTGTAATATGCTTCCAGTGGTAATGCTGAAAAATGCCCTTGCTGATGACTTAGGGGAGTAGTCTACACGTGAAGATTTGGGGTATGTTTTAGACCTCAAATTCTTAGGAGATGGTATGTGTGTCTTCCACCCGTATTCATTTCTATATGAGATGCTGTTAGGATAATTTTATATTCTAACAGCCTTGGGAGTGGAAGAGTTGAAAATGATGTCTCTCAACAGTCTTAGGCCCTTCTCTGATGGAGGTCTGAACAATTTAACGGTTTTTGTCAACCCTGAGAATGAGGTGCCAGAACAGCTGCTCAGTGAGAGCAATGGGGTAAGAAGCAGCAGCCTATAGTGGTTCTCAGATGGAGCACAATGAGCTTGTAAATGGGATTTAATGGCATAGTGCCCTTTGATAAGAGAGGATTGGATTTAATTACCTAAATGACCCATGTACTCCTAGAAGAAACTAATTAAGGAATTTCTTGCGAAGTGTGATAGACATAAGGTGGCAATTGCAAATGTATTGATTTTGATAGCTCAAGTGTGGAGAAGACTTCATGTTCTGCAAATGTGTAAAGCAATGTTGTCTCGAAGTGTCCTTGGGGGGACCCCTGTGGGGATCGTTATGCTTTGGAGTACGATAACTGAACAGTTTAATCCCAGCTCACGCAACGGCACACAGCCGAGTGCCCCTTCTCCAGGCTGCGGTGTCATTTAGAGACCCCTCAAGCCGCTTACGCTGGCAGGAGCAGGCTGGCTTCAGCTGCACCAGCTTTGACGAGGCGGATGAACCCAGCCCAAACTGCGTGCTGTCCCAAATACGCGCTGTGTACTGCCCAAACAAGATTCTGAACGCTCATTCCAGTTTGCAGTGTGCGTTCGTGTTCTTTCTCAAATGTACGTGACTCCTTCCATGCGCTGTTAGTGTTCCAGGTACTTCATTTAAATCCACTGCAAGTACCACGACTGTTGTTACCTAATATCTAGATTTATTACAGATAGAAGCTCAGGAGAAGCACAGGCATTGATTAGCTTACCAGACACCTGCTAACAAAGCCTCTGGCACAATCGGTGCGATGTCCCAGCTGCCACCTGGCCGGAGGAGCGGAGCCGTGCAGCATGCCGAGTCTGCTCTGCAAGCCCCTGCTTTTTTCATTTTCGATGGTATTTATCGTTACCACCAGGATGCTGGAGCGAGCAGAGCATTCCCAGTGCTCTTTCTGAGAGCACTTCTGCGTTGTGGTTGATTTGCAGCTTGTCGTGACTTCTGGTGAAAAACACTTTTGGTGAGAAGGCAAAAATTCCTAGAAAGCAAACACACCGTCTAGTCGTACTTTGCGCTGCAAACAGGAACACCTGTGCTGTATCTGTTCCCAGTCGCTGTTTTTCAGGCTGGATGACACTAACAATGTATTTAATTCTCAGCACAGTTTTCTACTCACACTCGCGTCATACAGATAGAGGTGGATCGTCCCGTAGAAACGTGTACAAATCTCTTTACAAGGCTTTTCTTTCATTCTTGCTTGAGCTCTTGTGATTCTTGTGCACTCCGTGCCGTTAAATGCGTGACACTGGCTGCTGGCATGTTTGCCTTTTTCCTTGGAGGTGGTGGACGTGTGTTCCTTTTGCTGAGGTTTATCAGCAGTTCCAGATCGGGGTGGCTTAAACAGCAGAGGCCTCTGATGGCCCAGTCCAAATACACATTAAAAGTCAAAGATAGATAGTAAGGCTGTATTTTTTTCATGTGTGGAGGACTTCTAGAGGACTTTGCTCTTGGTCTTTGTTTAGGAACAAAAGCCAGACTGCTCTGTTAAATACTTGCCAAGGACTTTTGATGACTCTGATCACCAAGAGTCTCAGGTCATCTCAGCTCTTGGGTACCCAAGGCTTGTTGCCTCTCAGTAAGGCGTTCCAGGAGCAGTGCTGTACAGTTTTGCTTTTCTAACCCAAATTTATGAGCTTCGCTTTCATCAGCTTCAGATTAGTACTGATTATACGTATTTATACTTCGCTTACTGCGTTGGAAATTGGTTACCTGCCATTAATTGGTATCAGTATAATTAGCCGCACTTTGTGGATTGATAATTTGTTGAGAAGGTTCCAGTTGAAGAAAAGGAAGTTGTCAACCTATCATGAGATTTGTTTGGAATATTTTACATTAGTTTGTAGGCCCATGTGTGTTCAACGCCTCTTTGAAGTCTTTCGTCTGGTGCAGTGGGGTTACAGTATGGCATATTGAAATGCACAGGAATTAAGTTGTCATGGCATGTCATTGGAGGCTCGTCACTGACAGCGAATCTCATTCATCTGCATTGATAATAAGCACGCTATCTGCTGATGTATGCATCTAGCAGGTGAAGATCCACCTCCAGAACGTACAGTTATGGGTGAGAAATTCTTCATTCGGTTTCTGGGGAGTCCTTATTCTCTTCTTTCTGAATGTACATTTGGATATGAAAGAATATCTGAGATCTTCTTATTTCTAACCCTGGTTCTTCTAGTCCCGGTAGCCATTCGTATCAGAATATTAATAACGATGCACCTCCTACCCTTAACAAATGATGCTGCTTCTACCATTCTCCTATTCTCTCCACTTCTCTTTCTCTTCAATGAGCAAATTTTCCTAATAGCTCGATTAAGCCTTAATGCAATCATGTCATTAATTCCACATCATATGGTAAGTCTGAATAATTCCTTTCCTTAATTTAATTTCAGGATAGTTTGAAATTCTGATCCAGGTCTTTTCTGTGTCCTTCTCTTGGCTGACAATGCAGGGCTTTTTGCTGGGTATTCGCAATCGACTCTTTTCAATTGCCGTGCGGGTAGCAATGAAATGCAGGTTCCTAGGATGATGCACTTGCTCTAGTACACAAGTTAAGAATATCCAAAAGAAAGCTAATAAAAGAGCCACAGAAATGACTGAAAATTTTTAATGAAAGAATTTAAAAACCCACCTTGCATTAAGAGAATCCACAGCCGAAATGACTGTTAAGGCAGAGATTTTTAAGAGGGAATGCGTTCACAATCTGATTGTTCTTGTAAGGGGAACAAGCCTGGACAGCAAGGTATTTGTATAGCTTCATCTTCCATATATTTTCAACTAGAACAGCTTTGAACTTGAAGTGTAGCACTTGGCTTTTCCCAGGTTGATGGAAACACGCAGCACAGTCAACACAATGATAGGAATGCTAGAAGTCAAGGGGAAAAATAAGAACAAAAAATGACGCTGCCTGGTTTTTCTTTCTGCAGTTTAACGTCATTCTCTTTGTTTATATCTCCTCATTTAAACCAGGACGCATCACTCCAGCTCTCTCCCACAGTGCCTTAAAAATTTTAGCTGTGGGAGAGAGAAGAGGTCACTTCTCAGGTGAGCTCCTCCTGGATTCAACCCTGAGCTCCACCTGGTTTTGAGGGACCCACACTGACTTTGCTGGGGGAGGGGCGGTTCCAGCATTCAGCACTGAACCGTTTGAAAATTCAAAAATATATGTATTCTTTGTTTCCGATAGGATTATTTTCCTTTTTCATAAGCTGGAAGCTCATCCCGGTATTCCCATGGCCGCTGCTGCCCTCATGCATAACAGAAGCCTGGTGCTCCTTAGCAGCTCAAGGAGGAAAAACTGGGCAATTTTTCTTTTCCAATCTATGTGTCAGGGTTGTACAACTATAAATCATTGTGACTGCGGAGGACAGTCTTTTAATTAAATGACAGCTATAAGTCACTCTTCCTGTAGCTCGTGCACCAGATAGTGCTTTCCAAAGATCTTGCCAGTTGGAGCTCTAATGTTTAAAATCTAGGAACACATTCCCTGTAATGCTCAATTTTGTAGAAAGTTTTCCTCTGTTTATTCTGTTTGCTGTAAAGTGGGTCCTGTAACATTTCAGAAGCCAATGTTTAAGCACCTGTTTATCATTTTTCTGCAGTCACATATTTTAAAAACACTCAACATGCTAATAAACAGACACACACCTTCAGCAACTGCTGTGCAAACATTCACAGGTGAGGCATTTCAATGCATGGATTATAAAATGGTTTATAATCCATTTTACTGGATTAGCCATGACATTATTCTTATTATTATACATAGTCACCAACGTTTTTTTAAATCCACGTGATGGAGAAATGGCCTCAGCGGCTCTGGAAGATGGTATCCCTCCAGGAGCGGAGGACGGCCGTAGGGATCGGCTGCCCTAGGGCTGAACAGCTCACGGCCGACAGGCAATAGGGCCAAGCACTCCTTGTAGACTTGAAGGTGATTTGCAGTAGTTGCTGCTTTAATCTGATGTATTTTTCTACTGCGACGAGTCAGAACAGCCCAGATACTTTTCTTCTGTATTAACCTGAGTCTCTGGAAAAGCCTGGGGTTCAGCTGCTCTTTCCTGGTGCATATTCTCCCTCTGGGTTTGGATTTAACTCAGCCTGTGAACAGTCTCTGCCTCCAGGCAGTACCTTGTCTCCAGCTTGATAGTTTAGGAATGGCACTAATGGGAGGCAATTATTGAAACATCAGCCTGCTAGGAAACTTCTGGGGATTTATTGTCTGAGCACTTATTAAATATTATCTTCCTTTGGGGGTGAGAATCCGACACTAAGTGCCTCTCTCTATTGCCACGTTACCGCAGCGGAATCCCCACAGTTGTGTCTTGATATTTGCTGAAATACTTGGGCGGTTGGAAATGTCAGTAAACTTTGGATATGGTTAATAGATTTCTTGACTCTCCCAAAATGCTGTCCTTGGCTTTCTCGCAGATTTAGCAGGGCTTGTTACAAGCAGGACAGAAATAGCTTGGATACTGAGGGAAAGAGAAATGTTTTCTGAAGTATTTATTATTGTAAAGATGACCCCAGATTTTGCATTATTAGGTGGCAATGTAGCCACAGTTTCTCCTGGACTTAGTCTCATCTTGGCTCCCTTGATCACTGCCTCGGGGCCATAATTTACGGTTTTCTTCCGTGTGCTCTCAGTTCACCAATCACAATTATCTCAAAACATGTTTGAACTATGTGCTGTAATCCAATCAGTCTTTCCATAAACTGAAAGGTCACTGGTATAAAATCCCCCTCCTTCCAGAGGGCGGCTGGCGTTGCCAAGAGGAAACAAAAGCAGTTTCTCCTCACTGGCCTTTTACAAGCTGCACTTTGGGTCTGCTGCTGAGGAGCAGCTTGTACCACCTACCCCAGATCAGAAGAGCATCCCTGGAAATGGGAAACTGGGATGTCGGATTTCCCAGGGTGAAAGAACTCTTTCTCCTTCCTCAACGCTTCACAGGGGCTCGTCAGGTTTATGTAGATATAGGCATCCCTTTCTTTTCATCCACACGTACTCTGGAGGCACCACCGTGTCACACTTGCAGCATATTCTGCCGCCACGTTCTTTCCAGCTTCTCCAGTTCTTCTTTCGCGTTGGGAATGAGAGTAAGTAGGCTGTGCTGAACACTTGTGACGAATCCATCGCCAGCTCTGCTCACGCACGGTTATACCTCCTCCGTAAGGGCCATCGAGTCATCAAACGCCTAGGATTTTGATTTATTCTTTTGACTTTTCCCTGGCAGCTTGCTTGAAAGGAGAGGTGTTCTAACTGTTGGAGGTCTTCTGGCTACTTCATGCAATTCGGACGTTCTGATTAGTAGTGATTGGTGCTGCAGAAAACGGGATGTTTGGCTAGAAAAATAAAACTTTCATAAATATGCATAAAGCACATGGAAGAAAAAAAGCAATTACTTTGGCTTTAAAAGCTAGAAACAGTTTAGCAGAACAGATGGGTTGCATAAATCTGGCAAAAATGAGGGCAAGAGGGATTTGTACATGTGTGTGTGGCATGCAGCAGAGGATAAGACCAGTGTTTGTGTGATAAAGAATTTATTGTCACTTGGAAATTGTCCATTTTCCTACCCTTTCAGAGTAAAAGTAGTGGCTGGGATCGCTAGGCAAGGCTCACTTCAGTCGTGTGTGGAATTATCTATGAAACTCCCATCACCGACCAGTTGTTCCCTAGCACCGTAAATCCCTCTTCATGTTCAGAAGCTCCCTGCTGCTCTCTGCTTCCCAGCCCATCTCCCAGTAAGGTTAGGAGCAATTTTCCTATCTCAGTCATAGTCAGGTCATGTTGATATGGACGGTGTGGGAAATTTTGGTAACTTAGTGGCATCATAACCCTTCCTAGCGTGCTGCTTTATTTTTTAATTGTGGTGGGTTCCCCCCCCCATATTATTAACAAGAACTATTGATCAATTTGTATGGCAAAAGCACGTTCTGAGCTCACTGAGAAGATGCAGGCTTTTGAGCACCAAATGTTAGACAGAAACCTCATCTCTGTAGACTCTCTCTGAGAGACAAGCGAGAATAGTTTTGATGTGATCAGTATGTGCCGTCTTGTGCTCCTTTGGCAGAAACGTGCTTACAGTGACTGTGAGAACGTCTAAATTTTACCCAGCTGAAGCCTGCAGTGGTAGCCTGTCCCAAATTCTCCAATTCCTACGGACGGAGAGGGCCATCTCTGACCAGAAGTAACACCCGTTGGTTTTGGTGCTGATCTGAGGGATGCTTTCATGCCATCTTGATTTGAAGGCCTCAGGAGAGACTCAACCCATCTTGTCCCTAAGAAAATCAGTGTGACGTTTATAAGAATACTCCAGAGACTTTGGCACAAAATGTTCCGGTTTTACCATGCTTCTGCCCTCCTTGACCCAGGACAGATCATACAGCACTGGATCCTGCACGGCTGAACATGTTTTCTGGAACATTTGCAGACCACATTGGTCAAGTCTAACTGTTGCTTGGGTGGCAGCCCAAGGGCAGCTTTCTGAATTGGTTTGCATTTTTATTGCCATGCGTCTTTCCCAGGTCAACTTTAAAATTCCTTGAGGGATTGCTCCATCATTTAGGTGCTTTACAAATAAACGTGACCTTTCTTGTAACTGTCAGCAGCCAATTTCTGAGCAGTCCTACCCGGCAGAAACACCTTGTTTTGTGTCAGTCTGCAGCTGTATTTGGGGAGCCACAGTATGGATTATTATGGTTATGCATTAATTTTTTTAAAGCTTTTGCAATTTTCTGTTTACTTTCTTTTTTACCAATTTAATTATTCATTGGATTGAGTTGAAGTATAAGCATATAGATTGAGGGCTCTAATTTAAACTTAATTTTATACCTAACAATTTGTATTAAATAAGTTCAATTCCATAGCTAGCAGAAGCACGTTCTTTACAGGGGAAACAGGCTGTATAAGCATCGAGTCTGTCTGCGTTACAAAATCTAATTCTGCTACTAACAAGCAAATAGGTGGATTTGGTGTCCTATTGATCTCAGAATTACCTGACTGATGCCAAAAATCAATCAAAGACCTCTTCTGAGCAGTCACAAACCAGGATCCTTTTTATTAAGCCTGTCTGTGATTTATAGTTTTGCCATTAGTGTTAATGTAGACTTAAAATATCAATGCTTCATTCTAACACCTTCCAAGTGGCATCGATCCTTCCTTATCTAAGCTCCTTCTTTTGCATGGACACTACCCAGAAATTTTTTTGTGGTCACACGGATAAGTTTGCTTGAGTCAAGCTACAAACGCATTAAAGCAGTTGGTTTGTATCGAAATCATAATGATGGGCAGCATCTTCTGTAACCATAAGGACAAAAAGATGGACCCTATCTGTTTGCGAGGTGATTTCTTGTTGGAAATGGTGAGCGCAGCTTTCTGAAAGCAGCAGTGCTGTGCTACCTTCGTCAGCGTGGGCTAACGGGGAAGGAATTACACAGGACCATCACCCCCAGCCCAAAGAAACATAAATGCTATTTAACACAATTATTGTGTTGATGCCACTCCCTTTTACTGATGGATTTATGCTATTGCAACGTTTTGGGAAACGGCAGGGAAATGAGTTTTGATCTTGAAAGTTTATGAATTTTGTCTTGCTGCAGAGAACTGAAGAGTCTGTAAATCATGGCAGGTCAGATGTAATTTGGAAATTAAGATGGCTAGAAAAAAGGATTCAAAGAGCACTCTTGAAGGGATACTCAAGCTGGTAGTAGAAGTGGGAAGCCATCAAGGGAATCCGTGGGACCATTTGATGACAGAAGTGTACGAGAGGTCCCTGCCCATGGCAGGGGGTTGGAACTAGATATTCTTGAAAGTCCCTTTCAACCCAAACCATTCTATGATTCTAAGAGGCACTTGGGAATGACAAGACCCACAGAGAAGTCTGAAAGGGATTAGATAAATTAATGTACAAGAATTTGGGAACAAGCTGTGTCTGTCTCCCATTGCTATCGCTGGAGCCCAGACTGAGCCGCACGGACTCTGGTTTTGACTCTTTTTGGTTTTTTTCATCCTTGTGGAGCATTTGTCTCCCTCCGGAGAAAGCAAGGATAAGTTGTGCCAGACCAAGCACTGATGCTGTGCTGGCCCTTTGCTCGTTGCCTGAATGTGGAGGGTTTGTTCCTGGAAAAGCCCCCGGTACTGAGCCCAATGTGTAGTCATTATTCTGTCTGCTGGGAAGGTGAATTACTCATTTTAGTCACGATTTACAGCATGCGACGATTATCCCACAATCTACGTATGTTTTAAAAGTTAATGGAGAAGAAACGCTGATTTTAAAAACGCATTTGAAAGCTTTCAGTGGCTCTAGCTGCCTCAGCGGGTCACAAAGGGCAAAGCCACCAACCTCGCTGTTTGACTCGCATTAAGAATGAAATCTCTGCATTTGTAAGTAAATGCTGGAGCACTATGTGCTCCTGGCATCTTGTGGTCTCTCTGGATGAGATTCTCAGACCTACCATATAGCAAAGCCCACAAAGAGATGTATAGGCCTTTTCTGCATCCCTTTTACGTACCCCTTCGGCTGAATTGCAGCCTGGAATTCACACCGTCTGCTCCCGTTGGTGCTCCCCCGGTCTGTCCTTTCCGTTGCAGTGGTGACTTGCAGGAGCTCGCGTCCCTGCCTCCCGGGCTCCTGGCGGCCGGGGCACTCCCCGGCATTGGGAGACGCTTCACTATTCAGCAGGTGTTTTTTTTGTCCGTGTCCTTCCTCCCTCCCCTCACGGCACGGCCGATGGTCGTGAGCAGGGTGCTTGTGTGGAAGAGGCGGTGTTTTACGCTCGCCTGCTGTGCCCAGGTCCGTGGCCACTTTTGATCTTTTGTTAATGTTCAATACCTATTTTTATAAACTCAGCCTGATTCCTGTAAAAATGGAATTCTTGTCAAAGATTCTTTTTCTTGTAAAAATAAGTCCTTGTGAGGTTTAGGGTTGTTTTTTTCCTAGTCTATAAGCACATCTGCTGCTATTTCCTCCTGGTTTTCGTTTCCAGCACTCACGGTTTTGTTCAGATTCTACTCCTGCGAGGCATGGAAAGATGGCTGGCCGCCCCGCTGCTGCTGCGTGGACTGACCTAAAATCCCGTCCCCTGTGCCTGTGCCACATCTTGTGCTTTTAGACACTTTTCGCACAACTCTGACCCACTTAGCTGTTGCCAAGGGGAAGGCATTAGCATGAAGATCTCGCTCCTTGGAGGAGCAAAGAGCTCTGTTCAAAGTGCTTCAGTCTGGAAGATGAGTTTCTGGGGGTGGCAGGGGGCAACCTAAGATGAACTGGGCTTTTCATGCTGTGGTGGGTTGACCCTGGCTGGATGCCCAGTGCCCACCAAAGCCGTTCTGTCCCTCCCCTCCTCAGCTGGACAGGGGAGAGAAGATATAATGAAAGTCTTGTGGGTCGAGATAAGGACACCTTCCCCCCACCCCTCCCTTCTTCCTGGGCTCAGCTTCACCCCCGATTCCTCTCCCCGCTCCCCCCGAAGCGGCGCAGGGGGACGGGGAATGGAGCTGGGGTCAGTTCCTCACCCGTCATCTCTGCCGCTCCTTCCTCCGCAGGGGGAGACTCCTCACACTCTGCCCTTGCTCCAGCGTGGGGTCCCTCCCATGGGACACAGGTCCTGCCAGGAGCCTGCTCTCCAGCATGGGCTTCCCACGGGGTCACAGCCTCCTTCAGGCACCCCTTGCTCCGGCGTGGGCTCCTCCCCGGGTGCAGGTGGGTGTCTGCTCCCCCGTGGGCCTCCATGGGTGCAGGGGCACAGCCGGCCTCGCCATGGGCTGCACCACGGGCTGCCGGGGAACCTCTGCTCCGGTGCCTGGAGCACCTCCTGCCCTTCTCCTCTGGCCTTGGGGTCTGCAGGGCTGTTGCTCTCACATCTTCTCACTCCTCTCTCCAGCTGCAGTTGCTGTTGCGCAGGTTTTTTCTCCCCCTTCTTAACTCTTATCTGTGAGGCGCTGCCACTGTCGCTGACGGGCTCAGCCTTGGCCAGTGGTGGGTCCGTCTTGGAGCCGCTGGCGTTGGCTCTGTGGGACATGGGGGAAGCTTCCGGCAGCTTCTCACAGAAGCCGCCCCTGTAGCCCCCCGCTACCAAACCCTTGCCACGCAAACCCAGTCCACATGCAAACTGCCTCAATGAAGTCTAATGCTCCTTCACGTGTCAGAGATGAAAGCCTGTTTGAGGTACTGTGAGTTATAGCCGTGTGCTGTGATGGTTGGTGGCTGGGATTAACCACCGTGACCAGCTTCTCAGAAATGAGTAGCCCCATCATACTGGCGTGGGCATGGAGGGACAGGACATTCTGTGACAGCAGGCTCTACGTCTGCAGACAACTAATGCAGCTGGTCTGGTGCTACCTCTTAGGAGCAGGCTTTGCCCTCCCTTCCCACCCTCACGTGGTGCGAGAAGATCTAACCATGGTTTGTGATCAGAGTCAGTAGCTGTTTGTAAGGGAAAATACCGAAAACTGGGATAATCTTCCTCCTCTTAGTGTGGCCTCTAGTGGGAACGAAAGGTAGAAATTAGGTTGAGTTTATAGACACACCAGCTGGTGCAGTGAGGAAAAATCAGGGAAGCTGGCAAGCCAGATCCTCAAACCTGGAACAGAGGATCAAAGAGACAGACAGGTACACAGCCCACGAAACCAGAGATGCTGGGGAGAAGGGGGGCAGTTATACGGTGTCGTATTAATCTCTTGATTTCATGGGATTTAGTAGCAAGCAGAATTATGAATTTTGCCTCTTAAAACCATCTTTCTTTTGTTTTGTACATTTTTCATAAGAATCAGGACTGATACCTCTGAAATAGGGATTGCTTTGTGAGAAATGCTCATCCGCTGCCATCCAGGCTTATTTTTCCTGTACTCGGGTTGGATGACTTCATTCAGGTGCTTGGTAGTGATTTACTTTGGTGTACGCAGAGCTCTTGGTGCGCTGGGTGAAGCATACCTGGGAGCGGGGTTGTTGGATATGCAGATGTTCGTAGCTCTGCTGGGAGATGTTTACCTTAAAGCAGAGAAGATGAGTTTCAAGTTGGGAATTTCTTGTTCCAGAGCTGTTTGCTGCATTTCGGTTTGAAGAGAGTTTGTGTTTGTTTATGACCTCAGTGTGTCTGAGGGCCTGTTTGGAGATTGTGACTTCTAACTGGGGAGACTCTTTCAAAACAGGATCTGCCTTCATCACTGCTGGTTTGTAATATTCTTAAGATATCCACAGGCATCCCTGCATAGGAAGCCTTTCGTACGAGGACTGTCAAGATACAAGAATATAGGCTATCTCACCAAGAAAGGCTGAATTTCTGAGGTTGACTGGATGCTGGCACTCTCTGTAAGCCTGGACTCCACAGATGAACGCTGAACACTCAGACTAGGTATAAATTCTCTTTTCTGGCTGGGATGTCCTCAGATAAGCAACTTTTAGAAAGCTTGTTTTTCCTCCAGGGATGGAATTTCACCTTCTGACAGAGGCACAGAGCCCTCTCTGGGGCTTGGGAGCTGGAAGAAGCATGCTCTGGTTTAGGGCAGAGTTAAGGATCTCGGAATCATGTTTCCAGTCAACGTTAATTGGAGAAATGGGATAATAGAGTCTTCAGGCCCCATTTTATGATGTTTCCTGGGCTGTGCTTCACTGGGACTGGCATGGCTCCTGGGACCTGCCATTGACTCCCGGTTGTGTGATAGGCGAATGGCCGAGGTGGATCGGGAGCTGAGTGGTGACTGGTGCTCCCCTGCTTAGTCAAAAGCAAATCCAGTCAATAGTCATCTCTCCACTGGTTTTGTGGTTTCGAGATTAACCTCTTATGCTATAAGAGATCTTTATCTTGGTGCTTGTGCAAAGCTGGGCAAAGGAGGTCTCTGAGCTTGAAGGCCATCTCTTCTCCTTTCATGTGCATCTTGCTCACTGTTAACAGTCTTGGTCGGAGTCTCAGAGTCATAAGCAGAAAAAAATACAACCTGTGTGCTGTGATCCTCTGAGCTGGTCCTGAGCCCACTAACAGCTGGGAAGAAGGTTGTTAAAAAACCCTGTGTTGTTCCTGTTGCCTTTCATTAAGTGTTGAAATTTAAACACCAAAAAAGGCGGTTGGAAGTCCCTCAGTCCCGGCCTGTGCTCGCGCTTTGGCCCTGTGCTGTAAACTGTGGCCCTTGGAGGCTCCGTGGCCAAGGCAAACTGTTCTTAAATAAACCCCAAAGGAGGGGGAACAGTAGATGTCTTCAGGCTTTGCTGTGCAAAGGTGTTAGTAGGGACCTGCTGTGTGAAGAAGTCTGTCAGGTTATTTCAACATCCAAAATTTCAATACGTAGCCACACACAGCAACAAACCCAGGCTGCTCATGTATTGGATAATGGGGTACTGTATGGCGCTGGGTGGGGGAGGAGATCCTCATCCAAGAGCCATTAATTGGAAAATGTGAGAGGTATCATTGATGTTGCTTAATGATGCACGTGGGGCTTAAAATACTTAGAATCTGTTCAGTAAAAGAAAAATCAGGTTATTTTTTACCCATGCAATTTTACATCTAGTGTTTCAGGCACAAAAAGTATTTCATGCATCATTTATTTACAATAAATTAAAAATCTCTATTAAGTATTATACTGCTGGAAAAAAATCTGTTATGAACATAAAATTATTTTTATTGCTACTTTGATGTGTGGCTATTCCTGCTGCATACCATGCTTGGGCACTAAGTGATTAAGATCAAAACTAGTTTGGCATGGCGTACTCCAATATTTTCCTTTAGAAGTATTTACAGTGGGTTAAATTAATTAGCTAACATCTATGTTCTGCCATGGCACCTAAAACTAGCATCTGGGTAGCAGGCAGTGGTGTAGCTGATTTATTCTTCATTTGCTCTGGAGTCCTCAGCACAAGAAGGACATGGACCTGCTGGAGCGGGGCCAGAGGAGGCCACGGAGATGATCCGAGGGCTGGAGCCCCTCTGCTCTGGGGACAGGCTGAGAGAGTTGGGCTTGTTCAGCCTGGAGAAGAGAAGGCTCCGGGGAGACCTTATTGCGGCCTTCCAGTACCTAAAGGGGCTTATAGGAAAGATGGGGACAGACTTTTTAGCAGGGCCTGCTGTGACAGGACAAGGGGGGATGGTTTTAAACTAAAGGAGGGGAGATTCAGACTAGACATAAGGAAGAAGTTTTTCACGCTGAGGGTGGTGAGGCCCTGGCCCAGGTTGCCCAGCGAGGTGGGAGATGCCCCATCCCTGGAAACCTTCCAGGTCAGGCTGGACGGGGCTCTGGGCAACCTGATCTAGTTGGGGATGTCCCTGCCCATGGCAGGGGGTTGGACTAGATGGCCTTGAAAGGTCCCTTCCCACCCAAACCATTCTGTGATTCTATGGTACAGGGTACAATGGAGAGACAAAAAAAATAATGCTGCAGAGGATGAAAGCAAGAAGGAGGGGCAAGAGAAATAAGAGGGTATCTAAGCTGTGGCTTGCTGATCTCTTGGAAATGCAGATCAATTACTGTGTTAGTGGAAATGAAAGCCAAGAATAATATTTATGGTCTGTAAAAGCTCAAGACTTGCTTAGTCTGCACAGGAGGTTTTACAGGCATGGTGGTTAGGGAGGACAGAGCTAATCTGAATTATCGCTATAGCTGTCAGAGTCGGGGCTCACCAAATTCCCAACAAATGGGGTCACAGAACAACGTGGAATTGGTAAAGCCTCCGACGCACTGGAGGCTGGGGTGGATTTAGATGCCCAGCGGTCACCGAATTTGAAAGCGCCGGTTCATTGCTCACATCTAATTCCTCTAGGAGATGAACTTAGACCTTCTACGTTACACAGGAACGTATGTTCGTTACCTCCTGTGCTACTACATGGTCGCTACCTCTTACTTAATGAGGAATGTCATCTTTCAAGATGATGTCACCTGTTTGAAAATGGGTACATTTGCTGTCGTAGGCTGTTTTACAGTTGAATTAGCTTTCTGTGGGAATGGAAGTGTACTTTTTATAAAGTACATTTGAAGTGGTAGTTTATAGTGGGAGCTTTTGTATCTCATACGTTTAGTCTTCCGGGGACTCAGAAAACTGCTGAATTTCATGGATATTCTTAGGGTTTTAGTAAATCATTATGTTAATGGAGATGACTGAGAGGTTATTGAGTATTTCTGATTTCATATATAGTAGAAGTGATGTAAAAAACATTCATTCTGCTATAAATTATACGCACATTTAGACATGCTGGTATTTTGCTCTCAAAGATGATCTTTCTTACAGAAGAAAATAACAAATGTTAAATTGGGCTGCTTCAAAAACCTTCCTTATTCAACCATTTTGTTTTTAACAGTAGGCATTCGCTATTGCTTAAGAAAAATCATAAGGAGTAACAAAGAACAGAGTGGTCTTTCCCCTGGTCCTACCTTGTACGGTAGGATTTGATGGCCCACGTTATGGTAGTTGAGGATATCTGAGAGACACCAGCCTGGGGTTAGGTGATGCAGGGCTGAAGGACCACCTCCGTCCTCAAAGAGCAGGAGCTGGAGACCAGACAGGGTACCCTAAATCATCTCAAATGACATTCAGTACCAATGTGTACGGTACTGAATCAGAACTAAGCTACTGATAACTATTAATTTAGGGATTTTCAGATTTGAGCCTTGCATTTAACCTGTTCCTCAGCTGATCTGTCCTGTAAGAATTTAATACTTGTTTTTGAGTTCTGACCATCGCAGTATGAATGGTTCCATAATGTTCATGAACCTCTGTGATCTCTAAAAAATACTCTATCTAATTTGTTTTAATACCAGTTTTAAAACTACCTGATAATTTCAGTGCAGGTACTCAGTTGCTGTGTTTGGAGGAACAAGGAATACTTGTTCCTTATCCAATCTCTGCGCACCTATTAAGCCTGCCATGGTGTTTGCTGTATCATCATCTCCATTGGTCTTTTGCTCAAGCAGCGGAATCTATATAGTCTCTCATCCTATAGTTCTTTTAGCATCCTTCCCTCTACCTGATCGAGGTGTATCGTCCTCTTACAAAGGGGTTGGCCACCACTGAAGGAAGCGCTCAGGATGTGGGCACATAATTTTTTAAAATTTTTTTTTTATTGTTTGTCCCCCCCCCCCCCCCTTTTTAATATTCTAGTTGTCTTTTTGTCTGCTGCTGGGTTTTGAGCTGATGTTTTGAACAAATTTCTGCGATGCCTCTGCAATCTCTTTCCTGGAGAAACGGCTAATGTAATATCTATTCTTGTGTACAAAAGGTACAGACTTTTATTTCCTATGTGCATTCTTTTGTAATGACAGATTCTGAATTTCATCCACCATTTTATTGCCCTTCAAATCTTCACAAGCAGGAGTAATTTGATTATCCTGAATAAATTCCCTCCAACTTTGTCAGCTCACTGTCTGCTCCCTCTTCCAGATCTCGTCTGATGGTATCTAATGTCATTTGCAGTACCTCATTTAAGGGGTTAGTACGTGCCAATAGGCCATGCTCCGCTTGCTGGAAATTCAAATGGAAATATGGGCACTGGTTTTTGTCTGTGTATGGCACAAATAGCACCCTCCCCCCCCTTAGAGTCATATATGCTCACTGTGTTTGGAGTGTACAAAATAAAGCCCTTAGCAAAAGCAAAACAAAACAAAAACTCCAAAACAACAATGAAAAAACCCACGAACAAAATCATGGAAGATGTGTAAAGGCTGTGGAAAACAACTGATGAATTTCAAGGATAAGGGTTGTATTAGAAAAACAAAGGCTATTTTAAAGTGAAGAGATATGACTGCCGAAATATATAATGTAATAACTTAGAATAACTCAGAAATTTATGAGACTATAATGGTGTAGAAAAAGGGTGAAATTATTAATACTGGTAATGATGGAGAAAAAAAGTGCTAAAAGCTCAGCATAAATAGGTAATGAGTTGAGGTTAGGAAGTGCATCTGGTGGAATAGGGGAGGTTTAGATTGGATATTCGTAAAAATTTCTTCACCGAAAGGGCTGTCGGGCCCTGGCACAGGCTGCCCAGGGAGGTGGTGGAGTCCCCATCCCTGGAGGGATTCAAAAGACGTTTAGATGTGGCCCTAAGGGATATGATTTAGTGGGGGACTCGGTAGTGCTGGGTTAATGGTTGGACCCGATGATCTCGGAGGTCTCTTCCAACCAGAACAATTCTATGATTCAATGATTCTATGAATACCAGGGATGTTATTTAAAAAAAAAAAAAAAAAAAAAAAAAAAAAAAAAAAAAAAAAAGGAAAAAAGAGGGGGATTACTTGAAGTTTGTAACCATTGACGTGGTCAATTTTACTTATTTAAAAATTGCATAAGGCAGCTGCTGACACCTCTCTCTCTTCAGCGGCGCACCATAGTTGCTCTCTTCTGCAGATCCCTCCTACATCAATGCAGGAGGTAAGTTATGGATTTTAAGGTGGGGAAAATGCCACATTGAAAACTACAGTTGAACCTTGGGGACATCAAGGGAATCTGGTATCCTGATATATTTGAAATACAATGGGAAGTACTAAGAGAAGGAGCCATAGGTGTTAGGTCTCCAGGAAAATGAGATGGCCACCAAAATGTCGCCTACTCTATTGTTTTGGACCTGAGAAAAGAGGAGAGGATTCGGAAGCTCTTTGCGAGAAGCTGGCAGTTGTCCTCCCATTTAACTTTAAACTCAAAAGGCGGTGAAGGCTGATGTTATTAAGTAGAGGGAGAAGGATTATCACGCGTGATAAAATCAGTTGTGCGAGGTGTCGTTGACCTGGCCGGGAAAATGCGTGTAATCAAACCTGTTTAGTACGTTTAATATCTGTTTGACCTGTCTTAAAGGTATAGACCCGAGGCACTGTTTCTGCCCGTGCAGCCCGGCGCCCTTGGTTTTTAGGTGTAGAACTGGGAGCCTTGATTGTAGAACACAAGAATGGAGAAATCCTGCTCAAAACATGTTGAATTTGGTTTCATACTAATGGTAGAAATTACATTACAGAGATGTTTTCATCATGCTGTATAAAAAAAAGGGGGTAAAATTCAGCAAAAGCTGGGAGTACATGGTATAACCTATAGGGTAGTTAAAAAATCAAGCATTTGTGATGCAGAATCCACCTGACTTCTACAGGCCAGTATATCTTCTGTAGTAATGATTTTCTTCCTGGAATTGAACTGTAAAACATTAAGTTGAAAAAACCCTTCAGAAGCCCATATTACATACGTAGCGCGAGTTCTGCTTTCGTGTACAGCCGTGCGTTTCGCACGCGTCTCCCCACCCTTTTCCTCTAATCTCTGCGCGTTGACAACCTTGCCTATAATTAGCCTCTTAGTACCGGCAGAGGTGGTTTTATCCCAAACACAAAACCCAGATATAGTTAAATCGCCAGTTACGCTGCGGCTGCGTATCCTCTTAGCTGTGATTTACTGCACTATCAATAGCCTGCAGGAAAGGAGTGAGCGGAGGCTGTGGGCTGCAGGAGGTGCGTGTGTTTAAGGTGTCAGTAAACACTGAGGGCAAGGAGAGTTTACAGGGAGAGTAACAGGAATCAGGTACTGTACCTGCTTCATCTCATCCGTAGATTTTTTTGTTGTTTTGGTTTGGTTTTTTTTTTTCAGTTTTCTACGGAATAAGATCACAGAATAATTTAGGTTGTCAGGTACCTCTAGAAGTCTCTAATTCAACCCCCGGTTCCAAGCAGGGATGACTTCAAAGATGCATCAGGCTGCTGAGGTTCTTGCCCAGTCAATTTTTTTGAAAGTCTGCGAGGGTGGAGATCACATCTTTTTTGGACCCTGTCCCAGTGGTTAAGGGCGCTCAGTGAATTTATCTTTTTTCTCTAACATCTTGCTGGAATTTTCCCTATTGCAAACTGTGAATTGATGTTTGAGGGTTTTTTAGGATTTTCCTACTGATATTATAAGTTAAAACTTCCCCCTGTTCAGCTTTGACCTTCATGAAGACTGTGCGGCAGGAATGGGGAAAGGATTTTCATTTTCTGCCAGAGCCCTCCTCGCTGAGGGACAATTTTAGAATCAAATGATATCTTGGTTTATTAACCATGTACCTTCTCTCCAGATCCTCACCACCATGTCAAGTTGTGATAAGCGAAGATGGGGAGCAATGGAAGGGCTTACAGAACAGTCCAAAGTCCCGTAGGTGCTAACATTTCTGACTTTGGATGAGCAATTTTCATCAGTTCTGGACCACCTACGGCAAGAGCCAGGGGAGATCAGTTCTGGGCAAGCACAGCCCCCGGGAAGAGGGATCGTAGCTGGTTGCAGAGCTGAGGGAACTCTCAGTGTACAAGAACAATGCTGCTAAGCTGCGGGTGTTTGAGTCTGCAAATGGAAGACGACCAGATTTAACTCTGAGGCAGAACCAGGAAACATTTGCACCCATAACTTCGTGCCTGCGCGCTCTCCTTCACGGCAGTCTTCCCGCAAAGCTGCTCTCCTGGGAGACACTTGCCCTTTCCACTCTGCTTATAGCTGCATGTGCAAGCTCAGAATTGAATGTTCCAGTCCAAACTACTTCTTCCTCTCTTTTCTTGAGAGGTCTGTTACAAGATGGATCAAAAGCTACAGGGGAGTGTAGTATTGCCAAGTATGGGGAAAAAACCCAGGAAGGAGAAGGGCTATTTAAGTTAGAACAAAAGTTATTCAAGAGCTCAACTTTTAATGCATTTAGACTGCAATGTTGAATCACAGAATCACAGAATAGTTTAGGTTGGAAGGGACCTTTCAAGCCCATCTAGTCCCACCCCCTGCCATGAGCAGGGACATCCCCAACTAGATCAGGTTGCCCAGAGCCCCGTCCAGCCTGACCTGGAATGTTTCCAGGGATGGGGCATCTCCCACCTCTCTGGGCAACCTGGGCCAGGGCCTCACCACCCTCAGCGTGAAAAACTTCTTCCTTCTGTCTAGTCTGAATCTCCCCTCCTTTAGTTTAAAACCATCCCCCCTTGTCCTATCACAGCAGGCCCTGCTAAAAAGTTTTTCCCTATCTTTCTTTAGAACCCTTTCTTCAGTACCCTTTAGGTACTGGAAGGCTGCTAGAAGGTCTCCCCGGAGCCTTCTCTTCTCCAGGCTGAACAAGCCCAGCTCTCTCAGCCTGTCTCCATAGCAGAGGGGCTCCAGCCCTTGGATCATCTCCGTGGCCTCCTCTGGCCCCGCTCCAGCAGGTCCGTGTCCTTCTTGTGCTGAGGCCCCAGCGCTGGAGGCAGCACTGCAGGGGGTTCTCACCAGAGCGGAGTAGTTGAGCAAGTGTTTTCTTGCTATCAAAGTAGTGAAATACAGTAGTAAAACTCTAGATCAGTTTCTCTACTCTAGAGAAGTTTAGGTATTTCTTGGAAGGAGGTGCCTGATCGTTTTTAGTGGGAAGTTACATTTATGCTCTGGGTCAGTTTGCTTCTAATTTTTGACAGTTCTCCCCCTCTGGCACCATTTTTCTTCCGTGTAGCCTTTAAAGGATCTGGCTCCAGTGTCAGTACCATGGGGCTGGTGCAACCTGCCTGTCCTTTCGCACATCCAAACCCCTGGTACTGCAGGTGACGCTTGAGCTCATGGCTAAAGAAATCGTACAAGAAGCAGCGTTCAGTATATTTGATGCTCCCAGTTTGAAGCTGCATGCTCAAAATAAGTCAAATCGTAGTTTTCGTGTGCTTTTGAATTCCCTGCAGAATTCCCTCCTAGGTTCTCATGATAGACGGTCCTGGAGGCAAAGCTTTGAGTCTACGTTAGGTTAGGAAAGGAGATGGGCAGCCCTGCCGGCTGGGAGAGCTCCAGCTCCCCGCGCGCCCGGCAGCTGCCTTGCTGTTTCAGCTCCGGCCGTCTGCAGAACGCAAAGTCTGGTTTAGAGATTTGCTGCTCATTTCCAAGGGCCCAGTGGCCCGGATCGTTGAAATATCCTGCTGAAATAAAACGTGACACTGCTACTACTGGCATCTTTGGGGACAGAATGTGAAAATAATCAATCCTATTGTTTGGTGTACTGTTAGAAGGGGAGCAGCTATTATAGTAATGAACTTGACAAAAGAGTGCATCCCCTAGTCCCCAGCCTGAAATAAATCACTGATATATATCGTATTGTTGTTAAGCTGTAATGCACAACAAGCACTTTATCACCCTGAAGGATGCATCCTGCAACGTTTGTGGCCCAAATACACCCTGAAACCTTTTCAAAGTATTGAAGAGACATTAGTGATGGGCTGTATCCAGATCAGAATGTAAAGTTTTTTGAGTTATACAGGACACTTCCAATGGTGCTTTATTGCATCTGTGTACATGGGGGAGAGTACAGAACTGCCAGAAACTTTATTTTTCTGGGAGTGCCAGAAATAAATCCTAAGTATTTCATATGTGTGAATAGGCTGATGGAGAGCACACTGGAAGATCACCGTTTTCCCTCGCTCACCCATCCTTTAAGTGACGCAAAGGCAGTGCCGAAGGTCATTACACATCGCTTCAAAATTGACTTGCTTGCCAGACCCTTCTCACCGGGTTAACAGCAATTTTGGCCTTTGCACTAAGGAGCCATTTCACGCGCCATAGTGCTATGAAGGTAGCGGAGGAAATACTTAATCCGTGAATTTGGCTGCTGGTTTTTAGGAATTGTTTTGTTGGTTTATAGTAGGCTGGATAGCACGTCTTTCCTGAGGGAAAGCCAGGGTTGAAGTTGAGTCCGTGCGTCTCCTAGAGCGTGCTGCCACTCGCGGAAAATCCCCACTGAATTGCACCTTTCCCAGTTACCTAAATGCCACCCAAGCCTGCGTGTGGGTGAGGGCTGTGATAAAAGGGGAAAAAACCTCAGAATAATTGATTTCCTCAGAAATGAGCTTTCATGTGGTTGGAAGTTAGTGGTGAAAGCAAACGAAACGGAGCCATGAGAGCAGGATGCTTGGCAGAGCGGTGGTATGAATTACGTGACTCTTACAGGGTGGGTGTGTTTGGGATGGAGATGAGTCCTTTTAAACAATCAAATCTGTTGCTCCTGCGGGAAGCACAAAGAACAAACAATTCCTAAAGTTTATTTTATGTTTATTTAAAGTTTATTTAAGCGTTTATTTTGCTGGATTAAAAGCAGACACTGACAGAGGACGTGGGAAGCAACAGGAGACACAGAGGGCACGTCCTGTGTTGCAGTGACTCTTCAATCTGGAAGCACAAGGCAGCACACGGCTCTGTTGCTGCTCCCTCCCAGGCCATCGCGGGCTTTTATGAGAACATTTAGATTACTCTTCTTGGCAGACTGTGCGTCTCCTTGATATTAATACTGTCATAGCAGTCTTCAAAACTGCTCCTTGCGGATAAAGTTTTTATTTAGGTTATTATGGCATTTGCAGCAAAATATGGGATTAAAATGTCAGGTGGTTTTCCTAGGCCACCTATTGCTCAGTGTCTGCAAAGATTACGGGAAAATTATTCTCCCTCGGAGAGAGGGGAATTCTGGAGGTGCATTATCAAATATTCTCTCTGTAATTAACCAGTCTGCAAACGGCTTTCACCGTGCCCGTTTGCACTCCGCTGGTCCTGGTGGGTTAACTACTGGCTCGTTACAGTCTCTTGAACGAAATCTGGACTGTTTATGGTCGCTCACATTTGGAGACAGCTCAAGTTCTGCATCTAAATTGTTGTTTGTTTTTTGTTTTTTTGTCTAGCACAAAATTTTTTATATTTTGGATAGATTTAATCAAATTGCTGTGGTCTGAAAAGAAAGAAATGGTTTTCTTTGAGAGGCATAAGTTGTTCTCCATTTCAGGCCTTTAAAAAAAAAAAAAAACCAATCCCATGCTATTATTTTGGAATTGTGTATAACGTACCATGATAAAGTTCATTTCAATTTTGTTTGGAGATACTCTACGCTCAAATACAATGAATTATTTAGTTTCGTCTAAAACTATTAGTAATAATAATGCTACTGTAACTGTTTTTGTTATTGATTTTTTGTTTTCAGTGCTTTGTCTCTACAGTGGGCACCTGGTTAATGCTAGTGACTATTTCTATTCGCTATAAAACCTTTCATATACAGATTTGACTTGAGATATTCCAGGCTTATCTGTTGACAGGCTGTGGGTTGCATTTGGA
This sequence comes from Phoenicopterus ruber ruber, assembly GCA_009819775.1. Lineage (NCBI taxonomy): Eukaryota > Metazoa > Chordata > Aves > Phoenicopteriformes > Phoenicopteridae > Phoenicopterus > Phoenicopterus ruber. Next base: position 1,794,284 of record CM020219.1, read on the forward strand.
TACTTTAAAATTCTTTCCTATGTTTTGTTTTTCTTGATAACCTTCATTTGCTGTCCTGAGCTGCATGATTTTTTGCTAAACAACTACTATCTTACAGGCAGGACAGGATGTGAAACAAATGAGGTGTGAAGTCAGAAGGGCCAATTAGATCCCTTAATATGACTCCTGCAGAATGTCGTGTTGTGACATTTCACGTATTAAGCCCTGTAACACAATCAGTAGCTTGGTTTTGGCTAAGGCAGAGTGCGTAGAGAGAAACACCGGCTTTTCCCAACGAAGTTACTGCTTGGCTGCTTGTTCCAACAGTTTAATTGTGTTCTTTTATTTCGGTTCAAGGACTGGGCTAGTTTCAGTAGCACTCTCAGAAGTAACGCATGCTTTGCATGGTATGAATTTCTCTGGCCTCGTGCTCCTAAAAACCCCATTTCTGTTCAGCTTTCTTTCCTGGATTGTAGAACCCTTTGGAACTCAATATTTTTAATTCCTTTGAAGGTATTTACCCACTTAATCCAATGTGTTCATTCTCTTTTTCAACAACACATGTTGGTCTCTTTAAATCCCTTATTTAATAGCACACCAAGCATCGCAGAGATAGTGGCTTGAATTAATATCTAATTTACTCTCCATAGTTGACAATAACAGGGTCCTATCAGAAGTTTTATTACTTCATACAAAAGTTATCAAAAAGCAAAAATTATCCTAAATCTGACAAGAGAATTATATCCATTATGATATTGTATAGACTATTTACAGGACTTACAGAAATGAATTTTTAAAAGTGTTCCTCTAAGATATTTTTTTTTCTTGCAGAACTTGCTTTTTATAACTATTCTCTTTACTTGAGATTATCAGCAAGAACGTGCTTGGGAAGTGTGTTGACTTACGTTGATTTATGAGCTCCTTGGTGTAGAAGTCCCATTGCTTTATTGAAATTATTTATGTGGAGGTAAAGATGTTCAAGTGTCAGCAGGATTAAGGCCTGATCGTGAGGACTAGAGATGTTCAGTCTCCTGAAATACTACTTCGTTAGACTTTATGCACTGCAGACCAAGAAAGCTATCCAGAAGCCTGTTGCAAAGGCTCCTTAGGGACGATTAGGACTCACTAAGCACCTCCCTGTTGACTTAAATTTTCTAGGAGTTGTTGGACTCAAAGTCTCAATGATCAGTGATGTAAAGTGTAAGCAGAAACTGGTTATGAGTGGCATTGCTCAAACGTGAAATATTGATATGAACTTACTGGTATGTCAATACAGTCTTATCAGTAACTTGGGTGTTGGGGGGCACCCTCGTCAAGTTTGTGGATGACATCAAATTGTTCAGCCAAGGAGAAAGGAAAGTTGAAGAAACATCTGATCACCCCACTTAAAGTTGAGTGATACAGAAGATGGAGCAAGACTCTTCTCAAACGTGAATGGTAAAAGACAAGTTAGAGCAAAGGAAATCCCAGCTGGACGTGAGGAAAAAATTCCTCCCACTTAGCTGCCGAGAGAGGCTGTGTAATCCTCATCCTGGAAGATTTTCAGAATGACAGGGTGAGACGCTGAGCAGCCTGGTCCAGCTTTGAGCAGAGGTGTCACGGAGACCTCCAGAGGACCCGTCCCCTCAAAGCCTTTCAAGGATTCGCTTCCTGCACTTGTGTCTATGCACGCTCAAGGGCACTCACATCTAAAAAACGTTTGACACCTACTTCTAGGGATGAGATGGAAAAGAAGCTTGTTCAGCAGCTCCTGGAAATTTGAATTTTTAGATGTTAGAATTCTAATCTGAATTCTGACTCTTGGAATTAGGTTGATCTAAGAAACTGTTCCACGGGACTATTTTTTTAGTCTAAAGTAATGGAATGAGCAAGAATTTGGGAAAAAGACAAAATGCTTCAACATGCAATAACCATGCTGAGTCATACAATTTAGATTTAGTTGAATTATTTAAATTACATAAAATTATTTACATTTCAATACGAGAAAAATATGAGCGAGTTTGTAGTCTCATTTGCTTAATGCTGTGCAATGTATGAAGTAAAGGTTGTAAATTTGCTGCTGAAAACACTGAAAATTGAGGGGAAAATGAGGTAAATCTGCTGAGGGCAATTTAAGAGAGATCGTGCTCTACGGAACTGCAGGAGAGCAAGGACCCTGTCGGAGGCTGCAGCAGGTTAGGGAGAGAAAGCGAGCTGAGCAAGTCTCTGAAGCTGACTGAGATGTAGCGCTTCACCCGCAGCCTGCTGAAGTTTCTGAGGATTTCCGTTTCCCTTGTTTCACTTTGGATCAGGTTCGTAATGAGTATGTGGCTGCAGCGTATCATCCTTTTGGAGAAAATGCAGGTAGAACTATATTAAACGGGAAAAACTTACTATCTACTGGTGTTGAGAAAATAGTACTCCACGTTCCCTGACAAATATCATCTGGGAACACTTTAAATTGAAAGCCTTCTGATCTGATGTCAGAAAATTGATGTTAGAGTTATTACCAGGATCTATTTTCAGATCCCTTTCATTGTGGTGTTAGCAAAATGTCCTGCTTTACTGAAATTAAACCAACAGAGATGTGTGGGTAGAATTCGCATGGCTGCAGCTCACGAATGTGTGCTCTGCTCCAGTGGCAAGGAAAAAATAAAAAAAAGGAAAGAAAGGGAAAAGGATGGGGAGGACATGGCTACGAACAGGGGTGCTGAAGCAGGTCTGCTACTGCGGGTGCTACCACCACCCTCCCACGGAAGGATGTCCTGGCTCGGGATCCTACGTGGGATGACAGCCCTGAGTTGCGTAGCTCTGCTGTAAGAGCGAGGAGGAGACGGAGGCACCTCGTGCACAGCTTGGCCTCTCTTCTGGGGGCTCGTGGCTTACTCCCAACTTCTGCACTGCCTGGATCAGTCTTTGGCAATCACTGTCTCCTCAGCCCGAAGCAATGCAGCCTCTCTTGGGAAGAGTGGATCGTGCTGTTGGAGGAGGAGGAGGGCTACTCCTCAGTCCCTGTGCTGCCGAAGGCACGCACCTTTACTGGTTTGGTTGTTGGTCTTGCACTAGATCATCTGTCAAAACCCACTGCTGCTCTTGTTGCTTGTGCTGGATCTGCGAAGAGGGAAGAGCGGTTGCCTGGGCTGGAGAGAGGGCACGAAGACCTCATCCATCAGTGCCTGCTGCTGTTTGTACTTCCAGCTCTTCATCATCTTAGGAAAGAAATAAATAAAAGTCTGTCTTATCCTCCACTGAAGGACAGAAGCTGGAAGCAATTTGGGTGGCATTTTGAATCTTCCATAACAGATACCGTTCGCCTACAGTCCTGTTGCCAAATAAACAACTCTCTTAATTACCAAATACGCTTTCCTCCATAAAGCGTGGAAAGTCAACTGGCAAAGAGTGTTTGTGACGCCAAGACACGCCAGCACTCCCACACTTCCAGGCAAGGCTGGCCGGTGCCTCGCTCTAGGTTTCAGACGGCTGTCCTCCCATTGCCCGGCCACAGTCGCTGTGCACGTACAGCAGGGCTGATGCTCTTTGTAAGCATCAGATGGGCAATGTATATGTTACCTGGCACAGGATTCTAGGAAATTCCCTGAGAGCAAGGAGGAACATTGTCCGGTGGCTGCAAGCAGGAGCGTCCTTCTGTACTTTTTGGTATTCTGGAGAAAAACATGGGTATTCTGCAGAAATTAACTGATTATTTCCTTTGCTGTTGTGATATTCAGTTGCAAAACTTTAGATAAATGTCAAATATTGCCGTATCATCAAGGGCACGCCCAACGCTCTCACTGGGAAAGCGGGACGTACTGAAGAGACTTTCTCAAGGTTGCGTTGTAAGACTGTGCAAGAGCTGAATGTATTCCCCACCAGAACCAGACTTTCTGTCTTTCCTGTGGTACATAGCTCCCAGAAATCCCGTAGAAACAAGTGCTCTTTCCCTCCCTTCTCCTCTCCTAGGAAATCTTGCAAAGTCCCCAGTGGTTGTAAAATCAGCCTGTGTCATTAATTCCCACGCGCCCGCACAGGTGAGTTTTGGCTGAAGACAGGGAGAAGTTGTCTACTGCAGAATGTGGAGAAGCCCTTGTCCCTCGTCGGGTTGAGACGCTGCCTGCATAACGATGCTGGGCTGCTCAGCTAACCTTAGGATGGAAAAAGCCATTCTGGCACATGGTCCAAACATGCTGGTGATGTGAATGACTCATTTTTCTGAAAAGTTTGAGTGGGCTGAGGGTAATTTTGTGTAATAATTTGTATTTGAGGGTTGTCTCAATATTTCACATCTCTATTGAATTGGCTGTAATCCATCACTCTAATTGCCTTTCCTTGGTCAGTTGAATTTATATGCTTGTCTCTATCATACTTAAAAGATTGTAGGTACAACCTTCCTTTCTTATTTAGATTAGGATTCTTTTTTTCTAGTATTTGAAAGGTCACTGTGTCCCTTTTCCCAAAGATAATAGGATGTATCAATTTTAGAGCATTAGACCAGAAATGCGAGGCAGTTTTCCTAGATTTGAATGGTATATTAGTCCTGATACATGTGGCTCAGCTAATATTAACGTTACGGCTTCTGTGGATGGCCGGGAGCCGATCCTCCGATGCCGCACACCAGCGTGGCTCCTGTAGAGCCACTGCAGTTTGGATCAGCCCACGTGTTTTCCAAGGGCCCAGGGAACAGCGCCTGAGTGACAGTGGCAGGATTTAAAGTGGAAGAGGAGGGAAGGTTTGCAGAATGGCTCGTTGCTTGCCCTGTCTGAAATCGCACTGCTTTAAAACACGTTGAGCAGATTCAGCTGGGCGGCTGCACCGCTCACATGGCTGTTCCTGAAGGGATTTAGTGCTGGCCTGTTGATGTCGGCTTAATTTGCCCACTCTATTGATATGAGCCACCCACTTGTGAATTGATTCAGCCGTTACAGAGGCTGGATTGGTTTGAAAAAAAAAAACAATTTTAAAAACGATCTCCCTAAACTGCTAAAACTTGTTACGCGTGCAAGGTCTGAAGAGGAGCGGAATGCCTGGGAAAGGAAGGCATGGGGCAGGAAAATGAACTGACCACATGGACTTTGGAGCTTGTCACTTAGCAGCACTCATCAGCCTCTCGGAATTAAGCCTCGTGACAAGGACAAGTTTACACTGTTGTTGGAGACGCAGGAGTGACATCATTGTCCCTGCTGTAATAAACCAGGAGTGCGGGTGACAGAGGAACCCTACCGTACATTGTTTTATTTCTATCGTATTTTAAGTAATGGATGCAAGCTTCAAAATCACCGGAACCTTACATTTTGCTGCTTTTTGTGTTGTTCTTGGATTCTGTTTCACGAACCATACAAACAATTAACTTCTCAGCCTGTGCTGACTCACTGTGCAACTAATTTATTTTATATCTACTGTAGAGGCAAAAGTGAAATCAATAGTACAAATGTAGTATAATTTTAATACATTACTGTCAGAAGAGTAAAGAAAACTAAGCCTCATAAACATTTAATATTTCACTGTTATTTTTTTAAATAATGGATGCATATTGGAAAGGCTACACTGTCATATTGGTTTTCCATATACTTGAATTTAGTAGAGACGTTTCTCATATACACACAATTAAAACAGGTAAAACCAAACAAAACCAATGCCCTTATTGTAGTCTTAGTTCAGAACTTAATTTAGCAAAGGTTTTCTTAGAAACTTTTTTCAGAAGTGTTGACATCTTGTATATTGAGTTTTTTTATTTAAAGTTTTAAAGCAAAAGAAATAACCTTTTCCTGCTTTTCTGTTAACCTGATTTTCATTGCAAATGCATGGATACATGCTTAGCAGCAGCTTGTCGCTGCTGTCCTTCGTGGTGTGGATCTCTCGAAATGATGGGCTTGATGAGCAAAGTACGATTGACTTGAAAGCTCTGCACTAGGCTTATCGGGGAGATGTCAGACGCAGGATGGCAATCAAAGCACGAGGCTGGGGCAGCTTTGCTGCCAGTTAAGGACGAAGGATAACTGCGAGCTTCCAGTTTTCCTGCCTCCGTAGGTTCGGCCGAGCTCCGGCGTGCGGCGGTGCTGCTGGCCGGTGGTACCTCCGGGTGGTGGAAGCACAGGGAGAGACTGGTCTCCGAGGCAGCTGCTGGTGCGACTCAGACCTTCCTGAGCGATGCTAAAACGACAGTAAAACCTGTAATGAAGGGAAATCGCGTTGTCCCAAGGTGGCTGTTCCAGCGTTTAAGAAACTTCTTGCTGTTATTGCCTCTAAATGTTGTATGAATCTTTTTCCAGTTACTTTGATCTGCAAGCTAGGGGGCATGGAGAAGACCATGGGTCTTTTAACCAGGGTGTTTACGTGTTGGGAGTCTACTTCCCTTCAGCATTCTCCTATGTTGCTTTTCTAATCTTGCCTCAGAAGTCCCATTCTCTAAATCTGTCGCCTTTCCTCTACTGGACACTTTCCAATTAGCTTAGACTTTTTGTAAGAGCAATGCTAATGACAGGACCGTGTGCTCCAGACCTCACCAGGGCTGCACAGACCCGACTAATTGCCTCCAGTGTTTGCTATCCAGCAGTCCAATTAATAATGCTCGGCGTGATATTTCCTTTCCTTTGCGATCTGTTTAAACCCTCTCCCCACAATTTCTGATAGTGCGACCAGCTAAAGGTTCTCAATCCTCTTTCTCCTGTATGTCTTAGTTTTACTCAAATGCAGAGCTTTTGTACCTGTTGAATTTCACCCCATCGTTTTTTCCTTTTTCGATGGTCTCTCTCAACTGCTGATGCAACTTTGATTTTGTTCCTGGTCTCCAAAGGTGCTTGTGATATGTCCTGCTTTCTTGTCTTCCACAGGTTTTGTAGGTGTCCTTTTTTCTGCTTTCGTCTAGCTCATTGAGGAAAGTGGTGAATGGAGTCACAAAAATCAGGAGATCATACCTCTCCTTTCCTTGCTCTGTCAGTTTAAGGATGTTCACGGAGTTTTCTCCCAAATGAGGATGTTGCTGTCATGAAAGGTCCTGTCAAAAGTCTCTCTAAAAGTGTTGTCTGCTCCTCTGGCCACAAGAATCATTGCCACGAGCAATGTTAGCAAAGGAAACGAGATCAGCTTGAGTTTGGTTTTAGCAAATATGTGCTGCCTGTGTCCTATCACCTCGTTAAACCCTTAGATATTGCTGTTGGCTGGTCAGTGGTTTGCTTCAGCGCCTTCCAGCAGCTGTCCCGGTAACAGATGGATCACTCCACCCGTGTCTGCACTGCGGGCAGGTTTTGGAGACACTCATCAGAAAACAAACATGGGACTCCCTGATCCACAACATGTTTGAAAACATCCTTTGAGCATCACTGAAACATGTACTTGAATGATAGTATGAAGATTATAAAGAGGTGGGTTTTTTTCTTTTAGTACAGAAAAAACTACTTCTGGGCATATAATTTGTATTTTAGTGTTAAAATTTGGCTTATGGTGCAGTATAAGCAAAATGTTACAGTAATAAAATTTAGTAGTGAGGGAAAGGATAGGGATTAGTATGAGAATTGTGTTGACTCGTCCCTGTTGGCAGTGACCTGGCAGGGATGGGAGCTGACGGGAGCGTGGCTGCTTCTCCACCAAAACCAGTACAGAGTTAATGAGGAGACTATAAAAAGACAGATGAAACGAGAACAAGATACATGCTGAGCATTTGTCCAACCGTGAAAAGAGCAGCACTGCACAAGAAAGAGAGAGAAAGCTGAGAAAAGAACACACTTGAGGAACTGGGAAGAAATGAGTGTGCCGGGGAGGAAGGGTGCCCGGACCCGAGCGTGTGGTTGAGCCACCGTGCGGTGCCCTGCCTGGGCTCCGTGTCAGCGGGGCAGGTGTCTCCCGTGGGTCGGGGGCCGTGTCCCACGGTGGTTCCTGATGGACTAAGCTGCCTCAAACAGCACTAAACGCCTTTATATGAGCAACTGCATCAGGTCCTGAGATTGTTCGAATTTAATGAATTTTGCCTCCAAGACTGATTCTGGGAAGCTATTTACTGCAGGCAGGATCGTTATTGTGACTTATTTGCTATTCTTCGGTCTCTTCTGTTTGCTTTACTGTAGCGTGTAGATTTCCAAAGCAGGCCTAGGATGTGATGGGGATAGACACTGTGCAAAGCTGTAATGAATATCTTTGCTCCAAGACGAGTTTAGTTCAAAGGACATAATGCCTCTGGCTGAAGTAATCATATCTAATGATGCGCCTTTAGGAAAAATGCATGCTGCTAGAACAGCAAAGGGAACTTTTGAACTGAAGCCATTTTACTTTGTATTCTGTTTAAGATAAAAAGTCGATAAGGAATAAGGGGTGTTTTTCAGAGCTGCAGATTGACAGCTGGTCTGAGTTGCTCAGTCTGGCACACTGGAGAACCGTCCATACATCGCCTTCGTGAGCAATGAGGAATTTGTACAGCGCTCTTTCTGAATGGAGAAATTAATTTACTTTATTTTACTCCTACTCGTGTGGAGCTTACCTCCTTGGCACGTGCGTGCTCATCCGCTCCATCGTACGCTGCATTCAGCTGTAAGATGGGAGCTGCGTTCAGATGACCTAGCAAAGCTCTGCAAGACCCGGCATGCACGTCATGCTGATTTCAAGTAACACTTTCCATTTCTGATGAGCAGTGAGTCAGGTTTAGACTGGCCTTCTCCTTATTAGCAGACATAAGATGGCTGAGGAGCTTTCCACCTGAACAGCAAGTGGTCAGCAGCAGATTGTAATTTGTGGGCCCTTCCTACAACACGGTAGAAAAGGAGAGGAAAGGGGAAAACGGCTGGCAGAAACCTCTTCGGCATGTTTCTCTGTTCCTCGTGTCATTTCAGCTCTCTTACTGGAAGACTGAGGAGACATCTGCCGTGTCACCCACGGTTTTGGTAGGCTGAGATCCCACGCTAGAAAGGCGTGTTGCTAGAAAGGCCCGACTGCAGAAGGATGCGTGCCACTGTCTGCAACCTCTGCTTTTGAAAATTAAATTCAGCTCCAAGCTCTTTGCCAGGCTGTGCTCTCTGCAGCGTTATCCTCTGTCTGTAATTGCTTAGCTGAATGCAAATTTCGTACAGTTGACCACTGCCACATAAATTATTCCACGGCTTCCTCCCTCCCATCCTGCCCTCTGCTTGCCCTTACTGTCTGCTCACCACCCCTGCCCCCGAAGAAAAGACATTAAAAAGCTGGTGAGAGTATGCTAACGCACACAGCTGTTCCTGCTGCTTTTCCACACCTCGGGGAATCAGATAATTCTGAATCCTTCAGGGACATCGAGAAATGCTTTGCCCAACAGCAGATTTGGTGATTATGAGCAGTAGCTGCCGGACCACGGTCACTGCTGGGTGTGTAACCGCAGTGCTCCTGCTGCGCTTCGCTCAGTGCTGCTCCGTCCCGTGCCAGGCGCGGGCCGTGCTGTCAGCTGGGCACGCTCCGGCGCGGTGGCACGGCCTTTCATGGAGATGGAGGGGATGATGACAGGGCTCTGCTGCCTCACATTCCCTGATTGCGGATGCTTCTTTCCAACAGCAAGCGGGTGACTGCCAACTAGTACTGCTGTGTCCCAAAAGCTTGAGGAAATAACACCTGCCCGGCTGCAAGGGGACATGGGGAAGGATCTTGGGGAAAGGTCTCTGCAACGCAAGGACAGCTGGGTGGTGGTTTGCAGTTCTGACAGGGAACTATTCAGCCAAACATAGAACTAACAAAGGGAAGAAGCAAATGAGGGAAGGATACAAGCATGTAAGTAAGATTGCAGGAAATATTGTAAGTCAAGACTCCCTTAAATGGAGGATCAAGGCGGACTCTCAGAGGAGCCAGGACATGCTGGAGAAGTGGGCTGCCAGGAACCCCGTGAGGTTCAACAAAGGTAAATGCAACGTCCTGCCCCTGGGAAGGGGTAACCCCATGGACCAGTACAGGCTGGGGGCTGACCAGCTGGAAAGCAGCTCTGCAGAGAAGGACCGGGGGGTCCTGGTGGACACGTTTTCAGAGTTGCACAGTGCTGGGCTGAGATGCAGGGGACACAAGTGTCAAAAAGGGAAGTGCTAATTAGATATTAGGAGAATGAAATCCACCATGGCAGTGAACAGACTTAAACAGAGGCTCAGAGATGATGTTTGATCAGCCTCAGAGATCAAAACTCAACCGGACAAGGCCCTGAGCAACCTGACCTAATTTTCAAATTAGATCCAACTTCAAAGTTGGCCTTGCTTTGAGTGAGGGCTGAACCAGAGACCTCTAATGGTCCTTCTGACCCCAATTTCATGATTCTGTGCGATATACAGAGAAACCTTCCCTTGCTGGAGGGCTTAGAATATGTGTGTTGGTTAAGTTTCACTGTAAGATGGTTGAATATTTCCTTACAGTAAAATGCATTTTTACTAAATATAAGAGACTATAAGGTAGTTGTATGTGCTTTAGCATCTCTTCTCATCTTCTCCTACCCTGTTGCTAGCATTCATAATCTAAAGGAGAGGTTTCTCCAGCTGTGAGATCTATTGACTATTATGCTTGGTTTCTCAGTGTTGACGCAGTGTGGAAGCTTGTGATGATCTGTAGGGATTCACCACACTTGAATTTTCACGGACTCTTGCCTCTATTCTTCACAGAAGAGCCGTAGAGCTGAGGGTGCTGTTGGACCTGCAGATGCTCTGCGCTTGCTGTTTGGTGGCACAACTGGTGGGGCTGGTTGCTGCACCTTTTCTACCGTCACCTGAACAGCAGCGAGGTGACTGTAATGAGTTGAGTGTGAGTCCTCGGTGAAGAGTAGGTCTGGGAAGGGGAGATGCTGCCCAGCAGCACCTTACTGAAGTAGTGATGAGCGATGCATGAAAGCAAAAGCACTGACATAAGGTATGAAGAGTGCCAAAGGGTGATACCAGGGATTTTTCTGCTCAGATTAGCTCCAGGAGAAAGCTCTGGGGTTTTTTGCTGCCAGAGGCTTTTCTTTTGGTGACTGTGAAGGGCTCCGGGCTCCTGAAGTGGTGTGGAGCCAACACAGTACCAGGAAAGGGTGAAGGCAGTCAGCGCTGAGGGGCCGCGGTTTTCCTGATGCGGCCTCGCCCTTGGTTTGCACCCCCAGTGCTCCCAAGACCGCAGCACAGCTGCGTGCAATGCCTGTGGGATCACCGCTTGGTTTACAGTCTGACTTAAGCATGAAAAAACCCTGGAGTTTGGCTTCGGGAAAACGTACCTCTGTGGAGGAGGGAGATGTAGCAGTGCTGGCAGGAGCTGTAGCGTGGCGTGTCACAGCCATCTGCTGTTCTCAGCTAGAGGAGTTGTTCATGTGGGGCCAGAGCTCAGGGAAAAGGTTTTAAGATAATTTGGAAAAAAAAAAATAAATACAAAAAGGAAATAACCCTGAGAGCCAAACCTGGGGTTGCCCTCACCTCAGCCCCCCAAGGGTGCCTAACAGCAGAAGGGGCTTTTGGACCCCAGGCCATCTTTGTGGCCAAGGTGGGGCAGGGAGGAGGGACACTGTGGCACCGGGTGGGTTTCACCTGAGGAGGAAGATGCAGCTGCACCCATCGACATGTTTGGTGGGGGTCGGGTCCATCATGATGTGGCACGTATGGACCGGCTTTGGGGAGCAAGGCGATTCACCTAGTTTCTAGATCATCTAGAGGCAGGAGCTGAGCTGCAATTCGGGGACTGCAGACCCGAGCACAGATGCCCACCTTTCCCATGGGGAGGGACACCTGAGCTTCCACGCTTCCTCGGGAGGGCATCAGGTGAGTGGGGTATTTCAGTCCTGGGCTCCAGCGCCTCCGTCCTGCTGAAGCCCCTGCGTCCTTCAGTCGTCGTCGGAGCGTGCTGGAGGCACACATTCTACTTTTGCTGCAGTCTTTCTGGGCAGTTGTTTAATGATGAAGCTGATTATTTATGCAGTTATGTTTTTGTGAGCCTGGCTGAGCGTTGTTTAAAAACAGCAGCAAAACCAGACTCCCTGAAAACTCGGTGGTTATGCAGGCAGCATAGCCACCTCGTCAGGTCAGTTGTCTAATTAAGCAGGGAGTTTGAGGATTTGATGGATTCAAAGGCTACTTTTAAATACATTGCTCAACCAATGGGGTATTTGGCTTTCTACTGTTTGACTGCAAATAATACATGTCTTGAATTGTCTTTGTTTTAATTTATTTTTGCGCTTCATGTGTTCTGTAAGGTTGGCTTGGGTGTGCAGGGAATTCATCACTGGATACCATGCTGGGATGAGCAGGACGGTATAAGACACCTAATTTTCTTCATTCATCTATGGAATTTGTGTGTGTGCGTGCATATGCATATTTGTCCATCATTGCGATTAGTGGTAAGCCATATGAAAACATATAACAGCCCCAGGATCCCAGGCAAAAAATAAAATAAAATAAAATATTTATATGGTATCATGATTTGTGGAATCTTTCTGAAAGTGTAGAAACCTTTATGAGCCACGAACAATTTCATAGTTATTAGGGGACATTTTAGAATTTAATTTTAAGGAAGAAGGTGTAAATAGCTTGACAAGGATAAGGCTGTGGATGGATGGAGCTGGTCTCCACAAATTTCTTCCAAAACTTCATTTCACATGTTGTTGTCCTGAGTGGAATTAACTTTTTCAGTCCTTGGATTTTCTACCTAAGCCTGTTTAGATAGACCTTGAAGGACAGTTTGTAATATATCAAGCCTTCTTACAGTGAAAGTGGCCGTGGGCAAAGGCAAAGCCAAAAACCTTCAAGCCGGGTAGTTGATTCCCAGCAAAATTCCTTTTCATTTCCTCCACTGGTATGTGGTTATCTAGACCATCTGTCAAACACTAAAACATACGAGGAGCTTCGCCCCGGTGTGTAGTAGCACAGTAGTAGGAGGTGTGGGTGGGGAAGAGGGGACATCCCCAACCAGCCCGGTGGTGCTTAGGTTTGAAAGCTAAAGGAGTTGGCCAAGGTTGTCCGATGAACCTTGTTCTTGTCTAACATGGACTGGAGATGATTCCTCAGCGCAGCAGGTTCATGAAAGCTGTTCTTTGTGCACCTCTTACAAAAGATGACTAAGGTCAATTTAAGAGCTCTAAGTGATGATGGATTTACTGTCCTCATGGTTAAATTGTTCTAGTGCTTAAAGGTCTACTGAATCAGGCTTCTGATTGTTATGAGGGCCAATACGTGTTTACATTGTGATGAACAACTATCGCGTATTAAACTGGAGATAAAAGCGGAAGAAATGCAATATCTGGGGCTTGGGGACAGAAAAGAAAAGAACACAATTACAATTCTGTTTCCTGTTCTATTTTTCTTTAGTGTTGTCTTGAGGATTGTAATCGCATATATTTTAATGATTTCTGTAGAGTTTATGATTTATTTGTATAAACCAATGACAGCGAAGTATCAGCTTAGTCTGCAAAGCATAAAAAATAGCTTGCCGTAATTGAGTTCCAGTTGTAAATTCCATTAAAGCTTTGTTTAATTTGGAAGTTTTATTTTTCAGGGAGGTTCCATAAACCTAATGCAGTTACCAAATAGAAAACCCTGCAAAACTCTGCCTGTATTAAAGTTCATTAATATTAAATTAATTATATAATATGCTGACTTTTGAAAGATGAAGCGTTACATTTTGCTCATCTAAGTTAAGAGGTCTGCATTGATTTGGCTCAGAATTGTTTGTTTTGAACAGAAATTAAAATGTAGATGCTGTTCTAGCTTATTTGCATTGAATCTGCCAGAGGGAAGGTGTGACTTTTCTTCTGCAAAACACCTGGAAGGTTCGGAGGAGGGAAATCTGAAGCAGTTTTGCTGGAAGTGAATGACAGAAGGCACGTAGAATGTTTTGGGGATTTACCAGATGGTATACCTTCAGAGAATCCTACAAGGTCTGCTTGAAAAAGAGGAGAGAAGGGCATTCAGTGTTGGAAGCAACAGTGCTGTGATGGCGATTTACTTGCTAGAAGTGTTACGGACCCCTGCGAAAGAATATATAGATGTAGAGTTTCTGCTGTGGGGAAATAGCCATAGAGATGCGCACGGGGAAGAACGTGTTTTGGGCAGGACAGCAGTTGCCTATACCAGCACCTCAACTGCCCCGTCTTGTTCCTTTTAATAGTCCCCACCTCCCCCGGAATTATTCACAATGAAATCATCGGGGTTTGGGGCTCAAAAAGTTCAGATTGCTTTTTTTATTTTTTTCTTTTTGACTAAATAAACCTCTTTTAGTCATTATAACCCAGTTAAGAATTTAATTAGGAAATGCAGTAATTGAATTTTCTGGTTTCACTGTCACAGGTGCTATTCTACCGTTTCCAGTTGGGAGAGAAATTGGTGAAACTTTCTTGTTGCGTAGGAAAGGGATTGATTTAAACTTCATTCTTAATCAGAGGAGAGGCTCATGCTGGGTCTCGGGTCATATCAAACCATTCCCACATCTATTCTGAAATAACTGCACCATGTTCCTCCTTGGGTTACAGGCAGGCAACTCTTGATGTGAATTCAGAATTGGACGTCAGTGGAAGCAGAACTAGTAATGGTAACCGTTGACTAGGGGTGTGGGAGTGGCAGAACTACGTTGCAGCAATAGACTAGTATTTTTGAAGGATGTTGTCAAGTTAAGTAATTTAAACCCCCCTTGAGTTCTTCATTTAAAATCTAGAGAAGAAATTCTCTTCTTGGAGTTTGGTGGGATTTCATGCAATGTAAATAAGAGCAGAATTTGACTCTAGCATCTTTGAGGGGAATAAAGCTTACTGAGATTCGTTTTTCCATATATGTTTGAGATGGGCACTGAAAAGAGAAGTAGGAGGGCTGCAAAGAAAAATTGGACTCAAAAGACAAATAAGTAGGTCTGCATTTTTCCGTCTCATTTTCCACCTCCGTACAGCCACGGGGAGGAGTGGAGCGTGCCATGTGCCGCTGCAGTGACATGGCTGTGATGCCCGTGACTGCATTTTGTGATCCTTAGCGTGACTCTTCAGCAGTGACGGGGAGCAGGGCACAGTTCTGCCCCTTACCTGTGGTACTGACTGTTGCTATCACCTGTAATTTCCTGGAGAGGAATTTGGAGGGAGTTGGCTTACTGGGTGCCAGCTGCGTCTGTATCCATGACTGAAAAGAATAAAGAACTCAGCCTGGGCATGGAAAATTTTAGCTTGCTCTTTGCTTCTTTTATGTGAAATGGAAATCCCTGTGGCAAAGCTAGTGGAGGCAGAGCCGTGCATTGGCTGATAGGTTGGGATGCGATCCCTGTATTCGCATGCTGTGAGTCGTATCTTTTGTGGGGCGTGTTTCCTTCTGAGAAGCGTTCTGCCGGAGAGTCTGGCCTTGACACCTGGGCTGCCAAAATGTGCATCGCAGCTCCTTTTCCAGTTCCCGCGTAGGTGTTACCCGCGTGCAGTCAATGAACGTCCTTCTGTGCTTGGGGGTAGAATTTGCGCTCATGTTTTCAGTTAAGAGAACAACGTGGAGGGGTTGTGTGAAAACCTCAGCACTTCTTTCACAAAGCCAACGGGGGTTTTCAGGCAGTGTCTTGCTGAGCACAGTAGTGATGGTTTTGGGGCTGGGGACCGCACGGGACTTGTCCAGTACAGCATTAGGTAAAATAGTCAGAGCAAGAGAGCAAAGTCTCTGAAAGGCGGGGGTCAGTTCAGGAAAAAGTTAATGAGCTCATCGGATTTTTTTTACCTCTTCAGTGCGCGTTGGCTGAGAACAGCCTGCCACCATTTCCCTGCTGACATCCATCATCTGCATATTGCTCAGCTCTTCTCGCTTTGACTTCTGTTGCACTAAGCACAACTCATCTTTCACCTCTCTGACAGCTTCATCCTTTCCTCCAACTCAGATTAGCCTGTGGTCGTTTGTGAGCAGTCTTTGACTCTCCGGCTGAGCCAGGAAAATGCATAGTTGGTGCAGAGAGAGCCCGATCAGTCATCGTGACGCTTTCTTGCCATATTGCATTAATTAGCTTTAGCCTACAGGTGGAGCAGGACAAAGGCAGAAATACTTTTCTTGGTGATCACTGGAATAAATTGCTGATATTTCTAAGATTGATAAACTGAAAAGCAGGCACAAGCTATTAGATTAATAAGTCAGACTTTCTTGCACGCTCCTCTTGCTGTTGATACTCTCATAGAAAAGACAGAAATTATTTATATACTGCAGTAACGCCAGTGGTGGTTGCAAGAATGTCTAAGAGCCCGTTTTATGTTACTGACCCTTAAATACAGATGCAGGAGCACCTATAACTCTGTTATTCAAAGTATATTTTGTGTTAAGGAATGTGGCTTAGTTGTTTTCAGCAAGTTTTTTGGTGGTTTATAAATAATAAAGATTATATATCCACAGTGGGACTGTATCAAGAATGCCTGTTGTCTGTCGATGTGTATTATTGATGTGTACACGCCACGGTACAGACCAGATTCCTCACTTTATTAATCCTGTTTCACAAAGGTGCAAAGTGAGTAAATGGATGGTGGTCACTCAGGACTTCTGCAAAAGTGGTAATGAAATTAAGCCTCCTGGTTCCTAATCCCCCCAAGCAAATCTAATGCTTTGTGTATCTTAATAAGTAAGCAAGCCGAGGCAAGAGTAAAGCGTGGCACCCAGCGTGTGCTTGGTAAGTCTCTGAGCGTGATTATTTCTAACACTGTAGATGTGGTGTGGAATATTTTATGGTAGCACTGACCTGCTGGAGCCGCATGAACACAGTACAACTCTCCTCTTTTGAATCTTTTTGAAAGGCGTGAGGCTTCCATGTGTCTTTTGTGTGTCTGGCCATCTTTGTGTCTGCAGGACTATGTGAAGCAGCAGTGCCCCAAGGCAACTCCTCCCTAGGAAGCAGTCAAAACTAACAGTATCTCTAACCCAGCCGGTTTCACACCCGAGTCATCCAACACTCGACATCTGCTGTCAGAGGAGAGTGTGCAACTCCCTGTAAGGTCAGACAGCAAAATAAGTTCCCACCAGACTTGCCCTTCATCTTGTAGGATGAGACAGCAAAGGAGTTTCACCCCAAAATTTCCTTCCCAAAGAGGCTCAGTCATCCCTTCTGTCTCCCATCGAGCTCCCAGAGCCAGGTGGAGCTAAGATCTCCCTCTCTCTCTTTCTCAGATCTCCGAGGTTCAGTCCCAAGTCTTTGAAGCACTGAAAAATTGAGCAAATCCATTTCTTTTGGTTGCTAACTACTTTTCTTGTCAATTTACATCTTATCCCACACTTGAATGTTTTGTGTTTCCTTTTCCATTTCAATTGCCAGCTCTTGGATTGTCCTAGAATGTCGTCATTGAATTAATGTTGAGTTAAAAAACTATCAGATAGCTTTGCCTGACTCATGTAATTATGGTCTTGAATTTTGTGTTTTAGCTTTAGCTTTGGAAAAGCAATGTAGACTGCTCTCGTTTAGCCTATGTCAGTTGAGACAGATTTACTAGGTATCAGACCATTTCTCCAATTCAACAGGGAGGAAACTTTCATTACTGGGGTATTAATAGACCTTTTAAACAGACTGGGCAGGCTATGTCATATGCCTTTGTGTTATCCAGCACAGTAGTGTTACTGGAGATCTCTAGAGATGGATGGCATTAGGGAAAGAAAGAAAAAAAAGAGAGGGAATGTTGTGTTCAGAATATGTCACAGACTGAGGATTTCTTTCTCCCTAGCTCCCTTATTTGGATGCTGCTCTGTATTTACGTAGAACCCCATATTCACACACGGGACTGGAACAGACCTTGAGGAGTCTCTAGTCTGTCTGTACTAGCTAATGATGGTCCACACCTTGGTATTTTCTGGAAGAAGGATGGATTTCTTCCTGAAGACCTCCAGAGACAGTGACTGAAGCCTCCCAAGCAATGCATTCCTGGGCTTCTGTAGCCCTCTGTTTAGAGTTCATTTTTCTCTGGAATTAATTTCAGCCTTCCTTCCTGAAGTTTAAGCATATCGTTTCTTGTTCTAGAATGTGGGAGCATACAACAGCCTTTTATGACCTTGAAAACTGTTGTCCATACCCATCGAGTACTGCGTCCAGCTCTGGGGCCCCCAGCACAAGAAGGACATGGACCTACTGGAGCGGGGCCAGAGGAGGCCACGGAGATGATCCGAGGGCTGGAGCAGCTCTGCTATGGAGACAGGCTGAGAGAGTTGGGGTTGTTCAGCCTGGAGAAAGAGAAGGCTCTGGGGAGACCTTATTGCAGCCTTCCAGTCCCTAAAGGGGCTTATAGGAAAGATGGGGACAGACTTTTCAGCAGGGCCTGCTGTGACAGGACAAGGGGTGATGGTTTTAAACTAAAGGAGGGGAGATTCAGACTAGACATAAGGAAGGAGTTTTTCACGCTGAGGGTGGTGAGGCCCTGGCCCAGGTTGCCCAGAGAGGTGGGAGATTCCCCATCCCTGGAAACATTCCAGGTCAGGCTGGACGGGGCTCTGGGCAACCTGATCTAGTTGGGGATGTCCCTGCTCATGGCAGGGGGGTTGGACTAGATGGTCTTGAAAGGTCCCTTCCAACCCAAACCGTTCTGTGATCTGTCTTCTCTTCTTTTGGTTTAAAAATCCTAGTTTGTTCATTCTTTCCTTGTAGGTCGTACATGGATGTTTTTCTTATTTGTGATTATTTTTGGATTATGGCCATTGCCTTTCCTTGCCCTCACTCCCGGTAGCCCATGTTGTCAGTGAGGACACGGCGGTGAGCTCTGTGCAGTACTCCAGTACTGAGGGGCACAGGGGGTTACTTCTCCGGCTTTGAAGTCTCTACTGAGAGACCATCTCAGCTGACACATTCCAGGGCCTGTTTGCTGCCTTTGCAATAACATGACATTTCTGATTCACGTTTAGTTTGTGACTCTCAGTAACACACAGACAACATCCTGCAGAACCACAGCTTGTGCAACGGTTCTTCACCCTGTGTTTCTGTAACACGCTGATTCTTTTTCAGTGGGATAGCTTGCAGTTTTCCACGTTGGATAACAATTGTTTTTTCCTCTTCCTTTTTTCTGTATTGTGGTATGTAGGGATAAACCTTTGCTGAGTAAAATGTTGTTTCCTGGCTTGAAAACAAAAGTCTGTTCCCAGCTTTCTCCAGTGCGCAAGATAATTCTATATTCCAAGATTTTAATTCTAGGGATGAGAGTCAAAAAGCAATGCGTGAACAGAATATTTGGGTTGTTAATAAAATTAATCTCTTAGAGTGAATACTAAGCAACTGGGCTTTATTTTGCTTTCCATGTATGCTCATTTGAATACTCCAGTCTGTCCCAGGAGCTGCACGGCTGCACGCAGAAACACCGCCCTTAGAAAGAAGATGTATTTAAATGTTTTGCTGTGCACCCTGCAACTGTGTTTTTATTCTAGTCCTTATGGTGTTCCCCTAGTTTGGTGCTTGTTGATAGGGGACTAATCTTGAGTGAGTATTAATCTGTTTTTAATTGTGGTGTCAAAATGATTGAACATCTGCCAGTGATTTCTAAGACATAAAATTTAGATGTTAAAAATGTGATTCACGTGAAACGGGAAAGGTTTTAATGTTTCAGAAGATCTCAGAAATTCTGGCATTCTGCCCAGTACTAATGCCTATCTACTAAAAACAAATGGGAAAGGAACTTTAATTCTAGTTTTTTTATGAAATAGAGGTCTTTTCAAGTCAAGTTTGGCATAATTTTCTCATCTCGGTTAATTTTTCATATTTAGTTTGAAGGTGCTTATGATTCTGAAAGAAGAGAAAATAACCCCAGAAGCACAGAAGCAGCCCGGTCCTGGGGAGTTCAAAGGGTATTAGTAAAGATATGACAATCAAGCACGCAGCTGGGAAATGTTCAAAAGAAATTGGGGAATAGGATTGGGAATAGGATCGGGAACAGGATCAGAAAAAGACTTGCTGAGTCATAAAGTTCAACCTGGCCACCATAGGCAGCGACATCAGAGATGTGTCTCATAAACTAGTCAAGCTTGAACCCAACAGAGACAGCCCTCAGCTGCCTGATCCCAAGATACAAGTGCTTCCTAAAACCAGAGTAAGGAGCATGTTTGTAGGATTATTGATGTATTTTGCATTAAGGTGATATCACCAAGTCAATATCATTCTTTCCGTCACCCAAAGCCTGTCTGTTTCCTTCCCTCTCTCCACACGTTTGGTGCACATTTTCTCAATATGGTTGTCCTTCCCTTTTGATGGTCCCCACCAGCTCTACACGTCCCTTCTGCCTACTTTAGTCCAATTTTCCCACTCTCCCCAATCACTGAAAATCCAGGTTTCACCCTCCATGTGCCCCAGTGCCCCTCTCTCCATCTACCACACTCATCCTCGCCAACATGTGTGCCATCGTTCTGCTCTCCCTGCTACTCTTCCCTCTCTCTTCCCTCTCTCCTCTCTTCTCTCACCACCACAACATTGCACAGTAACGCCCGGGTCCAAACGGTCACACAGGCCTTTCATCAGGTGCTGATCTTCAGCAGCTTTCTGTTTCTCCCAGGCTTCGCTGTGTCAGGTTAGATGATAACGTCAGTGGTGGTGACCTTGACTCCTATTTGTACTGTTTCTCTCCACGTTCCCTTCCAGCTTCTCCTTTGCTTTTGAACAGCTCTGCCTTTTCTTTCCCACTTTGTGCTCCCCTGCTCTAGCTATCCACTATCCTCCTCTGTCCTTCCCATCGTCTTCTCTTGCTGTTTTAACAGAGCTCCTTGACTTCTCTGCTTGCGGGCACTCCTCGTGATCCCTGAGACAGTCCAGCTCCCTTGCCAGCAATTGTATGTCTCCATCTCCCCTCTTCTACCACTCTCCCGGTCACAGCATGGACATTTTCTTGTGATGTTCTTCATCCTTCACTCACCAAACACCTCTGTCTTGGAAATCTTTTGAGCTCCCCCTCTCTGACAGAGATCTATCATCTCACTCAACGACTCCACGTGAGATTTCTTCACCTATGTGCCTGCTCAGGTAGGTGAAGCAGCTATACTTTAGAGACCAGCAGCAGGCCACTTATGTTTAAGGACCACGTAGTTTCTGGAGGTGGGTGAAATGAATGAGAACCTCTTTTCTGGTGCTCAGAGCTCCTGCTCCTCGTCCAAGTTCTGAGCATCTGGATGCTTAGAAGTGCCTGGAGCAAAAGCCTTGGGGGAGAAAGCCCCGCGGCTGCGGCACTGCGGCTGGGACTCTCTCCTGCAAAGGACAAATCAGTAAACGGAATTGGGGAGGAAAACCAAGAGCAGTGGATGAGCCAGAAAGGAAGAAATACTGGTAAAGGAGAGAGGCAGGCTCTGCTCTAAGAGTTAGTGGTATCTTTTTCAATTTAACATCATCAATTTCATACCTGTGGAAATGTAAAAAGATAGGAAGTGACACGGCAAGAGCCCCGGGCTGTTTGCTTTCAGGGTAAACCCATGTCCTGCGAAGGAGTGGGGCTGCTTACGTGAGAAAAAGCAGGAGCTGACAAGTTCTGGAAACTAGTGGAAAAGTGTCAAAGTGACTGAACAAGACTAGGAAGCCAAGTTTTTCTCATTTTCATCTTATCAGAAAAAAAAGGGTGGGTCTGGTCCGAAAAAGAGGATGAGAACCTGGCAGTAGGCACTGTGTGCCTTTCCTACTGTACAGATTGTCATTTTCTTACTTACTAAAGCTACCAGACATTTTGGTTTCCCCTTTAAGCAGAATTAATGGCAGCTTCTTCTGCAGTGACTATTTTTTCCTTGTTTTATAAAATACGGAAGAATGCTGTGCTTGTGCATTATCTGTGTGCTTATAATAGCCATTAATAAATAAATCCCTGTAAGATGGCAGGGATGTTTAGAAGATAAAAAAATCGCGCTGTTGGTTTTTTCTGTGTTTAGAATATGTGCCGCATCAAGGCGTTTTAGTTGCAGTGGGAAGCTGTTTCCTTTTTCATGTCTTTACGTATGACTGCAGTGTATTATGGAATTCTCCAGTGCTAAGAAATAAAAGCTGGAACCATGTTTTCACACAGGAATTTAGAAGTTTGAGACAAAAAGTTTAGTTAAGATTCAAAAATACTTTTTTTGCAACATAAAGGAGGTCAGTACAGCCTAGATATCCCACACCAGAGAGAGCACGCCCGTCGCCAGTGCGAGCTGGGAGGAGCTACAGGGTGGAGAATGGAGATCTTGAGGGGGCTGAGGAGATGGAAGTGCTCCTCGGTAGCAGAGGAGCAGGTCTAGCATGTGTCATCCTTGCATCTTTGATGATATCCTCGTCATGGCAATGCCTATAGATTTGAGACCGGCTGGGTCCCGTAGTGCGAGGTGCTGTACAGTCACAGAATCCCAGAACGGTGGGGGCTGGAAGGGCCCTCTGGAGCCCACCCAGCCCAGCCCCTGCCAGAGCAGGGTCACCCAGCGCAGGCTGCACAGGGCCGCGTCCAGGCGGGTTGGAATCTCTCCAGAGAAGGAGACTCCACGAGTCTCCACAGTCAGAGGAGGTGTGAAAGGAGGTAACGTTAAAAAGCGTGTACCGAGAGCAGCGTACACAGAAGGCGTATGAGGAGGCAGGTGCATCCAGGGAACTGTTGGGTGGAATCAAACTCCAGGGGTTATTCTGATATTGATTGCTCTCGTTACGCATGGAATGAATTCTGGAGCCACGTTTCTATCTGTTGGTTGACCTGCAGTTGTCAGCCTTGCGGGCAAAGCCAAGCCATCATTAATCGGCCCCAGGTTTGCTTCCATTACGCTCGCAGCAACGAGAACCCATCCCATCGCTCGCAGCGGGGCCTCCGGGGGAGGGTGGTGTTGGGGGACATGGAAGGTGCCCCAAAAGAGACAGGGTCGCAGGGACCTGGCGGTGTCAGGGGTGGAGTTGGGTGGGCAGGGCTAGGCTGAAGGGTTTCTTTAATCTGTGACACATATTTCAGGTTCTTAATGACAAAACAAGCAATGACAGTCTTCCTAAATGAATTGTTAGGTAAATAACATGGTTTTCCTCATATCTTTCATCCAAAAATCTGAAGGTTTTTAGCTTTTGACAGAGAAAAAATGTTTTTATGCTTTTGAGCGTTTTCATGCAAGCAATATTTGTTTTGCTCTTTTCCTTTTCCGTATATTTTTGCTGGAGAATTGTTTACCTTCTTTGTGCTCTGGTAAGGACGATACGGCAGCACACAACGGGCAGGAGGTGCAGGCGAACCTTCCCCAGTGAAACCGGAGGGCTGGACCTTTCACTGTTCCGCGTCACCGCAGCCCCACGAAGACGCGTTATCCTGCGCTGGCAGTAGGTTTGGCTGAATCGGCAGCTCGCTGTGCACAGGGCGGGCAGTGCCTCACCTCTCCGGGGAGTCAGGCTTAAACACCACAACACGCCTCGGGGAAGCTCCGTATTTACGTCCTCAATTTTCTCTTCCTTCACTAGGCTCGTTTTTAAGACATTTGAAATACGACAACATGGATACAGAAAATTGCTCTCTGTAGCATACCTCAACATAAACGTGTTTCATGTACCGCTAATTTCTCCTGCTGCTGTCATCTGGCAATAATTCTTCCCTTTAACTTACAATATTTTTGAATGGCTTGTCCCTTAAAGCCAAAACTTTTTTTTTTAATTAGTAACTGACATGGGTCTGCCTGTTGAGATGATGAAAGTAGCCCCTACCGGTTTGAGTGCTTGCAGTCCGTCTTCTCTGTGCCGTCCTGTGCTCTCTGTCCTACCCACAACCCGATGTCCCCAATCCGTCCCCATTCGCTTCCCTGGCAGACGCCGGAGCTCGCAGCCTCATGGGAGGCATCTTCACCAACCGTCCTCTGCCAAAGCAATCTTTCTGACTGCTAATGGTCTTACGTGCTAAAGGTAACTTTAATTACCATTCTCTTTTCAGGCTTAGGGCTGTGAAGTGACTACCTTTGATCAGATTAATAGTTTTTGTTTTTAAGAGACATGCATTTTCACCTCATATGACACACCGAGTATTGGGTTTGCTGTAGAGAATATTATGCCAGACATGCATGATGTTCACTTAAATATGCTTTTATCTTTGGAAGACCTTTAAGGGGCTTATCAGGGCAGAGGGAAGTATGTTCTCTCTTCAAATGTGTGTGATTGAGTTTTCCTGCCCCCTCCCTCCTCGGGGAGCTCTCTGCCTCCTTGCGAAGCAGGGCTTGGGCTGGCTCCCCTCCGACCCCGCGCTCTTGCCCTGTGTTGGGGGAGTCACAAAGCAATGGTGTGTGAGATAAAGGCATTTTCACCATGGGCGTTTCTTTCTCCTGTATCCTGTAGACACTGGAGGTGGAAAAGACTTACTCTTCCATGCAGCCTTTCTCCATGCCACTACAGAAGTGCTGCCTGCGTTTCATGAGCTGAATTTTTGCCCCGTGCAATAGGGCATGATCAGAAATGTCCATGACTTCTCAGGAGCACCATCTTTCTATGGCAGTCAAGGGGCACGTTACATCCATGCCACATCACACATACAGTCGCTTCCAAATTCAAGGTGCAGGTGGATGCTTACCTTTTTGTGCTCCTGGAGTTTCTCCAGCTGAGGATGTGACCCAGGAGCAACTGGGAGTGAAGAGTGCTCCAACAAGGGGCTGAAGTACCGAGGACAGAGGGACCTCTGTCCTGGCGGAGCCCAGAGGAGCTCATGGCATGGTCACCTTGCAGGGGTGAGAATGTCACCGAGGGCTGTGGCTGTGCCGAACCGACAAACCAGCTGGTGGACCTTGAGCAGAATAGCCACAGCATTTTGCCACAGCCGCCTGTGAGCTCCTCTACATCCTCCCAGTGGTCCAGCAACTCTTCCAAAGTTAGCTTTTTTCCTTCTTCAAAGTTTCTTTTTTTTTGCTGGCGGAGACTGGCTATATTTTAGCTGTTTAATGCAATCTATTTTTCATGTTTTTTTCCTGTAGCTGCAGCTATTTCGGAGAGTAACACAAGAGATTAACCTCCACAATGCAAGCAGAGTTAAGCAGTTCTTGGTGCAAAAGCTTGGTTTGAAATGGTGCAGCAATTAACTAAAATTCGTTAGAACGGGGAGATCCTTTACTCTTACTTTCTGATTAATGCTTCTGCTTTAAACTCTTACCCATTTATCCCCCTACGTATCCTATTGTTCTCCCCTCCAGATAGGGGCTTCATACAAACACCATTTTAATTACTTTTATAATTAGTCAGCAGCAAAATCTTTGATGAAATGCTTCTTATACTTATTGAAATCTTTGCTGCTTTTTTCATGTATTATACACAACTTCTCATTAACTTTTACAAGTCTAATTAAATTTCTCTCATCATTCTTACATTCACCCCTCCAGTATCACTCTTTGCTAATTCTTCTGGTGACATTACAGTCTAGATGACATCACAAAACCTCATTTGTGTCAGTGGAGAATGCGTTGTAGAGAATGAAGACTTGGAGCAAGTTGGGGTTTTTTTTTTTAATTTTTAAAGGAGACTTCTTTCTGCTTTGCTGAAAATGAAATAAAAAGAAATTGGTAATTAATTATTACAAATGTTAATTTCAGATGACTGAAATACTTTAAACAAACTTGAAATATTGTTACTGTGAATCCTGATTTTTTTTTTTTTTTTTTTTTTACATTTTAGAAACAAAATAATGTTTCTAATAACACTTTAAATTGAAAAAATGAGATGACATGGTTGGCTCTTGAACTTTTGTGGTAAGGACACGATACATGTGGAGAAAACAGCACTGTCACTCCATCTGTAATTTAAAAAAAGAAAAAGAGAACGCAAGAACCATTTTACTTTCAAGTCTGGTCCGCCTTATTGTAAGGAGCGTTGGAGTGATCCGAGATTAGCAGAAGCGGTGCTGGTAGGTGCCGTTGGCCCTGCGTGCCTGTCGTTGGGCTCACACAGACTATGGGAGTGACACTTTTAGTGTCATTAAAGGGTATTTAATCACTTTAACAGCGGCAGGTGCCTGGCACAGTCCTGGTGGCACAGAAGCACGCTCTGGTGCAAAGATGCTTTTTGTTCTCTTCGTTAGTGCTTGATTTACATTCTCTAATTAGTGCCTGCCCAAAGCAAGTGGCAGCGCTGCCGGCGCAGCCTTGCAAAGCCCCGGAGGGCGCTGGGCCGCGCGTGCGGGGCTCGCGCTGGCGTTCCCTGCTCCGACGCCAGCCAGTGCCGCGTGGCGGAGGGAAGGAGCGAGTTCCAAACCCGACGTTCTCGGGAGCGAACAGAAAAACTGTAGGAAAACACCTTGTAAATCCAGTATAAACAATTAATTCTCTACCCTAAATTATCTTCCCCTTGTGTTCCTGGTGGCCTCTCACCGACTTTAACGTACCATTTCCACAAAGTCTGTTATTAACGAAACATCTTTAACGATCCTTCCTATTTGCTGCTTTTTGCATTTTTGCAATTCACTTCCATTAAAAGGTGTTTTCAGTCCTTCCTTGCAGACAGCATTTGGTAACTCATGTCTTCCGCTGCCCCTTGACTGTGTCTTGCAACTGTTTTGTCACTCCCTGCTCCTTCTGGCACGAGGCTTTTGGAATGATGTGCAGGGATTTAATGGGAATCATATAGCTTAAACCCTCAAGCAGGGCTTTGAAAATGAATCCCTGCCCCCTGTGGATTTATCAGGGAGACAGAACCTTATGAAATAACATGGATAATTCTCAGTTTATCTTTGAAAACTTGCTATTTCTTCTTTTTGTCCCTTATCTGCATCTGCTTGCAGTGTTCATGGTAACTGCTAATACTTCCTTATACAGGTGCTTCCAAATATTTTTATTTTTAGTGACTGGATTACCTGCCTGTTCTCTAACCTTTGAGCACTTGCTTTCAATCTCATGATTTTGCCCTAAACCAGGGGTGAGACTAGAATGCTGATGTGGAAATGGATATTCCCAGCCACGGACCAAACCATAACCATTTTTCCCTTGCTTCTTTCAACTTGGCACGAAGTCCTTAGATAAATTTGTGTCAAGTTTGAAAGAGACTGCACAGAATTTGAATCCCAGGGCGTGAGGGTTCACACTCGCCTTCAGGGAGATCTGCCTCAGCTGGTCACGAGCTGAAGAGCTGCACCGCAGGCAAGGTCCCCGTGAGACAGTGGCCTTGGGGCAGAGGTGCCACCTTCCCATCCCACGTCCCCACCACGAGCCACCGCCCGGCTGTACCGATACCTTAGTGCCAGTGAAGGGCTGCTCGCCGACTCCTCCTCTGGGGTCCATCTCGCGCCTGCTCCTGATGCTCCCTGTATAAAAAGTCCCATCCTGCTGGTGGTGGGACTCACCCAGCCCAGCACGTTGTGGTGGCACCTTGCCAAAAAGAGGCTCGAGCTTGGAAAAGACTTTCTGTGCATTTCTGTTTTACTCTTGTATTTTTTTTCTCTAAATATATCTGATTCTGTGCATCCTTCTTTGACAATTTCCATGTCCTTCCGACTTGGAGCACACTACAAATTTTTAGAGGAATACCGCAAAGCAACCATGTTAGTAAATCCGCTTCTTGGGCTGTTTCCCTAAGGGATGTGTTTAGTATCTAACGCGATTTTGGCCTTTCCCCTCGTGAAGAACGTCCCTTCCTGCTCTCATGCACTTCTGGACTATGCTGCTCCTCGCGGCACGAGACGCTCCGTGTGGAGCGGCAGGGCGAGCTACCCTCCAGAGCTATTTGACTGAGCCCTGGCCTGGGTTGAGCTATGTGACATTAGACCTTCTTGCTTTGTGTGTAAAAGAAATGTTCCAGTGATTAATGGTGTGTTCCAGTGATTATTCTTTGTTTGGAAAAAAACCCCCAAACAATCACTTTTTTTCCAGTTTTAATTTCTGTTTTTAGCTCCCAACTGTTGCTTCTTACCGTGTCTTTCTTTGTGAGATTAAAGCAGTTTTCACTTCTCCCCATGAAAGTGCTTACGTGTTTATAACGTTCCCTCTCCTTTGTCCTTTTTGATGAACAAAACCAATGAATTCTTTGAATGTCTTCAAACAAGATATTTTCTCCTCTAGAAAAAAAGAATCAGTACACGGCTCCCTACACATCTTTCGGCATGTATTTCTCCAGTGCAGTATTCAGAGGTTAAACATTTCTATTTAATCCTGCTCTATCCTTCTCTATCCACACGTTTCCTAGAGATACTATTACTCTGGGAGCTGATGTTGCTTGCTCACCATGACACATAAGGTCGTGTAGCACCGCAGCTATATTGAAACAAGAAGGATTCAGTATAGAATTTATTTATTTAGTGTCTTGTATCACCAAGACTTTTGCTGGTTGCTCTCCAGCGTCGTTCATTTACCGTCAATCGTAGCAGGAGTGGGAAAGCTGCCTGTACCGGCAGCGCTGCTGCGTCCTTCTCTTCCGCTCCGCAACTGGTGCGTTGTTCCGTCTGGTACAAATTCAGTCCTGGTCAATGGGAAACGTCCTTCCACGGGCCCCAGATCGGCTTCACTTCAGTTGGTGGACTGGGTTCACAGGGAGGGAGGGATGGAACAGGGCGCTCTTTATGGGAGACGATGCTAATTCTGCATTGGTCACAGCTGCTTATATCTTGAGCTCGTCTCAAGTGATGTCATTTCACCAACACCAGTGGAAGCATGTTAATTTAAATGAGATATGGATGTAGTCACAGATGCCTGTTGTCAGTAAATATTGTGTTACAGAGAGCCTTTTAAAATGCTCTCTCTCCGATTTGCCCATTTTACTACGGGAGGTTATCTGCAAAGCACTCAACAATCATGAAATTCTCATTTGTGGTTGAAGTGCAGCTTCTCTAGTATTTTCTTCTGGTTTACATGGTAAATCTGCCCGGTATCTGTCTGAGGAGGTTTAATGCCTGGCGCGCAGCTGCTGGGTAGATTTATGGCTGTAGCTACGGCTTATCTCAGTTCAACTTATTTGGGATCGTCCTGGCACTTGTACTCAGTTCACTTTTGATATTGGCCCAAGGGATGAAGCTGCGGCACAGACAGGCTTTTAGTCTGGACTTCATCCTGCTCCCCTTGAGTTTTTGTACTGTCTGAACTAATTTAAAATGAACTCCCTTTTGAGTGATTGACGTGATGCTAAGCTGCGTTCAGGTAAGGATGAGAGCCCACGTTGAGTCTCTTAGCGTAGTCCTCGGTGTCCAGTTCTCCTCGCAGTAAGAGGTCTAGAGTTTGTTTTGTTTCCAGTTGTACGTAATCTATATGCTCCTGCCCAGAAGTCCAGCTGTTGTCTCTGCCCTGTGCACTTTGCGAAGTCTGTAATTACAGTGCAAATGGCTGCAAGACTTTGACCTTAGCAACTTTTTCAAATTTGCTCTGCTTTGGCGTGATCTGCATCGTAAAGTGCAGAGCAGTGAAGAACCAAGCCTGTGCTCGCCACATTGATATCAACACTAAGATAAGGCTTTGTAGAAATAACGGGAAATGATAAGTGTTCACCGACTATTTTATAACCGCGTGGACAAAGGGATTCTGGAAAGACAGGTTTAGAGCTTTACTAATGTACGGTTTAATA
Organism: Phoenicopterus ruber ruber; assembly: GCA_009819775.1. Lineage (NCBI taxonomy): Eukaryota > Metazoa > Chordata > Aves > Phoenicopteriformes > Phoenicopteridae > Phoenicopterus > Phoenicopterus ruber. The sequence continues at coordinate 1,823,576 of CM020219.1, forward strand.
GAGCACATTGTCTTAACTTGTTCGTTATGATAAGAGACACTTTGGGGATGCCTTCTAGCTTTCATGTGTTTGACCTTCCTGCTCTAGACAGCGACCATTTCATATTTTCCCTTCGTGCAGCATAGGTGGTTTCTACATACCTCCTATAATTGAGGCTACACCCTGACCTTGTGCTGGGAGATACTTAAAGCCAATGAACAACAAAACAAGTGCAAATACTGTCTCCTGCTATTTTCCATATATTCTGTTTCTGTTGGCTTTCTACATGGACACTTTACACCTGGTGCCCAAGGCATTGAGGTTTTTATGATGTTGGGATGTCGGTTTTTTTCTTCATGTCTGCACTTGGAGACTTGACTCTGAAAAGATTTTCAAGGGGAGGAAGGGAATGTGCTGGGTGATGGCGAGACTGATAAACAAAGATAGCGTGTGAATTATGTATATTCTTGAGTGTTCACCTTCGGGAAGTAGTAGGACTTGGGTAGTGGATGACTAGCAGAGAAGACCTTGAACAGTAGCTCTGTGAGACTTATTTATTTATCAGTACAGTCTTCTAGGAAGATTAATTATCAGACAAAAAAGCCTTGAGGGATCATTTTTTGTTCTCATCGTGCAAGTTTAGGACCAGTAAAATAACTCTCTTTTCTAGTACTCCTGATTAGCTGTACAACAAGCTAGTAAGGCGCAGAAATGAACAGGATTATTCAACCTGGATATGCAAATAAGAACATATTACGGCTCTCACTGGCTTTTATGACCTTCATTAAGCGCAGGGGAACAGTTGAGCGTGCATACATTGACTCACACCCAGCCAAGATCATAAACTGCAGCGCAGTGCAACTCCCTTCACTAAGGGCATGCAGAGCGCAGCGAAAGGCTGTGCAAAGCTTGTACGGCTCAATGCAGAACTGATTTTAATATTCATGAACCTCAAATATCAAGACCTCCTAAGAAATTAACACACGAGGAAAGGACAGATTTAGACAGGAAAGGTTTGTGAGCTGTATGCGTGTAGGAATTACGGACTATGACTGCCAGTAATTATGTACCTGGCTTTCTGAATCACATAGTATGTGCAGTTGCTGCACAGGACTTGTAAACTACATCAGCTCAAGTTTCTGAACAAAGCGTCTAGACCTGTTTAATCTGCCACCTGTGAGCGTTTAATGTACATGTTAATAGAAACTCCCTTCGCTGTATTTGGTATTCCAAATAAATGAGCGGTTAAAAGCGTCCGTGCTTTACCCTTTTTAGCACTCCTCCACGTGCAACCTGGGATGGAGGCAAAGGGCCCCCAGAGTCCCCCTTGACGGTCAATACCCTCCAGCATCGAAAATTTGCTGGCTTATTAGCCATTGAGGGGGGGAAGGGAATAAAAGGGATTTCAGTGGATTTATCGAGAGAGTTTTAAGGTTTGAAAGTACCGTCTGCGTGACAGGGACTGTGAGGTCTGAAAAGTCTGCTTCTGTTCTTGGAGCCCGTCTGCATGGGAAGGAAAAGCAATTCTCACCTGCTGTAGCTGCCTGACCCAGATTTCACGCGCTTTTGGAGGCTTAGCAATGCCAGCCCAGCTGACCTCCTATGACCACGGATTAAGTTTTGAGTTTGAAGTTTTTGCTTCTTTCCCAGCTTGTATCTAGGTTTTGCAAACTGATGACATTGGTAAAATACTGGCAATGTATCGGATTAGGAACCTCGTGGAGTTGTCCGTTTTACTGATACGCATACAGCAGAGGTAGCTGTAATCAGCAGGTAACCAGCACGCAGGCAGCCCCCTCTTCCAGATCTCCCTGTGGACATCCCCGGTGGTTGCCAGGCTTTGGGGTATCGTTTCTGGTTAAAGAGACTCGGTGAGAGAGCCAATGGTCCTGCGCCAGCTCCTACCATGAGTGCAACCACCAGGGAAGCTACAGAAGGAAGTGAACACACCCAAAGTTCTCCCAAAATTGGAAGTTTGCCTCGTTTGAAAAAGCATTGCAAGACTGCACGTAAGAGGGCTGTCTTTGTTCCTGCCGTGACTGTGTTATTCACTAGCAGTAACATTCAGGCTGGAACTTGCAGATTCCTTTGGGATCTGATGCCATGATAGCAAACGTGCTCTGGCTCTTAAGAAAGATGTGGTCCTTTCCCTAAAGTTCTTCAATCTTGCAAATGCAAGTAGCTAAGAAAATTACCTTCCTGGAAAGCAACAAATCCAAAGTTGGACTCTAGACCTTCCATACTGCTGGAAACAGAATGGCAAGGGTGAATTGATTTTCCTGTATGATCAAGCATGAGTCTGTGGTTCTTTAGGAGGATAAGCTGTCACAAGAAATGCCTTTCACCTTACTCTTTCTGATGGAGCGGGATGGAAGTAAGTTACCAGATGATCTATCACAGGATGGCTCAGGCTGGAAGGGAAGTGGAGATCATCTGGTCCACCCAGGGCCAGTTGCCCGGGACCGTGTCCAGACAGCTTTTGAGTATCTCCAGGGATGGAGACTCCGCAGCATCCCTGGGCAACCTGTGCCAGCACTCGGTCACCCTCGCAGTGAGAAGGTACGCAGGACGGTGAGGGGGAGGTTTGTCTCTGCTCCTGAGCCCCTGGTGAGTCCCGCAGTGACAGTCCCTGGCTGGCAGCAGGCAGGGGAGAGCAGCGAAGCCGACTGCAATTTAATGCTCCTAAAGCAGCAAAGCTTGAGCTGCAGTTTAACGCTCCTAAAGCATGACAGTCGCACCAGTTTTCTTTCAACATTTATAATTTTTCTTGTTGTTACATTAGAGACTCATAATTACAAATTCCAACTTAGATCTCTTATTAATCATCAGCCCTCAACACTGCAAGCCTCAGCGTTCTGTATTTGTAAGGCACTGATAGCCTTTATTTGATCTTCCATCACTCCAGATAAAGTGGCGTTGCCCTAATGCTGCACATATAATCTGTTCATAATTGGAAGAGCTCCTTCAGGCATCTCCTCATTCGAGCCGTGAACACAATACTTCATCATTACAACCGGTTAAAAGAATGCTACCTTCATAAATTATCATTCTGTAACTCTTTAGAAAAGGAATTAGTATTTTCTAATATCTTCCCTGTAACAAGCACCTGCAGCCAGTTATTCCAACAGACTAATTTCTTCACAATTAATTATGCAGGTTTCTTCTCTACGAAAGAACAGAGTTTCCTGTTAATGTTATATTTTGGTCAATAATGGGTAGTTGTAAAGGTCAGGCTGTCTAATACCTGCAATGCCACAACATTTGAGCAGAGGGTTGCAAAGATTAATAGGAACATGGTTAAAGAAAGTATTAGAAAAACCCTTGTAATTCAAACAGCCTGCCATGTTCTGCTTCTAAGCCTCTGTAAGCGCTGCCGGCCGAAGTTCAGAGAGGAGTGGCAATTAAGGAAAAGGGATCAATTTATCAATGGCAAGGAGAAACGTAGCCCGCTGCGTTTCCTGCTCAAAGCCCAGCAGAGCGATGGGTGCCGTAGGGTCGGGGATAAAGATCAAACGATTCTTGCAAGTCAGGGGTTCCTCCAAATTAGCGCTTTGGAAACTCTGCAGATTTTCAGTGGAGACGAGATCAATTTAACATCAGACATCAAGAACAAAATAAAATAATAGGATGCAGATACTGCTGGCACATACGGGGTCTGTCTCTGAGCAAATGGACTAGAGACCCCCAGAGATCCCTTCCACCTGAAATTATTCCAGGATTTTGTGATATCCACTTTGCAGAAAGAGAATTCCAAATACAGTAGGTTAAATTACATATTACCCAAATCCTCTCAGAAGGAATAACCTGTTTCGGGGTTATAGTCCTTTCCAAAAAATGAATTTATGCTCATGGCAGAGCTAGTATCAATATAATTGTTATTATTATTATATGTTAAGTTTATTTCATACATTTTTAATAAAAATGTTGTCTTTGATAATACTAGTAATGATCAATAACCGGCTGTAGAGACATCACCTAAGTAGATATAACTACTGCTGTATTCATTATAATCAAATGGTGTTGCTGTAGTGTTTTATGAGCCCCGTGAGCAGGCTGGAGGAGAATTTCAGAGCTGAAAGTGCTGAATCTGGTACCTACCAACTCAGGGGAACATTAGGGCATCTTTTTTCTGTAACATCACGCGGGGAGCTAATGCTAATGCATCCCACATCGCTCCCGGGCCCTTCTCTATGCTGTGGCTCTCAGAGGCAGCGTCCTCCTGCTTTGTTCACCTCCACGGCTCAGCACTCGTCGTGTTCATACCTTCCAGTTATCACATTTGGGAGCAGGATTTCACTTTGTACTTCCCTTGTGTTGATGTGTTTAGACTGGATATTGGGAACCATTTCTTCCCCGAAAGGGCTGTCAGGCCCTGGCACAGGCTGCCCAGGGCAGTGGTGGAGTCCCCATCCCTGGGGGGATTGAAAAGCCGTGTAGATGTGGCGCTTGGGGACATGGGTTAGTGGTGGCCTTGGCAGTGCTGGGTTAACGGTTGGACTCGATGATCTTAAAGGTCTTTCTAACCAAAACAGTTCTGTGATTCTATGATTCTATAATGGTTATTAACTTGCTTATGCGCTCCTTCCTTCCTCACTTCTCTCTTCCCCCATGCACTGTATTACATTCACTGTAGTGCTTTTGATCTTGCAAGTAGTGCGTGATTATTTTTGAAGGTTCAGAAAATTAACGATTTTGAACTACCTTTCATTTTCACTACTCATGCAAATTAAAAAAAAAATATGTGCTGTTGCGGTTTTGTGTGTACCTTGTTCCGAGGAACGCTTGCAGGCAGTGAAAATCACTGGCTGAGTCACAGTTTCAACAAGGAATGAGGTAGAAGAGACCCAGCATGGAGCCTGTGAGAGTAAACAGGCGTTTGCCCTTATGCACTTAACAGCAAGAAAGTCCAGGAGCTGCAGAGCACCGAGGGACGACAAAACAATGTTTAAGAAAATAGTGTAAATTTTCCATTGCTGTCTTGCAATAACTTTGTTTTACTTAACAGAATAAATAATGTGGTGCCTTTGCTATAGGGTAGTGAGCCACAGGAGATATTTCACAGTAAATCAACATTTACTTCCTTGGGTTATAGAGAGAATTTTGTGGCCCTGAGGCCATGTGAGCAAATGGATGGGAATAGATGGGAAAGAGCACCGTGGGGCTGGAAGGGTTTTCAGAAACCTTCTTACTGCTTTTCATGTCTCTGCACATGGAGCAGAGAGGAACCGAGGGGGATGGTATACAACGCAGGGGGATGTTTGCTGAGAATTTTAGTGTTATATAGCTTAGTGTAATATATAGTCTTACAGGTAGTTATGGGCGGCTTTTGGCAATCAGAGCCTTTGCTGTTAAATCCCTTTGACTTTTTATTTCGTAAAGAGAGAAAGAAAAGAAATGCTTAATGAAACTGGAATTTTGAGAAATTAAGGTTTAATACAAAAAGCATGAGCAAAATGCACCCAATAAAACTTGTATCTAAATTTTTTAAATATATAAAGTCCCTATAAGAGAGACATCTGTTGGGAATTATTTTAGATATTATTTTTTTAGTGATGCTAAGAGAAAGAAATGTTAATTAGGTATTATTATTATTAGTAGTAGTATTATTGCAATAATGTCTGTCCAGCTCGTCACTTCTGGAGACGACCGCGGTCCTGCCAGGGAGCACGGGGCAGGCAGTGGCACATCGTCGGTTGAAGGCTGCCTTTGCCAATGCGTCATGACTGTAGCACACTTGGATTGCGAGCTTTTGTGAGCAGGGCCATCTTTTCAGCGTGCACCCTTTTATGTCCGTATATTTCAAGACACTGAAGGAGTTTTCATAGCTTTTAGGCTTTTCAAGCTCTTCCGTCTTACATATTCCCTGTTACAGCCCTGTTAGCATCTTCAGTTCAAAGCCAACTCTTCTGCTGCTTTTGGCTTCCTCTTTACCAAAGCAAAAAGAAATCCTGCGAGTGGTGTTGTCTCGTTACCAGATGGAAACGGGAAGGTTATTAATACTGATATTTATGAACTGCTTCTGGGTTTTGCTTGGAGAGAAGCAGATGCACTCATTGAGTGTGAAGTTATTTTCCTTTGCAGTGCAATGAATGCTACGTAATACCTACAAATAAAAAATAGTTTTAAATCAACAGGACTGGATAGCTTGCTCCCAAGTGACCTAAAACAATTGATTGAGAGGATTTTTGATGTAACAATTTATTAACTAGTAAAACGAGTAAGTAAAATAGAGCTCACGTTACTGGAGAAATTTTAAAAGACGGATCGAGGTCTAATGTGCTAATGAAGAAAAGGGTCAAGTGTGGGTCACCTGCAAAACTAATGGTAAAGTATGGCAAAAGGAATCGAGTTCTTGTCAAAGACACCAGGAACGTGTGCAGTAGTCAGACACCAGCTCGGGCTCCATACGGGAGTAGCAGGATAAAATTTAATGTATTGTGCTACTGAAGAGATCAGACTGAATGATCTAATGGTCTTTTCTAGGCTTAAAATTGGTCAGTAATTCTTTGGCCAGTCACTGTGGCAAAGTTATACGACAGCCTGCAGGACCCGCTATGAATCTCGCTTGGAAAAAGAGTTATCGGGTCATTCATCTTCATGTTGCCTGCTGTGTGACAGAGCCATGGCAGGTCCTAGGCACCCTTGTGAATAGTTATGCGCTTTTAATTAGAAAGCGGTGTAAGATTTACATCAGCGTTCAAGCCGCGTTGTAGCCCTTGCCCCATGATGTGCCACTGCAGTTAAGCATTCTGCCCGCTTAGCTGGTGGGAGAAGAGGTATTTTCCAAGGAATCAGTCATTTTCAGGAGCGCATCAAGGACAAGGGTTCGTGTACCGAATCCAGCCGAAGGGAGCTGGGGTGGGAAGTGGAGGCTCCCCCCAGGCCCCCAGCACAGCTGCCTTCTGGGCAGCGATTGAACCGTGGTCCCTGCACGCTCAAAAATTTACTTTTAAGAGTATTTTTAAAAATGTTATTTCATGGGTGATTAGAAATATTTTTTATTTTGGGGAGAAGCAGTGTCTGGGCATCCGAAATTCTTTAGCAAATAGGTAATATTAAAATACTACGTGTTAAAACTATGAAAGTCTGAAGGTATTTTTAAAAGCCTGTAAAATAGTGTCATATCGTTGTATGCAGTCATGTACAAGCCACCATATATTATAAGGTACAGGTACCCTTCGCATCAGGATCCACGAAGGAAAATGCAATAACTGGAAATCATGTACTTTTCCAGGAGTTCAGCAGGGCAGAGAAATAGGACCGCAGGCAGCAGCCTGCAGAGGCAGATCCCTGTGCTGAAAATTCAGGCACCTGCTGACGGGTCTTGCTGCGCTGCAGCCCTAATTCCAATTTGCCAGAATTAAAGACTTTTTTTTTTTTTTTTTTTTTAAGGACCTGAAGGCTGGATGTGACCTGCTGGCCTTGACTAATAGAGGTTGACTTCCAGCCACGAAGAGGTTAGTAGAAAATTTCTCCTTCGTGTTACACGCAGTTCCACTCCGTAACTGTTGTATCTGCAGACCCCAGTGAAGCCGTGCTAGATACAGGACGGAGCTTCGTTTGTTTGTTTTTACCTGAACAGCCACAGGGTTCAAGAACTTTAGTTCCATTATGCAATGTAAAATAAATCAGACTTGATTTGTCTGCAATAAGGTTATATATCAAAATCAATTTAAATGATCCCCAAATCTTGATGCAGTGCGAAGGGTGTTGTACGGCGTCCGTGTGATGGTTGGGTTGAACTTTTCCTTTTTCTTCTTGAGAAAGCTATAATAGGAAAACCATGCAAATGTCTTAAAGTGTGTAGGCTTGGTGGATGGAGTATTTTGAATTATTTTTCATTTTCTGCTCTGTGTGATGTAATTATATAATTACCTGATACTTCAAAAAAACCAAAAAAACAACAGCCTTTTCTAGCAAACAGCCAGGAGTGAGGATGATGCTTGTCACTTAGGCCTCAGCTCCCGTTTTTAAGTATCACACTGCAGGGAAAAGGAGACATTGGGGATCTTCTGCTGTCAGCTACGCACTGGAAAAGAAATTGTCATTACTGTGGTGAACGTAGATTTAGTCCTTGCATTAGAAGGCGTGAGTCTGCCGAGTCCCATCCACGGGTTTGCAGTGGCAAGGGTCTGTAAATAGCATTAACGTGCTTTTTCTGATACGTGAACATGAATATCCTTCCTCTGTGCTTGGATTAAACTTGCAGTGGCCTCTCCCCTTTCTTTGCAGAAGCAATATTGAATGCTGGCAGTGTGATTACCCCTGCCCTGTGCACACCTCCTGCCCTCCTCCATCAGGAGTCGGACGTGCGAACATTGTCCGGTTGCTGCTGCCAGGATGACGTGCAATGTTTGCAGCCCTCTGCCTCTCCTACTGCCATCAAACAGGAGTAAGTCCAGACTGACGCCTTTATTTCTCTTTTCTAAGGATAAAGAAATTGGTATTTGTAGTACACATCTTCCTTTGCAGCTTTCTAAAGGTCTCAAAACCTCTCCCTAGCCACTCAAGACCCAATCACTGTCTCTATAGATGGTGACGTGGTCAGGGGAGCTGCTGGCAGAAGTGGGACACCGCATGTTGACATCCAAAAGCTTGTTCCAGCCTCAGACGCTTGGTCCATCAGGCAGCGTGCCTGGAAAGTTGTGCACTGCTGGGTGCCTCTAGCGTCCTCAGCACATCCTCATCCAATATTTGAGTGGGGTAAATGTTGCCACGTTGCAATTTCTGATCACGTGAAGCAACAGTGAAAGATGCGGTGGTGTTCAGGAGATGTTCTGCTCAGATGGGCTATGGGCACACTGTTGATGTAACAGCAAAACAACTCTTCAGTAGGCAGTGGTTTTTTTCTAAAGCTCTTTTTTCTAGCTTGTCTCAATTGCATTAATGGTTTTCCTCCTCCTTGGGAATCTGTGTCTGGCTGTGAGTGTGAAAGGAGGCATTTGGGTATTCAGTTCGTGCTTAAGAGGAGTTCTGAGTCTGCTGGACGGTTCATGCGAAGGGCTGCTCGCTGGGAGAGGCGGGGGCTCCCTCAATTGCCCTCCGTCCCCATCGTGTCTGTATCAGCAGGGTTCAGACCCCACCGGGCTCCCCTCCCTCCTTATCAGCATTTAAAAGAAACCTACATGGGTAAATCTTTAACGCGTAGGCAGTATGTAATGACGGCTGAGCACAGACCAACGTATGGGGCAGGGGAAGGAGCTTCGAGGACAAAGGGTTGTTTGTGTGTCCAGTACACAGCGCAGAAATGAGCAAACACTGACAGTCCACCCCTCCACTGGGCTCCTGGCGAGAGGGCGGCCGGCGAGGCTCCGCTCTGCGTGCGGAGGCTCAGTACGTATTCTCACACGGCCAAGTGGTTTTCTGGGGTGACTTGACTTGGTTCTGCTGTGTGGTCTTCTGTGATTTGAGTCACTGACTGTTCCCTGAGTGGAGATGGCAACTCGTATTCATTAAATAATGCAAATTATCTTTTTCTCCACGTGATCGGCAGCTCCATCAAGCTGTAAAACCAGCACATGTTGGGGAGCTGCCTGTGAGCTCCTGTTCCTGGGGCTTTTCTGAGCCATATTTATGGCAATGGATAATATTCACTCTGTAGTTAATCAAGAACGAGGGTTAACGTGCCATAATTCCTATTCAAAGGACCATTTTAGGTATTGCAACTCTGCCTTTGGCATGAATTAATCTTTCCTTTCTTCGTTTCCAAACAGGGATGTAATTTGAATTGGCGTGGCACTCGCTGTGCTTACCGGCACGGTGAAATCCCAGTGCTGCACAACTCAACTCCTGTCTACGCCTCTGTGGGGGCCTGGGCTGCACCGGGACAAAGCTGGACAGGAGCTGTGGGGCAACAGTGATATTTGGATGTATTTATAGCATCCGGGGGAGTTAAATAGAGCTTAGCAGACCCGAGGTAAACTATTTCTTTCCTGAGCTGACACTCATAAACACAGTGCTTTGAAACTGTGAAGCATTATGTGCCGTAAGCACTAAATACCATTATTATTCTGCAGTCTACGTGTGATTTTCCATTCTATGAGAAATTTTCCATGTCCTTAACTGCCATTTTAGCTATTAAAGATTGAAAATGGCAATGGCATTTAGAAACTTGGAAGAAAAGCAACCATCAGTTGAAACCACTGAACTCTGCCTTTGCACCCCAGTGTGTTACAGACCTGGATGGATGGCTCGTGATTTACACCAGGGTTCTGGCTCATTTTCTACTCAGAAGGCAGATACTGCTACAGACCTTCAAAATTAATTCCCACTGTCTAGCTGAAATGAAATTAGGGAAGAAATTCTCTGTGTTTTTCTTTAATTAGAGTCTATAAATACATTGAAAAATCGTAGTAAATCCCAGCATAATTAAGAAGATAGCACAACGCCAGGAGTTACAGTACTCCTCTTTGCTAGATATCCTGTGTCCTTTCCTGCTAAACAGACTGCAATAACCAAAGCTGAAGTTAAGAAGTATGGATACAAGAGAGTGTAGGGTATCTTTTTTAGTTTATTTTTTTTTTTAGCAGTGACAAATGAAGTCCTGGATTTTGGGGTGCTACTTGAAAGAGCTTTAGGCTAGCAATGGATTTAGGAACTTGTTAAACCTCCAGAAATGATTTTTGGTGTTTGAATAAACCTGTTATTAGGCAGAAGATTTTCCCAGCTACTCTTTGAAATGGCTTTTCTGATGGCAAGACATTATTGTGCAGTCGTATTAATACTGCAGAGCATGGTTCGGAGTTTCCCGAGCAGTTCTGTGTACTGGTGGTGCCAGGGCAGCTGTCAGTGTTGCGCTGGTCCCAGATTATTTCTGTTACTGGAATAGTTTACGAAAATGCGGCTACCTCCTCTAGTCTGCAGGTTTCAGTTTGATCAAGCAAAACTGAAAAGTATCAGGAATTCTCTGCTTTAGATAACAGCCTATTCTTTTATTCCCCGTTCTTTTTGCTCTTTTCCTGTTCCTGCCTTTGATAAATAGGGACGAAGGACTATTTCTAGTTTCCAGCTGCTCCTTTTAGTAGCGACTTGACCATAACCCATGGAAATAATACAAACCAACAGTTTGGTCAGCTTTTAGGGACACGGGTGCCTGATTTATTCCCTCGACATCTCCAGTGGATCTTGCAAAGTCCACCAGAGACAACAGAGAGGTTCTCATTACCTTAATGCCTTGGAATCAGGTCAAAGAAAAAACCAAAAAGCAGCTGTAAGGTAGAGGAGTCCTCGTGTGCCAGCACTGCCTGGAGGACTCTCCTAAAAGCTTAATAATGAAACCGGACTTGACAGGGCTAAGCTGAGACACGAGGCACTTTCCACCGAAGTTGTATATCTGTGAATGAAAAGGAAAAAAATAAAAAAATGTGTCATATGAGCTCAAACACTTCTCAATCCAGTAAGACAGGGAGGAAAATGTTTCTTTACTCTCTTAATGCAGTTCTGCAGTCAGGCTCTTGAAAGCGAAAAAGTCCTAAATGAGTAAGATCAGGAAAATCATATGCATATCACAAATCTTCTCAAGTTTGCTTATTAAACATACAGTCATTTTATCTCCTGTCTTCTACTGTTATGTAAAGCTGGTACTTTTTTCTTTATTTCTTTCTTCTTTGCAAGGTTTTTTTTTGCATCTTCCCCCTAGGCTGAACTGCCTTTTTGGCAGTACTCCCCAGCAGCAGGCTGAACATCAATCCGTATTCCAAATAATTGTAGTCTAGGGACCTTAGGAGGGAGAGAAAGTATTCAGATATAGAATTACAGTTTATTAATTGCTTGGAAAGATATGGTGGTTCAAAATATATGGTATATCACCTCTCTACACATTTTATCTTGAACCAATGTGTTAATAAGATCAAATGTTCATGATCTGGATCAAAAAGGAGCATTTGCTTTAAATAAAACACGTCAAGTACCACAAGTTAATAAACGGGATCAGTTATCTCCAAGTCCTAAAGTCTCCTGACGAGCATCCCAGAGTCTTCCCGCAACTCCTGGCCCCCAGCAGCCTTTCACACAGGTCCCTCCGGTCTGGGAAAGCACTCCTGTGTTTTTCTGAGCCTTTTCTGTTGTTTTTCTAAGCCTCCTTTTTTTCTCCTTTTGCTGCCTTTTCCTGCCTTCTGTCTTCTCCGCTGCCCGTCCATCCTCATCTTAGCCATGGCTAGCAATGACTCAACTAAAGCCATGAGTCCATGGGGTGCTGTGTGCCCCCCAGCACGTGGAAAGGCCAAGCACAGCGGTGCCCGATGGAGGGACAGAGCAAGGTGGTACCGAGGAACAAAAACCTCCCGCCAGAACGGTGCGAGTGCCATCAGCGCGGTTCAGCAGAGCTCCCTGGGCGCCGAGGTTGCCCCCGCGCTGCGGTCTGGGTCAGCCGGCTCACACCACGCTTGGACTATTAGAAATGCCGTGCTGGCAGCAGCGCAGAGGCACCTTGAAAGCAGCTTTTTCTTTGTCTGTGGGAGCGTGTCAGCCTGGCACAGGCTCCAACCCAGCAACGCACAAACGTGCTTCATGCAGAGCGCTCAACCAGGGAGACGCTTCTTATGCCTGGGGATGCCCGTGTCGAGCTTCCCACCTTTCTGAGCAGAGACACCTCAGTCAGTGTTGCTTGATACCTTTGCAGAAGGTACCCCAGCTCAAGGAGCACCTGGCACTCATGATTACGCTCTGCTGGCAAGTGTCAGTGTTATTGTCAATATGGTAAAAAAAAAAAAAAGAAAAAGTAGGGGACATCTCTGTGCTGCAGTGGAGAGCAGGTTCTCAGCATGGGCTTTGCGCTGCTCTCCCCTGCAACGTGCAAAGCTGTCAGCTGAAGTGAGAGGTCTGAAGGGAACAGCGAATAGATGCTCTTTGAACTAGTGTGCGGCACAGGGTGAGAGGGAAGGGAGAGCGGCAACGTCACGGAGGAACTCTCTGTACGGAAGGTGGGGTCTGGAACAGATGGAGAAGGAGCAACAGCGAGAACTGTTGTGTAAAGATTTCAGAAAGAGCAAACAACTCAGGAAAATGATCCTACTTGAAAAAATGACTGTTTCTTGAACGTGCTCTCAGTTCCTTTGAAGAGCAAAGAAAACATTCAGAACTTCAGGAAACACTTTGTCACTGAGAGGGGGACTGAGCGCTGGCACAGGTTGCCCAGAAAGGCTGTGGCATTTCCACCCGTGGAGATATTCAAAAGTCATCTGGATATGGTCCCGGGCTCTAGGTGGCCCTGCTTGAGTGGGGGGGTTGGACCAGAGGACCTTCAGAAGTCCCCTCCAACCTCAACCATTCTGTGATTAAATGGGCATTTCCAGGTCCCCGATTCCCTGGCCTTTTAGGACCCGAAGCAGTGTCAAGGTGCTGGAGGTCTGCACTCTCACTCTGCAGCATGCTGAAATTTGAGAATTTTGAGGGGTTTTTAGCAACGAAGGGTCTCACAGTTGGTTTAGGGTCTTGACAGTTGTTTTGTATCTTGTAGTATTCAAGAAGGAGAGAAGCAAAACAGTCCAGCAGACCCACGTGGAGGAAGCGTGCATCGAACTGTAGCCCGTGACTGAGACAGCACTCGACAGCTCCTAGATGGGGCTAACAGGTAAAGCAGTGAAAAAAACCCCATCTGGGCTCCTGTTGCTGAGCTGCACTGGTTCACCCTTACACAAGAGCTCACGGCAGGGGTGGAAATCTGGTACGGAGAGGATTACCAGGCACTGCATGGTTTTGCAGCAGACTGCTGTAAAATAAACCTAGGAAATGTCTGTGGGATGCGGACTGATCCAATACTTCCCTGGCTTCCCCTGCTCGTGTCTCGAGTTAGTGCTTATGTACACCAGGACAAAAAGACCAAATAAGTAAATGCTGACAGCATAGGCCTGCGTTTACAGCTCCACGCAGAATGAGATGGTAATTCAAGACCGAAGCTCGGTGTTATCTGGAGGGGGAATGAGCCCACGGTCCTATTTGACTTGAGGACCTTTGGTGCCACATGAAAACATTGTGGCCCCGGGAAGCAAAACTGCTCATCTCCTATAAACTAGGATAATTTCTTAAAGCATATTTAACTTTGTGCCTGCATCCTGCACCCTCTTCTTCCTGCTGCCTTGATAAATCTTTCAGGGAAGCACAAAGTGGGCGAATATTCTCTGTCACAGGTCCCGTCTGAATGGACTGTATCTGCATAAAGCAGTAGTGTATAGATCCAGCATTAACCATCTCGGAACCAGAACCTCAAAGTTTGTGTGGAAGAGGAAAACAACCTCCAAACTTGTTGTTAAATATATTAGATCTGGTTAAAAAAATGAAGAAATAGAGGTGATTGCTCAGCGCCGCACAGAGTATCAGTTTGGGTTATATGAGTAGCTGCTGCGGGAGGTTAAGAATTTAGCAGGATTGAAAGAAATGATGATCTTTAAACCCGGTTTCTGAAGGCTTATTAACCCCAAGTACCATTGAATAAGCTAGTTGTTAAATTTGTTTTTGTTGTTAAAGTTATTTTATTCAAGTTGACTGAAGAATTTCTTTCTCAGCAGCCCTGATTTTTACTTTAAGTTCCTTGGATAGACAAATTTTGCATATGATTCTGTGTTTAAAAGCTTTACCCAAAGGTCTCTTGCCAAAACCACAAAATTATGCAGAACTCTAGTGTGGGAATTCAAATACTTCCTTTACACATTATTTTTGTTTTAAAATACAAAATATAGGAAGTTACTCTATGCAATTTCTCTATTAAAAGTTTTGTCCATTCCTGAGAACCACAACTCACGTGACAGGAATTTCATGAGTAAGATGTATTGGGACATTATTTTTCCCTTGGCAAATTAATGGATTTCACAAACATTTAGAGTAGGTGCTGCTAGCAAATGGAAAAATTGTACCAATTAAAAATGAACCCTGAGGCTGAGACATCAGAACTCAATTGTCAAAACAGAAATATTTCCAATTAATCCATTTTATAAAGAGGAGCAGGAGAGTCGTCCCCTCAGAAGGGTTTTCCAGACAGTAGCAAGAGTTTGGTAGTAGGTGAGCCAGAAGGACGAAAACGTCCTGATTTACAAAGTGACATTAGTATTGTTGTGAGATGGCTGTAGGGGCCATTGGGTAAGAGTCTTTCAAGGCTGATGAAACCAAACATTCAACCGGAAGAAAAAGGGAAGGAAGTTATTTTCTGTTTTTTTCACATCTTCATTATCTTCAAAATCTGAGCCTGACACGGTATAAAACCTTCAACTTTGCTTTTTCTGGGGAACACGCTCTTCTTGGCTGCTGCTCTGGGTTCCTCCCGCAGCAGAAATACCCATGTGGCATCAGCAGTTTTGCATCTTTCCGCTGAACTCGGGGTGAGTTAGGTGAGGCCCTGGATTAGCAGAGATTAACCGTCCATGATCCAAGAAGTAATGGCTGGTTTTGGGGAGTAAGGGGCGTTACGGGCTGTGTGTGGTTGTGCCCCGTGTGAAGGTGAGTTTTCTGCTCAATGCTGGTCTCCTCTGGCAGAAGGTGAAGGTATCTGTAGGCTGTCATGGGCAAGCTGGAGATACCACCTGCGCTTGTAGTGTAGAGCACAAGTGCTGTGAGGAGCGGCTGAGGGACCTGGGGGGGATTGGCCTGGAGAAAAGGAGGCTGAGGGGAGACCTTCTCGCTCTCTGCAACTCCCTGAAAGGAGGTTGGAGCCAGGGGGGGTCGGTCTCTTCTCCCAAGGAAGAGGCGACAGGACGAGAGGAAACGGCCTCAAGTTGCGCCAGGGGAGGTTTAGGTTGGATCTTGGGAATCATTTCTTCCCCGAAAGGGCTGTCAGGCCCTGGCACAGGCTGCCCAGGGCAGTGGTGGAGTCCCCATCCCTGGAGGGATTGAAAAGCCGTGTAGATGTGGTGCTTGGGGACATGGGTTAGTGGTGGCCTTGGCAGTGCTGGGTTAACGGTTGGACTCGATGATCTTGGAGGTCTCTTCCAACCTAAACCATTCTGTGATTCTACGTAGCAAAACTGGGGTATGGTCTTTTGGTCAAAGCACCTTAAATATTAGGAGTTTCAGCGCGCTCTTCTTCGTGAGCTCTTATACCAATTTGCATTTAAAATTTTCTCATGTTCATCACTGTCAGCGGCAATAACCTCAGGACACAGTGGATGTTTCCAGCATTGCTGATGTAAATCAGTCTATACCGACAGTTCTGCTCAAGCTCTTGAGCAAGCTCGCGGCTTCTCTCCTTGCTGGTGAGGTATGAGGGCTGTCTGCAGGCTCCCGGCGGCGCGCCTGCTAAATGGCCCTGCAAAACTTCCCAAATTTGTAACATTTACAATGAAGTTTATTTTATAGCTCTAATAAAATCCTTCAGTGATAAATTATTTACATTAGTGGTGTTACTCCCTAGTATGAATCTACCATTCAAAGCGGCTGAGCAGTCACTGCGATAGCTCCATTTTTTGCAGCAATAGTTCCCCGGGGAGCTCGGCACGGACAGGCATGGTGCACGGGCTGCGCCGCAGAGGGGCCCGCACCTCTCTCGGTGCTCGTGAGCAGTTTTCTGATCCCAGCAGTCAGTGACGTATTTCAAGGAGCACAACCAAACAGCAAGAACAGGTTGGGCTTGTACTGTGTAAAGCGCTTTTTATATCACCAATGCCGTTATTTTTATTTTATTGTAAATGCTGGTGTCTTATGCTGTTTCACTTAACAAATACAAGTTTGTGCATCGAACATCTTACTCCATGAGATCCTCCTCGGGAATGTGAGAGTGCCAGATTCTCACTGCTGCACTGCACTGAAAATTGCTGTAGCTTTGACTCTTGAAAACAGAAAAGGAAAAGTTCAGGATAACCTCTATAAATAACCTTGCCTTCTATTTCTAGATCATGTGCTGGTAGCTGGTTTTTTATATTTCATAGTCTTTTCTCAGGGATGTATAATTTAATATGTTTTGGGGGTATTGCCAAATAAATCCTAAAGCAAAAAGAATAAGAAGGGGGGAAAAGCTGTAGTAAGTTTATTCACCCATTGAAAATTGCGTCTGTGTGAACGCGTATAGGTATGTGCGTGTTGAATTTACAGTCAACTCACACTTGTGAAAGGCCTTTGCCCACCTACACACAGTCAACTGTTGAGTGCCACCAAAAATTCAGCATAAAAGTCACCTTGGGCACGCCAGTTTTCTCCTCTGAGCTGGAACAGCCGTTCTGGGGATGATAGTCCAGGAGATCCACTGCGTTTCAGACAGTGAAGCATTTTGCAAGTTCTTGCCTTAGGGATTTTAGGGGCAGAAATGCAGGTGAGTGAGAAGAAAAACCAGGTAGAAAAGCTGCTTAAAACAACGGGTCAACACACAAGAGCTTGTCGCTACAATTTGCGGTGGGTTTTAGCATTAATAGCCGCGGCACAGCAGCAGGCAGAGCCGCGAGGTTTTCCACTCCGGTGTAACGGGGCAATAACGCACAGGGAGAAGCCGGAGAAAGAAAACCAGATACTCTGTTCTATTCTGTGTATGGGGTTTGCTCATCAGTGAGTGTCTTACCAACTCTGAGCACCGCTGTAACAGAAGGAGCTGGTGTTGCTGTCGGGGTTGGTTTCTCAGCTTGTTGCTTGGGCTGTTACATTAATTGCTGATGCTTTTTTCTTCCCCGTTGGTGGGCTGGGTGGGTCAGCGATGCAACCTGAGAGGGTTACTTTGCAAGGAGTATAAGAAACTGCACAAACTTCATCGTGTAAGCAGCAGTCTCCACCCTCCCACTCTGGTTCTCATGACTCTGAATTTATTGGGGGTGTGGGTTAGAAGATGGAGATCAAAATGTAATTCCACACAGAGATAACAGAGCTCAGCTACCAGCAGCCGCACAGTTCCTTCTTGCCAGGATAAATCACCGCAGGCGAAGCTCAGCTCCTCGCTGCGGTGCTGTGGCTGTTCCCAGCAGCCAGCCCTACCTCGTTTTACAGCCGGTTTAGTGCATCATTTCCCCCGTGTAAATAACCGCTTCAAATCTTGAGGTCTCGGGAAGGAGACAGACTGTCTGGTGCACCCTCTCGGTGCTCTCAACATCAGAGCTTCACCCAGGGGTCCCTGGGACCTCACGGCTCTCTGCTTTACAGGTTGTCACCCAGGAGGCATCCAGTCCTGGATGGAGGAGGTGGGGTGTCCATCAGGCCTGGTAAAGCTTCTGCTCAGCTCCCGCCTCTTCTAAGACATTCAGGCTGGTTTCTCATTTTAATTTGCCTGCTCTGGCTTCCCTAGGATGGCAGGGAGTCCTTCTGTACCAGGCATTTTTCTCCCCATAGAGATACTTACCTTGTGTAATCACATTTCCTCTCCACTCGAGCTCTCAGCACATGGCATTTTTCCCAGTCCTTGAGTAATTTCTGTAGTTCTTTTCCGCACCAATTTTTCAACCTCCTTTCAGAAATGAAAGCACAAGACCAATATTCAGTACTGAATTCTCAGCTACACCACTGTCAGGTATACAGAGAGAAAATAATTCTTTTCCTCACCTTTTTAAGCACATCCAGGGATGACCATGGCCCAAATCACCGACTTCCTTGAGGCTTCTTTCTTCTCTCCTCTGTTTCATTCACCATGCCTTAAGCTTTCGTTGCTCCGTGCTCGCATCCTGGACTTACCCCACTCCCTTACTGGGGTCAAATGCACCCTTCATAGGAGCTGTTTGGTGGCTCTGCAGAGCACTGGGCTCCCACATTGACTGGGCATCCGTGACTAATGGGGACTGGTGGCCAGCGAGCCCCTTTCCTCCAAGATACTGCTTGTTATAGCTGCAGAGAAAAAAAAAACCCAAAACGTAAAAAACAAGCGTTAAAGAGAGAAACCGAAAGGCTTACCGGCTCCAGGCAGTAACCTTTGGAAGGCTAATGTTAAGAAATACCAGTGAGTGTTAATTTTTCAGCCTCTTGGACAACTCTTCTCTACGTTGAGAGAGCAAGCTGCAAAGCCGGTTACAGTTCTGCTCCTTAATGTTCTTGGGCTTCAGCCCAAAACGGATCCTGGAGGCTCAGCAGGAAAGTGAGCCAGAGACCTCGCAGCCAACAGCCGCGTCCTTGCCCCTCCGCTGCGCTCGAGAGGCTGCTGGGAGCCGACTTACCATGCGCTTTTCTTCTTCTTCTTCTCCCCTCCTCCAGTCCCATCGACCCTGTTGGCCACAGCATCACTCTGCGAACTCGTGTTATTTTTCTTGCCTGCTACAAATGTGTTTTACGCAGAGTCAGTCATTCCAGGAGGCGGATTCCAGTCTTGCAGGGGTGACCTGCATCGTCCCTCTTTGCCGGTACTCAGCTGTATTTAAAGACACTCAGCTTCTGTGTGCATGGATCGCTACGTGAACTATATTGCCCTAAATGAATCTCTCATCCGTTTTGTCAATCTTCCTGGCAGTGTGTAAGTAGAGAAAAGAGTAGATTTGTTATTTTGTTGTGCTTCCAGTTCATTAATGAATACAGAGCATATGCTGGTGTCTAGCTGAGGTTGCCAGAAAGCTCTTTCATAGCTCTCCGCTGCCAACGTTTTTGAGATCCACTAGTTGGTCGCTGTTTAATCATTTCGGGTGTTTTTCACTGATGTGATCTAACATTAAGGCTTGGGAGGGCTTATTTGTTAAAACAGAGAGGTATGTGAGTCTGTCTTCTACAGCTATTCAATGGTAGTAATAACACACCTCGCTTCAGATATGTTAATTAATCTGCTGTTAATTGAAAGTAAAGATGCAGGTAGGACCTCCGGTTGAGGAGGGTGGTAGACAGCAGTGCTGGAGGTTGAGAGCTGAGGGCTATCACAGTACGCCTTTCCTTCCTTAACCCTCTCAACCATCTGCAGCTGATCACAGCCAAGCAGGGCTGGGCAAGGTGGACCTTCTCTCTGACCCAGTTTGGCAATTTGCACCTTCTCATGTAATTACAAACTCTTTCATTATTTCCCGTATCCTCTACCTGTGTGATATTTAACATTGTAGTACTAGTAGTTGAGAGCAAACACTGCAGGGAAATACTGAAGAACCAACACTTCCATCTGCCGTCATCTACCCAGAAATGACAGTAATCTCTCTAGAAGTTGCATAGTGAAATTCATGTGCTATTGCTGAAAGAAAATTACAGTTTTGAAGTCTTTTCTGGTCCAGTTTTCTAAATAAAAAGGTGGAAATCCCTCCCACTCAGGAAACTGTCTGAGGCAGCCTGCGTATATGTTACCTAGTGGACTTACCTCTGGTGTCACAGGACACGGTGGATCTCCTTTCTGCAGGGCTTTCCTGCCTTCAAAATCTGTGCAACACTCCATGCAAACACCTTAGCGCATCCCGGGATGCTGAATCATCTCCTTTCCAAACGGCACTGCCCGTCCCACCCGGGTGGTCAAGCTATGCCCATCCCTTTTGGCGTTTGGCAGCGATTTCACAGGGAGGGTGACACTTTTGAGCGCAAGCAGAGTGCGATCCAGGCAGTTCAGCCAAGCAGCCAGGGTTTCAGACCTTGTCTCAATAAATTCTTTTGCAGTTCATTCATCAGTAAAGGCAGCCTTACTTGCAATTCATAAAAACCCTTTGCGTGGCACAAGAGTTTTAGTAATCCAAATGCTGGCTTTTAAAGGCTGAAGTTGAAATCCCATTCTCATTGAAGTCCATGCTCAAAGCTCCTGTTGCCTATAGTGGGACAGAATTTAAAAAAAAATATTTAAGAGTGTTCTTTTCCCCAGTTTTTGGTGGCTGTTCTGAATTGCCAGCGATTTTCTGGGGCACTGCTCCTCTAAAGTGGTATGTGATGTGTCTCGCTGTACCCGAACAGTCTTGTCACTGCAAAAGCTCCAAAAAGCAGCGCACTTTTCTGAAAGCAAGGAAAGAATAAAAAACTGGAACAAGACAAACAAAACTAAAACAAAAAAGAAGCCCTGCTAAGACTCCATTCCTATATATGAAGCCAGGTGTTAAGTAAATGTCTTCCATAAAAGAAAGCAAAAGAATTTCCCTCGAGATGGAAATAACAATGTTTTTGTTGAAGCCTTCTGAAATAGCTCTCGTTTTCCCTGTAATAAAGCTCTGACTGTCTCATGATTTCAGCTGCATGGTGGAGCCCTGTCAGCGTTGCTCCCCTTGCCCCTACCCAAGTTTTAATTTCCCCTCTCGTCTGCCCTCGCACCGGCAGAGCTCGAGGCGAGGGGGCTGCAGCGACGCGCGGCCCCTCCTGCGCCGGCCCCAGGGCTGCTGAGCATCCCTCCGTGGCCATCGCGCTGCCGAGTGCCTGTGGACTACGTAAACCACGGGCGCTCCATTTGGTTGTCGCTTTAACTTGTCTTTTTTAAGAGCAAAAAGGACGTTGATAGGGATAGGAGGTGCCTCACGTCCCCTTGCCGCGGCAGCGCGGGGGCTGGGGGCAGTGGCAGCGTGCTTTTGCTGGGGATGTTCCTCTCGTTTCCCGCAGCAAAGCTGCAGGAGATCCCGGCTGCATTAACTCGCTGCTGCGCCTCATCCTTCCATCACTCAGCTGCCCTTGGTGCCCCTGGGCTTCCTGAGATACGAATGCTTATTTTTATTCAGCTACAGCTTTAAAAAAACACAGCCAGCTGCGCTCACCCCTGCTCGCAGAGTGACAAACAGCCGCGCCGAGCCGCCCTGCGTGGCCGAGCTTCCCACCTGGCCAGACCCGGCGTGTTCCCGTGGAAGGGGAATTGCCGGGAAATGCATTGCTGGCACGTGGCGCCAGCAAACGGCATAAATCCTTTGCTTTCACATCAAGTCGCAAAGAACTTCTTTCTCTGTTCCTCGCTGCAAATGGTGTTGCTATTTTTACCTGTGACTTTCTGCAAACCGGCTCCCCCCGGGCAGAGCGTCCGTGGTGCGGCGGCCGGCCGGGACAGGGCGTCGCAACCCATCGCGTCTCCGCGTCGTGGGATGCTGCCTTACGCGAAATGCAGATGCCCTCAGGCCTTGGTGTCGAGCTGTAGCAGGCTGAACTTGGAGAGGCTCGGGAAAGATGTGTGGCCAAAAAGATGAGGAAGAGAGCGAGTTGTCATACGTGCCGCATGCAGGGTTTGGGAGGAACGGAGCTAAATGCAAGCTTTTAGTAGATGGTATTTGCTACAGAGGTGGAAAGGGGAGGGTGAAATATAGGTGTGGGTTTTTGCTAAACAGCTGTGCAATGAGTCTCAAGGGTTCAAACAGCACGGAGGAACAGTCTGGAGCATCGTTTTCTGTCCTGCTTTCTGTTGATCAAGGTAAAATGCAGCAGATTTAGTTTGCTTTGTTCACAAGTAAGGATTTGTTTTGATAACAGGTTTACATTTACATAAATACAAACGTTCAGTCATGACGCAAGGAGGGTGAGAGAAGTGCCAGGAAAAATACTGGTGTGGATGGATGTTGGGGTGAGACAGAATAAAAGAATAAAGCACCAATCTCGGTAGGGCCTCGGAGCTTACCTGAACCTTTCATTTTTTACGCTTTCAGTCACTTTTAGCTCTAGAGGAGCATCCTAGCTGAGTTTCCTTCCTGGCCACTGACGTCTGGTATGTTGTTAATTACTTTAGGCTGTGCCGCGGCATACCCTCGCCGGCTGCAGCAAAAGCCATCTTTCCGACAGGAGGGATCCTGCATCCCATTACAGCAAGATGAGGGCAGCACTGAGCCTTTCAATCCCCCGTCAAAGTCACGTTCATCTCCTCGTCCTTTCCGAGGTGGTGCATCGGGTGAATGATTTCGTCTGAGGGCAGTTTTGGTGGCTGACGGGAAAGATCTAATCTCACGCGTGTGCACCAGCTCGTCCGTGCGGCTGAACTGGAACTAACTGGTCTGGAGCATGCACAGATGGGGATTTTGGGTGGGCGTGGGGAGAACTGGGAGCCACAGGAAAGGCTATGCATAATGTGAGGACTGATCCCTGGTGTTTCCACTGGATATTCCTCCAAGGCACTTAGCTGGAAGAAATCTTACTAGAAAAAGTCTTTTTACATGAGAATGTGAAAAATGTTCCTAGAACATGAATATTGGATTCTTGCACTTGAGAGCTTTCTCTGGAAACATAATTTTTGGAGCGCATGAAAGAAAGTAAAAGAAGGAGACTGCCAATATACTGTCAGAAATTTGCCTTCTTGGATGCGGTTGCAGTATTGGAGTAATATGTTTTGAGATGCATTTCAAGTCTCAGACACGTGCATCTTTTATGCGGGTTTTCCATAGCAAAGTTTCATAATCCCTCTTGGTTTAGCACAAACAAGTCCTGAAACACCACATTTGTAAAGGAAAAGTAGGCGTACTCTCAAGGGATTTCTCGTGCTGTAGGAGAGCTGCCCTGAACACATCTGTGAAATTCAGACCCCAGGGCTTTATGCCAATCCAGGGCTCCTTCTCCAGAACCACAAGTCTCGCCTCGTTTGCTTGGAACAGCAAACACCTCAAGGCACCCAGCTCCCTGCATCGGCTCGGACACCGCGACAGCAAACAGCTGTACTTCTGCCTTTTTTCATTGCTGGCCGTGAAGCGTCGCTGCCACTTAGAAACCCGGAGTGAGCTGCACAGTCTGAAAAAAGTTCAGTTTGGGGTCAAGTTTCCTGAAATAGCACCGAGCTGCGCAAGGCAGAGGAGGACGTAATCCTCCGAACACGGGGAGGGGGTCTGGAGCCGACCCGCTGCGGCTGCTGCATCCATCCCTGAGCATCTGTGAGCACCAGCGCAGGCTCCGCTGCTCAGTGCACGCACATGAAATTGGGTGGCGCATCTTCAGGACGAGGGGTTGGGCTTTGTGTGCCGTATCAGCCTCACCACTGTGCTTCCCAGGCATCACGCCCTGCACGGGTGAAAGCCAGACCTGTAGCTGCTCCAGGGTCAGCAGGAGCCCGGCGGATGAGCGGTGAATAGATGGACACGCAGGGGTTTGGGCCGATGTGGTTTCTGGGCTGAAATAGCTCTGAATACTCAGGGGAAAGGCTGAGGGAGCTGTGGCTGTTCAGCCTGAGGAAGAGGAGGCTGAGAGGGGACCTCACCAACGCTTATGAATATCTCCAGGGCGGGTGGCAAGAGGACGGGGCCAGACTCTTCTCAGTGGTGCCCAGCGACAGGACAAGGGGCAACGGGCACAAACTGGAACACGGGAAGTTCCGCCTGAACAGGAGGAAAAACGTCTTCGCTGTGAGGTGCCCGAGCCCTGGCACAGGCTGCCCAGGGAGGGTGTGGAGTCTCCTTCTCCGGAGAGATTCCAACCCGCCTGGACGCGGCCCTGTGCAGCCTGCGCTGGGTGACCCTGCTCTGGCAGGGGCTGGGCTGGGTGGTCTCCAGAGGGCCCTGCCAACCCCCACCGTTCTGGGATTCTGTGAGTCTGTGAATCTCATTCACGGGCTAAGTAGGCTGGAGGGAGGATATAGCCTGGAGCAACCCTAAAGAGTTTTAAGGAAACCGAATTAAGCTGTATTTGGGGTGGGGAGCTGGTCTGGGGGCTTCTGCCCTCTCTGGAGAGCACTCTGCTAGTCCAGAGATGCTCCCAGCAAAGGTTTTTTTTTACTCCTTGAAGAGAATGACATTTTTATTTAGAGACGCCGTTCCTCTACACAGATTTTGGGCGTGTTGGAGAACTTAGCAGCTGTCTCAATATTTGGCATGAGATTTCTTATTTATTTTTTCCCTGAAACTGCACAAGCCCAAACAAATTTTCTCCCCCTTCCTCTGTCCATGCTCCCTCCGTCCCTCGTGCTTCCCTGTGCCTGTATCTCCTGTTACTGGTGATCACTCGCACACGGGAGAGCGGAGCAGCCGGCGCCTCCGGGGCAGAGAGGGACTGTCAGCAGTGGCCTTTTTTAGCCAGAAATACGGGAAGCCGCTCTCAGCTCCTGTCTGATGCACTCCACCTCTCATGGGTGATCCGGAGCCAGACTCGTCTGCTCACCAGCGCTGAGTCAAGCTTAAAAGCCCTTCAAGCCAGGACCCTGCCAGCGCAGCCTGGCTGACGGAGCTCTCCTGCCCGCTTGCCGGTCCCAGGCGCTTTGTACTGAAGAAGTCCTTCCCTCTGGCCAGCCCTTGGGCTGTCTCAGGCTCCGATCTTGCTCTTCAGTTCGTAAGAAGGAAATGGGAGAAAGTTTCCTTTTGCTGTGGAACGAATAAGCTGACTCTGATGTGCTGCACGGTTTTGGTCAGGCAGGGGCTGCAGAGGAAGGTGGTGGAACAGACGTTCTGCTTCAGGTCTCTCTTGCAAAAAACTCTGGCAGATCAAAAGCTGCCTTTGTTTCTAAAACTGTTCTTATGCCCTGATTTCAGGGATCTGCTGAACAAGTACAGGTGAAAATAATGTGACATCTCATGGTCAAATGTACACAGAGCAATGCAAAAGGCAGAGCCTTTGAGCTCTCTTCAAATAAGTGTGTTTCTTGCATAGATAACAGTGCAGCCAGGGGAGAATTTCATGCGTGAGGAGCATGAATCGAGAGCCTTGCTCTCAGTCACTGAAAAAAATCTCCCTGGGGTGACTGCCAAAGCAAAGGTGGCACAGAGATGGGCTTGCAGACCTCCAATACACTGGTGGCAAATAAAAGACAGGACTTTGTCAGTAATATAGACTGCTGCCGACAAACAGCAACTGAGTGTTTCTATGGCGATTTTGGTCCTTTTTAAACAGGACTCCTTGGCACCGCGGGCAGGTTTGAGGAGAGCTGTGCATCCTTCCTGGGGGTCCCCACCTCCCTCGGAGGGTGAGGCCGCGGCGGTGGGAGTTGAGGCAATACCTGGCTCCTGTAGGTGCAGCTGAATGCTGAAAGTCGGCCCTTTTTGGTGGGGTGGTGACCCTTGGTGGGGCAAGATGAGTCACCTCCACAGTGGCAGCAACACTATCAAGCGTTCCCTGCTTCATACGAGGTCATATCTCGCTTTCCCAGGAAAGGTGAGGAGGTCTCCAGGCTTCCCTAGAAGAACAGGAGGAGACTGAAGGATGGGAGGGCTCAGAAGCTGCTGTGCAAGGGAGCCCCAAGCTCATCGTTGGGCTGCTGGTCATTACATTGTGGACCTTCCTCCCCAAGCCCTTCCCAGGGAGCTTATCGCACTGCAGCATGGCAGTGCAGAACATGCACTCCTGTCTGCTGGAGCACGCAAACGGCAGGGGTACCTTGAAGGCGAGGTGTTTCTGGCACTGCCCCACCACCAAGGGTCATCTCAGTTAGGGTACGTGTTCGTGTTTGGTATTTGGCAGCTTGTTGGCTGGCCCCCATCCCTCTTCTTGGGGGTTGTGGAGATGCGTGTCCGCTGTCCACCCAAAAGCGTGTCCCTGGAGGCTTCTCAATGGCAGGTCTGCCCGGGATTGCAGTCCAGGCAGCAACCGTGGTTCCCTGCCTTTTCTTCTTATAGTGTGATGTGCACCTCGAGTCTTCCCTCCTGAAGACCGGTCTGCCAGACAAGGAGCAAAGCTCTCCGCAGTGGTGACTGCATCTTATGTGCTGCTGCCCTGAGCTGTGGGGACTTTGCAGATGCTTCTGTGATGAGCTCCAGCTCCTTGGGGGGAGGCTCATTGCTGTGCTTGTGCACAGGAGCTGGAGGTGACTTCTGAAGGATGAATACGTATCGTCTCAGAAGAGTTGGTAAAGCCTAAATCAAAATGGAAACTGTAAGCTATTCCTGGTGGCAGATCCACGGAGGTGGCTGATTTAGGTCCTGAACTTATGTTTATAGGCAGAAAATGGAGTTTAAGCTGATATGTGCAAATATCTTTCTCCTGGGATGTTTTTAAGCTTTTTGTCTTTTGACTGAAGATCTCAAATATAGAAAGAAAATCAGAGGATGGGGAAATCTTGGTGGGTTTGTAAATGACTTAGAGAAAAAGGTACAGAAAGCAGAACACGTCTGAGTCTGGGGATGCTGAAGCGTTGCTGAAGTTCCTTTTGTTCTCTAATGACAGCGAAGTCTGCCAGTCTTGGCTCCGCTGCAAGCTTCACTCTCTGTAATTAAAAATCAATTAGTATGTTTAGCAATTATCTAATTAACTTACTAAAGCTATCATGTTAGATTCATATCCAAACATGCCTCTAAATTGTATGTGTTAGTAATAATGCAAATGATGCATTTATTGCTCATGTAAGTTTGAATTAATTGAAGCGCATGACATTTTTGTTAATTTTCCACATACCTAATAGGCTGTACTTGGGGATCTTTGAATAACCAGTTAGGATCATGAAAACTTTCCTGGGAACGCAGTTCCACTACTTCTCTGTTTTGTTTAGATCGGGCTCTTGGTGCAGCAAGGACCAGCTCTGGACCAGTTGTACTCACAGCGCTTACCGGGTGTACCTGGTCACAGCTAGATCCTCTCAATAGTAACGGAGAAACTCTCTGATGCCAAGGACCCCGTTGATTCCCACATTCAGAGGTGAGGTCAAATTCATTATTGAATTAGAATTTAGAAAGCCACCTATTAAGCCAGCTTAGGTAGTTTTCTCTGCTGCAGCTCTAACAGGTAAAAGAAAGGAAAAACGGAAAACATCCATCTTTTTGCAACTGGCTCTAGAATGGGAAGTGGGAACAGCTTTTACAGCCTCTTCTTCCTGAAACTCCCCGAATGCCAGCCCTTTCCTGGGAACCTTGAGGTTCAGCGTATTAATGAACAGGGTGTATAGAAAGGTAAAACAGCCTTGTAACGTGCGACGGGGGCTTTGTAGAGCCAAACGTTTATTTAGCCAAGCAAACTTAATGGCTTGAGTGTTTGCTGGTGGGAATTTGAGAAAAATCCAGAGCAAAATGCATGAGCAGATAATACAGACTGCATTTCACATGATGGGTTTGGACCATGAGGTTGGATTGCAGGGAAGGACCCCTGTGTGTTCAGGCAGAGTGACTACGAGATGCCAGATGCTGCTGGTGACGTCTGGAGCTCATCCCCTCTGCAGCTTTGGGATAGTTGCTGCTACAGCGGTTGTCAGACAGTAGGAAAGACACAAAGCAATGCTCCTGTAAAGCCTCAACTGTCTGAAAAAAAAAACCTGGTGAAGCTCTAGAGGTTTTGCAGACCTTAAATCAGGCTCTTCTCCCCCCTTGATAACAAAAGCAGTTTCCAAATCAGACATCTGTATATTCAGCAACTTCAGCACTACCGAGCAGGATTTATGAATCAGTGTGCCCTCCAAAGCTGGTCACTTCTACCTTATTAATAGCAAGGAACGTGGCCAGAGAGAGAGCACACAGCCACGAAACAGCGGTGATACAGCCCTCTAACCGGCTTCTTAAATTCCCTGGGAAACATCTGTCCTTGGTAAGAGTAGGCTTGGGTTGGTTGGCGATGCGGAAGCCAGAGCTGCGTGAGATGTAATGGTGTGTGTTGGATGCCTGTGTGAGTTATTCCGGTCTGGACCCCTACGGAAGTCGGATATCTTAGATCCTTCAATCAGTTAAAAACCTCTGAGGTGAAAAAAATACAGTAGAAAGGGGTCTCCCAGGGAAATATAAGCATAAAGTGACTGCGGGCCAGATTTGTGAAGGTCATTAGGTGCCTAAAGATGCAGATAGATATTTCTGAAAAATCTGTATCTATCAGTTGGTGGAAAGGAGAGAAGAAAGAAGAGTGAGTCCAGAATAAGGAGCTCTGAGTTAGCAGGGTTAGAGAGCAGATGGGGCACAGGTGAAGACCGCAAATTGTATGCAAAGTCTTCAAAGCAGATACGGGTTTCTGGTTTATGCCACTTTATGCGAGATGCGTGATTTTGCAAATAAATATTCCCTTCTGTTCCCAGATCCTGACATCTTAAGGGGCATTTAATATTATAATTGTTATTGAGAAGGAAACCAAACATTTCTTCAGTTATACCTGACCTCTTCCAGCGCTTAACGCTTTTGGAGTTAACAGCAGGCACTAAAACAGGTGACTGATTTTATCGTCCTTAACATCTTGCTGACAGTCATAGGCTTCTGCCAAATGCACTTTCTGTGCTTGGTGTTTCATAGCTACATGAGATGCTCTGAAAAATTTATAAGTGCATGTTACAAAAGACAGTCTTTCAAGAGCAGACGCCCACTAACTTGCATTCCTGCTCCGCCACACAGAATAGAAAGTGCATTAAGGTCTGTTTAAAGTTTTCATTGTTTTCTTTGTGGTTGCTTTACAGCCTACTGGAGCTGCTGAATTGTGTCATAAGTTTGGAATAATTCAAAGGTTGTCTCCTAGAAGTAAGCAATTATCCTATTTGCAGCTGCCTATGTGCAGTGTGATCTCCTCTATAGCAGTTGGAGAACGCAGTTTTGTCTGTGGCTCTGGGAACACGGAGAGGGGCAATAGAAACAATAAATTAAACCTAAAAACAATTCTCAATTTTTAAAAAGTGGCCATGGGAGAATCCCCCTTTGCTCTCCCTCCAGACCACTGCACAGTCTCTTCTCTTTGGAAATATTTCTCTTGTGGGACCTTTTCCTCAAAGGTTTGATGCCAAATCCCGATGTCTCTGGTAATTCATGTGGGAAGTCTTTGAGCACCTTTATAACACCCACTGCTTCGGCGTGTCGCGCGATCCCTAAATAATGCATCCTCGCTGCTTCTCTCTGCAGAGAGCAGGCGTTCTGTTCCACAGGCAGAAGGCTGCGGTTAGAAAGACAGACAAAGTAATTTAACCGAGGCTGTATATCAGGTCACGAGCATGGCTCAGCCTCATCTGCTATTATTCTCCAGTGTTTGCTCCTCGTTGAATGCTTCGTTTTTTTAGTGTAGTGGGAAAAGGATTAAAGCTATAGACGCTTGAGGGGCAACTGGGATTTTCTCTCTGCCATTTCCCCTCTCCCTCTCCAGTAAGCCTTTGCCACACAACCACTGCTTATTTTAAAAGTACCACGTAGAAGTAATGTAGGGGGGAAAAAAAAAAAGGAGTTGACTTTAAGAGGAATTAATTCCCTGCTCATATACCTGGGAAGGTACTGAGCGATGCTGAAGCCTGGCCTGGGCTGTGAGCCCGAGCACTCAGCAGACTGGCCCGTGGGCTGATGCTTACACGCTGTCAGTGGGCTACTAGTGGCAAGTGACTCAGGGCTTGCTAGGATAACCCTCGTGGTGGCTTGGTGCTTAACCGTACTGCTGGCACCCCGCAACCCTCCTCCCCTAAGCCCCTCAAACCCCACAAAAACCCCTTCTCCGTTCTGCAATACATCAACAAATCAATGTTTTAGAGTTCTCAGGCTTGCAAGCGCCTGCACAATTATTATCCATAGGTGGGTTAGCAAAACTGTAGGATTTTTCTGTTTCTCTCCAGGCTTGAAGGCAAGAGCCCACAGGGGTGTGGAGGATGGGAGCGGATGCCAGGAGCTCGCTGCCTGTGTCCGTGCGCTGTGGCTGTGACGGCCGATGCCCTAGCAGCAGGTAGCTTGCTGAAAGGAGCCCTGGCCAAGTCCTCTGGCTTGCGTGAAACCTAAAGTCATGCGGAGATTTCCAGCCCTGGGGACGGGGTGAGCTGGCTGCTGAGGGGCTGTTGAGCCATCCAGGCAGAGGTGTTAGAGCGCAGATTCAGATATGCAACTTGGGTAAGAAAATGGGAGCTTCCAGCTTTGATTCCGAGCAGCAGGACAAAGTGGCTGAGAACATGGAGGTAGAAGGTGACTTACGAGCCTGACCATGAAATACAGAGGTCACATACTGTAGGAAGGCTATGGAAGAATAAGTGCAGAAAATGGAAAAAAAACCACCTCCCAAAAAACAAAGGAAAAAAAGCACCAATGACCTTCAACAGGGCAAAGTCCAATAAACTCAGAACTGGTAGGTAAGATCCTTTGGGAAACAAGCCCAAATGAAAAAAAAAGGAGTTCAGGAAAGTTGGCAGTTCTTTAAAAATGCTATTAAGGGCAGAGGTACAATCCATCCCGATGCAGAGGAGCAGTAAGAAGGGTAGTAAGAGACCACGGTGGCTAAATCGCGAGCGCTTTTATTGACTCTGAGCAAAAAGGAATTGTACAGAAAGCAAAAAGTGGACCGGCTGTCTGAAAAACAGAGCGGAGGAGAGTACTGTACGCACGGAGGAAAAAGCAGGAAGACAAAAGCACAAAGCAAGGGTCAAGTAGAACGGCACTCAGGAGCGCAGCTGCATTAGCTGCAAGAGGAGGCCCAGGGAACTGCTGGGTCACGGCTGGATGGGCGCAGAGGAGGGACTCGCAGATGGGGCCTTCGGAGATGCCCGAAGCGCCGAGTGCTTCTCTTTCCTCCCGTCTTTGCTGAAAACAGCAACAGCCAACACAGTTAGCAAAGAGGTAAGTGCTCAGGCTGACGGAGGGAAAAGACTTTTAATAAAGTGTTTGCATAAGGTAGATGTCGAACCAGGCTGGTTTGGTAGCACCGTTCTGCTCTCGCTGAGCTCGCCAGGCGATCGTTAGCAGTTACCTGTGAAGAAGCTGGGAGGGGATGGCTCCAGACTGGAAACCAGCTAGCGAGATCAAGGATGAAATTCTGTCTGGGGTCACCTTAATTCTTGGAGCAGAGGGCTGACCCAAAACGGGTCTCAAAAGAGCAGGGTTCTGCGCCGAAGGTGGTGTCAGTGAAACTCTTCCCGTTTACAGCAGCCGAGGCTCTTGGGGTCTCTGTTGGTTTAACAGCAGCCAGTGGTAAATACAAATCGGTACGTAGCTGTGAGCTTTCCATTTGCGTGTCCCTATCTCAGCTTTACTAGGTAAAAATTATATTTTGAAAGGTCAGTGCTTGTGTTTTAACTGAAAACCAAAAATACCTCCCTGGACAAACGTTAGAGCTCTCGCTTACCACAGCAGAGAGTTTACGTAGAAATTATGTACAGAAGGTCTTTGGGAATTTTGCATGTTCATACTCACCGAGAAGGTTTCAGTGAAGCAAATAGCAGTGGTGCAGCGTTAAAAAACAGCCTCTGCGTTGGTAGGCATTAAATTGCAGCAGGAATTCATGGCTCTTGCCCAGGTCATAGCTACATGGTGCGTGTTGAAAAAAAGGTATTTTTCCGGCACTTTGCTAACTAAAGGCTCTGCTGGCAGCTGTCTCCAGCAATCAGGTAAAACCCTCCCTTGCAAATACCGCAGCTGACTGTGGGTATGGAAATGCAGCTGCCCAGGGAGCGCGTGTGCAATGGGCTGCACGAGTCTGACAAATGAAGCAGATGCTTGTTCTAATTGAGTAACCTGACCAGAACTGGAGCCTTTATAATAAAGCCAGACGTATCGGCCAAGGCTCCCCCTGGGACACTTTTCTTCATTGCGGGGAGGAAGAGGAGCCTGGGAGAGGCAATACCGGCAGAAGCGATTTTTCTAGCTTAGGTAGATCACAGCCTTTCACTAGGTGCTACCTGGGAGCAGGGAAGATACCCCTACACTGACATTTTCCTTTCCCCGCGCCCCACCAGGTCCATCTCCAATGTCATGCGAAGGCCTGAGAAGTCCAGATTTCCATGCACAGGCAGATATTGGCTCTTGCTGGCAGGGTTATTGATGAGCTGACTGCCTGACGGGCTGGCAGATGCTTTGTGTGCAGGGCTAAAGGCAAGCGTCTGCAGATGAGCGAGCTTGGCTCTAGGATCCATTTTCTCATATTTATCCCCACCGTTTTCCCTTGACAACACAGCTGAATGTCATGGACCGTATTTTCCTCTGGAGGTGAAATGTAGAGGAAAGGCATGTAGAGGTCTATTTAAATATCTCAGTAAATGGATGAATTTTTCAGGTGTATTTTTTCTTGATAAAATTTCATCCGCTTGCTGTGGTGGGTTGGCCCTGGCTGGACGCCCGGTGCCCACCCAGCCGCTCTGTCCCTCCCCTCCTCAGCTGGGCAGGGGAGAGAAAACATAACGACAGGCTCGTGGGGCGAGATAAGGACGGG
The DNA here is from genome assembly GCA_009819775.1 of Phoenicopterus ruber ruber. Taxonomy (NCBI): domain Eukaryota; kingdom Metazoa; phylum Chordata; class Aves; order Phoenicopteriformes; family Phoenicopteridae; genus Phoenicopterus; species Phoenicopterus ruber. The sequence continues at coordinate 1,856,279 of CM020219.1, forward strand.
GAGATCCCTCAGCGATTTACTGTCACGGGCAAAACAGACTCGACTTGGGGAAATCAGTTTATTACCAATCAAATTAGAACAGGGTAATGAGAAATAAAACCAAATCTTAAAACCCCTTCCCCCACCCCTCCCTTCTTCCCGGGCTCAGCTTCACCCCCGATTCCTCTCCCCGCTCCCCCCAAGCGGCGCAGGGGGACGGGGAATGGGGCTGGGGTCAGTTCCTCACCCGTCATCTCTGCCGCTCCTTCCTCCGCAGGGGGAGACTCCTCACACTCCTCCCCTGCCCCAGCGTGGGTCCCTCCCACGGGAGACAGTCCTCCACGGACTTCTCCAGCGTGAGGCCTTCCCACAGGCTGCAGTTCCTCACGACCTGCTCCAGCGTGGGTCCCTCCCACGGGGTGCAGTCCCTCAGGAACAGACGGCTCCAGAGTGGATGCCTCCCCGGGTGCAGGTGGGGATCTGCTCCCCCGTGGGCCTCCATGGGGCAGGGGCACAGCCGGCCTCGCCATGGGCTGCACCACGGGCTGCCGGGGAATCTCTGCTCCGGCGCCTGAAGCACCTCCTGCCCTTCTCCTCTGGCCTTGGGGTCTGCAGGGCTGTTGCTCTCACATCTTCTCACTCCTCTCTGCGCTGCTATATTCCCACAGCAGGTTTTATTCCCCTACTTCTTAACTCTCATCCCCGAGGTGCTGCCGCCTTCGCTGATGGGCTCAGCCTTGGCCAGCGGTGGGTCCATCTTGGAGCCGCTGGCGTTGGCTCTGTGGGACATGGGGGAAGCTTCCGGCAGCTTCTCACAGAAGCCGCCCCTGTAGCCCCCCGCTACCAAACCCTTGCCACGCAACCCCAGTACACTTACAGTGGTCTCAGGCTGTGGCACAGCGTAGCTGCACGTCGGCTCAGAGCCGTTCTGAAACAAATGTGGTCAGCAAAAATGTCCACGCGGTTACAGCACTCACATTTACGAAGGATGGCTAGGAAGACAAACAGGGAAAACAACTGGAGACCAAAATCAATTCTGCTAAGCACCACGTTTCCACAAGAAGGCTGCAGAACAGCTGCTGCCGCTGCTACGGAGGGTTTTGTTTCTGGTGCATGGTTATGTCCCCCAAAGCTTTGCCGTTGGCATTACCCAGATGACCTGTTGCATGGCCTGATGTGTCAGGAAGGCGTTAAGCTGAAGGAGGTAGTGAACGAGCAAACAGGGGCTGAGTTATACCCTCGACCTTGCTCTTCTCATCCTTTGTGTCCTCGAGCGAGTCGTGTAGCCTCGCTGTTGTATGTTTTGAAGAAGAGACCAACCAGCTCAGGGGCAGAGCTGCTCCTCCCTAGGGGCAGAGCAACAATTTACGTTTTCCAGCTCCGGAGCTAGGTAAGCTCGATGTCGCCAATGAGTCCGGAACAGAAATGCATGTGTAGGCTATTTTATCCCCTCTCCTGCTAGTTACATTCCACTTATGTGATAAAAGCAGGTCTAAAGCACAGCCAACACACAGGTCTAGCGTCTTGCAGTTGTGGCAGTAACACACCAAGATATTTTATCTTCTGTATCCCCTCCTCTTTCGGACCCAAGCGTACAAATAAGATGCTGAACAACGTTGCTGAGGGAGTAAATACCTCGTAACCAAGCAGGTGCCTCACTTTTCATTTGTGCCCGTGTGTACATTTATGATTTTATTTCATAATGGCGTTGCAGTGAGCTGCGCCTTTACAAATAGGAAATTAAATCAGATGGTGATGTAAACCTGCAGAGGAGAACAGGCAGCTGTAATGGTTCTTTATTGCTTATTTCATCTGCTGTTGCATTTTGCCATCGTCTGGTGCTTAGTGAAGTGTATGATTTATTCATAGAAGACACTGTCACAGCCAAAGGGTTGTACAATAAACCACTGACAAGGCCTATGCCAAAAGCCATTAGGAAAAGAGAACAATAATCTAGACACAAAGTATTTACAGACCAAGTTGCCTTTAATTTAAAATCCTTTACTAAGGCTTGATGATAATTACATCACATTTCAAATCAGCCAGTGCTGACAGGCTTCTGTGTTTTCCCCATCGGTATTAAAAAATCTGCAATAATTGAAACCTACCTTAAGAAGCCGCAACAAATTAATGTCATCTTAAGGTCATTGAAGCAGTCATGCATGCTGCTAAGAGCCAGATTTTTCTTACTTCATATTAGTGCCAGGCTGGCAGAGGAGCTGGCATGACAAGTACGTGCTTAATGCGGCTATTGGGCTGGATCCTGATCTATGGTCTGTCCTTCACCTCTTCCTTCTGCTTCTCTCTCTCCCTCCCTGTATAAACATTATAGATATGTTTAAAATATATATATATTGTGTATAGATATGCTTTTGCTTCTTTGTGAAGGGGTGAGGTATCTTACTAATGCAGGGATGGAGAGATGCTTTGAAGCCTGTAAATCCCCTGGAGTTCCCAAGAGGACGGTGCCTTGGAGGACTGCTCTTCCCCTCGCATCTCCCTGTTTGCTGCAGCTCTGTCTTGATCACTCCACACTACAGATGATTTTAGGAGGCTCTGAGCACCAAGGGTATCCCTGTGGATTCACTGTAATCCAAGAGGATAAAACATTGATACCAGAACGCACAGGAGCAATGGGAGGGAGGTGTCAGTTCGTCATCGTTTCCTTTGCTCACTTATACACCAGGGCGCATTGGGAAATGGAGCTGTGCAGATCCAGCTTTTCAGTGAACGGGAAATGGCAGATGCCAGGGTCATCGTAAAGCCCCCGTGCCACGGGCGCTGCGGCAGCGGCAGCCCCACAGCTCCCACTCTGCGGTGCGGTCCCTGCCGGCCACGGGCAGGTCCATGTCACATCTCGCTTTGGGCTTTCCAAGTCTCGTTTGCATTTCTCACTTTTTGGAGCCTATGCTCCAGAACAGCCTTCACAAGCAGAAGTCACTCTGGTCTCTATCCCGTGCTGGGAGGGGAAGCCCCAGGGAAGGGGCTCACAGCACAGGGCATGTCTTAGTCATGGGACCTTTTGGAAGTGCTGCAGGCAGGGCTATGGCTTTCCCCCACGCTAAGATGTCTCGCTGAGACATCTCTCCGAGACAGGGTGACGTTGTGCATATCTACCTGGAAGACAGACGCATTTATTATTTTGAACATTATTTATTATTTGCTAGACAAGGATGTTGGTGGCAGCACATCAGGCACAGGTGATAGAAAAACCTTTGGTGCCTGTATGACATCAGTGACATCTTGCTGGAATAAAGCAGGTTTTAGTGATCACTTTGTGAAAGGTAAATACCTATATTCTCCACAAATGGTATTCCTTTTTGACAGGAGCCCTTAATTTCACTCTGCCATACTGCTTCTTCTAAGAAATAGGGGCATTTTTCTCTTATTGAGGGTCTACCTGCTCTGCCAGTACTTGGAGGTGGAGATAACTCCTTGTCCTGTGCTTGTTCAGCCTGATTCCTGTAAAATCCTGGCCAGTCTGGAGATGGCTGGGTGCTCCAATGTCCATACCAAGAGTCATGGAGAAAATAAAGGGATCCCATGCTGTAAAATGACATTGTTAGCATTTTCAAGGCTCATATAACAACATGTGGGTCAAAAAAGCTAAGCCCAGGTACAGAGAGTGGATGGTGAAGAGCAGTTGAGTCATGCCAAAGGCAGAAGTATTGCTCTGGAGTGGAAGCTGGACGTTTAGATTTTTCCCCAGTCTGCTACAGCCGTGTTTCCTCCTGCACCGAGTCCTTGGAACAAAACAACAGCCAATGGAGTACAAAATGCAGATTGCCTGCGCGTAAAGCACAGCAGAGTGTTGCGTAGGTTGGTTTGTTAGAGGGTTAATGCCATCAGATGTCCCTACACCGGACATATACTTCATCGCGTTTTACGGCTATTTTTTGGAGACAATAGAAGAAAAATGAAAAGGAGGAGGATCTGCCTCCTTTGTCACTGCCGGTCTGTGGATGATGCAGTGCAGCATGCAGGTAATTGCTATGCAGGTGTGTGCAGTTGCAGGGTTTTGACGATTGAGAGCAGCATATCCATTGCTCAGCGTCTGCTCTCAGGAGCCCCGCGGAAGAGGAAGATGAAGTGCGGTCTCTCGCTAATATTTATGTTCACTATAACTTTGTTCTTGCTTTATTTTGCTGTGATCTCAGATGTTGCAGAGCTGTAAGGAATTGTTAAGGACTTTGAAAGAACACATTCTGGTTTCTTTGTGATGTACAGCGAAGGCAGTAGGAGTAAGAAATCTGTTTGTAAATCCAGCAATGTAAAAAACCCTTTAATTAGCAGCCAACCTAATGAAAGTAGTCCTCTTCAGAAACAAAATACATCTAGAGGTCTACCTCTGAGTGGGCACGTGTGTTGTGTTTATGGTCCCTTCTTGAAAGATTTTGAGGGCGCTTTTGTTGTAAATTATAACACCATTCTCCAAAGAGTCTAAATAGTCTTTATTATTCCCAGCAGTTCTGCAGGGAAACTCACATCCTTTGAACACGATTTGTAACATATGCGGCAGCTTTTGTCACACCTCCTGCTCAGCAGATCTCCAAGCTAGAAGCTGGGTGAGTCACGGCCATGCTTGGGGACAGCACTTTAGCCTGGATGGGCCTTTGGTGTGACCCAGTACGGTCATTCTTGTGTTTAAATCACCTTTAGATAATATTTCCTAAGAGTTTTCAGCAGCTGGCGTGGGCAGACTGGGAGGGAGATGGGGTGGGGAACACCTGGGTGACCATGCTTACTCTACCGGGGCTGGAAAAGACTTTGAGGATGATTGGTTCATGAATAACGAATTCATTTGAACATCATGAATTCTTACTCTTCTGTGCAAAATGGTTTTAGACAGCAGATTGGACTAGGTGATGACACCAGAAAAAAATTAAGTGTTCAGGTGTTTAGGCACACAAGCTCCTGGAAATTCAGAAAGATGCTCCTGATAGGAGCTCCCAAGTCTACAGGAGTAGAAAAGTCCAGTTGGAATTTTTATTGAATGTTGGTTTTTTTTAAAAAACAATCAGAAATCTCCACCTCCTCATGGTCTCTGAAATAAGTGAAATTCTTCCATTTGGGAGAGTGGCTACAAGAGCAGAGGCTGGGGGCTCTGAGCATATTTCTGAGCACAGGGTGCAGCCAGAGTCTCTGGTTCAGAGGGAAGGTTGTGACTCGTCCCTTTGGGGTATTGCGTGACCAGATCAGATGCTGTCACCAGCTGGGTCATGGCCACCCACCCCATGGTCTCTTCCAGCAGTGGTGGGAAGAGATGGGAACTAAACTTTACCCAGAAATGAAGGCTCTTTCCCCTTCTCTCAGCAACTGGTACAGGTCTGCAATGTCTTCTGCTTCAGGGGATGTTTGTAGGGCTCCAGCAGAGATTTCTTCTGGAGCTTATGCCGCTTCTCCAACAACAGGCAGCACATAGCTGTCCTAGGAGTGCAGTAATGCTAAAAATAGGCCAGCAGTGAACCAACAAAACCCACTCAGTCAAAAGCATGAAAATGCTCCCACTTCTATAAGAAATCTCCATCCACCTCCTCCCTCAGGCTGGAGGACCGTCCCACTCTCGTGGTCCTCCCTCCTACCTGTCCCCCGGATCCCTCCTGTGTCACAGGGCTCGGTGTGAATATAAGCAAAGCAAGCGTCTGCCTCCACCCGCAAGGATTAAGAGGTGGCAAAATGTAAAGAAAGAGAAAAGACAAAAGAAATTGTTGTTTTCTGGCAATAACTGTCAGCTGGCAAATTGATAGGGGTGGGTTTAGTAGAGCTGAGGATGCTGTCCCTGTTTCTCACATCTTGCCTGCCTTAAGCCGGCGGCTGTGGGATGGGATTAGGGTGAAGCACCAGCCTGGCAGTGCGGCGGGCGCACCCCGGGGGCCGGGCAAACCCAGCCTCTCCCTCCTGCTCGTTTCGGAAGCTCTGTATCTGAAAATGAATCCCTGCCTCCGCTGGTTTCCACGCTGATTATTTGGCAGGGGATTCTGACTGGCCGACTGTAGCTTCCCCCGATTTCTTCAAAAATTGCATTCAACAACCTACCGTTTTTCATCTGCGAGCATCACACCCTTTAGTCTTCTCTGTAAAGAGTTTTCTCCAGCCACTGTTTTCAACAAGCATGAGATGCCGATAGCTTCAAAAATCCTGCTTGGAATATGGCATTAATATTTGATCTTCATTGAAGCCAAAGAGTTGTCTGACTTCTGCAGACAATGCAAAGAATAATAAAGCTTTTGTTTGTTCTTCCCGCAAGAAAAAAAAAAAAAAAAGAAGTTTCATTTCTGCTGATGTAAAGTGAATGCTAATGAAGGCGCTCGTTAGTGGGGAGGCTACAGCCGAGCTCTCCGCTTACAAAAAATTTCCAGAGCTCTAAACAGAGAAGAAGATGAGGGAGGAAATCTGAGCGGCAGCGGGAGTATCCTGCCACCGATTGATTTATACGGCTCTAATTTTCTGTACGTGTGCATTTTCAGAAATTCACTCGGAAAATGCCACGGGTTAGGGGTAATGCTCCAGTGCGGATGTGTTACCGTATCAAAATGAAGGTATTCAAATAAGTAAATAACCCATTTTCACAGTAAACGATTTTTTTGGGGGGTGGTGAGGGAAAGGGTTTTCCTGCAGTTTGGTCAGCAGAAGTTCTCCTGGTTATTGTGATGTTCCTATCTTGAAAAAATAAATAAAATAAGCAAAGGCTTAAAAAAATTGCAAAAAAAAATTACTAAAATAGCACAAGTCTACTATGAAGGCTGAGGACTTGCATACCTGCATGTATTCTGAAAAGAAAGATTTTTATCTATCTTCTCTCACTAAAATTTCAGATTGACAATCCAGGTGCTACATTTTAACAAATTATTGTACTTTGCCTTTCATTAGGAGGAAGGCCCGTCACCCGGCACTTGCCCGCAGATGAGCCCGAAGAGCAGGACACCTCGTAGCAGGAGAGGGCTAAAGCTTCTGGTTGGAACCATGGTTGGTTCCTGGGAAAAGGAAGCACCAGATAAGTTACAAGAGCAACCTCAATGTTTATATGTTTTTGATGCTATATTCTTGATATATCTCCTTCCTGTTGTGCTAATGCTAGAAATGTTTGGGTTTTAATTACTTCCTTGCTATAATAAGAGGTTAAGGGGGGAGAAAAGGAGCTATAAAGACAGGAGTGGGAAGGCTTTTGGCAGGAGGAAAGGAAGGAGAAAGAAAGTTACTGCCTACTTAGAAAGTAATGATATGAGCAATTACCACTCTGGTGGAAACGAGGTGATCTCAAATGAGAAAGTCACTTCTGAGATGTCCTTAGCAAATGCAAGGATGGGACCTTCTCCAAAAAGCATTTTAACAAAGTATTTTTTATGGAAGCAGTTTTATCTTTGGATTGGGAGAAAAACATGCAAAATCTACTGTTTCTGAGCAGAAACATTTCTAGTGTTAAAATAACGCTGAGCCAATTTTCTGGAAATCTCAATTACTTTCCCTTTGTAGATTACAAAGTCAGCCAAGGGGCTGCTCCAACGCCTATAAAAGTCAATGGGAGATTTTGCATTAACTCTCCAGAGAGCTGGATCAGTTTGGTTCTCGGCTGCAAAGCCTTTAAGCTTTGCTATTTTTGAGCTGTGTGAAAGTAAGATTTACATATTGGTAAATTGTACTGCTCACCCTGTGAGTTACAGAAGGCTGGTGCTCATTTTCCACAAGCATTTTGGGGAGAAATAAGATATGCAAGTCAGACCTAAAAATCTAATATAAACCTCCAAGCGTATCCTTGCTGTTGTGCTAAAAGCAGGGCCAGGCAAGTGCTTTGTTTCATTTCAGGTTTTGCATCGCGTAGCTGAGACTAGGAGGTGATTTAGGATTAAAAGCTCATCCGCGTAAGCAGGACGAGTTGCCTGCCACAGCGCTCGTCCCCCGTGTTATTTAGTGGCTGCTCTTCTTGAGTTTTAGGAATGAGCTGTCAGATTTTTCTCTCCAGCCATCGAGAGGGACATTTCTCAGTTCTGCCTTTGTCTGTATTGAGTAATTACAGGACATTTTTGCCCTGAATGAAGATTTTCACTTTATTATTCAATGTTTATGTTAGGGTAGAGTTTAGAGGCTTTGTCCAGTTGAGGGCTTCACCACGGCAGGAGCCGTGCAAGTCTCCAGCGAGAGCCGCTCCTTGCCCTAAGAGTGTGTGTGCTGAAGGACCGGGCTCTTAGGGGTTGTTTGGCCAAACACATTTTTCATAGGAAGCAAAGATACAGGGATGCTTTAGCCGTCTTTGTTGCAGGAGGTCCAAAACCTATCACTACTTTTGGGTATTTTGGCCAAATAAAAGCGATCTCTATAAATCTTGCCTTCCTGATGGCTGGTTACCTAATGACCAGAAGCGGTTGATGGTTTGGTCCTCACCAGCGCAGGCACCGAGGAGGCTGGCAGACAGGTAGAGAGATGCACGGGGTGGGTGTGCGGGCACGGGCACGGACACACTGCCGGGCGCCGCGCTGTGAACCGGGCAGACGGGCACTGCAGTGCCTGCCCGCAGCCAGCCCTCTGATTTACCAACCTGTACCGTGGTTTTGCTGTGCCCCGTTCCTCCCAAATGTCCCAGCCATGCAGATCCTCCTAAAGGCGAGTTTCCCCTGGGAACAGATGGGCACAGAGGAGCAAGAGCTGCCGGTGCCGGCAGAGCTCAGACGGTGATGAATTCACTCCGTTATTTTCACTGTGGTCTGCAGCGTGCCATTGTCTCTTAGGCAGTAGTATTTGCTGCCCGGCTCCCTGCTCGCTGGCTTTGCAAGCTCTGATAAAAGTCAGCCTGCGGGTAAGCCTACTTCCATCCGCGTCCTCCAAGCTGGCTCCAGTGTGTTGTAAATGCGAGCTTGTTACACCTCTAGAACATAAATAAGACCGGAGCTCTCTGGCCTGGGTATGGTGGCTGGGAGAAAACTTATCATGTTCCGCTTCATTTCTACCCGGACTCATCAGAAAGCACTGTCTGGACAAAAGCAAACGGCGTGATTGAAGAGGCTGTCCTCTCTGCACTTACCGCTGCTCAGCGGGCCGTTCGCTGGAGTTATTTTTTAACCTGCACTTCTCTCATGTTCGGTGGAAAAAATGTGAATTAAAAGGAAGTCCCACACCTCTTCCCGAAGTCCCAGCGCCCGGAGGGGCTGTGTGACAAGAGCTGTCATTAATGTCCTGTTTGCCCATCGCCCTGGCCTGAGCATCCATCTCCACCTGCTCCTGCCATCCTTTCACAATGCACCGGCACCCCGAAAGACTTTCCTGCTATTAGCAATTCTATTTCCATTGCATGAAACACATCCTTCTTGGGCTTTTTTTGGTGAAGAGTCAACTTAAAAAACAATCCTGATCTTACTTTTTTTGTCAAACACATAGAATGGTTTTGACAGGTAATTTCAGGGAAGATGAAAAAGAAGTCCCACCCCAAAATAAATAAATAAATAAATAAATAAATAAATAAATAAATAAATAAATATTTCAATGCACTTCAGCCTGTGCCCGGGATTTGTCATCATGAAACCAGGCAGCTTTTGCATGCAGCTCAGCTGTGGCTGGGACAAGCAGGTCCCTTCTGCAAAGGTCACGGAGAGCGGACACAGGCGTTGTTTCGCTCCGCTCGCCCCGTGTCCCACCAAACACGTCGCCCATTCACAGCGGGCGTCCCAGAATGGGATCGCAACGGCGTTATTTTAAATGGCATTCGTTGAAAAAACTTTACCTCCTTGAATTCAAATGGAAGAGAAGCGATCGAAGATGCGTGGTAGGCAGCGAGTCGGGCTGTCTGTTCCAGGAACCCCGGGCAGAACCGAAGATATTAATATTCTGGTGTGTTATTGTTTGGGTTTGGTGCGCAGCATATGTTGGGAGGAGGAAAGCGTGTCGCAGGCACGGTCCCTGCTTTATAGGCATATTGCAAGCTGCGTGTGGGCGGCATAGCTGCGAAGAGTCTCGGTGATGTCTCGTAATGAGAAAATATCTTAATTTAGTAGTGAGGGGATTTATGTGTCATGGAAGTTCAGAGCAATGCTAGACCTATAAACATGCCTTGAGATGCATTTCGAAGAGGCTTGCATCGTTGATGTCTTTGTTTTCCTCTAACTAGCTTGGTGGAGGCTGATTCTGACGTAGGATTAATGCTCTGCACACGGATGGCTCTTCATGGTTAACAGTCAAACCATTCATTGCTCTGCCTGGTTTTTTGGTTGTCCCATTTTTAAGAGACCAACCCTATTAAAAAAAAATCTCCAAGAGTAATGGCAAAAGAAAATAAAAGAAAAGTGGAATGATGGTTGATTACCTATTTGTAACTTATGGTAAAGTTAAATATTGAAAAGGCTGAATTTTTAAAGTGCAGGTACGATAAATTCTAACTATTAATGCAGAAAAAACCCATTAAAATAACATTAGATGCCTGACATTTTTTCTATACCTTTTTGAAGAAAACTGTCTCTTGATACCATGCACGCCTAGTGGGAACAGTCACTTCCATTGTTTGATTTCCATCTCAAAGGAATCTCTACATCAAAGGTCAAAATCATCAATTGTTAACCAAACTAATTAAAAGCTCTTAGTATCATTATTAAATGCCATTTTTAACATAATTTTTATTTAATTCCTCTCATGTCCAGCAACTTGATAAACTTTTTTACAAGTTCTGTGTTCTAGAAATTTAATTGCACTTTTATTGTTGTGTTTTGAGTTAATTACATAGCAAACCAGGTTTATCTCTTATATATTAAATCTAGCAAGTGCTCTTTTAACAATCAATTGATATTTAATTACCACAGAGAAGCTGCCCTATTAAATCTAAATTAAATGCTCATTCAAGACTATTAAAGTGTTACCAGACCATCAAATAGCAAATGTAATACAATGCAGCATAAACCATTATGCGGTTGGTTTTCAGGTGCCGCTTTGTAAACCTGAGTAGAAAAGGTGACCTCAGATGACGTTTTCTTCAATTTTGGGTGAATTCCTTAGCAAAATTACCTTACAAAATCAATTTTACTTAATGAACAGTAGCAATGACACAGTGGCTATTTTATATCTTCTAGCCTCATCATAACAGTTGGGAAGGGAAGGATTCATGAGAAGCTCGAAGTGTGGAGCGTGGAGGAGGCAGGAGACACCCCAGCCCTTTCGTTGCCTGTTTTCCTCCTGCCCCGACAGCTCAAGAGGAGTGTGATAGTGGCTTCGGAGCACTGGTCACGGCGGACGGCAGGTAGACGTGGGGATGTGGATAGCTTTAGGGGAAGTTAATGGGCAAAGAGAAAGAGAAACATTAAATTAAATTGTGAGAACTTGAGTTGTTTATGAAAAATGGGTGGGACAGAGTCACCGCTTTCCAGAGCAAACACAGAAAAACGCATCAGAATGTTTTGTGTGGACAACATTCCTATATGCTTCTTAACCAGAAAAAAACAAGTCTGGATTTGGCCAGTTACCAATGCTGAACAAGTCTGGAGGAACCATCTCTTCTCCTGATGACCTGATCCAAGCTGTTGCGTTGCGAAGACCAGGGCAGCTCTGGTTCCATGGCTTTGGCCGAGCCACTGCAGAAAGACAAAGCGTGCGTGTGGCTGACTACGGGGGAAAAAGCCTGCAACTTCTTAAATGTATATCATGCAATGGGCAATGCTGTCATTCATTCATCCTTTGCGGGTCCACAAGCACCCAGAGCATCTGACTAACCACAGCAGCATCACTCACAGCGTTAACCGGGCCTTAGCAACGTCCCAGCTCCTTTGGCTGAGCCCATTCTTCAGCTCTGCCTGCGTGGGGGGAGCCGGCTTTATTTCTGATCTCTCTCCTGGTTCATGGGGAACGTGCCTCCTTCCCCCCCTTTGAACAAATAACTGACAAAGCAATGACAGCAAAGCCAAAGACAGTGCAAGGACATAGAGGCTGAAGTATTTATTTTGACTAATGGGTCACCATATTTAAACCAGGAGCAGTTTTTCTGAAATTCTTACAAAGCAAACAGCACTTAAGTTAAATAGCCAAAAGGTTTTTTGCAGTGCGATGTGGAAGGCATTTAAGTGACTAATGTTTCATCTTGAAAGAGGAACCTCTATTACTCAGTGTAAGCCATTACTTCTGATGAGTTACGGGTCATTCATCAGTCAAATCTATAATGTATCATACATATTCATGCCTGTACATTCTTAGAAGAGTGATGTTAATTTTGGTTTCCCTTGACTTGTTTTCCATCTTCATTTACCTGCACGCTGTGAGCTTCCAGTTTAAAAAAAGTGGAAATTTCTGTTTGATAATTGTTATTGGGTCAATTAAGAGTGGAGCAACCCTGCTAATGTCTGTGAAAAGGCATTTGCTGACGGAGCAGAGGTGAGACTGGGCACAGGCACTTGCCCAGCTCAGCACTTTGGGTCTAATAGAGCTCACTACATAGATCAACAGATGTAAACTTCCAGTTTAAGATGTATTTACACTCAAAATGTATTTGAGTACGGCAGAATCTTATGATCAGCTGTAGGTACAGCATTGACATGTGAATAGGAAAAGAAAAGAAAATGAGTAGTTCCCAATTTTCCCCTGGCATCTCCCGTTCTGAGGTCATGATGTCGCTTCAGTGACACTTCCAGGCTCACAACCACACAACCGATCAGTGTTTTCTGAGGCAGAAAAATAAAGGCTTCTAAAAACCCAGATTAAATACCCTTTTGATCTGGCCCAGGGAATGAGGCACAGTATTTTAGAGGCAGAAGCGCTGGCTGCTCTTCTTGGCTTTGCCACTTACCTGCTGGGTGAGGCTCAAACAGCCTTTTTATTTCTCTGTGCCCGTGTTTGCCTTTTGTCTCTTCAGATCAATAGCTCGTCTGGGCAGAAGCAATGGTTTGGACAACGTGGTTTGCTGTAAGTTTGGACCTTGAGGTGCTAAACAATTTTCCTTTTAAGTAGCAGGCTTTGTCTATTATTCTTTTTTCTTTTTTTTCTCAATGAAAGAAGAAAATTGATTCTTTCTTTTGCAAGGTGAGACAAAAAATGCTCTTTGTACACAGCAGGATAAGGAGGGGGAGAAACTCTTTGAGCAGAATAAGAAGAAAGTCTGCTCCTTGCGAGAGCATCCAGGGAGTGTTTGTACTGCTAGTTCAGGAGCCAGATCTTTTACAAAAATATATCCCTTAAGCAATGAGAAGGTACTTCCACATTTAGAAGTCAGGAAGAAATGGATTTAGCTGGTGATCCCCTTTCTTTTAATCAGCTTAGCATTATGCTCCCAGCTTTCGCTGGGTAGCAGGAGACAACGATCCATCTGTCAATATTTAAAGACATTAAATGCCAGAGGTGTGCCAAGGCAGGCTGGAGCACCATCACGTGGGTAATTAGCAAACGGAGCTATGCAAAACGCCAGGTTTTCAAGTGCACAATCCAGCAAAAAGCACTCGGCAGCAAACCTGCTCGGGCCGTGCACCCCAGAGCTGCCCTGGAGGCTCCCGCTCCTCCCTCGCTGCCTTCGGTATTTTTTCCCAGTGTATTCAGGGAACGTGCTGCCATATTTCGACCTCTCGGCTGAGGACCTTGTCCACGTTGGATGAGGAGTTCCAGGAACCCCAGGTCATCTTTGGGCTCAGACAAAAACAAGTTGTAATTTCTTGACTTTTTTTCCTGAGAATAAACATTCTTGTTTTCAGGCAGCTCTAGAAAATGATTTCTAAGCTTCTACCAACTGCCCGACCTTCTGTGTTTGACTGAGGGCTAGCTTATATTCTTTACCATGAGTAGGTGACCACTGGATGTGACTCCCACCATTGGAATAAGCTGCTACTTTTCAGCCATAGTAGTACCAGCATAACCCAAAAGATGCAAAGTTATTATTTCCCAGTCGCAGGTTTCTGAACTCCTGAATGTTTTCCCTTTACAAATCCTGGCTCAGAGAAAAGTCTCCACAGTTTGGAGAACTGGTGAGTCCTGTGGCTCTGTTTTATTTCGCTCATCTTCTGCCAAACAGACTGCTCTGATCTTTAATTATTCCCTAAACTGCTTTTCCGATTTACTGGAACAACTTCAAAATGAATGCAAGGGCTGGCTCTGTTGTGTGTACCTCTGGCCATAAATAGTGTTTCTTGTACCTTCCCATAACGTGTGGGCTTGACTCAGGGCAGAAGAAGTTTGAGAACAGTTTAGTTATTCCACCAGTGTTTGCAGTAAGTGAAAAAACAATCTTTCTGCCCAAGCATATATGTAACCACGTGCTTTAAGAGCAGCACCTGGCCAGTTTTTTTATTAATGCAGTCCATGGCCAGCTCAGTTGATCTGAGGACGTTTCTGGATGGAAAAGGTTGTGCAGGTTGTGCTCCTTTGGCCATCCTTGTGACCAGTCCAAGCATCTCCCCAGTGATGGTCCATGCCATGACAGACACTATGGTGATGGGCTGCTGAACACGGACCTGAGATTCCTGAGCTGCTCATGGAAGCAGAGTCCAAGACTTACAGCGACAGCTGTGGGAGTTTAGTGCCATTCACTTTATGGAAAATTGAACATTTGTGTATATGAAGCGTTGCTGAAGAGCTCGGCCAAGAGCTGTTGTCCTGGCAAGGTCAGGCATGTTCTCTGCCTATGGATTCATGGGTGGGAATTGCCCATACTCTGCAAAATGAATTGCTACCTGAGACTGCCATTACCTGTGACCTCTCCCAGAGATCACCTGCCCTTCCAGGGCAATCGGTGTTACCAGGTCTTCCAGGATAAGATTTCAAGTGTTCTGCAATAGTTATCTTTGAGGGATGGAGGTTTCTGCACCGAAGTGTGCACTGACCGATATGCTTTTAATGCAAAATAGTAAAATGGAACTTCTTCACATACCATAATTTTTAAACATCCTGGAATTCATTTAATGGAAACTTGCGTATGTGCGTGTGACAGTATGGAGTCGAGTAACTGAAAAAAAAAACCGTGAGTGAAACAGTAGTGGTTTCAGCCCTATGTTCTTCTTTAATAGCTTCTGAAGAAGGGGAAATAATTGACGATAGCTTCTATCATGAAGAACATGTATTTATATGTATATTAATCATTTATGAGATGCATAATCAGGTGCACGGCCTTGAAGGAAAGGGCGAGGGGGTGGTGTCTCTGAACCCCTCCAGCGTGTTGCATCCCCATCTGCAGCCCGGAGTGTCGCCAGGCGTTCGCATGCCTCCGGGTTGCAGTGCGGACACAGTGCCCGTGGGCTCCCCAGGACCCACCACGGTCCTTCTCAGCAGCTCTGTTCTCAGCGGCGTGGGCAGCACACTGCCACGAATGAAGGAAAGACGGGAGCCGTGGGTGGTCAGTGCTTACCCCGAACATCTACCGCTGTGTCCTGGCTGGTGACGGTAGGTGTATCTCTACTCGCTTTAGAAGTTCACACTTCTGTTGAGCATGTTGCCTTCCACGCCTATGTGTGTATTAACCTGATTTTTTCTTAATTGAAATCACATGAGTTTTAATGTCTTTCTGTAATGTTTCCCTGTCCGCAGTAGGTAAAAATCTCACCCTATTAGATATTGCCACCAACTCAGCACGTTAATATTCATCATTACCTTTTGTATGCTGTCTTTCAATTAATTTCCAGCCCACATGAAAGTGCTTCTATCTAAGCCTATTTAATTAGTTTTCAAGGTAGAATTTCTCTGAGACAGTATCTGCCGCTTCACTTCAGGTATAATACAGATTCCTTGAGTCTGCTTTGATAAGTCTGTTGAAAAAAACAATCAGGTTTGCCTAGCAAGATATATTTTTGATATATTCTACTGTCAGTGCTTTTCTGAACCGCTTAAGAATGAAAAGATCTCAGTCATTCCTGGTGCAGAGAGAGACTGCCTCTAAAAACATGTTTTTGTGGAAAAAGGTCTTGACAGTGTATCAGCCACCTCGCGCTGCCATGTGTGGGAACAAGAGGGTTAAATGCTGCCCAAGCCACAGGTTTGCCATAAACGCTCTTCTTAGATCCGAGTTTGTGCTTCAAAAGAGAGCGGGGAGTAAACAACTAATATTTTAATTGTCGAGCAAGTGGTCAGTGAATGATGGGAAGATTATAGCTCTGCTGTGCCTGTGGCTGATGCGTGTTCAGTACGTTGTGCTGGGCTCATAGACGGGGTTGGTTGTTTTTTAAGCAGAAGCAGCTTGCAATAACGTACACCAATTTGTGCAGCTACGCTGTGTAATGTACCTCAGTATAGGATGTAGCTGATGGAACAAGAGTGTTTGGGCTTGGATATGCAGCCTGCGTGACGGAGGTGCTGCTTATAGGCTGGGTACGACCATCCCACCTCTTCGCTGTGAGCTTCAGTAGCCACATTCATGGTGGTCCAGTGCATATAGACCATCATACTTATTCTCTCTCTTGCTGTCTATGCTTCATTCGAACCCTTCACCTCAATCATAAGAGAATATATCGGTGCGTGACCACTACAGAGCCCTTCCTTCTGACATTTCTCAGACAAAAAATAAGTAGCATTCAGTGTCACTCTAGCTGGCTTTCAGAAAGATTTACGGTTTTTGTTGTTGAGCTGGATATTATAAATAATGACTTTACTTTAAGTAAAAAATTATTGGACAGATGCTGCCTTCACGTCAAGTTTGATTGAGTAAATGCCAATGAAAAGTAGTTCTTCATAACAGATTCATCTTCTGACATAGAGGATATTGCTGTATCTTTGACAACAAAGCTTAAAAGAACAGCAAAACAAATGTACTCGTTATGTTGGCTGAATATTAAGTGGACCAAACCTGGATTGATCACTTCCTCACTGCACAGTTCAGGAGCTGACTCTGTCCTCTGCTCACCTTTCCTTTCAGCGTCCTCGTTATTGTATTTTAAAAATAACAAGCAAAGCAACGAGATGGCTGAGATCTGGAGACAAAAACCATGCCAAGAATATAAGAAAAGAACATAATATAGGCATTAACCCAGTGAGCTTGTCTATAACATTCATCTTCTGAAGCAGCGAGCGCAGCGTTTGCATTTGCAGATATAGCTGTTCGTTATGGCTCTCCACATAACAGGTACGTTAGCACAGAGTTCTTTTCTTGATTTGGTTTTATATATATACCTAATCTATGATACACATATATATATGTGTGTGTGTATATATGTGTTTGTGTTTTATATATATGCATAATCTACCTCTACAAGCATAAGTTTGTAGAGGAACCGGCATACCGTTCAGTCGCTAAGCTTGGAGGGCTGTACTAACACTCGGATTTGGAAGCCGGGGAGCTTTGTCTGTAGTTAGTGAGAATATATAAACCAAACCATACCCTCTCCTTGAAGCGAGGATCGTACTCTATCTGAGATACTAAGTACATCGAGGGCACCCCTTGTCTAGGGTATTCACACAATCCAAGTTAAAAAAAAAAAAATAGTAAGGGGAGAGGTGGAGGTAGGGTGCAAGGTCCAAATAAATGGTGCATGTACTTACAAAGCACGTATGAGCACGTGGATGGCTGGCCAGGGTAGCAGAGGTCTTGCGTGACAGAACTTGGTGACTGTTACTACAGCAAACGGCCTTCATCACAGCGGGTGGTTTATGTAAAACAATGTATCTGCAGAAATGTACAGAATACTATCTTATATTTTTAAGCTTGCAATTGCTTTTGTAATAATGAGGTACCTGGGAGTTAAACTTTTGGAGTAAGCCCCAATTATGCAAGATATTGTATGAACACGTAATATGTTTTTAGGAAGCCACTTAAAAGCATACTGACTGAAGAGGACCATGATGATAAAGTGAGCTGAGGATTCTGGAAATATAAAGGATTTGGGATCAAAGAAGGGATGGGTGGGGGCCACACCTGATGCAAGAGCAGGAACGGAGAGGTCTGGGGATCTCCACGCTCTCATAATAGCGTAGCTCACGCTGGAGATTTGTTTCCGCCGACCTGTCTCTGCATCAGTAAGGAAGGGAATATCACACTTCTGTCCTCAAATAGAGCAGTCTGACTTTTACATGGGTGTTTTGATAAGACTGATATGGTATATTGTAAGCCAAGCAGGGGGGCAGGGGGTTGGTTTGTTTTGTTTTGCTCTTCTGCATGGTTGCATTTCAGCTTATCCAGATGCAAGAAGTTGCCTTTTACTTGGGAAAGGGAGGACTGGGGGAGAAGGCAGAAGGAGGGAGAGGAAGGGACAGAAGTTTCAATCCTGAAGATGTAAATTCTGATGCTGAAGTGTATTCTTAAGGGAGAAAGTCACTAGCATTGCTCTTTCCTCTCCATCTTACCATCAGCATCTTGAATCTAATGCCATTTCTGTGGATGTTTATGTGTAGTCAGGAGGCTGTGACTGTTTCAGAAAACATAACGAAGACAGGGTGTGCTGGTTTGGGCTGGGGTAGAGTTAATTTTCTTCATAGTACCTACTATGGGGCTGTGTTTGGGATCTGTGCTGGAAACAGCGCTGATAACACAGGGATGTTCTGTCACTGCTGAGCAGGGCTGACGCAGAGCCAAGGCCTTTGCTGCTCCTCACCCCACCCTACCAGCAAGGAGCTGGGGGGCACAAGGAGCTGGGAGGTGACACGGCTGGGACAGCTGACCCCGACTGACCCAAGGGATGTCCCACACCATATGACGTCATGCTCAGCATGTAAAGCTGGGGGAGGAAGAAGGAAGGGGGGGATGTTTGGAGTGATGGCGTTTGTCTTCCCAAGTCACCGTTCCGCGTGCTGGACCCTGCTGTCCTGGGGATGGCTGAGCACCTGCCTGCCATGGGAAGTGGTGAATGAATTCCTTGCTTTGCTTTGCTTGCTTGTGCGGCTTTTGCTTTACCTGTTAAACTGTCTTTATCTCAGCCCATGAGTTTTCTCACTTTTACCCTCCCGATTCTCTCCCTCGTCCCACCGGGGGGGAGCGAGCGAGTGGCTGCACGGTGCTTAATTGCTGACTGCGGTTAAACCAGGACACAGAGGAACTCCAGTAAACCCCTTGAAAAACAACTTATTTTTCCTGGCTGTCAGCTGTCGACCGTGTGAGATTTACTGCCACTAAATGTTTTAGGGGAAAAAGTAATGAGTTCTCAGCAAGGTCAGAATCGTTAGTAGATTGTGCTTTAAGTACTATTTGTATTAATAAAAGTCTGTTTGTTATATGGCTGGTCATGTCAAGTCATCCAGGCAGGGTTAACATGAGTGACTAAACTTCCACCAATTAAAGTTTAGGGGTCAGTTCTGGGTCAGAAGGAAATCAGAGCAAGAGGAAAGACCTTTTATGAAGCATGCAAAGTGTCCACACTTTGGGAATTACTTGGTCTCCACAAGGATGGTCTGGTTTGTGAGCTGCTGTGTCATGCTCCAAGCTGATTCCTAGTGTACTTCATAGGATTCTTCTCCTTGATAGTAAAGAACATTAAAGGAGGTCCTAAATAATTTACTGTCGACTACATACTGCACGCAATGCAGGTCAGAAATCATCTGTGTTATGCTGCATTTCTGAGAGCGGGAGTATGTTGTGCTCATGGGAAGAGAGGTACTTGCTAAGACTTTTCCTGGGGTCTGATGGAGCTGCACATTCCTCAGGGAGACGCGAATGTCTCTTTGCTGCTTTGCTTGTCTGGACATTGAGATTCAGCTTTAGATCCCACAGGTACTCTTTGTGCTATGCCTTGTGAAAAGGGACAGAGGTCTTCCAAGCTGAAGGCTGGACGTTATCTTTGAGTGGGTACCAGGCAGCAGGTTTTGTATGTGACTTGCTACCTGTTACTGCTCATAGTCAGAGATGCAAAGGTGAGGGGCAGCAGCCTGATGCAGACGTGGAGTTCAGGAGGGAACGTGAGGAGCACAGAAGGAAAGAGAGGAGACTTCAGGGACGACCCAGGTTTTCAGAAGTGAGGGAAATGTCACAGTGAATGTCATATACTTTATTAGCAATTGGCCAAGAAGATTTTGCCCTGCGTCCTGAAGCCCTGCGGAAGGATTCGTGGCTGGCCCCCTCTCGAGCACTGTGCAGAGGAGTAGGCAGCTGCTTTGTTCTCTTTGTTTAAGAAAACTGTCACCATGGTGTTTTGGTTTGTGTACAGTTAATGAAAATCAAGATAAAGGCTAATGAGCCAGCTATAAGCAAGAGTATAAACTCATTCCCAAAATTTAACTATGGACTTAATCAAGGAGATTTACAGCATCCATTTGAAAAATTATTTACATTTCCTCTGGTGACTTACTATTAATGTAGCATAAATCAATAAGACATTAATTCCAAACTGTTCCAAGACTGCACGAACTATAAAAAGCCACAGGAGACAGTTCACAAATAGGTGATTGGGACAAACACGTGGCCAATGGCGACAGCAGCTTTCCAGACATCCAGGGACTGCATAAGCCAGTGCCTTGGCCATTTCCAAAAACAAGCAACAGAAGTGGCAGATCTTCTGGTGACTGCTGGGGTGTGACTGTGCACACAGGTGTCGAGGGAACGTCCACACGTGTCCTCCATCCTTCTTCCACGTTCCCTCCATCCCCTGTCCTCCTCACCTTTTCAATGCACAGCCCTGTTTGTACAGGCCCAACACAACCCCTTACAGCTAATGGTCAGACTCCCATTGACTCCCAGTACGCTCTGGAGCAGACCCTAAAGGCACAATCTCTCTCTCCACATTGCTATACAAAAAAGTCATTCCTGTACCACTAATAACGTACAAATGCCCATTTGCTTTGAATCACAGAGACATTTTCCATTGCTATTTTCAGATATTTGAAATATGTCCCGTGTGCCTGGTAGGCAGGTGGGGAGGGAAAGCCATCATGCCAAGGGGAGGTTGCTTTCCTGACAAGTTTTCTTGTTTCTTCTGATGTTCAGCGGCTCCTGTGCACCCACCAACCTCACAGCACTGGTGGTGGATCCCACACATGCACAGCTCGAGTCCACCACGCAAAGGACTTCAGACGTCCAGGCATTGAACACACCTGGTTCCTCCAGGGAACTAGTTTTTGTGCAATGCCCGAGCACTGAGCACACCGCCTGCAGCACTGAGAGGCTCAGGGGCAGGTAATGGTCGTGGTGGGAGGTCAAGGGGGGGTCTGTGTGTCATTAGGAAAAGCCACCGAACCGCCAGCCGTGGTACTGTGGTTCTCCAGCTTCGTGAAACCACGTTTTGACAGAAAAAGCTGGGCAGTTTTCACAGCCATTCCCCAGTCTGCATGCCCTTAATTCAGCATGGCACAAAAGCAAATATCGACTTGCTTTGGAGCTGCGGATTTTTGACTCCGTTCCCAAGGTCTCCCCAATGCCTGTTGTCTCTGAAATCCTCCGGGATTTTATTGCATGACATCTCTACATATGCTTCCTCCCTAGTCACCGCTGATCTGCTGGGTGCTTCCCATGGGCAAGAAGCTGCCTCTCCATCAGGGTGGTGTCGAACGCAGAGCTTCAAGCACCGCGCACGGAGAGCGACGGCGTGCCTATGGAAAAGCAAGAGGTGCTGCGACGGGGAGAAGGACGGCGGTTGTGGTAGCTGTGCTAGAGAGCGTGGTAGGCAGGCAGCTAGCAGCAAAGCTGCCGTGGCCGTGCCTTAAAAATGAACTGAAACTTGACAGCCTACAACCCAACCCGCCTTTTAGGAACACGGTTTCTCATTAGCACCGGCTGAGGGCTCCTGTCTCCAGCAATGCTGAGCATAAAGGTGGTGAAGTCAAGATTTAGGTTAAAGCTTGAAACGTAAGGTTTTATCTCTTGTCCAGTCCTGGATCCTATTTTTCCTTCTTGCTGTTATTTGTTTAACTACCCTATTGACACTTCAGAGCGCATTGGGTGAAGGCAGGCAGGGATGGCAGGGGAGATATTAAATTGTCCGTGCAGGTAGGCAACAGAGCCCTAGAAAAGCCAAAATTCCCATATAAGAAAATTTGGATTTGCAGGAATTTGACCTAGATCTGGCAGTAGAGAACGATCCCAAAATAAGAGCAAAGAAATGCCAGCTTTAATGTCTGCAGATGTTGTTTGTTGCTCAGTGTGTGACTGCAGCTGAGAGCAGACAGGCCCCTCAGCACCGCAGAGAGCTGGGGCTGAGCTGGGCAGACCCTGCCCGCGGCACCGAGGTGCTGTGGCTCTCTGCCTCCAGGGTCAGAAGATCCTCCAGGAGCAGAACCTTCCCACGCCAGGTGTATGTGAACAGCTGTAATGCGACAAAAGCATGAAAATATGAAGTTTTTGGACTTGAGAAGGCTCATAAAGATTGGAGAACGGCAGCAACAGTAAACTGAATCTATACATTAGTAGCAATTTCCTTTATCCTTACGTATCTCCTTTCTGAGCGTGGTTTGTGCCAAGTTGCAGTTTCTTTGGTGAAGCCAGTGTGCGAAGCAAATTTGACGTCCCAGGAACAGCTAGTTAAAAGAATACGGCCTTACACAGGAGCTTAGCTTGGTGATGTGCTGAATTGTTGTTATGATTATTTGGCAAAACTGATAATGACTTAGTTTAAAATGCATCAAACGTTCTTGGAGCTTGCTAACTGATTGTTGCGAAAATAATCATTATGGTGCATTATGCTGAAGTGTTTGTTTTATACTAATTGTTCTGACCTTCTTCATCTGTATTTGATGAGATTTCTATGCATAATTAAAAGGCCCTCCAGGAAAAAAAAAAAAATAGTCAGCAAACTGATCTATAGGACAAGTAAATGCAGATCATTCCTATCACCTTACTTCATTTAAAATTCAGTCTTCCTTTTTCTTTAAGATTTTTCCTTCATCAGTGCTAAGTATGAGCTAATTATAAGCCACTTTAGCCTGTTATTAAGATGCACATAGACATTTTTCCCCCATTCTGAAGCCCAAGTTTTTCATTTCCTTATATTTTAAGGCAGCCAGATGTTTCTCTGGGAAACACGGAGCGGCGTGGGGAGGCTGCGTCCTCTGCGCTGTACCCTGCACACCTCGCGGAGGCCACCGGGTAGGAGCAGGGAGCCTCCGGCCGGTGCTGCCGCTGCCGGCTGGACACCCCTCTGTTATTGCTGGGGCACAGGAATGAGCCCCGAGGGAAATATTTTGTTTAGCCTCTATTAAAATAACCGTGTTGCTTATATTGAGGGGAAATTTAATTTGAAATAACCTAACCATCTCATGCCTTCAAGATAGAAGTTCAAGTTCGGTCCTCTCTTAGAGATTTGGCTTCACGGTCTCCAGGACAAGCCACTCGCGTGTGGGTAATGTGTTACGCCTTTGGAAGAGAAAAAAATGCTTTTTTGGGTGCAGTTGTCTGTGTCTCGGAAGGGCGTTTGCTCACTGGAGATGCTCAGTTCCCCCTCAGCCTCAGCAAGGCTCACAGGGCCCCCAGGCAGGCGGGACATGGGACAGGGATGTCCCTTGCAGCTCTGTGGGGCGGGAGAAAGCGGCTAAGGGAAAGATGGAATTCGTGGAGATCGGAGGGAACGAGAGGGCGAGGGGAAATCTTTCCAGGGGAAAGACGTGGAGTCTCACCAGGAGCAAGAGAGTAGGCTTGAGGCTCTTTACATCACAAAATCCTCTTGGAAGCTGCTTTGCCTTCATCCCACTGAATTTCTGGAGATCATTTCACTGGCTTACTGGTAGTTTGACTGGATCCTGATTATTATTTTTTTTAATTTCAATTCAAAGAATATAGATATCTGAAGGGGTGATTCCATCACCACTAGTGTGGATATTGTTCCTTACAATGAAGAGAGGAGTTTGAGGGCTTTTTTTTCTTTCCTGCCTTTGCCTTACCAACTTTAACCAGGAGTCAACACAAACACAGTCCTGAGACTCTGAGCCCTCCGGACTTTATTGAGAATTTCAGTCTGTACTTTCAATTAAGCAACCTGCCACTGAAGTGAACACTAATTTAGCTGCTTTGAAGTCTTAAAACATGGCTATTTGCCGGCATCAAATCTGCATGGGTAGGTGCGTCTGTCCTCGAGTAATCTCGGTATTTTGGTTGTGCCATTCTGTCTAGGGCGTTAAAAACCCAACCGATTTGTTGCCCCGAGTTTATCAGCAGCAAATTGCACCAGCTGTTTGGCAGCAAAGGGAGGCTGAAACAACCCCAGTTACAAATGAATATACGGGGTTGGTTCCTTTCTTTCTCTTATGCTCAGATATCACAGTGTCTTTGGGGTGAGTAGCGTTTTATCTTCTCTCTGTAAAGTGCCTCTCGTCTTGTAGATACTAAAGAAGAGAAGGTGCCAGAAATCTCTGGTACGCTGTTAATGAGTGGTTAGGGAATAAAAAAGCTGGTTCAAGATGGAGATCTAAGGACGTTCTGAATCCTGGTAGGACTTTGAGTTTGCTGAGGAGCTTGCAGAGCTCAGCCCTCAGGAGCTGTACTCACATCCCCGAATGAAAGCTGAGTGCTGAGCCCCTCTGTAAATAACAAATGCTGTGTGTGACAGATTTTGTCTCCATAACTGGAAATGCACATAAGCACACACATTTCTAAATAAGACCAGGATGTTTTCCAAGGCGTTATAAATGCAGATGACATCTACTGTGTTCACTAAAGAGAATGAAAGGAGATAAAACTTAAAAAGACAGGAACCAGAGCTGAGAGCTGAGTGCTCAAGAGTCGAGTGTCCACCCAAACAGTGCCCATGTGCTTGCATAACAAGATTTGCATCTCTTTAGTGTTCTTTCCCACTACAACCTTGACATTTTAAATTGGTCAATAGATGTAAAATTACATCGATTCATTAATTTTTAAAAGCAAACTTTGGAAAGCAACCGGGGTGCATTTTAAAGAAAGACGCATAGTTAGAAAGGTTAATTGTTGTTTCAAGTTGCTCGGTAAAATCAATAGGACTTGGAGCTCTAACGCTTTCTGTGCTGGGTTTTTGTGGAGAAGCAGATAATGGCTATAACTCTCCCAGCCGGAGCCCAGGAGTTTTGTGCCTCATGAAAACAAAGCAGTGGCTATCTGGGGACTCAGGGCTCGGTCTTTGAGCAGGATAGCTGCTTCAAGCTCCTTGTAAATAACGGAAAATAAAGGAAATGTTATTTTTGCAAAGGACAGACTAGGTTACTAGGAGCCTTTGATTATATGTGTGCATGTGTACCACCCAGAAGGTGTTTTAAAAGCCATTGGTGAAGGTTACAGAGACAGTCCCTCGGGAAGCAAGGGGCAGAATTAAGGGGTTTTATCTGTTCCTCTTGAGGGACGTGCATTGTGGCACAGCGTTTAGGGACAGGAGCCCTTTTTCCTCCACTGAGGACCCCTTGAAGGGTACAGGAGTGGCAGCGCTCACTCAGCATCTGTGCTCGGGTTTACTTTGCGCTGTTTCTGCAGTCCATGCCTTCCACGTTCATCTGCTGGGCAGAATTCAGACTTGTCTCTAGATGAGAAACGGGTCACAGTTTCTTGGAGGGGGAAGGGCTCGAGCACTTGCTACAGGATCGAGGTGCTTTGTAGATGTGTTATTTGAATAATCTCTGAGGTGAGAAAACAAATGTGGTTTTTTTCTCTCCTTTGCACATGAAAAAAATGGAGACCCAAACAGATCGAATGAAAAGCATCCCCTAATTTTGGGTGCTGTGTTTGGGATGCCATGGCCCTAGTTTTGTAGAGGGTTTAGCACTGGTGCTCAGAGCCCAGCTCCTGCTGGTCCCTCCTCCTCCTCCCTTTCCCCAGCCCCTGGCTTGCCCTGGCCGCCGCCGGCACGATCCTGCCATGTGCTTAGTGCCATCTCCAGCCTGACGCGCAGGAGCGTAAATGCGATAACAGCTCTGAGATGGACTTAATAGATTGAAATGATAAAACACAACGGGAGTTTTGTTCAGAATGTGAGTGCGTCGCTCTGAAAAGATGGAGCTCTATAAAATCAATGTCAGCAAGACAGGAAGCAGAGATTTTGAGACACTCTGGTACTTCCAGCATGCAGAAGTTCAAAGCACCCTCATCGGGGCTGTTCCTTTGTCACCAGTCCCACCATGCAGCAGTCCTTCGAGTGTCCTGGTCCCGGAGCTTGTCACCTGAGTCATTCCTCTCTGAGCATCACTTTAACCATGCATCTAATCTGCTCCCCCCCCTCCCCACACTGATCTTACTTAGATGGAACAATACAGAAGCAAAAGCTCCGTTTGTCTGAGCTAATCCAATGGATGGGAATTATTTAACATCCTTGCGTTCTTGCTCTGTACTGAGTGCGTGTAGCACATTCTGTAGATTGTTATATACATGTATCTCTACATACGCACAAGGATACACTGACGAAAGCTTGTGAATGCCAGACTGAATTCAAATCTTTGCTAATGCCCATTGAAACCTTATATATGAGTTTTAATTAGATATTACTGATTAGATCTAGTTCTAGTGTACCTGGCTTTATCCCTTTTTCCTTGGGATTTAGAAGTAATTTGTATTTTAATAGCCCAATACTGTCCTTTTTTACAGCTCTATAAGCCTACTGTCATATTTTATCCCTCCCCCTTTGATGGTAAGAAAAATTCCACAGAATTTTCACAATTCAGGTATTACTCTGGATTTTTACTCATTGTCCCCTGTCTAAACTTCCCCCAGGCACACTCTTGGTGAAGATGGAGCCTTCAGAGTAATAGCAAATGTTATCTGTATGAGCAAATGGGCTGATGCAGTGACACAGCGAGACGTGAATTAAAACTGGTGATTAACCCGGCGTCTGGTGCTTTACATGGCAGCAAGCTCGCGGCTCCTGCCTGCCAATGAAGAGCAAAAAGCCCCATCTCATGATCGTAAAGCTCTTTCAAGTACAGACAACGTTCACTAAGTGTGCTTTGGATGCCACTGGCCCTACGTACAGACTCGAAAGGAGTTAGGGGTTGGATCTGATCTGAGCTTGGATGGAGGGCACCTTTTCTGGTGAAGATTCAGTTCAAAAGTGAGATATAACGTGACAGAAGACTTTTGCTGGGAGAAGATGCCGGAGGAAGGAAGCCAGGGGAACCAAGTGAGCTCTTACCCAAAACCATCACAGCTGGGTTTAGTGATGGACCTTTGTCCTGGGGCAAGAAGCACTTCCCAAACCTGGGAGCACACGTACCCCATGGCTCTCACGTCTCCAGGACTGTGTCACCCCCACCACCAAGCCACCCGTGTGGTTAGTAGAAGGAAAATGAATATTGGTCTTTATAATGCCAGCTGAGAACCCATGTAAATGGGTGCTTGCTAGTGCTGCCATATGAGTTTACACTCCTGAGCTTTCGTGTAGGTGGTCACCGAACTTTCACAAAGTGAGGCCGTGTTGCTTCTTTGAGCTTTAAGTTATCCAGTTCTGGTAAGCTCCCATGGCCGTGTGCCGGGCCAGCTGAATTTGTGGTGTCTGACACCACCAGTGCTCAGACAGAGCCAAGAAAGACTGGAGGCCTGGATCCTTCCCAGGACTGTACGGGGTACAGAGGAAAAGTCCCTTTGGTTTTCGGACAGGAGAAGTCCAGCTTGCTTTCCCTTCCACCTTCAGCTCCTGCAGCCAGAAACAGCCGGCTTTGCCCTGCGGCGTGAGCATCCCTGGCAGCCCGGGCTGCTCAGGGTTTGAACGAGATGGACATGCTTTTCGTGTTCCTGCCTCCGAGCCGATACCCCGGCTTCCTTGCACCCCAGACCTTCCCTCTTCAGCTGGGTCTTTGAGCTTGCTTTTCCTGGATGACATTATCTTCCATGACACAAACAAGTTATTTCTAGACATCAAACATTACGGTACTGGGGGCCAAAACCCAAACAAACTCCTGTGATATTTTACAAGTTTCAGTTCAGTGATTGTGGTCAAAGAGATGAAAGAGGTATTTTTATAAAATAGGAGAAACAAAAGAGTGGTACCCCTTCTGATTAGGATGGAGCACATGCTGTTTCTCTCTGTGACCCTTTCGATGTTTGTTTCCACATTGGTTCCATTTTTTTTGATTTAGTCCTCTATAAATAAAGCAGAACTCTTGGAGAAACAGTAATGCAAAAAACCCAACCCAAACAACAGCAACAACAGGCTTTGGAGAAAGGCAGAGGGCTCCAGGGACCTAGGAAAACAGGGAAACAGCCTGAAAATCAAAGGCTATATTTTATCTGTCCTATCTCCACAGCAAAAGTCAATGAATTTTAAGTGTGCGGATTGATGGCCAAAAGCCATGGTGTCTACCTCAGCAACGGAGAAGCTATGTGCTCGGAGAGAGAGCTCATTTAGTTGGTAAGTGGGAGTTTTGCACCCATGGGCAATGATTAATCACTTCCCAGTTCAGTTTGGTTCATCAGTCAAACTCTGTAGGGGCTTGAATGGAGCTTGCCCACCTTCCTTGGACCTCACAAATTTAGGATTTCTGTGTTAGGATTTCTGTGTCTCAGTCTTGTCGCAGGTTCTGCTGGAGAAGGAAAGGGTGAAAGGAATAGCTGCAAAAGTTTATTTTGGTTTCACTGTTTTGCGTTGTTGCTCACTGAGATGCAGAGGAGAGTTTCCATCCAGGCAAGCTTCCACATGCAGGGAGCAGAGACTGCTTCAACTGAATAGAAACCAGGTCTGCAGAGCTGCTCTGAAGCAAAGCCATAGCTTGGAAGGATGTTTCTTAACACAGGTTGCCCACGCTCATCGGTCTTGGCCTCCTGCAGCACCCAGAGATTTCTACTGCGTGCACATCAACTGATTTAGCTAGAAGATGTTTTTTAGAGAACCTTGAACTGCAAAGTAGCAGAGATTTAACTGGAAGGACGAAGAGACTTGTAGCCAAAAGGTTTAAAACCCCCAACAGTCTTCAGAGCCAAGGTAAATGATATGTCTGCTTGATCATGGGTAACAGAAGTATATGCCATCTGCTGTGATTTTTGAGAGAGGGCTGGTTTTGGTACTTAACTCCAGGAGAGGTGATTTTACATTGTATTTTCCTCTATTTTCTTGTGTCCAGGCTTATAGCTCCTAATAGCTTGTGAGGAAGCAAAGAGAAGGGATACACCCACCAGAGCAAACAGACACTCACAATTTCAAACCCCAAGTCCATGGAGGGTGAAGTGAGCAGCTCTCAGACCTTTCCTACATCCGTGTCAGGGAGCAGCATGGGCCAGCTGCTTCCTAAAGGATGGGGAGCCAAGTGCAGCATGGTGGGTAGAGTGGGGCGCTCGGCAGCCAGAGCCCGTCCCACCATGATATGGGACAGGTGAGCAGAGTGGTGACAGCGGCAGCTCCTGTTGACAGTCTGGTGATCATCAGGCAAAGGCAAGGCAATGAATGAGGTTTAAGTAAGAGTTCAAACCATCAGACAAGTCTGTGGTGATGAGGCAGGTCCAAGGTCAAGCTGCAGGCCAGGGTCTGGAGCACCATGGTCCATGGCTGGGCATGGGCATGGGCATGGGCATGGGCATGGCAGCAGCTGATCAGGGGCCATTGAAGCATATTAGTGCTCCCAGGGCCGTCACACTAATGAAATGCATCATGGATCCAATCTACCATTGCTGTGTGATCTGGACTTCATCTTTTCGTATTATTTTCGTTTAAAACAGCATCAGGGCAGATCCTTCAGTCTTTCCTCATTTCTCTCCTTTGGATTTGCCATATATTTTTGCCTGGACTATTTTCATGCCCTGGATAATGCAGTGTGCCATCGCTGCCAGAACAGATCTCCTCTGGTCCTGGTTGCGCTCTCCCTGGGTTGCCTTCCCGCTGATTTTCTGCCTCGTCTCTCCCTCTAGCTCCCCAGCTTTCCTCCTCTCTTTGCTGGTCCCTCTGGTTCACGCGTCTCCAATACACTGTATTTTGTTTTCTCGCTCTTTTCTCGCCTGCTCTCATGCAGCCTCACTCTGTTGACTTTCAGCTCACTCCTGCCTTCCCCCTTTGCCTTTCAAGCATGAACAGAAAGGCGGGATTTGCTGCAGGCAGGTCAGGTGGGCTTCTCTGAAGCTAAAATGGCTAAAATTGGACACAGTGTTGTACTGCTGCCTCAGACTGACGTTGGTACACACGCAGCCGTAAGTAACTCGAAGTAATCCGAGGCAGGATGCTAACTTTGGTAAGTCCCAGCTCAGGGCTGGCCTTGAAAACCCCTTTTCGTTTGGTACCGCTGAGTACAGCAGGGTTCGTTATTCACTGCACTGCAAGGCGGAGCTGAGCCGCAGTACCGCGTGGGTTTGGGTTTGGGTGGGGGAGAGCACGGCGGAGAATTTTAAAAGTTGCTCCAGGCAATGTCACTGGGAAGTAAAGGTAGCTGAAAGTGAAGCAGAAAACAAGATGGGAGTTTGCCACTGCACACGTCTGGTATCGTTTTTTCTCCTGGCGTTCCCAGCCTGCGCATCGTGCCTGCTTGCTTACAGCTCATTAAAGAGGCACCTGAACGCTATCCCTGTCCAAACCCTCTCGTGCCAATCCGAAACGCACAGCTGCCAGAGGGGGGGTTGTTTCCCTTCTCCCTTCTAATAAGTTTTAATAAGCAACTTGAAATTGGGTTCCTACTGCAATTCTCTGAATTTAAGCAATCTTAATTATGTTCAGGAAAGAAAAAATCACTAATCTGTGGTTTGACCGCAGCGTTTCATCAGTTTGTATCAAGCAATTCCCAGCATTTCCACTATAATTACACAGTTTTTAAAAAAACTACTTGATTTTGTTATATGAGTATGTACGCACAGACCTGCAAGCTATCTCGTTCCTCTTTAAAACAAAGGGAGATATATATTCACCAGACTGACTGACACATCTCCAAGCTTAAGAATATGCTGAGCTTTTGTGTTGTCTACAGTCGCATTCCTTTGGGAAAGAGATCGGAGAGAAGTGTGAACTCATCAGATGCCTCTGAGCCTTGTAGATGTGTAACCTTGTTTTCTAAGGTGCGTGTGGCTGAAACAAGAACAAAGCAACAGGTGGGAAAATGTAATATTCCACTCCTAGATATATATTTGTTCAGAAAACAGTGATTTCACAAATGATGTCATATTATCAGAAAGTTAGCATTGGTCAACGTGGTATCATTGCTGAAAGCTTGTTTTAAAAAATAACTTTTTTCTGCAAATATTCTACATGGCATCAAATCTGGAAGTTTGTGAAGCAGGGATAAGAGGATTTTTGGCAAAAAAAGCTTGAAAGAAATTGGGTTTTTTCCACAAACAGGCTGTCTCCAAAGCAATTCTGTCTTGGTTAATTCATGAACATTTCAGTGAAATAGGTCTGTGAAGTAATAGCAGCCGAAGGATTTTTATTTTCTGTCGGTTTTGTGTATTTGAAGTACAAGTGGTTATGCTGCCCTGGGAATGAAGAATCTGTCTTTTTTACTGTGCTATTAATCATCTTGCAATTATATGTCTAGAGACAGCAGAGCGCAGAGTCACTGAATCCGGCTAGCCGAAATGGTAGTACTGTGGTCTCTATTTTGGTGGGGAGAATTTCCAGCTCTGTATCTGGGCTTGTACAGTACTGAAAAAAAGCTTTTTTTGTAGACTTCAGCAAAGAAATTTTCCCAAAGCACTTGAACATCAGATTTTGATGATATGTAGCTGGCAATGTCTTTTATGTACCTGCATCGGAGATAAATGGCTTTTTGTGTGTGTCAAAGAGGTGAATAAGCCATTTCACTTTGCCTACAGTCGCGTGGAGGAAAATTAATGACATTTGGTCTTGAGACTCGGGACTTGTCCAGAAGGCAAAGCCCTTTGAAGCAAAGTTTTCAAACTCTGGGTCTGCCCTCTTCTTTTAATGTTGTGCACACCCTCCGTGGGGCTACGGGGGAGATGTGGACAGATCTAGCTCTCCCAAAGGCTCCTGGCAGTCCCTGTCCCCGGAGCGAGGGGTCGAGGCTGCTCCGCAGCACAGTCCCCGTGCAGCAGCGTTGTGCTCGTGCACAGGGAGACGTGTCTGAGAAGATTTGGGAGAGGATGAAGATTGGAGGGCTGTCATTCTACATATGTCCTTATTCTTCCTTAAGTCCAGACACTTGGAAACGAAGAAGTAACAGAAACGTCTCTTTATTAACCTCAGTTTCTTGTGGAAATCAGCTCTATCAGTCTGCAGCCCAGCAAGCAGAGCAGCATGAGATGGAAACCCCAGACCACCAGAATTAATACAGGGTATTGCCCATCTCTGCGCGCACCGCTGCATGCATCAATACCGGGTATTGCCCATCACTATGCGCACTGCTGCATGCATTAATACCGGGTATTGCCCATCGCTGAGCACCGCTGCACACACTGCAGCCGCACCTTGCAGGCAGGGCCATCCCCACGGCCCCCTCTGTTCCCGACCGTGCAGAGGGAGCTGTAGGAAGGGGGCTTTGGTCTTCTGGAGGTGGGGGTAGCTGGGGAAGAGCGTGCCAGCATCCCCACTGGATGGGGGCCGTGCTCTGCAGCAGCTCTGTCGCTGGGGAGGTGCCTACGTGGGGTCATTGGGGGGGTTTGGAGGAATGACTTTTGCTGGTTAATACACAGTAACAGGCTACCGTAAGGTTGCTTTTGGCTCCCTGACCTGATGCTACAGTGGGATCCCTTTGCACCCTTTGCACCTCCACGAGCATTTAAATGATCCTTAAAGTGACTGAAACCGCATAAACCCATAATTTATACCTCTTTTATGGTCCCTTCATGCTGCCAAAGTTGTGTAAAGCAACTTTAACATAACTGGCTCCTAAGAAGAAGCCTGATTGAATTGTTGTGGCTTAATGGATCAGCACACATCAGCTGCGCCTCGGGAGCTGCTCACGGGTGTGCCTTTCACCATGGAGTAATTCGACTTGTTTAAACCCACTTGCTGCAGCCTGAGCAAGGTTGGATTAGTCCGTTTGTGGCTGCCTTGATGCGCACCCATATGGACAGCTATTCTGGCTCAGATGACGGATGGCAGCACGTTGAACCCGACCCCGTGGCTGAGCTCCAAGAACGCGTAGCGCTGCGTCCAAGCTGGCTATCATGGCGAGGTTAATATCTGGGGCCTTTTCCTTCTCTGTGCAATTCAATCATCAGCTGTTTATGTTCGTAGCCACATGCACTAAAAAATAGTTTATGGCAGCACTGTAAGAAGGGAACATGGAGAAAGGCCATCACAATAAACACCCTTCAACACCCATTACCGTGAAGAGCACTAAAGCTTAAGTGACAGCCTAAAAAGAAAGAAGTGTCATCTTTGATTCATGCCGCTGTTGAATTAAGCAATATAATCACTGACAAATCAATCATTACCAGCCATAAACAACCGGTTCGTTAGTCGGCCTTCCTAAGGCAAAGCCGTGGACCATTAATGTGTTACACATTGGGCTGTTAACAGCAGCAAGAATCAGCTCAACACTGTCAAGAGAATTACCAATAATAAAGACCAATTTCTACCATTATGAGATGTAAAGCAGAATCAGAATAAATCAAGAGTAATTC
Organism: Phoenicopterus ruber ruber; assembly: GCA_009819775.1. Classification (NCBI taxonomy): domain Eukaryota; kingdom Metazoa; phylum Chordata; class Aves; order Phoenicopteriformes; family Phoenicopteridae; genus Phoenicopterus; species Phoenicopterus ruber. Next base: position 1,889,493 of record CM020219.1, read on the forward strand.
TTCCAAGCACAAAGACATCACTATATTGTAAATATCATTTGGGGAACTATGAGATTCTGGGGGAATATTTTACACTGCTCAGATGGTATTTTTAGGGGAATATCCTGAAGTAAGCAGAAGTGTCAGCACTTTAAAATTACAATTTTATTGGAAAGGGCACAGACCTTTCTTGAAGGGCTGAACAATATGTTTTAGTAGGACTGACAACGTTCTTAAAGAAACAGGGGAGTTCAGGGCCATTTTTCTTTCACTTGATTCAGTTCCATTAGGAGTGATTTTAAATTAAAAAAACCCACCTCTACTGTAGGTTTTTTTGAGATCATCCTGTGCTGGATATTCACTTAAATCAGAGTAGCATTATCTATGACAAAATAGGTGGTTTTTATTAAAGCAAGAGGGAACCTACTTGCGGAAAAGCTGCAGATTTCCAACAATGACTCTCATCGTGATTGCTGAGCTCCAAGGCTACAGGTAACTGCACGCCCACAAGAGGGGCCTTGGTCAAGCCAAAGACAGTGCAAGGATTTTCCATTATTCATTGTAAACAGTTTTAATTTCTTGATGGATGTGCTTGTGTCTTACTTCTTTCTCATATTTTGCAGCCTCTCAGCATGCCTGTTATGGCTGTCTTTCTGCTTTTTCTATTTCTAACACCTCTTCACTTATTATGCATAGAAAGGGTCAATAAGAACACTTATGAAAAGCAAATGAACAACAGAGCAACATGTATGTCCTCACTCTTCCTCCTATATCTGCTACAATTCTGCCCCATCACATTTCCATCCCTCTTCTTCCCTCATGAATCTACAGGAACCAAGAAATCTGTCACACTGCCCATACTTTTGAAATACGCTTCTCAATTAAAAAAAAAAAATGCCTAAAAGCCAACAAACCTGAGAAGATTGTTACAGATAACAGTATGTGATTCAACGAGGGCCTTTGGCAATTCCAGTTGACAAATCCTCTTCATTTAGCCTCTTGCCACAGCTTTACTAAATTAGAGGAGCATTAGCACAGGATACTCAACCATGGTGGTGACTCGTGTGTCATGTTGACTGCAGCTGCAAGGGAAAGATCAAAAGGGCAAATTCCAATTGCATCTGGGAGGGAGCTGGAAAGCCACTGCAGACCTGGAGGGTGTGCACACTATTTACTCTTCAAGAATACTGATGATAACCTGTAACATCTACAGATGTGCACTTTGAACTCTTGGGAGTCAACTCTTGGGTCGAACGCTTGGGAGTAATGGATCCCCTGGAAGCTTCAAGTGCAAAGTCCTATGAGAAATCATTGAAGAAGATTGAAGATCATCTCCCTGATCTTTCCCCATTCCCAGTTGCCAGCTGGGGGGCTGGTGAAGCATTGTTGAGGACAAGAAACCGTCCATGAGAAGGAGTGAAAGCAGGAAGACAACAAAGCAGAAATGCTATCCATCAGCCATGGTAAGGGCATGCAGCACAAGCAGCTGTCCCGGCCAAGCAGCCAAGAGTGCAGAGAGGACTCTGCAGCGACAGCTCATCCAAAACATGACCCACTGCCTGGCCAGTTTGTTAATACAACTCCAGAGCTTAGGAGCTGTTTTTATTAAAGCTCCTTGTTTAAAAGAGAGAAAAAAATCATCTAGGACAGTGATGATTAGGCATAACCTGGGCTGGCTGGGTGGTAGACTGCTGCTTTGGATTAATGATGTGGAAGCAACGATATATCCAGGTCTCCAGAAAAGGTCAAGAAAGATAATCAGGCTCAAAAGCAAGGTACCCTCAAATCATGGAAAGACTGTTTCTGGAGGATAGAGTTTCATTTGGCAGATGGATTCTGGAATGTTACCAGGGTTTGCTTTGCTTTATTTATCTGTATTATTTACCTTTTTATAACATAAGCTTCTCAGGTCATCTCTGCCTTCACCTGGGTTTATACAGAGCCCAGCACAACGCAAATGTGACTTAGGTCTAGCAACACTAACATGTTACAAATTATGCACAAGCCTTTTTAAAATCTAAACCTGTACCTCTCCCAGATATGAAATCCGTCATATCTTTACTCCTTGTTTTTCTGCATGCACCTTATGAACACTTTAGATCTTTCTAGAATCACTCTATTTACTCCGACCAAATGGTTTTTGTATAAGGGAGGTTGTGTGCAGAGTAGTCCCAGAAGCTAGATGCAAGATTATTTTTGCATTTCAGAATAAACACTAGCAGGTTGGTCGTGCCTCAATGCAAATGCAAAATGCATCACGTTAATGACAACTCCAGACCAGGGCCCTGTACAGCGATGATGTTTAATGCATGAGATCTCTGCTCTGCCAAGGCACATCAAAGGTTCATCACTGACCACTGATAAACACATTCATCCTCATTTGAAAGCTTTGTCGTAAGGTGTGTTCTTTTCTTGTCTGTCCTAATGGCCTCTCAGCAAACACCCCTCTCCCAGGAGATGCTGCAGTCCGAAGCCAGGTTTCAGCTGAGTCATCACCTCTCTCAAGGTTTTCTTGCAGCGTTTATGGGATTTAAGGTGCATTGCTTTTCAGGACTCCTGAGAATTTTCACGTTCTTTACCATGTGCTTTTCTTTCAGCCTAGAAACATGAGTGATTTGCCGAGCTCTGGCCCTGGATCGTCGCGTTGCACTGAGCTGCGAGCATGGCCAGTAGTTTGCTGAGGGCTGGGTTGTAACTGAGCCCCGCTACGAAGATGCTCAAAGCCAGCTGGAGAGGTCCAGCTTGCAGACTCCTCTGCAAAGCAGGAGCTCCAGCAGCGATGTTTTGGAGAGGAGAGGGGAAGAGGCTAAAGTAACTGTCTCCCCGTTGTCTCCTCTCATTGATTTGGGTCTTTCTGGAACACGTTAACCCAGCTGCACTCTTGCACTCTTCTTCCTCAGTTCCCTCTCCTGTCTGATTCAGGTCTCCACTCTGACATGAAACAGCATCTCCTTTCTTGAACCATCTGCTGATGGGTCAGTGCTTGTGTTTTTCCTTGTTTAATAGGTTGATCACCCGCTTCTCTGGACTGAACGAAATCTATTTGCCTGCCACACAATGACAGAAGCAGGGCTGAGATGTGTGAGATAAACCACATCATGTCTCGTCTATTACAGTGAAAGAGGATCTACACAAAGGTAAGGGTGGGAAAAGAAATAATAATTTGATTATTAAAATTTCAAGGTGAAAGGTGTGTCTTTTTATTCCTGAAAAAAATGTTGGGGTATTGTGAGATCATGGAATTAATGGAGACTGCCCTTATTAAATGGGTAGTTGCTTCTCATAGTAATAAAAGAATTTATGGAAGACCACAGCAGTTCAGCACATATCAGCTTAAAATACATTCAGAGGCTAATCATACAGCTGCCTGAGAGCTATGCAGAGAGTACTGAATTAATCGGGTGCTTTGGACTATGAAACACTGCAAGAAGAAAAAAAAGAAACTGAATGAAAAGGGAAAAAAAGGAAAGCATGTCTGCTCGCTGAGCTGCCTGGAACGGAAACGGTACCCAGGGACCCTTTTAACAGGAGTCAGCAAAAGAAGTGACCTTCATTATCCAAGTGCTGACTGGGCACTTTCCGAGGTCTGCTTTCCAACGTCTCGGAGAAAGAAATATCGGGCAAAAACATGTGCTTGGAATAAACAGTGATTCACAGTCTGTAAATGGACTGGTTTCAAAGGAGGGTCCTGGCAGCGTCCCATTTTGGGCCTGTAAATGGCAGAAGGATTTGCGCTTTGTTGCTGACTGCCTGGCGTGTTATTTAGTCTATTTAGTCCTCGACTCTAAAAGGGGAAAATGAGCGTAATAATTCTTCTTTTCTCCCAGCTTCTGTCATATCTGTTGGGCTTGAAAGCACTTCAGTGCAGGAATAACCTTTTTTTTTGCTATAAATATACCTATCCTGGGCACGTGGTGTGTGGAGACCCTGCAGAAATACTGTGCTATTTGTCTCATGTAATAAGTAATTGATAGGTGTGGTTTTACTTGTTTGACCATTAATGTAAAGTCAGTATAGAGTGACATATGTAGTCCTGTATCCCTGCCAGCACTGCACAGAGCTCATTGGCATGCAGGCGGGCAGCGGAGGCTCTGGCGTGCAGCTTTCTGGGGTAGATCCCCTGGCAGTGCACTGTTCGTTCAGGTAGCAAGTGCAGCAATAGCTCATAGCGAAGCAGATTTGTTCTAGCCAGGAGTGTCCGTACAGCAGGACACGGGAAGCTGCTTTGACAGAATTGCTGCAGAGCAACTTATTTTGGCATAGCTGCTGCCGCCGATTCCCCTAAGCGTGTTAGCAGGGCTGTCCGTCAGGTCGTGGTAATGGAAATGCCAGCCTCGCTGGAGACAGCTGGCAAAGAGAGCCTTGGGGTCTCCCGGGACATCGTAGGGTTTTGTTCAGATCACTGCCTGGAACAAAGCAAATGAGTCCGCAGGTTCGTGTCATACATTTGTTTCCCCACTTTCCACTACGTGCTCTCCACAGTGACTTTCAACACCATGCAGCAGACGCTTTGGGTACGTTCTACAGCATCTTCTTTATGAAATTGTTTCGCCCTTGAAGATTTCAAGGGCTTCTCTGACTGCCGCGTCCCCGTGTACATGAGGAGGTCACTGGTGGTGGCACATCCTGGACAAATGAGAAGGTACAAGACTCACCTCCTCTTTGTTGCTCAGACCCACTCATGCTCACTTACCTACAAGGGCTTTGTGTGGTGGAGGTGGGACTGTGCCCCTGCACAGCGTGTCCTGGTTATAACAGAAACCCTCTGCAGCTACGTCCTGTCTCCTCAAAAGGAGGTGGGGGCCGCATCCTCCTGCAGCTCTGGAAAGGCCAGGGTGCAAGTATTCATGTATCCTAATGTTTTTGAAAGCAAACAGTGGGATTCCTATCACTGGTCTTTATTTAAGGCACATAGTTTAAAAGTAGTTCCCCACTACACTGAACAAGAAAGATGCTTCTAGAGAAAAAATGTCCTTCCATGCGTTAGACACGTCCCTTAGGAGGGGGTGAATCACACATAAGGACCGCCTGCTCTGCGGTTGTTCCAGAGAGCAGCCCCCATCCACCCCGAGAAGGATTCTCACCTGGAGACTTTACAGCTCAGACAACAAAAAAGTTTGGGGGAAAGTGGTGGTGATGGGCACAATCCTTCCCCTAGAACAGAAAGATTAAGCCCTGCTCCTCAAAGATATATTTAGACCTCTGACTCCCATGGCAAGCGGGAGTCCTAAGGGGCTTGGCAGACCCTGGTAGAGTTACAAAAGCATCAAGATTAGACAAAGCTGCGTTTGCTTTCCTTTGATCTGGAATTGTCTCCTGGATTTTAAGAATAAAGTGTGGGGGGCAGGAGGCCTTTCCAGGACTCGTGCCATTGTTTCCCTGCCAGATGCTGCCTGCAGGCAGCAGGAACCTGAGCTCCTGCTTTCAGGTGGGCTCCATGGGGACCTTTGAGGAAAGGTATCGGGGCAGGAATTGAGGGAAGGACTTGTGTTCCTGGTGCCACCCATCTAGAAGGGTGTCAGATTTGCCATTTAGAGACAAGCAGCACTCCTAAAAAGATCCCCAACCATAAACCAAATCTCTGCTGGGTTTTAAAACTGCTTTATGCAAAAGTATTAATAAGTAATTCAAAGTTTTAGTTTTGCCCGTTTTATTTCTTCTACAAAAGCTAACATTTTAGAAACAACAGAAAAATGAAAAGGGATGACAAGCACCTCTCTCTCGGTGTCCAGGACCTACTCATTAGCTGGTGTCTTCTTTCACTGACTCATCCCCAAGATGCACATTACAGACACATGATGTGGGTACAATGATGTGGGTGAATCCTGCATTTCTTGTTCCCCTTCTTCTAACCTACCTGTTTCTGAAACAGTTTTTGGTTTATAATCTCCGCCAGTGCTCAAAGAACTTCTAGAACCAACAGTGCTGTTACCATGAACACTTCTTAATAATCTGATATAAACACTGGGATGCAAGTCATAACAGAAAGTGAGGGGTTTAATGATTTCTCTATGCTAACCGCCACCTCTTATATTCCTAAATAGTTTTGTTGTTGTTGTCGCAGCCTCTACTGTAGCATCTGACGGAAGAACAGCTGGTCAATTATTTCCTACAGTCAGAGGCAATGTTAAGGGATTCAGAAACCGGACATAAAACAAAATCTGGACAATATAGGACTTGGCTTATTTGTGTATCGTATACTAAGAACTAGCACCAGCTGCCCTAAGTGGGTGGGCACATCTGCCAGTTAATCCTCCGAGGCATTATTTTAATAAGTAGATTGAAGAAAGGAAACCAGGTGCAGCATAGATGTGGAAAGAAGGTCTCCTCCAAATGATCAGAGTGTTTGGTGGCCTCAAAGTTTCCAGCAGATGGGTTCAGACAGCACTGGTCGCGGCTTCAGCTGTCACTGATTTTGCAATTTTGTTTGACTTCCAGGTTGTTGCTTGCCAAAGCCCAGATAAACTCATCTGAAAAATGGTGAGCAGAACAGTTTGAAAAGTGAGGAAGTGGGACAATAGCAAGGTCAACTGTGACAGAATCAGGACCGGTCTCTTCTCATCATCTGCAAGTATCAGATTTGTTTTGTTGGAAATGCTTCAGCACTTTTTCCACTCCCCATATTTTTCCCCTAACAGTGTGTGAGTGCATATGTTCTTATCAGATAAGAGCTACAGAGTCTGTTAGGACAATGAAAATTAAAACCAGATCTTGATTACTTTCCACAGTTTTACTCATGTAAATTGTCAGGGATATTTCAAAAAAAGTTGAGTAATGAATGAGGGACCCCTGCAATGCTACAGGCTTGGGGGGAGCGGCTCGAAAGTAACCGGCAGAAAAGTGCCCGACGGGGGGGGTTGGTCGACAGTGGCTGAAGATGAGCCAGCAGTGTGCCCAGGTGGCCAATGCAGCCAACGGCATCCTGGCCTGTATCAGCAATAGTGTGGCCAGCAGGAGCAGGGCAGGGATCGTCCCCCTGTGCTCGGCCCTGGCGAGGCCGCACCTCGAGTGCTGGGGTCAGTTCTGGGCCCCTCACTCCAAGACAGACACTGAGGGGCTGGAGCGTGTCCAGAGACGGGCAACGGAGCTGGGGAAGGGTCTGGAGCACAAGTGCTGTGAGGAGCGGCTGAGGGACCTGGGGGGGTTTGGCCTGGAGAAAAGGAGGCTGAGGGGAGACCTTCTCGCTCTCTGCAACTCCCTGCAAGGAGGTTGGAGCCAGGGGGGGTCGGTCTCTTCTCCCAAGGAACAGGCGACAGGACGAGAGGAAACGGCCTCAAGTTGCGCCAGGGGAGGTTTAGGTTGGCTATTGGGAACCATTTCTTCCCCGAAAGGGCTGTCAGGCCCTGGCACAGGCTGCCCAGGGCAGTGGTGGAGTCCCCATCCCTGGGGGGATTGAAAAGCCGTGTAGCTGTGGCGCTTGGGGACATGGGTTAGTGGTGGCCTTGGCAGTGCTGGGTTAGCGGTTGGACTCAATGGTCTTGAAGGTCTCTTCCAACCAAAACGATTCTATGATTCTATGTGACAAGAGAAAATGGGAAGCCACTTAAAGCCAAACTTTCTTGTTTGCAAGTACTGACAGCCTTTGCAGAATTACAGCATTAATTTACAAACTTTAATAGCTTCCCGAAGCCATGACGTCCTCTTTAGCTCATGAGTTTCTTCTCCAGCTCTAATGTGACCTGTGATGTGGTTCTAATATAGACTGGTATTGTCTAATGCTTTGCTGAGAGAACACAGAAGTGGGATTGTGAAGATGAGATTTCTTCTAAATCCTTGTCAGAATTTAGCAACTATGTTTATTTCCAAATTTCTTTTTTACCATAGAACAAATGGATATTTCTACACTTTATACACCACAGAAATGTCGCAACAATAGGTGAAACATACTGATATCTTTGATAAAGAAAGAGTAATTCAGAGAGCCAACAGTCTGTATTGAGAGTTGTCCAGTGGCAATGACTATTCTTAGAGCAAAAATATTTTAACGACTAGTTTAAAAGGTGCAGAACTGCATCATCATGAACTGCATCACAGAACGGTCGCTTCCAAAACTGAGGAGTGACACTGGCAAGGCTCTGCCTCATTCAAGATGTTAATGACCAGCTGCGCTTCAGGTGTCAAGTAACTACACGTACCAAAATAAAGTTTATTTCAACTTTCTGATCTTTTAGAAAGACACAGGTACTGTAATTGCAAAATGAATATTTAACTGTCTCATTCTTTGAAAATTAGCATTCAAAGCCTGTCATCCACAACGACAGTGCCAGCCATCTTGTCCCAAGACGAGGGAGAGAAGAGGAGCAAGGCAGACTAACGAGGGCTTTCTGCTAGGTCAGGGCACAACAGTGGAATGATGAACTGAAAATTACCGAGGAAAGAAAACTGCCTAAAAAATTTGCTGGCATTTTTCTGAGAGAAATTAATGTGCTGGAGAAAATTCAGGAGAGGGAACAATTACTGGAGAAGGGAGGGAGGGCAGGGCTGCTCCTCAAGTGTGGGAGGTACTGGGGAGCAAATGAACCAAATGCAGGACTTGTCCTTGGAACTGGCACAGGGTAAGAGTGAAAAAGTCAAGGTGAACTACAAGATGAACTGAAGACGAGATCACACTCTATGGGCTCTTTTACAAGAGCGAGAAAGGTCTCTGATAACATCCTGGGTGAATCAGGAGTCTTATTCTTAAAATATGCCTCTGCAATTTTAGACAGAGCTAGTCCTCTCCCAGATGCTGAACAGGCTAGGGACATCTACAGTGGGACAACAGCCTAGCAGGAGCCTTCTCCTCTTCTGATCTAAAACACAGTCATAGTCTAAACCATGCATAATAATAGAGAATCATAGAAACATAGAATGGTTTGGGTTGGAAGTGACCTTAAAGATCATCTAGTTCCAACCCCCCTGCCATGGGCAGGGACACCTTCCACTAGACCAGGTTGCTCAGAGCCCCATCCAACCTGGCCTTGAACCCTGCCAGGGATGGGGCAGCCACAGCTTCTCTGGGCAGGGGCCTCACCACCCTCACAGTCAAGAATTTCTTTCTTGGATCTAATCTATGTCTCCCCTCTTTCAGTTTGAACCCATCACCCCTTGTCCTGTCACTGCATGCCCTTGTCAAAAGTCCCTCTCCAGCTTTCTTGGAGGCCCTTTTAGGTACTGGAAGGCCGCAATAAGGTCTTCCCAGAGCCTTCTCTTCTCCAGGCTGAACAACCCCAACTCTCTCAGCCTGTCTCCATAGCAGAGGGGCTCCAGCCCTCGGATCATCTCCGTGGCCTCCTCTGGCCCCGCTCCAGCAGGTCCATGTCCTTCTTGTGCTGGGGCCCCAGCGCTGGAGGCAGCACTGCAGGGGGGTCTCCCCAGAGCGGAGCAGAGGGGCAGAATCCCCTCCCTCGCCCTGCTGCCCACGCTGCTGGGGGTGCAGCCCAGGACATGGTTGGCTTTCTGGGCTGCGAGCGCACAGTGCCGGGTCACGTTGAGCTTCTCATCAACCAACACCCCCAAGTCCTTTTGCTCAGGATGGGAAAGATCAATATTTGCTCTAGGGCACTGGGGAGAGAGAAGGAGCCTGAAGCGGAGGCAATCCCAGTAGTGTGAGAAGCATGACTCATGAGGGGAATACAGCTTCAGATGGAAAATTGTTACCAAAAAGATAATTAATTGGTCACTATTAAATTTTGTACCAGCTGATTGACAGCGTGGGAGAAAGGACAAAGCCAGCTTCCCAGGCTGCCTCCCCGTGTAATAGATGTGCATATTGTGACAGTGAGTGTTGTGGAAAGGCTGTGTCTGAAGATCCATAATTTCACAAGTTTTGCGTGGTCTTTGTGAGTATAACTCTGCTCCCCAAAGCAGGGCCAGTATTTCCTTCCCAGGCTTCCTTCAGAGGAACTCAGCACAGCTTGACTATCTCCATCGTATGGGAAAGGGGCATAGCTAGCGCTGTGCTCCTGGGTGTTTGCACAGATGGTCTCTTCGGGCTTTCCGAGGTGTAACATGAAGAGCACTGGAGGCACTGCGTTCAGATCCTGTTTGATCTGTTTAATTCTGTTATGCAGAGCTCATTGAATTTCGTATTTACAAGTTTTATCTGGTGCTTCATAAACACAAAGCACCTCCTACAAAAGAAGATATTAGGGAAAGTTGTACCAATATAAAATTTTAGAAGCTTCGTTCCTTCCGTGGAAATTAATACAGATTTACACCAGCGTTGCTGCTGAGGGGAAATCGTGGCCCACAAGGAGGATGCTGGAATTCCCGCTGTGAAAGGAAGAGTTCCAGCAAAAATGCAGGGTAAGTTATACCAAGTAATGTCCTGGGTTCAGCTGGGATGGAGCTAGTTTTCTTTCCAGCAGCTACTGTGTTTTGGATTTAGCATGTCAAGGATGTTGATAATACACTGATGTTATTAGTTGCTGCTCAGCAATCAAGAACATCTTCCAACTTCCCAGGTTTTGCTGATGTGCAGGTGCAAAAACCTGGGAGGGGCAAAGCCAGAATAGTTGACCCAAACTGGCCAAAGAGAGTGTTCCCTACCAGAGACGGCATGGCCGGGATAAGGGAGGGTCGGCCGGTGGGGCACTGCCCTTTTTTCATTCATTCGGGCCTTTCTGCATTCGTTCATTCGGCTGTTGGTTCCCTCGCCTGCTCTCTCTGGAACTGGCTGTTCTGGGATAGCTGGGAGGGAATATCCCTGCTCCCTGCTTGCTGCTCGGGACGGGCTGTGTCCATCGTCGGGTCACCGGGTGGTGAGAAATTGTGCATCGTTTGTTTTATATATTCTATTATTAATAATAATATAATTATTATTATCTTTTTCTTTGCTGTCCTAGTAAACTGTTTTTATCTCAACCCACGAGTTTCCCTTTCTCTCCGATCCTTCTCCCCACCCCACTGGGGATGGGGGGAGTGAGTGAGAGGCTGCATGGTACTGGATTACCAGCTGGGGTTAAACCACGACAGTAATCAGGAATACGAAATGAAGAAATAGAAATATATATGGTTTTTGAAAGTTATTTCTCTCTGATTAGAACAAATTATTCGGGAATACTCTATAAGGTAATTAAGCACCTGTCAGATCAGGAGGGTTCAATGCAGAAGACTGCGGACGTAGCTGTGTCCAGACGCTGCGTTCCTATGTTACGGTTAATTTAACATTGCATTTACATTAAAAAGGTGTCCTGGGGTGTCCCCAGCCTGTCCCCTTTCCTGACTGTGGCGGAGCGGCACCAGAAGACCCGCTGCCACGACACAGGACATCAGCGGTTCCAACACAGCGGAGGGGAAGTGCCGACTGTAAGGTAGGGTGTCAACAGTCAGCGTGTTGCTCATCAATAGCTGCTGATTTCTGAAGGGTACAAAGTGAATGCTCCAAAATTAGTTGTTGGAAGACGACATTAATGCATAGGGGAAAAAAATGTCAAAGGAGAAGACATTTAAAAACAAAACACCCCACCCACGAGTGCTTTCTCCATGCAGAACACTCTAGGTTAAATTTTTCTGCCAAGAGTAACTCATCAACATCTTTCTTCAGCAGCAATGAATTAATAGTTCAGTTCTTCAGGCAAATGCATAAAGCTTGCTTTTGATACTTAATATTTAAAAAGCACCATCCGCAGCTGTTGCTTTGGCCCTTGGTAGCTCCTTTTTCTGTGCCCACTGAGTCACACTTTGTCATACAAAGTACCTATGGAATATCACCCTTTGGCCATGTAGCTGCGTTTGTAGCATCCCTGTTGGAGCTTGATGGAAGCGAGCGGAGTCCCTGAACAAGTCAGAGCATCCATAGCAGAGGATTAGAGCCTGCATCTTTACAGGGGAAGGAAACCCACCAGTTCACCACCATGTAGTTGAGAGCATGTCCTCCTGGGAAGTGGGAAAAGAGAAAAAAAACCTGTTGCGAAACCAGTTTATAATACCCGAGCATGAACATCTTGAAATATACTGGTTGCATTTTTGGTTTAGAGAAATACAAGAATGCGCACAATGGCCAGTTTCACGTGCTGCAGACCTGGGAGCAGAAGTGGGTTTTGAAAACTGGGGATCAGGAGAGCTACAGTGCCAAAGAAGAGCCAGATCTGAAAAATTCTCATAGGCTATAGCTTGTGTTTTTCTGCTCTCCTGAACACAAAGACCTTTCTAGAGTTTTTTGTTGTGTTTTTTTGTTTGTTTTTTGTAAAAAATAGTTTCTTTGCCTACACACTCATAAAGCTATTTAAAAATCCCCCTCTTTTACTGCTTTTTCTGTGACCACAAAAAAAAAAAAACCAAAACCCACGTAAAATCAATTTTCATTTAAAATTTTACAATTTTCATCCACGGGATTTTTCGAGCTGATCAATGTTTTTTAATTAGCTTCAGCTCACCTTGTAGTTTCCATTTCAGTCATGTAGAAAAATTTGTAACTGCAACACAGGGAGGTCCACCAAGGTGGAACCTGTACCTGCTTGAGAGGGCTTTGTCTCATTTGTGTCTGGCGAGCTCTGGGGAGGCCCATGATCGATAAGTGAGTGGTAATAAAGGAGGAAATAAGTTGTAGTTTGATGCTATGGAGTACAAGGTGCGTGGTGAGGCTGCACCTCAAGTGCTGGGTTCAGTTCTGGGCCCCTCACTCCAAGACAGACACTGAGGGGCTGGAGCGTGTCCAGAGACGGGCAACGGAGCTGGGGAAGGGGCTGGAGCACAAGTGCTGTGAGGAGCGGCTGAGGGACCTGGGGGGGTTTGGCCTGGAGAAAAGGAGGCTGAGGGGAGACCTTCTCGCTCTCTGCAACTCCCTGAAAGGAGGTTGGAGCCGGGGGGGTCGGTCTCTTCTCCCAAGGAACAGGCGACAGGACAAGGGGAAACGGCCTCAAGTTGCGCCAGGGGAGGTTTAGGTTGGCTATTGGGAACCATTTCTTCCCCGAAAGGGCTGTCAGGCCCTGGCACAGGCTGCCCAGGGCAGTGGGGGAGTCCCCATCCCTGGGGGGACTGAAAAGCCATGTAGATGTGGCGCTTGGGGACATGGGTTAGTGGTGGCCTTGGCAGTGCTGGGTTAACGGTTGGACTCAATGGTCTTAAAGGTCTCTTCCAACCAAAATGATTCTATGATTCTATGAAAGCCACGGAACAGTGACCTCCTAAAGCTTCACCAGCCCAGGAGATGATGGTCTTGGCTCACGTACCCACAAACAAGAAACACAGGGTACAGGTCTAGATGGAAATCTTTGCATCTCGCAGCCTCTCGGTAATATTTTTGCTCCAGAATTACAGCTCACATCGTATATCATCAATTTCTCCACATGAAGAGAAAGCATTGCCACATTTGGAAGAGTAAAAATTGCAATTCATTATTGAAGATACCTATTGAATTGCCCTACATTTCTTTTGCCTTTGTTACTGGTTATTAGGATATTTGTGGGTAATCAGCAGCTATTCCATTTGCACTCAGCCAGGGTTCCTGCCCTGTCCAGGCAGTAATGTTGCAATCAAGTTTTTGTGACATTACCCATTTGTCACCATGGGAACAATTTTGAGATCACAAACATGGGCTGTGGCATTAATGAATAAATAAGGAGGAAAAAGTGCTGATAATAAAGCAGGCATTAAAAAACTTTGCAATCAGCAGTAATAACAATAGGAAAAAAATGCATGACAGACAATAAATGAGAAAATTCTCAGCATTGCAGTTGGAAAACTCTACTCGGGTCCTGCACTGTTTCTGTGCAGTTGGCCGAGATGAATCTTCATGAGGCTGCCGTCTGCCTGGGAGAAAAATAGCTGCTGATCAGAGCTTCATTTTAAAGGATGAATTTTCATTACAAGAGTAACATTTAACCAGCATCAGTTTCCAAAATCTTGTGAAGAGAAATGTAAACCTGAAAATGACCACGAACAAAAATATTTTCCTTTCCACACTTGATTTTTAAATACTTAATACTGATGGATTGGTTTTTTTATTGTTTGATGAAGTGAAAAGAAACCAAGTAGGAGCCTCAGGCTAAAATAGCTTCTTATCTTAGTAGGAGAGTTTTATTATGACTGGATTTCTACTCTGTGTGTCTACAGGATATAACGAACCTTGGCCGCTGGTCGGTGATGTAGCAAAGCTGTCACGTCCCTACAGGCAGTGATGCTTATTGTTCCTGGAGCAGGCTGGACCTCTTTCTTAGACCGGTTCTTCCAAGGTCTTCAGCATCCAGACCAGGCCAGTGGGTCAGGGCTGCACCCCAGACCGCGGCCTCGGTGATGCTCCTGGGCTTTGCAGTTCTTCCCGCATCCCTGCGCGCGCCCGGGGGAAACGCTGGGCAGGGGGAGACGTGTTTGCAATGGAATCCGTGTCACAAGCGTGTTCAGCTGCACCAGCTGAAGGGCCTGGTGGCAGCCGGTCCGGGCGGTACACGTCGATGGCACACCTCCGCGAGCCAGAGCCGACGTGGGCACTGACGAGAGGGCTACGCGGCACTGACGAGAGGGCTACGCAGCCCATCCGCAAGGCGTTTTAACGCTGGGTTCGGAGTCTGGTTCAAATGCAGTGGGAAGTTGTAAGCTGCTTTTTCCTCTCCACCAGCCATCGCTCCCAGCTTTGCTGAAGACACTGTGATCACTGGGGTTTAAGGACTTTCACAGCAGCAAAAAAGGCCGTCTGCTGGCTTGTTTGATGCACAAAGGCGTCCCTCCTCCCTGCCGCTGCCCCGGCCACCTCGATGCTCCTGTCCAGCACTGCCTCTTAATTTCTCATTATGAAATAAGGCAACCAGTTCATGCCACAGATCCTTTAATTCATTCCCGTGGGCAAACATTTACAAAAGGCTTGTGGTTTTTGGCTGTCAGACAAGCCATGGAAAGCTGGTTTTACTGACAGTGCGTTTAGTGAAGGTCCTTTCTCCCATAGGGAAGAGAGAGAACAACCACGTTGTCCAGCTCTATTAGGGTAAAGACTTTTAATCAACGGATTTTCATCAAGAAGGTAGGCAGGATAAACCACATAACTAATATATTTGGCTGTCATGCCAAGGCCCAGATAATGTCCGTTGGGGATGTGAGAGGCCAGGGAGGACAGGAAAACATTAATACTGACAATTATAAAACTCAATTATGCCAAAGCATAGAAGAACAATGGAGCAAAAGCAGCTTCTGGGGCTCATATGGGATGAGCCCTAACAGCACAATGGAATTATGTCTTCCCTGCAGTTCATTAACAGTTGGCGTTAACAATAAGGACACAGATGTCACATGAACTCCCGCATCATCGAGTTCAATGTCCTGATACTTCACTGCTTCATTGTGAAATCCCTTCTGTAACTTATCCAACACAGAATAAGCACAGTTCCTACCATCCCTGCAACAACGCCAACTCAGCGCCCGTACGTGCCTTGTGCGAGGAAGCCGGGCGAGCGCAGGAGCTGAGCCTCCCTGCCGCCTCTTCTCCTGGAGGTGAGGAGCCTGTAGACCAACCGCCTCCAGCTTTTTTGAAAGCACCAGTGCAAAACCGCCCTTCAAGTCCTTGGCACCACTGCCATGATCCTCAGCGCCCCATAAACATTTCAGAAGATTTTGCAATAAGCCAAATTGCCTCCTCACAACCATTTTTCTTGGCCAGCCCCACAAACTTCAGTAGCTATTCAGCCAAGGTTGGTGTCTTCTTTCCTGGATTAGGCCACCTGGCCAAATAGGCAGTGGAGCTTCATCCCCGTCTCCATCCGTGACTGTGCAATCTTTTGCAAATGTCTTTCACAGGAAATTTAGAGATAAGTCGTCCAACTCTGCAAACAGGTCATATGTTGATTAAATGAACAGATATTACTGGATGTATTTTATTGTTCAGGTACACAAATTGCCAAAATCACACCTTTAAATATACTCAAATCTAGAAATCACATTTGGAAAATCCATCTATCAATATAGCAGAGAAGTAGCGACCTACTCTTGGCTTTTGTATTTTTCATGCTTTTCTGAGGAAGAAAGGAACATGAACGACCTTCAAATCATACAGGGAAAATCACTTCTCTCAAATGTCTAAACAACAGTGTATGTAGAGTTATCTGTGCTGGACAGAGAAATTTCTGCAATATGCACTCAGTGATATTGATGTAATATGCTAATATCCATAGCTTATTTTATACGTCTTCTCTTTAACCAAGTTAGCATGGTAGTCCTCATGTGCATCATATTTCACCAGAGCAAAGAAATGTGACTTTATTTCCCATTATCCCTATTATTTGACAATTTATTTCTTTCAGAACCCTCAGAATTTTTACTCCTGAGGATTTGCTGCTCTTAAATTTCTTTTTTTCATAGGTTCCTCAGAGAGTTCAGTCTCTGTCAAGGTCTCATTCTAAGCTCCCATGACAAGCGCCCTTGGATAAAGAAATTTTGCATTGTATTTTAAATGGAAAGGCGAATCAAACCCCCATCATTTCACTTTCCAGCTACTTCACCGTCCTTCAATTAATTAATTTCCCCTTCCTTATCAAGAGGTCCCATAGTCATCCAGTAATTTTTCTTGTTACTAGGATTTTTTAATAACTGTTATTTTTTTTTATCCAAAGCTGTTTATGATGTAAGTGAAGTTTTGAAATTGTCAGCTTCTTTTGGTGACAAGAGTGTTACTGTATATCACATCGGTTGGGAAGGTCCTACTCTCCTGCAAAGAAAGGCTTGCAAGTTCAGTGGAGTTTCCTCACAGGTCCTGGCGAAGCCTGCACACGCGAGGAGCTGGAAGGGACCAGCTGAAGCAACGTGTCCCCGGGCTTCGCGTCCGAGGGCAGAATCTGTCTCTTCTCTTTCAGATAAAACAATTGGGCCACAGGAAAATCATGTTGATAGCTGCTCACTTGCAATTTGATGGGATATTTTTAAGTAGTCATTTTTCCTTACAGTTCTATATTGTCTTGTCAGCATTATTTTTCTGCAGCTCCAGTGCACAAAGTTAATTGCAGTGTTGAACGGTGTCTTTTTAGAGTGCATGGCATCTTGCTCTACCATAGGTCTCCAGGAGATGTTTCCAAGCAAAACACGTACAAGTTCTAACCATTATTCATCCACGTATTTCCACCACCATTTGCACGCTCGTTACCTTACCCCTTCACTGCCTGTGGCTCGTTATTTCTGTTGCCGTTTCCCTTTTCTGCCTCCTCGTATGCGGTTTCTTTGGATGTGGTCTCCATGGCCGTGGCTGCTGAGCACTCCTTGGTCTCTCGCAGGGTGCCGTGCAGTCAACGTGACCTCCTCTTGCTTTGAGGGAAGTCCTTGTTGCACGTATCTATGACCAGATGCTCATTGCTCTGGTCCCAACCCTGCGTTAACACTCCAGGAATAAACATGACAGAGTTACATTTACACTGTGTGGGAAGAAATCAAAACTTTACACTGTTCATAAAAGTGCATCTATATAAATTATTGTTCCACCAAAAAAAAATAGTGATTCTGATAAAAATAATGCTGAAGTTATATGCTTTTAAAGTAGAAAGTAGAAACCTTGATGCCAAAGATATTTAATTTATTTTTATTGTTTAATGTTGAACCATCTGAACATCTTTGGGTTGCATAAATTTTCCACAAATATTAGTTTATATAATATTCTGTAATATTCATCATATCAGAAAAGATATAATCAACCTATTTGACCATTATTAAAATGTGAATTATATGCAATCCTCTCTCTCTTATTATTACAGTTCTTTTGTATTTCTTAAGCCACACAAAATTTAATAAATCTTTGCAGGACTTAATAAAGAGCAGAGGATTTATATATGTACTAAGACATTCATTTAGTCTTCATAGCTGTATTGAATTTATTTTCATCGGATTCCTCATCACCTGCTAGTTACCATATTTATTGCATTCTCTGCATTGGTTCTCAAAGCACGTCCACACAAAATGTTCTTGGAAGAATAGCTGTACAGATGTTGTGTTCATCAGGTGAACGTAACAAAACCGCTGGAGCAGCCAAGACGTTTGATTTAGAGTAATTGAGAGGTTGTGGGTTCAAGTTGCCGCTGTCCATCGCGTGAGAGCTCCTGGAAAGCTCAGTTACTTGCTCTTTTTTTCCAGAAAGGCCCTACTATTTCAAAGAATAACCAGAAAACTGCCTAAATTTTAGCAAGAAACACGCATGGCGTTTACATAGCAAATAGATTATTTGTGATGATTCAGACCCAATTTGTCACCCCTTAATTCCTCAACAATCCCAACGTGTAGGTTTTTCCAGAAAGGAAAAAGTTTCCGTCTGAAGCCACTTGCCTCTTGCGATGATCCCCAGACGGACCGTGCGACTGCTGGGGACCCGAGGGACCCGCTCTGCTTTTGCCACCCCAGTCTCTCTCCTTCAAACAGGGGACGTCGGGGACGAGTGACGGGACTGGCCACGTGCTCTGCTGTCTCCACGGAGAACAGCTTTCAGTAGCACCAAGGGTACAGGCCACGTTTGCAGCAGCCACTACGAGAGCGTCAGGCTGGCTCGACTGCCAGCTACTTTAGCCCTTCTGAGCAGTTATTTGTCACCATTCTTGAAAAATTTACCTTGTGAGGAGCAAAATATGGTGTGTCTACTCAGGCTAAAGTTGTATTTAAGGTGTCTTTACGCCCTAAGGCATGAGGGATCCCACTCCCCACCAGCTGCAGGAACAAAAATAGGTTCTACTTGTAAGGTGAAATTCTCTCCAACGTCAACTCTGGCACTTTCTTCATCAAATAATACTATTTTTCTTCCTTTTCCCCCCTGGCATACAGGGCTGGACCAAAAACCCCTCTGGAAGGGAACCAGCGGTCAGTCCCTGTCTGGTGTGGGGTCAGCTACACTTACAATGATTCAGTCACGGCACTAGAAAATGTATTAATCGCCAACTATCTTAGCTCTAATTAGCAATGGAAAAAAAAATCAGATTACCTGTGTAAAACTCTTCTCGGCTGAATCATTTCAGATCAAAACTTCACCTACCGCAGCCCCCTGCCCTCAACCGCAGCCAACAGAGATGGTTGGGTAAGAGTACAACACAGCGCAACGATGCGGTGAGGCTTGCCGAAAACATCTTTTTTCTTATTTCCACCGACTAAACTTGGCATCTGGGACGAGGTTTGGCATACACAGAACGCTGAATGCATTAGGATACATGTGTACGAGAACAGACCGTAATACCGCGGCAAGGTTTTAGTTAGCGATCGTTCTGCTGGTATGCGGTTAAGTGGTGCCCTGCTCTCCTGTGAAAGCCCTGGAGGCCTTCACATGACCACATTTGTATTACTTGAAGAGGTAACCCTAAAAATAAACCACCTACTGTACAAACGTAACACCACTGGGACAGGTCATGTTTTGAACTGTGTAAAATTCTCTTGAAACCAGTAACTTCTTTGCCTGTTTTATCCAGATGTCTGGCATTAAACACTTTTGGGCAATTCCTAATTTTTCCTATTTTTTTTAATACTGTCTGTCCACGAAGTGCTATTTATTTATTTATCTATTTATTTGTCTTTTTTTTTTCCTTTTTTGTTTTTTCTTTTTTAAATTTTGCTGCCTGTCTGCAAAGATACAATCCCAACTCAGGAAAAGAAAGAGTCAAAATATTGACTGAAGCAGTACCAACAGAAACACAGAGAATATTGCTTGTGGTTGTAAAAAAGCAGTTTTATTTGGAGAAAATGCAACTCTGCTAACGCTGTGGAACTACACATCTGTCTAAGCATTTATAAAGCTGTTCCCATACCTCAGAGAAAGACTGCAACATGCCTCACTCACTGAAATAGAACAAATATGTCCTGGAAAATTGTATTAGAATAGCCCAGATGGAGATTGTCAAAATATAAATCTTTGTAAGTAACTGATATATATCTCAGGGAAAAAAGAAACAAACAGCACATGTAGGCCACTGCTAATGAATCACATTATTCATAATGCTGTTAATGACTCAGGCACGGATACCTTGTGTAATTAAATTATAAGGAAGCATAGTTGAAGCAGATGGAGCTTGTCAGAATTTGAATATGCTGCAAACTGCATTTCGTACTAGAAACAAGACTAATTGTGTTGTCAAGATTTATATTCTAGTACTATTTTATATCCTACAATCCAGCATTTCAGATTTTGTCTTGCCAAATAGCTGTGCCCTCTGCACATCAGCCCGAGAGCTGTTCAAATGACCTTTCTTGATTTTTTTTTTTCGCTTCAATGACATCTCCTGAATCCTTAGGTTAGCCTCCATTTCTGCGTTCAGCATAATATGGATAGGAGTGATATCGGAGTAGAAGGTTTATTCCAAAGAGCTGTACCAGCTTCCAGTGCAGGGATCCCCCGGGAGTACACGAAATTATTCTGATAGTAGCAAAGACCGCAGAAGTAACACCATGCTAGATACACCGACAAGAAAGTGTTATTAAACGGTTTTGGAAGGCAGACACCCAACTGTGCCCATCTTTCTTCCAGGCAGACGTAACCGAGTAACCACCACCGACACTCTCCAACAGCCCCAGTCCCTCGGGGTCCGCGACTTGTTGCCAGTACTCGCACGGGGCTGGGGGCGAGTTGGAGTGAGGACCCATGAGCCCCTTCCCCGCGGATGCCACAGCGCAGGACAGTGCCTTCCCTTCAGTGACCTCTGACAGAGGAGAATCGCTGCCTGGCCAAGGATGCAGAACAGCAACTGCAGCAATTCTGGATAGAAAAGGGAATCTCATTTTTGGTCAATGTGTGTCCTTTCAGTCTGCCTCTCTGTCCTATGTCCTGTGTTCAATGGATAGTCTTAGAGTACATGAAAACAAGCACACTCAGTCTGGAATGAGTATTCAAAAAGCGTTGCTGCGTAGGGGCACTCGAGGTGTTTTACGTGGTCCTTGTCCATGGTCAGATCTCTTCTGACCTCCTGTACATTATAGACCTTTACATTTCACCTACATACCTCTACACAGAGCCCAGAAAATTCGGGTAAAACATACCATTTTTGTGCTCGTGAGACTAAACAAGGGGCACTGAGGTGTAGCGGTACTGAAGACTCTGGAGGAGACGTGACTACTTGAGATATGAGGAGATGTAGGACCTACACTTAGAGGAAGGCAAAACCCACCACAACTGACACTGGTAAAATTCTTACTAGAAACATCCCGTCGAGCTTTCGTCTGTGGCCAGCCACCCGAGAGCACCCCACACCTGCTGCTGCCCTGTGCCTGAAAACTGGAGAAATTTAAAAGAGATCCTCAGCTAGTTCCTCTAAGACTCACAGGTGCTACGGAAACGTTTAATTTTCCTTTGCTGACTCCTACCTTATCAATGCTGAAGTGGAAAATGGAAATATCTACTGAACGATTCTTCCTTTTCTACATCACCACTGAAAGGGTTACAGTCTGTATGTAGCAATGATCTATATGCAAAACCTGGCCTGGAGGGGGTTTTTGCTAATAATTTTAGTGACTGTTTATTATTTTTAATCCTGTTAGGGATTTCACCACTAACTTACCTTCCCCAGCCAGTCACTTCCCTTTTCAAACTTTTAATTTATTTTCTTTGCCATGTTATCATAACTCTACGTATTCTTTTAACCAGGACAGTTTTTCAGCCAATTTTGAAATCATGAACATCTAATAGGATATTTTTAAAAATCACTGTCTTTGTACTTCTTACTTTAAATACATGCCCCCAGCCTATGCTGCCAGCAGCTCCGTAAGCTTTGGACCATTGGTTTTGGAAGGCACAAGTCTATGATGTGGTCTGAGTTAGGGTCACACCTGGTGAGATAAACACACAGGTTCCATCAGCCACCAGCCAAGGATCTATGGATAAGACACTTGGGAGCCCTCAGCCTGAGACATGGACCACAAGGAAATGTCTGAGAAGTGTGTGTGGACACCACAATCTTGCCAAAAGCTGGGTTGCTCCCATGGCTCTGCCAAAGGAGACCTCCCTGGGCACTGCTCCCTTTGAAATCTTGACTCAGAGTCATCATAAGGTCATTTCTGAATACCGAAAGGGCATCTCTGTTGCATTTTGTGCCGTGGTACTGTGAGACATCTTAAATAAGTATCCCTCTGATGCTGCCTCACGTGACATTTTCAGAAGCTGAAAAGTGGGGGCTTATGTGAAGCTACCATATGGTAATCGTGATCAGTGTTTTGTTGTCAAATTCAGAGGACATTTCAAATGAATTCCCGCAGGATTTAGTCTTGGGTTCAGTTCTATTCAATACCTTCTGAACAGCTTGCATGACAGACTAAAGGACGTGCAATTTGTGGATCGTGGCTATGAAGGACCGCGAGAGCTTTGAAGTTAGGATCAAAATTTTGAACTGGACCAATGGAGCAAGAAGCAACCCAGCCAAGACAAGGGCCGTGGTGCGCTCTTAGGAAGGAAAAGTCGGAGAGTCGAGTAGAAAACCGGCATTTCCTGATGCAGAGCAGTGTGGGGTCAATGGGGTTAGGACCAATACCAGGGTTAGCAGGAGAGATGTGTCCGAGCACATGCGCACACGCACACAGGGCAGTACAATTCCATATGCGGGACCTGGGGACCTGGGAACAGATCCTGGGATCGGGAAGGGACCGTGAAGGCTGCTCCCCTTCCCAAAAGCAGGGCATGCTGATGCAGAGATGTGAGATCACTCATTAATGCAGATTTTCACAGACTCGTCGTGTAATTTATTCCTCCTCCTTTCTTCCCCCACGTAAGACTCACTCATAGCATATGAATCTAATGAAATCAGAAATAATTAATATTTACCCGTTCTGTTTTGGGACTCTGAGGTAACTTTAGGAAGAAGTTGTCCTTCTTCCATCCCTCTGATGGCAGCAGGTCATCCAGTTTGTAAACCTCAGCCTCAGGCACATCGCTGCGGTGATGGAGTCCTGGGCGTGCTGGGAGTTTTCTCCCTGCGAGGCTCCGCGTCCCCGACCTCGCAGCCTCCTTCCCTCTCCTCCCCAAACACAGGTTTGCAGCTCCTCGGTGCTTTTTTTGGTTGCTCAGACCACAGACTGCTAAGACGTATCTAGCCAGAGCATGTTTATAAATCATCCTTGTTTGGAGGGGAAGATGTACATACATTGTTGTACCATTTTCCTCATTTGTGGTTTTTTTGGGGTTGTTTTTTTTGGTTTTTTTTTTTTTACTTCCACATCTCTTAATTAAATCATGCATTTACATAAAAAAGTCTTACAGTCCAAGGCATAATCACCCCACTGCACAGAACAAGTCACAGCCTGCACCTAGATTATTACACAGCTATTCCATATTAAATTATATTCACGGCCATTAAAGGGGAAAGAAAAAGCAGTATTGAGGAACACGTGGCTGTGCAGGATGGCAATAGCCTTCCAGAAGGCATGACAAGATCCACAAGGTCGTTTGCAATTCACCATGCCTAATTAAGTTGTTCTCGATGTTAACAGCTGAAAAGCCATTCAAAGTAGTTTATGTATCAGCTTTGTTAAGCAGAATATTAGCTGTACGGGGCTGAAAGCAAATAATGTGCAAGGGAAAATTCCTCACATCTTAAACAATCAGAGCCTGGTCTAAAGAAAAGCTGGTTATAATGATTCCTTTCTGTGCTGGCTAGCAGATTTCGTACGGGGAAATACACTTTACCGTGCCAGCTCAGGGGGCCTGACAAAGCCAAAACAGCTTTTGCCCTGTTCCATCTCTGAAGAAAAGAGGCCAGAGAGGAGTTTTGCACAGCTCCTGCTGTTTCTCGTTACAGCCGAGGGGGCTGCCTGGAACCACGACCTAATATTGGGGTAAACCAGCAAAATTCAAGCTTTTCATGTTGGTTGTCTGAACACACAAAATACCATTTCCATCACTACCTCCTTATTCTTTTGAATGTGTCAACATGCTTTGGAAAAATGTATAGGGAACTCCAAAATTAAGCTCAACACTGAAGAGACCAGGCTGTACATTTGATCCATTACAACACCCCTAAAGTTTAACTCCCTTCTTATGCTCTGCTCACGGCAGCTACAAGGAATAATTTTCTTTGCCTGAATGCTTTTTTTTCCAGGCATTTCATTTCAGTTGAATGAAAAAGTGTTTCTCCAGAACTGAAATTGTCTCTGGGAATTTTACCCTCCTCCTAATAACAAAGATGATCTTACTGAGACATTTACTTTCAGGTCTTTGAGAACTGAAATAGAATATTTTTATTTTTTCAGCCCAGTTGTCATCTCTGCACCGCTTCTACTGCACCAAGTCCCCAAAGTCTCCCCAAATTCCCAGGCATGTGATTTTTCCCGCATTCCTTCCAGGAGAGCCCATATTTCTCTGCCGCGGGCGGCTGGGGAGCGATTCCCGGGTGCTGCGTGGCTGGGCTGCCGAGCCTGTCCCCGCGGCAGACCTGGAGCCAGCAGACTGCTTTCCCCGGGCGACCGCCCTGAATTTATCCGGTGAACTGCAATTGAAATGAACTGAGTAGTTCTGCTCTAAACCAAGACATTTAGGCCATCTCAGTAGACAGTACGGGGACATTTAGCAGGAAAATGCCAGAGATTCATAAATTCGCTTTGTTTTACACAATGCAGAAAATGAAATGTCTCTCTGCCTGTACAAAATACAGTCAGCTTGTCCACACTATTTCCCTTCTTCAAATGAATCACTGTGACACAGGAAAGGCCAGCCGTGGTAGAGAAGCCCAAATCCAATTGCCCATTGTAGTTAGTGCATATTGTAACTTATTTAATTATTCAAATTGAGCTGTCCATTTGAGAAGAGAATAAGAAATGGATAAAGCATAGAGATTAAAAATAGTCTAATAAGTAATTATTGATCAAATTCCGACCAATCTGCTGTTTGCGGTTTTACTTCTGGTTTCTAGAACCAGCATTTCTTTAAAGTACAAAAAAATATTCCAAAAATGAACCACTGTTTTTGTTCCCTTTCCTAAGTAACAATGGATTGTATTTCACAGTCAGCGGCAGGACTTCAGGAGTTTATATCTGCAGCTGTTCACTGCAGCTCCACAGCCTCGTCTGACATAATTCAACGTCGCACTTGTGACTTCGGTGGAGCCGTGCGTATTTACACCACCTGACAGTCCTGCTTGCAGATTTTTACGAAGGTCTGAGCTCTGAAATCCCGCAGGATACCATTTTTCCTTTGCCAGCCCCCTCCACCGTGCTTCGGAGCCCGCGCGGTGTGTATGCGACAGGGAAACATGCCTCGCTGCCTTTGGCGTAGGAGTTCTACGCCGGGCTGTGCCGAATGTTGCGTCCAGCTGCTGCAACTGATGCAACGCACAAATCCAGAGCTGCAGAATCGATGGTTCAGGTGGCTCGCTCGCGGCGTAAGCGCTAAAATAGCGGCAGCAGTTAGAAAATGCCAGACCCAGTGATGTGCTGCCTACTTTTGAATTATTCGGGATATCACTCTCAACGACCACAACACAAGTGGTGTCCCCAGGGCTCAGTATTGGGGCCAGTTCTGTTCAATATCTTTATCAATGATCTGGACGAGGGGATCGAGTGCACCCTCAGTCAGTTTGCAGATGACACCAAGTTGGGAGGGAGTGTTGATCTGCGGGAGGGCAGGCAGGCGCTACAGCGGGACCTGGACAGGCTGGATCGATGGGCCGAGGCCAAGTGTATGAGGTTCAACAAGGCCAAGTGCTGGGTCCTGCCCTTGGGTCACACCAACCCCAGGCAGCGCTACAGGCTTGGGGGGGAGCGGCTGGAAAGTGCCCGGCGGGAAAGGGCCTGGGGGGGGTGGTCGGCAGCGGCTGAAGATGAGCCAGCAGCGTGCCCAGGTGGCCAAGAAGGCCAACGGCAGCCTGGCCTGTATCAGCAATGGTGTGGCCAGCAGGACCAGGGCAGGGATCGTCCCCCTGTGCTCGGCCCTGGCGAGGCCGCACCTCGAGTGCTGGGGTCAGTTCTGGGCCCCTCACTCCAAGACAGACACTGAGGGGCTGGAGCGTGTCCAGAGATGGGCAACGGAGCTGGGGAAGGGGCTGGAGCACAAGTGCTGTGAGGAGCGGCTGAGGGACTTGGGGGGGTTTGGCCTGGGGAAAAGGAGGCTGAGGGGAGACCTTCTCGCTCTCTGCAACTCCCTGACAGGAGGTTGGAGCCAGGGGGGGTCGGTCTCTTCTCCCAAGGAACAGGCGACAGGACGAGAGGAAACGGCCTCAAGTTGCGCCAGGGGAGGTTTAGGTTGGATCTTGGGAACCATTTCTTCCCCGAAAGGGCTGTCAGGCCCTGGCACAGGCTGCCCAGGGCAGTGGTGGAGTCCCCATCCCTGGAGGGATTCAAAAGATGTTTAGACGAGGCCCTAAGGAATATGATTTAGTGGGGGACTTGGTAGTGATAGGTTAATGGTTGGACCCGATGATCTTGGAGGTCTCTTCCAACCAGAACAATTCTATGATTCTATGATTCTATGAAATCCCGTCTTTGAGAATATCCCCTGAAAATACGGCACCATATACAGGGGTCTATGGATGATGCGTCACCTCACTGGTGTGGAGGATGCTCTGAGGACGTGTGAGCTAAAAGCAAACCGGTTAATGTTAACACCTCAGTTTTCTGTTTTCATTGATCTCGGTCTTGACAGTGGAAAATGTGTTTTGCTGGTCACCTGATTTCGTGGCCTCTCGGAGCTTCAAGGGGAAAAAAAAGTTTGTTGAACAGTCCTGTGGTCTCAGCACTGGTGGGGTGGGCTCTGCCATACGCAAACAGTGCGTCCTACACCTGCTCTCACCCCCGACAGCCGCGGCTTCACAAGGCGCTTCACTGGTTGCCTTGAGTGTGTTCAAATGCCATTTTCACCTGCAAATGACCGAGCAGACTCTATATAAATTTTAAAGTCAGGGTTACTGCCCTGCATACGTGGCTAGCATCAGCGCTGTCTCTCCACAGGGAGAATTTCTTGTAGCACGGTTAGGAAAAAGCTGGAGTTGTTCACCGTCAGGTGCCCCCCCGTCAGTCCCTGCGGGATGCGCTTCGGTCAGAGCCCCAGTCCCAGCCCACCCGGGCAGCGCTGACGTGCACAAACAAAGGAGTACACAGCAGCGTGTGTAACGAGCAGAGAGCTCAGTAAGAACTGGGACATCAAATTTGCAGAAAACTGGAAGTACTTAGTCATGCTTTCTTTGGCCAAGCTCAAATTCATTGTGGGTCTGGAAAGGGAACCTGGACAAGTTCACTGACAAGAAGGAAGCCTCTGCCTCTCAGGGAGCTGTTGAAGCTGGAGAAGGGCAGCAGATATTCTCTTCCCTGCGTATCCCTTTTGGCCTCTGTCTTGAGACGGGCTACTGCACTATGTGAACTACTGCTCTGAACCGGCACATCGTTTCTTAAACTTTAGGTGTTATGCAGGGATGCAGTTATATTGCAACACGGTTACTGGAGTGGGAAGGGGAGAGGGAGAGCAAGAAATACAAGTGCATTCCTGTCAATTCCAATACACTGCCATAACATGCTCAAATAGTAAAACTACTATCTCCCTATGGTCAGTACGTGGAGCAGGGTGAGCAGGAGGAGCTCCTCCAGGGTCTCACCCAACTCTGTGCTGTGGTATATCTCCTGGTAAGGGATGGGCTTACTTTTCTGTAAGGGCAGGATTGGAGGGTTTACATTTATGTGAAAAAAAAAATCAGTTTCTAAAGTCATCAGCTGCACTAAAATCCTCCTGATGGTCGTTCTGCACCTGAGCCGAGTGAGCAAAACAAGGGGCCAGCTCCTGGCTCGGCTGAGGTTCCTTGTGCTCTGCTCTGGGGCAAAACTAAGGCATAAATAGGTGAAGTCAATGAAACTATGGAGGTTCATATGCATAAAGGCTCTGGGTTCCTACCTATGGACCAGCACCTGCAGCCAAGGTCATGCACCTCCTTGTACTTACTCTAAGAGCTGAATCCAGCCTTGCTACTCTCTAAATTACATGCTAGATGGGCTTGTTTTTAACCAACCTCTGTGCTTAAAGTACAATTCCCTCTCTTGCCCCTATCCTCTGGCTACTCATGTTCCAGGTGAAGCGACTTTATGCGAGGAAATAACTGGGATTTGATGAGGGAGGTGGCCACCAGCCAGGCTAGGAGGCCACAAGCTTACCTGCCGTGGACCTTTGATTAGCTTGGCGGTTAGTGACTTGCTGTAGCCTTGCACAGGATCTCAGCCTCCAGGGTGAGACCCAGCGTTGCTTTCGTGCCCTCACCCCAGGCCCATCGTCCTGTGGAGCTGGCAGGGAGCCCACTGCCACCTCCCGGCGCCTCCCCGGCTGTAAATTGCCTGGGTTGGCTCCCGTGTGCTGCATCCACCGTGAAAAATGAACTTTCAAATAAAGAAGAAATGCAGTCTTATAAATCTGTTGAGGAAAGGGAGAGGAATATACTTTGCACGTGCTTTGGTTGTAGAATAAGCGATTCAGCCACAAAGCTTTTCTTCTAAGAATAAAGCACTCAAGAAAAAAAGACATGCAGAAAACGAGAAGCCTGGAAAGGCACAACCGGCGCTTTTTCAGCTTGATGCTGAGCGATGGGTCAGAGTCACAAAACCTCCTCTCCCCTGCACTGCAGCTGCGCTCTCCGGCACACCGGGAGGTCGGTCAGCCTGAGCTGCCCGGTGCAGCTTCGCACGGAGCAGCGCTTCACCCAGCAAAACACGCTGGTCTCGTAAATGCCAGGTTGTGCCGTTTTTCAGGTCGTTCAGAGGAAGAGGAAATGGCCTTAATTTCTGAACTGTTATATTTCACTCATTATAGTTATTGTTTCTTGCCACGCTCATTTATTACAAATGCCAAATATTGTGCCTTGAAGTTGATTTTCTCAGCAATTCATCATTCCTGGAACCGCTTTGCTTTGCTTCCCTAATGTACAGCCCAAAGCTTGGGTGCTCTGAATTGCTTCTCCTTTGTTATTGACTTCACTTTTAGCGACAGCTTTTCAGCCAGGCCAGCGCTCCGGCTGCCCGATCATCCCCGAGTGCCGTAGCACGTCATGGCGTTGCGGGGGAGAAGCGGTCTTGAGGCTCTGACCCATCATTCAGCACTGAGCATTTACGTCTTTGCAGAAGCCTCATTTTCTGCCCGTATGCTTTGAGTGCAGTATCTTCAGGAGAAAAACGCTCTTTTGAGATGGTCAGTCAAGAATTATAGCTTCTTACCTTACCTGAGTGCACTTCTTGTACTTCTCTGTGTTTATTCCTTCCCTTTGAGGATGGATAGAGCAGACATTCATCGAGTAAAACCCTTGCCATGGGAAACTGTAATGTTAGCCTGAATGCCTGCAGTGTTCTGCATCCACCCCCAGCGATACCTTCCTCTGCAAGTGACATGTCCCCCTGCACGAGCAACAGGGCAACCGTCAGTCCTCAAGCAGCTTTCAGGGGAAACTTAGCCCTTCCCGTCCAAAACTGTTTCCGAAAACGGTTCAGCTGTTCCTAAATGGTGGAAGTGTCTCAAATCCATCAATCTGCTGTTTGTTTTTAAAGCAGGACTAGACGTCTTTGTTGTGCAAGTCGAGACAAATTCTGGGGGAAAAGAGTTAAGGGGTTTGGTTCCATCCGTACGCGTAAGAGTAGTTATGCTTTTATTTTACCTGACTAGATTAAAATTAAGGACATCTGCAGTCATGTTGCTTCAGGGTTAGCCTGGTGGATTTTCTCAGCCTGTTTAAGGGACCTCAGCCCACGCCTGGCATTATGCAGAGCTGCGGTTCTGTGTGCTCCTCACCGGCGGCGCCTGCGGGACAGCTGGAGAGGCTCGTCGGGATGGGCAGGACCGGTGACGCCTGCAGCACCCCGGGCTTTATCCCTGGAGCTGCCCAGCTGCGGGGCGCGAACGACCCCAGGCACCGCAGCACCTCAGCCCTTCAGAAAATTGCCCAAAATAGCAAATATAGCTATTTTAGATAAGAAAACGCCCGTGGAAAAAAAGCTAGAGCTACAGTTTCTTCTTTTTGTGGAATAACTTGTCAAATCTCCACCGGAGCCAAAGCACTGTTGCCGATCGCCCTGGGCGCTTCGCACAGAACTGGTTATTTCATGACGTCTCCTAAATCAGTTGGTGCCTAAACCATGAAAGTCATCGTTGCAATAACTTGTTTTAGTTTGGAGAGTAGAGTCTAATGAACTTTTTTTTCTTTAATTAGCACAATTTCTATCCTACACTACCCAACAAGGAAATAGTTGCAGGAAGACATAAATTATTAAAAAAGGATCATTTTGTCTGGCTTCTGCGTGACTTCACTTTAGACTTGATTGATCTAAGGTTGAACAAGAAAGTTTAGTCCACTGAAACCGCAATTATCAGCTGTAATGAGAACTACCCTGGTGTTGGACTGGGGTGTCTTTGTGCCAACTATGTTTTAATTTCAAATCAAACCTCTGCGTCTTCTCCCGAGGTCTGTCTGGCGCTGCCCGCAGGGCTCCCGCACACCAGCGTCAGCATGTTTCCCGAATGTTACCTTGCAAACATCATACGTGTGGGAATTGCTATGAAATAGAAATAGGCTTGGGCTTGTTCACATCCACCTGCTGTTTCCAAGATGAAAACACATAGGAAAGCAATTTAGAGTGACAGAACACTTTCTAATTTAAAAAAATTTGTTTTTTATGGAAGCCTAGAGCGTCAGATGAATTGTGAACCAGAGGAGAAACATTATGTTTTAGACGCACTAACATCTCCTGTATGGCACAATACTGTTAAATACCTCAGAGGTCCACCAGGAATCTAAAATTCTCCGATCAATTAAAGCAAGCTAATTCAAGGCAGCAGCATATGTCAGGTCTTTTCTAGAAATGTTTCCGTGATTTAGACCTTTTTATATACTGTATCTAAATTGTCAAATATTCCAAAGCTCTATTTTCTTTACTTTTGTGATTTTTTTTCCCCACGGACTTACCGAGACTTTTCCTGTGACCAGAAAAGACTCGTTTTGGTCTTCCCCCAACCTTTTGTAGCCTACAAGGTGTCGGTATTTCTTTTGCACGTTTGAAAAAACGCCATGGGGACAGAGAAATGCCTTTAGTGACACACCGCGGGTCACCTCCAGCTGCAGCAAGGGGCACGCATCGCCCCACGCCCGCTAACCACGCCGCTTCAACGAGCACCAGGTTTCCAGTCGGTTCTGACTTCCCCAACTTTTCACTAACTCAGGCAGAAATATATCTATTTCTCTGCTGCGCGGAGGAGTGCATCCCTTCCTAAATCAATGCAGTAAAACATAGGAAATATTTCCAGCCTTAACTTCGGCAAAATGACGTCCTCAGGCTGGCAGGGCTCCGGGGCACGGACGCTCCCCAGGCTGGGGCAGCTCAGGGCTCCCGGGAGCTAAGGGAGCACAAGGAATCCCGGAGCTGTAGGAAGGCTGCCAAGGAGCCCTGTTAGCGCCGAGGCTGCTTTGACTCAGAAGGATCAATAACACTTATTTGCAAGTGTTTAGAGTACATTATTTGCATTTGTGAAGGTAATGAAAAAACTATTGAATTTTAATTAGCGTTTTCTGGCTCTTCTGGGAGAACTCTGATTCAATCCACAGACACTTCCAGTATATTTCAAGACAACATTGTGGGCAAAATTCAGAATAATTTCTGATGTTCTGCCATTACAAAAAACACCTCCAAAGCATAGATTTCCATAAACTGCCCACTGCCACAAGTTATTACAGAAGCATAATAATGGGTCTATTGTACTATAAATTGTTTTGTCATTTTAAATTTCTGGTAACTGCTGAGAAGAAAAATTAAATAAATAAAATGACCAATTTTCTTTTATGAAACCAAGCTTTGGCTGGGAAAATGTTTTTTTTTCTACTGCACATAATAACATTTAGATAAATAGATCAGCTTTTTCTCTACCACATACTCCAGAATAAATAATTGCACTAAATGTCCGTGCAAATGTTTTAGATAGAAAAATACACAATGGGAAATAATAAATACTGTAAGTCAGAATGGTCACATCATGTAGGATCGCTATTCATCTGATGAGAATGGGTGTACCCTGAACGGGCTTTTCGGATAAGTAAGGTAGACAGAATAATACACAGATAGTTTAAAATAGGTCTTAAAAAAACCCCAGCAAGGGTGTGTTCACAGAAAAAGTGAAATACTTCAATTGCAATGAATGTTATTAATGTGTAGACAGAGTTGAGACATTCAGATTCCTTAACTGTTAGCTTCCCTCTTTCGATCCATTTATACCTTTAACTGTTCTTGGCTCTACACTCCAACTGGTTTTTAAGTTTTATCTTAAATACATGTTTCCAGACTAGGAATAAGTAAGAAAACTCTTTTTTATTGATCATAATTACTTCAGTAATGACAGTGAAGCGAAGATTTGGACCCATCAAGAATTCATCTCAACTTCTGGCAGGAAAAACATGACCCACGTGCATGTTCAAGCTAGCAACTCCCTCTGCCCGGCGTGGAAGGTCTCCAAGAAGGAAGAGCTTCAACAAGGCTGATGTGGTCCTTTCCAGTTCAGGAAAGCAAACCCCTTTCAGTCCAGCCTGGAGGGTTATCGAGAAGCTGGCAAGAATAACTGGGGCTCTGTACGTGTGTGTGTCGGTCTTCGGGATTAGCAAATATGTTCCTATAGAGAAGGTTAAACGAGAAGAAATAGCGGTGAAGTGTCCATCTGAATCACTCGGCCACACAAGAACAGGTGCTCTGAGAAGTAATCTCATCTGAAGACTAGCACTGCTTTAGAACGGCGAGAAAATAGAGTCAAACCCATGACGACAGATGCAAAGAGAGGCGAGTGTGACAGGTGATTGCCAAACGTAGCTCACGCCAGCAAACTGCAATAGCTTTTCCTGTAATAGCTAATTTTATAGGCAACAAAGCCATGGTAGGGCCCATATGTTGGGATCTCGGTGGGACTTTTACTGACAGGACTAGTCACAGAGAGATCACAGCGTAAATTCAAGACTAAGGTGTTAGTATAAAGCATACAGTGATATGATGGCCGTGGCCATGGGAAAGGACCAAATAGCTTTGTCTCAAAGCAGAGCACCTCTGTGGCCACAGCTCCGGTAGCCCTCGCAGGAACGACACTGGGTAGGGATGAGCTCACCCAGGGTTGCTCTGAGACCCGGTGCCTGATGAAACAGCAGGGCCCTAAGAGAAAATCTTGGCAAAGGGATGGGCAACAGCAGAGTACTCCTGTTTCCCAGTGCACCTCCACAAAGGGCATCCCAGCGGACCATGCCCCTACGCCTCATGCGATTTGGTCCCACAGACGAGCACAGATGGTTTGTGGCCTTTCCAGGGTGGAGTTAAGAACCGCAGCACAGAAGTTGGCATGTCTGGAATACGTAAGAAGAAAAACAAAATCAAAAAGTCTTGTGTTGCCCGACTTCCACAATTGACAGAAGCTCTTGGTATTCTCTGTCGGTATCTCCAATGTCTCTTATACATCGTCCGCATCACGTGTGCACATGTATAACACCAAATTAAGCTGTGAGAACTTTGGTACAGGATTGGAAATACGGTGTCTGTCAATAGTTTGAGGTAAATAGCTTCGGCTCTACACACTTGGAAGATGATCTTGAATCATCTCTGCTACCTGCTAAGAATAGCTAACGCAGTTTTTTAATTCCTCCATTGAAATTCTGCCCCAGCTCCAGTCCCCTCGTCGCAAGCATCCCATTCATCAGCTCTCTCATGCTGCTTCAATTAAATCCTATCACGCTCCGAGGCAATGTAGCATCCGCTCTGGAGAAGAATTTCAATTCGGTAAACAGGCCTGTAAATACGCTGCTGTGGATAAATTGGCCATCAGTGTGATAGAGAGAAGTAAAGTAAAACGTGTGATTACAGCTAGTTTTTATGTGCTGGGAAGCTGCTGAGACATTACTGAGAGCACGAACAATGTTTTTGCACCCTGTGCTTATCTGGCAGTTTTGTACCTATTTTATATTAGCTATTTTCAGGCAAATGTTCTATGTCTGACTGCTACTTCTCACTTGGAAAGCTACTTTTAAAATAATCTTGACCTAGATTTTTGTAATGAAAAGCAGCAGACAGTGCCAGAAAATGTTGTGCTGTTAGTGCCATTTCATCTCCATTCCTTAAACACAGTTCATTTAAAAGATACGAATTTAATCCGCGGCAGAAGACTGATGGACAAGCACTTAGATTTCAGGCTTGTGTGGATTTCAAGCTGAGTACTCAGCTGAAACGTGTTTCTGCTGATGGAAGAGAGGGCTCTCCTTTGGCAGAGGATATTTCTGGTTGCATCTTTCCCTGGTTTTGGAGTCTCGCTGGAGGCAGCAGTGATGCAAAGACACCTTTCGGTGGCTTAGCCCCCATCCAGCAGGCCAGGGCAGTGCTCCTTGCCTGGCTCGCTCCCTCTAAAGCTGATCCCAGAGCCTCCGCAGTGGAAAAGGATAATCTCTTTATGCCAGTTCGCTGGCCAGGAGGACCTTTGGGCTGGGCATCAGCAGTTAGCTACCTCCTTTTGGCACCCCGGGCACTGAGCAAGAGCCGTTTGGTACCTTATGTCAAAATATTAGTGACTTCCTAAACCCCTTTCCCGTCTCTCCAGAAGGATCTGTACGCTGCACAAATTACATGCATCAAATAAACGTTCCGCTGCATCCTCATAATACTTTTTTCTTTATAGCAACATGTCCAAGAATGAGGAAAGAGCACTTAGGAGCAAAAAAAAGTTTACTTTTTACCAGGTAAACCTTGCCCCAAGCCCAGGCTCTCACAGATAAGCACAGAAAACTACCACAGCTCTGACATGGTAAATGGCAAACAGAGCAAAAAACCCCAAATACAAAGAAAAGCAGTCTTGCTCCCAAGCTGAAGTCGTCTGGTGACTCTCCTTCGAAATGCTGTGCTCAGCTAAACTCAGACTCCCGAAAGCAGGGAAACGTGCAATAATAATTAAATTACGACTTTATTGTCCAAGTGAGTTTCCCAAAATAGAAATGTTTTCAGAAAGGATTAGCCATATTCACAGGAGGTAGGTCCTTCGGAGCGTATTAAAAATGCTGATTTGGAAAGAACTTAAACTGCTAATTGCTGGCAGCGGGGAGAATATCCTGGGGTGGAGGTGATCCCTCGTGCGCAGTCTTCCCCAGCGCCTGCTGTTGCTCGCCTGCAGACGGGACACCGGGATGGAGTATCTTTAGGGGTTTTTTAAATGTAGGAAGCAGGTGATGCCCACTGATAGGCGTCCGTCTGTTCCCCCGTGCAGGTGAGGAGCAGATTTTCCCCGTTCCTGCTGCACCCTGCCGCATCTGCTCAGGTCACCATCGCGATGCGGGAGGCTTCCGCGGGGAACTGCCGGGGAAGTGCATTAAAGCTGCGCCTGTACCGTGGCCCTTCAATGACGTGCTCTCCAGAGCTGGAGTTTAACTTTCTTCAAGGTCACAAAGCACCATGGAACAACCTCATTTCTGCGATGACCTCGCTGGCTTTGTCACCCCCTGCTCAGCGGTGCCGGCGCAGCGGTGGGCTGGCTGTTGGCTGCAGGGACGAGGGGCCCCGGCGCGCGTCCAAGACCTGCGATCGCTTCGGGAGGCTGGGAGCTTGCAGGACTGACCGTGTGTCTCGGCAGTGTTCATTCCACCTACTGAATATTGATACATTTTGCTCATCCCTTCATATCTGTCGGGATGCATTTCTCTGGAAAAAGGAAAAAAATCCAATATCTGAATGATTTCCTTGTACTGTCTGTGCTCATCCTGAAATCATCTGTGGTCCCATATATATGAATATGGGGTGTAACTGTTGGAAGGGAAAAGGGAATTGAATTATTCTGTTTTCTGGTGTGCTGGTAGTGGACTGGCCTGAGTTTCACTGCTGCATATTGGTGATGTTTGAACATGAATTTTCTTGTCTCTGTGTTATCCTCACAACACCTACAGCAGCTGGACAGTATGTCCATAAAGAAATAAAACAAGCACATGAAATATTGTTCTTTCATAGTGTGCTTTGCCTAGAAGGGCTTGATGATGCGCCATTGCAGGGGTGAGTTAAACTGCAATAGTAAGGCCACGATATTCAATGAATTAAATCTTGACAAGCTGTTCCTACGCAACTCTATGAAGGCTGAAGAATCCCAGTTATTATGATTTCAGTATGATCTGACATTTAGACAGCTCTGCATGGGCCAAAAGCACCCACCAGAGCTCCTGGGGGTGCTCGTCCATGGCCTTGCTTCAGATCTGTAAAGTACATGCAGCTGCATTAACTGCTCTGTCAGTAGGGTTGATTGTAGACCACTAGTTAGTCTTTTCAGTCTGCTTTTCTTACAGTTTGAAATGCTGTAATTCCCTTCCTTCTTCACCTCTTTCACTGCAGCACAATATTCAAGAGGAACATTCAAGGTTCTCATTGCCAGATGAAAAGAATACTGCACGATCTCCCAGTTGCCCTTGCACAAATCCCTCAGGTTGCTGGTCATTTTAACCAGTTTTCCAGTGTCTTTCAGAAGATGTTCCTGGTAAGGTGTTTCCTTTCCCTGTAGGAACCTGAAGCTCAGCAAAATCCATCCCCTGAATAAAGTAGTTGTCCACTGGAGCTGCTGCATCTCTCTTTCCTCTCAGGTGATTAATGTTTTATGCAGTGAGATGTGACGAAGGACAGCATGCACGTGAACTCAGATGGGAAAGATGGAGCTCAGAAGCAGCTTACGCTATGTTTTGGGGGAGCCATATCACCCTGTCAGGACCAGAGACCTACCCAATGTCAGCAGAGTACTGCACACTGCTAAGGTCGGAGCCTTTCCTTGGTCACCCAAACACCGACTGCAGGACTTCTCAGGCTTGAGACCACTGGGAAGGACTCACTAGCTTATTTGCGGTCCCTGTTAGATACTTTCAGATACCCTTCCTCCTAGTCCCAGGCATTTTAGGTGCTTAATGCTGTGCTATGAATTTGTGAGACCACTTCACCCATTCATTAAAAATAAGATCCGCTACAGTGAGTCAGATCAAATAATCATCTAGCCCTGTATTTGGTCTCCTGTACAACCAACAGGGAAAGAATACGAGGACATGCACAGAGTGACCTTGCTCTGGTCTGTCCCCTCCTGCGGAAGGGACACTGCTGGCACAGCGAGGGGACACACGCACAGCACAGGGCAACGTGGCACAGCGCGCCGGGGGAGAAGAGCGATGAGGAGCATCCCTCCAGCACGCTCCGTTATCGCGTGAAGCCTGCATGCCGCGCAGGCTGCTGCGTTGGAGGATTTAACAGTGAGATTAAAGCAGCTGAACGCGTGCAGACCTGTCTGGGGAGAAGATGTGGCAACAGGTCCATGACACCATCGTGGCTATCGTCTGGACACCCTTGACCCATGGTACTTGCTGGAGCTACTGGCAGAAGGACACAGCCTTTGCAGGGTTACTCGCTTCCCGAGATAAGTTTTACAGGGAACGTGCACAAAAGGAAAAACAAAGGAGCCAAAGAAAATCAAAAAATATTATTGCAGGGGTTTCCCGTATTATTGCAGGGGCTCAGTGTCATGAGATGGTAACAGGAGGGGAATTGTGCCAGAATTGGGACCACAAGTGAAGACGCTTGAGAGCTGCCAGTGTAACGTGTCTACCGTGTATTTTTTGCATTAATTTCTAAGTGTATTAAAACATTAATTTCCAGCTCTGCCTGAAAGCTCTTCTGCTAAACTCCCAAAAGGACCTGCACATTAAAATCGCTCAGATATTCATACCCTTCTCATGCAAAGTCAGTTCCAAATTAAAATAACTTGTGCAAAATCTTGTAATGTATCTGTCTTTTTTCTACTTGCTGTTGCCCGAGTTCTCTCTTTAATGAGTACCTGCTCGATAAACCAACCGGAGGATGCTCTATCTGTGGATAGGTCATCAGTCAGTCATTAGTCATCATCCAGCGCGACGGCTCACCTCTGCCGGTGCTTTAGCACATTGGCGATAGTCTGGGGAACGCTGCTCAAAAAGCTCAGTTGAGGAGGAAGTCGTAAAGTTTGCGGCCTCCACCACCTTGAATGAAAAAGAGCTGGGGAGGTGGGAAGGGAAAAAGCTCTCCTGCAATTTGTAGAGGCGATCTTGGTTTCAAATGCCACTTCAGGGATTAAGACTGTGAGGCTGCTTAGCAACATTTCAGCTGCGGTCCTTCGTGGGTTCAGTCACTGTGATCTTCAACAATTGTTCTGCTGTAGCATGGAAACCTAACACGTGTTACTTTTACAGCTATTTTCTTCTGATCCTTTTCCTAAAGTGTTGTGGGGTTTTTTGGTATTCCTAAAATAGATTTCTCTGCTGTGCTTTGTGTTCGACTTGAAAGACAGTAACAAATTCTTTTTTTTATCCCGTCACTGAAAGGTCATGAGCAACAAGAGATTTCACGTTGGCAGCGTCCAGCGGTCCCCTTGCACATCCAACACTGTTGTTGACCTGGACTCAGCTCCCTCATCTCTCCCCTGGGCCAGAAGATGCTCCCACAGGTGCCCACAGCGGCGCGGCTGAATAACGGGGCTGGCAACGCTCCGTTTTCCTGTTGTGCGTCATCTAAAAGTCACCACGTCTGGTCTGCGCTGGTTCTGTCCTTCCAAGTTCTGTTTTGCAGCAGGCGTTGCACAATGGTTTTGTTGGCGGTGGTTGGTGTGTACATGGATATTCTGAATTTAAACTCTAAATCTGCAGAAAGGCTTTGGCAGAATTGAAATCTGAAATTTTGTTACAATTCAAACAATGCTTCTATTTTGTTTTTTTTACCATTCTGCGTTTATCCAGTGTAATGTCTGCCTCTCCTTACTGCACCTACCTTGTTTTCTGGAGCCACCTCTTCTCTTGCAAAATACTTATTCTGAGGTAGTTTGGGAAAAGAACTGTGTTTGTACTACACGAAAATTATATTTCTTTACCAAAGAACGCATTTGTTTAGTAAGTGATACAGACGGATTATTGTTCTAATTGTCCAAAAGCTGCATTGCATCTCTGTGCCAACAGGTGGGAAATTCAATATTCTTGACTCTTGTTAGCAACTGGCACAGCATTATGTCCTCCAGGGTATGATAAGAGCTGGGGAAAAAACAAACCACCTGTAACGAGTCACCACAGAAAATTAAAATTTTCAAAATCAGTTTTCTTTATTGTATTAAAAAAGGAAAATTAGAATTCCATTCTCATTTTCATTTAAAGCATTTAATAAATAGTTTATTAACATTATTTTCTATTATTTGGCATTTTTCTCCCTTTTTCCTTGTTTTTTTCTATTCAATTATTTTTCTCTTTTCTCCCTTTTGCTTTTTTATTCTAATGACACAATAAGAATGGGAAATGAAAACAAAAAAAGTGCAAACTAAACTTTTTTAGGCTTTCATTTTTTATTAAATACTTAATAAATTTAAAACCCCTCTCTCCTGGCATTTAGAGTGCTTATTCCAGCCCTTTTCCTTCTCTTCTTTGCCACTTTTAGGGCTCGCACTGGCAGAGAGGTCTCAACATGTCTGTCCAACACCAGGCCCTTTGGTTACACCCTCTCGTCCTTTCTCCAGCTTACTCTTGCAGGGATTTCCTCAGGCTTTGCTTCACTGACTCTGACATAACCTTCATCAAGTCCACGGAGAGCTGCAAATACGTCCAGTCCACAAAATAAAATATGAATCTGTCTTCATTAACAGCAGGATAAATACTTCCTACGTAGCCTTAGGACAAAGTATGTCATTAGGACCGAAGAATATTGGTGTTTCAGCTCCGGCCTCGCCTGGCGCTGTGCTTTGCCACGACTTCAGGAGCTCCTTAATGATGCTGAAGTGGACGGTCGAGCATTAGAATAACATAAGGATTACTTATTATAATGAGAACTAGTTTGCCTCCGATCGGTGTCTACTCGTGATGACTGTGGAGGGGCACCCAGCTGCTCCAGTAATATCCTGGTCCCGCATGCTCCCACCTACCAAAAGCTCCCCAAAAACCTCACCATGATCTTTAAGGTATCGTGACCCTCCCTGTTCCCACGGTCACGTCTCCAGTTAAGCCCTGGCACTGACACCCAGCAGCTCCTAAAAGAACATCTCTTTTTCAAACGGTGACATCTCACTGAGCACCCGGGTTCCAGCTCAGCCTTCAGCTTCTGCTTCAATTCGGGGAGCACTGATGGAACTCAGAGCAGCCTGGATGTTGGCCTTTTGGCAGCAGCCAAAGGAGGAAAAAGTAAATTTTGGTTTATTTGAGTTTATTAACTGGCTTGATATGACAAGGTATCTCCAGGTGATATAGATCTACCTTGGCACGTTGTTGTGCCAGTTCTAGTCATTGACCCTTCACCATTGCAACTCAACGCTCAGCAGTTGAGCTCCTGCCGTTGCCCGGGGACAGCAGCTTTGTTTTTCCTGGCACATCGAGGTCCACCATCTCGTGGCTGCTGAAGAGGGCGATAGCTTCTCGCCCAGGCTGTGCTGCACTGAATCACGGCACTGTTTTCTGAGAACCCGATTTATCGGCCAGCCCCGTAATGTGTTAAATTGTTATGACACATTTTGCTTGTTTAGCGGAACTGCAGTTCTAATTAAGATTAAAAACAAGTTATGACTCAGAGTCCAATAAAAATACAATGTGAATTACATACCCTTAAATTTAATTTACTTACCCATAGGCTGAATATCCTCATGAATGTAAGAAATGCTGCAAAACAATTATTCTAATTAAAAGGAAAGATTTGGTTAAGCTAATTTACAGTTTAGTCCAGTCTCAGTCTCTCACCAGCCTGTCCATTAAGAGAGAAAATCAAAGTGGTTAAATTGAATTATAGATTAGGATCTTGTTGACAAACACTAGAGAGCAAGAGACCGACAGGAATAAGCAGAAAAGAAGCTGTAACAGACTCCTGGGCGAAATCAGAAGAGTTTCCAAAGCTCCTGGCACTGCTTCAGATGTGCGGGTTATAAAACCTGAGGTGACCGCTGGAGTCTTACGATTTGTCGTTGCACGTAGCACAGATTGCGGGGGCTTGAATGAACACAGGATAGAGCAAAACAGCGCTGGAAAACCCAAATAACAGAATGGAGAATTCACTGGTGACTTTGCTAAATTATTCCAATGATTAATTAACTACCGCTGGCTGAAGCAAGCAAGGAGCGGCATGGTTGCATCCGGACTGGGGATCAACATGAATGCTTCAGAAGAGCCCTGGAAACGCTGGCTGGTCTGGCGGGGGCAAGCCAAGGAGCTCAGCGGGTGTCCAAGCACCAGCGGGGTGTGAAGGGGCAGACGCTGCCCAGTTGGGGACCAGGCTGGACTGGGTGGGTTGCTAACTACAGCTGGCTC
The DNA here is from genome assembly GCA_009819775.1 of Phoenicopterus ruber ruber. Classification (NCBI taxonomy): domain Eukaryota; kingdom Metazoa; phylum Chordata; class Aves; order Phoenicopteriformes; family Phoenicopteridae; genus Phoenicopterus; species Phoenicopterus ruber. The sequence goes on from CM020219.1 coordinate 1,930,601, forward strand.
TCGGGTGCAGAAACGCAGGCACCTGAAACTTTCTGGTGACGTACTGCCCTCCTCTCTGGCACATATCATCAGTCCGTCGGTGATTTACACAGTGCCACCAGACCGAGCAACAAGAGAGTCTTTTAGGTGCTGAGAAAACGCAGCACAAAGCATACGTGAGTGCTCCAGAGCTACGTGCCTTTTGAATAATTACCACTGATACGGGGATGATGATTGCAGGAGCTAAATTTACATAGAGACATCCACCCCTGAACACCTACACATAAATACGTATGACCTGGTACGTGCGTACGTAACTGAGGAAGGCGCAAGAACAAGATTGTCTTCTCAGCAGTGTAGAGTCCATCAAAATCTGCTGTCCTGAATTTTTGTGACCTGACTTCTTTTACACTTATTCAATATGGAAATTTCTATATAGTTCACAGCAACAGATCGTATGGTGGTGCTGTTACCCACAACCTCAGGCAACCAAAGGCAATAGCTATGTTGCCCATAAATACATTGGGACCTCTAACGGGAAGGTATGACAACGTGCAACACGTTCAGCTGGTGCCCAATTGATGACTGAGACCTTGTACTCCATTTCTGGTTTCTTTGCCTTTCTGTTCTCTGTAACACAACGAGCTTTCCACAAAGATTACAATCAATTTAGAAGATACATAGAATGATGAAGGCAAAGACAGGCAGAATTACATTATTTTGGGTGAAAACTGGAAAATAATCCTGCTGGTTACGTACTTGTTATAGGGGTAAGACTTTCGTGCTTCCCCTGGTACAGCATAACCATGCCGTTCTCCTGGATACGCTCTTCTGCCCCAGGTTTTTCCAAGACTGTCATTCTCATCTTCCACCTCTCGTTCACTACTGAAAGATCAGTTCTTCCTCCTCTCCTGCTGTTCCTCAGCCGAGGATGTGACTGCTGTCGTTACCGGGTTTTCTCTTGTGCTGTTCAGAAAGCCCTCCGTAGGAATACTCCCGCCACCATTTGAACTGCTATTTTATTACTTCTGATCCAATCCCATTCAGCTTGAACAAATGGACAAATCCTACCAAGATGTTACATTTACATATCATAGAATCATAGAATCACAGAATTGTTCTGGTTGGAAGAGACCTCCAAGATCATCGGGTCCAACCATTAACCTATCACTACCAAGTCCCCCATTAAATCATATCCCTTAGGGCCTCATCTAAACGCCTTTTGAATACCCCCAGAGATGGGGACTCCACCACCTCCCTGGGCAGCCTGTTCCAATGCCCGACAACCCTTTCGGTGAAGAAATTTTTACGAATGTCCAATCTAAACCTCCCCTGGCGCAACTTGAGGCCATTTCCTCTTGTTCTGTTGTCTGTTACTAGGGAGAAGAGTCCGACCCCCATATCGGTATGGCACAGCCTTTATTCTCCTGTTGACTTGGAAAACGTGCTGCAGGCAGGGAAGGGTGCAACACAAACGAAGCACGAGGGAGTGTCGGAGGGACGCTGAGCGCCTGTCGGTAACCCACCGCTTGTGCTAAGCGGTTAAACAGTGATTTAAGTTTTGGTCTGTATTTGTATTATTATTATTTGGGTTTTGTCGTTGTTGAACTGCCAAATAAAGAAATCAGTTTCCTGAGAGGGCTCGGAGTTAGTTTTGTAGAAAGTTAGTACCGTTTTTTTTCTGATCAGAAGTGTTAATTGTGGGCATTTTCTCATCAGTTTCTTACAGCGTATGTTCCTATGGAATGATGCTAAACTCTAATTTCATTTTCCATTGAAGTCCTTGAGAAACTCTTTTTTAGAATTTTTACTTTACCCCTCTATATTTTATTAGTAAAAAAATATAAAACTTAACATTCAGAAAGCCTGACTTTATATTTTTCATGTTAATTCCACAGCTTTTTATACCAACATTGTGCAGGAGAGCTCCCGGCTATTCCAAGGAAAACTATTTTAATTTTAGTTGTAGATTTCGTAGTTATATTAAAACCAGAATTGCGTAAAACTGAATTTGGAGAACAATTAAGAATCTAATTTCTACAAGCTTCAAATAGAAATTTCTAAATATTCATTTAAGTTACAAAGCAAAGTTTATTCTTTCCACTGTAAGTAAAATAATAAAAAACAGCTCAGAAACTCTGAGCCTTAGTTCTTGTAATCCGTCTTTATGAAGGAGCCTCTCCTCGCGTCCTTCCCAGTTTCCTATTAAAAGGAAGGGAATGAATTTTGGTCAAAGCTTTATTTTTTCAGGGTTAGGAAGAGCAGGCGATGCGTTACAGGCCTGGGAAGCTTTCAGCATGACCTGGAGACACCGAGTCCTGGTCACGCCTGCTGAGGCTGCAGCAGATTCATTATTTTTTAACCAAATATTTTTGACCGGAAAATTCCAAATTCCTGCAACTGAAAAAGCTAATGGGAAACAACTGGTTTCGACCAATAACCCACAACCGCATTAAAAAGAAACGAGTATTTAACATGTTCAAAAATGTCAGAATTGAAGGGTTTGTTTTACTTGGCAGCTAATGAACCATTTGCGTTGATCTCGACTCGCACACCCGTACAAACCCACGCAACCTCCTTTCCGTGGATTTTTTCATTGCTGTTTGCAATGCATTTCAAGCTATTAATTTTTTCCTCTTGATTATATTTGTCTTCCTTTAAATCTAGAGGTTTAATATAAGCCGGAAAAACACCTAACGCCCAGCAGCGAGGAAAAAGACTCCAGCCGCCTTTGGCAGGGTCGTGCTCGGCTCCGGGGCAGGCGCTGCGGCTGCTGCCCCCACCTCTCGCGCTGGGTACGCACTGCTGCCGGCTGATGCCAAATGAGAAATAAGTGTTAAAAATCATTCTCACTCTATTCTAGACATCCTTAAAGCTGGCATAGCTGGAGGGGAAGATTTTTTTTCCGTGTGATTTATAACAGAATACTATGCACAGTGGAGAGCCTGTGTTTTGCTTTGTATTCAATTTCTACGGGATTGAAAGAAAATAGAGGAGTCCTACCTGGGTGTCACGAACACGACGATGAGAACAGATGAACCCTGTGTGCTCTTGTGTGACTGCAGCAGGGTGCTGGATTTGATTTGTTTAAGGCAAGTGTTTTCATTCTGCTGAGGCATGTTGGGGAGGCTGGAGGTCTCGCGGACTCGGTCACTTCCCCGCGCCCCAGGGTGACAACCAACAAAACCAACACCGACGTGAAAGGCTGCAAATATTGTCCTGTTAGTAGACCGAGGTGAGTGTTGGAGATGAAGCAGGTGAACATTAGCTAGTCTCCTGCCAAAAGGTTACGGGCAAACCTGCATTTGGAGGGAGTATGAAGGCGACACAGGCAGCTCCTGGGCTGGAAGGACAGACGCGGCGGCAAAGCATCTCCCAGTTTCTTATAAATGAAGAGCACAGGGATCACAGGACCATTTGATGGCAATAGTTAATATTTTCCAAATCCTGTTATAAATGAAAGCAGTCCCTTGCTATTGAGATAAAAGAAAAAAAGCAATTTTAAACTCCCGAAATTTGCTGTCAGTTTTTACATTAAAAGCTTTCTGTGAGCACACGTGCAGGTGCCTTTAAAGAACCGTCATTGTGTACGTGTTTAGCTTTTATGAGAGACAGCATTATCTGATAGAAAAAACTTTCAGCTGAGGATAAGAGGGAATAAATACTGATGTTTTTCATAAAAATCCTTTAAATTCATATGGCATCATGTTACGTTTCAGTGCATGCTTGTACAAAGCCTAATACAAGCGGGTTTCATGCTCTGCAGTGATTTGCAAGTGCTGCTGCTGTAATAAAGAGAGAAGCAAAATGCCACCTTTTATAATATAAATAGAAAATTATTACCTTTTTACTCTTTTTTTGTTTGATTTGAATGCCCACTTTTACTTAAAATGCTACTGAAATTGTTACTAACATTTTCAATTATTCAAAAAACAATTCCATAAATATATTATACTGACTACTACAATGGTTTTCCTAAACATACGGATTGAGTATGCTCTTAGGAATGTGTTAAATAGTGAAAGAATTGTTCTACCGCAATTCTGCAAAACCAAATCAATGACGATCTCTTCCAAACATACTTTGCTTTTTTCTTTTTTTTTAAGCAGATCTAATAACGGATCAGAAAGGTAAGTATGTGCAACACAAGTAGAACAAAGAAAGTATTCTGGTATTTTCATTTTCTCATGACATGTAAATGCCGTAAAAAAAGCACCAGAAATTTGTAAAGAAACATTCAGGAGAGAAACTAACACTTTTCTTTTTTTTTTTTTTAATGATTTTGAAAGTAGGCTGGACTTTGGTTAGTTCCTACTTTATTCAGACACATTTCTCAGCAATATCTGGTGGGTTGATATTGCAGGCTGTCAAATTGTAGTATTTACTTTCGGTCATTTGTGAGGACCTGAGTTTATAGTCGTAATTCACCGTTGTTTCCTTTCACACCTCGGTGATGTTGATAAGACGAGACGAAGAGTTTGGCATTTCCAGCTGCAGGACACAGTGCCTGGAAGGATTCAGCTTCCAGAAATAAACCCGAGGCTGCTCCTTGGGCCAGCAATTACCGCTAATTTCCTTTCTGGTGAAAGCTAGAATCCATCACCGTTACCATATTTTATCACCAGGATCCGGAATAGACGGGCAGACGGATCTACTCGAGGACCATCAGGTGTTTGCCTTCTTTCACGCTTTCTGCTTGTCACGGGAAGTGTCTCCAAAGGCGCAGGAAGGCTGGTCTGGAGAAGCACCTCAACGAAACCGCCGCCGTGCTCTGGGTGTGCTGAAGCGTTACGCAGGGAAGAGTCACCATACACAATTTCATCCTCTCCTACTGCAATGAGAATTTGGAAATACAGAAAAAGACATATTGCTACGTTGTGAAGCGTGCTCACTTTATCCTTAAAGCGTTCACAAGCAGAAGGAGCTATACTTTCCCCAGGAGACAATCCACCCGCCTGTTTTTTTATCTAACCTCTGTTGGCTGTATCTTTCCCATCTATTTTTTCTTAGCTACGTCTAACAAGAGTCTAGCAACGCATTACTGAGCAGTCATTATGTCAGAGTAGTGCCATAGCTGTGGAAATCGCAGTATACATTAAACAGTATGTAATCTATCGTATGGGAGACCTGGTCTGGCATTCTGGAGCTTGAAATGGGCCATTTCTAGGAACCGTTGTTAAAATAGACTTGGAGATTTCATAGATAAACTGAAGTGGTGCTGTTATTTATGTTTTCTTCTGTGCCACCAGACAAAATCTCACTGGAAATTATTTTCTTTTCCATTTTACAGGTGAACCGCTGGTAAACCATGTATGTTTTGCCACCATTATTTCCCTTGCCGTGCAGTAGTTTCCTCTAGACCATATTCCTTCATTTTACTTACACAAGTATCATAAAAGTCAGGGTCAAAAGCCTTGCTAAACCAAAATGTAAGATGTTCCTACCTCTCCCCCATCCACAGAGCCCATTACAATGTCACAGAAAGAAATCAGATCAGCGGGACATGGCCTGACAAATCCATATTGGCTCTTCCTTCCTTCCTTGACATCTCCTAAGTCTTTACCGTTGTTTCAGGATATGTTCTGGTATTTTTGCAGGAATTGAAGTTGGTGGAGCTTGCGCTATAAAAAAAGCATTACAAATCTTGACCTTCCCCATATTATCAGAGGGTAAGTTTTCACATTTGCATGGCTGGAGAACCAGTTTGCTCTTATTTAACTACTAACATACTCAACAGACTAATTTCTACGTAGCCTTGATGTTTCTGTCCGCAGCCTCTCACCTTTTGCTTTGCACCTTCTGATTTTGCCCCGTCATGTGATTGCGATTTTTTTCACTCTTTTGCAATGAGGTGAGACAACTTTTAATTTCTGTGACCTTGCTCCTCATCTTGTGACCTTCCTCGGTCCTGCTAGGAAGGGTTGGTGGATTCACGGAGCTGGAGCTGCTGGGGTAAATTGCTGCAGGCTTTCACCTGGCAGTTCTGTGTCCCCAGCTCCAGGGTATTATGCACGTACGCGTAACCTGAATCCAGCTCTGCATTCACCCACCCTCCAAGCAGGAGGTCACTAATTAGTAAAGTCCCTAAACAGCTTGGGTAATAACCACCCAAACGCATGCAAAACCCAAACATATCCTTCTAGCCAATCCTAATTTTTCAGTTCGGAATTTTTAGATTTCCATTTAACTTTAAACACAGTCTAGAATGGAGAAAAATATATCCTTATATTATTGTGTTACTCCAGTTGGTAAATAAATGTTTGGCAAGTAGAGTAAAAAGAGTGTAAAATGTGAATGCATGTTGCTTACTTTTCAGCCCAAAATAGAAATATTTTTGGAGTTGTAGGGGGGTTTGAGGGGTTTGGCTTTGTTTGTTTGTGGGTTTTTTTTCAAAAATGATATGACTAAATTATCACTTTATGTAGCAGGAGAAAACGTGACGTTTTTTCCTTTGAAAGAAAAAATAACTCAGACAGCTGTTTGAATCAGAAGTGACTGAAATTGTAGAGTTAGAGGGATTTTTTTAAACTATATTTTATATGTAATCAGTTAGCTAAATCAATCAACAAGGTTGATTTCTGATTGCATAAGGTATTTGAAACACAAAGTGAGAATATTGCAACCATTTACTTTTCAGGTTGAATTATGTTGGTATTTTCATGGAAATATATACACTGCCTATGTTTGACTGACACAAAGATTTCTTGGACTTATTTTTATGATTTCTGTAAATCGCTTCAGTGTGTTACATTATCGCCATCTCCTTAATGGCTTTATGATTTTTTAAAAGGCTATTGAATATTTTTTGAAAGCACAACTTACTGCTCTTTCATTTTACTGGGAAAAGATAAAGTGATGTGGAGGGTGAGTGCAACCTCGTAGAAAGAACAGTTCCACTGTATGAAGACCTAGGCCAAACATGAGAAGTTGTAGAGCAGACCTACCCATCTGGCCCAGCTTCCATCCCTTCCTGGGAGAGTCGCTTTCTGCAGAGGCTGTTGTCGTGCTGATCGAGCATCTGAAATCAAATGATGAAGAGAGCTCACCGCAGCCCAGGAGGAAGAGATGCAGCATGTATTTGTGGCTCCTGCTCCTCCTGGACGTCTTGATGGTGGCCAAGCAGCCTGCTGGGAAACATGGCCAACTTGGAAGCCAGCTTCGGTTCTCCACGTCCTGGCACATGCCTGGGGCCACTGCGGCATCGCCGAGATCATCAACCACCGAGACGAGGAGAAATGTGAGCTGTGGCTCACAGCAGGGCAGAAACTTGGTCTCCTTTGCTCTCTTGATCACACAAGATTAATACATATAGGACTCTCCTCCTGTCCTCTCATACCACCTACTGACACGTGATTGAATTGAGACACTAGAAGGGACTTGTGTTCTGCCTTTTGCCTTTTTAACTTCTCTTATTTCTCTTCTGATCATCCTTTATATTTTTTTGCCTTTCTCTTTTACTTTTGTTTTATGAGAAGCTTGGAACCTGGTGATGATCCCGGGCCATGAAGGCAAAATCATTTCTCGGGTACTTTGTGGCTGAGGGAGTGATTTGAATACCACACAAAGCCAGAAGGCAGAAATATTGCAAACTATCTAATACTGAGAGACTACTTTGGCCTTTATTTATGGGACACTCTGGTCACTGATGTGCTGGATGGAGAAATTTGTGTTGCTTCAGGCAGAAACATGAAATAGCAAGAATTATCCATCAGTTTTCTATTTGCCATCTGTTTATTTGTTCAAAGTCTAACACGGGTAGGGTGGAGCGATAAGGAAAGGCTACAATTTAGAGTATAATGAACTGAGCACAGAAGCCTAGCCTTTGGAAGCCTAAGAAAAGAATGAGGAAAGGCACAAGTATATAGAGGAAAACCCACGTTTTTTCTGGTTGGCCTTCTTGATGTTACTTTTAAGTATCTATCTCTGCTGAAGTCATCATCTGGCTGAATTAACTGGATGATTGTATTGTCTTCCTTTTGATTTAAAAAATAAATATAAAACAAGTAAAAAAAAATATATATTTAAAAAAAAAAAAATCACTTTCACTCCTGCTTTATTTATAAGCTATGCAATTCCTGCTGCTCCACGTGCATATATGTGTCTCCAGCCTCAGCCCCATTTAGTCTATTCAGTACATACATATGAACGGGAGCTGGTTATTAGAACAGTTTTGCTGAGTCCCACTGAAAGTTGTCTAAAAATCGTCTTTTACTTTTAGCGATTTCATTAGGGAATTTGAAGTAGGCGAGGAAAGATGCTGAAATACCTCGTCAGCTTCCAGCAAGGCCTTTGAAAGTATTAACCTTTAGCTGGCTGATCTGTTTATTGAGGATTGCTCCACGGATTTGCTAGGTGGAAGATGAAAAGCTCTGGACACTCTCTCTGCTTCTTTGTGACGAGTAACAGCCGACCTCCCTGATGCCGACCTCTGTGGCATCACAGCCACCGAAAGCTCCGCTTCAGCTCACCTAAGCACTTTCAGACATCTCTATCGCAGGAGGCATTTGTTTAAGACCTCCTCTACATTTTGCACTATTCTTTAAATCCCACATCTGTAAGTAAGGTTTGCAGGAATGAGTAAATAAACCTTTTTTTTAAAAAATAAAACAACGCGCAAACCAAACCCAAACATAATACCTATGAATATGTTTTGCCTGGAAACAGTGACCATCAAAAAGCTGTGCTGACGCGGGCACTGCCTGCTACAGAGCTGGTTTGTTACCCTGCCGAAAAAGGAGCAATAAATCATGGCGTTTCTGTAATTCAGGGCTGCAGCCTGCTCTCCTTCACGCGGGTGAGACCCAACTTTGAACCAGTTTGGGGCATGCAGAGACCTTAGGTAGCTGGTTGGAGTCTGTACACACCCTTTAATGAAGAGAAGAGCTTTTGTGGTGGGCTGGAGCACCGAGCTCCTCAGTGTCTCAGCAGGGAATGTTCCTCCGTGGGCCCAAATCTGGCGCCCAGCAGGACTATGCACAGCACCGTACGAGCAGGACTTGTGTCTGCTAAGGCATGTCCACCTCTTTACTAGCCTGCAACGATCCTCCAAAGCCCTTCAGACATCTGCAGAAAGCGGATAATCTGGCAACAATCGCTGAGGACAAACTGTTTTCCAGTACAGACTGGCAAATGGCTAAACCCTGGGCTTGGCGTTTGGTCATGATCATTGCCTGAAAGTAGGGTTGTCACAACAGTTTCCCAGTATTATAAGGGGTTTTTTTCAGGAAAACAGACAAATCTCTTCTTCATCTGAAGACTTTCCAAAGAAAGAAATGAATGTAGCAAACAATTCAGATTCCCAAGCTATGACAGTCCATTCTATTCAACAAACTGTTGCTCTTCTAGTTTGCATGGGCATTGCATATTCTTTTAATATTAATAATGATATAGAATTAATGATTCTAATAACCCAGCTATTGTAAACACATCACAATATATCTTTCTCACATTCTTTCCTAATGGAGTTATTTAATTTTAGCTACATAAGACTGCAAAGCAAAAAGAATACTTGATCCCAGAGCAGGTCTCCTGGAGAAGACTCTTTGGGCAAGACTTACTGCGTGAACCAGCAATTCTCCATTTTATCCGAGGAAAAGGAGATACATTACCTGCTGCATGTCCACAGATGGTTCTTGTGTTACTGACGGTGGAGACACCGGAGCAGGGAATGCTCTCCTTTGAAAAATCCAACACTGCTTTGCCCGTATGCTGTTTTTTTGCTAACACACACACCTGTAAGAAGACAACAGAAGAATGCGACCAAAGCCGCCTCCCATGAAACCAGATTGTTTTGTCTAAACATGTATTAATTCTTTCTTTTTAGACCTACCTTGCTGGTCTCGGGAAAAACAAAACAAAACAAAACCTTTCCTATTATTAACCATGTTGGCTTCTCTATTTTCCTTTGGATCATCTCTCCATCTTTTTTAAAGTATTAGGACAATACTGGAAAACAGTTAACCATTAAGTATTAACCCAGCTTTGCTTCAAAGTAAAGTAATGGTTCACAAACCTCCTCGATATTTTCCTTTGGGAAGCTTGTATCCTTTCATCTGAGGTGTTTGATTTTTAGCAGACACTATCTCACGTCTGTCTTGCTGACAAAGATAAAATTCTCATTCCACCTACAACAGCAAAAAGAGACCTGCTGGATACATCTGCATTTTCCATGTGATCTACCTCCCGCAAAGGCCTCGTATTTCATCTTTAAGAAACGCTACCGCTGCCCACTGGGCGCTGCCGCGTCCTGGCTCCATTTGGCTTCCCTCACCAGTCGTTCCCACACCCCCTTTTAACTACGAGGGCAGTTTCCCCTGCATCGCTTTTATTGCATCTCTGGGATTCTATTGTGTGTGAGCAAATGTCCTTGAACAGTTCCTAAGGTCCATAAATATTCCCTGTGTGACATTGGCAGGGCTAATCATGCCACAGATTGCTCCGAGCCTTGGAAGAGAAGTTTTGATTATCCATACTCTCTGGTCTCCGTTTTGTCAAATACTCTCCAAGCATCCGAACGAACACCCGAGCCCACAGGCAATAAACCACTGTCGAGCTCTGCAATGTCTCTCTCGCTATGACAGCGCAAGAGTTAATGCACTTTTATAGACTTGTAGCTCCCCAAGTGTCTCACGGCGCGTAGTTCTCCGTGCTTTTAGACACCTCATGGAGAGCTGTAAGGTTTCGCAGCCCGGTGTCAGTCGTGACAAATGTGCCAGCTGAGCGGAGCGCTCAAACTCGAAATGAGAAATGAGGACTCCAGGAGCACCTTGATGAATTTGGAGAAAATCAAAGATCGCTTTCTGTCCAGATAGTCAGTGAAACAAATTAATGGAAAGGTTGCTGGAATGATAATAATCTGTAAAAGCATATGTTATGAGTAGCTAATAATGTCCCTTCTTTGTTGGAAGCAATTATTTTTCATTTAGTAGATCTGAACAGCTAAATAACTTGCATCTTTGCTCATTCCATTCCTCAGTACCAAATTACAGCACAAAGAGTGAAGTTATCCTAAGGGTAAAAGAAAATAGAACAATATATTAAACCTGAATTGTAAGTAATTGCGGATTTTCTTAAATAGACCTTTTAAAAATTACATTTTCTCAAATCCTTGAATTATGCAGTATATTCGAAACATGAAAGCAGTCACAACTTACAGGCTCTGTTATTTTATTGACAAACAATCTTTACATCAATGGGACAAAATAGACAATTACAAACATTTTAGAGTAAAATTTACAGGTTTGAGTTAGGATAAAGTAGGAATGGATTGTTAGTTACAAAGAATCATCAGTTTGCATAGAATATCACTACATATTGTTTTTCATGGATTTGTTTTATTATATTAAGGTTTTTATCCCTTGTTTTCTTGTTTCCTCTTGAAGAAAAGGAACTGCACTGGACACGTCGTTATGTAGCCGAAGCCTGGGAACTACTCAGACTTGGTGTCCGAGCTAGGGCTATGACTATGTTTGCAATGATGCACCCACTGCCTCCTACCAACACTCAAAGTCTACTGCTAATGCTCCGTGTTACATGAAATTCAACTGTCCGTTAAACTTATCATCATCATCGTCTCTCCCTATTTGAGGAATAGCAGTGTCAGCTTCAGCTTTGAGGAAAGGTATGTATGTGAGATATGGGAAGCTTGACCTTGGAGAGGGAAATTTTAGATGTGGCAAATTGAGGGTTTTTATGTAGACTTTTTTGTTCATCTTTTCTGAAGATACCTCTGTTCAGGTATCTTTTTAGAAGATATGTGAACAGAAACATCTCCTTTGTGTTACTGATGGACCACAAACATCTGTTTCTAGTATGGGCAGAGAGAGACTTTCTCATCACTCACTTTAGGACGCGAGATCTTTCACAGCACACATTTGGACTTTTCTTTTTCCCCTTCTTACCGTCTTTTCCTGGTGATGTGTCCAATTCCACATGAGAGTATTGATTCTCAGGGACAGTCACTGTTAGTTCATATTTTGTGTTTCCAGGTAAAGAAGAGGATGGGTTCTTCCCAATGTCCCTCAACTTCAGAAGGACAAATGCTTCTTTCTTTGGGGACCATCAGCAACGTGTGTGGTGCCTCTGTGGGAAAAAAAAAAATAGAGAAGGTGGAATAAGACGTGTCTGGAGTGGAGACACAGAAGGAGACTGAACAGGACAGAGACAAGGAGGTGCTCCATGGCAGAGCAGGTACAACTCCAAAGGGAACGTGGCCCAGGGCTAACCCAGGCCAGTGTAGAGGACAAGTGTAAGAAGGAAGGAGCAGCAGAAGAAAAGAGTGAGACGGAAGGAGTGGCATAGATAATACGCTACAGTTTTCCATCATTCTCAAGGAAAGATGATTTGAAAACTTCCCACATTTATCCAGTTATATCTCTGAGTAAATTTTCTATTAATAATTAAAAATACCTCCATGGTTTGGAGATAAGGAATACGTATTACCTATGCATGGTCTCTGTATTAGGAGAGATTCCCCTGTCGTTACAGAGACATGACAGATTGATATCTCCATTTACCAGCTAGGTTACTGCTGCACCAAATTAACATGACATACACAGAATTAAATTCATCAGATGTCCAAATATGATCACGTACAGACAAAATTTAAACTTAAATAATATGAAAATCCATCTAAGCTTTCTGGCTGTAAGTTTTCTTCGCCTAAGAAGGTCTATGGTTTCACTACAGTGAACATTTCAGCCTGCTTTCAGCTTGGGGGAAACCAGTCGCCAGTCACCTGAAGAGGGAAAGTTTTTAGTCTCCATGTTCCAGGAGAATTCATATCTATTTTCCTAAATTACCAGCTGCATTAAATGCATTGTGAGAAAAAATACACCAATTTTTCCTGCTGCAGAGCATGATAAATTTCACTTAACCATAACAAAGCCATATCTTAGGTATCAATTCCCATTCTCTGTTCTGGATGATCCATCATTTTCAGAACAGGCCAATCTTGCTCAAAGAAAGGAAAAAATTCCTATTCTTCTCCCTGCCAAAGCTTTCAGATCCATTACACTGGCATTTTAATAGATGAATGCCTGCAGGGTATGAAGCATATTCATCCTTTAAATGTTAAAAGCTACAAAACAAGGTATATTATACATAATAACTCCTCCACCATCTCCTAAGCATTAAAATGTAGAGAAGATTTATGCAAAAAATGGCGCTACTAATATTATTGAGACTAGTAAGCAACACTCAGATTCTTGGTTAAATTATATTTTAATATCATATAGTCTTGATACAAGAGGCATGACAACTCTCTCCCGGGCTGAGGTCTTAGGAGGCCTGGCTTTCAAAACTTGCCCAGGGGAAGAGAGTATCTTCAGTTAACGTACATAATGGATGTTTGGTAACCATGAGCCCTTTGCATGAACTTCAAGTATGTTTGGCTGGAGAAACCTTTCACGGTCAAATAAAAATGCTTGTTCAGCAGCGCTGGTAGCCAGACTCATTCTAGTGGGAAATCATCTGCTGCTGGAGTTCGGTCTGGATGAGGCTGTAAGAAACCAAATGAGGTTCTAAAGCCAAATTCAATGACTTTGTGGGAATGGAGCAACGATGCCCTATGGAAATATTTACTATTGCATTTGTATGATGGAGTTATCCATTCTAATTAATTAATCATGGAAAGAAAAGAGAAAGAGGGGGAAAGAAAGATGCTGAGAACGTTGTACAAAGTCCTTTTCATCTAGATGGATTTACACAGTCCTACTAAGTAAAATTTCCTAAGGAAATGAGAGTCCAGAAAAACCACTTACTTCACCCAAATGCCTGTTTCAAAAGAGTTCCCTCCCGTGTGGAAGGCTGGTCCTGCCCTCGGGAGGTCCTCTGCGAGACGGTGGAGATGGCGGCCCATGCTGGCTGTGCGCAGCCTCTGCACCCAAGGGACAAACGGGTCCCTGGTCGCGCTCCTGGGTCGGGCTTCTGTGCTGCCGCGGGATGTCTGGAAAACGCTGCAGCAGTCGTTCACCACCTCACAGCGCTGGGACAAGAATGAAGGAAAAACAAAAGCAAGAAGGCAGAGAATGGGCAGGAATTGGGAGAAAAAGAGTTACAGCTGGAAAGAACATAAGACAAAGTAGCAGTAAGACCCTAGAAGTAACGAGAGACAGAAAAATGTCATTTTCTTATTTCATGGGCAAGAAATAAAAAAAAACAAGAAGGCAGCTCGAATGCTTAAAGCCCATTTTTCTCAGTCTTCATAGAAAAAAAATATATGAATACTAATTAGGTTCTCCTGAGAATTAATATTAATGTAGCTAACAGCACCACAACGCAGAATCAGTGCAACATTATTTATCTGAGTTATAAATATTCAACTCATCAAGACCTGGTGAAATCCATCTGAGCACTTAGGGAACTAAACACAGCAATTTCTAAACCATTAGTGATTACCTTGGAAAACTCAGAAAGGGCTGGTAAGGTCCCCAAGGTACGGGAAAGAGCAAACACAGGACCTCTCTTTAAAAAGAGAAGAGATAAGGAGGCAGAACTATAGACTTATCAGCATAACCTCTGTAACGGAGGACACTGAAATGTTGTTTAGCAATCTATTTGTAAGTGCTCGGAGAAGAGTACGATGATAAAACATCCAATGTGATTTTCTCAAAGGCAGTAGTGTCAAGCCAACAAATTTTCTGTTATCAAAAGAGTAATTGGAGAGAGGGGAAAGAGTCACTATTTTTGCTCTAGCAGCTCTTTTTACATAGTGGTACCTGGCGTTCCCATGAATGAAATATGCCGCAGGTGAAATCAGCAGATTATTGATGGGTCATCAGCTGAAACACGCCGAGATTAGTTACCAGTGGCCTATTTTAGGGCATGTGAAATGTGTCTTGCAAACGGCTGCCCTGGATTTAGTACTCAAACATTTTCCTTAGCGTGCACATGATGAGACAGGGAATCTGGGACATGCTGATGTGTGGCTGTGAAACCATTGTTAGTGGCGATACTAAAGAATTTTTTAATGTTTGACAAAAATATCCCAAGGATTGCTTGGAAGCTTTTGATCCTGTTTTAGAGCAGGGAGATGGAAAAGATGACCTCCAAGGTCCTGTTGAGATGCGTTTTCCAATGACCATATCACCCTCAAACTTTGATAATTTATTAAAGTGACTGGAAAAATCTGTCTTGTGATTACACTGATGGGGATTATCTGCTTTGGGAAGCTTGTTGGTCATATTTCTAGAAATGATGACATTAAGGAGACAGATACATCGCAATAACACGACCACTGTAAAGTGGGAACGGGGTTATGGGTACAGAGCCCCCAGTTCGCGTGATTACCCTGACAGACGTGGTAAGAAACGCACAACAAACTGGCAATTATTGATTAATTAATAGGAGGGAAAATTAACCAGGGCAAGACACAGGAATAGTTAAAATTCAAAACTGAGTGGTTATACAGAGGAACAATTATCATTGCTCAAAGGCTCTATATTAAGAATATTAACTAAAGTTTTCTGCTTTCTCACACCACTTGTTCATCAAGTGGAAAGAGTTTCTGACCAGTCTGAGCTGCCAGTGATTGTAGCTGTCGCTGTGATCCGGCTTTCACAGAGCAGACTTAAAGGATGTAAAGAAATGGTCATGCCAGGGAGAAGTATAGCGACTCTCTGCTCATGGGCGAGTTTTCGGAGTGGCCGAAGGACCTGAGCACATGTCAATCAACCCCCCGTCTCCCTTCCTCCTGCATGGCATTAGTAAGTCTGGGTGGTCCCTCTCCATTCTGCTCGTCCTCTCGCCCTCCCCTGCTCAGCCATTAAGACATGGTGCTAACCAAGTCCCGGGACTGGTTAAAAGCACTGGAGGGCATTTTTTGAAATATATACACCATTTGCGTAAAAGAATTTCTTTGTGCGCTCATTTCCAATTCACCCAAGTAGCCTCACTTTTCCTTTCATGTGGTCACGTTAGTTTATTAGTTGGCTTGAACTTCAAAATATTTAAGGTTTCTGAAATCAGATGTGAAATAATGGTCTGGGATATTGATACTAACCTGAAGATTGGAAACACGGTTTAATTTTAATTCTATTTAAAATGTCCTTTCTGTGATCTTGGATGAATTTCCCACCACGTAATGAGGACGGCAGCGTTTCCCACCTCTCAGCTTTGCCTGGCTGGGGCGCTGAGGCTACCAACGTTTCCGAGCAGAGGTGGTGGTGCCCGGTGTGGCTCCACTCTCCGCTGCGATGAGTTGCTTGTCTCGGCCAAGGCGTCTGTAGAATTGCAATAATAATTATCAATATTAATGTGCAAAACATTGCTATTTAGCACAAATGAAAACAAATTCTGAAGCATGAAGTTTAAGCTCAGGGTGTTGAACTCCATTGCCATTTTGTAACTCCTTGGGACTTGCTTTACCATTTATTTATCTTATTTTGTTTATCTTATACACAAAGTATTTTGTGTCAATAGAGTCATTTACAGGGGATTAGTTGCGTTCTTGGCCTTTTATAAATTAGCGTTATGGAATATTACCTACTTCTTTCACTCTCAACCAGCAATCCTCATGATTTATGACATTTAAAGACACTTGATGACATAACACACTTATTTATTTTAAAATCTCTGCCATGCAAAGCACTGCACAATGAAAAATGTCATTTTTTTATGGTGCCTAGGAGATTCAGAAAGAAAATGTAGAAAACTTCACTCTATTTCCATTCTGGCAGTCACAATCTTTAAAGCAATTAAATTAAATTGAAATTAACTTCAGAAGATCTTCCACATGCTTAAAACAGCGTATTTCCCTACAGTCTCTTGTTGTTACTATTCTTTTGACATTACTGCCTGATCAGTTAAGAAATGATGATTAATGATACTTAAGAAATGAGCTTGATTGCCCTGAACGCTTGAATCGATTATTTATGAAAATAGCGGAACGTTGAACACAGAGTATTGATTCTCTTCCGCGAGCTGGTAGACCTCGGTCCCCCCCACCCTCATAGGGCTTGTCACTTCACCGCCGCAATAAATAACAATCCCTCTCCGTTTCCCTCATCGCGTCTCAAAGCACTTCACAAACATGACTATATCTCTTCACATTACCGAAATACATTAAGGAAAAGGAGTCAAACGTCCTTAAACCGGGAGCGTTTGTGCTCCACCATTGCGCCCAACCCAACAACTTACCTAAAATCTAGCACTGAATGGCTGAATAAAGGGAAAATCCCCACATACTCTGCATATCCTCAGCCCTCTCTTCTTCTGAGTCAAGATCATTTACCTATACCATGTGCTTCTGCTGACCGAATAGCTGAAAATGGTTTTTTAAAGTCTTCTGATTAGCAGATGAGATTCTGGGGTCAGGGAAATCAGTGGTGAGACACAGCCTGCCAACGTGTGTAACACAAAGCACAGATTTAAACATCAACTTGAGCAACGATAAAAGTGAACGTTAACAGCGATAGAATCTTTATAGCTGCTTGGGTATCTGAAGTATTTGCAGTATCTGGGACAAACGTTACCAACATTTAAAGTCATGAAACTATGGACAATAACAGATGCCCAGATTTTAACAATTCTCTTGGTACAAATATTAATTAAAGGGCGGATAAGAATTTCCTTGTTATTGGCTGTAAGCTGCAGATTACAGTTCTAGCTACCTTTTTTGCTCTGTAGCTGTTGGAGGCCGTCGATTTTGATGCAGGAGATTTGTATCTATTATCCCTACGTACAGCCATAAAGACGGCGGGGTGGGAAGTTCCTGGGCAGAGCGCTGGGAACCGAAGGCCGAAGGGCTGAACGTTTGTGGATGCAGCGGCGACCAGGCTGCTCACCAGCACTCCGGCAGCGATATAATGACGGCAAATATACGTCAATGGTTTGGCTGTTATAAACGCTGCGGTGTTTGCGTCTCGCTCATCAGCAGTTCACGTGTGCTGTGACGGTACCTCTAAGAGCATTTTAACGCAGGGATGCGAAAGGTGGTTGTGGCTCCTGTTACGGATCCAGGAGCGGACAGAGGCTTCTATAGGACTCCGTACAAATGGAATTACTACTAATTACTGCACAACCCAGCCCTCAAGGGTGAACACCCCACTTCCAAAATCCAGGTTTGGAAGTCAAGCAGAACCACGGGATGAGCTGCCTTTCACCCTCTGCCTAAGTGATGGTCCATGCTTCCCATCGTAAACATTTCCGAAGCAACAGTAAATAGTACCCCTGTTGAGACAACAGTATATTGCGCTCCTGCTGAGAGGAATTTGCATTTCATTTGCAGATTATTATACCCGAGGCTTAGTCTAAACTGCTTTCAAATTTCCTTTGCTCCTATTGGGTATTCACATCCGTGCCTAGATAGAATTTAAAAACTTGAAATTATTCTCACATCACGTATAAGACCATATGTTTCACCATAAGAAGCCTGAAATAAGAAATGCCCGTCATTTTGCACAGATAGCTAATGTAAAATGGACAGATTAATAAATCCAGGAAGAGCAACATTCTCTTTCATCTACATGGATACGCTTTCTGTGGAGCACAGTGGAGCTACAGAAAGTAACTGGCTATCAAATGTAAAAGGCTGAATTTGTTTTGGAAAAAAAAAATATTTCACAGAAACACAGGATCACGGAATTGCTGAGGCTAGAGGCAGCTCTGGAGATTGTCTCATCCAAGGGGCAGCGAGAGCAGGTTCCTCAGCGCTGTGTCCCCCCGGGTTTTGACCATCTCCAGGGACGGAGACTCCATAATCTCTCTGGGAAACCTGCTCCAGTGTTCAAACACCCTCCTGATAAAAAAGTTTTTTATATGTTTAAGTGAAGTTTCCTGTGGTTTTTAAGTCGTGCCCATTGCTCCTGTCACTGGGCACCACTGAGAAGAGCCTGGTTCCATCTCCTTTACAGCCTCCCACCAGGCAGTGGATGAGATCCCCCTGAGCCTTCTCCTCTCCCGGCGGAGCGGTCCCAGCTCGCTCAGCCTCTCTGCACGTGAGAGATGCTGCGGTCCCTGCACCAGCTCTGTGGCCCTGGGCTGGACTCTCTCCAGCAAGCCCACGTCTCGCTGTGCCTCTGCGCTGTGCCGTAGCTTTTCCTCGAGGTCTGTTGCACCTCTCCTAAGCTCAGAAGTCAAATGCCATATGTATATATATATATATATATATGTATGTATAGAGAAGATGGGCAGGGCATGTTATTAGTAGAATATCTTTGAGTTAAGGCATCTCTGTGAAAAAAAAAGGGATGATTAAATAAAAGTTCTGACTGACACATATATAAAGCAGCATAACCAAAAACTTCAGATCACTTCTAATTCCACTGTGGTTGCTCAGAGGTGCAGCTACACAAACCTGCCCATCAGCTGGCAGGGAACGAGGGTGCCCAAACCCTCAGCCATGGCCAGTCAATGAAAAGATGAAGGCAAAATGCTTTTTTTTTGTCATTAAAAGGTTGCAAAACTCTCTTACAGCGAGCAGGTAAATAAACACAATATATTGTATAGAAGTGAGAATTCAGGAAGCAGCTAGAAATTCTAATATCATGATTAGTTTGCTGGGTCACTTGGCCTTTGTAAAGAAGTGCGGTGATACGGCTCTGTTTTCCCAGTGATGTGCAAAACCCCTCATCAGATCAGGTAAGTAACATCTGTCTTTTTTATTTTAATAAAATGCTATCAGGATAACACCGTTAGGGTATCAATTATGATTAGAATATCATTCCATCTAATAATTTAAAGGGAAAACAGCTGGTGTCACAGTCTGTTCTTCAAAAATGCCCATTTCAACTAAAAGAAGTCTGTTTTGTTAAGAAAAGAAATCAGAAATATAGAAGGACTACATCTTGGGTAACTAAATTCTGAAAAATGTTGGGGCTGTGGTAGGTTGCCAAGTCAGGCACTTGTTTTGGCTTCCATTATGGAAAACTACATGATATTATTGCTGCTGTTCTTGCAAGTTTTCATATCTAAGTGAGAATTTGATACGTGCTGGAGAAACTTGGGAAAAATATATTTCTTCATTAGCTATTTTTTATGGTAAAAAACCTGTGCTGGCCAGCCAAATTCATTACTTATTTATCAACCCAGAGGCAGACAGACACTACTGAAGTAAAATTTCGGCAGTGAAAGGATGAACTGGGATGATGCTCCTTTCCAAGGTGCGGTGGCGCGGAACGTGCCCTCCTCCAGGCTGGCCAAGCACCAGGTTTTGCTCAGGGCGAGTGCTCGGTCACTGTCCCAAACTTCCCTCAAGATCAGGTCAGTTGCCAAAGCGCAAAGGTAAACTCCTGAGACCTGTTCCAGCCCCAAATCCATACGATTTCAAATGTAAGTAATGAGGAGGTGGGAAGGGGCGGTAGAGAAGGAGGACCGCTCAGCACCAGCCCGGGGAGGCCGCTGGGGACCGTTCCTGGGCCAGGGCTGGGAGAAGAGCAGAGCGGGTGGCATCGCCTTGTTCGATAAAGCGGAGCCGGAGAGCGCTGACGGGCCCATCCTGCGCTCGGGCACGGGGCTTTTACGCGTTCAAACTCCAGGGCCAGGGCGAGAAGAAAGATGAGACTGTGCTGCCTCGCATGACCCAGAAGGACGGCAAGGACCAAGGAGCAGGAGTGGGTCCCTCCAGGGGACGTGGACGTGGTCTGTTGTTTCTCAGACCTCCCCGCAAATGAACTAGTGCCACAGTTTTCTGTTTTCCCTAAGCTATAAACTGTTTGGACAGGGACAGTAATAGTGGTTGTGTTTTGCTTTCCAGCTTACAAAATCGCAGCAGATTTAAAGATTTAGCTACAGGCTTTTTCCGAAGCAGCAGTGGAGACCTCGCACAGATGAACCGTTGTCCCTTTACAGTTGTTTTCCTTAGGAGAAATAACCGCGGTAATGTTTGCTCCTGAAGATGCCCAGGACTTACAGCAAGTTCAACATCCAAATTATTTTTATGATATTTCTGATTAGCCCTTGGCCTTCAGTTCTGTACGTTTGACATGGGCATCGCTGTCCCCTGCCACCACCCCACCTGGGAGCAAGGTACATTTGCAGAACCGGAAAACATTTTTCTTCTCTCTAAGATAAAGGATAGAAAACATAACCTGTTTCACAATAATTATTCCTCTCGCTCTTTTTTTTTGTTTTGTTTTTTAAATGCAGATAAGAACTAGATCCTACTCTGTGAGAGAAGACTCAGATTCACCATTACCGTGTTCCTGAACCATAGGGCTATTCTACAACTTTACGGATCTTTTAGTTGAGAGGAAAATAAAACCCAAATGCTGCTTAACTGCACAATAACATGGAAGATTATTAATAGTTACACATTAGCTATTAACCCCAGACATAGCCTGAACCATTTATTGAGGCAACCGGTCTCTTTTGTGAAATTTAGGTAGTGTTTGGGTAAAATATAAGATGGCCCTGAAAAGGAAGCACCGTCCCTCCTTCTCCTAGTGACAGCCAGCCAGTGGTCAGAGAGGAACTTTTCTGTCCCAGTGACTTCTCATTTTTTGTGTTTTCTGAGCTGCCACAGCTTCAATGAAAGGAACAAACCATGCTCCTACTTTTTCCCAGAACAGCCCAAATCCTGATGGTCACGGCGTTCCCTCTAGCACCCAGCCGAGGTGGGCAATGAGGGCAGATGCTCCTGGTCTGTGCAAATGTCCCAGCCAACCTTGCACAGGGGATTTTGTCTGAGGAGCGGTGGCACACTGACAGGAGGAACCACGGCTTCCACCTTCCAACCCACCGCCCTGAGGGCAGAGCATCCCCATCCAAAACTTTTTCTCCGATCTGGCTTAAAGCAGGTGCTCCCCACCCCTGTCAGCGGCCTGCAGGATACCCTACAGGAGAACCTGCGCTGCTGAACTCAGATCTAAGGGCAGAGCAGAGCTAATGCTCCATAACATTACCCTCTATATGTGTGTGTGTGTATAGATATATATTCAGTAGGTATGTACATACTGTGGCTCACGTCACCAGCTTCCCATGTCGTTCCCGTGTCCCTGTTGCCCATCTCCCTTGTCCGTAGCCTGTGGGATGCCACCTGTGTCCTCTGCACCGATGGGCTGCACAGAGGGGACCCCGACTCTGCCAGCTTTGAGGAGATCTGCCGCACAGTGGTACCGAAGGAAATGTTGGAAGTCCTGCAATAAACAAACACAGAATATAATAAGAAAAAGACATTTTCTCATTCCTCTCTGCAAGCTGTTGACTTATTTCCTAAGGAAGGTGCGTTTATATCCCTTCCCAAAATAATCATGGATCATATAAACCCATTAAATCATTGAAAGACCATTGAGCATCTTACAAATGAAATATAGAGATCTAAATAAATCTGGAGGAGCGTTATTCTAACGTCCTTCAAAATTGTGTCAAATACTTCTGTCTTACTGCCTGTTACATTACCCCGTCATTAAACATGTATTATCTTTTGAAGGAAAAGCAGAGATTAATGACCTGAACCAAAATGATGAATTCACTGTGCGAGATGAGGTAGACTTCTGAAACAAGCCAGCAAACAGAGGGAAGAAATATTAAAACTAGATAAATAATAGAACAAGAAGGTCAAAGAAGGAGAAATTAATAGGCTGTTACTTAAAATTATTTGAATTCCATTCCCTACACTTAAAAAAAAAAAAAAAAACCAGCTAGATATATATTTGTATTTTCTCTGTGCTGACTTTCCTCTACAAGGAAATCTCTCCCTATCGCGGTGTTACGTCGTAGTGCAAAAGATCCGTACTGCAGCGGAACTGGAGGCTGTGTTTTAGACGGGACCTGAGAAGGGAGCCTGTCGCTTGCTGAGGCTGTGCTGCTGCTGACGGGGCTCCCGGGGCAGCAGGGCTGCGAGACCGAGGGATTCGTTCGTTCCCACACTGGGAAACGCGGTGAAATAGTTCCGAATAACCGCACTTTGCTTTTAGCGTTTAATCATCTTCTTTGTATGCCGTACATGAATTACAATTGCTGAAATTGAAATTTGTTACATAAAGGATATTAATGTGGTTAATAAGACAAGCAATCGCCCACCAGTGGCCCTAGACATATCCAATAAGTTTTTAATGATTTTTTTTATTGTTGCAATTTGCTACTATAAAACCACTAGGCCAATTTATGGCTGTTTCATCTTTAACAGGAGGATTTCTGATGTGAGTCATTTTAAATATTGGCACTTTTTCCTAACATTTGGGTATGCAATTTGCTCAAGTAGCACTGACCAGTTGCAGGGTCAGTTGTCTCCAATAATTTATTTAGCTCTGTTCAGAGGAACCTGTTTGTGTTCGTGGTAAGGAGTACGCACTGAGCGGGCTGTGAGGCCATAAGGTGCACAAAGCTGAAGCCATTACTGGAGCTCCGTAGCAAGCAGCGACGCATGGAGATGACACAGCAATGTGAGAAGTTGTCCCATTGCCCAGGGAAAGGCACTGCTTGTTGCGGGTGGGAGACCTTCTGCCTCTCCAAAACTGCAGGAGCCTTGAAGGAGGTTGTAGAGAGATGGGGGTCAGTCTCTTCTCCCAAGGAACAGGCGACAGGACAAGAGGAAACGGCCTCAAGTTGCGCCAGGGGAGGTTTAGGTTGGATATTGGGAACCATTTCTTCCCCGAAAGGGCTGTCAGGCCCTGGCACAGGCTGCCCAGGGCAGTGGTGGAGTCCCCATCCCTGGAGGGATTGAAAAGACGTGTAGATGTGGTGCTTGGGGACATGGTTTAGTGGTGGCCTTGGCAGTGCTGGGTTAACAGTTGGACTCGATGATCTTGGAGGTCTCTTCCAACCTAAACCATTATATTCTTAGATTTTATTCTAAGGTTTTCAACACTCTTCCACTAGCAGTTGACATGGACGCATAACACTTCACCACCTATTTTATTTCTTCAATTCAAGTGCACGGTTTGCAGTAGAGAAAGGAAAGCCATGAGTTTATTCCCTACCAGCAATCCTTACTGGGAACTGCAGTGAGGAGGAACAAACATCAGCAGAACAAAAATAAATGCGTATAAACAAGCCATTTGCCAGTGCTGTGATGGAGATATAGAAATAAAGAGAACTGTAATAGCAGGAGATAGGAGGGGTTACTGAAACAGGCACTGCTGCAGAAGTCTGATGCTGTCCTATGGATTTGAAAAGAAATTCCAGTTTAGAGCTGCCTTCAGGGCAGAACAGCAGGAGTCCACACAGAGAGCAAAGCTAACAGTGATCAGTGCGTTCCCGAAAAGCAAAATGATTGTTAGGGAGGAGAGAGTCAGTGCTCAGCATGAATGCCGGTGGAGGCTGAACCTGCTGTACAAAGAAACACGGTAGAAAAATACCATCGTGAAACCAAATGAAAAGTCCATTCTCAAGGTAAGGAGTGCTACACACATGAATAATGCTCACTCAGTGAAGTGAGGCAGCATGCCTGGTGCTGCCTTTGGGGTATTTAAAATATATATTGGTTTTGTAAACCCATATTTGCAATTCAGCCAGGCGGTGACATTCCAGTCTTTCAGGCAGTCATTAGACATGCTGGTCATGGCGAAGTGCAATTATCCGTCCCTGGAGAGGAATGCATTTCATGGCGTGCTGAGTACCGTCTAAAATCTTACCCATCCTGCTATTATGCACCCTCCTGTTAGGAGCACCCTCAGGCTGCCCAGCGATGGTGGTAAGGCAGAAGATGATGGATGTGCCCTGGGCAGGGCGTGTGGTTGGTCCCAGGGTGTCCTGCCCCCCGCCAGCGGCTCAGCCCCTCACCGTGCCAGGAGCTCCTGGCAGACTGATGCCTGCCAGCGGGACTGGGTGTGCTACGCTGAGGAACGAAAGAGATCCGAACGTCAAATGCAGCAAAGCAGGACAGAGTACGAAATAGCAAGGTTGCAAACATGGGATACATCAAGATTTCACAGTTCAGATCCAGAAAAAAGCATGACTGCAATACGAGTGCTCTTCCTTTGCAGGTGAACAAGTATTTTACTGCTTACTGGGAATTATGACATTTTCTACTCAGTGTGCACCACTCTGCGTACAGACACTGCATGGTTTTAGAAGAGAGTTACTGCAAAATAGCATTGAAATGTTTAAAACTAGCAATCTCCAAGGCCCCGAGCTACTGACAATAGTGGTTCAAGCTCAGGCAAGACACCATGCAAATGAAAGATACGTATCGCAGAGAAGTCCTTCAGAGCGCCTGTAATGAGCTCTGACTTCTGCTGGCCAGAGCTCTGCAGGTAGAAAAGGGATCAGTGATCGAATTTATACCGCAAGAAAAATGCCACCAGTACTAATTTCGCAGAGCTGCAATGGCAGATCACAAATTATGAGAGCCCACACTTAATAAATCATGAAGAACAGTATCTGCTAGATCAGAGGAGAATTCTATTGCAATTGGAAAGGAATTTCGCTGTGTGGTCTCTACCAGGACATAGGCCTACTCTGCTGGGTTGCCCAGTAGGAGACAAAAGCACACGCTGACAGAAGAGAGTGATTGCTTTTAAAATAATTGAGATACTTGACAAAGAGATTAGCTGGGAGCTGAGGGCCGAGGATACAAAATGCCACAGCTCATCACACAACCTCACGGAGTATTATTAGTAGCAGTGGGAGAAAAGACACACTCAGTAGATTGTGAGACATTACCTAAGGGTCCAGACCTAATGAAGTAATGGAAAGCAATGGTGAGAGAAAGGAATCCCCTATTGAGCATTCAGGTTTTGCATCAGATTTCAATGCTTTGTGCATCAGATTGAATATCTTGTTTCTTTTCTTTTATTGGTTTTCATCCATTCTAGTAAATAAAATTCTCATCCCAGGTATGAGTCTCTCTGTCCTCTCGCTCACAGATGCTGATGTTTCTCCTCTACTTTTCCTCCTAGTCCCTTCATCCCACAGCAGTCCACCCTTCCACAATCTTCCTCATACCCTCTTTAATCCCCTTATTGTTCTCTGCTTTCGTCTCTCCTTGTCCTCTGGCTGTTGGTTTGCATGACAGAAGTAAACTTTAGACTTTGCATCTTAAAAAAAAGCCCTAATGGCTCTACTCATCTCTTTCACACCAAGTCTGGAAACCAGTTTTGTCCTTTGTAACTTCACAGCTGTCTTTAAAAATACACAGCGAGAGCCTTTTTGCTGTTGTGTCCTCACTTGTCTCTCCTCTCCGTGGCCCTCACCCTCACCTCTCCCAGTTCTCTGTGTAGGTACCATAGGGCTGGATACTGTAGGACCCTGTTTCCTTCCTCTCCACCTTAACCACGGCAACTTCAAGTTCAAGCTTAAGTTTAACTACTTCCAACAACTCTTCAGCTTCCAGTCCGTGTCCCTGTCCCAAGTAAGTATCTCAGATTTTCCTTCTTGGCTGTTGAGCCACCAGCTCATGTTCCATATTACTGAAAAGCTTTCTACATTTCCAAGTCCTCCTTGGTCCTACCCAGAACAACAATACAATTACCAATACTGCAAACAACCAAAGCAATTGATCACTATGTATCTGAAGTGAAAAGGATTTAGGCATGAAATAGAAATCCGTTATTACCTTCTGTGTTGTAACATATACCCATCCTTCTCCTCTGTCCCCAGGAGGAAAGAATTACACTTGAGGGAGGTTCACCTGGTTGAGATCCAAAAGCTGATTAAAAAGGGGAAGAGCAGTCCAGGAGGGTCTTGGCCATTATAAAATAAATTGTAAATATACTGAACGCACATTACATTACAATCCTGACAGGTTATAAAGAGCTGTTGAACTCTGGGAAAATACATCCTTTGTGGGAGACAAAAACCTACATAGCCATGATGATAAACCTGGGAAGTGCAATCTTTATCTTTAAATGGTAGACTAGGGAACATGGGAAGTAAATCTAGAAATGATTTCATGGAGGAGGCAGCGTGTCACAGAGAGGGAAATGAGAAATCTGTATTGCATATTTTTTCATCAACAACTCTGCCCCATGACTCTCTCATCTTTCATCACTGTTATCTTTCTTGTCAACAAGTCTGGCTTTTGGTGAAAGCTCAGCTCTCCTCTCCTCTCCTCTCCTTTCATGATACACCAAAGGAACAACAATATTCTTACACATTTTTTCTTGTGGCATTAAAAGGAAAGGGGGAAAAAAATAAAAGACTTAGCTGCAGCTGATGAATCAAATCACCTATTTTCCTGTGAACGCTTTATTTGAATCTTGACATGTTAACTTTGCCAAGTATGACACATGGCTGGCTTCTCCACCAATACCTCCAAGCCAGTGCTGTCAATCATTTGTATGACTTTGCTGCTCATCATAGTACAGACAGAAAAATGAACAACTTTTAGGCCTTTGACTGACTTCCTTTTTCAGGAGACTTGATAGTGAAAAAAAAGGGAAGAGATAAACAAGACGACTAGAGGGGAACAGAGATTTTGGTCAAGTGAGAGCTCTGAAAGGCAACCTCCAAGAACCCTTTGCTTGTTCTCTGCTCTCTTCCCCGATCCCTCCTTTTCACTGCTGAAATCTTGGGGAAGGTGGCTTAGCTTGCAAATATGCCAAAAAAACCCTGTTGCTGATCCATTCTGAGCCTTCTCGGCAGCTGGCACTTGTCCACCATCCTCTCACGGGCTCCCTGCCACCTCCCCAGCCCAGAGGCGTGTTTTGGTCGGGAAACGGTAACGCGCTTTGCAAGAGCTGGAGGAGGATCTACCGGTTTAGGTCACTGACCACTTATAATGGGAGGCAAGTGCCCCCCTCAGCATTTACAGTATTTGAAGGAAAACCTATCGATTTCTAACTGCAATGCAAGGTTACAGAAGTGTGGCACAAGAGCACTACACTTGCAAGAGTGGGACAAGTCCTATGAGGCCCAGAAAAGGACAACAAAGCGAATGCATCTCTTCACCGTAGTGTGTAAAGCTTACTAAGGAGATATCTGTTAGCATCGGCATTGTATGTTTTTAAAATCCTTCCCTGGGCAGGTTTTTGACAAGTGTAAGCTCACAGTGTAGCTCCCTCTTGTGCAATAAGTGTCTGGGTCAAAATCCCTCCAACTGGCACTAAAATTTCCTCTTTACTAACTTTTCTCTCTAGCTGGAGGCTGGGGAGAGGGCGGATGTTTTCAGCACAGCAGATAACATCAAACAGCCTGACCAGAATTTATGAACGGGAGATGTGGACACCTTAGAAATGAATAATGACCGGGCACAGCCCGCTGAAAGGAAATGGGGAAAATCTGTGCATCTGAGAACCCACTATCTGAGCTGCAGCACTGAGCAATTTTTTTTCCCCCGGTTAATTTTTTGGCTCCAGTAAATCCAATCAGATAGTGATTTATTACGAGCTTCTATTTTGTGTCATTTCCTCTTCAATAATAATATTCAACGATTCATTTTCTTGTTGAGAAAGAAAGTCAATATTGCAGATCCCTCCAACTTTCCCCCAGCAGCTCCTTTGGGACTTTGCACAGTCTAACTGACTTTTTGCTTTCCCTTGTGCTCAGGCTAAACTTTCATTGCCTCGGGGATCCGTTCTTTTCTTCTTTGGTGTCTGCACCTCTCAGATAGACAGAGATATGATGTTACCTCTGCCATTAAGAAGGCAGTCCACCCTCCTTCTTAATCATTTTTAGTCTTTTGCTCTGTCAATACCCAGCCTATCAATACTGCTCAAAATTGCTTGTAATCGTATTCTAACCATGGCCATTCCTACACCCTCTGCAGTCTGCCATGACAAATCCAATGCGTTTTTCATGTAAATGTGTCTCAGGATAACAGACACGGGAGAAAGGGACTCTACAGGAATACAGGAGCATCAGCAGTAGGTCAGACGAGGGTCCACTCGGGTTATACCCTTTGCTCCATGTGGGAGATAAGGACAGAGCGTTCTTTCAACTTTGAAGGAAGAAAACAGTTAATTTAGCTGAAAAACATTTACAGTCGTTGGCTACTGTGACTTGAAGTATTTTAAAACAGGTCCTTTAATTTAAGAATTAGTCCATTGACATATAATTAATCTCTGGAGGAAAAGAGAGGGACAGGGAGAGTAATTTCTCAATATTTTCATGCTTCTGCTTGTGTCTCTCAGTACTCGAACAGCCATACAGGTGAATCTCTGAAAGAAGACAGTGTTAAACCCAGTGCTGAACGTACAGTTTTCCACAGATAACCTCAGCTCTGCCCCTCACTCTCTTCCCAGTGGCAGCAGATACCCCTTCATACATTTTGATGGCATAAGACGACTTTTAGATTCCAGATCCCTTCTCTCTGAGATTTAAGAAGGAAGTTATGTGACATATTTGCTGATAATGTTTCAATAATAAAATTCTCTCTACCAAACGATGAATTTCTTTATGAATTCAGCCAGCAATGCAATTGGTTTTACACCATACCAAAACCTCACTTTGAACTGCCTCTGCTTATTCTAAGAACTTGATTATTTCATACTTCATTATTCTTTTAATCAAAGGGGTATTTTCCTCCTTCCCTCAGCGGCATGAAGTTAGGGTTGATGGCTGTTCAATTTTTTTGTAGCACACCTTGCTGTGGTTTAACCGCAGTCGGTAATCCAGTACCGTGCAGCCGCTCACTGACTCCCCTCCTCCCTCCCCAGTGGGGTGGGGAGGAGAACTGGAAAGAAAGGGAAACTCGTGGGTTGAGATAAACACAGTTTACTAGGACAGCAAAGAAAAATATAATCATAATTATATTATTAATAATAATAATAAAACATAATGATAATAGAATACACAAAATGAACGATGCACAATTTCTCACCGCCTGACAACCCTATGGCTGATACAGCCCATCCCAAGCAGCAATTACGGAGCGAAACTGAGAGCGATCTCGGAACGATCCCAGGCAGCGATCTCGGAACTGCTAGTTCCAGAGAGAGTGAATGAGGGAATAAACAGCCGAACAAACGAACGAAAGCACAGACGAATGAAAGACCCCCCAGCCGGCCCCCACTTACCCCGGCCATGCCGTCTCTGGTACGGAACACTCTCTTTGGCCGGTTTGGGTCAGCTCTACTGGCTCTGCCCCTCCCGGGTTTTGGCACCTGCACATTAGCAAAACGTGGGAAACTGCAAAATGTCCTTGATCTCTTGGCAACAGCTAATAACATCAGTGTATTATCAACGTTCTTCACATACCAAATCCCATACTAAATCCAAAACACAGTAGCTACTGGGAAGAAAATTAGCTCCATCCCGGCCGAAGCCAGGACACACCTAGGTTCACAAACCATTAAAGAGCAAAGCGCTACCCAGGGCAAATCTGGGCAGAAAACCCAAGGAGCTGAAGACCGACAGTGCCCGTCCCTCCCTCCTGCTCCCAACAGCTCAGCGGGGTTGAGTGGCTGCAGAGGCTGCAATAAGGACTCCTTGAGTTCTAGGTTTTAGGGAGATTTTGTCTGAAGTATAGTGCTTTTAATTAGTGGAGAATTCAGCTCTCCGACAGACCGAGTATTGCTATATTCCTCAAGTGTACAAGTTTTAGTGCTAATCTGCAAATGATCTGCTTTCATTCCTCCGTATGCCTCTCTGCTTCTGTGAATATCATCATTCAATCACCCTGGTTTCAGAATCTCCTTCAGCTATTTTTGTATTTAATGGGGCGCATCTCAATCCGGAGAAGTTACCGTGATCCCAGAAGGCCTGGAGATGTTGGCGGAGCTGGGATAAGTCTCTAAAACTGCATAAAGCTCGAGCCATGACAGGGCACGGGGGAGGCACAGACACATCCAAGGGCTGTGGCCGGGATGTCAGCCCAGCGTTCTCCCCGGCACGCCGACCGGACCCGGCAGCGCCAGCACAGACGGTATTTGATCCCGGTTTTAGAGACGGGGGGTCCTGGGGGTGTATTTTAGCACCACATTTTCAACTCTCATTTAGGATACGAAGGAAGCTTTTAGTTCTTGAATTGCCAAACAATGATGGAAAATATGATTTCTAAAAGCTTAGAAATCAGAGAAGAAAAAGGAAAACAGATGCATTTTAATGGGGGAGAAGTAATGGAAAGATTTCATCATTTGAATGCAGGGATCATGAATGCAAATTAAGGACAATTGCTGGATAATGGCTGATAGTAGTATATTTATCAGGTAGATCAGCAACAATCAATATCTTTGTTTTCTCTGCTCCAACAAGCACTCGAGTGCTTTATTCTGGCTGCTGGAGGGCTGGAGGGCCTTCCTGTGTAAGGTGATGCCTCTAGTGCTGTGAAACCCTTGGCTATCACAGACCTTGTCTGATCTGCTCCCCACGGAGTGCAACCATACAGAGACATCCCCCGGAGCTGGAAAGCAGAGTCGTCCCTCAGGCTGGGTACCGAGAGCAAATCAGCCAGAGCAAAGCGCCGTGCTGGTCTGCTGCCCTGTCTGCAGACAGACAGAGCTAGGCTCTGCACATGGGACTGCCCAGCTGCGTGTTGGACGTGAGCCTTCTCATGCTCATGAAATGAGCAGCAGATGCAGAAAACGCAATGCCCCATGCTGGAACTATTGCATACAGGCTGCAGTTGCTGAACTGGTCTGTGATACCAGGACCATCCACCTTGGAGGTACTGCCCTTCCCTGGGAGGCTGTTACAAGCACTGTCTTGTTTAAGGTTGGAACATAAGAGTCTACAGAATACAAACCATAAGCCCCAGGATAAAGAAATGGCAATCTGAACATTTGGGTAGGACAGTTCAGTGCAAGTGAGGGAATCTAGCTGATTCAGAAGTCTCAGGATCTTTTCTAGCCAAACATCCCCCATTATAACAGACGACTTTCCTTGAGAAGAGCATCTGGTAAAGACAACAGGAAAAGAGTCCGTAACCTCCACTCTTTAAGAAGAGGGTTACACAGAATAGGGAGGAGAAAGTGCATAGCAGTGACAACTGCTCTGGGGACTCTGTCAGACATCCTGAAGGACTGTTTTGATGAACTGGATGATTTCTGCAGCAGTTTATCTCCTCAAAGCTGTTATTTTGAAGACTTCTTTCAGCTTGTGACAAGAACTTGACCTCAAAGGAGCTGACTGATGTGGATGTAGCGATTGTACCGTGGCTCCAGTTTTCACAGTATCTGCTTGATCACTCACGTGGAAGAGTACTCTCCAGGAAACAGATATGACCAGGCCTAAGCAGACCTGCAGTACAGCTGGTCAAAAAAGAAGGAAAATAATTTTGGAAGATATCAACAATTTTTGGCATGGCAGGACGTTGCCTTGCTGATCCGTGCAGGCACATGGTGGCAATCCTCCAATGTCCATTCTGCAGTCTAATGCGGTGACAGAATCTTAAACAGTGCTTAGGTCTCCATCCACCTTGCAGAAATACATCTTGCCATAATGAAACATTCCCCCAGTCTCTGTGCCAGTCATCTGTAAAGCTATTTTGATACTCATGGCTCGCCCATGAAATGCAGCCTTCATGCAATCAGCAGTTTGCCCACAGCACCCTCATGGCAATAAACGGCACAAGTTTCTTCTCACATCAGGGTCCTGTGCTAGAAACGGAAGGATCTATATGCCCAGGAACAAAAGCCATATCACCTCATGAAGTTCAACAAGGCCAAGTGCAAGGTCCTGCACCTGGGTTGGGGCAATCCCCAATATCAATACAGGCTGGGGGATGAAGGGATTGAGAGCAGCTTGCCGAGAAGGACTTGGGGATATTGGTAGATGAAAAACTGGATATGAGCCAGCAATGTGCGCTCACAGCCCAGAAAGCCAACCGTGTCCTGGGCTGCATCCCCAGCAGCGTGGCCAGCAGGGTGAGGGAGGTGACTCTGCTCCTCTGCCCTGGTGAGACCCCCCTGCAGTGCTGCCTCCAGCTCTGGGGCCCCAACGCAAGAAAGACATGGACCTGTGGGAGGAGGTCCAAAGGAGGGTCACAAAAATAACCACAGAACTGGAACACTTCTCCTATGAAGAAAGACAGAGAGCTGGGGTTGTTCAGCCTGGAGAAGAGAAGGGAGACCTCACTGTGGTCTTTCAATATATATGGGGCTTATAAGATAGAGAAAGACTTTTTACCAAGGCCTGTAGGACAAGGGTCAATGGTTTTGAACTGAAAGAGTGTAGGTTTACATTGGGTATAAGGAAGACAAGGGTGGTGAGACCCTGGAACAGGTTGCCCAGAGAAGCTGTGGATGCCCCATCCCTGGAAGAGTTCAAAGGCTGGACTGGGCTTTGAGCAACCTGATTGAGCAAAAAGGTGTCCCTGCCCATGGCAACGGGGTTGGAACTAGATGATCTTTAAGGTCCCTTCCAACCCAAACCATTCTGTGATTCTATGATTCTATGATAAAAGTCAAAATAGCATTTGACAGCAAATGAAGCATATCGGGTTTTATAGGAATTCTTCCCAGCCATTTCAGGTCTATCACCCCAGATCATGCATAAAGCTATTAGTTCATTTATTCTCTGAATCATTACTACCAACTGTGCTAACTAACATAAAAAAGACTAATGGATTCCTTGGGGGAAAATTTATATGCAGGGTCAACTATTTTTTCTTTTTTAAAAGAGGCAGGCAATTATCGCTACTTTTATTTAATGATGCCTTCTTTGAATATATGTCATATTTCTTGGAATAAAAGGCTACAAATCTGAGCATTCACTTGAAGTAGAATTATTGATTCATCCAGCATCAAATCTACTGTCTCATAATTACAGACAATGAAAAGCTCCTCTCTCCCTCCTAACAGTGTCAAGCTGTTAATGCCAATCAGAAATGCTGAAGAGCGTCACAAAAAATGAACCAAGCGAGGTGAACGTGGAGACTCATTGTTCAGCCCAGTCCTGTGGGATGCCGAAAGGCATCCGGGCACATGGCAAAATGTCAGTGTTATTTTCTTGTACTCTGTAAAGGAAAATAGCACAATTGGTGTGTTGTAAGAAAGATTAGTGTATATTTTGAGAGTAATTACAGCATAGACTACGTATCCTGGGCTAGTATTAGAGCTATGGTCAAGAGAAGATTTCTTGTAAAATACTTTGGACAGAGAACGACCGATGATGGGGGGTTTTAAGCAAAAACTGTACAATTTTCGTTTCATTTAAAATGTCCTGGTTTGCACTGAAACACAAATAACAGCTTTTTTAGTTTTAGTTTAAAAATACTAAATTTTCCTTTCTTGTCAGCTAGGAAGGTTTCATAGAGATCCAGGAGAGGCCACACTCCCACTTCTTTCTGAAGTGGACTCTTCACTCTTACTGACTGACTTCTCACAAGCACTATCCAATACCAATGACTCAAAACACCTCCATAAGCAATGCCAAACCTTCACGAGGTTTGAATTTGCAAGATCTGTGTTTGTCTGGCAATACTAAAAGGAAAGTTATTAAAGCTAGGGTAGTAAAAGCCATGTAGTTGGGCACCTGGGGAGCTGCCGTGCTTTTCAGATGTGTTAGACCTGTGTGCCCTCTCTGCCGTCTGGTTCATGGAAAGAGCAGCAACGTGGCATCTCTGGAAACAGCCTGTACGGTTTTAAGAGGTTAAGCCTCGCATTTCACCCACAAAATATTGGCGTACCGTGCAAAAAGACACAGGATCTCGAAGAAAATAGTTTTGCTTGAGCAACTGCTTATTATGGACACCCAAACCTCTTATTCTGGGTTTGTATTACTGAGCTCCAGCCACGGCTGGGGTTGCGCTGTGCGAGATGTTGTCCGAGTGCTTTGTATCAGACAGCTCAAGTGCTCGTGGCTCAAAGAGACAAGGCAGAGCGTGCACCTCTGGCGCTGGGGCACCGAGGCACGGCTGCTTCAGTAGCCAGGACAGCGAGGGATGTCCCGCCGAGGCTGGGGCAGAGCCCAGCTCTCCAGAGCACAAAGCCCTCGCCTAAAGCAACAGAATATTTTTCTTCATCCATTGACTCTCTGTATGCACGTATTTTTCAACATACAGGCACAATAGTGAATCCAGCACCACTTTGCTTCCTGGCTACATAGAGTCCAAGCATCAAAATACATATTCCTCAAAAGGAAGGTTGTATCTGGAGAACAAGGCGATGGTGGTGTGGGGGGAGGGAATCGCCGTTTGCAGGTACTTCTGCGAATTTAATATGTTTAAGATTCAGGACCTTGTCATTCAAGAAAAGAGGAGAGATTCACCTGAACCGCAATGACCCTGGAAGGCAGAGCTGGAGGATGGCATGACCTGTCTGCCTTCACCTGAGATTTTAAGGCCGGCTGTTAGCTCACATCACTCCTCTGCCATGGCCGTGGGACGGCCGCTAGAAGCCGTATAAAGATTTTTTTACCAAAAAATCTTCTTTTGTTAGGCTCCCAGTAAAAACTGGAGCACAACTTCCCCACTTCCCAACAGCGCTTCCCACCCCTTGGGTCAGTGCTGTGGGTGACTGCGACGAGGACCCACCGTCACCACAAGGATGGAATCCTTCCATTTTCTTGGTAGCCTGAAGGTTGCTCGTACCTGCTCATCTGCCCTTATTGAATAGATCAGACCGGGCTGGTTTCCTCCAGCTCTCCCCTTCGGGCCTTGCAATGAGTTGTAAACACAGCATTCAAAAGCAACCTTTTGTAAAACTACGTACTGCCACATCCTACCAACAATAAACCAACCTAAACCCAGGACACTCGGTTTTATAGCGGTCTGCGTGCTTTGCTATCTTCCCTAAAAGCTTAGGCAGCTCTAACTTGTACCCAGCCACACATCTTTTATTTGACATACCGGTCCTTCCGCTGCCTTCCACAGCTCTCTGTGTCAACCCAGCAACCGGTCGCGGTGTCCAGCAGCTCGGTCTGTTTTCAGAGGTGGACTTCAGCGTGCGGACAGGAGGCTCCAGCCCGTTCCTCCCAGGGTGTATATCCTGACAAGCCTACTACGGAATGAATTCAATACGAATTTGCAGTAAACTCCAAAATAACCACCATCGTTCATAGAACTGTTTTGAGCAGTTTCGTATTTTTTCATGTGATGGATGACTTGTTTCCTGCCTTCCCCCGTAAAATCATCTCACAGTGACTTTAAAGTAAGCTGCCCAAGCCCATGGAAATGTACTGCATTATTTGATCCTACAGTAGGTGAGCTCCTGGGTTTTGAGATCAGTTAATCACACATTTCCCTGTCCTTTGCAATCCCCCCTGTTACATCTTGCTTTGCTGCAGCAGCGGTGCCCAGCAACTAAGCCTTTTGCTGCACACCGAAATGTTTAATATTGCAGATATTGCTGAATTACGTGATGCTCTGGGATAATTTTGCTGCTGCCAGCTTTCTCTGATTTCCAGCGCTTCTTGGTATGCTCTGTCACATTATGACGGGCATGTCTGACGGTGAGTACCATATGGGTTATTTCTAACATACAGCTACTCATTTGTTTTCCATTAGTTGGAAAGAAATGAGGCAAACCTACTTACCTGCTGGTCCCCAGGCAGAGTCTAGAAGGAGAAAGAAAGATTTTAAATTATGTGGGCTGATATAAATGCTAACTTTTAAGCACAAGAGGTCGAAAGTATAAAATTAAATGAAGGAAGGAGAAATAACAGCCAATCTGAAAGATTTTAGTAGGGAAACATTCTCACCTCTACTCCTGCAGAAAGAGTTTGTCCCCAGCCTCCAAAGCAAAATGAAGCGTAGAGGAAAGGAAATTGCTGCCAGAAGGAGTAAGCGCATTGTGGATGGGATTTTCAGAACAGCACTAAATGCTGGTTCTCGCTGCACTCACTGGAATACAAATTAAAATTCCTGTAACCGTTGTCGACTATAAGCAACTTACCTGTTCTGTGTCTCCCTACAAAGAGACCGTAGACACATTAACTCTGCTCTGTTCGGAGCTGAGGTACACTCATGGGGTGTCTGGGCAGGAGCTGAGAGAGGGACTTCTATGTGCTGCTCCCGCAGTGCATCACCAAACCCCTTGCACGGCTACCTAAGAGCGAAGCTTGGCCCAGCCAGCACTATGGGGCTCATGAATTTCTCAAGTCACCCTAGAAGCAAATTTGTCCCTACACACAGGTCTGACCATCAGTCATAGAATCACAGAACAGTTTGGGTTGGAAGGGACCCCAAAGATCATCCAGTTCCACCCCCCTGCCATGGGCAGGGACACCTTCCACTAGACCAGGTTGCTCCAAGCCCCATCCAACACGGCCTTGAACACTTTCAGGGATGGGGCAGCCACAGCTTCTCTGGGCAACCTGTGCCAGGGCCTCACCACCCTCGTGGGGAAGAATTTCCTCCTTAGATCTAATCTACATCTCCCCTCTTTCAGTTTGAACCCACCACCCCTTGTCCTATCACTCCATGCCCTTGTCAAAAGTCCCTCTCCAGCTTTCTTGTAGGCCCCTTTTAGGGACTGGAAGGCCACAATAAGGTCTCCCTGGAGCCCAACTCTCTCAGCCTGTCTCCATAGCAGAGGGGCTCCAGCCCTCGGATCATCTCCGTGGCCTCCTCTGGCCCCGCTCCAGCAGGTCCGTGTCCTTCTTGTGTTGGGGGCCCCAGAGCTGGACGCAGCACTGCAGGGGGGGTCAAGCCAAGAAAATGGAAAAACTGCCTAATGGAAAGCAACAGGAGCTACCTGTCTGGCAAGGATAGCGCCTGTCAGCTCAACTGATCCACGGGGAACGGGATCACCCGACTGATGCTGTTAGTACAGAGCACAAGAAACAATACTTCTGTAAACACCAGAAACTGTTGCAGTTGGGCTTGATGTAATGAATGTGCAAGGCCTCGAGTGCACTTCTTGATGCCTAATGTGGGGTGAAATAAAAAAGTGATCCTTTCTCGGTTATTAGAGCAATGCTGAGGAGCAAGTGGGCTACAAATTTCCGTGAACAGCATATAAACCTGCCTGGTACCCGTACATCGCTGCCACTTTTGTTTGAAGTTGACTAAAAATTTGAAAATAAATTGAGGCGATGCAAAGGAGTTTGGGGGCTGCTGTCAGAGCTGTGTTACTTCTTTAGGAAGCCAGATTAAAGTTACATTAATTAAATTGGAGAAAGTGAAATCACACAACAGCCAACAGACATCCGCTCCAAAATAAACCAGGCTTGCTCAAGAACGGTCTCAGTGCCTTTTTAAGCACTAAATATTATGCACTCACAGAAACTTACTTCAAGCAACCCAGAAATACAGCTCCAGGTATGTAGCATTGTACCTGTACAAATTGCACACGCAGGTTACATGGATTTCACAGGAATCTGGGATCGGAGCAAGCAAACCTCTCCGGGTTTTGCGGAAGAGCAGCTGCCCTGCGGTGATGGAGCTGGTGGCACGGCCATACAAAGCGACGCACGGGGACCCGGGGCGGGGGCCCACGGCAGCCAAGGACAGGAGGGAGCAGCAGCCCGGCCTTGCTTTGGGACGTGGGTGTCCGCAGCGGTGGCACTGGGTGGCACTCTGGGAAAGACGGGACCTCCAGCCGTTATTTGGCTCCCATCACCAAGCCAGGGGCTCTGGGGTTACGTGCACCAGTAGTTTCTCACTCCCTTGAGTACGGACAGAGTCATGGGCATCCTGGACATGGCATTTTGTCTCTTCTTCCTCTCTTGCCTTCTATCTTCTGGTTTAGGCTGTGAATTCCTTGAATCGGGAATAATTTATCAGACCAGCGTTCTGTATCTGGCATTGCAGAGCCTCCATGGCTGCAGAAGTACAAGTAATAATAATAATAACAATAAACATTACAAAGCTGGCGTCCTCACCGCTGGACTCATGCCAACTGATGCTGCTTTAGCAACTAAAAAAACCTCCCCGAAAACCAAGTCGGCAAGACGAGAAAGCAGAATCTTTGCTCATCTGACATGCGTCAGATTGACTAGCCAGGTCGTGAGAGACGAGAACAGTAATTTATTAAATAGGGTATAAATTAGATATATCAAATTAGTATTGCACAAATATTTGTAAAGCCCATGTTTTGGAATGCTTGAGGTAATTAACTGAACATTGGAGCAAATTCATCCCCCCGCCCTGTCTTTTTTAGTTTCGAAGGAAAATGGGAGGAATAAATTACGCACTTACTGCAGGCCCCTATTGCTGCCTGTGTGTTTGCTAATAGCTTTTCTTTTCCCTCTGAATATGTATTATTTATGTATGTTAAACAACAGCACAGAGCACAAAAGAACTTGGCCCTCAGCCTGCTCTCTTAAAGCAGAAAAAGCAAGGTCATGCTGCAGATTATCTGTTTGGTAGTGACTGGCTTTATACGCTAGTTCTGCAGGCTGGTAACGCAGAGTGAAATGTCTCAGCATCCCTCACGCACGGCAAGGTGGAGTGTGGTTATCTTATGTTGCATTTTGTTTTGAGATTCCATAACATGGGAAAAAATGTACTTCGTTCCCTGTTTTCCCCCCCTGGCTGCTACCACAGAGTAGTGGAAACTCACGGTCAAATTAATACCAGAAACATTTATTTGGGTTTTGCTTCTTCTATTTTTATTTTATTGGGTTTTGCTTTGTTTTTTTTAATTAAGGCACAATTTTTCTATTTCAAGCCTAGTTGCAATTTTGCAGCAGTCCTACTGCTTCTGTCTTTCTGCTGTGACCACGGGACATCGCCTGTACCGTACGCACTCATCGCGGCTTGAGCGGAAAGGCACCGACGCAGCACGCACCGCGAGCGCAGGCGGGTCCCGGGGAGCTCGGGGTCCCTCTGGACCCAAGCAGCAGGAGCCCAAATGTCACCCTTCCCCGTGATGTTCACCAAACCTTCCCTTCACCCTCCTGCATCCCTGCTCTGCGCCCAGGACAGGCTGCGGAGCGACACAGGGAGCCAAGAGCCTTGGAGGGATTGAAAAAACGTGTAGATGTGGCGCTTGAGGACATGGGTTAGTGGTGGCCTTGGCAGTGCTGGGTTAACGGTTGGACTCAGTGATCTCGGAGGTCTCTTCCAACCTAAACAATGCTATGATTCTATGAGACATCCCTCTCCGGCGGCTGCGGGGCACCCCAGCAGGGATGCGGTGCTACGCCATGAAGCAGAGGCTGCCCCAGCAATAAGAACTAGAAGAGCCCTGTAGGACCCAGAGGACAGAGCCCTCCCTGACCCACCTCAGTCAGCTAACACACCTCGGGATGGCTCCAAGTCCTGAACTGACCAGCTTGGGCAATCACCCACTCTTACCCCCATGGCTCAGCACTCCAAGGAGAGCAGGCCAGGACCTACCAGGCTGGTGGGACATGGGAAAGGTGCTACATACAAAGCTGGGGGCATTAGTTGGGTGGTTTTTGTTTTGTTTTGGGGTTTCTGTCTTCCTTTGGAGACTGGGGTGATGGAGGGTGAGTCTGCGCAGAGAGACTGCAAAGAGCCCATGGTACCTGGACATGGATGAAGGGTGTCCCTGGGGCTTGCAGAGCTTGGAGAGAGCCTGGGAAATGCTCAGTTTGCCTCCAGATGTCCTCTGCAGCCTCTGCTTAGAGTAAAGAGTGGCCGAGCTGGGAGGGAGCAGGGAAGAGGTCTGCAAACAGACCAAAAGTTTCTTCTGGGAGGGAAGGGGAGGAGAAAAAAAAAATATCCAAAGCCTGGTGGGAAGCAGAAGTTACCATAGCAACGAGCACCACTTTTGCCAGAGAAAGTGAGGGGGGAAAAAAAAAGAAATCAAAGATAAGAAAGAAGTAATCAAACCAGCTTAAGGAATATAAAAAAATAGAAGTTGTTTATGAATTATAAATAAGTCTGCTAAGAACTCTTATAAATCAATTCAAAGAAAAATAAATACGTTGAATGAATTTAAAGAAGAGGAGAAGATACTATTTGCATTCTAACACTTCACTATAAATTATGGATCTTTTTGTTTGGCATTACTGCTTTGTTTGGGAAACAACTCGGTGAGGCAAGTGAGAGTCCAAATATTTAAATATAACTCCCAAATATTTAAGTATAACTCAGACTCTGTGATGGAGCTGTCTCGCTGCTTACAATGACACAGGAGGAACAACCACCAGCTTGGGAGAGTAGGCAGAGAGCCCCTTGGGTTTTCACTGTGGCTCTTGCAAGTACCCTGTAAAGATGTGGAGAGGCTGAATTAGCCTGAAAACCAGCTTTTTCTAAAAGGAAAGTATTTTCCAGCACAATGCATAGTCATCCTAAGAAATTCATTGTCAGAAGAGACTCAGTGGAAAAAAGGACTGAATAGGGTTAGGAAGAATAAGAAGATTTCAAGTTACAAAAGTGAAGATACAAAATCTGAGCCTTCATTACAGTTTTGCAAGGATCATGAAATCCTCATGCCTGGTACATAAAGCAGATTGAAACCCGTGGTGGTTGAAGGATATCGCCCACCCGACGCATCCTGCCTTGGACCTTCCCAGCCCGGCGGGTGCTGGGAGAGCTCGCAGGACACGGGGACTGCGGGGCTGGCTCGCGCCTCCAGTGCCCGTCTTCACACGGTGCTGGGTCTCCCCGGCCGCGGGGAGATGCCTTCTGCTTGCCTTCCCTTCGGGAGCAAGTCCCGGTGGAGGGCAGCACCTGCCAGCGGGTCGCACCCATGAATTTTTCTTGACTTCTAAAACACGTCCCTGAGGTTTCTTTTGCATCTTCTACTCCCTGCTCAAACCCAAACCTGTACCCAAACAGCCAAAAGCCATGTCGTTACTCCCTCCCAACGTGCTAACAAATGCCATTAATCATGGGCCTATGCGATCATATTGGCACGCTGCTTGCATTGCTTCGCGGCTCCCTGCTCCGAGGACGTCCTTGATGCAAGACCCCTGTTTGCATTCTGCTCCTCTGCTCCACCGGAGTATATTAAAGTCTCTCTCTCTGTAACAAGCGTCCCACTCACATACATAAATCTTGAGCTCCTAAAAGCAACTTCACAGAGAAGGTGGTTTATTTATTAATGCCCACATTTATATAAAGTGCCCGCTGCTGCAATGGCTTACTGTTTTAAATAAATACACCAGTCAAACGGCGGCAGCCAGAAGTAGGGGCCAAACCCTGGTGCGTTCGCATGCACGCTGCAAAGGCTTCAACACCCGCTCACGGAGACGTGCTGGCCTTTGAAGGGAAGCTCCGCATCGCTCGGTGGAGGCAGGCTCAGCAGCATCAAGAGATATCCGCTCTTCACAATTTTACCTGCTGGCACGAAGACCCCCCCCACCTCACTTCAGCTCCCTGGGCTTGGGTGCAAGCCAGCACCCACAACAGCAGGTTGGACCCAGGCTTTTCCAGTTTATCCTCTTTAAACTGATCAGAAGTGGTGAAGAGAACAAGGACTAAGCTCCTAACAGCCATATTTTCTAGGAAACTCAGGCACGGGAAGATGTAGGCAGACCTACAGGCGTACGCGTGACCTGGAGAGTTGCTTCACTAAGTGCGTGTGAGGATTCGGGTCTTACTGGGCACAAGGGCTTGATCCAGCTGGGCCAACAAGCCTCAGCAAACAGCAGTGAAGGGAGATCCTTTCTCGAGCACCGCAGATCCCACCCCTGCATCCTCCTGCATCTTGAGACGTGACCTACCTTTGAAACGCCACTTTGGGAACCCAAAACTGACATCAACAGGTGCGAGATGCTCAAGTGCTCTGTAAAACCTATTCCTGCATGCCACAGTCTGTCTTCGTAATAGAGAATATTGTATTGTTTTATATTACACTGCATTGCAATGCGTTGCAGCTTCGTAATAAATACATGCATTACATACCATATCGATATCAATTATGTCATTAACATTTTATATTGTACTGCACATAAAACCTACTAGAAAAATACAGAACCCAACAGTGGTCACATAAGGATGGAAATTTTTATAAACACCAAGAGCATCCAGAGGTAGAATATGAAATATTAACAGAAATAAACAGAGTTTGGGACAGTCTGTATTTGAGGTTCCCTAAATATGTACAGCTGGCTACAGGCCTACATCTGGTGGCTCCTAAAATGTCGGACTATGAAAAATGAACCGGTGTGTGCCCATTGTGCCCCATTGCTGTCACGTGGCTCTTCTAGGAGCCGACCAAACCAGGGGTCTTTGACCTGGGGGTCCTTTTCCCTCCATAAAACTGCTTGAGATATTCCTGAAAATTACCCATCCTTTTCTTTTAGTTCCTTTAATGAAGGAAAACCTCCAGAAAAAGTAATGTCAAACGGCATGTTCCAAATGTAACTTATGTTTTTTTCCATTAATAAAACCCAACCAAACAAAACCATGTTTGTTTGTTTGTTTGTTTGTTTTAAAAAAAAAAATCAATGAAACAAGTATACTGTGTACTAGGAAATTATGCGCTAGTTGAGTAATCTTTTAAAAATCATTTCTTTACCATCGAAAATTAGGTCAGTCACAGGGTAGAATCAGAATATAACCGATCTCTCTTTTACAGTTTGGGGGTTTTTGTTGTACATTGGAGAGAAGATGAGCAATGCTACCTCAGCTGAAGAGGTGGAAAATTGCAACTGCACCTATGATTTTCCTGAATCCATTTTTTTTTTAAACTTTAGGAGCCTTTTGAAAAATAAGTGCTGCAGTGTGTGAGCCCCAGTCTGGACACCTCATCCCGAGGGAGGAAGGGGAAAAAAAAGCTAAAGATGGCATTTTACTATTTCGGGAAGGTGACCCAGATTGCCGAGGTCGACACGTCACCCTGCTGCAAGGAGCAGCGTTCTGCGTTAGTTCAGATCCCTTTTACTTTCCATTGGCTTCTCAACGCACCACTAAATCTGTCATTTGGTAAATTGGAGAACACGTTAAAAGCTGTTCCGAGCACAGGCACGTGAGCAAAGCCAGCGCCAGCGGAGGCGACCAGGAAATAATGCTGAACGTGCACTTTGGAGCGCGCGTGGCATCAGACGCAGTAAAGCATCTCGCATGACACGAACCCACCCGAGACGGAGCTGCAGACCGCCTGCCCGGCGGCACCTCTGTCCCTGCGACACCCAGCTCCGAGCACGCGACAGGCTCCCCATCATCGCCACGGAGCTGGTTTTGCTGCTGAAGCAGCTCAGAAGCAGCAGAGGCTGAAATCAATACCCGGCGCTCTTTTAATTAATAGTTTTCTGCTGTCTCCAGTCAATTATAAGAACATTTTAAAGGAATGCGGTGAGACATTATGATATTGGAAGTTCTTTCAATTCTACTAATCTGCTTCAATTATAACTGAATATTTTTTTATAGGGATGATAAGAGTTGACATATGCCACCCTCATGTGGCCTGCGAGACAAAACTTGATCCCCAAATTCATAGAATCATAGAATTGTTCTGGTTGGAAGAGACCTCCGAGATCATCGGGTCCAACCATTAACCTATCACTACCAAGTCCCCCACTAAATCATATCCCTTAGGGCCTCATCTAAACGCCTTTTGAATACCCCCAGAGATGGGGACTCCACCACCTCCCTGGGCAGCCTGTTCCAATGCCCGACAACCCTTTCGGTAAAGAAGTTTTTACGAATGTCCAATCTAAACCTCCCCTGGCGCAACTTGAGGCCATTTCCTCTTGTTTTGTTGTCTGTTACTAGGGAGAAGAGACCAACCCCCATCTCTCTACATCCTCCTTTCAGGTAGTTGTAGAGAGCGATAAGGTCTCCCCTCAGCCTCCTTTTCTCCAGACTAAACATCCCCAGTTCCCTCAGCCGCTCCTCATAGGACTTGTGTTCCAGACCCTTCACCAGCCTCGTTGCCCGTCTCTGGACACGCTCCAGCACCTCAATGT
Source organism: Phoenicopterus ruber ruber (assembly GCA_009819775.1). Lineage (NCBI taxonomy): Eukaryota > Metazoa > Chordata > Aves > Phoenicopteriformes > Phoenicopteridae > Phoenicopterus > Phoenicopterus ruber. The sequence continues at coordinate 1,975,043 of CM020219.1, forward strand.
CTTTCTTGTAGTGAGGGGCCCAAAACTGAACACAGTACTTGAGGTGCGGCCTCACCAGGGCCGAGTACAGGGGGACAATCACCTCCCTACTCCTGCTAGCCACACTATTTCTGATACAGGCCAGGATGCCGTTGGCCTTCTTGGCCACCTGGGCACACTGCTGGCTCATATTCAGCCGGCTGTCAACCAACACCCCCAGGTCCTTTTCTGCCGGGCAGCTTTCCAGCCACTCCCCCCCAAGCCTGTAGCATTGCCTGGGGTTGTTGTGACCCAAGTGCAGGACCCGGCACTTGGCCTTGTTGAACCTCATACCATTGGCCTCGGCCCATCGATCCAGCCTGTCCAGGTCCCGCTGTAGCGCCTGCCTGCCCTCCAGCAGATCAACACTCCCTCCCAACTTGGTGTCATCTGCAAACTTACTGAGGGTGCACTCGATCCCCTCGTCCAGATCATTGATAAAGATATTGAACAGAACTGGCCCCAGTACTGAGCCCTGGGGAACACCACTTGTGACCGGCCTCCAACCGGATTGAACTCCATTCACCACAACTCTTTGGGCCCGGCCATCCAGCCAGTTTCCTACCCAGCGCAGAGTATGCCCATCCAAGCCATGGGTAGCCAACTTCTCCAAGAGAATGCTGTGGGAGACGGTGTCAAAGGCTTTACTAAAGTCCAGGTACACAACGTCCACAGCCTTTCCCTCATCCACTAAGCGGGTCACCATGTCGTAGAAGGAGATCAGGTTGGTCAGACAGGACCTGCCTTTCATAAACCCGTGCTGACTGGGCCCGATCACCCGGTTGTCCCGTATGTGCCGCGTGATGGCACTCAAGATGATCTGCTCCATAACCTTCCCGGGCACCGAGGTCAGGCTGACAGGCCTGTAGTTGCCCGGATCCTCCTTCCGGCCCTTCTTGTAGATGGGCGTCACATTTGCCAGCTTCCAGTCTAATCTATAGAGTGGGAAGATGAAAATATTTCTGTTTCTTCAGGAGGCATGCAGAAATAGCAGGGAGAAGGAATCAGTTTGCATCAATAACGGGAAGAAAAAGGAAATCTTTTTTCTTGCCAAAATGAAAAACCAAAAAATTGTATTCTGTTTCATCTGAAACATTGCAAAAGGGACGTGTCAGGGCTTTTTTTGGGTATAGTTAGTGCAAGCAAACGAAAGCAAGGGCTGGCACAATGGTGCTCTGGGTGCTGGTACTATGCAGCAGAGAGGCTGGAGGACACGCACACGGGCGCACCAGGGCTCGGCACCGCCGTGTTCCAAGGAAACGCTGCCGGAAATGTTCATAACTATCGCTGGTCTGGGACAGAACGTGTTATCGGTGCCTCCTGTCAATGCTCTTCTGCTGATGTACAGCACAGGTATCCCCTGGACCCGTCAGAGAAACAGCATCGTTTTCTCTGATCAGTTTTCAGATCCCGTTTCTTGGATCAGACAGTGATTTTCTTAAGGATGCAAAAGAGGAAAAGCAGCAAAACAAAGCAGCATCTCCATCACTGGCATGAAGAGTAAGATTTCAAGCAAACTGTAAAATCCATATTATTTACTTGCCTACTAAGGATTCAAACCCATTGAAGAATTTTCAGCTAATTAAATTGCTTAATTGGCTGAAAGTTCTGGCATACATGAAAATAATTTTCCATTCCCAAGACAGAGTATCTAACAGAGCAGCTCCAAGAGCACGGAGAAGAAAGGCTTTGAGAGGCATAAATTCAGTCTCGGGGTGCTCACTGTGAAGACTTATTCTGTCAATTTAAATGTCCACTTCTCAAATGATTTACTCGATGCAAATACGTGCAGGGGAAGGTGGGCTGCACGGAGTCACCTCTGTGTGGGGGCAGGAATGGGGAAGTGTAACCTGTCACCTCTACCAGTCCTGGTGGTCTTCGTACAGCCTGGCTGAATATTTCTGTGGTATCAAGTCTATGCTGCCCATTTGGGTAATTTTGAAAGAACAGAAACATCAGACACTCCAAGGTCACCGTCTTTACCTTCACACATCCAGACTCATTTAAACACCTTAATTTCAGGTCCATTTCTATCAACCTACTAAGTCAAAAGGAGAGTGCAAAATGCATAGAGAAAGTAACAAAGATGAATTAAGGTATGAACAGCCTTTCATACAAGGAACAATTAAATAGCCTAAACTCAGCCTGGAAGGAAGCACATGACACGAGTTTATAAAGTCAAGAATGGCCTGAAGAAACTGCGCAGGGAATAATTGTTCCTGTCACTTCCAATAAAAGAGCAAAGTGGCATCAGATGGGAAACAGTTACAGCAGGTACAAGGGGTTCTCCTTCACGCATCGCATAGATAATCCGCAAAATCCCTTTCTGCAGGTTCTTGCGGATGCTAGTAATAACACGGACTCAAAGAGCAACTGGATAAATGCATGAAAGGAGTAAAGTGTTGAGAGCTGTAGTGTAGAGAGATACCCGCCTTGAACGCCCTTGGCCGTAGCTCTCGAGGGAGTACTTTGAGGCAATAGGAGCACACGTGTTTTCATCTTTCTTTGTTATTTCCTATTGATACTGCTGAAGGCAGCATGTTAGGCCTGATAAATCTTTATTGGGGTCTTATAAGCAGCTGGTGTGGTTTTAGGTTTGGGGATCTGCTGTTGAGAGAGGGGTTTTCTTTCCACAAAATCTATTAGGTGATGGAAAAATTTATTTTCCCTTTGCTAATCATTTTGTGTGTTCTGCAGTCAAAACAGAGCTGTTGCCTCTGAAGGTCTCTATAGAATCATAGAATCGTTTAGGTTGGAAGAAACCTCCAAGACCATCGAGTCCAACCGTTAACCCAGCACTGCCAAGGCCACCACTAACCCATGTCCCCAAGTGCCACATCTACACGTCTTTTCAATCCCTCCAGGGATGGGGACTCCCCCACTGCCCTGGGCAGCCTGTGCCAGGGCCTGACAGCCCTTTCGGGGAAGAAATGGTTCCCAATAGCCAACCTAAACTTCCCCTGGCGCAACTTGAGGCCGTTTCCTCTCGTCCTGTCGCCTGTTCCTTGGGAGAAGAGAACGACCCCCACCTCGCTATGTCCCAGTGCTGTTCCCATAGGACACAGCAGCTGTTTCAACATTGGCTGCCAGGAGAGCAAGACCAGAGACAACACTTCAAGTGGGTCAGAGCATCACTGTTGCTTCTGCATAGTGATGTCTGGGCTATATCAAAGGTGTAATGGGCCAAAACAACACAACTACACCGGCAGAAGCCACCACAGCTGTTAGTTGTGCCAAGACCTTTTCTCTTCCATCTGGGGTGAGAGCAAAGGTGCACTCCCCAAAGTGCTCCTGTAACATCTCCTCTGAAGGCACATCAACAAGGGGAGAAAGTGACCTTCACTTCTGACTGGTTGTGGCAAACCCACAGCAGAGGGTTTTTTGATGTGCCACTCCTTCCACTTCTCACAGAAAATTTGTAGTTACCTTGACCCTCAGATTGACTCTGAAGGGAACATTTTTTACATTGCCAACTGGGAAGGGTAAAGCAGCAGAAGCAATGAAAATCTGTTTAATTTGTAGCTTCAAGCATGTATGTTAGCTATTTCTTGCTTTTTGTTCCAGGTGTTAAAAAAAACAAACAAAAAAAAACCACAAAAAAAATGAGAAATGAGAATTGTAGTCTGTTGGGTTTTGGTATTTGGTTTTTTTATTTGTTTGGGCTTTTTTCCCCTATAATTCTTGACCTGCATTATTTTAAGCTCAGTGTAACTTCTAAATTTTTGAAGTGATCACAGATACAGCCACATCCCTCAAAGGTATCCTGGTATTAACAGTGTACCAATTTTAATGGATGCATTATTTTTACAGAGTGCAAGCCACTGATTCACATTACAGTAGCATAACCTGAGCTGTACCCTGCATGATGTTAGCAACACTTGGAGTCATATTCAAGGATGAAACACTCCAGTGTCAAACCAAATTCTCGTTATATAGTTTGTTCGGCAGGTGAGACTCTTCTTCCCACTGGTGAAAGACATCAGCCAGTATCAATAAAATCAGCCCAAATGATCGTACAACTGAGGGCTGTGGCCTTTGTCATGGATAACTAGGAGGTCTCTACCCACCAGATGGTATTCAAATGGACTTCTTCACCACCTGCGTGGGCGAGTTGATTTCCACCGGCTTCAGAATATTTTTAGTTTTTGCAGTCACTTCAACACATTCCTTTTTTCCCCTGCTCCTTAGCTGCAGACTATTAAATATATTACAAGGAAAGCAATTTATACCTGCCTACTACAATATAAAAGAAAACAAAAGAGCATACAGCAGAAGACAAGAAGCAGGTCTGATTCTGCTCTGGCACTGACCGGTGGCTTAGAGATGTAGTTTGTCATTGATACAGCATCGATGCACATTTACACCAGCACAATCAAAAGCTGGGCTAAGCCTGAAGGTTTGGGATTTGGTTTTGGGGGTTTTTTTGTTAATATGGAAGCATGTTGTTTAAAGACTTAGTAAAAAAGGTAAATATTTAATCTTAAGTGAACTCAATTCACGGATAGCGTGAACAGGTATTCCATGAATGAATCATAGAATTGTTCTGGTTGGAAGAGACCTCCAAGATCATCGGGTCCAACCATTAACCTATCACTACCAAGTCCCCCACTAAATCATATCCCTTAGGGCCTCGTCTAAATGCCTTTTGAATCCCTCCAGGGATGGGGACTCCACCACCTCCCTGGGCAGCCTGTTCCAATGCCCGACAACCCTTTCAGTGAAGAAATTTTTACGAATGTTCAATCTAAACCTCCCCTGGCGCAACTTGAGGCCATTTCCTCTAAAATGAAGTTCTGCCTTTTCTCCAGGCAGCCTGAACGCTACATTTACTCTCCCAGGGACATGGCAAATAACCCAGGGAGCTGGTTATTTCTGCATAGGAAGGCTCCATGTTGAGACAAGGATGAATATTCAAGACAACAGTCACCTTAAAGCACATCACCAGGGGACTTCACTTACTTCTCACTAATTTCATATTAATTTCACACATGTCACTTAGAGATGCTGCATTTCAAAAACAACATGTGGGGAAAAGACTCGGAGTGAGTAAAACACTTGATAATTTCTTGGCATGCCACGCGAAAGCTTACTACGCTCCCACACCACCCCTAAAGCCCCAGCGCGTAACCCTGCAGCCCCCTTTGAAAATGGAAACAATAAAGAGCAATTTTTTTCAGGTTTTGACCTGACCATGTCCAACCCTGCTATGAATAGGGAATGAATCCAGGTCCAATATGCACACATGTATTATTTGACAAAATAGAGGCAATTTGTTAGTCGAGACGGGAACTGGGCTGTTATTAACCAGTAAGCTGTCCCTAGGAAACTTTCCAGAATATCTAAATGCTCCAGCGCATGAATCCAGCTTGCCATGAAAGCTGTCAGTGGTGAAATGATTTCACGCCAGAGCAATTTAAAGTAGTTATAAATGACATATCCATCTTCCTGATTCAACCCATACCGAAAAGCAGTTAGGAAAACAGTTCATACCCATATGTACGTGGAAACAAAGTTTTTCAGAGATTAAACAGAAGAATCTCTGGTTTTCCACACTCATTTGGTTGACTAATGTTTAGCAGCTCTGCTGAAAGAGACAGCAATGTCAGCTCGCACTGACATAATTGCGGTGTAAAAGATCTAAATATTCCAATTCATTAAATAAATGATGAAAGAAAGTGGGAAAAAAAAAGGAGGATAAAGGACTCCAAGAATGAATAGAGAAAATATACCCCAAACCAGATTATCACATCAACTTTAGAGTCAGTGAACTTAAATCACAAGTAAAGGCACCCAACGAGTATAAATAACTGATAAATAACTCCTTGACATTGCTACAAGAGCAGAGAACTTCTCACTGAAGCACAGGCTGGTCTCCAGGAGGACCCAGTTTTCACACGGGGTACCCGGTACAGGTCTATTTTATGCCTCACAGCAGTTATTACAAACTCAATTAGGATTCAGTGAATTATTTATGTACTTGCACCAGTAAATCGTTATTAATCAAGACTTAAGGTGCATGTATTGAGCAATAGATAAAGGGCGAGACTTTTCTAGCAGTTTTGAGCTTTTCCAGGGCCTGTTGCAGACTGCAGAAGGGAGCAAGCAGAGCCAGGGGTTGAACTGGAGCCCCCTCAGACCAGCCCAGCTGCGTCCTCAGCCCAGCTTTGGCCAGTTTCTCTCTAGAGGCAACGGGAGCAACGGTCACCTCCGTGCAGCTTATTCCACATTGCCATAGTCACCCAAAAGAGAAAATCAAATGTTCTTTTTGGCAATGCCTCTCACATTCCACAATGACATCATAAGCCTAGGTGAGTAGATTATTTTTTTGGCTAAATTTATGTGGAACTAATCCTTTCCTTAGTTTACATCAACTATATCAACAACAAGCCCTATTGCTTCTAGACTACATCCAGTGGAGGAACCAGTTTAGGCTGTACCAGACATTTTTTGCTGACAATTATTTTCTTCTGTCATAACCCATGTTTCGCAGAACGGTTGAGGTTGGAAGGGACTTTCAGAGGTTATCTGGTCCAACCCCCTCCTCCCGTACAGTTACAGAAGGTTGCCCAAGGATGTGTCCAGACAGCTTTTGAATATCTCTGAGGATGGAGACTCCCCAGCCTCTCAGGCTGACCTGTACCAGTGCTCGGTCACCCTCACCGTAAATAAGTTTAAGTGGAATTTCCCGTGTTTCAGTTTGTGCCCTTTACCTCTCATCCTGTCCGTGGCCACCATGAGGAGAGCCCGGCTCAGTCGTCTTTGCGCACCCTCTTCAGGTATTTGTCCACACTGATAATTCCCCCTGAGCCTGACCAGTCCCAGCTCTCAGCCTCTCCTCAGGTAAGAGATGCTCCAGTCCCTTCATCGCCTTCATGGCCCTTTGCTGGACTCTCTCCAGTATGTCCCCATCTTTCTTGTCCTGAGGAGCCCAGCCCCAGCCCCAGCCCTCCAGGTGTGCTCTCAATGCAGAGTTTTGTCATCAAGTTCCCAGTTAAGTCACTACCATACCATCAGCAAGGCTGATGTCCACATGCCAGGAGGCTGCTGTCTGCTTGTCTCATGGGAATAAAAGCACACAGCTAAAGTAAAGTTGTACCACTAAAAAATTTGAAAAAGAAAGGAATAAAACATTTTGCCCTTATCAGTCAACCAGAATACTGGGTAGCAGGAAAAACAGAAATCTAATTAATTCATTGTCTGACACCAGAAGATAAATGGTTTTAAATAAAGCCAGCAGATGTGTATAAAATCACTCTGTGGAGATAAGAGAGAAAGAACAAGGAAGGCCACGGAGATGATCTGAGGGCTGAAGCACCTGAAGACAGGCTGAGAGAGTTGGGCTTGTTCAGCCTGGAGAAGAGAAGGCTCTGGGGAGACCTTATTGCAGCCTTCCAGTCCCTAAAGGGGCTTATAGGAAAGACGGGGAAAAACTTTTTAGCAGGGTCTGTTGTGATAGGACAAGGGGTGATGGGTTCAAAATGAAAGAGGGCAGAGTTAGATGTAATCTAAGGAAGAAATTCTTCCCCATGAGGGTGTTGAGGCCCTGGCACAGGCTGCCCAGAGAAGCTGTGGCTGCCCCATCCCTGGCAGTGTTCAAGGCCAGGTTGGACGGGGCTTGGAGCAACCTGGTCTAGCGGAAGGTGTCCCTGCCCATGGCAGGGGGATGGAACTAGGTGATCTTTGAGGTCCCTTCCAACCCAAACCACTCTATGATTCTAACAAGGAAAGAGCTGACAACTGGAGACAAAACTGAAGCAGACTGACCATGTTCAAGACAAACTTTTCTGAAAGTTGCTTAGGTTGGATGAGATTGCTGATCACGTCTCTTGTGTCACGCTGCTGTCACATTCTCAACTGACTTCTTTTTAAAACAATGAAAAACCTCTTAGTGAACTAACTGCCTGGTGACAGGGCAACCTCTGTTTACACAGTATGCTGCTTATTTATATCAGCAAAATTTCTTGACATAGCATTCAGCACCCACAGCCAGTTGCATTAGATTCTGTACGTATAGGCAGGAAAACCAGACAAGAGACCTAACTCACAATGATAAAAGACAAAAATGAAAAATGGAATGCAAAAAGCTATGTAAAGAAAAATCTATGGCATTTACATGTGTATTGGAATCCGTACATGTGCCCTTCTTATTAACAAAGAACATTAAGGGCAAGTCGTACAAAGAACCTCATTTTTGCAGCTCATTCCCTTTTTGTTATTATGGCTTCAGCTTCTTTCAGGCAACAAGGATGGATGAGACTCGAGAAGTTTGAGGAAGATGAAGAGACAGATGCTATTTTCTACCTCTTCCAGTCAGAAGGTCACACCAACTGATCTTGTTTTTAACAGAATCTGTGGTTTAATTATATACTTGGGTTTTTCAAAGAAATCCAGATTACTTTCTTTTTAAATGTATTTTAATTACTAAAGCATGCTGGTGCTGGACAGACTATTCCCATTGGCTATTTTGACAGCACAAAAAATAACTTTGCCGAGGCGCTAGTTAGATTTTAAAAACTAAATCAAGTTAGCCAGGTTCATAAATACAATATAGCCAGAAGGAGACAAAATTTAAGTTATCACCGTTCAGAGTTTGGAGAGTACGAGATTACTACTTTTAAGCTAAATTCTTTTTTAGGTCAGCTTCACCTTGGAGAGGAAAAAAAATCAGAAATCTGGTATTCTTAAGCAGGCAGCCGGGAACTGTAAGACTACATGAATTGCCAAGAAGCACGTACCTGTGTCGTCAGGGGCTCAGCTATTAAGTACGAGTGATGCAAACGTTGCCAGCACATACCAAACACTCACACAGAATCACACAGAACCCCGGGATGGCGGGGGCTGGAAGGGCCCTCTGGAGACCACCCAGCCCAGCCCCTGCCAGAGCAGGGTCACCCAGCGCAGGCTGCACAGGGCCGCGTCCAGGCGGGTTGGAATCTCTCCAGAGAAGGAGACTCCACACCCTCCCTGGGCAGCCTGTGCCAGGGCTCGGGCACCTCACAGCGAAGACGTTTTTTCCTCCTGTTCAGGCGGAACTTCCCGTGTTCCAGTTTGTGCCCGTTGCCCCTTGTCCTGTCGCTGGGCACCACTGGGAAGAGTCTGGCCCCGTCCTCTTGACACCCGCCCTGGAGATATTGATAAGCGTTGGTGAGGTCCCCTCTCAGTCTCCTCTTCCTCAGGCTGAACAGCCCCAGCTCCCTCAGCCTTTCCCCACGGGAGAGATGCTCCAGTCCCTCAGCATCTCTGTACCCTCCGCTGGGCTCTCTCCAGTAGCTCCTCGTCTCTCTGGAACTGGGGAGCCCAGAACTGGACACAGGACTCCAGATGGGGCCTCACTAGGGCAGAGCAGAGGGGGAGGAGAACCTCCCTTGACCTGCTGGCCACACTCTTCTTAATGCACCCCCTTAATTCACGTGCAGACTTGCAAGCGATTCCCATGAAGGTTTTGCTGTCAGACCACAGGGGACGATCCAAAGCATCTGGAACACATTTAATTCACCTACAGGACTTTGCAAGGGAGCAGGGATCTTCCTGCCCGAGGGCACTTTCGGGAGCAGCGACCCTGTCATTCAAGCCGTTTGATAAGAGGGACACTAAATGTTTTCAGCACTGCGAGTCACCCCGGCAAGTTTGTTTGGGCTGCAGATGGAGCCCACAAACACAACACAATTTCAAAGAAAAACCCCAAACACGCTTCTCTGAGGTCTTACTGCAGAAATACCCGCACAACCACTTCCAAAATATTTCTCAGGTAAGCGCTCAAGTGCTCTTTTCCTCCCTCCCAATAGCACAGGGCAGGACTCTGCCCACCGTCCATCCTCTGCCCCAGCCCTTGCAGCCCCACGGCCGTGGTGGGCCCCGATGAGGAGCAGGAATAGGCTGCTCCTGGTTGGCACTTGATGGCTGAGCTTTTGCATTTCAGGTCGCTGATCTTCCACTGCTCTCATCGCTACCCTACAGACAGTGATACTATTTTAGAAATCTCTCTAACAATTTTTATTTTTATTTTTCCCCCAGCTGGAGGATTTTAATGGCTTATTCAAAGCAGAAGTCGTGCTTCAAAATTGGTACAAATCTCTGGAGAAGGTTCCTCTGTTCAACAAGGTATTTAAGTTTCAAACTTGCACCTTACCTAGGCGTTTTTAGCTTTCCAGAAATATTCTCCTTCTCTTTCTGTATAGGTATTACCTTAGAAAGTCAAAAAAGAATGTTTGGGGTTTTTTTAAACTGATTTGACCTAGTCCATACATACAGAAAGAAATGCAGCAGGGTAAGCTGAGGTATCTCCTACAGTTTATAACAGGATATGAAACCAGACCAGACACCGATCTTATCTCCAGCATGCAGAAGTGCACGGTTCTTACCTGGAAGGAAAGCTATATTTAAACAATAAAATAGATTATCAGTTTTAGATTTGGCTCACAAATTTATACTTTCTCATTTGAGGTGTAACGAGTATATAGGGCTTTGATGAAGTTAGGACTTTTTAATAATATAGGAAGCTGATACCAGCCATCCATCAGTTAAATCCAGAATTTCGTCTTCCGAGTCATTTCCAATATGCTTTTGTAGGAAAGACAGCTTTGCTCTTCAACAATATTTTCATTTCTTCTTAGCCAGGGCATACAGGAAAAGCAATTTATCTATAGGTGAACTATAGAGAGCCTTGCCTGGCAGGTCAACCGTAATTTTCTTTACAAATCCACATACGTCCACAGTGCGGTGGAGGCAGAAGCTACCTCACCTAGCTGTGAGCAAGGCAGTTTGGGCACCTCAACAAAGCCAAGGCACAACAGCATAGATCTGGGCTACCGCTGCGATACCCGTCCCCTCATTAAATGCATGCTATAGTTTCTACCCACAGAGTAGAGACAGGACAAGGGAAGAGACTCCAGATTTATCTGGTCAACGGTTTCTTAAACACAGAGCTGTAAATAATGTAAATTCTTCTCATTTATAACACAGACATTCACAACTACGTTGGCTTCGTTTGCAAGTGGACGGAGTGAATAAACTACGTGTCTGGCTGGAAGCTGGCAGACAGAGTCGTAACCATACCCTTCCCATATTCATCAGGATTTCACGGCTACTATATCATCCGCCTGCTTGGAGACTTCGGTCCCACTCTCATACGCGTAGCTTTTACGGCTGTGCGACTCTTTGCATTTCAGCGATAGAATAATTTCACTGTGCCAAAGCCACCTTAAAATGGCAGACTTAAAGACTATGGTTTAGCTTGCCCAGAAATAATTTCAAAATGGAAGAGACCCAAGACATACCAAGATTCAAACATACGGTAAGTGAGAACATACAATAGCAGTGACCTTTTTAACATAGTGGAGATAAAGCATAGCAAGGTATTCCCACCTGGATCTGACAAAATAGGAACCGAAGTAAGTCACAGCATTTTAATAGTGAGAGTCATTAACTGCGAAGATCAACTGCCAGGGAAAATGTTTGTTTTTAATCTCTTAAGATCTTCAAGCCTAAATGCCTTTCTGGAAGACACGTCTTAATCAATCACAATTTATAAGGCAGAATTCAAAGGTAACGGAGGAATATGAGACCTTTCACATACAAGCTGCCAAATTTGAGTACTTCAAATTTCTGCTTCAAGTTACAATATTTCTATTTAAAACTTACCCCACTTGCGTTAAAGCATTGCACAAGGAGGATTCTCTCTTCAGGAAGCTCAGCCCTAGTGAAACTGAAAGCACACACATAAGGAAACTGTCTTTGCTTTCCATTTAAATTAAAGTGAAGTGATTCCAGACAACATTTGGACCAGCTGGAAGTGGTCAGTGGTCAGCTGAAGGAAATCAGGAGTGACTCCTCAAATCCTCAGGGCACGTGGTGTATTTGAATGAGGGTTTCCCTTTTTGGTCATCATTAGTTCTTTATGACTCTCAGGAAAAGCGAAAAAAATATGAAAAAAGGAAGAGGAGATCTTCAATTTCTGTAAATAAATTGAAGCTGGCTGGTTCCCAATATCTTTAGATCAGCAAAAAATCAGGGGGATCTTTTATGAGCTGCTATGCCTACTTGTCTCTCTAAGTGGCTTGTTGGCCTTGAAAATGCTTTCCGTTGTTCTTTCTTTGAGGGATGGAGAATTTTTCACACAAGAAAGAGCTACTTCGATTTACGCTAAAGAAAAAAAAACTGTTTCCATTCACGGGCCGTATATCCTCTAGGAGATGGCCACTGAACTCTTCATTAAAAATTTGTTAGTTTGAAGATCTGTTACCAAACCTCCTGAACAGCTCTAAGCAAAGCCCCAGAGGAAAATCCCCTTAAAGGACCTGGCTGGGAAACCCAGACAGACTTCTTCACTCAAAATAATTAAAACTGATACAGCCCAAGGAGTCACTCAATACTATTTACTAGCATTTTCCATCAACCCTCTCCCTTGACTTCCCATCTCTTAGAAGTTTCCTAACTAGATCTCCTCACTGCAAAACACATTTGGGGAATGGTCATCTCACCATGCTCAAACCAGCTAAAAGACCCCTGGGGTGGAGGGAACATAACTCAAGTTGACCGGCAAACACATCCACCGCAGCTCTTGCACTGAGGTTTGGCCAAGTGCCTCTGGACCACGGCAGGTCTAACCTGCTCCTAAGGCAACCTCCCCATAGAGGTGACATCCCAGTGGTTTCACTGTCACAGCTGGGAATGGTTTCATGGTACACAAGCTCACCTCCAGTGCTCACCTCGGTCCTGCTGCCCCATGCTTTCCTGCTGACACAGGCAGAGAAAGGGGATGACTCTTCTCATAACAAGCTCTCAGATGCTACAAGATTCACAGCCTTACTAATCTCTGCTCTCCAGCAATCCAGGACAGCTGACCACCATTACTGAGGTGATCATCAGGTCACCCTGCTCATCAGTGTGCCACATCGATGTGTGCTGATACCTCCTTACCAAAAAGGCTTATTGCATCCCCTTCCATCTTTAAGGTCCCTTCCAACCCAAACCATTCTATGGTTCTGTCGCGCGTGGAGCGATGCACTTCAGTCGTAAGAGAGAAGCAACAATATAATTTATTAACATAAGACTGTGAGTTAACAAGGTTCAGTGGTAAATGCGACAGTGTTTAACAAGTTCCGATGGCAAGGTACACTGGATTATTTACTGCACAGAGGACAGGGTCAGACAGAACTGTTAGGGAGACCCTCCCGTTGAGTCACAAGGTTGGGAAAGGACCCCCTTGCTTTCTAAACTCCTTCTCAGAGAGGAGTCTAGGGGCAGCTGGATCCAGTCCTAGTCCCAGACTTGGACAACGGTTTATGTCTAAAGGATTGTATACGTGTGCAATCAATCCTTTACATCACTTAGCTAAGGTTTCAGAGTTTAGCATGCTTTTAGTCACTTACCGAGGATCTGTTGCGGCAAGGACTCTCTCAACCTCGAGGAGTAACCTTGAGCGGTGTCCCTACTCAAGGGGAGACCCTGGCGTGCAGCCCGCTGCTGTGCAGGAGAGCTCAACGGGCCCTGGGCTCTCCACTATTTCTAGAGAGTAAGGTGATTGACCTATTTGCTTATCAGCAGGACATTTGGGTCTCGGCTCCAGCCAGGCCTTATCTGCTCTGTCGCCATCTACGCCCCGCAGGTGTTTACGGCTGCAGCAGGGGGGAGCACACCGCCACACGCTCTATGATCTCTCCTCCAGGCGAGACAGAGCCAATTCTCACACCTTTCCTTGGAGGAAAGGCCGAGTTGTTTAAACCCCTTTTCACTCATGGCGGTGCCCTGTAGGACATGCAGCTTCTCTGGACATTTGCTGAGCTGTAATGCCCCAAGCTGGACACGATTTTCCAGACCGGTGTCAATCAGTGCCGAGCAGACCGGAGTAGTTACAGCGCTGGCCTTACACACCACATTACGCCTATTCATCCATCTCATGTTGACACTGCATTTCCTAACAACCCCAGTGCAGCTTTAGGAGCTGAATCATGGTTTGTTTCTGCACTAAGGAACTCAATGCATTCGTCGCTGGGCTGCTCTGCTTTGCTGGGAAATCACGTTTTGCTGATAAGTGGAATAAGCATCTATTCCTCTCCTGATTCCCACTGTACCTTCTTGCACCACCTGCTCAGCAAAGGACACAACGCTGAGGGAGAGCATGCTGACTCCTCTTTTCTTCTCCAGATCAAACCTAGTGTTGGGTGTTTGGTTTGTTTTTTTTTTCCCCCAAGGAAAAGGAAATAAATGAATTTTCAGCTAGATGCTGAGACATAGCCTAAACCCAGTGTTCCAGTCCGGGAATTCTATGACAATTCCTTACCGGAGTATTTCTATTTCTCCCCTCTGCCCTTGACTGCATCTCCCATAACAAACTGTGGCTCATACTAGTTCTGCAGCTTGGAGCCAGGTGTGATTTTGAGCAGGAGCTAGTCTCAGCTTTTCTCTTATGTGAAATGAAAATCTTGGATTTCAATTATAATCCATTTGAATGAATTTTCAAACAGAGCAATTGGAAAGAATATAATTTCTGCCTAGATGAAAAGGAATATGCAATAATTTTTTGCTTAAAAGAAAGAGAGGGAAAAAAAAAAAACCCTGACCAAGTTCAGCTGGCATCTGGTCCTAAATACATGGAAAGGAAAGCCAAGAAGGTGGCAGATGTCCTAGAGTGCTGCTCATGGTGGCTTTGGGAAGGGCAGCAAAACCGTGGAAGCACTGGAGTTTCTCAGCAAGGATTCATCTCGCAACTGGAGGCAGAGGGTCTTGAAAGCAAAAGCCAGCACAGCTGAGAAGCGGGATTTGTTGGCTTAGGGGCACTAGAGAGAAAACACGCCTTTTTCTTTTTCTGCATCCAGACATAAGATCTAATAAAGTTGCGCTGCACTATGTTTTCTAGACCGACGTTGGGCCAGGTCAGCAGTTTGGATCTCTCTGAAGTGTGCTGCCTGATGGATGCGCCCTCAAGCTCCCAGGTCCCAGAGATTTAGGCACACGAGTACATGAACACGAGCCTTTCCAGGGGATTATTCGCTTGAGCAAAACCGAGCATATGCAAAAGCTTGGCAGGATTAAGAACTTCAGTTGCGTTTTCCAAGTTATTTCAAAGCGGAGCATAATAGGTGTTGGTGGGACTCTGAAGACTCGTCCAAAGCTGGAATAATTAGAATTGACATGAGTTTTCTGTTGTAAAGTAACCAAGATGAAAAGCAGCCTGAGCAACACAGCCAGCGCACGGAGGTGTGCCTGCCAAACTGATTAGCATACGTAAAGAAAAAGAAAAATGTTTCCAGAGATGGTTACTTATAAAGTCTTGTCTCCTTTAAGGTTAATCAAAAGAACCAATAAATCTAATACATTCTGACTAATGTCTACAACTCAAAGCAAAATGCAGAATTTAGTCTGGTTCTCAATATGAGCATGTTCCTTAAGGGACTAAAATTAAAGTTTATTAGAAAAATAAATATACCACTTAAAAAGTGAAATGGAACATGTATTTTTAGTAATGAAATTAAATTTCACTACATACAGCAACAGCAGAAGCAGGAAGATTAGTTGTTCAATTAATTTTTCATCTTAAATAAAAAAAAAAAAGGTCTCTATATTATAGAGAAAATGCATTTAATATGCCAGCTGAGTATATAATATATGTCCCAGATGTGAGAAGATTTTCATTAGGAATGACAAAGCAAGAAAATATGGTCTTACGCATATCAGCAAAGGAAGAATTCAATTCAATTAATAAAATTGAAGGAAGTTTTACTGAGGTACCCCTTCTCTGAAGAGATTACCATTGTCCCAAGGAGTACGTCCATGAATCACGTAATCATCTTGCAAAATGAGCCAGGTCCTGCGCTTTGCTTAGGCTGCGTAAACATGCTCAGGAGGGGCTCTGCAAGAGGCACGTAGCTCCACAGCGCGTGTCCCCCCTCCTTTTGCACCGCTTTAGTGGCCCCAGGAGGAGGGCAGAGCCCGCAGCTCCCTGCTTCAGCTCCATCTGCTACGCACGAGGTGGCACAGCCACGCCGCCTTTTGCGGTTACGCTCTTTAATGCTCCGAATTCTGTGATTTTTGCTGAATGGGCCAAATGCAATCAGGGGAAAAGCCGCCATCTGGCCTCATCTGGCCTCTCCATTGCAGAGACCGCGATGAGAAGCAACACGGCGCGACGTGAAAGCATTTGTCAGAAGGAACTGGCTAGAGCTGCGTTTGCAGGGAGCGCGGTCCTGCTGGCACGGACTGCGGCTGCACACCACAGATCCCCTGAAGAGGATCGGGTTGGAGATAAAAGCCTGGCTAAACCTGCTGGAACTCCAAAAGTTCTTGGCGTGCTCAGAAATTATGTATGGTGTGCAAAGGCTGCAAGAGGTGGTGCTAGGGACGTGTTCAGAGTGCACAGGCAACGCCAGGACTAAGTGGTATCTGGCCAGAGGTTATCTTCGTTGCAATTTTGAAATCTTGTGCCAAAACCTCTATCAGATAAAGCCCTTGAGCGTTCAACCATAACACCCTCACTGGACCAGGGCAGAAGCTGGCAGCAGGAATGCGGGCAGCCTCCTCCTGTCCTGGCTTAAGGTACGGGTTTGCAATCTCACCCCCGAGTCCTCTCCAGCCTCTCACTGCTGCTGGTGCCCATTTCTCACAGGGAGTGAGGGCAGATTAGCCAGGAAGAGCAAGACAGCACCAGTGTCAGTCAGCAGCCTGATCACCAGGTACCGTCCTAGGACCCAAGCACTGGCCAACCCTTTCTTTCCCTTCAGGGACACATCCTAGTATCAACCCTGGCTCCTGTCTCCAGGCCCCTGTCCTTGCCCTCAGCTCCAGCATCCCAGCCAACCTCCCCAGATCACAGAATCACAGAATGGTGGGGCTTGGAAGGGACCTCTGGAGATCATCTAGTCCAACCCCCCTGCTAGAGCAGGTTTACCTAGAACAGGTTGCACAGGACTGCGTCCAGGCGGGTTTTGAATATCTCCAGAGAAGAGACATTCTCACTTGCAGGCTCCCTGGACTGTTCCCTGCAACATTCAGTCCTGCTGGGACAGATTTCACAGCCTCCATCTGCTCCAAAAATGTCTCAGTGCCTTCATCTTCCTTCTTCCTCAAGTTGCTTCAAGCCTCAATGTCTCCCAAGGTCCAACGAGGTGGAGAGGTAGTGGTAGCAGTGTGAGAGAGTGGATGGGTAGAGGAGGAGCAATCTTTCAAGGAGGGAGTGGAGGAAGGAAGAGGAACGCAGTGATGGGGCTGGTTCCAATGAAGTTGACAGCCACTGCTGTATTTGTTTGGAGCGTTCATAGGCTCAGCTTTGACCATGCTGTGATAAGACATGCTGGTCATTAGACGACAGCAGTTCATGGAAACAGATGAATTGCAATCATAAATTCTTCACACAAGACGACTTAAATATTGTTATATCCAAAGCCAAATTCTGCCAACTGCTCTACAAACACCAGTCCTGGGTCCTCTCCATTCCCAGGGCAGGATGATGGATTTGTGAGATTTAAATCCTGGCATTAGATACACAGAGAAGTCCTAGCTAGGTAGGGCCTCATTTTACAGGTCTATAAAATACCGAGTTACCATGAGGAAGGCACTACACGTTGCCTGACAATGTTTCTGCCTTTAAGCACATAACAAATATAAAATCCTGCCTGATTACTCATTTGAAAAATACACTTCTGCTGTGAGGCTAGTGCCTACACTAAGAAAAAATTCGTACGCTTTAAGTGCAGATGAAATTCTTAGATCAGCTGGATCATAACCTGAATGTCACAGATCATTAAACTTCATTGGAAACCCCTATATCCACTCTCGTGGCAGTAAGTAAATGGAAATCTTTCATTCTTTGCAAAAAGATAAGCTGTTCTGTGCCACAGGAGACCAACACGCCGCGGATGCATAGGCAGGGAATTGGATAGATGACCCGTGCCAGAGTGTCCTGTGGAGGAAGGCAGGAAAGAACAAAACGATCTCTATTAGTTCCACCTGGACAAAAATTCCTGCATGACCTGCAAACACGCCGGCTTACCCTACAAACGTGAACAAGAACCATCTGGCAGGCACCCGGACAGCGCAGCCACCAGTACAACCTGCATGGCCACCCTGGCCATCGCCAGCTGTGGCAAATCTGCTGCTTCAGCTTAGCAGCAAGCAAACACAGCCAGAACGAGTGCGAGCAGCTGTGTCTGGAGGTGAATTCCTTCCTGGCACCTGCAAGCAATTGCTCAAAGCCACGAGACACGAGGTTTGATTATAATCACAGTCCTCACATGTCTGGAGCATGCTTAGGGCAAGACAGGCTTTTCTCTGCTCTCTTGCCCACGAAGGGCGGGCGGGAGGTTGCGGAGAGTCACAGACCCCAAAGTCAAAGAGGACCACAAAGGCTGACTATAGCTGGATTTCTCTTCCCAGGATAAAGCATATCTTTTACGATGAAATCTAATCTCGCCTGACACCCCCAAACCGATGGTAATCTCACCGTTTCTCTTGGCAAGCTGTTTCAGGATGGGCATCTATGCACTGCTAGCACATTGCATCCTATTTCCAGGATTAATGTAACTAATGCAGCCCTGGCCTCGGAGGCAGCACTGGTCCCGAAGGAGGCCAGAAGGGGTTGGACACCCTACGCAATACAGCAATAAACTGCCACGGATTTTCAGCAGCCTGACGCTCGCTGCTTGGCTATGGCAGTGCCCTGTTTTCTAGGTGAGATAAAGGAAACCTCGTCATCCTCTTCCAGTAACCTCTTAATTTCCCATTAAAATACTAAGACTATAAGATTAATCACTCTTGCCAACCTGCTAATTTTACTAGGAAAGGGCTGCTGTAGCTAATAACGGATTTCTTCTCCTTCTCTGGAGAGATTCCAACCCGCCTGGACGCGGCCCTGTGCAGCCTGCGCTGGGTGACCCTGCTCTGGCAGGGGCTGGGCTGGGTGGTCTCCAGAGGTCCCTGCCAACCCCCACCGTTCTGGGATTCTGGGATTCTGTGATATGTCCTCCAATTTTCTTCCTTGTCCTAATGTCTTGTGAGCCTAAGCAGGAAACTGAGCCACCTTTTTGACAGACACTGAATCCAAGTATCCCAAACCGGGCACATCTGCATTCATTTCTTATGGGTGAAGTGCACTTGGTCTGGCATTAAAACTCTCATAGACACACCTGGAGTCTTTTTAAACTGCATGGCGTAACTATCACTAGCACTCAAGCCCTTGCGATGTTGGCACATGCAGGGACATGTGGTCCTCTAGCATCCAAAGCGCTTTTTGCTGAAAAGGGTGCTTTCACCATCAGTTTTAAACTAAAAAAGGGGAGATTTAGACTAGACCTAAGGAAGAATTTTTTCACACTGAGGGTGGTGAGGCCCTGGCACAGGTTGCCCAGAGAGCTGGAAGATGCCCCATCCCTGGAAACATTCCAGGTCACGCTGGACGGGGCTCTGGGCAACCTGATCTAGTTGAGGATGTCCCTGCTCATGGCAGGGGGTTGGACCGGATGGGCTTTAACGGTCCCTTCCAACCCAAACCGTTCTGTGATTCTATGATTCTGTGATTCTATGATTCCTGGCATGCAAGCTTTCACACGTAGCTTTGGGTCAGCTACGAGACCTGCAGCCACCCACTACACTGCACCCAGGCCCAGAAAGTCAGTCCCCACTTTAGAGAGTTGCCTCTATCCACTAAGACTCAATGGCAGGTAAAAATCACAGCATACTCCTGTTTTCCTCTCTTTTTTGAAAGGTGATTAAGTCTGCGTTATCCAGAATCAAACCTAACGCAGACAGCCGCTGCCTCCCTTCCTAGCAGCTCCTACGTCCCACAGAGCATTGCTATCATTATTATAATGCTGTTGTTACTGGTAACAGCACTAATATCAAATTTGCATCCAGTGCTCCTATCGGGCAGCCTCATTATACCCAATATCGAACAAATACCCGGGGACACACGTTCCCCGCCACGCGAAGGGATGCTGTCCCAGATGTTCCCCAGACTGAATCAAATGGAAAATGTCAGACTGCACTTTCAGCCAGTTATCCTGTTAAATAAGTCTCTTTAATTAAAAAGAGCTCTCGATTTTTTTTTTTTTTTAATCAAATCAAATACTTTCTTTTCTTTCAAGTGGTCAATCTCCCCTGCATTAGCTCCATATTAGTATTCGTCTGTGTTCAAACCCAGCAGGGAATGGGACTTGCACTGAGAAGCCTCTTGCTGAGTGAGCAGCCGGACTCATAATGACAATTAGCAAGAGGTTTAGAGGCTATTTAAGCCTCAGTCAGTCTCTCTCAGTGCCGTCACACAGGATGCAATTACCACCTATTAGCAATGAAGACAATTTATTAGTAAGTTTTTGGACATTTTGCCCTTTAAAGCAAAACAGGATTTGTATTTGTCTTATTTCTCACTTTCTGTAAGGAAAGGTGAGTCTAAGGACATTATTAAGCCCTTAAAAGGGTCTCGCCAAGGCTAATAAAATGAGGTGAAGGCGCAAGAGAGCATCAGGGATGTTTCACAAGGGAATCAGAACAGCATGGAAGGGGAGTTGGCAGAGATGATAATGACCAGAGGAAGAACGAGGAGGACATACAGGGTAGAAAAGCCTGTCTGTTACCAGATGTTCATCAGCCTGAGGAGAGCTCCTGCAGAGGTTTCTACGTGTGAATGTCCTGGTCCAAGTCCTGGACTGCATTTGCGAGAGTTACAGTTTGCCCACTGAAAGCCAGGAAGGGGAGGATGTGTCCAGGGGAGGGCAACCAAGCTGGTGGCAGGGCTGGGAGGCATGTCCTGTGGGGAGCGGCTGGGGACTTTGGGCTTGTCTAGTTTGGAGAAAAGGAGGCTGAGAGGACACATCATGGCTCTCTGCAGCTTCCTGGGGAGGGGACGTGGAGAGGGAGGTGCTGATCCCTTCCCCCTGGTGCCCAGTGATAGGACGCATGGGAATGGTTCAAGGCTGCGCCAGGGGAGGTTTAGACCGGACATTAGGAAGCATTTCTTTACCAAGAGGGTGGTCAAATACTGGAACAGGCTTCCTAGAGAGGTGGTCGATGCCCCAAGCCTGTCAGTGTTGAAGAGGCATTTGGACACTGCCCTTAACAACATGCTTTAACTTTTGGTCAGTCCTGAAGTGGTCAGGCAGTTGGACTAGATGGGACCATTGTAGGTCCCTTCCAGCTGGAATTTCTGTTCTGTTCTGTTCTGTTCTGTTCTATTCTATTCTATTCTATTCTATTCTATTCTATTCCATTCTGTCTCATACCAGAAGGTGCTTGCCTGTGGGATCTCCTAGGAAATAGGTGGGAAAATGCCGGACAAGGCAGCCAGACTGCAGCACAGGAGGACAGCACTGTATCAGCACGTGGTATGTGTTGCACGTGGAGACAAATGCGGGAGAAAAAGCTACTGTAAGGCTGAGTGATTCTTTCTGGATTATAAGAAATATGAACTATCATTCCCACCTCTTTTCCATCCCCTGCTAGATTTAACAGACCCCTGTCACACCCTCTCAGTGCCTTCTTTCCAAGCTGAAGAGCCTTGACTTTGTCTCTCCCCATGCAAAACCCCTTTGAACCGCTCCACGATCCCGTCTGCCCCTCTCTATGCAGATGGCAAAGGCAGAAAGTCTCGGGACCACGAGCCCTGCCAGAGCTCGGTGCTTGGGAGCATGGCACGGCTGTTTGAAAACCTGGCTGCTTGAGTCATTAGGGTGCCTAATTAGCACCTAATTAGCAGTGTAAGTATTAGATAGTGCCTGATCCTGTCTTTAGGATCTAGTCCTCAGTCCCTAATGGAAGAGCTGGATGCCGGTAGCTACATTGACCCCAGGAGATTGGGGGAAAAAAAAGGAAAAGCCTAAAATAATAATAATAAAACCCCAAGAGACTCTCACCTCTCCATAGTCATTCTTCCTTAACGTACCTCCTGCCTTAATTCTGCTATTGCAGGATTGGACCTGCTGGTATTTTGGGGCCACTGCATGAACCCGACTTCTTCTCGATGCATTTTTCCTGGCTGGATTTTCTGCTGGCCACTAAATCTCCCCCGCACTCGAGAGAGATTCATGACAGCCTCACCCTCCCCGGGAGCAGTAACAAAACATCCTTACCTGGTGGCTCATTTCCAAAAAAAAATCCCCATCTTTAAGTAAACAAATCGTTATTGTGATCTCAACTGCCCTTCAAGCTCATTTGAAATGGGACAAAAATTTCAGGCTTTATTAAAATGAAAGGACAGAGCTACACAAAACGCCTCGCAGAGGGATTGTGTAAGCCTTGTTCCCGGAGGACTTAGGCTGAAAATGTCAAGTATTACTGAACACAGCAGAACCACAAATTCTTGCTGCACCCAAAATAATTTGGGATTTACATCCCTCATCAGAGTGCCATTTTTTATAGCTTTTTTTTTATTAATTTTCACTCTGTAATTAAGGAGTATGAGAGAAGCAATGTGTTCTGGTGGGATTAGAGCAAATAATGGGGATTGGGAAAGGCCTAGAGCCACTACAGTAATACTTTAATCCTTACAAATACACCCCTGTCCTCCTGTCATTAAAAAAAAAAAAAAAAGGCAACACACTAAAAAACCTCCAAGAAGACTAAAAAGCATTCCCTAGGGAGAGAGACCCGACAGTCCTGGCGTCTCAACGTGCTATGCCACTCACATCCAGAGCACTAAGACACCAACTCCACAAAAACAACCAGCTGATTGGGAGCAGGCATTGACCTATACGTGCAGTCTGTCTGAAAGGCTCGGCTTGCCGCTCGGTCCTGGCTAGTTTTGCTCTGAACGCTTCTGTTCCCGCAGATAAAAAGTTTCCAGAAACCAAAAGTCAGGTAAAATCTATCCATTGAACTTAACGGTGTTTTTTGTTAGGAAAACAATGTCAAAATCCAACATTAGTGGCAACTGCAGGCAAGGATGCAGAGCACCTCCGTTGGACAGTGGGGTGTAAATACAATCTATATAATACTTCTAACAGCAATATATATAATGCTGGCTGTGTTCGTACTCCACGCTATGTGCCCTTGGATCTCCTCTTGGCCCAATGTGGAGCTAAGACATAATTACCGTGAGGGGAAGGGGGAGCAGGTCAATGTGTCTGAAACAAAGTGAAGAAAGTGTGAGCACTGAATATCTCAGGATAGGACGAGGGCATGTAGAAAGGGTTTCGGGTTGTGAGATTCAATGGGATAACGGAATTCTTTAAGCTGAAAAACGAGACCAGCACAGTTCTGTTTTGATGCTGTGAGTTTCAGCATGTTGCTGTTTGTCAGCGTCTGCGGTGGAGGCCACTGGAGAGCAAGACTTGTCTGGAAACTCTGAGTTTTATCTTGTGAATTAATTTGAACACATGCGTAGAAGCTGACAGCTGACAGTCACAAATCTAATCAAGAAAACGATGGAGGCAACCACCGTAACTGAAAAGGGCAAAGAAATGTCAGCGTTTGCAAAACGTAGCAGGAAACAAAGTATGCTTTTATTTATGTAGATTGCAGTCTCATCTCACCTACAATAAAGATAGACTTCTAATTCTGAAGGGTTGTAAAAATGTCTGTCTCCTCACAGACCAACCCAACACAGCTGCAGAAGGAACCACGAGCGAGGGCTCCCTCCTCAGTGCTGGTTTGCTCTTTGTGCATTCACTTCTCCAGCAGCGCAAAGGGACACACAACACGGCCACATCAGAGCGCAGCACTTGACCCTTGATTTGCACCAAACACCAGAGAAGTTCAATGGTCTACTTAGGCCTTTTCAAAACATATAGTAGCTAGCCAGTAAAAACCTGGAGCCTTCGTGTTCTTAAATGAGCCAATACCACACTTCAGGAAGAAATAACTCTTCTAATTCTTTCCATTACAGTACTGTGGAAACCCCTTGATTAAAAGCGTGCCTGATGGTGCTGTACGTCCACAGATTGGGAGATAGCTCCTGGCCCCAAACTGCAGTCTCAATAGAAGAGCTGGACAAGAAATTGAAATACCCAGGTCATGCCTGCAGCAGAGAATGGGCATCAAGCCCATGATTGCTGAGGTCATAGGATCATAGAATGGGTTGGGTTGGAAGGGATCTTCAAGATCATCTAGTTCCCACCCCCTGTGGAGGATGACCCTGTGGATGCCCCATCCCTGGCAGCGTTCAAGGCCAGGTTGGACGGGGCTTGGAGCAACCTGGTCTAGCAGAAGGTGTCCCTGCCCGTGGCAGGGGGGGGTGGGAACTAGATGATCTTGAAGGTCCCTTCCAACCCAAACCATTCTATGTTCCTATGATCCTATGACCTTCTGCTAGACCAGGTTGCTCAAAGCCCCATCCAACCTGGCCTTGAACACTGCCAGGGATGGGGCATCCACAGGGGCAACCTCCACATTGGACCACGTAGCCACTGACCTTGACAAATCCGGACTCGCCACACAGTAATGTCCAGGTTGGATCTGGAGATGCTGTGCTACACCACACCATTACACAGAGGCAGAGACACACTGGATAGCTACGTGTGCCCACCACATCCATACCCACATGGCTGGCATGGGGAGGAGCGCTCTGAAACAGCCTGGTCTGGCATGGCACAGACATCTTCATGCAGGTTTCCCTTGTTTTGCTTCCCAGGGATAGCGTTTGGGCGCCGTGGAAAGTCAAAGAAATGGACTTTAACACTCAACTGTTCGTACGGCTGGGTAAAACCTTGGTGCTCTGCTGGCACCAAGCAAGGGAAGGAAAGGCCCCAGCAGAGAAGAGGGTGGCATGGCCTCTTCGTGGTCTCATCAAAACCTTTCAGCACCTAGCAAGCGGTGGAGGGATGGGATGGGGAGAGGCACCCCTCCTTTCTTACATCTCTCGGGAAGGCAGGGACACAGCGAGCGAGAAATATTGCCCACCAACCCCAGTCCCTCCCAACTGCCCTCCGCTCTTCACCCCCATGGATCTGGGGGGCAGGAGCAAAGGCAGCATGCAGCCGAAAAGACAGAAAATACTGCTGGCAATTGAAAAGGTAACCAAAAATACGGAGTGGTGTTTTTTTTTTCTTTATAAAATGTACAGAAAGAACATATACCCTTTGAGGTAAAAGTGAGACCAGTTTGTAATTTAACCAGATACATTAACAACAATGACAAAAAATAAATCTACAGTGGGTGTGCTAGTAAAATAAGAGACCAAGTTTTGGCTATATACAATACTTGAGATCGTTAAAATGTAATAATCATTATATATACATTAAATACATACAATTACAGTTATTTATATAATATTTACACACACAAGCACACAGATTTTTTCCCTTTGCAGTTGGTAGTGTGCAAGCAGAAGCGCATCTGATCTTTCCTGAGAAGGTGCTGAGGCTGCTAATTCTTACTCGCAGTAACGTGTGTTTCTTCAATCTCTTTTGTGGTCATATCCGTCAAAAACAATTCAATGGATTTTACAGTCGCGGTTGTTGCAGTGTTCTTATTTCTTCCCTCCGGGCGGAGGACTGCGAACCTCCAGCCTGCAGAAGGCGAAGACTTGTGGCATGCAAAGATCCTGGATCCCAAGGAATCGGCGGTGATATTTCTCCAGTTGTCAGCCATGACCTTAGCTGTGAGCAAAGCTACGTTAATATTCATTTGTCCAAGCACTTGCCAACATTCAAGTCTCTTTCTCAGTGGAAAAAAATTTACAGAGAATAGAAATGGAAGGAAATTGGTTGCAAGTCACCTGTCATAGGTCCTTGGTAGGCTCCGATAAGGTGACGTTCAACCTGACCATGTCATACAAAGAACCAGCTAGGAGAGACCATGTTCGGTGAGGCTACCAGGATGCATGGAGACACATCTACAGAGGGAACGCAAACACAATCGTCCTAGTTATGTTTCAGTTTCTTGTCAGGCATCTGACACGGATTTTATAATTACAGTACTAGGGTTGGTCTCGGTGAGTTACAAAAGTGCCAAGTGACCGGGAGCTCACTGCTGAACTTGGAGGGTTTTGGGTGTTTGAGGAGGAGGGAACTACTCCCCACATATATGGTGTCATTGCGTTCTCCGACGACTTGACTAGTTTGCTCTCACTTGAGTAGTCTCATTATAACACAACTATTCTCTGAGAGGTATGGGCAAGATGATGTTTTACTAAAGGAAAGTCTTAGGGTCACCACTGAAACCTCTGAAAGACTTGCTCTGCAGAACACTCAAGTGCAAGTGGGATGACATCTTCACAGCCTTTGGATGTGGTGTTCTGGGGAGAAAATACAACACTCTTCCCATGATATAAAGCTCATAGTACAAGCTCCCTAATCTGACAGATACAAAGGAAAACCATATCGTATTTTAGTAAGTCCCATCAGGATGTACTATGGCAAGTATCCTGGGTCTGGGTTAATAATAGCTCCTATTTTTTATTATGTATCTTTTCTAACCCAGAGATACAAAAAGTGTAGCCTGGCCAAAAACAGCCAAAAAGGGGACCTGAAGGTGGTCTGGGGGTACAGAGGGAGAGGAGCTTAACACCAGAAAGGGAGGAAAATACGTTTTAGCATTGCTGGAACAAATGATGCTAAACTGGCCGTGAGCACATTTCCAGTGGCAACACGAACGGGGGTGGCAAACCTCCCAGGAGCGAGGTTTGGCAACGGCCTTACGAGCAGCATAGAGGGCAAAAATCAAACGCGTCCTCCCTTGAATTGGTTTTAAGACGGATGAACTGGCGAGCAGGGGCACGGCGGGCGGTGGCCGGCAGCCGGCGACTCCCAGCCCGAGTCCCGCCAAGCACCTTTCCCCGCCTGCACCAGCGTGTGCCGGGGCGCGTTCCCGTGGGATCTACGGGGTGACACCGGGGGCGGGGGTTTAGGGAAAGATGACATAAAACTTCTGAACACCGGAGGTCCGATGACCGCGGGATTGCATGAGCTGTGGGCCGCTAAGCTCCTGCGCACGAAGGGAAATCAAACGGTTAGTACGTGCTGGTTTAATTCCTTCTGCGCTGCTGAGACTGACGCCGGCATCGCGGTGGGGCAGCCGTAAGCGAGGGAGCACGCTCCTGTGGTGCTGCTTTTTTGCAAAAAAAAAAAAAAAAAGACTTTGAAATGTAATAATAACCTTTTTTATAGCTTTTTATAGTTTTATGGGAAAACACAAGAATTAATCCAGATGGCACCCAATCTCTTTATTAGCATATATAGGCAGAGAGTGCTTATAATACCAAACTGTATCTTTTTTATTGAACTGCTGTAGAAAGCCATTCCTCTGATGGATCACAGTTCTTCTTGGGGAGGAAGAGAGTTTCAATTATCTCTTGATACATGAAAGAACATTACTAGCAAGTAAACCCTCCAAAGATAAAACCAGGTAAGCCTCTTCTACTCAGGGTGGAAAAAAAATCTGATCGTTCTGACTAAACTACTCACTCCAAAGGGATTTCACTGACCTTACAAGGCAGTAACAGAGAAAACAAACTTGAACAGTAAGCTGACGTCCTAGCTCATCACCTTTGTTTTAAAGTCTGGGGATCCCAACTGCCCCAAAGCTGTTCCAACTAAATTATGCCATTGACACTGGTGAACGCAGCAGAGATCCAAGTGCTGGGTGTCTGAAGGAAACCGCTCCGGCATCCGTGGAGGTCGGTACTTGTGCGCGGGGCTTGCGGCTGTTCCGGGACTGGCAGCTGCAGCTCCATCTCGTTTGGGTGAACCAGTGGTTCCTCTCCCAAATTAAGAGGAAATTTCACAATTCCGAGGATTTCTGTGGGCCTTAGAGTAGCACACCCTTAAATAATAGTCTCCAAAAACTGGGTGATACGAGATGGGCTCCGTGTAAAGACCTTATCCTCCACTAGTGACTGCCTTCATCACATAAGCCATCGCCACTTCGATCGGCTCTCAAGGAGCTGCTCCTACCTTCAGATTGTGCATTTGTAGTGCGATTTGTAGTGTGTTTGCCCCCTTTTCGTCCACTTTCTTTTATCCCCCCTTGCGCCCCATCCAGGATCCAGGCCTGGCTGGAGCGGCGATGGGTTGGCAGCGCAGCGAGATCCAAGTGCTTCATGACTGTATGTGGGATTTCCCATTCAAACCATGTGCTTGGTCAGAGAAATGAACTTGCACGGCTTTGTTGGAGGCAATGAAAGGGGAGTGCTCCAATAGTGTCCTGATTCTCCCAGATCATCTTGCGATGGAATTAAAAAAAATCTGGAAAGTTTCTCATGGGCTCCACCTACCTCTGCCTTGGGGACACCCAGCTAAGTCCCACAGCCACCCCCCAGAAACCACGGTCGCTGATCCCAACAGCCACGTGCTGGAGTTGCTGCAAAGCCCACATTTGCACAATTATGTATTGGAGGTCCAATTTAAAAACACGTCAGAAACATCACCAGATTGGATACCCAAGAACTGAATCATAGGGTTTAGCAAATGTCATAGAAGAGCTGCCAGTTCAAACTCCTTTTGTCCGATTGTCAGTCCAAAATTTTTACAAATACTACTTTCATTTTCACACCAAAATGAAAAAAAAAAAAATCAAGAATAGGAAATACATATCTCAGTTTGTCCTTCTTACTCATGGCCCGAAGTAAAATCTCATTTCCTTTTCAGTGACTTACATTGGGAATGTAAAGGAAGGTAACACTACTCCAAAATCAACATCTGAAAGAGAAAACCAGCTTTTCTTAGCACCTTCTTCTGCACCCAAGCAGAGTAAAACTGAGATAGGCATGGGAAATAAATTTCCCTTCACGCAAAGACCTGGGCTTTTCAGGACGAACAGATTATCCTGCCCGGAAAGACATCTGTGGTCTTGGGCTGTGAATCGAAAACCTTTATCAAATACCCCACGTGGTCCGTGACCAAGGGAAAGGAAAATCAACCTAAAAGAGGAAATAGGGCTTTCAGTTTGCAGTCTTAGCTTGGGATCTAAACAATCAAGCACAATCTCCATGTCATTATCTTCAGGCTGTCTTCACCACAGCTGCCCGAGCACGAGAGGACACGGCAGGGCGCTTTCCGCGTCCTCCCTTCCCACGCAGCGCCCCGTCACGCCAGCCCTGCGGCCGGAGCTCTGCCCGGCGCTTCCAAGATGCTTCTCACGGCCTGCGCTGATCAACGGGCGTCCAAATCTCAGTTTGCTTTGAGTCCTGTTTTTGGGAGGGATAAATTCGAGGGAAAAAGGGGAAAACATTTTAAAGGCAATGGAATGCTTCACGTTTTACTTCAAAAGGATTGACGAATTGCCACTCTTTTTTTTTTTTTTCCATATTCCCCGTTTCATCTGATCAGGACAGTGAAATCGCATGTCATAAAGTACAGCAGAACAAGGTTTGTCATCGGCTTAGCGTGGCGAGGAGAGCGTGTGTGCCCGTCCCCGAGCGGCGGGGACCTCATGCAGCGCCCGCTGCGGCTCTAGCCCGGCTCCAGCCAGGAGCGTCGCTGCAGCTGCGGCTCAACCCAGAGAAGGAGCAAAAAGGAGCTGCCCAGATCGCACGATGGTCAGAGACAGAGTAGGAAACGTAGCAGGAGACTCTATGGCAAAACCCCCGTGCATCCACTTCTGGCAGGGCTCCTGGCAGCCTCGGGCACAGCCAGCCCCTCCGAAGACAGTCACGCCAAAAGCGCCCGCAGAGAAGCCGCTCGGACGATCCCGCAGTCCTGGGGCTTTCACGAGAGATCAGCGGGAGCAGATTTGGGAAGGTTTGGTTTCCACAGATCCTGAATTATGAGACACACCAACCATCTAAGCAAAAATCTGCATCGGGGTCTCACCATACCTGACCCTGTCCTCCGTCCACAATTAAAATCCAGCACTTGCCAGGGGGAAATTTGGGTTTTTTTAAGGGTGTCAAACCCCACAGTCCATCCAGGCTCAGAGCTCCCGCCGTCGTCTGAGCAGCCTTCCCGCCACGGCGCGGGGGATTACCCACACCACAACCTGCCTACGCGCTGGGGAGCCGGCAGCATCCTCGGGGAGCTCCAGCCCCCGAGCATCACCAGTACGGACCATTATATCTTCAGCCAACACCAGTCTATCAAGGGAAAGACCAAGCCACCGCAGTCGCGCCCACGCGGGGCGCAGGGGCACGTTGCTCAACAAACACACGTACCACTTGGCATACCTTACCTGGAAAGAGGCTTTATTGAACATAGCTGTAAAATTATCTCTTCAGTTGAATTACTGAATTTGCACAAACATTTCTCTACAGAATAAAAAAAATCAAGCCTTGTCATTGTTTTACTGCATCTCGTTGTGCTTTTTATACTCGTATTTGCAAATATTGTACTCGTTTGTTGGTTTGTTTTCATGTTTGTACTCCAATTACTTGCATATCAGGTTTTTTTAATCCAAGGGTGTTGAGAGAACACAGAATAATAATAATAATAATTATAATAATTATAATAATAATACTCTTCTTTAGACAAAAGTCTTTTTTTTTTTTTTGAAATGAAGTTAAAAGCTGAGATAATTTAAGGAAAAAGGTCTTCAAATTGTCATAATCAACTGTAAGGGAACTTTACAATGCAGTGGAAAACCGGCTGGCTAACGGTACGTGTTCGGGTAGCTCCAAACCATTTGTACAGCTTTTATTTTTTTGTTGTAAAAGTTGAATTTTTTTGTTTTGTTTTGTTTTGTTTTTTAATTTCGCTACCGTAACAAAATACTCTTTCGCGATCTGCACAGAGTCTGGCCCCCGGGCAGAGGCACGGCCCCCTCGGCGCTTCGCCGGCGGTTCGGTCGGTGCCTCGGTACGCGCGGCCGTCCCCCACGCGCGCCTCCCCGTCCCGCCACCGCCGGGGCCGACCGCCTTGCGAACGGAGGTCAGAGTAAGAAAATCACGTCTGTGTTTTACCACCTTCTGCGCCAAGTGTATCGTAACAACCTGTTCCTCTGGTTGACCCACTTGATAACCTGAAAAAACAACAACAACAACAAAAAAAAGAGTGCTGCTCCCATTTCCAGGACCAACGGAAGCTATTTTCTAATGGATAATAAGCTGAAAGGCCATGGCTGTCTGGAAGGTTAAACAACAAATATCTCATCCGAAAGGGCTTACGCAGCAGCTTAGGTCCATCCATCTCCAGAAGCGGCTTCGTCTCCTTGCCTGCAGTCTGCACACCCAGGCTCCGTAGTTTGTTTAGAAAATAGTTTGCACAAACCACATTTTAGCAGTGCAAGCTTCCGTGTTGAAATTATTATTATTATTTTATTTTATTTTTTTTTAAATCAGGCTTGTTTCATTGAAGGCACTTGGTTTCCATGGCAATTTATAAAAGACGGTGGTTTGGTTTCTTCACTTCATTAGAACAGATGACTTAGTTGGGGAGGGGAGAGGGGTGTTCGAGTGGCCGCAAGCAAACTCCGATAAGCCTGTGTAATATGTAAGCCCAGGTCGCACATCCTGGAGAGTAATGCATGCAAAAGGAGACAGCATACAGTTATCAAGCATAGCCATGAGAAATGAAACAGAAATGTCTTAAAACAGCTCTGATTCAGGGTTATTCTCTAGGGGAGGTGACAGCCAAAGTAGAAAGGGCCTACAATTATTTAACTCTATACTAAAAACCTTCTCGAAGGGACAATGAACGCCAGCTCTTCACATACCCTGTTTACAGTGAGGTGTTTCTCTCTCTCTCTGTTTTTGTTTTTATTTCCTCTCTCTCTCCTTCCTTCCTTCTTTATTTTTTTTTTTTTGGCAGGCCATTAGGTTTCCATGGTAACAAGCAAACTATTCATTTGAAACAAAACCAGCCATGACTTTGTGCTTTGACAAGGGTTTCTATAGCTCTTTTCCGAGAGTTCAACCAGATGATGCTGTATTCATTATTGACCACAAAAGCACCTGAAGGTCTCGTCCTTACTTAGGCCAGATCTCGTTCTCACGCGTGGTTCATAGTGAGTTACACTCCCGTGATGCCTTTTATGTCCCAGTGCTTTTTAATTTTTTTTTTATTTATTTATGTATTTATTTAACTTTTGAGTCAGTCAGTGGAGGAATCTTTGGTAGTTTGTTTTTAAATGTCCGTTT
The DNA here is from genome assembly GCA_009819775.1 of Phoenicopterus ruber ruber. Taxonomy (NCBI): domain Eukaryota; kingdom Metazoa; phylum Chordata; class Aves; order Phoenicopteriformes; family Phoenicopteridae; genus Phoenicopterus; species Phoenicopterus ruber. The sequence goes on from CM020219.1 coordinate 2,006,991, forward strand.
TACAAAGACTCTTTCTTCATGCCAGTGCCTGGTGAATCTTTTGTAGCCTCTGCCAGGATAAGGTCACCTCTGATGACTTAAGACAGACATGAGGATGATAACTGGGATAAGTCGTATATGCGCTAATGTCCCAACAGCACCTGATCGTAAATCTACAAAAAGGGGGGAAAAAGGTAGAATTAAAGAGCTGCCCGGACACAGTCAGCATTGCTACAAGGCTCAGAAGATGAAGGGCTCGGCCACCACAGCCTGCCCTGGCCACGCCGAGCGCCACCGACCGCCCCGGCAGAGCCCTGGTCTCCGCTAGGGACAGCGCTCCGCAAGGTCACCTCCTACGACGAGGGGACGAGATAGCGCTCGCCAACCGAAGGAGGCTGGAGACGTTGGGATGTGAAACCACCTGGCTCTGTAGTTAAGGTCTGCATTATAATGCACACACGGGGGTGGAGGGATGAAACAAGGTCCACAGGGAATCACAACACTGATATTCAAGAACTTCATATCGTTTGGACCCCCTGAACATTTTTTTCATGTTCCTTTATCCGTCTGCCCATCTCGGATGACGGCTGCCCAGCCCAGCCCCACCGCGGACTGCAGCCCACCGCTCTCGCCTCTGCCGAACGCCCATCGGCGTTTCACTGGCATCGCTGCTAAACCAGCACCTTCCTATCCGAACAAAGACGTTTTGACCCCAGAGCTTGCTTCCAAGGAAAACCTTTCACTTTAAGCCTCTCCGGCTGAACCGAACAATATATTGTTCTCCTGGAGAAAATTCGTTTTAGAAGGCGTCTCAAATTTATATCCACGAGAAGCAATTTGCTCTCCCCCACGTGGGGAAGAGCCACTTACTGTTGGCCGGTTGGTCTGATTTCATACACTCTCCTTCCACGATTGATACATCATCAATAGCAATATCACCTTCGATGCCAGGGCCCCGGATCCCTTCGAATATGAGCTGCAAAAAAATAAAGAACAAGCAGATCAGAGGGTGACAAATGGACAACGTTCAGCTGCATTTTGCACGGCATTAAACTACATCAACGGGCTGGGACTAATTTACAAACGCTTTCTACGGCGCAGAAAAACGCAACCGCGGTCGCACGTACTGGTAAGGTGAACACAGAGGATGTGTGAGCTGTGGAGGCTTTTACACTTCAGAATGAGCAGAAAGTGAGCAGAGCTGCTCGTTGTCTGCCTAGTCGTCTACCTGGTGTCTCCAGGCCAGCTTCACCACTACGCCAACTGTGACGTGCATTTATAGTAAGGACGATACTCCTGGAGCAAAGAGCAGGATTAAACAGAGGAAAAGTTTTGAAGAGATTCGGGGTGTTTTTCCCAGAAACTCCTGCCACCTGAAGCGAGCGGCAGAGGCACAGCTTGAAGAACAGCATCTACAAGGTGGTGGAGGACGGAGCATCCACTCGACCACAGACCGCATGAAAACACACGAGCCAGACAAACTCCATGGTAAAACGAGGTTTCTGGCTCTCGAAGGTGGCCCAACCAGTCCCTCCCACCTCACCTTCCACCTTGGGCTCCCTCACCCGCACCCTGCTGTCAGGAGGAGGACAGGAGCTGCCCCCTGCAACCTGCTCCTGGGGGGACCTTTCCTGACCCATGAAACCTTGGGAGAAACCTCTCAAGAGCTGGGCTGGTGTCCCCTCACCCCTAATGCAAAGCTAAGCTTATCACAAGGGGCTGGGAAGGGACTACTACCTTTGATTTGGATCCCCTGAGGTCCCACCAAGATCGCCTGTGGTCACCTCGGTGGATTTTAACTTCCCAGCTCTCCTGCCATGGCAGGAATTGATGACAGTGGCAGCGCTGCTCCTCTCCTGCCCCTTTTAGTGGCTCATCATCATGTCTAGAAGCTTTGATCCCTTCTACGAATGGTTTTATATTTATCAGAGGACATTGTGATGTGTTTTATCACAGAGAGGGGCAGGGTAGAGATTTTATTCCTCTTCAAGGCTTTAACCTCTGCTAAACGGGTGCCTGTGATTCCAAGGTACTATTAACCACTTTCTGACAAATATTCCCAGTCTGAACCCCGACTGCTACCCCCGGGAAGGGAAACGGCGCCTGTATGGAGATGGGTGCCTTGTGGCAAGGTCAGTAATATTATTTGCCGTAATGTTCGCTATGAGACGTGGATTACTATTGTCCTCAGGAAACCCAGGTACCCGCTCTCCTTCCCCCAGCTCGCTGTGCCGCTGTCCTGCCGCACTGCCGTGAGCCCAGCTTTGCAGAAGAGCAGGCTCGTTCTGCATCGTGAGACATTTATTCACTAGAAAACTTCAAAGCCCTTCTAAAGAGATGCAGGAATTACGTAAGGAATAAATTTCCCAAGCAGCGCCATTTGCACAGTTCTCTCTCCTTTCCCTTTTTTTCCCCTCCCCTCAGTCCTTTGAAATATTTTTGGTTAACCTAGATGACAAGTTTTTTAACTTCAATCTGCAACAATATATGCGTGAAATTCAATGAATTTTGTAAGGGCGTGCTGTGGCACTAATGGAGACATTAACTCTTGGGGGTAGAGTCCATTTAAAAAAAAAAAAACTAATTCCATCTGGAGCAAAATACTTAAATTACACTTCATAACGATCTAACTGCGCCAGGGAGACGGCTGGGGCACTCGGACGGGCTCTCTCTGGTGTCACCGGTTTCAGCGGGACACAGATCTGAGCCTCTTCTTTCGGCAGCTTCCGATATTCCTTTGCTCGTTAATACAGTTCAACCAGAGCCGCTCATTTGAAATGACTACCTTTCATTATAAATGACGAGTGAACACGCAGGGCGGTGGAAGATGACCCTGTAAATCCCAGGGGTGCGGGAGCGAGTCCAGCTGGAGGAGTATCACCCAAGCGCCGCATCACAGCGGCACACGATGCCACCAGACGTCGCGTGGCACACGCAACCCTCCGCTCTGCCTTTCCGTGGAGGGCACGTCCCTCAACCTTGGCCACAGACACTTCTCATCCTTCTGCTACGCCGAGCATCCCCGGTAGGCGCCTGACCCCGCGGCGGTACGCTGGCAACGTGAGGCACGTATGTACAGCCTGCCCGTCGTGTCCTGGGCCAGGCGGTGAGCTCTGAACCGGGAGCGCTAAATACACGTGAAAGCTGTGCATTTGGGGCAGGAGACCCCATCGGTATTTTAGTGGAGTGCGACACTGCAGGTTAATTACTCTAACAAGGTGGATATTAATGCAACAGGGAACTGTAATTGGGAAAAGAGTCAGTTTTTCCATAGTTTACCCTGTTGTCTGAAAACAGTGTCTGGAGTAATTATCCCTCTGGCAATTTTGCGACTCTGCCTCTGACGATGGGAAGTATTTGGCTCGAGAGGAAAGTGTCATCTCTCCTCCCCCAAAGTACCGCTTGCCCTCCTGCTCCTTGGCAGCAGGCATGGAACCAGTCAGCGGAGTTTAAAGTCACATCTTTCCTGATAATGAAAAACACCATTTCCAGACAAAAGGACTCTATGCCACTACAACGGCCAGCATTTAATTAAAATCTGCATTTGGCAGCACGTTTCATGGGCCTCAGGGATGGGTTGCTATCGGCCAGCTCGGCCACGCGCTCAGAACAGACCACCGCAGAGGCGCGTTGGCGAGGCACGGAGCACGACCCAGCCCGCAGCTCACGGCTGTTTGCAGGAGGCACCAGACGATCAGAACCCCCTATCCGTATCCTGCAAAACCTCTTATAGAATCATAGAATCATGGAATTGTTCTGGTTGGAAGAGACCTCCAAGATCATCGGGTCCAACCATTAACCCAGCACTACCAAGTCCCCCACTAAATCGTATCCCTTAGGGCCTCATCTAAACGCCTTTTGAATACCCCCAGAGATGGGGACTCCACCACCTCCCTGGGCAGCCTGTTCCAATGCCCGACAACCCTTTCGGGGAAGAAATTTTTACGAATGTCCAATCTAAACCTCTCCTGGCGCAACTTGAGGCCGTTTCCTCTTGTCCTGTCGCCTGTTCCTTGGGAGAAGAGACCGACCCCCCTGGCTCCAACCTCCTTTCAGGGAGTTGCAGAGAGCGAGAAGGTCTCCCCTCAGCCTCCTTTTCTCCAGGCCAAACCCCCCCAGGTCCCTCAGCCGCTCCTCACAGCACTTGTGCTCCAGACCCTTCCCCAGCTCCGTTGCCCGTCTCTGGACACGCTCCAGCATGCCCGTGACTTTACAAAGCTGCGGTTAAAAACACTTAGCTAAACTTAAACATTTAGCTGAAGAACAGAGGGGCTCACGCGTGCCGCGAAGGCCGCTCTGCTCTCTCAGCGGGGGAGAGGGAAATAAGCCCCGTAGTGCCTCCAGAGTTATCCCGAGTGTCTCCGGGGGACCCAGCCTGTGCTTCTTCAACAGGATTTCAGACAGATTTCACCTGCCTGGCCCGTCTCCTAGTAAGAAGCAGCCTCAGGAATGTCCCCAGCCGGACAGCCAAGGGTGATGCCGAGGGTGAAAGCCCCTTGCACTCGCTGTACAGGGCAGAAAATCTCAGTGGCCCGGCAGGGTCATTCACGGAAGGCCAGACCAGTCCCTGTTTTGCCAAAAACGTCTTTGACACAAGACGGTGCCAAGGAAAGCGTAGCTGAAGGCGGCAGCGGTGCTCCTGCTCAAAAATGAACTAAACCTGACGCCTTCCCAGACGCCAGCGTGCAATGTGTCACTTCCACGTGCTCTCTTTTTTTGTGTTTATTCTTTAAAAGTACTTAATAAGTGCATATCTTACTGAGATAGTTTCTATGCAATCCTTTTCGATTCACAGCACTGTAGTCCTCTCAGTTCTTCACGACAGAAGCTTTGTTATATATCACAGGGACTAGGAAAGTATAAAAGAAATCTGGGCTGCACTTTTGCTCATATAAATTAACCTATAAAAAGTTTTAATTTCTGTGTCAGTGTACTGTTTTACTGCAAAGATTCGCTTCAATTCACTCTCCTTAAATTTAACTGGGAGGTTTATATTCTTTCCTACTTAGACTCCTAAATGGAAAATAAAGTTTGCTTGATGCAAGACCTGCTAAAAAAGTAATTTAAGGTTCCAACCGCTCTGACATTTATTTGTTATATTTGCGCAGAGCTTCATGGCTTCACATTCATTTTACGCTGAAGCCTTTAAACACAACAACGTAAAAGGTGAAAAATAGCCAGGCAGGGCAGCTTCCACTTTGTGCTCCAGCTGGCGGCACCAGCGAACCCGGTTTTGAAGCAAGGCGAGGGAGGCGCAGCCGTAGCAGACGTGAGCCCTGAGACTCTTCCGAAAGCAATGTGCGAGGGCTGAGGCTCTGTCGCGGTTTAACCCCAAATTGTCACCCAGCACCACGCAGCCGCTCGCTCACTGCCCCCCCCGCACTGGGGTGGGGAGGAGAATTGAAGAGAAAGGAAAACTCGCGGGTTGAGATAAAAATTGTTCACCAGGACAGCAAAGGAAAAATATAACAATATATTAATAATGATAATGATTATAATATATACAAGGATAATAGAATATATAAAAACGATGCACAATTTCTCACCCCCCGACCACCGATACAGCCCGTCCCGAGCAGCAGGCAGGGAGCAGGGGTATCCCCCCCAGCTATCCCAGCACAGCCAGTTCCAGAGAGAGCAGGCGAGGGAACCAACAGCCGAACGAACGAAAAACAAAAAGGAAAAAATAGGGAAACAAAAAGCAACCCGAAGGGAAGTTTAACGATTAGGGCAAGTTAAGGGTCTCAAAAGCCTAAAAGCCTAAAAGCCTAGTGGCCCACCGGCCGACCCTCACTTATATCAGGCATGCTGTCTCTGGTATGGAACACTCTCTCTGGCCAGTTTGGATCAACTATCCTGTCTCTACCCCTCCCAAGTTTTTGCGTCTGCACGTTAGCACAACCTGGAAAACAGCAAAATGTGGTTCAGCAGCAACCAGCACCATCAGTGTGCTGTCACCGTTCTTCTCACACTAAAGCCAAAACACAGGAGCTGCTGAAAACAAAACCAGCTCCGTCCTGGCCTAACCTAGGACAGGCTCAGAGCCCACGGCGAAAGCAGCAGCCCGGGTACCGGGAGCTGCTGGCTGTGGCCTCGTGCTGCTCTGCCCGGACGGCCCCCTGCAAGGCAGACACCCCAGCCTGCCCTTCCTCTCCATGCTGACGAGGTGACCCCAGGTTTGCACCCCATCACCCTCCTCTGCATTGCTGGTGCTGAATCCTTTGCACCTCTCTGCCCAGACCTGATGTCCTCGTCCTTCCCCTACTTCTGCTAAAGCCCAGCCCAGGTCTCAGGAATCCTTCTCGGACACAACTGCGATCACTTCGGTTTCAGCTTCCCCAGCTGTCTATTCTCTCCCTTTACCAGTGCATTTATTATGTTCAGATAGTAAATCATTTTTCGCTCCTGCACTGCTCAGACTTCTTGCATTTATCCTGACTTCACCAATGCAAAACTCACCCACTCGGATCAGCTCCCTTGTCCATGGCCCCATGCTCTGAAGGTACTTTAACACTCGTATCCCTCTTCTCCGCACTCTTCCTCCCCAATTCGGCCACTTTGTTCCACTCAAACATCACGTACCGCTATACTTCGCATATCCCTCTCCTTCAGTTTCCCTCTAATTTCCCCCCCCGCAACACTTCTGCGACCACGTACGCCAAATCGTTTCTCCTCTGTCATTGCCTCTCATGCATGGAAATAAAAACAAAGGGTCAGGGTCAGTAATTGCCCATAAAGCGAATCCCGATCTGCATGTTTAAGATAGCAGTTTTGACTTGCACTGAATGACTCTTTCTCCCAAAAGCCATTATCTCCCCCAGGGGACCTGGAGGTGGCAGAGAGGGGACAGAGGAGCCTGGAGAACATTGCCCCGCAGGGCACAGCTTGCGACTCCCATCTTCCACGGCGATACTCCCAGCCTCAAACACTCGAGGGCTTGCTCGCGGGAGCTGCCTTTTTGGGTCTGTTCCAGTTACAAACAGCTCACAGCGCGAACGAGAACCGCCCGTAATAGTCTATCAGCATCTCGCTGTCAAACCAAAAATGAAATGTGTGAAAACCTGTCATAACTTGCATGCACCTAGCGAACGAGGCGCGCGGCTCCGCCGTGCCAGGAGCTCCGTGCGGGCAGTGCTGCTGCCTTGGTACCTTTCAGCAAAGACTCGGAGAGCATTCCTTTTTCTGCAGAAAATGCATGTAATTTCAAGAGACCTCTAACACAGGCACTGTACCATGGACCCTAAAGATTTTTTCACAGGATGTAATTTTGTATTCCAGTTGCTAATCTGAAAGAAAAAAACGTTTTATATCGGCTACCAGCATCTCCTGAAAACTGAAAGACATTTTGTCTTCAAGCAAACAGCTGCTGTTCTGCCATTAAAGTGTGCATTATTAAGCTCTACGGTGCTCACCTATTTAAAGCAAGGAAAGCAATTATCTGTCCATAAAGCAGCTTTCAGAGCTGAAATGAAGCTGTGAAATCCTGTGTCAGAAGAAAAGGGTCAGCGTACACAGGCCCCCCCCTCCAAAACCCGAACACTCCCGTTGCCGGTGTGCGAGGCACAAGCCATTACCTGAAATGAAGTTGGGGGGTTGATATTAACGCGGGCTTGGTTCCAGTGCTGTCCCTTATTTCCACTTGAAGACCACAACGGGTTCTCTATCGCGGTCTGACCTTTCAACCGCAGGTAAACGTTCAAGCTTCCTAGAAGAGAGGTGGAGAGCTGGAATTGGTTAGGCTGTCCGACGGAGCAGGGATGCTGGGCTGGGTACGGCAGCAGTCCCCCGCTCACCCCCCTTCCCGTTTTGCACGGGCCTCTGGTAGGTCGGAGTGGATGTGGAGAGTTTCTTGAGTTAAAATAACCTCGGTAAAGTCCCTCCCTGTGGAGAAAAACCCCACAGACCTGGGTCTTTCCCCACCGCTGACCGTTAAGTTACTGGTTCCAGCACAGACATTATTTGCAACAGGCAACCGTTTTTCTGCGTTCAGCAGCCCTTCTCTCCGGTTAACCTCACTGTCTCAGACCATGAACAGAAACCAGACTGTCTTGGTGCACCAAGAGACAGCAAATGCATCGACTTCATTTATCAGGGTTCAGTAATTCACACAGTTGGGAGATTTTGTTCCTTCTTGCCCACCACTGTTACCTGCAGAAGCGTAGGGCAGCGGCGTCTCTTTGTGCTACGTAAATCATTGCATTTGCCTTCATTCGAGAAAGTTCACACAGTCAAGTTCACAGAAGACTACTGTTTTTTTAGGGTGTTAGGCATGGCAGCTGGGAAGCTCATACAAATTATATTTGCAATGAAACCTCCCAGATCTGAGGCAGCTGCACAGTGACTCAGCTCCTGCTAATAAAAAGTTCTTATTTCTAGCAATAGCAAAACTCAGTGCCTTGAAAAACATCAGGCTAAACATGTAATGGAGCAGCAAATATTCTCATCACGGCTATTTCACCAGGGTGCCCAGAATGAGGCCATACATCTTCTTTGAAGGAGGTGGGGGAAGCGATGCTCGCCGGAGCGCCTGGGCGGCACCGAGTCTCCCACCTGCCTCCCACTGCAGCGTTTGCTTTTCCAAATGCAGGGGAGGGTGCAGAAGCAGCACAAAGGAAACACGGCTTCTAACGAGGACGTTCTGTCTCTGCCTACGTGCACGCTACTGGGTAAAGCAAAAAGACCTGAAACAGAAAGGGCTTGCAAGAAGGGGAACGCTCAGGAGGGCTCCCTGGAGCAGCCCTGCAGCCCAGCCCAGGGCTGCGTCGCGGGGCTGTGCAGGGCTGCTCGCAGCAAGCAGCTGCTCAGCCTCAGCCCTCGCCCGAGCAGCAACAACAGCTCCTGGGCAAGGGTTGTATTTGCTCCCTTCCTCCCCATCTGCTTCTCTCCAAGACTTTTTTCAACAACTGTGCTGGGTCTATAGTCTGAAGAAAGGCAGGGTCTTAGCCAAGACTACCTCAAGTTATAAAATAGAGTTATATATGATGCTATTTTTCTAAAAGACAAAAAGCAATGCCCATATCAAGCAAGGGAGGAATTGCCGGCTAATTGTTTCACCCGCTTGTGCAGGTTGATGCAGCCCATTGCCGCAGGGCTGTTTGGAATAACTGCATAATTTAGGTGTGAAAAGCATGTAATTCCATCGCTGCTCAGGTTACAGAGATTTAAGATTGTTCATTGCATACTCGGCCTCTCTGTGTCACATAATTTCTTCAGATTAACAGCAGAACGATAGCAGTCTCGCTTAAAATACAAAACAACCGCTACCGTACCGGTTACGCTCAGTCGTTGCCCAGGTTGCTGGTTAGTATGGACGTACCTGCCTGACCCTCACTGCTAGAGACGCACACACACCGGCCCGAAACGTCGCTGAAAACTTCACCAATGCCACCTCCAACAGATGCTTGTCCTCAAAATTCTGCCAGGTTTTGGAAAACTTACATGGCTTTGGCAAAGCCGGGGCTGTGGGGGAGGATGGGTTGGCTACAGGGTTTGCACTGAGGTGTGTCCAGCAAGAATTCACCTAAAGATTTCAAACTACTCCAAACGCTAGACAAATGGAAAACGAAGTGACTCGTAAGTAGGAGACAAAAGCAGTGGGAGTAACAACCGTGAATGAAGGAATAAAGGCTACTTTCCGACAGCCCCCTGCCAAGAGAGCGCAGGGTGCTCCGGAGACGTCGCCAGCTGCAGCGCCGGGGTGGCACGTGGAGCGCGCGTCGCCGTGCGAACACAAACAGCCTTCGCAGTGTGCTCTGACAGCACGTTCTGCTTCCACTTCTTGTTCGGGATGGCTCGCTAATGACAAGAAAAATTATTGTTCTTGGAGCGTCAATTAGAAATGCCCCATTTTGGGCTGTAGATGGAAAAATTGGAAATACAGATTGTTTTAAAAGATGGTGACAGCTATAATGGAACGACAACCTCTTTCTGTCTCAACGTAGAGACACAATACGCGCCGTGACTCTTCATTTTCTTGTTCGCCCACAATGGCTTATTGTTTGCTGCAAATCAAGTAATGGGAACTTCCATTTTTCTTACGCTTTGGGGATAATCTCCCTTCTCCTTCTGAAGGATGTGGAGCGAAGCGCATGCCCTTTCTCCGGCAGCCAGCGCTCTCCGAGTTAGCTCTGTGTGATCCGGCAGGAATTACAATCGGACTTGTGAGTAAGAGCCATCTATTTCAGGCACAGAAACACTTCATCTTTCTGGACCTAACTGCCGCGGCACGGGATGTAGGTCCCCGTTTACCTCGTCAGAGCTGTGCTATCGCGCAAGCGCTGATCTCGGATCTGTGCTCTGCTCCCTGCAAAGGCTCCCAAGTACCTCTCCTTATCGCTACAGACGGTTTCAGCCTCCTCTCCAGAGGCACCGAGGACCTGAACGGCAGACACAGCACCTCAGCTGGATAAACTGGTAGGCTCTTTGTTTTCAATACAGTGCAACAACCATATTCGCAAATCGATGTCACTGGGGTCACTCAGTTTTTAAGAATGGAGGATGAAGTATCTTTTCCTCTAAGCCTCCGAGACCAGTCCACACCAGCAACAGCGCACCACTGCAGGATGATGTTCCATTTTATTAGGGATCCTTCAAAACCTTGTCGGAAATGCAGAAACATTCTGATGAGCACCAAAACTGTTTTGGAAACAAAGTACTTTGCCCCTGAGACATCAGAATAATAACCCTTGGAAATTTTAATAATAACTGCTTGGAAATTCTATGGATGCTGATAACTAGGGAGAATAAAGCGACCCAGTGGAAATGCCGACTCGCAGCACCAAAGCCTGCTGAACAATGCTACAGCACTTTGGATGAAAAATCAAAGTTTAATGCCCATGGATCTTCCCTGAACACGTTGTCCCCAGGCCCAAGGAAGGAACAGGCTGGAATTTATTTAAGCCAAATTCCTCTGCAAGACACTTCAAATTTTCAGTGAAGTCAGGTCAAGAATCAGCAGCTCAAGGTTATTCAAAAGAGAGAGCCTCCAGCGCAGAGATCATACCGGGGTCTCAGTTAGCAGCTCCTATCCTGCTCTTGTGAAGAAATCAATGAGCGGGCAGTGCATGTTACAGCCGAGAGCTGCCCCGACTGGCCACGCCATTCCCAAATGGGGATGAGAAGCACCTTCCATATGTTGGCTGCAAATTCCAGCACAGCAGTGAAGGGTCAAGGCTTCTAACAGCTTATGATAAACTCGTAAATCTCTTCTAGCAATAAGATTTAGAATTATCCGCAGGGGATTAATCCTTAATAAAATGCAACTCTTCTGAAAAAAAAAAAAATTACCAATTAAATATTTCCTACAGAACTGTTGAGGTTGGAGGCACCTCTCGAGATCGTACTGTCCAAACCCCTGCCCCAAGCACGGTAGATTAGAGCAGGTTGCCCAGGACCATGCGCAATCAGATTTTGGATATCTCCAAGGACAGAGACTCCACAACCTCTCTGGGCAACCTGTGCCAGTGTTTGACCACCTTCATAGCAAAAAAAAAAATATTTTCTTGTGTTTAAATAGAATTGCCTGTATTTCCATCTGTGCCCATTGCCTCTTGTCCTGTCCCTGAGCATCTCTGAGCTCCGTCTTCTTTACACCCTCCCGTCAGGTATTCATATACGTTGATGAGATCCCCCTGAGCCTTCTCCTCTCCCGGCGGAGCAGTCCCAGCTCGCTCAGCCTCTCTGCACATGAGAGATGCCCTGGTCCCTTCATCATCTCTGTGGCCCTGGGCTGGACTCTCTCCAGCAAGCCCACGTCTCTCCTGTCCTGGGGAGCCCAGCACTGGACCCCAGCAGGATCCCCTCCCTCGACCTGCTGCCCATGCTCTGCCTGATGCAGCCCGGAGGCTGGGGGCCATCCTTACCGCAAGGGCGCATCATCTCACACACCGTGTCAGGATTAGGTTTGATTCATCTGGCCAAATCATCGAGTTACCATAACCCCTTTCCTAACCCAAAGTAATTCCCAAGACCACAAACCTTTAAAAACTCATTCAAGTAGTTACCTCACCAATACCACTATTCATACAATCATCATGTGCTTCAATCACTGAAGTCTTAGAATATCACCACTCATTAGGTTTTTCTTTTGATTATCCTCATGTGAACAATTTCAGTGACAGAGTTCACATCTGGGGCATCAAATAGTGTATATTTGCTGATTTCATAATTTGTTTCTTGTATGCATGTCGCATTCTCACGTGTTTCATAACATTTTGTCATTATGAGGAATTCAAATACTGACTTTAGAAGACATGGATCAGCGTGCATTCAAGCACATGGCTGCTGTTATTAATTTACTATTTTTCTGTCAGTCTGCTCTTTAAAGACAGAATAATGAGTAATTTTGTACAAAGCCATTCAAAAGTAGATCATTTTGAACATTAGCTAAAATGACGGTAGCTGCACTTTTGAACATTAAGGAACAAAAGTGGTATCGAGCAATTTTGGGTTTTGACAACTAGGTGTCCACATTGCCATGAACAAATCCTCTGTCACTGATCACTGATTGTCACTGTCAGTGTCCCAACCTGTGGGTCAGCTCCTTCATCAGCCAGCGTTATACACGCCGATTCAAGAAATGACACGTCGACCAGAAAGGGCAATCTCAGCAAAAAAGCCAAGGACACAGACACTTGCTGAAAAGGCAGCCTAGGAAAAAACCCCAAATTGCACCAGTCAGAGGTCACTGTTTGGTGGACAGACGTCAGCCCCCACGGCTGATTTGCTTATACTTTATCCCAACCCTAAGGTATTCCAGAAAAATTTGACTCTTCATGTTTGTAACTTTTTTCTTCAGTGTCATAGACCAGAAATAGTCTGGTATATGACCACATAGGGCAGTTTGTATTTTTTTCACTAAGCACAGCACGGCTCGATCGCTTCCTTCCAGTAAACAGCCGAGCTCCCACTGCAAGGTAGACCCAGCAGAATTTAGACCTGGGGCTGCGTTCACGTGCTCAGCAGCACAGAGACAACTAACCCAAAACTGAGTGAACTATTTAAAACCTGAACTCTGCCTGGAAGCAGGCGAAGGTTTCCCGAAGCAACCACCAGAATGCACTGTGAGGACGTGCTTGCCCTTGAAATGTATATAAAAATACATCCAGTCAGGTCAGTTTGGCACTGGAAAGCCTCTTGACACACTGGTAAGCATCGAGCACCCCACGTGGATTTACAGGATTTATAAAAATTGGCTGTCTATCATTTATACGTTTATATTTTCCCACACCTTTTCTTCATACTACACAAAGAAATTAAACGTGTGTGTTGAGAGACCTATGACTAAAAATAGACTTACAGATACACCTTGAAAATACGTACTCCCGCAGCCTGTGAGCAAACTGTTCACGACTCTTGCGAAGGAACCGCGTGCTGCTGCATCGCACACGGGCTGCGCCGCTCCAGCTCCAGCACACGAGGAGTGCTGCTGGTAACGGCTTGAGCCCGAGTCTAGCGAGGAGTGACTCGAACCACCACGTTAGTATCAGGCAAAGTCCTTGCGAATATCACCTACCCTGTACTCACGCTCTAAGGTTCCCTGCTCAAAACCTCACGCGTGCGCGCAACGCTTCCCGGCTGCGAGAGGGGCTCCTGCTAGCGTGCCGATGAGCGAAAGCCACAGTTTTACAGCAATTAGGACGCTATCAGGCACCTCTCTCACCAGCTTTGGTTGCAACGGGCCCTTGCAGGTGTTGGCAGCCCTCCCGTGCTTTTGTTTCACGCAAGCGGACATTTCTCCTACAACGAAAAGACAAGGTCATTGGCTTTCTCTCACCTATGTGCTGTCCATACATGTGATAGTAGAAGCTAAAGCAATAGGCCGTGTTCGTAGCTCCATAAGGATTTTTGGGAGCGACGCTGAAGACAGGACTAACAAGTCTGGCCTTTTCTCCTTCCAGCCTGGGGCGTGACGTCTCAATGTACATGTAGAAACCTATGGGAAGTCCAAATGGAAATCGTTAGGTTGCAGGCTTCAAAATCCAACACATACACATGCAGGAAGACACCAGGGCTACCCAGCATCTTGATTGATTTTTCATATTGATCTGACATCACCATGGTTTCTGGGACATATCTCTTCTGCATTAAGCCCACGTGTTTTCCACAACTGCTTCAAAGACCAATGTTTTCTACCAAGAGTAAAATCAGGGCTAGCAGGTCAGTACTTGTAAACAACTTCAAATCGATGGAACATTGTATATGCACAAGAAAAGAAGAAAATCTTTATGATGGGGTTCAGATTTCAGTCTCAAGGTTGCAATTTGTTCCTATAAGCAGCGAGTGGGAAGGACTTTTAAAATAAAGGGAAAATATCTTGACGGAAACCTTTCAAGGAACATTTTCAATTGGCCATGTCAATCACGTGTTCAAAAGCTCACTTTCACAAAGGAAGACAATATCCATTTATTCTGATCTTGGACTGCGCCAACAACAGAGATAGTATTTACTTAATCCAACCAAGCAAACACAAAGCAGTACGATTTTTTTCCCCTTCAGTAGTGCAAGCAGGGGGCATACAATAAAATAGTATGAGTTACTGCAATACTTGATAAATTCAGCACAATATGTCTGACTTTTCAAATGCAAATACGCACTGCAGTCAAGACGGCACGCTTCTGTTAACCGCCGTAGCAGATTGAAAATTACACATTTTAGCAACACCCAAAGTAAAAATGGGGCAAAAAAAAAAAATTCTCATTGTGACAGTCTGAGAGAGTCCAAGTTAGAATGTAAATGACATAAAACAGAAGAATATTTCAAGATGTGCCAGAATATTTCCCCACTAGACTATAACGTGAAAGCAATCGCTTTGAAAATGGCACAATAGAAACAATACAAGATGGTTAATGGCACCGTTAGTGGGTTGTGCTTTGGGACCAGCCACACGCCTCGGCACTGGCAATTTCTTTTAGAAGTCCTTGAAGTATGCTTGTTCTTGGCGTGATCGGGAAAAAGGACGCAGCTGGGTGGGTGGGCTGCCCGGGGCAGGTCCCTCAGCCCAACGGAGCGGGGCACCGGGCGCGCCGCTGGAGCTTACCTTCCTTGGAGCCAGTCCGATCCGCGTTCGGCCCCGTGTTCGGGGTGTATTTTGTGTCTCTAGTGGCAGTGCTTTGTTTTGTCCAGTCGAAATTGTCCGTGTCATCTTGAGTGAAAAGGCAAATGTTACCGTCCTCGAAGCCACAGTGGAACTCTCCTGCCAACGCAGCAAACGAGCGGAAATTTAGTGGCTGAAGCTATTCATCCTACGCTTCTTTGTCAAAGCACGTGTCAATTATAACAAACACATTGTGGAATGATGCTTATTAACAGCACTGGAAAATAAACGTACATTTATTTTACGTCAGTTTCTAGTGTTCAGTGTACGGTTTCTTTTGTAGTAACCTCAATGAAAAAGAAATCACGGTCATCAATCTGTGTTGGTGTTACTTGAAATTATATTCAAACCTTATTGTATAGCTCCTCCTCACACATTCCGATGTATACAATTGCCCTTAGAGACATTGTCCCTTCTTACCCAGCTAGCATTTCTAAAAAGCTGAGAAGAACAGGCAGCATGTCCATAAAACATGAACTATGGGAAAAAAAAAGTGAGAAGCGGGGTTTTTTGGTTTAGGGATAAAAACATTATGAAAAGACGACAGTAACTTTTCAAAATGAAAACATTACCTCCAAGTGACATCTCCTAAACTATTCTTGGTTTTCAGTATGGATGGGAAAGCAAGTAATGGCTAAAATGAGAGCAAAGGAGCTTTAGGGTAGACATGAAATCTCCAAAAATCAGGACAGCGAAGCACAGGAAGGGGTTGCTCAGGAAGAGCACTCAGTCCCCATCACTGGATTATAATAACCAATTAGACAGATACCTGGGAGGAAGGTTTAGGTCTGTCTGAACCTATATGGGCAGGACAGGTGACTGTATCATGTCCTGAAGACATCTCCTAGACTTGCACTAAGATTTTGGTTATGTACCTGAGGTCAAGTGGTAACAGGTTAGGTCTAAAGCATTAAAATGCCAAGAACCCCAGAGAGAGTATTACGGGGATCCTCTCCTTTGCGAAACTGAGGTCTGTGAGACACACCAGTCCAGTGATCCTACCTGCTGGGTTATGATGGGATGAGAAAGTCCTACTGTCAGACATTTAGGAACCTAAATAAATCAAAACTTCAAGGTTCAGTTTTCATCTCGGAGCAGAATAAGGCCCCATGTAGTACAATGGGCAAAAGCTTAATTTTATGCACATGAACAGTTCCTGCTGAGTTTACTCTTCCAGCAAAGTCAATTGATTTATCTGAGAAAACAAGCAAATCTCTCTTCTCTTGGGAGAATGCAGCTGTCTGCAAACTGTGTCAGCTACGGCCGCCTTTATAGGGGTACAATTTATATTCATTGTTATGAGGAACTCTAACACCAGGCGTCATGGGATTACTCATCTGCGTTAAATTGAGAAGGTATATAAATGTTTGCAGGTTTGGGGTTTCGGTGAACTATAAATCCACTTAAGCCACTGGAGCTTCACTGTAAATCAGTGAAGACAGAGGGACCGGGAGCTTAGCTTGGATATGTACTGCTAAGCAAGGATGCTGGTCTGAAGCTTATTTAAAATCAGGTAATACTGCAGACCGAAAAAGCAGGCTTGAAAAATTCATTCCAAACCACAAGGCGCATTAAGAGCGATTTCCAAGTCTTCCTCACTCTGCTTCTGTCTGTCCAAAGAGCAACACGAACTGAACCCCCTCCACAACAGTCAGCATAAAACGCCATTCTATAAAACCAGGTTAGCACAAAAATGCAGTCCACAGAAACCGCCTTGGCTCTTAGCACCTCAAGCAGATTGACTTGATTTCTCAGTAAATCCATCAACTCCATTAGATCCTCCAGGAGAATTAATTTCCTAAAGCACAGTTCCTTAACTGGCAAACATGACTGATAACCATCGGCATGATGAGAAGCCAGTTTCAGGACCTTGCACCTTGGTTTGATTCTGGAAGCAAGGTCTTCTGAATCCTGAATTTTCAATGATGAACAAGCGGCAATATAGAAAATCATTCAACGGCGGAGCACCGTCATGAGCATTGCAGAGAAGAAATGCAAGTAGAGGCCTGATTGTGGTTCCTCCTGAGAGAGCAAATCAAAGAACGAGGCCACAAGGAATACACCTGGGCAGATCATGTCCGAAATCCCTCGAGAGAGAAGCGTGTGAATAGATGCAGACCGACATCTCCGTCTTCATCGCGAAGACCAGGAAGGGAACGCAAAGACCTTGACAAAGCTCTTGAAAGACACAAGGACTTGAATGAAGCGCTCTGAACAAAATGCCAGCTGTGCCTCTCATCTCCAAGAATACCTTTTACGCGACTTGAGCTCCAAATTCGCTTGGTTTACACCGTATTTTGTGCATTTGGCTTCCCCCTCCACGTATGCAGGCCCTTCCTAGAGCAAAAATGGTGCTGCTTCTACACCGCCTGATGAAATTAAAGGGCAAAGCAGTAACTAAAGGAGAAAAGTTCTGACTCCCAGACCCAGTCCTGCAGCAAAGTGAATTAACACAAAGCATTTTCACCCATTCAGCAGTTTCTAACACTGCCCTTCCAGTACCTTAAAAGCTGCATTTGCATGTCACACCATGCCCTCAGAGCTTCATTAAGAAATTCCACATCAGCAAAACAAAAGATTTTTCTTCAGGTTTAAAAAAAAAAAATTTAGGCCAGATGAAAAAAAGGTAAGTTCAAGTTCACCATTTATTTAACAGGAAAACACTGGTTTCATGTGGGATTCCACCATTTCGAACACATTGGAAAAGGTTAGTGCTAAATATTCTTGCCACTAAACACCTCTTAAAAAATGACAGAAGAATAAAAATGGGACATAGTTCCCCAGGATTAGCTCAGTACTTTTCTTATGCAAGAAGTAGGAGCATTTAAATAGATCTGGATGGTCCTGACCTGTTCATCAATGGGGCACATCAAGCGCAGGAGGAACATCCAGCCCTTCCCCAAGCACCCATGGGTGCTCCGGCTCACGGCACCGCTCAGACCACTACGGTTTGCTGAAAGCACTAACAATGGTGCTAATTAACATTAAAGATAGCGATCAACTTCTGTCAGAGCACATGCCGGCTCTGGAAGTGGATTCAGGTAATCAATAATTTCATTGCCAATTAGGGCAACATCTGAAACTGTTCTCAAGGTGAAACACTTCATTGTAGCAGGAATTGTTGTCATCTGTTTCCATGAAATTCAAGTTGAATGTGACTCTCTGACGTCTAATCTCTTCCATTATTCGGGTGCAACATCTAGTTGCGCTAATTGATATGAAATCCTTATGGTTTACATTAAATGGTTTATGTTATGTGTTACAAAATAAAATGCAGCTCTGAGGCTACATTTCAGTGTTTAAGTCATTTGATGCTACTTGCTTACGTATTGCAGAAATTTCATAAAAAGGAAGGATTTATGCAACGTGATTATTCCAGAATTGAAGCAGGAAGAACGCGACTTCAGTTTCCAATAGAGGTGCCTTGTCCCAGCTGAATACGGCTCTTACTCTTCATTCACCATGGTGTAAATAAAATCAGAATTCAGCCCAACAGGTTTAGGATAAAACAGAACTGTTGTAGAAAGCACGGATAATGACGAGAGCGAATTTGTTATGGGAGACAGAATCTCTCTTCTCCAGCTCACAGGTTTGAACCCATTTGCAGACTAAGATTTCTTCCCTGTCAAAGGATCTCACTCAAAAAATCTTTGGGCTAAAAAAAAAGCAACCCAAAAGTTTACCATCTCTTTGGTCATCTGAAAGAGGTTACACTGGGTGCCCCACAGTTCTGGTGGGCAAACGTTCCCAGGGCCACCAGTGCCGGGAGAGGCAGACGGCGAAAGCCGGTGACGGGAACGGTGGAGAGGTCGCTGGCGACGCGCTCCCCGCCTCGAGCTCACACGCTCCCTATCGCAAGGGCCGTTCGGATGCCACCTGCGCTCTGCCTTGTGCCTCCTGGAGCTACAGAGACATTTTGAAAACGAGACAGTTTCAGATCTTAAAATCACAGAGGACTACAGTGGGAAGCACTTGGGACTGCAATGCGTTTTTTTCTTAACATCACAGAGTATATATTTAATATATTAATTAGCAAGGGTCTCATCTACTGCTCATTCAAGTCAATGGGAGTGGTTCCTTCAGCTCCCGTGAGCTTTGAACTAAGCCCTGATTAATTATTAATGCATTGCACAAGATCTTCTGCAAATAAATTTAAAATTTACAGACAGGCTTAGCCGTCGTGTGCGAGAGGTGGAGAGGGAGGCTGCTCCCACAGCCCGGTGCTGCTCTTCTGCCTGATGACGGCTGCGCTTCAGCAGCGATAACGGCAGACTGAATCCCAGGCCCTACACAGGAATATGTTCTGCATGTGTTATTAAAAGCAAGAGTAATGACAGAACATGTTGCGACAGCAAAACATGCATTTGCTGCGGCGTGGAAGAACATCACGAAGCGGTTAGATGTGGGGACTGTTAGGAATAAGCTGGTTTTACTGGGACGTACTAAAGCTCCAGCCCAGTCTCCTGTCTGCGACGTTTGTGGCGATTTGGTGCCCATGGAAAAGCGCAAGAACAAACCGTAAGAGAAGCCCTCCCTGCCCTGCAACGCCCCCGAGCCCCAGCAGCAGCACGTTAGCGAATACACACTCGGAGTTTGCATTTTCAGCCGCGCCTGTGGAGCCGTCTCCTGTGAATTTGTCTAAACGCTTTCACACCCGAGTTTTACACTGTCGGTTTCCACATTTCTCTGTGCAAATGAGGGCCCTGATTCCTTTATGCACCGCAGGAAAAAACATGCTGCTTTTTGTCTCAAAGCTGCAGATGAGCTTCTGACTGCCCTTGGAAGCATCAAAATAACTCAAGAATGGCGAACGCAGTTCTTGTGCAAGGATAAATGAATTCAGAACATTTCATAAGCTGACTTTTCCTTCAGGATTTTGACCATACCTGTTGAGGTGCAGACACAGTTCCTACACAGTACCTGAAATTCCAGGTATTTAGCTACTCCCATGCCTAAACCGCGGCATCACCCCTACATGCTGAGCTGCAACGCCCACAGATGGAGGTTAGTTTCAGAACGTCAGCGTTTTCCTTTAGATTAACTGTTTGGGGTAGCGAGAATGAAAGATGAGCTGGAGCTATAATTTTTCCTTCCTCCATCTACTCTTGCTTTATCCCCTTGGCGGAACAAGAGGGACGACGCCTTCAGCCGCCAGCCCAGCTTGCACACAAAACTAAGGTGGTCCCTGCAATCCGTGGGCTGCAACTGGAAGTGAAATACTTAGCATTTACTTTTTAACTGTGAGGGATAAGAGATGCAAGGACAGTTCTTCATACACATAAAAGCTAAAAAGATAAAGAAGTACTTACGCAGATGTGGATTTACTGGAGCTGGAAGACAGAGCAAAAATAAAATTAGCACAAAGAAGAAATTCTAATTCATCAATATTCAGATTATCCTAAATTTCCCGTTGTTCCCTCCCCCTCAGGACCTTGATCATAGCTCCTACACCGAGACAGCCAGCAAAACTTCCTTTTCGAACAAATTTTGTGGCTCCCTGGCAAGCCAAAGGCGACGGTTTCAGTGAGAACCGACAGCCTCTCCCACCCACGACACTTACGCTCCATCACTAGTACTGCAGCCTGGGGAACAAGACGCTGTAATTAAGCATCAAACCTAGATTATCGGTGCAGATATTGTAAAGAAGGGGACAGCTGCACAGCAAAGCTCCAGGGGAATGTCTTTGTACAGGAATCCCACGGAAACTACAGAGGGGATGAGCTCATCAAAAGCCGAGGTTCTGCATCGGACCTTGCTCATCACTTAAAATTTCATTTTAGCGTTGTTCAAGAATACTTAACATAATGAATTACCCTTCTACTCAATGAATAGTACTATTCTTCAATTGAAGATGTCTGCGTACACCTGAGTCTTAAAAAACAGACGGCACTTGCATTCTTCTTAGAAATGCCAATTTTCCTTCTAAATAGCAGAAAATAGAAGCGCAGCAAGTTTGTGAGAAGAGGTTTTATCGCATTGGACCAAGAGACACAACCAAGAAAAAACATGAGAGTCTTCTGGCACATAAACCCTCTCCTGGGGAGGGTGTACTTTAAAGCAATTTAGGAAGACAACGGGAGGCGTGCTGTCCTAAGCAGCCGCGCCTGCCGGAGGAGCCGCGCTCACTGACCGGGACAGGGACCCACCGGCGTGGCTGGGTCCTGGGTGCCGCTCTCCTGGGGCTCAGGGACAGAGGGGCAGCAGGGCAGCATCCCCTTCGCACCGCATCCCCCCTCTGCCCACTCCCCACCCCACGGCAGGAGCAGCCCACGCCAACCCCTCACCTCGGGAGGCGTCAGAAATAATGTTTGCCAAGGCTGCAGAGAAGCCTTGAGATAACTTTGCTGAAAACTATTATTTCTGTCTGTTCTTTTATGGGTGTGCGCGATGCCCCGCGTGACACGGCAGCACTGCTGGTACTGGGAATCTCTGGGGAAACTGCTAAAACTGGCACTCTTGTTTCACAGACCCTTGGCAAAACAATCAAAGCCTCTACATCCATAATTCTTTAATATTGAAGTTCATCTACTTAACACCTTCATAGGCTGAAATAGAATGAAAGTCAAACCTCAATAGTGCCCACAGATATCTTCATCATGGGAATCGCTACCCAGATTTAGGTCCAGGGTAACCTGTACAGTGCTAAAAAATGGCAATATCAGGTTTGGATGAGAAATGAGTCTGCAGTTCTGTGCTACCTGTTTGCAGGAGGGTAAATTTGAGGATGGACGACTTAGGAAACGGCCCTTCTGCTATAAGCCCTTACGCGTTTGAGAAACAGAAGGAGGCTAAGCTCACCGTTGGAATTGCACGTTATTAACAGAAAATTTGAAATAAAATTTTATCTCCAAATAAGGGGTACACCTGGCAACACCAGGCACCAGTACGAGCGTTGCTCCGTGTTTCCTTGCTGCCCTTCTCGTGCCATGTTTACAGACACGAACTCTTGGTTTGTGACCCCGGCCACGGATCCTGCGCAGTTCTAGATTCGACCTGAAGTTTTCAAAACAGCTCTGAATTGGGAACTCTGCCATTTTGTCTTGCCTCCTCTAAAACAAATGAACAGTGATTTGCCCCAGTGCAATCTTCTTAAGAAACTCAGTCATTGCACTATATTAGCTAACCTCATAGCTTTTACCAACAAATTAGCTTTCATTCTCCAAGAAACATTCATTTTGTGGAATCTTTGAGTGATTGAACTTGGAATTAGCTGAAATTGCTGGGAACTACATTTACTGACGCTTGATTTGTAACTAAACATACGGGCTTTTATGGAAACTACCATCAGCGCGTAATCTTGAGTCAGGCTACTCAGATCGTTCACAGCAGAGCGAAAAAGAGTTCTTGCCAAACTAGCTTCAGTTCACACTGATCGACAAAAGCAGAAAAACAAATTAAAGCACTTAGGCTGAACTTATCTAACGTCATAAACGAGGGGAAAAAATGGCCAATCAAACCAAAAACCCAGCAAGCTCACTTTCCGCTCACTCCGCGGAAAGGTAAGGCTGCGGCGTGCACGACACGCAGGTAGTGAGCGAAATTAGTCATAAAGGGAAATTAATGGATGACGGAGGGAGTAAATTCCCAAGGCCGGCTTTGAAATGTCTGGAAAATCTATGCGCCTCAGAGAGTTATCGCTGCTCTGCTCAGCTGATCCCGGCTCGTGCTGGGAGGAAGGTTTTGCTGGCGGAGAATCTCGGGAGGAGAACAAAGTGTCATGAAGTGTTTGAACTTGGTTAGAGCCAAGACGCATGATCCCTTAATCTTCCTGCCTTTCCTCCAGCAAGCAGAGAGTAAAACCTGCTGGAATTTCAGTTTGTTGGATGATTTTCCTTTTCGGTGATCTGTATTTGTGCAGGTCACAGCAGGAACATGTGGGCTGGATGGTTTTTCTTAATGCTTGCCCTTCTATTAGGTGTAACTGCATTTACACAGAGACAGTTAAATTTCCCACGGATCCTTCCCAACAGCTTACAAGTGAGGTGGCCTTCAGAGCCTGCAACATTATGTCCCTCTTTTAAGAAAAATAGCTGCAAACCAAGCTTTCTTAACCATGAAAGACATAAAGCCAGAGGTAAGTAGATGTTCAGTTGCTATGTTTTTTAGCACTGGACACTGGTTACTTGTGGTAATTATAACCAGCACCTAAAAGCTTTAATCAAGATCAAGAGTCCATACCTCTAAGCACTGGGTTTGCACAGGAAAAGGATCGTCACTGTAAATATTGCTACTCTACCAGGACAAGGCTTTCTCCTCCCATAATAGCAATTATCCTCACTTGCTTTACTTTATAATGTTGAATAATACTGGAAACATACGTCTGTGCAAACTTATAAATCCTATCACTTATGCTCTATTTGGTGCCAATTTTATTTTTCTGGGGCTAGAAATATAATAATAAGAACAGCAATAAATAATAACCACAATTATATACCCTTCTTCCATACGGGATCTGGGGAGTGTCTAAAACTCATACGACAACACGCAAGCTGGACTACAAAGCCACTGGCCACCATCGGTATCTGCCGCTGATGCTACGTACCGATAGCAGTAACGTTGGGTTGTTGGCTTTTTTCATGGAAGGGAGCTAAACTTGCTTCTTTAATCCCTGGTGAACTTTAAAAATATTTAAACATAAGTGCGTGTCTAAAGCAGCGAGTGCTGAAGTTTTAACCGGAGTAGTTGGAGGACTTTCCAGCCAGTTCGTATCAAACAGAGTGACAAAGATTTATGTAAAGTGATGGAGATAATATTTAAACTGTTACTTCGAGACGTATCTGCTGTTACTACGAGATATCTGTTTTGTATCAGCCTACAAAACACTCATTAGTGCTACTTAAATTGCCCTGTTTGTATTTACTCGGCAGACTGTGCTCACTAGCAGAGTAACATATGTATCTACCAAAGAATTCGTCAAGTGATGTTTGGCTGTAATTATCAATGTCGCTCCTACTGTGATGATTGCTCTTTTCTCCCGTCCTTTCAGCGTGCAGAGGAGAGAATAATTCATGGCAGGCGAGGGATTTCCCTATGAAATGCCTGCGCCATGGGTAAGTTTTTGATTCATGGGATTGGATACTGAGGAGTTTTATTTTGTATTTACAGCTCCCACTTGGGATGGCAGGGTATACCGTAAAGAGCTCATTACCGAGGTTTTCCTGCTCTAATAGTCTCCTTATTTTGGACATTCAGATGGCGACCAGCAGGCGAGCACACTAGAAGCTGTTATTTTTATATATTAGCAATTTCCACGTTAATCTCCAGTTGTGGGTTTTAATTGAAAATGTGGTGTGCTCTGCATCACACACAAAGGAGTAACCCCACAAAAACAACTTCACAGGTAGGATTAACGCGGCTTAACTTTAGCCATCTAAACGTTAGACACCTCATCTAAGAGCGTCATTGGAGTGTCTCTAACGTCACTGGAGACATATGGGCATGTCCAGAGGGTGATTCATCCCCTGGAAGGAACCTGGAGAAACCTTCTCCTCTCTAGTAAGGCAGCAAACGCAACCACTGCACTAGACACGTCGTGTTGCTCCTCACACACTTTACAACTATTGTGAGAAATCATTTCTGCGCGGTAACTACCCAAGGTTGTCCTACTACAAAAGACAAGCTTAAGCTGTCGAAGTAAAATCTAGGTAGTGCATGGCCTGTCTATCCTCTATTTGCACAAAAATGAAACTCAACTGTAGAAGTTAATGCATTTCTCAAAGGCGAAAGACACTGCTACCATTTTTAGCAACTCTACCTACGTGTCCGATCTGCTTTTCACACCGCATTTCTTTAAAATGGGGTGAAATCCTATTAGCCTGCTTAAAGTTTACAAAAACAAGGGAAGAAGTGTTTGCAATGGGAATCCTCACCAGCAATACAAATACACGGGTGCATTTTAAACCTAAGAAGAAAGCGTTTTTACTCTAAGGATGATCAAGCACCCAACAGGTTGCCCAGAGAGACTGTGAAGTCTCCATCCTTGGAGATATTCAAGACCTGACCGGACATGGGCCTGGGCCTCCGAAAAGAGTATTCCTAAAGCAGTGGGATGAGAAAGAAGGGCTGACAGTGCCAGAGGCCAGCGTGCTTCTGGGGTGCTGATCAAAATGAACACACAGAGGCACAATGACACACACACACACACACAAAATCCCACTAAAAAATAGGAAAATTCAAATGTTTTCCTCCTTGCCTGAGGTCTCACAATTAAAAAAAAGATGTAATGGGAGAAAAATGTAAAAAATGATCTTCGTTTTCCCTTTAAGAAACATTCGCATGATGTCTTTTATTTTCCAGCTAATGTTTATAATTATTTCTTCATCGATGCAGGCCTGCTGCTGTGCATCCCGCTAGCCCATTAACTGCTTTTCTAAGACTCCAGCATTTCAGATTATAAGGATCGGATTTGCGCTATCATAATGTATGTGCTACCATTATTTTATAGCTGAAGCTATAACATCCTTAAAATTACCCTGGTAACAGTTTGCTGACACTACAGGCATTGGACCAACACTGAGATAAAAAGCGTATTTTTAAGCACACAAAGCCTCAGCGGTTCTGGGATCCCTCTTCAAAGGGGAGTCACTTTTGGCTTAGCTTATTGATTAACATCTGGCTGATGATTTCTGAAGCCGTGCATTTGTCGGCACCAGCGTAACAGCACCGAGCATCGCTCCAAAAGCGCCTCTCCACCTGGGGCACAAGGCAACGGCTTCCTCCCTCCGGGGCGGCCGGGTTTGCGTGGGCACCTCGTCAGCACGTTGGAAATGGGACGTTATTCACATCTGCGCTAATGGCAGGCTCTCGCAGAAAAATTTGCAGTAGACTAAATATGCCTTTTATGCTGCGTGGGAATGTTCTTCCTGCCAGCCAGGGGCTAGAAATGTAAATCACGTAACGTTCCATTAAAACCTCAAACTCAGCGTGGTTGTGAGCCATAGCCGAGACCTCAATCAACCTCCTGAGACTTGCCAGGGTCCAACCACCACCACAAAAGAGCAGTAGTGACTGAGTGACGTAAATGGTGTGTTTTTCTCCTTATAGGAGCCCTGGTCCGTATTTAAGTCATTGGACCAATGTGGAGGCCCACGGAAGCGGGCAGAGGCTGCCTGGCATGAGCTGGCGGTGAGCGCACAAGTCTCCCTATCACGGAGAGATCGGGATTGCTACAGAGAAATCCCAAATGTCTGAACGAAGCTGCGGCTCCTGACCACCTTCGGGAAGACCCTGGGTCTGTCCCTTGTGCATGCGGGGAGCCCCAAAGCGCCCGGACTCCTACCGCTGGTGTCAGAAAATAGGCACCTAGTAGGGTAAAGAGGCCCAACGAGGAGCCAAGTTGGAACCTGGAAAGTCCAACAGGAATTGCAGCAGAATGACCATCTTCTCCTCATTTATATGTTCACAGATTTAGTAAACAAGTCCTTCTTTTAATTGAGATTTTGTTCTCATGAGCTTTGGGAAACATGGACTTTGCAAGCACTTTCCTGTAACAGGCGAAACCTAAGATTCATCCATCACCATCATTCGCAGATCTGGCATTTAGTGAAACGTGCAACTTTAGAACTGATGTTTAAGACTGCTTAATGTCATATTTTCCCTTGATATTAACAGTGATAAAAATAATTTATGATGAGATTGAGGAGGGCTGAGCTAACCAATGATCATGAAGAATTGCATGTACAATTCACAAGACAATTTTTTTTTTCAGATTTGTTCATTATTTTAAATTATTTGATGATGATTTTTGAAAGTAATTTTTGATCTGTAGGTTGCTTTTGGGCCTTCTGCTGCACGTAATTTCCTGCTTTGAGCTCTCTTAGGTATCTGTATAGCTCTAATTACTGTTGGATCCAGCTCCTGGAGCACTTGGACTTACGTGGCTTGCTGTGACTTGACCCGTGTGTCATGTGGCTTTTGTCCTGCAGGATCAGCAAGGTTCCTCATGATAGAATCACAGAATGGTTTGGGTTGGAAGGGACCTTTCAAGGCCATCCAGGCCAACCCCCTGCCATGAGCAGGGACATCCTCAACTAGATCAGGTTGCCCAGAGCCCCGTCCAGCCTGACCTGGAATGTTTCCAGGGATGGGGCATCTCCCACCTCTCTGGGCAACCTGGGCCAGGGCCTCACCACCCTCAGGGTGAAAAACTTCTTCCTTCTGTCTAGTCTGAATCTCCCCTCCTTTAGTTTAAAACCATCACCCCTTGTCCTGTCACAGCAGGCCCTGCTAAAAAGTCTCTCCCCAAATGATAAACTCATACTTTACATATGTCAACTATAAAAACTTTCCGCTCGGCACATCAGGTTCCCCTTGCAAACTGCACAATGATGTATTTAGTAGAGCCACCTTCTCTCTAAGGTGCCTCTTGCTCATTCATTGCCATTTTTTACAGAAGGAAAACAAAAAAGTGATTCAGTTACTCATTAAACAAATACCCTACGAAAGGGATTTTGAGGGATTTGTGAGAGCTCTAGGAATTACTTCCTGGGAACGCTGGGAGACTGAACGGAAGGAGGTAAGAATACTGTATTTTTCTTGTTAGATTAAAGTGGACAAATCTTTGTCACAGCATGACTTTTTAGAGGAAAATGTATAAACGTCCTTTTCCACTTGCACAGGACTAGAAATGGTCACTTTTTTTTTTTAAAATCATTCACATTTGAATAAAAACTTGTCAAAAGTGCTCATTCGGGGGGGGGGGGGAAGTATTTTGATGGTATCAAAACACTGATTTGACACCTTCAGAACACTCCTTGTTTTGTAGATTTTTCTTCAAAACTCATTGCCCTTCAAAGTACTCTAAGTAAGAACAAACTCCTGAAATGAGCTGTTTCACGAAGCTCACATTAATAGGTTCTATTTTTTTTCCTTTATTTCACAGAAACTTGGACAAGATTTTGCATTTTGGCTGCTCAGTGATTTTTTTTTTTTTCATTGTGAAACTTCCCAGAGGTGGAGACTATCGTTTCTACCCCATTCTACCCAGAACCTCCTTCCTGGAAGCCCACACTCATCCCTTGAGCGTTACTTGCAGGATTTGCAACCAGTTTACGCAGTGCAAGCCTGGGCAGCCGTAACCTGTACCGAACCGCGCAGAACGCACCGCAACGCGTTTGCTTGTACACGAAGGTCTTCTTACCACTATACTTGATGACCCGAATAGTTGAGTCCCCCTCCCCAAATCTGGTGATGGGCGTTAGACGGACTTCGTACGCCTCTGGCTTGATCAGCTCAGTTAGGTTGTAGGTAATTAATTCTCCCTTTTGGATATTTCCATTCACTGTAATTTCCTGTTCCCACCAACGCTGTTGTCCAGCCTAAAATCAAAAGAAGGATGCACATGTCAGAGCTTTTGGGATAGACGTCGTCTTCACCTTAGAAGTGAGCAGGAGCACACGCAGACCCGTGCAACCCCGGGCACATCCTCAAACCTTCAGACAACCCAGGGGGATGAGAGATACAGCAAGACCATGAACCTCCCTGAAATAACCCACCACCGAGCATTTCTTTAGCGGCGAGAAGAGACGACAGACTGCAAACTCGTTTTAGCAAGAGGCCAGCCCTGCCTTGCCACCTGCCTGCCCACCAAGGCTGGGGCAGCCCACGGGCTGCGGGCGCCGGGCAGCACTCGGACGCTCACTGCGAGCCGGCGAAGCGCAGCGTTAGTTCAGTTCGGGAGGGTTTCTGACACTCACCAGACAGACACCGCAGCACGAAGCGCCCGCTTCGTGATGGCATGTGAGCGCCTGAGCATCCAAGCAGATGCTGAGGCATTTTTCAAAATCTCACTCAATTCTTCCATCTTTAGGAGCCCAAATTTCTTTGCAGACCTGCCCCTACGTTTCAAACCCACTTGTTAAAATGTTAAATGACCTTTTTCTTCCTTAAAAACCCAAAAAATGCCGTTCATTTCAGTTCATTTCATCAGCTTACTGAGGCTGAATTTACCAGCTCTCAAACGCTACCTCTTCAAACCTGACCAGGTAAATCGGCTCCTCATGTCTAGTAGCCCCATTCCCCCCATGATTTTAAAATAATACTGGCCAACCGCAGCGGCAGCCGTGTTCTCTGCCGCCGGGCAGCCAGGCTGGGACAGCTGCGGCTCCAGGACCTGGGTGCTGCCTCCTCGTTAGAGGCAACGAGGTTTCACAGCTGTCATTTGGGGCGTAATTTGAAGCTAATAAGAGCACGCTGAAGAACTGAAATGCAGGTTGATTTCCGAGCACTTACCACGTTTGTTGATGAGTGAGAAAGAAATAGGCTAGCCATTAATGGCCTTAGTGCATAATTATCAGCAATCCTTGTAGTCTCAAAGATGGATGGATTTCAGAGAACAATGAAAGTCGATATGAGCAAACAAGAGGCTGTTTTATTAAAAAAAAAAAAAAAGCAAAGCATAGATTTTTGTGCTTTATAGACTGCACGGTGTTTTCAACATCAAAATCCATGATTTCTTTTATTTATATGCCTTACCAAGAAATAAAAAGAAGAAAAAATCTAATTAAGAAGGCAGCATAACAAGAAGAGCGCGCCACATTCTTTCTAACATCACTTTAACTAGTTTATAGATAAGCAGAAATCATACACATTTTGGGCAGCAGAGTGACTTGATATTGCAATATTACTTGCAGATACTGCGCCTTATCACAGACACTATCTGCAGAAAACAAAGGAAAAATCATTAAATATTTACCACGCATCCCAAGACAACTCTAGAGGTGCAGTGATGCTAAAATGAAATGTTCCACTAAGCTTACTACACCTGCCAGCGTGCTGAAGTCCTTATCTATTACACGTTCACCAATACAGAGCTGATTAAGGACGGAAAACCTGTTATTCCAAAGCCTTAATTTGCTGATGCAATAAAAATGTACATTGAAAATGCTGAAATTTAGTACTAAATCTACCACATTTCATCCAAATAAACTACATTTGCAGCGGTATTAACAGACTCCATGCTTTAAATTCATAGCAGTGGGACAGATGTCAATACTTTTATCATTCAAGCGTGTTACACAAGTACAGCTATATGCCCATTAAATAAAACTCGGACCACGAAGCAAAAAAGCAAGAGGAATTCTTAAGGCGGCTGGAATGATGGAACAGCTCTAGACATCAGCTTCGCTTTCCTGCCACCAAAGTCAGGGTGTGTTTTACTGCGCTTTGAGCCTTTGCAAGGCTTGAGTTAGACCAACGCTGAGTGCATCTGAGATGTTATTTCAGGGTTTCTTTTTCCAGGTGGCTCTTCAGGGCTGGCCATTAAGCCACGCACAGGAGAAATGCTAGGGAAAATAATCTCTGGTTAGGTTAGAAATGTAAAAACAGGTTACAGTAAGGAAAACCCATCCTGCCGCCTGCCCGATGAGCAAGGCAGAGGAACGTCGGTTAACACGAACTCTGCCTTTGAAACCCGGCCCTGGTACCAGAACGCTTTCGCGTGGACATCGAGCGGGACAAGCGCGTTGCTGCGGAGCCCGGGCACGCCAGCACGGGGCCGGGAGCTGCGAGATGCTGAGCCCGGAGACGCTGCAGCTCAGCATCCTCCAGCGTCTGCCCCGAGCAGCACCACCTGCGTGTCTGCCCCAACAGCATCGCCTTTCCCCCGCCGCAAGCATCAGAACGACACAATTCCTAAGATGATATTAATGAAACGTCCACCACAACTTTGTACACAGCCTGGAACTGCGCAGCATTCCTCTGCTAATGGTTTCCCAAGGCCACGACACTACAAAGAGTTATTAAAGGTAATAAAGATACTGAAAATATGTGCGTTTGTATTGTACCTTTAAAAGATCATCCCAGTGGAGCTTATGAAAAACTTCAATTTGACAGATTCTGTTAGATGCCGACTCTTTCACAGCTCTTTGTACCTAAGTACTGAGACCAACAAAACAGACGGCGAAACCCAAGGTACAGGTTGTTTAACAGAAATTCAGCCTTTTCTCCTTGTCTCTTCTTTAGATACCCAGGAATACAAACATGCCGCAGGTACCTGCTTCCCCCGGGTTTTGCAGCGTGTTGTTCTGACGTCCCGCAGCTCGCAAAGCAAACGCCGGCGCGCGTCAGGGCCAGCGTTCCTCCCGCCCTCTGCTCTGCCCACCAGCAGCCCCGGCTTCACGCCACGCACACCCCTCCTGCTCCCGCCGCACGGAAACCTTCCAGCGTCGCTGAAACCCGAGCGCCCGGCAGAGACGTGACAAACGCCGCGTAAGGTCAACGCGACGTGTGGAAGAGCGCGTGAAGGTGCAAGGACAAGGCTCTGCTTCTCATGCACCCCAGGGAAAGCGGCCACTGAATTCCGATCGGCGCTAAATGCTCGCAACAGAGGCGCAGAGATTATTTAAAACATTGCAGAAACAAAGAGAAGGGGCACCGGGACCTTTCATGTACGTTGAATAATGCATAGGGCACCGTGCACCTCCACGGGCTGTCAGGGAGCCCTCCCCGTAACCGGTGAGCCTTGTCTCAGGTAGACCGTTGTCCTTGAGAGCAAAGGGATGAGTGTGTGGCAGAGAAGATATTAAGGACCATTACGATAAGATTTAGACTGTATTTTTAAAGGGGAGCATGGGGAATTTGCCCATATGGATCGTCTCGCTGGACGCGTGTGCGTGGACGCTCGCCACGCCTGGCGTGGTCAAACTGGGAAGTGCTTCCCGAGAAACGCTGCTGCTCTGGGGGAGGAACTGGAAACCAGCCTCTGCAGATGTCCGTAAATCTCCCAAGTTACCAGCCAGCCAAATACAACCATCTCCTGTGTCCAATGTGCAAGTGGTTTTGGTTTTGTGTTTCTTAAACACAACTTTTAAACTATCTAAACTCAACATGGCTATTTTAAAATGTCCTTCAAGTACATCTAAAAATGACCCAGGGAAATGAGAGGTTTTTTTCTCAAAGAGAAACTTTTTCACTCACACACCCCTGCTCCCATACTGAAAAAAAACTATTAAAAATAGAATTCCTGAGAAGCTCCATCCTACCCAATATTTCTGACCATACCAAACCGCGGCAGGAGCTGAACTCACCATGTCTTTATAGACAGTGATCACAACAAGGCCTCTAATGCAGTTCCTGGCAGAATTTCTCAAAAGCTTTGTAATAAAGACTGTTTTATCTGAAATACGCACTTGATTTTAAAATTGAAATGATAAGCAGCAATTTACGGAATTCACAAATGGGGAACAAATTTATATGCAATGAAGTCAGCCCACAAATGCAAACCTAAGGTCTAGATATTTTTTTTATGTTGCCTGAACAGCTCCCCCAAAAATTGAAGTGATGCTAATACACTGGAACAGAAACTTCTCTGCAGACCTCACGATGGTCTTCAAAAGGAAAATTCCCCGATCTTACTTCTGATTCCAATTTTTATTGTATTTTTTTTAAAGAATCAAACTGTCAGGTTGAATACAAGCAATCTTCGCGAGGAAGGTTAAAACCACTGACTCTGCCCCAAAAGCAAGTGGTATACTACCAAACTTAATTTCATGATTGTGTCTGTCCCTTTCACAAAAACTAAGAATCAGAGAAATGTAAAACTCTGGAGAAAATTGCCTAATTTTTAACATTAAAAAAAAAAATGTTGTTTTTTTTGTTTTTTTAAACAGACATCATTAGTGTTTTTTTTTTTTTTAAGCCACGTTTTTCACGCCAGCATGTTGGTTGCCAATTCCACCTGTGAGCACTGGATTAACACCACTGTGCTGCCAGTTGTGCGAGCTCATACCGACTTTCTGGCAGTTGTTTGAAGTCACCTCACCGTTGCTCGGGGGTACTGCTGACCCCTTACAGTGGGCTGTGAAAATATTCCCTGTGACACCTCGTCTTTCGATAAGGAAATACTGAAACAGAGGCTGCAGCAAATATTTTTGATAATTAATACTTCACGTTTAAAGTTTACAATTAACAAAACAAACCAGTTTACAATTAACGAACCAAAAACGAAGTCATGAATTTATATCAAATTCAGTTGCCGCTTTGGATTATCACCCTTTTCTACAACCACCCAAACAAAAGCAATAAAGAAGCTCCATTATTTTATTCATTCTGAAAGCAAAACCGTTTGATTTTTCACTTCAGTATTACGCATCCTAAGCCAGGACTGGATATTGGTATTTCTCCATAGGAAGCAACACACATCTTTCTGCCTTGCAAACACCACCAGATCTGTTCTAATTCTCATTTTTACCATGGAAACCATAAAAAACCCCAAACACTTCAAAACTGTCACTGTGTTTGACACAAAACGTCCCCTTGCCTGATTTTTCAGCAATGCTGTTGAACAAATAAATAAAGAAAATCAGTATCTGCAGAGCTTTCACCACATTCAGCTTCAACCTTCTCCTTCCGTTCGGAACATGAACCCGACAGCGGCGCGGGAGGGGAAGCGGCTGCGTGGAGGCATCGCTCCCAGAGCCCGGGACGTCCCCGCCAGCAGCCCGGGCACCAACGCAGAGCCGCTTCCCAAACCTCGCCTGAAGCAGCAACGGCACCTGGGCTGATGTCGCGGTTTAACCCCAAATTACAACCCAGCACCACGCAGCCGCTCGCTCACTGCCCCGTCCCCGCTGGGGTGGGGAGGAGAATCGGAGAGAAAGGAAAACTCGCGGGTTGAGATAAAAACAGCTCACCAGGACAGCAAAGGAAAGTTATAACAATATATTAATAATGATAATAATGAATATATATATAAGGATAATAGAATATATAAAACAAACGATGCACAATTCCTCACCCCCCGACGACCGACACAGCCCGTCCCGAGCAGCAGGCAGGGAGCAGGGGTATCCCCCCCAGCTATCCCAGCACAGCCACTTCCAGAGAGAGCAGGCGAGGGAACCAACAGCCGCACAAATGAAAAACAAAAAGGAAAAACAGGGAAACACAAAGCAACCCGAAGGGAAGCTTAAGGATTAAGGCAAGTTAAGGGTCTAAAAGCCTAGTGCCCCACCGGCCGACCCTCCCTCACCCCGGCCATGCCATCTCTGGTAGGGAACACTCTCTCTGGCCAGTTGGGATCAACTATTCCGGCTCTGCCCCTCCCAGGTTTCTGCACCTGCACATCAGCCAAACCCGGGAAACTGCAAAATGTCCGTGGCCGCTCAGCAGCACCCAACACCATCCGTGTGCTGTCACCATCCCTCACACACTGAATCCAAACCACAGGAGCTGCTGGAGACACAACTGGCTCCATCCCAGCCTAACTGAGGACAGCTGACAACTATTAAAACTGTTGAAAACAGGTGTGGCTGTTGGGCTCATTTACTTGCTGATGAGACATGGAAAAGAAGGGTGGTCAGACCTACATGTAGTTGGAGAGCCGTGCAACCAGCTGGAGGAACGAGGGTTTCCTAACACAACCTTTTTAAAGGTCTGCATGATGCTGAGGCACGTAACACCAACACTGCAACGCCCAAGACACCCTAAAAAATAGGATTTAGATTCCTACGATGCTTTAGGGCGGGTCAAACTCCCAGCACGAAACTGGGGAGGCTCTGCAAAGCCAGACCCCACGTAGGAGGCACCCGAAGCTCTTGGTCACTCACCACTTGGCATTAAAGCACCAAGAGGAGCCCAGCCCTCTGCCCTTGCTCCTGCAGCGCTGGCTGGCTGCCTCTGGAGATCTGGGCATCTCTTTCACAGCATCACGGAACGGCAGGGCTTGGAAGGGACCTCTGGAGATCATCCAGCCCAACCCCCTGCCAGAGCAGGGTCACCTAGATTTCGGCTCCCTTGGATGGGAAGGAGCCAAATCCGCATCACCCACTTCCTCGAAATCACCCGTACAGCCTCTCCCTGACATTCAGGCTCTGCTTTTTTTATATTAAAAAGCCAAGATTGATGCTTCAAAGAGAGAATACACAAGCAAACACAACCGTAAAACGTCTGCCTGCCTATCAATGCATGTGTCCAGAGCTTAAAATTAGTAAGAATCAGGATTTGCTTGAAAAAGAATTTTTCAAGGAGAACAACTCTTATAATCAAAGCCCTTTGCCTTACAAGATAAGGATGAAACACATTTTGGGAAATTTACTTTGACCAAGCTGAAACAACAGTTTTCCAATGGTTTGTGAATACTTGTAAAGCACCGAGGAAAAACCACATTGGTTTCTGGAGCATTTATTAGCACTATCGTGTGCCTAACCTGTAATTAATTTAGCAGAGCATACCTACAGTCAGTCAATCCAGAGCACAGAAGGCTTCACAGGGACTTCATTTTTCTTGGTTACCTTTGAATATTTCGAAACCTTTGTTCCCTAAAGCTAACGGAAAAGCAAAATGCGTTTCCCTGACATCGGAGAAAGGGGACTGTAAAAGCGTGGCAGCGTTTTATTGCAGCAGGCTGAAGCCATCATCTCCTCTACGCTGTCGATGCAAGGGTATTTATTCTGTGCCTGTTGGTGAGAAACACTATATTCTCTAAAAGACTTGAACATATAGATTTCTTGAGAAATTAATCCTATGGGATGATTAAATATTGATTGCCTATATGTACAGTTATGTTTATAAAAAATAAACACATCCTTAGTCCATTGTACTTGGCCTATTGATTTCAACTATAAATTTCTTCATTGACTCAGAGAGTCAGACAAGCATCTCTTTAATTAATGACAACTGAACGCAATGTAAATTAATCTACTGTACACTCCTATAAAAAACTGTGGCGGTTTTTAAAGTAATCTCTTTACAATTTATAACGACAACAACAACAATTGATTTTCCTTAATAAAAAAAGCGTTTTCTTTAGCAGTTATGTATATAAAATAGCACTGTTCAGTTCATATGCAAATACTTCTTCTATCCGCACACCGCAGAGGGAAAACTCCCATTTAGCGTTTGCCTTATTTCTGCTGCAGAAATCCAGTGGCTGCTCGTCTTTAACAATTTTGCCCAGCAATATAATCAGGTCTATCTGGTTTTGAACATGAACCTCATCAGGTAGGTGGCTCCTGTGTCATCTTCATTTCAGAGGATAGTTACGGCCCTGAAATGACTCACAGTGACAAATATCTGTAATTCAGGCAAAACCAACAAGGCCAGCTGCAAAGCATGTTCTGCCACGCTCCGCATCAGTTTATTTTCCACCGCGCGTCATGTAATACTGCTCTCGGTGACATCTCTTTTCTTTTTTTTTTTAATATTTTCACGCGCAATCAGTGGAACTGCCAACACCTCACATTTGTTTCCGCGCTGAGCTGGTACCTGCTCTCCCACGGCCGCCAGCGGCTGTTGGGGCAACGGGGACCACGAGGCGAAAGCCAGCCCCGCGCGAGCACGCCGCTGGGTTTGCTCGCTGGAGCCAGGGACGTACGCGGAGCCAAAGTGCCCGGAGGGAGGTTGGACGCCGCTACGGGGCTGGAGATGTTTGCGGGAGGAGCACGGGGCCACCCGTCCGCTGGGCAGGACCTGCCTCTGCCGCCGGGTGCCGTCAGCAGCACCCAGCGCTCAGCCTCCCTTCACCAGAGACGAGGCGTACGGAAACGGCACCGACACGACAAACCTCTTCTTTCCCTCTTTTCTGCCTGGAAAACAGAGTATCTAAAGCACATTTAACAGCGGGCACCATCTTTTTCAATTAGCCAACTTCTAATCCATAAGAACTTCGAACCATCGACTTCCTTCTTGCAGGACTACACCAACCATCGCTCTGGATTTGCTCCTGCCACCCATTTCACTTGTTTTGTGTTTACCACATCGTGTAATTGGGTTTATGTGGTGCACACAAAAGCACAAAAAAAAGTCTTTCTTTTTTTTTCTTTTTCAAGAAACTAAAAGTCCCTGAGTCTTTAGTAATTCGGAGCTTGGAGTCCAAAGTCGCGGAATGTTATAGACGTAGTTTTTATGGGCTACAAATTGACGGATGAGTGGTTTAGATGTCCGAAACATCTCTCCATGATCCAAATTTATGGTCTGATATTTGAAGAAGAAAGAGACGGGAATAATTTAAGGAAAGTTGGTATGCGAAAGCTGGAAGCTAGATGATCCAACAGTTAAGTCCCCTTTAAATATTTATTACAAATAGGTATTGCATCTCAGGTTTCAAAGGCAGGGTGGAAAATGGTAACCCAGGAAAGGAGAGAGGTCATTTTTACCAGAGTAAAATCAAAATACAGCACAAATATCTGCTAAAAACTTGTTAACTGGAAGATAAGATACATTGCCTTCTGTTCTTCCATACAGATGAACGATAATAAAAACATCTTTTAAGATATGAATTAGGACGCTTGAGTCCATTTGCTAAGTAAACTGTAATTGAGGGTATTTGATAGCTGGAAGGTTGTTGTTGTTTCTTTGCTTTTAACAACCTTACACACGGGGACAAAGCGTAAACTCTGGATTTATAATAGGTATGACTTTCTTTAATCAGAAAGGCAACACAATTCATCCCCCTTCACTTTCTCCTTTGTGATAATTTGATGCACACCTGTACACGCACGGGTAGGAGAACTGTGCTACGGCCCGGACAGAAAATTATATACTCCGTTTTGCAGGCAGTGACCATGTAACCTTCGCAGAAATCCCTTTCACGAGCACATAATATGGATTTGAATACGTCTGACCCCGTACGCTGCTGCCTGAAAACAGAAGTTAAAAATACAATAAAGGCAAACGGTGACCAGAAGGCAGCGTAGAGAGAAGTGACCTGCTCCGGGCTGTTTGAAGAGACTTTCTCATTATCAACTGACTGGGACCGCAGACGTCTGTAGACTGAAAATAAAGGAAAGGAAGGTACTGTAGTCTTTCAAACAACAAGCTTGAACAAGTTACTCTCTGGTTTACAGGTACCGGTTGACTTTTTATTACTTCTTTAAAGCAGAGCTGTTCGTTTTCTAGGTCACCGTGGCTGCATCGCTGCCGGCGGTGCAGGGAACGTGGCTATCGCCTGCCGAGGAGCAGAGCAGCCACCATGGAGATCGGAGCTGCCGACCCTTCGTGTCTGCTCCGGGAAAGTCTCACTTGTTTCATTTGCTTTCATCCTGCTGACAGTAAATACCAGAGAGCTGGAAGCACTCGCTCATCGCTGCTTGAATGTTTGTGCAAGTCGGGATTCACTAACAGCCATCGTTTATAAAAAACCACCTGAATCTGCCTTTGGTGAAAGACAAACCGTGGAAAGGAAACACCTCCACGTGATGCCCAGATGGCACCAGAACTGCTCTGAGCAGCTGCAGGCTGCCGGCACGGAGCTGCACCGGGAGCGGCACCGGGAGCGGCACCGGGAGCTGCGGGGGCAGCCACTGCTGCCACCCACGGGGGAGCTGGAGTGGAAAAGCACAAAGACACTCACAGCTGCTCAGGCACAACTGAACGTGTGCTCAGCGAAGCAAGAGCTTGAAGGTGAGGTCCAAACGTGGGGTTGTTCTGGGTGGATAAACTTCCAGGAGTACAGAAACTGAGTGACACCTGGGACCATTTTTGCATGCACTGTGAAAACACAAGAAAATGTCAAGGCAATTCCACGTGTAGGTTTCACGGACTTTTAGCACAAAATCCAGAATTTGCCTATGTTCCTAACCCAACGCGGGCTATGCCATATGAGTTTGCTAATTTATTTCATGAGCTTCGGGCTCCCCCCATGACTGAACTCCACTTTATCATTGAACGTTTAATGAAAGCAGCTACTGGAGTGTTGGCCATCTCCAAAGGCCGACCAGGGGACGTGTACAAGGCTGCTTTGAAATACAAAAAAATTGGAAGAATCTGGGTCACTAATTCCAAAGCCAAATCCAAAGCTGAAATACATTAATGTCAGAATATTCTTCAGAGAGCTATTAATGAGACAGAAGAATGTTCCTTATGTGCAGACAACGTCTTAGCAGACCTCAGCACCTTCAGAAGCAAGTAGAGGGTAACCAAGTCTATGCAATTCACCATGATGAAAGACACACAAGGTTGTCCTCATCCTTCAATTTGAGTGCTGAGCAGGATGCTTACAAATGAAAGGCTGTGTGCAACAGTGACCCTGAGAAATGGAAACTCCCTGTACTCAACACTGCTTTTTTCCATAAATGGTACGTGCAGGAGGATTTATAGTCTCCTGAGTTGACTGTGATACAGAACAGGTGTTCTGATGGTGTCGCACACGCACGTTTTATTGCTGATTACTTTGAACGCATCCTCACTCCACGATTTAAATCAAAAAGGCAAATACCAGTCTGCTATTAATGACAGATGAAGTGTTGTACCCATCAGCTACCTCTACTCGCAGTGCCAAAAGGGTCTCACGGATACGAGGCTGCACCTCACGCTGACCGTATTCTCCACCGACACTTCAGGACTGGCAATCGCTTGCTCCCAGACCCTGCCCCAGCACCCCCAGGGCCACCTCTCCTTCTCCATGGTTGAGGTCTGTTCTGCTCCAGGATCAAAGCTCACCTGAGCAGCACAAAAAGCTAACGTTTTCTGATCATTGTATTGATGTTTAGTATCAACTCTCTACTTGGGCTATTGCTTTCTGTGTTGTTTTGGAACTCTTCCTGAAACAAAGTTAGCTGCAGTTTGAATAAAAAATGTGAACACTACTAAGAAGACAAGTATAAAAACATTTTTAAAAAGAATTCTCTTTCTTCTTGTGGAAATCGGTGATAAAAATGCATTTGGTGCTGTAATATGTGGCCCTGATCTCCCCAAAGCACAAGGAGTATCTTCATCGCTACCATCACCCATGAAGTCCTAGCCCTGTTAGGTTCTACCATGCCGTGTTTGGCTTGACGCGCTGGAGATGCGTCCTCTCTGCTGGCATTTTAATGGAAACAGTGGAAACACCTGTGGACTGACAGCCGGCGGTATGATTTTGCTCTTGGTAAGGGTCACCACGTGCACTTCTCTAAGGCGTGGACTCAGATCAGTCACAACCTTGAATGTCATGACACTGCATTCAAGTCAATATCCTTTCATTTTTCTCCTTAAAGGCTAAAATGCGATATAAACCAAGAGAATCCATTTTAATACTTTAAAACTGGCTGGCTCCCAGATGAATTCACTAAAGTCCGTGGGATTAAACAGGAGCCGTACTGTTCCCCCAGCGGGGCAGGTTCTCCTGCTCTTTCGCTACTGCTAGACATCTACCAAAAGAGTTTTTCAATTTTTAATCCCTGTTTTGTTGGGCGTTCACAAAAGGCGGGTTAATTATTAACCTATGTTAAGGCTAGTTTTCCGAGGAAGCATTCTCATTCCTTCGCAGTGACATATCCAACCTGAAGTTCACGTATTGGGAAACCGGGCTGGCGCCGACTCTCGCACTTCCAAGCGCACGGCCCGGCCACGTCGCGGGCGAGCTGGGCTCCGCCAGCAGCGCTCCTGCCAACAGCACCGACGTGGGTCTGCATATGAAGCAGCAGGTTTATCTGCAACAGGCAGACCATTATTTTTATCAGGACAACAAGAGATACAATTCTCAAAGTGGCATCAAGGTTAAGTTCCTAAGTTTAAATTAAACGCTTCGCGCTTATCCCAACAACTACATTTCCATGATCAAGAACCCACCTATCCCAAGACACATTTCGTATTTCAGTGGCGACAACTTAGCGAGTATCCCACGATGCTACAACCTTCTCCGGATGGATCTCGAACGACCGATAGTGCACTCCTGTCCCTGGTGAACCAATTCATTTTCCTGTGATTTCTAACAGCTATTTATGAATGACCATATTTTTTCATACAAAATAATTACACAGTGACAAATTAATGACTGTAGCTGCAATCAAGATGACAAACCCACCCCTTTTAAAGTACGGCACGCTGGAGCTCCGCTACTTAGTCAATACTGTGAACAAGCGAGGTTGTCTTGGTAAATGAACTGGAAAAACAAGGCTGCATTTTAAGCAACCTACATGAGTCTCTGCATAAATAGATCAACGAGTAATAATGCGATAAGACAAGCGCATGATGCCAAAGTGCATTTCGAAGGAAAGCGAACATACTGATTTTGCTTAACTTTTAAAGTAAGAATGAATTTTTGCCAATAAGTAACAGCTCAGCTGCCAGATATGAATGTTTCAACAAAACATTTCTTAAATACTTAAGACAATTGCTGCGCGAGAGGAAAGGAAATAGCCACTAGATGTTTAATGAAGTTCTCAAAATGTAAATGTGATGTTTTAAATCAGCTCAAAACCACAGATGCATTGCAGTAGGGTGCTCATTTGCTTATTGAAAGGCAATATGGTTTGTATTCAATTTAAACATACGTATGTTTCAGAGAATAAAGAATTCTCTAATAGCAAAAGAATGGATGAAGCAGTTGTCTTTAGGGGCAAATCACTCTCATCCCAACAATTTATAATTTTTGTAATGTACATTATTCGATGAAAGTGCTTACAATGTACAATATACATTGGCTAGTGTGTTTGGATTTAGCTACAAACAACCCTCACCTAGGAGCAAGCGAAATCGGTGTTTAAGGAATTGCCAACCTAATTGCATTATAAAAAAAGGATAATTCTCATTTCCCATCTCTTCTCTCCAAACTGCAACTAATATTTGCACAGGACTTTTAACAACACAGAAATCCTTCCTGGCTGGAAGGACGAATGGAGACAGTACATCCCTGCAGAGCAGAAAGAGGTTTAGTTTTGCAATGGCACTGCTCTTCTTTTTTTCCTTTGGCAAAATCTATTTTTTTACAATGATTTTTTTCCTAAATTACCTATATCTGTTTCAGTAAGGACAGAATTTATGGTGAGAGACAGTGTGACTATGCCCAATAAAAAATATCCAAGTGTCTAGTAGACATCTGGGATTCCTAATCTATTAGCTTAAGACTCACACAAAGGTAAGACTATAAAGGTAACAGCTGGTTTTGCAGAAACCTGGAGGCAGGAGCATCCCAGCAAGAGGACACCCTGGTCTGCAACGTTCCCAGCGCTGGGGTCTGCCCTGCATCGCCGTCCCTTACGCAGTCGTTAAGGCTGCTCGCGGGGAGCAACGTTGTTGAAGTCTCAGCTTTGGTCATCGGTAAGTAGGCAACTCATCTCATTGTTATTTTTTACACCTAAAGATCTGCAGCGCTCATTTTGTAAATGTACTCATTAACAGCGCTTGGGAATATCCGGGCAGACCTCAAACAGATTCAGTGGTTTCAGTTCGTGCACCGTCTAGATGTGCAGATACATATTCAACCTGAGTGGCCTTAGAAACAGGTCAGGA
The DNA here is from genome assembly GCA_009819775.1 of Phoenicopterus ruber ruber. Taxonomy (NCBI): domain Eukaryota; kingdom Metazoa; phylum Chordata; class Aves; order Phoenicopteriformes; family Phoenicopteridae; genus Phoenicopterus; species Phoenicopterus ruber. The sequence goes on from CM020219.1 coordinate 2,049,211, forward strand.
AGCTCAGAAGATAAATATTCCTGTTACAGGTTCCCAGAATTGCTCATCCCAGAGCAGAGGGGAGATGCTAAGAGATGCGACAGCTTGCTTTGCCCCACAAGAGCACTTCCATTGGTTACCAACGACCAGAAATACAGCAAATACTCAATACTTGGCCAACAGAAAAAACACTAACTGGACTGTTTTCACTGTCAAGTATTGTGCAGTGAAACGCCACCTTCTCATTTGAGTTTGGTGAAGACCATTGCCTACCTTGGAGTCTAAGCTCTTTTGCCATGCTCTTTAACGTTTCTACCAAGAGCCGCCGCTGCCCTCCCGTCACCGGGCCGCAGCGCTGAATTTGCAGATAACCTGCCCGGGAGACCAGATGCAAAGCCTACGGAAATGGAGAGGTGTCTCAGGAGGGTGGTGAGGGGAAACACTGCACAAAAAACTCCAGCATGGGGGTGACAGCATCTGCTGTTGGTGACGTGGGACGTCCAGATTTCAGGTGAAGCGTCTCTGAGCATGAATCTTGATGCTGCCTTTAAATCCCTGTCCCAAAGCGAGCCCTACTAGCAGTGAATATTTCTGACCTTTCTCTATGTTTCAGTTTCATAGAATTATCTCAAGGGAACACTGTGAAAATAAGTTCATTACAGCCCACGAGATAAGGCACGGATGCACCCTACCGACAGAGGAAGAACGCAGCAAATCTATCTTTAGAACAGGTCTTGAAGGCGGGAGAGCAAAGACGACATAAGGACAGATATGGAACAGTCACGGGGAAAGAGGTGAAGCTCCTTCAGTGAGCAACATTTATTCAGTGGTTCAAACAGCTCTGTTCTGGAATTATTTAATTTTGGGACACATGATGGTGTCAGGAATAGTGTTCTTCAAGCCACTTCTGCGTGCGTGAATGCCGTGTGCTAGGGGAGATGCTCGCTCGCCACGCGAGGGGCGGTGGCGGTGGTGAACTCACTGACGTGGGATGATACAAAGGTCAAAAGTGCAAATAGTCCAAAGGGAACTCAACCAATTCGGGGAAAAACTGTACATGAGGGGACAAAACGTCACAGTTGAGGGACAACCTTTGGCTCTGACACCTTCCACCTCCCTTCCCCTCCGGGTTCAACCTCTCCTTCAGCCCCCATGGCTTGTCTGGGGTGCAGATAAATTCCCGGGATAATGGACCTATGCCTTGAGCAAGTGCAGCTATTGCTAAGTTTTATCATGATATCCTAATCTATTTTAACAGGGTACCCGCAATATACTATGTAATTTATTTATAATTCTTAGGCATTGATGCTGCTCTGAAACTATCTTCACTGAAGAGGATGCATCCTTCATCAGAATTAAATTTCTGTAACACTCAAAGGCCTTTTCAAATATTTATTTATGCTATATTTTACTATGACAAAAAGCATGCTGCATACCAGACACACAACTCTTAATTGTCATGCATTTGCCTAAGGACATAGGCAATAATTTTTATGTAGATGTTCGATTTTCAAAGTTTCATTACTCTATTTCTCTATTGGTTTTTGTTTTTGCAAATCCTTTAATATTTCTGAACAACTGTATGACGTCATGTTAAACCACCACTAACAAGAAAACCATTGCTGTCACTTACAGATTTTTTTTTAACAGTCTTGCATTACAGGAATTCATGTAAAGAATCAGGAATTCATGTAAAGAATAAGGCAGGGTAATGAAAAATATTTCTAGGTAATCATATTTTCCATTTTAAACCTGGATCTGATCAGCATCAAAATCCTGACAGCCTGCTGCTTGCATTCATTGGACAACTGCACAGCAGCAGGGTGAAAAAGCCGTCATGAAAACACACATCCCATCTTATCTGCCCTTCTGCTGTTTGTACTGTTAAGTGGAGCACGTCTTCGTCAAGGGCCCAGCTTCTGCTGGAGGGGTGACCACACACGGCTCGACAATTTAAAGAAAAGCACATCCTTGTTTGGCTGGTGCTCTGGTGAGACCCCCTGCAGTGCTGCCTCCAGCGCTGGGGCCTCGGCACAAGAAGGACACGGACCTGCTGGAGCGGGGCCAGAGGAGGCCACGGAGATGATCTGAGGGCTGGAGCCCCTCTGCTATGGAGACAGGCTGAGAGAGCTGGGGTTGTTCAGCCTGGAGAAGAGAAGGCTCCAGGGAGACCTTCAAGCAGCCTTCCAGTACCTAAAGGGGGGCTACAAGAAAGCTGGAGAGGGACTTTTGACAAGGGCATGGAGTGACAGGACAAGGGGTGATGGGTTCAAACTGAAAGAGGGCAGATGTAGATTAGATCTAAGGAAGAAATTCTTCCCCATGAGGGTGGTGAGGCGCTGGCACAGGTTGCCCAGAGAAGCTGTGGCTGCCCCATCCCTGGAAGTGTTCAAGGCCAGGCTGGACAGGGCTTGGAGCAACCTGGTCTAGTGGAAGGTGTCCCTGCCCATGGCAGGGGGGTTGGGACTAGATGGTCTTGAAGGTCCCTTCCAACCTCACCCGCTCCATGATTCTATGATACGTGCGATTCAGCCACACCGCCCCAGGCTCTGGCTGCAGCAACCAAAGCCAGGGCTGTGCCTCAGTGCCCGCGCAGGGACGCCAGGAAGGGGAGTCTCAACCCTACCAGAAGAGTTTAAATGTAGTCGAAAGCAAATAACTTGTTTAGTAAAATAAATTCCTCCAGCTTGAGTAATTTCTCTTACTAAATTGCTCTTCAGTTCACTCAATTTTCTCCTGCATCTTTCCTAAAGTTTGACTGATACAGTGCATTTGTCAGCAGTAATCAATTCACATTGCAGATTTTTCTGCTGAGACAGAATAAACGAAAGCTGCGTGTGACCACCGTGCACAGGCTGAGGCTCCAGCGTGGGACGTGATTTCGGCAATGTTGGGTGAGAGCGTATGCTTCTGAGTACAGATAAGTCTGTATTTTTTTTTCACTGAAGGGCAACATGCAACGAAAGCCTCAGGTTATGTCAACGTCACCGATTCACGCCCAAAAGCTCCTCCTCGGGCAGGATTTGTCCTTTCGGGAATTACTATTTTGCCATTGTTGGCAAAAGTCAAGAAGGAGACTTGACAGTAGAGATCTCTGACTCCTGCAATGTGTAAATACACACATATAGACTTGCTGAAAAGAAAGCTCAGATACTGGCCAAAAATGCAAGGTATCCCAGGAGGGGGTTCCACAGAGCTTGCTCTGCAGGTAGGGAAATCATACTGACTGCTCCAGGTCCATGGTTTTTTTCTTTTTGATTAATGTGATCCTACCCTTCCTTTTTTTTCTATAATTACATCTTCCTCCTTGACCGGTCCACATGCTTTCACAACACTGCTGGGACCCTCCTTGCCTGCTGCACCTCCGTTCCCCATCAGATCTGACCAAAAGGAAGAGCTGGGTTCAGAAATCACGGGCAGTAACTTTAGGACGTTTTTGTGTGTCTTGTTTCCTTACGAAACCAGACTAAAAAGTTAATATGAATTAGGTATTAAAATTAGTAAAGAAATAGCAGGAGATTGTGCTTATATAACAAAAATCAAACCAAGGCAGTCCCAGCAGGCAGTAACTGCTTGGATCAAATGAATATGTTAAATCTTGCCTGTAAGGGTGTTTTTTTTGTGAAGAAAGGGAGTTTGGATTTGTGGTCCACATCTCGTGGCGATGTGAATGGGCACGGCTCAGGCTGGGATGTTTTCTGTTCGCATCTCTGGGAAACGCAGCCCACCACCTCCAACCCAAGCGAAGGGGAGACTGGAGGTGCCCACCGCAGCCCCCGAGCAGGGAGCGTGGCCACAGTCAGGAGCATCTCTGGTAGCGAAGCCACCACAGGATCCAAGTCAGAACATCAGGACCTGACAGAAAAAGATGTATTTATGCGTGTAACTTCTACCTCTGAATTTCTTAAGACGTAATCAGTAGAATCTTTTTCCAGAGTTACACATAAGCATTTACCTAACCTACCCAAAGATCAGGAGATACAACCATTTTTAAATGGCAATTAAAAGAATTTGGTACCCATCTCAAACGACAGCCCCCAGCTTGCTACTTCAAAACTCAAGCCTCAGTCTTGCGCAGAATAAGCATAGGAGGTATCAGTATTGCAAACTGAAAATTGTAAAACAGAACCATTGCTTCTCTAATTCAATTTACCAAAGCCAGGAAAATCAATAGGAAACTTGCCTTTCCAGGTTGCACTCATTTTTTTTGCCAAACTCTCGCTGTCCCATTTCACAAGTGCGAACATAACGGGAAAAAAGCAAAGTCTCGTTTAGACTTCCGAAAAGAAACGCACACCGTGAAAGCTTCGGGACAGCTTATATCCCTCTGCAGAAGGCGGCTTAAAATTTTTCATTAGAACAACATTAGAAATATTCCCGTATACACATGAATTTTCAACTCTCTCACTTCCTCCCCTGGAATTAATTACTACAGATGTCAGTAATTATTTTTGAATGGTTCTGAAGACCATTTTTGTATACATGTTGCTGCATAGCTATTTTACATGTTCTATAGCAAACCAAATGAAAATGCCCAGCTTGCAAACATCTTTCCCTCTGCAGTAGATTGCGTGATGACAGCACCGTGCTCCCGACAGAAGGAACATCTGGAGAATTACTGCCCATCGGGTGGGGGCCTTGAGTGTGCAAAAATAAATAAAATTCTCCTAAGTGACTTTCATTCTAAATACAGTACTACAGTAAATAACGATTTCCATTCATCTATTTCCATTTTCACTCTATAGGCAGAAAAATGCCGCTTTGCTATTCTTGTGACTCCCTCTTCATCTGACGGGACCTTCCCTCGCCCTTTTTGACTTTCTTGGCTTCCCTGATATGTCATTAAACCAGGCTCCATTTTTTTCTCAAATAACTTTTCCAGCATTTGCTGTGCCAGTTTCTCTCAACTTCTCTTTAACCAGTGCTTAAAATGCCAAACAAGTTTCTCCTGTGTCCTGCTTTCCTACCAGTAAATGATCCTCTTGTGCCTGAGACATGCCTTTATCGTAACTCTGGCGACAAGGCAGGTGACAAGAAGCAGGATCTGACAGAAATGTGTAACACTGTGCTGGCGATTCATACAGGGTGGCGTCTGGCAGCCCTGTTCCAGGAATATTAAGAAAATTAAAGTAAGCCTCAGAGAAAGAGGACTGGAGAGAGAGATGGTCCCACAGAGGCAATGGGCCATGCGATGCTCTGGGTTCTGGAGCACCATCAGGAGGGTGGTGGTCTCTGCAAACACACGCCTGTCTGTCCGAGAGCTGTACTCACAGAATGCAAACATGTCAAAATCCTCGTATTTCTCATATAATACCATCCCTTTTGGTCACTGCAACAGACAACGGGGCCCTCAGGGGTCTAGGAGGTGAAGGTGCTCTGCCAGGTAAAGGCTCCGCAGTCACTGCACGGACATGGTGCTGCAGAAGAAGCTGCAGAACCACTCCATGACGAGGTTGGGATTGCTGAGATTAATTAACTTCATTTGTTCTTCCTCTGCTTTCAGATCTTTATCTGCAAGCATGGAACATATTGCCCCATTCTCTACCAACAAGCAATCGTAGCCTCTTACCTGTTCCTCTTGACCATGCCCTGCTCTGGCTGTATCCCTAATTTCCAACTTACTCTGCCACACAAGAGTGCGGTAATCATAAATGAGCATCTCAAATGGACCTTCCTTTAGGCTCCACACATCTCTTATTTTTCTGCTCAGATCTGTATTCAGATTTCCCCTTCAGCAGTGGGAGAATTGCTACCAGTGCTCTGAGGTGCCAGAACAACGTGCTGCCCTTGGATCAGGAGCGTGTCCTCCTCCCACTGCCAGTCTGGAAAGAGCTCACAAAAACCGGGGGGGAAATGGATGGGCTCAGTTCTTTATTATTTCCCTTCTTTGGCACGTGGAACTCGGATGGCAGATGTACTTGCACATACCCAGATGTACCAGGATAGTTGTCGACCACCTTTATGCTTCCCAAATTTGGTCAACATACAGGAGAATGCAGGGTAGTGAAAGGAATGCTTTAATCTTTGCTTCCTTTGGCTCTGGTGGCCCAAGAGAAGTAGATATTATATACATTGTGGTATTTCTCTGCCACCTTCCGAATCTTTCTTTATGCCAAAGATTGGCAGCAGGACTGGCCGTAGACTGAATCCATTGTCCTCAAGGGCTTTCCTCCTTTTGGGAAAGGGACCAACCACTTCAAGTCCCTTTTACCCTGCCAAAATTGTCTAGACTGGTCTTACAAGAACTGCAAATCAGACCAGGTTCCTTCCTATTATCTCTCATCAACTGAATGCTTTTTTTTCTAAGCAAACAAGCCAGAAATTTCCATGAGGAGAAGACCACATCCGTAACAACTCCTTGGAGGGACAGGGCCTGGATGCATACTGCAGAGCCGTGCCATCTCCTCAAGACATGCTTGAGGGCTCTGAGAGCTATCAAAGCACACGAACAGCAGCTCTTACGCTCACTCAACAAGTAAACTCTACGGCCATTTAGTTGCTGCCTCATTTTTTAAAACAGTTCTTTGTCCCTGCTCAGTTAAAGAGGAGCATGGTGAGATGCCCCGTCACAGCTGGCTTGGCAGATACTGCAGCTCAGCGTCCTCAAAGCCAACTAAAACCCAGCACCGGGAAGCCACTGTCCACGTGCTGTGGCAACCAGAAACGCAAACAAGAGCCTGTGCTCGTTAAAAAATAATGTTAAGCACAGAATGAACCCCCAAAAGGCAACAACAGGAGTGTCTGGGCTTAAGCAGAAAGCAAAGTGCTCTAAATAATTCCTGTTCCTCCCAGGTTCTCCCAGGAGGGAGCATCCATCACACGCTACCGTGTCAGCAGGACAAACTCGACTGAACAAACTTCTGCTCACCATCAGTGTGCTGTATGTGCACTTTGTAGCTTTAAATATAGGGCTAGGGGGAGAGCTATACCATGATCTTAATGAAAGACATATAGATAACATGCATATAAGTGCAGTGATTCTTACAGATTTTCAATTCATTTCTTAAATTGATTAGTTTTGTTCTGAAAACATCTATGTTCACATTACAAAGCAACCACAGAATCCCGAAGGTCGCCAGAGCACGACAGCTGCTCCCGGCACCCGCGGTGAAATAGCCTGTACCTCCTGCTCATACCTCTGCGTACACAGAACGGGGTTCTTTTCATCGCGTACGTCCCCCTCAGCGCGGCACGGCTCCTTTGCTTCAGCGTCTCTGTTCCGCCTGCTTTCTGGACCTCTGGCACCGGACATTTCTCCCCAGTCGTGTCTGTTGCCAGCAAAACTTTTCAAAACTCTGCTTGCCTGAGCGGGTCAGGGCAGGGACGTCTCCAGCTCTGCAGTCTCCCTATGTGCCAACCAGCGGAGATACTTTCCGGCTGTTGTAACGCTGTACAATGTAATTACTCCTAGCAGAACGATTTGTCTTTAAGGGAAATCCCCAGTCTGCCACGTTCCACTACCAGCCTCCTTTGCCCTTTAAAAGTTGCACTATTAAGCGCATCCCTTGCGTTGCTTTCTACAGCCACCTGGCAGATGCAAAAGCGGAGCTAAACCACTCTGCATCTCCTAAGAAACTCTTGTTTTTATAAAATGACATTAAAAATATTGTCAATATTACGGATTTTAACAATTCCACAGAAAATTCAGCAAGCCTAAACCTGCTGTCCACTAAATTGTCCCCAAATACTGCCTGGATTCTGTCCCAAGTGAAGCAGCAACGTACACGTCGGGTGAAGTGGAAGGGACGCTTGGGCTCTGGCGTTAGCACTAATACAAAAGCAATTTAACGCTCAGATAAAGGCAATGGTGTTAATCGACTCACGGGCAGACACCAACACGCTGACCCACTGCACGGCCCCCTGGCAGCGTTCCGCAACGCCCCAGGAGACGAAAGCAAAGACCAGGAGCAGCGGCTTTGCCCAGCGGCACATGCGGGGCTGCAGGCTGCTCCCAGCCCAGCCCGCACTTCCACCGGGAAATCCTCCCGCCCTCTCCGGCGACGAACTCTGCACGGCCCGGAGCCGAGCTTTCTGCCGCTCCCGGGGGATGCTCGTCCCCACTTTTACTGGTAAGTGAAAATAATAGCAAAACTCAGCAAAAAACACATCGCAGAGTCAAATAAACTATCTAAACACAAGCAGTTCAGAGGGCAACCTGCTGGTAGCGAGGGCCGGTAGGTGGCCAAAAAATGAAGAAGTTTAATTATCACCCTTGTTTCAGGGGGAATTACTGCAGTAACGGACGAGCGTGTCTGGGCGGCTCACTGGGTTCTACATCACCCGAGTTTTAAACGTGGCTTCAGACAGACAAAAGGAAAATATTTTGATTAGCCTGATAGAGAGCGTTGTCAAGGAAATTAGAGTAAAGTAACTCTAGATAATTATACAAATAGGTAATTAAAAGTAAATTAAAATGAAATGGAAAAAAAGAAGCTAAAAATCCTAATGCAATTAACTTCATTATACATTCTTTTACTTCAGCAAATTCTTTTTTTAATTTAATAATTCCTCTCGGGTACTGGGAATAACGGAACTGATTTGTGCCCAATGATGCAAACAGCTGCATAAACATTTACTAAAAGTCACCGATTTTCATTTCAAATTAGTTAGATTCAGGCAGAGACAAACTCTGAGCGAAGGAGAGCCAGCACCCCCAGGTATCAAAGCTGTTCCCTGGAGGTGTCCCAGTCAACTCCACAACTACCACCGAAGTTACGCAAGCAAAACCTCATCACTCAGCATAAATAACACGCTCGAATTGTATATTTACTTTGCAGCTTATAAAGCTCATCCCAGTAGGAGATGTGCAGGATAACGAAATACTTTCTGCACTCACATTTTCAAAAATATATAGGCACATCTTCAAGAATTGTCTTAATCTTCGATCTCTTTCTCCCTGCACAAACTATTATTTCAGGCATCGAATAACCAAACGTACACTTTCTAAATCAATCAATTCTGGTATTACTTAAAGAAAAGCAAACTCGAAAGGAGAGCGTAAAACAAGACCAAACCAATATCAGACAGATTCTCCTGAGTAAGCAGCAAAACATCTTCATTTGATTGCAGCAGGTCCAGGCTGGGAGCGGGACCCAGGGGAACGTGCCCAGGAGCCGGGGTGGTGGGAGCCCTGCGACCCCCAACTGGGCACGGCACGGCACGGCACGGCTGCCTCTGCCAGCACACACCTCAGCCAGACGAAGGCTGGCAGCCCAACTGGTAAGATATTATAGAATCATAGAATGGTTTGGGTTGGAAGGTTCTCCTCCCCCTCTGCTCTGCCCTGGTGAGGCCCCAGCTGGAGTCCTGCGTCCAGTTCTGGGCTCCCCAGTTCAGGAGAGACGAGGAGCTACTGGAGAGAGCCCAGCGGAGGGTACAGAGATGCTGAGGGCCTGGAGCATCTCTCCTGTGGGGAAAGGCTGAGGGACCTGGGGCTGTTCAGCCTGAGGAAGAGGAGGCTGAGAGGGGACCTCACCAACGCTTATCAATATCTCAAGGGCGGGTGTCAAGAGGACGGGGCCAGACTCTTCCCAGTGGTGCCCAGCGACAGGACAAGGGGCAACGGGCACAAACTGGAACACGGGAAGTTCCGCCTGAACGCGAGGAGAAACGTCTTCGCTGTGAGGTGCCCGAGCCCTGGCCCAGGCTGCCCAGGGAGGGTGTGGAGTCTCCTTCTCTGGAGAGATTCCAACCCGCCTGGACGCGGCCCTGTGCAGCCTGCGCTGGGTGACCCTGCTCTGGCAGGGGCTGGGCTGGGTGGGCTCCAGAGGGCCCTTCCAATCCCTACCATTCTGTGATTCTGTGATTCAAGATCATCTAGTTCCAACCCCCTGCCATGGGCAGGGACACCTTCCACTAGACCAGGTTGCTCAAAGCCCCGTCCAACCTGGCCTTGAACACTGCCAGGGACTCGGAAGTGGACGTGGTGACCAAGGAGGTGTTCACAGCAAGGAGCATTACTTTCAAACCAGGTATTTTCCCTTCAGAAAGCCTAGCAGTGCCAAAACCCAAGCTGTCAGCGTCAATCTCTGGCACACAGGTAGTGTTTGGCATGGACAGACTCTAGACAGGACTGGGAAGGAGTAGTATGGCACAAAAATTTTCTGCCCGCATAAAATTGTGAGATTCTGTATGGACTTAGCTGCAGGAAGATCACTTTGCCCTGCGAAGGGGAGTAAGCAGAGGTGTCGCCATTTAATGAGAGTTTAAGCGACGCGCAGAGTGGTTCTTTCACGTTAATTGACTATTAAAACTCAAACGTTTTAGCAGTAGCCTTCAAAGAAGACCGATGATATTTTTCTTGTTAAAGGGTAAATTAATGGGGATGGCTACGTTAATTTAACAATTCCTCTGCCAGTGGGTTGGCCCCACACTTCCTTACCAGTGCCAATTCCCACTGAAAAGTTCACGGTGACTCTATGAAGACGCAAGCGTGATCAGCTTTAACGTGCTCAAGAAAGACGTCTCGGTTCTCAAGGATGGCCACACGTTTCCACGGGAAAGCTACAGCTATCCCTACATTTATCTATTTACATGGAAGATCTAATCAAAGATATATAGATACACAGAGAGAGATAAAAAGTTTAATTTCATTGCAAGTTTCTTTCATGTAATCTTTCTAGCATATCGTGAGCCACAGCCTCTACAAACCCACCAAGGAACAGCTCTTTAATCTCTGCGTTTCGCACTGCAAATGTGCAAATTAGTTTTCAGGATCTGCAAGCGGCAGAGGAATACTTCTGCAAGATGGCAGCAAACCTTGCAGAAGGAGGAGAAACAGCTCCGACTCAGGGAAGATGAAAAGAGGCAGGAAAAAAATAAATAAAGTAAAATAAGTTTAAAAATTAATAAAATAAAATAAAGTAAAATAAAATAAATGAAATAAACCAAACCAAAATAAAATAAAATAAAATTTAATTAAGTTTAATTAAATTAAATTTTAAAAAATAAAATAAAGGCCTGGCAGTCCTCACAGAGGTCAGCAGACTCAAAAGGCATGTCCTGCACGAACGACTTTCTTTCCTCACCTGCCTAATCCCTAAGCGATAGGCAAGGATGCGGTCCACAGCGTCGGGGTTCATCTGGGTCCACTGGAGGCTGTAGGAGTAGACGCGGGGTCTGTTCTGCCACAGGGGGTTGTAGGTGTCGTAGTAGAACTCGGGAGCGTAGGCTTTGCCTGCAGGAGAGAGGAACAAAAATGTGGAAAACAAAGGAAGCAGAGAGTGATCAGGCAGCGGGTTTTGGAGCCAAGCGTGGATGCCCAGCCTGCAACCGCCCGCTCCCCCTGTGTTTTGAGCCATTTTGTTAAATATCTTCTTCCAGAGACACATTTTTGGAATTTGCCTCCATCCATTTTTATTAAAGCATCGGTGGCAATGGTTTGTCTTTAGCGTTAACTCGCTCCCCAGGGGCACCCGTGGCCCAGGTGCGGGCAGGGAGGGGAAACATTAACCGAGGTCCCAGCAAAGGCAAGCTGGAGCGATGCACCACGCCTCCGCGCTCATTTGTCATGGCCCAGCTGACCAGAAGAGAGCTATCAAAGCAAGCTGCACTACGCTGAGCAGAGAAACGCTCCGTGACAGCTGCTGTACCTGGCACAAATACTACGAAATGACATCCGTGAGCTGGAAATACAAGATGGGTATTTCCAGCAACTCCTGCCTTCACCACATCTTCTCCTCTCCAGCTTCCCCAGTGGAAATGCACGCACGCCGTCCTTCGTAACGCCGCGGATGTGCACGCGACTCCAGTACGTTATTTAGCTGAACGTGCCGATTTGCACAACAAAGGGAAATGACATCTCACAGTGCATCTTGGGCCCACGAGAGTTTCACCAGAATGGTATTATAGCCTTCATCCTTCATAAATATGAAAAACCTACGGATGATTTCCTGAACACGTGACAAAACATTGCTTGAGTTCACTAAATTTGAGTTCCCTTTGACTTAAACCCACCAACGCTAGGGACAACTTTACGTGCAAATTACCGTTGCGCCTCTAGAGCATCCCATAAAGAGTGATTTGCGGAGAACAGCAGAAATGACACAAAAAGTGCCCAATCTGTTTGCTAGCCACGGGCGTGCAGTGGCATCTGAGACGCAGTAAGGTAGCTGAGCCATCTAGACCGGGTGGAAGATACAACACAAGAGCTATAAGAGACCAAGGACTTGCTAAAGCCGTATCAGGAGCTGTGTGCACCATTCTAGAGCATCTCATGTACCACCAGGCACCTCTGTGCGGGCAAATAAGTTGAGTCCATAAAGGCTACGAGCAGATGTGGTAGGAACAGGGGTGTCTGCAATTAGAGCTGCCCCAAAAACCTTTGAGGGAACTTCACTGGAATATGCAAACCCCAAAACATCTTGGTGGATTTGTCCTAAAGGAAAGCCAAACAACGTTAGAGCACCCACCAGGACATGCCAAAGAGACATAGATCAGTGTTCTATTTTGAAGTCATTTTGCATTGATCTTTCTTTAGCACGCCATACCAACAAGGCAGCACCGCTGCCGTTTCTTACAGAAAAAAGGTTTGGATTGACTTGAAACAAGTTTTAACAGCTGGGTTTGTGGGAAGAGCTGCTAATCACCAGTTTTCACCCTGAATCTGCTTCAACAGGAACAAAACCTCAACTCAAAGACTGACCGTCTTGCATGGAACAGGTCCATCCTCACCCTGCCCGGCTCGGTCGCCTTTCTCGGGAGTTTCTACGCTTGGAGCATAACGCTGTTGGGAACAGGATGGGGGCAAACACAAACCAGGCTCAGCTGTCTTAAATGCTACATTTTCTCACCTGAATTATGCAAAAAGGAGATGAAACATGGGAAACCAAAACGTTTGCAGATGTTACCTTCCTGTGAAGGTCTAAAAGAGACTCGTCTTTAGAGAAAAACAGAAGCAGAATGAGGTCTTTCCCCTCCCAAAGCTTAATCCTCTGTCCTCCTCCTATTTCTGCAGGGATTTTGTCAGTGGGAGTGATTACAAAATGCAACAAAAAACACAGGACAGCCTCATGGGAAGACGTGGTCTGCCTGCTGCTGTTGAACTATGAGGGGGGTATGCATTCATTACTCACCTCCCTTAACTCAGATGGCAGGAGCTTGTGCCAAAATGCACACTGTATTTAGGTATTTTCTCCTCAAAACTGTTCTTACCTACAGGTGTAAATAGAGATGGATGGGGAGGCATTTTGACCTACAAGTCTGAGAATTTCAATATCAGAAAGGTGGTGAGAAGAGGGGAGAAGAGCATTAAAAAAAAAAAATAATGAAAAGGGGTGAAGGAAAAATCATGTGAATATATACCAACCTTGTGGTTATTGATCAAGCTTTTATCTTCGGGCGTGCCATCCCCTCCAGCCATGCTTTTCTTTTCAAAGGATGAAAAGCCCTTTTAGCCAAGGTATTTTTGCCAGATTGCTCCACGAAGGTGCACATTCAATTAGACCGGACTAGAGCAGATACGCTAGTGCTGAAGTAGCAAACAACAATCCTCCCAGGAAAAGTAGCAAAGCAAAACTGCAGTTTTAAAAAATGAAATGGAAGATGAATGAAAAGAGGATCAGTGGTCGATAAGATTTGTTTGCCTTATTTATGTGCAGTGGAAATAATGGAGAAAAGCTCTTGCTGAATGCAAATTATAATCTTCCCCCTTCTACTGCAGGTGGACATAATGGCATCTCTGGGGGTCGACAGAAAGGATCCATAATTAGACGCTTGTCACAATATGGGCACTTGAACAACACAGTCACCTTTTGAGAAATAATGAGGACTCATGAAGAGCTGCATTATTCTAAATCCCTCTGAACAGAAGAGCTTTCTGGTGTGAACGGAGATGCTGAAAATTTAACAACACAACATTGACCTTAACTTGCGAACTTCAGAAGCACAAGAAAGCCGGGCGGCGTTTCAGAGCACACGAGAAGCCTCTGGAGGAGCAGGAGCGATGAGACCCGCAGGCAGCCTGCCTGCGCTTGGCAGCCGTCCCCCGCCACCGCCGCCAGTGACTCCGGACAAACACCCCAAGCCCGCCACCGCCCAACCGTGCCGCTTCCAGAGGCGATGCTGTCCAGCAAAGACTATCCTCCACTACAGGAATAAGGAGATGATGAAGAGTGTAAGAGACGTAGCGAGAGCCCTTGGCTTAGCACGACCCGGCTGTGGGGAGGCAGCGGCGTACCTGGAGGGAACGCCTGCAGTGCAGGTCAGCTCAGCAGCCAGCTTCCAGCCCTGGCCACGCTTGGAAGAGGTTTTCACATATTCCCCACCTGCAGAGACGTCTCCAGCACACAGAGCGTGGGGCTGCTGTCCCTCGTACCCCAACTGGGCATCCCTCGGGGCTGCCAGCTCCACCCTGACCTGCCTTTCTTCCTGCAGCCACCTCAGCCTCGCCTTCCAAAAGCAACCCCCTTGTTCTGTTCCGAGTACAGGAAACATTTCCCCGGCTCACATCATTCGGCCCTTTTAAGCAGAGGCAGCAGACATGGCCTTCCTCTCGCTGCCTTCATCTTTCGCAGCATTCAAGGATCTACTGGAACACTTCGGGACAGGCAGGCAGAGCCCAGCCCGCCCCGGGACCAAACCTCGCCAGGCTCCAGCTACCTGGAGGCAGCTGCGACCAACTGCCCACTCCTCTGCTGCCCACTGAAAGGGGATTTGGGGGCACTGGGAGGGACCCCCAGTCTGTGCCGATTCAGATATACAGGGGAAACTGCTGAAACTCTTCTCGGTCCTCAGGATGGTGCCGGGGAGAGGAGCAGCATGCCATGGCCACGGGTCTAGGGGTCGAAGGCAGGGCAGCTTCGGCAGGCAGCTCTGACGGATCCAGGAGCACCGCATCCCTGGAAAGGGCCGTCTCTCGCTGACATGCCACTCCAGCAGGTCCCGAGGGAGGAGAGTTTAATGCCATGATACTTTTTCAGTCTGTTAAGGCAATCCGAACTCAGGTTTAGAGCTCCATTAACATGCACTAGTTTTAATTAATCCCTCCCTCTGTGCTCACACTGCTGGAATCCGAGTAACTGTGATGCTTGGGGCTCTGCCAGGGAGAGGATACATGACACGGTTTGATGTGGAGTATATTGTTTGTTTTACTTTCTACCACTAGCAAAACTGATTTTTTTTTCACCTTCTGAATATGCAGCATGTGCAAAATATTGGGGAGGGGCGCAGGGAGGGTGAGAGCGGGGTAAGGAGAAGTAATACCAAACGCGGTTTTGCTCATCTGGGCTGGCCCCTGCACGAGACAAAAATGCATCCACAGACCAAATGTCTGCGTTTGAAGGCTACGCAGCTAAAATGAAGCATGAATTCCTCCCCGGCACGCTTGCAGAGGCCACCCAGCACGACCAGCACAATTACACATCCTGCCGCATTTGTCGCTGTCGCTCCATGAACCTGAATGCATCTGCACATCAAGCCTACAATTACCAATTACGGCTAACTGCACCCCTGGGTGCGCAGGGGTTGCTCAGGATTCTACCTCCCTCTCTCTCCTCAGGTTAGCACGGGGGGGACAAAAAAAACCCCAGCACCCAATTCTCTACTCCCATGCATCTGGTTTCACAAGCACGTCCCAGTCCTGCAAAGCTTCCGAATTGCAGAAACACTGCAGAGGTCTGCGATTATTGGCAGTGAGCAGCAATTTTTCCTTCTTGTGTCTTTAATTTCAAGAGGACAAACAGCACTTTTTGTTGGGCACGACCAGTGCGTTTTCTGCATCCCTACTGAACGCCCAGCAGATCAGCAGCGAGGGGAACATCCCACCCACAGACCCTCCTCCGGGCAGCCACAGGCTTTCCAAGAGAGTCCCCCGCTCCGTCCCCTGTCACTGCAGTTAAAATCTGCTACGTATGAATTCCTATGAAAGTCTGAAACAGGACTTCAGGCAGATGCGATACCAGATCTCAAGAAATATTGATCTGAGGACGTGACTGTGATTAATTAGTGTGGCACAAAGGAACGTACGTCCCGAGGTCCTTTCTGAGTAGCAGTTCCCCAACAATAACGTGTCTTCTGGGTGGGACAAGAATATACTCACTTCTAAGATGTAGTGAGCGCGAGGACTTACTCAGTTGAAGAGTACTTCAAATAGTGGATAGTCAGCTAGGGACAACTTAAACAGGTAGATTCATAGGAAAAGCAAAGCTTACTGCCTGCAGACAGTAGCAGTTATCTGAGCCAGCTTCAAAGGAGATGATAGCATCTGTACCGAAAGCACTGCAGCTGCTCCACCGATGTGCACAGGCAGGAGAAACCAGCGTCGGGGCTGGCAAATAAATCAGTTTGGAAGGCAGGCAGAGCGTGGAGGCTGCTGCGGGCCGGTGGAGCACTGCCCTGCGCCCAGCAGCGGGTCTCAGCGTCGCAGGAGTAGGCACCAGCGCAGACCCGCCAGCTCTGCTCTGCTATTTGGCACCACGCACCTGGGGACAAGCAGCAGGGAGGGCATCGCACAGCTGCTTAGCCGAGGAAGAAACTATTCATTGTACAGCAAAGCGGAGAAAGGCCATGGAAAAGTATATTTACCAATGATGAATTTGGAAAATATATCCATAAAAGCGTTTTATCTTAAGTTTGTGTTTTCTTTTTCTGGGGACAGGTTGGATTTGTTCTAGGTGCACTCTCTTCACCAATGGTTGTTCCAGAAGCAGAAACTCCCCCAAACACATGCGCCACGGGGATGGGCTGCATCGCGCAGCCTAAACCCCCCTGAAATGCACCCAGGGCTGGCCAGGAAGCAAACACTCCCTGGGTGAAGGTTTTGTGGGAAAAGTGGGATTTGGGAGCAGAGGAATGCAGCGCACTGTGCAGAAGCAAAGGAGCAAGGCGGTTCCCTGGGAGCACCCTTCTCCTGCCATGCAAACCTCCTCCGGAGCAGAGCCAGCCTGGGGACGGGACTCTCCGAGACGGCTCAGAGCTGGCTGGGGACACTTCCCCAGGACGAGCAGCTCTGCCGCAGCTACGGCATCTCCACTGCCCCTACAAACGAGGT
Organism: Phoenicopterus ruber ruber; assembly: GCA_009819775.1. Taxonomy (NCBI): domain Eukaryota; kingdom Metazoa; phylum Chordata; class Aves; order Phoenicopteriformes; family Phoenicopteridae; genus Phoenicopterus; species Phoenicopterus ruber. Next base: position 2,066,177 of record CM020219.1, read on the forward strand.
AGCCAAGGCGCACCGAACACACACCGCTTCGTGAAGCCTCCCCACAACAAACAGGAGTTTCAGCAGGAGAACGGCACGAAGCAGTTTGCAAAACCGCCTCACCAGCTCCGGCACCATCATCACCTCTGAGCCCTAAACGCTGCTGCTCTTGATTTACAGAAACACTTGCCAGCATGGCGGGGGTTACAGCAGGGCTTCCTCGGGCACTCGCTAATGCACAAGCAGGTACAGCTTGTTTGAATATAACGGATAGGATGCTTTTATCCATGTTTCTAAACAATAATTAGTTTTTCATTTGATGTGCAGCAGCTGACCAAGCCATAAGCAGACATGCGTGTTTTTCTGCTGTACGGATGAGGTGACAGCAGCGCACCAGTAGTAAAGAGCACGCTATAGCAGCCAGTGTTAAAACATCATTATTTTCTGATGGATGAGAGTCATCAAGTTACAAGCCTAGTTGTGGTAATTACTTATTTCGTAATGAATCTCAGACTGGATCAGGAACAACCATCATCTGTCACCGGTCCCAGCGTTGCTGAACAAACACTGTGCTCTCCCCCAGCAACAGCCCCTCTCACCCCCAGAGCCCTTTTGCAGCCATTGGCATCCCTCGGGCAGCTCACTGCAGGCAGCGTTTGAATTCCTCCAGGCAGTACATCCAAAATATTTCCTACCCACTATTATCTACTACTGTAAGGTCAAAAATGCTAGGAAAGACTATATGGAACTGAGTCATAGCAAACAAGCAAGCAAACCGAAAAGCCACTTCGCGTGCTTACGGTTAAATTCATGCTGCATCCCATCGCACCACTGGGACCTCGGCAAATCCTGAAGTACTGTCCTGAACAGAAGTGGATGGATGCACCTACGCAAACGGGCCCTAAACTGGTACCTACTAGAGAAACTCCTCGACCAGGCACAGGAGATCTTCCTGAGGTTCTTTGCAGATCACTCAGTCAGCCGCCCCTTAGAAACTTAGGAAAAGAAAATAATCTCCTAAAAGAATTGCTTCATTTCGGTTGCCAGTACGTGGTTTCCAAAGTAATGTACGAAATCAAGAACACGCACTGCAAATTTAAATTGTAACGAGCGCAAACACAACCCACTGATTTCAAGCAATGGCAATAAACTGAACAACGACATTCTCTCCCTAATTATAGCAGCTGACTACATACCCCAGATGGAGTTTCGGAGTACCGGGTTAGTGTTTATGCTGGCTTGTCATGCCGAAACAAACAGTAGTAACTGTGCAGGCACAGCACCAGTAACAGTGACAGCTTTAGTAGACACGCAGACAGAGCACTAAAGGAATCATTTCCTTGCGCTGTCTGTTTATGTTCCCCTTATCTTCGTATCTATTTCTGCTAATTTGCTTGGTGTTAGATGGTTTGCGAATGCAGCATCTTTCCCAGCTCTGTTCCATATTGGTAGCACATATGCACTTCAGCTTATCATGACAAGGAGTTCAGTATAAGCGATGATCAGGGTGTCTCGCACTTTATAACAGCAGCTATAAACGTTTAGGGAAAAATAAAATAAAATCAGAGATTTACAAATGCTTCCCCTTTTGGCAAATTCAGCTCCAGACCTTTCTATCTTTAAAATGCATGAAGAGTATAAATCCTAAACAAAACAATATATTTAACTGTGTAAAATACCGGGAGACACAGAGTTTATGAAAAACGCTGCCCATTACTGTGCTCTGTTTTATTGCAGGATATATATTTTATGAAGGATTTTCAATAAGAAAGATACTTTGTTCTTTATTTGCATATGCGAAAGGAAACATATGTCTTCTCCTAGATCTGCTCCTCCTCCCAACACGGTCCCAACCCTGCAGCCGAACCATCCCCACGCCCTCCGGCCTCCCGGTGATCCCGCACCGCCCAGCTCTCCGCATCCCGGTCTCAGACTCTCCGCCGTCACCGACCCTGCGGCCTCTGCCCATCCTTCCCCAGCCCAGGCTGGAAGGTGTCTCTGCACACGCAGCTCAGGACGCACGGCACAAAGGAATGCGTTTCAACATTTGCAAAAGTCTCTTTCTATGATTTTTCGGATAAAATTGCTTTTAGAGGTGAACATCCATTTTCATATGGCCTCAGTCCTTTTGGAAACTCCACCTGGTCAGGTGCCAGCACCAGCTGCCCACCCTTGTTCTCCCCAGCTTTCACAACAGCTTTGATAAAACAACCTTCCTCCTCCTTGAAAGCTCTTTGTGCCTTGCAGACCAGTCCCCACTGCGGCTTTCCGAGGCTCCTCTGCTCTGTTACACCCTTCAGAGGCTCCATCTATGGTCCTCTTGGGTATCCTGTATTCCATATGCTACCAGCTTCACACCTGACGTTAACAGCACTTTTCCTTCCATAGCAGTCTAGCTCTAACCAAACGAAAAGCTTGTCGTATTCCTTTCTCCGACTGTGCAGCTACAGATCCCTCTTCCCCTGCTTGCAACCACCATCATCCTCACACCACTTACTTTTGGAGGGTATTTTTCATTTGGAACTCTCTGTAGACCCTCAAACCTTTCCAGTCGCACTATCACGTTGCAGGCTTCACCTGCACAGCATCTCTAAGCTATTGCCTGGCCAAAACTTGAGGACTGACCGCAAACAGTGCAGACATGGCCTTCCCTTAGTCCTCCTAGAGAGTGACTCCCAGGGACTGGTATTGTTTGGAGTCAAATACAGAGCCTGAGAGTTGCGGTTCTACAGCCTGTACCTGCAGCCCCACCTGTGAGACCCAGGTAAATGCTGACGTAGTCCTTTATCCTTGTATGAGAACGTTACCACCGATATCTGCTGGTCAGACAGGAGCGAGGCAGAGCAGGCTGCAAAGCCAAGCCCGGACTAGAGCCCAAGGCACCAGAGCATAAGCTGGGGCTCCTGCCCCACCAAACGCAGGTTTGCCCACGGGGAGGTCTCTGGACTTTAGTTTCCAGGAAAGGACATAAGGTCTAAGCCGTAACAGAACCGTTGGGCTGAGCAGCCGAAGAGGCGTTTGAGTGCAGAGCAGCACTAAAGCTAAGCAAGTGCAAGCATTAATAATAAATAATCCCCACAAAGTAGGTGGATGAGGCTGCTCTTCTAGGGAATTCTCTACTGCAGGAACAGATGACCCCGTACCTGCTGCTCTCAACACCGTGAACTTGGGGATGACACTTTCCCACACTTCCCAGTAAAAGTCTCTTCCCTGGGGATATATAGACATGCAGCTTGCAAGGAAGGAATAATTTGGGAATCAAACTGAACTTTCATGCTAACACCCAAGTGGAGCACAGATTTAAATGTATATGCATCCCAAAATGATTTAAGAGGTTCCCATTCCAGGTACAGAAAGGTCTGCTTTGAACCAGTAAACCAACATCCTAGTTAACAATTAAACTACTATAAGTTTACACCATGGAGTACGCTACGCATTTCACCCACGAGACGCCTTCTCCATGTGCCCTTTACTGATTTCTCGCCCTTTCTCCCCGGTTCGCCGTCAGGCGTCCCTGGCCTCGCACCTGCAGCGGCAGGACGGCAGCGCCGCGATCAAACGCCTCGCCAGCGATAACCAAACGTGACATCTGCTGGCGGAGCCGCGGAAGAGCTCGCGCTGCTCTTCTCTGCAATCCCTCCTCCTTCCAACACGGCACTCACGGTGAAAAACATCGTACCTTTCCGCATCGAAACTCGCTGAGAACTACACACCACGTGTTGCCGAGTTTCATTTCAATTCGTTTGGGCCCAACACCTCTGTGTTTGTTGACAAAAAGCTTCAATACAATTTGAAATTAGGTTTATAACACGGTACAATGTGTTGGGATTTCCTTTCAAACAGGTCATGATAAAACGTGACCTGTGCGATGACGTTTTGAGGGATAAATAAATCCAGTTTAGAACAGTCTCTGAAGCTGATTCACACCCAAAGCCCCCTTTTTATTGGCGAGCTTTCTGCAAGCTCACGCGCACATATATGCATATTTGCCAGAATTTCATGTAGTAATTTTCCAGATACACAGACACACAATCACATATACCCTACGTACATACGTGCAGGCATGCGTGTTTGCAGACGTGTGTCTGTGCGTGACTAGAAAATGGTTACGAAAGCCAAGTGAAATACAGCTCAACAGCAAACAAAGCGAAGGCTCTGCTGGAGTGGAGGCGGTAATTTACCTGTCGCCAAAGTGAACTCTACAGAAATCCCCGGGGAACTGCAGGCGTGGAAGGGGGAAGCAGTGTCACTTGCCAGTAAGTGCTAAAGACCTGAAAAATGAAGGATGGGTAGGAAACGAAAGCGGTGTCATGCAGAGAGCAGGATGCTGCCGTGAAATCATAAACAATAGCGTGTCACCACATGCACATAAAGAAAACCGGCCTCTGAGAAGGGGGTGAGGAGGGGGAGCTCTGACGCTGCCTGGCGAAACACCGATCTCGGGATCGGGGCGCAACGCTGAGTCACAGAAGACACATTTGCAGCTGGGAGACGACACGGCTCCGTGCAGTCCTTTGGGAGCAACACGGCGAAGAGGCAGCAGCCGCTGGACCGGCTCCGTCCCTGGGAGAGCCTGGGGCCGGCGCTGCACACCCTGCCCGAGCATCCCCCCCGCTGCCGGGTACCGCACGCCTTCCTCCGCACCAGCCCCGCGGCCGTGCCCCCCCGCGGCTCCATCCATCGGTCCCAGCTCAAGCCCGGCTCCTCGGCCGGGCTCCCTTGATGCTTCCCAAGCTGCTCAGGACTTCCTAGGCAGCTGTAAGCTCTCCCCTCCCGGCATTCAGAGTTATGCAGCTGCCTTACGCCCATCCCTTCCTACTGCAGGCTCCCCAGCTCCTGGTAAATACAACAGCTTGTGGCTGCTCCAATCCACTCCAGAACCAACATGCAATACCCTCACTTCACACAAGCAAACAAGCGTGTAGGAGGAAGAAACTGAACAAAATGCCAGCCAGCAAATGAACTGCCCCTGCTTCCCACCAGGGAATATTGAATATTCCCACCAGCAATACTGAAATGCAGATTTTCACCCCTCCCTGGGCACTCCTCAGGTCAGCTCTGCAGCGGTGCTGCTCGAGGGCTCCCTGCTAAACGCTCCTTCGTGCCGTTTCTTCAGGCTCTGTGGGATTGAAACACTGCTGAAATTATTCACAGCAACCACAGCGGGGAGGTTCCTTCATGGGGAGGGCCCGGTTCAGCTCCAGTGTTAACTGGGGCACGGTCTTCACTCCCACGTACCAGGCTCCCCGAAAACACACCTCCGGGGCTGGCAGCACCAGCGCACCAGCCCACGGAAGGGACGCCTTTTGCTCGTCTTCTTTTTGCCCAGATCACTCACTACTCTGTTTAGACAGAAACACAACTAAACCCAAACAGTACGTGCAAGTAGTGGCTTCTCAAGTGGGGCGATCCACTGCTGCATTCACAGTCTTGTCCTTTTTTGAGTGAAGTAACTTTATTTTCCTTCTTCCCCTAAGGCAGACTTGCATTAAAAATGGATAAGTCTGAAGCACAGTGAAAAACCTCAGATAACCCCTCCCTCCACTCCTCAAATTAGATCCTTCAGCCTCAGGATGGAATTAATTAACTTCATCTTTCTCTTCCTACTAGATGACAGGTAAAGCACGGTTGGGATCCGGTAATAACACCTTGTCACCTTTGCTGAAAGGTCACATTTGGCGCTGCCTGCTCCACCTGCGAGAAGCAAATATCCCAAATTTCAAATCTCTGCCGAGTTTGGAAATTAATTGTCAGGAAAGCAGTCTCTGGCTCAGAGTCCACTGCCTTTACTGGGCTTCAGACCAGGAGATCGGTGAAACAAACCTGTTAACACCGTAAGAACTGTCTTTCCTTTTTGACCACCTGCAGTTTAAACTGCCCCGGTCAAGCGTGTGGGGTAGGGTGGCAACCTGCTTCCGAGGGGGCTGGCAAAGCTCCTCCGAGCTCAGGTTCTCCGCCAGCAGGAGCGGGTTCAGCGGGGAACACACCACCACTGACACTCCGCGTGCTTTGGAAACCATCTGTCCTGTCGTACGTTGGTAGGAGACGCTCTGGGCTCAGTAGCACTGTTGGAATCTCCACGGCCTCCAAGGTCTTTAATTAAAATCAAATACCTACTGTGCCTAGCAGATGAACGAAAAATCATTTTTTAAATGGTAGTGATATGTCAGTAGAAATTTTAGGACCACGCAGGTTAGAATATAGGTGACATATGATCTTTGACTAGTTTTTCCACTTCCTACAGTTCCCAGCCGTCTATGACTGTCCCTAGATCGGCAAACTTGAGAAATATTTAAACAAGTGGGGGGATTAATTACTTATTCTGACATTTTTGCATGTGTTTCTGAATCAAGGTGAGCACAGACTAGTTAACGTTTAACTAAGGTAGAGCCTAACTTCTTACTCCTAAGATCTGAGAATCCAGCAGCGCTCTCGCTGCAGCCGGGGAAGCTGCGGTGGGACCACGGAGGGCTGATGTCCCCAAACTGGGGGAAGACACAGATGTGGAGGACAGATCTGTCCTGCTCATGAGGATCAAACCTGCAAGAGACAAAAACCAGACCAAAACTGAAGAGGACATGTGCCACTTTTCCTGGAGGAAAAGCCAGTCCATGCCCAACTCCAACTCCACGATGCCTTTTCCACGGGAAACAGTGCTGCCACGAGGTGATGCTCGCAAGGGAACGAGGTGCAGAGGAAAAAGCCCTTCAAGTTTCAGACCAAAGACATCAGGTGGGGGAAAAAATAAAATAACACACTGCCAGTTTGACTCAAGACATGAAATTGGGATATGGAACTACTGCAATCGGTGACACCGTAAGAAATTTTCTCCTGTCCTTGGGAAAGATATAAATGTTACTGCAACCATCATTAAGCTTTACATGAGAGATTGTAATTTATATAGTCAGTTTATAGCCTGTAACATTCATTTAGACTTACTGGAAAGCTAATAACTTATAGCTAATAACTTATAGTCAACTTGTAATCACATCTTCCTTACAGAAACAGTGCTACAGACAGCAAGGATTTACAGGTAGTTTGTATGGGTGTCTTCATAAAGAAATAAATTAATTCTACCAGTAATTCAAATCACTGCTCTACCAGCTCTCTCTATATTTAAATCTAACTGTCCGTGGGTGCTAAAGGAGCCTCAGCTCCATACAGGCTCTCAAGGTCCTACCTCCAACTCACAGTTCCTTGCCAAAACCGAGAGCTTTTTCCACCAGGCTGGAAGGACCCAGCCCATGATATATACTTGTACCGAGAAAAGGGAAAACAACATACTGAGCCAGCAGTGACGTTAAACACCTGGTCATTTCTTCCCTCAGCTTCCCCGTGATTGTTTTCCACCACTGTCAATCAAGACACCGATATTCCCAGTGCCACCAGACTTGCGAAGCATCCGTATGTCCCGCAGAGCGACTGGGACATCTCTCGTAAACACAGCAGGCTGCACAGGCAGCACACAGACACACGCGCCCATTTTAACAAAACCACCAGTAAAAAAACCCAGAAGAAACCGGTCAGATGGGGATCAGCTATCCCAGCTGGGCTCAGAAACTTGTCTACAGAAATCGAGGACTTGCTTGCTTCTAACACTGCTGCAGTTTGTGCCTCTGTCCCTGCTTGCTGCTGCCCTGTGCACTTCTGCGTTATCCAGGCACCCACAGCTTCACGGTGAGCAGTCCTGGCAAATTAGAAACCATTTGCATGCAGGAAAAAACCTGAGTAGAACAGCAGTTAGGACCATGTCTGCACACAGCGGCATAAAATAAGATGAAAATGCAAATAATCATAGAATCGTTTTGGTTGGAAGAGACGTCCAAGATCACCGAGTCCAACCGTCAACCTATCACTACCAAGGCCACCACTAAACCATGTCCCCAAGCGCCACATCTACACGTCAATGTGAATATAAATGGCTGGCATGTGTAATGTCTGAGTTCCTTCTAAGAAGGGAGGATTGGGAAGAAACAGTCCAGTCTGGGGCAGGGCAGGACGTGTCCCCACCAAGGTGCAGTGAGATGATGGGGTGGAGGTGCACACTCTTGGGAGAGCAGCCGGTGCCGGGGACTGCCCAGGGCAGGTCTGTGGGTGACCACAGCGGGTGCCACCCAGATCCCAGAGACAGCGCTAGCAAGCTAGCTCCGCAATAGAGAATGAAACCACACCAACACAGTGCTGGGCTTCCTCTCCAAACCCTACCTGAAACGCCAAGAGGTCTCCAGTGTGTTGGGGAGCAGGCAAGGCATGCGCTGCGGAACGCTCCTCGCCTTGGCAAGGTACTGGCCAGCCAGGCGAGACAGAGCAGACAAACCCAATGGAGAAAGGCAAAAGGACAATGTGGGCCCAGAAAGCAAGAACACTTCCAAAGTCACTGATTTCAATTCCCATGAAGTTCGAACCTTATATAAAGCTCTGCCCACAAGTTATGAGCAACGCAACTGATGGACAAGGTATTAATGAAGCTGATTTCAGAAATGGGACTGCACGCTGCTAACATGTTTTTAAAACACACAATTTCAACAAATTTTCTCCATTTTTAAACATTGCATCATTTTCATGTAACTCTAAGAAAAGTCTTGGCAGGAACTGGTTTTCATCACACTATGGAAAAATGATAGGACAAGTCAGCTAGAACGTGAATTACAAGGGACAGTTCAGCCTGGAGATTACCGCAGAGGCAAGCAGCATCAGACGAACCCGAGTGAGAAGCCGCCAAACACAAAGGCAGTGTTGGATTTGGGACTCCACAGAACAGGTGGCAAATGAAACATCGAAGTGTTCCCCCTCAATCTTTCTGTCAATTCAATGGACTTTCTGAGACCCAGAGTTTAACTGGCTGGACATAACTATTATATTAGACATATTTTACCATCTAATTAATGCAGAAGCAAATGTAATTGTACTCATGTTTCTTCATTTCATTTTACATTGTCTTTCCCCAGAAAATTATCCTCGGTTTTGTGGCAAAATGGAAGAGAGGTGAATTTGCAAGAGAACATAAAACGTCGATGTTATTTCACATCAACACTGCGCATGGTGTGCGCTCACGAGGCTCGCTTGCAGCGAAGCGAGGTCACAGGGACCGTCCAGGAAACCCAGAGGGCAGGCAGAGGAGTCCTGCCTCCCAGCAGCCAGGTCTGTAGAGGTTTAACACCAGCTCCAGCCGAGGGACAGCACCTGGAGACCCATCCTTGCCGATGCTGAAGGATGCAGCGCACGGGCTCGGTGCAGCCTGATCCCCAAGAAAGCACGGAGGAAGGCACAAGGACCAGGCGGTCCCTGGCTAAAGTCACAGTCACAGGCAAAGATCTCCATCCTTTCAAAACCCTTCTGTGAATATTGGATCCCTTTTAGGGGAATGAACCTTACTGATACTTAAACATGTTGCTTCTGTGCCCCTGAATAGGCTTCGAGGAGATCTTCTGCGTGTGGCAGGCTTTGGTCCGTGGCTAGATGCCAGCTTGCCCTCAAGAAGCCTAGATCCTCATACACTGGCTTTTTCTTCAGCTAAACCCCTGGATTTCGCCTGTGAGCAAATGAAAGCCTGGGCCAGGCATCAGAAGTCCTGCACTCAGGGAACGGGGCTCCAACAAAAGGCAGTTTATGCTCAAATTTAAGGATAAGCTGCTTTGAGCCATCACAAGCTGATGATGTCTCAAAATGGCTATGCAACTTAGGAACCAGGCAGGAAGAAAAAAGCATGCTACTTAAAATTTCTGTACGCACAGATAATTTAAATCGGAATTGCTGGCTTCCGTCTCTGCTTCTGACTCTTCAGAGGCTCAGCCATGCTCAAAGACCGTCTGCCGGCGGGGCAGCCACATCCAGTAACTCCTCACAGCACAGCCCACGAGATGGGAGTCAGGTCATCGAGAAACGTCTTCAGTCTCCGGCCGTTCTTGCTAATGCCACAGCTTGTTGGATAATTTACACAGACTGTTTTGCTCGTCAGAGACAAGCAACAGGAGAAGGGGTAGGGTTGTTCTGAGCTCCGGATGATGGGCAGGAGCGTATCCCTGAGATCAGAGCTCATGATTCAATAAAACATGACTGTCAAAGCCGTCTTGAGTCTTGCTACAGCAAAGAAGCCAATGATACAGTGTGGACAAAAGGTCTCAGAGGAGTTTAATTAATTTAAACTGACTGTTATTCCACTGAAACATCAGGGCTGTAGCAACGCTCATGAGTTTGCCTGCACTGTTCAACAAAAGTACATTATCCAAAGGTGAAGTGTGGTTTCAAACGGGATTTTAGGTCATGAATCTCCAACTTACTCCCTTTCTCACTTTCTGTCCATATTACCTCTCTTTATTGCCACGTTTCTGCATCACTCTCTACTGTTCCTGTTTCAAGTGTGTAAAATTGTGTTTGAGTTGCCCGGACACTGAAGCGGTTCAATCATTTTTGGCAGTAGGTGCCTTGAAAAACAGCATCGCTCCTCTGGCCAGCGCTGCTGCACAGTCATACATAAGTGCATTTCTTTAACTAATTCTCAATTTCTAACTAAAAAACAGGCTGAACACGGTTTAGGAAAGGACACAAAGCTTTTCTTTGGTCAGAAAATAGTCTTATTATTAGTTCATGGATTATGTCTTATGACTTGTCTATACTGGGACACACTAAAGTCTGAAGGTTTTTTGTCAGTACTTTCTTAGTACCAAAAAAGTTCTCTTCTATTGAGATAATCTCTTACATTGATCGATTATAATCTGCCAGAGGCTTGGAATTGCCTTATGTGATTTTGTTACGTTGGGGTAAAAAAGGCAAAAAATCCTCAGCATACACCCAGTAAATTTACACCTTTTTTTGGTATTTAAAAAAAAAAAAAAAAAAAAAGTTTAGTTTAGATCTTTTAAACACTTTTGTTTCCTTTTTGGCACAATTCTGTAAGGAATTGAGCTGGGACCAAAAGCCAACGGACTTGAGGGCTGCTCGGACCCTGCCATCAGACAGGACGGGGATGTCCCGCCCATCTTGCAGCTGTTAACAGTTTGAATAAGTTTTGGTAAATCTAAAATATCCCTCAGCTGAGCAGCACGGGGAGCTGCCCCTAGAAATCGGTACACCATGACCTCCAGTTTGAAAGGAAACAGAAGAATAGAGGTGGGAGGAGAAGCAAATCCCCCAGCATTGCGCAGGGCTTTGGGGACAGCGAGATCGGGCACCTTGCTTTGCGGTTCTGTTAAACGGTTACAGAGTCGGGGTGCAGCTGAGCCCCGTGCACTTATTTAACATCATGCTGCCATCAGTCTGTTCATTTGTGGGGTTTTTTAATGTATGGAGAGGAGAGGGGGGCTTTAAAACACCAGGAGATGCCATTAGCAGCTGTTCACGCGCCGAGGAGAGGGCTTGTTGTGCCACCATCACTGCCTGCCTCGTTGGAGGTCAGTCCCAGTTGCTTCTCAGAAACCTCCTCGTGGGAGGGTTGGGGTTTTTTTTGGCCTATAAAGTTGCAGGGAGGTAAAAGTCGCTGGAGAGGCAGCAGGGAGCCGTCCCAGCACAACCCTCGCGTGGTGTGCCAGATGCTGCCGGTGCAACGTGCTTCTATCCTTGGGGCTCCCCTTGATGCGGCCACCGGAGAGTCAATGATGCTCCTCAAAAAGAGCCGGGAGTTGCTTTGTGTGGAGACACACATCATGGCCTTGAGATGAAAAACATAGCTGAAGACTGAGACACCCTCTTTGGGGACCCTGCCACGGCATGTCCAGCACAGCCAAGAACAGGCAGACGTGGCCAGCTGACATAGCGCTGCCGGTCTTGGGGACGAGGAACCCACCCCGATACCACCAAGCAGAAGCCAACAGTGGAGCTGAACCACAATAAAAGATGCAATAAAGAAACTGGCATATTGAAAAGAGATGCAAAAGTTAATTATAAGGACTAAGTGAATAATTTACCGTTGATTCTAATTTTAACTGAAAATGAAAAGCAAATTTTGACTGAAATCAAACAAAAATTGATGTTTCCCTCTGCTTTTGCTCTTAGAAACTGAATCCTGAAACAATTCAGTGTCGAAGACAAGATCCAAAGGACAAGGTCCAAAACACTCAACCTGGAAAAGAGGGAAGTGCTGACGATGGGGAAAGATGCTGCTGCTCCCCCTTTCCCAGCAGAACCCTTTCTCTCCTTATCTGAGCTCTGTAATCAGCTAATTCCCACGCCATGACCTGTGTTGAGTTGGCTTTGGGGAGAAGGTAGGATGAGGGTGGACAAACTTTCATCCTCTCGTGCTGATTTTGCTTTCTCCTTTGTAGACGGTACTTGAACTTCTAGAGCGACAGAGATGTCGGGGCCTGCTCAAGCTCCCTCTATCCCCATTGCGCTTCCCATGGCGGATGCGCTCCACGGCCACGTCCTTCCTAAAATGAGGGCATGAACCTCTTGATTGCCCTGGATCCAGCCCATGATTTTATTCAGGTTTTTTTTATCCTCAGTATTTTTCTGTATTTCAAGCTGATTTAACAAATAACTATGTCACTCGTCCAATCCTCTGCTCCAGAAAGTACCATCCCCACGTCCACAGGGCTCTTCCCAGAATACACATATATTCTTACTGGCCACAAAACTGACCGAGGGGAAAAAATAACTTGTTTTAAAAGATTTAATGGGACCTCATTTCTGGATTCATATAAATTATTTAGATGAGCACAAACATGAATTCTGCAGCTGAGGAAAAAACCTGTTTCACTGCACTAAAGAAGCTGTTTTGATGTTTGATTAGGTTTTCTTTGAACTCGGCAATTTTTCAAAAAACAGATTCCATTTTACTGGGTTTAACCTCTCCGACTTAATCTTTGAAGGTCCCCATTTCATTCTCATTCTGTTAAAAAGTCATTTCTGTTGTGTGTCATATAAGGATTTGTTTGGTTTATTTTAGAAAAAAAGTTTCTCTTTTGTTAGTATTTTTTCAGGATAGTGAATATTCCTTCTTGCACAAGGGTGAAATGCTTACCACAAAGCAGGTACTATCCCACAGCTACTAATAAGCAGATTTTGGTCAAGGTTTTGAACTGCATCATGGCCAGAGGTGGCAGTTCTTTTTGACTCCCTCTGTGTGCAAGCTCCGGAAAAAAATATTCATGGAAAAAATGTTCCTGTAGTTCATCTTCAAAAACCCCCACCTTCTGGATAACCTCTATCATTTAAACACACTGCACCCAAAGAGCAGGGCTGTGCAGCCGGCTCCTTCAGCAAAGCACCCCCGGGATGGAGAAAAGGACTTTGCCTTGGTCTGTGCTCTGCCCAGTATCCTTCCTTTTTATTTGGCATTTTGAGATGACCTGAAGTTATTGACCTAATCAATGTATCTGACGGATCAGCCATGAGTTAGGTTCTTGAGAAATCACTCATTTACATTTACTCTTCAAAGAAGAAGAAAAAAGATTGTCTAGCTATTCTCCAGAAAACCAGCACAGAAGTTTGGGGTTTTTGTTTTTTAAGCAGATTTGATTTTTTAATTCTGTTTTCTGGAGAAAGTGGCACCTCTAAATACAGGTGAGTTTTCAGTAAAGCTCGCCTCACAGTCACAGAATCATAGAATCACAGAATAGTTTGGATTGGAAGAGACCTTCAAGATCCTCTAGTTCCAACCCCCTGCCATGGGCAGGGACACCTTCCACTAGACCAGGTTGCTCCAAGCCCCGTCCAACCTGGCCTTGAACACTTCCAGGGATGGGGCAGCCACAGCTTCTCTGGGCAACCTGTGCCAGGGCCTCACCACCCTCATGGGGAAGAATTTCTTCCTTAGATCTAATCTAAATCTCCCCTCTTTCAGTTTGAACCCATCACCCCTTGTCCTGTCACTCCAGGCCCTTGTCAAATGTCCCTCTCCAGCTTTCTTGGAGGCCCCTTCAGTTACTGGAGGGACGCAATAAGGTCTCCCCGGAGCCTTCTCTTCTCCAGGCTGAACAAGCCCAACTCTCTCAGCCTGTCTTCATAGCAGAGCTGCTCCAGCCCTCGGATCATCTTCGTGGACTCCTCTGGACTCACTCCAACAGGTCCATGTCCTTCTTGTGCTGGGACACACAGTTTAAGTAATAATCACACTGAACAGAGAGCAGTACGAATGCTTGGGTTTAGTTTGGGTGGAGGGACTGTGCCTTCCTCACTTCTCCCATTAGCTGTCCGGGCTGCACTAGAGACAGCTCAGATAGACCACCGACTTGCAGGCATGGTTTGACCACGGCCAGGACTCTCCTCTTCAGTAAAGCACGTGGAAGAAATCGTCCCTCTGTCACTATGATATTATTAAAAGTGCATTTACTTTCCGGGGAACAGACACATCCACATCCAGGCTGACAATCAGACGCGATCATTTCAGTGGGATCCTCACCTGAACACAAGACGTGGGCAGTGACGACGTCTCTACAGCGGATCCCTACAGCTCAGCCGTCTCGTGAGAGGCACAAAAGAGCGTGTGGGTATCTCCAAACCAGTGTTACACCAGTTTCTTCCCAGGAATCCATTTCAGGAGGAAGAGCTGGGCTGGACCAGCTGGCATCAGCGGATGGCTTCACTTCTCCGTGCTGTGGAGCACTCGCACATCCCACTGAAGTCAACGGGCTCTGCACTCGCTGACAGCCACGAAAATAAGACAGCTGGTCTTGCTGGCATTGAATTGTTAAAAAAAACAAAAGACAAGGACAAAAAAAAGAAAAAAAAATATGCACTCTTCTCCACTTTTGCATGGTTTTAAAGCAATTTTCCAAAACAGACATCACTGCGATGGCATCTTTGTTCAGGCTGTAAATCAGCAGTAAGGAGATGAAAATTCAATCCGAGGCTCTCGATAACACTACCCAAGAGAAGAAGATAAAGAGCAAAGGGAACCGGACCGCAGCCTCAGCCTTGCACTCCGGCAGATTTCAAAAGGATAACCATCAGAAAATGGGCCATTAAAGCGAAGTATCTGAGCGCCCGCTGACAGACGGGCACGCACCGCCCGACGACCCAGGGCCAAACTACCAGAAGTATCTCAGCGGTTCAGGAAAATGTCATGGCTAATCTCGAGGCAGATGAAGTATCTACAAGCAATAAGTAGGTTAGTGCCCCACGGTCCGGAGCCAGCAGCCAGTCACAAATGACCGGCACAAATTCAGGCACGAGGGGATGGAGAGCCCAAGCATCACTTTGATTTCAGAAATGTCCTCAGACAGCACGTATATGCTCCAAGACGATTTGGACGTTAAAGAGCAATACTAAATTGCTTTATTTAAAGTAATCTTTATGACAGGATAATGAATTAGAAAAATAAATAATTTGTCTAACACTCAACGAAGGTAAAATAGAGGATTTGGGGGCATGGAGCAGACGGAGCACAGAATTGCAATGGAATACAGAAGGACAGGAGCATCCAAGTCCCTGACGGCGCAAGTCAGCTATTTTAAAAGAGATTTTTGCGTACGTCGTGGGTATATTTGTGTGGACGTTCTTTGACCTCCTGTGACTTTTTTTTCCATGCAGCACGGGCTGTGTGGGGAGAACGGAGCGGAGAAGGGAGAGGATGAGACGGGCGAGAGCGGGAGACCAGAGGACGACCTCCCACAGTCCCCCTCCTCTCTTCATCCTTTTGTGTCTCCCATGGTTCAAGTACTAAATTCGGCCTAAGCTGGAGGGAAAGGATAGAAAGCGCCTAACAAATACTCTAAGGGAGAGAACGGCTCAATTGAATTTTCTCGTAACGTGGCAGAAAGCTGGCGAAGACCCGCTCCGCCCTCCAGCAGCGGCCCCCGGGGCACCCAGCTGCAAAGACAACCCCTGCTCTGCATTAAGATGATAAAATGAGAAAAAGCAAACTCGAGAGAAGGAGGAAAAAAAAAAAAAAAAAGCTGAAATAAACCAACAGGAATAATAACAGTGAAGAGAGGATCTTCAGATGAAAAATTAATGGCAGCTAGCTAACGGGCACTAGCACATTGCTGCAGGGCTCCCGCATGCTCGCGCGGGGACTTGCTCGAACAGAGAGGACGCAGAGGACGGTTGCAAAAAGGCATCGGGGAGATCTCAGAGTGTTAGGGAAGCAGATAGCATGAACAGGGAAGATTTTGATTAAAAAAACCCCAACGCCACCAACCCTCAAGCTCACTGGTGCTGACACTACACGACAAATTTTGAATTCACCAAAGTGGATCGGTTTTCTTTAGACTTCAGTCGAACCAGGGTTTTACCCTGCCAAAAATACCGACTGTAAATGCTTTGGAGGAAAAACATCACATATTAAAAGAAAAAGATAAATATTTCAAAGAACAAAGCAAATATAATTCCTTAATTCCCACTGAGGGAAATGTGTATAAGAGAAACAGAAGTATATCTACCAAGGATAATATTTGATTTATTCTAAGAAAACGTCTGTATTTCCAGCACAGCACTTGCCTTTCCCTTATAAGCTTCCTATGAGACCACGAGCTGGCCCTAACCTGCCCCAGTAACGCCTGTGACTGTCATTTACCATTCTGCTTTGATTTTTAAAATTAAAAGGACACTACCAATTGAACAGCACACATTTTAGTCCCAGCCAAACAGGCTTTAGTGTTGCTAATACTTCACAGTATAGAATGGAAAGAGAAAAAAGGAAAAATGTTTTTCCGGATTTCATTTTTCATCAGCACCTTGCGCTAACTGACCCAGGGTGGCCAGCTATGCAGTCAATGTCCCTATATATTTATTGGGGACATCAGAAAAACACAGCTTTAAGCCTGAAAAATATAACTGGCAACGTTCCTGTTAATGAGAGAGGGTGAGGGACAGGCCTCAGTGTATGAAATTGTTGTAAACTGATTCTTGAGCCTGATGAGATTTCGAGTAGATGCTTTCCTTTAAGTTTCCAGCACTCAGTGATTCGAGGCGTTGGGTATTTTCAGCATGGGCAGGTGCATCCATCCTGGAGGATGCAGGGAATGGAGCAGGAATCCTGCTGCCTCCCAGCTTGGGAAGCTATGAATCCCGTTCGTCAACATTGAACCTTTTCATATCGACATATTTTCCTCTGAAGTCTCCAAGGAAAGAGCCAAGGAGCTTGCCTGTAGGAGACCAGCCACCGTCCTCAAACGGGTAGGCAAGGCTTCGACCACCGGCCGGAGGCTATCGGCCAGCAAGGCTCATTCCCTGGGTAAAATAACAGCACGATTACTGCAAGGCTCTCCAGACAAAGAATTAGAGCATAAAATCACATTATTACTCCCCACGTGCGCATTTTTGAGGCTCATAGGTTTGTCTGGCAGAAGCTGCCCTTTCGGTGGGGGGAGGGCGGCAGTGGTAGAGCGCTAATTGATGAAGGCTGCGGTGTTAGGAGGAAGACTTAGGCCATGGGTGCTTGCTTCAGTGCTGGGTTATATTTTTGTTTAGAAATGAGCATAAAATGAATTGGCACACACCTCAAATGGGTAAAAATCTTACTTTTTGGTGTTTCTGCCAGGGACTGGGTTTTGCTCCTGAGATTACCGAGTTCCCTAGATGGCCCCCTTAAACTGAGAGTGTGAGAAGAGCTGGTGCTACAGCAAAGACAGGATGGTCTCTTATAGCTTTAAAACTCACCAAAGTAATGAAAATATTCATTTAAACTGTGCTGGCATACATCTCATTGAGATTAAAAGTGAATGACTGTCTTCAACTCACCAGTTAATCTTTCATTAGTTTAGGAAGACTGTTCTTCTGAAATATTTTAGATAGGTAGATTATTCTTGATCCCTATGTTTCTACTTCCACACTTGGCAATGAGCTTTGCTAATGTGTCCGTGTCATCGTACTCATCTGAGAGCTATTACCAAAAAACCTGACTGGCCAACCAAGACACCAAGCTCTCACAGATAACCCAACGCCCAGTACAACTGCCGGCAGTTATCGGCTTGAACCATGAGGAAGAACAAATGGTTTTGGAAAAAACCCAAGTAACTATTGGGAGCAAGGGTTCAGTAGCGCCCAGCATCCCTTAGCCACTGCTAGGGACGACCCAGTCGCAATGACTCCGGTGTCTGGCACAACAGCTACGGGTTCCAGGAAAATGGGGAGGAAAACTGCTGAATTCGAAGCATTTGTAAAGAGCACACAGGTCCCGCATGTGCCTCCACCAGTCCAGACGCTGGCTTATCACTCCACGATGGGTAACCACACAGTGAGGAACGGAACGGACATTAGAGGCACCGCCATGTCTTCCAGCCAACACACACACCGTTCAGCCAGTGAAAACTACACGGCGTTACTTGCTTGAGAATTTGCCTTCACACTGACAAAAAAAACCATTGTAGAGTGAAAACAGTTCACTAGCAAAATCACAGAATCATAGAATCGTTTAGGTTGGAAAGACCTCCAAGATCATCGAGTCCAACCGTTAACCCAGCACTGCCAAGGCCACCACTAACCCATGTCCCCAAGCGCCACATCTACACGGCTTTTCAATCCCTCCAGGGATGGGGACTCCCCCACTGCCCTGGGCAGCCTGTGCCAGGGCCTGACAGCCCTTTCGGGGAAGAAATGGTTCCCAATAGCCAACCTAACCCTCCCCTGGCGCAACTTGAGGCCGTTTCCCCTTGTCCTAGCAAATCCTGGCATTTTGGGATTGTGCAGGTAAAAGGAATACAATGAATCTGATTCCAAAGAAGTTTTCTAAAATAGGATTTTTGCTTGTTGCTTTATATGAATCCCACAGAGTTTCTAAGAAAAAAATTAAAATGGGAAGCTACAAACAATACACACTTCTGTCCCTTAGTCCAGTGCAAAAGGCCTTCCCTAGTAAAAAAGGATTAACGAAGCTATAAAATTTTAAACAGCAGAACACTGTTTAATTCAGCTAACAGGGCCACGGAGAAGAACCCAATACCCCGCAACTTCAAGTGTCTGCAATTTATTTTAAGATGATGCCCTTGTGGCAAAAGCATCCTGGCTTTCACGAAAGGCTGGACGGTAATTCTAATACGATTTCGGCTCGATGCTGCGCAGACCGCAGCGTGTACGGTGCCAAGGGCAAACAAGAAACACTGAGCCAGAAATTGCTGAACAGGTTTCCAGCAAGGATGTTCCCGCAAGGCTACACGAGGAATCGCACAGCTCCTACCGGGGACAGACGCTGGGATCGGACAGAAGGGACGATGCAGTGTCCAGCTCCTCAGATTCCGACCTCCTAAGGCACGGGGGAGAGGAAGGCAGGAGGTGGGAGACCCTCCGGCAGACCGAGCGGACACGGGCGGGTACGTGCGTGCCCCCGGGTTTGCTCGGGTCTGTCTTTAATTCAGTAACACCAGCGAAGCTCCAAAGAAAGGGAAAGCTGTGGTCACGCTGGTAGCTAACGATTATAACCTACGTAATTATGGGTTGATTGGCTTGACGTTGCTCTTGGCCAGAAGCACTGAAGGTGTGACACAAGGCTGGATAAGTAAATACTTGAAGATTGGCTCGTTAATTAATGCAATATGTTATGGTGAAAAAACTCCACAAAACAGAACAACATAAAATCAATATTCAAAACCGTCTTCGCGCAGTGGTGGGATCAGAACTGGGTAAAAGTAACTACGTCAACATAGTGCCATTAGTAGCTTTGTTTAGTACTACCCGGTGTTATGATAACCAATTTAAATAGTATCTCACAAATTATATATACAGCATTGTCAAGCCAGCACCATAAACTATGGACAGACAGATTTCACGATGTAACTTAAGCAAGGAATCATGCAAGGATGCCTATCCGCCCCTTTTAAACACGCTGATTAAACAGCTGCAAGAATTTAACGTGGATGAAACACAATATTGTTTCCCTTACTTAAAAAAACCTCTTTGGACGGCAACTTTTGCGAACAATTCAGCCCGAGGCAGCCACCAGCATAGCAAAATGCAGCGCAAGTGGCTGAAGGTTGCCAAAGGTACAAGCCGCTGAAGATAAAATGTTATGCCAAGCCTTGTCAGGTAACCTCAATTACGGGCAATCGCAGCTCCCGCTGTAGCACCAGCCCTTCCGACAGCAACGCAAGGGCTCGCGTGATCCATCTCTTGCACGCTGGGAACCTGGAAAACACAGAGTTCAACCTCCCCTGCCTTGAAGAGACCCAAGTTGCTGTGAAAAAGGCGTCCCCGGGGTGGCCCGGGCTGGCAGGAGCCGCGATGCGACCCAGGGAGGGCTCCGGGTCTGCCCCCGCGGAGGGGGACCCTCCCTGCGCTTACCCGGCGCCTTCCTCCAGCCCTCACATCCTTCCTCCACCTCCGCGGAGGCTTCGCAATAGTCAGTGCCATTCATGACATTTTCCGCACCTATTTTTTTTTTTCTTCCTATTTGCTTCCAGCCTTGGCAGGGTTTTACCGACACGCTGCCTGCAATGTACTTTTTGTTGCTCTTTGGATATGATGTGCACTATCAACCACTGAATAAAATACACCGATAGTGAAGCTGTGAGTAGCATGAACTCAACTTTGCTTTCCCACAAATACAATTTTGCCTGTATGTTCTTATTTATTTTTAAGACAGTAGCAGGTTAAATCTGCCTCAGATTGGCCCACCCGACATAAATCAACCTCCCTTTCCACATGTGATTTATTTTGCTTGCATCTTCTCAAATCTGGCTCAAAATATAAATGCAGTAAAAACAGGTTTTGCAAACTCTAGGGCCAGGATAAATCTTTTCATCCAGGCTGTTTTTAATACCGTGCTGAAAACCTTTCTCTTAGCATACCAATGCTTCTCTGCAGCCCCTGCAACGTGAGCGTTGCAGCACGCTGCTACTACATGAAAACCTGGAAATAAAACCAACTGAAAATGGACTACAACAACTCCCATTATTCCACCCAAAAAAAAAGCTCTCCACCATCATCAGATTCCTGCCACTGGGTTATTTATTTGGCTTTTTTTCTCCATGCAATGTGTCAAAGAAGTGACCCTTTTCTTTGCTGTATTCACATTCCCGGTGAAAGGCAAGACTCGTTTTTAACCACTTCGTCATTTTTCCTCTACGCGTTTTCAGTTCCCCAGTGCTTCAACTTCATCTGTCCTGATGAGACTTGGGACCAGAACACAGCTTCTGCTCTTTCCCGAGAGCAGTTTCAACTCCACGTGTCAAAGAATATATTTACTAAATATGTCGGTTTTAACCTCAAAACACTGAGGGATGCACTGAAGTCACAACCCAAAGTGTTACTTTCAGCATCCTTAACCCAACCATACAGCATCAATTCGCATAACGGCATAAACCAAAACCGAGCAAGGCACACAGAGGGATGCGAGGCAGTACATCATAAAACCATTTTAGCACTAATTTTCAGTTATGTGCCTTGCTTTGGCATGGTAATAAATCACAGAAAGCCACTCAGATTGCCCTAGTCTTGGCAAAATAATTGCCTTAGAATAGGTTTCCACAGTCTTGAGCCCAAAGTGCGATGAACAGTAAATTGAACTGCATTTACTTATTTGAGGAAAAAGACTCTTTCTCTGGTTTCTTTTGCAGCTACATTCTGGATTAAACTCCAAAGATTTGGAGAAGTCGTTGGCTGTGAAAATACCTCCATGCAAGTGCTGGATGATAAGTCAGCCAAAGGCTTGATTATGTTTTGGAAGACACAGAGCCATCAGTCATCGGGGTACTCGCTGCCTTCCCCCACGCTTGTGCTGTGCACTGCTGGCCCCACGCGATCCCTGCCAGCAAGAGGCCACTCAACGAAGTCCAAAAGAGAAAAAAAAAGGTATCTACACGAAAACAGGCCCATGATTTTTCCTATACAACCAAATTTTACTGAAAAACACTGGGGAGTTGAATCGAATTGTTTCCTTTATTCCCAGGACAGATGTGTATGGAGGGTCTACCCTGATACCCAGGTCTTGGTCAGAGCAGGGTCCCTGAGAGGTGCTCTGCGGCTCTTCCATGAGAATCACAGAATCACAGAAGGGTTTGGGTTGGAAGGGACCTTTCAAGGCCATCTAGTCCCACCCCCTGCCATGGGCAGGGACATCCTCAACCAGATCAGGTTGCCCAGAGCCCCGTCCAGCCTGAGCTGGAATGTTTCCAGGGATGGGGCATCTCCCACCTCTCTGGGCAACCTGGGCCAGGGCCTCACCACCCTCAGTGTGAAAAACTTCTTCCTTATCTCTAGCCTAAGTACCTGCCCTTTCTTACATCATTAAGCACCTGCCCTTTCTGCTGGCAGCAGTGAAGCCGATACCAACACCCATTTTCCTAAACCACGGCAGGGTTCGGGGAGCTGCCAGGCTGCCAGCAACCCCAAAAGCAAAACCTCGTTTCGATCTGATTGCAGCTGGAGCCAAGTTGGTTAAACAAGAATAAAATCCCAACGAAGATGGGGGATCTTTCCTTTTTAGATAGCTCTCCTCTACGTATCCTGCATTTCTTGTTTGTGGGTTTCTTTTCCCATCATTCCTCTTCAAGCAGCTGACGGGAGGGATTTGGGGCTAGAACAGGGCTACTGCTCCGAGATCCTTAGGGAGGCTGGGGCTGCTCGACCTCCGGAGAGAGCCCACACAGCGGGGTGGCTGCACACCCCTCGCAGCTGGTGCAGAGGAACAGGGGGTTCCCGACCTTGGGAGGAGATGGTTCGTGCAATAGAGATGCTTTTTTCCCTCCAATGATTCTAAAAAATGCCTGGACAACCAGCCTAGAGGGATGGGGAACATACAGCTGGTGTGACCCCAGCGACCACAGGACCTCAGCTTGGGCACAACCTCTGCTGCAGGCACAGGGTGTTTCCAGGATTGGGGAGATGAGTCTTCAAGCCATCGTAACTCATTTCCCATAGAAGAAAAATCAAGACTTGCATCCTGAAAACTCAGTTCAACATTCAGATCCAAGATACTAAAGATAAAAGACATACAAAGTTTGTCTCCATCCAGTGCATTAATTACGAAACATGGGTAGATCATGGCAGGGGGTCCACATCCTCCCGAGCCTGTGATCTTGTGTACTAAGCTCACAAAGTTCTTTCCTTTTCGAGAAAAGAAATTTGCTGCCTGATGACTCTCTCAGGCCTCTCTCAAAAACATACTGACAGATGCCTGCAGAGAAGGGATATTTACATTTTACACGTAAAAATCTTTAGCCTCAAACCACTGAAATAAGCTAAATCTCCTATTTTGTTACCAGCCTCCCCAGAATCCAAACCAGATGCCTTAAGCCATGATTCGACTTCGAAGGATATACCCCTTGGGTAATTCGTTAGTTGAAGCAGGAATAGCGTTACCCAACGGCACGCAAACCTGCGGCACGCTCAGTCCATCGTCCCGGCGCACCGAGACATCGCCGAGCCTACCTGTCACGAGGAAGCTGCACCGGCCAGCGCCCGCTTCGTTGATGATGTTGCAGTTGTAGATGCCGTAGCTGTCGCGGGAGAGGCTGCTGACCGTGTACTCGGTGGAGTCCTGCACGTCGAACTGGCCGGTGCGCAGCAGCTTGCTGCCCAGGCGCCACTCGTAGGTGAGGACCCGGGTGGGATATGCCCTCAGGACCCGGCAGCTCATGGTGATGCTCCGGCCTTGGCCTTGCCGAATCTCCAGGAAGGTGGGTTCCACGGCAGGGGGGTCTGCGGGAGAGAGGAAGGGAGAGCAGGAGCTCTGTAAGCGACTTAGTGTGAGAGACAGAGTTAAGCAGCCACTGCTGAAAGGCGAGAGCACGGCAGCATGACCCGGCATCCACGAGAGGGGAACTCGGTAACGGTGAGTATACAGCCTCAATAGATACCCATCAGGTAGGAACAGAAAGGCGCACACCCGAAGCGTTGCGTTCTGCTTATTGACCTTTCCTGCTGAGCACTTAAAGACGCTGTGCTGCTTCACCGACGTTGTCACTCGAGGTGCAGCCCAAGAGGCTCAGCCCTCCCGAGCCTCGCAGCGGAACCGCGGGCTCTGACACATGGTGCTTGCTGGAAGAGGGAGGGGGAGAACCATAGAATCATAGAATTGTTCTGGTTGGAAGAGAACTCCAAGATCATCGGGTCCAACCATTAACCCAGCACTACCAAGTCCCCCGTTAAATCATATCCCTTAGGGCCTCATCTAAACGCCTTTTGAATACCCCCAGAGATGGGGACTCCACCACCTCCCTGGGCAGCCTGTGCCAGGGCCCGACAACCCTTTCGGTGAAGAAATTTTTACGAATGTCCAATCTAAACCTCCCCTGGCGCAACTTGAGGCCATTTCCTCTTGTCCTGTCGTCTGTTACTAGGGAGAAGAGTCCGACCCCCATCTCTCTACAACCTCCTTAAAAAGAAAAAGAGATGAAAGCCTCAGCTCGGTGGAGGTGAAGTGCACAAGGCAACAACGACCCTGGCACGGAGGGGAGGCAGCGACTCTGCGTTCGGGGGGGGACGTAACTTTGCAGTGACAGAAGATGGATCAGGGAAGCAGCACAGACACCCCCCACCGCCCCGGCAGCTGCCTTCAGGCTTCAACAAATATATAACATTATGTTTATCTTTTCTATCCACTCAGGTGGTAGGTTTGATATTCCAGTAAGCGCAGAATGGGCCATTTTCCCATAACTTGAATTAAACTGCATTTTAAATAATTTAGATTTGTAGCTACAGACTCTGACAGACTTTTGATTCCAGCAAAATAGAAAATAAATAAAATATAGCCCAGATACAGTGTATGCAAAAACCTAACTGCACCCTCCCATTTGCCTTTTGATAACTTAATCATTGCAGAAGAGTAAGGGCAACCTGGACAGAATAACGTTGGCACTCGGCTCTTGTCAGCACAGCCATTTAGATCAGGTTATGTGCACGAAAAACATGCACGTGTTTGCAATTGGGTGCAAAACAGCAAGTGACAAGACATTCTCGCTCTTTAAAACACACAGCTCATTTTTTAGCCCACGAGAAGGAAGAAATCCTGAAAGCCTCCTGTGCCGGTAAGATCCATGAAATCTTTGCAGCCATATAGAAAGAGCTGTCTCACAGACATAACACATAAAACCGTAAAATCCCTGATGAGCTCTGCGAGAGAATGATCTTCACAGAGTCCATGCCGTGCTCCTTCCAGAAGGAGCTCTCTTTCCCCATTATCTTGCCAAGAGCATCTTGGCCTCAGGTTCTTCATTGATTGGTATCTCCAACACAGACACCAATAACCTTCAGATTCTTGATATTTAATTCCCTACATAATGGAAGCTGTAAACAGATTCCCTCAGCTCCTGTAAATTAGGAACCATGCCTGCACGTGTACTGCTGCTCGCCATCTCTTGCTTAGACAGGAATCCAGCTAATCACAGAGTACTTGAAATTAAGGCAAATTTTGGAGTCTGTCATATTAAGAGAACATTGCTTAGAGCTCATGACATCCAGCTGTCGTATTGGCAGCTCATTGCAATAATCACCATTTTACCCGAGTTTGGAATTACTGGGAGAGGACTACCACGATTTGGCAGGACGGTGAGCAGAGAGGCAGGAGTGGTGAACGGCATCAGCGGCGGGACACGGGGCTCAGTGGTACAGGACGATGAAATGGCAGATATTAACTCTGAGGACAACCGCCTCTGACTGAGATTCCCCCAAAAATGACTGACGAAGAAGAGATGATGTGGAAACTACATACTCAAAACCCCATTGATCCCAGCCTGACCTTTCCTCTTCATAGATTAAATATCATATGGCTTTGTATAATTTTGAAGCCAGATTCTTAACTGGTACGTGGACTGCAGTACAGGTAACTGCAAATAAAAGACCAGGAATCCCAAATCCTCAATACCAGAAGCCTTCTTTCCATTGATAATATCTCCCAATTTTGTGTCATCAGAAAATTTCATCACAGCATGACTATTCTTTGTGCCCAGGTACAGAATAAAAATAAAAAAGAAGATAAAATTCATGAGAAATTCCACTAGTCTCTCTCTCCAGCCTGACGTTTGCCCTTTCAACACAACCCAACAGTGTCTTCATCTCCCCTCACTGTACAATCTCCCCAAACTATTCTGCTTCGCTAATAGTTTCCCAAGGCAGCAGCTTTGCAGGGAATTGTTGGCTTAAAGAGAAGAGCTGTTCTTGGGAAAGAAAATGTGCCAGACCTCAGCTCTCTTCTAAGGGAGAGCCGTTCAGCTAGTCAGGTCTGCCTTTCAGACTCGTCTTCTCCTCTAACCACCCTGTCTTACAACTGTTCGTGCTTTCCAAATACCTTCTAAATCATGATATATAACTGATATCAGAGAAATTATGAATCAAATTTACTAATATTTACTATCGTCCAGCCATTTCTCCGCCCTGAGAAGTACGCTCTCCAGGTTTTCCTTCCATTTCAGCCGTGATAATTCCGTATCCATAACCTCTTCAGCCCTATTGCCTTTGCCCTCTGCAGCCAGCACCACAATATACTTTTCAATCCAGGTAAAACTGTCACCAACTTTGAGCTGGACACGGATTAGCCTATAAAATAAGGATAATCAAACAGCATCTGCCTGACAGTGCTCCTGGCCCAGCATCCTCGGCCGGTCCCGAGCGCCAGGGCAGGAGGGAGAGCCCGGAGGGTGCTGGAGAGCTCTGGGACAGGACCCTTCCGAAAGCTCCGTGTGTTAAATAACAGCCTTTCATACATGGTTTTACTATCATTTTCTCCCATCGCTTCTGAAGCCCATTTAGCGTTTGAACACCCAAAACTTGTCTACAATTCGTAACAAGTCTCTGTTCACCTCTCCGCGGCAGCTCTGCTTTAATGACTCTGAGCATATATTGGTATTCAGTCCCCTCGTTCTTTTTCCCGTGGTTTATTTACTTATAAGATACTTTAGCCTTATAAATAGCTTTTAAATGAAAGTTTCCCCTGCCTTTAAGGTCAAAATAGTCTTTAAAATCCAGAATTTCCATCTATCCACGAATAGATGATACCCAGTGACAGAAAAAGAAAATTAACTTTGGTTGCTCATTTCAGAGTTACACTTCTGCAGGTAATAACTTTAATGGAAAAGGAAAGGGATGATAAAAACTACAATATATGACAGTAGCCAGAGCTAACACTTTATTTTTCTATTTTTTTGTTTTTACAAGGTAGTGGCTTCCCAGCTAGCGAAGGTGCCAGTGTCTCGGGCGTCTTCTGAGAGAAACGATGCTCAGAAGGAAACACACTCTGTAGCTGTTTGGAACTTCTATGTGCTTAATTCATTTGCATTAGCTCTCCCCCAAGGCTTCAGCAATTTGATTTAATTTACTTTGCTGTACTTATTCCTATCTTTCATAATTCTAGTATTAGTTTTTGAAAAATATATGGAAAAGCTGCAAAGGGAGTATAGTTCATTCTCTTAAACAATTATCTTTGGGAAGTAAACAGTCTGAAGTTAAAACAGGCTTTATATTAATGTTTAATGAATTTTTTAGCCTATGTACATTCATGTCTGAAGGATTATAAAAGGGAAAACGAAGGCTCCCTAGCTAGCGAGAGAAATGGCAGCAAGGATGCTTGCTTGTTTTAAACCAGACAGCTGCTCTTCACAGTGTGGATCATATCGTGGTCTTTATTGCAAGATTTGTTAAGGAGAAAACATACCCTTCAGTGAATTTATTTTGACTGCATGGCCTCGAGCAGAGACTTTACCTGCTGATTTGGTTTATCCAATTTGCATTCTAGCCTAAGCAGATTAATTAGTTTCTCTCTCCCAGCTCTAGCAACAGGAATAAATAAGAAAAGCTGATGCCTCTGCTTCAGCTCCTATTGCATTCGTGGCCACTTGTTATTTGACTCACCCAAAAGGCATCTTACTCCGGCGACAATCTGCGTCAGCTACAGAGGAGCAGTAACCTGTAACTGCTCTCGGGGCAGGAGTTGCACCACAGAAAACAAGGCCAGTAAATGATAAATCGGGGCAGGTAACACCATTTTCGCGGGGGGCTGAGGGTCTCGGTGGGGGGACCAGCTCGGGACGGACCGGGCGAGGCGGGCGGTGGGACTCACGCCCTCCCGGCCGGGGAGCGGGGCCGAGCCACGCAGCTCGCCCACCGCCTACTGAAACCGCCGGCGAAGCCGAGACGATTTAAGCAAGCCCTGTTTCCGATATCTGATTGAAACATACTGCAAATTACTTTATTGCCTGAGGGGTGTGCAGCGGAAGGTCAGTCATCCTGGTTGAAAAAGGCAGCCTTTCGTCTTTCCTTTTCTTTTTTTTAAGTTATTGAGGGCATGTTTGCCTGTGAGGGAAAGTTACTTGCTAGGATTTGTATTCTGCCTGGTAATGAAGGCCTGGGCTAGGCAGTCAATTTTATTTTTTTTATTTTGTGTCTACGCCGGAGCCTCTGATATATCACGCCCAGGCTCTGAAGATTACTCTCAGGAAAATTCTGTGGCATTTCTTCAACTTCCAGCAGAGGCAGCACTTCATCTCCCAGGCCACAGCAGCCAGTAGTTTATAGGTTACAAAGCAGATATTGCATATTATGTTGTTGGCAATGGGGCTTGTGTGCTTTTATAACAAAAAAAAATGATTCATTAATATATATGTAAGTACACCAGAATTAGATGCATGGCAGTCTGCTGTCTGATATGTGCTTATATAGATCAACAGGGTCAATATAACATATATAATGCCTATTAAATATTTTAATGGGTTTTACCTTCCTCCAATACCATTTGTTCTGAGCCTAAAAATAAAGGAAGGCTGTGTACTTGCGTTTGACATACAGCTCTGCAGACTTCTCAGCAAAGCTGCTCGGAGGAGCCGCACTCCTGGAGCCCCCGTAGCAGACGCTCAGTAGACTTGATGGTAAAGCTCTGTTTTTCCTTTTTTTTTTTTTTAATTGTAACAAGGTACCTCAGCAAAAGCTCTTAAAAAACATCCCAGGCTCCCACGGATTAGGGTGCACAGGTGTGGGTGGGGGGCTTCTGGCGTACGAGTCAAGGATTTGGAGACAGGGGATGCAGGGAGAGGAGAGCTGCTGAGTTCGCGGTGCCCGGGATGTCACGGGCTGCTGGTGCGGGCTCCCCAGGACACGTGGGCTCACCTTCACGGGCAGCACGGCAGGCTGCAACGCCGGCGGGGTTTAACGGCTGGGGGTTTAAACCTGGCTCTGGCTAATCTGCTGCAGAAGAATACCGCAATATCCATAAATCCATAATAAAACCCACGCACGCAATTAATTCCTCAGTTACAAAGGAAAACTCAGTTCCTAATGAAGTCCAGTCTAATGGAGCCTAATCAAGCGTTGCCTTTCAGGAAGATCTTGGAGCTGCTGTGGATGTTTCTGTGAGAACAGCTCAGTGTTCATGAAGGGTGCAACCAGCCGGCAGTATCCTGAGCGAACTGAAAGGACGGGACCCCGTGAATCATAGAATCATAGAATTGTTCTGGTTGGAAGAGACCTCCAAGATCATCGGGTCCAACCATTAACCCAGCATTACCAAGTCCCCTACTAAATCGTATCCCTTAGGGCCTCATCCAAACGTCTTTTGAATCCCTCCAGGGATGGTGAAGCTATCGTGCAGCAGGTTTAAGGCAAACGTCGGGAACTATTCCTTCAGACAAAGTACTGCGGCCATTTGGACAACTCATTGCCATTTTTGGTTCTGGAGGTTAAAGGCCCGAACGGAGCCAGAACAGAGTCAGAGCCGGCCGGGCACAACACGCCTACGAGCGGCTGTTGAAAGCGGCGCTGGGAATACAGCCTCCAGCAGATCGCTGGATGCTGGAACACGCTGGGGAGAGATCGCTCTATTCATCTGCACTGCAGGACTCATTACGATGCTGGCAAAGCCTTACACGATTTCCACCCCTCCGCAGTTGTTATTCCCACGTCTCTCCATCCTCCAGCTGTTCTTTCCGGGCACCTCCAGCTAGTCTGAGGATTATTTTCATATGCAATTGAAAGCTAAAATGAAATGGCACTTTAAGCTTTCCCGGTCCCGACTTGGTTTTATTTAACAGAGTAGAAAACAAAACAGCACCAAAAAATAAATTCCAATCAGCTTCCCGGCTACCACGGAGTCGCAGCCAGACTGACGGCCGGGCTGGAGAGCGTACCCACTCCAACAGTGCTCCCTGCCAAGGGATTTGTATAAATACTCAACCGCGACCACTAAACCGCTCTCCACCCGGCTCTGCCGTGACAAACTACCCACTAAAACCCCTCCGATGGCAAAGGATGCGCCAAGCTGCGCGGCCGGGCGCCGACGGCCGCTCTGCCCGCGGAATCCACCCTGCCAGCCGTGCAAATGGTGGAAGCACTACGCAAGTCTAGACAGGTAAATCATTTAGTCTTTGCAACTCTTAAGTGATTTACAGGCTGCCGTTATCCCCTTGTATAGGCAGGGCACGATCTCCGTGAAAACGCCTCTAACAACTTCCAGAAGCGGCTGGGTAACGGAGCATCCCAACCTCAATCTGTCTGTATCTTTTTAAAGATAAATGAACACTGTATTTTTCTAGATAAATAAAAATCATAGATGCACACATTTTAAAAAAAAAAATCCCTATAAACCATAAATAGCTTTACAGTTTAAAGCTAACTAGTGTGGGGTTTGGTGGCAGAACGGAGCTTACGGGACATAACATTCCCTTGGCTCCCACAGAGTCCTGTGGAAAAGAAGTGTATGTATACTTAAATAAATGAGAAAAATAAGCATGGGCTCTCTTTTGTGAAGATGTTGAGAGAACCTAAAAATGCTGAAGAGTTAGCCAAAAAAGAATCATGAAAATACTCTTTTGAGGCAACGGGAAACCTCCTACAGTGCTGGCCTTACAGACCTTGCTCGGTCTTTTAACCAGACAGAAAATTCAAAGGAATTTGACTGGATTGTAAAAGTACACTTTGGAATTTATGTATTTCTGGAATCAAACTCGTGGTTTTACTTAGCTTCTGAGTTGGATGTGGAGGTGACTGAGCAAAACCTGATGGCCAGGACTAGATGGCCAGAGAGCTTTAGGAAACTCGAGTACATAATGACTGTGATCCCCATGAAAATGACAACAGTAATTTTCCAGCCAAAGCTCGGAGACAGATATTACAACCTCAGGTAATGGATTTATTTCACTGAAATGAAAACATTATGTCCAGAAACAGAAAAAAGTCATTTGCACATCTACCCGTAAATCAAAATAGAATTGTAAAACCAACCTGGAACCGTGCATTCACGAACCACCCTGTGCACAGAAAACGACCAGTGGCGTGCCAAGGGGAATCTCTATTTGCACGGAAATTCGCTTTCCACATGTGACACCACCAAAGATTTCTGAACTTTTTGGACCAAGAGACAACCACGGAGCCTCGGCGTTTCTCCTCGGCACGGTCGGGCAGGAGCAGTGCTAGGGACGGGAGGGGACGTGCTGCTGGGGACCTCCGGTGCTCCTGCCTGCCTGTGGGACCATCACTGTCACACAGAGCAGGGGTAAATGAGTCATCTTGCTGAAGCACACCTCTGATAATTAGAGCTAATTAGGAAATTGCTGCATCTCGAGTGCTGGGTTCAGTTCTGGGCCCCTCACCCCAAGACAGACACTGAGGGGCTGGAGCGTGTCCAGAGACGGGCAACGGAGCTGGGGAAGGGTCTGGAGCACAAGTGCTGTGAGGAGCGGCTGAGGGACCTGGGGGGGTTTGGCCTGGAGAAAAGGAGGCTGAGGGGAGACCTTCTCGCTCTCTGCAACTCCCCGAAAGGAGGTTGGAGCCAGGGGGGGTCGGTCTCTTCTCCCAAGGAACAGGCGACAGGACGAGAGGAACCGGCCTCAAGTTGCGCCAGGGGAGGTTTAGGTTGGATCTTGGGAACCATTTCTTCCCCGAAAGGGCTGTCAGGCCCTGGCACAGGCTGCCCAGGGCAGTGGTGGAGTCCCCATCCCTGGAGGGATTGAAAAGCCGTGTAGATGTGGCGCTTGGGGACATGGGTTAGTGGTGGCCTTGGCAGTGCTGGGTTAACGGTTGGACTCGATGGTCTTAAAGGTCTTTCCAACCTAAACCATTCTGTGATTCTGTGATAAGCAACACCTAGACCAACAAATGGAGGAGGGAACGTCCACCACATTTACAGTATTTATCAATCATTGCTTTTATAATCTGCCACTGGCACTTGAAAAATACCCTAATAGGCAATTTTTAAAAATCCCTACCTCCCACAAATTACTGTATTCCCATCAGTCCTTAGAAAACATTTCCTATGTAGGAAACATCTCGGTACTCAGGGCAGGTGCCCGGCTGGCACGAACAGCCAGGGCGTGTGGGTTTCATCAGAGATACAGCTACGGATGCCACTGGGCATCTGCCCCAGCTCTTGTTCAATTTCTGCTTTCTTCCCCAGAAATCCTCGTGAGTAGTTTTCAGAGATCCTTTTCGTGTTGTGGGACTATTGAAAAATACTTAAATAATCTTTATTTGCAAACAAAAAGGGAAAGGGAAGATCGATGCCTGTGGTAGAACTATTTCAGGTACATTTGCATTACGATAAAATCTGATTAATATAAAAAAATAGGTCTATTTTTAAATAAATAAATCGCCAACATTTAAACTTAAAAAAACCCCAAACAAACATAGAAAACTAAATAGATCACTTAAATCCTGCAAACCGGGCAGCGAGCGTGCCGAGTCCTGCATCAGCTGCGCCAGCGCTTCTGCTTTGCTGTCAGGTCCGTCTCCCCAGCTCCCGAATCCATCTGCATTCCCTCTCCCGTGGTTGCACTCCCGTTGCAAACTCCCTGGGGCAGGACCCGCTTCAGGGAGTAACACGGCAGTCGCCCACACAGCACGACACCGCCGCGGCAGCGACTACAACGACCCGGGAACACGCGAATCAATGAAATATGACAGCACGAACAAGTACCAAAATATTTTCCTCCGAGCCTAGCAATACTCCGTGTTGCCAAATTCAGTTTATAAGCGGTAATTGCTCTGGAAAAAGGAGAACAAGAGAGGTGCGTTGCCTGAGCACGCACGGATCTCTGCAAGCCAGGAGGAGGAAGCTGAGGATTATATTGCAGCCACTCAGGTAATTGGATCTATTTATTTTAGGTTATAGTGGTAAATTTATCAGTCCTACCCGTGTACAAAGGGTCAGACAAACACAAATCTACTTTTATTCTCTAGCTTTTTTAAAAAAAAAAAGAAAAAAAATAGCTTTTTCTCCTAATGAAGCTGAACTTCTGCAGAGGATGCCTGCTGTCGCTCGCAGAGGCTGCTTTAATTGACAAATAAATTAAGCCTTTGAGCAAATGCCCTTCTAGCAATTCTGGAGGCAGAGAGGACTGTTTAGGTCTCGCCCCGAAAGCGCAGGGGGCACATTCACGCATCTCCTCGCCGTGAACGAGGTCAGGGATGGGCAACGCTCTGCCCAAGCTGCAATTTAAGGGTGATGCTCTGAGCCTCTCCTCGGCTCCTCCATGGTGCCACTTCCAGAATCATGGAATCGTTTAGGCTGGAAGAGACCTCCAAGATCATCGAGTCCAACCGTTACCCCAGCACTGCCCAGGCCACCACTAACCCATGTCCCCAAGCACCACATCTACACGTCTTTTCAATCCCTCCAGGGATGGGGACTCCACCACTGCCCTGGGCAGCCTGTGCCAGGGCCTGACAGCCCTTTCGGGGAAGAAATGGTTCCCAATAGCCAACCTAAACCTCCCCTGGCGCAACTTGAGGCCGTTTCCTCTCGTCCTGTCGCCCGTTCCTTGGGAGAAGAGACCGACCCCCCCTGGCTCCAACCTCCTTTCAGGGAGTTGCAGAGGGCGAGAAGGTCTCCCCTCAGCCTCCTGTTCTCCAGGCCAAACGAATTGTGTGGGGAAAATAATATATGGTGCACATATCAACTACTTCCCCCCCCCCCCCCCCCATTGTAAAATTAATGTTAAATAGCAGTTTTCATTGGTAGTGGTCAATAAGAACTGTCTTCAACATATCTGAATGGAAAATTGACTTTCCCTAAACGATTTTCTTTTTCATGAAACTGCTATTTCCTTCTTAGAAAGCCAGGATCAGCTGAAGCTCATCAGTTTCCAATTAGTTTTCAGCCAATCTTGGTTAAAACCAATAGTGATTTTGTTACTGAACGCTTGAACACTTCTAACAACAGATTCTCACAGCAAAAAACTCGCCGTTTTCTGCTCCAGGACTCTTGACAGTATAAATTAGACACGGCACGTGGGGATGGCATTCAGCGAGAGCTGCAGAGGTGAAAGAGGACCCAAGCTCACAGCAGCGAAAGGTCACAGGAGGCACAAATCGCCAGCAGGCGCCTTTTCAGGTGCTTTTCATGCTCCCTTTAATACACTAAAGCTGAAATCACAGCAGCCTGCTGGGGAAGCTGCACTGACACCGCCATGTCGCATTAAACCTGTCTGGCATCCTAGAGGATGTAACAGGGTAAAATCAGCAAGAAAAAGGACATTTCTTAAATTTATCATTCCTGTCCCGACTTCCAGCCGGCGTCGAGAAGGAGATACCTCTCGGGGGACGTCTGGCAGAGCCAAGTTTCAGCCGCGAGCGAGCCGTGACCCCCTCAGAGCGCCGGGGGATGCTCCCGACAGAGCTGGGAGACAAACCCACCTATTATAGGGCCACTGTTATAGAGACGCGCCAGGGGATAATTTCGGTTAGCGCCATTTAGCGCAGGGAGGAGGCGATCTCTCCTCCTGGACGCAGACAACACCTGCGTGAAGAGGTCAGAAGACTTGACACGGGTGGGTTTTATTCCTGGCACACAGGGCTTTGGACTTGGCCTTATCCGCAGGACGGAGGTCGACTCTCAGGCTTCACCCAGACAGGGCGCAGCAGGCACCAGACTTAAGATTTTGATGGAAGCTAAAGTCTTCCAGCTAATCGAAACTTCAGACCTAACAAGGTCTAAATTTTAAGTTGGATGGATTTTGAGTTAGGTAGATTTCAGTGTGTGTATATATATATATATATATGAATTTTTTTGCATTGGCTGCAGCAGCGCATGTCAGTGCACGGTTTGCAGAAGGATTTACAATTGCAGAAGCCTAGTCGCCACTCTCGAGAATTTGGTAACTTTGATTTTGCGGTTCAAATTGCACCTGCCGGCTGCAGACATTTGCTGGGATTTTCCTGGCTGATGCCTCTGTCCCGGATTGGCTTCTTGATGGGACAATAAATTTTCTGAAAATACTCACCAAGCAGCAAGCGTCACACAGGAGCTCTGAGTTTTATAAGATTAAATATTTGTGCTAAAACACGTGAAACTTTTGCAAGTGAAAAATATTCAAATGAGTAAACAAACAAGAAATAACTTAGGAGTAAAGCTGCAACATTAATTTTTCCCACATATCTGCAAATCATTATTCGCTTTATTTGACTAGCTGTAGCGAGAATGTGATTGTTGAATAATGATGAGCTTCTTTAAAAAGCCATGAAACGGGTAGAATCCACAATCTTTCAATAGCGTCTACTCTGCTGATGATCTGTTATGGGCTGTGCTGCTATTCCTTATATTTTGGGAAACGACAATTGTAATGTCTGAAAATATAAATCTTGAACAATACAATTTTTATGTTACGAGACATCGCGAAGGAAGCAATGTCTTCACCCTTGCCAGCTGTCCCTCCCTCTGCACAGGCAAGGGGCACCCGAATTTGTCTCTCCGCTCCGCAGGACCGAGGAACGTCCGTGGAGAAGCAGGGACCCACCGGTGACGCCCTCGCAGCCGGCACGCTTTGCAGGGAGCTACCTGGGAAAAACACCGCGCTCCTTTTAAAGCGTTTTTCAGCTGAAGAGATATCGCACACAAGCATCGTCTGCCAACTTTGCCGGTAGGTCTGAGCCGTGGTTAGTTTTGCTAGCCATGCACTTGGCCTCGAAGTGTTTTATGGGCCCATAAAAGAGACTGCAATCCCACCACAACGCTGCGATGCAAAACAAAAGCTGCATGTCCCCGTAGCGCGCAGCCATCGCTGCAAGCCATGGAGCTGCCTCTGCTCGGGGCTGCTCCCCACCAGCAGCCGACGGTCATAAATCAGGACATTTGTGGATGAACGAGTTGAGAAAAAAACCCAAAATTGCACTGAAGATCTGTCAAACCCCAGGAAGCTTGTTTTAAATTCAGATACGGGGGAAAGATTTCCATATCTGTCTCTCGTTCTCCCTGGAGCCGACGTCCCGCAGGTACGGAAGGGCTGACCTACACGGAGATCCACTCAAAGCAACACCCGAAAGAAGTCCTACCAGAACCGGCTTCCCACTGCATCTCTGTGCGGTCTCGTCACATCTCAGTCCCCCAGACCAGCCCTACCCAAACTGCTGTTGATAAAACCATCCCGTTCCCTGCTGCTGAAACGATGTTGTTTCCCCTATTCAAACCCCTTCACAGGCCTCCTGGATATTTAATCAGCGAATACAAGCGCCTTGGCTGGGGAGAAACTCAAGATTTGATGTGACTTCAAAGAAACTGGTAACATAACTGCGTGATTAGACATGGGAACTGTTATTATTTCAGTACCAGACTCACTGTCTCTGTTTCCAGAGCTCTACTTGCTTATATTCCCTGCTCTTCGAGATCTGCCCTTCCAGTTATTAGGAGGAACTTTCTCCTCAAATCTCAAAAAAAAGAAAGAAGAAGCCCTGCTGCCTTGCCAAGACCCGAAAGGTCTCTGCTTCTCCTTGCTGGGCCAGCTCATCATAATATTTCAGAGGTATATTTTCAGAAATCCTTGCAGGAAAAGTCCTACCAAGTGTTGCAAAAGTGTGACTTTTTAAAAATGTTTTTTTCTGACTTTGGAAGATAATTTAATCTCTCTCTTCCAGAATTTTTTTTAGGTAGGTTAAGATAAAAACTGAAATACAAACAAAAGTCACATAAACATGAAAGAACTAATGGAAATAGCGGATATTGTTTATTAAAACACATTGGTTTAACTCCTATTAATTCCTATATGCTTTTCCAAGAGATTAATAAATAAACATTCAGGTAGTCTATGGAAAAATGTTAATTTTAGAACGAAGAGACCCCTAATTCACACATATTATTTGTCTCCTTACAAAGTCATCTGGAAAATAACTCCAAGATTTAAAGATTTCACTATTAAATATTATACTGCTTCAATCAAAAATCCCTAGTAGTTAATTGCAAGGAAGAGTTTTCACAGTGGTAAAAGAAAACTGCCACATGAAAGGCTAAAGAAAACTTTAACACACTTTAGCACTTACATACCCAAACAACATCTAATATTCCCTTAGCATTTGCTGTCTGCTGTATCAAGCAACCCTCTCAAAAGCCTCATGGTAAATATTGACAAAGACCTTCTTCCGCCTGGTGCCTTTGAACCGGGGCGCTCCGCTCTCCTCCCTCGGGATCCAGACAGGGATGCTCCGCCCTCGCCCTTTCCTGGACTCACTCATACCAGTTCCCTGGAAATATTTAGCAGCAAAATCAATTTTTTTTTACGCCACCCAGTCCCACAAGAAGCACTTCAGCATTTGCAGGATCGGGCCCTATACTATGGAACAACCGGTACGGAGCGGAGAGGAGGACGCCCTGCCCCGCAGCCCTCCCCAGAAACCACCCCTCTGAAAAGCAACCGCGAAGAAATGGCACAGACCAGGGGAGCTATCACAAACTGGGGAAGAATCACGTGTAGATGTGGCGCTTGGGGACATGGGTTAGTGGTGGCCTTGGCAGTGCTGGGTTAATGGTTGGACTCGATGATCTTGGAGGTCTCTTCCAACCAAAATGATTCTATGATTGTGGCTCTCTTTCTCCCTTGAGTTCCTCCTTACCACCCTGGGCCAAAAAAGAAATGGCAAAGGAACAGGCTATGGAGTAGGAAAAATGATTCCTGCATTTTGGCTAAATCCCCCAAATAGAAAGCTGCCTGTGAGAGGTACCAGAGTTACTCCGCACTCGGATACTGGAAGGATGGTTGCTGCTCACTGAAGTTAGGATGACGGCCAAATCCTTCAAATTTTATTGCAACTCACTAGCCACAGCATGAGCTGATGGCGCATAGTGGAATAGTGTTTAGAACCAGATTTGCCAAGAGAACTTTTATGCAGATGGTGATGAGGCTTTTTTGTAGCCTTAACAATCCATGAATATAAACTCTTCCCCTCGGAACTATCATCGCATTTCAGAACTATTATTCTCACAGGAGCTACGTTGGAGCATTGTTATTGCTCAGCTACAGCCAGTAGCGCTACCGCGCTTTGCACCAGCCCAGGAAAAGCGCCATGAGGCTCATGTTGCTTTGCATTTACCAAAAACACTCTGCAGCATTCACACAAGAGCCTAACACATTTCAACAAGTGCCTTTTGAAAAGTGCCTTGTGCTTGGCTTTTGGATAAAAGTAAATGAAAGAAAGGCCAAATAAGACAAGTAAATAGCATCAATTCTAGATTTGTGTGACTTCAAACAAAAGTGAAGTTCTGCCATTGTCCTTCAAGCGCTGGCACACAAACAAAAGTTCAGGACTAGAGCAGCAAATCATTCACAACAGCATGTACTTTATAATGAAATCTTACAGAGCAATTTGCTAGTAATTTATGTCATGTAGCAGCCAGAATCAACCACTTATGTTTAATTTCCAACAAATTAGAATTGTCCAGGGTAGTAATTCTACCTGCGAAGCGATTCCTTTTAAGGTAGCACACGTATGTAGGCATAAATACACGGTCATTGGAATCCCATTCCTACAGAAACCCCCGTGGCAGCAAGAGCGTTTTATTTGTGCTTCGGGTAATAGATCCTCTTCGGTGAATGAAGATATGCAAATTTCTATCATTGTGAAGATACATTACAAGAATTAAAATGCAATGCCTGCATGAAAATTAAATGGGGTATAAAAATAGCTGCGACTGGTTCTTTCTAATGACTTCTATGACAGATGTAGGCATGATTAATGACGATGCAATAATGCCTTGGCTGAACTTAATCACTAACACATCAGTTAATATTGACAAAGAGGAAATGAATGATACAGAGGCATCTACACCCAGAATCCCTAGAACAGAGTGCATATTAAGTACTTCGGGAGGCTTAGCAAAGGCAGAGGTGATACGTCATTCACGGCGTTGGATCCAACTCGCCTGCATGACTGCTCAACGGGAGTCCTGCTGAGCTCTCGACATCAACCATGGTCCTGGCGATTTCTTAGTCATCTGGTGGCTAATAAATCCTCCAGGAATCAATCCTGACTTTGTCACTTTTTTTTTGTTCATGTGTAGCTAAAATATTTAGATGCATGAAATACGCTGGGACCCTTGAGTCTACAAAGTGTCTGGACATGTTCTGAGGTCCAAGGGATTCAACGACAGAAGGGACAATTGCAAGTAGCTGCTGTGGCCCCATGCCTCCGGCATTTAACTCCAGCATTTTCACATCAGACCCGTATCTCGACTCTGGGCTGGAAGACACAGACTTTTGCAGAAGACATCCCAGCTTAATTTAAAGATTTCTGAGAATGAACATGACTCCAGAACCATATTTCAGTTTCCAAGTGATTAAGAAAATACATTTCATTTCTGGATCTTCCTCTATTTGCTTTCGCAAATTGTATACTCAAAAAGTTACATATAGAGTACAACCTATTCATGTACTTTATTTTCTTGAATAAATTAAATGGAATTAGCTTTTCAAGTCTCGCATGGCAAGGCAGTTTTTCCAGCGCTCGAATAGAAGACCCAGGTCCCTTGCCAGGTGTACGCCCTAACGCTGCACCCCCTAACATCGCACCGCAGAGCCGATGGGCACACGCAGCCTGAGGAGGGATGTCACTGCGGGAGCAGGACACAGGGTGACTTCAATTAACTTCCACGGGAAGCACAGCCTGAACGGTTTGATCAACGATCAGGAAGGAGGCATGAACCTTGCATTTGTAAAGAGGACACACAACACAAGGGTTTATTGAAAATGAAATAACAAAGGAGATGATGCAGTCATACCTAGAGCTAGGTCAACCGGCAAGCTGGGCTTGTTCAACCAAATTGCAAGCTTCTGTTCAAAAGCAGAATTGCAAAGTTCTACACCAGCACCTGCTGGAGAGCAACAAGGCGTGGTGCAAATAGCCTGGGCTTTGTACTGCTGCCAACCACAGGTCTGTTCTGGGGCGGCAGAGCCATTGGGAAAGACCTTTTCATCAAGAGGGCAGCGCAGCACTGGGACAAGCACCCATGGAGGTTGTGCAGTCCCCCTTGGAGGTTTCGAAACTTGGATGGAAAAGTCATGGTTCATCTGGTCTAGTATTGGTGACAGAGCTGTTCCAGTGTCTCTGAAAAGTGCCGGCCTTATCTACAGAACGGAGGCTGCAGAAGCAACGGAGACATCGCCGTGCACAAGCAGGTCACCCTGCGCTCCTGGCGCAGCAACGAGCGGCTGGGGAAGCAGATGGAGGGAGGGAGGAAGGGCACACACCTCTGCGGGCAACGCCAGCCACACCGGCTTGCAAACACTCCTACTGTCGATGCATTTAAAGGGTTGTTAGGGGAGAGTCTAAGGAAGAGCCAGGACACGGATCTGATGGAGAGACAAAATGGCTTACCAGAAGGAGAAAACCATAGAGTTTGATCTGTTTAACTTCTCGAAGCAGGGATAAAGAAGTGACTGGTGGCACCCTATAAACACATCCACACCGTGAAAACGCGGCGTCCTACAAGGGCACTCAAATACACAGGAAGGGATGGCGAAACAGGGAAGAACCGGTGAGAGATGTGTACGGGCAAATTCAAGGTAGACATAAGACATGGATTTTAACAGTAAGGCTGTTAAAACCACAAAGGAAGCAATGGATTCACTGTTTTTTGTCATCATCAGGCTGAGCAATTGACGTAAGTCATTGGTACAAACAGTGGCATCAAGGCCAGCAGCATACAGGAACCCTGACCAAATGATTTAACTGGGCATTTTAAACACCGCACCCCATTCCTGCAACTGCTCCCGGAGCTCTTTGCAGTTTTCCAGCTGGAGGCAGGGGAGCCGCAGCCCGGCAGAGCCTCGGCCATCCCCTAACTACAGACGTGCCACCAGCCACAGCGCCGGCGTGGCTCAGCCATCCCAGGGGGACCTTCATCCCCCGAGGAGTGTGGGAGCACGGGCTCCCAGCGATGCTGCCGCTGCCTTGCCGGGGCCACCCCGTCGCAGCCGTGGCCACGCATCGCCCAGGCTGGGCCGGACTCCCCGGGACGTGACGGAGAAGGATGCTACCGCCTCAGGCACCAAACGCAACAGGGGTAAATCTGAAAAAAACCAGGCAAGGAGAGGAGGCAGAGTAAAGACATGCCGAGCAGGGAGCAGAGCACATCTGGAAACACCTGGGGGAGATTTCTGCACTATGTTTTGCAATAAAAAGCATTTTTTACCTGGACAGGGGAGGCAAATAGATGTTCTAGGGAGAGCAGAAAATATAGAAATGTGAACATAAAACAAGTGTATGGACTTAAAACAACCCAGGAAATTTTTTTACTGCTGCTCTGGACGGTGTTTGCAGCAACCTTTATTTGGCTTGAAACAGATATCAGTTTCTTCACCCACATGTTTTATTTCTCTTGTGGACAAGGTCACTTTATAACCAAATGGGGTTTTCTTCTGTTGATTTGTAGCAAAGAATTACCAATAAGAAAACAAATTTATTTATTTCTCTGTCAAGGCTGACTCTGTCCTTGGGAGACTTTGGGCCGTTTCACGTGCGAAAGTCATAGCATTAAGCTACATTACGCTCGTACCTTTGGGCCAGGTTGGGCTTTCATCTGCTTTGGAGGCTGGGACACATAACAAACATCAGGGACTACAGCCGCACCGAAGTGGACTGAACTGGCCCTACTTCTTAAGCAGCCAAGGTCAATGCTTTTAAATTCAGAGGTCAGGGATTTAAACCCTGGAGACGGCTCAGCCTGGGACTCTGTTACGGCCACGGAAAATGAGAGGGAATAGGCTTCGAGCTGGAGGGCAAATTGTCTCGCAGGTTACAAAAGACAACTTCTGGCAAGTTTAAAAGAAAATAGAAGAAAATAATTAGTGTCAGAAGAGAACAGCTCAGAGACACACCAGCAGGACAGGGGCAAAACGGGAATTTATTAGAGCAAGGCTCTTCTCAGCCCAGCCAGCCACGTCTCCCCTGGACCACTCCTCAGGGCCTCCTCAGCGGCAGGAGCAGGACAAGGTGTCCTGGGCTGAGGCAGAAGGACCAGTTTTGGGCGTGTTTACCCTGTTTGAATGAGATGCCCTATGTTTAGGAAAACTTAAATGGTGGCACACAAACGGGAAGAGGTGGAGAGATGATGTGTTTGGTGCCTACAGCTCATGGGAGAGAAGCTTAAATCTGCTCTCTGCAGTCCTACCGCAGGAATGACACTGCTGAGCACTGAGGATACTGAACTGCAGCAGCACATCTTAGCGACCAGGGGAATGAATCACTTTCCCACTCCACTTAAAATTCCTTGAAAACTGGCCATAGGACACCCTCAGTCAAGCACTTCAGAAGAAGAGATGGAAAATCCCTTCCACTCCTGCCAAAACACCTCAGATCCCGTCTGCTTTGTTGATCACGCTTGTTCTTCGAGGTGTACAATGGGTAGAAATCCTTGGGCAGAAGAGGGAAAGGCATTGCAAATGAAGGCTACAAAGATCATAGAATCATAGAATCGTTTTGTTTGGAAGAGACCTCCAAGATCATCGAGTCCAACCGTTAACCCAGCACTGCCAAGGCCACCACTAACCCATGTCCCCAAGCGCCACATCTACATGGCTTTTCAATCCCTCCAGGGATGGGGACTCCACCACTGCCCTGGGCAGCCTGTGCCAGGGCCTGACAGCCCTTTCGGGGAAGAAATGGTTCCCAAGATCCAACCTAAACCTCCCCTGGCGCAACTTGAGGCCGTTTCCCCTTGTCCTGTCGCCTGTTCCTTGGGAGAAGAGACCGACCCCACCTGGCTCCAACCTCCTTTCAGGGAGTTGCAGAGGGCAATGGTTTTACAGGATGAAAGGGGAAAACACTTCCTCCCACAGGCATGCAGATGTAGTCTGAATTTCTTTTTCCTTTTTTCTTTACTTGGGCAAAACTGTTCGGTACCTTCACTGAAAACTGGGGATTCATTTCTACGTCCAGCTTCATGGGAGTACCGACACTTACAACTTTTTTCCAGATGTAGCTGAATCTCTGCCTACCCCACTCAAACCCTTCACTCAGTAATATCTTGATAATTGCTGCCTAGGCTGCTCCAGCAGCATGAGTTGAATTTTCCGACAAGTAACTGAAAAATAAACAGGTCTGAGAAGGCGAAGGGCAGCCCTGGGTCTGCAACAGGGATTTGCAGGGCATGAACTGGAGATCAGGATCTTGCGGTGGGTCCCGGAGCGACCTCCGTACAAAGCAGGTCCTGCGACCGGTGGAGGCTGCGGGCAACGGCAGCGCACGGGGGCATGATGGAGATCCCCGGACGGGAGCGACCCGGGGCACCTCCCGCAGCAAGCGCGGCACAGCAGACGTTTCTAACCGCAGCCTCATGCATCGGCGCAAAAACCTGTCCTCTAAACTGCAGGGTCCCTCCTTAATCCAGCAAAACGATCAGCGCACGTGCTGGTTTCCTCTCCCACTGCTCTGCAGCCCTGGCAGCTGAATGTCAAAGCGGCTCAGCGATGGCTTACTAACAGCCCAGAACGTCCATGTGCTGAGAAAACAAGCATCAGGGACAAGATGGGCTGGAGTAGTTTCCTGGCCTGAAAGGGGAAAGGATGCTCTTCTCCCCCTACACACCATATCTTGCATCTTCCTGCCAACACTTTCCTCTTTCTAAGGCCTCTAAGAAACGAATATCATTTATCATTTTATTGTTTATCATCGTAAACAAATTGAATATCAGATCGGTAGAGGCTACACCACTTTTATAATTAAACCCATTCTCTTTCCGCCCTTTCACCTGATCTGGAAGATACAGAACAGTCCAGCACGGCTCACTGTGCCCGCGGGGGCCTGCCAGGGAGTACGGATCCCAAGCTGAAGGAGAAACGCTCTCCTTCCAGGCAGCGTGGAAGAAAAAGCTTCTTTTAAATCAACTTCCAGGCTTGTGCAGTTCTTACAGCAAGCGCT
The DNA here is from genome assembly GCA_009819775.1 of Phoenicopterus ruber ruber. NCBI lineage: Eukaryota > Metazoa > Chordata > Aves > Phoenicopteriformes > Phoenicopteridae > Phoenicopterus > Phoenicopterus ruber. The sequence goes on from CM020219.1 coordinate 2,110,067, forward strand.
CCGAACGATACTAATCTATGAGTTTCTTTCAAAGCACGTGGATAAATGCTCTGGTAAACCAGATTACTGCTCCAGGACGGGCTGCAATCAATAACCGCGTAAAGTAGGCAACGGCGATCGTGAGAGCGTGCGGAGGGATGAGGCTAGCCGCCAGCGCTCAATTCACCGGCCCGTATCGAGCCAGCAGGGCAGAAAGGCAGCTGCCTCAAAGATATTAAGTTCATACAATTTTAATGAAAAAAAAGTTGCTAGAGAAAGAATCAAGATCCTATTAACATCCTCACTGACGGGAAGATTGAAGCGTGAGGTTGGCTTTATTAGCCACGGGAGGACGCAGATGGCATCGCAGTGGACTCAACACCGCATCGTAAGCGCAGCTACCGCTGTAAAGCATCTTTATTAAATAAAATACAAGCTGGAGATGCACCCAAAGGAAGCTGCACTGCTTCTTCCCCTCCTCAGGAACTGTCTTATACTTTTAATTTGACTATACATCACTCACCCCCGGCTTTTACTTCTTCTGCTATCCCGAACCTCCATTTCCTACCGACAGCTCCTTAGTCCCGTGCCAGCTACATGGACACGAAACCGGAGCGAACCCTATTCCCGTCCTACCCCTGTTCCTCTCCCCCAAGGTTCGATGTGGATGCGTGGAACAGTTCAATTATCTCCGCACCCCTGGAAGGTCCCCACTAATACCACTGTGGCATTTACTGAAAGGGAGGAAATCATCATCTCGAGATGTCACCGCTGTTTAACTCCTCAAAGCGATTTCTTAATGTAATTGCGTTTTCTTAAGGACAAAGACAATTTTGTGATGCCACTGAGCCGGCTTTCGGAGAGGCTGCGTTACGGGCTGCTGTAACTCTGAGATAGCACCTAATTAATGGGCCTGCCCAGAAGACAACGGCTCCCTGCCCAGAAAAAATGCTGCGTTTTGAGGCTGGTGTTTGCTCTATGTCAGAATGAAAAATGATGGAAAATGACGGCCTTTTAACACTTTGAAGATTATAACACTCATGGGAAACAAACAAATAAAACCACCTTGACCCCCAAACCTAGGAGGATGTTTCAATACCTGTATGTTGATTCCGAGCAAAATTCAGGCATCTATTTCTGAAAATTTGGTTCAGCCACTTGCATCCACCTCCAATAATTCAGGTTTGAATAGCTCTTTTTTCTTTGTTTGAAAGGATCTTACCAGAACAACCATTTTGGCTCTGGCACTGCCTTTACGTGTACATCAAGATCGCAAGAGCCCAGGTTCACCAAGCTGCTGGGTCTAGACACCAAACTAGAAGCAGCAGTTCTAGCTTGTATAAATACTTATTAATTACACTGTTCAGAAAAAGTGCCCAGTAATGAGGGATCAAATCTGCTCTCTAAACCGAGTAAAGCATGGACTTAAAAATCCTAGTCTTTGACACTGCATGCAAATGTCCTAACCATTACCCCATGGTTTGGTGTGAGTCTTTCTGGAACAGTATTGGAAAAAAAATCAAAACAAACCCAAGCAAAACCAACCCAGAAATCAGTGTCTAAAGCTTTTGTGACACATTAATCCACCGTCAGTCTTTGCTTTGACAAGATAGCTCGCTGAAAACATCATATTAGATCATCTAATGAGCTGGGGGCTATGACAGCTCCGCTTGTGATTTTGAACATACCATAATTCAATTGAAAAACAAAACACAACACGCACTGCAGAAAATGTATCTGCTGCCCTCCCTAATGAAATGTCAGGCTCCCTAAAAATAAAACAAAGCAAATGCAATCACGATACATACACCGGGTAGTCCTAAGAACTGCACTATCCATTAACGATCATTACTACCAAGAGGAAAATAAGTCAGTGCTGACGGGTATATACAACAGGTCTGCCCAACAAACCAACCAGTTGCTGGACTTGGGTCACTTTTGCTGACCTGTGTGCGTGCTTTGGCAAGCACAGACACGAGAGAAAGCAGGAATACAACAACAAAACCTCCCCAAACCGCTTCCTTCCCTTACTCACCTGAGGGATTCAAAAGGGAGAAAACTATTTCAAAGGATGAAACATTGACAGAGAGCCCCAGCGACGGAGGCAGCAAACGACACAGGCGACAGCAATGGGGTAAATCAGCCCCCACAGAGGAAAGCTGGAGATCCTGGACAGGGGACAGCAAACGGCCGCCAGCGCCGGCACGTGAACCACCTACCCAGCTGCACCCAGCTCTGCGGACAGGCTCGATGCCACCATCTCCAGCCCCTCGCACGCAAACCTGGGTCCACCAGGTCATAGAATCATAGAATTGTTCTGGTTGGAAGAGACCTCCAAGATCATCGGTTCCAACCATTAAAGGTCTGCGAGAACAAGGTGCAGAAATAGAGAAAGCGAGCGGAATAAATCTTGTAAGCTGAGATTTCTGTACATCAGTGCCTACTGCATTCACAGAATCCCAGGATGTCCGGGGTGGGAAGGGACCTCTGGAGACCCTCCAGCCCAACCCCTGCCAGAGCAGGGTCACCCAGCGCAGGCTGCACAGGGCCGCGTCCAGGCGGGTTGGAATCTCTCCAGAGAAGGAGACTCCACAACTCCTGACTCAAAGACTGAGATTGAAAAATAGACTTTGAACAACTTTCCCCCATGATGAGAAATGCCGTTGCACAAAATTAAGGCCACAGTGTTTGCTGGATGCTGCCTCTTTCAGACACCCCCTTCCCTGCGTTGCCTCCAGGTTGGCCAGCGAATGGGCAAGCGCAACACGGGAAGAAAGGACGTTCCACCTTCCCACCCACCTCTGGCTCTTAGGGACACTGAGCGACGAAGAGCCAGGAAAAAACATCAGATGCCATGCAGAAATAACAACAACAACACTTGAACCCAAATATTCCAACGGCGCAGCCGGGCAGGTACGAGTCACCCACCCTCCTACATTGATGTCTCCCCAAAACAGCCTCATCTCACACCACGGTGCCTCCCGCCCTCCGTGAGGATGCGGAAAGGGATTCGGTTGCTGTGATGCTACGGCAGGAGAGCAGCATCACCCCAAAGCCAAGCACCCACGGCAGGAGGGGGCAGCGGGGCCCCTGCCAGTGCCACCCCGCCCGAGCAGCGTGCCCCAAACCCCGGCCACGGGGCAGCACCACGAGTGGCCCCGGGGAAAGAAAGAGTTACGAGCTCCCAAAAAGAAACGAGCACGCAATATCCCGTGTCCGAAATGTGGCTGAGGCCAAATGACTCCGCGTTTTAATGGCCAGCATTAAAACGGGGACTTGCTCTGAAGTGAAACCACCGTGAGCGGATCTGCCGTGATGCAAGAGCACGAGAGCCTGGGTTTGAGAGGTCGTTTGTATTTTCCTGGAGCTTATCGCTGTGAATAATTTAATCCCCATTGGGAAGACTGCTAATAAGACACTGCCTTTGGAACGAAACAGGCTTTGCTTGTGAAACTTGGGCCTGGATTTGTATTCGGATTCAATTTCAAATAAATAAATAATTGCACAAACAAATAAATAAATAAATGCATAAATAAAGAATATAGCCTCTGTTTCCGGGGCTGTTTTTTTGACTGCTGTGTCCAGCAATTTTATGCAGAAGGGAATAAAGTCCAACATTTAATTGTTTTCCACTTCCCACGTGATTCCATGAAATTTTATGTTATTTCTTCTAGGTCTGTTTTTTTTTCCCAATGTTTTACACATAATTGCCTTTTTGTTTTCAGTAAATCTATATATTGCTACGCTCCTTCTTCCAGCTGTTTCCTCTACTGTTCTAGTTCATCTACCCCCTCAACCAATTTAATCAAGCTCTGTTTTATCTCCAAAATTGAATTTTCAAGGTTATTGAAGAAATGTCTTTTTCTCTGTTTTCATTTCCTCTCTGAACCACACCAGGGCTTGTGTTGGATGTATTTTGGGGCTCTGCCTAGTTAGTGGTATTGCTGGGTTTATTCTACCTCATTGCTATGAAAAATTCACCGGCACATCCCTCCTGAATGCCCTTCGCTTTTCCCACCATTCTACTCCACGACTCTTGCCTCTCTTTTCCGCTAGAGATGCATCGGCCAAACCACAAGTCCATTACACAGATACCAACTATCTTCCATGATTTGTAACTGGAAGGGAGAACATCCCATTTCGATCCATACCATTACACCCAGCTGATCTGCATTATCCCATTTTGAAAGACTAGATACTGCGTAATTTCAGTGAATTTGAAAGTGTAGCAGATATTAATTAACTGGATCATAACACGTTCAAACCCTCTCAAACCCTCTGGGCAAGTGTAACCTTTCTCGATCGTAAGATGAGAACAGACTTTTATCAAACGTCTTTATCTTACTTAAATAATACAAATAAACCTTACTAATAAACTCGGGCCTATTAGGTTAGCCCACGGTGTTTGATTCTCCACCACTGGAACCAGAAGTACAACAGGTTCCCTGGAAGGGACCAGCATTTTGTATGCACTTTGTACCTGGCAGACGCGTTGCACGCCTGCAGAAGCAGGGAGGAACGACGCCTTTGATATTTCTGATCATTTCTGTAGAAAGCCCCTCATTTCTTGCAGCTTTTCCAACTGGAACATCTTATCTTATTTACAAGTGTTTCACAAGCTTCTCCTCTAAAACAGGCGCTGCGCGCAGGAGCATGAGGACGTACGACTATGAGAGCCACCTAGGCTATAAACCGTCCGACAAACCTCACTGCCGTCATGATTAAAAATCTGCATGTATTTATGGCCGATTTATATCTACGTATTCTTGCATCAACGTTGGCTTTTAGAGCTTTAAGCAGTTATTTTCCCTCTCTGTCAGCCCCATGGTGGACATTCAGAGCGCAATTACATCCCCAGTCTTCCCTCAGGAAGATGAAGCGTGGCAAATTATTACAGCCTCCTCCCGTAACATCAAATCCTGCTCCGCACATGTTCTGTTTTGAGTCCAGCCATCATGAACGAGCACTCAAATGCACAGACGAAGCCTCGATGCTGCCTTACGGAGAGGCTCGGAGGGACACTTGTCTTTACATTGGGCATACACCTGCCGGTGCATCCCAGGATCAGGTTTTCATGCCAGCAACACCTCAGTGATCCCTACACCAAGTACCTGCTACCATCCACGCCAAACACTAACGAACAACCCACGTAAGCAATACATTTGCCTGCCCAAGAACAGCAGCTTTCATGTGAACCTTTGCATTTCTGAAATCACCAAGGTCCTTTCTAGATGAGAACTCTATTTTCCTCTACACGAGCAATACCTCCCAGGCAGGTTCCTGTTTCGGCAGAATGATGTAGGTTCAGCATTTGTCTGCTGCTGGGCTTTGACTGATTTTACTTCTGAGAATCAGAAGTAAAAGCTTGGATAAAGTGCAAGAATAGTGTAGATAAATTGCTTCTGGCTACCCCAGGACGGCTTCGGTGAGTAACTGGAACTGCTCTGGGGCACGTGGACCTTATTACATGGCATCAGCAACTTCCGTCAGAACGTGCCCATCTTTTGTGCCATGGCCATCACCGAGACATTAAACATAACTGTCCCCAGGACTGCTTTTTGAGGAGTTCCTCCCTTTAGTGTAATATTTCTCTTTCAAAAACTATCTGTCGCTGCTCTTCTCTGAGCCAGACCTTTCAGTCACTTGTTAGACACACCTGAACTCACTGTTTCTACCAAGAAAAACACAGTTTTGTTGAGTTAATACAAATGGATATTCCACATCTCCCTTGCCTCAAAATTAATTTAATTTATCAATCTAAAATGACCAACTCTTCTTATATCATCAATCTTTGTCAAACTGATGTTACAGTTTGCACTACTTTAACTTCTTAAGTTATATTTTCCTTTGATGGTTTTGCAGAAAGTTGAAGTCAGGACTGTCCTCACTTGGATCATATTTATTTTACTTCATCTGTAATACAGGGACTACCTTTGCCATTCTCCGCATCTGACTCAAACACTAGTTTGGAAACTTTGCTGCAGGACCTGAGACCTCATGAATCAGCTCTTGCAGAAATCTGGACACCCCAAATGCCTCATCCAAGCAAAATTCAACTCCAAAAGTAAAGCTTCATGAGTCTTACTCTGGGAATTTCTCCTTTCACATTCTTACTGACATTATTCATCCTGTTTTGCCTTCCTGAGATAGTGCCATCCAATACTGAAGACTATTTCCAAGTATTGACTTATTTTTGGACATGCTTAGATGATTTTGAGCTCTACCTCACCCTTATTATCTGGATCCAGTACGTGCAGACATGAAGACCCTTTGAGTCCCATGTTTTCTTATCCTATGCAAGGCTCAACTCCAAAACAGACCCTGGCCTCTCTCTCCTCATCCGGGCATTTTTGAACCTCCGACATAACTTACTTTGCTGAACCTCCCCTATAAACCGCCTCCCATGAGCCAAAGCCATCTTAAAGCAGCCATAGACCCACTTGTGGTGGGAATCCCTTCCAACTATACTTTAAGTCCCATTACAGGATTGGCAGCCAGCCCACCTAAGAATCCTAATAACTAAAATTCAGAGGAATTGCAGTTCAATCACAGTTTTCCGAGACTACACAATGGAAACAGCACCACCACCATAAAGTCAGCACATTTGCATTACAGTAGAAGGACTAAGCTCCTCTGCATCCCATGAGGATTCAACATCAACCTAAAAATAATCCCCTGATGAAGCAAGTCACTGCATGAACAGCAGAAGTGATGAAACCTGTTTCTCTTGCACTTTCTTCTCTTCTTTTCCGTATGGATTCTCTGGTGCCCAAAGTAGCTTCTGCAATGGTTTTGAAGCGGGGAAACAGATAAAGTCTCTGTATTCTGTACCACCATCTATTTTAATATAACGTGCATGCTTGAGCTTTTTAGTTCTCCATCACTAGGAATAAGTCAGTAAAAACGGCATACCAGACCTAGAAAGGTCAGTGAAGCCACAATTTTCCTCCCTCCAATAACACCAACGACATCAGACTTGGAAAAATCCTGAAGCAGCTGCAACTAATGGGGAAATACTGTCTGTGGACACCTGCAGTACAGAATACTTCCACAGATTAATCAGAAGCTGGATGGAGGTATGGGTATGCACACAAAGTGGACGCTGGCCCCAAAGGATCACTCATCCCCTCACAGCAAATGCAGCGAAGAGCAGCGAGCGTGCTCTCCTCCCCACAAAACGCCCCTCGTCCAGCAAGGCGAAGCTGTAACCTCAAACCTGTACCCTCAGCCTCTCCACGCGTGCTCGGCATGCCAACCACGCTCATCCGGGACCACAGCGCACGGCACAGCACTCGGGGGAGTGCACGAGGTATGGCCTCAGGTACCCCAAGGGATAAAGATGATGTTACCATACATACATGCGCGATGGCAACATACACGTACCAGCACACAGAGCGCTCTGAGGTAGTTGAGAACTGGGCGCATTTTTTAGCTAGGAGCAATCAGCAAGTGTATGTTGTTGAATTTCAGTCTGATGGGCGCTGATTATACATCAGACATGGATAATTTTTTTCTGAGAAGCCCTTCTTGATTTGAAAAGAAAATCAAGGCGGCCCTTAAAAGTAGCCATAAACTGCTAATTTCCTCCTTTTGCAAAAGAAAAAAAAAAATGCAACTATCAAAATTTCTTTTCAAGGAGGCTTTACGAAGGACTAGTCCCAGACTAAACAATATCCCAAGGGGCACAAAGTTTTGAGATGGGTCACGGCAATCATCCTGCATAATACGTCTAAGAGGAATAAGCTGCTATTTACCAATTTTCAGAAACAAAGGGGTGTGAGCTCCTGTGAAGGCGTGTGATTAGTTGATTAGTGAGATACGTCTGGATATGTACAGATTTGTTCCGTGTGAGTGTCCAACGTGGCACGAACGGCACAACCCAGGGAAGATGTTTCTCATTCATTTCTGGAGATCGCTTAACATCGGTGTTCCTGTTCCCGCTTGCCTCTTCCCAGTCAGCACGTCCACACGCTGCCTACATGCCGCAGCACATCAACGTTTTGATCCAGGATCAAACTCTCATGGGTTAGACCGAGCGCCTCAAAGACACGCTAAGATGAAAATCACAATTGAAAGGTCATAGGCTCATAGCTCCATATGGCTCAGTAATTACGAGGTGTATGCAGGAGAATCACCGCGAAGGAGGGCGTCAACGATCTTTCTAAAAACTTTTCATCTCATAACTGATGTGACCTGGGGAGAGGGAGCACAGCCAAGAGATCAGGCTGCTTTTGTTTCTGGTTCTAAGTCTTCATTTTTTCAACCAACAAATTCAGTCTGGTCAAATGTAGGTCCAACAGGACCAGGCTGCCACATTCAAAACCATGAGCTCAAAAATTAGCAAGCCAGGTAATATTTTAAAGAGAATCACAGGTTTGATTACACCTGGCCTAATTAACAGCCAAGTCAGAAGTCCAGCAAGGATTCAAATTAATTTCTTCAAGGCAAATATTAATTTAACTGTTGACTTGTGGGACCAAATTCCCTTCTGGCTTATATGAACAAAACACCAAAATCACTGGAGCTATCTCCATGTTCACCACTAGAAAATATGGCTTTTGCATCTTAAAGATAGACACCAGAGCAGCAGAAAATGGCTTAAAATAAACTCATTCTAGGTTGATGATATTAAATTAAATAGGATGTTTTTTCCAGCCAGGATTTATTTCGCTTTGTTCTTTTGAGACGTAAATCTTCTGGTCCAAAGAAAATGTAAGTACAATTGTGGCTGCGCTAAGTAATGGCCACGCTAAAGAAATTCAGGGACAAATTCAGAAGTAGATATGACCAAAATATAGGAGGCCTCTGTGGATGTCTGAGCTTATTGTAAAGTAATTTTGTCTTCTTTCTCCTCTAATCCATTACAGACAGGAGACAGTTTGCTCTCTTAATGAAGCTGAAAACAATAAATATACAATAACTAGAACTCACACCAGTGTTGCCTCTTTCATATTGAGCTTTGATACTCAAAATACAGCAAGAGCATACAAGATATTTGTGAATAAAACTAGTGGCTTTCTTCAAACAGGCTTGTAATGTGAGTAATTAGGAAAATAAATCAGTCGGCTAACTGCCGTGTGGGCTTTACGCTCCAACACGTCACTTCGGTTGAGAATTTCCAGCTCAGGCAGTCAGACACTAAGAACTAAAATGGCAAAAAGCACCATTAACTGGGCATATGGACAGGCTGCACCTCACACTCGGGCAACACAACCCCGCGAAGAGCCTAACGGAACAGCAGAGAGAGAAGCAAGGAGGGAGATGGTGGGAACTTCCATGATTAGCGCCTCCAGGAACTGAAAGGTCAAACCTGACGACTTTGTTGTTTAACCACCAGTGCCTGAGAAGTCACAAATTTGGGGCCTTCCAGGCTCCATGAAAGACTGCAATGAATTTTAATCTCTACATGATTAAAGAGAAAAGGCTAGGACTGCCTCGAATCAGGCTGAGGCAGAGCTGATGAACAGGAAAGAGAGGACTTGCAAGTGAATTGACCTTGACTTTGCAGCCAACTATCTTTTTTTTTTGAGAAGAAAACCAGCAGCAGAGTGTAACTCAGCAGCTCTGACCTCCCTCTGGAGAGCAAAAGGCCAACCTAGGTCTGCACAAAGGACACGAACAAAAGCACACGTAGCATGTGTGAACCTGACTCGTGGTTACTCTAATTTTCCTGGTGGCACTATGCAATAGCAACAATTTCTTTGCAGTTAATTAGAACGATGATGTATTTTCATTCAGTTTTAGAGCCACACCACACAAATAATACTCCGTACAGAAGAGCCAAGCTCTTTCATTCCTTTGGTGCAGCAGTATTTTCTAAAAGAGTTGACCCTCCTCAGATGTCAAAAATAATTCACACCTGCAGGAAGAACTGAGCTTAGAAGAATGTAAAGAGCACATGTATATTCACGCTGGAGAAGCCTGGACAAGCATCAGCCTAAAATAACCAGTGAAACTTCTGGAGAAAACTTGTGGGGAACCAGGGGAGTAGAAGAAAGCTATCCAACGGCAAACCCAATGCCTACCTTGAAAACAGGGCGGGTGGGAGGAGGAGCTGGAGAGCTACAGCCCAGACACCTTAATTTCAGTTCTCAGAAACATTCTGCAACAAACAATCCAATAATTTGTGAGCGCTTGGAAGATAACACTGAGATGAGTAACTGTCACTAGGGATTTGTCAACAGCAAATCATGTCAAAATAATCTAATTTCCTTGAGAGTGTGAGAGAGACAGATGGTTGAGGAGAAATCGCTGATGTCCTGCATCGTGGCCTGAGCCAGGCTTCTTGATGCTGTTTGCCGTGACGTTGCCATAAGCCAGCCAGAGAAGTGTGACCTGGTATGGTGGGGAAACCTGAGCACAGGGCGGTACAAAACTCGTCAGACAGCGCTGCTCACAGAGCCCTTGCCAGAGGCTCCCGGCCAGATTCGAAGGGTGTATCAGAGGAGCCTTGGGGTCCAGCTCTATCCAAGCCAGATACTTGGACAAGGAAAAAGAGCTGGACAAAGACAGCATGGAGAACCATCGGGGGCAAGGGAGTCTGCAAAATAATGCCTTGGCTTCGCGACGGCTCACAGCTGAACGGGAATCAGCAACGTCATGCTGCTGTGCATCCGTCTGCGATGGAGGAACAGGTCTACATTGCAACGCTACACCTCTCCTCTGCCCAGCAGCCCCAGGCGGAACAGGGCATAGCTGTGCCCAGGCCTGGAGATGCATGTCGAGAAGATGGGGGCTAACCTCAGAGAGTATGGATGAAAATACCCACAGTGACCATGTCTAGAAACCTCAGCACGTAAGGCAAACCTGCAGGAAATGGGTCCGTGTAGTTTGCAGAAAACAGAAGGTTGACAGCACAACAGACTAACTAGGTAAGGAGCAACCAAGAGAGGATAAACGGCTCTCCATCCCCGCTGCGGGTTGGACGACGAGTAAGGGGCTTGAACTGTACGGACAGAGAATGAGAAGGAGCTGTAGGGCAGGGATGGACAGAGGGCACGCGGAGGCTGAAGAACGTGACCAGTTTTGATCGATGCCTTTCAGGAGCCAGGTAGGGCTGGTGTAGGGCACCTTCCACCAGTGCACCACAGCCGCGACACTGGCAATTTCAGAAAGCCCTATGCACAGAGAAGAACATGTGTTTTGCTAACATAGATTTAAAATGTTGACTCCCTCCAACAGAGCGAGATGTTTGGTTTGCCGCATTCAGAGCTCCAGAGCTTAGCTTGGAAAGGATAATAAACCCCAACAGTCTCTGTTCATACCACCGAAGACTTAAATGGAGGAGATACGTAGACATGCGCATATTTTCCCTCTGTAGTCCTCAAAGTACCACAGCGTGCGTTGAGGGTACCAAAGACAGGGAAAACACATCTAATGTGACAATTCAATAAATAACAGGCTGCTCCACCGATGAAAGCGCTTGGCATGGTTTCACTTTGTAAGCCTAAACACACTGTAATCACCCTTACAAAACAAGTTACGGTAGAAGCTGCATCTGTTGGCCTTTCCAGCGCAAACCAGGACCTCCGAGAGAAAAAATAACCATCCCTCCTTGCAGAGGTCAGTCCCTTGTCGTTGCATTTTAACGCAGAGCAGGCAGGGCTTGTGCCCCTGCCCCTCCGTGTGCAAGGCAGCCCTGCCGCAAACAGGAGAATGAGGACAGACACAGTCTATTAGTTGTCTGTTACAAACAGGGTAAAAAGGATAATAAATATGAATGATAAAAGAAATCTGAATAAGCTGCTACACCTTGAGGGAAACAGTCGATTAAAACAGAGATAAAAATGGCTTTATTGATAAGAATATGTATTAATGGGTATAGCAACTGCAAAGGAGCCTGGGAAAGTGAGAAATATGTATCAATTGCAAATGGTTTGAATATCTTTTCAAGAGCCTGGACTACCTAGAAATAACAATTCTTCTAAAAAAAAGTAGGATATGCCTCCTCTTTGTTTACTCTCCAGAATTTTTATTTACCGACCCAATAATAAATGAAAGGTGTGAAATTTCCCTTTTATTATGTGGAAAGCTTCTGAATATAAGAAGGAGAGCGTGAGAAATCCTGTTACTAGGAACTTTCTATCATAAACTTTCCCCAAGAAAGCAACTTGTGCAGCTTACTAACGCTGCTGCCAGCCCGCAAAGACCCACATCGCAGATGACTGTGGTCCTCTCAGCAAGAAACTGAGGTCAGAGCTGCTCGACATCAACAGGCCTGGGTGAAATCTCTTTGCACCGAGCAGAATGATGCTCCCCAGAGAGGTGGTGGAGCCGGGCAGCGAGGCAGCACGCAGGGAGCAGAAGGGTAAAATCCATACCCTACCAAGGCATTGACACAGATGCACAACCTACGTGTCCCGTGCTCTTTGAAACCCCACATCCACCGATGCCGCTGGCAGAACTCCTATCGCCTTCCGTGATTTAACTCACAATGTGTTTTCTTTGCTGAGAGGAGAAGAGTGCAAGAGGATCTCGGACAACACGGCCAACACGGGTTTTTCCAAAGCCTGACGGGAGCAACCCGAAGAAGGAGGGTCTTCAAAAAACCATCACTGCCCCGCAGCAACAAAGACCCTCCCAGCTTTCACAGCACCTCAGTGACCACTGTCACGGGGCCAGTGTCCTCTGGACCAGCTCCGTCAGAAGAACCCGATTCTGCACCAGCACAACCGAGGCCTCGTTTCATTCCCGCTGCTGAGTGAAAGGAATGGGCCTGCTGACACCATTTTGTCCTCCACAGCTAAAATGATTTGCAAAACTTCATATTAACAGCAGTGGACAACACATCTAAATAATAATATTAAAAATAAAAATAAAACCTGCCATGAGGGAGTGCAGAGAAAGTGGCAACCTTTCTTTAAATATATATATTGCCTTGGAAGACTCTATTTTATGAGACGCTTACAGTCACAAAGTCAAACGTTTGAAAGTTAGACAGGGAGACAGTGATTTATAGAGCAAAATAAATAATCGTGTAACCAAGTACGTGATGTAACACAGCAGCACTCACAGACAGAATTAGTTACGCACCTATGTTAATCCAAATAACCTTCAACTTTTAATGCCTCACTTCTCAATCATAGCTTTAGTTGAAATGTGTATTTCTTTTAATTATGGGAATAAGTCTCCTAAGTAATATGGGACAAAAAAAAGGAAATATATTTACTTAGCACCTTCTTCAATTAAAATGGCCAATGATAAAAAAATAGCTGAATGGTCAACTTAATTATTCCAGTTCACCTTTCCGTGAGTTGGTCGGTTGTTGACTTTGTTACTCCCAGTTCTTGTCCTACAACTGTGACATTCCTTCTCATTCTGCTGTTACCTTCTCCTCATGATAATTTCTGGGGATTTCACTGACCGCCACAAGCCCTGGTAAAGAGTCTCATGGATTTCCCTCAATCCTTTTTGGTTGTAACTCACTGCGTACATTTGCTCTTTGATTCCTGCCTCTTAACTAGCTACTAATTGTGAAGCTGGTCTCTCTTTTATCATGTCACAGCATCGTTTCTTTAAAACAGGACATGGCCTAATGCACAATACAGAGCCAGAAGAAAACCTTTGCTCTTGAAAACACCGTATGTAGGAAATAAAGCGCTATGGACAGTCCTCTGGCCGTGCAGGCATTCCCATTCACTCTCAAAAGCCCATGAAAGCCTTTCCAAGAAACAGCCAGGATTTTTGGTTCCTTCCAGGAGGTGCCGGAGATCTGGCAGCTGTGCAAGCTGACATGCTGATGAACGTGGGCGCTACCAGCTTTTCCTCCCCTTCTGTCATCTCTGCCAGGGTCCCTCTGCAAGGACAGCACCGTCAGGAGGAGCTAAGCGCCCGTTTGCAAGTCAAGGGACTAACCCTTGCCTTGCTGAGGCGGGAGCAGAGCGCTACCCGATTAGATAGGACCTAACCGTGCCATATGTCCCCATAGCTCCCCTCCCCTCACTGCTACAGGACTGGGGAGACAGCTCCAATGTCAGTGTATCCTCCTAGAAATCATGACACCAGTATCCTACAAGCGAGAGCAGCGAGAGCTGTCGCAGCTCTGCAGCACTTCACCGCTGCCATGAAGTGGGAGGGAGCATCACTCTGACCCTGGAAGCTCCTCACCCTCACCCCGAAAAAGCCCCGAGCATGAGTCGGATGTCCCTGGGTGTCCTGGACCTGCAGGGACAGCAAATCTGTATAAAGGCCAGGGAGCTTATTTAACGGTGTTTGCAGACACTCTCCTCCGTAGTTCTCCGGTGCTGGCTCCATCCTATTTCCCACAAATTTCCACAGCCTTTCCACCCACCTGCATTAGTCATAAAACTATGAGAAAAGGCACCATCCAAAGACTATCAATCCAACCCTGAAACCCGTGTTGGGAAGAAGCAGGGTGAAACACCGCAGAAAGACGCTGGTCTCGCTCCATGTACAAGAGGGGAGAGATGCACGTACAAGACCTCCCTGACGTTCAGAGGGTTACAGCTATACTGGAGGCTTCTTGCCCAGCTTGGTGGCATTTAGGATCAGAGCATCCATGTGCTCCGGGGGGACACAATCTTCTCCTTGCATCAACATGAAACAAACCCAAACTCCACCACGTTTCAACCTACTGTTTATGTGCACTGAAGGTTTTTAATGGAGCACAGATGCTGTTTGCTCCATGTGGATCCTCCCTCTCTTGAGTTTTGAGGGGAGAGCCTAGCTTCATGGAGCTAGCTGGAAGCAGCTGGAAGCTACCATGGCTAACAGAGAGCACCTTTCTGTCAACAAACCTGAAAGAAATACAGATGGATTAAAAAGTGCTGTTCTCCCAGGATTATCAATTTGACCACTCAGATCCCGGATGCCATCTCCAGGAGAAGCAGAGCATTCAGAGACACCATATTCTGATTCTTCATATTTTAAGTACAGATATGCAACATTTACATCTACTCCCGTTCCTCCTCTCGTTCTCACTTCTTAAAAAAAACAAAAAACTTTTTGTCTAGAAGACTGTTGCTGGTCTGGCCCTCAGACACTGCTGTGAACTGCTCTGTGGTGTACGACTATCTTCTACACGACCAATTGTCAAAAAGAAACCTCTATGAATAATTCATTTTTTTCCAATAACATCCGTGTTTACGCTTCAGGTTCTGGGGTACTTGCTGCTATGTTGTCGTTTGGAATTTCTAACAAGAAAAAGATCCATCTCAGGAAGTTCTCTCAGCAACTATAGTTTTAATATTAAATAAGAAAAAATTCAAATGATCTCATTCTCATTTATAATTTTCCATGTTGCCAGTGTTTGCATATTCATTACCTCTCCAGGTCACTAGACACACATTGCCTTTGACCTTGCTAAATGTCAAAAAGCTCCTAGTATTTTGCTTTGCTGATCAAGCCATCAATTATTTCCATATATTTTTCCTGCCTTGCTCCGTTCAGATAAATTACAGAGAAAGCCATAATTGCTCACGCACTATGCTGAAACCGTTCTCCATCCCCTTTCACTGAGGAGTTTATAGAAGAGATTTTGACCGGTGTTTTACATAAAGGCACTAAGAGAGTTTTCTGGAAAATTTCTAGTCTAAGAACTAGGGAGCTTGGAACTCAACCCATAGGTTAAACACAAGGATGGTGGTAACAGTATTTGGGCTGCCTAAATATATGTCACCCCAGGCAGACCGAATCTATAGGCTCTGGTAGGCAGCACGTGTCTGTGCCATGTGAGAACAGCCCCGGGAAAAACCCACAACCCAGGGACGTGGAGTTCCTCCAGCACGACACACCAGGACGGAGAAAGCAACTCCAGAAAGCAAACCAAAATGATAAAGGCAAATGGGAGCAACATATATTTTCAAGTTTTAAAGTTGTTAAGGTCATTTATTAATTCCCATACTCCAAAAAGACATGAAAAATGGCCCAGAAATATAAAAGCAGCAAAGCCCAGTTCTGGTCCTCTTTAGCCTCCCACCACAAACAGCCGAAATCAAACCCAAATCCCATCAACAGAGAAGGAAGTCATCCAGAAAGTAATAAACCATCCATCTGGGAACGTACGGGGTTATACAACGCTTGTCCTGAATAATGATCAGCTTATTCCGCTCAAATCTTCAATCGTAACGTAAGGAAAAAAAAAAGAGAGTGTAACTGTGATGCAAATAATACGAACGTAAAATGTAAATACTGATTTCCTTCATCATTTCAACCTGCTTAAAAATAGATTTCAACTATTATTTAAAAATAAAGACATTTTCCCCATTCAATTACTCTTAGCACCTATGGAGTTTCCCTGACTATCCCCTTTTTAATACATTTTCATAGTTAAAATTTTATAAGCAGATTTGAAAATCTCGAAGGTTTCACTCTCTGGGAGTTTTACTTGCACTCCCGATCCCCGCTCACGGACAGTACCGTTAACTCGCCTGGCTCTGCCCAGCAACACGGATGAAGAACCCGGAGTGCAAAAGTCTTCCTTCCCCAAACGAGAGCAGTGATCCCGGTCCCCGTCCCCGTCCGGCCCATCCCCACTCCCTGCCGGGCTTTCTCCTCCCAGCCTCAACAAAATCCCACCTGTGGATTCAGTCTAAGTCTCCTGGCAAATTACTGCAGGATTAGCCACCCTACCTGTTAAAAAGTGTCTCATAATTACTTTCCTAAATCTCCATGAGTTTTAAGCTCATTAATTCTAGTTCTATTTTGGATGGCGAACACTTCATTCCCTTCTTTTGCAGCAACCTTTTATTTCATTATTAACACAATATATAATATTTACATACAAATATTTCATCAGGCACATATTTAGACAGTCACCAAATAGATAAGGCAATTTTTCTGAGCTGCCACATCGCCTGTCTAAAGCATAAAAGATTATTTTTTCCCATCCTCAGCTGCAAATAACATCTACAATCAAAGCGAAGCGGACCCAGTTCTGAACTCTCCTGCCGATGTAAAACCCGAACAACTAATTTATGCCCCACTGATACACTCCAGGTTTGCAATGATGCACCTGAGATCATAATTCAGCCTCATATTTCTTACTAATTAGCTCTGTTCCATTTCAAATATAATCCCTGAAGAATGTTCCCCTTCAGCGTGATTTCATTAGTTGTTTAGAATTTATTACCGTGTAGGAATGACATACATAACCTGGAACTCAAACTGAAAGAAAAATTCAGAGCATCACGATGTGGCCAACTGCGCTGCCAACCAGGTTACCATGAAGTATCTTTGATGTTTTAAGAGGCTTTACAAGTACTTGGAGACCGGCGCATTTGGAAAACAGTTTATATTATAAACAATATTTTATATAGCACCAGAGTAAAACTGGAGCATATAAAACACAAGCCCAACCTGCAGCAACGTCCACTGTGAAAAATGATTCTGTCCTTCCTGCTATCATCACTTGATAAGGTACACGATGTAAACATTTGATTATATTGTACCTGATGGCATTTTTATTTCCTGGGCATTCTCTTCCAGCAGTAAACGTGGTGCATTTAAATTATTACTGGATTGCATCCTGTCTGCCAACAGCAGGCATTTATTTATTTATTTAAACTTTTATTTATCCAAATATGCACAGGAGAAAATGGTGGGTGCTGTGAGCAGGTGCGGGGCTCCGAGCAATGTCACCGCACGCAATTCCCACTGGCCACATGTCCGTCTTAGAGCCCCTCTGAAACCGAACCGGGACAAGCCACCTTTAGGAGCACGTGTCTGGAACAGCCCTTCCTTTCCAGATGTCACCCTCTCAGCTCAGAGCAAGGAAGCCACGTCCTAGGGACCTTCCTGGGCTCACGGCAGGAAGGTTCAAGGCTGGTGGGGCTTCTGATGGGTCCCCCGAGGGTAGGCACAAGCTCCAGCCGGAGCTGCGGCTCCGTCTGGACCAGCACCTTTCATCTTTGAGCACCAGCTTTGGGGGAAACGAGCGATGTGTCTTGCAGCACCAAACCAACAACATCACCAGGGCCGTTGCATGAGCACTTTAAGTCACCATGAGCCAGCACAGGTCCCTAAACCGTCACATACGTGCCTCCCCTGCCCCGCTCAGCATCCCTTTCCTACTCGCAGGCACACAGCAAACCACACGTAGGAGAGGAACGAGTTAAACGCTGGCAGTGCTGCTTGGCGAGGCTGGTTTTGCACGGTTAGCCCAGCCCTCCCGGTAAACTGCTCGTGTCATTCAAACCTGCTGAAGGGATCCTCCCGGACCCAGCAACTGGCCTTCCCCAGGCAAAAAGCTCTCCAAAAGGTGAAAGGAAGATACAGAAGGGTAAATGCCATTCCCTGAAGGGCTCATACGTTGACCACGCTATAGATGACAGCACATCCAAAAGAGCCTAGTCGTGGATAAGAAACAGGCAGAAAGTCCCTGCAAAGGCGGGCGCAGAGGAGCCAGCTGAACAGCAAACCTGCCGCCTGCTCCTCTCCAGGGCAGGGATGCCAAGACAACATCCATGGGTCCTGGGAAAACCTCTGCTCTCCAAGTGCTGTCTCTGCTTGCGTGGCTCCTGGGGAACCCGCACCAGCAGGACGTCACAGACCAGGCTCTGCTGTTGACTTATCTACGATGACTGACCTCCCTCAGCTCTGTCCCTAGCATCATGACTAGCTTCGTCCTTCTTTTATTCTGTGATGAAAGGCAAAGAAGAGCGAGAAATGAACTCAAGCACTTTACAGAGTGGTCTTTTACTCTTGTTCTTCCCCCAGAGGTCTTCTCTGGTCTTGGACACTACAGTAACAAGAGCGACCAGATCCCACTGAAGGTGTTTAGCTCTTCTTGCTGCTGGTGCTGCACTTCCATGATCCTAATTAATCTCTCAGAGAAAAGCTAGCAGGGCTTACAAAATCTGCCAAAGAATAAAGATCAAAGTCAGTAAAGCCCGTAGCTTGTGATGAGTGTCAGCACGTCTAAGAGAAAACACCACGCGATAATAATAGCAATAAGCAAAGGATAGGAGGTTTATTGATCAAATCAGATATTGCACCTCTCTCATTACTACAGCATCCTCAGAACCTCATCTCCCAAACCTCTAGGGTAGGAACTGTTATCTCTATTTCACAGACAGGCAACTGGGATGAAGAAAACCCATCCCAGACATTTTCCTTAGGACAAGCTCTGCTGCTTTCTGTGGATGCTCCCCTCTCCGTAGCCATGCAGGGAGCACAGGTACCCGACACTCAGATGGTTAAAATCTTCAGTTAAATTCCTCTCTAAGGCCTGCTCAATTAGACCTCAAAACAAATATCTTCTCTGCTGTATTTTACTGCCGAGCAATCATTTCAGGACATGACAAGGATCGCAGGACAAAGTGTCCCGAAAAGCACACCGACCACATCTTGTCCAACAGGCCTGGGCTAGGAGAGATGAGTCTTCCTTTACTTTTGGTTTCCCATCATGCATTTTCATTTTCCTATTCGAATTTTTAGAATTTGATGGTAAACATGAAAAATCAAAGACCTTAAACCACAACTTGAGGCCAAACTGACAGAGCACAGAAACCAGCCGTTTTTCTTGAGACCTCACAGTCTGGGACCCTGAGATCACTGAGCATGGGGCTGAAGGGATGGCAGAGGGGAAGAGAGGCGAGGAAAAGAGAAACCCTGTTAAAACCAGTCAGATGAACCAAGAGTGGGTCAAATTAAAAAAAAGCCTTTATCTTTGAATTTATCTTTATTTAGTGGAGGACTTGGTAATGCTGGGTTAATGGTTGGACCCGATGATCTTGGAGGTCTCTTCCAACCAGAACAATTCTATGATTCTATGATTCTATCTTTAATTTTTCTTGAGTTTGAACCAACAGGTATGACATAGAGCAGTGGTTCCACTGAAAGATTTGCCCTGTGAGCAAAACAGAGTAATACGTCACTTTGGTGAGACAGAAAGTCCTACTCTCGCAAGTAGAAACTCTTCTGACACGCCAGAGAATGGGAATGTACCCAGCTACCAACGTCCACAAACACGTCTGCTTACACGCCCACGCACCATACACAGAGCGAAATCAATGAGTTATTACACAAATAAAAGTGTTTCATTAAATATCTTTCCCTGTTTATAACTGATGGAAGCGTCTAAAATAAATATTACAAAATTACTGAAAAGAACTGATTTTTATGACAATTGAATAAATGCTGTGCTAGTTACGGAAATGATGCTGAAGTCGATGTGAACACACGTACTTTCCGCCCACAAGAAAAATAATCAAAGCGTTATATAATATCTGCTTTGTCCATTCATCTCCAAATTGTCACTTGGTAGGATCTGAATAAAGTGAGTCAAAATCTAAACAAGAACAGATTAAAGAAAAATCTCCTGTAACTACCTGTTATACTCCCGCGTATTATAACCATTTTCAAGCTGCGTCTCTCATCTCTTTCAGAATATGTGAACTGCTGCATCTAACACAGCATTAAAAATACATAAAAACAGAGCTTTTTTTCCACCAGTAAAATATTGTAAAATAATAGCAATCCAAGCGATGCATCCACCGGCCTTTGGAAGCCAGCAGGAGTCATCCCACTGGGGCCACCAGGGCCTGAAGAAGTGCGGCTGGTGGGAAGTCCTCATCCACATCCCGGGAAACGTTCCCCAAGACCCAGACTCAACCGTCCCCTCCTCTAACATGAAACGCATGATTACCTCCCTGCTGAAGAAAATAACAGCATCTGCTTAAAAGCTCTGAAATGGAGACCCGGATAAACGATGCAGAGCTCGCTGGATAAATGGAAGAGTTTCTATGACTGCGAAAGACTGAAATAAAGTCTTCCAGGGCGAAATGTGGGACACATCACAGCTGTTGCACAGAGCCACGTCAAGAGCCCTTCTGAATACTTGTTCTTCCAGTGTCCCCCAGTGAACTGAGCTGCTGAGGATTTAAAAACAAAAAAAGCAGAAAAGCAAGCAAAGCTGAAAATTACTTTTATTACCTGAAAACACATGAAACAGAGCTCCTTCCAGGCTCACAACACTCCCAAGGACGGAGACGAGAAAGCCTTGGGATGGGGATGGGACAGGCACCTTGCCCTGGCCATTACTTTGTGGGTTTGCTGTTTTTAACTGCTGGATGGATTTACCTCCGGAGCTTTCCCACTGAAGGTCTTGCTTTATCGGGAACACCCTCCACACGCGTATTTGTACATGAACTGAATTACTTGAAGAAGCCGCCATCATCCACATGTCCATCATCCACACATCATCACAACCGACCCAAACCAGGACGTTATAATGACCATGCTGGACTCTGCACGGACACATGGAAACGATGATGTACACCAGCAGAACGAGAATATAAACTAAATGGCTAAGATGGAGGATCCAAGCGGCGAGAAAACAAAATCATTCCCAGTTCTCCCAGCAAATCAGTGACAGAAAAGGGGAAAGAAGCCACTTTCCCTCCTCCTTATTCATAAGGACTTTGCTCCACTGTTTGTATAGCGGTTCTTCTTCGCAGATTCACAGGGGACTCTGCGAATCAGCTCTTACTGAGTTTATTATTCATGTTTCCTTCCACTATTCAAGATCATCAAGGCCTGCAACACCACACAACAATCTTTAGTCCAAGCTATCTGCAAATCCTGCACATTAGCACCTTTCTCACCCACCACTGTCGCTCTCTGCGGAACTAGCCTTAGTCAACCACTTCTACGAGCCACGCTGCCGCCGTCCTCCCGAGCTGTCCCAACCCGGTGTCCCAAGAGCTACAGGCTGGGGAGTATCACAGCAAGTTTTCACAACCCTGGTTTTCTTTCATTTACAACCATACCGAGTAATCTTTTCTTGTGCTGTTAATGTTTGCAATGGATAGCAAAGACGCCCCACCAAAGTTGTGGGAGCCAAAACACCACATCCAGCCTCTGTGCATACACCTGATAACCTGCAGCAACTGCAAATCCCTGCAATGGTTTTGTGCTGCTGCTCTCGGCATTTTCCCCAGCCTCGACCCCTCCTCTCTCGCACCGTTCATGCGGCGAGGGCCCAGGACACGGTACCACCAGCTCTGTCAGCCCTGACAATGACTTGTGCCCCGGTGGCATGTCCATTTACAGGACAGACTTGGGGCCCGTCCACATATCCTGCATTCTGCCCTTCCATGTCTTTCATATTCTACCTTTTCATGGCATTTACTTTCTGTAAATCACCTTTCCTGTGTGGCCAGAATTAAACACCTATAATGATGACGGCTTGTTATAGGAGATCTGAAGGAGAAACTGTGTGTCATCAGGAGTGGTCCTAGTGATAATAACCACAAAAGCCATCATTAAAGCCTAGTGATAATGACATGAGCAAAAATTGTGTCAGCAAGGGCTCCCCAGCGCTCCCCAGCTCTGAATTGAGGCAGCTCGCGTTGCCTGGTCCAGCCCGTTCGTACAGGAGCCAGTCTTCCCTACAACAATCGAAGTGCTTTATAACGGCCGTCGGTAGGAGACTAATCCCCCCGTGATCCCTTCACGCTGTACAGGGAAAGACAGACTTGTCTGGAGGATGACCTAAGATCTAAGCCATTTTATGCAGTCTCTAGAGAGGGAGCCAAAGACACCTCTGCTCCCAATTTAGATACATCCGTGCAGGTGGGACGAAGCCGGTCGTGATGCAGATGAACCCACAGCCAGGAGAAGCCCAAGCGAGAAGGCTCCAGCTTGCCTGCAGGCTTGCCTCTCGGCAGGCTCTCGGCATCGCTAATCCACGTGCCGGCTGGCTGGGACAGAAGCACGCTTTGATAAAAAGCTGTGCCGGCACACCAGTAAATAGCTCTGATGAAAGCGCTGCAGATACCACAACATGTAATCAAGTGCATAAATAATTTGTTATACAACAGATCTTGGAAAAAACAAATGAGTTGATTATTAGTAATAACTATGTATATTGCAGCATCTCGTCCCTGGAGGCCCCAAAAGAGGTCAGTTGCGCTGAGCACAGAACGCTGCAAAAAAGCAAATCTGCCATAATATTTGGGCATCTGAAACTGGAATTAATGAGGGCTGCACAAGTTGCTTTATAAAAAAGTGAAAAGAAGTACCACCAACACAAGACACATGAAAGTCGTTTAGTGAACACCTTTATCAGATACGCAGCAACAACCAATGGCTCATTATTTCCCATAAAACGTATCAAACCAGACTTTTCATTTCCCAATAATAAACGCCGACCATTTCCAAAATAATTGATTTCCCCTTAAGTGAGTTTTCCTTCCCATTCCTGACGCTGATGGTTCGCGTTCAGAGTCAGAGCAGACCGTGCAGATCTGCATGCAGATCAGCTAAGATGGAACAGCTCTTCCCCTCATTTTTTTCTACTTGTTTTACACAGTATCAACAAATGAGATCAGTATCGGATCTGCATTTATAGAATTATGTCCTCCTATCTCGTGCGCTTGTTCCTGTGTCAAGAAATTTAAAGCTAGGCATTGGGAAAATAATGATTGCCTCACACTTTTTTTTTAATATAAATGGGACTCCTATGTCATTTTTACTTCTATATTTACATTAAAATCATGGATTCAGGGAACTACAGAGCCAAACAACACAGCATCAAAAACGTACCAACCCTAAGACTCTTGCTGCTGTGTATTTAGAGGAGAAATAAATCAACTTCCTTTTCTCGGCAAAACCACATGGAAAGAAAAGAAGGGTCTACTTACACTGTACAATGAGCTGTACCAAGGCTTCTCTGGGTTTCACGTTAAACCCGTTGTATTGGCTGGTCTGGCACCTGTAGGTTCCCGTCATCTCCCTGGACACGTTCACTATCCTCAGGATCCCATCGTAGCTCTCCGTCTGCATCGCCCCGTCCGGCATCGCGACCTCCTTGTCTGCTCGGGACCAGAGAATGATGGGCTTGGGCTTCCCCGTCACCTGGCACTGCAGTTCGATCGTGTCCCCTTCCCGGGTGACCAGGGGTGACTTTTCTTGAGGAACAGTCAAATTGGGTGGGACTTCAAAGGAGAAAAAAGAGATGGTTCAACCATTAGCATTACAGAAACATCAGGTGGCTTTCTTGCTTGTGCAGTCGTAATTATATATATATCAAGAAGCAATTTATACGCAGACAGCAATGCATACTGACCACATATATTGGAAGACTGTGCAATGATACTATATTTATGAGACAAGGTGTTCAGCCGCTTGAATTGGTTAAAATAAGATTTAACAGCCCCAGTTATGACACTTATTTGCCTCCCTGTGCGTCTCTGACATGTCAATACACCGTAGCGGTGTACATCAGGGCATTCCCCTCACTCCAAGACAGACACTGAGGGGCTGGAGCGTGTCCAGAGATGGGCAACGGAGCTGGGGAAGGGGCTGGAGCACAAGTGCTGTGAGGAGCGGCTGAGGGACCTGGGGGGGTTTGGCCTGGAGAAAAGGAGGCTGAGGGGAGACCTTCTCGCTCTCTGCAACTCCCTGACAGGAGGTTGGAGCCAGGGGGGGTCGGTCTCTTCTCCCAAGGAACAGGCAACAGGACAAGGGGAACCGGCCTCAAGTTGCGCCAGGGGAGGTTTAGGTTGGATCTTGGGAACCATTTCTTCCCCGAAAGGGCTGTCAGGCCCTGGCACAGGCTGCCCAGGGCAGTGGTGGAGTCCCCATCCCTGGGGGGACTGAAAAGCCATGTAGATGTGGCGCTTGGGGACATGGGTTAGTGGTGGCCTTGGCAGTGCTGGGTTAACGGTTGGACTCGATGGTCTTGGAGGTCTCTTCCAACCAAAACGATTCTACGATTCTATGATTCTAAATGCTGCCTGTGAAGGCGACGCATGATGGAAGAGAGGCAAAAAATGAGAGAGGAGGCAGCTAAGCCAGCTTCATGTGTGGAGGCTGACCCAACCCTGCACTTGAAACAGGGATGGGATATAAATAAATCAAGGACCTGTCCCCCAGAGATCCACAACGTTCTTCTGGTTTAAGAAACTCCTTCACTAAGCTTGTCATGGGAGGAGTAAACAGACAAATTTAGCGTGTCCATGGATGGATCTAGAGAGGGAGGGGGGCAGAGATGTATGACAGCAACTGGGGGCTCATGGAGACTTGCCTCCCACGCAGCCGGGGATGCAGGAAGGCTCCAGCCCTGAGCTCCAGATGCGGGAGCCAGCCGCAAGAAAGAGCATCCCAGACCAAGAGGCAGGGGAAGTTCAGGAACTTGTACGCTCAGAGCAAACGCTGAATCATATAAGGAAGAAACCAGGAAAGAACACACCCCGCTTCTCCCGGTCACGTGTAGCTTCTGGAGGCATGTGGGAGGAAGGAGAGTGAATGGCACAGGACATGCATTTTTGCGGGGAAAAAAAAAGAAGAAAAAAAAAAAGATGCATGCCAAAAAGGTCCTGTGCAACTGTGAGCAAGTAATTTACCCCTTCTTTAACTCAGCTTTCTTTCTGAAAAATAGAGATAACAGTACTGCAAAAACCGCACAGTGCCAAGATAAGGACCACAGACTACGAGGTCTGCAGGCAGGCTGATAAGACAGGCTGTATAGGCAGCACCCCAGATGGAAAGATACCTCCCAATACCCGGAGTCATCTTCTCCTGTGGCATTTTGCAACACAACCCATACCTGTCACGTTGTAAGCCAGCCAATATGTTATTAAGGTTTACTGTATTTATTAATGTTCTTGTGACTGGAAACAGAGAAGGAGAGAGGAGGGACAAGGCCATCTATTGAAACAAATCATTTCACGGGCAATGCCATAAATAAGAAGCCCGGCTGCAGCTTTCATGTATCACACTTGACGGACAGTGAGACAGTGAGCTCCCACGAAGTATTTCTCTGCCCCCACCTCAGCGGTTACGGCTACGGGTCCCCCTTAACTCGGATGCTGATTCTCTACTGTCTAATTAGGAAGGACAGCACTGAACCTTTGCTCAGGGAGGGGTTTTGGTAGGGTTTCCCTTTTTATACCCGTCTATTTATTTTCACAAGCTCGCAGGTACTTAATTATCTCTGAGATGTCTGTTCTGCTGACAAATTTGGCTTAAATTAGCTACAGGGTCAAAAAATATCAGGGGGTGTGGGGGATTGCGACACACCAACTGACAGGCACTGGCAGCCTGGTCACGTATGACTCGTTTTCATAAGCAATAAAGCTAAAAAAAGCCACAAAAGAAACTCAAATCAATGCAATGCCTGCAGAAAAATCAGGAAGATGGGGTGGCGGGGGGAGAGGGGGAGAGCTAGAGAATTGAGGAGAAAATCATCATTTGAAGTTTTTCTTCCCTTACTACGACCCAAGATGTAGGGAGGCCCCAGGACCAGGGACCAGGCGGCTGAGCCTGCTGTGGCGGAGAGCCCGGCAAGTCTGCGTGAACAAGGGTGTAGAAATATAGAATCATAGAATAATTTAGGTTGGAAAAGACCTTTAAGATCATCAAGTCCAACCGTTAACCCAGCACTGCCAAGGCCACCACTAACCCATGTCCCCAAGCGCCACATCTACACGGCTTTTCAATCCCTCCAGGGATGGGGACTCCCCCACTGCCCTGGGCAGCCTGTGCCAGGGCCTGACAGCCCTTTCGGGGAAGAAATGGTTCCCAATAGCCAACCTAAACCTCCCCTGGTGCAACTTGAGGCCAGTTCCTCTTGCCCTATCACTTGTTACCAGAAGCAAGGCTGCCTGAGCAAGGGTGCCCAAGCAAAGAAGAACGAGCAAAGGTGGGTGAACAAGGGTGCACGAGCGAAAGCGCGTGAGCAAAGGTGCGAGAGCAAAGGTGCAAGGGTGCATGAACAGGGGTGTGATAGCAAAGGTGCTGCCAGCGGGGCGAGCAGAGGGGGTGCCAGCCGAGCAAGCAGAAGTGCCAAATAGGTGAGCAGGGGGTTGCCAGCTGTGCCAGGGTGCTGCCAGCTGTGCCAGGGTGCTGCCAGCTGTGTTGGGGTGCTGCTGGCCATGTAGGGGTGCTGCCAGCTGTGTTGGGCTATTGCCAGCTGTGCCAGGGTGCTGCCAGCTGTGCTGGGGTGCTGCCAGCTGTGCCGGGGTGCCGCCAGCTGTGCCAGCCTCCCTCTCCCGGCAGGTGCTGCTGTGGCACAAGCAGAGTCTCGGAGGGGCTCAGCCCTCCTCGCTGAGGCATCAGCACGTCTCCTGCAGCACCAGCTACAGAGCCTGCTGCAAATAAAGGTCAATTTTGTTCCTGCTTGTGCAGAATAATAAATTAGCTAAACCCTGTATTTGAAACAACAAACATTACCTTACTTATGCAGCAAGTGGCTTAAAAAATAAGTTACTCCTCTTAGCAGTTAAACCTGTTTCCTAAAGTAGAGGGTTATCACTTGAAAAACAAAAGCACTAAAGTAGCATTTACTTTAAAAACACATACTATTATCCTTTGAAATTGGCAGAGACACATGCATAAGAGGGCCAGTGTTGATCTATGTCCACTCCTGGCTCTTAAATAAAATGGTCTGAGACAACCTTTGCCTCCCAAAGCCGCTGACTCACCAGAAGGTCAGATGGCAGAAGGTATCACTGTATTCTTGTCCTCTGTTTTTTGTTAAACTGCTCCCTAGGCAGACGTGTGTCTGTTACTGGAGATAGGAAACCAGACTAGACCCTGCCGTCTGATCTCCTGTGGCAGCTCTACTGTAATTCCACAGGATCCTTGATCCAGCACAGTCACTGTGTCTATAGGAGAATGGGACAGGACCAAAGTAGCTATTTCAAAGAAAAAAGCCAAAATGGGTGAGCCTAATATGTTTATTCACTGTGTATTCTGGGTAGACACAAACTAGTTCTGGTCTGCTCTAGATCTCTGAAATCCTGATGGGTCAAGTTACTGCCCCTATCTCCAGATTGCTCCATTATCTGTCAAAGAGGCGATGGCAGAGGCAAGAACCTGCTTACACAGAAATCATTCCGAGGGGCAGGAGATGACCAGCGTGAGAAGGACAAGGAGCCCCTAGAAGTGGTGACCCCAAGGTAGGCTTGGGGGGGACGGCACGACTCCCGAGCTCTTTGCTGGGGAGTTGTCCTGGTTTAGGCCAGGACGGAGCCAGTTTTTTTTCAGCAGCTCCTGTGTTTTGGCTTTAGTGTGAGCAGAACGGTGACAGCACACTGATGGTGCTGGTTGCTGCTGAACCCCCAAGGACATTTTGCAGTTTCCCAGGTTCTGCTAACGGGCAGATGCAAAACTTGGGAGGGGCAGAGACAGGATAGTTGATCCCAACTGACCAAAGAGAGTATTCCATACCAGAGACGGCATGGCCGGGGTAAGGGAGGGCCACTAGGCTTTTAGACCCTTAACTTGCCTTAATCCTTAAGCTTCCCTTCGGGTTGCTTTTTGTTTCCCTGTTTTTCCTTTTTGTTTTTCGTTCGTTCGGCTGTTGGTTCCCTCGCCTGCTCTCCCTGGAACTGGCTGTGCTGGGATAGCTGGGGGGGATACCCCTGCTCCCTGCCTGCTGCTCGGGACGGGTTGTATCGGTGGTTGGGGGGTGAGAAACTGTGCATCGTTTGTTTTATATATTCTATTATCCTTATATATATTATCATCATTATTAATATATTTTCATATTTTTCCTTTGCTGTCCTGGTGAACTGCTTTTACCTCAACCCGCGAGTTTTCCTTTCTCTCCAATTCTCCTCCCCACCCCAGCGGGGATGGGGGGAGTGAGCGAGCGGCTGCGTGGTGCTGGGTGACAATTTGGGGTTAAACCACGACAGGAGTATAGACGGCACAGGTGAAGCCGGGGCTGCTGTCACTTCTGTGCTTCCTCGGGTGCCTTGACCAGGCAGAAAGGAGAGCCATCGCCCCAAAGCGACGACTGCCAGTCTTAGCGGTGGTGGGGAGGCTGCAGGCTGGGAGGAGTTGTGGGCCAGTGTGATCAGGCTGCTTAAAACGGACTAACGGTAATAAATAGTAATTATAGGATAAAGCGGAGCAAAGGAGTGTTTGAGCTTGTATCAAGAAATAATCCGTCCTGGAGATTAGTCGGAGATAATCTCCCAAAAGAAGTGTTGGAAGTCACATTGTTCAAGTAATTTAAAAACAGCCTGGAGAAGGAATATTGAAGAATCTGCACTGCACTGGCTAGGAGATAGAGGTGAAATCATTTGTGTATCCTCCTTCTCTAATATGGATCTGAAGGTCTGAATCTCTGGTATTAACCATCCTCTGCCAGAGACACGCAGTTCGGTCCCTGTTCATGTTCATACTCCTTATGTGACGGAGGGGTTTTTAAGACGGGGCAGACTGAGCTTTGGTGTAGGAAGCTGAGCTGGTATGCAAAATGTATTTGAGCAAGATCACTCAGCCTTTGACGGGCAGCAAGCGAGATTATTCAGGTTCTCTAGCCATTTCTGTGATTAGAGGCTGAAACTGCTCCGCGTACCCTCGATGTGCATTTCTTTCAGAAGAAGTGTTGGGGAATACCGGGGAGCATATGCTGGAAGGGTCTCCGGAGGTGAGAAAAGAGCCCTGGGGCAGACTGCTGATCCAGCCAAACGACCAGAAAAGTAGCTGAAGTCAAGAGAATTTGCTTTAACCTTTCCATGGCCTTTCATCACCATGAAAGAGGATCTATCTAGTTACTCGTGTGGAAGGTAAATCAAGCAACCTGTAAGGAAATCATGTCTCGATTTCCCGGTCGCCTTCTGTTCTCCCTGCTCCGTTTCCCTGTGTGCTGTCCTGCCCGTACGCAAAGAAGAGGAAGCACCACAGCCCACGTTTTCTTGGGCACAAGCCACTCCTAATAGCAAGCGAGGACATGAACACCAACCACAGATTTCGTGGTGGGGGCTTGTATAAGAGATCTGCTTAAACAGTTACATAATTCCAGAAGCAGTTCTTATACCTCAACATACTTTTAATACCTTAAACCACCACCTTACTCAGCAGTCAGACTCTGAAGAGGCACATTTTAAACCCAGAACACACACAGCCAGCGGCAAATGAGCCAAATTAGCTTTCAGTGATCTCGCAGGAGTCATGCTGAGGAGCTCCATGAGCCATATGCAACGCGAGATGATGAGCTGAGTCTACAGCCCTCCTGAGAAGAATAAAGAGACTCCGCAATATGCAGCCGCTAAAGAGGGTGTCTGCTCCCAGAAACCCAGCTGAAGTCAAGCCGGGGTGGATGAACACACCCCGGAGAAATCCGATTTCCCGGGGGGAAGCAGGTGCTGGGGAGGGAAGGGGCTGCAGAGCGGGAGACCGCGGGCGCGGGCAGCCGGCTCAGCCAGCCGTGCCGCAGGCTGTGCGACGGGCAGGGACGGCGCTCCCGGGGATGGAATTAAAAAGGAAAATCTCTGCACATTAACTACTAAAATAGAACTCTAAACGAAAAGCTTTTTAACAAAATCCGGCATTTATCTGTCCCTTCTGTTCACCTGTTCCTTTCAAAGATAAACTCTGAAGATAATGGCTCACAAAAATAATCAATTTGCTGCAATAATAAAACGTCTGTCTGTTTTCTGGTATGTGTCAGGGTTGCCCGTGAATGATCACTCTGGACAGTGCTTAAGGTTTACAAATATCTTAATTGGACCACTAATTATCTCACAAAAAGCATTTTTTCATTATGCAAAGAGGCAGTACTGTGATTTTAATACACATTTGGAACTAAAATGAAGGTCTCTTTTATGTATCATCAAAGGAGGAACAGGATGACCAGAGGACACATACTTCACAAACAGATCAAGGCCGCATGTCCTAACACATCAGCCTGGATGTTTAATTAATTCATTATTTAATAGATAGCTGATTAGTTTAACAGGGAAGCCCTCTTATCATACTACAGGGAGGACATGCAGCCTCGTATACACTAGCTCTTCAGAAATCTCTCTGCCTATATCTCTGGCAGTGCTTAGGTACAACTAAATCAGTCTATTGACACGACGAGCCTCAGAGGTGGAGCAGGAGACCTGGAGGCCACCAGCCTGCCCTGTGCTCATGCCCAAAGTCCGTGTCCCTCTCCGAAATGTGCCTACCCCAGGGGTACCCGCAGTGGAACACGCTCCACATGTCTTCAGGCTCACCCACAGATGAAGAATTTGGTTGACATATTTGCCACATAGGACGTCTAATTGTGCCCACAACGGGTAGGAGGAAAACAGTAGAAAGGATTCTCTTAGGAGAATAAGGGTCACCACCACCTCCAGCCCAAGAGCATCAGCCATCTCCTCCATCCAGCCCTTCTAGTAGCAATTCAGAGCTGTGTAGCCAGAGAGCAAAGGAAAATAACCTCCCCAAAATACCAACTCACGTCACTGCACAATATTACCTCCAGGGGGAAGATGAAAAGAGAATAAGCCAGAAGTGACAGATTCTATGTAACATCTCTTACTGCACTGACACTGATTTTAGGTGGATAAAGACAGTGTAAGAACCCACACTGGACAGAGCAGACCATACATCACCTAAAGCCTTAGTGAATCATAGAATCATTGAATGGTTGGGGTTGGAAGGAACCTTAAAGATCACCTAGTTCCAACCCGCCCGCCATGGGCAGGGACACCTTCTGCTAGACCAGGTTGCTCCAAGCCACATCCAGCCTGGCCTTGAACACTTCCAGGGATGGGGCAGCCACAGCTTCTCTGGGCAACCTGTGCCAGGGCCTCACCACCCTCAGCGTGAAAAACTTCTTCCTTAGGTCTAGTCTGAATCTCCCCTCCTTTAGTTTAAAACCATCACCCCTTGTTCTGTCACAGCAGGCCCTGCTAAAAAGTTTTTCCCCATCTTTCCTATAAGCCCCTTTAGGGACTGGAAGGCTGCTGGAAGGTCTCCCCGGAGCCTTCTCTTCTCCAGGCTGAACAACCCCAACTCTCTCAGCCTGTCCCCAGAGCAGAGGGGCTCCAGCCCCCGGACCATCTCCGTGGGCTCCTCTGGCCCCGCTCCAGCAGGTCCATGTCCTTCTTGTGCTGAGGCCCCAGAGCTGGAGGCAGCACTGCAGGGGGGTCTCCCCAGAGCGGAGCAGAGGGGCAGAATCCCCTCCCTCGCCCTGCTGGCCACGCTGCTGGGGATGCAGCCAGAGAAAAAGATCACTTACAAAGACTAACACACTCTCCTGATCCACCTCTCTTTTTTGCTCCCAGGAGACTATTTTACTGTGGGTTTTGTTGCTGTCGTAACATCTCCTGCCTTCAGCTTCCCCATGACATGTGCACCCACAGAAGAGCCATCCTGTCTTTCAGTACCCTTTGCCCAGGGTTGGTTTTATGGATGACAGGGCTTTTATAGGGCAAAGATTCAACATCTGAGTCTTCAGTTCTGCTGTTCAGTGACCTGCTTTATGGAGATGCGGGGGGAGGCTGCTAGGGGATTACTTCAGGTCCATTTATATAAGATGCTCAGGACATAAATCTATGTCTTTCCTGCTGAAAGTACAAAATGTCACGGGAAAAATATTCCCGCTAAACAAGCGGAAGGCCGAGTATGCCAAGAGGCTGGCATGTCCCTTGCACTGCCACGCGTCCCTTTCCAATCGGCTGGAGGGACAGAGGAGACCTAATCATCTCCCTCCTTCCTCACGAGGTGACACAGCCTCTCCTGCCTCCCTTTGTCACACCAGGAGGAACCTCGTGCACATCAGGAAGAGAGAATTCTCCCCAAACCAGCAAACAGACACATAGCGTGATATTAATATATCCGTGCAAGTCCTGGCATTTGGAAACCATGTTTGTGCCTAGGCCTTATGTTCATAATTACCACGGCAGTAATGAATGTTGATGAATCAGTAATGACCTTCAAAAGCCCTCTGAAACTATTTCCGCTTCCACTTAATCGGGTAATGAAGTCACACAAATAGGCAGAATTTCTTTTAAGGTGCTAAACAAGGCCAATCCCAAATGCTAGTTTTTCTTCCCCCTTTCTGATTTTCTTGAGTGTTACGGGACAGTAAATCTAAGAGCTGACATAATTCATCACCGCCCGCAGAAATTGTGACGAGCTTGTAGGTACGGCCATCTAATGGATGTTTCCAATAAATCCCATCAATTTCCCAAATGATTCCCCAGCAAGTACAGATAATGTAGCAGCTACCGGCTGCCAGATGGGCAATGCACGACCGCACAAACGTCACTGTCCGCTTCACCCTGGCAAGCACGTAGCAAAGTTTGCACGCAACTGCCATCCATCATGCCAAACTCAGCTCTTACCCTTTAATAATCCTCTCAGTTCTGTACCTGTTAGTGAAATGTGCATTAGTGAGCTTGAAGAACACGTTTCTTTTGGCCAAGAGACAGGCTGTTCCCTTGTCCGTGAATCTGTTGGTTCGTGTTTCTATCCCTGGAGTCTTTGTGGGATAACTGATGTGGGAAGGGAGCTCAGGAGGTCTCTAGTCCAAGCCCCAGCCCAAAGCACGGCCAGATGTGAGGTCAGACCAGGCTGCTCAGAGCTTTATCAGGTCTTCAAAACCTCCCGGGATGGAGATCCCACAATGTCTCTGTTTCCCACTCGGATGTCCTCATGGGGAAAAAGTTGCTCCTTATATCCAGTCTGAACGTCTCATTTCAACTCAAGCCCGTTGCCTCTCACCTTCCCAGTACACACTGCTGCGAACAGCCCGGCTCCATCCTCTTGATACATCCCCTATAGACAGGGGTTGCCTGCTGTTAGATGCCCCAGCGCTGTCTCTTCTCCAAGCCCCCTTCCCCCAGCCGCTCTTGACCATCTTCACAGCCTCCGCTGGATTCATCCCAATTTTTTGAAGCCTCTCCTGCATCAGGGGTCTAAAACTGGACACGGTATCCACCGGCCTCCATCGCTGCCAGGGCACACTGCTGCTCATGTCCACTCGCTGCCTACTAGGACCCCACAGAGCTGCTCCCTGGCCAGGCACCCCCAGCCTGGACCACTGCAAGGGACGAGCCCTCCACAACTGTCTCCCCAAGCTCCAGCATAGTCATTCTGAAGTTAACTAGAAGTCCACAAAATTGCACAAAATCATTTCAAGAGTTATCAAACAATAAAAATAAGTACTTCTGGATCATACTTACAAAATTTACCAAAAAGAAGTAAAATATTCAAGGATCCCTGAACAATAACACAAATAGAAAATAAACAGCAAATAATGAAATAAGAACTAACTAAACTAAATAAAACCAGTGTTTTCCTCCTGTCTCTCAAGGTTTGCATTATGTTTCAGGGTGGGACACAGCAACGGTGAACTGCGTAAATGCCGACTGCTTGTTCACTTCTACACACACAAATGTTGACTCTCCATCAGTGAACACAACTCTCTGCATCTTGTTTTCCAAACACACCTTATGCCCAGTCCACCTCTCCAAACAGTGCTTCACCAGTTTGGCTCCAAAGATGCTACAGAAGACTCTGCTGAAGGCTTTACTAAAGCCGAGGCAAAGAGCTTCCCTCTCCCTGCCCTCGCCCACAGAGACAGCCTTTTCAGCACGGCAGGCGACCAGGTTGGGTTGGGCACAGTTCGCTTCTGATAATCCATGCTGGTTGTTTCCAGTCACCTCCTGGTCCTTCGCGGGGACTGACATGGCTTCTAGGAGAACATGCTCCCTGACCTTCCCAGGGATTGAGGTGAGGATGATGAGGATGACTGGCCTGTACTCCCCTGCATCTCATTCTTGCAACATGGGCTAAAATTTTGGTTTTTCCAGTCTTTGTTGGATCTCCTTAGGTCATCACGACTTTTCAAAGATAATGAAGTGGCCTTGAAGTGACACTGGTCAGTGCCCTTCGACACCTCCTACCCAGTCCCATGGCGTTATAGATGTCCATTTTGCGTAAGCAGCCCCTAACCCAATCTCATGGCTTTACTTCCCAGGCTCCTATCCAAACCACAGGGCAATCCTGTCTCATCTCCCTGCTGTACAGAATATTCTTCACGAAAG
Source organism: Phoenicopterus ruber ruber (assembly GCA_009819775.1). NCBI lineage: Eukaryota > Metazoa > Chordata > Aves > Phoenicopteriformes > Phoenicopteridae > Phoenicopterus > Phoenicopterus ruber. The sequence goes on from CM020219.1 coordinate 2,144,785, forward strand.
CCTTTAAGTGGGCAAACCTTACAGACTCCCGTCGGAAGCGATGCGGCGCTCAAGCGCAACCCATGGTGCCAGTACTGTGCGGAAGACGGAGGGCAGGCTCATGTATTCAAATCTAAACAGTAACTTATCAGGAAAACTGTAAGATAGATTGTTTAGACGTGACATGTACTTGCAAAGTATTACTGATGTCGTAAAATAGAGAATAGAACTGTGGATATACTCTTTGAGGCAAAGATGTGCATTTAATCTTTTTGAAAAAGTAGAAAGCATATACTTGAATGTGTTTGGTAAAGAGGGGTCAGGAGATGCCTATTAAATATTTTCCTTCCACGCTATAAAAATGTTTTCCAGTGTGTTCTTTGTTGTCTGTCTTCTAAACAGCATGCGCTGCGTGCCTTACCCCAGTGAATAACAAGCACAATCTGAGGGAAAGCACAGCAACGCTTTATATAAAAGACAGGATGGATAGCAGATATAATACTGACACTATTTGCCTCTGCATTTTAACATAAAATAGTGTTCTGAAAACAGAAATGCTTTTTTTTTATCCTTCTCTGTAGAAATCAACCAGCAACAACTCTTTTTTTTGTTTGTTTGTTTGTTTGTAACTAATTTTTGGCAGGGAAAAAATTCTGCATTCAGAATGTTTTCTAGTTCATTTCATTAACAGGGACTACCTCAGTTATTAAAGTCAGCTACTGGGGGGAAATGTCTATGAAATCTATTGGTTACAAACCAGTTATTAGCAACGAGAGACAGAAAAGCAGGCAATTACTATCGCGTTACATATTCCTACTCCGTAGTACAAGATATTTATTAACAGTCAAAGTAATAGCCAAGGCTCTAGCTCATCAAAGAGATGTTTCAATCACTGATCTGGAAATACACGTAATAGATACCTTAAACTTTTTGCCTATCGGGAATAGCATGATTCATCAACATGCCACGCGTAATCTTTAAGATGAAAATGCTCCTTCCTCTGTTCTTGGCACCTGTTGTTCAACTAAAGTAGCTGGATGGGCTCAGTTTGGTTAACATCACACCCTCCTGTGTCTCCTTGTCATTTCCTACTCGCTATTTTTTCATGACTCTGGATGCCTTGAAGTCCTAAAGGAAGGCCAAAGTCCTTTAACAGAAGCAATAACTTTTCCAACAGTAGAAGAGGACACATGTGAGTAAATCAGATACTACTGAGTTCTTGGTGGAGCACACCACATGTCAGTCAGGTTTCTGTCCTTTAATCAAAGCAACTCAGCCCCTGACCTAGGGCCTGCTTGGATATCCTCGCGGTGAGAAGTGCTCTGTGCATACACCTTTTTTCCCTGAGTCAAGAAAAGCCACAGGTTGGCTATATCGAAGTCAAACTGCTATCAAAGAAAGCCTCCTTACCTGTGCTGCTGGAGATGTTGACGTCAATGCTGATATCCGATATGCCACCTCCCTTCAGAGACGCAACACACGTGTATGTCCCAAAGTCAGTGAATTTCAAGTCAATGATGTCCAGGTTTGTGGTGCCAGGTGAAACATCGGGGTCAGTCTGTGTGATGACCATCCTTTCCGAGCTTCGCAAGGGACGTCCATTCTTAAACCAGCTGAACGTAAGCTCTTCAGAAGGGATGGCTTCCACCTGGCAGGAGATTTTCACCTCTCGCCCAATCTGGATGTTGTCATCTTTGTGATATGGGTCAGGGGTGATCCAAAAACGTCCTTTTTTTAAGGCTGAAATATGCCAAAAAAAAAAGTTTACTATAATAAAGTACAAATTTTGCATATTCAGACTTTGCAAAGACTTATGTTCGTGCTTCACTTTATGCCTATGTATGATTTTAATAGGTTCTATAGCGATAGGACAAGGGGTGATGATTTTAAACTAAAAGAGGGGAGATTTAGACTAGACATAAGGAAGAAATTTTTTACAACGAGGGTGGTGAAGCACTGGCACAGGTTGCCCAGAGAGGTGGGAGATGCCCCATCCCTGGAAACATTCCAGCTCAGGCTGGACGGGGCTCTGGGCAACCTGATCTAGTTGGGGATGTCCCTGCTCATGGCAGGGGGATGGACTGGATGGCCTTGAAAGGTCCCTTCCAGCCCAAACTGTTCTGTGATTCTATGATGCTGGGAGTCACTGAAGCTTCCAATGCACACATTTAGCACACGGTTAATTTTTTGTAGGATCAAATCTTAACCAAATATCATCACAGAGAATACATTGCTAAAGTACTTGTCATTTCCAAAATGAAAAATAGGAAGTCACAACACCTAAATTAGGCTGAGCTGCTGACAACTGAAGAGTAACCAAAATAATTCATGAACCTTCAGTGTTTGTTATCTGTCTCCGGAGGTATTTACAAGCCCTTCCTCACCCCCATGCTATCAGAGCGCTGAGAGAAGAGAAAACAGAGATATCAACCTAACATCACTAATACAACCAGTAATGTCATCTCCAATCTATCTGGAAACAAACACGGCCATGCAAAATAGCTTTGTGCCAGCTGGTTAAACGAGGAGAGATAAGCACACGCCTGAGGCTACAGCCGGTCCTGGTTTACGCGCCCTGCTCCTTCCCCGCGGCAGCCTGGAGGGCTCGCTCCGGCCCCGCGGCTGCCCGGAGGCTGGCTGCCTTACCCCTCCCGACGGCCCGGCAGCGGCCGCCGACTGCACTGCCTTGCGCAGGCGGGGAAACCGCGGTCAAGGGGCCGAAAGTACATCTCTAGGCAACGGTCAATAGGAAAAGGCACAAAGATGCTTTTCTGAGATGTAACCACGCAGGAGAGACCATCACGAGCACCTTGGTTGCACTTCCCTGGCTGGGTCTTGTCAGATGAGGAAAACCCATCCCGTACTCGCAGGAGAAACCTGAGGCTGACGGTTGCACGCACAACTGAGAGAACAACACGATCATTTAGAGTGTCATCATCATTTTGTAGCACAGCGTATCCCAAGGATCTCTATCTGCATCCAAGACTGCTAAAGCCTGCAATACAAATTCAATTAATTCTCTAACCCACAGCAAAGCAGAGATAAGGTAGTCTCAGTGTTTCAGATGGGAACCCCAAGGGAGATGAGCTTTTTGAGGCCATCTCAAAGGCAGGCTCAGCGCTCAGGAGTGCCCTACACCCGTGCAGGGGCACGGCAGCTCTGGGAAATGTTACTTCCCACCATCTTCCCGGTGAGATCAGCACCTTTTACTGGCATTCCCTCATCAATCTACTGCACAAGAGAAAAATAATACTGCAACTCACTTATCTGATTTTTCTTGTCACTCTTTAAATGAGCATAAAACTATCCAGAAACCATCACCATTTACATCAATAAAGTGATTGCTCTAAAGCAGTGTTGGTACGACACTTATTTTTGGGAGAGTGCTTCAGAATCAGCCATTAAGTCTTTCAAATACACATATATTCTGATGTACTGAATATAAAATGCTACTTATACAATCCCAAGATCCCTCTCCCCCTATATGTGTGCATATGAGCCAGCAGTGTGCCCAGGTGGCCAATGCGGCCAACAGCATCCTGGCCTGTATCAGCAATAGTGTGGCCAGCAGGACCAGGGCAGGGATCGTCCCCCTGTGCTCGGCCCTGGCGAGGCCGCACCTCGAGTGCTGGGGTCAGTTCTGGGCCCCTCACTCCAAGACAGACACTGAGGGGCTGGAGCGTGTCCAGAGACGGGCAACGGAGCTGGGGAAGGGTCTGGAGCACAAGTGCTGTGAGGAGCGGCTGAGGGACCTGGCGGGGTTTGGCCTGGAGAAAAGGAGGCTGAGGGGAGACCTTCTCGCTCTCTGCAACTCCCTGAAAGGAGGTTGTAGAGAGATGGGGGTTGGTCTCTTCTCCCTGGTAACAGACGACAGAACAAGAGGAAATGGCCTCAAGTTGCGCCAGGGGAGGTTTAGATTGGACATTCATAAAAATTTCTTCACCAAAAGGGTTGTCGGGCATTGGAACAGGCTGCCCAGGGAGGTGGTGGAGTCCCCATCCCTGCAGGGATTCAAAAGACATTTAGATGAGGCCCTAAGGGATATGATTTAGTGGGGGACTTGCTAATGCTGGGTTAATGGTTGGACCCGATGATCTTGGAGGTCTCTTCCAACCAGAACAATTCTATGATTCTATATACGCTATCTCCAACTGGCAAGTCCCACAATGAAAACACCAGTTAGAAATGTTACAAGCAAATACCCAGGTTGAATGCAAGCGCTGGAAGGCTAATATTTAAATCCACCATTTCTTGTCATCATGCTGACTTCTACTGAAAAGTTTTCCAGGTTGCCCTGGTCTCCCCTCCCACTCTCTGCCCCATCCATGCACGGTGCCCCACACGGGGAGCATCTGAGTGTAGGACCCATTTGCAGCACTCTCCTTTCTGCCCTCATATATTCACACGCTTACAGCCAGTGGAGCGCGACGGTGTTACAAACGGCAAAGGCGATGAGCTGAAAACTTCCCTGGATGCCATACTTCGGGTAATATGTACTGTTCACTTGCTGCATATGGAAAGTGTAATGGCATCGGATGGAAATAGATGTATGAGGCAACGAGCACGCCAAGAAAGCACAGTGCAGCGGCTCCTTACATCTCCACAAGGGGTGAAAATGCTAATTCAGACTCAATTTTGTCAGCTCAGTAGCTCCTTGAACAAAACAACTCTTTGGAGCTTGCAAATGCCATGCTGAATTAGCACTTTCACAGCTTTGAAAAGAATTAACATTTAGTTAATAATTAGGTTTTTTTTTTCAACGTGGGAAAAGAAGCATCAGATCTGGCTACTCGTGGACAACCCCTCACACATGGTGTGAGAAACCTTCCATTGTGGAAGCCAGCCCCTTTTAGGACAAGAGGAAACAACCCCAAGTTGTACCAGGGGAGGTTTAGGTTGGATCTTGGGAACCATTTCTTCCCCGAAAGGGCTGTCAGGCCCTGGCACAGGCTGCCCAGGGCAGTGGTGGAGTCCCCGTCCCTGGAGGGATTGAAAAGCCGTGTAGATGTGGCGCTTGGGGGACATGGGTTAGTGGTGGCCTTGGCAGTGCTGGGTGTTAATGGTTGGACTCGATGATCTTGGAGGTCTCTTCCAACCTAAATGATTCTATGATTCTATAATCAGAGAAAGAAAAAGCTGATATGTTTGCTGTGCTGATCAGGTATGGCATGAAAGGCCTTGGTCTGGGTGCTGCTATTTAGTTGTAACTGTGTATTCAAGAATCCAGGGGGTTGATGTGTTTTTAAGAATTTATTATTATTTCATGTATTTAAGAAGATTTCATGACTTTTATCAAGATGAAATTTGCACCAAAATGCACTGGTCTGTACTGAGCATCTCTCATTCCCTTTTAAAAGCAGCAGCCAGTTCCTCAGAAGCAGAATGAACACGCGCTTTGGTTCAAGAGGATGAACCACACCTTGTATGACAAGTTGGAAACTGCCACAGCAAGTAACTTTGAAACATGAGCTGAACTTTTTTGTTTGAAAATAGAAGAACAAACAATGCTTACATCCACAAAAAAACAGCAAATATATTAGGCAAATGATTTTCAGACAGGGAAAAAGAAAAAATAACTCGATAGGCATGATGAGCAGCACATTTCAACCAGAATTAGTTGCTAATAACCTCAATAAACTATTTTTATTTCTGAATTTTTCTCCTTTGCTTCGAGTGCTCATACAGACCGTTTCAGCAGTTTCTCATTCCTATAAAGGAACAACAATAGAAAAGTCTAATAGAAAAGTCACATTAACTTTCAGCTGCCCTTTGTTACAGCTGGTGCTGCAATACCGTCTGCAAGCTAAGATAAGGGGCACAGAACCTCAAACTTGGGGCCATAAGCCACTTAATTCCTGGGCCAGGAAGGGCTCCACTCTCTGGCTCATGGACTGAATTACAAAAACAACTAAGTTTTGCGGCTGCTGCTTGTTGGTTTGGTTTTACGCAGGCTAAGCCCATAACTGGGCTGGATCATCCACGGTCCTGATGTGCTTAGCAAACTCTAACCACCAAAGAACTGGGCAGAGCATCCACCTGAGCTACGTATTTTTCCATACATCCAAATACAAGGAACTCGGAGGAGGGCTGTGACTCAGTGCACTACATGGAAAAAAGTGAAGGGCGTTTCTAGAAATTCTGAAGTGAAGGAAAAAGTCTCTTTGCTCTATGCCCTCTCCTCCTCCCTTCCCCCAAACCAAACCTCTTACCGTCTCTTAAGCCATGTGAACGTACACGCTATATTCAACAGCAACAGCCATGGAATCCCCACATCAAGCAATCCAACAACTGTGTAACTACAACCTAAGGTTGAAAGTCAATGTACTGTTTTTATAACCCCATTCCCCAAGACTCCACAAATTGCACAGCTATCAGCATTTTCTTCTGTCATCAACAATATCAGCAGAAAATTTGACTTTAAAATACAGTGTTTTTGCGGAGTTAAGTAAGATCATTAAACAACCCGTATCTATAAATCCCTAATCTCACTTGGCACCAGAATAAACACGATGATCTCTCCAATTAACATCTATATTGGAATTTCTAATGTGCCACCAAAGCACATGAAAATCACCATCCGTACCTGGAAGATGTCCCCAAGAAACCAACCACAGGTGCCCAAAGAGGTCTGAGAGCTGCAGGCATGTGAGGCTGGAGGGCAGCAGGAGCAGGGAGCAGCATGGGGCCATGATGGGCAGACACGCTTCTCTCTGACCTGGGAGCCGGGACTATGGCCAGAACTGTCCCAGATGCGATCGTGCCAAGTTGCTCAATATTTGGCCCAGAAGCAGCCCAAACACTAGAGTGCCTCTCACTGGAACTCCTGGTGGGCTTGCTCCACCATTGATTTTCAAGGATGGAAAGCACTGCAAGATGCAGTACTGCCACCACCCCGGAGTCGTAATAAACCTCCCTTCCCCAAACCCTGAAAATGGCAGTAGCAGCTATGGTGCTACAGCATCTCAGGAGCTAGAGCTCTTTGTAGGAAAGAGGGAACTGAACCTGGATCTCCCACTCCAGACTGATGAGACTCCAAATCACTTCACACACTGGAAACTTCCTGACCTACCAGGTCAGAAACCCTCCGAGCAGATGAACCACTCTCTCAGGTACACTGCGATGGAGAAGAGGACTGTGTAAGCCAGGCTTTAGGGCACTCTTGTCTGGCAGAGACAGGAGGGGCTGGGATGACCCTGCTCAGGTCTTTGAGAGAAAAGTTATTACAGCAATGATGGGCCCCACTGAGCAAGTCTCAGACCCAGAAGTAACAGGGCTGCCCTTGGCAAAACGACACGGGGTCAGTAGACCTCTCTAGAGCGACTGTGCCTTCAGCAGTCTTGGGAATGCAAAGTTGTTGCTTGCAGATATGAAGGCGTAGAGTCTTACATACACATATGCTAGATGTGGTCTCCAGAAAGACTTCAGACCTGACTGACTGACATTGTGTGTCACATACTGACCTCTCGGGAACACCTCAGCTGAGCCTGGTACAAATCCACCAGGTAATGGAAAAGTGATTTCTGCATGCATTCTGCACATGGGTTTGCATTCGTGGTCAAGCCCCGTAAAACAGCGGTTTGGATTATCCTCATGTGTAGGTTCTTGGACCATAATTTCCAGGCATCCCCCTATATAATGTCAAGTATATCGAAACATGCAATGGATTCTGACTCTGGCTTTTCACTGTATTATCACCTACGTTTGAGGCATCATTGGAAGGCTTCCGCGGGGTTAGATACAGCAAATAAAGGAGACACAAGGTTAACCAGCAAAATGTGGGAGATGGTGCTGCAGGCACGCTAGCCACAGCTGCTTCCCAGCAGAGATTTCAGAAAATAACCCACACACCGGGCTACAAAATAGCAGCAAATGTGCAAATAAGTCTGTAACTGTACTTTGAGACTCAGGAAAGTGCCAGTCTTTCTCCAAAGAGGCCCCAAAGAACCATGATGTGATCAAATAAACAAAGATGAAACAATTTTCATCCTCAAACTCCTCACAAAACTGTCTTTGCTGTCCCTCATTAATTACATTTCAAAGTAATAAAATGCATTTCAGTATCTCAAATAAGGTCTATTTGCATTCATCAGGTTAAGTCGTGTCTTCCCATCTCCACCCCAATCAACCCAAAATACTCCTTTAATGCATCGAAATGTTCCTATCATCTCGTTCACACACATCTCATGACATCTGAATGGCATCAAACACCACAACTGAATACATCAGCTGCTGCACTATTTGCAGGCTTTGACATAAGAGCTATTGGCCACTGGCGGCTTCCTAAGCCGATGCAGGACACTGGGGAATGCTCGGCTTTGTGTTTGCTGACGTTTGTGCCTGTGTGCAGCCCGCGGCAACGGCAATATTAAGCCACAGAACTGTGCAAATTACTGATTTTAACCTTGACTGAGCAGTCGGATGCCACATGAGGTCCCGCCTCTGTGCACTCACCAGAAGTGGCTTCGACTAATTTTGATTGTTCCCCTTCACATTTTGTTAAGGCTCGTGAGCGATTTTGTTTTAACCTGTTCCCAGTGAACAAGATGAGAACGTCACCTGATAATCGGCCAAGCAGATGTAAAGACCTGCATGTGTCTTGGAGCACCACGAGTACATTTTGGAGGTTTGGTGAACTCAGCATCCAGCGTGCCACTTGTTTCTGAGCACCCAGCACTGGCATTTTATTAAGTAAGTGCCAATACCTTTACCTCTAGATCCAGCTCACTTCCAGGATCCTCCAAAACTGCTGGGGGTTCTGTGTCTCAACTGCATCCCCTGGGTCAGGCAAGGCAGCGATCCTTTCCTGGTGCTCAGATGTTACTGACCCCTTGATGTTTCCTTCTCACACGCATGAAAAAGGGTTTGTGCTAACTGGAAAGATTATTGACTTTATTTTTAAGGCCATTGGCCTGCAGAGAAACAGAAGGGACAAGACCGAAGATCTGATCCAAAGTTCACCACAGTGAATGGTGGTCCCTCCATGACTTCTACGTGCTTTGGATGAAGCCCTTTGCTGTGACTTCTGTTTCACATTGAAGGAAAAAAGCAGAAAAAGCACCATGGGAACGACTTGCTTGGAAAGTGAGCTGCAAAACCCAGCTTCATTCTCTAGAAACTCCAGTCCGTTCATCCAGACATAGGCTGCTTGCTTTAAAAGACTGAGAAGCAACTTTCCACGTTACTGCTGCGATCTTTGTACCAAAAGATGATTACTGGGATGATTCATTGGTTCTTGAGAGAAAGATATAAGGCAGGCAGCAGGGAAAGAAAGTCAACTCTTATCACCAGCTCTTGCTTCAATCACACCAGGTCCCCAATCTCCTTAGAGCCTTACAGACAGGAAAAGCAATCCTGCTCTCACACAACTGCAATTCAAAAGATTCACAGCCTTACAACAAAGATTTTAGATAGTCCCTAAAAGACTTGTAAAGTGTATTCGTAAACCTAAACCTTTTTCCTAATCTGTCGAGACATCTCAAGAAGCCAACTTTTCTCATTGCGTGCTGTTGCTCGTACTCGCGGTCTTTGCTGCTTCCCCGATTTTGTAGAGGAAAATAAAAACTCAACTTCCTTCCCCCCAAGGAGCAATTGAGTGATTTCGCTTGCAGCTGTGGAGGTGTCGGCCACAGCTCACCTCTGCCTGTCCACGTTTAAGGCACCAGCTTTGTAATATAGAATTTCAACAACAAATAAACGCAGCAGTCAGTTAAATACACAAGTTCAACATACAGAATGGATGTAGTTAATATATGTGGTGTAAGCACCTGGGTCTGGTTTGGTGGATTCCCTGACTAACATACGATCTTTATTAAATTGTAAGTATCCCATCACTGAGAAAAAAGGAAAAAAATAGTTACTTGGCTCACTGTCGTTAAAGGCACACGAAAATGTATAGTAGTACATCAAGTGATGTTTTACTGCAGGAATTCTGAATTATTTATGGTCCCCTGAAATAATCTGTTTCAAACCTCAAACAGCAGAGAAAAAGGCACATTTCAGCTTATGTCATCACTCCGATGCATCATTTCTGTGACCTGAGCTTTGCTGTATTACAACGATATGCGTAACTAATTGCAAAGCAATCACAAACGTGGACTCGTATGCAGATCTTCTCCACTAAGTGAAAAAAGATCCGTGGTTAAGTCGGGGGATCACGGACCACCAGCCGACCAGGAGTCCGTAACACCGCTTTCCTGTGAGATGGGGACCATCCCACCACGTCCCCTTGCAACACAGGCTAATGATAAAACACGTGTTAATACCTCTTGGTGCTTTCTCAGACACCTGTTCGTCAAAGCTGTCATCCAACGCCTACACAACTGGGCTGGGTTTCAGATTTGTTTGTCTGAATGATTAGATGAATGAATGTATGAAACAAAGGAATCTGCTCCAGTACCACACCTTGGAAACTGCAGTGCAGTCCATATGGTCTGGTTTATTTATTTTTATGTGAAAGCCCAGCATAAATGGATCTCTATACTAAATAAAGTCACTCCCACTGAAGACAGACTCATGGAAACCCTTCTCTGATGTTTCTTTCTTCATTAACATGTCTACCTCTATCAAATCAATAGAAGCAAAAAAAAGGTTCCTATCATAAGCTCCAAAGAAACACAAAGTCTTTCTTTATTTTGGCTGTGGGCAACAAAGCTGCATTGTCTTCAGTATTCTACAGGATATTGCCTTAAACTGTATTATCAAAAAGCTAAGCTGAATAGAGACAATTTAACAACTGTCCAAAATGTCTTTCTCACTGGTGAATATCACAGTGTAATCCGTTAAACTTCATTCTGTTACATTAAAATACGTTTTGACATTATTTTGTGCATAAGGAACACTGAAAACTCAAATTTGGTTTTGCCAACCAATAAAACATTTAAAAGGAAAATGACAAAATCATTCAGTATTCAGTCTTCTAGCCTAATTCTAAAACAGAACAGCAAAAGCACACTCCACGTAACCAAGTTTGCAGATATCAGCGCTCCATAACGAAAGTTTATCTGGATTGTGACATCTGTACAGTCTGCACATCAATTCTGAACACAGACGAGCCTACTCTGAAGTGTCCTGTAGATAATCACTTCTGTTCCTTGCTGATGAATGACTATCGTCCATCACACTCAGCACTGTTATGGACATGCAACCATGTACGGAAAATTTCAATAAGAAACAGGAGACCACATTTACAAATGGAATGTTTTTTAAGGCCACACTATTCTGCTGTGAACATCATGGCCACATCAACATCTGATGCCAAGTAATGTCTCAGCTTAGCCTCAAGTCCAAACGCACCTAAGATCCAACCTGGACACGTGCTTCACGCCACACTTCAGTGAAGCAACCTGTAGCCAGGTCGGGGTAGAAAACTTTGCTCTAGTGAAACTGGACCTCATGATATGTTGGTGGTTTTGAGTTTGGAGCAGGGTGTGACTCTTGGACAATAAAGAACAGAATCATAGAATCGTTTAGGTTGGAAGAGACCTCCAAGACCATTGAGTCCAACCATTAAACCCAGCGCTGCCAAGGCCACCACTAAACCATGTCCCCAAGCACCACATCTACACGGCTTTTCAATCCCTCCAGGGATGGGGACTCCACCACTGCCCTGGGCAGCCTGTGCCAGGGCCTGACAGCCCTTTTGGGGAAGAAATGGTTCCCAAGATCCAACCTAAACCTCCCCTGGTGCAACTTGAGGCCGTTTCCTCTCGTCCTGTCGCCTGTTCCTTGGGAGAAGAGACCGACCCCCCCTGGCTCCAACCTCCTTTCAGGGAGTTGCAGAGAGCGAGAAGGTCTCCCCTCAGCCTCCTTTTCTCCAGGCCAAACCCCCCCAGGTCCCTCAGCCGCTCCTCACAGCACTTGTGCTCCAGCCCCTTCCCCAGCTCCGTTGCCCGTCTCTGGACACGCTCCAGCCCCTCAGTGTCTGTCTTGGAGTGAGGGGCCCAGAACTGAACCCAGCATTTGAGGTGTGGCCTTACCAAGGCCGAGCACAGCAGGAATAGGAAGCTTTACTAACGGGACGCAGTTGTTGAAATGGTAAGTTTGTTGGATAAAACTTCTGTGTCCAGCTGGTGCTTCAAGTCAATTTTCCAAACAGTAAGGGAAATAAGATTAACGGATTTGGGGGAATAATATAAACCGGGGAAAAAAAAGTATGTCCAAATGCAGAGTTAATTGAAGAAGATGCATTTAAGAAAGGCTAAAATATACGGTAAAAGGCTCATACATCTGCTGGGGACTAATTAAAATAACGGATAGAGAAAAGAAAAGCTGCAGTTCACAGTTCCATCTGCAGCTCCTCATTGTCACGAGCGCTGAGCGCTTCTCATTAGGCAGCACACCGGCCGCAAACCGAGCTGCTGCAGGAGCAGCCTTGGGTGCCCGAGCTCTTCCCTCGGGGCACGCCAAGGTTTCTGCAAGCCCTTCCGTTTCCTCCTTCCACTGCTCACCTCTCATTTTTTGTGCTATCCTAACACTCAGCTACTATAATCACAGTTTTTGCGGGTTTTTTTAATCAAAGAGTGATTGCGAGGCGACAGACACCTCTTTCCATCCAGCTTTTGCTTTTTGTCTCTGAACAATCCCAAAAACCACCCTGCACCACAGACCACGAGAAGCCATCCTCTCCCTGGGGTGTCTAAACTGGGTCTCAAATGATAAGTCATGGTAGATATGGCCAAGCAGGGTCTGCAAGATCCACCATACAGACCAAATCAGCTCACATTTCCACGTCTTTCAGTCACAACAGTCACCCTCCCTGGTCATTCCTAAAACCAAGCAAATCAATAAACTCCCCAGAAAACCAAAATTGTGGAAATCTGCTAACACGCGCTTTGTCTTCCAGCCAGTTCATAGGACCTAGAAACTCCAAGAGCGGCCACTTTGTGTCCAGCCATGGGCTTCACCTTTTTCTCTTACAGAAATACCAAACTGGTTGAAAAGACAGCGGGTGGGATAGATCCCTCAACACCTCCTGCACAGCACCAGCCCGCAGCATTTTTTGAATTGAATACTCGGTGTCTTGCCAGCTTGCCCACACGGTGGTTGCATCTATTTTGTAACTCTGTTGTTCAGATGCATTGTTGGCTGACGGAGGACCACCAGGTCTGCCAAGGTCGGCATCATGCTGCTGTTTTATTTCTCCCCTAGCAGGGAAAGCTCTCTTACCTTACGGCTCATCTCTCTAACCCCGTAACTGCTTGGTCCACTGCTGAGACATGGAAACCTTCTTATTCTGAAAGGAGGTCTGCACATTCTGCTCAGAATTAGAAAGTCAGTCTAGCAGCAAATAAAATCACCCATCAGCTCTGCACAGAGCTAGCTCCACCCGCATAGCAGCAAATAATGCTATTTGATGTTTTCACATAAGAAAACTCTCTCCAGCAGAAAATAGGCCTGCCGAGCGAGCAGGCAGGGTGCACCTTGTTTGGGTCATAAGGAGAACATTAAAAATAATGCAACCACATACACAGTCACAGAGCTTTTAGGGAGAACGCATCAATGTTGTCCGCTCTTCTCAAAATTCACACTTCTTAAATAGGGTATTTAGGACTCTGCAAGATAATTTTGAGAAAATTATGCTGCCTGCATGTTCCCTTTAGTCACCTTCCGATCCAAAGACAGACTTGAAATACAGTCTTGCTAAAAAAAGGGACGTATTCTCAGCATTTTACCAACAGTTCATTTTGCTTCCGTCAACATGGTTTTAGCTTAAAGTTTTTTAAAACCTTAACTTTCAGTAGCTATCAGAACAATTAAGTTGTCAAGCATCTTCTACTAGAGCATCTCCAAACTTTTTAATATCAAGTAATTATTTGGCACTTGCAAGACCAGATGCATTCACATTTTCAATTTAAATGCAAATACTGTGAAGAGATTTCAGGTTTTGTCTCTATTTTTATAAACGCTTCTAATTTTTAAAAGAAAAGGATTTATTATTCTGGAGATGCCATGTGGCAGGTGTCTGGTTTTACGTGTGCTCTAGTTAATTAGCTCCTATTTCTTTCATTGCTTTTCTTTTGAAGGAAGGGGAGGTGTACGCTTCTCTGTAATGAAGAAGATTTCAGTTTACAAGTTACTCAGTATATGATCCATTAAATAGATGAAGCTGAGATCAAAGTATGCGAAACACAGCATGGTTTCTCTTTTAACTGCTTTTAGAAGTAAATATTCAAGAGAAATAAGCATCATCAGAAGAGCAAAGCCATATAGGTTCATAGAAATACCCAGGTGGGAAGGGAGCTCAGGAGGTTTCTAGACGTTCTCCTGCCCAAAGCAGGGCCAGATGTGAGCTCAGACCGGGTCGTTCAGGGCTCGAAAACCTCCAGGGATGGAGATGCAGAACCTGCTGGCTGTAGTTCCCTGCTTGTGAAGACCAGGAGCCGCCCCAGCGGCGTCACGCCAGCATAAAGCTGATTTAGGACAGAAACCGGCGCGTCCTCCCTGGGAGCAGCACACAGGACCCCCTCTGCCCAGTGGAAGGCTGTTCTCACCTCCGGCTTTAAGCTGACGCAGACAACGATGCAAACGCATCCAGGTGGGTTCATGAGGGTGAAACAGCAAAAAAGGAGTGAAGGCTGATCAAGAAGCAGTGGAGACAAATCGGGAGCTGGCATTTAGTGCTTTTTCAAAGCCCAAGCAGAAGAAAGGGGAAAAAACCCAAAACATTTCTGTCATGGTTTAACCCCAAAATGTAACCCAGCATCACGCAGCCGCTTCCTCACTGCCCCCTCCCCGCTGGGGTGGGGAGGAGAATCGGAGAGAAAGGAAAACTCCAGGGTTGAGATAAAAACAGCTCACCAGGACAGCAAGGAAAAGATAAAAATATATTAATAATGATAATAATGATAATATATATAAGGATAATAGAATATATAAAACAAACGATGCACAATTTCTCACCCCCCGACGACCGATACAGCCCGTCCCGAGCAGCAGGCAGGGAGCAGGGGTATCCCCCCCAGCTATCCCAGCACAGCCAGTTCCAGAGAGAGCAGGCGAGGGAACCAACAGCCCAACGAACGAAAAACAAAAAGGAAAAATAGGGAAACAAAAAACAACCCGAAGGGAAGCTTCAGGATTAAGGCAAGTTAAGGGTCTAAAAGCCTAGTGCCCCACCGGCCGACCCTCCCTCACCCCGGCCATGCCGTCTCTGGTAGGGAACACTCTCTCTGACCGGTTGGGATCAACTATTCCAGCTCTGCCCCTCCCAGGTTTTGGCACCTGCACATCAGCCAAACCCGGGAAACTGCAAAATGTCCGTGGCCGCTCAGCAGCACCCAACACCATCCGTGTGCTGTCACCATCCCTCACACACTGAATCCAAACCACAGGAGCTGCTGGAGACGCAACTGGCTCCATCCCGGCCAAAACCAGGACAGTTTCCTACGCTACAAAATCCCGCGGTGCTGCAGTTGCCAAGAGAAGGCACCGCGTGCGACCCCGGCCAGGCCCGTCCCACAGACTGCCCGTCTCGCAGGCGAACGGGAACCTCGCAGCTCTCCTCACAAGCCAGACAAGAACTGCGATATAAATTAAACAATTCGGAGAAGCTGACACAATCCCCAGTGGGCTGCACACTTGCCAAACAAATTATAAATCCTCTGAACGTTACAGCTGGGTGTTTTCCAGGGCCAATGCCTTTATAAAGTTTAATTCTTGTGCCAAAGCTGTCAAAAAAAAAGAAAAAAATATAGCTTTGCTGAGTTTTCCTGGATACCCAAAAGTAATATATTGCAAATCTTCACTCTTCTCGTTGCCCACATGCTGCTGATGAAACTCAGCACGCAGCACTTGCCTTTCTTCCAAAACCTAGAGCAACCCCCCAGTTTCCCAGGCTTCCACACTGGATTGTCCCCATCCCCTCTTCTTGTGTGGCTCAAGAGCTTTAGTTGGCTGCAGGATTTCGTCAGAGCCTGGATTTGCTCCAACAGGGGATGCATTTCCCTTCAACACTTTGGTTTTATTCCACAGTTCAATGCCTCAAAAATTAATCGGGATCCTGTAAAACCTTCTGAAATGATTTGTCAGACTGGGCAGAGACCTACCGACCTCATTCACAGTTGCCTGATGCAATACAAATAAATACCTTAAAACACATTTCAAGGTCATCAAAGTATCTTGGTAACATCAGAACAAAACATTACGCCCTGTTTTTTCTTCTCTTCTCTTCCTCTCCCGTCAAGGTGAGACAAAACTTCGAAAAATTCAAGTTTTTGCTGCCAAAATGATAATGTTGTTAAGACTACACAGACCTCATCATGTATTAATCAGCCAAGATCTAACACGATATTAAACTACGACACCACATCCCTGCCAATAACATTTATCATGCATTAGCAGTTAATAATTGTTGGCCAGCCAACAGTAAGGAGAACTTTTTTTCCTTGTCCTCAGCGAAGAAAGAACGTGGCTACCTGAAGCAGCCCCAACGCAAGGGTCAGAAGGAGAGATCAAATGAATACTACCTCTCGAAATCCCTTCTGATATAACTTTATAGACATGTGGTGCCCAACAGGCACCACAGGATGTTTTGCAGAGCAGCAATCTTATTTAAAAATAAGATTTCTGTACACAAAAATTCTGGGAATTCCTAATGAAAGGGCAGAAGAATCAATAAACCATCTACATTTTTATATGGAACCGTTTTATGAACTCGTCCGTGATACACTCCAGCCCGGGAGAGAGCGCACATGCCTGAGACTGCTATTGCAGATAATAAAAATAAATGGACTTATTAAACTCTGAAGCTCAACTTTTTTACACATTCATTCTCAGAGCTGTAAACTTTTAGGACAGCGCACTGGTGACTTACGGCTGTGACAACGCGCTGGATGTGCTGCGAGATCGGGTTTTCTAGGTTAAAATCTTGTCTCGTTGAAATCCCGCTCACAGGGTGCATCTCTGGGTGGAAGGGTCAGAATTGGCCGGCTTTTTTTCTTGGTTTTTTTTTGACTAAACTGTACTCATGCTTCAAAAGCTGGAAGAGGCCCCGGGAGACGCCTGCAGGGGTGCTGGCTCCCGGGGGCGAGCCGGGAGGGCCGGCGTGGGGTGGGAGACCAGGCTGGTGCCCAGCCTCCAGCGCTGTTCTTCATCCTCACCCCGCGCAGGGCTCTCTCCCAAAGCCCATTTGCAAACGTTTTTGTAAGGTCCATTCAAACCCCACCTCAGAGGAAGGTGGTTTGTCTTGTCCAACAAGACACGGAAGAAACTAAGCGCGGTGGTGAGCGCGGTTAAAACAAAGAGTTAAGTAAATTGCTTAAGCTTATGATAAAAAATATACATTGGCATAATGCAAGAGGGAGGACAGGGAGAGCCCCTGGCAGGGTGAAGGTGCCCAAGTGCCACAGTGGTTCAGCAAAGGCCAAGTCCAGCTCTCCATCCCAGCCCGGCGTTCGCAGAGCTTGCCCGATGCCACTCCACAGCAAAGCTGCTTTCAAGGGATGGCAAACCCTCCACAGGCACGTTATGATGGCAACGAGAGAAGATCTGGATGTCAGAGCAGTGAGATATGGGAAGAAACTCCTGGGAAGAGCTGGGAGGGTTCTGGCAGAAAGCTATCAAAATGGCAGGTGGAGTTGGTCATTTCACCAGAAAAAAAAGATTATACAAGAGATGAGAGGAGATGAAATGGATGCCTGGGATAAAGACAGCTTCATTCGATGACCCAGAGGGCCCTTCCAGTCCTATTCTGGAATATGAATTTCAAAACCTTGGCATTTTCATGAAATCACTATTGCTTTAGAATCATAGAATCATAAAATCATAGAATTGTTCCGGTTGGAAGAGACCTCCAAGATCATCAGGTCCAACCATTAACCTATCACTACCAAGTCCCCCACTAAATCGTATCCCTTAGGGCCTCGTCTAAACGTCTCTTGAATACCTCCAGGGATGGGGACTCCACCACCTCCCTGGGCAGCCTGTTCCAATGCCCGACAACCCTTTCAGTGAAGAAAGTTTTACGAATATCCAACCTAAACCTCCCCTGGCGCAACTTGAGGCCTTTCTAGTCTGCCCCAAGGAAAGCACAACCACCAACGGCTGCTGAAAGCCAGCATAGGGGCTGCTGAATTTCCATGCTACTGAAGCATCCAGAGAGCTCATCTCTGCCAGCCTCCCGCAGCACCCACGGCCACGCAGCACCGCACAACGAAGCCCCACGCGCCTGCACAGCCCCCCATTAGGAAGTCAACGTTGGTCGTCACTTCTGCATGGTGTAGCAACGCCTGGTTTCTGTGCGTGGGTATTTGCCAAGGCCTTCGGCTTTCTCCAGCCATGAAACAAGCACTAGTATAATCAGTCTGCTGTGAGACCTTCCCAGAATACAGAGAGGGGGGAAAAAGGAGGAAAAAAAAAAAAGGTCCTTCTGCTAGTTGCACAGAAACCCCAACATTTTAGACTTGGCACGCTGGAGTCAGCATCCCCAACCAGCGCTCCCGTCGTCACAGATGACGCCAGCTGACGATCACGCGCGTCGGACGGACACGCCGCGGGCCAGCATCCAGCAGCCGCAGAACGGCCGGGTGACGCCTGCCACGGGTGCCACCAAAACCCAATTTCCACTTTTCGGACAGAACTTGTGAGCCTTGCCTCGGCGCTGGCCCTCGGCACCAGCCCGCGGGGCCCGGCTCACGTTTCGATTAACAGCATTTGAGGATCTTCGAGGGGTGATAGCAGAGGTGCTGATGTACAACCGGACGGACTTATTTTTATCCCTTACATCGTGCAACTGCTCTAAACCGACAAGGGAAATTCCTAAGGAAAAGCGCTGGGATGAACAGAGCTGGTGCAGGGAAGCACAAGGGTAAGCAGGTGTGCGAGAATGGACATCAGAAATAACAGAGTACGGGATTATTTTTTTGTTTTTAAATCCATTACAAAAGCATCAAAAATTTCATTTATTTCACCATCTAGGTCTTTTCTTTCACCTTCTTTTTAGCAGCCACTACTACACAGTTCACATACAGTTTGTAAAGACATAATGGAATAGGTACTTCCAGCAATCTCAGCCTTAAAATGCATTTCCCCAGCGTCCTTTTTGTTCAGCAAAAGCTTTTGTGCTAATGTTAAGCACAGGTCATTTAAGATTATTATTTTGTATTTAAACTGACAGAGAATCCCACCCCTTTGAAAAATTAGCTCCAGACACTGTTTCTGCTTCACAGAAGGGAAAAGTCACACGGTAGGACTCAACTGGCACTAAAAAATCGTTGCAGTTACAATGGAAGAGACAAAGTGATTTATTTAAAGAAGGTAACGGGAGAAGTTGCTGATGAGGCAACAAATCCGAGTTGGTGCACGCTGACACCCTTCCAAATCGTTTCAGTGCTCCGTACTTTCAGACCTGCAGAACATTTCTCTGCCTCTACCTGTTTCCCAATCCAACGCGCAGGTGTCCTTCAAAGACGCTACCCAGCACTTTTGCTGTCTCGGTGGATGGAGGAGCCACCTCACATCCTTCATCTTCACAAGTCTTTAATTCTTCATTGACATACTGGTAGCTACAGAGAGATTTTATTTTCATTTCCCCCTTCGCAGTGGCTTTGGAGTATTTGTTCTTCCGTGCTCTCAAAATTCCGAGTACTCAGTTTGAGTCATGTTGAAAATGTATAATTTCCCAGAAGCTGTAGACATATGATTATCTTGATTCCTGCCTCTTTTGACATTTCCAATTGTCACCCCAAATCTCTACGGCATTGTGGTGATCATGCTTTTATGTAGTATCTTAAGGATTACAAGGCCAATATTACCCTTTCTCTAATGCCTTCTCTTCCCTCTCCAAATATGCATTGAAGAGAGGATTTTAAAGGAGTAAAATAACCTCCAGCAGCAAAGTCTAAAAGATCCTCAGGCTAGAACAGTTTCCTGGGACACGGGATAAGGTGGGTGTTCCACTTCCCATGCCGGAGCAAGGCAAGGAACTGAGCCTGGGGCCACAGCAGAGGTGAGGTCTCCTACTACCGCGCTCCTGGCAGGAACGTGAAGTCCTCTCCGCGTAGCTGTGCGTGCATGGGGCATGAAGAGGGATCCGTATCGCCACGCGTGTTGGCCCAAGGGCTGTGAGTAAACAGGGGTTTGCATTTGATTTTAACACAAATGCACGTGTGTGCGTTTGCTTCTTATCTTAATTAACAAAATATCCATAGGAAGACTGACTATCATTTACCTCTAATTGGGCCCAACAGAGGTACATAGTGACAAAGTCATGATGAAAGCAAATTAACAGAAATAATTTGGGTGGGAAAGAACTCTGAAAGAAGCGCACCAGATTTCCCCCATCCTGGCCTTTATGATGAATTATTTCTATTGCGTCACGACAACATTTTTTTGCTCCACCAGGGGAAAGTCAGAAAAGCAGAACATCCCCCAAGCAAGCACAGCAAAAAATACACTCGTCAGGCATGGAGGTTGTGGGGAACTTTGTCTATCCAGAGAAGATGTGTTGGATTTGCTACTTGGGAGAGCTTTTTTTTTTTAAAGAGGAGAAGAACATCAAGTTTCACTAAAAAAAAGAGGAGTCAAGATTCCCTTAGAGCTTCCTCTGCTTTCTAATGGTTTTGTCTAGAAACACGGTACGGGGAACTACTCTAATCATCAGGCTGAGAGCAGGATGTGAAGATGCCGCTGATGAGAACACCCACCAATACTCAAATGCTAGCAGGCTTGCAATCATTTAAAGAACTCATTAATCTAAAGAAAATACTTAGAAAGAAACTTTCATAATTAGAATTGGTGAGCAGCCAGCTTTGCTGAAATGAGAGAGCGTTTCTCCTTTCTCTGTTTTGACCCAAGACACCTTGATGGATGACAATATATTTGATGGAATGAAATATTTCGCAGTAACTTTGGGTACAGTTAAGCAGATAATGGCATTCTTTAGAACGACTGTATTTCACAGACTTTCTCACTAGGATTTCGACAGGTAAAGAGCACACGGTCACTGATTTGCCTCCGGTGAGCTCCTGTGCGGAACAAACGAGAGATACTGCATTATGCCCGTGCCTCTTAAGGAACAGCACTGCGGTACCCAAAACAATTCCTCTTTATCATCTCAGCAAAGCTGCCATTAACATTATCCGACGGCCGAAAGGAAAAGGCACTAACGCCACAGCTCAGCACAACGGAGACAAAGGGAGCAGAGTTTGCGGCTTACAACTCGCTTAAGAAAGGGGTATCTTCACGGGACGCTGCTTTATCTGGCAGCGCTAATTTAACCGCGTAAGGAGGCAGCGCATGAGGGATCTCTTCCTTTAGCAGCTGCGTGCAACGCCTGTTGCTCTGCAAGAGATCCGTGTTCATCCGAACCGACAAGCAAGCACCCAGCTTGTTGTTGTTGGAAGGATTTACAATTCCTTTTAAGTTATACAGGCCAAAAGAGGAAAAAAAAAAGAAAAGAAAAGAAAAAACATCCAAAGACGGTTATGACTAAATGGGTTCCTCGCTGCAATGGCAGCTTTAGTCTGTTTTTTATTTTAAGAACAAACATCTCCTTCCGTGCCGATGCTCACTGGAAGGCAAGGAAACCAAGTAATAGCGGAAAATCAGAGGACACATTAAATGCTTATGCATATCAGGAGGCTTGCAGACAAATCCCGGGAGCTAACAAGCGGAAAGCGATGACCTGAGGCCACCAGCGGCACCTGCTACCCCAGCACCCCCTCAGCAGCATGCGGAAAGGGCACACACCAGTTATTTACAACCTGCAGAAGCGGAGAACGCCTATTACTAGTTATTTACACCCTGGAGAAGCAGAGAACACACATTACACAGCGATTCCGCGCGGGCACGTTTCGCGCCCTCTCTCGGGTGATACACATTCCCCCAAGGCATCATATCTGGTCATCCTGCCATTGCGCTGTATTTATCCCCACTTTTTAAGGGTGTCCGAAAAGACTGAGGGAGGAGCACGGGGCTGCCCTGAATACACCTGGGTGTCAGGGATTCGCTTTTTAAACACAGACTCATCCATTGCCTCTATTGCTCATTGATCCGCCTAATTTCTGACGTTCAAAAACAATAAATTACTTTTGTTAGTCATTTATTTACTTTTATTTGCTACTTTTTGAAGGATTCTCTCTGGTTTTAGATTTTTTTTTTCATGATGATTAAATGCGTGGCGGTCATATGCCGTCACCGACAACGGGTTGGAAGTCGGGTGTGGGGGGCGGTCAGAGTTGGGCAGTCACCCACAAAGGCAGGAAAATGCCCAGAAAAAAAATCAAGAGCTGCTGAAGATAAGGTAGCATCCACGGAATGCAGCACATACAATAAAAGCACGTTCAGATAAATGCACAGTGAAATTTAGTGAATTTCAAAGGGAATAAATTTCCTCTGAGCCCTGATGATGCTTTTAGACAACTTTATGTTCCTTTCTGGGAAAGATTAGGAGATTATTGTCTGGTCCTGGGACTGGTAGTGCACCCGACAGAAGATGTGAACTCCATTTACCAAATGCTTCTCCTGCAAGGCTTAGATGCTATTTCGAGTACTCTGTTCTCCTCAGCTGCTGTGTGAAAACCCTGATACACAACAACAACAAAAGAGATGAAATAGAGAGAAGCAATGAGCTACAGGCAAAATGCTAATAAATATATACACAAAGTAAAATCAAAGCTCCGATACCAAATTCTCTCCTAAACTCAGCATCACTTTTAGCAAAGATAAATCAACCAAGACTGGAATAAAGATTTTTTTTTTCTAAAAGACAGTTCTTCCCCTTTAACAGAAATAGTAAGGGGAAAATCGCAGCAGGTAGCAATGCATTGGGGCTAGAAGTGAGCTGTGCTTCGCTTATTTAATGGGTTGTTCCTCGTTGTGGTCCCTTCTCAGAATTAACAGGGCCACACAGCAGAGAGGAAAAAAGAAAAAAGTCACCTCAAATGCTTTAATGATATTTTGTTCAACATCTGGCAGCTCCTAGGCATCTCATAGGCACGGTCTTCTATAAATAAAAACGTGAGGGCATATTATTATTACGCTGTGACTCATGAAATTTGTATCTGCAGGGAGCTGGGGACTTCGGCTTTTCCTCTGGGCTCTCCGGTGCTGTCTGCTGGGTCAATTAAAATATCGAGATTTCTTTTCACACAAAGCCTTTCCTCTCCCTTTGCTTATTCCGCGTGGTCGTTTCACTCGCATCTCCCCTTCACAACCTCACCACCACTGTAAATCACAGCAATTAATGTCGACGCTATGCTCCTGAAACAAGGCTGCTTCTGCCTCTTGACAACAAAACCCCTCAGCCACATGTCAAAAATTCGCATGGAAATACAATATTACAAATAACTCTGCGGACATCTCCTGATAAACTCCTGCGGACCCAGGCTGATGCAATCCTCTCTCCCTGACCCCCAGGACAGAAATAGCTTCTAATTCCTCGTCCTGCTGAAGGGTACGACATGTTGGGCAATAAGAAGTGAGCAGGGGTTATGGCTCTCATAAAATATTCACACCACTGGCTCTTTATACAGCAGTTTCTCTGGAGTATGATTAATCATATGCTATTATTTGAAGTTCCTATAGTGTGGGAGTTTATGTTTCACTACCATTCACAGATTAGATTATAGAAAATTAGTTTCAGATGAACTGTTTGGTTCAGGTAGATGAATCCACCCTGATGATGCCTATCAGGCAATCGAGCTCCTTCCTCAAACCAACTGGCCATGTCCCTGGGGTTGTCCAGCGAGCGATAAACAACCGGGGAGAGTTTCTCCCCACCTGGCAGCCAATGTTCTGCAAGGACTCTTCTCTTACTTTTATCTCAGACAGACATTTATCCTGCTATTTAGTATAATTAAAGCATAGGTACTAATCTAAAGATCCTACCCAGGGAGCAGTCGTCTGATGGCAGCAGATTCACAGCATGCACAGCAGCCTTAATTTCAATAACATGTGCAGCTGATGAGGAGGAAGAAAAGGGTGAAGCAGGTAATGACATCTCCAGGAGCTCAGGATGCATTCACTGCCAAGACAGCGCGTGCCAGGGGTCAGCACAGGCAATGCCCAGAAGACACGGTGTCCTTCGGCGACCATTTGTCTCCAGTTTGGATGGGAGAGCTGGTGCCTCTTCACAATATGAAAGAGCACCACACCATCCTTGCTGCACCTAAGGAATTTGAGCCCAGCACAAGAGCCACTGGCTATTTGAAGCCAACACTAATTCATCTCATACATTACTCGAAATGACCAGAAACACATTTGGAAACAGGACACCGCTATGTGAACATTGTTATTCTGTCAGGTTAGGATTCAGTTAATCTTCCCAGATAACGGTCAATAATTTGCCAGCTCAACTTACCTCTTACAATGATATTGGTGGACTTTTTCGCAGGATTTCCAACATTGTTATTGGCGATGCAACTGTACGTGCCAGCATCTTCTGACGTGATGGCAGGTATCGTTAAAGTGCCGCCGTTCAGGACCGTCTTCTCGGGCAGGATGCCGGCAGACCTCACCCACGTCAGGCTGGGGGCTGGCTCCCCTCCTGTCGTCACACAGACTAAGGTGATGGCTTCTCCAGGGTTCACCACTATCGGGTCATCCACAAGAAGCTTAATTGAAGGGGATGCTGCAAAACACAAGAGGAAGAGAAAGGTGTAGCGGGGCTACGTCTGTGGCATTGCTCAGTCCTGACAAGCACACTCAAGCCAACTGAGATGAGCAAAGGCACAGCACTCCTCGCACATCTACGCGCCCTCGGAGAAGGGTGCTCCTCATCCTGATGCTCCCCCGACACCGCATTTCCCCCCTGCTCTGCACCCTGCTCACTCATCATGTCTCACCTTGCTGCCAAACTGCAGATGAGGATTTATGTATGTACAACCCTGCGGCTGTGCGTGGGAAGTAATGTATAACGTATGGGACAGGTGCCAGCACACCGGGTTTTAAACCCCAGAAGAAAGGAATTAGTAACAATCTTCTTATTTGGCATGGAAAGCATGTTGTTCTCTTCAAGTCAGATCCTACCCATTGAAAACCAGCCCTCTTAATCCACCCGCCTCCTCGATGAACTCCTTGGGACTTGGCTGCCAACCGAGATGAATTTGTAGAGTTTGAGTTGGGTCTGTTGAATCGGGAAGAGTCACCTCCCTTGGGACAACATCTCCTTGCACACGGAGAAACTGAAGTATCCAGCACAGATGATTTTTCCCTGTCTGGGCTGTGCAACCTGCAGCTCACAGCACCAGCAGACAGCGTGGACACGGCTCCATCTCCTCACAGACACGCGGGAGAGGCGCGGACTTGGGTCCCTACTGATTTCCATACCATATCCTATGACCAGCTGCAGGGGCTTCGTTTGGGCAGGACCACCAAACCAGCCGACCTACATCGTGGCACAGGCTAACAGAAAGGTGCTGCTGCTCTCAGAAAGGAGAAGCAAGCGATTAAACTTCATTCTCTCTCCTTGCCTCTTCTTTTCCATGAAATATTTGCATATGATATAAGAGGAGCAACAGAAACGCTCAGTAGGAAGGGACAGGGCAGGGCAATTCATTTTAGGTGCTGGAATTTAAAGTCACAATCCGAGCTGGGACATCCCCTGTCATTTGCGTTGAGGGATCCACCCTTGCTGGGTTCAGGCTCTGCTTGAAGGCATACCCTAAACCGCATAAGCGATGAGCCAATATATAAATACATATTGCCAGCACAGAAAAAGCAGCGATACTAAATAAACACAGGCATAAAGGTGAAGGATTGAAATTCTGGGCAAAGAATACCAGAAAATGTGACAATAAAAAATGAAAGGAAATAAAAATGTTACATCCAAAAATCATATCACTATCCTCATTATTACAGAGATATATTCTTGTGTGTTCTGCTTTACATATGAATCTTATTTCAATATTAAAGGAATACACACTGATCACTAAAGGCAAATACAAGAGCCAAGTATAAAATAAGAGTTTTCTTTATTTGGAGTTCACCCAAGAGGAATTAGCTTTCTCTGCCTTCAGAAGCCGGAGCACACAAGCGGGAAGCACTTCGTTTATACCTGTCCTAGCACAGAGAGAACAGGCAGCCTCCAGCCAGGGAAAAAGGAGAGCAGAGGTTTACAAGCAAAGCTCCTTCTTCCAGCTCCTCCCGGCTTGGGACCCTGCAGATACTTCCCAGCAGAAATTCCTGGGTTCATGTAACCAACCTAAAGGTAAAGAAACTGGGTGGGTGGCCCACAAGAGACAGAAAACAAGTCAGCACTGCCCACTAACTGTGTCAGCATCTCTTTGCTCACTCACGTCCTCTCCCCTCATATTCTTTCACCTGTTGATGCGTCCATCAGCTGATGGATGCCTGTTTTGGGATCAGAGGTATGAAACTGGGCAGTATGTCACGTTTCATGCTTAAGCAGATTTTGCTTGGGCGAAGGCGGCAGAAGCAGGGACCCAGGTACCCGCTGTGCAACTAGAACTGAGCTCCAGACCTGCAGGGTCATCACC
This sequence comes from Phoenicopterus ruber ruber, assembly GCA_009819775.1. Lineage (NCBI taxonomy): Eukaryota > Metazoa > Chordata > Aves > Phoenicopteriformes > Phoenicopteridae > Phoenicopterus > Phoenicopterus ruber. The sequence goes on from CM020219.1 coordinate 2,171,196, forward strand.
GACCAGGGGGTAGCACGCAGCTGGCCCCTCCTTCTCTCTCCTTCCCTCCCTCCCGAGTTCAATGATTTTTCCTGAACAACTCCGGCTGCTCTCTGCTCTCGCTAAACATCAAGTCACGAGACAGGGAACAAGAGAACCACAATAATGCTTCAAAACTTAGAACAAAAGATGAAAGCTCCAACAATGTCAACCCAACCCTACCGTAATGGCCTCATAATCCTCCAGATGAAAGGGGGCCCTTTGCCATCCTTCAGGTAGAGAGACAAAGGTAGGAGCTGATGTGATAAAAATGCTGTGATACATCCCTTTCATCACAGCACTCCAAACAGTAAGTACACGAAAATTATGGTTTGCATACAGCAATTTCTCTTTGCTTACACCACACATTTCACTTAACTACAACCTATCCCACTAGACAAACACAAACAAAAATTCAGCAATACACTAAACTACTCCTGCTAAAAGCCTGATTTAAACCCAATAATATTAAGAAAATCAGAAGGGATGTCAAGGTTTCCAGCAAATGAAACTCAGTGTAGCATATAAAGGGTCAAATATCTATTATGAATAGAATATGAATCCACAACAAGCTACTATTTTGGTATTTCTCTGCTTGAAACCCTATACATAATCGGCACCGTATCGCAATGCACCAATAACACAGAATCTCTTATTTTCAGATTTATGGTGCAACTGAGGATAGAATTGGGTCTACCGCACCGCTTGCCTGATTTATTGCCACATGCACGTTGCCAAATTCTGGCCTAGGAACGGAGAGATTGGAAGTTTCCTGGTGGTCACTTGGACTTCGTCCTTCCACTGCTGAAGGACGCTCAGCCCCACCGCCAGCCCCACGCTCGCCCACCTCCGAGAGCGCAACCTCCGCTCTCAGCGCAATCAACATTGACCTCTTCCCCTTCCAGCCAGGGATGGGGAAAGGTGGTAGTCACCACCCACCTGCTCAGGCGCCAAACCCGAGCTGCAGACCCGTGGCTGCTCGTCCCAGCTCTGACTGGCTGTTTCAGCAAGGAAAGGGAGGAGAGGAAAAGAGAGAAGCAGGGAGAGTCAGCCACGGAATGAAGGAGGCAAACGGCAAAAATCCCAAATGCTTGATAACTCCAGAAATGGGCTCAGACATGGCGGGGTGGCAGAAAAATGGCTTTAGCTCTAAGTCAGAGAGTGCTTGTCTTCACTTCTCCACGTCAGCCTGGACCTAGATGTGGGAACAAATGGGGCTAAATCACAAGTTTAGTCACCTGCTGGAAGACCTGTATTAATTGACTTGGGTTAATTAACAGCATGTAGGGCTTCTGCAGGTCTGCTTTACTGGCTAGCTCCTCTGTTTGACTCCATCCAGAAATGCTTTCCCCTCCCAAACCGGAGGAACACCTCTACCCGCTCCCCACAGGACGCCGCAGCAGCGCAGCTGCAAACAGCTGCCTCTCCCCACGGATCGGGGATGCAAAGCCGCGGCACAGAAAGGAGTAACGAAGGCACAGCGACAAAACTCCATGTACCGGTAGGGACGGTAAGCCCTGAAATGGGCTGCTCAGGGTTGCTGCAGGATCTCTCTCTTCCAGATTTTCTGAGCAAACATCTGTTAGGCACAAAGTTTAGGACTAGCTCATGTCTGAGCTAGGGAAATGGAGCTCACCGTCACGTCAGATCTCTCACTGGTCTAGTTCCAGTGACAGCAAGAGGTACTGCCAAACGGCAATTCCTCTCATCTGCCTCGGGCTGTCTTCTGGCAAGAATCTTCCCCTGTGGTATCCGTCTCTCCCTGCTGACTGCAGACAGAGCCCAAGGATTAGTTTAATCTGGACGGGTAAGATTTAGATGGCAGAAGACGGGTGACATCACTCCCACCTTTAGGATGAGGATTTACAAATGCACCAGGAGCCCAGAGATGGGAATGGGCAGAAAGCGCCGTTTTTAACAACGGATACGTGTTAACCTCCCATTGACCCCAGTGTTCTGCAAATCCTCTTAGATCCTCGCACTTGCAGAAAAGTGAAATTTTTGGCCTAATCCTCTCTCTAAAACGGATTTGTTATCTCTTCAATTTATTTGTAAACTTTTGGGGCTACACACCACATACAGCATAAACCTGAACTGCGTAAGTCATCACCACACTTTTTTTTTTTTTTTTTGGCCCATCATAATTAAAAAAATGGGGCAGGCATTTATAAAGATGACAAGATGATCCAGAGCAATTATAACAGTTGATGATACCACAATATTGTTGAAGGATTATTGAAACTCATGTTTCAGGGCATAAAATGGCATCCTTCCCTGGCATGGGAGGGCAGACTATCACATATCCGTCTACTGCACCCTTTTTATGCGCTCTTCTGAAATGTCTCCTGCTGGCTCTTGTTAAGGATAGACACGAGATCTCATCCAGAAGGACAATGTTTGTGTTTATACACCCTTTGCATTTGTAAAGCATCTAGCATGACTGAACTCCAAGCAGGAGACCCACGATGCAGTCCCAGCTCAAGCTGGGATATTTGTTTAGAATGAAGGAAATCATGTAATCGAGTCAGAAGGAAGAGGGGGACAAAGACTTCTCCAAAAGATCTGACTCTTACTACAACGACGCTTGTAAAAACCAGTACACGCAATTGTGCATTCCTGGTACCAGTCTGAAACGCACTGGGTTTGCCTTTACTATGTACAGTGATCTTAAAAGTCTCTTCCAACCTAAACAATTCTCTGATTCTATATTGCTTTGGGGAGTGGGGCTTCAGCCTCCAAGGTACAAGTGGTTTCACCCAATGGCATCCACACCAACCGTGGGAGCAGCAATACAGGTGTGAGCCGAGCTCCCTTCCGCTTCTCCAGCCCAGCCCGCTTTCCCGAAACAAAGCTGGAGCCAGTACCGACATTCTGCCTGTCCAGTTTTTGAAAGGCACAGAGAGGGAACCTAAGCTTTCTGAGGCTCGAGAAGACCCCCACATCCTTACAAACAACCTTTCACATGGTCCCAACCGAGATAATTTGAAAAGATACATATTACAGTGACAGTAAGGCAGCAATTTATGCCTCCAATCTTGATTTTATTATTTAAGTTTTACAAACTTTAGTTTCACCAAGCAAGGTACTTGGCTGGTCGCCACGTTCACACAGGGGTCTTCTTACATGAAAGGCACTTTCCAGTCAAAGTGCTTCAAAGCCCCAGAACTCAGCAGGCAGACGTGCCATCAAAGGAAAAGTTGTGCAACTGCACCAGCCCAGGAGTTTCCTCTGCTAAACAGCTGCCTCCTGGCGCAAGGACGAGCTCCTCAGTTTCTGCTTAAATCTTGCAGAGATCCCACAGAATTCCACCGAAAGGCAGGGATACATTTTATTATTTTCCACTTCTGGATTTGGTTTAATCTCGCATTATGTCATTTATTTATTTCTGCTGCCTTCCTTCCTATTCACCTCCTCTCTAAACTAAATAGTCTGAATTTTTTCATTTCCTCCCTCGTAGCCCCAGAGCTCCAGCTGTTCGTACCACAAAACCCTGGGTCACGGTTTGGGTCATGGAGACACACAGACAAGCGCAGATATAGGACTGATGTCCTCAATTTCATGTAGAGTCGAAGAGTGATAGATTTTATAGTTTTAAGTGATGTTCAGTACCGGTTTGGAAAGTTGAGCATCGGAGCCAACACAACTGTGCGATACCAAAACTGACGGAGACACGGGAGGTGCTCACGTATGAAATCTTGTAAATTTATACAGAATTCTGAACGCAACAAAAATGTCCCTGCCAAAAGGAGTCAACACTAAACGGAGTCTATGATCACGCCCAAAGCCACTTCTAAAGCTCTGCCCTGGCCGAGGTCTCGCTTAGATGACTACCAGCCCTCAGGATTAACGAGATGAAGGCTGGGCCATCCAGGTTTGGCAAGCAAAACATCTCCCAGCCAGGACCTTCACCCCGGCACCGGCAGAGACTCAGCCAGGCAACCTGCCCAGCGGAAACCTTCTTTCAACTCTCTGATAGGAATAATAAAATTCATTCTAAAACAATAGCAAGCTTTGGTAAATATTTCCATGGGCGAGTGCATGGAACAAGCTTTCCAAACATCGTATTTGGACATCGTAATGAGAACGGCTCAGTGTTCAAAAGAGCTCTGCATCTTTACTGCCCTTTAGAAGCAGGGGCTTCTGAGCGCCAGTCCCACATTTCGGAGTCATGGTTGGTTTGCCAGGGGACAAAGAAAGCCGCAGTGCCACTGCGAGCTCTTCCCCGCGAAGAACAAGGCACTACTCATGACGAGGGAAACTGTTCGGGTCCCCATTCATATTGCAGCTGCATCCTTTTTAAAGGGACTTCAATTCAGAGGCTTTCGTGTACGAGTATTGCTTCTGCCTCCAATATATTCCATAGGACTGTAGAGTCTGGCTGTGAACTCAGCAGTGCATATGAGAAAGTGCTATTGGAATTGCACCGGGTCACAATACACGGCCCTGCCAGTCAAGTCGCTCCGGAGAATTTAAATCAGAACTGCACCTTTTTTTTTACCTAACACATTAACATGTGCACACAAGACAAGCCAGGCACTGATGACGTACAGATGGAGATTAATTATAAAATGTGGCTGCAACATATAGCAATCCTCACAGAGCAGTAACAGAGCATGCAACACCCACTGGTTTTGATCAATGACTGGGGCAAAAGTTTCTCAGACCCAGCAGAAAGCTAGCAGTCACAAAGTCATCGTTAACACCTAAGATACACCCTTAACCACATCAGTTTGCCAAGCACCTTCGACATAACAACCTGGCTCTACAACAAAACGCTTCCAGCTTAAACAGAGCTGCCACGGGATCATCGGCAGGGAGACTGGAAACATCTTCTAATCAATGATCCGATACTGATGTTCGCTGAACTGGAAAACAGCAGAGGCTCTACTGCAGCCTGGGATGGGTATCTCAGACAGATACCACGCTGGGAGGAAAGAGGCATCCGTCACTGATGTAGCGTATGGAAAAAATCTGACGCCAACGTGTGTTATAATTACAGTGAGACAAATATATGTACTTAGACTGGGTATATGGAATTGAGAAAATGTCACAATTGGCTTTAGGGATTACTGGAAATGTAAAAGAAAACTAATACTTTAATAGCAATATCAAAGTAGAGGCAGAAAGTCATGTCCTTGACAACTCGCTCATCTATGATGAATAAAAATGCAAGTATATTATTTCCTCCAGTTTTGTGAATTATTTCATACGCAGAACTGAAGTAATAGAACATAATTGAATTATACTTTCATATATACGTGTGTGTGTGCGCATCCATTTAATTCACAGCCATGATTTCCTGCAGGAATACAATGCATATACTCCTAACTATACACATCATGAATAGTCCCTTTCAAGTCAGAGCAAAAAAAGAGAACATTTGAGGTCCCTGCTGGGCTGGGAGCATCATTTCTGTACTTATTTACTCAGTAAAGTTCAAAAAAGAATAGATTATAATTCCCAGCTGAGGTCCAGATTTTGAATTACAGGGTAAAAATAAACTTTTTATTGACCACACTGCCACAGCACGCTGCAACATGGTTAGGTCCTTTCTCTTCATCAATGGTCCTTACAACAAACAAACCAACACCCCCCACCTGCAAAAAACAAACAAAAACCCCAAAAAACCCCAACAAAAAAACCCCCCAAACTAAACACCAATGAAAATAACTTTCAGACATCCATCCTCTCTGCTTTACCCTCCCTGCTGCTACCGAGAGCGCCGTCATCTTCTGACTGCTATTTGACAGCCCTACTCGTAGGTCTCACAGAAGAGACAACTCTTCTAGGCAGACAGTGCCAGCGCGTGTTGAACCAGCCGGGATAAGATACTCCAGAGGGCCGAATTATCGAGCAAACATGCCCCTACGTGTGCGGGCCGTTCATCTGCTCTCTCAGGCCATGCAAACTTAGCTGCAGATGCTACGGGGAAGGGGCAAGGCTTCCCAGGGCAGGTTCACATTTCGTCTTGGCAATGAGTTCTCCAGCAAAGCCAAGGGAGAAAAATTATGCAGAGACACTTAAACATGAGCTCTTTGCACGCTTAGGAGCAGAATTCATCCCAGAACCACAGGATGGTTGAGGTTGGAGGCACTTCTGGAGGTCATCTGGTCCAACCCCCTGCTCAAGCAAGGTCCCCTACTGCAGGTTGCCCAGGGCTGTGTCCAGATGTCTTTTGACTGTCTCTGAGGATGGAGACTCCAGAACCTCTCTGGGCAACCTGTGCCAGTGCTCAATTACCCTCTCTGTAAAACTGTGTTTTTATAAAGTCACTGTCAAGTAGTGACCAGTCATGTAGAGCTGCTAATGTCAGTGGTGTCTTCTTCAGGTGCTGCATACAATCCACGTGCAGAAGGTAGCAAAATACTCCAACTGTAATGACTTCAGTTCTAACAAATTTTGTGTTTAGACACTTAAAACAGGTATGTTCACCAGACATCTTAACCTTGTTTTTTGTTTTACTTGCTCTTTTTCCCATTTCATTTTCACTGCCTTTACAATTCCAGCACTTCCAGGGGCAGAGGAAATAAAGGCAAAGTTCTCAAATCCCAATTCTTTCAGGCTTAAGACATGGAATTACTGAAGTCATATATTCATAGAATCGTAGAAAGGTTTGAGTTGGAAGGGACCTTAAAGATCATCTAGTTCCCACCCCCCTGCCATGGGCAGGGGCATCTTCCACTAGACCAGGTTTCTCCAAGCCCCATCCAACCTGGCCTTGAACACTTCCAGGGATGGGGCAGCCACAACTTCTCTGAGCAATCTGTGCCAGGGCCTCATCACCCTCAGGGTGAAGAATTTCTTCTTCCTTAGATCTAATCTAAATCTCCCCTCTTTTAGTTTGGACCCATCACCCCTTGTCCTGTCACAGCAGGCCCTTGTCAAAAGTCCCTCTCCAGCTTTCTTGGAGGCCCCTTTAGGGACTGGAAGGCTGCTAGAAGGTCTCCCCAGAGCCTTCTCTTCTCCAGGCTGAACAACCCCAACTCTCTCAGCCTGTCCCCATAGCAGAGGGGCTCCAGCCCTCGGATCATCTCCGTGGCCTCCTCTGGCCCCACTCCAGCAGGTCCATGTCCTTCTTGTGCTGAGGCCCCAGCGCTGGAGGCAGCACTGCAGGGGGGTCTCCCCAGAGTGGAGCAGAGGGGCAGAATCCCCTCCCTCGCCCCTGGCCACGCTGCTGGGGGTGCAGCCCATGGCACGGGTGGCTTTCTGGGCTGCGAGCGCACGTTGCCAGGTCATGTTGAGCTTCTCATCAACCAACACCCCCGTATTCCCAGACCAGCTTTCAGCATTACAAGTGTTTTAGGCTTTACCCGGACACACAGGGTGAATTCTCATCTTTGCAAAAGCGCCTGGAGCTGTTCCAGTGCAAAGGGGTGGTGTGTGTCCCCCCCAGGGGCAGCTGCCCCCCGCGATTGCCAGAGCCACCCCTTAGTCTGCGTCCCTTAACCTCAGACTGGGGTGCACGTGCCCCCCATGTACCAGCACTCACTGCTCAATTTAAACATGCTACCTGGTCAGAGATTAAAAAATCCTCATATTTTTCAGTTTCCCCTCAGCCTGCCACCAAAATAAAGGCTTAAAAGTTGAGTAAAGTGCAAGAGCATTCTGCCCAGGCATACTATCAAGAACGGAAAATTATGAGGTTGCAGACGAAGCAGAGAGGGGAGTTAGGGGAAAGAAATAAAGCAAAGAATGATATTATATTTAACAAAGTCTATTTTCAGCTGGACTCAGTCTTTATATGTTCACACACATGTGAACAAGCCGGCCGGGAGCGCCAGCCCAGGTAACCGTGGCCCGCTCCCTGCGCTCTCCCTCTATTCTCAATAGCCTTTTTTTTTTTCCTCCTCCAACTTTTTCTGAAATCCTCTGTTTTTTAACCAATGGGGATGCAGCTTTGATGACTCATCTCTTTATTCCCGATTTGCCTGGCTGCTTTTCATCCAGCAGCAGCAGCACTTTGATGACTCGCACTTTGCTCGTGCTGCCGTTCACGCACAGATGTGGCATTGATAGCTCCAACAGGGAGGAAGGGAGGCGGATACGTTTGCTATTCAGAGCACTTCCTCGGTGGTTACGCTCTGGAGACGACTACAATAGCTCACAGCTCCCACACTGTATGAACTATTCATTCTGTGGACATTTTATCAAGAGGGTATGAAGGGAAGGCAGGATCCTCCCTTTAGCAGCAGAGCGGTGTTAAATCAGCTTAACCCAATCATGAAACTGGCCCCTTCCTCACTGCATTTAGATGCGCGGTTGTACATGTAGGCTTAAATTCATCTCGGCTAATTTCAACCACCCGAAAGTCAGGCATGCGATCCGAGGTCATGTATCTCGATGAGACAGAAGCACCTCTAAAGCACAATTCCTGCTCTCCAAAAATAGATGAAACGAATTGCTCTTCGGAGCCATCTCCACCGAGTACAGTGCTCTCTGAACAACCAGTGTACTACAGACACTTAAGCTCTCAGACTGCTAGTTAGGTGAGACAAATCCTGTCTTGCAACAGCAACAATCGCCCACACGATCAGTGGATTAGGAATGCCTGGCTAACGAGGGGCTGCAGAGAAAGGACCCTCGGGGTTGTGGCGGATGGCAATCTGGACACAAAGCAAACACTAGCAGTATGTGCTCGGCAAAAGGGAGTTATCATACAGGGATGCATAAACAAGAACTTGGTTGGGAAATGTATGGAACAAGCCCTGCGTTGAACCCAGTGCTTACAGGGCTGGGTGCTGTGGAGTACTCCACATGCCCTGAAGCACCGAACTTCACCAAGGAGCTGGGCAGAGGAGATCAACAGGAACAGTGTGAGGTAGAGATGATGTGACTCATGGGCAAAAATTTGTTCTTTATCCAACAGATGAGATGGGACAAGATAACCATCTTCAAACACACAAAATGCTGCTGCAAAGGGGAAGAGGACCGTCTCTTCTTCGTGCCACGGCGGACAGGGCCAGCGCGACGGGCCGGACTGCCTGCCCATAACGCGGCACCACTGCTGCTGGCAGCCAGGTTGAGCGGACGTCGGTAGGACAAGGTGCAGATCTAGTGCACTCTGCCATGAAGAATGGGACCAGATGTCCTCTTGGGGCCCTTCCCAGCTGTATCTTCTGTTATTCCTCTTTCCTGAAGCATTAGAACCACCGACCTTCAGCCTCCAGCTCTGGGTATACAGCTGGCTGCATTTCTTATCTGAGGATCTCAAGCCTCTTTAGCGCGAGATCACATCTCGCTGCCGCACTCGCCGAGAATGCCAGGGGATGCTAAGAGAAATATTTTTTCGAAATGAGATAATTCTCTTAACATTGTACTGTCTGAATGAAGGGAAACAAAGCAAGTTTATCGCGACAGACTACTGCTCAACGGAGGGATTAAAAGTGAATTAAGCGTTTTTCAATTCGTTTCCCACCACATGCCCCAGACAGAACGCCAGCTTCAGCTGTGATTTGAATGAACTATGTCATGCAGCTGAAAAATCACGTATTGAAATCACGATTCACGTATTGAACTCGTCTTTCTCGGTAAAAGTTACAGTTGTGGATTATTTCTATGTTGGAGGCTGCCAAAAATCAGCCTCAATATTATGTATTAATGATCACCTGCACTAAGCAGCCTGACCTGGCTGCTGATATACAGACTACTCTACATTTTCAAATTAATCTGTGCCACCAAAAATGCTCTGTAGATAAAAGTTTTACTTGCTTTTACTCAATCATATTAGAAGAAATATTAGAGGAAGCTCAGAATTTCAGTGGTTTTATGGGTAAATATCATGTCTTTTCTCTGACACTTTGAAACAATGAATACTGTTAAAAGGAGCCATTCATGTTATTATTAGATCTGGGCATTCAGATGTGCGATTCAGAGTTAGCTGTATCTAAAGTTACCTCTCCCAGCTCCAAAGATTAAATAGTGAGTCACATGCAAACTGGTGACAGACTTTAATATCGTCTGTGAATAATTCATGTTTGACACAGAGTAGAATTATGCTTGGAATAACATAACTGCTGTATTTCTAAAGGAGACTGCACTTGTTCCTGCTAAGCATCTTCAAAAAGAAGCACCTCCTGAGCAGTGTGTGGTCCAGGCTAAAGCAGGGCGATAGGTCTTCAGGACTTCCAGCAGGTCTTACATAGACAACGATATGCTGGGGAGAGGAGATAATACTGAATCCAAACAACAGGTTCCACAACAGTTTTGCCCTTTAATGTGCTTGCTTTAATCATGGAACTGTAGAATGGTCTCCATCAGAAGGGATCTCTGGAGGCCTCTGGTCAGAGCCCTGCTTGAAGCAATGCTGATTAGATCAGGTTGCTCAGGCCTCATCCAGTCAAAGTTTGAGTGTCTTCCCCAAGGTGAGCAAACCCAGCTCCTTCAGCCTCCTCCCGCGTGTCACCTGCTCTAGCTCCAGACCATCTTTGTGGCCTCCACTGGTCTTGCTCCAGTCCATCCATGTCTCGCTTGCTCTAGGGAGCCCCAAACGGGACAGAGCAGTCTGATGGAGTCTCACAAGCCCTGTGAGGCACCCCAGCTCCTTTTCTGCAAAGCTGCATTCTAGCCAGTTGGCCCCAACGTGTACTGGTACATGGGGTGGTTGTTCCACCCCAGGGGCAGGACATGGCATTTTCCTCAGCTGACTTTCATGAGGCTTCTGTCTGCTCTTTTCTCCAGCCTGCCAAGACCCCTGTATTACCCACCACTCCCAATTTGCTATAGTCCAAGAACTTGTTCTAAGTGCACATGGTTCCATTGTTTTGGTCATTAATAACTATGCTGTCCACTATTGTTCCCAGTTTTGATCCCCGAGGGATGACGTGAGCAAGTGATCACCAGTTAGACATCATGCCACCCTTCAAGCCCAAAGGCCCAGCCAATTTCCCACTAATCATTTGCACCTCATAAATCTGGCTATAAGGAAACTATGGGAGGTCACGTCAAAGGTCTTACTAAAGGCAAGGCAAGAGGAAGAGAAGGTATAACAGAGGAATCAAGGGGGTGATTCCAAGACACTCGTAAGCGGGAACAGGAGATCAGAAAGCTGTCGGGGAGATGTTCCTATGAGAAGACACAATCTCTAGCACTGTGCTCTCCCCACCCCAGAAGCCCTTGCTGCCAGCTCTGTTTTTTATGCTTCTTGCAGCTTCAAACTGTGAGGACAATTTGGAAGAAAAAATTATTGATTTCAAGAATATAAATACACTAAGAGCTCTAAGAGAGTGAAAAACTTGAGTGGGGAAAAGACACGAGTGCCATGTGAGAACCCTCTGAGACCTTGGGGAAGAGACAGGACAGCAGCAACCCCAGGAAAAGCCCAACAGGTAGAGTGGGAGCCAGAATCGGATCAATTGGATTTCTTCTTGGGTACAGCATGGACATAGTGAGGGAATGAAAACAAGAAACGCAGAGAGAAAGCGAGGAGGTCATGACTCAGCGTGACACCCATCCTCGTCGCTGCTCCTCTTCCGACAGCCTGGATTCAAGCACATACACTGAGAAAATCGTCAGGGTTCCTCCTCCTTTTCAGAATAACCCCTTGATTTTGTTGCAAAGCAGCTGCGTTTGGTTTTACAACTCCTGCTTGCAATAACTTACCCAAATTAACTTCTATGTGCTGATTTTAAAGGGATTCAGTCTACTAAAAACAAACGAGAGTTGCAAAATTAGTCCCTTTGCTGTTCTGCCTCACATCTTGACTTCTATTTCTGTCCCTGCCACTCACCAGCAATCTGCCAGCAGGTGAATCACTTCACAGTGTTTCTGCTTCCCTTCAAATTTCTCATCTATTTAGATAATAAATTTGCAGAGTAATAGCTGTCTTTAGATACAGAGTGGGTCTGTGCTCAACAAGTGCCTCTACATGCTGCTGTACAATATTACTGCTAATTGTCATCTTGGGCTTCAGCATATGCGTGGTCACATGCTCTGAGATGATCTCAGCTTCTCCCATCACAACATCCACTTTGGTTTTGTATTTTAAACTAGTCTAGACCGGAACAAAGAAATCTGTGTGTCTGAAAAACGATGCCAACACTCCCTAACTCCTGCAGTACCTACGGACGGACGATGGTGCGTCTACGGCTTCAGACTCCTGCAGGACAGATGTAATTAACCCACTGCTGTTGAATGAAGGGGGTGGGAGTGTACCTAATTACACCCGTGTGTAACACTTTAAACCTGCATCGTGTCCAGAGTATACTGATGTTCATCTGATGGCATCAGCTTAGTTACCTCTCTAATTATTCAAGGAGAAGGATGCTGAAAGTTTCCTTTGGATTGGTTAAATCACCGTAATTGATTGTTACTCTGGACACGCAATCAAATAATCAGCAAGACGGAGTAGGCACAGAAAACTGAAAGGTCCCAGGGACTTGCTGGCAGGCAGCACCGAACAGAAACCTGAACTACTCACCCGAAGACATGCCTGGTGTTCCTCAAATTAGCCTCTCAACTCAGGTGTGTGCACAGGAATATAGATGTACCAAAGGCCCCGTGGCATAAATGGTAACAGCAGAGCACCTGGGTCTGCAAAGCTTTCCTCGAAACAAGTGGCTACGTTCATGCCCGAGTCACTTATAGCTCTTTGCGAGGGAAGGTGGGGAGACTTGAGAGTGTTTCAGAGAAAGAAAGAGGAAAAAACCTGTGTTCATGTGCCTCTGTCACCATATTCTCTAACAACGCAGGAAGATTATCAAGCAGAAGGTTCAACAGGTGACTTGACTGTCAGTTGCCCAGAGAGGTGGTGGATGCCCCATCCTTGGAAACATTCCAGGTCAGGCTGGACGGGGCTCTGGGCAACCTGATCTAGTTGGGGATGTCCCTGCTCATGGCAGGGGGTTGGATTGGATGGCCTTGAAAGGTCCCTTCCAGCCCAAACCATTCTGTGATTCTATGGTTCTATGATCTGTGAGAGCCTTGGTGGCCCTGGACGCAGAAAGCAGGCAGGGTAGTAGCAGGATACTGCAAGAGCAGTAGGGATTTCCAGGCATACAGTGATAGAGACATTGGGTTTTTGTCACATCTGCTGAGCACCACCTCCTCAAGCACGATCTGCCAATGATCATCACGTGTGACAAACGCTCGTCACAGCGTGCAGAAGTCCCGCCGTGCATCAGCGCGTGGTGGCAACCCACCAGGGCCAGCGGGGAGCCAAGATGGTCCCTGCAGCACAGCGGCTTCCCAGCCGCCGCGCACACCGCGTCGATCCACCGAGGCGAATGGCAAGCCACCGCACACAGATGGCCCGCAAAGCCTCGCAAACCCCATCTGGCTGCCGGGGCAGCTGATGTCCCTGAGCAACCCAAGCTGGAGCACACATCCATGGCAGGGAAAAACCTTCCCAACTTTGCTCACAAGTCAATCAATCCAAGGGAGCCCGACAAATCATGCAACAGTCCCCGTGTCCTGCAATAAAAGCCTGAACCCATGAGCCAAATCACTACTGGAACGAGATGGGAACCCACAGCTGCTGTAAGCCTCAGCTATTCTCCTTAGTCATCTCTCTCATCAGTAACAGCCAAGTTCAACAGAAACTTCTCACACCAGCTATGCTTACAGACCTGACAAATGCACAATAGCCAAATTGCCAGCGATTTTACATTATGATCACATAATTTGCAGCTGAACTTAAATTCACTTGTCGCCACATTCATTACAATGAATATGGTGCATGTTTGCCAACTTACAGACACTTCTGTTTGTCTCTCCTTTGTTTCCATTCGCTGGGCATCTCCACTACATGCCTCCAGCTTTAAATTAAAAACAGATGGACAGGCGAGGACTGCTCCATACCGAAACAGAGTATCGAGTCCAGGTTCTGATTTTCATTACTTTGGATTTATCCTGGATTACTCTGGATTTACAATTTATATAACTTCTATGAAGTCACACCAGGTGAAGTTCTACCAAAGAACTTCTATACCAGAGGAAGTCATACCAAATGAGAAAAGTTTTGTCTCAGAGTCCTCAACACATCAGTCATTGTCTTTAATGAGTTGTTGCAGTAATTACTATACGTATTTAATCTTGACCTTGATGATGGTTGCGACCAAGTTCTTCATGAGAAAGTGTGAGTGTTTATCATTTTTCAGGCTTGTTTACTTTGGAAATTACTCCAGAAGAGCAATTCCTGTTAATGTATCAAGACACTCTTCTCCGAAAATAAACATGACATTTGTAAGGTGGAAATAATTCATTCTTGTTGCAAAATTAGATCGTGATCACCTGTCCTCAGTCCGGGATAGTGATGCTATTTGATGTTCCCCCATTACTGTAACATAAACAAACTTCTGTTGCAGATGAGGTCCAACGCGGCCAGAGACTGTTCCGGCTCCAACAGCAAAACTATTGCTCTGGCAAATGGGAGTGGTAACAACTCTCAGCCTTCGTCCTCATGGAGGAAGGTGGATGAGTTACTACCGGTGTTGAGAGGAAAGCTGCTCCCACCCATCAGCTACACCTCTCCATGGCAGACAGGATTTCGTGCCTCTTCTGGTATGAAACCAGAGCAACTAATGAGGGACAAACTGCATATTAAGATACTTTTTTTCCCTGGCAAAATTAATGAGAGAGTATATTTAGGGCTTCCAAATCATTTTGCCAGATACTGTCGGAGCTGACTGTAATTTCCCTACTGCCAGTGGCAGCTTAAAGCCGAGCTGCGGATTTGCTTTGCCGGGGGTTGTGTACAGTAATGGCAGACACCCCGGTTCTGAAGTCCCTGCTGTCAAATCAGAAATTCAGAAAAAGCTGAAGGCAACTCCTTGGAATAAAGCCATGAGGACAGAAATAATGTGAAATGTGCAAGTGCAAATAAAATTCATAGTTCATCTTAGACGCGCTCAGCATGTTAATGCCTCAACTGTTTCGTTCATTTGCTACCTGCTTTCAGTGCCCCGAGGCATACGCTATTAAGGCATAACCCAGCGTAATCTAACCTGAAGTCTCCAAATGTTACACCACTTGCTGCAGAACTGTTCTCCAGAAAACACTTCTCTGAAATTTCTCATTATTTATAAACCTAAGCTGAAGACTTTGCTCTTTGGCATCAGGTTTATAAACCATTTCAGATACATCCTCTGCAGATCCCGGACACAGAGCCTCTAGGAGAGTTAAAATCTCTAATTTCCATCCTCCTGAAACCAGCATTCCCAATTGAACTTCTTGCAAGCAACCACCAGCATGAGGCTCTCGAGATACGTAGGGGTACAGATCTACAACTGACTCTTTGCTCAGTCAGGGACAAGTCCAAAGACAAGAGCAAAGGCGCAAGAAATGCCTCAGCATGGAGACAGCTTGGTCAGAGCCAGATAAACGCCTAGCTATCCTCCCGCAAAGCATTTCGACTCAACTGCTTGAATATTTTCATTTGAACCAATTAAATCTGAAAGAAAACACTTTTGTTTAAATCAATGTAAGAAATCAATGTTTAAATTGATGTAAGAATCTATCAAATCAATCATACAAAATCAATCGTTTAAATCAATGTAACAATATAAAAAGGTTGATTTTTTCCTAAAATATTTTGTTGACCAAAAATAATTAGCTTTCAACAAAGCATTGAGAGAAGTATTTGAGTGTTTGTTTGTACTCTATGCCCAGCCTTGACTGAGATGCCCCTTCCTCTTATCTTGCTGCAGCATCTCCTTTGAAGTCGACCCGTAACTACGAACCTCCCCGACACTGGGAGAAAACGCAAATCCTGACATAAAATCCAGAGAGCAATAAATGAAAACTCTTCTTCAAATCCTAACTTTGGTGAGGAAAAAAGAAACCACCTGAAAACGGCTTGTACAACTCACTCCTGAGGAGCTCCCACTGCCGTGCGGCCGCATACGGTCACGTAGGTTTTAAGCAAGGGAACAACATCGAAACACGAAAGACCACGGGGACATCAAAAGAGCGGGGAGGGTGGCTGCTGGACCCACCTGTTTTATTAGAGAGTCGGAAGGACACCATCTTGTCAGGGATGCTGCAGACATTCCTCACCGAGGCGATGCAGCTGTAATTCGCGTAGTCCTGAGGTCGGAGGTTCTTCAGCTTCAGGATCTTTGTTTCTCCCTGCGTGTGCAAGAGAGAGTGTTAGGGAGAGACCGAGGCAGAGGAACAAGCAGGGATGTAGGATACGCTGAGACTGGCTCTCAGGGGGCAAGAGGAAGATGTAGAGGTGGCTAATTAGAAGCAGATGCTGATGTGGTGCAAAAACCCATATTTTATTTAATTTTCTGCAAGAATGGCAGCTGGCAGAATCTAAAACAGTAGCCCCACTTAAATATTAAAGGCAAAGAAAAGAGAGCCGCGAGGGGGAAATTGGTTGGCCAGAGTCTTTCAAGTTGCAGCATTATTCGGGATAATATATCTTAAGGTACAATCTACATGATGAAAAAAATCACAAGGTACAGAAATCCTGCTGTTTTCCTTTGAAAATGAGCTGCTGATGGATTTTATTTTTAGCCAGCAGTGTAAATGACGGAGCAGGGACCTGAACGGGATATGTAATGAAGGAGTTCCTTCAGACACGATCAAGAGGAAACTGGAAAATACGAGATTTCCACTGCAGTGCTACCTGAAACGGGCACTGCAGAACCAGAAACTCGGGAGAAAGAGCAAGTTGCTGAAATATGTATGTAAAACCTTACGGCATCGTTA
The DNA here is from genome assembly GCA_009819775.1 of Phoenicopterus ruber ruber. Lineage (NCBI taxonomy): Eukaryota > Metazoa > Chordata > Aves > Phoenicopteriformes > Phoenicopteridae > Phoenicopterus > Phoenicopterus ruber. The sequence continues at coordinate 2,187,864 of CM020219.1, forward strand.
GCAGCAAGAGTAACAAAAAGCCGAAAGGAGCGTTGGATACAAAATCCTGAGCACGCAGAGATGCCGCGGGACAGAGCAGGGGGCAAGAAAGCACAGGGAGCACAGCAAAGCTCAGCAGGGCCTCAGGCGTGGGGACACGGCAGCACGGAGGGCTGCGGGAACTTCAGATAAATCTATATGTACCAATACCTGCACATTATTCACTCTAGCATTAAAATAACAAACTTCCCAGAGCTTTCAATCTCCTCCTCCAGTCGCCTGCGTTCAAGGCTTTGCCCGTGTTCATATGTGATAAGCTAAAAAAAGTATTGTGCTTTGACAAGGCTGAGGCAGACACTCGGAACGGGCTTACAAAGCGTCAAAAGAGCAAACTTTGGAAAACGTTCATTATCACGTCTCCTGTTACCGCTGCTACAACTTTTATCATTACCACAGCTTGAGCAACGCATTGAATTTCTTTTAAAAATATCATGTCCACCAACTGCCCAGGCCTATGTAAGGCCTTACAAAATATGGTCGTTTGTGAAAATGCATGTACAGAACTAGCAAAAATCAATAAAAGAGAAGCTACAGCTAGCCAGACGAGAAAAGAGACAGGCATGAAATCAAGCCTGGGAGCTTTGGAACTGAAGTGTCTTGTATGTGCAATCAGTCCCACAGAAATTACGCGATTTAAGCACATAATTAAGCGCGTGCTGATTTAGTGTCTGCAAGACCGAACCTTTGAAAGGCTGCTCCTAAAGATAAGGATCCTACTTGAAGAACAGATTTATCTGGGCTAGAGAAGGGCCCGAGCCGGGTTTGCAGGACCACAGCTACCAAAGTCGTCGAGTTCTGGAAACGCAGAGCAGCTACATCCCACCAATTCAATCCTTAGCTCTGGACCCCGAGTCGAACTTGGGGGCTGAACTCACGATAGTATCTGGATCGTGTCCCCGCATTGCAGAGATTTATAAAAATGTATATATTTTCTTCATTGGTTTCGATAATTAGTCTAATTATGTCTAATTGCGTAATTATTGTAAATACAGCAAATTTAATCTGGTACTCAGGCTGTGCAATTACAATGTGCAGTGAGGACGATGCAAACTCTTAGGAAAAAATTCTGCATCAAGATTTTGGTTTTGAAAAGTTCACTATTTCAAATACTCCCACAGATGCGAATGTTCATGTTTGTTCAGTTTTTTTCCCCACGGTAGCTAAAATAAGTAGCTGATATTACCTGACTCATCAAAAAAAAAATCTGTTCAAAGTTCAAGAACTCATTTGTACACGCCCAGTTTTCCAGGTGCCTTCTATGATTTAATAAAACAAGAAAACCATGGAAAGAAAAACTAGCCTTTTTTGGGTACAATACCTTAGAAAATTTAATTGTGTTACTACTTGTTTTCCTGTACGTTTCATTGGATGTTCAGATTGATGCTCCACCTTCAAAGCAACCAAAAACTGCCACCTCAAATTCGTATCTCTTGATGCTCTGAAGTCAAATCCCCTCTATCCCTCTTCACGTCAGCTCTTACCGCTTGTTACCGTATCATCAGCTGAACCAATTATGCAGAGATGCGCAGTAGTTATTTATGACTCTTGAACCTTTAATTACACCTTTTCCTCTTATAAACATTTATCAGAACTTGTCAGCACACCGACAAGATACACTAATGCTCAACCTGACCTCCAGTAAATGTCGAAAGGTTATGGATAAGCTTTCGACTATCAACATGACAACCTGATTTATTCATTAATTCAGCCCAGAGAGAGGTTCTAGGAAGAACGTTCCTAGAATTTTTTTTTTTTTAATTGAATCTAATTTCATGTGATGCGTTTTATTAGATATGTTCGTATTAGATGATAGGGAAGGTAATCATCAGCATTTCCATAAAACGTAAAACAAAAAGTCCCATGTCAAGGGAGTCTCTCACTTTTTAATTAAAACATGAAAAAACTCCAGTTTACACAACTTGAGTCCAAGGAAACAAGCCACAGATTTGCTAAACTGGGTCCGTACATGTTAAATTAAAAATAATCTCATCACATTTAGGAAACCAATAACTTGACTATGTAATCTAATTCTCATCTCTGCAAGGTTCCAGGCTACACGTTTCTCAGCAAAACACCAAGCCACTGTAGCAATATAAAGCTGTCAAGTACAATAAAAAGAAAAAATGAAGGTGCTCTCAAATCATTATCTGAAAATTATTTATGAAAGTTGCAGGTTGCTTTCTGCTATCAAGACCAAATTACCAGGCAGTTTTCACCTCCGTCTTTACTCGTTATTGCTTGAGACATTCCAAAACAATTTTTTTCTCCTCTTTTTTTTTTGTCTTTTCGCAAACACCGTCCCACACGTTTGTCCATAGACAATAGGATATGCCACCTTCTTATTCCAGGACTGTGCAAACGTGCAAACAATAACTTAATCTGATCTAATCTGCCAGACTCTTTTGATGGCTCAGTCTGCCTTTGTGGCTGTGAGCCAGAGCAGGAAGACTTAAAAAAGCACTTCTGTCCATTTTTGCCACCTCATCTTTTAAGTGTGTAATTCTGGAACAAAAACGTATATTCAAAGAAGTGAAGGGCAGAATAAAATAAAATAAAATAAAATAAAATAAAATAAAATAAAAACCACCAACACAGGGAGTTGCCATAGAGTTTAGCCTTCTTGAAAACCTTTTTAGGCTGTAACTTCTGCGCGGAATCACTTTGCGTTGTATTGGAAAAGATGAGGAAATCGCAGTCAAAGCAGAGCTTTGGGCTTGCAGCGCCCAAGCAAAACGACTTCAAAGGGGCTCCCGCGGATAGCCCTCCCTGGGCATCCTCCCGCAACTTCCTATTGCATCATTTTACAAAAAATTAAAAGACGTCTTTTATTTTAGGAAGTCTTATAGTAACATACGGTTGCGTTTGGGCCAGGGCGTAGTTATCTGGAGGGCATGCCCACTTGCCCGCACCACAAACCCAGCAGGGATACACAGGCAGGTCCAGCGACAACGAATCTGGTGCGAGTAGCCCAAGGAAGGACAAAACACTGCGCCTTCATCCCTACCTGGGTAAAGAAGGGCTCGTAGATCTCCACTCCTTTATCAGACCCTTGCAGCAGCACCTCTTGCCCGCGTCGCCAGCTGTACCGAACGGGCGGATTGGAGTTGGCAACGCACCTGAGAAACACCGTTCTCTCATAGTAAAACTGCTCTTTTGCTTCCCCGATGCTCTGGTGGACTGTTACTATTGGATCGTCCAAATCTGGAAAGACAGGAAAAAAAACCACACAAGATAAAGTCAGGCTTCAGTTGACCCTACGATGGCTCTACGATGGGAAGCGCGTGCATCGCCGTGTACGAAGTCAACAGCAAAACAGAGGCAATACAGCTCAAAAAGCCACAAATGTTCAGTTTAGGACTTTTGCAGCAGAATCCAGTTTTAGAGTTTGTTTTGATCCGTACAGCGCCTCACACAACTGGATCTTCATTCACAACTCAGGCGTTTGGGTATAACAATATATACGATTTCCTATATGACAGCATCAAGCGTATTTCCGTTGTTTCCACTAATACTTAGGTTTCCTCTGTACCGCTCTAGTACTTATTTCTTTCGTATGTTTTTAATTTAAATATTGCTTAGACAAAAAAGTTTATATAGCTTGGGAAATAAATAGACAGACTAATTTGCATCCTAATGGTGGGATCCACTAGAACATCGATCATGTGCATGCATCTGTTTTCCTTTAAAGCAACAATTTAATACAGTAATTTAATGCATATTCCCTGCTTTCAGTTACATGCATTTAACTTCAAGCAGGTAAATTCATCACAGGCTTTAGAACACACTTCTCTTGATTAAAATACAGATATCATATAATTACTCCCACCGCATCAGCTCAAAGAAAATTAGATCCCCACAACAGAATTCACTCATCTTAAATAGGGAAGAAATAACGGTAGTCCTTGGAATGTGAGTACACCTAATTAATTAATTTGGGCTTTATACCGTCAGGAGCAAGTGGATTACTGTTTGCAAGGTTTTACTATTGTTTGTTATGAGCTGTCTCTGAAGGTACAATTACATCGAAGAAGGAAAAAAAATGAAAAAAAAAACAAAAACCATGAAAAAAGCAATAGCTGTTTTTACTAAGTACTAGTTAAAAACACTCAACCTCCAAACGACGTGTAAGCAATTCTCTGGTGGGCTTTAGGGAGAAGTTACACTACCTGGAGGGCCGGCAGCCGAGGGGAAGCTGCTTTGCTAAGTCTAGCCCCCACGTACGTCCAGGTTTGGCTCCCGGAGTTGCAATAGAGGCCCCGATGCCGTTACCCACAGAGAGGAGGAACAACTTGCCTAATTACACCTGTACCGAGCCGATCTGCACGCACGCAGCAGCAGCACGCTCCCGTGTGCCACGCAGCCTTGACTGAAATAATGTCAGAACCTTACCAGCAGTGCTTCCTCCTTAAAACAAAATACAAATCATGGCTTAAGTAGGGCTTAATTAACTACTCATCCACAAATTTAACCCTATTTTTGCACAGTCTTGTGTGAGTAACTATCCAAATGTCAATTCATCAGATTTATTTGAGGCCACGATTCCGTGAAATGCAGAATGAGGTGCTTGAATCTTAGCATGACCACCGATGACAAAGGGAACGTGATCATGCTCCTCTTTTGAGTTCCTCCTCAAAGGTGTTGAAAACAAGGTCAGTTGTTTGGGGGGAAGCATAGAATCACAGAACAGTTTGGGCTGGAAGGGACCTTTCAAGACCGTCTAGTCCAACCCCCTGCCATGAGCAGGGACATCCCCAACTAGATCAGGTTGCCCAGAGCCCCGTCCAGCCTGACCTGGAAGGTTTCCAGGGATGGGGCATCTCCCACCTCTCTGCATCACAGAGGCATTTTGCTCCCATGTCCCTTCCCCAAGTGCCAGGCAAACACCACTGTGACCACCACAGCGTACAGTGCGAGGTGGACCATCAGCATAGCACTTCTTAAACTATTTGGGGGTTTGATAGTTTTTGAAAACTAGAGGTGTGGCAGAGGCACGTGGAAGCTCATCATTAACAATCTGAATAGATCAGCATGTTTCAAACATCCACACTGAAAAGCACTTTGCACTTAAAAATTATTCTTTAGATGCTTACATTTTGATTTGCATAACAAGAAAAAAGCTTGAGAGTCTCTTGATTAATTAGAAATAAAACCTGTTCCAAAATTTGGACTAATTCAAGCAATAATACCTTGTAACCGTGCATGGATTTTAAGTAAATGTTACCTTCATTCTACTCTACAAAACATTTAATTTAATATCACAGAAACAAATTATGAAACTGTTGCTCCAAATTAGGATGGCATTTTCTAATGAGATTTCATTTTTGTTTTAAAGGTTATTTTAAATCACAGTAGCATTTGAAAAGGGATGAGATTGCTGAAACATTATGTCTTCTACTCATGCAACAGAAAATAAAAAGAAGGAAATTAGCTTGCTTCAATTTCTCGGCCAAAACACCTGTTCCCTAGATTTTGATGAACCACAGAACATTTCACACATAAATGCTTTCCAGCGTCTGTTTATTAAAGCGCATCCTCAGACCACAAACAAGGACGACCAGCAGCCAAGAGCCTCCAACGCCGAGCCAGGGGACCGCTCCTCCAATCTCTCACCCTTAGAGGAAGGTGCATCCCCTTAGGAGAAACACACGGAGATCCAAGGCTTGACTCAGCTTCACTTTGATGAAGTTACTGAAGACCAGACACAATAAATCCCTTAAAGCCTAAAAACGGGACTTAAGGCAATTGCGAAGCCTGCCAGTGTAAGGTGGCAATCAACGCCCCGACACAAGGCAGGCTGAGGCCAACTGGCCAGAAGACAGCTTTGCAGAGGAGGCCCTGGAGGTCCTGGTGGCTCTACAGGAGGTGGCCAACCACATCCCAGGCTGCAACAGCAGGAGTGCAGCCAGCAGGTCGAGGGAAACGATCCTTCCCCTCTACCCCAGAGCTGTGAGACAACATCCTGAGCACCCTGTCCAGGTCAAGACACGGACACGCTGCAGCGAGTGCAGAGGAGGCCACCAAGATGATCGGAGGGCTGGAGCACGTGCCATACAAGTAGAGGTTGGGGGAGCTGGGTTTGGCTAGCCTCGAGAAGGTAAGATGAAGGCGAGACCTGATTTCTATCTTCGACTGACCACTGGGAAGTTATAGAGAAGACGAAGGCAAACTCTTCTTTGACGTGCAGAGCAAAAGACTGTGAGCCAACAGGTATAAGATGGACCAAGAGAAATTCATCCTGGTTACAAGTGAAACCAAATTCCCCATGCAATCAGACCAGTGCCCAGGGAGGCTGCGCGATACTGTCCTCGGAGACATTCAAAGCTTGACTGGACGCAGCCCTGAGCGATCTAACCTAACCGTGAAGTTGGATTGAGCAGGGGGTTGGACAAGAGGTCCTTTCCAACCTAAGTTACTCCATGATATCATGAGCTGTGACGCCACTGCTTGCTTGTGCCGCCTGCTCTCTTGCAATGGGTCCACGCTGGACGCGTGTTCACCCCCTCCGACACCGGCACTCCTCTGCAACACAGAGAAGCAGGCACCCTCTTTCTGCACGGCGCTGTGCTATGACAGGGGATGGATTTTGCTAAGAGGATAAAGAAACCTCAAAGAAATGTAAGTTGGGAATGCAAATGCAGCAAGGCCCCTGCCAAAGCATTTCGTGATGGTCAATTAATAGAAAATTTGCACTGCAGAACTCGACTGCTTTTTCCATCGGCAGTGCTGGAAAGATCTCGACAGCTGCATCAAAGCAAAAAAAAGCAGCACTAATAGGAGACAAAATAACACGTGCAATTGTTGTGAGATGTCACTGAACGCTCAACCGCCCGCCCCGCTGCTGGGCAGGGTTAGACGAATGTTTTACTGGGTTGTTACGTAAGGCTGTATTTCGCTCGGGCAGCGCGAGAGCTGCAAACATAATACAAAATATGCTTTTTTTTATAATACTGCCAAGGTATTCTGCGGAGTTATTACAAATGGAGGCATGCAACTGCCAAATTCACTGCCTGCAGATAGGCTATTTTAAAGTCACCCCATCTCGGTGGCATCAAAGCTCTCCAGAACTCCGGTTTCAATGTCTAACTGCATTTCAAATTTCCAAATAGGCTTTAAAAAAAACCCCTATTTAAAGCTCTGTGCATATGTGTGAGTATCTGTGGGTGTTTGTTCCCGAAAAGCACTGGAACAGCCAGGGACTCGGCAGCCTGGGAGAGAAGCTCTGGACTTCAGGTATTGCAGAGCCATTAACCTGGGAAGAGGAAAGGGGGGAAATCACTGAAGAGACAAGGGAGATAGCACTGCAACGGAGAAAGATTTAGCACTGGGAAGCTCAACAAGATGAGTTTTTGAAGGGCTTCACAAGAGGAAAAAAACCCCAGAATTTTCATTTTGGGTTGATCAAATTATGAAGAGTTAACTGACTAATGATTCTTTAAATTAAACTGAAGTCATGGGTGTTGCTATGTAGTTAAAGCCTATTAATCAAAATGAAAATAATTACAGAAGTATGTTTTCCACAGAGGTTTATGCCACCATTAGGTTCAATTTTTCAGTCTTTAATCTTTGAATTGAACCAAACAGTTTCCAAAACCCAGATGGCACAGGCATGCTAAACACGGTATCGGAAGAATTCCCTTCACACATCCCTAAGCTCTCAAACAAATAGAAAACCCAGTCTAAGCTGTTCCAAACGGGTCTAAGCTAAGTGCACTGTGAATTGCATCACGACGGTCGGAGATATTGGTGTGGAAGGTGCGCGGAAGCGTGGCAGATGCTATTAATATCCTCCCTAAGCTGAATCACAAGCACAGGCGGCATCGCGCCGCCTGCGAGCCGGGAACACAGATGATCTCCCGCAACCCTCACCTGAGCTCCAGGGGAGTTTCACACATACAAACAGGAGAGCAGGATCACAGACTGTATTTGCTGGATCATCTTTTTTCAGCTGCTGGGACTACACAGCTTGCTGATTTCATTTGTTAATTAGCTGCCTTTGTCTTCAGATGTTCAAAGCAAGCAATGCTTGGGAGTCAGGATAATAATAAAAAACGCATCTGGTAAACTGATTGAAACTGCTTCATCAAGACAGCCAGAGAGGAGACAGCAGTGACGCATATATTTAGCCTGCCCAACTCGTAAGTTATTCTTAAATATAAGAGTACGATGTTTTTCATGCTATTTCTCTTACTATAGCCTCCTTGACCTAGCACAAGCTTCCAATAATTACCCAGGTTTGAAGTGCTTTGAGGTACTGTATGATATAAAGCAGTTACACGTGATTCAGAAAAAGCACAAAAATTCAACAAATATCTATTTCTTGCATACTTATGGGAAGGATAATGAGCTGTCCTGCATGCCATCCATTAGTACCTGCAGTGTGGAGACACAAGAGCCCCAAACAAGGCAGAAACAGGGGAGCCAAGTTATCTGGAGCTCCACATAAGATATTTTCCCCTCTACAGCCCTTTAAAAGAGATTTATTATGCATCTGCAGTGCTGTGTTGCATGTGCAGTACAGATACAACAGTAGAAAGCATTTACAAGGCCAGATCCCGTAGGAAAGCAAGCCTTTCTGTCTTGCTCCCACAAGACTATGACCCTGGGAGACCCCTGATGAGCTCATATTGATTTCCAATACCATTTGGGGAAGATCAAACACATGCTAGAAGGCTCTTAACGTGCTCAAACACAAAAGGACAAACAGAATGACCTTAGCAGTCAACAATACCCCGCACAGCTCGAGACCATTCCTGCTTGCCATGCTTTACCGAAGGTTGGACTCTATCAACAAAGAATCCAAGAGGAGAAATGTAAAGAACGCCCGGTGATGTAGTTTTACGGCGAAAACGTTTGCTTTATTCTTTTGATGAGGTTACAAATATACTGATTTACCTGATTAAAACGTGCACGAAGTGTTCATATGAGCGTGTCCTAACGACGTCAGGAGGATCATAGAATCATAGAATCATAGAATTGTTCCGGTTGGAAGAGACCTCCAAGATCATCGGGTCCAACCATTAACCCAGCACTACCAAGTCCCCCACTAAATCATATCCCTTAGGGCCTCACCTAAACATCTTTTGAATACCCCCAGGGATGGGGACTCCACCACCTCCCTGGGCAGCCTGTTCCAATGCCTGACAACCCTTTCGGTAAAGAAATTTTTACGAATGTCCAATCTAAACCTCCCCTGGCGCAACTTGAGGCCATTTCCTCTTGTCCTGTCGTCTGTTACTAGGGAGAAGAGACCGACCCCCATCTCTCTACAACCTCCTTTCAGGGAGTTGCAGAGAGCGAGAAGGTCTCCCCTCAGCCTCCTTTTCTCCAGGCTAAACACCCCCAGGTCCCTCAGCCGCTCCTCGTAGGACTTGTGTTCCAGACCCTTGACCAGCCTTGTTGCCCGTCTCTGGACACGCTCCAGCACTTCAGGATGGCACAGGGCGTACAGCCCTGCAAGAGGGGGGCAACGGTTTTGTTTATCCAAGGACACCAAACGGAGCCAACGCTCATTATTTACGAGACTGAATTAGCGCTGGAGTCCCTGGACAGCAGATACATGGGCGCTGAGGGTTTTGCATTTACAGCACAAGCAGCAGAAAACAGCCACACCTGCTACAATGCTGAATTTCTACATGCGTGGGCATGTGCGCACACGAATAAAGACCAATGGATTTTCCAAATAATGAAGAGTCAGACGCTCACGCAGAACGATATATATCTATGAACTCATAATAGAGGTTAACAGAGCAAGACTGTACCCTGGCACGGTCTGAGAGAGACACCAGCAAAGACCTCTCAGCGCAGCCCTGAAATAGATGGGACTGCTGGGATCACTGCGTGCAGCGAGAGCTAGGATATAATTTTCTTTCATACACAGAATTGGTGACCTGAGCACAGGATCTTAATCTGGTGCCAACCACTGTTAAGCAACATTAAGAAATTAAAGGGCAAAGAAAAGAGCAACAGAAAAGTACTTACGCACTAGAGAAAGTACTTATGACTTCGGCTTGCAGTAAAAGATGTAAAGAGCAAGACGCGTTTAATTTCTCAGAAAAGAAGACTGAACAGTAACTTATTATAGGATGTAAGCACCTCATGGTGGGAAAACAGCAGGTACAGAGGCGCTCTTTTGGCTACTGGTAATATATACAACAAGCAACAATAGCCGGAACTGAAAGAAGCCCAATTCCCTATGGGAAAGAATCAGACTTATTTTTTTGAAGATAAAGCAGTTGAAGAGAGGAACAGACTACCTGGGCATATAGAGGATTCCTCAGTTTTTCAAGCCAAGACCAGATGCTTTTGAGTGAAATACAAATTATTACATTCAATATAAGAACAGTTGCAAAAAAAAAAAAACCAGACAGGGCTGTAAGATAAAGGAGGTCAGACTAGACTGATATCATGGTCAATTCTAGTATTACATTTTATGAAAAAATGTAATTAAAGAGAGAGCTGATTAAAGAATTCTAGATCATTATCATTAAATCAAGTGCACTTGAATCAAGAAATTGAGTTATTTAACCTATCTTTTCATTCCACTCGCGTTAGACTGCACCGGAGCGTCCGCACTCTTTGGTTCCCCACCTGCCCGCCGTGGCCGTGGAAGTGCTGATGAACCACGACTACCCACAAACACAGCGTGCGGGGAACAGGAGCCAAAGCCGCTCTTACCCTGCGGGGATGGAGAGGACAGGCAGGTAACAGGGCAGCGGTTACAAAAGCACTCGGAACGTACCGCTCTGCTACAGGATTTTCACTTTCCAGTGATTTATCCTCCTTTTATGAACTAAGATTCAGATATAAGCATATAGGAGTTGGACAGTCTTCCAGAAACACAAATTCTTATCCCAATATATATAAGTGCCTGAGGAGGAATTCCACAATAACTGCTTTGTTATTATCCTTGTTTTTTAAACAGGTAACCTTGGGTTTTAATTTTTTTCTGCGCCTGTAAAGAAACAGAACGGAAGATTGCATTATAAAAGAAAAAATGATTTACCAGCGAAGCCAGGAGAAACAGGCACTAATACTAAAGGCCACCTGACACACATGACACATTACTAGGAATAATTGTTACAAATAGGACTTTTAACATGATAAGTAAGTAATTCTTGGTTGCATAATCCCAAACCTAATTAATGCTTGCTCCTTCATTTTTTCAAGAAAAGAAACTTAATTTTGTTGAAGTAATGAACATCAAACTGGGTTAAGAAGGTCTAGTTCTAGACCACATCCATCTCCAGTTAACGGCTTCAGTAAAATTCTTCCAGAGACTACTCGCAAACTTTAAAGCCCTGTTAAAAAATACATTCTGAACACATCGAGTGCCAATAGCGGTGCCTTGAAGAGCAGGGGCTCCCGATAACACTCTCTTACTGCCTTCTTCTGGACTTCCTACGTTCTAAAATGAGCACAAACCCATTTTATTTCAGCAAAAAAAATATATATCTGACAGTCCATACCTATATAACAGAAAGTGCCAGGTTTCCTCCCCCCTGCCCCGTATACGTTCTGCTCTTCCACGATTCACATTTATTTTCCAGCCTTAAACTCTTTACCATTAAATGTCAGTATAGAAACCTCAACAGCGCTCTGCATACTTTCTCGCAATTTCTACTCTTAAAGAAGACCATATTTTTTCCCAGTTTACTTGAACAGAATACAAAATACGCATTTTAGGAGAAGAGAAATAAAAAGAAAGCCAGGACTAGAGGAAATAAATAGTGGTGCGTGGATGATGAAAAAAGGAGGGCACGTAAGAATCTCCTTGGAGGCAAATGAACATGACAAATCAAACAAAACTACAGCAAAGAGGAAGAGGAAAATGAACCTGCCCGGAATATTTAGTGCCCACGCCTGATCCCAGACAAGTGAAGTCTTTCTGCTGACTTGAAAGAAATTCCCCAGCCAGTCCATTTACGGACCGTAGGCTAAAATCCCACCCACCTTGGAAGGGACCTTTAGGAGGTCATCTAGTCCACATCTTGCTTCTCTCCGTACTGACGATGCCCATCAACTTTGCATCATCAGCAAAAATTAATACCAAAACATTATTCTAATGTGTAAATGCAGCTGAATCCCAGCGAGCAGCTAACGTTTGCTTCCTTAGATAATTGCATCTGACTGCCCATCTGCCAAACCTCCCTTCCCCAAAACCTTCCGAGCTTTTTAGCTTCTTTTAGGAAAATTTCAAATGGGGATTGAGATCCCAAAGATAATTAACCTGCAGCACATTATATAAAATTGGGGTGTGCACGTGGGGAGAAGCGGGCAGTGGAGCGAGGCTCAGATTAGCAGGGGGAAACACCGCCCCGCGAGCTCAGCGTGGCCGGCAGGTTTGCAGCACCCATGGGTGCCCTCTGCACAGCCTGCCATCACGGAGCTCGCAGGGAGACCATGGGAAGAGAGTGTCTCAGGGAGCTGGAGGAACGTCACAAATCTGTAAGAAACTAAGCTTTATTAATTGTGTTACTCTAATAATACACAATAACGTATAGCTGTGCAGGTGGAAGACCTTGAGCTATTCGGTCGGACGCCTTCTGCAGCGCTCCCGGTAGCCCTGCACGTGCCGACTCCCAGGCTGAGCCTTCCCCTGCACCTTTGGCTCCTCAGAGAAGGGGTATCAAGCGAAGGAATGCGTTTCTGGTTGTAACGAGACAACCCACGCTAAATCCCATCGGAACAGAGGCACAACCTCACCTTCCAGAGAAGCTGCCTACAAAAAAACACGTACGCCGGGAAGTTCTCGGATACATACAGTTGGCAGAAGGGGAGTATTCCAGTTAGCAATAGCAAATTTGAAAGACATCGTAAGCCATAAACTCAGTGCTTTACATAATCTAGGCCTATTTCTATTACAGCTCAAATCAGATTCCTACAAACAGACCGAATTTCAAGCCATTAATATGGTCTATCTTTCCACTCGAGGGATATTTACAGCATCAATTATCTTGAACCTCATCTGACATGTACTCATCTCCGACTGATCTAACTACAGCTATTACCATGTGTTAGAGACAGTTTTAATTTAGAAAAGGAATAGCATAAAAGGCATTCAAATAACCTTACAGCACTTTTACTAGATTTTTTTTTCAAGGAGGAAAATATAATCTGCATATGCAGCCAGGTAATACTATGGAATTAATACTCTAATTAATTGTAAGCTTTTTTCTTTAGTTAAAAATACTGATGTCTGGAGTATTATATTGAACAAATTCTGCAAGGTATTTCCTCAGCAGTTATTCAGGGCTAATTAAACATCATTGAAACGAGCTCAACATGAAAATACAAATCTTCCTTGGCTGATTCTAATAGAAATTTTGCATTTCCATTCCTGCATGCATACATATTTAATCTTCGCTTCTTCATTTTCGCAAGCAAGGCTGTCGGTACGTATTAGTCAGTTCTTGTGGTGTTTACTGTAAAAGGCCTCTCTCTTTGGACACCCAGAAGCAGCAAGGTGGGCGGGCGTGCTGTGGCCGCTCTCGCTCCTGCCGACCAGCACCATTCCCGTCATTCATCCTCTGTCTACTTCCACCCATTATCTCTTTTTTTATGCAAACTGTGTCCGTCTGTTCTGTGTCAATACATCCCCTAGTATCATAGTCGTAGTACCGTAACTGACGTGTATTATTCTCATGACAATATTCACCCATAATTGACATAATCACATGCATGTACATATTTTAACCTAATAGGAAAATAATCCTACTCCTGAATCTTTTAAAAACCGCCCCTTCCAGAGCTTCCCTAATCCAGTAAAACCTTTAGCAGCAGTGCAGACAGAACAGCGTATCTCAGCGCAGCAGCGAGCGGATGGCAGCCCCAGCCAAACCCCGGCCCTCCTCGGAGCATCCCTCCAGGCCGGATGGCACCGGGGACAGCCCAGGGCAGGGTCTCTCCGCAGCGCTCGGTCTCCGAGTCACGTTGCAAATGCCAGCACATCGCAAACGCCAGACAGAGCAGCGAGTCTTCATCTTTTCCGAAAGAACAAGAAATCCAAGTATGCAAGAACGGTGCATTTGAGTCGGGGTGTCTAGGGGAGACATCAGAGGGGAAACACCTCTGCATCCCAATGGGAACGGGCTACCAGACACGCATTTGTGCCTTCGCAGATCTGCCCCGAGGTGACTTTGCGCGCTCAGCCCCGGCGCATGGGGGTGGGTGCTCCTGCCCGGGCTCCCTCGCCAGCCGCATGAGCCGGTGCTTTGGGCTCCGACTCCGAGCAAAGCGCAGGTCTCCCCACCCGCCCTGCGGCCGAAGCAGCAGCACCTGCACTGCCTGGCAAGCGCGGACAGAGCAACCTAAACCTCTGGAGGCCCCAGACTCCATGAAACAGCCCCAAAACAAAGAGACAAGTGCAAGCGATGGCACGGCACCGGCAACAACCCGAGAAAGCACCCACCGACGTAAGCCACGCTGCTGTATTTCCAGCCTCCAGTAATTCATCCTAAACAGAGTTTATTTGAGTTAAATTACCCGGCGGCAAACGCAGACTGACGCGGTCGGGATCGGGTAGGGCCAGTTCTCGTCGGTGCCGGTGCACACGCCGACGACCCCGAGCCCGACCGGCTAACGCAAGGCGGAGCGGTCTGCGCCTCCACGGGCGGTCGCAGGGAGCCAGGCAGGGGCCTGGCGAGGCTGGGGCACAAACTGGCTTGGACCGAATGAATCCTAATGATGCCACACGTTGTTTTGAAGTCAGCTAACAAGTTAATATTACTTTTACCACCCTGCTTCACGTTTTGCTCTCAGCTAGAATCATAGAATTGTTCTGGTTGGAAGAGACCTCCAAGATCATCGGGTCCAACCAAGACGAACGCCCTGGGCTCCTGGGGAACTCGGTCGGTGCGGTGCCCGGCTCTCAAGCTCACGTTTCCATCTCCTGTGAAATACAGGATCCCCTCGTCCCCAGAAACCGTGGAGGGGTTTGACCCCGGCATTCTCACCCAGAATAAACACTCCAGCTGCACAATGAAACCGGAGTCTTTATTTACAGCCACATTTTTACATTTATATTGTTTTTTCACACAACTCCCTGCCTCAGTTGGATCCTCCCGATACCACAAGCTATGGCCAGAGCCACTAACACATGCCTACTGACTTCACCGCATCGCCCATCATCTTCCGATAACACCGCAAGAAGGTGGTTTTGACCGGGGAGGGATCGTAGCGTGTCGCTTTCTCTTTGAGGAGGAGCTCAACAGGCTGCAAACCCACAGCAGCACTTGGGTCTCTGCTAAATCCCCAAACCAGCTCGTGCCCCTGACAAGGGCCGCGCAGCAGCATTGCTCCTGCCACGGCCTCCCTCGGTCCCGCCAGGCTGGGAGCTGCTTCCACAGGCTGCCCACAAAGCTTCCAGGAACAAAAAACTCCGTCCTACCACGGAACCCCCTTGTAACTTTTTTTTGGTGAGGCTTGTTCGAATTTCCATAAAAAAAAGGGCACCAGTCCTACACTTCCAAACACATACAAATAAATAGCCCATGATAAACTCCCCCCTCTCCCTCCAGAAAATAACAAGTGTCAGGAACACAGTGGGATGCAATCAGGCTGATGAAAAATGGTAATATGAGAGTTTGAGAGCCCTTTTGTGGAGCCAGAGGCTCGATCTTGCGTTCGCTTTATTCTTGGCTTTGCTTTTAGTGAAATTGCTGTAATTTTAATAAAATTTTCTAATGGTTTTGAGGGTCTGTTCTCACTGCTGGTTTGTGCCTTCTGTGTCTTCCTGATACCCATCACTTTGTAAGAAACAAGCACACACAAAAGAAACCTTTTATAATCCCGGATAATGAGGAACACTGTGTTTTGGTGATATTTCAGGAGAGCAAACCGCAGATTCAAAAAGTGCAGCATATTTATTGTCAAGACCAATGGTCAAGTCAAATCAGGGACTTCTTGTAAGTGGAGTGACTGCAAATGAAGGCATGGCAGAGCAAGCCCTGGATTACGGACAAGTTACTCGGTCTAAGCAATCAACAGACAAACTGCACTTGACAGATGCCAGTCGCATCGCTCAGCGCAGTCCTGGAAAGCACCGAAATACCACAGCAGCCACACAGGATGGAAAGAACCTCCTCTTTTTTCTGGAAATATGCGCATACGTATCCCCGAAGTGATGCCACGTCAAGCCTTGCAGTTACTCCACAAGTGCTTAATGAAGAAAATTGCGACTTCACTGCTCCATCCCTGGGTGACAGCAGCATCCTACAAAGCCATGGAGAAGGGGAGGGAGAAGAGGCTTTGGATCTCAGCGGGTCTGTCACTGGCCAAGACTTAAACAGTCAGCAAAAGGGGCAGTGCAGATCTTACAGAATTTACAGGACAGACTGAGACTCACCTAAAGAATAAGAAAAAATCTTCTATAAACCCAGGATAACTCTTTCTTTAAAAAAAGAAAAAAAAAAAAAAAAGACTAGAAAGGAAAAAAAAAAGGAAAGAAAGAAAAAAAAAGAAAATCAAGATACTTGCTGCACTATTCAGTGCTCTAATTATGATTTGCAAGAAAAAAAAATAATCAACAATCTAAAGGATCCTGCCCTTGCACTCAGATTCACTCACCTGGCCATACTAGAACACAGAATCATGGAATCGTTCTGGTTGGAAGAGACCTTTAAGCTCATCGAGTCCAACCGTTATCCCAGCACTGCCAATGCCACCACTAACCCATGTCCCCAAGCGCCACATCTACACGGCTTTTCAATCCCTCCAGGGATGGGGACTCCACCACTGCCCTGGGCAGCCTGTGCCAGGGCCTGACAGCCCTTTCGGGGAAGAAATGGTTCCCAATAGCCAACCTAAACCTCCCCTGGCGCAACTTGAGGCCGTTTCCTCTCGTCCTGTCGCCTGTTCCTTGGGAGAAGAGACCGACCCCCCTGGCTCCAACCTCCTTTCAGGGAGTTGCAGAGAGCGAGAAGGTCTCCCCTCAGCCTCCTTTTCTCCAGGCCAAACCCCCCCAGGTCCCTCAGCCGCTCCTCACAGCACTTGTGCTCCAGACCCTTCCCCAGCTCCGTTGCCCGTCTCTGGACACGCTCCAGCCCCTCAGTGTCTGTCTTGGGGTGAGGGGCCCAGAACTGACCCCAGCACTCGAGGTGCGGCCTCACCAGGGCCGAGCACAGGGGAACGATCCCGTCCCTAGGGATCCCTAGACAGAAACCTGAAGTTGCAGGAGAAAAGGGATACGCGGAGGAAGGTTCCTGCTGTGCCACGCGAATCCATGGCAGCAGCGGAGGCTCAATCAAGCGCGGCACTACCACTTCCCTCCGAGCTTTTGGAAGGGACTGGGGGGGATGCCCTACCAAACTCACACCGGTCAAAGAGAAATTCTCTTGTGAGCTCTTTGGTTGTTCTCTACAGACCTCCTGGCATTTTCTCCTGATTCTGCAGGACTACAAAGGCAGACTAAATTAGCTGGGTCCCTGCTATGAAACTGCCACAAAACACTTAATGTCCCATGGAAATGGACACATGTAAAACAAATTAGACCAGAGGATGAAGAATTAAAGAAAACCACATGTTCCGATCAGTACATATCCAGGACCTTATTCTGAGATATTTGACTGCTTTACTGGAAGTAGGCTGGTAAATCTGAGGTTTAACCATTCTTTCTCAGTTTGTAACAACTAGCAGCATATGCTAAATGGTTTCCCAAGAATGATAAACCTTTGAAAGTGCATTTATAGCTCCTCAGGTCAAAGAGAGAGGAAAAAAATGCAGCAAGTCCGAACTCAGGCATTAGCAGAACTATCTACACTGACGTGTTACACATAGTTACCAAATCAATGCTAATTAACCAAAGATCATTCAGAAAATTAAATGGAGCTTTTCCTTGCAAGAGTTTTGAAACCAAAGTGAGTGACATTGAAGTTGACAAATGAGTCCGCTGAAGCTGAAGAAAAGCAAGGTTTTCATTCATGCTCTCCTTATAGATGCTGATGTTACTACCACCACCATCGGGTATCAGTTTATACACACAGAACTGAATGACTTATTTCCCCAGAAGTGCCCCGGCAGTCTCTTCATTAGCATCCGCTACAGGGAAGGACCCCCTTTACTCCCGACAGCTGTCCCAAGATGCGGGAGGTTGCCCGCTTTGTTCTCGTTTCCCTTTAGCAACCTTTACCCTAACAGCTCCCCAAATCGCTGGGACAGTCACAGCCATCCCTCTGGGAACAGGGGAAACGTTAAAACAAAACAGCTACAGCAACCCCTCCAACACCCGGGAGAGCGGCGGGGAGCCTCCAAAGACCTATACGGGTATCTTTGCACTACATAGGTCCCGTACAAAACTTCTGCAAAGACAAGAAGGAGCCTGCTAAGTCCTACAGCACCAAAGCTTTTGACTCCCACTCCTCCTGTCGACTCCAGGAGTCTCTCCCAACGTTGCTGGAGGCTCCCCGGTGAACTTCTGCACGTGCAGCAATGGCTCAAGCAGCAGGGTCGAACCGTGCCCAGGCCAGGAGCTCCATGACCCAGGAGAGCCAGGCTGTGCCAGAAGAGCATCAACGCAACCAAAGGGTCCAACTGATGAGCAGGATGTACGGAATTTGCCTCCTGCCTCAGAACACGCAGACTGACAATTATCGCAAGGTATGAGCTCCAGTTAGCATTGAGACCTGCAGAATTAGCCCGGTTACCTCGAAAAACACGTGCTGCCCAAGTTGACTCTCCTCTGTGTCACCATCCTAGCAGGGATGTTTAGTGAGACGGCAGCAACTCCCAGTTCTGCTGGGCCACGCAGACCCAGAATGAACCTTCCTGCTCTTCTTAACCTCATCTGGGTAAAAAACCAGCAAACTGCATATATATTAGGGGTTTTTTTCATGTGAATTTGGCCAGGCGTATACAGTCCTTGGCAGCGTGCATGCCAGGAAGGAGCCCCTGCTGTACAGGCTGGCTTGTAAACCTGCCTCCCAGAAAAAAACGGTAAATAGAAGAGGTTTATAGGTAGAGTTTGTCAACTTCCACTCATTTACTTCCAAATCAAAGACAACAAAAATTTTCATCAGAATGCTCAATATCTGTCTGCTCAAAATAGGAGGGACACGTGTATTTTAAAGTTATTTTTTCCACCCATTCCACTTACACGGACTAAGAGCCGACACAGACGACGGACACACTGCACGATTACATGTCTGGGAAGACGGAAAGTCATGATGCCAATTCCTCTTACTTCCACGGCCGACTTCCACGTCACGCGTGCACAAGCCTCTCAGGTTGCAAGACTGATTCTCTTTGAAGCTGTGCAAAAAATCAGGGAATCTAGTCCATCAGCTACTTCGTATATGATCAGCTGATGCTACTATATGCAAAGCACCTAACAGAGGAGGTTACATATGAACTTCTTCGGTCTACTGTGAGTAGCAATTTTTTTTGAGAACTCATAGGTTGTGAGCTGAGTTTGGATTTCCCTGTTCCTCTCACCTGCCCTGTATCACCGCCATTTCGCTTCCCTCCCGTTCAAGGAAATTGGAGAGATCTGAGTAATCAGTGATAAATATATCCCATATTATATATATATATATATTATATTATAATATATATTAATTATATAATATATATTATATATATTATATAATATATTAATATATAATTATATTATAATATATATTTATATATATTATATATAAATATATTCCCAGATAAAGATATGGGAAAGCTTTTTCGACCCAGTATATATAAAAGCAGCAATAAGAAAATCTTCATATGTGGCGTCTTAAAATCTCCAAAGACAGTTCAATTTTTTTTTTCTTTTTTCATAGAGTCGTTTTGGTTGGAAGAGACCTCCAAGACCATACAAAAGTGCAATATACATTTTGCAGTAATTCAGTAATTGCAAGACTTCACAGAATCACCAAATGGTGGAGGTGGAAGAGATCTCTGGTGATCACCCTATCCACCCCCTCCTGCTCAACGCTGGGTAAACTAGAAGCGTGTCCAAGTTCCAAGACATCAGCTCCAAGAAGTCCTTGAAAAAGAAAAATACACTCAGATCCATATACACTTTTGAGTAATGGATCCCCTTATCATGAAATTAATCATGCAGTAAGTTAATATTTATTTTCCCTCATTTATTTAAAAAAAAATGCCTAAATAATGCTTAATAAATTCTTTGAGAATAATTAATAGTCTTTAAAATGGCCAGCAAACACTAACAGGCTGCACTGGAACCTTCAGGAAGTTATTGCATTATTTTAATGGAATCTCAGTCTTTGTTCAGCATTTTCTAAGCAAAAGGAGAGAGGGAAAGCAGCAGCATGAGCAAGTGGAGCCACTAAGAAACCGTCGCGGACGGGAGGTGAGGGAGACAACAGAGCAGTTTCCAGAAAGGCTGAAGAGGCAGCACGGAGAGCCATATGCCCCTTGGTGCATTTAAATAAGAAGTTAATTCAAAGGCGCAGCCAGCTGAATTGTTCCAAAGTTTACTTTCAAGATACCGATTTCATTGAGTTACAAGGATTAAAAAAGCAACCCTGTGAAAACAGAGTATTTTTGACTAGTATTGACTTTCCTCAAGGTGACTTTGCTTTCACTGAGTTCCTCCATAATTAAGTTATGGAAATAAATAAAATCATAGTCCAAGCACGGGGCTAATATTTTTCATGTATGCCATTTAACAAAATTAGAAATGTTGATAAAATAATATGGGGGGTTTGGGGTGGGTTTTTTTGTTGTTGTTTTGGGGGATGTTTGGTTTTTGTTGGTTTTTTTTTTTTTTTTAGCAAAGTCAGAGATCAAATGGTCATGCAAACAAAGCCAGTGTTTCCTGTAAAATATCGATACTCTGGTATTATTAGTATTCTAGACCAGTCTTCCAAAGAAGTAAAGGGTTTTTTTAAGATGGCATATGTGTTTTGCCTGTGTTCCCCATCCACAAAACCCATAAAAAAAGCAATAGAGAAGGTCACAGCTTGGTTCCAGAAGATCCTGGTTAATTGATTAACTCTAAACACATCAACACTTTCAGCTGCTTGGACCACCTACACTGCCCATACCTAATGAATAACGGCTCATTTAAAAAGCTAAATCCAATGCTGGTCTAGTTCCGAAAATAATGCCCGTATTTGTAAAAATCAGGTCATCACCAAACCACTCGTACCACAAACCGATGAGAATTAGGCACGGCTGAACGCTTTTGATGGGGCTCCAAGCCCCTGGCCGATCGCCATGCTGAGGACAGCCTCAAGAAGGTTCTTAAAGCTCCACGTTTGCCAGCCCAGGATGACGGACACACTGGAGGATTTCCTCACGCAAGGAAGATGCCGTGAATAAGGGCATACACCGCGGGAGGGAGGGGTGGGGAGAACGCAGGCCGGGTTTCAGACGGTACCCACCGAAGCATCTTCAGGATGCAGTTTGTGATCTCCTTATTCAAAGGGGCAGTATTCTCACAGGCCCAGAGCTGTCCTTTTTCTTTTTTTTCTTTCAAAAAAAGGAACAAAAACCCCCATCCTTTCTCTAGTAATCGATTTCCTTGGGATCTTTACATGTTAGGGTGGTTGTTTGTCTCCTTCTGCTCAATGTTTCCCAAACCGCATTCACATTTTCAGCATAAATTTCAATGAGAGACCAGGGCTGCAAGATTCTCCTGCTCTGGTTTAAATCTTCTCCATTCTGGCGAGCTGCTCGCCAAGAAGCTAACCCCAAACTTCCCGAATTAGAAAACAAACCCTTCCGCGAAGCATACATCCCTAGGGCTCGTCCGTCCGGCAGAACTCCTGCCCAGGAAGGCTGGCGTGAGCCTGTGCCGAGCCAGTGCCCTCAGAGAAGGAGCAACTCTATCTTCTTACCAGACGGAGTTACACAGCATGAAGGGCTGTGCTCTTCGGAAGAGCTCCACGTGCTCTTAATAAACTGCACCTTCCCTTAATGCCCAGTATCTTCCCCCAGAAGCAATCCTGCACCAGCACCTCTCCCACGTCACAGCAGCGTTAAACCCAAGCGACGCTCGCTTGACTCAACCTGTCGGAGTGCCTGAGCCGTGCAAAGTAGCAGATTGCCTGTAAACAGCTGTTTTGCTTCTAAATACTTGACAAAAACATAAGTGCCATGAATTACTCCTCCTCTTACACCCAGGTGTCTAATTGTTTAACTTAAGAGTTACTGTAGACTTATTAAAAAAGCAGGAAGATGCCACCCACTATATGCTAAACTGCCACCATAAGAGACGTTGTGCTGGGTGCTCTCCAGGCGATGCTGCCATTGCTCGCGGGGAAGCACAGGTCAGGGCACAAGAGCAGGAAAAAAAGCTCATCTAAACGCGACCATCTAAAAGCTTATCTAAACGTGATACCTGTCTGCATCAGGATGAATAGGCTGGAAATCAGAAAGAAGTTTTTCACAGTGAGGGTGGTGAAGCCCTGGCACAGGTTGCCCAGAGAGGTGGGAGATGCCCCATCCCTGGAAACATTCCAGGTCAGGCTGGATGGGGCTCTGAGCAACCTGATCTAGTGAGGTTGTCCCTGCTCATGGCAGGGGGTTGGACTGGATGGCCTTGAAAGGTCCCTTCCAGCCCAAACTATTCTATGATTCTATGAATTACTCGCACTCTCCAAGTGCCCATTCCTTTCTACCCAGTGCTAAAAAAAGAAAAAAGAATTAAAATAAGTGGTTCAGGCGAGGACATTTACATGTGGGCACGCATATCCCAGCACATAGAGACGGATCAGGTGTGATACCACCCCCAAGGAAACCATCATGATCCTACTGATGAAAGAGCAACGTAGTGTGTGTCACCAGCAGTCCCCAAGCTCTCTCTAAGGTATCTTTTACAAATATCCATGTTTATTATGGGTAAATTCCAAAAGTTCTTCTGTGACCTGAGAAGTTAAATGCTACCGTGCCTTCGAAGAGCATCTTGTTTTATTTAATTAAGAAGCCCTAAATACTTGATCCACGACTTGCTTCACTTATATCCTCCTGGTTTGTGTGGTCCAAAACCCAGACTCAAATACCTGGCCTCTGTACTAGATGTCTAAAGCCCAGGAGGCAACTCAACCGAGGGCCCTGTGGGCACAGACGTAGTCTGGGGAGCCCTTCCAGGCTGGATCCCTTAATACCAGTGCTACCAGTGCTGCTACTGCTCAGCTCCTGGAAACCCCAGCAGGAAACAGTACCAAGAGAGAGAAATCAGTTATTTAACACTCGCTGCTTAAAGTCATTACTCAAAAAGTGGGATAGCGACCCACGACTCTCCTGTTTCAGATCTACACCTCCCTTTCCCAGAAGCCTGCCCAAAGGCGGTTCTGGGAAGCAGGAGTCTCCCAAAAGGATCGCATCTGCCAGAAAATATGTAATACCAATTGATCCGCAGAGAGGTGGTGAGTAAGGGCATGAGGCTCAGCGTTGAGCCAGCTCTTTCGGGAGGGGAAGATCTGTCGCCCTGTTCCTATGCTAAGGCTGTTCACGTAGTTTATGTTAATAAATCACTGGATAAGATGCTGAAACGACAGAGTCTCCCTTCGGAAAGGGAGGAGGTGCCTGCAGGAGGGGAGGGCAAGGATTTGCTAGAAATGGGGTCCCCCAGACGTGACTGACCGCAGTAGACAAGAATCTGCAGCCAAGCACCAGGGTAAAACACGAACGGCACGCGTGGAGCACAGGCTCAGCTCGAGTCAGATGGAGGACTGAAGGCACGCAGGCTATTTACCTTACCCCTCATCACACTATCTGAATACACCTTAGGAAAAAAAAGGGCAGAAAATTTCCTGAGGACTTCCTGGAAACCGTGTATTTCGTTTTTGGGGGTAAACTGCTGTGTGAGGAACCCACGTGCAACTTAGCAGCCGTGAACTCCCCCAGGCTCAGGGCCAGTGCTGCAAGCATTTGGCTTGCAGGGTGATGGTGGATAACAGGGCTAATCCCGATCAGTAAAACCGTCCCTCCTTGCCCAGGAAAAGACTGATTTTCCCATTAGCTCGTCATCACAGTTACCAGGCCCAAACCCACCGTGTCAGCTTCACTGGATAGTGGCTAAACTGAAGCAAGGGCACAAACCTGCATGAAGTCCCACCCGGGACGAGCTCCTAAGGCAACTGCTCAGTCTGTTCTTCCCTCTCCGGCAGCTTGCAGAACAAATTCACCTCTTCCCATCTTAGCAGCAGCGATGGAGAAGTGCTGCGGCGTAAAGCAACGCCAGCGATCCTCCAGCCCTGCAGAATTGCCTTGTCACCGGCAAAGAGATGGGCGCGCTCGCGGGGGCCATCCCATGAGCTCCATGAGCACTGCGGTTCAATGCACAAATACGTTTTGCTTCTGGATGTAAATGATGGGCTAAGCTTATTTTAAAATTGCCTGTCCTTCAATTTTTTATTATTATTTTTAAGACAAAGGAGGGGGGAAATGAATGCATACAGCCAGTTTAAACTGACACTTCAGTCAAGGGTACAGCCTGGGTGTGTTATTAGGAGGATGGTAAACAAGCCTCCTTTTTTGAAACCCAACCTGCTTTGCTATTGTCCGTATTGTTGATTCAAATGTTTCTACTTCAATATGCCTTAATTAAAATGTTAGCGGTCAATATTTCCTTGAAAGCGTCTCGAGAAGTTTTTATTCATGCGTAATTGCTTCGCAGATAATGCCAGAGGAAAACAATCAAACAGCTGGCAAATAAGCCCTCTGTTGGGATATTTTAACACATTCCATGTTCATCTGTTTAATTTAAAATCAGCCCGTGCCATTCACAGTCTTGCAGACTGCACTGGTGTTGGGCTGTGCCATTTCATAAACACGCTGGGCCCGACACTGGTTTAATTTATTTCAGTAGATCTCCTGGATCCGGCAGGAATATAATCAGCAAATGAGCAGCGTAAGTACATGGGAATGCAAGTTCAAAGCTTAAATATCATGTACAGATTCCTCTCAGCATTGACAAATTTATGCAAAGGTAAAGTAAATAATGGCCTCTGAGCTGGTTTGCATTTTCTGCTTTGAAAAGAGACTAATTATTATTTCAGACGCACAGAAATAACACCAGCAGTGTATCTGCAACTCTCTTGAGTTGTAGATTTAAAGAGCAGAATACTTAACATAACCCAATCTGATGTACGCGTATGTTTTGGGGAGTTCAGAGATTTGGGGTGGGGTTGCTTTGGGTTTGTTTTTCCCAGTTCAGTTATTTAATTACCTAATCTCTGTATGTTCCAACGGATCTTCTGCATTTTCCCCTCCTGCAGAAACACCACCTCACACTGTGATGGTCTGGCGAGGAAACCACATCTCAGCCCTGGTCAGGACTGATGCTGGGAACAGAATCATGGAAAAAAGGGCCAGGAAAGCCCTGGTAAGCTCCGGCTCATCCTTTCCCGTGCCCGGAGGCAGGACCGGCTCTGCCACGGCCAGCGCCCGCAGACGCTCCTCCAGCCTGTCCCCAAAGAGCTCCCGCAATAGATGCTCCCTGTCCCCTCGAGCTCCTGGTTCTGTATCTGCCCGTCCCCACCATCAAACAGCTCTTCTTGCTGTCTAACCTCGATCTCTCACTGCAATTTAACCCAATTACTGTCTGTCTTATCCTTTGCGGATCTGTAGAAAAAATTCTCCTTCTTTTCTTTTGCCCATCTGAGGGCTCCTATTACCTGCACCCTTCCTTAGCCTTCTCCTCTTCGCCGTGAACAATCCTCATGAATCATTTTACTCCGGCATCAGAAACCTTCCCTGCTCATCTGTCACTCCTCTGACCTTTCCCATCGATTCACATCTTCCCCGAGGGATGATGCAGCACTCCCCAGACCAGGAGGCGCTGGCGCAGAAGGGCCACTTCAATTCCTTGCAGCAATATCCCCTCGCCTCCTTCCAAGCGCAATATTTCTGCTTTCCAAAACTGCACGGCTCGGTTATGGCACGTTCAGACTCATTGCAACTCCCAGACCCTCCCGCAAAGGGCCACTGCTGGCTATTTTCCTTTGCAAAAGCTAAGGACGTATCACCACCCGTGCCCTGGGCTGCATCCGCAGCAGCGTGGCCAGCAGGGCGAGGGAGGGGATTCTGCCCCTCTGCTCCGCTCTGGGGACACCCCCCTGCAGTGCTGCCTCCAGCGCTGGGGCCCCAGCACAAGAAGGACATGGACCTGCTGGAGCGGGGCCAGAGGAGGCCACGGAGATGATCCGAGGGCTGGAGCCCCTCTGCTATGGAGACAGGCTGAGAGAGTTGGGGTTGTTCAGCCTGGAGAAGAGAAGGCTCCGGGGAGACCTTCCAGCAGCCTTCCAGTCCCTAAAGGGGCTTATAGGAAAGATGGGGAAAAACTTTTCAGCAGGGCCTGCTGTGAAAGGACAAGGGGTGATGGTTTTAAACTAAAGGAGGGGAGATTCAGACTAGACAGAAGGAAGAAGTTTTTCACGCTGAGGGTGGTGAAGCACTGGCACAGGTTGCCCAGAGAGGTGGGAGATGCCGTCAGGCTGGACGGGGCTCTGGGCAACCTGATCTAGTTGGGGATGTCCCTGCTCATGGCAGGGGCTTGGACTGGATGGCCTTGAAAGGTCCCTTCCCACCCAAACCGTTCTGTGATTCTATGATGTAGATCCTGCCACTTTCTTACCAAAACACATCCTACATTTCACAGATCACTTTTCAAATCTGTTCAACCTGTTTCTGAGGTCAAAGCTGGCTCCTTGCAGTCCCTCTCAGCTTGGTCTCACCTGGTGCCATTTAACAAGCAGAAAAAAAAAAAAAAAAAAAAGCCATTTGAGACATCAGCTGTTTCAAATCCCGGTTATGCAACGTTTCAGTTTTTCACTAATCACCGGCTGTTTAATTTATGAGCATAAGATAAAACAGGACACATTAAATTTTGACACTACATGTGCTCTTGCATCCCATTAGAAGTTATGGGTTGCTCCAAATTCTCAACTCACAGTAGTAGGGCATCACAGGAGGGTATGTTACAACTTACTTTAACTGTAGCTTTACTAAGCGCGGGCAATGCAGACATTGCTACAAAAAGGAAATGTGAACAACATAAGAATTTTTTTCTGAAAATCTGCATGTATTAGAAGTCCCTATATGTCGTACCCCAGTGACCTACCATGTATTTGTATGTGTAAACTGAAAAATACCTGGGGAGAAAGAAAATCCCCCCAAAATCCTGGCAGCAAGTCGCAAAGCATATAGTGCGCGGGGACATTTGCACACCCCCGGCTGCTCTCTGACCTGATTCTCTTTTATCGCAAGGAGAGGATTATATAAAGATTTTTTTTTTCCAAACAAAAGGTGCTTTGCCAGGGGTCACCGTCGGTGCAGGCTATCCACAGGGAGAGAGCGTATGCATCAGCTTGCAGTTTCAATTTTCTGTAAGGAACCGCACGGCCTGAGGTTTCCAGATGAAGCGTCCCCACGCCCCTCCTGCTCCTGCTCCCTGCCCAGGGATGCTGCCGCTAACGCACCAGCTACGCGCCGCAGGTCACGCCACCTCCCTTGCGCCTGGGGCTCGATGGCGTGACGAAGGCGAAAAAAACAGGGGAGAGTGAAAAGGAGGGAAGGAGCATGAATACATTTCCCGAAAACTGCAAATCAGTAGGTAACCAGGCTCCTATTTTACTGGAAAATGCAGATTACAGGAAAGCCTGCCTTAATGCTGGAAGGCTATTTAAAAATCCATCAGAACTCTGAAATGTGCTATTAGGGACTCTGCAGTCCCAACACCTACTGTATAAAAATCCCAAGCTATTAGGCAAACCAACATCGTTTCAGATCAGGCCATCAGCAGGTTGCCAAGCCTTAAAATAGCAGCTGCATTTAAAATCATATTTAAACCAGAGAAGCGGGAAATTCAGCTCCGATGAAACCCAGCACTTGGCCTGCAAAAGGTGAGCTGGGACGAAGCGGCCGGGCGTGTTGACATCGGAGGGATGTCTAAAAACCTTGCGGTGGTCCCTGACTGATGAGGCTGCAATTAGCACCTGAAATACATCTCGGCGTAGCAACGCGGGGAAATCACGAGGCTGCGCTCCAAGAGCCGGCTGAAACGCTGCTCTCCAGATTCCCTTCCCAAAGTCTCGCTCGTCTGCCAAATCCCACCACCCCGTTCGTCTTCTACCGGACCGCTCGCAGCATCTGCCGGGGTTTCGCATTCTTCTGGCTCTTGTATTTGCTAAGCAAGGAGGTGATGGTAAATGCAAGCCTCAGCACCAGCACGGCTGGCAATGGAAGTGCTGGGAAACACATAAACCCCTTGTAATCCCACTCTCACATCTGGAAGAGGGGTCTGTCACAGGGGCGCCTCATCACACAGCTGCAGTCCAAGGCAGCAGACGTGAGAGCTGCTCTTCCTTGTTCTGTGCTACCACCACCCAGCAAACGCTGGGGTGCGTTATTAAAATGCGATACAGGCACTGATTGTCACATTACCGGCGCTTCTGGCTTTCAGCTCTTGTTCCTTAATTCGACACTCTAGCTCTAATAAAATTAGCAAGACAGAAGGCATGAGATCGATGATAAATTCCTACAAACAACCACCCTGGAAATATCATGAGTTCAGCAAACCACACATGGAGATGCAGTGGCTTATGGTAAGGAGGGATTGTACCATCCCTATTCCTGGGCTGTATTACTCATCCCCTTTCCCATCTCAGAAATTCATAACCATTTTCTCTCTGTCCCTGCTAATAAGCAGCACACAGACACTGTACTCCACTCCCAACGGGATCAGAAATAGCCGAACAGGGCAATGAGGAGGCATCAGGTACAAACAGCCCCGTGCTTAGTGCACAGGCGTTCATGCAACCCCGCCGTGCCATCTCCCTGGGGTCAGCGTTAGGTGTTTGCAATGAATTTCGTTGCTCAGGAGCATCCAGGATTCAGATGAGCACCCTCCGGGAAATCTCTATACCAACCTACATCATCTGAGGTTTGCATTTTCAATGGTGTGTTTCTGCCAGGAAACAAACGGTATGCAAGTGGTTTGCATTACTAAAATGGACATACAGACCTGGCACACTCTCCAAACGATGCTCTCATTTCGGATAACAAGGTCTTACGTCAGTACACTTAAAATGACTTTCCATCAAGCAACCTGAAGTGAAACACGTCTAGAAAACAAGCCCAATCCGGCACAAACCCAGGGAAGGTGAAGGGAATAACATGGGGCAAAGCATCCTCCTCCTCCTCTTCTCTTTGGGACTGAACTCAAACACACCCCAAGCAAAGGGAGAGGCCGCGGTGCCTGGGGCAGCAGCTTCGGGCCATGGCTCGGGGTCATTTCCCAGCATTTCCAGTTCCAGTTCCCAAGGGGTTTTAGAGATAAAAGCTTTTGTTATGATCAGTAAGTCACAACAGACCATTGTGCAGAGCTGCCTGGCAAGGCGTAAAACTAGCAACAAAGGGCTAAAAATGCAGTTCAGGAGAAGGACACATACATCTGCACGTACATTGAGGGGCTGGAGCGTGTCCAGAGATGGGCAACGGAGCTGGGGAAGGGGCTGGAGCACAAGTGCTGTGAGGAGCGGCTGAGGGACCTGGGGGGGTTTGGCCTGGAGAAAAGGAGGCTGAGGGGAGACCTTCTCGCTCTCTGCAACTCCCTGAAAGGAGGCTGGAGCCAGGGGGGGTCGGTCTCTTCTCCCAAGGAACAGGCGACAGGACAAGGGGAAACGGCCTCAAGTTGCGCCAGGGGAGGTTTAGGTTGGATCTTGGGAACCATTTCTTCCCCAAAAGGGCTGTCAGGCCCTGGCACAGGCTGCCCAGGGCAGTGGGGGAGTCCCCATCCCTGGAGGGATTGAAAAGCCGTGTAGATGTGGCGCCTGGGGACATGGGTTAGTGGTGGCCTTGGCAGTGCTGGGGTAATGGTTGGACTCGATGATCTTGGAGGTCTTTTCCAACCTAAACAATTCTATCTTCAGACTCTTCTGTATGGCTGGTCAGTTCAGGGGTTTCCACACTGAGCTGAAAATCATGATGTGGAGTTATGGAAGTTAAATAAAATAATGTAAAAATTTAAAAAAAGAAAAAAAAGGAAGAAAAGAAAGCCAGCCAGGACTCCCCTTCCTTGCAGCCCCCCAGAGATGCTCTGTGCTGTGCCACGGAGGCACCCAGGGTTCCTCTCCCAGGAGAACCCAGCTGCTCACTCCACCCCAACCACCCCCTCCACATGAAACTCTTCCCCAGCCCCAGCAGACCTCTCTGAGCTGAATTAAACCAAGAAACTTCACCATGAAAAATTTGATTGAAAGTGTACCACAAACTGGGAATTTTGCAGCTCGTGAAGCCCACAAAGCATTTTATCATTCCGGCTCGATTCAGAACACACAAGTATTTTGTTGGCATTTTACAAGCATTAAGTACAACCTCTCATCACTGCGAACAACATCAGGCTTTTTTTTTTTTTTTCATCTTGCTTGCACAAAGATTTTCATTGTAGAAAATAAAAATGCACACAAGCTAGTACGGAACTGATAACATTTAACAGTCACTGCAAAGCTATTTAATTCAGTCTGAATAGTGTGTCTGCTGGGGGTGTAAAAAGGTATTGAAATTACTGCAAGCGCTCCACATTTGCATCAATATTTTATGGTAGAGCTACCTCGCTTGTCCCACAGTACACAGCTACATCCTTCCCCACCTTCTTCATACTGTTGCCATGGACCACTGTGGCGAATAATGTCCCTGTGCACTGTGCCAGGCTTTGCTTAACCCTCCGAAACAGGCTTGCTCTCAGCTCCTCGCCGCTCATGTCAGGAAAATGTCTTTCACTGCTGGGACGAGCAGCAGAGGTGCAAGCGTGGTTCCCACCAGTGCCACCTGCAAGAGTCTCCGAGCTGCCACGACGGGCATCACCACCCAGGGTGGCCTCAGAGATGCCACTAGCACCCCGCGCACCAGACCTCAAGGGAAGGAGCAAAGGCGGTAATCAATGCCGCCACAAACCCTGTCTTCCCAGCTCTGCTGCCGCCCGCAAAACAAAAACGTTGTCTGAAATTGTCCCAATCCAAAATCCGCTGACAGTCACCTACCATGAACTTTCTCATCTGCTCAGTCAAATCATTAGATCGGGACTCCCAGGCATTCGATACCCAATTTCCAAATTAGAGGTACAGGATAATAAGAATAAAAATCCAAATCTAGATGGAAAGAGCACAGCTCTGATGTCAGAGGCTCTCATCAAACACGTTTACACCATTTCCACTTCTGTTAGTACGAACGGTTTGGTTCAACCCCGGTGGCTTTCACGCGAACGTACAGCGAGACCTCGTTTCACATCAGCTCCGACAGAGCTGAACCCCGGCTGAGAGCCCTCCCTGCCCTCCCTCACCAGGGACCAGGACCTCAGCCGAAAGCAGCACCAGCACACTACCAGGGAACGGGACGCTTCCCCACTCAGGGGAAGGAGAAACCTCTGTACTCGAACGTGTAACAACTGTATAAAAAGCAGGAATAAACCAGGTCTTCTGCAGTGAGAAGTACAGTCTTCAGGCAAATTCTTTTCCACCAAAAAAGAGGATGAAAAGTTATAGAAAACTTCCCGAAATATACACATGCACTGAAATTAAAAAAAAAAAAACAAAAAAACCCCACACAACAAAAAAAAAACCCAAAAAACCCCAAAGAGCAAAGACAAATCTTTACAAAAGGCATTCCCGCTTGCACGCCTGAGCCAAACCTCTTTTGGGATAATAAAGGGTAACTCACTGATTTTTCACTGCCCTCTGAAATTCTGCAACACTCCCCCCCTTGCCTGGGTGCCTTCCCTTCCCCTCGTGGACGATGTGCACGTGCATAGCAGGAAACTAACTTCAGCCAAATACTGCTAAGCAACCTCGGATCTACCTGTGAGATACCATCGTCTGCCCTTCAGCTTCCCAACCGCATCCTCCACCGCAATCTTGTACCTCCTCAGGCGACAATTAGGCAGAATAATTCTCTGCGATCCAACTGTCCAGCCAAGGGATTCATCAGAAGGAGAGCGAGGGATAAGCAGATTGTCCCGGGGTGATGGAAAACGCAGGCACAAGCAATGGCCAAAGCGATGGCAGGGAGAGGAAATCTACCCCTTTTACATTTCTTTGAAGGAAAGACACCATCTCCTCGAGAGGTTTACGTGTTTTACTGCTCTGGTGCTTCAGCCACTGCAAAAATTCTCAGACAGGGGCTTGAGTCCTCAGCCGCAACCTGGCACTGCACCGAGAGGATGGTTTTAAACCTCCTTCGCCAGCCCGGGGTGTCAGTCGTTCTCCTCCTCCACCACTCCCAGTGAAGCTGCAGAGGCGTCAGTTGTGTGGTGGCCAACCTGCACGAGGTACCTACGGTATCGTGAGCATCCCTGGCCCCTGTAGTGTCACTGACCCCAGACACTACGCACAATACCTTTTCCTTTGAGCAGAAGAGTTTCAAAGCAGTGCTGGAAGCCAAAAACAGATAGATTGGAAAAGAGCAGGTAGCAATTTTGGGCATTAGTACATCTGGCCGTAGCTTCAGCGGTTGCTTCTAGCTCACCTAGGCTGCTGACCACACAAAAATCCCGCTGTGGCTACGTCCCGGTGATGGAGCCAAGGCTGTTTTGCTCATCGCCGGAGGACAGGAGTGATACTACTCCAGGTGAGTTGCAGGGACACAGTCAGAACAGACCTACCAACGCCCAGGAAGCCACGATAACGTGGCTCAGTACCAACCGGCCCACACCAACGCCCAGCGTCCTGCAGCGCCTCTGGTACTCCCTCAGGAAAGGCTCGTGCGCGCAAGCGGGGCATCTCGAAAGCAGCTGCTTGTGCTCCTCTCCTCTTCACAGAATCACAGAAGGGTTTGGGTTGGAAGGGACCTCTCAAGGCCATCTAGTCCAACCCCCTGCCATGAGCAGGGACATCCCCAACTAGATCAGGTTGCCCAGAGCCCCGTCCAGCCTCACCTGGAATGTTTCCAGGGATGGGGCATCTCCCACCTCTCTGGGCAACCTGTGCCAGGGCCTCACCACCCTCAGCGTAAAAAAATTTCTTCCTTAGATCTAGTCTAAATCTCCCCTCCTCTAAATCTCCCTCTTCCCACAGGGAAGCTTACTCTCACTTTCCAAAGACATTTGCAGCTCCAAACCCCATATACCGAGTGTGGATTGAACCCAAATCTTTGCGTTTCTGCAAGTTAGGAAATGAACTGGGGTCTGACGAAGACACTCACGTCACCGGGTACCGCAGCTGCTCCGAGTCTCGCGCCGACCGAGCGCGGACCCCAGGCACGGCGCTCCCCGGCGCCGTCCACCCCAGCCTCTCCCACCGCCGGGCTGCGTGCCGCAGAGGGATGGTCCCCTCCCAGTAAACGCCAAGCACAGACCCTTTTCAGAGGCTTTACTGTTGTAACGCACAAATTTGACCTCAGAGAGGGAACAATCAGAAACCCACAAATTAAACTTGTATTTCTCTCATGTTGAAAGATTACAATTATCAATATTGGAAAGCTTTTAAATGCTTTCCATCTGCATAAAATCTCATTTCAAAGTGTCTTCTTTTATTGTATCATGCAAAAAAAGTGATGAAAGATGAATATATTTGCTTTCCTTATATGCCAATGCTCATGCTATTGCTTTATATTAATTTTCTCTCTCTCTCTTTTTTTTTTTTAAATTTGCATTAATTATTTCTGGTCTTTCATCCAACCATGTGTACGAGGATTTAAGCATGTCACTGGGCTTCTAATAAATGAAAGGCCAAAAAAGAAGATCAAATAACATATCAATGAATATTGGTAGATACCAGAGATGGAAATTAAAAATGTCATTGCAATAAGAACGCATGATTCACTGCAGCCAGTACGAGGCAAACACAAGTCAAAGAGGCAGCACAGAAAATAATGAAGCAGCTGAACTATATTTTCAATCCCTGAATTATATCTTAATTGCTGTGGCCAGGAGACCGATATAAACATCTGCAGAGAAGCGTGCAGAAAATAAGCGCCATGAACGTGTGGGATTAAGGTGCCGCCCAAGGCCACGCAGGAGATATCCCCGCTGCAAAGCTCGCCGGGAGCCCGGCGTGTGCTACGCGCATCCGCAACCGGCTCCTTGCACCAACTCTGCAAGAGCGCGCCCAGAAGGTGCCCCAGCATCGCCAGGTTCCCCCCGCCGGAACCCCAGAGCAAAAAGGGATTAAGCTGCTACTCAGCTGTTACAGTCATGCTAATATCAATAGTCCAACAGCTACATCCGTGCTATTCAGAAAAAAAAAATTAAAGGAATACTATAGTGGTCGGGCCAGAGGTTCTGCTCACGCGCACGCATCACTCACCCTCTGCAGAACCATTCCAGCAGCAACACCACCACGCGGATCTACAGAAGTGGATGCTGCCAGTGCCTGCATTTTAAAATCTGGAGGTTATTTAGGATGGAGAATGCTGAGTGAGTGAAAGGGACTTCTTTAATACTCTCGTGCAATGGAAACTGGAAAACACGGAGTGCTGCAAGGCTGAAACATGGCAATTACCTAAGGAGGTACTTCCAGACTCGCCAGAAAGCACCGTCTTCAGTACCCACTTTCACCACCAATGCTGTATGCACAAAACAGCCCATTGCTATAAATCCTCCCTGTGAACTTGTGCGTTAACTGCTTCGGTAGAATTAGTGTGTAAAGAGCTCATTTTTAAATATTTTTCCCTATAAAATTCCCCCCACTCTTTCCTTCCCAGGGCCAGGCAGACTTGGCCGCACGCTAGCAGTGTAGCGAGAGGGAACCGGAGGGCAGCCTTCTTATCATTCCAGAAGAGCACACAATTATCTCATCCAGACAAAAATAGCACTCCGGGAGAAAGCGTTGCCTCCTCCTCATCCCAGCAAGCTCAAATCCAGCTCCTCGGGGTTCTCGGGACTGCGGTGAACGCGGGAAGGCTGAGGAGGACACGGAGCAGTGTGAGGAGCAGCTGGCAGCTTCAGCTAATTCCCCTCCCCATTCCCGGTGCTGTGTCTTCATTAGCACATCTATTTTGCTCTACATAAGAGAGCATATGGAATCATAGAATTGTTCTGGTTGGAAGAGACCTCCAAGATCATCGGGTCCAACCATTAACCCAGCACTACCAGGTCCCCCACTAAATCACATCCCTTAGGGCCACAGACATATTACTAGTTGTGTGCACGAGTGCACATTCCAGCCCTATGGCACTGCACCGCAGCAGAGGCTGGAGCACGACGCAGAGTACTTCTGCAGCGGCCCAGCGGAGCAACTATCGGGAGTTAAATGATTATCGGCGTTGCATTTGATTCTACATCTTAACAATAGGATTTGTGCAGCGGGCAGAAAATTAGGGGTGAATTTGGACTGCCGAGCGCGGGGACGGAGCAGCGTGACTGCGACTAACGGTAATGACAGAGAGGGAGAGCAACGCAACCGAATCCCTCTGCACAACACT
Organism: Phoenicopterus ruber ruber; assembly: GCA_009819775.1. NCBI lineage: Eukaryota > Metazoa > Chordata > Aves > Phoenicopteriformes > Phoenicopteridae > Phoenicopterus > Phoenicopterus ruber. Next base: position 2,223,216 of record CM020219.1, read on the forward strand.
CAGCGTTTCCCTGCAGCATCCTTCACCAGATTGATAAGGGAAATTAGCGTCACGATCTCCGAATTACAGACCCTGCGTTCCCCCTGAATAACACTTCTCTGCAGACTCGTGATTGCACATGCTACTAGGAGACGCACTCGAATGCCGAAGAAGATTAGCAGTTTGATATTTTTGTCATTTGACACGTATTATCAGCAGCGTTTTGTGTCATCCCAAGCCAGGAAAGCTGCGATGCTCCTTGTTTGCTAAAATAATCTGTCAACACCGAACGTGTTTCAGTCAATCCCACCTCACAAACACTGAAGCTGGGAGGTCCCATCCCTCCTGACTCCAGGGCTGAATTGCATCAGAAAGCCTGGGAGACGGGTACAGGCGCAGGAGGTGTTTTGTCAGCGTCTCCAGTCTGAGACGGGAATTGATGAGGTCTTTAATGTGTGACACCTACGAAAAGGGTGCTCTTCAGAATAAAATGATCCCTATTGTTAAGGGCATCCAGACTGGGCTTGGAACTGAGACCAAAGCTAGACCTTGCTTTGATCTCTTCCACACTGACATCACAAGATGAGGATGGAATCCTGAGCGCCCACAGGCCCTGCTAACACCGGTCACGAAGCTTCCCGATGATGTCCACAGCTAGCCCAGGGCTGATGCTGTAGCTGTCAGCATGAACTTCCTCGTGGCAATGGAGATGATGGACAGCAAACGCAATTGCTGCGGCCACACGCCATGAGACCCATCAGAGAAGCAGAAACCATACAAGTAACTCATAAAAAACTTGAAATGAGCAATTTGAACGTGGAAGTGAAAGAGTTAGGGAACGCTCAGAGGTGGTAAGCAGAGATCCGAGACAACCACGACCTCCACAAACATTACACGTAATATAGACACACATCGACAGGTATTGGGGAGGAATAGCCAGGGGTCTGCAGGAGTCTTTCCCCTCCTATAACTGCATTTATGCTACACAGAGGACTGGGATTGGTGCAGGGCATATTCCCACCGTAGGATAAGCTACGTGCCGTGAATAAACCACATCCCCCGGCCTCCCCCTCGCTGCAATGCCATCGCAACGGCAAAGCAGCCAAAGTCCAGTGCACGCAGGAGCAGCTGACAGTGGATGGACTTGACTTAATACATTTCATGCAAACAGAATACTCTATGGTGGATCTAACTAATCTTGTGTAAAGGGACGGTTACTGGAAACAGAGCTGCAAGCAAAGATTTAAGTGGATCTCTGAGCAAAAGAAATGGTTGTTTCCCCTAAACCCCCAGATCAACCTCTTAATCCTGGCATTACAGTTTTCTCAACAAGCAGTGTTTTCTGCACAGTGTATGTCTCTCTTCTACCACGCAATAAAATCTTGGCCTATCTGTGCACTACATCTGTTTGATAAACGTTTATCATCCTCACTTCCAAATTAAGTTCAGAAATCTTTTAATGTAAACCTGACCTTTCGCTCCACCTTCTTTTACTCAAGCTGTGCAGCCTGCCCTTGTGTCCGTAAGTATCCATGAAGCAAGAGGAATACAAAAATACATTTTTAATTAAGCAATTAGTACTTTTTTGTTAAAAAACTCTGGTAAACTGTCCTTTGGGAACAAGCAGAAAAGCCTTCTTGTGGGAGCTCTGCTTCTTTAAATCAAAATACTTAATTTATACCATAAGTTTCCTTCCTTAGAAAAGGAGAAAGTGTCCTTCATAAGTCAAGCAAAAGTTTCCTAGGAGTCAAGTACAAAAGCTTTTTCTTCAAAGAGGAAAGATGAGATGTAGTTTAAAGAGATACTTCCAGAGAAAGAAGAAAAAGAGTTCAAGTCTAGGATGAATACAGCTCGGATAGATGAGGCAGTTTCTTCTCCTGGTGGCTCAACAAGAAGGGAAACCTCCCTCCCGAGAATACGCTGCCAAGGGGACCAAGCGCGTTTGTTTTAATCTGATGTGAGAAATAAAGGCCTTCAGCCAGAGCTGGGAGAGCAAAAAACTATCTTCTTAGACACAAAGTAAGGACGGAAAGCTGTCTTCTAAAGAAGAGATGGTTACAGTCCTATTTACCACTGTCCTAACCCCGCAGAAAGCAAAAAGGAGATCTTTCTAAAAGAAACTACCAAAGCAATCAAGATGAGGAGTTGCAAAGCGTTGGAAGGAGGCTCTGTGCCTGCCCAGGAACGGGCACAGACTCCTCTCTCTTTCCAAGAGTAGCTGCAGATGAAACAAGAACTTTGGCAACACTGAACCACCTTTTTATTTTTCTTCACCTTTTTTTGCATTCAACTATTTTGACACCAGACCAAAAGGGACTGCTGGTTTTGGAAGGTTTGACTTAGACCTGCGTATGTTAAAGGAACAGAAGAGGCTGTAGCCTCGTTTAGCATAATCCATGACAGCTTTAAATAAAGTATGTATGGCACCACTTTTATCTGTAGAATTAATTACTGCAGTAGCAGCAAATGTGGCTCCAAGTGCTGCTGAATGCCAGCGCTAACTGGAAAATGAAAAACAGGAAACTACTGGAGAGTGAGATTTCCCCTCCAAATGTTGGCATTAAAACGTCCCAGCCAGCCAGCGAGTCCATAATGGAGACGAATGAGGAAACAAAGATTCGCTGCGGATTTTTCTCAACAATCCATTTTCAAGCTATACAGATATAGTGCCTTCTCAAATTCTAACTTAGAGGCTGAAGACTTAAACCAGCCCTCCAGAAGCGCTCTTGATCCAAAACTAACGTGGAACACAACTTTAATATTCTTTTCTCTCTTTATGTTTACAAGCCAAGATGCTTCCAAAGTGATTTTTCACCCAGCCAGTTTTTAAGAAATATAAACATTTTACTTGTTTCCTTAAACACATTTGAGGGCTTCATCAAAAAATTAAAAACTTTTCTTTCCTGCTCTAATGATAAAATTTTGCTTTCAAAAGGGAATATCATCTGGTTTCCACAGGTTTGTTTTTGACAGTTACCTAAAGCTGTAAGAAAACTGTCTTTCTCTATGTAATTTTACTAAACAGGTGTTCGCAAAAAAACCAAAACACATTTGACAGAAAATGTGAGCTAAGTACTTGTGATCCTTATGGTTCGTTTTGGGGTCTCGGAGCAATTATTCAAGATATTATTATTCTCTTTATTATAATTATTCTCTGGGCAATTATTCAAGAAAACACACCCACCCCCAATACTCCTGCTCTGTACTGCCCAGAGGTCTTGACATGGCACACACAACATACGATCTATAAAGTAAATATTCAAGAAACAGAAAAACAAAACAGAAAATTTCAACTAAAAAAAGACAAAATTATTTTAAGCTACTTGGAAATTCCGACAGGAACATTTCAATTTCCATTACTTTGATTTCTTATGAGCTCTTCTGTGGGGTACAGGGGTTTTTCTCCTATCTTTTTCACAGCTAGATCCAGTCTTCGCTGGCACCTTAAGCTACCGCAGCAGTACTGTCTGCCTGCAAATATTTGATCATTAACAAATGAAAATACCCAGTGAAATATCAGCCTGCACATGACGGGAAATCACCTAGGATTTAATCACAGCTGGAACCTGAAGTTTGTTGTGTTCCAGAAACACATCATCTGTATTTGAGGTATATTAAGAAGCAGCATATGATGTAAAAAACAAAATTAAACCTGTAATAAATCCCAGACAGCAAATCCGAGAACACATATTAATAGCTAAACAAAATATGACACAAGGAAAAAACCATATTCCAGAAGGAAGTCTCAATGAAATGCAAGAAAAATCAAAATTTCAAGACAATCTTTCTCAACCCTTCCTATTCAGCCCATGTAGCATCCCAGTCTTGAGGCTGCTTTTCCTGCCACCATCAGTTTCACAGCCACACCTAAAGTTAGGAACTAAGGAAAATCCAATACATGGATGCTGGGGTAAGAGAGAAGTGCTTTAAAAGCATCCAAAAGAAGAGACTTCAACATTTGCTCTTGCGGTTTTTATGGAACAGCTACACAGGGCTGACCTACGGAATCCCTTCCGCAGCCGCGTGTGCGTGGAGGGCTCCGGGGCTCGCCGGGGCAGCCCGAGCCCCTGCACCCCGACCCGCACCACTGATCCCTGGACGCTGCCTGGACCCGGCGTCCTGCTCGCCCCTCGCTGCAAACCTCGGGCCAGCCTCCTTACAAACTCTGGATGCTTGTAACTTCTTCGCGTGGTGTGCTGATATGCAGTCGTTCAGGTTGCCTGTTCATTTATTGGACTCCGACATATTCATGAGCAATTAATTCCTAATTCAGTTATTGTTCATAAAGGATTTACGAATTTGGCATTGGTATGTTATAGCTCGTTAAGCACGTCATGAAGCTAAGCACACACACCAGGTAAGAAAATCTCCCAAAAGGCAGTTGCCGCCCTTCACCAATTCCAGAACTAACTCAAAAATTGTCACCACTTGGGTCTCTAAAGCAACACACGTCTCAAGATTCAGCTGCCAGAGAGGAAACACAAGGCCAATGCTTGTAGAGTCATAAGACACGTTTCTTTTTGAAGGACTCGGGAGACTAAAGGGCTAACTTTGAGCTCCAGCTATTTGTTTAACTACATATGTGGCATGTAAACATATTTGTTTACACAACACTACTTGCATTAGAAGAGTCTCCAAATGTATACTGCAAAGACTTTCTATCTTTGGAGCATTTCAAACAGATTTGGAACGTTTTTTCTTAATTTGAAGTGTGCACAAAACCACAGTTGTTTGAGGCATTCAGGTCTTCTCACTTTCCAACAGCTGAGGCCAGTCGCATAATTTACAGGGCCAGATGCAAAGTTTACCATTAAACCTATAGCAATGAACTACCTGATGACAAGCAAGAGCCGTGCTGCGTCTGACCAGCCCACCCACTGACCCTGGGTCTGCGCAACTCAGACTGGGCTTTTGATATTTTTTTTTTTTTAATTCCCTTGTGTGCATTTATTGCAGTATGACGTTTTCCATTGTCTCCTCTCCTTCTGTCAGCTCTGGTGACCAACTGCACCGCAACCCCAATACTTCACAGCTTTTAAAACTGCATATCACAGGAACGTGAAGAGATTGCCATTTAAAAAAAAAAAAACAAAACAAAACACATTTTTCAGCAGCAATTAAAGCAAAATAGCAAAAAGCATCCGTACTTGCTCCCATATCAGTTTCAAGGGCAAGAGCAGCCAAAAGTATAAGAGATTAAGGGCTGTGCTATGTACTAGATGTCCACCCTATGCAAGCTGCAGATAAATCTTCCTCTGCTGTCTAAAGCAGGCCAAGTTGTACCTGAGCTTTGTCTTTCTTACCAAAGAACTGTGTTTTGTTTAAAGATACTTCCATAACAAGCAGCCCCACCTGACTTCATCGAGAGCAGCCACAACTCTTCTGACCATAAATAATCCCAAAAGCTACAGAATCTGCCCTAAAGTATTGTTTAAAACTGGGCTTCACAAAGAGCTGGTCACTTCTTTGTAACGCCAGATATTATAAGAAGATAATAAAAAGCACAGTACGAACTTCCCAAGGGGTTTACTTACAGTACACGTCCACTCTTATGGACTTTATGGCTGGCGAACCCAAGCCGTTCTCAGCCTTGCAGTAGTAGCGTCCTCCTTGGTGTCGCTGGATGTTGGATATCCTCAAGGTTTCATTGAAGACACTCGAGTCTTGAAATCTGTCAGAGGCACTTCCTGCTGTTTTGGTCCACCTGATCTGAGCAAGCACCAAAAAAGATTGTTACTTTAAGTCTGTAAAAGTGAGCAGAGCATAGATCTCTTCACCGAACCGAGAACCACGCGTGCGGCGGCCACGATTTTATGTTGGAGGACTCAAGGAACTTCTCCAGAAAATGGAATAGCTCAGCTTACAACCAAACGCTTCATCCAAGAGCCCCCGAATAGTAATCTTGCACTTACCACCGTGTCTTAGAAATAGCTAATTACTTTTGATGGAAACACCCCATAAAAAATAAATGCCACTAGCAGAGACACAGAGGACAACTCAAGCCACCATCAGTGACACACAGCTGGACCAGCTGCAGAAAAGGTCCCCACGAATGGCAAGGAGCAGAGCTCACAGAAAAGGCGGCTGTACTCGTGCACTGAACGTAGATAGCTGTCACTGAAGTCATACTCATGAAAGACGAGGGCATGTTGGAAAGCACCTTTAAAACAACTGATGGATTATCTTTTAGCAGCAATAAAATCCAATTTTAAGGAGTCAAATGACCAGTTGCTTGAAACTGCAACAAACTACTAACATTGACGTCTTCAAATAGATGGTTTGGGGGTTTTAATGTCATTTACAGCAATTACAGATTCCTTTCCTCCGGTAATTATTTTCCAAAAGTGAAGACTTTTTAAAGGGAACTTTTTAATTCCAAACCCACAAAAATGCCAGTAACAGCCCACTGCAACCAACAGCTGCGCAGAGGTGGATACGCACATCGCTAACACCCACGCTCGATGGCCCGAGTCCTTGCCTGCATGACTCGGTGGACTAAACTATCTCATAAAACGCTCCAGACCTCCAGAGACTCCCCAGGTACCTCCTCCTCTTTCCGTTCACGCTAATTCAATGACCAGGACAAGCAACGTTCAGTTCCAGACCAAAACTGCTTTTTTAAATGGTAGGGTTTTCTTGCCTATGGAGGCCACAAGTGGGATACTTGCATAAAGAGGAGTTCACATCTCTTCTGAAGCTTCTCAAAGCTGTCTCTTCTCAACCTCACCCACTAATTCTGTGCCAGGATGAAGACCAAAAATTCTGAAGTCATTGCTAAAAATGAGATTAACCCAAGACAAGATAATAAATATTTGGCTATTAAGTTCCCAGGCTATGGTCCCCAAAGACTGTCCAAAAGTAGTCAGTGAAGCCATGATTTAAAAAACAGCATTTAGACACCCATCCGTTGGGATCTGCTAGGCAGGCTGTCCACAAGCAACCTTGAGCCAGCCTTGGCTCAGGTTGGACAAGGTGGTGCAGCCTTGGCAGCTCAGGCAGTGCACGCCTGCCACCAGGAGCAAGTGCCCATCTCCGTGCCCAGCCAAGCCTGAGCCGGACACGCTGTGCTTCCAGCCCTCTCCTGCATGAAGGAAGGTCCCATGGCTGAGCTGAGCAGTCCTTGGTGGACACCAAGGTGGCCCTAAGGGTGGCCTTGGCTGGAGGGAGATCATTCCCCCAGGGTGCAGAGACACTTGAGTTCCACCATTCCCAGTCCTGACCCACAACTGGGGTCTGGATCCCAGTAACCTGCACAAGGTGGGCAGGGGTCAGCCTTCCTCTCATCGGGAACTTCTCCTGGGCAGGAGAGATCTACAAAAGGCACTGAAGTGAAAAATTCGTGACCAGCTGTAGCTCGTGTAAATTCTCCTCCCCTTGAAACGAGAGCAGGCATGGGCTTCAGAGGCTGAAATTACAGCAAACACCACATCCAAAAAATTCTCATCCCGTTGTGGCTTGTTAAATTCCTAAGCCCGAGTGGCTTTGCCCTCTTGCCATGCGACCTGCGTAACTCTCACACGGTTCTGCTGCTCTGGGATAAAGCAAATATGCCAAACTCCACATCTACAGCGTTCGGTCTGTGTGTGAGAGAGACGCTATTAGCACTGCTATATTTACCAGTCTCAATCTGTCTGCACTTCTATTCTAAACTCTTGGCTCCGGGGCTTTTTAAATCATCCATATAAATGTGCTGCAGGATAACTTTGGAACACACACTCAGCTTCTACATGCTGCAGAATACAATCTCATCATATAGATTTCAAATGCTTGAGAAGTATTTTAAAACAGTATTTAAGATGTTCACTGAATCTCTTGCGTGTTTTATTTCCCATTATCTAATCAGAATTGTAAAAATAGCTCTGTTTGATTTTTAACCGGAAAAAAAATTAATAGCGTGACTTCTCTCTTCCTCCCCTTCCTCTCCCACAGAAAGTTTCCAGTGGAAGGCAGTCTGCTCTGTCAAAAGAACATATAACTTAAATAACGTGCTATAAGTATTATCAGCATCTATGTAACTGGTAACGTTACATAACTTACACAAAAAAGTATCACAAAGTTTATTTAGATATTATCAGAGTTTTATCGTTTTTATGAATGCAAGAGCCTTCCCCCTCCACTGCACCTTAACGTTGATGTATCTATCTTTTCCTTATTATAAGGAATTTAAACAGGACGCTGTTTGGCTGTTAATAACAGTAGACTTTTCACCTTTAAAAAAAAAAATATATACATGTATGTTTTCGAGGAAAGAGGAGGAATTTTAACAAATTAACTAATTTTCTAGTAGTGTATGTAGAGATCCCTGAAGAATAAAAGGAACACTGACAACTAGATTCTCTCATAAAAGATATCCTCCAGGAATGTCCCTGGTCTGATTTAACTTCAGTTCATTACTTACCCCAGCTTTAACTCAACGTACACACAAAAACACGCTGATCAATATCGCGTTGTAATTTATTGAACGCGCGGCGAAGAAAGATGACTCTCAAACACCACGCTAATGCAGTAATCAAAAAACTGGGCACAGGAAAGCCAGAAGTCTGAGGCTGAAAACCTCTTCAGAGAGTCCTTAGTGGTTTCCCCTACTGCAAGCTCCAGCCCGTGCTTCGGGGTGACCTCTAATGACTTTTAAGAGACTGAGACCATCAAAATCCACCCTTAGTGATGGAGCATCTCATGGCTCTCGTGTCCAAGCCCTCATCCCTGCTTAACACGGTGACCGTCGGAGCAGCCGCTGCCACAGCACTGACATTACCCCATTTCCGAGGTGGGGAGCGGTGGCACAGGGGGACCACGGGCTCGTGGGACGTTGTGGCAGGTCTCAGCCTCAAATCCCAAAGCAGCATCCACGCTTCTTTACGGCAGAGGATTCAGAAAGCCTCTAGATTACTAGCTTTAAAGATTGTTTTAAATACTGTCTTTGTCAAAGATAATAAACATTAAAATATCTTTACTCCAAATACAAAACATTTTGCTTGGTTCAAATCAATAACCACCGCCACCCATCCCCCAAAAACACCCAACAAAACCCAACCATTTTGCAATGGAAACTTCTCTTTCTTCCATGGAAATACTTGGTGGAAAACAAGGTTTTAACAATCTTTTTCTTATACTATGACACTGAAACCTGCCTAATGCAGCAACTGTAAGTAAATACGTTCCTTAAAATATACCCTGTGCCCGCACGGGGGGTTGGTACTGCATCCCACTGCCGCTGATTGCAGTCACCACCCTCCGACATTGCTAAGAAAACAAGGACGAGGAGAACCTCCTGATCACTGGTCTAATCCCCAAATCCCCACCTCAGACTAAAGTCCTCCTCTGTATGCAAACAGCCACAAAAGAGGTCTTTGCACAACTCCACTGGGACGTGCTGGAACATTTCTTCATGCCTAAAGACATCAGGGCCTTTGGAAAAAGCCACCTGAAACATACCCACCACCCCGCCTCCAAAAAAAAAAAGGAAAATAATCCCTTCAGTTTATTTTTCCATGAGATTATTTTTGTTCTCAGGAAAACAATGGCTGGGGCAGCAGCTACTGAAGGCAAGAAGCACTTGCCACGTTCATGATGAACATGGAGGACATACTACACGAAAGGCCCTTTTTGGGCCAGGAAAGAGAACGTGACTTCTGCTCCTTAAGTTAAGGACACTAACTGAAGCAGTTTTGAGCATATGCATCGACCCTGACCTCTTTCTGCTGTTCAGAGGGGATATGACCACACTGGAGACCTCAGCACCCTGTAGATACCCCCAAGCTCATTTTACATGGGCCAGCCTGGCATCTAGCCACAGCCCCGAGGAGATCTCTGTATGCTGCTCTGTTAGACAATGAACCAGACCACTTACCAAGCTACACCATATATTTAAAACTCTTCTATAACTTGGCTCCAGTTCACATCTGAAGTTCCAACACTCCCTTTCCTACCCTCTGATTTAAAAAAAATAAAAAATAAAAAAAAAAATCCCCAAATACTCCAAAAAACACCAAAAACCCCAGAAACAAACAAACAAAACAGGAGAGCACACTGGATCCAAGTTTTCATGGCCTGACACCAGGAGAGACCATTCATACCTATATGCAACAAGTCAAGTGGAACATGCTTTGACCCAAAATAGCCTTGTTTTCACCGAGCTCCCCGTTCCCTTCCTGCAAGCAAGTCGCAGAGCCAAACGACTGCAAGGCAGATGCAAACCACCACTGCAGGACTGGCAGGGATGGGTTTTGTACCAGACTTCCACGGGCACAGGTTCACGGTGGAGAGCAAGTTGTTCAGCTCCAAGGTGTCTGCACAGAACCGCTCAACGTCCTCGGTCTGAAGACCATCACCGGGCAAATCCAACAGCTCCTTGACTGAATGGGTGCCCTCTCCCATGTGTACAGGCAAACTCTTCTGCAGGGCCTTTTGAGGACTCGGGGGATAGTCAAATCAAACATACACCTTCAAGGGTTCCTAAATATCCTTCCCTTGGTCACCTAAACCAAATCACAGCTATTCCGGCACCATGCCCACAAGACAGGAGACACAGCACTGACCTAAACCACCACCACTCTGCAGGACACCACCTGGCACTTACTTTTGCAAGGACACGTCTACTCTAGGAAATCTCCCACGTGTTCACCAGGTCATCCTCACCGTACATGAAAGGAAAGCATTCACGTGTCTAAATTACAGGATTAGCTACATATAGCTAAGTAAAATGGGAGGGGGATGTTGCATTTTGATTTTTAGCAAACCAGGGGCAGCGGGATGCAGCACGCCCGATGAGACGGAGGGTACAAACCGTCTGTCGTTATTGGAATAGATATTGCCATACGCTATCAACATGCAACAGTGGTATGAAAAATTGTCTTCCTATTTATTTCATATGATAATGTCTGAAATACTGGGCTTGAAAACGGCTTCAGGTAAAAGTATTGTTCATTGTTCAAAGATTCTTACGTGGAATATTACAGTGGCAAAGCAGCCAACCCAAAGCAAGCCCTGCATACTGTCAAAAACGATGATCTTCTGTCTTGGACAAAGCTAGAAAGCTGTTATCAGTGCAAAACAAATGCAGAGCTGGAGAATCTTCAGGTTCCAGACATATTTCTTCAAATTTGCAGCAGCCAAGATGCAATCACCTCGGAAGACAGGGTTTCATTGCTCCGTACCTGGACTGCTCAAACTTCTCAGAAACACGAGGCAGAAAACCGAGCACTGTCCCCAGGCCAGGCACGTGACTGATGCTGTCGCCTTGGTGGGGCAACTCGTGCGCTTCTGTTTACGCACAGACTAATGCTTCAGTAGGCCGGCATGCAAAAGCACCATTTTTTACTCATCTAACTAAAAGCAGTCTGTGACAGTAACTGTTAACATGCAGGACATGATCAGTTCTGATTCGGTGCCAGGGATCACAGAGAAATTGTTGTTTTCCAGCTTGATTGCTGTAACACTTATGAAAAAAGACCTCCTTTTATTCTCTAACAGAGGAAATATTGTGGTTATCAATTACAGAGAAAATCAGCATTAAAACCACAAAGTTACAAGCAATCAAGTCCTATCAGAAGAACTTCAGTGCTTTGTTCATAGTTCAATTAGCCCAAAACACATCAGTCAGAGCAATGCTGTGGCCGGAGTCTACGGATGAAGACCGTAGTCTTGTGACTCCAAAATGGTACTTTGCAATAAATGAAAGGAGAATAACTGAAGACCTCAACATCTGATAATGTGAGAAAAAACTATATCTAAGCTGACTACTCCTCCAACTCTGAACTTCCTGCACTTCTGCAAGACAGATGATTCGTATTTTATACCTAATCCCAAGTCACCCAGGAGTTACCCAGTTCCCACCAGTGGAACTCAGCATCCCAAAGCCAGGAGTTTTGTATGAACTGACACCTTGTGTGCAACAAATGACACATCTCATGGCTACACTGGGCAAAATGCGTCTCCTCCCGACAGCACAGCAACCCCAACTCCTCATTGCGTCGGACAACTTTTATAGCAATCAGGTGAAACATTGTCGTACCCTCCCGTCACCTCAGGTCAAGCAACTTGCATGTCATATACAACAGGGTAATGGTCAATGACATACTGCCGCTAAAGACAACAGCAGGCTTGAGTTCCATTTTTAAGTCTGAAGACAGAAAACAGGTTAATAGGGAGCAATGGGAATTATCTATACTTCTTAAGCAGTCCAAATTTGTTTTAATTCCTATTAGCCCTAATAGGAATCTTCCAGATGTGAAGGAACCGAATAACCACCCAAATAAGACCAAAGCTGGCAACAAATCCAAGTTCTACATTTGCCACAAATTTCCCTTCAGAGCTGGCATTGATTTATTTACTCTAAATGCTGCAAAGGCATTTGTGGAGCTTTACCACACCACGGCTCAGCGCCCATGAGCTGACAGAGCAGAGTCCATCTCAGATCATAGAATCACAGAATCGTTTGGGTTGGAAGAGACCTCCAAGATCATCGAGTCCAACCGTTAACCCAGCACTGCCAAGGCCACCACTAACCCATGTCCCCAAGCGCCACATCTACACGGCTTTTCAATCCCTCCAGGGATGGGGACTCCCCCACTGCCCTGGGCAGCCTGTGCCAGGGCCTGACAGCCCTTTCGGGGAAGAAATGGTTCCCAAGATCCAACCTAAACCTCCCCTGGTGCAGCTTGAGGCTGCTTCCTCTTGTCCTGTCGCCTGTTCCTTGGGAGAAGAGACCAACCCCCACATCTCTACAACCTCCTTTCACGTAGGTGTAGAGAGTTGTAGATGTGTCACCAGGCAGCAGACATGGGGTAGAGTAGTCCAGACCAGCATGGTGGAGTAAGGTAAGGAAAGGCTGTGCTTTACGTAAAGACATGCCCCAAACAAAGAATATACCTTTTTTCTTTGTTTTGGTCTTGCAGGTTATTTCTTCATTTGACTTTCAGAGACGTTTTCCTCAATGAAAACTACATTTTTAAACACAATTTCTCCAGTGCTACAATTTCAAGGCAGCAAAGGTTACTTCACTGTTCTTAAATTTAAAAGGCTCACGTCTCAGTTGTTCCACCCAGACTTGCACATGTCATCATCAAAACTCTTGAAAATTAGGCATCACACAGGTCTAAGACATCTGAACACCAAGACCTAAGAATTTGGCTTTGAAAGTACAGAGGAATGATTTCCTACACTCAAAGGCTGAAAACCTAAAGATTAACTGGATATAAGTGAAGAAGTTTTAAGCGATCGCTGAACAATTTAAGAGGAAATTAATGAGTGGATCCTGAAGAAAACAATATTGCAATCATTAGGTAAACTGGTAAAACCACCCTCCTTTAGAGCCTTCTTATAGCATTTTGCTTAGTTGAATCAGTCTGTGTTTCTTCATGAGAAGGCGGTGTCTGGGAAACATCTGTACGTACTTTCTCAAAACATCTGAGTAACCTGCTAAATGATTAATTGCAGCAATTTATCCTAGTTTGACTATAATGTTTTTCCTTATGACTTTAAGATGTTTCACTACTTCAAAAAATTAGCACTTTTATACCGTATAATCAATATGCATTTTACTATAAATATCTCACTGAAGGATGGAGGGTTTTTTCATTCTGCACGGCAGGAAAATACCTCCTCTTGCATTAACGGGGAAGGACTGAGCTCAATGAATTTCACAGAGCCTTGTTTCTACTGAGGTCAGTATCATTTTAAAATTGTCAATAGCTGCAGGACTTATAAAGGCCTTGTGTGGTTATGCCTTCCTGATGGGAAATCATTTACTGTCCACCAACTCAGTTATTCAAGGAGTTGCATGAACTGATCCAAACATCTGTGAATGTTGTATTTTTATTATTCTCTCAGCTTTTTTTATTCAGCAGCATTAATTTGCTTCAAAATGAAATACAACTTTTCACCTTCATAATAAAGAACATAATCGAAGGGCAGAATGAAGCAGACATAGCGCCACTTGAATTCTTAGTTACTAATTTTTATGGTGGCTTTCCGATGCCGGTATACCATGTTAAACCACCAGAGTCATAAACACATCCGCGTAACTTAAATGCCTAGAAATTCATTCATTATAGTTCTTAAATGGTTTAAAGGCAAATAAATACAAGACATTTTGTAACTTGTAGCTACTGCCACTAGCACAGAACTCAGCTTGGTGATTGGACCATCAGAGAACTCTCCGAAATTCACATCTAGACTCTTATTTCCCCTGTGGGCCAATCTAAACCTAACACTTTTTTTTTCCCCAGTGACAGAATAAGTTGCTATTGTTGCCATACAGGTACAGTAAATGACCCAAAATCCTTACAGTTTTCAAAAAGAAAGGCTGGTATAATCAAACTCACAAGAGTTACAAGAGCAATGCTATGGTAAGAATCAAAGAGCGAAGACCTGAAAAAGTGGAGAAGAGCTGGGATGGAACTGAGATACAGAAAAGAGAAAGGACTGGACAAGACAGAGTACCTCGCAAACGGACTGGAACAGAAATGCCGTCAGCCTTCAGGTATACCAAATTACTCCTCGTTCCTCTGAGCGAGGATGTTTGTAGAAGCCATTTCATTCAGTGGTTGGACTTGATGATCTTAAGGGTCTTTTCCAACCGAAATGATTCCATGATCTATTAAGGAAGCTGATAACCTGGAGGCCAGTCACTGGAAGAGCTGTAAAGAAGAGAACTGGCTCCACGGACGAGGTATTTCCAGCGATGCTCTGCCAAGGTTACCTCCTAGGAAGGCACCACTCTGTGCCCTTCTCAGAAGCTGCAATTGCTAAAGAAGACCGGGGACAGGGAGGTGGTACCACAGCTAACCAGGTGCTCCCTGCCAGTCCCGCCACTACTCTGAACTACCAGTGATTTTTCGTTGTATAAAGCAGGAGATAATCAGATAGATTAGGAGTTTTACATTGTCTCTACCTGAAGCTTCTATGATTACCCTTGGAACAAAGTCTAAGGCGACAGTCCCACTCTGAGGGTTTCGCCCCAGGAAGATGTTGAAGAACTGGCAATAGAGAAAAGCCACAGCACTCATTAAAGTAACAGAAACACGCTCAAGAGTGCAAGTGATAAGCTCAGCAAATTTGCAGTATCAAATGAAAAATCGGGGAAAAGCAATCAACATCTTTAAAATATACATGAGGGACCGAAATTCAGTAGCAGATCAATTTTCAACATAAAAGGCAAAGTTAAGGCAGTGTCGTGGTTTAACCCCAAATTGTCACCCAGCACCACGCAGCCGCTCGCTCTCTCCCCCCATCCCCGCTGGGGTGGGGAGGAGAATTGGAGAGAAAGGAAAACTCGCGGGTTGAGATAAAAACAGCTCACCAGGACAGCAAAGGAAAAATATGAAAATATATTAATAATGATAATAATGATAATATATACAAGGATAATAGAATATATAAAACAAACAATACACAATTTCTCACCACCCGACGACCGATACAGCCCATCCCGAGCAGCAGGCAGGGAGCAGGGGTATCCCCCCCCAGCTATCCCAGAACAGCAAGTTCCAGGGAAAGCAGGCGAGGGAACAGCTAAACAAGTGAAAAACAAAAAAGGTAAAAATAGGGAAACAAAAAGCAACCCGAAGGGAAGCTTAAGGATTAAGGCAAGTTAAAGGTCTCAAAAGCCCTAAAAGCCCCCCCAAAAAAATCTAGTGGTCCCCCAACTGACCCTCGCTTATATCGGGCATGATGTCTATGGTATGGAATACTCTCTTTGGCCAGTTTGGATCAACTATCCTGTCTCTGCCCCTCCCAAGTTTTGCATCTGCATGTTAGCAGAACCTGGAAAACAGCAAAATGTCCTTGGTGGTTCAGCAGCAACCAGCACCATCAGTGTGCTGTCGCCGTTCTTCTCACACTAAAGCCAAAACACAGGAGCTGCTGAAAACAAAACTAGCTCCATCCTGGCCTAAACCAGGACAGGCAGTAATAAAATGGATTAGAAATCACCTTCCGTTTGCTCAGCCTAAGATGTTTATGCAAAACATCATCTATCCAAGATGTTTCACTAAATCAAAGTCAGCAGTGCCGAAGGACTTTCCCGGGAGTGCTGGAGGTTTCAGCCCAGATCCAGGGATGCGAAATCTCCTCCTTGTGCTCACCACCAGGAACCAGCTCTACAGCCCAAACCGTCCCCTGGTACTGGGTTTCCACCACCCAGCACTTCTGCACAACTGCAACCAACGCGCCATCCTCACAGTGCCCAAAGACGTAAAAACCCAACCTTACCCTAAATAGCTCTTACTAACCCAGTCTTGCAAGCAAAGCGCCTTCCGTGGCTGCTGCTCTTGCCCTGCACAACCTCTCAGAGCCCAGTTTTACCCAAATTCGGTACGGGCACGCAGCCAGCCCCGGAGCGGTACCACCCCCACCTCCTGGTACCCAGAGGCGATGCCTTCACCCAGTGCGGGGACAGAGATGCAGGAGGGTGTTGGAGGAGGACGGAGGTCTGGGGAGCTGCTGTTCAACCACAGCACGAGCA
This sequence comes from Phoenicopterus ruber ruber, assembly GCA_009819775.1. NCBI lineage: Eukaryota > Metazoa > Chordata > Aves > Phoenicopteriformes > Phoenicopteridae > Phoenicopterus > Phoenicopterus ruber. Next base: position 2,239,660 of record CM020219.1, read on the forward strand.
GCAGTGGGAAACCAGAAGCCACCAGCTCCCCCGTTCCCAGAAATACTTGTCTCCCTCAAGAGCAAAAAGGCATAAAAACGTGTTTCTGTCATTAAACTCAGAAGACTGGAGTCTAAACAGAGAGAGGAAAAAGTGGCTGCTAAACAGGATTTTTCTACTTTAAAGTCACTCTTCATAATAGAATCGCGTTTCAAAGTGACAAAGCCATCTTGGAATCCAGGCAGTTTCAAATTGACGCTTTTTTTTCCTTTTATAACAATCTTGTCAGGTATTACTTCTGCTTCTCATTCTCTCCATCTCTCCCCCATTTCACTCCCCTGCAAGACCCCTGGGAGAAAGAAAGTATTCAAGAGAAACAGCTTTACAGAACACACCCAGAATGCTGTCAGAGACTTAGAACAAGCAAACTGATAAAGACAGAAGGAAATGTTTCTTTTCTGGTCTTTCAGTAATCCGAATCTCGACTGCTTCCTGCAACAGTCATTAGGGGAGCTATTTCTGGGCAGACATGCAGCCTTTAAACTGACTGACGAGTGTCACAAACACAAGTATCTGTAAATGAGAAAAGCAAAGCAGCAGTCGCTGACGCCAGCACGGCTGCACGCGTGGCGAAAATAGAATTGCAACAGAAAGCTATTTCTGTGCAGATGGTGAATGCGACGAGGCAGAGACCTACGTACTCTTAGTAGGGGTGAGCCAACAGCAGAGAGCAAAACGCGCTTGTTTTCCTTCTGCGCAAAAACTAAAAAACCAACTTTGTTTCCAGAACACGCTTGTACCTCCAAGGGCTCCTCAAAGTTTTGTGGATCCTTAATTCTTTGCGCCTGCAGGAGCCTGCACAGCACTGCCTGCCCCCCTCCAGCACAGCTCATGGCTGCAGAGGCAGCAGACCCGCACCGCGCGCTCCGACAGCAACCCAAGCACGTTTTTGGCCCACCTCTGCTTGAACAAATTAAATCCACTTAACTGAACATCATAAAACGCCGGGTTTAAATGGCTCTTTTTCCACTACATTGTCTTCTGCAAATAGCACCGAGGTTATTGATTTCCTGCAATGCAATATCAGTCTGTTTACTTAAACTAGTTCCCATTTTAAAAACTTCATAAAACGTAATCCAGAAAAATCACGCTGTACTTCAAACACTACTGATAGCAGACTTGGGGCACGAAGAGACGCTGAGAAAAATCCCTTCTAAATATTGAAAGCTGATGACCACCAGGCTCTGCCTTTACGTTCGCATCGGACCTGATCGGCGTTTCCTTCTGCACAGCCTGCGGTGCATCCCTCTGAGAGCGAAGGCGCACACCCGCCTTATTGCCAGACCTCTTTTTGAATTAAACCCTAAATCTCAGTGATCCAGTAACATTCACTGTGCTTCATCTTCCTTCCACAGGAATCAACACTCCTTCTTGCTGAAGTGCACCTTACAATCTCATTGAGCTAAAAGTGAGAGCGAGATCCCGAGATTTAACTTGTTTTAGCTGTGATGACAAAGAAAGGAGATGACATTTTATTTTGCTCGAAAGGTGGGAGAATTGGGAAGGGGGGTAGCAGGGAGCAAAGGGAAAACAGAAGAAATCTTGACAAGAGAGAGTTGGCAGCTCAGCTGAGAAGGCAGCTTGGTATGAAATGCTATCAACAGAACTTAAGGCCAGACAAGATCAGCAGCTGCTGCGCACAAGTCGCAGACACTGCATCAAGCCCACGATTTCTTGTAACGTTAGAAATCAGAAGCATTGACTGAAATTATCAAAACAGCATTTTTTTTTTCAAAAGAACACTTTTTTTCTTTCAAAATATGCCATATAATTGTGTTGTGTAACTAGTAAGTCACAAATTATTAACCAACGCGATGACACGAAGGCCAGGGCTCTAAACCAATTCCGAAAGAGAAGAATATTCATTCACGGGAATTAAATCTACCCGTACCTAGTTACCGCAGCCATCGGATGCAACCTTTTGATCAGGCAACCCCAAAACATCAGACACCCAGAGGCTGGAAGATGAAGCACATCCTACCTACACACTCCAGGCGCTGGACAGGAGACAGGACAAGGGACCTCTGGGCTCAGCCAGGATGGACGTTCCCAGGTTTCTGCTGGAAAGCGCCAGTGACAGACACCAAAACACACCACTGTTGCCATGTTTTTGCTTCTGTGTACACTTCTCCCCCGCCCCCGCTTTGTTTCAGAGGATGAAGAAGTGGCAAAGTCTCCTTCAGACAGTGAGAAAGTCTAAATCAATATTAAACAACACTGGAAAAGGAGTGAGTCTCTTCTTCCCTGTACCTGGCGCAGTTGAGAAGGGTTCTGCAAGACTTCGTTCAAGGAAAAGAAATCGAGCACGTGTTTGAATCCGGCTGCCTTTGAGATTTCAGCTTATTTCCAATTCAGAACTCAACAAGAAGAAAATTTATGAAAAATTCAGTAATCACAAATAGCATCATTCACGTCTTGTTGAGCTTTCCTGGCATACCTTTAAATGACTCCCACGAGTGCCAAGGAAAGGGATCTGGGAACAGTTCCCACATATCGAGAGACTTGCAAATAGGCATTAAGAAAAAAAAAAAAAGAACCTGGTTCAGCTTGCAACTAGAAATAAAAGGACAGGATTGAGGGACAGGATTAAGGGCTTGTAGAGTGAAGGCTAAGGAAATCATCGCAATATTAAGCAACAATGAACTGAGATGATTTCCAAAGGGAAATTATGATAGCTTCAAATCAGGGAATATTTACAACTGGAAAAGTTGATAGTGCAGGGAAGAGGGGCTACAGCCACTAATTCAGCGTTGCCTGATACAAGTAATGATCCATCCCCAAACGCACTTCTGCACTGGGAGCTCACCGAGGCTCTGGCCATCTCACCACATTTCTACTGTATGAGCCTTGACCAATTTTTGCGGTTGGAAAGGGCGTGCGGGGCAAGCTGGCGCCTCAGAGGAACGTGCGTTGCAGGGGCTGGTGATGAGGCTTTAATGAGCCTCCATCCCACCGCCACGACGAGCCCGTTCTTGCTTTATTACGGTTGCATTAAAACAGGAACAAACGAACCAGCTTTGAGCTTTCCCTTCCTTCTATATTAAGAACCCACAATTAGAAGCCAAAACAATTCATTCCCCACCCCAAAAAAGCCCACGCCCCAATGCACCACCAAAACCCGGCCTACGGAGGTCAGAAAATCATTGCCAGAGAGCAAGAGAGACACAACCACAGCACAGCTTTTTGCTTTCATTTTCACCTTCCTTTTACAAGGCGACTACGAAACAGAAGAGGGAGCTGAGCCAAGCTTCAGCCCTCCAGAAGTTAAGCGGCCAGGTCTTCTACATGCCCCTGGCCGGCTCTTGGAGTTTCCAGACTGAAAGGGTTATTTATTTTTTATTGTGATTTTACTTTCTTTGGCTGTTGTGCAAATTTCCTTGATTTTACAAGAGACTTTTAGTTAATTATGTATTTACCTAGTTAGCATAATTGTCTTCAATTATGTAATTAGTGTTCATATGTGTAATCATTTGAACATGTAATTATATCTAATTACACCATTAAAACGTGCAAGTCATAAATATCTTTATCATTTTGATTGATAGACATACGGGGAGGAAAAAAAAAATCTCACTTGTTATTTTTATCTCCTGGATCCTGAAATCTGCAAGAGCAAGAGGATTCAGCCTATAATGTTGCTCTAATTATTATAAGGACCTATCAAGACTACACCAAGGTTATACCTTTCGAGTAGGCGTAGAACGAGTCAAACCACTCAAAACTGAGGAGCAAAGAGTCACTCAGTGCAGTAAAATTTTTCTGTAAAAAAACACTAATAAGGATAATCTGGGAAATACTTATTGCTTAGCGTCTAATTACGCGCTTGCTGTTATGAAGAACAACAACAGAAAAAGATAACACAGAACAAAACACACACAAGTTGCTCCTGCTTGTTCTAATGGACGATGCTGTTGCACCCTAGAAAGAGGTTCTAAACCTCCCTGTACTTCTTAGCTACCTCTAAGACAACCAATATAGCCGTACTTACCAGAAGAGTAACATTTGGGGTTGGGCTAGATGACCTTTAAAGGTCCCTTCCAACCCAAACTATTCTATGATTCTATGATTTTTCAGTTCTATTTAGCTTTATTTCAGCATCTGCGCTGTGCGCCCTGTAGTACAGTACCAGAACAAATACCTGGCACGTACCAAATGAATTAGGACAGCGAGAGTTGAGTCTTCTTTTTAATTGTTTTTGGCCGGGAAGGCAAACATTTACACACAGATTAAATAGTTAAGCTTATTTAAAGTTCAACTTCTCCTCTCCAGGTTTAGATTTCTTGCCTTTACTAACATACAGACCAGTCTATAAACCAAACCAAACCCAAACCAAACCCCCCACGCGTCCCTAAGCTGACTCCAAAAGCTGGGGGGTGGCGGGGGAAGCCTGACACAACAACTAACACAACAAGAGCTCTTCAGCACCACTTGGGAATACGCCTCAATTGCAGAGCATCCTTCAGCAAAAGGCATAAAGTTCTTCCAGCCCGATAAGCTCACTCGCGCTCTGCAGAGCATCCAGACACAAGTGCTCAGGTGGATGGCAGCAAAAATACACCCGGTACTTCCCAAAACGGCCACTCCCAGCTGCCAGAAGCTGAAAGAGGGCTCAGTCTATGATATAATTTTATCTACAACAACAAGCTGGTAGCAGCACAGAGAATAAAAACACGCAGTAGGATCACAGAAGGGTCGTTTAATGGTCTGACCAGAAAATACACAATTTTTTCAAACGGTCCGACCAGAAACAACTCAATTTGTTCAAACTCTATCACCATCAGACAGGTCAGATGGACCAGGTTTTGCGAGTAGCATTTCTTTGCTTAAAATGCAAAAGCAACAACCTCAAAAGCCTGCCTTAGTAGTTCAGGGTGTAGCTCCTGGTCCCCAGGTGCCATCAAGGTATTGCTGTGAAAGCACTGTCTTCAAGACCATGACAGGAAAACAGTAAGTTCGCAGCATAGAACCACAGAATCGTTTAGGTTGGAAGAGACCTCCAAGATCATCGAGTCCAACCGTTAACCCAGCACTGCCAAGGCCACCACTAACCCATGTCCCCAAGCGCCACATCTACACGTCTTTTTCAATCCCTCCAGGGATGGGGACTCCACCAGCTCCCTGGGCAGCATGTAGAACCACAGTGTGCTACAGAACCATCTTCCCTCTGCCCCCTGAATTTAGTGGGATGTGAGAAAAAGGCTCTGAAGAATAATCAAGCCTCTGATGTTCAGCGATGGAACTGCCAGTCAGGGAAGTGCACACTGCTGTTAAATAAATCTCCCCTCGAAGGGCATCAGTTCTAGAGCCAAACTCTGGAGTGGAGCATGGAAGGCACCAGCATCAAGTCTGTAGTCATACCACATCTTCTCAGAGGCACTAATGTATGTTTGACTTTTGGATCTAACATACATCATTTTTGGAGAAGAACTCAAATGGGCAGCAAAACAAATGTGGTTTCCAGCCATGAACACTTCTTGCTGCTATGGGAAAATATACGAGGAACTCGCTACTCTGAGGTTGTACTCGCAGATGTAGGAGAACACGTCTTTCACTATGTCCACAGCAACGGGAATGATTCCCTACTCTGCTCCATAAAAACCATCTTCAAGTGTTTCTTTAGGAGGTACCTTTTCACAAACCAGCTACCAGAATGTACTTGTGCTCCAGCCACAGCAGATCTGCATATGCTGCTAGTTTCCCCGGTTACTAAATTATCTCTTTACTCATCAAGTACCTTCTTTTTCAGCGACCAAGACCTCACAGCAACAGACCTCATTCCAAAACCACCCACGTCATTTTTGCTTATGAGACTAGCATGTTCAACAGTCATGGAAAAACAGCCACTTCTGCAGCATCCCAGAGCCACTTCTCCACCCTTTCAGCCAACGTCCGACACCTTTTCAGGGCCATCAAGAAAAAGGAAAACAAGAGCTGACAATAAACAGGCAGCACCCAAAGACTGCAGAGCGCAGTTTGGGGGGAAGATCCAGGGAAGGGGAGAAGACAGATGCGACCCATTCAGAGGTCAAGTGTCCATACTTCAGTAAATATTTTGTGGTTTCCTTTGATGATGGGAGATCCATGCTCTGTGTTCACTGGAAACTTTCTGTAGGGGATTTCTGGCAGCTTTTAAGCTTCCACGAGGGTCAATATAAAACTGGTATGCTAAAAAGCACCAACCTGGATGTCATTTCCAGCTCCACGTGATTCTCCGACAGTCTCATTTCGGTGATTGCTGATGCTTTAGCAAGCCGAGGCTCAATATTCTCAACTGAGACTGAAATACACACTTCACTTGCCCTGATGTTGCCTTTATCTTGATTTAAGCTGACCTCTTTCCAACACCACTTCCAAGCCCTGTTTAGAAACCTGCAAACATATTTCTTGTCGAGAGACAGAGAACCAGGATAATCAGCAAGATACGACTGGTCAGTTTTTCAGAATAAAACAACCGAGGAGTTAAATTCCTTTATCAGCTTGCAAACAACGTGCCTTTTAATCCAGCTTCCTGCAGACGACAGGGTGAAGCTTTACATTTCTTTCGGTGGCATATTCACAAAATATGCAGTGGGACTACGTGCTGTCTGCAGCATACGACCAAGTTACCGTATCAAAATGATGTCATTCAAGAGAGGATTACATTTTAATAGTTACAGAGGGAACAAGAATGTTGTCATCGTGAAGATGAAAGCGCCCGGCGGAGCCCAGCAAGGAAGGCCACCAGCCATCCCGTGGGCACCGACCATCGCATCCAGCTCAGGGGCGCAGTGGAAGCTTGCGTGCCAGAGGGGCGGGTGGGCCAGCAAGGATGCTGTGCCTTCCTCATCCAAATTAGATCCAAGGAAGAAATTCTTCCCCATGAGGGTGGTGAGGCCCTGGCACAGGTTGCCCAGAGAAGCTGTGGCTGCCCCATCCCTGGAAGTGTTCAAGGCCAGGTTGGACGGGGCTTGGAGCAACCTGGTCTAGTGGAAGGTGTCGCTGTCCATGGCAGGGGGGTGGGACTGGATGATCTTGAAGGTCCCTTCCAACCCAAACCATTCTATGATTACTGCTGCCCAAAAAGTTCTGTGCTCTGTGACAGGGTGGAGAAGAGGCTGTGTAAGTCCCACCTAACAAAGACAACTCCACCAAGCCCTTTTATGAATTACAGCTTAACTGTGAGTTTTTAGTATTAGATTGCCACCAGGCAAGGTCTTCAGGTCCAAAACAGATTTGGGGGGAAATGGCTTCTTTAGTGGTTTGTGCTTTCTCCTAGGTTGCTTTTTGGGAAGTCTAAATTCTTATAACCTTCCACCATCAATTCCATAATCGACAGAAATGGCTGGGTCTCAGCACCTCTGGACCTCCGACCTCCCTCCTCCTCCACTTATTTCACCACCTCTGCCTGCTCTTACTTCAAGGTTCCCATAGTCATCCTCATAGCTGAGGCCACGTAAGGGTTAGCATTGAGACAATATAAAGAAGCACTGAGATAAAAATATATTTATTGACACTATTAATAAACGAGGTCCAGGAGCAAATAAAGGCAACTTTTCAAACACCCGCGGTACATCAGGGTATCACAGAGCATGGCAAAACCCCTGTCCACGAGTGTTTGGAGTTGACAGGCAGCTGACAGGCACCGCACAGTGCTTCACTCATCCCTCCTTCCAGCGCCAACAAGCAAGCTCCTTGCCAAGCAGCAAGGTATCTCCACCAACGGGCACGTGTAACCGTGGCACACTATAGAAACGCCTTCACGATTTAAAATGCATACCGTCTTAATTACTCAGCGTGATTAGCGTAGCCTCCTCTAATGTTTCAAAACAGAATCTTACCTTCACCTTATTAGCGTGCGCAAAGAAAGAATTAACATTTTCTGGCACTCCATCCATTAATATGTAAAAAGCAACATTTCAGAAAAACAAAACAAAAAAAACCCCACGTGATGTTCTCTTTGATCAGCTGCAAGTGAAACATAAAAGGCTCCTTTGAGGTAAAGTGGATGCTACATTTTCTATTTTAATTGATAGGAATTCTTATTAACTGCTGATGCGGCCAAAGAAAGCAATTTGTGGGGAGGGGGGGTTACTTACACTGGAACAGCTGTTTTCCTACCGCATTCTGCATACCCTTATTACAGTAATTGTACTCTTGTTAGGAAAATTGATGATGATTTCATATGACACTCCTCAGTTCACGGGAAGACTTTACAAATGTTCAGTGAACACCTGACAAAATCCAGCCTGACTCATGACTAAATTAGCCTGCATTTTATGCTGAAAAAACCCTTCATAAAAGTTTGACTCAATAAAGCTCACATTTAGCTACGAAGGGCATGTATTTCTATCGTTCTTCAGCATTAAAAGAAATACGCGATTAAAATTCACACGCCATTTTTGCTGTTGAGGCGATGAAGAGTTTATTTGATGTTTTCTTCATGAAGTACAGCGCCTGAATTCACACCTCTGCAGTGCACTGCAGATACATTCGGTGCTCACTACAACCCTCCCCTGCTCTGTCTGACAAGAGAAATAAGCGTTAAATGTGGAAAAAAAAAAAGTCCGTGCCAGAAATCACAGCATCCCGGCTGAGGGACAGCATTGAAAGACAAGCGAGCAAGAGACTCCCGGAGTTGCGCCAGGCTTCTTGGGACCGAGACGCTCCTGCATCTGAGCACATCGCAAACTAAGTGCACGACGTGCTCTGACCCAGGACAACGCTGCTGCCTTGCGTAAAGTGCAGTTATCTGCTCCACAGACATGCTGGGACCCACCAAAACCCTATCTAATTCTAGAAGTTTGGTTTATTCCTACCACTCATTTGAGACAGGAAAAAAAATTCCCAGTAAGCAAGTGAAAGTAATGGTCTTGCCCAGTCTTTTTCATTTCCTTCCCTCCTGTTGCTTCTAAACGCAAACTTAGAAGGTCGAGCAAAAGCTGCTGCAGACTTGGGCTACACCGGGCTGGACTGGCCTTCCAGTCTCTCTCAGCACCATGGGTTTGCCCTGGTAAGGACGAATGTGCTAGCCATTTACCCACCCATATATTCTCCCCTTTGAGCCTCCTCTCTAATTTAAAAACTTTGCTCCTTTCTGCTTCTCCAAAAAGGTTCTGCATTTGTCTGGGGAACACAGACATCCCATCCCACAGGAAGGTGCTGGCCAACACCTCAACAGGGGCCTCGTCCATCCCACCTAACTCTCGCCGTTAGCTGCAGCATGCTTGCTTTGGAAAGGAAAAAAAAAAAAAACCACAACCCAACAAACTAAACACAAGGCACCACAAGGCTTTCCCCTCACTGAGGCATCACCGCTTTCCTGCCTTGCCCATTGCTTCTTTCAGCTGTTTATTCAAGCCCCATCGTACCACTCGTCGCCAGATGATAATTAAAATCCAACAATTCCTCCTTCTGCAATGTAAATCTGCGATACAAACCCCGTCACATCCACACGCTGTGGACAATAGCTGCAACAACAGAGGTGCCAAATGGGCCAAGCCCTGCTAACCCCAGCCGGTCCCGACGTGGCCTGCCCGGGTCAGCCCAGGCACCTCTGGGGACTCGAGCACCGAGCCCACACGGAGGACGTCCCCTGTCAGCCCCCATCGCTCTCGGACAGGCTGTGTGCTCGGTGCCTCGCTGCTCTGACCACGCTGGCACACAGGGCGAGTCAGCTCAGCATCCCCACCGCTCCCCGCAGCCGGGGGAGAACATCGGGGGGCCGGTCTCTTCTCCCAAGGAACAGGCGACAGGACGAGAGGAAACGGCCTCAAGTTGCGCCAGGGGAGGTTTAGGTTGGATCTTGGGAACCATTTCTTCCCCGAAAGGGCTGTCAGGCCCTGGCACAGGCTGCCCAGGGCAGTGGTGGAGTTCCGATCCCTGGAGGGATTGAAAAGCCGTGTAGATGTGGTGCTTGGGGACATGGGTTAGTGGTGGCCTTGGCAGTGCTGGGTTAACGGTTGGACTTGATGATCTTAAAGGTCTCTTCCAACCTAAACGACTCTATGATCGGTGCCACTTGGAGCACCCCTTATGCCACCCGAATTCCCAACAGGCAGGGTGCATGTTCCCAGGGCCACGGGAGCCCCGGAGAGGCAGCAGACCTGGCTCTGCTCAGGGCGTGCAAGCACGGGGCTCGGGAAGCAGGCGGTATCTCCGAGCAGCCTCTCAGCTGCAAGGGGAGCAGCTGCTTGTTGACAGAGTGGTCATCAGCACAGCACTCCACTCCTACAAGTGGAAAGAAAACACAGCAAAACAGAGCCAGGGAGAAAATTTTGGGTGTTCCAAATGCAGATCCTCCCATGCACTGCTCTCCCGGAGAGCCAAGCTATCTGCCACTCTTCACACACAGCCAGCAAGAAGTGCGCGTCTTAGCCCCTGAGCTTCTAGGGGATAAAATGACATGGTCCGATAGTGCTGCATGGGAGAAGGGGTGGCAGAAGCATGTGAGGGGGAGGAATCTGCTACGGTTCTGCAGAAGAAAGCCTCAGGGCTCATTAGGACGTGTTGCAGCCCCAAAATAGTCACAATCCCAGAGCTCGGTGGGAGCGGAGAGCACACAACTCTCAGACAGCTAGATTACGCGTGTCAGCAGCAGCTGCTGCCTCCTCCCACGCCTGGAGCTTGGTCAGGGCACGGGGACAAACGTGGGGACCCCATCGCTTGCAGGAGAGCATTGGGCCATGCTGGTGGGGACAGGGAGCACTCCCGCAGCTCCCAGTGCCACCCTGCAGCCACAGGGAAGCAACTGGACGAGGACTCGGGCATCGCCCTCCCTGTGCAGGAGAGCCCCACTCGTGTACATAAAATGCCACCTATTAGCTACATACACCAGCAAATAACGTGTTTGTGTCACGGGGATAAGTGGCCTTAGCACGCCTTTACACGCCTCTCGTCGAGCTGACAGCAGCGCTCGGTTCCTGGGCTAACGTCTGGGAAACGGAGGGGTCCGGAGGGTGACACCGCAGCCCCGAGGGACACGCAGCCAGCCCCGGCGAGTCGGGCACGGACCACGGACACAGGAGGACTCGCCACATCGCCCTCATCCCCGAACAGCGAGGGGCTTTGCAGAATTCAGTTCAAAAATCCAAACCAACCTCTGGGCAAAATCCTGAAAGCAGTAATTTATGAAAAAAAGGGCTGCATTTGCCCACCCACCGTTAGCCTCACCTGAGCAGGGATGCGGCATTTTAAAAACTTAATCAAGGAAAATTAGTTTCTATGGCAACTAATGGCACATTTAATAGATCGTGATGAGTGCTGTGTATAAGAATGCTGCAAATTATGAATAGCAGTGATATATCAAATGCTATCACTGCACAGATAACAAGTAGACACGCCATGACGTGTTGGGGTGCTCAGAGCTTTCTGCGTAATTCGGAGCGAGGCTAAGTTTTGGGGAACAGCGTGCAAGTGTTTGTAATTCTCTTCCCTTGCACTAATTACTGTAGCCTCACATCTTCTCCCCAAAGGCCTCCTTGATATTGATTAGACCTCAAAAAAATTTAAACAAAATCTCAAAAGAGTTTCCAGTTCGAAAGTGCAACCTGCATTCTGAATACAGGAGTTTCCCTATCTCCACCTGCCTGTAACTAATTTTCGGGAGAATTTTGCGGCACATGGCGAGAAGCCAGTAAGAGTAAATCCGAAGCCACATTTTCAAAGAGAGGCCCCTACAGAGCAGCGTCGTTTCAACATGACTTGGAGCAGATCACGAAGAGGCACGTGCAAGTCATCAGCCTGTTACAGAACGACATCGACTGATCGCAAAGTTAAAAGCAATGCCCGGAAAGACAAAAAGGCATAAACGTGCACTTTGGTAAAGCGCGCGGGAGCACTGACATGACAGAGAAAAAAACAAAGAAAACCTTCCGTCCTCCTCCCAGACTCCCACCCGCAGCAGACACGCGCCTCGGGCAGCAGGATCACGCAGGATGCCACGAGAAGGCTGAAGAGGCACCACGGCGTGCACACCCACGCCAGCCCCGCCAGCCTTGGCTTCAAGGCCACGAGCACACCCTTAGGAGAGGAACCCCAAAGCAGCACCTTCTCTTTGCCTTTTCCAACTCGTGAAGCAAGGAGGAGATAACACAGTTCCCACCTCGTTTGGTCCGATTCCCCATGGCTACGCAATCCCTCATGCTCACGGAGAGGGAGTGTGAAACAGCACCAAGCCACAACACGCACGCGGCACGGGCAGATCGGGCTACCCTGGGGCACGCCACCGGCGCTCTCGCGCAGAAGGGCACACCTGCGCCAGGGCTCTCGGCCCTGCCCGTTTCCCAGGAAGGGGTTTCGGATCTACAAGCACTCCCTTGCAGGCATTAATGCGCACACAAAGGCATACATGTGTGTAAATGTGCCCTGGATCCAAAACTTGGATATTCAGGAGCCACCTTGCAAAACAAAGGAGAAGGACACGTCTGCAACGTTCTCATAGAGACTGTTTTTCCTCTCTCTTTATATCCCAGGGGAGCTTTTAATGTGGTAGAAAGGAAAACCAGACAGACACTGTGCTGGTAACAGCAGTCCCGCGGTGCGGGAGGCTGCGGCAGAGCATCGGCAAGGTCTCCTCTCCTTGGGGATGGTCCGCGGGATGGTGAGGGTTGAGGAGAAAGGTCAGTGCTTGGGGTGGCAGAGCACACAGAGGAGCCTTTGGAGGCTCCCTGAGGACCATGCCCACTTGCAGCAGTTTACAGCAATGGTCTGAGGCTCACTCGTAGGCACCTCTCCAAGCCACACAGCCACCGTGCTCCTTTTAGGCCAAGAAGGCAATGCCGGGACAAACATCAGATGAGATGACCTGATGTCCTCTACAGCCAGGCTGAGGGCTCAGCTGGCTCCTGATGAACCTCCCCCAGGCTCAGCTTCTTCAGCTGATCCATCCTGTGGTGCTGGCATCTTCTCCAGCCCATCGCCAGGTCTGGCACATGCCTGCCAGCCACCTGGCTGAGACCGTAAGAGGACCCAGAAGAGGAAAGTTCACAGGAGATTTTCCTCTACTAACCATTAGATACTTGGCTTTCAAAATGCTTCTCAATGGTTGTGGAGACCTACTGTGAGCTCAGAATCAGGAAAGCAGGTGAATGCAGCTAATTAGCCCCCAAAACAAGAAAAAAATTCTTTGTTAAGTAGAGTGCATGATTTTAAAGAGACTTTAATTTTGTAGGTGTAATTAACTGTAGCTCCAAACCCCTCGCTACTAAGGTGCTCAATTACCAAGCTCAGCTTGCAAATCAGGAGGAGAACTTTCTGCTTTAGCATTCGCACCCGCTCTTAAATGCTGTTCCCAAAACGGAAGGCTTGCAGAAGGTACTTCCACAGTTTCGCTTTGAGGACACTAAATAAAGCTTGTTACTAACACCAGCCTTACATTTTGAATGATCGTTGTCCTTGAGCGCTGCCGCCTGGCTCCCGTACCTCACTGAGCGGGAATGGAAGCAGACGCTCCATTAACGAACCAGCACAATGTTTGTGAAGACTGAAGCCCAAAATTCACCTCTTGTCCCCATGCAATGGGGACCGCACACGTGTTTACAGGCGGAACCTGGCAGCCTCCATTTAGCTTTAATGCCGTCACCTGCAACGGCCAAAGCAATAACCATTAGCAGAGACGCAAGGCAAGAGAACAGCACCCGCAGCAAGCCGTTTGCTCTTGGCACCCCTGCAGACACCCCGCTTTCCTGCTTGGCCCGCTAGCGTCCTAGTCCCCCTCCACGAGCCACGGTCGTACCAGCGCAGCATTTCTGCTCCACAGTACACCTAGCAGCCTTTGCTTCAGGCAAAGTCCTAACGGTCCCTTACCCAGTCGCCGCTGAAGTTTAAGGAGCAGCAAGGGCAGCAGTCGGCCAAGACTTGAGTTTCGCGCAGAAAATAGGGGATGTACATATATCCCAGACTCGTGGCAAGAAAAGGAATAAAGCAGGCTACGGCAATTCATTAATCCAAGCGACTTGGCAAAGCCCTCTGAAGACTTCAAGCCGGCGGTAGGAGAACTGAAAACACAACCCCACCGACAGCTCTGGGGACTGAAGAGCTTTTGCAAGGCGGAGGTCCAAGCCACGCCGGCACCCGCACAGGCCGCTTCTCGGAAGGAAGGATGCAGGACGGACGGTCTCATCGGCCAACGCACAGCACACCTTCACCGCTCCCTCTTCTCCTTAGTCAATGCATGTTTTCTGCCCACTCCGGACTTGGCGGGGAATACAGTGAGCACCGTCGGGGGATTTTATAAATACCTGGGGCAGGGTCGTTGACCTTACAGCGTTTAAAACAGAAGGAGTTTCTATGTACGCCAATAATAATTGAAAAAGTTTGAGAAACACATGCAAGTGAACAGCATTCTTAGATACATAATCACATATTTTATAAACTCACTTCCCAGGGTCTGATAAAATATCATTTTGAAAATAATTTCCATACAATTTGCAAACCAAATGTGATAGCCTTCTGTGCAAAAATCGGTTAAAAGAATGAAGTACTGAAAATACTGGCAATTACCACAAAACATGGATGGAAGTGTCTTGCAGAAAAAAGAAAAACAAAAATGTATTTTCACCACTTTCCTCTGCAAGGAGAGGAGGAAGCATCCCGCCAGATACTCCCCCTCAAACCCATCGCGTATTGAAGGCCGCCTGAACACGAGAATCCAACAACAATGTGTTGTCAAGCTTCATATATAAATTCTGCACATATAAAAAAGAAGGCTTAAAAATAAATGCCCTGTCGCCCCTTCCAGCCAGCCACTGCCTCTCGGTCGCAACAGAAACGCACTGCAGACCTCCCCTGAAGAACCAGGCCCAGAAAGCAGAAGGCATTCAACAAGCAAAATAAATAAAAAACTTACGCTATCGGTACTTAGAACACCCAAGAGGAATTACTGGCAGGTAAGAGTAGTTCTCTGGCAGCTGGAAACAGCGAGCACCAGGTTGCTGATGGTGCATCCCCCCCGATGTCCCGCCTCACCCCGGCCGGTGCTTCTCCCCACCGGCCCCGCTGACAAAAGCAACGTCAACGTCGGTGCGACCACGGCAGCTTTGTTTAAGAAAAGCCAAATTTCACAGGCAACGAGTCCAAGGGGCTGCGGCTCCCACAGAGTTGCACGCCGAAGTTTAAATATGGCAATGCAAAAAGCTACAGTGTCTTAGGCTTTTTTTTTTTTTTTTAAACTTTCCAGAGCACTAAAATCGAATGGAAATTTAATAGGAAGGTGATAAAAAGGCTAATATTCAAACGCAGCCCTGCCATGCCTCCTGTATTTCGCTGCAGAATCACCCATCTGAGACTACCAAAACTATCCCCCTGCTCTCAGGCAATTAATCTGCAAAAAATATTGCGAGTCTCGGAGAGCTGCAACACGAGAGCGAGCGCGAGACAGCAGACCGAGGTGCCGGCTGACAAAGAAAATCTATAAACAGGTAAAATGAAGAGAAATCAATTTTCCATCCTGAATTTCAGATGAGAAAATAGAGATTTTTATGAAAAAAGCAGCCGTATGGTTGCTTTCTTGATAAGACGTTTTGGTTGAACAGCTTTTTTTTTTCTTTTGATTCAGCGGCATCATAAGCTTTGGTACCGCTTGAGACAGCACCTTTCATAGCTGGTCCAAAGCGGTTCCTGGGGGATAACAGCCCCGCTCGCTTTGAAGCTGCCTCCAGGCAGGCAGGTCCGAGAGGGATCTTTGATTTCAGCTGCACCAAACCTCTCAGGCTGCTGGTCAGCCGTGCCGGAGCAGACGGAGATGGTTTGAGAAAGAAACATTCTCCGAGGAAGCATCAATCTACCTTTATCCTGCTCTCTTCTGCCTGCACACCAACGTGCTACCTACCTCCACCCAAACACACGGCCTGCCAAAAACTGCTGCATCCAGAGCCGGCTGCTTCGGATCTTAAAAAGTTGTTAAATAAGCCTGGATAGGAAAAGTTTGGGAAGGTGGAATGAATCCAACATTGCTAACAGGCACCGAGACACATGGACTCGTTTCAGAGGGGCGTCTGGAGAAGGCAGCCAGCCTGGGGCAGATCCCATCTTCCCCACGTTGAACAGCACCTCATGCCGTAACAGATGCCCTCAAAAGCAGCAGCGTGTGCTCGGGGCGGGAGCTGCTCCCTGCCTGCTCCAATCAGCGCTATGTTAAAACGTGACCATCAGCTTTCATGAACGAGGTCTGTATCAATCCAGAGTCTCTCGCTTGGCTCTTCCAACAAGGAGTCACCAACATCTTAGAATCATAGAATCGTTTAGGTTGGAACAGACCTTTAAGATCATTGAGTCCAACCGTTAACCCAGCGCTGCCAAGGCCACCACTAAACCATGTCCCCAAGCACCACATCTACACGTCTTTTCAATCCCTCCAGGGATGGGGACTCCACCACTGCCCTGGGCAGCCTGTGCCAGGGCCTGACAGCCCTTTCGGGGAAGAAATGGTTCCCAAGATCCAACCTAAACCTCCCCTGGAGCAACTTGAGGCCGTTTCCTCTTGTCCTGTCGCCTGTTCCTTGGGAGAAGAGACCGACCCCCCCTGGCTCCAACCTCCTTTCAGGGAGTTGCAGAGAGCGAGAAGGTCTCCCCTCAGCCTCCTTTTCTCCAGGCCAAACCCCCCCAGGTCCCTCAGCTGCTCCTCACAGCACTTGTGCTCCAGACCCTTCCCCAGCTCCGTTGCCCGTCTCTGGACACGCTCCAGCCCCTCAGTGTCTGTCTTGGAGTGAGGGGCCCAGAACTGACCCCAGCACTCGAGGTGCGGCCTCGCCAGGGCCGAGCACAGGGGGACGATCCCTGCCCTGGTCCTGCTGGCCACACCATTGCTGACACAGGCCAGGATGCCGTTGGCCTTCTTGGCCACCTGGGCACACTGCTGGCTCATCTTCAGCCGCTGTCGACCATCGCATCTCCACACATCTCCCCTGACAAAATCCAACGAGCCACCAATCTCCCACGGCGCGGGCAACGTCGGAGCGAAGAGGACAACCAGCAACGGGAGAGAATACGACAGCAGGGCAATAAATACTGTTCATACATTTTGAGGCACTGAATATTAAACTTCATAACAGCGGCACTGATTTTAAAACAGCACTGGTCTCATATGGGGTGTTATCAAAACATCTGGACACTTGGCCCAGTTTTGGGGGTTTGGTTTGGTTTTTGAGCTTTTTTTCTTTCTCCTTCACCTGGCAAAGACTAGACAGAGATCACTTAATTAAAAAAAAAAAAAAAAAAGGCTTGTTTTGTAACGTGGCTTTAATGTGTGACTGCAGCTGAGAGAGTGCAACTGTGTGTAGTTACAGTGGAGTTTTCTAAGACAGCCTGACCTGTGTCTTCCCTGGAACCGGCACAGGCTAAACTTCAACTTCCTTATTTTTAAATCTTCTCATTAAATTGGGAACAGCTACAGAAAAAAAAAAAAAAAAGGCAGAGAATCAGCACATCTCTCCTTCCTGGAGGAACATCACTCGTCTGCAGACTTGAGGTCTCCAGTGAATCCCCCTCCCAGCTAACCGCACTTCCCAGCTCCCGCCTGTCCTACGGAATTGCCAGGGGGAGGTGGTTAATTCACCGCCTTGCAAAGAAAATCCTTGCCAGGTATTCCGCTGGTCAAAATCTCGTACGAATACGTGCGCTGTGAAACATGGTAATCTCGGCTGATTACAGACGCGCCTTCAGCTCTCGGTGCTCTACCGACAGAGCAGAAGACGAAGTGGCAACGGCAGAAGAGGGGAGAGCGAGCGGGTTTGGTTCAAAGAGGTGGAAAAGATGGAACCAGAAGAGCAGAGCAGTAGGGTAATAAAGCATCACACACTTGCACAGGTCTTGAAAGGTCCTGATCTAAAATAACCTGCTAATGGGGTACCCTGGGCAAAGGGGGAGGGGGGGGGGGACACGGCAGGGCAGCTGTAGCACAGGCTGACAAGACTCCTTGGCTTGGAATGTGATGCTATAAAATAGAGTTAGGTCTGGGAAAAGGGTAATTTATTTCTGTTTAACTTTTGTTTTCTGCAGGGCTGCAATGCTGTGGTTCCAACGACTTCCAAGACCCAGGAGCACGGCGAGACCCCACCGAGCGTTCGTGTGCCCCCGGTCCAGCTGTTCACTCTGGTGCATACTGTCTACGCTCAGCCATCTCTGTCCTCACACTTGTTTTTCCCTTCCTTCTACCAACCTCTGTGGATCTCACACTCTCACATCAGGACCCCATGTTACAGCACAACACAGACTTGCTGGTTTTAATACCACGTTCCTAGCCATTAAAAAAAAAAGTCAAACTTTTCTGCTGTTGATGTTTCTTCTGCAACACCCTGATATCAAACCAACAGCCTGGCCAAATCCCCCCCTCAGGATCCTGTTGCATTGATCTCTACCACCCTGCACCAGTCCAGTCCTTCGCAGAAGACGAAACCAACGTGCACAGGCTCAGAGACAGACAGGGCAGAGGAAAGGCGCGGTGACCAGTGGCAGGCTGCCACCGGCCACGGCGGGGGCTCACCTGTGGCCGAGGATGGCCAGTGACCAGGCAGGTCAGCTCCAGCGTCTCGCCCTCACGGATGGTGTAGACCCTCTCCGAGTAGCGCTCCTCCTCGATGTTGCACGCCAGGCCCGAGTGCACGATCCGCACGGTGGGGGGGGCTGCAAGACCCAGAGAGAGAAACCAGGTGAGCATCATCGCCTGCGCCCCGGGGCATGCTCAGACCCACTCCCCTGCAGCAGCCTGCGATCCCTGCATACGCCAGCCTGGGAGGACCGAGGCTGGAGCTGAGCATTTTCACCCCGGGGAATACTCTTTCGCTTACTCAGCATACACACGTTGGGCGCCAGAAGAGATTGCCGCGGTATTTATTAATCCCTAGCAATCCCCTGAACAAAACCTTTGCACGCTCATTCGCGTTCCGGTTATTTTTGTTTCGATTTCCAAATGAACTCTGCATTATTGTTCTTTTTCATTATATATCTTTCTAAATGTATTATCACACTCATTATGCAAATGAGAAGCCTTAATTAAACCAGTAAAATTAAGCAGGGGAAGCAGTGGGACTGATGCTACTTCCTTCCAAAGTCAATACCAAAACCCTGTTGCTGTCAGAGGGATCAAGACTTGGACCAGAGGTTAAGTTCAAGCAGAACCCTTACTTTAATTTTCTTGTATATGCAACCTGAACTACAGGACGTTACGCTGTTTTACACGTTGTGCGTGTAGGAAAACTGCAATGTTGTTTCTAATATCACATGTACAAATTACAGCTTTGTTCCAGCAAGTCTCCAAAGCATGTTCCCGGCTCTACGATTTTCTTTATTTCTGAACCATAAGAAAGTTGAGTTACAGACCCACTGCCAAATGAAGTAATGTAAACTACACAGCAGAAGAGAGAAAATGTAATTCTGGTGAGTTTTAAAGACCCAGTATTCCACCTGCTCTGCTCAGCAGTGCACCGCTCCTGTTCAGCGTAAGTGGATACGCCTTGAAGTCCTAACTGAAGTCTTAAATCGCAGCCAGCAAGCAGAACAATTAGACCTGAGCCCAACAGGACTCAAAGCCGTTGAGCTCCTGGACTCGTTTCCCACGGGCAAGAGCCCCGCGCTGCTGGGAAAACATCCGTGCGTTCTCCCCACGTCCCTTGCAACAGCAGCAACCACCCCCCGAGGCTGCAGCTCCGTTTTCAGGGCTCCGTGCCGCACATCACCTCCCTCTCACACCCGTCCACCGGTTCTTTGACCAACGTGCAGTTGCTCAGCTAACACACCTGTCGAGCGCTCGCGGCATTCCTGGGGTGCATCGCTCCGGCACCCCAGCAGAACCTCCCCATCAGCACGCCGTTACTGGTTCGACCCATGCACGGCTCCCGTCTGACACAGCCCATTGTATTGTCGAGTGCTGCACAATGCCTAGAATTGATATAAGCCTGCTAATAATTCAAATTTCTGACCCGCGCTCTCCAGAGGCTGAAGAAAATGAGACTTAAGCAAAGGACCCTGAACAGGACAGTGTCAGATCAACTAAATGAACAGGAAGAGAATAATTATTTCAGGCTGTAATGACTAAGCCTGACATTCCCAGCTACCTTGCATTGCCCCCGTCCATCTCAGTCTACTATATTTAGATCGTTTTTCAAGGTGCTTGGCCTAGTTTAACCTCTTCAGCAAGTGTTCAAGAAACCCGTCCTCGGCAGAGCCTCTCCGCAGAGCACCGGCACAGGCAGAAGGGCTCGTGCAGGGAATGGATGTTTCCTGCGTTCCTGGTGTGCTCACAAGTCTAACGGTACGAGGCGACACGGGTCTGGAAGACCATCAGAGCAGCAGAGACAACAGCTTGGTGGGGCCACTCAAGACTAAAGAAGTGGGCACCAGAGCAAAAAGCCCCCAGTCACAGCCTCCCAGTCAGGCAGGGGTGGCCCAGCAGCTCCAGATGTGGTCGCAGCTGCTCTGATGGCAGCGACCTCCAGCAGATCCTCCGGCGAGCTCTGCTCCTCGAGCCACCGCGCACCAAGTTCCAAAGACCCACCAGCTCGCCCTCTCCACTCTTCTGCAGCAGCTCCTGTTTAGCAAAGGTGAACACAGGTTAAAGACCAACACATCCCTGCTCTTGGGAGTTTTGTGAGGCCAGCAAAAATTGCTCCCGAGCACCAGTTATTTCCAAGTAGAGTACAATCATTGAACCATAGAATCATTTCGGTTGGAAGAGACCTCCAAGATCATCGAGTCCAACCGTTAACCCAGCACTGCCAAGGCCACCACTAACCCATGTCCCCAAGCGCCACATCTACACGGCTTTTCAATCCCTCCAGGGATGGGGACTCCACCACTGCCCTGGGCAGCCTGTGCCAGGGCCTGACAGCCCTTTCGGGGAAGAAATAGTTCCCAATAGCCAACCTAAACCTCCCCTGGCGCAACTTGAGGCCGTTCCCTCTTGTCCTGTCGCCTGTTCCTTGGGAGAAGAGACCGACCTCCCCTGGCTCCAACCTCCTTTCAGGGAGTTGCAGAGAGCGAGAAGGTCTCCCCTCAGCCTCCTTTTCTCCAGGCCAAACCCCCCAGGTCCCTCAGCCGTTCCTCACAGCACTTGTGCTCCAGACCCTTCCCCAGCTCCGTTGCCCGTCTCTAGACACGCTCCAGCCCCTCAGTGTCTGTCTTGGGGTGAGGGGCCCAGAACTGAACCCAGCACTCGAGGTGCAGCCTCGCCAGGGCCGAGCACAGGGGGATTCAATGACTGAACATATACACGATGCTCAACCTACGGTCACACTGAGTCAGACAAGTAGATCCACCTGCCTCCCTACACAGGAGCGGCCTCCGCTTTGCCTTCCTGCTGCTTGGGAGAACCATTTTACAGCCCCAGCACCCTCCCCGTACGATCACACAGCTGGTGCTTTGCACGGCTAAAGATGCTATTTACTGCTTAGAAGAAACAAATCCAACCTATCCCTCCCCGGGCACCATTCGTCCAGGCTGCTCTTCCCATGGAGCGCACTGTCCCTCCGGCAAGGACAGAGATGTCCTTCTTTAGGAGTCAGTCCCATGTGTCACACTCTGACCTTAAAAGAATCTGTTGGTTCTTAATTATTATTGTTGTTTCTAAGTAGAACAGCAGCACTAATGCTGGGGGTACCGCGGCTTTCCCGGGGCGAGGAGAGCTGCTCCCCCTCCACACGCCTCAGGAGTTCAATGTCGTGGGACACGGAGCATCCTCCTTGTTCTGCCAGGCACAGCCGTGGTACAACAGGGCTTGGGGCCAGGCCCGGGGCTTTTATCATCTCCCGCAACACAAATAATAAAATAGTGAAATGCTAAAGCAGAGCCATGGAGCAGAAAGGTAAAACAAGGTTCAGCACAGATCAGGAGAACTCTGATAAAACTGGAAGAGTCAGCAACATTATGCCAACATCCTGCTGCCTTTTAAATCCATATTACATTAATATTACATTTATGTTCATATTATATTCATATAACTTCAAATTACATTTGAAACGTCCTTCATTTTAGTGTCTAGGCCACTGCTCCATATCCATTAGGTTTGAGAAGGCAATACAGAGAAGAAAAAATACCCCTCTGTGTATTGTTATGGCAAAAGAACACACTGCTTTAAGAGGAGATCAAACGAATAAAGGAAAATAAAAAACATTCTTACTTCTTTAAGTTCTAAAGTCTTATGGTTTGGAAGACATTGCATAATTATGAAATGTCACCTCCCTCTCCACTGCAGGAATATTCATTACAGCTGCTTCTGAAATATGCCTCCAAGGATGTAATACCAGACAAGACATTAAAGTAATATATACTTGGCATTTATTTTGTTTGTGGCATTTTAGAAGAATTTGTCTTGTGATTATACACGGTAAATATTGCATGGAAGAATCCATCACGGCGCTGTTCCCGGCAATGGGCGCACACGACGCAAGGAAAGCGAAGTGTCAGGTCAGAAGGAAAAGCCGTAACCACAAAACCAAGAACAACCCCGGCCAGCTGCTGCTGCAAAGAAGTTATGTGGCGCCATGAGAGTTCTTCTTTCAAACGAAAAATGGTGCCAGCCCGACCTTTCACCATCTCTCGCTATATATTGACATTACATCGGTCCCCTTTATTGGCTGCTCTTTCCCAGCAATTTCAATTTATTCCCCTTCCCTGCCTCTCGCACACACGTTGACGCCTACACAAACAATTGGGTTTCAACTTGCAACAAGTTCCCCAGATGGTACAGACGGGGGTGGGGGGGGGGGGGGGGGGGGGCGGGGAGAAATCATAAAAATTTCCGTGAAGGCAAAATTAGAAATGTCCAAAGTCGCGTAAGGATGCAGGTATCTAGACACACTCAATAAAAAAAGACAAAGGACAAACCAGATGCTGTGATGAATGCTAGCTAACTTCAGAGGGAAACGCGCAGAATGAAATTTATTTTCTAAAGAAGAAAAGAGGGTTTTTTCCAAACCAAGCTGGTCACCCAGAAAAAGCAAATAAACAAGTGGGAGTTAGTACAGTCCTCGGGAAGGAGATGCTCCACAACTTACAGCGTGTTTGGGGAGCTGTGGGGCGAGTAAGAGCCCTCGGACAACCGGAGTGCTCCAGTCTGCCTTTCTGCCTAACGTGCTGGTAACTCTCTTGACCTTAATCACAACATTTACAATAACTGGTGTTTTTCTAAAAAAGCTCAACTGCTGTAATCTTATTAATAAATGATCATTTCAGCTCTTACGGAAAAAAACGGTTTTAGACTATGTGACTGTGATTGCACTGTTTCCTAACTGCTCAAAACAGAAGACACGCAGAATCAGCAAAGTATTTATTTGTGATTTCTAAGTTAATCTCAACAGTTTCTAGGGCATGAGGTATTTGTTTACATGTGACTTTATGACATCATCAAATTAAAAACAGATTGAAGGGAAAATGACTTTTTTGACAAGAGGGTTGAACCTCCACAAAAAAGCATCCTCAGCTTCTCAGTCTTCCAGTGACAGCTGGAAGGTGGAGCCTTTCTCCTCCTCCTTCTTCACATATCACCTCCATCTTTTGGTAGGTATTGATTCATCCTGGATCTACACGCCTGGGCTCGCATGCATCAGACCAAGAACAACAAAGAAATCGCACAAAACCTGTGCAAGAGTTTGCTCTTGTGCTTCACCAGCACAAAACAGGGTCCCTGCCAGCCTCAGACGGCCTCCAGCAGCTCACCGCAATTAGCAGGAGAGCAGAGCATGCCGGCTCACAAGATGCAGGTGACCACCTTCTTACTCCAAATCACTTTAAAGAAGAAAGAAGTCCTTAAAAGAGACAAGGATCTCAGCCCGTATTCATGTCTGAAGAGTTACCGTGGTCTTTTCCCCATCCCTCTCTGAACTGGAGCACACCTACCATTCCAGAAGCAGATACCGACACACAGAGACCATATGCCACAGGTCACAAGTTTTTAATATTTGCCCAGCAGGAGCAACAATAAACAGCAGCGTAATGAGTTGTAAGGGGGGAGAAAAAAAATAAATCAATCTATCTCTTCCTAGAAACAGCATTATGGTTCCCCTAACTCAATAGATACTCTGCTGATAAGCTTTGTAGTGCCAAAATTAGGTCAGCCTGTGACAGTAGCGTTGGGAAGCGGCAGTGTGATTTAATTAGCTCCGTGCCTTCTTATGCTGGTGCTATCCATCAAGGAGGCTTCCTGAGCTCCGGAAACCCAGCTGAAGTCACAGAGATATGGGCGAATGTCAAGCAACGTGGCAAAAATCAGTCCGATAGAAGAGGGGAAAAAGTTGACTCCATCCTTCTCTTGGTAGTCTGGTGGGTCGGGTCAGCTCAGGGCCGGCTCAGACGAGGAGAGTGCACGACAGATGCTACCACGTGCATAAAGCGCAAGTAGGTAGGAAATATTTAGTACCGATACATAGGAACCTTTTAAACTATGGACCTCTTCCTTCAACTACCGATCACTTACCTACTAAGGCTATGGAAAGTAACACATAGCCATAATGCTATTTAAAAAATAAAATAATAACTAAATACTGAAGATATTTAAGAGTTTTAACCAAATGCAATAATTTCGAAGCTTCCCGCAGGAAGACCTGTGCTTCTCCAGTAGCACTTTGCACGGTACCAGGAACGTCACAACTGATTTCAAATGAATGGCCCTTACTCGGGCAAGCCCCTCGCGCAGATCAGCATCGCGCAGCCTCTGGCCCAAGGCTTCCCCTCTCGGGTACCCGGCATTCCTCTCAGCTGGGACCGAAATGATGAATGTAATCAATACCCTGAATATTTATTTAATAAAAACTAGTTGTATAACATTTCCCATTCCTCACTTCCCCCACAGAATACGACACTTTGGAAAAAAACAAAAAAAAAGCTGGTCTGATTATAAATTTTAGTGGACCGAATCTCACCTAACCTCCAGTTGGAAAAGGACGTCACAAATCCCCTGTTACCTGCAGCAAAATACTCTAAACTCTGCATTGATGAAAATCGTTGCCACAGGGCCATGCACTCATCACGGCAATACCACTGAGACTCCCGGTCACTTCATTCGCAATTAGTAGAATTAAGAGCCGATATGAGTATGGGAAAACTGAATTCTGAGAGTTGCAAACACATCTGCAATTACTTTAAATCTTCTCCTTCTAAAAAAAAAAAAAAAAAAATATTACTTCCTCCTTATTATGCTGCAGAACTGCATGAAATTCACTGGGGGCTTCTCTCCTGCTAATTGCTCTTGCATGGAAAGGCTCCCGATGCGGAGCATCGGCGTAAACCCGCAGAAACGATCGCCGGCGATGCCCCGCAGCGGGAAGGCTGAGCCCGCAGACCTGCCCCGCTCCACTCCCACGAGGGATGGTGGGGCAAGCCCAGGGCTGCAGCCAGGGAAGGCCACCGCCGCCCGCTGCACCCACTCCTCTCTGTCCCTGGAGCTCCGAGACAGCGGGGCAGGAGGCAAATCAGCTGCAAACAGGAGCAAGGACCTGAAGGAAGCCGCACTAGGATGCTGCGAATTCCCGGTGCCGCAGCAGAGCAGGAGGGAGAGCTGACGGGTAACGCAGGAGCAAATGCTTCTGCTCTTGAACCTACATCTGCTCATACTGTCCCCGTCCCTTCCGTGAGGGCCACGTGGCCAACGCAGGAGGACATCATGGCCATGTGCATGTACAGCGGCCGTTTAGTGACCAAGCAGAGACTGGTCTGGAGAACACCCAGCTCTCCAGGGAGCTCTGCACAGGCGCAGGGATTTGTCCTTCATGGATTCTGCTGCAGGACCGGGATAAATATTTTCCTGGAGGAGGAGAAGCCTTTTATTCATGACAAAAATATTCTACATTTTCCAGCAGAATCATTATGGGTCTCCCATTTCACATATATATATATATATATGCATAGGTATATATATGTATATATAAAATTCTTAATTACATTTTAAGTAATCCTGCAAGTTCCACAAATCATGAAGATCTTACCACCACTCAGATTAAAGGAAACAATTTCAGAACCTGAGTTCTGATGTTGCTCACAGTTTAAATCTCTCCCCATTGTTTTCCAACAAGGTCTCGACCACATCTGTGTGTGTAAGTGGAACTTTTCACTAGCAAATAACTGCGGCCAGAGATAATGACACTCGGGAGGAACTGGAACACTGCAGCTCTCCACGCCTGGCAGCAGCCCCAAAGCAGATTTCTTCCACTCTAACTGGTGCTGTCTCAGCCTCCAGTTAATTAAGGGAACACAAACGTAGACCATCCTTTGCAAAAAGGTCTTTTAACGTGGGGTTTCTATGAAACTCAGAGAAGGAAAGAGTTCCTAAAAACGCGAGAACTTGGTGTCTAGTTAGTTCTAACCATCCAACAACTTGCTACTTGTCCTTCCTCAGTGTTTATTTGTCCCTAAACATTTGTCCTTCTTTGTTTAGCAGTACGTAGCAAAGTTGGCGAGCAAAGCTGCTCTCTTCTTAGATGGACTGAAAAGACGCAGACGAGCCAGGGAAGACCCAAAGCAACCCCGTTGACATTTGAGTCTCTTCTCTGCTCAGCCTGCCGGGACAGCCACCACGTCCACCCCGGTGGGAGAGCTCAGCTTTGAAAGACTTCTGCACGATCCCAACTACCGCACGCATTTCTGTCCTACGGGTGTAAGACAAGCTCCCTCTCCTGTAAATGGAATTAATTGATATCAGTGCCTTTTTTTTTTTTTTTAAGGGTTTTTGTGGATTGTCCTGGAATAGCAGAGATATCATCACGCATCAAAGAAACCCCTTTTCCTGATGCATACGCATTTCTTGTGCTAACTCTGCCTCTTTCTCCCTCAGCTGAGCCGTCAGAGAGACCTCACGGCAATACCACCTCTGCTGCCGCTTCCGCAGGAGCGAAGGGCTACCAACGCAACTGCCGGTGAGGGGTCACGATCATGTGTCCCTGCAAAGGCAAAGAATTAAGAATAATTTCCTCTATGTTCTTGCAGGAATTTATCTCCTGACTTACCTCTTTGCTCTTTCTTTCACCCATCAAAAGGTCAGCTAATTCCATTCAAGGAGACAGACTGCTCTTCTCCACGCCGTAGGACTGCTGGCCTCCACGCGCTCCAACACGATTACAGATTTGGGCTGCCAAGTTACTCTCCCCCAAAAGAAAGAGGAGGACAACATGGGTAACTCCACTTCAGCCAGCGCTGCACATGGGACACGCTCATGGCAACAGTCTCTCTTTTGAACGTGGAAATAAAAACTGAATTGCCTGGAGTATCAGCACTAAGAAAACATCCTTCTGGTACAGGACGTCCAGAGAGGATTTCTGAGGAAGAGTTTCTTTGGGTTTTTTTGTTTTGTTTTTAAACTAGGTCCTGGCTGCAAGTTAAAAGGAAGTCATTGAGACACAATGCCTTGTAATTCTTGCTTCTGCTTGACACCCCTAAACTAGCAAGCGTGTATTCTTCGTTTTCTGTACTAAAATAGCGGCCCCTGCAATTGGTACTTCGAAATTTCCCAGCTTCTTATTCCAGCACGCCCAGAGAATGACACTCTCATGACTTCTTGGTTAGTTCACAACTGATGAGCAGGAGTGGCAAACTGGTAACAACAGACGAGGAGAAGGCTGAGGTACTCAACAACTTTTTTGCCTCAGTCTTCACCGGCAACCTCTCTTCCCACACGTCTCGAGTGGATGGACCCCAACGCAGGGACTGGGGGAGCAAAGTGCCTCCCGCTGTAGGACATCAGGTTCGTGACCACCTGAGGAACCTGAACGTACATAAGTCCATGGAACCTGATGAGATGCATCCCAGAGTCCTGAAGGAACTGGCTGATGGAGTTGCCAAGCCGCTCTCCATGATATTTGAAAAGTCCTGGCGGTCAGGTGCAGTCCCTGGGGACTGGAAAAAGGGAAACATTGCACCCATTTTTAAAAAGGGTAGGAAGGAGGACCCTGGGAACTACCGACCTGTCAGCCTCATCTCTGTGCCTGGGAAGATCATGGAGCAGATCCTCACCCAGCTGAGAGGTGCGGTGGACACGCCTGAGGGACGGGATGCCATCTGGAGGGACCTGGACAAGCTCGAGAGGTGGGCCCGGGCAAACCTCATGAGGTTCAACAAGGCCAAGTACAAGGTCCTGCACCTGGGTCGGAGCAACCCCTGGTATCAACACAGACTGGGGGATGTAGGGATGGAGAGCAGCCCTGCCGAGAAGGACTTGGGGGTGCTGGGGGATGAAAAGCTGGACAGGAGCCGGCAACGTGCGCTCGCAGCCCAGAAAGCCACCCGTGCCCTGGGCTGCATCCCCAGCAGCGTGGCCAGCACGGCGAGGGAGGGGATTCTGCCCCTCTGCTCCGCTCTGGGGAGACCCCCCTGCAGTGCTGCCTCCAGCGCTGGGGCCTCAGCACAAGAAGGACATGGACCTGCTGGAGCGGGGCCAGAGGAGGCCACGGAGATGGTCCGGGGGCTGGAGCCCCTCTGCTATGGGGACAGGCTGAGAGAGTTGGGCTTGTTCAGCCTGGAGAAGAGAAGGCTCTGGGGAGACCTTATTGCAGCCTTCCAGTACCTAAAGGGGGCTTATAGGAAAGATGGGGAAAAACTTTTTAGCAGGGCCTGCTGTGACAGGACAAGGGGTGATGGTTTTAAACTAAAGGAGGGGAGATTCAGACTAGACCTAAGGAAGAAGTTTTTCACAGTGAGGGTGGCGAGGACCTGGCCCAGGTTGCCCAGAGAGGTGGGAGATGCCCCATCCCTGGAAACATTCCAGGTCAGGTTGGACGGGGCTCTGGGCAACCTGATCTAGTTGAGGATGTCCCTGCCCATGGCAGGGGGTTGGAGTAGATGGCCTTGAAAGGTCCCTTCCAACCCAAACCATTCTGTGACTCTATGCCAGGTTGATAAATCCTTTGCGCACAACAAATACGGCATCTTTCCAGGATTGTGCTGATTTGGGGGGAATTGTAAAGACAAGTGTAGAGGGAAACCTCCCTACACTACGTCTTCCTCCCTGAACTGCTCTTTGAGCAGTCTGCAACCTACAGATTGCAGGCAGTAGGTTCAATGAATCTTCTAAAATAAGAAAAGAAATGATCTACAAGTGACGGGCTTAATTGAAGCAACACTTTGTTTTTCCTGGCATCACAAAACAGATGATGTTGCCAGACCTGTTTCAACAGTATTATAGTCTAGCAGTAAACATGTCTTACTTATTTGGGTGTTTGGAGCATACAGTAATATGTTGACTTTCCCCCACCTAAAATGGCAGACACACATGAAAATCAAACACATTGAAAATCACCTCTTCCACACGAATCCTGAATTCTTAACCATTACTCCCATTTGCACACTTTGACAAACCATCTTTCAGAAATGCGTTTTTAACCAAGAAAACTCTGGTTGCACAGTTCATGACAAGGTGCGCCAAGGAGACGGATTCAGCCCTACAGAAACTGCACATACATATAATGCTACAGAAATTAGCCACAGCTCTCGGCACAACACGACAAACCTCATGTCCCTCTTAGGAAACCTGACGTTTCATTAAGCTGAGACTGTGACTAATCACAGACGCGGGCAGGAGGGAATCAAGATCCCCGGCAGGAGCTCTAGGTAGGCACCAGACCTTGCCCAGGACCAAGAATGTTCAGAGTAGGCCAACTCTGGACCTTCTTCCCATGGTCCATGTAGTTTCCCCTGTTCCACTCTAACAACCGAAGCTTCATTTGCTGCTAGTACAAGCTGGCAGAGAATTAGCTTCCCTCCACCTCCCATCCCTTCTGCAGCCGAGCATAGCAGTGAATGAAGCAAGAGCCATCGAGATTCACTCTGAGGTGCAGAGACACCTGGATCTATTAATTCGATAGTGCCACTATTACACTACGCCTTGCTCAAAGCCATGCCGAGGTCCATGTCACGGCACATCCATAATAGGGCACTTGCTGATGAACCAACGGAGTGCAACCAAGCCGAGCGAGGTTGGGGCTGACATCCAATATGAACATTAAAATGCCTTTCCCCAGGCCTGGGCTTTAACATAACGCTAGGACGCAGTGTACCAAAAATCGCTGTCTGCTCTGCAGACCTGTATGTACCTCCCAGGATCCACGATGGGGTCAGATGAGTCTAGGAGGAAAAAGCTCCAAGCTCCAGCATCCCTGGAGCTCACTAAGCCGCTGGAGCCCAGCCCATCCCGGCTTGCCATCATGAAGCACAGCTTGGCAGTGTCAACGCTTGGAAGAGCGATACCCAGCAATGCATGCCCAGCCAGGACACCTCGCTGGGAGGACCATATCTGTGCTCCACCACCCGCAGATGGGCCATGGGCATCTCATTAAGATAAGGCTGGAAATATTTAAATTGTGCAGAACACTGCTTAAACTCAAAGAAACCGGATCGTGCTTGTATGGGAGCTGCTGGGTGCCTGAACCACCAGCTGTGGGAGAAAAGACAGCCCAGAAGGGCTAGCTAGAAGGAATCCTAGAATCATTTAGGTTGGAAAAGACCCTTAAGGTCAGCGAGTCCAACGCTAAACCTAACACTACCAAGGCCACCACTAACCCATGTCCCCAAGCGCTACATCCACACGCCTTTTCAATCCCTCCAGGGATGGTGCCTCCACCACTGCCCTGGGCAGCCTGTGCCAGTGCTGAGCCCAACGCTGCCCCAAAGAGCTTGAGGACTAGTCCCAGAGCTCCTCCTTCCCTTGCTCATGCAGGCACACGGGGCGGACAGGACTCACAGCCCCACAGGGCTTGCAGATGCAGAAAAGTGGTTCAGCCTCGCCTTGGAGCACTGCCACCATCGGACATCACACACACACAGCCCCCTGCCTCTTCTGAAAGCCGGGTGCAACGTTTAACCTCTCATCAGCCTGGGCAAAACCAACAAAAATGCGGTTTATGAGGGTGTCCCGAAGCAGGAGGAAGCGCTGTAGGTGCCACAAAACCCACGCGACTGCCAGCAACAGGGGTCACGTCGTCTTGAAAAGAGCCTCGCTCCGCTTGGCTCAGCATGGAAGTGTCACTAAGTGCCGTGCAGGCCTCAGAAAGGGTTTCGTTTTAGTTTGCTGACTGAAAAAAAGACAGTTTAGTATTAAAGAGGAATTTTAAAATACATAACCTTACATGAATGCAAACGAAAAAAATGCTGCTTTATAGTGTTAAGCAAGAATAAACAGCTTTTTAAACAACAATTTGCATTTCTCATGAGATAGCACAAATCTGTCCCAGTAAGCAGAGACTATCAAGAAAACAAACCTCCTTTCAGGAAGAAAAATGACTTCTTGAATTAAAATTGTGTTTCCTGTACTTCAGTGTCTCACACCTAGTTTTCGCATCTTTGTTTTGAAACACTGGGTGTAGGAGTAAGTGCTGAATGACTGGAATACGTTCCATTATATAAAGCTAGAAACCTACTACACCTGATTTTATGTATTCCGGGCACTATCAAAACTTGTGCAATGCCTTTTAGCTTTAGTAGGAGTAATACAGTTAAAAAACAAGCAAGCAAACAAAAAAAACCCAACTCAGCCAGCAGAAGCACCAAGAAAATGACTTATTTTTCGATCAGCTCCTGTACTGCAGGATTTTAGCAGTTTTGCAGGCTCAACCAGGATGCACCCCCAGCCCTGGGCATGCCGGGGTGGGAGGGAGACCGCACGCCCCGAGCTGCAAGGGTGCCCAGCAGCTCCTCCGCTCAGCTTCCGCCGGCTGCAGCTCCCCACCAGCCCGCCCAGGGCTGCCCAGGCTGAGCAGGATCAACCAAGCGTGTTCTTACAGCTTGTGACCTCTGCTAGCTCAGCCCTAAAAACCAAGAGAAACAAAATAAAAGAAGTTATTTACGGGAACTGACTTATTTGAAGCAACTGTCTGAATTAAACAATAAACCTTCAGTTTATTTGTGCAAGAGGTTGTCAGGTTCTTGTGAACAAGCCCAATCCTCCTGCTCCCCGGAGAAGTGGAGCCCTCTTGCTGCTCCAGGAGGAGAGAGGGATCAGGCTTTCGGGACAGAAGCATTGCCGGAAGAGAGCAGCAGCATCACACACAACCCAGCAATACCAGTGGTCACCAAGAAGGAGCTCCCCAGTGCCCAAGGGCAGCAAGCCCAGGAGCTCACAGCGCACTCCGACCATCACCAGCAAGCCCAGGAGCTCACAGCACACCCTGACCACCACCAGCAAGCCCAGAAGTTCACAGCACACCCTGACTATCACTGACCCCCATCAAGTCCACCAGCTCTGAAAAACGGCATGGAGAAACATCACATACAGTATTTTCTACTGCTGAGTCTTTTAAAAGTGTGTTTCTTGTTGGGAACTTTTCATCAGACAGAATGTGCCCATCTCTACCTGATTTGTTTTTAAGGGGTACTTTAACACCAGCAAAAAGACAGTGATAGCAATCACTCTTTTCATATACACAAAAGTAGCACATCCCCGGGAAGAGGATCCAGACCAGCTGTGGAAATGCCATCCTTGGAGGCTGAACCCTTGGCAGACGACGCCACGGCTGGCCTGACCTAGGGTTGGCGACAGTCCCACTTCAGACGGGAGGCTGGACTGAAAACCCCAAAGCCAATTCCAACCAACACATCCATGACTGTGATTCTCCCCCAGACCCTGAACTGTGTCACTAGCAACAATTAAGTGGGTTCTTTTCGTTTTCATTCTTAAAAATGAGCATAAACAAAGTAGAGATGTTTTCCCTCTCTTGCTGGTGTAAGATTACACTAAGCAAACCCATGTATTTTTATAATCATCATCATTTCTGGGGGAGCTGCACACATAAAGCTTACCAGCCGCTGCTCCACTGTACGGA
This sequence comes from Phoenicopterus ruber ruber, assembly GCA_009819775.1. Taxonomy (NCBI): domain Eukaryota; kingdom Metazoa; phylum Chordata; class Aves; order Phoenicopteriformes; family Phoenicopteridae; genus Phoenicopterus; species Phoenicopterus ruber. The sequence continues at coordinate 2,272,407 of CM020219.1, forward strand.
CTGCCTGTATGCTTTGTTTGCTCTGAGCTGATTCATGCCCGTTGCGCTACGGAGTTGTAGGAGCTGGGTCTATCCAGGAGCAGGCTGATCTCAAGAGACTATAAGCACCAGCACTGATTTTAACCTGGAGAGAATAAAAGCATAATCTCATTCTTGACCAACCTATTCTTCCAGCTTCCCTGGGAGAGGGCGAATACCGAGACTGAGTTTCCCTAGGGCAAAATAACAAAACATGATGGCAGGAGGAGGATTAAAATGCTTATGGGGGATACAGAATGGGAGCAGGTGGGAGAAAGTATGGGAACATGCATGTGGAGATGAGGAATTCAGCAGGTGAACCAGGTGCTGCAGTCCTTATAGGCAGAATAATCTCCAAAGACCATTTAAAATTGGGGACAGAACTGAGAAAGGAATTGTAGACGTGCGTTTTCTCGTGTTTTTTCATGCCTGCCTTGTACTGGCCGTTGGCATGGTTTCTTCAGGAAGAGCTTATACAGCCTTCGTCTTCTGACCTTCCTCAGAAAACAGGTTCAGAATGAGAGACCCCACAAGGTTTGAGCTGGGGGAAAACATGTTTAACCTACAGCAGCTCTACAGAGAGTCAGCACCAGTCTGGGGAGACCAAGTCAACTGGCCAGATGCCTCCACCTGGTCATGGGACAGTGCAGCGACTGCCAGGACCCACAAAGCACAGCACTCCACCCCCCAACCGCTTCACCTGCAAATATGCTTAATGAGGTCAACCATGCAGTGACAACCACATCTAGCGTTTAAAAAGTCGGTAACACCCATTTCAATCACTTTGCAATGGACAAGCTGATCTTCCTTAAACACACCCGTTTCCTTCAGGCACCGCCACGGGGAGCAGAAGTGGGGGCTCTGCCAGCCCTAAGCCTTTTCCTCCTGTGAAGGAAATCTGGAGCACCGAGCTGTGACTGCTTGGGAGCCTTTCCAGGCAGCCCAGGGAAAATCCTGCCTGCTCACTGCATAAATCAACGCATTTCCAAACCTTGGCCAAAGCAGAAGCAAGAGAACATCTGTTTTCCTTCCCTTCAGCAGATCACTGGCTGTGCTGGTACAGAAGAGAGCTGCAGAGGAGCACTTAAAATGGAGGGGACTGTCCCCTCAAATGCTGTTTGGTGCTTCCATGATTTTCTGCACCAACTGACCATACACGACCGACACCGGTACAGGATTGTCAGACCCACCACCCAGCCCGTGTGGAAGAGCTACCAGGAATTACGGAGGAGATGTTTAAATTAGCTCGGTTTCCAGTGGCTCGTCCTCCAGGGAGAGGCTCTGTACGGCCCAAGCTCTCACCGAAGCTCCGATTCCATCTCTCTGTCAGTCAATCCCTGCCCTCTCGCCTTTGGGATTTGTTGATGTCTACTAGGAGATGAGCTCACATTGCAATTTTTCTCCTGGAAGTACCGTTAGGACGCTCCTTTGTGTTCAACCATCTATTTCCACGAGACCTAGCAGCTGAACAGCCTTTGAGGCTCCTCCATCAAGTGTGCTTCCAACTGGCCCAACCCTTTTGACATTAATTGGGATTTGGATTGACAGACAAACCAGCAGAAACAGAAATCACCTCCCCATAGATCTCATTTCCTCGGGAAGCCCAACTAATAGCTCAGTATTGATGTGCCGTCGAATACATAACTTGCCTTCAGAGTTAAAGTTAGCACGTCTGTGATTTATTTGAATAATCACCAATGAATGATCAAGAAATCAATAAAAATTAATGATGAAAATTATTAAACTCCCACCTTGGTACTCAGACAACATTAGGTTGTGTATTATTGTTCGTATGATTTACCAGTCCCTTTTCAGTGGCTGATGACATCTCCAATTTTATTAACAGAGTGCAATTAGCCATTAAGTTTCATTACAGAGTCGCTCCTTTCATGCAAGATTCGCGTAGGCCTGTTGAAGCATTTAGAGTGGGAAACGTATCTCATTTCTCCTAGCCAAAAATTCCTCACCGCTGCCAAGCTTTTGGGTACACCGTGCAACCCTCAAGGTCAGCAGCAGCACGCGCTCGAGCGGTGCCACATCTGATCCCTCTTACAGTCAACCGGCAGCGACGTCCCGGGGGTCGGGACCCGCAGATAGGAGCCCCCAGCCATTGGTACGCAGTTTGGGCTTTTGCAAATGAACGTAAGCACAAATGTTATCAAGCAGAAGAGCTCTGCTTTAGTCACCACGCGCTTGGCGCAATGATAAGCACAGCGCCGGGGCTCAGGCTGTAAGAATAAAACCAGGGAGATGAGTTAAGGGAAAAGATGAGTATATTCCTTGCAGCTTCTCTATTGTCAGTAATACCCTCTGGAACGCCGCGTATGTGGCTTTCCTGCACGTAACACACTTAAACACAATCTGTCTCTCAATTTCTTCAACCTTATACCCCACTGTGAAACCACACTGGAGACCTCAGCGGTGCAAAGGCAAAACGCCCGGCGTGTGCCAGTCAGAGGCGCTGGCCTGCTCACCGAACCCCGATCGCACGGCTGCGACACAACGCCAGTCCGCATCGTACTCTGCGCACAAAAGCTACCGAGCTGGCGCTGAGGCAGGACTCGCTGTCACCGAAGACCTTGGCCCAAGAATGGTTTAGATTCATTGCAAAAGGCATGGGGGGGGGAAGTCTTATAAAAATTGCTGGAAGAGTATTTTTGAACTTATTTAATAAAACACTACGACAAATTCGAACACTGCCACTATTGCAAACTCGTGAAATTTGACTTTGCCCATTCCCACACTTAAAAAGAATAAAATCAAAAAGTTTAAAAGCTCCTCTTATAGCTGAGCTCTGCTAAGCAGCACAAGGCAAAACCGTATTATTCATGAACAGAAGGAAGCCAACATCAGCCATCGCCGCAGAATTAATTTGCAAATCCTGCAAGCAGTCTGCTCGCTATTATTATTTCAATTCAGATGAAAAAAAGAAGAAATTTTTAAATTCCTATCGTGAGGTTGCCTACTCGTAGCACTGGATGTCCGATAGCTGCAGCCCAAGCAGCGACAGATCCTACAAAGGGTGCGGCAGAGTAACCTATCCACACTTCCCACGTGTGGGTTTCTTCAGAAAAACAAACACCTGCTACGCATGTTCAGCCAGTTGCTGTGCAGTCCTGTTGATTCTGTTTTCAAATCTTTGCAGTTGCTCTGTTCTCAAGTTTAGACGCAGAACGCATGAAAACAAAGAGAGATGCAGGACCTGGGTCATCACAGGGTTTCTGAGGACACGCCAACTCGTAGACAGGATTCATGATTCAAGAAGTCACAGCCAGGAGCCACAGCAGTGCTCAGTGCCCAACAAGGAGCCAAAGCAGAGGGCGAAGGCAGGAAAGGGGGATTCTCCTGTGATCTTGTCTGGCTGCCTGGGGACCCCCAGCAGCTCCGCTCTTCCCCGCTCCTTCCTCGGCCCAGTCACTGGGGCTCGGTCGTGTAAGATCACAAACACCCCTCGTCACTCTTCCTGCGAGCAAATCCATCCAACATCACCAAAAAAAGGAAAAGGAATGACAGAGGGGAAAAAAAAAAAACAAACCAACCCCACAACTTTCTAAAATTTTCTTCTTTCATCAAAAGAGAAGTTTTGAATTCGCTTTGAAACCCAAAACACGGTGACTAACCTTACACTTTGTCCGATGACTGATTTTTTTTTTCCCCCCTTCAGGAATTCCATCAAAATGTTTTTCATTTTTTAATTGGAACTTAAAACATTTGCAACAGACGAGTAACGAGTAAGTAGCATCCACCTGCCCAGATTTTTGCATAGACATCGAGGCACAGAGATACAGGGACCGAGCGAGCCCCTCTGAGGACGCCAGCACTGCAACAGGCACAGGGGAAATCTGACGACCTTTTCGGATCTCAATCCTGGCGCTGGTCCTTCCATCAAAATACAGAAGATGGCCCTTTATATTTTGACATCAACACAGATATTATCACCTAAAATAATTTCCAGAGTCAAGTACCAGTTGGTATTTCCATGTCAAACTTCCCAATGGGAACAGATTCTGGTGACAGTCAAGGTACTTCCAACCACGTTTATCCCCTTACACCTATCACAAAGTGTATTTTCATGTGAACAAGGCCTCGGTTTGAAGAGTTTAGCAGTTCTTTTTGCATATTTCCCCAGGCAAAGCAATAAACTTCTGGCTGCAGAACTGACTTCGATGCACAGGCAATGGAAGAACTTCACACAAGGAGGAGGAAGCCACGGCAGATGAATTCTTGAGGGCTGAGCTTTGGGGACAGTATCCTCAGCTGGAGTAATTCAGCAGCGTCTAAGCAACTTCACGAGCAGTACTTTGATTTCCAGCAGCTGACAATCTTGCCCTTATACTGCTGCTGTGATCTCAGAAAACAAAATGCTTAAGAAATAAGAGATGAAAATGGAAAAAAAGTGTAAGCAGATTTCTTCAAAACTATTAGATTATTGGCTCTTTAAATGCACTCCTAATTAGTTTATCATAAGCTGTCCTTAATACATTTCTCAGCACAAGATCTGTCAGATTATACGGACTCCTGGAATTTGAAATTAATTGGAAGAGCTAAAGATAGCACTCAATAATGAAAATATCCACATATGCTTTAAAATGTTCGTAACAACAATAATGATTGCATAAATTCTTCTTCCAACCTCAAAAAATAAGAATATGGTTACTACCTAATATCCTCCTCATTATCTAGGTCCTCGTAAGTCACAAAAGTGTTTGATAGTTTTGTATCTTAAATTATAGCTGATTTCGTGTCTGTTTAATATTAAGAACAAGATCCAAAAGGCTTAACATCTCACCACATGTATACGTGAGCACCCAGCCTACACAGAGGACACAGGTGCAAGTTTAAGCTATTGCTCAAGGAACATCCAAGGTTTTTATCAAACAATATTAAACTGCAGTGAAAAATAATACATCAAAGGCAGCACTAATTCCCCTCTGCACGAGCTGCTAGTGTGGGGGACAGCGGGGGACAGCCCAGGACCCCCACGCTCGAGCTGCGGCACCAGGGCTGCCCTGGTCGAGCCAAGGTGGCCACGTGCACATGGAGCCCCTGGGCTACAGGCTTGCAGCATCCTTGGGCTGGGTTGCTCCTTGCATGGAAGAAGGCACACAGAGGAGAAATAGCACCATGCAAAGAGGTTTTGTGGGGTTTGTTTCCCTCTGGAGCAACACCAAGCATTTCCCTGAGGTTGAAAGGGCTGGAACAGCTTGTGGATGCAGAGTACAGGAATGTTGTTCAATAAAAATGAGGACTTCCATACCCCAAACTCTTTCTTTGGGAGTCAAGACCTTCTTGCACTGCAAGTCTAGGCACCTCCACCCAACACGCAAGAAAACCTAGGAAAACAAGATATTCCCCCCGCTTCTGCTGCTAGAACTTGGCAAACCAGACCTCTGTACTGACTGTGCAGCTCCGAATCCTAAATATTCAGCAGATGGTTCTTCATTAGCTGAATCAAAAATGGAAACGAACCAGCAGGAAGGGGAAAAGTAGCAGGTTGCCCTGTCTGCACGATTAGAGTGCACTGCCCACACGCGCTGCTTGTCCACCCCGATGGGCTTCACCCCACCCCGCGTCAACACGCTGGCGGAGGCTCGGCAGGGCTGGTCTGGGCTAATGGGAGCAGACGGGCACGAGCAAACTCTGCTCCTTTCCGACATAAAACTGATTCGGAAGTTGCTGATGGAAGTGGAGGTGGTGAAAGTGTTCTGCTGACAAAGAGGCTGAGACCAAAACGAAACGGCCTTTTCCATTTAATTTAAATGAAATTTGCACTGAAAATACTCAGCTATATCAATATTTAATTTAGCAAAATTTTCCACCAACATTAACAGCAAAAATCAAGCCACCTACACTTTCTTTTTCTTAAGGAAAAAAAATTTCTTGACCGTTTTATTTGCACACACATGGCAGGGGATGAAGGAATAGTACGGAATTACTATACAGGTCAGACAATATAGCATAAGCTATTTTAAATTACCTGGTAATAAAGGACTTGCTCTTTTGTGATTTACAATAGGAATAAATGCCAGTGGAGTAAAACTGGTACAAACAGGAAGGAAATACAGCCTTGTGTATGTAGTATAACCGCCAGGATAAATTCTCCCTTTACGTGCACAGCTGCATTTACATCAGATTTCAGCAAGGGCTCAGCCTATGGGAACAGGACGCTCGGCTTTCTTCACCTCCTGCGGCCCCTCCCTGGGCCCCCAGGGGTTGATCTCCCTCCCGGAGGCCGTCTCCCTCCTGAGACAGGAGGCCCAGGGGCCGTCTCCCTCCCGAGCCCTCCTCTCCCCGCCTGCTCCTGCCAAAATCCCTGCCTCCCCCAGCCCACGGGGCATTCGGAGGGTGCAGGTAACCCACTTCCACTCACGCCACCCCACGGGTCCTCGCAAGAGGTGGCTGCAAAGTTCTCCAGCAGCTAGAAGACAGAAGGAACTTGAAACAGAAGCCACCGAGGGTAGAGCAGGACGATGGACAATGCCACGGCATGGTCTTGCTCTGCATCATGGCCTGGGGCCAGTCGGGAACTGCTCACTTGCCATGTGTTGAGAGAGGGGGAGAAGAGGGAGGGTGCAAACATACCTAAAAACCTGCCCAAACCAAAAAGGAAAAGCACCTTGCTTCCAGTCTGTGACTTCTGCTTCACTGCTTTTATTGAAACTTCTGCAAAAGCCTGGAAAAATGTTCCATATTCTATCAAGACCATTAACCAGGCGAAAGGAAGGAGAAGGTAAAGGAAGAGGCGGTGACTTTTAAGCTGCATCAAGCATCTGTGCAGCTACAACCACGCTTAAATAGTTTATCTGAAATCAATTCTGAATCAATTAAGCTAAACCAAATGAAGTTATTCTTAAACGGGGAAAAAAAAGAAAAATTGTCCAGATTGACATCTGCTGTCTAAAAAAACAACTCAAATTCAAAAAGATGTATTTCTGACGCAGAAACCTTCTACATCGCATAATGCTGTTGCGTAAGAGATTTCCAAGCTCAAACAAGCAATGCCCAGGAAGCTCTGATGGTGAAACCATCCAAAACCCAGGGGCTGACGGAGCTGGCTCTGCAGGCTCCACGAGCCCGGCCTGGGGCTGCTGTTGGGCCACATCTGGTTCTGCTCCGTGCTGGCTGGATGGCAGAATGGACACGATGCAATGCCTCCAAACGGACAGAGCCCCTGGAAACGCAGCCATCGAGCAGCGCCGCGTTTGAAAGCAGCTTCTGCTTGCCAGCCAAAGCGCTGGAGACAACCCGTGCTTGTTTCAGCCAGCAGCCGCCTCTCTGAAGGAATACTCTTTCCATGGACTCTCACCTGGGGCATCTTGTCCAGGGCTTTCTATATGAAAAGGCAGTATTGATTTTCTAGGCGACGCTGAACAAGTTAATATGATGAACAAACGTGAGCCCAACATGTCTTTGCCTGTGTTTCTTCCCAGGAGGAAAGCCTGCCTGACATTTACAATAAAGATGCCATTCAAAAAGCCCTCAGAAGAGGGATCATCATCCATTGAACGATTAACGTCAATCCTTGGGCATTCCGGACTGGCCGGAGGAGGCAGAGATGCCGTCCCAGCACAGTACCGAGGAGACTTGCCCGTAACAGGACAGCCTTGCTGCCTGGCATGGGCAGCATCCACCACACATACAGCATCTCATCCCGCTCCCATCAACAGCGACGAGGAGCCTTCTGGGCCCGGGGCTGGCCACCACAGAGCCCACCAGCTGCCGGCTGTGGTGGTGCACGCTCACCCGCCACCCAACGGGGTCCCCTCCATTTATCTGTGGCCGTGTCCTACTCGTCACAGGGAGCTACACAAAGCTGGATGAGGACACGGTGGCTCCAGCCTCACAGTGACATGAACAGCAAATTCGTGAGCAAGTTGGGCTTGTTGCTCCAAGCTCCAGGTCCCTCCCATGGTGCAGGCTGTCAGCCTGTCCCTGCCAAGGACAGGGAGGACAGGGTCCCTGGCTGCAGCACGGATGGGGCACCTACACCTCGCTACACCCAGCTGCATGAATACAAGATAAGGCCCATCCCAAGAAGCACCTCAGCAGCAGAAGGACACAGGCCCTCCCCAAAGGGTGGTCTACCCTCTGCCTACCCATGCACATAGAAGGTGTGGGACTTGAGAAAATACTCAGCAGAGAGATAACCGAGTCTGTCCATCCTTCCAGTGGCCATGAGATCAACGTTTTGCAGAAGAGAGAAGCCACATCTAAATGGGTTCCTTGGGTTTTTTGTGGGTTTTTTTCCCCAAGCATCACAATGTGTTCAGGGCTGGATCCTGCTCTTGTGGGAAAGTGCCTCATGACTTGAGCCAGAGCAAGCCGCAGATTTTCACAGCACAATTCAGTTCCCATGCTGCACAAATGTGCGAACATGGTGTCAACCTACAGCCTGTTCTGATGCTGTGATGTTCTCCCACTCCTGCCTTTCCTCTTTCTGTTTCTCTGGGTGTACTGAGGCCAAAGAACAATTTACAATACGTGACATAAGACACAACCATAGAGCCCTTCAGGACTAGAATCATAAATATTAGATGTTAATACAGAAAACCCTCGAGATGCTCAAATCCAGTGCTTCTGTTTATACTTATTGACAGCAGAAATCCGTACTTTCTCTTTTTGTTAAAATAACCAAGCATGCATTCATTTGAGCCCACTCTCTTTCCTACAGCGCTCCACCGCTGTTTCGCGTCCTCTCATCCCTCGCCCTGCGACGCCACTGTGCGGAGCCTGCTCTCTGCCTGACCCTGTTTTCCAACGCCTCCGCTCCTCACCTCGCACAATTCACCCAGGCATACACCGTGGTGCTTCTCAGCAGTATTTCAGCCACCATAACTGCTACTGAACCTCAGGTGTCGAAGGTTTCTCTTCCAGCAACCTTAATAAGGCAAGAGCTATTTATGAACCAATTCTGCATATCTGGAGCCTGCTTGTGCCCCATCTTCCCTGCCAGCTCAGGCACCGAAATGTTTACAGGCACTGTTGAAATCTGCTGAACTTATCCTCCCTAAAAACAGAGCTCTAAAAAACTGAATGGTAAAAGTGCCAGCAAATACATATTTTATAAGATGACGCATTAAGATATACATCTTTATACAGGCAAGATCAGTCTAGAAGGATTTCTGCCCAGGTACTTCGGTATGGGCTGAAGCCAAATGGCACAAAATCCCTTTGAGCTGCATAACTTTAGATCATTACTGTCTTTGAGGATGAGTGAAGCAAACTTTCAAGAGAGCAACTTTCTACGTCCACGGGAGAACTGCCATCTGGCTGTCACCTAGCATCTCCACCGGCTTTGACTACAGTCAACATCAATGGCAGAACTTCCCCTTCCACGTCGCCAGCCCTCTCAGCTCTGCAAGCCAAAGCACTTGCACAGCCCAGAGCCACAAGGCATGTGCCTTGGCTGCAGAGCGTGATTGCGCGAGGGGTAATTCTGCGTGTGGCTCCTCAGGGCTCCCACAGATCCCTGATGACACCACGGGGGCCAAGCAGCTGGGCCCCATATCACGTGCGTGAGCAGCACGCCCGCCAGCTCTGCTCTGTGCCACAGGGACTTTGACCCAGAATAATGTTAAAATAATGCAGATATACGTATCAATAAATATTTAAATTCTTTAGAAAGTTAAAAGAAAAGCCTTGAACTACATTGCCTGCTCCACACTCACGTTACACGGACTGGGAACCTCACACTCTATGCCGCAATGCTCATTGCGTAAAGTTGCGAGGAAGATAATCATTAGTCATTAGTAATGTTACAGTTCATTAGGAATATAAACCCAACAATCGCTCTGTGTGCTCATTATTCAAGCATCCATAATACAACCATTATCAAGAGACACACTGGGCAGGACTGAGCTTTGACCAGACTCAGCACAGCAGGTCAGAAGTTCCTGTGAACTTGGCCATGAATGCACGGAAAAGCAAGTTTTGAATAAGTGAATGAGGATGCTCACAACAACTCCCTTCAGTCAGAATACAGGAACGGAGCGCAGGCGAGAGCTGCAAATGTGAACGACTGAAATCATCTACTTCAAACGCTGAACATCCTGCATGCTCAAGGAGAAATGAATTACCAAAATTAATCTGCAGATAATTTCAAATAAACAAACTTGTGATGACCGAAAGCTGTTTACACACAATTAGCAATCAGAAAAAAAGAAGAGCAAGCAGAACAGCTCTCATTAACTTCAATAGGCTCTAGATCAGGCCCCGCGAATGAATTGGTTATTACAAAGTTAACTGAAAGAGTTATTCACCCAACTCCATTTATGCTTTTAGACAACACACTGATAACCCTCTCTTAGTGATCATTACAAGTGTGGGAGTTACAACAGGACCTCACAGAGCCTCCCACAGCTTCGTCAGCCCCTCTTCTTGCAGCCTCACGAAGCAGATGGCTGCTCACCGCCACGTGTTGCCTCCACCCCGCCGAGCATCCTCCGTTGGCGAGGCAGCACTCAAACCATGCTGAATTACACCCAGCCTCGCCAGGGAGGCTCCACCAGGCACGGCTTCGGGTACTTCAGCGAAACCAAGACTTGTACTATATCTGCCTGGATTTTCATCCAGAGACTTAGAGTAATTCAATGAAAAAAGCCATCAGCTTTGTACGAAAGAGTGTAAGAATAATGAATGGAGCCTTGAGTCTTTTCTGTTAAAGCTGTCGCAAACAACGTGTGCTCCACAGTCAAATCACCTGCCATCGAGACAAAAAGTGACATGTCTGAATAAGAGCTCAGTTGGAGTTTATTAGCCAATAACAGCTACAGCGAGGCAGAGGAATCCAAAGCTAACTGAGCTTTATTCCTCTTTATTTGTTTGGTCAGAAGCCAATCAAAACGAGAAAATGGAGGCGCCCAGCGTTCAACCAGCCTCGCTCTCCTGAAGGCACCAACGTGAGCCCCTTCGTTGACCTGCTGCTGGGGACCTGTGTGCAGAAACGATGCTTTGCAAACCCAGAAGACATCATCCTTCCTTCAAGCCAGCTTTGAGGGAAGCCCACCGACAAAACAGCACGCAAAATTTATTCCTTCAGAGAAACACATTACCCCTAACGCGAAGATAAATGTTGGGATTTTCCAAAAAAATTTAACAAAGGTTACAGATGGTAAAGTTTCTTAAAATTAGGAAATTATATTTTAAGCAAATAGGAACATCATGACTCAATTTTTTTTTTTTTTTTCCAAAATCAGTAACTTTTTGTTCATTAACAAACAGAATTGGTTTGCAAATGGTAAGTTTATCTTACCAAAACTTAGCCAAATAATATCATTAATTCCCCATATAGCTCCACATTGATATACGTGCCGTAGAAACTGGCATGGAGTGGGGAAGGTGCCGTCAGACCATGCAGAATTACTGACACATCTCAATATTTTCTTTGTGGCAATCTAGTTGCTCAAAGACCGCGCAAGGTCCTGCATACTTTGCAATACTATTCCATACGCGGTTATTCGATTCCCCCTATCCCGGGGCAGGCAGATTTACTCATGCAATATTCAGACCACCACCCCCAATCAGTAATACTGAAACAAACCCTGTTTGTTTCTGCAGCACATTTTCTGAAACACGTGCCGCTTTGGCTCAGTTTATTTTAGCTCTGATTGCCTGGTTTCAGTAATCCTGAAGCTAACACAAGCGTCATGAGATACTGATGGAGAGAGGGGGTTTTAATCCAATTGCTGTGAATTTTTTTGGTCCCTTTAATAATGTACTTGCCCACCCAGGAGTCATCATTTTTTGCAGAAAATACATGCACAGAAAAACCACAGTTTCTTCCAGAACGACCTATATAAAGGCTATAACCCAGGTCCTAAATATGCACTATGATACAACACAACGAGACAGTACCAGTGCGACCAGCAGACTGCCCTGCTCCTGACAAGCAGTTACCACCTTGGTCCAACCGGGACGTCTTGAGTTGGATGCTCAAGAAAAGGGCCAGCTGATATTAAAAGAAAAGACTAACTAGCTCATCGAGCTACCAAAGCAACAGTCGGGCAGGGATATGATTTCTGCCTACAAATTTATGCAGGAGATGCATACTGAAAGGAATTCCCTCTACTGTATAAGAACAAACTATAACCAATTGGTTGGAAATTACCCTAGGATGTAAATGGCAAGGTTTCTACTCATCACAGAAGGTCTTGGAATATCGTGGCAATAATGGGAACGGGCGCAAGAGAGAAGCATAACAACCTTCAGGTTGAAGTTTCATTAGTTTATGAAATTAATTATGAGATAGCTGCAATAACAAGTCACGAAATTTGGTAACTCAGAACCACCGTTGTGGTCCCATGTTTCTCCCCGAGTTATATATCGTTGACCACAGCGTGTCCTGCAAAGCAGCTTTCCAGGGCTGCTCATTCCATCCTAGCGCGTACACAGAGACCTGCCAGGGACTGACAGTCTTCCCGAAGGATTCATTCTCCTACCTGGCACCAACTCCCGCGCTTGGCTCACGCTTCTTTGGAATCTCTCCCAACGTGCCTCCAGGTTACCCTAAATCAGATTTTCTGTTGTAGCTCTAATGGTCTTATTATCCATCGTGGCAAGCTGAAATGTATTTTGTCGCCCTTCCAAAGGTAATTCTTATTCAACAGCAAAATTTACATCTCTTTAAAGAAGTAAAGGAATAAAAGGAAAAAACATCTAAGATGGCTGATTACATTCAGCTGGCAGGATAGAAGGGAAACGCTGTTTTGACTGTTATAAACTGTCATTCCCAATTTCTTTTTCTCCCTCATACATAAAACTTCCATTTTCAAAGTGCAACTTTCACTCCAATACCCAATCTGGACCCTGCTGTGCAATTACTTAGTGGAGTTTAATCCCACTTCTCGACATAATCCAAACAAAACATGTCTACGTACATCTAGAAACCTCGGAGATAATTTATCCTGGTGATCCTTCATTAAAAAAGATGAGAATGTTCCCAATATATTACTGAAGCATAAATACAAATTAATCACCGAGATGTTTGTTTGTTTGCTTAAGCACATCATATACAATTAATTTATCTTTAAGAATTACTGAGCCAGGCTCTCTCAGCATAAATCAGGAGTAATTCCGTTGACTTACAGTCTACTCTCTACATAGCGTAAGCGTACTCACACGCTAGTATAAGACATAATCTTTCTTTTACTATAGAGGTACATAATCAAGATTTGAGTTTGCAGTATCAATTTTTATTGTAATACTTTACTATCCTTAGGGTTATAACTTGTAATATTTAGTCATTCTAGCATTGCTATTTCTTGCGGTGTTTTTGTGATTTATTAGATGAATATTTTTTTATGCGTGTCTTATCACGTAGCATCAAATTAGTGGAAGAAAATCCTATTGAGGGCATCCTATTAAACACGACGTGCCACCCTGACTGGGGGAGGCTCGGCGCTGAAGGTTTCCAGGAGCTGGCAGATGACAGCCAGCAAGCATCCCTGCCTGCCCTGCTTTGGCCCTTCCCACCGCATCCATCGCCTCCTTTTCTGTGTCTCTTCAAAACAGCGGCAGTCCCTGGTCACGTCAGCGACTGACAAACAAATCTGTTGTCCCACGGCCCACAAAGTCTCCGGACCAGCCATCTTACCAAGGCTCCCAGCAAGGGCTCCGCACGCTCCAGGCTGCAGCAGGAGACCTTGCCACGCTCCAACGCCAGCAAGGTCTACCAGGGGCTGTTGGCTACTCGCTGCACTGGTGGCCCACCACCGCACCAGGGCCTGGGACCACATTGTGGAGTGAAATTTATGATAAACACCTGGAATTAGAACTGTTTGTAGCATCTGGAGGATGAGTTAGATTACTTCTAATGGATAAAATATATATACATACAATAACACAATGCCAAAGATCGGACTTCTGCCTGAGACAAGCTACACCATTAGCCAGCAAGGCTCCCGTGTGCCAGCTTCTGCCCAGCGGCACACAGAAATGCTCTGCTAGTAGCACACCCAGCCGCTGTTGAGTTCCCAGCCCACTGGGATCCAACCTCCATTTACTCTTCAGCCTGCTAGGGACAACTGCCGGCATAAATTTAGAAAAAGCCGCAAATTCCTTCTCCGTGGACTTGCTGCGTTGCTCTGCCACCACCTCCAGCCTCAGAAGGGGGCACTGCTCCCATTTAAATAGCACTGCACCGAAAAGGTACCACTTCTAATGGGATTATCCATTTCAGCCCGTTTCAAGTAACGAGGAGTAATTATAAAATACTATTGACAACTGAGCAACTTCCAGAGCATCAGCTTAGCCTAAGAACGTTTCTCAAGCCGAACAGTTTAAATTAAACATGACTGAAAAGCTGAATGTTTTGCTTATTTTTAAACAGCTCCCCCAACATCTGCCCAGGTATTTAAATACCTGAGGTTTATCAGAGATGGCCTGGGTTTGCTTTTTCCACAGAAGATTACTTGGATGAAGCACGTGCATGTTAACCATTTGGGGGTCAAAGTCAGTGGGAGGTCGTTTGCTCTAATTAAGCGTGGATCTGATTTTTCTTATTTTGTTTTGGTTTTTTTCTGTTTTAAAGTAGTTCCAGCTTCGGGAACTCTTCTTGCAGGATGCAACATGCAAACGGCTCTTCCAGACCTGTGGGTGACTGATCCTTCCAAGCAGAATTTGTAAGTATTCCCCACCCTTTCCCTCAGCAGCCATCGAAAACACTTTTTGCTCTCCAATATAGCGGGATGCTTGTTTCCTCATTTCTAAAGCTGAAAATTCACAGTGCCAGAGCAATTGCATTGGTCTGCAGGGCCAGGAGAGCGTGCGGGCAGCAGGATGCAGGGCTTTCGCTGCTCTCCGTGGCCATCCAGGCAACGAGCCGCTGCCGAAGCCACCACGGCTGCTCCCTCCCCTTGCCAAGACCATCCCACTCCGTCCCGGGTACCTGGCGCTCGTGCTGGCCCCCCGTGCTGCCCACCGTGACACATCCCCGCAGGGTGGCAAGTTTCCTGGCCCCAAAAACAGCCGGCTAATAATAATATGTCAGAAGAGCTTAACGTTATTGTGGGTACAGACGGGCAACTCCAGACAAATGGACTTTTTCCAGCTCCTGTGAACTAAAGCAGCAATTAGTATCTTTTTTATGATGGTATTTGCTTGATGCCCACTTATGGTGCTCGCTGATTTTTCTCCTCACCTGTTCCCCGGACTGCTATACACTTCTGCAGAGCTCCCAACCAGTCCTGCTCACCACATCTAATTTTGCCAGAACAGCTTATTTTTCAAACTGCCTCGGATGCTGAGCCCTGCCTCCGCCCCAGGCGCTCCGCACGCCTGCCTGATCTGCTCTGGGTGCATCAATAAAAAGCCTAAGATCCTCGCCACTACTTATTTAAATGCTAATGATCACCCACTTATTTTATAGACACCACGGCAGATAGCAGATGGGATAAAAAGGATAAAACAGGGATAAAAAGAACTATCCCAAGATAGACCCCAAATTCTTGTAACGGCTGACGAATGCAAGAATTGTATCTGATATACATCACCTGTAAAAGCACCTAAACTCACAATGTCTTGCAAGAAGGGGTTTTGTGAACTGAACTTTAGGGGAGCTTTTTAATATATATAAAACATAAAAATAGAAACATCTATATATATTAAAAACAAATAAAAATGTTAACACTCTAATGACTAACCACAGGGCAAGGCAAATCTGTGATACAAATAATCTTCCATGCTTTTTTGTCCTAAGTCAAAAATCCATATGCATATTATCTTACGTCATGGGTCCAGTTAGGACACATAACTTGCTCCTTCACCGATTTCAGTGCCTGGAGAGCCAACGCAGCCACCCAGTTTCTGTGGAGCACAGGAGGACACAAAGCTGCCACACACCACGCTGGCTCATCCTTTGATCCCAAGGTCGGGGCTGTGCTTGTTCACGTTCACGCTACAGATTTCCCCCCGTCAAGCGTCAAGGGCAGGTGGCAAACAGTGAGGACAACCCACCACGGTGGTGTAACACTCCCTTACCCACTCCTGCTGTTATTCACGTGCCAAGTCACTAAGGGCTGGACAGGGCAGGGAAGTGATGGAGGAAGGAAGGAACGGCTTTGCTTTTGTGCAGCCACAATGAACAAATTATCTGTGCAACCTCCTCAGGAAAGCCATTGATGTTGGCTGGAGAGGCAGCTGCTCACCCATCTTTGCAATGCAGGAAAAGTCTTGGGCTGGAGCCACGAAAACATGTGACAGTGGGAAAATCCGAGCAAAGGAAATAAAGACAAGACTGTTTCCAATGATCCACCAGAAACAGCTTAATAAGGAGGTCCCTGTTCCCCTGAGGAGCCTGACCATCACTTCAGGAAGCTGCAACAAGGGACTGATGATAGCAGGGTGAAAGGGGGCCCAGGAGACACTTCGGTTCCTCGGGGGTGTGAAGGTGGCCCTGGTTACATCCACAAAGCCCACGGCCAGCGAAGGAAGGGGCAAGCCTTGAGGAAGGAGCACCTTCAAGTGGTGGCATCTTCCATTTCTTCTACTGAGTATGAAGATAATCCCCTCACACGGAGCTGGCCTTGTTTACCGTGCATTAAACAAATACTAGCTACTCCTTTACTAATCTGTTTGTCTTCTGCTAGAAGAACACAGAAAGCCGTTTAAATATGCTGCTGTGAGAAACTGTGAAGAAACAACAGATCTGTAGGTAATGGGATGCCTACTTGTGAAGTCCCATATTGAGATCAAAATACTAGTAAGTAATAAGCCTGCATTTAAACACATGGATAGCAGCAATATTTGAAGGGAAGAGATAATACAGATACAGTGGAAAGTCAAAATATTAGGGGAAATGCACTGCTTCTCATTTATTTCTCTTGAGATCTCAGGAATAAAACAAAACTTATACTGCAAAGCTGGGCTTGTGACACATAATAATTACTTAAACCAAAGCCTAGTCAGCACATCCATTTCCAGGTCGATGAATCCAAAGATTTTGAATTGCTTCCCTGAAAGTTTTTTATCTGCCCATCACTTTTGGTTTTGCGCTGCAGTTTACTGGCCAGTTTTAACCATTGAGCACGGGCAGAGCAACACCAGCACCTTCCTAACCGTGACCTAAGAGCCACCTCCCTCCCCACCAGCCTCCACGGCTGGGGTAACTTGGTCCTCTTCTCCTCAACTCCACACGGCCGTATTGAGGAGACAAATCAAGCACTTTGAATCTCTAAACCCCATATATATGGAGCATTTCCTACATTCACCAACCCATTTTAGCGCTCTCTTGCATCAAAACCCATTTTAAAAATGCTAACCAGCAAAGCTGCATGGAAACGACCAGATTGGTGCTATCCTCACCACTGAAGCACCAGGACATGACACCACCACCCCAGCCCTCCTTGTACTGCTGCGGCATAGCGTTGGCAGCTCACCTTCAGTTCGCCCCTTGCTATGAAACCCAGATCTTTGCAAGAGGCTTCGCTCTTCCAGACCTCCCCCTGGACTATGACGTGACCCCAGGACTCACCTCCCCCGTCCATGGCCTGCACTCACCATCTCTAGGTCTATTTGCTATTTTTACTAAACCTACTTTCCCAAACTTTCCAGACCACACCGAGTAGTCTGCCTTGATCACCGTGTACTCAAATTTGTTCCCAGACCATTGTATGGACGTGGTAACTGGTGGTGAATTCAGTCACCCCATTAGCACTAATTCCCACCAGTGACCATTCCCCATGAACTACTCCTGCTCACGAGAGCTGCCGGTCCTTAGGCCTTTCCGTATGTCAGGTTTTGATCGGCCGCAGGGATCGCTTTTTAATTCAAGTGATATTTAGTTCCAGGTCAAATGGCTTCTAAAAATCTAAGTTCAGCATCTCGGTGAATTTAGCTTTGCCAGTTAAACTTGCAACCTCGTAGAAGGAGAAACGAGGTCTGCGTGACAAAACCGCTTTTCCACGGCCAGGAAAATGCCATGGATAATGCTCCTAACCTGTTCATCTTCACTGACGGAATGCCACGCTAGACCTACATACGCAAACAAACCCTGATTTTGTCTTCAAAAATTAGCATTTTCCAGAAAACACAGAATTTTATCAAGAAATTACTAGCAATGTTTACTAAGAAAGATCTGTAGAATGCAAGCAAATCAAAAAGCAGGTCCATTTAGAGAAAACAGAGTATTGTGCTGTTGGAAACAATGGATTTATGGAAATACTTTTGTTCTATGCCAAGTGCCACACTAAATAATGCACAGATGTTCACTTTTACACAGTCCCGACCCGTGCTCACTGCAGCAGGAACAGTTAGGGGGTTTATATGAAAAATTTCAGTATTAGAAAATCCATCTAAAGACATAATTTTTTTCCTGATTTAGTATTTTAATTGTTAAAACCATGCGCCCTACTTCTACCCCACGTTCTTAGCAGTGGTCAGAGCAGAGATCTTTCCTGCTGTAGCAGGGGACTCGGCTCTGCTCTGAGCGGCTGTTACTCTTCTGGTAAGACCACGCCACAGAAAGAGACTGCGACATGCTTTGCAAGAAGCCGGAGGGTAAGTTGGGATGGTGAGTGTTTCACAGAACCACAGAACGGTGGGGGTGGGAAGGGCCCTCTGGAGCCCACCCAGCCCAGCCCCTGCCAGAGCAGGGTCACCCAGCGCAGGCTGCACAGGGCCGCGTCCAGGCGGGTTGGAATCTCTCCAGAGAAGGAGACTCCACACCCTCCCTGGGCAGCCTGTGCCAGGGCTCGGGCACCTCACAGCGAAGACGTTTCTCCTCATGTTCAGGCGGAACTTCCCGTGTTCCAGTTTGTGCCCGTTGCCCCTTGTCCTGTCGCTGGGCACCACTGGGAAGAGTCTGGCCCCGTCCTCTTGACACCCGCCCTGGAGATATTGATAAGCGTTGGTGAGGTCCCCTCTCAGTCTCCTCTTCCTCAGGCTGAACAGCCCCAGCTCCCTCAGCCTTTCCCCACAGGAGAGATGCTCCAGGCCCCTCAGCATCTCTGTACCCTCCGCTGGGCTCTCTCCAGTAGCTCCTCGTCTCTCTTGAACTGGGGAGCCCAGAACTGGACACAGGACTCCAGATGGGGCCTCACTAGGGTTTGTGTAGATTCAAACAGATCTACATAGAATCCACAATACAGGTTTGGAAACACGGGCTGCTAATTTGTCTGAAAACAGAGTTAACTGAATAAAGTCCTTAAAACAAGAGCACGGTTGAGATTAACGCCGAATACGCAAGTGGCATGGCATGACAAACGACCGTGCGACGCCAAAACAGCTCGCGTGCCGAAGGACAAAGCAACGTATTCCACATCGCACGCAAATAAAGGGATATAAACTGAAAAAAAAAAAAATATATATATACAGCACAGCTGAAAAGCTACGCAGGGAGAACAGCAGCAAACAAATTTGGGCGACCTCTTAGTCATCGCAAGCGCCCTGCCAGCCGCGGCGCCATCGGACGCGGCCTGCCCGGCCGGCACACGCCAGAGAGCAGGTCTCTCTCCGCGGAAGAAGGGGAAAGCTTATCTGTGTTTTCCGCCAGCACTTTGAGCAGTAGGTATTACTTTTCATAGCCCCAAGGCATTCCAGTCAGACTCAAAAACTCCTCAAAATCTTATCTGCCCGCTTCAAAGAACTTAAAAAAAAAAAAAAAAAAAAAAAATAAAACCCCAGCAGTTATCTAAACAGCAGTGCAAAACCAGAAGTATTTTTGTATCTGTGCACAGATATGAGCTCATGCTCTACTTTATGTACAAATAATGCATGTGTATTTATAGATACGCTCACAGCCAAGGATCTCGACTATTTTAATGGTTATGCACCATCAGAAAATGGTATTTCAAAACCGGGCCATTTCCAACAAAAACCGTGAGCCAGTTTAGACCTACTGATGTTCAAGACAAAGCCTCAAGTATTGACCACTCTTACTCTCTCCAGAGGGAATGACTTGGATTGATAACTTAAATATCAGGCATCACTGTCTTCTGAAATTGCTCATTTCCTTAAAAAAAGAAAAAAACCCACTGATTTCAATGAGTTGTCGCATGGGAAAACACACGCATGGACCTTCACGTCATTAGTCAAATGGCTGTAATATCAAGTATCTTCCTAATATTCCTGAAGTCAATCTCCATAGACAAAAACACTCTGTAGTTTACAGAAAAAAAAAATGCAAAAAAATGGCTCTCATACTCAAGTTATAATTCTAGAAATCCCGATGTTTGGTCTTAACAGCAGCGCTGCACGTTACTACTGACAGTTTCTGAGGGCCAAAGACGTTAAATGGTCGCTCACAGGTACTTTTTGAGAAGATAACATCTAACTGGAATAGGACCTTTGGGCTCCAAAACATGTAATTTCACAGGGAGCAAAATTTCATAAAATTAATTTAAATTTATTTTATTTTTTTGGTGAGCCATTTTCTTTATAAAACTCTTGATACTACGACAAAAATAACATACCAGGAAAGTATTGCTTATACTTTCCTTGCTGCTGCTGCTTTTATCTACTTGCTACCTAAAAAACAAGTCAGACTCCGTTTCTTTTAATTCTCCCATTGACACCCGTTAACCCTTTTCTATGCATTATCTATAATGCACATACTACACATACCCCGTAAGGATTATGCTGCCTATGAAAGTCTAGCAGTGTGCCATGCCTGAAAATTTCGTGATGCCGGGAGGCAACGGTGTGCTCATCACTTTTAATATCGACCCCTTGGCCCGGCAGCGATGTCACACGAGCCGGGCGTCGCATGAGAACCTGGGGTACCTGCACGGCAATAAATATTCCCGTCCGGTGCGTTACTGGCAGGAAGAACCTCCTCTCCTCACCGCATCTCTTAATGAGGAAGGCAAAACTCCTCAGCAGTTAAAAAAAAATTAAACGCATACAATTTTAGCTTTTTCCACTCCATGCATCTGTCCCATAATTACATATAATCTTCCTAGGATTTGAAGCACAGTACAATAGAGGAAGGACTTTAGATTATAAAGAGACCTGAGGTGAAATAATGACTCTGAGAGAAGTGGGTCAAATTTAATCTGTGGATTAAATTATCAGCACTGGAAAATTATTTTCTCCAAAACATTCATAAAAAAACATCTTTTCTAAGCAGCATTCACGAGAAACCGAAGGGTAAACAAAACATTTAGAGATTTCAACTATTAATGCTCTTTCTCAGTAGATTAATAATCGTAGAAAATTATCAGCCTGCTATTTCAGACGATGCTAGAGACTTGGCTTGGACAGGAAAAATAATTTATTTCACAGCTTGTCTTCAGCTCCTAAAGCATCAAGGTTAGCACTCCTACACGGCAGAGATGCAGAGACTGTGCAGAAGAGGGAAAAACACGCAATTGTGCTGGATTTCGTAACCTTTGCTAGTCAAATCTAGGATCTCTCTATTCCCTTAAACCCCATGAGCCCACGAGCGCGCTACGGAGCACAGCCTCCCAGATGCGCGCGATTAAGTACACACGGATACAATGAACTGCTGAATTCTGTGCTAATTAAACATCTCGCATGCCTCAGAAGTTAACTGCCAGAGGCTTCTTGTAGTCAATCACCACTTGCCGGAGTGAGTCATCCCTGGAGCATCCCTCACCTGCGGCTGCTTTCGGGAAGGCCACGCTGGCCCCTTCGGAGGGCTCGGCGGCTGCTCTCAGCCCCTTGCCTTCAGCAGCGTGCTCTGCTCTACGTCCCCATCACTCCTTGGCTTGCCCCACGATTTCCTGACCACATCTGTGTCCAGCTCTGGGGCCTCAGCACAAGAAGGACATGGACCTGCTGGAGCGGGGCCAGAGGAGGCCACGGAGATGATCCGAGGGCTGAAGCCCCTCTGCTATGGAGACAGGCTGAGAGAGTTGGGGTTGTTCAGCCTGGAGAAGAGAAGGCTCCGGGGACACCTTCCAGCAGCCTTCCAGTACCTGAAGGGGCTTATAGGAAAGATGGGGAAAAACTTTTTTAGCAGGGCCTGCTGTGACAGGACAAGGGACGATGGTTTTAAACTAAAGGAGGGGAGATTCAGACTAGACAGAAGGAAGAAGTTTTTCACAGTGAGGGTGGTGAGGCCCTGGCCCAGGTTGCCCAGAGAGGTGGGAGATGCCCCATCCCTGGAAACATTCCAGGTCAGGCTGGACGGGGCTCTGGGCAACCTGATCTAGTTGGGGATGTCCCTGCTCATGGCAGGGGCTTGGACTGGATGGCCTTGAAAGGTCCCTTCCAACCCAAACTATTCTCTGATCTCCCTGACCAACTTTTCCCTGGCTGTTGTGTGATGCTCCAGGCCAGCTCCTGACCCAACCTCAGCAGCCCACCACACGCTGGGGTTTCCCTGCACCACCCTGTCCCTGGCCGCAGCTCTGGTGGAACCACTCACCACGACAGCTCAGATTGCTTCCCATCATCTCTGCTCCTCGCTGCCCTGCCAACTGCTGCCATTAGATTTATCTTAATACTCAGAAGTCCTGAAAAGCATCAGTAAATGCCATTGGCATAACTCATACTCATAAAATGCCTTTTTTTTTTTTTTTCTCCCTTCTGTAAAAATGAGGAACTCTTTCCTCCCTCTAATACATGCAGAAGCATCCCCAGAGCAACACTCCCCTCCTCGGGCACTGCATAAATCTGCTCCTCACAAGGGGAAAACCAGAGAAACAACACCAAGGGTCCCGCTCCCCTCATCGCTGTTTCAGTTACAGCCTGGGAATTCAGCAAGTGGAAAAGAGCAAGGAGAAGCACAGAGTGGGTACACCGGTAGTGTCGAGAAATCTCCTGGTTGGTAAACGGCCTCAAGTTGTGCCAGAGGAGGTTTAGGTTGGATACTGGGAACCATTTCTTCCCCGAAAGGGCTGTCAGGCCCTGGCACAGGCTGCCCAGGGCAGTGGTGGAGTCCCCATCCCTGGAGGGATGTAAAAGACGTGTAGATGTGGCGCTTGGGGACATGTGTTAGTGGTGGCATTGGCAGTGCTGGGATAACGGTTGGACTCCATGGTCTTAAAGGTCTCTTCCAACCAAAACGATTCCATGATTCTATTCTATGACAAGTTATCCAAATATGGAAGTTGTACTAACGAAGCCGGCATGAGGGAAAAAAAAAAAGGTGTCACACACAACCTTATCTCCTGGATATCACCCACTGAGCCAACAGCTACAGGAAGCCTTTGGCATAAACTCATCAACAAGATGGTTTGTATTCACTGGGAGTCCAGGATGCAGCTCAGGACCACCAACACCACCCGCTATGACGAGCACTCCTCAAACACCCCAGCGTTGGCAGTGAGGCAGCTGTGCATTTGCAGGGAGGTATTTTGGGAGGCAGAAGGGGGGTGAGGGAATCCCAGGGAGGTGCAAGACCGACAGCCCAGGCAAATGGCAGGAAGGCAGCAGAGAAGGACCCCTGGGAGAAGGGCCACCCTCCCGCTCCCGGCTGCTCGGTAGCTAGAGGCGGCGATTGTGGACCACCCTCTTGGACAAGCACATCTGGATGATACCTCAGTTGCGTTCTTCTAAGCTAGGTTTGGCTGTTACCCGTGACGCCTATGTCTAGTGTCTCCCAAAAGATGGTGTAACTATCAGAGAGATACCAAGCTACCACATCAGGCTGAAACATCTGCTCGTGATTTGTTCCTGCAGCTCCTCCTAACCCTGAGTAATGCACCAAGTCTTTTTCTTTTCTTACTGCCTCAGCAATGTTCCTGAATTTCCTTCCACGTCCCCTCGTTCTCCTTCACTACATAATTCTCCAAACGCAAAAACTTCCCCTTAGATTTTTTTTTTTAGTGCCTTTTCAGTTTTCGATGATTCTATGACAAACAGAACTAAAGCTGCTCAGACCTGTGTGAATAACACCAAACAAGAAGGGAAAGTCAACGCCTGCTTTCCACTCTTGTCTCATCAAAAAAGCAATGAAAAGCAGCACACGACTTCCCCTATTTTTAGCTCTGCAGGTACGGTTTCCAGGAAGACTTATGCACCGTGACACCCCAAAGGGCCTGCGGGGCACTTATCTCAGAACTTATTATTTCACTTCAAACGCCTCGGATGAGGAGAAGTACATATGAAAAGCAGGTCCTTCTTCCCCTCTGAGGCAGCATTTATCAGACAGCACAGCCGAGGTCACCAAAAGAAGCAGAGAGATGTTACCGTTCAAGTCACCCTTTCAGATTCAGACAACTAAAATAGAGGCCTCCTTAAAGACACTCATTAATTTCAAACATAACGAAGCATTATCTCCTTACAGCGTTTCAGCAATTTCATTCGCTGGTAGGGAAGTTTTAACGATACTGTAACTCTTGCACCATTTCATGCCATCACATTTGTTTGTAATGCGCATATCCTGGAAATAGTTTACAAATCTAGCTCGGAGTTTTGTAAAGGTATTTTCACAGCAGCTCTCTGCACCAGCGGTTTGATATCGGATCTGCATCTGGCTCAGGTTTGGTTTTGCATTCCTGGAATAAAAAGAAAAATACATCTTTGACTTCAGAGGCAGAAAGCCCGTCAGGCTCTGCCGCGGACAAGTTAGTCTCTTGACTAACTTTCTAATCATTCAAGTACAAGCATAAATGTCCATGAATTATGAGATTACTTACTGTCTCCCCCAAGATGCTTACCGTATGTCACAAACAAACAAAAGTAACAGGATAAAAGTGCCATAAAAATTCAATTTTTCAGCAAGAAGCTGAGAAGAACCACTCAAGAAGACAGAAGATGGACACGGTAGGGTCCCCAGAGGACAGCTCTGGCTGAGCTGGATCTCAGAAGGCTTTGCCAGCATCCTTTCAAGACCAAGCTGCAACACTGCTTCTAGAGTGAGACCTTCGGGACTGGCTGCTGGTCCACCCTATCTACATCTTTAGGTGCTTAATTAGGGTGGCTCATTTTGTGGCCTGATTTTAGGCAGTCCTGACCATGTACCCTCAAAGTCAGGCCTGCTTTGACAAGCAGTACTGAACACTGAAAAACCAAACAAATTGCTATTTTCCGGTAAAAGTACAAGGTTGTGCATTGATAGGAGGGAATGAAGTGAGAAAATAATTAAGAAATAAAACGGACACTAGACGACAGCTGTTTGGAGAATCACGATACCATGTGGAGCTCTCCTACATTTCGGGAATGATTTTTAATTACTTCACTCAAGCCACCGTTAATTGTGCATTTCACACATGTGCCTTTAAACATTTGGCCGCTATTACATTTTTATGAAGTTCAGGCCTGACTTAAATTCACACGGACATATTAAAAACCCAGCAGCACCACAGATGCAATAAACCAGATGCTGAGCAAAGTCAAAGGTAAGTGAAAAAGATAACATCATTAAAAGCTTACATAACAGTTTATTTATGGACCTTATTCTCAAAATACCGTTCATTTTACTGCACAGAGAATCATAGAGTGGTTTGGGTTGGAAGGGACCTTAAAGACCATCCAGTTCCATCCCCTGCCATGGGCAGGGACACCTTCCACTAGACCAGGTGGTCTGGCCACACAGCACCATGAGAAGGTCCCCAGAGAAGAGTCACCCCCAGTTTTCATTAAAAACTAACGTGGGGGTTGACAACCCTTGAGTTTTTAGGGACAAACAAGCAAGTAGTCCTGCAGATGTCAAAAGTCATTTGCTTCTAGAAGCTCATAAAAACTTGTGTCTGATTACGGTGGGGTGTTTTGTTTCATTGGTTTGTGGGTTTATTTTTAATAACATGGAAAGCTGAAATTTGTGAAATAAGCCCCAAAAATTTACAGCACACCTTCGGGGAGAAAAGGTGACATTATTTGGCGTTACAGGAGAAGAATCTGGATACAGAGAACAAATTTACACGAGCACTGGACTACAGGATTATCCTGTGATAAATCAAGCTATATTGATCCTAAAAAAACCCCTGTGCACAAATAAGCCTTGAAAGCAATAAAGCCCTTCCCCAGCGGTCCCCAAATATAACCTGCGAGGAACCGGGAGCAATCTCCTCACGCTCGAAGAAGTCTCTGCTTCACTGTCCCACCTGCCGTTTCTCACATCTCCAAACACGACCGTTTGTTCAGAGTCTGCGTCTCAGCCTTTGCTTCTCTGCCCACGTGCTTAGAGCCGCAGAAAGCTCAGCGAGTCACTTCGCCTGCCATCACTGCTACCACCCACCCGACGCTGCCTCTCGCCACCAAGCCTGCCTTCCCTCGGAGCACTTACAAGGGCAAACTGGAGAAGAAAGAGGTCGTCAAAACCCCTGCTGAGACTCCTCGTGCGCCGAGTTAAGCCTGCGTAGTTTTGTGCAAGCTTTAGGCGAAGATCTGCGCTTCTCCTGAGCTCGGAGCACGCTAGAGTTTCTCAAAGAGAATATGCAGGACATTGGGAATGTAGGGGATAGGGACCAAGCATGGGAGGGAATATAAATGGAAATCCCAGGGAGCAAGAAAAAGCTTGAGAAAAGAAATGGAAAGCTTGAAAAAAATGAATAATACAAGAGCAGTGATTGATTGAAAGAAGTAAAAGGAATGGAAACAGGTGAAGGGAAAGCAGCAAATGATGCAGCTTCAAGATTATACATATAAAATATAAATTACGTATTCATGCATGCTTTATTTACTGTGTCATGATACTGTACACATATTGATACAAAAGCTGTGCATACTTACACAAAGAGATGAGTAGTTGCAGGCCATCACTCTTGGTAAAATGCCAGCGTGGCTCTGGGGTTGAATTACAATACCTGTTCCTTGCTGGATAAAAAACAATCTGCTGCTTCCCGTGTTCAGCATTAAGGTAATCTTCCAATCTCCAGGGAGCGAAGTATCCGGTGTGTTCTTACTCGCATGCCAGAACTCGGGAAGCAGCTTAATCTCCCAGCTAATCCTACCAGGAGCAGTGCCCAAGCCTGAGGGAGATGCCAAAGTGCTGAACGTGAGATTGCTCCACTCCACGGCAAGGCAGAATCTGGGACGCCCAAACTGCCTTCCTCTTATCCCAGGCTGCATTTTTAAGTGGTCTAAAATGCGGCGCTCTGGCTACATCACCTCTCACAAGACTGATCACAAACTTTCAACCACGTGTTTTCTACAGTAACGTCTCATTTAGACGTTTCTTTCAGATTCTTCTCCAAAAAATTTAAAGAAGATCCTGGATTTTGAGCTATTTTTATACGAACTAGAGTACTTTACACAACATGGACATGAAATATTTCAAGACAATACAATGCTGATGTGTTTCTCTGTTGTGTTTCACTCCTTTCCCCTTACAGCTTGGCTTCGCCCATGATGCCAGGTAATTTCTTTCTCACTGGGCACACCGAAGCCAACTGTTAGCATCACTTCCAAATTTAAATGTCTCCAGAATAGTCAAGCTTTACCAAACAGGAAAGCAGAAAAATTTGAGCTCATAACCTGCCTCAAACCAGAAACTACCATTGAGCAGAGCTCCCTGCAAACCGAGATATATTTTGGCTGCGCTTTGCGGAGCAAAGAGGGGAGGAAACAGCGCTGAGAGGAGATAGAACTAAGGCAAAATTGAGGACAACATTCTCCCTTTCTTCTCCTAGATCTTAAGACTGTTGTATCTGGCACAGACTACCAGCTGCCTTCAATTGGCTTATACTGCACACTAAAGCAGACTGATATTACACCTGCAATTACTTGAAAGACTTACTAAGAACCACACAAAGATGATAAAATACTGGGGACTTCGGGGCACGCTGTAGATCTGTGCGCAGATGCAAGGAGCTGCAGCGATGAGAGTTTTAACACCACCGTGCCCTGAGCCGAAGGAAGGCTTTGTTCTTCTGCTCCAGGGAAAAAAACTGGATCGTAATGCTACTCTGCCATCCCAGCGCTGGGAGTGCCTTTTAAATGGTGGGGGAAACGTGAAAGCTGCAGCTTAACTGCTCTTAATTCTGTTTTCTTACAAGGCAAATCAAATGATCAGCTACCCAAAACCTAGCAGTTTCACACTTTCCAAGGGGCTTGAATTCACACAACATTTTTTTTGACATATTATTTTACTTGCTGGCATGCAGTATACATGTTTTCATCTACTTTTAATTGCTTATTTCCGTCTCCTAATTTAATTTGTACTACTATCCAAGATATTTTTTTTTTTTTCTAAAAACACTCATTTTTTGTGTTCATGCAGCTTTGGCAACTCATTTGGCATGGATATACGCTTTGTTTCTTTATGCTGATATCTTCTTTGTGGCAGTTATTCCAATAGTCTTCTCTCAGTGGGACACGTTCCAAAATATAATGAAAGTGCTTCCCAGCTTGCGTGGCAGTATATGTATTAGGATGGAAGAAGGCCAAGAAGGTAGATGGAAATAAAGGGGACTACATAGCTCCAGTCCTTTCCTTTCCTCTGAAGCGTGGATAAACCATTGAATCACAGAATGGTTGAGGTTGGAGGCACCTCTGGAGATGATCTGGTCCAACGCCGCTGCTCCAAGCAGGCCAGCTAGAGCAGGTTGCTCCAGGGAAGCCGGTTTTGACCGTCCCCAAGGATGAAGACTCCACAACCTCCCTGGGCAACCTGTTGGACAGGAGCACGGAAGGTTTCTGGCATCCCAGTTAGTAATGGGATGTTCGGGTCTTCCCACCCCAAAGTCCACACGTTCTCAAGCTACAGGCTCATGAGCACGAGCTGAACTACCCATCTTTACAACACACCACAAGAACACAACCACCTACACAACTGACCTTCTGCAGCCACGCTCTAACACCACTCAGCAACTTCTGTTTTCGTTAAAAGGTCTGTGAAGCCTTGGAGAAAACCAAGAAAGAAACTTTACCAGCTGATATTTTCCTGAGTGGAAATGCTTTCTCAGGAAGGTTTTTTTCAGTGACAGAATAACACAATCATCTCTCTTCTCCTGGTAGCCCTCTTTTTGCTTTAGCCTGTCATCCAAATACAATACGCCTAAGGCTTTTATTTTTTTTCCCCTTTCATTTTTATTCTTAAGATTCACTTAGCTCACTTCTGTCACAAAAATGCATCCTGCCTCATGCAGCCCAGCTCAGATTCAATTTACACTTATGCTGAAATGCCAGCCATGTGTGGCTGAGGCGTTTGGTCTGTACTTTATTCTATTTCCCGCCTTAAAGTCCTCGCATGACTAGTAAAGTAGCCTCAAAGCCAGAGAATTACAACGTTCCTGCAATCTGCAGTCATTTTGTGCTTTATGATGCACACAAACATAAATCAGCCGTGAGAAAGGGGAACACAGAAGGGGCGGTGAGTCTCTCTTGGTACAAGAGGATCCTGGTAGGGTGGAAGAAGGCGAGGAACTCATCACTAGGATCATCACTCAGAGGCTGCTGCATCAGTTGTACATTTTCAGTCAGTTTAAGTATAAAAAGTGAGCAGCCATGTTCTTTCAGGTTCGTACCATCCTGGTGATGTCGCATGTAAGATGCAGTAGGAACATGGTGAGGTGCAGCTCTCAGGGTGTGATGGGTCCACATTCCCCAGGGAATGGGACATGTCAGCATGAAAACAGACTGCAGCAAAAGGGGAGCACCCGCAGCCTGGCCGACAAGCTGGCCAGCTGCGGAGAACAGGCCGCGGGTCTATCTGCTCCAGCGCGGTCATTTATGGGAACCGCTGCTGGCTACAGGCTTAAGCCTACGTAAGAGTCTCCAGAGGAAATCGCAGCGCTCGGTCCGGGCAGTTTGTTGCAATCCTACAATCAACCCTAAGCTCGCCAAGGAATCTGTAAATCTGCAAAAGGGTAAGACAGTGGAAGAACGAGAAGTCAGAGGAGTCAGATGATCAGAGGCGCCGAGTACGTGGCAGGCAGTCCCACTGACTTCAATCGGGGCTTCTCCGAAAACTAATTTCTTCATTTTCACCCTCCTCAGGAGGAAAAGACAAGCATAGTGGGGGAGACGCAAGGATTGCACACGTTCTGCATGGAAGATAGAGTCATACTGTGCAAAAAACCCACGTTCAGCTATGCAGGGGAACTCAGGACCTGTTGTTACCTCCAGAGACTTCAGAGCTCCTGCAATTACCTTTCCGCACTCACTCACTGTACCCCTCAGCTTCTCCAAAGGTCTTGAGCAAAGCAGCTACAAGCTCCAGCTCATATTACTTAGAACACGAGACAACGTATAAACCTCCACAAAAGCCATGAAACCTTTGGGCATCTTAAGCGACGTGCACAAATAGCCAAGACGTGAACTGCCTTCTGTCCTTCCTTTGCCGAGTTGCCAGTGTGTGTGCGTGTGTATAATCATATTTTCTCTATGTTGTTCCTAGTACAGCCCTCTCAGCACTTTCTCAAAGCAATAAATTATAGACCACAGCCTTTCCTCTGTGAGAAAAATCTCTGCAGGCAAAAGCGGGAATATGAAGGCTGGCGTTGACCTTTCAATTCATTTTTATCTCCACGGGCACACCAGATATCTTGTATTCTTTTAAACAGAGCTCCAATAAGCAAAGCACTACGTAAAAATGAGACCACCTCCCACGAGGCTTTATTAGTGTGCCCCCAAAACCTCCGGGCGACTTAAGCTGCAATGACCTCTACCGCAAATAAAGCGGGAGTCCTGAGAGTGTTCGGAACGGTGTTGGCAAAGAGAAGCAGCAGCCTGGAAACTGCTGCACACGAAGGAAGAGCACAGCGGGGAGCAATTGGCGTGTTAGGAAAAATACCTGCGACGCTTTCTGGTTAGCTAATCGCACCTCGAGCCGGGGCCGGCCGGCCGGCGCGCCGACCCGCTGCACGCTCACGCTGCTTTCAGGGGCGGTCTCGGCGAGGACGCTGGGCTGGCGCCCGGCATCACCACCCACCATCGCGCCGCGTGGGGCGGCCTCGCAAATGCCAGCAGATGCCAGTCCGCGAAGCAGCAGGGTTATCGCTACTTTCTGGTGTAGAAGAGAGCAGGTGATTATAAGCCTGTTGCTATGGCCAGCTGATAAAACAGGAGACAAAATACCCAATTCTTTTTTTCCTCGGCATCTTCAGCCCATCTCCTCCTAACTTTAGTATCCTATTCCCAGGGACGGGAGAATGAGACTAATTTAGGGGCTAATTCAAGCAGCGGAGCAGGCAAGGCTGGAGTAGGCTGCCTAAAAGGTACAAACAGAAGTAAATCTACCCTACAGCAGAGATTAAAGCTAATACCAGAAGACGCTATTTTGAACCTAATGGACTCTGAGCTGTGTATTAGCAGTGGGTAACCGGGAGGTACAGATGTACCTCCTGGAGGTCAGGTTTTCATGAACTGACTTACGTGGGAGGCTCTGGAAATGCAGTCTGTTTTCTCTAGCAAGGTAAACCCTTTCCTCCCAGGAATAAGCCAGTTCTCATTAAAAAAAAAATAATATACATGTCCTCTTTCACGGTTGTATTTGTTTCATTTCATGCCAGTGGAACATTATAGGTTTCCAGAGAAAGATTCAGGTATAAAAACTACAGTCACACACTGATAAATGGGAATAGAGACAAGTTTTCCAGCTAAACAGAACCTGAGGATACATAATAGGGACAGAATTATTATTTACATTCAAACATACAAACAGCAGCACAGCATCCCTCTCCTGGGGAAAGGAAGAGCTGCCACACGGCACCTCTCCAGTTGCGTGGCTTCATGTAGGACAATTTAGGGCCTTCTCGATGGAAAACTTAGAGCTGGAGAGAGCAGATGCCTACATTCACACTGGGGCACGCCACGTATACAGGACAAATTCAAGTATAAGAATCCAAATATAAAGGCAATAGGAATAAAAGATGTTGGAGCCTCACTGTACTGGGATCCAACTCTTAATACTACAGGTATCTCCAACACATAACCCCTTGTATGAACCATCCACCTGCAAAGCCCAGAGCTGTTTTTCACCCCGCTGCTACTACTGAAAAATTGTTCCAGAGCCTCACTATCCCCATGACTATAAATCTCCTTCTATAATTGGAGTCTCAAATGTCTTCTTTCTTTGTTTTATATTGATTTGTTCTTGCGCAACTGCTGTTCTCTGGCTTAAATATCTAAACAACCACTTTATGTCTTTTCTGCTAAGAGCACTGGATCTCCTCTCAGCTTGCAATTTGCTAAGCTGAAGAAGCCAAACCCACAGGATAGAAAGGCTTTCCAGCTCCTGGCTCTTGCTCTTCCCAGTCATCCTGCTCTCCCAATGCAAGCTCAACTCCCTTTTGGCATTGAGCAAGGGCAGATGTTAGTCGAAATGTGTAGGTGGAAGACTAATCATATTTAGTGGAAGACTAAATACATCGCACCATAGGAGGCCCTACCATTGGCTCAAACACATTCAACGCACTCAAAGGTTTCCCGTTACCAGTAGGCTTGGTGCATTCAGGCTGGAGAACGAGGTGGAAGACTCATTAGGAATACTGTAGGTCAGTAAGATAAGGTAAATTAATAGAAAGTGATCTGCAGGGCCTAGGAGTTTATCCAGTTACGCAAGACACAGAATTATGACTAGCCAGAATTAGTGAAGTATGACTAGGAAGATACTGACATTCTAGTGTTCTCTGATGTATAAACATAGAAACATATAAAAAGAAAGGCTGAGCATGCACGGAGAGATGCATGGCCTTCTACAAGAAGTCCTGTGGGAACCGCTATACGCTCACTGCAAGATAAGCTGACCCACAGAGATGCAGTGGGGCGCATCCAGCTCAAGCTGTGCCATGCATCTACACCCGTTAGTACCCGCAGGGGGGGGTCAGGCAGCCAACAGGGACCACCACTTCCTCAGGCAGCACATCAGAGACCAGGGTCAAAAAGGGCAAGGGGTCCTGCTTTGCATCTACAGGTAGAAGTTTGGTCTCACCGAGTTTATGCCATAGACCATCGTTAGTCAAATCAGACGTAAATAAATGCAGGTCAGTTGGGTGCAGATGCCAGAACAGAGGTAGTGCTAGCCGTGCTCCCGCATACGTGCACCACTGGCCGCTGAGTGTGGAGAGCCTTCACAGCCACGTGGGCTCGGCTGACATCGTGATGCTGTTGGATTAGCCCAAGCATCTTTTTCATAACCACTTTAAAAGAAAAAAAACACTTGGAGAGAGAAGCGGGAAGGTTGGGCCAAATTTTCCACCACCCTAGCCTACAAGTCATCACGTAGCGCTGGGCAGCCATGAGACATCTCAGTCATCCAGGCTGTGTGTCCACCACGGCATGAGCTGCCGCTGCACCCAGCAAAGTGGCTCAGAGCCAGCTATCTGCATTTCACCCATCCCAGCAAATGGCTCCGATTGCAATCTCCCTTCGGGAAGACTGCCAGCAGGTCTATGACAACGAGAGGTATCTGTGATGCTCACGCTGTTTCCCACATTGGCAAACTTTAATAATGACTGATAAGCTTTTCATTGAGTGTGTCCTTTTTCACGCTGTTAGGAGCTTCAGCAAATTTCTACATTAGCACATACATTAGCTTGCTCCACAGAAAGACAAGAGACTTAAATAAGCACCGAAAGCTCTAACCCTGCTATGAATAACAAACAGACGGTTTCATTTCCCCCCCAGCACGTTTGCAATGCAAGACTGTAGCTTTGTTCACTTTTCAGAGGACAAGGATGTAAATGACAGTGTCACCTCCAACCCTCCACAGACCTCGGCCTTGAATGCCAAATCTTCCTACAGCTTTAACTTCCCTGGTGTCACAACAGCCACATCTAGGTTGCAGTCATCTTCATGTCACCGAACAGCTATTTTTCAGAAGACAAAAGTATACTTTATGGAGAAACAACACTGCAAGACTGAGATTTCTGTCTCTAATAAAGAAATACCCTTTCGTGCCTCTAAGGAAGCAGCACAGAGGGGGATTCACACTAAATATTACCAATATGCTACGTTGCTCTGTTGTTTTCTCCAGAGTAGCATCTAATTTAGAGAGGAGCAAAGAAAAGGCGCCACTGTTTTTACTGAGGAAAAAACAAATTCAGAGGTTTTGCAGGCATCTGGGCTACTGTGCTGCAATCGGGGCTGCAGAACAGAAGCTTTCATTGAAAAACTGATTGCAGAGTCAGTATTGCTACGTAAGTCGAGGCCTTCCCACCTGCATCCTCGCAGCCGAAAGCTGACAAACGTCAGGAGGGATTCACACCACCTCACTCAGCACCCAGCTCTGGGGGTCCACCACCACCAAAGTCACTGCTTGGAGAACGATGGCTGCTGCTCCTACGTGTGCTCCTCAGGCATAACTGGTGTTACCAGGGCAGCTCTGTGAGCCTCCCCTCTGCAACCCCCTTCTAGCGCTGCATTTTTGGGGGATCCCACCCTCATCATGCCTGTCACACCACCGGGTCCATCCTCCGTGACAGCACAGGTCCCCCATCACCAAGCACCCAGCCAGACGCCCTCTTCTCCAGCCATACAGCCAAGTAGAGCAACCTGCTGCTGTCCTCAGCTGAACTCCCCCAAAGTGACGGTCCTTCCCTTCTGTCCGTGTGTCCTGCCTGCCTTTCCTGCGTCAAAGACTAAACACCATGGAGGGTGGATGCAGAGAGACAGCAGCTTACTAAGAGTCTCAGCTCTTAATTTTACCTGTTCTTTAAGTCCCCCAGTGTATAATGCCTCTGCTAACCCAGCCTAAGAGTGTTTTAGGCCAAGTTTTAATTCTTTCTCTTCTTTCCCATAGCTATGTCACTGCAATGAATGACAGATAACATGGCATCTGACAGTGATGGCACTGTTGTAGGGATAATAGAGGCTGCAGATACACAAGCCATCCCACCGTTTCCCACAGAGATGCTGTACAACCTTGGCCATCCCTCAGGTCTTGGGCAGGAATTCACACTCAGCTGCACTTTCATACTGTCGCTCCTGAAAAAAACCCACTGTGTGTCCTTACTTTAAGAATTTCCCCCTTCATCGTCTTCCTTAACATGGACTAATTCATCACCCAACCTTCCCTTCACCCCCACCTGCCTCATCTCAAGACCTACATCATCATCACCATCTATGAGGACGAGGCCGCCCAGAGGTCCCAACCGGTGCTTTGGAAACCCAGATGCTCCTGGGCTGAGGTCTTTCCACCAGCCTCTTCTACTCTGATCATCTGTCTTGACTTTGGAAGCGGTAACATGGCTACAACTTGCTCCTAATATGGAACATGGGTGGAGGCTACTGCCAGGTCGGCTCACCTGAGCAAAGGTCTGGATCTCTGGGCTCCCCAGAAAGTCCTCCTGGCCTTGGGCACACTTGTGACTGCCCAGCAAAAGTAGGCAGCTGGATCCCGAACACGGTGACTTTAAGCTGAAGCACACTGACAGCATCTTGATGTCAATTCAGCAATCGTACTATCTGGGTCTTGAATCTGCCAGAACTCAGACAAAAATCCTGGAGGCAGACAGAGGACCTGGATACCTGACGGTTCCTATTTTTAAAAGGCACTGACAAGTCGCTAGATTTAAAAACTGACCTACTTCAGTGGCTGTTTCATATTGAATTTTTTCCCTTCAGGATGCCAGCTGTTCTTCTTCTGCTTTTTCCTCCAAAAAGCATTTTTGTACTTTGAAATAAATATAAAAAACAGACATGCCACTCCAATTATGGCAGTTTTCCTGCCGGGTTAAGTGCAAGCTATCAAGTATTTTTGTGAAATACAGACCAGAAAAGTACCCAAAAGATATACACAAATGGTTTCCACTGTCAAGTCTCTCCTTTCACACAGAAGTATTTACATATTAAATACCCACGTACCTCTGTGACAGGCAGCACTCCGATGCACGGTTTAAGAGACGAGATATTCCCAAACACTTACAACAACCTGGCAATCACAAGCTACTCAAATACATAAATACTCAGAGAAATAAAGGCGATACTGCTTCATCTGTCAGAGTATCAGGTAACCCACCAACCAGAAGTTGGTACCGCTTCCTCAACACCACTGGTTCACTGCAACTACCAGGATCACACCACTCTAACTGGAGTGTAATGGGAAGGACTGGTTATCCCCCTTCCATTAATGACACGGGCTAAGGATGAACCGAGCTACAACCAGTAGCAATTGCATCTGCAGTAAAACAGATATTGTATATATATCTACTTACTGTAAATAAATATAGTTTCCTTAAACCAAAAACTAACTTCTATTGAAATGGCCTACATGCATGTTGCAATAAAACAGAGAAACTGGAAGAACTGTTGCAAATATTTCTCTCCGAAACTTATGCTCAGTCTAGCACTAGCTGAATTTGAATCTCTCTTTCCTACACAAGCACCCAGATTGCAAGCGTTTCTTTAAACTTGCACCACCACCATGTCTTACAGCCCAAAAGTCCTTTCCCTGCAGATCAGAAGACTTCAGCCCAACACAGCACTTACTTTACTGCTAAACAAAGCGTGGTACCGGGCCGTCTCTCTCTAGCTGTTACTGAGCCTTGGAGTAGGCGTAGACTGTAACTTCTCAGAAGTTCTTGACAAGAGGAAATGGCCTCAAGTTGTGCCAAGGGAGGTTTAGGTTGGATATTGGGAAACATTTCTTCCCCGAAAGGGCTGTCAGGCCCTGGCACAGGCTGCCCAGGGCAGTGGTGGAGTCCCCATCCCTGGAGGGATTGAAAAGCCGTGTAGATGTGGCGCTTGGGGACATGGGTTAGTGGTGGCCTTGGCAGTGCTGGGTTAACGGTTGGACTCGATGATCTTGGAGGTCTCTTCCAGCCTAAACGATTCTATGATTCTCATCAAGCAGCTCTCTAGCATTTCCCATTGGACCCCAACCTGCCCAAGACTCTTGGAAATGTATTTTTTAAAAATTCATAATAATATATGATTAATACTATAATTGCTAGTCTTGCTGGATTTTCCCTGAAAGCACACGCTCTCTTAGCTTTTACGGTGAAGACAAACTGCACCCCAGTGTGCCCACAGTGATGACTCCACGTGCAGTGGCAATTTTTCAAGGAGAGTTTGTTCGGTTGGAAAACAGTTTTCCAACAGAAAGGAAAGTTTTCCAGCCCAGTTTTCCAGCTTTGGCCCAACGCGCAATGCTTCAAAGAGTGCCAGCATATTGTTTCCGTAGGCAGCTGCACACCTGTTAAAAAACCCCAACCCATGGAAGCACCTTCCGGACTCTCACACCTGTAGAGAACGCTGGATGAAAGCCTGCAGATTTTCCAGCAGCCATAGAAGGGTTTCGGCTAAACCCTTGTCCTGCAACAAGCAGCAAAACAATTCGGTATGCTACCGTTAAGGAAGAGATGGCTTAATTAAAACCGAAAAGGAGATCAATTGCATTGATATTCGGAGAAGTGTTTCCTTTAGAGATATGATTGCACAGTCCTATTAACAAAGCTTATCTAAGGAGTTTGATACCCCCTCCAAGCACATTGAATCACAGGTTGCCCTGCTGAGCATGTCTGGATCTGCACACCTGCATTTAACTGCTTTCGCGTAGGTGCAATAGCCGGGCTTGGAAGAGCGAGCAGGCAGCAGGGCTGCGCGGGGAGGGCAGCTGGAGGGCTCTCACGTTCCGGCAGAGAAAAACCACACTGTTCGACCAGGCACTCGGATAATCCAGTGATGGACACCGCTATAAAACCACAGAAGCACAGAGATGCAGGTAGAAGCACACGTATTGTACAGGAGCAGAGGCAGGAATGAGAAGCAGCGGGGTTTGGGGTTTTTTCAGATTTATTTTCTCATTATTAGCTGTGGGTAACGGCCAGCCTAAGGCAACGAGGCGCAGGAGCACACACTTTGTGCCTGCAGGAGATGACAGCTGGCTCTGGGCTCAAAGGCAGCACCGCGCACCATCCTGCTTTAAAGCTTATCAGAACATTATGCAGATCATCAATTACAATTTCATTTTGAGAGAGAAAACCACGCTAATGAAAAATAAGGAACAAGAACAACAACGAGAGAGAGAAGGAAGAGGAGGAACAAATAGATTTGTAATGGTCTTCCAGAGACATTAATTAAAGAATGAATGCTCTTGCGGGTAAGAAGCAGATAGATTGCAGTTTTCATAGTGCTTCAAGTGCAGGAGTGTTGGTTAGTGCGCTGCTATGTAATTATTCTTTAGGTCCAGGTACTTGAAGTCTTGGTAGAAACAGTAATTAAAAGCAAAGTAGAAAAGTATCTGAAATGTGTAATTAGACAAATGTGAGATGGGCAGAGTGCAGGCACTGGGCAGGCAAACTGCGTGCAGGTACCTCCACTGCTCCACCAACCTCGTCCACGCCGCTGTGCTTATCTGTTGGTGGTACGTCTCACAGGACCTCTAAGACACAGACCATTTTCTTCACCCTCTCTCCATCCAGCACAGAGCAGCCCTAATCCTTGGTCAGAAACACAACCAGAACAGAAACTTCTAATAAAAAGGGAGGAGGCGGCAGCCCCCGGGCAGGCTACAGCAATCCCAAAAGCTTCCAAGCAGCAGCCCCCTGGGTCAGATTCCCGATCTGTCCCTTTTGGCATTCAAGCTGATTATTAACCCACCCGAACGGGGGGTCAGCACGCCCCAAGCTGGGCTGGAGCAGCTCAGAGACATCTCAAGCTCCAACATAACCAGTTATCGTTCATAGGAAGCTGCACACGTGAGCCGATCCGTCCCAGTAAACTACTACTGGGCTTGGCAGGGACTTGTGAACCACAGTAACGTGGTCAGAAGGTTTATTTTACAAGCTACCTCGAGCCTTGCTTACTCACAAGACTGAATTCACATCCGAGCTTTGGCCAGTCTTTTCTCAGGTTCATCCCACAGAAGCAAACAAAAATAACACCATCTATTCTTTCTATCTGTGTTAATCTATCTATTTCTCATTCCAAAACGAGCACATTATGAGCATTATGTGTCGAGCATTATGCAAGCACTAGGTTTTCCTGGTTGCTGTGGGTGACTGTCACAACAATCTTCAGTTCCGTGCCCCTATGCTGCTCTTTCACAAGCACGGTCTCAGTCAGCAAATGAGAACTTACTCGGGATTTCTCCGTGTTCCCTTTGTGCCCCTGTGCCCGAGCTGGTATTTCCACTCCACGACCCCATTTTCCACTACGCGCAGATATTCGTATCATTGTAGGGTTTTTTCCTAAACTAGTTTCGCTGTAGTTGATTAAAGCTGAAATTTTAAAGGTATGTAAAGGTACATGTACGTATCTAGATGGGTCCAAGTAACTATTTTTCCATTGAAATCAATAAAGATTGGACAACTAAGCTCTTCTGAAAAATCCCTTCTGTGCCTCTATGCATCTCCTTTGGGCCCAAATCGAGAAACTCGTATTTTGCAGTACCTTATTCATAAAAACCAGGAACCTTGCTCCAAATGCCTTCACTCTGCAAAAGCACACAGGGGAGTGTGAGGGCCTCTACATGGGGCTACAAAACCCAGCACCCTCAGCAAGTAGTTGCCCAGATGCTCATGATGATGCTCTGTGTCTTACCAGCTAGTCCTCATCTTCTAAACACCTCCTGGCTTCTTCTCAGGTCCTCCCACCCTACTCTTTCCTCCTCGATGCATTGAACATGACTTTTATGACGCTTGTTCTCTCTGGTTTTGAATTAGAAAAAGCTCCCGTAAGTCTCCACTGATCACACATTTAGATTTTCAGGCGCTTGTAACTCGGTCAAATATGAGCATCTTTTACAAGAACAGCATATGCCTCCACTAGCTACGAAGGCAATGTTCTACAGAATGAAGGTGCCAGAGCTGCCTCAGAGAAACGGCTCTAAGAATATCTTTTAAGAATGAGCAAAACGACGTCATTTTCCTTACTCTCATTTTGTCAAATGGCTGAAACATATTGGCTGAAATATTCCTGAAAACCCGAGTCCTAGCAGGACTCTCTAAAAGGAAAATTGAAGCCTGAAGAGTTGAAAACGTCACTCAGTTCTATGCTATCAAAACTCAGATGTTATAATGGGGTGTATGAGGCAAACTCAACTACCTGGGCCATTATAAACCCGTCGAGCAATCGGTCTGGAGATGACTCCTCTGGACCATCGCAGCGCGGTTTCAGTGGAACCGCTCTGGTTCATCCCACTGAGCAGTCTGGGAGCCAAACCCAGCGATCTCAGCTGGATCGCTGTGTGTATAACAGCATTTCCTTCCCCTGGCAGATATCCTCATTAAATCTGAACTGCCATTTTTCCAAATACACACAAAGATAAAATGTAAGGCCGTCTGCATGCTTTTGTATCCATCTTCTAGCAAGCAGTCACAAACACATTATACTTACAAATGGCAGCCATGGGCTTTTTTCCCAGAAGTGTCCTCGATCTACAGATAACGCCTTCCTGAAAGTCCGTATCTGGATCTTAACAAACAGTACTCCAGCATACTGACTATGCATCAAGCTTCTAGCAGCCCTGCCAAGTCCAGATGATGCACTTCATCCTTTTCACGAAGCCCGCTTAGGTGGCTCCCAAGCACACTCACGCAAACCTCAACGCAGCCTCGTACATCACACCAGCACAAGGATTCGGGTTTCTGTGCTTCAACTGCCTCCAGCTGGCACAGGGGGTCCATTCACAGGGCAGATACAGTAATAGTCATTTTTATCCAAAAATGGGTAGGACTTGCTTTCTGGAGGTACGTGGGAATAAGAGTCCATCTCAGAAAAGCTCCTGGCAGGGGAAGATAGAGCTTTCATTTTTCTATTCTTGGGTGTTTCATTCCTTGGGCAAGTGCACGGGGGAGACCCACACACCGAGGATCACCTGGTTTCGGTGCCTGCACATGACACGCAGGCTCTCCGCATCAGCGCTAGCAAGTACACACCTCCTATGGACCGAGAGCACTCAATGCACACTTAATTCATGGGCTTAAATACTTTTTTCTCCATCAACTATACACAAAGCATGAACTCCGGGCTCGGACACAAAAAATTTGTCACAAAGATGGTACCTAAAGCACACTTCCCGTATTTTTTTTAAACAGCAATGAGAGAGAAGCCTCCCAGAACCTGGGCTAAGAAGGGACGCTGCAAGGAGGGCTTCAGCAACGCCAGGGACTGCCTGGGCACTGCGAATGCCTTCACCTCCCCTTGGGCCAGCGAATAATTTATTTGTACTGTTGTATCAGTACACACTTCGCTCCTTGATTGCCTCGACTATTTGGGCAGAGAAATGACCTGACTTTCAAATAAATTCGTCACATCCGAGAAGCATAAGGCTTCTGTTCTCAACGCCCTTACGGTAGGTATGCCCCTTTCTCAGGAAAATGTGCCCACTCCATACGTGCCAACAAAATCTTTCTACATGACTAATTTTCAAGTTGAACTGTCTTGATAAATAGACTGACTCACTGCAGGATTTAACTATGCATTAGGTCCTATTAGTGAATTAGGCCCTTTTGTTTTGCTCCAGAGTGCTGTCAAGAGCTGTAACAGCTTTCCTGATTAATGAAGAAGGGAGAAAAGTTATTTCAAAGACAAGGGCAGATTGGAATTGTCTTCCTTTTTGGGGTTTTTTTTTTGAGGGTTTTTATGGGGTTTTCTTTTGGTTGGTGGATTTTTGGGGAGTTTGTTACTTTAGAAGGATGGAGTATTCCATCCGTAAAAGCAGCAGAAGACGCCACAGGCTTTGGCATTGGCCTGATCCCTGCTGCGGATGCAGGACAGAGGGGGGTGGGACACCTCTGCTGTTTGCTCTCCATCCACCCCAGTCCTTGAGCTTTGATTCATGCTGTGTGAGCTCTGACACGGGATCCCTGGTGGCTTCGGACAAATGACTCGTGCCTCCCCTGCCCGTACGTATCGTAGGACGTATCATGATGAAGCTAGCTATTTTGGGAAGTGACCGAAAATAATTTATTAGCGTTACATGAATGACACAAGCCTGGTTATCTTGGAGTTACTAGCTCCCAAGGACACACCTAATAGCTTTTACCACATTCCTGCTTCGCAATACCACACGGTTTTCATATTTGCTTACGAATCCATAGTGTAACATATATCACCTTATAGCACCTATTTTCACAGTGGAGACTGTTACGAAGTATTTTAGTGATTGCACAAAGTGGCTAGTTTCACAGTATGACAATCACATTGATCTTCAGGGCTCTCTCTATTGAAGGAACTCCATTAGCTATGTCAATGACTTCTTTGTCTTGCTTTATTTTTAGCGTTTCCTCCATTGATCCGATACCGATTGGACAAGGGTTATGTGTCTGTGACTTTTCTTCGAGAAAGGAAGGTATTTTGAACCTAAGTCTTAAAACAAACCTCAGAACATGACCGTATTGTGCAGCATTTGTCTTCTCAGGCATCCACATCTCCCCTCCACGGTGATGTGCTGGAGAAGAATGGGATGAAACTCAAAACCATGACACGCGGCCAAAGCTAAGCCCGTTTTCCCAGGGGAGCTTCTGCATGAGGCCCAAAACAGATTCAAAGAGGACCAAATCCATCCTGAACAAGGGAGGCCCGTACCCCAAGAGAAAAAGGTGGAGTTTCTTCTCCTATTTCAAACATGTGCAGTAGAAATAACAGACAAGGGACAAAAGCGCAAAAAGGAACAAAAAAGGCACCAAGGGCATCTCAGTGCTACAAGCCTCTTCTCTCAGGATTTGCTTTGCAGCATTTGCTCCTGCTTATTAATAACCTGCCCATGAGATGTTGCTAAGGCCACTGCTCCTCACGACAGGCTTCACTTCTCAGCCGTGGTGGATCAGCCTGTTCCAGGCAGCAGGAACACCAGACACACGATGAAGCGCCCGAGACCTTCAGCCATGTCACATGCAGGTTTCCAGACAACATCTGAGCAGTACTTGGGCTTTTTGGCCTGATGAAACCCATTGGGGTACCTTTC
Source organism: Phoenicopterus ruber ruber (assembly GCA_009819775.1). Classification (NCBI taxonomy): domain Eukaryota; kingdom Metazoa; phylum Chordata; class Aves; order Phoenicopteriformes; family Phoenicopteridae; genus Phoenicopterus; species Phoenicopterus ruber. The sequence continues at coordinate 2,315,059 of CM020219.1, forward strand.
CAGAGCCTGTGGTTGAGATGGTTGGGCAGCAACTGTGAAGGTCTCAGCATAACCTTACCTACAGTCAGTTTTGTCCATTTGCACATTCACCAATTCCAGCCTTTTGCCCAAATTGCTCTTTTTCCTACCACATATTCATGCACTGATATGTTTATAGACATCAGACAGATCTTCCACGCCTAATAATCACAGGCTCCAATTCAGAAATCCCTCATCTCCCACTTTGCAAATCCTAGTCTAAAGGTCCACAGGCAGAATCAAAGACTTCATAACAGTCTGCTGATTCATCTTATTTAAAAGAAAAACACACCAAAAAGCCCAAAAATGTGTCCACATTTTCCTTCTCCCACTTCAGAAAAAACATCGATTTCCCCTGTACAGACTGCTGCCTGTCCACATTCTGCCAGTCTATGTCGTGTTAAATCTAACCTGTGTCTTTTCATTCACGTTTAAAGTGCCAGGCACAGCTCTGGTGCTACATAAATAATAAATAACAACAGCGTGACATCAAATAAGGCAGTTTAAGAAATGCAGCTGACAGGTTTTTCTCCCTTGACATTTTTACTATGAATTTCTTCACCTCTGTCATTTGACTTAATGGCATCACAAACTACATAACTGTAATTACTCTTTAGTTTCTGTTGAGATATAAGCCTGATGCTTCACCAGGATAATACCTGAGAGAGGGGGAGGTAAGGCAGGAACACGAGAGGGAAGGCTTTCGGAGCCGGAATGGCTTCTTGCAGGTGGCTCTAACAGTGACAAACAAATAGGAACAGCAAAGTAATGAGTCAGAAAAAGGAATTCAATTTCTCGGTCCTGCAATAGGAAGGTGCATGCTAAAGAGAAGAGAAACGGGATATAGTTTTGCCCGGAGAATGTGATTATAGACAGGCAACTTGGGTTCTTCCAGTCTTCAAACCTTCGAGCACTTAATGAAGTGACTGGACTTCTGGGTCCAGCTTCAGCACAGTTCCCCAGCAGTAACGTCTAGCTTTTGCAAACCTGTTCCGACCCAGATCAAAAGCTACTAACCACCTTTAGATACCTCACTCCAAGCACTGGCAAAAACCTCCCTCTCACCAACTATCACAGTAATTCATTATAAATCCCAGACTGCCCAGAAATCCTCTGACCAGACGGAATTACTGCCAACAGCACATCTGAGCTGTCTGGAAGCGTGCCACGGGAAGAAGCAGGTATGGTAGGAGAGTCCTGTGCATTTATGCACATAGCATTAATCTATTAGGTTTTATCTGAAACAAAGGTAAATCCTCATTCGGTTTAACACAATGAAGATCCATTACACTGGAGCTCTGCCACTGCAGAGCAGGAAAGGTCTGGTCATGAGAAATGGTCCTGTAGTTCTCAGCTTGGAGAGACGAATGAAAATAGAGTCCATCAACTTATACAGCACCAGTAAGGTCAGCCATTAAGACTGAATAAACTGAACCCAAAGCAATGCTCAGCTGAAGATGATGAAGGAAACACGCTTAGGCTGCAGTGCCTCAGGAGACCACGTATTTTTGGTGCATATTATCTGGAATTATTCCTATGCACCTGTCAGCCCACTGGTTTCAGTGAAGTTATTCCTGATTTACTTCAAGAATGGAAAGTGGTCATTCTGCTTTCAGGATTTGACCTGAAACTGCATATTTTTTGACCTACATCATTTTCACAACTCCAGTTTTCAGATTCTCATTTGCCATCTTCTTCTTCAAGTGGACAGAAGTCATTTTGACTTACAGCACTGCTCTGGCAAAGAGAAGGATTTAAGGGAGATAACAGTAATCCACCAGCACCACAAACATATCAAGAATCATCCTCTGCAGAGACTTGCTGGAAGGTTCCCAGTCTCCCACCATGCACCCAACTACTCCTGTCAATACAGTAACTTATAACCTGAGATGTCCCATCATAAGACAAACATGGACCTTGTGACTTCTGACAAATTCCACCTCACTCAGACATATATTCTAATGTTTTTGGCTCCATGAGCAAAGAATAGTCTCCTTCATTCTCCCCACCATCAGGAACATCTTTCGGGAATGTTTTGAAACCACAAATGGAACTCAGACCTTGACTGAGGGTTCAAGTGGAGAACAAGCAAACATCCATCACACCATCTCACTGACTGTAATTATGGATGATTTCCAGAAAATAGCACACAACATTTTGTAAAAATACGGCATTTTCATGCACACTTGTTGCACTTCACCCTTGTCCTGCGATGAGGTATGTATCTGTTTATTCCACCACCTATTCTTAGATCAACAAGTAAATCACCAGATAAAAATAACTGAAGTCAAAATGATCAGCAATACAACGACCCATTAGCTTATGAAACTGCTGGCCAAAGCTGCCTATTCCATTTTTTATTAGTTGTTTAGCAGCAAGGATCACATCCCAGCCTCTGGTTTCAATGCTCTGTCTTGTTCTCACGAGGGTTTTTCTGCAGGTGTTTTCTCCACTGCGTCAGGCTGTGTTTGCTGCTTGTTGCAACTCCTGTTGCTGGTCTCTGCAAGACTTTTGCCCCAGGGTATTATCGCAGTAAGTGCCTTAGTGTTAAGTGCCACACGCCCTGTTCCCAGCGTGGATTAGCCCTGTCCCCCTTGGACACAGCTGTCCAGGCGGGTTATGTACGACACGCGTTTGAGCGACCAGCGCAGATGTTATTTCTGAGAGGTCCTCAGTCACCTTTGGACTCTGACGTCAGGTGGTGGGCAAACTCAGTTCGCAGCAGAAGTTATCAAAGATGGCAAGGGAAGCTGAAAAGAGTTTGCGCAGGACTCATCCCACTTAATTTTAGCCATCCAAAATGGGGGGCCTAACCCAACTAGGTGCCTACTCCTGTAACCAGCATAGAAAGAGAAGCAACGCCAGGGGATGATTCATCCCACCCATTTTAAATAGGATCACTGCCCTGTTAAGGTTGGACTTCCAGCCTTTCAGTACCTAAAGGGGCTTATAGGAAAGATGGGGAAAAACTTTTTAGCAGGGCCTGCTGTGACAGGACAAGGGGGGATGGTTTTAAACTAAAGGAGGGGAGATTTAGACTAGACATAAGGAAGAAGTTTTTCACGCTGAGGGTGGTGAGGACCTGGCACAGGTTGCCCAGAGAGGTGGTGGATGCCCCATCCCTGGAAACATTCCAGGTCAGGCTGGACGGGGCTCTGGGCAACCTGATCTAGTTGGGGATGTCCCTGCTCATGGCAGGGGGTTGGACTAGATGGCCTTGAAAGGTCCCTTCCAACCCAAACTGGTCTGTGATTCTATGACTCCAAAGAGAGACAAGATGGCAGCACATGCCAGAGGAACGATAGGCAGAATGAGTCCAACCTGGCAGCTCTCTCCAAACACCTCCCCTTATATTTTGTTCATCACAAATATGGCAAAATGGCTCTTCCCTCATTTATGAGCAAATCTTCTACTAACTTGACTTTCTCCCTTCATATTAAGCACCCAATCCCTCCACAGTGCTTTGCCTTGAAGGAAGAGTAACTTTGGCCCCGTACTCGTACTTGAAGCTCATCTTCTCCAGCTAACAAGGTACAGAACAACCAATGAATAAATGAAGAACCAACAGATCACACACTGCCCAAGTTCCCAAATATCCAAACACGTGCCCCGTTCCCTGTGTCGGTATAGTCAAACCAAACGATGTGTTTTCTGTAACTGAAAATTATTGTGAAGGCTTTACCCTTCAGTCCTGGGCACGCACCTAACTTAGCTGGAGACAGCGGAAATCTTACCGGCAAAAGAAATACAGGATAAGACTCAAGGGAGGTATGAGCCCAGCTAAAGAGAATAGAAGGACCTAATTATTGCAACAAGAACAAAATAAGACATGGTTCTGAATCCCTTCCAAAGTCTTTTTTGCTTGTCATAGAGAAGCAGCTTGCATTTTCCTTCTCGGCAATTTATAAGTTCTTTTCTAACAGAAGAACAATCATCTAGTGAACTTACAGAGCCAGGGAGAAAGCAATCCCTTCCACAACCTCCTCCCAGAGGGCAGGGAGATGTTCCCTGTTTTGCTTCTCTAATTTATGCAATCCCAACAGACCTTTATGTCAGCCACGACCATGTATGAGGTCACTAAGCATGAAACAGAAGCGTTAGCATCAACCTTGGCTTTTCATCTTCTTTTAAGGATATGAACCTCCTCTGTCTCCAACAGAGCAGCGCTCAATTATTCTCTGCAAGAAAGGAAATAATTTGTCTATAGCTATTTTTTTTTTCTTCCACTGCTGCTTCTTATAGCTGTTATTATGTCCCCATGGGTTATTTGCCTCTTTCCTTTAATGCAAAGATATATCAGATAATGTTAAGTGTTCTGAGGTAAGTTCGGGGTGCCTGCACAGGAATATTTCATATCTATTTAACTATACTCTTATATGGTTTTCAGGGACAGAAAATGAACCCATGGGTGGGGTTCAGTAATATGTCCTTATGCTGCTGGGTTTCCTGGATCCATTAAAATTTGTTGCCCTGAAGTGCAAATAGCTCATTCCTTAAAGATCTTAGCATCACGTACTAGAAGTTGTTATAGCGCTTTACCTAGCGTTACCTGCAATGAAGCTTTTAACAAATGTTTTCTTCCCATTTTTTTCATTTTTCTCCTAGCACATATCGGATGCTTTATGATATCCTTTATTCATCTATTTTTAAGCTTGGATGTACTTTTTATACTCCTATATTTTCAGAATAAATTGACTTCCGAGCCCAAGAGCTGCACATTACATTGAGGGATTCGCGGACGTCTTTTGCCAAAACTGTTTTCATTTAGATTTCAATGCAATCTCATTTATCTTCCCCCGAAGATTCCCCTTCATCTGGCTTATCAGCTTGAGCATCTGAAGACATAATACCAACAGTGTGCCAAGACAACTGCAGTCCTCCTGGATAAGCCAGTTATTAAAGCTGGAGCCAGTGCCTTATCAGTTGCGCTGGGAGTGACCTTTTGGTTAGACAGGTCCAGACTCCACATCCTCAAACAAGGCTACAAAACTGCCCGCTTTGATCAAGCTTCTCAAATTCATTAGGTACCTGAGCAGACCGCAAGATAGATTTTGATCCGTTTCTATGGGAAACCATTTTTTTCACATGCTGCCATGTCCAGGTGGAAACACGTGGGTTGCTAAGCAAGAGGCTCCCCGGGGCACAAGACTTCCACCCCACCACGGCTTCGAGATGCACAGCTTCTTCTAGCAGAGCTGCGCGGCCAGCAACGACCCGACCCAACCCCTGCCGAAGTGCCAGGCGCGGGGGGGCTGGGATGGCGTACCGAAATCTCAGCGTGATTGCAAACAAGTCCGCTCTCCGATTTCAACAACAATCACGTTTCTACTTCAGTAGCGCACCCTGCCTCCACGAACACCTCCGCCAGTAGGAGCTTCACCCCCTCACCACTTCCACGAGCTCTTCTAACCTCCCCTATGCTGCTGCTTGCCCCTTTTCTCCAGACTGCAGCTTTTCTCCCATCAGCAGCTCCCACCCAGGCACCACCTGCCCCTAGAGAGTTGTTAGGCTGCGCTCATTGCCAATGCACCGGACCAGCAAGAAGGGGGAAGGATGGGCAGCTAGGAATGAAACAGAACAGAGAGGAGTAACGAGTCAACCAGGCAAAAACATGCCCCTTCGGTCAAAAACATCTTCCTGCAAGGGCACAAGAAACTCAGTCAATTCCACTAATCATTCGCACATTGATCCACCAATCACCCACCCAATGACTAAATGAACCGAAGCAGGTCTGAGATCCTGGTGGAACATGGACAACTCCCATCTGGTTCACTGGTAGATGGACATTCCTCATCACGTCACCTGCAATTACCAGCAAACCCAGGCTCACAAGCCACGCTGCCGAGCAGACTGTCCCATCGCAGGCCAAGACATCCCGAAACAACCCAGTGCCCTGGGTGCAGGATTAGTACCCCAGATGCCAGGGGAGGATGATGCTCTAAAATTTTCCTTGGAATACATTGGCTAAAGGACCCGTCCTCTCCCAAATCCTCTTGCTCCCCCATCAGAGCAGCCTGTTCTTCTCTCGCCTGCCTCGTTTCTCGCTGAGCAAAGAGTTAACCGCTGCACTCGGACAGACTCGCCTTTGTACGCACCAGTAACATTATCATCGCGCAGCATGTATTCATACCAGACACAACCAAAGGTCTTCATCTGGGGACTGCGCACGAAATGAAAGATCGTGCTCTTTGAATAGTGCTTTGTGACACAAACAAATGGAAGACAAGGCAAGCGAGCACACGGCCTCAGCTTCTGCAGCAGTGCTGGGTTAAGATGGCATTTCTCCCAGCGACTTCCACCTCCGAGCAGGCAGGCTTGTCCGGCAGGCACGGATGCTGCGGCTAACGCAGCCCCGGCGCCGACTGCCCGGGCCCATCGGAAATCACCGAATCCGACGCTAACGGAGTAGCTGCAAGTCTATGAGTTTTCTCGTGCGTGGCACGTAACGCTCCTCTTCCTTCCGTTTAGGAGTGCACGTAATACCCGGGTACTGTTAGTCCTGGACACTCAAGGAGACGTGGTTGTGAGGACTGACTGAGGACCTATAGATAATATCCTCTGCACTGCACCGTCAGAGACATTCGGACAGTTCTTGCTTTACGTAGACTTTGTTCCCTGCACCATTTCACTGTATAGTTGGATGTTTGTCTAAGGAACCGCCAAAGCTTTCTACCAAAAAAAAGTCAACCAACGCTGGCTCAGCCTTCCTGCACTCCCATCCCCACCCTGGGGGAAACGAACCCGTGCTGGCGGCTGCGGAAAGCCTCACCAAAGAGCTTGCCCCACGGTGGCTTTGGAAGAGCCAGACTCCTGACCTGTTTTACATCTCCCTTACCCAGATGCAGCGCTATTAATCACAGAAAAAGCGCTGTTGCATCCTACGAGTGCCACGCTATCGATTTTACTGATGTTCGCGGGATTTACTGTGATAGAAGCGAGAACAAGAATTGTTCTCTTTGTGCAGAAAACAATTTACTTTGCCATCCAAAGTATTTATGAGGTTTCTGCAACATTATTTAGGATATCTGTATTTAATGTTTCTCCTTCACATCATCATTTATTCTTTTTTTTAATCTTGTGCGTGACCTCACTTGTCCTTTCGTAGTTGATCCTGAGTTTAAAATGCAATTTTTTATTTTGTTCTGTTTTCCATTCTTAGCATGAGGAACCAAGATTTCTATTCTGCACATACAAGCACATCACATAGATATACATTAAAAGTAAAATGCCCAGCACAAGCAGAAAGCTATGTATGTAATAAGTGACAGCAAAGCCATGGGCATACTGCTGTTGGAATAACCAGCATTAGGGGGCAAATATGGGTTTATGTTTGTTGTAGCTAATTAATTTAAGAATATTCTGTGAAATAGGGACGGACCTCCACGCCAGGGCCACCGGCAGCGAACGTGCCAATTGTGCAGGGCACGACAGGCATCAGGAGCGGCTCTGATCCGCTCCCACCGCCCCGGCTCAGCTCCAGGCTCACAAAAGCAGCACAGTAGCAATGCAAACGGCCCAAAAAAGTGGTGTTTTGTTCCGCTGGAGAACTGGGATTGGGATTACTCACGGACATCTGAATGCTCGTTACACTCATTTGAATACGGGGGGGGGGCGGAGTTTCCGATTCCACATTTTGCAGGGAAGTAACAGCTAAAGGGAGATGTAGACGGGCGTTTTTGCAGCAAATGTTTTCATTCCTGCCCCAGAGGCACATCCGCCGCGCAGGGACCGGGGCAGTGCAGGGAGCCGCTGCTCAGCCCCGCGGCAGGGGAGGAAAACCATTCGTCTGCTCAGACAGCGAAGGGCATCTTTAATTAACGACCGCATCTTGAATGGCAAAGTGGGAGAGCACAGAAGCAGATAAATCAGCACAGACAGTTGGTCTGGCTGCCAGGTCAACGCAGAAACAAAAAAAACCCAGCAAGCAGCTTGCAAATTCCTTTAAAATAGGGAACTGGAACCAGGAAATAACACACAAAAGCTTAAATAGGCCTTGTAATCAGCACTGGGAAGAACTGCAGCAATTTAAATTGCCAGCGGTATGCCCCGTCCCGAGGGAAGGGGCCTCCGGCCGCTCTCGCTCCCTCCCTAGCAGGCTCCAGGCTGCAAACGCATTCAGGTCCCGAGAATATCTGCAAAGCCTGCCAAGCGCAGATTTTACCACAGTAAGTCATAAAATCAGGGAGACAGCAGAAACGTCCAAAATAACGATCTCGGCACTGCTCGGGAACAGCAGCACACTCCTCGCGTGGTCAAAATGGCATCGTTGCCTTTCAAAGCCTGCAATTTGGTCAGATGGTGTTTTCCCAGCGATCGCTACGGCGGTAGGGAATAGAGTCTCACACCAATAAAAAATATCACTCAAGTGCCGATAATCAAATAGTGCTGGATTTTGCAGCTTTAAGTGATCTAAAAATAGCAGCATCTTGGACATCGCCATCCTGAAAACCGGCTTCTCGTCAGCATAACCCAGCTAACTTCTGCAAAAATTTAGAGCAACCCAGAGGAAAGAGGAGCCCGAGAGATTAATCAGAAAATGTTCCTCTGCTCCCTGTTTTCTCCAGGTGGAGTTTCAGCCATCAGGAGGTTGAGATCAGCTTCACACGATGTGCAGTAAAAGGTGAGGAGGTTCCCAGGGGCGCCCCGGGCCAGCAGCCCAGTTCTTGGTGACACCCCGAAGTACAGAGAGGAAAGCACGTGGCCAAGGGGCAAAGCAGCGAATATTGCAACGGTTGTTCACAACACCCGCAGAGAGAAGTAAAACGAGCACCTTTAAGGGGATGAAAAACATGCCCCTTTATTCTCCACTGGAGAATTTCTAAATTAAAGTAGGTGTAGCGACAATACAGCATCTTCTCTGAATTCTTGTTGTTAAACGTACAGGGGCATCTGTTTGGGTTTTCAGCATACAGCAGTGAAAAAATGCATATATTGGCTGGTTATAGCGTGCACAGAGCTGCTGCCTTGGGTACACGGTACTGTATCTCAGCCCGCATCCCTGCATTCACAGACACCGTCCTGTACAAACAGGCTTGGACAGCACCTGAAGCTTATTTTTCTATTAGAAATAAGGGAAAATTGTTACTCTTTTTGCACTTTTTTTTTTTTTTAAAGATACAAAAGCTCACCTGATGATACAGGACCATCTCATCTGGGGAAACTGAAATTAGCGAAAGCCATGAAAGGTAGATATTATGCGTTCCCACAAAAGCTTAGTTTGCGCTGATGTATGTTTACCCAAACTCCGAAATGCAGCAATGTGAACATAATGTGGCACCTGGGGACATGGGTTAGTGGTGGGCTTGGCAGTGCTGGGTTAACGGTTGGACTCGATGATCTTAAGGGTCTCTTCCAACCTAAACGATTCTACGATTCTATAGCAAGCCCTCGCGCTGGAGGCTGTCGGCTCCCTCGCGCCCTGCGTGCTGCCCAGCAGCGCTCCCGAGCGGAACCAGCTCCCGGCCCACCGCACGGTCGCTGCAGGACCCTCTTCCCCTCCCCTCGCCTTCTGCACGTGCAGGCTGCTGCCAAAATACTGCACTGGGTTCACAACAGCTTCAGATTACTGGTGGTACCTAACGACATCCCTGTCTACAGACAGCTGAGAGGCAAAGTACCTCGCTAGCCCTTGCGACGTCCCTCAATGAAACCCAGAACTTCGGGCTGTTTTCTCATGGGAAATGGGCTTTATCCACTTAAACGAAGCTTGTCCAGCGCAAACTGCCAAAAGGGGATGTAACAAGAAGGAAGAGAAAGAAGAGAGGAAACAACTCATGCCATTACAGGAATTGAGAGAATACAACTGGGAGGCTTTGGGGTGGGCAGACTTTCTGTGCCCTTCACCCTGGCACCCGATCCCGGGTGACAGCAGTTGTTTGTTCCTGTGTGCCAGAAAGCTCTTACTCAGAGCCGAGAGAAATAAGTAATTTTTCTTTCTGAGGCCTCTTCAGGAAAAGATTTATGAGTACCACCGCAGCTCTGATCTTGATGAAGTATGGCAGTTTAGGCCAAAATTAATCCAATCCCAAATGATACTTAATAAATCAGTTAAAAACGCAGCCTCACGTCCTTAGCCATGGAGAGCGGATCTCAGTCCCCACCTCTGGAAGGAGATGCACCCGCAGGCACCCTGCACCGTCCAGGGCGCTGGCAGCCTGAGCCGACTGCACCAACAGCACTTGCAACAAGTCCCCTGTGCTCTGGGGGCTGAGGTTTATTGCAACGGTGGGAAAAATCTTCCTGGCAGCGTTGCCACCCTGCAGGATGCTGCTTTCGAACCAGTTTACTGTGCTAGAGCAAACGCTGTCCCCACCGAGCGCCTGCGTCGCTCGCCTCAGCCTGGCAACTCGCCCTTTACCAGTGCCTCCTCCAGAACACCGTAATTTGGCTTCTCAGAGTTGTTTTTAAGAGCAACACAGATTAATCTCCACAGTTTCAATACCCGGAAGATTTGAAGCCTTTAGTCTCTTAAGACTTACACAGCCACAATCACATTTCAGGGGGATACAGGCGCTCACCCATGGAGATCTACTTAAGCTGGAGAGAGACTTTTGACAAGGGCATGGAGCGATAGGACAAGGGGTGATGGGTTCAAACTGAAAGAGGGCAGATTTAGATTAGATCTAAGGAAGAAATTCTTCCCCATGAGGGTGGTGAGGCCCTGGCACAGTTTGCCCAGAGAAGCTGTGGCTGCCCCATCCCTGGAAGTGTTCAAGGCCAGGCTGGACGGGGCTTGGAGCAACCTGGTCTAGTGGAAGGTGTCCCTGCCCATGGCAGGGGGGTTGGAACGAGGTGATCTTGAAGGTCCCTTCCAACCCAAACCATTCTATGATTCAAGTTGACACCACGTACATCAGATCAGGATCTTGTTAACTGTTTTCAAAGGAGGTTATATAGCAACGCACGCTAATTTACTGGGGTTTTTTTGGTATCAGGCACAACACAAGCATAGCAACCTCCCTGCAAAACGGGAGACAACTTGGCAGGGCCATTGCATCTCAGTGGAAGGAAATCTCCCGCACACAATCCCACCTACTCGGCATTTCCCTTATGACCTGGTGGTGCTTCCACGTTCAGCTCTGTTTTCAGTGGTCCTCAAGTTCTGATTTCATTAAAAAAAACCAAAAAACTTACACCTGGCTTTTAAACTCCCCTTCTCCACTCAGGTACCAACAGCAATACACCAGTCCTGAACCAATGAGAAATCAGTATTTTGTTTGTCCTACCCAGAAATTGTTTCTTGTAAGTCCTTTCTATTTAATTATCAGCTTATATTACTTAGAAGGCGTCGGCCAAAGCTACAAGTTGGGCAGTCTGCAATGATCCTTTTGCATCTGCATCCCATTTCTAACCGTCCTCAGCACTCACGTAGGTCAACGGGTGTCTCTGCCTTACCTTCACTAATGAACTTCTTCTGGCCTCCCTAATTGCTCTGCACTCCCTGAAACTCTCTCCCCCGGGAAGATGCTCAAGGCTGGTTTCAGTTGTGCCGTGACACCCGTATTCCCATCTAGCATGTGTTCGCTCTGCCGTTGCCGGGTTTCGCGCTGCGCCTCAGGCTAGTCGCTGCCACAAATAGCCTTTTTGGGTTTTTTGCCCCTCAAAGACACACAATTTAGTACCAAGTTTTCAAAGGGTGCTGCTGGCTCCGCTCCATCAGCATGAGCCTTGCTCCCACCTTAACGCAGGATCCCAGCCCTCCCCTCCACCCGTGGGTGCCGGGCAGGCGCTGGTCCAGGCTGGGCAGACCCTGCCCATAGGCACAGGCATGCAGGAACTTCACCCCCTGCTCCACAGTGCTAAAAAAGGCCAAAGTGTCTGGCACGGTCATGGAGACGAGTTAACGGTGTCTTTTCCCACACAGAGAAGAGGCAAGCTGTGAGGACCAGCTCTCCTGGGAAAGCCTACGATCCCATCTCGGAGCCAGCTCCCAAATCCATCCTGCTTCCCCCAGCCTCGTCCTGCAGGACCAGGAAGGACAGCTGAAGCCAACATTCATTTCCAAGGTCTGACAAAAATGTCCCGGGTGACCCTAAGCCCTTCAGCCCACGGCGAAAGCGCCTGCAGCTCGTGCACTGCCGGCTCACCAGACCTCGGTGCAGGGCGATTCTTGGCTCCCCTGAACCCGTTCAAGCACTTTCTGCCGCATCATACCAACGGTAACTCACTCTCTGGAAGCACCAGCCTCACATTTAACTTCATTTTGGGGGACCAAATTCAGTGTCAGACAGTCTCCTGCCATGGGCCACCCAGGTCTAGGGAAGCACCAGCCCAGGTACCAGTGCGAGAAGGTTAAAATCAAAATAAATGGTAACAAAAAGCATAGATAAAGGTCTGGGCGGCAAGGATATAATGCTAAGCAGCAGAACATGCGCTTGCTAACATAGCATCATCTCAACCTCAAAATGTTTTTAAAGTAAACTTAGTCATACACGATTGTCTACGTTACATTCTCCTGCACAGCAGCACCGTGGCTCCAATGGCGGAGACGGTGTAGCCGCTAACGTAACTCCTTTTTTGCAAACACACCCTGGGCCACTCTGATAAATTCAGGGGTTGTAAGATATTAATTGCTCCAGGAAAGAAGCAATTTTCCAATGGAAATACCAGGTTCCAGGCTTTATGGTGCAAATTATTGCACATATAATATACTGCTTTTATAATCAATCACATTTTCCAAAGTGGATAGTAAAGGTCAAGCAGCAGTATCTCCGTGCGTAATTAATATTTGTTTTGATATAGCCACAACTGGCTGTTTGGTTATTAACGTTTGTTATTAACTATTAACCTTGGCATACAGCTTCTTTAACACGTAACTAGCGGCTTCTTTCATTTAATAATTGTATTAAAATAGAAACTGTGTCAACCATAGATTAACTTTGAGAGCCTCAATGGGCTAAAAATAATGAACTAATCTACATTTACCAAAAGAACTGATTTCAGATGATTATTACCCTGTTCGGATGCAGGGTGAAGAAGTTTGATCCTCAATTTATAACTTTATAAGTGATGAATTTGCTCATAACCCAAGGCCTGCAGGCAACAAGACTGAAGCGTCCAAACTCGATGTACCAGCATCGGGCTGAGGGCCGTAGCTTCTGCAAACCCCATCCGAGCAGCAAGGTGATGCGACAGGCGAGGCTGAAGTTCACCAAGTCCAAGCTGCCAGCTGCTAACGTGGCTTTTGAAAGGCTGAAGCTGTAAGTAGGACATTTGCTGAAGGAACTGCTGCAAGTTGCAGAAACATCAGTGATTTACACCCTCGAGACCCAGGTAATTCCAATCATCTTACAATGAGTCTTGCCACAAGAGCACCAGCTGAAAGCGAGCAGACGAGCTGGTGGGGACACGCGCGGTCCTCTGCACTCGGCTGGCACCTTATATTTCAGAGTGTCCTTGCACGGAGAAGCTGTTGAACAGTTACCTGCATTTACAGAGAACTGAGCTGAGGAAGGTCGCGCAGGAGCCACACGTGGCAGGTTGCGGTGCACAAGGACATCGCATCAATTCAAGCCATCTCCCCTGCCTCCCATTGCCACCACCGGGAACGCGGCTACGCTACTATGAAAAGACTCATTATAGCGTAGTTAGTCCGATAGAAGAGCAATAACCTATATTGTTGAGGTGGTAAAAGGCTCCTTTCTACTAATAAAAGTAGAAATCAGCAACACCCAGGCAAGCAATTATCTGTTGAGGTACTCGAATAGTGGTATCACTATAGAACGCCTGTAAAAAGCATCCTGAAAAGGGGTAAAAGCCAGGAAGCTCACCATCTATTTCTCACCCAAAAATAAGTCCTGAGCGCAGGAGGTAAGCTGCTCCATGCACGAGGCGTCCCCTTCCCGGGACAGGGAGCACCTCCAGCCTGAGCTGCTGCCAACAGCTTCGGTGCTTCCCGTAGCACAGAGACGATGCCCGAGATGGTCTATGGAGATTGACCCGTTTGTCTCCCAACACACAAGCCTGGCCAATGCACAAGGAAGGCAGGAGGAGAAGTTCTGCCGTGCACTTACAGACATCGCATCTGCTGGAGCACTTTGAAGCACAAAACCCCTCATCGGCCCTCCCCTGAACCCTCCCTTCCTCTAGCAGCTCTTACGGCACATCACGTACAGTAACTACTGTGGCTTCTTCTAATGAAACAGGGAAAACCATTTCACACGTGTTCTGGGACTGCAGGGATGCTGCAGGCTGAAGAGGGGGGATTGAACCCGTGTCTGTGGCTTCTACGCTACGACCAGCTCTCATTTCAGGGGTCCTCTAAACTATCATGCTCCTAAGGAGAGGGAACCATGCAGGTAGCCTCTCCAGTGGAGGGGCAACTATCAAAGTAGCTGTGCTGAGATCCCTCAAGGCACTCTCCATACTCTCTTGGACTTGCGGGGCTTCCAGACCAAGCTTAAACACACAGGACACAAACCTTTGGGTAACCAGCATTGACAGCAGCTGCATAAAGGTGTATGCGTGGAGACGCACCATTTTGCATAAGCTCCTGTTTCAGTTCCCAACTCGGACCTCATTCCCAGCTGTGATCTAGGGTCAGCACCAGCTGTGTTCTCTTCAGCAGAGCCCTTGGTGACTCCCAGGGAGCCGGGACACACACCGCTCCCCTTGCAGCCCAGCCAGGAATAGCCACACGCACCTGCACGCTCTTGCACGGCCCCCAAAATTTGTGAGGCACTTGCAAAGGAGGCAAAGCCCTAGAAGTAGTTTTCTGCCGTAGATTCCAAGACAAGACCACTAGCACTGCAACAAATCCGCAGCAAACAAGGCAGCCTGGTGACACCGCGAGGAACAGAAGTGCTGGCATCCCGTGGCTTTCCCAATTGAATTTCAATAGGGAAGCGGTGGGGTGCCAATCTTCAACCAGGCAGCGCTGAAAAGCTTCACCTGAGAGGGCACTCTGGGAGAATCATCTCACCTCAAACACTTGCCCTGTTTCAAGGTTGAGAGAAATGAGTTATATGCCAAGGCTCGACAAATTTAACCCAAAACGTATTTTTCCCAGACATCTAGGCTGAGGTGTCAGGTATAAAAATACCCACTCCAGCAACTCCCTCACGCGCTTGCCATCTCCAGAGCTGCTCTTCACCCTCACACCTTCTCCAGCTCAAAAGCGCAAAGCAAGCGTCTACTGCTTATCCTGGGTTGCACTTTAATTAAACTCTTGTTACCAGCTTTCTAAGTGAGAAATATTCCTGATGTCGCACTTGTTATTGCCTTGCTGTAGCAGGACAGATGGGTAGTAGGGACAATGGTATTGATTATTCCTTCTGAGGACTGCTCAGGTGCTAAACCTGATAGCTCATTTTCCAAGCCCTGTCTGGCCCACCATACAGGGAGCCACACAGTGCAGAAAATCCCAGAAAAAAAAAGCATTAACGTGTCACAAAAGAGAATATTCCTTCCTTCACTGTCAACAGCTCCAAACACTCAGGCTGGAGGTGGCAAGTCACCCCGCTGCCACCGGCAGGAGCTGCGTGCTCCACCCAGGGGTGGTCGGTCAAGGCTTGGGTCAACCTTTGATTTCAATCTCTTTCCAGAGCGATAACCTAGGTGTAATAACTTTGTAAGTTTTAGAGGAGGCGACTCCAGGCTCTGCGTGCACATACACAATTGCACACACAAGGTCTTGCTGCCAAGAGGTAGCTGGTGAGACAGTCTGTGGGCTGGCGAGAGACAGACCGGCCCATGAAAGTCTCTGCTGAATCAGGTAGCTAAAAATAAAAGACATGAGCTCTGGTGCCTGTCCAGCATCCGAACCGGCGGGACACACTGCGGCAGCTTCAGCCAACTAACTCCACGTCTCACCTCTCCTTTGGCGTTCGTCAGCCCTTTTCCCCTTCCCAGGAAAACCTGGCTGATGTTTACTAAACTCTCACAAAATGCTGGGGGAGGAGAGGTGGGGCGGACACAGCTCGCAGGGCCTGCCTCTGCGTCACCTAATGCAATGGCGGTTAGGAAACTTCTCCGGGGCGCTACCAGAGCTTTCCTTTGGGAACACCTCTGAGCTGCTGAAATGACGGTGCAGAGCAGAGACGTTGAGAGGAAAGGAAATAACTGGTCTTCTCCAAAATCACTGGTGGTTGGAATCAAGAGCTTTCTGATTTCTATGGAAACATGCACAAGACCATCCACAATGCAAAATTCACTACCTGCTGTCTTTTTAGATGATTTAAAAAAATAAATCTATTCTAAAACCTTTAGTTCTTCACTAAAAAGCAAGTTAAACCACCTCAAGGCCACGCCGTTCGTTTCCTGAAACTCTCACCAGAGCCAACTCTGTTCAAAACAGCATCAGCCAAAGTTTTCCTGCTGCTTGCTCAGGAGCAGAGCACTTGACAGCAGTCCCCTGCGACGGCCCATCTGTGCCGCCTGCGAGGCGAGATGAAAGCCTGTCTCTGCCCGGTGTCACTCAGCCTTGCCATAACCACATCGTCACAGCGAAGCCCAGAAGCCCTGCACGGGGACGTCCCTTCGAAAGGGCCGAAACCAGCTGGGCGATGAGAGGTAAGAGTTGTCCATGAAGCCGCAGTCATGCCACGCAGGTAGAGCCTTGAACTCAGCAGCAGCCACTGTGCAACACTCAACCGGTGCAAGGCTGGGAGGGAAAAGGCAAAGGAAGACCCACAACTATATTCTGTGTCCAGCTCTGGGCTCCCCAGTTCCAGAGGGATGAGGAGCTACTGGAGAGAGCCCAGCGGAGGGTACAGAGATACTGAGGGCCTGGAGCATCTCTCCCGTGGGGAAAGGCTGAGGGAGCTGGGGCTGTTCAGCCTGAGGAAGAGGAGGCTGAGAGGGGACCTCACCAACGCTTATCAATATCTCAGGGGCGGGTGGCAAGAGGACGGGGCCAGACTCTTCTCAGTGGTGCCCAGCGACAGGACAAGGGGCAACGGGCACAAACTGGAACACGGGAAGTTCTGCCTGAACAGGAGGAAAAACGTCTTCGCTGTGAGGTGCCCGAGCCCTGGCACAGGCTGCCCAGGGAGGGTGTGGAGTCTCCTTCTCTGGAGATACTCAAACCCCGCCTGGACGCGGCCCTGTGCAGCCTGCGCTGGGTGACCCTGCTCTGGCAGGGGCTGGGCTGGGTGGGCTCCAGAGGGCCCTTCCAACCCCCACCGTTCTGGGATTCTGTGATATTTACAGAGTATAAAATGCAAATGGCATATTGTACTTTGAGAGGGCTGAGGGCACTGCCGCGTGGCTTGCTTGTTGGAATTTAAACTGTCCTTGCTGCAAATTGCCCCATTTTGCTGCAATTGCCATTGCTGCCTATTCAGAGCAAGAATGGGATGGAGAAGACGACTGTGGGCATCTGCACCGCTTGCCCCTTGACACTCTGCTCTGATCCCAGCTCACCATGCCCACCCCTGATCGCACACCCCCCCGACAGGGCACGGCCGCCCCCCGTCTCCTGCCCAGCGTGGCCGACACCGCGAGCACCTTTGCAACAGGCAGGGGACTCGCTCGCAGGGATTCACTGCTGATCTCATTCCTGCCCACAGAAACACACTGCAACGGGCAAGCGGTGTCACCTCCCAAACGCCTGGTTCTGTGCAACGTATAGAATCATAGAATCATAGAATTGTTCTGGTTGGAAGAGACCTCCAAGATCATCGGGTCCAACCATTAACCTATCACTACCAAGTCCCCCACTAAATCATATCCCTTAGGGCCTCATCTAAACGCCTTTTGAATACCCCCAGAGATGGGGACTCCACCACCTCCCTGGGCAGCCTGTTCCAATGCCTGACAACCCTTTCGGTAAAGAAGTTTTTACGAATGTCCAATCTAAACCTCCCCTGGCGCAACTTGAGGCCATTTCCTCTTGTTTTGTTGTCTGTTACTAGGGAGAAGAGACCAACCCCCATCTCTCTACAACCTCCTTTCAGGTAGTTGTAGAGAGCAATAAGGTCTCCCCTCAGCCTCCTTTTCTCCAGGCTAAACATCCCCAGTTCCCTCAGCCGCTCCTCATAGGACTTGTGTTCTAGACCCTTCACCAGCCTCGTTGCCCGTCTCTGGACACGCTCCAGCACCTCAATGTCTTTCTTGTAGTGAGGGGCCCAAAACTGAACACAGTACTCGAGGTGCGGCCTCACCAGGGCCAAGTACAGGGGGACAATCACCTCCCTACTCCTGCTGGCCACACTATTTCTGATACAGGCCAGGATGCCATTGGCCTTCTTGGCCACCTGGGCACGCTGCTGGCTCATATTCAGCCGCTGTCAACCAACACCCCCAGGTCCTTTTCCGCCAGGCAGCTTTCCAGCCACTCCCCCCCAAGCCTGTAGCGCTGCCTGGGGTTGTTGTGACCCAAGTGCAGGACCCGGCACTTGGCCTTGTTGAACCTCATACAATTGGCCTCGGCCCATCGATCCAGCCTGTCCAGGTCCCGCTGTAGCGCCTGCCTGCCCTCCAGCAGATCAACACTCCCTCCCAACTTGGTGTCATCTGCAAACTTACTGAGGGTGCACTCGATCCCCTCGTCCAGATCATTGATAAAGATATTGAACAGAACTGGCCCCAGGACTGAGCCCTGGGGAACACCACTTGTGACCGGCCTCCAACCGGATTTAACTCCATTCACCACAACTCTTTGGGCCCGGCCATCCAGCCAGTTTCCTACCCAGCGCAGAGTATGCCCATCCAAGCCATGGGTAGCCAACTTCTCCAAGAGAATGCTGTGGGAGACGGTGTCAAAGGCTTTACTAAAGTCCAGGTACACAACGTCCACAGCCTTTCCCTCATCCACTAAGCGGGTCACCATGTCGTAGAAGGAGATCAGGTTGGTCAGACAGGACCTGCCTTTCATAAACCCGTGCTGACTGGGCCCGATCACCCGGTTGTCCCGTATGTGCCGCGTGATGGCACTCAAGATGATCTGCTCCATAACCTTCCCGGGCACCGAGAAGTATGACCCACTATTCATTCAGAAACAAGAGGCAGGTGGTGTGATTCATTGCCTTGCCTGCCACCACGCAGATCTCATTTGACGCAACTCTTCCCCTGGTCTAGATTTTATTTGGCCTTGTCTGGTAGAAAACTCTTCTCTATTTCTTTATTTTTTGAGAAATTTTTGCATACAATTCCCTTTACATCGTCACTGGGCTTGGTTGCGGTTTGTCCCCCCCAATTTGATAATGCCATTTTCACATCTGACTAAATCCTACGAAGACTGCTCAGAGGATGGTTCTTTGATCTTTTAATATCTTTTATAGCATTTTTATTTTTGGTTAGAAGAGCTGCTGCTTCTCTTACAGTGATTCAGCAAACTGCTCTGGCTCCCTTGCAGGAAAGCACGCAAGCAGTTTTAGCCAGACTGGGCACCCGCTCAACACCAGGACTTCCTCAACTGGGACGCTGATCATTGCTGAAGCAGAATATTGGAAAGCCTTTCAAAAATATTCCCTTTACCCATCTGTCTCCATTTTATCACAGCCATCACTGGTAATTTGTGATTGTTTAACCAAATTAATCACTCGCTTGGAAGCTGGGGGAGGCAAAGCCCTGGGACACCCAAACCTCTGCTTTCCCTCGCTGAAGCACCTGCCAACGGTAGATGCTGCGCAATGGGGAACCTGCTCGTTTTCGCATGCCTTCATAGCCAGACCACGTCTGCTTGTTCAGCCTCCAGCTCTTGATCTCTTTCCACCTCAAGACCAACTGCCCTTCTGGCAGGAGTGTTTTAGTCCATCAGACAGAGTAAACTGAAGCTGCAGGAGTAGCTCAAATATTTTTCTGATGTTTCAGAAAAGAGTTTCTGGTGTTTCTGTTGTTAACATCTGCTAATCTTGCACATCTTCTACTAATGTAAGGCCTATTTGGAGACATGGTGTAAAACAGGTTCAACAATATTTAAGCTATACTGTACCCTGCTTGTGGACAAGGTTGCTTCTCTGAGTCCCTAAAGAGCATTTCATGATGACTAGCCATTTTATTAAGGTCTTCATCAACAGCCCAGGGGGAGAATCTGGCTGCTCCAGACACCCCCAGGCAGTCTGCTAGAAAATGGATCCAACTGTACAATGATAAGACACTTGTTAGTAGGCGATAGTAGTTGTTCCTGCAGATGCAGGATCCGAGGGCTGGAGCACCTCTCCTATGGAGACAGGCTGAGAGAGTTGGGGGTGTTCAGCCTGGAGAAGAGAAGGCTCTGGGGAGACCTTCCAGCAGCCTTCCAGTACCTAAAGGGGCTTATAGGAAAGATGGGGAAAAACTTTTCAGCAGGGCCTGCTGTGACAGGACAAGGGGTGATGGTTTTAAACTAAAGGAGGGGAGATTCAGACTAGACATAAGGAAGAAGTTTTTCACACTGAGGGTGGTGAGGCCCTGGCACAGGTTGCCCAGAGAGGTGGTGGATGCCCCATCCCTGGAAACATTCCAGGTCAGGCTGGACGGGGCTCTGGGCAACCTGATCTAGTTGAGGATGTCCCTGCTCATGGCAGGGGATGGGACTAGATGACCTTGAAAGGTCCCTTCCAACCCAACCCATTCTGGGATTCTATGCAGAAATGGCCACATAGAGCAGCGTTTCTGTACACAGGTCCGATAGCTGGGAGATGTTTTGCGCGCAGTTTACAGTAACTGATAGCAGGGATCACACAGGTGCTGCAGCAGGACCACGAGTGGGTGCAAGAACAAAGAACAGCCTTTCAGGGAGGCTCATGCGCTCCAGCTGCTGCAAAGAGCCTCCTGTCACCTCCCCGACAGCGACTGCCCATCCTGTTCAGAAGATCGATCTCCCACTCCAGCATTACCCTATACCAAGATCCCAATAAAGGATTTTTCTTACCTAACTCTCCACCCACGAGCGTGTGGGCAGCGCGTACCAGGCGAGAGGACAGGACCAGCCCTGGTGCTGGCTGCTCACCGACAGGCACTGCCTTTTCACAGGCTGTACAGCACGGGGTCTCCACGCGCTTCGTACCACACTTCCCAGCAAGCGGAGCACAGCACCGGCGTCCCTGAGCTCCTGCCCCGACACAGCTGCCTGGGAGCATCAGGGTGACTCCAACCAGGACTAATAGAGAAGCACATCATGCGTCCTTTCTCCATCCACAACTGTATTTGTGCAAAAGACAACAACATACTCTCCTGTAAACAACCACGTTTTTACATTGGGGTTCCTGCCCCGATGTTTCCCGAGTCCTCCTGCCCCAGGAACAGCTCGCTCTACCTGCACGGCAGGATTACGCTGCCGCGTTTTCAACACACAATGCAAGTTGTAGGAATAAAAATCACCTCCTGCATTTAAAGCCCACTTGTGGAAACCTGCAAGGAAAAGCCATGCAGGCAGGAGAGCAGAGCCAAGTCAAGAACTCCAACGCTGCTCACACTGGATTAAGAGCAGAGCTTTTCCTCTCAGTATTTCACACTCTGTCTCAAGGACTCCAAATCCTCCTGGAAGTCCAACGCGATTTTCTGTTTGTTTTAAGATACGGAGCATATCAGAAGGGATCACCATCTGCCCCATGGATGTCAGTCGAAACTCTTTCAGGTTAACAGAGCTTTCCCTGAAGATTATTCCGCCCTCGCCCGCAAGGCACTGCGGCACACTGCCGGGAAGGTAACCTGCCAGCACACCGCAGGGCACCAGCACCGCTCTCCAGAAGCCAATGCCCAGCACTTACCTCCTGCTATAGCCCTAAAGTTTCCCTTTCTTCTTTTCTCCCTCCAAAATAAAAACAATTGTGTTGGAGCACACAGACCGGTAGGGACCTGTTACACCTCTCTAAGTCACAAGATGAAGGAACACATGAGACAATTTGACCAGAAAGCTGCAAAGCTACCAAAGCCTCGTCCCCTAGCCCTCCTCCCACCACAGTGTCCCTTGTCTCCATTCATGCCACAGCAGCCCCAAGATGTGCACATCACCCGGTTGCTTCCAAAACACACGTAAAGCTTTTCCCAGAGACAGGAAAGTCTCTTTTTTTCCCCTTTATACAGCAGTGCACTGTCCCAGAAGTCTTCATTATCCCCGAGGTGACGACTTCTCATGGTTAAAACTGGCCTCTGGGTTCAAAAGATTTTTGTTCAAGCGGGATGGCAAGGAGACAGAAGGATGCATGGAGAGCGGGCCAACTGCCTCACTGCCTCTGAGTCAGGCAACAGAGAGGCAGTGGCTTAACATAGGCTCCATCTGCCAGGCCACGACTTGGGAAGGAAGGAGAACAGGTAGGAAAGCATGTAAGCAAGCTCTTCACTAGATGTGCATGACCATATTTCCCCATGCAGCATTAGGGCTTACACAGGCAACGTGCTCTTTATGCAGGTGGTGGGTCAGGCTCTCTCCACAGCCGTGGGCAGAGGTCTGCACCATGCTGAGGGAGCAATGGCTGCACCCCTCTGTGGTCACTGGAGCAAAGCAGATGCTCTGCTCCAGACTCTGGAGGTGTCCTTGGGGTGCACCACCTCTCCCCAGTGCCATATTGCCAGCGTGAGGCCTCCCGAGTCACCCTGCCACTGCTGCATCTCCTGCTGCTTCCCACCCGCAGCAGCCCCAGAGGTGCCTGTTCCCTCTCCTCCACTCCAGGAGGTGTAGGGAGACTTTTACAGACTTTGGTGTCCACTTCTTAAAAGCCTAAATTAGGACCAACAGGTTCCCTCATGAGTGTCAGGAGAGGTTCCCGCAACCCAAAAGTTACAAGAGCTCCATCACCTCCTTGGTGAAGCTTTTCCTGCTATGACTTTCACTGTGATACCCAAAATCTATAGAGCCTTTTGGAAAGCCCAACATTTTGCATCAGTATTGAAAATGATGCTTTAACGCATATGGGAGGTGATCTCAGAGAAGCCCTCCATGGGAACATCCCCTATTTCAGAAATCTTGGCCAAACTCTACTATTTAAAACTCATCTTTCTCCTGTGTTTGTTTTCAAAACACTGACTTGGATGGAATTAAGTGTTGGGTTGGCAAAAGCCTCATAAAAGGCTCATGACTAACATAGGCAATCATGCTGGTGTCACCTACTTGTCATCACTTTAAGGTAATTTAGCAAGCCGATGGCTTTGTGTGAACAACTAATGACATTATTTTAATCTGTAAAAAATCAGGCACGGGAAAATAAGCTTTTGGCATCACACTAAGGAATAAAATTAACGTACAAGCCCTGTACGCTGAGCTGAACTACAGTCTTTTTTGGGTGCACAGTTTTAAGCATTCAAGTATTACTAATACACTTGCAAATTTGAAGTGAATAGGCATTTACGTTCTTCTTTGCTTAATAAAAGATGCCTTTGTGCTGCACACTAGGAGCTCGCTGGGGCCAACCCAAGGGCAGAGGCACACAGCAGAGCAAGCCCTCCCTGCTCCGCACAGCTCTGCGACACGTTGCAGGGCTCACAAATTCAATACTTCAAAAGAGAACAAAAAAAGACCCCATCCCCAAGGAGTTTGCTTCAGAAATCAAACTCTTACAAAGTCTTGGGAGGAAGGAAATGAACTGTCTAATTCTCCTCCTTCTTATAGTTCAATAATTTTTTTGTGAAATAAATACTATTGTATTCAAAGTAAAACATTCATTTTATCTAAAGGAAGAATTTCTGCCTGTTATTCTCGCACACCTTGCTCGGTGTCGCATCCCAGCTCACAGCGTGGTCCTGCAGCTACAGGAAAGCGACCTGTTGGCTGTTGGCACCGTCGGGCTGTCACACACGACACGTTATTCACATTGGCTTATTTGCAAGTCTTCTAATTTTTTTTTTTAACAGCTTGCTCACAGTGAAAACCTAGTTAATACTTATAAGAGACATTACTACAAATATGTTCATAGAATCATAGAATCGTTTAGGCTGGAATAGACCTCCAAGACCATCGAGTCCAACCGTTAACACAGCACTGCCAAGGCCACCACTAAACCATGTCCCCAAGCGCCACATCTACACGGCTTTTCAATCCCTCCAGGGATGGGGACTCCACCACTGCCCTGGGCAGCCTGTGCCAGGGCCTGACAGCCCTTTCGGGGAAGAAATGGTTCCCAATAGCCAACCTAAACCTCCCCTGGCACAACTTGAGGCCATTTCCTCTCGTCCTGTCGCCTGTTCCTTGGGAGAAGAGACCGACCCCCCCTGGCTCCAACCTCCTTTCAGGGAGTTGCAGAGAGCGAGAAGGTCTCCCCTCAGCCTCCTTTTCTCCAGGCCAAACCCCCCCAGGTCCCTCAGCCGCTCCTCACAGCACTTGTGCTCCAGCCCCTTCCCCAGCTCCGTTGCCCGTCTCTGGACACGCTCCAGCCCCTCAGTGTCTGTCTTGGAGTGAGGGGCCCAGAGCTGAACCCAGCACTCGAGGTGCGGCCTCGCCAGGGCCGAGCACAGGGGGACGATCCCTGCCCCAGTCCCGCACGTTGTGACTGTTCAGTTTAATTCTCATTTTGCTCTTCCCCACCCATCTCTGCTGCATTGCTCCCAGGCGTTAATGGACTTGTCCTCACAGTACAGCTCTCCTCCTGGCCTGGCAGGTCAGCACTACCATTCCCATCCTGGAGCACAGGGCTGCGGTAGTTTCTCCCAAGTACCCAGGTCTTACCGCAAACCTGTAGCGCAGGAAGGGACTGAAGGTGAAATTTCCCAGTTCAAAGTGCTTGTCCTAACCTTGGAGAATTTTATTATATGGTTATGTACCTAAAGGTTTATTTACGTTTATATTTTTAAGCAAGAGTTAACACGCTGCATCTTATGTTTCTATATATCTTCAAGCAAGTTCTTTGAGGATTATTTTTTTTTATTTTTTTATACCAATGCATAAAACCACCTTTTTTGTCTACAAGACAAAGCAATTTCTGGCAGGCCGTATTCTCAAGAAACATCTTCAGCACATAGACCAGAAAAAAAAAGATATCAATAAATCAATAAAGATGTCTTTAAAGTTTAATGGATGATTCCTAGGATGTGATTTAGTGTGATAAAAGTCCAATGTAACAAAGCAAAATTTAATCTGAAATTAAAAGAAAACAAATCGCCATTTATTGCAAGTAACTGAGAACATGTATCAAACCGCTCCGTTCGGTGCTAGCTGACCCAACGGCAGACTGGCACAGCACCAGGCTACTAATCACTGGAATAAAACAGTTGGATGTTTTTACATCTCCTCGAGTATTTTGGAGCAAGCCTAACTCTTGGATGCCCTTCTTGGCTCAATCTCAAACTGGCCACAGCCTGGCATAGAAAACTGCCTCTGCAGTGACTTTGCAAACAAAAAAACTACCAAAAACATGCAAGAAGGCCTGTCCCTCTTCCAAGGAGATTCTGGCTCCATTGCTGATGTCCCAAACATATAAAAGCATCTTTTGGGTTTAGAAAAGGCCCCATGGGCCCCCCCAGCCCTGGTGCAAATGCATAGAGGTTAAACACAGCAAGGGAAGAGTGCAAGCCCTCTTCCAACTGAACGAAAGAGGAGCCTCCAAATGTGCGAAAACAGGAAGGAAAATTAAAAGGGGAAAGCAAATAGGGTATGAGAGCAAAGAAGAAAACAGCAGGAAGACCCTGGAGGAGCGAGAGATGACCTTTGATATCAAGCTTCCTCATCTGTTGCCATAAAGAGCTACCAGAATAGCTGGGGCTTGCTTCAATTTACTGTCTCACACAAGAACTGGAGAAGCAATCAAAAGCTGGTTTGGTTTTCTCAGTGCAGAGAAAAATAAAAATGTGGCAAAAACAGTTTCAGGCAAAATAAAGTGTTCTCGGCAGTCCCAGACTGAACCTCTATTTTGTTTTCATTCCTGGGACTTCTTTAAAAATAAAAGCTCATTTTGACATGAAAAATTAATGTGTTCCCCTTTGAAACAAACAAAATTTCACTTTTAATTGCTACATTATTAACTTGGTCTTGCTGTTTGCTGAAAGTAATCTGAATTTGTGAGTAATTTGTTTTGCTTCTCATGCTGAAAGCTCCTTGTAGGAAAAAGTTCATTTTAAAAAATTGCTCAGCTATCACTAAATGTACATGATTTGTATCAGAAAGGTGCAAGGCAGAATTTGCTTGTGCCTTGGAGAGTTCTATTCAAATTAAATAATTGGTTTGAATTTCTGAGGTCAAATTGCCAGGAGTTACAGTTTTTATTCTATTGCTGGTCATACACCAGCTGGTGCAGCCGTGGTTCATCGGGGAACCTGCAGGATATGTCCCCGTCATGGCTCAGCAGCGTGGGGCGTTGGGGGCGGCAAAGGATTTAAGCCTCCTTTTAAAGACGTGTAGATGTGGCGCTTGGGGACATGGGTTAGTGGTGGCCTTGGCAGTGCTGGGTTAACGGTTGGACTCGATGGTCTTAAAGGTCTTTTCCAACCTAAACAATTCTATGATTAAATGTTGCTGAATGTAATCATTCTGCTATTAGGGGAGAAAAAAGGCAAGACCAAACTCCACCTATTCTCTCAGTTCAACCAAGACCCAACCAAAAGCAAGATGACCATGGAATGACATCATGCAAGCGATTTCCAGTTGGGCTTGCTGGGTATTTTGGAGGAATTCTTTGCTATCCATGTTTGCTAGAACTGCATTTACCTTCAGCCACCCTCTCTCCTCTCCAGGTTTTGAAATGCCAAGACCTAAAACCTGCTCAGCTCCTCCAAGGACTGCACCTTCCTCCTCCTCCTCTCCAGACCACCTTCCACGGAAAACTGCTCCCTCTGGGCTCTGCCCACGGGACAGACCACATGTCCTGAGCCACAGCAGAATTTCCTCAGCCAATGGTCAGGTGGACAGTGAGGATTTAGAGAGACTCCAGGGCAGGGAACGGCAGCGATGGTGTGTACAGCAAGAAGAACAAAGCAGGTCCATAATCCACCAGCATCAGATGCTGTTCTACCACTGAGAAACTAGAGTTAGGAACAAGAAAGAAAAAGAAAAAAGTGGTGAATATGAGTGAAACCGAAGCAGGGAGCTGACTTTTAGGGTTTCACAAACTTTTCTGCTCACGATGTCAGGCTTCACCTGGCTGGAGAAGGGTGAACCCCCAGAACTGCTGCTCTAGATGCCAGAATACACACGGGTTTTTCTCCTGCAGTCAGGACCGGGCAAGCCCACTCCAAATACACATATGATTTGCACACAGTAGTTTCATGTGCATCTTTATACAAAACACATTGCAGAGAAATCACTGACAAGGTCTTATATAGCTGAAATAAGACAAAAAGTAAGTTTTGTTGACAGTCATTGGGAAGAACCACCTACAACCATGTATCTTAAGTATCTTACAAAAGAGGAAGGGAAAAGAACTGAAGCACAGAAAAGCAGAGCGGCTAATATTGGGCAATTATGAGAAAAGGGAACAATGGGAAAACAAACATTTGCTGGGCCCTTATTATGTAAAGATTGCACTTTAAACTTGCCCATCTCCCTGCTTAGGCCTATTTGCAATCCTGAAGACTTGCCTGACATGAATCAGATCACTGTAAATGGAAAGATTAGTTACTCGGCTCATACACAAGCTGCCTCCCCAGTGCACGAGAAGTTTCTCGCTACCAGTTTCGTTTCCCACATGCGATTTTTTCCCTCCTGTTCTCCTGGTATCAGGTTTGCAGGTGCAGGACCAGAGGGCACAGGCTTTGCACAAATCTCTCGCTTCCTGACTCAACACAGACATGCAAGAAACAGGTATCAGAGACTTGTTGAAAGACCATGGTTTCACAGTTTCATTACACTTTCAATTAATTTCTGTGTCATTCACCAGCTGCCACAATCACTGACCAGCGTACAACGCTCCCCGACAGCTCCACCGCACCCCCGACACCCACCTCCGGCTCCCACCACCCCCCTGACGCTGACCAAGAGCCAAGTGGCTCCTCTCGGTACGTCTCCACGCTTTGCTAGCGATATGGCAGCTCTGCGTGGTGTAAAACGTACCTACAGCTACCTCCTGCGGTGCTCAGCCGAGCACCCCAGTTAAACACGGGCAGGGCAGGGCAGGACAAGGCATTTAGAAGCCGCAATCTTGTGATCTGCAAATTAAAGCTTTGCTTTCGTTGCTCCTCCATCAGTTGGCCTACAAAGGTGTGAGATACCCACAGCACTTCTCCCCAAAATTAAACACAGCCTTTCTCCTTCCCAGCTCAAACACAAACCGGCCATGGGGGTCCCCAATGTCAAAATAACAGATTTCTATGTAGTTTCACGGGCAGAGGATCCAATTTTTGGAAAGTACTCAATTACCCTGTAGGCATCCCATGATGAAGCCAGGTCTCCACAGATGCTCAGAGCTAGAATAGATCAAGGAAGGGTTGAAAGAGTTTTGAAAACTCTTTCCCTACACTCAAGTGACAAAAATCAAAGCTACTGATATGCAGGACTGTCGGGAGCTGGACACAAGGGACACGGCGACTGTTCATTAGCTGTAGCCATGTCTGCTACACCAAGTGAGATTTTATAGCATCAGTTTGAGCGTTAAAATGCACATGCTGGAAAGAAACAAATTAGGATGCGAAAGAACAGCAGTTTTCTGGGATATCAGGGAGTGTCACTGTTTATTAATATTGACTTGTACGTACCGCGCATACAAAACAGTACACAATAAATCCCTTTGACATCTACAGGTGTTGGGGAGTTGTGGCGGATTCGTGTCCAGTCAGGCCCCAGAATGGCTGCTGTCACACAGACCGACAGCTGTCCCCAGCAAGAAAAGGAAATTAAATACAAAAACCTGTTAAATTCTTGTTAAGGATTTAACTGCGTTGACAAAAGGCAGTTCAGGTTCAAGGTTGCCCTTCCATTCCTAAATCCCCCGCTCAGCAGCATACTGCATCCAACATCCAAGCGCACCTCCTGCCATGCCTGGAGGCAAAGGCTGAGCAGAGCACACTTAACTTTGGATTTCTCTGCCCAGTTTAGTTAGCCCCACAACATTGTTGTGATGTTGATTCCATCGTTCCTCACTTGTCTTCCGCTCCCGAGTGTCACAAACTGTTTATTTTCCCCCCCTTGGTACAAAAGCTGCCACAATAACGTTGCTACAGCTTGCAGAGCTCCTTCTGTCTGCCCTTGGACGTGGCTAGCAAGAGCGAGCAAGCTGGAGCCCGACTCCCGCACCCTCAAGGAAGAAGGCTCTTCCCCCAAGGCTCACCCAAAACCATCCAGATTCCCCATTTTTGGTAACAATAAGGCTGCCTTCTGGCACAGCTCTGTGAAGTCCATGCCACCAACACCCTCAGCAGCACTCCTACCAAACAGTCTTCTCTGACACTATTACACATGAAGCGGCCCCGTCCAGCCAGTTAACAGACTCATCTTCCTCCCAACTCTCTTTCTTTGACTTATTTTTCTTCCCCCCACTGAGAAAAGGCATGGCCAAAACCAATTAAGGATTCTTCTGTGGGCAGCTGTCAGAAAAGCTGAGAGAGAAGAGCGAGACACATAAAGCATTCTCCTTCTCTCTACCATTCAGGAGCACTTTCCATCAACATGATAACCCCGACCCCAATTGCAGTTGTCACCGCTCCTCCACCAAACCGGGACTCGGCACGCGGAGGGGGCGGAGGGGAGTCCTTCCACTCTCATGCAACACATCTGAGACCCACACAAACTTTTTGCACTTGCAGAGACTCGAAATGAAACATATTCCCCCCAAAATGACGACAGTGCTGGCTGTACAGAGCAATGCAGCCAGCAAGCAGGAGCAGGGACCACTGCTGGAAGACTGATCATGAGCGAGGACCTGAGCTTTCAGCTTGCCAGCTGAGCAAATACGCCCTGCCAATGTAAAATGAAGAAGCTTCAGAATTTCCAGAGGGAAAAGAAAAAAGAAAATATATTTAAATTGGACAAAAAGAGGTTTGGTTTGCAAATTTGTTGGGTTTTCTGCATTTTTAGATACTAAAGACAAGCAGGTTCAGAAGTAAAACCTTATTTCAGAGTGGCAAAGTCAAAATGTTTCCAGTAGGAAATGTCAGAGTGGAATAATCCATAAAACAGGTTTCCTTTTTCAGGGTTATTTTTTTAAATCAGCTGAGGCGTTCAGGATGAATTCTTAAATAATTCAAAGCACATTGATTGAAATATTCCACCTCATCCTCCTCTTGACGTGCTTCAGGTTACACGTGTAAACAGTGAGCTGCAGCCAGACTCTTATCTGATCTCAAGAAAATATCATCCAAAAGGTGAAGGAGGACCTTGAGCCCAGCCTGGGGAAGGGCAGGACCAGCCCCAGGGGAGCTGCTTCAGCTGGTGCCTCCTTCAGAGAATGGGAACACATCAAAACAGCACCTTAACAGTGGTGACCCTGAGGATGAGGAGGACCAAAAAAAAAAAAAATCTTGCTGTTATGGGAAATAAGAAATTATAACAAAGCAGTGTGCACAAAAAAATAAACCCAATCTTCCTAGTTAAAGCTTATACCGTGGTGAGGGGTATAGGAGAAGGGCCATGCACCTGCATGACTGAGACACATCCATGTACAGACACAGCAAAGGACATCCCCCATCCTCGCCCTGGAAACTACCAGCCCCCATCCTCCACTGCTGTCACACTGCAGCCCCGAGGAGACACCATTAACACTCCGAGCTAGGAAGAATCACCGAGGAAAGCCACTCGCTGCATTGGCCAACCCACTGCTTTGATGCCTGTGCATGGCGCACCCATGACCTGCTCACCATTTGGCTTCAAACAAAGGCCCAATACCTTTTCATACAGGACAGGGAGGGGTTTTCATGGCTAATTTCAACATTCGCCCACCCGCAGGGGAAGCTGGGGGCTCCTGCCAGCCCGCAACGTCTTGGCAATGGCCCAGCAGGGTTTTGGGGCTGGAGCACAGTGAGCACAGACCCTGCTAACTGTTACAGCCAAAACGCTGCCCGTGGGGCCGTGTACAGCCTAACACCGAGACATAAAAGGAACGAGAAATTGAGTAAACCAACTGTTTCGCTTACTGAAATGATCTCTGCCTTTCAAGAGTCAATGACACGAGCGACTTAGGAAGAGCTGCCTCACTGTAAACCTGTCTCCATCCATGCAGTGGCCTACGTTTGACAATATTTCAACCAGGGACGCTAATTCAAGTCTATAGTTCAGTGGTTCCCTCAAGAGATGACAGAGAAATGCTGAAATTATTGGTATCTGTCTCTGGTACAGGAGATTCCCTATCAGCTGCATAATGCACCATCTCACCAAACATGAAGAAATTGGCCACCTTTGATCTGGTCAAAGAAATAAAGAAGCGGAATATGTTTCACCACACTTTTTAACATGTTCCAATTTTCTTTCCCCCCAAAGCTGCGCCCGTACGCAGATTTCTAAGTCGAGACTTGAAAGGGCAGTCATTTTTATAGCAATGCCAACGAAAGATCTAACAGTAACTTACATTTCTGATGACTAAAGCAGAGCTATTTCAAGGGCAACTGAGGAACATAATCAGGAAGGAATGAGTCCCAGGCTGTCTTAAGTAGAAGGCATTTAGTAAAGAAAACAGCCCTAACTAGAGCTGCAATGAAATGTTTTCCTTCATTTACATCCCAAGAGTGTCTCTTGCTCGCCAGTGGCCACACTCCACACGCAGCGCGACCCAGCTCAGAGCAGAACCGCTCCTGGCAGCCCTAACAAACAGGCGTCGTTAACACAAAGCTCTGGCTGGGAGAAGCAATGGCCCCAAACTCCAGACCTCCCAGCTCCCGCTATCTTGCGCTGTTAGAAGAGGAGGGAGGAACGGCCTATCCAATTCCTGTTACATCAGCTCTGGGTAAGAAAAATTGTATTGCTGCATCTAAACCAAATGTGTTCTCAGCACAAGACAGACGTGGATCTGTTGGAGCGGGGCCAGAGAAGGCCACAGAGATGATCCGAGGGCTGGAGCCCCTCTGCTATGGAGACAGGCTGAGAGAGTTGGGGGTGTTCAGCCTGGAGAAGAGAAGGCTCCGGGGAGACCTTATTGCGGCCTTCCAGTCCCTGAAGAGGCTTGTAGGAAAGATGGGGACAGACTTTTTAGCAGGGCCTGCTGTGACAGGACAAGGGGGGATGGTTTTAAACTAAAGGAGGGGAGATTCAGACTAGACAGAAGGAAGAAGTTTTTCACGCTGAGGGTGGTGAAGCACTGGCACAGGTTGCCCAGAGAGGTGGGAGATGCCCCATCCCTGGAAACCTTCCAGGTCAGGCTGGACGGGGCTCTGGGCAACCTGATCTAGTTGGGGATGTCCCTGCTCATGGCAGGGGGTTGGACTGGATGGCTTCGAAAGGTCCCTTCCCACCCAAACTGTTCTGTGATTCTATGAACTACAGAAAAGAGCCTAATCCAAAATCCAAACTCAGCTCAGAGTCCGTGACAGCCAATGAAATCCAAGATTACAGGATGTTCACACAGTTTTCTTTCCCTGTCTCTGATCCAAACCTTTGTGTTTTGCCACAGAAGAGCTAGGAGCCACAGAGGTTCGTCTTCTGCAGCTTCTTGTTCTGTTTTTCCTTCGAGAAGGAGACACCTTGCTCCCTCTTTCTTTCTGGGGACTTCAAGGAAAGCCAACTATTCATTTTGCATCACTGCATCTCTATAATAGGTTTAGTAACAGCTTATGGTTACAATCCTCCCAGGCATTGCTGTATTCATACAGAGAGGACACGACTCCTTTAGGAGCTGCACCTGCAGAAAACGGGATAGACAACAGGAACCCACTCCTTTCCCCTCCCCAGCCATCCCACAGGTCACCGGAGCCATCTCAAGCTCACCCGCAGCTCTAAGCGGACAGAGTAAGGCATCAGCAACCCAATTTGGTCCACATAAGGTGATGTACATCTACTGCTCCTCCCAGTGCCTCCTTCTGCTATGCTGGGGGGCTGAAGGAAGGATTTAGGGGAGACCGATTGCCCATACACCATTCCTCCCACAAGCACTACTCAAAAATATGTCATTGACTGCTATCATTGGGCAGATTTGCTTCTTCTGGAGTTACATTATGGGATGCTGGACTTTTACATCTGGAGGTTACCAGCTGAAACCTAAGACCTTTGAAATTTCTGTAATAATACTTAACATCTAGTACCTGTCTAGGACATGCAGAACTCCACAAGACACGAGTCTCAAACTTTCAACCTCTCTTGCCTTTCTGGTATATTCCAGCTGAAATAAACCACAAAGTACTCTAAAAAGTTCCTTTCTCACATTCTGCCAATCCGACAATACATCCTCATTCCCACTTCTGTCAGAGAAAGCCTCCTCATGTCATCTACCATACGGGAAAAATCAACACGAGGACCCAGAGTGGAGGGAATTCACAACCAGGGCACTCACAATCCATCAGCACAGCTCAGATATCAGCAAATAATCGTCAAACATCAACAAATATTTTCTTAGTGCGAGTCTGCTGACTACTTGTCAGACTGAGAAAACATCAAAGCTCAATTGCAATTCATTTGGAACAGGACTTGCAGTACATATTGAAAAAGTCTAGAAAGGGTGTATGTGTATGTGTGTGCGCATACGCCTGTATATATATATATAAAAATAATAACTATATATAAAAAGCACGCTTGCTGAAAACATGCCTGCAGCTGCATTTTACAGATAACAGAATCTGGCTGAAATGTGGGAGTCAAACAGTCATTAAAATCAAGAGAAGTCAAGTAAAAAACACACCCAGCAGATGTGTAAGGAAATTACAACATGGAAACACATCCCTCAGAGGAGGAGGATGGGTGAAATTGTTGAAGGTAAAAATGCAGACACTCATCATGTGCTTTTTTTAGCCCTGTATATAAACCTCAAACACAAGAGAAGAAAAAACAATCCAAGGTGGCAAAGAAAATGTAACTGAGGAGCTCAGGGGAGAACTGCAGTTATGGGCTACTGGTATCTTCACGACATTTTCTCCAATCAACTCCACAAACGAGATGCACATTATCACTGCAATTAAACCGCTTTTCCATATTTCATTCAAACCATTTTTCCGCAAAACGTACGCTCTATGGGGATGCCTGAGGATACACTCAATTAAAAGAAAAATAACCACACACAATCACCATCAGCAATTATCAGAGTATCTCCTTCTTCCGAGTCCCATTAGCAGTGTGCTAGCTGCTGCTCACACAACATATCCAGGTCTACAATTTTGAAGCGTAGGGGTCTAAAACCTATTGATTTGATGAGTTTAGTGGGAGTTAGGTACTTGCATACCCTGGTGGGCACCACCCAAATGGTCTCAATTCCCAGGAACTGCTGGGGACATGAACAGTGTTCAGGTTTCTAGAGGAGCTGCTCTCTTGCTTTCAGTCAAGAGTTTCTTGGAAAACCCTATTCATTTTCCTTGACCAATTGTGTCAGAAATAAAACCTTTTAACTAAAAATAACTGGGCTGGACTACTTGCTAATTTTAGAGGGTACATTTGTGGAGACGTAATAAAAAGATCAGTAAGCAGCACAAGTGTGCTTCACTCATGCTAATAACTGAGTAGAACATTACACAGAATGACAACCATGAAATCCTCCAACCACCTTTATCTAGCACACAACCTGCTCTCCAGATAACATATATTCATTTACAGCTCAAAATATCCACTGCTATGCACGATCTTTGCATGAAAATGAAAGTCAATTTGTCAACATTACAGGAATTTTTTATGACTTCACCGGAACTATACTTCTAGCAAGCGTTCCCCTTGCGGTACACCTAGGGCCAGCTGCAGAGGATGCAGTGTTACGGTGCTACAGAAACCACCAACTGAAATGATGCCCATCCCTTCCATTTTATGGGCAGAGGATGGTCCTCCCATGTTCTGCACCTGCTCTCAACCATCTCATATGCTTTATGTGTTGACCAAAAGTCTGCAGTGAAGAGACCACACCTGGTGAGTCTGTCCATTGGAAGGTTTTGTTGTTGAATTCAGCTGAGCTACGGTTTCACCAGGGATGCTGCAAATCTGTCTTCAGGGACCAGACAGCCACCAGTCTATATCTTCTGATCATCCCCAAGTGCTGAATGCTTTATTTAAAACATCAGGAGAGAGGATTTCTGGTGGGCTCTTGTGAAGTGCTCCAGGAACATCTCCCAGACCCATGGCTCACAAGGGCAAGCTGGGCACCAACTGGGAGTCCCGCAGCCACAGTTGGCTTCTCTTCAGCAAGGACCTACATTCACACCATCACTACCCCCTCCATTAAATCCCTTCTAGGTCAGAACTGGTTCCCACCTGGCCGGCTTGAACAGCAAAGAGGCTGGGGTCATCAGAAAGAAGACAACAGACAATCCCGCTGGCATTAGTTGGGAAGCAGAGCTGAACGTCTTGTTTGTCAGTTGAGGTCACCCGTGCCCTTGAGGTTGCAACCCACACTGCAATTTGACAGAATAGCCTGTTCCATTTCCTTTTAATAGATTTTATTTAAGAAAGGATGAGCAAGCAAATGTGCGCTAAGCAAGCACGTTTTCAACCCAATTCAAGATAGAACAGAATGATGATCAAGTTGTGGTCATAACTGAGACCGAAACCAGTTTTAAATAGCTCTAAATCATCAAACCACCAAATTAACACAACACAAACTGAGTTATGAGGTTGAAAGTTAAAAGAAGTTATTCAACATTGGTCTTGCTGTGGGAGCGTGCAAGAGAGGAAACAGAGCTGGTAAATCTGAGACGTGGTGAAAGGACTCCGCCGCGGAGGAGGCTGTTGTGCCTTCAGCACACAACACGAGACCACCAGCAAAAATTACTGTGTTGAAATGCCTTCAGACTTACTGAAACACTTTCTAAAAATGCATTTTTTCCAGGGCAGTTATTCCAGACATCTCACTATTTCAACTAAATATCCTTTTAATAGTTTTGTTTGGGTTTTTTTTTAACTAAGAAAAAAAACCACATTACACAACCACCCTTGAACTCAAGTTTCTAGGCGTTTGATGGGCGTAATGACTTAATCATGAGATAGACTTAAAATTCTCCCAGGCACAAATGAAGTTTGCCATATTCCTTATGCTGGAAAACAGTGAATAAGTTCAGTCCATCTGCCCCCCCGATGGGGCTAAGGCAAACTCCCAAAATGTCAATAAAATTATTTATAGAAAAAAAACTCAGTGAAAATAGGAACTATCTAAAAAATAAATCAGCCTCTCAACGAGCTGTAGCTCCTAATTTGGTAAGATGCCTTGCCAGGCTGAGATCCAACCAATTTTTGTGTCCTTTAGAGAGACAACCTTGGCTGGAAGCAAAGCAACCTCAGCACCAGCCTCAGCCGTAGCTCTGACCTGCTGTCATGGCCCCAGACACGCGCCTTCACCCCAGTTTTCCTCCTCTGCCAAATGGAAATTATCCCGAATTTCCTCTTTAAAACACTTTGACGTCTGCAGACGAATCGTGCTGCAGTACCACAATACTGCTGTATTTATCACTGCGCTGGATGGATCCTGCTCCTGAAATCCTTCACGTTTTCCAGTATAAGATGGCATTTCAGGTGTCAGACAGGCCGGACCCTCTGTGCCCCTACCCATAAATACAGAGGGGTCTCCAAAACGAGCACATTGAGCCTTGCCCACGTCAAATACCAAAGCCTCCCGCGAAGAGGCACGTCCTGCGATGACTCCCGACTTCTGCTGTCTCCAGCATCCTCCGCTCAAGGCTCCAACTCCCAGCAAGCCCAAGCTCAGGAAGAGATACTTGCAGCGTCATTAACTCTACCAAAAAATACCTGCAGAAAATGTCATTATCATGGCACAGCAGCACCAGGGAACAAAAGGCTAAAAAAGAAAAAAGAAAAAATAATCCTCCCGTTCCTGGGCCTAAAGGAGACTATTATACATAAAACCATGTGCTTTTAAACTGTGTTTGTATTTATATGGGTAATTAAAAGCAAGAGCACACAAGCAGCCTCCCAGCAGTCTAACGCCGGGACAGGTTTCCCTTCGCCCTCCCCAGCCAGGCTACGGCTGAGCAGCCATGAGCTGACATTTTATTAACAGCTCCATTAAAATAAGCGGGAGTGCATCCAAGCAAACAATCCCCAATCAATAGCAGAGTTTAAATTAAGACCTCAGCCGAGGCGGAGAGGTGGGGCAGGGCTGAAAGGCAGCCAAGGCAGCGTGGCACGCGGGTGACATCCCTGCCCAGGGGCTGTGCCTGACTCACATCTCTGCTCCGAGCCAAGGAAAAGTTATTTAAAAAAAAAATAAAAGTAGCCCAGAAACCCACCCCAACATGCTGTGGAGGAACCATCACCGTGGCGCAGCAGCGCGGAGCAGGGCGATGGATGCAGTCAGTGCACGAGCTCTCGGGCACGATCCTGGCTCTGCTCGAGGCAGCGGCAGCGTTCCCATTCACGCCGTTGGGGCCAGAGCTTCACCTGCTGCGCTTTAAAGGATGGGAATGGCACAGAGGGGTGGCCACCTTCACCTGCTGTGCTTTAAAAGATGGAAATGGTGCCAAGGGGTGGCCACCTTCACCTGCTGCGCTCTGAAGGATGGGAACGGCGCAGAGGGGCGGCCAGCTTCGGGAGCAATGCTTCACCCGTTCGCTCTGCGCACAGCATGTGCATCCCCTTCGCATCGCCCTCGGCTGCCCCCTCCGTTCCCAAAGTATTTGCAGCAGCCAGAAAAGCGTCAGGACAGTTTCCTACGCAGCTCCAAGAGCCTCGAACTGCCGTCCTCACGGCACAAGTTGCTGCTCCAGCCAACGTCGCTGTCTCCCCGTGTCACTCGCAGAGCTGCGTCCAGGAGGCGCAGCACGGGAAAGGGCTGCATCTGCCCTCCCCGAGGGGGATGTACAAAACACCTTCGATCTGCGAGCTGCATGAACTGTTCCAGTGGCAAAACGTTTGCTCTTCAGGGGTATGTTTATGACGCGAGCAATCAGATACAAATCATCTCTCGCAGGGACAGTTCCGCGACGCACGGAAAAGTAGTGGATTCCTCCCACGAGCAGGGAAATCACGCTGAAGCCGTTTGTGGCTGAAACGGCCCCAAATCCAGCTCTCCTTCCCCTCCCGCTGCCCCGTGCCCCAGCAAAATGAGTAAACCCAACCTCACAGCAGCATCCTGAGGATAAAACCCATACACAGCTGTCCGAAGGTCAGGTCCTGGGGATGATGGATGCACCCAAGGGCATGGTTTGGGATAGCTGGTTTTGCTCCTCAGGTACAGTAATTGCTCTCACCCTATCCTCCATCTTCACGTGTAGCTCAAAAAAAAAGGCATCATTAAACATTAAAAGTTAACTCCAGTCCTGTGAACATGCTCAGGTAGCAACGGGCTAACAGGAATAGCATTTCCAAGCACTTTGTGCCCCCTGTCAGCTACAAAGGCGTTTGCTCCTGCCTCAAAGCACGACCCGGATGCAATCGAATGGACATTCACCGCCAGTAAAAGGGACAGTGGGGAGGTAATTCAAAATATTTTGGATTTCACTACATTTTGCAATAGTGTCAAGGTGCTATAGCACACTGCGTACCCACGCTGGGCCAAAGCTGACTTCATCAACACGCCCAGGGTCATTTGCTAAAGCAGACCAGGACTAGGACATCTGAAAGGGCACGCGCCCTTGTGAATTACGATTGATTAGCACTTCACCAAATTAAAAGCAAACCAAAATAAAAACCCGGATCATTAACTAATTTGCTGTTAGAGTAAATCAAGCTGTGCCACATTATACTGCTGCTTTAGCAAAGAAGAACAGGGATTTCTAAAGAAACAGCCCCACACGCAGAGAGAGCACGCACGCTCAGTCCACCAGCCCACCGGCGTTTGTTTTATCCTTTTGCTAAAAAGCCCCAAGTCCCAGTTTGCATCTGCAACATTCATTAATCATCTTCTACTGACTTCGTTCAACAGAACGTTAAACGATTAAAACTTCGGCATTGCTCTTTTAAACACCGAGGCATCCTTTTCATCTGCCGAGGATGAACAGTTTTGCTGCCAACTAAAGTTAAACAAAGCAACGGGAAGATTTTTAGGTAGGCAGAATATAATGGTCCGTGCTGGATTTTGGCCAAATTACCAGAAGCGACCCCACCGCATTTCTAAATTGCCATCTGGTCCCACAATGAGAACAGCACACTGATCTTCCAGGCCGGAGTAAAAGGGATGGCACACAGCCTGCGCTTAACTCGCAATTACGTTTTCAGTGGGTAACGAAGCATTACTGCAAACGTAAGCACCCACGCTCCTTGTCTTGGCAATGAAGAGAGGGAGAAGTGCCTCTTAAGAGGGTCTCCAGGGGAAAACCCCATTAGAGAGGGATGGCTTTCAGAGGCATCCTTTCACTGACTTAGAGATGGTGACTCTACCAGCTGAAGGTGAAGAGGTTGGTTGGTCAGCTGGGGTTGGACCTCTCGTTGTCTCAGCTGGCCATGACAGAGGTTAGCGGTGGCAGGGACTCCAAGCCGGCTGGCTCCGATGGAGACATCTCAAGTTAGATGGGACAGATGAAGCTTAAATACTTAAGCACACAAAAATCCTGGAGGATTACTGGAGTAAACTCTGGATGGACATCAATCTCATGGAAGTTTTCTGCATGGAGTACCTTCATATTTATACTAAATACACACTAACTCACAGCAAAGCTACACAGCCTACCCATAACGACACATTTTCTCTTTCCTGCAACCCCTGTAGACCCTACCTGGTCTGGAGCAGAGCTTTCTGCCCCTCCCACAGAGCTCAGCAGCCACACCAGAAGTAGCACAGCTCCAACAAGGGCTTCCCAAGCAGAGCCAAAGCTGCTGAGAAAGCCACCACCAGCTTCGGCTGGCAGCACAGAGGTGCGGTGAAAACCTGGCTGTCAGCAACGCCCGCAGCCCTGCACTGAGCACAAAGAAGGTGCTGATCCAGATGAAGAAAACATTTTGGCTTTTTCCAAGATCAGCATGCTAAATATTTCCCTTTTTTTTTTTTTTGTCAGCAGTGTCAGTGAAGTTGCAGGTTCACAGAGGCAGAAGGTGAGAAAAGCCCTCTGGGTGTGTATTCCCCCACCTTAGTAGTGCTGACGTGCAGGTTTGGGGCAATCACTTAACGAACCACACCGCTCGCTTTTGCTTGTACCGACATTGCAGCCACACAGCCCATCGCACCAAGATTTTAGTACCTGATCAGAACAGAGAGACACCCCCAGCCTTGAAACACAGCCCATCACGTTCGAAACAGGTTTTTGCTTTGCCTTGGAAATGAAACAAAAGTGTCCCCATTTCTTCCTTCAGCAGCTTCCAAACCGAGGGGAGTATCGAATGGGAACATAATGCCGCCACCGAAACATTTACTCCCCTGAAAACAACCTTCATGCAGTGGAACTGACAATGTTTTTCAGCAACACTCGAAGACAAGCCAAGGACAGATTAAAAAAAGATGCAACAGTCTATTTTTTGTTTTCTCTCCCTCCAGTAGAAAACAATACTTTCAAATGTAAAATATCTACTTCACTAACTTTGTTATACAAAGCATATTTGGGAAGAAACACGTTATTATCATTTCAAACCAGAGGAAGTGCAAAGCCTGGGTTATTAGAAGATGTGATCGAAGGTTTGCAAATGCTACAACATACAGAAAGCACTTTTATAGCAAAAATAATTACACAACATACGCTGAGAGGAATGGCAAGCATATAGAATAGTTAATATCCTAAATATACATGGGAACCACACAGCAAGAATGAGTCCCTGGGACCCTCTGCTTAAGATACGTTCCTGCAAAAGCACCTACACCTGGGCTGCTTGGTACTGCCAACCAAGAGGCTGAACCTACCATGGCTGCTTCCAGCCAACATTCCGCATTTGGAGATGAGCAGAGGGATTTGCATCCCACATCAGCAGTTGTCAGCGTGCCGGCAAAGCCTGAGGAGCCTAGCCGTTGGATTCAGGTGCTACAGAGGGGCACAGAGGAGATGGTTCAGTTTGCCAGCAGTACATCTACCACTGATCAAGAAGGTACCAAAATGATCTCTCCAAAGCAAGTATTTTTCTCACTTGCTGCATGAAAGACACCATTGCACCCTCCCCTACCCTCTTTGATGGCGATTAGAGAGGCGGTCCTGGGGCACTCGGGCTGGTATCAAACCTCTGCACCCACAGCCACTTGTTCAAGAGCTCCCACACCAGTTCTCTGGCTAAGTCCACGACGTGCATCGTGACTACCAGCTCCAGCAACGTCTGTGCTAACGCATTTCATGGCAGCCATCTCTTTCCTTCTTGCACAGACCAGGTCCACACAGTTCATCTGCCTTTTCCTCCAGTGTTTCTCAAATAACTTGATGACTGACCGGCTCTGGGTACTATCTCAGGAGACCTCAGCAGAGCATTGTGCAAGTCTCCTATGGAAAGGATTTGGATCCAGCATTGACATATAGCATCATCCCCAAGTCTGTCACACAACGGCACGTGCTTCACCTCAACCATATGTGCCTGCCAGCTCCCTGGTGTTGTTCAAATGGTTGGACGTGAACCAAACCCTCAGCATGATTCATCCATGAAAGTCCTAAAATGTGCAAATCAAAGACATCCCACCCCTCACGCTCTGACAGATCAGCAGCTCTGACCTGGGAAGCCACAGTCGCCCCTTGCAGCCGTGTGGCACAGCACGTCCCACGGTTCCCCGCACAGCCCACGGACCTTTCCTGGGTTGTAACACCCATCACATCAGCAGCCTGGAGGGCTCGACGCCCGAGGCACGAGGGTGGCTACAGACAGCGACTCTGACAACTGTGGTCTCCAAAACCAGCTCAACGCCCCTCCCAAGGGGCGCCCACTATGCTTGCAAGGCTGAAGGGACAGCAGAACACGTCTTACCGGGGAGTAACGAACACAAGACTAGAAACAATTTATGTTGCTCCAATAAAACATCGCATAAAGGCACCCCTCCTGCTCGAGGTAAGAGGGTCAGCTTCTCCAGCCCTGCCTTTGCCGGAGCAGTTATGATGCAAACGAGCTTTCGATGCAGCGGGCAGCCCGCGGCGGGAAGAGGGCTGCTACAAGGGCGCGAGGGCAGCGTAGTTGTGAGGGTGCACAACTACAGCAGACCTGCTGCTGTAGCTCAAGTCAGCAGGAGGTTTCTCTAGCCCTTTTCCTACCACAGGAGCGTGGAAACACTCCTTTCGGGAAACTTCTTCCTCCTGCGCAACTCCAGGCTTTCTCACTCAAGCTGCGCAGACGAGCCAAGGACAAGGGAGCTTTAAACCACCTCCGCAAGAAGGATCCTCTCCCCCATCCATCCTCATCAGTGCTCATTAATCCAAAGCCATCTGCACAGAGGGCTGTGGTGCTGCCACAGATGAGCAGATGCCACCAGCCAGCCTGGGAGCTGCAAACACATGCTCAGGGAAGAACGAAGCTGTGGTTGGGTTCAGCGCTGCTGCCTTGCTGCTGCCAGCAGCAGAGGAGGCAGCTCGGCACCAGCAGATGAGACGCAGGCAGCTTCCCACGGGCACTACGCGCCCCGCCGGGGAGCTCAGCATCCCCGAGGAAGCAAGCCTTCCCCGGCAGCGGCACGTGTCCCTGCGCACGCCGCAGAGCGAGCTCCGGTGCTCCATGAGCATCCCTGGAGCCACCCCACCATGGAGGAAAAGGGGAT
Organism: Phoenicopterus ruber ruber; assembly: GCA_009819775.1. Classification (NCBI taxonomy): domain Eukaryota; kingdom Metazoa; phylum Chordata; class Aves; order Phoenicopteriformes; family Phoenicopteridae; genus Phoenicopterus; species Phoenicopterus ruber. The sequence continues at coordinate 2,357,517 of CM020219.1, forward strand.
TTTCCCCGATTGCCCGTACCCAGCAGACTGAGCTTTTTGGGGCAGAGACTGGGCCCAGCGCAACGTCACCAGAGCAAATTAGAGAATAAAGTATGGTCACAACGGAAGAAGTTACCAAAATACAGAGAAAACTTGATTTGGAGGAAGATGTCCTCCTCATGGACATCTCTAGCCAGGCAGAGCTCAGCCACTGCACAGCAACGTGCCACACGAGTGTATAAATTCATCACGGGCAGATGGCTGGTTTGACTAAACCAGCCTTAGTTTACACTGGAGCTGATCCATCCGTCCCGTGCCAGAGAGTTATGGCTCATGCGGAATTCAGCTTCGCTACGCCATAAATTTCAGGAGAGGGAATCTCAGGAGGGTAACCATCGCTTTTCAACACATTCCCTGTGCGCGAGCAATGGGCAGGAGTACAGCGTACGGCTGGAAAGCAGCTGGGCAGAGGACAACACGCAGAAGGCTACCAAGGATGGCAGGCAGAGGACGCGCAGGCAGCCAGAGCTCAACGCAACAGGGAGGGACCACGATTAAGCCGATGCCTTTGAAACGTACCTCTCACGCTATTACAGAGCTCAGGGTTTGCTTATATACCTGCCATTTGCAATTTAAATCACAGCACTCAGCTATGCAAATCCGCTTTTAAAAGAGGCAAGAGATAAACAAGTGTTACGGGGGCTCTCGCAGAGCGTCTTGAGGCTTTGATAGTATATTTTTAAGTGCATGCAAATAGGAGTATAAATGATGCGGTGAGTGTGCATATAAAGGTACGTATGATGCAGGTCTTGTTTGCACCTCCATTTTCTCACTGTTTCACTGCCTGGGTGCTCCATAATGGTTGTGTAAAGCGATCTGTGTACAGCCACATGCAAAACAGAGCTCGTAACAAATAAGTCTTTTTTTAATTTACAATGATCACTTACAAATATACACGATTTCAATGGCATGCATCCACATGAGTCATTTTTATTCAGTCTCTCTCCTAGCCCCAGTTTAATTTCATTTTCCAGAAATTTGAATAAACACAGTCCGCTGATTTCAAGAATGACAGCGCTGGGGAAAAACCTTCATAAAAAGAAACCTAGTAACTTTTTCCATATTTTTTGAACCACTCCATCACATTCCTGCTGGACCACAGAAACCCGGCAGAGACGAGCAACCCCCAGCCTTCAGACACACACAGCAACTACCTGGAAAGACGCAGCTGTGGACGGAACCAAAGCGCGCGTGCACGATGAACGGTTCCTGCAGCATCGCAAACCCTCTGTCGATACTTAGTGCACTAAACAGTTGCTCGGGAGTATTTGTCAGCACTCCAGTGTCCTCCGTTTAGCAGGGATGGACAGGGAGGGGTGTCTCTAGGGGACGCCCCTCACCTCCTCCCGCTTCCAGCCCTGGGTGGTTTCGCAGTATTGTCTTGTGCTTATCCCAGACATCGCTAGTAGCCAATGTCAGTTTTGGGTAAAAGCCATGTTTGGAGGAAAATTACTGCCTGCATTAGGGAAAAGAAGGGAAGATCACACTAGCAGGTTGTTTGGGGGTTTTCCCCACTAGCCCTTCTCTGGAGTTAGGTAAAAAGTTGCCCTTCCAGAGCCAGCCCAGGGAAGATCACGAAGGGATCCCACTTGGGTCCGAGTTACAGCTTGGGCTTCATTTCTAAAGCACGTGGTCCTCCGGTTTCTGGTGTTACCTGACCGTGACTGCCTGGGCTCACCGTTAATGACTGCTTTCGTGATACGGTGTCGGAAACAACCCGGGAAAGGCGCTTTTAACTTCCCGTGCTACACACCAACAACTTCTGGCTGTTACAGAGTCCCGGCGTTTCTCAGTGTCCCTTACCCGCTCCCATTTCCAATACGCCATTCAGGCTTCCAGTTACAATCAACTTTGATATTAGAAACTCATTTCCACAGCCTGACCAATACCCCGTGGCCAGTGTGCCCAACGCACCCCCGAGCCCCCACGGCCGGGACACGCTCAGCCTTGCCAGGGACAGACCTTTCCACGGCCACAGCCCCACTCCTCACCCCGTGACACCCAAACGGCAGCCACCGACCCGCAGCAGGGCTGAGAAGCAGCAGAGGCTGCGACATGATGAGTATCCCAGATTATTCCGAACCTCCTCTCATTATCCCAGCCGTTAGCAATTGCTGGACCAGCAGACCAGTCTGCCCATCTAACCACCTGAAGACATGGCAAAAGATGACATTATTCCTGCATTTAGAATTAAAAACCCCCACTCGTTAATCCAGCAATATATTTTAGCGGAGACACAAATGTTTTAATTATCCTAATGAGGCTGGGAGCCATTTTACAAGATGCGCACATTGGGTTTTGTGTTCCTTTGGATTGGGCTTCGTGCTTTTGAAGTGGAAATTTCGCAGCTCTTGCTAGGTTGCTGTTTCCAGCTCCCCATCCCCAGGGAACCGCTCTGGGAGAGCGCCGAGCCCGCTCAGAGCTGTCAGCGCTGGCAAAGCGCACGGCCAGGAAGGCCATCGCATTAATGAGTATGGGGAGCGAGACGGCATCTGCTTTCCACCACATAAAACGAAGAGAACAACCAAAATCCTACCTTGGAAAAAGGCTCCCAGGTTCTTAGGGAACCATCAGTGTCACCCTGCCAGACCCCAGGCTGGGGACACGTTAGGTACTGAAGCCACCTCTGACTGCATTTAACACCCAAACCCTACTGAGGAGCAGGAGAGCACCTACGGAAAAGCCGATTTCAGAGATTTAAAATGCATTTCTGGCACTAACGTGATGGGCTGGAGACAGTTTCCGCTACAAACCGTAAAATCCATAAAAATTAATTTTTGTTTCTAGAGGAAACAAAAAACGCTTGCCGGGCAGGGCAACCATTTCAATTCATACCGTTCTATATACACACGGAGATTAGACGAGATTACAGGGGGTGGCTGCGGATACGCAGAGGGATAACCTAAGGGGACTTGGGAGCGTTTACTCCTTCAGACATTAAACCAATGCCACTCGCTTAGACGGTAGCCATCAAAGCATGTGTTTGTGCACAGGCTGCTGTTAGCTTAGATATAAGGTCTGTGACCTCCAAATGTGTGAAAAAAGTCTTTTGCTGCGTGTGTATTTGTGGTGTACTATGTATACCGAGAATTTGTGTCTCACAGGCGCGGAAGCTGTAGGAATAATATTTAGCAACTGTTATCACAGTGAAAAATAAAATTGAAATCTCAAAATCCCAGCATCTTTAAATGCAAGGACTCGGACCACTAATTGGGTGCTGAATACAAACAAGCGTTCCCATCGCTGGAGTCTGCCAAGTCAACACAAGGAGCAAACAGCCATAGTAACCTAAACCAGCTTCTCGGTGGGGTTCAGAACCACCTGCAGAAGGTCCAACCCAACACACACGAGTCAGCAGGACCTGGCTGAGCCCCTCCTGTTCACAGGACACAGGGACGTGCAGAAACACACACCAGCACCCCATCACCATGCTCAGCCCTGGCGGTGCTGGAGTGGGGGTCCTGCACTGCCCGGACCCGCGAGCAGGCGTGCAACCTCCCCACTGTCTCCCCAGGAGGATCTCACAGCCCTTCTGCCACCATTAGTCCAAGCATTAAAAAAAAATTAGATGATACCAGCTGTTCTGTAGCTCTGATGAATGTTCACACACCCTAAATTAGCAGTTACTTGCCTGGTATTAGTTTTTATTTATTTGTTGTTCTGGGGAATAACATTACCCCCCTGCACGGCTGTCTGCTGACGGATGGTTTTACAGCTGTCGCCAGCAGCAGCGACAACCTAATGCCTCCAAAACCCAGGAAGAAAGGCATAAGGTGTTACATGGGAAAGTTAAGCAGAACCAGAAGTGCAGATGCAGCTCTTGGGAGGTTGCTGGGGTTTTTTTCTCCTCCACAAGTCATTAATGAGCAGCCGGATCCTACGCTGATAAGATGCAGAAATTAGCGGTTGTAGATTCTGAGCAGCATCGTGGTCCTGTGGCGTGTCTGGGTATCGAGGGGCACCCGCAGCCACGCGGCTGGCTGGGTCCTGCCCAACCACCACACCGGTGCCGCCACAATTTATTTCTTGTGCTACTAATGATGCGACAAAGCACGCTGCCTGGATCAAGCACCTCTTTCATTTTCTGCTCAGGTTTAAAATAATAGAGAAACCACCACCAAATGAAGAGAGAAGAATGTATTGAACAATATTCCCGCTCTGTTTGGATGAGTGGGGATCTTGAGAAAGCAATTTATGTTTACCTGGTTAAAGACTATAGTAACATGAAGTTGGAGGGTCTGATCTAAGGCTGCTTGAACAACCCTCCTTCCCCGACTTCTGACTCTTCAGCTGCGCAGCTGGCTGGGACTGCAGGAGGCTTCACACATTGGGAGGGGGTAAGTTCATACATGTGCACACGTGCTATCTCACATTGCAGGGATGCAATTAGAAAAAAAAACAAACAGGGCTTCCACACCACGGAAGAGCAGTGCCACCTCCACCACGCTCCCAGCCCAGCACACTCCCCTAGCAGTAACCAAACCGTGGGTCTGGTCACACCGTGAAGGCACCTCAGCAGCTGCAACCTCAATTACTCACAAATAAATAAAGCATTGCCTACTTCGAGATTTGGCAGCACTGGAGCAAGAGTACAGCTATTCCCTACTATTGGGAATAGGAGGAAACGGCCTCAAGTTGCGCCAGGGGAGGTTTAGGTTGGATATTGGGAACCATTTCTTCCCCGAAAGGGCTGTCAGGCCCTGGCACAGGCTGCCCAGGGCAGTGGTGGAGTCCCCATCCCTGGAGGGATTGAAAAGCCGTGTAGATGTGGCGCTTGGGGACATGGGTTAGTGGTGGCCTTGGCAGTGCTGGGTTAACGGTTGGACTCGATGATCTTGGAGGTCTTTCCAACCAAAATGATTCTATGATTTACCTTACCCATAGCACATAAACAAGTCATCAGCTCAGTTTAAGGGGTAATAACTATTTTAGTTGCATTTCTTCCAGGCATGGAAGTCTTCATCTGCAAAGGGGAAGGACACACAAGCACAGTCAAGAAGAAAGTTGGGGTTTTTTTTTCCCCACTTTTAAACCACATGATATCAGACTGCTGTCCCAACCCATAATCACTGCAGAGGAGGCTGAAGCCACACTGATGATCATGAGTACAACCACACACTTGTGGATCCTTCTCTACCAAACAGAAGTTGCCAACCCCAGCAGCACCCACGACGAAATGGGAAACCTGTTCTTTCCACATGGATACAAGGGCATGCTTCTAAGCAAGGAGAAGGCTCCGCCAGACCTACCTGAAGGGCTAATGCTGGATTCATCATTACTTGCAGTATTGCAGTCAGCATCTGTGGTTGTTCAAACATCTCTGGGCTCATATCAAAGACAACTGGGTCTAGTTCTGACATGCAAGGGCCAAGCGGTGCTGGCCAACGTCTCGTCTGCCGCTGAGAAACAGAGGATGGGAACGCAACATGCCAAGCGGACATGTATATGTCTACATTATCCAGAAAGCTGAATGACAGCTTGGGGTTTTTTTGTCGTTGATGTTGTCACAAGTCAGTCATAGCCACTCAACGCAAAATAAATATACAAAATACCCAGAAATGTTTTGTTTTGGTTTTTTTCCCTAAAGAAAAAGACTAGCCTGTTTATAAATCCTAGATATGGAAGATGTCATCCTAATAAAGCCTGCTCATTTCTTCACACAGCCCTATTTGTATTGCATCTCATCTGAAAGAAACAGTGAAAGCTTTGAGCAAATCAATGGCTATGTCAACCCTGAAACACCGACAGGCCTTCACCCCTGTTCGCTCCCTACAGATAAAAATTCAGTTTTTAACCACCCCCTCCTGCTCCATACCCAGCACAGCCCCCGTGCACACAGCAGCACTTCCCAGTGCAAACCACAGCCTTAAACAGAGACGGGCTGTTTCACGGCCCGAAGCCTCGCTGCTGCTTTCCCCACCAAGACAAATACAGGGTTGCACATTTCCAGGCAGCAAAAACTCATTTGGAACAAGCAATATTCAGATATTTAGTCTTAAATTTGTTCACATGGTCTTGCATTGAATTAAAAGCGTTACGGCTACGCATGAGGTGACAAGATAAGCAGCGAGGACACACCACCGCGTTACTCCAGCCGTAGGTGCCGAGGACCGACCGCTCTGGGACAGGGCTGCTTGCTCTGACCCGCAGCCGCACGCCTCACTCAGCCTTATTTTCTTAATGTATCTGTAGATAGAAAAATAAATACTAATCTCCCCTTCCACTACTGCAGCCTTCAAAATTCTAGAGATACAAAAAATACAAGCAAGTGTTTTAGTTATTCAGGAGGAGATGGGTGCGCTCGGCAGGTACGTTCAGCTCCTAGTGCTGCCACTGACTGTATGTCAGAAATAATTTAATCTTTTTGACCCAGTTCCAGAGCTGGGCAAATATTGATTTTTTGGTTCACTTGCCAAACTGGGGAAAAAAATGATTTAGGCTGAGCTGAACTGAAATGGTATTCCTTGTTACCACTGGGTTTTTGATTTTGTTGAAACATCACCATTTTGGATCCTCTTACTCAAAGCCAAAATATTTATGTTCTTGTGCTGTGCTTTAATCTCTTCATTAAATATGAAAAAAAACAAATAAAAATAGAGACATAACAAAAACATTTTAATAAGTTATCAACCGAAGGGGACTCATGCAGTTCCCCAAGTCCTTTCCCCATTTCTCAGCTGCAGCTATATCCAAGAGCTATTTTCATGTGAATAAATTATTCATGTAAAATGAAACGGAATGAGAGCTGAACCCTGCCCTGACGGCGAGCTCCAAATGAAGGCAGCAAAGTCTTCTGAACCTTCTCCTATCTATTCTGGTTCAACGCCTTTAGGTACATGAACTATGTATTTGTATTACATAAACTACATCGTATATATATAAAAATATATATATTTAGCAAATAGGGCCTGCCTTTAGGTAGGTATACAAGCATTATTAAACCTGCTGGGGCCCCAGTCTCAGCTGGTACCTTTAAGGATGGCCATCACGCAGCAACAACAGGCTCCATTTCAGTGCTGGAGCAACTACCAGCATCTCCATAAATGCACCAGGCGTTTGTTTCACATACCAGCAGCACAAGCCTGTCGTGATCAAACCCCTCAAACCAACCACTGGGAACCTTTTGATAAATATTCATTATTGTGGCACTCGTCTAAGAGGGAAAACTGGAGAATAATTAGCGATCCTTGCATGCAAGCTCAGGATGTCAGGCAAGATGTGCAATTATAGTTTTGCCATGGCACTCAAGGGGTATTTAATGAGTTTATTTGGTTGAACATTTGTTATTTTCTGAAGCAGATGTCAACACTTCTATTTCAAGAAAATAATTCCCCCCTCCCTCATGATTATCAAAATGTCTCCAGTTATTCCATATGCCAGGAGGCAAGCGACTGCCCTGCTGCAAGTTACAGAAATGATTCAAAAAGTGAAGACAGGATGCTTAAAAATGGCACCAGAGCTCCCACCACACTGCGATATTCAGAAGAGCAGCTTTGGAAAACCGTGGAAGCTTGTGGGTGGGAAAACATAAGTTCTGTCACTGGTCGTTTAATGTCATAATTACTTTTCACATTGATTAATTGCTCTTCAGCGCTAGAGTTAGAGAGGAACCATGCAAAGCTGCCAGGGTTCTTAGCTCTCTTATTGCATGACTATTTCCATGCCCCAGAGCCCAACCACGGCGGTGTCTGAGGGTTTTGAGGGTCAGGCTTCTGGCACAACCTTCTGCAGGTCACACACACGCACCCAACCCCAGTGAGCGAAGCAGCACCGGGGGACATTCCTGGGAGGTCACCTGTACAGCTGGGCTGGTTGAATGAGCCACACAGTGATTTGGCCTGGGCTGGCCAGCACTCTCCCAGCCACCTGGGCACAGCTCCGGCATCCCCAGGATGAAAAATTAGGAAAAAATTAGGAACCATTTCTTCCCCGAAAGGGCTGTCAGGCCCTGGCACAGGCTGCCCAGGGCAGTGGTGGAGTCCCCATCCCTGGGGGGATTGAAAAGCCGTGTAGATGTGGCGCTTGGGGACATGGGTTAGTGGTGGCCTTGGCAGTGCTGGGTTAACGGTTGGACTCGATGATCTTGGAGGTCTCTTCCAACCTAAACCATTCGATGATTCTGTGAAGGATCTGAGCAGCTGAGCTGGGGTAAATGCATTCACTTTGAGCTTTGCCCAACCGCTCCCCACTGTGCTCGTGTCCTCCAGGTACAGCACAGGGCTGGGGTGTTTTCGTCCATCCACCACAGGCGGCTTTTTACACCCCACTTGTGTCGGGCACCTGCATTTCTTTCACCACAGCCATCAGCTCGCTGGCTCACTTGACTTTGCTGCTGTTGGTATTTCAGAAGCTTCACCTCGTTTCCTCACCTCCATCCTCCTTTCTGAAGTCCATTTACCCCCACGCAGGATTCAAGCAACCCCACCCTGCCCGAGCAGGGGCTCTGCTGTGCCTCCTTCTGCAGTCTTCTCTGGTTTTGCTCCTCGCTCCTTCAATCGTTTTGATTTCCAGCTTTTTCCCAGCTATCTCCTTTGACCTCAAGCTCTCGCCAGCTCCATTAAATCCGCGTTGATGTGTTCTGGGGCATGTGATATACCGCACTTCCTGGACAATACTCAACCCATGGGAAGGGCCAGTACATCAAGAGTTCTTAGAAGTAAATTCAAAGTTATTGCTTTTCAAACCCGTAAGAGTCACATTGTCAAGCTCTCCTACACTATCATGAGAACCATAAATTTACTTTAAAAGCAACTGAAAGCTCAGATGCTATCTGTGCCACCCTCCTGAGCCTTTCAAATGGAGCTGACAGGGTCTTGAGGAGAAGAGGAAAAAAAAGTACTGTTAGTCCTTCAATAAATTCCTCAAAGTTATCACCAGCAATAACTACTCACACTCATTTTTCCTGCCCAGGCTCCAAAGCACTTTGCAAAGAATACCAAAAACTTCAGAACTTGTGTTCAGGAGGTGGGACACGCACGTAGACACAAAGCCTGTGAGCAGTTAGGAGTCTTCCTCCATCCTTCATCAATTGATAAAACTGTAATGCAACTAATTGAAAAGGCAAAAGAACCTTTTGGATCATTCAAAACCAGAACAAAAATGTGCAAAGAACTACAAAAATTTACTGAGAGCATCGCTCTTCTTAATAGGGGTCTTCCATCTCTGGATGGAAACCCCTTAAAAACACGTATGCACCTTTAAAGGCCTCCCTGTTGCAGTGGAAATAATCAGAGGATTTCACAGGTTGCTTCTAACCTTAACGTCCAGGAATCTATTTTTTTTTTTTCCTGCCAGAATATGGAGATTTGCTGAAGAACGCAGTCCCATTCAAATGCACACACAATTACACGCTATCTGCTGCACGAGCGCTTCTGTCATCTGCTGGAAGAACCAGCATCTGAGTCTGTCATACTTGCACCGCAAAGGGAAATGGTGGCAGTCGTTGTTCTTCCACTCAGCTTCATCTGGTGCTGCAGTCTCTCCAAATCATTAATATCATGAGAAGGTGGCAGCATGAACTTGCGCTGTTTTTCATAACACAAGAACTAGGAGGCAGCGATGAAATCGTGTGGCTGCTGCCTCACACCATGCAAGGAAATTGTGTAGCACTCTCTCAGAGAATATTTTGAAGACCAAAAATAGAAAGTGTTTCAGAAGCAGTGCAAAGAATTGAAGAAGGATAGGCTCATGTAAGACTCTTAAATGTACAGATATGTATGCAACCTCCATTTCAGGAAATCCTTCGGAGGTGGCAGAAGTCAGGTGAGCACACTGGGGGGAAAACCATTTCCAGAACAGACCCTATACTCTGTCTGCAGTCATCTGCCACAAGTTCCTGTGAAGGGAAGACACTGGACATCGTCTGACCTAGGGAGGCCATTCTCATGCTCATGCCCTTGTTCAGGGTTAAGTCAACTCCTGCTCCACCTGCTGCACACCAGCATGGAAGAGACCCCTTTGTGCAGGTGTGATGTTTCCTGTACATACATGGGAGCAATGACCATAAAACACAGTTCAAAGCCATTCCACCTCAGCACCTTTCTGCACAGCACTGGGAGAGATGATGCCAGCTCAGACACACTAGTGTTCAACCATCTTCCCACCCTGCCCTGGCCACAAGGTCAGGGGACAAAGCAGTATCAACAATTCTAGATGTCACCTTTGAGTGTGCTCATCTGGGTCATACAACAGATCCAGGTCTGAGAGCCTGGACTTCAGGATGACCTTGAAGGGTTGAGAGTGTTGACCCAGAAGAGCTTGCAGTCCTACCTGCAGCCTTCCCATGGATTCATATCTCCCGTAGCCAAAGAAACACCCTGCCAACACAAGCACGGCCAAGGGAATTAAAGCTTTCCCATCCCGGAGAAGTAAACCTGTGCTTCCCGCGCAGCCACCACATGCGTAACTGCTTCGAATCCAGAGGCAGGTTGTTGATGGGAAAGAGCTGGAAGAGCTCCTGGAGGAGCTGGCAGGAGGAAGAGGTGGCTTTCCTGCAAGGATCACGGGTGCCCTGCCAGGAGCAGGGCGCACGTATGGAGGAGAACCATGCTGTGTTTAGACAGCCAAGTGTCTGTGGAAATTCAAAGTAACTCTTGCGCTCCATCTGATGATCTGAACTATTTTCCTGTAAAGTCTTGATTATATTCTTTATTTAGCGCTTATGTAACAGGCTGGTAATTTTAATGTTCAGTCTCCCAAGCTTCACAGCCCTGCACCGCGCTCCATGGCGAGAAACAATGTGCCTTAAAATAATCTCCAATTTGACGACTTTTTCCTTGCGCTCCCTCTCTCTAGAGACTTTAAAAAGGACTTTTCAGAACTGATTTACCTGAAATATGTATGGTTAAAGAACTCTTCAACTCACAGCTGCTCCAGCGAGCAATTTCATTCATGTGCTATAAAAAGCCAACATGCTGAACTAGTTCAACTTTTGCTGTTGCCATTTACTTAAGCAGCATGATGTCATTCTGCACATTTTTATTCAATTCGCACAAAATGAAAGCTATTTCCCCGTGATAAAGGAGCATGTCACACAAACATAATTCCACAAGACCTACCTACCATAGCCGGGAATACAGGGAAAAACAATGCGTTTATGTCCTTTAACACTTGCACCATGCTACATAGCAATGAAGCAATTAATGACACGCTCTAACGAGATTCTCTCACGGCACTCACTGACACATGAAAAACACAGAGCTGCAAAGCTCCTGCAATGCCCCAGACCCCGAAGAAGTGGGTAAGAGACATTGCACATAGACATCTACAACACTGGATCCCGGATGAGTCTTTCACACCCTGCACAGAAAACAAGCCAAAGATTTCCAGCCCTCCTTCCTCCACCTACAGCTCCACACAGAACTCGATGCCATCCAGGAAACCTCCTAAGCTGTTCAGCTCAGAGCATTATGGCAATGTACTCACATAATTTATACAATGCAAGGAGCTCTGCTCCATTTGTGAAGAGTCCTTGCTCACGAGCACCACCCCCTCCTCCTTCCCTCACCATTGCACGTGTGCCGGAGACGCAGCCCAGCACATCGCTGCACACCCTTTGTAGCCAAGGGGCTGCTATAAAAACAAAAAAATAAAGTATCAAGGATGCCCTTTGCAGTCAGCAGGTTCAGCTGTAGACTGCCCCAGGGTACCGCCCCCCCTGCCCCCCAACTTTCGCTGTGGGGGAAGGGGAAATCCCACTGCAAAATAAATTTCTACCCCCCCACTGCTTATTTTGAGAAAGTAAAACTGCTCGAGAAACCTCAGCGCAGCCAAGGCCATTAGGGATATTTTTAGCAATAGCAGGGCAAGAGGCGAGATCAGCCCATAAGTGCTCACACCAAACATCTTGCTACGAGCAAGGGAATAAGCTCAGCAGGAGCTGGATCCTGCCATCCTGAAGCTATCTTAAAGCCTTGGACCCACAAGAAATCCCCAAACACTCCTGTACTTCCACAGTAGGTGCCTCAAAGCAGCAGACCATAGCGGGTCTCTCTCCAAACTGCCCCAAAATCCTCAGGGAGACCACAGCACGGGAGGGAGCAGGAGATCAGCGTGGCCATGAAGTGCTTAAGGATGTGTTCAAAGGACCAAAGGGAACGCTGGGTCCCGTGGGGGTGGCAGAAGTTTCGTTCGGATGCAGGTCTCCATGCAAAGCACGGAGTTGGGAGCATAGGTGAGGCAATGCTGCCAGATGTGCACAGCTGGAAGCAAACATAACATCCCTGGAAAAGCCACACTGACATCCCCTTTGCTCAGAAAGGTTCCTCCATGGGGCAGCATGTCAACGTGTGACGGAACCACGCCTTGGTGGATACGTGGGAAGCCCACAAAGAAGCTGCTCCCCCAAGCTCAGTCTACAGGAGCATCCTCTGTTGCCAGCTGGGGACATGGTCCAGCTTCCTGATGCGTCTTCTCCAAACTAATATTCAATACTACAACTTTATAAATACATGATAATTTTACATGTAACAGCTGCATGACATACATACGTGCACATATATGTGTTAACCTTATCCCGCAGCTCTCCTATTAGGTGGTCACTTTTAACTCAAGATCCATACATCAATGGACTTTGGGGCACTACCTGGTCGCCTGCCAGCATTTTGGAAAGGAGCAAGTTTCCTAGACACGTACACAGCTAAGCAAACCACAAAGAAAAGCCAGGACCCTTCTCCTCGCAATGTTGCTACTCTTTAGAGGATATATAGCTTCTCTCCTGCGCCTCAGTCCTTGAAGTAAGGGCCGGAGTGGACCGCCTAACCTCGAGTTTGAAGGCAGGACACCTTCCACACCACTTACTGCATGTCACAGCACATCCCAGCTGCTCAGCAAGGGGTGTCCCCGCACCATCCCACGCTCTCCTCACTTCACTCTGTTTCCTGCTTTCACCAAAGCATCTGCAAGTGAGCAGAACATGTTTTCCAGTGCCACTGGATTAAGTGAAGCCTTTCAAGGAGAACCTGGGCTCCATGGGCATGTCGCTGCAGGGCTACATGCGATTTCTGCAGTACTCCACATTGACAGCACAGACAGCGTGGTATGTAAAGTCTCCGCCTGCTTGCCACTTCATTTAATGTGCTGCTTTTGCAAGGTATAAAAGACCGCTTTACCTTAGGGCTAGCGTTCAGGTTAGATGGAAGTCTAAATCTAAATCCCATTAGCAAATAAGAGGATCTACATACAAAAGGGCCCCATGTGGCAGCACATTCTGCAGCTCTCCCTGCTCTAAGTCTTCAAGGATACGCTATGAAAAAGGACTACAGCATCTCACGCCAAGACACATATAACACTGCAATCAGTTGTACCTACTGGGATACACTCGCAAGAAAATACTCATCTGAGTGACGCACGGGAGAGGGAGTTCCCCCGACTGACCATGGACTGCTGCTAGTGGAAACGAAGGTCCACAGCTGCAGGGCTCTGTGCAGGACCCAGCACCATCCCTCATCTTTCCAAACTCATTCAGACTGCCTCAAATTCAGCAGATGGAGAGCCAGAGGTGCCAAGCCTTGGACCACAGCTCAGACAGGCAGGGAGAACCCATTCAGCGCCTTTGCCAGCAGCCTCTGCATGTTTAATAGGATTTCACAGCCCACCTCCAGGTGCCATGTCCACTACCTCCACACCACTGCACGGGGCTCTGCTCTGCACCCCCAGCATTGCTCCTTGCAGGACAGTCCAAGAAGGTTTGGGGTTTGGCTCTACTGCAAACTTCACACAATTAAAAAACTTTTTTTTCCTGTAACTTTCTTTTCTGCATGTGGAGAAGCGAGAAGGGGAGCAGGAAACGGCACTGCAAAGATGCCTTCATTTCACACAAAGACCATCCGTCACGCTGGTCTGCTTCAGTAATCCCCGGAGGTCTACGCAGCCAGGAAAGCACACACATGAGGAACACCACGGTGCTGAATGACGGGGCACCCGCAGCCGCTCGCCCAGCGATGGGAACGCAGGCTCGGGTACCAGCCCTCCAGTACCGCAGAGACGGGGGTCTTCATTCTTGCACTGACTGCCTCCCTATATAAATTTCTAGTTGTCTCTACCGCATATAGGAACATGAACTGGTAATCGTTGGGCACTTGGGACTGTACTGGGTTCAGAAAGCGCAGCCCACATCAAATGAAGATCTCTCCAAAGGAACAGGAACACAAGTTGCACAACAGACACCGTGAACAGTTATAGCCAGTGGAAGGCTCCAGGGAGACCTTATTGCAGCCTTCCAGTACCTAAAGGGGCTTATAGGAAAGGTGGGGAAAAACTTTTTAGCAGGGCCTGCTGTGACAGAACAAGGGGTGATGGTTTTAAACTAAAGGAGGGGAGATTCAGACTAGACCTAAGGAAGAAGTTTTTCACACTGAGGGTGGTGAGGCCCTGGCACAGGTTGCCCAGAGAGGTGGGAGATGCCCCATCCCTGGAAACATTCCAGGTCAGGCTGGACGGGGCTCTGGGCAACCTGATCTAGTTGAGGATGTCCCTGCTCATGGCAGGGGGTTGGCCTAGATGGCCTTGAAAGGTCCCTTCCAACCCAAACCGTTCTGTGACTCTGATGATTCTATGATTTGGCCACTTGACTTCTTTGCATCTGTAACGTTGCTTTTAAGACCCCGATAGCCAGCATCGACTCCGCTCTCCGAGGAAGCAGAGGTCAAGTGCTCAGAACCCCGACATGTCCTTGGGGCAGGTACAGGCTCTTGCTAAGCACAGCCCTGAGATTGCAGAGCACTGCTGCAAGGGACAGGGGACACGGGGGTGGCAGGGCTGAGCAGCCTGGCTGGCCTCCCTGCACGGATGGTTGCCTCAAGGCAACGCCGGGTTTAATTGCAAGGTGAGACCTGCCCCACGTAACGCAGTACAGACCTCCGCTGCGTCAGTCAACGTGAATTTACAGGCTACCCAGATAAATAACCTGAGCAGGACACGGGCAGGTTGAGCCATAGGAAGCAAGCTTGAAGCACTGCTCCTCAAGCAAAACACTTGCTCCTGGGAGAGCTGCTCTGCCAGCTCCCTGCAGGACACAGCTCTGGACCGACCCTAATGCCTACCCCCCGTGCCACATCCAAATGCCACGTGTACGCTCGGGGTGAATCCCTGGCATAGCTTCCTCCATAGCCTGAAGCTCTTCACTGCGACAGCCCTAATTAATAATAATCCTCAGAGATGCAGAACTCGGTACTTTACATCAAGAAGTGCTTTCCAAAAGAAGTTAACACCCTTCTTTCTGTTTTCACGAGGGTACTTAGCCTCATCCTTCAAATCAGGCCTACACTTAAATCTCTCTTCAAATAGGCCATAAACTACTTTCTCCCCTTTCACCAGAAGCGACTACCAACTGCGCCTACGCAGCAAAATTAACAGCTCCAGCTTCCCCCGGCACCATTTGCCACGTTATTACATTGCACCAGGTCTTTGCACAGGTCAGCGCTGATCCCCCTTCCCGGGGGGCTGCGGCAGGCTCTGCAAGAGGGGAGGACGTGCCAAAAAGTCAGCGCCGCACATTAATCATGACTCCCCCCAACTGCACAGGTATATCAGGGCAGCAAAAGACGTCCACACCACGCATCAACACACCAAGCAAGCTACCAAAGCCAGGAATATCAGAAACATCCCCACGCTGCCATGGGGCTGGGCACAGGGAGCAAAACCTGCCCGTGATGCTCAGCGCGGTCCTCAGCACCTGGACTGCACAGTTGTACCCACCTCAGAGGGGTACGAGAAGGTCAAGTACTGCACAGACACGTTTCCTGAGTATCAGGGAAATAACGTCATAACTCAGGGTGTAGACACACAATTCCACAGAGTTACGGCGGGAGACCCATTTTAGGATGCTTCCATACACATTTTCACTCTTGCTCCATAACTTGGATCTCCCAGGTCCAGCCAGGACAGCTGTTTGTGAGGACCCACTACAAACAAGGTCTCTTTAACCCAGGTTAAAGACAAAAATCAAGGGATTTCAGCACAGCTGAGGGAGCAGAAAACACAGCTGAGCCATGAGAAACTCCTAACATGCCTTTGCCTCCAGCAGAAGACCCTCACCAGCAATACTGAAGCACAGAAATTGCTGGCACCATTAGTTTGTAATGCAGTTAGTTAAGAGTCATTTGGGATTTTAAGAGTTTTGCACAAAATGTAGCAACTCTTGCTAGAAGTTTAATCCACCTTCTAGAAATAACATGGGCCAAGAGAAGATTGCTGAGCATCCCTTTGTACAGGTGGGGATATCGGTTTAAGAGCATACTGTATTTCAGCACAAGGAACGCAGCTTTTAGTGAAATCGGGTGTAACTGGAGCTACTGTAATATTGCTGCAAATCGAAGCATTCGGTGACTTCTCCCAGAGCTCCCGTGAACCCCGTTTCTCAGCACAACGACATAGTTTCAAGCGTTTGGGTTTTGTTGTTAAAAAGCTGTCACGTCAGCAGGAGCTGGACCAGCCACACGCAGACGCACGGGGTGGGAGGGCACGGAGCATTTCGGGTTTCGTGCCGTTGGAGGACCCCTTCAGATGAGTAAGAGTGCTCAGAGCCAGCAGCGAGGAACAGACAGGACGGTTGAGTAAGCCTCATTTTCCTAGGACAGCGAGCCAATAAATCGCTTGGCCGCAGCCGCGTTAAAATCCAGCATATTGCTTTTTGTCCAAACATAAGCATTGCATGAGTTTGTGCCTCCTTTCATATTCCCAGGGAAACCGTGATGCTCTTGAGGTCTCCAAGATTGCTACTACCTGATGGGCTGCGAAGAGGAAGCTTTCTGCCTTGAACGTTCTTTCTTTGGCAACTCCACACCAAGAAGAGAAACAAACCCCCCTGTATCTTCCCTCAGAAGTGAGAGGGCTGAACCAGAAGTTTCCAGGTTCCATTAAATGCCACCCAGTTCCTGCTGTTCCCACCACACCTCTCTCCACTCTAGAAGGACCCTTCAAGGACCTCCAGCAGCCACAGTTGACTGGTCCCACTTCCCATAGTGTTTTCTGCATCACGCCCCTGACTCGTGGTTGGGTTCAAGCAGACCCTTGGGGACGCCTTGTCTCCTCTTTTGTGAGACACTGTTCCCACGGGGCTGCCCTGCTCCTGGCGACATACAAGTGACCACCTCTGACCCAAGATCCAGAGCCACCATCTCACCAGGACTCAAACCCCTGCAGACACACCTAGACACAGATATGCCACCCGTCCTCCCACATGTTGCTTTGCCCAAATACCCTTTTCAAAATTAAAAGTCTACTGGATGTCCTCATTCCGACAACCTGGATCTCGTGGACACAGGCACACGTTCAGGAAGAAATCCTGTTTATGGCACGGCAACAGCATGTCTGTTTTACATCTGGATGCCTCACCGGGGACTGTATTTTCCATTCTCTGCACCATCGGTTTAAAGCAGCCCCACGCACTTCTGCCAAGCCGTCTGCACCTCAGCTAACCCGAGAGGTCCCTTGGACATTTTGTCCCTCTCCTTCCTTTAAAATAAAACCTGTCCAGGCTGTGAGTTAGTGTTCTCACCATCCATGTGTGGCAATAAAAGGTATCTTGTAGTATCTTAGAGGAAATATTAAATCCCTTTTTTCCAGGGAAGCTGGGGCAAAAGCTTCCTGTTGTGTCCGAGATGCTCTCGAAGCGAGCTGCTTCAAAACACTGCCCATTTTTCAGACCTGCTTTGTCCAAATCCAGCTGCTCTGCCATTACGTACTCCCTCTCAGGTCCCCATTCCACCTTTTGCAGGCTCTACATCATTTTCTCCCTAAAATCCATCAAAAGAAACGTGTAGTCCAAAACAAGTAAGACGTCGAGAGCCGTTCTCCTATCACATGCCATCGCCTTTGCGAGGCAGAGCTGCCTCCTGCCAGGGTGAGGGGTCCACGGGCTGGTTTAGTCACGCACGGCACAGCAGTTTAAGCCTGTGCCAGGCTGCAGAGCAGAATGAATCAATGCAACACAACGGTCCTTAAGCCCTTACAGGGGAGCTGGTACTCAACAGAACCACGCTCAGAGGCTAAGGAAGGGAGATGAACTTCAAGAGTCATCTTAAAATACACCAGCAAACCCTGAAGATGGTTATTTTCTGAACAGATCTCCCAGACCTATTTTAGCTCCCACTATTGCAAGGATCAGAAAAGAGATATCGTGTACTTACCCCTGAAGGACGCACACCACAATACCTCAAAGTGTGCAGTAGAACAGCTTTACTGTTAGGATTATTTGTGTTTCATCATTTCATAACGCTTCAAATGCCTAAAAGCTTAAGTGCTGCTGTTTCTGGGCTGCTTTCCTTATCCTACACAATGCCCTGATCAGACTGTACCAGTTTAGGACATTATTGTCCATCACTAAGGCGCTAGACTGTTCTAGTCACGTACGTAACATTACAACAGAGCTGCTCAGATGATGGGAAGTTGAAAAAGGTTTTCATTTCCCAGGCAAAGGAGAAGGGATTCTATTGAATTACAGTATCAGCACCTGTCAATAGCAGGTTTTTCCCTAGAAGAGCATGAGAAAGTCTTTCAGTAGCTAATTAGAGCACGTACTCAGCACTAACCACCCGTGACCCGAGTCAGATGCCCAGACTGCTTCCTCGCTTCCCACCTCTCGCTCTGCTCAAGTTTAGGAGGATTTGCTCCGTATTTCTTTGATACACCTAGGAGATACTCCAAGACAATTTAGAAAGCCATCGCCATCCTTCCTTTGATTCCCACTTCATTTCTCCGTAAACCCCATTTTCACCTTCCTATTTAAAAAGGCAACAAGCCTTGCAGAGCCTGATGTATTTCTTGACTTTCCAATTTCTTTAGGGTTTTTTTGAAACACAAAAATAGAAAATGTTCCACAGGACCTTCTAGAAATTACCCCAAAGTTGGACAACAGCTTCCAGCTCACCCACGTCTGGGGCTCACCCTGCTCCATCCCTGTCCTTCTCCTCCACAGTGCAGAAGAGCCGACGGGATTCACACTAAAACAGGCTCCTGGTATCAGATCTCCCGCATCCACCATGCCTCTGTGAAAGGCAAAGATCCTTTAATGCTTCTCACAGTAATTAATAATGCTGCTTCTTTTGGGTTTAGTTTTTTTTTTTCCCCCCCTTAAACTAAACACTACCCTGACTGCTTCATAAGGACACGCTAATTATTATTATTTACATTGCAACAAAGCCTTGGAAATTCTGCCAGGAGCTGTGATCCCACTGTGACAGGTGATGCACAAACACAGCACAGTCCCAGCCTCAAGGCTTTGCAGGCCAAGCAAATTGGTCTCAAAAAAAGGAAAAACAGCTCTAGATTTCTAGTTGAAGATGTCCCTGCTCATGGCAGGGGGGTTGGACTAGATGACCTTTAAAGGTCCCTTCCAACCCAAACTGTTCTGATTCCTGCCCCCTGCTAAAGCTCTTTATTTGCTTCCTTGGCAGACGACTTCTCTCCCTTCATGTCCATCTCTCTCCTCATCTTCCCACCCTACAGAGCCCCCAGTGACCCCGCGTCACACCCTCCACATGCCTTTAAACTGATAAACCAGCCTCCTCTTCCCAGACCTCGAGAGCTCTAATACTCCGGGACCCTTGTTTCCCCCCACAGGGACACCCCAGAGCAGACACCTCCGGGAGAGCATCTGCCGAAAGTCCCACATTATGGTCCGTACACAGACAAAATCGTTTACTCTACCTGGTCCATTAAAGCACCAGGTTTGTACAGCTTGTCAGAGTCGCGCTTTAAACCCCCAGGCTTCAGGTAAGTTTTATTAACGTTTTAATGTGTAATAACACAGTCTTACAATTACGAAGTTAATGACACAACCGCAGCCTTAAGTGGTAAAACGCATTTCCTGCTCCAAGTGAGCAGCTGTAAACTTGAAATTTTAATTGAGAAAAATCAACCCTAAGGGGATCTCGCTTCCGCGTATGATTTTTTTTCTTACTTCATGGTGATCTCAAACTAGTTCAAACTAGAAACTTTTCCCGCACAACAACATCTCTCAGCAAGGCAAGAGATTTGATCCTTTGGGGATATTTTACATATCTTGCACAGCTTGGGTGCAGCATCTGGGCTCCCTGCAGGCTGCAGAGGTTAAACCTCCAACACAGAGCACACGGGAAAGGTCCCGAGCAGTTTGTCCAAGATGGGATTTGAGAGAGAGAAGGCAAAGACAAGAAGAGACAGGCACAAGAATAAGGTCTTGCTGAAGTAACATTGGAAGGCACTATTACAGGTGTCTCCAGGCTCAGCTTATCCTCCTCACGTCAGCACTGAGCTCTGCCTGGGCTCAGCACGAACCCCAAGAGCTGAGCACCAGTGCCACACAGCTGGACCACAGCTGGCAGACACTGCACACATCCTCGGCAAGACGCAGCCGCCTCCTCAATAACCTAATCAAAATTGGTGAGAGACGTGCATAAGGATTAGCCAGGGTAAACCTTATATTCCAGTGCCCAACACAATAATCACAACAGCTTTTCTAGTCAACATCTTCTGTTTAACAACATCAGGGAGCCAGCACCGGAACTTTAAGAGCTATAATAAATTGCTTCTAAAAACCCCACAAGATCATCCTCATCATCCATCTATTACGTATCCGATTTGCTCCACCAGCAAAGATAGACCTCTAATATGACTGAACCAGGCGCATTCTCACGCACACCTGATTTTTGTGACTAAGTATTACTGCTGCACGTGTAACTGGAGAATTCGGGTGCGGAAAGGGCGCATCCAAAGCCAGCGACGCATTTCTGGAAGGCAGGGACCCAAAAGCACTGTTACGCTGGGGCGCGCAGCGTCACGCTTGGGAAGAGCCCTCGCCACCAAGGCGTACGCCACGCAGACAGGCGTCCAGCACAAGCCTCGCAGAGAGCTCCTTGATTTGGGAACATGTTACGCTATGGCCCCGCAGGTGACAGAAGTCCGATGCCGTCTTACAGACCCTGCATCCTTCTTGTGCCGAGTGGCTCGTGCCTGCATCAACCCTTCCGAGAGGGACGAGCACGAACTCTACAACAGACAGCAGGAAGGCAGCCAGAAACACACAACCACCATCCTCAGAAGGACCAGCGCTACCAGCTAACATCACTCAGAAAAAGCTAGTGCTTTATTTAATATTCTTCCATATGGCGCTTTATAAGCTAATAACTGCAGAACAAGCAGCCAAGTGCTGCGCATCCGCTATCTGAAGGATGCGAGAAAGGAAGGAGCACATATTCATCCCTGCAAGAGTAAAACCACTGGTGAGTCATTACAGGCTTATGAAATAGAGACCATCTTGGCTAAGAAACCAAATGTGCGAGCAAGACACCGGTGGGTTTTGCCCACGTTATGATTGCGGAATTGATTCCTTAATGCGCAGCCCTTGGCTCCCATTGCCCTTCATGGGAACGGCACAAGCGCGGCCCCGCGCAACGAGCTGGCTATCAGCCTGACCTCCTGCACGCCAAACCCCGTGGGATTAATGCTGTGAGCACATCTGGGCACAGTTTGATAGACGCATCTGTATTAGAGTCGTGTTATGAAGCCTACTGATAGCAGAGAGCAGCAAAGCTGAGCAGCCACAAATTCCACATTAAGAAAAAAGGGCGAGAGAAGAATTCTGCTATAATGGATAAATAATGAACTAATTCTAGAAGTGTGTAATTTTTACAGCCGAAAGCCGATTTGCTAAGCCCCAGCATAAGCAGAGCACTTCCCCACTCATCACACTAGTAGATTTACTCTTCTTTTATGGATTTCTCTACCTGGCTGGCTCACTTTTTGCCCCCACTGGCACAAGCTACCTTGCCAACCTTTTATCTTCCCCAACCTGTGAATGGCCACCAAACAGGACTGCCAATATAGCAGCAGCAGGAGCCACGGCCACCCACCAGCACCCACCTTGGCCGCACAGTGGAGGTGTCCCTCGACCACCACGTCCTCAGTGGCCCCACAGCTCTCAAAGCGTGCTCGCTTTGAGACTCATTCTGCAGCCTTACTCAAAAACACCTAACAGCATGTGGTTAAAATGCATTTGCCAGGGCAATTTTAGCCACAATGTTTTGCCAGCACAAGAACAGGATTTTCCAGTTCTTGTCATCCTGTGCCACAGCAGAAAACATGCCAATACCTGTCCTTCCATTTCTTCTCGATCTCCCAATGGCAATGTGGACATTACCTGTATTTGCTGGCTTCAGGGGAAACAAGAGAAGAAAATGGAAGAGCAGGACTGTTCTTGTAAGGACTGCAGCTCCTTTTGGGCCAACGCTCATGATGAATCACAGGATGGTTGAGGTTGGAAGGGACCTCTGGAGGTCATCTGGTCCAACCCGCCTGCTCAAGCAGGGCCACCAAGAGCCAGTTGCCCAGGACCATGTCCAGACGGCTTTTGAGCATCTCCAAGGATGGAGATGCCACAACGTCTCTGGGCAACCTGCAAAAGGGCTTTTCTGTGCCGAATTCTCCCCCTTGTTGGCACTGGAATAGTTAAACTGGTTTTAACCCCTTTTTAAACACTAGACCCTAAAAACAAACTAGGCTTTAAATAGGGACGATGCTAGACGGGTTCCTCTCTTGACATATTTCACTGCAGAGCCAATTTGTGGAGCAGGTTTTCAACACCAATTCTAACTACTGTTGCAATTTAATTTATTCCTGTATTAGCTACGGCTGTGCAACTCTCAATGGTGGAGCGCTACTGACCCACCGATTAATCTTCGTCTGTCCTCATTACCGCACGCTCCCATCTGCTTTATTTCTGCCCGCCTGTATACGCACACACACCCCCCCCCCCCCCCGCAGCAGAAACCAAGAGACCAAGCAGCGAAGGTCAGCGCGGCTCCAAGGGGGTACCCTGCAGCCGAGCACGGTTACACGAACCGGGGATGGCCAACATCAGGTTTGATGCACTTGGACCGTTCAAAAATCGCGGACCACCAAGACATCGGGATACAGGCGCGTTTGGTGGAACCACGGCAAGGCAGCTCAAGCCTCCTGGGCAGCGTGAGTAGCAGGATCTATCAGCAGCAGAGATTAAGTAAATCAGTGCGAGGGCTGAACCACAGCCCCACGGTTAAGGTATTTCCCACTCCCATTCACAACAGTTGCGCTTCCAGCACAGCCGCTCCCCGGCACCCTCGCCGGAGACACCATCCACCGCGCCAGCGCAGTTGTGCTTCATTCCCAGAGCGACAAAGGAAGCCTGAGCTCCTGCCTCGGAGGAGAGACGTCATCTAAAAATACCAGCCGACGGCCTCCGCAGCAGGTTCCCAGCGCAGGCTGAGCTCCTCCACAGCCACTTTCCCCTCCGATCAAGGGAGTGCTTCCACGCCAATAAAAACGTAGAGGTGAGGAACCCTGCTCACCCGCTGCACTGGTGCTGGAGAGACGCCGGGGTCAGACGGTGTTCCCTCCCCTGCACTACGCACGCTGCATTTTCAACCAGCAGTTCGGGAAACGTGAACAGGAACGAGCTGAGCTCGGAGCCCCGAGCTTCCATCAGCCCTGGAAGATGCCAGGAGTGCTGGTCACGGCACTCGGCAAGGCAGCTCTGCGCCCTCCACGCATGCTCCGTCCAGCTGCTTTGACCCAGGGCGTTAATAAAGAAAATGATACAAGGGCAAGACCATGATTTTGTTCATAGCAAATCTGGAGTCGCTCAGACAGGAGTATTATTCGTCTGATGCACAACAGCAGTGCCCAGAGATCTCAGGCCTCTCCCACCCTCCTCTCGGCTGACTCACTGCATTGACTTGGGTGGCTTCAAGGTCTCCTCTCTGTACCCTACCGCACCGAGGCAAAACTCGGGTCTCCCACGGGATGCAAGCCACCAGGGCTTGCTGCCTCAACAGCAACTTGCTCCCAGTAGAGTCTCTGAACACAAACCCAGCCATTTCATAGCACTGCAGTTCAGCCAAACCTCTCCCAGCCTGGCCGGCTGAACCCTGTGCAGATGTGGCACTGCATCAGGGAGCAGAGGGGCTTTGGTCCCACCTAGAAGAGTATCACAGGCAGCAGCGGGAAACTGAATTCTGAGAAGAGAAAGCCACTACGCATCTTCCTCTCTCCCGGCTACAAGGAGGTTTGCTGCAGACAGCAGACTGGACATTTCTACACCAAAACGACCATACAAAAGCTCCAGAGGTTGGAGCTGCAAGTCTCTTGAATGCAAATCCTGTTTGCCATGTGAACGCTAGGTCTGTCCCACCTTTGCAACACCTGGGTTGGTGAACAAGACCACCCTTGCCCTCACAGATCTGTCTGCCACATTCATCTCCAGTGCAACTGATCTGGCTACCAGCCCTTAATGAAGGAGTCGCCATACTGAAGGAACCTGCCAACTAAGCTTCAAGTACTTCTTACCAATATCAACCAACCGAGGAAGGTCTTCGGAAACAGCAATACCCGCATCAAAGTATCACCCTGTTGTGTTTCCACACGTGGTGTTCACCAGCTCTGTTCCAGGGTTCACCAGACAGCTTCTCTCATACTGGCAAGACAACGCTGTCCGTAGGTAGCCGAGCACCCAGTTTTCTGGTTTCCCCATCCATTTTCACTATTATCTGAACAGCTCAGGCAGAGCACGTGGCACCACTGTTTCTCCAGAACATCAGCTGCAAAAGGAACATCCAGAACTACCCAAGAGTGAAGGAGTTCAGACCTTGGCTGATAAACACAGAAAGGATGGACTCGCACCTATTCCATAGTTAAACGCGCTCATTTGTAATGCTTGCCCTAAGTCTATGCATCACTCCTACAACTTACGATAATCCTTAAAAAAATACCCAGAAACTCCGTTCCCTTCTCTCTGACTCATCACACCACACCAGGGAGAGGGTTCTCAGGGGGCTCCTACGCAAGTGCTGAGGGGATGGGAAAGCTCATTAGCGAAATCCCATCGGACTTCGCTGGATAGGAGTTTAGTTGGAGGGTGTTGGTATTACACTTCCAAAAGCCCCCGAAGTTTGAGGACTCTGCTTGAGTATAGAGTAGCTGTGGGCAACAAAACGTTCTCTTTAGAAGAATATTTAGCCGCAACAGTAAAATCTCTTTTTTTTTTTCAGGTGCCTGAGGTAAAGTTAAACTTTCCTATAAGGCAAAACATATACATTAATTAAACTAACTAGAAAATGTGAGAGCTTCTGCCTCAGATGAGCACTCTCCTAGCTTATTAGTGAAAAAGCTCTTCAACTTGGTTGGCCACAGATTACAAAGCAGATCTTCTGTTTGCATGGAAATACGCGCTTGGCGAAGAGCGGGCACTGCCCGAACATTCACAGCAGCCCGGGGGAGCATTGACACCAACGCGAATTAAGTCACGCCCCGCGAATACGGAAAAGGTTTATTTGTACATATTAATCATTTCAGTCCTGTTTTCTGCTGACACAGGCACCCCAGCTTCTGCATGGGAAGGGACACCTCAAACAAACATTCACCCACACCCCCGTTAGCGTTTACGGTCACGTGCAATGGCTGAACGGATAATCAGCTCGTTGGCCTCGCAATACGACGGGACACTATAGGCTGGACAAAACCCAGCGGGCATCACGAGCTGGAGCCGACCTCCAGCCACAGGGAAAGCCAAGCCCTTACAACAGCCTTGCTCACATAGAACAGGTCACTCCAAACATCAGGACAAGGGAAGCGGATGGCACACGTACAATCGTGTTATAGAAGGAGAAGTTACGGAAAGGGGACAGGTTTTCCTGTACATGATTGGGGATCAGCTCATTTCGCATTGACCTAAGACTCGGGACACAACATCCCAGCTGCGGCTCGCTGCTGTGCAAGCTCAAGGGGGACACTTTTCCCCCTCCTCCCACAAAACGTTTTTCCAGCAAAAAAAAAAAGGTAAATTCCCAAGCCTGACATACTCCATGAATTCCTGACAGCATTTTTGAATAACCAGATAACATCTAAACTTTTTGACACTTTTTTTTAAATGAAACAGTTCAACTTTTCATGCTAGAGTACCTGTTTGAAAATTCCTTTCTGTTTTAGATTAAAGCACTCATGGTAAAAAAAAAAAAAAAAACCACAAACCAAACACAAAACCACAAAAAACCCCACACACAACAGAATAACCCCCCCAGCACATTTCCACTTTGGCAAAACACTCTGATCACCTGCAATAACTCCTGCAACTCCTGGAAGTTGCCATTTATCCAAAACCCCACATATTTCTCCTTTTGCCCCAGGTCCAACCTCAGCGAGCTTAGACCAGGCACATCCCAGAGACCCACCTCTCCTTAAAGCACCACTTTTCTCTCTTCCTCGCTGGGATTCAGCCAAGCATCACACCCAATAACCCGGAGAAGGATGTGGCGGATCAGGCCCGGACGCAGCGCTGGGACCAGAGCATCCCTGCAGACCCCCCAGAGCTGCTCTGGGACCTTCACTGAAGAGCCCACAGAAGAACCGAGCGTCACAACAAAGAATCCACCTCCCTGCCCGTGTTTTAACCCATTTTTACAGCACATACAAGAAAGCACCAGCTTCCCACACGCACCTTCTCCTCCCTCCATGGGCAAATGAGCTTTTTTTAATGAAAGAAGAGGGGAAAAACACTTACATTTGGAAGAGAAGAGTAACTGGAGCACCCCAGCTTTGCCAGCCCACTCCACAGCTGCTCACAGCCCCTGTGGGAAGAAGAGCAAGCTGCTGGCCTGGCCTTGCTTTAAATAACGATCAAATGAACTCCAGCTGCGGGGCTGCAGACGTGCCCCCTGTAACAGCTCCACAACCGACTTTGCATTGGCAGCCTTGCTTACGTGCAGAGGAAAAAGTGAGGCTGTGCTGAATTCTGGGGGCAGACTGCAGGGAAGCGGCTGATACAGAAAGTTCTCTTGTGCACTATTTGGCACATAAAGTTTTCTTTTGCATTATTTGGCAGTGACGTGGGGGAAAAGGGGAAAAAACGGGGGAGCGGGGAACAGCCTCGGCTGGCAAATGAAATAAGGAGCAGCCCGAGCGGCAGCCGTCGTGGGCTGCCTCTCCCACCTGCACCTCACCCCTCTGCCGGAGGAGGTACAGCACGAGGCTTGCGAGGAAAGGAGGACGGGATCCCACCCTTTGAGGAGACTGAATGCTAGGGCAAAACTTGTGCTAAAACATCTACTGTGGCAACGCTCCCCCGCTGCTTTCACCCTTGCAGTGTAATGCTGCCAACACCGCTTTCTTGCTTTATATTCCATGAATATAATGCTAAGCAGAAAGAGAAAAAAAAAAAAGCAAGCAGTCCAACACCCAGAAGAGCAGAGTAACTCCGCCTCCAGGAAAAACAGCTATTAATCAGGTGGGCAGCCTAATGCAGAATCCAATTCCTTCAGCTCCTTCCACTAGGAAATATTCATTTATTTGCTAATTCATAATCTGGGCCCCTGAGCCCTAAACTGCAATGACCTTCACGTTTTTAGCTCAGGGTGAAGCTGCTGGTGGCACGACCAGGACGGGCGGCGACACGACGGAGGCGGATGCTTTGATGGAGGACGGGATGCAGCGGGGGCACAGGAGGGAACCCCCACCGTCCTCCCCCTCCTCTCCCTGTTCTCCTGCCCCTCGCTCACACGCTTCTCCCCCTTCCAGCACAAAGAGCCACCGAGAGCGGGCAGACTGCACAGCTGGGATGGTGAGGATCCTTTTTTTTTGACTCCTGGGGAAATCCTGGAGTTTCTCAGGCATCCAGCTACTTTTATTATTAAATACTATTGTTAAGAGTACAAATAATTTTCTTAGAAAAGGGGTCACATTAATAAAGCGCTATTAAGGCAGGAGAGGCTGTATAAAGTGTGCGTTGTTGTTACAAACATTGTCTTAATGACTTTTTATTTAATCAGTTCCTCAGATTGGCTCGTCCTTCTCCGAACGGTTGGGTTAGTCTAATTACAGAATGCAAATCACCCCAGTTCTCTCCACCACCTTACTCCCACCAAGCACATTTCAACAGCCAGCACTTCTTCCAGCGCCCATCGTGCTGCGAGCATATCCACAAGGATTTTCAGTTTCACAGCGGTACGCTAAAATGCCAGATATTCAAGGGAGAAGCCTGCAGTCAAAATACCACCGCATACCTCTCGTTCACACAGGCGAGGCCCTGCTCCCTGCAGGACCCCTCCGAGCTGCTCTGAGATGTGCCATCTCCATCAGGTTCCTGAGCTGTTATCATCCCACCTCAACCAGTCCCAGCATGGTGAGCTGGGAACACAAAACAGGCTTCGCTTTCCAAGCAAGGGGCAAGAGTCAAAGCGTCAGCCTGCCCTGTTTGCTTATGTTCCCGCAAGCTCAGAGGAGGGTCCCCTCTTCCCAGGGGAGATGCTCAGAGCACTGTGCCGCTCTGAGGAAGGGGACAATACAGAGACGTGGCCAGGGAACACAGAGAATGGACGGGGAAAGCCAAAGAGCAGGACAGGCTGGAGAAACGGGCTGACAAAAAACTACTGAATTCCGTTACGGGCAAATGCAAAGTCCTGCAGCTGGGAGAGAACAACCCCATGCGACGAGAGTGGCTGAGAACATGTCTCTACAGAGGTTTTGGTGCACTCCTGCAGTGAGGAATGCCAGCCACGTCCTGGGCTGTGTTAGCAACAGCACAGGCAGGTCGAGGGACGCACAGCCCGGAAAAGAGAAGGCGAAGACACTAATCGCTGTCATCACACACCAAGTGGATGGTCATAAAGACAGAGCCACTGTCTTCATGGAGGTGCGCAGCAAAACGACAAGAAGCAACAGGCACAAGATGCAGGAAGGGAACTTGTGACGGGGTACAAAGCCCAACGTTTTCGCAAGAGGTTTGGTCAAGCACTGGGACAAGGACCCAGAGTGGTGTGGGTGAACATCTGCAGAGATGTTCAGAACAGGCAAGGCCCTGAGGAACCCATCCCAATGGTGGAGTTGGCCCTGGTTTGAGGAGGGGTTGGACCAGAGATCTCCTGCACTCCTTCCACCCTAAATGATGCTCTCAGGGTGCAATACTTTAAAGTACCTGCCCCCTGCACACACCAGCTACCGTACAACACGATGCTAACGAAATGCTGCAGCCAGGGTTTCCACAGAGTTTGAGCTGGAGCAAGCTAGTGTGTAAATGATTAAGCAATTGAAAAGAACGACTTCAATTGCCAAATGATCGCAATTGTGCTCAGTGAACATATAACCTTAATCCCTGTAATAAAGGCAGTGACCACACGACGCTGCGGAAGGAACACTCGACCTGCATTTTTATTCCCCCGAAGGAGGGTACTGTACAACTGCGTCAAGGTAGAGCCACGAACCATCACCAGCCCAACAGCGAGGGTACCTGATGCTGTGGCGTGTTGGGGTACACCTCAGGTACAGGCTATGTGAGAAGAGTGAGGTGTTTGACAGAGGCATCTCAACACGATTTGGTGACATA
The DNA here is from genome assembly GCA_009819775.1 of Phoenicopterus ruber ruber. NCBI lineage: Eukaryota > Metazoa > Chordata > Aves > Phoenicopteriformes > Phoenicopteridae > Phoenicopterus > Phoenicopterus ruber. The sequence goes on from CM020219.1 coordinate 2,386,882, forward strand.
CCCTTCTTCCTCAAACATTCAAATGCTGAAGTATTGTGCAGCCACATCCATTTATTAATGAAGAAGTAAGTCACAAGTCAAAAATCATCACAAATGTCACACAGTCCTGCAAAGAGAGGTGGGAGAAGCCCCATCCCTGGAAACATTCCAGCTCAGGCTGGACGGGGCTCTGGGCAACCTGATCTAGTTGGGGATGTCCCTGCTCATGGCAGGGGGTTGGACTAGATGGCCTTGAAAGGTCCCTTCCAACCCAAACTATTCTATGATTCTATGAAAGAAGTACCAGCCCAACACATGACAAAAGCATCCAAAAGTGAAATCCCAAACGAACTCGGTGAACCCACGAGCCCCGAGGTGTCCCTTGTCATGCCAACAGCCCTCAAGAGCCCATTACTGTGTCCTGCCATGGGATGCTTGGATTTTTGGGGTGCCTGTGCCCATCCACAGTCTGGGATGTACCTGCTCCAGAGCCATCCCACGGGAAGCCAGACACAGCCAAGGCATTGGCAGGGGCCCAGGAGGCTCATACTGGTATCTGATGGATGTTTCTGTGTCATCCCAAGGTACTGGCTTTTTACGAGCCCGCAGCTGGCTGTGTCCCCAGCCCAGGGACACCCTGGGGCACCGTGACGGGTGCCAGGCAGACCTGGGGGACCTTCGGGGGGGCCTCCCATGGCGGGGGGGGGCAGTGGGAAGGAGGCTCTTCATCACAGGATCTTTGAAGGGCACTGCAAGGACTAGAGGAGATCTAAAAAGCACAATAAAGGCAGCAGCAGGGTATTTTCTTCACCCCAAAATTACAGCTATCTTCTTGAATTGTTCCTTCATGAAAAACTGCCGGGCGCCAGCCGGCAGCCCGGTGAAAGCCAGGGGAGCAGCACGGGGTCTGGAGGATCAGGCCACGTCGCATCCTTCGCACCCTGGCCGGGTATCGCGTTGCTCTCCCCGCTCCCCCATGCCCACCCCCGTTTCCCTCCACTCCTCCGCTGGCGCTTCCCGCTGCTGTTAAACGAGAGAAAATATTACTGCTAGCGTGGATTTGTACTGCCAACAGGCTGAAGAGAGAGGTGCACGTTGAAACACAGCTTGCACTTGCTTGCCTAGCAATTCCACCCTTGGTTTTTGGTTGTTTTTTTTTTTTTAATAATTATTTTTTCATACTTGAAATCCCCCTTGGATGAATGTGAAAGGGGCTAAGGAAAGGATGTGGCTCTTCCCTACGCCAAAGCCATGGCCGGGCCATGGCACACGCCTCTGAAGAGCTTTACTGGACCAGAGGCAGGTTCTCCCGCCCCGCCGCAGCCCCCCGCAATGCCATTAAGAGGGGACACCACCTCCCCAGCGCCCAGTGCCTGCTTCCCCCCCAGCCCAGCCGTGCACAGCCCCCAGCATGGCCCCAGGCTTGCTCCAGGCTTGATGTCTCCCTTCCACCCCACCTTCCAGGTGGCCTTCATCCAGTGCCGCTCCCATGTCTTCGGTAAAAATCAGGCTGGTGATGGTGAGGGTCGGAGCAAGCATTTTGCAGCAAGGTGTAGAGGTGCCCTCTCATCGAGGGCTGCATCACCTTCTGGTCCTTGTACGCTCCTGGCATGGGGTGTCCTGTCCTGGCACCCTCCTCCACCCTCCTCCTCACGCTCTGGCCATGCTGCAGCAGCTCCCGGGTGTTTCTGCCCCAGCCTGGCCCCAGCGGTCCCTCAGCTCCCCAGCCCGTCTGCTCTGCAGGGCCAGCATCTGCCAGGGCAGCCTTACGGCACGTGCGGCACAACCAGCTGTTTCACCTCGTCACAAAAACACATTTCTAAGTTACAAAACGACCGCTCGGGCAGTGGGATTTCTCTGTTTGCCTGTGCCACGAAGCCCGACGATGTGGCTCCAGCAGAGCAGCCAGCGCTTGGGGCGACTCTGCCCAGCCACCACATTTCGGAGCGTGGCAGCTCTCGGCCACGCCGCCTCCGGAGCCCCATTCCCAGGGGAACCTGAGCACCACTCTCGCTTCGAAGCGACGGGGACTCGGGCACGCTGGGACTCAGAGGCCGCCTGCCGAAAACCTGGCTGGGAACTCCCGAGCAACGCCTACCGGGGCTGGAACAAGGCGTGCGCTGCACACACCAGAAAGCCCAGGGAAGGGGATACTGCAGGTGTTACCCACGCACCAACACACACACGCAGGAGTGGAAGGGACCTTTCGGTCCCTTGATCCCATCTCCTCCTCCCTTCCCACGCTGAGATTTACCTACCGGCGTATTTCATACACCGCGCTCTGAAGGGTACACGGTGTTTTAATCATGTAATGTATTAATAACACAATTAAAGTCCAGACCATTTGCTAAGTAACATATATTACTCCGATCACTGCTTTGATATATTAAAAATAGATTAACTGCTTCCTAGAGTTCGAGGCCAGGAGAGACAATGGGTCTCATCGGGGTTGACCTCCCACATATCCATGAGCCAGAGATTTCCCTTAGCAATCCCCACCTGTACCGAGCTCGCCAATTCAAGAAGCAACATTTGATTGTGTATCAAAGACGTTCAGCATCAGGGAGTCCAGCACGTCTCTCGGTGAGCTGCTCCAACAGCTAATTACCCCAGCTGTTAAAAAACCTCATCTTTATTTGCACTGTGGGCTTTGATAACTTCAAATGATTGCTGTTGGCTCCTCTAACACCTTCAGTGGCTGCTTGGAGCTAGCTCGTCACCACTGCCTGCCTCTTCCTTCCTGAGATAATTATAACGTACATTTATCTCCTCCTTTAACTTCCTCAGTCAGTCTTAGCCACCTTAATGCATGGAGCTCCTCTAGTCCCTCCTCACAAGACGTGTTTTCCAGATCACAAGCCTCCCTGGTACCCAAATATGCTGGCAACAAGCAATCGGGGCAGACAGATGTCAAAATCGACCTCAATGCTGCCAAGAGCGATGTGGGCCTGTAAGGATGTTCAAGGCAACCGCTTGGTCCTTCAACCTTTCATGGATGCAAGAAGCACTCATGGAAGGAGGTATCTCCCAGGCTGGGCCACCGGTCTGCGCCCGGGCAGCCACCGTGTCTTGAGACAAAGTCATCCTACCAGAAGAGCCAGGCTTCAAAATCTGTCCGAGAATAGCAAACCCACTTCCCTCCATTTTCAGCTATATTTAGCAAGGCCATTATTTATGGAGATGGCAGGAAATAATTCAGCCGGATCCAGACGTAATTCGAAATTGGAAAGAAGGTCTATAAAAAGATAAACCGAAGGACCTGACGGGGAGCCAGTCGTGGGGACTCAGCGTGGCTACGGGGGAGGGCTCTTCCAGCCGGCGATGCAGCGGCAGCACTGCAAACGCCGAACGCGAGCACTGGGTCAGACCCGGGTCGTGGGGACCGATGGAGCTGCCTTCCCTCGGACAGCCGCTCTCAAAAACCCCGTTCTCCAAAAAAAAGAGTCTTTTCCAGGTTTAAGAAACATGGTTTAAGAAACAACCTGTGGCCCTGAGCCCACGTGAGTCAGGGAGAGGGACGGCGTCCTGGCACTGGCAGGGGGAGGCAGGGAGCACCCTCCCCGCTTGCCTTGGCTCCCTGCGCAGCCGTGGCTGGGGGCCTCCCATCCGAAAGGGGTTTTTCCACTGGAGGAAGGGGATATACTGCAGAAGACCCAGCGCCCTACAAGAGTATACATACATATACATACGTATATAGGCTGGCACTGCAATGCGCACAGGGAGCAGATCGTCCCTTCACCGAAGGAGGTCCCAGGAAATATTTGAGGAGGGCAGAAGACAGAACTGAGCTTTAATCATTCATCTGTTTCCTTCCTCCCCAGCACTTCATCTGACTGATTCTAATTAAACTGGATTTTGCTCTTCTGAGCCAGGAGAGCTTTTATTTTATTCGTTTACAGACTGTTTCCTTGCCACCAGCTTTCCTCCAAATCTCCCTCGCACAGAGTCAAAGGCAACGCTTTGAGCGGAGATGCACAGAGCACCAGCTGCTCCCGGGAGGGTGAGACGTGCTGCCACGCCGTCCAGCACAGCACGGAGGCAACTCGCTGCATGCCAGGAGGACTGCTCCGAGCTGTCGCGCACGTCCCAGGGCACGCGAAACCCGACGGAAGTTTCTGCATCGATTCAGCAGACCTGGAGTCAGGTTTTATCTCCGCTGCCGATCTTCTCCCACACATTTACTATTGAGCGTTTTTCCGATTTGACTCTACCCATTTGCACCCCCCGACCCCAAACTGTTGCAGCCCAGGGTAGAACCAGCCCCGGGAATGCACACACCAGCCCGCCCGGACACCAGACTCCCTCGCTCCCGCGACGCCGGGTGCTGCACGGCCCCTTACCTACGGCACAACTAAGGACGGCGGGAGCAGAGTCAATCCCGGTCGCTCGGCGCTCCATAAGAGGCACGACGGCTGCTTCCCCGCCTCTGCACCCTCCCAGGTTTAGCTGCTGAAGCTGAAGTTCATCTCAGACCACTGCCGAAATCCCAGTGTAAACATCTGCGGCGTGAGAGGGAGGAGGAGATCCCTCTCCGGGGCTCAGTTAAGAGTTCAAGCTCTCAATGATCAGTTGGCTCCTGCAAAACCTCCTGGAGCGGGCGGCGGAGGAGCGCACAGCTGCTCAGAAACGCCGGCCCCTGCGGCACCGCATAATTCCTCCCCTGTTCCCGGGGCTGCCGCGCTTCCCTCGCACAATGTCCCGAATTGTGCGGGGTTACATCGGCCCACACAACGCCCGCATTCACACCCGGCCGAGGCGAGCAGCGCCGCGGAAATACCCTCGGTCCCTGCGCCGCCGCGGTGACATCTGGGGCCGGTGATCCGGGGGCTGCCCTCGCCGGCAGAAACGGGCAACCGGCCTTTCTAACGGGGAAAACGGTCTTGCTCAGAGTGGGGCTTTTTTCCCCTCTCCCTCCCTTCTTTCATCCTTCCAATCCACTTGTTCAGCCAGGGCAAGCACTGGGGAAAGGCCAGGTCAGCAGCGGCACGCAGACACTCCCAGCGCCGAAGCCAGCAGTCATTAATCCCTCCCCGGGAGCCGAGCGTTCCACAAAATAATCATCGTCATTATAAAGAGGCAGCCGGAGGCGCCGGCAGATCTTTCGCAACACTGCATGACCCTGCTCCACCTCCCCGGGGATACAGAGCGCTTCGTCAGCCCCCGATCGAGCTGCCATCTGGGGGGGAAGGTGCAGCTCTGGGGTTCGGGTTCCCCATTTCCAAACCTGCTTCTTTATAATACATGCAACTGAAATAAAAATTAAGCCCGTTAGGTAACATCTGATGCTTGGCACGAGGAACAAGGAGCGCTCTCTGACATGTAACACAATAAATACCTATGCTTCCTCGTTACTTTGCACCAGCAACGAAAAGCCTGGCTGTTCCCTCGGCCACGGTCGCTTCTCCCAACACTTTGCTCGCCGAGTCCCACACCCCGATTCGGCGCAGAGCCACGGGGAGACTCTGACACGTCTGAGCACAGTGGACACTCATTACATTTGTGAGCACTTGCTTTCAGGAGGCATTTATAGCCGTCCTGACGTTACCTGCATCTGCAGGTGGGACGCTCAGCGCTTTTCTTTACAGGAGTGGGTACAAAACACGGCGTGGGGGTGCACAGAGGGAGGGATGCTGCACGCAGACACTTTTCCCCGTGACATACTCGCTGTTTACATACGTGAAAAACTCGTCCTCGGTAGCTGCCCTGCTTATTTCCAGTTGAAGTCAGGGGAAAATAACGAAAAGCTCTGCAAGGAGAGGGTAAAACGTGCCTCAGTGCCCACGGGGAAACCGTGCCGCGGAGCAGGGCTGCTCCGGGTGCCGGGGGGGCTGCACCCCCCCACGCACGACACCCCCGTGGGTGCAGCGACACCTCGCCCAGCGGGTACCAGTTCCTATGGTGACCTGCGTGTTTTGGAAACAGCTTCCCGGAGTCAGAAAGTGTCGGCTCTAACACCGGAGCGATCCCTCCCCGCCGTCCTCCCACCGCCGGGTCCCTCCTGCTCCCCGGGCACCCCCCCGGCCCCCACCCAGGAGGCGGTGGCAGCGCTCGGGCTCTTCGGGCTCGTTTCCAGGCATTCGCTGCGCTGCTCCTCGCTCCGCAGGGTGGGACCTCGGGGACAACGCGCATCTCAGCGCCTGAACCCCGGGTCCCCAGCGAGCCCCCCCCCGGCTGGGGCAGTTTGGCAGCGGGGAAACGGATGGGGAAATGCGCTCTCCGCTCTCACAAAACTCCCACATTTTGATGAGCCGACGCTTATCTGCTTAAAAACGCTCTGTGCCCACGTCGGCCTTCTCATTTAGCCATTTCTTCTCTCGTAACGTGAAGTTTGGTGAGAGGATAACCATCATGTTCTGAATACCTGCGTTTTCTGCTTTATTAACCATGCAAGTCATGCAGAATTTAAATGGGAGGGAAAGTGCATACAGCGCTTGAGTTTTTCTAAAGATTGTTTCGCCAAGAAAACAAGCTGGGCAAAGCAGAGCTGCGGAACTGTACGTCTTGCCGGGGATTTTAGCAGCTCTGCTCTCCCGCATCCCCTGAAGAAGCAGCGTGCGGCACAGAGCAGGGGCCGGTGGGCGCCGGGCAGACCTGCGCCTGCGCTGGCTCCATCACCCACCCGCGCTTCAGCCTCGGGAAACTGCTCCCCGTGTCGGTGCCTCAGCTCCTCCTCAGGTTCAGCTACACAAGCAATGGACTTTTTAATCACAGCCTTACTATTCAGAAGCAACGGGGGAAAGTTAACGGCGAGATGTACAGCCAGACGTCATGGGACATTAATTTGCTTTTTTGTATGAACTAGGAATAAGCAAATGGGGACCATTTATTTTGCATTTAAAGGCCAAAAAGCAGCTTTCGAGCGCTGCTGTTGTGGGTGGATGCGCACGCCGCGGTGCCAGGCACTGTGCTGGCACGGGGCAGAGCTGAGCGGTCCCTCCCCGCACCTCCTGCCGTGGCGGAGAGGAGCATCGGCGGCGGGCAGGCAGGCAGGCAGCGCCGGGGAGCAGGCAGGTGGAGCTCGGGCAGCGCACATCACGAGGGGGACCCTGGCCCGGGGACACGGGTCCTCCCGCGGATGAGACACAGCCGCAACGGGAGGAACCGGGGAGAAGTCGGAGCGGCAGCCGGCACCTGAAGGATGGGTCTGAGCGACCGGCAAAGCAGCAAGTTCTCCGGGCAGGACTGGAGAGGGCGGCAGGGCTCGGGGAGGACCCAGACACCGGAGCATGCTCCTTCGCCTGGCGAAGCCGAGCAACACCCGGAGCCTTCCTCACGGAGGAGGCTGCAGGGGCTCTGCCCGCTCTCGGAAGGGACAGCGGCATTTCAGGTTATCGGCATGAAAGCAGGGAACAAGTGGGTTAAGTCAGCAAGTCATCTTCCTAACTGCACCACGCCTGGAAGCAGAGCTGTGAGGAGCTTGAAATCGTCAATAAGGGACCAAAAAAAGTTGTTCAAATCCCACAAACCTATTTTTTCCAAAGCAACAAGGACTAAGCCGGCTCCCTCTCCCAGACTAGGGCTCCCTTTCGCTAACGTAACCCAGGGCACTCCCTTCAAAACCTCCTTTCTCAAAATGGCCCTGGTGCACGGAGAGGGCTCCCCACGGCGCTCCAGGCTGCCGGGAGGCATACCCCGGGCTCGGCTTTTTTTGGCAGAGCGCCGTTCGCTTTCTCAAACCAACCTTCGGGAGTCAATGAAAAAAACACAAATTCACATGAAACGGGTTTCAAATATAGTGCAGCCACATACGACTGACTTCACACCACTCCCCCCCCCACACTCTCACCAGCCTTTCACCCGTCGTCCTTAACCTAAATAAGGCGTTACATTTTACAGGGTGAAAACGCAGCACTGCTAAACAAAAGTCTTACTACAAATCTGCATGTGACATCGCCCGTGCATCGCTGCCGGCGCTCAGGCTAGGGCAAGAGCTCCCTTTCCTGTAGGCCCCCACAAAACACGCTCTGCCTGAACAAGCCCTCTCCCATTCACGACAGCAGTTGCTATTCCAGCGCATCCAACAATATGTGCCTGTGTGTCGGGGAAGGCAGGGAGCCCCGGCGCTGCCCGTGCCGAGATCTGCACATTAGTAATCCAGCCGCTGCCAGCAGAACCCCTCAGATATGTTCAATTAGACTGAAATTTTGCAAATTTTTTTTTAAAAAAGGGGGGGTGGAAGTATATCTCCAGCTGGGGCTGCCTTGCTGGTGGGAAGCGAATATTTTAGTGCCGAAACAGGCGCAGGGGCTCGAAGGAGCGGATGTCAAACGAAGCATTTACTGGCAAATTCATGAAGTCTCCTCACCACCGAGTGCCAGAGCCAACGCTCCCAGCAGCCGCGCACCGCGCCGCTTACCTACCCCCCGCCGCCGGGCCGGGCCGGGGCATCGCCGGGGCCGGAGCATCGCCGGGGCCGGGGCAGCACCGGGGCCAGAGCATCACCGGGGCCGGGGCATCGCCGGGGCCGGGGCATCGCCAGGGCCGGGGCAGCACCGGGGCCGCACCGGGGCCGGAGCATCACCGGGGCCGGGGCATCGCCGGGGCCAGAGCACCGCCGGGGCCGGGGCCAGCGCCCCGGGCGGCGTCCCCGCCGCGCAGCACCGCGGTCCGGCGGGGCGGCCGGCTCTCCCCGCTGCTCGGGCTTCGCCGAAACGGGGCCAACTTGGGGGGGGGGGGGGGGAAGCGCAACAAGACCCGCGGCCCCAGCGCCGGACCCCACGCAGCCGCCCAGGACGCGGGTGCTGAAAGCGGGGCAGGAGATGCCGCCGGCTCGGCCCCGGCCGCCCCGCTCCGCGGAGCCCCCCGCGTCCCGCTCCGCGGCGGCGATTTGCAAGTCACTGCCGGGGGGGAGGCCGGGGGAGCGGGGCCGCGGGGCGCTCCCCTGCGCGCCCGCCCGCGGAGCCGCCCGCGCCGCTCGGCCGCGGGGACTGCGCGGCCCCGGCGGAGCACCGGCAAGTTTGCGGCGCGCCCCTGCCCCTCGCTCCGCGGCCGCGGGCGGGCGGCAGCGCCGCTGCTAACAAGTGCGGCGGCCCCGGGCGGCCCCGCGGCGCTCCGCGGGCGCGGAGAAGCCCCATCGCGGCGGCGCCCACCCGCTCCGCGGCAGCGGCCAGCCGGGGCCGGGACCGGCCGGAGCCCCCCGCGCCCCCTCCCCGACCCCACACCCCCCTCCCCGGTTTTCGCCGCGCAATGTCAGCGTCTCATGGCAACGGCGCTGCCTCCGCTCTGCCTCCGCCGGCTCCCGCGGCGCGCAGCGGGGCCCCGCCGCCCCCGCGGCCGCGGAGGAGAACACCCCCCCCCTCCCCTCCGCCTCCCGCCCCGGCGACAGTCGCGACAAGGTCACGCCGCGCCCCGGACTCACCGTACACCCCTTGCCCGGAGCTGCCCTCCAGCAGAACCGTCAGCAGCCCCAGCAGCCCGATCGCTACATCCATCTTCACGTGAGCATCCACATATCCAGCCCGGCGTGGGGGGGGCCGCGGGGGGAGGCAGCGCAGCGCCCGCCGGAGCCCCGCGCTCCGCTGCGGCCGAGCCGCGCACGCCCGCGCAGGCAGGGCGGCGGGGGCAGGCGGCGGGCACCGCTCCGGTCCTCCTCCTCCTCCTCCTCCGCCTCCGCCTCCTCCTCCTGCGCAGCGGGCGGCGCGGAGCGGCGCGGAGCGGCACGGAGCGGCGCGGGGCGAGCCCCCCTCAGAGCGGCAGCCCCCTCAGGGCGCCGGCCGCCGCCGCCGCCGCCTCCCGGGGCCGCCGAGCGCCGCGCGGGGCCGCCGCAGCCGCCTGCGCCCCGCGGCCATCAGATGCCATCGCAGCGCCGCGGCCCCCGCATGGTGCGCGGGGGCCCCCCGCGCGGCGCGGAGGTGGCGTCGGGGGAGGGCGCGGGGCCGCGGAGGTGTGTCCTGCTCTGCGCGCCGGCGGCAGCCCCTCACCGCGCCTGCGGAGCGGCGGCCGGGCCCATGGCGGGGGGCGGCGGGGGGCGGCGGGCTTCCCTCTGCCGGGCGGCGGGCGCGGGTGCGCTGCGTGTGCGGGCGCGGGTGGAGGGCGGCGGTGTGCCGTCACGTTGTGCTATACGTGCCGGCAGCCGGAGCCGGGGAGCCGCAGCCCGGCGACGTCAAAGCTGCGTGGCTCGCTGCTGCGCGCCTTCCTCCGCCTCCTCCTCCTCCTCCTCCTCCTCCTCCTCCCTCTTCGCCGCCGCCGCCTCCCGGGTCCCCGCGGCTCCGCCACCGCCGCCGGGCGCGCAGGGCCGCGGGCGGTGCCAAGCCGGGACGCCGCGCTCCGCTCGGAGCCGGGCTGCGCGGTGCGGTGCGGTGCGGTGCCCCCGCGCGGTGCGGACGGTGCGGGGCGCCCTGCGCCCGCGCTGGCTGCGCGCTGCGCTCCCGGCTGCGGGGGGGGTCAGCACCGCGCACCTCCCGCCGGTCCCGGGCAGAGCCCCCGGCCCGGCCCGGGCGCGCTCCCGCGGCGGGGCTTCCCTGCCGGCACTGCTGGCCCCTCGTTGCCCCCCCACCGCCCCCACTCCCTCTCTGCGCGGTTCTGGGGGGCACCCCAGCGCTCAGACCGCTTCCCAGCCGTGCTCTGCGCCACTGGTGACACACACTCGTGGGGTGCCGGGGGGCAGCAGTGCTGCTTTCCCCAGCCTCCCCCGACTAAACGCCCTGGGCTTGCTCAAGGTTGAGTGGCCCAGGGCACGGGGCTAAGCACGGTCACCAGCCTGGGGGCTCCCACACCCAACACAGGGAGGGGGCACAAGGGGGACAAGCCGGCTCCGTGTGTCTGGCAGGCAGCGGGCAGCTGAGCACACCCCAAGCGCTGCCCACTGCTGCGTTTTCACCCAGTTGTTCCCCCCTTCAGTGGTGTTTGGCCTCCATCAAGTATCTGAGATACCTCACTGGCTCCCAGCACCCTCCCAGGCTACACTCAGGCTGCCTGATGTCCTTACGTTTCGGGCTCCCGTGGGACTTGTGCTGGTGAAGGTCTCTTGCCTCCAATTTCCCAGAGCAAACCAAGGACTTGCTGGGAAGTGACTGCCCCTGTCCTCTCCCCTTGTTGCTTGGTTCCTCCAAGGATTGCAACAAAACCGTGGGCGCCTTGGGCACAGTTGCATTCGGCTCCGTCCGCTGCCTGCAGCAATTAAGGATTAGTGCTCAAAGCCAGGACAAAGTGACTCTGGAAGAAGCAATTGCGCTGTCAGGGTTTCTTGTGACCCCACTGGCACGAGGCAGGACACTGTTAACAAGGCTTGGGCTCTTCTAGCACTACTGAGCGCTCTCCCGGCCACTGGTGCCAGGGGCTGAGCTCCTGGTGCTGCCCTTCTGAGATGATCCAACGCATTGCTCTGTGAGCTTCCATCCCCAAAGGGCTCAGAGCCATCCAATTCATCATTCAGAAATATACTGATGGATGCAAGCAGCCGGGTTTGGTTCTTGCTGGCGTTGCTCCCTCTTCCCGACCTGGTAAGAAAGTGGGAGGTGGAAGGAGGGACGGGCGCAGGCAGCGCTTCTCTGTGCAAGCCCCATGCCCGCGGAGCTCAGGCTGGCACTCAGCGCTGGCTGGAGCCCGTCACCGACCCGCTGCCAGCTGGAGCCTGCGAGGATGGCGCTGAGATTGCACTGTGATTGCGCTCAAAATGTTGTGTCCTCCTCAAGAGACACGCTGTTCTGCGCCGTTCCAGATACTCTCACCGCCTCTGGCTGTGGCGAGGGTTTGACGTGTTCACAGAGCTGACCCTGTGTGCAACCGTTTCCTCCTCCCATAGGAAAGCAGCTCAGTGGGGGATTCGGGGAGGGTTTTCCCTGCTGATTGAAGGTTGGGAAGCCTTGCAGAGATCCACGCTGGTATATAGACGCACACCAAAATCCACGGGGTTGTTGCTGGGTCGCTAAGGCAGACAGCAACACTAGCAAACGCAGGGGAGTCCCTCCAGCTGCACCGACTCCTCGGGACAGATCGTGTGCGGCCCCTGGGTGGGCGTCCGCAAAGGTTGCTCCGTGGGGGAAGCCACAGCAGCGTGGCTTCCTCGCTCCCAGTGACGTACTGGAGGAAACGGCAGACTCTTGCCAAGCACCTTCTTACTCGACTGTAGGACGTGGCAGCACAGTGGCCATTTAACGCAGGTTTCCTCCCGCTTCATGTGCAAAAAGCCTTCCAGGTGGAGGGGAGCCGCTTATCCAGAGGAGGGGAAGGACTGCCAAGTTGTGGACATGTCTCATGCGGTGATGGGACATCTAGGAGCAAGGGGAGACTGGGGCCTGTAGCTCCCTCCCACACAGCAAGTCCCAGGGAGGTTCAGCTCAGTAGACCCAGCAGTCCATGAGCCATGGCCACCGCTGGAGGGTGGAAGGGCAGGTCCTCAGCTGCCGTTGCACTGCTCAGAGCCTAGCAAAGCTATTCCCTTCATGAAACCATCCGAATGCATCTCATCGCCTTCACTGGTTGGCCTCCCCATTTGAAGGGAGTCCCAGATTGCACGTCTGGATCCATCTGAAGCTCCTTTTTATCTGTTTTTCAGTTGCAAGGAGAATTTGGGGTAATCTGCCTCAGTAGATCTCCAGAGGTTGCACTCGCAGTGTGGCCTTCAATATACTACATTCAACCTTCAGTTGGCTTTTGTCTTTTCGCTGCCTTCAGCCTCTCCATCCTGCCACACGCGTGCCAAACTGGCCCTCAAAGCAGCAGCTGTGCCACATCTTCTGGGCTACGGTCATCCCAGCCCAACCCAGACTTGCACCCAGGGCTCTGGTCCCCCCCCAGCTATTTTTCCCCGCCAGTCTCTTTTCTTAGTCCTATGGCCAACAGCCCCACAGCATGGAACATGGACATACTCCAAAAGCTTTTTTGACCTTGTGAGGACAGTGAGTGTTTTCCTCACCTGTAAAACCCCATCCATAGCAGGTCTTGGCAGGAGAAGCCCAGAGCCCAGCCCTACCCCTTCTTGTTGGAGATACTTCAAGTGGAGGTGGAAGGAAGAGGGATGTGTACCTTGTTGTCTGCTTTGTAGGTTGAACATCAATAACCCCTGAAGGGCTGGTCCCTTCTCACCCTGTTTCCAGCCCTTACATGGTTAAATCCAAGATCCTCACAGCACAGATCTATGTTACTTGAGCCTGACGGCTGAAATCATTGACTGGCTGCAGCTCTGCCCTGTGGAACAGCCATTAGGAGGGACGGACACCGCGTTTCGTTAGCACATCATCGGCACGCTTCTTGGAAGTTCAGGCTTCGGCGCTGCAGAGGCTAAGGCACCTAGTAAACCTTACCGCAAAAGCACTGCGATTGAAATTTGTGAAAATAACTCATAGTCTGAAAATAAGCAGGCGCATAAATCTCTGTGGGATAAGTGCCCGAATGGTTTCCACTGGATAGTATCATCTGACATGGCTTTTTTTAAAGTATCTTGTTCTTAAATGTTTAAACATTACAGCTACTGCTAAGATCTTCTTGACGATGTTAAGCTGTGAACCTAAACCCAAACATCTCACTAGATAGTAGTTTACTGCAGAAAAAGGAGGAATTAAAATAACTCACCGAGTCAGAGACGACAGCCACCTGGAGTTTCCCAAGTCGCTCTCTATAATGACATTAAACAGCAGTGGGGTTGCTCCCCACTGAAATAAGTTAGCCAGGAATTTTTCTGGGGGTTGTGAAATTCAGCTGGTCTCATTCGGGGTGTTCCCAGGGCCGGGACTAGGGTTTGTGGCTGGGCTCCGTCAGCTCCAGCGCTTGCGATTTGCTTTGAGAGGGAAAATGTGTCGCGAGGAAGGTCCCCGCAGACTCCTTGCACACACCACTTCAGCCTGCAGATCCCCTCACATTCATTTTATGGCTTTCACTTAGCACTGGAAAGGCTCACAAGGCTCATCCGTCGCTTTTAACCCCAAAACGAGTTCCTATTTCAGTACCATCCCCTTCTCCCTGCCAGCTCCCAAAACCGTGAGGACCCTCCTCTTGCTCAGACCATGCAGAGTGACCCACCAGCGCTGGCAAAGTGTACTCAGAGGCTGCCCAAGGAGACCGTGCGTTGGATGGGTGATGCCTCCATGGGGCGAAGAGCTGGGAGAGCGGGAGGACAGCAAGGTCGACCCAGCGGCCGGCGTCCCCGGCTGTGCGTGCAGTGCCCAGCACAGCCTCCTGGCCCTGCGCTTGGGGTCCCCTGGAGGAAACGGGGAGCTTTGGGACCCGTCCATTGCAGAGCACGTCTGTGTGCAGCCAGGGCTCTGCCGAACTCGGTGTTTCGGTCACGGGCAGAGCACAGCCCAAGCTGCCGATAAAAGTTTACTTTGTGCCGTCTGCCCGTCCAGCATCAGGTTGCTCTTACTTTTATTAAAGGGAAAAATGCAAATAGCCTTGTAGCAGGCACTGGGGTAGGGTTTAACTGCTTGCTTAGCTTAATTTTAGCCAGCCCTCGCGCTTCAAGGAACTGTGCAGGGTTATCACAGCTCAGGCTGTGACGATTTGGTCTATCAGAACATCAGTGTAGATTATAAAAAGGCATCGGATCCCAAGGAGATGAGCTGCAGCACTTTCCTGTGGGAAGGAACGGCAGCGTTAGTCCCTTACCTTCTCCCGGCACAGGTCTGGAGCCGAGCACGGGGCAGCGTGCTCGCCCGGGCATTAACCGCCCCGCGTGAGCCGTGCTGCCTGGCTGGCGGTACCACGGTGCTGCTTGATGCAAAGTGTCCCCCTGTAAGTAAATCTGACCGTACTCTGCCCCCAGAAACAAGGGGCCATCGGCGAAGCACATCCCAGCGGGCTGGTTTGCGTTCCGCAGTAGCAAGAGGGGTTTATAGTGGTATGTAGCACCAAGTGTGCGTTACAGGCCCCTCTGTTGCAGGAGGGAGCGAGGTAAATAAAATAAAATGAAATCAATCAAACTGAATTAGGCTAACTGCTTGAATAAGAAAAGTTCGGGGACTCTAATGCTTCCCACACTCCCGCAGCCATTTATTTCAGAAGCTCTTTTCTTAGCAGCTTTTTCATTTCATCCAATACCAGACAGAAGCAGATTATTTTCTCTCTCGTTGTTGGGAGCAAGTCTACAAATAATTGAGATTTAACTAAAGGAGACCATTAAGTAGCATTAAGATTCTAAGTAATTTGGCGGTGTCGGTGAGTTGTGCATCTTGCTCTAGTCCCTCCTTATCAGCCACACTGGCTTGGGATTTCCATTATCCAACAAAACTAAGGCAGAACTAAATAATTTAACTCAGTCTTGTAATTCTAGTGAATTTGGGGCCTGCATGTATCATGTGAGGCATGTTTAGAGTGTGAAGAGATTATATATAATTAGCAAATCATCCTAGAATGAGTGTCTAAAAAAGGGGCAGGAAAGTATTTGTCAGGTGCCCAGTTCAAGCCTGGATCATTTACTGTTTGAGTTCTTGTCAAGGCGAAGTGGGAATGGCCGTGGTGGGCCAGCACCCGTCCCTCTAAGGCGGCCCAGGCAGGAATTGCATGACTCTGTCAAAGCCAGATACCGCATTTCCCAGCCTTTCTATTTGCATGACAGCGCTCTCGGTTGGGCTGGGGAGGAGTTTGATTCCCGGAGGGACAGCCTGTGCACGGGGAGGTATTATGGGCAAGCGTATGCAGGAATACCCAACAAGAATCATAGAATGGTTTAGGTTGGAAGAGACCTCCAAGATCATCGAGTCCAACCATAAACCCAGCACTGCCAAGGCCACCACTAACCCATGTCCCCAAGTGCCACATCTACACGGCTTTTCAATCCCTCCAGGGATGGGGACTCCACCACTGCCCTGGGCAGCCTGTGCCAGGGCCTGACAGCCCTTTCGGGGAAGAAATGGTTCCCAATAGCCAACCTAAACCTCCCCTGGCGCAACTTGAGGCCGGTTCCCCTTGTCCTGTCGCCTGTTCCTTGGGAGAAGAGACCGACCCCCCCTGGCTCCAACCTCCTTTCAGGGAGTTGCAGAGAGCGAGAAGGTCTCCCCTCAGCCTCCTTTTCTCCAGACCAAACCCCCCCAGGTCCCTCAGCTGCTCCTCACAGCACTTGTGCTCCAGCCCCTTCCCCAGCTCCGTTGCCCTTCTTTTGGACAAGAGGCATTTGCAGAGTAAATGGGAGCGTTGCCCCTACCCACCGCCCGGCCCAAGGCGCAAAGCCAGCCTAGTCCCCGTGTACGGCGTGTGGGATGGGCTCAACCCGCGTGAGCTGTGCGTGAGAAAGCCTTCCACATCGACTGACCGTGACCAGCCGTGCTCTGATGGAAGTGCAAGTGGGGGGGAATGCCAGGCTTAACCAGTGTAAGCGGCACAAAAATTGGAGCATTTCTTGCTGTGAAAATGTTGCTCTTCTCCATAGCCAGGTAAGAGTCGACTGTCAGCTCTGCTCGTGCATTGCAGTATATAGTATTTCTGTTAAAGCTCCAGTTTCTGCAGTTGCAGCATGATGAGACTTCCTCCATTTTTATGTAATTTTTACTTTTCTCTCAGACGCACATAGAATCATAGAATCACAGAACAGTTTGGGCTGGAAGGGATCTTTCAAGGCCATCTAGTCCCACCCCCTGCCATGAGCAGGGACATCCTCAACTAGATCAGGTTGCCCAGAGCCCCGTCCAGCCTGACCTGGAATGTTTCCAGGGATGGGGCATCTCCCACCTCTCTGGGCAACCTGTGCCAGGGCTTCACCGCCCTCATTGTGAAAAACATACACACTAAATCTCTACCCCTCATACCGCCAGAGGAGCAAGTTAAGAGCGCAAATACTAAACACTCTCCTTTTGGTCAGCACAGGCTCTTCCCAACTTTATTCCTAGCCCATGGGTTTCAGCTGCCGTATCAGCGGGTTTTTCCCTTCTTGGGGTCAGATGCTGGAAATGAAAATCGCCACCAAAGGCTCGTTTGAAGTGGCAGCCCCAGATCCTCCAAAGGTTTCAGCAGCATCTGCCTTGTGCCTTTTCACACTCTCTTGATAAGATGTAGTTTGTTCTGAAAATTGAAACAGGCTCATTTAACAATGTTTAGGGCCAAACCTCCAAGGAATGGAGTTATTAGGTAAATAACTAAGTGTGACGGACCCTTTAGACACACCTGTTATCTTCACTGGTGCAGTTTAAGTCTCAGAACTATTATAAATTACATCAAACTACCTAATTTCAGGCTAGGTCTGCTCTCCAGGACTGGTGTGAATTGAGAAGAATCCTCCTGGCATCCAAGAATTTACATGGATGAAACAATTTGGGCCACTGGTGGGAGATACATCGGTCTAAGGCCAAGTTAAATGTTATTGTGTGCCTTGGGCTTACTCTCTCTGGTGGGTTTCTTGTTTGTTCCGATCCAATGCAGTCACTTTTGGTACGCGTGCACCCCAGGATAATGTCAGTTAACAGGCTGCGTGATGCTTCACGGCTGAAATTTGTTGTCTGGGTTACTGCTCTGGATCCAGAGGAATGGCTGGAAAAAGCGACTGCGTGGTAAGTGCCCCGGGAGCAGCTGCAGCCCTCTTGTCCTTCAGCCTCACACGGAGGGAGCCCAACCACTGGGCACTGCCCAGTACAGTCTAGATTAAGGTCCATCTTCTCCAGGACTGTAGCCCAGCCTAAGCAACCGGGCAAAATATTGCTTTCCACTGATTTTCAGTAAAAGGCTTCATCCCGTAAAGAAGCGGAAAGAAGCAAACTGATGTGCCGATCTGAAGTCAGGCGGGAAGCAGGGCCCCCTCTCCTCCTCCTGGTACCCCGAAAGAGGAAACAGCAAGAGGCCACGGTGCTCTCAGGGAGTGAGGTGGGCTTTTTTTCTTCAAACAAGCTGTCATTTTATGGTGAATATACTTATAGTTGGGATTAGAGGGAAAATTTCCAAGTGTCCGTTGTGTGGTTCGGGAAGAGAGAAGCAGCGATCCGTCGGTACGCGTTTGTCTGTCTCTCGTTGGCTGGAGAGATCGCTGTACACGCGTGTGCAGCTTGTTTTACACCACCCTGAGAGGGGATGTCTTGTTTCAGGTTTATCAGCTTCAGGTTTACCCTCCTGGGACAAAGAGTTCAAATCCATGTAACATCCCTCTGGTCTTTCATTCTTTCTGTGATGCATCGCTTGCTCTGTTTCAATCTCAGAAATAAAGCCACAGAGACTGCAAATGAAACCATTAATACCTGCCATGAGAACAGGGTTTTACCGTGGTCTTCCAGCTTCGATGCGCAGTTGAAGCTTTCATGTGCATCAAGCTGTAGGGGTAGACAAGCCCAATAATAACATCTGCACCATGCGTGAGCCTTCCTGGGCTCAGTGAGTCAGAGGGCAGTGGAAAACACCCGCAACAGCAATTCTGTGTAATTAAAATATGGCACTTTTTGTGCATTTGTTTCCTGGATAACTCGGTTTGCTGTATGCCCATAAGCTCTTCATCGTCTTTGTGGAGAGAGGCAGGTCTCTGCTGGGGGCTCCAGGGCCAGCAGCCCTTTCGTCCAGAGACGGCTGCACGTTGGTGATGTGGGTGCTCCAGTTAGATCCACGTCTGTATCTCTGGAGGCGGGTAGAGGTGGCCTGAATGAACGAACGCCTACGTACATGTCATCTGCTATGAGTAACAGGTTGGTGGCCAGGGCTACAGCCCTTTTGCCCCCTTCTTCTTAGAAAAGCTGTACTTGGATGCTTGCTAGGGCTTGCTGGGCTCTGTAGGAAGCTCCCGTGCTCACATCTACGGGTGTTTCTGCTCAGCAAAGGGAAGCTCTCTAAGCAGCCCCTGCCTTCGTTTGCTGGTCTCACCCACATTTTACCCCCACCCTTATCTTGCATCATGAGCCCTTAACAAAACGCTCGCTTTGCTGACAAGCTTCAGCTCTCCGTAGTGTTTCTAGGAGGAGCTGCAGGTCATGGTCGTGGGCAGGACAGGGCGGCTGGGGCTTGCAGGGGAGCAGGGCTGTGCTCTGCAGCGAGCACCAGGCACGCCAGCTGTAACGTGGAAAAAAAAATACCCTCCAGGTCCTTTCACCGTGAGTGGCTGAATCAAGCCCCGCTTTGGTCCACCAGTTTTCCTTCATCCTCCTGAAGGGCCTGCGTTAAACTGGCAGGAAAATATAAGCTTGGCTGCGAGACGCTCTCTCTGCCTGTCTCTGGGTCCACGTGCCAGCGGGAAGAGCAGCCACACGGATGCTCGCTGTCCCCAGAGCTGCAAACCAGCCGCACCTCTCCTTGCCGCAGGTCCGACGGTGCCCACGGGGCCGGGCGTGGGGTGGCCGTAAGGGACATTTCTGTTTCGGAGGAGCAACCCTCGGGAGAGCCAGGTGGAGGCACGCAGCCCGCTGCCGCAGCGCCGCTGCTCGAAGGCGGCTTTCCCTGCTTGCACATAGTTACCCTGTAGGTCACCCTTAGATCCCCATCTCCTTGGACCAGGAGGAAGGGAAAAGGTCCTCTTAGATCCTGGTAAGCTCAGCGGTGCCATCCACCACGCCGACGCGTCACGTCTGGAGGGATGGCCCAGCTGAATTAGCTGAAACCCGCTGCGTTCAGGCGCATCCACTGTCCGGTTTTGGCTTCCTACAGCGGCGATGTTGTTGCACCAGCAGGACGCGTGTGTGTTCTCGTTTGCGTGTATGCACACGCACAGTTTTGGCTGCAAACCGCCGCGCCGTTGTGTCAAATAATCAAAATAATACTCTGCCCTGCTGCGCTAACGCTACTGGCACGCGAACAGCGATTCCCCGGAGTGGAAGGGAAGGACAGCGTGAAAGAAATGGGTCACATTTAATTAACCAGCAACAAATGGGGCTGCCTAATGTATTGGCTACATTGTGGCCACAAGCTTCAAATTATTGGCAACGGAAGAAGTTGGACATCTTGGCAATAATAAACAAAATGCTAAAAATGCAGTCCTTACCACAGCCTGGATATTTTACAAACAAGTAGCGCACAGAGATAACTCCAATAAGGCTGACATTCAAAAAATAATGAGTGTCTTGTGCCTTATCAGCAGAAAAAAACCCCGTGAATTCTTGTTACGTTAAAGGGAAATATTAATACACAACGCTCCTGCTGGTGAAGTTGCCCCTGTTGCACTATGGAAATGAATCCTGGGAATTATTTAAAATAACACAAATCAGACCGAGTTTATTTCCCTGAATAAAATGAAATCCCATTGGAACGTCTCTATTCTTCTTCATAATGCAGGGGGAAACAATTAAGTTTCAGTAGCTCCTCACTACAGCCACTACATATTAAACACAGGATGGATTTTACGAGCAGGAGAGGTTTGCACGAGCAGAGAATGTCTTTTGAGTGCACTCTGCTGGCCGCGGGCCGAGGGATGAAGCACCACCGGATCCCGCTTTGCTTTCTCACCCCAAATCCTTGCAGGCAGGCAGTTCCCCTTCCACGGAAACCCGCTGCCGTTTTTAACCCACTGTGGTTAAGGATGAAAAAGAATATGCTTATTTTAACGCCGTTTTGGGGCTTTGAGGGGAGCTGACGGGATGCTGGGCATTGCAGGCAGGTTTCCTCCGTACGTGGTGCTCCTGGACCACGCGGGATGAAACCTCCTGGGAAGGCGCTAAGGGATCGGCTCGGCGAGTCTCACACTCCCCGGGAACCTGGAGATGAACGAATTAATTTTTTGCCGGGCTATTACACCGCGAGTGTCGCTGATGATTCATGGCCGCGGACAGGGAGCTTAGAGGTGCCTGGAGAAACTGTTAATAAAATTCCAGCAGGGTGAACACTGTGTAACTGCATTAGAGTTTGGAAGATTTTCCACCGAGGGGACCAGCCTGCCAGCTGGTGCAAATCAGTGTGTTACCATTTACACCTGCAAAGCAGCTGCCCCCGCGGTGTTACGTTGCTCGCAGGAGCGGGGTTAGGTGTGTGTGGCTGATGCTGGCATGGCTGAGTGTGGTCCTCTCTGGGCAAAGCTGCGGGGCCTTTGCTGCTTCGTGCTTTTCTTCCGGAGGGTGTTGAGCTGCTCGTGTCGGAGAGGTGGGTTCCAGAGGTTACACCTGCTTTATGTTTCCTACGGGCTCTGTGTTGGAGGTACCCAGAGGACACGTGTACTGCGCACAGTGTTTGTTTCTGGGGGTGAAGCTCCAGCCCTGGAGCTGTGCTGCATCTCACGGTGCTCCAGCAGCCAAACTGCTCCAGATGTCTCCTTGTGATGCAGCACCGGGACAGCCCCCGTGCAAGCCGTGAGCACCGCATTGCACGGCCCCGAGGATAGCGTGTTTGGTGTGGTCACTGGGTGTGTGCCTCTGGTTTTCTCTTGTGTGACCATCCATGAGAAACTTCCTTTTTTTTTTTTTTCTTTTTTGTCCTCCCTTGGTACTGTTACTGACCAAAACAAAAGAAATTTAGGCCAGAAAACCCTGCACTCAAGGGCAAATACCCAATCTAACCACCACCTTTATCTCCTCCATTACACCCCTGACCCACGAGCTCCTGCACCCTCCCCAGGTGGGGGCTGTGATGCTTTGCCGCCTCTTCCATCCAAGCAGCAAGATGTTTGCAGCTGGTCTCCACTCTCAGCTGGACCTGAACAAGCTTATTGACATTGCTGATGTGAAATAGAGCATTCTTAAAGGCAAAAAAAAAAAAAGTTTTTCAGAAGCGTGGACACCAACTTGGTATCATCCTCTTTGAAATGATGGCTCCCATCAGGCAGCAGTGTAATAACGGGAGATGCTTTGCAGGCCCGGTAATTGCTGTTCATGTAAAAGAACAGCAATCACACCAAGACCTCCTCTTAAAGGCTTATTTTGATTTTTTTTTTAAAGTATTGCTTCTGTGGACCTTGCTTTGTGTATCCCTAATTACCTGTCCCTCCTTGTACATCTGTCTTCTTGTGGATTTTCATGTCTTGTCTTTTTTTTTTGACTCTCAAACTGAACACCCGTGCCTGCCTTGACTAGCACTGATAAACCCCAGAGAAACAGGCTTTCAACAACTGTGCGATGCACTTTGTTGCCTGAGTGGTAGCAAACGTGGCTTCGCCTCTGTTGGAGGCTCTCCTGAGCAAGTCTGCTTGGAAGTGCTTTGGTTTTAAGCTGAGGTTCGTGGCTGGCACATGAGGCTAGGAATTAGCATGACAGGCTTGAAAGGAGAAGAAAGCCTAGGAGATGCAATGACTTTATTTCCCAGCCATGTGTTGATGCCAACTGAAGATGGCCAGGAGAGATGGAGAGCAAGAGGCTGTGTTCCCTCCTAAGCAGGAGCTTGTCCTGGACAAGCTTGGGGCTGTGTGAATGCAGGGGAAAGACGGTTTCTCATCTTAGAGCACAGCTTCTCATTCTCTGATTCCTGAAATGAGCTTGCTTGCATCCCCACCCAGTAAGAGGAGCTATTAACCTCTTTTAAATCTTGATAAATGGAGAAAACTCCCTTTTGGGGAGTGACTCTCACCAAAAGCTCTCACTGGTGAACTGACAAAGACTTTTGTCATCACTGTTCATATCTTGCCTCAGTTGGCCCCTAACTGTTGCTACAAACTGCCACAAAGACTTCCATGGAGCTTCAGGTGATGGATTCAGGGTTCAGCTTCTTCATCTTAATTATTCATCCAACCTAGACCTTGGACGTAGTGCATTAAAAGCCTCACAGAGGCACCTGGATGAAGTCTACTCCATTTTCATGCTAGCCATCCCTGAGCCGATGCCCAAGCACCCACCACGTTTGACAGCTATGTCTTCATCATCAGGTGCTTTAAGGTTGTTTTCCTGTAGGAGAGGCCAGATCAGTGTGCCTGCAAGTGATGCCAAGGCTGATGATAGCTTTGAGGACCCCAGCACTGGCTCCAGGACCTGCCAGGCCCCCTCCTGCCATAGGACAAGCCCAAGGAGCACCTTCTCCAGGGCTGCAGTGAAAGACTTGCAGTTGGGTCTTGCTGGTTTCTACCAAGTCACCTTTAGGTCCACGGTGTCCCTGGGCTCATGGCACTAACAGAGGGATAAGAGCATGATCCTGGAGGCTCATTGGGAGTAACATAGGAGCCAGGGAAAGTTTAGACTGGGTATTGTCCCACATGGTGATAGCTTCACTGGCTGTGACCTTCTGATCATTGTTATGCTTAGAGCATAACAATGGGGACAAACAGGTTGGAGCAATCCCCTCTCTTTAGCCCAAAGGGTGACTTCTTCACAGTGACAGATACTCCACAGACCAGAAAACCACCTTACAGACACCTGCACAGTGGAAGAAACCCCTTCGCTTCATGGCGTGAACCCAGCGTGTGGTGGTGGCAGCTGATCAATGTGTGCTTTCTGGGTGGCTGCTCCATGGGAGCATGGGCCAGCAGCCTGCCAGAGGTCTCAGCATCGCTCTTGACACCACGTGTGGCCCTCACTTTGCCAGACAAGGACAACGATCCTCAGTGGCATGCAAATGCTGCACAGTGCCTCTGTGCCTTGAGCAGGGGGGCTGGACTAGGTGATCTCCAGAGGTCCCTTCCAACCCCTGCCATTCTGTGACTCTGTGAAAGCCTTTGCTGTCACCCCAGGAGGTTCACATGGAGGACCACACAGTCTGGACATTGCTCTGCTTTGGAAAGCAATTTTAGGTGATGTTTCAATTTTTTTCCAAAATGTAGTGGTGGTGATAACTCTTTCCCTTGGAAGCCCATTCAGCTGGGTCCAGAGTACCGAGAGGAGCCGGGCTTCCCTGGACACATGTGACAAAGGACACTGGTTGGGTTTTAAGACCTTTAAAACGCTTACCGTAAATGGTAGGGGAAGGTGGGGTTTGTGCAAAGGTTCACAGGCAACGGCCTGTGCCAGCCTGGAGTAGGTGGGAGCAACTTATCCACCTGCCCCAACCAAGCCCTTGGGATGGAGCTTCTCGGAAACGTCTGCTCGGGTTATGTTACACATCCCGAAGTGCAATAAAGGCAGCTGCTGTGCTTTGGCGGCCAAGGTGCTTTTGAAAACACGATGTACCTGCACCTATCGGCGTTTTCCTGTACGCGCAGGAAATCCTGGCGTGGGTCTGATGTACGGCTCCTGGAGAGGCTCGTGTCCGACGGGAGCTGATGCCAGACGCTGCAAAACTCTTCGGCTTTGTGAATCTAATTATCTTCCCCAATTCAGGCCGATGAAAGGAATTGGAGACTGAAATAGAGCGGAATTTGGGACCAGGTGCTGTTAGAGGTGCAGTGAAACCAATGGAAATGTCTCCTGGCTTTTAAAAAGGATTGCAATTGTCTAATATGCACTAAGTTTTCTGAAAGATCTGTCTTTTAATTTATATCCAGTTTATTAGGTATTTCATGCACCTGTCTAATAATTTTAACAGTAAAAGGCTGTTCACCTCAATAATAGCTTACGGCAATGAGTTTTGCAGGAGAATTCAAGAGAAAAATTACTCCTTTTTCATCTATTTTCAGAAAAGATGCTTTTCTGTTCCTGTTCCAGGTGAGTCAGACTTTTCTTCCCCTTCTGTTATTTTCTAATGTCTCTTTTTCATCTTTGCAAACTGCTTCGCAAGGTGGGCTGAAATTGGAAGTGATCTGAGCTGAACCACAAACCTGCTTCAGTTCAACTTGGGTGGAAGTGGCATGAAGTTGCTCCGTTTGGAGCATCCTTTTCGCTGCCTTATTTTACCGCTTCTCCAGTGGGAAGAGCAGAAAGCCAGCGACAGGAGTGGGGATCCATCCCCTGCGGAAACCCTGGTGGCTGTTGTTTATTTTCCATTTTGTTGAAAATTCAGAATGTCACGGCTGAGAAAAAATGTGCACCATTCTCAATACGATTGAAAAATTAATTAAATAAAATTTTAGGCAGCTCAAGAGCATTAGTGTATTTCATTTCTTTCCACGTGCATGTTTCCCCTGTGTCTTCAGTCATTGCTGTGGGGTTTCCAGGACTTTTTTGGCTTTTTCACTGGTCCTTGGGTATGCGGGAGCAGGAACGAAGAGGGGATCTGAAGTGAGCGTG
Source organism: Phoenicopterus ruber ruber (assembly GCA_009819775.1). Lineage (NCBI taxonomy): Eukaryota > Metazoa > Chordata > Aves > Phoenicopteriformes > Phoenicopteridae > Phoenicopterus > Phoenicopterus ruber. The sequence goes on from CM020219.1 coordinate 2,411,712, forward strand.
AGCCTTTTGTTCCTACAGCAGCATTGCAGCACTGGTTGCATCGCTCTCCCTCGGAGCACGAGCCCCGTTAGTTACAGCTCAGCAAGGAGGTGGGACCAGGGCTCCACCAAGCTCCCACCACCCCGCAGTGCTGAGGCCTGGCCCCGCTGCCTGCAGTGCCCGTGGCCTTTGCGTGGAAGGTTTCAGCTTGTGCAAAAGCTTGTCTGAAGCTGTTGCCGCATGATTTGAGGCTGTGCTGGACCTTTCTTTTAGCTCCCGGCTGGGGATCTTTGCCTGCTGCAGTGCAAAAGCTCATCTGCTCTCAGAGATCTGCTGTGAGGAGATGTCTTTGCAACCCAGAAAGAAGAGACATCAAGTCTTGGGGCAAATTAGAGCATCTCAAAGACTGTTTTGATCTGTGCTGAGGAACAGCCCACGACCGAGTCTCAGTGCCAGCATGAAGGTAGTTTTTGACGGCTCTTGCAACCACCAACCTTGCTTGAGAGGCAGGTTCATAGGAGTGGAAGGAACATGGCATGAATCGGTGGCAGATGTGATGGAGGACCAGGGGTATGAAGTCTAATTGAGGACTTCAGCTATTCTTGTAAGAAATTGCCCAATAAATTAAAATATCAAATATTCATCCAGTAATCTGTTTGACATTCCATTCAAACTCATGCATTTTGAGGGGAATACATATTTGGCCGTTTTATTAATAACATATCAATTATTTATGTATTTCTGTATTATAAAACAGAAGAATAAAGAGTGTTTTTCTATTGAAGTGCACATGTGGGAGTAGAAAGAAAAAAAATAAGTCTAACATACAATAATTATATGAGGATTACTGGAACTTTTAAATATATGCACTGTAGATCAGATTTCAGATGGGTCAACTCTCCGTTCCTCAAGAGATGGTTTTGACTATTTTTGATTTGAACTAGGAGTTTCAAACCAGTTGCTGGGATGAAAGGGTTTAATTTAGGATTTCAGCCAACTTTCAGAGGAAAAGGGCTCATAGCTTGGTATCCTCATTTCGTTATTCAGCCTTTATTGTTATTTCAGAATATCTTGAATTCCTTCTCAGACTTTACCTATGCTTCTGAGGTCAAGTCTGCACAGAGACGTAGCACTTTTAATTGGTTCGATGGGTACAGGTAGAAAACAGAGAGAAGTCTTGGGTACGAGCACATTCTCAAACCTGAAATATTACCTCTTCCAGCAAATGTCTGTCTTATTCCTTTGGACTAACGCATCCGTATTTTGAAAAGCAAATCAACAGCAAAGCATGGGGTTAGTTCAGGTCCCGCTTTTAGTGCCACACCATGTGGGAAGGCTCGCCATGAGAGTCCCTTCAAAAGGTTGCAGTTTGACTCTCAGAAATGAATACGAATCTCTCCATTTCTCTCTTCTGGGTACAACGCAGGTCTCTGATGGGTGATAATGGCAGCGCTGTATCACAGCATCTTCCACCGAAACCAAAATATCAAATGACTGCGTCACATAGAGACGACAGGAAGAAATTGTACAGACTACACGAGTTCTCTTGTGCTACTGCTTGTGGGGTCTTTCTTGATGAAGAAAAACTGCAACGGGGATGGTTTGCCCTGTGCAAGGAAGCTCAGAATTGGACCTTGTAGTCCGTATCTAATTTGACAGCACCATCTCGCCATCACAGGGTGGAAAAACGGCTCCCACAGTTTCAGCTCTGTGAGCAGAGCAAAGGATGAGTGCCCTCATTCACACCTAAGTCGAAATGCTTGGAAGCAAAACCAAAAATAACCCCAACCACTAACACCCAGAAAACTGGGCAAAATAGGTTAGTGAAAATACGTATAAGGATAAAACAGCAAGAGAGGTATTGAAGGACAGAATGACTTAGCCATAGGATAGTTTTCCCTCGTCTGTCTTTGATTGAAAGGATAATAAAGGATTTTCATAAAAGCTATTCTCAGGCTAGGACTGATAAATAATTGTATTTGACTGCATTCTGCACTCGTGAATTCCCTGTTGTGACTGAGGGTGGAGGTTGTGATTTTCTTTTTTGCTTTAATTATACAAATATGATAAGAGGCGCTTGTTTTCCTCTTTCCCAACAGGGAGAAGGAAGGAGCTCAGAACATCGAACAGTTTACCAAAAGTTGCACCTTTGATTGGCCTCAGGCAGCTACATGACAACATCCAAGATTAAAATACAGTAAGCATTAGAAAATAGACTATATATTTAATAAACCTAACCCAGAATTTGCTTTCCAGCCACAGGTTTAAAGCAATCTGAAGCATTTAACCATGTATGTTGGTGTGGAACCAGAGACCTCATGGGGTTGGCTCAGACAATGGGTGCAAACGCGGGGTTAGACCCGAGATGGGCGCAGAGGGACACAGAGTCGGCAAGGGCATGGAGCAGGCAGGTTACCATGGCTGGGGACATGCCGTGGTGCAAAGCTGGAGATGGGCAAGCAGAAACCAACCTCATACGCTTAGGTGTCTTTACTGTCCTCCGCCGGAGAAATCCCACAGTGGCCAAGTAGGACTTGTCTCAACAAGGACGTATCTTAGGCATGAGGAGGTCTGCTCTGCCTTGTTGAGAACTGAGATACCTCTGGACATGCTCAGGAGAAGACCTTTACGCATGGGAAACCTTTAGGACTACCAGGAATGAAGGAACTTAAGAACTCCAGAGCAGGGAAGCAGGCAAAGAGGCTTCAGGATCACACTTTTAGACTTAGTTATTTTTTTCATTTCATTTTTTCCTCTTTAAAAAAAAAAAAAACCACCAACTTTAACTGGATGAAGTGAAATTCATTGTGGTAAATTTCGGTGACTATATTGGCATCAGCTTAGGAGGTCATACTGAATATAATTTCAAATCACAGAAACAAGTAGCTTTCCTAATTACCATGGATAGTACGCTCATGAGCTGAGGTGATATTTGTCTTGAAATATGAAATCATCTCTATGGAATCTCTTTGGTTTAACCAGAGTTAATATTTAATATTAGAATGAATCCCACAGTTGGGTGGTGAGTTTTGAGAAAATGGCACAGCACTGCTGAGCCTTCAAGAGACCAGATGGGACCCCTGGGCCTGGAACAGCAGTTGGACACTTGCTTTCCTCTGCTCAGACCCATTTTCTTAGTCCTAATCTACGTGTAATCATTTTTCTTAGGCCTTTTCAGTCCTGTATATACAGTCAGCCCCTTCAATAGGAACAGTGGGTGTCCTGGTTTGGGCTGGGATAGAGTTAATTTTCTTTGTAGTAGCTGGCATGGGGCTGTGGTTTGGATTTAGCGTGAGAATGATGTTGATAACACGCTGATGGTTTCGTTGTTGCTGAGCAGTGCTTATAATAAGTCAAGGACTTTTCAGCTTCTCATGCCCCACCAGCGAGGAGCTGGGGGGGCACAAGGAGCTGGGAGGGGACACAGCTGGGACAGCTGACCCTGACTGACCCAAGGGATATTCCATGCCATACGACGTCATGCTCAGCGTATAAAGCTGGGGGAAGAAGCAGGAAGGGGGGGATGTTCAGAGTGATGGCGTTTGTCTTCCCAAGTCACCGCTACGCGTGATGGAGCCCTGCTGTCCTGGGGATGGCTGAGCACCTGCCTGCCCATGGGAAGTGGTGAATGAATCCCTTGTTTTGCTTTGCTTGAGCACAGCTTTTGCTTTACCTGTTAAACTGTCTTTATCTCAACCCACGAGTTCTCACTTTTACTCTTCTGATTCTCTCCCCATCCCACTGGGGTGGAGTGAGAGAGCGGCTGCATGGTGCTCAGTTGCTGGCTGGAGTTAATCCATGACAGTGGGAGCTTTACCACGGTGTCCAAGATGTTCTATAGCCACTAAATGGCCCTGGAATGAGCTCATCCAGGATTTTTAAAAGAGAGAAGCTTATTGTAGGGCTGGTGTTTGATGTTGAGCATCCGCTGATGCAGGTGGCTGATGCAGAGGTGTCCATGTGCTCATGGTGAACAGGTCTGAAACCAGCAGGTCTTGCTGAGCCTCTCCAACACTAGTGAGGTTTGGAGATGCCAGAATGACCGAATTTGTGCATTTCCTCATGAAAAGCCAACTCTGCACCTATTCAAGGATTGCAGCTCTTACAGTTTTCTTCCTTTTTTCTTTATGGAAGAGGAAAAGAGAGAAAATAATCCTTCGTCTACACGAGGGCACATCTGCAGCACGCTGATATTTGGTGAGAGCAAAACAGACGTCTCACTTGTTTGATGTTTTCAGGTGTTTGTCCTTTGCAGATAGCTACGGTTACCTACCTTGCACTCAGAAACAGAAACGTCCTCTTGGTGCGATCCAAGGCCTGGCTGGTGGGTGTCCTTCCACTCCTTTTGATGGGCTCTGGATAGAAAGTTAATAGCTTTTTAAGGCCATTTATGCTTTGGAAGTAGGAAGGTGGTAACAGCAGGTGACAGGCACAAGCGGCCCCTGTTTGCAGCTCCTTTTGGAGCCCTGGTTTGTCTCTCCTTCAGTTTGCACATCTGGTGAAGAAGAATATCTAAATGCCAACCAGAGAGCAGTTCTGTGCTAGCCCAAGCTCATTCATTAATACTGATTTATAGTCTTGATACGCCATTTCTGTAAGTATTTATATGCACAGATATTTGTATATTTATGTCTACAAAGCAGAGGTGAGTTTGCCTGTGTATGTATATAAACACACATCGACATGTATATACACTGAATACACGTAAATATATACAGACATTCACAAGCACATGATTTAATTGTACTCTGCTGCCGCAATGTTTCTATCAGCCTCCAAGCCTTTCTTGAATCCTGTTAATTCTTTCAGTTTCTATAACTTTTATCAACAATTAATTAGACAGCCCGATTCTCTGCTAAGCTCTTGTATCAACGTAGAGTTTCCTACCTTTTTATTTCCGTGAAGTGTCCCTCGTCCTGCAGCGCAGGGCAGGGAGAGGAGGGCTCCCAGTACTGCCTTCTGCTGACCACTCGTTAGTTTGCATCGGCTTATTATGCTCCTCGCCGTTTGTCTCCGGCATAAGGAAAATCAACTTAATTGTGACCAGAGGAGGTTTACAAAGTCTTCGTTCTTTCTTTGTACCTTTTTTCTGCACTAATTCCTCCTTTACATAAAATAATCAATACTGTAGACAGGCAAGTCACATAGTAGCTTGCAAATTTTGTCTGCATTATTTTCTATGGGTAGTCTGGTGCTGTGCTTGCTCTTTCTCTCACGTTAAGCAGAGGATTCTGTTACACTCTGTGTTAACCCCGTTAGCGTTCCCACAACTGACACAGTTAATAGAGAAACTTGGGGGGCGTGAAGAGAGCTCAGTCATGCAAATGTGGAGGAGGGAAGAGGTACTGCAAGCTCCATATTCCCACCGGGAGATAAAACAAACACACCACCACTAGCTGGGTAAAGCCACAGACTTTCCTGGTCATGCAAGAACATCACAGAAGATGCTGAGAATGAGCAGAAACTTCCCAGAAAACAGAACTGGGGGTGTCTGGAGAGGTAAATTTTGCCTCAGAGGTCAGAAAGTATAAAAGGAAAATGAGAATGGCCCACAGCCTGTTACAACAGGTTATAGAATCGTAGAATCATAGAATCGCTTTGCTTGGAAGAGACCTCCAAGGTCATCAAGTCCAACTGTTAACCTATCAATCGCTACCAAGTCCACCACTGAACCATGTCCCTAAGTGCCACATCTACACGTCGGGGTTTAACCCCAGCCGGCGCCTGAGCACCATGCAGCCGCTCACTCACTCCCCCCCGCAGTGGGATGGGGAGGAGAATGGAAGAAAGTAAAACTTGTGGGTTGAGATAAAGACAGTTTAATAGGACAGCAAAGGAAGAGACAATAATAATAATAATAATGTTACTGATAAAGAATATCCAAAAACAAGTGATGCCCAATGCAACAATTGCTCACCACCCGGTGATCGATAGCTCGTCCCCGAGCAGCAATTCCCACCCCCTGGCCAACTCCATTTTTATATACTGAGCATGACGTATGGAATATGGTATGGACTATGCCTTTGGCCAGGCTGGGGCAGCTGTCCCAGCTGTGCCCCCTCCAGCTCCTTGTGCCCCTCCTCGCTGGGAGAGCAGGGGAACCTGAAAAGTCCTTGACTTAGTGTAAGCACTACAACTACTCAGCAACAACTAAAAACATCTGTGTGTGATCAACATTATTCTCATCCTAAAACCAAAACACAGCACCATACCAGCTACTAGGAAGAAAATTAACTTTATCATCTCAGCTGAACCCAGGACAACATATAATAAAGGCTAAATAGAATGAAGATTAGTGGTAATTGAGAAAAGGCCAAATGTTGAACGAATTTGCCTTTGTTTTCTGCAAGGAGAAGGGTGTCCAGGAGTCTGAGCCCTCCATCTTCTTTATGGAAATGAAAGTGATGCAGCAGAAATTGCAAAACGCGAACAGCAAGAAAACCTCCAACTGCTGCATGTGAACAAGGGCCCGTCCTCTACCTTCAGCAGTGAAAACAAAACCCCACAAAATGTCGGTACCAACAGCAAGGCTAGCCAAGCACCTGAGCGCTGGAGAGTCGGGTCTCTGGGGTCTTAGCACATACTATGCCGAAAAATCCTGTACGTGTGAAGGGGCCTGGGGAACTCCAGCCTTGGTGGTTTGAACTCAATATTCTGCTCGGTCTCCAAACACTTTCTGAAGGAAAGAGTAATTAAGGATATGAAAGCAAAGGCTAGACAGGATAAATTACATCATCGTTTTATCAAAGTTAGATTACAGCAGAGACATTTCGTATCTTTTTTTTTTTTTTTAATATGAAAACAGTTTCTTAGATAAGGGAAATGCAGCAGATCCAGGCTATCTCATTTACGTAAAGCATTTGACTTTGTTCCCCACAGGATATTATTGCTAAAGGTAGAGATGCTGGGGATTAACACCTATATTGCTAGCTGGTTAGGGAGCTGGCAGAGGGAAGGTGTCGGTGTATGTTGAGCAGGGATGTCTTGGGATGGAGGGAAGAGACTGCTAGAGATGTGTCTTTGATAGGTCCTGTTTAATATGAACATTAACAACATCAGAGAAAGAACTAGAGCTCAGTAACAGTTGCAAAAAATCGGGGTATCTAACTTAGGTGCTGGTTCTAAGGAGTTTGGCTCCATATTCAGCTTATGGGAGCGAAGCATCTGTAGGGATAAGCGGAGTGCCAACCTGCTGCAGACCTCCTGACTGGGTAACGGCGAGGGTAAACGGTGCAAAGACCTCCCAGACATGCCAGCTCGTGAGCCACAGGGAAGCTACCCATGAAGTTACCTGCTCAACATCTGCAAGATGTTGCGCAGAGGTCACTGTGGCACTCTGAAAGGGCATCTTTGACCAGCCCGAGGTGAGACAGATAAATAAGAGCTTTGCAAGGGTCTTAATGATTTCGCATTTATTGGCACTGAACTGAAACAGCCGTCACATTGCCCATGTCCACTGGCTTATCCAGCTCAGTGTAAGTGTTCCTCCTCACTCTGCTAGATGGGACTTGGAAATGATGAATGACTTCCTTATTAGACTAACTTAATATTTCTTAAAACCCAAGTGAAGTAGCTTCATTATGATTTTGCAGTCAGTGGTATTTGACCAGATACTAAATTAGTGGAATCAGAGGGTAATTCAGGTTGGCAGGGACCTCTGGAGGTCACCTGTCCCAGCATCCTTCTCAAAGCAGGCCAGATGTAAAGTTAAATGAGGTGGCTCAGGGCTTGGGCCAGTTCACTTCTGAGCATCTCCAAGGACAGAGATCCCTTCTTCTTACAGTCAGGGCAAATTCACATATTTCTACTTCTAGGAACTTTTGCTTGATTCATCTGTTTGCACAGTTTTCCCAAGGAGCCAGGACATTATTGACACCCACTTCTCTACCGAGAGTTTGGGGAGATAAAAAGGCCAATCAAAATGGTTATTGTTCAGCCGTGATAATTGTTTCCTTTGGCAAGAGTCAAGAGTTCATTCTCTCAGGGGTTTGTCTGGGAAGTGAAGATTCACGCCCAGAGAATTGACTAAAACATCCCATGCCCAGAGGCGAAGGTGATGTGAAATGCTGCAAAAGCTCATGGCATCCCCGCAGCTGGGACAACGCGCAGCTGAGGAGACCGGAGCATCTTGCCAAGCAGGGTTAGACAAACCACGCTCCAGCACTGCGTTTAATGCCTGGTCAGTCAGAGATTTCTGCAGAAGTGTAAATTGCAATAGTTAAAAGCCACTTGCGAAGGTACAGACATAACATGAGAATATAACGGGTTTTTTCTGCATTGGAAATGCAAATACTACAGTTGGTTCATAAGAGTTGTAATGCATGTGTAGGTTTTTGCTGCAATAGTCATCCCAGGGCAGAGAACTACCATTAATTATATGTTTTACTTAAGTTCATCGTCAGTCCTCAGAAGTGGAAAAGAAACACGTCTGTGCAGTTGTGGCCCTGCACTGGGGTTCGCGTGAACTTGCTTTGCTGCTTGCTCCCGATCGATAGAGACTTTCTGTGTGACGCCGAACATGTCCCTCTGCCTTCTGCCTCAGTTCTCTCAGCGAACTAGGCACAATACTTCTTCCCCTCCCAGGGTAAAATCACACAAAGCACATTAACATTAATGAATTCGTTAATGATAGCACTCAGGTAACTATGGTGATGAAGGCCATGTAAGTATCTAAATAAATTAGAGGGGCTGTGCCAGAACATGGCCCTTCTACTACCATTTATAACAGTATTCAGGCATATTACGCTCCTTCAGGACTGATGAATTGTGCTTTGCAACATTAAATCTACTGCAGAATACGAGGAGGTTAAATAATAAAAGTGATGTTCATTATACTGAAATTAAATAGGCATCAAAGCCACCAAATTCTTTAGCTATTAGCGGTTGAAACCAACCACGATTCTGCCGAAAAGCCGGCTTGCTCCCATGGCTTGCACAGTCAAGTTTACTTAGGCGAGAGCTTCCCAGCTGGCCCTGCTGCTCAGCCGGGAGCTGGGGTCGGGGCAGCGCTCCAGCCCCCCCTCGGCTTTGCTCCCCTCCTCGGGGAAGGGCGAAGGAACGAGGATGCACCCATGAACGATAAGCTGTTACAAACTGAAGTTGAACAATACCGACTTGCATAAACAGCTGGAATTGTGAAAGGAGGCCACTTAAATCATTTGCAGGTACCTAAAGCTGCCACCGATTTCAGGTCTCTGTTTTCGCCTCGTTTTTGTGTCGCTGATGCTGCTGCCAACATGCGATGATTTAGGAACCTGGTTGAAATATTGGCTCACATTTCTTCCCCAGTTGCCTTGAATGGTTTCAGCGTGCTATTCCTCAGCGAGTCTTGTCAGAAGGATGTCTTTCACTGTATTATATCTCTCTGGAAGTGAATGCAGCAACAGATTGTTATTGCCATTCAGAAACCTTCCCTCTCTGTGGTTATGGATGAGAAAACTCAGAGGCACCTTCCAGAAATGAAGCTCCTTTGAAATCTAAAATAATTTTCTGGTCTACTGGTACCCTTTAGTACAAAGATGGAGTAAAGTGGTGAGTGGGACTGTCTTTGTTAAACAATCCCCTTAAAGGGGAAAGGCTGAAGAGCTTCAATACCTACCGCCCCAGACCTGACATAGTGCAGTTGTTATCTTATGGCTTTAAATCTGCACCGCTTGGAAGCAGGAGAAAGCAAGAGCCTTGTTCAGTACAGAAAGGCTTCGTTAGATAGCGCGATCATTTAAAATGAAACTGTGGCACAACACGGGGGACTTTCTGTTATTCTCCAGGGCCAGCAACGCTCCCAGCCGGCACGGCAGCAGCACCCACCATCCCCGTTCCCACCGGGCTCTGCCCTGTGGCCAGTCCTTGGGCTCATTCAAGGACATCCATCGCAAGTGCTGTGAGGAGTGGCTGAGGGACCTGGGGGGGTTTAGCCTGGAGAAAAGGAGGCTGAGGGGAGACCTTCTCGCTCTCTGCAACTCCCTGAAAGGAGGTTGGAGCCAGGGGGGGTCGGTCTCTTCTCCCAAGGAACAGGCGACAGGACAAGGGGAACCGGCCTCAAGTTGCGCCAGGGGAGGTTTAGGTTGGATCTTGGGAACCATTTCTTCCCCGAAAGGGCTGTCAGGCCCTGGCACAGGCAGCCCAGGGCAGTGGTGGAGTCCCCATCCCTGGGGGGATTGAAAAGCCGTGTAGATGTGGTGCTTGGGGACATGGGTTAGTGGTGGCCTTGGCAGTGCTGGGTTAACGGTTGGACTTGATGACCTTAAAGGTCTTTTCCAACCAAAACGATTCTATGGTTCTATCACCGCATTAATCCAGCTTCGGCTTGGCCTCCATGCTTCCTTTTAAGCCAAATAATGAATCAGCTGCTGTGATGAAGATGGGCTGCATGCCCTGTGCATGGGAGTGTCCTCAGCCCATCCCACCATCCCTCTGGCATCCCAGCCCATGTCCAGAAGCTACCGCGCTCCATAGGCAGGATGTGAACAAGCTCCAGGGCTTTGGATGAAGCATGAAGCAGAGTCAGCGTGAGGCTGCAGGAGAAGGGAGGTGGGCTGGGGTGTGCGTCCCCCTGCATCCGCACCCAGGAAAGGCTCCGAGCAGAGCGGGGGGTGGCCCGGCTCTGCTCCAGGCAGCCGTGTCAATGGGCTCCACTCAACAAGGGAAGCTGCGAGGTGTTGGCGTGTGGCACTTCGCACCTACAGCCACACGACTGTGGTGTTTTTGAGAGTGCGAAGGCGAGTTGTGTACCCGGCGGAGAGGCAAGAGCTGGAGCCATGGCGGAGCCCGTGGGAGGAGAAAATGCCGCACAGATGAAAGAGGCTCTGGCATGGATTTGACTTGAGATGACAATTCGAGGTCTTGTGCTTTGCTGCAAATTCCGCTGAGCTCTTGCAAAGGAGGCAGTGCCCTCCGCCGGTAGAGCGCAGCTGGGGAGGGGGCTGCAGCACGCTGCTCAGCGGCTCATCTTCACCACGTGTAAAAACGCAAATGCCGCTTTTGTTTGGGGCGCTTTGGGAGCTGTGTGCCTGCCGAAGAAGAGCACAGATACCCCTGACAGTGGAGGAGAATATTCTTCTGAATGTCACGACGAAGCTGTCCTTTGACGGTCTGTTACAGTGGCTATCGCAGAGCTGTTCAGATCTGTGGACCTGCATAAAGAGGGATGTAACTGCCATAAATGAGCACAATTCTCAGCCCAGGGCCTCTCTCCGCACCCCCAGTCCCCTCTTACGGCTCCTCCAGCTGAGACAGCCCACCCTGGATTCAGCACTCATAGATAGTACCTTGTGCCAACGCAGGCAAAGCCCTCCGGGAAGTTAACAGGAGATGTCTCCAAGCACAAAGCAAGCTGAGCGCTGCCTTACTTGGACCAAGGAAATGAAAATAACATAGCAAAGGGCAATTCTGGCTTCATTAATTAAAGCCTTACCATGAACGATGTACTCGGCTAATGAAGAGAGACACTAGGTAGGCGCTGGGTGAATTAATATCCAAATGACATTATTGCTGAAGCAAGGCAAGCTGCACAGGGAGCGGCGGGCAATGGAAATGCAAAGCAGCAGCTCATGAAAGCGTCTCAAAATAAACTTGTTTCATTTAGACCTGGTGCTCGTTACAGGGGAAGCCAGGCACAGTCTACTAAAAGTGCCATGTGCTGGGAGACGCCGGAGCAATGCGGCGCTCGTGGATCTAGTGAGGGGAAGCAGTTCCTCACTGCCGGGGGCTTCTTGGGGGAACTTCCGTGAAATGGGCATGATTTAAATGCAAACTGGGATTTACCTTTCTGGGAGATGCTGTGGTAGGAAGGGAACGTGTTTATTAGCTTCATTCAGTTTGGGTTTGAGGTTGTTGAAGGGAAACTCACAGTTTGGAGCTGCAGTTTAATGGCTGGTTCACCAGAGCTACTAGTCCGTGCTCCTGCAAGGACACTTGAAGCAGCTTCCCTCGCTGGCTCCTGTTTTGCTGCTTTTTTGGTCACCTTGGCCCCATCTGAGCATCCCCTGCAGTGAGTGCAGAGGTGCCGGTGCTTCCCCTGGGGCTGGGCCAGCCCCAGAGCCCAGGACCTTGCTCAGATGCAGAGGAAGGCGAGTCCCCAAGGCCACCCCCGGCACAGGTGTGCCACCCAGAGCTCCAGAGCTGTGCACAGAGCGAAGAACGGGAGTTTCCAGCTTTTAAACCCGCTGCAGTAGCAAGCAACAAGCGACCGACTGCCCAGGAGGTTTGCAGACATCAACGACAAAGCCCATCCCTGCAAGACCATCTGTCCTTAACTGGTGGTACAGTGTGTCTTAAAAAAATAATTCCCATACTGAGTTGCCCTCCAAATCATCGCAGCATTTCAGTTCGGAGGCCGAAGGGAAGGTAACAGGGCACAGGAGTGCTCAGGGCTGGTGCGGATCTGCTGGCACCAAACTAGACATCGGCTGCGCGGCCCGGGACGGTGACGCTGGAAGTGTGTGCCTGAGCATAACTGCCACGAAGGGACTTCATCAGTTCTTGAAGGACTGAGCCCAATCCTGACAGTCGACTACGGGCGCCCAGGAACGAACGCAGAGGAATTGATTCATCTCCCGTTTCTGCCAGTGCGACTGGGGAATGCTTCCTATATTTCAGAGGGGAAGCAGACGTGTAATGTGGTGGTATGTCGGCTGGCAAGGCTGAAGCCATTTGCTCTTTCGTTTTTAAGAATTCAGCAAAACTTGTTCTGACCTGAAATTTGATAAACAAGGACATTGGTGCAGCATTTGCAAAGGGCAGTGGTTAAAAATACCTGGCATTAAAAAGGAGCTTAACCCAGCTGAAGAAAGCCATAGGCATGATTAGAAAGAATAAATGTCCTGGTTGAATTCATGCTAAGTGACGTGTTAACCTTGTCCCCAACAACGACATCTTGGTGCTGCCCTCCGCTCCTCGCACGGGCCCCTCGGGCTGCCCCGGGAGGTGTTAAACGCTGAAATGGGTCTCGATCCTCGGCGCTTGCGTTCCCACGCAGGACCTGGGAGAAGATGCTGAGGGGTCCCTCCCTGCTCAGGGCTGCGGGGTGCAGGGTGGAGATGGAGATGGTGGCACCTTCATTTTTAAATATAAATTACACCGGCAACTGGAGGGTCCAGCGTAGGATGCAACTCTTTTTGAACTTCACACCGAGTCTGGCATCTCTTTCATGCCCCTGCTTCTTTTTCCTCCTCTCTTCCCAGACTCCCTGCTTATTAATCATCAGAGAAATGACTTTCTTTGGTTGTGACTACAGAAATTTTCAATTAGCCAGTGTGATTGGCTGCATGTAAGAGAATTAATGTAACATATGCTAAGTGTATGCATGACCTATTTAAAGTGATGGATAATCTTTCCTGGTAAAACTCTTTTAATGGTATGTGCCTGCTACACATCAGTGAGTGTAAAATTTTGATTCTAAGTAGCATTACAGCTTGTGCGACTGCGTAGAGAAGCAAGGCAAAACCAGGAGCCAGGTGTTTAACTGATGCAAATCAATACCAGTTACTTTTCATAAAGAAATTGTAGAAATAAGCTGAAGGGATGGTGGGTTGAAGGTCAAAGGATCACAAGCCTTGAATGCAGGCAGCGGGCCAAGACCTTTAGGAAATTTGCCAATATAGCAACATCTAACCAGAAGCTGAACTTTTCAGCAAAAATATTTCCCTGATCTTGGGTATTGTTGAAGAGCTGAAGCCCCAGAAAAAAAACTCAAGTTTTTTTTCTTCATAACTCAAACCCCTTAGATGCATTGCAAGTCTTTGTTTTAAAATATTTATGGTATTGTGTAAAACTTCCTCTTGTTTAAAGTTGCTAAAAATGTGTCATTTGGGGGATCAGAGAAGTCGCTGCTTGAAAACCTTCAGCTTGAACTGAGCTGGCTTAGGATGTGGGTTACCTCCCTCCGCCGTCAGAGCCCCGTGCCCAAAATGCCCGCATCAAGCCTGCAGCTTCTGCTAACGTCGGAGCTTGATTTAAGGCCTTCAAGTGGTGTCAGAGCCACTGTAGGCTTAAATAAATTGTTTGAGTGGCTAACGCTCCTCTTGTGAAAAATTTCCCCTCATTTCAAGTCTGAATTTTTCCAGGTCCAGGTGCTGAATATTATGCTTAATTATTCCTTTTCCTGCTGGATGAAAGAGCTGTTGCTCATCAGAAGGTGTGTCACAGGCAGGCACTTGTAAATGATGAACAAGTCCCCTCTACGCCTTCCATAAACAGACCCATCTCGAGTCTCGTTACGAGCAGGTTGTCCAGGTCTCACGCTCTCCTGGCGCCTGTGAGGTTTTCAGTGCAGACACCAAAATTGTATCTCATCGGTGGGAACGGGGTCATAAATGCTCGGTGCAAACGTGACACCACGTCCCTGGTCTCCTCCTTGGCTGTCGGGTGGCTGCGGTCCTCTCCAGGCTACCTGGCGCTGTGGCGGGGGCTCAGTGGCATCTTCTCAGGTCAGCGCTTTGCAGAACGTGGTTTTGTAAATGTTGTTTACGGTAGTGATTTGTGTCTGTAGAGGTCCTGGCTACTAGTTCTTGAAAATATTTCTGCAAAGCTAAAGACAGATCCGAATCGGTGTTGGGATCTGTGAAGCAGGACCGCAGCATGGCATCATTTTCTTCCTAGCGTTTGGGAGGGTAGGTGGGAAGAGAGGGCCTTGAGGTGCCCAGGCTCCCCTGTACCCACAAAGATGGGACAGAGATGATCCAAGGGCAAGTCCTTAGCGAGAGGCTACCCTGCCATGAGTGCTCGCTTTCAGGACACGCAAGATGACCAAAGGCGAGGAAGGGAAAGGCACAGAAGGTGAAGTCACTTGCCCACAAGCACAGCCAGCATTGGAGCCCAAGTCTTTGGCCCATGCTTTCCCCTCAGGCCAGCCAACCTCTCCAGACTTGTATCTTCTGAGGCAGCAGGTGCAGTTTGGTCAAGCACCACGTAATGCAGTCCCAAATGGCAGGAAGAATTCGTTGTAAGGATCGGTACCTTGAGCTCGTGTGAAAATAAAGGGCACCTATGGGTGAGAGCCAGTCAGACTGTCTTCCACTGGATTATTTTTTCCATTATGCTGATTTTCTTCATATGATGAAATTTACAACATGATTTTTCCCTTAAGTGTGCCTGTCTGAAGCACAGAGTCCGACCTTTGGCTCACGCTGGAGGTCTACCAAGGAGGGACAGGTTTTGCGGAAAAGCCAACTCGAGGAATGGGCTTCTGCCAGTGTTTGCAACTCCAGAAGGAGCCTACACAGCTTCAGGGGGAGACTGGACGAATTCATGGAGCAGAAATTCAGTGAGAGCCGCTAACTAAACAGACGCTACTTCTTGTTCAGTTCATGAGTTGCAAATGGCTGGAGGATGGAGTACCCAGGGAGGGATAGCATGTATTTTCCTTGTGTTTATGCTCTTCCCTGGACATCCACTTCTGGCCACCATCAGGGCCAGGACACTGGGTGAGCTGGACCTTTGGTCTGAGAACGTAGCTGCTGTTCCCAGGGTGACGTGTGTCCTGCAGAGCCTCTGGCCAACAGGTACGTGGGGTACCCGGGGTGCTCTGACGGGACAGCTCTGTTCCGCCACAGCTCGGGGCTCCTCATCCCGCAAGTGGGAGCAGCAGCATCCCAGTGTCTGGTTCGTGCTTCATACACTGGACAACAGCGTTGCACGTGGGACGGTTTTCCCATAGGAGGGTTGGGGTTTTTTCTTCATTTAAGTATAGTACATGAGACGGCACGAGTAACGCTCTTCAAGACAGCCTCCACGCTGGTTGCAGGAGAAGGAGGGACCATTGACTGTTTGCTTAAGTAGGGAAGATTTATGTTTCTCTGATATTGGACAAATCTACACGGTTTCTTCACAATTTCTTTCCTAAAGGACAAAGTTAACTTTAAAACAAACAACTAAATAGCTCTAGTGGGATATTAAATTTCTACCAATATGAGAGAAACAAAACAGCTGTAACTGTAGCAATTTATTTTTGTGTTATTGTTATTTCCCTTTACTGTGGTAAGGCTTGTGTTCTGGGAACTGATTGCACCAATTTCCAATGCTGTTACCTCTTGATGTTGTAAGTACCACGCTACAAGCAGATGATGAAGGACTTGTCTTTACTATGAATATAATAGATGTGCTCTTGACTTTACTCCAGTTAAGATTCTAGTGAAGACAAGGCAATTTTTAGCTTTTGTACCTCTTCCCAGAGGCATTTTCACACAGCCCAAAAGAGACAAGTCTTCACTATCAGGCACCGAGGAGCATTAGCTGTCCTAGTGTGGAATACAGGTGAGACACGGCTCTGTGTTTATTGCTGCCATGTAGCTGGTCAAAGCTATAGCTGAGGGTATAGTGTGTGTGAAAACACGGTACATGTGGAAGTGCCTGGCAGTTTGTGTGCAGGTGGCCCTGGGGGTTCCTGGCTTTGGGTTAGGAAGGTGTTGACACAGCAGAAAAGGGAAAGCAATGAGTATGGGTGGGAGGGTAAAGCCAAATTACAGTGTAAGTCACTCTCTGGAGCAGATCAGCAACGACGTGGGCAATGCTGATGTTTCTCTTGCTCGCGTCTGGGCTCCTGCGAGGGGCTGTGGACAAGCCCAAGCTGTTAGTTGCAGCATGGGGGCAACAGAGAATGATCTGTGTGTCATGCAGAAGGAGAGAGACAGTGATTAAACTTCATCTTTATTGGCCATTTCCTCACAGGAGGTAAATCAGCGTGGCTTTGCTGACTTCATAGATTTATGCTAGTTCAAGGACATCGATCCGATGCGTTTGTGTCACTTTCTGCTGGAGGTTGTGAATACTCCACAACAGGGACTGAAGGGACATCTCGTAACGCGGCTGCGTGGTCTGGTCTCGGCACACCGGGTCCGTGGCTGGTGGCTCCAGGTGGACGGTGCTGACTTTGTCCTCAGGGCTCTGCTGCCTTCCACTGGTGGCACCAGGGGACACCTTTCATGGTCACGTTTCCTCCCATTTATCAGACATTTCCACACTGGTTATCTTTCTTTCCTCACGGGTCTGTCATGCTGTTCATCACTGCTTAATTAATTACTTCACCTAAGTGCTCAGCCTGCCCCTGGCTCCCGCCATTTTCCACGTGCTGTCAGCTGGGGGAATGTCTCCCGCTGCAGAGCTGTGCTTTGAGGTGCCTTCTTTGTCCTCGGTGTAGGCCAGGTCAGAGGTACCACTTCTAATGGAACAAGGCTCCTCTGCCTGCTTCAGTCACCTCCGATGCCGTGTTGTAAGCGCCGCTCTGCCCCTTCCCAGTGAAACGTGTGCATGTTTCGCACTTACCCGTCAATTATAGCACAACTCAAGCACAGAAGTAGCTGGACTCGCTGCTTTTCAAGATGCACACCTACTGCACCACGTTAAATCACAGCCTTGACTGTTTAGTTGCCTCTAGGGCGTAGCCTGCAAAGAGCAGGAAGAGCAAGAACCTAAGTTGCCCCTTTTTCCTATTCAAAGTATGTTTTATAAGTGGATGTTTTCAGTGTTTTCTTATCAGCAAGTGAGGGCTTTGGAGAACTCAAGCACTGCCATCTGACAGTAACAGTAGTGGAACACCCAGCAATTTGCCTCATCAAGATTTCAGATCCTCCATCCCGATGCCCACTGCCAGGCACGTGGAGCAAAGCTCAGTGTCGGCTGCTCTGCAGAGGAACACTCAAGAAAGCAGAGATGTAGAAACCCAAAGCATGAAGAGTAGCCCAAAGCATGAAGACTAAGCGCATTAATCTCCCCATGTGGATGATCTGATTCAGAATTAGCTTCATGATGTTAGAATCATAGAACCACAGAATGGTTTGGGTTGGAAGGGACCTTTCAAGGCCATCTAGTCCAGCCCCCTGCCATGAGCAGGGACATCCTCAACTAGATCAGGTTGCCCAGAGCCCCGTCCAGCCTGACCTGGAATGTTTCCAGGGATGGGGCATCTCCCACCTCTCTGGGCAACCTGTGCCAGTGCCTCACCACCCTTGTTGCATTTACATTTCCCATTGACTTACTTGGAGAGCAGCCTGGAGATATTTACTGACATTGAAAGTCCAGAGTAAAGTTCATGAGCTTTTTCAGGATTCTCACCCAACAAACAGCTCATCCAAGACACAGGCGCTCATTTACTGTCATTTAAATTGAGAAGTTTTAACTAGCCTCAGGACTACAGTTTTTCCACCAGCCTTAACAGCTATTAGGATAGTCCTCACTTTGCTGGAAATCACTGTGGGTCTGGGGATGAGACTTATTCTACCACGGAGTCCCTGAACGAGCATGGCCATGCGCTGAATCCGTGTCTCAGTTTCTCACTGAGGTAGTAGAGAAGATGCTCGTATTCATCTAATGTTCTCCCTCATCATTTTTGACAAGTAAAACCCTAAGGGCAGGAGCTGCCTGGTAATGTGCATTATAGTACCCAACCCAATCTCTTAGGGGACGATGTATTTTAGTAGAATTAATTACTATTAATAGTTATTTTGTGATATTTCAGGTAAAGGTTTTACACAAGTGTTGCTGAAAATAGTCAGTTATGCTGGGTTTTTTTCCCTTACTTTCAAAGAAAGGTGGATCAATTTTTATTATTGAGGAATGAAATCAGACAACTGTAAAGTAGTCTTTAATTCTATTTCATGTAAACAATGTATTGATTTCAGATTAAGTAATAGTAACTGACGATGTTTCTTTAAAATTGTTTGTCTTCCACATAAAACCTTGTACTAAAATGTTTTATAAGATTAACTCTGGAATTGCGAAGTGTCGAACCATTCATCTTTTGCACGCCTTCTTATTTATTCAGTGATATCACAGAATCATAGAACAGCTTGGGTTGGAAGGGACCTTTCAAGCCCATCTAGTCCAACCCGCTGCCATGAGCAAGGACATTCCCAACTAGATCAGGTTGCCCAGAGCCCCGTCCAGCCTGACCTGGAATGTTTCCAGGGATGGGGCATCTCCCACCTCTCTGGGCAACCTGTGCCAGGGCCTCACCACCCGCATTGTAAAAACTTTCTTCTATATGTCTAATATAATATAATATAATATAATATAATATGCCTACTTTAGCCCAAGTCCTTTATATTTCAAAACTCTGGGGCAAAACCTAGAATTTCTCCTCCGACGGCAGATCCACCCATCCTTGCTCTGAGCAGTGGGTGCAGGTGTGGTCCCTCTGCGCACTCAATGCCTTTATTCTCATCCCGATACGGGAAAAGCAGACCTGGAGCACAGTCTGGTCTCCAGACAGGTATGTTGCGTGTCCTGTGGCTGAGTGTCTGAAGTCACCTGAAGACATTGATGGTCTCTGATGTGCTTTAGGTAGGGTGGAAGCCCATGGCCTTCTGGCAGCATCCCAAAGCTTGCTGGCTCTGGTGTTTTCACGCTGCAGAGAGGAGACTCTCCATGAGCTTTTGAGCTTGATCTCAGAGCTCCCTGTCTCGGCTTCATGGAGCAGCAACATTCTCATCCAGTATCTGGCTGCAGTTTGCTCCTCAGCCCTCATTAACAGCAGTCAAGTAATCATGTCATTCCTGTAGTGAACACCTCCTCCATTAATGTTATTTTCCTTAAACAGACGGTGCTTTAAATGCTGGCAGTATGCCTAATCACTCGCTGCAGAAATTAGGGCTGAGCCAGAAAGGTGCCACTTTAGACCCTCTGCACGCCTCATGCCCACTCCTTAATCCCAAGGGAGACACTTATTTACAGAAAGCCTCAAAATAATCATCTCCTAATGCTTCATCGCAGCTAGCCTTGCAGCGAGAGTCCACAGCGGCTCAGTCTGTTCAGCTTAACAAAAGAAAGGTTAAGAGTTGACTTCAAGACAGTCCAGACACTCCGACACAGAAAGATTATTGTGAGAATTGCCTTAAATTCTGCAAAATAGGTAGGGGAAAAACCACCCATCACCAGCTGGAAGCTGAAGCTTGACAAAGAAATTCAGAGTAGAAACATGGCACAGATGTTGCTCTTTTCTTCAAGAGGGAACCAGCCGTTGGAACAGTTTTCCTAGAATCGTGGTAAATCGTAAAGTTTTAAATTTTTTACTTGGCATTTAGGTGCCGCCCCTTAAAGACATCGTACTGCTGAACCACAGGCTAGGATTGGAGTAGAGCAAGCACATGGAAACGGGTACGTTTGATAGAGATAATAGGCAAGAGTGGCCGATCAGAGCAGTTTCTACTGGCCTTAAAAATCACTAAGTCATTGTGATAGCAGGTCATTCTGCAGCGGGTTTTCTGAGAAGCCCTCGCACTCGGGGCACACATCCTTCTCACCCTGAGCACCACTTGTGCCGGCTCGGGAAGGTGCCGAGCACTGCCTGACACGATGCCGTGCTGCACCGGTCCAGGAGCTGAGCGAGGTTGGGCTTGGAGGCTGCTGTGCAAGGGCTCGCTCGAGTTTGAAAGGATGTCAGCAGGGGGGTTTCAAACAGCTTGTGTTAATTTTGTATCACTGAACATAACAAATCAGTGTCTGGCCTATGAGAAAATACCATGGTTGCAGATCTTAGCGTCACCCGTTGGCTGTGCGTTGGGCATGGGTGTTAACTGAGAGCTTCTTATGGATACCGTTCCCATGGTCCTATTACAAACCCGTATCTGTTGCCATTATATTAGCAGAAAAAGCTTTTTTTGATGGCAAAACATATACATTCCCTTGAGGCACGTGCATTCCTATTCTGTTGAGCACCAGGAGAAATCTCAACCTTTGAAGAACTGCGGACATCAAAGATGGAAAGAGCTACAAGATGATGTCGTGCACCAGCCTGCCAGGACAGGGCTACACGTCTCGGTCTCAGCTCTTCCCTCAGATTCAGATGGACAGAGCAGCTGCCTCTGCTGAGCGATGATGCTTGGCTGACCCGCAGCTCCCCAGGTCTCGCATACGCAAGCACAGTGCCGATTCTGTAACAAACTGCTTCCCTCCGAGGAACGACTGTGAAAATGCGGAATAATGCATGGGGATTAGAGCCTGCCTCTGGGTTGTGTCACTTTGAGCACCAGATGTAAATTTATCTTGTGAAAGATACAGCTTTAGTTCGTGGCTCCTGAGAACTTGGAGTGCCCTCTGGGATGGACCTGGAGGAAAGGGCTGAATGAGGGTAACCTCATTGAGAAACTGAGGGCCAGGGGAAGAGAGAAGAGGGGGAGAGGACCAGTAATGAACACCGATGAATTTTTCGGCCACACACAGTCAGACGGTGTTAGGGGCCACGTAATTCCCTCTGCATCATGCTGGTGACCCCTGCAGCTGCGGCAATACGGCTGCAGCTGAGGCAGCCACGTGAGCGGGTTTTCCAAGGTGTGGCCTGTGTTTCTGCCAGAAATCCCGGGCAGATGCCACGGAGAGCTCTAGGTATTTATCCTCATTTTCTGATTATCCTGTAGCTGCAGCTGTCTCGGAGTGAGCGAACACCTTCACCCTGCGTACGCAGATGCACTCCCAAGTGTGTGTGGGGGATGGATAACGTGCCTGGGATGGATAACGTGCCTGGGATGCGCTGGGACCTCCTGCACGAGGACTGGTACAAGCCTGGTAAAGTCTCGCCTTCTCCGGACCAGGCCACCTATAGCCGCCCATATGCAACGCAAGGCACACTTCTCAGCTCCTGGGAAGTCCCACAGAAATGTGGTGACAGGGGCTGAGGGTATGTCCAGCTCAAGCTTCCAGGGAGCTTTCTTCCTCAGTCCTCCTCAAAATTACCTTTCGCCTGTGATGCGGATAGGTTAGAGGAGCCCACCAACTGCCTGGGACTGGCATGAAGCTGTACAGGGTGGAAAAAGGGATCGACAGCTCACTTAGAGGCAACTGAAAATTGCATTTATGTCCTACTGAACCCAGGTGGGGCACGTGCTCTCCCTGCATGCTATTCCAAGCCATTTTTAGGTGTGAAGCACGAGAAAGTCTTGCCCGGAGCTGTAAAGAGCCAGTCCTGGGCACGCTGCACTCCCGCTGTCCTGGTGCCAGCGCAGCCCCCCAGGACCCTTCCAGCTGCTTCTGCCTGGAGCAGTACGGAGGCTGTCACGGCTTGCGCTGGGGCCGAGTGGGTCCCTGGGTGAGCACAGGATCGAGGGCTTGTAGAGCCTGCAGGAAGGCAGTGAGCATTTCACGGTCTGTAGCACATGGGGATCAGGATTTGGCCTTCTTTCAGTTTTGGTGTCGAAAGCAGACGGTAGACAGTGCCTCAGCTGGAGCCGTGGTGGTGCGTGTTTGTTACCGGGAAGACGAGTTTGGTGCATTCCAGCGGCAACGAGCTCCTTGACACCCGAGTGACAAAGAGCCACCAGCAAGTAAACAGAGGAGAGAAGCCGAGCGCGGGGAAAAGGGCTGACGCCTGGCAGCCCGGGCGCTGGGCAGGCAGGAGGCTGCAGCCCACCCGTCCAGGGCAGAGCAGCAGGGTGCCACTGCCTCCCTGAGCCCCGCACCAATCCTGCCCGCGGGGCATCGGTGCAGCCTCGCTTTTGCCGCGCTGGGAGGATGCTTTGTGCAGCCGGAGGTGGGTTTTATTACGAAGGGCAGGCATGACAAAACACCATCCCTGAAGCTGGCACAATGACACGATGCCTCACTCTGCCTGCCTCCTGCCTGCCTCCTGCCCGCCTCCTGCCTGCCTCCAGGCCTGTGTGCAGGCAGCAGCCGGGACAGCCCGCTGCATCCCTGGCCACGCCGGGCAGCATGGGGAGGGACGTGCCCTGCGTGGCATGGCGGCTGCCTGCAGTGAACACCAAAATGCCCAAGTGATGCAGCGAAGAAAGTTGAGGGATCTGTTCCAAGACGCACCGGGATAGGACAGCACATCCTTACAGCAGCCAGGCTCGGGCATTACCAGCATGAGCGATACGTCTTCTGGTAATGTTCACAACCGCTTTAGGCACTCGTAAGTGATCCTATACGTAGCTATGGGTAGTGAGACCTTCTTTATCTCTGAGCTATGCTGCATACTTACTGCTTTCAACTTACAGGAGCAGCATAGACTGGGAGGGACCTGGAAAAATTACGTAGAGTAGGGCTAATGATCTGCCCATTCCTCCCGCAGTCTGTGTTTCAGCCTTTATCCATTCCACCTGTCTCAGACCACACCACTGCTGGGTATGGCCCGACCGCTTAATACCCAGTTAAAAGCCCTGCTTAGATTCAGATCTCTCTTTCCAGTCTTTCTAACTCCTCAAAACCATTTTTGGGGGAGCAGACCCCCAATATAATTTTGTTCTAAAGCTCTCTTTAACTTGCCAGGACACCTGAAAAAGATCTTGAGCCCCACACTAAAGAATGTAGCACTGTTGCTGATAATGCCAACTTACATGCCTTTTCCAGGAGAAGCATTTTGGACTGATTGCAGTCTGTTTCATTCCCAGTACACCTTTGGGATACAACACCGCGGTAGCTGAGCAACTCTTCGTCCTGGAAATCAGCTGAAATAGTCTTTTTTTCTGACACGCTTGTACTTATCCTCTGTGAGAATTAGTCTAATCAGAGGAAAATAAGAAAGTTAGAAAGATGTTCAGGTTGCTCTGTCAGCATCATTCAGTCCCTTCCAGACCCAGTGGTACCTGGATTCAGTGATGTGTCCTAAACCAGCTGGGCAGAGAGCATCACCCTCTCCCTAATCTCTCTCCATCTTTTTAGTGCATGTCCGTGCTCTGTCATCTCCATCCCGATTTCCTGGATCCTGTCAGCAGTACTGAGGTCTGGTTTTCAGCAGCCGCTTATGCACGAGTGTGATATTACTGCCTTTGCTTTCCCAATGGGCGGTTCAGTTGCATTAATCATTTGCACAGTAAATGTTTATAAGCTCAATACACCACGACTGAGAGCATCCCAAACGACGTCATCTCCACTGCCTTTCTTATGAAAGGAGGTCTATTTGAGAGCCTTGGAAAACCTTTCCCATCATACATTAAGCCTGAATCTTCCACTTCCATTTTTCATCTCCCAGCTCCTAAGTTAAGAACTTTCTCATCCTCCTTTAGCTTTGCTGAACCAGAGAAACCTTTATAGCACTTCCCTCTGTCGTGGTGGATGTTTCACGTGCACAGAGTCGGAAGAACCCTGGAGCTCCACAAACCCCACTTCTTGGTGCCCGGCTGCAATGGCTTGGTCTTGCAAAGAGCAGTACTTGTTTGGTCCCTGGACACGGCTGTGCTAAGCGTGAGTGTTGCTGTGGATAACGTAGAGGGAAAGGGCAGTCCTGCCTCGACAGAGCCACAGGGGTCCCGGTCTGGGACCAGACTGGGCTTTATTGGCATTTATTATTTACATTGGTGCCCTGAGATGATTCTGGGCTTGGTACTCTACAAGGAGACAGTGTTAGACAGGAGCTGCCTGTAGAGTTTCCCAGACTATTTAAATTATGCTACAATGAGCAATTTGGGACAATAAGGAGGGGAGACACTTTAGGTGCTGGCAGTCACCAGCGCCATTGCTCTGCAGCAGAGAATGTAAACTCCTCTTCATAGCCTGAATAGCGTGGGTATAAAAAAAGGAGTTGCTAATACTTTCCCCGCTCATAAATGTGTAAGTTGTAATGAAGCCATGAAAATTGTAAGAGTGCAAGGCATGGTTTCTGGGAAGGATGAAATCAGATAAAATGGCAATTCAATTAACTCTCCAGATGAGGAATGAGTCTAGTGAGAAAAATCAACGTATCACTGGACTGGTGCATTTCAAAAGGCAAGACAGGCATAAACAGTCTAAAGCAATGTTTTATTTATACTCTCACAAATCTCTGAAAGAAGCAATATGTTTCACTGAAATTAGTAAGTAAGGTGAAAAGAAGGTGAGAGCTCTGATTAAATTAATTAGTTCACCAGAATGAGTGCTGGGTCCCAGGTGCTGCTCTGAAAATCTGTATGCATCCTTCTGGTATAAGCCATGGGATGGGGAGGACCTGGAAATTAGGACTCTTCTGAAAGGCAACATCTGTGATGGGGCCTATTTCCAAACTGCCCATTATCCTGCTGTGATTAAGAGACGGCCCCAGGAGGACGCTAAGTGACTTTTAAAAGCTAGGCTGATGTCAGGAATAGTTTAAGTTTGCATTCACTCATTTCTACGCTTTCTCGGTGTAACTGCATTTCTGATTTTGTATTCCAGGACTTTATCCTTTCGCATCACGAAAACTAACGTGCGTGGCTTTCCTTGGAAATTGCATAGTTTTTTAAAGCTGTTCAGGTGAAGCTGATAGGGAGAGAAGGAAGATGCATTTTCTGAGCCCGTGTATCCAAACCTCGTTACAAATCTACTGCAACCCAACGCCAAGGTGTGGTCCAAGCATGAATTCGGGCTGATATCGCTGAGTGCTAAGAATAAGGAAAGAAATTGTCCTTATCAGCCTTTCGGTGCCTCTTTGGGTAGGGACATTGGTGGAAAGTTTATTTACAGCTGCAGGACTAAAGCCCTGGGAGAAGCGAAACAGGAGGAAATGGGATGAAACGGGTAAAGGATTTTTACCAATTAGGACCTCAGCAGATGGCCTGTGGGCACGAGCCAGTTCAGTAACTTTGCTGCCACACAAAATGCATGGACCTGACCCAAGACAATATCATCTATGCCAACAAAGGCAGCAATTTTTAAAAAATTATGTTTCTCCTGCAAACACATTCTTTCTGACTTGCTTTTGGGTAAGAGAGGGGTGTCTATGTGTGACCTCCCCCCCATCTCCTGAAACAAAACCTTTTTTGGGGGCAGGGTTGCAGAACAGAACGAGTCCTTCTGTGTGCTCCGGGCGAGCTCCCTTCCTCGCCGTGTCCCGCTCTCCTCCTCCTCGCCCAGCACCGGCTGCCGGCGGTGGAGATCAGCGGGCTGCTCTGCTATTTGAGATTTGTCTGCTCCTCTGGGGAGAGGCATCAGCGTGAACAGAAACCTATATAAGTGCTTATTATATTGATTATCACAGTGGGATTAAACTAATCCTCTGAGGGATCAATTCACTATTGTTGACTTCCTAGTTCTTGATAAATTGACAATGTCTGATCCCAGGTAAAGTGATAATCCAGCCGGGGAGGTCTAACTTTCCCCTGAAAGCTTCTCACCTCTCCCTTCACTCTAATTTTCTCGCCTTCACCTGAGGTTGACTGCAATGTTCCCCTCCATGGGCTGGGGTCATTCAGAGGTACGAATCTAAAGAAGAAAATGCAAATGTTACATACAATGTAATGCCAGTCACAGAGCATGAGGAAAGTAACCCCTTCGCTGGGGCTGCTAAAGAGATGCTTTAATTCAATACTGGTAAAAGCAGCTTTGTTTGAACAAGCGTGCTAAGTCCAGCAAGTTCTGCAATGAGGCTGTGTTTTCCTCTTCCTCCGTTGTGTAAATATAGATTCCTTTGGAATATTTATGTGCAATAACGGCTGCCCTTTATATGGTGCCCCCATATGTGAAACCTCTGCGATGCGGCTCACTCCAGCGCTGCTCGAGCACAAGGAAATGCCGCAAGATAAATGTGAAGCGCCAGGACCCAGGCACCAACTGTTGCGTTACCTGAAAGGGAGCTGATGAGTCCTATGGAAAACTGTTTAAGACACGTCTCTCCGAAAGGTAACAAACCTCTCATGACGGATGCAAAGCCACAGCCAGATGCTCAGAGTTTTCCCTGCCGCTTTTTCCCATCTGCCCGTTCCATCCCTAAGGACCCTCACTGCTGGTTTTGCTGCGGTTTTGTGAGGCAGTCGCTCTGGATCCAGGTGCATGAAGAAGCAGATGCTGTAGCTGGCTGGGTCGGCGCTGGCAGGCGCGGGGAAGTCCGATGGGACGCAGTGACAGGGCTGCAACCTCCCACGGCTGAAGGTTGCACGCTGCCAGGACCAGACTCCCATCAGTAAGGCTGCTGGCAGGTATCGGAGATGCAGACCTGTTTCGGTAATCTCATCTCAGCGATGGCGTCGTCCCAGACTGTTGCTGTTGTGCTTCCAGCAATAAAGTGATGCCACCGGTTTTTGGAGGTCGGATGGTCCTCCCGTGCTCCTCTGTCCTCACTTCTGGCAGTTCTTCTCCTGTCTCAAGGACCAGACGGTCCTCTCTCAAAGGCTTCTCGTGGTTTTTACACTGCTACTGAATCTCTCCTGGCACAAATCGGTCCCATTCACCATCAGGGTGGCCCAAGGGGTCACATCACCCCAGGACATGAATGCAGGGACTGAGACCCCCTTAGTAACAGCAGAGCTGTCATTTTCACGGAAAACCCATCTCCTGTTAGGAAAGAGAGGACACCAAGTGCCCGCCAAGGAAATTTCCCATATTCCCAATCCTCTCACTGGCTCTTAGGACAAGGAAGACATAAATCCTAGATGAAAATTCATTAGGGTCTTCTAGCAAATCTGAACTAATGAGATTAATTAATCTCGTTGTTCTATAAAGTAGGTTATTTAAAGTGATGATGAGAAGTGTAATGACAAAATTGCTTGCTATAGATGGCATTACAAAAATCACAGCAATATCAAGTGATTAAACAGCTCTTTCTACAGCCTTCATAATTCTGCCTTTTCATTGTGTCTTCTGTTTGGATTCATACGTTTTATTTCCCTTGAAATCTTTGCACTCTGCAAAGTTTGATTGGAAAATTGAGACAAGCTATTGTGCCGCGTCTCAGTGTGCAGTAACCAACTCCTCTGGTCCCTGGGAGCTCGTGGGGCAGCGAGCGAGGGGTCAGCCTACCCTAACAATAGCGCTGTGACCTGCTCTGTTCATGACAATGACAAAGCTAATGAGCAGGTTCAGGTTGTTGAAGCCATTCTCTAAGGGCTAATTGGCTTTGCCCTCAACCCAGCTGCAGAAGAGACTGAGACTTCCCCCAGCCATTTATTACCTTATTCTGACGAGTAAAGGCAGCTCAGTCGCAGCTAAGACTGTGGTGGTGGCTCAGCCTGGCTGCGAAGAAGCTCCCGGTAATGTCTACCAAGTGCATGAGAGGTGGTGTTACCTCCACTGCAGAGAAAAGCCATCGTACCCTTCTCTGAGCAGGGTCAGACTGAACAGGCGATCAGGCAAATTTCCCTTCGAAATTTCCCTTTAGCGAGGGAGCAGATGTTGGAGGGACTGGTCCCAAGTGCTAGGAGGGACCAGCTCTTTACTTTGAGCCCTGCTGATTGTGGTCTCCTGGAAATAAGCTGGCTACAAGTCTCAGAGTTTTGGCCAGGGCAAGGGCAAAACTTTCCGGAGAGGTAAGGACAACTGAATTTTTGTGTTTTAAGGTAGTGGCCAAGAAAGGAGTCAAGGCTGGACAGAGAGCTGGAGAGGGGATAAGGTGAGCTTGCTGCTCCTGGACAGGTCAGAGAGGCAGAGAAAGCAATTGCGGAGAGGAGCCCGCTCTCGGATCACGAACACTGAAGTCATGGCTTGGTCAGCAAGCGCTGCACTTGCTTTGCTTAGTGCTGTGAGAAAGTCCCTGGGGCCTTTGGGTAGATAGGTGCCACCCAGCCATGACGGAGTTGAAGTGGAAAGATGAATTTCCCTGGGACCACAGTTTTCTGTGAGCAAGGGGAGCACTTCAGGTCAGCGTGTGTGGCCGTTGGAGACCTCGCTCGGCACTATGACTGCCAGAGACGGAAGCAGACAGATGTGAACTAAGTTAAAAGTTTATCAAACTTGGCTGAACTAGGACATCCCATATCTTTGCTTAGAAAGCTCATGAAATTCAAGCAACCAATTAGTATCACAGTTATGCAGCAGGAGCTGACGAGCCGTTCAATAAACAAGTGATCCTTGCAGTACATGAAGTCAAAGGCAAAAACACTTCACATGCAAGCACAGCTACGGCTTGAGGCGCTCCCACAGCAAGAGAGGAATTCTCAAGTTTTGCATTAATTGGATTTTTAATGGGTTTAAAAACTGACTTGATCTGTGAAGTACTCAATAATTACAGAAGATTAAGGTGACACTTTGAAAAATGGATGGAACAAGAACATGAATGAAGCAAACTTTGCTTTGGCCTAATTACAGATAAACAACAGATAATGCAGACTTGATAATCCTCCAGAATAAATAAACAGGAGAAAAGGCTCTACAAATCATGTTTCATTCTGGTAAACTACCTTTTAACACTGGTATTTGCTAGCGCTTACCTCCATGTGGTGGCAACGGCCAGAGGTTGCCCTGCACTGCCCACAGCTGAATGAACAGATCCGCCAGAATTCACTTTAGCCACACTGTTCCCAAGAAGAGACAAAATTATTGGCCTTCCTTCCACAGAGAAAGGCTTTTGCATGGGGAAAATGGAGCACAAGTATGTTCCTTGTGAATATATAGGAATATATATGCAATAGGTGCTGCCTATACAGTGGTGTCATGGGGGACACCAGGGACACTTGCACGAGCAAAACTGGTTAAGCCGATGACAACTTTTGTGCAAAATATTTACACTGCTGGCACAGTTAAATGTGCAAGCTATCAGACTGTATCCACACACATGCCTAATTATCCATTACGCATGCAATTACATGATTTTAATGTGCTCTCATCATAACTACAGCAGCAAATTAGGGGGCATAATTGCACATGCAAATGTGCATGCCTGGCTTTTTTCTTTCTTTCCCTCTCTAAGATGGTAGGATCACAAAAAACAAAGAAAGTTCAGGGTTAAATTTCATTAGCTGTTGTTTTAGGAGCGTTTAAAATATCAATAAGCAGCACTTAAGTGTGGAGAAGGATGGCTTCAGCCCTTGGTCTGGAACCACGCACGCGACAGAGCAGAAGTCTGAAGACGGTGCAAGTTTCCCCGGCTGCGGATGGTTATCCCAAACCAGCTACCCCAGCTCATGGTTTATTTTGTGCACCTGCTTTCCTGTTTTTTTAAATAACCTTTGCTTCTGTTTTTGTTTCACCTGCTGCTCAGAATGTGATTATAAAAAGCCTGCACATACCACTGGGGCTGTTTCTCTCTGTCCTCCTGGCAGCTGGATCCCAGTCTGCAGTCCTGCTTCCGAGAGATGACCTTTTAAAACCCTCTTGTCTAAAGGTTCCTGTGCTTTGCCTTAATTCTGTTTCAGACCCCAGAATAGTAATCTTCCAGATTAAATTCAGGTTACTGGGTGAATAATTTTGTTTATTTGTTTAAAAGGTATTTGCTTTATTTTGCTTTCCTAAATCTAGGGATGAAAAGTGAGGACGAGCAGATGACAATGCAGGATATTTTTATTCCTAGAAGGAGATTATAATGCACATCTCCGTTGTGCTGCGGCTGAGATTGGGGCGCCGTACGTCGCAAGCTGCGATTGAGAGCGGTCACCAGCTCTGCGCCGGTGGAATTACTTTCCGTGGCTGAGGGGTTTTTGTCCTGGGTGCTGTGGCAGCACCTCTCCTTCACTTCACGTGGCGTGATGAGCTTCATGCCGGCCCTGGCTGAGTTTTAGAAGCACATATTGAAATCTCATTTTGTGGATTTTTTTTCAAATATGTTTGCTGGAACAATAATAAAAAATAAAGTTTTTTTGGGGAAAAAAAAAAGGTAACCTGAAAGCAGAAATAGTGCCTGCCTCCATCCGAGCTTGCCTGGTCACATACAAGGTGCATCCTTTCCCCTCCTGGGGAAGCTCGGTTAAATCGCTATCCTGGTGACTGAGAAGAAAGCAAAGAGTAACTAAAGCATCCCTCCGTTTTCCTCAGCCTGGAGGGCTTGGAGGGACACATCTCCCGTGCTCAGTCACACCCTCCCCAAGGCAGCCGTGAAGCTGGAGCTTTTCTTTTCAGAACGAAAGAAGTACAGAAGTGACTTTCTGCATCGTAAAGGCTCCCGGTGCTCCTGGATACAATTCGTAATGGAAGGAAATATATTTATACTTCTTAAATGCTGAGACGGCCCCTTTGTCTTTCCTTAGGCAGCTGATAGAGTCCGGCTGTTATGGCAGCGATGATACTTTCCTATTTTCATCTCCCCGGCGTGGCCTGGAAGCAGCAGATCGTTGTTGTGCTTTAGAAATCAGTTGCTAGCTGGGGGTTTTGGATCCGAGCTACCAGAAACAAAGGGAACATTTGATAAAACTTTTCCTACCCTGGTTACACCTTGAGACCGGCCAAAAATGTTGTCTGACACTTCAAAAAGAACAAAAAAGAGGTTTAAAATTGCCAGCTCCCCCTGGAGCAATCAATGAGCAATGCTTCCTTTCAAACACACCCTGATAAGCCAAAAAGGCATTTCACTTGACTCATGGGTTACATCACCGGGACTTCGATAGCACCACTTGTTCCGTGGACGGTGTGCTGGAAGAGGCATGGGCTCCACTGCTCTACGGCTGACATCCTTTGCAGACAAAATGATCTACAGAGGGGATTATAGAATCATAGAATCAGAATGGTTTGGGTTGGAAGGGACCTTTCAAGCCCATCTAGTCCAACCTCCTGCCATGAGCAGGGACATCCCCAACTAGATCAGGTTGCCCAGAGCCCCGTCCAGCCTGACCTGGAATGTTTCCAGGGATGGGGCATCTCCCACCTCTCTGGGCAACCTGTGCCAGGGCCTCACCACCCTCAGCGTGAAAGAATTCTTCCTTATGTCTAGTCTGAATCTCCCCTCTTTTTGTTTAAAACCATCACCCCTTGTCCTATCGCAACAGGCCCTGCTGAAAAGGTTTTTCCCCAGCTTTCTTATAGGCCCCTTTAGGTACTGGAAGGCTGCTGGAAGGTCTCCCCGGAGCCTTCTCTTCTCCAGGCTGAACAAGCCCAGCTCTCTCAGCCTGTCTCCATAGCAGAGGGGCTCCAGCCTTCGGGTCATTTTTGTGGCCTCCTCTGGCCCCGCTCCAGCAGGTCCGTGTCCTTCTTGTGCCGTGATTCATCAGTGGTTTCACATTATAATTGTCTGTGCAGTCTCGGAGGTGGCTTCATCATGGTTTCCAAATTAGGATGTGATGCAGTGAACCCTGAAATTGGTGGAGGAGAGGAAGGGTGGACGGGTGCTTGGCCTGAGCACCTGATGGCTCCGTCTTCCACCTGCACTGGTTAGGCACAACGGGACGTCTCTGCAGGAAGACAGTGATGTCTCACAAACCACAGGTCCCACAGACTTATGGAATCATAGAATGGTTTGGGTTGGAAGGGACCTTAAAGATCATCTAGTTCCAATCCTTCTCCCACTTGTGGTCCGCTGGGTACTCGTGATGATACGAAACTCATGAAGCATGGTCAGACTGGAAAAGAAATTTTAAAAATACACGCATGCTATAAATTATAACACAAAGGGAAGATAGCATCGTTACTTTAAACATAGAAAGGTAGCTTACTGTCCCATCAGTACTTTTTTTCCCCTTTTCCTGCGAGGAGATCTAACCCCGAGCCGGCAGGTGCAGTACAGCCAGCCTCCCTGCTGTCCTGTAAGGCGTGACTGGAAGGAAAACCCCACGCGAAGATCGAATGGTAAATGTTGCCGCTCCGTGCAAAGCCCCCAATACTCAATTTGCACCGAGAAAGTGAGGGAAGGGGCTGGAAATGCAAAGCCCAGACAGAGGTGGGTCCACGCCGGGGTCCCGCGCATGGGGCCGGGTACCCGCGCTGGTGGGGAGCTGCACTGGGGAGCGTGTCCTGCCACGGCCAGGGGCAGTCCGGGGACAACGCGGGGCACGACCCAGGTTTCACAAAGTGTTCTCTTTCGGAAGGGAAAATCCCGGTCTTGCAGCAGAGCAAAGCAGAGCAGAGCCGCTCTGGAGAGGCCTCCAGACCCGGCGTGTCTTTTGGGGGCTTCTTTTACATCGCAGCTCGGTGAAACAGCTTTGCATCCGCTCAAACCATAATTGTGGGTGTCCCTTCTCTGGGAGGCCACAGGTCTCATCTGTCCAACGGATGTGTTTTGCCTCCGTTTGGGTCTCGGTTTCAGATTCTTGTTTTAAAAAGACCTTTTCTACAGTAGCCGCAGTGCTGAGCGTACACCTTTATACCCGTTTCTGTGCTTCTGACGGCCTTTCTGACAGCAACGTCGGTCGCTTTCCCACTAATTAGAGAATAATAAAGCCATAATTGCTTTTCTTATCCCCGTAAACATCTCTCTATGCAGAAAAGAGCTGTTTCCACGTATCGTTGTGTGTAACACGGCACTTGGGGAGCTCCGTGCCCTGCCAGGGCTCCCGTTCGCTCCGGGCTGCTTCTGGTGGAACACGGGGGTGTGAATGCGCAAGCTTCGTGGACTGAAGGTCACCTACAGCACCCATTTTGGGTCCTCCTGGTCAGGGGGACAATGCAAACTCTTTTGTGGGCTTCAGCGAAGGGCGATGCTGCTTTCTGCTGGGTTTTCATACTCCATCAGTTTCAGTTGATTGTCGATTTTATTCTCGAGCTGCGTGATAGAGACTTGGCGAGGCTGCTCCATCTCCTTCGTACGCGACTAAAAACTCTTTAACAAGTCGTTAGTGACATTTGTAAGTAAATATTGCCGCACAGGTGGATAGAGCCGGTTTTACCTAAATAACCGAATCCCCGCTAGGCAGAGAGCTCAGGCATGCACAAGGATCAGAGCACTTGGTGAATGACATTTAAAATCCTGGATGGAGCAGGGTTTATTGCAGAGCTAATTTTAGTGCTGCTACAGCCGGAGCAAGCAGGCGGTGAGACCAGAGCCCGCCCGCTCGCCCGGCCGCGGGGCAGGAGGGTTTTGGGGGACAACGCTGCCGGTTGGGTGCTCTTGAAAATATTTTATTATTAGATGTATTACCACATTTTCCCGTGCACCGCAATGCATTTCTCTGGCTGATTGCAGACAGTCCCAGCCCTCACTCTGTGCTGTATTTTAGTCTCATGAGCAGTAGACTTTTCCAATCCACAGACGTGTCACCAGCTGGAAACATCTCAGAGTATATGTTGATAAGGTTTGGAAAGGGCTGAGACATCTTTTTTCCCCATTTCTGGTGGGAACAGGCAACCTCACCTGCACAGCAGGTTCATGCTAAAATAAAGAAGCAAATAAGCTGAGATATCAGCTTATAACACCCAGTGTTATACTGGAAATCTTGTTTAAATACATTTATTCATTACATTTAAATATAAGTAAGAGCAAGGAAGAGAAAAAAATAGCAGCATAAATACAGTGGTTTTGTCATGTTTTCTGTGCATGAGATGTTTGTTTTACCGCAGAACTTCATGGGGAGCTTGCTGCAAGCTGTCAGGGAATTGCCAGCAATTATTTCTTTGGTATTTGCTTAAATAGCCCTGAGTGTCTGATGCCTTCTGAAATGCCCTGGGAAGACAGAACTCAGATCTGTGCTTCTGCCCAGAGATAAATCTGATTTTCCAGAAGACAGGGAAATAATGCCACCTCACTCACTCCCGCCAGCAGCGGGAGAGCGCAGCGGCAGGAGACCTTCTCCGGCAGCCACGTCATCCACGTCAGGAGCCCTTTGCAGGTGGGGCTGCACGGTGCCGTTATGAGACATCCTGAAAGGAATGAAGAGACCTAGGAAAAAAAAAACCAACACATGGAAAAAACACCTGTGGGGCAATTATTCCATCGATGTCCAGTACTCTTTGATATCTTAATCAATGACATTGACAGTGGGACCGAGGGCACCCTCAGCAAGTTGGGGACGACACCAAGCTGAGTGGTGCGGTGGACACGCCGGAGGGACGGGATGCCATCCAGAGGGACCTGGACAAGCTCGAGAGGTGGGCCTGGGGGAACCTCATGAGGTTCAACAAGGCCAAGTGCAAGGTCCTGCACCTGGGTCGGAGCAACCCCCGGTATCGATACAGGCTGGGGGATGCAGGGATGGAGAGCAGCCCTGCCAAGAAGGGCTTGGGGGTGCTGGGGGATGAAAAGCTGGACACGAGCCGGCAACGTGCGCTCGCAGCCCAGAAAGCCACCCGTGCCCTGGGCTGCATCCCCAGCAGCGTGGCCAGCAGGGCGAGGGAGGGGATTCTGCCCCTCTGCTCCGCTCTGGGGAGCCCCCCCCTGCAGTGCTGCCTCCAGCTCTGGGGTGGAACATGGTCCAGAAGGACATGGACCTGCTGGAGTGTGGCCAGAGGAGGCCAAGGAGATGATCCAAGGGCTGGAGCAGCTCTGCTATGGAGACAGGCTGGGAGAGTTGGGGTTGTTCAGCCTGGACAAGAGAAGGCTCCGGGGAGACCTTATTGCAGCCTTCCAGTCCCTAAAGGGGCTTATAGGAAAGATGGGGAAAAACTTTTTAGCAGGGTCTGCTGTGATAAGAACAAGGGGTGATGGTTTTAAACTAAAGGAGGGGAGATTCAGCCTCGACATAAGGAAGAAGTTTTTCACAGTGAGGGTGGTGAGGCCCTGGCCCAGGTTGCCCAGAGAGGTGGGAGATGCCCCATCCCTGGAAACATTCTAGGTCAGGCTGGACGGGGCTCTGGGCAACCTGATCTAGTTGGGGATGTCCCTGCTCATGGCAGGGGGTGGGACTAGATGGCCTTGAAAGGTCCCTTCCAACCCAAACTGTTCTGTGATTCTATGATTATATCCCCAAGGGGCTGCTTATTTACTTCCCCAGAGGCCTCTGGCCCATAGGTCTGATAAAACTGTCCCCACGTTGCTGCTTGGGGAGACCTGACCTGGCTCAGGGACCTCGGGAAATCTTTCTGCATGGTTTGCAGAGACTGTGAGATCCCGGGGCGATGTTACAGCTTTGAAGCTGTGCATGCGTGCACACGCACACGCAAATATGGTGTTCGGGGGAAATTCTCAATTTGGTCTTTGCAGATGGAAATTACTTTGGATGAACTGATGTTTGGAGCCGACGCTGAGAAAGAAATCGGAAAGCCTGAAATAGCAGGACCATGTGTGTAGTACATATACTGCTGTGAATAACTTCCTGAGCCTTGCTTGCTCTCCTAATTAAACTTTTTGAAAAATATATGATGAATTTTACTGCCACTGCTTTTGCTTAACAGTAGAGGAGGGTAGGAAACACTGCACATATGTGCTGAAATGGGCCTCTCGCTTTTTCCATAGTTAGGGGTTTGGCGTTTTTTTAAGTCTTATTCGTATCAATAGAATAGGTATAAATAGTTTAATTTAGATTATTTTAAACTGATTGTTTAATTTAGACTTAGAGTATTTAAACATTTAGATTACTGAAGACACGTCAATACTACTGTGGGGAAGTGAGCTGGATGGCATCGGTCTGAGCAATCATCCGCAAAGGAGCCAGCTACGGGCACTGGCAGCGTAACAGCCTGAATGCACGCAGCTGGACTTGGAATTATATTTAAATAGGAATAACTTAATTATATTGTACAGTTAAAAATTATATTTGTACTTGTAATTGAACAGAAGTCATTTCTGGCCCCAGAACTGTAGCCTGCCCACATTAATATTTTGGAGTATTAACATAAAAAACCCTAATAAGTGCACACAGATCCGAGATTTTGTTGGTGACCTGAGGTTTAGACTTTCTGCAATAGATTAGAGCGAATCCAGAAAGCACATATTTATTACTGTCCTAAGAGCCGTTAGTAGTGCTTCAGTCAAAACCAGATTATAACTATCAGCCCAGGAAGCGGTTTAAAATCACAATAGATGATTTACTGGGTTTGGAGGGAGGAAAACCATGTCTGGGAGAGAGAAAGCTCTGCGCGACGTTCTCGCTGAGGTCTGTTCTACCTGGAGTAACAAGCGTACTGGGAGATTTAGCCTTTATAATTCAAAACAGATTATTGGCATTTTGTGACATGAACCTCGCCGTGAATAAATGAGCTCTGAAAATGGATTCTGTTCAACACATTTCCAAAAACCAATCACACATGAAATTGGTGGTGCTCACGCGACACCCGGGAAAGCACGGGCGAACGTACGCCGTGAGATAGACCTGGGCGGCAGCATTTCCAGTGAACTTCTGCAGTTTGCAGGGGTTTTAGCTTTGGTTGGAGGGCTGAAGTCAAATCAACATTTCTTGTTGGTCTTCCTACCACAGTGCCCCGGTCGGCATTTGGTTTCACAGGCTCGGCAGTGAACCCGGCGGGGTACGCGTGGCACGTCAGCGCAGACCCTGCTCATCAGAAATGCTGTGGAACATCATTTTGCTTCCTTAGATGCTGCTGCTGCATTTGAAATAATAACTTTCTCTCAACCCAGAGAGGCAATTTTACAGAAAATGTTTATCACTTCACCTAAACAGAAGTCAGAACTGCTAGAAGTTCTCAGCTTTGTGACAGAATGGAGGAAAAAAAAAAAACCCTAGGGAAAACCAATATGTGAAATAAAAACCTGCATAACTAGACAACCCAAAAGAGATGCAAGTTGCCCAGCCAGGTCTGGCCCCTTGCACACCCAACAGCAATCCACCAAGGCAACCCGGCTCGTGGTCTGTCTCAGAATTGTTCGGATCACATTTGCCCACGACTGGAGTTGTTTTGGTGCAAGCGCCAAGCAGCAGCTTAGATTTACGCAGCTGAGAGCCAAGACCTCACCTGTAAGAGCGCGTCGTGCCCTAAACATCCCAAACGCTGCAGGAGCAGAGGCGCAGTGCCCGCGAGCAAAGCCGGGGGCTGCCCTCCCCTCCCGCTGCCCAGGGCACACTTTGGCACGAGAGAGCAGCTAGAATATAGATATAAACAGATATATAATATCTATTGGCCCTCAGCCAACTCGTACTTTGTTTGCTAACCCTTGCAAAATTGCACCGGGCAGAAAGGACTGTGCAGTCCCGCAGTGCCCAGAGTTCATTGCTACCCCTCAAAAAAGGGGCAAAGCCACCGTAATTCCGCCCCAACGCTGCGTTTGCTATAGCAACACACAGCTTCCATTGCACAGCATGAGCCCCCTGACGCCAGCTTGTTTTCAAGTCCGTGGGCACATTTCCAAACCAGCTGAGGTTTAGCAAAGCGAGTTTTGATCCTGTTAACTTTTCTTTGAAACTCGAAATGGCATCTGGCTCCGTCTGGGGAGATGCAAATTTCAGCGGCCAGAATTTTCGCACGCTTTGCATGTCCTCGCCTGCGAAACAGTCCCTGCCTCACCTCCTTTGCTCTGCATGAAATGCTGCGCTACGCTCAACCTTCCTGTTCTGCCCTTTTTAATTCTCTGTTCTCCATCAGAACAGTGTAAATAAATCAAATTTCCTCTTTTTTTTTTATTTTTTAAAAACACTTAAGGATCTATATGTCAAAATCCTAATGAGTCAGTCACTTAACTCCCTTGGGTTTCTGTAATAAATGGGAGCACAAAAGGGTTTGGTTCAGCTTAATTTAGCATCTCATTAAATACCTGAATATTAAAGACACCAAACAGCTCCAGCCCGCTCTGAAGTTGGTGGGGAATGTCACTGATGGCACACGTCAAAAACAGGTTCTTACACAGATGCCCAAAAACATGTTTACAAAGTGGCTGGGGATTTGTCCGGTGTGTTTTTAGCTTTTTTCAGGTTATTTTCAATAACTTAAGATGTGATGAGCTTTAGCGTGAGTTTTGTGTCCACAGCTTTTGGAAAGTTTGTGGAGAGTCACCAGGGGCTGTCCTGGCTCTGATGGATGTGATTTAGCCGTCATTGCACGGCCGGGCTCAGCTCGGCCAGACGTGATCCCACGCCTCTCGCTGAGCAGCGACCCTCCTCTCCTGAGCTCTCCAAACCTAAACGGAACGTGGGGTTGCATCAACTGCCAGGCTTTTCTCTGAGCGAGCAAACGTCTGCTTCAGCAGCAGAGAAGCGCTTTGTTTCCATGTTGTCAGTGTAATGGGAAACAGGTTTACAATTATTTTGTGCTACCATCAGAGCAACACAGCCTCAAATACTCAAGTTTTGGGCAAAAAGCCATAGACTTCATTTTTCAGAACAGGATGAAATAAAAGCTGGCTCCTGGGCCAGATTTCTGGTTTTGTGCAGTTTCCTAAACCTGCTAATTTAACCAGGGAACCAGAAACCTCAGAAAATTAGCCCGAGTGCCTGGAACAGGGGGTTGCCAGCCTTCCTGAGGAGCAGAATCTCATCCCAGGCTCCAGAGCCACCTGGCAAAATCAGTCCCCAAAACCATCTCCTTTTGGTTTTGTTCCTCTGCAAGACAGGGATTTGTATTACTCAGCATCCCATGTACCAGTTGCACGTCACAGCTATGGAACAGAACCAGCTCTGGAATAATCTGAGTTGGTTTTGTTTGGGTTTTTTTCTTTTTTAACTTGACTTCTCTCAGAGCTTCCACTTATTGATCTGTGAGATTCTAGGCAGAACTCAAGGGCTCCGGGAAACCCACGCGCACGCAATGACTTTAGCCTAAAAGCACTTGCAGGTCTGGTTCCCCCGTGGGAAGAGAAGTAGATGAATACTGGAACAGCTAGCCAGCTCGGAGAAACACAGAGCCCTGGGCACCAGCCCGAGCAGTATTTATGGGGATGTCAGCTCACCGTGTCAAAAGAGCCTGAGATCACTAATGGTGTGATCTCGCTGCTGCTCCGTTATCCATCACGCTGTCTCCTTGCCCTGCCGGCTCGCTCGCATGCCCCCTGAGTGGTTTATAATGGAGCAAGCTGCTCGCCGTGGGCTGTAAGCCAGAAGTGGCTCTACCTTTCCACGGGGGGACAAATCCCTGGGTCGGAGCCACCGGCGATCGTGGCTAAGATGAGCTGGCTGCTGGGGAGCCGCAGCAGGGTGACGGCCTCGCGGCCGGCTGTGTGCTGCGCAGCACGCGGTTTCGTTGGCTGGAAAGAGAAAACCAAACTGCTATTGGGAAACAGCGGAGAAAACAGGGAGAGACAACAAGCAAAGAGCCAGGGAGAAGTTGCCACGTACGGGAACATG
This sequence comes from Phoenicopterus ruber ruber, assembly GCA_009819775.1. Taxonomy (NCBI): domain Eukaryota; kingdom Metazoa; phylum Chordata; class Aves; order Phoenicopteriformes; family Phoenicopteridae; genus Phoenicopterus; species Phoenicopterus ruber. The sequence goes on from CM020219.1 coordinate 2,451,308, forward strand.
TTTAATCAAAGTCTGTGTCACGTTTTCCAAAGGGAGTACAGACACCGCTAGAGTACCACCAAACCCAGTGAGATGCAGGTGCCTCACTGTCAGCTGCCGAACAGAAGGATACAGGTTCCTAAATCACTTAAAAGATATTTCAAGATAACTTCTGGGAAACCTGGAGAGCCCACGGAAGCTGATGGAATTGTGCTGACTTTAGGAGTGATGGGGTCAGCCTGGCATCCCCTTTACCCTTTTTATCTGCTTTATTTCTTAATGTTAGGAGAAATGTTTGAAAAAGCAAGCTCAGTTTAAACAAAATCTGACATTAGCGCTAGTAAAGAGACCTTGGGCATATTCACTATCACTGGCAGAGGGAACTCCACGTGGACCACAAACTGGTCTGAAGCCAGCTAGAAGAGCATCATGTACCAGCAAGGCAGGGCACGGAGAGCATGTTCCCTCTGCTCACAAAGGGGAGCAGACATGGCAGCTTAGAATCATAGAATCACAGAATAGTTTGGGTTGGAAGGGACCTTTCAAGGCCATCTAGTCCAACCCCCTGCCGTGAGCAGGGACATCCCCAACTAGATCAGGTTGCCCAGAGCCCCGTCCAGCCTGACCTGGAATGTTTCCAGGGATGGGGCATCTCCCACCTCTCTGGGCAACCTGGTCCAGTGTTTCACCAACTTCTTGGCAGGCTTCCTCAAGGCAGGGCTGAGAGGGAGGACAGTCCCACTGTGCCGGTGGAGGAAGACCTGCTGTAATAGATGATGCAAAGAAAACTTGGCTATGGATTGTGGCAGTTTGAGTAATAAGGCTAATCAAGAGACCATGCCACAAACAATTTGCCACAATTCCAGATGTAATGGTATTTAACTTCTTAACTAATCTCGTTACCTTTCACAAGCAATCTCTTGCTGCTTTCAGGGAAAGTATGTATTGATCTATAGCCACCATCAAACTGCAAATGCAATTCCATCACAAAAAGACGCAGATTGAAATACTCGCCTCCAAACGGGCAATTGCTTAAGAAACAAAATAAAAAGGTGGAAATGGTTTCTCCCTCGTAGGAATCATCTGATGGCAGGACAGCCCTCTGTTGTGATGGAGTGGTCAGTCATCCTCCAGACACCTGTACGCTCCTCCGGCCGCTTATCTGTATGTCGTGTAACATGGGATGGGAGACAACCCTTCAGCTTCCCCTGGGAATCCAGGCTGTCCTACTCACTTCCAGGGAACCATCTGCAGAGTGAGGCAGGGGCCGGTGTAAGGCTGTAGCAGGGCACTGAGATCACCCGGCCCTTTTGAGGCAGGATGGCAGAGCCCAGCCAAGCCGGAGCTGGTGCTCTGGGGCCGTTATGGGACTGAGGCATCTCCATGGCATCACATAAAGGGATTTGGTTGAGCGGGAAGACTCCATAGCAAACCTGCCCGCGCTTCTCCACTCGGGACACGAGTGCCAAGGAGATGCTTCTCCCAGCTGCTGCCCTGCCCTGCTGTGCTGCTGCCGCTGTTGCACAAACTATTCACACTACTGCGGCACGTGTTCCAGAAACTATCGCAGACGCTACTGAGAAACGCTTGTGCTTCTTGGTAGAGATAAAAGCCTTCAGTACAGCGGGTACTTCAGTCCTTTACCTTCCTCAGGCTATTTACTCCCTTGCTTTTCTCACGGGAGCCTTCCCAGGCTTTGCCGGTGCCACCGCAGGGTGGTGGCGATGGATGGCAGAAGGGACTTCTGGCTCTTGACCTGTGGGATGACAGGTGATGTAGGGGACACATCTTTGGTCCGCACACCCTCCTATGGCAGTGGGTGCACGACGCTGCCCCAGGGCCTGCGAGGGGGACCTTGGCAGGGACCGTGAGCACGGCTGCACCCAGGCTCCCTCCCTGTCTCCCTCCTGCTGGCTTCGGCGTTGTGGTGGCTCAGCATCCCCACATCAGGGAGCCGCGCTCAGCCACCAGCTTGAAATGTTTTGCCTGCCCCCTTGAACACTGCTGTAACAGCTTTCAGGGGTGTCAGATAGCAGCGATACGTTTGCAAAGCAAGTCAGTGTGTGGTTAAGCAATTCCCATGATTACAGAGGAACTGTTGAAAGGCTGCGAAAAAAATATAATTATCTTAACTCTTCTTCCCTTCAAAGAATCTCACAGCAATCATCTGTGTTTCTGTTTCAGGCAGATAGTGTTTGTTGCAAGGCTACAGCCTGGTGCACAATGAGGGGGAACAGAGCATCCAGGGCCCCCAAATTCTCCCTCAACCTTTGCAATCTGGTTGCAACAGTAAATGAGCCCATTGGGGTTTTTTCCTCTCCGAGTTTTGCTGCTGCAGGAGAATTAGCTTCATTCGATTCAGCAGCGATAGACAGGGCAATGGCTCGGGCTCTCTGCATCAGAAATGAGGTGTCAGGATCAGTCTCAAACGTGGCTGTGGCTGTCCTGGTTTCCCTTGCGGAGACCGAGCAAGGCTTTGTGCACCTCACTGCCGCCTGCAGCACCGGCAACCGCGATTCCCTGCTGCTTCCCCTCCCGCCGCCCGGCCCGAGCCTCCCTGCACCTCCATCCCCACCCAAAAAGCCCCTGCGCCAGGTGTCTGGCTCTTGCCTTGCACCAAATCAGATGCCTTTTGGGGACGTTGCACCAAGCCATAACGGCGACTTGGTCCACATACACTGCTTTTAATTACTAACGAAGCCGGAGAGTGGGGCCCCTTTGCCGTCTCAGAGCTGTGTGGTGCCAGAGGATCTCAGCCGGTACGTGATCTGGAGCTCTCATCAGCATGTGCAAGATGTAGCTGAGCCGGTGGAGATGATCTTTGTGGGTGACCGAATGACCTACATCATTACGGTGCTTTCTGTTCAACTCAGCTCTAGCAGCCATATATTAGCAAATGCATTGAACTGTGTGTGAAGGAAAAAAAAGAAAAAAGTGCTTTGATTTTCTAACAGCTGGCTGGAGAAGTCTTTGAAGGAGGAGAAAAGGAAAAAAAAATTAATGGGCATTTATCCAAATAAACATTGAACTTCCCATTTTGTTGGCAGGACTGCACAAACCTAAATGCACTGCTGGGATTATCGAGGGGTTGATGATTCATTTACCAAACAAACCAAACATACGTGGTAATCCAGGTTTATTCTGGGATCAACTTTATTGTCATACTATTGACTATGGTCATGAAAAAAAGTCTGTGCAAAACGCAATCAGAGATTTTGTCCGGTTTTTTTAGATTTTGACTTACAGAGTGAAATGGCCTGCTTCAGTCCCCTGCTCTGCCTTCGCCGTGCCTCCCCTCCAGCAGGTCCACAGGCACCACGTTTCACGAGCCCACAGCCACCATGAATGGAAAGCTATGAGAAACAGTCGCCAGGAGTACGGTGTACCGCAGTAATTGGGATAAAAACATTAACGAAGCAAGCGGTGGAACAAACGTAGCACCGGGAGTAGCTGGAGCAGAACGGAGGGTGTCAGAGGTGCTGTAACAAAGATTGTGCTTGCTCGGCTGATGGAGGATGCGCAAAGTACAAAGTATGTGTTTGGGGAAAGAGCAGAGCAGATGAGCCAGCCCTGCCGCGCAGAAGCGCTGACTTGCAGCAATCTTGTTGACTTACAGAGCGTGCTGCGCATTTCTTGTTCTTAATATTTCCTCGTTTGGTTTCACGTTCAGCTGAGCTTCCAGAAGAGTCTGAAGATCTTCAAAGAACAAACTTTAAGACCTTACCTAGGATCTACCTTCTTTAAAGGAGGTTTCATTTTGTTCTTAAAATAGCTGGCCAGAGCCGTTCAACCAAGCCTGCCTAAGGAGCTGTTTCAATGCAATGCAAAACCGGGGCATCATTTTGTCCAAGTGGCAAAGTAATTGCCCTGAACTGGCAAACAAAAAAATACTTTGATAAGCTTGAGCTGATCTGCCCGTGCCACAACCTGACCAGGATAATCTCAGAAGTCAAACTAGAAGAGCGTGATGCGAGATGCTTGTTGATGGACGGAGTCAGCATGGGTCCAGGGGTCCGGAGCCATGCACACTTACTGCCCTGGGTGCCCACTGGCTTGGGCGTCTCTGCAGCACTCAGAGGGCTCCTAGGAACCAGGGACAAGAGGATGTAAGGCAGAAGCTCACCGCTGGATTACACTTGCTCCTTTTTAACTATTTGCAAACCATTTCCAAACTGGCCCATGTGTCTGGGGAAGTGGGTTGTGCCTTTTGTCTCTGCCCAGAGCTGGTCCTTGGTAGGTCAAGGTCTACACGCTAAGGGAAAGGCATTTTGGGCTACAGCAGCAGTAGGAGATATGAGCTCTCTCCACCTTCTTATCTGCCTTCTGGAAGGGTAAGGCAGGATAACGGTGGCACTTTGCGGAACTCAAGCGTGGTGCACGGACGTCAGGCCTGGATGGGCAGTGTGCTGTCAAGCTCAGATGTAGCCAAGGCCACCGGTCAAGCCGGCATGCCTGGCAGGATTGTGTGCTTGCAGCTGACACACCACTTAACAGGCTTTTCACGGGAACCAGCTGTTATGAGCAGGAACTCTTAATAATCTGCAATGAACAGGCGAGAAAACACCTTTTCTTGGCACAACCTGACCTCCGACTGTTGGGGATGACTCTCCGCTGCTGGCTCCTGGCACGCTGGGACCACCTGCCCCTCCTCTGCGTTCACGCGGGTGCCCATGGGAAGGACTGGCTGCTGCTCACAGGCTTCCCTGGAATTGCACCGGGGCTGATCCAGCGCTGGTGGAAATCAGAGCGTCTCTGAACAGGGCCTGTGTGCGCAGCCTGCAGAGCTGCACACGGAGAAAAAGGTCCCAATCTGTGCATGGTGGGAGCCCTCGGGCAGAGCCGTGTGCTTGCCAGACCTGACCTGTCTGGTGCTGTCCTGGGGTCCAACATGGACAAGTTAACCCTAACCGTGAAAATCCGAATGGAGTAAGCCTACAGCCTCATCTACCCCATTGAAATTCCACGTTTATTATTGTGTTGGAGTGATGGATTTAACAAACCGCATTTAGAAACACGTCCTTTTCCCACTGTCCCGACTGCATCCTCCACCCGCTCTTGTCTGTTGCCTTAATGCTCTCCAAGAGACTTGCCTGGCTGTGCTCCTCGGCACTGGGGAAGTGGCAAACATTTATTGTGGCCTCAAACCTCACTCCCAAGCCGGAGAAAGCTTTTTGGAAAGACACAGAGCAGGCTCCTGCACGTACGATAAATATGAAACGTCACTTAGGGTCCCAAAGGGACAGGACCTTCACTACCCTAAGGATTGAAAAGGTACCCATGTAGGACAACTCAAGGTGAGACACGGGGTAAAGTCCCGCCAGCCTCACTCCTCCGAGCCTTCTGAGCCCCTCTTCCGTCGTGTGTCTGGTTACAAATTCTCCTTGACTTTCTGCGGTGGATTGTACAGAAATGTGTGGTTAATCAAATGAATCCTACTGGATTTCTTGCTTGGTTAGGGGAAATAAATATTTACGAAGGCAAAAAAAAATCACAGCTGGCTTGAAGGAACCAGAGACTGCGAGTTGTATTTGCTGGAGGCGGATGGCAGTTTGCTTTCAAATAGCAAAACCTGCCTTAGGCTTGACCACAAAAAGCAATAAAAATTTCATTTTTGAGCAGAGGAAAAGAGAAATAGTATTTTTTTTAAGCCTTTCACAGTTGAGGGGTTTTTTTGTTTTTCTGAGTAATCTTTCCTTTAAACAGAACAGAAAATATTGTTTGTTTTTCTCCTTCTCTCATTCAGAGCTTCATCTTTAAGTGCCTTGTAACCCCATTAGATCTCCCTCGCTAGGGGTAGGGTGGTTACAGGCAGCTAAGCCTGCTGTTAATGTGGATGACTTAATCGCCAAAATATATAAATGACTCATCTGCTTAAAAAATAAGAACCTGTAAATCGGGATTCACCACTTCTCTGCATCTCCTACTATTTCAAAGCTGCCTCTTGGAGGAAGAAAACAGCCAGGGGTGCTGTGTTTCTGGGAAAAAACTCTTGGTCATATCGTGATCGTACCAGACACCGAGGGCACCGGGTACCTGGGGAAGGGGCTCTCAGGAGCAACACTGGAAAAGCAACACCGCCGTTTCTCACCCGTTACACCTGAATTTATGTGTGTGGCGCCCAGAGCTGCCCCACTCCCACAGGGTCACCATCAGATGTGGACAGGGATGAAGTTTGTCCTCTCCAGCCCTTTTTGTAGCTGGTGAGCAAAAGTCAAACAGTGATGAGAAGCACTGGTTGTTTGGTTTGTTTTTTTTTTTGCCAGGGAGAAGAGTCCGTCTGTGGGGGCAGAACGCTGAGCGGTAAATTAAAGAGTCATTCTGAAATTTCTTTCTGACTCATTTTATTTTGAAATGGAAAAAAAAAAAAAGAGGTTTCTGGAGGTTTTGCAAATCAGACGTGTGTGGGGGAAACCTGGTATTCCCTCGGTAGGTGTCATCTCAGCGTTCAGCGTTTAGAAACAGCAAAAGCTCATGCAAAGCTGCATGTGCGTCAGGCTGAACGCGTGCCCGCTCAGAGGCTGGCCTGCTTCACTTCGACTGCCTCAGACAGGTCTCAGCTCCATCCCCAAATGGCAAAATAAAGCTGAATGTGAGCGACGTTTGCAAAGCATGCTGGTGGTGTTTCGTCAGCGCTTCAGAAAAACAGTTTGTAAAAAGACTAGAGTTCTGTTATCCGTTAAAATAAGGGATTTATCTGTGCACAACGGGGGCTAGTGCGTGACAAGGGGTCCAGTTAGGTGCTTGCAGAGGAAGAGTCAAAAATCAAGTATTAGTCTTGCTGAAATAAAGGGGAATTTCATTCCTGGCTTCATGGAGGAAAGAGGTTCATCCAAGCTGTTGCAGGACCTGCCTGTGTCGGAGCTTGACTATGCACCGATCATTCCCACCTCCAACGTTCGGCACTAATGAAATATTCAGAGTTTTACGAGCAGGTCAATAAAATGATCTAAGGGAAGTTTCAGGGTCTGAGTCCATGCATGAATGGTTCATTCACCAGTCATCTGGTTTTGTTTTCCTTCTACCCTACGTTCAAGCAGGGATGAAATAATCAATTTATTATGAAGTTTGTGCTGTCCAATATTCTCAGTAATTTGATTTGCCAGGTGGAAGCATCCAAGTCATTAATCATCTGTTTTGTACTTGGTAGTCTTTTAATATTTAACAACAGAAGAATGCATTTGTTTGTTTACCAATGTCAGGGACAAACAAGCTGTGATATCAATTCAATCTAGACAAGAAAGATGAAAACATCTTTTAAAACAGTACTTTAAAAAGGAGTCTGTTTCTCTAAACGTAGAAGAGCCACAAGGTAGCTGGAATAAATCAAGTCAGGCTGAAGCTTCAGAAATGAGAAGAGCGAGTAAGAGAACAGCACTTTTCACTTTGCACCGCTAATGCCCGCAAGACCTTTCTCTAAGCCTGAAAGCGCTGTATTTCTTTGTAATTGCATGGAGATGCGATTGCCTGCTTGGGTTGGGCTCGTTGCAAGAGCTTCGCAACAGCCCCGGCTGCACAAATAGTGGCTCTGGGGAGAGGGGCCACAGTTGCCCCGGTACCAGCGACCACATCGCTCTGTTGGGGCTCCCGGGAGGTGAAACACCCGACAGCAATGGTCTCTTCCCCAGAGAGCTGGGCAGCGAGCAAGGGATCGCCGTGCAGGAATTCAAAGCTGTGCACTGCCCCACACCCACCGCGTGTCCTCCAGCAGGCTGCTGACCCCCTTGCACCCTGCACAGAGCCTGCTCCCTCGGAGGAGGGAAAGGGCATACTCTCATCTCCTCAATTAGTGAGTGAAATCCTGCGCTTCGCTTGCAAGCAGCAGCCAGGATGCAGGAAGGCTTTGAGGAGCTCTTTTGTTCTTGCTGCCCTTTATTCAAGGAAGAACCTTGAAAATCCCAGCAAATCTTGTAGAATCAGACCAAATAACCAAGAATCCTGTTGCATAAACAGCTGATGCTCACAATGATGGGTCCTTCTGCCCTGCAGAGCAGCAGCCTCTGTGGGTACGTCTGTGCACACCAAGTTTGGTCCTTCAAGGTGTGTGTTTGAGTGTTGTGTTGAATCGGGGCCTTCACTGTGGTTCATCTGAGGACAACCTGTGCGCAGATTTGAAATGAAACCACAGCTCATGTTTAATTAGCTCAGCTCCAGACTTCATTATGGATTAGAAATTCAAGCCAAGCCCATCAAGAAGTGTTTGAGAGAACACAGGCTGATGTATAGGCTAGCAGTAAAATTAGTAACACCTTCCAAATCTGATAGCGAACCTGGGGAGGCATGAAGGACACCGCTGGATTTTACTGCTTATTAGTGACTGCATGGAAACGGCCCCATTGCCTCACAGTCCATCAGGTGCTGCCTGGGCACGGGGTGGAGGATGTGTGCCAGCGTGCAAGGAGCCAGTCCCGCAGATGCCAAAATGCCGGCCCGTCAGTGCAACACCGGAGTAGACACACAGGGCTGGTAACGGGGACGAGAGGAAACCCAGGCATCTGCAATGCCCAACCCAGCAGCTGCTGCGAGTCCTGCTGCCCGGAGAGGATGGGTGGGTGTGCTAGGCTGGCCCTCCCTTGCTTTAACCATGGACCGTAAACCAAGTTATAACATATATGCCTCCGTACGCAGATAGGTAGCACTGGCTGCTGACATTTTGGTTTCAGGGAAGCCGTTTTTACTGGTGATTTGATTTTTCCCCTTTGTGTCTTCTTTGGGGAGGCCATCCTGGGGGAGCCCAGCAGCCAGGTGAGGGCCATGCTGCAATGAGAGCTCTGCTGGGAAGGACGCGTCTCAGGGGAGAGCATCTGATCTCTCCAAAGGAGACCTGTTTTTGTCCTGGGGGAAGGGGAAGGAACGTAATAAAAATGTGAGAATACAATTAACACGATAGGTTGTACTGCAGGGAACACGTCCAGAAAACAAGTGAGCAGACTACCCCTGGTAGCGTTAAATGAGGCAAGAAACAGGGGCATTTAATGTTCTTCGCTTCAAATTAAAATCCCCAGGAAGAACAATGATAATTCCTTAATTCATCATTAAACTATCCTAAATATTCCCAGTCCTTCTATTTTGTTCTTTATCTAGCATATTTTTTTGTCATATTAGCAGCCACATGAGTTATTATATACTATTTGGAAGCCTTGATTTAAAAATCTCTATGTGATTAGTCCCTGAAAGTTCCATTTTTTTGCCATCATTTGTATGGATGGAGAAAATGACTCATCTTAGCTTTTTCTGTAAAAATATTCACTGTGGGTGCTCTCCCCAAAATCAGAAACCTTAGCCAGTACAAAGGCAATAAAAGGCAGGAGGAGTGGGGAAAACACTTCAAAATAAAACTCACTTTGAGAAAAAACAGATGAAGTTGCCCATAGATATTTCCTCAATTCCTCTATTGGAACAGTTGATTAAGACATAGACAAATGAATTGAACTTGTCCAGCTACCGTGTAAATCTCTCAGATTTGCCCATTCTCCCTATTAGGAGAAAAGCTTCTTCTAATGAAATAGGCCACCTGCGGCCACGATGCTAATCCTCTCCGTGGGCTTTGACCCATAAGCATGGGGCAGTTGCACCAAAACCTGCCACTGAAAGTGGTGTTTGTACCTTTCCCTGCTCACCTGTGCTGCCGGCTTCCCTCCGTGCAGGGAGTGATGATGCTGTGGATGAAACAAACCTGACCAAAAAATTATTTCTATCACCATCCCTGGAGGGATTCAAAAGACGTTTAGACGAGGCCCTAAGGGATACGATTTAGTGGGGGACTTGGTAGTGATAGGTTAATGGTTGGACCCGATGATCTTGGAGGTCTCTTCCAACCAGAACAATTCTATGATTCTATGATTCTATGATTCTATGATTCTATGATCATCCTACCAAAATAAAATATGAGTTTCCTGAAGTCCCCAGATGTGCTGGAGGTACCGTGGTGGTGGGAGCAGTGGGGGTGAAGGAGGAGGTCCTGGTCCCTCTGCCCGTCCCCTGCGCTTGGGCCACTTGAGGAAGAGCCCCAATACGTGACGTGTGACATCCCCGGGCAAGAGATTGCTCTCCATCCAGGACAGGGGACACCAGTTCCCCTCCACTCCACGGTGCCCAGGGTACGAAAGGGCTTTCGGGGTGACAGGGCTCCTGGCAGCCTCCGGCCGATGGGCACGGCCGCGTGAGGGGCCCCTCGGTAGGGACCCCTGCTCCTTTTAGTCATTTAGAGACGGGAGAGATTTATTGCACCCCAAGAGCCCCAAAGCCCTGGGGACTGTGGCTGAACCGGGAATGAGTGAACTCAGTCCATTTTGTTTGAAACTTCCTACAGGAGAGAGAAATATGGAAAAAGTTCAGAAATTTCCAAAACTCTGGAAATCGCAGGTGCTGACCCACAGTCAGAAACAGCCATACAATGCAGGGAAACGCCGTCCTCGCCATCTTCCCCTTCGTTTCAATTATACCTCCCAGAGCTGGAGAACAGATTACGCTCCCTGTATCGCACAATCTCTCTTCGTTTCAGTGGGAAACCAACGACCAGTTATCCTGTCGCTATCTGCGCATCCCATTATGGTAACGAACAGAAGTCATCAAATTATAATACTCTTAATCACACTAAATAATGCCTCGCGCTACAAGTTGCCCCATTAAAATCAATGGCCTATTTGTAGAGTGGAGAAGATCTCAGTGTGAGTAATGACATTAAAATCCCTCCCTGGCTGGGAATAAAATTTAAAACTCCCCGGTGTCTCCCAATCTACCTAACAAACAACAGGGGAAAGGTATTGACTGTTAATGTATCCATGTATATGATGTGTGTTTGTAAAATAAGAGTTGTGACTCAAATTCAGCGGATGAGGAGCATTTAATAAGAAGGGACGCTCGCCTATGTCAGCCTTATTGATTGGGGGCACAATGGTGTCTCCTGCTGACAAAGTAAATTATTTACTCGGCCACGGCAGCTAGAAGAAAGCTCCGGCAGCCTGTTCGATTTCAACTGGTTTTTAATTTTCCTTGGGGGAGAGGGAAAGCACAACGCTGCTGGGCGGTCTCAGGGAGAAGGAAACAGCGCAGTGGCAGATCCCGGCGATGAGCCACTTACCTTTCCTACAAACAAAAAAGAATTAACCAAGAGCTCAGCTTGAAACCCCGTGTTTTGGCAAAGCATTCCTGGGACGCTCATGTAGGCTGGGAAGCGCTGGCTGCTGCCAAGCCAAGCACAGATGTTGTCCCCAGCCAAGAGAGAACGACCGGGTTATTACGTGATTAAAAACTCCCAGAGAAGCCTGCCCAGTTTGACGCACACATATATACGCAGGCACGCACGTATTTGCCCACCCTGCTTACGAAAAGCAGACACATGAGAGCAGCTCACAAGGACTAAAGAACTCTGAATGCTAAATCCTAGGAAAAATTCAGGGGTGATCTTCCAAACTCTAGTGTTGTTTTGGGGGGTTTCTGGGGGGTTTGGGGTTTTTAATTGGATTTAATTGTAAGCCACAAATGGTCACAGAGTTCAAGGAAATAACAGCTTGAAGTGCCCGACGGTTGCGGGAGGGCCTGTCTCTCCCTCCTGTGCAAGCAGCACCTGCCACCGCGCGGGTCCCCGGGGTCTCCAGCACCGAGGGGGATGCGCAGCAGCATCACAGGCCACCACGGCCGGGGGGCTGCGAGGTGCCAGGAGAGAAACGATGCCAGACGACAGTAATGCCTTTTCATTATCCTAAAAGCTTAGGAAACTAATTCAAAAACCAAAGAGGGTTAAACAGGATTAGAAACATTCTTCTCTTCTGAATGCAGCTAAGAATAATCAAATTGTTACTCAAAACAGGGAGTGGATAGTGTTTAATATATCAAGCATGCTCTTCATGAGGGTTTTTACCTCCCACATGCACTAATCTCTTGGCTAGCAGGCTCACTGCTGCTTCTGCTTGAGAGCACCCCAGGTGGGACGCGGGAGACCTTGTCCCTCGGGGAAGGGACCTGCCACCACCACAGCAAAGCCGCAGGGCCAAGGAGGAAAGGAATAGGTGAGTGCAGCACGCACGGGGCAGCAACAAATTTGCTCCAGTGTGGAAGCGATAAGGATATTCACTGCATTTCTGTTGTCTCGAACGTAAGGAGCTTTTTGTCTGTGCTATCTGCGTACAAGGTGCACCTCGCAGCCCCATCTGCTCTGTCGTGCTTTGGGGAAGCTTCGAGGAGCGGAAAGAACCGCTTCCAAACCTGCCTTCCCTTTCCGAAAGAATCAGCTCCCAAATCAGCACGTAAAACAAGCAACAAACCTGATTCTCGTCTGCCGTGATCAGGACACCTAATGCCCATGACTGTCTTAATCTTAAAGCAGTGCCCATGTTTTTGAAAACCTACTGAAAAAATATGGAGGCAGATGCGTTTGTAGCGCACCAGGCCCCACACGAAGGGCTCGCGGGTAAAGAGGGCCTGGATAAAATTCCATCTGCAAACCAAATTGGTATTTCTTCCTCTTTCTTTCCAGCCTACATTTTTCACTAAAGGACTCACTGTTGTGGCCTGAAGCATCTACAAGGTGTTTGGACAAATAAACTTTGGAGAGCAGGTTGCAAGGCATATGTCTACATGAAGACAAATGCAAAAGGATGGCAGAAGTCCCCATGGGATCCCTGCTCGTGCAGGGGAGTTCAGCATCATTTACTGTTCAGACCTTCTGGCTTTGCCCACAACAGAAAGGGAATCCTGCAGCTCCTGGTCAATACAAGAATGAGTCAAGTCTTTCCAAGCTGTGCATTATAAATGTTGCAAGTAAGATGTAACTCCATCATTTCCCTGGACTCTGTGGCCACTGGTGTCACTGAATCTCTCTACATCTCCGTTTCCCCAGCAGTAAAAGACTTTCACAATTCTTCTTGTGAAATTAGTTTGAAAAGAGGAAAGATGATAGTATCTCACAAGGCATTAGAGTAGTCTTCTTCCGAAAACAGGTAGACAATGTTGCTGGTGATGATTGGGACCTTGTTTTGCCAAATACCTTGAGTCCTGCAAATATTGTCTGCCCACATATGTGCTTTAAAACGTGTATATTTCCTTTAGTGGTACAAAAGAAAATTAATCTCCCCAGGTCTAGGTCACATACCCAAGGCAGGCATGGGAAAAATGGTCAAACATCAGCTCCCCAAATTCCTTCTGTTCACGCAGTCCATTAACCTCCCAGCAGCACGAACTCCAAGGACCTCCATGAAATGAGCTTTTCTGCACAACACTGGCCGTGCATTTGGCATGAAGAAGTTTAGACCTGGATCTTCAAGGCTGTCCAGCAACTCACGGGCCAGGTGAGTCTTTCCAAGGAATCTCATTCCCATTTGATGACTCAAATAAACATCTAGCTCTGACCACACTGTCCCAGCAGCTGCAAGTCATCTTTAATTGCAAAATGGGGGACTGGGTTCATTGTGGGAAAGAGATTGGATATTACTATAGAAATAAGTAAAGGAAGGTCACTGTTGGACTTTATTGAACTTCTTTTTTATGGAAGAGTGAGTTTGGCCTGGCAGTATTGGTTTCTTTCCTATTGAAGCACAATCTCAGCATGCCCTTTCACAGCCCTGTGGAAATAGGTAGCCACAGAAAACTTTCTAATTCTGAACCGGGCAATTTTCCCTGATAGATTGCTTATAGCTCGCCATAAAACTACACGCTGATCTCTGCAGGGCATTTTTCTGGGAAAAAGAAAAAAGGAACCAAGACAACCAGTGAGATACCAGACAGACTCTGGTTGTGAACGTCATCTTCTTTGGCCCAGGCACTGGTTAATCTGAAGTCACTGAAAAAAACCTCCCCAAAAGTTCTTGGTGTTAGCTGTACAAGTACGTAAATGATGTTTCTTGATAAAAATTCATAGTGAAAAAATATTTGTGTTTGGGTTTGATTGTTCACAATGCGGAGCCTCTGAGTTCTTGGTTTAAGCCTCAAACCCTTTAGCAGAGTCAAATTCTCACTCTGACATGGGTTTTATTGGTGAAATAATGAGCTCAAATTAAAATATTCCAACCTGAAGGACATGCAGAGCTATTCTCTCCCTCCTCCTCCTCCTCCCCCACGCCCATCTCCCTCTCCGGAGCACCATTTCTGGTGGATGAGGACAGCTCTGAACAGTCACGCACACGTCTTGGTGCTCCCCACCGCGTTGCTCTGCTCCTTGGCCAAGGCAGACCCTCGGGTGCGAGGCAGACCTGGGTCTACCCAGGACTTGCACTTTGGGTCTCCAAAGCCGGCTCATTTTCCAGGCGCATAATGCCGGTAATGATGCACTGGCCGTGCCCTCTCCTTGCTCTTCCAAGGGGGGAAAATGTAACTCATGTAATTCCTGACACAAGTCTCGTCTCCTGGGGTGCTGGGAGCTCACTCGCTCCGCAACACACGCTGCTGCAAAAGCCGGGCGGCTGCTGAGCCTTTTGGCACGTCCTTACGCTTTTTTGTTGAAAACAGCAAATAATGAGACAGATTTTAGTCAATGGACATGCACTAATTGACATCAGTTGTGTTGTAATTGGTAGAGGGGAAAGTATATGGTTATTAGCATTCAAAGGAAAAAGAGGCCTAGATTTTTCTGGCCTTTTCTAAATGATAAAGCTCTCGTCCTCTTTGAACCTGACAAAAACGAGCGGCAGAACTGGAGAAGCAGCACTTTGTGAGAGATAAAATATCACACTCCTAAATGCTAACCTGGTGATTTTCCATTTGAATCTGTGCATTATCGGCGGAGCTCAACCCTCACGCAAGCAGGTTTGGGTTATAAATAGGGCTCAACGGGAGTTCTCAAAAGCATCCTTTTCAGTGGACAGTATCTGCCAAAACCAGAGCCTTTTCCAGGAACATATGAGTTTTGACAAGTTCCAGGTGTGAAGCGAGGACAGGCGTTAGCCTGGCAGCTGACGCATTCACCAAGAGATGGGAAACGCATTTTCGAGTTGCTGCTCGACCTGATTCATACTGAAAGCTTGGACTTGACTTGCTCTTGTCATGGACAGACCAAGCTGCTGCCTGCTGCGGTGCGAGTCTCGCACCCTGTAAGAAGGCTTTAGCATCCCCACCGGTTGTCTCGCTGAAGAGCAGGAAAGGTTTTGTAACGCTGAACTTCTCACGGCTGTAAAAACCTCATTTCCTCCCAACTCCTTCACCCCCAAAACACTGATGGTGACCGTTTCCCTGCACCTCTCAACAAAATCACCGTTGACTTCAGGACACACAGACTATTTTAAAACAAAGCATCTAGGATAACTTTAGTTTCAACCTGAGATCAAGGATACAAAATTGAATATAATATAAATTGGCATTTCTTCCCTAGCCCATACTAGGGTCCAAAGATAATCTTCTTATGAATCCAGGGTCAGATGGAGGCTGGAAAACAGCTGGCCAAAAAATAGTAATAACATATTCTTAACTTCCACCTCAGTTCTGCAGAAGTTTTTAAAGAGCATATGCCTGATAAAGCTGATGTGTCACTTAGGATAGTCTAAGGGACACAAAAGAGAGAGCGTTTTTTGATGGGTTTTTTTGGTCCTGAGGGATGCGCAGTTGTTTGTCGCTCAGATAGGATGGATGTTCTCAATGTCTGGAAGCACTTTTTTAATCCACACCCTTAAAGAGAAGGCATATTGGTGAATGCATTTGTTTCTTTCCTTGTTTTACAGGGAACAGCTTCAAAAGAAAGCACATCCAGCACTTTCGCGTGGAATTCAGGTCAGGCATGCAAAGAGATTCATCAGATGATGGGTTTCTCTGTCTGACATCAGAGAAATTGCGCAGGGTTTTTGTCTCGATCATGTTAGACCTTTGCTATTTTGGGGAACAAAGGAGAAGCCTTATTATCTTCTGCTACATATACCTTCCCCCGTCCCCATTGGTGTCACTCAGGTAAAATGGAAAAAATTGCATCTTGCTGCCGCCAGATGCCAAGGAAGTCAGCAGAAATAAGGGGTAGGAATGGGAATGTGACAAATAGGTTGTGTTTCAAGACTCATAGAACCATAGAATCATAGAATTGTTTTGGTATTCGTGTTGCTGTGGCACAAGATTTATGTGGGTGCTGCTCACATACGGGAGGAGAAGATCCTTCTCAAGCTGTGGTGGTGGAGAGAGGATGGAGAAAAGCAGGGAACATCCCTCACACTTACATCCCTGGAGTAGGATGTGTTGCAGCCTTTTTTTTTTAAAAAAAAATCCAGCATCTTAAGCACTACATTTTTTGGTAAACATGCCCCCCACTGTCTCCCAGAGAGAGATGAGCATAGCTGATCCCACCTTGGGGTTTGCTCTCTGAAACAGCTTAACAGTTCCCCCTTGAGGAGGAAATTCACTTTGCTCCTCAAAATGTTGCTCACCTGTTGACGAGCTTCCTTCGGGGAGAAACCTGGGAGTTTCTGCAATGAGAAGAGCAGCAGTTGTGGCATCTCAGGGCTGTCTGGAGCGTGTTGAACACAGAGCAATGCAAACACCTGCTCATCCCCATGGGTGGTTCAAACACTTCTGCGACACGGACGTGGACGTGGGTGCCTGCACAGGGACCTTGCGCTGTCCCATGGCCCCTCACCCTGCTTAGCTGGGGGCTCCTTTAGAAAAAATACACCACTGCGGGTCCATCTATTACTGCAAGAAATCATCAAGGTGTAAGCAGAATCTGATGATCAGGGGCATTAAATTAGTTGCCAGATCTAAAGCAGCCATCAGGATGGCCGGGCCTCTCTGGGAAACAGGTATCTTTTGGGATTGTCCATATCGTCGTTGGGATTACGCATCGCCTCCAGCACCGAAACCCGGTGGGACAGAGCCTGTGGATGCTGAAGACTTGAGGCCGAAGACTATGTTGATCCATGCTCTTGCAGCTCTTGCTGGTGCCACAGAGAGCTGGTGTTGAGACCAACGCTGGTGGGTTATCACCACGTTGGTAAGCCTGGATGAGAAGACAACTATGGTATTAACACAAGCAACCCGCTGCTTTCGTGCAGCTGTGCTATTTTGGAGGCAGAAGGAGATGGAGTACACCTGGACAGTGCTCTGCGGTACGTGTGGGACATCCAGCCAGCGTCCCTCTGCTTCCAGACCCTTCACCCTTGCGGGGGGGTTGGCAGAAACTCCTCAGAAGGTGGGTGCGGAGGGGGAAAACCTGGGAGTTTGCATTTCAGGGGAAAGTTGTTTTCCCCTGAGAGCTTTTGTAGCTAAACTGTATTGTTCGGTAAAGATCAAAATGTTTTGCGGGAACATGTCAATTCTGACACCACTTCTAAAGGAAGGAGTTGAAATGAATCATTTCAGCTCGCTCATTTTGATAAAGCTAAAATGTGTCAATAATAGTGAAATGTTTTGATAATCTCCCAAACACTCCTTTGGATGAAACTAAAAATGTTTTGACTCTCTTAGCAAGGATAAATGCAGATGTTATTCTTGTGTGCCTTTTGCCTATTTGTTTTTACCAACCTCCAACGTGCTCTTCTCGATTTCTTATCCTCGCACCATTGAATTCCACAGATCACTCAAGAAATCCAAATGTATATCAAAATTCCCTAAAAAAAGAATGTGTTTTGCAGTAGTTTACTGTGTATTCCCTTTTGCTGACAGTGAATCCTCCAGCATCCCAGAGTTCACACCATGCGGTGAGCGGGAGCCAAGGGTACTGAGCAGTCAAGAAATTCAGGCTTTTTGGAGACCGAAGCTCAGTCTGGCCAATACAGAACGGGTGTACGTGGGTTAGCAGTGTCAATTCGTGATTGCAAAGAAATGAAACAGTGCTGTCCCCATATTTAATTGGCAAAAGAATTCCTGTCATCTGGATTGAGACCTTAATGAGCCTTTTTGCTCGAGCTGTCCTTGTTCCTCATGCAGGGGCTCTCAAAATGCTCCGTGTCCTTGCCGAGGGCAGGGCTGCAGCCTCACCGTCTGCATGGAGGAATGGCTCACCCAGAGCTGCTGTGGCCCCACAAAAGGCCTTGATGGGAACGGAAACTCAGTCTGCACCCCTCTGACACTTGGCAGGAACGACAGTGCCTACTTCAACCTTGTTCACAAGGTAGTCCAGACCCTATTGATGCTGTTTTCTCTCTTCTCTTCTCTTCTCTTCTCTTCTCTTCTCTTCTCTTCTCTTCTCTTCTCTTCTCTTCTCTTCTCTTCTCTTCTCTTCTCTTCTCTTCTCTTCTCTTCTCTCTCTCTCTCCTCTCCTCTCCTCTCCTCTCCTCTCCTCTCCTCTCCCTCCCTGCATGGCAAACATCGTCCAACATATGTGCAGGGGATCAGTCATTTCTTATCTCCAAATTTGCATTTGAAAAAAGCTCAATAGATTATTAATATGGATGCTGTCTTCCTTTCTTCACGTCCTGGCTGCTGTAACAGAGGCCCTGCCTATGTATCTATACAGGCTCGGCAAAGCCAGTAGGAATTTTTTCAGTAACTGAATCAGATCTAAGCTGCTGCTGTTCTAAAAATACATGTTCAATAAAATTCTATTATTTTTCCCCCTATAGTCAGATTTTAGAAGTAATTTTCATTCACTGTTTTGTAGCAAGTGTCCTGCTGTTTGCCATCTATCTGGGAAAGCAGTCTGATTTTGAGCTTCAGTGGTCCCTCAGTGGTACCTAGCTTTTCTCTTCTCTTTGGAGAGGGAGCTGAAGGGTTGTCAGTGGTAACAAGGGCAAAGAAAGATGATAGTCTTTAGGTTTAATTTAGAGAGTAATTTTAAAGAAATTCCCTTAATTTAAGCATAGGCTTGACTCAGTAGAGCCATTACTTTCAATACATGCATAGCTTGAGTTTGGGTGCTACCAAAGCATACGCATGTGTCTGCACATGCACAGAAAGCCCTGTTCATAAAAAGAAAACAAGCTGTGAAGCCCTTAAATGTAAACCTGCTTTAACAAAAATCCTTTGTCTTTGGTTAACGTCAGGCACTCGGCTGAATGGGCATCTTTAATCGTTTGTAAAACCAAACTATTCACCCAGGCCCTTGCAGCCTCGAGTACACGAGTCGCTCCGAGCCCACTGCCTTGGCAGCTACCGCGTTGGCAGTTTCTGGGTGTGCAACGTCACAGGGCCCAGAATTTGGTGTACGCTTCAAGCTTCTAAAAGCTGTCGAAAAAGCAGGTGCAAAGAGGTTGCAGGACCAGGTTGTGTCCCTGGGTGTTTTCTGACTGAGCCACAGTGGATGCAAGGTGGCATTTTCGTCATGGTTTTCCCCTGGTGAATGGAGATTAGCTGGTCGCAGCGGTTTTTTCCTGCTGTTTCAGCTAGGAAAGCCAGGCATACTTTACCGAACTAGCATTGAGAGGTGCCATAGGAAAAAGGCAACAGGCGGGTTAATTTATCGTGGCGTTTGTTTCATGATCACGCCGCTGGTTTTTAGATGTTTTACAAAAGAACTTGTGCTCAGATAAACAAAAGTGCTTTGCTGGTGCCTGGATTTCTTTTCCCCTCGGGCTCATTGGTAAAGAGGGATTGTTTGCATGAGTGTGGCTTTAATTAATATTTTGTAACATGCTGAGATGCAACTGCGTATCACTAGTTTTAAAGACATTGGTTCCTAAAGAAAGAATGGAAAAGCCATCACCGTAGGACTTTTTTTTAAACAAGTTCTCTAATTAAGAAACCTGCTGAGCAAAGCGTACAAACACATGATTAAGTCCATCTGTATTCAGCCAGGCACATAAGCACATGCATAAAGTTTGGCACGTGCTTTACTCAAGAGGAATTGTCTGATGAATTGGGACCTAAAAGAAAGCAGGGGAGATACGCTGTGCCCTTCTCTTAATGATGCAGTATTTTACATTCTAGTAACCAGCTATTTCACAATCTGGATTCTTTTTTTCCCTTTGTTTTTCCCTTGAAAACACCTCAACATAATATTTCTTGGCACATTTTTGTCAAACTTAGTTTTGAATATTGAATGACTTGGTGAAGAAAAGGAGCTGCACGTTTCAAACCGCCCTGAGCTCCGAGAACCCAGAGTTCAGCCCTCCGCTCCTGACAAGGATGACAAAGAGGCTGCCGTGAGCATCTCATATGTTTCCATCTAATATGAGATTCACATTCAGCATCAAAGTGGGAATTTTGCAAGGAAAAGCATCCCAGTGACAACACAACGTCCTTCACAGGCTAAGTCAATTTTAATTTTTTAAGCCATTATTATTATTAGGCAGCAAAATGCGTGGTGCATAAATCTCATCCATTACCGGTGGCTTTTGTTTCATGAATAATCAAGTCAATTCAATTCAGGAACAGGCAAAACAAGATAAGACTGTGAATGTCCTTTGCGAATACATGACAGGCACAAACCCATCGAGCTGCTCTGACCCCAACGGACCCACACTGATTTTCACCCTCCGAGGATCTGCCCCTGCAGAGCAAAAGCCACTCGATATCCCAGGGGGACACCCGGGGCACCCTGGGGATCCTCCTGGAGGGGAGACAGCTTTTCTTTGCCACGATTTTGAAGTCCTGGTTTTGAGGTACGTGGTTCGGCAGCACGTCATGATGGAGATGTGACACCCACCACCAGTGCTACTGTGGGCAGAAAGCTCCCAGGACTACGCCGAACCTGCTGGCACCACGACCTCCTTCCGACCACCCGACATTCACATTTTATATTCCCCATTTCCTTTTGGACAACCCAATTTCCATAAGCCTGAGTGATTATTTCACTTTTGAGAAATTAAACCATCACCTTCCCAATTTTAATTCCTATAATTTATTTTTATGAGGTGATGCTGAAAAGGGCAAAAATAATGAATATTTTGAAAGATGTGGAAGCCAGACCTGTGCTTTCCCTGAAAGCTGTGCAGGAGGTGCCTGTAGGAGACTCGGGAATAATCATTATTTAAAAAAACCCCAAACATGTAACCACTCAAATATGTTTCTAGTAGCTCTGCAAATCCTAATGACTATACTTTAAGATTAAAGCTTCTAGGTAACTACAGTGGCTTTTTCCCTTCCTATGAAGAAGATCTGGCTGGATAGAGGAAGCCGTCCCATTTCAAAGAACTATGACTGCCTTCTCAACGTGAGACGGTGATGAGAAGAGACCATTAAAGGGAAGTGATCTGGATTTCCAGGAAAAGCTGTCCATTAAGCTGTCCATTATTAAACAATGTTTTAAAGCAGTGAAATGCGGAGACCAGAGAGCTGAAGGGAAAGTCTATAGCAGCACGTGATAGTCCCTCCTCACCCCGAGCGCCGTCTTCTATGGCCGTAGGAAATACTGCTCGTATAAAACCAAATCTGCTGTGCAAGGAGGGGAGAGAGAAGAAGGGGCAGCATGGTCTTCATGGGCATGACTAGGGGAATAGGAATGCGGGAAACAATATTCACTCTGTATATAGCGTTACTGAGACCATTACTGTAATAACGGGTCCAGTTTTGGCATCTGCGCGCTGAAAGGAGATTGATAAATTGAAATGTCTGCACAGAGCTGCTATCAGAGGGTTCTTTGCAGAGAGACACTAAATGCATTCACTTGCTTAAAAAAAAGTTAGGAGTTAGCTCGAGCGCAGTGTATAAAGGATCCATGAAAGGGCAAAAACATTCCTCTTCCTGAGCAGCTCTTTAATTCAGGACTCTGAATCCAATGACTATAAATAAAAGCCAGCAGAGCTGCACTGGTAGAAGAGGTACTAGTTATTCTATTCTTTTTTTTTCCTTCTTATTTTTTTTTTTAAATGAGGGTTTTGGAATAGCTCGGGAAGGGATGTAACCAAACCTTCACGGAAAACCCTCCGGAGCCGCACTCGGCCCCAGTCGCACAGCGGAGCAGTCCGTAGCGGTCACTGCAGCCAGTTCTCCGCCGGCTGCTGATCAGAGCTGCCCGTGCTGGTGGTCCCTCCCAGACCCAAGAACCCAGGAATCCTCCTGGCACTTGTAAGCTGGGACATGAAAATGCCAACGTGAGCTGATTTTCTGGCTCATCATTTATGCTATGAATATTTTATAAACCGGCTTGTTGGCTGGGATGCGAGAGATGTAAAGAAGTGAAACAGCCCACTTCATTCACAGCGAGCTTCTTTAGACAAACATAACACAATTCAAAAACCTCAACACCAGACGCAAATGTGGGTTTGACTTGAGGGCTCAAGTCCCAAAATCGCAATGAGGACAGAAAACTGGCAGCACGGAGAAGCAGACTCTGCCCAAACAGAGCTGTGAGACACCGTGACCAGTGCCAGCTGCCACCAACTTTCTCCTGCTTTGGACCAGGCAGGGGTCAACTGCTGACCCATCGCTTGGAGCACGGGGTGGATGTTGTCCCTAATGATCCTTTCGCAACTGGGCTCAAATCCACTGCCCTGAAACAGCTCCAAAAAGAGAAGGGAATGGCTTAAAGTTCATTTCCCAAGGGCTACTCTGGTTTGGGGAAATCAGCTCTGCAGTGTAGGACTCTTTTGACCGTGGGTCTATCTGAGAAACAGTTTCCTGCTTCTCCCTGATGTAATTCTGCCAGGACACATTTTGGAGTATTGATTGGTGCCGGGTTTTGCTTTATTTTTGGAAAATGTTTTTCACACCTGGGTCTTGCAAGACCTGCAGACCCAGAGTGGTGTGAGCCGAGCTGCCTCATGTAAAGTGAGAATTGAAATGGTTCGATTAATGTTGTGAACATTGTTAGAAGGAGCAGAAGACCAACAGGTTACCGGTGGCAGCTTTAAAGAAGTCTTTTAAAGTTCTTAAGTAAAAAGAACTCCCAAACCCATAACATTAGCAACACAGAGGGCTTTATTTGCACTTGCCCTAAGGTCATTAATTCCTCTGGGTCCTGCTACGTCCCTGAACTTTAAAACCCTTTGTACTTTCAGAGTGATGTAGCGGGGCTTTGGAAGTACTCTCTGAAGTCAGACATGTCATTTCCCGAGTCTTGTTTCTAGTTGCAAATTAGCAGTTTTCAGCTCCTGGTTGGGGGATGTTGTGGCTAACGAAAAAGAAAATCACACATAGCAAAATGCAGGGACAATTTTTTTTAAAACAAATTATTGTTTTTACAGTATAAGAAGGACATGGACCTGCTGGAGTGGATCCAGAGGAGGCCATGAAAATGGTCAGAGGGCTGGAGCCCCTCTGCTATGGAGACAGGCTGAGAGAGTTGGGGTTGTTCAGCCTGGAGAAGAGAAGGCTCCGGGGAGACCTTATTGCAGCCTTCCAATATATAAAGGGAGACTTTTTACCAAGGCCTGTAGTGACAGGACAAGGGGCAACAGTTTTAAACTGAAGGAGGATAGATTTAGATGGGATATAAGGAAGAAATTTTTTTACAATGAGGGTGGTGAGACACTGGAACAGGTTGCCCAGAGAAGCTGTGGATGTCCCATCATTGGAAGTGTTCAAGGCCAGGTTGATCGGGACTTTGAGCAACGTGGTCTAGTGAAAGATGTCCTTTCCCACGGCAGGAGGGTTGGACTAGATGATCTTTAAAGATCCCTTCCAACCCAAACCATTCCATGATTCTATGATTTCAGAGGTTAGAAACACAAACTTCCCTAAAATAACTGCTATGAAATCTAAAATTAGGAGCATTTGCAGGTAGTGCATCAGTGGAGAATAAGATAAAGAGAGAAGAGTCTGGTTTTTTTCTGTGTGACAGATCTGTACAGCACCTAGCACATGACGGTCTACGGATCACCAGCATTCGCACCAAGAAATCAGAAACCGCTTGTGCACAGTAAAGTTGTTACGGTTTCTATAATCAAGGTAAGAGTCACTACGCTCACCAGTAGCTGTCTGCAGTACAGACATCTGCATCCGCACCGGCTGCAGAAACAATCCTCACTCGGGGGAGAAAGTGGGAATTTCTGGAGTGTGACCCTTCTGGAGTGTTTTAGTCCTCTGTATTATCAGACAGTGGGTGATAAAGGGAGTCTGAAGCTGTTGGGGATCTACAGTAGAGCCACTGACATCCCCAGTGCACCCTAGTCTGCACCTCTGGTCACTGAGGTCCTGTGAGATGCATCAGTCCAGAGAGGGACCAACAGTGTCCTTGCGGTTCTCCCTCAGCATCAGCGTGAGCGTCGGGTGTGTGTGGTCTCCTGGGAGTTTCATTTATGACACAGTGAAATAAAGCAGACCGACATATTATTTCTTCTGCCTGAGTCTGTCTCTGCATCTTCGTCGTCACCTGGCCAAACCTTTCCAGCATGCTCCGCTCTGCAGACTCCGAGCTCCACAGAGGACTCTGTTGCCCAAACTGCCCTGGTCCTTGGGCTCCAGTTTGTAGCTCATGACACCCATATCTTTCCCTCTTCATGATTTGCATGCTGAAAGGCAGAAGTTGGAAGAAATAAACAGCATTTTCCTGAATCTCAGCTCAAGGAAGGAAATAAACCTCAGTATTAAAGAGCCAAATGTTAACAAGATGATTGAGAAAAGCCCCTCAGCTTTAGAGGAGGCATTCTCGTGCAGGAAATGTATGAGAAAAAAAAATCAATAAAATCTAGAAATCAAATTAAAAGGTCACTGAGAAACAGGGAAGAGTATTAGGTTGAAAGACTTGTGCTCACTTGCAGGGAGAATATGCCCAGCGCTTGCCACGGCTTGCTACGTAACAGGGCCAGCAGCAAAGAAATGTCCTTCTCGATCACAGCCGCGACGGAAGGTGCCTGGCAAAGTCTGTGTCAAAACATTATTTGGGGTTGTCAAAGACAGGGCAAGGCTTTTTACTTTGCATCCCAACCTTTGATATAGCAGGAGGAGAATTGAAAAAATTATAGCACTGTCTGGGCATTCCTTGATTATTATGAGATCAAGGCTTATCTACATATGGAAATAAATGAACCTGTACCCCTGGAAGGTCACTTCTTCAGTTTGTCTGTCCTCTGAATACGGGGGACGTACTTGACCTTGTACCAATTTCATACCAATTTAACTCTCCTGCTTTCAGGAAATTTGTCTCTTGTTTCTACTGCGGTGAATAAGAAACATCAAGTCCAAAATCTCTTTGTGAGACAGGGACAAAGGCTCCTACTCTGTGCAAAAATGTGTTCATGTGTTTAATCTATTCAAGTGTGCAGTTGCATTGAAATCAGAGGGAAAATGTTGCCAAATAAAAATTAAGTTTATAAAGAAATGCTTCTAGGAGGTGTGCAAATTTTATTAGAAGGGAACTAGAAGTGTGTTTAAAGCATCTAAATCCTATAGTTTGGTCAAGAACATTTTACTTTTAATATCCTTATTTAATAGAAATGAATAATTTCTCTAAAGAGATACCTTATTTCAAACAAAACATGTGAATCTGCTATAGGAAATGTTGCATTAAATTGCAGACAAAGACCAGAAGGCCAGCCTGATTGACAACACCACTTTCTCTCACCAAAACCGTGGGGCTCTTTTGGGCTCTCAGCGGCATTACTTAGTGACAGACAAAAGGGGAGAAATTTCTCTTTGAAAAATTTATCCCACTTTTTCAATTAAAATTTTCAGAATGTTGTGGGTCGTTTCATCAACCCTACTTTTAATTTTAGAGCCCAGTACTTGTTCTCTTTTGGATAATAGTTTCAATAACAATTCTTTACATTTAACCTAGGAGCTTCTTTTCTCTCACGACACACTCTGGTGCTATATTCTCTCTCCTCCTGGCAATATGCCAGAACAGCATCTTCTGCGCCCTTTCCATCTCATTTCCTTAAATTCCTGTCAATCTTTCCATGGGCTCTGGAACAAAAACCTCAGTCATCTTCCACCGGGGTTGGGGGGTGGTGTGAGTGAGCGGCTGTGTGGTGCTTAGTTGCCGGCCGGGGCTAAACCTCGACAACTATCCCACTCAAAAAAAATACAGTGGAAATTGAGCCCGTAGGCACTGCATCATGTCCATACATTGGCATTACACTAGTCCCGAAGACAACGTGCTCAGTATCGTGTAAGCTTCCCAAAATATCCGTCAAGCTGTTTCTAAATTTCCATGGGGATTCTTTCGTTATCACTAGGTCATTCATTAGGTTGTAATGAAAAGACTTGTATAACAAAACTGGACGTAAAGAGTAAGTGCTGAAAGTTGCAACATCTATTAATGGTTTTGCTGAAAACATTGTAGCGTGAGCCCTTTTTTTTGCAAAGCGAGAGAAGCTGTTCAGATGACAGTAATGCTACTAAAATAGGCTGTGGGAAATGTAGTCTGATTAATGTACCAAGGAGCAAAATCCTTAGGTCAACAGAGAGACCACTCAGGAAGAGGGCCACGAATGGAATTCTAGACAAGATGGAACATGAGAAATTTCAAAAACAGAGCCTATGAAAAAAGCAGCTGATAAATCACATAGTCTGTTCTTTAATCTGACCATATTTCTGGTAGTCAGTTCATTTCTATTAAAGGGTTGGACCTCAGGGTAAATCAGAAGCAGCTCCATCAATCTCACTGGAGTAACATCATTGTAAAATTGGTCTGAAATCTGAATCATATTCAATATCTGCTGGGTAAGCATTAATCAGTCCTTACCACTAATTTCTTGTGCAAAACCACACATCATCTGCCATTTCTGATGACACCATTGCTAAGGGACTGGCGAGAACTTCAGTTTTGCTTGGCTAAGCCTGTAGCAGAGAGTCAAACAAAAGGTTCCAGGGTAGGCAGGGCAGGAAAACCCTGGATGACGAGAGGGGCAGAACGTCCTTCGAGAAATACCCTATTCAAGTTTTTGAAATATCACGCTGAATAAATGATGATGTCAGACTAGAAGATAAGGCAGAATGAACATTGTGAATAGAGGTGGTAAGAGGTTCGATTTTTAATTTTTTTTTTCAAATGTCATTAAGAATTTCAAAAAGAGGAGTAAACAGCCCTTTCACTACTTGGAAATAACATGTCATCACTGCTAACAGTGGAGAGGCTTCAGAGCTCCTGCAGCAGATAGTGTGAGCATAGAACTAGTTTATCGAAAGTTATAGCACGGCTTTAATACACTGCTTGCCTTAACTGGAGTTAGAACTGTGAAAGCACCCAGGTATCGGCACACATAGGGAGGTAAAATCAGTTTTATAGACTAATTTAAACTTATTCTCCTGAATTTGTCATTTTGAAGCCTAACTCCAATATTCTTCTGAAGTCCGGTTGACAGCTTTAGCTCCACCATCTTCTAACACTCGGGTGCTTAAATCACTTTTGTGGGTGGATGCATCTGTGATGCTTGGCAGCTGTTGAACGTTTACTTCCACTCTGCTATCATCCCTGACTTGGAACATCCAGCTGTAACCTGACTTGAGAGTCCAACCACCAGGCAAAGCACATTCCTGTCCAAACCCTCGTTTTGGAGAGCCTTTGTTTCCCCCTGTGCTGCTCTCTGCAGAGGCACCTTCCCAGCAGTGCCGTCCTCTCACTGAGTCATCCTGGTGGAGATTGAAGGATTGCTTTTCTCCCCAGAACTGACAACTCTGACCTGCAGGGAGCAGTGACGTGAGCAGCAGGTGACTTCCCAAAGATCTTTGGTTTCCCATAATTTCTGTGTCTGCACATGCAATTAGATTTACAAGGTAAAAGCTAATCTCAAGGGGGGTTAATTTTATTGAATTAATAAAAGTGCTGATTTCATAGTGAATGAGGCTGTTCATAGCAAGGTACCAGATTAAAATGAAAAATAATATATCTTAAGCAAAGGCACGCAATTCCATTTCCACTAGCATTCCCAAGCAAGATCGTTGCTTTTCCTGCTCCTTCATGTAGATTATAAATAAAAACTGAAGAGTTGAAGAGCTGTCAGGAAAGGCAATGGGAGTTTGCAAACACAATGTGTTTTTGGCTCATTTCGTATCACATCAGTGGCTCACAAACAAATTTGATTTGATTCTTGATGAGGTTCCAGGAGGTGAAACTCTCCAGTTCACAGTTCTGGAGTATGCAGCTCTATCCGGTACACACCAATGCCTCCTGCCCTAGAATAGTACACCCGCATCACAACCGAAACAAAAATACTCACAGGCGAGTCACGTTGCATGGACCCAAACTCAAATGGCATGCAAATTGTTTAGCAGAACAGAAACTGGATGACTGATATGTTAATTCTTGTTGCTACAAGGATTTTCTTCCCAGTATTTTATTAAATACTTCCTTCATTTAATCTCATTGCTCCTGGTTCTACCATAAGGCACCAACGAAATAACCCTCATGATGACACTCAAGTGACCCCCACAGCCCGTTACCCCCTCCCTGTAGGAGAACTTCATTCAAACCATACAACTTAAGCTATACCCATCTTTTTCTTTTCATCCAGCAACATGATCGTGATTTCTGTTGCTTTTCTCTTGATTCTTGTTCTCTGTTGCTCTTACACTCAACACCTCCCCGGTAATGCGCTGTGCGGCAATGGAAACCGGGTGCGTTGTGCCGTGAAGTCAGAGGTGTATTGAGGGGGAGGGTTCCTGTCCTGCTCCAGGTTATCCTGGAGGGATTGTACTGGTTTTGCTGCCACACCACATTCAAAACTTGCATTTGAGAAGATCGTGGAGAAGAATCACCGCATTAAAACAGACTATTGACACTTAGTCCTGCTCTATGGCAGAGCTCAATCTTGAGGCCGTGATTGTCAGCGTCGGGTAATCTGCCTGGTGCCTGGGTGTGTAACCACACAGCTCTGCCTGCTTCAGAAACAGCCTCCCTTCCCTTGCGCCATATTGTGATGAAGACGTGGGGTGCTCCAGATTTTCACAAGCTGGCTATTGTCATTTAGTCTGTGCTTCATTTTCAGCACCAGTGTCGTTGTGTGGCAATGCCCTAGTGCAGTTGATGAGGTCCAGAAGTGAAAATACTAACATCTACAGCTGTTGCTGCCTCAGTTGCTCAAAGCCCTTCCCACATCTCCAGTCAAACTGGATTCAACCTTGGGGAAAGTTCAGGAAATGTGGAATTGGGTTTTCCCCCCATAGCAACACTCCCCTCCTCACCTGGAAATGCAAAGTCACTAAGAGCCTCTGTGTGGAGGTGGAGCACGGCTGTCATAGGCTAGTGCTCCTTCATCTGGTCATCTCTTAATGCTTGTAATGGCTTTAAGGTATTACTTACATACAGCAAGCTGATTAGACCTTATCAACTGATGTTGTTCCATGTGCTTTTGTCTCACAGAATCACAGGATGGTGGGGGCTGGAAGGGCCCTCTGGAGACCACCCAGCCCAGCCCCTGCCAGAGCAGGGTCACCCAGCGCAGGCTGCACAGGGCCGCGTCCAGGCGGGTTGGAATCTCTCCAGAGAAGGAGACTCCACACCCTCCCTGGGCAGCCTGTGCCAGGGCTCGGGCACCTCACAGCGAAGGAGTTTTTTCTCCTGTTCAGGCGGAACTTCCCGCGTTCCAGTTTGTGCCCGTTGCCCCTTGTCCTGTCGCTGGGCACCATTGAGAAGAGTCTGGCCCCGTCCTCTTGCCACCCGCCCTGGAGATATTGATAAGCGTTGGTGAGGTCCCCTCTCAGCCTCCTCTTCCTCAGGCTGAACAGCCCCAGCTCCCTCAGCCTTTCCCCACAGGAGAGATGCTCCAGTCCCTCAGTATCTCTGTACCCTCCGCTGGGCTCTCTCCAGTAGCTCCTCGTCTCTCTTGAACTGGGGAGCCCAGAACTGGACACAGACAGGGCTCCCGTCAATATCGATAGAAGGCAATTGTCCCAACAACACATTTTGAATACAAGTACAGCCTTCAGGCAGTGTCTGTCCAGCCGTCAGGTCATTTGGCTGCAAGGCTCCTACAGAAATCTTCCTTTCCAGGTTTTCCCCACCATTTCTCAACCGTGTCTGCAAAGTTCCTCAAGTTAATGAACAGGGATAATAACAGTTTTTGTGTAGAAGGAAGATAAGTACTGCATAAAATCAATTCAGATAGTCTTCCTTATGCGCAAGACTAAATAAGAATATGCTTACGCTTTTTGTAGCCCTACATATCAAGCCTAATTCCCATGACTTGCTGGTTTGCTGCAATTTGTATCAGACAAGCAAGACCAGTCTAGGGCAGCGAACGGCTCTCGGTGTGTCAGGTGAGGGAAGAAGGAACATCGGATGTTATTCTTCATTTCCTACCCATATAACCATTTAATCTCATCAAAAGCGCAGTGATTTTCATTGAATCGGAGCTCTGAAACGCATTTTAGCATGCGTTTTGTCCCTTTTTGACTTCTTTATTTTTGCATCAAGTACAGCAATTTTAATACAATCCAGTGTCTCAAGATTGATGCATGACATGGATTGGTGAAATGCGTATTATTCATCTGCCACGCTGGGATGGCTCTCAGCTCCTATGTATTAACCAGTTTACATACATTTAAGGTATTACTTTGGTCAATGTTACAAAAGCAGCAGAATATTCTACCAGAAAATGAAGAAATACTATGTGCCCTGGACTTTTCCATTTTGTAAATCCCTTTTGCAGACATGCTTCTAATATATGCCATTTATTCAAAAAGCTGGGCTGTTTTTAAGAAGAGCTCTGTGACTGTTACACTGCATTCATGGGTCATTTAAAGCTGGAAAAAACCTAGAGCAAATGATTTTCCTGCATTAACTTATTCCTATATGGTTTTGCAGCTCGTGTTACATTTTATACCATGTAACTCGGAACACGACATGCACCTCACAAGGAGATAAATGGATTACTTGTTTTATATGGGATTGTCCTTCATTTCAAGCCGGTGTCCCTACAGTGGAAATACGGGATGCTTTCTGCTTCGTATTGTAAATATTGGTTGATTTAGCCAACACCTCTCGGACTCCCTGGGAGGAAGGCAAAGGAGTCCTGACGCTGCTGGCTTGAGTTATCCTACTCATTCCCATCTCTTCTGCTGTTAAGATGATCCTTAGCTGGTCCAGGCCAACTCGTGTATGTACTAGGAACATTTATCAGGCTGGTTGGAGACCTTGGTAACGACTCCGCTAATGACGAAAAGGTTGAGGTCAGGCCTCTCACTTGGGTATATTAATGGTAGTTATGAGTATCGAACTCATCAAAAGCATTATGAAATAGTATTTTAGTGCTCAGCACAGAAAACAATTATCTGAATTCTCTTCTTTCAGAAATATCTACCACTTCTGATTCACAAAGCAACCTGGAGCAAAGATTTTTACAAAAAATCAAGGCAAAACTCTGAAAATGAGCTTAATACTAAACCTTGCCAATTATGTTTCAGGATACTAATTTAGCCCAGAGCCTCATGGACTTCTTTCTTCTTTAACGTCCAGGGATTCTCCCCAAGGGAAGGAAGGAGGGTGCAGTTTTGCTTTTTCCCCAGAGAAAGGGGGGACATTGCAGTGGGAATCTCCTGGAGCTGCAACACTGGTGGATAACGCAGCACTGCAGGGTGAAAGCAGCAAATTGGAGACAAGAAACTCCTCAGGGTGCTCTGAAGGTACGGCCACTGCCCGAGGACTGAGGTCAACTGGCACACAGCGCTAAATATCGTGTATTTGCTGTGTTTCACTGGGGGTGGAACATTTCCAATGGTGCTGAGTCCACATCACTTTTTCATACACTAACACAGTTCAATAAACCACAGGAAAACAAGAAGTTACCCTGAATTCCTTACATTCTCATCCCATTTTCTAAATCTTTCGAATTCTCTTTTCTATCCATCCACTCCCACTTTCTGTACATCTCCCTGCACTGAACAGACCAGGTCACATGTGGATTTTTCCCTTCAGACTGAACCATGCAATAACTCGAGAGACAAGATGCAAAAAGGCAGGTTCCTTTCATAAATAGCTGTCAAATGATGAGTAAATCATTAGGGGAAGCTAATTAGGGTGATATGTAACAGAGATAATTTATCATTACTAATTCATCTGAACAAAATATAAATTAGTAGGTCTAATTTTTGGATGGTGTAAATATTTACATCCTCGTCGGTATAAATAGTTACATCTAAACCGGGTTACCTGATTTTTTAATTTTACCCATCAGGTCATTCCAGGGGAGCTGATAATCTGCAAGTGTCGGCATATAAACACATTTTCAGGTATTTCCTTAGTTCTTGAGAAAATAAACTCAGTCGTTATAGTTAAATGTCGTCTTCTGTCTCAAAAAAAGCCAGTTTAGTTACTTTCTGGTGAAAGCCCTCGCTGATGTAAATTAAGTTTAGATCAGTTTGCTCAGCAGACTGGCCGAGGCAGTGCTGGGGCCAGTAAGGGCATTTCGCAGAGCCAGACCCAGCGCCGGTGTGCCCAGAGCCAGCATCGCGCCCTGTGTAACGTCCCGTGGACCTCCTTGCCTGGAGGTGACACAGGGAAGACTTTCAGGGCCTTCTCGCCATGCAGGGTTTTCTTGCTCAGCAGGCAGACCTGCTCTGCGAGCATGAAGATGCCCAAGGACCAAATAAAAAGAAAAACCCCGAAACCTAGCTTTAAAAAAAGAAAAAAAAAAAAGAAAAAGATTATGAACTGATAAAATGGGTACATCTGATGGGTCCTTTTGAAAAAAAAAAAAAAAAAAAGAAGTTATAGCCTTAGGAAAACCCGTTCAGGTTTCAGAGGACATAGAGATCATTTACTGCTTCTTGCCTTTAAGTAAAAAGTGTTTTATGGTGTCTTCCTCGTTCTACCTATTACTTTAGAGTGGGAATTGGGCGACAGCTGATATTTACAGGTATTAACTAGATCATGAAAGCAATGGTTCTTGATCCCTCCCTTTGAAATCTGATGGGATTCACAGTAACTTAATTAGAAACATGGAGAAATAAGATCAGAAGAGCCTCTTGACCTCCAAAAACATAGTGATAAAAGAACCTATTTTATTAAATGTCGTAAACCACAAAGATTTTCTGAAAGGGAACAATACTGAGGTTTAGGAGATGCGTTTATGTTCCTGGCTCTGCCGTAGCTGCCTGTGACCTGGGTCAAGACATAAAGTCTGTGTTCCTTATACTGTAGGACAGGTAATGATCCGCTCACTGCTCTGCAACGCCTCTCCTCGCCCGGCGTGCTGCACGCTCCTTAGGACACTTGCTTACCCTCCTTTGGGCAGCTCATGTAATTCCGCAGGTCCCTGACATCCGATGCTGGCCACAGGGCTCCCACCGCTGACTTTATGGAGATAATACACTGAGTTCTTTAGTAACTAAAGGATGTGGTGGAGGCCAAAAAGCATTAGTGGGTGGAAAAACAGTTGGTACGTGTGCGGATGCTGCAGTTACTGGCACCGGCCAGGATACAGCCTCCAGCACAGTCACTACCCTGCTGGGGTTGGGGAGCTGGGAAGCTCACACTGTCCTGACCTTACCCTAAAAATTTGTTACAGGCCACGTCACGAACAAGATACCGGTGTGGATGTGGCTCTGATCCAACCCCAAATGACCTTAGGTTCCCTCTCATCCCAACACGGGGCTGCTGGAACATGCCTATTTATTGCTTGTTTGGTGGGGGTTGTCTCCAAGATGCGTGGAAAGGCAGAAGAACATATGGAGAGCCCCTGGCCAAAGGTCACCAAAGGGTCTGGAGGTCCCTTAGCACCCGGGGAGAGGCAGCAGTGGCACTGCCCTTCCAAGGAGCAACGCTGCATTCTTCTTAGCTGATGTGTTGGGCTGCTAATTGAGTACTGACCAACGCAGCCTCCGAGCACAAAGCCTTGGCGGCAGAGCAAGGGCAATTAAAACTGCTTTAAGCTGGGAGGATGAATTGCAATTACTTCTGGCTGCCCCTTTCCATGACTTCAGAGAAGACTGGAGCATAACTTATAGCCTATGATGTCTCTCATAGGGGCTTTTAAAAAAGGGGACCTCCATGTAGGAAGTAAAACTCTGAAAATTTCAATGTTCTTGGGAAAAAAAAATTCTTAAAGGAAAAAAAATCATTTTAATTGAATATTTATAATGGGTCCAGCTGCAGATTGAAATTACTGCCCTAAATAAAATCCAAGGGTGAGTAAAAAGGCAGATTTAAGGGGCAGATTTGCTGTTAAACCGTCAGTAATATGCGAGTGGTCAATGTAGCAGCGCTGGGTTAAGAGCGATTCACATCAGAGAGGGCCTCATCACTTCAGTCTTGCGTTGCAGGTTTTCGGGTGCTCTCGAACACCCGCCTGTTCTGGCGGGGTGCTGCCTACTCCCTGCCCCGCGGAGGGTTTGGAGAACTGTCTTGAAATTCATTTCTTCAGGCCGTTTTAGTGAACTCTTGAAGAAATGAACCCAAATATCAACTACACCTTTCATCCTCGCATGCACAACAGTATCACAGTGCTTCAGTAGTACTAGCGTCTGGGTTCTACAAGGGTCTGGTAGGTTAAAGAATTGCTCACGGACTATTATTCTTTGTTAACAACTTGATTTTTCTTTGGCAGTTTTGAGTGAAAATATGCAATGAGTGTTTCAAAGAAAGCCATAGGGCTGCTACAGCCTGATGCTCCTTTTACGTCACTGTTTTTCATAGAGATTATAGCACTTCAGTTGGTAAAAGTTAATTGCTGGGTGTACTCCTTAGGTTTACATCAGTTGGGTGAATTATTGTAGCAAGCTGCCATTTGTTTCCCGGGTTTATTTCTCATGATAAATGTAAATTACCGTTTAGATTGATGATACCAGCCTGGCACCTTGTTCTTCAATGTCAACCTTAGGGCAGCCCTGGGAATATTGCTGCTGGTTACTGGTGCATTTCCCAATGCTCAGATGTTTTGAGAATGACACTAATCAGAACAGCAGCTTTCTTCCATCAGACTCTCCTTCATTTTTCAAGAGGTGGCCAAGAAACATGCAGCGTGATTGCTTTTGCCCTAATGATGCTATTTGTTAAAATTCTTTGTCTTTCCATTTTGTGAATACATTTTTTTTTTTCTCTCCTGACAATGTTCATAAAATAAAATGTGAGGAGTCTGCAGTGGGACTTCAGACCTTTTTCAAATGGTCAGGTCCCGTGTCAGGACTTGTGGTTTGGGGGTAATACTTTGGTCTGTACCTAAACTGTAGAAGCCACACGTGTTTCGGGGTTCCCATGTCTGGATGTACTTCCCGGTCCCATCCTGACTCCATGTGGGAGAAGCCTTGCCTGTCCACCCTGCCTTCCCCCGACCATCTCCTGCTTCGCGTGAGAAAACAAACATGTTCAACACACTATTTCTGAGTGAAAGCAAGGACAGAACTTCCACCAACCACGGATTGATCATTTGGGGTCTTAAAAACGGTGTTGGAGAACTCAGAGTGGTGCTGTCACGGACTAATTAAAGGCTCTGTAGCAGCTACAGTAGAAACCTACAAGTCAAATTAATTCACATTTGGGTCATTGACTTGTTTAACATCACGGCTTCATGAGGCGATTTGAAATACATTACCAAGCATGCAATTGTTAGGGTGTCGAGAAAAACGAGCCGATAAATAGTGAGCCAGTGTCTGCTTAAATACGAGATCCTACCACCAATAGGCTGTGAAGAAAGATCTAAACAGTGCAGTATTTTGATAAAACAGTCCTTTCTTATTGCAGATTTAGGATTAAAAAAATCAGTGGGCGCTCTTCTGCATGGCCTCACTGTGATGTGCCTCGTGCTTTCATTTATAAGAGGGAAAGCATACTACCCCCTCATCTTGGAGCAGGGTTGCAAATCCCTTCACATACGTAAAATACCTAAGACATCACTGGGAGATGTTGTACAAAAGCCGCAAAGATAAATCCGTGAAGCTACACAGGTTTGGAGGGAGGGCAAGCGGCGGTGCGAGGCGCACGATGGCGATGCCAGGAGATACTGCAGCACCTCCTCCGAATCCTGAGTGGGTTCAGAGGGAAAACAAACGCACGTGCGATCCCCACGCGAACAACGGAAGGGCTGGATCCGGACCGTGCTTGCAACCTTCGTTATGGCATTTTCTGATCTTTGGCTTGGCAGCATTGAAACGGCTTTTCGGGGACAGAGTCCGTCTTCGTGCCGCTGCTCGTACCAGCCGAGCTGTGCTGCAGTCAGCAACCGCCCTCGGGGAGAGGGAACGGCTCTCGCTGCGCACAAGCACAGCCGAATCTGGGCCACGGTTATTTCATATCAAAATACATTGCATTAATCAGCTGGTATTTAATTAATAGAAAAGATCTGTCTGATTAAATTTCAATTAAGCCCTTGTTTGAAGCAGTGACATTTCGGATGTTGTTGGACAACCTTGCTGACCACACAGATGGCAGGCAATGAAAACATTAGCCAAATATTTTTACCATGACTGGTTGAACAAAATAAAGTACATCCATTATAATGAGCCGTGTTATAGCACAGCCCTCTGTAGTACAGCAAGCAGTGAAATTACTACCATAACAGATTGCTGCTCACTCTAACATATGCTGACTCTCTAACTTATTCTGTATTTCTGCGCACAAACAAGGATATACAGATGAATTAAGTTCTTTGATCTGTAATGAGTGCCATGAATCCACAGGTTCCCGAAGAACGGCGTGGAGAATCCAGTAGTTATTATATTATTCAAATAAGGTGATTTTTTTTCCCCCTCTCTGTCTTTCTGTATTCTTATTAAAATACCTTTCCGGAGGAAAGTTATTAAAGAGCTTATTTGGCTAATTCATCAATAAGGAAACAGCAGCCAAAAAAAAGTCACCCTCGGTACTTAGGCACACAGACATTCATTGCGGTGACAAAGCTTGAACATAATTACTTAGCTGTGTGATGTGATGACTTTATTATATGAATCTGAATTAATCTGACTTTGAAATGACAAATTTCACAGCAGTTTATTAGGATATGACTGCTAAATGACTGATATGACAACGACATGTGTAGTAATCCTAACCTCCTAATACAGCTGTACTTTTTTATCCCCCGGCTGTAACCCTCATCATGATGCTTCAGCTGATTCCAGGAATCTAACAAAAATTTGTTGTATTGTACTGATTATAAACTTGCTAAAAGCTTTTTTTTTTTTCTTTTTTTAACACAGCAGACTCACACTACACCGTACTGTGAGGCTACACCAGTGGCTACTGATGTTCAAAGTATTGCCAGGGGGCTTTACAGTGTAATTAAGCAATGACATTGATAGAATAAGACCCTGCACCAGCAGCAGCCCTTACCACTGGTAGGGCAAATGCAGGGCAAAGCCATTTACCTTTGAAGTGAGCCGAGAGAATTGCTGGAGTATGTTGTTATACGGCCTGGAGGCCTCAGCAAACCTGAGAAGTCCCAGCTGCTCTCTCCAAACTCTCTGTGTGTGCTGAAGAGCTGTTGTAAAGCCAGAGCAAAGCCTGCAGGAGGGGTGGGAGCAGAAGCAGACGCCGTGCTCAGCCTCTTCGGATGGCACAGGGCTGTCGCCCTCTGGCTCCCCTTGCTCTGAATGGTCCCAATTCAAGGATGAAGTCGGCTGAAATGTTCCTCTGGACGTCAGTGGGCGATGGCTTTGGAGGTGGTGCTTCCTGGGAGCATGGAGACATCTGCCCTACCCTGGGCTCTGCCCTGTTCCTCGCCCTGGGGAGAGGGCAAAAAGGAGCAGAGTTAGGGTAGCGCACACATGGAAAGTTCTCGGTTAGAGGAGTCTGAAAAGATCTAGATTAGAGCAGTCCTCTCCAGGGCAAATTCCTTCCCAGTCTCCCTTTGTTAAAAACACCTTCTGCAAACTGGAAGGAATAATCTCACGGCTCCAAAACAGCCCGTGTACCACCCGCCACAAGACCAGTCACCCCCTGTCCTGCCCCCACTCGCCGCCGTCGCTGCCTCCTCCTCCTCCTCCCCCAGACGTCGCAAGCACCACATTTTGGAAGTCGTGCCGTGCCGCGGCGCAGCCTGTATGGAGCAGGGCATCCGCTTCAGCAGCCCGCGGGGCATCGCCAGGGCTTTGCAATTAAAGTAGAAGAAAGCTTCTGCATGGAGCGGATACAAAAACTCTTATTATACCAGGTCTACTTCAGGGGAATTGGTTCTATATTTAGTTGAAATTTCCATTGCTGCTGTACCTGTAAAAGAGCGTTAGTATCCTCATTATTCAATTAGACAGATACACTGGCAATAAAATATTCATTTTTTGCAGCAGAAGCTGAATGATATTTCCTTGAATACCTGCAGACATATTCCCTAATTGTTGCCTCATATATCTTAACTGTATTATTTCTGATTTGCAAGTGTAAATAAATGTACTGCTTGGGATGATCATATTTCACACCAATTTAGTTGAATGACATTAATGAGTTCTCTCTACCAGTGAGACCTTGCTTTGAGAGCTAGGCTCTGTTTTGCTACCCATAATTTAATATAAGATGGTTTTCTACCATCATATATTAAAATTAAATAAATAAATAATGATCAGCCATGGGAATGCCTGAAAGAATTTAATTTTGTTAGCTATTTGCATTCCTCAGTTATG
The DNA here is from genome assembly GCA_009819775.1 of Phoenicopterus ruber ruber. Classification (NCBI taxonomy): domain Eukaryota; kingdom Metazoa; phylum Chordata; class Aves; order Phoenicopteriformes; family Phoenicopteridae; genus Phoenicopterus; species Phoenicopterus ruber. The sequence continues at coordinate 2,489,495 of CM020219.1, forward strand.
AGCCTGTGACACCCTTAACAAAAAAATGATAATTTTATTAAAATACTGGAGACTTGGAAGTGATCTTGATGTATTTGAAGGTTACGGTTGCTAACAGGCCCCGCTTTGCTGTTGGAAGCACTCCACAGTTATGGCAGGTTTCAGACCGTAACCCTGGAAGACACCAACAATGACCTTTGGCTACTTTCGGAAAAGGACATACATTGCAAGGAGGAAGAGGTGTCTGCATGTTTCATTTACTATATTTTGTATTTCTAAAATATTATATAATTGTTGCCCAAAGACCTAAGTCACATTCACTGTAGCTTCCTACCAGAGATGTCTCAGCAGAGTTCTCATCGCATTTACCTCCAGGTTTACACCATTCCCTTAAAAATACATGTGGAAATCACCTTTTAAGCCCCTCCACAGTGAACTGTATATTCCCCCGTGCCATGAAAAGATGTCTCAAGGGCTACATGCAGCTGCAGCTCTTTCTCCTCCTCCTTCTGCTGATGCTTTAGGTGTCACCTAGATGTTGGAGCAGGGTTGTGATGCCAAGCAAACCAAAGGTTGTGCAAATAAAGGTACCAACTTTACGAGCTGTTGTACAGAAACTGAAGGGCCTGACTTAGGGGAGAGTGTCTCTGTGATGACTTCAGACACGAGTGATGCAGGAGCTGGCTGGGGTATTAATGGGAGACGCAGGGCTTGGGGTTCAGTTCCTGTGCTGCTTTCAGTGGGACTTTGTGCCATTGTCTCAGACTTTGGCATTTTTAGGTGCATAAGTAGGCGTGCTTGCGGGCCAGGGCCTCAAAGACCTCTGAGGAAGGGGGTCTAAGACAAGAAGGATGAATTGTCTTCTAAAAGGGCTTTTTGCTCCACTTTATTGACGGGTGAAACCACAGTTGGTCATTTAGCCTAAATCCCTGGCTGCTAAAATCTTTGATGCTAAAGTGACGCAAGATCACTCTACTTTTTCTACCAGCTACACTTCCGTGTCTCAAAGAGTGAGATGATAAATACATTAAAGACTGGACAGTATCCATATGTTATAGTAAGCAGTGCCTGTAACGACCACTGAGCGGCAGATTGGCTCAAGGGGTGGGTTATGTCAAAGCCAGCATTTTTTTCCCATTCCTATTTCTTCTAGAAAGCCCTCTGTCGCTGTGGGAAATGCCGCTCCTTTTGGAACCATCCTTGCGAACACGTCCCGGTGGTGGCAACGGCTCGGTGACCTTCACCCCATGCTCTGCTCCATTTGCTCCATCATCCACCTCAGAACTTAATCTGAGGGTTATTTCCCATGTGCAAAAGAAGCCTTAAATAAATGAGAATGAGATGGTTGCACAGACCACGTGGGGTTTATTTGTACCTAAAGCTGAGCGATCTTGCTCGACTTGAGCGGACACCACTGCCCAGCCTCTGGGTACCCACCAAGACCTTTCAGTATAAATGCAAAAGCATCGCCCCCAGACTAGACCTTCCTTTATGGACCTGCAAGGTTGTTCCTCTAGCGTTGTTTATCAGCGGCATTTCCGCAGGGCGTCCGCATAAACATTCCCGTGCCACCCGCCTGCCCGCTGAAGCATAGTATATTCTCCACTTTATATTCAAGGCAGCTGAGTTATTCTCCTTCCTTTGAGTGGCACGCTGCCACCCATACATTACAGAGAGAGCAAAACTCTGAGGAATCATTGAAGCTAACCATACATTACATGCATGATGGGCTTACCAGATGTCATTTCTTACATTGTTATGGTTTCATAAACTACATTGACATTGTCATTATGCTCAAAAATTTGATCCCACTCTGCTATTCTTAAAATGGATGATTCTGAAGGTTGTTGCATTAACAAGTAAGAGTTTGGAGGAAGGCGGATTTGCAACAGGAGTTTGTGAATGACTGGGTTATAACATTTGCTGGAATATGGCATGACAATTGATTCATTGCTGGAGACAGTAACAAAAAAGGCAATGCTAATTCAAAGGTTAGAGGATCCATAAGGCTTTAAAAACAGATTTATTACAGTAGGTGGACTTGTTTTGCTCTGAAGCTGGAATTGCAGCTGTCTTCCCTGGATTTATGAGACATTTAATTAATCAGTCATAATAAGTACGTTAAAAACTAAATCCCTCTTATTAAGATCTACATTAGTCTTGGTGCTTTCTCCATTATGGCTTGTTTGTGATAGCAGACAAATTCGTTTCAGATACATGAAGAGGGATGAGTCCTCTCCAGCAGAGCCTGCAGCCAAGAGCACCCAGGACTTGGGAAAAGGGAAAAAGAAACAACGAGGGGGTTATCCTTAACATACAGGGAAACACTGTGTTTGCTTCCATACAGTGTGGAAGGGGGAGCTTTGGATGTGGCTGTCCGGGAGGGAGGCAAAGGGGCAGGTGAGGCCATGAGCAGCGGCACCGTGGAGTTGATATTCACTAGAAATGGTGAACGTGAAGTAGGAAGGTGCGGAGACTCTTTGCTAAGTGGTGTTAACAGGCACCGCAGACAACGACGGCTGGAAACTCAGTCTTGCTCCAGTTTCCAGTTACATGCCACAGAAACGGCTGTCAACCCCCCGACCTCCATGGAATCTGGAGCTACGCAGCATCTCTAAGACAGGATCGGGATGCCTGCAGGCAACGGGCAAACTCGGAACTGGGGCCCGTTTCTTGACAGCCTTGTCTTTAAAAAAATGCACTGATTTCTGCAGGCCCTTCCCCATTTACACGATCAGGGAATTTGGCCTTGTGCCTTTCTAGGAGGACAAGCACTGGGTATTTTGGGTTCTTTTCTTTTCCTCTTTTTTTTTCTTGACTGGCCTCCTCCCTCCCTCATCTCACAGTGAACACACAGAGGACTGCGACAAGGAAAGCAGAGACAACAGCGGACCCCAACAGCATACATTATTAACCATGTCTGCATTCTTTAGTGTCCTTGCTGCTAAAATTAACACAGCTCGCGTGGCGCCCTGCCAAAATGAGCAAAGTGCATGTCATAAACAATACAGGTGGGCGCGACGGCGAACCATTTGTCTGTTCCTGTAAATGTCCCATCACGTCCTTCTCGGCTTAATAATGCCCTCGCTAACTAAACTGAGTGATAGTTTTCACAGGCTAATAATGACTCATTTGTCACAAAGTCTGACTTTCATTTGCAACAGCATCGTTAATTTTCTGCGCTATACGGCATGCCTGAAAAGCAAATGCTTTTTTTCCTTCCTCTTGTAGCCACAGTATCATGTCGGCTTTTTTTGCAGGTGTCCAAAAAAAAAAGAATTTTGAAAAATCCTACCTCAAGAGGAGCACAGAAGCAAACCTCATTGCCTAGTCAAGAAGGACGGGATAAGGCCAGTAACCTCTTTACTTCTGGAAATGCAGGCTTGAGCCTCTTAGGGAAGCTGGAATAATACAAGGCTCAAGTACCAAAATAAGTACCAAAAAAAAGGGCTTGTATCCCATTTTTCACTCCTTTCCACCATGCTTTTCTCCTGAGGTTTCACGGGGGAAAAGTAGCCTGTGTGTGTTTTCTGTTCGCTCTGAGCTTGACCACCCCCGTGATGAAGCAGATGATATTTCCTTCCTCCCATTCCGTTTGCTCTGCTGAGGCCACCGCTCGTTGCTCCTCCAGGGCTTGTCACAGGACTGCCTTGCTCTGCCTTCAGGTCTCCAGGTGCAGTTCTAGGGGCCACCTCTCTCCTCACGGGACCTGTCCCCAGTTAGAAATAGTGGAGGACCCGGGAATGCTTTTAGGTTCAAGTGCAAGGTCCCACTGTGTCATAGAATCATAGAATTGTTTAGGTTGGAAGAGACCTCCAAGATCACCGAGTCCAACCGCTAACCCAGCACTGCCAAGGCCACCACTAACCCATGTCCCCAAGCGCCACATCTACATGGCTTTTCCATCCCTCCAGGGATGGGGACTCCACCACTGCCCTGGGCAGCCTGTGCCAGGGCCTGACAGCCCTTTCGGGGAAGAAATGGTTCCCAATATCCAACCTAAACCTCCCCTGGTGCAACTTGAGGCCGTTTCCTCTCGTCCTGTCGCCTGTTCCTTGGGAGAAGAGACCGACCCCCCCTGGCTCCAACCTCCTTTCAGGGAGTTACAGGGAACGAGAAGGTCTCCCCTCAGCCTCCTTTTCTCCAGGCCAAACCCCCCCAGGTCCCTCAGCCGCTCCTCACAGCTCTTGTGTTCTAGACCCCTCATCCCCTCGGAATGTTCTGCCTCCATGGTGGAGCAACAGCACATCCCAGCATCCCTCTTTCCCAAATGTCCCAGTTTAAACGCAAAGGAAAATTGGGTCCCTAGGCCAGCTGGGAGCCAGGTCTTCTCTGAGCAGGTCCCACGCTGGGTGATGCACAGTGCAGGACCTCTAACATGGCTTAAGTCTGTTGATTTTTGAAGGTGTCTCACCTGGCCAAGAAGGAGGTGCAGGCAGGGAAGGCTCATGAACCCCAGAAACCAATGCTACTAAATTCCATGCGTGCATGCACACCAAACACAGAGGAGTGGTGTGTAAGTCATATCATGAAAAACTGCAGGAGGTTCACGGACACTTGTGCATAAAACAGAAAATGTTAACAGAAAATAATGTGGAGGAGTAAGTTCTTCTTGTGCCTCCCAGACGTCTATCCCATGTTCAGATTTTCTTTCCCCGGTATGAACTGTGCCGATGCATCTGTATGAAAGGAAAAGGTGTTAAACGTAACCTGCCAGCCTGGTCTGTCGTGTAATTCCCAGCCATTGAGCTCTGCCTGTTCTCATCATCAGCGACGAAAGGTAGAGAGGGATGCTGAAGATCAGACCTGGACAAGCAGGGAGGAGCTGTTCCCTGGAGCGTCTTCAGAAGAGCCGTTTCCAGCCCTGTGTAAAACCGCTGAAGCTGAAGGGGCTCCTGAAGCTCTCAGGGCTTGAGTTACTGCACTCATTTCGGGCTCAGCAAACCATGCTTAATTGACCTACACCCTCCAGCTCTGGGAGAGTTTAGGGCTCCCCGGACAGGTAGAGGACATGTGAGGCAAGAGGGATATGCCGATTGATGAAGTTGAAGGATTCAGCCCAGGCTTGAGGGGCAGAGGAACAGTCCTTGGTCTTTGCTGTCGGACGGGGCATTATCAAATGGAAGACTTGAGCTGTCAGGCCGTAAATATCAGCATTGGCATTAAATTAGTGAGGTGAATATTGATTTCAGTCGATCAAGAATAGGATTTAAAGGTTTTACCATACCATTGGATATCCTGATTGATTTCAGTCAATCAAGAATAGGATTTAAAAGTTTTACCGTACCATTGCACATCCTGCAGTCTACGCGTAATACAAGGAATAATAAATCGCATACAACCGCATTACATTTAGGTACACGATCTCTGAATTATCTTAAGAAAACAGAATATTCCACAAGTGTATTCAGGCATTTATTTCTATTATAGCGGAGCATCAGGGAATTTAAAGAAGGTGAAAATTATGCGTGATGGCACTCCTTTAAATGGCAACACACCTTGACTGTTCCCAAAATAAGCCTCGCGGTAGCAAAGGACTTAGCAGTTTTTAAGCCACAGAAGCTAAGCAGGTGCAAATGGGTAAAGCTTCCCTGACGTCTGAGTTGTCCCCGAGTTCATTCCAGCAGAGGACCTAGACTATGTTTTATCAAAGACTGGGGAATACTCATTAGCTTTAATTGTGCTGTACATTCCACTCATTAACATCCACTGCTCTTTCAACTAACTCTTAGACCCAGAACTCTCTCCTAACTCTTAAACCCAGAACCGGGACACTCAAATCCATCTGGACAGCAACATTTCCTCGCGGTTTTCTGAAGACGGAGGAGAGGATCAGTCTGGCTCTCCGGGCTGCAGCCTACATTGGAAAGTGCAAGGGACTCTCCCTTTTCATTTGCTGCATCTCACCTGCAAAGCATCTCTGGGTCCTCAGGGAAGCAGGGAGGAAGACGACAGGACTCTCTGTTGCAAGAAATAAAGGAGAAAGGGAAAGGCTGGGATCTCAAACCTTGTTCTGCTTGGGAACAAGCAAAGCAGGTTCTTCAATTGTTTGGGCTTGATTAAAATTTCAGTAAGGCCAACGACTTGACGCCTGCTGCTCTGGAGCTGGTGGCAAAGGGGCTACGCGAGGCTTGGGAAGCAGTCGTAAACTTCTTCTGTAATCTTACAGAAGGGATGACGTTTCGTGGTGTCACAACGTTATGCCAAGGTACTATACGAATTATCTGTTAAACTCAATGCGATTAATTATTGACTGGGGTGAAATGGCTGGTGCAGTTGGTAAAGCTCCATACTCTGTTTCCAGATCACTGTCACCTTGCAAAGGATTTCAGCCTCTGTATAACTTTGAACTCACAGGACTACATCAGCCTCTCGAGTTTCTCAAGTGATTTCGGCAAAATTACACTAAATTTGACGTTGGCCCGTCTTATCTTCTAAATATTCTTCTCTGAAAGACTAGCAAGACCCTGGCTTTATCCTCCTGTCATGAGAAAGCTCCAGTCCCGTCTTGTCCAGTAATTGCTGGAAATAATTTTCCGGCAGTTGCCCTCCTTGCTTTTGATCTCTTTGTCTGATCATCCCATTAGTCATTTTCTTCTTCTGTAACATGAATGTCCAGTTCAATTTCATTCCTATGCAGCTGATACCTAACTTTATTTCTTATTCCGTACCATATTGCCCTTCAGAGCTCTCTATGAACTTCCATGGCCCTCTACCATTAGTAATTGAATATCTCTAAATTTTTTAAAATTCTTCTCCTTTGTGCTGCAGAAGTGAGCTGACCCTCACTTTCCGCTGGAGTGCTTTCCACACATGATTTGCACTTGTTCTGAACAAGGGGCTTTGTGTCTTGCAGCAAAAGCTAACTATATGCAATCTGGGACGAGTTAATCACTGTGGAAGAAAGATTTGTCAGGTCAGCGGGTGTAGCCTTTGCAATATTGCTCTGATTAGAAATTGCCTGACTTGGATTTCCAAGAAAGTTTTTAATGTAATTCAATTCGGTTTATTACTTGGTGACTAAGGGTGTCTAGAAATCCGGTATTTACGGGCATCGGATGATGGTGATTTGTTGGCTTGGAAGCTTGGTAGGCTACAAGCAGGAATACAGAAAAGGCAACATTTCAGCCCTTGAGAAAAAACATCTGCAACGTGGTGAAATAATTACCTGCCCTGCAAGCTTTGCAGGAGACTAACCCTGCGAATGCCCTCGCTGAAACCTGAGCGGAAGGAGAAGAGCCGAAGACAGCAATCACCTTACATCAATCCACCTGGATGGGAAAACCCACTGACAGCCAGGACACGTGGACAGGTTTTCCTACATCCAGAGTCTTCAGATCACCGAAACAGAGTCAAATACTGGTGTGCGTCTCGAGTCGTGTCCAGTCTCAGGTTTCTGCTGGTGGTTGTGTTTTTCTTTTCTCCCCTGGAGAGAGCCCTTTCTTATATACAGCATTTGCTCGTCCGTGCTAGTCAGAATATTCATTTCACCAGTACGTGAAAAACTTGTGATCAGCTTTGGCTTAGAGCAAAAAACCCCACCCCATTATTTGGTTTTACAGAGTCATCTCTGCCCACACGGACGCAAATTAGTGTGCAGTTTATTCACCTAAAGCACAGGCTGGCAAGGAATGTGCAACAGCTCTCGGATTTTGTAGGATATATACAGGAATATATAATACGCTAAAATTTTCTTAGGCTGTGACACAAAAGGTAACATATATGCAAATGTGTTTGAGGGATGTTTGTGCCACAAACACTACAGAAATTATGTGTTTGCTCTCAGATTTTTAAGGTTCTTGGAGAAACGTTTCTTTTACTCCCTCATAATATATACGCGGTTTTGCTTGGGAACACTTGAACCTTTCACAGAGTGACAGGCTAATCTCTTGCCGCTTGTCATGTATTTTTAATAAAGCCTGGACAAAGCCACAGCTGAATTTTGTTATTGAAGAAAGCCGGGCAGAATGATTTAACACAAGATATTTAGCAAATCAAGCCTTGGGAAACAGTGGAAAGGATTGAAGAGCCGAGCGAAGGTTGATTTCCACATCAGAGTGCTAAGCAGTGAACAACGATAAGGCAGAGTTTAATTTAGTAATGAGCAGAAGTTATCAATAACCTACTGGTTTTACACCAGCGATAACAATATAATTAGATTTGAAATCAAAAGATGGAGATGAAAAAACTCAATTAGTAAGATAAAAAATGCAAATGGTGGAAAGTGCAGTTTACTGGATTAAAGGAAGTATGAGAGGTTAATTGGGAGCAAGAACTGAAGGAAAACTATTAGCGAGAATCTGGAAATGTTCAAAACAGTGCTGGGAAAATTACACGATAAAGCCGGGAGCCGCACACCTAGGAAAGATAAGGAAATTGCATACAGCCGTCCCTCTCCGCATAGACTGAGGAGGAACGACAGTATATAGTAAAAATCCCATTTACGGTGAGCGGAGGGTGGCAAAGGGCCCAGCCGTGAGGAGCACCATGGCAGGCACTGAAGGAGCCGCCGCCGCCGCCGCCGCCGCCTCCTCCTCCTCCTCCTCCTCCTCCTCCTCCTCCTCCTCCTCCTCCTCCTCCTCCTCCTCCTCCTCCCTCTGCAAACCCCACAGTGATGCTGGGCCCCAGCCCCGACGGGCCCCCGCACTGTGGAACAGCTTTGCTGGAGTGGGGGCCCGTGGGTTTGAAGTTCTGAATCCATCTTTTTTTAAAAAAAAAAAAAAAAAAAGGAAAATAAATACTATCGTTGCCTTCCCCAAAGCTGCCCAAATAAACGGTCTTTTCTGAGTTGAAAACTTTCACAAGAATACTAAAAATTATTATCAGGATTTCCCAGCCTGTGGAAAACTCATTTCACATAACGTGGGAAAAATCCAGTCACAGCTGAACCGAAGTTTCCGATTCTCAGCTGATGGGAAGGGCAAAACATCAAATCAGTCAAATCACGTGTGCGGGAGAGAAATCGGTCTTAGGGTTGTTTCCGCTTGGCTTAGAAACGAGCCCTCCTGCGTAACTGGAAGCGGACATATCGCATGCGGAGATTACAGCAAAATAGACCTTCGACGTGGCCATGAAGCTCTAAATATAGTTGTAGTTATGGTTCGAATTTGTGGGCTGTACCCTAGCACGTAGCGCAAAAACGCAAACTTCTTGTTTCGTAAGGCTTGGCTAAGTAAAAGAAAAAAAGATAAATATAAGGCGCAGTTTCACTTCAGTCATGAAAAGAAATAAAAAAGTAAACGTTCCCTGTAACTCACACTTTCTGAGGGTCCCCTTGCAGCTGTTTCTCATGTTAAGATGCACTTTTTAAGCTGAAACCCTCAAACTCATAGGGCTAGAGTCAATGTTCGCATAACGAAGCACTGTTGCTGATGACAAGAATTTATCATGGATGCCTCAAAGGAAGGATAGAGCCCGAACTAAACAGATGAGGAATAATCCACTACGCAAATGAGGTTTTACCTTTATAGCTGGGGATTGCTTTGAGTGGTAAAACGTGAATTTTCATCTCTTCCACCGCGTTTTTGTTATGAGTAATTGCAGCAGCTCTGGATATTCCTAATATTCATCCTAGCCACTAATTCTAGGTCTTGCCACGTTCTTCATTTCATTGACTCGCTGAAGCAGTGACTTCCACAGGGAAATCACTGGTTTGCATATAAAAATATTTTTCTTTTTAATTTCTTTGAAGCTCTTTGTGCCCTACTGTTGAGATGGGGGAGGCAGAATTTCCCAAGCCATCTCCAGACCATTTGTTACCTGCTGAACGCTGACATTCCCATGCCATGCGCCTCTTTTTCCAGGTAATCAGCCCTCACCTTTTCAGCCTCTGCTCACCAAATCTGTTCTTTGCGAGCCAGAATCTTTTTTCTTTACCTCCTTTCCTTGAATTCATGCCGGGTTTGCATTTTCCCTCTGCGGTGAGGTGTGCCAGGAACATTCCGGGTGAGTTTCACCCATGCTAAGCTCAAAAATTTTTGATACTTGCCTGGTTCACCCTTCTGACCATTACACATTTCAACCTATATCTGCTTTATGGCCCACAGAACAGCATCGAGCAGAGTTACTCTGCACAGGTTACTCTTGGTTTTTTTAACTTCTCAAGTAATACACAGATTTATGCTAATTTTTAAGTGCTTTCCAGACAAGTGGGATATGACTTCCCCAACTCTGTGTCAAAAGAAGGAGTTTTGTCATTTTCCAGAGGAATTGCCTATATTGTTACAGCATGTTTTATAGGTGCTCAGTGTGTCCTTGCAGTATATAGAAGTTCGAGTGACTGGGGAGAGGTGGAGACTAGTGTTTGGGCATAAATGAAACACATTCAGACGTAACAGCTACATTAAATATTCTCAACACCTTTTAATTTTGCATTATGAAGCCCTCTGAAAAGTCCTTCTGAGTTTTATCATCTTCTGACGTCTTACTAAAACGCCGTGAGGAGCAACTTTCTGTAGGCTTTTCCTTTGCATTAGTAAACTTTTTATTTTAAAAGGTTTCGTCCTGGGGTATTTCAGGCAACCTACCAACCGGGCTGATTTTCCTCTCGACCCGCCGGTCACCATCCCAGCCCTGCAAGCACAGCTCCACGTGTCCTTGGGTACGGAGCATCCACCCCACACGGCAGCGGCTCTGGTACATCGGTTGTGGCATCTCCAGGGAGAGGCGACCGCTCCTTTTCCAGGCTGACGCCTTCCAGGGATGCCGCAGCTGGAAGGATGGCTACTTTGGATTACGCTGAGGCAGATGCCAGTTTGGGCTTAGTTAGTAAAACCTCTGTCTTGTTTCTTCTGCAGACATCGTAAATACATTTAAAGAAGAGAAAAATACAAATGATGTCATTATACATGACTACACTGAGCTTAAATAGATGCAAACCCCAGTGTGTGATGCAACAGGCAATTCTTTCATTATTTAGTTGGACCTGGTGGCTATTTACATTTAATTTGTCCTTTTCCTGGTAGACAGTAATTAACCCAGGCAGCCTTGCCAACCAAGTAGCGAGGACTTTGTACTGGAGCAGAGCAAATTAAACTTTGATGTGACGATGATGACTGCCAGCTACTTAAAGGTGAACCATAAAGGCTTTAACAACCCTGCTTGCAAGAGTCTCAAATGTGAACAGAAGCCTTTGGCTTTCAATGGTAATTAGCACCGTAGTTAAGCAGAATTTGAAATTAAAATGACGACCCACACATTTTCCTGGAAGTTGATCTTCACTTCTCTGGCCAAAATGATTATTTCATAATAAACCTGCTGGAGTTTGAAATAACTGTTCATTCCCAGCCCGGCATTTTCCCATGGCTGGGGAGTAAATCCTTTGGTTGCATCAGTCTTTGGTCTTTTAGGACCAGCTGCTCACTTCACCTGAGCGGCAGCCTGCGGTGCACGGCGATTCCCTGCTTTGTGCTAACGGGCTCTGCAGATCTGGGGCCAGAGCGGTCTCAGAGCCATCTTCCTCTCCCACCTTTGCACAGCCAAGCACCCTCTGGGCCCCTGCCTAAACCTAAACAAAAACATTTAGCCCAGAGTAAAAGATACATGGCACAGAAATGACATTGGGATTGCACGACTCCCGGCCTCCTGTCCGTGCTGCCGTCCCTTTAGATGCCCTCAAAGGCAGGATTATGGATGTGCACGTACCGAGGCTTCGGGTACGGCAAACAAGGGCATCGGTATTCACGGAACTGCCACAAATAAGAGGTTTACCTGTGAATATCGTACCCATTTTGACTCTTCTGAGCGCAGAGCTGCAATAAGGCCTGGATGTTGCTTCCAGGCAGGCTGTCGCTCCGTCCCCACGTGGGGCTCACAGATTCCTGGGTGGAAACCTGATCTCCTGCTCTCGCCGCCTGACTTGGGTTAGCCAAGCAGGTAATCTAAACGGACATCGTTACTAACGAGGTTACGTATAAAGCGGCAGTTCGCACGCTCTGCGAGTCTTCTATGACTACTGCTGCCTTTGCTGTGCAACAAATACATACGTCACAGTTCCGTGAGTGATAGCTGAGTACGGAGGAGTAGACGCCACAGCCAGCTGGGAGACGGCTCGCTTAATCTCCAGTGTGTTGTAATTTCCTTTGGGCCTCACAGTCTTTAATATTATCTGCGACGATAATAGCATCTGAGAATATTTTTAGTATTCCTTTGTTACTCCGATAGTATTAGGACAACGTTGCTTTTTCTTCTTCACCACTTCCCATCCAAAACTTTATGCTGAAGAATTTAGAATTAATATTATGCTTATTTCTTGAAACTTTCACTAAGATTGTGCCAGGATCTGTTCAAACAATTGTTCTTTCCAATGCATTTATCACCTGAAGATCCAGTCCTGCAAGTCTTTCTGCATGCACTGGGCTGTGTTTTGGGGCTTGGAGACCAAGCACTAGAGCTCCAGTCCTAAGTGCAGAAGCAATGATAGTCCATGGTGGAGTTTCAGACCCGAAGGAAACTCGTTGACCAAAGAGGCTGCCATGGCAGTGTTGAGTCCAGAAGGAAAAGTGGAACTGGGGTCCTTGATTAAGGAGAAGTCAGCTTTGGGAACAGTAGTCTTCAAAGGTTTAAGGGGCAAATGAAAAAGCAGATGAATGCAAAGCTGGCCACAACATCTCTCTCTGCTGGAGCTTTCCAGAGCCATGGGCAGGTGAGGTCAGGCTGGACCACAAGCCTTTGAACTCTAGTTGCAAGAGCACCTCTGCTGAAGTGACCTTTGATTTTCTGAAAGGAGAGTTTCAGAGGTAGGGCCAAAAAGAGTAGCAATAAGGTAAAGAAGAGGTATGTGTGTGAGCCTGGTTGAAAAACAGCTGTTTCCCAGTGCCAGCCAAGCAGCACCAGGCACCGGAGAGAGCCTAGAAACTTCCAAATCCTGCAGAAATCTGCAAGAGGTCCCTTTTGGCATCACATCTGCATTCGTCTGACCTGCTCCTCAACCCCATCCCAACCCACATCCTACAGCGTCAAGCAATGGCTCCAGATACAGACAGGTTGACGGGACCTTCGCTGCGTGTCGAGGCTGCCTGCACATCTGCACCGAGTCTTTTACATGGACCCATTTGCGCTTTTTCCAGGGTACTTGGTAAAGGAGACTTTCTACAGAAGGTAATCCTCAGACTGCTTCCCAAAACAGACTTTAAATCTGACAAGTGAAACATACTGAGAGTTACATACCATAAACTTCAGTGATTTACAATATGTGCTCCGGGCTGGCTGGGCTCCAAGAACATTTGAAGCAGATTAAGGAATACAAAAGAATTAACAGCATTATAGGACATAACAGCTTACTCCTGCCCTGAAGCTGAGTTTTGACACATATCACTAGGGTTTGGGGTTTTTTTCCCCCCCCTTCTTCTTTGCAGTTCTTGACAGTCAGCAGAGATTCTGCACTATTTAAATCACCAGAAACAGCACTAGTTGGAGGCACCAGCGTACCTAACTTCAGCATTTAAGATTTTTCTGCTGCTTACTTCGCTCAGGACTCATCCTCAGATGAAGGACTGCTCTCCCACAGCCCGTTGCTCAAGCGTGATGCTCTGTGCGACTCTGCATGAGGTTTGCTGAACAACATCAGCGTGTGAGCTGCCTGCGCTGCTTCCCTGTGTGCTGCCGTGCCCAGGTGTAGTCACAGGCTCAGGATTGCCTTTTCATGGCTCATTTTCCTATGAGCTTTGGGAAACTGCCTGGAGTCATCTTCTCTGCAGCTCCAACGCTGTGGAACAAACCTTTTTGTTCCCTCATTACTCTCTGAAGTCGTAGCATACACGCACCAGAGGCTTACTGAGGGGGGAAACAAACGTTCGTTCCCAGCTAATGACTTTTGCCCTTTGGTTGAAATAGAGATCGTTAGTAGGTAGGACAGAGTCTGAGCCCCCAGCCTGTTCCAAGCAGGTATGATCTTTTCTAGGTGTTGAGTATTTTGAGGAGCAAGGCAGATCCGTGTGCTATAAAAGGGAAATGCTTGCTAATCCCGGAGAAAACATCACTGCACCAGACTGTTTGCACATGTTCTTTACTCATTATAGTATTCATCATGTGGATGGAGCATCTCTCCTGTGGGGAAAGGCTGAGGGAGCTGGGGCTGTTCAGCCTGAGGAAGAGGAGGCTGAGAGGGGACCTCACCAACGCTTATCAATATCTCCAGGGCGGGTGTCAAGAGGACGGGGCCAGACTCTTCCCAGTGGTGCCCAGCGCCAGGACAAGGGGCAACGGGCACAAACTGGAACACGGGAAGTTCCGCCTGAACAGGAGGAAAAACGTCTTCGCTGTGAGGTGCCCGAGCCCTGGCCCAGGCTGCCCAGGGAGGGTGTGGAGTCTCCTTCTCTGGAGAGATTCCAACCCACCTGGACGCGGCCCTGTGCAGCCTGCGCTGGGTGACCCTGCTCTGGCAGGGGCTGGGCTGGGTGGTCTCCAGAGGGCCCTTCCAGCCCCCACCGTTCTGGGATTCTATGTTTTGGGATTGAAGAACAATGTTACAACCAAGGTGAAAGCGTCTTCCACCTCTTCACCATCCAAGCCACTACTCGGTGTGCTTGCAGCAGTGGGCTCCCTCGCACCCCTGCTTGGGGGGGTCTTGCCTGGATTTGATGTGCGTCCACTGCTGTGTGCCAACAGCCTCCTACCGAGGAGGCAGAGCGTCTTTAAGCATTGAACACCCATTAGCTAACATTTCCCAGTTACAGTCAAGGCAAAACCTTGTTCAGTAGGAACTAGAGCGCAACCACAAAGAGGGTTCACGGAGTTTATTCAACACCCACGAGTATTTCAGTCTGCTGCTTAGATCACGCGCGTGGCAGCTAGAGAGCCAGCCGTTGCAAAATAAAACTCTCTCCCATTATCAGCTCCCCGATCTAACATCTTCTTTCACGCTGCTCTGCCTTATGATGTCTGCTCTAAGGTCAGTATTTAGTGCTCATCATTGTAGTCTAGCGATATCCTCAATTATCCTCTGCTTTCACACTAATGATCTTTGGAACCGGCTCTTGGGAGACAAAATACCAATTTAAATACATTCTCTTTGTCTGTGGCTTTCAGAAACAAAAGCTTCTTTGCGGCTTTAGTGGCATGCCCCCTACACACACGTTTGAATCAACTTATGGATTTTTTTTTTTTCCTCAGGAGTTCAGGACAACTGTAATTCTTGTTTTTAAATACAGATTTCCTTACAGGTGAAGATAATTTAAAATGTCTATCTGAGGTCTGCGGGATGAAATTACTTGCAAACAAATAATAAGTGAGAATTGAATTTATCTCAGGATATCCGAGAACTGTGATTATCTCCCATACACATGACATTTGTACCATCTCCAGTGTTGCTTTTGCTTAGAACAAAAGTGTTGCACTTTTAATTACCATTTGTTCCCTTTTATCCTCATCTTTTACCGAATATATAGTAATTTAACTAACAAATTCATTTTTATATATATATACACACACACCTCAAAGCTCTTGCCTCTGCTTTCAGTAATTAAGCATCCTACCAAAAGTGAATTGGGATGTTATTTCCTGATTTTGATCTTATTTTCACTTTCACTTGAACGCTTGCATTCTCACCAACATAATAACCACTTTATCATAGCTTCTTTCATGGGGTATTGAACAGTATTTTCCTATTTTGAAAGTAAATATTAGTTTGTCTAATTGTTTTTCATTGTTTCATTTGAAAATAGAGCACAAGCATAAAATAAGAAATAAAAATGTTTTATTAACTATCCATTCTAATAGGAACAGCATTTACTATTCATAGTGATATTCATAAAATTACTTATCCTAATTCCTCAATCATCCCCTATGCAAATGCTTGGAAAATGAATGAGCTAATTAAAGTAGATGTTAGTGGAACAAGGACACTGGGGCTCCCGTTGAACAAGGGAGAACATGCAGCTCGTTAAAGCTCTGCATTTTGAGCATGGCTGGGGGAGATGCCTGCTCCCTTCGAGCATCTACAGCGCCTGTTCCTAAGGTATCTTCACCACACAGATAACGCGGGCAGCAGGAGCATGTCGGTAGCTCTGCTGAGTAACAGAGAGCACCCCTAAGCACCCCCTGGGCTGCCTGCCTTGAAAGAAGAGAGGTTGGATCCCAAGTACAATTACAGATCATTTTACAACCAGTCTCACAGCCCAAACTAGAGAGAGCACTAGCAGCACTGGAAAAACCTCAAGTAATGAGGGAAAGAGAAAGAGATTTAAAACACAGGAGGACAACAACCTCTCTAGGTTCATTCTATAAATTTCTGGAGGCAATCAGAGCCAAGGGAGGAGAAGCATGACAGCTGTTGGTTCAGCATAAATACTCCCCAGCTTTTGTTCTACCTGCTGAGGACAAACGTGGGTGGAGGAGGGTGACAAGTCACCCGTCCCCATGCCCAGCACCACCACCAGCCCGACATCGGGGCTAGCGCAGGCTCCAAGCGCCGCTGGGGACTCCTCAGAATGACCCACAGGGAAACGGAAATCCAGCTCATTTCCACCATCAGAAATCCCTATAGACGACATCTCACCAGCAGCCTTTACATCTTCAAACTGAATTTAGAGACAGACAAAATAAACTTCCAGAACGACTGTGACATTTCCCGGGGCAGCCCTGTAGCTTAGCTGTTCTGCTTACCGGGAATAGCTGCTCCCATTGGGAAGAAACATCATAGAATCATAGAATTGTTCTGGTTGGAAGAGACGTCCAAGATCATCGGGTCCAACCATTAACCTAGCATTACCAAGTCCCCCACTAAATCTTATCCCTTAGGGCCTCATCTAAATGTCTTTTGAATACCTAAACGTCTTTTGAATACCTAACAGCACCCACCTCCACAAGCCTGCACACCAGGCTCCCTCAAAGCCATGTAACGGGCTTTGCAGCTGCTCCAGCCCCACCTCCTGGGGGTTTTGGCCAACAGCTGATGAGGGGATGGTTTTAACACAGGTTGCTAATTAACTCTTTCTGAAGGCAGCTTTTTTATTTCCTCTGGTGGCTGAAGATACTACAAATAAATGTTTAAAGCCAGTGTAAGATTGTCCTCAAAGAGCCATCTTGTCAGCCTCAATTCTCTCTTTAGTCAGTGGAGAGAAAATATAGACTCACAGAAGGGTTTGGGTTGGAAAGGACCATAAAGATCCTCTAGTTCCACCCCCCTGCTATGGGCAGGGACACTTTCTGCTAGACCAGGTTGCTCAAAGCCCTGTCCAGCCTGGCCTTGGACGGTTTAAAGTGCTCTTCTACTTCCACTGTCTACATTGGGATAAGAAGCATTTTGTGGTGGGATTTCTCATTTTACTGACTCTAATGGAAATCTAGGTGACAAGGGATGCGAGATACGTATATTTGACATGATATATGCATATATGTAGGCATCTGCTTTTGATCAGATGAATCCCACATGTTGTGCTTGATAGTGGTACTTTGATAACATAAATCTTTTGAAAACTGTTCTTGATAGGAACACACTTCAATATAGAATCAGGAGATCTTTAAAGGTGAAGACCTCTCTGAAAACTGAACGTGAAGAAACTTGTAACTTACCGTAACCCACGGTAACTCTTTGGCAGAACTCACCTACCTGTACCCACCACTAAACCAAACTAAGAACAGTCCATATTTCTTTTGAGCCTACAGATCACAAAAAAGAAAAGGCAATAGATATTGGAAACCAGTAAAATAGACATTAAAGCAATCCTAAGATATAAAATTGTGAAGGCAACTCCAAGAAAACAATGACCACCTTCATTTAGCTGCTGCCTGGACATCGCGTCTGGGAGTTCATCGAAGTGCCTGGGAAATGCAGCCTGGAGAGGAGGACGTCCAGCACCTTTCCGAAAGATCACTCAGCTCCTGCAAAGGGATGCTGTCGTAGCAAAGAGGAAGGAGTGGGCTGAATGATAAAATATTCAAAATGCCACAGATAATTGAATAGTTAATATGCTCATTTATTCAAGTTCCGTAAGCCTCAAAATAGCATTTTCAAGTGTTTTCATTTTTTCTTCATCAGCTTCACGTAAGCTCCTGCTTGGGCTCAGATACCTGCTAAAGTGAGAGTATTTAAGGGGAATGAATGGGTTGTTGAGCCCGTGACCCCGCAACCCTGCCCGCATGGAGCTGCAATTGCAGGCTTCTCCCACCCGCTGCTCTCCAGCGAAGGCCCATGCAGTTTGGTGCTCAGCTCAGAGGGTCAAAGGGATTCGTTGCACGTAGCTTTTCAGAGTGACATTCTTCTACCAGTGATGTGAATAGGTTTCCCAAATTTTATTTCACTTTTATCTGTACATATAAAATCCCAACGTGCCCAGGAAGATAAAGTAACTGTGCCTTGATGTACCTCTTCCATATGCCGATGCTGCTTAAGCGTGCACTTACCAGGCTGCTCCTCACCGGCGACCACATTTCCTTAATCTCACATGCCTATTAATGGCAACATAAAGCACAAATGGAATATATTTAGCGCTTTGTCATAGAGAATTATTATCTTAAGGTATCCAAGGCAATGGTCTCTTGTTTTACTTAAACCTTTCTGCTGAATTGAATGGCGAAAATCTCTGATCTGCAAGTCTTCAGCTTTGTGGAGCAGCCTAGGACAGCGCTCTGGAGACAGTCATGCCAGGAGCATGAACACTCGTCATGCCCCAGTGTGCCCAAGTCTCTGTTTACCTCCTGACTGCCTCCTGAGGGTTTAACCCATTGGAAAAAGGAAATTCTGCTCTAAAACTGAGGCCCCTGTGCCCTTCCAGAGCGGAGTTACAGCTGAGTTGTCTCCTCTGGGCTGGCATCCAGCAGTGATGCTGGCACCTCCCGGGGTTCGCGCCACCCAGGGATGATGGTGAATACTCTCCTTTCAGCAGTCGAGTGTCTGGTTTTGAGCAGCCAGAAATTAGGGGAAACTTCTTAATTCTTACAGAAAACGCCATGTGCTTGAGAAGCATGCATTCCCTCCCCCTAGAAGCTGTAAGATTGATGTACAGGTAAAGACATTTAACAAAAAGTATGCATGTATTCCCTTTTGTCTGCCTCGTTTCTCTTGTGACGAACAGAGTTTCCATTTGCAGACTTTTCTCTGTCCAAAAGCAGAGGCTCAGGCAATAATGTGACTCCAAAAGCTGGAGCTTTGAGGAACAAAAACATCTCTCCGCTTTCCAGGAGACTCCCAGTGACCTGTGAACACAAGCAAGGCAGAAGGGCTTAGTGCCAGTGCGCTATCCACGGGAAGGTTAATAGCGTTTGGGGACGTATCAGGCTGAGAGCTGTGAGATTCATCTGGCACAAATTCAAATTGGATTTAAGGGCTTATACAAGATAGAGCTGGTGAACGATCCCAGCCTGGGTCCTTCGCACAGGGATGAATTTCAACTCTAAAGCCAAATGCCTCGAAAGTTTCGGTCAGCTACAAATCTGAGTAATATTAATGTCTTCAGACGCCCTGGTGCAAAGGGAAAGACACATTCTCTGTGCTTCTGGAAGAGATTTCCTTCTACCCTGATGGCATAAAGATATGTAGAGGGCCATAAAGGAGGATGGATGTGCTTGAGCAGAAGGCGAGCCCAGCAGAAGGCTATTGGCAAACCCTGCTCTCCCTGCCTCTCCATCTTTCTCCTGCATTGATCGCTGAGGATCGCTAACTACAGCTTAATGCCCTGGTTAAGAGGTAAAGAGCATTGACTCTGCTGGCAGCGGTGCTCTCCCGGGCTTTGAATTCCTGGAATAGTTCAGTGCAAGAGAATTTTGCTGTGTGTAAATATTTACCTGTCTATTCTGCTGCTTGGCAGGTGAAAATTAAACCAGCAGCCTGGGTGTACACCACAGGGCTCCAGGGGCTTTTACTGTTCAGACAAGGCTTGTCTGTGAAACAAGTGGCTCGTGTAAAGACATTTTACCCACAGCGTGGAGGAAGGATAGATTAACCAGCCAGAGAACAAGCCCCTGAGAAGCGTTCCCGGTCCCCCTGCTCGCCCCCACGGCCACCAGCACCGTGAATCGGCTGCAGCCCACCTCTGCCGGGGGAGCACCGGCGATGCCCGCAGCTCGGCATCTGCTCCCAAACCCAGAGTCACCTTCAGGCATTGAGGAAAAGTCCCTCCGAGCACAGACTTAATGGAGGAAAGGTATTTCCAGCCTCTGGCACAGCTCAGTAGCATCTCACATGGGAGAAGCCTGCGAGGAGATCAAATTAGATCTTAGGCACTCAAGTACAAGAATACTGGCAACAATTTCCCTTGCTTCAGCTTCCCTGCAATCCTTCCGCGTGTACGTGTTTGCACGAGGCATCAAACGCAACAGGAAAAAGTCCTACAACTTGCTCAGGGTAAGAGCAAGTCTGCCCAACAACAGGGGCACCCACAGCCCGGGCTTCAGGGCAGGACTTTTGAAGACAAAGTTTGGATCTCCTGGGAAAGGGCCTTAACCCCTGCCCAGCTGCACTCAGGTGTTCCTCTTCCCACCTCCCCAGCGGGTACCCAAGGAGTGATGCTCAGCGTACACCCAGCTGGTGAGGCCCTTCGAGTGCTCCCTTACTACAGGCAAATGGGAACAATTTGAAGAGAGAAATTCCAATTTGCCAGGGATGGATTTTTTCTCATCACTAGCCATTGGGGTATGAAGGGGGAAGAACTCTCCTACCATGTAATGAATTATGCTCAGAATGATTGCTCAAAAATCGTACAAATAATCAAAATAGTTAATCCTAGAAATGACAAACTGAGTTGCATTCTCATGTCCAGGATTCATGTTCACGTTGTGCATGGCTGAAGCTATTTGCTGAATTCAGCTTGAATTGGCAAATAGCTTGGGCCACTCCATGATTGCATTCTTCTCAGGTATTAAATGATAAGTGAGGAAATAAAAAACGTCCAGCTGCGCTGAGGCAGTGAGGTTTGTGCTCCAGACCCGCTCTGCGACTCTGCGGGACGGTCAGCCTCGCCGCAGCAGGCGTGCAAACCGGTGCTGGCAGGCAGGCTCCGGTGGCTGAGGGATATCAGGACTGCACATTTCAGCCTCTTATTTTCATTACCATGGTTTTTCATGTATTGTAATTTCTGTTATTTAGCCCTTGCAGGGAGCAGAGAGCAGACCCATTGTTAATAGGAGCAGCTTCCTGAAGCCTTTTGCTTGAGTCATGGAAAAAAATGCCTTAAACAATATCAAACTACGATCCTGCTGTGATTTTCAGTGCTTATTTAAAACAAGATTGCCAAACCCACATGCGGAGGAAACTGCACCTTTTTTGCCCCAAAAGGCCCAGGCTCAGGCACCCTCGGGACACATGGCACCGTAGAGGGACCTTTGCTTCACTCTCCACCAACCCGATACCGAGGAAGATTCGTGTCCTGAGCTCTTCACAGGACAAAGGTAATGGCATGCTCTGAACAACAAATCAAAAGAAATGCTGGAAGCAGGGCTTCAGACTTTGGGCTTGTGTTGCTGCTACTAAATATGGGGTTTTTCTTACATATCCCCTCTGATTCACCAGTCCTGCCTGGACGACAGACCCTGGTAGCTCCAGGTATTGTACATAGGACGGGACAACAACAGGGTTTAGGCATCTCTGTTAAAATCCCTATTTGCTTTTATGCGTAACTGGAAATAACCATGCCAGTCCTCACCATCGTCAACCTGATTCCCTTCTAACGAAGGTTTGCTTCTTCACCCGAAAACAGTTTGCAGCAAAAAATATGTTCCTGAGGCTGAGGTTTTCAGAGACACTTCTCGCAGTAAGATATGTGAATCCCACCAAATTTCACCTAACCCCGTCAGGCTTGATTGAAAAGCGCCGTCTCACACCGCCCACGCCGTGATTCGCACGGTAACACCCGACGTGGTGCTTTGGAATCCATTGGCCAAATGCAAACACTTTCTAAAAGAAGTAGACATCTCAAGGGTGATCTATACCTGTATATTTGCGTGAAATTTAGAGATCAGGTAGAAAGACCCGTGTCAATAACCGCACTGGGAAAACAGAGGCAAAATTGTTACGTGTTGTTAGAAATTGTGTGATTTCTTACCCGAGATTTTACCTGGGAACAACTGGCTGGGGAAGGAGACACATCTCAACTGGCTGATCAGTATCAGCCTGCTTCAGACCCGTCATCAGGCTGTTTTTTCATGCCATCAGGGCTGTCAGAGGGAATACAAGACCTTGGATCTGTATTTGATTGGGATGGTTGTACACAAAATCAACCATTACAAATCCTCTTGCTCGTAGATGAGGATGATGACCAGGATGACTATTACTGTTATTAGTGATCAGGGTCCTATTTTGCTATTATTCCTCTAAGAACAGTAGAAAAATACAGCTCTTGTCCTGTATTTCTTACTATCTTGATGTACAGCACAACGGTGGGAAAAGAAATGGTGGGAAAAGGAAGAGACAGATCATCAACAGTACTAATAAATTGGGAATAGATGTAAGTGTACTCCACAGCTTGTGCTGATGTACGACAATGCTTCCTTTTGACTTCAATGGTATTTTCTTCAGAGCTTTGTATCCCTAGGTGGATCCAGGCACACTTCTGAGTACTCTGAATAATAATAGCTGTAATAGCCAGATTGAAAAGCTATGAAAAAGGGGGAAAGCAGTTCATTGTGTTCACTCCTCATCAGGTATTATTAGAATATGCCGTTGATAATGCAAGAAAAGATCTTCAGCTACGGAAGAGATGAAACAAATCTGGATGTGGAAAGGATAAGCGTAACACCAAATGTTTATGGTGTGCTGGAGCCTCGTACGGCACCGCAGTAAGGAACGCCTGGAAACGGGCTCTGCTGCACGACTGCAGAAAGTGGCAGTGGTGCCACCTCCAGCGCTGAAGGAGGCCTGGGCTCCCTCGTGCCTTAGCCTTGCTCAGACCCGCGTCAGCCTTTGCTTTCCAGGTTATCAGAGAGAAATAATAGCCGTGGCAGGACTCGGAGCTTAGAAACAGGGATTTCTAGAGCCTTTACCAGCTGTCTCCAGTAAGAACTGTTTCACGTGGCTGTAGCCACGTGGTGATCTTCGTTTAGCAGAAGGGGAGGGGGCAGTTGGGTGGTGATGCCCTGAGGTCACTTGGCAGTCCCCGGCAGTCACTGTGTCAAGCCAGCAACCATTGAACGGACTCGCCATAATGTACCCACTCCCAAAAAAGAGATGGTTATTACACCTTCCATGAGACTGACAACCAGGACTATGCAAAGCAGGGATTTACAGCCTGTAAGCGCTCACATCTCATTCCAAAATACAGATAAAAGCCTGACATTTCCTCAAACCCCATGATTTTATACAGATCGCAGGAACTTACCCTTCAGATAGCTGTGCCACATGCTGCTGAGTCAATCTGTTGCATTGGATGTCTTTGGAGAAGGACAGAAATAATGCTCCCACCGTCCCGTGAAGAGAGCTGGAGAGGAAATGTCAGCCAACCGCATATGCGGGGTATGGAGCGTGCAGGCACTGCAGCCGCGTGGGGACCAGACGGGCCCGGGCATCTGCTTGCAAAGACGAGGCCAGGCAGAAATGAATCCTGGCAGATGGCTGGATGGGGTGCTCCATCCTCGCCTTGTGCGATGGCCTTGCCAGCCATGCTGAAGCACAGAGCGGAGTCTCTGGGAGACTACGAAATGAAGCGGCTCCGTACTAGGAATGCACTGCTCCTGCCATGGGCAAAGGGGTCAATTATTTAGCGTTCGCATTCTAAGGCTGAGCACACGTGTGTGCGCTACAGCGTTGTTTAGCTTACAAGAAATTGTCTTCTTGAGTGATACATTGAAGGTCATGGTTTATCAAACACGTACAAGGTGGAGATGATACAGTTGGTCGTAGCAGCTTCCTCCTGTAAAACACATTCCAAGGGAAAGTGATTGGGTTTGCCATGTTCTGTGGGAAAAGTGACAGACTAAGATCACTCTGCTCCTTTGAACTGTGCTTTTAGCTCCTCACTGTCTTTCCAAGTTATTTTCACACTTTCTGCGTCCGGATTCCCTGTACACAAAGCAGCATGTTGTAAATATTTTAAAATATTTATCCATGTTTTCTTCTGCACTTATTTTTAAAATCTTCCTCTTAGAGTCTTGCCTAGCAGCAGTCGAAGTGACTACGCAAACGTCTCATACCTAAAATGGTACAACAAGGCAACACCTTTGGAGCAGTCGGGAACTGAGATGGTGAAAGTATGAAGTTTAACAAGAAAAGCCTCCTTGAATGACTAATTCTAACATGGAACAGAAAGAAATCAGAGCGATCCGTGTTCAAGAAGGGACCAATGTGAGAAGTCTGTGTGGTGATGGAAAACTGGGATGATTGCAGAAATGGCAGAGAAATCTAAAGCTCTGTTTGCATTCTTATTTCCAAGAGCCAAGAAGTTTTTCTCTGGACCTTTGCTCTAAGGAGTTTTTCTTTGCTTTCCATACATTCTTGTGTGCAGAGAAAAGAATTATAATGTCAAGAAGATGATGAACGTATCTAGTGTACTACTTGCATCCCATGAGGTTCCTATTTCTTGCAGATAGTGCTTAAGGAGAAGAACATGTCGTTTTTCTGGCTTTCACAAATTTCTTTTCCAAACCTGACCATACTTCGAACATGGTCAGCAAGGGATGTTTGTATTCACAGGAGATCTTATATCAAATTCAGCTCTGGCGTTCATCAGGAGTTTCAAGGAGTACAAGTCACCTCACGGTTAGAGTGTTATCTCCAAACCTATCTGGGCACTTAAATGGTTTCCTCTATGTCAGGACTTCACCATCGCGGATGGATTCTTATCTCACAGTAACAGCCCAGGATACATCCCTGTGGTATTGACAGCAGCCTGCAACTGAAAAAAAGAAAAAATCCACAGACTAAAAGATGTTCTAATTGTCTGACTTTGTGAATAACGCAGCCATTGGGTCTTCCTTGCATTATTCCCTGTTTGAATACAGCGTATTATTCAGTAAAGGCTGGAGTCTCATTTTAGAAATTTGCGGTGGTGGGGAATCCAACAAAACTCTTGTGAAATTGTTCCAGGGTTAATTACATCACCGCTTAAAAGTTGTGCTGTATTTCTAAATCTGCCTTATTCATTTTCTAGCTATTGGAGTAAACAGAGCAACTCTTCCACAGAAATTCAGCAAATATCCAACATGAAGGGGTGGCATACATTCTTTGCTCCTCGGTGTCTGAGAATTTGTTAGGCTGTATTAAGTCACTCAATGTTTGTTTTTACCTTTTTTAACAGTATCATTGCAATAGCTGCTCATTAGCACCCTGTTCTCTTTGTAATTTACTACTCTCCTAATTAATGTCATCTGCAATCTTAATTAGTGAGAATTTTTGGTTATTGTTTCAAATATTAGCACAGTTAAGACGCAATATTAGACATATCAGCTAGATAATAACTTTCTGACAGCTAGAAAGGCTTTAATTCACATAGTAACTGCCGTGCCAACTATGCGTCATCCTAGTGATTGATCTGAAGGTCAGGTGGTACCAAATGCTTTATGGAAATCTAAGGATACATCAGTATAAGCAGTTATATGGATGTCACTAGCTCAGATATTTCTAGCAAGGTAGCCACAGAAGCTATGAAGCTTATCAAATAGGTTGGCTTCACATTCAGATCACTATCCTCTCGATTTGTCATAGTCTAGCTACTGCTAAAATATAGTTGGAAGGGAAAATATTTAGTCATTACATGATAGGGATAAGATTAGCCAGTTATCAATTGGGTGGGTTTTTTCACACTAAGGAGAAATCACCTACCACTGCTGCTTCTGAGGACTGGCAGGGGACGGGACTGAAGGTGACGGTAGGTGGGCAAAGCATGCAAGGTGCCAACAGCAGACCATCCATACGCAGACAATTCAGAGTTGATATCCCAAACTATGATCCTACCCATCTGTTCATCCAGCTAACACCCTTGTCAAGTCAGCTCACCGACTCGCTCAGTGTGTGCGTATTGGTAGTGGTTTTAAACTAAAGGAGGGGAGATTCAGACTAGACAGAAGGAAGAAGTTTTTCACGCTGAGGGTGGTGAGGCCCTGGCACAGGTTGCCCAGAGAGGTGGGAGATGCCCCATCCCTGGCAACATTCCAGGTCAGGCTGGACGGGGCTCTGGGCAACCTGATCTAGTTGAGGATGTCCCTGCTCATGGCAGGGGGCTGGACTAGATGGCCTTGAAAGGTCCCTTCCCACCCAAACTGTTCTGTGATTCTGTGATTCTATGATTGTCTCTATGTGGAGCACTGATTTTCTTCAGCTCTGTGCCACCGCAGGTCACAGATTTAAAAGTTACCCCTGTAAACCTCTCCAAATTTCATAAGAGAAGAAGAGAGATGTCAAAGCCAATTTATGCTAACGCATGGCCCCGAAGCCCCTAACCATGATGAGCCCAGAACTCAGATAATACCTGTCAAATGGCAGATTTTAGACACTGGTGGTGCAACCCTCTCACAGGAGATATCTTGGCAATATTATTATGATGTCCTCTGTGATAAATGAAGGCAAGCATGATGCCCACGTGCTCCAGAGTCTTTCTTCTGAGACATTAAGCGCCCCCTGTGTGACAGCAAGCAGCTTCTGTTTGCACCATGGAGGAGCGTGAGGTTGCAGGCACCTCCTAGTCTGCTTCATAAGGAAAGTCCTACGTACAACTCAGACACCCGGTACAGCTGCCAAGCACGGCCCCACCGTGTGTCTAGCCCTTTGCTAAGCTAAAGCAGACACGGGGAATATCCTCCCATCTGACTAGTGTCAGGGGGTTTCTGCAGTTCTCCTCCTCCTATTTTCAAACTGACCAACATGAACACTCTATTCGCAGTAATACATGCACCCAGTGGCGTTTTCTTAGTAGGAGGTATCTTCTACCCATAATAACAGTTGAAAGGCAGCCTTTTTCATCCCTCGCCGGTCATTGTAGCATAGTTCACGTGGGTATGCGACATTCCCAGCATGGATACATTGCCTGATTCTCGCTAAAAGCAAAAGGACAAGATTCCCAATTGAAATAGGCCCATTGAGTCCAAGGAGAGGATGTGATCCACCATACGACAGAGTTTTCACCGGGGTGAAATGGTTAGGATTGGAGTGAAAAGGACCTGAGAACATCTTAATTGTGGATTGCAGAGTCTATGGGAGAGGGACCGGCCTTGCCTGGGTGTCTGCACTGCGCTAAACGCAGCTGGGTCCTTGTCTCCAGGTGCCGTCGGTATCCGAGGATGAAGTAGCAATCACTTTAACAAGATAGCGTGGGAAAGAAGCCTGTTTTCCTCTACAAACCACAAGAGCCTCCTATCTGTGTTCAGGTTGGAAAACCTGCTTATGGGTTGAGGTTTTTTTTTTTTAATAGCCTAGTTTAATCCTTATTAAAATTCTCTCCAAAAAGTTGGAGGTATTAATTTCATTTCCCCCCTGCCAGACATGACATTTATCCCTTGGCAAGTCTGAAAACCTCGGGCAGTTCTAATGAGGGGTACATTTTAGTTTCATGCAACGAGAGAGGCGTTATGTTGTGGTCCATTTCAAGACGGACTTGTTTGCAAGCTTTCTAAAGCAGAATTAATCAATAATTACAGCCATCATCAGCATGTGAGCCCCTGGGGTTTTATTTATACTCCAATCACTTTGCTCTGTGACCTAGAGCTATATACAGTAGTTTTGCCTGTTGGAAAATAAATCATATTACATTTTTGCATGCACATATAGTTAAGGCTTATCTTCTTTAGTCGTGAAGGAACAGAAATTTCTTCTGGAATTGCCTCTTTCATCTACATTTAGTAATCTTAATATTTGGGACACAAAATTATTTCCAAGCCATGTTTGCCAGTTGGGTTTAATCCTTTGAGTTTTTAATTTTGAAAACTATATGACTATGTTAATTTGCAGAAGTGAGATTAAAATAAAAACATCTTTGTGTTTGTACTCAAAGCGCAGAGATTTCCATGCCTGAGTATCTGAATGAATAAATACGTATTCATTTGAATTTCTGATCGGGAAATTTTCCACAATGGGGAAAGCCTCCTTTCTGATTAACTTTCTTAAATAAGTTCAAGTTTACGTTCAGGGTAGGAAATTAAAAGTCTTAAAGCTGCATTTCCAAACGTTGTGGGGGGACCAGGGAAAAGAAGGGAAAGCAGATGTTGCTGCCACAGAAAGCACCTTCATGCTGAAAGAGAACTGGAAGAGTTGCAAGACGTGACCAAGTCAAAAGTGAGTGACAGGTTTAAATGCTGTATCTGTTTCAAATATAGAGAGAATTAATACATAATGAAGGTCAATAGCAGTGGATGCCCATCTCATTCCATTGCCAGAGATGACGGTACTACCTACATTGAAACATACTGTAGGAGCCTTAGTGGGCTCCTCATGGTCATTGCCAAGGATAAGGTTATCTGGATTGACAAATGGGTGATAATAACAGAGAAAGAGTGAGACAGCACTGAACTTAAGCTCCAGTCCCTGCAAAATATTAACTACTTAAGCCTGTTACAGGGGCTGGCTGCTCCAGCATGGACAGAAGCATGACCAGGACAGGGAACCAAAACTACTGCTGTAAGGATTGATGGTGGCTCTCTCTGTCACAGCTGCCCTGACGACCCACGGAGAGCAGAGCACTGGTCATGGTTGCTTTTTTGCAACACCTATATTGCAGTGGAGCTGAAGGAGAAGAGGGGAACCATCAGGGAGCTGTTTCCTGAATACTGGAGATATCAGAGGAAAAATACCAATGTTTGAAAGCAGCTACTCCAGGTGGCCTCTTGACAGCTCAGCCAAGCATGTTGAGGTCTCTTACCTTTTAAAAAACCCCATCCTGTGCTCCTTTTCTGTTTGATGACTTGTGTGTTCTCCATAGATTTGGCCTTCTGTGGAGGCAGTGCTTTTTTGTAGTACGAATGAAAATGGGTGGCCCAGCAAGGACTGTGATCTCCATGCTATACTGGTCCCATTTCACGATCCTGTATCATGACCTCATTGTACAGGCTACTGCTTCCATCCTTACATTGACACTCTCGCTGTGAAGCCGGGACTAAGCACAGCCTCTGATATTGAGGCTTTTTCACACTGTGTAAAGTCTTCAAAACACCAGCTGCATGGGAGCTGCGATAGATGTGTCCACATAATTCCCCGGGTGAGTCACTGGGGTCTGCGTCAGCAGCCCAGGACACCCGCTGATGCCTGGTGGGGAGGACTCCGGTTGTCAGAGCAGAGACGGCTCCTGCAGGTGGATCTGAAAGGGGCAGGGAGTTTTTGCCATGCATAAGTGCCATTGAGGAAGACATACGGGCAGACAGACAGGCATCCAAACCCAAACGAGATCAAACATGGGAAGATGCAAACAACTGCATCTGCAGAGAGATGTCCCGGCAGAGACAGCTGGTGAGAAGAAGTCGTTTGCAGAGCGCTCCGTTTTCCTTTAAAAGGTCTCAAGTTGACAGGGGTTAGGAAACTGTCTGCAGTGTCACAGCAAGATACACCACTTCCCGATGGCTTAAACAGGCTGTGAGTAAGCTCAGGCTGCAGATTACAATGAGGTTTGTAACACCAGGAGCAGCGAGGCTCTTGAACAGCTTCCCAGTGACACCACCAGTAAGAGCAAAATCGAAGCACCTTCCAAATGCAATACGACCAATTTGTGATCTCAATGGCTCACCACCTGGGACTCCAAGGAACCTTGTGCAGTCCTTGAAGGGGTCCTTGCACCCACTCTGCTCTTCCCAGTCCTCTGCACCGGGCTCATGAGCCTGCACCCATGCGAGTCACCACAGCAAGGGACCAGCCTGCTGGGGACCTGCCGTGAGTGCCCAGCGGGACAGGGCCAAGGAGCTAAATGTCTTCTGTGGTTTTCGGCAGCACTAGCAACAGAATATGCCCCAGCCGGATGAAAATGAAGACTGCAAGTGCCCAGGACAAAGTGTATCTGTTCCACTCTTGCATCACCCACTAGGCACCACTGAAATGATGTCCCCCTCCCTGCCATGGCCAACAGAGAGGTGGGCAGCCTTGCTTGCCTCCCCTTGTGCTCTTGCTAGAGAGAGAAGCCCACAACACGACCTCCACAGGGCCAGTGACCGCTCAGGTGGAAGAGCAATGGCTTTGAAGATGGGCACTGCAGCAGAGGGGGATTCTCTGCTGGATGGAAATGTCATATAGGGGGCTAATTAGACAAGCCTGACTGGCTCACCCCCCTGGGCTGAGCTTAGACAGTTCTGTACTACTGTGATCAAAGCTGCTCAAGCCATGTCACAGCAGAGAAACATCTCCCAGAAAAATGTTTCACCCAAGAAAAATGTTCACTCCTCTCACGCTGGCAACCCTTTGCTAGCACAGCTTATCCTTCCTTGGTCAAATAGGCACATTGAATTTAATACCTCATCATGACCCTCTTCTAGGAAAAGAAAGTAGATTTCCTAGACTATAAACACTTTGGGATAGAATATGTCTTTCTCTGGAATTTATTCTGTGCTAGTTTGACTTCCAACAGTTAGGTGCCAAACAGGCAGTGTTCATAAAAAAAAAAAAAAATCAAATAGTCATAAAAAATTAGGCAGGAAGATATATTTTGTTAGGTCATATGATAAAAAGCTCATCTGCACACACCAAGGAGCAGGGGGAGACAGCGGTGAGGGGGACCCCCGATAACCCCCTGCCCAGCTAGCTGCCCCCAGGCCCATGCCAGGAGCCATCAGCCCATCAGGCCCATCTCCACAAGCCCAGAGGACCACCGGAGCGCAAAGGCAGGTGAGGGGAACCCAAATTAAGGATGGGCGCTGAGGATGAGCCACCCCATCCAGACCATCCCTGGGCCGACCCAGGGCACCCTCAGCCCCAAGGTCCAGGGGTGACACCCGTGAGGAAGAGTCAACGCTGGAGCATCTTTGGGACTGAGGGGTCACTGCCCAGGGGTGTGGGACATGTTAGGGGTGCAGGGGAAGCGCATTTTGGGATTACACAGGACGGATTATGGGATGTTCAGGGGAGGAACCAAGGGTACAGGAAGGGAGGCATTTAGGTGTTTTGGGGAGGAACAAGCGTGGGAAAATAGAGGTGTAAGGGGACAGAAAAGGCCGGTTGTGTGTTGGCTGGTCAGTGAGCTGGTCTGGCCGTGCCCTGCGTCTGGCCAGCGCCGTCTGTCCTGCCTTCTCACCACCCTCCGTGAAACTCCCAACTCCTGTCCTGGGTGAGGGACCCTCTAGCCCCTGTGCACGCGAGTGCGTGGGGCTCTGACGCAGCAGCGGGACACGGCCCATGTGTCCCCGGGGCAGCACTTACTTGAATCGGATAATTCGGTACAGGTTACATCGGGGTACGCGGCTCATACGCCACATTTAAGCGGGAAGCCCTGCTGCAGCGTGCTCGTCTCTGGGGTGAGCAGCTGTGCGTCGTGGACGGCTCCCGTTGAGCCCACTAGCACCATGCATTAATGCAACCACAGGCCCCACAACAACAACATGAAAAACATCCCTTTTTAAAATGTAAATCTTGATTGTTACTATTATTATTGTTATTTATTAATTTGCATGTGTCATTCTCCCCCAAATAACCCCCAAAAAGGAAGAAGCAAACCAAATCCAAAATGCCAACTCAGAAACTCAGGGTTTTTTAACCAAGAAAACTATTTTCCTACACTGAAAAATATGTTGCTTTGTAACTAATCCCCTTGAAAACAACATACGGTGCTATAGTGTTTGAATAAAATATGTGACATCTGGCCCTAAGCCAACTGGTGTGCACATGAGTAGTGGAGATACCCTAGTCTAATACCGAGCAAATTTGATAGGAAGGCTATAGACCCTCCTCTTAAATCAATGTGTCACTACTGGAAGCCTTGGACCTCCCTGCAGCTCTCTTCAGCTGATCCTTTGGTCCATGATAAACCTGTTGCAAAGTAGTTTTTAACTTTTTTATAGAGGTGGAGTTTACAGGCTTGGGGATCATCATTTTCCTTTGATTTTAAGAAGGAGCCTTTAAGGAGGGCAAGTAAATTTTCACATTTGACAATATGAATAGCCGGATTTGCTGTAAATCTCACCTAATCTGGGCTATGCACAATCATTAATGCTATCACCAAATGCCTTGATTTAATATAACTTTTGAAAAGAAGCTTAGTTATCGATATAATTTCTTTTTTCCAGTAGATGAAAGCCTTCTGTGCTTCAGGAATATTGCTACATAAAAGTTAATGTGGAATAGATGATTCAATATCCTACAGCAAGTGTAGGAGCAAACAATGCCTAAATATTTAAAAAGCAGGAAGATAAGAATACCAAAGCACACTAATCTGGTATGCACACACCCCACGTCTCTGATCCGTGTTCTTTAAGCCTGTAAAAATAGCTACAAATTCTTTTATTTACCAACCTAAGAGAGAGCTTCATAAAACCTGATTTAACCGCTAAATGTTGAATGAAAATCTTTGTAGGGGTTATATTTAGAAACTCGTATTTACGTTCGAGCAAAGACCAAAATACCTCTTTTCTATGCTCTCCAAAAGAATTAAAAGAAGTCTGTGCTGTATGTTTTCGAGTGCCTGGAGAGCAATTGGGGGTAGGTGATCCAGGGTCCTCCCCGCAGGGTCTGTGCCTCCCCGGGCAGCTCTAGAGGAAGCTTGTACATCTGATAACCCCGCTACCACCTCATTTCTCAGAGTCTTCCAGGTCACTGTAATTTATCATGGACCATGAGTAAAACAGAGATTTCTGACGCTGTGTTGATCCTGCCCTTACACCGGCTAAGGAGGAGAGCCAAGTTTTTACTCGAAGAACAAGCTTGTGAAACAGCACTGAGGCAAGTGCAACAGGTTTTCCACCTGCGTGACCTCTGGCAGGTCACTTATTTTCTCTCTGCCTTCACCACCCGTCAGTGAACAGAGGTGACACCAATTCCTACATCCCTTCTGTGGGTCTGATTCACCTATTAACGCGACACCGCTGGGTTATTGGTACGGTACGTAGCGCTGTTGGGAATGGCTCTTTCTTTAACCCCATACCTGCCACTGAACTCAAAAAAACCCAATCGGTAAGGAGACCCTGCTTGGCCCTTTCGGCGAGGCTGTTGCCCAGATAAGACCGTACCTAAGACAAGACCTGGGAGACAAAATTCTGCCCGCTTCTGAAGCTGCAGTTTTTCCAGCTGTAGTGACGGCGCTGCGGCTGGGTTTGATGGGAGCACGTAGGCTGCGTAGCAGATCATGAGCTGGCGGGGAGTGGTGGGGCACAGGCAACCCCCCACCTGTCGTGGTTTAACCCCAAATTGTAGCCCAGCACCACGCAGCCGCTCGCTCACTGCCCCCTCCCCAGTGGAGTGGGGAGGAGAATCGGAGAGAAAGGAAAACTCGCAGGTTGAGATAAAAACAGCTCACCAGGACAGCAAAGGAAAAGATAAGAATATATTAATAATGATAATCATGATAATATATATAAGGATAATAGAATATATAAAACAAACGATGTACAATTTCTCACCACCCGACGACCGATACAGCCCGTCCCGAGCAGCAGGCAGGGAGCAGGGGTATCCCCCCCAGCTATCCCAGCACAGCAAGTTCCAGAGAGAGCAGGCGAGGGAATCAACAGCCCAACGAACGAAAAACAAAAAGGAAAAAATAGGGAAACAAAAAGCAACCCGAAGGGAAGTTTAACGATTAGGGCAAGTTAAGGGTCTCAAAAGCCTAAAAGCCTAGTGGCCCACCGACCGACCCTCACTTATACTGGGCATGACGTCTCTGGTATGGAACACTCTCTTTGGCCAGTTGGGATCAACTATCCTGTCTCTACCCCTCCCAAGTTTTGCATCTGCCCGTTAGCAGAACCTGGAAAACAGCAAAATGTCCTTGGTTGTTCAGCAGCAACCAGCACCATCAGTGTGCTGTCACCGTTCTGCTCACACTAAAGCCAAAACACAGGAGCTGCTGAAGACAAAACTGACTCCGTCCTGGCCGAAACCAGGACACACCTGAGCACCGTATTCTCCCTTTGGAGAGGAGCCAGTTCAGCGCGGGAAGGGAAGTCTCAGGATTGCTTGGCTGACTCCCAGCAACATGCAGGGCCCTTTGCATCAATGCGTTTTGTTAAATACCTGTTCACTCGCACAGCCAGGAAAGGTCGGAGTGCCTTTGTAGCTACAACAAAACAAAGAGCTATAGCAAATCAAAGTCTGCTTATCTCTCTGAAAGCAAAATTATGGAGCGATGAGCTGGGTGTTTGCCTCCGCTTCGTCCCTCAAAGGTTTCTGCTGCAGCCGCTTGCTGGGACAGGAGGCAGTGGCTGGTGCAGCACACCTCGGACAGGACTGGCAGCTCACAGCTGAGCTTCCCCCTGGAGCAGGACACTCAGCCCAGGGAAGACCCTGGGCCCTCTCACAGCATTGCAAGAAGCCCAGGAGGGCACTCTCAGGAGGCTCAAAGTTTCGTCATCATCTCAATCGCATCGGCAGTCATGGGCAAAGCCGACACATCACTGCTGAGCTTTATCCCAGGAAAGTCTTAGCTCTGCTTTGAGCAGCTGCTGCTTTTAGGGATACGTGTTTCATCCTCATCAATGCGAAACTCGCATATTTCATGAAGGATATTGGCAAAAGCTTCCAAAGGAAAAAAAGGTTAAATGAGAAGCGCAATTTTTACATTTTCCTTCCAACACCTTTACTTAGTGACCCGAATACCTTTGGGAACTCCTGAACGTTTACAGTTCCCATCTACCACACTGGCTCCTTGAATCTTTGAGAGACAGCAAGTCCCGCTTTGGAAAATGAGCCCAAATCACTTACTTAAAAACCAGGTGCTTGCAAGCAATACAAGGCACTTCTACTCCGCTTCTCTGAGCTGGAAGTTAATCACGAGGTTTGGCAGCCGAACCATATAGGACACATTTCATCTCAGAAATTTTCTTAAGAATGAAGTCGCAAAGATGTGAATAATGGTCATTTATAAGAAAATACTGCTGCTCCTAATATGGGCTATTCCAGTAAAAAAAGATCAAAAGAAAGGAAACATTCTCAATCTACTTGCTTTTGGTGGGTGTTTTTTTTTAAATGTAGTGGGATTTTTTTCTTTTTTTGCTTCCTTTTGATGTTGGATTACCTTCTTCTGGCCAATATCCTTATTTAGTCAAAGATAATTTAGATATTGTTACCTTTCATTTCCTGAATTGCAAAATCAAGCACAAAGTTGTGTCTTGATAAGTGAGACGCCATCAGAGGTGGTGAGGGACTTGCCTGGGAGCCGGCAGAGCTCGTAATTGCCAAATTCTCCTCTCTGCAAGCTGTTGCGCCGTGCCTTGGTATTCTCATGAAAGTCAATGCACTGATTTGCTGGGCAATCACAGAATCACAGACTGGCAGGGGTTGGAAGGGCCCTCTGGAGACCACCCAGCCCAGCCCCTGCCAGAGCAGGGTCACCCAGCGCAGGCTGCACAGGGCCGCGTCCAGGCGGGTTGGAATCTCTCCAGAGAAGGAGACTCCACACCCTCCCTGGGCAGCCTGTGCCAGGGCTCGGGCACCTCACAGCGAAGACGTTTTTCCTCACGTTCAGGCGGAACTTCCCGTGTTCCAGTTTGTGCCCGTTGCCCCTTGTCCTGTCGCTGGGCACCACTGGGAAGAGTCTGGCCCCGTCCTCTTGACACCCACCCTGGAGATATTGAGAAGCGTTGGTGAGGTCCCCTCTCAGCCTCCTCTTCCTCAGGCTGAACAGCCCCAGCTCCCTCAGCCTTTCCCCACAGGAGAGACGCTCCAGGCCCCTCAGCATCTCTGTACCCTCCGCTGGGCTCTCTCCAGTAGCTCCTTATCTCTCTTGAACTGGGGAGCTCAGAACTGGACACAGGACTTCAGATGGGGCCCCACCAGGGCAGGGCAGAGGGGGAGGAGAACCTCCCTCGACCTGCTGGCCACACTCTTCTTAATGCACCCCAGGGTGCCGTTGGCCTCTCATCTGTCTGTAGAAGAGGGCACGGTGGTGACCACTCATGTACACATGTAACTCCAACACAAAGAGTCAATAGAGCTCCTTGGGCTGGGGCTCGAGCTGGTTAAACATTGGTACATCTCTGTTACACACAGCTGAGCCGCTTCTCCCCCGTCTCCTGGTCAACCATCCGTGCCCCTGTTTTGCAGCACTGTAATTAGGAGATTTGTTTCACCGAAGCTCCACCCAGACCAGAAATGCAGAACCCCGCGCTGGCTCAGTTGCTGTTGAACACGGTTTTGTTAAGGAGTGATCAGCAACAGAGCAAAGCCCATGAGGCTGCTTCCTAAGAGGCTTTAAGTACTGAGTCATTAAAAGAGGCTTGGTTTTGTTAGAGAGCTGTGAAATGCTCCGGTCTCTTTATTGTTGCTATTTTTAGTTCATAGGTGACCTGGTTAAGCTCCAGAAGCCTATATATCTTGGAAATATTTAACAAGAAGCAATTAAGTCTGGAGCAGCAAACTTTATCTCCGGCAGTCTCTCCTGGAGCCAGTGGAGGCTCCAGCTCTCAGCTGCGATTCCTCACAGTAAGAACGTGGTGACTCACACGCGGACGCGTGACACCGAACCCTTAAAACAACCGTTAAGAAATTCATCCCTAGTAGTTTGCAAAAGCGGATGGTCGGTGGCTAGCGGTTGTTGAGTTCAGAGGAAATTTTCAAGTAGATTAAAAAAAACAGCGGGAAAGAAGAAAGGAATAACCATTTATCTATTCCCAAGGAGGTTAAAACAAGGAAAAACTTCCTAGTGCGAAGGGTGGTGGAAGAGACGGGTGGAGGTCGTCACGTCGCTGTGCTGGAGGTCTTGGAGCACGGGTCAGTAGTTGTGAGAAAGGGTTTAGCGATGATCCTTTCTGGAACTAAAGGGGCAGGTTACATGGCTTCCGTGCAGTTTTGGGGTACAGAACGAAATCACGAGATCATGGGACTTCTGGGTTCTCCTTTGCTGATTCATCTGCAGATTTTCTTAAATCTGAGAATCACAGAATCATACAATCATTTAAGTTGGAAAAGTCCTTTAAGATCTTGAGCCTTTAATTCTGATTTGGGATTTCTGAGACTTCTGAAAGCACGATATCTGTCTGAGCGGAAAACCACACAGTCTCCCTTTGATCAAAACAGAGACATATTTCACTATTCCTATTTCTCACACCAAAACTGCCACCACATATTGTCTCCAGAATGAGCTGAAAAGCCCCAGGACCGTAAAAGAACATTTTCAAAACACCTCTCAGTGCGTATGACTATTCCACCGGAGCCTTTGCATGCACTAATACCGACCATGTGGTTCGAGCCCTTGGGGCACATATTCCAATTGCTTTTCGCTGTCACAATGAGCTGATAAAACTCCCCGATTGCTGCTTACAAGTCCTCTCCGATTAACAGAAAGGTTGTCACCGGGCTCCCTGCATTGTGCTCAGCCGCGGAAATACAGAACTGTATTTCAGATCCCAGCGATTCTGTGTGTTGCGTGGTCGTGTTTGCACAATGCTATCACTCTGCTCATCCGTTTCGGTGTCACCGGAGACCACAACTCATCTTTATGGAGCGCTCAACCTTGTATTTATTTTTTTTTTTTCCCTGAAAACATTGCCCTTTTTTTGGCTCAAAGGCTACATTGCCTTACAGTTTTTGATGCCAGCTGGAGCAGGTATTCATTCCCAAACACCTGACAACCGTGCTCTACTGTCAGAATATATTACTCAGGAGCTGCAATAGGCCTGTTACAACGTGGATTTAGGCAGAGGGATCCCAGGCAGTTGAAGCCGGACTCTTCACCCACCACTACACATCTCCATGGTAGTCACACTCAGCTCTCCTCTTGCTCAGAGGAGTGAAAGAGGTGCCCTGGGGACAATTCATCAAGCTTTTGGATGAGGGGACTCCGCCAAAAATGCCTGTTTCTCTCCAAGGATTGTGAAGGGAGCCTTGGTAACTAGTTCAGGATGCCAGCGTCCGCATTTCTTATAAGTGAATCCCACCCTCCGCACCTATCTTACTAATAAGGGCAGTTGTTAAAGGATACGGGATGGCAGCACCCCACTGCACGCAGGGATATAGAGCAGCTGGTGACGGGGAGGCGGAGGAAGGGGATGGAGTCGGCGGGTTGCCTTTAATCTTAGTGATGGTTTTTCTTCGGCTGCTGTGCCCAAGGCATTTTGGGCAGCTTTAGTCGGAGCGTAAATCAGTGTCGCTTCTTTGTAGATAACGGATCTACTCTGATTTATGTCGATGGAGGAACTGGTCCTATATGTGTAAAGAAAGAGGACAGGAAACTTCACCCATCAGATCTTCCGGAAGATTTTATGTACTTATTCTCCCGGCCAAGCCGATCACACCGACTGTCCCTGCTGCCGACCGCTGCCGTTCAGCCACAGCAATGCTCAAACACCCGTGGGACTCGCTGCAGGGTGGGCAGGAAGGTTTTCCAGCAATTCTGGGCTTTGAATCCCATCCTGGGGCCAGCCTAGATGTTGCAAGCCCCAGAGGATGCCTCTGCTGCGAGGTTACTATTTTTTTTTAATTACGATTCTGCAGTGAAGCTTTTGAGGCAGATGGGCTCTTTCACTTTGTTTTTTACTCTGTTTTAATGTATAGACAGGTGGCTCACCTGTAAGGGCTGTAAGGTATACGCAGGCTGAGGCCAAAGCACCCAGATAAGTGAGTAGTGTCAAACTGACTCCAAAAAAAACCCAAATGGACCATGACAGGACTGGGAACACAGTTACAAACAGGCATTAATTCAAGGGCTTAATTCTAAGCATCTGTTAAAGTATCTCACTAAATTTTGGCCTTGGTACTAATATTTATATACAGTATATGAATGTATGTCTGTGTACATGCACATTTGCATACATGTGCTTTATATTTATTAATCACATTATACAAATTTACAGATAATCAGGTCACATGGATGGCAATATTCATTGAATGGAAATGCTTTATTTGATTTTCCATATAATAAAGAATTAATAATATTACAATCACTTGTATTTGAAAAGCAATACAGATCAGATGTCATCTGTATGTTGTTGTTTTAAGTAGGCTTGGCAGAGTTTAAATTAGACTCCAGCTATACACAAAGACTATTTCAATTAGAGAAATCTCTTATGATCTAATATTCTTCACTTTAAAGTCATACTGCATGAATATTTTATTACATATTTAATAACACTTTTTCATAATCAAGAAACCAACGCATATATCTAAAATATGTGCATTTAAAGAGCTGCTGACATGACATGGGAAACTTTGAAGAATATTCTATTTGGGAATTAATTCAGCTTGGGGCAAAATTCAGAAATAATGCTGAAGTGGGGGGAGCGGAATACATTACACATTCCCACACAGGTCTGAAACAAAAACCCAGGTTTGCTCCACCACTTATTTTACGTGTAAGGGTGTATTTCTATGCAGTGAATTCACAGTCACACTGTTACAAAACATTCCTGAATACCTTACTGAATCAACACTAAAGTGAAATTTAAAAGAAAAGACCAGGCCCAGACACTATAACAGAGGATAAACGTTAATTCTTAGGGGATTTTTATTTAAGTGCCACATAAAGAGCCTGTTGGGAGAACCCGTGAGGAAGTCACCATGTCATTTAGCACTACAAAAAACATAGTGTTGGGAATCTGCCAGCGAGGTGAAAGCAGCCGTAAAATGTAAAGGTGTCAATTTGTCACATTTTAAGGGGTTTTGAAGATTTGTTGTTATTGTTATTGCTATTGTTATTGTTACCATTACTGTTAGCATTATTATAATTATTGCTAAATTATTAACAACGAGGAGAAGAAGACGAGGAAGAGGAAGAAGAGGAAGAGGAAGAAGAAGAGGAAGAGGAAGAAGAAGAAGAAGAGGAAGAAGAAGAGGAAGAAGAAGAGGAAGAGGAAGAAGAAGAGGAGGAAGAAGAGGAAGAGGAAGAAGAAGAAGAGGAGGAAGAAGAAGAGGAAGAGGAAGAAGAAGAGGAAGAAGAAGAAGAAGAAGAAGAAGAAGAAGAAGAAGAAGAAGAAGAAGAAGAAGAAGAAGAAGAAGAAGGAGAAGAAGAAGAAGAAGAAGAAGTAGTAGAGGTGTGTGGCCTCATTTAGTACACCAGTAGGAGTAGGAAACAAAGGTGGCATTGGGCGCGGGACGGGTACGAACGGACTGCAACCCTGCAGGACTGAGTGAGTACAAAGCTCCGGTGCAGCTCGCATGCAAACACCAAACTCGTTCAGATGATGATATTGGTGGACCTGGAGACGTGGAGCCTACGTGGTGGCCTGGAGAGGTGTTTGGTGGCAAGGATGCTCACCTTGGCACGGTTGCACGATGCTTAACTGTGCTGGGGCGCGAGAAGCCTGGCCACAGCTTTGCTAAACCACAGCGGCTCTTGAGATCGGCCAAGGACGAGGGGAGCAACAAGGGCCACGATGCTGACCGCCCCCATCAGCCCCACGTCCCCGAGCGTGCAGGTCCCTGGAAATACAGACAGGTTTTTACAGTGAGGAGACTTCGTGCCTGTTCTGCACGGCTGTTTTTTCCTTCCAGGTGACTCTGTTTCCAAATATTTACCCCTTCATGCCCTTTTTTTTTTTACCCTAGACTGTAGGAGTAGGCATTGAGTGGGCAATATAGTGTCATCTTGATTATCATTGGACATGTCAGATTTTTGCAATGTTTTAAGAGCACAGATAGATATCTAATATCATAGTGGGCTCATTCAACGAGAGAAAAAAGCAAGGGTTTTTTTCCTTTGGAAGCTGACACTAGACATATTTAAATGAGATATAATGGACACATTTTTGATTATGCGAATAATTCCTTTTTAGAACGAATGTGTTGGGCTGTGGTGGTCAGTAGCTTTAAATAAAGAATTTCTGATATAAAAATATTCTTGGTTCACCTCAAAACTATCCGGGTTCATGGAGAAGCTGCCAGAGGGACGCTGATTGCCTCTTGTGCAGGAAACGGGGCTGTGGGACCGGGAGGGCTCCGCGGCTGTAACGTCTATGAAATCAGAAAAAAACCATGCTAGGAGCTGGCATTCTTCTTCTCAATTGATGACACAATATCATTTATCACGAACAATCCATCACAGTGTAACG
The DNA here is from genome assembly GCA_009819775.1 of Phoenicopterus ruber ruber. Lineage (NCBI taxonomy): Eukaryota > Metazoa > Chordata > Aves > Phoenicopteriformes > Phoenicopteridae > Phoenicopterus > Phoenicopterus ruber. The sequence goes on from CM020219.1 coordinate 2,530,439, forward strand.
GCATGCGGTTTGCCTTTGGTTTAAACGAGCCATTAAGACAAATCTAAAGAGAAACAGCGGCCACTTAATTAGGATGAGAGTCTCACGTTGTACCCGGATTAAGTAAACAACCCGGCTTGTTGGCGTGGGCAATGAGTAACCGACTGCTGACCCTCACGGCTCAGGTGCTGCCTTTTCTCCCAGTGAAATGAGATTCATAATCCCTCTGCAGTCCCGAGCTGCAAAGTCCTCTAGTCGAACGCGTCATTAATTTAAGAATAGTTTAAACGAGTATGTTGGCGTAATTAATTCCTGATGTATTCATAATGTGGGCTAAAGTGAGTGGTAATGCGTGAGTCCATGTCAATTAAACTGTTAAAGTGGGTTAAGGAGTGAGCCAAAATCACTTATATCAACAGGAGTCTTTGCTCAGATGCTCTCAAGCCACCTGGACTTACTCATTTTAGCAGGAAGGTGGGCACAGCATCCTTCGGGAAGGAGAAAGCGGTTAGTGCTCCACGTAGTCTGTCTCACCCAGCACATCGATTGTGCAGCTACTCATAAATCTTGGGGGAATAGGGCAATAAGTAAAAAAAAAAAATAAATAAAGTAAATAATTCCATCCATCCCAAGATGTGCAGAACGCTAAGGTTAGGAAGTTTGCCTCAGAAGTTGGAATTTCTATAGATATCAGTGGCCCTACAAAGCGTATGCAGGTGGAAGTACATGTGCAAGCTTAATTATAAATGAGTCTGCCTCTCCCTGAGCGCTCACACTTCTCACATCAGTGAAGTTATAGACCAAAATGTATCATATCACCTCCTCTATCCTATCTGTCCTATCACCTATAACTTCACCGTGTAAAATCATAAACTGCAATTTTTGAAGCAGATATATAAATGTCATAACTCTCCTGAACATCCTATGTACGATCCCTTCCATTCCCTTGTTTTCAGTGTCATACACAGTAGTTTTTGCTGTTGTTTTTCATTTCATGTGCTGCTTTTATTACAGGTCATATTAGACAGGCATTCTGCTGCGGGGAAAACAAAAGGCTACTCAAAGGAGATAGATAATTCATATATTTTCACTGTTTATAAAATTGGACAGAAAAATCAATTTTAATGAACATTTTCAAAGCATTTCTAGTGCACTCATGAGGTAAGAAAGAGTTAGCAACAGGAGTCGGCAGATGTGGAATGACAGAGAGACACATTTTCTCTAAATAATTATACAGATGCTAGATAAACCACCATCTATCTTTTCTTTAACAAATATTTGGCAATGGGTTTCTATATACTGGATACTCCAGTAGGGGTGGTTTATCACCAGAAAAAAAAAAAAGGCATGTGAGCTTGAACAGCTTGCGCAGTAAAATTCCTTATGCACCATGGCTGGAAAAAGCAATTTGAGCTAGACAACTATAAAATGAGAGTTGTGAGACAGTATTTTGAGAAATAGCCATCTTTAGTTCTGTTTTGGTCTGGAACTTCCTAAAACGTCTTGTTGCTGCCTTTCCTCTCTGTCAGGACTGAAGCACTGCGAGACGTGCCGTGCCGGGGGATTGCTTAAGCAATAGTTTCAAAGTGGGATTTAACTTGGATCCATCTGTGTCTGCTGCCTTTCCATTTTTTTGACTAAATGATGCAATTCTGAGTTTCACATATGTCTTAAAATACTTTGAATTTGGTGAAATTATTTTTTCAACAGTTTTGATTTCTGCCAGTGAATAGCAGCAGCCTCGGAGGATCAGATCCCCAGATAACAGAGGGATAACAGAAGTAGAGCGACAGACTTCTCATCGCCCTAATCAGAAAAACTTCTATGTTAGGACTCTCTAAATAGCCTGTGAAAGCCCAAATCTCAATTCCTGTTAGGAACTGAGCACCAGCCACTCAGCTCCATGGATAACATGGTGAGATAATGGTTGTTTTTAATTTTGAAACTTATGGTTGTTGAAGTCGTGATGGCCTTCCGGATCTTTGCGTCTCCTCGGTTGCTTGATGTGGATGAGGTTGCTTACTGAAATTGGTGGCATTTTAACAATTCATTGATGCCTGCGTTAACGAAACATCAGCATTGTGGAATTGCCCCCTAGCGAGCAGGGCGAGATGGGTTTGCCCCCAGCTCTCGCTGCCGGTCAGTGCCTGCCTCCCTCGTCATTCGGAAGCAGAGACAGAAACCCACGAGCTGGAGGACCTGCTGCCCAAGCTGGGGTAGCTGTTGATGGTTTTTTAGGGTAACCCACTGGCTGATCAGGCACCTGAGGAGCTGGAAATCTGGCTGTTCTCCCTGCTAAGCGCATCGCCGGCCGCTGCAGCTGCAGGCACAGGCACCCCGGGGAGCATCGGGACTGCTGAGCTCATCCATCTTCCTGTCATTTTTCTGCGAAGCGTTCTGCTAAATCCGTGGTTTAACCAATGGCAGTCAGAAGACGCAATAAGCCCAAGGGCTAGATGGGGTCCAAGACTCCCAGCCCTCAGATAAGCAGTTTGTGAACTTTCCCGTGGACTTGTAGCCCAAAATGTGGGCCATTGATGTTGCAGTTGCCACCATGGATATTGTATTGATGCACCACTCTGGTCTCAAGAACTGTCTGGTCCTGTCATGGCCTGAGACAACTTCAGTTTGTTTTAGCTGTGGCAGCAAAAGTCAAACTGCCACAGAATTATTGCCAAAAATAGGTTTTAGGTTTTGTTTAACTTCATGTAATTATGTAGTATGATGCGTGCTGTTAACTAACAGGTAGCAACATGCAGTTACTCTGCAGGGAGTGAACTACCCACGGCCCCCGGATCTGACCACAATTTTTATCTTTCCTTGAAGTCCATGGTGGTGACTAAGACAGACGTAGCCCCAGGGAGAGCTGAAGGCAGTGGAAGTCACAGATCCCCAGGGTTCAGCTCTTGCAGCAGCCCCAGCCCCAGCCTCCTTAAAGCATAAGGACAGCAACGTCCCACCAAGTTTTCTTTACGTTTTCAGTTGTTATTTCATAGTGCGGGAGATAGATTGCTGTTGAACCTCGAGAGAAGAGATTATTTCGTGAACCCTCAAACCGAGCAGAGAGCACTAAAAAGTTATTGGAAGAATAATTTGTTCTCTAATGTAAAAAAATTTGAGAAAGTGCAGAGGCAACAAGAAAGGAATTGAAACAACTTAGCCAACACCCATTCACACACAAAAAAATCCCTAAAAATTAAAATCCTGGAAGCAGAGTACAACAGAGCTGTTATACTGACAGGGAATTATTCCACAGCCCTAATCCAGCATCTGTTATCTCTAAAAACATACTGCAATGAATTCCCTGTGCTCTGGAGGAAACTGTGATTTGAAAAATACCACTATTAATTGATTCCACAAATTAACTGCTAATCCAAGAGTCCTGATTATGATTAGTCTGCTAATCAATTTATTTGATAGAAAGCTTTTTACATTTTCCAAATTACAGTTCAGCTCTTCTCTCTCTTTTTCACTTGTTTCGTCTAATTAACTGTTTTTCCTAGCAGTGAAAAGCAAGTTCTGCCTTTCTTAATTGCCTCTTGACCCTTTCTCACTCTCCAGTGTGGTTGCCTTTAGAGGTTCTTCATCATGAGAAAATTAAAATGCTATCAACGAATTAAAAATATTGTTTGGCCCAGAGGAAACTTCCCAGCAGGTCTGTGAATCCTTTGGAGTTCTATTTACACAGCTTTGCTGGGGAAAGTCTGACTCCCCAGGATACCGGGTTGCCCTTCAGTTAATACATGCAGATGAACAACCTCCCTGGTGACTCCGCAGAAACCGGTTCGGTAATTGCTGATGGCAGCAGCAGCAGCAGCACGGGGAGCTCCGCAGCGCCCGAGCGAGCTGCGCTGCCGCGGGAGCGGCGCGGGTGTCCCCGGCCAGCCGAGGCGGCATCGGGAAGGTGTCTCGGCAGGCTGCAGGACTGACCCCAGGCACACGCCGTGTGCGCTGGAGACGTGGGGCAGCAAGAAGGGCCTCGGGAAAGCGTGCAGGAAGGTAAGAAAAACCAAAGCACGGCTGTCCCATCCATGCCTGATGACTGACGGTTGCTCCCAACTTCAGCCTTCACCAGATGGGTGGATTTCCCGAGTGCACTAAAGCTTTGCTTGCTGTTCCTCGAGGTGAGGTTTCTGAAGCAACATGTTAGGAAACAACTGCCTTCTTAGAGAGACTGTCCATATTGCAACATCCTCTCTACTTGTCCGTAGTTAAGGGTTAGCTGAGAATCACAAACTCAAAGGAATGAAATAAAAAAAAAAGCAAACCTCTACCTGGGCAGCTAATGCTTGGAATGAGAGGACAAGACTAGATAACCCTCTTTTTCCTTCCTCTCACGAAGCATCCAGGCTGGAGAGCTAAATGTGTGGATGGATAGGTGGGGCTTGTCTGCACTAGATCTTCAGTCACTTCTCTGTGTATGTAAAACCTGGTTTCGCATCCTAGAAGAGCACAATGAACTTCTACTCTTTCGCCACCAGGCCCCAGGCAGTACACACAAGCATTTCTGGCTTTTCCAGCCGTCGCGTCTGGCTCACAAGCGAGACTACGGCCAGTCTTGCATCAGCATTTCCTACCCAGCTGCTGCTCCCGGCATCGACAGACTGCAGCTCCAGTGCCTTAGTGCCTTGTCTTTACCCTTCGCCTTGCACCACCTGCGTATATAGCACTACGACTAGAGAATATATATGGTCTTCTCAAATGTTTCTTCCCATTATCTCATTAAAACACTTCAGAGCAGAACCCAGCTATTCGGAGCCCACATCCTCACCAAGGGATACTTTATGTCTGTGAATATAGAATCATAGAATCGTTGAATCGTTTAGCTTGGAAAAGACCCTTAAGATCTTGGAGGTCTCTTCCAACCAAAACGATTCTATGATTCTATGATGATCAAGTCCAACCGTTAACCTAACACTGCCAAGTCCACCACTAAACCATCTCCCTAAGTGCCACGTCTACATGTCTTTTAAACACCTCCAGGGATGGTGACTCAACCCTGGGCAGCCTTGTTATTGAAATATCTCACAACTTCCATGTGGTTTAACTGAGTGATTAGGTTACCTCTCCTCCCTCCTTTTCATCCTCCTCCTCTAGACACTGGCAGATTTCCATTCAGGCTCCCTTGAACCCTGACTTCTTTGGGAACCTTCCCAGCTCTGCCCAGCCCTCCTCTGCTCTTTGCACCAACACAAGGACGCTTGGTCAGAATCATAGAATCATAGAACCATAGAATTGTTCTGGTTGGAAGAGACCTCCAAGATCATCAGGTCCAACCATTAACCTAGCATTACCAAGTCCCCCACTAAATCATATCCCTTAGGGCCTCATCTAAACGCCTTTTGAATCCCTCCAGGGATTGGGACTCCACCACCTCCCTGGGCAGCCTGTTCCAATGCCCAACAACCCTTTCGGTGAAGAAATTTTTACGAATATCCAATCTGAACCTCCCCTGGTGCAACTTGAGGCCATCCTTGTGCTTTGGCCCCGCAGCCGGCCGCGCTTGGTCTGGGTCCCAGCCGGTCTGCAGAACAGGTCCTCAGCCACAAGGCACCGCTGTGTAATTACACCACGGTGCGACGCTGCGCCTGGCGTACAGGATCTTTGCCTTGAGAAGCGTTGTTCTTATGCGCAGCAGCTATCCAAGAGGGCTGCAATTTTTCGGTGTCAGTGACGATCATCATGATTAAAAGGACAATGGATTTTTTTCCAAAAGTACTAAGTACTCCCTCCCTTTTCTTTACAAGTGGCTTTATAATAGGTGTGCAATTGAAAATCTATGTGAGAACTATCTTTTATATATAAACACACGTGTTAAATAGCAGATGTTTAACAGCTGAGCGATGCCAAGTTTATGCCCATGGATTTTGGAATATTAAAATATTCTCTTAGTGCAAAGACGAGAAGGCCACGCCGTTTTCCCCGTGAATGGAGAACACACACGCGCTCACAGCTGATGACAGGCGCAGCATTCAAGTGCTCTGCGATCAGCTACAGCTGAAATGGAAGTTGAGTCATCTGATAGCTATAAAAACCATGCATTGCAGTAATGGGCCAAAGGGATTTTTCCTGTAGCACAGGAGTCAGTGAACTGTGATGTACAGGTGAGCAAACTGTGGGCCACTCTGCATTTATGCTTGCCAACCTGAGCCGGCTCTGACACTCGGAATAAAAAGGACTTTAGAAAACAGTTTTCCAGCATAGATTTAAAACCAGGCAGCCTGGGGGACTGTTTGCCATAGAAACAGCGATACGACTGGATGGACACCACTTCTGTAGCAGCTTGTCGTCTCTTTGGTCTGTGTCCTGTGTCGGCAGAGCCAGTGGTGGTGGCCAGGCTCGCTTCTTCCCCGAGGCGTTTCTTCCCTGCGCCCCGGTTCTGCCTTCCCCGGGGCTGCCCCTCTCCAGCCTTCCCAGGCTGCTGCGGTGCTGGTTGTCCCTGCCACCTTTTTGCCACCTGTGACTTTCTCCTTGGAGCCTTGTCTCTCTGCTTCTCAGCGCAGGATTTACTGGTTTCTTCTAAAAGCAAAATGACAAAAGGAAGATTAAGGTTCACCTTTTGTTCTTTTCCTCAATCACTGCTTTTCAAATGCTTCTCATTCTTTCCTGCGCTTTTCCCTATTCTCTTCCTCCCCATCACTGCGTCGCCCTCCCATCCGCTCTCGTACCACTCCAAGGTCTCTTCTGGCTTTTCTCCCAGCAATACAAACAAGGTTTTCTTTCTCTTGTCTTAAGACAAAGCAAAGCAAAACCGTACTTCTGTCACTGCTTTGTTTTCCAACCACCTCTCTGGGTCTCTGTTTTTTCCACAGCTTCCTTTCTTCTTCAGTGCTTGTCTGCATGGACCATAATTTTCTCAAGACATATACTGGCTCTAGCTGGTATTTGCATAGATTCCCATCCAGCAGCGTTGATGTAGCTTTCCTGAGGCAAAGAGGTCTAATACTGGCAGTATACGGGATCCCTCCGAGTTGTGACTGATTATCTTCTGTCTTCGTCAGTTTGCCATTGACTTCAGTTGAACTCTGGGACTCATTACTTTCACCATGAGAGGTTTTTAAAAAAAGATCTGGAAGGAGAAGATACACTAAATACATTAGTTTAGAGCACGAATGACTGATGTGTCATTTAAGATTAGCCTACATGTACAACGTGGTTTAAAATTCTCGATGAGAAGTGCAAATTTACATTCCTCTCAGGTAACCTGCCACCCATCTACTCGTTTTCACCTCCCCTTAGTTTCAGTTTAGCCATACGCTAGACTCGCTGTAGCAAAGAATTCACCTTACGTAATGCTCGGGCAAGGTATTGGGTTTCCCATTAACATTAGGATTGAAAAGCCACTCATTGATTTAGCTTCATTACAAAGATAATGACTAAGTATTTCTCATTCAGATATTTCTAGTGAAAAAATGGCTGTCCCATTCATTAAATTGTCAAATTCTAATTGACCTGTAATTACAAGAATCTCGCATACAAAACCCCATCCCTGCCTGGCGTACTTGCAGGTGTACAATACAGTGGATGCCACAACAGCTCGCTCAGCTCTCCGTGAGCTTGCTTGGATCCTGGAGCATCAGCACGGCAAAGGAAAACCCTGCCAAGGCCAGTACACCCTGCCTCGTCCTCCTTAGATGACACGCTACGGGCTCTGTAGCCGATGGGAGGAGATTGTAACGGATGTGCCGCAATCGTGCTTGTTGTGCTCTAAATTAAGCTATCATCTGAAACACCAAAATTAGTCTGTCCTATTATATTCAGGCTTGGAGTGGTTTGCAGAAATGTCGGGACCCTGTCCATCATGCTGTCACATCAGTCTATATTCAAACACAAACTCAAAGTAAAATCAGTTGAACTATTAGTATCCCAGCAAGTTAGCAAATCATTTACCAGGCACCTGAGGCTGTGAGGAGCGAATGTGTCCACGTACACCATCTGTCTGGCCGAAGGGACCACGGCGTGAGAGGCTGTCCTCTCCCCAACCCAGGATGGTTGCTATTGGCATCATCGATCAAAGGTATTAGATTTCACCACCCAGCCTAAAACGGCACAGGGGGTGGCAATCAGATGCAATTTCTCTCTATCATGTCTCTGCCAACCTTTATTTCATTAAAAAAAAAGCCCAAACACAAACCAAAACCAAACCCCAAGCCCACTTTCCTCTGTTGTTGTCCCTTAGACAAAGAGCTGTCCACCCAACGTTAACAACAGCCCAGGATTAGGTCTGCTCCGGGTTCCACCGCTATCGCTCGGAGGGAAGCGCACAGAGTAATGGTTTTAATCTTTCAGGCATTTTGAAACTGTAAACCCAGTATCAGTTACTGCGCTACCTGGAGCAGAAAGCAATTTGGTTTTCAATTTCTGGCCTTTGTAGCGCGTTGACTAAAGAACTCTTTCCTGGGAGGAAATCCGTGCGTGTACAGCCAGGCCCTACTTTTATGAAGATCAGCAGTATTTCTGCCAAAGCCACTGGAGCCAGACCAGGGCAGGGCTGGTGTTAATGAGAGGAAAATCCAGCAAAGCCTAGGGAAATGATCCAAATCCTCCATATTTCCAGGGGATATTAACTCAGTGAGAGGCCTTACAAGCAGTGTTTTATGGAGAAAGTTACAATTCTTCTTCTTTCTGTTCCTCTTTTTTTCTGCAGGTCAGTCTGTCCCCAAAGAGAAGGGGCAGACTCTCCTCCGGTCCCTCCGTGCCGAAGCTGAACGTCCTCTGTCCTGGACATCCCTTTGGTTCCTCTCTCCTCGGCTCTGTCCTGATGGCAAATGCCCTCCTGGCCCTGAGTGTGAAGTGCTCAGGGATCTGTGATATTTTTTCCAGACAATTTGAGAAATATTGCTGGTTTTAAGAAATAGCAAACCATGCCAGGGAAGTGCGGCTCCCCGCATAAAAAACGTTAATTTCCGAAGAAGTCTCTTGTTCACTCGCTCTGCCCTTGTCCTCGTCGCAGCCCCTCTCGGCATCATTTCTGAACACGTGGATCGTGGCTGGTACCCAGCTGCTTACGCCTGTTTTGCATGCAGTCCTCTGCACTGAATTAAATCACTTCTTACTCTGCTTTCTTCTTTCCTCACCTTTCCAGGCCTGTGTATTGCCCAGCAGCTCTTTTTCCCTCCTCAATTAACCTTATGTTCTTTCTTTCCTTGGGCAAAAATACCTTATACTGCAAAACAAATGTCCCTTCTGATACTGTTTGCTCTTCTAATAATGACTTCATTAAACTTTTTTTTTTTCTTTCATTTTTATGGGATGGCCAAAAACCCCCCAAAAGCAGTCTGGCATTATTAATTAAATGCGGCCTTAAAGAAACCCTATAAAACTCTAATAATATTTTTATGTGCAGAATTTAATTCATATTGATTTTCAAGTAGATTATGTCAGTAAGCAAAAATAAATTGCATGGTTTTTAATAAGAACTTTATTTTCTTGCCATGTTGGTGGTCCAGGAATAGAAAAGATTCTACAGGAAATGTTTTGCTGACTTCTGGGGAAGAAGAAAAAGGCACAAAAAATACAAAACAACAACAAACTTAAGAGTGAGACAAAGTGAAGGAAGGAATTGAAATAAATAATGATACTGCCCAGAAATATATGTGGGAGCCTAAATCATTATTTGCAGGCATGAGTAATTAAAAGCAGGAATAAGATAAGACATGGCTTTTTTATTTGACTTTAATACAAGGCTGGAGGACAGACCCAAATGTAGTAACAAAGATAAGTAATAAACCAAAAGCAGCCTGCTGAGAAATTAATCAAAGTACTTTATAATTTAGGAATGATGCCGTAGTATACTTTTAGGACCACTAACGCTTTGTACTTCAGGCATCTGGCCCTTTATGTGCTGCAATATTTTTGCTTCCATCAGCACTAATATATAAACACAAGGAAAACAGCAGTAGGGTGAGATGTATTTAACGATACCGATTAAGAGAAGTACACCAAGTGATATTAGCTGAGGATTTGGTACTTGAGTCGTTATTCCTATGTGCTCTATATAATATGTATACGTGAGGACAGCGGCGATGTATAATGCCATGCGTATGCATTTAGGAAAAGGCCTGGATGGTAACTTCACAGAGCCACAACGATTCACACCAGCTGTGAATCTGCCTGTAGTAATATATGACAGCCGTAAAGATGTGAAATAGGCTACGGCTAGAGTAAGCATTTAGGGGACGGCAGCATCAGCCGGCATAAATCCACGGAGCTGTACTGACAGCGGGGAAGCCAGCTATTAAAAACCCGGTATTAGTTGCAGCTTACTCAAGCTTTTAAACCCGGTTTGCAAACCTGCGAGGTGGGACACGTCTGGCACCTCCAAGCTGGGAGTCTTGCTTTGAAACCCCCCAAGCTTTCTTAATACGTACTGGCATGGCTGCTAATCACATCCTGGTGTTAATTAACAACCCACTGATTTATATACACGTACGCACATAGATACATAAATATACATATATATACACCTATTATATACATCATATACACCTCTCTCTCTACACCTACTGATGAGGGTCTGTTAAAAAGATCCCACGTGGCTTCATCTGCTGAGAGCTTCCCGCGTGGCCTGTGGGATCCGGGCTCGTGTTTTTGCAGCTGGGGGAACATTATAGCCGCCTTGTGGCTATAGGTGAATGCTAACAACCGCATTTCACTTGTAATTCGTACACGCTGTCATAAAGCGCATGCTGGGAAAGCGTTTTGCTATGCAAGCTGATGAGTGATTAGTTATACATGGATGTTTTTATACTTCTGAAGAGATGTTAGACAGAGTGGCTGCAACTGCATTTTGATTCGATAATTGGGTTTGAAGGACTCTTAAATCTATGAAAATGCTTTTCGGTCTTTAAAAGGTAGTTTAAAGCCCCTTTATGTTTGATTTTGACAGCTGCTGGAATCATTGCAGTAAGAGATCTGATGATCAGCTGGGGAAGTTCTGGGGAAGTTTGATACTGTTGTTTACCAAGGAAATGCTGCCCACCAAGAATGCCTCTGTGCGCACTGGATATTTATTCCGTATTACTTATTCGCTACAATAAAAATGAGATTATTTTTGTTTATGAATGAGTCCAAAGCCAAAGGCCACATTGAAAAGCTTAACTGTGCCCTGGGAGAGCTGCCACGTGCCATGAACGTGCGTGGGACTGGTGGCCCAGGACGGAGCATCTCCCAGGAGCAGTAGGGCAGGGCTGGGCTCCGGCTGCGCTCTGGGTACCGCCTCGGCTGCGCCGTCCATCGCCCTCCCTCTTGGGTCGGCAACCAGCACAAGCGTTTTACCTTTTGTTTTGTTCATGTGTCCAGGGACATGTGCAGAGAGAACAGGGCTGAAAAAAACATAGAAATGTTGGTTGGAAGGGTTGGCTTTGCCTACCTAACATCTAGTTTTAGTGTCCGTAATGGCTTGTTCTTCACCAAAAGCCCTTCATAACTGAAAAAAAAAGCATGTAATAGGATTAAGATATACCACTAAAAATACCCTTAAATAATCGGAGTTACTTATAGATGATATGTATGTAGGTAGTTTATTTATAGTGGACTGTGAGTGGCCGGGACTCCCCGGTGTTTTGCAGTCCCGGTGCCTCAGCTCCCCTCCCAGGGCGGTGAGAAGCCAACCTTTGGAGAGCTGGTTGCTCTCCTATACTGCTTCTAGTGGAAACCATTCTTTTATGTTCCTTACAATAAGTAAAGCTACGGATGCCAACTGGTGTGAGGAGTCCCAGGCACCAGGAGCCACGGGGATGGCAGTGAAGACACATCAGTGCGCTCTTGTATGAGCACGATTATACAGCCCGGTTCCAAGGGATGGGCCAGCTGAAGAGCATCTCTCTTTTTGCGATAGAAAAATTTCAAGCCTTTGGAGCTACAAATTCTCCTGATGGAGTTTTGTTTTTTGCTTTGTATATTGCAAACTCACACTGGTAGCTCCTACAGGTTTTCAGCTAGAACTGCAGCCCTTCCGTAGGCTTTCTCATTGGAAAAAAGGGGATTCTTCTTTTTCCAAAAGAAGAGAAAATCTCCAGCCTGTGGGAGAATTAGAGCAGTAAGCCACATCACATGGCTGAAATCATTCAATCTGATCACATTCGGACCTGTTGCATTGGGCTGCCGGCCGTCAGGGAAGGACAGTTACGAGAAGAGCCACCAACGTGCTGTAAACCCAACGGTAGGCAAAGAAATGTGACTTGGCTCCAAATCTTACAGGAGCCGTGCCAGATCTTCAGCTGATTAAACCAGCAAAACTTCATCAGCATCTCTGACGACAAAGATGCCTGATATACTTGAAATGAAGACGTTTGTGAAGTACCTTATGAGGGTTCCCGGCGGGTCTGGAGGCTCTATCCTGGAGAAGGAGAGAAAGATCCCAAAGGTCAGCTCATGGGCCTGAGCCTTAGGGACAAACTAACCCCCCTGTCCAGGGCTTCATCTGGGGGATGGAAACCAGTCACCCACCATAATCATAGAATCATAGAATCGTTTTGGTTGGAAGAGACCTCCAAGATCATCGAGTCCAACATTTAAGTGACCTCCAGGAAAGAGCTGAGTAGGGGTTAAAGGCAATGCTTGGCTAAGACTGATGTTTGGAGTAGATTAGCTGAATCGCTCATTTAGTGCTGAATTTCATGTAAGAACGGCTGTTATTCTTAAAATCAAACATGAGGAAGGAAATCCCATGCAGGGGTATTTACTGCTTAAATCCTCAGAGAAAGGGATATCATTTACCGCTTCTTCAGCTAGACAAACTTAGTGTATTTCTAAACATTAGCAAAGCAGTCTAGTGGTAGGATGGAAATGATTCGTATAAAATTACCTGGGGAGGTGGTAGAGCTTCCGTCACTGATTACCAGGAAAAATATCCAACATGTATCTGTAAGGAAGGACATAAGTGGAACCAATTCTGCTGGAGGTGAGAGGGACAGAGAGCGATGGACCAGATATCCTTCTGAGGTACCATTGGCATGCATCTCCTGATGTTTTGTGTTGGGATTCCTACCCACAGCTGCAAACTGAATAATCAAGAACAAAACAGGATTAAGCTGATGTCCTGTGTCCTAGTCCTTTCTCAGCTGATACCTTTAGAAGCTGTTTTATGTGTAAACCAAAAGTATTTTATACAATAAGGAAGCAGAACATCTTTCTTCCCAGTGCTCATACTCTTACCAGCAATAAATCACCTGAGGCATGCATTATTTTATATTAACCGTAGTCTAGATGGGTGTCTGGTCTGCCACCTTCCCGAGCCCTTCCACTGAAACGCTCAACACCAGCAGATTGCCTTGCACAAATTAAAACAATAATGGCGCAGCTCTGGAGCAGAATTTATATCAGCAAAAACATTAAGTGTTTGTTTGGCTGTTTGGTTTTTTTAACTTTTGTTGCTCTCGGAATTAAACTCAAAATCCAATAACTTCGTTTCTTGGCTGTTGGGCTGTGTTCTTTCCCCGCATTTGACAGCAGGACGAAGATTTCCCAGGCCCTGTCTCTGCACTGATGTCATGATAAAACTTTTTTCCTTGGTAATGAAAATGGGGTAACCAAGCAGGTGAGGAGACTTCTGATGGGAACAAAGACCCCAAAAGGTGAATCAAAGCATGTGTTGCAGACTCTGCGCTCCCTTCCCACCAAAGGGAGAGGACAGCATGACCTTGCTGAATGCTGGTGGCTGCAATTCTTCTTCACACCGATCCCTTGAACTTCTCACCCAGGCCGGGAACAGCTTTCTCCTGCCTTGTGGGTGTCCTTGAGAAGATGGGTAGAAGATGGGATCCCCCAAATTTTCAGCTGTTATTTCCACAGAAAAGGGTTGTGTCATATGTTACCTTTATCTTTTCCTCTGGCCTTCGTAAAGGCAAAAGTCAATACAATCTGTATTTGTCCAAGAATTTATTGTGCAGTAGCACACGTATTTTAGGTAGAAACAAAACAAAATCATTCATACATCTCACCTTCTCTGCCCAGCTCTTCCCTGGGTTCCTTCCTATTCAGTCCTTACCCCCAGCCCTGACCGAAGTATTTGCTTGGTTTTTAATTAAACCGTGACTTTAGTCTCCACGCTCCCTCCTGATGGATGTGCTGGCTGTACCTTTCTGTCGAGTCAGCAACACCAGCTGTTGGGACACTTGGCTGGTGCTGAAGTTACTATGAACACAGATTAGTGGCTTAAGTGTCTGTTCAGCATATCACAGCAACATGCCTCTGTTTGACAGGTGAGAATTTTTTTATATTTGAAGATTAAAATACAGAGAGACAAATTCAGAAGATTATTTCTGAGATGTTTTGTCAAGGATATCACAAAGGAACTCTGAAAAAACCCGTGGTTTTCTTTAAAAATTGGATTCAATGCTCTTCAGTGAGAATTTAACACCACCTGGTAGTGTAAGTCTGCGCTGCTCATTTCGAATCGCTTTTTACTTCAAAACTGTTTGCTACTGCAGACAGTCACAGACAAGAAAATCTGTAAAACAATATTGGTGTTTAGGAAGGTGGAGTCCAGCTTGTCTGTTTTCTGTCTAAATGAAGACTGGACTTGGACATTTTGGTACTAAGACGTAACGTGTTGAACTAGTTACACTCAGAAACAAGACACCCTTTTCCTCAGCTGTGATAAAGAAACGTCTCACACTCCGTTATTTCCCTAACGCGTATCGTGCAGCTTTGTAGCTGTTTTAATGCGCTTTGCTCCCTGGCCCTGAGCTATCAGGGAAACAGTCAATGACGGGCACGTACATCTTGCCTTCAGTCTTCTGCCATCCTTGAAGAACAGCTTCAACAGCAATTCCTCAGAAAGTCGTTAGACAAATACTCCGTAGTTTCGCACTTCTGTTGCTGTGGCTGTAATCAGCCTCGTCAGCCCGTAGGCTTCGCCTTGAGTTCAAATACACTGAACTGGTCTCTCAAGCCTTGTGCATATGATTTGGAAGACCTGGTGATGGTGTTAATGAGAACATACAGGGCCACGTCATGTTCAAACATAGGTCCTGCTATTTCTTGGTAATAAATCAGTATTTTATTCCAAAGAATACTTTAAAATACCGATTCCAATATCTTCTCTTTTTATTTTTAGCTGCAATTTAAAGCAAGCTCCACGAGCTGCATGTTTTTTTGCTGAAGTTGATCATTGTCCAAAGAATCAAGGCTGCTTTAATCGTTTCATAGCTCAGCGTGAGCCAGCCATCAGCTGTTAGAAACAGCTTCACAAATACGTGACTCATGCAAAGAAAGGAAAGGAGCACATTCTGGCATAAGAAGACTAAAGAAAAGCTTTATGAGATTTTTTTCACAGTCAAAATATTGCACCCTGTGGAGCATATGCTCCCCAGAGAATATTCCATTCAAAGCCACTCGGTATATGCTGTGCCTTCACACTTGTCAAGTGTCCTAACACGTTTGATGAGAGGGTAATCCAATTGATCCTGACAATCTGAGATAGATTTTCCTTTCGCCAGAATTTTGCCACCATTTCAAAGCATACCCAACTCCAAGGCCATGACTGATGATGAAAAAAAAGCCCCATCAAAAAAAAAAGACAACTCTCTGTTGATATTTTAATTAATTTTCTATTGCAAACTGAAATTCAAGTGGTGAAGATGACGCGTATCTTGTGTGGAGCCTATACACATGAACAATGCTCAAATGCATACTCAAAATGAACAATACCTCTTGGTTAATGCAAAATATTCCCTCCTCTTTGGATAATAAATTCTCTTGAGATGAGAATTGTCCATCTCTCTGTACACATTCCTCTGTTGTTCCAAGCAGCGGGTTATCTAAGAAGTGATTCCAGATTTCACAGGCAAAGTGTGCTATGATTTCCAATTGGATTGCCTCCACTAAGTCCAATATCTCCAAAGCAAAAAAAACCCCAGACCATTGATAATCATTTCAAACTGTTAAAAATATTGCTGTTCATAACTGAATCACTTACTTTCCTTTTTAAATAACCTGCTTCTTTATGCCCATCTCTGCATCTACACACATTATTTTGAAATTGGGGCTATTCTTTAGCTTACAAGCATGATTAGATGTGTTCTTCATGACACTAAAACAATTCGTTGGGAATAAGGAACCTTTGCGTACAATGCAATAGCAAATGCGTTCACAATTCACAGTTGTGATGTACACTACATTTTCCCCTTTCAAACCAGCTGTCATTAATATCTGATTTTCTTTTTCTAAATTCTGAAAAAAGCAAGCGTGCACAGCCAAAGTTGTGTTCTTCGTTCCAGCAGATCTCTTCCTCCTCCAGTAGTTATAGATGATGCACCTGATTAAGCCGATTCTAATATGAAAACTCAATTTGACTTCAACGGATTTTTATCTTTTCCATTTCTTTAGCTGTTTTCTTTTTCCCTTTTTGTGTGTCTGCTCACATATGCACTTGTCAACAAAGATGATACCATGATATGCAAACGCTGATAAAAAAGCAGCAAAATAAGAATAATAACAGTCAGCTATATATACCGTATGTGCTATTGGCAATGAGTAAATGACCGCAGGCGATAAGCGGATCCTTAGTATAATTTCCACGACTGGGTGCTTCTAGTCATTTGACCATTAATAGAGCACGAGCACATAGAGGTGCAATTTTCGTGGTTTGGGTAATTTTGGAATTACCCTTTTTGAATGCTGATGCACTTCTGGGTTCACGGGCTGCTCCTTTTGCTCTGCTCTACATGCTGGGCTATTATTATACATTTATCAACTAATTTTTTTCAGTTGTGATAAGCAAAATTTCCAGATTTTATCTCAGAATAATGTTTTAGAGCTTTTTTGAAGAGTTCGCTTTTTTTTTGTATTTTGGTCTACAACAGTAAATAAGGGTCAGGTTAATCCAAAACTGTATTTTGGTATTTCAGGGCTGTCAAGTAATTCCATTGACTTATGGGTTTATCCACAATGTGTAAAACTAAATAAATGGCTAAATCCTGATGAACTGGTATCTAATTTGGAAGTAAGACAGAAGACCTTACTCCATAATTAATGTAATGCTAGTGAAATAAAATGCTAGTTCTGGCTCTTTGTGCAGGTGCAAAATAAGTATGGCTGCAAACATTGCTTCAACATCAGAATTTGATGGCTAGCAGCAAAAACAAGCAGGGAACAAAAAAAGAGAATTTTCCCAACTCCCCTGTCTTTTAAAGCTATTTTCTAAGTGCTGTAGGATAGAATCACACAAGCAAGAACTTCAGAAGTATAGTTGCAGTTTCAAATTTCAAAATATCAGTGAAATCTCAAAACAAGCTTACAAATTGTTCTTTAGATTTTGATGGCTCCTGGTTTCAGATGATCTGTTCTTTTCCCTGCCCTCTTGTTCAGAAGTTTAATCATCTGCATACTTGTTTCATAATTTTGTTTTAACCTCATAAGCCAATGATGATAGATTTACAAGATTTCTAGAGCAGTGCAAGTCACTGGGTGTCATGGTTTAACCCCAGCCGGCAAGTGAGCACCATGCAGCCACTCACTCACTCCGCCCTGGTGGGATGGGGGAGAGAATCGGAAGAGTAAAAATGAGAAAACTCGTGGGTTGAGATAAAGACAGTTTAACAGGTAAAGCAAAAGCCGCGCTCAAGCAAAGCAAAACAAGGAATTCTATCACTACTTCCCATGGGCCGGCAGGTGCTCAGCCATCCCCAGGACAGCAGGGCTCCATCACACGGAACGGTGACTTGGGAAGACAAACACCATCATTCCAAATGTCCCCCCCTTCCTTCTTCTTCCCCCAGCTCTATACGCTGAGCATGACGCCATATGGTGTGGGACATCCCTTTGGTCAGTTGGGGTCAGCTGTCCTGGCCGTGTCCCCTCCCAGCTCCTTGTGCCCCCCCGGCTCCTCGTGCCCCCCCAGCTCCTCACTGGTGGGGTGAGGAGCACCAAAAGCCTTGGCTTTGCGTCAGCCCTGCTCAGCAGTAATGAAACCATCCCTGGGTTATCAGCGCTGTTTCCAGCACAAATCCAAACCACAGCCCCGTACCAGAGACTGTGAAGAAAACGAACTCTACCCCAGCCACAACCAGCACACTGGGTTTCTATGTTTATCCGTTTGCTTGCTTCAGTTGCCAACTAAAGGACAATATTTCATTTAATTTGGAGGTTTGCATGTTCTGCCAACATAGTCTGGCATTGAGGTGACGAGAATAAACAGTCCATGACCTCTCGCTCTTCACTTCTCGTATTGCACGGTTTCTTCTCGGTTTGAGTACTTCAGAAATATCGGAGCTGGAAGACATTCTTCTGTTCCTGTCCTCCAAGCATCTGCCTCTGTAAGACACATCTGCAAAGCGGGAGGAAGAACAGAGAGGGCAAATCATGAACAAATAACTTTTTCTACTTAAATGTAAAACAATTTTATCCTGGCCATTTTTGGAGTTAAAGATCACTCCAATCTACCAAATCACAGCTAAATCTAGGCAAAGAGCCTGAAAAGATTTAAAAATTGAAAATTTGCCTCGTGCGAGACTCGGAGCTTGGAACTTGCGTTCAGTTGATGTTGCACGGAGACTTTCGCAGGAACAACTGTCTATAAACCTATTTCAAATACACCAGTCGACTGGCAACGGGAACTTAACTCCTTCCTGGTCACCAGGGGCCAAGCCAGCCCGAAGCGCCCGTGATCCCCGCAGATGCTGTCCTCAGCTGGTGCCTGGAGATGCGCTAATCTGTGGCTGCTCGAGAGGTCCGAACCCCCAAACTCTTGCTGTGATCCCATAAATGTTGATCCAAAGGGATTTCTAGAAGACCTGGATTTTAGAGACCTGAGCTCTGTGTAAGAAATAATGACTTAAAGCTAATGGTGTATTAACATCCAAATATGGACACGTGTGTATAAGGATGTGTGTATATATATATATAAAAAAATATATGTGTGCGTGTGTTTGTATTTATACACCTACAATACAGAGCTATCGCAGCCCTAATTTGCATTGCCCCCATGCAGTTGTGGCAGTCTCAGTTTTCATGAGTCGTTTCCAGGCCGGGGCACCAAACTAACAATACTCCGCCACATATTCGGAAACATTATGGGTTTCCAAGCAGTTTTAATTTATTTTTTTTTCTGATGCAGATATAGATAAGAATTTTGCTTTTCTCATGCCAACTGTATTTGTTTTTCAGTAGGTCTGAATGGTTTTGTCTTTCCCTCTCCTCTTGTGATGGTTGAATAAGAAAGAAGATTAATGCAAAAAAGAAAATGAGATTGCTGCTGTTTCACATTTTGTGGCTTATTTATATTAATAATTGAATACATCTAAGATTACTTTTATTGAGGAAACAATAAATGTTTAATAAGTGAATGAGCAGTCCATCATAAAAGTAAGTGATAGTTATAAGGCTTTTGAGGGGGAAGAGCTGTTTTTGCTTTAAATCATCGTAGGGACACTTTATTACCATTGCTGCGTCATTAACACCACGCATTATTCCGCAGTGGGATGAGGTAACTACAAAGATATAATGAGATTTTAGTGGAGACAATATGCAGTATCATAAAACGTGTGAGCTTTGGTGCTCAAATTGAGCTTGGAGGCTGATACACGGTAATAAAGCTTTTTCCAGCCTGCAGACGCTTCAGCTTCCGTGCACGGATGGGTGGCACTGCCGGTCTCCACTCGAGCTGCTTTTCGGGCTGGAATTAAGCAGATGTCTCTTGTCAGGGCGTCGCATGACAGGTCCGAGACCTTGATTCAGTGCAACTGTAACGTGGTTAATAATTGAAGAGGTAAGGAAAACGTCAATACCGCGCTGAGGCCAAGGCAGGCGTTTGGATTTTGAGCCGATGTTATTGTCAGAGAACAAAAGGATGAGCAGCAGCAAAACAAAGCAAGGAAAATAAATTAAAAGCGTATTAGCAATGCAAAGGAATCAGAAACACACAGGTAAGGGGAAAGCAAACATATTGGTGTTAAGTCCCTTGCTAATGCCTTTGAATATGCTAGAAGGATTTGTCCTGTAGGTTTATACAACTACATAAAGAAAACACCCACTTCAAACAGCTCTTTGGTAAGAAATGGATTCAGAAAGACGAGGAGGTGGGTGCCATTCATTCACCCCTCTCCAATTAATGAAGTACCTAGTGCAGGATGAGTGGAGGACCTGCTCAAGAGGATTGAGTGCTCCTATTAATTGATTTGCAGCATTTCATATGTTCCTCGTATGAACAAAAGAGTCCACGAACCCATCCCTGGTGCTGCAGAAGGATGCCCCTGACCAGGGCCCTGGGGCTGCAGGCGAGCGGCTCTGCCCCAGGCTGCGGTTTGGGGAGGGCGCGTTTCGGCGCGCTCCAAGATTAAACGCTTTCTGCTTTTACGTTGCTGATTCCTCCAAGAGCAACAGTGGTGTGAGAATTAGGTCCCGCAAGCCTCAGGCAGCCGACGTAGTGGCAGCAGCGGTGTCCTGTGGCCAAACGTGAAGATGCACGGCGGCCACAAGCAGCCTGTAGCCTGGTGTCTGCAGACTGGGGACGAATTTTGTATCTGGTGCCACGAAAATTACCTGGCAAGTGCTTTGAATGCCTATTCTGATTAGACCCCAGGAAGGCAAGTAAGACGTTTGCTACCAGAGCTAATCGCTCAGGAAATTGCTGCCTGGGGTTGGGTAGTTTAGAAAGCCGGTAACTTCCCAGCTAGAGAGAGAGGGGATAAGAGCAGTGATTAAAATAAAACAGAAACTTCTCCCTGCTGTGTCTCCTCAGCAAAATGCAGAAAGGAATGAGGTCATAGCGGCATTTGTGTTGTGCCGTCGGGGAGGACAGGAGCCCATCACGACAGGGTGGGCTGCAAGCCTCTGCGGGAGGTGTCGGAACATCTCCTTACTTGGCACTTCCATTAGAGCAAGAAGTTCTCTGATGAAAAGGCATCCCTGCATCATTCCCAGTTCAGAGCTGGGGCTTGAAGATCCTGAAGGACTGGTTCGTCCTTCAGCTTGCCAAGATTTTCTGAACGCAGGGGTCCAAGAATCACCTCTAAGAGGCAATGAAAGATCATCGTGAAGGGCACATCTGTGATGAGGAAGATTAAATTCCTTTGGCAGGGGCCTCTGACTCCCAGGAAGCAGCAAATAAGGCAGTGAACCCTTATCTTAGTGTCATCAGTTTTCCAATTAGCTAAAGCATTGCTAAAACAGAAGCTTTAGAAGGGAAAAAAAATCTGCTTTTGTCATATATAAAGATGATTGCTGCAGCCCACTGCAGATTGATACAGCACTTTCTTCTTGATCTGATCCAACAAAACCCATCTTCTCCAAAAAGCCCTCTGTGGTCAAACAAATGCCGAGGTGGTGCTGCGGGTCTGCAGCAGGTGAAATGTGCAGTTGCAGGGCAGGGCACAGGGCAGGGGCACAGCCACCCCGTCACCCTCCCACCGCACTTCTGTCTCCCGTGACTCTCCTTTGCCGTGAACAAGGCGGACGCGGGTCTGTGTCCCTGCTGCCTCGTGAGCGCAGTCCTTAGCCGTGCTCAGGCCCCAGACGTGCCGAGTCCTCACTGCTTGGAAACAAACCCACCCTCAAAAACTTGTGTGCAAGGCTGATTAGGGCACATTCATTACCCTCCAACATAGCGCATCAAAAATACCCCTTATTTGCCGTGTGCATGCCGCTTAGGGTGATGCTGGGAGGCAGTTTTGCTGAGAAATCCCCCTCAGAAGGACAACTCGGCTTGCACAGCGCTTGGTGGGATCTGTAGGAGCCTGTAAGTGCTTTGCACGCCCTGGGGAGTCGCACATGAGGAACAAGTGTCCTGCCCATGGCAGTGTGGGTCCATGGGCCACGGTCACAGGGCACGTCATCCTCAAACCCTGCCTGAGAGCTTCTGTTTGCTGGGCACTGTGTGACAGCCTCCCTTGTCCACCTGTCAGTCTGTCCAGCTATATCCTTCTAGCTTGGAAAGACTGTTCTCTCCCGCAGTACCTTCTCTACATAACATGTAAGTCAAAGCCTTCCGATGCAGTGGGAACACGAACACTTATTTAAAAGCCCATCTTCATACACACTTTCTTGCATGTGCCTTGCTTCCTGAACATTAATGCCAGATTAGATCTGCTTGGGAGGGCTGAAGATTGTGACAGATGCCTCCTGATGTTATGAACATGAGCCCACATATGCTGCTCCACAGGGACTTCTCCAATATACTCTCATCACTTATGCCAGGTTCCAGATTTAACTACCAATACGGAGTTTTTAATGGATCCCATAAATATGATTTCACGGCCATCAAATGTTGCTATTGGTTTCTGTAGCTTTGGGAAGTAGTATAAGAGTGTTATGAAGATGATAAATCTGTAAATCTGCTGAACCATCTAAAAATGCTGGAAGAATAAGTAGCTGTGATATATGACTCCTCTTGCACAAGAATTCGCTGCCCAGAATAGATGCAAGTGCTGCTGGTGGTTCCTCTTATCACTGTGGACTGTGGGAACCATATGGAAAAGGTCCTAAAACTGACAGACAGAGCTGGTGTCTTCTGGCTTTTCCAGTCAGCAAGGCTGAGCTGCCCCGCTCTGAATTCTCTTCTCTTCTGCTCTCCAGTGTCTGGAAGAGAAAGGGAGGTGTCACTACAAAACCCTTCTTTCCACCCCATTCCCTGTCTCCAGGGCACTTGGTTGCGATCATCCTCGTGAGCTGCACTGCAGAGAAGTGCCACTACGCCCTTTTTAACATATTGCCCTTTTAACATATCGCCAACGGCACCCTGGGGTGCATTAAGAAGAGTGTGGCCAGCAGGTCGAGGGAGGTTCTCCTCCCCCTCTGCTCTGCCCCAGTGAGGCCCCATCTGAAGTCCTGTGTCCAGCTCTGGGCTCCCCAGTTCAAGACAGACGAGGAGCTACTGGAGAGAGCCCAGCGGAGGGTACAGAGATGCTGAGGGCCTGGAGCGTCTCTCCTGTGGGGAAAGGCTGAGGGAGCTGGGGCTGTTCAGCCTGAGGAAGAGGAGACCGAGAGGGGACCTCACCAATGCTTATCAATATCTCCAGGGCGGGTGTCAAGAGGACGGGGCCAGACTCTTCTCAGGGGTGCCCAGCGACAGGACAAGGGGCAACGGGCACAAACTGGAACACGGGAAGTTCCGCCTGAACATGAGCACAGCCCTTTCGGGGAAGAAATGTTTCCCAATATCCAATCTAAACCTCCCCTGGCGCAACTTGAGGCTACTGTATTATACATAATTTTAGTAAGGATTTTTTACCCAATACATCTCATTTCAACCTCTTGGTTTCTGAGTCTGAAAGATGACAATAAATCTGGCATTTCTATTTTCATGTTTTGTGCCATGAACATGTATCTTTAGCAAAAGGTAACCCAGCTTTGAAGACTGGAGTTTAGATTGGATATTGGGAACCATTTCTTCCCCGAAAGGGCTGTCAGGCCCTGGCACAGGCTGCCCAGGGCACTGGTGGAGTCCCCATCCCTGGAGGGATTGAAAAGCCGTGTAGATGTGGCGCTTGGGGACATGGGTTAGTGGTGGCCTTGGCAGTGCTGGGTTAACGGTTGGACTCAATGATCTTGGAGGTCTCTTCCAACCAGAACAATTCTATGATTCTCTGATTCTATGAACAATGTTCGGAGAAGCTTGCTGGCATGGGCAGCTGGTTTTGGTTTGAAGGGCTGCCAAAAAATATCCTTTCAACACTTGGCTCTTCCCAACCCCATACATCCTTCACAAGCTTTGCCTTCACTGCAGAAGTAAACAAAAAAGCTTCAATGAATTCAGTAACTTGAGGGATTATTTTATTCAGGATAAAGTGGTATAATCCTCTCATATAAGTAGCCAGTGCTATTAAAAGCTCAACCAGGGCATTCGTGAAGTTTCCAGTCTGCCCATTGTTTACCTGGACTTTACCTTGAGGTAGTTAGTGCAAAAAACCATAACTCTGTCAAACATATGAAGAAGAGAAAATTCCTAAGAATTCACTTGCGTACATGAAGGATTTTGCCTGTCTCTGAGAGAATACGGAGCCCATCACCCTAATTCGGAATCAGAAATTCATGCGTCCTGACCCCATTTCTGAATGTGGGGCTGCTGACTCTGCTGCTGGAGCTGTGTTTTCCCCCGGGACATGTTCATTTATCCCATTTTGTGTAACTTGTCTTGTTTATATCCATGTATTATCTTTTCTGCCACAGCACTATCAATCTTCCGTCTGCGCCTCAAACTGGTCCTTGCTGTGATTTATGAATTAGTCCTGGGATATCACGGGCATCTGTTCCACAGGAGCTCAAGCACAGCTGGCCTGAGCCAAGAAATAAAGATATTGTCTTCCTAAACTTAGTGTGTTTTTAATGCAAATCTTATGCCCCCTTCCTCAAGGCTGGCAGGTTATTCTCTACCTATTGTCTTCAACTTCTGGAGTTTGACATTGTGACTACTTGGAGGTGGACCAAAGAGCTGATGGTGAGATTTTTCCAGAATATAATGCATTGCAAATGCTGGAAGCAGAGGAAGAAAGAGGTAATTTTCAGGAATTCAGTCCGCAGGAAGCTAACTTCAGGTACAAATGGAAGCAGCAAGGTCTCTGGAGCAGTAACGGTTGTGAATAAAAGATGTCACCTTCTGCCTTCTCAGCCAGCCACTGCTGGGAGGGCAGGGAGCCGGCACAGTCCTGGCTCCCCCGTGCTGGGTGCGGGTCTACAGCACGTATGTGCTGGCTCTACAGTGTCAGTGATCTCAAATAACTTTTGTACAGGGGAATTCTCAGTATCAATCCAGGCTGGGGGATGAAGGGATGGAGAGCAGCCCTGCCGAGAAGGACTTGGGGGTGCTGGGGGATGAAAAGCTGGACATGAGCCGGCACTGTGCGCTTGCAGCCCAGAAAGCCACCCGTGCCCTGGGCTGCATCCCCAGCAGCGTGGGCAGCAGGGCGAGGGAGGGGATTCTGCCCCTCTGCTCCGCTCTGGGGAGACCCCCCTGCAGTGCTGCCTCCAGCGCTGGGGCCTCAGCACAAGAAGGACATGGACCTGCTGGAGCGGGGCCAGAGGAGGCCACAGAGATGGTCCGAGGGCTGGAGCACCTCTGCTATGGAGACAGGCTGAGAGAGTTGGGGTTGTTCAGCCTGGAGAAGAAAAGGCTCCGGGGAGACCTTATTGCGTCCTTCCAGTCCCTAAAGGGGCTTATAGGAAAGATGGGGAGAGACTTTTTAGCAGGGCCTGCTGTGACAGGACAAGGGGTGATGGTTTTAAACTAAAGGAGGGGAGATTCAGACTAGACCTAAGGAAGAAGTTTTTCACCCTGAGGGTGGTGAGGCCCTGGCACAGGTTGCCCAGAGAGGTGGGAGATGCCCCATCCCTGGAAACATTCCAGGTCAGGCTGGACGGGGCTCTGGGCAACCTGATCTAGCTGGGGATGTCCCTGCTCATGGCAGGGGGTTGGAGTAGATGGCCTTGAAAGGTCCCTTCCAACCCAAACCATTCTGTGATTCTATGATTCTATGCTCTTCTCCCTCGTGTTTGCAATCAAACTACAGTTCATGTTTCTCCACTGGTGAATATTTAGTTTCACCAGGGCCATGACCACCCCAGGACAGTCAGTACTGGATTACAGAGACACCACGGCTCACGCAGATATGCATGAACCGAGAAAGATGAGGCTCAGCTCTTCCCATGGCCGTGATGAATTGATGTCAACTCATGTCACTGGTGGCTGTTTCTGAGCTGCCCTCAGAGCGGACATTTAGTCCAGCTACTGTGCTTAAGTTATTCCTGGAACACTTAAAGATGAAATTCCTTGGATATTTCTTAATGTCAAGAGAATTTCCCAAACCGGCATGGAACAATAACGGATTTTTACACTTTTTTTCCCATTCTTCCATTCTGATTTTTTTGGAAAATGTTTCTGGAAGGTACAAATAAGCTACATGTGCCCCTCAGAGACCTCTAACTGAGTAGATACTCCAGACATGCAAGTGAAAACTTAGACAAGTCATTAATATTCATGTAACCAATCAACCCTTCCTCAAAAAAGCCCTGCTTTCCCTTGCTCTGTTTCGTAGACTTGATGGCATTCCATCACCGGCTGTTTTCCAACGGCATTGCTAGCTGCAGCCAAAAAAGATGACTGACAATAACTTACACTGAAGCGTTACTGAGGAGCAGTGAATAAATTCACCGAGGAACGCTGAGGCAAGTAAGCAGAGCTATCCCGTGAGTTTGCTGACATAATTCAATCTCATTTCCCGAATGTAGACGTAGAGTAATAGCAGACAGTGGTTGCTATGTGCTGGCCACGATTATTTTTCTCAAAAAGATGTTGACTGCATCCCGGAGCCTTTTTTTCCTGAGCCATTCAGCACACTGGATAAACTGAAGGGAGGGTAAAAGTCAGTGATATGTACTCTTGGCTTCATTTGATTCATGTCTCTGCAAGATTTTCCATTTAAAAAGTACTGGTTATCTGGGGGAGAGGTGTTATAGTAATCAAATGGCACAGGTTAGCTCCAAAAACGTGCTGCAATGCCCACTACACCAGCACGAGCCTTTTCATCGAGTGCAACGAGCATCAAGTGTGGCCTCATGGCAGCACCTTTAATATGTTTTGGGGACATCCAGTCGACTTGGAAGGCGTGTTTGCTCCTAGTGAATACCCTGTGCGATTCAATTTCGCAGTTATGAGAAGAGATCATGTAAATTTTCCATTGCTGATTTACATCACAAAGGTGCAGCTTTGCTTTGTGTCTCGCCGAGACGCGGAATTTCAGCCGTTACGGTGAATGAGCGATTAGTCTGTCTTGTCAGTCTATTTGGCAAATAAGGTTGTAGCTACTTGTACATGGCAAACAATCAATTGTTGTATAATTAGTTGCATTTTGCACCATTGGCATTAAAGTTCACCGGGTCTGAACTTCTTCTCTGTCCTTCCCTGTTCATTAGGGCTTCATTCACATTCTTCCCAGAACAGCTTAGTTTGCTTTTTACTTTTAATTAAAAAGGCAAACTTTTGGCATCTGCATGGTCTGAAAATGCAAACAGTTCTTAATTAAAGTGCAATATAGTGCCAAAAATAAGCATAATTAGTTGGGCAGTGCAGCAGTTAACAATGTGCTTCATTCTGTGTATACAAAACCACAAGAAATTGCAAAAACAGGAGCAGAGGTTAGTAAAAGGAATAAAATAACCATAATAAATCAGTGCTGCGCAGTTTTTAAACCCTTTATTTCCTTCATTACCATTATTCCTACAAGACTCATACCCATTCTCTCCCAGTATCGCATTCAAATCTTGATAGTGTGGCTTCATATTCAGTGTTATTAATAATCATGCAACTGTGTATTTATCATTGCTTATTCGCTCACACCTAATAGAAAACCTGGACGCTGACTAGATTAGAGCGCTATATGACATCGCATTACAGCCATGCCCGTGATTTCTGCTGTAGAAGATGGATCCAAGTTGCAAAACTGAGATCTGGGAACTGAATTTCCAAAACCCTTGACAGATGGATCCACTGCTTTACTCGGACTTATCAGTGTAATTTAAACATCTCTTTCATATGTTAAATATTGATTTGAACTTGGTTATCAAAAGTCTGGGGATAATTGTTCATCTCCTCAAATAGCAAAATCCTGCCAGGAACTACATTATCTAAGAGCCTCTAAATATGCAATTTCATTTCTAGGTTCTTCCAATTCTGAATTCAAACAACAGTAAAAATACTGAGATTCTTCAAATGCGGTTATTCTGAGGAATTCCAGCTTCTTTGCACGTCCTCGTTCCTCCATGTTATGTCTTTCTAGGAGTATCTAGTGATTAAGGGAGTTTTTGATTTGTTTGCAACAAATGCGGTACAAGAGAGAAAAATAAAACCCACGGACTGCTGTTTCAGTATGTTTGGGCACATCCATATATGAGACTGTGCCTCTCCTGATTGCTTATGGATTTAAAAAAACCCATATACATCCTAAATCCAGGCTGTGCCCGCCTCGGGTCAGAGGCTCAGTTGGTGTATAGGAACATGACTCAGTAAACCTACACAGATTTAAACCAAACAAGGAAAAGATTTTATTTCCAAGTGTTATACTTCTGTTTAGATGTTCAATAATCCAGACTGCTCTTAGAAAAACTTCCAAACAGCCTTTAAGGAAAAAAAATATATATATATTTACTGCTCTTCTGGGGCTTACTCCAGGACAGATACTCCTTCTATGGCCTTGATCTTCAGGCTGGCCTCCTGCTGATGTCCGGAGGAGCTCTGTACGTGCATTCGGTACGAGGTCAACCTGCTCCAGATCTCCTTAGTGCTCTTGGAACGATACTCATGGCCTGGTCCTCCTACTTTCCCATTTTTCTTAAAGCAAAAATAACTCGTTTCAAACTCCATTTTCTTCATTTTGCCTTGGAGATAATTGCACATGATCTAATATCTACTGAACATAACGGAAAGGCTTTTACTGAGGGTGGACCCAGGCTCCCAAATATCCCATGATCCCATGAAAAATATCTTGCCTGTTTCCATCCATCTTTCATTTGGCTGTGAAAGAGAAAGGAGCGTGTGAAAAATTCCTCTGGGAATGAGCATACATTTTTCCCAACTGGTGCGATCCGCATTCTTCCCCATGCACTGATGAAGGGATTTCTTTCCTGCCTAAATATCCCGGCTCAGAAATAAATAAACTTGTGAAGCATCAATCTGCCACTGGATCCTGCGCTTCAGAAGCAGCGGCACCAGCAATGTGTTTGAAATTCCGTGGTTTACTTGGTTATATTTTAATTAGATGTCTGCTCATTTTAAAAGTAATATGCTTGTCCAGCTCACGTTCTGGTGAAAAATATTTCCAATAGATGTACTGATTTCAGCCTGTAAATCTTGTTCTCAAGCTCTTTATGGGACTGACTGTAGAAAAGGCAGAAGCCTAAAGACCAAATTAATTTTTGTGGCTGTATTTTAACACCCGATATTTTCTGTTTGCAATTGCTGGTAAGAATAAGGTTACTTGTGCATTCAAGGATGCCACGTGGCCGTTTGAATTAATAATTCTCTGATTTACACATGCAATTGTAGGTGTACAGAAGTAGTAACAACTATGGGATGCTCTGAGCAGGCAGCGAGGTCTGAAAGGCCAGTCCAGCAGAAGTTAACTACTTAAGTGATAAAGACATAAAAAGTCATAACGCAGCTATGATTTAAAAAAACAATTTACTAATTTTATGGTGCTGAAGGAAGCAAAATGGAGCAAACAGCGTATAACTCACATAGTCCTAGTTAGATCCCACTTTTTGTTTTTTAACTGGGATGACTCTATAGACCAAGCTAGTTTTTGTCTGCTTATTTTAAAGCAAATATAAAAGAACAGTAAAGTTTCCTGCATGAATATTGCCATGGCCACCTGGCAGCTTTGGAAAGTGGAGAAAAAAATGTACAAGGACAAACTAAGCACCTCTGTCTAGCACAAAAGAAATAACCCTTCGTGAGAACATTTAAAATACACTTTGCAAATCTACCGTTACGCGTTGTTTAGCTAAGCCTCTTAATACGTGCGTTTCGGCATTATAGGAGGCTGGTTTGCAGTTTAGCAGAACACAGAAATTGTCATCATCCCAGTAAAAAAGCAAGGTAAAATAACAACCTAAACGTATATTACTGCTTAGCATAAGACAACCTCAAATATAAAAGCACTCTAGCAGCGCTGCTTTCTCTGCTTTTAAAAGAGCCTCTAAAAATGCAATAAAGTATTTCAGATGGGAAACATTAAAAATAACTGCAGCACATACACTCCGGTCCTATAGTATATCTCAACAGGGATATCGCCAGGTTGCTTGGGTATCTCCCTCTGGATGACTGGCATTTTCATTAGAGGATCCAGAAATAGCCATGATTTCCTCGCCGCCGAAATTCCTGCAGCTCTAGAGGAACCGCGGGTTAGGTTCAGAGCTCACATCACCTCTTCTTCACCCTGCCTTCTCTTTCACAATTCCATTCTCCCCTTGGCACGCGATTCTGGGCAGTCCCATTAATTTCTCCCTGGAGCGCTTGCTCCGGGACGCCTCGGCCGCTCTGTGGGGCTGGCAGAGAGGAAAGTCTGCTGATTCATGTGGCTGCTTAATGCAGCTTTATAAATCTTCGGTCCTTCAACATGTCCTGGCCTGGATGGCCTAGAAAAATACCCAGGCCAAAGATTATTATCAGCTGCAAACGTACAGCGAGCAGGGAAAAAAAAGGAACTCGGGGTTGCCAGCTGGACTGGGAGCAGGAGAAGGCGCCGGCGAAAGGAGGTAGAAAATGAATCCTAAACAAGTTGCTCCTAGCGCTGATCTGTCTGCACACTCCCTGTTGCCCTCCTTTCTTTTCCACTGCAAACCCCCAGTCTTTCCCAGCTAGTATCTGTATCTAGCAGGTAACACAGCAGATCCAGGGTCTGATCCTGCATCCTCTTAGTGAAAAATCACAAACTGGTGGTTTGCTCGTGGCAGAGCCTCAATGTAAAGACCAAAATCTGGCCCTTAGCACTCAGAAAATGCAAGGATCTTGGCAAGATGATAGAACAAGGGGTGATGGTTTTAAACTAAAGGAGGGGAGATTTAGACTAGACATAAGGAAGGAGTTTTTCACACTGAGGGTGGTGAGGCCCTGGCACAGGTTGCCCAGAGAGGTGGGAGATGCCCCATCCCTGGAAACACTCCAGGTCAGGCTGGACGGGGCTCTGGGCAACCTGATCTAGTTGGGGATGTCCCTGCCCATGGCAGGGGGTTGGACTGGATGGCCTTGAAAGGTCCCTTCCAACCCAAACTGTTCTGTGATTCTATGATAAGATCCTTGCCAGAGCTCAGTGCTGCTGCTGTAATGCGGAGCTGCGAAGACCATCTCGAATTTTGACCCTCTCTGGATCGAATAAATTGTGCTGAAAGGGACATGTCACTTCTCATTGCAATAAATCAAAGGCTGCTTCTCACTTAGTGTGTTGCTAAAATCCACTCCTATGTCTATCTCACCTCTGAAAATTTCTTCTTCTCATTAATTACACTAGTGAGCTAGGAAGGGGTTCAGCTGACAGGTAGCAGGCTAGTTTAAATAGGTATCTACTCTTCTGCAGTCAGTGGAGAAATGCCAAAGATCACCCGAAAAGCCAGCAAAATAATTCAAGTCTCTTGTGCTCCAGCCCATGGCTCTTTTTCAACATCCTTCCTGAACTGGTTAAGCCAAAGCCCAAAACCTACAGTGCAGTCAAAAATCTTCTTACTGTACTTGTGCTTCCAAATCCCCATTAAATTTTCAGCCTTACAAGGTACTTCTATTTCATTTTCTTCTTCTTCAATAATAAAAAAGTTATTTTTGTGACTAGTCCTTGCCATTAGCTACTTTATAAGCCATTCAGCGTAACTCTGCTCTCCAAAAGTGATATGTGAGCTGAGTTGAGTATTTCTGATTTGTCACCTCTGCCACGTTGTGTGGCCGAGCATCTGCAATGCTTCAAATCCAGTTGCTGCTGTGAGGGTTTGCACGGACAGTGCTGAAGTGGACTCTGCAGGTAGTGTGGCAAAGACTCGGTGACCACGAAGCCCCTCAGCATCGCATTGAACTTCCATGGAAAGGGCTTCTCTTCTCTATTAGCCATTTCTATAGGTTTTCTGCGGGTAAACCTCCTCGGTAGGCTGCCTCTGGAATATGACCTCAAGGAGTAAGCTGAATCCTGTTCATGCATAATATTCATTTAGATGTACGTCTGGATATATTTTCATAAAATTTGCCCTGCTGATCTCTAATACTGTGAACCTAATATCTCATCTGATGCATGTGATGTGTAATATTTAGTAGATAAGCCAATATTCCCCTGGGCTAGGAATTAATGATGGAACATCACTGGGCTGTATCATAGCCACTTGCTTCTAGGGCTGCTGAAAGGGTTTTTGAAAAAATTCTGCTAGTGTGAGGAATGAAGAATATAAAACTGTGAATTTAGAGCTTGTATTTCTCTGTTGCTCAGTCCCTGTTTGTATAGGTAAGGCTCGTGGAACCTGAATATATGTGATGCCAGACTAGTTCATGATATGCCTCTATCGCCAGTTTGGGCTTCCTGCAAATAGTGGTATCGTTTTAAAGGAACAAAAAGCCACAAGCATTTCATTCTGCTACTGGTCAGGCTACTGTCTGGAGCTGCAAGTGCTCCCTGTTTTGCTGACTCCTCTCATAAGAAGGGGTGAAAGGACAGGAAAGTCACTGGAGAGGCCATGGGTTGAGGGACAGGTTTAAGCAGTTGATCTTCAGGCTTTCTAAAGCCTCCGGTTCAAACTTCAGTTACGCACCAGCCCCGTTTTGTTGAATGCATTTTTCATCTGACTCTTTTGTAGGCAACTGTGCGTGCCACAAAACCATTGATCTTGGGTATTCTTTACTCGGCAAACTCCTGCGATCGCGACCTCAATAGTGAAATTAATTAGGATTGAGTTATCAGTAGATGTGGCAACCTTGAAGTATCTCTAAGCACACAAGCAAGGACTAAGGAAGAGCAGAGTGTACTGTGTAACCACAGCTCCTCCTGGCCCCGGCATTTTACGCTGCCACAGTCGCATACGGGTACTTTTGGAAGCAGAAGCGGATAGGATGCCTCTGAGGCTGGTTCTTATATTTCTCTGCAGTAAAGGCACTTGGATAAATATGACATATTCAACGCGCATCCTATGCTTACAACGTTATCTAATCCTTTAAAATAATATAAACTGGGCTTGATGTTTGTTCTGAGATCTGATGAGGAGCGGATCTTGTCCATGGCCTTCTCCCATTTCTAGAGGTGCTTTGTCTTGGGCATGAGGACAAGAGGAGCACGTAGGCTGGGTACGTCGTCTGCGTGCAGGGAGGCTTGTTTTCCAGAGCGCTGCTATACCGTGGAGGCACCCGAGCTGGAAATCTCATTTCTTGATGCTCAAGGACAAGAGATGGAAGAGCATTTGATGGGTGTCAGCTACAACTCTACATCCCTCTCCCTTCTGGGGATGCAGAAGCAGAGTCCCAGGGGCTTCCAGCACGGGAGATGGTCTCTGATCTCCCACCTTCTCCTTCTGCGGACAATGAGCTGAAAGGCAGTGACCTCCAGAGCTGGAAGGAGAGGGCCAGGGCAGGCTCCATGTCTTGGGGCATGACTCGCTTCGGAAGAGAAACCCAGGCTGACAGGCACTGACAAAGGAACACCCACCACAAAATCACCCTCCACACCAAGCCCCGTGTCATGGCCTGATGCTGTGATCTATAAACTTAATGTGGCTTATTCTTACAAATAATTTGGCTTCCAAAAAAACAGATAAAGAGGAGGAAAAAATAGCAAGAGGAGGAAAAAATAGCTTGAGGAGGAAAAAGTGTCTTATGTATATCCTATATATGTAGTCCGTTGCATAGTTTGGTAGATTATCCTATGTGGAGTAATTGTCTGGTGCATGAAATAAATAAAAGCACTCTTAAATCTCACAAATGATACAACAGTGTTTCGGATGTGTCTCTATTCTAAGATAAAATGCCTGTGGGAAGTGAGTGTTTAGGTAAAAGCTTTGCAAGAGAAAAATCCTTCTGGGAGAAAGATACCGCTTCTCTGTGGAAAACTCCTTAGAGCAAACTGGTTTTTAGTGAAATGTTTCTGTCGGTTGCGGGAGCAGTAAGCTTTGCGAACCGTGATTCCTTGTTGGCTTCTTGGGGATTTTAGAGGGGAAATTTCCAGACACTGTGAGTGACCCGGGGGAGAGCACTGCTGAGACATCAGCCCTGCAGCTTCCGTGCTGCTGAGAACGGGTCGCTGAGGTAGATGTTGATACAGGCTTCCCCTTTGGGAGTCTGCGCCTATAGCTGCGCCGCTAGAGAAATTGCATCACAGGAATGATGCGGTAAAATGTGGCTGCTTGAAGAAACGAGCAGGCCGTCGGTTAATACAAAAACCTCAGTGCCATCTAATCGCCGCGCAAAGGCAAACAAAACTGACGATTCATTTTGTTCCGGAAAATAATTTGACAAGCCAAATGTCTTGTTCATTTGTCGTCCTCCCAAACCAAGGTCTTGCCAGGGTTGGTGCTAATCAATATACGCATATTACAGCAATTTCACAAAGAGAAATGGATGTTTGAGAAAGTATCAGATAAAATCAGTCTCAGCTCGTTCCTCTCCTTCCTTTTACATGCGTGCACTCCCTCCTCTCCTACATGTCTTCTCCCTTTCTAGACATCTGCTGAAGGAAGAAAAAAACCCTGTTAGGTTATTAATTCAGAAGCATCCTTCGTCTAAAGAAATAGAAGCAAACTAAAACTGAAACATATCCAAGATGCTCTGGCGCAGCTCCCAAGCTCTCGTTCCACTTCTGGCTGATGATAGGATCCCAGTTTGTTGAAATGATTAATCAGTGTCAAAAGGGCTCTTACCATCTAACCCTCAGCTAGACTCTCCGCAGCCCGCTCGTAGGAGTTCGCTCAGCCTCTGAATCTTCTCCTCTCCACTCCTCCAAGGGATGATGGCTCCTGCTTGAAAATCTCATAGGTCTGGCTCCTTCTTCCAGTACGCAATGCGGTCCTGAACCCTGTGGGCCAGGCGTAAGCGGCGAGAGCTCGCTATGCCTGAAAACTAGTAAATAATAGATTTATTTTAATTATGACCTCCTGCTGATGCAAGAGCAGCATGAAAAGGCTGTAGACCCCAAAGGAGAAATTTCCTCCTGACCCCCAAACTCAGCCATCAGTCGTTTTCAAAGCTTCCTAAAACCGCAGCTGGCCGGGAACTGCAGCAACGAGGAGCAGAGGCAAAGGGGTCTGAGAGACAGGGTAGTAGCTGTGTTATTGCCGGGAGAGAAGGGGAGTACGAGCCAACAGGAGGCTGCGGGAGGCGAGGATGCACGTTGCTCCCTCCCCACGCTGCCTCTCTGAAATTGCAGATAACCTCTGGCAGAGGCAGCCTGAGCAACTTTGAGCAGGTGCAGAAAGGCGTAGCTTTAAATACAGCAAATATACAAAATCCTGTGTGGAGTTTAAGAGTAAGGACTCTCCCACCTTTCCTCTCTCCTTTAAATGAGTTATAAGCATGAATGCTCACTGAGTGTCAAATTTGCTGCATTTTACTCTTCATCATATCAGAATAAAAATACGTAAGAAGTCCAGTGCAAGAATGAATAAATTCAGCCCTTAGATTTATCAATTATTTTTCTAGTCACTATCTCAGAGCAGTTATTGTCAGCAGCTGAGTGACAGGCCAGAGCTGTCACTGTCCATAAAAGTCTGAACTGTAATCCATAATAACTATTGTATTTTCTCTTCCACTTCATTGCAAATGCGAAGACCAGGATTTGCACATTATGCCCCAGCGGGATTCCTGCACACATGTTAACGCGGCTCACCGCGGAGCACCACGGATTTGTTACACCCCTCAGCTGATCACAGGGAATTGCTTACATTGAACCGTGCTGAGCATTTTGGTATCAAGCCTGGGCCTTTCCTTTCACGCAGTCACTATTTTAGGAAGGTAAATATTTAGCATTCATTCTGTGGAGAAGCAGCTCTATTTATATCGTCGGACAAGAAGGAGGTCATCGCTTGTGCAGAATTGCCAATCAGACACTGGTCTGAGCAGAAGCTCAAGTCCTTTGCGGGAGTCTGTTAATGCAGTTGAGGTAGTCGGGTTCTTGCAAAACATCTCTGGTTTTAAATTCTGTAGTGGCTTTTTCAAGTGTAATTTAAGTTTAAGAGTAACTTAAGTTGACTCTGGAGCCAACGTAGTTTAAGGGCTTCTAAAAAAAGTGCCTTCCTAGATGTAAGAAGAAGGTTGACACTCTTATCGGATGTTCTTTGCGATACCTATCCATAGCGTATGAGAATCAATATATTTATATCGAGACCCTCAGGTCACTTTCCCTGCCGGCATGGACTGGCACAGCTCTCTGGACGTCAGCAGAGCATGTCGAATTATAACAGCCTGTTGCAAGGACCATGGCCAGACCATCATTGCTGATGTCAAGACTGGGAAGCACCTTCTCTTCTTTCATCACGCCAGCTCTCAGACCCATAAGACGCCTCTTCTCTGGCTTCCTGGGGGAAACGACATTAAAAGATGTCTGAGGGTCTGTGCTGTGTGGCATTATGGCCCTGCTATATATTTAGAGACAAACCAATTTGCTAAGTTCTCACCTAAGGGCTCTCTTCCCGCACGTGTCCTGCAGAAGACACTGCTCTCCGTATGGATGGGCACCAGCAGCCTGGATGTGCAAAACGTTTTTCTGCGACTCCTGCCCTGACACTTAAAGAGTCTCTGAAGCATTTTTGAGGAGCGCAGATGGATGTGGGATGCTCTTATCGTGCAGACAGGCCTTCAGGTTAATTTTCATCTTGTCTTCCTAACAGTGTCCTATTTCCTCAGCTTGACTGTCAGGCTATAAATTTTATGTGTTTTATTGCCACTCCAATAAATAAGGCAACCTGGTTTATAAATTCCCTCTGACCTTGTGTGCAAACCCACACCGCTGCAGTAGGGCTCTTGCAAACAAGCCTCCTGAGAGCTTTGTTGTCTTTCCCAGGTAGAGACATTTTGGCCTCAATTCTGCCAGCACTTGACACTCCCTGCCAAAAACGCAACCAAGACCCTGGAGTTGAGCACAGTCATGTCTAAGATTCCTTCTGGGACTGTGAGCCTGTGGGGGAAGCGAGCCCCAACCGTGGGGACCTCAAAGGGACTGTCGCTGGGAAAGAGATGGGTGCCATGCCAATGGGACATGGGATCCAGGGACCTCTTCTCCTGGGTTTCTGTGGTTGGATTGTGCTAAATCCAGTAAGAAAAAGCTCAACTTGTCATTTAGACATTCATTATAGATCTTTCTCTTGCTTTGTTCCCTTGCAGAGGTCACCTCCAGCCACCGTGGACCTTGGTGAGCACCTTGTCCCGAGGCCAGAGAGCGACGTGGGGTGGGAGGGAGGGAAGCTGTCTTCGGCCCTCTTCAAAGGAAGGCACAAAAAGGGGAAAAAAGGGAGAATTTCAGCGATGCATTTGGGAGATTCGCCTGAAAGTGGGAAGAAATGGGGTTTTGTTTTCAACTATGTGCAATTATATTCCATTTCTGTTTGGCAGCTACTTCTAATCCGAGAAAGTGAATTCCGAAAGCACTTTTGGATTTTCACAATAAAATATCTAATGAGGAAAATGTAAAAAACCACCAACTAAAATGTCTCTGCTTATGAAAGTCTCATAATCTTCTGCCATATACTGCATTTTTCCAAATGTTCTTTCCAAACTAAATGCTTTTACCAGTAAAAGCTTCATTTTTCATTGAAAAGCTAGAAAATTTCTGTCCAAGTGGAATTTTCATTCTATTTCAATGAGTTATTTCTAACTTAAGAAAATCTCTATGAGAGGTTGAAAATTAATTTTAAATGTAAATAAAATTCTGAGAGTCTGCTCCAGAGAAAACCGCAGAAACCTTCATCACATAGCAACAGGGTTGTTCAATAACAGTTACCACTACATAGGATAAATTAATTTGTGGGAAAATAGAGTTTTAATTTGGTCCTTTCTTAGAAGCTTTTGCGTGTTTCTGAGGAGATATCCAGATTGTGCAGCCCAATCCCATCCATTAGCACAGCGTGAAAACGCAAAGTGAAATCTGACCTCATTAAAACCGATGGGTGTTTAATTGATGTCTTTACTGGAGCCCCGATTTTAACTATAAACTACACCAGGCATTAAGAGTATGGCTGTTAAGCCCAGATTTTTAGGTTGGGGGAGTTTCATAATTCACATCTGAGCAGAGAGAAAAAAAAAAACAAAGAACTTTCTTATTCACTGTGTATCAAAACATCCCATTCTCCGGTTGCAGTTCAGGTCAATGGACATACTTTGTACAGCTTGTTCCATCCCATTTTTCCTTTTTAATTTCTTCTAAAAGTAGAAAAATGAGAAGTCCTTTCAAAACTGCCAGTCTAAGAGCTCCCTTTGAAAAAAAAAAATTGCTGGATTGTTCTGACCTTTTCAAAACACTTTTCTCCCCTCCACTCCTGTTTCAAACCACGTTTTTTTTTTAATATGTGACAAATTCCTGTGGAATGCTTTTCAATGAACAGAGATTTTCTGACTTCCAAACATGTCACTGGAAATTTTCCAAGCAGCTACAAGAGCCTCTGTAGCCGGTGGGATATGTATAGATGATGGTCGCTTCTGCAGTGAGCAGACATGGTTTGAATCAGGGCTCGCATTAGCCTATGTGTGAACTTTCTGAAAAGTTCATCACCCCAATCATTTTTTCTTGAGTTTGTTCTTCATCTCCTTTCCATTTTTAATGTGCCGCGGGCAGAGTCAGAGCCATGAAAGGCTGAGCAACCTGAGCAAGCAGAGCGCGGGGAACGCAGCTTCTGCGGCGGTGAGCACCGTGGCGAGTCTGTCCGTCCATTCGTCCGTCCTTCCTTCCTTCCTTCCTTCCTTCCTTCCCTTCCTTCCTTTCCCTCTTGCTCTCTCGCTTTCAAGCAGTAAAACCCATGGCAGAAACAGAGCAGCATTTGCTTCATTCACAAGGCAGCAAACGTTCCTGGTTCTCTGTGAATTATGAAGAAACTATCTATTCCACCTGGCTCTTCCTCCAGAAGAGTTGGCTTTATCTCTCAGATTATAATAAGGATTTATTTTTAAATCCTCTGTTTATTCTTACCCTGCAGGACACAGCTGTAATCTCTCCCAGTTTCGTGTTCAGTGTGTGGGGTAGTAACATGAAAACACTTCCAGGACTCTAAAACTAAACTGCTTTTTTATTAGGCAAATTATTTACCGAAATGCTTCGATGGGATTTGCATTCTGACCACGTTCCCGCAGTCTCCTGCAAGCCTTTCTCTGCCATCTGTGCTGCTCCCTCCATGCTCCATGTGGGCTGCTCCATCTTGTCATTTAGCAACTGTTGTTGTGTCTTTTGTGCCAGCTTTTGTTACCTTTATGGGGCAGGAGTCGGTAATAAATGGCTGAACCTCGAGCACTGGTTTTCAACCTCTTCTCCAAGAATACCTGCTCTGGAGTGCTTTAGGAAAAACAGTTAAGGGAAGGCAGCAGGAACATGCTTCTGCACAATCTGTGCAAGCGCAGTTTCTAAAAGGACCCCTGCTTCCACCAGAAGCTTCTCGGTCATTCAACGCAGTAAGAAAAAGGCTGAAAATTGCTGCTGGGGAAAATGAGCCTTTACCTTATCTTTGCACCACCGAAGGCTCCCAGTGCAAGTTTTCACCGCGGTCAAAGGTATCTCTGCGGCGGACATCGATGCACCGGTCTGAGTTAATAAACGCGCCACAGGTTGGGTCGTGGCAGCTCCCGGGTATTTGTGCAGCCCAGAGGGAAGCCGGTGCCTGTCCTGCAGGTTCCCCGGCTGCGTTGCATTATAGCTGACTGTGATTGCAGAGCAGGCACTTTATCTTTCGTGCCATAATCCAAGATGGGACGCGTGCTTTTGTGTTATTATTCTGTGGCCCCAGAGCCACCATTTATCGTGCATAACACGAGGCATTATGGAATATTTGACCAAAATCCACGTTACAGAAATGCACAGGTAGCGTCGCTTGGCCTGGATCACACCGCCTAGATGTTTTTCCAGATGCCCAGCAATCCTCAGCTGCCAGATGTCTGGAAAAATGACTGATGTGCACATAATGATACTTCATGTACTCGCTGTAGCTCCAAACATAGATTCACCTGCCTGCTGTCTGTGCGCGGAGCTGCAATATCACTAGAACAGCAGGGCTCCCACATCTCATTCGGCACACAGATCAATTTATCTTTCTGGGACCGTCACCAGTTTCAGCATTTAAAATCTGGCAGCCCAGTGTGACCCATTGTCTAAACATAATGTCAAGTACTTTAAGCAGAATGTACCTTCAGCTTCTGGCTCGGGGGTCTTGCCAAGAACATGGAGCATTGGTCCACCATGACAGGGCAGTGCCAGCCGTCAGAAATGGACAGACCACGAGGCCGAGTGGGCTGTTCAAAAGTGAAGTGTCTCCTTTAGTATCTGTTCTTTATACTCCTGTCTTGCTCTCATCCACGTGCATGTGGGCATTCATTTTGCAAGTAAGCTGCATGCTTCATCCCAGGCTTCCTTCTGCCCCCAGGCACAAAGTATGTATCACCTTCATGATATAAGACCTTAACTCTGCTGGAATTATTCCTCAGTCCTCTTTATATAAAACCCCATTTTCCATACCTTGTTTATCGCTGCAGTCAAATGTTACGGGCTCCTGGCTTAGCATTACTGCTGCAATAAGGCTTCCTTCGCAGGTGACAGCTTCCTTCTGGAGACAGCTTCCCTCTCTGCTGGCCCCTGGCCAGCCTGTTGACAAGGCTCACTGCTGAGGAATCAACTCACTCTTGCTGTGGCCGGCGCATGTTTTTAAATTCCTTTAAATGAGTCATCTCGCCGTCCTATCCCAGCATCCATGATTCATTCACGTAGCAGAGCTCATCTCCGTGCAGGATGAGGCCTCGTTAGCCGTTGTGCTGAAGAAGCTTTTATAAGAAGTCCTCGTTGCAGGGATGGTTATGTCATTATTGTCTCCTAACAAGCTGGTGGGGTCCCAACCTTCTTAACCTTTCTACTTCCAGGACTGACCTCTCCAAAGGTTCACAGCTTTCCTTTAGACGATGTCCACAACCACCTTCAGACCCTTCCATCGGCCCTTTCCAATCCCCAACCTTCAGCCAGGTGCAATCAGTCACAGGCAGAGCTAAACTAGGATCAAAGGAGCAAAATAATGTTTGCTGGATCAATTTTCTTTCCACTGTAAAACAAAGCACGTATGAACCGTAGATCCAGTAGACAGACCATAGCCAGGCTGGCCATTCCTTAACACGGGGATTACATTCTCACCGCTTACATCCCTCTCCTCCTTGCCGCGTGTTCTCAGAAATGTTCTCTTTACCTTTCTGGATGGGTCTATGATCCCTGGTTCTTTTTCCTATGGTACATGTTAATTGAGAGGGTTGCAATTACGTGATATAGCAGCTGATACCTGATAACAGAATAAAGGTTATCTCTTTTTGCATGGGTATGGTAAGTGAGAAGAAATTAGCAGAGGTGCAAAATCTGGGCCTTATCTTGCACTGCCATAATAGGGAGAGAATTGGGGATTCCACACACAGCAGCTAATCCCTAAATACATAACCTACAATCATCACAATATCTTATCTTTCTCAGATGTTGTTTGGGAAACGGAGAGTCCAGTGTATTTTGCTAGAAGAGCTATTCAGACTTTGTTAACGTGCTAAAAGTCCTTGATACACTTTACCTAGGATGTAGAAGCAAAAAGGCAAAAGTAGAGGGGTATTTTCTGTCACAAGAGTAGTGAGTTTGTGGGGAAGAAAGGATTTGTGAGCCTTAAAAATGAAGAGGGATTTACACTAGTAAATACCAGCTGTTCTTGTGCTATGAACAATTTAGGGTAGAGACGTGCATTGTTATTATTTTGTACCAAGCCCAAGACAATGGGGTTCTGGTCTATGATTAGAGAGCATAGATACCATCACAAGTTTTTTGTCTTGAGTGGACTGAAGAGCCATGATTTTTTCCTCCTAAATGTGGTATCAGATCCCAAATCTGGTTATGTTTTCTTTTCCATGATTCTGGTTGGAGAAGTATCCCTATAAGAGTCTTTATGATTCACTGAGTGTGACCACTATCACCGTCACACTGAGACATTGGGTCATCTCCAATGTCTATTTTTCAAACTGTTTTTACATTTCTTGTTGGAGGTGCCTCCAATTTAGGACTCATTTCCCTTCCAAACCTAGATTCTGTGAATCATGGACTAACAAATTAAAACCAATGGTTTTTTGATTCTGCACCTGTATTGGCAATGTCTTGTTAGTATTTCACTTTCTAGTCACAGAGATAATTTATTGTATGTATAAAATGCATGTGATTTGCAAAAATATCCCCAGCTGAGGAAAACACGCTGGCACGAGATAGCCAGTTTTGACGGTTCCGTAGTTCCAGCTCCCAAATGTTCTTTGCAGTCTGGATTCACACCTTCAAGCTGGGCCAGTTGAGTTTGCTTGGGAACTCACTGTGTGCTGAAATCTTCTGACAATTTATGTTCTCATCAGCTAGCTGATTTATGAAGATTAGCTGGACACCTTGTGGTTTTGATGTCTACAAGGGCTGGCCACGTTGCCCCAGTGCCTCCGTCGAGGCAGCCAGCTCAGGGGCAGTTCCCATGTGGTTCCGTTTCTAATTGCAACAGTCATATTGTCTTTTCCACCATCCTTCACATGGTTAGATGTAATCACCAAGGGCTACATGCTAAAACAGCATACCAGAACCTGTTTCGGTACATGTGTGAAATTCTCTGAACAGCTTTGTCCCTAAACACAAACTTATCCCTCTGGAATACAAAGTGCAGAGTCTAAAACTAACCCCAAAAGAAGGAATAAAGATAAATAGCAAAGGCTAACAATTCTGCCAGGCCATCTGTATTTTGTAAGGTCTTTTCAAATTATGTTGACCTTTTGTTTTTCCCATCTTTCTTCCACCTTGTCCAAAAAGGTCATGGCAGGATGGAGAACCAAACCAAGTGAATGAGGTTAATTTAGTCTGTAAATTAAATGAAAATTTAACACTGGTTTGTGTAGAATTCAGATTCAATACAAAGCATATCCACATCTGGTGCAATCCCAATCCACTAAAACAGATGGTCCACAGGGATTCCGTCAAGAAGAACATGAGCAATCAATTTAGAGGTGAATTCTGGTACAGAAAGTCAAACTGAACAAATTGGATAGGTGAAATGGAAAAGGGAATTGTAGGCAAACAATTATCACCAAACAAGTAATGTTTGGACTTATTTTTTGATTGGAATTGTTGGGTTTGGGTTCAATGTCTCACAAATAAGTTTAGAAGAGTTATGCAAAGCATGAGAATTGCTCACAGGAGCCACCCACAGGAAAAGGGGTCATATAGTGGAGACATCTATGAATATACCTGTCCGTATCCTAAAATAGTACTTAGGTATGTGAGGCATGAAAAGAGCCTGAATGGGAACCTCAAGCTACAAGAGTTCAACCACTTCAAATGTGGGTCAGCACTGGAATCGTTTCTGGCAGCTGTGCACAGCACTGCAGACATGCACGGTGCTTTGTGCTGCTGAGGTCTCACTCTGCACCAGCGGACTCCTCTTTGCCCAGGATATTTGCGTGGTTTTAGCCCCAGAGTTTCCATGTGAGAAAGCTCATGTGAGAAAACTCATGGGAGGCTGGTTCTTCAAAATGTTAACTTAAGCCTTTCTTCCACCCCAACAAAAAAAACCAAAAAAACCCAAACAAACCAAAAAAAAAAAAAAAAAAAAGAAAAAGAAGCCAAAAGTACCTAGAGCCAGCAAAGAGGACCTGCTCCAATATGACAGAGGTAAAGTTGAGGCCTACGTCATCATCCACTGGAAAAGACACAGCGGCTGGTGTCTTTGCCAGCTTATATAAAGCAGCCTAAACATTAAGGTTCTCATGTAAGAAATAAAGAGA
This sequence comes from Phoenicopterus ruber ruber, assembly GCA_009819775.1. NCBI lineage: Eukaryota > Metazoa > Chordata > Aves > Phoenicopteriformes > Phoenicopteridae > Phoenicopterus > Phoenicopterus ruber. Next base: position 2,573,823 of record CM020219.1, read on the forward strand.
CCTGGTATAATGTCTTTGTGAACTATGAACTGTCGGCTTTCCTTTCCCTTCCCTACACTCCTTCCACCTTCCAGGAGACAGTCGGTCACTAAGCTTCAGATGAATTTGAGTGGAAGACCTTCTCTGTCTCCTGCTGTGTAGACAGTACAGGGATGTTGACTGTGAAACTGAGTTCTTGTTCCTAACCCTCCTTCACTTACCCATTTTACATTAAATAATCATTGCATAAAATTCAGAAATGCTGAAGGAGGCAGGATCCAGAGTCCCGGTGTCCCTGTCCCTAGACAGACCTGCAGCATTACGCTCGCTGCTCTTTGGCTTCTCCTTCTCTTCCTCTCCCATGAATCTTGCTTTCTTTTCTGCACTGTGGCACAACTTCAACACATGGGATTTGGGCCATTCTGCTGTGTTTCTGGTTCTTGCAGGCTCAGGCTGGGGCCATCTGGGTATTGCACCAAGGCAGATTTGCTGTAGCTGGAGAGTTTTCCAAATGCAAAGAGGAATCCCAGGCGAATTTAAGATGCACAGAGGTTTTTTGGACTGTATGCTTGAGTTAAGAAACCAAAATCAATTTAAATCATTGTTCAGGAAACTGTGACCCTTGGTTTGGTCTCAGTCATGATTCACGAGGGTCTTACTGGAAGCAGCCTCTGGACAGTGATGCATAGTCATCCGTCACAGCCACTGTCACTTTACACGGACAGTTATAGCAAAGCTTTGACATATTGTCTTCTCTCTCCTGGGGTAGAGCAAGACAGGGAGTGAGGGACCAAAAGAAGCTTTAAATGCATATCCCAAAACCGGACGTTTGGGTATGAACTTGCCTTGCTCCATAGGCAAAAGGCTTTATTTGTGTTTGCTGTTCCCCATACCCATTATTTTTCACATACATTTTTGGTCTAAGGCCAGTAGCTTCCTGGTTAGTCTTTTAACCCACAAAATTTAATTAGGAGAGCCAATCATCAGGGGTTCCTGGGACATCTGGACTTTACAAAATGAGATTGCTTCCTTAAATGTCTTGGTAGTGAGGAAGAATGCCTCATTTCTTGGGTGAAAGTTTTTGGCCTAAGATTTTCCTTTGCATTTGGCTGCAGGGAAGTGAGTTCAGCCAAGCTCTTCTTGCAGCACATCTCTGCCTGCCAGAGCAGCTTGCTGGGGCTGACGGAGTTGCATGCAATGAGGAGTGCTCTTGTGGCTGCTTGGCTCCTACACAGAAAGCACCCAAAGCAGTTGCCATCACCTCCTGGATGGCCCAGTTGGAACAGTATGCATTTTATTTCCAGTTTGAGACCAGAATCATAGGTGCTAAAAGCCATACTTCCCCCTGCCAGGGTCTGCTCAGGCAGTAAGGTCTAAAGGGAGTGGCCACAGGATTTCTTGAGGTCCTTTCCAATCCTTTTTTCTGTTATTCCCTCAGCATTTCTAAGAAAGGATGTTGCTCTCATCCTCTTACATATATGTCAGTCTGACTGACAGAAGAGTCTTTGATTTCTTCTTATCATGGAGAGGGAGAAAAGCCAGACCTAAAATTAAATTAAGTTATGCAGTGTTATGCAGCAATTCTCTGTCATTAGATGTCTAATTCTGTTCCTTTGGAATAAAAGTTGCGTTGCTACAGAAGCCTTGAATGTGATGGAAACTAAAGAAATCTTGCCGTTGGTCAAATCATTTTTAGCACAAGAGTTTGTTTCTTTGGCAGGAGCGGGGGAAGAAGCGGCTCTGCTAAATAAAGCCACAAGGTGTAGCGCTGGGACGAACAGAAAGATGTGAGATGTCATCCCACCTCCGTGTGCAGCTTCCCACAGAGCGCTGATGCGGAGCCAAAGGGGCCATCGGGACCGTACAGTCTCGGCTTTTGTGGAACACAGGCTGCAGGACTTCCCTGAAGTAATTCCATTTTGAATTAAAGCACAGCATTTACAAAATAATTATCCAGTCCTGATTTAAAATTGCCGACGACAGAGGAACCACAACATCCTCCGAGGGGCTGCTCCAGTGGTTAATTACCTTCATTATTACCAACGTTCGCCTTATTTCTACCCTGAAATTTGCTCTGAGCTGTATCCACTGGAGTGCCTCCCACCTTCAGTTTTTGGATGGAGTAGCCCATTAGTAGCTTTTGTTCCACTTGTAGAGGACCCGTTTCTTTTACTATTTTTCACTGAAACAGCTTTAACTCCGTGAGTTTCCAGCCAGAGATACATATTCAAGCCTTCTCTAGGGCTCTTTCCCATTTATCAATGTTGTGAATTTGCAGACTGTAGAGCAGGATGCAGCAATCCGGAAAAGCCTCTCCTCCTGCACGCTTGTACTTCCAGACATATTCTGCTGACACCATGATTTGATTTTTTTTTTAATTTGTTTTTTATTTGCAGTTTTCCCTCTGTGTAACTCAGTTTCTTTGCCCTGGAATGAAATGCTGGTCTGACTGAGGAAACGTGACTTTCCTCTGGTTTCAACAGATCGCAATTCAACCTGGTTTAGACAAGTGGGGAAAGGATGAATGCCAGGGATTAGAGTCAGTCTGGTCCTTACACCCAACATAATCCCCTCTTCCTATTGAAGCTCTGTGTAAAATGCCTTTCAGACCAACCGCGCATACACAGAGATGGCAAAGACAGAGAGAGAACAGGCAAATCTACGTCTGCTATGACTATGGATCATTGGAGAAGTGTCTTAATTCTTTACATCCACATCTAATTGATGAAAGTCATTCCAAGAAGATTTAAAAATTGTTTGCCAATTACTGTTGAGAATCCAAAACATTTTTAAATACCTTTTAGAGAGTCTATGCATAAGTTATCAGACCTGCAAGGCAAATTTGTACATTATTTAAAACTTATATCTTCTGAGAGCTAATAAATAACTGATATATTATATGATCCTTCCAGGCAGCCTTGTGCCCCTTGTCATAAGAGGCATCTCCCTTGCCAGCAGAGACCTCGAGCAGGAAGGACGTGTCACACTGCTGGCGTTTTTCAAGTGACAGAACATCTTTTCATGCCTGATAAGGTAGGAGAAACACCTGAAACTCTATTAAATATTTGATATCCCTCTTGCCGCAGCATGGTGCAGAGCACCAAGCTTGACTCTAAAACAGTCCAGTTCAGGAGAGTGGGGAGGAACAAGGGGAAATATAAAGAAACATTATGAGCCAAAGAGTGGCTCTTTCTTCAAAAATCCCACACCCACAAACATCTATGTGGCTGCACACGTATGTAAGAAACATCTCCATCAGGGCAAGGGTGTCCTGCCAGAGCATTTCACACTGCTCACAGCCAAGCGAAAAAAAGCCCTAAATAACAAGTGAGGGAATACTTACAAATCCTCCCTCCCCTCGTGCCACAGACGTGGGGTTGTCAGCGTCCCCTTCGCCTTCCTCCTCTGCAGACACACATGCTTCTCCTGCTGGCAGCCTTCAACATCCCGCACATCTCAAGCACCTATGCCATGCCATGCTGTGCTGTCCCATCCTGTCCTGTCCCGTCCCATCCCATCCCATCCTGTCCCATCCCATCCTGTCTCATTTAATCCTATCCCATCCCATCCCATCCCATCTCATCCCATCTCATCCCATCTCATTTAATCCTATCCCATCCCATCCCTATCCTCAGTGTCCCAACATCTGCACAGCGGGCCATGGGGCTGTCCAGCACTTGGGATCTGCTGGACTGCCATGAGAAAGGAGAAGGGCTGTGTACAATGCTTCATCCACTGTCAACAGCCACCCATCTGGTTCCTCGCCAGGGCCCCCCGCTTCTGCTGGGCCCTGGGGTAAGGTGTGCCAAGGAGGTGTCCAACACCCCTCCCCGAGCACAGGCCACAGAGGACACATATCCTGGTCCTTGGGAGGCCATGGGAGGGACTCACAGAAAACGATGCCTGTGAGGTCCCACCACAGCTGTGGGGCCAGATGTAGACTGGTGACCCAGTGCCTCCCACAGCCCCGTCAGGGTGCCAGGCACCGCACCGCAACGCAGCCGCAGTGCGTGGGGACAGCAGCAGGCAAGAGCCCTAAACAGGCAATATGGAACAGTGTTAAAAAATTGTGAAATATGACAGGTACAGGGGGAAAAGGGAGGGGATTCAGGGAGGAAGAGAGAAGTGACAAGAGCAAAGGAATCTCTAATAAAAATACGACGCTTGTAGTAGGCATTCAGTACGTAAATTAAAACACATGATCTGACATAACCACAGCCGTAAGGACTTCTAAAAGACTTGTCACAAGAAAGGGAGTTCCACCTCATGGAAGGCAAAGGGCTTTGAAAATTCAGGCTTCGGACTGTACTAAATCCATGTTAATGTCAGAGCCCATAATTTGAAGACAGAAGGATCAGTGGGGAAACAAACCTACCTGACTCTCAAGCCGATGGAGCTGGTCAAGCAAACACCAAAGGATGGGGGGGTTGTGCAGTGCCTCCAGGTGATGGTTTTACCCAGCTTCAGCGTGGAAGGATAAATTCCTGGATGGACAAAGAGCGAAACCGGAAGCTTCTAGTGACTTTATTACAGTCCTTGGTAAACCGGAGGCAGACTACTCTGGCCCAGCAATTGGGATTATTCCATTATAAATTGCAGCTCTCTCTACTTTCTGGTGTCATATCCCAGGTGATGCATGAATGGATTTCTATCATGTTGGACTAGATGACCTTTAAAGGTCCCTTCCAACCCAAACTATTCTATGATTCTGTGTTCCCCCCATTGGTGATGACCTTGCTGTGTTGCTGTATCATATTGAAGACCCTCCCTGGAATTCATGAAGGTCTTCCAAAATCTCTTTTTATATTCCACATTTAACAATTAACGAGTTAATTGTGGCTTCCACTAGAATTCATCTCAATAATGTTTAGTAACAAGTCAAGGTTTGTGGGAAGAATACAGTTGGGTTGTTTTGGGGTTTTTTAATAAACCTTTTGATAAGGAGGGAAAAAAGAGAAGCTTTGAGGCATACCAGCCCTTCTTCATGTCTGAACTAGAAGCATAATTTTCAAAGCTAAATGCAGGTTAAGAGCAATTGGTCTGAATTGGACTAGATACGTTGACAGCAGCCCTGACTTGAGGCAGGCAGCCTCGCTGAGCAGACCAGCAACTCATCGATGTGAAAGTATTAATGGAGTTTTAGCCTTACAAAGAGGCTGAAAGCAGAAGCAAATGCTGTGTGATCCAGCATTCACATCTGGTGGGATGTACCATTAATTAAATGATCTATGTCTTCATTCAATCCGTGCTTGACTTGAATGGATTTCAGTGGGACTCTTTCTGTACTTAAAAGAAGGCAGAAGCTTAAGTGTTTAGTTAGATTAGGGCTGTGGCTGTTTAGAAAAACAAAGATTTAGGTCTCAGCGTAAAAGAAAATTTTTAAAAAATTAAACTACTTAAGCACATGTTCAATTCCCAGATCAGACCTTGACATTTACTGGTTGGTGCATAGGACACAACCAGTGCTGAGTTTCTAGTTGCAAATATCAAAATAGTCGTAAAGGCAGAACAGTGAGAGCGATAACCTTTTCCAGGGTAAGTGTAGATGCTCTGCTTGCCTTCGTTCTCCCAGTGCCCTATGACGCAGTATAATTTAGAGGATTATGGGATAATCATTATGGGACCTTCTTCTGATGAAATAAAAAAACAAAGGCAAATCTACTTCTCACCTCAACAACCTTAATTGTGTATGAATACGTGCCGGTGTGACTATTTGCCTTTTTCCAATATCCATTTCTCAATCAACTTCTTCTCTTTCAGGTCACAAAATGCGCGTGATGATACTCGGGCCATTCTGGGGTCAGAACGGAGACCACACCTGATATTAAATGATGGAAATCCATCGTCTACTGGGTTTATTCTCTTCCCTAAATGGCTACTTCTGAGACCTGGGGATCGCTATAATTTCAGGGTTAGTGTTTCAGCGACCTTTTCAAGAAATATCTTGATAGTAGGAAAGTGTTCGTGTCTACCTTTCCCATACTCCCCACCCGTCATGTTAGCACAGTTATTACAGGGGCATGGACATGGGCCCTGACCTCTGAGCCCCTGGAGGGAAAGGCTCACAAACATTTAACAAGGTAAAAAGACATCAAAGGGGCAGGTCAGCACTTCAGACAGAGTAGTAAGGAGAAAGTTATATGTCAGCGACTTTAATCCAGGCTTGTATGGTGTATGTGGTCACCCATTTTCCCCCTTTCATATATGTTATCATAGAATCATAGAATCATAGAATTGTTCTGGTTGGAAGAGACCTCCAAGATCATCGGGTCCAACCATTAACCTATCACTACCAAGTCCCCCACTAAATCATATCCCTTAGGGCCTCATCTAAACATCTTTTGAATACCTCCAGGGATGGGGACTCCACCACTGCCCTGGGCAGCCTGTGCCAGGGCCTGATAGCTCTTTTGGGGAAGAAATGGTTCCCAATAGCCAACCTAAACCTCCCCTGGCACAGCTTGAGGCCGTTTCCCCTTGTCCTGTCGCCTGTTCCTTGGGAGAAGAGACCGACCCCCCCTGGCTCCAACCTCCTTTCAGGGAGTTGCAGAGAGCGAGAAGGTCTCCCCTCAGCCTCCTTTTCTCCAGACTAAGCATCCCCAGTTCCCTCAGCTGCTCCTCATAGGACTTGTGTTCTAGACCCTTCACCCTTATAAGTGCTTTCACCCAGGGATAAGCTATTGCACACGCATTCACATTAAATCTGCATGGACACATACCCCCAAGCAGCTGGTAAATGGTACCTTCTTTGTGCCTCAAAACCCTAAATATCTTGCAATATTTAGATTAATTTTTCTTGCAGTCTCCTTTAGGGAGGGCAGAACAGCACCCTCAGGCACAGGGGCACAAACTTCTGCTGTCTCACCTGACGCCGGTGCTGATGCAACGAAAGGATTCAGGATCCCGCAAATCGTCGTCCAGCTCACCTCCCAACCCATGCAGGGTTTGCTCCCTTATACCTGAGTACATCAAACCATCCCTACAAAAGACAGATCCCTGAAAGCGAGGCAATCTGTGCTTTATGCAGAAAATTACATTACAGAACCCACCCATTCACCAGGACCCTTTTTTTTCAAATGTTTCCATAGCTACCCTAAGATGGAGGCCCATAAAAGTGACAGTGCCTTTAATCAATCAAAATCAAAAGATCCCTTGAGGACTTAATTATATATTTAGGCTGAATGAACGCGTCGTTTTTAGATTATCTTCCCTAGTGCTGTCACTTGGAATAGCCTGCATCTCCAAACGTCGTTCTCAGACTGAAGTGATGCTCGGGAGGCAGAAGGAGACGATGCTGTCGTAGCACCGTCCTTCAGCAAAGCCTTGGTAGTACAGTGTCCTCCTGCCCCACAGGCTGGCCCGGCAATAGAAGAGCCAGCCCAGACACATCTGAAGGGCAAGTTAATGTAAAGGGTCTGTGTACTCATTCTCCTAAACACAAATAAACTGAATATTTGACCCAACCCATCGGAAGAGAAATGACCAGACAGATGGTCTGGTCACACATATAGACAATTAATATAGTGATAATGCTTTACTCATCAGTGGTAGAGAACTATGTTCTTAGGAAAAAGGGATGGATTCCCAGTAAAGTGAATTCTTGGTAAATGGATATATATAAAGACCGATTTTTTCTCAGGATTAGTTCAGATCTGTGTAAGTGTATACAGCTCCGTGAACTTTGACAAAGTGCAAGGTTGGTCTCTGCAGAGAGCAAGCACCCAGGGTGCTTCTGACCCTGCAAATCACTGTTCTCAAAATTCAGTGTACACCTAAAGCGAGCATAGCTTTGCTTCGGCCCGGAGCCTGGAACGGGTAGGAAGGAGCATAAATAGGGAGCCTGGCCAGGAGAGAAGAATGGATGGGGAAAGGGAAATTTTACAAATCCGACGCAGATTTATTTAGATTATAAAAAGCTGAAACTTTGTCTAAAAACTAGGTGTTCCAATTTGCTACATTTTAGAGACAGTATCAAGATAGAATGCAATTTAAGTCATTTCATTTTATTGAGTCTGTAGAGTACTAGTTTATTAATTTGAAGACGAGGTTGATTTCAGGTCTACTTTCAATCCTCTTTCCTCACACCAGGACACTGTTGTTCTCAACCAATCAACAGTTTATTCATTCCTCTAGAACTACACGCGTATATAATCAACCTTTCATCAGGAAAAAATTACATTCTGAAATATTTTCAGTGAATACGAAAATTGAAAAAAAAAAGATTCTCCATAGGCTTCTTCAAACCTGAAGTTGGCTCCAAGAAGTTCTGGTCTGGTTTAACCACCAGCTCCTCCTGAAGTTAGCAGAAAGAGATCAGCATCCACATGGGGCAGTTCATTCCAGTTTAGGATAAATGCCGTAAATAGGTGGGATGAATCATCTTTGAGCAGTGTCTGTTTTGTTCCATTCTCTATAAAGGAAAACTAAATGACAATTTAAAATAGATGTCTGGCTTGTAGGCAGCTAAAATTGCATGAGATGCTTCTTTTTTTATTGGTGTGTGTGGGTTTTGTTGTTTTGTTTTGTTTTATCTGATCTTAAATAAGACCAAAATTATCACAATAATTTATTTGGGGGAAAGGATTAATTTTTGTGGGGAAGAACATCCTTAGGATGTCCCAGAGCCTGGGAGATCTTGGTGCAAATCCCTGCCTTATAGTAAGTAGAGACTAGATTTGAAAATGAGCTTAGCTCTAATTAGACATCTAATTATTAGCTAGAGGTGCTTTTCAAGACAAACAGTCATTTTTGTTGAGCTTGCTTCGGACTGTGTGAAATACTTAATAAGTGGTCACCAGGACAAAGAAAGTGAGCAAGACCGCTCTCCAAGCTGAGGGTTTAAATGTTGCTCCCTGAAGGGACGTCCCGTGCTTATTTTAATGGATTAGAAGGATTTAATGTCAACTGAATGAGACTATTCCTGCTCACACAAATATCATGTAGAAGGACAGCTCATGAGCTTTCCTGGGGAATATGGGACCAGTTTCTGACAGACAGGAGAGGAACCACCCAGGATCTCCAGTACTGGGCTGTGGGTGAAGTCAATGCCTTACCACCAACTCCTTTCTGAGCAAGTCTCCGTGTTTCTCCTCTTCTTACGTTTTGGGACAAAGAAAGCACAAAGTTTTTAGATTCCACTTCAAGAAATAAAGGAGAAAAATCTATTTGGTCCCCAAATCCTTTTGATTCCTCTTTCTCAGTTTCACTGCTAGAAGTAGAAACTCCAGAAGTACATGCAGTGGGGACAGCAGTGATGTCCCACTCAGCGTGCCCGTGGACACCATGAGCGCAGAGACGCCAGCTTCTGACATGAAAACTCATCCTCCCTCCAGACCTCTGTGGGTGACCCTGGCAAGGGGACGCCCCACCGGTGACAGTCTCCCTCCGTTAGAGGAACTCAGCCACACACCTCCTTTCCGTGCAGCGGCCACCTCCCCGCGCCCGGGGCTGACGGTGGGGCTGGGAAGCAGTTCACAGCTCTTTGACGAACTGCAGCACGCGTGACCGTGACCTTGGGAACCCTTGGTGGCCCAGGGGTGCCCAGGCTCTGCAGCTGTGCCGGCGTGTCCCGAGCGCCTGCGGCGATCCGCGCCCTCCCGCACCCTCCCGTGCCCTCCCGCGCTCTCCCGCCGCAGCTCGAATCCAGCAGATGGCGACAGGATATAAAGCATTTTGCTAATTCTACCATGAATTGGCGGGTTTTTATGTTTAATTCATTTTGCCATTCCCCCCTCTTAAATAAATTTATTTTCATATTTCGAAGTCATGGCTGGATTCATTTTCATTTATCTTTCGGCGTTCTCTTTTGCTTCTCATGCCGTACAATTCGCTTCACGTTGAGAATCACAGCCAACCTGTTATCGCTTGTGCAAGTTTGGAGGAACTACTCCAGGTGCTCCTTGATTCCGCAGTCATCTAATGCCCGAGGACAAGGGATGCCATCAATATCATCGCTTTGGGATTTTTGATCCACCTGGTTGCACTTCTAAGTCTATGTCCTGACCTCTCAGATCTGCAATTGATTTTCATGACCTCCTGTAAGATTGCTACAGCCGTACGGAAGGTCAGCCACCACATTGTTAGGGCTCAGGACGGAACAGGAGGCATTCTCTTGAAAAGGTAATTTTTTTCACCTTAGGCACATAAGAAATGCTGTTTAGCTATGAGCAATGAGAGCCTTCAAGTCTGAAAGCTGACTGCCTATAGAATGGGAAAATGGGGAAAATCTAGCAAATCTGGATTTTGTAGATCCCGGGGAACTTTCCAGTCTGGAATTACAATGTATTAAAATAGCGATGCAATCCCACACCTGCAGTCCCTAATTCCCTTCAAGGATATCTATCCAAGCGCAAGTCATGGGCATCCCAGTCTGAGTTATTTGGAAGGCACTCTCAAGAAATATAGTTTTTGATACAGCTTGCTTAAGTGTCTTTAGTCGACGTACCTCTTGAGTTGGGATACGCACGTTTTCTGCCGTCGTCTCTATCTTGTTTAGGATGAAGCATCATCAGAAACAGGCGCTGAGGTGATTTCTAAAATCCTGGTTGTCATGGAGACGGGAACAGGCTGACTGCCTCCTGGTTGCCGAAGGAGAGAGTGGGCTTCAGCACCTTCTCGCCAAGAGATATTCCGAAGACTTTTGACATCTGCAAGTCTGACACAGAAACTCTTCTTTATCACGGAGGGCAGTTAAACCATAACTCTCTGAGGCACTTGCTGTAGTAACGCAAAAGCAGTTAAAAAAGTGAAAGAATATTTCTTACCTTTTACTCAGCACTCTTGACCAGTTTGATTACTTCAGAGGAAAAGATAACCCCACACGTGTTTATCCTCTTCATAACAAAGGTCTAGCCGAGACAGCGGTAATGGCCTTCGTTAGGTACCCTGTGTTCCTCGGGGTAACACAAAGAATCAAAGAGCATGTCCATGTAAAATCCTAAAACTCCTCCCTTTACAGGAAAGGCCACCTCACATGTTTCAGAAAATGCTAATGAAAGCAGCCAGTAGCCAAATCTCCTGAGCACAGAAGGGTGTGTCAGGACATTAGCCAGTTAATTGTGGTAATTGATAAGTACAATTTTTCCCACCATTAATAGAGACAGTACCCAGAAAGATTTATTGATTCATTTTTTTTCTTCAAAAGCAGGTGAGGGATCTTATGGAAAGCTTCATTGAAAACTTATTCACCATGTGGAAGCAGAACAGCGATTTTACTTTCTCCTAAGTAGAAAAAAATAATCCTTACTTCTCATTTTCCAACACTGCTTTGCAATGCACGGCCTTGGGTGGCACAAGCCTCTGCATAGTAGAGCCACCCACCCAGCGGCAGTCTAACAGCTCCCGTGGTAGGACACGTGCCCATCTCCGGTGCCTTGTGACTCAGGATTTGGGGGAATATGGCCTTAGGCAAAAATTAGCACCTCAAATGGACCTGCCTGAGCAGTCAAGGTGCAACTTTCTGATAGAATCTTGCGCTGCACTTGAACGTGTGACAAGCTGGCAGAGCCACTGGTCTATGTGGGCCAATCCTTCAAGTGCCCTGTGTCAATCCTAGCAGACAGCAGTGCTTGTTGGCACTGCCCATGCGAGTGCGAGCCCTGGAATGCTACCTGAGAAGTTTTGGTGCTACCATGAATCCTCTTTCTTTGATCAAATGCAAAAGAAACTGCTCACGCCTTCCGCAGCAGCCAGGAAGACCCATACTTTAACAACTCAAAGCAACCTACACTTTGCTAACTGAAAGCAACCCATATTTTAACACATCAAAATAACCCATACTTTAAGAAAGCAACCCCTAAACAAATGCGCAATTATTCCATACGGATGAAACGATGTGCACTGAACACCAGGCACCTACTGACAAATTACTGTGCTAGTTGCAGCGTAGCAGGAGCCTCTTTGCCGTAGCGGCTGTGCTGAGCCAGCTGCTGAACCACTTGAGCCTTAACCGCACTCAGTTATTATCCCCAAACCTTTGTTTCCCAGCCAAGATCCCACTCTCCTCTCCCTCCTACCATCATTATTATTAGTGACTCATCCTAGGAAAGACTGAACCTTCCTGGCTGACGTTGAGAGCCTCAGCTGCAAGGGCCAAGCGAACTTACGTGCAAGAACTCAAGGCAGATTAGAAATATCGCACAGGTGAAGCCAGCCAAAGAGACGTAAGGAGGAAGAGAGAGAGTTTAAATGTGCTGCAATTTGAAACGCAGATCAACGAATTCTCTGGGTGGTTTACAGATCGCAGCTCTCGGAGGGGGGCTGTTGGCCTGACAGGTGCGTGCTGAGGTTTAGACGACATTTTTCTGATGCAGCCAGCTTTTCTGACTTTGACTGCTAATGGCATGTTGCATTTGGCATGAAGCCTCTTCTGTTGCCTGGGCTGAAGCACCTCTGCGTGAACACCTCTGCTGCTGCATCAGCCTCCTCTGGGAAGTTCCTTGACCTAGAGAGGAGAGGAGTTTCTCTGCTAATTTCAGAGAAAAAGTTTTTCCTTGAGAAACAGGATCTCACATTTCCAAAAGTTTGGAATTCGTAGTGGAAAAGAGATGCTTTCCATTCACAAGACTGAGTTAATGCAACTATTTCCCTGCAGAAAAGCGCAGATTGATATACTAGAGAAATTAAAGGAACAATAAACGTGGAACAAAAGCAGATGGAGAAACGGTTGAAGTGATTAATTGTGAATCAAGGAGTGGCAATTCATTTGTGCGTGTAATCTGCAATTTGCATAATCCTATACTGAAAGCCAAATTGTTCAGCCATTATGCATATTCATGCTTGATTCTGGCAGACTCGACTTCTTCAGGGTCTGAGCACCTGCTTATGAGATTTTACTGAGCAGGGGTGGGAAAATTCATGCGCCTAAAGTTAAGCACGTCATTTGCTGAAAGAACAGTTATTTGTGGTGGTGTTTGGAGGAAGATGGCATCTGACCTGACCATCTAGATGGTAAATCAGGTGAGTGTAAGTCCCGCTTTCTCCCTTCTAGTAGCAGAACCTGTCCCAAGTAGATGGGTGAGGTTGGGAGGCTGAGAGAAGAAAGTCTTCATTCTTTTCCCTAAGGCACAGTCAAGCAGTGCTGTGCTTTGGGGGGGAAAAAACAAACCAAAACAAAAAAAAACCCAAACCAAACCAAACAGAACCAAAAAACCCCAACAAACTGGCGTGAGATAGGAATACGTTTCTTATATCAAAACCTCAGTCCATCCTGCAAGTCCTCTCTCAGACATGAATTATCAGCCTTTGAAAAAGCACTTTTGACTTTAAAGAAGTAAGCTGAGTTGGAACCAGTATTTGAGCTTAAAAACGGGTTTCGTCGAGGAACCAAACTGCAGTCCCTGGTTTTGTCATTGCTATTCAGTGCAATTAGGAAAAAAATGATAGAGAACAGTTCAGTTGCTGTGCTGGAAAGCAGGATATTATGGGAATGGTGGAACATGTTAAGGGCAGGTTTGTACCCAGACTGGGCTAAAAATAAGTCCTATTGTTTATCCCTTGAAGGACTATTTTAACACACTATATTCAAGTAAAACATAACAACAAAACCAAAAATCCACTTATTTTTCAATAAAACAATCACTTGCTAACCAGTTTTTAGAAAGAACAGACACCATCGCCAGGGAGAAATGTACTGAAGTGCCTTTGCTTCAGTTCTTGACGGACTCTTTTTCTAACGGGAATTAAGATTCCGTGAGACGGCTGAAGCAGCATGTGGAAAACAAAAATCCTGTTGTGTGGTCCTGGATCAACCATCCAGCCTAGGATAACCCTAACTGTTGATTAGTTTGTGTGTGTGTGTAGTTATTGTTGACAATATCAGTCACTGCACTATTGAACACTATTTCTTAACATGACTGAGATGTGCAGAACAGTATTTAGTGGGACTTTTGACAGGTTGAGCACCTGTGAAATTCCCAGTGAGCTCCTGTCTTCAAATACCTGAAAATATTCAACCCAGTGGTGCAACGGCTCAATTTTTTTGATTGTAGTATTCCTTTGTTTGTGGTTACTCTGAGGGCAAATGTTGTAGTAACGAGCAGTGAAATTCTGGTGTTACTTAATCTGAAATAATCAAGAATTACCACTGACTGTGTTGAGCAAAAATTGGGTCCAAAATACCAATCTGCACAATTAAGGGAACCTAAAGCCAAAGTCTGCTTCTTCCAGCCTTTTGGAAGGAAGCTGATGCCAATTTATTACAAGGAATGCTATAGATGCTATTTATTTGGAAGAGAGCTAATTTATTAGATAAGAGCTGGAAATTGTGTTATTGCCCACGAGTAGGTAGAGGGCTGGTACCGATGTGAAGCTGTTGCATGTGATTGTGTCTTGCATTTCACGTAGCCCAGAGGGAGCAGACATGACCCTTTCCTAATTCTCCGTTCAAATTTAATCCAGTAACCTGACCACACAGTTCATATCAGCGTATAACAGCCTCGTCTCTGTCTTGCAGCGTCACTGGTTGATGAAACTGTGCTCTGAGACCTTGGCTGATTTGAAGGACTCAGACTATCAATTTAGAGTTTGTAAGAGCCATGGAAAAAAATAGAATAAATTGTCCTATAGTTCATCTCCATGCCGATGCATAATTATTCCCTATGTATTCTCCATGATACATCGACTAGGCAGAGCTGTCATATCTTTTTTTCCCATTTATCTTGGGCACCTCCTCACCATTTCTCTTCTGCATCTTTTCCAGAGCCAACTTGTCAGAAAGTAGTTTCTGTCTATCCTGATGGTTCCCTGTACGGTGTCTGGTTGCTTAAACCTGTTCAGAGCAGATTTCTACTTCTTCTCCTTACAGCCCACCTTCACCTGTCAGTGGCTACAACTGTTCCTTTTTACATCCCTCCACCCATCCTGCAAAAAGATCCATAAAGTCATTTTGCTTTTCACTGGAAAATAAAGTAGAACGTCATGTATTGCCTGTGCTTGTACAAGAAGTTTGACAAAGCACCCTGGTGACAGAGTGATAAAAACTCTTCTCGGTTTCATATTTTCTCAAAGCCTTCTAAAACTAGGTTGCTAATGGAAAAGTTTCTAGAAAAGAGCCCAACAGAAGCCCAAAGAATATTTTTGTTGACACATACTTTGACCCAGCGATGACTTAGCCCTTCAGAGTGCTGCTTCTAGGAGTGGGTGATGCCCCTTGCAAAGAGCTGCAAAGCTTTGAAATCTGACATCGTTCCTTCAGGACAAGAAGCCATCTCATGCTGGGCTCCTCTGTAAGCTTTTGCTGGGGTGCGTTTTGTCAGGCAGGCGGCTTGACCCAAGGATGAGGCTGAGAAAGCCACGACTCCGGTGGGACACCAGCATGGTTTTGTGTAAAGCTGTAGTTGCTTTTCCTGTCCCAGACACCTCTCGAAGACTGGGATTGTGGGCGAGTGGGGTGCCAGGCTTTCCACGGCAAAAAACGTACATCTCCATTCATGCAGATACGTGCAGACTGACTCAGTTCTCTTATTTTTATTTTACCAAAAAAAGCACAATGGGAAAAGAAATGAAAGATGCCCCCAACCACTGTCCAGGTTTCTTCATCTCTTTGGCATTTCTTTTTGTCTCCAGGTAAATCTGAGGGTGATAGACTTGGAAACACAACAGGACCTAAGACAAATGGCAAGGTCCCTCACCATTACCCTCACTTTCCTCTTCCCTTCCAAAGACTTTTGTTTCGATCAGTTATAATAACAATACTAGTAGAAAAACCTGAAGAAAAATACTCCTGACTGATGCACAACCTTCACATCATTCCTGTCCCAGTAAAGAAAGCTGACAGTGTTGGGAGTTTTCATTAGCAATTATCGTTAACAAACCTCATCTCTCTTTGCGCCTTTGGAACAAACATTGATTATTTATCAGTGGTGGGTTTTGTTCACGAGCTTTGTCTTTCAAAACAGAAAAGAAAAAAAAAAAAAATCTTTTCTTTCGCTTTGCTTCTGTAGTTATCCACGGGCAGAAAGCTCCGTCTTTGAGACGGTCTGTGCTCTGACCTCTGGCTGCAATTCCTGCCAGGATGCTCTAATTAATCCCTTTCGGGAAGGCCCCTGGAGGGACAGCTAAAAGCAATAATCCCCGTAATACCCCCATTACATCAAAAGTGGGTGCAGCTGATTTGGCCGGCCCACCCTGCCCGCAGCGTGACCCGAGAACCTGGTGAGTGCCCAAGAACGGGGAGCGTTTCCCTGTGAACGGGGGAAACGTGACGGCTCGTTGCCAGCACGTCCCCGGGGAAGAAGGCTCACCTGGATGCGATGTACGGGAGGAAACAGGGTTATTTTGCACGGAAAAGGCGGCAGCTCCCGTGGCCGTACATCAGCACGGCCCGCGGGCGTCGGTGTCGTTATTCTCATTAGCGGCGCGAGCGGAGTCTTGCAGCCCTGCAAGGGGACAGCAGGGGACCCCCGGGGAGCCTCCCACAGCTCCGCTCTGCTCCCCGAAACACAAGGCTGATTTCACACTGGCTTCATGGCCCCAGCCAGCCCCGCACCTCCTGGCTGGAGCTGACCCCCCACCAGACAAGCAAGAGGCTCCATCCTATTTACTGCATTTCAAGGAAACTTTGTTTTAGCCCTGCCATAAAGCACCGATTTTTTAACTCCACCTGCACTCCCTGAGGTTCTCCCCAGGCCCTCTCCTCTGCTGCTCAGCCCAGCTGCCACCAAGGCGTCTCGCTACCCGGAGCTGGCCCTTCACAGGAAAGCACATCTTGAATTGCTCATAGTTTTATCTTTTTTCTTTAATCATATGGCAAAGAATGTTTCTGCTACCAGGCCACACCACCACATGGTGTGAGGGGGGCCAGAGTAAAAGCAGGGGAAGGACAGAATAATGATCCATCTTGCGATTTTACCTATTTCCCAGACTCATTCAAGTAGTTTGGATCAGTTTAAAGGAACAAAGTTTACCTTGTAACTTCTAACAGACTAATCAGGCCAATGAATTTTGCAGAACACATATGTATTTGTCTGAAATGTTTGTGAATTAGCTAATGGAGATTCTTCTAGCAGCATCTCTATTTATAAGACATTAGCAACACCGGACCGTGATCTTTTCAAAGTTATCTTTAGCAACATTGTGATTCTGGTGATGTTATAATGTTACTACAACATTAATCAATAGGACAAGTCGTATATTAAGCATATCATGAAGTTACTAATCAATTACTATTGCTTGAAATGCACATACGTATTATGTAGTTTATGGATTAAAATATCATGCTCACAGAGAAAAGGTAATGCTTTATGGATAAGAGATCCTTGACATCCGTGCTTTATCTTGTTTTCAAAGCCAGGAAGATCAGCTGTAAATAAAGGAACAGCATAGGATTTGGCTTTTGTTAGAAAATGTAATCCATGATTCCTAATAAAGGATTCTGAGCACCTATTCTGCCGATATACGGCATTTTCTGTAACGTTAATATTTCTATGAGGTTGTCAAAAGGATGAATCCCGTTAAAGAATTTCTATTTAGCTGGGTTTTGGATTTATCTAAATCTAGCTGTTGATAAGCCAGGTTGTTAAAACCAAATGGAATTAGGGAGCGTGCACTTAAATCCCCTCGGGCTGCCGAGAGACTCGAGCACGTCTCTGGTGTTTGTGGCGAAGGGTCTCCCTCCGCGCGAGGCGGCTGCAATCTCGGCAGCCCTTTCCCTCATCCTCTCCGGAACATGCTGGCACACGCTCTCAGGACACATTTAGGCAGAAAACAGCAAATTAGGAGCGTAGATGGATGCAAATTGCTGAATTCATGAGTAAGCCCAAAGAGAGGTGGGATTCAGCCTTGACGTCAGGTGTTTCCTCCTGGCTGTGCTGTGAATAAGGGCTGCTGAGGCTCAAGGTACTTAGGAGGAGATGTAGGTACCTCGTTTTCTGGTTTAGCTTTCCCTCCTCACACCAGGTACCTAAAATTAGGCTCTGCACTTGGGGGTCTGGGCTTTTTCATCAAATTATCTCGGCTCCCACCCTTTCTGCAGGCGGTCACTGCTTATGCAGTCCTTATTTTCCAGGTACCGGAGGGAGACCCTGGCGATTGGTTTGCAAATCTGCTGAGTCTTCACAGCTGAAGTCGGAGGGAATTGCACTTTGAATACAAAGTGCTAAATCCAGCAAAGCACCCTGAAATATCAGATCCGAGGTGTCCCAGCCTGGGTATCCAAAATCAGTGAATAACTGTAAATGTGATCTTATTGTGCCTCACTTCCCTGTCTGAAAACAAGGGTTAATAATTGCCTCTTATCGCACCGAGGTGGCAAGAAAATAGCCAGATTGAATTTGTGAACTGTTCAGCCGCTGTAGCAAGACGCATCCGAGAAAAAGCCTACAGGAAATTAATAATTCTGTCTTCAGAGCAAGGTTTGAAACGTGTGGAGCAAATCGAGCCTGGCTGACACACTGAGAAACAAGAGAAAACAAAATATAGAATATCTGCTCAGCTGGCGGAGAGCAGCCCACCCTGTGAGTGAAACGGAGAAAAATGTTGCGTGATTTTATGAGGACTCAGGTTGAGATGAACAGATGAAGACTGTCCCAAGGGGCCTGAGCCAGGACTTTTTTCGCAGCCTTAACATGACGAGCTCTATTTTGCAGCTTTAAAAAAACATTATTGAAATTTAGGGACAGTTGTGTGCATGTGAGTTGTGCCATATCTGCATCTCTCTTCTTTAGGGAGTCTTATCTACATCTCTCTTCTTTAGGGAGCCTATGGAGAGGGGGTTTGTCCCAGAGCAATTTGTGCTGTTCCAAGATCTCTGTCTAAAAGATGGATAACTCACCTGCAGAGCGGGGTGACTCCTTCTCCAGAGGTCCCCGACTCTCCCACTCATTATCAAGGGGGGTCAGATGATTAGCTGGGGAAAGAGATTTAATTTTTTTCAGCCAAGGTTATGGGAGATGAACCATAACCTACGTGGGTGTATAAATCATTTTTAATTTACTGTATGTGTCAATGTTTGGTGGGTATTTGAAGTAACTCATCAATGAACATTCTTATTCATAAGTATACTAGCAAGGTGAAAGCTTTGACTTCTAGACAGACATAAAAAATGATTTGATTGACGATTTGTGTGGTTTATAACAATGAATGCATTACTGATGTCAAAGGTAAGCAACGCAATCCATTCGAAATGTTTCCCAGCAGTGCTGAATACTTCAGACCTGGAAGGTTGTTTATGAAGTCGTGTATCCCTGAATGATGCCAGCAGCCAAGACAAATGGGCTTCGACAGCTGCCCAGAGGGAGAGAGATCCTCAAAAACTCCAATCCTCTCATTTCAATTGGAATTCTGGCAACAAAAGACCTTATTCCCTCCAGGCTACCGGTGCGCTTCCTTCTCGTAAACAAATGTTTTAATTCCCTTCCACGCAACTCCAAGTCTGATTTCTCAGTGTTTTGCATGTGGGTCCCTTTGTAATGAATAATCGAGACCTGCCGTTTAGTGTTTTAAGGTGTTGCAAAGCCCTTTACACATTTCATAGGAATGATCTCGATCCCTGTAAGGGGTTTTTCTTCCTGTTAGTGGAAAGCCACGCACTGGGATGACTTTCAGACACTGTTTAGGTCAGGGTAAATTTTGAAATGGAGCTTCAGTATCTGTTCTGAAGCCCTACGGAGGAAGAAGGCATTTTGCACAAGGCAAGGAGGGCAGCTTTTAAGGCTTTCTTCTCATCTTGTGTTAGTAAAAACTGCCGCAGCCCGAGTGCGCACAAGTGGGCTGGCAAAGTCTGGAGGAATAAGATTTCACAGTGACTGAGTCCTATTTGAGATTTCTGTAGATACACCAAGAAATCCATTCATCTAAGCTGATAATAAATAAAGTGTATTATACCGTTTCCTGATACCTCATCTGATTCATTACATAAGATTTTAATGATAGTGGTAAAGCCAATTTCTCCCTTCCTGACAGCACTTATGCAGAAACTGTGAAAATTATACACCAGTGATTTGATTCAGTTGTAAATCATGGGGCAATTTATCAATTTTTATTTTTCCCTTCAAAAAAGAGACTGAATACTTTCTCTCACCATTGCTAAACAGAAAAGCATATGCACGTCTCCAGTACATGAGAGAGCAAAAATCCCTCTCCTATGAAATACAGCTTCAGTGACGGATCCTCTCATCCAGCAGTTCCAGACCCTCCCAGCTGTGCTTTTTGAGGTTCTGTAACATCCTTGTGCTTCAAACATTAGAGCCAGCTGTAGCGATGCTCGCCGGGGGCTGCTGGAAGATGCAGGTCCCACCCTGGGCACCTGTTTGCAGCCCCCAGCTGCTCTTCGCAGCGTGATGGAGACGTGCAGACCTCACCCCTCGGGGCAAAGCTGTGTTCTCCGGTGCTTCCAGCTTCCAGTTTTATACTAAAGATTCATCACAGTCTGAGCTCTTGTACAGCCTTCTCTTAAACCAGCGCCTGGGAGCATGGAAGACTCGATAAGGAGCAGCTGTCCAGTAAATGCTGTTAAAAAATGAAACCGGAGTCTCCCAACACCTTCTCCCGTTGGGAACCTGCAGATCATACCGCCAAGGAGTGAAATTCCCCCCTTTAGGGACAGCAGCACACTAAAGGGTCTAAAATGCCCTTCCTGGGTGCAGAGACTGTTGAACTGGGTAACTTTTCTAGAGAGCTGGAGAGCCTGATGGCAAACAAGGATCCTCGTGCTGTGCAGAGTGAGCCTGGTGTCCGTGAAGGGCTGGCAGTCAGAGACTCCAAACCCTTTGCCTCAGAAAAGAAAGCCTCCAAAAGTCAATGTGCTGGTTAGATGATCAGGCAGGTGGGCTCCTTTTCATGGAGAGTCGTAGCAAAGTCACATCTGAAGCCTCCACGCAGGAGTGAAGGCTTTCAGAGGCATGTCTGGATGTCCACGCTTGCCGGCTGGGTGGGAAACAAACCTCCTCTGCCTGCATTGTCTTCACAATGCACCTACAAGGTTGTTCAAGAGAAACAATTCTAAATTTAGAAAGATTAAAAAAAAAAAAAAGATTGCATTTGCCGTTCGATTAGGAGCAGAGGAATAAAAGGCACCTCAGGGGTCATCAAGCCCACTTCTATCGTATTGCAAGTGACCACACAATATTGCTTGCTTCATAATTGTTCTTTAACTTCCCAAACATTGCCATTGAAGAGCAGCAATAAATACATCTCTCTGACTTCCTAAGGCTGTAGGATAATAGCCATAAATTGAACTTTTTTATTGGGAGTTTGGAAGTTATCAGTCTCTCAATGGGTTAGAGGTGTTTTGAATGCTTGTGTCAATGTTCATTCACAGACTATTCCTCTAGTTAAATCAAAGTCTCAGTCTCTTGGGATGCTCTTCCAAAATTTGGACCAAAAATCTAATGGAGTAGAGATTAGGAATGCAAATCCCTTTACATCCTCTTAAGCAATGCTACAGATCCCAAAGCAGCAGCGACTCCATCCTTGGGCAACCGTGGTACACGTGTGCTGACCTGACCGTGAACGAAACGCGCTCCTCCACACAGTGCGTGAGGCAAGAGCAAGACTAAATGATCGTGTATGTGATATAGACTGATCTTTGGTTTAAATTTTCTTTCATTTATTTTCCACAAATAAACACACACTCTTCTTCTCTAGAACTTTGCGCTGGAAGACAAGAGCTGTCATTTTTGTGGTGCCACACAAAATACCCAACCGAGCCTCCGGGCATTAACGCTGATTAAGAGAAAAGTTGTTTCCAGGTAGTTTGATGCAAAAGCACGTTTCATTTCACCCAAACATATTCTCCTTTCCGACTCTTTCTTCTTTTCTCTTCGCAGAGGGGCAATGTCCCTAGAGCTGGCTTTGTTAGCGACGGGATGAGGTCCATGGATCGTGTCTTAGGGCACTAAGGCTCGGAAATACGGCACGTCACTCTTTGCCAGCAAAATTACATTATACCATGCAGTTTCTCACACAGAGAAGAGCTCGAGCATTTGTCTCCCATGCAGCTAAAGCAGCTGTCTTCACTATAATGGACAAACGCAATAAATAAATTGAAATCTGTTGATTCTAGACTGAATGTAAGTGATACATACTAATCCTCCACATCGTTTAAAATAATAGCTGCAGATCAAATTAGACCTGACCTTGATTATATTAATTTTTCTTTATAAATAAGATACTCTTGTCCTATGCCAAATCCCATAACTTGTGTCATGTAACATCTATCATTTGAATCAATTTGCTATTGAGAAGCTGATACAGAATTAAATTAACCTATTTTATTATCATTCCTTTCCATGGCGTATTTATTGCTTGGATTTGTACGAAATTACAAAATAAAGCCTTCAAGCCCTGAGGAGGGTTGATCTCAACATGTCCTCAGAGTTGTGATGTTTTCCTTGAGTTATCTACACCTTTCCCGGAATGGGGATGGAAGAAAAAATATCTGTCCCAGTGCAGAGCTCATTCCAGTGCAGTCAGGCAAATAGTTTTGACATATTTCTTGCATGCTTTTAGAATATAATTGGATTGAACCGCCAGCAAAACAGGCAATTGTGGTAAAAAGCCTTCAACACAAGACCAGAGGTTATAAAACCTGTGATCCAAGGCATTTGAGCTCCGGCTCTCGAGATTTATTAAATGCTCTTCTAATTACCCTCTCTATAATCAACATGTCATTCCGCACGTCAGACTCCGCACACACCCTCCAGCTCAGGCTTGCCTTCACGTGCGAGAAGCTTCCCGACAATGGAAATTGTCTCTGGAAACGGAGACAATAGCTTTGAAATTAAACTAGCATTTTAATCAACTATTGATCTGTTGCTGTGATGATGTGAAGCTACATCTTACACCGTGACCATCGGTAGCTTGCAGTTGAGAAATCTGAAATCATTTTGACTGCAAATTTTTTTTTTCTGAGAAGGCAATTATGGAAGGGACAAAAAGCTTTTTCGTAATTTTCTTGTTTAATAATAAAAAACAGGTGTAGAACTAAAGGTGAACACGATTAAGCCACATTATGAAAGCCTCTAAAGTAATTAATCCAGTGTTTGGGGGATTTGTAACCTGAACTAGATCAAGTCAATCTTTTCCTTTCTTTCCTTTTCACTGTCAGCAGCTGGAAACTGCTGATCTGACCCCCAAACCCTGTTTAAACATATACTGGAGCGTGTGGAAGGGACCCGTCACTCATTTCAGCGTGGTGCCAGACGTGGTTACTTAGAGGAGTAGGTTTTGAGGCTTTTGAGCCCTCCTGCTATGCATTTACAGTCCAGCAGGTAACAGCAGAGCAATTCAGCTGATTCACAAAAGGTTGCTGCCACGCGTACGCTCTCTTACGCTGCAAAGCCATCGGTTTTGCATGTGGCTGGATTCAAGAAAACCAGCGCAGCCAGCTGCCGGTCCCGCAGGTCGGACCGTGTGCGCGCAGGCTGGCGGGAATACCGCACCGTGGCAGAAAGAAGACATCGCAGACGGAGCAGCGGACTGCGCATCAGGAAAGCTGCCTTCCCGTCTCAGTTCTCAGCACTTTTTAACAAACCTGCACCGTTTTCAGCAACCCTTTCCGCACGCTTTCTGCGACCGGTGTGCGGGCTGCAAGTCTGTGGGAGCGGGGCACGCGTTGCTGCGTCTGTTAACGTGCGGCACTCAGTGCAGGTCCGCACTTAAAGCCTTGCTCATTCTTTTCATGGAAATCGTAATAGTGTGGTTTGTCTTGAAACCAAATGGCGTCTACAGTCCTTTCCCAAATCCAACATTGCACGGGTCATTTAGAGGACATCTTAGTGCTGGGAGATCCTGCCCTTAGCATTGAAACTGGCCATGAGTTTCCAACTGAGCAATTCTGTGGGACACAGTGAAAAATGCATGAGAAGACGTTGAATTTCCTATCAGATATTCCAGAGTTACTGATACGGAGATACTTGCCAAGCCTGATCCTCCATCCCTATCACCAGGGACTTTCCCAAGGGAGGAGTGCCTGGCTCATTGCTAACGTCTGTACTGCAGTATCACCAGCTTCCAGGAGAAGCAGTATTATAGAAATTACTAAAGGATGATCTTGCCTTTAGAGACACTCAAACTAAACCAAAAATAAGACATTGCACGTGAACGCAACGGAGTGGAAGAGCACAGGTCAAGACAGGGACAATGCTCATCACCACCTGAGCAATTATCCCTGTGAGAAGCAAAATAATTGGATTCCTTGCAGGTATGGCAGTGCATTACTCTTTGGCTTGCCCACGGCATCTCCAGCCTGAATGTTAGCATATTAAGCGATGAAATTTTAAATACTGTATTTATTGGCGCATTATTTGATTTTATGGTAGGAAATGGACTGGAAAATGTACAGAAAATGAGAATAAAACTGTTTTATATTTTCAGATACCATGGGATCACACTGTAAAGTTGACATGATAGCCTCATTACCTTCTTTCTCTCGCAAGGGTTATTTTACCAAGTGCTTGGTGTTCATTAATTGGTTACTGTGGCCTACTGCAGATTATTCCTTGATTAGTTCTGCCTCTCTCATTTTAGGAAAGTGAGACACAATCTGCTCGAAGCCTGTGGAGGCCTGTGTGGATATCATTCAGGTGGGAGAAGGTTTCAGAAAACCATACCATCCTGCTGTTGCTGCGCAATTAAGTGCACGCTACAAAAATACAGTGTATTGTCATGGCCATTTGCTCAACCACAAAAATCCAAGAAGAAAACCGTCTTACCGTCTCGCACACCAGCTTCTTCAAAAACATATTTAACAGAGAGTTTTTGCCTGCTCTGAGGGGGAACTGAAGTTCAGCCCAAGTCTTTACAAGGTGTCTGATGCCCAGCCCAGGGGGCAGAGGTGACCAGCTGTGTCACCCGCAGCAGCGGTGGCTTTGTGGAAAGCTTCAGCATTGAAGCTCTCGACGCCAGCAGGCACTGAGATGAAGAGGATGGTCTGAAAGCTTAGGTGTGGGGAAGGACCACAAACTCTCGTCTTCCTTCAGCCAAGCTGCATGGAATGTTCGCATCTCACTGAGCAAAAGCCATATCCAGTTTTCAGATGGGAGTCTCTTCTTTTTTTTTTTTTTTTAATAGTTCCTTTTCCCTCTCTCCTGTGATTCTCACAGACCAGTGCCAGTCACTTCCATCCCTGGGCCTCTTTTGCGCTGAAAACTCAGCAGCTCTGTGTGGGACAGATCCAGCTCTGGCTTAAGCTGCATGATTCAAATGATACGGCAACTTCATTTACGCCAGGGCTGAATGCAGCTATAATTGTCTGGAGGTGATGAATAGGGGACACCATGCTGTGGCAATGCAGGTTGTGTTTTGGAAGATGGATAACTCTTTCAATCTAATAGCTCAAGTACAGCAGTTTAACCCTGGAGTGCATTTTCCAATTGTTATACCTTGCTTTAGCCGCATGATCCAATTGACTTTAATGGCAGTTGAGCAGCTAAAACTTCTGTGAAGCTCAGAAAATGTATCCTCTGATGTCAAAAGAGGACGTATGATACTGAAAGCAAATTAGGTATCCGTCCAAACCATTTGAAATATGAAAAAATATACAAAAGGAAAGGTAATTTTGATCTTTTTTTCCCACGGGAAACTACAGAGCAAAGCAAAAGAGTAAACCTGGCTTTCATCAGCAAAGCCAT
This sequence comes from Phoenicopterus ruber ruber, assembly GCA_009819775.1. Lineage (NCBI taxonomy): Eukaryota > Metazoa > Chordata > Aves > Phoenicopteriformes > Phoenicopteridae > Phoenicopterus > Phoenicopterus ruber. Next base: position 2,599,370 of record CM020219.1, read on the forward strand.
TGTAACTGTTCACAAATAAGATTTGTATTAATGAGTTCATCAAAATCCCAACCCTCCACTATATTTAAACACCATATATATGTGGGCAGCTTTTAATTAGACATTTAATCAATGACTTTTAATGGAAGAGGATTGCAATTATGCAGTATTAACAGATACCTCAGCACATCAGATTTTTCCTACAACTGGTGCCACAAGACAGTTTTGAATCAATCTTTGTTTTCCATGTTTAATGTTTATTCATAGAAATGGGTCATCTGAAAAGCCAATTTGTCCTTTGCATAAGTGGCAGCTTCGCAAAAAAGCTGTAATTGTGGCCCTACCACGAGAAGAGGCTTTGCTGGAGGAAGGGCACGTCTGCTCCCCATTGAAGTCAATAGGAGAGGCATTGCCTGCCGAGATCATGATGAAAGACCTGAGAAATAGTGAGAGGAGGGGGCAGAGATGACAGAAAAAGGCATAGCAGAGGGGACAGAAATAATGGGGTTGAAGTCAGCAGGAAAGACAGGCAGGAAGAGCAATGAAAGGTAACGAGAGCTGCTTTGCATGCCGAGTGAAGAGGAACAGAGCAGGGGGCTGAGGTTATGGAAGAGAAAGCAGCAGCTCCAAAGCCTCAGAGAGAGAGACCTGGATCTTTGTAGGACAGTCCTTGTAACCAATAACGCAATACATTGCAACCAGGTCGTCGGTGACCCACCCGCTTGAACCAAGCGGCTTTCCCAGGCATCAGCCTACCATGGACCAGATCTATCATACCACCTGCTTGGAGTCACAAACGTGTCCGTTTGCAGCAGGACTTAGAAACCCATGTGCCCTTTTCTAAGAGATCTGGAAGATAAATTACGTTTATTTAAAAGATCTCTCTTTTTTGAGGGGGGAAGTCAAGAATGGATCCAGCCAAGGCATCCCATTATTGGTGGTGGTGGTGGTGGTGGTGGTATTATTATTGTTGTTATTATTATTATTATTGTTGCTATTGCCATTATCGTTAACACTGTAATTTATTTTAACATGCACAATTTACTGTGCCTTGAGAACATGGTCAGATACAATGGTGTATATGTATATATACCATATAAAAAAACAACTTCAGCAGTGAGAAATCAGCACAGTTCTGCTTAAGCCAGCTTGAGTTCCGGCAGCTGAGGGCTTGACTCTTTACATGTACAGTCTTAAAAAAATGAACTCCATAATTTCTCTGAAACACATTTCACCTCGTGTGTGTTTGACTTGGAATAGTTTCATCCACAAATGCAATCACCGTTTCGGACTCTTCGAGAAATACTCTGGCAAAGTGCGTCACCTCGAGGATCCTGTCTAGGAAGGAGTGCTCTTTTCTGTTTGTTCATTTTACAATGGTTAGTCTCAGAGAGGACCTCTCAGAGAGGACCCCTCTGTTGCACCTTATTGTTCTCTGTCAGACACCCTCGCTTGACAGATCATCATCTGCTAGGGATATCTATCATTTTGACTAAATGAAATGAGCTGTTGCAATTCTTCAGATGTCAGAGATGGACGCAGAAGGAATTGTGTGTTTATGTGCATGTCTTGGGTTTAAGAAACTTAGGAAAATCCCTAGAACAGTAATATTCATGTAAGAAGAACTGGAGAGCGACATGAATCCTTATAATGGAAGTTATGTGCCAGCCTCCCCGGGCAGCTAGCAGAATTAAAGATCAGAAAACAGTAGATATAGCATCAACCCAGAGGGTCCAGAAGGGGAGCAGCACCTCTATGCGGAGGTGTCCCACCGGCGTCACTCAGTGAAAGCACAGCACTTCAGAAAGTGCCCAGGTTTCTATCACAGCCGTCAGTTTTTCACTCACCTGTCCAAAACACCTGTTTATGGACAACCCTGGACAAAGATCCATGCTGACGGTGCTGGCTCCCTGGGGAGACACCGGGGCTGCTCGGCTCCATGCCCCATCAGCCTGGTGGAGAAAGGGCCAAGGACCGGCTCGTTTCTGCGCAGGTCACGCACTTTGCAGAAGCTTTGGCATGGCCATGCACTGGGTGCAACTGCCTTCTCCACCATGCCAGACGGCCAGTAGGACAGAGGATGGACTTGGGGTTCTCCCATGTTCTCTCTCTTGCACCCATTATGTGCTTCTGAAAGGAAAGGCTGCACTGTGTGCTCAAATGCTGCAGAAACCAGTGAGACCTTCTCCAGTCATCAAAAAAGGTTTCATCAGCGGCTGCAATCAACTACAAGACACTACGGGAAATTGGCACTCGTTCATGTCACATGTTACACGGATCCGTTTAATTCCCATTTAACCTATTGCCACTGTGCATTTACTTCCTACTGCCACACTTTGGTATTAACCATGTATCCGATAACGCAATCCCGGCTGGCCGGATTGCCAGGGTAATACCTGTCCTCTCCTTTCACAGAATTCCAGACCCTAAACAACACTCGTTCAGAACAGTCTGATATGAGCGAGAATCGCTCAACACAAATTAATGGGAAATTTTTTGGAGGTGTTGGTAGGATTCTGATTTTGTTGAATAATATCAGGAGCTTTGATCACTTGCATTAATGCACAGCCTGACCATGCCGCATCAGCACCGCCTTGGCGCTGAAGATTTGTGAGCTGGGTGCTCCTCCTCTTACGGTTGCCACATGCTACACCAGAGCCTGTACTCCTTGTGGCACAGAAGACTACGGGGGTCTTTGCTTCCTGGAGTAAACTAGTCCAGGTTGGATCAGAGATCACATCCTTGATTACATTCCCCTTCACAGTGTCTTGGAAAGGGGTGTGAGAACCTGATCAGTTTGTCCCAGCCTGCAGCTCTGCCAGTACCACAAAATATAGACTTAGATTTGATTTCTTCCTTTGCCTGCACTGGGTCATAAATCTGCACCTTACTGAGATCAGGTGCAAAGCAAAGGCCTGCGCTGTGTGAGGAAGGATCTGTAGCTGGCATCCCCAAAACCCCACCACCTTGGTGCACGCACTGGGTGAGCTTCCACCCGTGGTGGGGGGCTGGAGGCGTCACCAGCACCACCGAGGCAGCATGGCCAGGGCACGAGCTCCCTGGCTGCCCCCGGGTTGGAGGGCTGCCGTGGGGCTGCGGGGGGTAGAACATGCAGGGGAAGAGAAGGCAACATGCAATTAGGGTGACATTTAATGGCGGGGCAGCAAGGAAGCAGGTGATCTCCTGAAGTAGCACAAAGAGCCAGGTTTGCTCCCTGACTGCAGGGCAGAGGACTCGCCGCCCCGGCGCCCAGCAGCAGAGCAGTGACCCCCTCCGTGCAGCGCAGAGCGCGGAGCCAAGACGCTTGTTCACTACATGCAAAAAAATATCATTGACCCCACGTAACAGACACGGCTGCATATTCCCGAGTGCCATCTGCTGGTACTTCATCTGCTTCTTTTGTATGCAACCGTAGTCCAGTGGGGATGTTACTCAGCGATCTGACAGCTGCAGCTTATCTTGTGGCTTGCAGTTTCCTTCTCCGTACCCTCAGGCGCGATCTAACGTATCCGTTAACGCTAGACAGCATTTTCATTGCGTCACGTTTTCAGGTTTCAAAATTTGGTCGTGTTCAGCGTTGGATAGAAACGTGCACAAAGGGTCAGATTCTGCTTCTCTTCCCTTTTCCTCATCCTTACACGTGCACCTGTACCCTCACAGCTAGGGAGGAAGCCTCGAAGTAGTAATTGCTCTCCTGTCTTTCCATTCCTGCTCCCCTCCAGTTAGGGCCCCAGCTCCAGCTGCATCTGGCTTAGCAATGCCCTTAATAACATGCTTTAACTTTTGGTCAGCCCTGAAGTGGTCAGGCAGTTGGACTACATGGTCATTGTAGGTCCCTTCCGACTGAACTATAAAAAAAAAAAAAACACTTCAGTTGACTTTGTAAGACAGAGTTACAGCGTGACAGGTTACAGTCGTTAGATGGATACGAAGTCAGTCTGGACTTCCCATCCAAAATGTCGCAGAAATCAATAAGTCTCCATGAAACAGTCTGGCTTCAACAAAACATCATGGTCTGATGCAAACAGTCCTGCAAGCTCCTGCATTAGTCTTTGTGAGTGAGGACGTCAGACTGCCACAATTATTTCTTCTTTCCAATAGCCGGAGATTGCTGCTGCTCCTACACCTCAGCCGGCAGCGGCTGGAGCAGGGGTGGCTGCCCTTACCCAGAGCAGCCCTCGAGCACAGCCGCAAGCTGAGCAGTGCAGGTGACATCAGGCCCAGGAGAAACCCCCAGTGAGCTCCTCCAAAAGCGATATTTGGGGAGCAATGGCTGGTTCTGCTGGAGCAGAGTGTGTGTTCTTGAAGACCAGAGTGTGGAGTGGTGAAGGTAGCGAAGAGCAGGGGTGAGAGGAGAAAGACAATTCACTGAAGTCCATGGCCAAGCTCCCACCGACTTCAGAGACAGCAGAGACAAGCTCTGGGCTTCACATTGCCCTCATTGCCCCTCAAAGCGTACATGCCCAGAGCATTCATCCGTGGTACCAACCCCACACCTCCTGGCACCAGCCCTGGGCACACGATGGCCAGCGGCCACCAGGAAATCTAAGCAACAGCATGTGAGCAACCACCATCAAGTGTGGGCAGGGGGAAACCAGAGCACACGTTTGCAAGGCGATGCTTAAGCTGCGGGATGTGTACGGGGGGGGTGGGGGTGGGGTGAAATGGCAGCACTGGGCAGTACCCAGACGGATGAAATGGGCAGGTCAGCTACGGAGATAGCGAGCTGGTTTGTGGTGGTCGAAAGAGAGCAGAATAAAGCTTTAAGGAAGCTATAAAATATTTAATTACTTCAGATTCTCATTTGAGTCAGTGAAGAGTTACATTTTCAAGTCCATCTGCCCACATTTCCATTAATAAAATAATTCAAAAAGTCATTTGAGAGAGAAAACGCCAGCGCAAAGCCAAAACCAAAGAACAGCTCAGCAGTGACCCAATAATTAATTTCTTTCCTCCCACTTCCCCTTAAATAAACTCCAGCTAAAAATCAACATGCAGCTGGCTCAGCCTTGGCGTTGCGAGCAAGGGCTGCAGCAGATAAATGGATGTGCTGTTCAGAAGCACCTTTAGAAAATGACACCCTTCAGGTGTCCACACAAATGCCAGAAGCTACTGAACAGTTATTTTACTCCGAATGACGAGGACGCGGTGACTGCTTCTGGAACTGAATGTCACCTGCAGTCACTGAAATTAAAAAAAAAAAAGTGAATCTGGATTGCTTCTGATTCGTGAAATACTCCAGCATGCAGGGTTGAGTCTCCCACTAGTGCAAGGGAGATAACCTGCCAAGAGATGGTATCTAAGAGGCTGAAGTGCCCTATGCTTTGAAGTAACCCTGTGAAGCAACAGATGAGGGACTAAGAAAATGGACATGTTCATCCTCATGGGCACAGAAGGGCAATTCTGGGCACCCCAGCTCAAAGATGTTGAGAAACTGGAAAGCAGCCAGCGGAGGGCTACCAAAATGGCTGGGACGCTAGGACCCATAGTCTTGAAGGACAAGCCGAGGAAACTTAGCACATTAAAAACCTTTCGTTACAAGGGCAGTGTAGGCCCTGCACAAGGGCCTGGAGAGGTTGTGCAATCCCTGTTCTTGGAGATTTTCAAGACAAGTCTGGACAATTCCATGGCTGACTTTGTTGGATGTTGGTGATAGTCTCACTTCAGGCAGTGAGGACCACCAGAGGACTTCTCCAGCCAATACTTCCATGAGCCAATGAAAAGATGTGCTTACTGACGGTATAAGGAGCCTTAGCTCCTCTGTCCAAGACTGCAGAGTCAACAGGACTGGAAACTGCCACTGGTGTAAAGCAGATTAAATTATTAGACACAAAGATACGGAAGAAGGCGAGAGTCGGAAGCAGATCCCAGAGTAGTCAGCATGGTCGTGTTGCATCTACCGCTTCCCTGTGCTGTGCCTGAGGCCACGTCTAGACTTCCATGAACGTCCATTCCTCACTCTGGGAGCTGAAAAATATTAAGTCTCTGTTTTGTAAGGAGCTTTGCAATTTTAATGTCTTTTTTCTTTTGTTTTCTTAACGTTCTGGGTTTTTTAAGGAGTTACATTTTTCAGCTGGCAGCCAAATTGCAAAACCTGAGTGTGGTTGCATTATTGCTGGTAATTTATGACTGCTGATGAATTTTTTAGGAAAGTTTATGTGCTGCAGTTGCTTGATGAACACAGTTTTGGAAGAGCTCAGGTGGCCATTCATGGGCTCTACTTTTGGAGGAGTTTACACCAAGCCTGGAAACACAATGCACTAGAGAGAGCATTGACTGAGTCACTGGAAGCTGGTGTTTGCAAAACCGGTAACTACCATCATGGGTCTTCACTGTCATGGAAGATAAGGAGTTTTTCCTAGTGTTTTTGAATAAACAAGACACTCAGTTTCGTCAGTGGTCCAGGTCATTCCACTACAGCAGTTTCTGAGTGGCAAGGGAGAAAACCTGGGGAAGGATAATCATAGAATCATAGAATGGGTTGGGTTGGAAGGGACCATAAAGACCATCTAGTCCCAACCCCCTGCCATGGGCAGGGACACCTTCTGCTAGACCAGGTTGCTCCAAGCCCCATCCAGCCTGGCCTTGAACACTTCCAGGGATGGGGCAGCCACAGCTTCGCTGGGCAACCTGTGCCAGGGCCTCACCACGCTCATGGGGAAGAATTTCTTCCTTAGATCTAAGCTAAATCTCCCCTCTTTCAGTTTGAACCCGTCACCCCTTGTTCTGTCACTCCATGCCCTTGTCAAAAGTCCCTCTCCAGCTTTCTTGTAGCCCCCTTTAGGGACTGGAAGGCTGTTCGAAGGTCTCCCTGGAGCCTTCTCTTCTCCAGGCTGAACAACCCCAACTCTCTCAGCCTGTCTCCATAGCAGAGGGGCTCCAGCCCTCGGATCATCTCCGTGGCCTCCTCTGGCCCCGCTCCAGCAGGTCCATGTCCCCCTTGTGCTGAGGCCCCAGAGCTGGAGGCAGCACTGCAGGGGGGTCTCACGAGCAGAGTAATGCCTGCTTTCAGCACTGTTATCATCAGAACTGTCATTCCAAGTGTCAGAAAAGTCACTTGCTGATGAGTTGAGACATACGGTAATTAATTTCAAGTACAATTTTATACTATAATGAAAATTCATGCCAGAGAGGCTGGCGACAGAATATTTTAATTACAATAAAGTAATCTACCAAACTGCAGCAAAAGAGTTACTTTCCCCCAACAATTATCCGGTTGTACACACTTCACAAATGCCGTGAGCTTTTAAACTTTATCGGTGTCATCTAGGGTCTCTCTCTCCTCTTTTTTTCTTTTTTTAAGACTGCTTTTAAGTAGGTTCTGCATGGTTGAGGTGAAGAAAAAAACCATTCTAATTATAAATATATTTACTTTTGAATTGTCCTTTAAACTGCAAATTTCCAAGTCATCATACCTATATAAAAAAATTTAAATGCTGCACTAAGGTTTATAATAGTTGCACTACTGATGCCTTCATTTTCAGGTCACGCTTTTATCTCAGCTCATCTTGCCAGGGAAAGGATCATTTGAAACTGCGTGGAGGATTATATTATTCAGGAGCAATCATCAAGAGTTTTGTTTAATGTTGGTTATTTCATTTGCTGAAAGCATTGTTACAAGTATAACTTTTTTTAAAAATGTATTTTGACCTTCTCTGTAATACCAGAAGTTTTCAATTTTAGTCTGAAGTTTTAAGAAAAGTAGATGAATATTTCACATATTTCAAAATCCTGAAAATAGGAAAATATGACCTTTACTTCGTTTTAGAAAAGGAAGGAAATTGGCTACCTCTTTGGCTGAAATCCTCTCTCATTTTTAGATCAACTATGTGTCCGCTGAGTTTTCATTTCTGATTGAAACTTCCAACAAAAATTAAAGGAGAAATATTTATGCAATATGTCCACTTCCATCCAAATTAGTGGCAATAACACTACAAGATTCGAATGAAAAAATTAAAAAGGTGGATATTTCATATCACAATATTCAGGTCTGTAACTTCTAGTGCATTTCAAAAGGTTCTTTATCCTGAAAGAAAAAAACTATCAAAATTTTTTACTCTGGCTTTTTTTTTTTTTTTTTTGTCCCCAGGCCTTTGGTGTGTGTTATGTTGAAAAAATAATATAATGAATCAAAGACCAGAAAGAAGTTTTTATATAATCTATTCTATTTTTGTCAGAAATAGTATATCTGCAGTAACTGGCTAGCAGAAACGCTGCGTATACCATAGCTTGGTTCTGCTTGGTGAAATTTCCCAGATGCTGAGAGCTCTAAATTTCCTTTTGGCAGATACAAGGATAAGCAGAGGATTCCGTAATTATATCTCTGTGTGTGATCGGTAGCAGTCATAGAAAATAACTGAAAAGATTCTATTCAGTCAAGATTATTTATGCTGCAGGAGCAAAGCCAAATTGTACCTATGAAATTCCTGACCATTGCCTAATTTTTAATATAACGATGTGTTTGTTTGCTTAATGACATATGGCTGGCTATATATGGCTGGTAGAATAAAGTGAAGGCAAAGCTTTAACTGGGGGAAATTAGAGCGAAATCCAATCACTGCAGCTCAGTGCTCCAGTTAAAATGAAGGACAGGCACAACGCTCCAAAAATCATAGTCAAGAGGATGAGAGCCCCTAAGTCCCTGAGGTATCCTTGGAAAACTGCAACACCAAAGCTTGAGTACTCTCAAATGATGGAAGTTGACTAATCCCAGGACAGATTCAGGCTATAGAAGCGCAAGTGGGAGCAGTGTCAGAAGTGCTAGGCTGACTGTAGAGATACTAAAGCCAATGCTTTGAAATACCTATATTTGGAAAGATGAGAATTTTTAAGTGATGCCCTGTTGGGAGGAAAAAGTAATGTGCTTTATTAGACCATCTCATGGTCTCCTGTCTGACAAAGACCAATGTGAAAAGCAGGGATGTGTTGGAAGCACAAATTACTCCTCAGAGCATCCTTGTTGCTTGGAAAGGGAAATGCCATTCTGTTGCACCAGGGCTTTGGTTTCTAAGTTAGTCAGGAGTTGCCCGCCCTACAGTCATAGAAATAACATTTCCTTTCCAGGGTAGATCAAGCTATCCTAAATATCAAACAGTACCTGGACAAGCAGCTTTGAAATCCGCTTTTTAATCGCTCCACTGCTGTGTAGACCCAGCCTTAGACACATTTAAAAGTTTGTGGTCTGTTCTTATACTACTACTGGACCTGTCAAATTTTAGATTTCCCAGGTTACATTTTCCATCTGCACCTTGCAAGAAGTTACTCTATGGTAAATCACATCATTTTAGTGAATGCTTAAACATAACACTTTCTTCAGTTAATAATCTTTGCAAAATAAATCACAGAATCACAGAATGGTGGGGGTTGGAAGGGCCCTCTGGAGACCACCCAGCCCAGCCCCTGCCAGAGCAGGGTCACCCAGCGCAGGCTGCACAGGGCCGCGTCCAGGCGGGTTGGAATCTCTCCAGAGAAGGAGACTCCACACCCTCCCTGGGCAGCCTGTGCCAGGGCTCGGGCACCTCACAGCGAAGACGTTTTTCCTCATGTTCAGGCGGAACTTCCCGTGTTCCAGTTTGTGCCCGTTGCCCCTTGTCCTGGCGCTGGGCACCATTGAGAAGAGTCTGGCCCCGTCCTCTTGACACCCGCCCTGGAGATATTGATAAGCGTTGATGAGGTCCCCTCTCAGTCTCCTCTTCCTCAGGCTGAACAGCCCCAGCTCCCTCAGCCTTTCCCCACAGGAGAGATGCTCCAGGCCCTCAGCATCTCTGTACCCTCCGCTGGGCTCTCTCCAGTAGCTCCTTGTCCCTCTTGAACTGGGGAGCCCAGAACTGGACCCAGGACTCCAGATGGGGCCTCACTGGGGCAGAGCAGAGGGGGAGGAGAACCTCCCTCGACCTGCTGGCCACGAAAAGAAGTTGAATACGTGCATAATTTTCAGACATTAGAAGACTAAACTATTCTCTCAGATATCTGGAAAAGATAAGAATGGTCACTCCTTGTCTTGAATTACTAGTCTGATAAAGAGATTTGCGTTTCCACGTGAGCCCTTCAATGACTTCCTCCTGGAGAAAAATACCACATCCACCACAGACTCACAGAGAGTACGTCAGCACGGAACGGGTGCAATACGGATTTTGTTGCGTGCAAACAGGTCTGCTTTGTTGGCATCACCTTGCTCCTCTTGTAATAAGATCTCGTGGATTTAGGAGAGTAAGTCAGTCTATCACTGGTAGGTTTAAACAAAATGAAAGCCTGCGATAAAAAGCTGAAGGAAGAGTTCATGCTGCAGATTCTCATGTGCACTATGCACTCCTGGAAATGTTATATATTTCCTTTTTCTCTGATAACTGAAAGCCAGGATTTTCACTATGGATGCTGCTGGGAAACAGCAAAGAAGTAGAAAGGAAAAAGTCCAGTGAAATGCTTTATGAAGGGTCAAAGAAGTGTCTAAAAGAAAAGCAACAGCAAAGAGTGCTTTAAGTGCTTCTGAAAGGTAATAAAGGTTTGCTGTAAAGCAGTTGCCATTTTGAATGCTGAGTGTGCTGCTCCATGGAAAAATTATTTGGGAGGCTGCCTGGGGAGGGGGTTACAGGCAGCCTTAACGTCATAAATTCAATACCTACAGGAGCTGGCCAAGGGAGTGAAGGAAGCACGTATTTTCACCAGATGAAGGTAAATGTCTAAGCCAAGAGCATGCTAACCAGCACCCTTGGAAAACACCGAGGGGACCAACTCAAGCCATTGCAAGGACAAGAAATAGTCCATTCCCAAACCTGGGAGAGAAGGAATCACCCGAGTGAGGAGCACTAAGGCTGACTGTGCCGTCCCGGGTACGGATCCAGCCATTGCAGCTGGTATTTCCCAATGAATTTATGACTGGAAGACAGAACGGGCCAGGGATCGTTTCCCATCACAGCCTGCAGCCATCCTGTCTCGGGGGTTAAGGTGGCTCAAGGGTTAAGATACGTCCCTTTCCTCTTCAGCTGGTGTCAGACCCTGGGACTGCTCCTGGGCACTTTTAATCATAGAATCATAGAATCACAGAATAGTTTGGGTTGGAAGGGACCTTGAAAGGCCATCTAGTCCAACCCCCTGCCATGAGCAGGGACAACCTCACTAGATCAGGTTGCTCAGAGCCCCATCCAGCCTGACCTGGAATGTTTCCAGGGATGGGGCATCTCCCACCTCTCTGGGCAACCTGTTCCAGTGCTTCACAACCCTCATTGTGAAAAACTTCTTTCTGATTTCCAGCCTATATCTCCCCTCCTTTAGTTTAAAACCATTACCCCTTGTCCTATCACAACAGGCCCTGCTAAAAAGTTTCTCCCCATTTTTCCTATAGGCCCCCTTCAAGTACTGAAAGGCTGCAATAAGGTCTCCCCGGAGCCTTCTCTTCTCCAGGCTGAACAGGCCCAACTGCCTCAGCCTGTCTTCATAGGAGAGGTGCTCCATTCCTCTGATCATCCTTGTGGCCCTCCTCTGGACCCGCTCCAGCAGGTCCACGTCCTTCTTGTGTTGAGGGGCCCAGAGCTGGACGCAGTACTCCAGGTGGGGCCTCACCAGGGCAGAGTAGTGTAATGTTGCCATGAGAGTCAAACACAAAGCTAAATAACCCTGGAGTCTGGTTTGGTTTATACACATGATTCATATGCAAAACAATATTTTGCAAAAATGTCGGCTTCCTTGCTGTGTTTGACATTGGCAGCTTTGTCTGCACAGAAATGGAGAGAAAGAGAGGTCTGCAGGACCATCAGAAGGAGCAACGCAGTTGACCAACCCCTCATCTTCTTTTCAGTGTTCAGACAGAATCAAGTAGTAAAGTCTATGACATGGGCTTATGGAAGCTTTTCACACACAGCTAAGACGCCGTAATCTAATCAATCATGATGATATTAATAAGAAAATAAGTTTCAGTCTTAAAGAAGAAAAAAAAAGCTTTAGTTTCTTACAGCAGTCTAGATAAAATGGAGGAAATTCAGATAGTATCTGAGTTATCACTAGATGTTATTCTGATAATAGCTTCCTTTCTATCAGCCCACCTTGGCCAATATTTTTGTGTCTCTCCAAAGCATCTCAGGAGATTACCCCATGGGTAGCACCACACGATGGAGAATTCTCCAAGCTGGAGCTGAAGGAGTTCACTATGTAAGTTCGTGGTTTGACCTTGGTTCAGCAAGGAATAGCAGAGAGTTTGTGGAGTTACTCTCCCAAGCCATGAGTACTCACAAATCTTCCTAAGTATACCTGAATTAGGCCTAAAATAGCTTTTGGTAATAGTCACAAAAGACTTAGGGTCTTCCTTTTGTCTTTGTGTGGAGTGCATGTACTTCAATCCACATAACGTACATGCAAGTACTTGACAAAGCGTATGCAAGTTACCTTCTTCCATACGTGCTCCAACTGACCATACGTTTGTGCGTGTGCATGTGCTTGGGTGATGAGCAAGGCAGGGGACTTAAGATGTACACCTTCGGCAAAAAATGTCGTGTCCAAATGTCTTGGAAACATTTTTGGATGACAGTAATGCCAGACTTACTTGGAGCCAACCAACATTACACAACTTGTTCACCTCCACGTGCCTTGCAGCCTATAAAATCCTCTGCAAGAATACATTCCTGAAAGGCGGGACTTCAAAACTAATCCATAGGAAGGAAATGGCTCATCTGTAAGGGTCAAACAGAAGAATGGGAGAAAAAAACCAAAGGATAATTTTAAACAAAACGCTGATTTGGCAATAGCATGACCCTCAGTGCTCCGGTGCTTTTGTTACTCTGCAGAACATGACCAGAATGAGAACCTTTTTGCTCCGGCACAGAGTTACAGCCTGATGCTGAACCCTGTGTCAAGTATTTCTCCTCTCTCTGATAGAACATTTTCAATGTATTGAGTACATTTAGCGAGTGACGGCTGGCATAAAAATTGTGTTTGCAGAGAACATTCAGTTGGATATTCAATATTTAATAATGAAATTAAAGTTAGCTTCTGGTTTTAAGGTGCCTTGATGTTTTGGGTACTTAGCCTCTACATTTTCATGCTGTAACTGGTGTGCAGGAAGGGTTGAGGAAAAGCTTCATTTCGCTGCCTTACTGTTTTGATATATCATAATCCATTCTCACTGTTTTTGCCATGCAGGCAAACCTCTGAACATCCTCAGGAAAGACATCATGAACCGTGATTTCCTTCCTCTCTACGAGCTATTTGCTGAATTCGCATTAACAGATGCCCACTGAACTCCGGTCGGCTGACATTATCAATAAAAACACAGAAGCATAAAAGTTTATAAAAGATTTTCCTTTCTGGGAGTGCCGCAACTTCTGGAAAAAAACAAAAATTTCTAGAGCCGTTCACCCGGGAACGACTTAAAAATTATTTTCCATGTCAGCCCCAACTTCTACCTGTCAGCCTTTCAGACCACCTCTCACGATCGTTTCCTCCTCCACCTCCACAGCTCCTTCTCCTCAACTCCCTGCCCGCTTTTTCCTTCGCTGTCCCACCACCCACCCACCTGACGTGCTGAAAGGGCAACTTCCCACTCGTGTCAGCTCATCCCTGATCTTTTTTTAGAAGAAGGAGTAGAGCAACACCAATTAGGCCCACAAACTCTTGCAGGAGTATCATTTAGCATGGAAAGAAGCTTCTAATTAAGCGTTTGTATGTAATTTCCCTCCTATTACAACACTTCATCAGAACTTTCTCATCTTAAAATAAACTAACTAGTGACTAACGGTGAGAGGGAGAGATTCAGCTGAAATTTGCCTCGTTTTGTTTTCGAGGTTATCCCTCTAGACAATATCACCATTTTCCTTCTTCGTTAGAAAAAAGTGGATGAACTTAGAGATACCCCAGTAACTGAGGAGGGGGTAACAACTGCTGAATGCTGGATTTCAAGTGGCTTGAATATGTATGGTTTCAAATACTTCATGAAGCAGCATAAACAAATATATTGTTAGTAATGGTCATTATATGGATGAGGACATGAAATGCTTAGGAAAAGAGAAAGAATTTGGGCAAAGAAGCTAAGCTGTGAGTTTTGAGGGATGTTTTTTGATCCCAGCTCAAGATCGTTAATGCTCAGTAGCTATTCTCAAGCAAAACCCAGCAGAAATTTGGACCTGCTCAGTATGTTATATATTGTACAGAAAACAGATTAGCTACATATAATAGTGTCTTCTTCTCACAGTCTCCTGTGTCTAAAACATGACTATTCACCAACTATTCAAGACTGGAGGAATAAGGAAGCCAAGCCAATCATTTTAGTCCCTGGTCTAAGGATATAAACCATCCGCATCCTGAATTTGATGGTGATGAAACGGAGTATAATCATTTATCTGGCCCGAGTGTGAATGTTGGCCGTTGACATGTCAAATTAGAGACTAGAGAACAAGGAAGGTGTATTTGAAAAGCAGGAGACATCTTTGCAATTGATGTGCTCCTTTTTTAAATGAAGCTTCCAGATGGCGTTCAGAGGAAGCAGCCTCTGCAAAGATGTGTTGGATGTAGATGCAACTGCGAGTAAGCAATTAAGTAAACTACAGCTTCACAGAGAATGATAAAATGGGACACAAATCGTAAGTTCTCCCTTAATTTTAAGGTGTAACTTTTTGCAAGCAGGATATGTTTTTTTGTGCTCAAGAAAACAGACTCTTTAATTAGCATCACATATTAATAGTCCAGATGAGTTTTGGCAACAGAGACTTCTTATATCTCTGGGGTTTGTTCTACCATGGTTTAGAGAAATCATAGAAAAAAACATTCTCCAACATCTTCATCCTCATTCCAGTTACACATCAAGAGAAAATCCTTAAATCTCCTCATGCCTGATTATGGTGCCTTTAATTCATCATACTTTTAAGGTCACTGAAGTCTTTGGAGGGAGATCAGGTCTTGCTTGAGGGATCAAATATTTTAGGTAGTCTGCAGATGAGCATTGCTAACAATAGGAACAATGCTGCTGAAGTGGGCAAAAGCAACTTAAATAACTTCTGTAGGTGGCAGATAGCATGTTCTGGTTTATTTTTGTGAAAATTTGTACTTACCAAATTATATCTGTACTTACCAAATTATATTTTTTATGCCCAGTATCCAGAAAAAAAAAAAAAAAGTAAATTGTGTAGTGGTAAAAAAAGAAAGGGGTAAAAAAAAAAACGGAAAAAAATTTGGGAAGTCTAGTAATTTCTTTTCCTAATGCTTATTTGAACACTATGGATTTATGATAGCAAATTAGACAACTTATCTTCTAAGATCAAATATTAAGCTGTGTTTGATTTGAAATACATACAGCAATATTATTTTTATGTTTGGTTCTTGGTTTTGAAGTTGCGGTATGTGATAGCACACGTCAGTACACCACAATTAGATGATTTACGAATGAAACTGCAATTTCTTTTAGACAATCTTACCCTATTTTGCATGTCTATTATAGTTCAGGAGAATTACAAAGACATATCTACTGACAAATGTAGATGATTTTTAATCCTGAAAGTATTTGTGATCTTCTGAGTATTCACAGAATCCATCATTTTAACGATTTGGATGAGACATGGTATTAATTCTGAAAACTGGTATTCTGAATGAAAAAGAGAGCTCAGGTTTAAGTCTGCCATCGCTGTTACTGGGAGAGCAACACGTCCCAGTCGTGCTGGGAGTTGCTGTTACTGGGAATTCAGCACTTGGATGACAGAAGCGCCAACAGACCACCGTGTTATGCTGTCCGCAAAGGCTCTGGCCCTCAAATACTTCCCAGCTGCTCATATCTTTGCATGTTTGCTGTAGTTAGCCAAGGCCACCACTAACCCATGTCCCCAAGCGCCACATCTCCACAGCTTTTCAATCCCTCCAGGGATGGGGACTCCCCCACTGCCCTGGGCAGCCTGTGCCAGGGCCTGACAGCCCTTTCGGGGAAGAAATGGTTCCCAAGATCCAACCTAAACCTCCCCTGGCGCAACTTGAGGCCCGTTCCTCTCGTCCTGTCGCCTGTTCCTTGGGAGAAGAGACCGACCCCCCCTGGCTCCAACCTCCTTTCAGGGAGTTGCAGAGAGCGAGAAGGTCTCCCCTCAGCCTCCTGTTCTCCAGGCTAAACAACCCCAGTTAGCTGACAGAGTCGTTTCCTCCAAGTGACCTTGCAGTAACCACATTTTCCCGTGGGAATGAGGCTTTCCCTCCTGTACAATCCAGTACTTACAGAGCCCCATTCAAATCACCATTGTTATCACAAATGAACGACAGAACGCCTGATCCTTTGTAAAATATTTGCTTTATCAAGAAGCAGCAACCCTTTTGACTGCAAGAGAGCTACAGCCAACCCAAGTCTGGCACAATATGTTGGTAGCTGAATTTAACTCCTTGCATCTCCCTTGAGAATCTCCTCTGATTTGCACCTCTGCATGGGGCCAAGCGGTGATCCTCAGGCCCTGAGGCCACCAAGACACAGTGCGCTGGCTGCTTACCCCTCCATCTCCAGGACCAGACCCATCAACGTGTAGAGAAGGGGGGCAATGCTGCCTGGAGCTGCATGAGCTGTTTTGCCTGGAGGTGGTGCTGGGTGGGATCTGCAGACCCCAAGTTTTCCTTTGTTCAGTGGCCTGGGGTGCAACGCAGCCGCAATTCAAGGAACTACAAGCCAGCTGATACTCAGTTTCTATTTATATCCTTCGTCACCAAAAATCACACACCTCAATGCTCAATATTCCACATCAGAAGAGAAAAAAGGGAACCTTAAAAACTTTTAAAAACATTTGTTAGGTCTCTCTGCTTTCAATAAACCATAAAAAGAACTCTAATACTCTAATTCACTTCCCTCCAAGCTTTAAAAATAAAGCAATGAGGTATAATTCACATCTACGATCTTTACACACAGCCATGAAACCCAATTTATTTTCATCTCCAATTTAAAAACGTGCTGCTGCACAATTCATTTTCCTAGGTACTTCTAGATGTGATGCTTTCAGAAATGTTTTAAAAACAATTTGTCCTATAAAACAAACCTAAAAAAAAGGGGAAAACAGAGGCCAATATTTCTGTTTTCCTTGGCAGCAAAAGTGATAGTAAATTGCAGAGTGCTCTACCTGAGCTCGCTTTCCCCATGTTATTGCGAACCCTGGTCGCTGGTGCAATTTCTGAGCTGTGGCCACTCCAGCTGCTACTGAGCTCCGAGAACCAGGTGCGTTGCAAATTATTCGTCTCTTTTCTCCTCTGAACGTTACCCCTTACAGCGCCTTTGCCATTGTCGAGCCTTAAGTCTAGTGTCAGTGAATGTTTCGCTGTGAAGAGCTATTCATTTTTTCTTTCCCAGAGATTGCCTTGACTGCTTGTCCCTCTTTTGTCTGTTTGCTTTCAGTTCTTGACCGAACAAACACATTTACAGGCGAAGATGTCTTTGCTAACAATGAGCATGAAATGAATACCGTTTCAAATTGCTCCAGTAATCACCAGCATTTTCAGGGGAAACTTCAGCCTTAGACTCATCCGGTCAGTGGACAAGAATAATATCATGCCACAGAAGGGCCCTTTGAAACACCTCATGTTCCAGAAGGCAAATATTGAATTCCCAGCATTGTATTTGCAGTAAATGGTGTGTGAGCTGAAACATGTTTGATTTATACATTGAAGCTTTGAGCCCTCGCTGCTTTAGAGTTTCTTTGCACTGCTTCAGCAAACACAGACGTCTCTCTCTCTCTCTCTCTTTTTGGCTAAAGAGACAGTGAGGCAAAGGTCATCCACAGCAGGAGAAACCCTGGTTCCTGCGTCCCTTGGTAGAAGATTTTGTGGTGTCCCTTGTCCATCTCCCGCTACCAGGCATGGCTGGGGAGCCCTTGGTCACAGCAGAGGTGGCCGATGCCCGGGGAGCCTTAAAGCCCCAGCTCCGTCCCAGTTGCCAGTAACCCACCCAGTAAGACGTCTGCGAGGCAGCAACCAGATGTATCACAGCCCAACCACCCAAACGTATTAACGGGACCGCAGTCGGTGGAGCTGGTTTCAAGTCAACGCTTCCACATCACCCCACTCTACCAACCTCAACACGGTGGCCGGACGGGGCCCAGAGCAGGACACTTGCCATGAGCCACGCTGTCGCAAAGAGCACGCCAAGCCACTTATTTGGACAAAATGATATGAATGTGTCCTGAACTTCAATGTCAGAAAATTTTACTTGGTTGATAGTATTTGTGCTGCTGGATGGCATTCAGCAAAATCCCTCTTGGTCCCCTGGAGCACTTAGCACTTGTCCAATCTGTTTTCTTCGGAATGACTGGAGACATCTGCATCTGCAGTAGTAATTTCTTGGCAACCAGAATGCACTCAGGAACCATTTTTCTTGGTTATGGTATAGCTTTTTTACCAAGCAATATAGAACTGGTTCCCGGGGAAGGGTGACCCCCAAAGTTTTGGAGGCTTTTTTGGTTTCTTTTGATTTTCTCTGGAAAGTCTCCGAAAAAAGTCTCAGCATATTTGCATTGAAAAATCGTGTTTATAAAGCTGCCAGGGTCTCCAGTGCTCATGAAGCCCAGGATCTACCTGGTACCCAGTGAACCTCTGCCCGTGTAAGGGAGTGGTGCCCAACACATGTTGTTCCTCAGATCCTTCAGCTTTTCCTGGACACATCGCTGTCAACAGCTCCAAAAAGGTTGGAGACCACAGCTCTACACTACTCCTAGAGTGTGCTGAGAGTGTGTTTGTTGATACATAAATCTGTATGACTTGCAATAGGAACAGAATAAGGCGCGGGGGCCTAACAGGGGCACAGGTATCAGACCTGGCTCCATCAGCACTATCCCCCAACCAGAAGCACTGACTTGCCCAAAATAAAGCGTGCAAGAACTGGCTCTGCTCAGACTGGAGCAGGGTTACAAGTCCAGGGGTGCATCCACAGAAGACCTGGCTCTAACAAAAGGCTGTAAGTAGTTGTGTGACAGCGTTGACACATCAGTTCAGCCGCACGTGACCTCCTCGGGTCTGGAAGCAGGCTACTTATCCTTGCACGGTGTTGCTAATAAGCTCTACTTCCCGATCTGAGCTGTAGATTTACTAGTCATCTGACCAGTAAATCTGGTTTGCTTAAATTTAATCCTGGCTCAGCCTCAGGAAGGCTTTGGATTATCAGATCCATACTCCATTGAACAGTGCTGTCTTCTCTCATAGCCGTGAAGTGCTGATTTTTTCCTTCATTGCGACAAATAAGAAAACAAGTCACAGAAAATATTTCCTTTACCTTATCTCTTATAAGGAAAAATCTGATTGAAAATGCACAATCTGCATCCTTACATGAAGTAGTATGGATCGACAGGAATGCTATTTCTCATCAGCTAGGCCTCCCCACTATTTCTAAATGCAGCTGCTCTTAAATAAACAAGCCCTGACATTCACGTATGGTTAGCGATTCTCCTTCCACCACGCACTCTTTATGGCTCTTCCATCACTAATGTTAGAGCAAGACAAAGACATACCTGAAAACTAGAATTTCTGAATTTTAGATGTATGCAGCTAAGGTGCTCGGGAGCATGACTGATAAGTAACTGCTTAACGCACAGCTGAGCAAGGTATCCATAGTCCTTTAAAGAAATAATGAAAATTTAAGGAGACACCTGTGGCATTGTGCTTTTTGATGTGCAGACTACAAATGCCTGAATTAGCTTTCACATTTTTATCATTCCTAAGGACTGAATTATATATATTTAAAGGGAGCAGTGAATTAGTGATGTCTTTGGATTCAAGCTGCACTGCTTGATCACAAGTACACGGTAACCTCTTGCTACCTGTGCTGTTCTCTGAATAAAGGAACTCGGATGATTAATGTGTTTTGAATCAATTCTGTTGTTAGAGGCAAGTGAGTAGGTCAGGGTCTCTGGTTTATTGGCCAGGCGGTCTCTGGAGCATTGGGTATTAGTACGGCCCAGTGGAGTACCCAAGAGTTCGTCAGGATGAACAGAAGTAACAATCAATGGGAAAACGAGACTTGGGAAGAAGAAATTAGCAGAGAGATTTTTATAAGCCCGTAGAAACAAGAATCATTTCCCCGTCCTCAGCTGGTTTGCGTTCACTGGTGCTCCCCGGCAGGGTGCAGAGGTGCGGGTAACCATGGTAATTAAGGCTAGCTGCAGTTTTGAGAAGAACGAGACAAATTTGGGGAGAAAAGGTTTCCCTTCACGACCTGTATGGAAAAGATGATTCATCCAGGAGAAGAAAAAGGATCCCAGGGAAAAAATGACAAGGCAGTAATGCACAGGAAGAAATCTCAGCCCTTCAGCCGTGAGAGCTCTAGCCGCTCTCTGAATCCAAATCTCTGGCTCTCGTAGGCACCCGCAGCTGAGCCAAAAGCCAAGAAGCCTACAGCAGGTTAAAGCTCACAGTTTTTCCTGATCTGCTGTCAAGGAGTAGCTGATTAGAGCACATCAAGCTTTTGATGGAACAGTCAAGGGAAATTTTCCCAATTAGCTCATTAGTACAAATCCCATCGGTCTGCCAGGTTTGGCATCACAAACGGAGGCAGAAACGAAGTCTGTGACGCTGCTTGTTTGTTTGAAGTTGCACCAATTTTATATGTTTCCTGTCTTTTTCACACATAACTAGTGGTTTAAAGAGCCAAGCGTGGAGAAGCGTGAGCGCAGGACCCTTTTGCAGAGCAACCTGCGCAACCCCGCAGCCGCTGCAGTGCTTCCTCCTAACCCTGGGGGCTGTGACTTACCACGTATCCGTCGACTAATGTCACATTTTCCTCTCAAATTAGAGAACCCGTTGGACTTGAGCAGCTCGCAGACTGTGTGGACAGCCCAGTATTTTAGGGTAGAAATTCCGACAGCCTGCCAGCTTGGGGGCCCCAAATCTTGGGGCTACTTTGGTCCTTCAGAGGGTTGTGCCTCTGGATGGATGTGATTAGAGTAAGCCCTTCTGATGAAATCACTCATAGTAAATTCCTTCCTCATGCTTGCAGCTCAGTTTCCTGGATTTTGCTGTTACAGGCGCTTTCTCTAGCTACGATTATTTCAAGGGGATTTACTGGGAGCCGTAGCACTCCCCTTTTACATCTTCATTAGTATCACTCATTACGGCACAGGTTGCCAGGTCATTTGATGTGAAGAGATTAAGCAATTGTGTCGTCCCATCCCATTTACAGCATGCCTGCACGTGAATCTGAACCCTTCCCATCACACACGGTGGTGTTGGCAGGCTGAGCAATTAAAAGCCAACCTGGTTTCTCTGCATTCGTTATATATTGCCCTTCAGCAAAGAGAAGCTTGTTGCATTTCGTGGATGTAGACAGAAACTGGTCTCCCACCACGCCGCTTTCCACGCTAGAGCAACCACCCTTATTCTCCGCACTTATGGTCTGATGTAATTGGCATTAACAGAGCGTTAACAAATTGCCAAGGGGCATCCAAACACTCTCCATTAACCAGCACGAGGACTTAAGGGTGCATGTACAAAACAGAATTAAAAGGATTTCAAATAAAATTGGTTCCTAGTGTGGCAGTCTGATTAAGCAAATACTCGTGTCAGAAGCCACTCTGCCTTGGGGGAAAAGCCGATGCACTCTCTTGGAAATGTCAGAAGAATAGGGATGAGCTGCACCTTGTTGCAGACGCTCTGCACCAGCTGCAGCTGCTTCTCCAGGAGACGGGCGTTCCCAGGGGAGGACCAGCACACAGCTCCCAGGGGCATATCCTCCGCTGAAAAATCTGTCCAGAGGAAGCCACGTGGGAGCAGTTTCTCTTGTTCCTTGGACAGGCACAGCCTGGGAAGGATGTCTTCAATTTAACAAACAAATCAAAGGTTCTCTGTTGAAGAAGTTAGCAGTAGGAGCAACATATTTGGTGGCCAAAAATATCCTTAGTACAAAAGTAAGAAGACACTCAAGGTACCCTCTACATTTTTACTTCAGCCCAGGAGCTTTTATTACCTTGCTTTTGCTAACAAGGGTGCCATTTAAATTCTTTCCTCTGCAATAAATTTTTCTAGTTGCCATCTTTGCCATAGATGCCATGTGTAACCCTAGACGGGTCGCTTCATACACCTGCACCGCTTTTGTACAGTGAGGATAATGCGGTACAATTTGCTGGGTCTGCAACGCCTCTTACTCTGCGTGTCTCTGTGTGTACATCTGTGCAGTGTGCGCATGTGCATAAACCCTAAGTAGCAGAGCTCTTTGGTGGGGGCTCTGGACATGTTACAACAGTTGTATTGCGAACGATACTGATGATCTTGCAGCTCCCATAGCATCGTTGCATAGCAGTTGCTGAACTGTCATGCTTTTAAGACTTGCTACTAGGAACAACCCTTAGCCAATTGTACTGCTACTGCATGCTCAGGACAGCCAGGGCAGGTACATGTTTGCATCAGGAGACCTTTTTCTACATGAGGTATATGCCGGCTAGCTCGGTCCAAGTGTCATTATAAAACTGCTCTCTCGACAGCCCCTTGACACCCCCCAAGAAAGAAAACGCAAGGCTCCTCCTGCACAACAAGCAAGCAGCGTGCAGGGGTTCATGCACCACAAACAAGTCATCTTGAAAAACCCCCGGAGTATATTAGCTATTTGGAAAGCTCTTATACAGTTACAGATGCCTCGCTCGATATTCCCGCACGCATGGCCCAGCTGCCGTAGGCGCCGAGCTCTCGGTGCGCACAGCTGTGCCTTCTTGGGTAGCCTCCAGCAGGTCTGCTGGGTGCTGAGTCTCTGAACACATCAGGTCCTTCTGAACCGGGCCTGGCATTCCTTAATTAAATGCCTGACTTTCTTCCCTTGAGATGCTAACCAGGCTTTCAGGTTCCGTGTTTGATCTGAAATCGGTAGCTGTGGGTCTGTGAACAGAAGGCGTGTGTGCAGGGACAGCCATCTGTCAGACACACTGCAGCCAGTCCCTGAGCATCTCCTCTTCCAGCAGAGATGCATTGGCTAGCGTGTTTCCCAACCTGCCTGACCTTTGGCAACCTTTAAAAACGCCTCACTAAATGTTCTCATGGGTTCCTGTGCATTTACAGCACTTGATCTGTTGAAGAGGAACCTACCAATTACAAAGATGCAATGGATTTTCTCTAGATCATAATTCAGGCATTCGGGTATTGGCTTCCTTTAATTTTTAGCACGCTTTCGTGATGCATTGTAGGGCCCAGAAAATGTCTAGACTGAGTCAGGAATGCAGAGATACTGGAAGCTGGAATTTGCATCAGGTTGTTACTGGAGACACACCTGAAGTTCAAAGCTGAAATCTTTCAAGGTTTGAGATTAAGGTGTGTATAGGAAAGGTGAATCTATTTGTGCCCACAGCATCTAAAAAATTGGGTAAAATGAGTTTGCTGAAGGCAGATTGCAAATCTTGATTTTAGGTAGAATCATGTTAGTAGTGGCCTGGCACCAAAATTTTAACCTCATCAAAACCTACACAGGGAGTGGGACTCATCTCATCCAACTTGAGCTGTTTGGATCCCGGCACCTGAGCTGGTGATCCGGGCTGGCCATCTGTCCACGGTGTCTCCGGAAGGTGACCCAACCACTTCAGATTCGAGTGTAGGATTTTTCGTTTCTTGGAAGTGTCCATCTCTCTTTCTGTGACTGTTGAGGGAGTTACAATACCTGCTTTTGCAAGGCCAAGCTTCAAAGTTTCGGTCAGTCATCTTTCCGACAGCTACAGTTAGGTGGGATGAATACCAGTTTTACAGATCCCTGATGAAATTTAACCTGTGTCCCAGGACAGATTAAAACCTACAGCAACCAGGCAAAAGACTAATATATTAACCTCTTATGCGGCATATAAATCATTTTACTTTCCTATTAAAATTACTAGGGTATTTCATTATAAAAATTGAAGAGAAATGCCATACTTATATCATTATTACAAGCGGTTTCTTATATCCACATTTCATGTTGGCAATTCAGATATAAATTATTACGACATTAGCAGACCAGCCCTGCTATCTGATCTTTTCTTCATGTCTGAAAGTCAATACTAAATGACGGAGCGTTTGAGAAAGCCGTGGTTTGTAAAAGTTGTGTGATTCCTCCTGGCATTAGGAAGAAAGGAAAAAGACACGGCGATTCTACTATTTAACCTTTCCTTCATTTCCTTTTTCCTTGGGACATCCAGCTAAGGTGGCAAACTGTCAGACAGTGCTATGCCAGCTCACAAGGGCAAAGGCATATGTATACATTTAAGTATGTAAGCATCCCTACTGATTTAGACAACATTAATTGCATGCTCAGAGATGAGGAACACTCTGATTCTTCCTGTAAGGTTATGAGCTCCTAGAGCTGAAGCAAAGTTAGTTGCGTTGCCAAACAGATTACATTCATTTTCCACTTTTTCTGTGACTTGAATATTGGCTCAGGTGACTGAAGACTGATACATTTACTCTTAAAGACCTTTTTTTTCTCAGTACTCGCAGGATTGTGGCAAATACTTCTCCATTTTTGAGGACAAGTTCTCATTTTGTACTAGACCTGAATGAACGCTGTTGGAAATACAGAGTGCATCTGTCCATGGCACAGTTAAGTGACTTGCCTCTGGCTGCCAACTTTAAAATAATCTTGGAAGTATTTTAATGCCAGTTAAGTAGACTTTCCCATGGTGTAAAACAATTCCCTAATGTGGCCTTTCCCTGCCTGTTCTCCCCTGCACAGTTGGGATTTCCTTTGTAACTATCTCCTCCCGGTAGCTCTGACAAGGAGGGCAGGTAGGATGAGCAATGCCCACGGGATCCCCTTGCAGCACAATGTCATCAGCAGAGGCTGCATGATGTCCCATAATGCGAAGGAGATCTTGTTCCCACCTAGGCTGGCTGTGGGCTGAAGGTGGGACAACACTCCGAGCGGCATCACCAGTCAACGCTTGCCCTGTGTCTTATGTCCCTGATCACTCTCCTCCAAAGGCCACCAGCCAGGTGAACCTCTAAGCTGACCCGGCGCAGACATCCCTATGTGGGCACGGGCAGCTTCTGTGGCTGTTGGAGGTCACCAGCTGGTCACCAGCTCTGCAAGTGACTTTACCATCGTGCTGGCAACACCAGGCCGAGAAGCTATGATGGTGGGGTCAGGGGAGGATGAGGATAGGAAAGGCCAAAAGGGATGGTTTTGAACAGATGAGAAACCACTGCCCACCCCACTTGTGAGCCAAATTTGTATTAAATATAGACTGAGAGAAGCAAGAATTAGTTGTCTGATCTGCACCTTGGACAAACTTCTAACGACTTGACCTTCTCCTTTGCCAGAAGCATG
The DNA here is from genome assembly GCA_009819775.1 of Phoenicopterus ruber ruber. NCBI lineage: Eukaryota > Metazoa > Chordata > Aves > Phoenicopteriformes > Phoenicopteridae > Phoenicopterus > Phoenicopterus ruber. The sequence continues at coordinate 2,624,550 of CM020219.1, forward strand.
TTCACTTCCAACTGTGCGCCCGAAACAACATGCCCTTCTGCCTGCTGGCAACATCTCTGAAGGCCAGGAGAAGGCAGACGGTGTGCTTTCATCATTCAGACCCGTTTTTACAAATGTTTATCTGCTTTGATGCTCATAGTTGGTGACGTTATAACATTTTTTTATTTTTATCTATACTTTCATACAACATCCTAATTGTTTGCCTTCTTAAAACATGGTTTCATTAATTTAATCTTGTGCTGCAGAAAATTTTATGAGATCTTAAAGAAACTTCATACTGTGCATTAATTTCTTTCCACATAATTGTATTTATATTTCAACAAATAGACTTGAAGTACATTATTATTCTAAAATGAGTGCTAATGGGTTTCAACACTTTCATGCAGCTAATCGTGCATTTATTTCACAGCTTTGATGGCTCACAAAGACTTCCATTTCTTCATTTACATGAAACAACTGTGAAGGATAAATTAAATGGCTGCGTATTTCATCTACAGATTTTTTCCTGAAAACTCTACACAAACAGTTTACTGTTGGTGTACAGCAAGTAATTCCTTTGAAAGATGCAGACCCCTGTCAGGAAGACAGTCCCATAAATGAAAGACACAAATCTTCATCCACCCCCCAACCTGAAAAAAACAAAAAGACTGAAATATTGCTCCTCTTTGCATCACGCCAGCACATAAAAATTAACATGTTTTGCGTAGCAGGGTGGACACCAATTTGCTGCAATTTGCTTTCAAGCCAAGTCTCAAAGGACTGCAGATGAGGGAGGAACGCAGATGTTCAAGAGAAGGTTGTGCATTACCCCGAAGCTGCAGAGATGCTGTGCTTCAAAGCCTGCGTTAAATGTGTGCCATGGAGTAACTGGTTCCTCGTGTACCCGCACCAGGCATCCTGAGCACTCGTGTCCTGCAGGGCAGCCTTGGCAATGGTGACCTTAAACAAACAATTGCCTGTGAAGGCAAAAAAATACCCTCCAAATGAGCAGGTCTGGACTCCATGGCCTATTTTGCCAATGGAGAGGCACCAGATGCGTGGAGGGAAAGGGAGGCACAATGTGAACGACATCCTGGACTAGAAACCTTAATGGCAGCCCAGGGACGTACCAGCTGGGATTTACAAGGAGAAAAGAGGGATAGAGGGAGTTGGGGGTCTCCCCTCCCTACTTGTCCATCCCAGAAACTCCCTGAACATCCATCCCGTGCTTCCTTGCCTCTTTGTTCTGCCATTGCTCTTGATGAGCTTTAAACAGTCGGGGTCTTTCTGATTTGTGCATGTTCAGTGCCCAGGCCCAGATGTCCCAATCCCAGCTGAGACAACCAGCTCTGACCAGGCAACTCGGCTTTCCCCAAGGGTTACTCATGCCAGCAGATGTGAAGAGGGTGTCCTCCTGTGTGACACCTGAGCTCAACCCACCTGAATCTAGAGACAGCAAAACCCAACCAAACCAGCTTGCTCTTGGGTAAGCTTCACAAAGGTTACTCTACTCTACAAGGAGCAAAGGAAAATGACTGGTCTGGGAGGACCTTTTGGTCTGAGCTGGGGTACGTCTTCCTCCTGTCCCAGGTGTCAATAACTGGATCACTGAGCCCCTAGGTGGAGGGATGTCTGAGCCTGAGACACTCCCAGGGGGATCACTGAAGCCATCCCTGACTCTGAAGGGGAGTTCCAAGGAGTTTCCTTCTTTGGGCAGGAGAATGGGAGATTGTGCAACATCAACAGCAGCAAAACAGGTTCCATTACACTCCTCCAGTAATTAACAACATGGTTCTTATCTCCTTGTGCTTAGGGACCCGTGACAGTATACCAGGAGACACAGACCTTCCTCTGAAACGCTACAGTACAAGGACTAATGCCTGTGCTGCCCTGGAGAGGGAAGGAAGCCCCCAGCCCACAGATTGTTTCCTTTGGACCACCTTCCCTCCTAAATAGCCCCACAAAGGCCAGATTTGGGGTATTTCTACAGTTTTCTCAAGCCATAGAATCGTCTGGCTTCCGTTAAAATGGTCAAGCCTTTAGCCTGGTAACATCATAACGCTACCTGGATGGAGCTCTCCCTTTCACAGCCAGTTTTCTTCCAAGGAACTGAAATATTTCATATCAGATAATGATTTTTTTTTTTTTCTTGAAGAAAAGTGGAGAGAATGAATTAATCCACAACAGCATTGATGAGGGGAAGAAAAGTTAATTGAAAAATATAATGAAAACACTGAGCTCATTCCACCCTGTGTATGCAATGGAAACATTGATATTGACAAAGAAAAATTAAAATTTGCTACAGAGTTCAAACACACTATTAATATATGTATGATGATAATGCACAGAATCCTTAGTAAGGAGCCTTAGGGCACACGCTGGGCTTATGCAAATTTTATGGAAAACTACAATATTAAATACTACACATTCTACTATTTTTTTAAGCAAACTGAGTCTGGTAAACACTTCGGCCCAAGTTCTACTTAAATTTAGGGCTGTTTTCATGCTATCAGGAGAAATAAAAGGTGCTGGAAGTGGAAGCCTACTGGGAAGGAAGAGGTTTTTCCTGGTAGAGAGCGGCTCTCCCACGTCCCATACGATGCCCCTGCCCGTGGCCTGCGGGGCTGTGCATGATGAACATGGACCACATGATGAACATGGACCCTTAGGCCACTGTTCCGTAGCACAACCCAGCAGAGCCGTTGGACTGCCGTAAAACATGCAAGGGGACGGATGGGAAGGTGGTAAAGTAATGACTCTTCCCTATCCAACCTCTGGGGCGTGCTCCTGGCCAGGGCTGAGAAGCGTGGAGGACCAAAATTAAAGAACACTGCCAAAACTGGGTCCAGAAGCTCTCTAGGTTTGGTTCGTGTGGGCATTACATGAGCGCTGGGTGTTGTATTTGGGCGCTGGGATCTGGGTTCATCCCATCTCGTTAGGCTCCTCACTGAGAGGCTGAAGCAGGCGATTTATCTGTCTGGCTTTCTCCCAGGTCCAGGGGGAGGAGCAGGGATGGTCGGAATGACTGTGGCTGAAGAGACTTCTGTCCCCTGTCACTCCATTCGCTGTAGCAGTGGCTATAACTCAGGTGACCAAGCCTCTAACACAGTGCTTGATGTTAGGTGCTATTAACTGGGATCTTAGCGTACGAGGAGGTTTTGTACTCAGAAATACCCCATCCGCCAGTTCCCACACCGTCAGTTTTGTTCCAAACATGCAATGGTGGTGAACGAACCAACTGAGCATCAGGAGAAGCTGGAGGCGTAAGGCAAGCCCCGCTCCGGAGCCAGTGCAGAAGGCAGGCAGAAGCACCCCTGTCCCCGCAGGCAGTGGGAAGCCCACGCGTGCCCTTTGCTCACCTCGTGCTCCTACACGCAAAAGCTCCGGTCAGCAAACGTCTGCCCGCAGCAAGCCCCTGGGGCTGCGCTGAAACAGTAAGTCACGTTTCCCACCAAGTCCTGCAACAACAGCTTTTCTTTTCTCGTTCAAAATCGGCTTTGAAGCACTCCTTTAATTTTCAATATAAAGCATCGTCATCGCTGGCTGTGTGGCTGTGACATACAGGGAGATAAAAGCAATAAGCCTTTCTCCACACAACCTCTCTCATTGACTCCTATAATGTCTGAGTTGGGTATTTTGTAACCCTGCCCAATTAATTTTGTGCTCAGTGGCTTTTTCTGAACACAAAGTCTTAAAAAAGATCTGCTAAGAAATTCATTAACTTTACAATGCGGTTGGACTTACTCCAGCCAAATTATTACATTTCTATAGTGCTAAAAATAAAGAAAAGCACTGTATAATTGAAACAACCCACACACCGAGCGAGATTTCTCGCTGAGAGTCTGTACGGAAACCAAACGCTGGTTAATCTGCACCATGCAATGCAGCGTTTCACATGATTAGTCCATAATATGAAATGTTACGTATTTTCAAATAGAATCCCTGCAGGTAATAAATTGCATGTCACAACGGCATGTTTGACAGTTGACACTGCGATACATTTAATGGGTAAATGCAAAATGACGACTTTTAAGCTGTAACACAACTGCAGCATTTCGACGGCGCTTGGGCCAGTGATTTCTCTCCGGTCTGTCTGCGCCTTTTTCCTACGAGCTACAAAACGCGAAAGTGCGGAGCCTTTATTTACAGCACTTCTATTTCATTCGTCGTCTCTGCAGAAGCTTTCCCCCCCCTCGAATGCTCTCTGGTGTCAGACGGCATAGTGCAACTACACCCTTTGCGGCAGCCCGTCTCCCTCCAGCACCCTTCGAAGCCGGTACCTCACACGTGTAGTTGTGCCACCGCAGCACAATCAGCACCTATTTAATCTCTTTAGCTTAGTCAAACTGTCTTATAAAATCATGGGATTTCTGGATCAGATTTTCAAAGGAGTTTAAGGGAATTCATATCTCATATCCTCTTAAAAATAAATGCTATACGAACGCCTGATGCCTTTAGCCTGTCTTTTTTTTTTTCTGTTTTTCCCCTTTTTTTTCTTTTTCAAAGCCAGTGCCTTTGTGGAAGCGCACCTCTATACCCATTAGGACACTCGCTCTGCCACACAGCACCTCAGAGCTGCCATTTTGCTCGAACGGATAGTTAGTGTAATGACAGATTGCACTCTATCACAGGATCTGTTGTAAGGAGATATAACATGAAAGAAAAATCATTTTCTCTGGGCCACTATTCTTTTTGCCAGCTAGGTGGGTGAAAATTGACACAATCATCCCGACGTATGGATGAAGCGGTCATTTTTGAAGCCAGAAAAATACCATCCAATATAAAACAGAACTGCCTGCTTTGCATTTCTGACTTTCCTGCCTCATTACTTCCAGCTTCGTTAACGGCAAACCTGTAACCGGTAGGTATTTTCCCTGTTCTAACTGTATTTTCAAAAGATTCTTATTTTTCTCTAATACTCTACATTATTGTTACTCCATTAATCCCTGCATCTTCCTTTATTAAATACTCCCAAATTATATTAAAAATCATTTACAACCCTTTTTTTATTCATTAAGATCATCTCTCTCTGAGTCTTGCGTGTTTTGTCACTGTTTCCTCATCTTTTCTTAACCAGAATGGTGTCTAGCCCTGAGCTTTTTTTCTTGACCATGGGGAATCAACCCCACCAACTCCATTGGATCTCCAGCCTAGATTTGCCCAGCCCAGCACAGAACCGCAATTATTTTTAAAATACTCACTATGGTCTACATGGAATGCAGCAAACTGTTGATGTTGAAGACTTCACACGCCAGCTCTGGTTTCTCTCCGATATGTTGCGAGGAGATGCTTAGGAAAGTCATCCTTTGCTATTGTAATACCTAATGGCTTGCCTAGTATTTTTACTTCTATATCTATTAGAGCCTTAGCCCCTAAATTTCAAGGGGCTGTGACAATGAATAGTTTGCAACTACAACAGTGATGGTGTTTCTGGATGTCCAACCTGGAAAGGCTTTACTCTTGACATGGGGGAAGCCCAATGTGCTATGAAATCTCTCCCTTTCAATAGCCGCTCGGCTCCTTGCTTATCTACAGTATTTGCTGCCCTCTTGCTAGAGGCTCAGCACGGATTTCTAAGGCGTTTGGGTAAGTATTTCTCTCTTTCTGCCCCCTTTCTGTGTTTAGCAAGCCTTGCAGGTCAGAGGATTTGTGCTGGGCAGATTACGGATAGTCCGGTCTGACTTGTCGCCAAATGCACTTCTTATGCTCAAGATAGTTCTTATTTTTCAGTGATGCCCTTCATTCCAGGAAGAAACTGTTTGGCCATTTGTCTCCAGCCCACTGGGGAACATCCCACTCCTTCTTCACGAGGAGTCCTCGGAGAGGAGCGTGTTCCCATGGCAGTTTTGGGTGCTTTTCTGAGCTCGTCTGCGTTCAGTGAGCAACAGCTTTCAGTTGCTTTTTCTGCTCTCTCCAGGACCTTTGTCTAGTCGGTCCTTCATTATGCAGCTTTCAGCAATCTAGCTCAGCACATCGCAGCAATTTGGATCACTCACCTTCCAGCTTATCCTTGGCGTTCTGCTGATTCTGGTGGTCTGCGTTTTGCCGTCCTTATTTCTCAATGTCACTGGCCTTTAGTGCCTCCCCTGTGAGAGCAGGAGCCGTAGTGAATGAGCTGGGGATGTTTTGTGACATTTCGCAAGGTAGTCTTTTGTTCCTCAAGACTTTGAAACTTAATCACCAACACAAGTTTGGTTTGCAAGGAAACAGCTCCATGTCTCTCTAGGTAAAAATCAGAATATTCCGTATCTGCTATAAGCCACGACAGAGAGGAGTTGCTTTCCATCCAGTGCTACTGAAACAACAAAAAACCCATATGAAGTGGAGCCTCCAGATTTCCTCTGTAATCATTTCTGATGTTAGCTGTTCGCTGTTACTGCTCAAACGACCTCTGCTTCGCTGGGCTTAATGCCGGCCGCTCCTTCCTCTTCATTAAAGGTTATCCAACAGGCTCACAGCTCAGGTTCAAACGTGGCAGCCCGGCCTCACACCTGGAACAAAGCATTCAAGAATCAAAGCTGCTTTCCAAAAATCAATGGTAAGAGACTCAGAGGAACTGCTGGTTCAGTCACCTCGAATGCCCAGGATGAGCGGTCTGCTCCAGAGAGCAGGACCTGGAAGTGGTCAATCCCTGTGGAGATGCCTGGTCGGACATCTGCTGGGCAGTACTCCCCTCCCAGACCCATCTCAGCATTGCTCCTAACGTACAGCAATATCTGCCTTTTACGAAATACCTTTTATTAAGCCTCATTAAGTTCCTGTTTGCTTTTGGGTTTCGCTGCTGTGTTGAAAATGAGTAGCAAGACAAGGGCTGAGTTATGTACAGAATAGACACCAAATGAAATATTTGGTCCAAGGACAGTCAGAACAATGAACTTGTTAGATACAGCATGTGAAGGGAAAGCAAAACATTCACTGAGAAGTTGAATACTGTTGAAGAGGGAGATACTATAGAGAAGAATGAGCTAAAATCATGCGGAATTAGATTTCTCTGTACTTCTAGAAACTGCTGCCTTTGGATATCAGAAGTGCCATCAGCTGCCTGTATGTCAGCACAGAATACAGGGCTCTCCCTGCCATACAACCCTTCCAAATCTTCAGGTATTACACCAGTAAGTCCTTAATGCACTACCACCAACGCACAACTTGCAAGGCTGTATATATACAGGCCAAGGAGACAAATTCTCACGGTAGCTCCTTATTTTGTGTTAGAGTTACTGCAAAAGAGAAGGGGGCTGCCTGTGATACTACTGTATCTGTTCGCATCTGTAAATAAACTACGAATACAGCGTGAGAATCGAAAAGTGATCTTGCAACAAATATTTCAATACAAAGAATAACATCCAGATGGCCCGGACTGAAGCAAGTTCCCTTGTCTATTAGAGGAGGCTGGAATGGAAAAATAAAATTATGATGATGGGGGATGGACAAGTGTTGTAAGAGGGAAAAAAAATGGGAAATTTTGAAGAAAATGCACCTGGGGATTCTGAAAACAGCTCAGGAGGGACAGTTTGTACTGCAACCCAACAGCCTGGCAGCAACAGCCAGCCCACCTCTTTGAACACAAGGGAAACCACAGTCTGCTGAGAGCTGGTTATGAGGCTTGCTGCTTCCAAATGCCTCAGCTAAACAATGCCTCAGTCAGAGACCTGCCTTCCGCGTGAAACGTGGCACTTAACACAAATATTTTCAATGAGCTGGTTTCAGTTCATTTGACTACACCACAATTCTAAGGAATTTTAAGCATTTGCGAAGGTGAATGATTCACACGATGAGAAATCTCTACATCATGAGAAATGCTTTCAAAAAGACACGGAGATATCACAGAATATGGCTAAATGCCTTTATACAGTCCCATAGACTCAGGAGTTCTCTCCAGAAAAGGTCAAGCTCAGAGGGTTCCCATCCATTCTGGTTCTGCATAAGTCTAGTTTAACGCCCAGAGCTGTGCATCACCACAAACTAAACACAAGTTTGGTGTATGGATGAAGGAGAAAGAAGTGCTACTGCAATTAAAATGCAGAAGATGCGCTAATCTAATGGAACAGGTCCAAGTAGCCAGTGGGAGTTTGACTGGTACTCGAACCAGCGTGACAATCCAGGTTACATGGGCAGAAACTGGCAGTAAATTTAGGTAAAGTTGCAAATGCTCATGTTTTCTCCTGTCAATGTAACCTCGCCTTTTAGTGAAATATGACAGGGCTGAAATGGCAACTAAAGTCATAACAAATTCTTAAGATACCAGAGTTTGCAGAGAGGAAAGAGAATGCGGTTCTAATCAATGTGAGCACCATCGCAAGACGGTGTCGTGGATGCACCTTCCTGAAACATCATTCCCTCTACCTGTGGGAAATTATTCAAGCCGCTAGGACGCTAGGTTTAGATTGGACATTCGTAAAAATTTCTTCCCTGAAAGGGTTGTCGGGCATTGGAACAGGCTGCCATGGAGGTGGTGGAGTCCCCATCCCTGGAGGTATTCAAAAGACGTTTAGACGAGGCCCTAAGGGATACGATTTAGTGGGGGACTTGGTAGTGATAGGTTAATGGTTGGACCCGATGATCTTGGAGGTCTCTTCCAACCAGAACAATTCTATGATTCTATGACGCAAAGGCTGAGAAGCATCCTGGTGCGTTACAAATGGCGTGTTCATACTTCTTACCGAGAGGGAGCACTGGCTGCGGGGACACGTAGGTAATCGGCTCGCTTTTCGGTTGAGAAGGATGCAGTGCTTCCAGGGTCCTGCTTTTTGGCTGCATGGTTTGGAAGCTCGGAGCTGCACTGTGCAGAGCAGATGTGGTCAGAAAGGGCTTGTCGATAAACCCTCCACTTAACACGCACAATTCTGCGCAGGCATTTATTCCCTCAGGCAAAAAGCTGTCCCTCCTTTGTAAACATACATCTAGAAGTATGCAATAAGGAAGAGGCAGGGGGAAGGGTTAAAATGCTTTCAGCTATCTATTCCGACAGCAGAGACAATCTTTTTGCTCCCCCAAGATAGGGCTTGAACACCCATTGCATGAGACAGAAAAAGAAACTGTCTCTGTGTCCTTTTCCCAGAGCCTCATTAGAAAAGGAGAAGAGGTTACTCCACTTTTCTGTCCTGCTCTTACTGTTGGGCCTCTGTTTGAGCCCTGCTTCTCAGCAAACCTTTCTGTTTAGACTGGCATTTATCAGCTTTAATTAAGGAAATCTAGGGGGGAAAGAAAGGAGAAAAGTCTAAAAGAGATCTTTAGTGCTTTCTCTCCATTTCTCAGCCGCTTTGGGCATTTATGAGGAGAGCAGAAGTTGGGGTTTTGGTCTTTTGTATTTGAGTGATGCATTCTTTACCGACCAAAGACAGAGCTCAGAGTGTCATTAAAGCAAATACTTTATACAAGCAATCCCTGGGCAGAGACCAACCGCAGACCACTCACTGAATAACAGTTTAAAACTCAGAGCTCACCAGTAATTAAATCACTAATAGGCAAATTGTCAAAATTCAGCCCTTTGGGTTGTTGGTTGTTCGTTTTTTTCCCTTGCAAATGGTTTGCCCAGCTCTTTTGCAGAATCAGATCTGTCAGCAACTCCCTGGGATATTTCTGTTTCTTTGGATTTGCAACAGGAAACATCAACATGTGGAGAAAACTTCAATATACTGCTTATTATACACAACCCCCGAGTATAATGAGCAAGCAGTTCCTGCAATGCTGGGCTGCTGTTCAGGCAAACAACCTATAAACTGGCAAGCAATTTGTTGGACTGTCAGAAGACAAAGACGTCAAGCTGATCAAAGCTCCTCTGTTAAGCTTATAAATATCCATTATTCTAAGCAGTCAGAAAAATACTGGAACAGACATGCAATAGGGCAAAAAGAGCCCTTTAAGCCGGGCTGCCCCCAAACTAAAAAAAAAAATTCAGATGAACATACTTGCAAATGTTCCGCTTCTTGCACAGAAATAACAGAGCCAAGCAAAGGGGGACTAAAAATAAACTACCACCGAGGGCCAGTGCGACGCAGAATCATTTTATAGCAGTACACCAAACTACTTAGTCAGATAAATATGCTTAATTAGTTGTGCCAGAGTCGGGGAGAAAACAATAGCTTGGTTGCTTACTTATTTTCTGAAAGGGTGTTATTGTGGCCATATTTTATTTTGTAGAAATTTTCTATTGTATGTGCAATTTAGGCCTGATTCTCAAGAGGCAGGAGTCGATGCACTAATTACAATGCAACTCATGAGAATATCACCAGCTGAGTGTCTTTTACACGATTTCCAAGTACACCAAAATACAGAAATACTTCAGGAAAAACAATTTGATTTCTAAAGCAGTTTCTGCTTTTTACTTATATTGACTTGGAAACAAAGAAGATTTTGGAGAGTTTTTTGCGTACAACCATTGGCACCAGGAGTCTGCCCAAACCAAATTGTGATGTCCAACGTACCGTTGTCTTTCAGTTGATCCAAGTGTCCTGTGATCGGATGCCTTTTCCTTACTATCCTTTAAAAGGGTCGATGATGCAGCATGAGCGGGCATTGAACCAGACCTACAAAGATCATCCCTAAGTGTACCAAATGCCTTCAAGACTTTTAAATATTTTCTCAAGAGGTGGAATGCAGAAAGAATCAAAGCACAACTGCTGCTATGGCACGGGTCAACGCTGACCTTTGCAGAGCTGCACAGAAGAGAAGAAGAAAGGCAACGCACGCAGAGGCGAGATGGTAGGCTCCACACGGATAACAGAAAAGCAGAAGAGGGTTGACTGCATGGTTTCCCATGAGCTAAAGCTCTAATAAAAGCCAAGCGTTTATGCAAAAGTTGATTTTTAACCATCTTTTTCAAAGCTTGTATGAATAGGCTGCTTCTATGAGTAGGACTTAAGCACTACTGGATGGGGGGGGGGGGGGGGGGGGGGGATAAAGACAGAAAGGAGAAAGCAGAAAATGGGGACCAGAAGGGGAAATGAGTACCTACCGTGAAACATCTGCAGGACACATTTAAGAGACTGAAAGGGAAAGTGATGCAATAGTTTGGCCCTTCAGAGCTTGGGCAGGTACATACCATCCTCGGGACATCTTCCTTGAAGCCACTTGGGTCGTTCAGTTCTGCAACTGCAGCATAACACGCAGCAGAGCCCTCACTCTTCCTCCCCAGCGTTTTCCTCCCCTGATTGTTACCCTTCCTATTGTGTAATTAAAGAAGTCTCATAATTATTGGTGCCAAGTGAGGCATCTCGTTAATCACCACCAACAATACGATGGAAACAAGGAGGCAAAATGCTCTAATCACATTCGTACTGGGACAGCCTGATTTTTGTCTTTCCCTCCCACGGCACTGGCAATTGTTCCAGTGAGCAATGAAAGCACAAAAATAACTGGGTTTAAGGTGACTTTGACTCCACATAGGCTGAAATAAGAAGAAAGTTCCTGGCAGGTAGGCAGTGAGTTTCTGGAAGAGTTTCCCCTACTAGTGGGAAGGAAAAGCAGACCTAGCTGTCCTCTTGTCACACTCGATACACCGAAGATGGAGCACATTCATTAATCCGGGATTTGCCTCTCAGTCCAGCGATCTTAGGACACAACCAAAGGTCAGGATCTAGTTCCTTGCCCCGGACAGTCAGCGAGGTGAGGACTCACCTGCACTGCACTGTGTGCCCACCAAATAGCTCGCGACTAACGCTAAATCCCAGCTAAATTCAGGGGGTGGGAGTAAGACTGCACAGATCTTCTCTTGCCCAGAGAAGAGGTGATACAAAAGGAGCAGTGGGTTTTCTCCTCATTAACAGGTTTCTGGTATGGTGTTGCCAAGACCGATATGGCAAGAGATGAGATGAGACCTTGGCAACGTTCCACTCGTTGCAATGCAGCATGCAGCCAGCCAGCAAGTGCTTCACTCCCATCCCGTCCAGGAGAGTCCCTCAGTGGTCTTGAGCTTCATTTCTATCATCTTGTCTTGACCTCCACTTGGTAAATGCTAGCTCAGGACGCTCCTTGCTGTATTTTCTGTACATCAGTCTTAGCATGATGCTGAATCTGGTTCCAGACCAGCACCGGGCTCTCGACAAGCAAAACCACTGGCCAGGTTTTGAAGATCCAGCAGGTATGAAGTTTTCTGAGGTTCATTGCCTAAAATGGCTGTGCCTGTTTTTCTTACTTTCCTTTAATCCCACTAAGTGACTATAGACATGCAGCAATTACATCCAGCAAGCGGGACACTCCAATTTGCTTTGAATGTAGCCTGGGCAGGCAGTTATCCAGACTACATCAGTCAAAGTAACGACAGCAAAGGAGATTAAAAAAGAAAGCGTGAGGAGGAGGATGACGTTCCAGGAGACGATAATTGAGGAACTATGAGAATGTTCATTGAGTTTGATAATTTCTGGCTAAAAGGCTTCTGTCCTAGCAGGTATTTTTTCTCCCACTTAACCCTTCGCATCTCACCTCCCTGCCCAGTCCCACACCAACCGTTGGGAGTTCCCAAAGTACCCCAGCACTGCTCTATACAACGAGCTGTTTCCTACCCTGATGAGTCATTCCAGATGGGCGATTGCTGGTGACCCAAGCAGGGGAAATCCACTCTTCTCCAGATGCCCGGTCCATCACAAGGCACCTAAAGCCACATTGACCCAGACCCCAGCCACGCTTCTCCTAAGAGGATGGCCTAAGGTGGACCAGCCAAGCGCCAGCAATTGAGTATAAAAACCCTGGTGAAGCCTACTGTGTGCAGTTGTGTGGGGAGGATGTTTCTACCTGGTCTGAGGTCTTCTTGCTGTGCTGGCCTTCATCACTACTCTCCGATTAGAGGCCTCTCTCTGAGAGATGGGTCCCACATGGTGTGGTGACTCTTCATGAAAAGAGTTAAGGGAAGAGGGAACTTAAATTCTTTTGCTGACTGGTTGCTGACTTCTTTTCTTGCTGCTCCTGCCCTGCTCTTGGCCCTGCCTGGTCTGATCTTTGCTGCTTTTGCTTTTTTGCTCATTTCTCTCTCACCTGCTGCTGATGCCTGATAACTGTCTCAATCAAATTAATTCCAGAAATGTTTGGGGTGGCCTTTTCTGTGGTTGTAGGGATTTTCTTTCCTCTTCCACACCTAGGGAGACTGCCAGAGTGAGTTTCCACTGCCTCTTAAGCATAACCTTCTTCTTCTCTCTATTTTTTTGGATGTATTGCTAAACTGCTCTGTAGCTAGACGGCTTCAAGAGCAGAATATTTCAGATTGTACTGATGAACTCCACATGCATCTGGGGTAGGATCTGATGAATACAACGATTAACAATTCTAATATATTCTGGAACAGTCAGTTCAGCACACCCACCACGCGGCTATATCCAACATATACATCAACAAGTCAGCTGGAGAGGTTGGCATTTACAGCAAATCACTCGAGTCTGTACCTCTTGATTTCTCTGCTGCTCTTTCAGGGCTGCAGAAGCACAGAGATTTCAAGGTGACAGGGAGCCCAGGTGATCTGAGCTGTGCGTTGACTTTAATTATTAAGTAAACTGAAGAAATAATACAGAGAAATGAAAGCTGACTTTTATCTTTATGAGTGCGAAAGAGCCCTAATCAGATGGGTTAAATCATAGTCCAGTCTGCAGAGGAAAGGAGCACTCCTCTGTTATTCCTGTACATGGAACCTGGGCCTTCATCCCAGCTCTTACTGGGTGTTAGGCTGGACTACTCATAGAGTGAAGTTTCGGTATTAGTCCCTCGCCCGGCTGTTGGATTTATACAGAGGTCTAGGGAGCTGCTGATCTGAGTGGAAGAGTTGATTCCTCCTGAAGAAGTGTTGCTAATGAGGAGAATAAGTCGAACACAGGCACAGCATCCTCTACCGCAAAAGGAAGCCTCAACGATTTCTGTACGCTGATGATCCTTGGTGAAAAGTCTCAGCTCCCACACAAGCCTTAGAAATAAATCCGCACACAGAAATTAGTTAGGGCCTGATCCAGCACTGCCAGAATTCAGCAGCAAGCATCCTCCTATACGTACGGTCTGCAAATCCAGCACGCTGCGCTAGACGTTCAGTCTGTGACACAGCCCAGTAACTTTATAGTCCGGGAGACTGTGGTGTTCAACTTCGGAGTAACTTGATTACCCAAGGGACCCTTCTAGCCTTACGTTGTTATCTTCCTTTCCATTCAGGGATGCTGTATCTTCCAAACAAGCCTCCCTGACCTAGGAGTTGTTCTGATTTAACACGTAATTGTTAAATTGAGCAGGTGGTTGACTTACTATATTCAGGGTTGGCTTCCCTACATCAATTATTTTAAAGATCACTGTCTCCAAATTCCGCTTCCATAGCTACCTCTTTAATATGATTCTCCTGCAGAAAAAAACCCCAAGCATCAGCAAATGAAATCTGGCAAGAAATGAATCAAATAAACTTAAAATAGTGTCATGGTGCCTATATTAAATTTCATTTGACTGAAGCTGTGCATCTGAGAACCCTACTCTTTGTAGCTAAAAGAGAAAAGAATTGATGACATCAGCAATTTACCTTGTTATATCACTATATGATGATAAATATTTTCTCCAAGTCCTCCTGAGTTCATCTGAAGTGGTTGTAAAGATTGTATACAGTGTATTTGTACTTAAATTATTCTACTTGCAGAATCTTGGAGAGCTGTGACAGCAGGAGATAATTTGTAGGACAGCTTGAGACACTTTTCTAACAGTTTTAATATTGCTGCAATTGTCTTCTTGCTTCCTACAAGGCACAGAACTAATGTTGCATTTGAAGCCCTCTTACTGAGCATGATCATCCTCCTCCTCCTCCTCCTCGGGATGGAGCTTTTTGTAGGAGGGAAAACGTCCCCTGAAATCTGGGAGGGTTTTGCCATTGGTCTCAGTGACAGCAGCACCAGGAGGTGCTGCTGGGTTTTCCTTACTGGTGCTTACAGGTGCGTCTTGGTTTTCCTCACCAGGCCTGTTTAGCTGCTTCTCCTCTTCTTGACCAAACCCAGCTTAGTTGTCTGCTCAAGTTTTGTTTGTTTGCATCCAGCTAGACATGGGCCTGTGCCCTTTTTGTTGGCTTTCCTTTAAAGCTCCAGATAGTTGCTGTAGGACACAGGCAGGCTCACGCTCTGCTCCGGTGTCTGACTTACGGCCATGGACCGCTGCAGGACACAGGAGAGATTTATTACTACTCTAGCCTGGACCTTCAAGGCATTCATGGTAAGGACCATTCCTGTGGAACCAGCTGTTACAAAAATCAGGCTAAGGAAAAACAGGGGATGGATAAAAGGGTGCCCACGCTAAGGGTGCTCCATCTCTTCATACGCTGTTGCTGTTACCCTGGTCCAGATCATGTCAAACTGCAGCAGATGATTGCATTGCACCTGCAGTGAAGCGTAGCTGTGATATCCAGCCTCACAGTGAACCTGAACACCTCGGACTTTTCCGAAAATTGCCTAGAAACTTAAATCCATCAGCGAAATTCCTCCCAGTTAAACATTACGAGACGAATGCATGTAACCTTTCAAATGTGTTCGACTGAATCATCATCTCAAATTATCAGGATTTGTTCATTTAAATTATTAGTTTCAAAGGCTTAAGTTTTCTCTTTTTTTTTTTCAAGTTCTCTCCTTTGCAAAGCTGAAAGTCTTTGGCTGGCTAAGGAAGTAATACTTTGAAAGTAATATTAACCCTCTTCCATTCTTTTCCTCTTTTCTCCAAGTCTCTCAAACTTTTGCTTGGGTGGAGGGATGAGTTGGGCTGCAAAAACGAGCACATTTTAGAGAAGACTGAATATTTTTGGAAGGAGTTTCTTTCATTCTCTCTCTAGGCTGGCCCAAGTCTCCTACTTGCCCCAGGGGACACGAACAAACGTTCCCTTGTTCCCTGTGGTCGAGGAGCAGACAGACCTTGGGTGTCGCAGAGCTGAGTCGTCTTGGGGCAGGCAGCCTTCCGCGTATTTTGGCAAATGGTGGGAAGTTTCTCGCATCAGAGGTGGTTCCCTCTGTACGTACTGGGATGCCCCGAAGTGAAGTCCTTGTCCCTGTCCTCAGACCCCTCTTTATCTCCTTTCTTGCCACCATTGAGACAGGGGACTTCCTCTCATCTCCGTCGCATACCAGTTCTTATCTTTCTCTGCAGCCTGTGAGGGTGGGAAGAAGGCTTGTTCTTCACTGCGACACGCAGGGCGAGCACATTCACAGTAGGAGTGTGGTCCTGCTCTAGAGAGGACGCTAATTCCAGCAGTATCCCCCATGCTTTGACCTGGAATAATTTAGGAATCAGCAGTTTCCTAAAACCAGAGGGGTTTTTTCAAACAGATGCACTAGGTTTCTTTACAGTCTGCAGATCATACTTTACTAAATTTATAACAGTGGCCATTGCTCCTTGGTTTCTGGGAATTGATTTCTAAAACTTCTCTTATTAGAGATATCCCGTTAGGCGTCCCTTTACCTGAATCCAATCAGAGCTTCCTTAGAGCAGAATGGCAAAGAGAAAAGCACAGCAGAGGCTGTAACACTTCTACAAGATTACGTGCTAATATAACTGTCTCAGTCTTTAAATGTGTGGTTTTTTCTCTCTTTAGTCTAAACAATTTGGTATTTCTTGAAACATGAAACAGCCTGGGTTTTTAACAATGTGCAGTACAAAGAGCTTTTACGTTTCCTTTTCAAGCAAAACTGAAGAGTGGAAGCAGCAGCTTCACATTGCTCAGACACTTTCATTTCTGTTAAAAGGAACTGGCAGTTTGTTTTCCTTAGCAAGTTGCAAACCCTTTTCGTCGAGCTTGCACGCTAGCACTGAAAGCCTGGGAGAAAAATCTCAACCCGTTGATGAAAATGACTTTCAATTTTTGACAAAAATGCAAAGGGGAGCATCAAAACAGAGAGTTACACTCTCTCAGAGTGAAAAGGGAAGCGTTCTTGTAAGAAAATGGTGAAAATGGAATGTTTTCTGCCACAAAAACCTCTGTTTACTAGTGAAAAGTGTGAAATACAGTGCTAGAGAAGATTCACAGCCACTCAAAAAAGTCAGTATTGATGTATTAAGTGAAAAATTACTGATTTTCTCAGAAATCCCATCTGTGCAGTTTAGTTTCCATCATTTAGGAGACGTAAATAAACACACATACAGCCCTGTATATATGTTTATAAATAAATGTATATATATAATTTATGTGGAAAAAATGAGGTTTGTGTTTTTCCTATTAACTCGGAATATTTTCACCTTCATTATTGTTCTATTACTGGTTTCTAAACTACACAATTCTCGCTTCCATAGTTTAACTTATTGTGGAGTTAAATTTCTTTAGACTGCAATTCTTGTTACAAGTCAGGCTATTTTTCAATAAAATGGAACTCTTTCATTAAGGGGAAAAAAATGCCTTTTCACCTATTCATCATTGGTTTAAGTCCTGACTAGTGCCAGTAAGCAAGGACCTCCCTAAGCACAACGCTTTTACGTGACTGGTATGGGCTCTTTCTTAATCCAGAGAAAATTAGTGTCATTAATTAATGCAGAAGCATGGAATATAAATCTGAACAAAAAGTTTGCAATAAAGTGACCAGCTTTAAATAAAGGGGGGAAAAATGAGTGGATTTTCCAAAACGTTCTGCTTGGCTTTGATTCGCGGCCTGGGACCTACTCAAGCAGAGATCAGTGCAGGAGTGTGGCTGTGCAAAAAGACATAGCTTTGTGATGGGCAAAATGAAATGAAATTGTCCCATCTGGGAGCTGAAAATGTTTGAAGCAAGAAAATAACCTGACAGTAATGTACTCCCGTCTTAACAGAGATAGTCAGGGCCATGTAAAAGAAATCTCTACCTATGAATGTACCTTCAGTCCTCTGAAAGACTGAGGTCAAGTCTACCTCACAGTTAATGGATGGAGATGACATCTACCAGAGTCCAACTCATCTTACTAAGGAAGGGGCTCATCTTATTCCACTCATCTGGAAGATCGCTTTAATGTTGGTTGTCTAACTTGAAGATAAATGCGGTGAAAGGAGTACAACAACTACCTGCCTACCTACCTAACTCTAACACGAGAATGATTGTCCTTCTAAAAGTGATCTGTTCTCACTTGGGTTTAGTAAGTTAAAAGAATCGCTAGGAGAACTTGCCCAGTTGTGTAAGACGCCAAACAAGATTATGGTAATTATTGCTTCTTGCTTAAAAAAAAAATAAATCTGAAACTGTGGTCCTGCATTCAGCTTCTGCAGACACATTCATTGGTAGTATCTGAATTTCTGTTGGTTTCAATAAGAGGCCAAAACACCGACCAGTTCCTACAGGACAGTGAGGCTGAGGGCATCCAGACACTGCCGCAGGGTCTTCTCCAGCAGATTTGACTTCAGTGTGTGCAGAGGACACAGGCAAGGCCCACAGGCACTGTGCAGAAGCACTCCAGGTCCTCTGCAGGACCAGGAACTGCTGACACCATCCTCAGCAAGAGCTGGGTCAGCACTGAATTGACTGACCAATGGCCTAGAGCTGCCAAAATCTCTTAAAAGCATTGGACACATCCATGTCCTATTCAAAACGTATCAAGAGAAGTCATCATTTATAAATGAAAATTAGTCATCCCATTTCTAAATAAATCCATTCCAAATCTCATCAGAAGTGCCTTTGGCACTGAGAACTACCTCAAGTACAATTTTAAATTACAAAGGTTCGATACTTCGACAGCAAGAATCAACAGATCTTCTGTGTCTCCGCTGTGGACCATGTGGGTCACTAGGGCATCTCTTCCTCCCTATCCCATACTCTGTGCAACTTCAGCTTTGTGCCATGGTGGGTTGGAAATGCCTGAAGACAGCTAACATTCCTGCAAGGAGTTGTACGGTGAAATGCAACTAAAGGGCAAAAGCCGGTGTGGTCACAGGGCTGTAAACCTGCCATGAAGGCTGAGGTGCTGGAGCGTGTCCAGAGACGGGCAATGGAGCTGGGGAAGGGGCCGGAGCACAAGTGCTGTGAGGAGCGGCTGAGGGACCTGGGGGGGTTTGGCCTGGAGAAAAGGAGGCTGAGGGGAGACCTTCTCGCTCTCTGCAACTCCCTGAAAGGAGGTTGGAGCCAGGGGGGGTCGGTCTCTTCTCCCAAGGAACAGGCGACAGGACAAGAGGAAACGGCCTCAAGTTGCGCCAGGGGAGGTTTAGGTTGGATATTAGGAACCATTTCTTCCCCAAAAGGGCTGTCAGGCCCTGGCACAGGCTGCCCAGGGCAGTGGGGGAGTCCCCATCCCTGGGGGGATTGAAAAGCCGTGTAGATGTGGCGCTTGGGGACATGGTTTAGTGGTGGCCTTGGCAGTGCTGGGTTAACGGTTGGACTCGGTGATCTTGGAGGTCTCTTCCAACCTAAGCAATTCTATGATTCCATGAAATGTAGCACATCCAGAAGAAGACAACAGGGGAGATGGATGGGAGGTGAGAAAGCCTGAATTGTCTTGGGCTGGGGCTCCTTAGCTCACTGTCTTCCACCAGCTGAGTGCCAGTAATTAGCCACCTGCGTTGTCTTCAACACCCCACATGGATACCAAATGTCTTCCTTTTACCTTGACTGTGTCCTGCTGTGCCGCTGAGGCCAGCAAAGCCCTCAGGCACGATCAGCCGCCATCATCCAGCAAACCCCAGTGAAAGACCAACACCCATACTGAGTTTGCCCAGCAGTTATACAGCCTTCAGACTACATGACCGACCAGCACAAATTCTTGTGGCTGTTGTTTTTTCTTTTCTTTTCCCGTGGACAAGCCAAGCCTCTTCACGTCTGCGAAGTGACCTGTGGGTAAAAACTCCCCGTGCACCAGCTGAGCTGTGATAATTTTCTGCGTACGTCCCATTAGCCTGCAGCAAACGCAAGATAAATGGGCTAGTTTAGCCCTCCTTCGTGAGCTCGCAGCAGAGCAGATGAGGCTGTGCGTAGCATCTCCTGACGGGAAAATAAGGCGGATCCGTAACTCTTTTGAGTAACCAAATCCCTTAGCGAAAGCACGTATCGCATTTTGAGGATAGTTTGGTGCACTGTGCTATTTATGCTGCTAAATCTAGGCACAGTTTCAGTTTCTGTATCTCAGACAGGGAAAAGTTCAATTATTGAAATTTCTGAACTGTGGGTGTTTGCCACACCAGGCAGGTGATGGTAGAGGCATCAGCTCTGCAGCATTTTAAGCTCAGCATCTTTCAAGATCACAGAGGCGAAACCATGTTTTTCAGACTTCTCTGTCGCATTGTCAACAGAATTTGTATATGTATCCAATTTCAAAATCTGCAGCTGAGTCTTTATAGGGAGAGTATCTTTCTACATTGCCAAGTCTTTCATGCACAGTTGTTTGTGTTTAATCTTCAGGCTGACCTTCCAATCTAAGGCGGTCTTGCATTAACTTTCCAAAGGTCGTATCTGCAGAATGCCGAGTCAGTGGATCTTGCAGAGTGCCAGTATATTTTTTTATTGAATTCCAGGCCCTGATTATACTCGGTTTGTTCTGCATGAGATCAACAAGGCAGGTGGAAAATCATCCTCACGGAGCAGCTGACGATTCTCCACAAATATGATAAGCAGGAATGACAGTTGCATATGGATTTTCACCCGCCAGTGAGGGAAGGGACATGTAATGGGTGTCTGTACAGCTGACTGGCGCTCCGTTAAACTAACTGCAATGTCCAAGTGGCCACCTATGCTTCTCGGTGGCCAGTAGCCAGAGAGGGACGTCCAGGGCCTGGCCTGCACCTTGGGAGGGAACAGATCTCTCTCCACCTGTTACAGAGACCAGATAACCTTTTTGAAGACTTACCTTCACACATGCAAATTGTAGTGGTATGATGTCTACCTTTTGGGGCTTGTTTCCCCCCCCCCCCCCCCCCCCCCCCCCCCCCCCATCTTACTCTGCACACCCTTTGTGGGGCAACTGCATAAGTCTGACATGAAGCAGCTCCTCTGGATTGATCCGGGAGCAGAGAGAGTACCCAGGCGGCCCAAGACAAAGGGAAGGGAACAAAACACCTTTCCTCCCTCTAATCTCCTGCTATAATGGGAAGGCAGCAGCCAAAGTCTTTTGTATCCCGGTAGATCCTTTCCTGACTTTGAAACAGGATTCAGCATCTCCCACCTGCATCAACTGCCAAAATAATTGTGGTGTGGATGTCAAAACAAACGCAGACACATCTAGATGTTCAAGACTGTTCCTACAGAAGGTGCCAGGAGTCTCTAGTGTGGAATAAGAAATACTGCAGCTCAGTCTTGCATGTGCTGAAGGCTTCTCTGGTCAAGTCTGGTCTTCATGGTGCCTGTCTATTTCAGCCAGGAATCCCCAGGTGACTGGATATACTGTGGGCCACATCATTACATTTTATACTGTCGTATATACTACCGAACGCGGCTGAACCACAATGGCTGTATCATCTTAACCTAGTCTGCAAATCATACAAGTGATATGCAGCTTCCCGCACCGGATGGCTGTGGCATTCATCACCCACTGCACAATAAATCTTGCTATTCCAGACCAGCTATTCTGTTCTGGGGTTTACTGGTATATAGCTGAAGTACCTCTACAAGACATCACTCTATCCCTATGTATTATCATGTCCCCCATCTTGCCAATGTCTGTGCCTATACAAATGGAAATAGGCACCTCATCTCCATCTGTATAATTTCTAAGGCATGTAATGGAAACAAATTGTTGGGAATGATGGGACACTTGCTCTGGCTCCTGATATGAACACAAAAAGAAGTGAAGAATTAAGACCTTCATCATTTGGCATGCTCAAGATACACTTTAGAGGACCACGCAACTAAATCACCTTCACGCAGTCTGCATCATGTGGCTGCATCAGTCCACAGCAATAGAGATGCATCTGTACGTTCCGTAAAACACAGTGGCAGCTTGATTCCTACACCAGCGTAAATCAGGTGTAAATGCAGAGCAGAGCAGGCTTGCACTGCTGTAGTGAATATTCAGGTGTGCGCTTTACCCTTACTTCTGCTGGTCTCACACTGGGATAAATCTTTGGTTTCAAAGTCCGGCCCAACATGCATTAAGTTATCAGAGAAGAGGAAATGGAATACTTCTCAAAACAAAATGAAATCCAGCATCTGAAAAATAAGAGATATTGAGCCTTTCATTATGCTATACAAGGTATTTTACAACACTCTTCAGTATTACACATCGTTTTTTATAATCTTTGATATAGTGAGACTCTGATGCTGTTTCCATAAACTGAGCACAGGAAAGCAGCATTAATCTCACGTTCCTCTTCTTTTCAGAGAAAGTGTAAGGTCATTTTTGTCTCCACAATTCTGGCAGAGCAGAACTGCAAAGAGAAGCCAATTCTAATAACACTTTATAGAGGTAATAGAAGAGGAAGAAAATGGGAAGAAGAGAAAGTAGAGAACAGCAAAGAAAATCATATAATATGTAGCCTTATCTGGTGAAACCCAGCAATTGGAGGAATTTTCCACTTTCTTTTAGTAAGCACTTTTTAATTCAAACATCTCCAATAAACCCCACACTGATCATCAACATGACACTGACCATTGCGGCCCAAATTAAACGCTCTAAACGGTTACACTCTGACTTTGATTTTGGCATAATGCAGGAGGGTTGGCCCCTGTACAAAGACACATGATGCTCATAAATCTTCCATGGATTCTGGCCCTGTTGTATGAATTTAAATCATTTAAATTGTTCTGTGTATTTGCTGACCTTAAAAGGGGATTTTGATGCAAATTCTGACCTACTCTTTAGCATGTGAAGGAGTCCAGTGTTGGTCAAATGTTAGAGCAGCTAGGCTGTATCTAGGGTGATTTCATCGAGACGGCCTGGCTACTAAATGAAATAATCCTTGGAAACAGGGTTTCTGATCTAAAGCCCTTTGGCAGTTTTTGAGTTGGTATTACCAGGCCTTGGACTTGGTCCCTGTGGCGTCCGGTGTTTCTGCAGTGCTGGAGGAAAGGAAAGTGGAAAAGGTCCAAGATTTGTACCGACTAAGAAAGAAGTTAAAAAAACCTGATTGTATAGATGGAATAAAGCAGGGTTGTGCTGGTAGAGGTGGAGTTGAGGATAATTACTTGCTCTCTAGGCGCATCACCTCCGCAGGGTCCCATCTTTGCCCGACAGCAGAGGATGTAAGGCTTGGAAAAGCCCTTCTGCTTCCCCGAAGCCTTGCCTGCGCGTTGTGCGGACGCAGCCCGTGGCAGCGGTGGAGCAGAGCAGGACCCCAGCCGGGCTGCGCAATCCTTGCGCTGCTCCCCGCTGCTTCTCCCGAAGGAGCAAAGCAGGAGGGCCGTGGGCACATGGAGGGAAGTGCCATGGGTGACCTCCTGAGAGCCTCCCAGGACAGGCAGTGACCACGGCAGTCTCAACGCTGCCGAGGCCACGGCAGCTTACAGCGTTGCGAGAGTTTTGCTGCCTCGGGCGTGTTAGCAGCAAAGCTTGCACGAATTTGCAGCCCGTGTGGGACAACACTTGCTCTTCAGTCCGGAGCACCTGGAACTCCCTCCTGGAGGAAGAGGAGTGGGGACAGAGCTGAGGGCAGCAGAGACATGCTATTCTGGCTTCAGGATGGCGTAGAAAAGCAGAAAGTAACCCCGAATTCCCTTGAGAAACATATTCACCCCTGCCACATGTCATTTCCCCTGCCCCGACCACGGGAAAGTGTTCTGCTTTTTCTGGTGACTTCGCTCTTCCAAGCCAGAGGGTCACGTTGACCTTTATTTCCGTCATCAGTTTCTCTGATGAGCACGCTTTAAGCACATGCACGCGCGGAGAAAATTAAGTGAAGCCTATGCTACTACGTTTATATTTAGACATCCCAGAGGCACAAGGCAGGTTGCTGATTTTCTGCAAAAATTCTCTTTCCAGACAAAAGTATCTGCATCCGTTGCACAGTGAATGATTAAAACCGCAATCCTGGGAGCGATAGCTACCCCTGCCTCTTCACCAGGGCTCGCACAAAGCCGCAGCTTGTAACAAGGATTGCAGTCCGCTCGAGGGAAATAGCCTTTATGCTTTCTATTTGCTTTCTCAATAAGGGGAAGTTTTAAGACAAAAGGAACGCGGGCTGTGTTCCCTGCGACTTCGTCGTTTGTTATGAAATGTGTGTCTTTAGCCAGCACGGGGAGAGCCAAATCTCATGGAAAACCTGCCCAAGAGCATAAAAGCAAAGGGTTTTGAGGACTGCTCTTTCAACAGGAAAGCAAAAACTTTAAGGAGGAGTTTCTTTAGGAAAAGACTCTCCGTTGCAGGGCCTGAGAGCTGGTGGAGAGCTGACTATAGCTCCCCGACTCTGCTTTCTTTAGGCCAACGTTGAGAGGTATCAGACATCATAAACTGTTGGTACCGCGTTTCTTCTGTTATTTCTGCTTATGAGCACATGAGGTTTCAGCCAAAAAAAACAACCAACCAACCAAACAAATCACTTACTCTTTTTTTTTTAATGGGGATTTGGATTTAAGGAGTGGGAACTGAAAATCCAGTGGGCTGAATCTGATGGAAAACTTGAATATAATGTCCCTTGTCCTATGGATCCAGATGCAAAACTCCCCTGCCTATATTAGATTACAGCCCCGGCCAAGTCTTCAAACCGAGTTTAACAGCATGCGAGGATGAGTGCGCTTTAGTCTGACAGGGGACAAGCCCCATCCAATTACACACAGAGGAAAATCAAATGAATTTATAGGCATTTCAATGGAAGCAAGCGCATAGATTTCCACCCATAGGACCATATGGATTCACACTTGAAATCACTCACGACGCGGTTCGCCTCGCCTGATTTCGCAGTCTCCAAGTTAGCACTTGCCCAAGATGTCCACCTTGACTGTCCCCTGTCAGTGGAGAGGAACGGGCACGTCCCCCAGGACGGGATGAATGTCCTCTCAGAAGTTACTTTATATAAATATAAAGCCTGTGTGAAATCACTGTGCATGTGAGATGTCGTGGTTTAACCCCAGCCGGTAACCCAGCACCACGCAGCCGCTCGCTCACTCCCCTGTCCCCGCTGGGGTGGGGAGGAGAATCGGAGAGAAAGGAAAACTCGCGGGTTGAGATAAAAACAGCTCACCAGGACAGTAAAGGAAAAATATAACAATATATTAATAATGATGATAATATATATAAGGATAATAGAATATATAAAACAAATGATGCACAGTTTCTCACCCCCCGACGACCGATACAGCCCATCCCGAGCAGCAGGCAGGGAGCAGGGGTATCCCCCCCAGCTATCCCAGCACAGCCAGTTCCAGAGAGAGCAGGCGAGGGAACCAACAGCCAAATGAACGAACGAACGAGGAAAAAACAGGAAAAACAGGGAAACAAAAAGCAACCCGAAGGGAAGCTTAAAGATTAAGGCAAGTTAAGGGTCTAAAAGCCTAGTGGCCCACCCACCGGCCCTCACTTATACCAGGCACACTGTCTCTGGTAGGGAACACTCTCTTTGGCCGGTTTGGATCAACTATTCTGGCTCTGCCGCTCCCAAGTTTTTGCACCTGCACATCAGCAGAACCTGGGAAACAGCAAAATGTCCTTGGTGGTTCAGCAGCAACCAGCACCATCAGTGTGCTGTCACCGTTCTTCACACACTAAATCCAAAACACAGGAGCTGCTGAAGACAAAACTGGCTCCGTCCTGGCCGAAACCAGGACAGATGCGGAGCCAGGTGGCTTCGGTGAGCAGCCGTACAACTGGAACGAGAAATTCAGAGATCATGTGCAGGCAAGCAGGGTGCAAGCAGCTCCCATCAGGCGTTCGCAGGGCAAACACCACCCTGGGAAGCTCACGAGGTTTGTATCTGGTGCTGCTGAGAAAGGGACGCACTTGGCAGCAAAGCTGGTCATGAAACATAAATTCACCAGGAAATGATAATCAATGCTGGAATCATTTTTAAATTAAACATTTTTCAGTGATACCTGTAGGTAGCATTGTTATCTTACCAATTTGTAACATTTTGTCAAATTTCCCATGCCAGATGAAGTCTGAAAACAGGTCTGCACGGTGAAAGAGAGATCTTGTTTTGACAAACTAAATGAAAAGTTTCGATTTTTCTGCGTTTCTAGTGTTTTTGTTTTGAAATTGTCTTTCCATTTGTGAGACAAAAATATTAAAATTTGCTCTCAGTCAGAAGGGACCATTAGTCTGGATTCAGCTAAACCAGATAATTAAATATATAATTTGGAATGATTTTAGAGAATAATTTTAAAAGTTTTCAATCGATCTGGTACATTCCAAATACTGAACAGTGAAACAGCCAAACAAATGGGAAAATCCATTGTTTTCGTAATTCTGCCACTGAATAACAGCACGTCTTGCAGTTTTAGTTAAATGGTCTTCATGCACTATTTTGGTTTCATGTTTGTAGATAAATATTTGTAGTGGCGACTGCATACTGTGTACACAAATTGTACCTACTTCCAATGGCAATAGGTACCTGATTATGATTCATGTGCCATATGTTTCCAGGAAACATAAGGGGAAAAAAAAGCATTAAAACACATTTGTCTTTAATTATTGTTTCTAGTTGGGGCGGTGACATAATTGTGATTTGTGGCAATATAGTGTGAATTGTGATTTACATGCACATAAACCGTCAAAGAAGGACAAAATATCGCTTTCCCTTCATCCGTACATACCACCGTAACTTCACCTTTTCTTTTCCTTCCCTATGGGATGCGAGATGTCCCAAATGGTGCATTGAAATTCTCCTCACCGCAGCTGCGAAGCAGCAAAAGGAACCACGGTTTCCAACGTCTGATTTCTCGTCTTGTTTTCCCAGCGTTTGACAACTGAGAAGCGCTGACAGCTCACCTGCGCTGCCCGCTCTTACACACTCACTTGAAGCCTCAAGGGACTGGGGCTTTTTCTTATCTCTAAGTGCGTCTTCACCTGAAATTCCGAACTAACCAAAACCACAGCACTAAAAAGTTAATGTGTACAGTTGTGCGATTATTTCAGTTTCAGAATATTTCATTATTTCTTATTTTTCTTGCTTCCCGTGTGTCTTGACAGGAGAATGATGATCTGATGCAAATGAAGATTACCAGTCATTTCCATTTAGGTAAAAAATGGTATTCTTTTTTATAAGAGGAAAACGGAATTTAAAAAATCAATCAATCAATCAAAAAATAAATCCACTCTTAGAAAAAAAAGGTGGCTGAGTCTGTTTGAGAAAACAAGAGGCTTTGGAAAGCAACCGCTTCCCTGTGTCCATTTTCACAAGAATGTCTCTTGTCCTTTGGCCCCTGTAAAAAAAAATTAAGAAATTACAAAGTTGTGGGGAAAAAAAAGTCCTTGAAAGATAAACCTCATTTTTCAGCCAGCATGACTGTCCTCCCTGAACTCCTCCACCCCAGCATAACACGGTTTGGTTGGTGATAAAGGAGCTCAAAAAAAGAGTTAAATGTTGCACAGTGATCACAAAGGCCTCCGAGTTAATTTTTTTTAGCAATTTAAAAGAAGGACGGAGGGGGATTCCCTTTGCTTGTTGGTATTGTCATAGCAGAAACACGTTGTCCCTGAAAAGCTCACGGCCGGTTTCTGTTCCTGCTGCTCACGCAATGCGCCCCGGTGTATATTGCTTACACTCCATCGCCTTCCCACCCACAGAGCTTATGCCAAGGCCAGGAAAATGCTCGAGCGCCGCGGAGGATAATCTATTAGAAATCAATTCCGTGGTCTAGGAGTGATTTATCATTCTACGTCATACATCAGTTCATGTTGGCTATTGAATTCAGATGAAACTAATACGGTCCTAAGCAAGACTGAACAAACAAGATCGTTAAGTAGTTAAAGAGATCATCAGAAATTCATTTTGCATTGTTAAAATTATTGAATTAGGATTGTTAATACCGCTGGCAAAATCCAATCCCGTTACCGGGCTAGGTTGCCAGCAGACTCCCAGCACTCATTCAGAAACCAGGAGACACCCAGCAACTTTAAAAGTGAAATGGCAACGGGTTTTATCTGCTCCTCCCCATCAAGCCCTTTTGTATTCGTAAGCTCGGTACTAACGAGGCACTGCGGTGAAACTCATCGCGCTTTGCTACCGGGAAGTTGCCTATAGTGAAGATGAAAGAGATGCTTATTGGAAGTCTTTTTGGTTTTGTTTTTGTTTAGCAAGCATAAACGAGATTTTTTTTTAATTTAATATTATAGTAGAGCTGTGATCATATAACACACATACAGTTTTCTGTCTAATTGCTCTGCGTATCCAGGGCTTTGAAGTTAGTCCGTATAAACATCTCTGAGATTTAAGAAACACTGCTTTTGATTTCCACCCGAGGCAAAACAAACAATTTTATTCTCTAGCGTGGATGGATTCTGAGTTGTGTTTCATGCTAGGAAAACCTTAGAAACAAAAATTCATATCCAGCTGCTCTCCGTAGTGCAGAAATTAAAAAAAAAAAGAAAATAGAAACAATCTGTAATCCGGAATTTATTGGCAATTTGCTAGCGCACTTATCTGCAACAACATGAGCAACATGAACAATCAGAGCACAGAGCTGTTTGGTCTGGAGGCCTTAAGAAAAGGATGTTTGAGAATGTATGAATAAATCGAGGCTATAAAAAGAGTAGCAAAACCATTAAGCTAAGTAGGACTAGAGCAAAGTTAACTTGGCAAAGGGAGCAAAGTCAGACAACTCTTCTCCTTGCAAGTAAAGCCCCCGGTGCTGGAAGGCTGAGGGGAAAAATCCTGGGCACAGCTGGAGAATAATGGAATTGTGTTTTCTTTTTTAAATGAAGCTTCTTTTTTTTAAATCATAGTAAATACCTCGTCTATAATTCTTTGAGGAATGCTTCTAAAATACAGCTGTGTTCTGAATTTCCCGGGTGATGGAGCCCAGCCACATAATCCTTTTTAAACAGATGTGGTTTGTAAATATACTAACTATGGCACTTTGACTACATCGTCGGGTGGCTGTGGAGATGAGGCCAGCTGTGTCTGCACCGGTTTAGCTCCCCGAACAGATGTTCCCCCTTGTGGGAAGGCAGCCTCTTGCAAATCACCACCTTTGGGAAGCGCCACCATGGAAAAACATCGAGACATCCATCATCTTAACGTTTTCTTTTCCTACCCGAGAGCCAAATTGTAGGAGGATCTAAGTATCAGTTACGGGATGGATCCTCCTCACACTTACTCTGAGCTGAGTCAGGGGAGGCTTGACTTGAACCCACCTTGCAGTCATGCCAGTGTGGCATGCGGCTGTCTGAGGGAAATCCTGGCGCTGAAGCCTGCTTTTACGTGTTCCGCTGTAGCAGGGCTGACATGCCAAGCCAGGCTCAGGCCAACGTGAGAGAGAAATTGGACTCAACTTGCATGAAAGGAGAGCAGCAGCACCGAGGAAACTCTGATGCCCTCCCGGCTCCTCTGCTAAAACCCTAAATTAAGCTGGAATCGTCACAGCTACAGTTTTGGTGAGTTTTAAAGAGTGACAGGGCTTTGAGGTGGGGGGTCCCACATCAGTCCAGGCTACAGCAGAAATGGGGCTCTTGAGAGACATTGCACTGTCTTGCATGCTGCTCCTCCTGCCTGTGACTGGTGGAGAAGGATGGTATTGTAGAGAGGTGGATGTCGGTCTCTTCTCCCAAGGAACAGGCGACAGGACGAGAGGAAACGGCCTCAAGTTGCGCCAGGGGAGGTTTAGGTTGGATCTTGGGAACCATTTCTTCCCCGAAAGGGCTGTCAGGCCCTGGCACAGGCTGCCCAGGGCAGTGGTGGAGTCCCCATCCCTGGGGGGATTGAAAAGCCGTGTAGATGTGGCGCTTGGGGACATGGGTTAGTGGTGGCCTTGGCAGTGCTGGGTTAACGGTTGGACTCAATGATCTTAAAGGTCTTTTCCAACCTAAATGATTCTGTGATTATATATGTTGATGTCTCTATACTGTATCTTTATTACAGCCCCATCCAACCTGCTCTAAATTACTCACAACTTTCAACTGGCCAAGAGAGTTCAAGGGTGACCCAAAATCTTTGTGGCAAGACGAGTGCCTGTTTGAGAAACCGCCCATGTGTTTTCCTTCAGTCTAATCCTGGCTGCTGTGCTTGGCACCATCAGCCCCAGAAAACAAGCAGTGCTCCCGATGCTTCTGCCCTGCCCCTTCCTCCCCATAGGACCTCCACCAACAACCTGCGAAAGGAGCCACGCAGGTGAAAACCTGCTGTATTTACTGAAACAAGCCTTCAGAAAGGACCAAAGGCAGTAAACAATTAGCGAGCCTTCATGTAACTACTACGTAAAAGGAAAATGTCCTCTGGCAAAACCAGGAATGCTAACAACACCTATTGCCGCAAACACCCTGAAGTCGCTAAATGAAACAGGTAATTATTATAAATGGGAAATGCCCCTTGCCAATGTCCTCGTCCCGCTGAATGAACAAAAGTTGTTTACTCCATTTTATTTTCAGGTGGTTAATAAAGATGGTACAGAGGTAAAAGAGTCCTGGTGATTTAGTAGATTCCTGGCACTGAATTTCCTCTTATTGGATTTTATTTAATCAACTGTAATTTTTCTTAGCAAATCTTAACCTTTCCACATTAGAAACTCTTCCAAATTAATTAACATAAAATTTTCTTCTTATTCTCGAATACTCAAATGCTCACACTCCCCCCACAGATGCTCACATGGAGATCAGCAGTGGTCTCCATCCTCCAAATGCTCTTCCACATCCAGCGATAGGGGAAAGGACACTTAATCGTGCTGCTCTCTTAGCCTGAGATCTGTTACAGAGCCTGGCTTTTAAGAAAATCTTGAAAATAGTGCAGAATTATTGTCTTTGTGGCTAGAAGTAAAAAAAAAAAAAAAGTCTTCTACTCTGAAGAGACCGAGCACAAAAAAAGTAAGCTGAAGGTACAAGATAAAAATTTGAAATATCCTGGTTGCCACTGCCCTCCCACACTGAAGTCGTCTTTGAGGAGTCGTCCATCCAAACCCCCTTTCAGAACAGTTTCAGCCACTTTATCATTCGGAGCTTGATTTCATTCTCAGCTTAATGACTCTTGACTCCATGGAGCATCCATGATGAGCTCCACCCGCCTCCTCACCCCTCTGCCCTGCCTCGCAGCGGTGTTCGCAGCTGCCCACCATTTCCCACATCACCTCGCGCTTCCGTGGCATCTCGGCAAACGAAGAGCAGCTGGCTCGACGCAGGTTTTCCGGCTGGAACACGCAGGCGGGTTTGCAACGCGAGGATCATTTGGCTCCACTCTGCTACTGCCAGGCTTGGCAATGACTAAGCTGTAACGAACCACAGTTTGGCAGACAGAAAAAAAAAAGAAAAAAAAAAAAGAAAACAAAAGAGAAAAAAAAAGAAAAAAAGGAAAAAAAGGAAAAAAAAAAAAAAAGAGTAAACCACTATTTTGGGCACGGGAAACATGAACCCATCAGGAAGGGTTGTGTTTCTGTGGTTCCCACCCAGGGAGCTGAAGAAGGCAAGTGAAGATGGGGGGGTCGGTAGGGTGTCCCCTGCCTGCGTGATTGCGTCACTCCTATGGCTGCGTACGGAGAGGCAGCGACTGCAAATGCAAACCTTCCCGGTGAATTCAGTGCGCTTTGGCTGAGATGTCAGAGGCCCAAGTACACAACTTGAAGCTATTCAAATGTGAAAAAAGAAGTGAAAAATAGGTTTTTAAACCTGGAAGGCTGAGCATACAGCAAAGAATGTGCCCAAAAAATAATTGTACCCTGATTATTATTTTTTTTAACAATTCAAACTTTGCCATCATCCCAAAGGGAATAATTTCCCTTTTGGTTAGGAATGTTTTGAATACGAGCAAAGGACATTTGAAAACAAAGAATCAAAAGGGAACGTGGGCTCATTCGCAAAATGAGTGAACTGCGGAGCAGGACGGGGCGGTCGGTGCCCAGTTTATCTGAACACTGAGCCCCGTGTGATGTGGAGTCCTGTGGTGCAGGAGCCTGGGCTCCACGACCAGATGTCCCTTTCTAGTTCTAGCAACCGACTGCTGGCCTGGGAGCAGGTCCCTGATTTATCTCTCTTATTTTTTTGCTGTTGTAAAGGTGAGCACCTATTTTAAGCCCCAGGCTCCTCCGGTAGTCAGTGGAGAGAGACGGGCATCTCCCAAAGGCAGCTCGCCCTGCCTGAGCGCAAGTGTACCTAAGACACAAGAGATACATAGCCATGGAGGAAAGCTGAGTGTCCAGCGTAGGTGGGACACCACATTTTAGGCAGATACACTAGAAGAGATGAATCCTTCCCGTCAGATGCGCATTTGTTTGCGTGTCTGCTTTTTTGGGGTCGTCATTCGGCACAGAAACGTCAATGATTCCCTCTGGCTTGAACTGCCTGATATTTCCAAGTGACAGAAAATCCTGTTGCATCACTCTGCCACACGATGAACATGGTACACCTGGTCTTTCCTCCTGCATTAATGACCCAAAGCTTAAGAAGAAAAATTCATATTCTGTATTATGAGGAACTAGAATGTTTGCTAAACATTTAGCAAGGGGAGTGCAGTCTGTTTCCTAACTCTAATATATAGCTTACGATCCTGGCTCCAACTTACACTTGACTTTTACGCCAGCAGTATGTGTGGTTGACAGGGAATGCAGATCCTAAATGCCTGACTGGCGCGTTAAACATGATGGGTCTGTAATGCAGGCAGCAGAAAAGGCCCTGGGTTTTGTTTGCTTAAGATCCCTTGGTGCTTGGTTTTAAAGCCTGCTTGGAGCCAAGCAAGAAGAATCTTTAAAACTGCAAAGCCAAAAATAGCTCCGACATCCCAGTTAAAATAAACTGCAGATAATCTCTCGTGGCAAAATTATGGAGTGCAGCCTAGTGAAACAAAGCAAACTCTGATGGGGACTCCTGTGCCCGTGGACGTAGGCTTGGTGTTTTTTCAGGTAGCACCGCATTGTCCTATTTCTTTAATTCGAATGTTATCTCTCCCCAGGGATGTTACCTGGCACAAACCCTTGTGCAAGTTTCTTTCAGTGAAAGAATTTTGTGGTTTTTTTCATACTGCTCCGTACGTGGAACACCCTGGGCTGATCCCCTGGCCCGTTCCTCTCCTCATGCATCCCTTGTACGAGGTTTTGATAGCGTTTCTTGCTCTGATCTTCTCTGAAATTCCTATGGTGGATTTCAGTCCCCGCAATAGACATCGAATGTCATGGGATGGTTGATCCTTTCAGGACTGTTGGTCTGTGACTCCCAGAGCCCCTGTTCTTTCCCCTTGATAAAACCCAACACTCAACATGTTCACAATCTAAAAAGAGAGATTTGCTTGTGCGTGCGTGGCTGATTTACTGTTTTTCTTGTGGTTGCACAGTCGAATACCTAGAAATGAAACAGCCAGAAATGAGTAAATATACTTAATTGTTAGCAACATGAGCAACAATGGGATATTCTGGGTCTCTGCAGCTGCCGCATGTGCCCAGTGAGGAAACTCAACCTGAATCTTCCTTTGCCCCACGGGGAGTTTGCACCTCAGGGAGACACCCCCCCTGTACATCGTTGACATCGCAGACCCTTAGTAGGCTGTTCTCAAGATCCCTATTAGGCATTCTGTAGCTTCACAACAATTAAGGGACCACAGGTGAAAGTGCTAATAAGAAATAAGACTAAAAAGGTGTGTTATTTCAGCTCCTTGGAAGAAGCTGTGAGCTGGAGTGTGGCTTCCTAGCTTCTACTTCTTCAAGGCTGAAAATACCAAGGGTATTTTCCAAACCTTGTTACCCAGTTGTTACAGTTATTGCAATTATTCCTAACCATAGCACAGCTAGAAATCAGATTTCACAAATGCAGTGGTGTGCTCTTCCCCCACCCCCGGCTTAAGCCATAAGCACCAGTGGGGTTGTGGTGCCCACATCCAGCTTACGCTGGACTTCCAGGCCAGACAGATAACAACACCTGTGAGTAAGAAACTCACACCTGTAGTTGATATACAAATATGGCTATAGGCCAATCATCTTACTCTATAAGTAACTCCATGGGCCCAGGGAGCTCTCCTGTATGGTAGTAGGCTGCACGCCAGGATCCCTCCTTGAGTAGGGATATGTCTCAAGGTTACTCTTCGAGGTTGAGAGATTCCTTGCCGCAATGGATCCTCGGTAAGTGACTAAAAGCATGCTAAACTTTGAAATCCTAGCTAAGTCGTGTAAAGGATTGATTGTGCATGTATGCAATCCTTTAGACATAAACCGTTGACCAAGTCTGAGACTAGGACTGGATCCAGCCGCCCCTAGACTCCTCTCTGAGAAGGAGTTTAGAAAGCAAGGGGGTCCTTTCCCAACCTCGTGACTCAATGGGAGGGTCTCCCTGACAGTTTTGTCTGACCCTGTTCTCTGTGCAGTGAATAACCCAGTGTACCTTGCCACTGAATCTTCTCAAACACTGTCGCATTTACCACTGAACTTTATTAACTCACTGGTTGATATCAATAAATTATATTGTTGCTTCTCTCTTATGAGTGAAGTGCATCACTCCACCCATGACAATAAATAGAGAGATCCATGATAAAGGTTCTAAGAGGATATATGTAGATCAAAATAATATGAAAAAAAATATTCAAACAATGAAATGAGGAAGCACCGAGTGGAATATCCATGGCAGGGTATTTTAGTGTCATTCTCCCAGAGACCCCATGGCACTTGTCCCTGTCGGGGAGCTGGGGTAGGCATGTTTGCGCTACCAGACCCCTGCACAGCCCCCAGCTGACACCCAGACCCTGAAAACTTAAATCTAGAAAAGGAAGCAAGAAGAAAACTCATCATGCAGAAAGTCCGTTTTCTGCTGTACCTCATTTTTCTCCTCCCTTAAGGAAACCTTAAACTTAGTCCTGGTGACATGGGGAGCAACTGAAGCAACCTGCCCTGCTCCTCCTATCCCTCACCGTGCCCAGGGATGCAGGGGCCGTGCTGATGGTGCTCTCCGGCCAGCCAGCTGACACGGAAGGAGTTTGTAAGAGAATTTGCAGTTTGGAGAATTTTCCTCCGGCAAAGGCAGAGAGGAGGGAAGGGCTTGTGCTCGCTCGCGCAGCCTGTCGCAGCAAACCAGCCTCTGCAGAGCCAAACCTGGCCAGAACAACGGGGCTGCAGCAGGCGTGGGCTGGAATACGAGGAATTGCCATCGTGGTCTGGAAAGACCTTTTCCCTCCAAAAAGTCAGCCAGGTAATGGAAGGGTCTGGCCTTTAACGAAGGTGTTGAAGTAATCGCCTTGGCAACTGACATGGTGCTGATGTCACCAGCACAATGCTGATGTCACCAGCCAATGCAGCATCATGCGTGACAGCTCGGGGAGGTGACGTGCAAATTTTGTGTCACCCACTGAGGGGCAGATGAGATGGGCCCGTGCTGGGCTTGGCTGCGGGATGTCTGGAGCAGAACGTTTCACCCAGCCCAATAGGCTGTGAGGGAAACGTGTTCCCTCATCTGGGCGGTGATTTTGCAAGGAGTTTGAGAGAATTAGCTGCTCAAACCTGTGAGACTTCAAGTGGTATGGCTTCTACAAACAGGGTCTAATCGGGTGGGTCTCCAGGTATTTCTCCTTTGTACTGCAATGCTGTGCAGAGCCACCACTGACTCAGGGGAGTTTAATTTGTCTCTATTATATACGTGTGTGTCTTGCTCACTTACCTCCTTTCTGAAAAGAGCTGTAAATGACTTTTTATGAAAAACAGACGCTCACATACGTATTATTTCTTTTTGTGTCTAAGAAAAATGAGCCTTTTCATTTAATTTGCTCCAATTTCTCCTTTCAGTCCTCCCAATTACAGACTTGTAGACCGCAATTATTGTACGTTTTATCTGCTCTCACAAAAGGGTAGAAGAAATCAGTAACACAAGTGTCAGCAATGCTGGTGTGGGGTAAGGCGAAGTTCTGCTCTCAGCAATCAGAAGTATATTATCAGCTCAGCTATTTCTAATTTTTGTGGTTGCAGCGAGGGGGAAGTGGATCTGGACCGGCTTTGAACTAGCATCATTATTTTTAAAATACAAAGACTCTGCTGCTGC
Source organism: Phoenicopterus ruber ruber (assembly GCA_009819775.1). Classification (NCBI taxonomy): domain Eukaryota; kingdom Metazoa; phylum Chordata; class Aves; order Phoenicopteriformes; family Phoenicopteridae; genus Phoenicopterus; species Phoenicopterus ruber. Next base: position 2,660,421 of record CM020219.1, read on the forward strand.
CGCCGATATGTAGCTTAGCTTCTGTCCCCTTTCTCGCTCTTTACACCCACCTGCTGACCAAACCACGCTCGATCAGTAAATGTAATGATCCTCTTTGGCCTGGGTGGGGTGGGTTGGTTGGCTGGTAGGTTTTTCTGCCCCCTAAAAGAGCCCATCCTGTGGCCCAGATCAGCGTTGCTCTATAGGGATTATTTGAGCAGGGTGAGTTTGGTTCTGGTGAGACTCTCACGGCCCTGGAGAGACTCTTACGGCCCTGGAACTGAAAGTGGTCCAAGGCCATACAGCCCCTATTCGATAACCTACAGGGCATCGCAACACTTTTCTCACGTTACTTTGAGGTTCATCCACAGACGGTGGTGATATTACCAGCACTAACTAGTCTTTGAAACTTCTAGGGTAAATCCAGAAACTCGGGTTTTTACTCCAAGTAAACTTGAAAAAGGTTCATTTCACACTTAAATTTCAGCTATTAACTAGATTTGCCGCGTCAATAGACTAGAGATATTACAAAGCACCGATAAAAGGAGGTGAAAAAACTAATTGTTTAAACTGCATTCCAGTTTTCCCTTGTGTTACCCAGGAAGACCTTGGCAGCTACCAGATTGTCAGAGGTGGTTTTTTAGTGTTAAGACAGTAACTTACTAGGGAGAAACTGAACCACACAGAGCCAAGAATGTTGTCTATGCTTAAAGTCTCAGAGCAGTGAACAACGTCCCCTCCATTTAATTGGAGAGACTGGATGCCTCTGTGCCAGAAGAGTCCTGCCCGAGCTGCTAGCAGTCCTTTTAGACACAGTAGGAACAGAAAGTGAACGCACTGAAGGTTGAGGTATTATGTGTGTCTTCTAAAACCCTAACTAATAAAAAATTGGGACTCTTGCAACTGCTTTGGCAGGGGGGATGAAAGGCTTTGTGAAAAGCTGCATTGTTATTGACATATCTGCCACGATTTCAGAAGTCCTGCCTTCACAGTACAATTTCCCCCTTGAATTCTCTGGCCTTCCCCAAAAGGTGGGAGAGGAAGGGATTGAGCAAACTGGGGGAGAGTGGCCAGGCGAGAGAAGAAAAGAAAAAAAAAAATCAGTGATAAGGTTTTCCAGGAATTTGTGCTGCCCCCATCATGGTACTAATGCACAGCAGGTTAGTCAAGAGAAAAGGCACGATGGAAAACGAGCTAAATCCTCTGTGTCAGAAATGCAAAGTACAAGTGGTTCTGGAGAGGGGAGATGGCCAGTACCGGAGCTCCCAGGGAGGGGAGAGCAGTGCTTCTCGCTGTGCAAGGCAGCGTGCAAGACAGTTCAGGTGCCATCGCACTGCTGAGAGCGCTGGCAACACCTGGAGGACCGTTGAAGTCCCTAATGTCAGGAGTAACCTTCTGGAGGGGCTTGGTTTACTACAGTAGCAACAACAGCCGTGGCCCCACGCAGAATGGCTTGGACAAGGATCATCGTTTCATGGGAAATTGATAAAAAATGCACTCATCAATTTTCATCAAGTTTTATCTTTCTTACAAGAGAACCTGGAGACTAAATCAGCACTTTTTTACATTTCTGTTTTTCACCTAAATTTTCTTCTTTATTTCCTCTCCATCCTTATTTTATCTTGTTAAAGGGATACAACAGGAAATGAAAAAACAGGGAATATGGAAAAAGGAAGGGGTGAAGTCAGAACTGTATATTCTTTTAATGTGATCGACTTTTGCCTTCATCATGAAGACTATATTTTCCACATACATTTCTTAAGGGCCTTTTGCTCTATCAAACAAATAACGATGAGGTGGAGATCTGTGGCCCGTTCCGTTCCTAACATAGGCCTGGGTTTTGCTGAGGGGGGTAATTTTGGCAGCAATACGTGCAGTCTTCCAGGCAGTGCAAGGAGCTCCCTCAGAATCCCTCGGTGACAATGTGACCCATCTGTAGGACACAGAGGGAGAGAAACTTGGGTCCAGCTTTGTAAGAATTGGTGAAGAACCTCTCAGTGGATAAAAGCGGAAAAACCCTGCCGTGATCGCTCTCAGGAGGTAATTTAAGTCAACTAGGCAATTTTGACCAGTATTCAAGCAGGAAGGGATGTGAGCCCTCTCAACCTTTCTTTGAAGTTATAGATATGTATGAACACACTGAGATCTTTGATAGGCTCTCAGCGTTTGAAATTTGAAGTTTCTGTAATCACACTTTAAAACCTCTTTGAAAATAATCATCCCATCAAAGTGTCCTTTTATGGCTTCTCATGTCAGGCTGGGTCAGCAGCATCATGCTGTGGCACGTAGTGTGGCTTTAAATCAGAGCGTGGTGTATCTTAACTGCAGGGATCAAATATTAAGCAGGGGAAAGAAATACACGGTGCTGCACTGTGCTGGCCCTTTTACTCCTATGAATGTGTTGATTACTCAACCTGGCCAGCCTTCTCTCCTGGTCCCCACTGCATGCTCCTTGATGAGCACTGGAGCAGGTGAAAGGCACGGCCTTTAGGGAGCCAGAACTTCACCAAGAAAACAATCAGGGTAATTTGCCGAAAGCCTCCCACGTGTGCTCCTGGTCACACAGCAGAGCATGCCGCGAAGGGCGAGTGCTTCAACAAGCCTTGACCTTCTCCTTGAAGGCGAGGAGCTAATGCAGGCTGGTGGCCAGGAGGGACCACAGGGATAGACCTTGATGGTGGGCAGGGTCCTCATGGTTTTGAGGAGGTGGAACTATTTGGATATTCACTAAAGCAACTTTTCACAGTTGATCAGTCTAAATCTCAACAGCTGGGCCTGTTTTATCGATCTCTGCAGAAATACACCAGTTTTCACCACTCCAGGCTTTCGTCATAGTTGGTCTCGCGTTTTCGTTTATTTGAAAATTTAATGTTCTGAAACTGTTCCTAATTTTCTTTTTCTTCTCCATTTGACCCTAACTTCATGGTACTGACTCTCCTCTCTCCTCTATAGCATGTCAACTTTTTTCTTGTGTTTCTATATTTTAGTAGCTCGCTCCTGATAAAAGCAATGTCTTCTCACTGTCTAGAGCAATAACAATCGTGGGAAGTGTTCATATCCCAAAGTTTAAGGCTCTCAAAGATATTTAAATTACCCATTGCCTTGGAGGGTCTGGCCCAGAGAACAGCAGAGCGGTGTGTCCCCACAGGGACTCAGACACTGCAGGACCATGTGTGTGGTGCTGGATTTGTAGTCCTGTCCATCAGAATCTCCTCATCACTAAGAGGTCTGTTCCAACCCGATCCCAGCCTGGACCACTTTCCTTTCTCTCCCATCGTCTACTTCAGTATTTTGCAAAGGAGCACAGCTCCAGAAGGAGGGTCTGAGCCCACTTTCCTCTAGAGCAGTCTGCAGACTTGGTGCTCTCCTGGGAGATCCTGGTGTGAGCAGCAGGAGCAACTGAGTCTCCCATTTCCTGGCAGCATTTTTTAACTACTAGAATATTAGAAGCTAAAAATGAGCAGGAAGAGAGCAGAGGACACTGAGTGTAAATGTATTCAGTCGAGCCAAGCCTTCAGGCAACCTGAGTGGACAGTGTTTAATTCACAGCTGCTGGGAGGCCATAGGCATGATGCAGGGACTGGGCTGCTCAGCGCTGCGAGGGTGAAGGCACCTCCAGGCTTGCCCAGGACCGTGCTGTTTCACGCTTCCAAGGCTAGACAGCAGCAACGGGTATAATTCTGAGTTGGCGTGGCTTCAGTGTGAATAAGGCAAACTTCAGCAACTAAATCCATGCTGTATTGAGTATGCTGAACCCAAGGAGCCAGCCTGGAGTAAAGCCAGGGGCAGTCTTGGCTCTCTTGAATCCTCTCTGTGTGCCATTTTCTGTGCTCCTCTCTTAAAACAAAAGGGCTTCTTTATCTTGCTTCCAACACTAGAGTGGGGGAGCAATCCTGAGACTTTCAGATCTGGATCAGGACCTCAACAGCAAATAGTGGAAGCACAGGGCCAGGGAAACACATCGGCAGTCCTTAAATAGCATTCCTGCAGGGCTGGAATTGCAGGATTCACCTCTGTCCCACGGGCTGTTCCTTCAGAGAAACAAGATTCCTTATGCTTTCAATTTCTCATTTTCTCCCTCTTCATCCAAGATGACACTAATGTACTAATGCTCAGAGCAGGGGAAATTGTTGTTCCCCACACACACAGAGCAGCAGCTTGGGCGCAGCTGTGTGAAAGATGTATTACACTAATGGAGTTTTCTTGGTTTTTTTTATTTCAGACTGGGTAAATCCACGGTAGGGCTGCATCTGATTTCCAATCCATTAGTCGCCTCTTGCCCCTGTTGGAAAATGCTGAGTTATGTTCTCCCTCTCCCATCTCCATTAACTCTCACTTCCAACTTTGCTGGTTTTAGCTGCAGCTGTGCTTTGCATCGCCACTGGTCCGGATCCTGGTGCTTCTTGTGCCTGCTCCAAACGGAGCAACACCTTGGGGACAGATGCAAAAGGGCTTTGTAGTCAGGACTGCATGATGTGGCCATCGGTGAGAGCAGGAACTGGCCTTGGGCACCCTCAGTCCTAGTTTTGCAAGTGCAAAGTGCGGCGTTACACAAAACCTGCCGTGGGGTTGGTTGCAACCATTCAGATCTAGTCCAGAATCTTCCACTGAAGGCTCGCTTGCGGTGTCCCAGGCATTTGGCCTTCTGTGTCCAAGCTCAATGTGAGAAATTTAAAATTGTTACATCTTCCATTTGCAAATGCCCCTAAACATCAATGAAATGGCAACTGGACAAACTGGCCATTGCTTTACTCCAGCTTTACAGTGCTGTAACTTTTTTGACATCTGGTGGAGTGGTTCAGAGGTGAGTGCAATTCATATTACGTAGGATTGCCTTTAGCAGTAAGGGTTAGACTTGTGATCCGTTCTCAGTGTGCTTTTTCCTACCAAGTGCTAACATCGTCATTGGAGAGGTCACCAAGAGTTCAGTGTTCTCAAGAATCTCCTGCTTTGTTTTTTGGCACTAGCAGCACAACAGCATCGCTTAAATTAAATTCTCTTGAAAAGAACAAGACAGTCGTGCCTCTCAGTACAAGATTTCAGGCATGTTTGTTAGTCGATAATTACTCTTAACCCATCATGGCCCTTGCAAAATAATCTTGTTCCTCACAGATAACGATCTGTTATAGGAATGATTACATTACACTTTCAATAAGAAAGCTCACAAATTGATTTGTCTTCTATTAACCAATCAAAAACTGTAATGCATCATAAAGCTTGGCTGCAGGAAGGGTAAAAATGTGCTGGGCAAAATCTTGTGCTTGCCACCAGCCTCTAAAAAATTAGCTGTTACTCAGTTTTTTCTGTGAGCAGTTTTCCCATTTAATTGGTACCTACTTCATGTCTTTTGAGGTCATTCCGTGCTTCATGATACCCACTGTGCCCGTAGGTAGTGGCAAGGCATGCCAAAATATGCACTTTCCCTTTGGGTCAGCAGAGAACCCACAATATCAAACACACACGAGCCCAGGCCCAGCAGGGAGTGAATAGATTGGCATAATTAAGCTGTGTAAGTATTTCCTCCCTCCATGGTATGGAAAAGTGCACATATCGGACATCTGCTGGGAGGAGGGGGCTGCTGAGACTTTGCAGCTTAGGGCTACAAAGCTGATGAGGGGCCTGGAGCATCTCTCCTGTGGGGAAAGGCTGAGGGAGCTGGGGCTGTTCAGCCTGAGGAAGAGGAGACTGAGAGGGGACCTCACCAACGCTTATCGATATCTCAAGGGCGGGTGTCAAGAGGACGGGGCCAGACTCTTCTCAGTGGTGCCCAGCGACAGGACAAGGGGCAACGGGCACAAACTGGAACACGGGAAGTTCTGCCTGAACACGAGGAGAAACGTCTTCGCTGTGAGGTGCCCGAGCCCTGGCCCAGGCTGCCCAGGGAGGGTGTGGAGTCTCCTTCTCTGGAGAGATTCCAACCCGCCTGGACGCGGCCCTGTGCAGCCTGCGCTGGGTGACCCTGCTCTGGCAGGGGCTGGGCTGGGTGGTCTCCAGAGGGCCCTTCCAACCCCCACCGTTCTGTGATTCTGTGAGACCAAGAAGGATGCAGCCCTGATTTCTTTGCTCCCTGCTGGGAAGCACCAGGATATCTGGCTTTTCCTGCAGCTGCAGCCTTTCACCTTTGGTCTGGGCCCACTGTGAGGAAAGACCCAAGTTTATCCTTGGGGTGGTATAAGAGCAAGTGGAAGAATGTCTGACTCCAGAGCCGAGTGTGCAAAGGGCTGACTAGCAGGGCAGGATCCTGGGTTCTGATCCCTCCTCTCAGAGCTGCTCCTGTGCTTTCTGCAAGGCTGAAGTGTCCGTCATCTGCAACAGCACTAAGAGCGATTTTTGCAAGCTGGCCTCATCTCAGAGACTGCATGCCCTCTGCTCTTACCAGCTCTGAGTTCTAGGATTCAGTGTCACCTTTTCCTTTCCATTCCTTCTGCTCCTTTCCAGCTTCAAGTTATTCTCCACACCGTGTCCCACCAACAGCATTGGTCTGAAAAGGCAGAGGTCCCTTCTGTGGTCAGGGCTTCTGGGCTGTATCCCTTCCAGCAGGCCTGAGGCTTGAACTTGGGGCCCATAAACTGGCCGAGTCTTCTGCCTGCTCAGCTACCGTGTGAGACGAGTGTGGCAGAATGTTACCTCCTGCGATACCTAAGGAAAGAATGCCCTGCTACTCCATTTTAAAGCAAGCACAGAAATGAAGGTTACGGGCATGAGCTGAGCAACAACTGGGTGCAGGCATTTTCCCACAGCCCTGTTGGGATAAACCTAAGCCTTGGGTGGTGCAGGATTTAACCCACTGGATGCCCTGATAACGCTTTGCACCCAACAGATGCAATTTTCTCTCTGGCCCTGAACATGGACGGCAGCTCTGGGCCTGGATTCACTCCAGATCATCCACCTTCCCAGAGCCACAGTTCAGAAACCCAAGTTTCGGGTAGGGAGGCAGAAAGATGCAAAAGGGGAGGGCAGGCAAAGATAAGTGGGCTGCTGAAGTCAAGGGAAACCCTATAAACCAGTCCTGAAAGGATAAAATATCACCTGCAGATGGAGTAAAGACATGATGTAAAGACAGTTGGGGTTCAAGGATAGAAGGAGAAAGAGGGATTCATTTCCAAAGTGTTCAGTCAATAGCACTCACAGCTCTGGAAGAGTCCTTCTTTATGAATTACAGAAAAGCCAACATGTTTTGGAAAAATCCATTTGCCTCTCAAACTAGCTGGTTTTGTCTCTTGAAAACTGCCTGGATGCAATTATTCACATGAAAACCTGGACTGACGTGACTCTAAACACTACCTTCCATCTATTTAGGGTATGAGCCTGATGATGATGAGATCCTACGCTAGGGCATGTGCCATCAACAGCTGAAGTAGGTAGAAGACATAATCAAACTAAATGATCAAACATGGTATTGTTGAAGAGCAATGCAAGACTTGGATTTATGTGCTTAGATATCCAGTTAAGGTAGAAGACTGGGAGATACTGATATGGGTACCAATGAGTAATTAATTCCAGTTTGGTTATATGCAAGGATTTAGAACAACTTCTTAACAGAACAGTAGTTGAAGACATGGTGATGATAGAAAATGAGATAAAATTAAACAGAATTTTACAAGTATGCTGGGCTAGAGTCTTAGGCAAGAAATGCCATAAGTAGAATCCATTTGCTGATTTTATAAAAAAACTATTTCATAAAGTACCAGATACAAAAATATATAAGAAGATGAGGCGTAGATTAACATTAGGGTAGGAAAGGAAGAGGCTAGAAAAAGGAAATAGGGTTAAAAGAGGAAATATTTCTTTATAACAAGGCTACTGGAAGAGCTCCTCAGGGAATGTTAGTATTTGTATTGGTGTGCTGGGCTTGCTGGTCTCAGCAACAAGCTGGCTAGACTTACAAAGAGATCTTTAAACTAGATGTAGCAGGGGAAGGGGATGGAGCTCTAAGGTCTAGAGAAGAGCCAGGGACTGCCGAGGCATGAGGAAGCAACAGGGAAACACCTGTGAATTGCCTCAAGGGGATTAAGGCCAACTCCTCTAAAAAGACAATGTGCGTGATGGCCCAGCTGAAATGCCTCTATACCAACACATGCAGCATGGGAAGGAAACAGGAGGAGTTGGTAGACACTGCCCAGATGGAAAGCTATGACCTGATTGCTATCACAGAAACTTGGTGGGATGAATTGCCCTGTTGGAGTGCAGTGATTGATGGCTATAACCTGTTCAAAAGGGACAGGCAAGGAAGGAGAGGTGGGGGAGTTGCCCTCTGTGCCAAAACCAGGATTGATTGATTTCTCTTTGGAGAACAGCAATGCGCAGGTCAAGAGCTTATGGGTGAAAATTAGAGACCAAGCCAACAAAGGAAATTTTGTGATTGGTGTCTACCACAGGCCACACAATCAAGGAGAAGAGGTTGATGAAGAGTTCTTTCTTCAACTGCAGGAAGCATCACACTCGCAAGCCCTGGTCCTGATAGAGGACTTCAACTACCCAGACATCTGCTGGAAAAGCAGCACAGCAAACCATGAGTAGCCCAGGAAACTACTGGAGTGCGTTGAGGACAACATCCTAGTACGGGTGATGGAGAGCCCGACCAGAGGAGAGGCACTGCTGGATCTGTTGCTCACTAATGCGGAAGAACTTTCCAGAGAGATCAAGACTGGAGGTAGCCTGCAGTGATCATGCCCTACTTGAATTCTCAGTCTTGAGAGTTCAGCATGGGTAAAAAGTAGAGTCAGGACCCTAAACCTCTGAAAGGCACACTTGGGGCTGTTTAGGGTGCTAGTGCACGGGATCCCTTGGGAAACTGTCCTCAGGCAAAGGAGCGAACAAGAGCTGGGAGATATTTAAAGACATTTTTCTTAGGGTGCAAGAGCTCTCAATGCCAATGAGCAAGAAGCTGGGCAGGGGAGGCAGGAAGCCAGCTTGGCCAAGTCAAGACCTCTTAGCCAAACTAAAACAAAACCAAAAAGCATAGGCAGGGGAGGCAGGGATACACATCCTGGGGAAATTATAGGGAGGGGGATCAGGAAAGCCAAGGCACGGCTGGAGCTGAACTTGAGGTTGTTGGGGTGGTTTAGCCTAGAGAAGACAAGGCTCTGGGGAGACCTTGTAGTGGCCTTCCAGGACTTAAAGGGGGCCTACAGGAAAGATGAGGAGGGACTCTTTATCAGGGAGTGTAGAGATAGGACAAGGGGTAACAGTTTTAAACTGAAAGAGTAGATTTAGATTAGAAAGAAATTCTTCACTCTGAGGGTGGTGAGGCCCTGGCACAGGTTGCCCAGAGAAGCTGGGGCTGCCCCATCCCTGGTAGTGTTCAAGGCCAGGCTGGACGGGGCTTTGAACAACCTGGTCTAGCGGAAGGTGTCCCTGCCCATGGCAGGGGGTTGGAACTAGATGGTCTTTAAGGTCCCTTCCAACCCAAACCGTTCTGTGATTCTATGATCTAAATTAATAGTGTTCCCATTAAATCTGTTGGAGCACCGTCAGCTCTGAGTAAAGCAGGAATATCCAGACGAAGAACTGGATGACCTTAAGGCCTAGAGAAAAATAAATCAACACAAGCATTGCGCTGACATACAATAACACATTTGAAGAGACAGCAGATCACTGTGCAAGCACAATGCTCAGGGAAGAATCTGTCCCATCTGACAGTCACCAGTTAGCAGGAATGGAAATGACATCTAGCCACCAACGCGGCAGGGCTAGAAGAAAAATAAATTCAGTCCTACAATATGTGGAGACAATTGATCACCCCAATGCCAGTGAAACAGGCCTAGGTAAGACCTCATCTTTGCAGTTCTGGACAGGCTCGTTGAATAAAAAAAAACTGGCACTAGAATAATTGCTAAGGAGGACTATAAAGGGCATCAGGCACTGGTGATCTCGTAAGAGAAGTTGGAGGAAGTTTGGGCTTGTTAGGCTTGATAAAGAAAGGCTAAGAGAGGATTTTGCTGCTTTTTGTAGATGCCCGGGGAGGGACAGAAATACACTACAAGGGGAGCAGACCAACTTAAACTGAAGCACGATACTGGCACAAGAATACATGGGCACAAACTGGAACTCACTTCACCTGGATGTCTGAAGCTCTGTACCTATTAGTACAGCAATGCTGAGGGTTGGGTCCTCGTTGGGAGACTGAAGGTGAGCTAAATCACTTTATGGAAGGGATAATGTGACAATGGGGATCAGACTAAAGCAGACTTTAGAAGTTCCCATGGTCCCGCCGCGGTGTAGAGAGCCCATCGTTGTAGATGCAGAGCCAGGATTCCTTAGGGGGTATCCATGCTGCTATCTTGAATCGTTCTTGTTTCACTGAACTTTTTGCTAACATCTCTCTTTGTTTGGTCCAACCAGACATACAGTAAATACCTCGATAACTAAATCAAGAGTGAGTATTCAATAATTCATGACTGTATGAACACTGTATCCTTTCCACATTAGCAAGATACTTACTCTGACTATCTTGAGCTGAATCAACAAGGCTGTTAGTAAACAACACAGGAAGGCACAATGGTACAAATTTTCATAAGCTATTAGGTAGGTGTTCATCATTACCAGCAGCTGCAAATCCACAGTAGTGAACATTACTCTTGCCTAAAAATAGGCAATTTCCTGATAAGAAATCATACTGAATAAATTACTGTTTTGTTGCCTCTTCTGTGAAAATCTGCAATTTACGCTACCACAGATACCGAATGGACAGCCTTCTCTTCTTTTTTCCATGCAGACCTTTGCATTATAGCCTGGGGCATTTCCAAATCCAGCATTTAATCAGGAGATTACCTCTGAGGTGTAAAGATTGCTCTTTAATCTCCAGATCCCAGACAGCTGCTGTGTTAAATACAAGGATACGTTATCCCTCTCTAGTACCTAGTCCTTAATCAGACACATTGAGGATGCGCTGAAAACAGTCCCTCCTTGCTTCCAACATCTAATTTTAAGTTCCAGATTCTCCCCTGAGATGTTCTTGCTGAACAAGTTCGTCGCTCCAGGAGAACAATGTGGCCCAGAATAAGCAATCTCCAAACCCAACAGCAGAGCTTGCTCACAGAGTGTTTAGCTTTTAAAACAATGCTTTGTGGGGTAGAGATAAGTACGTAGAAGAGGGCAAGTTATTTAGTTTTATTTCAGGTCTGGAAAACTTGCCGAACAACAAGAGGCTTAATAAGCTCATCTTGTTTAGTTTAACCGAGAAAAGTGGAAGAGATGACTTGATCTGTTTTCTGAGTACCCGAGTAAAAGGTTTCTTTCAGATGGGATCTTTCCAGGCCGCCAAAGGTGTGAGAAGATCTATGACTGAGAGCAGAAGCTGGGAGAAATCTGGCAGGAAATACAGACCGCATTTTTTGAATAATAAAGCGATTAGCTTGTGGGGTAATTTACCTGAGTAGTGAATTCTCAGCCATGTGAAGTCACTAAACCAAAGGGAGAAGATTACCTAAAGGAGATGTTTCAGCTCAGTCAGAAAACAAGGGGTTTCCTGGAGCACTCCCATGGGTGCTTGGGAGGAGGTCAGACGGGGTCCTAGCAGTTTCCTCTGGCTCTAAGGTCTGTAACTCCAATAAATATGTATTTAAAACTCTGTCTAAAAAAATATGATTGTTCTATTCTGCGAGCCAGATTAGCTCTGCAGTGTTTAAAATAGTGGTCAGGGCACTGCAAGGTCTTGTAGGAGATTTGGGTCAAGTGCAGGGAAACTTGAATTTTTCTTTGAATTTTCCAATGACTTGCTCTGTTGCACTTGGCCACACTTTAGTTCTGTTTAATTGACTACTTCCAAGGGGACTGGTCTGCTGGGTCTGGTATTAAAGCATCTGTGAACAGTATCATGGCACTCTGAAAAAAGATAGAGATAACCTTCTCCCCACTGTGAAAGTTTTGTCTTTGTCTTGGGTCTTTGTCTCAGTTGCTGATATCTCAGCTATTCCCTGTCCTAAGCCATCGCTTTGCTACAGCCCACCAATGTCCCCCAACTCAGCTCATCACTGGTAACTTATTAAGCCATGACAACTCATTTGCTGTGTTCACATGCTTGAGTCTTGAAGGTCATGGTCTCAAGGTAAAGAAACTACCTTTTTTTTGGCTGTCTTATTTGCTGGACCCTAAATTGCTGCTGGACAGTTCTGATTAGTTTTAATAATGAATGATTTCTTTTCAGGAAAACTCAACATTTGACAATCAAATTTGGACAGAGTTCTTGTGCCACTATCTCAGCATTCTTGCAATTCAGAAAATACATTTCCAGCCCAAGTTCCTGTTTGAGATGGGGTCCAGTTTAAGCTCCCCTGTCCAGTTAGCAATCCTCTTTCTCAGTTCTGGTGGAGCCCAATGTGAAATGGGAACACGCGGCTGCCAAGAGCAGGCTTTGTTCAGGACTGATTATTCCATGCTGTCTGTATACAGTAAGAGTTGACAGTCCTTTGTCAACCTCCACATGGACACAGGCCAGTGGCCTCCTAGAAAGCACTGTCTCAGGAAAATAAAGATCAAAACTCTTGGTCTATGATGGGTTGCTCAAAGACTGTCTCTGACAATGCATTTGATAATGCTTAGGAAAAAAAATTAGGTCCCATTCCCTGCAGGGAACTTAGTATGGCAGCGTCTGAGTTATATCACAACAGCGCTATGCTACTTAAATCATGGTTTTAAGAGGCTGCTGATCAACCTCAGAAGCTTATACACCTCCCTTCCTTTGTTCCTGAAGCGTCAGAGCTCCTCATAATCTTTGACAGATTTAAGGTAATAGCATGGCTTGCTATGAATTGTCTCCATTTTACAGAGAAAAATATGAGTGGCAGTGAAACTAAGGGCCTAATTTTTCAGCCAGGATAGAGGTCACCTAGTCCATCTCTTTGCTCAAAGGCTGTTTCAGCTCTTCTCAAACTGCTACGGCTGCTCTGACGCAGACCCGTGCTCAGACACCTCTGCTGATGGAGGGAGATGCTCCCACCTCCCCAGGCAGCCTCCCCCAGTGCTCAACCGCTGGCTTTTGGAGGCTTCCTTACTGGCCCATCTCCTTCTCCCTCGCCGCAATTCATACCCATAGTTCTTGCACTGGATATGGAAAATGGGTATTTCCTCTCTGCAGCAATATTTTAAACATTTAAGCTCTCGTATATCTCCCCTCTGCCTTCTGTTCTCTAAACTAAACCACCCCAGCTCTTTCACTCTTGATGTTTTAGCTTCCTAGTAATTTTTATTGTTTTTTTCCCTGGACTATCTCCTACTGTTTCATGTCTGTCTTGCTTCCTGGGGCCCATATCTGGACAGCTGAGACCTTTCTGTAGTTGCACAGAAGGAAGGGTTTATTATACAGTACTCCTGTACGCATGTCCTAGGATGATTTTTTATTTTTTTCCCAGCAGTCTGAGATTTCCTCCTCTAGTTCTTTGCAGACTCTTCATCCAGCTGTCCCCAGCTTGTATATAAACAATTGCTTATTCCAAAAAGTAAAAGATCTCCAATTTGTCCAGATTGTTTGTACTTCAATCGCAGCGTCTCTCAAACCACCTTCCATTCTGGCACAGCACCACTGAGGATGTCGGATTCATTCCAGTTTCTCCAACACTCATCCTCATTCCGGTTTCTCCATTCTTATTCCAGTTTCTCCAGTATATCCCCAGAAATGCAAATTATCTGACCCATGGTTTCACTTCCCTCTCCTGCCTCTTTCTAAATACAGCAATGGTTTTTGATCTTGCAAAGCCTTTTGTCCTCTGTCGTGCTCCAGAGGGAAGGTGCTAACGTCTGAAGACTCTGACATCGTTCCTGTTGAATCCATGAATATTCTCAGATAAATTTCAGCAGACCTTCTCCGTATTTAACATCTTAAGTGCTGGATGATTCATATTGTATTTATAGAACTATCTACAGGACAATTTTAAGGGAATTTAGATGCTAAGGTGATCAGTTAGGGATATAAGATGTTTTTTGGAAACTAAACATAATCAAGTATCTTTCTAGTCCACTAAGAAGCCTTGAAAACTCCAACAGGACCCAAAATCTTCCAGATGTTTAGGACTCTACAAGTGTAATTGAGGACTCAGCAGCCAGGGGATGGACAACAAAAAGAATTAAGTGTCGTGTGCCCTGTCCCTATCCAGACCTCGCTGTAGGTACCTGCCTTTAGGTGCCTAAATGACTTTCACAGGCTGGTCCCCGGCAGGACAGGCAGGCCACAGATGACCGTGGAATAAAACCCCATTCTCTCAAGACCAGCAGCAACCTGGAAAATTTTGTATTACTCTTTCCTCCCAGAGGGCTGTGTTTTCTATGGACCTTGTGAGCGCAAAGATTGCCTGAGACTCTGGTAAAATGCAATCTTTTAGTTTATGATAAATCTAACTAGATAAAACGAGAGCATGTGGATACCGAACAGCTCGGTAAATCTCATTCTGTCCCAACCTGTCCTCACCATCAACCCTTGCCACAAAGGAGCACACATCTTAAATAACGCTGGGAGAAAGGAGGGGTTACCACGCCATTTTTCCAGCTGGAGATTCAGGGCAAGGAGTGATTAAGGGCCATTGATGTATAGGTTAATATGACGCACAATAGAAGTAGGTTTTTTCCCAAAGCCGTGCTCCAAGTATGTGGAAGAGCCGATTTTGGACCCACAACACTGAAGAACAGGTGAGGGATGTCACTGCAGTGTCACCAACCGTCTTTTACTACGTACACCCAGATCTCAGTGATTGCAAACATAGACTCAGTTTTGATGTATTTGAGGGACAACGGAAGTGGGATTTCCCTTCCCCGCTTTTAGAGTTTTTTATTCACTATGCAGTTTACTGTAGAAAAAAATAAACATGTAATTAATGTCAAATCAGCTCAGCTGATTTATATATTTTGCATACCTTGAACAGAAACTGGCGCTGTGTGTGAACACCCGCTTCCCGAGACAGCGCAATTTTATTTCTGCATGAACAGATCTGTCATATCTTCTTATTTATTTTCTGAAGTTAAATGAAATGTGACCCAATAAGTCAAATGCCAGTTACACTAGTTTATTTGTCAGAGCCGTAACACTTTAACAGCTTACAACATTTATATTCAGCTATAGCTTATTGTCTCAACAGGAGATGGGCCTGAGAAACTCTGAGGACATTCAATATTAATAACAACAAAAATACAGCTGATCTGCATTTAGCTGGTTGCATACATGTGGCCAATATTCCACTTAAATTGAAAAACTGGATGGTCAGAAGAAGATTTGTCCAGCTGAACCTCTGCATCTTTAGTAGCTGTCACCGCTGGCATCATCTCAGTGGCTGGTTTTGTTCCCTGTTTTAAAGGAGTGTTTAATATTGGGGAAAGATTTGCAGGTATTAGTAGCCCACGGCTCTCTGTGAGCAAATCATGTGCTGATCTCGTTAGTCAAAGGGCAGATCTCACTGGGAGATACTAACGGGAGAGCTGGGGGTAGGACGCAGGACGCTGAGGTGCTACCCCATGTGCTGAGCACTGTACTTCAAGGAAGGAAGGCGTAAGAAAATGGACGGAATTTGCAGGAGAGAAACAGAAGTGTTTGGCCATCCAGCAAGCATGAACTGCACAGACAGGTCGAGGGATGTGGACAGATATAGGGAATGGGTATGGCAAGGATGGTAACATAAGTAAAATGGGTCGTAAATGTGAGGGCAATCAATTTTTCTCCACCAGTTGAGGAAGAAATTAAATTATCGCCTCCAAGATTTCATTTGGCTTTCAGAGAAACATCTTTAACTGTAATGCCAATGAAGCAGGGAGCTGAGTCCTCCTCTCTGGTAAACGTTTGCAAGAACACGAGATGAACGGTCTGCCCGGGGAGCAGGGCAGGAATAAGGGATATTTTCCCTCAGAGCAGAGCTTTGATGTACCCAGTCATTTTAGCTTCCTCCTTACATTTCTGTGATTTACACTATTGAATGAACTGGCTGATCTCAGGCTACACAAAGGGGCCCTGGAGGCTCCAGGTGGATCAGAGGTTTTATTTATTGCATGCTACACAAATGCAAACCAAGAATCAATTCCTGCACGAAAAAAGCGCTCTTTGCAAACCTGAGAATTGTTTTAAAAGAAGCTAAACAGCCTCAGTAGAGCTGCCAGTCATCTGGGTTTCCCTGCTCATTGTCTCGTTTCAAATTTCTTTTGTTGCCCAGAACAATCATTCAGGGGAGGGAAAAAAAAAAAAAAAAGGAAAAAATACCAAGACACTTTTCCTTTGTCAGGACTTGCAGTTATCTTGCAGTCTGCTAGGAGATCTTCATGCCCAGAAGTTCCAGAAGTTCCCTCTGCCCGTGCTGTTGGATCAGCCTCTGCGCAGAGCAAGTCTAAGCACATTGCACTTTTGAGGTTCTATTGCATATCTGGGAGAAATCTGTGCAGAGCGTTTGCCGCTGGTGGAACAGAGCAGGGCATGTGAGAGCCACCGCACGTGTTGCACAACTCATGAGGTCGATGTTTCTGTGCAGTGCTTCTGAGATGCAACAGTTAGGTGCCTTCAGCTTAATCCAACTGATTTCCACTATTGATATCAATATCAGAACTCAGAAGAGAAATCGGGTCTCCTTGTGGCTAATATAATGCTTGAACTGCACGATTATCTGCCTTTTCCCAAGAGAGCTACCTATATTAAACTATCTCTGGGTTTTGCTCAAAATAAAACCAGGATTGTGGGACAAGTCAGCCTGCTGATAAATGCTGGTTCTTCCTTAGTTCCTGTTTTAATTGTCATGACATTGCACTGGATAATGCAAAGCACCCTGGGTCCTTCTCCCTTGTCATACTATTGGAAAGATGCACAAACTTTTGCAAAAAAAGTTTATTTTATAAACTTTTATGTATTAGGTTCAACAATTTTGAATATATTTCTCAGAAGTGACATTTGAATTCTCCAGATATTTCCCATGGTCACCTACAGCTATGATACTTAGAGGAAGACTCAAACTTCTGCAACACTCATCTCCGAACAGCATTCCTGAGATAACCTGCAGAATAACTCGCAGCTTATTTCGTAAACCACAAATCAAAAGTCATACACAATGCTCTTGTTGATGCAGCCCAGCATCCTGTTGGTCTTCTTTGCCGCAGCAGCATGCTGTTCATTCATACTGAGTTTGGTGTCCACCAGCTGGGTGGATCCCAGCCTATGCTGCACTCCTGGATTGTGTTTTCCCAGGTGCAAGACCTTACACTTGTCCTTATTGAACTTCATAAGGTTCTTCTTAGCCCACTCTTCCAGCCTATCCAGGTCTTCCTGCAGGGTGGCTCTGCCTTCCGAAGTGTCCACTTCCCCACTCTATTTTGGTATCACCAGCAAACTTCATCAGGGTACACTTGATCCCATCATCCAGATCGCTTATGAGGATATTAAACAGCGTTGGGTCCACTATCAATCCCTGGGGGACCCCACTTATGACAGGTCACCAGTTAGAAAAGGAGTGATTTACCACCACTCTCTGGGTGCAGCCTATCAGCCAGTTCCCCACCGACCACACAGACCACTTATCTAGACCATAATACATCATTTAGGATGGGAAACTGTATTGAAAGCCTTGGAGAAATGCAGGTAGACAATGTCCACTACTCACCCCATGTCAACCGAGCAGGTTACTTTATCATAGAAGGCAATCAGGTTTGTCAAGCACGATTTGCCCTTGGTGAATCCGTGCTGGCTTCTCCCGATCGGGTGTTAGTTTGACTTGTGACAGCCCCCAGGAGGATTCCTTCCATAACTTTCCCAGGGGCTGAAGTGAGACTGTGATGGGCCTATAATTTCCTGGATCCTCCTTTAAGACCTTCTTGTAGATGGGGGTGACGTTAGCCTTCTTCCAGTCTTCTGGGACATGCCCCAATCTCCACAACTTCTCAAAGATTATGGAGAGTGGCCTCGCAATGACGTCAGCCAGCTCTCTTTACGCCCTCAGGTGAATAACGTCACAGCCCATTGATTTGTAGTACCTCATCGAAATGAAGTAGCCAAAGAGCTGCTGCATGGAAATGTAGTGTTAGAAACAACTTCAGCCAAAACATTTTAAGCGTGGATTGTGCCTAACAAGCCACTCCAGCTGTACTGAAAACGACCCTTGAAATGTTTTGTTTGAGCAACAAGAACATAGTGTAAATTTGACTCAGCAGAAAGCCCTTAAAGTCAGGCTTTATTTTTTCCAAAATAAAAGAGACTGAGGATTTTCTTTCGTTTGACTAATGGAAAAAGCTCCAACTTCCCTCCAAAAATAATTATTGCAGGGCAGAGACTGAGCAAATAAATGCTATGAGTAACTGAAGACAAAGAAATCCCATTTAACACTCCAGTCTTCAACTGAAAGTTAAATATGCAAGTCCACGGAAAGCCAAGGATTTTCTGAAGGGTTACGATTTTCAGGCTTTTGTTAAGGTTTTTGAGGTCTCTTCAGGGTTTCCTCAACCACAGAAGCCTAAGCAACTCAGAAGCTTCAGTTTCAGGACTTGAAATAATGTTTTGGACAAAAGTAGCTTGTGAAATGCTTACACTCCAGTACTTTTTAAAAGGAATGTTGAAATCTCAAAAGTTGTTGAAAACCACGTTTATCTGGATAGTTACCTTTTCTCCAATGACCTGAAGCACAGAAAGAACTAGCACTCCACTCACGGAGAACAGGGAAACCTTCTTGCATTGACGTATGCTTCAAGTACGTGTAATTTGCGTGAGAAAGATAGACACAGGAGGAGGGCAAAATTGACCTGCTAGTTAAAAAAATTAATTGCACACATCTCTCTTTTTCACAAGACTATGAGGCTTAAGACACATACCGTTTCGCACCGGGCTGCTCAAACCACTGAAGCGATGCGCACCTTCCCACGCATATATGCATTTTGGGTTTAAACGGTTCCAGTCTTACTTGAACACTATTCCTTAAACTAAATTAGAGCCCGTGGTTTTAGAATGAAAAATGAGTGCTCAAAATGGGATTTGTACCAGTTTAATGGAATCATTTGAAATTCACGCTTTTAATTAACCTCTGCCAATCTCCGGGACTAAAATGCCTCGTGTTTTGGTGACGGCTGCACAATTACTTTCTTATCTTACTCCGCTGGCGCCTCTTGCTCGACGCACCCCAGGTGAATGGTGCCTGGGTGCGAGGAGTCGCTGCGAATTGCTCCCCCCCCCAACTTCTGCCTTTCTGTGATGGGGGGCTGTGAGGAATGGACTTGGGACAAGTATTGGGGACAATCTCTGAAGCCTTCGTGTGGTTTATAAACGAGACTGGCTCCAACCAGGCCAGAGCAGAGGGAGCTATAACTACTCTTCTGTCTTTACATCCTAATCGCCAGAGACAGTCAGGAACTCATAGATCATTTAACGTGGGCTTATCCTTGCCATCCTGCAAACCGCCTGTGTGATACTAGTCAGAAGACCTTCCGAAAAGAATGAGCGTGTTGTCTTGAAAAATACCTCGTTAGTTTACACGTTTCCAGTCATATATATATATATATTTATAAGTTTCCCGACACCCAGCCAGTGGTCCCATTGGTTAATTTACTCTCATCATCAGGCTTGTATTTTATTTCTACTCTTAATTTGTCTAATTTCGGCTTCCAACCACTAGATCTTGTTACATATGGGCCTGAAAGACTCAAGAGCCCATTATCTTAATTTCTATTCCCTGTGTCGGTACTTACTTGTTATGATCAAGTCATCTTTTAATCTCTTTCTAAATTACCCACATTGTGCTCCTGCAGTCTGTTGCTACCAGGGCATATTTTCCCACATTTTCAACATTTGTTTGGTTCCAGTATGAGCCTTGTTTAACCTGTTAACCTTCTCCTGGAGCTCTGGACAAAGGACATAATGCAATAATCCCATTACACTTGCATCAGCACTAAGTACCAATGCAACAGAAACCCTTTGCTCCTCCGCAATAGACGCCTGTAATTGTATCCAAGTATTTCATCATCCGTTTGGACCGGAGCATTGCACAGAGAGCTCTTGTCCATCTGATTATCTGCCACCTCTTCAGGTCACTGCTTCCTGCAACAAAGTTCCCTGAGGATCTTCATAGTGTAGGTTTTTGCACAGTGTTATTAGAGTACATGCAACTACTTCTTTTCCTCTCGCTTGCCATCTGACATAAAATACTCTTTATCAATGGATTGCCTTTTTTATTTTTGTCAAATAGATTATCTTTAACTGTGTGTAGTTGCACGGTTCTCCAGTGTTTTCCAATGGAAACCCTGGCCTGAGAGCCGCAGCAGATGCTGGGCTAGAAAGAATAAAGCTAAGCCAACTTTCATTGTATGCCTATAAGCAACGTCCACGTTATTTTGTTTTCTGCCATTCTCATTTACCTCCATAAATGGATTTAGCCTTAAATGATGAGTTCAAAGAGAAGAAAATAAATATGTGTATGTATTTTTTTCTAATGAGGCATTCACTTACTGTAGCTTGTGAACTGGCAAAATCCAGGCACTAATATGCTCTGTCTTCAAAATTGCTGGCTGAAAATCAGCCTAGAGGAGCAGTGTTTGTAATCAGCGATGGTTAGTATATTTGCATGACTTTGTGTTTATAACGTGGTACGGCTGCTTACTGCAAAGCAAAATAGAAATATTAATTCAGTGCCGAGAATCAAAATGAGTTTGGAGAAAAATACCAGGCTTGGCACAGGAAACCTAAAATTGTACAAGAAAAGCACGTTGCTGTCCAGAATCTGAATTTTTAAATGGCATCGCTGTGGCTGCCAACCTGTTCCTCTGCTTCCTGCCGACTGAAAGATTTGTCAAGGTTTCTCCACGAGAATGCATTGCTTCAGCCTCAGAGGCTCTCTGCAATTTCTCTTCTACACGGGGATCAAACTTCTGCCTCCCTGAATTTTTCCCTAGACTCGGCTCCTCCGCTTCCCTTACCTCTACCAAGAGGCTGGTCACCTTCTTGACGTAAATTATCTGCTCTGCTAAGAGTCTTGGTAGCATGGGGGCAGAAATTTAATTTGCTCCTGCAGGTAGAAATCTTTACAATCTCTTTTTGGACTTTATCACTATAGAAGTACTTCAGGCCCGGACGGACAAGTGAAAGCAGTGACTTATCACAGCTTAATAAATGTATCACTGTCAGCCAGGCTGAAGTAATTACCCACTGTGTGTCCTCTTCTGCCGCCGCGACGCCGGGCAGGGCTCGTTCGATCCAAACACCTGCACGATCGCTTGCTCGGCTGCAGAAACGTAGCGTTTTGCAATCGTTTGTTCATATCCATTTTTGCTTTCTCTCCTGGGCATCTAGTCAATGTGTTCCTCCACTTTTCAGCTCTGGAATTTGCTGCAAAACCACTCTCTCAGCAGTCCCACAGCATTTTGCTCCAATGTTTCATTTCCGTGGAGTGCTTTAAGCTGTCACGGTTTTAACAAGGGTCTCAAAACAAAGAGCGAGTCTAACCCGTACTGTGATTGTCGCTGCTCTTTAGAAACGTTGTTTTTACCTCCCCACTCTTGCTGCTTTTTGACAGCACTCTGCTTTTTCAGAGGATCAGGATCTATTTAGTCTGTTTACAAGGAGACTCCGAATCCATATCTAAGCCCTAACTGGGTTGCTTCCCCAAATCCCTGCTCTAGCTCAACTAGGAGTTACAGACGTGATGCAGGTTACGGGTTGAGCATCTGTGACCCAGGGGATGCCTGAGGTCAGGCTGGATTTTCTATAAGCCTGACCTTAACAGCTCGGTCAGTCAATCACAACTAACAATGTTAATTTCTTCTGTGGCCAGTTCAAGCTCTCCAAACAACTTCTTTTCTTTTCTAGATCTTGTGTTTGTCTTAAAGATAAGTACAGTGTGTCCGTAGGGGCCACCATTTATAACGTATTCCCAGATACTCTTAGACATATATGTGTTCACAGATAACGAAATGGGACATAATAAGAAAAGCAGAGAGGTGTTTGCTGCAGATCTCTATTCTCAGGCATATTTATACTGCTTGAAATGACGTAATTACGGCACTTTCGCCGTCACGCTCAGCACTGGCAGGCCGTGGCCAAGTCATGTTTCCCCGGGCCGCATGAACGAGGCACGGGAAGGAGAGCTCCGGGTTACTGCCTCCACTGCCAGGCTACAACCTGTGACACAGGCGCTCTCATGAAATGGCCGAGTTGCCTCTTCAAACTACGTGGGTTTGTACATGTATTTGGAATTCTGTTCTCTATTTTCTGCACTGGCAGTAGAAATCTTCTCTCAGTCATCAGACCAAAGTAGCCACGGCCAGTTCACCCAAATGTATTCTCACGAAAAATGTGTCCTTTATCTGAAGCAGCCCTTTTTCCTTCGTGGCCTTGTACCCCCATTCACCGTATCCCAGAATGGATGAGGCTGGTGGCACCTCCAGAGATCATCCCATCCAACTGCCTTGCCCAGGGCAGGATCAGCAAGAGCAGGTTCCTTGGGGCTGTGTCCCGTCCTGTCTTGAATATCTCCAAAGATGGAGACTCTACAGCCTCTCTGGGCAACCTGCTCCAGTGTTTGACCACCCTCGCATTTAAAACCTTTTTTTTTTAAGTTTCAGTGGAATTTCCTGTATTTCAGTCTGCCCATTGCCTCTCGTCCTGTCAGTGGGCACCACTAAGAAGAACGTGGCTCCTTCTTTTCACACCCTACCATGAGGAATTCATACACATGGGTAAGATCCCCCTGAGCATTCTCTTCTCCGGGGTGAACAGTCCCAGCTCTCTCAGCCTCTCCTTGAATGCGAGATGCTCCAGACGCTTCATCATCTTCATGGGCCTTTGTGATCCTTTAGTCTGTATCATTCTTGTACTGGGGAGACAGGACCCAGACCTCCAGATGTATCTCACCAGTGCTGTCTTTTGTATATTTGGAAATGCATGTACATATATGGGGGTTGTGCTGCTGTTTGCTTGTTGTACCACCAACCAACTTTCAGAGATTTTGAACAGGAATGAGATCGATTTGATTCTTTAATTTTTACTTTTGAGAAGACTATTAGGCCTAAAAAGCTGAGTGTGTTTCAACCTTGTATTAACATGTCTAGTTGTCATTACTGACAGCAAACACCAGCAAGCGCCCAGCAAAGGAACACACTCTTTGCTCCTGTTCGCGGTGGAGGTGCAGGAGACCAGATGACAGGTGACTACATGAGACGTGAGAGACACGGAAAGCAGCAGTGAAATAATACTGATGAGCATTGGTGGTACTGACAACAAACCAGCTGTCTCCCGGCTACGAAGCTTTATTTTGTACAGCACAGGTGGGCCACGTTAAGGTTCATGGCCTGACAGCTGGAAGTACAGTCTCTTGAGAAGGTGCAGGAGGCCATGTGGTTTAGTCAAGGCAACAGAGTGACTTTTGCAAAGGAAAAGCAAAAAGTCGATAGCAGGCGAGTCTTGGGTGGGCTTAGGGTCCTTTGGAGGGGGAAAGGAAAGGAGTTAGTTGCAGAGATCGTTGTTGCTTTCTGATTTTGGGCAAGCCATTAAATTGTAGCTAACATGGCAAAACTGGAAAAGGTGAGCAGTTAGAGGCAAAATAACCTGTTCCCTAACTTCCAAACTTGGCTGGATACATACACCATTGGGAAAAACAAGCGGCGATATGAAAGCACTGGGAGCAAGACCACACCAGCCTGTTGGCCAAACATCCTTGGAGTCTTGTGAACATGGAGATGGTTTATCATGGCCCATGGAGATTCAGGTGCTCGAACCTCAAAGTATTTGCAAACTCAGAGTGTTCCCCTGTTCACCCATTCACTGTTCAGGTCATCCCTTAGAGTCTTCCAGTTCTTTATCCCAGATGGTAACATCACCACTTGCCTCAGTAGCTGCTTTTTGTTCCTCACTAGGTGTCACATCTTTTTTATCTTTCCAAGAAAACTTCCTTCAGCTTTTCTTACCGCCTTCCTTTATGCTTATGGACTCTTAAATAACACAACATTGCTGCTTCTTGGTATTTTCTTTTGATGATGCCAGTGAGTTCAATCACAGGTAACTTCTGCTAACTCTTTTTCATGACAGCTACAGGATACTTGGCCTACAAATTCTCACACTAAACATGTCCCTTCTCTGTCCGGTGACAGCTAGTTTGTCAGAGGCAGACCTGGGCTCTAAAAATTGAGCTCCTTCAGTGACTATCACCAGCCATTTTAAGCCAATTTTGCAGCAAAGTTCACATTGCACCATGGAGTAATTGGGATGGAGATTCCTCCGTCCTACAGGATGAAGCAGGAAGAGTCTTCAGCAGAGGGTCGGTGCTGTGGCACCTGTAGCAGAGAGCAGCACAGCAATGGGCCCATGGTCCAAGTCAAACCTGTCCCGTGTTGCATCACCACCCCCCCTGGTTAGAGAACCGCTGCTGGGATTTTATGTTTAGTCTAACAATTGTATTTTTAAGCTGGGAGTCAAATCCTCATGGAGTATAAAACCATGTTAGCATCGCTGTGCTGATATATATATATATATACCGAGTGAAGAAAGGTCCTTGACTCTTCACTGTGATATAGTCTTCAATATCTGTTCCTTCACCAAAAGCAAAAAGCTATTACCAGAATGTCTCACCGTATACAGCACAACAACTGGTTAATAAACTCGACACAGATACTTTTTTTAATCAACTTTATGTGAGCCTAACAGATTGAAATATTACTTTTATTACAGTATTTAGTTTTCAGGATTTCTAAAATAATTATTAGAAGGCCCATAATTTTACCATAAAGCACATAATTATTCCTTAGGGATGCCTGTTAGTAGCTGAAGGCTTTTATAACTATTGAGAAGTAAATACTGAAATGTTCTGTGTAAAGAAGACATAACTATTAAAATAACAGAGCATGATGACTTCTATAGTCAGTCTACCTCACACATGCTGCGATAACACCTGCAATCTAGATTTCTTTTATTTAAAACTTAAGAAATCATGATAAATTAGTGTTGGATATAGAGTTTCTCTTTCCACTTTCCCTCCTTGGGGAGTTTTAACTTGCTGATATTTTCCAGTCTGAACCACTCAGGAAAATCTCGTTCATGCTGGTTTTGAAGCATCATCGCAGAGACATAAAATGGATGCCTGGTAAGAAGGTTCTCACCATCTCCGACAACATTTTAAAGACAAAGATGCTTTCTTACTGACAAAGTAGGGATCACGCTGCAGTTGTCTCCCCTGAGTCCTGGTGAGCCATACAGACGTCTCAATCTGGCACGATTACCCCCAACGTTACACAACCTGCTTTCAAACCTGTGCTGAAGTTGAAAACTCCCCAAACCTCCTACGGGCTATGGAGGAAAACGTAGAGTAGAGGTGTGAAACATAGGAGAGGTAGAGCAGGCAGAGGCATAGCTGTCACTGGATGCTCAGCTGAGGTTTTAAAACCGCAATCGTACACTTTCCTTTTAATAAATTAGCACTTAATTGGTGTCTCTTACTGGCAATAATGAGGGATATATATATTTGTAAGCAGCTGCCTGAAAAATAGCTGCAGCTCACCTCTGCTAACATGCTGGACAAATTTCCTTGCTGTTCAAAGAAAGTAATTTTTTTTATTTGTTTATGATAATGATTTATTTCTTAAGAGGTATAAGCCATTAACTAAATCTTGTAAAAAAGATAAAAGGGGATTATATCTTGCTTCATTCTTCATTTATTTCACAGCAGTGATTAACTAAGTGTAATGCACAAGAAAAATACAATGCAGTACCCAGCCGCCTTCTCCTTCAAAAAGCCAACACAGTTGTACAAAATAAGAATTCCTAAAAAGCAGGTCAGTCTGTGAGTAGAAAGCTGCTCCTATATTAAACATTACACTGGACAGTAAGGGCTGTTCATTTCATCAGTGACCAGATCAAAGTGCCACATCCAAAAATATAATGACCGAAGAAGCAACAGAAAAAAATGAAGATAGTCGCATGTTCACTGAATTCAATAAAAAGCTTGAACAGTGAAATGCAGGATTGTCAGCATTGGTCCAAGCTTGGGTGAAAGGAGCGTTGGTTGGACAAAGGCATCCAAAGAGGCAACTGCAGTTATCTAGTTGTCTTCTCCAACCAGAAATGGAGGCCTCGAGCTCATAAAAACCTGTAAGAAGGTACCCAGAAAAATTCCAAAATAACAGACTTCTGTACCCCTGGCTTGGCACATTTTACCCTTTGTTATTGGGAGGCTTCTTGACAGCCATTTCACGTGGCAGCTGCCAGTTCCTGGAAGAAAAAGGAGATGAGACTGCTGGATGTAACCAGGTGGCAAACGAGAGGGTTGAAATTTAGTCCGGGAACAGTAGGGTCGGGCGTGGGAGGGAAAAACGTATCCACAAAGCACTGTACTCCTGAGGAGCTAAGCCTGATCTCAGCACCCCTCACCCTATATCCATCACAGCCATAGACCATAGTAAGCTGTTAGTATGTTCAATCTTTGCTGCACGTCCCCCTTTTTCCCCTCTAATCTAAGACATAAACTTAAAAGCACCTCCTACATCCTCGTTCCTCTTTTCTCTCCCGTGCTGCCCATCTAGACACGACTGTTCACGTCTTTCTCCCTTCTCTCCACGCACAGATGCAGAGTTCAGTACCTGAGAACCAATATGCTTTATGGGTAGAGATAAAAAATAGATTTAATCATGTCCATTAACTTCTCTAGAAACATACACTGACATACTCTATTAACTGTTCCTCTTCAGACATTTTTCATTTACGGTGTCCAATTCCTGATTCTAAGGCATTTAATTACTCTCACTTTGTTATAAGATCCTACTAAATCTCTTGACTTATGCAACGCACCATAAATAAGACTTCTTTTCCACATTGCCTGGTTAGTTTACGATTGCACAGGTTTGTTGAAGATATCTGCATAAATTTTTATGGGACTTAATAGTCCACTTCTCATCTTTCTTGTGTTCTGTTTTCCCCATGAATCAGAACTGGCAATCACTGTCCTAAGTCCCACACAATGTAATTACCCAGAGTATTAGTCTCCATGTGTATTACTCTCTCTTTTTTCTTTTTTGCACAGCCCTAACGTCGTAACTGTTCATACATGAGTTATTGGGATTATTTGCAAAATAGGATTAAGACACGAGGCAAGATTTATTTGGAAAATGAGTCATCAGTCTACCAAGGAAGAAGGTCAGGAACTTCATTAAAACAGATTAGTGTAGAACAACAGTTATCTAATAAGACTTGAAGCCTAGAGGACCTTCTTGCTCGTTGCAGAAATACCCTGCTAACATGCATTATTTGTGAGAGCAACAAAAGCTACTTTAGAAACACTGCAGTTGCAGCCTGGAACATGACAGGAGATATATTCTCTTTAGCCACTCCAGCCATTGATGAATTAGTTCTTGCCTGAAATTGGCATTCTGTCAGTAAGCTGAAGGGGACTGCAGCAAGTGCCACAATTAGTGCTCCCCGCGGAGCGACGGCAATGACAGCGTGCCTGCCTGCGAAGCTGCTGAGAATTCCTGGGCTGGTTTATTATGCAGCCTTTACGGCTTATCCACTCCACTCCAGGCTCCAGGGAATGGCCTGGATAATAATTCTGTAACTTGAGTACTTAACCTGCTTGCTTAGTTTGCAAAGCCAAGTCTTCATAGCGGAGCGACTCACGGGGAGTCCCACTTAGAGACAGGCTGAGAAGCGTTCGTCGAGCGGTACGGGCAGAATTAGTATTGCGGCAACTTCATTTCTCCTTTTCTGCCTTCCATTAACCATTTCAGAAATGGTTACTACCAACACCTACCCCCTCCCCCATTTCCTGACGCTAACCAACGTTAAACAAAGCAAGAAATAAAAATCACAAGAGATCTGACAAGAGATTTGCATGGATGTGCACACGTGTGTTTTGATCAGAGGTGGCCTCAGAAATAGACGCATAAAGCTTATAAAAATGTAAGTATAACTTAAACAGCTCTGCTGCATTTATGTGGTGCTACAGTCCAACAAGTGACAAATTCTAATGGGTGGTTGCAGCTTTCGGAATGGTATCTGTCTCGCTCCTTTGTCCTTGGTGAATGATACAGACCACAGGCTGAAATTTGTTACACAGATTTATTACCATAAGTCTTTCCTCCTTGAACATCACACTACCTGTCTCTGCTTTTTTTAACCGTGGAAACGGCGTTTTATTTTGAAGTACTAAATGTCACTAGGAATAAGGTAAAGGCAGGCAAAGAAGAGTCATAATCCACATAAAAGTAAATTTATTAGTTCTGTAATTGGGGAAAAAAAAACAAACCACAACACAAAAAGCAGGGATTGACTGGGATTTAGAATGTGAGATTGAGACATGACCTACCTGAAGGGAGCAGAAATTCAGGTCTTTACCCAAGCGTTTGAGATGACTGGGGAAAGATTTAAGCTGACATTGTGCCACAGCAAAGGAGGATTTATAAAAGGCCAAGAGTCTTGGAAGGTGTCTAAGAAACGTCTAATTGCTGTCATCGGGTGAATATGCTAAGATTTGAGAAGAGGTCACTTTTCCTGACTACGTTTTAGCTGGGTCGGAACGATCAAATGGTTCTTCTCTTTCACAGCTCTGGCTAGTGTCCCTTCTTGGTCAGCCTCTCCTGTGTACAGATCTCTGCGTCTCTCACTCGTCACATTTAGCAAAACTTGTGCCAAAGAATAGACACAAGAAACACAGATGTAACTTCCAATGCACACCAAGGTCCACACGGGCTCCTTCCTGGTTTTAGAGGTAGTACTTGGAAGTAGCTTACTGGCACTATGCTAAAATATTGCTTGGATTCCCCTGCCTTAAAAATAGAGCTGTTGCATTTTATTGTGAAGTCTTTATTTAAATTTAAGCCCACAGAAATAGAGGAACTGAGATAGAAAATATGTTAATGGCTGGGCTGAACATTCACGCATTTGTCGCATCCCAAGGTAGCACAGAAGGAGCACAAGTCAACTGAACTGCTCCTCTTCTTCCACTTTCCCAGTGTAACCCAAATGCCATCTTTTCACATTCTTTGAAGAATTTTCATATGCTCAGAACACATTCAAAATGAGCACTGATCTCTCTCTGAAGCCCACAGGCTTCGTGAGTCAGTGGCATGTTTTAGGTTCAAACCCTTCATATCTGCACATGCAACATTTATAGCCATTTTAAAGGCAATTTTGTCACTCCGAAAAAATACTGGTGCTGTCCTCTTCATCTACAATAACTTCCTTTCACAACAGCCACCAAAATAGCCCACCTCAGAGCACGCACATATCCAGAACACATCCGTGAGGGACCACCTCCCAAAACCACTTAAATGACATCTAACTCCACCACGGCTGATGTGCAGAGCTATGCCTTGACTGTCCTTTCCACCTGATGAGTGACAGCCCATAAAGTCAGGGTCTGGAGGAGACAGAGCCAGACTCTTCTGAGATGTGCACAGCAGAAGGATGAGGGAAACAGCACAAATTGCAACCTGGGGAATTACAATTAGATATAAGCATTATTTCTTTTTTCATCATGAAGGTAGTCAAAAACTGGAACAGGGACCTGAAGAGTTTGAAAAATATTTTGGCGATACTCAAAACTTGACTGGACAAGTCCCTGAGCAACCTGATCTAATCCAGAGAACCCCAGAGATCCCGTCCAGCCTCAGTTACTCTGTGATTCTATAAAAACCATCACCACTGGAAACATGAGTTAGGTCCTGGTGGAGGAGAATGAACTGGTCACATCCCTCAGTGGGTGCCTTGGGACTTGGACTTCTGGGAAACACAGCCCATGGGTTAGCTGTGAGTGTATTTAACGTATGGGGCTGCATCTAAATGAGCACATAGCAGCAACTTCTATCTGGTTTCCTATGAAATCCCGGCGAGCTTGCAGAGGAAGCAGGAGATCCCAATGGGAGTATTTACACACTACAAATGCTCCCGTTAGGATGAAGCTCACCAAAATAAAGTCCCACTCCCTCTTCCTGCCCCTCACCTATCCCACTTTCTCAAATCCTTTTATGAAATGAGAAAAGGTAAAACCTTGCAATATGCTTGTCGTCCTCAGTAGGGCGTTGTTCTGAAGGGAGGCAAAAAATTGAATATTCATAACAGACTCGATTTCTGCAGTCTATCAGATATTGTTTTAATCACTAAGGAGCAAGTGGTTTCCCTAACAACAGTGCCTCTCTTTTGCCTTGTCCATATGATGGTTGCAGAGATCTGTCCATCTTGTTCTGACTAAGGATCCCGATTTTTTTCACGAGATACTTTCCTCTCTCTTTTTGACATTATTAGGCTACGTGATTTGAATGTACTGCTTAATAAGGGAGCACACAGAAGTGCAGAAGTTGGAGCAGGACTGTGTGTGCTAGGCAGTACAAAGAGATATACAGAACAAAGAGATGTTCCCAGCCTCAAAGGAATTAAAATCTGAGCAGTAAGAGCACAATGTAGGTAAATGAAGCATGCCAAAAAATTAAGATAATTTTGGTCAACATCACAAGCCAAGGTCTCATCTGATCATTTGCCTCCTGGTCATGCAGTTTTGAGGATGTTACTGCAAAGGCAAGGTCTAGGGAGCATATGTCCTTGTCTGAACCCTGTCTCTGCCTACTGGGTTTCCCAGCTCCTCACATCACCTAGTTGAATCTATTCGGTGCCCAATATCCAAAATACCCCTGCTGCTTCTTTCACTCCGCATCTAGTTCATAGCCCTAAACTCCGCACCCAAAGCTTGGGCTTCTCTCTCTGTAAAACCCCACTCTGCTGAAATTTGGGGTTTGTCTAGGTGATGTGTCACGCAACGTGCTCCAGTAGATGCAGGGAGGACCCTGTCCATCGCTGTGCTGAGACTGGGGAATCCTCAACGTTACTGGTCGCCTCTACATTACTGGTTGTCCGCTGTCAAGAATGACAAATTTTTGCCACTGCAGAGGTGATCAACCAATTGCAAAGTCTGTTGGGTGGTAGGACACTCAGGATGCTTTCATTGTGTTAATTAGCCCAACGTTCACAGCTAGTTAGGTCAGATATCATTTACATTGTTAAATCAACTGGTTCTTACTCTACGCATGCTTGAAAGTCTTCCCTGGAACCAGACCACTCATAGAAAATCCATCTGTCCTGAGGTTGGTTGGATGTTGGGCCTCACAAAATGAAAGGGAAATGTTTTTTTAATAAATATATCCAGAAGGTGGGGAAAAAAAAAAACAAACCAAACACCACAAACCAGAAGGGAATTGAGTTATTTAAAGTAAAAGAAAAATGCTGAGGCAAGAACTAATGGTGTTTGAACAGGCCAGAAGAAGTTCTGGGCTAGAAATTAGAAAATGCTTTAGCTGGCTTCCTGGGGGCATATCAGCGTGTGTAGGGAGTCGAAATGCTTGTAGTTAGAAGATGAAGTTTGCTAAGTTTTCTGAATGAGATTATAAAACGCTGCTGTCAAAAATTAAAGGGGAGGGTGAGGGGCGGCGCTGGATTCCTATGGTAGTTCAGATCTGCTACGTTCCACGCGTGTCTGTTGGGTGTGATGTGTGACTTAGCACACAACCCCCTTTGCACAGAGTGCTTTCCTCTACGCCAGTGCAGCACACTTAATAAATTATAAATAAGAGTAATAATTTCTGAGATTCCTATTTCATTTTACAGTTATTCATTGGCTTTTCCCATGAGAGACTGGCTTGCTGGAGCTGGGAGATAAGCTTATTAGAAACCATAGCACAATACTTTGAACACATGATTTATGTGTTTTCAGGCCACTACTGGGTAATCAGCTTATTCTGGATTCCATCCAGCCAACTTTGCTTGTGCTTTAATCAGACCAGCTGTGATCCACCTGGACCATAGGCTTCTAAAAACTTGTCTCAGCCCACCGGGCCAGGTTCTCAGAGGTCTGAATTAACTTCCTTCCCCTGGCGACGATGGAGTATTGCTGATTTACACCAGCTAAGCAACCTGTCCGTAGTCCACAAGTACGGCAGAGCTAGCATTGTTAATAAAAGGTGGGCAGGTAATAATTTATTTTAATGAATGGTGTTGATGCATGGTGTAATTGTTTGAATTCATCAAAAACAATATTTAGAACTTAATGCGGAAATGATGTATAAGGTATTGTTAATAAAATCACTACCAATTCATTTAGCCCCTACATCAGCAAAGCACTTAAACATGGACTTTCTGTAATGGAATGCATATACACGCTGAAGTGCTTTGCTGAATCCTGATTTTAAAGTTATACTTGCTCAGATAGCCGCAAAGACGCTAACCTCCTTAGACTTCTGCCCTAAGGGTTCCTGCAAGGACATCTGCTCATCATCTTACCGTCATTTCTGGGCATGAAAAAGAAATGTAAAAAGGAGTTATTTATAGCCAGGGCAACTTCATTGTGTCGCTTTTTTGCCATACTCCTTGTTCTTCATAGACAGCAACTTATATGTCTCCTCATTTTGTCATGTCCAACCACTAAGTCCGGCTCAGATCCCATAGTAGGTGATGATAAGGAGTCTATGGTAGGGTCACCTATTGCTGCTATGGAGTCAGCAGGGTCCCTTCAAGCTTCTTGGTGAGGGTTTTGATGTATACCTGCAATTCTGGAGCGTGAGGGCAAAAAATACAGTCAAGCAGTGTTTCTTAAACAGTTGCAGAGAACGTAGTTGGGTTCAAAGCTCTAAAATGGGAGATCATCTTCTGCAGCTCAAAGACAAGGACTAACAGAAGATGTTCCTCACTGAGATCAACCCAACACCAGAAATCTGCAGTATGGAGAAACCCTTTGTCGCTAATGTGACTTTTCTTTGGGAAATGGCAGGTCATTTGCAAGGGGGCTGTATAATATCCAGATAAGTGGACTTGGGACAAGTGCCAAAGTGATTACAAACAGTTAACAAAAGGTACCATATCCTAATCTGTTAATCTGACACTTTTCTTGCCGGCTTGTTCCTACAGTGTGTGTAGTTGGAGTTTTTCCCCTTATAAATCCCAGTATTATTGTGTGTGGCACCAGTACGATGAGAAGGCCTGAGAGTGGTGAGGTTCTGCAACAACCTGCCCGCAGAGGTAATTAGCGCAAAAAGGGTAATTGCCTTCAAAGGTGGAGTGCAATCAGCACGTAACCGAGTTTCTATGCTGTGGTTTCCTGAAGCAGCAAAGTATTGAGCCAGTGCTCAGGATGAACCTTAGGACCTTACGCCCTGGCAAGCTTCAGGTGCACCAGTGTCTGCCCAGCCACCGCCATCACGGCAGCTCCTTCACCCTCAGCAACACCCCGTGCTCGCGGAGCAGAGGCAGAGCTGCAGGGAGACGGCAGATGCCAGGCTGTGTTGTGTCTGTGACAACAAATCACCCACTGACATCGTTGGGAGCAGAATCACGCTGTTGAACCCTGACTGAGGGAAACATCCCAGTTTTGGAAAGCACATAAGCATTGTTGGGAACAGTGGGGAATTTTCCATCATTTCATATCTGCGAACCAAACCAGGCTACATTTCTGGAAAATGTGGTAAAGATAGGTATTGGGCTTCATTTACGCAAGACAACTGAGAGAAACCATCTGGTTTGTGACCAACCTGATCTATCAGCCTCTTGTGGCTCCAGACATTTGAGTTCACAGTATTTAAGTTCAACTGAAAGAAGCACGTATTACTAATGCTCAAAAGGCTTGCTGGTGACTAGCCAGTGGTGCTCTCACAGCATGGGAGCAGGTGAGACGCCGTCTTCTTCCCTCCTGTTGTTCAGTTGGAGAAGACTCAAGAAGCTGCTCCTTCTCCTGTGCAGTACTCTGCCCCTTTCCCCGTGGATGAAGAGGGAGCGCACGCACAGCCTGTTAGCCCTTCACGCCTCTGCCTGGCAAAGGCACTCGGCTTAATCTGACGTGGCTCTGCCAAGACTTTCCAGAGAAGGAGATAACTGTACTCTTGTGACCTGCCTCAGTGACATTGTCCAACGCTCTGCCCAGGAGACTTGGAGTTGTGCTCAGACCCCCAGTGCAACATAAACCCAAATAAAAATGAGGTCCGTAACCCCACGTCTTAAAACAGTCCACTAGATCCTGGCAGACTTCACAGCAATACCCTTACTCAAGAGCTTTCTTCTTCCACCACGGTGCAGGATCAGCGCTGCTCCTCAGCACCCAGAGGACCCAGGCACCAGCACCCCGGTCCTGAGCACCTCACTACCTACAACGCCTCTGGCCTTTTGGCTGGGCTCTGGGGTTTTGCCTTCTCTTTATATCCATCATATTCACCCGGGTTAGCTGATCCGCTCTGATTTCACAGAGTCTGGTTCCTCTCATGCCCCACAGGGTTTCTTATTATTGGGCTCATCTTTATTCAGCCTCCACAAGCTTCCTTTGACTGAGATGATCTGAAGATACAGATAAGAGATCAGTTTTTATGCAGATGACATGCAGATTTATGTGAAGTTTATTCCTAATTATTCTTTCTCTTCTTCTGTTTTATTAGTTTGCCTTGAGGACATGGAGGCGTAGATGTCACTTTTTTTCCTGGTCTATATTTAATACTCCTAAAATTCAAATCTTAATTATTGGTTTCAGGCGTTGGCTTAAATATGCCTCTTCTTTTCCAAAACCTGATGAATACAATAACAGTTACCATGGTTGGCCGGGGCAGCGCGCAGTTCGTCCCTTGTCAGCACAGCACTTGTGACAATCACAAATCACATCAGTACCGCTTCCATCATCGCAACTGCACCAGCTGCAGACCCGAAAATTCAGCTTCATTTAGCCCTTGCTCGAGGTGCTTTTACTTTTTCAACAAGGACATACCAAATTAATAAAACCATGGAAGTGTATCGTTCCATTCCTTTTGAGAAAATAACACGTTAGCCAGTGCTTTAATAGTTCTCCAAACAGTTTTTAGGCAACCTGCATTTATTGGTATTTCAGCCCTTTCCGACAACAACTTGACATCAGAACAAAACGTGACGGCTACAATTCCTTCTGACAGCAGCAAATTCCAACAACGACATCCAGTTTTGATCTGGGTGCACAAATCGCTGGTAGGTTTTATAAACTAATGCAACAAGTTATACACCTCATTCAGAAAGAGCAGCTGAGCAATATCTCAAGGTTTCTGACACATGTTATTCTTAAGGGTTTCTTTTTCTGGTAGCTCATGATGAAAAATGGATTAATGTTTCTGTTCATGTGCAGCAACACATTACAGCTAAAGAATTTATTTTGCAATTCCAGATGCTGAAATAACCACTAGCCTGAAATTTAGTGTCTGCTCAATCCTGGTCACAATTCAGCACAGAACAGTCCTGAGTCACTCCCATATTTTTGGTTCAGATGGCAATCTGCAGATGAGATGTCCAGCAGGTCGGTTTGTTACATCACTAGCCAGTAATAGGAGGAATTTTTTTTTAGTAAGTAAATATTTCTCTAAGTTGCTGCTCGCTGGCCCTCCCCGAAATAGCAACATGTAGAACCTTTGAAAATATTCATAAATTAAGAAGATGCCATGAGCATTAAAAGCAGCTCATGATCTAGTTTCAAGAATATGACTCACTTTGCCAGGGAACTCTATTATTAAAGTGAGGGGGGTTTGCTTTAGAAAGACCAATATAAGAATTCTATAGCAGTCATTCAAATGCTTCCTTTTCCTTTATAAACTCTGCGAGCCTTATATTCGCCATCTTTTCACTTTGCTGTCCAGTGACCCCCCCACTTATAACCAAGAGGGGGTAAATAACACGTTGTATGTAAGAACGTCTTCACTGCGCGTATGACAAAGGTATATACAAACTGAATGTCACAGCACGTAGTCATTCTTCTGCAACGTTCAAGAGATGCTGCAGTACTTCTGTACGACTGAATTAGTCAACTAGCAAATGAACGGGAGAAATAATATCATTAAATATTATTTCTTCCTCATGACTAACATGTTATTATAAGCCAGAGAAGATTGGACAGATGGATGGAGATTCACAAAGCTGCATTAGTCATTTGCCATTTTCAATCTCTGTATATCCCCAGATCATTGAGAATAAATATGCAGGGAAAAAACCTCAGGCGGAGTAAATCAGCATCTTTCCCTGGGCTTAATCGAGCTCTGCTGATTTACTAGCACACGACATTCTGAGACACTGTTTCCTGTAAAAAAATATTTATAGAACATCTGAGAAATCAAATGCCATCAGCGTGAAATGTAATTGAATTTGGTAGTATTACTAGGAATGGGAACGGCACAAAGCTTATTCAGACACACCTTGCCGGTTTTCGCCCCATGTTCATGTCTTGAGAAAAGCCTGAAAGCAACCTGAAAACGAATGATGAATGTTGCAGGATGGCTCAGACCTGCGTCGCCTTTCTTAGACGAGTAAATATGAACCATGTGATTTTTGCCACAGGGTCATTTATTCAGCTGGAGGTCAGCCAGAATCAGCTCTGAGCAACTTACTCCATTGAAATGACGCTGGGTGACATTTTGATCCCTCTGCTCCTCTGGAGAAGTAGTTTACTCATTCGAGAGTCGCATTAAAATCAGCATCGCTAAGCACAAGGTCAGACGCTTTTCAGCAGGATGATGATAAGAGCCTGAGTTATTGGATTCTGGAGTTACCCATGGAGAAAAAATGGGTGTAGCATTTTTCCAGCAGATAATACGGGAGTTTTCTGAAATAGAAATGCTTCACGGGAGCCAAGTTCAGTGATTTTCTTTGGGGAAAGGGGATCAAAACAATTCAGATTAAAATGTTTCATTTGTACTGACTTCTTCTGTCTTATGGTTGTTGGCGTCTATTAATGGTCGCAGTTAATTTTAGCATACTGTATTTTATGTTCACGTTGTATCTGATGTTTGGTGTTGTACTGGGGACAGCAATCCAGAAGTAGTATGGTTTTCACTTTCTTAATATTGAATATTATATTCATATTTTCCCCACCAATAATTGCATTGGATTCATTTGTTTGTTGGACTAGATTTGGAAATTTCCACTTTTCCTTTTGATTTGTGAAAGAAGGTATTTTTTTTAAGCTTTAAAATCTTGTGGGCCAGTTTTCTGATTGATGCTATTCCTAACACGAATGGGTGAAAACGTTCTTGTAACATAAGTTCCATTTTTGTTTGTTTATCCAGTGAGCTCACTTTGAGCACCTTTCCTATCATCCAGCCAGGACTGACTCCACTGAAATGAGTTTTCTTGGAGACGATGAATTTGGAAAGCAAATTCTGAATTCATAAATATCAGTTCCCCTGGAAACTTGACTTTAAAATTCACATTTATGCAGACAAAGGACAGAATCGTACTGCGTGATCTTCAGTCTGTGTCCAACGACACAGTTTGCAGTTTGAGTATCAAAAACCCTAAGTGTTTGCACATCGCATGCTGGCCAAGGTCTAATTTACAGAATTTTTTGGTGAATAAGGCAGGGCGCCATACAAATTACACATTTTCTGATTTTAACAGGATTCCTGTTGTCACTGTAGTATTCTTATGCGTTTGAACCTTAACTTCACATTTCCCATTTCTCCATTGTTTCACTAATCTTTATCTAATCTCCTGTTCACGAATGGGAAATGATCATAAGGCAGTATCATATCACCACCGTCATAACTTCATTTTGTTAAAGTACTTCTGCGGGAAGTTTATAATTTATTAAAAACCTTTATCTATTCTTTAATCATCTCTTCATTGTAATTGATCCTCTAGAGCTCGCAGAAATTATTCCAAGAGCCTGTTTGAATAAGATTGCTTCAGAACAATGAAAGGCATAAAGGAGCCCATTAAAATTCCCTTTGGCCTTTTTTGCTGTTCTATAAAGCTTCAGGGTGGGCTTGTCCATTAGGAGAATAATGTTGGGTTGTGCAGCTTGGAGCGGGGAGCTGTGCAGGAGGCGAAGGCTGGGGACATCACTGCAACACGGCCAGGCACGCGAGGGAGCAAGGCGAGTGGCACGGAGAATGCCTCCAACAAGCCAGGGAACATGGAGGCCTCAAGTTGCGCCAGGGGAGGTTTAGGTTGGATATTGGGAAACATTTCTTCCCCGAAAGGGCTGTCAGGCCCTGGCACAGGCTGCCCAGGGCAGTGGTGGAGTCCCCCATCCCTGGAGGGATTGAAAAGCCGTGTAGATGTGGCGCTTGGGCACATGGGTTAGTGGTGGCCTTGGCAGTGCTGGGTTAACGGTTGGACTCGATGATCTTAAAGGTCTTTCCAACCTAAATGATTCCATGATTCTATGAAGAGGTGAGGTCTGGAAGCTCACGCTGAGCAGGGACTGAGGCCAGAAAGAGTTCTGGGAGCTGTGCAGGCTGAGATGGAGATCTTCTCTGCTAAATGTACCACCTGCTTGGGAACCCTGAGCCGAAGCTCACGGGCAGCGTGGGAGGAAGGTGTGCATGGGGTATCGTGCCTTGCACCAGCCGTAGCAGTTGCAGTTGCTCACTGCAGGATCAAAAAGCAAAAGTGTGTTGGTGAACTGCAAGTAGAAAAATCACGTTGAAAGGCTGTGATCCTGCCAGGCTTGGAGCGTGCTGGATCATTAGCCGTCGCTGCACTAGAGATTCAAAAAGAGGTATCACTGAAAAGAAGCGCCCAGACTTCAGATCATTACCTGGACCTTCTCAGACAACTTGAAAGGGAAAAACTCAGCTGAATAGCTGAAGTAAATTACCTTCCTTATAAGACCCTCACTACTTCTATTTCAGATGAGCTGTGTGAAAAATAGCACCTATTTATCATGCTGTTACCATTCTCAAAATTAGGTCTTCAAATATTAAAACAAAACTTTCAAAAATTATCACAAAGTTGATTTCTCTTCAGATTTTTTCTTTTTTTTTTTTTTTCCCCAGAAAAAAACATGTTACCAGTTCTTATTTGACTCTCAGTTCAGAAACTTAATTTATTTCTCATGTCCAAGCTTCTTCTCTGGAAAAGCTTTTCTTGAATCTTGTTTTTTTAACTCAAAGCTAAGTTTCACTTTCTGTCTCTTGGTTTAAGCAGCAGCAACTTTCAGAGAAACATTTCAAGAGCCACATGGAACAACTGAGTCCGATTTGGCAATATCTTAATACCTTTCCCAACTATCTGACAGTTCCTCCGTGTTTTTATACTTTTCGTTCCTGTCTTTGGAGGAATCTGAAAATGCCTGAAAAACGAAGATCTGCATTTAATTAGCTTTTGTGCGCTCATTTGAATAGAAAAACGGGAAAGCTTGGTGCAGATTCAGTTCTAATAAAGTGCGACACCAGAAGGGATTTTTTTTCCAACTTTATTCAAATCCCCTCCTCTATCCTCGTAGAGAATACATTGGCAGCAATGCAGTGTAGTGAATTCTCTTGACCTTGAAACAGCAAAACCCTAGTAGGGATGGAAGAACGCCGGCAACAGAAGCCTCAACTTCTATTTAGAGAAGCGCTTCAGCGAGCAGGCTTGGACGGAGAACAACAATATCGTCTGACCCCTGGGCAAAACTCAGCCAGCCTGGCAAAAACGTCGAACCGTCGGGAGGAGCGGCCCCCGTACAGAAATGGGCTCTGATGGCTTGTGTAACCGGCGCACGACCCGCGGCCGCTTACGTGACTTGTGGGCTGTGCTTCGTCAGGGTGTTTTAAATAAGCCCCACTAAATCAGTAAGAAAATTAGATAGGGAGTGCAGCATGTGGATGCCTTAGATCTGAAAAGCTGGAATTCTCCTCTTTTCCAGACCACAAATTTTCATATTTCTGAGGGTAGCACTAACAGGAGGTGACACGAGCTCCCGTAATAAGATGCTTTGTGTTGTGACTTAGTTAATAATGCCCAACTAATTGGCATGTGAAACAACAAGAGACCCTGTTTACCACCAAAACCTCTGGAAATGCTGCTTCTCTGTATAATTCATACAGGCCATCGTGATCTTTACCTGACCTGTGGGGATGGAGCCAGATGCTCAGACACATACACAAACTAATTGCCAACAAACCATGTGTTGTGCAAGGCTTAGATCTTGGCTGTTGAAGCCTTCCAAAATGGCTTTCTCCTGCAACCATTCTACAAAGCCGTCCCAGCTTGGATCCAGCACAGTTCCAAAATGGCTTTTTTTCTCCCTAGTAGTGCTGGGAAAATGTTTCCTCTTGCACAAGGTGTCCCACCATGGGAAGCTTTTTCCTCCGGGTCCTGTGCCAAAGCTGCTCTGCCTGCCCCGGGAAATGCCACGTGGCCAGGGCAGCTTCAGGGAGGTAAAGTGGGAAGGTTTTGGAAGAGCAAGTCTCCACTTACCTCCCAAATATCTCCTAAACAGGTTTGTCCAGCCACTGTCCGACTGATCAGGACTCACAAAGAGGCTTGGACTTCTTCATTCTCCATTGAATGCTGGTGGAGGAGGTGCACCCTCATCTAACTCCTGCTGGGAGGGGTCCTGCTCCTGATGCCAACTCTCCATATAGCCACGTGTGACACGGGAACACACCAGCCAGCAGCACACCGTGGAGCTTGAGAGCCGTAACCTGCAAGTGTCAGGAAGGGAAAGTGGTCTTTCCCAATCTTTTGGAGCTGCAGAGATGGTAAAGATGGAAGATGGAGCTTCAGCTGCTCTGTCAGAGCTGAAGGACCTGGAAGCGAGGAGTCACTATCACTCACTCTTCTCACTTTTTCTCTGACGTGCGAAACAAAGTCGTATCAGATCAGGTGAAGGGCACAAGTCTGACATTTGCCACTGATGTGACAGGGAAGGATGATAGGTCTGGGCTGAAGCCAGGAACAGGCTGCCCAAGGCAGTGGTGGAGCCACCGTCCCTGGAGGGATTCAAAAGATGTTTAGATGTGGCGCTTGGGGACATGGGTTAGTGGTGGACTCGGTAGTGGTAGATTAATGGTTGGACTCAATGGTCTTGGAGGTCTCTTCCAACCAAAATGATTCTATGATTCTAAATAAATCTTATCTTATGGCTCCAGGTTTCGTGGCTGGTCCAAGACTGCAGCACAGTGGTGTGGTGGCTCTCCTGCTCTGCAGCATGACCTGCCAGGGCTCTCGTGATGATCTACAGGACATCTGTGCCTGGGCAGGATGCAACCTCGTGCTGCAGACGGTGGGACTGACACAAGGCACTGATGCCAAATGCAGGAGGTAAAGGCCAACCTCCCGGGAACAAGAGCAGCCTTTTACCTGAGCCTCAAGAAATGCCAGACTGAAAATGCCCCCAATTTGGTGGCCCTGGACCGGCCCCAGGAGCTATGGGGTCAAGTTGTCCCCTTCATCCCCAAATGGAGACCTTCAGTAGCCTACAGGTTGAGCTGCCAGCGACCACCAGGATCGTTTTTAAAATCCCTGGCCACCCAAAGACAGTCAGAAATGTTGTGCTGGCTTTGACAAGGTGCAGCTGTAAACTCTCTGCTAGCTGATGCACTGCTGCTGGTTTTGAAAATATAAATCAGCTGCTCAATTTCTCATCAAAATTTTAAATCAAACATCAGGTTGAGGACCTGGGAGGACTGGCAGAAGGAGGGAGAGCTGCATTATCTGGACACAGTAGGGCGTTAGGGAAAGAGCACTTCTGAAAAGCAAGGAACATTAGGCTGTATTTTTTGTCTTTGTGTGAAAGCTTCTAACGACAGCTTTGATGCCGAAATGAGAGGGAAAACTATTGCCAGATTTGGTGTTATTTATGACAGGTATTACTAAGGCACTTTCAGACTCACTGAACACCTTGAGCAGATTGCCTCTTCTGCAGCCTGTTCCCCGTTATTGTTATGATCCAGGTACAATCATTGTTACAATTCTGCTGTTATCTTTTATTTACATAGATGTATTGCAGTAAATGAAGGCCTTGCGCGCTTTCGTAACACACACAACACGACCTTTGTGGACAAGTATCAGTTAGGCGGAAAGCAGAGCTCCAGGAGTCTTCTGGCTGTTTCACAGACAGGCAGCGATGTCAAGAATATGGAAGTATGGGAGCAATTTCTTTGTATTCAGAAGAGGTTGAAAAATGTGGGGCAAAATCTCTGCTTTCCAAAACCTGCTTCCTGCACAGTGCTCACCAGAAGATATCAGCAGAAGATACCACTCAGGGGCCTCTGTCCGACGGACCCAGAGCTCCATGGAGGAGCTGAGTCCGTAAGCAAATACACAAATCAGGACCCCATGAACCGCAAAGGAGGGTTGAGTTTCATGCCTAAATGCATCAAAGAGCATAAGGGGACTTGGTAGTGATAGGTTAACGGTTGGACTCAATGACCTTGAAGGTCTCTTCCAACCAAAACATTCTATGATTCTATGATTCTAAGGGATTGCAATGGGCCTGGAGCCTTTGCTCCAACCAGTTCTGCTCACCTTATTCTTTCTTCCTCCGTCCCTCCACAGTCTGAGTTTGCATTCAGTGGCACTTACGCGTTCAAACATAGGGGAGGCAACTTCAGAGAGCAAATCTTGGACATTTAAAAATATCTCCCTTTGCCGTGGTCTGTAAAAATTCCCTTGGGGAAAGAGGATGGAAGAACAGATACTTGTGCAGCAATTTTAATCAGGCAAAACTGAGGCAAAGGACTGATTACAAAGTTATTTAGGTGATAGACTTCTGACTACAGCTTTGTAATCAAACGGCAGCTACCATGCAGCCACGTAATAACCAAACGACTATACATCTGCCTTGCTGCGCTTATTTATAGAGGATGCATGGCTACCACTTATTTACCTTTATTAGCTACATTCTCCATAATTAGCTCAGCTGCTGTGAGTAGTTTTCAGTGCCTGGGCTAGCCGCAACTGTATTTGCATTAAAGTCATCTAATCTTTCAATGTCCTCTTGGAAACAGATGAAGATTTGTCAAAGCAAAAAGTACACGTAGCATAATCTCAGAATAAATGGACACATCAAGGAAGTTCACTTTCCACAGACACCGGTTTATTGGAGTCAGAAAGGTGCCTGCAGCGGGAAGTAAGGGTTTCCGTGTGCCGTGCTCGGGTCTAACAGAGCCATAGAAAGAGGCCAACCTGCTGGTAGAAGGTACAAGTAGACAAAGCAGCTGAGCAGTGACAGCAGCCTGGCAATCAGCACGCGGGGTCTAGGTGATTTGCTAGGTTACTTCAGTAGTCTAGAAGGGTGAGGGATGAATGCTGATTTCCTCAGATCTAAGAAAATCGGTGGGGGGGGGTTGGTCCTGTTGCTGAACATACCATTGGGGAAAAAAAAAAAACCAAACACATTTTGAGTTGATCTAACACAATTATAGCCTCCCTCCACTGTTTTGACACTGTTTTGATGACTCTGTGCTTGGGTTCACTTAAGATGCTGCTTAACATATGTTAAACATTCACTAAAAAGAGATGGGTTGTGGGTTTTCTGTGGCACAGGACAGAACAAAACACTTTACACCAGAAGGAGCTCTGTAGGTGATCAGACAAGAACCCCTCAGTAGAAAGATGAGTCTCTGGCCTCGCTAAAGTTGGCAAGACTCCCCACCTATGGCACAAGTAGGACTAAGACCTATTGATTCAGAGTATCTAATAAGGGTTGCTTCATCTGGGTGTATACAAGCTGAACCTCCACAAAGGCACATGTATTAAGCAGAGGCCATTTCCATGGAGTCACTCAAGTCTTCCATAAATCTGCATGCAGAGATGAAATTTCGCTGAAGACAGCAACATCTGTTTCTTTAGATCACATCTTTATTGACATTCAAACATGAGGCACAACTTGTTTTCGAGTTATTTGGGTTGGAAAGCGTGTGCTCTGCTGCTGCTGAAATTGCCACAAATTAATAGCCCAGCAGCTCAATTTTGGGAAGTTCCAGCATGGGGTGAGGTTCGTCTATCACCTCTTAATGCTTCACTGCTCCATACGCAAAAGTTTCAGCTGTCACACGTCCCTGCACCCGCAGCGCCGGGGAGGCAAACCCTCTGTGGGAGACCCGGGAGGGGGTTATGCCGTGGGAAGGGTCATCTCCTCAGAAGAGCTTGGGGAACGTCTCCAGACCTGGTGTGCTGCAAGGACATCCCGACCCTCCACAGCACTGGCAGCTACACCTGCCCTGGGCTTCAGCGTGCAGTCTGGGAGGCGGCTGCCAGTCCTGCAAGAGGTTTACATCCCACTCCCATGAAGCAGGGATGGAAACGTGTGCTTCCTCTTCTTGCTCTGGAAATTATCAGTGCCATATTTTTCTTCTCTTTAAAAGCCACAGTGCACCACAGCTTCCAGCAAGTCCAAAGAGAAAACAGAATTCTCTATTTTTTCATGTTCAAACCACGGAATCCCAAAGGGTTTCATTTTCACACCCATATTTTTTTCTTTTATGTGACTGGTATCAGTAGCAATCTGATGTCACGTTCCTGCTGATGATAATATTCTTTGCCCTCAGTATGGATTTAATCCATGAAAATTATATGGGAGATTGTATTTCCATATGGAGGTTGTTTTAATTAATGCTCACTTTCTTCTTAATGCCTCAGAGGCTGATATCATATTGTTTGGGAAGAGAAATTGAAAGGATATATTGAAACTCTTATTAGCAATGTTATATTGAGATAAGGAGAGACTATAGAAAAGAACCAGGTGTTACAGATATGCAAACCCAGACCTTTCCCAAAGCTCAGATACTTGCACTGATATGAAACCACCTCAGTGTGGAAGCGATTTCTGGCATCAATGAGTATCCCGTGTCTTTTCTGGTTCTCTCTGGTTGTAGGACCCATAGGTGTATCTGAGATACCTTCCCGCGTTGGGAAAAGGTCTGAGTCTCCATATGGTTTTAGTTGCCATGTTTTAAACTCTCACCCTACAGACCAGATTTTGGCTGCGGTGATGAGCACCTGCCACCTCCCCAGGGGTCCAGCACCGCGGCTTGCCCGCTCTGGCCAAAGCCGAGCAACAATTCGTCTTTCCAACAGCGTTTTTTGCAGGGTTTAGTGGAAGTGACATCTTGACCTGC
Organism: Phoenicopterus ruber ruber; assembly: GCA_009819775.1. Classification (NCBI taxonomy): domain Eukaryota; kingdom Metazoa; phylum Chordata; class Aves; order Phoenicopteriformes; family Phoenicopteridae; genus Phoenicopterus; species Phoenicopterus ruber. The sequence continues at coordinate 2,705,130 of CM020219.1, forward strand.
CCTTATAAATGGCTGTCTCTGCTCAACACTGAAAGCATTAGCAGGTTAAAGAGAAAAAAAATTGTCCGTGTCACTAATGGCTGGATGGTTTGACTATCTTAATTATACCTCCTAGATATGGGAGCCTTTGCTACATTTATACAATCCATTTTTTGTAGAAGAGAAAAGCATCTTAGCGAGAAAATGTCCTTCCACAAAAGACTGGTCCTGTTTCTCCTGTTAATTGAAATCATTCCGCTGATGATGTTCATTAGGCATTGCCTTCAACGCTTGACAAATGCTATGGTCACTACAAAAGACTACATTAAGTGCACGCTGATTTAGTGAGTATCTGTGGATCTTATTTACAAAAAAAAAGAAAATGGATGATGATATAATGTCAACAATTAAGATTAAGGAATGAAAAGAGATAAAGCTGCATGTGCAGATTCAGCCTCCAAGCGGAGCTGTTTCTGATGCTATCTTTAATTTCACAAGCATATGCCATTTTTATTCTCAGGTCCTCTGCCTCATTCTTTGCACACAGAATAGAGGCCATTCCCTTAATAAGAGAAAATCAATATTTTGCTTTTTAGCATTGTTCAGTATGCCATCTAAGTCTTTATTTATTGTGTGCTCTTCAAACTCTGCTCCAAAATCAGATATATTACCTACCCATTTAATTTTCTAGGTGAAGGCGGGGTGGTTTTACAGGCTAGGAGCAGCTGCATAGAGCGCTCAGGGTTGAAATCCTCCACTAATTGTGGGCATCGGTTTTGAAACACCAATTACCGTACTTTCAGCCCACTTAGCATTATTAACATGTTCTGGATCTGGAACTCCACACACAGCTGTGAATGCTCAGCGCTTGTGCAAGGCTTCCCACCAGGGTCACAGGGCAAGCACCCAGAAATCAGGGAGCACAAAGCCGGAGACCGCTCACGGAAAATCTGACTTATGAGCCAGATCCCACAAAGCACACAGACACGTGCCTCGTGCAGTGAAACACAAAACCTATGATCTTCTGCCGTGCGTGACGAACATGAGGCACCAGGGAAAGGCAACCCCAAAATCTGCGCACGCGAGGCAGAAAGCTGCCTAGAGCTAGTCCCAGGGAAAGGCTGAGCAGAGGCACACGTGAATCTCTGCGTTTTTCCTGATGGCCGAGAAAGAGTGGCTGAGGAGGCATCTCCATCCCCTCATAATCCTGAGCCAAGAACTCCAAACTCTGTCCTGATGATGTTCTTGAAGGATGTGAACAGGTTTTCCATTAGATTTCAGACAGAGGAGAAGAAGGAAGAGGACTCTAGTGTAAGCAGCTGTGGATAACAACTTCCCATCCTAGAGATGCCTCTTCCCCACCACCAGTTCTCCATTCAGTCCCATTTCCTTCCCTATATTCCTGCCAGGAGAAGGTCTATGGGTACAGCTCCACAGGTTCAACTCAGGAGCACCCCACCTACACGTGCTGCTGAAGAACTGTGGCTCATAAAGGAGGGACTGGGGTGGAGCTACGGGCACGAAAGCTGTGCGGGACCTGCTCCACCTGCGTTCCCATTGCCACCAGCTGCAAGCCTGGTAACAGAATTTATGGTCAGCCAGATGCCGTTACTGACAGATGCCAGCCAAAAACTGTGCGTTTTCATCCAGAAATACCCTGTGAAAGCTGGGAGCCAGAACACTTCCTGCAGTCAAGACATGAAACATCTGCTCCTGTGAAGCTCTGGTTTTGATAATGACCTCAGCACAGAATTGCTGGCGAGTGCTCCATTCGTTAAGTTTGCTGGTTTAGCACAGGGCTGAGAACGCACCGATTTGCTTGGGTTATGTCTTACTAAGATGACTGGCACAGAGAACCTTCCTTGCTTAAAACAAAAATCACGATGGTCTTAAGAAAAGGAAACAGTCAAAACCAACCAATGAATGGTGTAAGAGGAGCAGACCGAAGGATAACCCTCATAACTCTGCACCGTTGGCTACATCTGTCCCAGTAAATAAACAGCACCTAAGCACAAAGTCAAGCTGTGGATCATAATCATCTACGATCCTTAATTAGAGATCTATTTCCTTCGGTCTGCTCCAAACAGCGCTCTCCCAAGCAGTACTTTAACAGAGCTTGGCCAACACCACAGGGCAGGGACAGTGCCCAACAGGCAAGATGGAGCAGGTCACCGATTTTATTTACTAACATAGAGACAGCTGCATTGATCCAGTCCTCAGAAACACTTGTGTCAGTGCACTCACTGTACACCAACATCTTCACACCAGTAGGAGATTTGAAGGACTTTTTCAGCAACCAAAGAGGCAAATAGTGACCGGAGTCTGTAGCTCTGACATTCAGAGTGAAAGACCATAGTCCATGTTATCATCCCTGTGAACGGCATCCTGAAAAGCCAGCCCCTTCTTGCAGGTATCCAGTGCTGAAGAGTTTAGGTTTGAAAAGGATAGGGGAAAAAATGGTTTGTTTTTACATTTCTGGAAGGTAATTATTTCCGCATCTGCAGTACTTTGCCATTTATCTCCTTTATTCTTACAGCCTTTCATAGCTCAGGGACAAGGGCAAGTGTCTGTGTGACACGGGTGATCGTAAATCAGCCCTGCTGCTCCATCCATCACCACGGTGAACGGCAGCAGCACGTGTCCTGCCTCCGCACGGGCTGCTGCGGCGAGCAAAACTCCCTTCGCCAAAACAAAACACCGACACTGAGCAGACTCGCTGAGTTTATTGGCATGTCCTCACTCTTTCACCCTTCTTCTTGCATTAGCGGAGAGATGTCAGGTCAAGTCACTTCCCTAGGGACTCTGGAGGTACAACATATAAAGCCGTGTCAAAGACGCGATGTAGATTGAAGCGGCCTTGTAACGAGAAGAGCTCTCCTCTCAGGGGGAAATCCTTTCGGAAAGTCTGCTCTTCGTGTACGAGAGCAAAAGTTGTTGCAACAGCAGCCACCAGCAAAATCAGAGGCGATGAAGTGGCTTGAAAACCTTTAATAATTGAAGGGTTTTTTCAGTCATTATTATCTCCAGTAGATCCCAAGACATTGCTTACACATCCCATGCTCTACACTTCATGCTCAGCCTCCGCAGCTGATCTGCAACATTCTTTTGATCATCTCTTCCCAAGGGCTTGATTCAAGGCCCAAGGAGCAGAGCGGAAGGTGTCTCACTGATTTTTATGGGTTTAACTCTAGACCTGTCTTACAATCGTCATCTCATGGCAGAAATCTGAAGGTCTGAAGAGTGTGAATTTCTCAGTTTTGAGAGGACCTATATGTGATGCTTACATTTCCTCCCATGGCTGTGGAATTTGGCACTGCAGAAGGAGTCAGTAGCTTTTGAGAAAAACAACAATGACATTTCCTGGTACAGTAGAGAAGATTGGAATCTTGACTGGTACCTTATCTATTCCTCATGCAATGGAATTAATCTTTCTTGGCTTTTAGTCTCTAAAATTCAAGCTTCTAATCAAAACTGCATCCCTACCCTCCCTCCATACAGCAGAGTGGCACAGAGTTTCAGGAGTTGATTCATTCAAAGCTGATGAACCACTCGAGATGCTCCAGAAAAAATTTCTTTCCTAAAGAGTCCCCAATGCATCCCACCAAACTCCTCAGGTCGATGGCATTTTTCACCAGTTGACTCGTACAGCCCAACCCCAATGAAATCCAGCCACTGCTGAAGTTACTGCCCATGACCTTGCAGATTGTTCAGTGATTATTGGAGAAAAGTTCTGATGAAAAATTCCAGTTTGGAACAACAGAAAAACCCTATTTTACACTTTCCTGACACTTCACTACATCAAACTCTCGTACATTTTCTGTCCAGTGCAGAAATATCATATCATAAACTCACGAAATAGAATCTGAGGTCCATAACAAGCCAATAGAGCAAATAGGAGCCTACAGCCTGATGATGAGAATGGCTGAGCATCTCTGCCAAAGTGAGTGGGTGCTCAGCACTGGGGAGAATCAGGCCACAGGGAATCCTGGACTTCTCATCCCAGGTTAATAAAAGTGGTAGCATGGGTTCCAGATGGCTGATTTGTCTCAAGAGACTTACCTCCTACACAACACAGATTGCTCTCCTATATTATACATCCCAGTGTGTTATTAGTCTGCTTTATTGTGAAAAACACGTTACCGTCACTTCTTATGTAGTGCCTTCTGAAATTTCTTTCAGAGAAAGAAAAAAAAGCATACTAGGAAGCCATTTTCCAAGCTGATTATGCTGCGTTTCCCATTATTCCCACCCAATCTCATAACACTCAAGTATCTACAAAGGTTCAAATGACTTCTGTTTTTTCTCTATACACTTGGGATGGCTAAATACAGATCTTGTAGCACTATCTTTGGAATGAAAGTGTCTGGGTTGTTTTAGGTGATGTCTGCAAACTTCATACCACTGCAAGTTTTGCTGGTGGCAGCCAAATTTAACCCAGGCAGGACAAAGAACTTTCATAAGTATCAAGCTGTGCTGGTTGTGGCTGGGATAGAGTTAATTTTCTTCATAGGAGCTACTATGGGGCCATGTTTCGGATTTGTGCTGGAAACAGCGCTGATAACACAGGGACGTTTCGTTACTGCTGAGCGGGGCTGACACAGAGCCAAGGCCCTTTCTGGTCCTAACCCCACCCCACCAGCGAGGAGCTGGGGGGCACAAGGAGTTTGGAGAGGACACAGCTGGGACAGCTGACCCCAACTGACCCAAGGGATGTCCCACACCATATGACGTCATGCTCAGCATGTAAAGCTGGGGGAAGCTGGCCAGGTGGATCACTGCTTGGGGACAGGCTGGGCATTGGTCAGCAGCTGGTGAGCAATTGCATTGTGCATCACTTATTTTGTATATTCTTTTAGTAGTAGTAGTAGTAGTAGTAGTATTCTCTCTTCCTTTGCTATCCTATTAAACTGTCTTTATCTCAACGCATGAGGGTTTTTTTCGATTCTCTCCCCCATCCCACTGGGAGGGGGCTGAGCGAGCGGCTGCGTGGTGCTTGGTTGCCGACTGGGGTTGAACCACAACACAAGCAAAGGCTTTAATGAGGAAATAGCAAAAAAGCAACTGAAACCTAACTTGTACAGACAGAATACTCTAGGGCTGAAGCAAGAGTAAATGCCCATCAATTTTATCCAGTGTAATGGCCTCAGGGATGCTGGCACAAAAGACATCGATAATGAAGACATTCCTCCTTGGATATACACCAAAATATTCATTTGTTCCCCTAATTAAACTTTCATATAGGAGTTTCGGTTTGGTTGATTTCTAAGATTATGCTGTGTCGTGCATTCCTTCCGAGTGAAATATTCATGGCTACATGGACTGAATTCCTTCGACGCTCTGCAGTCTGTACCTTTTACAACAGTAGCTGCTGCCTTTGCTGTGTTGCGTATCTTGTTTATCTGCACGGAGAAGCACAAGAGCGAGGTGAGTCTGGGCCCATCGCCGGCAGGTGATCAAAGCTGAGAACAAGCAACAAAGGTGGGTTTTTTTTCCCTCTGACTAGAGTGTTAACAAAACTGAAGTTGATGGTCTGATTTAATAACCCTCTAGTCATGACAACCTGCAGCTTATTTTCACCTTCAGAGATGCTTTTTGCTAGGGCATGGTCAGGAGGAAGGTTGTCATGGTTGGTCCTGATGCTGTCATGTTGCCATGCCCATTGCATGTCAGAAAGTCTATTTAATTCCCCTCTTTGCTATTGCCAGATTTCTCTTTGATTTTTACAAGGAAGGAGATGAGGTTAGCCTGTGCTACAGTCCATGTAACTCTTCCCAGAAGCAGGAAAAATAAACAGTCTGGGAAGTTTTGAGAGCATTACAGCCCGCTGAATGTGCACAGCTCAACAGGGAACATGTTGTATGCTGCACCAAAGCCAAGATTGTGATATTTTTACTCATTTACACGTTTTTTTGTGTATAATATTTACCCACAATGCCGTTATATGGACCACTAGAAAGTGTAATTTGTCATTAAATGTGACCATAAAACGCATCAATGCACAGAATCACAGGGGCTTTGTAACGATTTCCAGATGTTTGCGAGAGTTTTGCTCAGCCTAAGGTAATGTCTCCAGCAATGGCATGCATTCATCCTTTTCTTCTGGAAGGCCATTCCACAGCTTAATGTATCCCCCCCAAAAGCTCCTCGTGACTGCTCAGTCCGCATCCCTGCTCTTTATCCCATCAGATTTCTCTTTGGCACTGCAGCGTACGTCAACATTTTTTTTCTTTTTTTGAATATTCCTTTGTATTCAGTGAAGAAATGACAGAGAAACATAAGGTTACGCAGCAATTATCTTGCTGCTAACTAGGACCTTCTGCAACCTTCTTCCAAGCATCCCATTTGTATTAACACCAATGTCAGCCATCTGCCTCGGAAAAATTGTGCTGCCTGTCCGCGCTAAGCTGGTGGCCTCAGTAACCTTTCTGGAATCACTTCGTCATGCCTCCTCTTTCTTCTTTACAGGTGCCCACCTCTGGGGAGTGGGGAGTATTTACCACTCTGATTCAGCTGTGTAAATAGGGATTTTTGGACTTCTGTAATTTTTTAAGCTGCTTTATCAGGGGGGTTGTTTGTTTATTTTTACAGCTACTCAAACCCACACAGCAAAGTAGCCAGGAGACAGAGCTGCTCAAAAGACCGGTTCACATTAACATAGCTCATGAACAATTCTAGCAGTACAGTTGTACCCATATTAAGCGGTTGACGTCTTCCAACGTGAAACGTTGATATCAACGATTGTTGATATAATGTCACAAAAATAGGTATCAAAATCCTCAGTGCTGGGCAAATGCAGGCAAATACATTTGAATATGATGCACTGAAGCCTTGAGCAAGAGAGTGAGATGCTTCTGGAGAGCTACTCTTGGTAGGATTTATTGGGGACACAACACGATATATCAAAGAAGGACTCCAAGGAACCTCTTATGATTGTAAAATGGCCTTGAAGAGGGAATTTGTTGCATGTAAAACAGAAAAGCTATATGCCACTTATGTTGGAAATAGTTCAGTGTTCAATTTGGATGGTGAGAGAAACAGTAGAAGGGAAGTGAAACAGCTCAGAAAAGAGCCTGATCTGCAAATGAAAGCCCAGAAAATGTTGTAGTTACAATTCTAACTAACTGACAGCTCCAGCATTTTTTCCTCTTTCTCTCTTCCTATTTTTTTTTATTTAGTTTTGTCTGCTTCAACCAAAGCTATTTTCTTACTAAAATCATAGTGAGAACAACAAAACTTCACTTGTGTCATGTTGCCGAAGAAACACACAAACTGTCATCGTCGCTGGCATCTTTCCTTCCCATCTGATGAAGCCATCGCTGCCCCTTCTGCTGCTCACACTGTCCTTTGGTCTTTCCACCTTGCCATTTCCTCTGGTGGTGCCGCTGTTTGATATCCTCAGACACCCCAATCAAACAGTACCCAGCTAGGAAGAACTAAAAAGGACCATGTGCCTTGGTTTGTGTCACTGGGGTTCACTGAGATGAAAGAAGAAAATCCCGGGTTCGAGCTCAGAAATGGTTAAAGAAAATAAGGTCAAGGAATCGAGGAAAAGGAGGTCCCTGACGAAAGGAGAGGGGCCGCGGTCCCTGGTTATTGATGCAGCGCGAACCAAGTCACAGATAGGCTGTAGAAGCAGACACACGGGATTACGGTGTTTGAGCTGAGAAGAGATCACTGAATCATTGGTGTGGCGGTGCCACGTAACAGAAACCATTGAATTTCACCTTCTTCTAACCCTCATAATTTGTGCTTAGGTCAAGTGTAACTTCATTCCAAAGATGGCTGGTCCCTGAGTAACCCTGACGCGATGTGAGACGGGACACCACCAGCACATTAAGACGTCCTTTGATCTCCTTTGCTTTTCATATCGCAGCGGTAACAACGGCAGAGTGGCGGGAGGGAAACCTCGATCCCTTCCTTTGACTGCAGGTGCCTGGAGTGGCGTGACGGCTCCATAAAGCACGCTGCAATTATGAAGATAATTCTTCTTAATACATCACCGTCTTCTCCCCCTTTCATTAAGTCAACAAGAGAATAAAGTTGCATATAAAGGTTCATAAAAATCCACTGCTTAAAACCTTCTTTTAACAGAAGTGTTACAGCGTAATGTTCTTCAAAGCACAACATATCAATCATTACAAGGATAAACACAAAATAAGCAGTCAGAACTCACGTTAACTCTTTTCCTCCCTCTTTGCAGCAAGGTGTTGCTGCCTGTGAGATTACAGCCTCTCCCTACCCTGGGGAAGGAGAAAACTCATTGCAAAAAGAGTGAACCTGCTGGGTCACCATCATAATCGTATGCAGGGTCTTGGACTAACGTGACTTTGTCATATAAATACTTGCGAATCGAGCAACGGGATGTATCACACATGCTCTCACCATGTTTTTTAATAACTGTCTTTGGCTACAAAGAAAGAATCGGTGCCAAGCTCCCTGCCCTGCTCCACGCTGTGCCCTGGGCATAGAAAGTCATGAGATATCCTCAACGAGCCTCCCCTTGGAGATCATGCTGGGAAAGGAGCCAACACAAACTCTGAAATAAAAGGGGAAAAACTCAAATGGCAAATGTCCCGCTGTCCCGCTTGCCCAGCAAGGGCAGATTAGGGCATCCCCCAGACAGCTTCACTGAGCACCATGACTTGGAGAGCTGCCCAGCAGCACTGAGCTCCTCACTCTGCCCAACTTGGCCTTCAGGATTTCAAAGACCATGCCGTAGATAGTGCTAGAGGTGTCTCTTTTCTGTGTTGCATAGGAAATAAAAGGCCTTTGGCATAAATCCAGGTCCAGCATTTCATGTTCATGAGTACACGTCACTTTGAGGTTCTTTTATCTATTTTCTCTCTTCTTCGATGGAAGAACCAAATGAGATGTTTCATTTTGGTTTGCTTTAAAGAGGAGACAAGGGAACCTTAAAATAAGAAACCAAAATTGTACAGTTGATCAAATCCCCGCAAGTCCAACATTAAAGTTAGTATGAAGCATAATTTCGTTTTGAAATTAGAATTGTAACAGATATTTTCATTTTCGATATTTCTTGTGATTACTTATGTCTTCCCATGGAAAACATTAATTGCAACGGAAGCAAACTTTTCGTGCAAAATTTTTAAAGTAAAGAAAATGAGCATGGCTTGGCTTTGAATCAACTGCCATCTTGCTCTGATTTTCTGTTTTCTTATGCCACTTTTATGCTCATGTCACTTCAGTGATTTCAGCGATTTTTTTTAAAAATATGAGGACTTGGATTTTTGGAGAGCACTAAATATGAGGGGAGAATGGGTGGGCGTGCCCACTCTCAGCTAAATTGTCGTTCAGGAGGTCTCCAAAGGGGCTGGGCAGGGCAAGCCTTGCAGTGCAGTCATGTTGGCAGCCCCCAGGGCACAGCAGAACCGTCATCCTAACGTCCTCCTGGAAAACAAAGGCAAAAAGAGAAGAGACAAATCTTCTGCCTGTTTATTTCTGTGATCAGTGGTAAGAGACACTGGTTCTCCAAATCTTGCAGTGAAAACAATATCTCCTGCTAAATTCCTGGAGCAAACCAGTCCTCAGCACAGCGTTTGGCTGGTGGAATCGCAGCCCCTCGAACTGTGCCTCTGCCAAAAATACATTGATCTGGGTTTGAACAAAACCAGCCTGAGAGTTGCTCTGCAAAGCCTCCAAAATTCATTGATCCACACCTCAAAGAGGAGGCGGCTGTGGTCTTATCAAAAGCAGAATAAATCAAGTTAACACACTACAAATACACAAAGGCTGCAGGTTTACGACTGGTTTCGTTTATATTATTACTAATAAAAGAAGATGCTCGAGCAGAGCTTTAAAAGAGCAATCTGGTAAGAGCTCTGTCCTGAGGGATTTGCAGACCAAAAATAGCTGAACTCTAACATCTCAGCTGCGGAGCTAAGTCTGGCGTGCAGGGAATTAGAAGTGCGCCAGATATGAAACTGGTCCCACTGTGAACAGAGGTTCACTCTTCGCTGACCGTATCTACGTAGCCGGGTTATGCACTGGCACGGGAGGCTGTTGGCCTCTGCTCCAAGTATCCCCTCGCTCCATGCACAGCACCGAATGATTTCCAGGAAGAGGAAAATAAGGGAAAGGATTTCGCATTTTATGAAATCATTAAGGAAATAGGAAATAGCAGGTGGCTTTCCAGTAACAAAGATATTCTAATTTGGTTTAATTAGGAGACAAAGTTGCTCTTTGGTGTATTCTCACCTTTCTGTTAACTGCACCAGTTGAATTTGGGGAAACACGCAGAGAGCAAATTGTCTGGCTTGATCCAGATTGTATCATGCAGCTCACAGAATTGTTTCGGGGTTGGTTAATCCTATATGTCTATGTGGGAAAAAGGACAGAAATCTCTCAACTGCCACAATGACTTGGCGCTGCCTGGGGAAGGAAGCAGCATCCTTCATTCTGGCAGCTGTTGAGAGGTGAATTCCCCTTTACAGCCAAAGATGCCACTCTCTGACTTAACTCTCACCTTCCTCATCCTCTTCTCAACTCCCTCTTCTCCCTGTTCTCCCGTACCCCCCCAGCTCTATTACTGTTCTTTCCTCCTATATGTTTGTCTCTTCCCGGACCTTTCTGCCCAAATCCCCAGCACCTTAGTTCTGGTCCTTCTTACCCCAGAGATCTTCCACGGGACCCTCCTCTCTCTCTGACATTTCAGTGGCATGTATTAGCTACTAACAGGGGTTATTCGCGTGTATTGGGCGTAGGTGCTAATACAAGGCAACAGAAATCCATTTTGTCTTGTTCAGATCACAGGAACTTTATTGTTATGAATTTCTGCGGTGCCTGACACGATGGAACTGCAGTCGCGGTCATGGCAATGCAGAAAAAGAACGAGCACTGCAAAATCTATATGGTGGCTTCGCTCTGATGCTTCTTGTCAAAAGCCAAAGAACTGCCTTCATTAGCTTAATGCAGGATTAACAAAGGTTTCTGCAAGCTGACACACCACCAGTGAGCTGTTGTGTGTCTTTCCCTTATAAATCCCTCTAGAACTAAAGCCCACAAACCCCACAATTGTATTTTGCTAAAATAACACTCCAGCATTAACTCAGAAACTTGAAGGAATTCATAAACAAAGCTAAACTCGGAGAATTTCCAATTCTTGCTTAATGATGATCTTTAGATGCTTCATTGCAACACACTGCATGCAGGATTCACCTTACCTTCTCCTGCACTTTGGACTTGTTGGTGAGCATCTGCAATTTTTAAACATTATTTTTTTCAGGTTATCTGTGTGTGCATTTGCCGACACAATCGCAGGGTAGCTGACTAAATTTATTCAAGTGCGCTTGCCTGTAAACCAACTGTATGCTTTTTGCTAGTGGTTACATTCATCACAAATTACTGTTAAACCAAATGCCGTGAGTTGCCGGTGGTAGGGTGCCAGCAAGCTGGACACGGGCGATTTGAGTGCCAGCAAACGACCACCCAGAGGTTCTGTTCCTTTCCCAGCTGGAATATAATTTCACTGCCTTTTTAGTTATGCATGCAGAACAGCAGAGAGAAAGACGACGCATCAGCCGAGGGAGGTTTGCTACAAATAGGCGATGCGCAGCGACCTGAGGCCAGGGAGCAGCCGCCTCTCCCTGGCAGGCTGAGTGCCGGCAGCCCCAGGCGACGCGCTCGGCCCTGCCGCTGGCTGCAGCCCATCTCCCCAGCAAACGATGCTCGGATGGGCTTAACTAGGTGGGATCCTGCCAAGGATCCAGCGTGCTAGGTATCCCATGCATCAACCATGCAAAACTCTAGTAAAGTAACTGTCCTCTTAGTTCAGGGACTTGCAGGCTGGTTGCTGTTTCTTGAATGAGACACCAGCCTATCTTTTGGCCTTTCTGGCCTCTGCATATTCTTCAGCTCCTGCATCCATTGACTTCTGCAGTCCTCAGCTTGCTCTGACTTTGTACTCTTCTCCTGTCTCTGTCGCCAAGTCTGTCCTGCACCTAATCACTGGCACGTTAGTGTCTGCCACCAGTGGAGAATGTGGCCTTCAATTAGTTGTCCAGACAGCACTGAACTGTCATTGCCAATGCACCCTTTGGCACCGGTGCCCAGGTGGGGAGGCACCGTGGGGACACGGAGACGGGCAGGACCTACAGAGATGGGCTGATAGCAGCTGGGAGAGAGGAGAAGGTGCTGCACAAAGTGAAGGATCACTGCCCTCAGCCCTAAACACAAGATGTTATAAGAAGGGGACAAGGCTGTGATACCCCAGCTCTGTCCTGCTTTCTGCAGTGCCTGGGAGCAACGTGAACCTGGCTGGAGCAAAGGATCTGGCTGGAGCGAAGGATCTGGCTGGAGCGAAGGATGCTGCTCCGGCCGCCCAGCCACTGCGGGTTTGCACTGGTCCCCTCTGGAGAGATGCTCGAGCCTGAGCAGTGCCAGGCTCGCCTGAGGAAGCAGCGGACTCCTGTGTGCTTCCATCAGGCAGACGGAGGATTGTGAGGTTTGCAAAGGAAAGGAAGAGCCTGCAAACCACGGGTGTTGATCCCGAGCAACAACACGCAGCCTAGGGCACGGTCCTGCAAAAGGCAACCTGCCGGTAATTCCTTGGTCAAAACGCTCCCGGTAAGGGAGACTGTGAGGATGAGCTGGGGAAGGGAAAGTGACCCTGTGAAGACCTTAATCTTATCATGAAAAGAGATTAGTAAAAAAGTGTGCAATATTTCCTCACATGTGTCTTAAGAAAGCATGAGAAACACCCGCAGTCGAAGGTAAGCTTTAGCCCTTTGTTTGGAATAGCAATTGGAAGGTGATGAGTGGCTCCATCACTGGGATACACAACACTGATAATATCCCTGTATCTCATCTTTCTCACAGCAATCCCAGCTCTGCTATTCGTACTCTGGCCAGTAGCTAGCTGGATATTTTCCACTGTGAAACCTTTTTAAGAGGTTTGACAGCCTGTTAGATTTCCTCCTCTGGGTCCCTTCCACAAGTTAAAACAGTTATTCGATCTCCAAAGCTAAAAAGAACCAAATTTGTATCTTTAAAAAATATTGGGTGTTTTATTCTTTTAGAAACCCTGGTTTGGAGCAAGAACGGGGGGGGGGGGTGGGGGTGTTATGCCCCTCTGTATCACTGTGATGGACCCTGCTCCAGATTGTTTCTTCCAGTCCTTGCTAGGTCTTGCTGCTGAGGAGGAGACGACCTCCAGCCATGGCTAAGGGGCTGTGAATCATAGAATCAGAGAATCATTTAGGTTGGAAAAGACCTCCAAGACCATCGAGTCCAACCATTAACCCAGCACTGCCAAGGCCACCACTAACCCATGTCCCCAAGCACCACATCTACACGGCTTTTCAATCCCTCCAGGAATGGGGACTCCACCACTGCCCTGGGCAGCCTGTGCCAGGGCCTGACAGCCCTTTCGGGGAAGAAATGGTTCCCAATATCCAACCTAAACCTCCCCTGGCGCAACTTGAGGCCGGTTCCTCTCATCCTGTCGCCTGTTCCTTGGGAGAAGAGACCAACCCCACCCGGCTCCAACCTCCTTTCAGGGAGTTGCAGAGAGCGAGAAGGTCTCCCCTCAGCCTCCTTTTCTCCAGGCCAAACCCCCCAGGTCCCTCAGCCGCTCCTCACAGCACTTGTGCTCCAGACCCTTCCCCAGCTCCGTTGCCCGTCTCTGGACACGCTCCAGCCCCTCAGTGTCTGTCTTGGAGTGAGCAAAGTGAAGCAAAGCCAGGGCACAGTTCAGGGACACAGGAGAGGGAACAAGCCTGGAAGCATGACTCCAGTGGTGCCAAGGACATATTTTTGAAGGCAGAGGGGACACTAACACCTGATCTCTTCATCCAGAACTGTTTCATTAAACCATCCCTGCATGAAACACAGAAACAGCTTTTGGGGGTGCAGTCCACCTCGCTGTTTTGAAATGCCGTGGCAGCCACAGGCTCATCTGGACAAGAGCGCAATTAATTTTCTGTGTGTTACGTTTGCTCTGAGCAGCTGCTGTGGGTGCCTGGGACAAAAAAAGAGACAGGCAGTTTCTGATCCTCCATCGGGGTTAGACATAAGCTGGGGAAATTCAGGAGGCACAAAGGCATTTATCTGTGACCTCCTTGGTACCGAACTGCTCCCAGAGTTTTGTCTGGAGTATAAATTACATAGAGATTTTAAGGGGGAACTCGTTTAACTGAATCCTGTTTGAAGACCCTTAGTGGTCTACACTATCTAGGCAAGATTTTTCATTTACCAGATCATACTGACGTGCATATGGCACACAAATATCATCAAGACATTCACGAGTAATTCTCCGAACACCAGTTCTCCTAGTGCATCATACTCAAGGTACGAATTAAATTGTCTGCAAAAAGCTGGAGGGTCACCAGTGAGAGGGAAGGTTTCGCCCAGCTCTGCTTTCTTCGCTAACTCCTGCCCGCAGTCCCACCTGAGTCCCACCTACAGGCTTCTACGGCTTCGTCAGCGGATCCAAACCCCCTCCTGGCCGGTGATGCTGCCAGACACAAGGCTGCCTGCTGGAGTTCATCACACACGTACAATATATATCCCAGCACTGTGTAAATATGAGCGATCAGAAGGTATTTAATAGCAGGATTCATTAGCTCGACTTACTCGCTTTCTCTGTGGGCAGCAGGTCATTGCACTGCTGTTACGCGGGTCAGGGCATCTCCATTGCAAATGGATTCCCTTTAGAAACCACTTTCTGTGGTTATTTCATGAAAATCCCGGCGATTACTCTGTCACAAAAAAAAAACCCCTGTGCTGCATACTAACACCAGCCTTAGGTTTCGCCTCCCTTTAATTCTTCATTTGTAGCCTGGCATTCCAGGGCGTAATTTGAATTTACAATAACATCATTCAAGACCTATTTTATGGATTATAGTTCCATTTGGAGCCTTTTCAGTCATACCAGAGTAAATACTGGATCATCTTTGCAAGAAACTTCCAAATTAATATATCTGACAAACTTTCTGACTGAATACAAATCAGTTGCTATTACTGGGAAGCATGACAACCTCTGCTCCGGACACGAAGAAAAAACACGAGAGAAAAAAACCAACAACAACAACAACAAAAAAAACGAAAACAAAACCCCAGAGTGTTTCTCTTTCTTTTCTTTTCGGTATTAAATTTATTGACAGTCGCTCAGGCCTGGTGAGGAAACAACCCTTTAACTTGTCACTTCTGTGCTGTCTCAGCGGCTTTGCCCGTCGGCAGCGCTGGCTGGTGCGTGTCAAAGCCGCTTTGCCGTCTCTCCTCCTTGGCAGAAAGGCTTCTCGTGCTCTCTGCCCGCTGCAAAACGTTCGGGGCGAGACCCTCAGCTCCACGGGCTTCGGCTCTGTTGAACTTTCTGGTTTAGACGTAGCGGCTTCGATTTACACTTGCTGAAAGTCTCTCGCTTAATCTCTCCGGCGCGGGCATTTGGGCAGCCACTCGACGGGTATATTTACGCGGCTTTCACTCGAGATTGTTTTAGCATCCCCTCTTGTACCAAAGCTGTTACCCTTATTTGATTAAGGGAATGCAGCCCCAAATATCCTGAATTCCTACACTAGCTTCCAAATCCCAGAGGACACCTTTCTTTAAATAAATGATTGGGTTATCTTTCTGTTGCATCTCTGAATTTTTGAAGCCCATCGAGATTGATTTTATTATCTTTCTCCAATATGTAAGTTTATAAAACTCCCCCCCTCAAAGTCTTCATTGCATTTAATGCACTTTGTCCATCCAGCTACCAGCTTCTCTGACCGACACCTCTGTCCTGCTACATTTAATGCATGATCCGGCAGCCCACCGCATCTAGCAGCAGAAAACACTCGCCCTTACAAAACCAGATAACATGAGACTGTCCTCATCATTATACAGAAGCCTTAAATATCCTTATGTCCTGGTTTAGGCCAGGACGGAGCTAGTTTTGTTTTCAGCAGCTCCTGTGTTTTGGATTTAGTGTGAGCAGAACGGCGACAGCACACTGATGGTGCTGGTTGCTGCTGAACCACCAAGGACATTTTGCAGTTTCCCAGGTTCTGCTAACGGGCAGATGCAAAACTTGGGAGGGGCAGAGACAGGATAGTTGACCCAAACTGGCCAAAGAGAGTGTTCCATACCAGAGACGTCATGCCCAATATAAGCGAGGGTCGGTCGGTGGGCCACTAGGTTTTTAGGCTTTTTAGACCCTTAACTTGCCTTAATCCTTAAGCTTCCCTTCGGGTTGCTTTTTGTTTCCCTATTTTTCCTTTTTGTTTTTCGTTCGTTGGGCTGTTGGTTCCCTCGCCTGCTCTCTCTGGAACTGGCTGTGCTGGGATAGCTGGGGGGGATATCCCTGCTCCCTGCCTGCTGCTCGGGACGGGCTGTATCGGTCGTCGGGTGGTGAGAAATTGTGTATCGTTTGTTTTATATATTCTATTATCCTTATATATATTGTTATTATTATCATTATTAATATATTTTTATATTTTCCCTTTGCTGTCCTGGTGAACTGTTTTTATCTCAACCCATGAGTTTTCCTTTCTCTCCGATTCTCCTCCCCACCCCAGCGGGGACGGGGGGAGTGAGCGAGCGGCTGCGTGGTGCTGGGTTACAATTTGGGGTTAAACCACGACACCTTAAAACCTATATCAGCTTATTAAAAAAAAAATGTTTAAAAAAAAAAGACTGAAATTCTCCTATACTGCCTTGATGCCAGGACCTGGGACTTGAAGAAAACTAGGCACAAATATTAGAAGGCTTGTACAAGGACAGGATCTAAGCCCACAAGCCTCTACATTGATTTCTGAAGGAGATGTTTTCTCCTTCCCACTCCACACATCTTTGCCAAGGCACCTCTCCTGCTACAAAACTGTGTATTCCCGTGCTGGCAGGTGAAACCCAGCCTATGCCTTTGCCATGTCACCCCATCAGTCACCTGCATTATCTTAGGGGTTTTGCAAACACCTGGGGAACGTAGCTCAATAATGCCAGACAAATTAGCTGAGTAAAGACTAAAAGGCAAACCTTGGTCTTTATACATCTTTGAAAATATGATCTGACCGTGCAAAAGTAGGAGATACCTTGGGAATGCCCCTAAGTTGAAACAGGGAGGTGGAGGGACCAGAATTTCCGGTAATGTAATTGTCATGCTGTTCAAATGCCAAATCTCAGACTAACAGCAGCTGGGATTTATTACTTTTTCATTTGCTATGTAAATCAAAGTGAAGGCATCAGAAGGAACAAAGGGAGCGAGGGGAAATGCTGTTCAGAAGGTGTCATGGACTAATCAAATGTAATCCTTTATTCAACACTTAGTTGCAAAAAAAAATAAATTCTGTCATCCAGGCTTGAAGTACACGGAAACACCAAGTAAGACAAGACGGTTCCCCTATGAGTCTGTAAGAGCAGAGGTAAATCTGTATATTAGGTACATACAAATGTTAATCAAGGCCCAATATGGGAATGCTACAAGCACGAGGCATTTTATTCTGGATGTATTAAAGGAATAATAGAAAAATAGGACTGGATGGGATGATTGGGGGAGATTGGCTGCTGTATCTACATGTCCTAAGGCTGGGTCAAACATCTCTGAAATTATGGGAGGAACAGCAAGATGAGAATCACATTTACATTGCAGCCTGCCTTCTGACCTCATTCTCTGTTATTTTAATTTCAGATCTCAAGGCCAGCAGTAGCCTGCCACATTTTCTCTGAATCTCATACGTAGCAGAACCGTTGGGCAATAAAACAGCGACAGTCCCACTGGGCTGGAGCCGGGTTATTGAGGCATGAACGTGCCAAAAGATCAGGTAACAGAGAGCTGTGAATTGTCATCTGCGCAGAAGTCCTTCACCCCGGGAGGTGGCTCTGGACCGGTGACCAAAGGCAAGGGGGAGGTCTGGCACTGCAGGATCAGGTCTCCTTGATCTGGACTGCAGCTCTTTGATGTCAAAGTCCACAAATCTGTGGGAATAAAAGCCCTGAAAGCTGAAGGATTTTAGGGTTTGTAGGGGGTTAGAGGCATATATTCTTGGATTTAGAAAAGAAGAAGGAATAAAAGATTTGAGAGGTGGCAGGAGAATCATGCCCTGGGAGGGAAAGATCTTTAATGAGTGTCTGTAAGGAAAGGCCGGCATAGCAAACTCTGTAAATCTTCTCTTTTTCATGCATTTTAGTGTCCCAAAACACAGGTCAATAAATATTGCTTTCACCAGGGTGTTTAATGTATAATAGAATTTCTCCTTTGCCACTTTATTTTATGGCAGTGACATGACAACGGGAAAGTCTGCCTGAAACTTCAGAGGCAACAAGCATTTCTCATAAAAAGTTTAAGCCTCCGCTGTTCCACACCAAGGTATTTTTTAACGTGTTCGTGCATTATATGAGAAGATTCTCAGCACCAGCGAGTGGGAGTAACACCAAAGCTGCAGGCAGGTCACCTGCATTAAGTACAAGGCCACATAAGCTGCGTAACGGCCTCTGGCAACCTCTCTCAAAGGAGCTCATGCCATCGCAGTATGATTTAGAAAACAGAAAGAGCTCTGCGTTCTGCCGTGGGTTTTCCCCTGACCTTGTCTCGCATGCTCGTACCACGCAATTGGTTAAGGGCTCCCAGGAAAGAGAACAAGCTCTTCCATGGTTTTAGTTACCTATTTCAAGAGAAGGTTTGGGGAAGATGCCAGAGCAGTGGCCAGAAACCAAAGTTCTCTATGCAGAGCTGCAAGAGCATCAGTTCCTCAGTCCCCCAGATGTTACCAGGATGGGGCAGGTCTTTCTCTTCTCTTCTCTCTCACTCCTCTGCCTCTTTTTTCTTGATGTGGTTCAATGACAGCATCAAAGGGGGAAAAACCCGCTCACATGAGGAAATGAACGCAGATGATCTGCTAATGCCCCATGAGTCCCCACGTCCCTCTCCAGTGACAATAGTTCTCAGCTTCTCCTGACTTGGGTTGGGTTTCAGCCCATATCCTGCCATGCTGGGGAAAGAACTGAGACCTTCATCCAGTCCATGTGCTGTGCCTATATACTGACCCTTACATACTGGTCCTTGTACTGTGTTCTGCCTGGAGCAGCTCACAAGCTGCTACAGAGAAAGTTCCCACTATGTTGATGCCATGTCTTTATGTCACCAGCCAGACGAAGGAGTGTGAGACGCTTCCAGGAGTGAATTTCCAAGAAGCTGTGGAGCATTTAATTGCGTGACTCCTTTTAGAGTTAATGGAACTATAAACCTCTATATTAACAGCGAAATGTGTCCTGTAGGCAGTGTGAGCTTGACATGAACACCCGTTGTAAACCCTGTACCCTCTTTTACTATTTGTTATGGGGATATTATTGCAACACACCACACATCTCAATGGCTTTCATGGGAAATGAATCTGAGGTGAGGCCCTCGAGATAAAAGGGAACTGGCTAACTGGGAGGGCAGTAACAGATTAGGACGCCTCTCTATAGAAGGAAGGCTACTATAGGGAGACAAAGAAATATGCAGCCCATGGGTTGCACAGTCCAATCGTGCAATCGGGGTCGTGTCACTCATATCCTCAGACTCATCTGAGGCGGTTGTTAATGGAATAGGAACCATTAAAGCAAGGGGCAAAGATTGGAGCCTCACGATCAGGCTGCAAACTGACAAATGGCTGAGCCCAGCAGTGTCACATTGAAGGCAGAAATACTTAGGAGTCAGTACCCAGCGCCCTCCATCCATTCCAGTGCTGATTTTCTTACTTAATGACTTAATATGGGATCGTCCTGAAACAAATGGCTCTTTAAATGCCCACTCCTTTGAAAGCTGACCAATGCTACAAGTCCATGTGATGCTTTTTTTATTTGACCTCTTACAAGGAAATGTCTAGTTCAGCAGGCACCCAACACAAGTTGAAGAGCAGCCTTTGGCAGGACAGCCTTCCAGTTTTGACTGCCATGTCTCACAGCCTCAGTGTCAGAGGAGGAATGGTCTTTTGTGTTGGTTTTGGCTGGGATAGAGTTAATTTTCTTCCCAGTAGCTGGGATGGGGCTGTGTTTTGGATCTGTGCTGGAAACAGCGCTGATAACACAGGGCTGGTTTCATTACTACTGAGCAGGGCTGACACAGAGCCAAGGCCTTTGCTGCTCCTCACCCCACCAGCGAGGAGCTGGGGGGGCACAAGGAACTGGGAGGGGACACAGCTGGGACAGCTGACCCCAACTGACCCAAGGGATGTCCCACACCATATGGCGTCATGCTCAGCGTATAGAGCTGGGGGAAGAAGAAGGAAGGGGGGGACGTTCAGAGTGATGGCGTTTGTCTTCCCAAGTCACCGCTACACGTGATGGAGCCCTGCTGTCCTGGGGATGGCTGAGCACCTGCCTGCCCATGGGAAGGACTGAATGAATTCCTTGTTTTGCTTTGCTTGTGCACCGCTTTTGCTTTCCCTGTTAAACTGTCTTTATCTCAACCCACGAGTTCTCACTTTTACTCTTCCGATTCTCTCCCCCATCCCACTGGGATGGAGTGAGCGAGTGGCTGCACGGGGCTTAGGTGCCGGCCGGAGTTAAACCACGCCATCTTTCTAAAAGGGATGCTGGCTGCCAAGGCTGGAAGATATTAAGATGCCTGCAATGTTGCTTCCTCCTGTAGTGTTGGAGCAAGTTGCTAACAGGAGCTTTTGGTTCCTGACGCCTTGGCACCCTTCTTATCATTTCTGTGGCCCCATGCCTTCTCTGCCTGGAACGCGCCTCATGTTTTCATGGTTGGCTTGCCTTGCACAAGGCATGTTCATTTTGACATTGTCACCACATGGTGCCTTTCAAGTTTTCAAAGTGAATTTTTAATAGTCACTATGCTTGCTCTAAGCAGCATCTTTAACCTGAGAGGATCTGGGGTTTATGAAGGGAGAAGGAACATCTTTATTTCTCTGGTTGCCAAGAATTATTGGAACCGCTCTGCTCAGTTCTGATTGCCTGCGTTTATTTATCCTGCCTGCTTTGCCCCTCAATTAGCAGAGTCCTTTATCCTGCAAAATACTGTGTGCAGGAAAGGGAACAAATGAGACAAAAGTCCTTCTTGCCATCTGCCAAAGTAACCCTCTGTCCCTTCCAACCTGGTGTCTCCAGACGGATGGCTAGAGAGCCAGGGGCACATCACATGGACCTCCCCCAGGTCAAACAAGGATCTGTGAGGTTGTTTCTGTAAGTCCATTTTCAGCAACCTTTAGAGGAGAGGGGAGAAAAATAAACCTTTTGTGCCCTTGCCTTGGATCCTTGATCTGTGCTCTCAGCTAGGAGTGACCGTGGCATCCCAGCTCGGCAGAAATCCTCGTCCTAAAGAATCTGGCCCAAAATAAGTTTAAGAAATGCAAAAAAACCTGATGTTCCTGCACCTGGCTGTAAATGTGGGGATTGCCTCTACAGCTTCCTTCAATGGACAGAAATAAAACGCATTAACCCGAGCTCTGCTGAAGCCTGCCTGGCTCTAAAGATCAGTCCCAACATTTGCCGCTGGTTACTACACCAGCACCATGCTTTCTCTCACTGCAGACGAAGTGCAATGTTTCAGCTGCCACTTGCGTTATTTTTGGAGCAGCGTGTGCTTTCTAGATGTATTTTTGGAAGAAGTTAGACGTGATAATTGAATTTATTTAGAAATGGGCCTTAAAAAAAGAACGCTGTCTAAACTAACAATATCATGTCTGGTTTTTGCTTTGTTTAGGGCATCATTAGATCAGTCCAAGTAAATCAGTTACTTATCTGGATTGACATCAGCTCTGTCCTAGAAGGCCGGAGGTGGTGCCTCTGATGGGCCCTTGTTATGTTTGAATCCCATATGTTATCACAGCGTAAAATTTCCACAGAAAATTTTGTCAACAAACAAATAAAGTAAAATTTTTTAAAAAAAAGGAAACACCAAAACATGATCTAAAATCAACAACAAGTTCTAAAATCATGTAAAAGAGAAACTGTTGAAAATTAATATGGACTAGCTTTTCCAATGAAGAACAAAAAAAGTTGTAACTATCTAATCCCAAACTCAATTTTCCATTCACAAAGATTCAGTCAACATCAATTCAGCCAACATCAGTTCAACGAGAGGGAGATTCCTATTTTTCAGCACAGAAGTGGAACATCAGTCTTTCACAACATGCCAGGGAGACACAGGAGGCACAAGGAGACCTAAGAGCCTTTTCTTCAGCAGTCATGACATACCACACCGTACTATGTTTGCTGATGGTATTGCTTTAAATTAGGCTTACACCCCAAAATCGGCTTCCATTTTTGTATTTGCAGAGTTGTATTGCACTAAAGAGGTTAGCTCATAGTCGAGGAATACTAGAGAGAGATATTTGGAGACGGAGTTCTTGAAGACTTCTCAAAGTCACCTTGATTGTTTCATAACTGAGAGCTCGTGGTCAGATAGGACCCTACAGCAGAGCTTCACAATTCTATCTTGTCCAGCCAGCCAACAGAATGAACAGATCTCCAAAGCTTTCAGTCCTGGAGCTCTGAACTTGCTCCCTGCACCAGAAGCCCAGATGCCAAGCCTCATCCTGAAGTCAGGACCTGAAGTCGGCAGTGTGCCCAGGTGGCCAAGAAGGCCAACGGCATCCTGGCCTGTATCAGCCATAGCGTGGCCAGCAGGACCAGGGCAGGGATCGTCCCCCTGTGCTCGGCCCTGGCGAGGCCGCACCTCGAGTGCTGGGGTCAGTTCTGGGCCCCTCACTCCAAGACAGACACTGAGGGGCTGGAGTGTGTCCAGAGACGGGCAACGGAGCTGGGGAAGGGTCTGGAGCACAAGTGCTGTGAGGAGCGGCTGAGGGACCTGGGGGGGTTTGGCCTGGAGAAAAGGAGGCTGAGGGGAGACCTTCTCGCTCTCTGCAACTCCCTGACAGGAGGTTGGAGCCAGGGGGGGTCGGTCTCTTCTCCCAAGGAACAGGTGACAGGACAAGAGGAAACGGCCTCAAGTTGCACCAGGGGAGGTTTAGGTTGGATCTTGGGAACCATTTCTTCCCCGAAAGGGCTGTCAGGCCCTGGCACAGGCTGCCCAGGGCAGTGGGGGAGTCCCCATCCCTGGAGGGATCGAAAAGCCGTGTAGATGTGGCGCTTGGGGACATGGGTTAGTGGTGGCCTTGGCAGCACTGGGTTAACGGTTGGACTCGATGGTCTTAAAGGTCTTTTCCAACCTAAATGATTCTGTGATTCTATGATTCATACAGACCCCATTCAGCACCCTGGCCCTGCTCCCACCTCCCGTTACACACCCGTGCCGAGCCCTGCGCTCCCAGGCACAGCCAAGCCGTTCCCTGCAGTCCTGCCTTCTGCTGAGACACACCTGCCACTCTGGAAATGATGCGTCAGTGCTTGGGGCGGGGTACGGGAGATCAGCCCTCCTGACCTAACACAAAGCTGCACCCCCAAAAGCAGGGACCCCACAGATCGGTGAATTACCAGCGCTTGAATTGGTTTCTACTCGTGCCAAGGCTCTGAACAGGAGGGAGTGGAAATAACAGTTAAAATCATCTTCCTCCCATCCCCTTTCCTGCCTCCTCTGGGTTCGTATATATCTCTTAGCTCTATGCACAGGTTTAACAAGCTCATCTTTTTAATCAATGAAATCATCCACTTGTAATTACCCAGAAAACATCAGCCTTGTCAACTGACCTTTCTGTTTGATGGAACAAATATAATTACATTGTCACTTCAGTCTGGTTTAACAAACAACCAGAAAATGTTCTTTAATAAGCTGCCACACTGAGATGGCAGTTTATGACGGTTTAAAAGAATGTTTAATCTTAGTTAATTAATACTGTCTAATCTACCAGAACTAATGAACTTTCAACTACAATAGTAGGTCACTGCCATTGTATTCAATGACACATAAACATTACAAGTTGCAAATTTATCAAAGCACAAATTCCAAAGAATAAAAGTAAAATGTGACCTTTACTAAATTTGTATCTATTTTAATGTTCCTCCTATAATTACATAGTAGGCATTAGAAAAGGAATGACCTACTTACACGCAGCAAAAAGTTGTCAGTGTTGAAACCCTGCAAATGCGAGGAGACAAAGCACTAAAATTAACAACCAATAATGTATTATTATCAATAATGACTATTTATTAAATCATCTGAGTAAGGTTCCCCCACCCACTCACACAATCCCCCTTATTATGGACGGTACAGCCATATTATACAAAAGGGAAAGGAAGAGAAAGCGACGGAGGGAGTTGCCAGGGGTGTCCGAGGGGTTCGGCCGCAACGTGGGAGGAGGATCACGCTTCCCCGACAACTCGGCTGGTGCACGGTCCACGAGCTCACGCTGCTCCTCACCTCGCCGCTACCTCCCCTCGCTCCTCCTTTGTCACCTTCCCCAGTTCCACGGTATAGAGGGGGAAGTCAGACCCCTGGTACGGGCAGTGGGGTAGGATCTCACATCCCCCGAGGACCTCGGAAACTTCATCTGCGGTGAGGGCAAGTCCTGAGCATCACCTCTGGAACACAGCAGGAAGTATTCAGATCCTGAAGTGTTGGTGAAACATCTTCCAGGCCATTCGTAAGCCTCATTTTTTTAAAAAAATACAAAGTCAGCAGGGGAAAATGAGGCAAACCCAGATAAATTTCAGTCAAGAATCCTAAAAAACATAGTTACCTGTGAAAATCTCTTCCCCGCTGCTATTAAGTCTTAATAAGTACGATAAAACATAAGAAGTTCCAGAAGACTGGAAAAGTCTGAATGTGGTGTTAACATTCAAAAAAGCAGTTGTGATGGAACAAGTAACTTACAGGCTGATTAATCTGCCCTCATTCCCTGGCAAAATAATGAGGACGCTGATAAGGAAATCAATAAGGATTAGAAGATAGGGATATAATTAATTCCAGTCAACAGTGTTTCATGAAAAATAAGTCATGTCAGACAAATCTGATTTCATTCTTTTATGAGCTCATAAATTTGGTGAATAACGGTATTTGCATGGAAGCAATATAGCTAGATTTTTGTAACAGACATTAAAAAAATCTCAGTTACGTAGCATGGGTTGGTGTTCTGCTACACTATTTGCAGCGGACATCATGAAAAGTGATAAGGAGATTATTTCTCAAGTATTATAAACGGCTTTGGTTACCTGTGCCCAGGGAAAATGAGAAAGGTTTAAAGAAGCGATTCTGGGTAGAGAGGGGAGAGAAACCATTTGAGCACAGGAAACTACAAAACTACATTGCAGTTCTTGGGTTTTTCTCCTCATTTCTCCCACAGCACTGGGAGGGGACACAGAGTTGGGAGCAGAGAGTGTGTCCTGAGAGTTACGTACCCTGGGCTTGGAAGGGGCAGTGAGGGAAGGTCAGCAAGCATCAGAATCAAAGGCTTCGGTCCTTATGGAGCAAGTGCAGATACAATGCTCCCAGCTTGAGCCGTTCCCCAAGTCAAAGCCAAAAACCACATTACAAGTCCTTTGAAGGTAGGTTCCCCACAGGATACGGGGGCAAATGTGGCCATTTGGAAAAGGTGCGCTAGGAAAAACCTGCACACCTTCAAAATCTGATCCAGGGCTTGAAGACTCCTGAGCCCGGCAATGAGCAGTAACCGCCTATTTACACCTTTGGACGGTGCTCACTGAATCATACGCCAGACCTTGGAGAGCAAAGACAAACATAGTCAAGGACAGATGCAAAAGGAAGACAAAAGGAAGACCATAAATATAATATTGGCATTCCAAAGGCTGTGGGACAGTGAAACCAGCACGTATGTGCCCTTGGCACAGACAGAGACCTTACTCATCTCCATGTGTCTCATTGCCACATCTCTACGATGGAGGAGATAGTCCTTCCCTTGCCTGTTGAGATTGGGAGGTCCCTGGAACAGGGAAGTTTTCTTTTGGCAGCTGAAAAGAAAGAAAGGCTGCCAAAGAGCTGGAAGGTGAGCCCAGATCCTCTTCAAACATCTTTCACTCATGGTTCACTTTCCAAAATTATGGACCTGTTTTGTGCCAGTTTTTGGATCGCCTCCCTCCATCCTACCGGCACCTCACCTGTAGGACACACACAGCTCACACCAGACAAGCTGTTCGTCACAGATGTCAAGGTTTCTTCACCAACTGTAGAGAAAGCCAAGATTACAGATTTAGGACAAGTGGCAATTTTTAAGATGGCTAAGCGAGGATATAGTGAATGCTACCAAGGATAATTAAGGATAAAAATGGAAGCAGGTCTCTAGGCTGAAGTAAATGAGATTTTTTAATTATTATTCTTTTTGCCTCTTTAAGGTTCATCATTATATAAAGTTTGAAAGCTCACTGGCATGATCAGCTTTGATTATTTTCATTTGATTTTCTCACTACACTTTTTCCTCTCCACTTCTCTTATTCATTCTGTTATTACATCCTTAAAAGGTATTTTAAATTAATTTACCGCACTCTGTGAACACTAGTAAAAATATTAGCTTTCAAAGAGTTATGTCAATGAGGAAAGCATGTTCAGTCTTCCTTGAAGAAAGTATATTATAAAAACTGTAACCCATAAAACAAAAGCTTACTTGCATTTTTCTGCTCTTTAAATCCATCCCTGAGCTAATGCAAGGAAATTTAGCACTTAATTTATAATAAATATGCATGGAAAAACCAGCACACCTCACCAAACAGGCATATTTACAGTGTCAGCCGGGAGGAAATTATTAGTGTATCAAAGGAAATGGTCGTGCTCGGCAGCAAATACAAAGGGTGCGGATGCAAATTTGTATGAAAAGGAATTTTTTTTTTTTTAGTGTTTCTATGGAAAGGCATGCCGCTGCAGCTGACCATGCCTCTGCAGCTACAATTTTGGCATGAAAGCAGGAATTGACTGCTAATCTTTTTTAGCTCCCACGTTGCAAACACCTTTCTGCCATGGAATTTAAGACTTAGAGCTCATTCTAAAGAACTGGACTGGACAGAAAGTAAATCCTTTTTTTAATGGGTAGCAGAATCAAGGTGTTTTTCATGGGTTTGCCAAAAGGAGGAGGTGACTAATGAACCCAGAATCAAGAGCTGCTGAGCTACTGGATTCTATCCTTTTTCTCACTCACTTTCTCTTCTCTTTCTTACCTTTCCTCTCCTTTATTCCCGCTCCACCTAGCCTTGACCAAAAAACAACCCTCTCATTCTTTCCCTTAAAATGTCCCTGTGGCTCATAATCAGCTCCGGAAAGTGGAAACTAAAGGGCTATTTGTATTGGGTGACATTTTCCAGCAACTCAGTGCACCAGGTAGGAAAAACTGCATCAAGAACAAATCTGTGTGCTTTAAATCAGCTGCTGTCCCACCGCTAGACAGACCACTGAAGCATACTGAAAACCCAGAGAGGATGAAGTTCACTATATCTCTGCCATCCACTTTTCTTCCGAACATTTTCGATGTCAAAAAAATTGTAAGAGTTTCCAAAAAAACAATAATAACGTGATTATTTTTGACAACCAAGATAGGAAACAACTGGAAAGTAAAAGGCTTAAAAATAATAAAACAGGCAAAGAAAGCCCTCAGAATGGCTAGAATCGATAGGTTGAAGGGAAGAGAGAGGCAGGTTCACCAGGAGGGGCTTCTGAGGGGAAAGAAATCCACCCTAGCAGGCAGAAAAAGCATAAATGGGAAGAAATAGGGATGGATGACTCTCCATGGCTGAGATTTTATGGCCATTTAGTACTGGAAACAGCCATGGTGCTCGCAGTCTGTGGGATTTTCACTTAAAACCGCTGCAGGAGCTCATGGTATTTCAGCTACCGGAGGAGTACATGAGTCAGAAGCACTTTCCCTGTCGCTTTTTGGCGAGTGACTTAACGATGATGGGCACAGAGGCCACATTGCACATGCGTATGAATAATGCGTGTTTGACCGATGGGTTTGCAGCTTTCCGCCCTCACGTTGCACTCGGTAGCTTTTAAGCCCTGAATGCTTGCCCTTCACTCTGAAGTGACAAAGTAGTGTTTTATACAGGTGGAAAAGAACTGGTCTGAAGTGGAGAGAAGGCAAAAGTTACTTTCAGTATATCTGTAAACTAATGGATATTGTGACTGACTTGTGAAATTGCTTTCAGCAGGCTCTGCTCACGCAGTATCTTAAAACCTATCAATACGCTAAATTCAGCCTCAAGTTCCTATTCATAGACTAATAAAACTGTCAGAATAAAATGTTTGCAAAAGAAATTTCCACTGAAAGTTGTCTTCTGCCAGAGTCTTAAAAGTACAATTGTTTTATCCAAGCCCATAGTAGCATAGGAAGCGAATGCAAATTGATTTGCGGGGAAAATATGCCAAGACTGTAATTCTCTTTCTTCAAGTAAATGGATTCCTTTTAATAGGCAAAGAGTTCCAGCATTATTAATTAAGACACTGCAGACAGGAGAGGAGTTGATTTTAGAAGTTTTTGATACCAGCTACAATGTATTAGGTTGGATGCCAATGCAAATAATTTCAGCAAAAAGCTTTGAAACACATCTCGATTTTTCTTCATTCGTTGCTTCCTGTATTTTGAAAAACAATAAACCTGTCCCAGGAAAGGAGCAGCCTTTTGGTCTGCCTTTAAAGCCCTGCAATATATTTTTTTTTTTTTGTTAAAAAATGACAACTAAAAACCCAGGTGATAATCCAGACAGCATGAAAATAAAGAGAATCTCTCTTTTACTGAACTTAAAAGGCACTTTCTTTGCAGTAGCCGTGTTTGTAAGAATGCAGTTGGGTGGCAGTCGGAAAAGCATTAAACCTCCTCAAAGATTTCCGTTGAAATGATCATCCTGAAAGCTCTAGCACAGCCCTCTCCAAGCTATATATAGGAATGTTTATTTTTGTTATTCCTATTATTTTTATTATTGAATAGAAGTATCGGGTAAAAACAAGCTTAGCCTAAACGAGCAAAATTGCGTTTGCTGTGCTCAGAGAAAGAGGGCAGCGGGAAAAAAATTGCACCACACCGAGCCCCGCTGAAACAATACCATAAGCAAATTATATATTTCAGTCACCGTTACCAGCTCTCACATTTGCGTCTTTAAAACTGCGACAGATACATTGTTTTCTTACAGCTCTAAAAGCCTAGAATTTAATTTCTATTTTGCTTTAAACATCCCAGTTTACAGCTTCTAGTTAAGGAGGAAAGTATGAAACCGAAGCAGCAGGGAAGTGTTAAGAACTAACAAGTGTTCTTTAAAAAACACCCCTCTCGTGTTTCCTAAGCCAAGTTGATGAACCTGGGGTCTGAGTCACAACTCTTAATCCCTACGTTCAACACGTTTGTGGAGAAAAAAACTCCTCTTCTTTGGTCTTATTACAACTGTCAATCTTTTCTAATTGGGTACCAGGTGTCACGTCTCGGCGTTCGGCTGAGAGAGCTGAGCTGGAAACGCACAGCCCCATCCGCCAGCGAAGCAGCGTGTGCCGAGCTCTCAGAGCGCTGCAACCGAGAGCCACGAGTAGCGATGCTCAGTACAACTTCTGGTGCCTAAGAGCACCTTATTACTCGAGCTATGGGCACAAATAATAAATTACCACGGGGCGGGATAGGCTGCCTGCAATTCGTGCAGCCCAAGAACAAGCCAGAAGCGGAGGAAAATTCCCGCGTGCTTCTGGCACACGCGCTTGCTCGCGGTGTCCACCTTTGCGCTTCTCACCTGACAGCAGCTTCATCAACCTTTGGCTGTTAACATCAGTACTGCTAACGCCAGTTAGGAAAATTTATCCAGGTGCAAATTAAGCGGCTGCATTTTTACAGGTGGATTTCATGTTGTTATTGCGAACAACGTATTAAAAAACTGCAGAGAAAATGTTTGGTGCCTTTTTTTTTGCCCGAAGAGAGCGTCTATTTTGAGTTTTTGCGTGGAAGGAGACTTCTGCAGCTCTCCTTCATGCTGAGCAACACTTGACCCCATAACACGTTCATCAATCATCTGGAGGGCTGGGATGCTACTTGTCACGAAGAGGGCATAGCTAGTTGGCCTAAGAAAGCCTGTCACTGCCATCACAAAGCCAAATTCTTCCTTGGTGCATCCCAGCATTGCACCAAAAGAGATCCTTCCCTGATTTCTCAGAATATTTATTAAAGACCACACACAAAGACTGACATCTGTGATTCCTGGAGGGACTCTGGAAACTCTGAGTGTTTCTGTGAGTCTCCTCAACAAGGATGCTCCAATCCAGCAACTCCCACCCTGTGTTTCCCACAGCCCCTGTTCCAGGGCAGCATCCATACCAAGTATAACCACCACCAAATGGGAGGGATGTCACCAGAGCTGCTGTCCTCTCCCTGTAGGCCGCTCTCTAATCCTCTTGACAGGAAATTATTTAGGAAAATGAAAAAAAGACACCTGCAGTGATATTGGTGAATACCGATTGTATCTGGTTTGAGCCACAGCAGACAGGCTTGTTACGTACTGGGAAAGCAAGTGAAGTGTTGATGGCTCTGGCTTCGCTACACCCTTGCAAGTCTGCACCTCAAGACTGGATTTTAAGAATCTTGCAATAATAGTAATACAAATTGCCCTTGGGCAGGAATTTGAAAATAGACACTTTCATTTCCAATGCACCGCCATGCTACTGAGGTTTTTTCAACTTTGTTTCTAAAAGACTACCCCGCTATGTCAAGCCAACCTGGAGCTGAATGCATAGGATAAGAAAAGATGAGGTTTTTCGGGACTGGAAGAGATGCAGGTGCTATCCAGGCTGCTGTTGAGGGTGCAGCAGATGGTTTTCTTCTGGGTCGGTATTTCTCAGATGCAGTATAATGATTCTCCATTAATAACACGCCCAGTTGAGGCAACGAGAAGAATTGAAAGGGCAGATTATAATTAGCCTTGTGCAGCAACCAGGTACCAAAAAATGCAGGTCGTTACTTCACCTCATCTAAATGCTTCTCGTCTTAATAGTAATATATAACTAGCATGTACTTCGTCCAGTCATGTAAAAAATTTTTACTTTGCTGTACTGCTAAGCTGGGCACATGTTGTGTCTTAGAAGCTGTAGAGGTTTTAATTGTGGGTGAAGCAAACTGTCTATATAGAGTAATTTTAAGTAGAAGGAACAATAAGTCAGTCAGTCATTATCCCGGCTTAAGGGCATGGGAGTTTCAACCGCTTTATAGCAGAATGTCTTCAGTTTCTGTCTTGTAACAATACAGCTATCATTTCTCTGTGATTACTTTGTTTATCTCATCTTAAAGGGCTCTGCCCTGTTGAAATATTAATAATGAGAACATTAGAGGAAAAAAGAAAAAAAGTCTTGCTCTTACAAGCTCTCCTTATTTCTGGTGGAATTGTTTCTTCCTTTGCAGTGCATGTCAAAGGATTCTCAGAACCAGTATTAATGATGGGGGTTTCCCCCCAGTAGAATCATAGAATTGTTTAGGTTGGAAAAGACCTTTAAGATCATCGAGTCCAACCGTTAACCCAGCACTGCCAAGGCCACCACTAACCCATGTCCCCAAGTGCCACATCTACACGGCTTTTCAATCCCCCCAGGGATGGGGACTCCACCACTGCCCTGGGCAGCCTGTGCCAGGGCCTGACAGCCCTTTCGGGGAAGAAATGGTTCCCAAGATCCAACCTAAACCTCCCCTGGCGCAACTTGAGGCCGTTTCCTCTCGTCCTGTCGCCTGTTCCTTGGGAGAAGAGACCGACCCCCCCTGGCTCCAACCTCCTGTCAGGGAGTTGCAGAGAGCGAGAAGGTCTCCCCTCAGCCTCCTTTTCTCCAGGCCAACCCCCCCAGGTCCCTCAGCTGCTCCTCACAGCACTTGTGCTCCAGACCCTTCCCCAGCTCCGTTGCCCGTCTGGGGACACGCTCCAGCCCCTCAGTGTCTGTCCTGGAGTGAGTCTTTCTTGTAGTACTTTACTATAACACTCTAATACTCAAAGGAAGTGGAGAGCACAGCCAAGAATTGCACCGTTGTACCTAAATCTGCCACTGTTGTAGGTGCTCTTCAAAACTGGAGCAAAGCAAGAAAAGACTCCGATGATCCCCCTGGAAAATGGATGGAGTTCCCATGGAAAGCAGATAAAAGGCAAACTTCACCTTTTCCTCAAAGTTTGCTCTTTTGCCTCATTCCTTGCCAAGCCCCTGTGCTGTCTCTCTATATTTTGAGAGACATTCTGCTCCAAGTTACAATTTTTTTTGTTTATATATATGAGTATTTTCTAGGTTTCTGGCCAGTTCAGCAAAAGGATTAGATTTAATTGGCATGGCCATGCATGAAATTATTTCTTTTCAGGCAAGTAATGTTACCAATTGACATCAAGAGAAGAAATTATTAGCTCTAAAGTTGGTGAAATATATGAAGTTAAAACCTTTTTGACTCCACCATAGCTACGGAAGTTCTTTGTCATATTTCTGGGGGAAATAACCAGTAAAATTTTAATTTCTGCCCGTGTTTATAAGAGCAGTCTACGTACCAGAGATAAAACATTCCGCTCCAGTACGGAAATTGCACACAAATTTGGTTTCATGTCTCATGGCTTTCAACATCCATGGTCACAAGAAAAAGGCAAGGGTGCAAAACCCTCCTATAGGCACATCAGTTACGGGAGGACTGAAGCCCGAGGTTGTTGCTCTGGCCCAGCCAACCGGTGTGCAAGTTCCTGTGACAATTCTGCAAGAAAAGTGAAAACTGCAGCCCCTGAGCTCCCTTTTGGGGGATTCTGCTGAATTGCTGGAAGTTTTTGTTCAAGTCTCTTCCTCTATTAAATCCAGAGGGCTTAAAGTATCCAGTCTCTCCATAAATCCGCTGGTACTAACAAATACCCTGTACCTTTTATGTTCAGTAAATGACAGAGCCAGATCGGGCACACTGAAATCCTGTGTCTGCTTTTGTTATAAGACTCCTGTAGAAAAAATGTGCCTTTCCCAGAAAGGGCTCGAGCTACTGCAGCCACACGGCTCTAAGTTCTCCAGGTACAGAATGGAGCTAACAGAAACAAAAGCTCTCAAAACTCATTGGGAAATTGATTCGGAGATTAAATACGTAGCATGATCTGATTCAAAACCTTGGAGATAATGCAATCTGTCTGCACACACGCTGAACAAGCCTGAGTTGCCAGGGACCATCCCGCAGTGATCTATGAGATGCAGAATAAATTGTAACTGGGGGAAGCACGTTCTCGACAGCAGCAGAAAAAAAATGTTGCTCCAGATTAGTCAAGAATGATCTCCTAATGCTGTCAAAGATCAGTTAGAATGCCAGCATATCTACTTTACATCAAGAAGACCATAAGTGTCTCGCTTGCTTTGATGCAGGTGGAGACAGTTTCTATTACTCTTGGTAATACAACAAAATCAAGTTGTGAAAACTCACTCGTTTTTGCTGTGCCCTTGCTACTGAGCAGTGAATGTTTAAAGGTGCGATAGCTCAGTTTGGGTAAGTGTCCAAACAACAGAGCTGCTTTGTGATGGCAACAGGAGGAACGGAAATTTCCTAAAAGAGCTCCTTCCTCAAGGGCCCTGCTGCCCGTCCCGCTGCTTTGCTGGGTTCCCGACACGGCGGAACGCACGATCCCCCGGGCAAGGGGGGCCGGTGCGTTGGGCCAGGGCACCAGCTTGCTTGAGCTGCTGAAGGGAACAAACCCACTGTCGCTGTTACAGAAAGAAGAGCGACTTTGATGTGAACAAGAGAAAGCGGGAGGTTGCGCTCAAATAACATGAAAATAGAAGCCCTTTGATATTGAGGCTGGATCTAAAGGCACAGTGGAGCAGACGCACATGGAGGACCTACAAGACCCATCGTCTCTGACACAGTTCCACTTTGCAGATGAAAACCTGCTAATTGCAGTCACTAGTGGCTACAGGTCATGAAAACCTAAGATTTTTTTTATAAATGTCCCTGAAATGCAACTGCAAGTACAAATTCGTATTTGCTGCATCCTTGCAGACCAGGAGGTCCTGAACTTCCTCAAATATATTATCTGCACAAAGCCCTTAATACCTAAAAAACTATTAATAACCTTTCATATTTTGTTCCGAGTTCCAAATTGCGATATTCCGTTTCTTTTAAGTCACATCTTTGGAAGATACTGTAATTACTTGCCTGACATTCATATTTTGGTCTGGCTGAAAAACACTGGGCAAGTGCACAAGACTAGAGCGATACAGCATTATTGATGGTACCTAATGACTTGCTAATGGCCACAGATGGAAACTTTTGGCCACTGCTCATGGCAGTTGTCTTTTCAGTAAGGTTTGATGTACTAGATCATGGATGGGGCTGGAGATATTTTTTAAGGTAAACTATACAGCAATTACAATCCCATCAGGGAATATGAGGCAGAATTCACACAATTAGAGTAGAAATTATACGCACTGTCAGGAATCATGCTAGTTTATGCCAAACAGCTTTTATGCTCCTATAAGAATGAATTAGGAATTAAATTCTTTATTTTTAATACTAGTGACGGGTATTCATTTCATACGACTAACATTAATAACATAAAATGTACAGGTACTTTCTAAACAGCACAGATTAGACAAATTGAATGAAAAAAAAAAAAAGGAAAAGGGGCTAAATACAAATTTAAAGAAAAGCCAACTACGATTCATTTGGCCAAAATACTAGCTTTGGAGTGCCAAATGGGGTTGGTCAACTTGGCTTATAGCCTAACATGGGATGCATGGACGGATGACGGGGGAGTGAAAAGCCTATCGAAATGTGTCCATGGCTCTTCCTCCCTATTTTGCAGAGTCTGTGGGGCAGTAAAGTGGAAAAGGACTTTGGAAAGTCATGTTCATTCCAGGGTGCTGGAAAGCGTTTTGCAGCCTTTGGGGTTTGGCAGCTTTTGGAAGGGATGCTCTGTGGTTCCTTCTGGATGAGATACCCCTTACCAGCTCGTCTGCAAGCACGGGAGACACGATTCAGTGACCCTGAGTGTCCCCTTCAGTCCCACGTAGCTACTACACGTACAGTCCCACTGGTCTGCAGCCTACCTAGTTACTGTCTTCCAGCAGCAAATGGAAAGGAAAAACAAAAAACAATCCCGTGGCTACAGCTGCACACGGAGCATACGAAACAAGCAATTTAGGACCCTTATCGACCTGGTCTCTTTATAACCCGTGTTTTTGCCAGAGCCCGTCTTTGCCTGCACTCCTTCCCCTGCCCTGAGACCAGTGATGGAGAGACTGGCCTGGGGAGGACCTGGAAGAAGAGGCTGGTTTTGTCCTCTTGGTTGTCCCTCCTCTGGTCTTCCTCTTGCTTCACTCGCTGGCTGAGGGCCACAAATGTGCTCCAGACAGCACGAGATGACCTTGAAAATATTCACTTCTTCTTAACCTGCTTAAAACTGAGTTATCATTGCATATACTGCTCTTTCCTGATGACCGTGCTTAACAGTATAATCTAACCTTTCTGTGCCATATTTCATTCCTTTTTACTGTAAGCCATTTGCAACAGGGGTCACCGTGCCCTGTGTATTTGCTAAAAGCAAGAAAGCCTGGGGATTTAAAAAAAAAAAAAAAAAAAAAAAAAAAGAAAGGTCATTCACGTAGGGGAAGACATACATCTTGTAAATCAATTACAGATCTTTCATGCTGCAGCTCGTTCGGCTTAGTGATGTCTCTCTCATCCTTTGTCACCCAGGATTTTCTCACTAAGAGAAAGTTAGTTAGTTCTTTGGGAGCCGTGTATAAAGAGGTCTTACACTGGCTGCAAATCAGCTTTATTGATCCACATGTCCTGAAAAACTTACAATAATTGAAAAAAACCTAAAGCTAGGATGGAGGTGAATAGCTTTCTATTTGTCATGACGGTTAGACCTATATCGAAAAATCTTCTGATTAAAGGTAAAGCTTCAGATTAAGCAGTTTTCCAGGAAATTTGCAATGATTAACTATCTACGTGACCCCAGCTAAGGCCAAGTCCTGGAGAGAGACACAAGTTGGTAGAACACCAGGATTTAACTTTAGTAACTTAATTGCATTTCTCGGTTTTGTTCCTGTTGGTGTATTCGGGGCTGCTGAGTACGCCATTCGCCAAGCGACTATGGTCAGAGATGGGAAAATTCATTACATCTGTGACGCATCCCCCTTTTAGCATGAAATTTGGGGAACGGCAATGGGATACGCGGTGGTATAGCCCTCTGCATTTCTGAACGCTGCATGCAGTTGTTACGCAGCAAAGTGTTTTTAAAATCAGTGGCAAAGCTTTGAATGAACAGCATATGAACGAGCAAAGATACTGCAGCTGAGTACAGACCGTTGCAATTCAGTCCCTGCATGATTTCTAAAGACAGTGATTCCAGTCTTGGGGCTTCTTCATGTCTAAAATCCATCTCAAGAAAAGCTCATGGGTAATCTAAATGGTTTGCTTTATAAGGAGTAATACAACTCGAGTTTCTGCAGCATCTTATAAATGATCACATGAAAAAATGACCATTTAAATACAAATGACCGTTTCTGTCATGGTGGTTGTTGAGGTTAGACGCAGGTATGACAGCAACATGGGAAGGAGTCCAGCAACAGAGCTGCCTTCCCATCACACGCCACAGAGCTTGCAATGCACGGGGCGGTGGGAAGGAGGATGTTTCAGCCCTCTCTCCCAAAGAAATCTGTCCAGGAGTACATACAGATGTAGTCCCACCCCAATGGTGCCATTATATGAAGCTTGTTCTTCTTTCTTTTCCATCCTAGACAAGAGAAACAAAGGCAAGACAGCAGTCTCCGTGGGGTGGAGAGGGAATTGGGGCACAGCGGCTGCCTTAACTTTATGATCAGGGTCCCAGGGTCCTGGGACCACGATAGAAGTGGATCTGTAAAGTGCAGCGGTCGGCTCTGGAGACCCAGGATCCTCACTGTGTTTTGCACGGTTTTACTTTGGCCCGGCTCTGGTCTGGTACTGTGCACCGAACACCAGCGGTGATGGGCACGTGTCGGATGCAGCGGAGTTCATCCCGAAGGCAACCGATGTGCACGTGCCAAAACCACTCCACGACACGCAAGTGCAGGAAAGTGAAGATGAGCAGAGATTTACTTTAAAAGTGCATTCCCGGTCCAAACTAAACCACTAGCACAGACGCACGCAGAAGGAACGGCCGGCCCACGTCCGAGGTCTGCGGAGGGCTGATCTGACCCGCAGTCCCTTGAGTCCAGTTAAATACCTGAAAATCCAGCCCTTCTTTCTGCGGCTGTTGCTTGTACGAGCACCACTTTGCAGCAGGTCTCTAACTCGGACAGAATGATTCCTTTTGAATTAAAAACTGTGTCCAAGGTATCACCTGCAAACATTTTAGAAAAATACTAGAAGTCGTGCAGTCCATCCAAGTGAGCTAATAAGCATATACTACACTTTTTCATATGCGTTTTTATAATACTTAATTTGTTCTTCTATTTGTCTTTGCACAGTGCATTAATAACTTGTCTTCGTGTCTGGCTCATACAAAGATGTTTCGATATGCTGCTTGTTAGCACCACGATATGATTAGGAGAAATGGCTCTAAAAAATAATTCTTGATATATAAAAATCCCTTCTTTTTTAAACAGTAAATTCTGTTTATCAGTAATACGTTTTCAGGGTTTTTTGATTTCTCTGGTTGGAGAAAGAAGGGAGAAACCCTACCAATAAAGAGAATCTACAGAGTTTAATGAAATTAGTAAGCAAGAAGCAGACATCCACCTATATGATTACATTGTCACGTATCTCCTTCAGCCTTCATTTCTGCGCACCAACCAGAGGAGCGGGCTTTGCTCCTGAAGCTAGGCACAATTAATCAATGTAGTTAAAGTACAATTAAATTAACATTTTACAAATCCTCCTGCTAACCTATTTAACTTAATAATCCTGCGAAATATCCAGAGGAGCAGATACCCAACGTCCTTGTAGCGTGTTCAACACCACCATGCACAATACCATAAACGCTGGATCTGCGCAAAGCATGCAACAGCAATTCCAACAGACCAGGGATAATTTACATCCGCTGAGGATCCGGTTCAATTATCCTGACCAAGAATAATTTGCAGTCAGGAGCACAGATATTCCCAGGCTGGAACAGAGCCAAATGACTGACTTCTAGCAGTTACTAGCAGAGGAGACTTTTAAGGAGAGTTACATGAAACACCACTAATAGACAGGTGGAATAATCTGCTGCTGACAATAAGTTTCATGCTAATCCTGGAAGATGGAGATTGGTTTAAATGCCATGAAAGGGGGTTCCCTCTCACCCTTTAATTATAAGAACTCTAGCTATTTTAATTATCCAGCAAAGCATACATTTGGTAATGCTGATTCTGCTTTTAGTCGCATCATTTGGCAGTTCCACAGGCTCAGTATAAACTGCATAAAAGAGCATTTTTTTTCCTCTCAGCATTTCTTGCCTTTCAGTTTCATGGATTTTCCTCCCCATCTTGTGCTCAGGCACCAGGGATGGATACTTATGCTTTCAGACTGTGTCCCTTAGACTAGCATTTACAGACACACTCACACCTTATAGAATCATAGAATCGTTTAGGTTGGAAGAGACCTTCAAGATCATCGAGTCCAACCGTTAACCCAGCGCTGCCAAGCCCTCCACTAACCCATGTCCCCAAGCGCCACATCTACACGGCTTTTCAATCCCTCCAGGGATGGGGACTCCCCCACTGCCCTGGGCAGCCTGTGCCAGGGCCTGACAGCCCTTTCGGGGAAGAAATGGTTCCCAATATCCAACCTAAACCTCCCCTGGCGCAACTTGAGGCCGTTTCCTCTTGTCCTGTCGCCTCTTCCTTGGGAGAAGAGATTGACACCTCTGAGAACAAAGGTGTTTT
The DNA here is from genome assembly GCA_009819775.1 of Phoenicopterus ruber ruber. Taxonomy (NCBI): domain Eukaryota; kingdom Metazoa; phylum Chordata; class Aves; order Phoenicopteriformes; family Phoenicopteridae; genus Phoenicopterus; species Phoenicopterus ruber. Next base: position 2,743,753 of record CM020219.1, read on the forward strand.
CAGATGCTCTTCAGAGAAGAGGTTTGCTTACCTCAGCCTTTAACATTTTTCTTGCTCTTCTCAACCTTTTCTAGTTCTGCAATATCTTTTTAACAAATACCACATAGGGTTCCCAAGCAAGCCACAGCACTGATTTCAAATGTTTTGTGAGATTGGCCCTGAAGGTCTCTCTCACAGCCCTTTCTTACCCTGCTATCTTGCTTTTTTTTTTTTGTAACCACACTGAGCAGACACTTTCACTGCAGCATCTGCACTAACAATTTGGTCCTATTACTGAAACAGTAAAACCCTTAAATCCTACAGATCGTTGAAGTTTTGCTTCAGCTGGCTCACATGCCACCAGGCGTCCCAGAGAGTTTAGATCTCTTGACGTCCCACCAGTCTTTTCTCAATGTGGCGATCCTGAAAAAGAAGAAAATAATACTTTGCTCACTTGGACATTTTGCTAGCTCAGAGCTTACCTTTCCAATTATTTATTAATAATTCGTAGTGGTTTTTGGGAGGATTACTAAGAAATGGATTAAAACACAAATCCCTTGGTATAGAACATCGCAGCTTCTCCGTAATCCTTTTGCCATGATGAGAATGAGCTTGCTGTTCTTACCCCTTTCTTTAGGTCCTCGCTTGTGATGTTTCTCCCAGGAGAAGTGGCCAGAAGACTGGCAGGGCTACGAGCCACCGTCCCATTTCACCCTCACTCTGTTCGTATCTTCTTTCCTCCCTAGGCCAAGGATTGTGCAGGCTCCAGACTACAGGGCACAGGCTCCTCTGGGCTTCCGCAGCTTACGTGTCCTTTCTATCCATGCCTGGGAAAAGGGCAGCCCTCATCTCACTGCTGCAGTAGGAACTACCAGAGTCACAGTTATTTCCCTATTTTTCCATCCTCTGTCACAAAAGGAGAAAAATCACCTCATACAGAGCCTTCTTTAGTCTTGTACAGTTCACAAAGAGAGGTCCATCAAGGATTGCTGCATATGCAGAAGCCACATCTGGCACAGAAAGTCTTGGAACTCAAAAGAGCTGGAGACAGGAGAAGCTTTGGGGTGGAAATATTAATTTAGATATTCAGGTTTAATTTTGTGTCGTCCCCTGGGCACTCGTTCAGGTTTATTTTTCGCGTCCTTCCCTGGGCACTCCTTTAGGTCACTGTTGGAGACGGGGATATTGAGATAGAGGAGTCTTTGGTCTTGGCCACTGGACCCATTTTTGTATCAGACTGTGTTCTGCTTCCTAACATGATAAATTCTAAACAGACGTGTTCAGAACATGCTTTCAACATTTCTTAGCAAGACAATGTAACACCGGGAATTTTAGAGGAACAACACTACAGCTTCCTTTTCTCCGCAATACTGTCTTGAGACTACTTATTTCTGCCTATTAGCACCAAGAAATCTATTTTATTTTCCTTATTAACAAAGAAACGTAGGTCAGATCAGCCAGTTTTGGAGGAGAAGCCTATATCCTGCTCGGTTAAAGCTGTCTTTTCCTAATGCAGACTGTAAAATATTCATTTCTTAATAGCAGATTCAGCTCTCTTCAAACCCAATATAGTGTTATGCAGATGAGTTCCCTTTTTTTGCAGACACTGTGGAAAGGAGTTCCAATGCTATACGGTAAAAACTTCAGAATGTTTGAAATATGAGAATATTATAATTGTAGTTTAATATGCTAATAGGAACTGGGAAGAATTGAAGTAATTTGCCCATATATTACTGAACCCTCTGTGGCAGGGTAATATGGGAGTTTGGACATCATTATTAATTGGAAACATTGCCTAGAATTTATTGGACATAACCATTAAGTGGAAACATTGCTTGAGGTTGAGAGTGGTAAACTCCCAAAACTGGGTTTACTTTCACAAATTGTTTCTTAAAAACCATTTCAATCACCAGCAAATGCATCTGACAAAACCGTTAATCAAAAGCACAGCTTTTATTTGGTCGTTTGAATCTTTCAAGGTGAAAGAGATGGAAATTAGACTCAAAGCATCACTACTAACTGCTGAAACTCACTGTACGTACTCACCCATTGTTAGGTACACATTTAGACAAGAGGGAGATGTCCTTCACAACGATTTCGTCTATCCCTACCGCATTCTGTCCAGGGTCCATCACCATGAATCCAAGTGCCTCATCCCTCCACATCATTCCATCCAGAGCTTCTCGATTTATTAAGTGCTGGTGCTTTAATTTAAGGGATGTTTTTTAAATCAGTTTTGCTAAGCCAGTGCAAGACTCCGTAGGGATAATCTCATATTAGCTTAACCCAAACGTTTTATTTAGCTTCTGTTGATTGGGAAGAGGCTTAAGTAAAATGCAATTGGCCACACTTAAAATGGAATGTTTGCCTACAAAAAGGTAAGTGGTGGTTTTGCCAAACCAATGGAACTTTCCCTGTGCATAAGCAAATCCCAGCTTGTGAGCTACTCCTCTTAGCTCTGAGTTATTCCTCGATACCCATCTGCTTCTTCACCACATGCTAAATGAGTATCAGCAGCTCGGAGCCACAGGTGGTTTTCCCCCAGCCAACCACCTCCAGTCTTGCCCAACTCCAAATCTGTCACCTCTTGCCACAGCCACTTATTCCCCATCGACCACAGCCCCCAAATTCAGAGAATTTAAACACTGCAGGGGCATGGGCAGCACATTTTTCTGTCCTCCTGTATAACATCTCTTTGTTTGCACCCTCTTACCCACCAGCTGAGCCCAGTCATTTCATCTCCAGCCTCACTCCATCCTGGATGGTCAGTCAAGTGGGTCCTGTCCTGCTCCTCTTGATACCCTCTGCGGAGCAGGCTGTGTCCAGACCATCATGACAGAAGACCTTCAGAGCAAAAGCATCATTCTGCAAATACTTAGCTCAACTCTACCTTCAGTTTGGGGTAATAATCCTAGGAAGCCACAGACAGGCAGAAAATTATGTTCTTCCCTCTCCTCCCCGCTTACTTTGAGATTCACTGTTAAGCAAATCATCCTCAACTCCAGAGCAGGAGATGGGAAAATAAATACCCTTAACACCATATTATATCTACACCAGTATAGTCCTAAATAAATTCCCCAATACCATGAAAGAACTGAAATAAAGGGACAGAAACAAATACATCTGTAATACATGAATTGAAGATGCAAATATAAGATTGCCAGAATTTTATGAAAGGAAGCCTTTGGGATTTTGCCCTTTGACTACTTCTAGGAAGCAATGTCTAGCAGCAGCTACACCAGCACACCAGCTTGCTTTGAAAAGCCTGCCTTGCCTGGTGTTTTTTTCTGAGCCGTCGTTGCCTTTACTCACTAGATGATGGCACGTTGCAGGGAATCACGGGCTCAGCGCAGTATCGATCGAGTCAGTGCTGATACAGCAGAAATATCGAGGAAGCAAGCACAAAAACTGGGCTTGGGACCGCAGCCTGTGGTGCAGGCTCCCCGCCATGGCACGGGGGAAGGAGGGAAGGAGGGAAGCCGGGTGGATGCAGAAGAATTTGATGCTGTTCTCCCTTTTTTCCACAGCAGCGGCACAGCAGCTATATTTTCCCCAGGCTTCCTAAATTCCACAGAGATTTCTGCTTCTTCCAAGCACATCACTATTTACAGCATCTCCTGCTGTTCTGCTCCTCATGGCATGGGAAGACGGTTCAGCCCCTACCATTTGGAACATGACAGGTTCATCATTCCCAGCTATTGGTTTTTTTCCACTTAAGAAAAAAGACAGAGAAGACCAAGTATCCATGGCTCAGAGCTGGTTCTAACCAATCCTCTTACCAGAAAATAGTTTGGACCCATGTAAAACTATAGAAATGTTCCATTCTGAGATCGAATTTAAAAGATTATTCGTGGCTTTGGGGTTTTACTCCTCCCCCCCAAGTCAGAGCAATTTAAATCAAAGTCAGGGATACATGAAGGGGTTTTTTTTATTATTTTGTAATCTTTGTTTTTTCCTTTTGTATTTTCAGTTGATTAATATTTTTAGGGTTTAGCCTTTTAATTCCTATTTAAGATTGCTTTATTATTTCAGAAAGTTTTAGGGAATCTCAGCTCCTCCAGGACTGAAAAATACATCTCTGCCAGCTCTGGCTCTAGGACCAAACCCTGATACATTTTCACTCGCAGTGACCCCACGAGAGTCTCGCTGCAGATAAGACACCGTGCACACCTGAATCTGAAGCACGTGAGCACGCCTGGAGAGGAGATGCTGCTGCCACAATCTCAGCACCCCTGAGACGGAGCTGGCAGGAGATGGAGAGCTTGGCAGATCGGAGTCACACAGGCACCTCGGTGAGGCTGCTGGTGACGCAGAATTAATTTGCTGTCTTCATACCCTCACCGCTTGACTCTGTGAGATGCAGAGCAGCCAAGGTTCACACCACCAGCTGTAGCAGACAGAAATACACACCAGTCCTACAACGGGACTACAGCCCAGGCAACGGGATAAAGGAGAGAGTGGGGACGCATCGCCACGGGCGTACAGAGGCATCTGGGTCCGCAGCTGGAAGTACTGAGACATCGAGTGATCAGGACAAACTGACCCAAGTTAGGGGTTTTGTAGAGCTCAGGCGTAGGGGATGGAGACGCGGCTCCCAGCCTGTCCCCTGTACACCCTGAACTGGTGAGCCCACACTGACCTGCAGTGATTCATTGCTGCCGATTGGCATTATCAGTGTCATTTCTGCGTCACGCTTATAGTGACATGCAGACCTTCGTCAGTAAAGGACTTCTAGAGGAAATAACCCATTTCTGAAGTCCCAGTCTTTCCTGGTAATTCCCAAAGCATGGAACAAAATTAATCAAGATTATAGGAACTTCTCCTCTCCCCCAGCCCGAGACGGACCAGCCCAAGGAGAGGACGGAGCAGAGTCCTGGCTGGTGAAGGAGCCCTCCGGAAGGGAAGATTACCACCCTACCTTTCAGGGCTTTCTCAATTAGCAACCTCTTGGGTCATGAGAGAAAAGGGAAAAGATCCAGACACAATTTAGATTTATGTTCATTTAGTCAAAGCATGTGGCTACATGACTCAGGGCGGAAAACTAATACACAGGTATGTACTGTGAGTGGCGAAGAAGAGAAAGTCAACATACAAACAGACCCAATGCTTCTGTCGTCACAGCAGATCTCGCTTTTTTTTCTTTTCCCCCCTTTGCTTTTTTTCTTTTTCTTTTTTTTTTTTTAAATAAAAGTTGGATTATCTCCGCACTACAAGGGAGAAATATTTACCGCTTAATCATACACAGGTTCCTCCTTATTCACAGGAACCATAACAAAGACTATCTGCATTTCTCCTCTTGCCCAAGGATGCAAGATACTTTCCTGAATTACAGTTCTGTCTCTGGAAACATAGATAGTTTTCCTGCACCTTTCAGGCAGCTTTTCTTTACAATCAGTGTTCAAAAAGAGAATGTCATAGCCAAAATTACAGACACTCAGGAGGGAGGAAATAAAACACATGAGAAAGCCTGAAATCCAGGACTGGCTCAGGAAAAAGAGACATGACAGTAAGCTCCCAAAAATGAGCATTACCTTCTTGTCCCTGGGTGTGTACATAAAGAGACCAAATAATATTTTTTAATAAGCCACCAGGAATCACCACAGGTAAATGTATGACACAGCCTGAGACCGCATGGATATCTGGGTAACAATCTACATTTTTCTGCTACCCAAGTTAGTGTCCAGCTAGAGATGGAGAAACACAACAGGGACTTCGCAAAGAAAAAAATAAGTCACTCGTTTGACTTGAGTCTTTGGGATTTTGTTTTTAAATGTTGCAGCACTCATATGCTGTTCTCATCCCTACGTAGCACACAGAGACTCTCCCATGCCTAAGCGTGCAACTCCCTCCTCCTCTCCTGCTTCATATCACCGGAATGCCTATGATAATTTAATGAGAAATTGAATCAACCCAAATTATACTGAGAATTTTTCCCCACCGTTCTGACAGTCCTATTGCTTATACACAAGTCATTCCAAGTATGCTCATAAACGGAGCTGCAGTGCCTTTCTCGCATATCAGCTGTCTGATGAAGATATTGCTTCTTGTCCCTCAGGACCCTGATTGGCAGTTTCTTTCAACTTGAAGAGCTGCAGAAGACGTCTGGGAGCTCACAGGATCAAAATTTGGTCTCAGTGTGTAATATATGATGGGAGCTGCAACTTCCACAAGTTTGACTTAAATCACTCTTTCTCCCCTGCTTTGCCCACACTGTCTTTAATGTATATGCAGTGGGACCAGAAATGACCACTGACCATGACAATGACACCGGCAGCTCCCTCTTCTCTTCCCAGTGTTCTCCCAAAAGCGAGAAGACATTTGCAGTCACTGAAGAAAGGTACGATGTTTTTTTAAGACTACGGGGAAAAAAAAAAAAACCAACTAGAAGAAAACCCTGAAAATTAGGAAAACCAAAACCACTTGAGTGTGAAGAACGAAGACTGAAGAGGAGTTTCCAATTTGACCCTGCTGCTGTGATTGTCCCTTCCTTTCTTTCCATGCCAGCAATGGTCAGTGCTTGCACAGGTTGAGGTGAACTACAGTCTCCTCCTGGCCTGCGGGAAGCCTCCTTGCGTTGGGATTTGCTCCCAGGACAGGCAGCTTTCCCTTTCCCTTCAGGTGTTTCGTCCATTGCGTGCATCCCTCTGTCTCCCTGACTGTCCTCCCAGGTGCTCACCAGACACACCAGGAGGATCTCCAAAGCCCAACACACTCAGGGATGCTCGGGGAAGATGTGTTTCTCCCCTATTTTCCTTTTCAGGCAGCAGCAGCCATGGCCAAGGAGCAACAGTCAGGATGGGACAAACATGCAGCCTCTTCTCTAGTGCACGTCCTTTTCAACTGGGAACAAACTGGTTCAACTGGGTGATGGACAGCTCCCCTTCTTAGAATCACAGAGTAGTTTGGGTGGGAAGGGACCTTTCAAGGCTATCTAGTCCAACCCCCTGCCATGAGCAGGGACATCCCCAACTAGATCAGGTTGCCCAGAGCCCCGTCCAGCCTGACCTGGAATGTTTCCAGGGACGGGGCATCTCGCACCTCTCTGGGCAACCTGTGCCAGGGCCTCACCACCCTCAGTGTGAAAAACTTCTTCCTTCTGTCTAGTCTGAATCTCTTCTGCCACGACAAAGCCATGAATGAACTCTGCTTCCTCCACACTTGTTTCCACAGTACATTTTGCAGCTCCTCAACACCTGGCTAGGCAGTGAGTGGCAGCTAATCCTAGACCCAGGTCATTTTCTGTCCCCTTATAACACCCCACATCTCTCCTTTGGTCCCCTGGCTCCTCCTCTCCATCCTGGTGTGGCACCTTATACACAGGCTCTGGTCGTTCTGGATGTTTCTGCACAGCCCCCTCAGGTGATGGGAACAGGACCCTCAGAAGGGCCATTAGCCCATAATTTAATCCATACCCATAACATTTCTAGACACCTTCTATCCCTCAGCAAAGACCTGCCTCCCTGGAGCAGACTTCCTTTGTAAAAACGGTATGTTCTGTGTCTCCAAAATAACAATTTCTCTTTCGTTACAGGGGGAAGAAAGAACAAGCTGATCAAGCCGATTCTTTTCAAAGGATTTTTTTTTCCTTTGTTTTTGTGGTGATGCTACCATGAAAATCTCCTGGTTCCACTCAACAAGATGCAAGAAAAGCAAGTGCAATTGAATTTGCTTACTTTCACACTTAGAGTAAGACTCTACTCTGGAGTCAGCAAGTTCTTGCAGCGAAGATCACTTGGCCTGAATATATTTAAAGACCAGTGCAAAAAAAGAATATTTTGGATTGTTCTAACTACATAGTGTCCTCCAAGGAAAGAAAGCCCTTCCCATTAAATACTATTACTTAAGAAAGAAATTAAAAGGTGGAAAGTAACAAAAAATGGCAAATGTTTTTAAGATGTTATAACCTCTACCTTGCCCTCAGACAATGTGACAAACCACACAAAATCCAGAGGATACCAGGAAAGTTAAAAGCAGTCTTAGTCCACGGCCAGCACTCTTATCAGCACCCAGAAAAAGAAAACGGGCATCGCTTCACTCTTGACAGCATCTGGGACAGCCCAGCAAGCTGCTCCTCTTTTGTGGAAGAGCAGAGGGAAAACCTGTTGTCCTCTGGAGCCAGGAGCTCATAGCACGTTTTGCGGCTCCCTGCAGAGCTCTTTCTCCTCTCGGTCTCTCCCTAAAGGAGTCAGGGCAGGTCAGAGGTGCTGCCTTCAGCCCTCTGCTCACCCCACCCCAGACATTAGCAAGCCTGATAGAGCACGGCGCCATAGGGAAACAGTGCTGGAGGGGACTTGGAGAAACCCCTTCCCTGTAATCCATGCCCGTCCTGCCAGACGTTTGTCCAACTTGCTCCTCAAGACCTCCAGAAATGGAGACTACTCATCTCCATAGATGATCCAGTCCGACACTTCAACCCCTTTTTCCACTAGATTTGGGTTTTCCTAGCGTCTAAGGTGCATCTCTCCTGTACACCAAGTTCAGCATCTCTCTCTAGAGAAGAAGGTCACTCCTCCTCACACGCAAAGGAGCCACTGCAGGAAAATGAGGGATGACTTAAACATTTGATTGCAGGTTTGCAGACCGGGAGGGTGAGAATGGGAGGGTCTGGCCACCCTGCCCTTTCCACATGGGTGAAGAAGCATCAGCTGTGCTCTGTCTGGAGAGGCATTGAAACACCCCGAGAATCTCTGCGTTGTGGGAGACCTAGGATATATTTGCAGATCGGGATTTCTGTACCTTGAAACGACGTGTTGGGATTTTGAAACTGGAAGGGAACTGAGAGGGTGTAGAAGAGGTTGGTGATGGGTGTGCACAGGGATTTCCACTTCTCCCCCCCAAGCTCAGTCCTTGCTGAGGAGCCAGCAGGCACGCAGGGGCTCCCAGCTATCCAGCGTCCCACCATGTCACTGCCATGGTCACGGCACCAAGGCAATAACTCAGCCGAAGGGGAGGTTCTGGTCATTCCTTCCTGGACACTCTCCCCAAGCTAAAACCAGAGATTCCCTCAATCTGGAACCAGACGTTAGGAAATACAGTTTCTCCTGAGGAGAAAAGCTCTCCCCCGTGATGACCTGCGGAGCTGCCTCGCTGCACCCCAAGTCCAGCCCGCCCTACAATGAAAGCATAGAGCTCAGCTGCTCACGTGTGCTGTCCCACAGGGGAATTTCTGCCGTCTTCAGCAGTTCCCCCGTGGCAGACCTCGTCGGAAAAAGCACTTTGTGCGTTGGCTATGCGATGTTTCAGTTCAATGGCACATTTGTTTCAAAAACCCTGACTTTGACTGCCTGTAAATTGTTCTGCTGACACTTCCCTCGTTCTGCTCCTAACAGCGTCCATCTTTCAAATGGGGAATGGCCAAAATAGGGGGCGGGGAATATCAAAAAGCAAACCTTCAATCTCATCTAAGCCAAAAAACACAAGCTGCTGACAGAGGCAATTGTTCAAAAGGGATTGAATCCCAAGTTTCCAGACAAACTCCACATGCAAATACAAGGTGTAAAAAGCCCTGAGCAAACACGCAACACCTCCACCGCGTCTGCAATTGCAAAGACATTTGAACCACTTGTAGCAAAGCCTGCCCTTTGCCTCAGCCCCTGGCAGCGGGGAGCCTCCACCTCCGACCCAGGCGTGCACGGAGCTCTCTCCTTGACAGCTCTGCGGGTATGTTCAGTGTCTAAAGTCAAATTTCCCTGCTCCCAGCACTATAAAGGTTAAACCCCAGGCCAAACGTCTTACTTTCTAAATACATTTCACTCGAGTTAGTAACCTTTCACAACAAATAAGGCAACAAAGGGTTCAACCGTCAGTCATGTCATGGGCTGTTAGAAAATGTGTCAATACAGGGGAATGAACGAGCAGGTGAGTCTGTTGTAATACAGCACTCGGGAGGGGAAATGTCCTGGGGTTGAAAGGACGCATAGAAAACGGTTAGCGACCACAATATTCCAGCAAGGAAATCTCTTATTGTCAACTACAGCTTTCCAAATTACAAAGCAAAGACGCAGGTCAGCTGCACATGAACTGCCCTAATTTAGCTGACTGCAATAAATAACTACAATAAATAAACCTCCGGGCAGCTGAGGATGGTCGCCATCGTCTGTCACTCAAGTGCACCTCATCTGCCATCGCGAGCACAGGTTGCAGGTGCACTTATGGCTCTGGTACTCACCAGATGCTGTACTTTCTTCCTCCTCCCTGGCTACCAAGGTCTTGGATACAGCCTGGCTTAGCTGTCCTTCTTAGCTAGACAACCAACCATTCCTTTTTTCGAGATACAGCAGGTTTTCAATGATTTGGATTGGAATCTCAGATAACCATCTCCAGAAAAGAAACGGTTAACTACTTGGTGGAGGAGAGCATGTCCTCCACTGTTAGACTTGACATCAGGAAGCATTTCTTTACCGAGAGGGTGGTCAAACACTGGAACAGGCTTCCTAGAGAGGTAATCAATGCCCCAAGCCTGTCAGTGCTTAAGAGGCATGTGGACAGTACCCTTAACAACATGCCTTAACTTTTGATCAGCCCTGAAGTGGTCAGGCAGTTGGACTAGATGATCATTGTAGGTCCCTTCCAACTGCAACACTCTATTCTATTCTATTCTATTCTATTCTATTCTATTCTATTCTATTCTATACTATCTCCTCCACACCCCACTGGAAGGAAAAGCCTTCACAAAGTAGACATTAAGAGATACAACTAACATTAAGGAACCACCAATAATATCAGAAACCCATAAAGTGTCTCTGGATACCTCTACCTTTCCAGTAGACAGGGAATCTGTATGAACAGTTGGACTGGAAAACAACATGGGTTTTCCCAACAGATTCGCGGTATCTCATGATATTTAAACAGAAATATATTGCTTGCTCCACTTTTTTTCACATTACAGGAGCATTAGCCATGCCACGAAGGACTCTGGAAAATTAAACACAGAAAGCTTCCAGAATTACACAGAATCCTAACGCCCAGGCCAGCACTTTGTCTGTCTGCAGATGAAACAAAAAGAGGCTGTGAAGATCAAATAGCTGCCTGCAGAGCCTGGTACGAATTCCAGCCTTTTTGCTAGTACAGTCCCATGAGAACAAGAAGCTAAAGAGGAAACATTTTAAGCATAGAGTCTGGCAAGGAAGGACAGAGAAAAATGCTTTTGTTTGGAGCCTCACCCACTTATTTCACTGCACAAGACCACAAAGCATATCTCTGTAGGACACTAGGTAGAGTTGTGGAGGGATATTCAAGCTGTCTCTGTTAAGTTAGCTTGGATATTGGAAGCAACATTGCCAGGTTACCATGGCATTCCTCCCAGACTAATATTCACTGTTTCTCAGCAAGGCTACGTGACACAAACAAAATGCCACCTCAACATGGTGGAAATTCCCCAAGTACCAGCTAATGCAGAATGAGCTCAGGTCTGGCTACTCAGTTCTGCATTGTACAAACACTCTTCATGGGATGACTCCAAAGGGATACTAGCAGGTACCAACACTGTATCTGAGAAGATCAGCCCCAACCTTGCCTCTGCCCTGCAAACCTTCCCAGGCAGCTGCAGCAGGTTCCCATCATCAAATCCAAACACCCATTTCCAGGATTAACGCAGGAAACAGATCCCTCTGGTCATGTCTCTGTAGGTGACCCATGCCCATCTCAAAGCTCAGACCTCCAGAGCAGAGAAGAGGAATGGGAATTCTGGCTGCTCTAGCTTTTTTGGGGAGTAGATAAACTCTTATTTGGGTTCGTTCAGAAGAGAAACACCTTGAACGCCACATTACAGACCTTGCTCAGTGTGTGGCCAGGTCCTCAGCTCTGTTCCAGCTGCTCCACATCACTCCAGAATGTGCTTAAATACGCTTTGAGGATTCCCCCTTTGCAAGGGTTTGGAAGTGAAGGTAGATTGTGGAGTTTTCAAGATGAGTATTATCTCCTGCTGTTTGGGAAGGCTGCTGGGACCTCCCAAATGGGCCTTTTTCCATCCCTACTTATTGGATACTGTCGGAGAAACAGCCTCCCTCTCCCTCTAGGACCCATCCTGCTTGTGGGCTCAGGAGAGTACAGAAGCCTTTCTCTGCCCATTAATCACCTGTTACTCTGTCACTTGGCCGTATATCTACTATATTCCTTCATGATTTAGTCAACCTGTCTGTATAGCTGCGATGAAACTTGGTTGTCGTGAACTCCCTACGCGTCCAGCCTTATGTTCATGAATTGTACTGTATTCCTGGAGTACAAAAGGAGGGTAATGCTGCTTCGGTTTTGCTTTTCAAAAAGCATTCCAGTCACTAAAGCTCATCAGCTGAGCAATCCTGGCCGTAGCAGAAGAGCAGGATGGCTGCACCTGAGGCAAGGCAAGCTTGCTGTGTCTGAATTGCATGCGGGTGGTCATTACCAAGGAGATCATCTCACAGCAGAGCTGCTCACGTGAGGGTAGGCTTTGAGGACGCACCAGAGAGGAGCAGATGCTACAAATGGGTAAACCTGCTCTGAACGTATCAGAAGCACCATAAAGAGGTGATGGAGGAGTGTCCTCTCAGAAATGGGACCTAAAACCTCTCAAGGCAATACTCAAGCATAGTGTAACATGTCACTCCCTCCCTGAAACAGGCACCTACAAACGCCAAGGCCTGCCAGCAAGATGGGACCTGTTCCAATTCTGCAACACATTGTGCATGGCAAGAAGAGCTGCAGGATAGTCAGGGTATAGTATCTAAAAGAAGTATTTTGCCTTTTATATTTGCCCTCGCCCTATGCTCTTGAGATATCAAAAGTGGTGCATGCAGACAAAGAAAATACTCTCAGCAGCAGAACATTTCAGAAAACATTAAAAGTAGCCACAGTTTCAGTAGAAGAAAGGATGTCTTGCTGTTTCTGAAAGACAGTGAATACTTGAACACGAACTACAAAGCCGATTCATAAAAACAGTGTTACATCGAAAAATAACAAGAGTCAGCATACGGAGAGCTGCACCACCCACGGCAGCTTAAGTTAAAGCCCTGAGAAAAACAAGACTCACTCTTCCATATCCGTGTGAAAGTCTCAGCATTAGCAAAGATGCAAGAAGTGAAATGCAGGCGCCAAAGGGAAGGAACTACAGGTAGCAGCTGACAGCGCAGGTAGTGTGCCTTCACCCACCAGGATTCAGCAAACACGGAGACAGCGCAAGGTCTGCAGTGCGCTGGGCCACCAGCACAAGGCAGATCACACAAAACCCCAGACAAGAGGAAAGCACGGGTATAAAAACAAGTGCTGTTATCCTGCCTGCCCAGTGGCGGTACACAGCAAACGTCTGCGGAAGCACATGAGCAGCAAACGTTACCTGTGCCAGAAAAACAGCAGTCAGAATCAACACTGACATCTTCTGACACACAGGCAGCATCCCGGGCAGCAGAGAGCCGACGTGCAAGGATGGCATCGGGTGCTGGCACAGTACCGAGACCCGTACAACAATTTCATGTCGGCACAGCATGCAGAGGTCAGCCAAGACAATGGGAAAGATGTGCTTTCCAACAGGTTATATGTCAGCAACCTCTGATCCAAGCAGATGGAGATTAATCAGTACGTTGCTGGCACTTCTATAACAACCTGCTCATGCCTCGGGCTGGAAGACAAGGACACATTTGTTTGAGGGCTTTGATAGGAGATTGGAGTGTTGTGTCTCAACTATCATCCATCAGCCTCGCTGCAGGACCTGTCCAGGTACACGAGCTTAGTCCGCAACTGTGCAAACTAAAGGCGCATCATTCTTTTTTTCATTGCAGACCGGGGAAAGGTGAATCCCTGGTGTTTACCACAGCTTGGGGGCACAGACGGGAGATGTACGTGTAATAGTTTGTTAAGCTGCAAAAACTTAATCTGATGTTTCAGTCCAGAGATACCAGTTAGTGAAAAGGGCTATAGGTACGTAACAGTACTCTCTGCTGAAAATAAGCAACTAGGATGTTACCCACCTGAAGTCCTCTGCAAATTTCTACTGAGGAAGAGAAACTTTATGCAAATTGCCTGTCTTCTTCCAGGGCCCCAAAATGGTAGAGTATTCAGCTAATAAACGCTGAGGGCATGGCAAAATAGGAGTCATCAGGAATGCCCAGGCTCAGGGAGTCAGTTAAAGAGCAACGTACAAATGCAGAAATTTTTTGCCTAGTTCTGAGCATCACTTACGCTGTTTGTGGGTGAAATATGTTTGACATAAATATCTGCAAAAACTGAGCACCATGCGTTTTAGTTACTGTATTCCCTCAACCACGAAAGCATTTGGGAAAGATAGGCTTAAATTCACTGCACCATGTTGTGCAAGGTTCTGCACTGGTCTTTGGGGTCTGAGCAGCTGAGTCAGGATATCTTCCTTCTGCGCTGAGGACAAAAAGCGTTAACTTAAGGAGCCAACAAAAAGGCCAAAGAAAAAGCTGTGAGCTCATTCCAGCGCCAGCATGATTAAAAGCCAGGAATCTACAAGTAATTTCTTGTGCCAGGTCCTTATTCAGGTTTGAGATGTAGTAATGGCACATACGTTCTCACGCTGGTCCCGGTCTCCCTCTGCAAACTGAATCCCTCCGATGAGCTATGCTGATCAAGAACTATTGTTTGTATCCAACAGCCTTGCAAACCGCGTCCTGGATGTCCATGGATACCACCATAGCACAGTAAAGCCTTCAAAAGTCAACCCAATTGCATCACTCTGCCCATGAATTAGAGAATATCAGAGAATTCACAGGCTCGGTATTTAGACGCCTTTTTGCAAAAATACTTTACCAGTGCAATAGTGACTTTAGCAACTCAACTCACCGTCAAGACTTACCCTGAGTTTTTAACCCAACGAATTCAGTTGCCAAGATCATTCGGGTTGTAATACAGAAACAAAACAAAACAGAACAAAAAAGCCAGTAGTCCTGTATTTGTCTTTCCCCCTGGTTTGCAGATCAAAAGAAACAACCCAGCCTTTGAAAACTGAGCACAGATTTGGCCTTTTGAAATCCATCACCTTGGCAACCCAAGTCACCACCCATGGACAACTGTAACGGCCAAATGCCTGCACCTCGGGATCTGCCGAGTCTGCTCGGCCACCCTTCATCAACAGTAAGCGCGATGGGCAGCTCCTTCAAAGGGCACTTGTGTCTCACAACACATCCACGTGCGGAGCCGCACGCACGTAGGCTCCTCGTTCCCAGAAGCGTAATTCAGTGAGTGGGATTTATTGCGAGATAAGCCATGCCCAGACCCACAGCTCCTGTTGCAGAGCTGCAGTGGGCGGTGTGTCTGTACGAGTTTCCAGGACCACGCTGGTGTTCTCCAGCTTCTCAGAGCACAGGGAGGAGATCCTGCATCTCTCTTTGTTCTTCAGAGAATCATAGAATCACAGAATTGTTCTGGTTGGAAGAGACCTCCAAGATCATCGGGTACAACCGTTAACCTATCACTACCAAGTCCCCCACTAAATCGTATCCCTTAGGGCCTTGTCTAAACGTCTTTTGAATACCTCCAGGGATGGTGACTCCACCACCTCCCTGGGCAGCCTGTTCCAATGCCCGACAGCCCTTTCAGTGAAGAAGTTTTTACGAATGTCCAATCTGAACCTCCCCTGGCGCAACTTGAGGCCATTTCCTCTTGTTCTGTCATCTGTTACTAGGGAGAAGAGACCAACCCCCGTCTCTCTACAACCTCCTTTCAGGTAGTTGTAGAGAGCAATAAGGTCTCCCCTCAGCCTCCTTTTCTCCAGACTAAACATCCCCAGTTCCCTCAGCCGCTCCTCATAGGACTTGTGTTCCAGAAGAAGCTCTAAAGCAAAAAGTCTGCCTGCTGATGAGCTGGAAATGCACCCCCAAAACCTCTGGAATGATGAAAAGGAATAAAGCCTAAACCAGGAGGAACAACCAGAACGTGGAACATTGTGATGTATGTGCTCTCCTTTTATGCAACAGACTTTACTGGGGCTTTTTCCTGGCTGAGGCTGATCTAGATAACACAGGTGTGATTGCTGAGTCCTGTGGCTTCTTTCTGTGCTGTGCGTAATCAGTGTCTCATTTCATACATAAGTTAGAGATTTTTCTCCAGGTAGACCATTTTCCTCAAAACAATCAAGGCAAGTAGAGACACCTTGGTTTGCTCTTTGCGCAAGGATCTCCTGTACCTAGGAGAGTTCATTTTAAAAGTTCGCAGTCCTTTTAAATCTTATAAACTAGTTAAGTCTCTTCAGTACAGAAGTTGTATTTTCTATGAAAATCATCAGCATTACAAAGAAATGCACGTGTACACAGAGACGACCCAAAACAGACAAAGAAAAATCCTTGAAATAGGCATTGGCTAAAATCACTCGTATTGGCTAAAGTCACGCTCTGTCGAGGCTTGTGGTTCATCAACCAAATTGAATGGTCACGTTACCACTTATTCTGCTGCTTCTTCCCTGCCAGGTGTCCGCAGGGCCCCATCCATCAAGATGATATCACCTCCAGAACAAAATAAGTCAGCGCTGGCTGCCAGTGTATGACTACACATGGCATCAAGGGCCCTTGTCCTTCCCTCCTGTCCTTCTCCATCCTGAAACGTCCAGGCCAGCAGCTGCTACAGAACACGGACGCAGCCTGAGCTCTTTGTGCACCAGCCAAAGCCACCACCAGCATCCTGCTGCTCAAGAAAATGGGAAGTCTGAGGACTGACTGAAGGTGGAGAAAGCAGGAAAGGCGGTTTTCCACCCAGCTAGTGGACACATCTGGAAGGAGCAGCATGTTGCCTCTCCCAGGTCATACCAAAGTTTGCTTCGGGAACAAGTGAGAGAAAACACCAAATTCTCCAATTATAACAGCAAAACTACAGACAAACATATTGGATAGTTGGTTGTCACGTCCATGTGTCTGAAACATAATAGTTGGAATACCAAGAACCCTCCTGTCCTCAGCGTTGCATGGACAGAAAACCCAGCAGAGCACAGCCACGGCTGCTCGGTGCGTATCACCTCAATCTAAAGCTGCAAACACGAACGTCAGATGAAGGCTGCAAGGCAACAGAGATGCTTATCACAAGGCAGGCAGAGGCCCGAGCACGCTGCTGTAACCTGCGAGGGAGGTGTTTCTGCAGGCAGCACAGCAAAGACAACTTGCACACCTATTTGCAAACAGCAACAGGAAGGAGAAAGCATGACGGGGCGTGTGTTAGAATACACAAGTTTGGAGGAGAAAGATAGGATTGTTTCACAGATCTTGGCCCTGAGAACACTCTATAAAGCAAGTTTTCTGTCACTGCTCAAAAGAGAGATTTTAGCTGTGAACCGGGAACCTCTCAGCAGTGCAAAGCAGTGAGCAAAGCGGTGCTTGACTCTGCAGCGAGCATGCGGGGGATTCACCCTTTGCTTTGAAGTGCAACCAGCCTGACCAGTGCTCCTGCCTGAGCCTCAGGCATCAGCTGGGAGCCACGGATCTTAGCCCTGGAGCCTTGAAGCTGAACGGTTTGAAGAGCAGTAACATTTCTTGAACGGCATGGTAGCCAAGCCCTGGGGAGAAATGGGCTGGATGATGGGTGGTCAATACCAGCCCCCTACCCACGCTACCACAGGGCTGTGCCCAGTGGTGCCCCTCCACATCGCCAGATCCCATGGGGGGACCCTGCTGTCTATGAGGTACAGTGGTGGCCCCAGCAGCATCAGCCGCGTGGTTGCATCTCCACCCACTTCCTCCCAGGTAGACTCGGAGATGCAGCATCACCTGGTTCAGCTCTTAGGATGCGCTTTCATAGAATCATAGAATCGTTTTTGTTAGAAGAGACCTCCAAGATCATCGAGTCCAACCGTTAACCCAGCACTGCCAAGGCCACCACTAACCCATGTCCCCGAGCGCCACATCTACACGTCTTTTCAGTCCCTCCAGGGATGGGGACTCCACCACTGCCCTGGGCAGCCTGTGCCAGGGCCTGACAGCCCTTTCGGGGAAGAAATGTTCCCAATATCCAACCTAAACCTCCCCTGGCGCAACTTGAGGCCGTTTCTTCTTGTCCTGCTTTGCTTCCCCATGGCCAACGTCTGGCCTGTCAGCCACCAGTTGGGGTGAAGCTCATTCTCCTCCAAAGAACTTCTGCTTGATAACGACCATCCTTTTCCTTGCCCAGCTGAACTACCTGCATCTCCACAGAGCTTCTGAGCACCCACAGTACCATTTCACAGGCCGTTTTTCAGATATAATACAACAGTCAATAACCTTCTAACGAGACAGCGAACAGTTCCTGAGGAAAGTTCCCTGGACCAGAGATGAAATATAATTTTTTGACAGATCATTGCCACTCAGGTCTATGAACCAGCAATCAAAGCAAACTCCTATTTAAAAGCCAACTGAACGTTCATGAATAATATTTCTGGCTGTTCATTACCTTCTTCTCCGAGACCTCTCTCGGAGCACTTTTCTGCCAGAAGTGAAAGCAACTCTAATTTTTAACCATGCAGTTTCAAATCACTGTTGATACTCATTTTAATTTAATTAAGTTTTGGGGGGTTTGTGTTGGGTTTTTTTTAACAAATGCAGTCCCTCAGCCCCAAAGGGCACAGTGTTGTGTGCAAACGTTTGTAGGTAATCCGAGCTGAACTTCAGCTGTGTTCTGCTCATTTTCAAGCCTTTCAAAGATCAAAGGATTATTCTTAACCAGGAGCTTTGTCATTATTAAAACAGCATTAATGGCTAAAGTTGGCTGTTTCCAAATGGTTGGGTTTATATCATGGCTCTATAATATCCTCATTGGAGGCAGCAGATGACTCAGAAAGCAGATGAGTCTCAGAGAGAAACTTGGTAAGCTTAAAATCTATCTAGATGGGCAGGACAAACGGAACTAGGTGCCAAACCCCATGAACAGGCATTGACTGCTCTACCCAAACTTGCAGTGAGAAGCCGCGGAGTACAACGAGGGAGGAATGACAGCACTCCCTACAGCAACCCTCATCCCAAGTTTTGCTGGTGTCTGATGAGCCAGCCACCCTAACCCCAACGGCAATAAACCTGCCGCTGCCTTTGCTTATTTGCACAGGACTGGACTCAAAAAAATTCAGAAGATGGAGGAGTATCTGTAACCACAGCTCTGCTCCTCTGGCACCATTCCTGAGGGTAGATTTGAATTGCCAGAAGTAGTTTTCTGCTGAAATAACATCACGTCCTCCCCTCGTCTACAAAAGCTATCGCTTACCAGCGTAGCTGGGTCTGCGCCCAGGCTCCTCCTGCAGCAGCCACGAGTTGTCTATTCACATCACACACCGACACTCGTCATGCAGAAATGTATAATATCGACCTAGTCTTCCTCGAGTACCTTCATCATTGTACGCTTTGCATGGTGCTTGAGAGTACGCGATTTGGGAGCCAAGCCTTCAGCTGGCAGAAACCAGCGTCTCTGATGAGCAAGGGCTCTGCCCTGGGCTCTGCCCAGACTCCCGCGGGCCCAGAAGTCATCACTCAGGACAGCAAGAGTAGGAACGGGCGCGGGATCTGAATAACCATGTGTCTGCGCTTCTCGTCTCTCAGCCTAGTCCTTTTTCAAGCATCCTTTTAATCCCTATCTCCCTAAATTTTGGTTTTTTCACACTGTGATAGATTCTCTTCTCTTCTTTCTCACAGACTTGGGAGAAACTCGGGATTCTTTTACTCTTTAGCTACCTTTTACTTTTTTCAGGGAGCGGTGGAAGCTGCCTTGCACCTTTTGGCTGAGAGCTGTAACTGGATGTCAGCAGCGAGAAGACCTGTTTAATAAATACCAGGAAAGTTTTTAATTCCATGTCCCAATAGGCCCTGATATCCCATTTCTGTGGCATAGCTGTGTTTTGCCTGCCCTGACACATTCCATCTTCCCCTTTGGTCTCTGTGTTATATACCTATTTATCATCAAGTCACATATTTATTTCCCATTCAAACATTGCCAGGGAACTGGGGTGGAGTTCTGACAGGGAATTTGCTGCCGCGTATGATATAGGAGACTGTCTTGAGGGAGCGATCAAGGATATCAGTCTGGTATTTTAATCCGGGTACAGTCATTCCATCTCTTCTTTTAACAAAGCTACCCTAGAAATCAGAAATATCTCAGATTTCTCTCTTCTTTTTTTTCTTTTCTCCAGCCAAAAGCCGAAGCTTTGCAGAAAACATTTCCCTTCCCTTTTAATTTAATATTTATAAAATCTTATGTCAGCTCATTTCAAAAATCATAGGCTGAGATAAGAGGAAATAACAGCATCCCTTTTGCAGCCAGTTCTTGTTCATGGTGCTGTGAGCTACATATATCCTGCAAGATGATGAAGAAAATAAACAGATGTATCAGCTCCCTGCAAGCTGAGTATCGACCACACAAAAGAAAAATGAAACCTTCTTCTGAGATTTATTTGGGATATAATCACAGATCTCAGGAAAATAGGTATATAAAAGGCTACGTTCATCCCTGTTGACTCTGTGCGATTACGGGAAGGATACAAAGGTTTCCTACACAAGCAGTATAGCCGTGCATTTATTAAACCCAATGTCCCATTAAGGATTATGTGTCAGCCATTCAAGGAGGCAACAGCAGCATCCTCTATCTTGTCTCATGGCAAAAAAAAGGGTCGGGGAGTACGAGGTTAGCCTCAGTTTACAGGGTGCAAGGCATCAGTCCGTGATGATGAAGTGAGATGCTCAGCTGACTCATATGTATTGGCCAATGCAATTCCCTCTCGGAAAGTGCCCGGGAGCCCACGTAATCCATCCTGCCTGAGGCATTGTGTCAAAACCATGAAAGAGCTTGTGAAGCATCACGAGGAATTCTTATTAAATTGTCAAGGATCTTTGTGCCGGAGTCAGACTTCCCATATTTTATGGTTGACATCGCCTTTTTTACATGCAGCAGAGGGGGACTGCACTGTAAACCAAGGCAGTCGTGAAGATATGACAGATCTCTGCTGCTACAGCTTTTAGTCTTCGCAGGGAGAGCTGCTGGTTTCCCGTCCATCTTCCTCGATCCTTCATAGCTAAAGATACAGACAAGGGTAAGTAACTGGATGAACTGGACTGACCTCCCAAATAACAAGGGCCAACTCTTCAACACAGTCCAGGAGCACAGGAGCAGGGGGGCCAGGCCCACAGCTTCGGGGGGAGAGGAAGACTGTCCTGCTCAGCTTCTTACGCTGTCTGAAAACTGAGTGTCTGAGCCAAACGTGTCGCCTAAGCTGTCTCTGCCGTCAGGGGAGGAAAGAGAAGATCTGCAGTGAGCCATGCTTTATTCAGTCTATGTTTGATACCTACCTAATGAATCACCCTTTGGAAAGGGCTGTTACCCTCTCCTGACTAGAGAGGGGTTTAGACAGGCAGCTTAGACTAGACACCCAATTTCTGCATGTCTGCAGTGAGCTGAGATGAATTCCCCGCTTTGTGCCCATTCCCGGGTGAGCAGCACATGAAGAACAGGGTATTTCAGCAAAAATTCCCTCCCCCTCTCACTTCCAATGACAAAGTATTCTACTTTTTTGCCCCCCTTCAGTTACCTATATCTCACGCTGTAGACATCGAGCAGGCAAAGCAGTAATTTGTCTCCTGGCCAGGAAATTTTGAGCTGGAAAATCACGGAATAGCTGAAGTAGGAAGAGTCATTCACGCTGTTGATGCAAGAGTATCTAACCACTGAAAGACCTTATGAAGGAGAGCGCTGAACTCTCCCGCTCTCCCAGTCTTGGTGATAGACTGCTTTTCAAAAATAACAGTTCTATTTTAATCAAAAGCTATTGGGCTCCATGCAGGTATCATTGCTAACAGTAGATGGGCAGTGAACAGACGATGCCAGGTTAGACGTTCACATGATGAAACGCTATCGTGTTTCCCATTCCAGTCCGGGAGGGTTTGTATTGTTTAAGATGCATCTTTAGGATGCTGCCTTAATCCCAATCCCCTATTTTTGCCTTGTTAAGACTCATACCTTGGCATTTTAAGAAAGAAATACTGCCTGGGGGAGTGAGTTTAGATTTAAGAAAAGAGTGGCTCATGGTCTCAAAAATTTTTCTTACAGAGGAAAATTTAAGCAGATTAATACGGTGTTGTTTAGGATGCATATGTATTGATTTGGTTATGGCCTACAAGCACCTCAAATTTAAAGAACTACAATAGAAAAATGGTTAGTTTTGCTTTAAAAGACATCCTGAAATCTAGCAATGGGTGACTACGCACAAATAAATTCAAACTACAAATAAGATACGCACTGTTAGCAGGGAGGTTAATCAAACACTTACAAAGGTCAGTTTATATCTAGATTGGTTCATTTTCTTGCAGATCTGGTCTAGCACAGCTCTCCGTGCCGAAACCCCCGCCTGACATCCAAGCCCCGTGGAGGCCAGCCCGGCCAGCCCCCTCTGCCGCGGGTCGTCGGGGAATTGCTGCCCGCGGGGCCAGAGCTCACGGCCACGCTGCCGCCCTGCTCGATGAAAACTCCCCAAATAAACACCGAAGCAAGAGGAACATTTGATCAGGAACCAGGAGGCTGATTTGTTCTTTTCGCCGGCACGGATCCTGAATTAGGTGCAGATCTGAACCGTCTCAGGGTAGGCTCTATGAAACACCTCTATGTATTTTAACCAGAAGTTAACGCGTATATACGCAGCACCCAGTACACACAACTTTCAAAACTGGAAAAATCTCTGCAAGGTTTCTCCTAGAAGAAAGAGGAACAGCCCTAACCCCTGACAGAAGCGACATCATTTCCCATCGGTTTCCATTTGCGGTGCCGCTGGTGATATCCACGACCAGGCTCACCGCGCACCCTGGCGAGGGGTGGTCCTTCTTTCCACCCAGTCAATGCGCAGATTTTCAATGATCCCCCCCAAAATACCTGGAAATGGCATGAAGCAATGTAAATCCAGGTACAGAAACAGGGAGAAAATACGATTTTGTCAAAAGCTGCCTCCTGGTTACAACCAAACGCACTGTGGGTTGGGGGCTTCTTTCACCCAAAGCAGTTACTGTAGTATCCATAGGAAAAGCTCTTTCTTCATGTTTTCTGGACAAGGCAACAGATTTTGTAACCGCTGAATTGATAGGCCACTCACAGGCAAAAGAAATGGTGCTGTGTGTAGGATGAGGGGTCTCAAAATTGCTTTTAAGCCCACTAATGCACTTAAAAATAAGACTTAAGAAATATGTGGTTTAACAAATCGCTTTTGGGGGAAGAAGCCAACACTTCCCTAATTTTCCAAGGAATCTCACTTTGTTTGGTAACATTTCTTCCTTGTAAGCCTTGCAAACAAACCCAGGGTGTTTTCTAAGCCCGTGTTTTGCTGTAATTCACCAAACACAGGTGTAAATTAATGATGATCTAATGAACTAGACAAGGGAGAGACGCACCGCTAGTGAATCACCTGCTAACACCCTGTCTGCAGCTAGGGAAGAAAGCGGGTTTGTTTATGTGCCTCCCATTTCCTCGTGCGCAGTGTGGTATAATTTAAGAGATTTTATTTCAACTGTTTGCTTATCTCTAATTACCATATGCTGGAGTTGTGTATTATTTCAGCAGCAAACCCTCTTAAATACCTAACCAGGAGCCATTTTGTCAGCAAGTGGTGTTACAGGAGCTCTGCACGCTCTCCTGTAATCACAGAGCAGCACGCTGGAGTTTTTTAAAGGAAAAAGCCTTTGCGTACACCCTCAGGTGATAACACCCCCCGCTTTGCTCATTGCGGGGTCTCCAGATTTAAGACATAAAATACAGTAAGCATGAAAAGGAGGGCGAGTTCAGCAAGGCAGGCCCTTGAAGATGAGGTTTGGGGAAAAAGAAAACTGGTCGGAAGCACCCAGTGGCAAGAAAAGGGCCTCCTCAGCAAGCTTCTCAACAGGCTCTCGGGGCTGTGGGTGGGACACGGGGACATCTGCGCTGTCCCGTGGGTCCCCAGGGCACCCCCAGAGCCTGCAGCCTCCCGGGCGCGGGACAGCTCTGGCTCCCCTGGCGTGAGACGAGGGCATCCGATCCCCATGGGTGAAAATTCATTTCTCAGTCCTCTTGGCTGTGACAAGCTGGTTTCTCCTCGTCTGACCCTCTGAGTTTCTTCATCTTCTAAGCTGATTATTTTTGTCTCCAGCGGGTTCAATGGTCCATCACTCTTCTCATTGTCTCCTCTGCCTGCCAAGCTCCCTCCGGTACCTCCGGGGTCCCCATTACTACCCATCCTCCACGCCTCACCGTTTAAGCTATTTATATTCCCTTACAGTTTTATGGCACGGTTTAGTTTTCAACCACAATTTATGGCAGGGCACGTTCAGCTGAGCTCTGAGCACACAGGTGGGACCGCGGTTGCATTCCGAGAGCAGAAGATGCACATTTGCCAGGGAGCACTAACGGTAAAGAGGAGGGAGCACCGGTACCTGGACCCCCTGTCCTGCACGTAGGAGTCGTGTCTCTGTAAAGGCTCAAGCCTTCCCCGTGTTGTAGTAGCTGGGTCTGTTTTCTGCTATAGATTTCAAAATTCGAGATAAATAAGAATCATTGCCCTCTTAGAGAACTAGACAAGAGCTGCAGGCAGACATTGATCAGAGGAGAAAAGGTAATTTGTTGCTGACCGCAACACTGCTAAATCACCTAAGGTGAGCGACTCTTACCTACACGGGTTATTGTGCTTGTCAAATTAAGCCAGGAATGTCCCGCACAAAATTAATTATTAAAAAAAAAAAAAAAAAAAGTAGGGAAAAGGAAGCATGACAGAGGCATAGTCCAAAGGGCAATTATGTTTTATAAGCATGATTAATTACCACAGAAAACATGTTCAAGGAGACCAAGCGCTGCCACCGAGGCTGTTTTCTGGCACAGCAACACTGGAGCGGTTGATGTTGCATGGGCACGCGTTGGCCGGAGCAGAGTCCGTCCAAATTCTCACGTTAGGACACAGTCAGACCAAATACCCTGACTCAGGGTAAGTGGATATTGCCCACAGCCTGCCCCGTGCTGCTCACTCAAACCTCCCTCAGCCATCTTACACCGACAGCGGCTTGTTCCCCGCCTGCCACTGTCCCCCACCGGTGCCACAGGGCACCGTGCAACGAGCCCAGACCCCACAGCCACAGCCGGCACCTCCGCACGCTCACGGGGCCGTGCCCAGCGCCGTGCCCACACAGCTCGCATCCCCGGTTTGCTCTGCAGCCGCTGCGGAGAGGCCCCTCGGCACAGCCCGCACGTGCTGGTACATCCAAACCGGGCAGACAACCCAGCAAGGAGCAACTCACGAAAGAGAACAGGGTTTTAATGTTAGCAACCAAGCCCACCACTAGCACCGACACAAAGAAACAAGTTTGTGAGCCACAAAAGCTTGAGTCAGAAGCAGAAAGCATGGCTTGAGAGAAAACCTTCTCGTTGGAAGTCATGGAGCAGATGTGGCACTTGACAATCTCTTATCTGTCCTCCAACACAAGCCCTGATGCTTAGTCACTGGAATAACAGCAATCACATTCATCACGTTTTAAGACAGCTCAGAATCATAGCCAGTCCCATCAGGAATAAATTAACGTTGAAACAGGAGGGGAAGAGTGGATTATTCTTGCGGCAACTGCAAGAACCACCATTGGGTTTATTACGAACTACTCAGACCAGTCGTAACGTCTTTTCACTTACTCATCGGATGCTGAATCCTCCCTCCCACCAGCTGGTACCCAGGAGCTGCCGGACAACGGTGGCTTCAGTCTCCCACTGGCCTCACCAGCTTTGGCTGTGTGTTGCTCTGGTCTTCCCTCACGCGAAAGGCGTTTGCTTTACAATAATAAAACATAGTTCTTCTTTCCCAAGGTGCTCAAGCATCTTAATTCTAATACATTTTAATCTGAAAAAAAAAAAAATGCAGCTGCCAGAAACAGGATGGAAAAGATTCACCACTAGCTCATCTAATTTTATTTCTGTAATTGTTTGAGTAGCTTAAGTTGTTGTTATGCATGAAGCCACAAAGAGACACCAAACTCCTTTCTATGACCCCGCTTCATTTTAGTTCATCGCATGCTTAACCGCGCAGAAATTAGTACTTGTTAGTCCTGCGATCCAGCGCAGCTAATTCCGCTTTGCTCCTTCTGTCAGCCAACAGGCAAGAGTTCAGAAATGTGTAGTTATTCCTGCAGCAGCCTTCCTCTCAGCCGGGAGCTGAGCTGCAGCACTTCACTTCAGTCTCCACTTGCACAGCTGGAGTTAAATCAAAGCGCTGCTTCACTTGCTTTAGATGTGCTGCCATTTCATACCCCGGCGGCGCCGGACGCATACATGAAAGCAGGTTCTGTTGTGTAAGCAAACACTACACAACATTAAAAACAGAAATGTATTTGGGAGTTAAGAAACCTTCCAATGCCCAACCATGCCAACAGTTCCTCTTCTCAGCTCCCGTTTCTTCGCTTTTACTCCGTTTACCACCATAGCAAGAAACACAGCTGGATGCGCTGAGGGCAGCAGACAACCAAACCTAAGCTGCTTCTTATAAGTGGCTGTTTGTGTTCAGAGGAATTAGGAACTGAACGTGGTTATTTGTAAGTGAAAAAATCCTGAGGGGCTAGAGCTCTTTTCAGGTTTTATTTTTAATTAATGAGGCTTTGGAGTGGACTCCAACACAGCAGTTTCTTGAATGATTCAGCTTCTCACTTCCAGGGAGGTGGTAGTCGTCAGCCTGTTAGCAAAGCACAGCACTTGTGGATATTTTCACGTCTTAAGCAATGAATAAAAGATTTCTCCGTTATAAAGCAAATCCATCCAGGAATAGCATCAAGTTCAGCCGGTTCCCAAGCCACGCAGGGGAGCCACCTATCTGAAGTGCTTAATTACTTATTACAAATCACACTCCAAACTAGATCTGAGCTGGGGCTTGGGAGCCTACAGGAGGATTTACGCTGACTTTAGGTGCCCATATGTAAATGCCATCTAGAAATCATTTACTCAGTGCGAAAATAACCCTGGAGTCATGCAGGCTCAGCAGCTCTCTCCCTGCTTGTATTCAGCGCTCCCTCTGCCCACGCAGGGCTGTTTCTGGGCACTTCCAGAGTGGAAATAGGGTTTGTGACTGACGCTTGTGTCTTCTGGGCTATTTTGGTCTCTTCTCGCAGCTTTATACCTGGATTGGCCTGCCCTCCTGCTCCCCAAAGCACAGGGGTTAATCTGTCTAGCCGCCACGTTAGTGGAAGTTCAAGGCATAGAGCCAGGCACAACAGACGACTGGTAAATTTGTTCTGGGAGCTGAAGTCTCCTTATCTTCCACGCTTAGAAATCAAGTGAGTTTTTTGTCTCTGGGCTGTCTGATGCCTAATATGTCTGATCAAGTGTTGCAAACCACCCTGCCCTTACGCTGAGCAGGGGAGCTGCTTGTTGCTGTCGCCGGAGAAAGGCCACGGGTGTTGGTCGTGGCAGCACGGCAGCGGAGCAGTTCAGACCCCGCAGGCATTGGGGGAGCTGCTAACAAGGAGTTCGGCATCGCTGAACCACCCATCCTTCAAAAATATGCCCTTTATTTCTTTGAAGTCCTCTGGTTTCCAATGATTGTTTGCACCTTTTCAAGCTTTTCCCAGAAACACGGGCAAAAATGATGATCAAAAAGGGCTTGAGTTTTCTGGTTTGCAACCAAAAGCCCAGTTCTGTTATGCCGATCAAGAACTAAGAAGAAAACCCTGGTGGAAATGATTTGCAAAGAATCGCTGGGATTATTTTTAAGTATAGTCAAAGTTTCACTCAAGTCCTATGCGACAGATTGTGCCACTTTACCTACGCTGGCCTTCACTTGGTTCAAAAAAGAGCGATGCTGGGAACTCAGCAGATCCATCTGGATGAGAGCGTTACAGACAGGTCCTCCCCACGTGCATCGCCTCTCCTCCGACTGCTGCTCATTCCGCCTGCTCCCCATGGACACAGAACGACGCCTGAGGTGTTTGCCAAACAGTTTGGACAAAGAACTTCCAGCCTATGTTATGTTTCTAGACAACTTCTTTCGCTGTTTCTGAAGCACAGCCAGCTGCCAAAGTACATGGAATTAGACCAGCTCCCTAGCTGCATCGCTTAAGATATTTTTAACCAGAAAAATAATGACTCTCCAGAAACTGGCAAATACATATTTCCATTCTGGAAAACACATTTTCGACATGCAGGTCACGCAGGGCTCAAAAGCATCACCAGGAACACCCAGGGGCTGCGGGAGCACTCACAAATAACAGAGGGGACAAACAGCAGAACTCATTGCTCTGCCTTTACTTTTGTAAACATTGCTGAAGCTGTATTTTCATTATTCATGCAGCACGAGATGACCAATCCACTAACGCTGCATTAAGTAGGACACAGAGTAGGAATGTGTCCCTGCACTTATTTAAATAACTTAAATATTTCAGGAACACGATGCTTTCATGAAGAATCAAACTGAGACAGGCTACTCCGAGTTTTCCAAGGGCATCTATGGATCCTGAGCACCCTTAAAGCCATCCTTGGGAAGACAGCTTGCTTCGCACCCTGCAGAATTAATCCCGGAGAGGTATGTGTCAATATTAAATTGTCTTATTCATCTATTAACCTTGATGAAAAATTATTTTAATAGCCCTCATTATCTTATTCATTTATAATTTGAGTGTGATCAGGAGTGAATAGCTGCTAAGCTCACAAAAATAGCTCTCTGTATTTTTATTGTGCATGAAGGTAATTGTCTCAGTGGCTCAGCTCACTCAGACACTCCTCCCTTTCTCTCGGCCTTCAAAAGAAAAGGCTTTCCCAAACCGCAGAAGGGCCTCTGCCTCTCTCCCTCCGTCCCTGGGGAGACGAGGCTGCGCTCGGCTGCTGGGGCTGCCGTCCCCTGGCTCCGCTGACTGCCGCCTCCTCACGAGGAGCCCTCAGCAAGGCACTACAGGAGTGCAATCACCTCCTTCTTGGTCCCCAAGGGTGCGGTACAGAGACACGGAGAGCTGCACTTCTTCCCCAAGTTGGGGCCTGGAGGAGTGGTCATCCCCGTACCCCTCCGAGCATCCTCCAGGGCTGTGAGCCGGAGCTCGGCACCAAATTTGATGACCCTCATTCACACTTGGCCCTCCTTTCCTTTCTTTATGTCTTGACTAATGCAATTGCTGAAGGACATGCTGGGTTTATCCTCGATATTGCTGGCTTGTGACAAGCAAATGGAGCGCTGGAGTCTCTTCCAAGTGATCGCACCCAGAACTGCTCCATGGTCCCAGTAGGACTAACAGGGCACGCAGCGTCTGCGAGATGAAAACCCCGCTGCAGTGGTTCTTTTAAGCATCTTGCTGGAAACCATGTGTATTTTGAATGGTCACGTATATCCTGGCCTATCCATTCCCACGGGATTTCCTAAAATGGGAAGGCATTCAAGCATTTCTACATTGTACAATTTCCTCTTAAAAAATTACGAGTCAATGAAGGAAAACACCCCTTCCCCCCCCAGCTTTCCCTCCCTTTCAGTAGAATATGCCTTTTAGGCACGAGAACAGAGAGATCTGCTCTGCAACTGTCATACTAGTAGTGTATTAAACTAGAGTATATTGGCCCTAACTAATCATTATGTTTGTAGGTTCATCTGGAAGCACTTGATGTGCCTGTAACACTCACCCATACCCTGTTCAAGCTCTTTAAACGGGGCTGGCCCAGGACCGGGCTGAGCCGCTGCTGTAAATGGATGGAGGAGCCCACATGGGTCAAGAGGAGACCCCGCGGGTCTACCACCACAAGTAGAAGAGAAACTTTTCAGGTCTGGATCTGCTTTTCTTTTGAATTCTATTTTCAAAGCAAGAAGCAAACCAGGTTTTTGTTTCTCTATCAGTAAAAACTTCTCGCTTTAGCTAAAAGAAAATAATAATAATCTGGTTTTCACCTCCTACAGTTGCAGAACGTAGCCCTGTGGAGAACACAGCAGAAAATCTGAAGGGTCTTCTTTTGTTTAAACCCAGCCAGGCAGTGGATGGTGAGATTTTTACTGTGTTCTTTTGTTCGAGTTTCTTGTCACAAAACCTTACCCTACTCACGGGAAAATTTACAAGAAAACAAAAGCTTTCAACATTTTCTGTGGAAGAACAGAACTGAAGCAACAAATGGCATTTTTCAGGCAATTCTAATTGCAGGTTATTATCCCCCTGTAACACAGAAGGAAATTTGTTGTGGAATCATTTACGTAACAGGCTGCAATTGAATTCAGCCCTGGATAAAACGGTAGGTACGCTCAGGATCACTTCTTCACAGGAGCAACAGCAAAGCAAACCAGCCGAGGTCTTCGAGCCCCATCATAGCGTCAATAACTAAGCCTTCCTATTAACACAGAAGTGCTCTTGAGTTGTCTGTAGGGTCACAAATGAAGGCTCAGTATGGAGATGTTTACTACTGGACCGAACATTTATTACTAAGAGAAATCTCTGTTGCCTTATGGATGATGATAAGTGTTGATTGGACTTCTGACTCTGACAGACGCTTTCCATTTTGCCAATAATCGCGAGATTGCTCAACTCCAGCTGACGAGAGAGCATACGGAGAGACAAAAATAGAGAACTCTAAAACTGGAAATTCACACAGAATACTGGGGGGAAAACAGCACGTTTCCATGATCCCTTTTTAATTTTATGCTGACACTGTCAGCGCGAGCTATGTAAGAAAGTGGAAAAAAGCAACAAGAAGTAGGGTCAAGCCTTTAGCAGCAACACAGAGAGATCCTTGTGATGGGAATAATACTAAGTGTTCTCTGACCCAAAAGGGGCTTCGCCCAAATATAAGCTAATGAAGGGGTTTAGTCTAAAAGATGCCAATCTGCTGCTTTCCTTCGATATGGAATTCATTGCTAAAAACTTAACGCATTTATCTCTTCATAGTTTAATCCTTCGGGAGGCATAAAGCTGTCATAAAAGCTGTGTGGGTTTTAAATGACACCTTAATGACTGTAGCAGAAGATAAGAATCAGCCCATTTCAGACGACTTCCAACATTAGAAGAAAGATGGGACTGAATTATTCAGCCTGCCTGCGGTGTTATTGGAGAGCTGAGTGCGGGTTATTGAGTTTAAAAAAATGCAGGTATTGCAATAATCGTAACTTATCGTTGCACGGAACTTGAGTTCTCGTTCCTAGGAGCATTAAATCAGCTGACCTACGAATAACGGTTGTTTGCTTTTAGGTTTTGTGGTCATTTACTTTAAAATAACATCTACAAGCATGGGAGATGGTAGGAGGATTCCTGAAGTGTCATAAGTTTTCCCTTTGCGCCGCTCGTTGGGATACCCGATCATTTGCACTTGTATTTTCAAAGTTCCCGCTTTGAAAAAGCAAGGACTTAGAAATAATTTTGCTTTTAAAATCTTTTAATAGGGCTAACTAATTTTTTCTTAATACTAATGAAAAGCTTGTGCTTTTTTGTTAGGTGACAAGATGGGAAAATTATTTTTTTTAAATATTGTATTTTAAAATTGAAGAAGTAATCAACATTGTATTGCATTTCATGCATTAGAATGGAACAAACACAAAGGTATGTTTTCATTTTAAAATAAGAAAATATAAATCAGACTATCTTTCCGTAAAGTCTGACTTTCAAGGGTTGGTGAAGAGGTTACAGCCAAATGTTGGGGTTTCCCACATGTTTATAGCTAGAAAAATACTAGATGGTTGTCACTGGTGGCTTAGGTTGTTTCAGTCCTACCAGTTGCCAACAGGCCATTGGTCTGCTGGTTCTCGTCATCCTTCTGCAACTCTTAACAGCGAGGTGAAACAGGCACGAGAGGTACATTTTCAAGACTGCTGAATCCTGGTCCTTCAGTCCTCACTACAAAGAAAAAGAGCCCGAAGTTGCTTAAAAAATTAAAACAAGAGGCTTGATTTGTGACTTGCTGATGTTTGCAGATGAAAGCCCCAACCAAGGGGCCCACTGACACCCACCCAGAAGCAGCAAGGGGTGCTCACCTATGCACAAACACATCTGGAGCTGAGGACACCCCTCAGCTGCCTTGAGACCAAACAGTGCTTTGGGCTTCCAGAGCTGCAAGCCACATATTCCCATGGGACGGGCAAATACGCCACGGGCGAGCCTGCCAAACTCTGCCACGCGTAGCCAGAAACCTGCATCGACGAGCACCTCTGCAGTGGGTGCTCTCCTCTCCCTCCCCATCAGCCAAACCCTGCAGACATTTTCCCCTTCTCTGTTTTTGGTAGTCCCTATTTTTTGGCAATGTCACTCTAAGTCAGCATCCTCACCCTCTCTTGCAGACAGGGGATGCGTGTGATGCCACGTTGTCTGAATCTCCTGCTCAGCGCTCCAAGCCTGGTCTCTTCCTACAGAAATCACTTCTGCAAAATCCCCGGAAAAGGGGAAACGTCAGGCCTCCACACGGTACAATAGAAGCCTGAGTCTACTGGAGACAAAACACATTCCGTATAATTCATTTTGGAAGAGGACAGATGACATTGCTCTCTATCTCACTCCAGATACCTTGCTCTTAGCAGTGAAAAGACGAGAGCTGAATTTGCACAGATTTTTGACGACTCCTGTTTGGTCTAGATCTCAGCAAAATAGCAATTAAATACAGACTATTTATTTCACACTTTTGATTCCAGTCTCATTAAAAAGAGGGAGAGAGAGAGAGAGGGAGCACCACCCCCCTTTCATACACTGTTCCTCATTACTGAGCGAGGTAGGAAAGACCCTTCTCTGGCGACGTCTCCTGCAGACCCACCTCCCATCAAGCCGACCCGGGAGTACGGCAGCACGACTCCACGCGTGGCAAGGGACCAACGCCAGGCACTGCGAGTCAAGACTTGGCACTACCACGTTCCTTCTTCCCTGCACAAATCTGCCCCGCTCCCCAGATCAGCACCATCCAACCTCACTTGTCCTGCACTGCAAGGCTGACAAAATCGGGCGGCATTGACGGCTGCGGAGAACCGCGGCCGCGGGGCAGCGAGGCCGTTGACGGAGCTGCGGTAACGACGAGAGGCTGCGCGCTGCGGTTCGGAGCGCACCAATTACGGTCAGTCCTTTTGCTAATAAACTATCCTATAATCTGGCCAAGCAGCGGCGATGGCAGCAGGTGGCGGAACTCGGAAGCCAGGAATAAGAGGAAACGCCACTTTTCTATTCGGTATTTGGCTCAATTAACTCTGGAAATTCGTTCTGCAGCAAGGGCAGCAATTGGGGTAACACCGACACGGGCGCATCCTCGCTCCCGTGGCTGCTTGGAAAGGTGAACCTCTGCCCATCGCCAGCTCCTTTAGGCAGAATTCATCTCATTTATCCTTGGCTGAGGAAACCTTCTGCCCGCCGAATGTAATCTGAATCACCCCAAAACTTCAGACACTCCTCTGCACTTGCTACTGCGCTAGCATCTATTCAGCAACCTGCCTGCAGCAGACTGGCCCTCGGCTGCTTTTGCAAGGACCACGGAAGGACTTGCACTGCATTAGATGCAAATTTCGGTGACACTGCAGCACCCATCCTGCACCGTCGAGCTTCCCAAGAGCTGCCAAGAAAGGCTGCAAAGATGACTACCCCATCTACTTGATTTCTCGCTAAGAACAGACATAACATGTAGTCTAATGAATCTAGAAAATAATTCGAGGTGAGATTTTGCCAACCGGTCACTTTTTCTTGGCTACAAACCCACAAAAAATAGCCATAATCACCATGACCTTCAGATTAAATTAATCTCATAGATCAAGTTGTTAGTTCCTTATACTGGCAGGATTGCGTGGGCTTGATTCCACCTTATTAGAATAAGTTAGAAGCTGGAAGAAAACAGCAAATAGAAAAAGCAAATAGAAAATAGCAAAAGACGACCCCTCATGCTGCCCCGCAAGGTTATGAATTGTATATAACGAAATGCATGCATTTCCTTCTCTTTACAATCGCAGTAAGAGACTTATTCAGAGAGAGATCCATCCAGCGGGTTTCCTATGTCTCATACCCAGCTAAGCATCTTAAAAATACATAGAAACTAAAATTTGTCTGCAAACCTTCATCTTTCAGTTGGCTCACCATGGGCCAAGCCTTCACGTATCTTCCACTTTTCCACGTGAGAGGTAACGGTGCACAAAAAGGCTCCACACAGTCTCTGCAGACAAAAGTGTTTAAGAGGGAGAAAAGTGGATGGATACATTATCACCTGTTATTTTTACCACAATAGTGCACAAATTTGCCTGCATTTTAGAGAATTTTAAAAGATGACAATTACTTTATACCCACCAAACTTGCAGAGGATAACATACACATGCGATTTGGGAGGAGAGATGCTTCCCTTCGTTCACAATACTTTGTTAGGTTTATCTCATACTAATGAAAGCTCACGGGACTTTTCTGCTGTTACCAGAGAACAAGTCTCAAGTGTCCAAAAAGATGACGTTGCTGCCCATAAAATCTAAATGTGCTTATACAGCTTCTGAAACACAGCTTTTATAACTTCTGAGTTGCTTCAATTTTCTATAGGATTCCTTTTTTTGCTATGTCTGTTCAAAAGAATATCATGTTCAATATCATGTTTAATAGAAGTCTTTCATGCCAAACAGTAAATGCACTAGCAATGGTAAACTGGAAAAGTCAGAGAATTTGTTTAACAGTCATTCCATAAGGATGAACATCCTCCTCACATCAGAATATCTTTTACAAGACAGCAGTTTAAACTAAGCATGATCTTGAACATAGCTTAAAAAAAAAAGAAAAACCAAGCAAAAAACCACAAATAAACCAACAAAACCAACAGAAAACCCAAACCAAAGAAGCCTCCTCAGATATCTATGCTTCTTTTAAGAAGTTTCTAGTTTAGCAGAATTTTGGAAGCACGTAGAAGCAGAAACAGAAGGAAGAGTTACCCAAGCCGTTAGGAAAGCGATGATGCAAGCCCTCCTTCTCACTCCCAAAATTTAAAACTGTCCCAAGGAGTTAAGCATTTTGGGGGAAAAAAAAAAATAAGAAAACAACCCACAAGCTTGGCAGAAGTACTCTACATCAGTGCAATTTCAGGAATACTGAGGGTTGGGAAATGCCTCCCCCCCAAGAAGTCTGGCTGCCTCCGGACCTTGTTTTCTTATCGTCGTACAAACCCGAGCATTTGATGACAAGCCGCGGGAGATACGGCTGGGACGCACGTAGCAACTGCCTGGTACCCTCTTACCTAAACAGCAAAGATGGCTTTGTACAACGCAGCAAGGTCGTTTGATACCAGTACTCGCTATTAACGTGAGAAGTCGTTTAAGTCATTTAAGTGGAAAAATTAATATTAAACTAGGAAATCAGTTATCTGGCAGAGCTGTAGCTGCTTCCTTACCAGGCTCAGACAGACAAGAGGTACTTCTCCAACAGTAATTAAAAAAAAAGGACAATGACTTCTTTATTGGCTCGTAAGTTATGAACTCTTTAAGAATTAATTACATTTGAAAAGAGAGCTGTAAGACATAAAAGTAGTAGGGTTCTTTCGATTTATTTAAAACAAGATTTTGACTCCTGAGAAATTCTGATGAAATTAACTCAACGCCCTAGAAAATGAAATAAATAGCTCGAATGCTAACTTTAAGGGAGTTCCAAGAATTCCCTGCCGGAAGAAAAAAAAAAGGTAGAGTGATTAGAAACGTGTTGCGTATGGATTAAATGGACTTTCTGTTCAGGGAGCAAAGAGGCTGGTGAGATAAATTCACAGAGAAGCTGAACAGGAGAGAAGGATAACGGCAGCTAATTTCAAACCCATCCAAGCCCGGCAGCCTTGTGGGTTTCATCCTTTCAGGAAGTTGTGGAGAGAACAGACAACATAACGCACCCGATCTGAGCAAACACCCTTCTCCCATCGTTCTCGAATTTTCGCTTTTATCACAGCTCACCGGATCACCGACGCACGCGAGCGGCAATTAGGCCGGCAGAAAGCCAAGGAAACGGCAACGCAGCGTGAAGGGGATTGAACCTTTCGGGTTCCTCTGTCCTTACAGCTGCAGCGAGATGGAGCTGTCAAGCCTCACCCAGATACAACGGTCCCAGAGATGTGTACGTGTGTGCTAACGGGATACCCAAATCCAAGCATTTAATGCTTCTACCTGCCGCATATTTCACAAACCGCCTCGCAGACCCCAGGGAATCATCAAAGGATTCAGAAGAAGCTCAAAGACGGCAGCACATCAGAAAATGCTGTGCTTGCTGGCCACGGCTCGGCTCTTCGTGGCAGTCGGAGCAGCTGCTGCTGGATTTATGGCCACCCAGGGACCACTAATGGCCCCCAAAGCTCTTGCGCTCTCCGAATCTCCCAGCTCACGCCACGATGCATTGAACTTCCAGTGCTGGAGAACGTCCTGCTGGGAGGAGAGGAGCCAACTTTGGGACATGGAGAGGAGTAGTGGGATTTCCTTCAGCATTAGGATTCTCGATAGCTATTGATTTGTCTGCTTCAAGGCAACTCCTTACGTGGCTCCTTGTAAGTAACTGGCTTAAACGCTCCCGTTGGTTTCAGAAAGCTTTAGTGAAGATTACCTACCTACCAAACAGGATTCACCAGCTCTTAAATGGAAATCTTTGCTCCTCTGTAAAGTGTTTTATCTTTAGCAATGCTTCACTAAGACAGGATTGACTAAGAACTTGGGGAAAAAGATGCCCCAAAGACAGACCTCCACTTAAAAGCATAATCTCTCTTAAAGCTTTCTAAAGGGAGGCTTAGAAAAGAAACTGCAGACTAAAGCAACGATCACTTACTTCCTCTGTGTTACTACTTAACACCCTTTCTGCTCTTTATCAAGGAAAAACAATTCAGCAATCTTTGAGTTGGATTTTCACCCACGCATCCCCTAGCGCCTCGTGTGACTGTAACAGCAGGTCACGGCCCTGAACCTCCTTCAGGTTGTTTCTGGCTTTTGGTTCCTCACATTATAAGCTTTCAGCAGTTGGAGATCAGATAACTTGTCCCTCCACAACCACAAACATCCCTTTCACCCTCACTGCGTTTTCTGCAAATTACCAATACCACGTTACTGTGAGCAAAACAACACATGAACACGGTTTCTACAAAAGCATCTTCCCAGTGACTTTGTGGGTACTGGACCAGTCACAGCCCAGCCCCAAGAAAGGAAGAACACACTGTATGTTTGGCCACAGGTAGCCACTGCCATTAGTCAAGAGTGTCACTAAAATGAAGTACAAGAGTATTTTTTTCTCCTAGACATTTCCAGCTGGACCAACAGTGAAAAATCAGCACTTGCTCCCTTTCACCTGTTCAGCAGGTTCTTCAATTCCTTGTTTAACTGTGAAACATGAGTAGTCCCTCTGCAATCAGGGGTTACCTCCAATCAACATATCAAGTGGAGGGAAGGGATCTCTTAAAAAAATAAATTCTGCAAGTTTTCAAATGCTTTAGCTGGCTCAAGAAATTAGGTCTGTTTTACTGATGTTTAAAAAGTTGATTCACTCCTGCCTGTCTTTTCCCCTTGCTGGGAGGATAACGTGGTCCTGCCTGCTGATTTGGAAACTTAGGGGCACTGAGGCAGGAAAGCTGCCGCGGGACTCGATCTCCTTCTGCGTCGTGTAGGAGAAACACTTCCATCAGACGGTGACGGGCCTGGTAGCCCCGAGGCGGTTGATCTTGTCTGATGGCACCTGGAGACAGGATGAAAGCGGGTGCTGCTGCTTGACGTGAATGACCCCGGCATTGGGACCCAAGAGATGAAGCCATTAATCATCCTTGGAGAATTTCTCTGGGATCTCATTGCCCACTACGACAGTAAGTGATTCAGTTTGGTGAGCGTTTGGGTAGATGTTTCCTGGTGAAGGAAACTTGAAGCATCTAATAATATTCCAACTTCCAGTGGAATTCCCCTGGAGTCTGAAGGTAAATTCCCTTCCTCTTTGAAGTGCGTCCTATTTTATTGGCATGCATAATGCCTGCTTTCACAGTTTCCACTCATCTGAATGAGTTTAACAGCTCGCCTGAGCGCAAGATAAAAGGTTTGGAAATTCAGAAAACATTTTACAAAATGTTTTCTTTTATTATGCAGTAAGTTGAGGGAATGGGAAGCTTTTGAGTGAGGCAAGGTACTAAAAGAAGGGCAGACAGATGAGAAGCAAACCAAGACAGCGTTGCAGAAGTGTTTCCAGCAAAAGGACAGACTTTTAGCAATCTTCTCTGAGGTCTCTCGTCCAGCAGAGCCCAGAGAAAATTTTTGTATGCCTTTCCCCATAAGCCACATCAGAGCCTTTGGATTTTACAGCGCAAGATTAAATAGCAGTTGAGCCTTAATGAACCCAGTGTTGTTCCCTTGTCCTACCCATAGACTAAGGAATTCATCTGGAAAGCTGGAACAGACTTTCAGAGATCACTTCCCGGGGCTGCAGACGGCTCCGCTGCACAGAAAAGGCCATTTCAGCAGCTGGCAGGGCAGAGCCGCACGGGAAACTCAAGGGAGGGGGTTTTTAGCCTCTGTTGAGAATGTTTGAGGGACATCTTGCCTGTTCTCCACCAGCAGCAGCTTTGTGGTGGGAGCGATGGAAACGCCGTCGACAAGTCCGAGGCGGGCGAAGGATGCAGGGAGGGAAGCGGAGGAGGACTTGGCGCAGGGGAACAGCAAGCGCAGGTCAAAAAGCAAAACGCAGCCGCGTCTCCAAAGACTACCTGCCAGAGCACGTCTGCTTTAACGCTCCTCAATGAAGCAGAATTGCTCCATTTCACTTACCACCAGTTGAATGACAGAGTGGTGCTGTCTGCTGTGTATAAACACGGCCATAAAAGCAGATTATGCAAAGCCAACCAGCAATACCCAATTTTACTTCAAAAATACAGTATCTGTTCTTTAAACAACAAAAACTCCACTCTAGCAACATTATTCTTCTTTAATCTCACCCTGTCGTATTTTTCAAGACCTTGGTTAGGTAAACCACAGCCTGGCACTCCAGGGACTGCAGGTTCCCCTTAGTCAGCTGCCAGTCCCAGGGACCCGACACAGCAATAAGCACAGCTGCTTACGGGACTACGATATTTGTTTCTTGTCACCAGATTTTCTGATGCAGCTCACAACGAGTTTTATTTTTTCTTACCCACATATTAACTTTCCAAAAAAAAAAAAACACACCCCACACCTCCACAAATCTCCCAAACAGTTTGTATGGGGTAAATGCCCCAACTATGCCAAACTGTGCATAAATTCTGTTATTTGGGAAAATTTCTGGAGTTTAAAAACGCTTCTCTGCTTTTCCCAGGAAAAATGAACACCACAGACATCTAATAGCTTTAAAAGGACTCTATGGACTCAGCTTTCTTCGGAAAGATGCTTCCACAGGTTTTGCTGGGTAGTTTTTCCTTAAGCTTCAACCACTGAAAGCAGATGAATTTTGTGGGGATGTGAACCACTCTTGCAAGCAGATGCCCAAGTGGTTAAATTGCAGCTAGAGTAATAAATATGCAGAGCAGCTTCCCGTATCGATTTCAGACCGTGGGAGAAGAGTGCATCAGCATAGCCTGCAGATATTAAAACCACTTTTGTTGTCAAATTCAGAGCCCAGGCAGCTATTGTCGCATCTTCGAGGGCTTTTGGCCTGCACAGCCAGACTCACAGCTCGCTGTTCGGCTGCGAGCCCATGCAGGGTTTGGGTATTTGAGCCTTTCCTCAAAGAGCAACAGACTCAAGCCTTGGGGCTGGGTTGTCCTACCCCCATGGAGCAGAGTCCTCGGAGGGAGTCATGGGTCCAGCACTGAGGAGACCACCAAAGGTTACCTACACGGGACAGCCAAGTGCTGCCAACACAGGGACAAGTCCCCCTGGGAGTCCCGGGTTTCCCTCCACCCCAGAGCACCTCCTGCGAGGAGATGCCACCTTCCAACCGGGTAACCATCTCCTCGCCAACGCCACTGCGCTCCCCTTGCATCCAGACACCCAATGCAAGATGCCGCTTCAGCAACTTGCTCTAGAAACTTTGGCG
This sequence comes from Phoenicopterus ruber ruber, assembly GCA_009819775.1. Lineage (NCBI taxonomy): Eukaryota > Metazoa > Chordata > Aves > Phoenicopteriformes > Phoenicopteridae > Phoenicopterus > Phoenicopterus ruber. The sequence continues at coordinate 2,783,541 of CM020219.1, forward strand.
TGACCATAAAAAACAAAAAAAGACCACTTACAAACAGCGCTGAAGCAGCGTTGGGTGCTTTGCTCAGCGAGGGTGTTTAGCTTGTTGCACAACAGTGCTTTAGGCTTCATGGACAACAAAAATATCACAAGATACCTGACTGCTTGGAAAAAACCATGAATACTATTTAAAATTAAAACTATATCCTTTTTAGCATTCTCTAAATCTATTTTTCTTTTTTAATCAGGGACCTCAAGATTGCACAAAGGGTGGGAGAAATGAAGCCAGAGCAGTGCTCCATAGAGAGAGGCGGTGATCCCACTGGCCTCGTCGCCCACGAGGCTGCACCAAGACCCGAGAAGTTTTCTGTCATTTGTGCGCAGCATCTTTGCTGCCACGTTACTGCTCCTTAGTGCAATGGGATGCTGCAAGATTTGGCACCCAGGGACGCTCAATAGCGTCCATCTCAGATACAGGGCTTAGCAAAATGCATGCTCTAGAGGGACTTGGGAAGTCTGAACACTTTGTTTAAACTAAGAATGTTTGTTTGATATGGAAAATTCTCCAGAGGTGATGGTGAGAAAAAAAGAAGAGGAATGAAAGAGGTAAGTGATTTGGAAGATTAATTGGGGGAAAAAAAAAAATCACAGCCTTAGACTTCAAGAAGTGGTAGTTTATAGTCATTCATGTTAATAAACATGTTTTGGGGAGTAAGAAAGGATCTATGAATCAAAAGACTTAGGTTTTCTTCTCAGTTTTGGCATGTACTTTTTTTGAGTAAACATGTTTTGAGGAAACGACTTCCCTAACGGCATTAACCTTCTTCTGTACGTGAGATATTATAAAAAACCTCACACAAATGCTGGTACCTAAATTCATTCAGGTCTGTGTCCTAAGATCCAAAAATGGGTGGCTCAGGGAGAAGTACCACCTTGAATTATTATTTGCCAAAGGGAGAAGACAGGTTCTACATAGAGCATACTAGAAAGCTCAGCTCCTCACAGAAGTCTTCCAAGCCAAAATCCCCAGAATTAGGCATAAGTAGGAAAGAGGAGGAAAAATAGTGGTCAAGGTAGTGGCTTTATGACATCCAGAAGTATCATCCACTGAGTGACACCTCGTTCATTACTGTGTTATAATGGTGTTATTTCGCAGTCACAGTTAAGTTGTTCCTCTCCCATCTCAAGTAATAATCCAGCCAAAAGGTTTGAGTCAAGACATGAGGTAATGTTATTCCTTAGAAATACACTTCCCAATTTCCTACCCTTTAGCTGCTTTTGTACTGACAAGGGGGAAATAAGTCAATTCCTCACAGAGCTTAAATATCATGGAGATTTAAACCACTGAGAAGCTCTCTCCATGTCCAGAGACGGGCAACGGAGCTGGGGAAGGGGCTGGAGCACAAGTGCTGTGAGGAGCGGCTGAGGGACCTGGGGGGGGGTTGGCCTGGAGAAAAGGAGGCTGAGGGGAGACCTTCTCGCTCTCTGCAACTCCCTGAAAGGAGGTTGGAGCCAGGGGGGGTCGGTCTCTTCTCCCAAGGAAGAGGCAACAGGACAAGGGGAAACGGCCTCAAGTTGTGCCAGGGGAGGTTTAGGTTGGACATTGGGAACCATTTCTTCCCCGAAAGGGCTGTCAGGCCCTGGCCCAGGCTGCCCAGGGCAGTGGGGGAGTCCCCATCCCTGGGGGGATTGAAAAGCCGTGTAGATGTGGCGCTTGGGGACATGGGTTAGTGGTGGCCTTGGCAGTGCTGGGGTAATGGTTGGACTCGATGATCTTGGAGGTCTCTTTCAACCAAAACGATTCTATGATTCTATGATTCATGCAATGTATTAGAGAAAAAATTATACAGATGTATATATTTGTGTCTGTACAAATGTAATTTATACAAATGCATATTAAATATATGCTGTGAAATAATACACAAGACCCCCATCCATCAGCATGCAAAGCACATAGGCAAAGCTGTCGGACCTCTAAGGCCACGCTCCCTGTGCACAGGGTTTCCCTCCGAGCTACAGCCACCTCCGCTGCCACGCGGCGGCCGTGGGGAAGGTGTCCGAGCACTTGCCCTTAACACTCTGCCATGCCTCAGCCATACCTACAAGCAACCTCAGCCCTTACTGTGCCCCTTCCTCTACCTGCATCAGGTCCTTTCTGGGATCCTTACCTTATCGTCTACAAACTTGGAAAATAGAGATATCCATTGTTCTCTTCTTTAAAAAGCAAAAAAAAGCTATTACTGCACTGTAAGCATGGGGGTTACAACAGCCCGTTCTCCTCCCCGGTTCTGAGGAACCACGTATGTCCATCACTGGGAACATGAGGGGCCGCCTTCTGCCAGTAAACATGTGCATCAGATGCGACTCTGCTCCTGTTCAGCATAAGGTAAATGCATCAAATGCCGCAGATTTGGTGCCAAGCGAGGAAGCGATGTACGCAGCAGTGTCAGGAGAGCACCTGAGAGGTCTTCCCAGGAAGACAGGCCCTTGCACCAGGAGCAGGAACAACACCATGCAATGATCCACCTAACGTGACCTGCACAGTTTTGCCCAGACCATTCATCAGTCTTTCAAACAATTCCCAGACATGCTTCCCAAAATCATTTTTAAAGCTCTATACGCATCCACTCCGTGTTGGGGGATAAAAATGCTTCGTAATATGGCCAACCTGGCTCATTCAACTTCAAAGCCAAAGAACTGTCACAAGCATATTTTACTACTGGTAAAAAGAGGGCCTTAGGTGCCCTGGATGACAGGTTGAAAGTTTTAGCCAACGCCTTCAGCACCCAACTTCTGCCAAGAAGTATTCTTACAGGCTGAAAATTGTTCACGACAAATATGCCAAAAGTGGAAGTAACTGTGCAGCACAGTTTACAGAACAGAAATGAATAAAAGGGACCTTTAAAGGTTTTATTCCCATTTTACCACAATCTGTAGTGTACCTAAGGGAAAAAAAGGTATAAAATAAATTACCAAATGTTGCTGGAGTGCTAAGCGACACATTACACAGCTATTGTAACTTGCAAAGTCTTTCTACAGAGTCATTCGTACCCTATCGAAGGATTCTCTCACAAATCCACACCCAAGATGACTGTAATCTTCCTATTTAACGTGCGTTTGTGCAACCATATGCGGACGCTTCTTCCCCACCCAAGACTGGCAGCAGATGCACCTGTTTAACACAAATGCAACAGCATTTTCACGGGTTCCGTACAATGAAAGCTTTTGTGGTCTTTGAGTGCCAGCAAAAGACTATAAGGCATCTTGACAAAAAAGAAAAGCAGCAATAAATTTTTCATAGCGATTCATAATGAGTTCTGCTTGGTAGCTGTTCACATGGGCAATATGGATCGTGCTTTATTCAGCAGCTCGCTTCTAAGCTGTGAAACACCACGTGTGACAGCGAACGCGTGAATACTGAGGTACCACAGAAAAGACAGCAAAACCCAACCACCTTCTGACCGCTCGCCACGAGCAAAGCCTCGGACCTCCCAATGCACAGGCTCCACTGCTGCCCCTCCATGGGGTCAGTCCCCTACGGCCACGTTGTGCTGGAATCACAACATATTCAACATAGCTTAATGCAAACATGTTAAGAAGTTTGAACAGTCTCTGCAATTCCGCAATTCCTCCTTTCCCTCACGCTGCCCTGCACCATGCCAGGATCTCATCCCATGGGCTTCGAGTCTCAGGGAGGTTCAACTTTCGCCTGAGACGAGCGACAGGAGGGAGTTATTTTATCATTATTTTTCCACCTCCTTGATGAATTAAATCCCCCCATGGAAAATTACAAAGGAAGATACACCCATAGATTCTTCACCTGCCTCAAGCATTTACACTGTCGTTCTCTTAAAAGAACATAATACAGACGTACAACCAGAGACTGATATAGGAAAGAGAAAGACTAATACGACCAGATGGCTTTTTGTAGCTCTTACAGACGAGTCAGGGTGCATTTCATATAATGACAAATGGACAGAGCAGCCAAGTAATGACTTCTTTGTGCCCAGAATTCAAATGCTGGTCCTTTGAGGCTGTTTGCTCGAGCACTCAAGTGTGGGCTGCTCTTTTTGTTGGACGATTCCTTCAATAATACAGAAAGTAAAAAAAGGGGGGAATGCAGAGCTATGTAAAAAAACAACAGTGAAGGGAAAAGGGAGGCAGATGAACAGGAGAAAAATGAAATGCTGTATAAAAGAACATTTTCCTTGGCGACACTGAGCATCCCTGTTTCCTGCCCATGCCCACCAATTGTTCTGGCTCCGCCGTGGCTCCACGCACTCCCTGCCTGCTGCAGGTAGAGGTTCTGCTCCTCTGCCCTCGCGTGGCCTCTTTGGGCTGAAACACCCATGTCCAGCATTTATGTACATCTCAGACACAAACACAAGCTCCTTGGGCCTCCGCCAAAAGCTCTGTCTTTTATTTATAAATCAATTTAATGGTGGTTGAATTATTCTTAGGGGTGGGAAGGGAAACATTTGTGTCCCATGACAAGCACTGTGGGCCTGGGAAGAGACAAAGCAGAAAGCTGAATCCTGATGTATCCGAAGAAAATAGTAACTGAAGCAACAGCTGAAAGCAGCTGACAGGAATCTGATTTCATTAATCCCTGAGAATTCAGAGAATGACTGCTTTCAGCACAGCTACTGCCTTGAACACACGCTGCCAGCTGGCACGCTGAGCGAACAATTCATTACGTGAAGTTCTGGATTTCTTCTGCAGCTTGACAAACGGAGCATGCATCATGCACCAGTGCCAGGAAATGTAATTCCTATTAAAAGGGAAGGGGAAAGTACCTGTAACTTTATGGAAAGGATACAGTTTGTGACTGAACTGGACTTTTCTCTGTACCCTCTCATTGCCTGCTCACAGCACAGGGCTCTAGGACTGGATTTGCATGCAGCTTTCATAAGGGGGGGAAAAATATAATTATATTTGCATCTAGATTTCCTGCTAGTCTAAATATGGCCTGACAAAGGCACTGGCAGGACAGTCAGGCAGTTTTGCTATCTTATTAGCTGGTTTGGGCATACAAATGCTTTTTTGCACTTAGGGGTGCAGGCACGTAAATCTGTGTCCTTTGGGGAAACATGGAAGTAGAAATCTTATTTAAAACAGCTGCATTTTTGAGCAAAGAGGTCACATTTCTTCAGCTTCTCACAAGCCTCTCCAAACGCTTCTGTAGACAAAGGTGTTCCCTGCACCATGCTTAAACATTCAGTTTGTGCTGAAGTTAAAGGCAGCGGGAATTAATCCCTGGTTTTACATCCCATTATGACTCCAGGCCAAATTCAACTCAAGTCCCAAGTCCACGACCCATCTAAACCAAGCGAAAAGCTGAACTTGCAGCTTGTCTGAGCAAAACTAATAAGGCAAGACAACGTGTCAGCAGAAGAAAAGCTTTCCCCTGGTGTTTCCGTAGGAAGAACTGCAACAGCAGTCCAACCTGCAGCCCAACCGCAGTAAGAGAGCCTGGGAAAGATAAAGCTACTGTCTCTGGATTTTAAGGAGTTAACAGGGAATGCAGAACATTTTCTACCTTTAAGAGAGCCCAAAAGTTACAAGATCTGCCTCCTCCCTTCCTTTGCATTAAATTCAATGAATTTGCTTTTTTTTCCTTAAAGATTGGTTTTCTTAAAAAGGTAGCAATGCTCATTAGAGCTAAAATACACTATGAGCAAAGTTTTGCTTTTTCCCTACCACATCTGTCTTGTGCCTGAGGGACAGCATCCAGGGTCTCCTGAACCGCATGGCCTCTTGTTATCTAATTATTCTACATTACCAAATAATCTGGGACAGTCGTAACAAGGTCAAATCCACCTGGGACAGGCCAGAAGTGTGTAGGGACACCAGAAGAGGGAAGCAGCAAGGCAGTGCAATCCTCCTCCTTGCATTAACACAACGCATGGCTCAGGTGCCGCCGTTGAGCAGCTCAGAGCTGACACACTGGGCTCTGCCTCCTGCCCTGGAGACCTGGCATTTTGCCTCCAAAAAAGTGGGGAAAAGCAGCCGGTAGGCTATCAAGCCTTCGCCTTCACCGATACGCAGCTAGCACCCGTGGCTTCCCTGGCATTATGGAGCGCAAAACCCACCTCCTCTCCCACCAGCCACGGGAAGTTTGATGCCTGGTTTGAGCCTGCCGTGCCGGCTCTCTTGACAGCCGACGGAGAGGTGAAATGAGTCACAACCTATATATAAGAGGGGATGAGTCACTCCCTGGCTGTGCCCCCACAGAGAGCCTCGCACAGACCGAGCACTCACCTTTCGTCGCTGATGTCACCCGGGAGGAATGACATCAGCAGAGCCAGATCAACCCACCAGCAGTAACGCAACGGCACGGACTGGTGCTTGACAGCCCCCACGCTGGCTTTTTGGGGGCTGTTAGAGCCGTAAGCATGAAGGCAAGTTGTAATTGCACAGGTAGAGAGGGAAAACAGTCGCGTGTGATGAGAGAGGAGCCGTTGTGGCTGGTGCCATCATCTACACGGTACGCCTCAGAGCAGGGCCAGCAGTGGAGCTTTAAAGGTGCTCCCAAAGCAAGCAGTGCAAAGACAAAGGAGACTTGCCAAGGAGAGACATTTCCACAAGCCATTTGTCAACATCTCCATCCCCAGCCACCACCGAGGAGCTTCCTGCGCTGGACTGACCGAGGGCTGGTTTAAGCTGAGCAGCTTGAGCAATCGTAACAGCAGCAAGGAATTACCCACCCCTCATCTTCCTCTGCTGCAGCCAGGGTGCTCCTCTTCTCCAGCTCAAGACAAATGAGAAAAATACCTTTGCAGACTTTTCATCTTGAATAGAGGTTTCACTGGTGATTAAGTTTAACTGGTAAACACATTTTGAAACTGTAGAAATAAACCACTCAAGAAAAGAAAAAGAAAGAAAGAAAAATTCATGGTCCAAGTCTTTAAATGAGCAGTTTGTGTTCCTGGGCATGAGGGAGAATCACCAGCCCACAGCCAAGGAAGCGAAGTCCAGATGCAGTAGCATGTTCTCAGTAACAAGAAACTTAAAGTGAAACCAAACTCATGGTTACAGAGTTCACAACATGGTCTCTGCTGGCTTTAAGCCCGTCTTCAGCATAATAGACAGGAGCCTGTATTCCACGAGCTAATTATCATTTGTGCACCATTTAGACTCAATTTCCTACATCTTTCCAGATTGTTGATGGATGCCCAAAGTACCAAATGGCTGGATATACAAAAAAGCCCCAAACTGAGCATCTTCACAGCTGAAGGTCAGGCATGCCAGCCTGGCTGCAGGGTCTACGCTAAGCACAATGCACGGAGCTGCCGACCCAGTGATGGCCACGCTGAGCCCCACCAACCAGCCCTTGGGCAGAGGCTGGAGTACTGGCACAGGCTGGCAGGTGCGAGCAGGGAGCAGACAAAGCGTGTGCTACACACCATAGCAAACCCCAAAGTCTGCTGGCAAGACAAATGGAAATGCAATACCATTCCCTTCACACAACCTCAGAGAAATGAGTTTTCCCTCATGTCCAGGACAGCAACACCCATGTTGCCATCGCAATTCTTTCCATTACAATACTGCCTCTGCCTCGACCTCCCTCTCAAAGTTGCTACGTATCGTAGCTACTGCCGCCTTCTTGCACCAAACGTTTTAGCAGTCATTTTGCAGGCTCTTTCATTAAGCACTTCTGTTGATGTTGCAAGAAATAATCACACACTATTACCAGCCCTAGTCACAACAGGCAGCCACACACTCCTTTTTCCATCAACAAACTGATTTCATAGCAACAACAACATCTGCGCTTCAGCCTTTCAAACACGGGGACAATTACCATATCATTTCACCGCTCGCAAGGGAGAAGGCAAAGAGGGGCCAGCTAGGCTGGGGATGGTGGCACATGGGCAAGGTGCCCAGCGGGGACACCAGGAGAGAGGCCACCTCCTCCCACAGAGGGATGCAGAGTCGCTCACACCTCATTCCCGAACACCTGCGTGTCAGTGCAGGGGCACCTGGATTCACCCCAACCATTCGAGGGTCCAAACCCCATTAATAGACACACAAGCACACTGCATGGCGCTGCCACCTGAGCCCGTGTCCTGTAACCCGGCTGCCCACGCAAATCACGACATGGGGCAGCAGCCACGACACCCAGCAGGAGCACGTGAAGAATCACTGATGGCTCTGAAGTTGCATTATATCCAGCAAACTCAAATATGTTGCTTTGCTTCACAGCCCTGCAAGCTCAAACAAGGTTTTATACATGGTGACCTGCATGTGCATCGGAAACTCCCCGGACTCCAAAGCTCCTCCTGTTTCAGGGGGATGAAACACTGTCAAATTACTGCAGCTCAGCGAGCTGCCACCCAGCACCTGAGCCATTAAAGCCATCTGCGTGCATCCCCTCGGATCACAAGAAAGCCGGGTAATTTCACATGGCGGAATTCGTGCTCGTTGCAGCTTATGCCACGGGAAATTGCCTCTCTCTGCTGCGAGCTTAACATTCACACACAAGCAGCGACTGAGGCTCTGCTGACACACGATGACTTGTTAAACTCTAATTAAATTGCACATCTGCCTACTCTTACTTAGAGCTGCAATAGCTGTGCACGGCCTGTTTTACACATTCGTGTTTATAGATGCTTGTTAGTGCAACGGGAAAGACAAGCTACGGCATTTTCTTTCTTTTTCCCTCCCCAATACAGTCAGGGCTTCTGAAATCTTAGAAAAGCCTTGCAAAGCCCCAGTTAATGATTTTCACTTTCATCGCAAAGGTTCAACAGAAAGGTACTCAAGCAAAAAGCCTTAATCATCACAACTAATCTAACACAAATGAAGACTCCAGCTTTGCTTTGAAAGGCACCACACCACTAGATAGTCACAAAAAAACCCACAAAGCGTACACTTGCTTCCACAACCTACATCTCTTCATGTCACAGCAAATTATTTATTAATGCACCCCCCCAAAAAAAGAGGGGGTTAGATCCAAAGAGAAGGAAAGGCACTTGTTGAAGCCAGATGATGGAAGCAGGAGGTATAGCCACAGAAAAATGTGTCATGCAGACTTTTGAGAGCAGAAGGAGCCATTGCAATAGCCCATCCTGTCTGTATCTGTCATGGGCTGGACACATTTAAGCTGACCCACAAGCAAGGAGTCAGAAATCACCCATGCTTGGGCCACCACCACCTGCCTCCCAGGCAGGGCCCTCCCGTCCCTCCATGGCTGTCCCAGCGCTCCCAGCCCTGCCTCGAGCCCACCAACCCCTTCTCCTATTAACATGTGGGATTTACCCACAAACTTTCCCAAACCACTTACCCTTCCCGGGTCTGCTAATTCCCACCCACCGCTCAAAGCATCCACAAGCCCTACCTACACCAAAGCAACACGACTGCACAGAAATTCCCCTTTCCTCCAAGGAGCAAAGTTTCCCTTTCCCTTCCTCCGAGCCTTTCCTTCCTCCGAGCCTTTCCTTCCTCTGCTAAGACAGCTGCAGGCCTGCACAGACCTTCCCATCTCATTAATTAGGTATCTGAGATAATTATGTCCCCATAGTTTCCTCCCACATAATCTACTCCCAACAGTATCTGACTTTTCATGCCTGAATCTCTTGTTTATTCTCTGATTTTCTTACCCCTCCTCTCTCAGTGAGAAAGAGTTAAAGCGAAAGAAAGTTCCTTCCCAGACTCAGCTCCACTTCTGACCCTCTCCCATCCTTTTTAAACATCCCCCAGGAGGTGGCAGGCCTCAAGTCTTTACCCCTCCTGAGCCGAAATTTCTCTTAAGTCTTTCACGTGTCCAGATTTTCCCAGATCCTGCCAGTTTTGCAAATCCAGCCATCCCAGAGGAGTGGCCCCAGCCAGTTTCCTGACAAAACCTCATCCAAATATCTGTCAGATATTTGTAGATCAGATGAACGTAAAAGACTCCTGCAAACACGCTGCAGGGTCCCAGTCTGTGGCCCCCCCTTGCACAGGGTGCTGTGCATGCCGGTGGCTCCATCAGCAGGTCCCAGGGGGGCAAAAGGGATGCCGGAGCTTACTGCTCCCTCTCTTCTCTGCAATATCCTCCTCTCTTGTCAAATTAACTGTGCCTGCAAATTTTCTTGTCCTGACACTGTCTCTTAGCAAGCTTCAAGTTTTAATGAAGAGAGGAATTTCCTCATTTTCCCTTCCTGATCGTTCAGGGTTTTCCCCCTGCAGCTCCCTATCAAGCTAAGTCCATGCACTCATGCAGTAAACAACCCTCTAACCAGGACAATGCACATTATTCCTTAATTATTCCAGCACGCTGCTGCAGTCAGATTGATTCACTTTTCCACCCATTTTCAGTCTCCCTGCTCCCCTTTCCAAGCAAAGCAAGAACAGCTCCATGCTGCCGGTTGCCCGTTAGCGACTCCTTCGGTGCCTGCAGCAAGACCCGTGTAGCTCCGCCTTGCAGCAAAGCCAGCTCCCGTTCCTGCCCTCCCTCCAGTGCCCCTTAGCAATTCCACTCAGGAAGCCAAGCTGCTTCATCCCAGTGGACCCATCAGGTTGGGCCACCAACTATTTACTGCCTACCTCGGTGGGTACTTAGAAAAACGTCCTTCTGCCGTTGTACTTTGCGCATCAGATCACTTTCTGATTTCTCATTAATCATTCGTCACCGATATCATCGTTTCTTAGACCACTGACAACCCAGGGAGACCCAACATCTGATCCAGGCAGTGAAAGGATGAAAAGGAAATCAAAGTACCCATTTGAAAACACCAGCACCAGGGAGGGAAAGGCCAGGGGAGTAGAGGGTGAAGAACACAGCAGATCTGGCTTGCGCTTGCCTTTGAGGGGAAAACCAGGACAGACTTTCTATGCCAACGTGGGACTTTCCTGTTCAATGCAGACTCCAGCTGTGAATTTAGTTGTGTGACACATCCTAAATGAGCCCCCGGAGAGCTTAGCTAGATCTGTCCCATGCTGTGCGCTTCCACACGTACTTACCGTAGGAGAACAAGCCACCTTGTCAAAGTCTTTTCTAAGAATGCAGTGGCCTTTTGGGTACAGAAGTGAACCGAAATGTGCAAACAAGAGGATGGTCACCACCAGTTTTATGAAGTTTCCTTCTCAGTCCTTCAGCTCGAAGTTCAGGTAGCCATCATCTTGAAGGTCACAAAACTGGGTTAGATGCTGAGTCCCAATGATATCCTTAAACAACCAAGCACTTACTTGGGTTTGTATTTTACTCAGAAAATAAAACTCCTTGGCTCTCTCCTCAGTGCCTAATTTCAGCTTACCAAAGGAGAGTCTAAGCTTGCATGTTAAATTTTGAATTCAGCATGGAGCAACCAATAATAATTGGACATATTCGTGGTCCAAATCACTTGTCACCTTCCCCCCCCCCCATCAGCATGAAAAATAACATAAGAGAAAGCAAAAAATTGCTGGTGTAGAAAAAAAAAGAGAAGAAATTAAAAAGAATAAGAAAATATTACAAGCCATCAAATCCATCATGATCAGGTTCACATCTAGTTCATAAGCACTTATACTGAAAAGGGGAGATGTTCCTAAAAGAGTTTGTGTTTAGTATTAGAGCTGGGGGGCCTGGAGGCGAGGCTAAAGGAATGGAGCACTGAAGGACAGAATGATGTAGAAGACCAAAAGATGAGTCCAGAGGCAATTCTGGAATATACGTTACTGGGATTAGGCCACAGGATAAGTGCCAGAGCTGACAAAGCCCTGTTTAAAAACACCTGAGGATGTCAAATTCAGACATAGACCTCACTTGAGCCTGTGTTACCCCCTGTCCCAAAACAGCCTCCTGATGTTCCCCTTAAGTCACGTTGCAAGTGTAGCTCGGATGAACGGCAGCTGCTGTTATTGCTGGGTATAAAACCAAAAAACATTTCAAAGGCCTTGAGAGAAAAGAAAATAAATAAAACGGTGCCCTAGTTCCCGACGTGATGGTTGGTACGAAGCCTCCACCCCACCATCACCTCCAGGAGAGAAAGGAGCCAGATACTCAGCTGCTTTTGTTTCAGCTGGTTTTGGCCACTCAAAGCGAGAGCACCCCAGGGCTGTCGTCGCAGTTATAACTCTACTGTCCCTCCTAAAGTGTCCCTAAATCAGGGCCTATGATCCATCGCTGAATGAGCCGCTTACCGCCACTTGTCACCGGTGGTTCGCCTTAATGCAGAGCTGCTAAAACGTTCTGGGGTAGCCAACTGTTTGAAAATGCTCCGTCTCTTCACACATCCTCCTCTCCTTTCACTGCACTGCTCATAGGCTTTCGTCTTCTCCTGTGACCATGACAGCGTAACACCCAGATCAGACTCTGGATATTGCACATCTTTCTCTGCCCGACGTAATTTCACCTTGCATTTCACTCGAAGCTTCCTCTGCAACTTGGCATTTGGCAGCTTCAGAAGGAGACATGCTCTTGCTGGGGCTGCAGCCTGTTGGCCTTGTCCCTCTCTTTGCCTCATGCTCTTTTTCAGGCTGCTCCTGTTGAGGAGCTTATCTTAAAGGAGTTCAGCCTGACTTAGGAATCACACCTGCCTGATTTTCTGCCAGTAAAAATAAGCTGTCAGCCCATATTCTTCTCTTGTACAGATTATTTTCACATTCATGCAAAACAGCGGGCTTTGAGCTCCAGAGCAGTGCTAAGCATCCTCCTCCTGCTTTAATTTCTTGGCCTCTCCATGCTAAAGAGGAAGGTGCTGATCGTGTATTTTGCTTTCGCCCCCAAGGCGTATGCACAGATTCTGTTTGATGACAGCCCTGCCCTCCTGTCCAGTGCAAGCATCAGGGTTCAGCCTCCTCTGAAATCCTCCCTCCTAACTTGCTGCAAGAATGGCTGATTAAAAAAACAGATGAAGATTCTCTGTAGGGTTAAACTCTGGCATGTTGCCCAAATTCAGTAATGCTCTTTCCTGGAGGCTTTTCTTTTTTCCTGACACTTCATATCAGTAGCAGAGACTTCTCCTGGCTTGTTATTTCAGATGGGCTGGGACTGGAACATCTATCCTGCCCAGTGCCCTTGAGTACTCAATAAATTAAATAGCAGATATACCTTCATGTAGTCTGAACACGAGGGAACCACACTCATTTTGTATTTTTCTCTTGAAGTATTGCCTTCCTGTGCTTGCAGAAATGATATCGCAGCATCAAATGACTATATTAGAAGTGCTGTGATGACTTCATTGGGAGAGACTACAGAGCCAGCCTCAAATAAAGACCTGTCATTTTGGCACGCTTAGATTGATAACGCACCAAGTGCTAGCATGGGCACCACGTCCCTACAGCACCGCGTTTTAGCCGTATTGCTAAATACCAGATGACAAGGGCTGAGCAAATAAAGAGCTCAGACCGCTTTAGAGAATTGCAATTAAATTTATATACAACCTTAAATTCAAACCCTTGTGCAGACCCTCCCTATGTTCCCACCAATTGTTTGATCTTCCTTGACGGTGAGATGGCCAACTTCCACAAGCATCATAACCATGGCACAACAGCACATCAGAATGCTGCCCACCTGCATTGCATTAGTAAGCAAGGAGGATTTTGAAGCCATGCTACCTTCTTCTCTCCTTTCACAGACTTTCCGACAACACCGATTGACCAAGCAACACTGACGCAGCACCAAGCTCTCCTGAGGCATGGTTCTTGGTCTTCTCTCTCTAATTCTCAGTGACTACCAGTACTTGCACCCCAAAAACCTTTCACTCCTAGAGTCTCAAAGTCTTTCCCTACCTCTTTTGAAGACCACTCTGGGGACCTGTGAGGCTTTATGGCCTAGTTCTACAAAAGTACCTGGACTAATCCCCAAATGGTGTCAGCAGAAGCTGGCTGCCTACATACCTGCACGGATGTGGCACCAACATTTTTACTGCCATCAGTGCAGAAAACCAGCCCGATCCATGGAAGCACCTGCTTAAGGGTTTCACAGCAAACCATGAAACAAAGTCAGTGTCTTTACCCCAGAGCTTCTGTGACATGAAAGGTGAATTGAACGGGCTTTGACCCACAGAAGGAAGCCATGCTGAAATTAAAACAAAAATCCCTAGCAACTAGATATCCATAGGAACACTAAAAGAGCCATAAATGTCTCCAAAAACAGAAGACCAAAAAAAACACCCAATAAACCAATAGCGTGGGAGGGAAGTCCCTTCCCCACTCAGCGATCTCCGTTGGATCTCACCCTTGTTGCCTGCTCAAGGCTTGTCCATCCCCACTACGTCAAGCAAATAGTACTTGGAAGAGGTACAAATATTCTAGGAAGCCACTAAAAGCCTCCCAGGACAGACAGCAATGCCCAGCAGACCACCTCCCCTGGATTGCTGTGGTTTAGGACAGGAATTATTTTTGCTGCCCCCAGCCCAGGGCAGCACACGGATCAGTTATGAACTCAAGGCACAGTCAATGTGCAAATCCATAAGAACAACAAGACAAAGGCACACTTAATTAGCCCCCCAAAAACCCACTCTCTCCATTTTTTTCCCCGTGCATTTTAACACATGTTGATACACTGGTAAATCGGAAGTTTTAACCTTGGGTCAAAACCCCTTCAGGTTTTGTGAAAATAATAAATAAGCAAATATGTGAACTGAATAAATAGCTACCTGCAGGTAAGTACGCACTGCATGCGCATGGGTGGCTGGCAGTATTTACTTTGGAATCAATAGTTCACATTTTGTCTCTGAAACCCTTGGTAACCTCACAATAATCAAACCTTAAAAAAAAAAGAAAAAAAGGCAGTAAATCTCTCACATGTGTCTCTTTGTTATAGCAGGGAACACGAACAGCCAGTCACAGGCTTGCAAAAATTGGCATTTCTATTCAGAATCATCAGTCACCATCACAACCTGTAATCAGGAGGGATTTGGAAAAGATTTCCTGGACCAGATATTCTATTTAAAAGCATGTTCATACTCTCTGGATTCATGATTGCAGAGAATAACAAGTGAATCAGTAATTGCTGGCCATTTGTTTTAATGTCTTGCCTATCATATTTCTTTCCTTTCTTTTTGCCCTTCTCTGGAAAACTGCTTACACATTAATTTTTTAAGGATTTAACAAGGATTCTTTTGTTGCACAATTTATCACAGATGGTTATTAAAAGGGATTGGAAATCTCAGAGGAACGAGAACAAAGCGAAGGAGCTTGCCCCAGGAAGCATCACATGAAAGTCCTCTCTAAGCACTGAACCCCAACCAAAGTATGAGGGCTCGGGGCAAGCTGAGATCCACCGGCAGCAAACCAAGCTGCTAACGTCATGTTTTACTCGATGCTGAGCAGGATAAACAACCCATATTGGCTCTTGGTGAAGCCTTCCTGATGTTTCCATCACCTGGTAGAATTACAAGCCATTCACGAAACCCCACCTGCAGGGCTGCATCCAGCTCTGGGGCCTCAGCACAAGAAGTACATGGACCTGCTGGAGCGGGGCCAGAGGAGGCCATGGAGATGATCCGAGGGCTGGAGCACCTCTGCTATGGAGACAGGCTGAGAGAGTTGGGGTTGTTCAGCCTGGAGAAGAGAAGGCTCCGGGGAGACCTTATTGGGGCTTTCCAATACTTAAAGGGAGCCTATAAGAAAGATGGGAGGGACTTTCTATCAGGGCCTGCTGTGACAGGACAAGGGGTGATGGTTTTAAACTAAAGGAGGGGAGATTCAGACTAGACAGAAGGAAGAAGTTTTTCACTCTGAGGGTGGTGAGGCCCTGGCACAGGTTGCCCAGAAAGGTGGGAGATGCCCCATCCCTGGAAACATTCCAGGTGAGGCTGGACGGGGCTCTGGGCAACCTGATCTAGTTGAGGATGTCCCTGCTCATGGCAGGGGGTTGGACTAGATGGGCTTGAAAGGTCCCTTCCAACCCAAACTGTTCTGTGATTCTATGATTTTTAACACATCTTGATGCATCGGTGCAGTTCAAGGGACGGGAGGAGTGCTCACGTGTCTGCACACAGCAGTGGCAAGCGGGGGGCCGGGAAGCGGCAGGCTGAGATGTCTGCTGCCAGCCCCAAGGGACATAACAGAAAAGTTGTCATGAGAGCCAACAAATAAACAACTGGGAAGTGATTTCCATTAATACTTCAAAACCTGAAGATCATTAAGTGCGCACTGAGAAAGCGTAGCAGGACTCGCGTGACAGCGCAGCAGGAGCAGATGAAGTTCTGGCTGTGGGATCCAACCGTACCAAGCCTGAACCTCACTTAACTGCCTCGTTAGAGCTATTAGTCTGCTGCAAGACTCCACTTCTGAGCAGGGAAATTTTTCCCATTAACCCCCCCCCCCCAAAAAAATGGCATCTCTTCATGAAGTTTCAGTTTCACCAAATCAGCCTTTTCTGACAGTTTAACACAGCCGTAACAGCAAATGGTTTGTTATCTGCTAAATCCCTGCGGAAAGCGTTAGGCTAACGAGTATGTTACTGCAGCTCTGCGCATATGCGGGGCACATCTCTCGAGATATTTTCCGCTAAAAAATGCCGTTTCTTTCATTTGCCCAGAACTATCGGAAACTCCAGCTTATTCAGCCGCAAACACAAAAGGCTTTATCCGTAATTCCCTTTTGCAGAGAAGATGGGGTAACCTAACATGATGCATCACAGTTTCCAGTTGCAAGAGCGAAAATAAAGGTTTATAATCCAGGGCAGCCTAAGAATGCCTGTGTCTATGTTGCTAAAGGCATCGGCCCTTGGAAGCAATCCCTGGTGCCACACTAAAAGCTGTAGCGATTTACATCAGCACAGCTCCGAGCCGGCCCTCTCGGGAGCCATGCACAGCTCTTGCCTGGATCCCGGGTAGCACCCCCACGGTGCACGTAATTACAAAACTTGTGCAATTATTGCATTATAACGCCTAGCGTTAACGCGAGGGCTGTATCGCAGGCCACCACAATGGGGTTTTAAAAGCACGAGACAAGGTTGCATGGTGCAAACATGGGGAGCTCTGCAACAGTCCAAATGCGCTGGGGTGGTGTCAGAGGACGGGGGGGACAAGGTGGCGCTTGGTGCTCGTGCTGCCTTGGTGGTCCTGGTGCCCAGGATAACACCTGGTTGAATCACACCTCAAAAAAGCGCCCCAGCAGTAAAGCAGCACATGTGCCCACGGGATGATCAAAGCACAGGGATTCCAAGAGCAAATTAGGGAGATAAAGTAGATGCAGCATCACTGCCTGAGATTAGAGCCACAAGCTTTTTAGTTGTCATGGTTTAACCCCAGCTGGTAACCCAGCACCACGCAGCCGCTCGCTCACTCCCCCCCTCCCCGGTGGGGCGGGGAGGAGAATCAGAGAGAAAGGAAAACTCATGGGTTGAGGTAAAAACAGTTCACCAGGACAGCAAAGAAAATAATTATATTATTATTAATAATGATAATAAAATATAACAATAATAGCGTATATAAAATGAACAATGCACAGTTTCTCACCACCCAATGACCCAATAACTGATAGAGCGTGTCCCAAGAAGTGATCATGGAACAGCAAGTTCCAGAGAGATCGAGCGAGGGAACAAACAGCCAAACGAATGAAAGCAAGAACAAACAAAAAGGAAGGAATGAAAAAGAACCCCGGCCCACCAGCCAACCCCCACTTATACCAGGCATGCCGTCTGTGGTATGGAATACTCTTTGGCCAGTTTGGGTCAACCTGTACATTAGCAAAACCTGGGAAGCTGGAAGATGTCCTTGATCGCTTAACAGCAACTAACAACATCAGTGTATTATCAACATTCCTCACATCCCAAATCCCATACAAAATCCAAAGCACAGTAGCTGCTGGGAAGAAGATTAGCTCCATCCCAGCTGAAACCAGGACATTGGTGGATGAAAGCAGCAGAACCAAACCTGGTTTCATGCCCCACCCTCACCCCTGTGCAGAGGCACAGTCCCCAGCATCAGCCCCACAAGCTACCACTGTTTGTACAAGCGAGGCAGACCCTTTTGGGTTTTCCCATCATTTTAGGGGAACCTTAGCTGCATGCAAGGTCCCCAGCTCAAAGATGTGTTCTCTTGATCCCTTGGTGGGGCACTGACAGAGAATCAAAAAACAGAAATCCCCACATGCAGTATATTCTCCATGGATTTCACCAGGAGGAGGTTTTGCTACCTATATTAATAAACTCCTCTAGGTAGAACCTCTCCAGTTTGCACATTCTGTCTAAAATAGTGACTTCATTCATTTAGGGGTCTCAATGCAAAGATCTTTTTTTTCTGGCCAACAAGAGGATCTATAGGAAAACGAATTGAGGGTGTGCTCCACGATGAGGTATTGATGCTGGAGTGCATTAGAATATAGTATTAGTAGGCTCTAATTCTAAATTACCTAAAAGATATCATTATTGAAGTCAAAGAACTCACATACATGGAAAACCAGTACAAGGGAGGCTTCAACACTGGAGGCAATAGAGCAACAATGATAACACAGCACTTCTGTCAATAAGACGTGTTGCTTTGTTAGCAGTATGAAGCATTTAATGATTAAAAGGCAGCTTTTTGCTTACAGTATCAAGAGAAGACGTTTATTTTCAGTGAGCAGCTGCTGCTTTTTCATAAAGTGACTCTCCAGCAGAAATAATACAGCAGACCGGTATTGCCGGGAACAGTCTAATGTCTGCGAAGTTTGTGGACTGGCAAACACAGCCCTACTCTGCTAGTATTTGAATCACCAATAAACCAAATTGCCCATCTCCAGTTTTATGAGAACTGCAACTTAAGCCAGGCTGGAAAAAGATCTAGGAAAAAAAAAATGGGTTGCACAGATTGTTTCATTTCAATGAAAGGTTCGTCCGCAGATGTCTTTTTTTGCCCATCCATCAAGAGTTTTTCTTCCCCCATATCTTCTCATGCTCTGCTTTAATATCTTTGACTCCATGCTTTCATTCCCCAAAAGCAAAGTATATGGCCCACTCAGAAATAACCGCGAAGAACACCACATAGTGATGCCAGCAGTAAGCAGAGGCCACAGCTAATCACACATATCTTCGTCTGGTATAAACTCGCATTTTAATGCCCTCTGCTGTACTGTACCAGGCTCTGTGGAGCTACCCTGCCAAAGGTACTTGAATTTCTACTATTAGTTTCCACCTGACCAGCTCCACAACAGAGATGTTTATTGTTGGTGAGGAGATTAATGGAGAAGCTCAAGGGACACAAGTTCCAGATCCTTTACAAAATCTGTCTGGTTGCACCCAATAAACACAGACAGATCTGCCCCGTGTTGTCCACAAATGCAAAATGGAGCTTGATACAGACCAATAAAATTGCTGGCATCTAAATTTCAGTTACCAAAAAAACAAACACCACTGAAACACAGCACACCAGGGCTTGAGAGAAAATAACAGAAATAGAGGAAATCGAGTAGGTGTCTGGGAATAACATTCCTCACTGTACTGAAGACTCAAGATTTCCTTCCTAAGATCATGGGGTAATGAGCCTTCAAATATGACCTATTCCCCAGCAGCGCAGGCTCTAACCTCTAATCCTACAATTACATTATTCCTCAAGTCATATTGAGTCGCATTTTTTCCTGCTGGTCTCACTGCAGGTTTCTTTGCTGCAGGAGGTGGACACCAACCTCTGCCAACGTAGGCTCAGATCGCCAAGCAAGCCTTTGTGAAGTTTTTAGCAACAGAGGTGGGGAGCAGGAGTAACCCCAAGGTAGGAATATCATCCCTGAAGCACCCTAAACACAGAAAGTAGGTAGGGGACCTTAGTTGTCTTCCAAGTGCTCCAGCAGATCTTTTGTTGGGCTAACACAGCAGCTCTCTGGACCTGCTCGTGTTGGTTCTCAGCAGGTCCCGGAGCAATGAGGAGTGAGATGGTCAGGGGAAGCTGCCACTGGGTTGATGTTCAGAAGGAGTAGCAGGACTTCCATGGGGAACTTAGGCAGTTTTCCATACGCCCACCTCGCTGGGCAGGTGTACAGCTTCATGTCAGCCTGGTTTGCCTGGTAATGAGGGATGGAGGCAACATCACAGCTCTTCAGCACAGCGTCATGCAAATATGAACAAAGAACATGGCTCCTAGTGTTACAAGCTGGGATGGCATTGTAAAAACCAACTAGTATCCACCTAGAAACTCAAGTCTTCTCAGCCCTCCTCAGTCATGGCCTCCCAGGATGACACTGGGTCTAGGACGAGAGTGCTGGTGAAAGACATGGAGAGCAGGAACAGAGAGACCAACTACCTAGTCTCTGCAGGCACAGCTGTAACACCAAGAAGGTACTGAAAAAGCAGAGAGGTTAGAGGGAAGTCGCAAGGATGACTACAGGATTATGAAAATTAGGAAAACTTGCTTTAAAGAGATAAGCCAAAGGCCTGTTAGCTAAGAAAAGATTGAGGACATGAGATGCGATGAAGATATGGTTGATTTTATTGCAATAATACAAAGCAGTCATTAAAACTGCCACCTATAGAGTTCAGATGAGATATCTGGGTCTATGTTTTGTGAATCCAAAAGCAATGATACTTTGTCAGAATTATAGGAAATTACTTTCTCCAAACTCTTTGCCACCTCTGAAATACTTTATTATTGGCAATTGACTTAATCTAAAAGTAAAAATCTCCCAAACTCCACCAAAGGCCTGTGGTTCTACCTGCAGCAAAGCAAGCGTGTTTCTCTTGGCTCTACATCATCCCCTGCTTCATGTTCACCATCACAGGTAAGAGCATCCCTCTCCATCACGCTGATGATTCCCACAAAATAGGCTTATTAAACAACGTGGGATAACAGGACATAGAATAGAAAACTTCAGCTTTTCCCCTGGTACTAATTTTCTAAGGTGTTTTATATTACACTTGATATCAAGTGTAAAGAAGCAAAGAGTCTCCTCTATTTCTTTTCCATTTTAGTAGAACTCCATTGGAGTTGGAAGGTTTCTCTAAAAGCTTTGAATCTGGGGAAATAATATTGTCCAAGAAAATGGTTCTAACAAAGAGCACATCAGATTCTTAATAACACCTTGTCACGGTTTTTGCTGGGTGTTAGGAGCATATTGAATGAAATACGCAAGTGCAGAGGCAGTCAGCCTGCTTCTAGGACTTGGAAGCTCCAGGACAGACTCCAAAAGCTGTAGCACGCTGCTGAAAACGAGAGATGTGAACTCGCATTATGCCTCTGTCCCCTTGAAAGCAGGTCAAGAGAATTTAAAGCCCTTTTTCAAAGTAGCTCCATTTCCTAAGGCCAGAACACAGAAAGCTTCTCGGGTTTTGTATTCCAACGTTTCATGGATCAAATCTGTTTCCAGTGTCTCTCTCTCACCTAGAAGTTACATTACAGCTGAACTTCATCCTTTTGCCACTCAGTACTGGTCCAACAGGTCAGTTCAAAACAACCCCCCACACTAACAGATCAGTTACTTTAATTCCCCACTTCTAATGGCTTTTGTGTGTCCCTCAGCCTGTCTGGGGAGGGGAGATTTAGGTCTTAGGTCTGACCCAGCATAAGTGTAATTCCTTTACTAAATTGCATACTTTTACTGGCACAAATGACAACCACGTCCTTGAACAAAATCCCATATATTGTATTTTATCCAGCTGCTGTTACACAGAGCCTAACAGATTACACATGACTGAAGAATAATTATATTCTGGATAAAGTATACTTTAGAACTAGATTTTTCACTAGTGCTAGGAAGCCAACAGTTACTCCAGCGGTTAACCACATTCACCTATAAAAAAAATGCAGTCTAATTCATGTTTGAATTTTCATTGCTTCAGCTCCCAACTATTGGTTCTTTCTCTTCCTTTTTACTTTATTAAGACAACTGTAGGAGCCAATATATCCTCACCAGGAAGTCACTTAGACAGATCAAGTCACCTTAATCTCCTTTTTTGATGGACTTCAGATTGTGTTCCTGAGGTCTCTTACTATAACATGTTTTCCACAGCCCCAAGGCCATCCTGTGGATCTTTTCACCCTTTTCTGCCAATTTTTCAATGCTCTTTCAAAAAAAAATTGAGTGATCGCAACTAAGCACTGTATTGTAAGATCAGTCAAACCAATGCCTTTTTTGAAGGATGAATTTCAATATGAAGGGACTGCTCGGGCAGGAGGACAAGCCTGACTTTACTAAACGGTGCTTGCGTGAGCTTTAATTCCTGCAGAATCACTCAAACTGAGGCCCAAAGGGTAAAAAAATCCCATCTGATCTTCCAATGAGGAATTGCCCAATACACAATCCCAACTTTCAAAACCTACAGAAGTATCAGACTGGCAAGTGCTTTCCCAGCAATATGCCAAAATTAGACTGTCCCTCAAAAGAAGTTACAAGCCTTGGCAAAAGCCATCTACAAACCAGAGTTTTTTAATAACACTACTAAAAATGCAGGCTTTGTAAGAATGAACCAACATCATGACTTTGTAAAAAATAAGAAATAGCTTCCAAAGTTGACATCTAAAACTAGATTTATGATTGAGTATATTGCCAATGTTGGGTTGGCTTTTATTTTCATGTCCCAGAAGTATTATAGTGATTAAACCCAAGTTCCTTTTGGGCCTAACTCCTGCCTGGACAATATTTAAGATGGGGCTATTGGTGTTTTTAAATGAACTGAAAAAACTGCATACATTAAACAGTTCATCAATCATGTCTATATGCAATCACGTGTTTGTCACCCAACGTATATTTTTCTAAAGAGTGGTGAAGAGCGAGCAAACGTACAGTTTATTATTTGGATGGAAAGATTAATTTCAGAAAAAATATTAGGCCTATAACAGCATTTAGACTTTCTTGAAGTAACATCCGAATTGAAAGCAAGTTGTTCCTGGTATGGAAATCAGATGCCAAGTCATAGAATCATAGAATTGTTCTGGTTGGAAGAGACCTCCAATATCATCAGGTCCAACCATTAACCTATCACTACCAAGTCCACCACCAAATCATATCCCTTAGGGCCACATCTAAATGTCTTTTCAATCCCTCCAGGGATGGGGACTCCACCACTGCCCTGGGCAGCCTGTGCCAGGGCCTGACAGCCCTTTCGGGGAAGAAATGGTTCCCAATAGCCAACCTAAACCTCCCCTGGCGCAGCTTGAGGCCATTTCCTCTTGTCCTGTCATCTGTTACTAGGGAGAAGAGACCAACCCCCATCTCTACAACCTCAAATCCCCAAATTCCCTTAATGCTAACTGGGGAGGGCTGGATGCCTAATCCCAGATGCACGGCTCTAAAACTGAGAGGGGATTTTCAGCAGGGAGAGGCTTATGTCAGCCAAGAAAGAAAAAAATAGAAGAGACAGTCTTTCACTCAGTCTTAAATTGCTAATACTGGACTACATGTAGACATCTCTTCCAAATAAAGATTCAGCATAACAATCTGTTGCACTTGGGCTTCTAAATCAGCATATTTGTGTGCAAATGGCTCAGTTTTCTTCTCAGCTCAGATGCTGGAAACAGCAACTTACAGTGAAAGCAGATTAGAGGAAGGGAAAAAGAAACCTCCTTTTCAAATAAAGGGGCTTTCTGGCTTCAATAGATAAGCCTCAGACTACATCTGCCAAAGGATTCAGAGATTTAGTGTTTCTTCAGATTACGTGGAGTTGGAGTCAACAGACTTTGATTTTTACCTACTGAGAAGTCCCAATTTGCAAATTGCCCTTAACTACCAAAGCATCACGAACCTGGAAGACCAGATGAAGATCCACAAAGGCAGCTGGACAATTGGCAACTGATTCCTGCAACAGAAGTTTGAGAGTACACAAGAAGCACCTGAAGTCCTCCTGAAAACCCAAGTGTCAGGTTTTGGGCAACGAGCAAATCGTGATGCTGGCACCCCGCACAGAGGGAGATGTCATGATTTGTTCCCCAGAATGCCAAACTGCATTCTACGCACACATTCCTGCACTGAGACAAACATACATACATCCACATATGCCAGATAGCAGCATGAAAGTTAAGATCATAAAACTACTAGCAACCAAAAATATCTATCTGAAATTGAAAGATCTAAGTATCAGCTCCGCTACTGGCTCAAATGTAATAAGAGTTTTCCAAAGTAAGTCTTGATCGTTTCTGTAAAAAGAAAAGTATACAGCAGATGTGTTTACACTGCTCGAGACAGACCATTTCTTTTTTAGAAATGGAAACTAACGCATCTGTTGAATGCAGATATAAAAACATTAGCAGTATCTCTAAGCTCTAACTCCGCCATTTAGCCATGCAAATAGGCACTCGAGTGTGCGTGTCTCGCACACACAAAGGTGTTTACACAGATACTTCCTGCTTACGTAAACCCCGTGCTCAGATTAATATATATTCTCAGCGTGCATGGGAGTATTCATTTGAAAGATCAAACTTACATGACTCAAGAATACCAACACTTTCATCTTTTAAAATATAATGAGTTGTAGATGTGGGGGAATAATGCACAACAGATATTTTGTTAAAGATCCAGACTCTAGATCATGCCTAAATTCACCTCTGAACAGGTTCTGAGCACCCCAACACTTTTGTTGCAACTCCTACTGATAGTCATCTACTAGGAATTGTTGTTAAATTAATAAAACACATAAGATTTCTGCAAAATGCCCAGCACTAATTGAAGCACTCAGTACCTCATTAATTCTGAGTATAATGGGTTTTTGATTAGGCAGTTTGTTAAGTATCTATTCCTCAGTGTTCTCACCTGATTGCAGTTAGCACCTCCTCAGGTGTTGCAGCCATACCTGCAGAGTATGAATTGTTGGTGCATCCTCATTCCAGGAAAAACATGTTAAAGTAATCCTGGAGCACCATGCTGTTGATTGGGGAACAATTCAGTTCCTACAATAAAATTAAATTTAAAAAATGACTAATGGATTAAAATTGCAGACCAACAACATACTCAAATTCAGATCACCTCATTGCCTTCTGATGCATTACCTAATGGTTTTCTAAGATGAAGGCTTGTATTGGAGGCTCCAATACAACAAATTGTCGAAGCTCCGTCATGTGAAAGTAATACAGAAAATTATGCTGGATTTTCTGTTACAGCATTATCCCTCCCCCTCTCATCACCACTATCCCCCCCAAGTTCATTTTGCCTCATAAGCAGTGGCTCAACATTAAGCAAGTTTGCAAAAACCACAAAGGATTTTCAGAAACTGAAGTGTTGATACTTGCATTTCTTGAAGACAATCATTTCTTCCTCTATGAAGTTGGACAAGTTTTCCCTTTTGTGTCTCTCTTCCACTCTCTATAAAGGAAGCCTAGAAAGCAAACTTTTAGACTCCTAAAGCCCTTCCCAGTACACTGTATATAGTTGCTGTGCATCTCTAACGTGGCATCGTTAAAAAATATCCATTCCTTCTGCAAGTGTTTTACCCTTTTAGTTGCTTCTCTTTTTGAGAGAGTGGCCTTTTTGTACACGCAATAACCACAAGGCACGGAATTTGAAAGCATTCTGGTCATTATGACAAAGGGTATCTTCGATACATCTTGAACCAGGTCCCATCCGCAACCCTGGGTACAATGGGAACACTTCAAAAGATGGTAACATTGCAATCCAGCTCTCTACAGTCCAATGTAACAGTTCATGCTTTACCTCCAAGGCTAGTTTCCAATGCCCCTAGCATTTTCGGCATCCACTTGGACCACAAGCATTTGTGGTTTTCATCACTGAACCAGAACATCTCCCCCCACCACCCCACCACCCCCAAGGTCTGTTGCACCAAGCTGAAAAGCCACTGGATTTATAAAACCAGTTATCCAATGCTTGATAAGATCTCCTAGCACTGCATTCCCACCTGTTATTGATTTGGGATCCCCAAACCAGGTACCTGTATGCCAAGGGATACATGGCCATCACCTATTTTCTGTCCCGAGATGTTTCTCCTTTTCAGCAAGGTATGTCTAACCTGGGGATGGAGCTTGACTATAACATCTTCCACCACAGATCAACATCCTTGAGCTCCTGCAGCTTGGATACCATGGGGCTAAGAGGCAGGATTGTCCCCGAGAACCATCATCTCTGTGCATACATGAGTAAACTAGTACCAGTAGCCTATAGGGCAGGTAATCCTACACAAAGTCACACTGGGTGGAGAAGCCTTCAGCTTCCTTTTGGACTTCTACTTGAAGGTACAGGGGGGATTTCTTACCTTATACCCAGGGCTCCATGTCCATCAGGTCTTCTCCCAACAGCACACTTAGTTATGCAAACTCCTCAAAGCAACCGTTGTGATGCTGAATTTACGGAAGACGACTATACAACGATTGACACAATCTCCTCCGAGGCTGCTAATGTTGCCTAGACCTTTAAACACCGTGGTCCTGGGCTGTCAGGGGAGAGCCGTTTGCTTTGGAGATCTCCGCCATGAGAAGTTTTTGAATCCCTCAGGAAGTAACCAACCATATAATGATAATACAATTCTCCAGCTGTTAGACATGAGCAATAATACTTTTTCCCAATGTTCATCTGACTTGTCTACCATATGTTACATTTCAGTGCAAACAACCTCATGCTATTTTCACCAGTCTGAACACTCTTAAGTGATTTTGGTAGGAGAGTGAAGCATGTTGCACAGAGCAGCGAGAATGATTGATTTCTTTGGTTTGTTAGTCAAACCAATGACACTCACTGAGGGGCAGAGAGAAGTTTACTCCAGGTTAAATAAAACATTTTGTTTTGATAGTCAATAAAAGCAGAAGAAATCCAGCAGGAGGAATTGCCTGAGCTAACAGTGCCACCTCAGTTCAAAACCCTTTTCTACTTGACCAGTTCAGAAGACATTTGAGTCAAACTCTTCCCACTTTCCTCTAAAATTGTCCTCAAAAGGCAACTCTAAAAGCTTTCTCAACTATTTCTTAATCCCTCCTCTAATGACTTTTGTTTAACACTGCCTGGAGCCATGACCTGCATTACCCTACCCCAGGTGATTGCCTTTACCCAGCCTAGAAACTACATCTTCCTTCACAGCCTCAGTAAATACTTGTTCTGCTTTACGTAATTAAGCAAAAGAGACCTTCTTTCAACAGAGAACATGTAGAGTTTACTTCTACAGAAAGGCACATACTGTGATTCAAAGCCTGCCTTAAATACAGGTCTGAAACAGGATCTCATGCATCCTGGATACATAACCAAACCGCTGCAAGACAGCGGGGAAACAAGCCACACTCATTCCTTTGAGACTCACAACTACAATTCACAGAGTCCATATTTCATGCAAGTCTCCGTATGTACAGCTCAACATATTGGCTCTAGCTAACCTAGAGAGAAAGCACTGACAGAAAGACTTAGTTACGACAGAGCAGCTGAATGTGAATAAAATCTACCCATGAATCTCGCCTAGCATTTGTGGGAGGATTTTCCAGCTAAAGCTTCAAGTTATGTCTGCAGTAGTAAATAAAGCTGGCTAAGTGCTGCTCCCTGGCCTGCGGACACAGGGAAAAGCACAACTCATGTCTATGTACTTACACTTTCTCATCTCAAAAAAACCCAACAACAAAAAACAGAGTGGCCAGCGCCAAACTGCCCAGAAACCAGTCTTTTGCACGTACTGCAAAAATGGCGTAAAGGGTTACCCAGTCTGCGGGTGTACAGAGATCCGCAGCCCTGGGCTCATAGGATTCCTTAATACGCAAGGACACAGGCTTCTGTCCTCTAAATTTCTCTACTTTATTACAGACCACCACAAAAATCACCACTAGCAAGTATACTTTGATTAATAAAGCAAACATATATCGAGGTATTACAAATTAATATGAACAATCAAAACCATAGTATCAGTCAATACTATGGTAGCAGTGAAGAACTGTAGCAATTACAAGCAACAACCAAGCAGATATATACTATTACAGGTTACTACAAGCTTAACAATATAACAGCATATATACCTATGATGGATTACTTATACGGATTGGTAATACCGGTATCAAGTCAATCAGATTTCAGAAGGCACCAAACCATCCCAAAGGGGCAGACAAACTGATCCCAGAGGGCGACCCAACCATCCCAGAGGTGGGAGGACAGACCAAACCCATCCCAAAAGGGATCCAGTAAGCTAAGAGTCTTGTTTCAAAGAGGATCCACATCAGAGTCTGGAGTCTGCTGGGCATCCCCAGTGAGGGTCCAAGATCTCATAGAGAGTTCATGCAGAATTCAACCTCTTTAGAAGAGGAAAAGTACATGCAGCACGGGAAGTTCTCAAAGAGAGAAGCTCCATTTTGGATGAAAAAAATAAGTCTTTTTTATATCATAGAGACATAAGAGGGCAGAGGACATGCCCACTTCAAGAAGTGAATAGATGTTGTTAGTTTCTAGTCTCCACCTGCAGCATACGATGATGATGATATTTCTGTTCCCAGGCTTACAGCTCCCAGGTAATTTCTCTGTCAGTATTTTTCAGCAGAAAATTTCTTCTTTTCAGTAATTTTCCCTTTGTGAGCACAGCTGCTCACATCAGGGCCCAGGTAAGTTCCCTGATCCTGGTTTTTATTCATGCGCACAGCCTTGGCGACTAAACCTAGAATCCAGATGAGATCCAGGCATCCAAAAGCTGCTTCCAGACTCTTGGGCCCACTGATCCAGGGAGCTGTAGCCTTGAGGCAGCAGGATGAGCCACTCTTCACAAACCACAGACACATCTGCCAACACCACAGAGACAGCAGATCCACCTCTCTCCTTCACACGTGCCCTTTTTATGTTAATAACCCTAATCATAAGTTTTAAGCACCAGAGAATCCCAAAAGCCACCACCCATACATGGCACTCCCTCCTCCTCCTCCCCTGCATGTCCAACAGCAAGGGATGCCCACCCAGCATGATTAGATGAAAGTCATGTCCAGCTATGGCAGAAGCCCTCAAAACTCCCAGCTCCCATGCCAAACTACGAGGCTTGAACACCATTTGGCAACTCCGAGGATGTTCAGCATAATCTGTGTGTGTCAGGCACTGTTCCAGCAAGTGTATGTCCACCACCATGTTTGGCTCAATAGGAGAAGTGCCCTGAGACAAATAGAGGAACAAAACCAGCTGGGTATGATGAGACATGGAGTCAGATTCCTGGTTCAGTGGAGAAGAAACAACTAGACTCCATTGACTTAAAGAAAAATTGGAAGGAGGTATAGAAAGAAGCATCAAATATATCAGAACACCCTTGCTCTCAAGTGTCTTAAATCTGGAGTTCGGAGCATCCCTGGGCCAGCAGGAAGTATACCAAATTTAAAGACAAGACTTGATGTGCCTGAGTTTTCTTTACTCAACCATTGAGCAAAAGTTTTAACCACAGCAGAACCATGCTTAGGAATAACGGAAAATATGTCATGATAGAAGGAAAAAATACATACTCTAATTCTTCAGATGCACATGGAGTTAAACCTGGGTCTGAATAGTCACACTGAGACTGACCAAAAGCAACTCTTCACACTCCTCCAGCTACTAGCATCCAAGTCCCCCATGTACTAGCATTACAAGTCCCGTGTTTAAGATCATGCCAGCATCAATCATTCTCCCATTTCCACAAGCTGGAGAGATAACAAGAACACGTAGCTTTGTGAGCAGCAGAATTTCCTGTTTCCTACAATTTAAGTGAAATGAACCCACATACTGCCTTGGACATAGGGGAAGGAAAAGACAGTTACCAAACTTCCCGAGCTTTTTTCTCCTTAGGAGAAGAGGAAAAAGCATCCGCAAAACTCATGTGCAAGACTTCATATAGTTTCTCAAATACATAATCCGATTCATATTTTTATGAAGAAACCTCAGTCTGGTACCTGAATTAAGATAATTGTTAAACCCGGATAAAGAAATTAGATTGGCTTAAGATGTAGGTAATTTCTATTTAGTCTTGGGGAAATGTTCGTTCCATAAAGAATTTCAAATCTCTTTGCAATTATTCAAAGAATTAAGAGGACTAGACTGGATTTATTTATCAGAGAAGATCCAAAAGCTGTTTAATACCTTCCCAGAAATCAGGTATCAAATTTAAAAAAAAGGCAGATGAAACATGTCAGTAGGATCATTTCTTACTCTTAGACAAGTCAGCCATGAATATTTGCAGAGTGGGGGTTATTTCTACGCAATTTGAGATATTTGTACTTCAAAATGAAACATAAGAGACTTCCAGACCTCATGTGTTCGGGGTATGGGGACAAGGCAGACTCTCACAGTTGGGTAGATGCTACCAGCAGCAAGGTCTCTCCTTGAGATTGTCTCCTTGTCTTTCCTTGACCTGAAAGCATGAAAATAAGTTATTTTCCCTCCCCCCACCCAGCACACAAAGGTGACATATTCCACATCCAGGCCCATGACCACTAGCAGCAGCATATTTTAAAGCTCTCAAGTACTAAAGGTGTGTTATTCATAATTTAATTCACAAAAGCAGCCTCCAGGGCTGCTGACCACACACGCACTTCGCGCTCCTCCACAACGCAAACACTTCAGAGAGCCAAGAACTCCCCAGGTCTCAAGCAGACCAGTCAGGGTAGGGCTTCTTTTTGGATACTGGAATATTATTGTCCTTCCGTGCCATATAAGCTCAGAAGGACTTTTATAAATAGGACAGAGCATAGGATTTAAGAGTACCCAGATGGACATCTTCAATCTTTTTTCCTTTTACACAGACACAGCAGTCATTAGAAATAAGTGGCCCATCAGGATCTAGATACTTCCAATTCCCACTATAGACGCCTGTATTAGGCAGTACAGGTTCTCCTAATCTTCATGGCAACCAACATAAAACCAACCAATATCGGGCCATGAAGATTTCCAGAGGCAAGAAAACTCCCTGGACGTTGAGAGACACGTTCATATGTGGGAGAGGAATCTGGCCAGCAGGACAAACCGCAGAGGAACAAATTTCATTGTAAGGTTTCCCATGCTTTTGAGGTGTTAGAGCAAGTAATAAATAAAGAGCTGAAGCTTTTCACTTTTTCTGTCAGCGTTCACACCTCTGGTTGCTGGAAAGCAGGAAGAAGCAGCAACACAAGCGCAACCATGAACAAAAAACCTTGTTATTGAATCATTTATCAGTGTGAAGACGCAGCGCAATGGATTACAGTCATTAGGGAAGACTCAACCTGGATGATTTTTAATTATGGGTGAGAGTTGGAAATTAGTCTTATCTTTCCTCAGTTGCCAGAGAGATGAATGCATAGTTCCAGACTTGAAAAAAAGTGCCGAAAAATGTGGTAGTTCTTATACAAACCATGATTTTACATGAAAAGTAGCTAAATGACTCTAGAAAAAGCCAGGCCATGTCACATAGTTGTCAAAGGTAAACGAGAGCGTTTAAAGGGCAAGTATGAGAATTAATAAATACAATGGCATTATTTAGTTTTGTAAGTACATCTTACAAGATGTTTCTGCTCAGTGTAACATAGGAGCATTCAAACCGCGAGATTTGCATCATGATCGAGTACCTGCGGGCAGCACGAAAGCACCCGTTCAGCATACACGATCCTTTGCTTCTGAAATGGAAACAGCCATTTTCCTGCAAAAATTCCAGGTTCCCAAGACATGGCACACTGTCACATGCTGGGAGATGACGCCCTTTCACTGCATCTACCTGCAGCGTTGCAGCGTGAGCTGCAATCCCTCACCACACCTACAGCGGAGGGCAGCCCCTCCGAATAATTCGGTTATTCAGCCCACACATTAAGAGCGACTCAGATCTGATGGATCATAGCTAGATCCGTAGTTTAACAGCGACCCAGCAGTCCCCCCCCTCACAGCCCTTCCTGCAGGCAGCGTGCAGCACCCCCGAGATCCCCCAGGTCCCTGAACAGTGCTTGGACTGGTGGAATCAAGTGCTTCGCATATCGCGTAAGGCAATTACTTGATATTCTTCGCTTCAGGAAAACCTTCTGGAGATACTTGAGCTCCACAAAAAACACTTCGACATCTCCCACAAGGCCAGCCAATTAACACCCTTCATATCCAGCAAGGCACATCTTTTCTCTGCTGCTAACACTCAGTTCCTTTGGGCAAGACCGCCAGCAAAATTATACAAGAGGCTATCATTCAACGGCAGAGACCTCTCTAATGACGAAGGCCCTGACACTTAAATACGCACAAGTTCTTAATATGCACAATAATCAACGGGCTTAATTGCCCACAGATATTTGAACATCTGGACTCCGACAGTTGCACGAGGCACCGAGCCCCAGCGACTCCTGTGCAGTCAGGCACTGCCACTACCTATTGCGCTGCGAACGTTTTCGCCTGTAACCGCGCCAAATACCGCCTGGCCCCGCAGCGAGAAATAACTAACAAGCTCCTGTCATGCCTATCAAAAAGCCAAGCGACATTCCTAAACACGAGAACTGGAGTTGTATTTGAATTGGTCTTTGCTAACTAGGCACATCAGCCAGTAATAACTTGTTTTTCTACTAGCAATTACATCCAGCTACATAATAAATAAACTAAATTAGAAACCTACTGCTTTGTCTAGACCAGCTCATTCCTTCAGAGCTTCAAGATCATGCCAGGGGAAAGAAAAAAAAGAAAAAGAAAACACAAACACAAAAACCAGAGAGACTGTGTTCATTCACTGTGCCAACACCAAGCAAAAGCTAACAAAAAGAAATCCGGCATAAACGCTTGCATTGGATTAATGTCTAAAAATCTTTAAAAAA
Source organism: Phoenicopterus ruber ruber (assembly GCA_009819775.1). Classification (NCBI taxonomy): domain Eukaryota; kingdom Metazoa; phylum Chordata; class Aves; order Phoenicopteriformes; family Phoenicopteridae; genus Phoenicopterus; species Phoenicopterus ruber. The sequence continues at coordinate 2,816,011 of CM020219.1, forward strand.
TAAGCTATCAATCAGGTTTGTCGAGATCTGTGCCAAGACTTTATCAATGCCATCAACTGGCTTTCTCACTTGCCTTCTCTTCTGTATATATTTTTAGGCTTTTATTGTTAGGTGATTTCCTGATTGAATTCAAAGATCGCATGGAACAGCACATTAGCATATCTTGAATATAGATGCAGGCTCTGTTATGGGATTCAATTTCTCTCTGAATTTTAATTCCAAAGCTGTTCTTTTCCACATTGTTCATATGAGTAATCAGAATTTTAATCATTTTCATGCACCTCTGAGTGCATTGCGAGATGGGACAGCAGAAAATACAGCCAAAGGGAGCGAGAAGTTTTTCAGCTTCAAGTTTCTCCCCAAGACCACATTGGCAGCACAGGCAGCATCTCCCGTACAGCTTCCTGCTGCAAACAGAGTTTTAATGACCACGAGCCCAGATACTACCCAATAACATCCAGAAACGTGTGTTGGCAATTCATCCTGGCTATACATTCAGCACGCAGCACGAGTAGTGAAACCCCAAAGTCATCTCCATGCCTCTTCATCTGAGTGACCTGTACCATCACGAAGCAACTGGTCACAGCAGCGGTCAGTAACAGCTTGAGCTAAATACAAGCAATGCAACAACGATACCTACAGCATCACTGCCTCGTCATCTGCAGAAAGTGTCTGGGACAAGATGGTGAAGGATAGGACTGGGAAATAATTATTCATGTGAGATGCATCAGATGGTGGGGAGTCAAGGAAAGGAAAGGGCCAAGGAGCAGGGAGAGGAGAGGAGCAGAGAACAGGGCTTGGGCAAAAGTGTGGGGATGAGAAGAAGGTGGGTATGAGCAAGTGGAGAGGTTCAAAGTGGCCAGTGAAGTCTGAACAGCAGAAGGTGGAAGAGCATCAGAGTCAGGAGAACATTAACATGGAAAACTGAAGAGCAGCAAAGGCAAGTGGCTGCTAAAGGACCAGGCGCTGTCTTCACATGGACTTTAATGGGTTCCTCACCAAGGACTCAGCACAGAGCCCGTGACAACCATCCTCTTTCCACTGACTCCAGACCTAAATGCATAAGCAAGGACTCTTCAGAGGAATTGGGCATTCAAGCCCCCTTACATCTCCAGCTGAAGTTCTCCCTTGAACAGTGCAGTCTCCACCCCTCAGGGAAAAGCAATTGCTGGTTATGAATTTGCCATTTCTGGTCATCCCTGAAGTGTATTGACCCAGAATGGAGGAAGAGGAGAGACAGGCTTCACTGCTACCTGGTGCAAGGTTTCTCCTTTCACAGGTGTAAGCTGATCAACAGCCAGCTGGTAAAGTCATTTTAACTCACTCTTTCAGTCAGGTGAATCAAAATCGAATACAAATACAAATCAATTTCCTTAGTGCAACGCCAGTCATTTAGCACTTCAAACACAAAAAGTGTTATAAAGAAAATAGGAGGCAGAAATTCTGATTGTATTTTCCTTTTGCTTTCCTTTGGGGTAAGAAAGTACAGAGGCAAATGCACTTGTTACTTTTTCATTGAATCTGTATCTAAGGGGTATAGATTGCACTGGGAAAGCATTTCTAGGAAAGAAAACCAGAATATAAGAAGAGGTCTTGTTTCTAGAGTCAGCTGGATTTATTTGAAGCTCTAACACTAAGCAAGAGTTTGCCTCCTGAGCATTACCTACCACACCCAGCTCACCATTGATTAGCCAGCACTGCATTCCAGCCTGGAGCTACCCACCCTAGCCAAAATATTAACTTATTTCATGGCACACAGAATTGAAAATTTGTTAGGACTTTGGTTCCCTGTGCTTATTGCCCAGGTTTCTGAGAGCAGTCACAGCCTTAGCCCCACCCAAAAAAACCCACCCCAACACCCCTATAAATTATATAAGTTACATCATTTGTTATATGCATGCTTAAAGCAAAAACCCAGGCTTGCCACTTACAGAATCATAGAATCGGTTTGGTCGGAAAAGACCTCCAAGATCATCGAGTCCAACCGTTAACCTATCATAGATAGATAATCCATTATCTATTACACCATACCAGCTGAACCATCAGAAACTACTAAATCCATTATCTATTATCCATCATTTCAGCAAGCCCTCGCGCACAGAGAGGCTACAGCAATGCAAGGAAAAGATGTGCAGATCCCGTTTCCTTTAGGAAACTCTTCAGGCATCATCCCTAGCCTCAAGCAACCCGCTGCACGAGTAGGTCTGTAAGGAGAGCAGGTCAGCCAGGCCAGCATCCATCACTGCTGGCACTCGCAGGGCTAAAACCCTTCAGACTGATCACACCAGCTTGACGAAGCCAGGACAGCGAGCCCAGCAGCTGAGCAGGGTTTGAAGCACCGCACGCTCGGCCTTGGCTGCTCACCAGCAGCTGTCTGCACTGCTTGTGAGATTTGGGGGGGCTCCAAGAAAGCAACAGCTGAATAAAATAAACTACCAAATTCAGAAAACTAGCTGCCCCAGTGAATCCTGTCCCACAGTGACAGGAGCTAGAGGCTTAAGGGACAATAGGGCTTATCTAGGGATCCTTTAACTAGGATACCCGGCAGCTAGTGGTTTTACACGTCGGGTGGAAAAAACCAACCAAAGGAACTGTTTTTAACTTGCTACTAGGAAATTATGCTCCGATCCTGCTGGATCTCGTACCAGCCTGGTGATGCTAAATTTCTCTCTGCTACCTATGGCCTGAAGCTACTTACTTCCCAAAGGATTTCCTGGCTAAAAGAATGATCGAGTGGCCAGGTCATTTCAGAGCGCTACAACCCAGCAGGCCTGGAAGCAAAGATGATTTGGCAAACCACTATTGCAAATTTTTAACTGAAGTCACATTTAAGGACTACAGCACTGTTAGAGCCAGCATTGAGCGAATGAGATGCATCAAGATTATCTCTCTTCTTAAGATAATCTTTACAATGGAGGATTTAAATGAGTAAACAGTCAGGTGGCTGGTAAAAACAGGAGCTTGGAAAGTAACAGGGTGGACATTCATATCTGTACAGGCTACCAAGGCCAAAAACAGAGAGCAGCACAGTCAGAAACACAACAACATAAGTGGTTTGGTCTGTTTGTCCTTTGTGGATTCAGCACAAAAACTGTCTCAGTAAGATGCCAACTGCCTCTTTTGGGATGCTGTCTGCACCCAGCTCCATACTTTCGCCTCAAAAAGCACTTGTGCAAGTCACCAATGGAGAAGCAATTAAACACGGTTCTGCAATTTCCCACTGGAGTACCTCAGTGCAGCAGAAAACATCCAACAAGCAAGAGACAGAGGACCCCAGCATGTAGAAAACAAACAAACAAGACAAAAATCTAATCCATAACACAGGGAGCTTACCCTTCTCCGGACCCCTGCCCTCCTCTGCCAGCCAGCAGCTCTGTCCCTGGCCTGCAGATGATGGTTCTACCAGAGCTGCCACCAGGAGCTACTTGCCTAAGCCCTTCCAAGCCCGCTTCAGCCGAAGGAAGGTGGGTTAGCGGCCAGCCTTTAAGCAGCAGGTCTTCGTTAACATGATTCGTTTTGCCTGAAGCAATTAAGGAGGGCTGACACAAGTCATTTCTATGGGAGGGGCAGCAAGAGCAGAGGTTCCCCCAGAGAGCACTTCTGTGAGGGCATGTCCACCTCTCCAAGGTGTTGGACAGTGCACAAACACAAGCTCTCTCCTGCGAACCCCGAGTATGGCTTTGCTCTCCATCGCCTGTGCCACTAATACCACCTCCTAAAGGAGACTGCTAGAAGACAAGAAATAAAATGTGGCAAGTTTCAGTAATAATCTGATGACTTTTTCAATGGCACCAAGTCTTGCTGTGAGCATTCGATATTGCAGTACACATGGGCCAATACCTTCCTTTCCTCTCACTACAGCCTACTGGAAACTGGTTTTGCTGGAATCAAGGAAGCCCTGGGATAGCAGTAACTGCAAACTCTGGTGCAAGTCCTTTTAATTCGTTAGGCTTAAAATAGCTCCTAATCCCCCAGTTGCAGTGTGCGAAGGGGATGGATGAGGAATCTGACTCCCGCAGAGCTCAGCCATCCTGTTGCGAAGAGTCTGCAGCAGCGACGGCCGCGGCACCGACAGGGCAACCCAGGGGTGCCAGCAGTGATGCACCCACCCGCACTGAGCACGACATTGGCCAGTGCTATGGAAGCACATAATTTACTACCTCATTAGCCCTAAAAGAGGTTAATCTAAAACATAACCAGTGGGGAAGCTGTACTAAAAGGATGCCAGGGGTGTATTTGATGTGTAGATGTGGCGCTTAGGGACATGATTTAGTGGTGGACTTGGTAGTGCTGGGTTAACAGTTGGACTTGATGACCTTAAAGGTCTCTTCCAACCAAAACGATTCTATGATTCTATTCTATTATGTTTCCAGTTCCCAAAAGGGAGAAGGAGTACTGCCTAGGAATGGTTTGAACACTGAAACTCAGTAGTTTTCTGATCTGGGGTTTGATTTATCCCTCCGTGTATTGAGAGGTAATTCTGCCTCGCATAGGGGACCTGGCTGAGATTTAGTTGTTATTATTAGGATGGGTTTCCCTTCAGAAACCACCTCCCAAAATGAAGTATAGCAAACTGGACGGATAAAACTTCAGAATCATATCAAGGAGATGGGACTGTTGTGAAGCAGAGCAGTGCTGGCAAGATTTACTGGCCATGTTGCCAGTTTCATTAGGAAAAAATAGGAGGAATTGTTATTTAGACAAAACCAACTCTGTCCCCAGTGTGTTTGAAATATGCCGAGGACAGAACAAACGCTATTTTGGGACAAGGCCTTGGGATAGGGCTATTCTACATGGTAGGAAACACACTGATCAGTCTGGAGTCACCTTAGTTTCACCAGGGTAACACTAATGGACCTTGTTCCACATATCCTCCTGGATGAAAACCTAGTTTCTGACTCGAAACTCAGTAACCTGGTTGTCCTTCTTATTACTAGTAATCATATTTCCTTACAGCAGCGATCCAGCAAGAGTGGGCACATGAGCCCCTAAATAAGCACCTGGCTAATACTCAGAGAGAAAGGAGGAGAACTGGTGAGCAGCATTGCCAGCACCATGGCAGCAAAGGGAAAGGGGGGGCGAGTCCAAATAAAACTCTCTGAAGTTCTCCAGATAGCCAAAAGTCCCAGTTTTGTCAATGCATGCAATGCTTTGCTGCGGGAATCCTTGCCCAGCACAGCCTTGTGAGCAGCACAAGTGCCTATTTGATGGAAGGAGTAGCAAGGAGTTCTCCTTGGGGGAAATGTAAGGCTACAGAAAACAAAGCTTAACTTTTTCTTTTTACTTTTGCAAACTTAAATATTTGGAAGAATGGGATTATCCTGCCTAAAGTAGGATTTGAATACAATAAAAAATGTTCATCGTTTCAGTCCTTTTCTTTGCTTCTCATTTGCAGCGAGTTACTTGACACCACTAGCCACCATACCGGCTCTTCCAAGAACATCTTTTCCTCTCTAATGTCACTTCTCCCACATTTCCCATCAAGTGAGATATCACTTCAGTTATCTTACTGCAGGAAGATAATAGGTTAGTCTAGCACAATCTACCTTTTGCCATCCATCACAGTGGATTTTACCGTGGTTCTTATTTCCCTTGATGCCACTATCTTGCAGAGTACCAAGGTCAGACCAAGTAGGCTACAGCCACCCACATCACTTTTTCCCTTTGCTAAATAAAAGGGCTCAAGTGCTGGCTATTCTCCAGTTATACTGTACCACCCCTGGTTTGAGAAAATTCGTAAAAGTCCTTGGTACCAGGCTTATAATAGGTGACTCTCTTGGCTACCCAGTCTCTCTCTCAAGTCTAATTGAGCCTGAGTTGAGCAAGGTCTCCTTTCAAGTCATGATCTCTTTCTGACCCTCAGTAACTGGTTTTTTTTATTGCTGATCAGTCCCCTTTACTGCCCATGTACCTCTTTACTTACTCCTAATACTCTTTCCAAGATGGATATTCACAGTCACTGCAAACAAGCCTTTTGCTTGTGACATAAATGTTAAGTAGTTTTTGTACCTTTGGCTTCCAAAGCTCCATGTCTCCTCCACGCTGAGCTCACTGCAGCTCTGCTTCACTCTTCCCTCCAGATGATTTCACTGCTTCATTTCTCAAAGTCTGCCCTTAAAAGAAAAGACAAACCTCTATTTTTTTCTCCTCCTACTTTATTTCACCAGTTCATGTCCACCAGGTTATTTGTTCTGGTCAGCTCCTCTACAGTGTTACCTTAACCAAAGTGAAATCTAAAATAATTGCCTCCACTTGTCATTGCTTCAGTGGTTGATGCAGGTATCCACCGGCTTTCACTCGGCAAACCCCTGGCTAGTCACCAGCAGCCATGCATGGACTGCTGTTGTTGGGAGATGTTCACCCTCTCTCTCCTTCTAGCAAGGCATGGGCAAGTGGTATCACTTGTTTTATGGTCACTAGTTGCTGATTGTTGCATAAAATCAAGTTAGACCAGTTTTCCCTGCGTAAGCTCACAGTGGATCATCAGCTGCTTTCCTCAGTCATTCTTCAGTGTGCTCATCGTAATTAAAAACAACTCTGAATCGCTCACCATGGACCAGCCCTCCAGAGCTAACCAGCCAGCCCACCACGGAGGGGCCACCAGCCCACCAGCTCTTCCTGGTGCTGCTGATGTTGCTTCACCTGAACCGTCTTACCTTGGCTGGGGAGATCGTAAAGACAAAAAAGCAACAAAATAAAACCCAAAAATGTCTTTCTCATTTGAACTGTCAAAACGTCATGAATCTGTGTCTTGTTGGGGACCATCACCTCATACACCACAGTCTGAGTTGTTGGGAAACCTTCTGCAGCTGTTAAATCAAAACTACATGCTGCCGCTTAATTTTGAGGCACAAGGCAATGCATGTGGTGCCTCTGAAAACATAATCTCGCACAAAAAGTGTTGCTAGGATATTCCCAGAAATCAAGGGACTGAGAGAGTGGTTTTCAGAGGAAGCAAACTCATTTAGGAGAGGCGTGGTGGGCTGCTTAACCTCGTAACCAAAATGCAGCACAACTGATAGAAAAACCGCTGTTCCAGAAGAGGCTTCGGGGCAACTTTCATCATAACTTGCTGGGAATCAGGTGTGCAGCTGCCCTTCATAATACTGGGATCACATGTCTAATTTCCTGCCTATTGAGTTAAAAGCTGCCTCCTGATTTTATGTGATGCTATCTAGAAGACGTTATTTCATTTAAGCGCATTCTCTTTCATCCACATGCATTTTTACTGCAGTCACTATTTATTTTCTCCTAACTCATCTTCTGCGTTAACATCATCTTTGCCAGGTGGAATTGAAGCGATAATTCAATCTGAGTTAGGTTCCGGGAAGGACTCATGGCCTGGGTGTCCGCTGAGGCTTGGGAAATGGATTTCTTGACTTGCAACAGGCACTAAATTCTCCTTATAAACCACTGAGCATCTTCTTACAAGATGTGAATGGCTGGTGTCACAGCAGGTGCAGTTTGCCTGATAAACATAATCGCTCTCAGAGTTGGACGGCACGGGCATTTGGACAGGAATCAACGAGTCAGGTTATTTGTTGATTTTCTGAGCTCAGGCTGTGTGCTTCGGAGGCAAAGTGTGAGCGGGCAGAATGGGAATAGCTTTTTCTTCTGGCCAAGGGATGGAGGAAGAAGGAGGGGGGAAGGAAGAAAGGAAAAAGAAATCAGCTATCAACTCTTTTCACATAATATTTATGAAAAATCCAGCTTAGGAGATAAGTCTTTGATATGTAGGTTGCCTTACCTGGAGACTTGTAAGATCCCCAACGCTGTACAGGTTCTTTTCGAAACGCAGCCGAAGCCATCTTTATTCATGATGAGGCTCATCAAAGAGAAGCGTGGGCGACCCGTCAGATAAACTGGAGTTTCCCTTTGAATATTTTGAACGTAAATATATAAAGCCAATTAAGTTTCATGGATTAATTTCCCAGACTGCTGGAAAAACTGGCAGATATTGTTAGCCAGCTAAGCTGGAATGATGTGGTTTCCATTAACCAGATCTTCAAAAAAGGCTTTTATTGTAGGAAAGACAGCTTTTGCCACCTGAGCTGAATTATTTTAGCATTCAGAGTAAAAGCTTATTTTTTAATAGCTTATAATTCTGCTGCAAAATACATTTGGGGCAACTACAGAGTGAAGGTCTTATCTTCAGAGAGATGACTGGTGTTTAGTTGCTTAAAACTGAGACGGATGAGTTGACTGCTGTTAAAGTAATTTGAGCAACAACAAAGTAAAGCGAGAAAATAAAATTCCCTGATGAACAGCTCAAAAAATGCTATCTTATTTCTAAAATTGAGATATGGCAAATGTTCATCCTTTGATGGGATGTAACTATTTTGAGGGTAATATCTCCATAAAAAAGACAGAAAACAATGAAGGTAAAAAATGGCTTCAGAACACATCTGCACTCGATGGCTTCTTGGGTAACTTGTTCAAGTCCCTTGGCTTAAACCTTTACCAGATACGTACATTTCAAGAACTGATCGATATCCTTCTGCAATATCACTTTACGTTTGCATTTCCTCTTAAATCAAAATTATCTTTCCCATTTTGAAATCATACTTGATTTTGATTTATCTGCTCGTGACTGAGGACGTCAAGCTCTGCTGTCCTGCAGAGACACACAATTCCCCTGCCCATGCTAGTGGTGCCAATTTAGCTAGAAATCCTGCATCACAAGGACACATTTGTCCTACTGGCTTCAGCTCAGGAGTATCAAAAGAAAACGTTCATCTCTGAACTAGAAAGAACTAGAAACAGAGAGAAAGTGAATACTCAAAGAGAAATGCCAGGGGACATCTTCTCGGGAGGAGACGGGCTGAGCTTCGCAATGCAGCGAAAGAACTAAGGCAACTCTCTGGCTTTGAACTCTGCTCCACTGCACCTTGTCCACGAAGAGGACCAAACTCACAGCTTTTTCACAAATATCTCAAAATGAGTTGCAGCAGCTTTTCAATGGGGAACTTGGATTCTTCTGGTCTGGAAGGGCACATGGTCACTTCAGCTGGTGAAAAGCCAAGTTCATGGTATGGCCCCCACCTCCCTCCTAAAGCCATCGGGAGGTTTTCCCCTCCATTGGCACTCCTCTCCGCTGCCCAAAAATCAGGTGTAGACAACCAGCTCATGGGCAACGTTGGAAGAGACATTTCCAGGCACTAGAAATGATCCATGGTGCCCCCACGAGGCAGAAAAAAAAAGGTTTCTGGGGGCAGCTTAACTGCTGATTTCCTCTAGCTCGATAAATTAGCGTTTTTTTTAATGCCCCTCCTAACTCTAAACAAATACTAGTACCCTGAGTAGCTCATACTGTACATTGCTTGCTTTGAAAGATATTGCAGTGTCATTCCCGGGAAGAATTTTGATCTTAAATTACGAATACGTGTCTTCAGCCACAACTCCAGATCCACGCAGACTTTTGCCTGAAAATTTCCTTGTACCAGAAAACAACCAATATTCTGATTCCTTAACAAGAAACCCAGAAAAATCCTTCTACATGATATTTCTAGTCAATGGAAAACACGCACTGCAGGCTTTTAAAATATCTATGTCTATATCTATTTATCCCTGTATATACATATATTTATATATTGTTGTTAATGTTTAGGGAAAGATTCACTGATATCTCCTGGCTGCAAGGGAACCTCCTCATCACTTTATGTTGCTGCAGGAATTAAAATCAATTGAAAGCCTTTGCGTGAATTAGCGTTACCTTCAGCACCTAATGCAGTGCTGACTCCTGCCAGTTACTAAGTGATGCGATGACAGTATGCAACAGCCTTAAAGTATCTCAGTGTCTATATCTCTAAATGTTAACGATTTGAGAGGCACTTTGGATTCCTGAGCTATATGTTTCTTACCATTTCATAGATTTCTCTTAAATATAAATGCCAGCTGAAACTTCCCTGAGTTTATAATTCTTGATTATAAAGTACTCACTGAAATCCATCATTTAATCTCTTTTTCTGTGTTTCTTGCTGCGTTTTCTTACGCAGGAAAGGAGACCCAGGAAACTTCAGGAATACACATCATTACCAGAACAAACCCGCCAAAAAGCCCAAACAAACATCTTTGTTGAAGGAGACCAAAAAAATGGGAATTCTAAGACTAAATAGTTCTGAGAGTAAAAATTTCCAGACCCCTCTTGTTTATTGTTAATGACTTGCAAGTCATTAAAACCCAGCTTCAGTGGGTTCTTTGCAGAGGAGGGAGTGAGAGAGGGAGGTCAGGACAAGGCACACAAGCAGGGAGGAGGTCTCGGCCGTCCCATCGAATCGTGGTCAGCAGGTGAAGCAGCAGGCGACACGTGGGAGGGAGGACGGTCACAGCACCGTCAGGAGAGCTCATAACGGGCTGATTGAGGGCTAGGGGCTGACGTCTTCTGCATGCCAGGTAGTACTAAATATGCCCATTGTTAAAGATACGGAGATTTTCAACAATCAGGCAATATCCCAGGAAATTTCAGATGCGCCCGCACCGACGTTCACCTTTTCGCTGATTAAACAGCTGCTGCAGAATGAAAGATTTCTCAGCACCGTGCACCCTTCTCCTCAAATGTCAAGTTCGGGAAGCAAGAAGAATGCCAAATTCTTCTGTTGCGAGGCACTGAGGATGAAATAGGGTCAGCAGTCAAGAGCCACCTCAGAAGCAGGCGTTGCCCATAAATTGTCATCATTGAGCAGCAGTCGCTGTCTGCTCTCCTAAGGCAGCTTGGTGGGGAGCTCTGTAATGTGTCGCAAGGAGTATGATGAGTATGTGGCAGTTCAAAATACGGCACGGCAGACCAGGGCACCCCAATGGAGAGCAACAACTGGGGTGGTGGCTACTGCAGCGCTGGACTTATCTGTGCCCATACCAGCATGCCGCAGGAGAAGGAATTTATACATGGGGTTAATGGGCCCTACCAACAAAATACCCAGTCTCAGATTCCCTGCTGCAGAGCAAATGCAATGCAGGGATTGTTGTGAAAAATAAATAAATAAATAAATAAATAAATAAATAAATACTTAAATAAATAAATATGTAAATAAATTAAAAAGGACAGTTTTCAAAGTCTCCCAGGAAGAATGAGAGCTTTTTCAAAAGAGGATTTCTGACTTGGCTGTCTGACGCACAGGGACCATATCTGCAATTCTCAAGCCACAGCATTTAATATTAAAATGTCATTTTATTTATTCTTTCTCTGTGATATCAAAAATGGTAACTAGGCAACATCTCAACTACTGAGTGGACTCTAAATCTCAAGCCACTTAAATATGAGATCAAAGTGAAAAATGGCAAACAGTAATTTATAACCTGTTCTTTTTGTTTAGACCTAGCAGAGCCAACCGTCCTGCCCTTGCAGTCCCTCTACTAAAATCTTCATACGCACAAGGACCCTCAAACATATAAACACTGCAGAAAAGAGAGGGAAAGGGAACTTGCAGGGTGGTTCACAGAGAAGACGCTAATGGCTCCTCCATGGGATGGATAAACACCTGGATTCAAGGACAACCCAGTGATGATGGCCCCAAAACCACTACCGCTGTTTTGCATCTCAGTAACTCAACTGGGCTTTTCAATACGAGAGAGAGCAGAGAAGTGGCAGTGAGATATTAGCCTACCACAGTGCATGAGGACTTCTCCAAACCCAGTGTATAGCCCAGTGTCTTGGTCATGGAAATAGCTGCCCCTCTGCAGAGAAGGGACCGAGATACGGGGACATTTACCCATCCATTGGGCACTGGCGTCCCATGTGCGACGCCGCTACGTCTCCACCACCAAGAAAAGACCCATCTCCAATTCCTCCTCCAGGAATGCACATGAACGTTGCACATGGGAACATTCAAACCGCTGTTTGCTGCTTGTGTTAAGCAGGACGGTCTCAAGGTCCATCTGGCCAGATGAACAGGGAGAAGGAGCAGGAGTTTGGTTGATGTGCCTCAGCTCTTCCTGAGGTCTCGCCTGCAGGTTTTCCTGCGTTTTACTTCTGCTCTGAAACGAACTTCGCTTCATTTTGCTCTGTGCAATGGTGCTTTGATTTCTCCAGGTATATCCTGTTTCACAAGGGCTTGAATAATTAACACACAAATGAGGAGATGTGGAAAAACTTGGCGGTTCAAAGTATGCACACCTCCCTTCTCTACAGCGAAACCATTTAGGACGCAGCACACGGTATCGCCACCTGCACTACTTTAAACAGAGTTGCTCGCGTTTCCATTTAAGAAACGAGCTCCTTCCCATGAGTGGGCGAGGGGGCTGCAGCAGATTTTGTTGGAGGAGATGTTGGAGACAACTGCTGTTCATAGATTTTATTAATAAAAGGAAAAGCAGCCACTTGTCTTTTCTGACAGCCCCGGAGATATCTGTGTTAGCTTATCAATCAGCTGCCGCAAGAGCTATTTGGGCTGGTGGATCAAAAACGCTGTGAGTTCGAGAGAGCTTCATGGGAACCAGGACAGAAAGGCAGCCGCGTGGAGGATTCAAATAGCCGCCTTTGATTTCAGCAGCCTTTATGAGTGACACAATCAGCCACAGAAAACAGTTTAGTGAGAGGTTTTGTCTTCCTAAAACACAGCTGACACATGGGAATGATTTCACTTGCTAATGAAATTACTCCTGTGAGTTGATATTTTCCCCCTCTCATGCGCGCATCCTGGTTGCAGAACTGATAACTAATTTAGACAGGCATGGAAAGAGCTTTGCCAGGCTGCTTCCAGCGTGGCCCCTTCGAACAGCAAACACCAGCTCCGCAGCCAGGGAGGACGTGTAAAGGATAAGGGCTGGACCACCGCGCGGAAGGAGCTCGTAGGAATAAACCTCTTAACCACGAGGAGGTCAGCAGGGACAAAGATCCAAAAAAAAGACTAATGAGTTTTTGATAAATTAAGCTTATTTCTTCTCTCAGTCATTTCCAAACCCAGTAATGTGCAGATTAAAGCATTTATTATCATTCATGCAATATTACGAACAGACAATTAAAACACTATGTGGGTCACTGGCTGTTTTTTAAAAGCCAAGTTCACCATTCACACAATGACCTTACCCTGTGCTTATAAATGTCCACAATTAATTCACAAGGGAAAGAGGATCTTTTTTTCCCCTCACTTGCAGAGCTTAGGTTATCCACTAAACCTTTAAAACAATGCTTTGCCAATTAGCAGAGTCTTTGCCTGATTAATAGCAAATGCACATAATAACCCTCTTGCAAACCAGCTATTCGTTCAATACAGGGACAGAGCTGCTCCTCGCACGTATTGGTGAAGGCATAAAAATAGCGGGTTGCTCCTGGATAATGCACAAACACAAGAAAGGAATTAAGTTCACCGAAGAGTTCACAAACCTTCGTTCACAGCACAAAAATCAATGGGACACTAAAAAGCTGTCGTGCTCGAAAGCACCGAAGATATTCCTCCCAGGTCCAGAGGGATGGCCCAGAGAGGCGCGAGGCAAAGGGCAAGGTCAGACAGCAAGTGTCCCTGCGATCACGTTGATTCATTTTGACAGCTCAATATGAGCAGTTCTTGAAGAATTTCATTTATTTGTATTTATTTATAAGCTGCTAAAAATGCAGTCATCGTATTATCTCTGGGTACATGAGCATTGCACCACAAAAAATAACTTGCTGCCAAGTGCAATCTCCAATTAATAGCTCAAATATTAATTTAAGTCCATAATGCATGCACATATCATTTTAAACTTAGGGAAAGAAGCATGTATAATTGAAAATCTTTAGTAATTTTCCCAAGAATCCAATATCAGCGCAGCGCATCCATTTGTTAGGCAAGCTGTCTTGGGGAGGTACCGCTAATACGATGAGTAATTGTCAGGAGCTGTAACAGCTAAGGGATCTTTTCTTTACCCTTTAAATTACTCGAGAGTGCCAAAACTGCAGAGGAGAAGCGAGGGCAGTTCTTCGATCCTGCTCCAGCTCCCGAGCAGCGACGAGCAGGGCAGCCGACACGAAAGAGCAGAGGGTTTTCAGGGCTAAGGAACCGCCGGTGCCGTTCCTGCACGCTCCGCCTGCGTCGGTGCCCAGGCGGGGGTTCCCACCGCCCGTTAGAAGAAAAGAGGGGGATTTCTGCCCTCTAGACCCAGCTGCCCGCCCTGACGCAGACTGGCTCACTGGGAAACCTCGGAGCAGGTGAAAAATTGTTTAGATCAAGTGGCGTGGAAGTCAGGGGGGCATTTTTTTCCCCCCAAGAGATGAGGAAGCCAAGACTTGGCAGAGCTGGGCAGACTCAGCCCCAGCCCCTGGGGTCCCTCTCACGTCCCGCGGGTCTCCCACAACCCACAGACCGCGGGCAATACCCGAACAGGGCGCTGCTGAAATCCTACCCGTATCGGCACATCCTTGCTGGAAAAGGTCAGGCTGCCCGTGCAACCTGCCAGCGTCACGTCTTTAATCGGGAAGGGGGGAAAAGCTATGACGTTTACAGGCCAGCAGCGATCCCACGCACGGGCCGGCCGGGCAGCGGGGAGCAGCCGCGGCGCTACCACACTGAGCCAACCTTGTTTCTGCAGGAATAGCACAAATTCCCTCTTTCCTTCCCCAGCGCGACTCCCTCTGCAGCAACCGTGCGCGTCCGAGAGGCCACCACCCTTCCCTCCGAAAGAAGCCGTTCTTTCCTTTACGTTCGAATCATAACTTTTAATGCATTAAACCACTAAACGCAATTAAAACCATGAACCCTCAGAGCGCAGGAGACAATTAAATAGTTCCTTTGCCATCGGTTAATGCAACGGGGTCTGAGCAGGGCGTTAAAGCGAGGAAACACAGCCGCAGCGTGTCGGCAGCAGCGGGGCTCGGGGAGACCACGGCCGCGGCATCGCCGCCTGGTCTGCTTTAACTGCTGGGGAATTGCCACGTAAAGGCAAAACGGGGGCGATACGTAAACATGAAGAGTAGAGACCAGGGATTTTTTCTCAACCTACCGATTGAGGTGGTGTATCTCCTACAAAAGACGTGTAACCAACTCAGGTGACAAATATTTATTTGAGAACGTCTCATTTGCCTATTGTACTATGGGCCAATAAAAAAAAATCACAATTTAAAAATACATTCAGAGACATAAACTCTTTTTTAATATGGCTGCATTTTCTCAATACAAACAGGCACCACAAACAAATGACTTTAACACATCCTCCCGTTGATTAAAAAATGATTTATATTGAATTACACCTTCAGGGTTGATTGGCTGATGTGTTTAATCCCACTCCCTGCCCTCCTCCAGCCTAATAATATACAATATCACCTCTGCGATAATGCGATTATATTAATGGAACCAGTATTGCCATTGTGCTTGAGAGCAATCGTTGTTAGAGGGCTTGTGCTTCCCAAGGAGATCAATATTTTTAATTCCGGTAAATGAAGAGCAGAATAAAGTTGTGTCTTGGAAACAATATGGCACTTCCCATGGGGAGCAGTGTCCTGCAAACTATTTCCCATACGTATATTAAAATTCCAGCATAGTGACAAATGATCCATTATACCGTGTTCCTGTCTACCACCAAGAGAAATATGTGAGAAGTCACTGGTTCATTCAAGCGTGCTACGGCTGTAATTATTCTCTGCCGCAATTATTTGTTCCTACTTTTGTTATGCCGGTGGGACAGGTCCATCGAGATGTTAAGCCAAAACAGGAGCACGGTGGCTTTGCCCCCACGGAGCAGCCAGCTCCTGAGGGATGGGGCTGGGATGCAGGGATGTGGCCGCACACCCTGGGCTTTGGCTTTTTGAAATTACCTTCCATCCCTGGAAACATTCCAGGTCAGGCTGGACGGGGCTCTGGGCAACCTGATCTAGTTGAGGATGTCCCTGCTCATGGCAGGGGGTTGGACTAGATGGCCTTGAAAGGTCCCTTCCAACCCAAACTGTTCTGCGATTCTATGATTCTATCAAAATGCACTGATTTTGCTGCTGTGGCTTCTGGCCACCTCTACTGAGAATGGTTTAAACCCTTTCGGGTCACTTTTTGCTGTCATAGCAGAAAAATAACATAACAATAAACTTTCTTTTCCGGACCTCCTGCCTTTTTGAATAGTCAGTGGCAGTTCCAGGTAGGTGCAAAACTGTCTGGTGCATAACTCGGGCAGAAGTAAGGGGAGAGCGAGGTGAGGCCAGTGGTTACATCGGTGTCAGACAGGGTAATTTTGGTCTTCAGTAATGATGGAGCCCTACGTTGATAACTCTTTTAAAAACTCATGGAAAAATGCACCTCAGGTACAAACTACCTATAAGTATGTTCCTTTGATAGATCCCATTTCTATTTCCAATTAATTTTCTTGCAGTGATCTCATTAATTTGTTTATAAAGCGTTTTCTGTGCTTGTTTCCTATCAGCATTCACTTAAATGTCAGGCCTTTTGTTAAAATGTATTCAGTTCTAGATAAACACAACTCTACATTATGAGATTGGAGAAATAATGAAAAATGAGTGGTTTATGGTTTGGAAACCATGTAAACATCATCGTGTTTTTATTGCTGGAATGGTAGTATGGGGGAAGGGTAAACCACTAAAGTCAATGCAATCTTTAATTTAAGGAGTATTTTTATGATGTTTTCTGTTAATCTTCTAAAGCTGTTTGGAGAGTATAAAAATATGTTTGCTATAGGGAAGTCTTCATAGTATCAGTGATAAAATACTCTTATGTGGGTTTTGCATCCATTGCATCGTTTGCATTTAGTAAACCTTGGTCCTTATGAGCAGAGCAATTATGACTATTATGATATTAAACTGGGAAAATATTCTGTTTAATGAACAGCGAAGAATTACAATGCATCACCGCCCTTGGGAAAAGCAATGTGTTCGCCTCACAAATAGGACTAACAGCCTCATCGACGCCAGATGTCCAATTTGCAAAAGTAGCTTCCTAAACTCCGAGTGCAGCGCTGAGGCTTCCGCTCCGCCGCAGCCCCTCGTGCGAGCAGAAATGGGGTCCTCACCCATCAGAGAGCCTGAAAAATCAATCGTATGGCTCCTTCTGTCTATGACATGCCGTGCTCTGGGTGATTCTCCTTTGTTTCACTGAACCAAAGGAGCCAAGACTTGTGTGGTCCCAGACCGGTTCCTGTCCTGCGTTTGCAGAAGCCACTTACTCCATCACCAGTCTGGCATCACCATTGTCACTTCCAAATCTCCAGGGCTCCCGGGTATTCAACAGCAAATTAAAGCGCTTCAGAACCAACCTACAAACTACTTCTTGCATCTTGGCGTCTTAGAAGGGAGGGATGAGGAAAAAATGCACGGCTTGGCTCCTTCTCACTAGGTGCAGCACAGAGCAGAAAGGGAACTTCAGCCTCCCCTTCTGCGTTGCCCTGCCCGGGAGGGAGAAGGACATGGAGTGGCATTTTCCAGACAAGGGAAATAATAGACCTTGGAAGGGACAATCCAAACCTGGCGGGAAAGCTGCTTCTAAAAGCACAGGAAAAATGTTTTTAAAATGTATCTTTTAATTCTAAAGCAAAGCAGGGACACACCAGTTTCTTTTAATACTGAGTGTATTGAACAAATATCAAGAACTTCTTTCTCGGGATTTACTGGCTTTTTAAGTGTCCTTCTCAGTGTTTAAAAGGCAATATAACAGGACTCTGAAAAGAGTCTGTTCATTGGTGCTACTAAATCCTCTCCCTTACCTACCCAAGAGTGCCTCACCCAAAAGCAACAGCCTGGTTCTGCCGTCGCATTTCTCTCCCATGGTTTCCAGCCTTCTGGCCCCGCTTGCATGAGCTCTGTCACATTGGTTTGGTATCACAGGTCAAACGACAGAAGTCAAACGGTGTGCCACGGCTCCTGACTGCTGTCTTAACAGGAGGGGACAATGAAGGCGGAGCGCAGCAGGGGATGGCTGAGGGAAGGGAGACCCATGGAGGACAAAACCAATCCAGCCGTGACTCCATCCAGACACATGGGGCTGAACTAAGAGGAATTTTTTTCCATTGTTTTAGCAAAATGGCACTTCAGTATACAAGGTCCAAAGGGTCGGCTTCTTCCACCCTTGCTCAGCTCCGCTGTGCTTGCTGCTCCTCCATCCTCAGCTGGTGCACGCTGGGGAGAGCTCTGCCCGGAGGAGCGGGGCTGGCCCAGCTCGGAAGATAAATGAGTGCAGATAGTGTTATTCCTGGAGAAAATTACTCTTGCTTAAAAGACACTTCTTTAAATCTCCTCGTGGGACCCTGAGTGACACCGGACTGCCTTGCACCCAGCAGCACCCTCCAGGCCCCGAGCGAGCTAATGGGAGAAGCGAGGTGCCACGCCGTGTGAGCAGGGCTGATGGATGTCACTGCCTTTGTCTCCAGCGACAGCTCCAAACTCCTCAGTAAGCCCCATAAATTCAGCGTGGCCACTTCAGGGATCACTCAGCAGTTGCTTCCCCAGGGCACTGCTCCTCAGCACAAATTGCTTTGGGGTATTCCAGCAGCTTTTCTCACATCTTACCTAATACATAAGTAAAGCACAGAAAAGTGTTTCACATCTTTTTTGGCATCCTGTGACAGCCTTAGGAGTGAGGCCATTGTGGAGGCTGAGGAGTGAGTTTGAGAGGAGATGTCTTCAATCTTTAATTTTTGGACAATATTGCATCCGTGAACCTCCTGCTTTTCTTATCCACAACACGTTACTAGCTCAGGGTTGTCACTTATCATGAACCCTCAGGCGCAGGTAGAGGCATATCCCTCTACACGTTGGTCCTTTTGCAATGCGTATATAACCTGTTACTGGGATGTTTGCACATTAGTCTTGAGGAAACCAAAGAAAATGAATATGAAGGCTCTACTGCAGTCAATGCAACAAGCCAACAAGAGAACAGCCTAGCTGGCCGTGCCACTTCCATGCTTGTGAGTTCACAAACCACGCACCAACGATAGTATCCTGGCAAAACCCACTGTTCCTTAAATGTGGTGGTTTACACCCCTCCAGTTCACCTATTTCATGTATATTTTTTCTTAATCCTATGCAGTCACGTTGCCCGCTTGGCTAAGCGTCGCCTCCATCGGCAGCGAGTTCGCACCATTGCTACGTGTCATTAGTAGCGGCCATCCTGCAGCCGTGTAGCCCTGTCATGGGGTATCGCCATCGCTAGCTACAGGCCACAAGCTTTGCCCTAAGCTTGCACGGCCTCAGCTCTGCTCTGCCTGAACTTTTCCTGACCTGCCTGCAGCTTTCTCTTACTTGGTTTAGCTGTGACAGCGGTTTTTCTCATTGACCAGCTGTCTGTGGCTAATCTGTTATACTTTTGTTTATCTTTGTATGGTACGGCCATAGTTTTATATAGATAGCAGTAACAAGCGGTTATTCTAGGTAAAGCAAGACATTTATCACTAACGCACTGATCAGAGAAACCCAGCCCTGCTACAATAGCAGAGGCTTTGAGCAGCGAGGACCAGGGATGCGGCACAGCGGGGTACAGGCACCAGATGGTAAGAGATGGGCACGGGCTGGCATGGGACACCCCACGCCTGCACACAGCTCACCCACGGCCAGTTAAAGAAATGCAGAGCTAGAGCTGGACACAGCTGGGGTTTGGGGTAACCAAGAGAACAGCATCTCTGTTTTCTGCTTTTCAGATACTCTGAAATAGTATCTAACGCGCAAAGGGCACCACGTATAGTGAATTGGGATGCAACGTGAGGCTGAGGACCGCTGAAGAAAGGAAAAGGTACAAAAGCGTGTTAGCAAGCACACAAACATGACTCCGAGTGGTGAAGAACGAACCATCAGCATGGACATCCTATCCCAGCAAAGGACCGCTGACGCCGACGCTCGCCGTGACACCCCGGGGTGAAACCCCCAACTGTAGCACCCAGAGGAGCAGGGGGAACATAATGCCAGGAAAAGGGGTAGAAACTACAGAGTAGGTGAGTAACAATTTTAGCTGTAGTAGTAGTAGTAGTATTACTATTAAAAGATTTTCTGCATAGATGTATTCTTTCTGTAATAAATACACCTGGACTAATAATGATGATTCTTTGATCGGACTGTTAAGATTTCAGTAAATGTTAAAAATAAATTCTGGTCTTTATGTGTAATGTGCGCTTCCTCTTTGCTCATAAATGAGGTTTCAAGAGTGGAAATACTGTGCGTGGCAGCCTGACAGCTGGATTTCACACCCTCTGGCCCAGCGCTCACGGATTTACACCCAGCAGCAACCGCCCTGCCCAGGCGGGCTCTGGGGGTGCGTCCCACGGGTGACTCTGCCCATGCTCCCATCTTTGCCAGATCCGCTGGGTATTCACACCAACGTCCACGCCACTGCAAGCACCAGCAACGCACGCAGCACTTCGCAGGTAAAGAAGGAGTTAGGTGCAAGTTCATTAAGCTCTTCCTCGTCACACCATACTGCAGCTTAGAGAGAAGAGGGAGTTAATCCAATTCATAAATCATAATTATGGTCAGCATCTATCGAATAGAAAATCTATGGAATTACAACAGCATTGACTCGCCCCGCCAATTCCGCTGAAACGAAATGCAACGGTGGAAAGGAATTTCACAGGCAAATGTTTACACCGCACTGAATCGTGCCCCTTCCAAATCAAACAGTTCCTTCCAGATAACTTTTAAGCAGGAAATCCTTGGCAAACGACCAAGAAATATTGTGCTTAAACATAGAGCGTACACCGCGGTTGCTCGGGAACAAAGGGAGCCGCCTTATCTAGAACGTTATTCCCAGCACAAGTGCACAGGCAAATGCTTGCCTTTCGGTTTCAAGCAGCAAAATAAGAACACTAATGAACGCCCTTCATCCTGCACCGCGGTTTCTGAGGCTGTTCTGCACTTACGGGGCCTGCGGATGCTTCTTGCTGGAGAGGGTATAAAGGAGAGAAATACCACATTACACCGTCTGAGCAAAAATTTTCTTTGGGAGTCAACGTATAAATATTTCTGCTTGAACAAGCAAAATGTTTTCCTCATCCGGAAAGATTCCCCTGTGTCGTGGTTTAACCCCAATTTGTAACCCAGCACCACGCAGCCTCTTGCTCGCTCCCCCGTCCCCGCTGGGGTGGGGAGGAGAATTGGAGGGAAAGGAAAACTCATGGGCTGAGATAAAAGCAGCTCACCAGGACAGCAAAGGAAAAATATAACAATATGTATTAATAATGATAATAATAATAATATATATAAGGATAATAGAATATGTAAAACAAATGATGCACAATTAATTTCTCACCACCCGACGACCGACACAGCCCGTCCCGAGCAGCAGGCAGGGAGCAGGGGTATCCCCCCCAGCTATCCCAGCACAGCCAGTTCCAGAGAGAGCAGGCGAGGGAACCAACAGCCGAATGAACGAAAAACAAAAAGGAAAAATAGGGAAACAAAAAGCAACCTGAAGGGAAGCTTAAGGATTAAGGCAAGTCAAGGGTCTAAAAGCCTAGTGCCCCACCGGCCGACCCTCCCTCACCCCGGCCATGCCGTCTCTGGTAGGGAACACTCTCCTTGCCCAGTTGGGATCAACTATTCCGGCTCTGCCCCTCCCAAGCTTTTGCACCTGCACATCAGCCAAACCCGGGAAACTGCAAAATGTCCTTGGCCATTTAGCAGCACCCAACACCATCCGTGTGCTGTCACCGTTCTTCTCACACTGAATCCAAACCACAGGAGCTGCTGAAGACAAAACTAGCTCTGTCCCGGCCTAAACCAGGACACCCTGGGAGGAAGAATTTCCTGTTTCTAAAACTAGGAAAGCCACTGATCCCTTATCTTCCTTCAAAGAGTCAAGAGTTCAGAAATGCACCAGATGGAAGCGTGCCGCTATGCGTTGCAAAAGCATCACCCCAAACATGGAAACAGAGAAGTGCCTCTACGGTAACACAGGCGCTGCTTGCACAGAACCAAGCCCTGCTCTGAAACGGTACCTGATCCTTGTGAAGTCACTGGCAGAAGAGGTGAAGTTGCTTCAGCCACCAACTAAATTAAACTGAGCGTGAGCCCGTGTGTGCGTGCACATTTATGAACAAACTGCTCTCAGCCCCCAAAAATGTATAAGCATCTCATTTGCATTGCAGTGGTGGGTGGGTGCTGGATCCGTTTTTGCACGGTGCTGTACAACCAGATGGGCCCTAATCAATCCGGATTTTATTATGCAAGCAGAGCAACTTGGATACAGCAAGTATTGCAGTCCAAGCAATAACAGATGAATGCACGGTGAGGAAATGCAAGGAAACGATGATATAGCGTCTGTCAGGATGGGTGCTGGTGCTCTGAGCACATCAGCTCTTTGCTGCTACCAAGATTTGATAAGCAACATGGCCAGGATGACCTTCGGAGAGGGGCAGGTATCCCTAAAAAAGGGTAAGTCGGGCTGTGCCCTGCATTGCATTCAGGCCAGCAACTGGTGAACGGCAAAACAGTATCTTAATGGAGCAAAAATTTTCTCTTTTACTGACACATTTCAGTTAAACCATTACAAAACCCTGCAGGTTGCCTCTTTTATGCTCCTCGGTTTCAGGTCCCCATTTCTTGTGGCTAAGGGGACCGATGTGGCCTGAGCCACGATGCTCCTCACCCACAGCCTTGCTATGTTCAGCTGCAACAAGCCTCTGGCCAACACCTCTTCTCCAAAACAGGAGGACCACGTAGGACTTTGCAAAACAGAGATCACCCTCAAAATTTTGGCTATGGAAAATGCTAACCAGAGGAGAAAGGGCACCACTGACAGAAAAGATGATGAAAAGATGAAGTACCGGTTTAGCTGCTGTCTGGGAATGCGCTTAGGCAGCTCCTCCGTAACTTTAGCAGAGCTAAAAAAAGCTGAGGAACCACCAAGAAGGAGGGAGAAAACTGCTGGGCCACCAAGCACATCAAGCAGAAATGGTCTAGGGGACGAAAAAAAAAAAACCCACACACAAAAGAAAGAATTTTTCGAAGTCGTGAATTAAAAAATTAATAAATCGGGGAAAAAAGCTGTTGCTAACCTCGCTAGGTTTAATAGACGGCGCTGAAGCTGTCACGCAGCCCAGCCAGCCTGCACCGAACAAAGAGCTTTTGCAAGGCGCAGGATTTGTGCCCAGCGCCGAGATGGGGGATAGAGCCCTGCAGGGCCTTCGGCTCCCGGAGAGTTACCTCGCTTTGATTTCAAAGCATGTATTGAACATGAACCTGCTGGAAATGCTCTGGTCGACAGCAGGACACATTTCTCGCGCTGGCTCTCACCCCCGGCCAGCTTCGGTGCCGTTCCTCCCCAGGCCAGGCGCCGCGCAGAGCATCGTCCCAGCGCAGAGGCTTATTCCGCTGGATGCAAACGGCTCTGCCGGTAAAGCCCTCACCCCTACCACCGTGATTCTTCCTGAGCTTATGCACGAGTAAAAGCTTCCCAAAGGGCTTCCAGGAAGGTGTTGGCAGTACACACGAGTGTCCCTCTCTGTGAGTGCAAGCGGAGCGTTTTGCATTTGTCTGCCCACCCGAGCCCTTGTATTTTATCCCGACCCAAACCGGAGCACAGCCCCAGCCGTGGAGCAGTGACCAAACCCCGGCCGCACACTCTCTAGGATATTAGTTGCAAGCAGGCAACAAGGATCAGAGATATTTTAGAGCTATTCAAGTTCATGTTCTTTAAGCAGTGGGCTATTTTTTAAATTCAGTTATTCCTCAGTCTTTTTTTTTCTTTTTTTTTTTGGCTTTAATTAGCATAACTAGGCTTTCTTCCCACTTAATCTCATTTCTAAAAAGACCGGTTATCTCTAAAAGATGCCATTGGCTATGGGATTCACCCAAATCCCCAATTATATTACTCTACACCTAGGTAAATTTGAACGTGATTATATTATATAACTGCAGGATAATCCTTAGTTTCTTTCTGTGTTTACTTTGGGCTCTGCAGTATCGATGGTATTTTCTCCTCCTCAATTTATTCAGAATCTAAGCCAGCAGATTCCTGCGACTGAAGTGAGTCAATGAATTTAAATCTAGGGTTTCTCTTTTGTGAATAGTAAATTTACCAAGGAGTCGCATTTTGGTGAAACTGAAGCTATTTTGAACTCAGGTCAAATTCATCAGAGAGTTCAGACTGCAAATTAGCCAAGGAAACATTCATCACGTCGAAACAATTTATTTAATTGTGGGGGTTTTAGGTGAAAAAAAGATCCTAGATCTGTTAAGAAGTGGATGGGTTTTAAGTAAAGTATGAGAAGGAAAAATAAGACTATGCATTAAGAAAAATACTTTTAAACAATAATCCTAACAAAGCACTAAAAGAGGTTGACAAGAAAAGCTATGGAGTATTTATCACTGGAGACATGTTAGAGATATGGGACCAGACTAGACATCCTGAGGTCTCTTCCAGCCTCTTTCCATTGCCATGATCACATCTAACGTCCCGCATCCCGGTGCAAAGTTCTCCTTCTGTCAGGTTCCACACCGTAAAGCATCTGGTGTCCATAAAAATTGATGTGTCACTGGTTTGATTAAGGCAAGGGTACGGAAAATCCTGGGTTACGGGTAGACCTACGGGCTGTTTGTTGCCATTAACAGTCGTACAGCACCAGACCCTAAACAGCAACCCAGGCACTCGTTCTGCATTTTTTCCGAGGAAAAAAGGAGGTCAAGTGAGACCCTCACCCTGTGATGGATGCCTGAGGTGGGATCTGCTGTCCCCCGGGCTGCCAATGTCCCCCGTCACCGTGCAGTTAGCTCTGGTTAGCTGGTTAACCACTACACGGACGTGCAGCACGAGCCAGGTGACAGTTGGGGGAGACTCAGCCAGGGATGGAACTAATGCCGCTTCCTTCATTTTTGATATCCATGCAGCAGTCACGGGCTTGCTCTCTGATAAGATCCGATGGAGCAAATGGGGGAAAAGACGAAGTGCAGTGGTTTACAGTTTGCTTGCGATGGTGGCTGCTCGCGGCTGCTCCGAGAGAGGCGTCTGGTGGAGTCTTCCTTTTTTGCAGACACAGCATATTCGTCGGGCGCTCCGCGCTTAATCGGATTTGGGCTGATTCCTTTTGATATTCTAAAAAAATCAGGCCTAAGACATTTCCGCGGGGATGTTCCAAACCTGTAATTAGTTTGGGGCGGGGGGTGGGAGGAGGGGGTTGTGCGTTGCTTCTCGCAGACAGAGCTGAAATAGGGATTAGTTCTTCCACACAGGGTGCGGGAGGAGGCAGCAGCGACGTCCCCCCTCCCAGGTTCACCCCCGGGGAGAGAGCCTGGAGGACGTACCACCACACGGGGCAAGGACAAGGAGCCCCATAAAGCACACGGATCAAAACATAAGGTCTACAGGGAGACCTTCTCGCTCTCTGCAACTCCCTGAAAGGAGGTTGGAGCCAGGGGGGGTCGGTCTCTTCTCCCAAGGAACAGGCGACAGGACGAGAGGAAACAGCCTCAAGTTGCGCCAGGGGAGGTTTAGGTTGGATCTTGGGAACCATTTCTTCCCCGAAAGGGCTGTCAGGCCCTGGCACAGGCTGCCCAGGGCAGTGGTGGAGTCCCCGTCCCTGGAGGGATTGAAAAGCCGTGTAGATGTGGCGCTTGGGGACATGGGTTAGTGGTGGCCTTGGCAGTGCTGGGGTAACGGTTGGACTCGATGATCTTAAAGGTCTCTTCCAACCAAAACGATTCTATGATTCTATGATCTCCTGGTTTGGGGTTTATTACTGATGTTCATTTTTAAGAAAGGCTACATAGGAAGGTCACAGCAAAGAAGGGTGCAGCTGGTTCCCCTGAATGTAGCTATATCGCTGGTGCAAGGACAGTTTCCTCTGTAGCCATAGGAAACCCAAAGAATTTTTTTTCATCACCACTTTTTTGACACTAAAAACTGCAGGTTCAGATACATCAGAACGTTTTGCAAATGCATATTGGCTTCTCTGAAACTTCTGCCTGGGAAGAAAGGGCAGAAGAAAAAAGAATAACAATCTGGGAAAGTGAAAATGTTTCGTTTTCTCATTCCTTGAATGAAACAAATGTGCTTTTTTTTTATATTTTGAAACAAGTTTGAGCTTTGGGGTTTTTTATTTATTTTAAACAGATTCCCCTCAGCTGTTGTTTATTGGTTTAGGTCTTCAGGAAAACAGCAGAAATAAGAAGGAAACTGCTTGGTCTTAGCCAAATTAAGTGTTCCATTTAACCCAGTTTTTCTCTGAATTCACCAAGGAACAGCAAAATTAGTTATTTCCACAGCTGGAGACACAGAATCCCCCAAACCACTTAAAAATCAATGAGAAGATGCTGCTGACACCAGCCAGAGAGTAGATCCAACGTGCAAATCCGGTGACCTGGTGCTGGTGGAGCCCAAATACTTTTTAAAAGCAACTTTGTTTTTGTCATACAGTGCACACAGCTCTGGGGAAATCTGATCCAAGCGTGCTGGGCACGTGCAAGGTCTCGGTGTGACACTGTGCGTTCTCCTCCCTCCGGTTCATTACGCTGTTTCAAATCCCTATTAAAGTTAACCGTTGCCTTGATACCAAACAAAGACTTCACAGTAGCTTGCTGGTGGTAAACTGAAATCTCTTAATGTGGCCTTTGCAGCTGTCATGGTTTAACCCCAGCCGGCAGCTGAGCACCACGCAGCCGCTCACTCACTCCCCCGCAGTGGGATGGGGGAGAGAATCAGAAGGGTAGAAGTGAGAAAACTCACGGGTTGAGATAAAGACAGTTTAACAGGTAAAGCAAAAGCTGCACACGCAAGCAAAGCAAAACAAGGAATTCCTTCACCACTTCCCATCACAGGCAGGTGCTCAGCCATCCCCAGGACAGCAGGGCTCCATCACATGGAACGGTGACTTGGGAAGACAAACGCCATCACTCCGAACATCCCCCCCTTCCTCCTTCTTCCCCCAGCTCTATACGCTGAGCATGACGCCATATGGTATGGAATATCCCTTGGGTCAGTCGGGGTCAGCTGTCCCAGCTGTGTCCTCTCCAGCTCCTTGTGCCCCCCAGCTCCTCGCTGGTGGGGTGAGGAGCAGCAAAGGCCTTGGCTCTGTGCCAGCCCTGCTCAGCAGTAACGAAACATCCCTGGGTTATCATCAACACTGTTTCCAGCACAAATCCCAAACACAGCCCCATCCCAGCTACTGGGGAGAGAATTAACTCTAGCCCAGCCACAACCAGCACAGCAGTACATTGACATTTTTCCATTTGTATGGGTTTGTAATATTTATTTTTAAATTTTTTTTTTTAAGTACCACCATTTTCTCATTCTCTTCAAAGATTTCCAGGTTTTCATTGAAGCTAAAAAAAACCCGAAACACAGGATTCTGCATTTTGACAAAAAGATAGAAACTTTCAAGGAAAATACTGTCACGAAACTTTCCACAATGAGCAAGCCTTAATACACAGCGTTAGCACAAGAGCAGGGCAGCTGTAACTGGAAGGCGGAGGTGAAAGCAGCTTGAGCATCCTTTCCAGCTAGCAAGTCACGACTGGGATCAGCCCTACCTTTAAAAAAATGGCTATTCTGTAAAACAACCTCATAAAAGTTTGCTACCCACACGTGTGTAAATACATCTGTTCGATTTAATCCATACGCCACTTGCTCTGCAGAAAGCAGTGCTCCACGAGCAGCGTCGTCGCAGCACTTCAAACTCCATCACCGCATCCCATGTTTGCTTAGACGTGTCAGCAAATGTTTAATCACCTTTGGACTGAAGCAACAAAATCCCATCTCATCAGCTGTTAATTCGGTTTTGAAGTACACGCTCATTAGAGCAGGGGCTGGGTGCGCTGCAGAGCACCTGCCGCCCGCGCTGGGCACGGCCCAGCGACACGTTACGCGTCGAGGAGAGCGGAGGAAGGTATTTGCGCTTTCGGTGCTTTTATCCCCGTCAAACAGCTATGAACTCCACATTTGGCGGTTTTCCTCCGGGGGTGTGAAGTAAGGAAAAAGAGGCTGGAGGGAAGGAAAGTAGCTTCTGGCAGGGACTCGGCTGCGGCGCTGTAGGACCCCAAAGCCTCACACGTCGCTGCTCCCATTTATGGGTTGTACCAGAGACGATTTTGCAGAGCTTTGGGCTCTCAGCCTGTGAGTGATTTCAGACACACGCCATCATGAAACGAGCACTGTCCTGGTTTAGGCCAGGACGGAGCTAGTTTGTTTTCAGCAGCTCCTGTGTTTTAGATTTAGTGTGAGCAGAACGGTGACAGCACACTGATGGTGCTGGGTGCTGCTGAACCACCAAGGACATTTTGCAGTTTCCCAGGTTTTGCTGATGTGCAGGTGCAAAACTTGGGAGGGGCAGAGCCAGAATAGTTGATCCAAACTGGCCAAAGAGAGTGTTCCCTACCAGAGACGGCATGGCCGGTATAAGCGAGGGTCATTCAGTGGCCCACGAGACTTTTAGACCCTTAACTTGCCTGAATCCTTAGGCTTCCCTTCGGGTTGCTTTGTGTTTCCCTGTTTTTCCTTTTTGTTTTTTGTTCGTTCGGCTGTTGGTTCCCTCGCCTGCTCTCTCCGGAACTTGCTGTTCTGGGATAGCTCGGGGGGATCCCCCTGCTCCCTGCCTGCTGCTCGGGACGGGCTGTATCAGTCGTTGGGTGGTGAGAAATTGTGCATCGTTTGTTTTATATATTCTATTATCCTTATATATATCATTATCATTATTAATATATTTTTATATTTTCCCTTTGCTGTCCTGGTGAGCTGTTTTTATCTCAACCCGCGAGTTTTCCTTTCTCTCCAATTCTCCTCCCCACCCCAGCGGGGAAAGGGGAGTGAGTGAGCGGCTGCGTCGTGCTGGGTCACAATTTGGGGTTAAACCATGACAAGCACCATTTGCCTTTTTCTACCCCGTCAGTCTTTACCACCGGGCTGCTGCAGAGAAAAACGATGATGTAAAGTCCTTGCGAGGACCCTCCGGAGGAGAGCAGCTCGCTCACAGCCTCCGGCCCCACGCAGCACTGATTTGGGAAGGGACGCCTGGTGCACCCACAGCCTCGGGAGGGCAGTTCTGAGGACAGTGGTGCCACCGCACCGCTCCAGACGTCCTCTATCCACCCTTCATATCCATCCCCAGCAGCTTGCGAGGGTGTCCTGGCTCGCCATGCACCAGACCCCATGGTTTTGGGGTGCCCCCACGTCTTTCGTTGCCCTCCATCTCTCATTGCCCTCCTACACGGTGGCTGCAGCACGCCCAGCAGCCTGCAGAGCATCCCAAAACGCTCAAAAGAAAACATCACTCTATCTTTCCCGACATGCTGGCTTCCCCGCTCCGAGGAAACACGTTATTACTATCAAACCTGTTTTTTTTTTTTTCTTTCAAATTAACATTTCCCATGAAATGGAAATACATGAGTTCCAGCGAAGTCTATCAGCAGCAGAAAAAGAGTAAAGCAGGACCCCGCTCTCCTTATTTCTTCTTTTAATCTTTCCGGTGGGGAAAGAGTAAGGAAAAAGCATAAAACGTGATGGAAAGGCAGAGGTATTGCTTTTGCCATTTCCCGGCTCTCTCCCTGTCTGGGGTAAGGGGATTTTTTAATATCCTTCTTTTGTTCTAACACCAAAACCCAGCACAGAGTAAGCAAGAGAAAGAAAAAAGCGACTGTCCTAAACGAAAAGCAGAAACATCAGCGTTCTCACAAGGAGAAACAACGCTGCGCACGCAAATGCAACGTGAGATCATTCACGTTTTATCTTTGATGTTTCTGTTCCAAATTTACAACTGAGATCAAAAATCCCGACTGTGAATGTTTTGCTCAACACGTCCTGAAGAGAGGAAATTTTAACGAACTTAGGAGGATTTGGGTATTCAAGATACGCTGTCATGAAGATTTATCACTAAATGTAAGTTTTATTCCTTCTAAAACCTACTTTGGTCCCCGGGAAAGCCAGATAAGTACAGCCCCGGCTGTTTTCACCCTGAAAATGAGATCCAGGCATCAAAGCAGAGGACAGGACGGCTCTCACGGCCGCACCGGGAAGAACAAGGTATTCACAGAAACGTATTTCCATTATCAGCAAAACCGGGTCGATGCAGCAAAACTTGAGGAATATTTTTTTCCCCGTTTTGTAAAGGTGAAGTGGGGCCAGGGACCCGTGGCTGAATTTCGGCGCATGGAGGGGTCGGACACGCACCAGAGACCCCGGGGTCGGACAGAGCCGGGATGGGCCCTGCCGGGAACCTGCCCAGCGTTAAATAAAAAAGCCGCTGCCTCCAAAAGGGACTCGTCTGCGCACGGCTTTTTCTCCCCACACCCTATCTCGCGTCACAAAAACGTGCAGCGTGGAGTGAGAATATATATGATGCCTTGATATATAAGCTGTTTACAGAGAGTAGCTCTTTTAATTAAAAATGACTGCCTGCTTTAAGCACATTATTGTAATAGGTTTGCTCAAGGTGTGGGGTGCTGCTTTTCAAACTGCTGAGAAATACTGCATGTTCCCTTTTCACTGTCAGAAAATGAATTGATTTTATTTGTTCTTCTCTTAAATGAAACATAATTAAAGAGTGGGAATGTTCCCAGTCAAGGAAAAAAAAAAAAAGAAAAACAACATTCAATTAAAAAACAATCTACTTTATTAAGTTAAAATTCAATTTCAGGTTTTCATTACATGCAGCTGCATTGAAGTACAATGCCGATAGTTTACATCTGCTCTGAGATATTTGGATGCTGCTTTGCTTTTGTAGATGTAAATTCCTCAGTCTTCAGAGGAAAAAGGGCAGACTTTGAAATGTAATTTTATCACCTAATCCATTCTGCGTTGTAACCTCTATCAGCAATTAATGACCTGAAACGTAAAAGCGAAGTGATGAGCCTATAATGAATTATACCTTACGACGGCACTTTCATTATGGAGAACACTACGTATATTTACTGCAGACCTTTTACATTTGTTGGTAGTTGGTATTTCATCAAATTAAGTTTAAACAGTACATGGGGCTGTACGGTACGTTAGCTTTTTTTGTCTTAAATGCACTATTGCTTTGTGTGAGTATCTACCGAGCGTTTGTGAGAAGTACCACAGAGTCTTTTTATCGCAGTGAGGATGGTGGAGAGGAATCTCTTCTCAGGGTGAAGGTTTCCAGCGGTGAAGGACTGCTCTACAGACCCTGCTCAAACAATTATAAAGGTGACATTAATTTAATTCATTTAACACCTCCTGAGTTCCCCGAGTCCAAGGAATTTATACACCTTGACTCCGCTGCGTCCAGGAGCTCAGAGCCTGGGTGGGCTTCAAGAAAGCAAAATCTGTTGTTTCAGACTCTCGGCACAGGTACATAGTTGTAATTTTGCTGAAATTAGTGGCGTTTTCATGCATTTCCATATAAAATACAAGGTGGGATTTATCCGTGTTGACTTTCTTCACTAAAAACTAAGCATCTGGTCAAAGCTACTCAACAAACAGGCATTGGTCAACAGAGAGAGGCAGCTTCACAAGGCAACTCATCCCATGCTACAAGAGGGCAACGCAGCACCCCTGGAAGTGCCACCTCACTCCTGCTGACCACCGAAGGGGCTGGGGACAAGAGGCCACCCAAGGGTGCTGAAAGAGCTGGCAGAAGTGCTCATCAAGCCACTCTCCATCATTTACCAGCAGTCCTGGCTAACTGGGGAGGTCCCAGTTGACTGGAAGCTGGCAAATGTGACGCCCATCTACAAGAAGGGCCGGAAGGAGGATCCGGGCAACTACAGGCCTGTCAGCCTGACCTCGATGCCCGGGAAGGTTACGGAGCAGATCATCTTGAGTGCCATCACGCGGCACATACAGGACAACCGGGTGATCGGGCCCAGTCAGCACGGGTTTATGAAAGGCAGGTCCTGTCTGACCAACCTGATCTCCTTCTACGACATGGTGACCCGCTTAGTGGATGAGGGAAAGGCTGTGGACGTTGCGTACCTGGACTTTAGTAAAGCCTTTGACACCGTCTCCCACAGCATTCTCTTGGAGAAGTTGGCTACCCATGGCTTGGATGGGCATACTCTGCGCTGGGTAGGAAACTGGCTGGATGGCCGGGCCCAAAGAGTTGCGGTGAATGGAGTTAAATCCGGTTGGAGGCCGGTCACAAGTGGTGTTCCCCAGGGCTCAGTACTGGGGCCAGTTCTGTTCAATATCTTTATCAATGATCTGGACGAGGGGATCGAGTGCACCCTCAGTAAGTTTGCAGATGACACCAAATTGGGAGGGAGTGTTGATCTGCTGGAGGGCAGGCAGGCGCTACAGCGGGATCTGGACAGGCTGGATCGATGGGCCGAGGCCAATGGTATGAGGTTCAACAAGGCCAAGTGCCGGGTCCTGCACTTGGGTCACAACAACCCCAGGCAATGCTACAGGCTTGGGGGGGAGTGGCTGGAAAGCTGCCCGGCGGAAAAGGACCTGGGGGTGTTGGTTGACGGCCGGCTGAACATGAGCCAGCACTGTGCCCAGGTGGCCAAGAAGGCCAACGGCATCCTGGCCTGTATCAGCAATAGCATGGCCAGCAGGAGTAGGGAGGTGATTGTCCCCCTGTACTCGGCCCTGGTGAGGCCGCACCTCGAGTACTGTGTTCAGTTTTGGGCCCCTCACTACAAGAAAGACATTGAGGTGCTGGAGCGTGTCCAGAGACGGGCAACGAGGCTGGTGAAGGGTCTGGAACACAAGTCCTATGAGGAGCGGCTGAGGGAACTGGGGATGTTTAGCCTGGAGAAAAGGAGGCTGAGGGGAGACCTTATTGCTCTCTACAACTACCTGAAAGGAGGTTGTAGAGAGACGGGGGTTGGTCTCTTCTCCCTAGTAACAGACAACAAAACAAGAGGAAATGGCCTCAAGTTGCGCCAGGGGAGGTTTAGATTGGACATTCGTAAAAACTTCTTCACCGAAAGGGTTGTCAGGCATTGGAACAGGCTGCCCAGGGAGGTGGTGGAGTCCCCATCTCTGGGGGTATTCAAAAGGCGTTTAGATGAGGCCCTAAGGGATATGATTTAGTGGGGGACTTGGTAGTGATAGGTTAATGGTTGGACCCGATGATCTTGGAGGTCTCTTCCAACCAGAACAATTCTATGATTCTATGACACAGCAGCCACACGCAGCTGTACGTCGGGTTAAACGGGATGAGCATCTCCCGCGTAGAGTCTCTCCATTTCTCTACTCACATCCTCTACTCCAAGAAGACACAGGAGATTAATCCCTTCCTAAGGGTCAGTTTTACACTGGCGTAAGCAGCAGCAGCTTCGCTGACTTGTAAAACCAAAGCTGATAACGTCAGCTCGGTATGAAATGATGCAGAGGAGCTTTGGGAAGACAGAGCAGGAGAAAAGCCTTCAGGCTGTAATCTTGTATTTATTTATAGGCGAAAGTCTCCCTCCCAACCTTCTAGCAGTGTGCAGGTTGTTTCACAGCACAGCTGAAAAAGGAAAAGAGGGATTAAAGAGTGAGGTAAAGCTAAAACAAGATTATTTTGCATAGGTCTTAGCCGGAAGAAGTGTCAGTAGATGCCTGTGAGCAAAGCTGAAGTACTGGCAGCAACTCAGTGTAGGTAGCAAAGATTGGAGCCACCTTCAAAGCAATGAGGTTTTACCGCAGTCGTGGTGGTCCCAGAGAGACGTTATTGCCTATTTCAGTACCACGTAAATTGGTTGGAACATCTTAACAGAACAGAGAGAAACAACCGAGAGAGAGAAGTAGCAGCATAAAACAGCTGGAAGAGCAGACACTAATGGCAAAACAGACCTCTGTCACGGAAGGACAACGCTTCTCCAGACCTTTTTCAAGCACATTAGCAAACCGCTGCGCAAGCGGATACAAGCTCCTGGCACTCAGGGTCTAAGCCATTATGTACTTTCTAGGCTCGACACAAAAACTTCCCCTAAGGAAATATCTCCCCACGCATGTTTAAAGAAGGGTTCTTTTGGCCATTCCCAAGGCAGCATGAAGGTTTCCTGCAGTCCATGAGAGCACACAAGCAGGACGGTCCCGGCTGCTGGTCCCAGGTCCACATGCTCCCCCTCCCATGGCTGAAAACCCAACACAAAACCCCTTCTTCATCTGCCCCAAATCACTCAACACCGAGGACAGAAACCTTCTCTTGCAGCAGCTTCTTAGGAAGTGTTACCACTTAGAAATGGTAAAATAGGGTATTCCTTTCTCCAAACCTCTGCTCAAAAGCTCGCTGTATGACCGAGCTCTTGCAAACCACCAGACGTTAACGCTGCGTTGACTACAGGCTGTGGGGAAGCCACCAGGAAGACGTGAAACGAGAGAACGCACAGAGACTAGCATCAAATGCGGCTTTCGGTTGAAGAAATAATTCCACCAAGAAAAACACACATGGTTCATCCGACGGAGAGACGGGAGTCACGCTGGGATGGGGTAACACATAACTCTCTGAACTGTCCCAAGGGTAGAAGTTATTGTGGATGGCACTAAGGGGCAAAACTAAGCAAATCAGCGTGAAATAAAGCTGTGAAAAGTTTAGGCTGATGGGGGAAAAAACCCTTTTCCTGACAGAGATTTATTAGATTAAGGAACGGGCTCCTAAGAGAAGTAACAGCAGCACCCACCGTCGCTTGGGATATTTAAAGCTCTGCTGCAGGAAAAAAGCAGCGCTGGGAAATGCAGAGCTGAAGAACACAGAGCTGAAGAAAGAAACTAGGCAGGGCACAGCCTATTTGATCAATTTTGCCTCTTTCGGCAGCGGAAAGCCCACGAGCAGCCTGCAGTTTCCTTGCATGGATTCGTTATTCCAAGTCATTCGATGAATCGTCCTTCAAAGCCACTGCCTCGTGCGTTAGTCACGAACACCCTGAGCAGAAGCTGTGTCTGCCCGGGTTTCTGGTACCGTCCCCAGGACGCAGAGAAGAAGTTGCCAGGCTGTCGTCTTCGGGGCTGGTGGCCAATGGCCTCGAAAGGCCACAGCCGCAGCGTCACAGCCTGCACCCTCCCTAATTTTGCAAGCTCTCCCACAAGGCAGCCCCAAACTCCCTCCCTGCTCCACCTCGTGGGACACGACTGGTGGCTTTGTCCCCAGACTCGCTGCATGGGCCAAGCCCAAAAGCCACGCGCCGGGTTCGCTGGCTCCTGACAGCGGTGCATTTTGAGGAGAGCTACTCGCATTAATGATTTAGGCAGCTTCGCTAAATGCATCGCGTTCTTGACATCGGCGGCATTAGCAATTCATTGCATTTCATTTTGTGCTCTGTAGGGTGAGAGAATACTGTTGTAAATTGAATTAATGCTTGGTTTTCCTTTGAAATAGTAATACCAAATAAATAATTTAGCCCATGCACAGGGAAAAAAAAAAAAAAAGATAATAGGAAGAAATTGAAGTCAGCTCTAATATGCATTTCAAAAAGGCGTGTTCACTTCAGCATTCCTAACTGTGAAAATGTTTTGTGGACTTAATTCCAAGGAAATTAAAACTTTTGTCCACAGTAAAAATGTTGTGTTAAAGATATAAAAAGTTTATGCTGTTAAAGCAATGTACCATTTAGCCTTCAGTTACAGCATTGGGAAGACAGGAATATTGCTGTGCAGTGGACTGGAGAGAACTTGAATTAGTTCAGTCAATTAAGTCATGATTAATTTATGTTAGATCTCATTCTCTTGAGTCTATAAAAACAAAGACTTTAGTTAACTGGCAGCATTTAGTTTAATAAAAGTAAAGTCTTTAAAGATGACTTCAGGAGGGGAAAAAAACATTGCTGACAAAATCAATAGGCGGCAAGATTCCTGTTTAATTTGTGTCAACGCAAGTTAAAATAACTTCAGAGGCTAATACAAAAGGGATGCTCCCTTCAAATGGAGAACCAGGTTCTCCAGATCTTGATGAGCGCAGCTAATCCGGCAGCTCCGCCGGTACGTGTGACAAATCACACATGCAGAAAGCTCCCGCACCTCCTTTCTTTTCACCGTTTCTCTAACTTTCCCGTTGGGTCACCCGTGTCCTGATTTGGGCAGAGAAAGATGAGTTTCAGTACTAGTAAAATCACGCTAACGCAACCCTACACCCGCACGCAGGCTGTGATTGCCCTAATGATCCCTCTCTGACGCAGGTAAGCGCATTCTGCACGTTTAATTACCCCAAACCACAGAGAGAGACGTCTGGGAGCCAGAGACTGTCTTGGCTATTGCTGGAACCACGCAGATGAAAACTCCGTTTGCTTCTCTGTAAGCATGGAAAAGATATATATGTGCGTGTGTGTATACATATATATTTATATATAGATGACAATATCGATACAGATGTCAGTATATCAGGTAAGGACGTGGGGATCATGCTGGAGGGGGCATCAAATCAGATGCCAAGTCCATTCTCTGCACTTAACCATCTCAGAGCTGGGCACAATGTGCACACCAGCCCTCCCTGCGGTGCGCAGGTCACCTCCTCGGGTACCAGGGCACCCATCGCTCTCCGGAGGCATGTCCAAGAGGTTGGCGTCTGCCTACAGCAACAGGCACCGCTCAGGATTGTTCCCCAAAGACACATCCAAGGCAGAGCACGGCACCAGGGTGGTTTGGAGAACCATCAAAAAAGTCCCGCTTCCACTTGACAGCCAAGAGAGGTGGCATGAAATCTCTCCTGACAGGTTGTTCAGAATCACAGAAGTTTGACTCCAGTTGAAATCAGCAGGAGCTGGAACTCACATGCATGCATATCTCTAAAATCCCCCCCATGGAGTCCGACCCAGTCCGCAGGCTGGGTGTTTGCCCTTCAGCAAGTCCATTGCTGCTGCGGGATTAGTGCGTACCCTTTAGAAGAAGCCACTGTCATGAGATGTTCCATCATTAAAACGTGGATCATCAAATATCTTCGTATTTAATTGCCACTGTTTTGGGTCCACCTTCAAATCAGACAGCGCCGGCACAGGATTAAATAAACTAAACAGTCTTAAATTTACGCCTGTGCTCCAGCAACCAAGGACTCAGGGCATGACTCGGGATTTTTCATGCTGGCTATCGTTGTGCTCTTCATTAGGGTCCTGCCTCCCTCCCGAAACCAGATGAAGTATCTGCTCCCAAGGAACAACAAGGGGAAAGAAACATCCTCCACAGTATTTACTGCAGCAGTGCTTGTGCTACCCCTCGTGAAGCCCACGCTTGGGCCAGGAACCGAGCCCCGTCACCTCGTGTGCTCCAGGCATGGAGGAAGCCACGCTCCATCTTCACGACACCTCTCCTTTCAGCTGCTGGCATGAAAGATTTCCTCCCTGAAAGTCAGCCAGCACAAAATGATGCAGAAGCTCAAATTATGCTATTTTTCGGCAGTAACTGCCACAATTTCCAGTGGTCCAGAAACTCAACAGCCTTTTTTTTGCACAGTACATTCAAGCACGAGGCAAACTGCTCCGCAGCATTGAACAGGTGCCTAAAACAGCATGAGGGCTGAAGGGATGAAGCAGGTTGAAGTGGCAAATTCTCAGGCTGAAAGACTTCAGAGTCAGAACAGCAGCACAATGAGCTTTGGCCGGTTCACAAGGACTCGAAAGAAAACACAGGCAGGAGCTAAAATACGAGCTGCTGGAGAGAGGGAAATCAGGCTGTCAATAGCAGGGCGAGATGGTGACAGAGTCAACAAGCTCTCAAGGCCACACGCGCTGAGACAAGCAGGAGGCTGGAGGGAAATCTTGGTGGTCAGTCTGCCACGGCGATCTCGGGTTTGGCTTTGGTGAGAAAAGCCCACGTGCCGCTCGACGATGGAAATTTCTTGCTTCGTCCCACATCTGTGTCTATCCACCCTCCTTTGGGACATCTTGTCCCGTTGCATGGTATCAGTGAAGGTTTGGGAAGTGTGCACCAGCAGAGCCAGTTCTGCAGTCTCAGGGAGCGTATCTGCTCCCCGAACTCAGATTAGCTTCATTACCCTTATCCTGAGGGCACCAGCAGGGCTTCATGGCCCTGACCAGCCTCACTGGGACCCCCACCCAAGCGTCCTTGGGCACCCAGACCTTGCTGGACCCGTTCCCTAGGTGTGCTCATGCCCAGCCCTGCCTCCTGGCTCATGGACTGGACTTCCCTGGAGGGATCCCTATGCAGCAGGCAGGTTTTCTGCAGCCCCATCTCCTCTGTTAGCACCACGTCTCCCTACTACAAGCACTGTGATTTATGCGATGTGTCACACCTCCAGCGGGTTCCTCACCGGTTTTTTTCCTTATCATGGGGAAAGCTGAGGTGCACCTCTACCACCTGCCTCCTATCTCTGCCGAGACAGGTTGAATTCCTCAAGTAAAGGTCCAAAATATCCTCCTGCTTCCCCTCCTTGTATCAGCTCAGGCAGTATCTGGCTATCAGCATTACAGGAGCCTGAAAAGGGTGTTCTCCTCTGCAGTATCGCCAATAAATCATTAGCTAGTAAGAGGTTAATGGCGAGCCATTGCTATTCCGTCAGAGTGAGGAAGCAGCGAGCGCTTTCCGCAGAGTCGGGGAAGAACGAGGAGCTCGGGCCGTTCCTACACACCGACTGCAGAGCCCTGCGCACCGCCAGCTGCTGCTGACTTCTTCTGGCCCCACAAATGCGAACGGTTTTCCTCCCAGAAACCACAAGCACACCTGCCCTGCAGAGCTGGACCGGCAGCAGAGATGCTCAAAGCAGCAGAGAATACAACAGAGGTGAAAAAATATGGTGTGGTGTCAACGCGACTGGGCTGACCCCGGGATAGTAAACCTCCCCACGTCTCCCCAGCCCCACAAAAATGCCCAAATTACCT
The DNA here is from genome assembly GCA_009819775.1 of Phoenicopterus ruber ruber. Taxonomy (NCBI): domain Eukaryota; kingdom Metazoa; phylum Chordata; class Aves; order Phoenicopteriformes; family Phoenicopteridae; genus Phoenicopterus; species Phoenicopterus ruber. The sequence goes on from CM020219.1 coordinate 2,854,547, forward strand.
CCCAGCTGCAAGAGAGGAGCTTCTGCTTGAAGATGGATGACCACAGAGCAGTGAAGAATAATTCAAACAGTTAAAATAAAGGCTCTACACGTCTTATTACTGTGTGCCCGGCTTTAAAAACCTGAATGTTTAACCCGGTTATTCTCAGAGCAAAACATTTCATTACTCAGGACCAGCAGCTGGAGCACTGCTGTCTATTTCCAGTTACCTGGCCATGCAGAGCATTTAGTTCTGTGACATATCAATCAGAGAGATAGTCTGAGATATCTATTATACACCCGGAGGGAGAGGAAGCAAACCGAACAAGCCGAGTGATTTGAAACGTAAGGTCAGAGAGGTGAGGTTTTTAGGAAAAAGCTGAATGTCAGCTCGCACGGGCTCTTTGTGGGACCTCAGGGAAGCTACAAGCCCAAGGCTTGGGTACCCAGGTCCCAGCTGGGGACGCTGAGAAACCTGTGGTATCCCCAGCCAGCAGTAGGATTTCTCGATAAATGCCTTTGGGTGTATTCTTTTTCTCTATATGCATTTGTGAATCTATGGTTGCCAACTCAGAAGACCCCAGAAACGGGCAGCAAACCCTGCACTGAACATGTGCTGCCGTGGTGGGTCCCCATCCCATGCCTGTCCCGCTGCCCCTCCTGCCCGCCTCTGACTGCACAGCTGCGTCGCCGGGATGAACACGACCAGGTTCCCTCCCATTTGCCCGCGTTACAGTTTATTTGTTACCAAAACATGTTTACGCTCTCTGCACTAAAATCAATACCTCCCACCTGTGCCCACAGAGCGGAGCCTGGGTGTGTGACTAACTGTAAAGAAATTCAGTCTAAACTAATTAAAACATAAATAAAGTAGCATTTTCTTCCCAAACATATAGCACAAATCATCTTTATGTGCGTATAAACTAGCCCTTACATAAGGATTTAGAAACAAATGCCAACATTCAGTGACCACTTTCTCCCACCGAGTCCCCTGCATCACTCTTTCCTCATTAAGACAAACCCCTTTCCGAAGCGGTGCCTGGAACGCAGCGCTCAGCTGTTTTCTGCCACTTTTTGAGCTCCTCTGCACCACCCCGTATTTGAGGGCTCCTCAGAGCTCCAGGGAGCCTGAACCGTGGGTGTTTTCACCTCCGTGAAATCCAGAACTATGCTTTCAGAGCTGGTTAAAAACATCCCTTCCTTTTCTTAGGGCACCGCTGCTCTCCATACTTACGTTGGAAACGCTCTGCACCCGTAGAGAACCGGGGTAGCAGGAGAATGAGCTGGGCGCTGTACAAAACACACCAAAACCTTTGTTTCTCCTCCAAACATCTTTCCACATCAGGCTAAAACAAGGTGGAGGCAGGCAGAGAAGAGGGCTTTAACTCTCCTATTACAGGGCAATATTGGCCTCTCCTTTTGCCCAGAGGCGGTGGTGCCTCCTCGCTGCCCAAAACACACAGAGCCCGAACAGCAGTACTGAAGAACAGTAAATGAGATTTAAAGGTCCGCACCCGAGGGAAGGAGCTGTTATTAAGCAGTAATGCACACAATTAAACCCGAAACATAACAACAGCCCCGAGGGCTTGCCGAGACGCTGGTTCTGCCATTACAACAAAATCAGAGGGGTCACCGTGCCCCACGGAGGGGTAGCGGAGATGGGGGGAACGGGCTGGGTGTAAAACAGGCACACCCCCGCCACCGCAGCAAAGCAGCATCACCTCCTCTGCACAGGGAGAGCTGGTGGCAGCTCCTCTACAAACCTCGGTGGGGAAGCAATAAGCAAAAGCCTGACAGCTTCAACGGGAAACCACATCCCCAGGGACCCCCGGACTTGCTGATTTAACCAACTCCTCAGGCTCATTAGAGCAAAGCTGTATTCATGGGAGAGGGATACGATTGCACGCAGGTGATAAATCACAGCCCTCCCAAACTTCCCAGGTCTTAAAAAGCAAGACACGACACTGGCAGCAGAAACCTCGCTGCGTCCTCGCCGGGAGCTTCTACGCTAGCGCCAAAGTTTGAAGGAGGTTTTTTTTTTCCTCTCTTACCTCTCTTCTTTGCTTCTCAGTCTGAACTTTGATATAGAATGGAAAATTCTAATGCCTTTGGATCAAGATGCCTTGCAGGCGCACGTGCCCCAGTGTCGCCAGGGCAGCAGTTAAGGATAAGTATTTTCTAAACAGTTCACGCTCCCTCTGCTCACGCAATTCCATCCTCTGCCTCCACTGCTGGTGGGATTGCCTACCCCACAAATAGCCATTCTGGGTCAGACCCCAGATCGGAGCCATCTAACCCAAAATTCTGTCCCTAAAAACAGGCTAAAGAAACAGAGGTTTATTGTAACTACTGGATGAAATAGGGCAAGTAGAGAGCATCCCTGCTTCTGGCCATCTCCTTCCGCAATATTCAATCAATACCCTCAAGAAAACATCTTTGAGGGACATAATATTCCCTCTCTGCCTGTGCCTTTTGACTTCATCTATCCAAAAAGAAACTTTCAGAGGAATCTGCTCATCCCCCAACATCAGCCTTCACCAAGGACCTACTCAGATTATTTCATACCAGCCTCCTCTCCAGGCCTCTTCTCCTTCTGCTTGGTTCAGTCCCACCAGCCCATTCCTCCTGCAGGGAGGTCACCTGGCTTCTCACACCAGCCCTCTCCTTCAAATGAAGTTGTGATCTCTGCTTGTGAGAGGTGATGGTACGTGTGAAACAGCCAGCAAAAAGGGCAGGGAGAGGACACAAGGCCAAATTTAGTGCCTTTGTTAACCTGCATGTGCCCCAAGCACCAGGAGCTACAGCTGGAGGTCCCACCAAGGATTCACCTCCACCTGAGGTGCCCTCTAGAGTCACCTCCCATCAGCAGGGTGAAATGGGCACCTCTGGGACATGCTTAATTGTAGCTTCGCGTACATCTGCGAGAGATTGCTGCTCTCCGAGACCTGCATACCATGCCCAAGATGAATCTTTGCCCCTTAAGGACACAAGTAGCTCATACATTTCACAACTGCAAGCCATGGACCAAACTGAGTAGGTGTTGCCACACAGGGACAGTCTCCTGCATCCCAAATTTGTGCTTCTGGGTCAGACCCTAGGAGGTGCAACACAGAGGAGGAATGACATGAGTTAACTGTTTGTCCTACCACTTTTCTTTTCCATATAAAAGGCTGAGAGCAGTTAGTAAAGTCCAAGATTCACAGCTCCATGTCACCTTGTGACAACCTTCAGGTCTCCGCCAAGGCATCCAGATGGCTCCTGGCCCCTGTATTGGGAAGAGGTTTGCTGCTGCGCAAGAAGATTGATGTGACTCGGGATGTCCGGGGGAAACGCAGCCGTGTTTGCCTCTTCGCAGTCATACCGACGCAAAGCGTATGTTCTCTGCTCTCTACTTTGCTGCAGTTGGACACCAGAAGCCGCACAGAATAATCTCATTGACAGCAGAAACTGAGCGATGGAATTACGCTTAACGAAAGTATATGGGCTATTAAAAGGATTCTTCCAAAATGGGATTATTTCAGATTCAAAAGTGCTGCTTTACTTTCTCCTTCTGCCTTACTAAGTACCAAGGTCTTTATGCAGCCAGGAGCTGTGCAATACCTGGCCTCAGATATCATTCACAGCAGATTGCTTTTCTGGTTGAGGTAAAGGAATTGGAAAGGGGTTTTATTTATTTATTATATGCTGTCTGGGAGAACAAGAGAAAATACGCTAAACCTGGTATTACTCTAGACTTGGCTTACATGCTTAGTTGTTAAAAGAAGGGATATTACTTAATTTAAAAAAAAAAAATAAAGAAAAAAGGAAGTATGGCATAAAACTCAACAGCTCCAACCCTGCTCCTAGGTTTCCTAAATTCACAGGAACAATTTAAAATGTGACAATTGATTAAATCCTGTCTATCATGCCCAAGTTCGTGTCTGTGGCTGTGTCAAAAGCTGGATGCTTGGAAAGAATTTATAAAAATTCCGCAGTTGGCAAATGAGGAATAATCACTTTCCATATACATCCTCGTCCAATATCCTAAAAGCAGAGGAGCAGCCTGCACAAGCTATGCTAAATATAGTGTATGCCAATATGCAAAGTAAATTGTACTCAGGACTGCAATTTAAATGTTAATGAAGGATTTTTTTGAAAAATACATATTGCAAAGACAAAACATGAAATATTTAAACAGAATTCGAACCTGAAAGAGCAGGAACTAATAGCCAGGAGGTGCTTTGGGTTTTAAATCTTTCCAGAAAGAAAGGAAAGAAGGAAGGGTAGGAATTGTACATCTTAATTCAATTGTTCTTAATCTTATATATTTTGTAAATTTTTGGATAGTTTTTATAAGCATGAAACAAATCCGGGTATTTATAGCAAATATATATCACGTACTTCACAAACAGAAGTTGCCGGTGCGACCTTTGCACAGTTTGAATTCGTCAGAGTCGCTCCCTGCCGCGCTGCCAGCGTCCTCCGTGACGACGGATGTATTGCACTACAAGAAGTATCACTTCTGACGTCGATACCATCATATCAAATAAAGCCGTTACGGTAAGCTACGCTCCAAACGAGGTGAGCAATTTATAAAGCTGTAACAGATGCTTAACCACACTAGAAATATTTTCCTTGAACGGTGACAGAGAAGTGATATGCATTTTCAGATGCTGCTCCGCAGGGGATGAAAAAGCAAACAGGGGTATGAACGAACAGGTCTGTGTCACCCTGGTTTTCACCAACAGAAAGTGCCAGGGTGGTTGGGAGGCAGATGGCAGCACCAACGTGGTACCCGAGACTGGGGGTCTGTGAAAGGTACTTGGCCTTTGGAAGAAAAGACCATCCAGCTGCGTAATTTGGAATCCACGCTGCGGGACCCATCTCATCTTTTAAGCCAACACCTTCCATTTACGAAGCTGAGCTACCTGGGGTCAGGTAGAGCATCACTGGTATTTTATTTAAGTAACGGGAAGCCCATAACTGCCCAGGTGAGGCAACACTCGGCAATTTCAAGAACTGCATGAGCTTAATTGCTCTTGTACGTGATGCACCAGGGCTACCAGCCTGCAGGCAGGGGACCACCACCATGCAGTCATATTTCCTAACCAACCTGACTGGCAGGTCCTTGCCAGGCTCTAGAGCCACCCGGAGAGCAGCTCATACCTCCCCATCCGTCAAGGTATTATCTGGTACAAAACCAAAACATATTTTTGAGAAATGGATCAGGGACAAGCCTTCGGTTTCTCACTCTTCCTTCATCCACATCGCCAGACCTCGCGCCCATCACACCCCACCCCACCGCCAGACTGCTAATTCTCCCAGCTCTGGAGGAGCTGTGCCAGCGTATCGTTCTCCAAACCCGGTTCAGGATCACCGTATGGCTCTAGGGCACGATAGGCAAAAAAAAAAGAAGAGAGTTCAAGGATATTTCACCTCTCCTCAAGTGAAAGTGCATTGTGCTGGCTCCCCATCTCTCCAAATGACTTCAGTTTTTGTGCAGATTATAAAGTGAGTCTCCTACTCCATAAAAAAAGATCTCTTTGCTCAGGCACAAATTAATGAAAATTAGACTCAGTGCTGTATATTACAGTCTCCCTTTTGAACAGAAAGAATTGTTTAAAGGTTTCCATTAGAAATGATTGGTTTCTCTGTGTGGTCGAGCTAACGTTTTTTGTGAAGCTAATAAATCAACATAATGATAATTTGACAAAGATTCAAGGTATCTGTAAGACTTCCTAGAAATTAAAATCCATTCAATTGGGGGAGAAAATTAAGTTAGTGGCCTGGGTACAAAAGGAGAGTATTTCAGATATCTCTTCTTTAGTTTTCTTTTCCTGCTATTCATTACTTTCTTTTATTGGCTCTTAACTCCCTTCGTTACAAAGCAAAGCAGAGGCACATCGGCACACCTCATCGTGTCTATATTGGCATGTATGTGTATGTTCAAGGATGTGCACATGATCAGTCATAACTAACTAAATGAATTACAGCTCATTCAAGAAATGAAAATAAAACGCAAGACAAAAATCTAACTTGCAATCATTTCTTTCTCAGCAAATAAATCCCTTTGCACGAACATGTCCGTGTGAAATCCACGCACCAAAAAAAAGGGACATTTTTAGAAATTTTTTTATAATCTAATATTTGGGCTGGTGGAGTTTGTTTTCTGTAAGCCCAACATAAGATTAAGCACAAGACCTATGCAATTCAGGTAAACCTTGTTCTCCAAATGCCAGAAAAATTCAGTGACACTTTCCTGCTTGTGTTAGAAAGGCCAGAACATAAATTTTCCTCCACTTGAGCACCTAACAAGGTGATTTTTTTAGTTTAGTTGTTTGGACATGACGTTGGAGAGTGTCTGGGCAGAAAAAGCAGAATACTAATTCCACGGAAAAGAGTCAGGGATAAGAATAAATGAAGGATGACACTGGAAGAAACCTTACCCATGGGAAGGACGGCTTTGGGCAAGGGCTGGAGCAAAGGCAGGGAAAAGGAGGGGTGCATGGGATCTTCTGGGAGAGGAGAGCCAAGCCAAGCCGCTCCCTCCCTTGACCCAAAATTACTCCTCCAGCAGCTGCAGCTGAAAGACTCACGACTCGGCAAGACTCATTCCGTGCAGCCTCAAGCGCGGCTCTGCGCCGCTGACCTTCCCACGTGCTGCTGGTAGCGGGGTCTTCGCAAACCCACAGCACACAGTGAATCCGCTCAGGACATCGGGTGCTCCCTGATAAGCCTTATCAAAGTCAAGCGTTCCTGAGCATGGGTGATTGACCCGCAGATCTTCACGGTAGACCTTGTTAACTCAAACGGCCTGCCACAGGGATTATGGATCATCTTCCCTGTGTGCCACATGGAGAGGGAGAAGGAAACTGTTCTTCACAATTGTGTTGTTTTCCAGATCATCTCCTCTGGAATGGGTCAGAGGAGCATTTCACGCCAATAAGCCTCTGCTTCAGCACTTGGTGTCGCTCACTAGTCAAAGTATGCAGTCAGCTTCTAGCCAAAAGTGGCTACGTACACAAACACTATTAAACTAGATTTGAAGGGGCAAAGGGATAAAACCAGGCTCACCGGAGATAAGCCTGCAGGCAGCATGCCAGCGTTTGAGGGATGGTGTGTTAGCGAGGTCCTTCGGTCTGCCATCTCAGTGGAGGTGGGCGATGGAGATCCATGCGGCAGCAAAGACGCAAGGGTTAGTGATGTGTTAGAAACCACGGAAGCGCCTGAGAGTGGGCACGTAGGAATTAGGGCTTCTCTCCCCAAAAAAGGTGGTGGGATCAATAGCCCAACTGAAGCGCATCTACACCAATGCCCGCAGCATGGGCAACAAACAGGAGGAGCTGGAAGCCGTTGTGCAACAGGAAAACTGATATAGTTGCCATCATGGAAACGCGGTGGGATGACTCGCACAACTGGAGTGCTGCAACGGACGGCTACAAACCCTTCAGAAGGGACAGGTGAGGAAGGAGAGGCGGTGGGGTAGCCCTGCGCGTTAGGGAGTGTTTTGATTGTCTAGAGCTTAATGATGGTGATGAAAGGGTTGAGTGTTTATGGGTAAGAATCAGGGGGAAGGCAGATATCATGGTGGGAGTCTGTTATAGACCACCCAACCAGGATGAAGAGGCAGACGAAATGCTCTATAAGCAGCTGGGAGAAGTCTCACAATCACTAACCCTTGTTCTCCTGGAGGACTTCAACTTGCCAGATGTCTGCTGAAAATACAATGCAGCAGAAAGGAAACAGCCTAGGAGGTTCCTGGAGTGTGTGGGGGTCTTTTCCAACCTAAACAGTTCTATGATTCTAATCTAGGCAGGAAAGAAAAATAGCTATACATAAAATAGGATTAAATTCCGTGTTTTGCAGAGAAGCAAAAGGTTATCTCAACTCCCCATCAAATGTAGTTCATAAGCAATATGACTCTTCTTACTACCATCCCTCTCTGTACACGCGTCTGGGTGTTGGCAAGGCTTTGATATCCATAGCAAGGAATGCTCCCGATTACCAATGAATTTTTATCCTCAAGTGTAATTAACCTCACTATCCTTTCATTTACGACGACACTGAAATCAGAGGCGGGCTGCTGGAGTTCAGCAGCCAAGGTCTGTGTCTGTTTGTGATCAAAGCACCCAGGATATTATTTCTGTGATTATTCTAAATCTCTGTCTGCACTCCAACAAGTGATTTGCAGAGAGGGGGCGGACACCAATATGAACAGATTGCTAAAAATTGGGCTATAGGTCCAGTTTCCAAAAACATGCAGAGCTACAGCTGATATTATGCATCCTGCTATGAGAAAGTCAAATAATTCAACATTAAGTTTCCTCTCAAATTGGAATAATAAGTCAGAATTTCAACCTTGCAGTGAAATGAAATACTCCGAAAACAGTTTGGCATTGTCCTTACGCCTCCGCTTTTGATGAGGTCAGAACATTTCTTGTAGGTCAAAATTTTTAAAGTTTCATTTCATTCTGCTTTTTGCCCTGGCTTTATCATTTTGACTTTTACATAACGCACAGCGTCCCCGAAGAGTTAAAATAACCAAGTTGAAGTAAAACATCCTGATGATGCCCTTCGGCACTCTCACAGAATAAGAAATTTAAAAACACAGCGTCAGAAAACCCTCCATCAGAACACTGCCAGCCCAGCCCTGCTCACCGGCGGCTGCTCCCAGGAATATTCGCTCAGCTTCACTCATCGACCACCGTGGGCCTGGTGCTCTCTTGAAAAATTACTCCCACTAATGAAAAAGTTTCGGGAAATCCAGCTTTTTAATACACTGCGCCGAAACACAGTCGAACAAAGAAAAATCACCTGTGTGAGGAGCAGGTCTAAATAAAAGCAATCAATTACCTCTCTTGCACTTAATAGCGTAGATGTCAAAGCAGGACTAACAAGCTCTTAGGATGGCGTAAAAAAATAAACACCACCATATACTAAGGGCAATTACAGCAGCAATGCAAAACTTGGCTGCAATTCAATTTATTTAAAGTTATAAACCTTTGGCTCATGCATCCCCCAACAATAGACTTCTAAATTCTTTACGGGTGAAATTCCGCACTCCCATCCCTATTTTACACATGGGAAACGGAGCCAGGCGTAATTAAAGAGGCAGAAAGCTGGAGGTCAGGAGGGAATCAAGGTTTCCCGAGTCCTAAGTCAGTACTCTGTCCATCAGGGATGGTCTCTCAAGCTGAAAAGGAAGGTTGCCCATAAAACCGTGCAGGCTTAAAATACAGGTCTATAGGCGACTACAGGGTCTTTGGTCTCTCTCTCTGTCTTTTTCTATCGCTTTCTTTTTAAATTTTATTTCACAAGAAGAATAAAAGTTAAAAATATTCATGTTCCTACAAGATTCTTCATTACAGTCGCATCACAAGACCATTTTTTGAGAGAAATGCTGAAGAAGCAAGTGCCAGAGATAAGATATGGAGAAAACGTGGGGCGTTAGCCTATATTTTATGCTGTCGTATTTTCTGCCCTAATGCCCCGTTATGCAGCTGAATTTCTGTCTCTGCGCTCCCAGAGGCTCACTCAGGTGCCAGAAATACATGAAGGCAAGCCCTTCTGCCTCCGTCTTACCACATCGGGCCACCTCATTTCTGCCAACGTGGCCCAGTTAAGGTCAACAGATTTTCTGGAGCTGCCTAAAGCCAGACCGGAGTGAGGTGGCACCAGAGACGGTACAAAGCAGCCCAAAAGCCTCTCCAATGGAGCAGAGCCTTCTTTCTTTAGCTGAAAATAGGGAAAAGGGCTGGGAGAGACCATCAGGATCACTGAATTTTCCTGCCAGCCAGGTCATTTATTTCATGCAAAGGATTTTCCAGGGAAATCAGCATCCAGCAGCAAGGAGCACGTTCTCCGTATAGCAGCGTAAGACCAAGCCGCCGTCACCCAACCGAGTGCAGCAGCGCACAGATCTGGAAACAAGCAGGACCAGCGGCGACAGCGTGAAGGGCTGGGTTGGGAGCCCTGTCAAAGCTCAGGGTCTCGGGACAGTTGGGGTTTGGTGAAGCTGCTGCAGCCCAGGGGGTGGGGACGGGCCATCGCGTCGCCTTTCCAGGCTGCCCCGTGCCCCGCAGGTCTGAAGAGGACCCGTGCCCAGGGCCACCAGCAGCGCTGATGGGAAGGAGATGCGTGAGGACAAGGCTGGTTTTGGAAGAGCCAGGAGGACTGAGAGGAGTCTGCAGGTTCAGAAAGGCTCGCTGTGCAAACAAGATAAAGACCTGTGATGAGAGGGATCAAAAACGATTTAGGAGAGACTTGTAACACGCCAAGAACTGGAGGCTTAGTGCAGAACTGCATCTCCGCAGGGGAGAGGGCTGACCCCACCTGTGGGTCCCGACCCCTTCATGTTCAGAACAGCACTTCAGCCCCCTTCACCCTTCTCTTTGCTGCTACGGAAAACGCTGCAAACGTGTGAAAACACCAGCCACGGAGGTTATACCTAAAAGCAACATAATTGTGAGTCTTATCCACACCAGCCGCGGCTCCTGGTTTGCCTTCCCAGTCATTACTTTTCATTAATCCTGCTGCCCCGTTCATCAGGCTGAGAACTCCTCCAGAGGATTTGAATTAAGTAGGTGGTCTCCTTCAAGGATGGAGCTGGAACTGAATAAATTGGAGAGTGCGTTACGAGAGCAGGACCTGTGCACAGCACAGCATCCCCATTTATCTGATTCAAAGTTTGTTTGCTTGGGTTTTTTTTTTTACAGGAGACTCAGCTGTTTCATTCTTTCCCGTGGGCAAACTCCAGAGGTAATGGACAAAACGCCAGGGTGAACACAGAAAAATGATGACATCCCCCAACAAAATAAATACATTTTTTACAAAAATAAAGAAATAAATAGAATTAGGAAGGGCTCTGCAGGCTGCAGACTGGCTCAGCCACTCGAGTGGAAGCAAGCTGGGAATGCTGCACAAAAACTCTCCAGAAGCCAAAAGGCAAAAGAGACAAATGGGTTTGCAGAAGGAAAATCTTTCCAATGCAGCACAATTTTACAGGCGCTGACTGTAAGTGTGGGATGGGATAGGATGGAGGAGATTGGTTTTATAAAGCTTCCTCCGATCCTTCACCGTGCAGCAAAGCACTGGGGAAATGCCAAGGATGCTCTGCCTGTGCTGACACCATACACAGAGCGTCGATGCGGGCAACGAGAGGGGGAAAAATGGGACGGTATTCCCACAAGGACTTGTACTGCCCCAGGGCACAGGCTGGGTGATTGCCCCATGCGGAGTGGGGAGCTGGGGGTGAACAGTGCAAGGATCAGTGCCCGAGGGCCACCGGTGCCCGTGGTCCTGCCTCACTGTGTCACCTAGGGCACGGAGGCAGTCCCGTGTCCCCAGAGCTCCATGCAGGTGGGACAAGATTACTCCACCACCCACCATGCTCCTTGCCTGAGCTTCTCTGATGCAGGATGGACAGAACCGAGGTTGGCTCAGTCTCACTCACCTCCCCTGGGTAGTGCATGGGATGTGCAGAAGGTGGTACCATCCCCAGGGCACCTGGAGACCATGAAATGTGTTGCTGCAAAGGGAGGCTAAAAGCCAACTCCTTCCTGAAACACTCACCCCAACGAGGGGAGGCAGCTCCCGACTGTGGGTCCTTGGCTAATGTCATGGTTTAACCCCAGCCGGCAACTAAGCCCCATGCAGCCGCTCGCTCGTCCCCCCCGGTGGGATGGGGGAGAGAATCGGAAGAGTAGAAGTGAGAAAACTCACGGGTTGAGATAAAGACAGTTTAATAGGTAAAGCAAAAGCCGCGCACAAGCAAAGCAAAGCAAGGAATTCCTTCACCACTTCCCATCACAGGCAGGTGCTCAGCCATCCCCAGGACAGCAGGGCTCCATCACACGGAACGGTGACTTGGGAAGACAAACGCCATCACTCCGAACATCCTCCCCTTCCTCCTTCTTCTTCCCCCAGCTCTATACGCTGAGCATGACGCCATATGGTGTGGGACATCCCTTGGGTCAGTTGGGGTCAGCTGTCCCGGCTGTGTCCCCTCCCAGCTCCTTGTGCCCCCCAGCTCCTCGCTGGTGGGGTGAGGAGCAGCAAAGGCCTTGGCTCTGTGTCAGCCCTGCTCAGCAGTAACGAAACATCCCTGTGTTATCAGCGCTGTTTCCAGCACAAATCCAAAACACAGCCCCATCCCAGCTACTGGGAAGAAAATCAACTCTACCCTAGCCAAAACCAGCACAACTGAACAGCAAGACCCAAAGATGGACGCTAAAGCTGCAGATTGAGGGGAAATCAGTGGAAATCAGTGTTTGGGGCTATGGACAACTCACAAGAGGCAGTAACTCCTCAAGCATGGAAGCTTGGAAGTCAGAAGTGCCAACCTTTCCAAAAAGCACGCAGCAGCTCTGCAGGAAAACACAGCCTCAATGCAAAAGTTGTGAGTGCAAGTTCATGGTCTCTTTCTTCTACAGAGAGAAGCAAAAATCACCAGATCAAAAGGCCGTTTTTTTGTGAACGCGGTGGAAATGCTGCAGAGCAGGTCCCAAGCAGCAGCCAGAAACATCGCTGTCATTACAGGGAAGGGCTGTGCTCTTGCTATCACGCTTTCCCTGAGCTCTTGCTATGACAGATTTCCATCAGGATTAGGATGCTTATGATTAAGAGCTCTCGCTTCTCCCACTCTCTTGACTCCTGGCTCTTGTCCCAGAGCTCAAAGACCAAGGAGGAATGACCCAGAAGGGATGCTCCATGCTCAGCGGCGCAGAACAGAAAACATTGGACTGAAAAAACAAACAAAAACTAATGAAGGCATAAGAGATGGCCAAAATTTCTGCATGACAGAGTGTCCAAGTGGAAAGGCTGCTCATATGAGGCTCTGACTAAACCTCAGCCTGTGCCTCAGCAGAAAATAACTTGGATAACTACAGGGTGTGGACGGGGGGAAGAGGAGGGGGTTCTTCCCCCTCTATACAGGCAAATATATGGGAGCAACCACAGCGACTCCCTCCTACGTTCTATGGTCCCTCTTAGACATCGATTCCTGCCTTGCTCCTCACCACGGAGCCCCTTTTATAGGTCCTGCCCTTTTTCAGCTCTCCTAACCCATCTGGCCCCCTCGAGCTGGCTCCTCTAGCCTGCAAGCAAGCACCCCACGTTCTCACCAGGCCGGCGCAGAGGGAGCCCGGACACTTGCGTGGACGATGGGAAATCACCCAAGCAGCTCTTGGGAGCCCTGGCCCCAGCGCTTGCGGCACAGGGAAGCAGGTTTCACCGGGAAAATAGTTTTATATTGTTGCACGCTGTGAGCTGCTGGTGAAACTTCAGCTCGGTAGGCGATTGCCTGTAAAGCAGTAATTATATTCTTCGCAGTCCTGGGAACTGGGCCATGATTGCCTGGTGATTAGGAGAGGCAATTTGCAACCAAAACTGAACATTGCTCCAAATAAATTGGGTAGGTGGCTACAAAGCCAAGGCTCTTCTGGGTAATCTTAATGAGGATGCAGTTACAGCAAGTGAGCGTAGGAATTTCATTTTCCAAGACCATTTCATTTTCCAAGGACAGCAGACCACAGAGCTGCCTTCCAGATAATGAAGCCGATGCAAGTGTCCAGGGGACAGATTTCGAAGGGATCAGGGATCTGACTAAGAGGAAGCACAAGGCACAGAGTAAAAGAAGCCCTGAGCCACAAGGCCAGATGATGAATCATTCAAAAACTATCTGTTAAAAGCCCAGAGGATTTGTTTACCTGCTGTTCCTGAGTTATGTAGTGATATCACCTTGAACTCGGAGGAAACAAGCTACATTAGCAAAAAAAACCCACACTTCATTTGTCACTGTTAAGCACGCCCAACCTCATCGCTCTGTTCATACCTTCACTTTTACTTTGTAAGATCTAACGTCGCAAACTGCTTAACCAGGTTTTTTTTTCCCTTCGAATTCACAGCCTGTGGCCTCCGAGAGTCAGACCAAGGTCTGGCCCGCCTCGGCGTTCATGCACCAGCGCAGCTTGGCCACGCTCCGGGTCTGCAGCCGCACGCGCTCTCCCAGCGTGCTCTGGCAGCAGCCAAAAGTTATTGCTGAGCATTAAGTACCTGCAATTTAAAATCACAAAGTGAGGAGTAAGAGTACTGTGGTGTTGGAAGAGAGTAATTTAAAATATACGGTAGCAAAGCATCCACGTCTTGTCATTGGAATTAAATCATTACTTTCATTCCATAGATCGCGTATTATTTTACTAAAGCTTTTTGTAAATGAGCCTTTACAAATTCACAGGGAGAGGTCTTATCTTCGTTCCTTAAATTAAAAAGAAACAATTTAATGTTGTGGCAAACAAGCGATAAGCAAAGGAGTTCACTTGTGTGGAGACAGAGACTAATTGGGAACCTCTCCCTTCCAGTTCTGCTTTGCGCTGCTGCTCAGGATCGTAACTCTGTACGAGCGTGGCTACGGATGCGGAGTGGATGTGGGATCAGGGCACAAAAGGTTAATTAAAGCCCTCAGTCAAGAACGAGGAAGATGATTGTAAAGCAACCCCAAGCAGCAGAACTACCTTTAGCATGACAGGATATTCTACAGCTGGTCTTTGCTAAACGAAACACTATTTTTACACTGCCATAAATGACATTTAATTGTTTTGTTCGCCGCAGGATTTGCTGCATCACTATCTTCTTTCCATTCCAAATTTTACTGAACTTTCTCTGAATTCCTTGCAATGCCTTTTGGTTTTTCCCCTTTTTTGGCTGAGTTTTGCTGAGCTGAATCACCGCAGGGACTGTGCCAGCCGTTCGCTTCGTGTTTATGGCTACGTGCCTCCTACTAAGGACACTGGGCATATTTTGAGATCCTCTTTCAAAAGCCCTAACCAGCTGTCGTCTCTGCATTTCTCTTCTCCAACCGATCTCCTTCTCCACCTCCAGACACACAAACTCTCAGACAATCTGTTCCAAAACTGTTGCTTGCTCCTCTGCTGCACAGTCCCCGTCCCCGCCATAGGACGATGCCACAGAGCTGAAAGCAGCTTTTGTTTTGCTTTACTTTTTCTTTTTTCTTTCTTTCTTTCATTTGTTTGTTTGTTTAATGTTAAAGGCTGTGCAGAAAGCCTGTGACACCCTGGGCTCTCTGCTAACGAAGAGACCCATCACGTTGTCACCGCGCCAGACCAGCGCAGGACACCAAGGAAGGATCGCACCATCCCTGCGTGGCTGTGTGGCAATCACTTCCAGATGTTTGTCTTTAGGGATTTCCTTTTTTTTGGCCATTCTGAGCCTTAATTTCAGCAACAGAAAGCACATGTCTTATCCCAATTGAGCAGTCCCAAAAGAGAAACCTGAAGTGTTTCAGGCACCCAAAACTCAAGTGCTCCATAAGCCACCACTGAATATTGAGATTTAATCACTCCCAGGGTACTGACACCCTACCTAAACCCTGTAGGAATGAGACTTCCCTACAGTTATGTTTAATTATGGTGTCACTTTTATTGTATCACATGAAGTCTCCTTTGTACTGACACAAACTCAATCCAACACCCAGAGATTTATTGCCTTTACTTTAAGCTACAAACAGGCTTTATTTTTTAATAAAACCATATGTTGCAATCTGTTGTTAAGCAGAACCTCCCCACTAGACCACATGCAAACAATGCTAAAAAATCCCAATATATCTAAAAATCCCAACGTAGCTTGTTTTCAGAAGGAGCGAGAGGCTCTGTGGGATCCCTTCAGCCAGATGGAGAGAGCTACCGCGTGGGCTGAGCCGGGCAGCGAGGCTCCAGCAGCGTGGGAGGAACGAGTCCCTTCCAGCACACGGTCCGTCTCCGCCTGGAGCAGACACCCGAAGCGGATTAGGTGAATCGTAACCCAAAAACACCTATTCTCTGCCACTGGCACAAAAGGAGCTGGGGCCGTCTCGGTGTGGCGGGGAAGTCTGCAGCCCACGGTCCAGCCGGACACAATCTATGCTCTGGGACAAATTCCTGCTGCTGAATGAAAGCGCTAAAGGCGACCGGTCCCAGGTCCACATGAGCAACAGGGATGCACCAAACCCGCCCACTACACGATGCTCACACACCTTCTCTGCACCACTCCAAAGGATGTTTCGTTTGCGATGCCAACACGTTAGCCAGGGAACGGTGACAAAACCAGAAAAATACCTGAGTACCATGTAAATGGTTCACTCAGCTCCTACTTTGAGACTCCACCTGGAGTACTGCATCCAGCTCTGGGGCCTCAGCACAAGAAGGACATGGACCTGCTGGAGCGGGGCCAGAGGAGGCCACGGAGATGATCCGAGGGCTGGAGCACCTCTGCTATGGAGACAGGCTGAGAGAGTTGGGCTTGTTCAGCCTGGAGAAGAGAAGGCTCCGGGGAGACCTTATTGCAGCCTTCCAGTACCTAAAGGGGCTTATGGGAAAGATGGGGAAAAACTTTTTAGCAGGACCTGCTGTGATAGAACAAGGGGTGATGGTTTTAAACTAAAGGAGGGGAGATTCAGACTAGACAGAAGGAAGAAGTTTTTCGCAATGAGGGTGGTGAGGCCCTGGCCCAGGTTGCCCAGAGAGGTGGTGGATGCCCCATCCCTGGAAACATTCCAGGTCAGGCTGGACGGGGCTCTGGGCAACCTGATCTAGTTGAGGATGTCCCTGCTCATGGCAGGGGGTTGGACTGGATGGCCTTGAAAGGTCCCTTCCCACCCAAACTGTTCTGTGATTCTATGATTCTGTTTTTCAGTAACAGCTACCTGGGTACGCTGAAATAATTATACACCTTACGGAATAATCCAAGGAAGATGTCACAGCGACAGAGGCAGAGCCCTGGGTGATACAGAACAGAGGCCAGGAGCAGGAGGAAAGCCCGTGAAAGCAAACACATCTGGATCCTAAAGCTGAGAGGGGGTTCAAGCCGACGGGGGCCCCCGCGAGCCGGGCTGAGGAGCAGCGGTTTGGCTTTCGCTCCCCCGCAGCAGCAGCAACCTTCCCTTCCCCTGAATCCCGCTTCCCCCAAAATGACGAGCAACAGACAGAGAAAACATTTTGCCTTTCTCAGCTTGTCAATGCTGCAAGCGCTTCTCCATTTGTCAGGATTTAAAGTTAATCAAAAGATTTTACTCCCTTTTATTTCTTTAAACCACAGAATCTATTTATAGCCAGCTGCTTCTTTTTGGGTAGGAAAAAAATGAACCCTCCAACACATCCTTTTCATTCTGATCCTTCCTGATCAATACAAATCCCCTCAATCCTTATCTCTCTGTTTTGAACAGTTCATCACATTCATCATTAAGGCCAAATCTTACGGCATCAACCTGGTTATCGCAGTTGACTTCCTCAACTTTATCAAAACCAAACCAACCTGTCAAATATATCACAGGTATGGTCCTATGCCAGGGCAAGTCTGAAAAATTAGCTTGGTCGAGGTGTTTAGGAGATAAATAGATACGTTACTTTTTGGTGAATGTTTGAACCTCCCCTTTGTTGTCAGAAATTCAAAGCCTTTTCCAGTAGGTATACCTGGTTTTTCCAGTCTGCTGGTTAGGAGGACACTGATGTCCCCAACAACTTCTCTGCTACATAAGGAGCAATTATAGGTTATGAAAGGCAATCTCCGAGTGAATTAGGGGGCTGTGGTGATGTGGAGGCTACAGATCAGCTTCTGAGAAGGACATGGACCTGCTGGAGCAGGGCCAGAGGAGGCCATGGAGATGATCCGAGGGCTGGAGCCCCTCTGCTATGGAGACAGGCTGAGAGAGTTGGGGTTGTTCAGCCTGGAGAAGAGAAGGCTCCGGGGAGACCTTCCAGCAGCCTTCCAGTACCTAAAGGGGCTGATAGGAAAGATGGGGAAAAACTTTTTAGCAGGACCTGCTGTGACAGGACAAGGGGTGATGGTTTTAAACTAAAGGAGGGGACATTTAGACTAGACACAAGGAAGAAGTTTTTCACAATGAGGGAGGTGAGGCCCTGGCACAGGTTGCCCAGAGAGGTGGGAGATTCCCCATCCCTGGAAACATTCCAGGTCAGGCTGGACGGGGCTCTGGGCAACCTGATCTAGTTGAGGATGTCCCTGCTCATGGTAGGGGGTTGGACTGGATGGGCTTGAAAGGTCCCTTCCAGCCCAAACTATTCTATAATTCCAAACAATGTAGAAGGGTGACTTTGGTACTTATGGCGAGTGTGGTAGCACGGGTCTCTGTCGATACATCCATCCTCACCTCCTACGGTGGGTAAATACATCCTAATTTGGGGGTAAGAGGAGGGGGCCTGAAATATCCTTCCGCACCTCCTCATCGATGCTCTGATGACGACTTCTGTAGCGACACGCAATTATTGTTGTCTTGTTTGCCATTGTACCTTTAGCAAACCTTAATCTAGAGACGGTGTAAATCAATCCAGATAGGTCACGTAACCCACACGAGACCACGCAGCAAATCGGTGTAAGAACTGGGATTAGGGCTTTTGCTCTCCCACTGCCTTATCTAAGAGTACCTAAAGACAGAGGATCCCGAGCAAGCACACTTTTCAGGGAGAGGAGGATCGTGATGGTCATATTAATTCCTCAGTATTTCATGGGAGCTCTCCTCTCATTAAAAACGGCTCTGGCATTTTCTTAAACTAGCTGAAGCTATCTTCATTAATAACATAGTCACATCCGCGGAGTATCTAAATATGCTACTTGCTCCATTATTGTCAGTATTGTTTGTTTCATTTGTATGAAAATGTCCGTAATTGGCAATATTTCCATAAATTAGTTGATATCGTGCTAACAAAATGTTACAGCTTGGCACAAATGAAAAGATTTGTGTCCACAAAGTCTCAATTCATCTTGAAGTTTAATTATAAAAATTTATTGTTAACTTTCTGGGCTTTTTCCTTAGTAAATGCCCCAAGACAAGAAATAATTATCATAAAATGCAAACATGGCTCCCGGAGGTAACCAGCACAAGGGTTATTTATCAGCTAATAGGGTATCTTAGCGTTTGATATCATGCAAATCCCTCATCATTATGGAGATTTAATTTGCACCTTTCATTCCTTTTTCTTTTAGTAATGCTTTACTAAATCCATTTCAGATGCTGAGTGTTATCCGTTATCACAATAATTGTACCTCTGATTTATTCCTTTTTGGACATATGGCATTGCCAAGAAAATAGCTTATCGCTTAATGATATGAAGGGTCCAGGGTTTTGCAATGCTTTCCTGCAATTCAAAGCCATATTAAATGATAGTTTTCACAACTGATAACCATTCTTGGGCATTTTGATATTTGTGTGAGGGTCTCCACAGCTCACCAGTTCTCATCCCTCCTTCCAGCAGTCCAAAATCACAGGCTATCAGTTCTCCTTCCCTTGGAGAAGGTGCTAAATCAATGTTCTCCCCTTGCAGACAGCGTTAACCCGTCCAAGCTGCATAATGACAATCCCCTTGATATCAGCTGTGGGACTCCCAAAACCCCAAGCAGGGGTTCCAGGTCCCTGGAAGGGTTCGAGGCCAGGTTGGATGGGGCTTGGAGCAACTTGGTCTAGCGGAAAGTGTCCCTGGCCATGGCAGGGGGGTGGGACTAGATGATCTTGAAGGTCCCTTCCAACCCAAACCATTGTATGATTCTATAATTCAGCTTTAAACAAAAAAGTCAGCTTTCTCTTCCAGCATGTGACAAGTCTTGCAAAACCCTCACATTTTGCACCAAAGACAGCAATCCCACATGAGCAAATGCTGCTCAGTGTGATTGTGGTTATATCCCCACTGCTGCCAATATGTCACTTGTGAAGACCTGACACACAAGCTTCACACTCGGCCCAAAACCCCTAGGAGAAACCAAGCTCCATGCTCACTGCTCATGGGACCTGCCCAAGCTAAGCAGAGCTAGCTCATGAACATCTGCAGGAGCTTCAGGTCCAGCTTTGCTGTCCCGTGGCAGCACACGCGACTTTATGACCCATGGAGGGTGGTCTTCCCAGCGCCCAATATGCAAAGCCCTGCTTACAGTTCATGAGCAGTGCAAGGAAATTCAGGTTGGAGTCAATACTGTCCCCAGTGCAGCTCCTCTCCAACTTCTCCCCTCCACGCATCCCAGATCATACGCATCCCATATTTCCCACTGCCACCTGGAACCCCCACGGAGCATCAGCTGATAAGAGGAATCAGATGTCCACGGGTAATACACACCACAAACCGCAATGCCTTTCCCAATATAAAGCTAGTGCAGTTTACATAATTATTTCCAGTCCTTGACCAGAATCAGCTGCAGACGCAAGCGGTACATCCCCACCATCAGCCATTTTCTAGCTGCAGCGCAGATGCTCGGACCATATTGTTGTCAGTACAGTTCCCCATCCCGATATTGTATCCTAATGAAGCATATAATGTGCCAATTTACAGTGTGGACGGGCTGACATCTTCATAAGGAACAGCGCCGCGCACCCCGGTGTCTGAAACACCAGCCTGGGTGCTGGCTTGCTGCTCAAAGAGGGGTTTCTTTTCCAGTTTCTCACCAAAAGAGACGGAGCATCCCCCAGGAAGCCCTTGCGGCTGCACTTGCCACATCCCCAGCATGTTTGCCGCACACCTTCCAGTCCACGCCAGCAGCACGTGGCAGGTTAAGGCTGCCCCATTTGCTCTTCAAAACTCTCTTTTAATGGCCATCTTCAGCAAACCATCCCAGTTACGAACAGACTTTGCTGATGCTTCACTTTTCTTCAGATGAAGGTCATGTTACTACATGTAGCGAGAAGAAATGTGGCTACAGGTTTAACATCAAGAAGAGAGGTCAGGACTCCTGGATTTCTATTTCCAGCTCTTACAGAAATTCAGGGTATGCCCTAAACAAGTCATTTGGGCCTGATTGTCTGAGAGCCCACGCGGGGTCCGAGGGACTTGCGGAGGCTCAGCACTTCTAAAAACCATAACCTTGCTTTGTGCCTCGGTTAATCCAGCCGAACAAGGGCATTGTGCTGCCTCAGCAGGAACACAGAGCACCTTTTCAAGGCTTGTAAAGCTCCAAGATCATCTTAAAAAAAAAAAAAAAGTGGCATAAAAGTGCAAGGCACTGCTAAGAGCACAGTCGCGCTTGCACACTGTATAACCCCCTCGGCAGCTTTTCCACACACTTTTACCCTCGGCTCTGCTGTCTAACGCCAACCCCAAAACCATAACACGGTAGCTGCAATCACAAAACAACGATGGTAACTCTATTATCTTATTTTTTTCCTGCTTACAAAGCCAGGCAAGTGGTTTTTGATCGTAAGTGAATATTCATGTCAAATGTAGAGGAGTGCCTAGAATTCGTGGGTATAATTTTTACGGGATGACAAAGACAACCCCGTGATGGTGATTCATTTTGACACGACTGTAAGCGTACCGCCGGCAGCGCCCAAGTTTGCCTTTTGCTAATGCAGAAATGATTCACATTTTTGACGTTGCTATCAGATAGAGGGATATAAACTTATGCTGTAGGAGCATAAATAGCATGAGTCATCCTTTTTCTTCCTTTTAGAGACATTTGTTCAGTGGTCTTAACCTAATTGTGTCTGTATTTCTACAAGTAGTGTTTGGAAAGACAGACAGAAGAATTATGTTCTCTGAATCATAGAATCATAGAATTGTTCTGGTTGGAAGAGACCTCCAAGATCATCGGGTACAACCATTAACCCAGCATTACCAAGTCCCCCACTAAATCATATCCCTTAGGGCCTCATCTAAATGTCTTCTGAATACCTCCAGGGATGGGGACTCCACCACCTCCCTGGGCAGCCTGTTCCAATGCCCGACAGCCCTTTCGGGGAAGAAATTTTTACAAATATCCAACCTAAACGTCCCCTGGCGCAACTTGAGGCCATTTCCCCTTGTCCTGTCGCCTGTTCCTTGGGAGAAGAGACCGACCCCCCCTGGCTCCAACCTCCTTTCAGGGAGTTGCAGAGAGCGAGAAGGTCTCCCCTCAGCCTCCTTTTCTCCAGGCCAAACCCCCCCAGGTCCCTCAGCCGCTCCTCACAGCACTTGTGCTCCAGCCCCTTCCCCAGCTCCGTTGCCCGTCTCTGGACACACTCCAGCACTTCAACTCCAGACTTACACTCTGCCTGTAACTGCTCCCATGGTGAACTGGAAATGGCACAAGCATGAAACCTACGGGTGGGACAGCGGCCTCTCCTCAAATTTTGTACTTTCATCAGCTCCCTGTATGTCTAATGACCTTATATTGCTCAATATTCAGAATAAAAATATACTTAGGATACTCAAAATCTGTGACGTTTATTCTAGACACCATCACGCAACAAAGATTACTATATGGGAATGTCCAACAAAGCTCTTTTGGGACTGTTGTAAAGACTCCTAAAAACTTGGGAATGTCAATAGCGGGGGTGTTTCGGGTAATTACACAATTAGGAGACTGTGGATGCAACAGATGCACAGACCTGCCCTGCTCCGCTGTACAGCGGTGTCATTACGCTGCCCGCTTCACTCACAGCAAAGGCTCAGCTCCGTGGCCACTGAAACGGAGCCCTCGGAAACCCCCTTCTGTGCACGTCCTGATGCTCAGGTCCCTCCGCTTCTGCTTCCAAAAAATACTTAAAAACCAGGAATCAATCCTTTGCTGAGGAGATGCTGGAAGCATAAAACACAGGGAGTAAATCAAGGCAAATGCAAACTAACTAAATGACTCCTTTAGAAACTTTTTCTCCAGTCTTAAATTTCCATAACCCAGCGAACAGGAACTCATGCCAGCACTTCCATTAAAAGAGATATCATAAACAAATTTTTTGTTTGAGAAAGGTTTTCTTCTTTTTTTTTTTTTCCCCTTCTATTTCACTGTGATCACTATTCATAGCCCACTTCTCACCTTCAAAGCACATTAATTCTCAGAATATTCTTGTGATGTAAGTGATTATTAGTCTCATTTTATGGACGAGGAAAATGAGGCAGAGAGGTTAACTGACTTGCCCATAGGCCCAGCTCTATAGATACATAAAGGAAGATAGAGAGAGATGTTTTACATTTATTAGTTTTAATATCCTCTCATTCCTGCAGTTGGACTTGCGGTAATTAAAGCAACTGGCTTTAACAGGCAGTGATGTGCAAGGTAAGGAACCAAGGTGGTTCTTTAAAGCCACTATAAAACACTGCTAAAATAACTTTCCTCTGCTGTACAGGCATGTGCAGGGTGGGAAGCTTTTTATCCCTGCTCACTTCGGATCGTGGATGTGACCTGCCGGGTGCTCGGGTGCTCAGGACCAGCCTCCGACAGGCTTTCCGCAGGGTACGTGGGAAAGCACTGCTCCATCACCGGAGCCCTGCAGGGAGGCATCTCCTGCGCTTCTCAAACGCGAGGGAATGCTCCCCAAAGCAACGCTTTTCTGCAGCGCTTAGAGATATCTCACCTTATAATTCAGTTAATCCATGTTGTCCCTTCCCAAGCTGTGTTCAGCTAAACCTTGACATACAAAAAATCAGAATTTGCTGCATAATCTAGTGAGAGTGTGTGTGTGAGCACCTCTACCAAAAAGCACCTGAAGAGCTTCTTAACTTCAGACTCTTAAGCAACAATTTGTGTTTTAACGTAGAAATTCCCAGAAGGGCAATTGAACAGAGATAACTTCTAAAAAATCAAACTCATCATAAGCTAAAATCAAGTTGTCTTTATGGCTAATTTTCTCCAGCTGCAACCAGTGCATGAGAAGTATCATAGAAAAAGACTTTGGTTGTTAAAACAACCCATAAACCTCTAACAGTGTCTTTCAGATCCTTGTAATCTTTGGCAAGTGTCTCAATGAGTACGACTGCAGCATCGTGCTGGGCCTACAGAATAAGCCAGGTAGGACCCTCAGACGACTACAAATGGATCAGTGGGTTGTGGCGTGGTCCTTTGCCTTCCTGGGAGATGGGTTTGGGATAACTTCAGAAGTGGCATCCCCTCCTGAGCAGGGGAGCTTTGTGCACAGTGCTGCACGTATTCCCGGCGGCACCAGCTGTCCCTCGGAGAGCCACAGCGATGCCAACCCTTCCCTCCCTCCAGGCAAGGTGAAAAAAAGTCACTAAAGAGATGACTTAGATAATTATTAAACACCAGCCTCCAATCTTGGGTCAGGAAACGCCCAAGAAGCAAATTCCTGAGGTCTGGGATAGTATTTTGAGGGCACATCTCTACCCGCTTGCCTTATTCTCTTATTCCCAGGGCTCTGCTCTTGATCACCACTAGAACCAGGACACTAGGAAAGATTAATATCTTTTCTAATCAGTTGTGTCTGATCTACTGCTTTTAAGTTACATCTTACAAAGTCAGTCTGCAAACAGAAACAGTGAGACACAGAAATGGGCCGCCAATGCATTTGCCACCCATGCTATATAGTCCAAGCAAGCTGTCACTCACTAGCAAAACCCTTGCTTACACAGGAAGAGTTGAAAGTAACATTCACGCTGAAAAAATCGTAAACTTTCTGAACAAAGAAACCAAAAGCCCCAGGAATGACTGTTCTGGAAAAGCACGTAACCCGTTTCACCTCCTCTCATGAACCACCTGCATCTCTTCTTGCATGAACAGCACAACATGCCTGGAGAAACTTGCAGCCTGCCTCCCGTCTTTATATTCAGAAACAGAAGCAAAGTGTGTGGTGCTTTACTTCTTCTCAAGCATAGAAATGAAATACAGCCCTCACGTACAGATAGTACCAACCTACGTGAACTCAGCAACAGCCTCCTGCTCTTCCCCAGACCTCTAAAGGGATTCACACAGCAAAAGCCTGACTATCCACTGGTGCTAAATAAGTATTTCTGTTAAATATCTCTATTCAAGCCCATCAAAGGCAAAGTGCCTCCAATTGGACTACACGATGGCGTTCTAAACACGCAATCCCAATAAAATCTGAAGATATCCAAGTAGGAGGAGAACATCTTCCTCAGGGAGGTCATTGCAGGGAAGCATCTTGCACCAGACTGGGTGGCTCAATGTGACCAGAGACAGGATATCACATAAGAGTAACGGTTTCCTGAAAATGGTCTTGTAAGCCATACTTTTATAATTACGGGGTGTCTGATATGCTGCCACCTGATTTCTCAATGCAAGCTCTGGAATAAACTAATTACACAGTGCCTGACCCACAACCTCTGGTCTAATCACCCCAATGTCAGCGCTCCCTTGTATTTTGGAGATGTAGTTGCCATTTGATAAGGATCCTGCTCCCCACTAATTGTTCCTTGTAATGAGCGTTCATGAAATTTAATTTCTTTAATGCATTTCTCTGATCTGACTGATTTGGACAGTCTGACACTTGGCTTTGTGTCAGCATTTATTAGAACGCCTGCTCTGCTTGGCTCTTTCCCTTTTAAAAATAAAAGTAGTAGTAATGTTCAAGTGTGTATACAACATTGGTGGCAACAGTTTGGAGCAAGTCTAAGAGTGACAAATCGGAGTGGGCCCAGTTTGGAGCAAAAGAGCAAAGCCTTTCTCCACCACGGCAGAAGCACCTTTTCCCATACGTTCCCACAGCTCACCCTATCTAACCTGACGAATTTAGTTTGCAGTAGATGCAATGATGGCGTTGATTAGCATATAGTGTGTTAATTAAGCAGGTTTCTCCATCTACCTGACCATGCTGAACATCTCCACTGATGCCCCGACCACCCGACAGACCCTTGCATCAGCCTGTCCCTTCACACCCCTCATCCCATCGGCACCAGCATTTCATTCACTAGACAAATCAAGGAGGCGAACGCGGACTCCAACCACTAGATTTGGTTTTACGCTTCAACCGGAGCACAAGGTCAGGTCTGCCAGGTTTCTTCTGGAGCCCAAGGGCAGCACAGCTGCCAAGCAGGAGCATTAGCCTGCCTTCCAGAATACATGACTTTCAAAGACTGTATTTTCTTCAGTCTTAAATTATTAATCCATTCTCTTCAGGTTTGCTATCAAATCATCTCAATTGTTTTGCAGTTTATTAAAAATGTCCTGCACATCTGGTCTAATCAGCCAGAGGAGAATCGCCCAATTTGATTGTCAATAGCAATCCCAGGATATCAGCTTGGTAATCACAGCATTCTCCACCTCACCAGCTCCTGGGAAGGGTGGTTTAATCACCGCTGATGTGGAAAGGACTCCCAAGTGCTACAGGCGCAGTCCAAGCAATCGTGGTGCTCTCCGTAGCACCAAAGCCAGCCTTTTGGGGTGGAAAATACGGCACAGGAGATAAAGCAGCCATCACAATCAGCAGCACCCATATGGAAGTCCACCCACGTCTGCCATCACAGACCAACCCCGGCTCCTCTTCTGGACCATGGGGTATTGGACAACACAACTAGTGGCACTACCTTTCCTACGCACCACAAAACCCCTCCGAGTCTGGCGTTTCACGTGCTTACGCCTGAAGTCAGCCAAGCCCTGCAAAGACGGCAACCTGAGACAGCACGTGCTGAGGACGAGCCATCCAAAGGAGACTTCTCCTGCCCCTTTTCACACCTTAAACGTATGTTAGCATGTGGAAAATAGGAAAAGGTTAGAGCAATACTGGAAAGGTTTGAAACCCTCTGGTCCCTCCTTTGCCAGCCTGAGCTGTAAGGAGAGGTTTGATGTGGAACGAAGAGCCTGTTCTCTATACGCTATCTTTGTATTTCTCTATATATGTTCACACACACACATTATCCTTGACACTGAGGAGTTCGTAAGAAGTTTGAGAATAATCACTCGCACAACCTGCAGCTATTCACAGGAAAGAGGAAAAACAGCAGGTTAAAGACATCAGCAGGAGGATTTACTTGTTGCCATTAGAAGTGCCTCCACCTCTCCAGTAAAATGTGTGGGAAAAGCCGGAGCCTCGTCATCGACAGCAGAATATTTATCAGCACGTTCTTGACCCTGTCATTGCTCCGAGCACGAGTCATTCAGGGGATGGAAACACTCCATCCACAAACATCCCTAAACGGATCGTTGCCTATAGGTATCTGCTCATCTAGGACAACCTTACCTTTTGTTACATCTTCTCAACCAGTTTCCATATTTAAGAAAGTTTCCTTGACGAGTTTATTTGTGTTAAATGCAGGTGTAAGGGAGTTTGCCCTAGGGAAAATATAGGAGAACATGGTATTCCTGCTTGATGCATTGGTGTAGAAACCAAAACATGTTACAGTACACGATCCACCTCCCTGCGGGAGCTGCAAGCGCGTTGTCTCTGCCATGTACCATAGAAAAAGACCTTGTTAACATTTTTGAGAGGCAATGAATTATCTGAGGGAAATGAAGCCTTAATGCAGAAATATTAAAAGACATTTGCTTTCTAGTTCAACAAGGAGAAATGCAAAGTCCTGCATGGGGGAAGAACCGTGTCATGCACCAATATATGCTGGGGGCCACCCGTCTAGAAAGCAGCCTGGCAGAAAAGGTCCTGGGGTGCTGGTGGACACCAGGCTGAACATGAGCCAGCAAGGGGGAACGAGACCCTCAGCTCCATCAGAGAAAGCATTGCCAGCAGGTCGAGGGAGGTGATCCTTCCCCTTTATTCAGCACTGGTAAGGCCACACCTGGAGAGCTGCGTCCAGTTCTGGGCTCCTCAGTACAAGACATGGGCTTACTGGAGAGAGTCCAATGGAGGTCTACAAGGATGATAAGAGTCTGGAGCGTCTGTCCTATGAGGAAAAGCTGAGAGAGCTGGGACTGTTTAGCCCGGAGAAGAGAAGGCTTGGGAAGATCTTACCAATGTATATAAATACCTGAAGGGAGGGTGCAGAGAGGATGGAGCCAGGCTCACTTCAGTGGCGCCCAGTGGTGGGACCAGATGCAGTGGGCACAAACTGAAACAGAGGAGGTTTCCTCTGAACTTCAGGAAAAGTTTTTTTACAGTGAGGGTAACTGAGCAACAGAACAGGTTGCCCAGGGAGGTTGTGGAGTCTCTGTCCTTGCAGATATTTGAAAAATATCTAGACACGATCCTGTGCAACTGACTCTAGGTGGCCTTACTTGAGCAGGAGGGTTGGACCAGATGACCTCCAGAGGTCCCTTCCAGCCGCAGGCAGCTGGTGATTCTGTGGTTCCCCGTATGCTTTTGCTGTTAACATATGCATAGCGGTTATTCTACAATAGAGTTAGCATCCAGCCAGCTGCACGGGACAGCCAAATCAAGCATAGCAGACACAAAGCAAAAGCAGCAAGGCTTAGAAAAAGCACACGCAGGAGCTGCTCACACCCTGCGCTGATGAAGGGCTACCACCACCACAAGCAGCCAGTAAGTACCTACAAGTTAGAAATGGGTCATTATTTTCAATGAACAATTTAATTCATTAAACACAGCATTTCCTTTTCTGTCGCTGAATGCTCTGCGATCAGATGATGACGCTTTTAACCATGATTGCTGTTTACAATTGTCCAGAAAGCCTGTTGCTCCCGCACTCTACATTTCTCATTATTTTCCCCGTGCAAGAGTCACTTACTGGGCAGGGTTATTTTTCCCCAGCTGTATATTTTGAGGAAGAGGATTTGTAAAGTGCCAAAGACTGGCAATTATGAGCAGTTGTGAGGATCTGTTCTAGACCTAAGGTATAATAAGAGCTGAAAAAATGGCCATAAAAACATACTCAATGCGACGCCTCCTGTGTTACTAAAAGGGCTTTTCTGCAACAGAAGTCCTCCCTCACCCAATGCGTATTTTCTGGGGTGGTTGTGCTCATAGCGCAGCACAGGGTGAGGCAGCCCAGGGACTGGTGAGGGAGGTGACAGAGATGGCTTGGAGAGGTGGACGAAGAGCTGGTGTCATGCTTGGTGAGCTTGAGCTGAGAGATGGAAGTCCATGAGAAGATACGAGACAGGCAAGGACTTGATGGGAACAGGGAGACAAGCCTGGACTACAGCATCAGGTAGGTGAAGCATCAGCAGTAAGAGATCTAATGTGCCGTGGAGAATCACAATTCATGACCTTATTGTTGCAGATCAGCAACACAACTCTGAAAACACAGGAGAAAGAGGAGATCTTGGGGACTCTCCGAGGTATTTGAGAGGCAGAAAGGAAACTGGGAGAGGGAAGTGTTCTGAAAGTAAGGAAAACTCTTCAAGAGCAACAATCCCCATGCCTTGTGGCCAGGCAGGGCCTCTCGGTACTAGGAACCATGAGGGCTCTCAGATATGAGGCAATTTTTGTGCTTTTAGGGTTTTCCTCAGAGTTCCAGACCCAGGTATCACCTTATGCGGAGAGGATCTCCATTGAGCCAGACCAAGAGGTAGACTGCTCATTGCTGAGAGCGCCCTGTAAACGCAATCCAAGTGTACTCCAAAGAAAATAGGAAGGCTCTGATATTTATTTGGGTTTGGTTGGGGTTTTTTTAATCTCATTGTTTTCAAAGCAAAGTAGTGACTCAGCCTGAGTAGCTCCCAAATGAAAATTTGACCAGGAATCGAATTCAAAAATCTAATTAATCAATGGGGATCTTCTGGATTTCTTCAGCTTCTTTGGCTTTGGCCTTCAGAGAACATATGATTATACAAAGTACTTATAAATCAAAGTGAAGGTTGCAAGTACAAAATACCTCTGTCCCCAGCATGTCACCTGTGTCAGGGACAGCCAGGCTGGTGACAGAGACCTGACCCTATCAACTCCAGTCCTTTTAAGGGATTATTCTTTGCAAATTATACCAGATATCCTAGGGGATTGTATGATGAGTAGCCTACCTTAGCAGGGCGCAGGGCTCTGACTCAGGAGGTCATTTCCATGAATTCATCTTTTACATTAAGCCAATTAATCATCCATTAAGAACCGCAGTTGCACACGAGTTGAAAGCACGTAGAAAATACGATGGGCAATACAGTCTTTAAAAGAGCGCAGGGAGAGCTGAGCTTTTCAGTGCTGCATGCAGGCGCTGAAGAGCAGTGCCGGGTTTTGTACGAGTGGTATTAAACATTGCGCTTCCAATTTGGGGGGTTTGGGAGCAAAGGACAGGATAATCCTGCCCTGTGCCCTTCGCGTGGTAGAAGCTAGGTCATCCCTCCATATCCAGAGAAGCAAACGAGCTCAGCCACATAAGCAAGAGATAATTCTCACTTTAGAGCCTTTGCAGGGTCCAGGCCTTGGACAAGACCAAAAGGAAAAGTTTCCCAGCTCATTTTCAATTAAGGGTGAGGAGAGAAGTTGCACATTGGGAACAGTCAAGCTCTACACTGGATTTCTCTATAATCATTTTTAATTACAATTTTGTAACAGCCACCTTGCAAAACAGACCCATCACCCCATCGAAGCGCATAAATGTTCCAGTAATGAAGAAAAAACTAAGACCCTGAATCTGTTTCTTCCTCTTCTCGCTGCTGCCCGTCCCATCCCTACCAGGGCTGGAAGGCTGCAGGAGCAGAGGCGGCAGAGCGTTTCGTGGCAGTCTGTCACTTTCTGCTAATCTTCCAATGCTGAAAATCATTCTAAATCCATTCCTGTCTCTTTGCATTTGCATAACTGTCTAGAAAGAAAACTAAAAAGGCAGAGTCTGATTCAGTGTGAATGAACACGTCATAAGCCATTTCCAACTCTGCAGCACTTGTGTAAATCTTTCATGATTTAAAAGTTGCCAAGTTACCAATACCATGAGTATTATAAAGTACTGGGCTTCACGCTCAGCGTACACACAAAAGACAATTTCAAGTTAGGCTTCCCTTCTCAGGAGCTAAGTTTCCTTCTGAAAGCAAAAATTTTATATGCTGAAATTATTTATCTTCAGTGTCAAAATAGATTTTGGGAAGGTTAAACATCTGCTGACGGTTTTGGTGAAGAATAAGGATGTTCAAAGCATTTTTCTGTTTGGGGGGGAATTAAGGTTAAAAAAAAATTATTTTCTTTTGGTGCATTTAGATCATGTTAAAAATGTCCACACCTTCCTCTCCTGACCACCCACGTAGTGCCCCTGGGCTGCTCTAACCCACGTGGGCTGCCCACCCTGAGGATGGGGTCACAGCCAGCTGCTGGCCCTCACGGGAAGGATCCAAAGCTCTCCTGAACAGCAGGCGTCAAAAAAAATCCAGCTACAAGCTAACATGCAGCATCTGTGAACGCCAGCATGGCTTCCCCTACTGACCAGGGTCAAGACCCTGCATGCCGCATGCTGTAGGAGCATCATGCTGCAAGTAGACCTGGAAGTATTCATAGAATCATAGAATGGCTTGGGTTGGAAGGGACCTTAAAGATCATTTACTTCCACCCCCCTGCCATGGGCAGGGACACCTTCCGCTAGACCAGGTTGCTCCAAGCCCCGTCCAGCCTGGCCTTGAACACTGCCAGGGATGGGGCAGCCACAGCTTCTCTGGGCAACCTGTGCCAGTGCCTCACCACCCTCATGGGGAAGAATTTCTTCCTTAGATCTTATCTAAATCTCCCCTATTTCAGTTTGAACCCATCACCCCTTGTCCTGTCACTTCATGCCCTTGTCAAAAGTCCCTCCCCAGCTTTCTTGGAGGCCCCTTTAGGTACTGGAAGGCTGCAATAAGGTCTCCCCGGAGCCTTCTCTTCTCCAGGCTGAACAACCCCAACTCTCTCAGCCTGTCTCCATAGCAGAGGGGCTCCAGCCCTCTGATCATCTCCGTGGCCTCCTCTGGCCCCGCTCCAGCAGGTCCATGTCCTTCTTGTGCTGAGGCCCCAGAGCTGGACGCAGCGCTGCAGGGGGGTCTCAAACTAACCAAAGTGTTTTACTAGTTCTGAAGATACCGTGTGAGAAATTTCTGTGCTCAGTTCTACCTCTTTGCCCTCCCCTGATGAGTTTAGGAAGTGGTGGACCCCTTTAGTTGTCTTCACCACTGTTTGCTAATTTGAAGGCTCATTATACACTGGATGTGTCTTCAAGTCACCAGAAGATCCCCCTGCGTGTACCTACAGATCCTGAACACTGACAACCCTCACCCTGCAGCAAACCGCACTGGTGGCCATTAAATGCCTAAGTACTGGCACGGGGTGCTATGAAGAGAGCAAAAACCAGCTTTTTGCCACGATAGAGGCGAGCCTTCCAGCAACAGGCACTCGCCCACGGTGGACGTCACACAGGAGGACCCTTCAGAGGTGCTGCACGGCGTGAACAAGGGGACCTGCTTTGCACTGCCCCCAAAAGCAAACCCATCTCTGCCCTTGAAAATACGTAAAAGCAGGTTGGCACAGGGGCTCCCTCCCCACCTGGAGGCCAGGAGCAGCCTGTTCCCTCAAACAAGAGCCTTCATCTTTCTCTCCATAAACAAAACCGCTCAAGATGCTTTATTTCCTATCGTGCTCTGCGCTAGAGAGTGCTTTTTTCATTTTTCCAAGTACAAGTCTTTTTCCCTGACATTCTTCGCATTCAGACACTTGCTGCAAGATTTATTTATCAGAACTATTCTTTTCCCTCAAACAGGCAGAACAGCTCTGGCAGAAAAAGCTGAGAGATCTCAGAAACTGATTTTTCAATGAGATTTTTCCGTAGCAAGAAATACCTCTGCTCCTGAATAAGAGATGATCACGGTCCCCAAAGTTTCTCTCAGCACTTGCAGTGGGAGCGATAAGAGACATTTTTGCTTTGTGTGCCAGCACGGTAATATCAGGAAAATCACTGTAGTCCCCTCTAAGAGAAAAACGTAAACTGCCAGGGCTGTTTGTTTCCATTAGCTCCTGAACATTGTCATCGTAGGTCCATCAAACCCCATCACCGGTTTCTAACCCAAGCAGCCTTACAGCCTCAAAATCCCCACTCTTTGCACAACATACATTAGGACACACAGAATCTTTGCTTTCTAACTCTAAAGATGTATTAGAGAGACAAGGTTTTCAGAAAGCAGCAGCATCTTGGATCTAATCAGCTGGATGCAGCTGAAAGCGCAGCGAGCACACTCACAGGCACAGGAGCTTCTTTTCAAGCAGTACACACAAGCTGAAAACCTCAAGCTAAGCACAGATTAGGAACAGTTGCTCCAGGTTGGAGTTAATTATATTACCCAATGAGACAATCTGAGTGGGAAATGCACCTGGAGAGCGCAGAAATAGCGATCATCCTTTTTGTGACACAGAAAGAGAGGTAAGAAGTTAGCGTAGGTGAGAGGCAGCAAAAAGCATGCAGTGGGGAGAAGAACTGTGTCTTGAAGCCAATCTCTCACTTGAATTTAGGACTTTTTATATTCAGAGCTATAAATTTTTACCTCTCTGGCTGCCGTTAGAAGGTTTTATAGGTCTCCTTTGAAGAATGAGTTGCAAGCCCTAGTGTTTGTCTTTCTCTTGTAGGTATTCAGGCTGGATCGGGGTCATCGGGAGGTTTAGTTTAATTTTTATCATACTGTATTCCGGTACTGTACTGAAGGGAGTCTGTAAATGATGATTCTCTAAACCTGCTCTTAACGGCCTCCCAGCACCTCCTGGGAGCGATATGAACCCGGCTGACCAGGCCACAGCACGGGAGGATGGACCGGAGGACTCCGTGCCCCTTCGAGCACTTCTCGTTTGTGGGTTTAAGTACTCAGCTGAGAATAGCCATGCGTTTGTTTACTACACGAATGCATGCCGCAAATCAGTGCAGTTTAAATATAGCCTATAATGCCTTTTTTTTGTCACCTGTTGCCAACCTAACAAAGTTCTGTGAAATTCTCCAGAGATGTCTCTTGTTATAAGTTTATTGACTTTATGCCAGAAGCACCAGTGAAAACAGAGAGCAGGGTCTGTCTAAGTGAGAGATTTCACAGCAGAGCTGCTAAAAGTAAAACCCAGAATATGAAACCAAAGTGTTTTTATCAAAAAGGAGTCAGCTTGTTGCAAGTATTTTTGAAGGAGGATCCTCTTTGCAACCTGCGCTCTCTTGCTACCCGGAGAGCAATCGCAGTGTGGGCTGGGCTGTGGTTCAGTCCTACCAGGGATCGCTCCTCGCGAGCGGAGTACTCCATGAAACGTGGTTAGCAGCAGTGGCTGCTGCATTTACTCTGGTGGTACCTACTCCCTGAATAGGCTATGGGTACCCTAACCACGGAGAGCAGGACTCCTTATAACTAAGTCATCTTTGGGGTTTTTTTAACAGTATTGCGTTGTTCACTTTTAAAAGCCAAGGATTCTAATGCAACAATATAGGCAACTACTTCAGCACGCGTAGACAGGACCTGATTTCCCTCAGCATCCCCATCAAGGGCTACATTAAAGACATTTCCCAGAGAATCACAGCAAGCGAAGTGTGCGTTCGCTCCCATGTGCGTGTCCTGCTGGCCAATAAAATTGGAGTTTAACAAATTGGGGGTCCGCTAGGATCTTGCAAAGCACGTGCCACCTGTGTCCTCAGTATACGTGTATTTTTATGTGCAGACATAGTCCTGTTAGTGCTCTGTGTGCTCACCTGGTCCCATCACACAAACAGGATCCAGGCTAAGCCCTTCCTGGCTGTGCACAGGTGCGATGCTCGAGACCACGCTGCTGCCCTGAGGAGGTGCCAGCAACCCTTCTCCATGGCCAGCTTCTTGTGATGGGTTGGAAAGTGCTGGGGTTTCAACACTGGGCTCAACGGCACAAGCTCAGTATTTCCCCCTCTCCTTTCCAACAGCAAATCAGTGCACCATTGCCAAAGCAATGCAAA
Source organism: Phoenicopterus ruber ruber (assembly GCA_009819775.1). Classification (NCBI taxonomy): domain Eukaryota; kingdom Metazoa; phylum Chordata; class Aves; order Phoenicopteriformes; family Phoenicopteridae; genus Phoenicopterus; species Phoenicopterus ruber. Next base: position 2,888,967 of record CM020219.1, read on the forward strand.
AAAAATAAAGTTAAAAAAGGATTCAATAGAACTAGGAAAGGATAGATTCTAACATACAACTCTGATTTTCTTTTGCAGCTCACAGAAACCAGTGTAAGAGCAGTAATTATACGTGCTGGCTTAAAGACAGCAGAGCATCGCATTGAGTTGTTTCCACAGCACTCTTCCCCTCTCAGAGGGGGCCAGTGGCAAAGCTGAGCAGCTGCTGGTCCTTCAAAGCTCCACAGACACTTTCCCAGGCCTCTTCCACATGCTCTAATCCTCCCCAAACGCTGGCTGCTGCCCAGGTCTCTTCCTTCAGCCATTCCCTTGCTGCTGACCCTTCTTCCCATCTGCTCCCCCAGAGACGCCTTGCAGCCGCCCATGTAACCACTGACCCTCCCCAGTTCCCAGACCTCCCAAGGACCACCCTCCTTTCCAGCTCATCATCTGTTCTGCCACCACCGTAAATTTAAGTCTGCTGCTCAAAAATTCTTAAGTGGGCAAAATGGAATTTCCTGACGCTGCAAGGAAACCTTGAGGTGACTCTGAACATACTACCCGATGCTATCGGATTCCCAAGACAGGAACAACCTGGGGCTTAGATATGGACACACAACACAAGTTAATATGGTACTATTATGTGTTGCATCAACAACGACGCAGTTACAAACACAGAATTCGGCAAAGGTTTGAATTAGCTTCCCCGATTAAGAACTGCAAAGAAAAAAAGAAAAAACGAAGCAGCAGTTTTTCCAGCCAAAGGGCAATAACCAATGCCTGTACTTTCAGAATAGGCCTGTTTCTTGTTATATTACATTACTACGGCTGCATGCTGAGACATGTCACATTATATTAAAAACAACAAAATCTGCAATCTGTTTCCAGATCAGACATCAATAAAAACAACCGTAACAATCACACTGTGGGTACCTGTGAGAAAATTGATAATTTAATACCTCCAAGAGCTCTTTCCATTACACAGACACTGGTAAAAACAAAAACAAACAGCATCTCTAGCGTACACGCTTCTGAAAACCTTTCACAGTACACAGGGACGAGATCGACTGAAGGGGACTGGAAAGATGGGTGTCAGCCCCTGTCCCTGCAAAAGGCACGACAACTGTGCGCTGGCAGCCCAGAAAGCCACCCGTGCCCTGGGCTGCATCCCCAGCAGCGTGTCCAGCAGGGCGAGGGAGGGGATTCTGCCCCTCTGCTCCGCTCTGGGGAGACGCCCCTGCAGTGCTGCCTCCAGCGCTGGGGCCTCAGCACAGGAAGGACATGGACCTGCTGGAGCGGGGCCAGAGGAGGCCACGGAGATGATCCGAGGGCTGGAGCCCCTCTGCTATGGAGACAGGCTGAGAGAGTTGGGGTTGTTCAGCCTGGAGAAGAGAAGGCTCCGGGGAGACCTTCCAGCAGCCTTCCAGTACCTAAAGGGGCTTGTAGGAAAGATGGGGAGAGACTTTTTAGCAGGGCCTGCTGTGACAGTACAAGGGGTGATGGTTTTAAACTAAAGGAGGGGAGATTCAGACTAGACAGAAGGAAGAAGTTTTTCACACTGAGGGTGGTGAGGCCCTGGCACAGGTTGCCCAGCGAGGTGGGAGATGCCCCATCCCTGGAAACATTCCAGGTCAGGCTGGACGGGGCTCTGGGCAACCTGATCTAGTTGGGGACGTCCCTGCTCATGGCAGGGGGTTGGACTGGATGGCCTTGAAAGGTCCCTTCCAACCCAAACCATTCTGTGTTTCTATGATTTAAGTAAGCAAGCTGGAAGGATGCCGCTGCATTCTTCCAAGTCCTTTCTGAGGGCAGTAGCAGGGAGGTTTTCATTGAGCCACCCTACAAACCTGAGCACAGCTTCCACCCCCACCACCATCCGGGCCAGCTGAACTGGTTCTACAGTGATAAAGACAACTAAATAACTAGCCCAGATTCATAAATGATATTGCCCATGCCTAAAGGCAAGTGAAGATAACCTCTGTCCTTCCCATCTGACCTTCCTGTCAGCCTATCTCCTAACTAAGAAGTATCTTCCTGATCAAACTCACTGCTTTTTGGCCCTTCTGCTGCTTAGCTCACTGGAGATGTCTGTGACGGAACAACCTGGATGCCAGTTCTCCTCCAGCAAAGAGCTGGAACAGATCAATATGGCCACACTGGCATAGATGCAATATGGGATTAGTGCCCTGAAGAAGAAAAAAAGAAAAAAGGGGGAAAAAACACTCACACTTTCATTTCACAGACTCAGGGCCACACTGGAGAACGATGCTGCAGGAAGACTCCCATCCACTGGGACCTACCTCAAGACAAGGACAAGATTACAAAGACAGAGGATGTCCATTTGATTTGCTGTAACACGAGGTGTGACCTACAACCTGTCTCAAATCAGTACAGCTCCTCGGAGAGAACATGAGCATGGAGCAACAACACTGTTGCTGGTTGCGGCCTGTTCCCAGCTGGCCTTCCTATCCTAAAACGTGACCTTTCTTCTTTCAAGGCCATGCAACTCGAAACATTGGGCTTTTCCACACTGTTAGTATGCTCCAGGAGGTTCCTTCGCAAGTCTTTGACATGCAGCATTGATAAATTTCAATACCTAGTTGTAAAAGGGTTTCGGCAAGACAGGCTGACCACGCTTCCATACTCTTATTCTCTTTGCATTACATCCTGATGGGAGAGCTGAAACCTGAATCATGGATAGAAGTTAACCCCAGTAAGATGTGGGATGGCTTACCCTCCAGGAACCTCCATACCAATACCTCAAGAAAACCAGCTTTTCTCCACCAAGCACACGCTGTCCTCCAAACTTCTGAGCTAGAGGCTCATGAACCCAGTCCAAGTAAATACCAGGGCAGACACATGAGCTACGCGGAGTAAATACCCAGGGTAGGCAAAAGCTGGCTCGCCTCAACCTGGAGCACGTATCCGATCAGGAAAGACTGCTTCACACCACCCCGTTGGCTAATGGCTCACCGAGTCCTGTTTCAGCAACTAATTCAAGGCCACATTTGTGCTAATAGCCCTAACCCTAGACACAGGTTTAATTTGTTTAACATTAAATTTAGGGCTTCAGGGGCCTCAATAATGAATTTCATTAAACAGAAAAATTCTATAATGTAGTATTTTATGATTAATTAACTGTGCATAAAAATGGTAATTATAATTATGCTCATAATTCCACTCTTGTGTCATTATCATCATAATTGATCAAAATGTTTTACCCTACAAGCATTTTAAAAACTGCAGTGCAACAGAGAAAAACCTTCTTAAGCCCACACCAAACACAGCTTTTGCAGGCAGTCCCCAGATACTGTCTCTCCATCCCAGGACTCCTAATGCAGAAGCCTTTTGAACAGCCATCGCAACTTTACCAAAAAAGCTGTTTGTTAGGGAAGGGAGGAAGAAAAAAAAAAAGATAAAAGTCCATTTGTAGATGGAAAAAGCCTATTTCTGATCAGAACACAGTCGAGGAACAGACTGTAGCTTCGCTTTGAAAATGGCCAGCTGCCCTACTTTCCAGCTTTCTGTACGTGGCTTCTGATCACAGGCTGCATCAAAAGCACCCGGCGCCTGTTTTTGAAGATAATGGAGATTAGACTAGTGAGATCAAACAGATTAGACAGGCAGCTGAATAATTATCCCCCTACCTTTATGCTTGCATCATATCACAGCCAGGGATTGGAAAGTGCTTTGAAAAGATGTCAAAGTATTACTGACCCAAACTGCCGGGAGCTCTAGCTCGGGAGCAGAGGGATCAGGCAACTGCCTATGGCAGCCAAAACCTAAATCTCCTCATTTCAGCTCTCTGCTCCAAGCCACGCAAAAGGTAATGCCCTTGAACAGCTCTGCTGCCTCCGTTTTGGTCCTGGCTCTCCTCAGCAATATTCCCTGAGAAGTCTGGATCATGTCATGCTTTCCTTGTGTCCCTCCTGACTTCTGCTGCCATCTCTGCTACCTCTCCGAGTGATTTTACTTGGAAACCCATCATGTGCCCCAGAATCCTTCCCATGGCTGTAGTGGCACGGGTCCGTTGTAACGGAGGTGAGGACACTGTCCTCCCTGGTTTAAGGAATCCACAACAGGCAGCAGTCCACTGGAAAATCCAAAAGATGGGCATTCACTTTGGATGACCACAAATGCACGAGAAGACATGCCATTTTCGTGTCCTGACAGCCACGGCTTGTTAGGAGCGCGTCGCGTTTTAATTGCATGTTTTGCAGCCGGCGTGATTGCCACTTCAGCAAATCCCTTGCTACAGAGACAGGAAAGCAAGCTTTGCAAAGCCCGTGAGCGCCAGCAAAAGCCGAGAATCCTCCAGAACAGACATCAGTGATGTCGTAGGGCCGCTCTGTGGTAGTGGGCAGCGTCACAGAAGACGACTTGTGCCCGTCAAAGGCTTTGAAAGCACACAGAGGAGGCAGGAGGAGCTGATTTGAAGGAGCCATGCTCTGAGTGTGCCTCAAAAGCCGTACAGCCCGGCCAGGCATGCCAGGAAGATGTTATCCTCGTGAGCTATCTACTGGCCATGGAAACTGGGGCAAAAAAAAACAGTGACACGCAGCAGGACTTCTTTTATCTCACGTCTTCCTTACGTGGTGGGTTCAGCTGCCGGGATCCATGTGCGGAACTCATTGGTAAAACCAACCTCTGCAGGCGCAGCTCAGAAAAGGCTTCTTCGCCTCCACCGTTAGTCACGCTCATCAACCTCCCTCGTCGCCAGCTAACGCCAAGGCACAGGGTGCATTTATATCACTTCTCAGCACGGAGCACGGCTGCCTGCTCAGGAAGGGAGCAAGTCCACTTCCCAGCGCTAACGTGATTGATGAAGCCTCTCTATAGGCTCCAGCTATGCGTGGACAGGACCAATTTATATTTTACCTGTGGTTCAGCTTGGGCAAGGAAATATTAACTGCATCGGTGGGACAGAGAGGCTCAGACACATACCGCTGCCCACGCTCAGCACGAAGCAGTGCAAACAGTGGGGTTTGTGAAGTGCTTTTCAGGAGTCAGCAAGTTCACGGTCCTGGATATTAAACTAAAAGAGGAGCCTGAATTTCAGCAGTGGGACAGAATATCGCAAGCCCTCACCAATTACAGGTTTGACCATTCTTCTCGTATCAACTTTCTCCTGTACTTCTGAATTTACCTCTCCCCCGACGCAGAGTCCACCTTTTCAAAAATACCTTGTAGACACTTAGGTGTGCATCCCAGATAACTTACGTCCTGCTGCAGGATTGTGGCTCCTTACATCCACACGGTGAATTTAGAGTGAGTACCGAGCACTCCCAAAAAATAATCAGCCTTTCCCAGCAAGGATACCGTTGGTGAACAGAGGGAAACAACTCATCGGTCTCCTACCAGCAATGTTTTCAATCATAATCTTAAAAGATCAAGCAACAGGATGTGCTGGGGAATCACCTGAGATCTCCTGAGATCACAGATGCACTGTGAGCCTCCCTGCAATGCCTAGTAGTGTCAACTCAGCACTAAGGGGGCCATTTCACGTGCATCTAATCCGACATAACCCCCACCCACCCCATTGCCTCTCGAGGAACTGCAAGAGGCAGTAGTTAGCCAGCAGATCTTGTTGCCTCGAGCACACTCTGGTATTTCCAAGAATTAAAATATCTTTAAATGCATGAGGGCTGCAGCTGAAAGCCAATGCGTCTGTCTGCCCCCGGACTTTCTTATCCCTACAAAGCAGCAACCTGATATGTCCTGGCAGTTTTCTCAGCAGAGACCCAAGTGGGGCAACTGGCTGTAAAGCAACAGCGAGCTTGACAATTCAGATCTCGGCTCACGCTTTAGGTCCAGCCGTTCTGGCACATAAATGGTTAAAGTCCAAAATCCAGGCTTTGGTTTTCCCAGACCTGCCTTCAAGACATGTTGTTCCCCCGTCCTCCCCTCAGTCTGGAGGGGGACCTTCAGTGGGCTGGGGCGGGCTGCTCATGGGGAGCAGGCTGGGAGATTCCCCCACATCCCTGGGGCTCGTTTGCACCAGGATAGCACCTGACCCTTGGCATCACGGCTCACAAATTTTCAGATCAATTTTAAAAGTCTCTATAGAGTTTTAAACTAATTGTCAGCACATAGCTGGAAATTAGCAGCAAGGGTCCCTCCTGGGGCAGCACCACCAGGTTATTCATCCATGCTCCAGCAGTCCAAGGCTCGGGAACAGCTTCAGTCAGAGGCAACGACTCTGCATTCAGGCTTTGGCTGAGGTTTCCAGTTATTTTCAATTAAAAAGTTGGGTGATGCAGGTGCACAAGAGATCACAGGAATAGCTGACTGCTGACAGCAGCCCACTGGTCCAACACGTTTGGCAGCCGTGCCCATAAAGCCTTCAAATGTTTGGATGAATAAGGAACCAGCTGGACAGCCAGAGCTTTCCCCTGAACTGCCAGGACAGTAACGCCTTTCCTCCCTCGCAGGACAGATCCAGTCCCTTACGCACGGAGCTCTAGTGCTACCTCAGACTCCCAGAACAATTCTTTTAAGATGCCCAAGACCTTGTTATCCCTACGAAACTGCCTGAATCAAACACCTGTGGTGGGCTGCATGAAACAAGATATTAATCACTCACCAGGAATAACCAGAATATCTGTCAAGCGGATTGCAAAGGAACACGGCTTGCCGGGATGATCAGTCGGTAACGGTAGCAGATGCTGTAGCTGTGCTCTGCAAGTGCATCTGGCTATTACAATCCTCCAGGAGCTGTCAGGTTTCAAGAACTACCCTGCAAATTGATCCCAGCCACCAATCAAGAGTATTCAGCAATTTGTTAATATTTTACGTGGCAAAGCTCCCTGCTCTGCATGTTCACTGCAAGTTCTGAAGTGTGACATATAGTTAAAAAGAGACAGTTAATACAGAAATATAGAAAGTCAGAGCAGTTTAATAGGACTGAAGAACCACTCAGTACTATGCTGAAGGTAGCAGTTTTGCTCCAGTAAACGTGCTAGGAAAGCTCTCTGCTTGCATAACAGGAAAGAAGTCCAAAATGCAGATCCTCATAATCCTTGTACAGCTACTACAACACCAAAAGGGAGCAAAGACTTTCTATTGACATGAGATTTCAACCATAAAGTCCTTTTGGTTCCTAAAGAGTTGCTGTGGGCATGTCCAGGACTACCATGACTTTGGCAGGACTGAATGACCCAATGATCTTGGAAGGTCTCTTCCAACCAGCACAATTCTATGATTCTATGAGTAGTTCAGCACATTCCTGAGCAACGCGCAACTGGGGAGGAAGCTGCAGCACCTTCTCCCTCTCTTTCTTGAGCTAATTGCCGCTCTTGTTTAGCCCAGAGCTCAGAGTCAGAGCTCTCTCAGGGATCTCATCAAAAAGGGTTCATCTGCTGAAGAAACCAGGATTTGCTTCTTCCTCATCACTGCGTAAGCATCGTATGCACAAGGGATTCCAGGGACTGGATTTTTGGAGCTGCTGAAACCCTTTTCGCTTTGCCTAATTAACCTGGAAGCCTGACACTCAGGGTCTGGCCCAGTGATCTGGGCAGTCATTTGGGCAGGAGGAGACCCTCACTGTAGTTTCTATGCCAGTAAATATCAAAGGAATTAACACCGGGTGAGTTTAACCAGCTCCTTTCAGTATGTACATCAGCGCATCGTTCAAGGCGCTGGATTCCTCAGGATGATGAGGCTGATAAAGAGGTGCATCTTCTGCACCCCGGGTCCCTGCCTACAAAGAGCAAACCTGTCCTCTGTCTGTGCAGGGTGAGACACATTCATCACGGAGGGGAAGGCACTTGGACAACTCAGAGCATCTCTGGCAGATAAATGCTAATCCAAGTCAGACTCCTGGCAAGGCTCAGCCTGCCTGCAATCGACAGGTCTAATTTCTGTTAATGTCTCACCACTATAGCTCTGGAGGGTATTTAAAGATCCACGGCCTTAAACTCACATCTCCTCCCATGCAAAGCTAATTTCAGACACGAGAAACCAGAGCAAGGTGCCCAACACAGATGGAAGATGCCCCAAAGGCTCAGCGGGGTACCAGATGGGTGGGAGGGGAGAGATGCCGAACATTGAGACTAATGCACATAGTGTCTTCAGGGGGCTTTGATCAGGTGTTTGTAGGAGAGACACTACACCACTATTCTGTGTAGCATATATATTCAACATCACCCGGGGCACATCGAATCCCTCTGACAATAATCTGACATGACAACTGTGCTCAAAGCCAGCAATTCCTCATGCCCGCATGGCCCCGGCAAAGCCACTGCCAGCACGAACGGGAAATCAGGCGGCAGGTGACTGCCACCAGTGTGTCAGGAACACCATGAGTTGCAGCCTTGAGGTTCTGAAAAAATAAGTTTGTCCTTCAAAAATCAGAGAGCCGCTCACTTTCGAGACAGTCTGTTCCAAGTAAGCAGCGCCGTGCTCACAGGCTGCGGAGGAAAGCGTGATGGAAGCCACGGCGCAGCGCTGCCCTGCCTGGGGAGCCTCGCGCCCAGCAAAGAGCTTGCAGCACTGACCGCACAGAGCCTGAAGCGGACACTTATGAAAACTGGGTATTGCATTGTTAGACTTCTTCTAGGCCTCCTTATTCTAATGAAAAATTTGTTGTCTTCTACCTTTTCTTTGTAAAGCTACCCTCAAAGCGTAAATTGAAATCTATCCATTTTCAGAACAAAACAGAGAGGAAGGCAGCTTCCAAAATACCTCCCCTGCCCTCCTCACCCTTGCAGGCACAGGACAAGTGGAAGACGACATACATGTAGGTTGTTAAAGTATTTTGTTGGCTAACACAACCCAACCAGAGAGAAGGGGCCACAATGGAGTTGCACAAGACTGTACGGTTTGACTCCAGGCTGTAGACAATCTACTGCATGGGAAGGTACAACCATTTCCTATCAGGACACAGAGGCATCCTATGGACATCTGACCTCAGACTTGCTCCATCCATCTTTGACTTTGTACCAGGTCTTTTTGGACATTTGGGATATGGTTATGTGACCTGGGAAAAAAAATCCCTCCTTGCTCCTCAAATTGCTATGAATACTTGGTATAGCCTTCCTGGAATGAGCATCCCCTTGGCCAACGTGGAGACTGGCCTTCCTTCCTGCTGAAGCTGCTGGTGGTAGATGAGGTCCAGTTTCAGTCTCAGCAGGTAGCAGGCATCCCTGGAAACGGTCCTACGCAGCGCCTTGACATACCAGGATAAAAGGGGAGCAACCTCTGAAACAGGCTGGCAAGCTTTGTAGTCCGCGTGTAGAGATGTGAAACGGGTCATATTTTAGATCCTACAACTGAAGATACCATAAAAATCTCTAAGTGACCACAGATAAATTACTGTTCTGAAACCATAAACTTTAGTACGTGTGAGTAAATATACTATTTGACTCGTTCCACAGGCTACTTTCATGCGTTAAGTCAAGTCCAAAATTGAATTCTTGAAATAGTGAAGATTTATATACTCATTTTTCCCCCTCCATTAGTCTTACCAACTGTCAAAGCGAGTGACAATTTTAGTGTAGTGCAGTATTTGAAACCTGGATGAGCAATAAAAGCCACCAAAGCACTACTACAGCCATTTTGGTCTGAAAGCCGTCCTGGACTACAGCTACAGATTCTCTGGGACTTCATATCCCCTGACAAGCTGAAAAAGAAACAAAAAGAAACCTCATAAACTTGTTGCTTTGGGTTACTCCGACAGCATCCATGCAGGAATGCCCTGCTTTAGGTCCAGTCCCATCCACACTCATCACTGCTGCTCCATTCATTCGGCTCCCAGCTTTTCAAGCCATGGAGAAGCTGGCAAAGCTTATAGTCAAGTCTCGATCACATTAAAGGTTAATTGGCTCATTTTGGTTCAACTTCGGGTTTGTAGGCTGCGAGAGCTTCTCTGCTCAGGGTAGGCGCCGACGCCAGGTGCTGGCGCTCCCGGGGGACGTGTGGGAGCGGATGCCTGGGGTTTTGTAATCACTGAGAGTCTGATTGTTGGAAAGGGATGTATTTATATCCTATAGCCAATGTCTGTCCTGAAACAGGCAGCAGCTTGATAGCTGGGTAACAGCATCATCTCTACCGGCAACTCAGATCAAACACAAGACGCTTTGTTTGAGAAGTACTTGAACTTTAAGAAACCTCTGAAAGAGATTTTGGCGGCATCATTAAGCAACAGGGCATCGCCTCTGCTTCTGCCTCGTGTGCAGGAGAGCTGGACAGGAGAGACCATTAGAGAGGACCTCAGCAACTCAAGGGTACATGTCTCCGATCAGAAGAAGTGCTGTGTTGTCGTTGAATACCTGATTCTGTGCCTAATGAGATATTATTGATTGAGATGCCACAAAGTCTCACCTCCACCTCATTTTTAGCTATCAACCACCACAAATATTTCTGTGCTTTTCATTATAAAACAGACAGTCTCAACAACCCCAAAACACCACTAACAGGGGAAAAAATAAATATATATATATTTAAAGTATAGAGTGCTTCTGGCATAAAAACAAATGGGACAAAATTGACTGTGGATATAGCTGGGCTGGAAATTAAAAGGAAGTTTCTAACCATTAAAGCAGTGAAAATCTGGAACAGTCTTTCTGTGAAGAGCAGAGTCTTAAACTACAGAGCTTGATATTTTTCTGAAAAGGATTATGTGACACAGTCTCTTTGGCAGAGAGACTGGAGTCAGTGATCCAGAAGGGAAGGATGTTCCCATCACTTCCCTCTGAATCCCTCCGCGGGCAAACGCCAGGCTTACGGTATCCATAGGATGGACAGCTGTGCTAAGGCTGCCCATCAGCCCTACACACTGCATATGAGCAGATATACACAGTATATTATATTTACACTCTATATCTAACCAGAAACAGCATCTGATATTACTGTCCACATTTCCACCACCTAAAGGGGGTTATACATCAGCGGCACCTACTTTTTCCCTCTCCGTACCTATGGGAGCCCTGGATGCCTAGCCCATATGTGCTCTCTGAACTATAATCCTCTACAGCCAAGGGAATCCTCTACCAGTATCCCAAGGCTTCAGGGGCATTTCCATGCTTCCTGAGGGGTTTGCAAGGTACAGGCCTGCAAGTGCCAAATTCAATTAGTCATTTTCATGGGAAGTGCAGAAATGCTGGGGCAGGTATTATAACTTTGGATCCGCGAGTAATTTAAGTGAATAAGGTTGTGCAAAATGTTTTTGTAATTAGCCTACAAAAGGGAATCCTCCTTTCACAATTCACTTAGAGAGTCATCAGTTACTTCACTTCCAAACGTCTTTAAGATGAGCTAAAAATTTATTTGAATGCTCCCTAAAATCACAAAGACTGTGCAGAAGGGCCCAGCGGGCACCTACTTGAAATTAATTATGCTTCTACAATATTCTGATTTCTCACCAAGCTGTCAAAGGGAGCAAAAACACAGACAACAAGACTCAAAGGCATGGGAAAACGTCACCCACAACTTCACTCACAGTGGTGTTTGGTCTGGCCACATGTCACGCATGGCAAATCACTCCGTGCTTCTTGAGCGTCCTTCAAGGAAAGGGTATATAAAACAAGATCAAGCTGGTCAAGATCTTCCATTTGACCTGGAATCACAAACTGGTTGGAAAAGCCTATTCCGTTTCCTTGAGGACAACTATTATCATAGCATTTACATAGCATGATCACCAGCTATTTCTCCAAAAAGGTTAATGTATTTTAAAGAACGTATTACTTGAAGTAGGCAACTGAAAGCTTCCTGGCTCTTTTCCGTTCTGTAAATGCTCCAGATACTCTTTCACATTAGGGTAAGGGAACGTGCGTTTAATGAAGTGACAGATCTGGGAGCCAAAGACCCCCGGGTACACCCCTAGGGCTCTCGCACCCGCGATATGCAGGCTGGAGGAGCAGCAGACCATGGACCTTCCCCCCCCAAACAGCAGCAGCAGAACTGGACTTTCTCCCCTTTCCCTCCCAAGAAAAGAGCCGCCAGATCCGTTCCCCCTGCAGAGCCTGCCTTAGCTGGCAATATTATGGCTTCGACATATTATTATCCACTGTAGAGGCGCAGTGCGGTGAATATGCCTGAAAACTGGGCTGTCTAGACAGTCTAGTCTGAGTGACAATGATTCCAAAGGGAAAGGCCATAAACACTCTCATCCTAGAAGAAACCATTATTGCAGAAATAAAGCCATTCCATATAAATTGGGCCCAATTCTAAACCATCTTGTGCTCCAAACTGCAAATCTCTTCAGACGGAGTAATATCATCCCTATTCGGGAAACGCTGAAACAAAGCGCTCGGAACAAAACCACTTTGGCGGCTCTGCTGCGGAAAAGCTCTTCTCCACTATCGCCTGGTGGGACGCTCCTCTCTGCGGAGAGGCTTTGTGCATCAAGCTGAGCCGCTGGAAGCGCTCTCAGCACACAAACTCGCAAGCAAAGTGCTGCGAGGGCCTTGTTCCAGCTGCCAACGGTGAGTCCGTCTTGCAAGAGCGATGCATTAAATCCCAGGGCTGCTGCAGATCGGCGCTGCGCATCCAGTGCCGTTTGCACCGAACCCTGCCCGCTTCATTCATGCAAGGGCAGCGTCAGCATTAGCAAGAGCTGTCCCCATGTGTCCCCAAGCTTTTCCTCCAGAATCTGCAGTCAAAAAAGCAGGAAAGAACTTATTCTAAACTACTGAATATTTATTGCTCATAAATGATTGGAAAAATCTGACTGCATCCTACTTTTTACTGTGCAAATCTGGTACATTGGTAGGCTCCATTTTACTAGTGCGTCGTTTGGATTTTAATGAGCCAAATCTCAAGCATTAGCTTCTGGGAATGTATATGAAGCCATTATGGATATGGATTTTATATGGAGGCGTTGAAGCCAGCCACAGTAAAGCAAACTGCTGTTCGCACTGTTTGACCTCCAGCAGAGGCCAGACCGACATGGGTGAGCATTGGGAAGAGCATCCTGTCCTCTGCCACTTTGGGCTTCACAGGACTGAGGCCGTTTCAGGACACAACCTCACGGCCTTCAGGTGTTGGTCAGTGATCACGTTGGAGAAGCCTTCTCTATACTGGAATTGTCCTATGATCTCCCACCTAACACCACCAGATTCAGTTTTCTCTACCAGTATTTCCCCTCTCTAGCTCTTATCCACTGCTCAGTAAAAAAAAATCTGTGCTGGCTTCTTCTCCTTCTCTTATTTTTTTCCTTCTAAGGGGAAGAATATTCTCTGCTGAATAGAGAACTGAACTGCAAGCCACAAGTCTTGGATTTTACTCCTGACTAAACTACTCAATTCAGGCAAGTCTGACTCCTCTCCCTTTCGTCTCTTTTTGTCTGCATGGACTATCCATTAATGTACAAAAATTTGGGTGCTCATCCTAAGCAACTCCAAAACTCCTTTACTAATGGAGGGAGAAAAATAATTCCATAAGATAAACCATGTTCTGCTAAGATAAGAATTGCTCTCTGTATGTTCTTTTGTCTCTGTTGGTTATAAAAAGAAATTAATGGTTGGTTTGCACCAAAAAACTAAATAACTAAAAGTGGATGAGATGTGTAACATCCTTCTCGGGTATTTTTATGGCACCTGCCCAGGGGGAGTTCCCATTTCAGTTGAAACCTCTGGCTGCCACTGGAGCACAGTAACGGATGCAAAATTCTGGATACCCAGCTCCACCTTCCTGCAACCTGTGGAAGTTGCTCCACACAGCAAGGCCTCCTCCCTGCCTCCGAGGCGTTTCTTCAGCGATTTCACTAAATATGCTACTGAGGTGCACACATGCTAGAGCTCTCCTGTATGAACAGTATTTCAAAATGCCTATTTCTGTTTCTCTCTCCCAAGCCATGGGAAAGCCTCAGCATCCAAAGGTTCTGGAAACCAGTTCCCAAATCCAGAAAAGTTTAAAATTCGCTGATGTCAGCTCCAAAAGCATGGTGGGCATGTTGCAAGTCGGGAATCGGGAAATGTCGTTCTCATGAAAGTCTACCTCACCAAGAGCAAAGGCTGGCTGTTCATCGAGATGGCTACTTTGGCCACGCTGCTGCTGTTGCTCAGGCACTTCCCAGAGCCATCTCAGCCCTTCGAGCCTACAGCAAAGCACCCGAGAACATTTTTTTATATATAAATCTCAACTTTAAAAAAGATGATGCTTGGGCACCTGCTTCCTCAGGCAGCACAGAGCCATTTAGGATGTCCCTGCTCATTGCAGGGGGGGTGGACTAGATGACCTTTAAAGGTCCATTCCAACCCAAATGATTATATGATTCACCTTTGAAACAGCATCTAAAGCTACTGTGTGAAGCTGTGTTTCATACGAGACTTACTACACATTTCCTTTTCATCGCCAATATTCAGTTATCTGATGCTTTCTTACGGGTACCAAAAGCAGAAGAGGGCTGAAAGAGGAGTTGAGAGACAAGTGACCACTAGATTAGCTGGGAAATGAGGACATTGCACAAGAAAATACAAGGCCTGTGGCAGAAAGACAAATAAGCATGGGAAACCTGCAGAGAGAATAGGAGAGGGCAATGCACTAGACAAAGACAGAGAAGAGAGGGGAGGAAAGCTTTGAAATGACTTGAAAGTAAAGACAGGATGTTTGGAAGTGTGATGGAAGGGGGCAGCAGCAGCAGAATGCATTAATATTGTCTCTGAGAAGCAGCAAAGGCATCACAAGAGGTGGGTGAGGTAGGGGAGGAACACATCAGAGCAGCCACGACACAGCAGCGAAGGGGCACGGCAGTGGAAAGAGGAGGAGGAACTGTGGTAGACCTGATGGGAAGAGACCAGATCTGGATCCTCCTGCAGTCAGCGTGGGAAAGCAAGAAAGGGCATTTGAGGTCAAAAAGAGAAGGAAAAAAAAAATATAATCAAATAAGGAAGGCAAGGAGTGTTTAGGAGGCAACGCTTGGCCAAGCTCAGCACACCCTTCTGTGGCATTTCCAGGCAAGTCTTGAGATGTGCTATAGGAAGAGACGATTCACTAAGGAAAGGCAAGTACACAAGTATTTGGCACGAGAACTCAGCAACTTGAGGGGATAAGATGTCCCCCAGGGCAGCGTTAGAGAGAAAACAGGGGGCAAAGGGCATTATGTGTTTGTGTGTGTATAGCTACATATGTATATGTGCATATATATATGTACATACACATGTGTGTATGTGTCTGTATGAAAAACTTTAAAAATGTAAAATTTGAACAATATATAATATATAATAATGTTTTATATATTAAATATTTAAAATCCTGAAGCCAGGAGATCTGGAAGGAATTTTGCAATTGAGTCAGCAAGGTCAGGATCTTCCTCACCTGGAAAACGCACTAGATTGTTCCCTTCTCCAGGGCATCTCCAAAAGAGAACTAACCTACCTCAGAATGACCTGTGGGATAGCATTTCTTTGAAAGTTAACACCCATTGAGATCTTCCACCGTTGTTTTTCAAGAAACAGCCCTTCAGTGAGCACACGCAGCCTTTCCACGCAGCTTTGCCCCTCTCTGCTCGCCCTTCAGCTCAGTCTTTGGTCCACGGCAGGTTCACTGCATCACATGGACATGTTGGTTCTGCCCACTCTACTCACCCCCATGCCAGGAGGATCACAGCGGGCTGTGGTCACATCCCCTTTCCTTAGCCCTCCAAGGAGTATACTCCTAAAGTATTGATGCCAGATACACACCAAGTAGTCAATATTCAAGTACCCATCACCCAAAAGATTGAGGCAGCTTGATTCCTACTCTTGTGCACTTTGTTTCATATTCTTTGATAGATAGGCACTTCGAGCAACTCGACAGACCCATTTAGACATCTGCTGCAAACTACAGATTAAAAAAAACTCTTGAATATCACAGAGTAGTTAAGATCAAGTATGAAGACCAGGGCATCGAGTAGCTTAAGGCAACCTGATCTTTCCTTGCGGTTGGCACCCTCTGCCCAGCCATCCGGCAGAGGAGGGCAGGAGAGGCCATCTCCACACGTGTACAGCCTTAGCAAGGGGGATTCCCTCTCATTAGAAGGGAAGAGAGGTCCATCTATCTTTTTAAGAATCTACATATGGAAATAACTCTTTTTTTAGCATCTCCAGAGGGATGAAACCTATTACACTGATAATGACTTCTGAGAATAGGTAGTGAATGCCTATCAACATTTAAGGGATAAAAAAAGTTGTTCTCAGGTTAAATTTGCATCCTTCACCACTCTTCTGGTGTTAGCGTGAAAAGTTTCTGCTTTTCTTCGGTGCAGGGATGAGGGGACCAGGTAGGCACTGCTCCAAGGCTTCCCGGGTAACAAAAATACCGTGCGGGCCTATTTGGTGAACTGATATTCTTAAAAAGAAATTTCATTTGTCATCATGAATAAAAATGAAATCTCCAGAGGCTACAGAACCTAATAGGCAATATTTAGAAACCGAAGCTGAAAATTAAGGCTGTCGTGTGGAAATTATTTCCACATGGCTTTAACATATTTCTTCATGAAATTTAATGTCACCTATAAGGGCATTCAGTGACTAGATTTTGTTATTATTTACAGCCCATTATCTAAAGTACAACACACATAATAGCTCCATACAGAATATGAGTATTTAACAGTAGTCAATGAATAAAACTGTCAGCTCACCGCACCTTACCGGCATCGGTGTCTTTACAGAATAATGGGACATCCCGAGGTACGAAAACATTGAGCTTCATTATCCAAAAGGAGAACGCTTTGAACTCGGCAAGCGATAAAGTGAGAAGTATGATGGTATAAATAACACTGCTTAATAGTATCATCATAAAACACACCACCCTAATTAGCACCACTGCCAGCCCTGCCTGAGCTACACTGCGTGCTGGGGGCGAGCTCCCATGTTCAAGCAAGGCCAGCGGTGAGCGAGATTTGCTTTGTGTACAGCACGTCTGCTCTTGGTATCATCATGCTTTTAGCTGTCATGCTCTTTTGAACATTTATTACTTGCCCTTGGTTGATACCACCTAGTTTCTCTGTCCCTTCCCCTGTTGCATCCTGCAACGTGGTCCTTTTCTAACCCATTGTCACTGGCGGAGAGTCTTCATCTCCCATTTCACATATAGAATAGATTCATAGAACAGTTTGGGTTGGAAGGGACCTTTCAAGGCCATCTAGTCCAACCCCCTGCCATGAGCAGGGACATCCTCAACCAGATCAGGTTGCCCAGAGCCCCGTCCAGCCTGACCTGGAAGGTTTCCAGGGATGGGGCATCTCCCACCTCTCTGGGCAACCTGTGCCAGGGCCTCACCACCCTCATTGCGAAAAACTTCTTCCTTATG
Source organism: Phoenicopterus ruber ruber (assembly GCA_009819775.1). Lineage (NCBI taxonomy): Eukaryota > Metazoa > Chordata > Aves > Phoenicopteriformes > Phoenicopteridae > Phoenicopterus > Phoenicopterus ruber. The sequence continues at coordinate 2,906,175 of CM020219.1, forward strand.
TCTAGTCTGAATCTCCCCTCTTCTAGTTTAAAACCATCACCCCTTGTCCTATCACAGCAGGCCCTGCTAAAAAGTTTTTCCCCATCTTTATCAGCCCCCTTTAGGTACTGGGAGGCTGCTAGAAGGTCTCCCCAGAGTCTTCTCCTCTCCAGGTTGAACAAGCCCAACTCTCTCAGCCTGTCTTCATAGGAGAGGTGCTCCAGCCCTCAGATCATTTTTGTGGCATGTACATACAAGCTCCTCCACCCAACCCCTTTCACATCTCACACTATGTGCGGTTATGTCTTCACAAGTCCTCCCTGTAAAGCTCTGGTGTTTGAAAAACCCAAGCAACATAAAGCACAAAACAAGGAGGGCAATCCATGACAGAACTGAGCCCAAGCAGATCAAAGGGAAGCTTTCCAGCAGTAGCACAGAGTAATCACGGCTTTCTCCCTTCTCAGATGCTATAACTATTCCACATACAACCTCCTAGGATTGCCCTGTGCTTGCAAGATGATGGGAACTCCTCGTGAGAGGGAAATCAGCGCAGCCCCACGTCTCCACGTGGTTGAAGCTGCGCAGGATGCACAGCCCTGTCTACAAGAAGGAACCTGCTTTCACTCCTTCAACGTTTTTCTCAAACTCACTAAAGCTCCTACCTACAGGCAGAAAGACATCTTGACAGAATAAAAGCGTCAACAAATAGAAATTCACAGCACTAGCTCCACAAATGAATTTGGATGTTTCAATAAAAAAAATTAAGTCACATTCATAAGAAAGTGTCACACATTTCTTTCCTTCCCTGTTTCCAGCAAATAACATGAATGTTCAAGTTTAGGTGGAAGACAGCTTTTTTCCCCACACCGAGCTGTAACTTCCCCTCAATACCCAACGGTACTTGCCGTCACGGCTTCCCCCACCCCATGACATCTGCCAGGGGTTCCCTTGAACAGTTGGTGTAGGCTGCTGTTCTCAATGGGCTCCGTTTATCAAAGAATGGAAGAAACCTCTTAAACACCATTTTCATTCTTCTGCGGTGGCAGATATATTCAAATTGGCGACTGTATTGGTGACAGTCTAAACTAAGAGGGGTTTGAGTACATTCACCCTCTCCAGTCCCATCTGAGAAACAAGCAATGAGCTGTTCGTGAATCTAGGATTTTCCTTAGAAGTTACATCTCCCTCCATTTTGGGGGAAATCCAGAATTTCTCAATGAGACCCTGCTACCAATCATTATTCTACAGGATCACACTAGTCTTGGCAAACATAGAAACTGAAAGAACATTTTTAGCTTTGTGGTCTAGCATATAAATAAGTCTGCCTAAGAATATATATACGCACACAAACATCCTTTAAAATCTGAATTAGGACCTTCTCTTTGAGCAGCTGATGTTTCAACCCACAGACCCCCAAACACAAGACTAACGTGAATCCCTTGTGCTTCCAAAATTAAGTTGGAGACAAACTGTGGTGCTTATGGGAAAGCTTATTACAATTCCACATGCATCCCCTCCTTCCCTCATGCTCTCAGGTGCCGCGGATCAACATCCATCTTGAGAAAAGAGACCCAGCTGAAAAGCTAGACTGGTAGTGCCTTCCCTCTTCTGTTTTAAATCATGTGGTTTATTCATCAGGGAGGGAAGAGGTTTCAATCCATAGGCGCGTAGTTGTTTTGCTTGCACATACTCTTATTTTGCAATTTCTAGATCCATTCAAGCATTCCAACTCTGTCTTACCAGGGATTTGCATTCAATGTGGGAAAAAAGTTCTCGCAGCACTGAATAGTTTAGATTAATCAGATCATGATTTCTCTATGCTTACTGATTCTTTGAAATTAAGTGATCATTATTTGCTCACTTGCTAACTAAAAGTAGGAACACTGTTTCTAGAGAACGGAAAATTTGCCAAAAGATGCAGTTAGAAACTATTAGAAAAAAATGAACTTGAATTTACTGAAACACTTCAGTAAAAATTTACTAAACACTTTCAGATCAAAAAAGTAATAGGAGAAGGACTCAAATCCTTCCAACATGAAGGCGGTGACAACAGTCACCATAAACCCCAGTCCTAGATCCAGTAATTTGCTCATTAAGCCGCTTCCTGTGCTCGGCCCTGGCGAGGCCGCACCTCGAGTGCTGGGGTCAGCTCTGGGCCCCTCACTCCAAGACAGACACTGAGGGGCTGGAGCGTGTCCAGACACGGGCAATGGAGCTGGGGAAGGGGCTGGAGCACAAGTGCTGTGAGGAGCGGCTGAGGGACCTGGGGGGGTTTGGCCTGGAGAAAAGGAGGCTGAGGGGAGACCTTCTCGCTCTCTGCAACTCCCTGAAAGGAGGTTGGAGCCAGGGGGGGATCGGTCTCTTCTCCCAAGGAACAGGCGACAGGACAAGAGGAAACGGCCTGAAGTTGCGCCAGGGGAGGTTTAGGTTGGATCTTGGGAACCATTTCTTCCCCGAAAGGGCTGTCAGGCCCTGGCACAGGCTGCCCAGGGCAGTGGTGGAGTCCCCATCCCTGGAGGGATTGAAAAGACCTAGATGAGGCCCTAAGGGATACGATTTAGTGGGGGACTTGGTAATGCTAGGTTCATGGTTGGACCTGATGATCTTGGAGGTCTCTTCCAGCCAGAATAATTCTATGATTCCTCCAGATTAAAGAAACAAAGCCCAAACCCAGTCTCTGTGGTGATATTTTTCCTCCTCCCTTGGCTACCAGGAGCTCAGGGTGTAGGTGCTGCCCATCCCCACTCCACCTGCAGGGAACAGCCTCTGCTTGAGCCGCTGCATTTTGTGCAAGATAGTCCTACAGACAGACAGACAACCCCCAACCGTCTCCACAGCTCTGCTCCCAGCGGAGACAATCGCTCGGTTCAGGGTCAGCAGAAGAGGCTGAGCGTGCACAAGCTCACCCGGTACTTTTGTGCAGCGGTTAGAGCCCCATCCCGGGATGCAGGGGCTTGGCACAGGCAGAGCTGCTTGAACAGGCATCCACAGCATCGGGGTAGAGAGCTCTTGCTGCTAAAACACCCCAGGTAAGGATTTGTCCTTTGGCCACTTCTAACTTTAATATTCTCGATCCGTTATTAATACTTTTTAATCTGCTCAAAACAAAGCACTATTTTATCTCCTGCATGGAAGGATTACGTGAAATCAATGAAGGATTTTTTTCCAAGTGAAAAGAAAAACAATACCTAAATTAGCTTGATCCTAAAACTGATCTTGATGTGTTCCATCTTTTTTGAGATGAAAACCTATACGTGAGCAGCCAGCTCCGATCCCTGTGCTCACTGGCATGTATTACAGTCAATGGTGCTGCACGCGTACGCAAGACACCGCTCATAGCCCCAGACTTTATTTCAACAAATCAGCCCTATTCAGAAAGTTAAAGTGAATTCCATCCTATCATTCTTTACTGATAAATTTTGTGCTTAAAGTCCTTTTTATCTTGCCAAAAACACACCCACATATGCGCACACGCCCCCCGATAATATTTTAAATGCAGATACTAGATACAAATGTCTGCGTTAAGCAGCGCTCGATGCAAAGCCTAAGCATGGGAAAAACAGCAAACCCAGGGGGAGCAAAACAGAGCACAGAAGGTGAAAAATAAAGATGTGAGTACCTGGTCCATGAAGATGCCCACTGACGTGAGGAAGATGCTACAGAGGAAGAGTGGAAGTCTTAGGCAACGCTTAACACAAGACCAGATATTCCTGTCCCGCTAATTTGACAGACTCGCAGCCCCTGGGAAACTTCAGGCCGAGCTCCGTATCAGCATTTTCTTGCTCCAACTTGTTTATGACCAAAAGCAATGCATGACTGGTGCGCGCAATTAGTCATGGTCACAGCAAGACGGTCCCACAGATACATCGAGATGGAGAACGTGTGTACGACCGCAATACCTCCACCTTAGGCTGCATGTAACTAATTATCGGGTTTGTAAATATCACTGGTTTAGGCTGTATTTTTTTCCCCCTAGTTGTTTTCATTTTGCTGTCTATTTGCCAAGCCATAAGTGATAGAAGTGTAATGGTAGCTGCTCATTAATCCTAAAGAATGGGACACACATCACACAGTCTGGCATCACTTAAAGCACTAATTAAAGGAAAGACTGTTTCGAATATACCACGTGCTTCTCCCTCTGGCACCTTCCTGAAAAATTATTCAGCTATTTTCTCCTAACCCACCCCATGCGCATTTTGAACTTTTCGTAGCCACTGGGCCAGACACTATCGATGCAAATTGGCGCAGCCCCCGCGAAGTTCTGCCAGCGCGCACCGGCAGAGGACGCGGCCTTTTGCTTTTCCTCTGACTGTCATCCAGGAGCAGCTGTCACTCATTCACTGGGGCCAGAGGATTTTTTTTTTTTTTTTTTGTAACTCCAGAAAAAGGAAATATAATGATTCACCAGAATAACCATTCCAGCTGGTAAAAGTTCACATCGCATATTTATGCCCGGAAGGGTGGCAGCAGAGAAACCTTAATGTGTGCATTTCTCATCCCCATTACACCAGCCACAGTCAGAGGTAAACAGCGGCATTTAAAATTTAAGACTTTTACAAGGAATTATGGTGTCCATTAATGAGGTTAACTTTTATATCACTACAACTGGCATCCTGATTTTATCTATATACGTGGAAAGAGAGCGTTAAGTGGTCCCAGTCAGGTACGTGGACTCAAACCTCTCCAAAGCTACTGGTAAAGCTGGCTTTTCCACTAGTATTTCTATTAATTTCCCAATTACAGCCAGTTTATACAGGACAACTGCCTGACCTGTACGTGTCCCAGTAAAACTGCCACGTGCACTCCAGGATTTTAAACCTGTTTTGTTTTGACCATGGCATTTGATATACAACTGTTGTTTATCATTCATGTCAAATCTCTTCCAGGGAGAGACAGAAAAGCTCCCTTTCAGATACAGCCGTGTTCATGCCACCTCTATTCACATTTGAAAACCTTGATCCCATTACTATGAATGCAGCTCACCTCAATATTAGATCCCATAACTATTTTGTAGCCGAGCTCCGAAGGCAGCAGATACTCCTTATGGCCACGAAGGCCTGATAAACAACCCGTGCCCGGACTGGTTCTAAACGATTGCCACGCAGCAATCCTTAGCCTGTCTCATTAGTAATTCACAGGTTATATTCCCAAATTACGGCAGCCTCAAGTTTGCAGCAAAAGCTGAATCTCAAAGATGATGATTGTGTCATAGAAATGATCAATGAGAATTAGTAATAGACCGTGCGAATTGCATCTCACAATGGCTCAAGTCTTTTAAATCCTGTTTGGTTAACAGGCAATATCGCGTTGCTATAAATGCATATTAGAAATGCATTTCCAATTGGACCCTTATCACTGAGGCTTTACATCTTCGTGACATTTATTTGACGTTGAGCCTGATGAGAAATAGCACAAGCTCCAAGGTGGGTTTGGTGCTCTCCTGCACTTTGTTTGAAGTCACTACCAATGACGCAAGAAAACTTCAGACCCACCAGTTTGCTCTTGCTTCCTTCCTGCACATCTGTGTGGAATTGTTCAATCCCAAAGGTTTCCCCAATTCACAGCTCAAATGCAATTTTCTTATCCATCAAGTTCATCACGATTACGGCATACTGTATACGACAGCCGTTGTTTTAACCTATACTTGTGACATTCTTGAAATAAAGTAAGCACACACTTGAAAAAATGCAAGCAAGTTTTTTTGTCATTTACATACATTTTGTGAATTGCCTCTCAAATATTATCTTAAGAAATTTTTTTCCAGTCAGAAAACTATTTGTCCCTACTTGGAGCATGTAGTTCTAGAAGCTGTAAAATAACATGGGTGTTTGTTGTTTGGGGTTTTTTTACATTTAAAACATTTAAATTTTCGTGTTGTCTTTATCAGGAAACCTGGGATTTAACATTTAAAGATCAGAATCACCGTTACGTGAACAGCTAGTTTAAAGTTAAACACACTTCTTACACAAGCCCTGTTTTGGGGACTTTAAATGAAGAACCATATAAGTTTTACCACACAGCAAAGACATCTAAGTATAAAAGCAAAATTGTTCCTGAGCCCTATATTCACTCACAATATATTTCTCCTTCCCTCTGCCTCTCATCTGTTTGTGTTTCCTAATGAGCTGCTAAAATAGCGGTATCTGGTGCATGTTTCACTCCCAGCACAACGGATGCCTATTTTGACAGGACTCATGCAATCTAAGTAATGGATGCATTTCATAATCATCCTCGTCACAATTAGATAAAACCGTACTCCGGGAGGCTCTCACTTAGCAGGTGCGGTACGCTCCGGGAAAGCATTTCCGAAGCAATCACAACAGCTCTTGTGGTACAGACCCATTTGTCAACTTGAAATTCTTGAAATTAAAAGACATCACTTTCAGGACAAGATGCTCAATCTTAACTCCCGTGTTATCCTTTCCTGTCAATAGGATTCCTGCCATCAAAGCATTTGAGCAAATCAACACACCAATGGATTTCGGTGACCTAGGTCGCAGAGTTAGGGTTACGCATGGTTCTGGGACCTGTCCTGGCACAAACATCCAGGAATACACACACATACTGATGAAAAACTGCAACACATGCTGGGCACCATTTTTTCCATGGATATTTGACTATTAAGTTTCTAAAAGATATGGAGTTATTTTTGTCTTTGATATTTTCTTGTCAAAAATCCACTTTTCAGGACTGCGTTCCTATAAAAAAAAAAAAGAAGCTTTTTCCCCCCCCAGACACGTTAAATACTGTTATTACATCCATGGAGTGTCCACTAACAATAAACCCCAAGCTAATGCACCTGGAGTAGTAACAGCGACTGTAACCTCCAAGTGTCCAGAGAGGACACTAGCTAGTTTGCTGACATAGGAACATCTTGATTGATCCACTTTATTTTCCAATTTCACACAATATTGACATATTTTACATCATAACACCCCCGGTGCAGTTCTTTGCTCTTCAGGTTTGTTGTGATGGGATCATTCCGCTGAGCCGTAGGCTACTGACATGTTGTGCCAACTACTGAGACTCCCTACGGACAGCCCAAAAAAATGCATATAGAAAATCTGCTTTGAGAAACAGAGCCAAGTTCTGCCTTAATTTACAACGGCACCAGCGAGTACTGAGGTACCAGAGGGAGTGCAGGGAAGAGGATAATCGAGCCCTTGAGTCTTTTTACCTTTGAATGCTCCAAGGTCATTGGCTCCATCCCTTTTCTCTGCCCCATCCATCATTGCTAGTTTATAATTATCAGCAATTAGGCTGTCATGATATTATATTGTAATATATACTACCACATGCTGAATAGTTTGAGCTCTAAGCCTCAATTTCCTACTTAAATCTTAAAAATTAAACTGAAAAAACCTCAAACCCAAAATCACAGGGACTTAATTAAGCTTTTTTTCTTGCTCTTGGTCACTGCAAGGAAGCACATCTCAAGAATTTTCGTTTAACTTTTTATCGTACCTGGTTTTCATTCAGCATTGTGGGTGGGCTTTGGAGAATTCAGTTCACAAGGGAAATGCTTCAGTCTGTTATTTCCAGTTAACAAGATAGAGTCCCCAGTAACCGCCTTTGACAGAAGCATTGACCATGCCCGTCTTTCCTAGGTTGTACGTGACATACCAGCCTCAGCCGTTCTCCTTTCCAAACAACCAATCTTCTACTGCCTTAAGTATCTTTGATATCATGCAGTAGCTGAACTTGTTTCACCGGATGTCACCCAGCCCCTCTGGAACCTTTTGGGATGCAAGTGCGTGACAGAGGTGGCCTTCTGACCACATCTGGGTAGGATTGTCCAAGTGATCCTCAGCCCTTCAGTGGGGAGCATCTCCAGAGAGCCAGATGTTGTCACTGCAACAGAAATGGGTCCAGCTTTGGAGGCTACGATGCAGAGGCAGTGGCTTAGATGCTCCATAACCCTTCCCAGAGTGTTCAGAAAACAAAATGCAATTTTATTCTCCTCGGGCTCCTTGTCAGCACTTAGCAGTGAGGTGTGACTGCATTGAACTACTCTTCACTTGCATGTTGTGTTTCACACAAGTCAAGCCAGGTCTTTTTGTCAGGTCTGTGCAGGGACTAACTTCTTCCTGGCTCCCATGAATAGGTTTCTTGGCCACCTACCAGAACAAGGAATTGTACTATAGTATCAGCCTTAGCATTAAAACAGGTTTAAACAGCTGGGTTGATGGTAGACTTTGGCCTTCTCCCACTCCTTAGATTTACAAAGGGAATACATACAAATACCGAAAACTGTAGTGAAGAAAACAGGGTAGAAACATTTGTGTCTGCAGTGGGTGGGTGATTGAAAAACACGCTCAGTGCCTCTCCCTCAAGCTGAGCAGTGAACTTCAAAGCCCTTCTCAAGGTCAGGTGCAGTTTTCTTTCAGCTCTATTGTTGGAGGGCTGAGTCCAAGCATCAGGCAACCGCTGTCAGCCAGCCAGGAGAAGGCAAGCCGTCCTCTAAGAGGGGCTTTCAGGGGTACACACAGAGCTGCACGGCAGCAAGCAGGGCAGGCAGGGCCTGGTCGCATGATCTTGAGAACCTGCCATCTTGGGAATCTGAGGATGCTCCACTGGAGGGGTACATTTGGCTCTTGGTTGCTCCAAGAAAAGGATCCCCTATAATACTCCTCTCAGTTCTTTGTCAGGCTGGTGATGCCCCTGTTACTCATCACCCAGCTGTTACACTCCATCTCCTGTCTTGCTTAGGAATTTGAATTACTCAGTGGCAGCTAATCTGCTCATTCCTTGTTTTGCTCTGGGCTGAATCACAGGTTACTCATGCTAACTGTTGCATATCTCAATTATAGGCTTGTCAGCCCACAGACCTGATCTGGTTGAGAGAAAAAGAGAGCTTCTACCGAGACAGAAGAAAAACTTTGCTGATGAAGTCTATGGAAAACACATTAGAAGACCAAAAAAAAAAAGGGGGTGTCAAAAAGTTTTGACAGGTTTTCACTTTTCTTTGAAAAATGCTATAAACTTCTGTTGGTGCAAAATGCTGTGACATAGGTGATATTTATGGAAGTTACACAAGGGGTAAGATACATCTCACCTAATTTCATATGACCAATAGTTATACATGTAACTTGGCTGCTCTTCCTCACTCTTAGAGTTCGCAGATAGACACACACAAAGGGTGATTCATCTGACTTACCTTAGACATCTGCCAGAAGACAAGATGCATCACTGAAGGTAAATGTTTCACTCCATTGGCTGTAAGTGAGCCCAAGGTGACTCATCTACACAGAGAGGCTAAAAACTTTCCTAAGTTGGTTGGTGAATCCCACTCCACGGAAAGATTTAGCCCTATTCACAGAAAAGTTGAGTCAGGAGGTCCAGGGCTGAAGTAAGGATCCTCTTGTCCACGTTCAAGGGAAAGCTAATTAGGAATATTTTAAATGGATCTATCCAGCTGAGGTACCGGGACACTCACCGCAAATGTGCATGTCCACGTAACTGCATTTCACCTTGGCTCCTTCCCCTACTGCCAAAACCACACAGGGAACAGAAATTACGGTGCCTGTTCCCCAGGACAGGCCCTGGGACACCTGGTTTTACCATTTCATACTACTTCCAGCAAGAAGATGACCTGAACTACTTATCACATTTCAGAGAGTCTTCTACAGAAATTTTGTCAATTTGACACACTCACAAAATATCAAATCATATTTTTGGTCTCAAACATGCTTTTAACAAAGTGAATGTGGTTCTTTCCATATGTATATGGTAGAGAATTGTTGCAGGAGCCATTGGACCATCACCTCAAGAGGAACCATCATGACACCTTCAGGGGGTATTTCTGCACAGCAATGTGAAATTAAGCTTGTTCAGAGTCCTCCAACTTCCGCACAGCTGACCCGGCAGCACTCAGCCCTTCTGCAGTTTGGTGTACAGCCTCCACTTCGCACTTAACCAGGCCCAGGCCCAAAGAAAAATGACACATCATCCATCTTTCTGAAGTGACAACAGATACCAATAGCTCCCAGTTTGCCTGTGCTTTGCCAAAAACAATTTCATTTCACAGGACTCGGGCACAACTGGCCCGAGTTTGTTAAGTTACCACGCAGCTACTCAGCTAGGGTGATTTTCCCCATAAGCAGCGTTGACCAATGTCACGTGAAAAATAACACTGTTGAGCTTATTCTGCACCAACAGAGAATTAAATGGTGTTATTCCGATCATGCTGCAAAGCAAGAACATGCATAGAGGTTGCTATCAGACCTCAGCTGGTACTTGGTAGCAGGTTATACTATGTTGAAAATATTTTGCCCAAGTCTTGGGTGCATTATATCCTCTATAAAATTGGTAGGGGCTTCTTTTCCATACAGATCATCACAAGATCAGCCATACACCTTGCTTTTGAGAAGCCATTGGCCTGTTGAAGAAGTCACTTCAGCCTTCCTCAAGAAAAAGAGGTACTTCATCCTGTCACCCCCCACTAAAACCTTGGCTGCTGAACTACCGCTTGCTATAAAGTGGAGACTGAGTCAGAACATCTACCCATAGATCAGCCTGGCCCTTTACTTCCTTCAGACTCACTCAGGATCTACTCAGGTCCAGACAGAAGATGCCCCATGGGCGTCTACACTTTTAGCCATCTCCCAGGCTTGTGTCTCTCTGGTTTTAAAATTACCATTCCTACACTGCTAATCATCATATATGTTTCATGAAGTTCAGGTGGGATCACTGAGGTTGGAAGGGACATCTTGGGCTCACCTTGTCCAACCCCCTGCTCAAGCAGGGGCAGGTAGAGCAGGTTCCCAAGAGAGGGGTCTGCATGCACTTTTTTGGGGGTCCATATGTGTCATGTGTCCCATTTCTCCCTCCCTCAAGTTTTTCCAGCTCAGAACAGAGCAGAGAGCTCAGCGTAGAGTCATACGCAGATTCCCACCCAGGGAGATGCGAAGGATGAGAAATGAGAAGCACCGTTGCTCTCAAACAAGGTTATTTACAGCACGCAACAGGAGGCAGGGGCATGAACTCTCCAGAAATGTTGAAATATAGATCTGACTCTGGGCATTGTAGTGCCTCGCCAACAGTGCACTCAATCAAAATCAAATAAGAAAGATTTCACACGGCGGCTGCCGCTGTTGCCTCTATTTTACAGCGGCATTACTACCTGGCCTGGAGCCTACAAGAAAAACCTCTCTGCTGTGAACTCTTCAGGTAGCAAAGAGTTAAGAAGATAATCTCCAAAAGCTACAAAGCTTTCCTGAAATGGAAAACCAGCGGGGCTTGCAAGGCCAGTAGCCAGACTTTTAAAGTGGAAAGTCCGATAGCAAACCAGCTGAATCCAGAGCGAACACTCCGTATAGCCCCAAAGGGCATCCCCACCGCTTGGCTGGCTGCACTGATGCTGGATGGCCCCCAAGACCCCTCGCTGTCCAGATGTGACACTTTGCTCATCACACACTAAGGGATGCCCTTCGCCAGCTGTGGAACAGCTGCTGGCAATGACTGTTGGATCGTGGGTTATCCCAAGGAGTGAGCGATGGCAGAGATAAGAGACAGAGCTGAATCCAAAGGAAGGTGAAAGCTTCGGCTGGGTAAGAGAAGCATCTTTCAAATCGGATCCTGCCAGAGCACTGGCATTACGGATTTTGTCAAAGTTGCCTCTTCGCACACTGCCAGGGACCCGTGGGCCTAACTCCTGTGCCAGGTGAAGTTTCCAGTTGCTCCTGGGATTAACGTTACTCTTTCAAGTACACGTAGCAGGAAGACACACAAACTGTCATCTCCAACCCTCTGGGTCTCAGGGAGGAATTACTTAAAAAAAATAGTCCTCTCTCTTCTGGGACTGCTCTATCACCAACAGAAATTTGTCTTTCAAACCGCACTTTTCATCCAAGATGTTCTTCTAGAAAGGGCACAACAGCAGTAGGATGAAGGTGCCGAGAATGTACACAATGGATAGTATGTCCTGTAAAATGCAGAATATATGCAGAAAGTGACTGAACTTCCCTAAAAGCTTTGCCAGCTGAAGGAAGAAGTAGGCAAAATGTTCAGGAGCTGGTGTCTGGCTTTGAACACGTTGTCCCAAGAGAGAGGACAGGGTAATATTGAGCAGGATGTCCCACTGCTGGGCAACACAAACACGTCCTTTCTGAGTCAGAGAAGGGTGACAGAAGATTTGACTCCACGGGGGCGTGTTAGCCAGGGAACCAGGCACACGAATGCAGGTCTGCAGCTGGTAGCCATGAGTTGGGCTCATGCACAGCCAGCTCAGAGCCAAGACCACAGCGTTCAGGTCTCTCTGCCCCATACGTGTTGCCACATGCCTCTTGCCCAGCCTGCCACAACCCATGACAAGTGAGAGAACGTAAGTCATGCACTTCAGAAGTATAGCCATCCCCTGTTACGCCAGGATTCAGTCAAAGTCGGGGCGGGGGAAAGAAAGATCCAATAGACTCCTTTCTTCAGAGAAAGATCTCCAACCGGTCTCTTTTCTTGCCCACCACAGACTTTCCCATTCAGCAATAAAAACCTGCTAAATCCAAAGCATCATCCTGCAGTGATAACAAAACCAAAACTGTCCCATAACCATGATTTGTCATGGAGGACCTTCGAGATCACCCAAGCAAAATGAGCACCTGGTCATGGTCTGAGCTTCTGGATACTCAGAGTTGGAGATCGAGACACACTCCTTGTCCTCCCTCCCCCAAAAGCAGGAAACACCACCAGAATAACAGAGAAAGCCATTTTAATATATTGAATGAAATACTTTACAGTACCGAACACCTACACCATCTGGCTGACAGACCACTGAGCACAGAAGCACAAGATTAACAGAGTTTCCTTTGTTGTTTACCAGGCCTCAAGAAAAACAGCCTTTAAGCTACTTATTATCCCATGTCTTATACCCAGCTCAAGCAAACACAAGCAGCATTTAATGCCCTGAGCTTTAGTTCAGCTGGTAGAAGTCCCTAAATCAGCTTGTGAACAAGTGGACTTCAGAGCAGCTTTATTCTCACATTCGTCCTCACGTCACCACTACGTACGCAGGAGCCAAGGGTGCATCTCCCGTCTCCAGCTCACGTTAGGAAGCAAAGAACCCCGATTTCCTACAACACACTTTTGCCAAACAGGGCGGGTTATGCTCTTAAGTAATATATCAACAGAAGGGTGGCCTGTTGATCAGAGTTCACGCAAATACATCATTAAAGCTCTAGTGATCAGCAGGCTGCTTTTCTGCTGATGTATTAATGCAATACATCATCAGGATGCGATTTGGGAATGATGAATTAGTGGGATATGCCATCAGAACTCCGTTGTCATAGGGACACATTACTCTCCAGCAGGCCCTGGCAAGTCCAAAAGCACTACAAATAGTGTTTTAAAAGATTTTCTTTGAAAACGTATGAGATGTGTGCCAGAGAGAGCAAATTGCACTTACAGTCAATAATATGCCTGAGGATCCCATATGCCTTTTGTTCCATATTGAGCACCAGCATCTCTTAGCTCTGTTCTAATATGAGGCTGATGAGAGATTGCGATAATTTGATCTGCTTCTATTAATACCCAACCTGGCCTCGCCGTTGGAGCCACTGAGCATGGACTTGGTTGCAAACCTCCAAAAGCAGCTTTGCTTTCCAACCATCACCTCAGCTAATAATGAATCGCAGGGACGGCTTAGCATTTTTGCACTATTACTCATTTTTATTCCGCTGATTAAGCCCTCTCTCTGTGCTACGTGGCGGTAGCCATGGGCTGTTATCCTTTAACACTCCAGCACTGGGAAGGAGGACAATACCATCCCACCGGCTCCTTACAGCTGTACTGCCAGATGCTGACTGGGTCCGAAATGGGAGATGTTGAACAGGTGGATGCCTGATGTTAAAACGTATTTTTGGCCCAGATCTAAGTGGCAGGCATCAGAAAAATCTGTTCCTGCTAGAACGATGCACAAGTCTTCCAGACTCCTGAGCCCCCACTAATCACCCAAGCTGTGGGGAGTTATCCGATGGGACCCAGCTCTCAATTGGCCTTCCCAGAGCCCTGCTGGAGCGGCGAGAAGAGCCAGGGGAGGTGCTGGCAGCAGGACAGAGATCTTTTTATTATCACAGTTGTTACTCAAGTCACAGTCCCACCGACTGCTTTTCTGCAGCCAAGGTGGCAATCTCCTGTCTGAGACCGGGATCAGCCTCACCATCAGGCGACAAGATGCGATCATTCCCCAGGAGGCAAACTCATCCCCACGGGGCTGCCGTAGACCACCAAGAGACCGGAGGAGACCCCATAAGACCAGGGCTCCCACAGGATGGGGAAATCTAGCAACCTGCCTGATCCAGGGATGCTCTCACATGGCTGAGAGCCCATCTGGGGTCCAGACACAGCTGATGGGCGTGATGAGCCATGGCCATGTTGTGTCAGTACCCCAAATACTGCCAAGATTTAGATAAAAGTCGAGGTAAAGGTGAAAAAGCAAGAAGTGCTCTGATAAAGTGATTTATGTCAAAAAAAAAAAGCATTTAAAATAAGTTTTAAAAGCCACAAAAGACAGGTACCAAAACTTCATGGCAGAGAAAGCTGAGCTTCCTCCCCCTCAAAATCTTCTTCCAGCTCTCTCAGCACCAAAACTGTTGCCATCTGCATCCCCGAGAAGCACCGTAAACAGAAAAGTAATCCCTGCCCAAACTTTTGATGACCAGTTCTCTATTTGATGCTGCCCACCAGAAATCAAGGGAGCTACAGAGATCTCCACCCTTCGTTTCAGGTCCCATCACACCTACGGATGCAACGCGAGCCATCGAGGCACGCACAGCATTCCAGCTTAACGTACCACCTCTCCAGCACTTCATTTAACTACTATTGAAGAGAAATTAGAGTGAAACAATTTTAATTTTAAAGACTCAGATTACTCACATAGCATTTCTGTCTTAAACCCATGCCAAGCTCAGCCTCGTTAATTGCTTATTTGGTCATTATTATTAGAGCTGATAATCATAATCACATATTAAACGAGCTGACAAAGAGTGCATATCGCATTATAAGCCTGCCAAGACTGAGCTTGTTTTCTGAATTTTGAGCCATCCTTGCGTGTGAAGCTGGAGTCAATCTCTAAGTTTTGATTTTCATAATCGGTTAACATTTATGTTGCTCAATGACTTAATGCACAGGCAAAGGAGAGGGAACGTTGCCTGTACCACAAAGCAGCTTTCCTAATGAATCTCTTATTGTCATGTAGGACGTGCTGGCACTTGTGAGCACAACATTCACAGCTCTGTAATTAAGTTCCTTCTCCAATGGAACAAAGCAAAACACCCATTTTTCCAGCTGAGTATAGCAATAATTAGAGATCATCGCTACAAGACTGCGTGCGAAATACTGCCTGATGCTCTAGCCATATCTATGGCAAAGAGAGGAGATGTTCCACTATACGTTACAATTGGGGTGACCATGCATTCTCTGGGAATTAGAAAGTCATAAGGAACCAAGCAGAGACAATAATCCCCCCATAGCAGAGCAGCTCACCAGAAGGGGAGCGCAAGGAGCCAATTAAATGAGCAGGAGACACTTATTCTTCCAGTTGAAGTCAATATATCCTCATCTTTGTTAATGGAAAGGACTTTAGTTTGAAATCCAGGAACGCAGCAGTCAGCACCACTGTCCTCTTATCAAGTCAGACTAAAATTAGCAGCTTAATAGCGCACAGCCACTAGCGGAAGCGGACTACTGTAATTTATTGCCCGCTCCGCTCTCTCAGCGTGCTTCTCCGACGATGGCAGTGCAGCTCAGTCCTCTTCTTTCTAGCCAGTACCAGTTCATTTCAGCATTGGAAGAACTGAAATTGTTGATGGCGTCATACAGTCAATGCCATCGACAGGGTACTGATGTACTCGGGGAGCACTACGCCTCATTAACGTACCACCACGTGAGCCGCTTTTTCTTTTTGTTCCCCTTCAAAGCTTGCAACCTACACTCTGCTTCTCATAAACCTAGAGCCACCTCCAGCTCTGGGGCTGGGGGGGTTTACCACATGCCTTCCCAGCCAATTTCTTGGCAAAACAGAAGTTGCAAACCAGAGACGTGCAAGAAATGTTTCCCCAAAGCTTTTTGGGGGGGGACTGACCCAAGGAGCAGATGGTCCTGGAGCAGCTCTGGGACCAGCGTGGCCGGGCCAGGGCAGAGCAAGAGCCGCTGTCACACACCCAGGACAAAGGCAGAGAGGTTCAGCCCGGCAACAGCACCTGCCTAAAGCACCGCTCCCAATTTTGGTGGCCGGCAGCAGTTCTGCAGAACACTGCAAAATGCAACGCACTCCTTTGTGCCGCCCCAGCTGCGCTGCTGGGTGCCCACACATCTGGCTCCAGTGGCATGTCCAGCTGTGGTCCAGCCAGCCCTGCCATCAGCCTCGTCCCTCGGAGAGGGATCTGTCCCTCCGATGCATTGCTGGGCAGAAAAAGTTTATCCAAAGCCTTTTTCCAGAAGAAAATACTTTTTCTACAAAGACAGAATCAGTCCAATATTAATTATGTTTTGCTCTACATAAGAAAATCTCAAAATATCACCTTCAAAAGAACCAGTGTCCCGTCTTCTGATTTCTTGTTTTTAAGTGGCATATATAAAAGAAACATTTCATAACAAGACATTTGAAAAATGGATCAGTGATAAAAGACACCATAAACTGAACATTTTTTACTGATAAATTGTTGCTCTTCCATTTCTGTAAAGTCTTTTAGCTTTCCATTTTAATTTCTATCGGCAAAGCAGCCAAATTTCAAAATTCCCTCTCCCTCCAAAAACCTTTCACAAAGCTGAACCTCTGCTTTCTGCACAGCTGCAGGCTGGGACTCTACGTTTCCCTTGGGTCCCCTTCAGTTAATGAAAAATTATTAACCCTCATGAATGAGCCACGTGAAACTGGTGGAAACCCTTCTAGCCACACTACGCCTCGAGTTTGGCATCAAACACTCGCACCTCAGCTGACTCCAGGACAACCCAGATGTTTGTTTAGTGATGACTCGATGAGTTAGATCAGGCTCTGCAAAGGCGAGACAGGGTGGGAGAAAGCACCCGGAGGAGAGCAGAATTATCTACCAACCCAAAGTGGTCACAGAACCCCAAATTATCCCATCCTCCCTCCAAAACACATTCGAAGCAATAGTGCCGAGACACAAGGAAGCTGAAGCTGTTTTGCCGAGCCCGAGAGCTACTCAGCTTATTAAATATGCAACCTACAATAAAGAAATATAGCCCCCATACATCGAATCGTAGCCAGATACGGCACGCAGCTATTTCAAACGAGTATCTGATACAAGAATAAGGGTCCGCTTTAGGAAGTGATGAGTGCCCTTGTTTCCTAGGATTGAAGAGCACTTCTGAAGAGAGCGTGCTGTGCACATAGGAGGATGTCATGTATAATAGAGCAGCCTGCTGCTGGTGGTGCTCTGCTGAATTACCAGACCTTTGATGTGGGAACAAAAAGAAAAAAAAATTAAAAAAAAAAAAAAGCACTTCATATCTCCCACGAAATACAGAAGCGTTCGTAAAGAAAGCGTCCATTTGGGAAGCACAGCTGATAAAACACCGGGGGTTTGTGCGGAGGGTTGTGATCGCACATGAAATAAAGACTCGCACAAATACCCATCGTGGAGTGGAGGGAAAGTAGTTACAGCTGATCTCGAAAGAGGATTTGAGTAAGCTGCTGACTCCGGCTAGGAAATATCGCCAAGGCCAAGCGATTTGATAATCTCACACTTAGAGCCTCAAATCTTATCCGGCCAAACAAGAAGGCAATCTCAAGTACGGGGAAGGCCACGTGATAAGGGTATTTCTGGTGCCATACTTGTCGGAAACCGGAATTAGTACAGGAGATGTCTGCTTCAGATCTCTGACCAAGAAAAGCTATTTCCCCCCCACACTCCCAGGTACACTGACCCAGACTCGCATCTGCAACCAAGTTGTGCAGAAATCACCTCAAAAATAGGTTGAAATAAGGTGAAGTCCCACAGGCAGCCTTCGCCCCATCACCTACGCTGCTTTAGGGTTGTGGTGACCAAGCTGTGCTCTGCCCTTTGCTCTGTCACAGAACAGCTTTGCTTGTTGTTTTGCAAACAAATACCTTCCCTGCCAAAAAACTCGTTTTATGTAGGTTCCTATAAACTTTCCTCCACCCTGTGCTATCACCATCTCTCTAATGTGCCTTCCCCTCATTATCCAGGAATCATAGAATGGTTTGGGCTGGAAGGGACCTTTCAAGGCCATCTAGTCCAAGCCCCTGCCATGAGCAGGGACATCCCCAACTAGATCAGGTTGCCCAGAGCCCCGTCCAGCCTGACCTGGAATGTTTCCAGGGATGGGGCATCCACCACCTCTCTGGGCAACCTGTGCCAGTGTGCAACTTGTTCCAGTGTAATGTCCCCAGTGTTATCCCAGCAAAACCACCCAGCCGTGGTAAATGCCTCTCTGTGAATCATCAATCCCCCTCCACAACCCAGCATCCCCCAGGACTGGCCAGCATCCTTCCTGGATGGGCCAGTGAGTCCCACCTGAGGGCCACACATTTGCCCTGAGCCACAGCAGCTGGGGTCAGGCTGAAACAACGCGAGAAATCTACTCTTCAAAAGTGCAACTTGGCAAGAAACGTTACTGAGGCCGTCTCTCGTTCTTGCTGTTCTGTATAACGCATTTTCCACTGAAACCGAGGGGCTGGTTTTGAGAATATTTTACATGGGATTGCGTTAGACCAGAAATCAAACCCTGGTGTCTTTATTCTGGCAACAAGGAAATTTTGAGGGCTGCTAATAACGTTCAAACAGTCTGCCTCGGTCTTCCTGACTGTCAATAGGAACAGTAAAACCGATCACAGAATCAGCCCAGGGTACAATCGGTTTTCTGGGCTGGAAGCACACATTGCCGGTTCATATCCAATTTTTCATCCATCAGTACCCCCAAGTCCTTCTCGGCAGGGCTGCTCTCTATCCATTCATCACCCAGTCTGTACTGATACTGGTGACTGCCCTGACCCAGGTGCAGGATCTTGCACTTGGCCTTATTGAACTTCACAAGGTTCACATGGGCCCACTTCTCAAGCCTGTCAAGGTCCCTCTGGATGGCATCCCTTCCCTCCAGTGTGTCAACCACACCACGCAGCTTGGTGTCATCCACAGCCTTGCACTCAATCCAGCTATGGCTTTAATGAAGATATTGACCAGTACCAGTCCCAATATGGATCCCTGAGGGCCACCACTTGACACTAATCTCCATTTGGAACCCAAGACATTGACTGCAACTCTTTGGATGGGGCCATCAAGCCAATTCCTTATCCATCAAATAGTCCATCCATATCTCTCCAATTTAGCAACAAGAATGTTGTGTGGGACCATGTCAAAGGCCTTACAGCAGTCAAGATAGATGACATCAGTTGCTCTTCCCTTATCCACCAGAGTCACTCTATTGTAGAAGGCCACCAGATTTACCATGTTACCATGTAAAGCCATGTTGGCTGTCTCTAATCACCTCCCCGTCATCCATATGCCTGGCTTGATGTCCTTTATCAAGTGTTCTGGGACTGACAAGATGAAAAGAAATAAAGGAGGACTAGGCAGGAATCACCCCTAATAAATACAAAACCCAGAACATGTTCAGAGCTGGTCAAGGCGTAGGCTCTGGTGGCAAAGGAAAGGGGTTCTCCTACCATATGAGGGAGTTTTGGTTTTAGGCAATTCCCAAATTCTGAAAAGATATAGCTAAAGAGATACAGAAAGTTCACACAGGAATTGAAAATCTAATTTTATCTTGTCCTTAGATAAACAGCAATGTTGACAAAATTGCTGAGATTTGTTTGGCCAGGAAATCTATGTTCTTATTCAAGTCTGTTACCACAGCCCTCCATTACAAGAGGACATAAAACGCATACGCTAGAAAACTAGATCCTCTTGAATGTGGAAAAAAGATTTGATATGCACAAGATACGGCATATTCAACATAGTATTACACTTGCCCACATTTAACCTGTGTATTGATAGCTTGTACTTCTACTTGAAACAACCCTTTGAGAAGCCTTCAGACAACTTGCAAAAACTTGAGTTTAAGCAACTCCCAATAAAGAAGCTATTGCAATATATAGCCACCAGACATCCTGATCCCCAGACCAATGGGCTTAAGGAAAGACAATAAATAAAGCGTTATCCCAATCAGACTCTGAGCTGTGTTCAAAGCTCTGAAATGACACACTAGCTCAAGGAAAACACAGCCTGGCACCCACAATTAAAACCTAGTCACAGCCAGGGCCTGTTGTCTTTTCTGCAAGGACAGAGCAACACGCAGAGGCTTGGGTTTGCACCAGCCCACGCAGCACTGAGGGACCACCGAGTCACATAGGGTCTAGCCCCTGCATCCCACATGTATCAGCACAGCATCAAACACCTCTGCTCAGAGCCCACAGGCACCCACTTCAGGACCACCACAGCTTTGAAGAAGATACCTGGAACATCTCTTTATAAGGAACCCCAAAATTAAAACATGGGTTTATCAGAATATTAGTGAGGATAGGCAACACTTAAAGCAAAGAAGCATTAAGCAACTGGGTCAACAACAAAAATGCAAAGAGTTTAAGTCCATGTTTTCCTACCATTTGTCTCTGCAGGGGAGATTCTTGCTTGTAGGTTTGGTTCCCAGCATCTCTGTAGCTTCCCAAGGTGCAGCAAAGCCTGTGCAGACATCGCTTGCTCCAGAAAGACGCCTCATTTCCCCCTCCTATCAACCACCCAGGGCAGATAACCCACCCTGGTGAGGGAGCATACCCACCCAGCCCTGAGTCCTCACCACACCAGACAGGAAAGCCCTGAAACCAATTTATACTTCCCCAGGGGGCTGATTCAGAGCCATTATGCACCTGTGGTTCAGGCACAAAAGCCTCAGGATATTTTCCCTGGTAGCACCAAACAGAATCATAGAATCCCAGACTGGTTTGGGCTGGAAGGGACCTTTCAAGGCCATCTAGTCCAACCCCCTGCCATGAGCAGGGACATCCTCAACTAGATCAGGTTGCCCAGAGCCAAATACATGTCCGCATGGGCATATTCAGGTAGATGCTATTTTCTATCCTTTGCTTACGATCATCATAGATATCGAGAAACTGGAGTAATAGCACTTCTGTTTCTTTTTTGGTCTTTTATCACAAGAATGTGTATTTCCCCCATGTGTCCTTTTCAGTGTGTGGTGTGCCAGGCAAAAGAATATGAATTAATAATCAAAAAAATCATACCAGCTTCTAAAGCGAGCAGCCCACACGCCGAGTCTGCTCAGGACATGACACATAACTGGTTGATTCCACAAGCTTATTCACTGTCATTTTCTCACCTCACAGGCTGCTCTTTTCTTCCTGAAGTGCTAAACGTGATCTTTGCACTCTGATGAAGCACTTTTCCCTGCTTTCACGTGCTCAATTCCCTGTTATAGGCAAAAAGGGTCTCAGAGGAGAGAAAATGGTGAAGAAGTATAAGTAGTCCAACCCAAAAAGCATTGCTCCTGGATTTATTGCTTCTCGAGCGGGAAAGCTGGTAATGCTACTGAAAGCTCTCGGCACCTTACGGCCCCCGCGCTCTTACCAGCCGCGGCCTCATAGATTACTCTGCCGGGTTTATATTACACATTTCAGTGTACAAGGAACTCTTGTTGTAAATGCAGCAGGAATCAAAGTACGGAAATCATCATCAGTGGCAAATTGTGTCACTCCCTCCCCGTTCTCGACTTTCTTCCCTAACCTTTAATAATAACGAACGAAATACAGGTGTTGGCCCAAGAGCAACTGGCAGTATCTGACAAGTTGCCTCCTTTAAATTTGTTAAACTACAAACCTTTTGCAGGTTGTTGTACCGTTTTGATGATTCTGTCATGCGTGAGGGTTTTTTCTGTACTTTCAGCGATGTGTTTAAGAATAAGCTGTGATATTTTAGAACAAACACAGAGAGTGTCAATAACGAACTCTTAACACTTACCCACCAGTTGGTGCAGATACGTTCATACTTACCTGTGTTGAGAAAAGGGGATCATTTCGGTATCTTACGTTCATATAATTAACACGTCCAACTCTATAAAAGAAAGGCAGAGTCCTCCTGATGTTCCTGACAACTGCAGGAAGATGCGCAGCTAACTGAGGTATAAAAATTTGGAGGTGGGTCTAATTAAAGCAAAAAGGAATCTGGATTTTTTTATTATAATTTAGCCCTTTTTTTTTTCCTGACCTTGAGAAGAACACCAACTGCCACAATCCAGCATAGTTCTCCTTAAAATTAGACTGCCACTCAAACGGTGTTAAAAAAGGGAGTGCAAATATCTAGGAAGACTGGATTAGGGAGAAATTCAAGTAGGCTGAGTACAATTTAAAATAATTCTCTGTGCTTTGGATGCTTTAGAAAACTCAAAAGCCCGCACTGTGTTCAGCAATACCCATTTCAGCCCTTGGAGACTGACTTCACCGTGTGATGAGAGAGTCACTGGAACTGCTGTTTTCTCCATCATTATATGGTCATAATTGTAGCAGGAAAGAGTTAAAAATTTTGAAATTCTTTGCATTTCACAAACTTTGCAAATAGATTGATTTATTTGGAAAAAAAAGTTATCCTTTTTTTAAGGAAAAAAGCACACAAACACCAAATGTATTGGAGAAATACAGAATGAACAATTTCTGATAGACGTTTCAATAAAGTCTTGTGAGCAATTCACAAAAGAAAATATTCCTTAAATAGCAGCTTGATTGTAATTAGAAAAGTCTGACATTTTTCCAAATTTCCTCCTCGAGAGACTGAGGCTAAAATATTCTGATTGTCAGATGGGGGGATATGCAATCTTAGACAGGGGCTTTGACTGTAGATTTTATGTTCTTCCAACATTCTTCCACGTTGCTGCTTCACCAGTAAAACCTGATAAAGGATGAACGAAGAAGGACGGGTGGTGTAGGAGGACGTGGTCGTGGTCGCACCATGCCATGGTCTTTCCCGGGTTCCTCCCTAATGACTTCGAAGGCGACCATGGCCCTGGGTGCACAAGCCAGGGAAAATCTCACCCCAAATGGGGTTCCCAAAGAGCGGTGGAGCCACAGACGAGGGAATACGAGCTTCTTGGGCGCCCGCATGCAGAAACAGGCAAAGCCACCAGCTTGAGGCAGCAAAACACCTTTTGTCTTGATCTCCAGTTTGCACCCACACCCAGTTAGAGAGCAGGATTGGGTTCATGGGGACAGGCCGCTGTCCTACTCTAGAGTTCTCCTGCATGTTATTTGTGCTCGGGACCCCTTAAGTCGCTTTTGATCTGCCTCCTCCCAGCATGGAAACGTTTTAGACTTACCTCTGCCCAGCCACTACCTCTTCACCTCCTTCCTTAGCACCTCTCGGGTGTACGGCACGACGCCCTTAGCCCAGAGCAACCCTCAAGAGCACCGGGGCTACCGTCCGCTATCGCCGGAGGTAATGAGATTTTGTCCTGAGAGAAGAAAATGACTTGTCAGCTCAGACCTGGCAATATCTGTTTAGCTCCAGAGTGAATATAAGTCACTTCAGTGGTATCAGCAAGAATGTCATTTTCTGACAATGCACACTAAGAACAATCATTTCAATTACTGAAGGAAAGGTTGCTGCCACCTAAAACCAGATGTCAATCTGCCCGAGTACAAATTGGCTTTCTTTGACACAATAATTATGACTAGCTCAATAATGCATCAACACAGGCTCGCAAATGCGCGTTGAGCACAGGTCAGCACTGCCCCGTGCGGGATCATCCCTCTCAGAAATCTTCGAGTGATTTACGTTGTCATTGCACACGGTGCTTCGGGAAGGGGCAGATTCACGTAGCAGCTTCGAAGGGTTGAACTACCCGTGTCGGCAGAGCGGGCACCGTGGCAGGATGGTTGGGGTCGCCTTTGCTCTGGCCTGGCCCCCTGGATCCGGAGCTGCCGTGGGGAGGGCACTACCGGGCGGTGCTGGGACGGCGACCCACTGCTGAAGCGCTGGTAGTTTAAGGATGGGATTGATCTTATGCTACCTTAGACATTTAAAGGTCGACTTTTAAACTAAACCAGCTGTCTCCACTTTCTTCATGGTCAACAGTGTGAGATGACACCTCAAAAGACAACTGCATCTGTCTGAGGTGCCTGAGATGCACAAGAAAATATCAGTGTAGTTGGGCTTGAGTATAACTGAATCGACACTGTTTTGTGCTAAGGACTCCATTCTGCATAAATGAGATCACGCGCTGCAGTCTCTCTCTTACGCTCCCTTTTAATCAGCAGCACAAACAAAGGAAGATTAAATCAGACCCTTGATTAGTGTGGACGGGGCACTGCAAACAAACGGGCACAAAACAATGCCAAACGCTGCTGGGACAGACACACTGCCAAACGAGAGACAGGGAGCTCAGGATGCAGAACGTCATCAGAGGAGGAGCTAAACATAAGAGTAAATAGAAACCAGCTTTACTTGGATCCCTACACAGCAAAGACATTTAAATGTGGTCAGTTACATGTTAGTGATATTGCGGTTTGGAAGCAAAAATCCAATACAACGAGAAGCTGAGCTCAAGCAAGACAAACCATCCTGCACATGGCAGGAATGACCCTTGTCTTGAAACTGGAAGCCTGGCCAGGAGCTCGGGGACAAGGAGCTGCTTATGTTGTGTGTGACTTTGATTTGATCCAGCTGTAAACCAGTATGCCCCATATAACCAGCACGACTGGGGTTCCTAGTAACGTCCTCTGTACATACATCTACAGCTGTTGGTACAACAGCTGGTACAAGGCTGGAAGGAACCACCTTTGCACGTGTCTTTTCACCACCTCTTGTCGGAGATCCCAGAAGAGCAACACAGCCAAGACATCGAAGTAGCCTTCATCCAGTTGGTGAGATATAAGCCACCCTCATGTCAATTTTTTGTTTGACATGAATTACATCATTGCCGTGTCCTTACCAGACAGGTACTGGCTAAGAGTCCCAGTGATCTCACCCACCTTTGCCTTAACTTCTAACGCAGCTATAAAAAGCACCTTGCAAAACTGCAGTTGAGAAGAATTCCTCTTCCCACACCTACTGAGCCCACGAAGGACTGACTCTTGTGGGCACACTAAGTTGTTTGTACACATCTTTGTTTCAGACTTGAACAGATATTTAGTCCCAAAAAACAACCCACAAAGATGACAAACTGCAAACTGTCCCATGCTACGTGCAAGGGATTCTCTCACATCTAATAAATCTATCTGCGCACTGAGGAATCAGATCCTAGGAAAACTCTCTATCAACAGGGATAAAGTGTTTGTAGAGAATATAAATCTACGTTAAATTAAATGTAGCCATTTAAAAATCCCCTCTGAGAGCTACCGCCTTTCCAGACACAGGCTGAAGTGGAAAACGCCTTTGAGCTACCCCAGGGCTAACCCTCAGAAACCACCATCCCGGCTGCACCCAGACACGGCTCATCCCATTTTCCCTGTTTTTTCTCGGGATGCAGTGAGTATTGCCTGCAGCAGCACCAAACTACCCCTTCTCACGCTGACCACCACAGCCAGCTAACGGTCTGCAAAATCCCACCCAGCTGCCCAGGGATGCCCCGGCACCGTTTCGTGTACCAGAGCGGTGGAGCCTGGGCCCGCCGCGTCTTCAGGAAGAGGTGGACATGTTCTATTTGTCTGCACGGGATGCATCGTTTGAATCACAATCCACCCCAAGACAAGTTTTGTATTCAAGGATTTGCTCACAACTAGATTTTTTTTAAAGATCTATTATTTGGATCGAGCCAGTCTGCGCTTCTGTGATGTTCCTCCATCACGGTCTGCTGCTGTATCCATTAGTTACACCAAGACAAAGATATAAATGGATGCAGCAGCAGCAATCATTTTATACAGTCAAATCTTTTTACATAAGTAAGTTCCCCACACCCAGGTGGATTTGCTCTGAAGATATCAGCTGGCTCCTTTTGCGGATGTTTCTGGAAGCCAGGAATTGCAGGTCTCTGAAATACCCTTTGAGGAGGAAGTTCATTATTTTTTTTAAAAAAAGCCCTATGTGTGTGTCTGTGTGTGTGTCGGTGTGAAGGAACAATTTATCTGGATGACTAAAATTCCAATATGAGTTGACAAAGGATTGATTGCTTGTGTATTTAAAACCATGACAACCCTGACATTTTATAAGTTTTTTGCTCCAGGCGTAAGATAATTTACATTACAATTTTAATATTTGGAGAAGCGAAGGCCTGAGAGGTTTTCCTGCTCAATTATTTTGTTCAAAGTATCTCGGAAAAAACTTGATAGGCTGTTATCATATTTATTCTACAAAGATCAAGCTCCTGTTTTGTAAAGACAACGCAACAAACTTTGTTCTTGGCTCCTAGTGCAATTCCCCACCCTGTTAATGCCTGACGGGGCTAGAATGAACATTCGTACCATGTTTGGCCTTGCAGACGCTACTTTGCCGTGAAATTCAGCTGGTCTGATCAACTACATCTTTAATGCGCCTGGAGATGAGTTTCCAGCAGAGCTTGCGGGAGCCGTAAGCTCTCGGAGGCTCGGCTTGCTCGCAGGTCTGTACGGCACCAGATGCAACGAGCCCTTCGTCCCGGGGGGTGTCTCTGGCACAACCTCCCTCGATGCGCTGCTGAACGTACAGCTCAAAAAGGACTGTTCCGTACAGGCCTTGCCATTGGCATTTTTTCTCCTTCCCGCTCCAAAACTACAGAGCTGCTGACCTGTACGAGCGTGCGGGTGTAAGGCGTTTGGAGTAAACAACTATCGCACGGAAGAGAATGGTTTGCGAGGACGGGTTTTATATGGATTTACTTCCTCTGGGATCAGCCTCTCGCATGCAACAAAACTGTGCCCCCCCCCCCCGTACCGTGGCCCCATGGCTGCAGGCGGGGGGGAGCTGAGAGGCCCCTGGCAGAAACGGGCTGCGGGATTTTTTAGCATTATAGACATTTCTATACATTTTACCCATTTCCGGGCGCTGAACTGGAGTTCTTTAAGTCAGCTCAGGTACCTCTACCGTGCGCTGTAGCAGGGGGTGCAGACATACACCCACGAGGTTCGGTGGGGCCGAGACCTCGCGAATAGCAGCAATGCCACAGAGCAGGATGCGGGAACCACATTACACCCCACAGCTTCAGTGCACGTCCACCTTCAGATACTCCACGTCGCATTTTAATTTCTTCATTCCGTTTGTTTTCAATAATAAACAGATTTGAGGAGGATGCACCTACAAGTTTGCTCCATCTGTTAGAAAACCTCTCGCTCTGGGTTTGCGTTGTACACTCCTGCCAAGAAGTGCGGATGTGAAGACAATGAAAGATGCAACACCAGGATTAAACACATATTTACAAAACAAGACTGGCTTTGTGAAGAGATACAGGAAAAACAGACCCAGCCTAACCTTTTGGAACACATTGGTTTTATTTGCTGTGATACCGGGCACAAAAACCTGCGGAGCGTTAGGGGTTCTGGTTACTTACTATACTATGAAAGGTCTGAAAATGGCATTGAACCAAACATCAGAAAAAAGCACTGAAATCACGGATCAAGGACTTACTGTGCAGTGTCATTTATGATGAAAGTCAAACAGGCAGTGGGCAGTTTTGTGGCATGCAGGGATCTCAAGAACATCCAAGAAAAAAGGACATTTTTCACCTGGCATTCATGAAAAGCAATTGGAGCAAAGACTGGAACAAAATGATTCTCTAAATAGAAGGCTCCAGATGGATCCTGGCTAATAGCATGAGAGAATTTGTATGTTCTACATCACAAATACAAGAAATTTGAACATTCCCACTCCTGACACCCTCCTGTCCGGTCCTCCTCTCCCGGGCCATCTCCAAGGGCTGTTGCTGCCCTCTGCATCAGTGTCACCAGGAATCAGGCTGGAGGCTGCATGTGGTACCATCCAACACGACCAACTAAAACAAGCACCACTGAAATGAACCAACATCTTAAAAAGTAATTTGAAGACGTCAGCAATATCTACCTCAAGCAAATAAAAGCAGACGAAAGAAAATGAAGTATTTGAGAAACACCATGACTATACAACCTAGTCAACGCGCTCCGAAGACAACAGCTCAGTGAGGAAATTCATCACCGTCACTTGGCTCTCCACTGGAGTGAGAGCAGAAGAACAAGTTCAACAGCAGCAGTGTGAAATGGCTCACTGAGAGCCACCCACCCTCTCCCCACAGCACCCTGGTCCCAGGCCCGGGGAGCTGCACCATGGCATCAGTGCATCCCAACGTCAGCTGTTGAGGTAGGACCACGGGTCCTCAAAACCCCGGGCCCAATCCGGCTGTGAAGACACAGCGAAACTCCTCTGTGGATATTGTGATTCTTAAAGTGTTTCCAGAAATCTGATCCAAAACTGGAACGTCGCCCAGACAATTACTGTGGCAGACACCTTGGCACGGTGACTCCTGCCTGCCTGAGCCCAGCACAAAATAAGCAAGAATAGAAAGAAGAGTGTGTGTGTGTTAAACAGTTACAACCAGAGCGAAAACTCTGGCATAGGATGTTCAATATTAGCAGAAAATGACACCTAAAAAGGGTAGAAAAGGCTATAAATGGAAAGCAGCAACGAGAAGGCTGGGCCTGCCCACAGCACAGCTAAACGCTGGGAGCAGCATCTGTAGGCTTGAGGTTCCTGAACCCGCCCAAGTCTCTCACACTGGTCATCCAGTTTTCCTAGCACCGAAAGAGAAGGTTTATGCAGAATGCCTCAATAGCCGAACGACTGCCAATGGCCTGAAGAGACCATCCAAAGATTTTGCCGAGTGTGACTTTTAGCATCGGTTGCAGACACAATTTCTGGTACCAAGTCTGTTGTGAACGTGACCTGGGCTGAATGTGACCGAGCGTCTGTGTGGGGGACCTTTGGTGCCCTGTGCATACACAGACCAAGTTCAGCGAGGCAATGAGCACCTCCGTGTACAGTAAAATACTTTATTTACTGTCTTTCTCCTACCTCTTGCCGTAGTGGCGGGAACACCCTGCTGTCCACGGGAAGCAGAAGCAGAGCCTCATAGTTTCTCTATTTCAGTGAGACAAAGCGTGTAAATGGAAATACGCACATTCAACAAATGAACAAACTGAGGCAATGGCTTCTCTGCAGGAAAGCTCCCAAAATTTCGATGTTCACCATTCCCTGGGAACGATCATAGAATCATAGAATCATTTTGGTTGGAAGAGACCTCCAAGATCATCGAGTTCAACCGCTTAGGAGCAGATGGGGACGGTAGCGTGGTCACGCTGTGCGAAGGGAGAGACCCATGGGAAAAGGCTGGTCTTGGCCATGGGCTACGAATAAGGAGTAAAAACCCCACTGAAAAAAAGAAAGGAAGCAAATAGCAGGAGTGAATAAAATGAATGAAACGGCAGCTCTGTGATGTTTCACACAGTGATGATTTCTGTAGCATGCTGCATTTGATCGAGTGCCATGTTTTGCATCTACAAGCCATCCCAGCAGCACCAAAGGACTCTGGGTTCCTCACACAGCCCCTAGAGCAGCCACATCCCACAGCCGCGGGGAAACCCCGGAGCATCACAAGGTTTTGAGATTTAGCTCAGCTCCTCCTCCATGGGAAACCCAGGAGGGAAGAACGTCTGGCATAAGCGAATCACCCCGAATAAATGGAAAAGTCTCATTTTGGCAGAAATCGGAAAAAAATGTGTCTCATCATTGCAGTTCTCTGTTTTGCCAGCACTGCTTCTAAGGAAAACACTGCAATGCTGTGCAAAATATGCAAGCTGGGTGTTTTGATGTTGGCCCTTCAGAGCCATTAGTTTCCCAGGTGAGATCCTTGGGAAACGGTCAGGTCCTTGCAATATACGTTGATTCTTTTCTCACCTGCGTGTAGGAACAGATACTTGCCTTCCAGAATTGATAATCACATTCAGGAACAACCAACCACTGAGTGGTACAGCCAGTATAGCTACTTATGGCTGACCGAGACAGCAAAAAAACCTTTATTTTCCACGGCATTGCACCATTTATGAAGGTCTCAGAAAAGCAGAGAGCTGTCAGGAGACCAGGATCTCCTTACTTGGGTTCTGGTGGGAATTCAGGGTTAAAAATGAAAATGAAAATTTGGGAAAGAGCTGAGAAATTATCTTTGCGGTAACGTATCAGGATGCTGATGCCACTGAACATCTTGTTGTTAGCAGAGTTCCTCTGGGCTCTGTTCGAAGCCCTTTTTTATTTTCTGTACAAACGCGCTAGACCTACACTTCCAGTGAGTTAATTTGCATTTTTATGGGGATGAAGCCATTTTGTATGCCAGTGGGCCTTCTCCGAATAGCGCTCTGGTTACTTTTTAAAAGGCATTTAACATAATGAAGGCTAGATTGCTGAATATTAAGCCACTGAGTTTAGCGAAGGAAATGTCAGAGAGTGCGTTTCGTCTAGATGCATTAAAAATGGCAAATAACGTACCATCCAGTTCCTTATCAAACAAAATACATGCAGCTTTCCTTTCAAATACGCGGAATACGCAGCCAGGTTTCCAAATTTCAGCCTTTGCGGTGCCGGGGTGTATCAACATCTTCTCTGAGCAAGAGCTCGCCAGCTCCGGAGACCCTCTTTTTATTTATAAAACGTGGTGGTATTTAGAGAGGGACAAGAAGAAACGAGCAGAAGGGTGGGGACATGGCAGCCCACGGGGCCACATCCATGGACTAACGCTCAGCAATTTTGCAGCTGACTCTCCCACGGCCCTTGTGTCCTCCGGGAAGGTTGCCTGGACATCTTCAGTATTGTCCCGGACTGCTGGAGAAAGCAAGTCCAGGGCCTCCAAGGCTGTGTCATTCAAGCATCTCCAATGATCAACCTTGTGTGTGTGTATATATATATATATATACACACACATATATTGCACACAATAATGTGCTGCACTATTTCAGGAAGCTAATTGACCATAAAACTGGAGACTAGTTCACAGCTTTTACATTTAAATTGCTATTGCTCTTCAAACTTTTGATCTTTTTAAATAAAGTGTTCACTAAAGCCTTTGAGAAAAAAATAAACACCTATGAAGTTCCCTCAAATTTCTGTAATATGTGGAAAAAATGGCTTTAAAGGATTAATAGTCAGTATTCTGGCCAAAATGGAGCATTGCCTAAGTGGGCTGACACGTAACAACAGTTTCACAGTGTTCAAATCCAAATGAGCTGATACCCTGAAAGAAGGAGAAACTAAAGGATTCTATTTCTAAGCGGAAAATGTTTTTTAAAAGTGCCAAGGAAGCACCACAGAAGGCAAATGCAGCAGGTTTCCCCGCACGCAAGGCCAGCAGAGCTCAATATCGAGCGTTTCCACCACTCAGCCCCGAGGAGCAGCTCAATGTGGCACCACGAACAGGCTGCCAGGCTGTAGTGGCCCCGGCACGGGAAAGGGCCGGGTCCCCCTTTTGGCCCCCCCAGAAAGCACAAAGGAAAGAGGCTGCTCACCCACACCACCATGAGCAGCGGTGCCGCACGCGGAGCCCGGGAGCAGAGCCGCTGCCCGCTTGGGTCCCCGCGCTGCTGCACGGCCGCTCCCAGCAAAGCGCCGGCGTCCCAGCTCGTCGCCTCTTTGGCTTTTATCTCCCTACGTGGGAAGACACTGGAATGCATTTTCTGCATCCATCAGGTCCATTTTCAAGTAGATGGTACAAATCAGATGACCTCATCTTCCTCGGGGCTCTCAAATGTATTTCCATCGACTTCAGCAGAACGATCCAGATTTACTCCAACGCAGAGGAGACAAAGACCACACCAACAGGTTTTCATTTCTGCCGTGTAGCTCATCAGGATTTTACACCTGGTGGACAAAAGGGGGGACATTTTCCTCCTGTTCATTGTATCTTACTCCCACGCTGTCGCGTAAGACACGCAGTGGCTCTGAGCAGGCACGTGTGGGTCCCAACACGGACCCAGGGCCAGAACATCGCTGTGTATAAGCCAAGTCACACCAGCGCCCGTATTTCCCGGGTTCAGCAGCACAGATAAGACCGCTGCACTTCACACCTAGAGACGTTAACTCGGACAGTGAGACTGTTAGAGATGTGAGTTCCCGCTGGGAAGAATTGAGACAGATCGGCAAAGAGCGGAGAGCGGCATGAGCCAGAGCTGGGTGGTGTTTGCAGCTCTGGCCGGGCACATAGCGCAGTGGAGTGGCACAACCCGCTGGCAGAAGCAGGTAACAGGTACAGCACTTTCTTATCCACGGGATTGCGATGGCACGTGGCAAACGGGGGGCTGCAGGGAGCCCCAGGGGCGCATCACCCCTGGGGAGCGGGGTGCTGCCCACCAGAGACGCAACGGGCAGCAGGGTCTGGGTATCAGGTAGCTAAATATCAGCTGCAGAAACACCTTCTGATGGTGCGACCAGACTGATACAGGCGGTGGGGAATTATCAGCATGGGTCGGTTCACCCGTGCCAGAGCACGCCAAAATGCCCGCAGGAGACAGCCTGTAATAGCTAAGTAAATCTTCATTCTTTTCAATTAGCACCGTGGATTTTTCCATGCAGAGTTAAGCTGGGTGTCGCCTGCTTCAAGTAAGTGGTAGAGGTGCACGGGTGCCTCACTGGGAGAAGCTCACCCCTTGCAGTGGGACGGGATGAAAGCTGCAAAACCCACGGGCTTAACAGGTACCCAGTGCCTTCTGCTGGTGCACAGGGGTTGACGTCCTCCTCTAGCCACAGAATAAAAAACAATGTCTGAGCTCTTACAAAATTGCCAGGAAGCATTTGCAGAGGTTTTCTTGCTGTTCTTGCTTTGGTTTGTTTTGGTGTTGGTTTTTGTTTAGTTAAAGAATTTGAGCTGTTGCACAAGGCGAGGCAGGATGAGACCAGGAGGACCAGCAGCTCTGTTCCTGCGCGGGTCCTGCAGCAGCAGCAAAAGCCGGGCAGATGCCTGCCCCATGGTCAGCCTCAAAGCTGCCTCAGTCCCTCTTAAAATACAGGGCATATTGCATAAAGCACCTATGTCAGGAGCAAACCACGTGGGTTTCCTACAGTTTGCACTGGGTTTGGGATTCATTGGAGTATCTCTGGCTCATGTGCTCAGGCCAGTGGAGGAAAAGAGACTTCTCTTTTCAGCTCAGCATCAAATGCACGGATGTGCAGTGCCGAGACGAAAACTGGTACCCAGTGTATGTCCTAGGGATGAAAAGCTTAGTGGCCATGATTTGCTATGCTTTGCGCTTCCACCCTCCCTTCTGTAAAACATGGGAACCTTGTAATGCATAAAGTCCTCTCCAGGCTGCTGCAAACAAACATTACCACCACGCCAAGACATACGTGATGGCGTTGCAGCTCTTCCCGGCAGCCCCTACCGCAGTCTGCCCCACACCCAACTTCAGCTAACGGCGTAGATCAAGGAGACGTGAAGAGATCTCCTCCGAGTGGGAAGGCAGCGCACACCAAAGCTCATTAAAGGAAAGCCTAATTGGCATCATCAGCTTTGCGGCAGGCTTTGACGGATTGCAGGGGCTGAGGGAGGCTGAAGGGCGGCATCCCATGGAAAGGAGGTGGGTGTTCCGCGGTGAAGGGTGTCTTCTCAACGCTAATCCTCTCCTTGCCTCTGACAGCAGCTTTCGGGGTGGAATAGCTGTGGTCCCACGCTCAGGGTAGTGCCTGGAAAGCAGAAAGAGAAGGATTGATGCACAGTGTTAATATTTGATACCACCAAGCAGCGGGCAGGGGCCAGGGCAGGAGCAAAGGAGACCAAGCGGACACGGGAAGCATGGAGAAGAGGAGCTGAGTGCTGGTGTCCACCACAGCACCTGTCAGGGTCCCATTCCCAGGGCTTTCCTTTACATGGACCTCTAAGCTGAGCAAGACAGATAAAAAATACCATCCTCTTTTTCAGCCAGTGTTTAATCGAGGGTTCACACTGGCTCGCCCCAAAGGATGGTCTCAGCCATATCCCAAAAACACACATACTGCGCAATGAAGCTGGGGAAGGGTCTGGAGCACAAGTGCTGTGAGGAGCGGCTGAGGGACCGGGGGGGGTTTGGCCTGGAGAAAAGGAGGCTGAGGGGAGACCTTCTCGCTCTCTGCAACTCCCTGAAAGGAGGTTGGAGCCAGGGGGGGTCGGTCTCTTCTCCCAAGGAACAGGCGACAGGACAAGAGGAAACGGCCTCAAGTTGCACCAGGGGAGGTTCAGATTGGATATTTATAAAAATTTCTTCCCCGAAAGGGCTGTCAGGCCCTGGCACAGGCTGCCCAGGGAGGTGGTGGAGTCCCCATCCCTGGAGGGATTCAAAAGACGTTTAGATGAGGCCCTAAGGGATATGGTTTAGTGGGGGACTTGGTAGTGCTGGGTTAATGGTTGGACCCGATGATCTTGGAGGTCTCTTCTAACCAGAACATTTCTATGATTCTATGATTCTATTGCATACCCCAAAAATATAAGTGCCATTGGAATTTGAGCAGGTTTGGGGAGCCAGGAGGCAGATGCAGCCCCATCTGTCCCCAGAGACGGAGAAACCACCAAAGGGATTTGGAGAAGCAGAAACCTGGAGGTGGAGGAGACGGTTCATTGCAGGGTTTCAGGGAGGCAGCACCACGTGCCACTCCCCCAGGCACGACAGACCCCGAGAGCTGCAGGAGGCGAGGGACCATCCTGGAGACAGACACGGGGCTGGCCCGGGGGCTGCAGCTTGCCAGGAAGATGTCACCACCGACAAGCGGCAGCTTTGCAGAAGTGTTGCAGAGCGTTGTCTTTCCGTGCATTTCGGCACACCGCTCGTTAATTCTCCTTTCTAATGCAGATCAATGAGCGCTGCTTTTTCTGCTCTGATGTGTTAATTTCTAGAAAACAGACAAAAGTCTATTTAATTTAAACTCCAGGCTTGGTGGATAACTTCTCCGCGAGAACAGAGGAAGGAACAAGAACACAACAGGAAGCTTCTGGGGGCCCAAAGGTTGTTTGTTTATCTTTGAACTTTGTGCCAAAACAACAAAACACAATTATCCTAATTTTTGCATGCAATTTCCAGCATTGTAAATCCTTTATGTAAGAATACATCAAACCCCTTCTGCCTGCCAATCCCCTCTGTTGCTAAGGAACAGGCAGGCAGAAACCCTGAGCTGGGAGACTTGAAAGTCCTCATTAAAAGGCTTTGTGCATCGCTATCAGTGAAATGCTAATTCGGTAAGGCTGATTGATACCCCCGTGTTATCAAGTTCCAGCGATGAGGAAGCCGCTCTGGCTCACCTTCAGTCGCTGTTGTTCGCAGCAAAAAAAGGTTTCTCACTTAAGCAACTGGAAACATTTTAATCCTAAAAAGCAAGCAAAGTTTCCATGTTCTGCATACCTCATTTCTGCCCAGCGCGCACAAGGCTTGGGAAATTATTTACATACATTTTAAATTCACTTAGCAACCCAGACTGCACCGCTTAATTAAAATGTTTTCAGTCATATAATCACAGGACATCTTTTTGAGCATCCTACCAGGCTGATGGGCGCTGACTCGGAAGGAAAGCTGCTGATGCGGACAGAAACTTTCCGCCAAGCCCATGTCTCCTTCCTCCAGGGCTCCCAGTCTCAACATCAGTGTAACATTAATGTTGTTCAGCCATTATTAAGTTTTACTCCAACCTCACACCTCTCTCGTAGCTCCTGGAACGGGGCTCTGCATGCACAGACATTATTGCCTTGTTCCAGGAAACAATATTTTGGCCTCTTTGTTAAACTTCGGCCTTCGTTTTAAACCTGGACCACAGACTTGTATTGCTGTACTTTTAAAGTAAAAATATACATGTAGTCAAGGAACCGCTATTTCAAATCAATGACTTCGCAGAGCAGACAAGGGAGGTGCAGGGCCAGGCTCTCCATGCACACCCAAGGAAGAGACAGTTTTCCCCAAGTGCTCATATAAGGGACTTTTTTTTCCAGTATAAAAATGAAGGAGCTGCAGCAAGTGGTTTCCAAGCCCAAATACTCCAGCAAGTCAGGATTTATCAGATTTCACATCCTTTTCCACCTCCTTTCAAGACAGGGAGGGACTGTCACCCTACACCCCCCCAAGAGTGACAGCAGCAAATCTTCACCAGACCGTGCGTGATTGGTCATCCTCTTATTAATTTGTAAAGCTAAATTAGGAAGAGAACACTTTGCAGTTTAATCAAAGCTACAACACCACGATTAATGCACTGAAAGGTTGGAAAGGATTGACCCAGAAATGAATTCCCAACAGAGCGGTCATGGCTTTGCACCAAAACTAAAGAGAGGGACATGGCAGAGGGAAGAAACAAGCACATTCGAAAGAGCTCAGAGTCACTTTCACACTGATGAGGTAAAGGATTTCACAGCAATGTAGCCAAACAACCCATATTTCAGCATCATGCCCTAAGCAGAGGAGTCATTGTTTGATCTAGGTGTTAAATGAGGCCATCATTTGACCCAGCTCTCGGTGAAAGCAGAACATTACAGAGCAATTGGTCCAGGATTTGCGCGAGCAGTTCAGTTCCACCAGCCAACCTCACCCCTGCGTCCCCTCTTCAGGCAGCACAAGCCCTGTCCTGCCAGGTTAGAGGTCGGCATCAGCTTTGTCAGGGACTTATCCCTTATTTACGGAGCAGCAAAGCCATGACCAAGCCACCTTCCTTACCTGCCAAGATGTACAGTGAGTTTTCACGCTGGTTTCCATCACAGCGATGCTGTCCATGTTCTCACCACACTTGTCGCAGGAGCTCATGGCCACCTGCAGCACGTGCATGTGCTCTATAAGGTTGAGTAGGGTTTTGATTTCTAATGAGGCTTCTGCTTGGGCTTTTGGTGATGGGGAATCAAACTAGAAGCTGACCATGTTGGAACTGGTCCTTAGATCAGCCCAGATCACTTTATCTCATCTTCTTCTGGGGGGCATTTAAGGTGGGATTGAGTTGGGAAGGGGGATTGTCTACTGCAAACGTCAGTCTGAGAACCGATGTGGTGCCGCCATACCCCAGGGGATGATGAAGACCCACTTGGCAAGGGGAGGAGGACAAGTGCCCCTGTGGCAAAGCTGCTGGAACACACTTCTCCTGCCTCTCAGCATCACCCAGGGCGTCTTCTCCATCCCACTGTGAGCGCTTTTCACTGCTTTGCCTCCAGCTAATGCAGGCAATTCACGGTTCCCACTGGAGCCCGGGTAATCAGAGTTGTGTCAGGCTGCAGGGACGTTCAGATGACGCCCAAACCTCCTGCCCACCCACAACCTCCCCCCAGCCAAAATCCCGCGGCAGCACCCAGGAGGGCCGCGTCACCCCCAGCCCAAAGGGGAGGGGAAGGAGCCCTGGCACCGCGCTGCCTGCCGCCACGCCGCTCCAAATTGTTAAGGTTTATTAATATTGCTATTTACCCTGGGTTTTTCCAACATCAGTTCATGCAAAAAGATTAATATTTACCTTGGTGTAAAACCCAGAAAGCTGTTTACACAGCCCTTAATGCACAGCAATAGTTCAGCTGGGAACTCTGATCTCGGGCGCTGTGCATATATATCTGGGCTGTTCTCCATACACCCGGCGACAGTAGTTTGAGAGGAACAATAAAAAAAAAATATCAGAGGCAAATATTACCGGCCAACGGCTCGCCGGAGTCGTCTGCCGGAGCTGCAAGTGCCACAGAGCAAATCGCTCATTAGCGACACGCACAAAAGGAGGGTTTATTTGAGGCAATTAAATAACAACAGCAGTTGTGCAGCTCAGGGCCTCAAAAAACATTTAATTAAATGTTTTTATGTATAAGGAAAAATCAGGTCAAGCAAATACAGGCACAATTCAGAACCGTTAGCAGATTTTTGAAGTTTCTCAGCGACCCGCTTTTTCCCAGCTCCAACTTGTTGAACAGTTCTTGAGGCTTTTGGCTGTGGGGAGAGAACAAGAGAGAAATAGGGAGCTGGATTCATTTTTTTCCCCTTAAACTAATATGTAATTTTGAAATCACTCTGTTTGCAGCAGAAGAGTTAGAAAACAGCAGGAATTTGTCAGCTTTGTGAATTTTTACGGACCCCCAGGACACAGACACAGCAAGAAACCTATCCAGAGAGCCTGCGCAGGGCAGATGCCTCGCAGCCATCACCCCAATATCTTCCAGTTGGGGAAATTTCTTCCCTGAGGACGCAGATCCTGTCAAATCCCTCAACCTGCTCTTGGGCCAAGCTGCACCTTTCAGAGAGCCAGTATACATCCCATTTTAAGCCTCCAGGTAACGATGCATTTACCACTTCCCTTATGAAGTGATCCATATGATTAATTACTCCCACTTTTTAAACCGCTGCCTCCTACCGCCAGGTTCAATTTATCTAACTTCAGCTTCCACCTGCTGGAATGTGCCACGTCCCTCCTGTCTAAATG
Source organism: Phoenicopterus ruber ruber (assembly GCA_009819775.1). Classification (NCBI taxonomy): domain Eukaryota; kingdom Metazoa; phylum Chordata; class Aves; order Phoenicopteriformes; family Phoenicopteridae; genus Phoenicopterus; species Phoenicopterus ruber. Next base: position 2,944,439 of record CM020219.1, read on the forward strand.
AAGGAGTAACATCATTAGACACGAAGTTACATTAAAATACCATCAAGTGAATAACCTCACTGATGAAGCCGTTGCATTTTGCCGTGCTGTTTCCCTCTGCGGCGGCACCGAGAAGCCCTTGCACGCAGCAAGGAAACTGGAGCACTCCTGCAGGGTGCAAGGAGGTTCGTGAATCAGAGAATCATAGAATCGTTTAGGTTGGAAGAGACGTCCAAGATCATCGAGTCCAACCGTTAACCCAGCACTGCCAAGAAGATGCACCCCAAAACGCTGTGACCTCGGAAGCTGCACCGTGTGGCTCTGGCTCGAGGTGGATTATCGGGACGCGACGTCGCATTAACCTTGCGGTGCGGTTTCAGGACCAGCCTCCTGCATGACACATCTCTGTATGTTCTCATTTTTCCCTCTTGACCTATTTCTCTGGATAAAGCATCCAGGACTCGCTAATGCCTGAGCTGCGGCGTGGCCTTCGGTCTGGTCTTGCTGGTCTGATTACTGGGGACTCGCTCAGGCACACGGAAATATATATATATATATATATGAAATACAGTGAGTATAGTATACTTTTCCAAACCAGCACAATTTAGTCTAACAAAAATACACTGATTGGTCCAAACTTCCACAGAAAATAAAAGTCACACTCACTAAACTATGACCATCAAGGGGCTGCCTTCTAAATGCTGAAGCCCAGCCAGCTGAGACTCCCTGCAGCAACCTGCCCTCAATGCCTCAGTTGAAAAAAATTCATATAACCAAGTCTAAAATGTGAATGTTATAAGGAGATGAACGTATCTATTAACCAGTTCAAAAACCCAGGAGATAAATGTCTGCCTGTCTCCTAAATACAGTGACCCTGAATCAAATCCAGACTAAAACTGGCTGATGCACAGGGTCCCCAAGGGACCATACCCTCTCCCGTACCCCAAACCGAGCAAGTTCAGCTCTCACCGTTACCAGGCACATTTCTTCCCACTATATCCTAGGAAAAAAAAAAATAGCCCTGTAATCATAAGCAGACTCAAACATCAGACCTGAATTCCCTTTGCATTTCCCTCCCTATGTCAGCTCAACCTAGGGATTAAGAAACCCACTTTGGAAAGAAATACAGCAGTACCGAAAAAGCTGAATAGTTTCACAAAACGGGTATGGGGGGATTAAATATTCTGACCCTAATCCTTGCCTCGTACCTCTTTTCTTCAGGAGCGGGGACCGATCCTAGATTGCACCACCAAGCTGGACCTCTCACAGCAGCCCTCAAGGTCCTCCCAACCTCCCCCATAAATGCAGCTCCTTGGAGCCCTCCCGGTGTTTTCCAAGCAGCCAGAGAAGTTTGCACAGGTTAATGTCACAGGAGGATAATTCTTCGCCTTGTGTGAATATCTGGCTTCAAAACCAAACCGTATAGAACATAGCCCCCAAAAGTGGAAATGGTGATTTTAAATCCAGGTACTCTACAACTATGAGACGCACGGGGATGAAGTTATTTTACAACACTGGCTGAATAAAAGCTTGATAAGGGGCTCGGCTATTTCTCAAGCCTGCCTGACATTCTTTGTGGAGGAGAAATTATGGCAACGACCACCACAAGCTGTTCATGATGCATTTGATACAGAGTTAAATACCAAATTAATATTTTCCCCCTTTTCAGACAATGTAGCCTGCCATAGTCAGTCTTGCTTCAACTATAAAGGCGGCTCAGGCATTCATTTTCTTCCAATGCAATATATATTTCAGTTTTCCTACTTGAATAGTTAAGTATCTCAATAGTAAAACTCAAGGAATTTATGGTTTATTTTAAAAGCCCGTGTAGAATAAGGCAAGAGTCCAGAGCCACAAAGCTTTATTTAGCTAGCTATAGCTTTACTTCCTAGCCATTAAGAAGTCATTCATTATACTCAGCATTATTCTAACGCATAGATTTTTCACTAACCTATTTGCAAAATCACTCTGGAGCCCGAATTTCAAGATGAATTCAAGCAACGAGAAAAGGATGCTCCTGCAGCAGTCAGCTGGCGTACCTGAGAAAGGCCTTAAGGTCATGTCCCGTTTCCTAAACCCCCTGTTTTTCACCCAGCCATCAGAAGTTATGATTTAAGAAGCCGTTTAGCAAATTCTCCATGCTGGAGAATTTACCTAAAAACCCATTTCCCAGCTGGGGGATGCCTCACTTGTGGGGCAGGTTGCAGGAGGAGCACTGTCTGGGTGTGCTGTGGGTCACCGCTGCCTGCAGCGAGACCTGGGTGCTCGCTGTTGGTTTTATTCTTGGAAAAGTGATATAAAATGTAGTGTAACCAGAGGTGGCCGGTCTCCAAAGAGGCATTAGCGGCTTCCTAAAGCTTACAACTCCACCTTGGTGCAGCAGGTTCTGCAGAGGTTACTGCCAACGTGCAGAAAAGTGTGGTTACTTCGCAACTGCAAGTATTTTTCATCTTCAGCGCTATTTATCAGTGTCATGTTCTTAATTCTCGTGGCATAAATATTCCCAGTTTATTAATGGGAAGCTGACACGGTGCAGGTGTGAATATGCTCTGCTCGAAGCAGCGAGTCTGTAAGAACACCGGCACCAGCCCCTGGCTGCATCGGCTCTTGGGGGGACCAACATTTCCTTTGCTCATAAATGAGAAAGCAGAGTCATCGGAGAACGCAGAAACAGAAGAAATTGGGGGTGGGGGGATCAGCCTTGTGTCTCAGGTTTTCATTTTCAGCGTGAATATTTTGCTCAGCTTTTTGGTTAATTGAAAGTTTTGTCCACTTTTCGTCCAAAATTTGGTTACGTCTGTTTTCAAACCGATACGTCAGAAATTCCCCCCCCAGCTCTCACTAAAAGGCTTTGCTCCAACGTTAACAGCATCAGTAGCCGACACCTATCAGCGGTCAGGCCTCCTGCACTGCTATTGGAGTGGCTCCTATGAAAAAACCCAGCCTGTACTGATTTACAAGCGCTCCCCATCTTTTCTAAATCCTCTCTCCGCTGTACGGGTAAGACCATGTCGCCAAAAGAGACGTCACCCCACGGAGGCCAGAGACACGCGGGGGGACGAGCAGTGGGGCTCCCCACTAACAACGTCAGAATACAGCTACAGCGGCATTAACAGGGCTGCAAAGGGACACCGTATGGAGCCTTAATCACTGCACCATGAGTCAGACCACTATCTTTAATCTGAGTTTAAGTGTCTATAAATCGATATATCCCTTAGTGAACACGCCAAGTGAGTGACCACCCAAACGCAGCCCTGAGCGTACGGTTGTCTTACGGTTAGGTTCAGCAGGAGCAGAGAAGAAAGGTAAATCATATCATGCAAGGTGAGTATTCATCACATTAAATTTAGCAATAAAGAAAGAACTCAATAATATTCTCACAGGCTGGCTTTCAAGTTGACTAGTTAATGGATTATTAGATATTTTTTATAGGCAGTGGAAGATCTGCCAAAAGCACGTGGATTGTTAGAGCTATACAAGACAAATGCTTAGCATCAGTTAAACCTTCAAATAAATTATGCGAGCCTTTGGGTAATATACAATTAAACATGATAGCATAAAAAACATTGCTTCATCTGATAATAGCCGTAAGTTCCTAATATTTAAAAGCACCTATCACATGCTGGGCGATGTCTTTCCTGTTCGCAGATTCCCAACTGCACATTTCCACCTTAAAGCTCCTGCGCCGGGCCCCAAAAACTGCAGACGCGTACCCAGAGCGAAGCCCTACCAGCCCAGCTGAACTAATGCATTTGTCTCCTGAAATTTGGCATGAAAATGGATCATTGAAGTAAGAGGGAGAGACAGGAAAATTACAGGTTTTCAATGACACTTTTCACAATGGCTTTCTAATCCACCGTGCAGTCTTTTCAGCCTGAACGCCGTAAAGTCCATTTAGCTGGAATGGGAGCATTAAATCCTTAATTTTACAGGGAAGCTGCGATCGGATCAAAATATCATGTTTGAACAGAACTTTTAAATTATGTACTTGAACCGGTCGATTTGTTTAATAAAGGTCGCTCAGCACCGAGAACGCAGGTTTGGAGATTTGACGACGGTGAATTACTGTCAGCGGTGCAGAGCGGGCTGCTGCCGAGCGTCCCACAAGCCACCGGCTGCAGGAAACTCACGCTTATTAAAATGGCTGAAGCGACACATTAATTACCTGGGCAAATTTGAACTGGCAAGCAAGCGTGCTGTGGCTGGCGCTGGTCCCCACGCCTTGCCTGCGCAGTCAAGCAGCGCCCAGCCCCGGCAGCCCCACACCGACACACCATGCAAGACCACCTTCCCCAGCTCCTGCAGGCTCCAAAGCAAACACGCAACAATTATTATCCCATTTCAACCTGGTTTTATCCCATATTTTTGCATCCCAGCGTCGAGGTGTCCAGACCTACACGGTTCATGAGTGATGCACCTGCACTTAGTTTCCGTGTGTCCCAAAGGGGAATGAACCGGATAGTCCCGATAGCGCAGAATTTCAGGGAAAACGTGGTCTTGTTTTTCCTCCTTTGCTCTTCTCCTCTTTCATATACTTCGCACCTCCTAACAGGACCACATGAGCGACGCATTCAGTACCGTACCCAAAAGACCAAATTACCAGCTATGCAAAAAGAGCAGCAAGTTACCAACCAGTAGGCGGAAAATTATTCATCAAAAGTAGCTGGCAGTTGCTTTCAAATAGCAAATGAGCACACACAAATTATCAAACCTATGAGGCAGCTATTTCCAAATAACAGAGGAGCATGCAGAAGTTTGCTAATTAGAGAGGACCCTGGGAAACCATTGCAATAAGTCATTCAAATCCATACAAATACACAAAAAGGTTGCTCACCATGCTGTTAAATGTGTGTATTATGGTGGCGTATGCAGGCAGTAACCAGCAGTGGAGTCCACGCGTACTACAATGTTCCAACATCGCCACCACACTACAAGTCATTTTAAGACTTTGCACAATTTCAAGCTTATTCCAAGGGTGCAGAGCCCCTGCTTTCGTGCTTGTGAGTCAGACTCATCTGGTGCTGTGTGATTTACTGAGCTCAGCCCCCAACACACCGATTCAAGATCTCAGCCCGCAGTGGCAGCGCACGTGGCATCGTGGTTTGTGTTCAGGAATGCAAGCGTGAAGCAAAGGAGGGTTGCAAAGCTCAGGTATCTGCATCTGGTTTTGGACAGGATTCACGTCCAGCCGTCTCAGTCCAAAGTACTAGGTCCTCAGCTGCCAAAGACGTTGCTTAAAAATTGCTTAGTACAAACACTGCAAGGCAGAAAGAAAGAAAACCCTTTTGGGGGGACAACTTTAACGAATATACTGAAGATTAATCCAACCTTTTCTAAGAGAGAAGGGAAATGGATTCCCTGGACCTAAAGATTCAGCTTTTCTCCCAAGCACCCAGGCAAAGCTTTATTTAAGCAATAAAACATGGCAAGCGTTTGTGCCTTTAGCACTTCATCCGTCACTCATGGGAGAGCAGGGGAACCTCTTCCCTGGAAAGCCCAGCCCTGAACTTGCTCCAGAAACCAGCACTGGATGAGCAACATCCCCCCCTTAGAAGGTTTCATCTCCAGGCAGTGGGAATGCATCAGCCACTGAGAGCTAATGCAGAAGCCATTTAGGAAGTACAGATTATGAACATGCAAAAACAAATGGTCTCTCTGTAGGACATCTCTCTTGCTCCAACATAAAACCTGGGCTGCCCTTCCTGCTGCAGCCACAGACAAGCGATGTGAGCTGCAGGACACGCCAACAAGGCCAGGCGATGGCAATGGGGTGACCACAAGCCACAGGTGGGCTGGCACTACAACAGTGCACTCTGTGGTCCTACCCTGCTCCTGGGGAGAACTAAAACCAGACTAGATGTAAGGAATAAATTTTTTACGATGAAGGTGGTGAGGCCCTGGCACAGGTCGCCCAGAGAGGTGGGAGATGCCCCATCCCTGGAAACATTCCAGGTCAGGCTGGACGGGGCTCTGGGCAACCTGATCTAGTTGAAGATGTCCCTGCCCATGGCAGGGGGTTGGACTAGATGACCTTGAAAGGTCCCTTCCAACCCAAACCGTTCTGTGATTCTATGATTCTACTCCAGCTTGTCTGGACTTTAACAGAGAGCTGCTGTCGTTGTGTTTATTTGTTTGCATGCTTTTAGGGGAGAACAACGTAGATTAGAGACATGAAAAGGAGGTGACTGGAGAGATTAAACAGTAGGAAACCACTTTCCTATCCTCCCAAACCTTCCAAAGCACAGCCCGTGAGGCCTCTCTTCAGCTGACATTCAGATGAGTCTGACGCACGTGAAGGTTTAACAAGCAGCATCCACTGCACACGAATCCCAAGTGCCAGGACGCAGGGCAGCTATTCCTGCCCAACAACACGCGAGCAAGAGCACCTTGATGGCAGAAAACTGGGAGCAAAAACCCAAGTGGGATTTAACAAAGGCCAGTATGGATGCCGCATGCGTAGAAACGCTGCTTTGCCACCATGCCATGTCAACAAAATTAATTGGTGCGCTCCTGGAAGCTGTCACTCCTCGGAGCAGCACCGAGGTGTCTGGTCTCAAAAGGGAACGCTGAGTCAGGGACCGGCAGCTCTTCTCTTCCAGGTCAATGGTTCCTCACTGGTGCTTGTTCTACGGGCACAGCTCCCCTCGGGGCACCCCGGACATGGCAGCTGGTTGGACACCTTTCCAGTTCACTTCTGTGGTACGTAGCTGGGGCTGCTGTGAGCGAGCACGGTAGGTGCCTCCGGAGCTGGAGTTTACAGGGAACAGGGACCCCCAGTCCTTGGTGAGGACTTGGACTTGGGGGTTGGACGAGATGACCTTTAAAAGATCCCTTCCAACCCAAACTAGTCTATGATTCTATGACTAATGTTCAGGACTGTAGATCATGGGACCTTGGGTACTGGAGCTCTCCTAATCAAGGGCAGTGATGGAGTTCGAGGGCAAGACACACCAGCACGAAGCTGCCCTCCGTTCTACCAAGTGGAGAAAAATTACCCTACTTCTGCTGCGTCAGAGACCAGCACCTCTAAATTACCCTGTAATAGAGGAACGATTAGCTAAACCAACATAGGCAGCAGGAGGCTTGTCACATCCCAAACGTGACTCCAAAAGCTAATGAAATGATTGTAAAGGAAAAATTATTCCATTATTTTAAAACTACAGCTGCGTGACCCTATATATAAAGAACCTGTATATGAAGAGCCTCAAGCAAATCAATAATGCAAGAATTCGACTACTAAAAAAGCAAAGAAAACTAATATAAAGACGTTGAAGCATAGACCCTGGGACCACTCTCAGAGGGCTACGAAGTGGTAAAGAGCTCCTCCAGCCCCATTTTTGATCTTCCTTCCCTGCCCATCAGCCAGAGAACGGGGCGCAGCCATCCAAGAAAACGATGTACCCACGTGAAAAACAAGGGCCTGTCTACACAAAGAAGTCATCCCAAAACAGCGAGGATATGAATCTAAAGCACAACGTTTTTGCAGCTGATTTTGCCAAGTAACAGGCTAAGGTCTCACCGCCAGCCCCTTCGGCCGGCTCGGCACACGGATGTGTGATGTGTTACCTGGGATTAGTCGTTGCAAGCGGCGTACGAGCTCTTGCTCTTAGAAGCGTGCTCAGATATAGTACATTACCCAAGACTGATTGAAGACAATTCCCTGTCCTGAGTGTGTTGATGGCCTAATATGTCACACAAGCTCTCCTTTCGAGCAGCCTCGCGGACATCCCCTTATCCAAGCTGACACGTCCATAATGGCACTGTTCTGCTAGAAAAGTCATCCGAGGAAGGAGATTTAGGCTGGGGTGTTTTACAGCCGGCAGAACATGAAGCCGTTGCTCAGTCACGCCAGGCGTGATGAGCTATCGCCTCTCCCTGCCTCCTCTGCCCCTGCTCACGCTGGCAAGAGCCACAAAACTGAAGGGGATAAATGAGAAACAGTAAATGTTTGTGAAACCCGTTTGCAGCCAGAAGCACAGCAGGGAAATGATGGCGTAGCCGTGTTGATCCGCTGCCTCCTGCCACGTCCTGAAAGTTTTTCTGAACCAGTCAGACACCCATCAGGATCCATCCATGAGCTTTTCTTGGGATAGGGCGATGGGTCAGAGACCTCTCTTCTTTCTGCCAAGGGCACAATGTATTTCACTGTGTTCTGCGCCCCATACTGTATTTTATGTACTTCTACAACACTGTCTCATCAATCCAGCTCAGGAGGTTCCTTCCTCTACAGTTATGGCAATTTAGCTGCTATGGCTGTGATTTTACTCCAAATCCTTGAGTTTAGCCGTTTAAAAGAAGGACTACTTTTTAAGTGTTTATTATTATTGAATAACTGCAAAGCTCTGCTTAGCGCATGGCCATGGAAAGGTTGAACAGTCCCAGGGGAGGAGGTAGGAACTTCTAGCTGGGGGGCTGACGGGATCCAGACCCCGCAGTGCCTGCACTCACTAACATCACAGACCGACAGACGGACTGCTTTCCAGCGTGTATCCCGGCAGACAGACTGCTTTCCAGCGTGTATCCCAGCAGACAGACTGCTTTCCAGCGTGTATCCCAGCGAGTCACCAAGGAGAAAGCCTAAGGGAGAAGCTGAGATGGAGGTCAAACAGGAAGCTCAAAGAGATGAGGAGATTATTTGATTCATCCATAAATCCTTATCCATCCCCAGGGAGAAAATGCCGTGTTGCCAAATAATATCAGCTCCTTTGTGCGAAGGTATTTTTTTCACTGTTTTGGGATACAGTTGTTAAGCTGACAAAAATATCCTCTTAAATATAACATTGGGATACTTTTCCAGAAATATTGCTCAGCAAAGAGAGCAGCAGGGGAGAGCAGGACCCACAGGCAGCCACCCCTGATGCCCAGCCCCTGTATTTCCCTTTTTCCGTCCCTGCACCCTCAAGTTTGGGCAGTGGAGAAAGGATTAAGGATCAGCAATTTGCTCCTTGATGCTATTTTCCTCACTCAGTCTGTGCTCCCTCTGTGAGACATCTGTCTAACCTTTCCTTAAAAATCTCCCACTATGGAGATTCCTCTCCTGCCTTGGGCAATGTGTCCTGGTGCTGAACCTCACTAAAGTAACTCAAAGTAATTCTAGAGTAACTCAAAACTGCACCCCTATTTAAGCTTACTCTTTCTTATTCCATCTACAGCGGATGCAGAGGATGGACCATTCCCTCCCCATCTGCATCTACCTCGCATCTTGGGTACATTGATGTCCCTTCAGCCTTTGCTTCTTTGGGGTAAATCATCCCAGGTCTTTCAGAACCTCTGTTTTTTACACATTGATCATATTAATCTCCCCCTTCCTCACTACATCCCTTTGGCCCATGACTCTCCTGAACCCCAAACTGGGTAAGAGACTTCAGCCAAAGTCCCAGAGCTGAGCAGCGTGGGAGGACGCGACTGCACACCTTGCAGGGGAGACTCCTGCTTACACACCCCAGGACACGGTTTGCCTTTTTCAGACTTCCAGTTAATATGCTCGCCGTCTTTGACAGCGAAATACGACTAATGAATCCAAGGACGTACTTTGAGTCACTCTCCACCCACCTCATAACTAGTTTCGCCCCGTCGTCTACTCTGCCTCTGCATAAAAGTGTCAATCCAGACCTGATGGAAACTCCAACCATAAGTGTCCTCATTCGTGTAACATCTCAGTGCTTAAAGGACAAGTTTAAAATGTTGCTGGGCTTCTCAAACGACCCCTGGGAAATAAGCAGAGATCCAGCTCAGCTTTAAGAACTGCCCAGAAGCACTAAAGCAGCAGCAGCGAGCTGGGTGAGGGTCAATTCACTCTACAGGAAGGCATGCCACGGAGGGGACACCGAGCGACAGAGCCCGTGGGGACCGCAGCAGCCCCAGGGCTGAGCACTGCTCCCATCCAGCCTCAAGCGGTTCAGGGTGTTTTACATCTCCTCTACAAGCAGCCCTTGACCCAGGGTCGTGGGAGGCTGCTTCAGTATTTCCGAATCTCACACCACCTTTGTCTGATATCTCCAGTGTAAGACGTAGAAGGAAAAGGCTGCCCTGCTACCCTCGTCAATCTAGTTTTCTTTCAGCGTAAATAGGATCTGTTCTTATTTAAAATTACTTGTTCTTATTTAAAACTACTTTGACCTAAAATGTTTATTTTCTCTCTGTGTGCTGCAGCCAAAAGCATTAAAAACACAATTTCCACTTTTATTACATTACGTCCCCTCATGATTCCCACAGAGAAGGGAAATACCCTGGATTAGCACTTTTCCAACTGTTTGTGTTTCTCTAGGAGGAAAGGGCTTGTACAAAGCCATGAAACCTCCTTGGCAGTAGGATGGGGAGGTCACGCTTGAGTGCATTTGAACCTTCTTTTGAGACCACAAAAGAAGGAAAATTGCAGAAGTGAAGGACTATTCTTGGGAATTGTCTCCATCTATCCCTCAAGTACTCCTGTCCTGTGCAGGTGTCCTGGCTGATGCCAGCTGCAGAGATGAGAAATCAAGAAAAAGATGCTCAGGTTATGAAACCGTGGTGCTGTTGAAGATGAAATAAACAAACAGCTCTAAGTTTCCCCAGGAGTCAATTGAAACCTCCATGTCCTACTGAGCACAGAGGCCACTTCTCTCCTGGGAGGGCTGAGGGTGTTCACTGTGCTCCCCCAACCCAAACAGCACCCACCATGGGCTGAGCCAGGCGAGCTGGAGGGGCAATGCAAGAGAAGAGGAGCCCAGGGTTAGGCAATGATTTGTCCTTGCCTCACTTTCTCCTCTGCTCTTCTCCACGTCAGTTTTACCCATCTGCTCTCTTCTGCCCATGACGTGGTCTCGCAGCACAGAGAACAAATTTAGTGCCACAACAGAAAATGTTATTTATTAATTTCCACCAGGCACCGCATCTGTGCTTCTTTCTCGTTGAGTTACTTATTTTTAGTGTGCTTCTGTTTCTCTTACAGGGCAGGTAGATAATTCTTATCTGTCTCCCTAGAATTGCAGCAAATGCTCATTAATCAATACAACGCTGGGCAGAAATTTCCTGATGAAATCCTGGTTTAGTTGACATCTGGGCTTCTGAAGGACTGCGAGACAAACCTCACTGCTTCCTTGGCCACCAGATGCCACACGCTTTGAAAATGAAAAGCTCCTTTTTAGATGGGGCCATTTCAACAATGGGAGCTGGCAAGCTGTGACGCCAGGCCCAGACACACTGCTTTAGACCACATCTCGATGCCTTCGTAGGAAGCGAAGCATGGCTTAGGCATTTAGCGGTTTTAAGCCAAAGAATTGCCCAGCACTGCTAGAAAATACCAGATGGGGTAGGTTTGTACTTGAGAGCTGTTTGATGATACTGACAGTACACATGGGAGTCCTGTATTACTTTTATAAGCACGGGATGCCTGGAAGAGTTGTGCATGTGTGTCACACATTAAGCTGGAGATTTTGGGGCTGCTGCAGTAAAAGGGCAGAGAAGCTGAAGCCCCTACAGCAGTCACAAGTTTGCTGTCTCTCCTTTTCCCTCCTTGCTCCCACGCTGGTGCTGGCTCTCGCTGTTCGTCCTCCCGACACGCAGGCTGGTCCCTGGTTCACATCCAGGACCTTCGCCGATGCTCCTGCCCAGGGCTCGGTCTGGTGCACACACCTGCCAGGCTCCTTCTTCCAAAACACCCCTGGGATATCCCAGGGCCACTATAGCTTCAACACACCGAGTCCGGCTGGGTTTATGGCCAGAAAGCCAAAGCCGTTGGCGTAGGCAGTGTTTTCACCCCAGTCCATATTATACAAAAAGACAAGAGAGCAAGAGATCTTTTCCGCATCCATTTTGCGGGCGCCTCTGCTCACCTGTGCAAGCTCACGCAAGAAGCCTGTGACAACCGAGAACCATACTCAGCCCTGATAGCTAGCGCCTGCTTTTACCAGATGATCCGCCCTCTCCAGAGGAAAGCTTGCAATAAGCACAGATTTCTTTCAGAACTCAAGACCTTTTGCCTCAGTCATTTAACAAACTGGCAGCTAAATGCAGTCACACCCGTTGGGATGTAAGTGGTTTGCTGTTGTTCCAGCTTATTTTCAGCAAACAAATAAAGTGCACTTCATTATAGCCAAAAATAAAAGTGAAGCTGGGTTAGAAAAGCAACCAAATGTTTGCTTGATTTTCTTTAAAGAACAGTCATCATGGCCAAGCAGTAATTTCTTAGCAGCTAATGATTCCTATAGTTTGCCTGTCTCCTTTCTGGTGGAGACAGGACTTAACTCACAGCAGAGTGAAGTCCAATTGCCACTTCTAAAACTGCTATTAAAAAGGGATATATATTCCAGCACAGTGTCAGCCAGTTAGTTAAGTTGTGCTGCATTTTGTATGAGCAGAAGACAGTTTCGTAGTGCTTCTTATTCAAAAGTACCACAGGCAGAGCTCAGATATTTGGACTCAACTTGAGAGAGACTCAAGTGACATCTATAGAGGGGGTAAATCATTTGCAAATAAGGCAGGAAAGCAGCAAGTTCTAGGGAAAAGAGTTAGGAATCAGTAACAGAAGCCAACAGGCTCATAGATTTGAGGAGTTTTTTGAGGATTTGATTATTTTACGATAATAAGGGGTAGGGCAGGACGTAGGGAAGAGAGGGAAGAGTCGGGAAGAGAAACCACGTCTGTGGAGGGAAGAAAGCGCCAGTGCAGGACCCTGAGGCATCTCAGCCGGGGCAGAGATGAAACTCCCAGAAACCTCATCCCCAGCTGGACACTTACAGAGCTGCTGGTTTGTGACGGCGGAGGCACGAGCACAGACTTGGAGCACAGAGAGCAACGGAGCTCAAAGTCGAGATGAGCCTGTGAACTCACCCGTGTAACATAAACGAGTCCGAGTTCAAGGCAGACGCATCAGTTCCCAGCAAGAGCAGCAGGAACCAGAGTTTTATGCAGTTTGCTCTTTTGACACAATCATACGATGATTCATTTAGTGTGCATTACCTAACACAGATTGCTGCAAAGCCTCGATTCATTGATCTAGACAAAAGAAATGGAAGAGCTGAGCCATAGGAAGAGATGCGCAGTTATTCGTCCTCTGCAGAGCAATGACATGCGAGGACCCATTAGATTTGGATGTAGAAAATAGAAGCGATGGGAAGAAGAGGGTGAAGAGAGAGCTTCAAGAAACACACGAATTGGAAGCCCTAGCAAAATATAGGTCATTGTTAGGGCACGTAAACAATCAGTCTGGAGAAGCAGGTATAAATCAATGTTGTGCCACTGATTTCAACAGAGACGCAGCAGCTCTGGACAGCTGATGGCTGACTGAGGAGAGTACGGAGATCCTGCACCTTCCAGACGTCTTCTTTAGTTAACAAAAGAGAAAAAGCAGAGAAGAAATGAAAATGCTTTGCCTGCTTCCCAAATTCAGCTCCGAGCTTGAATCCTGTCAACAGCAAATCTTCACTGGGGGAAGTCTTCAAGATCAGAGCGAGAGAAGAGAGGGTGATCCAGAGGAGCAGAGGAGAACAGTCAGTGCCTGAGGCTGGACCTCTGAAATGCCACCATCCAGACCTCATGCAAGAAAAACAGTGGAGGTGGAAAGATGTCATAAAGTGCCAGATATTCCTCATTCTGCAGGAGAGGGGCTGTACCCACCTTGGCTCTGCAGAAGGTGTGGTTTGGGGGTGATACGCAGACTCCATCTTCACACCCTCTTGTATTTCTAAAAAAGTGTTCTCCTGATGCAACCTTTACAATTACAGGCACAATGGAAATTTCACAAAGAATCGTAGAAACATTTAGGTTGGAAAAGACCTTTAACATAGACCATCCCAAGGGCTGCATAAACCTTAAGCCTTTAACAAAGGTAGGAAGGAAGGATATCTGGTGCCGAGACCACCTAGACTCCCCCGTCGAAGGGCCTGGCAGCTTTCTCCTGCTTTCCCTCAAGACACATATAGCTGTCAGGACCACGACCTTCTCAACAGACTGGCGATTCCTAAAGACTGCGGCGTGAGCGGCAAAGCTGAAGACATGATGGATAAGCCATGTCACAGATTTTAAAGTATCCTTCATTTTTATTGGAGGACAGGGGTCAGATCAATACGCCTCCGTAGCACGCTCTCCGACTGATTTCAAAGGGTTTCAGATGAGACTTACAACAGACAACTGTAAAAGAACAAGCTAAACGCGCTTGGAGTACCAGGTTACTTACCCACACACCCATGGAAGCCAAGTACCAAAATAAGGTGTCACAGTGATGGAGCGCGTGCAAGACAGAGTTTCCATTCACCACGCAGAACGCCCTTCAGAAAATCACTAATACTCCTATGATCACTGAAGTTAAGTACTTCTGTTCATCTTGGCCTTCCTTCCGTGTTAGGACATAACTATGAAAAACAACCTGAGCAAACCGGCTAATAATTGTACCATCACAGGGTATCGATTCTTCACATCCACAGGAGAAACTGCAGTAGCTCTCTGAAGGAGGTACCGCTTCGGTCTTAGGGCAGGAGCTAGCTGGGGTTTCCACAGCCTTCTCCATGCTCTCGGGAAATTATACAGCAGAAGCTAGTAAAACATTGTTGTAAGGTAATAACAGGGTCTTCTCCCCACCCCAGAACTGTCTTGTTCCACTCAATAAAGAGAAAAGTGCAGAAAAGATAAGGACAAATCAGCAGCTGTCAGATGTTCCTGAGGCACCGTAATTATGAAAATATTATTTCATGTTTTGCAATAGTATTTTCCACGAGAGAGACACTTGCTCAGAGCTTTAAAATTTCATCATATTACAAGAATTTGCGATTGTGATGCACTCCAGGAGATAGATGAATAAATAAGACTCTCCATAACTTTACATCTTAAATATCTTTCTCACTCCTCTCTTATGTAGCTATGGTCCATTAGAAGGGGAGCATCATTACACACAGCAAAGCACCTACACAACGTAGCCATTTGTGCTCTGCCTCTTCCTTATCATTTCTCTTTTGTGACATCTAGAGATGTCTATTAGGCACAGAAAACAGTGTTCTCCATTACCCAACAAATGAAAATACCCATGAGTTTTAAATTATAAGCAGATCGCAGTGAACAGTCAGAAAGAGCTTATTTAGACTAGCTGACAGCCCATTTGTCCTTTTCCAGGCCTGCCACGTCGCCTGCGTGGAGCACAAGAGAGCTGATAGCAGACTAACGACACCTAACACGCACACTGAACTGTTGCACGCAATGGATTTGATGCTCTGAGGAAGAGACTTAAAATACTCTGCGTGTCAGCATCCTCAGCCTCCACCCAACCCAACGGCCAGGCAACGTGGGCTGCACACCGGTACCGAACCGCAACAGCCCAGCACCCCGGGTGTGCAACAGGGAAGCCCCCTCCATACGGGACCTGAATAAACAAACCTTGGTCCAACCAGAGCAAGAAAGAGATTTCCAGGCTGTGGTGCTCAGCAGGAAAAACAGCCCCAAAGAGGCCAGTCCAGGTTGGGAAGACAACTGCAGGACTAAGGCCACGGCTACTCCTGTGCTGGCCGCAACTCTTCCCAGCTACACCAGCATCTTCACCTGGGGTCCAGCAAAGCCCCGACTTCCACCAAACCCACCTAAGCCAGCAGAAGATCCCAGCTAGGAAGTGAGGGGAAGGCCCTCAGCTTACCTGCAAAGCAGGCGAGGGCAGAAAGGGAGACTGATGGCAGGAGAAATTGAGATACTTGAATAAGGGCACATCTACATAGCCAGGGACTGACTGTCCACGAGCAGGCGGGCTGCAAACAAAATCATTTCTAAAGACCTGCCCCAGATCATGCTGGGGTTAACATGCCTGGGGAAGAGCAGGGAGGTCAGCTGGGGCTCAGACCCACAATTCTAGCTGAGCACAGGCAGCCCCGTCTTGAGTCTCCCCACACCCTACAAGGGCTGCACCCCAGCAGAGAAGTGCCACGCACAAGGTAGCATTCCAGGTGCTTCCCAGCCCAATGGCAGCTCCTCCAACTGCAGATCCAAAACCGATATTCCACAAGAAACTGTCCAGAGACAGTTTAGCACACACATCATATCACAGACTGTTTTTTGCTGCCCGCGAGAGGCCCCTCTAATGACTATATAGCAAATACAACCGTGGAAGGAGGAGATGAGAAAGGTTCAATCAAAAAGGACAACTGTAGTCTGCAAATACCTCCCAGAAGGAAATATCCCGGTCATCACACATCGCACTCTCCTGGTTTCTTGACAGGGTAACCTGAGCACAGGGTCAGCCCAGGTAGCCAAGAGCACAAGCAAGGAGCCGAGGTGGGACCCCTCCACGTGGTCGTGGAGGGAAAAGGAGCACCCTGGGGCCAGCTGCCCATCTTGATTATGGCTGCACCCATGGATGGAGCCCAGGTGGAGCCTCTTCTCATCAGCCATATCAGGCCTATTTGTGGCAAGAGGCAAAATGGCAAGATAATGAGATTGACACAATTAGAAATAATTAGCCGAGTGGGAAATCTGTTCCCAGCCAATTAATGGTAAGAGGCAAGGACTGAGCGATAACAAGTTGAGACCATATTTAGCTGTTCGCAGTGCATCCTGCTTCCAGTAACAAGAAGGCAAAGGAACAAATTGTTTTTTCATTAAAAATAATTGGATAACAAGTATCGTACCCACCGTGGGAACCTGAGAGGGGAATTGGGCTCACGTTCCTCCGGACAGCACAAAAAAATGCCCTGAAGTGACTCTTTCCACAGTGTAGGGAAGAGCTGTTTGGAGCAGGGGGCTGCCTTCAGCTGCCTGCAGCTATCCCTGCCTGCAGCTATCCCTGCCTGCAGCTATCCCTGCCTGCAGCTACCTGCAGAGGAAGGGCACGGATCCCGCTGCCGCCCGAGTCAGGAATAAGATTTTGACCCTACTGACTTGTATTATAAAGCTATAGAAAGATGGCCAGCCTGGCGGCAAAACACTCACATCAATCACATCCCTAGCAACTGTGCAAACATATGTTTGGTGAAAGATTCCTGAACCACGGACAATTCTTCAGGCCTTTTGATGGGAGTTAATCTGCCTGTTCAGAGCCTAGCACAGCCTCATGAGTCTTCGGGCGTCTGATTGCCACAAACAGACCTCTGGGGTCATCAGCTAAGGCAAGAATTGCCACCTCAGAATTGCTTGACATTGGTGTCTTTGTGGCGTTCATCACCACAGCTGAAGGAGTGAACGTCTTTGTCAAAATATCCAAGTATCTCGCCGTATAATTCACACATGGAACGAGAGACGAAATTCATCAAATAAATTGTCTACAGGGGACAGTTTCCCCTGAGCACGGGTAGAAAAAGCTGCTGGAAACAGAGAACAAAGTGTCAACATCTCACTTTGAGATGTGAAACCAGAGCTGACAACACTGTGATTTATGGAGAACCAAGGCCTATTTGGGGAGAGAGCAGTTTACAGGAGCTGCGCCAGCTGAGGTGAAAACACAGGACTCAGCTCTGCTCGTCATCCGATTGCACGGGCTAATATTTTATAAGTGTAAGAGATAGGCAATGACCTTCCCCTTCAGAGTCTAAAATTGTTTCTGGGTTGAGCCTTTTAAAAACAAAAAGGTATATATTTGTCTGAGTACAATATGTCTAAGATCTTATCTACAACCCAGCAATTCACTGGGAGAAGACTTGGGTGAAAAGATTTAAGAGCACTGCTTGCCTGGTATGAGCCTACACTTACAAATACTCATTTAGGAGCTCGGGGTTCACCTTGACCTGGAATATACAACCACAACAACACGAGATTAAATATTAGGCTGCTCCAGCACTAGGCAGCATGCTTCCCCCTTGGATGAGTGTGTTGAATAAAGATATGTCAAATCATCCTACTTGCATGACGTGTTCCTGAAAATTATAGCCAATTCCCAAATTCACTAACATCTCCTCCAAGCTACGACTGTGCCATCAGTATGGCTCTGGTGAAGTCTGACTAGAGGGACCAGACTTTTCTGGGGTAGTCCTGGGGACAACACTCCCGTGAAGATGTTAGCATTGCAACTGCATCATATTTTTTGTGCCAACCTGTTGTATTAACCAGCAGTTTCCCTTGCCAGTGTGGTTTATTCCCAGCTGGGGACACAGTGCCTTGATATCGCTGAAGCAAAGCAAACCACATCGAGCTGTGATTTTAGTCCATCAGCACCGGGGGAAGACCTCAGCGTGAGGAAGTCACAAATCCCACCTGAGGCTTCTTCCAGCTATGGAGCTCCAGAGATTCATCTTGGCTGAGGTGGTTTGGGACACGAGGAATGTTTAGACTTCACTGGAGGAAACATGATCCTGAGCATCTACATGGTTGGACTTCATCTGATAGGACCGTGGATGCTGGACTAGCCCAAAATTGCTGTTCTAGCTGGCTTAAGCATGCTACTGCAGCAGGTACAGGCGTCTCTGGCCCAGCTGGTGTCCTTGTAGGAAGGAAGGAAAGGGGTGGTTAAAGCAGCTTCTGGCTCCTCAAGGGTGCGAGTTAAAAATCCCATCGCTGGCTCTTTATGCTTGGCTGCTGTTGGAAAACTCACAGATAAGGATTGTAAAACCTCAAGTTATCCCCACGATGAGCTTCCTGCGGTGGCAGTTTCGGTCCCAACCTCTTGTCCTTCCTGTCCCGTTCTCTGCAGCTTCGGTTCTTGGGCAAAGCAAGCTGCCTATGAAACATCATGGTAGAAAAGGTGCAAATCTTGTCCTGGCTCTGCAGAAGGGATTTCTGTGTGACTGAGCTGGGATGTATCAAGCATTACGTCAGGGTGGATCGCAAGATATCAATGCTGGGGGCCTATGTGGTGAAAGAGAGACGTAGGAGTTCACACGCCATCACACACCATGATGAGTAAGGGCAGGGTGGTTCAAAATTAGTGGGGGGAAACCCAGATATCCACAGACCATGGAAAGTATAGAGAAACCAAGGGATATCATGGTGCTCTTGGTAAGATGGTGAGGATGGGCAACATCTCAAAATGGGGAGGGAGCTGAAAATGGATTTGGCCATAGCACATGGTGCCACCGGGGAGGAGGGTGCGGTGTGGCCCCACTGGCTGGTGGCAGGCTCCCACGGTGGCCTGTCCATGGGACATTTATGGGACATGCTCCAGCAAGGCGGCAGAGGGTTGTCTTTGTCCTGTCCAGACCCCAACACTCCTTCTTTTGCCCTCACTATGAGAGGAGGATGGAAGATCCGGCACTTAGGTATTTACAAACCAGCTGGGAAACAGTATCACTGTTTCTGGTTCCTTAATCACTTAAGTGGTGACAAGAGTTAATGGTCCCTGAAGCTTTCCTAGCAAATGTTCCTTGACATGCCATTTTCTGCACATCTCAATGATAGATAGGGAGTGAGAAGTCACTTTATGACAAGCCTTCTCAATTATTTAATAAGGCAGATTCTAATAACTTGGGGAAGTCCCCTAGAGAAATGAAAGAATAAATACAGTTTCTCTTTTATTCTGTGAATATCTGGAGAGGAAAATGGATCGTCCCCTCTCCCGTTGCCTGTCAGGTTTGTTTCTAGGACAGTGATTCTCTGTATTTCTGTCTCCATATTTCTGGCTTTTTGAACTGCAAGGGAAAACAGTAAATGAAAATGAGGGTTTATTTTTTCCATAAACATGGTCAAGAAAAGTTGTTGTTGTTCCAAGAGCAGGAAGAGGGCTGTGAATAAGGCAAAATGTTGGACCGGGAGGGAGGTGGGCTCAGCAAGTCTGATGGACACTTCCTTCCTTTTGATGTCTCTCTTCAGATTATAACTTTTTTCGGATGAGGGTCACTGCTGAGGGTGAGTAAGGCTCCGAGCGCAACAGGACTTGCCAGGTGGAAGCTCTTCTGTCCTCTGAATTATGCAGAACTGTAGAACTGCATTAGCACTGTAACATTCCATAGTCTTCTCACGTAAAACCACCAAGTCAAAGGATTATAATAGGGACCCGGGGATTTGACTTGATGCCACAGACTTGCAAGAGCGGTACAGCCTGCTCTCCCTCGTCCACTAAGCTGTACCAAAAAAACATGCTTGGATACGGTAAAGGAAGCACTCGAGCACCTCTAAGTCGTGCAGGTCCTTATGCAGCTACGTAACAAGAGATCTGCTCATTTGTGCTGGGAGCAGGGGTCAGACTTGGGCCGGAGCAATTCTACTGCTACAGACGCATGCTTTGCTATCCTTTATTTCTCTTCTCATTCACTTTGGAGTGGGATCCGATTTACAGCAGTAGTACGTGTACCGCGGAGTCACCACTTTTTGCATTGCAAACGTACATGCAGATGCATGGTAGAGAAAGTAGACTGTGATATATGCTGGTCTCAGTCCAATATATCTGTACCATTCCTCTAGATCTCTCAAAAGAAACACCAAGCTGGGCATGGCAAAAGCAGAGAACATAAATCTGAGTGTAACAGAAAGTCACTTGCATTAAGCCAAGGACACCTTCAGCCTGTTCCTGATGCTGGTCCAAAAGGCAGTTGCTGCCCAGCCTTCCCCTGCCTGTTTAGAAAGTAGGAACAGGAGCCGGGAGCGTTAAATGGTTAATCCAGACTGTTTGTTGAAGATATGTCTCCGCAAATGTTATACCATCTGGCGCTCTGTGAAAGCAGGAGGAGTGGGTGCTGTATTTTCATAACAATACGCCCTTCTACTCTCATTGATTAATAACATGAAGCTATTTTGTCTTTGTTCTTTTGTATTTTAAAATATTTGTATGAAGGCTTTTCAATGTGAAATCCAGTAATTATCTTAAGAGCTGAGTCAATAGGTTCTTCGGGCAGAGAAACTACACATTAAACTGAACAGTAAAAAGCTCAATTGAAAGCATCTCTGCACCAGGCCCAAGATCACCAAAGTCCTTTTTTTTTTTTGCCCCGATACAGTCATCCCCGTGAGCCTTTTACCAGATGCTGTTTGGAAGCAAGAAGGCTGGATGCCATCATTGAGGAGTTGCTACCAAAAACTGGGTGCTCAGTTGGCTCATGTCCACCTTAAATCGTGGGAAGTTGGTTTACACCATCCCACTGCCCACACTGAGGCCATGGCCACGTCAAACCAAGGTTGGTATATTGCCCTCAGCCAATACTTTTAACCTGCTCCAGGAGGGACAGAAGCTGCTCTGCACCCCTCCGCCTCCTGCCCAAACACCCCCTTTCCCACCCCACTGTCTCCCCACAGCAGCCGAGGGAGCTGCTGCAAAGCCTGGGGCCATGGGGCACGAAGGGAGCTGAAAACATCTACCTTCAAGCCTCCTCCTTGGGCTGGTGGCTGCAGAGTTGCCCTCCCATGAAAGCGACGTTTCAGAAACGCCAGGGAAGGAAAAGCTGCAGAGTGACCAACACACACATCCCCGAACCAGGAGATGTCAGTGCTCCACCTGCTTCCATGGTCCCCAGCCAACAAGGGAACAAAAACTCCAGAATTCAGTTATAATGCAAAAAAAAAAAAAAGAGGGGAAAAAAGAAAAAAAGGTCATTCCTGATATTAACTGAACTGAGAGTCAATCTACGTAATGCAGGTGCGTTAACACCAGCCCCCCTTCAGCTATCGATAAACGTAATGCGAGTGAGAGATTTAAACCCAACCGCCGACACTTCGGCATCAAAGGCAGAAATCCCTCTTTAATTTAACATCAAGACGACCCAGCTCATCGAGGCAGAGCCTTTTTAGTTCCAGCAGATGAACAGCTTATGAACAGGGAGCACAGCTAAAAATGTGCAACTGGAAGATGATTTAAATAGTGCAGTTTATAGTGGATACAATTAATAGGCAATTTCTCATAAAGTTCCCTTAGAAAATGTATTTTTTTTCCTGCAGGAAGCTTTATTTCACCAAGTGGTTCCAGTTTTATGCTGGAAAACCAAATGAAATGCTTTCACCCTTCCAAACTTTTTGCAGCAGCTGTAAAAGGTAGAAGTTTAATTTACCGCACAATCGCCCCGTGTACCAGCAGAGCCTGGGAGGAGAAACATCAAATATTGGGAAACCTGTGACAAAATCAAGAGCCCCATCAGCATAACTCAAAATACATTTTCACCCCTTCACACACGGCGCCCATTGGATTTAAAGCAGAGGGAGGAATTCGTGACAGAGCAACACATCCAGCATCAAACTTCATAGAATCATAGAATCATAGAATTGTTCTGGTTGGAAGAGACCTCCAAGATCATCGGGTCCAACCATTAACCTAGCATTACCAAGTCCCCCACTAAATCGTATCCCTTAGGGCCTCATCTAAACGTCTTTTGAATCCCTCCAGGGATGGGGACTCCACCACTGCCCTGGGCAGCCTGTGCCAGGGCCTGACAGCCCTTTCGGGGAAGAAATGGTTCCCAATATCCAACCTAAACCTCCCCTGGCACAACTTGAGGCCGTTTCCCCTTGTCCTGTCGCCTGTTCCTTGGGAGAAGAGACCGACCCCCCCTGGCTCCAACCTCCTTTCGGGGAGTTGCAGAGAGCGAGAAGGTCTCCCCTCAGCCTCCTTTTCTCCAGGCCAAACCCCCCCAGGTCCCTCAGCCGCTCCTCACAGCACTTGTGCTCCAGACCCTTCCCCAGCTCCGTTGCCCGTCTCTGGACACGCTCCAGCCCCTCAGTGTCTGTCTTGGAGTGAGGGGCCCAGAACTGACCCCAGCACTCGAGATGTGGCCTCGCCAGGGCCGAGCACAGGGGGACGATCCCTGCCCTGGTCCTGCTGGCCACACCATTGCTGATACAGGCCAGGATGCCCTTGGCCTTCTTGGCCACCTGGGCACACTGCTGGCTCATCTTCAGCCGCTGCCGACCAACCCCCCCAGGCCCTTTCCCGCCGGGCACTTTCCAGCCACTTCCCCCCAAGCCTGTAGCGCTGCCTGGGGTTGGTGTGACCCAAGGGCAGGACCCGGCACTTGGCCTTGTTGAAACTCCATCAATCCCTTGATCAATCCCTTGGCTCCCCATAAAACATACATCCACCTGCCCCTTCAGCACCCCCCTACCATTTCCAGCCGGGGCAGAATTTCCCCTTTTCTTCAGAGTTTCAGCTCCCTCTTCCACCTGTTGTGTAATGACAAAGTTTCCAAGTACAAACGAAGTGACCCTCATCAAGCAATAAAGAAGCAAATCCTCCAACAGCTATTTCCTCTCTGACAGTTGGTACGCGAATGCTTCACTGGCTTTACTGTTTAGCCATGAAACCTTCATCATAAGTGTCATTTGGCTTTAACTTTGCAATAAGGTAATTATAGCACCGTGCTTATTAAAAACAGGCTCCATCGCAGCCGACGTTGACTGATGTTGGTTAGAGTTGGAACTCGACAGCCAAGTAGGATGAGCAAGTGCATCAGGGTGCTAACGACATTATACTGCAAATGCTGTTTATTTTCTGTCAGCTCTAAACTATGCAGTAAATAACACATTATAAAAAAAAAAAAAAGAGAAAAGAAAAAGAGAGATCCAGAAATAACATTAGGTTAAAATGGAACCATCAATTATCTCCCATTCTTCAGCTTTTGGAAGATTTCTCTCTTTTTTTTTAATTTTTCCTTTTTTTTTATCTTCAAGCATTTGTGCAGGGTTTTTTTTTTTTATTCATTAATTGCTTTCTTCTGACTCCTCTGTTCTGCTTGAGTGCCCATAAATCAATGTAAAAAAGATAAAATGCTACTATTATGAAATGAGTGTAAAACCGTATTTAAATAAATTTCCTTTTGCCCACATTTCCTCCCATCTCGGCTCCAAAAACCTCCGCTCCTGCTGAGATCGAGACCAGTTTTCCCACCCCAAAGTGGATCTGGCCTGTCCTGTGTTTCAAGCCCCCCCTGGGCAGCGTGCTGGAGGGCAAGCCACGGTCCCCTAAATTGTTTTCTCCTACCAGCCGCGAAGGAGGCCCCAGCCCCAGCTTTCACCAACATCAAATATTTGATGGATGGTGCAGCCCACAGCATGACCACTTGCACCGGCGGACGGTGACAGCCCTAAAGATTCCCTACCAAAAAAAGTGGGTCTTTCCAAAAAAATTGTTTTTCCCAGAAGGATGTTTGTTGCTGGAAGTTTATGTGTGATTTTTAAATTACAGGGTTTTTTCCCACTTTTTAACATTTCCCCTGTGGGAGGTGCTGGGGCAGGAGCAGGGGGAACTGGGACGGAAGCAATGAGGAAGGTGAAACACCTTCCCCTCTTCCCAGCCACACAGAAAGAGAAAATACAACTTAGTTTTAGCTTAAAACCCAAGGGGAGGAGGGCGGGGGTGGAATTTAGTGTTTATTTGTTCTCAGAGTTTCATAAGAAACAGAAAATTGAAGACTTTGCCCATTAAATCGGGAGGGCGGGGGTCCCTCCTTTGGGGCAGCAGGACGGCAGTTTCTGTTGGGGAAGCTGAGCCAGGTTTGCATTTTGCAGGACGAGGTGCTGGAAGCGCGGGACTGCTTGGAGAAGGAGACCACAACAGATTTCCCAGCGTTGAGAGGGGCCCGTGTTTTCTGGAGGAGGAAAAAGGGCATTTTCACAGGACTGTGGCTCTCCAGGGCAGGAGCCATCAGCTACACGGTACGCGACGGCGCAGGCACAGTCTCCTGCCGAGCAGACAGACACAAAACTTGCTTTCGGTTAGGAAAAGCTCCACCTTACGGATTGCAACCCCGATATCAGACCTGGGAAAAGAGAGCTGTGGATGTCAGGACGTCAGGTTGTAAATTGAATGAATGCTTTTGCGTAACTCATGAAAAGGCAAGAAGGGTGGAAGTTGTTTTTGCATGGACACACGCAGTTTGGGAGACCCTTTGAAGATCAACATCCACGTCACAGGTGGGGAAATTAAATATTGTGGACTGTGTTAACACAAACTGGAGCACTTTATATGTTCCCCTCAACTGCAATTAAAGGACTGAGACACTCACAAAAACAAATCAGGAAAAATGCACTTGTCGCTTGAATTAGCTCCGCCTGGAAATTTTTCAAAGGGCTGGTGTTGAACAGTGAGCATTTTCATCCAAGTCTGAATGTTTTCAAAACCTCACTAATGTCAGTAATATTTTATTTAGGCAAAAGCACTTTAATAACATTGATGTGCCCTGTTCCACCATTTCCAAAACTATTTGATTTCTCCTATGAACATTTTTTTTTTAAATTAAATGCATTTTCTAAGGGGAAAAAAAAAAATCCAATTTGAAATAAAGTTGTTCGGTCCTTCTAAAGCAAATGGGTTCCTGGAATTTGTATCACAAAATGTCGCTTTTACTCCCTTTCATTTCAGAATGCAAATATTTGAAGCAGCAAAATTTCTCGGAAATTACTTTTCTGATTGCCATCCAAGTGTAAATTAAATGCCGGCTGACCAGGCTGCCGCGAATACACCTGCTCTCTGCCCCATGAAGCTCTCCTGTTCATAGTTCAATCAGGATTCCCTTCCTGGGCATGGGAGAGGTCAGGAAGGGAAGTGTTCCTGCTCTCGGACCTGAATAAAATTGCAGCTTTGGTAACTGAAAGGTGAACGTATTCTTCCCCCGCTAAGTGACCTCCTAGGAATTCACCATTTTGGCAGCAAGGTGCCCTGAGGAGCCTGCATCCCCAGCAGCGTGGCCAGCAGGGCGAGGGAGGGGGTTCTGCCCCTCTACTCCGCTCTGGGGAGACCCCCCTGCAGTGCTGCCTCCAGCGCTGGGGCCTCAGCACAAGAAGGACATGGACCTGCTGGAGCGAGTCCAGAGGAGGCCACGGAGATGATCCGAGGGCTGGAGCCCCTCTGCTATGGAGACGGGCTGGGAGAGTTGGGGTTGTTCAGCCTGGAGAGGAGGAGGCTCCAGGGAGACCTTCGAGCAGCCTTCCAGTACCTAAAGGGGCTTATAGGAAAGATGGGGAAAAACTTTTTATCAGGGCCTGTTGTGACAGAACAAGGGGTGATGGTTTTAAACTAAAGGAGGGGAGATTCAGACTAGACAGAAGGAAGAAGTTTTTCACTCTGAGGGCGGTGAGGCCCTGGCACAGGTTGCCCAGAGAGGTGGGAGATGCCCCATCCCTGGAAACATTCCAGGTGAGGCTGGACGGGGCTCTGGGCAACCTGATCTGGTTGAGGATGTCCCTGCTCATGGCAGGGGGTTGGACTAGATGGCCTTGAAAGGTCCCTTCCAGCCCAAACTATTCTATGATTTTATGATAAGGAGGTTTGCAGAGACTTTGGTGGGGTTGGCCCAGCCCTAGCAGCTTCTCCATCCAGTTGTACCTGTCCAGGGCAAGGCTGTCCCCCCGAGAGGAGCAAAAAAAATGATGTTTAAAAATATACATCACTTGCTGATGCCAGGAAACATCATCCTTTGCACATCCACTCACGGTGAGAAGGTGCCGATCCCGGCAGGCTGTCCCCGAGGTGCTCCTCGAGGAGACCCACAGGGCACAGCTCCCCGCTGCTCGCTTCTCTCCTCTAACGATCAAGATCAAAAGGTTGAGGATGATAAATATTCATCACAAATCGAGTTTGTTTGCACAGAAGATACAGCCCGATGTGTTTTCAGCATTACCCGACAGCTTTCTTCAGAATAAAATGATCGCGGAGGGACCTCTTTGCTGTTAACAATATGGGGCAGAAAGGTCAAAAAGAAATCCAGCTCCAAATCACCCAAGCGACCACAAAATAGGCCTTCTTCAAGTCCCCGTTCCTACGAACGGCTCATCATCCTCCCCCTCCCTCTCTGTTATTTAAGACGACTCTGGGAGGAGTTAAGGTCAAGCTCTCTGACCTTTTGGGGCAGAAGACAGGGAATACTTAGGCTAGTGCTTGACAAGCAGTCAGCACTAATCAGAATAAATTACTTCTTCTCACCTGAAGTGTCTTTTCTGCAGCTTCTAAGGGTCAGCTACTGTTTTAACTTGGCTTGTTCTGCCATGAACAGAATCTGGGATGAGATACACGCCAGTTCATCTCCAAACTCAGGGGTTTCAGGGGCCCAGAAGCGCTGCAACAAGCACGAGACTTGGTCCCAAGAAGTGCAAAATAGTTTTTCTTGACAATCTCTTTTAGGAAAACTGTTGTTGTTTCTTGTGAAACTGTCAACTTTCAAGCGTACTTCTTGCGACAGGGCTTTTGAAGCTACATTTTTCTTCATTTTAGAAACATTTCCAAGTGTTAACTGATGGAGGAAATTATTTTGAAATTCATTTTTATCCCATAAAA
This sequence comes from Phoenicopterus ruber ruber, assembly GCA_009819775.1. Taxonomy (NCBI): domain Eukaryota; kingdom Metazoa; phylum Chordata; class Aves; order Phoenicopteriformes; family Phoenicopteridae; genus Phoenicopterus; species Phoenicopterus ruber. Next base: position 2,971,491 of record CM020219.1, read on the forward strand.
GTAGATCAAGTTAAGACTTGGCAACCAAACACAGCTGCTCCTAAACTGTCTCTGTATTGACTCCAACATGAAATACTTCAGCACAAAATATGGAAGATATTCTAGAAGATATGTTGTTTCACTGCATCTCAGATGGCAGCCAGGATGCCTGGGCTGAGTTTTCTTCATTCTTGATCATCCCCTTTCTTTTTCTTTTTTCCTTTCTTTTTTCCTTTTTTTTTCTTTTTTTTTTTTTTTCCTTTTTTCCCCCCCCCCCAATCTCTGACAGCCAAAACCTTAGGTAGATCTGGAAGTCACCAGCCCAGCACCCAAAGATGGGATCCATCATATCATCTCTCCATCCTCTTTATGCAAAATTGCTTAGACATTGTGCTCATTTTTTCACACAGAGAAATGATAAAACACCAAGCGACGAAAGCAGCGTGTGCAATTGTGCAATCCATTTCTCGTCTTCAGAGATATTTAACTTCGCTGAATTCTTAACCAAGAGCTAACTCTTCATTCATCAAATTCAGCAGTCATTTCAGTCGACGCAAAATATCTTACACAAGTGTATTTCCTTATTTTCTGTGGCTGAATTATTTTAAAAAATTCTTTGAGGTGCCTACCGATGCCTTCTTTTAAGTAAGAAAATCCCAACACTTGTAAGAAAAATCTCTCTTTCGTGAATTGCACAACGTTGTGGACTGTTTCTGGAGTTGCACCGATAAAGCGGACACACTCTGTCCAGTCAAGAGTCAGGGATTCACACAGGGATGATAACAGAGAGCTATAACCAAAGGCACACACGTGTCTACGTCCTACCTGTTTGGATTTCACGTGGTAAGTGTCTCCAGCCACCTGGGACACTCCTTTCCACGATCCTGTTACACACCCTTTCAAAACTGTTAGGATAATTTCCCAGCTTGGGACAAAACTCCGTGTGAGTTCTTATGCAAACAGTTTGTACCTCCTACAGACCATTAGTTTCGGCATATTTGAGTTGAAAAGCAGCCCTATCATTTGGATCTCATTCAATTCATTAAAATCTCATTTCACCTTCAAAACTGCCAAAACTTCTCGCAGTGGAGACCTGGGAGTCGCCGCCTGTGTCCTTCCCATCACTGAACAGAACTGCAGAAGTACTGCAAAACCTTGTTCTATTAGAGTTGTAAAGTAGTAATTCAGTAGTTTTGCCTGACTTGCATTTAAAAATATGGAGGCAATTGAGAATACTTTCAAATATTTAAAGCAGGAGTTTGAAAACAATATTCATAGATCATCACTCTGTTCTGCTCTGTAGCTACGTTAGCACCGTCTGGGGAATATTCTTGGTCTATCGTATTTTTGATCATGAGCTTTTCTATATAACTATGGCTGTTTGCATTTATTCATCAAAAGAATAGATAAAGAGTTCAGAAAATGTTTATATTTTCTCCTTGTTGACTGGCCTTAAAGAACGCGTCTGAAATTCCTTTTTCTGCAGGAAATAATGCCACATATCTTCCACTGTCCCTATCACCTGTCTGGTCTGTAAGGTGATTAACTCTATGATCACTATAAAAATGTTTTATTTAGTGGATAATTGTAAGTACTGGTATCCACCGTTTCCAAATCTCTTGCTTTATTATCCTTGTTCAAGAAGGTCTTAATATTTAAGTGATTTACTGATCACTTAAAATGCCAGCCTAGCCATTAGGAGGTACATTTCACTGTGCATTGCCTAATTTTATAGTACATTATTTCTTTATAAACAGACACATTACTCTGAAGCATTAATTAAACCTCTTTGCCCATTATGAACTCCATTTGGAAGACAACAACATCACCAACTGCTTGCCCTGATGGATGGGTCTGCGACTCCACAATTTGGCTCACTCCAAAGAGCTTCCCAAAGAGCGGTGCTACCGGAGTGGGGAACGTGATGCCATGGAGAGCAGTGATTTGTGGAAAGAAAGCATCTCATGAATAATACATGGCATTTGCACTTCAGCAACCCAGTTTGCTAAACTATTTTGCATCAATCACCTGGTACTAAAAAGCTCTGTTTATTATTGCAAGCCTCTAAGGCTTTTTGAAATAGAATTACATCAGCCACATTTATAATACTTAATGTTTGGAGCAAACTGTAGCTTGTTACATCACTGGAGAGAGTCCTCTCCCAGAAACTTCTCTTGAACACGTGCCTGGAGTGGATTTGGGGCTTTTCACATTTCCACCATACCAACATGGCATTTAGAGCAAACATGCAACAGTCCATCCACCACCTCCTTACTCTTTGCCAGTGCTCCTGGACTGGAAGCCCTCAGGGCACAAGCACTCAAGATCCAGGCAGACCACCCCAAAAAGCCCTCAGTAAGCAGATGTTGTCCTCTCATCAGGCTTTCTACACAAGAGAGATTAATTCAGCCTTCCCATCCCCTCCCAGCACCATCACCCCCATCACTACCGACACTCTTGAAGGCTCCTTGTTTCTTGCAACATGGGTTCCTGTCCCACAGCCCCTGCACCAGGGTCACCTCCCCATTTCCAACATTTATGGACTCCCAAGGCTGGAGGCAACCCCAGCTTCTGCCTGACCTCTCCCAAGTGATGCGATGCCGCGTTGCTCTGGAGCATACCCTCGCTCCTGATTTTTCACTCCAAGATAGTCAGATTTACAAGATGGCCTGCAAAGAAATAAAACTCCAGCTCACGTTACTGACTCAACTGAGTGTTTTGGTCTTTACATATTTTGTTCTCAGGTGTGCACAGCCTGAGCCGTTGTCTCAGCCAGCTCCCTCCTGCATCGCTTTGGAGGCCACAACAGCCACTCCACAGTTCAAGCATTCAGGACAGAATCGTGCCCTGCTGTGTCTTAACATCCCTGTTAAGAAGTCAACATTTACCAGCAGTAACCCCGCAGGCGTATGCACAGATGTTCCCTATATTTAGGATAGGAAATAACCGTGGTTTCTCAGGTACACTGTGCGGAGCTGACTGGGAAATGATTTAATGGTGCCTGTTATAACTGAAAAAGCCAAGAAGTTATTAAAGGTTGTAGGAGAAGCGCTGTCCCAGTTGGAGGACTCTTGGCTGAGCTGAACCAAAGGCCACCTCATGGGGATTCAATTTATGACGAGCCCAGACAACGCCAGGAACAGCAGCACGCGTGCCAGCCAGCAGAGATCGGCGCTGTGCATCGGAGGCAAAGCAAATCTTGACATCCATGCGTTGGAAACTCCACAACCACGCAGGGCACCCTCATCCCGTGCCCACAGAAAGCAGCCCAGATGGTTCCCAGTTACCAGAGCTGTGCCACGTCTCAGCGACACCCAGAACTCCGCGCAGACCTGGAAGAAATGCAAAATGCATTAACACGCAAAGGCAATGCAAGAGGGCTGGCAGCTGATGCCGCGTTCCAGCTATCTGCGGGCACCAGAAGAACCGAGCCGACAGAGAAGGATGCACTGGCAGGGCTTGATGCAGACCTTAAAGGAGGAGGCTGAACTTTTCCCTCTCACAGCACACAGACAGCAGGCGCTGAAAGGTGCGCGCAGAGAACGCAAAAGCCATCCCACGACCTTCCTCGCCATCCTCATTTCCTTGGGTCCAGGTGCAAGATCACTGGCTGAAGCGCATTCACAAATTAACCCTCTTAGCACGGGCAACCTCCCCAGACGCGCAGGGAGCTCGTTTGGATCCAGCAGGAGAGCTACAAAAATGGCTGTGGAAAATGATAGTTCAGGAGGGAGCTGGAGGCTTGGGAGAGAGGTAGCGCTGTGGGGACATTCATCTTCTGGCGATGGGAGGAAAACGCAAGGGAGGAGAGCCAGACTGCTGCAGAGGGTGACGGAGCCGCTCCGCTGCTCCCAGTCCCTCCCGCGCTCACCCTGCCTGTTCAGACCCACACCAGCAACTGGTAATCCTACCAGCATCCCAAATCTTCCTCCAGCCACCCTAGTACGTAGGACGTACCACATCAAAACAACCTAAGTGAAATAAAACTACCCCGTCCCTCTCCATATTAGCTCATATGGTGCAAAAAGCCCTCAAATCACAAATTGCAGCCCTGTTCCATCAGTTACGTAATTACTCTGCTACCACTAATTAGCAGCTGACCGTAAACACAACTTTGATCCCTGAAGACATCCCCTGTTCGGGGCACGGCTGCAAATGCAAGTCAGGCACTGCTCCGGCGCTCAGTCCAGCATGCTTAATAACCCTCAGGACTGGTCTTCCTATATTCAGAAGCTGCTATAGCAGCGAGCCAAGAAAAACCCAGAGCAACGTTCAGTTTGAAATTAGGAGGAAAAGCAAATGCTTAGGGAAAATATGCTCAGCTGGACAAAAAAGCTTACCTGGGCCAAGCAGTGACAAATTGCTCCCACCGCTGTCAGACTCGGAAAGACCTTTTTTAGCAGCGGTAGAGGAACGCACTGAAAAAATGCCACGTTATACTCGGCAGCAAGATCTGAGATTGATGCAATTAAATCCCTAAAGGTCTAAGGGTAAATGCAGGTGCAGTAATGAAAGCAAAGAGGATGATCTGACTCAAGATAATTAAACGCCCATTTTGATGTCAATAGGATCAGAGTCCAAAAGGGGAAACCTGGATCCCGCTTGCAGCCAGCGAAAGGAATGACAGCAGGGAATGCGGAATGACAGCAGGGAATGCGGCAAGGCAACAGTGGGGATGGGGTCGGCCTTCCCCAAAAACAGCCTCACCCCCAAAGCACCCTGTTCCGTGAGGCCCCACACCCAACACAGGATGGGTTCCAGGTAGGAGGAGGTCTGCAGGGATGTCACACCATGGAGAAGGAGCGATGTTTGAATGGGAATGACAGAGATCTCGCAAAAGCAGCTTCATGCCTCCAGCCAACACCCCCAGCGTAACTCTCCGCAGCACACTACGAATGACTGCGGGGCTGACGGTCGACGTGGAGAAGCTGTTTCATCCCAAGAGACAGACGTTAGAGTGCTCTCATCAAGCCAAGGTAGCAACCCCACGAGCAGGGCTCGTGGCAACACGTGCAAGAGGGACAGCTTAAAAAGGCGTTTAGCAGAGGTGAGTGACAGGACTCGATGATCTTGAAGATCTCTTCCAACCTAAAGGATTCTATGATTCTATGAGTATCATTCTAATCAGATGTTTCAATCACAGATGCATAACCCCAAAATTTCCTGCTGAAATATTCCCTGTAAAGTTCAACATAACTGCAAAAGGTAGGTATCGTTTGCTACACAAAAATGAAAATTATACATTAGCACTCAAAAAAACCCAGCATCATTAGAGTCCTGGTAGCTGGATGGTGGCATTGCCTGAACATCCTGAATTAACCATTTCCTTAGGCCCAATCAAGCAAATTACCTAAGCACGCACCTATCTTTAAAAAACAGGAGTATTAAAGTTAAACTTCCCCAGCAACTTGCTGAACAACAGCCACTATAACTTGAGTTTCAAAACAAGCTCCAAAGCACAGAAACTCATTTTAGTCTCCATCAAAAGCTGGGAGGCTTCTTCGTTCTGAACAAAAAAGACAGTCTATGAATAGAGCAACCGTAATTTCATTTCAAGGAAAGAACGGGTTAATCAGCATTGCTGGATTCGGCACAAGTTTCCAGGAGAGGGTTTTTTGTCACTGCGTGGAGGGGCTCGGCCAGCTCTTGCCCACAGCATCTCCTGGAGCACGTCCTGGTACCCTTGACAGCATCTCATCCCCGGACACAAAGGTCAGCCAGTTTCCAAGAACTGCAGTAACCTGAACGCCTCCTTCTCCTGGAGAGTCCTTATCCTGCACTTGCACTCCAAAGTTGATTTCTAGGCTAAATTTCAGGAAGATTTAAAGTAATACCAGTAAAAATTAAGATACTAATTAGAGAGGCTTGCTTCCACTGCAAAAGGCCATTTTCATTGAACTAATGAAAGCCAGAGGGAAAATCCTTTCTCCACCCGAGTCAAAGTTTTCAGCCAAACTACGAGTGGACTATAAGGAAAGTCACTGAGGATTAGTCATTAGTGACCGCTTCAAGGAAAGCAAGTTGTACAAATCACCCCCTTCTTCCTCAAATAATGCAATCCCGGGCAAATGAGGTCTTCCCTCCCCTCCGGACAGAAACACGAGGTCAGGGAGCTGAATCAGGCAGCGTTTTGGATGGGGAGTTCTGAAACCCCCGGGGAGACTCACACCAGCCCCAGCCCAGCCCTGCCCCTCCTCAGGCTCCTCTGCGGGGGCTGCAAACCCCTGCGGCAGGCTGAGCCTGGACCTGCAAATAATAATGCAGTTTCCTCCCAAAACACCCTCCAACATCCCCGGGCACAGGGAGCCGATCCCGCATTGCGATTCTTCGCCATTCCCCGAGCGCGCCTCCCGAAGCCACAGCTCCGAGAAGGGCAGTCGCCGCCGTCGGACAGCGATTTGAATATCAAAGGCACTCAGGATACCAGCCAAGCACAGACTGAAGAGGGTGGATGCCTCCAACCAGAGCACTGGTTTTTTGGGGGGGTTTTTTGGGTTTGTTTTGGTTTTGTTTTTTTTTTTTTACACAAAACATGCTGGTGATGATTAATGAAACAACTTTGCCGCCTGCTACAGCCTCCTCTCAGAAGGTACATGATCACAGGATGGAGCTTTCCAAGTCAGCTCTGAGGTCAACAATGAAACATCCCGAAATACTAGTAAAAAGCATTTTTCTCTCCCCTTCAAGCATTCAACATCTAGAAATATGAGCAGCAAAGCATTGCCCACAGCAAGGCTCCCAGTCTATACTTAGACTAATTATTTGCATCTTAACTAGTTTGCAAACCTACAGAGAGAACCAACTTAACTATTTCCCCATCTGAGGTTTTATTTTATTAATGAAAGCGCTACCAGAAGAATGACATGTTTATTTTAATGATTCCATTCCTCTAATTTATACAGCGCAGTCACTTACGCACCGTATAGATCTGCAGATCAGCAAATGAACCTTGTTAGAGTATATACGCAACGCAAACGTACAGGCAAAAGCACTAACTAGCTTGATTTGCTGATCAGCAGATTTGTAAAAGTTATTTAAATGACTGTACAGCTCTAATTCATTAAAACAAATTTAATGATTTTCCCACCAGCATTTTCATACAATCCCTCACTCTCCTACAGAAACAACGGCTGTAAGGGAGCGGTAACTCAATAGCATTAAAACTCTGCCAACAGGGATAAAAAGACTTCAAATTGCAGGAAAGAGGTAATCCCTGGACCGCCTGTACCCAGCCAGAAGCACCGACAGGCAAACGCGGGCCCTGCACACACCTCAGCTCCACCACCGTCTGCCAGCTTCTGCAGGAAAGCTGAGGATCTGCTTTCAAAGATGCATCTCCCAGCTCATATGCTGCGTTATATTCTTCTCTATCCTTTGCACACCCTGCTCAAACCTCTTTGCAAGCTTATTCTCCTCCATTAAACCTCTAAACTTGTATATTTTCAGTGTGCAGCTCCCTTCAAATATACAACTTCAGGTGGTGATCTCAGCCCTCAACTGTCTACCATGGGTACATAAAGTATCTATCACTTATATTGTGCAAGCGACGTGGGGGAACATCCAGAGCCTCGCAGAGGTCTGACGACTTCGCATCAAAAGGCAGAACATGCTTGTTCAGCCTGGAGAAGAGAAGGCTCCAGGGAGACCTTCAAGCAGCCTTCCAGTACCTAAAGGGGAGCTACAAGAAAGCTGGAGAGGGACTTTTGACAAGGGCATGGAGTGACAGGACAAGGGGTGATGGATTCAAACTAAAAGAGGGGAGATTCAGACTAGACATAAGGAAGACGTTTTTCACGCTGAGGGTGGTGAAGCACTGGCACAGGTTGCCCAGAGAGGTGGTAGAAGCCCCATCCCTGGAAACATTCAAGGTCAGGCTGGACGGGGCTCTGGGCAACCTGATCTAGTTGAGGATGTCCCTGCTCACAGCAGGGGGTTGGACTAGATGGCCTTGAAAGGTCCCCTCCAACCCAAACTATTCTATGATTCTATGATCTCCACAGGGAAGGACACATCCACACATGCCTTTTGCTTGTCTCAACCCAGCTGGGATTTGCTGTACACTGCCTGGCCTACACCCACCACATGGGCTTCAGCTGCCGCCTTCAAACCACCACTCATAGACACAGGTCATGGCTGGGTCTCCCAAAGTATGACTCCTCTCCCACGTTCTCCAGCCAGCTCCTGCCTTCGTCCTTGCTCTGAATTACAAGATCGGGTTATTTTTCCCAGACTCTCCTCAGCCTCAATCATCTCCCACTGATTTTTCCTTAATCACTCCAGAAGCAGCTTCACCTGCCGATGCACAAGAGGTGGAGCAAAGAGCCAACATTACATTTATACACCAAGAGAAAGGTGCATTTTGGCCATCCCTAGAAATAACGAGCCTGACCTGTGGTCACCAGGGAGGGAGGAAGGGCTTGGAGGTCCCTGCCCAGCACTGATGCATTTGGGAACTGGCCACATGGGAGATGCTGAAGCAGGAGGTGAGGATGAGCAAAGGCAGCAGAGGCTGGTTTGGGTGAGCTCATGGGACTGATAGGCCCCAGAGAGGCAGAATGAGACAGAAAAGGGGAGGGTGGTTGTGGGAAGGACTCCTCAGTGCTGAGCTGGAAGTGCCACGTAGGTGAAGCATCATGCGGAGGCAGAAAACCACCCATCCCTGTGGGACCACAGCCCCAGCCCATGCACCCAGCAGGGACTCACCATGAGGAGGGCAGGGTACCATGGGCTGGAGGAGTGCGGGGATGCAGCGAGCTCCCTGGCAGGACAGGGGAGAGGACCTGGCCAGCACAGGGGGAATCAGCAAGGACATTTCCATTGCTTTACAACCAGTCCAGTTTTTAAAGTAAGGGAAGAAAATGCAATGCTTTAACCCATCGCATTAGAGCAGCCTACCAAGGGCTCTCCTCGATGGGTTTTATGACCATCCCCTTGGAAAGGCTGGCAGCCAGTCAAGCTTTGTGCAGGAGCGGCAGCTCTACGCGTGGTGACTCTCGGCAGCTCCTCTGCAACGAGCAGTGAATCAACAAAGAGGCACCATTTGGCCAAGGTTTGATTTCCAATACCTCCGTTCGGCAGACGTCCGGACAAACCAGATGGACACATACCAGTAAAGGACACTTAAACCGGCCTTCGCATAAGCAGCTATACCTTGCGTGCAGGTGGCATTTGAGTTGGCTCATTCACACGCGCTCCAGCACACAGCGGGAAAACGGCGAGGGAAGCAGGTCTGCGTTGAGCGGGCAGGGTCTTGGGGACCCACGAAACCCATGAGTTAAACCTGAGCCCCAGGTTCACGTACACCTTGGCACAAATATACTACAACAAGGTTTTGGCCAGCTACTTCAGTACCTTCAGACGGGCTGAATGCCCGTCCGTGCCTCACCTCCCTCCTTGCTTCGCCCCTCTTACCTGCTACTATAAGGCTGCAGAGTCTCTCCCTTCCCTTTAATTAAATAACCAATTTAATTTAATTACCAATTTAATTTTTTGGATGACATCCGCTATCATCACAGACATCCCCTCTGCAAACCTTACCTAAGTGCACGCAATGTCAGGATGGGAAACAGTTTTGCAGCTCCCAAAAAGGAAAAGAAAGTTTCCCCAGTCCCCAGCCAGACCAGGGAGAACATTCCTGTGATAAAAATGCGTGAAGTGTCCTGATAACTACTGCGGGATTCATCAGCGCAGGACGTGGTGTATCAGCACAGACGGTGGTATGGGCACTGCGCAGAGGCTCATTTCGCAGTTCCCTGTGCCCTGTTTGATTTGCTAAAAAAAGGGAGCAGGCGCCTTGCAGAAATTAATTTATACAGAGTATAAAAAAGAAGGGAAAAATACACAGCAGAAGGTAACAGAGCAGCAAACACGGCCTGTCCAGACACGGACACTGCAGCAAGAAGGTCCGAGGCAGGGAAGCCCCACGCGTGCTTTGCTCAGGGTTGAGCCCCAGCGCAGAAAGAGGGTTTCCACACACAGAGCATCACCAGGTTTTAGATCCGACCCGAACCACCAGCACTTCTTTTGCACTTGTTTTAAAACAAGCCTTCAAGTGAGCAGAAGCAATATAGCTGGTTGCGCTTCGCTGCACGGAATGCGTTAAGCCGTTTGATTTAATAAATGATACAATTACAATTATACATATTAAACATGACTGCCCGGTGTACAGCAAACTACCAAACAGCGTGTTTCAGAAAAGCTGCTCTGTCAGCTTACGCCGGGCTAGACGAATTAACCAGACACACCGAGCATTTCTGAGGGGAATCACAGATGTGGTACGTTCAAGTGTCCATCTCTATTAATTCAGCCTGTGCTTTGATTTCCGCCTTCGTGCCAGAAAATGGGATTCCTGCAAGGGAAGGCACGGAGCACATGGGCAGGCACGAACCTCCCGGCACATTATCTCCCTCGTACAAGACGCTGCTAATGATGAGCGGGAAAAGTCTCATGGCATCCCTCCACCGTCACTTCACTCAGTCCTTAGGCACTGACATGCAAGAGAGATCTCTTGGATAAGGATAAATGAAAAAAAAAAGTAACTGAATGTCCGTCCGTGCCTCACCTCCTTCCTTGCTTCGCCCCTCTTACCTGCTACTATAAGGCTGCAGAGTCTCTCCCTTCCCTTTAATTTAATAACCAAAGACACATGCTCCTTTTTTTGCCCCAAATACCATAACAGATATGAGCAACAGCAAGTTTTTTCAAATGTCTTCAACTTTGCAGAGAGGCATATAGACAGATACACAGTACAAACTCCCATGAACTAATGCACCAGCTTCCTGCAGAAGAAAAAGAGAAGGAAAAAAACCTCTTGTACTATACATTTGTACTAGACTTTTGCCACGTGCTTGCTGCTGTTGGGCAAGGGAACGTTGTCCCAGCAGTCAGAACAGGTTGAACCACTTACAGACGTTTGGAACGCTCTTCTGGGCCCCAAAGCAGTCTATCCTCACGCTGGTAGAACGGACACGCAACTGCTGCGCGACGCGTTGCAGACAAGCGCTCTCCGAATTAGTCCGGAGCCGCGCTCAGAGCACGCCCGTTCCTCCTTGCGAGGATGGGAATGGGCAAAGCTGCTCTTAAATCTGCTTTGAAAAGCGTTTGTCAGGTTTCATAGTCAGCTAAATCAACCGATCTGATTTTAGCAGAGAAACAGGGATGAGGACCGGCTGATTCAGGCTCTTTCCTCCTCAGGAGTCCTTGAGGAGAACGGTTTTTCTCAGCGATTTTGTTTGCTTCAGCCTCACCCGCAGCTCCTTTCCTCCATCAGACGGTGACGGCCCCAGCCAGGGATGTCCCAGGACCTGGGACCATGGCATTTCTTCAAATTCCCCCTTCAACGTAAAATTACTTTTCCAGAACAGCGCAGCTGTCTCCAGACAGGCCCCTGACACCCCAAGCACGGAGAAAGCGAGAGCTGCCGCAGGGCCCGTTAACCGGGGGCTCCAGCACTGCGAGGGCTGTAATCAGAGAAAAATAACGCCAGACAAGAGTTTCTCATTGCTTTTGAGAGTCGGTGGAAAACGGTCAAAAACCCGAATGGACTCGCTCAGCTTTAGCTGCTCTAATGATTTTTTTGTTCTTTTTCTCCACCAGTGATTTCTTCCTCTGGTGGGACTGTTCCTCTTGCTTGATGCAATAATTTCAACATTTCTGAGACAGGAGTCTAATAAGTAAGGAAACCCCAGAGTTTATCTCTTCCTATAGCACAGGATAACTGTACCACAGCCTCCCCTGCGTCGGTGCATATGGAGACCTCTCCCAAAACCAAGGCCAACAAACTCTTCCTGAGATCATTTGCAAAGTGCAAATGAAACAGGGCAGCTGCTTTCCACCATTTCTGCTGGGAAAAGGCCACACAGCATCTGCTCCAACCGAGCGGTACTTAGGGACATGGTTTAGTCTGGGCTTCCCGTAAAACATCTGCCCTCCTGTTTCTGCAACACACTGATCTAAAACCAGGAACTCTCCAGAAATCCCTCCTCGGACACCGTGATCCCACGCGCGCTTGCACGAGTCCTGGCCGACACCAACCGTGTCATTTTTGAGTCACCGTAAGCCTCCAACGATGCGTTTCTGAGCAGCCTTAGAAATAAATAGCTATAAAATGCCAGCAGCTTTTGTTGTCCTGTTTGTTTAGGGTTTTATTTCGCCTTGTGCTCCATCTGTGTTGCTTTCCTATTGCGCCGCTCCCAAGCGGCAGCATGTCAGCCTGTTATATTTAGGGGGGAAAAAAAAAATGAGCAGCCTCTCTGGAATTCTATCATTTGCCATTTTATTATCATCGAGAGCACCTACTTCCAGATGGAAATGCAGATTGGCACGAACTGCGAGCCTTCACCGCTACCTTCTGTTCACTCCCGCTTTGCCAGGAAAGATTATGTCCCCGGACAAGCTGGAACTTCACGCCAATGGCAGATAGTCCTATTGAATTAGTCCTTCCCAGGTTCATTTTAGCAATTTGCATTAAGTTTTGCTGTTTGTTTACACAGCCCGCGGTCTGGGTCTGTCAGATCTATATATACCCTCCTGCGTTAGGTTGTTGTAAGGTATTTTATTTTTTTAATGGAGAAATAGGATATTAAGATTCATTTTAAACAAGTGCCTTGACAAAAATATCATCACACTTCTTTTCTGCAAGGGACTTTGTGTGTCATCCCCTCGTGGCGGCAGCGGAACAAGAGCGCTTTGCTAAGCTAAGTTTAGTTGAACTCAGCTAAACCCTCTCTGATTTCAACCCGATATTCCAAATCACAGCAATTACCGCCGCGTTTTTCACCCTCCGCCGGTGCGTTGCACAAATTGAAAAAATGTATTTCTGTCTCCCAGCTCAAAGTATCCTCACTAAGAGCCAACAGTGAAAATAATCATCATAGCACGGCGGCAAAACCAACGCGCAGGGCAGCGCTTCAACATTGCGTGCAAACGAGTGGAGAATCCAGCTCAACCTTAAAGCAACTGGACTGAGAAACTCAAATCTAAAAAAAGGTAAAATAGACAGAGAAGTATAGCCAGTTGCCATGGCGACGGCAAGATATGAAAGCAAGAACTGATGGAACCTTTACAGTTATTTAAATGCTTATTATAACATTATGCAAAACAGCTGAGTAAAGAAAGCAGAGAGGTTAACGTGCTTATAAGAAAAACAGTCGTTGCGGGATGAGCAAGGTAACAATTTGTAAGTCAGAAATAAGACCTTGTTTAAATTGAGCCATTTGAAATAATGACATAATTATGCCCTCTTAAATTAACGAAGGAAATGTGTTTTGAAGAGCGGAGAAAGGAGGGAACTCTCTTTGGGCCACAGCGTTGGGTGCAAAATCACTTCTCACCGAGAGCTGCACAAGTCACAGAATCCCAGAACAGTGGGGGTTGGAAGGGACCTCTGGAGCCCACCCAGCCCAGCCCCTGCCAGAGCAGGGTCACCCAGCGCAGGCTGCACAGGGCCGCGTCCAGGCGGGTTGGAATCTCTCCAGAGAAGGAGACTCCACACCCTCCCTGGGCAGCCTGTGCCAGGGCTCGGGCACCTCACAGCGAAGACGTTTCTCCTCGTGTTCAGGCGGAACTTCCCGTGTTCCAGTTTGTGCCCGTTGCCCCTTGTCCTGGCGCTGGGCACCACTGAGAAGAGTCTGGCCCCGTCCTCTTGACACCCGCCCTTGAGATATTGATAAGCGTTGGTGAGGTCCCCTCTCAGTCTCCTCTTCCTCAGGCTGAACAGCCCCAGCTCCCTCAGCCTTTCCCCACAGGAGAGATGCTCCAGTCCCTCAGCATCTCTGTACCCTCCGCTGGGCTCTCTCCAGTAGTTCCTCGTCTCTCCTGAACTGGGGAGCCCAGAACTGGACGCAGGACTCCAGATGGGGCCTCACTAGGGCAGAGCAGAGGGGGAGGAGAACCTCCCTCGACCTGCTGGCCACACTCTTCCTCATGCCCCCCAGGGTGCCATTGGCCTTCCTGGCCCAAGGGCACGTTGCTGGCTCATGGGGAATTTGTCGTCCCCCAGGACTCCCAGGTCCTTCTCCGCAGAGCTGCTTTCCAGGAGGTCACCCCCAACCTGTACTGGTGCAGGGGGTTGTTCCTCCCCAGGGGCAGGACCCTGCACTTGCCCGCGTTGAACCTCATCAGGTTCCTCTCCGCCCCATGAGGCTCAACACGGGCAAGTGCAGGGTCCTGCACCCAGCATCTCATCTTCATACCCCTCAGCCCCAGCCATCCCCGTGCTCCAAGGAAACGGCTGAGGCGTGAGACCTGAGCCATACCAGAGTCTCACCGTGGTCCTTTGGCTTTGCAGCATCTCCCATTTGGATCCCCCCCCTTTTCCTTCCAGTAGATGCTCTGCTCTGAGCAGTGGGATGACACCAGATGAGCACGGTCATACGTAAGGATGAAGCAGAGATTTGGAGCCAGGACTTCCCCTGAAACTCAGGTTTGGTGCAGAAACAAGATATTGTCACCCATGGATGAAAGCAAATCAAGGCACATTGAAGAGCAAGTTCAGCATCCACAAAGACCTACCATGTTCACCCACCCCCTGCACAAGCTACACAGCACTCTGTCTCCACCGCTCTCATAGGGCCAGAAGGATTTATCATCCTTCTTCCTGGGAAAAAAGGAAAAAAAATTCAAACTTATCTCTTCTTGCCCCATAATTCGCCCCAAGCCCGGAGCAGGGCTGCCTGGTGTGGGCTTTTCTCCGGAGAGGCTGACGGGAGTCGAGCGGAGTAAATCCCATTACAGTGGCGCTCAGGCCTTTGGGCTCAGCTCCTTCCTATAGTCATTTGTCAAGTGCTTTTCATCTGAAACATGATTCTGGGATTCAATTACTTTATAAAGTCAATATTTCAGGTCACAGCTTATGCATCAACAAAGACATCTCCAGGGATTAGAGTTTAGCGTGGTGGAGCTCTAAGTAATGTTCCCTGCACTGCTCCAGCTAAAAAAGTCAATAAGGTAGGTTTGTTTCCCCCACATTTCACTCTCAGAGGCTGCAAAATTATTGTTCACTTTTGTAAATTTAAACCATCAAGAAGCAGCAAATGTTCCTGGCTTCATTATTTCCAGGGAGATAAAAGAGGATTGCTCCACTGCCTCCTCTCCACGCTCTTGGCAATACTTTCCTCCCACTGAGCTAATAAACAGGCACGGGTCAAGCCATTCGCTCAGGATGGGTTTTGCCCATGCAAAGGGCCAACACAAGGTCTAGAGCATCACTTAACCCCCCGCGCAGGGGTGGATTTCTGGTATCAGAGACGGATTTTCCGTATTGGAGAGTCGTCCAGTCTGTTTCAGTTTTCTAAACCTCCCAACAAGGCGGTGCTCCGGCTGTGTTGCTAACATGGGCAGTGTATTTCTAAACCCAGGGAGAACGAGTTGCAAACCCAGCGTCTGAACCGTCTGCAGCAGGGGGGGTGTGCACCGAATAAAACAGAAAGCAGTGCATTTTGGGGTAGATTCTGCAGTTAGCTGAGGTCTCCCAGGTATCTGCTAGAGGGGCCAAAGATAACCCAGGGTCAGAGACTATGAAAACCTGAAGCGTTTGGGCACCAGGAAGAGCAAGGAGTCATGCTGAAGACCAAACCTTGCACAAGAAACCAGAGCAGGGGCATAAGTCAGCTCAGGTGAAAGGTAAATGCTTTCGTGAGCTGGACTGGGAGAGAGACTTCCACCAGCCGTGGTGGAACAGGGCATGGTGCAAAGCGCTGGTAAAAGCTGACCTGAGATGCCGTACAATCCAGACCAGGCAGCCAAAAGGAGATGCTCTTGACCTGGAGCATGAGAGAGGGTTAGGAGGAAGGCTGGGACCCAGAGGGAAGCCTCAGAGGTTGGTTCCTCTACCCTTGCAGAGGGCAGCCAGCAAAGGAAGAGGGCAAAACCCAACTATGGAGGTTGAAAGACAATGTTATCAAGGGGGAAATATTGGGATAAGCCGATCACAAACACAATCAGGCTGGGAACTGGAAAAGTTTCTAATGATCAAAAGGAGGAAGTCTAGAAGAGCTTTGTAGAGAGGGGTAGGAGAGAAGGAGGACGTCTGCCTGGTTTTTGGGTGGCTTTCGGTGGGTTAAGGAAAGGCGGTGAATGCAGCCGTGCTGCAATAGCAGAGAACAGGAGCTGGAGTCTCCCACCCTTCGCTCCAGTATTTCAGGCTTTTTTACTAAGCAGTACAAATATAATTCTTCAAGGTTTTAATTAAAGGCTTCAGGCAATCCAAGGGAAAAAAAAAAATTCTCACATTTCATTTGGGATGGGGGCTTTCTCCCTCCTTATTATGAAACTTAGCTCAATACTAAATTAAATATTTCAAACTCTTTTTTTCCCCTGACATCATCCAAACAGTAAATTTTGAGTCTTTGTTTAACAGGCTATCTATTGATCTTTGCCAAGGCCACAGCACTTCATAAATCTCCACTGAAGCCAGAAAAGCATCCAAAAAAAAAAAGAAAAAAAAAAGGATTAAAAGTTAATACGACTCAGATCACTTTTCAAGAAAAACTTCCAAGTCCAGAAGTGTGTTTTCAGCAAACAGACCCTGCAGAAGCCAGCCTGCTCGGTGCTCAGCGGGACACAACAGGGCCACGGCGCTCAAGATGGTCCAGGAGCAGCTCTCTTGGTGCACAAACGCATCCATTGCAAACCCAGCCTCAATGCCGGGACTCTCCCACGGCGTTATCGGGGCACTGCAAGCACTGCAATACCTTCCCCGTCAAAGCCAGCTCAAACCTCTTCAACACCCACCATGAAAGACCTCGACAAGCAAACAGAGCCTCAACACTTGTTTCTGTTCCAGCGGGACAAATGCAGCACCTGATCCCGGGGTGCTGAGCCACAACCCGCCCCAGGCAGCCAGGAGCTGCTTTCCCCCCGTGCCTGCTGGGCTAGCGTTGCTGGATTTTGGCTAGCACCAACAGCCCCTGCTAGGCTGTGAAGGTGCCTTTCTACCTTCAGCAAAAGGAGAAGCAGCTTCACCAAGAGAACCCCTCAAGTATATTTAATTTAGGCTCATTAGAAAGGGAAGACAAGCCTGGCCAGTTAGCTGAGCAGCTCATCGTCTCACTGGGATTGTTTCAGCTGGGGCTGGGGCTAAATCACCTCCCGGGGCCGGGCGTAGCATCGCAGGCACGACCGAGGGCAGGTAGGCAGGCGGCCATCCAGGGCATCCACCCAAAATTACCCCAGCCGAAAACCAGCTCCCACAAGAAGAGATGGAAATCATGGAAATCCTCAGCCCCTGCAGCGGGTCTTTGTGCCTGTTTTCAGAAGTGCTTTAGCAGCTTGTTATCACCAAACACTCAGGGAAGACGGTTCAATTAACAGAAGTTAGTAAAATTAGAAGATTTAACAGCAGCAGCAACGTTTAACACTAGATAGCAGAAACACCCTCCTTTGACACTCTTTACACATTGATAAGGTTTGATAAAGCTGTGAGCTTCACAGGCATTTTCTGGCAAATGAGCCATAAAATAGGATAGTTTAAGTATTATCCCTAAATGGTAAACCTTCCAATTATGCTTGAAGAAAAATTACTATATCCTGCTAATTATAGCATCCATGGCTTGGATTTGTTTGAAGAGAAGCTCACTTCATTTGAAATAAATACCAACTTTGAAGGCAAGTGGAAAAAAGGAAGAAAATGAGAAATGAAAGAGCTGCAGAGCGACGGAGCGCCCGTGTGCAACGGGTACGTGCTGCAGCCGCTGCACCCCACCGCATCCATCCGGCTGTGGCAGCCCCCCATCTCCAGCAACCCCCTCCCACCAGGACCAGCCTGGTCCAGAGCCAGCTGCCGGCAGCGTGGTCCCACCTGCCTCCTGACCTGCCTCCGCCGTGCACGCACGTCGCCCCAGCTCCAGCCGCATCCCGAAACAGGAGCCCTTCCCCGGGCTCTCTGCCAGTTGCGTCTCCAAGCTGGGACCCGCAGCTGCCACGGAGGCGGCTGCAGCGGCGGGACGCCCTGCACGTGTCAGGGTCTGTCCCGGTTTGGGTGACTCTTCTTCTCCTGCCCTTTGGCTCCTGCCGTCGTGGGTAAGACGAGAAAGCCAGGCGGAAAGCAGAAGGAGGAGCTGTGCATCTGCAGATAGCAAATGGCTCTTGGCAACATTGCAGACCTGGTTTAGGGGTTCTCCAGGACAAGGATGGGCTCTCTCCTACGTGAGGTGATAAAGGCAGCAGGATTAAATAGTGGAGTTAATTCTTGTTAGAAGAAGAAAGTATTTAATAATAAAACCGGTTTTTAGAAAATGCCCAAGTCTGGCTTCAGCAGCTGCTGAGGAGGGAGACCCCGGGAGCACAGTCGGTGCGTTACGGGTGACCAGGACCCCGAACAGAGCCAGGCTCAAAATACCTGCATAAATACACTCGTTCATCACAGACTATTTTTAAGGCCATTTCCTCCCAGACAGACCAGGGAGAGGTTTGGGAGCCACTCTCAGCTCTATTTACAGCCGGCTGGAATTAACCTCAGGACCTTGTCTGCTCTCCAGAAGGCACCACCGCTTCCAGGCGATGGATCAAAATAAAGCCCCGCACCGAAATGCTGCCTGCGGTAGCTGAGCTACGGGGAGAGCCAGGGCCACCGCCAGCCCAGCCACAGCCATAAACAGGTCAAAACCAAAACCGCTATGGCCTTGATTCGTTAAAGGCGAGTGAATGACAGCCAGCATCAGACTGGGGACAAAGGGCTTTTTGGGCACTTTGGGTGCGCTGCTCTGGGGTTTGCTGGTTGTCACCTGCAAAATTTGTTGTAACACATCACATTTAGTTTTCCAGCAGGATTTGGTGTCCTTGAGCAATTCAGCCAGAGGGGTAAAGAGCAGTAGGCGCAGGTGAGAGACCCATCAGCGCCAACAGAAGAATTAAAGCCGTGACCATGCCTGGATGAACCAAGACAGCGGTTTTGGTTTCTCTCATTGCAGCGTCACCTCTGTGTCCTGCACCCGCTTTAGTCAGGACTGCAGGGGAGCAGAGAACATAATGTCATTTAGTCGACAGGCAAATCTAGACTCAGTGCTTTCTTTTCCAGAATGAGCAACACGAAGGTCTTTGACACTTCGTTGCTGCCTTCTTAAATTTTATGGCCCAGGTGGTGATGCTCGAGGTGCCAGGTACCGGCTGCAGGTTTGGCATAGGAAAAGTGAGCATAGCATGGTCAAAAAGGGCCAGTTTTCATGAAACATATGAAAACACCATTTTGGGCTCCACATACTGATCCTTTGTGGTTAAAAATTGGTATACTTTGTCGGGGAGGTCACAGGAGAAACGGTGATGGGTTTCACCCCGTGTTTCCTTTTGCTCCTTTGCGGGGCACAGGGACCAGGCACGCTGGGGAGAGAAAAGGGAACCGAGGCAGAAAAAGGCAATAAACTGAGAAAACCAAAAATAAAACACAAGCAAGCCAGACTTTTTGCCCTTTCAGATTATTTCAAAATAAGAAGCTTAAAAAGAAACTTTTAAGCTCTTTCATCGTTCCACTTCAACCTGAAATGTAACTACCAAATTGATTCGTCTGCTTAGAAGCACTAATATAGTAGTAGTTACAACAGAGAGCAAAACTCCCGACTGACAGATACAGCTCATGGGACTAGAGGGCCAAAGGCTCGGTGCTTGTAACCACCGTCAATAGCTCCCTACTACTGCAAGGCCATTTCCATCCACGCATATTTTTGGGAGCCCAGATATCCCCACCCACCCATCCCGCACCCATCGCCAGTGGTGCCTCTCGGAGCAAATTTCTGGGTATTTTTATCTTGGCTGCAAAAACAACACCACAAAAAACCTGCTTTCCGCAAGAATTCTGCAAAAGGCTCTGTTTTGACTGACAATCCTGTCCACAAACTCAGCTGCCCAAACCCAAAACGGGCGAGGTGTGCAAATGGAGCCAACGAGGAATTGTTCCAAAACAGGAAGGGATGAATATTCATGGCAATATTTTGGTTGCAGCTAATCTATCTTTATAACAGACATTTCACTCCAGCACGCCAAGGCTGGAGCTCTAAACAGCGACAGCAAGAAGAAGAAACATAATTAGCATAAGGGCTAGTAATTAAGGATGCAAATACAGTAGATGCCGCTCGGTAATTTCGTCAGGAGGGCGGGAGAGCACCGAAGCTCCCCGGGAGCGGGCGACGCGCTCCCCTCGCCCGTTACACGCTGCATTGCACGGTCGCGCATACTACACGTACGGACGTAGTAAGTGTTTCGCTCTGCTTGCGCAAAGAGAAACCCAGCCCAGCAAACACGACGTGCCGGGAGATTTCATCGCGCAGGGAATTGTGTGTTCCCGAAGCGTGTTTGCCCCGAATCGCTGTGGTCCGAGAGGTGACAGTGACGGCTTCATACTGCACCGAGAGCGGCTCAAACGAAGCCCTGCGATGGTACACGAGATTCCCCCAGCTCATCTTTTCCGCAGAACCAGATGCCTGGCTCGAACCAAATGCAACGTACATCCTTGTGGTACCCGAATCCTGACACGGATGCGTTTCGCTGGCAGCCAGCCCGGGCCATTAAGTCATCAGGTTACGTGGCATCACACGCTGAAAGCGTCCGATCCCTTCAGCGCTGTTCAAAAGCGATTACCTAAACAGCATGTACAAATCCCTCATTTGGATGCTTAATTAACGGGTGGGCACATAAACGCCAGGTTTCTGTACGCGCACGGTGAGCGGAGCGTGTAAATGTGGGCTTCGGCTGGGCTGTTAAGGCAGCCAGGTCCAGAAACGGGGCTCGTGACGGGAGGAAACGAGCAGGGAATGAACAGCACGTGCCAACGGAGACTTTTTTGGAAACAAAAGCACAAAAAACCCAACCTGCCCTA
This sequence comes from Phoenicopterus ruber ruber, assembly GCA_009819775.1. Taxonomy (NCBI): domain Eukaryota; kingdom Metazoa; phylum Chordata; class Aves; order Phoenicopteriformes; family Phoenicopteridae; genus Phoenicopterus; species Phoenicopterus ruber. The sequence goes on from CM020219.1 coordinate 2,992,276, forward strand.
AAATCCAAGGTGGCTCGGCACACTGCAAAGCTGGGCGGTTCGTGGGAAGGGGCTGGGTTTACCGACCCTCACAGCAGAACGGTGTGAAGAGTGCAACCAGGCGGAGGTACCATCTCTTGCAAAGATTTATCCTGCAGCACAAACCAGTAGCCAGGGACAGCCAGAGATCCCCGCCACCCCCGGGCTCAAACACCGCCAGTGCCCCTAGACTCTTTGGGATCTTCCCAATGGGCCAAATATTGGCTGAATTGGGCAGGGAGCTAAATTCTGATAAAAAGGGCTCTACATATTTTAATATCCACCCAGACCTCTGAGCCAAGTGACAACCCTCCCGTACAAACGCATTGCCCTCGTCATTAAAGCGCTCATACTTTCTTCTAGGATTTTCGGAACCCTTTTGCACCATACCTATCACGCAAAGACTGGCTATTTTGAAAGCACTGAAAGTGCAGACTACTGATTTTTAATATGCATTGCATTTTATGGCTCAGCTACCAGGTTAATACGCAGTGTCAAGGATTTCAATGGGCCTATATTTATAAGCGTCATTAATTCATATGAGTTCATAATAATCCCATAATACGGAATTAGCAGCATTCTGCTTTATCCAAGGTGCTATTAAGATATATATCATGCAAAGAGTAAGGCTGTTCCACAAAGCAAAAATACAAAGGCAAAACAACCTCAATAGCGTGTTGTTATTAGATACTGAACAGTTAGAGAAGAAGAAAAGCGTGTTGAATAGAGGTGGAAGCTGTATTTTATGCGCTTTCCAGTATCACCGCTGCTAAAAAGGAGGGATAAAAAAACCAGCCTGTAAAAGCCAAGGGCACAGGAGGAACATTGAGTGTCCGTGGGGTGCTGGAGGGGAGCCCTTCGATGGGGATGCTCTGGCGAGCGAGGCACGGCAGCTCCAGCCCCTCTGGTACCCACACCGAGCCCGGGCAGTCCGAGCCCGTCCCCGCGCCTCCCAGCTGCATCCCCGAATGGCCCGTATCAAGCAAGAGGAGCTCAGCACCTTCCCAAAAAATTCATCCAACTCTGAAAAAATAGGCTCCAGCCCTGCTTGGGATGACATTAGTTACGCAACATTGTTCAGCCGGGAGCAAAAAACCCTCCAGTACGCGTTATTTCTTAACGGCCGTTACGTCCTCTAAGAGGGAAGCGTTCGGGAGGAATTAGGAAAAAAGCAGATAAATGAGCAGGGAATTTAGGACTGCGCTCCTGGGACTGGAACTGAGAAAACCCCGCAGCGTTCACCATAAAACTTGCCGTTCAGGCTAAAGATGCCAGCAATCAGCTTTGCTTTTCCAGCTCCGGGAAAGGGATTTCCTTGGATCGTTTCGCAGTTGTTCAGTTTGGGAAAAACCGAAGAAAGGACGCCCCACGCCGCTCCGGTTCCTACCGATGATGCTGAGCACCATCAAGCAAGAAAACTGCCGCAAACATCATCATTCACAAATCACGGCTACGTTTTGTTCACAACATTGCTCAATTAAAAAAAAAAAACCACACAACCAGAAAAGGGAAGCGAAATATTTCACCTACGAGATCTCAACAAAAGCTCCATGCGGATGAACCTGCCTCCATATGCCTGAGATCTCCCAAACGGGGCGGCCACAGGAGCCGTTTTAGCAATGTACCAAAACAGGCGTCAGCGTTGCAGCGCCCGGGGCTGTTCCCTGGGTCTGGCTAATTCGCTAAATCAGACATAAGCGCCGAGTCGGAGAGCAAATTTACCTCCGGCTTTGCAACAAATTAGCAGCACGCAGATCAAAATCGCGCTCTTGCTATTCGGCTTGCGGGAAATGGATGGAAAAGTCATTTTCTTGGACAGACGTAGGGATCCATGAGCTCAGGCGCGGTTTCCCCAAAGCCCCGTGCCACAGCACTCGCTGTCCCAGCCAGCTGAGCCCCCCGGGGCCATCTCGGGCACCCGGGCAACTCTCCCCTCCTAAAAACTTCCTCTCCACCTTGTTTTTTGGCTTCTTTTTTTTTTTTTTAACCTCCAAACATGTTGCTACAGCAACCCCAGCATTTTATCGGCGCTCAGGGGAATATTCATCTCCAATTCGGCTGCTCCATGGAAACACGTCTCAGCAGCCCCTTTCCCCATCCCTGCTCCGGGCGGGGAAGAAGCTGACCCCACCGCTCCGTGCCCGCTGGAGCACGGGGTCCGCACCAGCTGGGCAAAGCCAGAGGGGGTGGGAGGTGCTGTGGAGGGACCCTCTCGGCTTGGAGAGGCACCCAAAAACCCCCTTGCAGTGACCAGCCCTGCGCTCGCAGCCTCTGCAACGCAGCTGCGGTGCCCGCTGGGCAAAAACGCTGAGCGTGCAGGGCTGGGGACCCCCCGTTGGGGCCCAGTGCCCATCGTAGGAGGGATCCTGTTAGAAAGAATCCCACGGTTTGCTGAAATTTTAACACTTGGTCCATAACCTGCTGAACGCAGCAGGACACGTATCATCTAGCATTTCCCAAGACTTAGTCCCGCAATGTGTGCTGCCACGTATTTAGAGCAATCTCTTTGGGGACCAGCCCGTCCACAGGGCCGTTGGAATGACGCTTGCACTGATGTTACGCAGCGAAACCACACCATCATTTTCCGGGGGGTCTTTGAATATTCCAGTGACGGAAATAAGCTGTCCGTTCTGCATCCAACCGTGCCTGGCGGTGCGCGAAAAGAGACTCGTACGTGCGCACACACACCAGCCCAGCCGCCGCAGGTGCAGCCCCGTGGCTCCGTACCACAACCGTCTGCAGGACAGCCAGCACGGCCCAGGCGAAACGGCAAAAATTCCCATTTCCAAGAAAATTAATTCGGTCCCTTCAGGTGTATTCTGCAGCACCCACATCTCTCCCCTGCGCCACAGTCACGACGCTTTCCGGCAAAAACAAACCCTGTGGCTCTAAAGGGCTCTCCAATGCTTTGGCTGGAAAAGGCAATCCCAAAATAATCCAAATAAGCCTCTAACTGGGAAAGCTCCTTTGCCTTGAGGTGCCGTTGCCCTTTAGGACGGCAAAGCAGGCGCGAGACCGGGTCCCCCCCACCAGCACATCACGCCGGGGAGCCCTCTGCCGCTGCCCCGCCGCAGACTTAGCTAACCCACATAACGTTGTACTAGATGATAGCATCAGCTGTGTAAGTAACCACCTCATATAAAATTATTGACATGAAGTATACGTCTTTAGACTCTAAAGGCAACTTCGTGGCACCACGCAAAGGTCTCCCTCTGGCAGCGCTACCCCTCGCTGCCAGCACGGCACCGGCAGTCTCAGGGTCACCCTTAGGCTCTGCCTTTTCCGTGGCATTTTTTGTACATTTAAATTCAAGACACGCTTAAGTTTTCCTCAGCCAGGGCCTAAGTTCCTTACTATCCCAAGCAAAATACTCTAAGTGCTTAAAAATAAGCAGAAATGAAGTGCTGTGCTGGCCTGCAGATAATAAAATAATATATCTGATCATGCAAAAAGCAGAGTTCTTCCTCTTGGTTTTGCTTTTTTTTTGTTTTTCTTGTGTCATCTAAGGTTTCCCTCTCCCAGTTTCCCAACTTTCCGCTTTTTCCAAAGAAGAAATGAGTTCTCTCCACGGTGAAGGCAGGAGGACGGGAGGGGTACCTCCTTCCAGCCCTCCCAGAACGGGTTTTTCTCTGTTGTTTCCCAGCTGCCTTACTCATATCTCAAAATATTTCTTCTCTGTGTTCCTAATAAGCGGATTTTCAGCCTGTTGGAATTTAAGATAAAATTAATATATTCGCAGATATCCACAGCAGCCTCTCAGGTGTTCATATTGAAAATTATTATTTTCAACAGTTCATGGCTCATTTCTTTAAAATTAAAATTAGTGTTGTGGCAGCCGGGGATCATTTCCCAGCCGCCTGCACAGCGGAGAGCACAGCCCTGGAGGATGTGAGGAACGAGGCCCCGCTGCCATCGGACGTGTCTAACTTTGGGGTGTCCCGTGCCTGAGGATGACCTTTAAGAGGGGCCCCCGACCCAGAGACCGGTTGCAGACGAAGCAGAGGTGGGGATGCTCCTCTTCGCTTCCCGTGGTTGTCTGTGTTCGGCTGCCGTTGGAGCGAGACGCTGGGCATCAGAGTGAGGGGCCGGTCTGAACCAGCACCCCTGGACTCACATCTTCACGCTGTACCCTTGAAGTCAAGCAGATCTCTCCCTTAACCACTTAAATCTCACCATCCCACTGAACCCCAGACAAGACTTTGCTCTAAAAGCTGCATTAGAACATTAGAAAAGTGAGATCTGGCAGAAAATGCTACAAAGGACAGAACTGGAAACAGCACACATGTGGACCATCTCCCAGTTAGCCGTGCCGGAGAGTATTTAAGCAAAGTACGTGGGAAGCAGCACGCGTTGGACAAGTGTTTGGATTTGGGGCAGCATCCTGCTGGGTGCCTTGGCAGCGGGGAGGAGGACAACCTCCACCTCCGCTAGTTACTGGGGAAAAAACAAGTATTACGGTGGCCACAGCCCTCTGAGGGGCAAGAGAGAGGTGGCATTTGGCTTCAATCTGCTCCATCTTCATCCCGTCACGCTGCACAGCCACCACCTCGTGCCGCCTCCTGCCACTGCACGGGGACCCGGGGTCTGCAGCGGGATGAAGCGCCGGGTACCGCGCGGAGACGTCTGGTTTTAACCGCGGTCCCGGGGGAGGGTTGATGTCACGACCGTCCCAATGGCGCGTCTCTGGGACACCCAACTGCTGCGTCCGTCTCAGGTGTCTCCAGGGGGAAGGTCCTGGTCTTGGCCACCCATCCAGCCTTTGCAGCAAATAATCTGCTTTCCAGGGAAGTCGGGCAGGGAGACACAGCCTTCGCCCCACGCTCCCGCCAGCCCTGTGCGCAGGACGGGGACGGGGACCCTTCCCAAAGGCCAGAAGCGCCTGCAGCCTCCGCGCAGCAGCAGAGCATCCTTCTGCGCTGTAAATCACTGGGAAACATTAATAAACAGCTCCATCTACTGACATCCTCACCTCCGAAATCCAGACCCCCACGACAGCTGGGACGCAGCATCCAGAGGCGTCCGTGCTGTCGAGTGCGTCCTGCCCGGGCCAAGCAGGCACCGGTTTTCACCCTTCACAGCCCCGTGGGTCCCTTGCAGGGGAGTAAATCTCCCAGAGCAGCTCGGTGCCTCCCCCTGACCCAGCTCTTTTAGAATTCCCTTTGAATTTCAATTAATTGACATTAATTAAATCTATTTTCATCTTGTTGAGTGAAACGTAATACCTCTTCAGCATTGTATTTCAGCCAAGGAGATGAATATATATGTGATTAAAAAAACCTAACAAGCAAAGGAGTTGAAAGGCAGCATCTGAGAATGAGCAGCCTCGTTACACCTGTGTAGCGCTGGGATGTAAAAAGGCGCAGCCAAGGCTTCGCTGCCCAGAAGCCACCCTTTTGTTCCACACCGAGCACGGGGGTCCCTACGCAGCCCCCGCTGGAGGACCAGAAATGGCACAACCACCCTCCCTCTCATGCAGCATCTTCCTTGGGGGCTTTCACGCCTCTCAGAAATGAGGCCAAAATGACAAAACCGCAGCCAGAGGCACCCAGAGACGTCGCTTCCGCCCCAAAGCTCATTCAGGAACGCAGTGCGCAGGCAGCTCTCCCTCACCTCCAAAGCCACTGGCCCTCCACCCCCATTTTTCCCCTTGCCTTAAGGTTCAAAAAAAAAAACCACCAAAAAAATCACATAAAACATTGCAGACAAAGAGGACGGACAGAGTTTGTTTAGCGCATTTGATGGAATCGCAAAAGCACATTCAGACTGTGCATTTATTTCATAGTGCGTTTATTTTCACATATATCGCAGGTCCTTGGGTTACCCTAAAAGTGCCCCTAAGCCCAAGCCCCTGCCCTGCCCCAGGGAGACATAAGGAGGAAGGACACCCGGCTTTCCGCAGTTTTCCCTATCCTCCAGGGGCAAATCCTGCTCCCTCCTCTAGCGCAGAGCAGGATTTAGCTGTCCCCGATGCCCCGGAGCATCACGGTGGTCAGGTCACACAAGGACACAGTGACTCCATGTCCACTTTCCCGCTGTGTCCGTCCTTTGTGGCTTTTTCTTTTCCATCGATCAAGCCCAACCCATCTCTCCGACCCCACGTTTGCGGGCAGGCTTAATGCAGGGGGGAGGGGTTTGGGCACTCAATCCCACGGGCAGCATCCCCAGGACACGTCGCCGTCTCCCAAAACCCTGAGCACCCCCGGGCTCTCTGCTCTCCATCAGCCAAAATTAAAACCGTGGCTTCTTTCTTCCACGTTGCCGCTACCAAGCAGCAATTGCAAAGCACCCGTGGGAGTCACGAGCTGCGCTCTGCACCGCTCTGCCAGGGGCAAAGCCTTATTTACAGCCAACAACGAGATTAAAGCTTCAAACCACATTTAAATTTGGAAGGAGGCGCGCGCTTGGGGAGCTCAAGTGTGGAGAAGTCGCTCGCGTGGAGGAGGAAGGAGGTGACACAGGGGTAGGAAATTAAAATTGAAGAGGAGGACGTCAACAGGACCACAGGTTGCTCACGAAAAATAACCTGTAAAAATCTATCTTTAGGGTAAATAGCAAAGTGGTTGGAATAAAAATGTCCGAGTGTCCGTCCTTCCCCGCACGCCCACAAGGATATTGGGGCAGCGGGAGCCATGCAGGGACTCATATTTTTCTCTTTCAAAGGGGTGTGTTTAAAAATCCCAGCCCAATATATAGCTTGATGCAGTTGGATGGATCCTTACAGCTAGTCCGGATTTATTTATTAAAGCATTTGTGGCTTTTCCGAGCAGCTCAGGGGGTCAAACTCCACCCCCGACAGGCGTGGGTCAGGCGACGGCTGCTGCGGACTGGAAACGGCATCCGCTCAGCCGCGCTTGTGCTTTCCAGAAAGGCTTTTGCCCAAAATCTTCAGCCAAACCAAGAAATACCTGCGGAGCCGATGGCGAGCACCATCTGGGGGGGTTCCAGGCTGCCTTTCCCCACTGTGCTGAGCAGCGTAAGCTCTTCAATAGGGCTGTTGACATCCACCACATCTCCTGCCTCCTCCAGGAACCCCCTTCCCACGTGTCATAGGATTAAGCGAATTCAAAAACCCTTTGAAAAAGGCCCAAAACCCTTAGAAAAAGACCCGACTGCGAGGTGCCATCCAAGGAGGTGCCCAGCGCTCCCCGGCTGCAGGAGGCACCTTGCCTAGGCACAGTGGGCTCATTGCCCTTGTCACCAACATCACTGGTGGCACCGGTGCTGCCAGCCCGACGACGTTTCCCATTTTGGCTCTTTATGGCAGGATAGAGAGAAATGCGTCAGAGCTGTTAAAACCCTGGCAGAAGCATTTTGAGCTAATTATCACCTTATAATCCCTGCCAAAAGACCTGTAGGGACAGGGTTCCTCTAACGGGGGTGAGATATTAAAAGCAGAGGTAAGCGGCTTGGTGTCCCCAACGAGCATCACGACCCTCCCGGGGAGCCGGGGTCCCCCCTGCTCCTGCCACGCGGGCAGCTCACGCGTGTGCCTCCGCTTCACAAAGCTTCACCAAAATATTCGGACCCGGGGAGATGGTCGTGTTGGGGAAGCACCCGTGTCCCCAAGCCTGAGAGAGAGAGAAACACTGCGGGAAGAAAGGGAAAGAGGAAAGGTGGATCCCGCGTTACGGCAGCAATCCTCCCCGCAGCGCTGTCAGGAAAACAGGCTTTGAGCACATTTTCTCAGGTGAGGTGTCAGCCCCAGACACCGAAGCAAAAAAACCCTGAAACGGTGCAATTTTCTAAAATAAGCTTCAACTTGCACCACCTCTGCTCGGAGGGCAGGCGACTGATGGAGGATGCTCTTTCTCAAACCAAAAATCCCGCTCAACTGGGATGCCAAGGCCGGATCAAAGGTGTCCGGGTTCCTCTCCGGGGCTGAATTGTTTAATCCGGGTTTCACCCGCGCCCCAGCGACGTGCAGCAGGAGCTGCGGGGCCGCGCGCGGGGCTGGCCCACGCCCGAGGACACTCACACCCCGGATGGATTTTCAGCCGAGCGGAGATTGCAGCAACCACAGAGCAAGAAAACCTTGCAATTGAAAATGCAATTTTCACTCCATTTCACAAACTTAGTTTCATTTACTTGTGAAAGTTTAATACGTGCCTGGGAGATGGGGGGAGGGAGCTTTCGGCGCTGCTTTAACTCTCCCCATGGCTCAGCTGGCATTTTTTATTCGTGTTTCCACTCTCAACAGATAAAACCGCTTTTATCTCCTTCCCAGTTACCCACCAGCCTAAAGAAATGCAGAGGCAGGAGGAGGGGACAGACATCGTGTAGAAAACTCAGTGACAGTGAATTTACTGCAAGGAAACAGAAAATATCAGGAGGGGATTCTGCATCTTTGCTGAGCGGGGACTTGTGCATCACAGGTCATTAGAAATATTAATTACAGAAGTGAGCTGCAAGTTAGTATTAGGAAACTCTCAAGGGATTTGCCCCCCTGTAACACCCAAATGTAAGTTTAGGCTATAAAAAGCACCGGAGGCCCCAGCTCCCAGGGTGGCCGCGGGAGAGCCGGGCTCTAACAGCACAGCCGGCGAGCTAAAATGCAGAAAAAGAGGGGAAAGATGTGCAGCAAAGTGGTAATGGATCTTCTCAGTAAGGGCTGTCATGGACCACCTGCAATTCCCTTTGCCATTTCTCTCTATAAACGCCATCCTCAGGCGGATACTTTGCTATAAAGGGATGATTTTTTTTTTTTTTTTTTTTTTACTTCTACGTAGAGTAACTGTTTGTTTGAATGTATAAATAGCCACAGCCTCTGTCAGGGCTCCCGAGATGGCTCGGCTACCAACTTCTTCTCCCTTGCGAGCGCCGTGCCTTGATTTTCTCCGCAACTTGCTCCTCCCCATCCTCTGTTCCCCTCTCCTGCTGAAGCGCGACAAGTTTTGCTGAAAAAGTTTAGCTTCGACCATTGCCGAAACGAGAGGCGATATCAGGAGTTATTGCTCTCTGCATCCAAAGGGGCTTTTTAGGGGGCTAATCCTCCCCGTCGGCAAGGGGGTGCTTGGCGCGCCGGTCCGGGCTGCGAAAGGCTCATCAGGATTCACCGCACAGGGCTGGGGCTTTTCGGCAGGGAGGGTTTAGGAAGGGAGGGAGGGAGCAAGGCAATAAACATCTCTCTAATGGGCACGTCTGCGACGGCAGTGGAGAAATGCACCGGAGGCATTTTCTTTTCCCCGAGACGGGAGCCGGAGTTTACCCTGTACTACGAGCCCCTGCAGCCGTTAATGACTGAAAGAGCCACTTCCTATAATTAGATTTTCATAGGTGAAATGAATTTAGGCGGGCTGCGGTGAGTGATTACGAGACTTAATGACGGTCTCTTTCCGTGCCCGCGAGGATGCTCCGGGAAAGCTGCATCCCGGTTATCTTCACCAGAAGCAGGCGTGGCAGAATTCGATAGACTTTATGCGGCGAGGAGAACGGACTCCTGTAGGCTTAACGTACCTACAGCCCCTGACGGGCACGAGCGGTGAGAGACAGCTGCGACGGGGGAGTAAGATACAACACGGGGAAATCTCTGCCGTCCCAGTGCATCCCCCTCCGCCACCGCCCGGGAAGACCATAGAAATTCTTTACCCTCGTTAACATCAGCTTGCTTAGCACCAGCCTTATCCCTTGTCCACTTGGGATGCGGGATGCTGTTTCCTTGGCCCCTGTCAACACTCCTGCTCTTAGAAATACCCTTTATCGGAGCAGATTCGGTGTCTTCTCTGCACACCGCATTTCCGACGGGGCCGTAGGAGCTCCGTGGGAAGCCACACCAGGATCCGTCTGGGTTTTGTCCCCCAAAAAGTGCAGGCTGGGTTGGGGCAGTTTTCATCTGTCTGTGGTAAGATGGAGTTGATGGAGCATCATTTTTTTAGTCTCCCTCCATGAGCAGCTCTTGCGAAGAAATAAAGCAGAATCGCAACCGCTCCGACTCCTTCTGCAGCTGCAGACCCGGTGTTTTATGGATGGCGCAGCTTTAATATTCCTTTCAAAACAGGCTGTGGACATAAAAGGCAGGTTTGTCAACCCGCCGATCGCCTGGGGCTAAGCCACTAATTCTGCTGCGTTGTTGTGGTTTGCGTTGAACAAGCTGGCTTTCCGAGATCAAAAAATCTACATCAGCGCAGGGCTGGAGGCACAGCCCTCCCCGATGCCGGCGCTCCCTCCCTTCCCTGGGAGCGGGACAAGAAGGTGACAAGCTCAAGGATTTAGCATCCTTAAATATCCTCATTTTCCTTATTTCTTCTGGAGGTTGTAGTCCCCTTTGCCGGCATCATGTCACCCAGCGTGACACTATGATAGTGCCACCAGATGTGCCAAAACTCCTTCTGCCAAAACCCATCCTTGGGGTCCGATTCATCCGGTGCGGGACAGGGGACCAGCTCTGTGACATGGATGTTGAACCGGGGGGTTTTGCGTCCCTCGCTGCACCCCTGTGTGCCCCAGCTCCGGCCCGGGGAGCTGTGCCCAGGCTGGCATCACACCGCTCGCGTTTGCTGGAGGGACCCTCTCCTGGGGACGCTGTAACGTGCCCGGCGACGCCAGGTTTCCCATGGTTTTAGTAGCCCGGCGCTGTTAAACCGCCCGCCCCGCTCCCAGCACGGCGCTGCTTTGGGCTGGTTTTGTGCTCCCAGGTACCGGCATCAAGCACAGCTCGGGAGATTTCCAAACTGCCAAGTAGAAAATGAGAAATAATCAACTCTCAGACCTAGCAACGTACAAAAATTACCATTTTTCTTTCAGATCCCATTCTTGCTCTTTCCATCCCGAGGCCACCTCCAGCGGGATGCTCCCGAGGTGCTCCCTCGCCTTTCCCTGCTCTCCCACCGCCTCGTATTTCCCATGAGTTTCTATCCCGGAGTAACTCTTTCTTGAAAGCTGTAAAAAGCAGTTTTGCATTAACTACCTTAAATAGCTGCCCGGGCTCCATCTTCCAGCAAACACGGCATTACAGGGCTCCTGCTGGAAACATAACAAGCGCTGGTGGGGAAGTTCACGTCTCAGGGAGAAAGGGGCTTTAAAAGAAAGAAATAAAGACAGAAACTCTCTTTCTGCAGCGGTAGCGGGTGTTGCTGAGTTACACCACTTCCAACGCCGGCATCGAAGCGTGGAAACCGGCGCTGAATAACCGCGACAATCATCCGCACCTGCCTGCTGACCGCTAACTTTTAAGAGAGAGCTATTTAAAAGCAAATTGTTGGATATTCCTTCCCCGGCAGCGGCTAGCCGGCATTTATGATGAAATGGCTGCCCTCCAAGAAAATGGCAAAATAATGACAGAAAAGCAGCCGGCTCTAAATACAACAAAGCACAAGGAGACAAAGTCGAGATGAAAACTGCTCTCACGCTGGGGACGCGGGCTAGGTTCATTGAAGCGATGTATTGCTGTTCCTGCTCTCGCCCAGAGCCGCTGCTGAAGCTGTAACGGGCCACGTACAAATCTCACAAGCCACGTCCTAGCAGGACATCCGCAATAACCGGGCTTTGAGATACAGGAGACGCACGGAAGGGAGCGTCCCGGGCTCTGCGGAGAGCAAAGGGCTCCCTCCATCGACAGCGGTGCACAAAACGTGGAGGAGACCCTACCAGGCTGTTTATCCCCAAACACTCATGGAGGCAAACAACCAGGTTTCCACTAATCCCGGGGGTGATTCCTGCAGGAATGAGCATGGGAGAGCACCGGGGCCCTGCCGGAGGTGTCCGTCCCCAAAAAGCCTTCAGCACAAGCAGTTTCCCCATTCGACCGCTGCCATTTTTTTGTCAGTGTTGGCTGAGCTCATCCCTTCCATAGCTTTGAGTTGTGAAACATTAAAAAACCAGTATTTTCTCTGTTTGTGGTGGCCCTTCCTCTCCTGTGCACTTTCTTTGTCTAACAAGGGCTTTGCACACACTTCATCCTTTGCCGCGGAGGGGTGTTATTAAAAGGTCTCTCTCCTCTGCTCAGCCAGCTGTCCCCATAAAATGCGGAAATTTAATACCTCTGAGGAGCTCCACTCCTCTGTAAATAGGGTAGGAACTGGCCAGCAAGTTAGAGAATTAAGTAAAAACTCAGCAATTGCATTTGTTTCATTTTCTTATGAATCCCAGCTAGAAAACACAGCCCAACCTACTAAAGAGAGAGCAAATGTCTGTCCTCACAGTCGGCTCCCAGACCTGGGCGGACAGGGAGACACCCCGAAGTGCCGTCCCACGCACACACGCGCTGTCCTGCACGCACATTTCACGGGTGACCACGGAACACCCAGGCTGAAACGCCCAGGATCATCATGAACGTGTGTGTGTGCGTGTTTGCAATGAGCTTGTGGTTTTGAGCTTACGAATTTTCACGTGAACAGTCCTTTTTGGTTTCGCATGGAAATCGCTGGTCTTGCAGAACCGGCGTAGACCCCAGGTGGCTTTAATCCATCAGCCAAAGCTCTGCTCTGGCATTCACACTCTTACACCATTTGTGCTAGAAAATAAAATGATTCCTGTCCTAAACCAACTGAAAAGAAAGGCATGATCACCGGCAAAGCCCCTCCTGGCCTCTGACGGTCGATAGCACGAGCGTTGAGCCAGCCAAAAGCATATCCACATGAAATACATCACCCACTTCGGACTTTTGAGGATCCAGATCCAAAGCCAACCCCAAACCACGGCGAGTTTAACGCCATCTCGCAGACACGCTTGGAAGCAGCCCCAGTACATCAGCTGTGAAGGAAAGGTGTGATTTTCCCTCTGCCAAAGAACTTTGAACAAAAATAGAGGTAAACGAGTCCTCGGTGAGCACTGAAAACGGCTTTGGTTCCAGAAGCATCCAGCTCGCAGATGGACCACCTTAAAAAAAAACAGGTATAATGAAAAACGGTGCCGTTTTATTTGGTATATCACGAGCCGCATCTCCTCGCTGTACCTGCTGTAACTGGAGTGCCGGCTGTAGCAGGTACAGCCGTATCTGTAAAATCTCCAAACATTGCCTCCAGGCAAGCAGTTAATCTTCTTTCCCTTTGTTGATAATATTTTTTCTGTAGGTTATATCTGTTAAAATGTAATTTGCACTCCCCAAATCGGAGGACAGGCTTCGTGACGAGGAGAAGCCTCGCACCGAGACACTGATGTGCTTTTTCCGTCTCCCAGCCCAGCGCCGGCGGCCGCCGGTCCCATATATTACATCTCTAAACACAATAAAGTTTCATTGTTCATTAGGACGGCTGGGACGAGGCGCTTGCAGAGCGATCAAGTAATTGTTTCTAAAAGCACAACGTCTTTACGACGCCTTAACGTGATGCTTTAAAGTATTGTTGGGAAGTGAATTGAGTGCAGGGGGTGGGGGATTTCAGCCTCGTGAACAGCGTTGTGCTAGAAATGCTGAAAAAAAAGAGAGATCCATAGGGCTGAAGGTGACCAAGAAATTACTGAGCTCATCCACCTCCCAAGACACAATCAACTTCATCGTGTCATTCCCAGGAGATCTTCGTCTGACGTGTCTTAAAAACCTTCCATGACAAAGAAGCCATGGCCTCCCTGGCCGTCTACCCCAGGCACTTCCTTCCTTCCTTCCTTCCTTCCTTCCTTCCTTCCTTCCTTCCTTCCTTCCTTCCTTCCTTCCTTCCTTCTTTCTTTCTTTTGTTAGTACAAATGCATAAATGACATGATTTAGTGGTGGACTCGGTAGTGACAGGTTAACGGTTGGACTCGATGATCTTGGAGGTCTCTTCCAACCAAAGCGATTCTATGATTCTATGATTCTATAAATAAAATCAGCACTGCTGAACAAACTTAAAAACTTAATTCCTGTCTCTACACCCGGTACAGCATGTGGGTCTTCCCCAGGAGCCTGGCACAGGCGACCCACACCCCTTGGGGTACTCAACCCAAGCCCTCTTCCCCAGCTCTGCCCCCTGGTCCTTCCCCACCCTCCAGTTCTGCTGCCGATTGCTTCTGCTGGATGGTGAAACCAGGTCCTTCCCTCACTGATGGCCATTCTGGTTTTCTCAGGCCTTTTTTTTTTTTTTTTAGCTAGTTTAGTTCCACATTAGTTCTCCCATCTGGTTTCCCTGCACCTCCCAGGCTGATGCCAGTGTGGTGGGGCCATCCTCAACCTATGATGCTTCCAGCGCGCCTGGTGACAACTTCCCCTGGTGTCCCTTGGTTTGTGTTTCAGATTTTCGAGTTTTGTCACCATTTGTTTTCATCGTTCTTTTCTGCTGATTTTTCAGTAATCAGGCTTATTGTCTACTTTATATACGCCTCTTTTTTCACTAAGACCCATGAAGACTTCTCTGAGGAGTTGCTCATACTCCTTAGCACCTTCCCCAGAAGGTCCCGCTTGCCATTCCCCACAGACACTGTGCTTTGTCTCCTGGAAATGCATCATTTTTAGTTTGGGCTCTTCTTTCTTTCATTCCACAGTGACTTGCAGCCAACGGGCTTTTCATCTTCATTAAGCCAACTCACCCTCCCCTTTCAGCTGAGCCAAGTCTAGAAGTTCCACTTTTCCAATCACTTATTCCACCTTCTATTATACCTATGAAAATAAAAACTTCCAGCTTCGAATCACTTGCAGTTCTTGTATTTCTCAGCTGCCATCCTGCCAGATGGGGGTTTGCACCCACTGGATATGAGATGATCTGTTAGTTATGTTTTCCCAACACACTAAGACACGGTGACTCCCGAACCAGCACATGTCCATCAGCTACATGGGTTACGTATAATGTGATAAGAAGAGAACCGAAGCTACTGCATGTTCAGAAAGAAGGAAAAACCTAAACGGCGTGTGATTTGTCATAGGTGATCAGCAGTGCAAGTTCATGGCCATCGCTCTAGCACGTTACTAGTTACCTTGGCCAAAAGACCACAGCACTGGGGCCACCTCAGTCTGGTTTAGGAGGCACCACTGACTGCTCAAGGAGTCTGAGCAGTGAACCCTCTCGGACACATTTGTCCTGGGAGCAGCTCAAAGCAGAGGTACGTCAGAGGACGGGTGGATCCCGGAGCCTGTCATTCACAACCAGGAACAGCTTTCCATACCACCTTCAGGGAAGAGCTCAATTTCAAAACCAACAGCCAGGCTTTAAATCCAAGGCGTGTCCTTTTGGATTATTGTCATGCTTCAGGTACTGCCAGGTAACCTGTGTGTCACACATACCCAACTTCAACATGTAGTTTGGAAGGTGGCTTCTGCTCAGCGTGGGTTATTTTGGAGGCTGCATTGTGGTCAATGAGCTACGTTGCGTTCTCTTTGCTCGCAACAGGATGCGATGGCCCAAGCGCACAGCCAACGCAGACACACACCAGCTTCACCCACAAGCAAGCCTTGGCATCTCCCCGGCAGGGACAGCGCATCCTACCGACACAAGCTCTCATCTCCGTGTTCACAGGGGCCGAGTGTCCATCTCAGGTCTGTCTGTGCTCCTCACAGCAGGAGATATGAAGACTTAACATCTCTTTTCCAAGAGAAGACTTAACATCTCTTTTCCAAGAGCCTGCCACCTGAGAGCATGGGAAAAGGAAAAAGCAGCCAGCTCAAGGTCCAACAAAATAACCAGCTAGAGAGACAACTAAGTGCACAACTTCAAGATGTATAAATTATCGCTTGCCCCAGTGTAGTTCAAAAAAAAAAAAAAAATCAATCTTTATAGTTGGAAAATGACAGTAGCTTATTTAATTTATGACAAAAGCAAAGACAAGAGGAGAATAGCATTGAAGATTACACTCGCCGAGTGCGATGGTCTCCTGTAATGTAATGAAATGAGTTAAGAGCAAAGTGAATTAGTGCTACAGGCTGACCTCATCCCGCTAATCCCGGAGAGCAATAAGAAATGGAAGGTTGCATTCGCCAGCTTGGTTTTCAAGGTCAGTGAGGCCCAAAGTGGCCAGTCTCCTCTCCTTGTGATTTTAGCATTAAGCGAGCGGCTGGCTGTGATCCTCATAATTTATTCTAACGAGGAGAATTACTCCAGTGCCGTTGGCAGGTGGGTAACTCCTTCGGGAGCAAGGAGAGCATGGGAATGAGGGGCTGCAGGTATCAAACCAGCTCCCACGCTCAGGGACATGGTCATCTCTCGGTATTTGCTACTTTGCACCAAGCAGATCGATAGGACCGCAGCGAGTGGTGCCTCACCCCGGCGCGTCCTGGCTGCGTCGCTCTGGGACCCATCCTGAGGTGGTCACCATCCTCCCCGCTCTCGGCTCCTGAACGATTCCTATCTCCCTCTGGTGCCTTGGCTCAGAAAAGTTACGGATGCTTTAAAATGAGTTTTGTTTCACAACCGTGTTTCTCATGCCCTGACAAGAACTGACCCCTGAGCAAACCGCCTATAAAGTTTTGGTGGTGGTAATCAGCCACCCGCTGAGCTGGATGTTTCTGCAGGTAAGATGGTTCTCCGCAGGGAGAGACAGCTCAAGACCCCGGTACGAGACACCGGCCGCTGAAGTATTTTGCAGATTTGTGTACTCTGGCTGCAGGTCCAGCTCGGGGCTGAATTTCACGGTGTGCAGACAGCCATACGCCACCGACCCACCACCCCACCTGGGGACAAGCAGGCGACGGTCACACCCGGAGAGCTGCTTCTCCCGCACCCGGCACCGTGAGATTGCCCCGGAATCAGGAGCTAAAGGCAGAGAGGGGATGGGGGTCTGGCAGGAGGGTTTGTCCAGGGGAAGGTGCTGCCGCAGCAAACCTGGTCTTCTGCATTATCAAAGAGAGAGAGAAGAAAGGCGCGTGAGGACGGGCACTGCGGCTCGTTTGGGGACCGATAAATTTACCGGATCAGACTGCCGTCGGCTTTGATGGAGCCGGTGTCGGAGCAGCTTTCTTGCAGTGCCAGGCTGAAGTATGCAGCGTTAGCTCTCGAGGAAGATGGACACACCGGGGCTGGAAGCTGAGCTGCAGGAAATACAGCGAATGCAGCATTTCTCTCCGTGATGCACACGGAGGATCCATCCTTCTCTCATTTTCATGACCGTAACTATTGATCTCATTGAGTTATGCCTGAGCTGTGATTGAAGAGGAAGGGAAAAGGAGGGAGATCATTTCAAAGTCAGCAAGAGCACTGCTTTTGAGAGGCAAAATCACCAGACCCACCGAACAGAGCCATGTCTCTGTATGCAATAGGGTGAGGTCCAAAAGAGGAAAAGGCGGGATAAATCACCGGCAGGTGTTGTCCCGTTTGCAGCTGGGAGGGATCAGGCACGGATGACTCTGTGTGGTACTGTATGAGGAATAAAACCATCGCAAACAACCAGGAAAGCTGCAGATGTACCTGCAGGAGCTCAGCATCTGCAAAGCAGCAAGTCGCATCAAGCTGGTGTTTAAGCACCCAGGTTTTCACTTGTACTCACGGCTCCTTAGCTTGCATGTGCAAAGGCAGTGATGACCTACCTCAGGGAGCACCCATGTCGCTTTGCACATGTGACATTGCCAGAAATGGCAGAAAGTGAGCATTTCCAGCTGTCCTTTGACCCCGGGTTCTGAGCACCCTCCATTCATCCCATAGATTCAAAGAAATGTTCACCATTCATAGAACCACAGAACAGTTTGGGTGGGAAGGGACCTTTCAAGGCCATCTAGTCCAACCCCCTGCCATGAGCAGGGACATCCTCAACTAGATCAGGTTGCCCAGAGCCCCGTCCAGCCTGACCTGGAATGTTTCCAGGGATGGGGCATCTCCCACCTCTCTGGGCAACCTGTGCCAGGGCTTCACCACCCTCAGTGTGAAAAACTTCTTCCTTATGTCTAGTCTAAATGTCCCCTCCTTTAGTTTAAAACCATCACCCCTTGTCCTATCACAGCAGGCCCTGCTAAAAAGTTTTTCCCCATCTTTCTTATAGGCCCCCTTTAAGTACTGGAAGGCCGCACTAAGATCTCTCAGTTCGGCTGATACCACTGCAAAAACCCGGTGGGAGCAGAGTCCAGGACAAACATTCTTGCAAGACAGGAGCATCTCACTCTCCCAACGGAGCCTACGTCTGAGAGACTTTTACACAGGACGCAGGGTCAGATTTGGGCAGGGGCCTTGCCACAGCTGCCAGCACAGCACCCCAAAAAAGGCCACCAGAGTCCTTGGATCCAGCTGTAGACATTGGGTTTGAGGGCCCTTGAGGAAGGGCATGGGTGGCTGGCCAAATTCCCAGTGGGAAACATGGCTTCAGTGCAGCCAAGATTTAATTTAACTACAAAACTCATTATGTGCGGGAGCCTAGAGTCCTGGGTAGCCACCATATTAAATATGAAGTGCAAATAAATTTTACGACCAGGGGTTTTGCTTGGTTTGGGTGAGCACTCAAGCCTATATACCTTTTGGAAACTTCTTAAATCCCCAGATCTCCGCAGGTAATCCCATGAGATCACCAATATGACTTTTCCAAGCCTGAGACAACGGAAACTGTTAATGCCTGAGCGCACCTGGAGAAATTCAGAGGCTCCACTGGGAAGCCTCACAAGAACCTCAACTAATCCGTACCCATCTCCTTTCAGCGGGTCCAAAGGATGTTGAGATTTGCAATAAGACCACCTGGCGTATTTGCACCATTGCAAGAGTTCAGGTCATGGAAGGAGGTTAATTTGGCATCGCCGCTTTGTGCGTGTACCTCCCGGACCACAGGGAAACATCCAGAGACACCTTGTGTTGTGAATCACAGAATCCCAGGTTGGCGGGGGCTGGAAGGGCCCTCTGGAGCCCACCCAGCCCAGCCCCTGCCAGAGCAGGGTCACCCAGCGCAGGCTGCACAGGGCCGCGTCCAGGCGGGTTGGAATCTCTCCAGAGAAGGAGACTCCACACCCTCCCTGGGCAGCCTGTGCCAGGGCTCGGGCACCTCACAGCGAAGACGTTTTTCCTCGTGTTCAGGCGGAACTTCCCGTGTTCCAGTTTGTGCCCGTTGCCCCTTGTCCTGGCGCTGGGCACCACTGAGAAGAGTCTGGCCCCGTCCTCTTGACACCCGCCCTGGAGATATTGATAAGCGTTGGTGAGGTCCCCTCTCAGTCTCCTCTTCCTCAGGCTGAACAGCCCCAGCTCCCTCAGCCTCTCCCCGTAGGAGAGATGCTCCAGTCCCTTAATCATCTTTGTGGCCCTCTTCGTGAAGGCCAAGGGCAATGCGGTGTCAAACCACACCGGGCGAAGCACGGCATGCATCCCGGCCGGAGGCAGGGCAAAGAGATCCAGACACACTTTTTCCTGAAAGAAAAGGTTTTGAGCTTGATCTTCACCCTACAACACAACTACCTTGTGCAGACCAGTGAAAAGCAAGGTTTGGAAAACTCCCGGGGAGCATCAGCCGGGTGGGAGGTTGCCCCATCAACACCACCCCACGTGGCCATTTTAAGGCATTTTCCATCAGAACGACGATTAATGCAGGGGCAAGGCGAGGAAGCAGCCTGGTGGGACAGCACCACTGCCAACACGGCTTTTACACGCTCAGCCCCGGCTGGGCTGGCCCCGGAGGCACACGGCCAGGCTTTTGCCCCAAAACCACCGCTTTTCCAGGGCTGATGTTCCCTATCCATTCAGGTGGCTCCGACCTCTGGCAGCGTGCAATTTCAGGCTGCAGCTCTAGAAATGTCACTGCTGCTTCTCATTTACGTGTTTCTATTAATCATTCTCTCCCTTCGCACGCGGCCTAATCAATGGGGACAAGCGCGCAGTCCCTCTGACCGATTCCGATTATTCCTCATTACGCCCTTTGTTCCAACCCTCTGCTTCCCCATCTGGCATCAGACCCTGAGACCCCCCATCCAAGCTGTCCTTTGACTGTCTCTGTAGGGACAACTACGCTTTAGTTGTGTAATCAATTAGCCAGGAACCGGACCACTGGCTCGGATACCTTCTTAGAGCAGCCTTAATTTTGATGAATATCTCTTCATGACTCTAAAACCATATAGGCATGATTCCCTACCCAGCCATGCTTGTTAAAATCATAAATCAATCTATTCCATTCCCTCCAGACGCGCCGAGACCTTTCCAGTAGCAGCCATCCAGCTACCGCCGCCGCAGAGCGTTATTTACTGGGTTTGCTTCATCCCTCTGCAGAGAAGAAATCCACTCGCCCCAGCCAAAAAAGCCAGAAATATGTGTTTATTTTGAAGTAATTAAAAGTTACCTCCTGCGGACTGTACACTTGTGAACAGCTCTACCATGCCGAAGAGGCTGGGAGCAAACGCTTTGCTGCTGGGTCTCCCCAGCCACTCACCCGGAGATTTTGCCCGTCGTCACGTCCTTGGTACCTGCCTAGAGGGGAGGTGGAGGAATGTGCTCACACACCTGTATATAAAAAAGGTGTCTCAGCTTTAGACACCAGCCAGTTTAGGCCCTCAAAAGCCATGTGTCACAGCTCAAGGTCCCATTTCAGAGCCCCAAACCAGCCCGTTTTATGCCTTCTTGATGCTCGAAGCCCTTCCCATCCCAACTACAGAGTTAAAAGCCCACCCACTCAGCCCTCTGGGAGAAAAACACTCAAGAAATAACGTTTCCTTTCACATTTTCTGTCTTTTATTCCCTTTTCTCTCACCCTAGCCCAGGACACAGGTTTTGGGGTCTGGTCCTCACGGTGCGATCCAGGGCACTGTCACCGGTAAAGGGGGAAAGCGAATGGGGAACCCCACGTGCGGCCACGCTGCAGCAGAGCTCTGCGGGGCTTTCGGACCCACAGTCCCCCAGAAGGAGAGGGGACACCCTTTAAGGTGGAAAACTGCAAGTGGGAGAGACACGTCATCTTTTTGATACATATTTTGAACTGTGGCACTGGCAGGGAGAAGATAAAACGATGCTGCTCGGTAATAAAAGATTCAAGGGTTATTTGTCAGTTCTCCATTCCTCACCCCAGAAACGGAGTTTTCAGCTGACGCTTTGATCAGTTCTCAAGCCAGAAAAGGTCATTTTTTTGTGTTGCAGCTGGACGGACGTCCACAGCCTGAGCCACCCTGGCGGGGAGGGGGGCATTGCTCCAGCCCTTTCACCCCCCCTCTGGTACTTTCGGGACAGCCTCTCTGCAAACAAGACTGCTTACTTTTAAAGTCACTTAAAGTATCTTTTCCCCTCGGTTGCCAAGATGTAAATATCAAAGGTATAAATATCAGATTGCAAAGGCACATCAGGGCTGGTGTGGGTGCAGCAGGGACCTCGGCCAAGTTCTGGGGCAGGCATGGATGGACGGGGGATTTGGGCTGAAGACTGGGGCTGACCCCAGAATATCCCCAGGAGAACAGGGGACGGAGCAAGGTGCTGATTTCAGTTTTTAAGCCCATATCCATCCAGCAATCTGGTTTACAGCCCAGCTGCAGCAGCTGTGCGGGGGCCGGTGAAAGGCAGCATGCCCCAGAGGGACCCGAAGGCAAACTGAGGCGGGACGTTTCCCCGAAGCACCTGGACCACGATGCTGGAGCTGGTGTCTGCAGGTGGGAAAAGACCCAAAGCACCAAAACCATTGCATCTTCCAGTTGTCCTCCAGGGAGGGAAAGCCCTTCCAGCACAGCAAGAGGCACAGCCGGAGGGAGCGTCTGCTGAGGCTCCTCCAGAGAGGACTACGTCTGGGTAGCTGCAAGAAAAAACACTGCAAGCCCACCTGGCAGCCACATTTCAGTCCGGCTTCAGAGAAGTACAAGGGGTTTAACCATCATCTGAGAACAAAGTCTGAGCCTCTCGCCAGGGACAAGCGACCCAGCAGAAAAGTGCCTTACGGTTCGTATGAGTAATGGTCCATTTTTGCACCATGCCCACAAGGATCCCGCATTCCAAGTCTGCTTAAAACAAATCCCTGTGGTTTCCACCACGGCAGAAGGGACACAGAGGACCAGCCGCCCGGCAGCACAGATGGGACTTTCTGAGCCGCATAAAACCCTCTGCCAGTAAGACTCCTCTGCAGTCATTTGTTTTAAATGCCAGAATATGCTTTGGGAGCTCTGACATTTGGGGAATAAAAGCAAGCAGTGACCAAGCTCTTCATTAACTCCTGTAATTGGCGGTAACGGCAGAAGGAAGCTCAGCCGTCGCGCAGGGACCAGACCCTGCAAGCGCTGGGCGACACAAGGTCCATTCGGGGTGGGTTCAGTCGCCGATGGGTGCAGCACCTCAGCCCGCTCTCCATCCCCTCCAGCAACGGCAACCCCTCGCTGCTCCCCTGGGAAGTCCTGCCTGCGGCGTGCTAACGGATAGATCACAAAACTCCCCACCGAGCTTTCAGATAATAATACGTGAACGTGCTTTACCGCATTCATCGCTGCTTTTGAATGCAGCTTTACCCCTAGTCATCAGTGAAAGGAGAGGAACCGCTGAACGTGCCCTGCGCCGCCCCGTTTTAGCTCGTGTCTCAGCAAGCGCCGCCTCGCTGCGGAGGGATAATTGATCGTTGCAAGTGGAAGCCAAATCTTCAGCCACGTGTTTGCACTAATCGTGCAAGGTGGACTTCAAACTCAACCACCAGCTAAAAGGGGAGGGAGACATTTCTAGATGTGCATGATCCTAAAATACGATTTCCCTTCCTGCTACTGAATCTGCTTGTATCAGAGGAGACATGGTCATAGAATCACAGAACGGTTTGGGTGGGAAGGGACCTTTCAAGGCCGTCTAGTCCCACCCCCTGCCATGAGCAGGGACATCCTCAACTAGATCAGGTTGCCCAGAGCCCCGTCCAGCCTGAACTGGAATGTTTCCAGGGATGGGGCATCTCCCACCTCTCTGGGCAACCTGGGCCAGGGCCTCACCACCCTCAGTGTGAAAAACTCCTTCCCTATGTCTAGTCTGAATCTCCCCTCCTTTAGTTTAAAACCATCACCCCTTGTCCTGTCACAGCAGGCCCTGCTAAAAAGTTTTTTCCCACCTTTCCTATAAGCCCCTTTAGGTACTGAAAGGCCACAATAAGGTCTCCCCGGAGCCTTCTCTTCTCCAGGCTGAACAAGCCCAACTCTCTCAGCCTGGAGAAGAGAAGGCTCTGGGGGAGACCTTATATTGATTAGCCATAACTTCATGTATCACCTCCCATAGAGGAAACATCAGCATCTGCTCATAATCATTCAAGTCCAACCCAAACGCTCCCAAAAAATGTGGAAATGTCCCGTATCCCTACAAAATTCATCATGAGCTCTATGAGTGATGCAGTCTGACCCGAAATTTTTTTGCCTGAGAATATCCAGCATGTGGGACCCACTTTATCCCAGAAAGTCTTTAGAAGGGCGAGCCATGGGAGGCGGCCCAGATCCTGCGAGCCCAGCGCCGCCCTGAGCCCCCGGCCGCAGCCCCGCCGCATGCCGGGACGAACACCCGGGAGAGCAGAGCCGGGCATCGATTTTGTGCCACCGGCCGCCGCGACACCTTACATCAAACACTGGGAAAGAGCGGGGGAAACATAACCGAGTTTTACGGCTCGTGTGAGCACACCAGCGGCGCAGACAAGATGCCATAAACTCGGGGCATAACTCCAGAGGATTTTCTGCTCTTCTAAGCTACAGACCATTTATTTGCCAGGGTTTGTATAGCGCTTACCCGGGGTATACGCAATGAAAGCGGTGATAAACAATGCCTGCGCACACACACAGAAGCATATATTTGTGTTCTTAGATCTTCAAGGAAACCAGCTAAATGAAAAGGGGTCCTGAGCAAAGCTAAGCCCCCGGGCAGGGGCTGGCTGCTGGGTTTCACCCGCTGTTCTGAGCAAGGTAACGTTTTTCCCATGGTTGCAGAGGAGTTAACGGAGAAGCAAAAGGTAATTAAGCCATCAGAAGGCACTGCAGACACGTTAGGATCCCAGGTGTTTGGTTAGGAGGGGATTTCTACAGCATATGTGAAATCCTAGTTAAAATTCTCACGTTTTCCATGCGAAATCCCAATTCCGCAGAGTTACTGCAGGCAGAGGAGGAGGAGGGTGGAGAAGAGCAAGGCAGAGCGCAGCAGGGAGAGCGTGCTGAATAAGCAAAGCCCCCGCCGCAAAGCGTGAAGCTTTATCCGGAGGCAGGACTTCAGCCACGCTCTTTGTCAGATCGCATCCAAGAAATCCCCGGCTTTGGCACGGATTTCCCCTTGCAGAGCTCACCTGCGAGCCGCTCCTGGCCGCGGGCTGGGCGAAGCTTCGCACCAGGGCTTTTGGAGTTGTTTTTATTCACCACCGCGAGCACGAGCCGTCAGCGCAGCAAAAAGGGCCCCTCGCTCCCCCGTGCCTTTACTCTGATGAAATATTAACTTTAAGCCACCGTCACCGCCCGACAAAGCCTCTTTCGATCTGGTGCCAGAAGAAAATGATAAAAATCCAGAGGCTGCAAAGGCAGCGACTCGACACAGCTGTGGGATAAAGCCGGGCAGCTGCAGCTGCGCCGAGGGAGAGGATGGGCAGCTTCAGCCTCTCAAGTGATGCAAGATGTGCTCGGCCCTGGCGAGGCCGCACCTCGAGTGCTGGGGTCAGCTCTGGGCCCCTCACTCCAAGACAGACACTGAGGGGCTGGAGCGTGTCCAGAGACGGGCAACGGAGCTGGGGAAGGGGCTGGAGCACAAGTGCTGTGAGGAGCGGCTGAGGGACCTGGGGGGGTTTGGCCTGGAGAAAAGGAGGCTGAGGGGAGACCTTCTCGCTCTCTGCAACTCCCTGAAAGGAGGTTGGAGCCAGGGGGGGTCGGTCTCTTCTCCCAAGGAACAGGCGACAGGACGAGAGGAAACGGCCTCAAGTCGCGCCAGGGGAGGTTTAGGTTGGATCTTGGGAACCATTTCTTCCCCGAAAGGGCTGTCAGGCCCTGGCACAGGCTGCCCAGGGCAGTGGTGGAGTCCCCATCCCTGGAGGGATTGAAAAGCCGTGTAGATGTGGCGCTTGGGGACATGGGTTAGTGGTGGCCTTGGCAGTGCTGGGTTAGCGGTTGGACTCGGTGATCTTGGAGGTCCCTTCCAACCTAAACGATTTTATGAGATAAGGAATAACTCATTTTGTATCCTACAAGTAATTAAATCATAGAATCGTTCCAGCAGACACCTGGCAAATGGCTCAGTCCTGCTCAGCAACGTGGGTACCGGCACTGGGCTTTCAACCCCGCTCCGTGCAGAGCCTGGCACCAGCCGGCGGTGGCCGTGTCCTGGGGACCCCTGGCCGGGGGGGGGACAGGCAGGACTCCCCGCTGCCTCCGTGCCGGCGGGACACAGCTCTGCCTGCGCACTGGGCTGAGCCAGCACCGCTCTGTCCCCCGGCCCCGCAGGACCCCTCACCACGGCGGGGAAGGGACCCCAGTTATTTTTTGCCGTGACATAGCCCAGGTGGTCACCCCTGCACCCCTCAGCGTTTCAGCTCCCCTTTCTGCCCCCCACAAAGCCTTTTTTTGGTTTAATTTTTTTTTTTCCCCCATGAAAAAAATCACAGACCTGAGCTGGACGCAACTCCTCTGCAAATGCAGCAGACCTGATTCCTGTCCCTGCTGCCACCTACCTCCCCTGCTGCTCAAAAAAGCAAGGAGAAACACGGTGCCTATCCCAAAGCAGCCCCAGCAGGTCCCAACAAGGGCTTCACACCCCGGCGAGAGCTCCCTTGGAAATTCACAGGCGGGGGCACACAGACGCACACGCAAACGCAGGGCGATGCTCTGCCTCTGCGCGGTTTTCGGCCCCAACGTGCCGCAGCTCACCCACCGGCCCCGCTGCCGCCTGTCCCACGGGAAGCACACACGGACAACGTGCAGGTTTCCCTTCAAGGCGTATAAAATCGTCCGCTTCACAAGCTGCAAATACAACGTGCTCCCTCGGGGCATAAATACCTTTTCCAAACTCTCCCGCTTCTGGATTCATCCCAATTACAAGTCTCCTGGACTCCACTACCAACAACGAGGTAGCGACCTGGAGTTTAACTCCGCACAACTTTATTTAAGACTGAACGCTGAGGATTTGGTGCAGTAACGTGCTATTCGAACTGATCTGGCCTCGTAAGACCAAGATATTTGAGAACGGCAGCAGCTCTGTTGCAAGTCTAGTCAGCACTCTGAGCATCAGTGCCATCTGAGGGCATAAATATACAGAGGCTATTTGAGCTGAAATTATAGTAAAATATCATACATCGCTCAGCAAGCTGATGTCTAGAATACAGTGGAAATCCTGCTAACGGGGAAGACATCAATTTGATTTTTAAGTTTGTTTAAAACAGTTTTAACACTAAGCAAGTAAACATTTATAACTGAATAAATAGTTTTCAGTTTAGTCAAGAAGCATTCAGTGGTTGTTGGCATAAATATTCAGTTATGGAAATTATTTGATTGAAATAGATTTTTACGTGCCATAAATAAATATCGTCTGCGATGAACACACGCTCCCAACAAGCGGCGCGAATTAGAGAGCCACTGATGCCTAATGCCAGCCTTTGAAAATGTTTTATTTAGAAGCACTTCTGCTCACCACACAGCCAGCCAAATCCCATCTGCCCGGGGTTTTCTAGATGTTCATCTCGCCACGTTATTAAACGCTCGGAGCAGGAGCGCGGCTGCACGGGCAGCACGGCAGGTGCTGCACCCCCGGGCGCTGGGATGGGGCAGGTTGAGCAGAGGACTGGGCCGAAGGAGCAAACAAAATTGTAAACCAGGCGCCTGCGATACGCGAGCATCGCTGCGGAGCCAGCCTGTTTGGTGCTGGCCACCTGCAGAAAGCCGGGGTGAGAAATGTGGGGGTTTTACCAAAATCCGCTGTGGCTTCGGGGCTAGCAGCGCTAGGGCTGGGTGCGGGCGCAGGAGCGATGCTCTCCCCAAGCAGAGCATCGTCCTAGCCCTCAGCAGAGCTTTTAGCCACGTGAAGTGACACAGAGATGCGAGTCAGGCTTTTCCAAAATATATTATGAATAAACGCCCTCAAGTTCAGGAGTATTTGTGGTGCCGGCACGGACAGGGATAGCACTGCACAATCTTGTAAAGAAGCAGATGAGCTCAGCACTAAGCTGGAGAAAGTCAGGGATGACCTGACCAGGGATAAACAACAACATTTTCCTGGTTTGGGTATGTTTTTAAGCTTTCTCTCCAAAATGACAGCATGTGCAGGACCAGAGCGTGAGGCTGGCAGTGAAGCTGAGCCCTAAGCTGGGGGAAAAAGAAGAAAAAAATACAACAAAACCGAAAGGAAAGGGAAGGCAAGAACTGGAATTTCAGTTCTGATGTCACACTTGTGACGGCACCACGGTCACACAGGACCCGAGCAGGAGCGAGGAGAGGGGCAGAGCCGTGGGCTGTGCCCCAATCCTGCCGTCCAGCGCTGGTGCGGTAGCAAGGATCCAAAACATGGAGATTTCTTGAAAGCGAGCAAGCACAGGGCACCCGCAGGACAAGCTCCCTGCATGCCACGGCTTACCGAGAAGAGCCGTGCGTTTCTGGACGCGGCCGCTGAGGAACACGACGCTGCAGGACTGTGTCTCGCCCAAGCCCTCACGACACAGCGGCGAAAGCACGGGCGGACTGTGCCATCTAGCTTCGACACTCAGACACGGACTGCGACGCTGGGTTTTCTCGCACGCACCGCTCAGCCCCACACGCTGGAGCCGCCTGTGTCTGGGGACGGCAGAAACCCCCGTACCTTTGGAGGTGGAAATCTGTAACTCTGCCGCAAGCCACCCCCCGGCACAGACCGTGGCGTGGGTGGATGGAGAGTCTGGGTAGGACCCTGCCCGGAGTCACTCGTGGGGAAAGCCGGCCCAGCATGACACCTGAGCATCACCAGTGCCATCACCGGTGACCTGCAGAGCCGGCGTGGGGTGACCCACTGGTATATCAGAGGAACACGTCCACAGCACCTTCACGTGGGCAGTAACTGGACCTCGTCCCACGCCTGGACCAGACACCCCCCTGCCCCTCTCCTGGTTGACCTCCGTGCCCCCCGACCGACGTCCAGCAGACACAAGAGCCCGGGGTACTCAAAGCTGCATTTGGAGCAGCAACTCCCACCCTGCGCCTGCTCAAAGCGACCACGGCCAGACACCCTCTTCCTTCACAAACCTCCCAGGTCCCTTTCCCTCAGCTTGGGGGTGGAGTAACGAACAGCTTTAAACGCTGCGTACTCCGCTCCGAGCGTCACCTGCAGCTGAGACGTGTTGGAGCAGCCTCCAAGCCACCCCAGGCGGAGCTTGCTCCTTGCAGGAATTCTGCAATGTCAACATTGGGAATATCCACATCCCCGGACAAGCTGCTGCCCCTGCTTCAACACATCTCAGTGCAGGAAGCGTTATCCCAGTTTCACAGCTGGAGAACGGAACCCCCGTGGCGGAGGAGCAGCTTGCAGAAGGACAAGGAGCCAGATCCTGATCCAGGTGACGGGGATCCGCCTTGCTGGCCCTGGCGCTCGCCTCGAGATGCTGCAAGTGGGAGAACAGCCTGAAGATCACCCCCAGCCCGGTCCCACGAGCCACCCGCTGCAATAAACCAGGTCCCAGCAAGTCACAGGCCACCTCTGCACGCAGGAGGGTCATCACGAGGCAGGGGCTGTCGCAGCACCCGTGCTGCCACAGCTCACCTGAGCAGCTCACACTGTTTTCCTACCTGAGCATGTCAGACAGCTTCGTTTTTGTAGCCTAAGGATGAGTTTAAAAGCCAGCGTTTTACCCAAAGCCTTGCAAATTCCTCCTGGAACCTCTGACAACCACTGATTCTATCTGGTGCATAATCCAATGCAATTTAGTGGGTTTTTTAACAGTCCAAATCCCCTATAAACTCTCTTTCAACAATTAGAGGTTCATCTCTTTGAAAGCTAAGGCATCGCTATCTTTTACTTGGCTCCAAGTAGGCAACGTTATTTCCCTACAGAAAAACATGTATTAGTTGTTCGCTATTAGCGCAAAGTCCTTGAAGAGTATTTTGATTTTACCTGTTCTTTAGGGGAATCAGCAGCTCTTTATAAATCATTTTGCTTCCAAATAAGTTTGAGCTTCACATCTGTGCACCTTCAGAGTCTGTAAGCATCAGCTTTAGGAAGAACAAAACGCAATTTTCATGATGAGCTCAGGAAATTCAAGGTTTTGGCACCTAGTCTTCATTGTATATTGGGCAATAAATACCTAGTTAAGGCAGCAATAAGGTAAAAAGGCATTAGAGTTTGTACTACACCCCCTTCCCACTTGACTTAAAAGATGGGAGCAATAGAAGAGGAAAAAGGCAAGAACATTTAAAGCATCTACAAAATTACAAGGTGACAATTCAGGTATTTTAATGTGTACAAAGTAATTCAAAAACATATTTTAGCTTTGTTTCCAAATAGGAAGCTGCTGTTCAGTTGCCATCCCTAGCTATTCGGTACGGAGGGGCGTTTATTGTTATCGTTTTCCATCACGTAGATAACGCAGCTGCTCTCGGGAGCACTTCGCTCTCGGGATCGGATCCTCAGCTGCTTTAGAGCCGCACAGTTCACCGCCCTGCAACAGCACTCGCACGGGGCAGGGCAAGAAGGTGCCCCCAAAGCCATTTCACCACCAGAAAGGAGCTTTGCTCAGGAAAGAGGGACAGGAACCCATAACTCCCTACCGGACTTGAATGTCTCCTGCAGCTCTAAGCATCCCAATAATTCTGATACCGCTGCCATTTTCAAAGCTCCCAGGCTGGTACCCAGCGCGGGGGCATCCTCCGGTCACCAACACATCGGTGGGGACAGGAACACACAGACGTTTCCCACCGGGAAGTGCCACAGGCACGGCTCTGCACCTCTCATCGGCAGCAGGAGGCACGTTGAACACAGCTCTGCGCAGACTCCAGCAGTGGGACCTGCAAAGACCCTCCCCTCCCACTTGGCATCTTTACCAATTTTGTGTTTCACTGAAGTTTTACACTATTTATTATCAAGTTATTATAATCTTATTATATTAATTAGTTATTATAATCAGTTATTAAGAGGTGTATGAAGAGAGTGGGGAGTGAAAGCGAGAAGCATCTTCCCTGGCAAGAAGAGGTTATCAGGTTCAGGCGTCGGCAGTCACGGTGACCTGCCATCTTTAAACATAAACCCCTGGTGCAAGTCACCCGGCTTCTCCCTGGCGTCAGGGCGCTGCCCCGGGCAGCACGGCTCCGCACAGCAGGAATTCACTTCCCTGGGCACAGCCAGGTTCTCAACACACTGCAGCTGCTCCCCGCACAGGCAGAGGCACCGCACAAGTGTGGCATGGGGATCCCACCCTCCTCCCAGGAGGATACAAAGCTCAAAGCTCTCAAATACAAAGCTGGCATCACACCCGCTCCTCCCATTTCGTCCTTCTGCCCAGTTATCCTTGTCCATAGAGCCCAAGCAACAGCTTAACCGAGCGCCACCAGCTCCTCGGCTCCCCAGCAGCAGTCACAGCAATTCACAGCAGCTGCCGAGACCAGGTTTTGCACCACAGCTCCCGGTCACTGCTGGGGCTCGGGGGCAGCCAGCAGCAGACAACACTGTCCGGTTTATTCGCTTCCTTGAAAAGGCACAAATCTTTCTGATTGTAGCATGGGTTAAAATAACGCTTAAGAACAACAGACCGACTCTTCCCCAGTGAGAGTTCCCCTAACGTAAGAAATTCAGTAACTGGTTAGAAAGGCAATTAGTGCTTTCTGATTTTTCAGAATCACGCCGAAGCCAAACACACACACTGTAGGATTCACCTCCCTGTGTGTATCAACAGAAACTGGAAAAAAACCAACAAAAACAATCACCAGAGGAACTAAATCTTTTTATTATTATTTATTTAGTGTAGAAGCTCACCTTTACACTGAAGAGTTTCCAGAGAGGAACCAGGGATTTAACCATTTCTCATTCAAAGAGCGAGAGGCCCAAGCGTCCTCCAGCCGCAGCAAAACTGACCCTTCCCCAGTCCAGCACCAAACTTGGGTCAGCCCCAGCCAGACCTCCCCAAGTGGCCCCAAATCTGCATCCCTGCGTGCCACCCGGCACTGCCTTTGGTCGCAGGAGCAGCCAAAAGGAACCGCTTGCTCACCATCACCCTCCCGGGCTGCAGCAGGCACACCACGACGGTCTGCACGGCATTTTGAGAACTGGCGCATTGTTAGAATGTAGAAACCCTCGCAGGAATCTGTTCAGCCTAATGGCATTGCCTCGAGGGAAAGGGAAGATGGAAACCCTCCAAGCAAGACAGCCTCAGTTATCTTTTAATTTTTGTATCAGGCTTTAACTATGATTTGATCTCATTTAGCATCCCAGGATTTGCTGTTCCTTCCCTGTAGTCAGTGGTGGGTTCAGCCCCCTTGCAACGAAGCCATGGCAGCAGCTCTTAGGACAGAACACATTTTCCTGTAGATCATAGAACGGTTTGGGTTGGAAGGGACCTTTCAAGGCCATCTAGTCCAACCCCCTGCCATGAGCAGGGACATCCTCAACCAGATCAGGTTGCCCAGAGCCCCGTCCAGCCTGACCTGGAATGTTTCCAGGGATGGGGCATCCACCACCTCTCGGGGCAACCTGTGCCAGTGCTTCACCTCCCTCAGTGTGAAAAGCTTCGTACGTCTAGTCCGTATGTCCCCTCTTCCAGTTTAAAAGACCTTCCTTTCCTGGCCAGCATACCTGTAGAAGCTCCTCTCATTATTCTTTGCATCCCTTCCCAAGTTCAGCTCCAGCCACACCTTGGCCTTCTCGACCCCATCCCTACACAGCCGGGCCGCATCCCTACGCTCTTCCCAGGATACCTGTCCCTGCTGCCACTACCCATGCAGTGGATGCATTAACCCAGCTCACTGCTTTAACCCACCTTTTCACATTTGTTTTGTGTTAATTACCAAGTATCTTTCCAAGTCTCATTAAATTAGTTTCAGGCAATTCCTCCTGCTTCTGGCAGCTCAGGATCCATTAGATCTCTGCTTCCGTCACCACGGACACCGAACAGGCTCCGTGACAGAACGGTACAGCCATGTTCAGCTCAGTGAGGTACTCACCACGGACAAGGGAGGGAAGCTTTGCCCCCTCACAGAAGAAACACTCCAGCCACTGGGCCAGCGTCTGGGTTTGCTACCAATCCCTCCTCACTGCTACCTCACCTTGGTCAGTTTAATAACCAGCGGGACAAAAAAAAGGCCAGCGAGCATTCCCAACCTAGACATAGCCAGCTGGAAGGGATCAGCCCATTTGCCATTTCAGGCATCATCAAAACACTCGTCTAGTCAGCAATCTCACACAGCGCAGTGCAGCTTCAGCAGAGACACTCCAAAACCAGCCTGAGCAGCAGGACAGCGCCCCGACACTTTTAACCCCCTCAGAGGGAACTAGAAGGCCTAACTCTGGGCCTTGGACAAGTGTTTCTTTGCCCAACCCTCTTCAGTCTTATCATAGCAAAACCTTTTGTACATCAGCAGGAGCAGAGTTTGCCAGTATCCAACCCAAGCAAGTCAGGCAGCTGCACTCCAGCAGACTGCCTGGCCATTCACCTACCAGACATTTCAAGCAGACCATTCTACCGCTCTGCTTGCGAACCTGAAGGCTCAGGGGCACCAAACAGCCATCAACACTCTTGAGACCACCTGGTTCCATGGTGGAAAACTGAGGACAGCAGGGCAAGCTCATTTAGGCCTGTCCCCTGCGCAGCACCCACCCCTCCAGGAGGACCACTGCGAGGGAGCAGAAGCCCCGTAGCCATTAGAACCTTTACAGAAGGCAAGTGCGCACACATCAGTCGGAAAGGGAGACCATTTATTGAGTAGGACTGCACCGAGATGCTGCAGATGTGTCAGGGAGGCCCAGGGAAGCCCCGGGAGCTTCTGGCGACAGCCTCATCCTCCCGGCGCTCAGTCCAGCTGCAAGAGAGCGAGAAAGGCCAGAGGAGTCAGCGGGAAACGGTACGCCCACCCCTCCCGCACAGCCCCGGTGCCGGCGCTTACCTTGATAAAGCCGATGTCCTTGGCGTACTGGCGGAAGCACTGCCGGCACATATTCAGACCGTACTTGCGAATGAGGCCGTGGCGGTTGGAGCACACGCGGCTGTGAGGGAAGAAGAGAGCAAGGCCGGTCAGGGCGGGTAATGGCGGCACAGAGTAGGAAGGGGAAGGAGAGAGAGTGAGGCGGCTGCCGCGGCCCAGGGGGCCCAACGGCCACCCGGACAGCCGCCGGGACGCGCACTGACCAGGAGCGGGAGCCCTGGCCGAACTTCCTGGGGTGGCTCCAGTAGAGCTGCTGGTGGCCCATGCTGCCTGCTGCGCGCCTGGCTCCGAGAGAAAGATGGCGGCCCGCGCATGCGCTAATCAACGCTGCCCCGCATCCCGGCCTGCACCGCGGCGCCACCTCCCGGCAGCGCGCAGGCGCGGAGAGGGACGGGCGCTGGTGAGGGCGGCGCCTGCGCAGCGCGGCCCCCGCTCCCCCGCCCCTCCGCGGCGTGACGTCAGCGGGGTGACGGCACTAGAGGCGGCAGCGCGAGCCGATT
The DNA here is from genome assembly GCA_009819775.1 of Phoenicopterus ruber ruber. Lineage (NCBI taxonomy): Eukaryota > Metazoa > Chordata > Aves > Phoenicopteriformes > Phoenicopteridae > Phoenicopterus > Phoenicopterus ruber. The sequence continues at coordinate 3,025,576 of CM020219.1, forward strand.
AGTGCCGGGCGCGGTGGCGCGCGCCTGTAGTCCCAGCTACTCGGGAGGCTGAGCCCGCCGGATCGCTTGAGCCCAGGAGTTCTGGGCTGCAGTGCGCTATGCCGAGCGGGCGTCCGCGCTAAGGCCGGCATCAATATGGTGAGCCCCGGGGAGCCGGGGCGCACCAGGTTGACTAAGGAGGGGTGAACCGGCCCAGGTCGGAGACGGAGCAGGTCAAAGCTCCCGTGCCGGTCAGTAGCGGGATCGCGCCTGTGAATAGCCACTGCAGCGTAGCCTGGGCAACACAGAGAGACGCGGGCTCCTTTTGCCCGCGCCCGGCGCCGCCACCACCCGCCTTTTGCCCCCCCGGGACCCCCCGCACCCCCGCGCGCTACCGCCTCCTGCCGGCCGCCGGCGGCAGAGCGGGCCCGCGCGCACCGCACCGCCCCCTGCTGGCTGCCGCGGGCACGGGTGCCGTGTGCGCATGCTCGGGCTCCAGGAAAAAAAGATGTGGTTTCAAAAATTACCCAGCAAGTTTTAAAGCCTAAGTCTCGTCCTTAAAAATAAAAGCGGGAAGCCAATAACGAAGGGATTCCCTGATTTTTTTTTTTCTTTCCCTAGTCTAGTTCTGGTTAACGCAGTGAAAACTGACCCCGGGCAGACAGGGCGCGGCCGGCGGAGCGGGGACAGCCACGTCCCCTCAGTGAGCCCCCCGGCCTGCGCACACGGGGGGCTGGTTTCCACCCGGCTCCCGCCTGCGAGCCAGGAGTTCTGTTCAAATCAGCGGCATTATTCCAACTTCTGCTGCACCCAAGCTCAAAGCAACTCCTCCCAGATGCTGGGATGTCGCTACCGGAGATTCCCAACCTGCCCTATCTCTGCCGAGGCACTTTTGCATCACGAACTCTTTAATTTTTCAAATTTTTCACTTTATTGAATTTCTCCCTGTTATTTTGGGAACGAGTTTTTCATAAGGCCCCGTGTTCTCCTGTTGTTTAGAGTCTGAGTTACTGTTATCACAGTAGGCGGAGGACAAAGGGTGGCACTGGCATCTAAATTAACCAAACAGCAACTGCATGTCACAGCGGACGAACGTGGCTTTTTACCCAAGCCTGGTTTCCGAACGCCCACGACTCTCGTTTCTGGTGGCATTACCTGAGCCTCTTCTAGCAGCAAACCCACCCTTCAGCCGAGCCAGCCCCGCCACGCCGGGGACAGGCGGCCATCACAGCGGTGACGCTCTGTCACTGGCGGTCCTTTCTGCTGTCACTGCGCCGGGCAGAACTTCAGAGGGAGTGCTGGGGCCTTCGCAAATGAACACACCAAAGGATTTCTTGCAAAATTTGTGTTCCTCTGTTACATACCACAGTTGTAGGAATTGCCCAAAAGATTTGCCTATGGTGCTGGACCTGCGGCACAGAGCTGCTCACCCCAGTGAGCAGCCACGTCCCGCCACCGAGGCCAGGCAACTCGCCTGCCCTTTTCCTCACACCCTGGCCTGGGCTCCTCGCTGCTGCCAGCACGGGCGGTGTGGTGCACCTGGTGTCAAACCCTGCTCACCGAGTCCAGGGGGCATCAGGGACCAGCGTGCCCACCGGGGCGCTCCCCCGTGTCCCCTCACACCAGCCGTCCCTTCAGCTCCTCCATGTCCCCTCACACCAGCCGTCCCCTCAGCTTCTCCATGTCCCCTCACACCCGCCGCCGCCCTCGACCCTTCCCGCCGAGCCGAGCCGAGCCGAGCCGAGCCGAGCCGAGCCGAGCCGAGCGCCGAGCCGAGCCGAGCGCCTCCTCCAGGGGGCGCTGGCGCACAGCCCCGCGCTGAGGGCCCCTCGCTCGGGCTGCCCGCGGCTGCCGGTGCTGCCGCCCTTCCCGCCGCCCTCCCGTCCCGTCCCGTCCCTGCGAGCCCTTCCGCCGGGCGGCCCCGCGCCCCCCCGGCCAGTGCCGGCGGGCGGGAGTTACGGGAGCCAGGCAGCGCGGCGGGCGCCCGTGCGCGGAGAGCGCGGGAGGCCCCCGGGCCGCGCCGCCCGCCCGCCCGCCCCGGAGCGGGCCGTTGGTCGGTGGCGGGGCGGGCGGCGATGCGGCTGCAGTGCGAGGTGGAGGTGGTCAGCCGGCTCCTGCCCACCTGCGGGCTGCGGGGCCGCGGCCGCGGTACCAGGGCGCTCCTCTCGCTCGGCCGCCCGCCCGGACGGGCACGGGGCGGCGGCGTTTACCTCATGGTGTGCACGGCGCGGGACCGGGTCGGCGCTCGCTACAAGGTGGGGACGGCGGCGGCGGGGGGAGCCGGGGCGGGGAGGGCCGCGGCCGGGGCGGGTCCCCTCGTCCCGCCGCGGCTGCTGAGCGCCCGCTGTGCCCCGTAGGTGCAGGAGAACATCGAGCGGTTCTTCACCCGGTTCGTGGAGGAGGGCAAGGCCACCGTGCGCCTCCGGGAGCCCGCCGTGGACGTCTGCCTCAGCAAGGTGGGTGCGGGGGGCCGCGGCTGGCGGGCCGGGACACCGACGAGGAAACGGTGCCGTGCCCGAAACCGAGCAACGGGGCGGCTCGCCGGGGTCTGCTCCGCGACCGTGCTGGACGGGCCCCGGAGGGTCCCCGGGCTCTCGGGGGGCTCCGTCCGACAAACGCCACACAGCGACTTAGTCCTAACGGTCTCGTCTGACCCGCCACAACTTTGGCGTGGGAGACGTGTCGAGGCAGTGCGAAGGAGTTGGGCTTCGTGTGTCCTCGGCAGGCTACAGCAAAAAGGGAAATAGAGGGAAACCCACTCATTTTGTGCCGGGAGGACTGAGCCCAGCTTCTTTGCCGGGCTGTGTGCTCATTCTCCTTTCTGCTCCCTCTGGAGAAGCAGCAGGAGCAGAAAAGTCCATTTTTCATGTTGTTCTTCATCTCTTATTTGGAGAGAAACAACGTTTTAAATCAGTCAGATACAATGTCTTGCTCTCTGGCCATAAGTTCTATGAAACAGGTCATCGCTTACAGTCTTTCTGATGGAAAAACTGGAGAATACTCTTGTCTTAGTGGACAAGCAGCGTGCCCGCTGTGGTTTTCAAAGCTGGAGGCACATGGTAGCGATCAGCAGTACAGGCGCAACCTTGCCTTAATGCTTAGCTGATAGAAGAACTCACCAATGTATTCATTTGCAGTTCATAGAATATTTAGAAGCTGTAAAGTGGTTTTAATAATGCTAAACTCGCCCAAAAAGTCACACATTAACATTCAATTTTTATGTTGTTTTTTTCTGTGCCCGTTCCACTAAGCTTTTATAGCCTTGTAGAATAGGAAAGCGGGACAGCTTTTTCTAAAACCTTAGAGTTAGAATGTGTAAATAAAAGCAAATAATACTGGTTTTTTTGTTTGAAAAATCACTTTGACTTTCTGTTGCAACTATGATCCTTTGGCCTGAAGGAGATCCTTTAATAATGTCAGTGATGTCAGAGCACGAGTGGTGAAGGGTACTCCTTCACAAGCAGAATGCTCTCTCAAAGGGCCGGCGTAAGGAGAAACGCGCAGGGTGTGTTTAAACTGCAGCCGCAACAGGCACTGACAACAGTCTTGCCAGAGGGGAGCGGATCTCGGGGCAGGCTGCGAGGTCTGCTCGAGAAACGAGGTGAATAAATCCGTGCTCGGGACAGTGACTTACTGAAAAGAAAACAAATATGACCCAGCAAGAAAGAAAAAGCATTTATTTTATTGGGAATAAGACCCAGTAACTGAATATAAGCCTGACTAGTTGCGGTAGCCCAAGATTTTGTAGAATGTGGCGCGGGACTATGGTGATCTGGAAATACCTTGTCTGTGCAAGAGTGAAGGCTGTGGTGGTAAGGAAAGCAGCCTTAATTTGATGAAGAGAGCAGTTCGCATTACAGGGTTAAATATAAAAGCAGCGGAGCGTATCCAAATCCGATTAAATTAAGTTTTTCTTGTCAGAAGCAAGTGTGCTCTGTATTTGCAAAAAAAAGTAAACTCGTACATGTTGCATTAGATCCAGAATATCTTTTGTCCTGTATCCTTTACTCTGAACATTTCAGCTGAAGTGTGAGAAGTCAAGAAGTTTGTCTTGGAAACGAAAGCAGGCCTGTTGTAAGAGGATGTACTACTAATAGTATAAAATTAGAGAGGAAAGGTCTTAGTGCTACAAGATCTAATTTAGACCCTTTATAGGGCCTATAAGGAAACTGTGTGACAGACGTTCTTTCAGTGTGGGTAGTAATTTAGTTAAGAACTACATCTGGTTTTTTCTGTATAAGAACGTCCACAATGTCGTTAGACTGAAAAGAAAATCTCAGCCAAATCTAATGTAACAGGAGTTAGAATAATGACCAGAGTTGCTCCAAGGAGGCTAGATCCTCACTCCCCGTTTTTAACGTAAGGCTCGCCCTCATACTGTCAAGCTCCAGGAACAAATCCACTAAATTCCTCCAAAGCCGGTGATACTATATATTCCTCTTAAATGCTTCAAATCCGGAAACCCAATTTAAGATCCTTGATAACTTTTCTGTAGCATTTCTGCTAGTCTTTCATAATTTCATTGCAGAAAGGCTTCTTAACTCTCAAAGATGGACAAAAGCTTTGTAGAAAAGAGATTTCCAGGTATGACTGTACCAACTGCGTGTAACTACCATGCAAAAGCCCAGTCTTTGTCCTCTGCCAGGCAGTGCAATTTGCTGCCTTCAGCCACCTCAGAAATTAAGTTGAGAAACATTGGTCTGGAGCTTTCAACCCTGGAGCAAAAATAATAAAGTCACTGGGTTTTTTTTTTTTTTCCTTCAGCAAGCCTGTGCCTGCTGCGTTGCACACAAGGTCTGAAATCCGTGTAATCTCCAATTGCCTTGTCATCACTCATTTAGGTCTGAAACAAGAGATTTGTAAGGCGTCAACACAGATTAACCTCTTTTCCCGACATCTTCTCTGTGGTTGAGACTTAAGACTTGTGGCAGAAAACTCTGTCCTGAGCGCTTCCAACTAATTCTTCACTTTTTTTCCTTCGATGTGTCTTAGTACTTTTCTCAATGTACTCAAGGTTTCTCAACAACAAGGTTTACAGATACTAGATTACCTTTACGAAGGTATTGTGGAGGAAATCTGTCTCAAGGATCCAGAGCACAAAGTACTCTTATTTTCAAGTCACATGAACAGCCCATAAACTTACTTCTTAACAGCCTAGAGCTTTTGGCTACAAGAAACAGGTATCTGCTGTGTCTCATGCTTTGAGATCAAAGAAATATTGCCTGTAACTCAATTCTAATGTATAGTTACGTATTTTACTTGGTCTTTACAGATCTGGAGGGCTTTTTCTCCTTACTTCCAAATTTAGTTAGTTATTTATTACCCTCAAAACGTGACAAATCTGCCTATAGTTAGGGGGAATCCCATAGCTAGATGTTTTAGTTAGATTGGCTGAGAATGAATGTCAGTGGTCTTGGATACAAAGGGGTTTGGCATGCAGCTTCCCCGTCTCTGGAGGGTATCGCATCGGGAGTTAAGAGAATAGATGTGCGTGGGATGATTAAGGAGAACGGTTATTTTAGGTTACTGATGCAGTCAAGTATGTTTGACCTTTATTGTCTTTATTTGTATCACATTAGCATCCAGAAGTTTCCAAGGTCATTGCTCTGTTGTGCTAGATGCTGATAGCATATTATGTAAACCAGTTCTGGACACTCTAGAATTTGGTATAAACAAATCCATTTAGGAGCAAAATTGCCTTTCAGGTGCAGAAATGGGTGTTGCTGGGCTTGGGCAAGTTACAGCTGGGAACAGAGCGCAAACCTCTCAACTCTCAGCACCATGCCAAAACTCCAAGTTTGTTCTTTCCTGGAATGAGAGATGACTTTTACTTGTATGGATGCATCGTGCTTTTTATTTTAGAAGTGAATTTATAGCTTAATGTCTGTCAGCTGCGCTTCAGCTTGAGTAGAGACTTGCTGGAAAACTTAGAAGATAAATAATCGGTCACCCTCCTATTTGTAAAAGTTAATTGTATCAGTACAACAAATGTATCACAGCTTTCTTGACCTTTATTTAAAATACAGGTGATCTGATACTCCATGAATTTGACTCTCTGTCCTTACTGCCATTATATTGTATCCCACCTAAAGCGAAATTGGTCAGTTGTTTGCAGGAGGACTGCAAATAATTATCCTCTTGTTTGATGCTGGCACAGCCAGCGTTGTGTGCGACCAGAAGCACTTGCTTAACCTGCCTTGGAGCTTTCCGCCTTCCTTTATGTTAAATTTAACCTCAGCTTCCATCCTTTTCCTTCCTAGCAACTTTCAGAAATCATTGCCTCAAGTTTTAGACCTCTGATTTCCCCATGTGTGTTTTTATAAACTGTCCCTTCATCGTGTTGCAGGTTAGGAAGACCACAGCGCATTGGGCTTTTTTTCTGTACTTTATTTTCAGCTGTGAATTTGGTGCTTTGTTCCTTTTCTGAGTAATGCAGCGCGGTTTGTTTGATCTAGATGATTCAGAGAGGTCGTAACTTCTCATTCAAATTGCATGCCGTTTGTTCTTAAATACTGTAAACAGCACATCAACCTAATAAGCTCGAGTTGTTTCCCTTTCCCGTTTCATTGCCCTGCTGAGTTAGTATCTCCTGATACATGTACAAAATAGTTCAGAAAGTGTTAGTACAAATGAGCACAAGAATAATGAACTTTTAATTCCACATTTGTGTTTTCCTGTAGGCAAATGCCAGCAATTTAAAGAATTTCCTTTCAGCTGTGAGACTGGCTCACCAAGGGACCGACATAGGAGCTCTCCCGCTCTCAACTTTGGTACCAGCAAAGACCTCGGAAGTTGAAAAACCTAAGACAAAAATGATCATAACTTCAAGAAGGGACTATCCTCTCACCAAAAACTTCCCTTACTCCCTCGAACATCTCCAAGCCTCGTACTGCAAACTCGCTCGGATCGACACGCGTGTGCTTTGTTTGAAGAAACTCAGAAAACTAGACCTAAGTCATAATCATATTAAGCTGCTGCCAGCTACTATTGGTGACCTGATCTGTCTTCAGGAGCTTAATTTGCACGACAATCACCTGGAGTCGTTCAGTGGGGCTCTCTGCAACTCCACCCTTCAGAAATCGCTTCAGTTCTTGGACCTCAGTCAAAACAAAATTAAAGCACTTCCAATTCAGTTTTGCCAGCTGCGAGAACTCGTTAATTTAAAGCTTGATGACAATGAGTTGATTAGGTTGCCATTCAAGATTGGCCAGTTAGATCATCTACGCTTTCTGTCAGCAGCTCGAAACAAACTTCCGTTCTTGCCCAGCGATTTCAGGAAACTCTGTCTTGAGAACTTGGATCTCTTTGGAAACCCTTTTGAACAGCCTAATCCGCTTGTTCCCAACATACAACTGAAAATACCATTGACTTTATTAGAGTGTGCTGCAAGAGCAACCGTAAATTACAGGTAAGAGTAGCGTGATGGGTACACATTGCACCTACTACTGTCGAGTCTAAACTTTCCTGACTTGTTGGGTTTTTTTCCCTGTCAGTGGCTATTGCTCTTTACCTATTAAAAATCATAAGGTTAAAGTTGCTTTGAATTCCACTTGTAAAATCATCCCTTTGTTACACAGGATAACGCAGTAAATTGGTGCCTTGGAAGAATTTAGAGAAAGCTATAGGTTGAAATGTTTTTATCCACAAAATGGGGGCACCGTAACAGGATATTCTTGCCCAACTATGGGAAAAGAGAATCAGTTCTATAACCCTGAACCACTTCTGGCGTTTTGTACTGAGGAGCTTACATTACAGTGGATTTTGTGGCACCGATCATATTTTGCATTGGGCTCTAGCTTGGAAGTTGCTTTCAAACATGGTTGCCCTTCATCTTGTGCTCACATTAAAGTGCACTTAAACTGTGTGTAATACCCATGAGCCTGTCGCTGTCCCTTCCCGTGTGAGAACAGCGTGTCGGCAGAAGGTTACCTTCCACCGTCCAGCGCCTAGTTACAGACGTGGATTGGTCTGCCTCTGCTTTAGGTGGGACCTTACCCAAGCTGAGTCATGTTAGGAAGACACCGTGAGGTGGCTTCTCGGAGGGCGAATGTCACGCTGGAGCTGGCGTTACCCACTGCAGGCTTCTCCCTGCCTTAGGTTTTCCTTGAGCTGTTAATCTCCTTTGGTGTTGGAGTGAGGATGTTCTGTCTTACACGGAGAAGCCCAGTTCTGAGGCAATTTTAAAATCATTATTTCAGCAAGTAAACATCATCCTCGCCAGGCTGCTGTTTATTATCAGGTTTCTCCCCTTCCCGCACACGGCTTACGTAGCTCTGCCTGCGTGCTGCTGCCTGTGATCCTGCCGGTACCAGCTGCTGCTACTCCCGCCCTGTTCTGGGTGGAAGACAGAGCAAGAAGATGGAAAAGAGTCACGAGTACAGAAAAGGGGGTGAGAGACAGACTTGAAGTGTTCCTCAGCTGCATTCTGTGCCCATTCCTGCCCTGGGGGTGAGGAGCGCCCCGTAAACCTGGGTTAATTGCTCGCAGGTCTGTGCTAAAGGTGTCCACAGGCATGCAGGGCACACCCTGGAAATGAGCTGAGCAGCCAAATGGTCTGGTTCCAATCTTAGCCACTTCTGACCTTGCTGATTTTATGAGAGTCATTAAACTCCACGTGTCTCCTTTCCCAACTTTATAGAAATTGCAGTGGTTTTGATATAACTATTATTAAGACATGGGGTTTTTTTCTAGAGAATATAATCCCTCAACACTGGTCAGATTTTGGGGCTCAGGTTCATTACCAGAGTACCTAAGGATACCGAGTCATTAACCCAGCCCCTGGCCCCCGTGCAGCAGGCTTTAAGAAAAAAAAGGCACCACGCAGAACAAAAAAGGCATTCTGCTCCAGAGTCGCAGTGAGACAAGGGGCAATGGAAACAGTCTGTGACTAGTAGGAGGCAGCCCTGGTCAGAGTGGTCCTGATGATCTTAAATGGAAAAGGAAAAAAAAAGTCTAACAAGCGGGCAACAAACATTCTGATATCCACTGGATGTGAGAATTAACAAAGAATGAGACACAGGAGTGGTGACGGGCTGTAAAAACCTTGAGAAAGGGCGAAAACAGAAGGAGGGAAGATGCGAAAGCAAATATTTGGAAATCAATCTTCATAGTGGCATTCTGGGCAAGTACCAGAGCTGTGATTATGCTTTTCCTGACCGGAAAAAAGGATGTCCTGAAATTGAGGTGGTGAAAAAAAAAACCCACAGGAGTCTTAGCTATGTGAGTGATGGTATGTAGAAAGAATTGGGAATATGTAGGTGTAGTCGGGATGTGAGTCAGTGAGACCTACTCTGTGAGTGTGGGGTGGCAGCTGGGCACTGGGGATGCCCACACGTTGAAGTTAACTCGACGGAGTACTTCAGGGAAATTACTTATTTTGTACCCCAAACACAGTGCCACTCTGCTGTGAATTTAAAAAGCGGCAATTCGTGTTCCTGTCTCTGGGTGTCATTATTGACATGACGGACGAAAAGAGCGTATATCGAGAGAACCTTAATTTGTTGCCTGCAATGTAGTACTACTGTAAAAAGGCTCATTTTTTCTCCTGTTTCCTCTGGATTCGGGGTTTTTACGCTACTACCACTTCTTCCTGTTAGAGAGTGAGGAGTAAATTGTGGGTGCTTTGTCAGGCCAAGATGAAATACAGTGATCTTCCTGGCTAATGTGAGGGAAGAGCAGATAGGTGTCCTGTTGTCTCATTATTCTTAATCTTCTTTTTAATTCGCTAATTCTCTGTCGCTGCGATACAGGCTGTTATGATTTGTGGGAATTCCCTGGTTCTTGTTGCAGTGTCTTCTGGAGTTCAGGTCCTTGGTACTTAGGCGTCGGTAACACGGTTGCATGTTTTTAGTGACTGTCTTGGAAAGTGGCGTTCCATTCCTAACCAGTCCAATATTGCAAGTGGCAAAATTTCAAATTTGCCTTGGCTACGATCTCGGAAAGGCGTTTCTTCCAGCTGGTGCATATGGCGTGTCACTGTGTTTGAGTGACATGGGTTAATTTTGTAGTGAATTCACACTTACTCCTCTCGTCCAACAGAATCCCTTATGGTTGTCATCTCCTTCCTTCTCACCTTTGTGAAGATCTGGAAGTGGCTAAAACATGCCAGTGCGGAAGTGCCTGTCTGAGCAGCTTCATTCAGATCACGGTGACCATGAATCTCCATCACGTAGCTCACACCGTGGTCCTCGTGGATAACATGGGAGGTACGGAAGCACCCATCATCTGCTACTTCTGTTCTCTAGACTGCTATTCCCAGTTCCTGGATAGGTACCTGCAGAGTAACGGGTGACCACTATCGGGCACAAAAGCTCTGCCTCAAGTTCTGTCCAGTGACGGAGGAGCCTGAAATTGTTTTCTGCTTGTTACCCACACGTGCTGTCGTAGGGCGTTTGCCGCCGGTAGCAAATGTCAGTCTTGCAGTGAGGGGACGCTGTCAGCCTGCTCCGGTGGCCTGACTCTGTTCCTTCGCCACTAGAAGTTCTCTTTGGTTGGAATAAAAAGCGATGCTTAGCTTGAATGAATCTTCCTTAGAATGTATTTTGCTTTCTTTTTCCTATTACTGTGACTTTGTTCGGAGCATCGTGACGATTTTCTTTGTTTCGTGGCGTAAGTGGTTTCTTCCTGCTAGGAGAAGGAAGGTGAGCGTATATCAAACTGCTTTGCTTTCTTACGCTTGAGGCTCTGAACTCTGCCTACAGAAGACAACTCTGTTGACTTTATCACTGGACTGGACCCTTCCCCATTTGTTTACTGTAGAGCAACTTGGTAGGCTGCTACGAGAAGAAATTACGGTGTGAGCAGTTCAAAACTGGTCATGTAATTCCAGGTGCTTCTTTTTAAAAAGCTCTGTTACAGCATTCTCACTTCAAGCAGGGACCAGCACTGCTGGTTTTTTACCAGAGCGAACATTTTTGGTTTTATCTCTTTGTTATACAAGAAATGTCTTTTTCTAAATATGTGACCTAAACTTTGTTTCTTAACTCTCACATTTTAAAGATTCTTGAATTGTTCACTGTGTCAACTTATTAAATTTTCAGACCCTTCTATGTACATGTGAATTGTGTTTTCTCTAATGAGTTTTTCATCCAGCGTATTCTAGGGATTACCTCCCGGCCTTTATTACCAAAATACTTGAGAGTATCCGCACCCTTATTTCATGTCTTGTCAGCTGGTCCCTGGCCTGGGATATTGAAACAGCATGGAACAAAAGTGCCTTGGGAAGTCTTTAGGCATCCCGTGCCCTGGAACGTGATGGCTTGGAGGGAGCATGTTACGCTGTTATTTTTGAAGCAGTATTGACTGCCCAGGAGTGAATTGCACATTTTGCATCTCTTTGGGTCATAGATAAATACACCGCTGTGGCAATTATTTGTATTTTCAATGGCAAGACAAGACATCTGTAGTTACTGAGCGCAGAACTGATCTAGACTGGGCTTCAAGTGACAGCTAAATGCAATGTACAGCATGAGGAGCCGCCTGAAAAGCGGCAGCAGGCTTTGGAAGAAGGTACTGGCTTGCAGGTATCACAGAACGTCTCCTGCGTGAGCACAACCTTCATCCACATTTTAAAAATCGTCAGTTTCCAACTCTTCTCTAATCCGAGATGTTCATAGCAGAAATAAATATTGAAGCACGCCTACTGAAGGGCTTTGCTCTGACAAGGCCGAGAGACGTGTTTTCCTGAGGAAGAGGAGCCTTTATTCTAGAAATATTGTCATAAAAAAATCAATGTCACTAAAACTTTCTGCCAATGTCAAAATAACTTGACTGTGGTCTCTTCATACAGTATTTGTAAAACAGTAACTTTTGAGCAACTACAGGAAGATTTGGATGAATCATTCCTTCTATGTTGCTGTTCAGCTACAGAGAACTTGTGAAGGAGGAGGCCAAGTGTGCTTGTTTACCTCAACACTGATCTTCGGAAAGCACTGCAGAGCTAACCCTGGGAGGCTTTAAATAGTCATATGCTAATGCTGTTGTAAAGGGAGAGAGATCTCGGCCTGATTGCAGCAGCCTGAAGATTACTCATTTGGAAAAATACCTTTTAGGTGGAGTGCATGATTAAGAGGAGGGAAATGGAGTAGACACAGAAATTTGCCCTCCTGTGGGACTCCTCAGGAATTTTAGCTGCAGACACAGATGTGTGGGCGTCTGTGCAGTGGCTGAGAGCCTTCCAGGGGAGCCAGCTGTGCTGGGCGGAGGGGGCAACCGCACCTGCGTGGCCCGGGAGGCGAGCAGCCGGCTAGCGAGGGGCAGGCTGTGCAGTCCTGTCCCAGCCCTGCTGTGCTGGGAGAAGGGATCGGCTCGGGGGGTTAATGGCCAATGCGAAGAGGAGTGCAACCTCTCTTGGCATGAACAGGAGGCTGTGAACTGTGGGAAAGGGCTTTTTGTATGGGAATGTTTTGCTGTCAGCTCTGCGCATACTGCTGGGGTTTTTTTAATCTCGTGTGTACACTGGGGTGCCATTATCTCCGAAGCGAATGTCATCCCCAAAACTGACTTGGCTTCCCTTAATCCTCTGTAACTACAGCAGCTGACGCGGCATCAGGGAGGGTGGTGGGGTGCTGGAGCCCTGTTTCTGCGGAGGTTCTTCCCCAGCCGTCGCTGCGTTAGTACCAGAGCACCTTCTAGCAACGTACCCAGAGTGCTGCGATCTCGCCGTCTCCACAGAGGTCAAACACGCAGAGGAGCTTTCTAAATTCTCTGCTTTCCCATCTTCCAACAAAAGATGAAGAAAAGGGAAGTTTTGTGCAGTCAAGCAGAGGGGTCTGAGGGCTCTCTGCTATCCCCACGTTCCCTTGGGAATCTGTTCCAGACAACTTAATATTCTCAGTGTCTTGCAATCCCCACAGACAAGCTCACTCCGAGCCGCAAAGCATTTGTCTCAGTAGGGTGAAGTTCCCTGACTGCAGCTTCATCCCAGAGACAGCAAGGTGTCCGATGAGTTAGTTGGGGTTCGAGTCTCGCTGGCCGCAGAGGGGCGAGCAGCCGGGGTGGCAGCAGCAGCGTTGCTCTGTGCCCGCGCCCTGCCCGGCCGGCGCTGCCGGCTGTCAGCCAGCCAGGAGGCGGCGAAGGAGCCAAGAGCCAAAGCCGTTCTTCAGAGTTAGGTAAAGCCAAAGCAGAAATCGCTCCTTTCGGGAGCGGCTTCTCCAGCGGTTTGCCTTGCCCGCCAGCAAGACAACTGCGGTGTCTCTTAGATCTCCTTCAGCTCGCTTCTCATCGGCACACCGGGCTGGGGCTAGCAGGCGTGGATGCCGGTGCGGACAGCAAAGGACGGGCACAGCTCTGTTGTCCGATATTGCAAGTGCAGGAGTGTGCGTGACCCAACTGCTGTGTCTAGGGCTTCTCATAGAGAAAATGCGACCGGGCAAAAATTGCTCTCAAAATAAACTATTCTACCTCATTTATCGTACTTGCGGGGAACTCTGTAGGGCCGTTTGTGTGGTGTAGCAACATGATCTGATTGAATCAAACCGACTTTGTTGCAGAGCTCAGCCTCTCTCTTTTAAGGAGTGCTCTTTTCTAATGCCTCGCTTGACAATCATTTGTGCCCGGGTGATTGACAGAAACTTGCTGAGTTATGCAACACTCAGCTGTGGTCAGCAAAGGTCAGGCTGTGAAACTGTCATTAAAAACATGTCCTAACCGTAGCGGCATTGCTCCGGTCCCTTCTGTTAATGTTGTGCCCAAGAAGTTTGGTGTTTGCCTCGGACGTTGCGGAGTCGAGTACTGTGCGGCTTGGTCTCATGGGATTAAAGCAACCGATGGCTCTTGGCCGGAATTTGAGGACGCTAACGTGAGATGCTTTTAAATGCAATTGAAACCTGTACTTACTGTCTCGTGTGGGGGAAGAAGCCTTGATGGCAGGTCTCGATTTGATACTCCTGAATGCTGCTGCAAGCTGGGCTAGCGGCGGGTCGGATTGTTCTTTAATTGGCCTGATTTTGCTGTGCCGATGCCACTTTGCATTATCCGAGCGCTTGGCGATCTTTAATGTGTTTATCCGTACGCTGCCTGCGTGAGACAGGGAAACTCTGTTACCCCAACTGGACGGTGTTTCAGTTGCCAGAGTTTTACCCACGGCTGTGCAAGACGTTAAATCTCTGGAGTGCAGGCTGCCTTCTTGGGGCAAGAAATACTTAAAATTACAGAAATGAGTATTGATGTTAAACCACCCAGGCTAAAAAACAGCCAGCCCCCAAACCTGCGTGTAGGGGTTCCACCCTGCGCAGGAGGAGGAGGTGGTAGCAGCCTCCTGAAAAGTGTTTTAGTGCTAAAAGGTGCAGCGGAGACCCTCGTAAACGTAGCAAAACCCGGGGCAAGGCGCTGCTGCAGGCAGAGACAGTCAGGAATTCCTGCTAGCTGTGGCGGGGACATGCCAGCGCTGCCCATCGCTCCGCAGCCGTGGCGGCTCCCAGGCCTCGTGGAAACCCACGCCGGGGCTGCAGCCGCCGCCATCCCCGAACGCGGCTCGGGGACGGCCGTCAGGTTTGTAAAGCTTTTCGAAGGAAAACGGGCGCAATTTCTGCGAGCACGAAGTGGAGCTGGGGGGGTAGAGCTCTCTTCCTCCTCCTGTGGGTCCCACGGACCTGCGTGGGTGATGGTCTTTGGCCCTCAGGAGCACACCATGCCGTGCCGTATTGCACGAAATGGTCACCAAATTTCGCAACTGGCCTGTGGCCACCAAGGAGAGGGGCTGGGACATGAAGCACAGAATTACAAGAGTAATTCTTGCCATTATTTGTAATTGTAGAATCATTTTATCATGATTATTCTTGTCATTTTAGAATGATTGTTGTCTTATAGATTATTCTTGTAATTCTACAATGATTGCCTCCTTATATTCTTGTAATTCTAGAATTATTAGGTATTATTCTTGCAATTCTAGAGAGATTTTCTTATCATGTATTATTCCTGCAATTCCAGAATCGCTTTCTTACCTTATTCTTGCAATTCTGGAATGATTCTCTTATCATGTATTATTCTTGCAATTCTAGAATTATTTTCTTGTATTCTTGCAATTCTAGAATGAATTTATTCTTGCAATCCTAGAATGATTTTATCTTGTTGTATTCTTGCAAATCTCGAATTATTTTTATCTTTTTCTTGCCATTCTAGAATGAATGTCTTATATTATTCTTGCCAATCTAGGATGATTTTCTTGTATTATTCTTGCAACTCTAGAATGATTTTCTCTTATTCTTCCAAATCTACAAGGATTTTCTCCTGATATCCTTGCAATCCTTGTTGATCTGCTTGAGGGTAGGAAGGTGCTACAGCGGGACCTGGACAGGCTGGATCAATCGGCCAAGGCCAAGTGTATGAGGTTCAACAAGGCCAAGTGCCGGGTCCTGCCCTTGGGTCACACCAGCCCCAGGCAGCGCTACAGGCTTGGGGGGGAGCGGCTGGAAAGTGCCCAGCGGGAAAGGGCCTGGGGGGGGTGGTCGACAGCAGCTGAATATGAGCCAGCAGTGTGCCCAGGTGGCCAAGAAGGCCAACGGCATCCTGGCCTGTATCAGCAATAGTGTGGCCAGCAGGACCAGGGCAGGGATCGTCCCCCTGTGCTCGGCCCTGGCGAGGCCGCACCTCGAGTGCTGGGGTCAGTTCTGGGCCCCTCACCCCAAGACAGACACTGAGGGGCTGGAGCGTGTCCAGAGACGGGCAACGGAGCTGGGGAAGGGGCTGGAGCACAAGTGCTGTGAGGAGCGGCTGAGGGACCTGGGGGGTTTGGCCTGGAGAAAAGGAGGCTGAGGGGAGACCTTCTCGCTCTCTGCAACTCCCTGACAGGAGGTTGGAGCCAGGGGGGGTCGGTCTCTTCTCCCAAGGAACAGGCGACAGGACAAGAGGAAACGGCCTCAAGTTGCGCCAGGGGAGGTTTAGGTTGGATCTTGGGAACCATTTCTTCCCCGAAAGGGCTGTCAGGCCCTGGCACAGGCTGCCCAGGGCAGTGGGGGAGTCCCCGTCCCTGGAGGGATTGAAAAGCCGTGTAGATGTGGTGCTTGGGGACATGGGTTAGTGGTGGCCTTGGCAGTGCTGGGTTAACGGTTGGACTCGGTGATCTTAAAGGTCTTTTCCAAACAAAACGACTCTATGAATTCCAGCACGGTTTACCCACCTCAGCCCCGTTCCAGCCCCCCAACTCCATTTTTACATCCCGTTCTCCCCCCTCCCCCCGAGCTTTGCCTAATTACAACACACACACACACCCCCAATTACCGCTGACCAATCACGGTACAGCTTTGCAAAGCATCCCTCGAAGCGGGGAGAGAGGCCGGGGCCGGGAGGCGGGCGACGCGGCGGGACGGGCTCGGACGAGCCCGTCCCGCCGCGTCGCCCGCCTCCCGGCTGAGGCGATGGCGGGCAGCGGCTGCGCGGGCCCCCCCGGGCGGAAGCGACGAAGAGTGACAGCACTGACGACCAATAGAACGGCGCCGGCGGCCACACCGGCGTCCTATGGCGTGCGGCGACGTGTGCGGGTGGGGCGGTGGCAGCGCGCGCGCGCTGCCTGCGGGAGCGGCGGCGGCGGCGGCGGCGGCGGCGGCGGGAGGGCGGCGGTGAACGGCGGCCGCCGCCGCCGGTAAGGATGCGGCTGCGGATCTACAAGCGGAAGGTGTTGCTGCTGGCGCTGGCGCTGGCGGTGTGCGCGCTGGCGCTGTGGGGAAGCGGCGGCGGGCGGAGGCGGCAGCAGCAGCAGCAGCAGCAGCAGCGGGGCGGTACCGGTACCACCGGGGAGCCGCCGCGGGTCAGCGAGCCGCCGCGCCGCCCTGCCGTTAACGCTTCGGTTGCATCTCTAGCACCGCCGCTGCTCACCGAGAACGGGACGTTGAGTTACCGCTCGCTCGTTTACCGGTTGAACTTCGACCAACCGGTGCGGAACGCCGGGCGCTTCCCGGCGCGAGCCGCCGCCGCCGCCGACGTGGTGCTGGTGGTGCAGGTGCACGATCGAGCCGAGCACCTGCGGTTGCTGCTGGAGTCGCTGCGGCGGGCGGCGGGAGTGGAGAACGTGCTGCTGGTGTTGAGCCACGACCTGTGGGCCGAGGAGCTCAACCGGCTGGCGGCCCGCGTGGACTTCTGCCCCGTCCTGCAGGTCTTCTTCCCCTTCAGCATCCAGCTCTACCCCCGCGAGTTCCCCGGCCACGACCCCCGCGACTGCCCCCGCGACGTGGGCAAGGCGGCGGCCCTGCGCCTGGGCTGCATCAACGCCGAGTACCCCGACTCCTTCGGGCACTACCGCGAAGCTCGCTTCTCCCAGACCAAGCATCACTGGTGGTGGAAGCTGCACTTCGTCTGGGAGCGGGTGCGGGCGCTGCGGGAGCACGCCGGGCCCGTCCTCTTCCTGGAGGAGGACCACTACCTGGCGCCCGACTTCTACCACGTCCTCAAGAAGCTCTGGGCCCTGCGCGAGCGGGAGTGCCCCGAGTGCCAGATCGTCTCCCTGGGCACCTACAGCCCCGTCCGCGGCGGCTTCGCCGGCCGCGCCGACAAGGTGGAGATGAAGACGTGGAAGTCCACCGAGCACAACATGGGCATGGCCTTCGGCAGAGACACCTACCAGAAGCTCATCGAGTGCACGGACGCCTTCTGCACCTACGATGACTACAACTGGGACTGGACTCTGCAGCACTTGACTGTCTCTTGTCTTCCAAAGTTCTGGAAAGTGCTGGTTCCTGAAATCCCCAGGATTTTTCACACGGGGGACTGTGGCATGCACCACAAGAAATCCTGCAGACCGTCCACCCAGAGTGCCAAAATCGACTCTCTCTTGAACAGCAACCAACAGTACCTGTTTCCCGAAACGATGAGTGTCAGTAAAAGGTACTCCATGGCACCCCTCTCCCCTCATGTGAAAAACGGAGGGTGGGGAGATATTAGGGACCACGAACTCTGTAAAAGTTACCGCAGACTTCAGTGAGGATCGTTCTCGCAGCCTTTTTCTTTTTGAGTTGTTCCGTACTGTCTTTTACAGGCACACACGTGTATAAAAAGCATTTATGAGTTGGTTTCTGCTTTAATATGAATAAACATTCTTGTAAAAGGTGTCCCAAAATAGTAATCTTTCATGTTCGGCAACCACGTTTTGGAAACGGGTTACTTGCTGCTGCCGGGCCGCTCAGAGCAGCGCCGCAGCCCCTATGCAAGAAGTGACAGCTGCTGTGTTTACTGGGAGGAGGAGGAGGAGAAAACTTGTGTTTAAGTGCATCTTTTCCGGTGCTTGTAGTGCTCTGGTGGGGGGGTTTCCCCCATCGGGGCAGAGTGGCGGTGCCCGGGGTCGCCTCGCGCCCGATACCTGCGTCCCGGTTTGGTTGCAATGTGTTGATGAATATATGAAGGAAAAAACAATAATAATCATTGTTTTTACTACAATGTAGATAAAGATACAATTTTTTTAGTTCTGCCAAAATAAAATTCAGTTGTTTTGTAATACCAGAGAAGTTCTTGATTCTCACAAAAAGATGATGTCATCTCGCGTTGCTGAAAAGTCAGGACTGGAGAGGGGGGGAATGTCTTTTCTTTAATCCAGAGGGCTGAGCACATGCCATCACCCGTTCCAGTAGTGTGCATTTAACTTCATTAAATTTTTAATGATACTCGCTAATTGAGGCAGAATAGAGTAACAAATGCGCGGCACGACACCTCTTTTGTTTGGATCAAAAAAAAAAAAGTTTGCTTTCCAATTAGTCAGCTGTGTAAAGTGACTGGTAAAAAATACTGCTGTGTAATGGAAACACGCTGAACTGGAGCTGAAAGGCATGAACAGGAGAGAGCAGAGCCGTTCGTTAGCATCGAACACTTCCTCGCCTGTTTTAAGTCGAACGGTACGTCTGCTTTAGTGGCGCTCCGCTTTGAAGCACAAGTGGTAGCACATAAGAAGCTTTTGTAGAACAAAGTATGTTAGAGAAAGAAAACACTACGCTAAGGTGACAGACGTGAAATATTTAGAGGTAGATTTTATACCAAGACAGTTGGGGGGGGGGGGGCTTCCTTCGTTTTTAATTAGAGAAAATGGGGTTGTTGCTCTTAGGACTCTGGCTACAACAGTTACTAGGAATGGAAGGGTGTGTAGCAAGGCTTTCCTTTTACCACCATTTGTCACGTACTTTATGGGTTGTGAATACATCGGTTAAAAGTTCATTTGAGAGAGCGCCAAGTTTTGTGAAGTGCCCTAAGTAGTATGCAGATGTTTATTTTGACCACAATAAGATGCTCTTTTTTCCCCAGAGGTAATTTAACGGCCACGATCTTGTACCAGCTTTGGTACCTGCTCTATTATTTTCCTCGTTTCACAAAGTCAGGGCTGACGCTGAAGAAGCCGTGCCTGTGCCTCAGCCCTGCCATACCTCCCACGGGGAGCTGCGCAACTGTGCGAGACAGAGTGGATCGGGGTTGAGCTCACCCCAGCAAACCGCACAGCAGCCTGCAGCGGGGTGAGCGCTGTGCTGACGCAGAGGGCATGGCCGCTGCGGCTTCTGCTGAACCTACAAAAGCAAAGCTTACACCACGCACCCCCGCTGCAAGCACTCGCATTTAAGAGAGAAATAAATGTGAGAGTAATTCCAGAGCAGCTGGGAAACAAGTCAAATTTAACTTTCTTCTAAAGCACATTTGTGTCTTGTGTAACTCAACACAGAAGATATTTCAGACACAGCGAGAAAGGGAACTGAAAGTTTATTATTATTAGATACGTTCTTTTGGTTATCGCACTTTAGAGAGATGAACCAGCAAACGGCACGCTGAAGCTCATGGGGAACTGTTTCTGAAAAGTCAATCTGATCTGGATAAAGTGAATCCATTTCACAAATTGTGAATACTTAGTAGCAGACATGCAACAAGAGAGGACATTTTTATTGTGCAATTGAATTTGTTCGGTTGACAGACTGGGGTCTGTTCGGATGCTGCGTATCTGAAGTACTGTGTAGGATGGAATACATGGTATAAGTGTTGATTATTTCTAGGAGACTAATTAGAACTTCTCCGTGTAATTAGAAATTTCATTTGATTGCTAAAAATCACTGCAAGTCTAATCCTGCAGTTATCACAAAATGAAAGGTTTGAAAAATGATGAATGCTGCTCATTTCTAGGTGGACTAAACACAGCAGTTCCCGGGGGAGCCATTAGGAAAAGGATATATACAAATACTCCCTGTCATGTAGCAAGAGACTGAGAAAGTTATGTAAACAAAAAAGATGCATTTTCTTCCACGACATTCACCTTCAACTGCATCTTTCTTGTAAGTAAAACTATTTCAGCCCATATGTGGGATGAGAAAACTCAGATCTATTAACTGCAAAAATTACTAACAACGTAAGTATTCTAAGTTGACATGTAAACAAAACAGTTTCAGTAGGAACCCGTTTTCTACTCTTAGCCCTGAAGTCATAAACCAGCATGTGGAAGTCACGGTAAGCATCAAACAACAGAAGGAAAGCCTAAAATAATTAAAACTAGTCCAATTCATACAGCAAAGAATTCTGAAACACGACGGGGCAGCGCGTTACGTGATCCCTAACAATCTGCAGGCTCCCATCCTGCGTGTTCACTTCGTGGAGGAGCGGGGAGGCTGGTCTGCTGTCCCAGCTGCGCCGGTTCCCCTGCGCCGACCCTGCGGGCGCAGCCGCTTTCGCCGGCCCCTCCAGCAGAAGGGCTGCTTGTTTGTCAGAGTCCGCGGCCGTTTCACCTACTGCGACAGCGCTTTCTAAATCTGGTTCCTTTCTCCTAGATTCGCCAGGAATCGCTGAACTGGTGTCAGAAGGTTCATGCTGCAAACAATGGTGTGAACTACAACCTACTTTTCCTATTGTTTCAGCTGTTGCAAGAGATGTGGAAGTTTTGTTGGTTTCTGTAGCACGTTCTCCTTCGACTGCGTCAGCTGCAGTACAGTTTGTTTCTGCCTTTGTTTGGGGGTAGTCGCCGTTTGTCTTTTCAGCGAGATCTCCTCCTGAGCTGCTAAGCGTTTGTTCTGTTCCATCGTGTTCAGAATGGACTGCTTCCTGCGGCTGTGGAGAAAATAAATGCATTGTTTTATAGTTGAAAACGGACTGGGCACACAAAACTGCCGTAAAGACAGGCCAAGACACTTGTTTCTCCAACGTCTACTTCCAGAAAGCCGAATCAGTACGGTGCTGAGGTTTTCCTGATCTCGTACCGCGCGTGGGAATGAGTGGCAGGGAGGCTGGTTGCCTCCCGAGGGTTTCCTCTGCAGTAGGAAATGCTGCTGGGCCGCTGCCAAGCGGCCACAGCCTCTGTTGCAATTAACAGCAGGGAAGACCAACGACTCGCCACACCCAGGCTGTTGTTTTCTAGAACTCAGGGGCCACAAAATCCGCCAAGGGATCTAAATTCTCATTGCAAGAAGTGCGTTTTAACCTTGCAATTAGGGAATTTACCGTCCTGTCGTATGGGGAAGGTGTAACTGGTAAGTGAGCTGTCTTTCTCAATCGGCCTAAGTGAGTTAATCCAGGAATTGTTGCGGTTTGCCTCAGGAGAGTATGAACTGGGAGACCCGGTGCTGTCTAAATAGCAGTTACTCAATTTCACCATTCGCTATTGACCGCGCTAGCAAAAAATAGCTGGTAACTCGTATGTCCCTATCAGTGGACAGTCAGGATCAGGCGGGCTTCTGTTCAGGAGCAGCTGGATTCATGGATCCAAAGACCGAGTTGCTCTCGCGCACTCAGCCGTCTCTGACCCCAAAGCCCCTGCTCACTCCAGCAAGAAATGAAAGAAACACTGTTAAGTCCTTCTCAGCACTGGATGATTCTCCCACACAAAGTGTGATGGCTGAAGGTATCTTAGCTTCCCTTTCTTAGGTACCAAAACATACACATCTGCTCTCCAACAATTGGAATTTTAAATTTCTATGTACAATCCACACTAGCTACAGAAGTTAAGCCTGTCAGGTAATGCTGGAGCCACTATCTTTAGGGTAAACTCCTCAGTCCTCCAGCTTAGTTCCAGAGGTCACATGCTTCATCTGACCTTGCTTTCTAAGAAGCCATCTACCCGTTAACTGTATCTGCAGTCTCCAGTTTATGGCCACAGAAGCAACCTGATTGTCCCTGCACGTTATCTTTCCTTTAAGAAAAGTTTTAAATGAATTTCTGATGCAGTGTCTGCCAGGAAATCCCAGTCGATTTGGGGGTTTTACCTCAAATTTTTCTCTTTACAAAGCTAATATTTTGTTTTCTTCCTCTGTCCATCTCCTCTTTTGCAAAGAGAGGTCATTTTAATCCTGTGGCAGACTTCAGGAACAGACCACCTTGCATCCTTGATATGAACAGGGTGACTGAGGAAGAAGGGTAGCCTGAATGAGGCCTTAAACCTTACAAGCAGTGAATCCGAGATCAGCGTTTAAGATGAATAGTCCCATGTTTAATTATCTAAACAATAGGAAACCACCACCTACTTGAACTCTTGGATCAAATAAAGATAATGAGACCAATTCTTCACAGACAAAATCCTCAAGGTTTTCTCTACCCGTGTGCCAAGGCAGAGAGCGAACAGTGGCCGTGACTGAGCACCCCCTGGTCGCCTTAAGGAGCCCTTACTGTTTCACGCTCCCAGCAGCCACATTCTTTGCCTCTCCTCTCCCTCCGGACCCCAGGTCCCTCCGGCTAAGTTCACTTCTGGACCAAACGCCTGGAAAGGCGTCTGTGCAAAAGACAGCATACTTTAACCGCGGGCTCCAGTATATGAACCCAAACTTTTGGGTACTTGAAGGACATGGATTATTCACTTCTTTATTCTGGTTTTGTTCTGATGACATCTGCCATGATTTGTTTGCAGCATGTTGTCATCAGCTCTGACCTGAAAGCACTTGGGGTCCCTCTGAATGAGGGATACTAGGTAATTACTTAGTCTTTTTTTTTCTTTTAATACCAGCGAGAGATTTAATGTGTGCATGCCATGCTGTATTCCTGCAAGGAGAAAGCACTGTCTTTAATATTTGTATCACAGTTCTCCATCTTCCCAGTGAAATATAGGAGGTTTCAGTCCCTTGGTCACATTAAATGGCACAAACGTGAACCTACGCTTCTAAAAACTGACATTTATACTCACAAATACACCGTATTCCACGGTCTTCCCTGCTACATCAAGACAAAACAGGAACGAAGCTCTTTCAGTCAGATTTGATACAATCTTGCTGAAGTACATAAATCAGTCAGCAATATGTACTACTGCCAGAGAGATCCTTACCTTCAACCTGATTTGAATTCTGTCCTCAGTAACATCAAGCACTTCAATTAATGGCTGACTTTCCAGTGCTGATTGGGAGCAAAAGGAAGGGCATAAAACAGTGCCTAGAAATCCATCAACGTTATCTTCACTGACAAACAGTCTTTCCTAAAGAAAAGAAAGAGCAGGTTATGTTCTTGTCATACTATACTTCAGCGGTATCGGAGCAAGAAACCCACTCCAAACAAAGCCAGGACACCGATTCACAACACGGGTTTCACAGCACGCTCACGTCTCAATAGAGAGATTCTATGTCAGACGTTCAGAAGTAACGAGGTGAAATGAATTGAAGACCAGTGCTCAGCTCATTTTGATTTAAAGTACAGATCTGCATCGTACACAAAGATAAAAAACCCATACATTTTCTCTGTTTTGATACATGACTAATATATAGATTTAGACTCCCTCTGAGGAATGATTTGCACCAACATCGTTCCACCGTCCTCACCCATCTCAACATCAGAAAGGCGTTACGCATTTATGGATTTGTTTCAGTGTCTTTCTTTAGGAAAATGCAAACACCTCCTTGGACTGTCACTGCAGGATCTTTGAACCCTCAGGCTTCACGATCAGACCTGCTAAAGCAAAGGCGAGGAAACATGCAGGACTGTATCTATTTCGCATCCTCCCACGGAGGCTTCTCAGGTCTCCATTTAGGCAAGCGTAAAGGCCAGATGGAAGAAACGGAGAGGTATCCACAGTTAAAGACGACAGTCTGGGATGTGCTTTGAGGCTGTTAATATGCAGTTCACAAACAACGTGAAACACGTTGCTACAGGTTTAAATCAGCTACAGGTAATTAAAGGTCCTAAAATATATCCTGGAGGGGCTGTTTCATAAGAACTACAGAGCTTTCCCTGTCCTCATATTCTTCCTAAATCATCTGCTGTAGGCTGCGGTTAAGGACAGACGTTGGCACAATAAAGAATAGTCCTCTAGGTTAGACCATTTTATGTTCCGTGAATTACTTTTCCTGTTTCACAATGAACTGTTTCATTGGAAAGAGCAGGGAAAAGTTGCAAACCTTCTACTGTAAGTCATACTTTTAAATTTCTCGGTCCAGTTCTACCTTCTTGTCAACCCAATGAAAGTTAAATTCAATTATCACTGACATCTTGCGGACTGAGAAGCAAAAAAGCAATTCTGCACATTTTCGGCCCCCTGTGGATGTAGCCTTCTGCACAGCCAGATGCCGCACTGTGTCTAAAGTACAAAATTTAACTGTTATCCTTAAAAACCATTCTGTATGGGAAAAATAAAACAGCATCCTGTCTTTTCACTATTTAAATTAGAAATCACAATATGGAAAGTCCTAATGTACCTATTGCTGGTTTTCAAAACCAGAGGATTGAATTCATTTTCTATCCAGAAAGATTCCAATCCAGGCAAACATCCAACATCGGATGCTGAGACAGTTTGTGGAAAGATTAAACTACAGCAGGGTTGCCCTGACAGAAAACCCTCCAGTAACATACCTACTTCTTGCATCTTTGTATACAAAGCCTAAAGTACCTAAAGTACTTATTCCCTCATGTTGCTTCCTTTTTTGCCTGCCAGAGAGGGACCCTGCCAGTGCTTTAGGCTTGTAGAAATATTCTGCAGAGTTCAAGAGAACATGTCAGAGTAAAGAAACAAGGCAGGGAGTATAGATGCAAAAATCTGTGCAGCACCGAAACTCCCACAAGCTCATGAACCAGATCACTGGCAAGGCCTTGGGCAGCACAGGAGATACATTTCCACCTCCGCAAGTATCGCTTTGCCCACGCATCACAGATAGAACAGCTCGACTTCCCTTCTGCGAGGTTTTCGGCACGCTGCCGAGCGATGGCGGTTCAGCCCGTCCTGGTATCCTGCCTTTGCTTCAAAGGGAAGTGCAGCAAAGCACCCTCTGCTCCAGCACGACCACTCTCCTCACCCAGCTGAGAAATTTAAGTCACCTGCCAGTAATTCACCTTCAGCTGACACCTCCACTCCTTCGCACCCCACATTTTCATTTTAAGAGCAAGAACATTTTCCTACATTTTCCTAAAAGCTGGAGACTCGCAATTTGAGTGAGGATTTAAAAAAAAACAAAAACAAAACCAAAAAAAACCAAACAAAAAACAACAAACCCACAGTGTTTTGTTACTGGTTTTCCTCCAAAATAACTGCTACAAGATCTCCACATCTTAACGCCCCATTTGGGAAAAGAACGACCTTGGCTTGGGGGCTCAGCAATCTTCTTTCGATTCTCTGCTTTCTCCCAGACTACTGTGACTGTAAGCAAGTCTCCCTGCCTCCATTTTTCCTATATAAAATGAGGAAAAGCGTTTTTTTTTTCCTCTGAACCTGCATTTGTTTTGTCTAGTTAGAGCATAAGCCTTTTGTGAAAGGACTTTCTTACTGTGCATTTGTGCAGTTGTTACCTGACCTTGCTCATGTCCATAAGCAGCAAAGAAATCACAGGTACAGGAATCGGGAGAGGAGATGCTTGAAAAGCCAACAGGTAATGAAAAGTTTTCTGTTAGGTCTAAATATTGCAAATCGCGTCCTTAGATCACTTTGTCTGAAGCGACTTTAACCACAGGGTCACTTGCAGACGCTGCAGAGCCGTTGCCTCCGAAGTCTGTGCCGTGGTGAAACTCCCGCCGGGCAGCGGCAAAGGGAGCGCTCTGCGGTGGGGCTCAGTACCCAGTGTCCCACGAAACGCAGGAACGGCTTTGCGGAAGCATTTCTGAAATAGCAGGAGACGGTTTACACGCACCAAAGCAGAGATACAACGACGAAAACCGGGAGGACCCTGAGGAGAGAACGTGAGGTTGAGAGAGCTCCGTATAGAAACTGCCTCCCCAGGTCAGGGCTGCGAGTGCCAGCGCTGCCCGTGAACCACGGCTACGAGAACAGAGCGACAGCCGTTCATCCTCAACGCAAATACGACTTTGCACTTTGGCAACACACCAAATAAATCTTTCTGAAGGTTTTTTTCCCCGATTAAAAGCACAATAATTTGGTTTCTTCACAGAAAATACTGTTAAAAAAGAAAAACTGAATGGAAGGTCTATCAATCAGTACTTTACAGGAGTAAAGTAACTGCTCATGATGATTTTCATGATCATTTTGACTAATTACTAAAAAACAATTTGACCAGGTTTCATACCAGCTCGACACTGTATTCCCAGAGCACTACACTTAGATTTCAAGTAAATATTTAAAATTTTATCACAGCACTACCCAGTGGCTTGCCATAAATCACGGCACCTTGTGCTGTACGCACAAGCAATGCTGTTTGTTATCAATATAATGATTATCATTAGCCTGTTCAGACAGCCAGCGACTGTAATTCAGACTTTGCATTCATGGTGAGTGTACGCTGAGGCATTTATATTACTGCAGATGTTATCAAAGCACAGACCTTGGCAGAAAATGATTCAGGAATTTATTTTAAAGCCTGTTTGCTCTGGCTTGGAAGAGCAGCAAAGGACAACCATCTGCAAATGGTTTCAATGCCCCTGTAAAATAATTCTTCAGTTTAAACAGTTTATTTTCTGATATTTATGATACTCTCTTAGCAACTTAGAATTAAATTTGGTTTTCCCTGCACATACTGTCATCTGCTGTTTGGTACACATTCGTTTTTCCCTGTGACTAAACTGAGACCAAATTAACATAAACGTTAGCAGGAATGACTTTGGTTTCTAGAACACTTCATCATTCGAAACCGTCCCCGTATCGCACAGCACTGACAGCGCACAGCAGCAGCGGCTGCAACACCGGCAGATGCAGCACAAAGCCGGTCCCCCCCCAGCTGCCCTTAGCACTCAAATAGTTTGTTCTGCGTTACTTTATCCAAACTCGCAGCCAGTTGCCATCCAGAGTTACCTCCCACACAGGCTGCAACAGTTTTTAAAAGCAGGACAGATTTCAGGCTTAAATGATTTGCACGTCTTCTGTAAGGAGAAGCTCATGCCAATCTGAAAAGGGAGTGGATCTAGGGATCTCCTGGCCTCTTGGTTTGCACGGTCCCAATCCAAACCAGCTCAGCATGAGAATCTCAAGCTCAAAGTTTTGGTGAATGAAAGTACCTGTACTGGGGGTGAAAACTTTTAGAAGGTATTCATGACTGCAAAGATTAAACAGCTCAAAAGACGCTTTCATGAGCTTAATCAGTAGGTTAATAATGTTTCCTGACATAACTGTTTTGTGTAAGTACGTTATTCCCATAACGCATCCACCAATTAAAGGCTATTCAGAAATTAGTTTGTTTTATAGCAGAAGCAAACTAATTATGTTTCTTAATGTAGTTTGGGAAAGAGATTACTTTGGAAAAAAAAAAAAAATCAAACAGTAAGTTTGTTCTGTTCTCCTCTTCTGTCCTCCTCTGACCTCCCAAAAAACTTGCCAAGAGTCCTGAAACACTGAGCACAGAATTAACTGAACCAAAAATAAACTGTTGTAGGATAAAGCACAACAGTTCTAGTTTCTAGCATCATCTTCTAAGAAGTGACCCCTAACTATTACATTAACTCTTTACAGGAACTTGGAAGTTGAAAATTATAACCCTGACTTTCAAAGAAAGCACGTAACCCAACTCAAAATAGCGTGGAAATAAGGGCAAACCCTAGATGCAGCAGTACAGCTAAGCCGGACTGCCCCAGCCAGCCCAGACCCAGCCCCTCTGTTTGGACTTGCGAGCATACCGCAGCATCCGTTCAGCTCTCCGGTCCAGGTTTCTCCCTGAAAGGTGGCACAGGCTTAAAACCTCACTGTATCTTATACTTCCCATGCTCGGTTGACTCTCAAACCAAGAAATACATTTCTCCACAAGAGCCGTAATTCTGAGCACGAGGACAGCCCCAGCATGGCCCCAGGCAGCGTGCCCACGGGAGCACATCTAGCCCACGGCCCTTTCCACACTCTCTCAGTGCCGGGAGCAACGTAGCTCTGCCACCCACCCACAGATGACATCTTTTCCAGGGAATACACGGCCTCTTGGCAGCCCCACGCCAGGCGCAATAGATTTGACAGCACATACAAGACAAATAGCGTGTTCAATGAGATAACAAGAGGATTAGTTACCAAGACTGACAGTCCCTCCGTTGTAAAGACAACTCAAAATAATATTGTTCCCATGGGGTTTTATGTGTAAACAGGTCATAGCGGGTGTTTGTCTTGGAGGAGCTGCCTCACAGGGTACCTGTTGCCAAAGCAGAAGACTTAAGTCCAGGGTTTAGAAAACAACATGTGACAGTAGATGTGTCCAGCAAGCAGAGGTCACAGGGCTTCACCGTCAGTTACCGGCAGCTTTCCAAAGGAAAAAGCAACGAGAGCTTCGAAAGGATCTCCTTCACAAGGCTCTGGTGGCTGTGCCAAGCAGAAAAATCACACCTTTTTTTATGCTCGGTAACACACCCATCTAAAACACTCTCCATGAAGGCATCAACGTTCACACAGAAGTTAAAAAAAGCTTTGTATCGTTATGCAATTCCCTTCTAGATACCTATGTTAAGTAATCCTCACAAACAGCATAACTCACGCTTAGTTCAAACCATGAACTAATCAGGAATGTTTAGTATAATATTTTTCATGCTGTAAATGTTAAAAAGAAAAAAAAAAACACCACCACACATAATCACAATGCATAGTAAAGCAGAGGAAGCACTGCTCCCTGCTGTTCTCTGGAGCCTCGTGGGGGTTTACGTGAGTTAAATCTTAATATTGTCCATAACAGAACACGGGCTTTGATTACAAAAGGGCCGGGCTGACTGCAGCAATTCCCTCCCCAGCGAGGGGTACCCCGGGAGGGAAGCGCTGACCAGGAGAGCGAGCGCACGTCCTCTGAACAAAGTAATTTCAGTCCACTGAGAAGGGCAGGAAGGGTGTGGATGAGCATGAAAGGGAATTATTACTTTAACCAATCTTTTTCTAATCACATGAAAATGAGCACACATGACCCAAAAACTGCAGGGAGAATTAATTATCTGCCAAACGCGTTTCACATGCTAGTATAACTGAGCCTCCAAGTCTCAGTAGTTCAGATACACCCACCAGAAAGCTGGGTTTGATTTCTGCTAAGAATTGAGCATTTAACCCCAGGAGACCAAACATTAAAAGAGGGTGCTTTATGAAGGCATGATTTCATTAATTGCCCAACTCCAGCTCTGCCGTAAACCAGGACGTTCTGGGACATGTTGTTCTCGGAAACCTTGCCTGGCAGGCTTACAAATTTTATTAATGGTTATTTAACTCTCAACCATTCTTTTTCACCATTTACTCGTCAGGCTGTTATCTTAAAATGAAGGGGGAACTCTCCAATACAGGAGTTTCCTAGGCCTGAGCTCCCAGGATTTAAACAAATGGAAGTGAGAAATGTAGAAGGCATTAGTGGATGAACTGTGATAAAGAGTAATGGCAGGAGCACAGCCCACAGCTGGTCCTTCGAGGCGAAGAGCAGACAGTGAAGGCAACTTCCCCAGGTCATGGGTCTCCGTTCCCCTGGAAAAACAGGGCCTAGAGCGAGCCCTGCAACAAGATCAACGCTGTGTGGTCTCTGGTACAGTGATTGAGCACAAGGCCAGTGACAAAAGATAACTTTTAAACCCCTGAAATATGTGACCTTGGTCCACGAAGTCCAAAGTTACAGGATCTTTATTTTTACAGGATTTCTGCTCACCGTAACAAGTGTGTGAATGTTATGGTTTAGCCAAGGGGCAAAACTACTCAGAGAGAAAGAGAAGCAACGGCTGCAACCACTGATAAGAAGTTAGGGCTCAGAGTCAGCAGAGAGCTGACTATCTATTGCATGGGGAAGCGGTAAGACCAAAGCAACATCAAGAGCTACCAAGCAAAGGAATACTTGCGATGACACAGTTAAAGTCCGGGGAGGACTGTTGCACTGTAAAGACTTGCTCAAAATAAGCACTTGCTGGGGTGGGAATTCAGACTGCTCAGCATCTATGGAAACTGAGCTCTAAATATATCGTCTTTCAGCACAGGGATTCAAAAGTATCTGACTACAAAAGGAAAACCAGTCCTTGAAATTCTGTTTCAAGAACGGTGTCCTAAGGACAAGCTCAACACATTCTTCTACCAATATCTGTATCAGACCAATTTCCAACAAGAAAAGAGGCCAGCACGATAACAGGAACATCACAAGCACGCAAAGCAGGGCTGCGCAATTACCGGCACCGTTATCGTACATGCTGATCTGGGCAGAGGCGCGCAGGCAATCAAAATCAAGCGATAGGCGCTGCACTACATCATAGTCCAGGGACGAGGCTGCCGACGAGGTGCATTCTGCTCATGCAATGAACAATTATCGTAACGCATTTTCCTGGCTGTTTGGGCAGTCAGTGGGAGACAATCGCGCAGGCAGCCTAACAGGGTGCCATAACAGCCACGGTGGCACGAGCCATCGCCGAGTTCGGCAGCCTTCTCAAGTCACTAACCCAGCGGGGAATCTGTTCCCTGAAACACCACAGAAACCCTTGGTCTCCAGTAAGAAGCAACGTCCCAGAAGATAGCAGAGTAGGAATTTCGTATCTGTAAAAAAACACCGGCCTCTTCTTTTGCCTTTTGGCAATGCTACCGTGGAAGAAGAGATTACGAACAAGCAGAGAGCAGCGCAACTGGGAGGTGCAGGATAAAATTCCTGCTCGCCTAGGCCACCAAAGGCTCCCTAAAGTGATTAAACAGGGCGCTGCTACTGTGTGTGTTCCTAAAACACTCTTCTGTGACTGATGCAACTCCTTGCGGATCTCAATGCAAGAACCGTATCTCTGATTTATAGAAAGAGATTCAAAGCAGAAAAACACCAGAGGTGACAGCAGAGAAATTGAAGAAATCAACATAAGCAGAAGAGAAGCTACCACGAGCAAATAGTTAATGGACAGAAGACAGCATGTAATAGTAGCTCTAATTAAATATTAATTTTTCTCACTTCACTCTGAGTGAATGCAGCTATCAGCACTGGCACAGGCACTTTTGGGAAATACAGTTAAAAAAAAAGGCAAACAGAACAAATGACTTCAGACTATTTCAGCTGCTTCAGTTTGGACGCGCGGCATCCAAAAAGACTGCACCCCAGAAGAAATCAATCTTTTTCAGCCTGCTACATGAATGAATGGCTGGGAGGTCTATGACTAATGCCAAATCTCCTCCTGCTCCGACTCCACCCAAAACATTTTGCAATATATAAGAAATTCAGCACATTCAAAGATTTTTTTAACTCACAAAAATGTAATATTGACCAAAATCCCATTACTGCATGCCTTTTTAACAACTTACAATCAAAAGATGTTCCCCCAATCATAGCAAATGCACATACCAAACACTTTGAATCATCAGACTGAGATCAAAGCATGCAGAAATGTCCATCAATCACAGTACTAAAGAGATATTGCAGCAGAATTTTCTGCTGCCAAACTGAATTTTCAGCTATATCCTCATGTAGAGTCACAGAAAGCTGTTGTTTTCCCTTAAAACCTGCATTTAGGCCTGCACGCCATAAAACAAGGAAGCGCACGGACACACACCACGGCCCATGATGAAAGATATTCGGACTATCTGAAAAAGCGGATAAAATGTCTGTAGTTCCTACCCCATGCCTTCTGTACCTATACGGAAAACGGGCAGTAGTTTGCATGATGGCTTATGTGACGTCGCATCGGCACCCTGTACTTGATCACACCAATTAACAGTAGTGCCAAATGTTTCGTGGCCTGACTTGCATGGGCTTGGAGGCTCCTGCTCTGGTAAACACGAAGGAAATGCACTACAAACAGTTCAGTGTAGGCAGTTCTCAATAAATTCATCATCTTCTATACTTACCCGAAATGATCAGCTCCTCCTTTAGAGGAGTTGCTGTCACAGAAAAGGTATGCAGCCTGCTAAATGGGAAATAAAATGTGAAGATTCAGCTGCACATATACTAATTGGATAAATATCTATCAGAATCATGCAGTATTTTCTAATTGTAGGGATGGAGCAATTAAGATACTCCAGGTCACCATCCCAGCAGATATACTTTAAGCCTGCCAGTTTTCTGGACTTGCATTCCCATGGTATGTGATCCAACCTGCAAAGGATTTTATTGTTCTAAAATAAAGACAAACTCAACGTCACATGGCTGAAAGGTTACACAAGAATTTCACAGCCTTAATCCCCGCTCATGATAAGTTATTTGAAACTCTGAGCTTACAGAATAACGTAGTTCTCCACAAAACTTGTGTGAGCACATTATTGACAGCAAGTGCTGAGCATCCCTTTGCGGGGACACTGCCCAGTCCCAGCAGGCGTGCCAACCTCCTCCGGCCACGGGGAGCATCGCTGCCTAACAACCCATAAAATAATAAAACATCTCGCCTAGATTCATATTCAGACTGGTAAGAAGATGAAGAACTAGCCCAGCAAAATGGCAACCAACAGCAGTTCACAGCTGGTGTTTGCTGTACTACTCTGGTTGAACTAATGGGCGTTCTGGCGGCTGTAAATGGGACTTCTGTCCTGAAATACAGACACAGGTACGCGCCACTCACACGTCTGCATTTCATGACACCGTATGCACGTGTGTACATCGGATGTATTATAAACATCTCCTTTCTTCATGTGAATAGGCTGTGTGAGCAATTTACATGGCCTTAAAGGCTAACGCTAAGGACATAGGGCAGGCTCCGTTTTCACTCATCATCAGAATTTCCCTTAGAAAAAGAAATCAGTGCAGGAGGCAGAAGCCGTTTCAACTCCAAGGACAAAGACATCAGCTCCGTGACGTGACCTTTGTATGGCTCGTACAAGACTAGCACTAATTAGGTCATTCCACTTACATCCGGTAACAGCTCTCTGAGGGAAGCAGTTTCCGTCACTACCGACTTCTTCTGAACTCAGACCGATAACCTAACACCTCCCTGAGACATCATCCATAAACAAATCCAAACAGCACAAGTCACACACCGCAGCGAAGCGGTGGCACTCTGGGGAGTGTGACACACCAACCCTGCCTTTTTGAAGCCATTACCTGCAGAGCGGAGGCATCAAGGCCGAAGCAGAACTTCTCCCAGGGCCCGGTGCTCCCGGGGGCCTTGGCGAGCCCGATGGCAGCGTTGTGGGCAGACACGCTAACACTGGTCTCGGGGGACGCCAGCCTGTTTGCGGGAGGAAACTGTAAGAGGAGGGCATAGGCCCCAGTGTCACTGGAGAAGCGGAGGCTGTAGTAGTTCGTGCCCACATCCCCGCTGAGGCTCTGGGGCCGGATGCCGGGCACATGCAGGAGCAGGGTGAGGGAGGCCTCATCCTGCCGGCACTGGAAGGGAGGGCACACGGCGGCCTCGGGGATGCCGGAGCCCCGGGGAAGAGCCATGTCGCCGGGGCTGCTCTCTGCCGCCGGCGGGGCCGGGCTCTCGGGAGGGCACGGAGGGGCGTCCCCGCCGGGCGCGGCCGGCTCGGGGCTGGCGCTCGGAGCGGGGGAAGCGGCGCCGGAGCGGGGCGGCCGCGGGTCGCCGCCCGCGGGTGGCTGCGCGGGGCGCTCGGCGGGCTCCCCGCCGCCGCACGTGCTCCGGGCCGCGCCGCCGGGGCCCGGGGGAGGAGCCGCGCCGCCGCCCGCCTCAGCCGCCGGCGGCTCGCCCAGCCCCTCCGCACCGGGTTCGGCCTCCTCCAGCCGCTCCCCGCCCGGGCCTAGCGGTTCCTGCGGGCCGGGCCGCGGCACCACGGGCAGCGTGACCAGGAGCTGCCGCTGGGCCTTGTTGAAGGCGGCGCGCCCGCGGCTCTCGTCCACGTCGTAGGGGAGGCGGAGGCGCAGGCGGTAGGCGGGACGTTGCGAGTGGAGGCGCAGCTCCCTGCCGCGGATCTCCAGCGCGGCCTGGGCGGCGGAGCGCAGCAGCGGCAGCTCCACCGTCACCACCAGCTCCCGCGGCACCGGGCTGGGCGCCGAGTCGCGGCAGCACCGGTAGTCTTGCAGGTCCACGTAGGAGCGGTGTCGGATGCTCCAGCGCGGCGTGGTGGGGCCGGCGGGCCGGGCCGCCGCGGGGGCGGCGGGCGGCGGCGGGGAGGCAGCGGGCGGGAAGGGGAAGGGCGGCAGCGGGGAGTCGCCGTCGTCGGGCGGCGGCGGGGCTCCGCCGGGCAGCGGGGTGCGGATGACGGGCGCCTGCGGGACACCCTTGTACCGGGTGCCGCGGAGGACGGTGGCGTTGGCGCGGTCGAGCTGCACGGCGCAGTGGCGCTCCACGGCCTCCAGCGCCGTGTCGCTGAGCAGGCGGCGGAAGCGGGCGCTGCGGGCGGCCAGGCGGAGCGCTGCCGGGTGGAAAACCACGTCGTAGACCAGGCGGCGGCGGCCGCCGCGGCCGAGCTCCTCGCGTCCCGGCGCCAGGCTGTAGGGCAGGGCCCAGCGGTGGCCGCCGGGCTCGGCGCGGGCCTGCGGCGCCCCGACGTGCGGGTTGCTGCAGACGTTGAGGTAGCAGCGGCGGGAGCCGGCCTGGCTGGTGCGCAGCACGTAGCCCGCCGTGGGGTGGACGAAGCGCACCTCCACGCCGCGCTCCCGCTCCAGGGCCGCCACCTCCTCCTCGTACAGCCGTCGCTGCTCGGGGTCGGCCAGCTCCGCCGCGTATTCGGCGAACAGCGCCCGGAACTGCTCGTCGCGGAAGGCCCGTTGGAGCCGCTCCGCCTCCTCGGCGCTGAGCTCCAGCTCGTCCAGCCGCCCCGCGCCCGCCATGGCTCCGGCCCGGTCCGGCCGCTCTCGTTGCTGTGGAGACGCCAAACAAGATGGCGTCCCGGCCGTGCTCGTTGCTATGGTGATCGTAAACAAGATGGCGACGCCGGACCCCTCCGGCCAGTTGCTATGGCGACGCAAAACAAGATGGCGGGCCCTCCCCCAGTGGTCTTCCTCAGAGGCGATTCCGCTCCACTTCTGAGCCCTCCATCCCGGCCTTGCTGAGCTTTCCCCTCCTTTCACCTCAGTGGCTTCGTGCTGGCTCTTAGGCCTTGCCCCTGTCTTCCACAGGGGTGGCTCTCCACCATCTCCTCCTCATCCCTGTGCAAGGCTCGTGCTCCCCCCTGTCCCACATCTCTAAGCTGGCACTGCCTTCCCCTCCTGGCCGATGGTCAGGGACTACATTCAGAAGTTCATTCATTCGTGCAGTCTCTCCTGCGGTTTGGGCTGAAACCCTCAGCAGCTGAGCTCCCACCTCTTGTACCCGGCTTCCATCCAGACCCCAATGGCCCCTCCAGAGCCTGTACCCCGCTGTCGTCCTCCCCCTCCTGCGCCCTGAGCCATGCTCATGTCGATGCCAGCACAGCAGGAAGGGGACTGTGAAACAAAACAGCTGGTGCTGAGGGTCACCTGTCTGTTCTACACCGGATTTGGGCACTTTGGGGTAGCACCAGTCTGCTCCCCTCGTCTTGATGCCTGCAAGTGACTGGAGCACGTTTTTGCTTAATTTCATCAAAAAAGGACAGGTTGATGTGCTGAGAGGCTGCTCTCTGCTGTAACCCAAACCAACTGCTGATGCAGCGGTTTGCAGTGCCAGGCCCTGACTCTTTCCCACCTTCCTGATTGCTTCTTCAGCAAGATCTCCTCCTCCCAGCCTCCTGGAGATGTTTCAAAGGACCATGTCCTTGTTCCTCTTACCTCTCCTCACCCTGTTTGCGTAACACTATCCGCAAACAAGTTATACACCGCCATTAGTAAATAACACCTCACAAATCTTCTCTAGACCTTTCCTGCCCAAAGAAAAACCCTAGCCCACGTTTCCAGTATCTCCTGGAGATAACTAGCTATCAGTTCAACTGAGCATGGTGAAAGACAAAGTTCTCCCTATCTTTAACTTGTTTTTTAAAAGATATTTCCTGTTTGATATACATGTATCTGGTTCCTCCAGTTGCCTTATTTTATTATGCTTTGCCAATTAATCTTCACTGTGACTCCACACTTTATCTAAACTAACACCAGTATCTTTTCCTGTAAAAGTTTATTTGTGTACAAAGTACACCATTTTTGGCTTTGACATTTATTATAAACAGTCTGTAATACATCATAAAATCAATCCATCTAAAATGAGTGCTACAGCGGGCTTTACAAAGGCTCACTCCCTTTTTCCAGTCTTGCAGAAATTCAGAGACCCTGAAGCTTGCTGAAAATACAAAACAAAAACAATATTTAGGGTTTTTTTTAAATATAGTTCACAATACTATTCTATTTCTTGATCTATGAGACTTCATAATGTTTTAAACTATTTAAAGACCTAAAGCATCTCATGCTATGGTATTTTCTATATTCAAGTAAAGGTTACATGAGTCGATCTATTATCAATTCCCTTGGGAGGGCAGGGGGTGTTACACACTCCCATTTGAGAAAAACACAGCTTCTGCAACAAGGCATGAAACTGAATCAGACAAGACGTTTCCACTTTTCCCATTGCGTTATACCATCATTATTTCAAGCAGGCAAATCTTCATCGTAGTTGTAAGCCCTTTGATACTTTTTAATCCTTCTTGGTGTTGCGGCTGGCTTTTTTTCCAGCCATTGGATGACCACAGTTGGAATGAATAAGTACAGATTTAAAATATATGAAATCAAAGCATGAAAGTGGCTTCTGGGCTTGATGATGATCACAAAATGAACCAAGAATTGATCCTAAGTGTAATTAACCTATGTAACAAGCATCATCTCCACAAACTAATCCGTTTCCCGACTGGGTCTCAATTATTGAATATCATATAGTACAGTCTATCTTTCCTTTTACGTTTGGATCATGCTTCTCATCATTGTTATTTGACTGTAATTTCTATATTTATTACTTTAGTTCTAGGCATCTGGATTTCTATACCCTGCCTAAGTATGAAGGATAAGTCTACGTTTAACTGCTAGAACATTCACTCCGTTTATATAATCGATTTTCTGTGTTCCTCCTGATAATTAGAAAGTCAGCAAGTAAGAAGATACTTCCTTGTAAATGAGAAACTGAATATATTTACCTGTCTTCTACTGTCTTGTTGGAGGGGTAGAATACCTTGAATGAAAATCCACTTCTTGGAAATGAACCCTGTGAAGAAAAATGTATATACCACACTTGTGTAAGTAAAATACTGTACAAATAGTAAGAGACATGCTTGAACATGACTGCACCCCCTTCTTATTTTGGTAAAGCATAAGGAAATCTTACAGGATTTATGCAAAGACAGTCAGTGTTGGTGACAGTGAATGGGTCGTATTTATCTGCAATGACGAGCATATCTGGCACGGGATATACCCTCAGGGAGTAGTCATAGGCCCAGTACACTGGGCTAACATACAGCGGAAGCGGCGTCAGATGTCCTTGTGATAATATAGTCTTTACAAACTGCAAGATAAACATAAATAGTTAGTTTGAACCATCTTCTACAAGTCAAATTCATTCCGCAGATGCTAATGCCCTCTTAATAAAGAAGCTTTGAATCTGGAAATGGTTTTCTGTGTATCTCACTCCCTCTGATTATTAACGATTTCTAGAGTAAAGCAGCAACTCCCCTACAACAGTCAGCCGCTGTTTTCTTTGTTGTGTTGTGGGGTTTCTTAATACACAAAGTCCTTTCTAAAGCATATCAACCAATATTTGAAGATGTCAAAACCAGTTCATCGATCAGACTCTCCAACAGAGAGAATCTGTTTACCGTTCCTCCAACCCAGGAAGTACCAACATTGCTGTAACTTTCATTTTGTGTTTTTTTTTTTCCTCATGGCTTTCCTTGCAGTACCAGTTAACCACAAGACCCACACTTAAACACAGTATTTTCCCTGACCTGAGGAAATCATTTGATTCCAAAATAATTTTGATTCCTTTGGCTGTTCTGGGAGTTGCCCAGCTCCAGACACCAGCTGCCTCCTGAAATTCCCTTTTTCATCTGGCAAATTCCAGCCAGGGTATTTTGGTTCCCAAAACTCTCTCCTCAAGCCCCTTGAAAGCTTTTATTATCATCTCTAATGAATCATGTAGCTGCCATTACGCTCCATTTTCCCCAAAGGGCCAAAATCACTACAGCTGTTGAAAGAAAATGATGTACCAAGCGTAGGCCGAGTTATTCCACTAATACTGTACGAGGCCTAAAGTCACTAATAATTCAATCTAATGTTAGTAACAGAATTTCCCTCTCTCATTCATCTTCTTACACTGATGGTTTAATTAAAAAACTAGTGACGTGCAGAAAAGGCAGAGAAAAACTGAAGTATGCAAAAGCAACCCAATACTCTTCTCTGCAGAAAGTGTTGCAATATATAATTCTACATTTCCTTCATGATTCCTTCCCTTCCAAGCAGGAGAAAGCCGTGTATGAGTACAGGGAAGTGATGGCTTGCAGCATACGCATACACGTATGCAAACATGCACACCAAAACCAAGGTGCATCAGTGTCCACAATGGGTTCCCCATGTTCACAAAGAAACTGAGCATTGTCGTGACAGAGCGAAGGAAGAAAGAGCTAAAAGAAGTTTCTGAGTCAAACAAACAAACAAAAAAATGCTATAAAATAAATAGAAACAGACTCCATCCATCACTGCAATGAGCCAGTACTGCCTGGATCATTCTCATTCAATTATATCAGTAAGTCCCATCAACTCCTGCTGTGCATTCATTAACTAGAATCATAACTCGGAGTGCTGTGGCAATGTATCAAACGCAGGATTAAGACTTCAAGTGAGAAGGCAGAAGAAGCAGGTGACCTTTCGGAAAAGTGACATGCTGCTTTACTGCAAATGTCACTGGTTAATTGATCAAATCTTAAAAAAAGGTAATTTCTATTAAACTTTGCCTTTAGGAATCGATGTTTCTTGGTACAACACTCATTGCTGGTGCACATGCACCAAGAGTCAGCTGCTACGAAGTTCTGTGTTCAAGGGCACCTGCAGTGGGACAGTCAGAATGACTCAATGCCATCAATCAGTATCATGGTTTCAGTTATTTTACTGTCAAGATGGAAATGAAGGTAATAATACTAAATTATAGATCCTTCTTACAATCCCTCTTGGTTATTCTTGCAACGTGTCGTGAGAATGCAGATCAGAGCACCCTAAATGCAGACCTGCTGGTTAAAAAAGCAGTCAAGGAGATCTTAGCAAGAAGTGCTGAACACAACTGACTCACGTGGTTGGGAATATCCATGTTGCTGCTAGGGAAGCGGACGCAGTTTCTGCACATTTTGTTTACCAAATCTTCACGAAATATAATTATTTCTTGTGTGCAATATTGAATCCTAAATGGAAAACATTAATGAAATTAAATAAATGGAGATGAAACTAAAAGATAGGGAGCTGCATTATAGCACTGATCTCCCTCTAATACAGCAAAATGAAAAAGCACATTTCAATTAACATAATACTTTCCCATCTTGCCTTCATTCTCTCCAGATTCAGAAAAAACATGATGCTTTTGATACTTGCTATCAAACTTTTACCACTACTTCCTTTCATCACTAATTTATTTATATATTAATGTATTTAAAACTAGTTACAATTAATGCAAGTGAGCAATTCTAATAATTTAAGACAAATTTTTCCAAGATTTGTACTTTGAAAATTACATCTGCACATAAATTAGTCAGTAAGAAAAAAAAAAGAAAAAAACCAAACATGAAAAATAGCAGTACGTTACACTGTTACCTGCAAGGATTTGTGGTGAAAACTGAAAATGGCACCAGCTGTCTGAACTCCTCAGTAATATTTTCAGCCAGGGGAGGTCTAAAATAAATAGCAACAGATGTATCAACCACGACTCTTACCTTCTTTAACTATTTAACTCAAAATTCCAAAATTTGAAAAAGTGAAGCAAACTGACCTTGGTAAAATAGAACCAGGACCAGGGTCTTCAGGGCCAGGAACAAACACAAATCGACTACTGTAAAAAGTTCAACGTATCACTTTTATACAAAATGATCTTAGAAGTACCTAAACGTTGGCTATATACTGCCATTACTCCACAGATGCATGCAAATAACCTAGTCTGGGGCAGAGATGGCAGCTCCTCCTGGCCTTAAGAACCACATAAATCACAGCTAAGGCATAAGATACGTATCCACTCCTCACTAAAGTGGAAGAAACCTTACAAACTGTTCACGTGCAAGGGGGACTGACTGCGGGAAGGGGGACAGACCAGGTGTACAGCCTGGCTCAGGACCCAGCGGTAACGGCTCCAGGATCTCATACAGGGACCACAGGTAATCCAGCAGCGGCACACCAAGAGACCCCACCGGGACACGGGACAGAGGATCAGTAGAGGAGATATGCTTGCTTACGTCTCACACACAGCTCAAGAACTGCAGGCTGTGGCCACTCCTGCTTTCGGGGCCCATTCGAGGAACTAGCTCTACTTAGGGGCTACTGTTACGAATTTGAAGAACAGAAGCCAGAAAGGATAAGCCTGGCTGTCTCCCTCTTTTACTTTCCTTTGTATATTCAAATCTCTGTAAAAGGGATTTAATTTTCCAGGCCTGGAATGGGGCTTCCACAGAGCAGGGAAACAAGAGGGGATAAATAAAAGATGCCTTTGCGGGATTGCGTTGCTTTGGTTAGTTCTCAAACTAACAGCTGTGGAGAACCGTCTATGCAAGAATGGAAAAGAGAGCAACGAGGTGCCTCCGTGTAGGCAGCAGTCAGTGTTTCAGGTGACATTTCCAGGGGCTGGTACAGAAAGCCTGTAGGTGCTCACAGCAGCATCAAGACTTCAACACCAGGTTATAAAGCAGCACTGCTCAGGCAGAACTCTGCTGATTTCAAGGGAATTCCAGGGAAAAAAGGGGCTCACCCAAACAGCATTTTTGGGGAATCATGGGCCACATTTAATCCATGTGGAAAATGTTCCAGGGAGAGGCAGTTTCACCTTTGCTCACTCAATGTCAGCTTCCATGACCAAGCTATTTTAGGTAAAATCAAAACCTTACACCGCTCCCAAAACAAACTTACAGGCCGGTTACAAGACCAGCTTGTGAACTGATCATAGCTGGCTCACAATAATGAGAAAACATGGTATCTGTTAGTTTCTTAAAGTAATTAAAGCAAAGGTTTCACAAAATAAACAAATTTCCCTTTTCATAGCACTTTGCTGTGTACCTTTTATGAATGCTGGGATATTCACATATAATATCTGCAAGAGCCTTCAAAGAACCTAGAGTGAGGGGAAAAAAAAAAATCTATGATACAACACCTGGTTAGACAATAAATACACATTATATGAATCACCCCTATACTTCCGTACATTAAAAAATGTGTCACTTAGAAAATAAGGGTTTCTTTTCTGCTCTCTTAATTTGTTTTGCCATCATTATTTTAATTTAATGTACATGTCCGACTGTATACAAAGACGTCCCCACCTTTCAGTGACTGAATTTGATTTTTTCCATATGGCGCAGATGAAAAATTTCCACAAAAGAAAAAGCAGGTTGGAGGTGCAGAGGAATAACCTGGGAAAACAGAGTATCTGTGAGTATAACATCCATTCACTTCAGCATCTGTCACCCTTCAGCCTCCAGTCCATTCCATAAAAGGCAGAGACTGAAACAGCACTTCAAGCTCTGCTGCTATTAACACACTTGAACTATTTTCTTGATACAGGCTTTTGTTAGATTAAAAAGGATGATGGCAACGTACAAATGTCACTTCAAGGGAGCCCTCTGTTATTTACAGGCCCAGTTCCAACAACATTGTTTATGTGTATCCAACTAACTGCTGACCCAGTCATATAATTACACAAAGTACAATTATAATAAATAATACAATTTAAAAATGCACTCTTTCCTCAAAGAGAAAAATAGCGAGTAGGTAGCAATGGATTACTATTAACCTCCATGCATCATTCCAATTCAAGGGCTCTACCAACATTTAATTCGCTCTTTGCCATTACAAAGCAACAGTAACTGGAATTGCCTGAGCATTTTAAGAATCTGATGAATCCTCACAA
Source organism: Phoenicopterus ruber ruber (assembly GCA_009819775.1). Classification (NCBI taxonomy): domain Eukaryota; kingdom Metazoa; phylum Chordata; class Aves; order Phoenicopteriformes; family Phoenicopteridae; genus Phoenicopterus; species Phoenicopterus ruber. The sequence continues at coordinate 3,067,681 of CM020219.1, forward strand.
TATCACTAATCACCCAGAAACACATGCTTTACAGCAAAGAGAGAAAAAAGAAACCCGATTCCCATCCCTAAAAGAAAAATACAAACATCTACTGAGGCATTCATCTCACACTCCAGGTTACTCTCCATTTCCCTACCATGCAGTACCAGACTTGGATTCACTTCACTATTTTTCAGTCCAGTTGGTAAATAGGACAGAATTGTTTATACCAGAGAAATGGCTCATCAATGTTTTTTCCTTGCTATTCCACTCAGCTATTATTTTTAGTTTATAATTACGAAGATTATTACTTGCTTATTAAAAAAGTCTCAAAATAGTAAATGCAACGTATACATCTTTGCCAGTTGAGTTCAGTATATTAACCTCACTAACCAAAGTCCCTTTATTACTTCAGCAGACGCAAACTTAGGTCAAGCTCAGTTTGCTTCAAGGATCTTGCCAACTTTGATCGAGATAGTGAACGGGTTTCATAACTTCTGGATGAGTATAGTAATTTGTGTCCAATTTTCTTTAAGTGAGTAGCAGTTTCCTACCCTTAATTTTATGTTCCTTATTTTTAAAGCAGCCACCCTCTCACACTTCCATTCTACCTAAGACAGACAGGACAAGCTGTTCTAAAACTGCTCTGGAATACAAAGAAGCAATTCACAGACCTCACAGACGCTTGCTATCCAAATGTTGTCAACATTACTAGTGTAATGATGCGTGGAAGAAACAGTTCATATTTTAAGAGTAACTGACATTTTTTCATTGGTAGAACCAGAAAGCATTCGAGGGACTGCTGATCTCCGATGAAATAAGTTTTCTTTAAACTAAGCCTAGAAAGAGCTTTCACGAGCAAGGGAAACATTCTTGTCACAGCACATAAGATGGCTACTGTCCAAAGCAGTATTAGTGCTAAGTGATTTATGAAACAGAAGTATCAGCTTGCAAAAATATAACACAATCCAATTTTTAAAACTGTTAGAGAAAGATCCAAAAGCAATAGAATAGCAAGCATGAAATGCAAACAGCTGTCACTAAAATTAGAGTAAGTCTTCACTGGCTTTGGGCTTGGGTTCAGTGGGATCCTACAAAAAAATGCAACAGTTGGGCTTATTCTAGCTTTCTCGAAATGGAAGTTCATCAAAAATGCACAATACAGTAATAACAGGACTCTTGAAAATTGTTGCCTTTTTCGTTTAAAAGCATACTTTTGAAAAAAGGCACACAAACCACTGTCTTGCTGTCAGCTGTACACTGTCCAGCTTCCCCTGCCTGACAGGGATGTTCACGTGAGCGACCACATGATGAAGAGTTCTCAAAGCTAAACCAGCATAAAACTAATTTTCCAACAAAGGCAAATAGTTTTCCGCTGGGGTATTCCCTGAATTAGCTCACCATGGGGTCAGACTTCCAGCCTATGCCCAGGAGGGGACAGAGCCACAGCTGGGGACCAAGGGCCACCTAGCCATCAGACTGCCTTGCTGCACTCGTCCGCTCCATCATCAGTTCTCTGGACTAAGGAAAACAGTAAAAATTCCCTAAAACAAGGCACAGAGTCAAAGCAGTTTTCACCTACCTGAAAACATTGTGTGAAGCTTTTCCAGTACTTCTGCTTGGTCTAGCCATACATCAGAGAGAAATACAAACATGGCATCTTCATTTTCATCCTCCAGCTGCTTTAGTTTTGCAGAAGCCTTCACTGAAGCTGAAGAAGGCCCTCCAAAGAAGTTTACATTCCCATAGAAGGCTCTACATCATTAAAATATTCAAGTTACTTCTGTTTTCTTCCGAAATCATTATTAGTTTTGATTACGACTCACTTAAGCCATTTTAATTATTATGATGATGATAGGTAGCTCAGATGGTATCAATAATCATCTAGTACTTCATGAAGAAACAAATACAAGAGAAATGGTAGTCACCTAGACATAAAGCAGGGGCGCTGCCCTGCCCTAATTTAACATATCATCTCAGGGTGATAGTTACCCTGGGTTCTTTCCCACATCCATTCTTTGAGCAACAAGGAATTACTTATTCCCATGTAATAGTTTTGCAATTGAGAAGGGCTTAGATCTCAGTTGTTATTAATATGCAGAACCCAATGGCCTTTGGAGGGGGGTTTCTGCTAACACTACAGGATTTAGCACTGGTCCAAGTAGACCAGCAAGTCCCAGAATTGCTTCCTTAAAATTGTATTTATTTTGAAGCATTTGGGGAGGGGGAAGAATAGCATACTTTAATGTCACAGAAATTATAAAATAATAATGTGCTTACTTAGAAACCCATAACAAAATATAGAGTGAGGCTGCCGAAAGTCAGTTTTATACCTAGTGGTAGCAGAAGGCTCAGTAGGCGGAAATCCAAAAGCATTCACATGAAAAACTTCATCTTCATACCAACCTAAGAGGTTTTTGAACAACAAAATAACCTTTAGTTTTTCTAACAACATCATGTCCTAGACATTAGTCAGACAGTTGGCAGCTGTGCTGCATAGCTAGTCCCAGCCTCCATCAATCCCTCTCTTGTGATAGCACCAGTCCCTGCGCTGTTTAGTGGTGAACCAGACCAGGGAACTATCTGGCTGAAAAACAGGCTGAGCAAGAAACCAACTATTTTTTTTACCCCAGTCACTTCTTTGAATGGATTTGCTGCACAGCCACATAAAGAACCCTCTCAACCCAACCACGTGAGATTGGAGGGAACAGGAATGATTTTTGCTGGCCCTGCCCAGAAGAGTCTCCATCAAACTGCACCTTTCCTTGAGAACTGTCCTACCTGTTAGAGGAACAGAAGTAATAGGGTGATACTTGTCCCCACTATCATTCTTGCTCTTGACTTCTATTTAGTTTATTTTACAAATTTTAAACATAAAATACATTGTTAGAAAATAGACTGGGATTATGTATATTGCACAGAGTAATAGCCTACAAACAGAAATGTCCATCATTTCGCTAAAACACATCCAAGGCTCCGAAACTGCAAGCCCTTACATCATCCTAATGAGAAGACTCACCAAAGCCTCCAAAGGACCAAAGCTTTGCCAACAGAAAGCAGCGTTTTCAGATTGTTAAATCATACTGTTTGGCTATTCTAGTCTGTCTTCCTAATCTAGTCATATCTCCTCCACACATGTTGGAGCCAGGCTAACTAAGGCCAGTCCTCAAAGCTGCTACAGATACTCACATCCCACCAACATCACTGGAAACCACAAATTTTGCTCTGTTCTCTGCCTACAGACCCCACGACGTTGCAGGAAAGGCTTATGGCCAAAAATTTCAAGTCACAACCTCAGCTCATGGTCAAACCTCATCAACGTGAGACTTGTCTGTTCAGCCACACCTGGCAGACATATAACTGCAGCAACAGCCATTAACAGAAAATCTTATTACAAGCTAAGAAAAATAGTGTGCTTTACCTTCTGCCAAAACAAAGCATGATTCAGTATATAAACCACTGTGGAACTGGTGCAGAAATGTTAAGAAATACATTTTTCTTAGATCAGGACTCTTAAACTAGTTCTTTAGACAAAGTTTGCTTTCCAGCTGGTGCAATTCCTTTGGACACCACTGAAAGTTCCTAGGCTGCCTTTAGAGCCAGGCAATCACCTGGTAGCTGAGCAGGTAAAGTCACAAACAGCCCGCAGACAGGAACATGCTCTGCTTCCACTAGGAGGAATACTAACCTTGTCCTAACAGCCTCTGTGGAAGGGCACTGAGCTGCAGCAACCAAGTAATTTGAAAAGAAGGAAAAAGGCAGAGCTGCAAGTCTCAATATGTAATTTTTAATGGTCGGTATTGATTTATTATTCAACCTCAAATTCTCCAGGTCTATAGGAAATTTCTTCAACTCTTACATCACAGAAAAAGGATATTGCTTTACTAAGGTCTAGCTGGACGACTCCTGTAGGGTCTTCTAGGAAAAATTTTCCCTGAAAAATAGGATTAATTAATAAAGCAAAATATACGCAAACATGTAAACGCTTCAATCAGAAGCATCTATCAGTCAGCATTTAGAAATAATTTAACCGTTTTTAATATTGTAAGCTTAGAACACACTGGCAGAACTAAAAACAATGTACTCTACAGTAAGTGGACCTGAGCACCTCCTCTTTGAGCTGCTGCAGTTTGGATTGCTGGTGCACCCCTCCCCTACAATCACAGTCCGATGCAATGGCAAGTCCAAACACAGGCGTTGGAAGCTCCAGCATTTCAAGAAGGTGCACGCCTAGAAAATGTCCCTGGTTCTGGTTTCATGGAATCATAGAATCACAGAATAGTTTGGGTGGGAAGGGACCTTTCAAGGCCATCTAGTCCAACCCCCCTGCCATGAGCAGGGACATCCTCAACTAGATCAGGTTGCCCAGAGCCCCGTCCAGCCTGACCTGGAATGCTTCCAGGGATGGGGCATCTCCCACCTCTCTGGGCAACCTGTGCCAGTGCTTCACCACCCTCAGCATGAAAAACTTCTTCCTTGTGTCTAGCCTATATCCCCCCTCTTTTACTTTAAAACCATCACCCCTTGTCCTTTCACAGCAGGCCCTGCTAAAAAGTTTTTCCCCATCTTTCTGACATAAAGCATTACAAAATTCTGTAGTGAGAAGAGAAAGACATTTTCCCTCACACACTAGCATCAACTGCTTGTGGAAAAGTCTCTTCTTAGGGAATGGATCTTGCACCGCTGACATTGATGTGAGTTCTGCCACTGACTTATATGACAGGATAAAGTGGTGAGATATTTAAGCCTTCTCTTTTTCTAATATATTATAACACTGAATGAATGGTGACATAGATACTCCACAATAAAAAGCGACCTACCTCCTTGAGCTGAGTTATCATCCCAAGCACAATCACTTCTCCCACTTTAGCTGTATTGCCCAGTAGAGTTTCTATTGTTTTAAGCTGTAACCAAAGGCAAAAAATCAAATAAATCAAATAATAATTAATCAAACTCTCCATATATCTATTCTTAAGCAATCAAGACAAAGCATCACACAGCACGTGTTTACATAAATACACAAATGAGCTATGAGAGAATTCAGGCTCATTACCAAAATGAGGGACACATTTCTGAATGTCAAATGTAGCACAGTTTAGGAAAAGATTTCCAATAATGGCTGCTAGCATAAAGAACTGCTTAGCAAGTAAATATTTATTGTGATTATTTTGCTTACAAGTGGATTAAAACTGAAAAGAACAAGTGGCAATTTCTGCTTTTGCCTAAGAATGTCAATTGTAGTAATTGGATCCTCAGCATGATCCGATCTGAAGCACAGGGCCAGCCTGCACCCATACAGAAACGCTAATTACTTTTATCAAGGAACCGTAGATGGATGACAGAGAACACTGCAGAATAATGCAGGTGACATCGCAGAGCACGCTGTCTGCGGTTGCTGGACAAACTTATTTTGGTCTGTCAAGCTGCAGCTAAGAGAGAGAATCCTCCTACACCACCAGCATAAGCAATGCATTTGCCACCGCTGACAGGGAGGATAGGAAGCAGTCAAGGGAGAAAGATGCCTATAAAGCCTGGATGGAGATGCAGGCTCGACTCAGCTAAGGTCAGCTCCTTTTTTCTACATGATGGCATGCTCTGAACAGGGAGAAACAGGAAAGTTGCGCAAAGCAAAAGCTGTTATTTGGTACCCAGTGACACACACACACACATGTTCACCTCTTTTTAAAAATACGTAATGACTATATAATACAGCGAGAGCATTTAATATGAAAAAGCTGAGATAGGAACAGCACAGGCTAAAGTTATGACCGTATTCAATTGTAGGTTTGTGAATTTAGTGCTTATGAAAGAAAGAAGCAGGGAAAATACCCCAAGCAGAGGGAAGCAAAGTGTAATAAGCTGAACAGCTAATGCCCTTCCACCTCAGGAAGCCTCAGTTTCTCTTGCACTTCATAGCTGCTTTTGAGTGGCTTGGTCATCATGCTGATCTGAGCCAAATAACTGCATTTTTGACACACAGGCTAAAAATGATTGAAAATAACTCATTTCCACTGATTATTCATATTGGATGTAAAACTAAAATGCCACTGGAGAACTATTACTGCATTAAAGTGTAACACAAGTACAGCTCCCTTTGCAAGAAAAAAAACCAGATTTTTTTACCTGGAATTTGCTCCTACTGTCATCAGGATGAGCAACGACTGAGGAAGGAGTAAACAACTCATGTCTATGAGTCCTCTGCAGAAACCAAAATTGAAGTAATCCAGTTTAAAAACAAATGAGCACTGTCAAAAAGCCAGTTCATTACAACCACTATACAAAATACTTTTTAAAGTTCTCTGTTTTATCCAGCAGCGTTTAATTTGTTGAGCATAATCAATTCATTTGACAAGAATTTGCTTCTAAGAAATAGATGATCAATAATATCGGACAATAAAACTAAGCTCAAAAAGTAACAGCAAAGCACCTGTAATGCTTTTAAAAGAAGTTATTTCTGACTACCTGGAAGGAAGGAGTGAGAGAGCAAGGGAAGGTAAGCTGTATTAAATGCTAACTATGTGGAAAAGAGCAGGTTATCTCTTCAGGGCAGGGCCTATTAAAAGTAAGCATTTTTAAAATTATTTTTAGTAACAGGAGCAAGCTACACTAACAGATAAACTGCGTAGAGTATGAAGAAAATACATTATTGAAATTTTCACTTCTTTCACTGTTTTTCATGCAGTCTGAAAGCCTCCCCTTGGAACAAACCCATCGCTACCAGCCCATGTAACACGCGCAGTAATCCCTATCAGCAGCCCTCACCCATACAGTGACCCAACCTTCACTGTTCTGGAGGGTGGAAAGGAGTACATATGACAACCAAACCCAAAACCTGTACAACAGAGAGTGTCTGTGAAACCATCAGGCAAAGAGGTGCAATAGCACAATACAGTCTAGGAAAAGGAGGCTTCAGGATATACCCTATTGAAACCTCCAGCTGCTGTTCACAGAAACCAACTGTTTTGTGCGAGTGTGCCAATTCCAGCAGATTTCACTAATCCTGATCGCTGTTTGTATGAACTAAAGCTTCTTCAGTTAATGGTTAACTGGTCTTCCAGGGCAAATGTTCCCAAATTGCAGTACACATACTCCTCGTGGCAGCAAACTCCCTGGTAGACAGGGAATTGTTGCTGCTTCAGGATATCTGACCCTGTGCACGCAACCACCACACGGCCCAAAGGACAAGAAGCTCAGGGAGGCAGTTGGGTGCCTCCCTGCTGCCTACGGGGCAGCACAGACAAAAAGCTCTGCTCGCTGTCTGCCTGCGTCCAGACGCTTTGCTCACACCTCGGGCCAGGGCTGCACAGAGGCAGTTTGGTCTGCACAGCACCTGCCAGCACCGAGCAGGATCTGCGCCATGGATCAGCCCACTGCAGTTAGTGCAGACACCTGAAAAACAACTATCAGGGCGTCGGATCAGCCACTCACTCACCATCCCATCGCTGCTCCCGCTGGGCTGCACGACAGAGGCAGGGCAGAGCACAGAGTAAGCAGGAGGGTGACATGGGGCTGGATCCCAACTTACTGGGTGAGTGGAAGAAAGGAAAGAACAGGGATAATCAGACAGCGAGTGCTGAGGGACTGACTCTTTCCGGCTGTGCGCACAGCCTGGTCCAGAGCCAGTACCTACAGCTGCTGTCAGTACCTACAGCTGCTGTCACAGTGGTGCAGAGCAAGTCATGTTGGGGAATCCTGTTCTGAAGTTGCTCCCAACACAAGACACGATGCACGTGCCACCAAGAGATGACAAGGGGTGGCTGGCTCTCACTGAGCGTTTTGAAAACTGGAAAATGAATAAATGAACCAAACCAGAAGAGAACTTTAATGCTTCAAGGACAGCCTGAATGAGAGAGCGCTTCCCGGGGCTTCGGGTTTGCATTATCTCAACAAGCACTACGTACAATGACACGCTAATCAAACGTAGACCAGAGCCAGACTACAGGAGGGAAAAGAGCAAGATACACACAAAAATACATAATCCCCTCTTATGACATGATGCTAAAACACAGAAACACATGAATTCATCATGCTGCACGGTGACAGTTGACTAATAAAACTTAGTACAGATCCTGTTCTTATTCAGATTTTATTTAAACTGTAGCTGACAAAAACACCTCAACACAAAGCACTGTTGTACATGTAAGAACATAAAACCAGCATTTTGTTTGTGTATTTTATTAAACAAAGCAAAACTTTTTCTGACCTGTTGTAAGATGGAGTAGCGTTCACGAAACAACTCTGCTTTATCTCTGGCAGTTCCAAATAAATTTGGTACAGGAAAGTTGGTCATTGACAGACTGCAAGAAGTTCAACAAAATTGAGATTAAAAAAGGTACATTCCACACACAAAAATGACTTATTGATCTAGAAGTTGTAGGAGGCTGCAGAAGCTGTAACACTACTGCATAATTTATTTACTCAATGAGGAAGATTTCTGCTAGGCATCCTGTGTTTCTGCATTTTGAAGGCTACATCCATTTAATTTCCCTCTAACTCACAGTCCTCGAGATTTGTCTTTCCACCTGAAAGGGACTCTGCAGAAGTCATTTGTTAAAAAAGCAGTTGTGTCTTTTAAGTGGCCATGAACAAGAGTATTTTATTCCTTTTGGTTAGCAGATTGTCTTCATGGGGTTCTCTGCTTCCGATAGCCTGGAAAGCTAGAAAGTGGCACTGGAATAAAACTCCTACTGCAAACACACAGATTGCTTTTGCTGGACTGGCAGAATCATGGAGCAAAGCTAGAAAATGAGTTGCATATTGCATGAAGGTCGCTGCAACCCCTCGCAATGAACACCACTATCCATTCCTCAGCTAACGCCACTCCAAGCTTTTTAAAAGCGCAGCCTCTTTTTGGCCCAGCGGTCTGGGCTGCTTGCTGTTAAAGGTAAATTCTTTAGCTAACAAAACATTTACAACCAAATCCTCCAACTACTTCTTCCTTTTGCCCACCTGGGGGATCAGCAGTTGCTCCTAATTTTTCTTTTTTAGCTTTTGTAGCTCTCCTTAGAAATTCCCCAGGGCTTCAGAGAGTAAATACATGCAACAGACAGAACACATTTATTAAAAAAAAAAAAATTAAACAGCCAAATGTGAAAAAAAAAACCACAAAACAAAACAAACTACATTTAGTGATGCATGTCCCTAGCCTTATTGTCTCTTTAATTCATTAGATGGCATAAACATGGTTGGACATTTTACTATCTGATAAACACTGAAGTTTCAGAGCCAGTAACATCATAAGCAGCACAGAACACACTGCCACAGGAGATACAGGTCCCCATTTCAGCTTCATCCTACTGGACTGAGAAAAACCCAATGGCACATTTATTTATGAGCCAGCATTTACCGTAGAGTCTGACTGGCTCTTTAGAAACTAAGAAACAAAATTATCTCCCTTTCTCACTCAGGCTTGAGACGAGCGGACCCAAGAGGGAAAGACTAGAAAACAGACTTTTAGCCATATAGAAATAGAGGATTTTTTTCTTAAAACAAGAAGTGGTTGAAACTTAAAATATGCAAGACTTACGGTAGAAACTTCTTTCTTTCTGAATTATAAATATACCGTGGAATATCAAAGGCTCCAATAATGTTGAAAACATTTTCTCTGAAATAAGAATACATTTACAACATTATCTGAAGTGCATAAAACAAACAGTAACAAAACATGTTAAATAAAATTATATTCGCTTTGTTCACTATCTCCCTGCATTATCACCATTTCTCCTGCATCACTCTACCTATTGGATACTACTGCATCTTCTAATTCAAAAAAGGAAACTCTTCAGAAGTTTGTTTAGAAATGAGAGAGGGATACACCTCCTTCCCTTACCATCCTCTGCTATCTCTTTTGACAACAGAACAGCCTTGGCATGGTTAATGTGAATAGGGTTAAGCAATGGACACGCACAACTCTTCAGCCTATTAATGGAGTTGATATATCCCATTATATTTACTGGTTCAGCTCTCTCTGATGCCTCTCATTTCCCTCTTACTGTAAATGGATCAAATTCATCAGAGTAGGTAAAATTATCCCATGAACCTTCACTAAGGCTTACAAGTACAGGGCAACCATCATTGCCTATCAAACACTGATGTCTTAGGCTTCAGAGCACATTTCTTACAAAACTTTGCCTTCCGTCTTTCTGCAACATAATTCAAGAGAGTTGTGCAGGCTGGCCCTGTGATCTGTAGAGCTTCTCCCTTCAGGACTCTGTACTGAGAACCTGTGCGTGCAGATTTCTCTTCACTTCTGGAGCGAAAAATACATTAAGTACATAAAGCAACAGAAAGAAAAGTCACACTCAAACCATCTGCATCACAAAGCTTCCAACGACAAGGAGAAAAGTTAAAAATGAATTTGCTTCATATTGAGAAACTGTGGGATCACAGTGTCTAATTGACGGGCCTAGCAAACCATTTATTTTCATGCTTTGCATTACGATGTCAATACACAACGTAAACACTAAAGGAAACACATTCATCACAACCACAAATAAAGTTCTCAAAAGCTCAAGTAATTGCTCTCCGCTTTGTTATCAGAGAGTGAAAATCAATCACGGTTTTCAAAAAACAGCCCTGTTATACGAAAAAGCAGAAACAAGCACCATGGAGAAAAACTTTTCCAAGTGCTTTCAAAAAAGAAGTATCTTATGAAAAGCACAAAAATAATCTCAGATAATTTTGACCTAGAGAAATGGAAATAAAGAAATGAACAGAAGTAACAAGTTCTCTCTACATTGTAACTATTGGTTTATTTTATTGGTTAATATTCAACCTGCATCCCATGTAACACATAACCATAGCATTTTAATTCCAGAATGTCAGCATTATATTTAGAATCCCCTGGAGGCCTACCCATGAGAACAAATTTTCTAAGAAGGAACATTACTAACCTCCAAAGACAGTACCAGGAAGACAAAAGCACAAAGCAATTACTGCATGTGTAGCACTGTGGAAAATGCCTGACATATATTTCCCAAGAAGAAATAAGAGAATGCATACCAACTCCCATAAACCTCAAGTAAAAAAATAATGTCACCGTACATAGTTTCATCTGCTGCCTGGCTACATTCTTGGATGGCTGCTTCCACTGTGGATTGTTCAATCATATTAGATGACACTGCAAAGAAAATTTCAAAAGATTAAAACTGCAGCCTATGGAAAGTAGTAATAAAGTAAGTAGGTCTCAAATATTTTACAAAAAATGGTTCAGTCTTCTCAAAGGAATATATTACACAAAAAAGCATATTTTCAGTAAGCTAATGACACATGCTGTTTTCTCTTTACAAATGGATCACTTAATATTCTTACCAGAAGGATACATCTCTAGCGAAAAAATAACCCACACACATATTGTGCCCACCATTAATTCACTAAACATGGAGAACAAGACAATTATAGTTTATGCAAAGCTGCCAAATATACTACAAATGTGTTAGATCTGAGCTTTCACATTCTGGAGGTTAATTTTGTTCCAGAACGTTATCACACAGATTGCTGTCATAAATAAGTATTCAAACAGTTTAACACAATTTTGGAGATAGGCACATGGTTGTATTCATGGACTTAAACTGATAATTGAAATTTAAAAATATTTCTAAACACTAATCATAGAATCACAGAATGGTTTGGGTTGGAAGGGACCTTGAAGATCACCTAGTTCCACCTCCCTGCCATGGGCAGGGACACCTTCCACTAGACCAGGTTGCTCCAAGCCCCGTCCAACCTGGCCTTGAACACTTCCAGGGATGGGGCAGCCACAGTTTCTCTGGGCAACCTGTGCCAGGGCCTCACCACCCTCGTGGTGAAGAATTTCTTCCTTAGATCTAATCTAATTCTATTCTCTTTCAGTTTGAACCCATTCCCCCTTGTCCTGTCACTCCAGGCCCTTGTCAAAAGTCCCTCTCCAGCTTTCTTGTAGCCCCCTTTAGGTACTGGAAGGCTGCTCGAAGGTCTCCCTGGAGCCTTCTCTTCTCCAGGCTGAACAAGTCCAGCTCTCTCAGCCTTTCCTCATAGGAGAGGTGCTCCAGCCCTTGGATCATCTTCGTGGCCTCCTCTGGACTGGCTCCAACAGGTCCATGTCCTTCTTCTGTTGGGGGCCCCAGAGCTGGACACAGTACTCCAGGTGCGGTCTCACAAGAGCGGAGTAGAGGGGCAGAATCCCCTCCCTCAACCTGCTGGCCACGCTGCTGGGGATGCAGCCCAGGACACGGTTGGCTTTCTGGGCTGCAAGCGCACATTGCTGGCTCATGTTGAGCTTCTCCTCAACCAACACCCCAAGTCTTTCTCCTCAGGGCTGCTCTCAATCCATTCTCCACCCAGCCTGTATTTGTGCTTCGGATTGCTCCGACCCAGGTGCAGGACCTTGCACTTGGCCTTGTTGAACTCCATCAGGTTCACATAGGCCCATCTCTCAAGCCTGTCAAGGTTCCTCTGGATGGCATCCCTTCCCTCCAGCGTGTCGACCGCACCACACAGCTTGGTGTCATCAGCAAACTTGCTGAGGGTGCACTCCATCCCACTGTCCATGTTGCCAACAAAGATGTTAAACAGTGCCGGTCCCCATACCAACCCCTGAGGAACGGCGCTTGTCACTGAGATCAGTGACCAGTGACAAGTGGTCTCCACTAATGTTTTGCTGAATTTAAAGGGAAGACCAGTCAATGCAGATTCACAAAAGGACTTGGTCAGCATTTCCAAGCCTAACTGCTGGGCTCCTGGAACAGAAATGAGTACATGATAACCTGTCCTTGAGTTCCCTATTCGGGGCACGGGACGTAAAATCACAATTCCTGTAATGACAGTGATGAATAGCAGAGCAAAAGGGACACTAAGGGAGCTAGCAGGAACCACAGGAGAGACCAACATGTCTGAATTGCATCTCTACCCCTATCCTCGAACAACTCACGGACGTCAGCTGGACAATATGGGAATTTGTAGCACAAAATCCTGCCCTGGACAAAGACCAGTGCGAGTGCACTGACTGCATGTACTACATTGTCCTGGGAGCTTGTTGTACAGACTAAAATTTGTTCAAAAATGTGGATGCATGAATTTGTACCAGCAGGCTTTATGCTAGATCAGGACCAGTTCTTCAAACTGCTTTTAATCCCTGTTTGATCAGCTATGATCTGTTTTCCCATGGCCAGAGTAAGAATATAAAGCCATAACCTCTGTAGTCTGTGCTCCAGTAAAACTACAAAGCAGGCATGTGCCCACCCTTGATTTAATTTGGTTTACATAGGTTAGGCTGGGAAGGTTTCCTGACCTCATCTAAGGCCTAGTATTTATTTTAGATCACATTTATATAGATTTGAATCTCCTCAGCCAAAAACTGGAAGTGAGCTCAAGTTTCCTAGTTCTCACGAGCTCTGATCAGTAAACACACATATATGTCAGGCACCAGTGCCACCTCTGTCAGTCACATCCTTTAACTAAAGGTGCTACAACTCCTGTGGTTTGTGCTGTCAGACTGTGTCAGGTATATTTTAAGCTACTACGCCATGCCTTTCATGGTGCTTAGGAGCAGGGACACTGGATCTGTGTACCTCAGGACATGCTGTCCCAATTAAGCAAGAGGCAGTCCCCAGACAAAATACTCCTGCCGAGATGACGGAGTTTCAGGCATGCTCAGAACCAAATGGGTTGTGAGAACTTTACCAGCAAAAGCTCAACTCTTTGAGTGTGTCATGTTTGTACGGGATTTTCCAGGAGTTTTCTGGATTGCATTTTTGGACTTAGTAATTTATAGAATTCGATGTACTTTCACACGCCAAGCAGGTACAGCTTCTCCAGTGCTACAGTGCCCCAACTGTTACCAGCACCTTCTGCCCAATGTCACTATCACGAGATCATGCACAACAGAACATCAGCATCTGCCTTGCTGCTTCACAGAACATCCAGGTGATGGTTAAACTCCATCCACAGCTGGTTTAAGTTAATATGCTGGACCATTATACTGGTGCACTGGCATCTCCCACTCTGCTTGGATGCGAGGGCAGTGATCTCTGAATGAAGGAATGCAACTGTTTCCTTCTTGCAGTCACAACTAGGCTCCTTAGATTATAGCTGTCAACAACCCTAACCCTTTTCTGGACCTGGACTACTGAATAAGAAGTGAATTAATTTCTCATTATTTCTTTGGTTTATTTTAATATTTAAAGTGATAGTTTCAGATGCAAAGATGTCCATATAAACTCAGCTAGGTGCTTTTAGTAACTGGCATTGAAAAATTTCACTACTCTCAGAAAAGTCAGGAGGTACCAGGCTGCCAACTTTTTAAATGGCAAAATTATACTATCTTTTGCTGACATTACAAACTTCAGTATTTAACAAAACAAAATGTCAACAAATACATTCATCTTGATCAACTCGGTAGACTAGAATGACACCTTAGTGCATATGCTGCCAGTAACTCTGTGTTTGTCTAAATAACATTATAAGCACAAGATAGACTTAGCAAGCTTAAGAAAAAGAAATTGTTTACTTACAAGGCTGTTTTTCAACGGCATCAATGACATTTTCAATTACATCGTCAAGTTCTACTTCATTGATGGACTGAAGAGCTTCGGTAAGATACTTCAGAGCATCCCTAATTCCAACAAAGAGAGTCAGCTCAAAAAGCAATTAATATTCAATACAGTTTATACAAACTATGCCAATTTTGGCAGATGTGCACACAATCACTAAACGGCTTGTGATTAAAAAAGTAGAAATAATTGGTACTGCATAATACTGCACTAGTTTAAGTCAAAGAAAAAAAATCATCAGGATTGAAACCATTGAGGATAAGAAGCAGCTACAGAGAACCTCATCTTCATACAGTCATAGAAAGACTCATGTCAGAAGGGACCTCTAAGGTCTCCTGGTCCAGCTTTCTGCTCTAATAGGCCAGTCACATTGCTCACAGCACTGTTCAGTCAAATTCTGAACATCTCCAAGGATGGAGATCTCACAACCTCTCTCGGCCCTGTCCTGGTGCTTAACTACTCTCCTTGTGAACAACTTTTTCATAGGATTATAGAAAAGTCCACGTTAGAAGGGACCTCTGGAAACCCTCTAGTCCAACCTTCTACTGAAAGCAGGGACTTGAATTATGCTGTCCAGGGCCCCATCGAGCCAAGTCTTGAGTATTTCCAGAGAGGGAGATTCCACCACTTCTCTAGTGAACCTACTCCAAAGTTTAATTGTTCTTAAAGTGAAGATTTTATTTTAAGCTTGTGCCCATTGCCTCTTGCCCTGTTGTCCTGGTTTAGGCCAGGACGGAGCTAGTTTTGTTTTCAGCGTCGTCTTGTCTTCACTGTGCACCCTTGAAAATTCTTTTCAAGTACCTCTGTCTTCTCTATAACCACCTTTTAGGAAGACTGGGATTAGGAAGCCTTCCCTTCTTGAGGCTAAATAAACCCAAATCCTTCGCATTTTTTCCACGTCAAGTTCTCCAACCCTCTAATTAATCATCTTGGTGGTCCTCTGCTAGACCCTCTCCATTTTTTTCTCTCTCTTGAACTGAGGAGACTAGAACTGGACAACTGGGATTTCTTCTGTTGCAATCTGTGCTTGCTGCCTCTCACCTCTCTCTGTGCACTGGCTCCTTCTCGCTAAGTCCCTGTTAGGCAGTGGGATCATCTTCACTATCTTTTCTGCAGACTGAGCAAACCCAGCTCTTCCTGCTTCCCTTACACACCACAAGCTCCAGCCCATGACCACCTTAACAGCCCTCTGCAGGACCCACTCTTGTTTATCAGTATCTCTGAGATCGGAATTATTTTCATTCTAAATAACACAAGAATTAGAAATCCAATTCTTCCCTCATTCTTAGACTACAGTCTTACAGTTAAAGATAACAATTTTCCTATTAACGTCATCTGTCGGACAATCAAAACTGGCATTTTGCTTAACAGCCTGACCTTCAAAATGTCTCAGTTCATTTAACTGTGGGAGTCAGGAGCTCTGAACTTGAACTCCTCACTAATGAAATGGCCAGGACATTGTCCAAAATAATCACATCCCATCCATGTCAGAAACAAAATGGAACTAATATTAATGCACAAGATCGAAAAGAAAAATACGAGCAACAGAGCCCCAGGCACTCTTATAAATCATGACACCTTCCACTGCAAGCAGAAACCACTTTTCTTTGCCCTTGCAATCTCTAACTAATACACATTATTATGTACCTTTGGAAATACCATTTCGTCCTCTAGTAAGAGATGCTGAACACAGAACTGGCAAGTGCAACTCAGGAAAGAGAGCCCAGAGTTGTCAGGGACAGCAGTAAACAACAAAACCAACAAAACATCCAGCACCACCATCAGGGAGGGCACCAAGCAGAGACCCAGGACAGCTTTTGGCACTACCTAAACCCACGGCAGGCGCTGCAGTGGGTCGGGTCATGGGTGGAGATGGATGGGAGAGGCCCACAGCAGCAGGACAGGCAAAACAACAGGGCTTTGGAGGACACTCCGAGGCCTCAGTGCGGGGGTGAGGAAGAGGAGAGAAAGGCACTACCACATCCCCGAGGAGGCGATGAAGGGGGTGCGGACCTGTCCCTGACCAAATCCCACCACGCGAGACCCTGGGGCGCACCCCGAAAGCAGGAGGTGGGTTTGAGGGAGGGATAAGAAGACCCCCTGGGCGGAGCGGGTACGGGCCGGGGGCCGCTGCCGCGCCCTGCCGGGGGCCCAGCCCGGACGGGCTTGTCCCGGCGAGCCGCCCCCGGGCGGGCTGATCCGCCGCGCCCCCCGCCACTCTCCCGGCGCTACTCACGCCCGCAGCAGGAGCCCGCGCAGCCGGAACGCGGAGCCCAGGCGGCGCCGCAGCCGCTCCGGCTCCATGACGGGCGGTTGGCGCCAAACGCCGCCGCGCCGCCCCCATCGCCCTGGCCCTGCCCCGGGGCGGGCGGAGGCTCCGGGACGGCCCCGCCGCTCCCCGCGGGGCTCCGCGTGGAGAACCGTGGGGCTGAGGTACCCCCACGGCCCGGCTGACGACCCCCCGGCGGCCTTGCTGCGTGCCCGCGGGAGGCAACCCCGGGATCAGGACGGGCGGTGTCGGCGCCTCCTGTTTTCCGACGTCCTGGAAGAAGGGACGGCTGCCGCGTCGCCCACCAGAGTTAAGGTGCAGTTCTTTCGGGAATTTCACCACGGAAAAGCAAGGTAACACTAAGGACACCAAGCACACTTGCTGCGGCTGACACGAGTTACCCGATAAAATCACCCACGGTATTATTTTGTTGCCTTACAGGCAATATAGCTCACAATACTTCTGTGCCCTTATAGAATTGTTTAGGTTGGAAAAGACCTTCCAGATCATCGAGTCCAACCGTTAACCCAGCACTGCCAAGGCCACCACTAAAGCAGGTTGCACTGCATCTCCAGTAGTCCGGAGTCTCTCCAGCTTCACTTTTACCTGCCCTAAAACATCCATCAAATATGGCCAGCTGTGAATCCGTCTCGCTTGTACTCCTGTGACTGAGCCTTGGTTTCACCTACTGATGCCTTTAGTCTGACAGATGGCACGGGCTGTTTCTCTCCCATTCTTCATTTCTTCTCACTCATTGATCAGTCTCTCCTAAGGTTCACCAGCCCCGCATCGGGGCTGTTAGCAGCCTGCTGTACTTCTGCAGTTGGTTGCTGGGTTGTAAAATATCTTTCATAACTCTGCCTTGCCTTTAGCTACCACTTTGTAGGACTCCCCTGGCTGGAAGGGCGCACTGGGACCCTGGTCCTTTCTCTTACGCTCTTACACACTGACAGCGACTGTTCTACCTGGGTGCCAAGTTTCCCAGGACAGCTCTCAGTCGCCTGAGAAAGGTAAACTCTTTGTTCTCCATCACCACTCGAGTGCCAGCACTGTCAGATGGAGATCCCTTCCAGTTGGTTCTGTCTTGGCCAACAAGCACATGATGGTCTCCATGGCTGTTTTTACACATAACGAGGGAAACACTGCTGTACGTGATTTTTCCTTTGGCCCTGAGCAGCTGAAGTCTGTTGCAACATACTGAGTCCCAGTATAGAGCACGATAAATAAATACACTGCTCCTCACACAGTTCCAGTCCTGTGGGGCGGCTGCCTTCTCTCCAGACGAAAAACGATTGATATTTCATTCAAACACTCTCAGCCCTGTCTCTCCGAGTACAGCTTCATTCCACAGAAGGCTCGAAAAGCAACTCTGAAAGAAAGTTCTGTGATCAAAAGACTGCAGGGATATAAAGACGGATAAAAAATGTCTGCCTATTTTCTATAGTCCATTCTCAACTGCATAGTTTATAATCACTCCTCCTCATCTGGGAGACAGCTCATGGGTGAAGCTGCATCTACTCTCTTTAGACGAAAAACTACCATCTGACAGGTCTCAGCTATTTTGGCAGGAAATATGATCCATTTTTCGTCTCAGGCATGCAGCTAGGTGCAAATTATGAACCCAATCCTTACGTAAGTTCTTCTATTTGCTAAGATTACTGCTTATTCTCCTTTAAAGAAAATCTGATTTTGACATTCAGCTCATGTCTCACCTGAAGAAGGAAGGCACACCTGGAGAAGGAATGTACCCCTCCTCTAAAAAGGAACTCATTTTACGTTATGACCAAACTGTGAATATAAAGCATATTCCTGCAGCATCCTGCTGTATTTAGGGTTCTGTTAGGTTGCCTGGAGCCTCCCACCAGAGATATAAAAGTATTCCAGCATGAGCTGTAGACTTCTGTTCCACTGAGCCATCTGTCTTGAGCTCTGGAAGCCATGCCCAGCGCGTCGTCTCCGCCACCTGCCATGGCTTTGTTGGACATCACAGTGCTACAGTCTCGGCACATGTGGCTTGAGAGCGGAGAGCCAGCTGAGACAGCCCAACGGTTCATGATCAGACAGCACATCTACCTCATGCCAAAGGTGAATCGATGGAATTATTTTGTTACATCGAGCACAACAAATATCTCATTTTCATGTCTGTCACCGCTCCACTGGCAAAACCATGGGCTGCTGACTTTGCACGTCTCCTAAGCTTCTGAGACATCACATTGCAGCTCTACCTGACCTAATAGATCGAGTTTGCCTGTTACCCATGTTTTTCTTAACTCTTCCAAATGCTTATTCCTGTGTTTTAACCATCATCCCGATGCATCATGATTACATTTCTTCATTTTAATATTAGCAGTTATTGACAGGAATAGTTAATGTCTTCCCTCCTAGATCCAACAGAGGAAGTGTATGTCCCACTGCGCTGAAGTGCTCATTTCTCACAAGCTCTACTCTACTCCTCTTTCTGAAGAGCTGTACCTGTTTTATTTTGAATTCCACTCATTCCAGCTGGATCTCACTGGGTTGTTGATCTAACAGTGTAAGAGCTGGAAGGGCAGTGTAGGAGGCTATTGCTTTTCCCAGTCTGCTGTTTAAGGCCAAGATATAGGCAAGACTATATAATGGTGGGGATAACAGGGATCAGAAATCCCTCAGATAATGAAAAGTGTGTAGTTTGGGACATGATGGGAGATGACCCATTGAGATCCCAACATCAGCTTTATTCTTTTAGTTACCTCTAGCTCAGTACTGGCCCAAATACATAGGTCCTGTGCAGCACCTCTGGTATTCTCCTGAAGTACTCTACCACACCACGGTATGCAGGTTTTTGCTTCATCTGCTTCCAGGCTGCAAGTTAGAGGACAGCATTCACAGGATAATTCCCTTTGCAGTCAACAGTTTGAACTCCTACACAATTGTTTTAATTAATATCAGCTACCATTTCATGGCTGCTATTTCTGGCTGGAGCATAACTTCTCACCTTCAGAGAGCCAGCGAGTTCTGCTGTGGTTGTCTCAAACCACCTCCCATGTTGAGCTCTGCCTACAGACCCAACTCTTCCTTCCATTCTTGCACTGGGCTTGCGTTTAGGTATCCTATTCTCAGTGCTTTTTTTCCTCCTCTCATGCTTTTCATTCACAGGCTTCTACGTGGTTTATTAGGCCTTAAATCTCACACCGTAATGTTCAGCGTGCGCGCTGGGCAGATACCGTGTGTTCTGGCCCACGGCAGGAGTCTGCGCTGCCCACATTGAGAGGGCCCCTTCCAGGAGCGGTGCAAGGACAACTCTAGCGAAGCACATCCACACGGCCACCTCCGTGACCCCCTCACAGACTGCACCCGGCAGCCTGTGGCCTGCTCCGGCTGCAGCACGGCAGGCGCCGGCGTCAGCGGGAGGGCCGTGGCCCGCGGGCACGGCCGGACGGCACCGCGCCCGCCTTTAACCCCTGCCCGGCAGCTCCGGCCGCGGAGCGACCCCCGGCTCTGCACGCGGCCGCGGCGGCGCTGAGGGGAGGCCGCAGCGGGGCTGAGGAGAGGCCGCCGCGGCACAGCCCGCCATGGCCCCTGCGCTGAGGGGAGGGTGACGCCCCACACTTTGGACCCTCCTCGCTTCCCGTCCGCCTGAGGGGAGCGACCGGCGGAGAGCCGCAGCCTCTCCCGGAGGAGGCGGTGGCGGGACGCGAACACTGAGGCAGGCGAGCTGCTTCCTCCTCCTCCTCCTAAGATGGCGGCAGACTCCGCGGAGCAGTTCTGCGTGGCCGAGGAGCGGAGCGGCCACTGCGCCGTAGTGGACGGGAACTTTCTCTATGTGTGGGGGGGATACGTGGTAAGGCGGGAGGCGGCGGCCGGAGGGCGCTGGGAGCAAGGACGGGCGGGGGAGGGAGAGAGGGAGGGAAGCCGGGGGGAGGGGGGGGCGAGAAGCCGCCTAGCGGGGCGGCGCGCTGCCGCACGGGGGGAGCCGGGCTGAGGAGCCCCGGGTGGGGGGAAGCAGAGCGGAAGGGCCCCCCCGCCGCCCTGCCTCGCCCCGCATCGCATCGCCCCCAACCGCCCCCTCAGCCGGTGCAGCCCCTCGGCGGGCCGGGAGGCCAGCGCTGTTTACCTGAGCGCGGGCGCTGATTGGCTGTCGGGGCAGCGCGCCCCGCAGGGGCGGGCGGTTTAAATGGCGGCGGCGGCGCGAGGCGGGCCTGGGAGCGGCGCCAGCGGCTGCTCTGAGGAGAAGGGCGCGAAGGAAGGGGGTTCCTCCAGGTGCTTCTCCCCTCTCGTGTTTGCCCCCTTCTCTGAGCGTAGGTGCCCCTGACCGGCGCCCGCGGCTGCGTGCTGCTCCATTTTCAGCTGCCTCCATCATGGAGCACGTGTTGGGGAAGGGCTGGTGGAGCCGGTTTGCTTCCCCTGTCCTACAAACCCGTGGTTGCTCTGGGGATGCTTCTCTCGTCTCCCTTCCTTTGTGGGGTGATGGCTATAATTTGTGGCTGTGTTTTTTCCAGTGTGTAATTTGTGTTCTTGTTCCTGAGCCCCTGCATTTTTTTACTTATTAGTAGCTGTGTGTTGTGTACAGTGCATTTTCTCCCTTAGAAAGCAGTTCTGTCACCTCAAAAACAAGCTGGTGGCAGACTAAAAACACATCGGCTTTTCTCCGTTGAAAGATCAATACCAGTTCTGGCATAAGTGAATCTTTGTGACTCTTAGGTCTGGATTAATTCAGTCTGAAAGTGAACTATGAATGATACTACATTATATACAGCCAGTTCATTTTATCCACGGTGTCTGCGCACATTGGCCCTAAAATGGGAAAGCAGCTGTGCTTGGTATTATTCGTGATCTCAATCAGGTTGGAAACATGTTTCTATTAACCTATTCAGTATTCTTCTATGTATTTTTCACTGGCTAAGGTAAACCTTCAAATGTGCAAAGCTTGTTCTTCTGTACTTGAGCAAAGAATTCTAGTTGGGGGCTCCTGGATTTAAATTTGAAAACAGATTATATGTTACGAGTGCGTGCAATAGCAGAGGGAAGGACATTTCTGAGGTTCTCAGGTACTAGTGGGTAGTTGTCTCTTTCTGAAGCCCATTATAATTTAGTTTCTGGAAATCAGAATGGGTTTTTTGTTTTGTTTTTTTAACTAAAACCATTGGACTTAAAGATGGGATAGAGCTGGGCAGCTTATGGAATTTGAAGAGTTGCTCTGCTCCTGAGCTTGATTCATTTGACCTGGAAAGGGTTGTGCTGCTGGTGACTGCTGAAATACTGACAATACAAACAGATCTTGGATACCAAAATACAACCCCTCGGCTGTAGTAGGCAGCAGGGTTTCACTGCCTGGGTTACCCCGGCATGCCTTTTCTAGCCTATTGCGTGGCCAGGCTTGCCCAATACCAAACTGTAATGAAATGGAGGAACCCTCAGGAGCCTGTAAACTGTTCCTGCAGCTTTTCTTCCCTTTGGGGGTCTTTGGTAGGTAGTGTTTCTTGTGACTGCAAGTCATGTAAGGATTTGAATACATGTTTTGTAGTGTCAAGAAGTTAGCCACTTTTAGAATAAGCATATATTTAAATAATATGAGTCATCTGTGATGTACAGGAAGATTTAGTGTCCTTTTTCTAGCCTTAAACTTCATAATACTCTGTATAACTATGCAACACCTAAATCCCTGGTAATACTTGGTAGTTCTCTGCTTTGGTCTTTAGAAGCTAAGGTTGGACTGGCTAGTGCAGTGTTTTCAAAGGTTTTCTAATAAAGGATCCTGGGTTCATGGCACAGTCAAAACGGACACTGTGTGTTAAGTTTAGCAGATAAACTTTGCAAACCTTTTTAGTAGTTTCACATATTTATTTGTGGGGAGTATTACGAAAATCATTGTTACTCTTTAAGCAGCACTTTACACAGGTAAATCATTTAACATTTTTACATTTTATATGTTGATGGTAGACTACTGCCCAGCTAACTTGTTTTTGGCATCAGTGTATTTGCTCAGAGCTGGTTCTGTAGTAAATGCTCAGCCTCTGACTGCTGATGTATCTAGATTAAATTGAGTAGGCTTCTGTACTTTGTGAAAGCTGCAAGCTGCAAGCTGCGTGTAACAGCAGAGCCTACCTTATGAAAGGCACCTTGCAGGATAAACTGTACCAAACACAGTGCATACGTGCCTGGTTGGCCCCTTTCAAACTGAGAAGTTAATAATAAAGTATCGTTTAAAGGCAGGTATCAGTAACTAAATTGTTAATAATTAAATTTCAGTTTTGTATTTAACTTCTTTTCCTTACATTCATTTAATTTTGATTTTTTTTTTTTTTTTTTTTTTTTATTTACTGACTCTGGCTGCTTATTCCCTCACAGTCTTTCATTTCTTTCTAATGCTAAGACAATAATTAATGGTGTAATTGTTACCCAGCCTGAGTGCTGCAATTGCATTCTTTTGGGCTTCCTTCTCCTGTTTGTTACTCTTCCTCATAATTATTTCCCAAATTATTTTTCTTTCTTACATGGCCTCTGTTTGGGAGTCTTCATAGATCTGTTTTCCATAGAGGAATTAATTTTCTTCTTCATATTATGGCATAGGTTAAGCTCTTTTATATTTGACATTTTGTTCTTTCAAGTTCCTTCCTTCAGTCACAGCAAGTAACTGTTCTTTTTGTGCTTTTCAGTTACACCTTTCTCTATATTTTTCCATTATGCCAAGAATTGCCTCCTAATTAAAAGTATCTCCCAAAACAAAAGATAATGAGTTTTAATTCAGGAGCTTCAGATCTGGTCTGGTTTATGTTGTTACACATCTTTCTTGGCAAAACGTTAAGTTGGTCAATCTGAGGAAAAAATCCTTCAGGTGAAGGAGAACCCTCTTTTCCTTAAAGCTGAAAAAGGCCCCGAAGCACAGCATTAATACTTTGATGCTCGTCTTTGATGTCCTGTATTCGGAGGTGTGAAGGCTAACAGTACAGCAAAATTTGCTCAGAGTGATCACGTCAGTGACTGAGAAAATACTTCTTTTAGTAACAGCATTTTAATAGAGGAGGGAAGCATCTTTGACAGTCTCTCTTAAGATTTTTGGTTTTTTTTAAATCCATGGTCATGTTACAGTACTATTGTGCTACTTGTTAGTAGCAGTTTGTTTCCTAATGACTTAATTGTTCGCCTGTGCTATTTTCTTATTTTTACAAATTGGCTATTGTATTATATTTGTATTGCTTTTTGAATCTTGCAACACTTCTTTCCCTACCTCTGATACACCAAACTTAATCTTCACGCTTTCAAATGAGTGATTAAAGATGCTGTTAACAATCAACAAAGCTCAATGACACCAGGAAATGCCTAGCACAGTATTTTTAATAGCTTCAAAAAATGAAAAACATCTTTTTTGAACTTCTAGTATAAAATGTAAAACATTAGGATTATTGAGCTGCCTATTTAAAACTGTAATGATCAGAGCAATAATGTTGGAGTATGACTTACGCTCTGGTAGATTATCTCCTTAAGATTATTCCGTGTTGCTAAGTAACATGATTTGGTATTTCATTTTAAAACGTATGGTGTATAATGCATAATTGATTTAACATTTGCAATTTTTTTCATTTTTAGTCAATTGAAGAAAATGAAGTTTATCTGCCTAATGATGAGCTCTGGATCTATGAAATGGATAGCGGGTTATGGTAAGTTGCATAATTTACATTTAATTAATATATAAAGTTGATCTTTGCATAGATTACAATTAGCTGCGGTGAAAAGACTTACTTCAGTTACATGAGTTATTGGTCATGTTCCCTGAAGTTTAAATAGCAGATGTTTAATGTGAAGACTGAAGAACAGACATATGTACTTGCAAATTGCTCTAGGAAACACATTAATTCCTTAAGTATCATTGTTTTTTTCAAGAGGATGTTTGAAATGGTCGGCTTAAGGCTGTATTGTTAAAACAGGTGCATTTTATTTCTGCATTTATTTTGGCTTAGTTCTCCATACATTAACTTTTATGTTAAAAGGAATATTTAAACACTGGATATTTGGGTTCTTGATCTATTTACAATTATATCCTTTTTGTTATTACTTGTGTTATGAGTGTATTTGCATAAATGACTTATAACTAACCAGATCTTACACATCACTAGCAATTTAATCTTTACATTTTACATTCATTGTGTTTACATATTGTATGTGGGGAGAGATAACAGTGCCTCTTTTTAAAGTTTTCCAGTGGCTTCTATTACAATAATTGCATTTAGTCTGGTGAGGTAGTATCCATTTGGGCTTATATGTGTTTTCTGCCAGCTGTCTTTCTAGTCTCCCACCTGTTTATATATTTCTTGCATATGCATATTCAGGAGATTCTTTGCATACCCATATTCAAAGCAACCATTTGAAATGGAGGGAAAAGGGGAGGAGCGCTAGACCAGGAAGGTGTCTTACAGTATGTATGAAATTCCACATCTCTGTGGTCAAGCCGCTGACTTCGAAAACAACAGTTTGCATATGGTTAGCTGTGAACTTCTAACAAGTCTTCCCCCCCGCCCCTTTTCTTTTTTTTAAAGATTGTACCCTCACTGAGACTGCAGTTTGCTGCCTGTTTCTTTTGGTAAAAGGGTTGGCTAAAGCAGCCTCATGCTCTCTTGTTTTCCACCCCTGATGTCCCCGTATCAGTTGTACTGGTACAGCTGTTTATATGGTCACACGGGAAATTGGATCAGGAAAGTGATCTGGGTTAAATATAACTTTTATTTTCTCAGGGTTATTTTTAACCTGGATCCGTTCTTGATCTCATTCAGTTTACAGCACAGACAGTTGTACACGTACAGCTGAGGGCACCGCCTGACCCAGGAACAAGCAGGAATGAGAGAGCCAAGGCAGAGAAGGGGAAGGTGGGCTGGCCTGTGGCAGTGCTGGTGCCAGAGCAACGGTATTTGGGAGCAGTGCCCTGAGCAGCTGTTAGTGAGTGCCGTTTGCAGCGGGGACAGGTTACACGTGCATCGTTCACATCTGGTGATTTAGCGCATAAAAAGTTTTTACTTTTAATGGCTGCCTCCAGTTCTTTTAGGTTGGGGTAAGGTCAAGCATCCAAAGTCAAAGCTGTAAGAATCCTTTTCTTCCGTATAGCCACCAGTGGTAGACAACGAGGGCATCCGATCTAGATGCAGATGTACTGAAGAAGGGAATGAATGGATTTGACTGGGTCAACAAGTGTGGTGACATTAGAGCTAGGAAGGAGAAGAAGTGGAATCAGGCTTTGCAGGTGGGAGACCATGACTGAGGAGGGAGACTGGGCCAAGGACCCCGTTGGAGGGCACAGGGTTGGATCAGGTGGAGAGCTGAGAAAAATGAACGGGAATGGCAGGGGAAGGAAGCTTCAACCAGAAACGGTGGGGTGAAAGCTGGCGCAAGGAGTCGGAGTGCCAGCACAGAGAGACTGCGATTTGGCTGCTAAATCCACAGAGACTGAAGGTGTGGTGACAAGGTGGAAATCCTAAACAAATCACATGTCCTCTGTGTGTGTACGTGTGAGAGGGAAATGCAGGTCCCCATCTTCTGTAGAAATTTGAGATCCTAGGAAAGCTGGTTTCAGTGTGGAGTAATGATTCTAAGCGCAGTCTTGGCCTTAATGCTCAGCCTCGTGAGTTCAGCAGAAGTTGAGTTTAATCAGGTAGTTGTGTAGCACTTGAGACTGCGTGATGTTAGAATTTGTCTCACTTACCAACCAGTAACTTCTTGTGATGCTAGCAAGGAAAAGGCTAGGAGCTGCTGCTGAAGAACAGAGAACTCCTTGCTAAAATTGGCATTATTGAAGATTTTTTTATTATGCTAAGTACAGTGCAAAATGCAGTTTTAGGGGTGGCATATTTGGTACCAAAATTAGTGAGTATTTCTGACCTTTATTTCTACTTCTGCCTTGGTTTTCCATTTGTAAAATAACAGCAATACCATGTTCTCATTTCAGGAGCTTTTGGAGTTAATAGTATTTCCAGGTTTTGAATAATTAATGTTTCAGCTCTACTCATGCTCTTTTAATATGGGCTTCACCTTCAGAAAAATCGAGATGCTTCATAAACATATGCACAATATTCACCTGAAAGTCTTCTTACACCGCAGGAGCCTGACTTCGTGTATCAGCTATAGTTTCTAGTGCTAGTTATGGCCAAAACATTGCAACTGTATTTTTAGGTTTAAGTATAAAAATGATTAATACATCTGGTTTGGGTTTGTTAATTTTAGCGGGTTTGAAAGCAGCATTGTAAGAGTTAATGTATGTGCTAAATTGCAGGACAATGCACCTAATGGAAGGAGAGTTACCTACCTCCATGTCAGGAAGCTGTGGGGCCAGCATTAATGGGAAGCTGTACATTTTTGGTGGATTTGATGATAAAGGATACAGTAATCGGGTATTGTATTCTTTTCTTTCATAACATATTGTATTTGAATAATAATGCTGACCTTACTGTTTTGTTTGGTGTACTTTGCATTTGAATTAAGGAGAAGTTTAAGGAAAAGCTTTATTTTTGTAGAAATGTATACTTTTAAACTGACAAAAAACTTTAGGTTTTGTTTTAATGTTCAACTCCATATATTTTTCTGGGATTTTTCACTGAACCGCAGCTTCAGAATGAGACCCAGTATGCGAAACTTTCTGATTTTATTTCTGAAAACTGCCAGTGCTTTCCCTATTTCTTTTTTTTTTAATATGTTGGCAGCCATAACTGAAATTGATCTCAGAATATCACTTTTAATTTTGATCTTTGATAGTGAGTACCTTTTCTATATAATCAGGTAATAATTAAAGTTAAAATATAGCTACCAGTTTTCCTTGTAACTCAAGACTGGAGTAGCCAAGTAGATGAAATGAGCTGGTTTATCCTTTAGTGTAAATGAAGTCAGAATTCAATCCTGCCTAGAAAATAACTGAAATGGAGCCTATAATCAGATCTCAGTTTAGTACTTGGTTTACAAGCCTGGCTGATTTTTGTGTAGTTGCCTAGTTAGGTTAGGCAGAACAGTTCTGCCAGTAGAATTGAACGGGGAGCTGTTTGTCTTGCAGAAGTTTTTTGCAAGGCTTCAGTCGACTCTGGAAGGAGCAGGATATCCCTGTTCTGGTCTGGCTGAGTGAAGGCAAGGAAACGTGCTGCTAATTCTCACACTTTTTGTGTTCTTGTGTATCAGATTTTTCCTGTATGTTGCTACATATTGTAAACTGCACTGTCTGTTCCTTTTTTTTTTTCAAAAAAAAAAGGAAGTAGTGTATTCTGGGGGTGGTGGGCTGTTCTTTTTGCTGGTGATTTGTGCTGGATTCTTCGACATCATTTATACTGAAAATATTGTAATTTTTTTCTTTTAAGCTGTATTATGTTAATTTGCGAACAAAAAATGGAACCTATAGGTGGAAAAAAATTACAAATTTTAAAGGTCAACCTCCTACACCACGTGACAAGCTTTCCTGCTGGGTGTATAAGGACAGGTAACACATTAAGAATATTTAATATGTGTTAATTACAGAGAGGAAGTACTATAAAGTGAAGAGCACGCAGGTTTGGGATTCATGAAACTCTAATTCTTAGCTTGACTTGCTATGGGATTTTGTGTAACTCTCCTAACAACTTTCTACCAGAGTTTTCTCACATGTGAGCTGAATTAATGGTAAGTATAAACCCACTTTAGGAGAGAGTTGGGAAATTTAGTGAAAGTTTCTGAAATGCTTTGAGACTTTAGATAAAAATCATTATGCATCTATTACTTACGGTTTTAATTTTAACACGTTAAAAATCAGTATTAAAATTACATTGATTTTTTGTTGCATTAGGTGAGCATTAAATTATTACCTGCAATAAAATATATTTAGTATATTTTCAAGGGTTTCAATACCATGCAAATACTGGCAATTGCAAAGACATTTCTGTGCGTATCTTTATAAGAACTAAGTCAGCCTAGATATTTGTGTTGTAAAAGTTACTGAGTGTATTTAGAAAAAATACTTAGCTAAAAATAAATATTTTACTTCAGATTTTGTGTTCATTATGGAAAGTGTCTGGATATTGTGGCATATCTGGTCAAAAGAAAGTGACATGTCAGTGATTTGTTATAAAAGTTATTGTAAACAAGTAAGAATATGATATACAGTGAACAGTGTGAAATGTAAATGATTTTTCTGTTTCTGGACTCCACATCTAAAGGGTTTTGCATAAACTGTATAATGCCTCTCAGTACTATATCTTGGTTTTGTAATTTTCATTTAACTGCAAGATATATGAAATAACATATATTTGAACAACTTCTCCGTAGCTGTCAATACAAGATTATTCAAAACTAAATTAATCTATTCAGAGTATCATGTAATCCGCATACTGAGAAAATTACCTGTTTCAGGTGGCAGAGTGTAACCTTTTCATTTAACAAAAGTATTTGGGGACGAGCTATGCACCTTTTCAGAAACAGACCTTAAAATTTCACAAGATGTGAATTTGCAAATCGGGATGTCTTGGTGTGTTGCACAATGCTGTCAGTAACTCTGTTTCCCTAGGAATGTCAGTCTGGAATGACCTTCACCATCCCATCATTTCCTAAATTGCCTTCTCCCAAGATCACTAACAACTATACCAAATATCCTCAAATGTTGAAGTTAAACAAAACTTTAGGAACCATTACTTATGGATGGCCATTTCATGGGTGGAATATTAGGCTGGGAGGTGTGTAACAATACTTGCAATGCCGTACATTCCGTAGTGCTAGCTGAAAGAATCTCGATAAGCTAGAGAGAGACTTTGTGGGTCACAGGCAGTCTGTGGGCTGAACCTTGGGAATATTTGTTGTGAAAAGATGGATGCAGAAGGCTAACAAATACAGCAGGAGCATAGGAATTTCAATAGAAAAGGGTAAGAATTCTAGCAGAAGCATAGGCATTTCACCGTCTTGTGTGTTACGTGTCATTTTGAGACTCGTGTGTGAAAATGTGACTGTGATAAGCTTGTGGATGGAGGAATAGAGAATAGGGACTTGGAGGTATCTTGAACCTCCTTCCTTGCTTATGTGGATTTCCGTCAGGCTGGTTGAGGAGTGTAACTATTGCCTTCATCTCAGTAAGGTTTGCTGTGTAATTAGGTGCCATATGGAATACTTTAAGTTGTTTATATTGTTAATAGCACAGTAGATAACCCAAATTTTGAAATTAATTGTTACAGCTTATTCATTCGAATGTTATTTAGAAAACAGACAACTGAACTCATTTTTTGTTGTTACTCTTTTAGGCTAATATATTTTGGTGGCTATGGCTGTAGGAAGCATAATGAACTGAGTGATTGTTTTGATGTCCATGATGCATTTTGGGTAAGAGATTTGTCACAATTCAGAGTGATTTTTCTTTTCTGATTGTCAAAACGTGATCTTTTATAGTATCCTCAGTAAGTATAAAATCTGTCTGGTTTTTCTTTTATTTGTAGCATCAGCAGAAATGTAAATTAGAGCCTTGTACTTAGATTTGAAATTTCAGATATAGCATGTTGGGAGTGGTGGGTGTTCAGTATATTCCAAGTACGCAGTGCTAGGCTTTGAGTGCAATGAAACAAAATGCTGTCAAAGCAGGAGCAAAGGCAGTATTTTAAATCTGAAGACATATTTTAAATATGAAACTCCCAGAAAATTTTAGAATTTATTTCCTTGAGGTGACGGTAGGGAATTTATAGCTTCACAAGTCTAACTGACAAATACTTTCAGTTAATTTCTTTAATTTGTTATCCAGAGTAAATGCCATTACTTTAAGATGCCTGGATTAGCTAGTTTCCTATAACAATTTCTTACAGTTAATAGAAAGAAGGAGACTGATTAGAGCATTTAGTGACAGGAATTAATAAGAAATAGATATGCATTCAAGGGAGTATAGTTCCTTACATCAAATGTTAAATATTACCTTACAGAAATGTATTACTTTGTACAATCTATTTGTTTCTCAGTATGTTACACTAAAAATTAGAATGTAGAATTTGTCCACTGCAGTGACTGATGCTGGAGCCCAAAGCCCATTTTCGAAAGTGTCATCAGCCCTAACGTTCCTGAATGCTGTTGACCTTCAACTGGATCTGAGCTGCTGCATATTATTAAAAATATTAGCATGTGTTTCTTTTAATAAAATTCTGTATTTTAGTTTATTCTCTGCTTTGACAGATCACTTCTGGGTTTGTATCTTTTAATAAGCACAAAGATTTTAAAATAGAATAAACTTATTTTTAATTTTTTAACTTCTTTTTTAGGAAGGACAGATATTCTGGGGATGGCACAATGATGTTCATGTTTTTGATACAACCACACAAACTTGGTCTCAACCAGCAATTAGAGTGAGTGGTTTTTAGTCTTGTCTTTTGACACAGTTGTGATTTTACTGCATTTTGAATAGTTACTGTGCTGTAGTAATTCATGTTGGGAAAAGTAATTTGAATATGCTTAGTATTGCTCAGGCTTATAACATTAAACAGGAGGACACTCAATGCATCTGAAATGTATCAGTTCTGAATTTTCCACGAATTTGTTTTCCCACAGGATGTTATTAGACTGGTGTTTTTTCTATAATGTGGTTCTGATGCAAAAAATATCATAAGCTTCAGAGAGGTATTAGAAATCTGGATACCTTAGGGGATGATACAGTATTCTGTATCTAGGGGATAGTTTTGAGATAAAGCTTTGCATTCAAGCTTTAAGATAACTGTTGGGAATATAAAATTACTGTCAGCGCTCTGTTACTGGAAAGATAAGACAGTGCAATACTCCAGAAAACCATTTAGTAGGAATAGCAGAGTGGGGCTGAGGAACGGCGTGTGGAGGTGTTTCAGTGGCTCCTCCCAAAGCAAGCCTGGGTCCTGCAGAAATGGGTCGTGGAGATGACACCAACTTTGGGTATCCTTGTAAGCCCTGCCAGGGCTTTGGGTCTGGAAGAGTTTCATGGCTGGAGCACAGCCATTAACCCAGGCCAGCTCCATATTCATCCTCTCTCACAGGAGAGGAAGAGAAGGTCTTTGGGGAGTAGATGGTAGAAACATATGTATGGTTTTAATATTGCCAAACTGAGGTTAGCAAACCCCATTTGTCTGACCTGTTTTGATATGAAGCCATTTGGTTGACTGTATCTGTGTATAATTTATCTGCAACATGGATAAACTATCACAGATAACTGAGAGTTGACTGTATGAGAGATTAAGGCCTGCCTGGGGATTTCTTCCTTCCACCCATGCCCCTCTTCATAAAGCTGATAGGTGAGTGGGAAGGATGGTGTATCAGGCTGAAGGAGCAATAGTGGTCTTGACATCCAGTCTCTCTTGATTTGCTATTCAGCCTTCACAGACTTAAAGAAGGCAAGGAGAGAGAGTAAATTCGCTGTATTCCTCGTTTAGGCCTTCAGTTTTCCTTTGTGAAGTAAAGATATATGTTTAGTATGTGAGGGTTATACGCTCATTATTTCGAGTGCTGTGGATATGGAGTTGCTGTATTCCCTTCAAGAGTTAATGTTGAAAAATCTTTTGAACAAATCTCTCCCAGTCATGCTATATTGTTAGAATAAACAGATCAGATATTCTTCAGCAAATACGTTATCTTGATAGTCTTCCAAAGGAGCATGTGTACTCACTTTCCCAGTAAAATAGTAATGCACACATTTCTATTTATTGATATTAATATGATAGTATACTATAAAGGTTCATAAAATCCTGGTGAGTTTACGTAAGAACTCAGTAGAAGTAGTATATTGTAATGAGCGTCTGACACTATTTTATGGTCTTTATAGGAATTTTAGAACATCCTATAAAACTAAATGCAAAAAATGAAATTACCATTGAAAAGTAAAAGCCAATTTTGCTATCTTTATTTCTGATTTACATAGGGAAGACTTTTTGGTGTGTGGCTATTGGATGTAACATCAAATTTTAAGATCTGATTTCCAGAGATTTTAGTACCAGTTCCTGATGGTTTGCACTTTGGAAAAATAAAGCTGCACAGGAGATAACAATAACTGATGTGTTACTGTAATTTTATGCTTAGGAATTAAAGATAAAGTAATTGAAGTTCACTTAAGTAAAGCAAAGGTAAATCAGACCAAGAGAGAATATATTAAACATGAGCAACTGAGGGAACTCAGTTAAAGCTGTCCTTGAGAATCAGGTGTATCTTCTAATGTCTGTGGAGTCTTGGACATGACTACAAATGATTTCCTTTTAAAGTTGCAGTTCTGTCAGCATATTGATGCATATTGGCTTTATCTTTGCAGTCTCTGTGTTACTGACTTGCTGCTATCCTTGGCTGGCACTTTGATGATGTTCTGAAGGATCTTATTTTGATTCTTTCAGGGTGGAGATCCACCTCAGCCTCGAGCAGCTCATACATGTGCTGTCCTGGGAAATAAAGGTTACATCTTTGGAGGACGAGTGCTGGTTAGTGTTTAATTAAAACATTTTATTGGCAGTAATATTATTTTCTTGGCAGGTTTTTTTTTAATAGCAAATTACTTTGTAGTAGACAAAAAATCCAAAATGTCTTTGGCCTAACCTGTATGTTAGGGGCGTTGAATCCAGGATGCTTCTTTTCATCCCCCTCTACCTTACAAAAAGAAGAGTCTGTCTTTCTGTCTGTAGTATTAATGATGAAGCATATATTGTCCCAAAAGGGAAAAAACAGATGACTGTATGGTAAATGCGAATGTTTATAAATCAACAAAAATGGTTGATGTGTGCGTAAGCTCTGTAGGAGATGGTTCTTTGAGAGTGGAGCAAAAGCAAGCCTGCTGATAGACCAGGTTTAAATAAATTATGAGATGCTCGCATTCTGTGCTTGCTACAGCTTAGCAGATTTATACATCAAACCTGCTGCCTTTTTTTCCCCTTTTCACTTAATGAAATGCTAGCAAGTAGTAAATATAACTGGGATTTTAGCTTGTGCTCCCCCCTCTCCCTGCTAAAGAAAGAGGCAATGTGTAAGAACAGTCAATTACTCACATACACATCTCCCATACCCCGATGTTTACCTTCTGGGAAAGTGCAGTTCAGAGTAGCTGTTGGGATACAGTATTTTATATTTACAATTGCAACATGCAGTTCTGAAAGGCAGGAAATAAGACTTCAGTTGGCTTTATAATTTAAACTTTTGTCATTTTTTGCACATAAGTGACCGAAATACGGATATCTGGAAAGGGCAGCATGTGATTATAACGTCTGGATACAAAGGCATTAGCCTCCATACGTTCAAGCTGGTACAGGATGCTGCAGCACGTTATCTGATAGCACAGGCCACTGCAGGCACAGGTCATCCCGGTCCTGTTAAGCGTCTCCTCTGCTCTCTGAATGTCAGTTTTGCAGTCTCAGTCTTTACCTTTAGCATGCTCTGTGCCCTTGATACAGAATACGTGCAGCGTACCGTAGAGATTGCTGTTAACAGCTTTATGCTGTGCGTCCAATATAAGCTCTTTACTGCAAGAGTAAGGCTTGTGTTTGCTTCCTTGATAGTTGATCCAAGACTGTACCGTTTAATACACTGTGGGAGGATCTTAAATCTGTTGTCCCTTAGGTAATAGCCAAAGGCAGCGTAAGAGCTGTCTGTATAGTATGCAAGTAGTGCATATTTAAAGCAAGGCTAGAGTCTTGCTATATAGTCTTAACTCTTCCTAGCTCTTTTTAATTAAAAAAAAAAAGTCATAGGTATCATCCCGCTGGTTATCTGTACCTAACAAACTTGAAGCCACCACTGGTAAGCAAGGAGATACTAAAATCTCTCAGCAACACACTTAATTTTTCTAGTACTAGTCAGAGGAGATTTTCTCTTCACTTCTTTTCTGTGGAAGCATTAATGTAAGAATTTAAGCCTAAGGCAGCAATTCAATACAAAAAAATATTCCTGTCTTATGTCTGAAAATAAGGATAGTAGTAGGTAGACTTAACTAATGCAGGCTCCCCTATTGTTTGTAAATTTTTTGCAAGGATAGTTTCTATATGGGCTGGAAAGTGTACCAGCTCTTTTTAGAAATGTTGCAAAAGCATAGGGAAGATAATATTTTTAAAGGTCTCTGTATGAGCTGGAGTTTATTAGGAATGTAAGAAATAAATTCTGTAAGGCAAGTTAAAAAACCTCCTCATTTAAGTTACTGTGTACTCTTCCATATTTTTTTTTAAATTTGAGTTTTTAGCTCTTTTTACCTACAGCTAATTTAGAGCCTTTAGTCATATTCAGCTCGAGGATAAGACTTGATGCTTTCTATCTCTACTACTATGAGAAGTAGCAGTGAAGAAGCTTTTGAAAGCCCTCAGTTCTGTGTTTCTATAGTTTAGTTATATGAAAGAGAAGGAATTAACTGTTGGTTGGAAATGCCCTACAATGAACATATGCCAACTTCATCTTGGAAAGCTGCCGTAACCTAAACCCTGTATTCTCAAGTACTTGCAAATAAAACAGTGTAAAATTGCGCTTTGTTCCCTATCCCCCGTTTTTCATGCTGTAAAAGCTGTACTCTAATGCAGGGTTCTTCTCAGGGAAAGTCTACAGTTCTGTTACAAAATGGCTTACTCCTGCTTGCTCAGACAGAAACCAGACATACCACTCAAGGCAGGTTCAGAATGGCCACACAATGTCCAGCCAGTTTTTCAGTTTGAACTGCCTCCCACAGCTGCAAGAAAAGTTTTTACCTGAGTACCTTTTCAGAGCAATCAGAAAAGAAAGTAACCAAAATTGATCCTGCTTATTCTTACCATTCTGCATGAGATGTTATGTGGCCTTTCATACAGGAATTGTTGCTAAAGCCCCACCTCTGACTGAGAGAGAACTGCACGCAGTAGCTTCCAGAGCTGTAGATTTGGACAAACTTGATTTGCAAATAACTAAGGAAATAAAGGGATATTAGAAGAGATTGAAAAAGTATTTAGTCTCACTTGAATCTTGTGTGTCAGTTAGCCATGAAGGCTAAGTGAGCCCTGTGGACTTGCTCTTTTGTGTCTGCTGTGTAAATGAACTCTTGCTAACCACGGCTGAACTGAATCCTGCTCCTCGTTTAGCAAGCCTGCAGATGTGAGAGGGAAAGAAACCTAGATGTGAAGAAGTAAACATGCAGCTCAGGACCTTCTGGCCTACCATTTATTTCTGAACACTTCCCCAGCCTTCAAAGCCTTGCTCCCTCTGGCTTTTTGTTAGCAAGGGCTATCTCTGCGTGGTGCAGAGGTCTTTACCCCAAAAACAGAACAGCATTGAGCGTTGTGTCCAAGCTAGTTAGGGTTCTGCACTGTGCCTGTTGCAACTGAACTGCTTTGTAACTCAAGCTAGGATTCTCACGCAGCCTCTGCGAGTGAAATTACTAGTAAACTGGAGCTCACCTGTCATTTCTCCACTGTGGTGTTGCATGATAAGATATGCCCTAAGAGGACATGCCCTCTGGCTTCTATTTAACTGACTATTTGACTACAGGATTCAGAAATACAAGAAGGCTCTGATCTGAAAAGATTTTTCTCTTCCTCAGGTAGCATCAGCTTCCTTAATAACCATTTGCTAAATTTCAGTGAAACTGCTTGGGAACAATGTCAGAGAAGAGTGAAATTTTGGAAAGCTTTATTTAATTTTGTAGGAGAGCAGCAAGTGTCATTTTCACCTTAGTGATGATTATTGATTCACTTTCTGTCCTAGAAATAAATGGAAGGAAACTTAAAAGGTTAGGGAACACTCAGTGGAGCTTGAGGAATTAATGTAAGTCATGAAACAGGAAAGGAAAGCTAAAGACATCAGAAATACACTACATTTCCTGACAACAGGAGTAACTCCTCCCCAAAGGATGAAGTCTTGCTTTTCTCCATAAATTAAGGAGCAAATACGGGGTTGCTCTGCTCCTCCTTCTCCTTCTAGTTCACCATAATACAAATCTTCCCAGGGAAAAGGCTCTACAAGGAACCAGAAAGGGCCAGGAAGTGTCATGAGGCTTCTCCTATTCATCTTTCTGGGAGGAAAGGGCACCTTTTTCCAAACTTGGAGCTAGAACTGGTAAAAGAAGATGATGATGATCAAAATCAATTGTACCAGGAATCATTTGAAAACAGGCTCAGAAGTATTATGTGGACTCTGTTCCTCCAGGTAAGCCCCTGAAAAAAAAAAAAAACCAGAAGTGGGAGAAAGTGGGAAGGAAGGAGAGTTAGTCCAAAAGTTGATGTGAGTCTCATGTTTGATTTAAGTGGAAAATTTTCATGTAAAGAATGATGAAGTAATAAAACGAAGTCTTTCCAGCAGCTCTTCACACATCTGATGCCTTAATGTATGCATGCTTATATTTCCTGTTATCCTTTCTCTCACTGAAGATCAGAAGATACATTGAACTGCAATCCTTCTCTTACAAAGATTTGAGCTGTAATAGCTGTTTGATTGTAAATCTCAGAATGGAGAGCTGCACAGAGTTTACTGTAACAGCAGTGAGCTATAAATATGTCACCTTTAATGCCTTTCATCATGCTAGGAAGCTAATCCTGAGACAGAGTAGATCCTGGTTAATGTTTACTGGGCTACAAATAAATGAACATGCCGTTCATTTATGAATGTCTAAGGAGCCCCTGTAGCTCAAAGGGAAATGCAAACCCTCTTATGAGGCTTGATGTTTTTAAGCCAATTAAGAATCATCTTAGGATTGTCAGCTAAATGATTAAATATAGTAGGTAGCATTTAGAAATACATGAGAAACTGCAAGAAAACTTTGCATATGGCAAGTGACGATACTATAACCTGACTCTGTGCTTTACAGTTTCCCAAATAAGGGTCGGGTGGAAAGGCATTTTCATTTGTTAAAGCTATGTTAAAGGACTGAATCTTAGACATAAATGTCCAACTGATGCTGTGTTTTGAATTCAAAATGAGGTTGATGTAATTATGCATCTGTCAATCTGTTGAATCATGAGAATGTAAAGATTATAATACATTGATTTCCCAGGGACCAAGAAACTGAAAACTACTCCATCTTCTGCCTAATGCCTAGGAAAGGAAAGTCAGCGAGGAGGTCTTGAACAGGATCTTCTTGAAACCTTAATTTTCAACATAACAGCAACTTTCTTTCTTCCCTTTCTTTGATAGATGTCCTCCGTATCGAACTGTGTTATTCCGAGATGATTAAATATTTTTAGTTCTAGAGGCCAGGATGTTGCTTTTTCCCCACCCTACCCCCAAGTGTCTAGCTGTGTACAGGTACAGCAGAAGATACTCAGTAATTGCATTTTGCTTTCTGCTTGTTTAATTTGTTTCGCATCTCCTTCAAAGCCACCTGAAGGAGCAGGAAACTGAATAGACTTGTCATGGAAGACAGATGCGTTCCACTAGCTGTCAGCTGGACCACACTTTATTGTTATATTCACCCTCTTGCGGGGATAAAGTTTCTCAGGCAATGCACAAAAGCCCTCACATTCTGCTTTTCTTTAGCCTATTGGCCTCTCTGAAGGCGTTCCAAAATGCTAGTTAACATTCTCTTCCCTAGGACAGAAAAGGGCTAGCATGTACTTGATCAGAGGAGGCCGTAGCTATCCTGAAAACCTTGCTGTTTCCTGAAATACCCTGAGAGACTTTCCATAGCTCTGATGGACAGCTTTGGAAGTCTCTCAAACTCACGAACTGGCTGAGTTCTCAGGGGTAAAACTACTCCTATTCTGACTTAAATGACAAGTCTAGTTTCTGCCTCAAAGGATCTGCAAGCTGGAGAAAGGCTTATTCTAATAGATCTATGGACTACCCTAGGAGAAAAGAAATTGTAAGGTAAGGCA
Source organism: Phoenicopterus ruber ruber (assembly GCA_009819775.1). Taxonomy (NCBI): domain Eukaryota; kingdom Metazoa; phylum Chordata; class Aves; order Phoenicopteriformes; family Phoenicopteridae; genus Phoenicopterus; species Phoenicopterus ruber. The sequence goes on from CM020219.1 coordinate 3,106,164, forward strand.
AGATATATTTCCCTACTTCTCAGATATTGTTTTGTAGTACCTACGGGAATCACAAATATCAGTCAAGTGTATTGTGAGCCATTGAAAATATTGCTATAGTCTAAAGCAAAGAAATTCTGTCTTACATTCTCCCCCCTCCCCTCTTTATGTTTCTAAGGCAATTACTTTCTTCATCTCAAAATACAGGCAGATATGCAAGTGTATTGATTTCCCATTGTTCTTATTGATACACTTTATTATTTTTATGGCAAATGCTCAAGGGTCATAAAACCTTGTTGTTGCTAGTAGTAGCTTTGTGAAAGGGCTTGCCTTCCGGAAAAGAGAGAAAAACACAGATGTGATGAACTTTCTGTGAGATGTCATGTACTGAGTACAACACCTACTAGAATATTTCAAGGAATAAGTGACCAGGCAGGAGGATGCATAGTTCTGATCAGAATGCAAAGAGAAATAAGGAGAGGAAACTCTATGTAGAGTATTACACCTTCTGCAATTACCTACCATGAATTCTATGAATGAAATGGAATACATTTGCAGGAACTGAATATCACATAGTTCTTCACTATTAAGCTACTATTAAAAGCTAAAATTGGCCCCATACTGCCGTTGCATTACTGTGAATATTCCTGACAGGTGGTTTTCTGAGAGTTGCATGGTTTTTTTGAGAAGAAATACTTTTCATCTGCCACATAACACAGAGTTGTTTTAAGGCACATGGGTACAGTTTTCTTCAAAATATTGTTACTTGGAATATTCTGTCCTGGGAAGGCCTCGCTGAAATACTTTGCTCATTGTTTGCTTAATATAACACAACTGGGATTTTATTTATTTGTTTTAGCAAACTAGAATGAATGATTTGCACTGCCTGAATTTAGACACTTGGACTTGGTCTGGAAGGTACGTTTCTTTCTCTGCCACTTAAAGTTGAACGTAGCAGATTGAAACATATTGTTAAATAGTTCCAGTGCTAATTTTGTAGCTTTTCCAAGAGGGGAATGGGAGTCTGGGGACTATTTTAACAGCTGTTATATTGTGATTTCAATTTAATTTAATTTGATAGTGGTTACTAAGCTTTTTCTGTTCTGCACCAAAGAGTTGATGATGCTATTTTAAGCACAGCATGTAGTGATTTAACATCCTACTTTTCAAGACGGGTACAATTATCCATATGAAATTTTAGTTTTGATGTCTTTTTGAATACTGTTTTTACTATCTGTATTTGGCTCATTATGGTACAGACTGGGGAAAGATCTCCCTCCCTCCAAGAGAAGCATCTTAACTATTTTTTTAAAAATCAAGTAAAAGCATGACCTAAATATTTCAATTTTAAACTAAATCAGGTATTAGTATACTTGCTACAATTTATTTGTTTGCATATAGCATTTATGATAGTGCCTACTCCCTGTGTAGAATCAGTGGATATATTGTTAGCTGATAGACAAACCAGGAGATACACGGTAACTGATGGGTGATAACCACTGTTCTGTTCCTGTTCTCAAGGTAACCTAATAGTAATTTCATAAAAGACCATGAAATACACCTTTCCTGAGTATGCGTCAGTACCGATCCTGCTCCAGGGCTTTATGTGCTTCATGCACCTACGATGGGCATCTTTACTCACCTGTGCCTGCTGATCTGATCCTGCACCGAGCGTGTTCCTCTGCCCTCTGAGCCGAGAGCAAAGCGAGGGAGTAGACACAATCCTCCATCCATTCCTTCTTGCTGCTGATGGCAGCAGGACAAAGAAGTCCCACAGTGTCCTTTCAAAAAAATTTCTCTTTGAAGATTTCTTGAATTAGCACTTACGATTAACTAATCAGTTTAATTCCCCTTTTTCTTTGCTAGTTGTTTTAAAATTAACCATGTTCTACCTAAATGATAGAATTGTCCCTCTTAGACTGTGAACTTTACCTCTGAGTGGAATGATTATTCAGATTATTGCTTTAGCTGCTTACTACTACTTCTTGTTGTTGCATGAGCAGTTGCTGTTTGGCTTGCTTTCCATTGCTTTAAAAAAGGAAACCTGTGACAGTGAGTGACAAGTCAATGAGAGGAATTTCAAGCCCCAAAAGAAGGATGTCAGCATCAAAGTTCTGTCTAAGTCCTTGTCAGCTGGTGTTCCCTTCTGTTTGGCATTTGAAAGCTAATATTGAAGTTTTTAGAAAGTGGTTTCTGTTCTTGGCCTGAATACAACAGCCTGATTTTACATACGTACACACACATCCTTAGACTAAGGATGGTAATACTAAATGCAGCCATTCCTAAAAACTGAAGGTTGTTCCAATACTCAATCATTTCTATACTGTGATCCAAGAATAGCTCACAAGACTTACCCATGATTTAGTATAGACTCTGATCATTATAAATTTAGGAGCCTACTATCCAGCCGTTCTACAGCACCTCTGCAAAGAGTCTTTGAGAGACTGAAAAAAGAGATTTAAGAGATTAGAGAAAAAAGAGTCTTTGCAGAGAGCCTGCTGCTGTGGTGGCACCTCACAGGAAGTAAAGCATTCATATTTATTCATATCTAGAGGGATAACTAATCACAGGCTGGTCTTACAGGAACCTTCACAGGCCTGAGTGCTGTTCTTCCCTTAAAAATGACTCATCTTAGGGAAACCTGAGAAATATAATTCAGACTATCACAGATGGCAGAATTTAGATTAGCCATTGTCAGCTGCAAATTGGGGGGAAAAAGGGTACTTTCCTAGGGCTAGATGATGTTTCCTCCAAATCATTTATTTGTGGCTATTAATTATCTACTATGGTAAAATCATCTTGTATTACCAGGCTGCCTGTCAGCATGCACAAACAAACACCACCTCTTAGCATGATTTCATCTCCTGATTGCAAAAGGAGCAAAAATCAGTGTATCTTTCAGGACAATATCAAATTAGTATTTACATTTTGACTCCAGTTTACAGTCTGCCTTTGCACAAATTGTATGGAAAATTATTTCTGGCTACACTCTTCCTTTCATAAAATGAACAGTGGTGGCTGTATTAGAAGTTTGGCATTTGTAGGGATCATCTCCAATGTGAAGAACTTGGTCCCAAAAGTCCCACAATTCCCCACACAAACATTGTAAAACAAGACAGAGTAGATAAACAGGCTGTTGGTTTTTTTCCTCTCCTCTTTTTTTTTTTTTGGTCTGAAATTTGTATAGCAAAGAAATGCTTGCTGAGACCAATAAAGTTACGTATTAAGAGTGTGAAGTAAAGAAAATCACTCTGTATCCTTTGAGTACCAGCAATAGTTTTGAACAGTTCTAATCAGACAATCCATTTCCAGCTGAAAACTGCCTCCAAAAAGCCCTAGTGTCATTCCAGTATTTTACAGGTGGGGAAATTCCTTCAGACTTGCTTGCTGTTGGCGTGAGTATTTTCTCCTCTGGGTGTTTCTTGCAAGGAACCTTTCCTTTCTTGCGCTATAGCTTTGAATTCATTTCTACTGAAATTTCTGATCCGATAATGAATTAAAAACTGGGCAGGATACAACCTTTCTGATCATGGTAACAGAATTATCTCAGCCATTCTGCAGCTGCAGAGAGATTGTCTTTGATTGCCATGTGAATTATCACCAAATGAGACTCAAGGATTTAATACAGATTTAAAAGTTTGGCTGTCTGAATGCTGCTGACCAAGACAAGTTGACTGCAGGTGTTTTCAGTTCTTCTGAGGTGTTTTAAGTTCTTCTGTAAAGTACAGATCTCTTAGCAAGAAGGACTTGGTTTGTATAGTCCCACGCTCAAATTCACTTACTGGACATCCTCTCCTAAAAGAAAAATTCCAAATGCAATGATATTATTTAAAGCCCCATGGCTTTTCATTAACCAGTCATGTCAGATTTTTTTCTTATTCAACTACGCAGGTTTCTTAAGGAATTGCATAATATTAACCTACTAATATCTTCCAGCATGAGATTGCAATATTTATTTTAGTTGCCACTACCCAGAAGTTACCTTGCCTTCCCTGAACTCCACTGACCTGTTATTCAAAATGTTCAATATTATGTTATTTCTGTTACTGTGATAATTTTTCATATCAGTAGCGTGAAAGATGAAAATGTTATCACCCATCAGTATCTGGTATATATTTTTCTAAACATCAAAGCCTGTTGTATCTCAGCACAGTCTGCCTCTTTTGCCAATTTTAGAAGCATCTTATACAAGAGTTGTGCAAAGCAGGCGCTCAAACATTGTGACTTGGCTTCAACTTCAGTGCCAAATTTAGTAGTACAGTTTTGCAATCACTGTTTAATTAGCTATGATTCTTCAGTCTTTGCTTCCAGATGGAGAACTGCTTAGCAGTCACCAGTAGTGAAATTCCTCCAACTGAACTGCAGATGCCTGTATTACTCACCCTAGGCTTCCTCTGTGCTCAGTTAAGAGAAACAGGCACTTCTTGGGCACGAGACAACTGCTGTTAAGGTAGACATCTAAAATAAACCACGAGCTGTGCTTTTCAAGGACCTGTTTCTCTTCATTGATTATAAAGGAAATATAGATGACTGTCTGACTGCACCGTTCATATTGTAGACTGAGTTCACATCTGTGTGTATTACACTCCCCTCACTTTAGCAAAGTGGAGGGGGAAAAAAAGTAACTGGTTCTTTGAGATACAGTCTGCCTGGATCGAACATTCCTTTCTTGCCCACTCTGGACAGTCTCCGACTAAAATTCTGACCCCACAAGACAGCTTACAGGTGTTTGCACCTGCTTTTTCCATCATCTTTCCAAAATGAAGACATATGAGTATGCGGTGGCCTAGATTCTTTGTGTCTAACTGTAGGTACTTCACACCAGAAGTTGCCTCTTTGCTTAGTATCAAGACCCAAGGTGGGCTGATGCCCTCTGGAGGTCCCTACTCTTCTCTGCTGACTCTGTTGGGATCCTCCTGAGGCAACTGCACACCTAAGTGCCTAAACTAAGATGATGTGGATTCAGGCCACCCACTAGAGGTAATCCCTTATGTTCAGGTTCTTTACTGTTCAGATTGTCATCGCAAGCATAGCTAACTGTGCAGCTAAAATGAAATCAATATCAAATCTATATTTTTGTAACATGAGCAGATTTTTTGAATAATAAGCCTATGTCTGTTTCATACTTCGGAATTCCACTTTTTACTAAAATTTATCTCAAAGTTTGGGTGACCCACCATTATTTTAAAAGGCACAATGGTTGAAGAGATAGTAGCTTTTGGGTAAAAGGTAAAGCCACAATCCTTGTATCATTTAAGATCATTTTCCTAGGAGTAGGGAGACTGTAGCCCCTCAGGATTCATTAGATTTTATCTCAAATAACTGAGCCTGTTTACCTACATGTACCGTGCAGTTTATTTGAATATATAGTCCTTTCTTTGTTGTGCCTTCAGTTGTATGTTAAGTAGTGGCTTTAGTGACCTTAAGAAAACAAACAAACAAAATAACAATCAATGCTTTTGTCCTTACATTTGATATTTACATAACTGATTGTTCAGAGAACAGTTACTACAAGAAATTACTTCATTTAGATTTGCACGCCACTCTTCTCGAGAGTAAATTCAGATTGCATAAGTGCAGCTTTTTCAACTGGGAAAATATCCAAGCTTGCTGTAGGACAAACTAAATTAACTATCAAATTTTCTGGCAGGTTAATTTTCAGCATTCTTTGAAAATTTGTTTTTGTTTATTTGTTTCCCCAAGAATTAATATCAGTGGAGAGAAACCAAAAGACCGATCCTGGCACACGTTGACTCCGATAGGAGACGACAGACTTTTTCTTTTTGGTGGACTAAGTTCAGATAATGTTCCTTTAAGTAAGTAATTTAGAGATTATAATTCTATTTTACTCTTTAGTACTAACCTCGTGTAGTATGCACATTTGTTGTCTTCCTCAAACTACTTAGACCTAAATCTTGTTACAGAATTTTCATGGTGCTTGAGTATTTCTCCAGCTATCTTATTATTTTTATAGAAATACAGTAGCATGTTGTGTAGTACAATGAGAACGTATGATAATAGATCTTTCATCAAACTGTCTGTCATCTAAAAGAATAAAGGCAAGAGTCTCACGCATTTTGATATGAACAATGGGTAACTTTTGATATTAATAGCAATTGCAGGAAGAAGATGCAAATAATAATGTCAACATAACCTAGATTTTTTTTGGATGAATAACAAACCACGGCTACAACATGTTAACTAGGAAGTAGGATAGTCTTATACTGACTTCCTTTTCTAGAAAAGGCAACTTCTTTTAATGAACAAATGTGAAATTAGTGAAAATAGTTTTGAGTGTCACTGATATATTCCACTGGGAGGGGGCGATTTTCTCAATAGAGCCAAAAGAAAAAAGTAAGTGTATTTGAATTCCAGATTTCAGCGCAGTGAGCTTTCCGTGACTGAATGGTTAAGTTAGATTACAAAGACTGAAAAGATGCAAGTTAATGTAGTGATGATGTTATCTTAACATAATGTACTCTTAGAACACAGAGCTTTTTGTATAAATAAAAAGGTAATACTTTGTCCCAAGAAAAAGTACTAATGTATGTTCTTACGTTGTAGGTGATGGCTGGATTCACAGCATTACAACAAATGGATGGAAACAGCTTACCCATTTGCCTAAGAGTAGGCCTAGGTATACAAAAATAGACAGTTTGCTGAAATTTAGGCATTTTAAAAAATTAAGTAATTTTAAATTATCAAACAGTATTTTTAAACTACATTATAAGAATATTTTAGAAAGTTAATGCAGTATGATTGAATAGTTTGCTTCACTAACTTATGTTCCTTTATACCTGATACAGTATTATTACTTTCTATATTTCTTATAGTTGATGCTGACTTGCATTAAAAGATTTTTTGTGATGAAGGACCTGGGTGTCCAACTAACCTGGTGTTCTATAGCCAAATTATTTTTACATAAGAAAATGTATATCACATAACTTTTGAGGAATTAATAGCCTATGAGAAGAATAAAAGTTGATTAATGTTGATACATTATTAGAAACATGGGGGAGGCAACCATGAAAATGTTGATACACCTTTCAGGGTTCAAAAGTATTATAAAATACCTTGTTTGTTTGGGTTTTTTTCCGTGAGCAGAAGCAGCTAATTACGATTACAGTTTTGCAAAACTGAATTTAGTACTAAACAGCACAGTAAATGACTGTGCAGTTTTGTTATTTCGAGGACTTAACTGCCAACCAAAAAGGACCTAGTTCTAGAATACGTATTGTTCATACCGGCAACAATACTGTCTCTTCCAGACTCTGTGCCCCTTCCCTCTCTAGTTCAAGAACACAGAAAAAGATAGATTCTTGCTGACTAAAGAAAGCAAGTTTCATGTTCTGAACCAGAAGCTGGCATTGAAAACGGGTGCTTGCTGTATCAGAGCACAGATTTTATTTTTTAACAGAGTGTTTGAAGCATTCTCTGTATTTATAATGTAAATACTATTTAATTGATTTGCTGTAGATAGTAAATGTTCAGTTTTTCATGGGATTCATTCTATACATTCACCCAGGTACTCTCAGCACAATTTTATATCATTCTTTTAGCATAGTGTACAATTCTGCTCTGGTATTTGCATGCTTCCTGCCTTACGTTCTGTTTTCTATTACTGAAATATCTTTATCTCAATTAATATTCTTCCTGTTTTATCCTATTCTAGGGTGTCTTTTTAAATATAACAGCACTGTTAAACCAAGTTTTCTGCTTTCTTCTATTTCAAACTCTTTCAAGCCCAAATAAACTTATACCTTAGCTTCGTAGAATATTTTCTTTCTTTTTACGATTAGTGAAGTGGTATCTGAAGGGACTGATGACTGCCTTAAATAACAGAGCACATCATTAGCAGTCACGGATCGTGTCTGTCTTTGTGTTCAGTTCTTTACATGGATGGTCTCATAAAAGTTAACTGCTGAAGCAGACTGCCTCGCCTTGCATAATTATTTTTACTGGTGCATGATGAAGAAGGATCAGGAAGGGACAGAATGTGCTTTTTCTACAGGCAGAGAGCTGCAGCTCAGCCTTTACTCTGCAGTTAAGCTGGAATAATGTTTGTGCCTCAGGTGGCGGTAGGGCTGGATGTTAGCGACCTGTGACTCTTGAGCCCCAAGTGGTTTTGAGGCAGTTTGAGGGCAGATCCCATACTGGGCTGCAAAGCGGGACTGTCACTGGGCTGTGCTGGCAGAGAGGCTGTGAGCAAGCCGCTGTCCTTGCTGCAGCGGAAGCACCAAAGAGGGTTCCTGAGGCTGACACTCCTAAATTTGCTGGGGACTGTACTGCACACGCAGCCAGACCCTCCTAAGAGAACAGAGCTTTTGGGTCACAGGCTGACAAGAGTCTCAGAGCTCCCTCAAGTCCAAATGTGTCCTGTGATTCTCCACCATCTGAAGATTTTCGTTTGTAGGCTGAGGACAGTTGCCTTTAATTGACCTAGTTCTTTATTGAAGTAAATGACCTCCCCTCCTTTAAAAAAAAAAAAAAAAAGATATTTCAGTAACCTTTTTCAGGAAATCCTGGCAACATGGATAAAAGGAGCCATACCAAAAGCCTGTCTATATATTGAACTAGTTTGAGTGTGAAGTACTTACTTATACTGTAATTGTATCCCTATACTTACACAGGATTACTGCAGGATCTCTGCAGCTGAAAAAGGTTTAAGTCAGTTCTGTCTCTCGTATGACTTTACAGCAGGACTTAAAATGCACTGGCAATAATACATATATGTGTACTACTTTTATGTATTTCTGTCATTTTATAAGAATACACAGTATATCACACATGCATTAGTGTATTTTCATGATGCTTCTGCAAAATTGATTCCCTGTTTAAATTCTGTAAAGAATAATTTCCTTCAACTTTCATTTTTAGTAATTTCTAAAAAATTGTCTTCTAGGTTATATAGATCTGTGATTCTGTATTGGTAGAAAATATTTTTCTTCTTTCTGTCCATCAATTGTACGTCAGCTAACATTTTGCATGCCGGGTTAAAATACAGAACAAATTGTATGTTTAACTTACAGATTCCCAGTGTTTTCATTACAATGTAATTCTGTTATTCTAGTTAGAAAAGCTGTGTAAAAAGGTTACATCAATTCAGCATCTGTATAATTTAAATAACATGCTTTATTAGAATGTTTAGGTGATAAGTTAGAGCAGCTGTGAGAGGACATAAACTCTGTCAGTCTGTAGAAAAAGCATCAGGTTGCGAGCTAGGATGTCAACAAAGTCAAGGCAGGAAAGGCTCCCCAGTGTTCTTCGGTGATGGAGTCCAGGCCAGAGTTTTCGTAATGCAGATAAGGCAGAGACAGATCTATCTCCAGGTATGAGGAAGAGAAAAGGTGGGATACAGTTTAGCCTAAGGAGAACGGTGAATAATTACTGATATGAATGGAGTAAGAAAGTGAGAACGTTTACTTTTGCATGAAAGTTCTAGCGCGTATTATTTTGGTTAAGTAGACTTAAAGGGCCAGAGCTCTGTGGTGATAATCATCTTGTGATGTTTACTTCAGTGGTGATACACCTGTAGAAAAATTACAGATTTTGATCTGCTAATAATAAAAAGTAAATCTAGCAAGGTGTAGCCGCTGAAGTAGCAGAATCCTTGTTAAAGCAAGATTATACAAGTCAGGTTTGGTTTTGGTTTGTTTGGGTTTTTATACCATGTGCTTTTATATGCACAACACAAAACTTACTTGTGGGCGTGATGTAAGTAATGGACACGCAGAAAATGATCCCCAGGAATCTTTGGGGGAAGCGTAAAACTGAAACAGGATACCTTGTGTTCTGAAGCTCTCATCCTAGTGTTGAGGGATAAGAGTCGGTACTGAAAACCCCACAATCTTAAAGCCATTAGAATTGTAGTTATGAATTAAAGAAATAGTGGAAAATTTAAAAAAAAAAAAAAAAAGCTCTTCTTGGCAAAAGCTTGTTTTGTATAGTTATTCTGTTGTCTAAAAATTTCCCACTGTAATGTTTTGTTGAAGTAGTGATAAATAAGACAAAGTAACTAGAGTACAGAAGAGTCAAATAATGACAAAAATATATTGGTCTGTATGAAATGTAATCATTCAGCAAAACTCTCATGAGATGGATAGTCACATTGCTCTCTCCTTTTATAATGTTAAAGAAATGAGTAATATCCTATTTTAAGGTATTATTTTTTACTTCTGAAGACTTGAAATAATGTCTTTGTTTTGGTTTTCCAAGAAGTAAGGGTTGCATTACAGTGCTCTTGGCCACCTCTTCTGCCTACGCCCATTATGAATCAATCGATCCATTTCAGTAATAATGTGACAAAGTCGGAAGCTCAGAGATAGTAAGTCCCAACATACTCTGTGCAAATAATGGCCGAACAGAGAAGAGAGACCCTCGTAATCGCTTCGCTCCAGTGCGCGCTCTGTGCTTATTCTCCATTCTTCCCTAAGAACGGAAGGTCTGCCTTGAGACGCAGGTTGATAAAGAACAGGCTTTCTTGTTTCTGCAGCTCACGGAGCGACTTCTAAAATACGTTACTTAAAATTGTAGAATTCTTCTGGGTGAGTAGTGAGGCCGGTAAGACTTGAAGGCTGTGTGCACGAGGAGTGGAATCCCAGGATTAGAAAAGTGACCTTTCCATTTTAGTTAAAAGGAACTTAGATCCTTATGGCAAAAGAGTCTTTTGAAAAGAAACTCGAGTATGAAGAAGGGAGGAGAGTCTATGTGAGGTGAAGAGGTTAATATGCAAGTAAACTTACTGCTTCTCTGAAACCCTTAAAAACATTTAGGTTTTAGATTTGTTTTGCTGATAACACACAACTGCTTGTTGTTACTTGGTCACTAATTCTATTTATAATTTTATTTCTAGATTGTGGCATACAGCCTGCCTTGGAAAAGAAGGAGAAGTGATGGTGTTTGGTGGAAGCAAAGATGACTTGCATTTCATGGACACAGTCAGTAAACTGAATAATGAAATCCTAGCACTATAATAATTAGAACTGAAATAAAATAAAGTTGATGCAATTGCTGATACTATTGGGTTCATTCCTATCATATGGTGGTGTGAGATGTGACCTTAGGTGTTCTTGGGAAGTAATTTATGAGGGTGTTTTCCTGCCCTTGTTAGGCTCATTGAAAGGAATTTGTTATTCAGATTCTTTACAAATAATTATTTAAGTATTCTCAGTTTTAAATTACGCATGTGGTAATAAATGTTGCATTAATCTAGAAAACAGCAGTATTTCTGAGATCATAGAATCATAGAATTGTTCTGGTTGGAAGAGACCTCCGAGATCATCGGGTCCAACCATTAACCTATCACTACCAAGTCCCCCACTAAATCATATCCCTTAGGGCCTCGTCTAAACGTCTTTTGAATCCCTAACGTCTTTTGAATACCTTTAGATACCTTTTGAATTACCTTTAGATAAGCTGTTTGTCATTTTAATGGTTCTTTTTTTTTCTGTTGATCAGGGTCACTGCAGTGACTTGTTGATATTTCAGACTCAACCTTACTCACTCCTCAGGTGAGTTGAGGTTACTGGCACAAAGAGCCTGGTGCAAATCCTTACGGCACTGTGCTTTGGCACACAGGTTATAGACCATTTACTTAATTTTTTTTTTCCCTCTTTTTTTTTTTCCTCCTTCAGGTTGTGTCTTGACTGCATTGGTAAAAATGCGTCTCTCTTAAAGAATCAAATACCATGCTTGCCATCGAAACTTTTGCAGCAAGTGCTGAAAAAAATAACCTTCTGGGCTGCAGTTAACCACCGGCAAGAGAAGAAAGCCGAAACTGAAAGACAAAGTCAACTAAGTACTACATGAACTATGGCAGCAAAACTGTGGAACGCTTCGGTTTCTTTACGGCGTACAGCAAAGTCTTTTGTTAGTGAACTTTACTAATGCTACAGAACAACTGTATGTTAAGCTGAGTTTCTAAGTGAAGTTTGAGAACAAAGAAATCCTTTTTATGGAAGTCTCTTTTGTTTTCTGCATTATAGAAAACTGATAAAACTTCATTTGTATATATTGTTAACTTCTGCTGTTGTGGTCTTAATGAGACAGTCCATACAACTTGTTCTTTTTGAAGGTGACAGATGATACAAAATGTTTTCAGTTGGATAAAATACAGCTTAAGTCTTAAAAATCTTACTCCAGCCTTATCACATCAGCCTTTCTGAAAAGACAAAATTAGTCCAACACAGTATCTTTGGAAGATTCACACTTGTCGGTCTTGAGAAAGGTAACTAATTTGCTAACACCACCGAATCCGATTGATTCCACCAGACTCTGTCATCTAGGCAAATGACGGAGCCAGACCTCTCACTCAAAGTAGGAAAATCCATAAGCTGACCGTGGAACTTGAAGAAGAAGCTGCAAGGAGCAGCGTTACCGTTTGTATAGGAAAGCTTACATGCAGTTCGTAATACGGTTTTACTGTTTCTGTAATCAATGAGTCCTTTTTGAAATAGGTTGTATATTGTATTTTGGATGTGTAAAGTTTATATTTAATTCTTGTTTAAAAAAAATGCTTATTTATTGTTTAAAAGGAGCATACGTAGTACTTGCTATTTTTCTGTTCCAAATATTTAGTTAACAGGAGCACAGTCATTAAAATTTTATAGAGAGTTGAATCAAATCTAATTTTGACTAGTTTTTTTGACATGTTTGCAATCTACAAAACCTAATTAATCGGGGAAAAGAGTTTTGGGAGCAAAGTTGTATCATAAAGGGCAGTTTTGTGACTGGGTAGTGTAGCACAGCATATAAAATTGCAATTTTCTATGTGCTAAACTTCAGCCTTTCGTATGAGTTCGGTGGCTTTCTTTAACTGAGGAGCTGTCATGTCTCGGTTAACGCGGTTTTGTCTCGATAAAGAAACGCCCCAAATCGGGGCTGGCCCCACGGTTTTCTTCTGGGGGCGGGCGGGGCCGGTACCCGGCGGCCGCGTTGCCGTTTCCCAGCCCGGCCTGTCAGGACCCGGCCCGCCTCGCGCCCAGACGGTGCTGTCGCCGCCCCGAGCCACGGCAGGTGACGCGCCGGGGCTCGGCTCCTGCCCGGCCTTACCCCTGCAGGCAGCCGGAGCGGGGAGCCCCGCGGGACCGGCTCCGGCCCCCGGCCCGGCCCCTCCCCGGGCAGCGCGGGGCGGGTCGGCGCCTGCGCGGCGCTGCCGGAAGCGGCCGCCCGCGGCGGATGTTGACGCTGCGCGGCCCGCTGAGGTGAGGGAGGGAGGGAGGAGGGGGCGGCCGCGCCGTCCGGCCCGCAGCCCCCCCACAGCCGCCGCCGCCGCGGTAGGGCCCGGGGATCAGAGGGGAGGCGGCTCGGCAGGGCGCCGGGGGGCTCTGGAGCGCGGGTCTGGGGGGAACTGAGTCGGCGGGGAGGCCGGAGCGAGGAGCGGGGTGCGCGCTGCGGAGAGGGGAGGGGAGGGATCACACCCTGACAGAAAGCGGGAAGGGCCGGGGGGTTGTTAACGGCTCTGGTAAGTGCGGCGATGGCGCGTTGCTCCGCGCAGTGCGGCTGCTGCTCGGGTGGGGTCCGGTGTTGTGGGTATGTCCCGACGGGTCCGATTGATCGGGCTCAGCGCGGGAGAAAACCGCGTCTGGCCTGTCGGGGTGTCGTGGGGGGTGTGGACAGCCAAGGCAGAGCCACAGGGAATTGGGAATTGCAGTGAGTTGCGAGGAGCGTCTCGGTACGGGAGTAAAAAATGACTGAAGGGGAACAGAAGTTGTCCAGTGTGTCTTAGGTTGTTAAAAAAAATAATTAAAGGATGCTGATCACTGGGGAGAGGTCAGTAGGAATCTGGTTAACTTGAAGCAGACGGATTTCATTGAGGTGTGAGTAAGGCTTTCTAATTTAAAGCATAATGAAAGCTCAAAAATAAACCACCGAAGGTGGTGTAGTGTCTCCATCATTGGAGTGATTCAAATTAAATGAAAATCTGTCAGGAGTGGTGTAGGTGTCGAGGATTTTGTGCAAGTGCAGGGTTTGATAGTCTCATTAAGGTCCTTTTCACTTCTCTTGCCTTGCCTGGTGTGTGAGCTGGCACCGGCAGGACGCAGGAACAACCACAAAACCACGGATGAAGTGCAAAGAGTAAATTTATTTTCGTTACCTCGCCAACCAGTGGATCCCCGAAGCAGCACCCAGGCAGAGGTGCACAAGGTGGAACGCTGGCACTGCAGAGCTCGGTCCTGGCTGGAGAGTTTCCGAAGCTGCTGCTGTGTATGAGGGATTCAGGCAGTTGTAGTTTACGGCTGTGCTTTGATCTTTCCCACAGCAGGGCAGGAATCTCAAGCGTGTTCGATAGGGTGCTTCTGAGTCTATCACAGGCCTATGTTATCTAAACACAGGTGTTCTACTTGTCAAGCACGCAAGACTAAACAACAATTAATATGATATATGTGTTTTTTGACACCCCAGCTGCAAGTCACTCCAGCAGGTTTACAGTCCTCCTCGCCAAGCTTCCATTATTTTCCCACAGCTGGTTGCACAAAACCGTTGCTTGGACTGTTCGGCTTCCCTGACCTTTTGATCTGTGTCTGAAAATCTTTGTGTGGTGACGGTTTCAGCTCATAGCTGTAGGAAAGCTAAAAGCAGAAGGGGACTTGGGAGCAGCTCGTAAGTGGAAGGTGACTTTGGCTTTTCAGGGGTCCCCCTGCTCTGTTGCAGGCTGAGGCAGAGCGTGTGGGCAGCTTCCAGGATGACCTGGCAGGGCTGACTTCAGTGTCTCCTCCTGGCTTGATTCCTCCCACAGTTGGGGCTTTGAATTACCAGTGACCCCGGTGACGGCGTGGCCCTGGGGCTCCTCGCGTATCGAAGCCCTGGCACGGAGGCTGCTCTCACCCCTGAGCTGCGCAGAGGAGCCGTAGGCTGGCTGCACGTAGCTGTTGTCTTTCCAGGGCGCGCTGGGTTTTGGCCTTCCGCATGCTACCATGATTTGGAGTAGGGGGCTTTGTTTTAGGGGGTTGTTTTTAAGCATAGGTAGCATGTCCTACGTTTAACCGCTATGGGAAGGTTTGTGTGGGGGAGACTTGGCTTAGGCAGCCCAAAGGGACTTTGCCTGAAAAGCTGCAGGAGTTTTCACTTTTGTGAAAACCATACTGTAGGCAAAGCTTTCAAATTTATTCCATTGTGTGTTGTTTTTTTTGGTTATCAATTAATGTATTTATAGATGAGTGTGATTTTTTGAAGAATATAGAGACCTTGGCTTAAACTGGCAACTGAAACCATTATAAATTACACACAACTGAGGAATCCCCATTCGAAACTTTCTTGCCTGATGGGATGACTTCTTCCACTGAAACATCATCATGAAAGAAACACTAGTGTGTAGTTTCTCTTGTTTTTCCTCTGGTGGATTCCCCTGATGGTTCTTAAAGCTCCATACTATGTGTTATTCTGTGCACGTAGCACTGTATCGAAATGGCCGATGATAACGAAGACCTGCAGGCAGATGAAGAGCTCCCGGCTCCAGCTGAGGACAGCTTTGAGCAGCTGGAGAACGATAGCCCCGCTGAGCGCAGCGGGCACGTGGCAGTCACTGATGGACGCTGCATGTACGTCTGGGGAGGCTACAAGGTACGCTGTTCTCCCCCTTAAGTAAGCCTTCTGCTACCCGTGGTGTTGGTAATTACATCTCATTAGTTTGGGAGTGGCTCTGTAAAATTATCCCTCCCCTGGAAAAGAAAAGCTCCAGTTATCAAATCAGAATGTGACATTTAAGAGTTTTGAAATATTAAAATAAATTGTAGAGTGTTAAATGCAGATCTTGGCAAACAGCTAACTTTTGTGGGATGCAGGGTGTTGTTTGCCTTTGTCAACTCACGTGTCTGTTGGAAGAGAAGGAAATACTGCCTGATACCATGCGAAATGGTGCTTTTATTTCCAGCGTTATCAGCGCAACTGTATATTGCATGTTAATGATCACGGGTTGGTTATTTATCACACTGGGGTGTGCGTGTACTGCAAGCAGAATGAAGTCATTTTACGGTTTTGACGGGAATGAAGATGAATGGTCAATGAACTCAGTAAATAAATCGGTAGCTCAAGACAAAGCTTTGATGTATTGTTCTGGTGGTGTTATGCAGGGGGTGGGGGAACTGAAAAGGAAATTTTGGCTCATTTTTGCACCCTGGATATCCTGCTTGGGCTATGAAAAGGAGGTTTAACTTCCATTTACCCCAGTCTCTGGCTCTGCTGGGAGCTTGTCTGGTCCTGAGCAGAAGCTAAAATAGGCTGATACCTGCTCCCCGAGGGCTGCTGTGCAGGTGAGAGGTACAGGAGTGCGGCAGGCACTGCTCCTGCTGTTTCTGTTCCGTGACTAGATCTCTGAGGGGGTGTGAGCATTCACAGGAGCCTCTAATTCAGTATGTCAAGCATCCTTCTGATGTTGCTTTTTCTTTTTCTGACCTGTTCTGCAGAATGCCCAAGTTAGGGGATTTTATGACTTCTATCTGCCTAGAGATGAAATATGGATCTACAACATGGAAACTGGAAGATGGTACAGTAAATAATTAACTTAATTTTCGGGGGGGGGGGGGGGGGGGGGAGATAAATTCTTAAATTGGTATAGAGAGCATGCTGAGGGTGTGTGATCAGAGAGAATTCCCTGATCCCTTTGTCCCACCTATCGAACTGTTGCATAAATGTGTAAAATATTTCCAAATATATTTTTTTTTTCTGTGAAAACAAGAAATTTCACAGGGTGAAGTAGGAAAGGCAGCTCAGACAGGCAGCTTGTACAGGAGTACGTGTGAAGTGTTTTGGGATGGCTGGTATAGGACATAGCACCTGAAAATCGTATTTGTGGTACTTCAGTGAGGGAACTCGTACTGAGTTTTTTATTTGTTGTCTTTATTTGTTGTCCACGCCTTGGACATGGGCTGGAAGCTCATCTTTGTGGTTGTAATGTTTACAAACATTTAAAATCCAGTAGCAAAGTAGAAACCTTCAGTTTAGACAGGTGCATCCTCTTTGCCTGAGGATCTTTCTGGGATTTTGAATGTGAAGGGCACACCAAAGTCCTGAACTGGGCAGATGGGATTCCTTCCCCACAAAACACGCGTTAATTAAATTGCCTTTTCCCCACCGCACTCCATCATACCAGGTTAGTGTTGTAAATTGTTAAACCTGCGAGGGCGTGAAGAGCTCATAACCGAGTGGTCCACAATGACCTATTGTAATAAAAACATACTGGTAGTGTTGTAAAATGCCCCTCCGGATAAAATCGTTGTTCGTTTTTATCAGATAAAATATTTTAAACTGTGCTTCTAGGAAGAAGAGTAAAACAGAGGGAGATGTTCCACCTTCCATGTCTGGAAGTTGTGCCGTGTGCGTAGACAGAGTGGTGTACCTGTTTGGAGGACATCACGCACGTGGCAATACGAACAAGGTTAGTAATTTAAAGGTAAACCCCTCCTCACAAATAAGTTTCTCCTCATTAGCTTTTTGTTCCCATTTTTTATAAACTAGAGGTGGCCTTTTCAGTTAATTAAAATCCATCCAAAGCAAGAAATGTATAATCTTAACAAACCAAGGAAACATTTTCTTCTGAATGACTGGACAGGTTGGATCTCATTTCAGAGCTTAAATGTTAATAACAGAGGATGCTGCACGTGTACCCAGTCACCGTGTCCCCCATGGCTTCTGCAGCATAATATTTTCATCTGCTGACTGTATCTCTAGTCCTTGGAAGCAGATAGCCAGCTTTCTCCTCCTGTCAGCAGCTTCCCCAGATGCAAACTAATTGAAGCCATGTTCTTTTTGTGCTTGCCTAGGAGGTTTTGACTTACAAAATACGGTGCTTACCGCCTGGATTTGTTTTCCGCGCAGGTGATTAGCTGGCTGACTTTTGCCAGTTCAGTGTATTAATTTCTCTGCAACAGGTCAGATAACGTGACGTTTGTAAAACAGGTCAGCCTTCAGCTCTGCATCGTTTCACGTGATGATTGTGCTCTGGTAGCTTTACACCGCTGAAGAAACACCGTGACCTGTTATTTGTTCTGGTTGCAGTTGTTCTTGTGCAATTCACCCTATAAATTGTATTGCGTTGGTGCCTTGGAGTTTGCTTCTTTTGAAAGATGGGAATTTCCAGAGGTCACTGAAATAATATCAGGAGGTGATTTGTAACTGCTCTGTCGTTTTTTGAAATGTTATTCTTCTCTGGAGTCTCTGATAATATGTTCTGATGTTCTGGAAGTGTGGTTAAAACTAAATAGTTTTGGCCTTGCTCTTAAGCATAAACAGAAAGTAGCTTGATGCGATGCTCGCAAACGGTCTGAAACAAACTGTATTTATAAAGTGTGACTTGCTTCCTTCCTGCTGTGTTATTCTTACATTTCAGTTAGTTTATATATGTGTATCAGCTATTTCTCTCCATGTAAAATGATGTAACACGCAGAGAAGGGATGACACCGTAAAAAACACTTTTCTTTTTTAATCAGATTTTTTTTTTTATTGTGAGATAATTGCTACTTTGTACACAGCTTCATTGTATCCCATTTCAGCTTTTGGATGGTAAAACTCATGTCCATAATCCTGTTACTTTTGTAAAAAAGTGTTTGGGGCTTGAGCCTGCAACAAGATAAGGATCTTTGGATCCGTATTTTGTTCCAAACATTGTCAGTGCTCTGTGCAGCTAGGAAAAGAACTTTTAAAGTCTTTCTATACCAATACATGCTAATTAAAAGTTAATATTTTAACATCAGTCAGACTTAAGCTTTAAGCTAACTGTGTGGGTAAAAAAAATCTTTTTATTTTCTACAGTTCTACATGTTAAATTCCAGATCCACGGACAAAGTGCTGCAGTGGGTCAGAGTAGAGTGTCAGGGGGTACCCCCTTCATCAAAGGACAAACTTGGCGTTTGGGTTTACAAAAACAAGTAAGGCTCCAGCAACGAAGTCAGCACAGCTATCCTTGCGCGTGTGTTTGCTTTTAATTACTCTTAGTCTTGTCATTGTTGTGTCTTTTTGTTTGAACAAGAGCTGCAGAAGGACTTCAGGCCTGCAGCGCATACGTGCTTCGGGAAGATGCTGGATTTGTTCCCCAGCCAGCCTTTTAAAACTCTCCATCCTTTAACCGTTGATAAGCGAAAAACCTGGCTCCCAATTTGGGTATATGTAACCTGCAAAGTATCTGTGTGAGTCACAGTCCAAAATGTAGGCTCGTTACAGGCAAATCTTCCACGGTGCCTTCTCAGTACATCGCTTTAAAGACACTGCATCGTGGTTACTTGTGTCAGCATCATTCCTCTTGGCAATTGCATCGGGAATTATTCTTCACAGAAGCCTCTTCTAGGATTCCCCATATCACACAAAATGCAGTCTTCTGGTCACGTCTTGTGGGACAGCTTGCATTCCTTTGATAGTTGAAGAGCAGGAAGCCATTTTAATCTTAAAATTGCGTGTGGCTTTTTCAGCGATGCACATGCTTAATTCAGTGTGTTTTGTGCTGGTTGCACAAAACAAGGAACGTGTTAGATGAACTGCTGTTGTTATCTGATTTAATGTGTTGGGATAGCGTCCCAGAGATGCCATTAGGCCTTTTGGCACTACAAACCTTGGAAAAGATGAGGAAGACAAGGAGAAGGTGTTGGAAGTCAGATGAGCTGACGCGCAAAACATTGCGGTTGCCTTGCACCCTCCTCCCCCGTTCAGTTAGTGTAGTGCTAGTCCTCTGAGCAGGGAGCTGTGTGACGAGATTGTTCCAGCCTTCTGGCACTGGAGGATAGACCGAGGAAAGCCCCTGTTGTGGGTGGGCAGGTTCCTGCTTCCACAAGCTTGCTGTGTCCCGGCTGCTCAGGAGGCTGGGGGCAGAAGGGAATTATCTCAGGGAGGGCGGGGACTTTCGGCTCTCTTCTTGGAGCATCCACCCAGGGCTGGTTTCTCAGAGGGTTCCAGGACTCCCAAAATGTTCTGGCACAGGTGACCGCTCACGTAGCCAGAATTGTCCCCTTGCAGGAGAAGCTGGAAGGGCTGATCCCCACAGAGCAGGGGAGGGTCAGGGGCCCGGCATGGGCAGTGCTGCTGGGGTATGTGATGCCGGGGGCTGAGGAGGTCTGATGCGAATATGAGGTGACAGTCAGGGGCCTTTAGTTCTTCTTTGGTCACAGCTGGCAAGGGTTTCAGGTTCTTACTGTCTTGTCACGTCAGGGTAGGGGTTTAAGCTGTTACCTACAGAACCTTACCTGGACAGCACAGGCATGTTCTGCCTGTTGGCACAACAGGGCTTGACTGTATCGTCTCTGGCTCTACTGAGGCAGAGGAAGTCAGGAATGCCATATGTCCCTGAGTTTGAGCCAGCTATGGTGATTTTGGTGTATAACGCTACAGGTGCTTGTGCTGCTTTGTCCATTACAGGGAGAGAAGGCTCACTGTTACGATATTTGCTGTGTGATTTGCTGCAGAGACTGAGGAAAGACAGGAAATTGCCCACGGTGCTAGTTTTCAGATTCTTGATGTGGAGAGAAAGCTTATTGTTACGATACTTGATGTGATTGGTTTAGATGTAAATCCGTGCAAGGCTGGAGTTGTGGGTGTTTAGTTAGGTGGGGTAGATTGTTTTCTCTTACTTCATAATTCAATAAGAATTTCTGGCAGAACTATGCCATTAGTTTCTAATATGTGCTAAAACCTAAACATAAAGGTCAATTCCATTTTAAAAAACGAAAGAACAGTGAAAACAGATGAGTGACTGCTCATAGTAACTGTTCTTCAGGCTTTGAAACAAAATGCAACAAGGACAAAGGAAAACGTCTTCCTCCCCCAAAACGAAAAACTTCCCAGACAGCCTCCTTGGTGGAGGGTCTGCCGCATGTCGCGTCCCTTGGGCTCCTCCTGCCCTGCCCTGCCCAGCACACAGCTCCACAGGGACCGTGCCCACGTTGTAATGCTTTCCCTTTGCTTCTCACAGGAGTGTCTGTGAACGTTTTGGGCTTCGGGAAAAGGGGCAGAGGGCTTGGGAAGGGCGGAGGCAGGACACTGCAGGAATAAACCCCTGTAGCTGCTGTGTGGGAGCCCCGGTAGCGAGGGCTGAAGCGCAGCGACCAGGAAGCAGCCTTGGTAGCTTCACATATTTGGAACCGGAGCAAAGCTTGGAAGCCTGAGGCCTGGGAAACAGCTACAGAGGGATTTAATGTGGGCGGTAGGGTCGATTAGGCAAGAAACAGGGCCCCACACCTGGAAAACTTGCATTGTAGACATATTGGAAGTAATGAAGCCAAAGGAGCTTCCCTGGTTTTCCTGTCTTCTGTTCGACCACAGCCTTTACAGAACTTTACTTTGTAGCAACAGATGTGATAGCATTTCTAACAGATCTTGCTGCACGTTTTGTTTCAGGCTAATATTTTTTGGAGGCTATGGTTATTTTCCTGAAGGGAAACAACGGGGAACTTTTGAATTTGATGAAACCTCTTTTTGGGTAAGTAAACCTGGAAGTAATTTCTATTTAAACTTTAATATTTAATTAGTGCTTATTAAAACTTGTTGCTTATTTCATATTTCTAAAGAATTCAGGTCTTCCTAGAGGGTGGAACGACCACGTGCATGTTCTGGACACTGAAACTTTTACTTGGAGCCAGCCTATAACTACGGTAATTATTAGCCTTACGTCAGTTACTTTAAGTTACAGCTCTTAAGAAATACGTGCGTTGTGTGCCATATCTCTTGTAGCAGCCTATGAAAATAGGCATGGCTCTGCTAGGCCCGGGTTCGCTGCTTTCATTTGTGTCAAGTGAGAAGAAGGTGCTGATAAAACGGCCTCCTTGCCTGGCCGTGCGCTCGGTTAGCTTGCAGCGTGAAGCTGCCTTAACCTCTGGTATCTCTTAGGGGGTCCTATCTCTAGTCTATCTCCCTGGCATTATTTTAGAAGGTGTAGTTAACTGTTTGCAAGCAAGAAGCACAGAAATTCACTCCAAATAAATGCTGCTACTTTCCTGCTCCACCCTGCAGCCTTGTTTACATGTCACCGGTCTTTAACTGCCAGGTGAGCAGTTGTCAGGTGCTCTGTGATCCTGCCTTGTTCAGGATATAAGCCAGTCCCTAAACACCAGGAGTCAGAAAAGACGGAAGAGCTTTCTGAAATACCCAGTGCTAGCTAGCAGCAGGATGGGAGAAGTGCCTTGCAGGGTCAGGAGACTGGGATTCCACAAATGGACCGCGTGGAGCTGATCTTGTCTCTGTGGCGCTTGCTAAGTTTGTTTTCTCCGTGGGATGAATCACCGGCTGATGACTGAATGCCGCTCGCTCTAGCTGTGGCTGGCAGAAGCACCGCGTCTGCAGCGCTGCTGGTTTCTGCCGTTCTGGCTTCCCTCCTGGGACACGCAGCCTGCCTGGTCCAGCCAGGGGAGGAAACCTGGCCAGGAGCTAACGCTTAGGACTGTGTGGCCAGGGCTCGCTTCCCGAGCGAGCCTTCTTAATTCCCTGTGCCTCGCTCTCTTGCCAGCGAAGTGTGACTGTTAATTTCTCTCCTATAAATGGACTCCATGAGGTGTCATCAGCTTGCGTTTGCAGTCTTACCTACAACGTGCTTGTAGGGGAGGGACTGTTAAGAGAGGGGTTTGAAATGCTGTTGGTAGAAATAGCCTTGGAAACATCCCCTCGAAATAAAAATTACCTGCTGCCTATTCAGTAGCATTCTTTGGGCCATTTAAACTGAATTTAAACCATTCATTTACCTAGGTCCTCTCTCCTCTCCAAAAGCAGGAAACTTGCCTTTTATTTTGATCTATCTCCCTTCATCTTTTTTTCCTGTTGACTTGCTTTCTTTCATGCTTCGGTGGCATTGTGCTCATGGGGACCTCAGGAAAACAAAATACATGGTGTCCTGTCATCCTCGCTGTAACGTGATCGTTTGGTACGTTTCACTTGGGTGCTGAATTTGTGGTCAAACCAAAACGAAACCCTCCGTAATTGCAAATATACAGCATTTGAAGTGTCCCAGAAGTATTCAGGAACGGGCAAACGGAGTGATATTGCCACAGAATTGGAGAAAATGAAATTTGAAATGACTAACTCCTTATTCGGATTACCAAAGAATTGCTTTGTCTTACTACATACAGATCTCAAATATTTCACAAGTAACTCGAGAAAAATACTGTTTAACAACTCATGATGTCATTGTCTCATTACAGTTGGAGGTTTTCTGTGACTGTCTGAACCCCCTTCTAAAAGTGAAATTTGTATCTTGATGCTTAAAGAGGAAAAAAAAAATCCCATTTTAATGAGTTTTCTGATCTTCCATGCATGAAAAAAAGCGAGTTTCTGCCCACAGAATGACTTACTGGATGTTTTTTCACGTTGGCCTTAAATCTGACTTTAGTTCAGCCTTTCATCTCCTCGGGTGACTGATTTGTGGAACTGCGAGGCCGCGCTTGCCTTGAGCAGGACGCCCAGGCGCGCTCTCCCGGGCGGGCTGAGGGGACCCCGGCCCCCGCCCCGCCGTGTCCCCACGCCTCCTGGTGTGGCCGTCGCCGTGCTGCTTCGTGTGTGCGATGGGCATCTTCAGCCCAGCTCCTCTTCACTTGATCTCCCGCAGGTTTCTGGTGAAACGGCCTTTTCTTTCTTTTGTTAATGTATCGAATAAGCTTACCTTCTTATTTCACGTTTTCTGTTCCCAGGGTAAAACCCCGTCGCCACGAGCAGCTCACGCCTGTGCTACAGTCGGGAACAGAGGCTACGTGTTCGGTGGCAGATACAGAGTAAGCCCCAGCCCGGTTTAACGGTGTGTTACTGACACCGAAACGGAGTATTTCAGCCGTGGTCTGCTTTGTTGTAGGAGTCCAGAATGAACGATCTTTACTATCTGAATCTGGATACGTGGGAGTGGAATGAAATGTAGGTACTACAACTGGAGTTCTTTTGTTTGTAAAGCGATACGAAGATGCCATTTTTATTCATTTCTAGTCGTTCTAGTGAAACTTGGCAAACTCCAGCAAGTAAGTAAACTCAAGTAGAACTGAGTTGCTGACTCTTGCTGTTAGGCTTTTTTAAGTATTGATACGAGTAAAATTATTTTACTGTTGTCTAAAGAAATTAAACTTGCTGTTGGGTCCCGAGCTACGCGCAGTATGAAGCTGCATCCTTCAAATACCCGAAAAATAATCAGAGCAGAAAAGAGCAGCAGTATTTTCTTGTAGCACATGTGTAATTTGTGGTGCTTTTATTGAAACAGAATCACGCAAGGCGTTTGCCCGGTTGGCCGCTCCTGGCATTCTTTAACACCGATTTCCTCAGATCACCTCTTTCTCTTTGGAGGATTCACCACTGACAAGCAGCCATTAAGTAAGTCGTTCCAAAAGGATTTTGTGTTGTCTTTCTGTTCTTAAACAGTCGCGCGCAGAAGCTTGAATTATTGCCTAGTCACCTTAAATTCTTTCTAAATTCCTTCCATGCACCTGTGATCCAACTCCTTATGGCCAACGGCTAATTTCACAGAGTAGGAGTCAGTGTGTTGAGACACTGTTATTTATAGAGATTAATCTGCTCTAAAAATGTAACTAATGCAAATTGCAATTAGTAAGAGCTTTACAGTTCCCCATCTTTCCCTTCCGACTTTGCTCCCGTAAACCATTATTAAACACCTGTTTTCAAATAGAGAGCCCGAAGCTTCATAGAGTTTTTCCTAAAAAACTTGGTTTATTTAAGAACGAAAATGGACTGTGTTACACCAGAGTACATGTGTATTGCAGCAAACGTGGAAGAACTAACAGAATACTCTTAGTATTGGGGGTTTTGCTTGGTTTCAGGTGATGCTTGGATTTATTGTATCAGCAAGAATGAGTGGATACAGTTTGAGCATAACTACTCTGAAAAACCAAGGTATGGTAACGCTTTCCTGGAAACTTATAAAAAAGAGTGAGGAAGGTTTTTGTGTTGGCTGTCAGAGGGAGGACACGCATTCCTCCTTAGAGCACTCATTTCTCTTAACAACGCAATACTAACGCTAGCTTCTGCCTCAGAAATGCGGGTGTATTGAACGTACGCGCAAAACGCGAGATGAATGCCGCCGCAGGAGGTGCTGGAGGCAGCGTATAGCTCAGCGTTGGTGAAAGAGCAGGAAAGACGGGGATTTAGGGTTTGATCTCCTGGCTGCAGAGGTGCCTGAGCTGCCAGTGCCAGCGCAAGAGCTAACTGGAACCTGTGTGTTCTTGCTCTGCCGGCAAACTGGACGCAGGAGGGTGTCACTGTTTGAGCGTCCTCGCTGGTGGCGAATCCTGCGCACACCCAGGATATTTTTGTCTTCCTGCTGAGTAAATTAGAGACAATGACCTGCAATTTAAAAGCATCAGAACTACTGTGATGCATGTGTATGGCATTGAAAACACTCGCGTCATGCGAGCGACCGCGATCCGTGTTGTTTGGGGAGGGGTTCTGATCCGAGGCTAAACGAGTTAAAGCAGCGATGCTTCCTGGCCTGTCCCTTGCTGCTGCTGGGGGTGAGGAGGGGTCTGTTTGCCTGGGGCAGTGACGAGGCTGAGCTGCCGCCCCCCGCCCTCTTTCCCCCCCTTGGGAGCAGCAGGACAGCGACGTGGTGTTGCCAAACGCACGTGTGAGATCAGTTGTTTCCCCAAGTCCTAGGAGAGCGATGCAAAAGCCGATTGACGGTGTTCGCTTGGTCTTTTGCCTTAAGTGTGACGTGAAAATACGGTTTGCACGAGCAGACCACTGCGGCTGTCCCCCAGCAGCCACAGGGCCGCGGGTTTCACGCAGGCCTGCGCTGGCAGGCAGCGTGTCGCTGGGCCCCGCAGCCCCGCTCTAACCGGGACACCGTACGCAGCCCGCGGCTCGCTGACCACTCTTCTTTCTCTGAGCGTAAACTCCTGTTGAATTGATCACGTCTCCAGCGTAGTGGTGGGAGGGCAAACGTGTGTGTTTAACTTTAAATACAAATCCTAACCGTGCGTTATTAGGCAGGGTGGTTTTTCAGTTTAATGCGGCGCTGACTTCTGTTTCTAGGTTGTGGCACACCGCTTGTGCAAGCGAAGAGGGAGAGGTGATCGTCTTCGGGGGCTGTGCCAACAACCTACTCGCCCATTCTAAAGCTGTAAGTTCATTTCGAGCTTTCCCTTCCTGTGCAGCCCGGCCCTTCCTGCGGGAGCCGCGGTGTCTTGTCACTCCAGCGAGTGTGAAACGCTTGGAGTTGGCAGCGTGATCTCGAGAGGGCTGACAAAGGGGCATAAACAAAGCTTGAAGGGGAAATGTTTTGCTGCTTTTCTGGAAACCAGGTCATTGTTCATTATTTAAACAAACTCTGACTGACTTTCCCTCACACGCGTGTTTCACTGGGAGCCTGTTATCTCCCAACTAGTTTAGCTTTGCCATGTGCTTCCCATGGGGGTGTTTTCAGGGAGCCCCTCCCAAAGTAATTTCTTCCCTGTGATGCCCTGGGGAGAACAGGCTGAACAGAGAGGGGCCCTTCGGCCAGGAGGGGGGTGTCCTTGGTCTGTTAAAGCACCAGTTGGCTGGAAAGGGGGACCGGGAACAAGCACCTTCTTGTGTAAGAACCAGTGGGCGTCAGCTGGAAGGGGCGAGTGGCAGAGTGGGGCAACACTTCATGCGCCAGCAGCTCGGCTCTGGCAGATAATACGTTTATGTGCATTCAAGGAGCAGGCACAACCATAAAAAAAAAACCACCACCATTGAGTGCCGAGCCTGATACAGTCCCCGCATCCAGAGTCCCTCGGTGCAGGTCCCTCGAGGCTTGGAAGCTGCCCGCAGGCCCTGGTCCTGTTCCCTCGCCCCGAGCGCGGTGTTGGCCGAGGCCAGAGCTGGGACAGGGGCTCCCGGGGCCCCCCAGCGCGCTCCTGCTGGCTGCAGCTCTGGCCCTCCCGCGCCCCCAACCCCGTCCCCCGTCTGGCAGCGTGGAGGTGCGGCGCAGGGAGAGCGTGCGAGCCTGGCCGCTCCGCGCACCCATTCCCCTCCAGCTGTTCGCATGAAGTGGCACTACATCTGGGGTTTGATTCGTCTGTAGCTCCCCGAGTGCCCGTAACTTCCCCTACCGTAGGATTTGGAGAGCAATTCTGCGTTCAGCGTGCCTGCTGCCTTTGTGATTTGTGTGAAGTCCAGTCTACTCCCACCGTCAGCCTCCTCTCCAGCCCCCAGAGCCGTTTGCTTTCCTGTCCAGGGTCCGTTTGCGTGAGCCCCGGCTGCTTTTGCTCCTGCTCTAATAATGTGACCCCACATAACCAAACTGCTTCTGTCTCTCTCCCTCCCCACCCCCAGGCTCACAGTAACGAAATACTTGTGTTTTCTCTACAACCAAGATCCCTTGTCAGGTAAGAAAGCCAGACTTCTTCAACATTAAACTGTCGTGTCTCCATCTAAGACAAGTAGCGCAGGGTTACCGCCAGACCCGTTTCGTGTATTCCTAAAATACTTGAAAACGTTTCTTCCTCTAACGACTGCTGAAAGAGCAGCGGCCAGTTGTGAGAGGGCAGAGCAGGACTCCTGTCAGAGGCGCGCGTTTGGCGCTGACGATGAGAACGAGCCCTCCCCAAGTCGCTGTACAGAACGAGCTTGCCTCGCGGCCCGCGTTCAGAGCCGTGCTAACGCCGGCCGTGTCTCCCTCTCCCCAAGGCTGTGCCTCGAAGCAGTCATTTGCTTTAAGGAGATGCTGGCCAGTTCCTGGAATTGCCTCCCCAAGCACTTGCTGCACAGCGTCAATCAGCGGTTCGGAAGCAACAACACCTCGGGCTCCTGAGCCCTCTGCTGCTGTCTCCGAGTGAGCCGCGCCTGGCTGAGCAGCGCTATGAAGATGTAATAATCTTACCGAGTGTGGCAAACGTTAAACTTGTATAGGTTAAATATCTGTATCCTTGTAGGTAGTTGCTTCTTGCCTTTCAGTTGCATGTGAATGGCCTAGAGAGAACCTATTTTTGTGTAAAGATGTTTGCAATAAATGTATTTAATGCAAGTGGAGATGGATCCCGTGCTTAAGCTAAAACTAGTGCTGGGTTTGTCCGCCCTGAAGTACTTGCGAGGGCCAGCCCCAGGCGAGAGGAGGGGTGTGCGCGTGTGGAAATACTTGTCAGGGAGTCCCTCGTCAACGACCCGCGGACTTCAGGGGGTGTGCAGGAAATACAGAGGCACGCCACGACTGTGGAAGAGGAGCGTGGCGTTAGTCTAGGCTGACGATTGCTGTGACGGGTGAGCAGTCCCGTTTTAGTCCACAGCGTTAGGAAACTGCTTAACATTTTGCCACAAATGCTTAAGGTCAGAGAAACGGGATCTGGAAATTGTACGTTGTGAGAGTTGATGAACTGTCGTAAATCTTCAGCTGTTAAAGCACCACTACTCTCTGCTCGTTTGTAGTTTGGTTTTTTTTGGAACTCGTTATGTTGTGGAACTTCAATTGTGAACCTTAGGTAGCAGATATTCTGCCCTGAGAAGCGTAACTGAAAGCGCTCGAGCCTGTTACGGCCGTGTCAGTAACCCGTGGAGCTCACCTACCATGGAGCAGCCGGAGCCACGAAGGACTTCGGCTTGGTGGGGGTACGCGGGGGGTGGCTGTGGGACAGGGCAGGGACGCGGCTCCGTCTGTCAGCAGCCCCAGCAGGGGACAAGGAACAGGCTCTGGGGATTGGGTGAAATCATGTTTAAGCTGTCCTCAAAAAAGAATAAAATATTAAAAACTTTGACTTCTAGAACAAAATAACTCCTGTATTGTCCTTCCTGCGCCGGTTGCTTGCGTAAGCTTTAGCTGTGGCTGGAGTAAGTGCTCAGGGCAGCGCAGACTGTCAGAGCTGAGCTGTGGTTTCACACCCTGGGCTGTGCCGATACGGCACGTGGGGTTTATCCTGACCCTCCAGCTCCAGCTCTTCTTCCCTGCCTGTTCCTCACCTCCACGGGAGCAGTAATTGGGCTGTGCTGGGGGAGCAGCTGCTCCGGAGGGTGAGAGCTGGGACCGCACCTCCCACCTCTTGGCAGCCAATGGCGTATTTGGGGAAAAATAAAATTCTGCCTTTTCTCAAATGAAGCATTTTGCACTGAAACTGTCCTGCTAGAAACTCCAGTCCCCTCCAGAGGAACGCGGCAGGTATCGGGGAGAAACAACATCAGTTTTGTGGCAGCACGTTCAGGCACGCCTTCGCCCAGCCGCGCGGGGAAGGAGCGCTCGGCTCCGGCACTCGAAGCGTTCGAGAACGAACAGCGTGAGAGCACATCACCGACCAAACGCCAGCCCTTTACTTGCACGTTTTTATGCTATTTGCATCGAGTGAGTTGTCAGAGTCCATCTAAACCACGACGCAGGAACTGGTCCTCGCCTGCCTGCTACCACGGAAGCTAAATTCAGTCACATGAACGGCAGTCCGCGTCGGTCGGTCCGTCTGTCCGTCCCACCTGCAGGTGCTGGATTCTGACTGCGCAGCGGCGGCAGTTTGGTGGTGAGAAACCCAAGTAGGGGATCACTTCTTTTTCCTGTTCAGGAGGTGAGGTGCAGACACTTTCACTTTACCAGGGATATTTCTTGACAAATCGGTATCCTACAAAACATCAGAACGAGAAGCTGAACGCAGCAGAAACATTCAGGAGCACCTTCCTCCCCCCCGCTAGGGCTTCCCAGCCTGCGGGCAGGAGCTGGCGTGCCCATTTCTGCCAGCTTTCCCCCCAAAGCAAGCAAGGCTGATGTCAGGCTTCTGCTCTCACACCATGTTTTATTAACGAAAGCCTTAATCATAGAATCATAGAATTGTTCTGGTTGGAAGAGACCTCCAAGATCATCGGGTCCAACCATTAACCCAGCACTGCCAAGCCCACCACTAAATCGTATCCCTTAGGGCCTCATCTAAACGGCTTTTCAATCCCCCCAGGGATGGGGACTCCACCACCTCCCTGGGCAGCCTGTGCCAGGGCCTGACAGCCCTTTCGGGGAAGAAATGGTTCCCAAGATCCAACCTAAACCTCCCCTGGCGCAACTTGAGGCCGTTTCCCCTTGTCCTGTCGCCTGTTCCTTGGGAGAAGAGACCGACCCCCCCTGGCTCCAACCTCCTTTCAGGGAGTTGCAGAGAGCGAGAAGGTCTCCCCTCAGCCTCCTTTTCTCCAGGCCAAACCCCCCAGGTCCCTCAGCCGCTCCTCACAGCACTTGTGCTCCAGCCCCTTCCCCAGCTCCGTTGCCCGTCTCTGGACACGCTCCAGCCCCTCAGTGTCTGCCTGGGAGTGAGGGGCCCAGAACTGAACATAGTACTCAAGGTTTTCTGTGCAGCTTCCACACATCAGCTCCCTTCGGATGGGCTGGCGGGGTCAGCCATTCCCTGGGCACTACCTCTTCACTTCAAGGTCATTAACCATTAATTGTGTTTTTCTAGCAGAGCGCCACAAAAACTCAACATTAAGTCTACTGCCCTTCGATGTTTCCCATCGGTGAGCTGTTAGAGGCCAGCATCAGCCGTCACAGAGCAGTCCGGGCTGCCTGACAGACGGGGATCACGGACGTGAAATGAGAAGTAAGCACCCGAGGACGGGCAGCGCGACAAGCGGCGCAGGAGGGGCAGGGGACTGCAGTGCAAATGGCTGCCGGAGCCACAGGAGAAGAGCGCAGCAAGGAACCGGCCCTCTGCCTGGTACGGGAGTGCTGCAGCCTGATGCCACCAATTTGAAAAGGAGATGGAAGAGAGGGCAAGAGAGCAGAACAAAAGTGCATGAGGCGGGCTAAGCCCTGCCCGAGCAGGAGGCCGCAGGTTTACCCGGCCCGGGGTAAGCACCTCGCCAGGGCAGAGGGGCTGGCGAAAGCCCGTGAGTGGCAGAGCAGGACGCAGCCGCCACCCCCAGCAAGTCCCTGCCCTTGCCCCACCCTGCCGCGGGAGGGGGAATTTCCCCTGCCCAAACCAGAGGACTTTTTGGAAGATGCTGCTTTTGTCAGATAGGTTATTTTAGATCAAAAGCAACACAACGCAGACACCTAAGGCCCGATGATACTGGTGAGGCTCCACTTCTAGTGATTCTTTCCAGGCTAAGCACTACATCTTCCCCAGCAGTACTGACACACACAACACTGCTAAAATAAAAAGCAATAGCACACTTGGTTTTGGCAGCATTTACCCCCAAAATGGCACTAGTGGACATTTTGCTGCTGCTGTTACATTTGTACAAGGGAAACTACGTAGAAAAACTAGTCACCTTTACACTGCGGAAGAGGTCTTTCTCTCTTGCACTAGCTTCTTTGGATTGCATAAAATTATGCAAGGCGATCTTTGCAGCTGTAAAAACACAGGAAAGATTTAAACAGTATGTAAAAACGTGCTGGCTCCAATAGGTAGAGCAATGGAAAGGATCCAAGTGCTTTAATACGGTACCTTTTCCCTTCTTTTGGGTGCCTGGAGTGAGCTTGACTTTATACCTTTCAAAAGAAAAGGTTTCTGTAAGCAGTCCGCGGGCTCCCCGCGGCCAGCGCAGGCTGCCACCAAACCCTTCCCACAGAAAGCGCTGCGACTTACTTGTAGCTCGTCATCGCCGTGTAGGGAGCACAGATGGGAACCGCGAAGAGCAGAATGTCCTCGGGGTGCGGCTGGCCAGTGAGGGAGTCCAGCAACGCCCCGCCGTCCTGGACGGGCAAAGGAGGTTCAGCGTGAGACGGGAGAGCGTCTCCCCAGCCCCGAACTACCCGTTTCCCTGGGGGCAGAGCCCGAAGGGTCTCCCCTTCCAGCTGAACTGCAAGAGCAGCCGCAATCCCCCAGCCACCGTGTGTCAGGTCTCCTGACGGGGTTACCGAAACGGACCAGATGTAGCTTTATCGCTCGCTTCGCTGGCATGGAATTACCAAGCCACGATTCGTTACTGACCATCTTTGACTACTAAAATCACATCACTGGAAACAGGATGGATTTAAATGACCCAAACAGGCCCCCCAAATGTAGTTACAACTTCACAGGGTCACCCAAAGCTTCCCCCTACAGACAACCGTTATGGTCCTTCATTAAAGAATTTAAAGAAATCAACTTATTTCCAGCCTTGGGCAACACCCACAGCCTGTAATTACAGAAAAATATGTAAACAAACTTCTAAACTAACGAGCAACTTGCATTGCCTCATATTGCGCCATCCTCCAGCCCAGAACCACCATCGCTGGGGGGTGCAAAGACCTCCCAGAGGCAAAGCACAATTTCGCCAGCCCCTAGTTTCTGTAGGGGATGTATGCGATAAGCAGCGTAGGAAGAAAAAAGAGGTTATGTTTTTTTAAAAATACGAGCAATCTGGGTTCAAACGGTCACGGGCAAGAGGGGGACTCCTCACAGCAGAGCTACACACAACCCAGCCCACTGAAAGCCTGTTCCACCGGCCCCGCTCCCAGGGAGCTGCGTGCTGCAGCGGGGCCCGCCAGCTTGGAGCGGGAATAAAGCCCTTTCCTCAGCACTTATCGGAGCTTCAAAGACAAGCGTTTACCTCAACTCCCGGCTGATCCTGGTCTTGCTCCTCCTGCACACACAAACAAAGGAGACATCAGAGCTGAAATGAGCACACGGCCACTTTTTTCTCCCCCAGCCCCCGGAGAAAATAAATTCTTTTATCAGCAGTACACAGAAAGCCGCATTCTCACTGCAAAGAGAATTTAACTTATTTTAAAGCACGGGTAAGAGCAGCACTTTTATGTGGGTGAGGGGAGGAGTACTTCTTTCAAAACTCTAATTTGCTTGGCACACGCCAAGCTGGGAGGAGAGAGATGGGCTGTGATTCAGAGATCCTGACTCTCAACAACAGATCTGGAGAGCGCTCAGTTACGTTTCAGCTGCACCGAGTGGGAGGCATTGACTTAACTGGCTCCTCGGCAGCCTGGCGAGGCTCGGTACTCCTCCGAGCCCTCGTTCTGGCCCTGCTGGCAACGCGGCGTGTGCAGAGATTGCTGCAGGGTTTTTTGCTGCTTCTTGAAACCAGTGGGCTGCCGGAGTCATGGCATTAGGCACAGTTTTCTCCACTGCGCCCCAGAACCAGGGAGAGCTGCTCAGCCTCCCTGGCAGAACAGAGCTACGCAGCGCCAGGAGAGCTACGGCAGAGGGTGAGAAGGGACAGACGGGTGGACAGGAGAGGAGAGGCAAGCGTGCTGCTCACCTTCTCATCCTGCTGCTCCTCCGGGGCTGGGTCCTGCAACTCGTGCAGCAGGACACCTGCTGGCAGCGTCTCCTTGCCCCCTCCAGCACCACGATGCACAGCCTTGAGCTTCTGCTGTTGCTTCTTTGCTGGCTCTTCTTTTGTCTTCCCCTTTTTTCCTTTTTTCCCTTTCTCCTCCTTGTTTGACCCTGCAGACTGTGGTTACACACAGAGGGGGTCAGAGCCAGCGACCCAAGAGATCGCGCCACAGCGGAAGGCAGAACTCCTCTCACTCACCCCCAGCAGCTTCATGATGAGCTCCCGGTCCTCCTCGTCCTGGTCCTTGTACTTCTCCTTCATCTTCTTCATTTTACTCTGCAGAAGAAAACACACCAGCAGCTTTAGAAACAATGACTTTAGCAGAGCTTTGCATCCACGGACAAACACCTAGAGGCTGACCCCCCAGGCACTTTCCTTCCCGGTCTCCTGAACCTCTTTCAGAGCAGTTCACCAGTAACTGTGGTTTCAGCGAGGAAAGCACGGCGTGCTCAATGCTAACAGACCAGCACCATCATCCTGAAACCACCAAGGGCACCACCAAGGGTCTAAAACTACCAGGCAGCCGCAGACGTCTACAGAAACCTGGTATTTCTGTCCACGCTTCACATGGCAATGGCTGAACCCATGGGGAAACCTGGTCCCCGCCTACCTTTTGGCCCCGCTTGATGGGCTGAGGGGCCGGCACACCCTTATTGGTGTTGGGAGCCGGGGGAGGCTGGGTCTCCATCTCTCTCTGCTGCTCTTCGGACAGGTCCAAGTTCTCAGAGTCGTTTTGCTGCTTCTTTTTCTTCATTTCTCTAAGGAAAACGATCACTTGATACACTGCCTCTCATTGCGACGAGAGGTTGCTGCTCTCCCGCCAGCGTTGCCACCCCGCTTCCCTGCCACGGGGCTCCGGAGGCACATACACTGGAAATATCCCCTCCTCAGTGAAACCTCTCAAGCCCACGAGTGCTCAAGAAACCGTTTGTTCACAACCAGCGCTCCCGAAGGACAGGAGCAGCCGCCAGCCCACAGGCAGGACCCACACTGGAAATGCGGGACGGACAATGGGCATGGACCAGCCCCGACTGGGAGGTGCAAGACGCCCTGCGCCCGGGTCCTGAAGGGGGAACGGGGAGGAGGCACTCACCTCACTGCAAACACAAAGAGGCTCTCACCTCCTCTCCTTGGCAGACAGATGCCTTCGCCCCTGGGACTTGCTGTCACTCTAAGAAGCGAAAGGCAGTTAGAGCACACCATGTCCAGCAGCAGTACACACTGCTCTGCCAGACATCGGAGCTGGGACCTTACCAAGTTGGGTTCTTCCTCTTTGGGGACGATCTTCTGCAGCGATCTGTGGAGATATCAAAATGGAGCTCATCAACAGATGTAGAGCAGCTCAACCATGGACGCATCACCACAGCCCAGACACTGGCTAACTTGGTTGCACCACTTTTGGCTTTCTAGTTCTTGAAAATCCCAGCTTTGGTGAATGGAAAAGGGCAGCAAAACCGGGATTCAGTTTACCAAACAAGTCTGCAGATCTCTGCCAGCTTGTCTCATGCACACACACAAACAAGCAACAAAGACAGCCTGGGTGCAGCACGCACTAAAGGAACCCCTGATGTTCAGCTTCCCGTGCCCACAGCCCCGCTCAGCTGTGGTATTCCCTGCAGAGCTGCCCGTTCCCACCCACTCAATCCCGTCTCCTTGCACTCTCTAAGGAGTGCCATTTCCAGGGACAGCAGGGAGATGAGCTCATCTCGCAGCCGCATGCAGAGCAGTAACTCGGCTTGGCAGAGCAGAAACAACTCGTGACTCAGTTTCTCAGGTCTGAACAGCTCTGAAAAGAAAACGGGGGCGGCCATCTCCTGAGGAGCAAAATCAGTGCGTGGTGGTCAAGGGATGCTTAGGCCAAAATAGGCAATAGCGGCGGTGAGAGAGCCAGCACCCCTGCGTGCACGTGTGCGTGTACTTCAGGAGGGGGTGCAAAGCAAGCAGCCCACAAAGAAGAGCCGTGCAGGGAAACGGCAGGGCGTGGTACGCAGCGCGGCAGTATTCCCGCAGTACAGGCTTGCTGCCCTGCACTCCGGCAGCCTGCAGAGCTGAGCATCGAAAGAAGCGATGGCAACTCATCACAGCCCCTGTCTGGGCGGCATTTTAACAGTATGGAGATCCTCACAAGTGCCCACATTGCTGATAAGTGCAGCTGCTTCTTCACTTACCTTTGAGACTGAAGATGCGACAGGTCGATTGTTGTATCTGGGTAATTTACCTCTTCCTCCTTCACTTCGCTCTTTGACTCCAGATGTTCCACTTCATCCTCAGATTCTCCATCACCCTCTTTGGAGTCACCCTCTGGTGCAGGAGGTGTGTTTACTCTGCCCTGGTCAAGGTCAGCAACGCCCTCAGCACGATTACTCTCAGACACGGCTTCCACATCCTCTGGTGCTTCCTGACACTCTGCTTTTTCCTCTTCGCTGCTGCTGTCTCCTCCTTCTGGGGCACACAGGTGAGGAAAACACAGTTCACATTAAAAACACCAAAGTGACCCGTAACACACTGCAGGGAACTAAACGCCAAACCCCGAACAGTCCCGTCCGTCAGCAGCGCGCACAGCACCCCAGTCACATCCGCTGTACCTAACAGCTCCACTTCTTCGGACACCAGTTCACCGGCACTGCTGGAAATGGTTTCCAGATCCTCATCCTGTACTTTGATCTTCCTTTCTTCTCGGTGTCTCCACACACAGCTTTCATCCACCTAACAACAGAGGCGCCTTTACGTTAGGCCAGTACCAGCTCCAGTGACGTGCGCTAGCCCACGCAGAGAACACCTGACTCAGCTTTATTCTTTCCCTTTGAACACTTTTTGCCATTCAAAAGGCAGGAAAACTAAACCAGCACATTTAAACCCAAGTCTGACAACCCAGAAAGTACAGCTAGTGAGGAGACACACAGAGCCGCACAACCAGCAGCCTCCCTAAACACGCGTATGCTTCAAACAGAGCTGGTATAACCATCTAGCAGAGGCAGTAACGTTCACAGTGCCTGTTTTAAATGAAGACAGTGTGAACTGGGGAAAAATGGAAATGAAAGCAGAGTCGTTTTCAGCGAGTAGCATTTTATGGGATTTGTCCCAGTGGGGAAAGAAGTAATTGGGAATATACTGATAAGCAAGAACCAGAAAATAAGCCTCCTACAGCTCAAACCTAATTACAAAAGCCAGCAGGAGCTGCACCGAGAAAGCAGTACCTTAAACAAGAAGCTAAAGCCCATCATCAGATATGAAGGTGGAAGAAAATTCTTCTTCCCTGAAAAACAAAGGCAGATTCTCATGAGGAGGTTTAACAGCTATGTTACATGATGTATTTTCAGAATTCATTTTTATTAGAGGCTTTAGGCTACCAAAAAATTACACCGGGGCTTGTTTTATCTCTTGGATGACAACGAAACAGGAGAAACGCAAAAGCAGTTTAGCTAACGATCTTCTGCCCAGGGCCTCAGCTAGAAATGCTGCCGCAGCCGCCTGATTTCAGCCTAAACCGCTCAGAACAGATTTTTCAGGAGAAGAGCGGGATGTGTCGGCTGCCAGGGTGATGGGGCAGCTCAGGTGGCTGCCGCTGCGGGACAGCACAGCATCTTCAGACAAAACTGCCTAACGTCAAAGCCACACTGTTCCTTTGTGTCTCACCTCGGATCATGAAGCTTCCAGTAGTGAGGTATTCTCCTGTAGGTGCAGTTTTAGAAACCTAAAAAAAAATCAGGATATACTATAAAGAGTATCTGTCATAGAAGGCCAGCACTGCGCAATAACAGCACTAACAAAAGCAACACTCGAGCAAGCCGCATTTTTAACTGATGGGAACAGTTTGCAGAAGGGCTCCGTTTCCAAGGGGTTCCTCCTGTCCTTTGTAGGGTATTTTCCTAAGAGATGTTTCAATTCAATCACACGCTACTGGCACTACGTGTTAGAAGTCCTGGGCGAGTAACTGGGTTATTCAGGAAATAAGAACACTAAAGGCGCTGCGACCTCCAGTTTAATGCAATCTCTCCACCCTTACACTTGAGTTGATAGGAATCGCAGCAAAGCTGCCGTTAATACACAAGCTGGAAGCCCAACTGAAAAAAAATTAAAACTTCATTTTCAATAAAAGTCCTTCCCCTGTGTTAGCAAGAAGCCAAGCCTGCAACATTGCCTCTGTCATGTGCACGTCCTATCGGAGGCCACCCCTCCACCCCTGCCCCTACGGGCGGCAGAGCCAGGGAGAACCCGCACGGAATGGCATCAGAGAACAAAAGTTTCACCCGCATCCATCAGCTCCCACACAGAGACACTTCGTCTGCAGTCGCACACCAGTTCCTTCAGATGTTCTGTCTGCAAAGCTCATGCCCGAGTGTCCTCACCTGGTTGTGGGAGACCCACCAAGCACTGGTGACAACCCGGGCATCCCAGGCAGCACTGTAACACAAGGCCATCGTGCCTGCCTCCATCAGGGTTCGTGGAGGGATCGGTTCACCTACAAAGGAACACCCAACGCCTCAGTGAATGCCATCCATGCACAACAGGTGAAATTCTCCAACTTCCACACATGCTCTAATCCAGCGTGTGAGCTTTCCAGGGGCCCTGGGCAGAGACAACATGGCCTGGCTAAGCTTGAAGGCAGTACGGACAGAGCAGAAGCAGCGTCAGCAGCTGCTCTTCACAGCTCCCCAACAGAGGCGGAAGCCAGCTGTGCTACTGCGCCTTCCTCGGCTCAGCTCCACAAGGGAGCAGTAAATGTGCTCCTCACAACACAAGACCACCTTCCACCACCTCCCAGGAACGGGGCACAGGCAGGGTTTGCACAGCTGGTCTCCCGTGAGATCCACCCCACCGTATTAACACTTCTCTGCTGAGATCGGCACCCTCCGCCACCACCCAAACTGCTTATAGAACCATAGAATCGTTTAGGTTGGAAAAGACCTCGAAGACCATCGAGTCCAACCGTTACCCCAGCACTGCCAAGGCCACCACTAACCCATGTCCCCAAGCGCCACATCTACACGGCTTTTCAATCCCCCCAGGGATGGGGACTCCACCACTGCCCTGGGCAGCCTGTGCCAGGGCCTGACAGCCCTTTCGGGGAAGAAATGGTTCCCAATAGCCAACCTAAACCTCCCCTGGTGCAACTTGAGGCCATTTCCCCTTGTCCTGTCGCCTGTTCCTTGGGAGAAGAGACCGACCCCCCCTGGCTCCAACCTCCTTTCAGGGAGTTGCAGAGAGCGAGAAGGTCTCCCCTCAGCCTCCTTTTCTCCAGGCCAAACCCCCCCAGGTCCCTCAGCCGCTCCTCACAGCACTTGTGCTCCAGCCCCTTCCCCAGCTCCGTTGCCCATCTCTGGACACGCTCCAGCACCTCAAAACCACTAATCAAAGTCCCAGCAGGACTCCGGTCCCTGCAGCCAGCAGCAAGCACTTGCACCACTGCCTCTGCCAGTGACTAACGTTTGTCTCTGTGAGCACATCTCCATTGCTCCTTCCCACCAGGAGCCCAACTGAGCGATTGCAAGCCGCCAGTCACGGCTGGGAAGCGACAGCAGTCAGTGACAACCTGGTCTTGGAAGGACGGATGCCACTCGCATCCTAAGGGAAACATCTGCTGGAGCTGGGTACCACTACAAGGGGGAAGGCAGCTCGCCGGGCTGGGCTCAGACATGCAACGCAGAGACTGCCAGTTCAGTGCCCCCGGGCTTCTACGAGTCCTGGCATCAGCCCCACACAAGGTACCTGATGGGTTCTTGACCACACAGCTCGTGGCTCCATGGAGATCAGCATGCACATATATGTCCCCTGGAAAAGAAGCGACTCGAATCAGCCACACACGTGGTAACTACACAGATCACTCGATCCAAGGTGAAGGTTTCTAACGTTAGCTGGAAGCAGCTATTTTGGGTGCAAGGAGCAGGATGGGAAGAGGATACAGAAGCTTTTTAGTCCACCTCAGTTGCTCCAGGGAGAATCAGCTCCTGTGCTCCTGACGGGAGTCTGTCCAACCTACTCTTATCCCACAGCATACCTCCCCGTGCTCCACGGACAACACACACACAGGCTCTAGGACTCACCGTCACCAAAATCCCCTTTTACCTAAGACCCGACTTAAGAACAAACCAGACAGACCTTCCCACGTCACTCTTTTACATTTACAAAACTGGGAAATAAGAGAGAAACTGATACACTCCATCAGACTCTCACCTGGTTTAAGATACCGCTTTACAATCAGCTCATTCTGCTGTTGATCTCTTCCAGCAATAATAAGGTAATTCTCAGAACTGATGAACCACAGGAACTTCTCAAACCTGCCAAATTACATCAATCCGTTGTGTGAAAAACACCTGGAACTAACAGAACATTACACAGGCATTTTTTATACCAAACTCCAAGAATATCCATCTCAGCTTCTACTCCTTACAAAAGACACTGCAAATAGTTACACATCCGTCCATATGCCTGGGGCACGAAAACAAGGCACGGTACAAATATAACATCACTGCCAACGATATTTTGAGATG
Source organism: Phoenicopterus ruber ruber (assembly GCA_009819775.1). Taxonomy (NCBI): domain Eukaryota; kingdom Metazoa; phylum Chordata; class Aves; order Phoenicopteriformes; family Phoenicopteridae; genus Phoenicopterus; species Phoenicopterus ruber. The sequence continues at coordinate 3,145,733 of CM020219.1, forward strand.
AAATGACAAGTACCATCACCGCCAAGTCCGGCTGCCTCCTATTTATTTTTATTTTAATAATTCAGTTATTAGACTATAAAAAGCTTTGGGTTTTTTGGGGTTTGTTCTTGTTTTTTTTTTTTTTTAAATCTACTGTTAGTATTTCACAGAGCTGCCAAAAAGTAACAGTGAAGCTCCCTATTTTTACTAAGCCCATATTCCTAGCTGTGTTAAAAGCAAAAAACTACAAGTCCATGTCCACCAAAAGGAACTTTCCCAGGCAAAGGCACTAACAGGATCAGGCCAGCACCTTCAAGGAGCAATTGTAAGAAGACCCAATACAAAGTGTGGTGCTTAGAAATCATAATTAGCTCCACTTCCAGGCTAGCGAAAACTCAGCCTGACACAGTCGTTCTAAATTTGCGCACATTCACAATACGATATTCACAATATTAGATAACGACAATGAAACTGTACTTGCCAATAGACCTTTCTTGCTTTCTGAATGGTGGTAACTGTCTGAACTTCCCTCAGCGTCTGCTTCGTCTTCTTCTCAGCCGATTTAAATGCCTATTTAGACAGAAAGCATGATCGTAATCCACCAGCACAGGAATCGCACAACTGACCAGCAGGAAAGTGCGTAGGAAACGTCTCTGAACTGCTTCAGAGTGGAGGCTCCACATGCTGCTGTTCACAGGCCTGCATCCCCTCAGGCACACGTACGATGGCTGTCCTCAAATCTTCATAAATCTCCTGCCTTACGCGTTCACAATGCAACTGGTGGAAACCAGATGATGCAGCAGGGACCCGCAACCCTCTGTTCGGTCAGCTTAAAAGCTCAAGAACGAAACAACCCTGGGTGGCTGTTTTTACCTTTCATGTCTCATTAGGACTATCTAGACCAAGTTAGGATTTTCCACTGATCAGTGACAGGGACTTTGCTTTTAAATATCTTCTGAAAACAAAGAAAAAATACCTTTTCTGCAGCTTCTACCGTCTTCTGAGTTTTCTTAGCAGCATGTCTTTTGTGATCATAGTACCTGCAAAACACAAGTTTATTCATACCTGAAATCCCAGCAGATTCACCCATTTTTAGAATGTACTTATCACCGTCCTCTACATTTGCCATTAGCATTCAGTTTTGAGGAGATTTTTTTTTAGCCCACATCTTCGGCTTAGTCTCCACCTGAGAAAAGCAGCCAGATGAAGTAAGTCCCCTCCCCAGACAGACAGAGCACCGTGTTTGGGTTAATGTGTGGCAAAAGTAGCCATTTTGCTCCATGTGTCACTGTGCAGAATTGTACTCAAAATTAAATTAAGGTGATAGCTAGAGCCTCGCTGCTACGCAACAGTGAGATACTGGGTTTGGACCAAGAAAATGCATGTCCTAGAGCTCAGGGCAAGCTACCCATTTCGATTTCTAACTTTTATTTTTAACAAGATATACGCAGAGCCCTTCCTAAGATGTCATCACTAACTGCAAGCCTACAGAAACTTCTACTCCCAAAGCACACATTTACTGTAAACCTTACTTTTTGGCATTGGCATATGCAGACAAACTGAGATCAACATCAACTAATGATGGCTTGTTTTTCTGAGGTTTCTTCAACTGTTTGTTTTTATTCTTTTTCTTTTTTCCCTTTGGTTCTTCCGTTTCTTCTTTCTCTAAATCAGCATCCTCCTCCTCCTCTTCCTCTTCAGATAACACATATGGATTCCTAAAAACACATGACATCATACGATTAAAATAAGAGAACTGGTTATTTATTACCGTTAGTGCAATGCACTCTTACTTCTATTCTCCCATGAAGACTGGAAATGGCCTAAGGAACCCTTAAACCATTTTCACTGTGCAGCCGCAGGAAGGCCCCAGGATGCCTTACATGCAAGCCCGTTTATGCCTTGGAGTCAGCCAAAGTTTGGGGGAAAAAAGAAAACAAAAGCAGAAGATAAAGAGCCCAAATTTTCCAATCTAAGGAAGTGACATTTTCCAAGGCAATTTCTTCTGTCATAAGACACACACCCATGCTATCAACCTAGAGAAAAATCCAGACTTAAAATGAAGAACAGTTCCGAAGATCTACTTTCATAAAGTAAAAGAAACACACGACATTCTATGCGTGATCACCGCAGGAAAAGAGAACAGTTACATCATCGTATTGACTCACTGAACAGGACAGCAACACGCTGGTTTGAAACCTCAAAAAATATCTGCTCCACTGTTCTCAAAGAGGTAACGCTGAGCACACACTAGCTGGGGATTTGTATTTGCTTCTTGCCAGGACATTAAATCCAGCTGTACTAAGTCTGGGTAGCAAAGGGTGGTGGAGCAGCATAAAATAACATTCTTCATAAAGGAAAATATATCTCCATAGTCCTCTGTGCTAAGGATGCATGATTCAATACTTAGTGGACTGACTGAGTGGTTTGATCAACAAAGTGATCACTACTCACTGCTAAAACAGACGGAGAAGAGAGATTGATGACAGTTGCCAAGACAGAACTCACTCCTGAAAACAAGTTTATTCTATATACTAACATTTCTGAAAATGAGGTAACTAACAACTCATAAATTAACTTTGCCACATTACAGCTTTCATACCAAAAGTTCTAGCTATCAAAAAGAAATTCTCACTTTTTTATCTCTAGCATCCCGATACAGTGCCAGATAAGGTTTTTAAAGACACTGAAATACTGCCTCACTGTCAGTTCTCTCATCAGGACTTCTACAAGAACCAGCATCCAAACTTGCAGCTCCCGACAGCTGCAGTCTTGAACCACCAGCCTTTCACTGGACTGCCCTTAGCGGTCAGCAGCATCGAAAGGGCCAATCTCATGTGAATTTTAGATCAAAGAAGAGTAAATCAGAGAGAGTTAACTGCTGACCGACAGACTGGAGCTTTGGACCTATACTGCTTTAGGACACCTTCCAGTGGTGTAAATATAGTCAGACAGACTCTACAAATACTAAAACAAAAGCTGTTACAGTAACCAAATGTCCTGGTTTCGGCTGGGATGGCACTGTTTTTCTTCTCAGTAGCTACTGTGTTTTGGATTTAGCATTCAGTTGCCGGCTGGGGTTAAACCATGACACCAAATTACTACTATTTTTGAAAGCAAAAAAGAAGGCATCCCTCTTTGCTCACAGAACCATGTTCTCTTCATGCTGCTGTAAGAAAAACTGAACAATTTAGATACCAATGCACAAGCTAAAAAGATACGTGTCTCCTATGCAGCTCACACAGTCAGTCCTACTTGCATTTGGTACAGGTGATCTGCAACGTACTTACTTCAGCAGCATTGTGATGTGATTTGTCTGAAGCTTTAATTCTTTGATTGCACTTGCAACGGGGTCTCCCTGCGCTTGAGCTTCTTTAACAATCGCTCTGATCTCTGTCCAGTCTATCTGGTTGGCTAACGCACTGCGGACCACCTGGATGGCTTGGTCAACGATCTCCAAGTTCATTTCTATAAGTTCTCCTTTTATCTTATCAGCTTCCTTAAGGAAAGAAAAAAGTTTATACCCATCGAAGCTGAACACACACTCAGCAATAGTTTAAAAAAAAAAAAAAAAGTAGTCATTAATATTGAGATGAAATCCAAAAGTGGCATTGAAAGACATAGGACAACTTGACTCCTGCAAGCAGAGCAGCACAAGCTAATTTTGGCAAGAGAGGTACAAAGCACTCACAAGGGAGCAGAGCCCCGCTGGGCAGGCCTAGGCTCCCTGAGGGGCTACAGGGAGCTCAGTGACAACGGAAGGCTTCGCTCTGGGACCTAACGCTGACCGTAGCAATGCAGACCAGCAGGTACAACCCTTCGAGAAACATTACATACCTTCTTAGTTTAAAAAAAAAAAATCTCAGTCTTACCTGAGCTTGCTGAAGAGCTTCTAGTCTGTTCTCATGATCCTTACGGACATTTTCAAGTTTCTTCAATGCTTGTTTTTCCTTTCAAAAATAAGAAAGATGGAAATATATATACACAAATGGCATCTTATCACCTAATCACTGCAAGATGTTCACTAGAGCATTCCAGCACAGGAAAATACAGCAGTGTAAGAGATGCAGAGTCTCCAAAATATTGTCGTTACTGCTATTACTTGTATTCCAGGCAGAACCAACTGCTACATTATACATCTTGAAATCCACTCCCCGACCACCACTGACTCAGCATTTCCATAGGAAAAATAAGGAATGACACCTCCCTCACCCCAGGCTACAAGACCCAAAGGAAGCATTTGAAGCTCAGAAAGCCACCTCCCTCAGCCACCTCACTCTTGGATGAGAGCATACCTGCTGCAATGCTTTCAGATCAATTTTCTGTCCCTCTAGCTTGGAGTAGAACTCATCTGCCGCCTGTAAGAGAAAATCAGTTTTAAGAATCTCCAAGTTGCACTAACTTATACCAGCAGCAAGCAGGCAGAGGAGGTTCCGCACAAGACAGGTGGCTGCAAAGCACTAAAAGAGGAGACAGATGCTAAAACAGGGTTCAGTAACTTCCTCCATTTTACCTTCGCGTGAGATGAGTTCAGCAAGACGCTCAAGGATATGTCTCACTGCAAACCAGGGGCTATCCACGAGTAAATAAGTGGCCAAACTCTGGCCCACGTTTTTTTGCTACGAAATGATGAAAAGGAAGCTGCTGTTTGACACAGTGAGCTCTTCAGATTAAATGATTGCAATGATAGACCTGTCTGCCCTGAATTCCTGCTGCTTCAATAGGTCAGTTAAAAAAAAAAAAGCCAAACTACAAAAAACCTAGAAAGTATGCCTAAGAACTGCTCCTGGTGTTCCAGTTGCCAGACACTGTGCTTAAAACAAAAGAGTAGGAAGGTTTTAGGCTGCTTAGATCATCACTGCTGTGAAGATGACAGAAATTCAGCCAAGAAGCAGGGCAGGAAAGTGAAATGGGAATTCTGGAGATCAAGGTCAGGAACAACATGCAGTTAATGATTTCAGATGTTAATGAGTCAAGGACCAGGAAGGTCAACACTCAAGGAAATACTAAATCAAGTGTCTGAAGCTTTCAAAGTAGTAACCGCAAAAGTATAAATGTGATGACGGTGACGACTGTTTGCCTCCAGCGGTAACTCAGAGTCTGAACTCTCCACTAACAAAATATTTGACCAGGACCAGTAACAGCCACCTTCCTTACAGGTTCAATACACACCTCCACTCAGCACCACACACTGTATTTCAGCTACAGGACCGAACTGAGTTAATAAAGACAACACTGCTCAGCAGTAGCCTGAAGGCCCTGGTTTAGTTGGCTTTTTCTGCGTAAAACATTTATCCATAAAATTAATCATCTCTTCCAAGGTCTATGTTTTCATTAACAACTTTTTTTTTAGCATCAGTCAATTAAAGCACTTAAGTACAGTATCAGCAAAAGCACTGTACCTTATTGAATGAGTCAAATTCCAAGTACGGACATTTTGAATGTTGAGAAAACAAGAAAGGATGAAATTCCTCATATCTGTAAAATACACATTTGATATTATCACCTGAAAACTAATTTATGTTATGCAGACTAGTAGAAAAAGAAATAAATACTTCAAATATTTACGTGTAGATATCTTCTGCTGGTTTATCTGGTTCCAGACTTGGCTTTTTCTCCCTTTTCTGGATAATATAACCCTAAAAGAATACATAAATATGTCATCAGCATTTGTCTTTGAAAAGGATCCCCCTTATCTTGGCAAGGCAGCAACTCTGAGGTGCTAACCTACTGATCAGCATGAGACAGTAAATCATTCTAGCAGGGAGACCTTGTGGCAGAAGCAATGTGATTGACTGAGTAAAGCCCTGACTGCGTGCTCGTCTTGACTCCAACTTCTTCCAGAAAAAAAAGGTGAACTTCTCTTAAAAACCTCAGGACTATCCTACAGATTATCACACAAATGCACGGTTTACATGCAGAACAGCGTCACCTGCTATTAAAGCACAAGTGCAATTCTCATAGGACCTCCATAATCTGCTTGTAAATTATTTAATTGGTGCACATTCAGTGCAAGGAAGCAATTTTTATTCCCCTTCACTACCTGGAGCCCAAACTGACAGAATAAAATCTGTAGCTGATAACACCAGGAACAAGCATGCGCTAAACAACACCCGCCTACTGGTTTAATTCTGCAATTCCTGCATACCTGATAACCAAGTTGCCCAACCGAGACCCACCTTTCCACTGAACTTGTCAGTTAGTGTCATATATTCTTCTGCTTTCTCTAAAGCAGCAAGCACTTTTTCAATATTTTCTAAAGAGAGAAGGGGGAGGAGAGGAATATTTTAAAACACCTAGAACAGAAAGATAGTTTTATATAAACATAGCACAACAGCAACTCAACAAAAGGCCCAGGCAACTGCTCTTCCGATTAAGTGCCTGAAGCAACCTGTCCAACCTAACCATGTGAAGTAGGATTCTAGCACATCTCAAAAATAAAATAGCAGAGATCCTTTACCCCTGGTGCTTCACTATAGCACTTACTGTTCATTTTAAACAGGAGTCTCAGTACGCATTTTACATTTGGGGAATTTTTAATAAAAGAAATCTATATAGGTACGTCTAAGACATAATTATTCAAGTTTCAGGAAAAAAAAGACCACACAAATGTTAGCACTTTATAAAAATAAAACTGCAGAGGCAAAGCATAAATGAGTAGCTGTGAGAAGTTATTTGTTTGTTACAGAGTTGATTTATTACAGCACCATAACGCAGTAGGAAGTAAAAAATCCTTTTGATTTATGGCAAATATAAAGCACACAAGAAAAATAGGACTACAGAAAAAATTATTCTGACTTTACTACCCAAATCCGCAATTTCCCAATAAATGTAAAGCTGCTACTTTATCAAATCCCTACTGTTTGCTATAGATAAAGGAAGACTTTGACACTAACTCTTTTGTACAGGATTCTTGTAAAACATCCCTTCACATAGCCAGAGTTCACCTGATGTGTAAGGTGGTATCTCATTACAAAACCACTTAGACTATAGGAGGAGTCTGATGTTTTATCTCCAATATATGCACAATTCAAGAGTTTTAATGTGAACGAGGTTGCTCCCCAACCTAAAAACACTGAAACATATAACCATATGGTCAGAACTACAGGTTTAAGGATTGCTCATCTCTTTGGAAAAAAAATACTGCATAGACATAAAAATTACCATATATGTAGTACAGCCTTTAAAATATTATTTCCTACATACCTTTACTTTCTATATGCTCATCTATCTTGACATAACCAGAAAACCCAGCTTCTATAAGGCAATGCTCAATGAGAGTGGCTCCATAAGCTGTTAAAAAAATAATGAAGAACCATCTATAGAAAACATTCACAACGAAATTTGTATTCACACTGAGATTATGAAAAGTGTTTCAACAAGCTAGGGCCGTGAAACTCCAGTCAGTCCTTAGAGAGACTGGGAGAGCGAGGGAGTTGTGGTCCCGAATTCAGGAGGCAGAGCCCAGGGAGAGCAGATGATCAGGACTCCTGTGCTGGCCCTCTCAGAAATGCTCGCTGGCTGGGCAGAGCAGCTGCGTCTCAGCTCACGGCTGATGAGTTCTTACAAATTTAGGGATGCTTAGGTTCACCTGGAACTGGTCTAGGACAGAGTGAGGATATACAGGAAGGATGGGCTTCATGTTGGCCAAAATGGAATTAAACCCTTACATTTAAAAGGGGGTAGGAAAGATTCTGAACTGAAGAGTGTAGGAAACCCAACAAGGGTGGCAAACTGCCTGGCTTGGGATAAGGTATTACAAAGGGTGAAGCCACACAAACTCTGTAGCTTCAAATAAAGAAGTAGGAAAAATCTGGCAAAGCCAAATGTGAAACGACAGAAACGGATGCAGCCCCTTTTGAACAGGGTGCAGAGAAGGAGCAAATGAAAATAGATATAGAAGCTCCTACAAAGACGCTTAAAGACTAAGAAACAAGACGGGGCCATGGAAAACCAAGTTTAACTAAGAACACTGAGAACAAGCAAAGCAGAAACATGGAGGAAGGAAGACGACCAGTAGGACAGTGCAGCATCAAGCTTTGAATGACGTAGGTGACCTTAGAGTAGGCGAACAGGATCTTCAAGAGTCCAAACAAATTAACAAGATAACCACGTGAAAAAAAACGGCACAACCCCATGGGAATGAAAACCCAGGCCTGTATCTGGGACATGCTGTATTAACTGCCTGAGCAGGGCTGCTGGTCACCCTGATGTGCAGAGGGACAGCCAAGAGATTGTGAAAGCAGGACACACAACAGCTAAATCAGGTTTCAATTCTCCCAGCCTGGCTGGATAGCTGTCATGTCACAGTACAAGGCTGACACTAAAATTTACCCGGATCCATGCTAGCACAACAAAAGCCCAAGAAATCTCCTACAGGCATTCTCAGCTCAAAAGGGAACACTACATAAAGCAAGGAAGCTTCTCAGAAGGAAAGAAATTAAGACAATCAATAAAAGGCAATGTCTGCAAACAGCCTGCAGGCTATTTAAAGATGCTATTCTGGAGGTTCAGAACAAATGCGTATCACTTATTAAGCAGCATTTCAGAAAAATCCAAGGAAGGCTGGCATGACTAAACATCGGGTTAAGAGAAACTGTTAAAAGCAAAAAGTTATCTGAAGTTGTGTCCCTTGTGGAAAATGGGAGACCAAACTCTGGCAGGCGAATGTAAAACACAGCAACACTGGTCAAAATTAATCTTGAGAAAATGTGAAAAAAAAAAGTCAAGATTAATAATAAAGCCTTTCCCAGACATATCATAAGCAGGAAGCCTGCTATAATCAGTAGGTTCAAGATCAAGGTGCGAAAGGAACACTCAGATATGACAAGAGCAGGAAAATTAAATTAATGTCTCGAGCTTCATTCAGAGTGTAGGGGCACAGGGAGGCTCTGGCTGGAACGTTTCCCTGCAGGCAGTATGTCAGAAAATCTGCTTCAAATCCAGTTGTCAGAAGAGGTGATGGATCCAACAGACAAAATAAGCAGCAGCAAATCTTCAGGATCACGCGGTACTCAGCCAGGCATTTAAAAGAACTCAAGGATGGAGATGCCAAACTGTCAACTAGCTTGCAATGTCTCTCTTGCTTTAGCAGCAGAGGCACAAGGAGGCTAACGCACTGGCAATTTTTAAAAAGATCTAGAAAACTATGAACACTTTTTAGCCTAAAGACTAAAACTAGCAGAGAGCTTTGCACTAGATACAGAAGAACCAGCACGGTTTTTCATTTTGCATCTTAACTCTACAAGACAGTTAAAAAGCACAAAGACAAGGGAGGTCAAATAGGTAAGGTCTACTTGGATTTCCAGAAAGCATTTAGCAAAGCTCACCCCAAAGTTCCCAGAAAAAACAAGCTGCCAGCGGATAACAGGGGAGCCCCTGCCTGGATTAGAATGTGGCTGAAAGATGGGAAACAGGGAGGAGGTATAAACGGTCAGCTTGCACCCTGGAGGGAGGGGAGGGAAGCTGAGCTCTGCGGGGACCTACTCTAGGGCCTGCACTGATCAACATGCACCTAACTGACCCGAGAAGGGGGAACAAAGGGCAAGGGGCAGAGCCTACCGATGAAACACAACTCATCTAAGCAACAAGGCTGTGAAGAACTGGAGACCGAGCAATAGTGAGTGATTAGACAAAGAACTGACACATAAACTCACTGTAAAACAATAGAAAATGATGTACATGAGGAAGGACTATCCTAGTTATGCATACACCCAACTGATCATTTCTGTTTGGGAACAAGACCTAACAACAGATGGTCCTGTGGAAACATAAGCTCAAGTGTCAGTGAACACAAAAGAGTCAAGCCGTGTGTTGGGAATTATTAGGAAAGGAATAGTGAACAGAACAAGGGAAATCATGCCACAGCATAAATCCACGGTGCACTTCCACTGTGAATGTTACGTACGCTTTTACTTACCCCGTTTCAAAACAGGCAGAGCTAGAAAAGGCACAGAGAAGGGCAACAAGGATTGTCACAGGCTTGGAACAGATTCTGTACAAGGAAAGACTACGTAGGCTATGCAGTAGGCTGGTCAGCCTAGAAATGACTAAGACTTATAAAATGAGTGGTGTGGAGCTGGTAAATAGGCAGCAACTGTTCACCTTCTCTTCAAATCCAATACTACGGCACCAAGTAAAACTGGTGAGATGAGTTTCAAAGCAAAAAAAAAGGAGGTGACTTTTCCTGTGACACAAAACCACCGTGGATGCCAGAAGTTCATACAGGTTCAAAAAGAGATTTGGTAAATACATGGAAGGAAAATCCAACCCAAGCTGTTGAATACAAAGATGTCTGCTGGTCAGTCATGGGAAGTCTCTGGAACGTAAAACCGCTGGGATTGAGACTCTTCTGGGAAAGTATCAGTGTGCCTGTCAGGGCTGCAGGCTAAGGACAGGGGTGGTGGCCAGGCGCTGGCCCGAGGTTAAGGTATCTGAATCCTGTGAGGAACTACAGGACACAACGTGAGAAACCGCTGGACACAACAGTTACCAGCGTGATAAGTGGCAAAAATTAGAGAAGCGGCAGGAGGGACGGCCAGGTTCCACAGGCGGTTAAGGAGGAGTGGGGTGAGGAACAGCCAAACTCACACGGTAACTGAAGGGAAGAATTGTGGACCTTTTAGAGAGTGGAGCCTTGCCAGGCCAGCTGTGCCTGCGCAATCAGATCAGTAGCGCTATATAAGGCCAAGGTTACCTAGATAACAGGTTCAGAAACACCAAATTTGAGTATGGATATAGCAAAACTGGGACCAATGAGGGAACATAATTAACAGTGGGTTGTTTATTTAGGAGGAAACTGGGGTGGAGAAAGAGAGGGACAAGGAAAAAGAGAATTAAGAAGTGGGGAAAGTAATACTTAGGTCTGCAAATCATGTGATTTGAGCTGTTCAGGGGTACCTGCCAGGCAATCCTGTGCTTGATCAACACTGCCAAATCAGGAGGATAAACCAGACTTGTTCTCACCATGTCACACAAGTCAAATCTGCTTCTGTGGTCAGGAAAACCGGGTGCTTCGCCCAGCCACCACAGAACACCCAGATGGACATATCAAGCATCCTGGATTTACCACATCGGTAGTCCTTCCAGGGACCAGTGGCACTAGGATCCTCCAACCACTTCCTAACAACATCCTTGCCCTGACTTTCCACTGACATCTCCTATTTGGTACCACTGAAGACAAGATGCTGGGCAAAATGCATCGAGTCAGGGCTCTAACAGAGCTACTCTCAGGTCCTCGTCACTGCAGGATCACGGCAAGGCTCATCTCTTTGTCCAGTTGGCTTGGAATCAAAAAAACCTACTCTGTTTTCAAAGGCTTAGGTTTTTTGTTGTTTTTCAAACATACATAAAAGCAGACTGTCGTGAACAACATAAAAAAGAAAGACTGCTTGAAGTTGTTCAAATTTTCAGCATCATCTAAACATAACGCATACTGACCCCATTTCATTTTCTAATAAAACACAACTACTTACGAAGATGCGGGTTAAGAACTCTCTTCAGTTGTTCCCCTTTGGGTGCATTTGATATTATTTCAGTTAATCTGTGAAAGATAATGGAGAGTTGTAATTCCAAAGAACAACGGGGTTTAAGACTACATTGTATTGCTTAGAAGCTACAAAACATTTTCAGTTTTAAAAAAAGAAGTGCAAAATGGCCTGTAATATGTGAAAAGACTACCCAAAGACATGCTGCCTTTCACAGTTCCAAGTAATTTGGGTTTATTCCAATACATACACCATCTAAAAGCAATTACCTTTCCAAGGTTGGCAGAGGTGCAGCCGCTTTTGCACTGTCGACCGGGTATCGTTCCCGAACCGCAAATCTGACCTCATCGGCTTCATCCGTGCGAAACCTCAGAATGTTTAAAATGATGTATTCGTGGTCTGTCAGGACAACGTTACCCTGGAAGCACACCACAGGGGACCATCAGCAAAGGCCATACTCACGTGCTTGCTTACAGAGGAGACGCTTGGAGCTTTGCACTCACCCTGTCGTACAGCTCAACGATCAGGTGATAAGCAGCTTCATCGCTTCCAAACTGGAAGTCCACAATTCTGTCTATACCCAGCTGTTTTACACTGACAAGTCTTCTGGTCTTTAAATGCTTACGGCACTGTCAATAATGGAGAAAATGTCCGTGAGATGATGCAAACAGACCTGCTTGTGACATTTTATACTGAAATACATTCCTAGCTATAGATCCCTCCTGTGACACTGACCACTTCTTACTTAATACAAATACCGTAAGGTAAAAAATGCTGATCTTGGTAACACAGAGACAAGGCAGCTCTTAGCAAAATAATACCTTGGTATTTATAGGTAATATAATTGTTCCAGATTCTTAATGTTAAGCTATTTTTGCCATTAAAAACTGCTGCCTGTTTGGCTCAACAAGTGAGCAGCTAGTTAAAATTCAAAGGGTTTATTTTACAAAGAGAACTGGGATTATCCCTGCTTCCATATAAAACATGAAAGCCACCCTGGAGAATCTTTGCCAAGTCATTTCAGTGAGGCCGCATCCAGAGGCGGTGGGCTAAGCAGACCCGTGTGAGCCAGCACTCAGGCTGCATCCCTGCAGATCTACCTGCAGGAACACAGCCTAGCAGCTTGCAGCAAGATCCGAACCCCCGAAGCCCAGCAGACTGAACAGTAGGACTCTATTAACATAGGGTGCTGCATCCAGGGCCTAAAAATTTGGACGATCCAACTGGAATGACAAGGACTTTGCTGGAGTAAAATTCCAAAAGGTCTGGGTGTCCCAGAAAATGTCCAGCAGATTAATATTAGCCTTCATAAATTTAAATTTTCATTGTTTCAGGCACTGAACATCAACGACGTGACCCCAGGTCCACATTTGCTCTTCCCTTATCTTCAGTCACCTGCTTGATCAGGATCCACTAGGCAAATCCTTCCACTATTTTCTTCTCTCTCCAAGGACAGAACGTTGCTTTCTGATATCCAGCCATCTTATTAAAAAGAAATGGTAGGTCAGTTTACCTTCATTGCAAAGCCAGATGGCATCATGTTTTTTGGCCACTCGAACTCCGTCGTGTGAATGCGGATACCAGATTCAAGCAGCAGCGTGGCCTTGCAGTCTGGTCTGTTAACAAAATAAAGACTCACCACTTGGCACGTGAGCAGCCACCCCTTACCACAGGCCAGTTTGCACTGGAATGAGACCAAAGCACCACAAAACAGTGGCACACTGTCTACAGAAAACACTGTTGCCAAAACTAGTAAAGCCCAAAGTGCCGCAGCCAGGCTGACGGCGAAAGGACATCCACATTTTAAGTTTATGGATAATGTGGCCAAGCGAAATGCTTGGCAAGCCATGGAGTTAAGAATTCTCCAACACAACTGGAGGCAAGCAGATGAGCAAGGGTCCATCTCAGACACCGCTGGAGTGGACAGGTTAGTGACACGACAGGAGCCCAGCCTCCCATTTGGCCTGGGCACCAGTATCACTTACTGTTGCTCTTCCTTCCCCCAACTCCTCTCTTCCCTCCCCCAAAAAAGAAACAATGACAACTGTGTGTTTTCACACCAACACCTTTGGCCTTTTGTATATTTTCTGCAGTATTTCACACTTCATATGCTATCTCCCAAGAACTTCCTGGGTAAAAATTATTGCATTTTATCAAAGAACAATAGAATTTCACTGAAAACTAGTCAGAAAAGCCACACACCCATCAACAGAAATTACATACATACAAAAAAATCTAGTTCTCATATGTACAGTAACAGCATAAAGAAATTTAAAGAAGTTCTTACTTTTGAAGGCGAATAAGATATGTCTTATTATCCACATCATAAACATTGTTTACTCTCATTCCCAATAAGCTGTCAAAAAGAAAATACATAGTTTGGAGAATACGATACACAAACCACGCAAGAGGCTGAAAAAATCCCAACGATAATTAAAATATACGTGAGTGCAAGTTATGATAAATTACCAAGCAGTAACTGAAGAGGCAGCAAAGGAAGATTAATGGAATGAACGGGAAGGTGAACAACCAAAAGATGGAGAAACTGCTATTAATGGATAAAGTGCAAAAAGCTAAACAACTTGAAGGAAGAAGAGCCACTGCGGACACCCCGGCTGCGACCAGACAGCCTCTGGATCTCCAGCACAGGATGGAGGCCAGGCTGCTGGCTCCTGCAAGCACTCCTCTCTGTGGCAGGGATGCAAGATTTACTGGTTATACTGGAGCACTATGCTCCTCTGGGCTAACTTCTGCATCACTTGGGTAGCCCTTTGCCAGCATGAGGCATCAGTATTCCCAGTACAAGCACAGAAATGGCCTGGGGGGGTTGATCTCATCATCATTTTGTACAGCATGGGGCTGAATATGCAGATTGGCCTGGACACCTGAGGGGTACAAGAGCTCCACAGGGCACGGATGCGAGGAGCATTAGAGCTTCCCAGCTGGATGGGAGAGCGTACAACAGACCATAGGACCTTCCCCACGCAAACAGGAAAGGGAGAGCACTCAATTGCTCCCCAGGGAGAGGCCAGGGGACAGGAGCAGGACAATGAGGGGGTGATCAAGAACACCAGGCCGCTCTGATGGTGTGACAGGGGAGGCAAAGAGGACTCAGTGCTCTGTGGCAGGAAGATGTGCTGGGGGTCACTCAGACAGCGTCAGACAGGCCCTGTGCTGCCCCATAGTGCTGCAGCACATGACAGAGAGGGGCAGCGCACCATCCAGCAAAGCGTGGGGCTCATGCAGTCCACGTGTGGAGATGGTGGAATCACCCTGGAACAGGACAGTGTGGAAGTACATCGTGCGCTGGGGAGGGCTGCACTCCCTACAATGGCAACACTGCGCAGCGCAGTGCGGAGATGCAGTGGAGCACCAAGCAGCAGCGCAGCACCCACACAGGGGGCAAGGCAGTACAGTGCAGAGAGGTGGCATGGGGCAAAGCAGGGGGTCCAGGCAGAACTATGCCATACAGGGCAGTGCAGAGGCGCAGGGCTGAGCAGAGGCAGAGGCAGGCAGGGCCGATAAGGGGGGTTATGCAGAGCTATGTCAGAGAATGCAATGCAGAGGGGCAGGGCAGACCGGGGGTGAGGCAGGGCAGTGCAGGCAGGAGGCAGGGCAGATGAGGGTGAGGCAGGGCTACGCAGGCAGGGCGGTGCGGTGGAGCGGGGCAGACATCGCGGAGGGGCAGAGCGGGGGTGTGCGCGGAGCCCTCACAGCTCAGCGCCGTGAGGAGCCGGGCTGCCGGCGGGAGGCAGAGCGGCCCCACCAGCCCCGGTGCCATGGCAGGGCGGGGACAGCCGGGCCAAGGCCAAGGCCAGGGCCAGGGCCAGGGCCAGGGCCAGGGCCCGGGCCCGGGCCGGGCCGGGCCCCGCTGAGGGGAGAGAGGCGCTACCGACCGGGCCGGGCCCCACTCCTCGAGGTCGCACCGGGCGGGAGCGGGCCCCGCGCCAGGGACTAGCCCGGGCGGGGGGAGAGGTACCTCTGCCGGAGCTCGGCGAGCACCGCGCGGATGTCGACGGTGCTGAAGCGGGACTTCATGGCGCCGGCGCCGCCGCCCGCTCCGACCGACAGCGCTGCCGGCCGCCCCGCCGCGCGCCCCGCGCCTGCGCCAACGCCCGCTACGGGTCGCCCCCCGCGCCAATTCTCCCCCGCTCCGCGGCCGCGCGCGCTCCACCTTCCGCGCATGCGCCGAGCGGCGGGGGCCGGGCAGGAGGAGGCAGCGGGCGGCGGCCGGCAGGAGGCGGTAGCGCGCGGGGGTGCGGGGGGTCCCGGGGGGCAAAAGGCGGGTGGGGGCGGCGCCGGGCGCGGGCAAAAGGAGCCCGCGTCTCTCTGTGTTGCCCAGGCTACGCTGCAGTGGCTATTCACAGGCGCGATCCCGCTACTGACCGGCACGGGAGCTTTGACCTGCTCCGTCTCCGACCTGGGCCGGTTCACCCCTCCTTAGTCAACCTGGTGCGCCCCGGCTCCCCGGGGCTCACCATATTGATGCCGGCCTTAGCGCGGACGCCCGCTCGGCATAGCGCACTGCAGCCCAGAACTCCTGGGCTCAAGCGATCCGGCGGGCTCAGCCTCCCGAGTAGCTGGGACTACAGGCGCGCGCCACCGCGCCCGGCGACGGGCACCCCGCGCTGCCGCCTCTAGTGCCGTCACCCCGCCCGGGACAGCCCGGCCCCGGCCCCTTCCCGGCCCCCCAGCACATACTCACGTCGTACCTGCTGAGGAGGCAGCCGGGCTCTGAGCCGCTCGAGGACCGGGAGCCCCTTCCAGGGGGCAGCCGGCCCCTCCTCAGCACAAACCCCGAGTCCTCGTTTCTTACTCAATTTGGGGTTTGCTGCCAGCGCCTCACGGTGGGATCTAGCTGGGGGCTAGCGGAGGATCAGCGGCATCTCTTTGATGAAGGAATTTCTATTAGAGTGTTTTTGGGCCCCCTCCCTCCCTTTTTACAAACATCTCTTTTTTTTTCCCCTCTGTTCCTCTCTCTTCCCCTGGAGAACCCCCCCCGTGAGATGTGGTCGCCGCTCCTCTGTCCTGGCTGGGATTCCCCGGGGTGTCAGTGCTCCTCACGCCTCAGCGTTAACAGATCCCGATACCTCGCTGCCCCGTTCCCCACGCAAAAGGAAACTGGGTCCCGCTCTCTCGCCCGGGCTGTGCTACAGGGACTGTTCACAGGCGCGATCCCGCTACTGATCAGCACAGGAGTTTTGACCTGCTCCGTCTCCGACCTGGGCCGGTTCACCCCTCCTTAGGCGACCTGGTGGCCCCCGGCTCCCCCAGGACCACCATATCGATGCCGAACTTAGCGCGGACGCCCGCTCGGCACAGCTCGCTGCAGCCCAGAACCCCCGGGCTCAAGCCGTCCACCAGCCTCAGCCTCCCCGGCGCTTGGATTACAGGCACAAGCCACTGTGCCCGGCTGTTTTTCAGGCTTTTGCAGGTTCCTCGCCATCCATCTTGTGCGGGCTCTGCCTGGCCACACAGTGGCAGTGGGGAACTGAGAGAATGTCCTTAGGCTGCCTGTATTTTATGTTTAAAAACGGGTGGATGGATAGACAGGAAAGATTTCTGAGCATAAGCAGGTTTAAGGGGCTGAGAAAGCCCAGACTTCTTGTTTTGAGCCAGAAGAGGCACATCATGGTGCTCTATTTTCATTTTAAGCCAAGCGAAGCACATCAGGGAGCTCTATCTCCAGGCCAGCTCAGTACGCTTCATTTACTGAAGAGCAGATAAGAGATGTCCCACTCCCTGCTTTGAAATACTCCTTATAGAGAAAGGCTTCTTGATTCACCAGTGTTTTCCTAAGAGCGTAAAGCTCAGAGCCGAGGACACAAATGAGCTGCGACAGTAAATACCCCATGGAGCACACTAATGAGACACTCCTGAGAGCTGGAGCCGCAGCTCGGGCTGCAGCGGGCTGCCTAAGCCGGCAGTGTTTGAGGGATGCTTACTGACTCGCGGGTGTGTGGGGTCTCTGAGCCAGGAACACGATGGGAAATTTGCTGCCCGTCATTTCCCATTTTAGTAGTTACATCTTTTGGGATCCCAAAGGTCTGGCTGGGTCCTGCGTTGTGGCCTTTCAGCGCTGCTGAAATCACAAGAAATCACAAGACATGCCACCAAAACATGAGCACACCTGAGTGAGCAAGGCCGGGCAGCATCTTCAGGTCTGTGGGAGATGCTTTTGCCTTTCCCCAGTATTACTTGACCCTTCTGTGATTGCTCCCTGGCACAGACAGGGCCAACGAGTGCAGGGCCGTGCGGGGCAAAGATGCCAAAAGAGGCTGGGTCCCACTCTCTCGCCCGGGCTGTGCTACAGGGACTGTTCACAGGCGCGATCCCGCTACCGAGCGGCACGGGAGCTTTGACCTGCTCCGTCTCCGACCTGGGCCGGTTCACCCCTCCTTAAGCGACCTGGTAGCCCGCAGCTCCCCGAGGACCACCATATCGATGCCGGCCTTAGCGTGGACGCCCGCTCGGCACAGCTCGCTGCAGCCCAGAACCCCCAGGCTCAAGCCGTCCGCCAGCCTCAGCCTCCCTGGCGCTTGGATTACAGGCACAAGCCACCGTGCCCGGCTGGCCGCAGCTCCCGCTGCCTCCGCTCTCCAGCGCTCGGGGACCAGCTCCTCCGGCCTCGCCGTGGCAGCCGGGAACTCAGGCAGCTGGATGCATTAATGCTTCAGCAACACAGTGGGAACATGGGGGAGAAGGAGCATTGAATACAGGAAGCAAAATTGAACTCTTCGAGTGAAGATTCAACACAATATTTTACTTTAGAAAGGCCAAGTTAAGCTGTTGTAGGCTGAAAAAATTAAATTCATGATCCTGCTCTAGGATGTGTCCAGTGAGAGCTCAGAAGGATTTGCTGAAGAGAGTCTAAGAGGCAACCTACTTGCTGCAGTGAATACTTCCAGATGTAATGAAGTGGTTTGATTCTCAGAGAAGGATATAAAAGTAACAAAAATGTAATGCAAGGAATAAAATGCAGGAGCTTCTTGCCTTTATCCATTCCCTGCTGCAATAGACAGCTGTCTAGAAATACTTTCACGGAGTATTTGAGATCTTCACTCTGTGTTTTGCCTCTCAGCAGCCTGTCCAAGAGAGCTCCCCCAGACATCCCGTGAGAGTAACTCTGGAGCTGGCCGGGGCTGGGGATGCTGCAGGCCCCTCACCTCTCTCTGGCTCCACGGGGACCTGGGGCTACGAGGAAAGCTTAGAGCCAACGGGCTCAGACAGCCGAGGCAGCCTTTGGTCTAATCCAGAAGTGGAGACTGCACTGCCCCTTTCATAGAATCATAGAATCGTTTAGGTTGGAAGAGACCTTTAAGATCATCGAGTCCCACCGTTAACCCAGCACTGCCAAGCCCACCACTAACCCATGTCCCCAAGCGCCACATCTACACAGCTTTTCAATCCCCCCAGGGACGGGGACTCCCCCACTGCCCTGGGCAGCCTGTGCCAGGGCCTGACAGCCCTTTCGGGGAAGAAATGGTTCCCAATATCCAACCTAAACCTCCCCTGGCGCAACTTGAGGCCGTTTCCTCTTGTCCTGTCGCCTGTTCCTTGGGAGAAGAGACCGACCCCCCCTGGCTCCAACCTCCTTTCAGGGAGTTGCAGAGAGCGAGAAGGTCTCCCCTCAGCCTCCTTTTCTCCAGGCCAACCCCCCCAGGTCCCTCAGCCGCTCCTCACAGGACTTTCCTAGCAGAGGGAGCTAAAGCTGATCCCAAACCATGGACTGCCATTGCCAGAATGGCTTTTTTTTTTATTCCCCTCTCCAGATACACGTTATTTCTTCAGACACGCTGAGCACTAGCCTGGGGGATCTCTGGTGGGTGCGAACATCACAGTAGAGAAAGGGTCCTCAGACTGTCGTGTCTATCCAGGAAAGCCGTGCAGACCACCTCTGAGGGCAGCAACCATCCCTGACTCCATGCCAGCCGGGAGGAGAGCGGAACCAGCTGCTGAGCTCGCAAACACGGCCGGAGAGCTGCCCCGGCCCAGCCAGAGCCTCCTGCTGCCACCTCCGCCTCCACGGCCCCCTCCAGGCTCTCCCCACCAACGCCGATGCTGTGCGCAGAGCCAGCCTGCAGCCGGCTTAGCCCTGACCAAAGGGCTAAAGACACCGAAGGACGGTGTCTGTGCCTTGCATTTCTTAAGCGCAGAGGTCAAGGCACGGGTGTACCTCCTGCCCGAGCACGGACGTGCCTCGGTCCCAGGCACAGACATACCTCCTCCTCAAGGCACGGGCACACCTCCTGCCCAAGGCCAGACCCAGCAGCAGCCGCTCAGGAGGTATCTAAGCATTTCTTCCAGACTGCCTGACTCAAGTTAGTGGAGCAAAGTCCAGGGCTAAAGTACACACACAGCAATCCCATCTCAGAAAAGACAAGCACGATCTTCCCCAGTGCTGCCCAAGCCTGAAGTCTTTAAGGGTGTCAGGGCTGCATGGGAGAGACATTTTGTTCTGGGCTCCTATTATCTGCTTAAGGAAGAGCTGTCAGTGACAGCTGGAGTTTTGGTTAAAGGCATTAGGATAATGACTTAGGGGTCATGGGCATGAGGAGATGTAGGCTTGACATCCACAAACAGGGGAGAACGGCAAGCCGTCTGCACAGAAATAACGCAGGGCTGGGCATCCCTCTCCCGTCCCCTCCACCTACCAGTAACACAGGGACTATTTCTTCCTATATTAAAATTTTTCATCACATGAAAAAACATAGCAAGAGCAAATCAAGACAGCAGGGGCATGAAACTACGTGGTTTGCCTGAGAAAATCTGATGGGAACGAGCCCGGCAGACTGAGGAGGGACAGTGCACAGCCACGATGCAGATGGAGTCCTGACAGCAGTGCCAGCCCGCTAGCACAGAGGCGTGCCCTGGTGTGGCTCCCAGCCGCCGAAGCAACACCTGGAATAAAAAATGAGACCACTCAGAGCTGGGGAAACCTCAGTTGCTCAGCTCTGAGCTTGGGGGAGGCTCTGCCCCATGGTTGCTGCATCTTGCTGGGCAGGAGGAGCTGCTCCAGGCTCCTGTTGAGCTGCAGCTTCGTGCAAAGTGTTAGGGGTAAGCTGGGCTCCAGCCTCCCGAAGAATTGGCTTTGGGATCCCACTGAGCTCCAAACCTCCACCCCTCACAAGGACCAGCCAATGCTCGCCCTGTGTCTGGAACCAGAGAGCCTTCGAATGAGAACTAAAACACCTAAAACACACCTTACGGGAAAAAAGCCCTTGGGAACTGCCTGCAAAACCCCCTCTGCATTAGAGCGTGGATGCAGAATACAGCAGATTTCTGCTGGCCCGCAGTGCTGACTGCAAAGCATCACTACCCTGAGCTTCTCAGGCATCCCCGTGTCACTGTCATGCTTTGCAAGACACCAGGATGGCTCAGAACATCTGGGCATCAGCAATGGCCTGGCTTGGGGTCCAAAAACCTCGGGGTGTGGGTCTCCATGGGGTCAGCCAGCACATTCAGCTGAGTCCTGGAGGTCATTGGTGTATCTCCTGCTTTGCTGCCGCTGGGAAATACGGGGTGTGGAAATGTAAAAATCAGAGAGGGAAGGAAAAGCCTCACAAATTATTTTTACTCTTGTTAAGGCTTCCTGATTTTTCAGGCCGATCTTGTCATGGTGGTGATTCAGGACTTTGGCATATGGAAATTTGGTTGGGCAGTATCCCCCACCTACATTTCCTCTGTCTGGTCCTGACAATAACCTGTGAAAGGAGAAACCAGCTTGTTTGCCAATAGTAACTGCAAAGGCATTTCGATGTACTTTAGATACAAAACAAACCCAAACAGCCTGGAGGGCAAACTGTTTTTCCTGCTGGGAGGCCACTTTGGAAGAGTTCTTCCCCACTCCCACAGCAGGCTGGAGGAATTCCAGGGAGACCAGGACAGGGCTTTCTCCTGACGAGAAATGTGGGATGTCTAGTGATTCTTCAGGGTCCTCATTACACCATTTCAGCACACACAGAGGCTAACAGAAATCTGCCGCAGTCAGAACACTTTACAACACCCCCTTCCCACCCCTACTCCTTCCCTAAAGTGCTTCTCTAACATGAGCCACCCCAACAGAGGACACTTGGCCTGTTCTATCAGGTATCTCGATGATAAGAAAGCTACCTGTGGAATGCAATTGTAATATCAAGGATATAATTCGTTTTCACAACAGCAGAATTTATCTAACATAGATACTAAACCCAAAGCATTATTATATTCCCTGTTCCTTCCATGGAAAGCCACAAAGGTCTTTGAAGGATCACTGCGACAGAGCCTTTTCCCATCTCCCTCTTCCAAAAAAGGAGAGAAAAGTAAGCAAGATGAGCTACACCATATTAAAATAGGTTTGGTCTGATAATCCAAACTGATTGGGAAGGTAGTTCTATTCAGAGAGATAAAAACAAAGGGGGACAGCGATCCATTTCCTTGAGGTTTGCTTATTCTGATGTGATGACTATTACGTAAAGTTGAAGGTGTATCATTTTCGTTCACCACTTCATTGTGGCAGCACTTGGATTGTTGGTGGAGGACAGACCACGCAAACACAGCCTTACAAAAGCATGAAAAACAATAGATGCAAACCTTGGTACCTGCACCGCCCCTAAGTTCCTTACAGAGGAAGAAAAGATAAGGAACAGGCTGCCCTGCAGCCAGGCCCAGATGAGTTATCAAGAGGTCCTCCAGAGATTTGCTATCTTTTTCCCCAGGCTTTAACTCATAATCACTTTATAACCCTAATTGCTTTTTACTCTCTGGGCTGTAAATCCTGGCACACAACAGGCTCTCCATCCAGTGACACATTGTCAGCCAGTGCTTACTTTTAAAATATTTAACTTCTGCAGGCTACCCAGTAACTCGCTGGGTGTTGCCAAGGACCCGAGAAGGTTTTTAATTCTTAAGCAGGTACATGAAACTGAACTCCTTCTAAGAGGTCACGTTTTTCAGGTAATCTAGAACATGTTCAGGTATTGTCAATGCTTTTGTTGGCTATTTGACCTTGAAAATCAAGCAGCAACATAAGAACCTGTGCTATATCGAGTACATATAGTGCCTAACCTGTACCTCTTTCCCCGAGGGCTGGTTACAGGGAGTAGATTTGTATCAACTTTCTGCAGGCTGAACAGTGAGACTGAGAGTCTGTTTTGCTCAGACCATCACACTTCTTCATCTTTGATGACACATTTCCATCCCACAGTTACTTAAGCTATCTTAAAAATAAGAACCTGTCTTTCAAAACATCTTGCACTGGGACAAATTCACATTTTAAGGGCTCCTAACACAAGCTATGTTATCTCCCGGCTCTCCAAGGTAAGATGCAGCAACTCCGCAGGAACACGGCAGTGGGGTTCCTCAGACAACAAAGCCTTTATTTGCTTTACCAAGTTATGCCATTTACATTCAGCTTCCTGTTTATCATCCTTTCTGTTCATTTACAGAAACTAATAGGACTCTACGTAAAAATGTTTCAAAAGTAGGTGGTGCTCTCTCACCAGCTTCTCACCCATTCTCTGCAGGATTGGTAAATGTGAGCTACAAGGATTGACGTGCACAGAGTTTATTAGTGACTAATTTGAGATCTTAACTACTGAAAGTGCTGAGTTCTCATATCATCCTAAAAAGCACTAATAATTACTTTAAAAACACATGCCAAACCATGTAAAATCTTCTGGTGCACAGACCATACGGACAGAAAGTTTTCCTGAAGGGCAGGGAGGATCCTCACAAATAAAGCCCAGCGCAGGTGAAAAACCATTTGCCTGAGTGGATCCTATTTCTCTTCTACGGCACATCCCCACATCCTCAGCTGAGTTTTGGATTTCCTGTGTGAAGTATATCGCAGCATATCGCTCCTCTTTGTCAGGCTTTTAGACTTCGACGACAGCAAGAGCAACTCTGGATGCTTTCGGCGGGTCACACAGTGGCAGCTGGAGAACACAGCACTGTGCTCCAGCTCAGGCCTGGTCCACTGCGCTGATCAGCAGCAGAGGGAAAGCTCGGGGAGCTATCGGGGTGCCCAGCCTGTCCCCGCTCCGGCTGCCGAGGGACAGGACACACAGCTGCTAAAGGCTCGGGGACCCGTGGGGCAGAGGCAGTTGAACAGAAGCTGCCGACCACAGCCTGGAGCAGCATGGCTCATCTCGGCCACAGGCCCGCCCAGGGTAGGGCACGCACCGGGAAAGGAGCGGGCCCACGCTGGCAAAGGGATAATACAGATTGGAGCACCCTCTCGTTTGCCAATGTCAAGCACAGGCAGGCAGGAACCCTGCGGGGAGAGGAGCAGCTCAGGAAGCGGCACTGCCGCTTAGTCAGCGGAAGGCCCTGTTGCGTGGAGATCGGCTCCTCAACGGCTGCAGCGCGAGAGCAGCTGCTGTCTCCCTGAAAGCAACTCCCCGCTTCGGCATGCGTGCAAGTATTTCATGGGTACCATCGCTTCCAGTTTACCAGGAGGGAAAGGAGAGAAGGAGCTCAGGAAAAACAGAAGAGCCCTCCTGCTTGCCAGGTGAAATGGGCAAAGCCAAAGCTGGCCAAGCCCCATCTGCAGACAGTCCCCAAGGATGAGGGACAACGCAGTCACCAACAACCCTAAAAAAAGACATGATTCAAGAGGAGAGACCCAAGGAACAGTATGTCTGGGTCCAAAACAGAGGGAGAAGGTGACAGAAAAGGCACTTCCCCACTCCGCAGTTACTCATTTTGGTTTGTGCCCGGTGGTACCCACCGGTGGGTGGCACAGCGCCGCAGCACGGCCATCCCCTCCCGCAGCCCCGACAGACGAGCGTCCCAGACGCCATTCCGTGTTTCACTGGCTGCCGGGCACCGACAGACTTAATGCTCCAGATCCATGTTCCTCCACCAGTGGATGCTGGGAGAAAGCACCAAAGGTTAACTCTCAGCTATTAAAAAGAAAAGCAGAAAAACCTCACGTACGGTCGCACCCTCGCCTTAATGCTTTACGCAGTCAGAACAAAAACGCTAACGAGGCAGGCATTTCCTGAAACCAGCAAACGCTGCTCTGAGGCCAGCGGGTAGAACAATCGATGCCTGCACGGGGGCAAAGGCAGTACATTAAAGCTCCTTTCCCAACTATTTTGGTCAAGACCCATGGTGTTGTACTACTGCTGCCTATTTAATGAACTGCCGCTCGCGTTCACCAGCACGGAAATGGTCTTGTGGAACAGAGCCAAGTAGAAACCCACTAACGTCCACATCCTCATGTTAATTTTAGCCCTGCTCGGCAGTAAACTCTATTTAGATAAATTTCCTGTGCTAGTGAGATGAGACTGAACCGGCTGTATCCAGCAGGATCACCACAGCTTTCCGTAAATCCCGTGCCAGTACAGTACTTAGCAGTATTATCTGCTGCTTTAAACACCAGAGTATGAGCTCTGGCACTGCCTGATGCATGCAGGGACACTCAGGAGCCCTGGTGTCAGCAGACTGTACCCCCTGCACGTGCTCATTAGGAGAGGCCGCGGATGGTATGTTTTCCTTGGCATCCTCCCTCTTTGCTCGCTGCGTGAAAGGGCAAGGCTTCCTCGGAAACTCTTATTGTCATCCCCTTAATAATTCTGTAGTCTAGGAAATCTCCCATTCTTCCAGACTTTAAAGACACCAAACAATTTCCCTTTTGCTGCTCCAAGGGGGATTGCTCTGCCTGTGCCACATAATTGCAAAAATATCTGTCGTAAAAATTAACTCAAAATCTGGTATTTTTGAAGGGTCAGAAGGACATGGTGAAGTCAGTCTTACATACACAACCCCAAGCGAAAGCATGCCTGTGCTCTCCAAGAGCCACGCAGTCCAGAAGGTGACCACATCACCCGGTCTCCCTGAAGGCCAACCCCAAAGCGACCACACCACATTTCGCTGCTTTTGTGTCCTGAATGCCACTTCCCATGTCCGCTCCATCAGCTCAGAAGCAACTACAAACACAGGCTTGCTTTCCCCTTGCCTTCCTCCCCACAGGCCCTGCCAGCAGGAATTGGGCAGGCAGCCCCCTGCTCCCGCATGCCAGGCCTGGAGGACCGGCCTCGTACTGGTTACATGTGCCGGCCTCGCTGGCACGTCACCGGGAGCGCGGCGTTGCGACATGTCATGCCTGCGAAACTGGCCAAACGTGTGCCTGCGATGTTAAGCGCAGAGGGTGCTGCTCTGCGTCATGCGGGGCGTGCCGGGGCACTGCTCGCAGGCAAGGCAGGCGAGGGCTGCGGCCAGGTACATGAACGCCGTGTTTCCCGAGTGGTTGGCCACAGCTTAAATTTCACTGATCTGAATTATAGGGAGTGACCCAAGACAAGGAGCCATAAGCCCGATGACTCTACGCATCGTAGCATAGTTTGGGCTGGAAGGGACCTTTCAAGGCCATCTAGTCCAACCCCCTGCAATGAGCAGGGACAACATTTATGGTTGGACCCGATGATCTTGGAGGTCTCTTCCAACCAGAACAATTCTATGATCTTCAACCACATCAGGTTGCCCAGAGCCCCGTCCAGCCTGACCTGGAATGTTTCCAGGGATGGGGCATCCACCACCTCTCTGGGCAACCTGTGCCAGGGCTTCACCTCCCTCAGTGTAAAAAAACCCCAGCATCCTAAGAGAGGGTGTTAGCTGTACATAGGGGAGGCTCTTTTCGGAGGGCTCTAGTGAGGGCGCACCCCAGCAGGTCACAGGTACGGCAGCAGGACCGCTCTGAGTTACCTCCCCGCCCGGGTCCCCGGCTCCCGCAGCACTACCCCTGCCAACCGCCCTACGCTTCATCGCCATCGCGCTGCCCTGAGGGTCACCCAGGGCCGAACGCACCACCAAGCCCAGGACAGTACTCGGGTCAGGTGAGCTGGGCCCTCCCCGGTGCCGTGCACCCCGCCGCGGGCAGGGCCTGCGGCCGACACCCTGCACCCGGCGTTCCGCTGCCGGCGGCAGGCAGGGAGCCACGGCCTCGCGGCCCGGCCTGACGCGCCGGCTGCGGCACTGCGGGAGCCAGGCGGCCGGAGGGCACCTCGGGGGATTGCTCAGGCCAGCCCCGCGCCCTCTCAGCCTCCACACCCCAAAGCACTGGGGCGTTAAACCCTGAGGGGCCGCGGCCGGCGGGGCCGTCACAGGGGCGGCGGCCCAACGGCCCCGCCACGCGCGCGCTGCCTGGCCCTTTAAGACGCGCCCCTGGCGTCCTCCGCGTGGTTCTGCTGACGTGTGATCGCGTGGCGCCTCTCCCCATCGAGGCCCCGCCCCCTCGGTTCTCCGCATGCGCAGTCGCGGCCGCAGCAGCCCGGCCCCGCCCCGCTCTGGTGCCGCCGGCCCGCCACGCAGGCGCAGCAGCGGAGGAAGCGGCGCCCCCGCCCGCGCTGCGGGGAGGCGGGGCTGGGACGGCGCACGCGCGCCGCGCCTCCCGGGCAAATTAGAGGGACACCCCCGCCCTTCCGCTCCCGGCCGCGCCGCCCGCGCATGCTCCTTTCCACGCGGGAGGGGCGGGGCTCCGGCCGCCGGCGCCGCGCAGGCGCAGTCCCCGCCCGAGGCCGCGCGGGAAGCGGGATGGCGCGCACCGCCCTGGGCGGAAGGGGCCGGGGTGCGGCGCTCCGCGCCCTCCGCCCCCCGCCCCGCCCTCCCCACGGCCGCCGGCGGCGCATGCGCGGGCGGCAGGGGCGGCGGGTGGCGCCGTTGAGCGGCCCGGCGGGCGGGGCGGGGGCGCTGCGCGCAGGCGCGGTGGCGGCGGAGGGGAAGTGAGGCGGGCTCGCGCGGCGCCTTTTCCGGCGGTGCTGGCTGAGGGAGCGGCGCGGAGCGGAGCCGGCCCCGAGCCCGCGGGCGGCCCTGAGGTAACTACCGGCGGCTCCTCTCCCTTCCCCGCCCGCCGCGCCGCCCTGTCTCACGCTCTCTCCGTCCCTTTGCAGGCAGGACTCGAAGCCGCCGCCCCTGAGCCGGCATCCATGAGCTGAGGCGCCGGGGCGGGAGCCAAGGCAGGAGCCGGGCGGAGCCGCCGCCTCAGGCCCGGCGGAGGAGCGGAGCGCGGCGCGGTCCCTATTCCCGCGGCGCCCGGGCCGCACCGCCCCGCCAGGCCTTCCCTCACCCTTCCCCCCCCCCGCCCCGCTTCTTCCGCAGCCGCCCCATGCGCGGCCGGCGCTGAGCCCCGCCTGCCCTTGCCCTGACACCCCCCCCCCGCCGGGCCGGCCCCGCTCCGCTTCGGCCCCCGCCCCGCGCGGGCTGCTCGGGTGGGTCGGCGCTCGCCCTCCGCTTCCCCCACCCCCCACCCCGGAGGCGCCGGGCCCCTTGGATGCCGCCGAGATGGGCAAGGTGCTGTCCAAGATCTTCGGCAACAAGGAGATGCGGATCCTGATGCTGGGTCTGGACGCGGCTGGTAAAACCACCATCCTGTACAAACTGAAGCTGGGCCAGTCCGTCACCACCATCCCCACCGTGGGCTTCAACGTGGAGACGGTTACTTACAAAAACGTCAAGTTCAACGTGTGGGATGTCGGGGGCCAGGACAAGATCCGTCCCCTCTGGAGGCACTACTACACGGGCACGCAAGGGTTGATCTTTGTGGTGGACTGCGCCGATCGCGACCGCATCGACGAGGCCCGCCAGGAGCTCCACCGCATTATCAACGACAGGGAGATGCGGGACGCCATCATCCTCATCTTCGCCAACAAGCAGGACCTGCCTGATGCCATGAAACCCCATGAAATCCAGGAGAAACTGGGCCTGACCCGAATCAGGGATAGGAATTGGTACGTGCAGCCCTCCTGTGCTACTACAGGGGATGGACTTTATGAAGGGCTGACATGGTTAACATCCAATTATAAATCCTAATGAGAGAATAACTATTTAGTCTACAAAGAATTAAAGAAAAAAAAAAATAACCCACATGGCTTTCCAGAAGAATGATTCTCTACTGAAAAGTGAACAAAAGCATCCATAGGATTATGATCACCTTTCTCCAGTTACCACCCTTTCCTTCTGCACACTTGACTGGATTCCTGTTTTAACTCTTCTTGCTTGGCGTTAGGATGCTCTAATCTCCGAATGTGACACGAACACAAGCACTAGATGCTATGGCAGACTTCCAGCAAACAGGGGAAAGACACATTGTAGACTTGCTAAGTAACTTTTTTTTTTTTTCTTCTCTTGATAGCCCTTAAGATAGTTTGATTATTTTGGGCGATGGTTGGGGGAGGGGTACCATTTTCAGTGTATGCTTTCTGGTTCTACTTTTTTGATTATATATTTTTTTTCCTTCTGTCACTTGCTGTAGATTGCTACTTTTTTGCATTCATGCAGAATATGTTGATAGGTCTACTTCATCTAGTAAACTGAAAATTATTGCTTAAAATCAAACTGCAGTCTGTCTTTTTATATTAAGGACTTTTTTTAAAGTTCTGTTAATCTGTAACTAAATAGTGACTCTCAGTCTGTCTTCATATCTCAGACTAATAACGAAACGAATTCTTGCCTACAGTGGCAGATAGTGCGAATACCATTGTAACATGTTCAAAGTGCATATCAGGCGTAATGTTAACTAGGTAATGTAAGAACTGCTTTGAAATGTCAGCTGTGAAGTTCTGAACCATACATCATGCATGAGAAGGGATGCAAATAAGTTCCCCATACTACATAGCAACCATATAGCAAATAAGACATGAATGATGTAATAGTTCCAGGGTAGATACTGTTCAGTTTTCGTCTTGCATTGCAAACTTAAAGGATGTTTAGCTGCAGTTTTTACTACTCGTGTCAGTCTCCAATTCAATGCAAGATAGGTTCCTTCCTGAAATGCAGCAATAACGTGTAAGCATTGCAACAAGTCTTACTTTCAATCGCAGATGTTTAGGCAAAAATCTAGCACTGACTTGCCTGTCTCGTGATCGAGACAGACTGCTTTCATCTCAAGACGGTTGAAGGCATCTAAATCTTAAAAGGATTTCTAATTCTTTCTGACACACATGTAGTGGAGAAAGAAATTTAATTTTTTTCTTTTCTGTTTTGTAGACTTCCGAAGGGGCGAGTTCTGTGCTAAGCTTTAATTGAGCTCGGTCATTCTGCCGTCTGAATAATAGCCATTTTGAGGAAATCACTTATTGGTTTAGTTTTCCACGACTCGACTGAACTCATGCAAGTAGTTGCAGTCTTCCCCGTCTGTCTCGGGAGCCGGTTGTTGCTGTAGTCCTGTAGGAAGGGAACTATGTTGGATGTCTGAAGCCCATTGAGTAACTACTAATGAGAGTGGGGAGGAGAGAGAGAGAGAGTATACGACTATGAATGTAAACTTCCATAATTAGTTCTTAAAGGGCAAGCAGCTCATTTGCCGTATCACAGTTTGCAGATGTGACTGGCAAAAAAAAAAACCTCACCCAGAACAAGTATTAGTATAAAAACTCAATCAAGTATTAATGCTGGGTGCAAAAAAATGTTAAAGCAGCTGGTTCTTATTCAGCCTTAAGGATTAACTTCAGATTTCCTCAAGGAGTTAAACTCGATTGGGGAATTCTAGGAATGTATGCTACAAAACCAGAAGAAAATAGCTTCTTTTTTTCTTTTTTTTTTTTCCTTTTTTTTCCCAAGGATACGAGTTTTACATGAAATTGGGGGCATTACACTACATTTCTGCGGTGTTGACTCTGCATGCTAAGTACATTGTATATGGAGCTCTTACCAAAGATGTATGGGAAGATAAAAATACTGAATTCACTTCTGAAATTGAATGCTTTGGACCACTTCAAAGTTCCTTTAGAATATGGTTCCAAAAGGCGTATCTCGATGTGGGTTGCAAATGGGACTGAATGGGTTCTTGATGCTAGAGGATGGAGCATTGATTGACTATAAGCCTTCCTGAGTTAAAGAGAGTCTGCAAAAGCTTAATGTAGAATAACTCTTACAGCTCAGCTCTGAAGAAGAGGAGGTGAGATTTTATTTTTCACTCAAGGCTTTTTGCCATTGGAATATCATTGCTCTATTTTCTAGGTTTGTTGTTTTTTTTTTTTTTAATCTGTTGATGTAACTTAACAAATAGTGTGGTGGTATAAAGACTAAAAATACAAGAATATGGTTACTGTTTTCTTCTGGAGCATAAATAAAATAGCCAAGCACAAAGTAAATGCCTAAACTGGAAAACTTGAAGCTCTATTAATGGTTCTTGAACTTTCTTAAATCTATTCTCAGTCGACATGAAAACTTCAATAACTTCATTTTTTGTCTAAGTTGATTTACTGTGTTTTCTCTTCCAGTGCTGGGGCAGACTTCTTTGCTAGACTTTGCATTAAGTTGAATTCACAATTTTGTATTTCCTTAGTAACTTTGTTATTCTGTTTTTGTAGGTGAAAGGCAACTGATTATGCTTCTGAATTTTTTTAATGTCTTGGGGGGGGGGGGGGGCGGGGGGGGAGAAAAAGTTACTGAAACATGTGGCAGAGACGTCAAAAATAAATGGCCATTGCTACTGAACAAAATACAAAGGTTTCACTTTCAACATGTCCTTTATAGGTTGTAGCTGAACCTCACCACGAACTAGTGACTATCAGGCAGTAAACATAGCCTGTAGGATAAAGTGGCGATCTGTAAGAAATCCTATGATTTAAAAACTAATCTGGAGTTTAAGTGCATCAATTTGTGTTCCTGTGAA
This sequence comes from Phoenicopterus ruber ruber, assembly GCA_009819775.1. NCBI lineage: Eukaryota > Metazoa > Chordata > Aves > Phoenicopteriformes > Phoenicopteridae > Phoenicopterus > Phoenicopterus ruber. The sequence goes on from CM020219.1 coordinate 3,176,795, forward strand.
TTTATGGAGTAAGTTTTGAATGGCGTTAATTGTGTCTGATAAGTGAATGAGTTTGTAGACTGTGATCTCCCTGACTAAAGTAAACAGGAATTTTGTGTTCTCAATATGGCTGTAGTGTTGGTAAAGAACTAATAAGCAGAAAATAAAGCAATTATACAGCGGAGCTCTCCTGGTATGTTACTTATATTTAATTATGAGAGAAACAGAAAGGGGCAATATGGTGCTGGAGTAGAGCATTCTGCCGACATAAAGAGGTCTCTGTTCTGTATCGCACAGTTTTGAAAGCCTGTCTGTAATTCCTTTGAGACTTAGATTAGCGACTATTTTTATAAGTGGAAAGGATGATACTTCTTTAATACTCCCACTCGCAGTTAACAATCTTTAGCAAACTTTAGTGTCGAATTTATACTGACTCGGTGCCAGCCCCGCGTAGCTTGGGAAGGTAATAGCACGTGAGCCGCTCCGTGAGAGGGCACGGAGGGACTGTTGCTGAGCGTGACGGTGCCGCGTTTCGCGGAGGAAATTACTTGGTCGGAAAGGGAAGATATTAGGCCAGTGTAGAAAACTGCAGCGATGGACAAAAGGGGTCGATGAGTGAATAGGGGCGCTTGTGGAGCGGCAGATGTGGAGTTGGGAGGTCTTTGGTGCCTGAATAGGACGCGAGCGAGACGATAAAAGGACTTGGGCAGGTGCAGGGGGGAGCGCGTGGGGCCGGGACCCGAGCGGCAGGCTGGGGCGCACGCGGGCGGGCTACGGTTACTGCGACAGCTGCCGCCCTGCGGGCCCGCGGAAAGGCGGCGATGTTGCCGGAACCACCCACGGGGCCCAGCCCGAAGCTGGGCTGCTCAGGCGGGGGCTTCGCTGGCGGAGGGGACGGCGGAGGTCTCGAGGTAGCTCCCAGAAGCCACGGCCGCAGGCATGAGGCCAAGCGTCGGCCGCTCGGAACCGCCGTCTCGGTGCAAAGCTTTCGGGAATTGCCAGGAAAGGTTGTTCAGCCAGGTGGGAGTACCTGGGTGCAGGGCGGTGGGCCTGCCGCAGCTGCAATCCTCCGCAAAGCCTTTTTATTCCAGGGTATTTAGGCTGGGCTCTGTCTACCTGAATGTCAGTTAAGGGTGTGGCTGTGTAAATGAACTTACTCCGACTTAATTAAACTACTTGGAGTTTGGAGACAAGGCTCCAGAATAGTAAACTCGTGTCTCTCTCATTGTAGTAGTAAGTAATTTTTCAAAATGTCAGCACTTATCGTTTCAAATCGGACCTTTGTTAGAGCAGCAGTTAGCGTGACTCCCGAGCGCACCCTTCCCGAACCGCGCCGTGACTCACGCTTCAGCGGGGCTTTTTTCCCCAGTCACAGGGCCGCCGTCCTCGTGGACGGGGTTCGGAAAAAATGCGCCTGCCGTCCCTAATTGGAAATTAACCCTGCTAATACAATAGTCCTCTCAAAGGAACGGCTCTCCGTTTTAAAAAATTCAGTTGCATCGTCAAAACAGCTGGCTGCAAGGTCTGTGATAGCCGGTCGCTTCGCTGATGGACCTGAGCGTTATTTCCCGTGTCGCTGGGACCGGGAGAAGCGACCGCCGGGAGCGGAGAACTCGCTCTGGAGCGTGGAAGCAGCCTTGGTGTGGGCACCGTGACTCAGACTTCCCACTCGCACACGGTTGTGCTTTTTGTCTTGAATTTATTTCTAATATCTGTCCAGCCCGAAGGGCTCAGCACGTGGAATCTGAAATCACCTCGGCTGTGGTGCTTTCGGGGGGGGGGGGGAAGCTTTCCCCTCGCCTTGGGGGGAAGCGTCGGTTTTCAAGGGCTGTTGGTGAGTTAGTGGCATCTCCGCTTACTAACTTTGTTCCTCTTCGGACATCCTAAGCGTGACTCCGGCACTGACGCTGCTCGAGTCTGTAAGTAAGTCTTAGAATTACGTCTGAGCAGAGGCGTTCAGGACTTGAGGCCGAGGTGGATGACTGGAGCACCGCAATCCATCTCGCTTTCAAAATCTGGAGCACGGCGAGGAGCAGTGTAATTTCAGCCCTGCCGCCGGTTCTGAAGGGGTGCAGCGGGTGAGTCAGAGCCCCGTGGTGCTCGGCAGCGAGGGGTGCGTCCCCCACGAGCGCCGGGAGCTCATGTGAGAGGCGGCTTTTTATAGGCGGTAAACCGGGTATGCGGTGTCTCGTCCAGGAAGTCGCTCTTCTCTTGCTTAAGAACAGGTATCTCTGGCCTCCTTAAAAAAGACGAGGAGGGGAAGAAAAAAAAAAAAAAAGTAAAGATGTGAGTCATCTGCTGAGTTCTCCAGCCTCAGAGTCTCACAGCAGTTTAACAGGCTCAGGCCCTTGCGTTGCCTCGAGAGAAATGCTTTGCCTTCCAGAGGATGCGCTTCGCTCCTCTCTTACGGGTTTCTTTAGTTGTATCTTTTAGGACAGCATGAGTTAGAAAAAATACTTAAATGGGATTTAATGGGTGTCTTGTTTTGTGAGAGATGGAAATTGATAAGGCTTGAAAATGGATAACGCTTGAAATGCTTTATTTTCCTTAGGAGTATTCGGATGAGAGCAACCTCGAGGGGAAACCGCCAGCACCTCCTGGCTCAGCGTAGGTCCCCCTCGTGCCCCAGCTGCCCTTCAGACTTGGTGAAAACTCTCTCGGTGGTTAAAAAGAGAAGAGGAGGAAGGCGAGGTGTAGATAACAGGCTGAACTCCTGAACTTATTTCTGTGTCTGTGCCTAGAATGGATTCCTTGTTTGAAATATAATGGGGGAAACGCTGCCAGGGCCAGGCGCCGGCTTCATCCCGAAGTTTCTTTCTGATGGAGCAGGAGGGGAGGGGAGGTTTTCTCTCTCATCGTTGCAGGAGATGGAAACTTGTGGAAAGCTGCAGCAAACCGCCGCGTTGCATGCCAACAGTTGTTTGGCTGTGTTATGGGGGTGCACTCTTCATTCACATTTTGGGGGGGGGGGCAAAGTGAAAGACCTCGAGATGGCTCACTCTGCGCTCGGCTGTCCTACACCAGCCCTCAGCCTCTGCGGCCGCGGGAGAGCGGGGCAGACGGGGAGGGCCGGCTGGCAGACCTCAGTAGCGAGGGAAGCGCTTTCCCAGGCTTAACTGGGACTATTTGAGAAGACTCCATCGCTCTTTGCGTGCCTGAGCTGCAGCGATGCTTGTCCCCGCGCCCGCGAGGGTCCGTCAGAGCAAGGTACATCGTGGGGAAAGGGGCAGGCGGCCAGACTCCGGCACCTGCCTGGATCATCACTGCTGGGGACGGAGAGGAGTGGAGGAAGCGCCCAGGGCCGACACCAGCCCCCAAATACCTCTGGCTTTCATTTGAAGCTGGTATTGGAAGAACAAACTATGTGAAGGGTGGGAGTTATATGGGTTTGCTGCGCTGGCGTAAGGCTGCAAGGGGGAACTGACACCGGTCCTGGTGCTTCTAACTTGGAAGTAACGTTTGCTCGACCTGCTTTCTCAGAAGGAGACTTTGCGTGCGTGAAACGTGGGATCGCGTCGTCCTCGTGCTGTTAATATTTGCTATTTTTGCCCTGAGGAGCTTTCTACATTTTCCTTTAGAAAACAGGGGGCTATCGCGGAGCAGGCACTAACCCCGTGGCTGTGAACTCCCAGCGGCCGCCCGTCAGCGGACCGAGGTGCGCTCGTGCAGTTATCCCATTAGCTTAACATCTGCCAGAACGCCCTTTCCCCACAGGGGCTGGATTAGTCTGGAACTGACCCAGCTCTCCAGGAAGCTTTTCCTATCACGTACTTGTGGCTTTCAGTCTGCTGCCCTAACTGGGACCAAACCCAGCGCCTGTCTCTCTCTGTAGCGCAGGAAGCTCGTGCAAGCAAAGCAGTGATTTGGCTCTACCTTTCCCTCCAAAGCAAGTCTGTCTGTTTAAGTGTTCAAATTACATCATGTTCAAATGTTCAAATTACATCCTATATATCACGTAGATACTCGTGTTTTCAATCTAAAGGGTTGTTTCGGCTGCGGTGACCTGCGCTGGACTGGTTTTCACGTCAGCACTGAAAATAAAAGCATTCTGAGAAGGAGGCGAGGGGCGGCAGCAGGACAGACGCCGCTGGTGTACTTGATTTCTTCTTGCTGCCCGATACAAAGGTTCGGAACAAACCTCCCCAGCACCTGCTAGCTGGAAGGCGAGCCAAGCTCAGCAAGGGCCGACGTGAAAGTCGCTGGCGTCCGGCGCTGCATTGTGGAAGGCGTTGAATCGCTGCCAACGAGCCGTCCCTGGATCTCGCTCTGGCTCATCTTACAACCTTGGACGAGTTAATGAATTCCAAGTCCTCCAGCCCTTGCCAGCTCCAAGCATCTTGAGTATGTGGCGTGTGTGAGCCAGGGTCACGGTCGGCCGGGCTGGGACGCTGCTGCCCGGGCACTCATGATGCTCCTGGGCTGCTCCTGCCAGTCTCCTGCGGCTGCAAAGGCACCTTTCTGCCTCGGACCTGCTTCTGGCCCCTGTGCTGCAGCTTTCTGGCCCTCTTTAGGGAGAGGTGGGAACATTTCGGACCGGGGTAGTGATATGTTCTCCCTTAAGTAATGCTGTCTGCAGCCTTGCAGCTGCAATCTCAGGATCTCAGCTCTTGCCTTACCTGTTTGGCTGATACCTAATAAAGAAATTACCTTCTGCATTTTCCCCTTGATATGATGTTACACTCTTAAACGCAGTACCAAAGCTTCCCAGCTTTTGTTTCCATCGTGGACCTTAATGATTTACGAAGGGGGGTGCATCCCCCCATGAGGACGAGCTGCAGCTTTTCCACCTTGTTTGAAGTTGCCCGTGGGTTTCCCTCACCCAAGGCATCCAGGTCACAGCCTGAAACCCCTTGCTCCAACGCTACGTTTGCTTTTGCTCATGGTCACCTCTTCACCGTGCCGGTGTCCCCCCCCAGCCCCGCTGTGCCGCAGTTGTGCCATGGGGCAGAAGGGGCTCCACAGCTTCTCCTTCCCCTCTTCCACATGCTCCGGTGGCTCCCGGTCCTCCCGGAAACGCTCCGAGTAGTGAAACTGGTTAATCACGTTGACGCTGAAGGAGTGCTGGCATCCGAGCTGGATCTGTGGATTAACTCGTTCCGTCCGGTGTTTGCCAACTTCTCGGCAGCCTGATGCATTATTCAGCGGCCGGGCTGCTTTTGGGCCTTCGGAAAAACTGGAGCTTCCCAACACTTGAGGGTTTTGTGAATTGACGTCTCTCCTCCGAAGCTCGCAGCTTCCTCCTCTCGGATCGCTAATGAACCGCAGGCTGCTTCACGCCGAGACCCGGAATATTTTGCTGCTGGTTGCCGTAGTCTGGAGAGGAGGCTTATGGCAAGCAGGCTTACTCCTGCGCTCTAACCCACCTCCCAGCGACTGTGTTTAAAAAAGAAGGTGCTATTTAAGGCATCCGATCTGTGGACGTGTTTAACATCTGCCAACTCCCCAGCATCCCCAGGTTGCCAAAAATGTGCGCCGCGGCACCAGGGAAGGCTCCGGGACAGCCGCGCCGTGGCTGCGTGGGTACGAACCAGCCTGCTCACAAACCTGCAGTTCAAGCCGGGGCGCTTGCAGATGACAGATAGGGAGGGTGAGGTGACTAATGAAGAATAAATATCCTGTTGCACCCTCCTCGTAGGCAGCGATGTCTCAACACGCTGACAGCAGATATGGGAAGGGGGGGCAGAGCCGGCTCCATCAGCCCTGGTTTTCTTTTGCCTCCAGGTGCAGGAGAAAATGGGGAAAGGCAGAAGCTGTCGTAGCTGGGATGCTCCTGGGGGAGGCAGGGGACGGGGGAGAGGAATGGGGCTGCGGCGAGGGTGGCGGCGACGGGAGGGTGACAGGTACAGGGCAGAGAGGCAGAGCAGTGCCTGGGGGGAGGCTCTTTTTCCCTCAGACGGGTTTATTTCCATTGGTTTCAACGGCAAAACCTGGAATGCCGCACCCTTTCCCATATGCAGTGACACCTTTGAGTTTATGCCAGTGGAAGGCATTTGCAGGGCCATCAGGTCCGAGACGATGATTTTTCCATCTTCTCTGGTTTTTCAAGGTACTGCAGAGTTGTTGTTGTCAAAGCCTGTTCCCCGTTTTGGAAACATAATTGAAATTATGCAAATGCTGGTGCAGCGCTGGCGAGTGACTGATGCGCTTGACGCCCCGGCGCAGCACCGCTCCGACGCAAAGCTGTTTTAGCATGAAAGGCCTGCGCCGGTCGGGGGGAGGCCGGGGGCTCAGCCCTGCTCCTGCCACGGCTCCTGGTCCCACCGGCACCTGCGCCGAGCGTCTGATCCTGCTCCGACGATGCTCAGAGCAAAGCGCAGAGCTCGCCGCGTTCATGTCGAATCACCCAACGCTTGGAGCAGTGACGCCGCTGCTCGGCCACCGTGGTGTTGCCAAAAGCCACGGTGGTCGGGGTCCAGGGCTGTGTTGGGGGCGCGAGGTGGCCAAGCTTGGGCGATGCTGACTCGGGGGGGGCTGTTCGATAGGAGCGGAAAGTGGAAACGGGGTCTGGAGCACGAGGCTTGCGGGATCAGAGCAAAACTCTCCCCGTGAGGCTGCTCTTTGGGTTGCAACCCTGCCGCCCTCCAGAACCCCCACCCTGCCCGATACATGGTGGGGTACAAGTGCGGGGATGGTGCCTGGATCCGGTTACGGTTCAGCCCTGGGATATGGTTCGGGCATTGCCCCGCTGACCCGGCCCTGGGAGGGAGCGAGCCCCGGCTGGGGGAGCTGCTCTCAGCCACCCTTCCTCGGCCGCGCCGGTGCTTTGCGCCTCGGCGGCGATGGTCAGCGTTGGGAGAGGCGACTGAGAAAGTCTAGGCTCGTGGGAGAAGCTGGATCGGTGGCATCTTGGTGGTGGTCTTGGAGCAGGATCCTGGGAGGGGCTGCCAATGCAAAGGCAGGGCCTCGTGGTGCGCGGAGCCCTTCTGCAGAGACATTTGCAAGAGGGAGGAGGATTTTGCCAAAAGAGCTTCCCCCCCACACACCCATCTAGGCCTTTCCAACCGCACGTTCCTCAGCGGTTCCTCTTTTAGCACCGCATCTCCTAAAAAAAAAAAAATGTGTTGACTGCAGCTTTTCTGGAGGCTGCAGTGCTCTCGCGTCGGTTAATGCAAAGCTTTTCCCCAGCCGCCTTCCCGCTGCGGTTCCTGGGCTGAATGCAATCTTTTCCGGTCTGATCGCATGGCCAAGGAATGTATGTGCATATACAGTGTGTGTCTGGAGTAAGTTACGTGCCAACAGCGAGGCTTTTGCGAGCAGCACAGAGGAAAAAAATGATGCCCAAGTTGCTGCTTCCCCAGTTCCCTTTGAGTTTGGGACGTCGATCTGGCGGGCGATGGGCTGCTCCGTTCTGACTTCGGCGTCTCCGCCTGCGTCGCGGGTGCACGACAGCGATTTCTGCCTCTCCACGGTCAATAAAATCTTTGCCAACTGGAACAAAAATATTAAATCCGGTTGGCTTGGAAGGTAACGCCAGCTAATAAATAAACGGGGTTGAAAAAAAAAAACCAACCCAGGCAATCCGGCGTCGCAAACAAGCGTGTCATTCAGCGCTCCCTGCGAGACACCGCGGGAGGGTGCGGAGGGTGACGATAGTAATTAAGAAAGCAATTAATGCTAGACGTGAAGCTGCCTCCCAAAGACACAAGGAAATCCAGACTACAGCTGTGCTGGCATTGCTTGTCCTGGCAAAGACACCGCCTGTGCTGGAAGCGGGGATGCCCACGGTTCGTTTGGGGGGCTCCTGGTCCGTATTCCGGGAGAAGCAGCACGTCGGGGGCTCGGCATCCCCCAGCGGGTCCAAAACCTCTCCATCAGCTTGGTGGGATCTGTGCTGCCCGCTCCTCCCACCAAAACGCGGCTGGAAAATGCCAGCTGGGGCGGAGGAGCGGGAGGACCAGCAGCTCTTCCCCGCTGCCAGGGCCGGGTGATCCAGCGCAGCGGCGCGAGCTCCCCGAGCATCTTTCCACGCCAGCTGCCTTGTCAGCTTGGAGCTCTCGGAAAAAAAAAAAGAGCGGGATGATATTGCTGTAGCAGAGCCAACATCTAACGCGCTCGACTTGGCTGCAGCGTGTGCGTGGGGCCGCGGTCAGGCACGGCGGTGGATGCAAAATGCCTTTAAATGTAGATCTAAATTAGATCTAAAGCGAATTCTGCGCGCTGGGGGCGAGTCCCCTGCTCTGCACTGCTGGCAGCGAACCGTCACGCTGCTGGAGACAGCCGCCGGAGCCCGGCACGCACAGCAGCACCAGCATCGCTTTTCCCAAAAGGCACGTCGGAGGGTCTCCGTGCGTCCCCAACCCAACCCAGTCCCTGCGGTGAGCGGTGAAACTGGGGGAGAGCGGCTGGGAAAGCCAGCGGCGGGGACGCGGTGGGGGGACCCTTTCTGCACCCGCTCCTGCCTCTGGGCGTCCGTCTGGTTTTTATATTCGCATCTCCCGACCTAATGCCCCGCTGGCAACGACACGCGAACGTGAAAGCCGTTCAAACGCTGCTTTCTGCCTTTGCACACTGTAAGTGAAAGCGAACAAACCCCACTGACCGCTGCTAGCTTAAATTGCTGAGGTTTATATATATATAAAAATAAATTGCAAAGGTTTATCTATATTGGTGCTCGATGGATTCCCAGCTAAAAGCATCCCCTTCTTGGGGTGCTTAACCGCTGCCGGTGTCTGTGGGGAAGCTGGTACTTGCTCAAACCCCGGAGGGACATTGGTGAGCCGGGACTGCAGAGCCCGACCTGGTCCTGCGCGCGCTTCCCAAACCTGAGGCCGATGACGCCCGTTTGGACCCAGTGTTTTACGCCGGGGCAAAACCTTCGCACTCGAGCCACAGCACCCCCATTTTTGCTTAAGCTAAAGCCCCGTCATGCTGCTAGATGGCTGCTGGGGGGGGTCATGGCAAGGAAAAAGGGCTGTGCCGTGGCTCCTGGTGCTGTTGGGTGATTTTTTTGGGGCAGACGCACCATCCTCGCTTGGTTTTGGGGGACTCGGGGACCGGATCCGGGTGCCTCTGTCCTTTCTTCACGCGAGCATGAAGCCTTGGGAGCACCCCCCCATCACAGCAGCCCTGTCTTCCTGGCACCAGCCCCCGTCTTCCCAAAATATCCCGTCCGCAGAGCTCTCACCGCTCAGCTTGCCCCGACAGCGCTTGCAGGGCGTTGCCTGCAGGCCTTTCCACTGAATTATATATAACGCGTCGGGTTTGGGGTTTGGGTTTTTTTGGAAGGAAATCTGTTGCCAAGCAATAGAGCTGTGGCCCTGCTTTCTCCTCCCAAGCCAAGACCTAAAAGCACGTGTACGTCTGCAAATATTCCGCGCATCTGAAGTGGGGGGGCGCGGGAGGCTGGATCACAGGAAAAACCATTGGTGGTGTTGGGAGAAGGTTCCCTTTCGTTTTCCGGAGGCTGCAAAGTTGGAAGTGGAGAGTTGTTTGATCCCGGAGGCTGCGAGAGCCATGGGGGATCCTGAGAAACCCTGAGGGGTCCCGCGGGGAGGGCAGCAGCGAGCTCTCCCCGCGGTTTTACACCCGATGTGTGTATGGTCTCCGGGACAGCACGTTGCGTAAAAACATGGGGATTTTTTTCCCCCAGAAGAAGAGGCCAGCCCTGACACTGAGCTGCCGGGGGGGTTCAAATCTCAGCGCCCCAAAGCCGGAGAGCGAACGTCGGCGGCCGCAATCGCGCCGCTCCTCAATCGATGGCACCCACGCGACGCCGGCGGGTGTAGATTAACGAGAGGGTCAATATTGACCCAAGTCCTGCGCTGGGGAGGCTGACGGTGCCCGTTTGCCTCCTTGGGAAAGCTCTGGTGGGAACGACGGCACCGAACCCGTGGTTGACTTTGGCCCCGGTGCCAACGAGCATCGCCCTGGGGGGGGGGGGGGGCACAGTTTTGCTTCAGGCACCGCCAGGCTGATGATACCCCAAAATGCAACCACAGGAGGGTTTCGCCTCACAGCAAACCGGAGGGACACCAAGTTTTCCTGATTTTTTCCCCAGCTGTTCAGCTTCGGAGGGAAATCACACCGGCGTGCTTTCCTCATTAACCGCCGTCATATTTTCCAGACAGAGCCTCAGTGTGCAACGCTGTCAATTAGAGTTATTCTCCTTTCTCGGCTGAGGTTGCTTAAGGAGCTTCGATTTAACGGGGTGTCGGCAAGCCCCCATTTCCCACCCCTGACCCTGCAGAGGCACCGGGATGCCCCGTCCCCCTCTGCCACCCGCGTCCCTCCCCACATCTTCCCTTCTTTTCCTCTCTCAAATGTGCCTTACACGTAACGTGCAGCTAAAACGAAAGCGAGAGGGTTGGCGGAGCTGGGTGCGCCTGCGGGATGTGGCTCTGCAAGCTCCCCGTCGTCGGGGCAGGCTGCGATTGCCCCGACCGACCGGCCGACTCGGGAGGGGAAAGACGTTTAGCCCGGGAGCAACCCCAAATTTCGGCACAAGGATCGGCCGACGGTGCCGAGGGTTTCGCCAGCCCGGGTGTGTGCACCAAGGCAGGCTGTGATTTGCATCGCCAGATCACAAGTTGCTTTTAAAGGATGTGACCTAATTAAGTTTCAGCTCGTTTCAATATGATTTTCATAGTCACACGGCTTTTTTTGACCTGTGTAACCAGCCGTCCCGGCAGGGATGTTTCGGGTTTGGAAGTAGAAGAGGAGAAAACATCTAAATTCCTCCTGGGAGCGGCTGCAGAGGCAAACCCCAGGGTCTCTCCGAAGCCCCTCTCTGCTCCCAAATTTCATTCCCTATTATGAAGCCGACGGGCTCACGGGGATCTCCCCATCCCTGCAAAACAAAGGGGTCTGCAAAGGCTCGTCCAGAGCTCGGTGAGGAGCTCCCGGGGCTGGCAGCAAGCGCTTTTCTTCCCCAAACCAGCTGTTTTCTGCAGGAGAAGTTTGTTTCGCAATAAGGAATTTTTATTAGCATTTATTATTCCACTGTTTTTGGTGCTTAGGGCCAAAAAAAGGGGTTTTCTTGCCACGCCGTGCTCCCTCCCCATCCCGAATACCACCCCGACCTTCGACGGCAGCCCGGCGACAGGCTCAGTCCAAGGCTGGTCGACCAGAGGCTGCGAGACCTGAAAAAAATAAATCACTTTTTGGTGGACGCAGCGGCGTTGTGCGAGATACTGCAAACCAGAGCGAGCGTTTTGCATCCCAGTTCCCACGGCTCGTGGTGCGGAGAGTGACCTGGTTCTCCCACCCCTCTTCCCGGCGTGCCCTAAATCCGGCCATTCGGCCGGATTTAGGGCACGCCGGGAAGAGGGGTGGGAGAAGCTGGGGTGAACCAGGTCCCCCCCTGGACCAACCATCCTTCCCAAGGCTCAGCGTTGGGTGTTACACAAGATGCCTCCAGCCAAGACGGGTCCCATCAGAACTCCTAAGCACAAGGCGAAGCAACCAGACACCCCCCAGGAGCCCTTTTAAACCCCAGCAAATATTGATTCGTCTTAATTTTCCAACAGACGTGTCCAGGGAGGGCATCCTGAGTGGGGTTTTTTTGGCTGGATGAGCAGAATATCCTGCATTTCCCTGTTGCTATGGCAAGGGTGAGAGCCGGGATTTTTGTGCACGGGTTGGTAAATCCAGCCCGTTCTGCACCGCTGGTTTGCCCTCCAATTAAGGACATTCTTCACTTCCCCTCGCAATTAGCATAAAGAAAACCGATTAACTCCTGCACGGTGGACGCCGAGCGCCGCTTTCCGCAGCGTAAACCCCTGCCGCTCTCCCGCATTTTGATACAGTGCAAAACCTGTTGACATTTGCCAGGCTGAAAGCCGACGGCTGGTGCACGGCCGGCGTGCGGCACCGCGGCCGCGTGTTGCAGCCCCGCTCCCTGTGGGACAGCCCGGTTTTGCCCCGCGGTGAATCACGGTCTTGGCTTTGCCAAAACCCCACTGACATTGGGGTTCAGCTGCGAATTTGGGATTTTGGGTGTAAAAGGAGATTTCTTGAAGCTTCCCGGCCATCCTCGGGCATGCCGGCGCCTGCGTCTCCCCTCTGCCCGCTGCTCCCGGGCTGTGCCGGCTGCGGGGGAATGTCGTGCCGCGGCGTTCGCTTTGCCGAGCACCCGGAGCAAACGGGCAGTGGTTCCCCCTGCCCCCTCTGCCACTGGATCTCCTGGTTTTATGGTTGAAGCCGGCTGGGAGCGAGGCGCAGGCTTGGCCGCGGGGTTTTACCCGTCCCACCACTGCTCTCGTGGCGTGCGCGCCCCGCCGGCTACGCCCGTAATCCCCGCCATGAGGTGCGGCAGGTATTACCTGTTCCCGGACTGCTCCGACTTGCCCTGCACGGCTTGGGCCGTCCCGAGCAGGTCCCTGGGCCCCGCCAGCCCAATTTGGGGCTTGCACGGCCAGCGTGCTGGCTGCTGCTTCTCCTGCCGGCACCAGCTTCGCCACGCCGGGCAGTGGGATGGTGGCAGCAGGGACGAGCCATCCTCTCTCTCCCGTCTCCCAAAATAAATACGGGACGACCTTCTTGGTGTGAGAGGGTGGCGGTGCCCCGCAGAGACAAGGAGTGACCGGCAACACGATCTGACCTGGCTCCCGCAGCACCGCTGAGTCCCCGGGATTTGCCCCTGGGATTCCCCGTCGCTGCCACAACACGTTGAATTTGCCTGACTGATGCTTCGTTGCAGGGGCCACCCCGGGTGGCCCCAGCCAGCCTCTGAGCGGGGAGGGGACTTCCAGCCACCATCCGACATCGCGCTCTCGGCTCCACCGGCTTCTCCTGAATTTCAGTTTCCCGGAGGAGCGTCCGTGCTGGTCCCAGCCGCCACGCTCCGGCTGGTTTATCAGCTCCTGGCTGACCCGGACCGGAGCCGGTGTCCTCCCCAAGCCCGGCATTGCCCCAAATCCCAAGTGCCGTCACCGCCGCGCTCCTGCTGGGGGACATGCCCTGGGTGGTGGGACGGGCGGCTGCCCATCAGCTGCCCCCTCCAAAAGGGTCCTGGGGGGTCGTGGGCCCCCCACGCCAAAGCTCAGGGAGTTTGCTTTCCTCGGGCGAGTTTCCCTCATCCCGTCGCGGAGCAACCCCCCCGCCTTGCTCAAGAGGAAACGAAACAGCCGCCGTTAACGACGGGCGGCCACGTGCAGCCCCCTCCCTTTGGCACAGCTTGGGGGGGGGCTTATCCATGCCACGCACCCAAAACCGCAGCGGCCATTTCGTTTTGGGGGGCTGTTTTAAGATGAATGAGGTGTCCCTGGGTCCGGGATGCTGTGTCCCCCCCGGGTTGGATTGCCCGGATGGGTTCCCGCTGTGGGGAGCCGCCCTGCGAGCTTGGCAGCAGGATGGCAAATGCCTGGAGGGTTTGGGGAGCTCATTTTTGCCCTCATTTCTGTGGAAATGAGGCGTTTCGGCTACTCTGGCAGAGCAGGAGCCCTGTGGTGGGGCCGGGGTGTCGGAGGAGCCCCCCGTGATGCCCCTCTCCCCGCACGGGGCTGGAGCCGGCGTCTGCAGCCCCTTTATGGGGCATTTTTGGCATTTCCCCCACTGGGAAGCTCCGAGTTGCCATTTGTCGGCAAGAAAGGGGAGCAAACAGCACAGCTCCTCCCATCGCTGGGAGAGGACGGCTCCATCGTTTGTTGGTGGCTACCGGGTGGGTTTCAGGAGCTGCCGCGGCATTTGGGCAGCGCTTGGGAGGGCACGGCCCCTTCCCATCACTTGGCGGTGGACGGAGCAGCCTCCTTCATGCAAAGGTGCCCGGAGCATCCTTCATCCCCGGCACCGAGCCCCCCGCCCCAGCAGAGCCTGGAGGTTTGTCCGTGGAGGGGATGAACCCCGCAGCCCCCCCGCACCCGGCGCCGAGGGCCGCCCGCGAGGCTGCGACAAGCGATGACACCGACCGTCCTGAAAAATGACATCGAACCTCGTCCGTCAGCCCCCACCAATAATCCCCCGGGACAAAAGACCCCGAGGGCAGCTCCCGCCCCTGCCAGTAATTCCTCCCCTGCGCCCTAATCCCCGGCCCTTCTGTCACGGTGCCCAAATCCAATTAACCGTGCAACGATCGCGCTCCACCCTCCCGGCCCAGCGGGCGCTCGAACAGAGCCGGCAGCCGGGGTCCCTCGGGGACGGGCGCTGTGGGGTGGCACCGCTGGGGCTGGAGAAGAGCACCCCTGCCCTTTGGTGGGGTTTATTCCCCCCAAAAAAGGACCTTCTGAGAGCCGGGAGGTGCGCCTGGGCAAGGCGCAGCCCCTGGCGTGAGGGACGGGAGGTGGTCTGGGACTCACGGCCGTCGCTCTGCTTGGGGTGACTCTTTTTTTCCCATTTTCCCAGTTGGCTCGGCCGCAGCACTGGCTTCCAAGGCGTCGCTCCAAACGGCAGCGGTACGGAGACCATCACACCCACACGGGTCCGACTCAGCCTCCGAGACCTGACCACTGTTTGCAGGGGGTTTGCCACCAGCCCCTGAGCTCCGTTTCACGTGTCCGGATGCAGAGGAAGATGCTCTGGTCCTCCTCCGACCCGGCACGGGGCACGGCTGGGGGCAGGAAGGATGCTCTCCGACCCAGCCGCGCTCCCAAGGCCACCGACGGCTTTTCCCACGATCTCATTTGCAAAAAAAAAAGGCTCGTGATGGAGGTACCGCGGATGCAGAACGACTCCAACGAACCCCCGCCAGGAACAGGGTGCAGCCAAATAAACAGCCCAACCGTTTGCATCTGCAGCCTTTGCTGGGGCAGCAGCATGGATGAACTTGAGCTGTGAGTTCAGGATGCGAAAGCAGATATTTTTGGGACAGCCCAAGCTCGTGGGACAGAAAGAAGGAGCGGTGCAAGGGGAACCGGAGGGAGGAAAGGTGGCGTGGCGCTGGGAGGGGGATTTGGAGGGGTCGTGCTGCTGGGGAGACACTGCCTTTCTGGGCATAGACGGGGGGAAAAGGTGCGTAAATGATGGTTGGAACCAGGCGGCCGCAGAAGTGCCGGGCAGCGCCTTAAATCGAGTGGAGAAACGCGCGGCGGTGGAGGCTGAGCCCGAGGGGAGGAGGTTTGACCCGGCCAGGGGATGGCTGAGGGCAGCGCGTCGGCCACGGGCAGCTGCTCCAAGACCTGAGCTAATGTTTAGCTTTGGACTTTGCCAACTTGTCCAAGGGGCAAAATAGGACGAGGGCAGGAGACCTGCGCGAGCCGGCGCGGTGCCCGGGGCCGGGGCTCTGCCCGCACGGCCACGGCTCCTGCACGAGCTCCGGCTCGGAGGGGTGTGATTTCTGGGTGTAATTTCTACCCGTTTGGTCCCGGCTCAGCAGGAGGACGTTTGCTGACAAGGCCTTGCTGAGCTCCCCCGTTTAGCTCAGCTCTTCCTATAACACTCAGCCCTTCCTGATTTATTTTATTCGCGGCACGCTGGGCTCCGGAGAGGCCTTTGCAAGGGCTGCGCTAAGGGGACATCATCGTGGAAAGGGCGAGGAGCCTGGTGGCATCGCTGGCAAGGCTGCAGAAGTGTCCCCGGCGCTGGCACAGAGCTGAGCACGTCCCGCTAGCCTGGATAACCCGCCCTGGCAGGCACCTCGTCTCTATTTAAACCCCCTCTCTCCTGGGATGTTATTAAGGACGTGTCTATTAAATTGCTCTGTGTCACTTCGGCGCGGCTCGTCCCCATCGCCACCCGGGCAGCTCTCGTTTTGACCGTGGCCGCGTTTTTCCTCTCCATCCTCATCACCTTTACCCTGCAGCATCCCAGACCTTTACATCTTGAGTTTTGCCTTGCCGGGCAATTTTGCACAGCAACATTTTCCAATCCCAGATTATTCTAATGACACCGCCGGAGAGCTAAAAATAGGAGAAAGGCATTTTTCTGCTTCTCCCCCACCAGCCGCTGCCGGGAGCACGGGGACGGCGCCGGCAGCGGGAGCCTCCGAGGTGTTTGTGGAGAGCGTTTGGAGAGTATCACACCTCCCCTTTCCTCTCCCAGCCGTGGATCTTTAAATATCTGGCCCAAATCCACACGAGTCTGTAGCTGCTTAACTCTTTCTTTGCATTCAAACCAAAAGGACATCGGGCACCTAAACGGGGCTGTCCGAGGAAACGGGGCGGTGGGTGTGAAACCGCCACGGGGAGCTCCTGCGTGTGCCGGGGCAGGAAGCACCGAAGCTGCAGGAGGGACTCAACCGCGGCGTGATCGGTGGGGACAGGGCGGCGGGGACCTCCCGGCTCCCGTGGGGACCTCCCGGCTCCCACAGGGACCTCCCGGCTCCCACAAGGCACACGGCGCCCGCCTGCCCTGTCCCACTCGGCTTTTTCTTGCACCATAGCCTTCGGAGGTCTCCGGGTCTTGCACGCGATGGAAAAGGCTGTGAGCCAAAGCGGGAAAGCAAACCCTGAACCCACGCTGCTCTCTCGAAACTGGTGCACTTCCCCCCAAAATGATGCACATCCCAAAAAAGTGATGCGCTACCCCACAAAAACCAATGCATTCCCCCTCCCAAACTGATGCACTCCCCCTAAAAAATGATGCGCTCTCCGTGAACCAGCCGTGTTGGACTTTGCACCCGAACGTGCTCGGCACAGTGCGGTGGAGCATGCGGGGACAGCTGAGCCTTGCTCCCTGCCGCGGGTGTCACCACGAGGAGGTTCTGGGGGCACAGGGAAGGGGCTGGAAGCAGCGGTGGCCCTGGGGCGTGGGTGCGCAGGGACGTGCTGCTTCCCCAAACGTGGCTTTTTGGAGCTGCTTCCTCCCTGCCGCGCGCCCGGCTGCCAGATTTACCTCTGCCTGACGGCGTCTTGCTCGTGAGCTCGTACCCTGCCCGGGGTCGGGAGCAGCGGATGAGCCGGCATCAACAGGCAGGACAGCCCGGAGCCCCTCCCAGGATGCCCCACTGGGCACGATGCCTTTCCTTCCACCCATGATTTTCCCTTCGGGGTGATGCTCAGGGCAGCAGGTGCCAGGATATTTCTCTGTTTTATTTTTATTTAAGGCATCTTATGGGATCCTGCACTCATCGAGCGTGGCTGGAGCTCGGGAATCCACGGGGATGTGTGGACAACGTGCCTCCCCACAGCCTCACCGGCCCTCGGAGGCCACCACACACCGGGTGGGTCGAGCCCGCGCTGCCAGCCTGCGCAGGGGGAGCAAAACGTGCAGCTGCCGCCAAATCACGCGCAGAAAACCGTCGCTAACAACTTCATCCACGGCTTCAGACCAGATTCCCAGAGCCTGCACTGGGAATGGCTCCCTGCATCACCCTGGGCATGAAAACTGGTCCCAGCACGCAGGCCAGGATGCAGCCGAGGAGCAGCCAGCCAGCCCGGGGTCATCTCCATCCTCGTCAGGGACACAACTGCACTTTTTTTCCCCTCAGGGTAGGGCAGGTCCTAACCAGAGGCAAATTAACCCCCTGCACCGAGGCCCTCGGGCCAGGGCTCTGCTGAAGCTGAGCCGGAGGAGGGCCGGGCTTCGGAGGCTGGTCGGAGCGGGAGGAGAAGCGGCCGATTCCTACCGCTGCGGAGGGGAACAGAAACGCGGGTGAGTCGAGGAGGCGGCGGCTGCCCCTGCCACACGCCAGGGATCGCACCGGAGTGGAGCAGCTCGGCCCGGCCGCCGGCCACGAGATGGATGAGTCAGAGGTTTCGGGCACAATGGGAAGCGTGGGCTCAGCAGGGACAGGGATGTGCCAGGATGGGGACGTGCCAGGATGGGGATGTGCCGGGATGGGGCCTCGAGGCCGCTGGGCGCTGCATCACCTTGAGCAAACCCCCTCTCTGGGACAGGGCACAGAAGCAGCGGGAAGAAACGTGGCTTTTGCCTGCCTGGTTGCGGCGAGAGGAAGGAACCGGGTGAACTCACGGCGGCGTGTGTGGAGAGGGCCGTGCCACGCGTCCTCCCCATCCTGCCGGCCGCCGGACTGGCCACCGGCACAGGGCTGCTGGCACGTCCCAGCCAGCGCTGGCCAGGTACCAGGGACCACGTCCCAGCTCGGCAAGAGCCGTCTCCAGCCCGGCTGGTTCCCCAGGGTGTCCCCACCTCCCTCCCGCCCACTGCTGTCTTCTCCCTTACGCAGCCTTTGCCTTTTAAAACAAAAAACAAAACAAAACAGCAAACCAAACCCAGAAGCGCAAGAGGAATAAAAAAACCATAACCAAGCCAACGCAGGAGCCCTGTATCGCCGCCCGCTCCGAGTCACCCCGACAAGCCCTCGGCTGCCCCCACGTCCCAGGTGGGAGCTGGCGAGGGCAGAAATAATTGGCACACACTGATTACAGGAGCGAAGACAGAGGCGATGTTGCCTGGCCCACGCAGCCTCAGGCACGCGGGTCCCACAGCACGCGGCGATGGGAGAAACCTCCCACGGGGGACCTGGGGTGGACTCAGCCGTCCATCCCGAGGGGCAGCGGGAAGCATCCTCCAGAGATGTTGCCGAAGGTCAGAAAACATTTACCAGAATTGCAGCCAGCGCTTGCTGCGCTCATCGGCATCTTCCTTCCCCTTCTCGCAGGACGGCAGCTGGGAGGAGGAGAGGATCCTTGGAAGAGGCCGCTGGACTCGGATGCCAGCACGGACCACCTGCACCGTCACCCTGCCGAGGTCCCGGGTCACTCCCCAGGGCCGGGACTGCCCAAACACTCGTACTCACGGCTGAAAACCGCGGCTCTGGCTGCCCACCGGCGTGAGAGCGGGCACTCGCTGGCCTCTGTTGCAAAAAACCCTCACTGTTTGCTCAGCGGCAGAAAATAAACTTTCTTTTATTGTTTCAGGATGTGAAAGGAGATAACTGCCGGACTGCGGGATGGGGGTCCGACAGCTTCCCCGCCCTGGGGACGACAGGGCACCAAGCCCTCCACAGATTGAGCCGACGTCGTTGCGGGAAAAAGCAAAGGCTGCGATTCCTCTCCCCGCATCCCGCCTGCCCGCAGCCACGGAAGCGCACGGCGCCGACGAAACCCTCCCCTCCCGCCGCGCGCTCGCGGGACCGTGCCCGCAGCCACCGCCACCCAGGAGCATCCCCGTCCCCGCGGTCAGGCTGGCAAAACGCCGGGGGTTTGAACCGCTGCCAACGAGGCCGGCGGTCGCTATCTGCATCCTCCCTGCCGGCATCACGGTCACCCGCTGGTGCCGCGCCTGCCACAGGCCCCAGGGAGCCCTGCCCAGCCCTTTTGCAGAAAATAGACTAAATTGCTACAGTTTTGGGTTTTTTTTTTTTCCAGGTAGGGCACGTGCAAACAGGAATCCTGCGCTCGTTCTGTCTCTCCTTCAGCCGGGCACAGCCCACCTCTCGGGGACCAAGGAGGCAGAAGGCAAGCACGGCCGGGGACGGGACCCCCGTACGGCATCTCCCGTCACCGAGGGGGCGAGTTACGGCGCTGCTGGGCTGTTTGCAGCAGCTCCTCGGCCGCGGCTCAGGAAATGGCACAACGGCAGCGATCGGCCGCAGGCTCGGGGGCACCTCCTGCCTCTCAACGAACCAGAGACACAGTTTAACTGAGCCGTTTGCCCGTTTACCGAGGACCCACTGCAGCCGGCGCGAGCAGATCTGCCGTAATAAAAAGCCTTTTCCAACGCTCCCTCTTAACGCCGCAGGCAAGACGTATCGGTTTCTAAGAGGCAAATCCATTTGTCCAGGATTATGCGCCACGGAAAATGATTACACAGCTGCTGGAGGACAGACCTTCCCAAGCAAAGCCACCAGCCCCGTGGGGGGCGTGGGCGGAGGGTCCTGGCCCCACGCAGTCCCAGGGGGCTCTGCAGCAGCACCGGGGGACGCACGGGAATCGCTCGCGGATGGCCGGATCCGGACGCCGGCGCACTCTGCGGCAGCTGCCCCGCGTCCCGTGCCCTTCCCAGCAGAGAAAAAAGAAATAATCACAGAGCATCAAGGGTGAATGTGCCGAGGTCTGTTGGGTTTCTGAGCTGTGTCGTGACATATTGCGACAAGAAGCCACCAGCGGTTTCTGCAGGTGGTGCTGAGCGGGCATTAAACACTGAGCTCCTTCCCCGACTGCATCCAGGCGCCCTCGCCGTCGATCTAAGTGGAAGTGAAAAGCTGCACCGGCTCTCATAGCGAAGAGTAAGCAGCCTGGCAAACCCCCGCGGGACCACGGCACGACGGCAGTGCCATCGGCGTCGCCAGGATGCGGGTGCTGCCGGAGGGACCGGGTGCGAGGCTGCGGTCTGACCCGAGCGCGGGGTGACGCCGCCCCGGCACGTGAGCATCATGGCTCTCCCGTGGAAACTGCCCATGACCTCCGCGCCCGCAACCCACGTGGCGTGTTTTCCCATTGTTCGAGCTGGTGTTGAAATTATTTATGGAATTATTTATGGAATAATTCCATATAAATGGAATAATTCCATTATTTAGGCACGATGTTCCGGCTGGGCAGGATTTCACTGGTGGGGAAGGGGCCGCTCTGCGCACGGCGCTGCACAGGCAAACGCCCCGGTCTCCCAAACGTCTCCGCCTCTGCCCGGCGGCACCGAACCGGCTCCCGCAGCTGTGGCGCAGGGAGGTTTGCTGCTCTCTCTTGGGAGGGTGCCATCAAATTTTGGCAAGACGATGGGTACCCAGCTTGGAGGGATGCAGATTTGGGCCAGTGTGGCGTCGACAGGGACAGGAGCTGTTCTCAGGAGGGCCTGCTGTGCCCCAGGGGCCAGCCAGAGCCCGACACCGGCAAAGCCGCGTGCGGGCACTTGCCAGGCACCTCGCCGTGGCCAAACCTTGCCAAAGAGACTCTGCGTTCACGGGAGCGGTGCCGACGCTCTCCCCAGGGGACAGAGCCAGGACAAAACAGCAACAGGGACAAAGGGGGCGGGTGAGGGAGCAGAGAGGCCGGCAAGAAGCAGGACCAGCATCTCCCTCACACCCCATTTGCCACGAGGGCCCCACGCTCGCTCCTGGTTAAGAGCGATAATCCCCGCGCCGTGACAGCCCCTGCCCTACAGCCACCGCGGAGCTCAGCCTCAGCAGGAGGATCCCGACCCCCTTTCCAAAAGCCCTTTTTCTCCCCAAAAAGCAGCCGTTGCATCTGGTGGCTCCAGGGACAAGACGCAGAGAGGCGGCAGCCGCCGTGCACGTGACCCCCTGGGTTAGCGGCGGTTTCCTCTTCAGAGACCGAGCAGCGGCAGCAGAAGCGGTTGGGTTTGGCATCCCCCCTCGCAGCGGGTGCAGCTGGTGACGGGGAGATGGCGTGGGGGGTGACGGAACGTGGCCCCCCCCCGAGGTCCCTCTCGCCCCATGACGTTCACAACGTGAGCATTGCAGGCATGAAGTTGAGGGTACGGAGGAGCGGCCGGCGGCTGCGCGTGGGGAAGAGAAAAGCACGACTTCCTCCCTTTTTTCTTCTGAGAGAGAGATCTGAGCCCGTATATAAAAGGAAGTGCTGAAATCGCACGCCCTGTAGATAAAATACGATTATTCTGTTGGCACCAAACCCCTGAGAAACGCTGCTCCCTCCCTCCCGGGGTCTGCGGTCAGCAAAGAGGCTGCATCTGCGGGGAGATGCTACCAGAAAACGGCACCGCTCTCGCTCTATCCTCACAGCGCGCCTTCGGACAACTCTTCTGGAACAAGCTTCCACCAGGGAAGTCACGCTGGCATAAACACGCCAGCAAAAATCTTCCTGCAGGCCACCAGTTAATTAAGGAGCTCTTTTCATAACAAGTTAACAAATAATGCGTGCGGTTACGACAAATTACGTTCTCGCTTTGCCGTGCATTCACTAATCATCGCTGTAGTGCTCTGCAAGCCAGGGCAGCGTTTTACGAAGTGTGAAGTTTGTAAGGAACGCTCTTAGGGGAGATAAAGGGAGCCCGAGCTCGGGGCAGGTCCCGAAAGCGCCTGGGTGCCTACAAACAGGGCTCCCCGCAAACCAACAGCCGAGGTTTTGAGAAAAGCCAGCAGATTTAGCTGAAATACTCAGCTTTCTGAAGCAGGGACCACTGGCGCTGCGCGCAGCATGAACGACAGGCTCAGGGAACTGGCTGTTACAATTCACGTCGAGCAGCACCTCTGTCGCAGCAGACCTACTTTCAAAGCACACTCTCAGGGCTGCGGGATGACGCAGGCAGCCACGGCCGCTTCCACTACTGAGCAGAAGCGAGATTTCCTTTGAAATTCAATCTCAAAGCCATCGCTGCGCAACAACAAGAGGCAGCCTGGCGAGGAATACTGACAGCAACAACGAACCTGCTCACCGGAATCATCTGAAGGTGTCAAACTTTAACGCTCCAGATCCTTGTACCAGAAAAGCACAGGTGGAACTAAAAGGAAGAACAATTTCGCACAGGCGCAGGGACCATCTGCGTGTTGTAGCTGCACAGCACCTACCACCAGGACACCCTGCTCCGGGAATGAGACTCCCAGGACCTCTGCAACGCAGGGATGATGCAGAAACCACAGGCGGAAAAAAAAAAAAAACGACCATCCAAGACCCATCTCAAGCACAGAGGTTTTATTGACTAGCTACGCGGGGCTGCGTGGCTGAGCCCGCTCGCCGTTTTCTCCTCACAGAGACTCGGGCGCGGTGTCCTCGGATCCGCTCTGCGAGCGCTCGGCCAGCCGCCCGCCGCTCTCACAGGCGGCTGCCCAGCAGAGGTAACCAGAACACGCACCCAGCGCTGCTCGGGGTGAAGCTCTGGTTCCGTTTTCTGCTGCCCTCTGCCTCAGCCCGCAGACATCAACGGCTCACGTCTGTCCTCCTGGAAGGCGCTATCAGTGGATCTCGTCTAACGAGCCCACTTCTTCTGGCGCCTCATGCCAAGTCCGCCATCGAGCCGCTCTGCAGATGAGTCACCAACCACACTGGAAACAGTCCCTCTGTGGTGTTATTCTATACCCTCTCCCTCTTCTCCAGAGCTCTGCCAGCTGCCAGAGGACAGATACTGTGGTCAAAGATCTCACGATGGAAAATTCTGTGAAGAGATTTAAAAAAAAAGTACGGATTTTGAAGCGGCCCGTTCTTGTTTAAGCACTGGACCCACACGTTGTGTCAGCACAACATGCAAAAGACTTTTTTCATGCATAACTGTCTGCTCCATCAATTAACCAAAAAATGATCTAACCAACCCGGACAGGTGCTAAGTACCACCTCTAGAGACCAGTTTTGGGGACAGGGCTGTACAGCAGAGCACGCAGCACTAAAAGCAGCAGCAGGCCTATTATTTTTACAACTTCAGTGCCTCAAAACTCCCGTTTTGAGATCCCACTGCACTACAGAGCGCGGATGCAGAAGAGAAAGCGAGCGCACAGCTCAAGGACGGTTCTGCTGAAGACAAAGGCCGGCACCTGGCAGAGCGCGGGGTTTCAGGACAACGCACAGTTGCGGGCTGCAGTTTCACGGGGTCCCTAACGGCATTTCACAGTCAGTTTAGAGCTTCGCCCCTGGAACGCTCACACGCTGCCAAGTAAACAGCAGCTCTGTGAATGCCTGGCAGCGTTGGCTGCGCCAGTTAAATTAACCTACCGTTTGTTTCCTGTGGATATTCACGATATGAATGTCTTCGCTGCGATACTCCTCGTCGTGCTGATCCAGGGGAATTTTTTCCAGCTCAAAGTCCATCTCAAGCAGCTGGTTACCAGAGAACACACAAAACAATTCCAATGACACTGAATGCTCTTTTGAACTCAGCATGTTCAGTTAAAAAGGTCCCACAATATACCCACAGGAGGGCAAGACGCCTTAGGAGGCTGGAATCGCCACGCTCGGACCATTCCACTCAAGGCCTCCACAAACGTGCAAGCCATTTCCCTCCCGTGCAGCACATTTCCCCTCGTTTTAATTACTCCAGTGCCAATTCAAAGCTACAGACACCTTGCAATACTTAAGAAAAATCTCCAGGCTTGTGATAAAATATTTTGCTTCCTCCAGTCTCCAAAGTGCTAAGCCAAACCACAGCACCTGCCTCTGTCTGCCAACGTTCTCAACTGGAGGGGAGCGGGGGAAAAAAAAAAAAGGCTAAAACACCCCAGCATCGACTCTGCAATGTGCTCAGAAGATTAACTGGGCTGAACCCTGGCAAGCTAAGGAAGGAAATAAATTACAAGAAAGCAGAAATCATCCAGAAACACCTACATCTATTGTGTTTATTGTGGGAGCGGCACATCATCGGAGCTGATCTCAATTATAGCAACCCTCCTCGCAGTCAGGTCCCCACAAGAGTTCGAGGCAAGGCTAATTATCAAAGAGGTGCTTTTATTAACACGTAACAAATCGCCCTGGAATTTTTGCCCTTCCCCTTTTTCTGTAGTGCTGTTATTTCATATAATCCAGCACTCCTGCACAAGGGCTACTTTTCAGCAGACTTCACAGGTGCAGAGCTAAATCCTGCACTGACCATCATCCCCACCTCAGGAGGGATTCAGCTGTTACCTGTGTTCCTTGACTTTATCTGCTCAGAAGATACAGCTGGACTATTTAATTATATCTCCTATTAACGCTCTCTCAGTGAAGGGGCGAAATTTTTGCAAAAGCAGCTGTATCACTTCGCACAGAGTCCCGAGTTCCTGAGCTACTCTGAAAAAATACCTGTGGTTTTTGCTTCCAATGGAACACGTGAAAATAAAATAAATTTTCACCGGACTAATTTTTAATCCTCCCAATAACCTCTGGTGACATCAAGACAACCACTGCAGAAAGCAGGCGGCAACCAACTGCTAACTCACTTGGCCTACAACAAGGATTGGTTTGATTTTGACAGGTATGGCCTCGCGTAGGGCAGCCCTTTTGCAAACCTGGAAGGTATCACAAGCCAGGGAGGCTTTTAACAGCCGATGCAAGCCTGGCTGCCTGGATCAAAAGCATCAACACAGTTAGGATTAGGAAGGTAAGAAAGGTTAGTTCTACCTTCTGAAGGAAGAAAAGCTCAGTACGTATCCAGAAAGTCTCTACTGATAAGCTGGACAATAACTTCAAGAGTGACCATCCGAATTTTCTGCCCCATCTAAAGACAAACATGCTTCTCCCGCTACAAACTCTACGCTGTGCAGTCAACCTGAATTTGTACGTGTAGCAACTTGCATTGATGTTCAGCTGATCCAACACAAAGTCCTCCTCACATCCAAGCTATTCTCCTAGTCTTCAAAAAGCACACGTTAAAAACACTTACCTCAAAGTATTTTCTCTCTATTTCAGGATTCTTTCCCATAGTCCTCTGTTCGTAACAGCACAAGATGCACGTATCGGGGCCAGTAAGGTCTTTCAGTGTCTTCAGCAACGGTTCTAACGACTGCCCAAAAGAGGTTAAGTATTTCCCACTTAGATTTCAAGTTCATTTTACTGGTACGATACCCTCTAACTACAGAAAGTCTTCACCCAAGAGAGAAGTTTCCAGTTTTGCTTTTCAGGGAGTTATTTTTAGTACTTTATCTAGGACAAAAGGAACATGGGGGCAAGCTGGAAAGCAGATGAGAAAGTGAGACGGCATAGGAGAAGAGTTTCACAGACTGACCAAGAAAACTGAACTAACGTCAAAGCCAGAAACATCCCACACTGCTGAGTGGGCATCTCCTTGAAGCACCCAAGAATGACTATTTCTTGACATGTTTCAAAAGTGAGAGTTTTCTCAACCGTTCTTGCAACATGGCTCAGATCCAGACCACTCCGTACGGAAGCAGGACCAACGTGCAGGGAGCCAATGCAAGGGGCCGTAACACCACTGAAAAGTCACTGGGACATGGGGTTCTTCAGGCCGTTTCCCTTTTCTTGCAACTTCTGCTAGGTCTCTGTGCACATCCTGCAGAGCTCCAGCTCAGGAGATGGGGCAGACTACAGCAACCACTTGGCTGGAGAATGATTTCTCCTTTTACCTTTCCAAGGGAAGCGTGATGAGAACCCAAACGGTGCAGACGGGGCACTATTAAACTTCATTCACCAATGCATTAGACAGCTCACGGGTATCGGTCACAATGTTTTGCTTTACGCTTCATTCCCAATGTTTAAAAAAAAAAAAGAGTGCCCCCTCAATATTAAGTGGGGTTTTTTAAACATGAGAGTCTCTGGTTGACTCTCAAATGGCCTTTAATCTGTTAAAAATACCTTTTCCAGTCTCATTCCACACATTCCTCTAAACTATGGGGACCAAGATGCAAACACAGTATTTATTTGAGTACTTCTCCTGTTAAACCCACACCCTTCCCAAGGAAGCTTTCTATACGGGTTTGCAAAGTCCTCATTTACCTCCTCGTAGTAAATGCAATCAGCCATTAGTATATAATCGGGGGGAGGCTGAAATTCTGTTACATCTTCACCCCTAAAAAGAAGCAAACAAAAAAAAGAGAGGTGAAAACAAGCGTCAGTAATAATACAACACATACTACTAAAAGACGGAGCGTGAAGTTAACTACTATGTTCGGAGACTGAGCGTCCCTTTTAAAGCAGAGTTTTAAAGCAATTTAACAAGGCCGGAGCAGCAGCCCCGTTAGGGCCGAACAGAAACATTAAAGGATCATACAAACCATTTCAGTACCTTGGCTCGGACTGACCCTGTCACCAGGTGCTTGTTGTGCTCTATATTAACCATCAACAGCTCCTGCAGCTCCTCGAGGTCGGTGACCGTCACGTTTGCCCTGCAACACACGCGGGGTTACGGCCCAACCCACCGGCCCCGGCCCCTCGCCGCAGCGCGCACGCACAAAACAGGCGTTTTGCGAGAAATTAGAAGATTTCACGTAGATAACACAATAAAACGGGGTGAGGTGGAGAACCAGGCAGCAGGGACCTGCCCCTTCCCGCGGCCAGCGCCGTCCCCGCTCCGCCCGCGCCCAGGCAGGCGGGGACCGGAGCGGAGCGGCCCCGGCCGCCCGCAGCCCCCGGCCGCCGCCGCCGCTCACCCCAGCGTGGCCGCCATGATGCCGACGGCACCGGTGCCGGCGCCCAGCTCGAGGACGTGGCGGCGGGCGAGGGGGCAGGCGCCGGTCTCCAGGAACTTGGCGAGCACCAACGCGGCGTCCCACACCACGCAGCCCACGCCGCCCGCCGCTCGCTGCTCCAGCCGCAGCGCCGGCCCGCCCCGCCGCTCCAGCTCCCGCACGAAGCCCGCCATGGCCGCGGCACTGAGGCGGCGCGGCCCCTCCTCCCGGGGCCGCCCCGCCCGCGCCTCTCCCGCTGCCGCCGTGAGAGGAAATGGCGGGGGGCGGCGGCTCCCTCCTCTCGGCGGTGCCTGTGAGGCGCCTGGCGCTGCCCGGCCGCGCTCTGTGTCGACGCCGCCGTCCCTCCGCCCGCCCGGGCAGCTGCGCCTCAGCCCCGGCCGCTGCCCTGAAGTAGCACGAATCCCCTGGGTAGCTGTTCCATGCGAACCGCTCCCTAACCCCTCCTGACCAGCTCTCCTGTCAGCCGACTGTTAATTAAATGAAAGCATAGTCCGGGCTACCCTTGCTTGACAGAAAAAAACGTACTTTTACTTGTTTTTAGTGCTTGCTGGCAGCACAGGAGCAAACGTAAAGCTGGGGCGTTAACCGGCCTGGTGGTTGCACGAGAGAACGTGGGCGGCCATGGCTCGTCTGGGCACTGCGGCCTTGCGTGTGTTTGCCCCAGTCCGGCCTCCCTCAGAGGTGAGAAACCTCCATTCGGAGGCCGCACGCAGGAGCTCGCCTGGCAGGGAGTCAGACCTGCCTGATGTGGCCCGTCAGACTAAAGAAGACACTAAACACCAGCCGGGGGAAAGACAGCCATGAGGAAATTTTTCCACGTGTGAACTGTCTGAAAATTAACACCCAGTGATTCAAAATTACTGCACAAAGTTACTCAGTGCAGCCTGTAAGCGCTGTGGGCGTGCAGTCCCACCAAAGCCAGAGGATTGCTAGAAATCACGGGTGTTGTAGACCCTCATCCAACATTTAAACTTACAAAAAGGTTTTTAAAAAAGCAGCTGAATATGAGTTGACTGTGCATCGACATTTTTAAGTGCAAAGGCTTTTGATTTTTTCCTTGGACACATGGAAGACAGTTTTTATTACTTTATTTCCTAGCATTTCTCAGTAATGCTCACTCCCTTCCCCAGGGAGGAGTTACTGCATTTGCTAGGGATTCTGAATGGTATATGCAGAATTGTGGTGTATTTCTGAAAATTGGAGTAAATCTGGGAAAAAAAAGAAACAAGATGGTTCTTTTTTCCCCTTCTTGTTTTTTATCTGCTGTAGCCAAGTCATAGCACCCGAAGAAGTTATTCCAGCTCCAGAGTAGGGGGAAATGCTAAACCTCAGTAACTCCAAATAGGATCACGGCAAACAACTAGAAAGATGTTTCTTTTGCTGTTAACGGCCTTCACATTCCATCTGTTTATCTGCACTTTTCTGAGGGAACTGCCTTTTCCCACACAAGCCAACTTCAAACCCAGCAATTTCACATTTTTCCCCTCTAGCATTTTTTTTCTCTATCCCTCTAATTATGAAGCAACTGAAATGTTAATTTATTGCTATCTTGGCATTCCCTCGAACCGCACTGGTGGGAATCCGGCTGCCTTCGACCACTTCCATGGCCAAACAGTTACTTTGGAAACGTGTGTTGCTGTACCCGCCGTGCTTCACGCCGCTGGCATCGCTGCCCTGCCTTGGAATGCTTTGTGTTTGTATTTTCCAGCTCCTGTTATGCTTGGAGGACAGTTTAATTGTGTGGTAAGTTATCCGTAAGCAAGGCCCCTTTTCTGAATCATGCTGTGATTTACGTACTTTAGGTTAACTCCAGAACTGGCTCTGTAAAGGTAAGAGTCGTGTTTCGCGCATGGGAAATGCAGCTAGGAACGTCGTTTAGCCGCTGCCTTCTAGCACGAGCAACTATCTCGTGTTTTCACGTTATTGCCCCTGTCGGGAGATCTAATGTAAGAGGTTCCTGCTCTCCTCTCCCCTCATCCTCCTGGAGCTTTCCTGTCCCAGCACTGCTGTTAATCAGTTGTGCGCGGTGATGCTCCAAGCCCAGCCTGCAAAAAACCCACAGGATCTTTTGTCCATGTTGTAGGCTGTCAACGTAAGATGCAAGTTGGCACCTAAAAAAGGCTGTTCCGAAAATGGCACCCCTGCACAGCGTCATTTCAAGGTTAACTCTAAGAATGTACGCTCCTGCTTCCACAAGTTTCAACTGTCCTCAAAGTCCGTCACAAACCAGAACCTCACAAAGGCCTTGATGGAGGGAAGTAACTTTGATACGTGTGGAAGCCCTTACTCATCAGCAGATGCTCAACTTAAAATGATCTGGGTAAGGGTTTTGCTGAGTCAGGACCAAAATATAAAGCTGAGAGATATTTTAATACAGGATATTGAAAATGCTTCTGGTCTAAACACTTGTACAGGAAGGTATAAAGTGGGCAGTTATATATTCTAAAATTTAGGAAAGGTTTTTTCTCCCCTCAACAACACACAAAGTATAAGTCTGAAAAAATATTACTCATCTTTTAGCAATACATGCTGGTGAGACTTCAAAAGAGTTAATACAAAGAACTACATAAAGAATTTCACTTGTTCAGCTTATTCTGCAGAGCAGGGTGAAACCTGAGAGCCTGCCTCTTCTATGTAGGGAGCATTAGGGGAGTACTTCACGAGCAGAATTTCACCACCGGATACTAACAGAAGAGTTCTTCACAGAAAAGTTACGAGCTGCGTTTTTACTGCAGAGGAAGAGCTGTCATCAAGGCATCGTCCGTTTCCTGCCTGCACTCCCAGTTCATGCATCTCCGATGTGGGACTTGGTGAACGTTATTTTTGCCAAATGAAGCAGCTCTCCTTTATAAAGCGTGTTCTGCCCCTTGCACGAATAGATTCTACCCCTCTCTTCCTCCTCAGGAAAGGAACACCAAGGGGGCAGGCAGTAGGAGAAGACTGTCCAAGAGACGGATGGCAAAATACGTCTTCCCGGGAAAAGAAAACTAGCACCCCTCCCAGGCCTATCGCCTCTCCTTTTCCCGAGGGAATGCCCAGACGGTGGGAGCAGTACAGGCAGGCTGGTGAAAAAGCAGAGTGTGGCTCGGAAGCCTGAGCTGCTGCAAATCCCACCACAAAGCTCCTCCTCCACCAGCCAGGAGCCAGAAAAGATGGAAACCCCTTCTCCATCTGGAGGGGCCGAGGCATCCGATGGGTCAGTAGGCGGAGGGAAAGGCTACGCTCCCAGGGAGCTGTCGTGCATCAGGCCCAACCGCAGCCCGAAGGGCAACCAAAGCCGAGACTGGCAGCACGGAAAATTGGGGCATTTTGTATTGCCAAAGACTTCCTAAATGCAGTTCCCAACCTTGTCCTTACAAGGAACACGCACTGCTCAAGCTCTTAAAAATTAAGACTGGGGTGATTTATTAATCTTGTTAAGAACTCTGATACAAAGCACAGTAAAAGGCCACAGACCAGTAAATAAAATGTGGCTTCTGGCCACTTTATAAATGCTGCTACAGTACTACCAGTAAAACAGACTCACTCTCACACCAGTTCAAACTAGTTCAACTGGCAAATAAAAGTTCCATTCACTTTTCAGTTTAAAAAGTTTAATAAAGCTTTAAGTGTTTGCTGGTTTAAATGCTACCAATTTCCAAAATGGATTCACGATTAAGTTAAGTGAGATCTAAAGAAAGTTATTAGGTTTGGAAGGCAAGACTGTTCCTAAGCCAGAGGAAACACTTCTGACCGTATAAGATCGCAAGAGTAGCAGACTGTATTATAGGCCTCGAGTCACTTAAATTTATAGAGGTTATTAGCATTATCTGTAAATATACAATATAAACAATTGTACATACACGGCATATAGCTTTGTTCTCCAGAACAGTAGACAACTCTTTAGCTTAAGACATCTTTGCCTACCAAAACAAAAAGGCACATCCGAACAAGATGCATGCTAAGTACTAGGGATCCTTTCCCGTATCCGAGACGGGCAGTCCTTGCTCATCCTTTCTCAAAATAATCAAGACCAACTGAATATTTTGGTATTTCGATTTCAACCTATTTGTCTTTTTTTTTGTCTTCAGCAGCGAATCAACGGCAATTAAGACACGGCATTGAAATATTCCAGAACAGTAGCTGTCACTCACGACCCTCCAAGCTTACACAAAGTTAGAAGGCAAGCGGCCAGAGGTTTAAAATCGGTAACACTGTATATCCTCGTCTTGTGTAATCATCCCATTGTTCTTTTGTTTTTAATAAGAAAAAAAAAAGGCCACTAGTGCTCAAATTTGAAAAAATTCCACAGACGCACCTTTTTTTTGGCTCAGTGCAATTAAATGATGTCAGTTTAAATTCATTTAGTGTAGTTTACAGTGCAAAAGATATATTTTGTATACTGGCATAACTGTCGGCACTGAGGATGTGAAAGAAGGCAATGCTGCTGATCACCTGAGGGTAATGCTGTCGAACAGACGGAGGCTAGAGTGTGTGTAGTCTTATTTTTCCAATTTAAACCTTTTTTTTTTTTTTTTGATCAGCAGCACTTTAAGAGCATAATTTGTGAAAGTACTAAAATACACTGCCTTTTTTGAATAAATAAAAAAAAAAAAGGAACTTTACAAATACTATTCCAGTGTCAATGACTACTATGGCTAAGGTCATTGAGGAGTTTCTGCATTTTCTAGCAAAGACAGTCTGTGCAAAGGAGGGTGGGAGAGCTCCCTTTTGTAAGTCTTTGGTGGCAGTTTTGGTAACTGAGGGCTCGAATTGTTCCGGGGTGGGACCGGGGGTGCAGGCGGGTGGACCAGGTTGTTGTGACTGGCGCTGATGACGCAGCAGCGGCGCAGTACCCTGGGAGAGGGGGTGCTGGGAGGAGTGCCGGGAGAGCTGGGGCCGGTGCTCGCCTCCCTGAACCGGTCGGGATCTCTGTGCAAGCGTCCCACCGGTGGCGGCTGGAGGTTTAGAGGGCAGTTGATGAAGTGTTCGGGCGGCCGGAGCGGTACGGGTGGTGGAGTATCAGGAAGAGGGTCCCTGGGGGGTGGAGGAGGAGGGCTGTGCAGCGGCTGGTCAAAGGGGTTAGTGTAAGCAGGAGCACGGGGCTGGATCTTTGGAGGCGGCGGCTGCCGAGGTGGAATTGCTGGAGGATCGTCATCCGACTTTAAACTTCCCTACAACATCACAGAGAAAAAGACTTTGTAAGAAATCTAGATGTTTAGATAAAGAGCACATCTGACCGATGCCGAATTCTCCTGACGTCAGCTACTGGTGCTGTCAGAACCACGCTACTGGCACAGCCGTCCCTTCGATCCGAATCTGACCACTGTGTTCCTAAAGCAGCTAGCAGAGTTTGGGCACTGGGAACCTGAAACTTAAAAAGGGCAACTGGAGCACTGCGTTTGAAAGCCTTTTAGACTAACAAAGTCCGGTTTGGCTAGATGGTTCGACTCGATGATCCTACAGGTCTTTTCCAACTTAATGATTCCAGATGTTCCCTGATTTGCTATTAAAGTTATTCGATATAGGACAGAAATACCTTAGCATTAGAAGCATCCTGATCCATCTTTTTTCGTGGAGGAAGTGGAGGAGGGTTTTGAGGCTCATCGCTTAGTTTAGGAAAGCTACCCCACGAGCTGAAGAAAGTCTCTGGAGAGAGAAAAGCAGATACTTTACTGCTTGTGCAATAGCTGAGGAACATAGGCTAGAATATTAAGCCAAACTAGAAGGAACTAAAATAAGCAGATCTTTGTGCTCTACAGCGACATGAACCATTAACTTCAGTTGTATGAAATTCTCGTTCGTTTCTTTAATCAGATACACTCCTCACAAATTGGTCTCCTATTTCCAGTATCAACGATACGCATCAACAGCTAACAGGCAATGCTTAAAGGACAGAAAAATAAATAAAGTGAACTCCTAGCGAGCACTTAAATAACTTTCTCTGCAATCCTCTCTATATTGCACCATTTACCTCTGTTTACCACGGTGCCCGCAGTTTTCCCACATGGCTAAGTTACACTTCGGAGTGGAAGGTTTGTTCTCTCTGCCATATGGGTACACGTTCAAATTTGGAAATTTAGAGGCTTCGTTAACAAGTCTGCAACACTTCTAAAGCAGGAGAATTATACACGGAACAGAACAGATGACATTAACTCTCACAGCATTTTAGGACATTTCTAGTCCTTCCTTTTTACGGGGGGGGGGGGGGGGGGGGGGGGCGGGAATCCTCAGACTTAAGAAACAAAACAACCCCCTGACCTGTATTTGTGACTTTTGTCACACCTTGGCTTTTTCTCTTAGAAGTGGACAGAGCTCTGTATCAATACATTAGGCACGTGTGCTCTCCAGTTTGAAATTTTAATCGTATTATGAAAAAGCGTATGTGCCTGGGCAGTAAGGGAGTAAAAAGAGAAGCTGAAAACAGAGATGAATACAGGATATTCCGCACAGCTGTGGTACAAAAAGTACCTCTTCTTTCCCAGCAACAGAACAATTATTTTCACTAAGTGGCAATACGAAATTATCAAGTTGCTTCATTTGTAGCATTAGTCAAACAAAATAATCATCAAGGACATTGAAAATAGAAGCAAAATCATGGTAGAACCTGGGAAAAAAATCCAAACCCAAACCAAACCAGACAGTTTTGAGACTTTACAGACTGGTTTACTGGACACTTGATCTACAACCTGTACAAAAAACCCTCTCAGAACCCTAACGAATGCATTTTCCTCCCAGATTTCAGATTTTAATTCCCATTCAGCTCTCCTGAAACCAGGAAAAGCAGAGTTAAGTGAAACATTTAGTAGAGTTCCGGTACTCACTCGACTGTGGCAAACTGACGGGAGCGAAGATGCTATTGTTACCTGTTAAATGAAAAATCGATTAAAGACTTTCCAGACAGAACAACTGCACTACAGCACATAACGTATGCTTGTGAATGACCTCAAAGATCACCATAACCTCCAAGTTTATCTACTGCTCACATGAATTAAACTTTCCTGCGTAAAATATTCCTGAACTAGAGATTTTAAGTTATGCTGGGAATTAAACTTCATTATTCTACTGTGTTCTGACACTACCGTGTCGTCATTCACTTCCCTGCAGCCCGAACGCCCTCCGTGTTTGCCGTATAAAAACTGTTTGTCACTTTTGCCCCCCACCAGGCTTAACTCGCCTGCCAAGGCTGCAGCCCGCTTTGAGCAGAGCCAAGACCTGTCACGCGCTGCTTTCAAGACTGAGGAGCTGCTGGCAGCTACAAGCAAAGCTCGGGAGCATATCAGTGCATCTGAACTAATAGTGTCATTTTTTTAAATCAAGACCGCGTTTTGGAGTGAGTGCCCTGACCATCCCCTCTTCTGGCACTTCGGTTCACATCTCAAAACGCACAGAGTGGATTCCCTTTGGAGGAAATTACACCAGAATCACTAGAGTGTGCTCAGTCCACAGGACCACCCCAGAAACACACGCTGGTGTGGGCGCCAGGTCCTCAGCACCTTTTCTCTCTAGGGATGTGCCATGTGGTGAAGCAGGCCTGCCCCCTGCACAGCAGTGCCTCGTGGGGACATCCCCCGTGACAGATTGCCTCAGCTCCAGTAGGCAAAAAGACTGGAAACGTCACTTGTTATTTAACTGCTGACAGCAGGGATTTCCAAACCACAGCACACCTAACGCCGACACAAGAACTTCCTAGTCCACAACGAAATTTTGCAACTTTTTTTAAAAGGCTGGCATACGCATCAATACGTTTTGGAAGCCTGAGGGACAGTAACAACAATTATTAAAACATATTGCACATTACCATAAGAACTGTTGAGATCAATGTCTAAAAATACACTGAACTCTGAAGAAGCAGACACCGGCGGCGTAGATGGTGTGTTTGGAGAAGTTGGTGCCGATACTGTTGCTTCATGTTCTGCCTCAGTAATTCTACTGAAACTTATCTTGCTCGGTTCCTTTTCAAGTGGCAATGGATGACTTCTCAAGGTGCCAGAGGTGGAGCCGTGTCTGCCAGTATTGGGCCTTATCCCAGGAGATTTCAGGGGGTATGTTGTTTTTCTAGGCTGGAGAAGGTAAAGCTGGTTAGTACTGCTAACATTTCAGATAGCAAAATCGCCAAGGCTCTATGAGCTATTTTTAAAAGTACTTAGCAAATACACTTTAAATGGTGTTACAGCCTTTCTACAATTGACTCGAGGTACAATCTGTTGTTATCTATACAGCAGGAGTTTACTGAGAAGTTATGGATGCAGCTTAATAAATCTTTTTTCCCAGTTTAATTCCCCTCCCCGCCCCAGCTATGAGGAACGAAGAGTCAAGTTTCAGATGCATGCCAGTCAGGACAAAATACAGGGAAGAGCAAGTCCATCCTTGGGAGAGAGAGAGAGAGAGTTATTTCAAGTGCCCCCATGGGCCTGCAGAAGAGCCTCCTCACAGCACCGTAAGACGTGCGTTGTGCTTATACCACGGAAGGTCACCGTGCCCCTACACACGGCCAAGATCAAGGACACACTCAGACGCACGTTGTCTACGTCCTCTGGGTTAGTCAGTACAAAATTCTTACACACACATCACTGGTGTGAACGAGACAAGCCTCGTTAGACTCAGGTGTAACACAGCACAGATCAAAGCCCGTTCTTTGAAGATGAATTACGTTCCCATCCTATGGTGGTATGCGCAACTCCACCACATTACAGTACCCAGAACTGGACTTTCCCGGAATTCCAGTAAGAACGTCTAGTGTGGAAAGCATGAACTGTAAAGAATTTGTGCCCCGATGACTGAGACTGGCAGCGTGGATATCTATTTTTAGAAAAAAATTTAAAGAAATTACTGCAAGCAGTGTTTTTGCAACAGTAATTTCTGTCGTTTTCTTGCCATATTCGTAATACCATCTTATTCATTCCTCTGACAGGAGATTGCTAAAATGATTTATAGCTCTCCCAAAAATTAGAGATGTCTCCAGCTACTCAGAAGTACCACTGCAACGTATAAAACCCCAAGTGTTCCAGAGAGCAATCTTTCTGCTTAAAAAAGAGCTCTGGGCTCCAGTAGCTATTTTCTTAAAAACCAAGATTGCTACTTCTTTAAATTGAACTATATTTTGATCAGGAAGAAGGTTGCACCTTATCAATTCTGTGGCATGCTTCAATTTTTGCAACAATGCGAAACATTTAGACAAAAGAAAAATAGAAATTAACTTCTACTTAAAGAAAATGCAACACATTAATTACGTATAAAATCCGTACTTCAATTAATATTAGTATTTTATAAGATTTTTGATACTGTGAAATGAAAAATGTTAAATGTTATTACATATTCTATCAAATGACTATATGCTAAGAAACCCAAATTTAAACTGTAGTATTTTAGGTTTTGGGAAAAAAATGTTCATTCTAAAATAAGGCAAAGGTAGTATGTTTTAGTAGCGACAACCATCTGAATAAAAGTATTTTAAAATCCTCTCATGATACAGAATTCTGAAGGAAATATATATGACTTATTGAGTTAACTATGTATTATTTGTCATAGTGGCTACTGGATTTTAGCTATTTAATTTGCAGGACAAGACTTACAAATCTAGGTGGTTGCTTGCAGTTTCGAGGTTCAATTTCTAATGACTTGTTGAATAGATAATCTGTAAACTCTTTTTCTGGTATCTTCCCCATAGGATTGAGATTTTCAAAGAATTTCTAAATGAAACAAGCATCAATAATATTTTAAAAATATAGTATAAAATATGCACAGAAGTTAAATGAAATGCTCATAATTCACTGATTAAAAACCTAGCTTTTCACTATTGTGAAGCTTATTTCCAGGAAACCAGAGTAAAACATTCCCTGAATAAATACAAAACAATCCAATGCAAGAAATAATCAAGCTCATGTAAGTTTCCTGACGTGAAAGAATGACCTTGCTTCAAATAACTAGGCACGGCAAATGAAGTCTTCTGTAAATTTCTTGCTAATATTTTTGACTAGGGAATCATGCACAGCACAGCAGCGTTCAGGGCCACGCAACAGCATCCTGGACACTCGCCTGACCATCACAGACCTGGGAAGGAGCAGAACACAGACGCTACAGTAGTGGAAGCAAAGGTGGTGCTGGTGCCGTTTCCGAGAGGTGCTTTGGATGTGACCAATTAACTACAAAGCACAGGAAGGGACGGAGGACAAAAGCAGGAAGGTCAGAGGCAGGGACAGAGTACGGCGCTGCGGCACAAGGACAGGACTGGCACCAAGGGCTCGGGACGGGACGAAGCTCCCCGAACGCCGGACAGTGCTGCGTTAGCTGCTCCTGCTGGAGTCTGGTGGTGAGCTACAGCATCTTCCATTTGTTCTTTTTTTCAGCACACATACTGCCTTCCCTTGAACTTAACGTACTTCTTGGCTTATGAATACTGTGAATCTCCTAAACCCTTCCCAGCCATGTCCACAGCAATTAAACACACAATGCAAATGACATTTTAAACAGCAGTATTATAGCCCATTTAATTCTTTAGGCAACCAACTTCTTTGTTGCTTCCTGCCTGCCGCTGTTCGCTAGCTGAGGTTGAGAGTGCTGTCCACACGGCTGTTTTTTGGAGAGGTTACAACTAGCTGCGCACTCGGGGAGTACGGAAGTACTTAAACCTATTCTTTTCAATCATTATTACCTCCATATAAAACCACCTACCTACCTACCTTTATCTGGTTCACTGTTGTTTCATCATCTTCCTTTAAATTTCTTTAGGTTACCTGGGATTCACTAGTCTTTGTCTTAGGTAAGTAACCACTCAAGCATCCTCTCATTTCTAAGGATAATGCTGGCTGACACGAGCACATCGCCACGTTTGCGTAGCTTCTGCCACGCTGGGAGACTGTCGGTGTTTGTGCGGAACTGCACGCCCTCCGACTGTCAGCGGGGTCAGTAGACTTTGGTCAGAGGTGTCATTACAGAACGTCTGAAGGACTAAACACACTAGGCACGTACAGAGTGTTTTAGGTTAAAGGCAACCGATATTTCTCCAAACAGTTCTGCTGTTTAGTCAGTATGTCTTATTCGTTCTGTTTTGTTGCTAAAAAAATCTCTGTGATACCAGGCTGCAGAACAATAAGGGGATGAACAAGATGCAGAACATGGAATCCAAGTAAGCAAATCCCCGCTTCTGGCTAGTCCTTTGCTGTGATACTTTGTTGTCTACCAGCCCCTGTTCCCCCCCTCTTCTGATGGTCACTGTTCACGCAAGATTAGGCCTAGTACTAGAAGATTATTTGGCAATTTTTCACTGTGTACATTCTTTTCCCTCTCCTATCCCCCAAACAGATACTTAATGTTTGATTACCCGAATTTCTGGCTCTATCCGTAAACAGTAAGGCTGGTTTTGATACTGCTGAATTTCTCCTGTAATTTCAGCCACTTTTCTCCTCTTACTGAAGTTTATTAATTCTTTCCCTTGTCTTTTAAGGAAGTCAGGATTCCCTTCTTCTGTCTTCAAAATATTTGTTAGGTATATTCCTGATAAAAAGAGAAGTGTTTTTTAAAGTTCATTTTCATTCCAAGACCTGATTTCATTCTTTCTAATGAATGATAAAAAAGTCTGAGCATAGGTAGACCATTTCCTTTCATGCTTCAACAGTTTATTAGCTGGCAAAAATGAATCAAGTCTGGATTTTACACAGGAACAATACATTATTGAAATAAGATGTTTTATCATGGAATAGTTTGGGTTAGAAGGGACCTTTCAAGGCCATCTAGTCCAACCCCCTGCCATGAGCAGGGACATCCTCAACTAGATCAGGTTGCCCAGAGCCCCGTCCAGCCTGACCTGGAATGTTTCCAGGGATGGGGCATCTCCCACCTCTCTGGGCAACCTGTGCCAGGGCTTCACCACCCTCATCGTAAAAAAATTCCTCCTTATGTCTAGTCTGAATCTCCCCTCTTTTAGTTTAAAACCATCACCCCTTGTCCTATCGCAACAGGCCCTACAACTTAACATGAGATCCTGAGTTTAGAAAAAAACATCTTCAGGTCATCGCCATAATCAGATCACTAATACAGAGGCAGTGTTAAACAAAGTAAGGTAATATTCATACCCATATAATACCAGCAATCTGTATACTAAACTAGAAAACTAAATTTTATATAAAAGACACTAAGTCTAAAACCATTACAAACCTATGAAGTCAAAGTCACACATTACAATTAAGACTTTTTAGAGCTAAACACAACCCTGAACACTTTAAGCAATATTAACACATCTGCATCGAACTCAACTTAAGACTGACACTAGACACAAAATCAGCCTGCCCTGGTGTTACTTACCAAAGAAAGGCACACAGGGTGGATTGATTGACTTGAGCTTAGCCAGGTATTTTTTAAAATGATCTTGGCTTAATTCTACTGCTTCATCCAAAACTCTTTTTTTTCTTTCCTGCAGTGCCTAAGTTGTCAAAGAAAAAAAACAGGGATGCAAATCTTCCCAATAGCATGGTTAGCAAAACCAAGGCAAGTCCCTAACTCTCTTAGCAAAACTTAGGAACTGAAATTCAGATTTGAAAGAACCCCTTTTGTAAGTGGTTTTCTCTGGACTACAGTACTATCAGTCCAACAATTTAGTCATGTGAATCATGAGGCTACTGTGCACAGACTATTATTTTGTCTATCAACTTACAAGCATAATCCTGCTCTTTAAAATTAATAAAAATTCAACAATTTAATTTTGAATTTAACTTAAGGGCCCTGTACTGCTTTTTAAAGACATACAAAACTCAAAACATTTTATTCATGCTTCTTTTTCTATTTTAGTCAAGGGAGGCTTTGCTGCCAAATCCTAGGCATTTCTTTTCCTTGGCAAGCAAAAACCGGACTCGCTACCTGTGTAGTAGCCTCTCTTCCTACCGTCCATCTAAACCATTTCAGCAGGTACTTGTTTCTGCCTCTGACAATCTGAATTTTCTGAGGCTCTCATCCAAGAGAAGTTCTTGTCATCAGCTGAAATCTGAGTTTTAGCTCTCCCCTCCCCGTGCCCTTCTACCCCCACATTTCTTGCGGAGGTAGGAAATGCTGCTGTTAAAATATTCCAGTCCAGGGTTCTCAGCTCTGGGATCCTCCTCTTTCATACCCGTAAAATGCTGGACTGAAGCAACAGGTGCATTTCAGACAGGTTAACGAACAACAGTCAAATGGCCACGGCGTTTCCCCTTTTCGGGCTGAATACACTGAGAAAACATCTGCTTGAAAAGCTCCAATTCCCATTACAAACCCTTTGAGACACCCAGCCCATCTCATAGATTTTCTCATAAATAACTCTGAACATTTCACACTTGTTTTCCGCCATGAAAGCAGTGTGATATGGACACTATGGATTTACTTCAGAAGCGTGAGATACACATTTCTGGGTTCTGATTAGGATTTTTCAAGAGCAATGCCCAAAACTTACTTCAAATGTGTGATCTAGTCTGTACACTGACACAGAGTTCATTGCGCTGACGATCTCCAAAACACCATTGAAATTATTCAGATCTTGAAAAACCTGGAGGATTTCTATAATCCTACTCAGCACAGCCACTCGCTCTTCAAAGTTCTCGGTTTCCACGATGCACCTAATGAAAAGACATCATTTGAGAAACACTGATAAATAAAACCTGACATTTTGCTAGCTACTAAATCAAAATTTTCCAAGCAAAAAACTGCACAGTACAAACTGCACATTTTGGCGCTCTCTCAAGAATCTCAAGTACAAATTTATGTAATCACATCTTACATATGTTCAAGTTGGAAAGCCAAGAAAGGTTTTGGCATATCTTGTAAAAGAATAAAGCAAACCCCAAGCAAGATCCAGGATAAGGAGGGTGACTCTCGTGCAAGTAGGACCCACGCTGCCCAGGTGGACATAACTGGAAAAAGATCTTCTAGTCTCAGGAAGAGGGAGCGTATGCGATTGGCACGGCATGCGCCCTTGAACCAAAACCTGCAACTGCTGTAATGCCCGACAGCCATCTCAAGATTCAAGGCAACAGAATTCAAATAGCAGAGAAACGTTTCCCTCTGAATTTCCGTAGGAGTTAATGCCACTACACTATCGCCGCCTGTACTTACTTTTCAAACCACAGAGTAAGATTTGTAGTATGACGAATCATTTTCAATAGATTTGGGGAGTTAATCTCCTTATCTTCTTTAGTCCACACACTACCAACGAGTTCAGAAGGCTGTACTGCCCTGGTAATGACAAAGCAAGATGCAGAAATATGCTCAATACAAATAATAATTTTATGTTCTGTTTGCATTAAAAGAGTCTTTCTTCCCTTAATCACGACTTGATATTTCACAAATACAATCCAATCTACTGCAGAACAGTTACTTAAAATAACTTTTTGACGAGTATTTGACTATAGAAGGAAATACATTTTTATCTTAATTGAAATTGGCATTTTTGAATAAGCATTTTCAGATAAGAAAATTACAAATTTCATTTCCTGAAAGCATATTAAAGACAGTTATATATTTTTTTTTTAAATAAGAAACTGAAGTACTTTGAGCAACCTGCTGGAAAAGTGGCCTATTTCAATAGAAAACCTGCTGTCACTGAAGCACCAAAGGATGCTTCACGTTCGAGTTTTGTCAGACCTTGAAGAATTTCTACCCAGCAAAACCTAGCTCTCACATCAAGGCTAGCTCTATTTATCACAGGTAACAACAGAGCTAGGAAACAGCGGAGTATGTATGGTACCAGACAAAAAAACCTCTTCAGAATTAGATTAGAGGACCTTGACATACCAGTGCTGTGGTTATATGCACGTAACACCTGGGCCTTTGCTATGCAGCTAGAAAGGAAAGGAGCAGAGACATTCGTGTTCTCTTTTTATGATGCAACAAGCATTTCTTGTTAACGCAACACTAAGTTTGCTTTTAACAAGGAGACAGTACAAGTGAGTATTATCTACTCGTATCATTTCAGTGTCCTTCCTGTGCTTATTTATGTTGTAAGAAGTCTGATAGAGAGATAAAAAAACTACCTTTTTTTTTTTTCTTTGCATACTTTGATATTGAACAGATGGCAAGAAAACCTCTTACCATGAACTCTGAAAGTCAAAGGGATGTACTTTTGACTGATTCTACGAACTAGGACTCTTCCTTGCTGAAATAATCTAAAAAAAGACGTGTATTAGTTCAATCCCTACCTGTAAAGGTCGGACTCGAGAAGTGTCAGCTGTCGAGCAATTTCTATCGGATGCAGAGTCATGAGGTCCAGCGTTTCGCTGTGCCCAACACGCCAAATGTGCCACTCGATTGGGGGAGGCGGGCTCTCAAAGGTGATGTTGTGACTAATTCCATTTGCTTGAGCTTTCTTTCTCTTGATGATTTTAGCAATTGATTCCACCCACTTCTTCATGGATTTTCCTGCAAAACAGAAACCACAAAAAAACCCCCACAACTTTTTAAATACTGTCTGAAATGACTTCTGATAATTTAATGAAATCACCCCCCCCTCCAAATTTGTACATGCACTCAAAATTCTGCATTTCTGCATGCAAATTCATTAGGTTTGTAGTTCCCTATTTTTTTCTTATGGGTTCTTGCACCTGTATCAGTTGGCAAATACAGACACAAGCGAACAAATTTTTGGGTGCCCAGTTGCGTTTAACCACATCTACTGACAGTTTTGGTGGGGAAAAAAGTGACCCTGTGTATGTTGTGTTTTACTTTTTCCCCCCAGCTGCAACTACTTCCACTTTGCTAGCTTCATCTACTTAGAGAAGAACTAAAAAAGCAAACAAGCTTCAAGTGAAACTTTGCAACATGCCGCACCGCAGAACAAAAAGATTAGAGAAATACATGTTTACAACATCAGCCCAACATTTACAGTACACAAAATAGTGGACAAGATGGGAAGTACCTTCAGCAGTTCAAGACAAAGAGCTTTTAAGAGACTAACCAAAATTGAATTATTCCTCTCTGGTCAGCAATATTTAGCATGGAGTCCTCTGCAAAAGATAAACTACCGTTCTCCAAGTCTGGCTCAGAATTATATTGGCCAATGTAGGGTCTGGCAATCTGAAAAGTAACATCTAGAATTGCCAGGATAATGATTAAAATTGGCATGCCAACGCTGTTGCCCTCCACGTAGGCTGCCAAAAAAATCTGCTGGTTTGTAAGGGATTGCTCCAGAGGAAGCGCTACCAAATGGGTCAAGTATCCTCTCCTAGAAGGATAATGGTTTTCAGCTGGAACTTTCAATAAATGGGAAAAGAACAAGATGGAAAAAACTAGTCTCGGCAACCAACAGGGAAGGAATTCTCTACGAATACAACACGGGGAGGAGGAAGGTGACAGTCTGAATTATAGAGTCAGGCAAGGATGAACACTACTGTCCAGAAGTAAATACACTTAAGGTAAATATCATAATGCTTGAAGTAATTTTTGGTAGCTGTTTAGGCTCCAGGCCAAAGCTTGCTCCTGTAGAGTCTCATCAACAGCTCAATTAAAGGCATTAAAATCACTCATGTGTGTAAAGATATTCTCATGCCTAAAACGTGTCAGGATTAGACCAGCAGGTTGTACCAAACTGTGGAAGAACAACAGGCCCACCAATTACCGTACCTCTTACGCTGGAAATAAACGTCTCCAGTCTCTCTAGTAACTCCAGATCTCTTTCAAAATCGTAAAAATGATGCTCTACCCAGTGACGAAAAACATTTAATACTCTGAGGAAAGAGAGAAAAAAAAATTATGTTTGTTTAAGGACTTCTAAGGCTCATCCCATGTAAACACTAAATGAAACACAATTCTACAAAAGCTGAGTTATCGATTCATGTAGTTGACAACTATCAAAATACATAAGGACAGAGGGGCAGAACAAGGACCAAGCACGGCACCAGTGACCACAGAAGTCCCCAGGTATTTAAAGGCCAATTTTCCAGTCTTAGCATATATACAGTTTGGTTTTTTTCTTTTAAATCTTACATAAAGAATGCTAGTGTTGAGGTGGTTTCAGAAGAGGAAAAAACTTACCAAATCAGATAAAACTGGTATTTCTAATGTAATTTCCTGATTTTTTTTTTTCTTAATCTAAAAAAGCTAATTAGGATCTCCCATTTGGTAAGAAACAAATTTGTAATTGTTTCTTTCCTGCACACAAATTTCAGCTTAGAGGTTGTTGCAAGCATACTGCCCTACCTTTATAACTTTTTAATTACACAAACGGCC
Organism: Phoenicopterus ruber ruber; assembly: GCA_009819775.1. Classification (NCBI taxonomy): domain Eukaryota; kingdom Metazoa; phylum Chordata; class Aves; order Phoenicopteriformes; family Phoenicopteridae; genus Phoenicopterus; species Phoenicopterus ruber. The sequence goes on from CM020219.1 coordinate 3,220,737, forward strand.
ATACTAGATCCAGTACTTCTTTTAAGGACAACACTAAACTTTCTCTTCATTTTTCTCTACGCTTTCTTAAACAGACCCTAATAAACAAGCCTCTAAAAGTGAACCTCAACTGTTCTTCCCCCTTCTACTCTTAGGATGTATCAGAATAAAAAACTGTTTTGCCTCTTCTTCAGGTAAACAAGTTGAGCTCATACCTCAAAACTTTTATTTATTGAGGTGCACCGTATCACCTTACCTGAAGAGTGAGCAAAAATCTCCTACATCAACTAGTACTACAGTTTTTCCCTGTGCCAATTCCACAGGCGGGAAGGGATGATGGGGTTACCGGAGAGCCCCCGGCCTCAGACTCAGAGGAGGAGACGGTGACGGTGAGATGTGGTTACTCCTGCCCCATTGCCTTTGCAGAAGCGGCTCAGCTGTACGCTGAGTGCTGTGGAACCGCCCCGCTCTTTGCAGCTCAGGATATTAAGGTAAACTGGCGCTAATTGTCTTATCAGACTACTGTCTTCGGTGGCTCAGCCCTGTAGATCGGGGGCAAGAACATCTGAGAGGGACAGGGCAGACGACTGATTGCAATCTGCCAGTCTGTTGTGAGTCAGAGCACTGGAGAAGTTGGCTGGTTTAGCTCAGTCAAATGAAGGGTGCTCTACGTGAATACAAGGAGAATTAAATAGTTCTCCTCTTCCCAGAGTGGAAGTTAAAGAATAAGGTTTATCACATGAAAGAATGGCTACCCAAACAGATCATTTAGGCTGGAAATTAATGACAGCTTCTAACCGTCAAAGGAGTGATGTTTTGAAACAAGTTCCCAATAACAGCAATACAGGATCTTATCTAATCAGTCTCTGCCTTGGAGATAGCGTGGTAGGAATACTGAAAAAGCAAGAAAGATTGCCTAGTTCTGCTGACTGCATTTCCAGCTTAACACCTCCTCTGTTCTCATGACCTCACATGCATTTAATCTGGTCAAAGACATTACCATTTCCATGCCTGTGCACTGCACAGCATGTCTACAGCATTTTCTACAAGATGGGGAGTAAGTGCTGTGGAGGAAAGGGAGGGAGAAGCATCTTCACATGCTCCACCTTCTTCCCAAATCTCAGATCTCTCTGAAGTACAGGTCAATGCTATTAACAATACTGGAATTTACAAAGTGCTGGGCATATCAACCTAACAGCTCAAATTCAGGCACTTATTTTCAACTGTAACACAGTTAAGAGTTTCAAGCTACTAGAAACATGTAGTATCTCCTAAATTCAAAGATTAACTATAAGCCACAGAAGGGTGTGTGTTAAATAGCAGCTTTAAACCGCAACTCTCATCGAGCAGGCACCCGTAAACGGACTCAGCTCACCAACCATAGCATAAATTAGACAGCAAAGAGTAGCTATCACGATAAGAGGTATCCGTATTTCTCAAACAAGGGAAGAAACCAGAAATTAAAATGAAAGACGGTGGAAACTTTGGAATGGGGCACAGGTTTCGAACAGCTCAAACATAACATATGAAGACAAAAGTGCTAAATTGATTTGGGAAATTAATAGCACAGTTAATTGCCGCCTCCAACTTTTCTACAGGTTCCAGTTCACTGGTAGCCACTTGTCCTGCTCAGCTATGGCAGTCAGCAGGGCTGCAGGAAGACGCATTTGTACCACGCAAAGGGGCACTGTCCCAAGCAACTTCCAGCCTAGTTAGTAGAGGCGGCTATAAAAATAGCAACAAAAACAATACAACAATATTTAAACTCTTGAGGCAGTTTGTCACAAAAGCCCATTCTGTGTGAGTTTCTATGAAGGGGCTCTACAGGCACCTACGTGGATGGATGCAGAAACAGTTACCAGAAAACAGCAAGCTGAAACCAGGAAAAGTACGCGCTGAGAAGCAGCGTGCGAAGCTCTCCCAAGAACTGGTAACTCTGGAGGCTAGTGGTCCTGCTGAACCCGCAGGAGCTGATAAACGGAGAACACCAAGGGCCTGACAAATCTGTACAAGGCCACGAGCACACACAAGTATGAAGGTTACACTGAGCTTGTATAACTTGGATTACATCCAAGAAGGTGGTGGCAGCAATATATCGACGAACACTACAGTATTACATGCATACTTATATTTCTTTATATATATGCACACAGGTATCTGATGAAAACAGGACTTCTAAGTGACTTTCTGAACACCGACCTTGAAGGTACTGGCATGTCAGTATGACCCTTCACTTTGAGTAAACTGCTGTTGCTCCAAACAGGTAACTATGAATGACTGTGTGTGGTAAGGCAATAACTGAGGGTACTGCGCGTATAGTTATCTGCCATTAATAGTTACATCTTGATGCTACTAATAAAAGCAGTTTAACGAATAAAAGTTGTTCTAGCAAATATTCGTTGTGATTTGTGTCTCCTCCTGACTTGATCCCCTGTCAGGGAAACAATTAGCCTCATTCATGCTAGAAACGCTTAATTGTTCCCCAAGTTAGCTTGGTCAGCAAGACCTTGAAGATTCACTGCAGCCCGTTGCAATGCGCAGTACAGACAAGAGTCTCCCTGTCTGTGTGCAAATACATCAACGGGGCTGGGAAAGGGAGTAAAATACCAATAGGACTGAAATAAATGGAAACAGAGAAACTATCTTCATAGGGCCTGTTAACAAGGAAGCCATTCAAAATGCAGTCAGAAACACTTTCAGTTGTACATCTCTCACCCACACCCGCTTTACATAGCAGCCATACAGCGTTCTTGTGGGTGGTGATCACAGCTGTGAGCGGCAGAGAACCAAAGCACAGTTGCAACAACAACAGAAGTCGGTATGACTAATCAGAACATGGTTTGGGATATTAGTCTGGTTGCAGACAGTGATTAAGTCCCTACTTGACAGCACAGCAGTCTCCAAAAGAGATTACTGTCTCCAGGATCACCATATAATCAGCGAACTAAAATCTGGCTTTAACAGAACAAATTTAAAAGCAGATAAACCTGAGTTGTACTGGCTGGACATATTCCTTGCGAAATCGCTTAAGGTCTGCGCTGATGGGCTGCTCCCCTTTCTCGATTGCCAGCCTGTCTGCTTCAGTAGGCTCAGGCTCTGGGATTTCAAACCTATGAATAAAAGCACCAAAAAACTGATGGCAATTAAGATAAAACACAAACCCTTTATGTAGGACATGAAGAGCAATTGCATTTAAAAAAAAAAAAAAAAATCAGTGCAGCGAAACTCAAACACTCATCTAATATCCAGTTTGCCTACAATTCCCTCCTCCCCTAGCTATGTACTGCTAACACACCCAGCTCTCGCCCTGGTAATTTGCTCGTTCTCTGGTCATCACAAGATGTCTAGACTAGGATATAAGGTTTTTAACTACCTGCTAGCTTGATTAAGTGAAGATTAGAAGAAAGCTTAAGAACAGCTTTATCACACTGTATTAAAACGTTGTTGACATTAAGAGTCTGTGCCTTTCAAACAAACTGCTTGGAACATTTCTGTTCTTATTTGCATCGGGACTTGGGCATACTCAAATACACTCTCATGATCAAGTTAAGCAGTTCAAAACGTTACCACCTCACAGCTGAGGCACACCGAGTGCTCTAGCTAATACTTAATTCAGGTAACTGATTTAACAAACCGGGAAAAGGAAGCTTGCGTCAGAAACTCGCATCGCTGTATCCCGTTTTAAAAGTTACTGTTTTACAAACGTCACTAAAACATGTGCCACATGGCACTGAGAACCCCAGCAGGAAAGGAGCAGGTAAATACACAAAGCCTTTCGATATCTTCAGAAAGGATGACCACTACTTACCTTTCAATCAGTAAACTCAGCAGTTCCTGGGGCTTGCAAAAGGAGCGGTACGTGGTAAGGAAAGTACGTACAAAATTAGGATCTGTAAAGATAGAATAAGAAAATGATGGACTGTTGTTTTATCCAATTGCAAAATATCAGAAATAAAATACACCTACTCTCTTGACATCAAAAATACCTACATTACCTCGACAAAATGTTTGTCTTACCTGTTCTTAAAAAATCTCCAGCAGTGGGGACTGCACGCCCGCCCCAGCCGCGCCACCGCAGCACACAACTACCCTCTGCAGAGCAGCCAGCGGGGAAAACACGACAAGCAGCAGAGGCCTTACAAAGCAAATACCTGCAGCAGCTCAAGACGTTGCATCTCCACAAGCCACCGCACCTCCCTCCTGCTGTTTCTCACCACTACGGTAGGTGTGTTACGATGAGAGACGTGCCTATCCGCAAGCTACCACACGTTTTATTGGCCCTGTTCTGCTATATTAGAAGTATTAAAAGGAAAATATTGTTCCTTTAATCTCTTTTAATTCCCCTCTCTTGTACAGAGTTTCGTAGATCGTGAATAAGCAAGCTGATAAACAAACCGCTGTGAGCCACGAACGGTCATCATCTGGTCCTGCCCTGACACCCCTGCAGCAGACGAGCACGCAGCAGCCTCCAGAGCTGCCTGGGAGCAAATGAACGCTGAAATACAGGAAAACCAGGCCTCGAGAAGTGCATGTGCATATGCTCTCTCAGAATCATAGATTTTGGGTTGTTAGGAGTCTTACTGTTCTGTAAAGTCTTGAATCGGTCAGCATTAGGTGCAGGTAGCTTACACCAGCGGTCTTCAACATGTGGCCAGTGAATTTCTTCCAATAAGCCCACAAAAGATTAAGACAAACCCTGCTTTTGAGAAGGCTTAAATTCCCTGCAGAGCACTGCAGGGATCCATATAGAGGACCGTGCTTGCAAGCTAAAAGTAATAGTGCTCTCATTCTGCGATAATGCTGCTGAGTTTGCCCCCTAGTCCTGCGCTGGCCTGTTCTGCTCCCACGTCACATCTACATTCACTCTTCAGTACTATTTATGACATTTTAAAAGTAAATCTTCCTCTTACCACTGAACAGGCAGGTAGTATCTCTGCTCCGCAGAGAAGATCTGCAATTCTCTTAAAATGGGGGCTGCTACTCTGCTCTCTAACCTGCATAGGTTCCTTTATATTATTTTTAAAATTACTTATTTTTGTAAATGACATTCTCAAGAAAATAGAAAATACAAGCAATGCGCTACGAAGAGCGGCTCACGATTTAAATTCAAGAGTTCGTTAACTCTGCATCTGCCACCTCCCATGGTATCCTGATACCAACAGGGGACTTCTCTGAGATGACAGACGTCATTCTGCAAATGCAGAGCCCGTGTGCTGCAGCAAAGCCTGCTTCAAGCAAATCTGAAACTAACGCAGACCTACAATAAACTGACAGTTTAAAAAAATCGTATCTTGACCTAAATACAAAAAAGCACCACCAGCATCTGCTGAGAGTCCCTCCACATGCTGTTAGTCATCAAAATGCCCCTGTGGAGGCCGAGGGAGAGGACTTTGTTAGTCTTGGCTCCAAACACTGTTTGGAAAAAGCACGCAGAAACCCAAGAGGCAATGCTTTCATTGAAGATTCCCAAGGCCAAAGTGGCAAGTACGTGCGCTATAAAAACTGAAGTTAACGCTAGCAAACTAATACTCAAATACACCAGTTCATTCAGGAAAAGAGCTGAGTTTACAAGCCACCAAAACCATCATGTTTTAGAAATGGATGACTTGGGACTCACAGGCAACACAACTACAGATTACTTGCATACCAACTAGCTGCAACAATGCTGAGCTTCGATGTGGGAAATGCTATTTTTTAATTTTATTTTTTTTTTAATACACAGCTCCACACTATCTAGCCTTAGTTTTACAAAAAGACTCACTTCAATACCAAGTAGTTTTGTGAAAAGCACAAAGGAGACCATTACTATTTGAGAAGTTTTACAAAAATTGCACCCCACTTCCACCAGCATCCTTATGTCAGCTTCACTGCATCCCCTTTCAGGGCATGCATTTTGCCCCAAACCCAAGATCTAACATTTCCATCAACATTAGCACTTCACGTAACTACTTCAAGGTTTCATTTCTGTGGCTTTAAGAGAGTATTTCACAGGAAAGTCTGAAGAAGGCCAATTGCCATTTGCATCCTTTTCTACTGAGGGACTTCACAAAGCGGCAGGTTGAAGTACAATAAATATAACCTCCAACCGTCTTCTTCCTCCACAGTCACACAGCCTCTAGCAGCACCGCTGCTTTAGCCATGATGATCTCAGGAAAACACACTAGTGCCTCCTATTAGACCACTGATACTTTGGGGGGCGGCTTGCACACCCCAAATTTTCTTACACCTTTGCCAGCAAAGCCAGTTGATTTAATAACAGATACTGTTGTGGGTTTGGGTTTTTTTTTTCTGCAAATCTTGCTTTACATTTAACTATACGCAGGAAAAAACCCAACCAAACAAAAGATAAAAGGATTAATTTCACCACCCATACAAGCATGACCTTAAAAACCATATATATAACAAATGTACAGGATACCTGCATACATATGGTACGTTAACCTTTCGATTAATTTCACAACCGTTCCTCCTTTGATGATAGGAATGCCATTCCTGCTTTGCAAGTTGTCCTCAAAAACGATGTTATCCTCCGAGTCTTCCACTACAAACCGATACACGTTTGAGCTGGGCAACCTCAGGGGCTGTTCATTTTCTTCTTGCAGTAATACTGAATCGAGCATCCTATCCAGAGTACTGCGATACTGGAGGGAAATCAGAGCGGCCATCCAATTACTCTTCTCTTCAGCAGACTTGGCAGCAAACAGTATACTGTTTTCATCTTTAGACACCAGTTCAAAAGCATGTTTGTATTCAGATGTGTCATCTTTATCAATAATCTGTATTTTCCTCATGATAATTTTTTCCTTCAGTCTATACTCCGCATTGCTGTAGCCAGGAAGCCGGGATTGACCGTGATTAGTTTTACAGCTGATCATTAAACCATCAAAGAGAAAGATGTGGCGTTCATGTTTGGCTCCTATTTTCGTCAAGCCACCTTCCATTATAAATTCATTACAGCACTGCCCAATATCTTTGCCTTCCCAGCCATCAATATTTTTCTGGATTTCATTCATTTTCTTGATGGCCAAGTGCTTGCTTCTTATTTGTCGGTTATAGAAGCGACAGACTGGCTCCCTTGAGTGAATAAAAGAGAAAGTCACGATGGGCACATTCCACATCTGCCATCCCAAGAGACCAAAAAAAAAAAAAATCAACTAAACTAACTGTTTATATCATTATTTCTTTGCCCTAAATATGCCCTAACCGAGTTTACTGTTCCAAATAAACCACGTGCACTGCTTTGGCTAGGGAAAGAGTAAGAGATCGACATTATTCATAGAAGTGGACTGTGAAGGTTTTGGGCTGCCACTCCACTTACAGTGAAAACTGGCATAAAGATGTGCCTTGAAAAGGAAATATATACATTATCTAACAAGAAAAAAACTACAATTCCTTCCACATCGTTTATCTCCCTCTCTGCCAGCTTTGGGAAACCAGGGTAGCTCTGTGGATCATTACCCAGGCCGACGTCTCGGGGAGTGTTTGCTGTAAATGCGCTCCATGCTGCACTGCAGATTCAGAAGAGCAGTAATGGCTTGTTTTAAGCACTCCCGATCCTCTTCGTCCTCACTGCATTCCTGCAATTGCTGTGACATAATAAACATTTTTTCTTTCAGATTTGTCTAGTTTATAGAAGGGCAGGAAGACTGACAAACATTCTTACACAGTGTTATCTACAGTACTCGCTGAAGTCAGTGACTTCAAGTCAATGAGAGAGTTGTAACTAGAAGCACACTCAAAACTAGCTATGCGTGTAACTAAAAACATTTGTCAGATATTCAGGAGAAGTCAGGAGATACTCAACAGGAGAGAGCAGGAGGGAGTTTAGAAAGATAACCCTTTACCCTTTTACTGAGAGCCAACGCTAATTGTCAGATACTGGTTTTCCTCTTATCTTCTCAACAATGTCCCGTTTCACAACTGATTTTATTAAATAGTTTGGAGGTTTGAAATAGACGAGAACTAAATGCCGGTTTATGTAACTATGTGTAATATTCCTTCAATGAGTCAATTAATCGCAATATTTCAGAGCAAATTTACAAGACAGAATGACCAAGATTCTCTCTTTGCTTCTTACCATTCTAAATTCTGCCATCTTCAACAAACTCACCTATCTCCAAAAGAGATGTCAATTTTGCGTGGTGCAAACTAACAGAAAAAAAATGTCTGATATTCAAGATTTGCTACTAATAGCAAAATGTAAAGACAGTGAGAATCAGGGCATTTCCTTTCTATAAAGACTCGATCCATCTCTACCACTAGACAGAAACTTCTTGAACTAGGAAATTCAACTGGCTTTCGTATCATCTCCACACACTTGGTAGCAATATGCTTTGAGCAAAGCCTATTCACAGAGTTCCTCTTTTTGGTTCTTTAAGGTGATTACTCCTAAAATACTACTGATATTAATAAGAGAGATTTTTCTTTTTAATTCCTTTCATGTTAAAGATCGTATGAATTTTTTTAAAGAAAATTCAAGTAAAGAGATTGCTGGGCAAAATCAAGACAATATGCCACGCAGTTTTGGATAAACTCTGTTTTACCTACATACTTTAAGAGAAATCTTACTTACAATCACTCAGCATGGCAGAAGCCTTCTTTTCCTTTCCCCACTATGTTCCCTCAGCAAGGATATGTAGCTTCCTCTAAAAGTAATTGAGAGAACAGGATTTGACCAGATTGGTCCACTCTCTTTATGTAATTTAAATTACTAAACTTTTTATTTTTCACATGCCCAAACAACCTCCATCTTGCATATTAGAGAAATGAAAGTTTCATGGCCAAAAATTTCTGGGAAGTTTATGAGCTGAGGAACAGCACAGGGAAGGGAAAAACGTCTACCTCTGTGGAAACCCTTCTTGTCCTTACTATCAGCCACAGAAATGCAAACAACATAAAAATGGTGTGAAGAGATGACAAGTGCAAAATCCTAAAGGTGGGAAAAGCTACCGAGTCTGATAAAACTCTCTTTCTCCTCACATGTCCTGAGCAGAATTTCTTGCATCCCTGTTCCAAAGGGAGCCGTGTTTGGCACTTAACAGACCTCAAATGGCATGTTTTGCCTTTTTTTTGTATTAAAAAAGAAAAAGAATACATATACACACATTTGGAAGTAATCTGATCCATTTCTACACCTTAATAGATTCCTGAAGATGAGGCAGATTACCTGAAACATACCTCATTCCCTGTAATCACTGGACTAACATCTGCTTTTCCAAATGCCAGTTCTTAACAAGCATCTTTCCGATTAAACAGCAGATGCAAAAGTGTAACATCCTTGCTAGACAGAGAAAATACATAAATCTTTAGAAAAGGGCAAAGGGGGTCCTGCTTATGCCAGATATATTTTAAATATCAGTGATGATAAACCAAGAATATTAGCTATTCAATTTATCGTACAGAAAACTGTCAGAAAATAGTAATGAAGAACACTGTTCACTTAAAAAAATTATATCATGGTGATGCTGCAGAATACTGACCGGGGTTTCTCTGTCAGTCAATGGCTGTCAATGATTAGGTAACAGCGGAAAAGATCAAAAGGCAGAATTTCAAAGTTTTGAATTGCTTGATAACAACACAGTGAGTCACATGCAAGAATTAGGGATAATCTTCTGCCTGCAAGTCACATGAGAAGGAAGGATATACCCTAGACTCAGCAGAGGAAAGCCGCCTTGGACTTGAACACGGACTTGAACAGACCTCTGCTTACCTGCAGGATTTTAACAACACATCTAACTGGCACCTTGCTCAGGATTTGGATGGATTATAGGACCCCTTGAGTTCTCTGCACTGCATTCAATGAATAATGTTTCCTGGAACACTGGTATCGACAGACACACTTATGAAAACATACCCGGAGCTTGAAAGTCTGATGAAACATTAAGCTCTCCTCTACGCTGCCAGCATTAAGGTGTTCATGCTTGGAAATGTCAAGTATAGTGTTTTAAACCCAAATACTCTGCTAATCGATTGAAGAGATCACAATCAGAATGTATTTCGGTTACCTGTTTGCGAGATCTAACAACTTTTGATCACTACCACTATTTTTTCCTACACGACAGTTTTATTTCTTTAGCGTGACTTCCTTCAACCTTTGCTATCATCAGCCATTCCAAAACAACCTACGGCAAGTTCATTTGCCGTCCATACTTGAACAAGCAATCAATGTTGAAGCGACTTCAGGGCCTGCCCTCTGACTCAAGGTGTTCAAAGGCTATTTCCTGGTGACCTCGGTACGGCTGCTAACGAAGAGCTGCCAAACCAAACAAACTCAACACGGGGGTCTCCGAACGACATCCAACCCTTATGCCTCCTGCTTAGGCAAAGAGGAGGCCCTGATGCAGATCCTGCGTCAGAGGCTGCACAAACAGGTTTCTGCACCAAGGAGAAAAGTTCTACAGCTTGAAAGCATTTTCAAGCTTGTCACACTTTAATTTCATTCATTTTAGTTTTGCTATTTTGCAAAAGAGCAAACATGGAGGCGTGCGCTTCTGTAAATCATTCATTATTTTATTTCTCTCTCAATTCAGCAGGGGATTTTTGGTAACTTTCTTTAGGAGTAACAGTCTCAATCTTAGCTTCTCTCCCTACTGAAGCCATGAAAATCTGAGTATTCTGTTGCTTTTCCGCTTCCATTTTTACTAGGTCTTTTTCAACCAAGGTTCCTAGAGACAAATACAATGTTAACAGAGAAGCAGTACCAACAGTTTATAATATATTAATATTGTGGAATAAATACTTTCTCTATCCCTAAAACCACTCTGCTTTTTAAAAATCACTGCTGTGAAATTAGGGTGTTTTCAAACTACATCAAATTCAATTTTAAACCTGCAACTAAAGTGATCACAGCAAAAGACTCTGTATTTACCATTGTTCCCTACAGAGTGATATTTAAGATTTCTGCTCTGCTCTATGCTCACAAGGTTAGAAAGATTCGAGACAGCCAAGTGTCAGCCTCTTCAGCTGAATTCTAGTTCTATTCAGAAATCTTGTATACTGTGGATAAACGTCAAATTTAATCATTTTCACTGCTAAAATTCCCTAGTTAAAAAAGGCGTTGCCTAATACTATCTTTCAAGTAGCATCCCGCTGTATTATCCCAGTTAAAAACAAACAAAAGAAACAACAAAATGCTTTTGCACTATCTGCCAGACTTTATTCTTCAAAGATATGAGGAAATTTAAGAACGTGCATGTATAACCTGATCCTATCAATATTAACGGGAGTTATGAGCAGACTCAGAGCCCCCAAGAGACAGAAAACTCTTGCAGCATTACAGATTTAAGACAGGCTATCAAAATCAAATTGCCTTCTCTGTGCCATGGTTTAAAACGTAAGTAGTAACCACCCTTTCCTGTCACCGAAGAAAAAACTACCAAGCTTGCATGCAAAGCATTTAATCTTAAGTTTTGAAAACACACAAAACTCTGCTCGATAAGGTGTATATGTTAACATTTTCCCGAAAAGCGGACAAACGCTACGCAGCTTGTAAAATCAGTTAAATGTTTAGGTTCTCCCAAAGCTGCCGCATATGATTTCATTCTTTGATTTCATACTGATGCACTCCATTTCCCAGCTTTAAGACACGATGGGTCATTAATTAGCCTGACCTCCAGCATAATACAGGTCACTAATGCAATTATGTTGTTTAAACGTGAAAGAAGAACATTTTAAGAAGTTCCAGAGAATTATCATATGCAACTGACCCTTACGGAAAGGGAAGTCACGCTATTTTGAAAGAGAGACATATCTACGAAGCTATCGGTGCTCACTTCACAGCAAGGCTGGCAGGACCATGCCGTGCTGCTGCTGTCGTCCTTCAGCTCTTTGATCTGTTTATTTTCCTTTGGAAGATGTCCTTACGGAAACATAAGCTTTATGAAGGCAAATATTAAAACTATGGCAATGCGAAGTTTCCATTCCCAACAGAGACAGTGCAGTAATCTAGAGAAAAGTTCACTGACCGTTAGGGTTGGTTTGGTTTTTTTAAGCTTTTTTAACTGTTTTCTAAACTGACTATCAATAGAAATGCTTAAAAATTTAAAATTTATTGATACCACTTGGATTTAAACCTTTCTACAAAATATTGGTAATCCATACATTGAAGATGTGTGGTTCATGGGTCAAAAGAAATCATCCTTATTTTTACTTATCTAAATCAGGATATGCAAAAAATCACAGCAGACATAATGAAAACAAGACTGAGCTTAAAAAAAAAAAAAAAAGAAAAAAAGGAGTATGTGCCAGATATTCACTGCAGACCTAGCCTTAAAACAATTGCTATTTTGTGGCTTGAGATTCTTTTGAGAAAATTTTAATTGTATTATACGTAAGTTCTATGTTGCAAAGTTTCCCTTTCTTCCTTCATACAAGTAAATCCTTTGAAATACAAAGGAAGACCATATAACAGACCCGTACAACACTGCTAGTATCACTTTTTACACTGGGAACTTAAAAGTGGTATTTCTGTTGCTATTTCAAAATGTCAGCTATAGCCACAGGATATTTCACCTGTTTAATTTAAGCACATCCCAGTTAGTTAATAATTCACTTACCCTTATAAGCATTACAGACCTTCCCAACACAACGGGGCAAATACAAACTTTTTTTACATTCTCCTCAGCTACTTAAAAAAAGCTCCAATCTAAGTATTTTTCAAGATACTGCATTTTCTACAGCAACATTATTTTTTCTTATTCAAGAATGATTATTATAGATCTCAGATGTTAAATTTCTGCTGACTGCTGGCCTCTCGTCTCATAACTCACAGCAAAAACATTTGCTTGTAAGCAAAAAGAAACATGCTTAGTTACTTTTTGGCTTTTAGCTGTTATACCCAAGGGAAGTATCTACTGATGTGAACCACCTTGCTAGTGCACATCAGAATAAAATATGTGCAAGTGATCTGTGGTCAAACCAATAGAGGCTGTTCTAAAATAAGTAATGTCTCAATAGGCAGAATTGCTCATAAATACGGACTAGATGCCAACCTAAACAAGTTGTATGATAAGACCCTGAAATATGTCCTACAGGAATAACTTTTTATCATCTGAATCAGAATTCCATAAAGCCCGACATTTCATCAATGTCATTTCTTAGAAGACAGAAAATAAGAAAATAATAGTGCTTATTTTCATTCCTCCTCAATACGGAGAAAATGATGTATGCTATGAAAAATGGTATTTTTTGCTGTATCTCTTCCATTTAGGACTCAGGACAAACGGTTGAACATTAAGAATGGATTATTCTGATTCCGCTGAAAGGAAGTGCGTCCCCAAGCCCCAAAATAAGATCAGCTGAGCTGCAACTGGCGTGTGACTTGAGACTGAGAATACTGTTCTCAATTATGCTTAGCTTTTTCTGAACAGATGAAAAAGTTCAGAACTCAAGGAAAGAAGAAATTAGATTTGCATATTAAATTTTTAACTATATTAGAACTCAAGTTCAATAAAAGGTTTGTTTAATAAAATATAGTTACCTCAAATGTTCATATGAGAGCAACAGATGCTTCTCAAGATTTTTTTTTTTACATGATTTTACTTTTCAGACGTATACTAACTGGTGTCAAATTAACATTTTCATATCCTTCAATTTTCAGAAGCAGTAAGTAAAATCAAATTACCTATTTAAAAGCTCAGATTCTCCACATTAAGAAATGTTTTTAGCAGGAAACAAGAGCATGGCTTCATTTACCTGTAGTAACTCAAAGTAGTGCAAACAATGATAGACTGGGATAAGCATGAGTCGTGGGAGGACGTATCGTACAGCTTCTCTAAACCCTTCAGCAGTAGACTGAAAAGGAAAAATAAAACAGGATTACTTTCTCTGAAATACCCAAAACGTGACCAGACGAGGCCCTGAAGTTACCACTGCTTTGAGCAAGACAGTTGTGCTAGACACGTCCAGGGTGTCCCTTCCAGTCTACATTACTCTATGCTCACATGTAGTAATAAGGAAGACAATAAAGTTTGCAAAACCATTTTTGGTCTCATTAATGAGATTCTTGATAAGATTCAGAGACACATAAATGCTCTGACATCAAGCAAACAGAACCTGTGAACACCCTCTTCCAGGCCCTGCAAGCACCCTTTCCCATCAACAGCTTCAGATGGATTTTGATGCATTCTCACTAGTGAACCCATAGCTTTGAAAACCCCAGCAAATGCTGGCACAATCTGCCTCCTTAAAATGGTAACCAGTTGGACGGTCCGTATTTTTGCCAGAAGTAGCAAATCAAATATAAGGAGCTAGAGGACCAAGTTACCCACAAGTCATTTTATAAGCATCCTTTAATTCACGTAGAGGTGCTCATATCGCAATCCCTAGCACCTTTGTATTTCACCACTGTCTGCAGAACTCAATTAATGGCATTAGTTCAAGACGACAACACCTAAAAATAATGCACTGTCTATGGCTAAGCTGCACGCCTTATTCCCCAGTCAACAGAATGCAGAAAATGCTTGAATGTATTTTGAAAAAAGCTCATACCCATTTCCAAAATAAAATGTTTTACCTTGGGCCACAGTTTGCTGCAGAATTTAAAGAAAACACTAGAATATTAAAGACCAGCCAGGACTCCCATACAATCTAATAAACTTGTCACCAGCTTCCCTCTAACGTCCTCTCCTCCCAATTAGGTACGCCGTGCTTCAATTTACATCCAACATACCACAGAAATATGGAGGTCTCATCAAGTACTGAAGAAATTAATATCAGTATCTCCTCTCCCTCAGAAACTGAGAATCACAAGTTTATGACTTAGAAAATGAGTTAGAAATCTTTTCCCATTCCCAGCAGTTAACTAACACAATAATTCAGGTCGTAAGATGAGGAGAGGTTTTCCAAAGGACGGTGAAATCCCTGTCATCTTCCATATCAAGGTAACTATTGAACAGAAATGGAATTACCTGACTGGAAATGACCTCTCCCCCTGCTTAAGACTTCTGGCTGCATCTCTCTGCAATTGCCAGAGACAGCTCATATACGTCCATGGAGCTTGGACCTCTGCCTTCACTCCACAGCTCGGAGAAGAAGTGTGAAGGAACATCCCTAGGAAAGCCCAAACCTTTCTATGGTGAGGAGAGTCAGAAAGGAGGCCAGATTCACTGTCAAATGACTCAATTACCAATTTAATCTGGAACAGCGCTTTGGGCTTTAAATTTGCTAGGGAGGTAGGTAAAGGGCCTTACTTCATTCACCAAGTAGTATTTAAGAGCGAGATGATCCAGCTTACCAAGCGCTCAGAGCCGAAGAGGAAACACTCACCCTGAAGGAACGGCTCAGAGGAATCTCAGCTTGCGGAGACGCTGAGCCGTACAAACTAAGCGCTACTACAATGGGTTTAGCTGGGAGCACCACTGACCCAACACTTGCGCAGCAGCTTCTCTAAGTGCATTTCTGAATACAAGCTCAGTCTTCTGAACAGTAGTGTTTAAAAGATCTGCCACATTGGTGGAAGGAAGTAATAAAAAATTTAAAAAATCACAGATGATCTTGCTGGATGGTCCTATTAAAGAAATGATTCAAGAAAAACTGCCAGTCCCAGCCTCAATGTCGAACAAGGGGGCCTGGGATATGTATGGAAGAAAATGAAAATATTGTGCCTGGGTGCCTGTGTTTGGCATGAAAAGGCAGAACAGAAATAGAAGTGGCAGGTATAAGAAGTCACCCTCTATTCTCAAGCAAGAGAGTCTGATGTGAGGACAAAAAAACCCTGCAAAAGACTCATGGATGGGTCAGAGCTATGTCCAGTTTTTACAGGAAGAGGCAGAGTCCAAATACCTTCCACTGAAGAAAGGTCAGAATCGAAGAGGATTTCTTCCTCAGTAGGAAGTAAAGAATTACTGACAAAATTCAAACCTTTGAAATATGAGAACTAAAGCAATTCAGTATTTCTCATTTGCACTCACCTGAAAGTGGAGAGCAACAGCAGGTTTTGCCATTAAGCTATTAAAATGCTCATGAAATTGTGGAGAGAGAATATCCTGGGACAAAGTTTCATATGGATCAAAGGCTTGCTCCTAAATAAAAACAGAGAATTATATACATACATGAAGGATGCAAGATATTTCTGTCCCAGCTGGTACAATTAATGTCTTTAATAAGCTGATACACAAGTGGAACTTTTCAAGAAAAGATTGATTTTGCAAAACAAATATTCAGTAAACCACAAACCTTTTTCACTTCCAAATTTTAAATGCACACAACATTTTCTCAGCATTCCTCGATCTCGCCATACTTATTCCTAACACAAACCTTGTTCTACTGAAGCAGTGGGAACCAAGACGAGTTCTTGCTTTCAGCCCACCCACATTTCACACAGGATGGCAATTTACCTCCTCTCTGTCAATAAAGGATGACACTTCAGAAAGAAGTGCAGGTAAAGATGGACTTTGGAGACTGTCACAAGGAGGCATTGTTGTACCACCACCATTTCAGGGTACGTCACGTAAGAATGGTCAGTTGTAAGCACAGGACTTGTGCACGCTTGTCTGGCCATGCTGGAAGGCTGGGAAAACATCTCCCTCTGGGACAGAGCCTGAAAGAGTCTCAGAGGAAGGTCCTCTAATGACACCAAGGGTTTCAGGTGCAAAAGTTATGACTCTAGACGGAGTACCTGGCTGTGATTCTGTAATACCAACTCCAGCAGGATGGGATGAAAACCTGACTGTACATGAATTTCTGCAGGAGTAATTTATGACTGCTCACAGATCACCTGCTCCGAAGCCTGTCAGGCTGTTCCCCAGTCTCTGCAGATTCACTGGGCTGAATCACTCATGAATCACCGGGTTATCCGGTGCTGATGGCACGATGCCCAGAATAAGCACATACCTCTTTTCACCTTAATGCAGAAGTGCTTGTCAGAATAGAGGCTGCAGAATTTGGGAGTACCAGACACCACAAAGGCTCGGGAATGCTCAGGTAAAGTCTCAAGTCTTCCATCTGCAGAGGGTCCAGGGGATTTCCTACCTTACTCACAGGGCAGCTGCAATTAAACTCTTTGTGGGGAGGAGAGGCACGGAATGCCCTCTCTTTTCACATGCAAATTGTAATCATCACTCTCAACTCTCCTCATCAAGTTCTAATCATCGCTGTCCATTTGCATTAGATTGTATCTGGGAGGGGGGGTGAAAGGGGGGAAGGTTTGGCACTTCAGCACCAGCAGCTGAACAGAAACGATTAGACACTCTCTAACTGAACAGGCTGGTTTTCTTAAGCAGAATCTGAATCCAGTTTACTGCCTGTTTCGTTTGTTTGTTTGTTTACTCCACGCCTGTCCACTACCCACAAGCATACAATACAGGGTTCTTACTTCACAACATCCAAATTGAAGATCAGAGGACAATATTACTGTATATACAGCATCTCTCTGCCATACTAGCCAAGCAAAAATGAACATAAACTCCTGCAGAAGCAGTCATCAGCCACGGGGTGTGGGTGCAGCTGGACCCAGAGGTAGTAAGCACGCTCGGTCCTCCGCACCACAGGACACAAGCAGAGAGCAGGGCTGGAACTACTACTCAGAATGTAATCTTGCATGCAAGACTGATACCTATTTATTCTGTGCTGTCTTTTCCAACTTTTTTACTGCATTTTAGAAGTGTTTTCAGTTTCTTCTGCTCAGACTTTAATCAGAATTTCGAGTTTTTGGTTTCGTTTTTCAACACAAGATTGAAACAAACTGCATTAGCTATCTTTCCCAAGAGACTAATTAAAAACAAAAAGAGTTTTTACATTTGCAATGTTGCAAAAGTTACTGAAATATGGAGACGTTAACTTGATGCCGATATAAATTATCTTAATGCAGCATATAGTTCTGGACCGGTGTTTGTACCTTCCAGCCCCTTTGGCTGTAGTGCACTGGTTTCCACCTTTTTTGCTCTGTGGATACCTAAAACTTCTCCTGTGGAAACGCAAATACCAGCATAACAAATTTACAATCTACTGATAATAACCTTGCTTTATTAGCCGCCTTCCGAAGAGCACTTCACCATAGTACGCACAGAGACCCTCTGCCCTCGGTTCCCAGGCTCTCCTGCCACTACCTGAACATCACTAAAGAGATTACCTCAGGCAATCATTAAAACACATCGTAGCAGTTAGAACTGTAAAAGTTACCACCAAGTAAAATTTTTTTACCAGCATATTAACCAAATATCCATCTCCCACTCACATGTGTCAGGCATCAAGTTTTTGAATTTCCTCCACACCAGGAAAAAATGTTTTTGAGATAAGGAAGTATGGGGAAAATAAAACACTACAATATTTATGTTTAAACCTTCCAGAGAACTGACGCAGAAAAACAGACAAAGCAGGAAGATTCCAGCTTGCAAGGGTTGTTTGTTTTTAATTATCCTTCCAAATAATTTGAAGGACCTTTAATAATGGGAACACTAAGCGAACAAGCCTGGCAGTAAGATAGACAGAGCAAATAAACACTTCACGTTCATATCTCTCTTTAATGATCCCTTTTGCAAACACTCACAGAAAGATGACCTCAACATGTGAGATGATCAAATGAACAGCCTAGTTATTAAGTACGTCTTGCTCCGTATTAACTGAATTATTACATTCAAACTTAAAAAGGTTTGAAGAATAATCTGTTCTTCGTTTCCTATTTAAGTTTTTCAATTAATGAAAATCAGGTGAGATTTTTACTCATTGAAAAGGATTTGTTTCCCTTAAAGCACAGGATGCCTAAGAGTAGCTTTTGTAATAAACTGATATATATATATATGTTTTCCAGGATAGTGCTGTACTATTTCAAATTTTAAGTCTTTTTTCAATTTTAATATAATAGCTACTTAATTTAATTCATTGTTCAAATGCTTCTCCTTATCATTATATAAGCAATTATGCTTTAACAACTTAGGAGCTAAGACGTAGTCAAGTGGACTTTCTTACTGATATGTCACGAGTGGTTGAAGTAATGCCAGGACAACTTTATCTTTATGGTATAAACGAGTGGCACATGGGCTGAAGGACCCATATTCTTCACACCCACAAAAATGTAATCATTTTCCAAATGGTACTGGTGTGTTCATGCAGTCCTCAGATTTTAAAAACTGAACATATGTAAAAGTGAAATGGAAGTTTTACTGGTTGTCATTTTCTTTATAAACATTGTAGTTTTAAGAGAAAAACCATGAACTTCACATTCACCATGTGGTTCATCCGAGATATTCTCTCTCTCTCAGGCCAGAACATTGCGTTTGACTTCCTCTGTAATACAGCTGCTGTGGTTTACATGATTACCCTTACATTTTGGTTCAAAAACCTGGGCTCAGTACACCTCTGAAGAAAAAGCAGACTCCACTTAAACATGTCCAAAGGCAGCAAAAACTCCACACCTACCTCGGTAATTTGTTCCAAGAGTTAGCTCCCCTGACAGTTAAAAAGGCGTGGTGTATTTCTAAGCTGAACTGTCCTCTTGCCTTTCGGGTACTGCTTTTTTGCTGTGCGCCTCTCTGCTGAATTCCAGAGTCATTTTGTACTCTCTCTTCACGTTGTGAAGGTATCTATATCCCTATCCTATTCTGACTAAACTGAGCTCTATCTCGCTGTAAAGCACTTTCTCAAAAACTACTTTTGTGACTCTCTTCTGTAGTCCTTCCAGTATTTCAATACCCATTTAAAAAACAAACTGACAAAATCACTGTTAATAATGTTCTAGTACGAGCTACACCAAATCCATGTGCAGTGTCTTCCCTTATTCCTACTCTTTAGTATCTATTTTATAGGTCAATGGCTATCAATAGCACTTTTGATACAATACTGAACAGCAAGCTTCTGTTCAGTTGCATGTCTGTTTTGATTCTTCATTCCTTCCCAGAGTCATTTCCCATTCCAGACATACACAATGCATTTGCCTGAATTAAGAACACATTTTGTTTGAGTTAGCTCACTGTCCAGAGTAATGCAAGTCCCTCGTCTTGCAGATCTACGTCCAACTGCTCAGATTTTTTGAGTAGCCCTGGGCCTGACACCAATGCCTACAAAAATCGAAGCACCACCTTCTTTCATTAAGCAATCCCAGGCAGGTAGTTTTCAAATCCACATCCCTGCAGGATCGTAGCAATTAAATTCCACTCTGAAATTAAGATTTTAGTTTTGTGCTTACCTGCTTGATACTGTTTCTGTGATGAGTAGAAGACACACTTTAGCTTACCTACTAAAGAATGGGTAAGGAAGATCTCTGTTCACAGCTTATTAAAAGGACATTTTACAACTGCAAATTTATTGGGAGATGTCAGTCATGACCAAAAATTTACTAAGAAAACAAAACAATCAGTGATTAAAACCACACACACAAAAACCAAAAACCAAACCCAACAAAACACCGTACCTCTGCAAGATCCTCAAAGCAGCTGCCAGCCAGAGGATGAGGACTACTTTCATCAGTCATTTCGACAGTATCCTCAATCAATCCTAAAAGCTTCACTGTCAACTCATGAATATCTGAAATGTTGCTAAATATCACATCAATATCCTGCAAACATAAAACGCATCTTAGCAGTGTTTAGAATAATTTATTTTGCTTATGTAAATATCGGAGCATTTTTTGTGAAGTCTGAACCAAGAAGTAAATGGAGAGGAGCCAACAAAAAGCTAGGAAGACAGTTCAATTACGCGGTCTTCCCAGCCCTGCAGGCTTGCCTGGGCACATCCAGCCTCGCATGATCCTCACCCCAGTGAAAGCATCTTTCCAGGCCAGAGCAGCGGTGGTCCCGGTACAGGCTGTTCAGTGCTCTGGACAGAAATGCCTGGCCTTTTCAGCCACAATTCGCAGCTGTTATTTTCCCCTCTGCCGATTCTTGTCTCTCAGGACACAACAGGAAGGAGGCAATTTTAAGCAGCTCCAAGGTCAGATCCTCTAAGCCACAGGTAAAACTAAAGCAGCCACTTGGCTACTTTAGCAGAACACTACCTGGGTACAGAGGAGGAATCGGCGGCTTCCTTTTCCAAATGTTTTTAGATTTTTCAAATCCACACACCACAAACACACCCAACAAGGCAGCCCCTTCCAGTGACCTGCATTCTTCTTCTGACCCCTCTGAAACACACTTCTGGAAAGCCTTCTCTGCCCCAACCTAACACTGCAGAGCTTGCTTGACCTCCTGCCAGCGCCAAGACCATGGCAATCTCTTCGTGGGAACAAGCAATCTCTAAATTTCTCATACTCATTCTCATATAACAAAAGAATATTCCTCAGCTCCAAAATATCGCTCCCTTCTCCTCCCATCATCTTTGTTTGAATTCTGTCCCCACATTTGCACAGTTCTCCGATATCCTATCAGCTACTGAGGAGCCTCCACACCCAGCTGTAACGGGAATGTCTCCTCTCTTTTTAACCTGCTCGTATCACCTAAGAATCACAGTTCAGGTTCTGCTGGCTTGGTCCCGTTCTCCTTCCTCCCACAGAAAGGATTCACTAATCTCTCATTATTACTTCTTCTCTTACAAGAGCTGTGCTTCTCTTTTCAGACTCCAGCATCCTGAAAACAGAATTTGCCACGCATACAATTTCAATCAAATATTTCAATCATTTATCAAATAGAGATTCCCTTCGCAGTCAGTCACACGCTAGTCACGTGCAGGTAGATAACTGTTAATTTTTGTGTTAAGCAGAAGTGTAACTATTACCTACGTGACCAAAGGACTCCAGCTATTGCTGGCATCTGACAGGGAATTGTATCCATTAAGCTTCACTTGGAGAGCAGTGCTCTTTGTACTATTAATGGCAATTCCTCCGTTTTATTTCATATACAGTCAACACTCATTACGCACTGACATACAATAAATCAAATTTAATTTTACCTCCAACACAGTTAATGTAAAATTGATACGTTATGGCTGCTAATGGAGCAACTAGCATTACACATCAATAACCTATTAAAGGACTTACATTAGGTGTGAACAATTTTCTGTTGGATAGGAAAGCTTCCCGAAAGACTTTTATTATCAGATTCAACTCCCGCAGATATTGCCTTTCTTCTGCAATTTCATTTCTCACTAGGTCGTAGTAGTTGAGTTCCCCAGAAGAAGAGGGCTCGTCTTCACAGAGCGAAACCAAACCAATGTCATCCTGATCAAACATATCCATCAAAACCTAGCAAAGAAATTTAAAAAATTACATGCAAGCCTGATTTTTACACTTGGCTCAAGCTCAGCTATTTCAATGTGTACAGAGAAATCCTTTGAGTTTTTAATACAATACTTTCTGTGATCACTTTCACAAGGGAGTAATATTTAAACTTTGGCAGCAGAAGGCTGGATCAGTTGCCAAAGCCATTTTCCTCTTTATAAGTTAGTACGACCTAGAAAACAAGTTACAATTCATGCAGAATCAACTTTGAAAACAAGGCATCTTGCATAAGCCTTTGACAAAACCCTCCTGATAAAGACAAAATTCAACAAAAATGTTTCTCATTTTAATGAGGATGAAAACTAAAGGTCTTTTCTGTATTATAAAGAAGGAAAGAGCTGTCATGACAAAGCGACATCAGGAGGACAGTAACACAGCAGAGAAATAAAGGACAACATACTTTTCTGTCCTTACATTGTTTTGTAAGTACCACTACTGTCCCCAAACTTAACAGGCTTAACTTAAGTTTAAGTCTTTACTGTGACAGGTCTGGCATGAATAAGGAAAGAAGCTTCTGCATTTGAATAAGACCAGTTTCTCCCTCCTATCCTACTTTGGATATATCTTCTAAGAAAAAGAAATCACCTCTAGTATCTACTGTTTTAATCCCAACTCCTTACCTTATCAGCACACATTGATACTTTAATGTCCTGCTGAGAGATCTCAAAGTGTCGTATATTGAAAACATAGTTTCCAGCCAGCTTTAAAATGTCAGCTGAGATGTATTCTAAGACAGCCACGATATACAGAGAGACGTGGTAATCTACCTTATAACCTAGGACCTCCTGCAAATTGAAAACAAGAGAAAAAAAATGCTATTTATTCCAGAAATTCATTTGGAATGACAATTAACACACTGAAATTGATCTTGTCTGTTGATAATTTACAGTACTGTGATAGCAAGGGCAAAGGACACCAAATGGAAATCCGAGCAACCGCCTCAAAGGAAATGCTTGCAAATACTTCCTTGTGCTATTTTGCCATATACTGACGGATGAAAAGCTACAGAACTTTCAATAATCCTTCCTCTAAAAAGAATAGTCCTAAGAATAGGGTTCCTTCAAGGAAGGGACTTCACTGGAACCACTCTTGTACTTAAATTTTAGTCTATATCTATGCTTATTGCAGGACTCAGGCCCTAATCTGGACTCTTCAGAAAAGAGCATGCTTCATTTTGAATTGTTCTTGATGGAAAAAGTTATCTTTCATGAAACTACAGACTGTATGTTCAACTTGTTAGGTACTGCGATCCATTTTAGTCCATCCTTTACATTTGGCTGAACAACTAAGCTATCTGCATCCTTGCATTACATAAAATAATTAAACTTTAATAATTAAAGTCTGAACAGAAAAAAAAAACCCCACAGGATGAATGTTGCATGTTCTTCTTGTGATACGTGCTCCATGTTCTGCAGAGCATGCACCACATGGCCTCTTATTTGTGACAGGACCGTCAGGAATAAGTACAGGTAGGTTCATGCATTTGAGTAAGGTAGTCTTGTTCTTATCGTATTTTGATGCATCTTCTAAAAAACGGATTCTGTGCCTACATCCACACACTTCTAAACCAGACTTCGTAAAAGAAAGCCAGTGTTGTCTAGGAAGATCTTATTTAATGCCGTTTTCTTTCCTGACGTTTCTTCCCCTCTCATTAACTGTCAAAAACTGAGAAGAAAACTTCTAACGTTTCTTCCCCTATCATTAACTGTCAAAAACTGTAAGAACAGAGTGACTACATCTGAAAAAAAAGTGCTTTAATTTCAATAATGTTTTCTCAATGCAGCTGGAAACTCTGGTGCAACAATGCCACCACTGGAGAAAAGCATTTTTTAAGCTATGAACGAAAAGCAAAAGCAATAGAAAAAAGAAATACCAAAAAAGACCAGTGTTTTAATCAGCCTGAATCTATTGATTCAGCACTGATCTAAAAGTGATTAAACACTGATTTAAAATTCAGAATACTGTTTTATCATTAAAAAAAACCTCTACAGGGGCACAGTATGAATACGTGCTTACTGCGTGACACTAAATCCTGACTGTAAGCAAGAAGCTCTATGCCTGTTACAAATAACAGGACATCTAAGAACTGAGATGGCCACTCTCCTCCTCAAAACCCACCAACAATAAAGTCTGTGTTTGGTCTTTTCTTACACCTCTGCAGATCTATTGATTTTAAAACCAAGGCATCAGTGACATTCAACAGTAACTGAAAGGACACCGATACGCATCTTAGTTGACAGTATACAAAGAACAGGATCTACTTGTTCTTTCTTCTTCTATTTTGGCTTCTGCAGCATTTTGAAACAAATAAAGGTGTCGAAACAGTGCTACTGAAGTAGGTAAGGTATTTGAGTTTGTTTGGGTTATATTTATGTTAAAAACTAACTAGTCATATTTCAAAGTAGAGTAATACATTAACACACTAATGTCCAGAATACGATGAATTTAGAGATCTACTTTTATTACACACTACAATATATTCATCCTGTTCTATGGTGACTCTTTTTCAGCCAGTATGAGAAACTTCCCTAATTTCACACAAATTAAAGAAATACTTTAAAGGTTATGCTGGAGGGCAATAATACAGCTGGGGGTGCGTGGTGGGCAGAAGCAGCAGTCATCACATTGTTGGTTTCAGTACCTTTAATAAAGGATGTATTTTGTCCACAGGTAGCAGGAGAGGGTTTCTTCTTTTTCGTTTCTCTATAGCAGACTGCGCATCAGCAATCGCCCACTTGTCTATTGGATGAGGAAATGTCTTTTGAACGCGCTCCTGTCCAAACATAAAGAGTGCACTGAGATTAACCGCAGTAATCAAAGAGAAGTTTAAAAAAAACAAAACAGCAAATTACTTCCCCTACAGTATAGACAATTATCCTCCTCCTCAGTGTTTGCAACACATTTTCCTAACTGTTCTCTCCTTCTTACCCAACTCAGCTTCACTCTTTCCAATAATCCCAAACAACCTCCCTTCCCCGAGCACGAAGAACTCCTTCAGATCTCCTAAAACAACTCCTGCTCTATGATCTGTACTTGACAAGAGCAGCAAGAAACCTCAGCTGAGACCAGGAGCCCAAAATATAAACAACAGCAGGAAGTACTAAACAGTTTATAGTCTAAATGAAAAAAACAAGTCGGTATTGTTCCTATTTCGTAAAAGAGTGTAACTTGCCCTACATCACATCAAGTTTATGGCAGAAATGAAATGGCTTTGGACCTGGAACCTCAGCCACAATGCCGCCTGGATGGGCGGTAACTCTTACAGGAGAGATTTTATAGATGAGCCTAAGAATGAGCTCAGAAAAATGTGAAATCTATGCGTCCCTTTGAGAAAAAGATTTTTGCACATATAGGCCTGAGGTCTTCTTAGAGGCAGCTTTTAAATATTTGCACGTGGCCATTTAACGCTCAACTTTCTGCGTCAGCTGTCTGTGCCAGGTAAACACCCGGTGACCTTTCCTCTTGGACAGCAGCCTAAAGCTCTGGGCTGGTTCACCGAAATCAACTTTCCTTGAGATTCTACCAGGAGATCGCCCGCAAAATGGACATAACGTGGCATTCAGCTGTCCTTCAACTTAACAGTGCACTTCGTGAGTAACCCGTGCCTTTTGTGCTCAGACTTTACTGGTTCCCAGTGTTTTGTTACGAACAATTTGAAGGGCTTTTTCTATTTATAAAACTTTTATAATTTGAGATTTTAGACCTTGATCTTGCAAATACTTAAGTATATTATTATGCACAAATAGCTCCATTAACTGCAGGCTGCTATGTAAATATCGGCATGATAAACTTTAGAGATTGCAGCTCTCATGTTTTCTCTTAACAGTCAAAACCAGCTGAGGAGCAGAGCCAAAAGCCTGCATTCGTGGATCTCAGATTCCTGCTGGCAGCGCAATCTCACCAACAACCCGCAACACAAAACTGAATTCTGCTTCCCCTGCTCTGGAAGAATCTGAATTCATTCCCCTACAGAACAATAACGATTTGAGGAACCTGTTACCATTATCTAGACCTAGCTCTGTGTTTTTAAATTAAATAACTCTTATATTGCCAAGCGCAACAGTGTTTTAGTAGTCACAGCTTTAAAATGCCAGGTATATTTAAAATACAATACACAGGATATAGTGTCTACTGTGATATTCGTAACCACAATTCAGAGAGTTGCCAGTTATCTCGGAAGGCTGTGTGTACTGTGTGCAGTTTTGCACACAGTAATTTGTGAAGTGTACACATACCCAATGAAAATTATTAATTCATATGTACACAAGGTAATTTTATAATCTCATGACGCAGAAGCAGAAAACTGTAGATTTGGTGTGTAGAATAATCAGTACTCTCTCAAACTGTCCTTTGTGCTGAAGGGTTAGATCAGCTGGGAACTGGAGGAAGAACATGGTATTTCTCAACTCCACATCTAAAGTTCAAATCCAGACTCAAGGTAGTAACAATTCTGAGAGCTATTAAGGGACTATTAAGTTTTGCTTTTATTTAGTCATACTATAATCTTTACGCATCAGTATTACAAAATACATTAATCATAAACCAAAATTAATTATTAATGAATTAACTCAATGTTGAATAAAGGGCGATTGCTGCATCTAATAAGAATCTAAAACCTCTCAGGCAATTATTTTGTAAATATGTATATATTTTTTATTTCCATGACAGACATACAGAATATTAGGTGGGGACCTCATTTTGTTTTAGGCTGAAAATTCTAGACATATAGATTGATGTAAAATTAATAATCTACAAAGCTATAATGGGTCACAGCTACATGAAAGCACTTTCTCCCTCTAGACTGTATACTGAAGCGCACTCCATTAAAGCCCTCATTTTGTAACCGATGACACAAAAGCAGACAGCTGCAATAATACAAGAGCCTCAGTGAGTTCAATAAAGTTCCAGGAACATACAACTCTATTCCCTCAGCTGCACAATCCAGGCCTAAGAACAGTAACCTTTCATTCCAGTATTTACTTTTTTCCGTATATTTATGTCAAAGAGTAGGAAAACTTGCAACATCCTTACGTTCTTAAGTCCAAGGTACATTTGAGCAGCAGAAAATCCTTCAAAGTATTCTGCATTTATAAAAATAATGTTGAAAGAAAAAATTCCCACCATTTCTATTCTGAAGCCTTGTATAGGAAAATGAGTTTCCAATTAAACTTGCTTTATAAAACCTGAATCCTACATAATCTTTTAGAAAAGTAGTATTAACAAGCTCCGCTCTTTGGATCCACCTTGCTTTAACTTCAAACTGCACTTCTCAAAATATCTTAGTTCCTCTTAGTGATTCTGCAAGCAAGCACTTGGTTTTCCAGTGTCTAGTCTTACCTCTACGTCTTGGACAGTCCGTGGCTGAGCAATGCATAGTTTGTTTAGCAGCTGAAGTATCAACTCTTCAATGTAATAGAGGGAATCTTCTTTTGCTGAAAGGTTTGGGTGAACCTGTTGCTGAACCTGTCCAAAAGAATTAAAAGAATTAGGTTTTTTTTCCCATTTAAAGCCGTACAGAAGGAGGAATCAGAAAAAAATAGAGTACTTCTGTACTGTAGTGCTGCAAATTCCAACACTTCCAGTAATTTCCCACAAGTTTTCCTATGTAGTTAAGGTGGCAATTCCCACTCCTGCGAAGTCGGCATCTCTATCCAATTAAAAACTAAGTGTTTAGCCTTTATGGTGGAGAAGAAATTTCAAGCCAAGGCAGATTTCTGCCAACGATGCAGTGAAAACAATCACTGTGGGTAATTCTGCAGTTATTCATCCACAGAATGAGTAACATACAGTTATGTTACTAACCCAACTAATGAGTCCTGGGTGACTGTGAACAGCGGAGGAACACGGACCCACCAGAGGAAAAGACTTAATAAGCAAGGACACCAGGATAAGAGAACTAACCAGTATGGCAGGGAACTGAATTAATGCGCTGTTAAAATCCGTGGCAATAAAAAGCCACGGCCATGACACTGGAGGAGGGCTGGAACAGCTCTTTGAGATACCTCAGATCCAGAAAACTAACTAGAACATGAAATGCTGTCTGAGGCATGAGAAAAGGATATGAAATACTTACAACAGAGAGGGAGACCTAAGGAAAATACAAGAGTGTCAAGACTAGGAAATGCGCTATGAGAAAAGCTGACTTCCACCTCCCTCTAACGCACGGCAGGATAACGCCTTTTATCTCACTTCATGGAGATTAATCACAGCTCTCATTTCCAAGGCTAAGCGAGACCAGATAGCCTGACACAGGCAACCCTCAGCACATGCCCGCACAAGCTAAAGGGCCACAACTAACTCGTCCTGGTCCAACGTGGCTGTTTTCCTACCAAAAATCCCCCAAAAGCAAACAACCACCCCACCTTAAAAAAAAAAAAGCACTCAAGAGTCAGTCTATATACTCAGCTTTCCCTGGCAGCCTCTCAATCAGGAAAGCGCTAACTAGATCTTAAACTATAGCCAAAAGATTCGTAAGTAATACAATCCAGGGAAATTCCCTACTCTCCCCATACAAATTCTACATTAATCACCTCAAAAAAGTAATCTTACGTACTTACATTGGCATTCTGTACGTGGTTTCAAACACAAGACAAACGGATCGGTAGATTCTTGGGGGAAGACAGTAACATCTTTGGGTCAAATTCTGATCCTCTGAAATACAGGCTCTCCTCCCTCCAAAGACAACGGGTGAGTCCACAAACACTGGGGAGCTCTGAGGGCTTCCTCCAAATTAAGTAACTAATAATTTCATAGCAATACCTTGGGGATACTCAATTTGCAGCCCTGCAGGCTTTTGTAAATCGTGCAAAAACAAGACCAACAAGGAAGTAAGGTGTCTGGCCGGCTTCCTTCCCTGCCGGCCACAGAGGAAGGTGGGCAGAGCTGCCCGGGGGCCGGAGCCACTGCAAGGAACCGCTGCTCCACCTCCTGCTGTGCCACGGCCTGAAAGAATTGGGGGAACAGGTCTGCGCTTTGCCCCCACACCTCCACCTGAGAAGAGAGGAAGAGCCAGGACGACCAACAGGCAGGGAGAAAAAGTGAAGATCCACGGACGGGACCACTAGAAGGGGCTGTAGCTGTACATCTTCAACATCCTAGAAGCAGAGATGATGACTCGGATGGAGAAGTCTACCAACACACCGCTCAAAGAGGGGAGCACAGACAGGGATCACGCGTACCAACGACAGGAATCCGAATGTCTCAGGGGAGTGGGAAGGGGGACACACACTGGAAATGTGAAAACATACACTGGTGCTGATTGTATTGGAGTTGATAATTAAGGTATTACACAGTGGCGGTGAAGAGAGGCTGCCAATCATGAGGGCTCCTATGCGATAGCCACGGAGAGACGCCCTCCCAGGCAACAACGCACACTTCTAGTGCTGCATTCTGCACTGGCATCCTTCCTCGAAAAGCACAGGCGAAGAAACACATTAATAAAGCTGTTGCACACTAAGAGAGGAGGGAATACACATTCTGCTTCTAACGCAGCTGTCCAGTTTTGTTACAGTGTTTTTGTATAGCCCTGTAAGTATCATTTAGTTTTCTGCACCTCAAACAGGAATATCTCTGTTTCATGTAAGTGTTGCACAGCTGACATGCATACAAGATCGTGTACTACTGAAAGAAACAAAAAAAAAAAACCCTCAAGAAAACCAAAGCCACTCCTTGAAAACACTTACTTCAGACTGCAGGTTTTCAACAATAGCCAGTGCATTTCATGTTCTTCCTGAACATGAGAGTTTAATTCACAAAACAATGGAAAACCAGGAAATGCTGAGTTAAGGTCCCGCCACGTATCTCTTATACGAGCACTACTACAGCAAAAGCATTAGCTAGCTCACTAGGAAATAAGATGAAATTGTATTTCCTCCACAATGAACCCTTGATGATGCTCCACAGAAATGACAAGAACAGGAGCTGCAAGAAGATGAGAAAGGGAAGCCGTGCTCCCCTTAAGAGAAGGTGGGGCACTCCCATTTACTCTATCAGATCGCAGCCGTTCTCCTCTCACAAGGGTCACTCATTTTAAAAACAGACGTCACTGCCATAAAGAAAATGACTTCACTTGTAACTAACTTCAGTTCACAGGTCTAAACAGCTCACGCCTTACCTTCCTCAGCTTTCTCAAGAGCACATGGGTATCTAACAAGGTTGAGGACAAGCAGAGGAACACGCAGCCTCTTCAAACACGGGCAGAGAATCTCAGCTTCATACAATGAACACAAACATAAGTAGTGGAGTCAATTTTGCTTCGAAAGGAGCAAAACCAACAACAAAGCCCAACATTTCTTGGTTGAGACAGCTCTTCCCAGAGGATTTAGCAATCGGCTTCCATTTGAAATGATACTGCCTGCAGCATCGCAGAAAGGTCCCAGAGGTACTCACGCACTCCCTGGCTTTAAGAGAAGTTATTTTGACATAAGTGCTGTTACTGAGAAAAAACAATTTGTTAGCAAGACACCGTTTTTCATAGCAAAACAAAAAGAGTTATAAAAGCTGTGCACCGGCTGATCAAATCAGATGCCGTTGTGTCAAGGAGAGAATACTTATTCTTTACAGTATTCACCTAAACCCTTACTGAAAGGACTGGAAAGGCAAGGAGAGACTGATAAAACACTGAATGTACAGAAAAAAGGAGGAGGAATTACCGAGGACACGTTTCTAACAGAAGGTACAGTCACCGATTTCAGGTTCAGATTGAAATACTTGAGCACAGTCATACTAGCTGGCATGGAATAATACACCACAGCTAACACAGGGCTAAATTTTGATCTGACTTGTAACTGCTTCCTTTAAGGGGCAAAATACTTAAACCTACAATGTGTTGCACTAACCAGCAAGAGCTCTGCTGCAAGAACTCTGAGCAGAAGGTATCTGAGAAACCAGATTTGTTTTACCTATTTTATCTCCGAAACTACCCAAGCGGAGTGCTTGAAGTCATTAAAGAGGGAGATTAAGATTAGCAGGACTAACTATTTTATACTGTGTCATTCACATAGGATTACTCCTTCATAAGCTGTTCCAAGGAATAGAAATGAAACAACAAGTATGAGTCCCGTAAGCGTGGCATTGAAACATGGCCTTAAGGTCTTTCTGGGAGACATGCTTTTATTTTAGATGGGAGTTCCTAAACTGCTCCTTCCCTTGCTCCTCTTCTGTACTTCTCCCTACTCTTCCACCCCTCCAACACGTGCGTATCTGATGAAAATCTAGCGGCAGTTTCACAGGGGCCTCTCCTTCCTACGGCTGTAGCCTTCAGATTTGGCAAGGCTCTCCGAGAGCTCGACTGCATCTGTCCGAGCAGTGGCTCAAGAAGAGACTGAAAAACCCCTTAAATGTCAACCAAGATCTTCCCCTTGGTTCCTTCCGAGAGGCAGGTCCTGCACCACGCCACAAAAGCTGCTAGAGAAAACAGGCAGCTGCAGAGATGAAGTCAAGCTCAAAATTCCTTCTCAGTGAGATGTTAATAGTCCTTACAGACCCCTGGGAAGAAGTCTGTTAAGAAAAGATGAGGATGAAAACTTTTCAGTGAGATAAACAGTATTAGGACTAGAAACAAACTGATCTTATTTTTTAGAACTAATATAATGGCAAGCTTAATTTTGAACCATGTTCTGGCGTGAAGTCTGAATCTCAATAATATCTGGACTTGGGGAAATTCAGAAGTCCTGAGTATAAAAGCAATGGTCAAAGGGTTGTATCTGAAACAACAAAAAGCCGAGAGTCAAAACTGCAAGTAATTTCTTTTTAGCCTGTACTAATGAGACAAACCAGCAGTTTGGCTATACTGCCTAAATGTATTTTTACATAATACATGTATTTTGGTAGTAAAAACACATTCAGAAAGCTCCAGTTGTTCCACAGTAAGCACATGAGCAAAGCAAGAGATTGTATAAAAAAAAAAAAACAAACCCAACAGAAAAACCCCAAACCCATGACACGCACATCGAGTCTTTAGATAGCATATACCACCACAAACATACAAATTCATATTCCTGAAAGACTAGATGACAATATCCCACTTCTCTACTTATATTCAAAATAACTACATTTTCAGAAAACAGAACTCCAATATTACCTGAGTTTCTCATTTAAAGAAAAGAAGTTTCTCATTTAAAAAATGCCAGCACAAAATCTGTTTGCATGATAATAGAACATTTCTAAGCTTACTACGTGAACAGGATAGCTTAATAAACTGCATGTTAAATTTGTAAACGGTTCGTAAACTCATTCCCCTTTTCCCACAGAGAATGATTTCAACTTAGAAATGATTTATATTGTGCTTGCCTCATAAAAACACAGTTACACTAGATCAGCAGACAAGTAAAACTTTGCAAGGCTGTTTGTTTACTTGAGGAATAAAGCATATAAATTTGGGAGCAAGAAAAATAATTAGAACACAGAAGTTAAATATTTACTATCACAGGCTGGCTACAGTCTTGCCAACACTTGTCAGTATTTCCATACGCTGTGTTCAAGGTGATGAAAATGCATCCCTGACGAAGAAAGCAGCACTGGGCTTCCCCTGTACCAAGATGCTGAAAGCCAGGAAGAAACAAATGAATCCGACAAATGTCTGGTTTTAGGTTGGATTTTTAGACTTTCTTCTCTTTTCTCTTCTAAAGATAACACTGCCCATTAGAAACATAAAACATCTGCTCCAAAGGCATTTACAATCCCTCATCGGGATGATGCTCCACAGGAAGAGAACCAGATGTAGTAACTTAAAGGCCTGTGATGCTCTTACTCAGTGAAAGATGACAGCATTGATATTCCCAATTTTCAAGCATAATTACAGCATAATTCTTTAGAAAGAACCACAAAGATTTAAATACTTGAAGAGATACCCCAAATA
This sequence comes from Phoenicopterus ruber ruber, assembly GCA_009819775.1. NCBI lineage: Eukaryota > Metazoa > Chordata > Aves > Phoenicopteriformes > Phoenicopteridae > Phoenicopterus > Phoenicopterus ruber. The sequence continues at coordinate 3,253,718 of CM020219.1, forward strand.
AAAATGCACTGTCAACTTTATAAAATAACTGCACTAATTTCTAACTTTATTCCCAGTACAGCAATTTCTAGGTGGCTTGTCTTTCTTACATCAAACTAATAAACGCTGATAGAGGAACAGTATGAAGTAGTCTCTTAAGCAAAACAGAACTTAATAATTTATCTGCATACAGCATTTTAGCTTTTTCACTGCAATTCTAAACATTTGATGCATGGTTAGCAAAATAAAGTATTCTCCTAACACATAACCGAGCTACGAAAAGCATCTCGGGCGCAGATCATCCGTCAGCTGTCTGACCTCAAAAGCACCAACTGCTGTTAAGTGACTGTGTCCAGGGGTGGTTAAAATGTCATCTTACACCACCACTTCAGTGTAAATGTAATTTTTTTCCATCTTTAGGTATTTAACTATTATTCTCCTCTAGTATATTCTAGTTGAGCGGAGGGTGAATGAAAGGAGGTTCGCGATGGGTGGTGCAGAGAGCAATTGCATTCTGAGATAGCATTGAAGATGGTCCTAAGATCTACTGGGAAGTCTGCTCGGTGCAGGCAGAAAAACCACATTGATAACGGTACAAACGCTACTAAGCTGATGCACAGTCGGTTGATAAATTGTAAATCAAACGCAGACCACCATCCCTCCCACCTTTCTCTGCAGTAAGCCGTAGCACATGATGCACCTCGACGGCACTTGGTGGATCGCGGCGAGCGCAACAGCACGGGGCTCGGTCCCTGCCAGCATCCTACCCCCCCCCCGCACCGATTGCGGGCTTCTGCTAATTACCGCACTGATGGGTTTCCTCCAAGAGCCGCCCAGAGTAGCTTCTCCTGCCGGCACTTCCCTACCATGCCTCACTTCTGCTGTATCTACTCTCACCTACATCGCCGATTTTGTTTCTCACGTCATCTTCACAGTCTCTGCTTTTCTACCCAAACACACAAAATCTCCTTTCTCCAGTTGATTGCTTCCTTTTATACAGAGACAAGGAGAAACTAAAATGTATGTGTGTTTACATGTACACAAACACATACATTTTAATCTTAAAAATGGATGGAAAATTAAGCATTTGGATTTTATCCATCCATATAAAACGCTTTGTTTAAATTGAGATAAACCCTGAATGAGGAGCTAGGCACAGCCTCTGCCCTGTGATATGGAAGGAAAACACCACGGCCGGCGTGGAGATCGCTGTGCACACGTCTGTGTTTAATGCTGACAGCTTCAAATGCTCCCCCAACTCTTCAACACACCACTTCCCAGAGCAGAGAGCTGCTCTGGGCTCTGAACCCAGCACCCGCAGGCTCCCTCTCCCCACTTTTTACATCATGCCCTTCCCAAGAAGAACCGCTCATTCAGGTGGACCAAATTATTCAAACAGGCCAGTAATTTTTCAATTAGGTCTTTAGAAGTTTTAAAAATAAAAATTAATTCATGAGCAGCACAGGCCAGCAGAGCTAGTTTTGAGATTATACTTTAAGTGAACAGACGCAGAGATGCAAGGAGTCTGTGGAGACCCCCGTGGAGGGCGGGAGTGTTGATCTGCTGGAGGGCAGGCAGGCGCTACAGAGGGACCTGGACAGGCTGGATCGATGGGCCAAGGCCAAGTGTATGAGGCTCAACAAGGCCAAGTCCCAGGTCCTGCACTTGGGTCACAGCAACCCCAGGCAGCGCTACAGGCTTGGGGGGGAGCAGCTGGAAAGTGCCCGGCAGGAAAGGGCCTGGGGGGGTTGGTCGACAGCAACTGAAGATGAGCCAGCAGTGTGCCCAGGTGGCCAAGAAGGCCAACGGCATCCTGGCCTGTATCAGCAATAGCGTGGCCAGCAGGACCAGGGCAGGGATCGTCCCCCTGTGCTCGGCCCTGGCGAGGCCGCACCTCGAGTGCTGGGTTCAGTTCTGGGCCCCTCACTCCAAGACAGACACTGAGGGGCTGGAGTGTGTCCAGAGACGGGCAACGGAGCTGGGGAAGGGTCTGGAGCACAAGTGCTGTGAGGAGCGGCTGAGGGACCTGGGGGGGGTTTGGCCTGGAGAAAAGGAGGCTGAGGGGAGACCTTCTCGCTCTCTGCAACTCCCTGAAAGGAGGTTGGAGCCAGGGGGGGTCGGTCTCTTCTCCCAAGGAACAGGCGACAGGACAAGGGGAAACGGCCTCAAGTTGCGCCAGGGGAGGTTTAGGTTGGATATTGGGAACATTTCTTCCCCGAAAGGGCTGTCAGGCCCTGGCACAGGCTGCCCAGGGCAGTGGTGGAGTCCCCATCCCCGGAGGGATTGAAAAGCCGTGTAGATGTGGCGCTTGGGGACATGGGTTAGTGGTGGCCTTGGCAGTGCTGGGTTAACGGCTGGACTCAATGATCTTAAAGGTCCTTTCCAACCTAAACGATTCTATGAAATGATGAAAAGCAAAGACACATAGTACTTAAAAGAAAAAAAAGGCCAAACCTTAAATTTGGAGACAGTGAAGACCGTCAGAATCATTTCTTTGTGAACCAGATGGTCATTGAAATGACATTTAAAAAATTAGGGAGAATAAAGAGGCCATAAACATGGGAAAGAAAGATGTCCTCAGCACGTTTTTTCACATGACTAACCCGCCGAACTCAAGGAATGGTAGCACATCACTCGTCTGAAAAGCCTGGCAGAAAGGGAATTGGTGAGGTAATTATAAAAGCAAACAACACACTCACCAGCGTCTCTCGAGGAGATTAGATAATGCTTGCAGTGCACGAAGAGGAAAAGAGAGGTGGAAAACTAGGGAGAGCAGGAGAGGTGGTGGAGAGGAGACAAAGAAACACTGCAAGCAAGAGGAGAGGTGGTTCAAGTCGGAGAACACACGTGAAGTGGCGAGATGGGAAAACGAGAAGCACGTACTGCCCAGCTCTCCCAGGGCCTGGCTTACGCAGTAGGCGCAGGGGGCAAGGTGACCACACGCGAGGGGGATAAAGGCAGAAGAGCGAGGTGAATCGCGGCAGCAAACGGCGCAGTTTGGTTTTTCTTCCTGTGACTAGTTAGCCTGGCAAGTCTTCAAGCCAATGCAAATGCTAATTTCCATGTTCCATTTTAACAACACAGGTAGGAAGTGTTTCTTCTGCTACTGCTACCAAATGAAATTACACCTTTCCTACTATTTTTAAACACCTCGGATTTAAAACTACCTTCATTCCGTGCCACTGGCTGAGAAAACTCTCCCATTACCCTTTGCCAACTGCAGAGTCCAGTGATAGTACTTAAGCCAAACTGTAAAAAAAACAAGGCGGGGGGGGGAAGATTTAAGTAAAAGGACCAGTCCCTTTAGTTCCAAATTTTATTTATGATAGCGAATATTTATGCAAGAACAAAAAAGCCACTCCACTTACTTGTAAGGGACTAAAACCAACCTATAACGATACCCAACCACAACTGGGAATAAAAAAGGAGGAATTAGCCTATTGTTTAAAGAAGGCTTGGTAGCATCCACTTCACAGGGACTTGCTGTTCCTTTCCACACCTCCAGCCACCTCTCGCTTGTGAGCACGATATCGTGAAGCAACAACCGGATCTGTGCTTCAAACTTGTACAGGTCTAAGTCTTTCACAGGTAATTAAGCATCACCAGCACTTATTTGCCATTCTCCCAAGCTGAGGCATTCATGTTTGTAGCAATGGCAAATCTGCAGAGGTCCAGGCTCCAGAGCTCAAATAAGTATATTTATTAGAAGCTAAATGACCTAACAGATTTCAAAACTAAATATAGCTATTATTTTAAAACATCATAACAAGCAACTTTACGGTTGAAATTAGAATGCATTAAATAATAATGCATGCTAATGAAATTAGAATGCATTAAATGATAATCCATTATAATGACACTATAATGCATTAAATAATTCTAACCCAAAGGGGCCTGATCCTGCAATGGAAAAAGCGCAGGCGACCCGCCCTTGACAGAGCAGTGAAGAAAATGGGGCAGCCCCTATACATACCCTATTCCCGACCAGAACCCTAACCACGCAACCTCACACAAGAGCTGCGTCATTATACATTAACTCCCATATGTTTTAAAATATAGAGAAGCACTGAAGTAATGTAAACTTAAAAAATGTCCTCAAAACGGTCTTTTATATTTCTGTCTGCAACATTTGCTAAGAATAAACCCTTTAGTCATGCTTTAGAAATTTGAGGAGTAGTCCAGAGCAATAGTGGAATTGTTTTAGAAAATGCAAATAGTGTACAGTGCCATGATTACACCGACATGTGTAGGGCCTGCAGAAATGTGAGTATTAACTGTTTGACGGTCTCTATCGTAGATAATGGAGAAAATCAAAACAATAATACCTATGAGATGGTTGCAAATTTAATTTAGAAAAATCAAAGAACACAGCAACTAAATACACAGCTCTTGTTTACAGAAATGTGTTTTTAATTTGGATTTGTAAGAGCATGCACAAATGATAATGCACGCTAAGAACACACAAGAATATTTTACGGCAAATAAATCCATATATGTATGTCCAACAACACATTGTGCATTATTTTCAAAAATACACGCTAGGTCTATGGAGTCATCTGTTTCACTTTGAAAACCTGTTCCAAATAATTGGGATAGAGGTTCATTCCAGGTAGCAATGGAAGATGTTTGGCATTAATGACGTTTTCAATTACAACTCTGAAAGAGCTTTTATACAATGCATATCCAGTACATTAAAACCGGGACCTTCAGTGGGTTGGTGGGAGTTACACACTCGTGCATGATTTTCTTAGGCTTCCCTGTAATCCCAGTCTATGATTAATAGATATGACATCAAAGCATTGATATCAACCTCCAAAATCAATTCAGTTCTGGAAAGCTTCATCTGGAAGAAAGTTGACAGTCAGCAAGAACAAGCTTTGGCACAGGATCTGTGCTAGGAAACTCGGTTACAAAATTCAAATGCCAGCTTTAGAAACAGGTTTCATAATTTGACATCTTTCCACACAAAGGCCATCGGGCCAGGAACAGCTAAAAACCAAACCAACCAAAACAAACCCAAACAACAAAACACCTGGCGAAACGGCAAAGGGGGAGAGAGCAAACTCCCCAACACCACCTTCCCCTCCAGCACCCACCACAGGAGAAAATCCCCCTCCACGGAGGGCCCTGGTTTCATCGGAGAAGGATCCGGCCAGCCGTGGAGACGGGGAGCAGAAAAGCCGCTCACTCGCAGCCCCCGGAACAGCACTTCCCCGGCGAGCACCAGCTTTAACGACACTGCCAGTATCAACACCCCAAGGATTCAAACCCAACCAGCCCCGCCAGCGGGGCGTTCGAAACGCATGTGATTTCTGCGGGAACAGCTGCCTGCAGCCTTCGAGAATTATTCAAAGAGACATTGTGATCCTTTAATAACTAAAGTCAGCTCCCAGATTAAAAGCCTTTATAAAGCTCAGACCGAAGATCTGTTTGAAGTGATTTACTTGCTACAAACAGCAGTTCAAGTAACTATAACCTAAGCGACCAGATAAAAATACTGTTTTCTTCCGATTCATTTACTTTGACAGGACTTTTATAACGAGTTTCATTATACTCACTTCCTACTTAGGTTTCCAGCACAGCAACAGAAGTAAGTAAAGTGTTTTACAGTAAGGACATGCTTGTAAATCTACCAGCTGGAAGAGAGGCAATACATGAAATTGCTTTAAAATTTTCAGCTTACTAGATTCCAAGGTGCCAGTGCTAGGGACGTGGTGATATAAATATATAAAAAACTATTTAAAAAATCTGGTTTAATGATGTCTTGCCATTTAGCTTTGTTTTTTTCCTAAAAAGATTCACACTGGTAGGTACAATTTAGCACTCTCTACTAATCTTAAAGATGTATAACTGCTTACATGCATACAGAATAGTGTTCAAAAGACAGACTCTCATCTTTTTTTCACATATTAAAGTAAGAACTGATGTATTTTACCTTTTTTCCCCCGCTCATGATTTGTTAAGTGTCAACCGCATAGAATTCAAGTAAATGCAAGGGTTTAAAAGTGGTTTGATAAAAAGAAGTGACCTTAAACTTGCTGAATGCACAATGAAAGAGACTGGAGCTCTTCAAAGCATGTTATGGACTTAAAATTCAAGAAGCAAGGAAATACTATCTGTTGTTAGTGAGCTGTGCTGGCTCGTTATCCAGCTCCACATCGTTCTGTATTTTAGAATTAAGATTTCTCACACCTTAACACACACACAAGGAAAACCACAAACTTTCCTCTTTTTCTAATACCAGTTTCTCTTCTTCAATAAGCGTTCGTTAAAAGGAAAAGTTTTCAAGAACGGGAAATAGAATACTATCTCTGCACTTGCAGCGTAGGCTACTGTGATGAAAACCCAGCTTAGAAATTAAAAAAAAACTCTATTCCAGGTGTTTAATTAAAAAGTTTCTGAAGCTCAGACTTTCTTTAAAATTTTCATTGCAAACACAACCTGCTTGAAAAGGTCGTATCTAAACTGGCTGACAAGCGGACTTTTAAACCTCTTCAGAACAAAATTGCAAACTATTTGAAAGCTGTGGTAACATTTTATAAATTCTGAAACCAACACAAAATCTGACGCTTTGGCGCACGCTTTGGATTCAGTGCCACACTTTTCAGCTCTCCTATAAATAACGGAAATGCTCTCATCTCATTATCGAAGTGAAAATGCAAGATGTAAACAAAACAACCCATAAATTTTCTAAAATGTTCTGGTTTAAAAATCTCCAATGTTCATATTAAGGCATTTGATCTTTTAAAGGATACATTAAAACTGACAGCGTCTCCCTAATAGCCTGACTGCAATAACTGGAACAATGATACAATTTTGTTTTGACTCACTGATACTGTGTGTTCATAAAAGAAATGCACATTACAGTACGATTGCTTCATGCTCAAGGGTGGGTACTGCAGAGAAGGAACTTTCCCAGGAAGAACAAAAACTGTCTATAAGCAACTACAAATTTTTACAAGCAGTCACCGGTATCAAGACTTTATTTCCTCTGGTTTAGAAAGTCTAAGTTCCTGCTCCGTTTCTTTTTACCGAAACCAAATGCACAGAGACAGTAAGAATTGGTAAGAGCAGCATTAATCCACCTACTTTTGCAGTGTTTGTATTTCAGAATGATGAAAACACCTTTAAAGTTTTAAAGAAATCCTTTTGGTCAAACTGATAGAGCTATACCTCACGTTTGGGTAGATGCTGGTTGGTGTCAAGGTGCTGTTTTATGTCAACCTCCAGTGACCAGGAAAAGAGCGGCACGGCATTCCCTAAGCTTCCCGAGACACACCGGAAAGCAACTACTATGAGGAGGAGGAGATTCAAGAGTAGAAAATCCAGGATTCTTCAGAGAGGCGATTAGTGCTTTTTATGCCAGCCACAAGACTACTTAGCTGCCTTCAGCGGCTTTTAATACAAGTGACACTGGGACCCAAACCAAATGCAAATCTTTGCGAGCGAATCGTTACCCCACACCATCACTAAATCTATTCTTGGGAAAAAAAAAAGACAAACCACCACTCACGTGAGGGCTTGCATTATTTGTATCACAGCACTGCCCAGCACCAGAGATCCACATCAGCAGGCCATTATGTCAAGAACTATATAATGGTCCTCAACCTTTGCAGTGGCAACAAGCGAATGACACGCAGCAGAACAACATCACTCCCTCCGTGCCCCACCAGCCTCAACTTAACCCACTCCCTCCGCTATCAGGGGTGTCCCACCTAATGGTGACGGGCTGGGGACTACCCTGCTATGCAAGACACATCGTAACAAGATAAATTCCTCCCCCGTGACAAGCTAAGCGGTTTCCCACACAGTTTATCTCATTTATGCAGTGGGCAGTTGTTTCTCTCTCTTAAGAAAACACAGGCTGACTTTACCCTGCGCCACAGCTGTTTACTCTCTCTCAGAAACCTAACTGACAGCCTGGTGTTCCAACAGCCAGAGTCCCAGAAGCACCTCGACCGGGTGGTCAGCGAGGGAGTCTGGTTGGGGCGAGGGCCCAGAGGAGCTGTCTGGAGAAACATCGCGGGGAAGGGATGGAAGGCTGCCCTTCCACAGCACATCTCAAAGCAAATCAGTAATATCATCAGCGGCCTCAAACCGAGAGGCCCAATTAAGAAGGGAGGGATGGAACTTTTGGCAAGCGCTGGTGAAGGGGTGAAGGAGGAGAAGCAGCCTCTGACAGGAGGAGGAGAGTCTGCTGGGCACACATCGTCACCTGGCAGCACCTTCACACAAAGAAGCACCGAAGGCAAGACAGGAGCATGGGCACCGTCCAGACGTGGGCCCGGGCAGCCTCCCGTGGGTGACCCTGCCCGAGCCGGGGGGGCGGCAAGAGGACCTCCAGAGGCCCCTTCCAACCTCTGCCCCGCCGCGACCGGGCTGCCGGGACGGACGAGCGGACGGGGTGAAGGGACAGGACGGAGGAGGTCCCGCAGGAGCCAGGCGGGGCAGGGGCACTGTGCAAGCGAACGGCCAGGCGCCCCTGCTCTGCCCGAGAAGGCTGGGGGGGGTACGGGCATCTGCACTAGAGGTGCGAACCGTCCGAAGCCCGTGCGGCGGGACGGGCACCTGCTCCCACCGGCGGTGCGGCCCCGACACCAGGAGCCCGGCGAGAGGGGCGTGCGGGCGGGGAAGGGGCGCTCCCGGGGGCCGGGGGCCGCAGGGCGGCGAGAAGCGCAGGTGCCGCCCGCCCCCCCCCCCGCCGCTGCCGGCGGACTGACCTTGCGCAGGGCGGGCACGAAGAGCCCCCGCCATTTCGGGCCGTTCTCCTCGCCGAAGAACTCGTACGGCTGCGGCGGCGGCTGCATGGCGCCCGCCGGCGGCTCCTCCGCATCGGGGCCGCCCGCCTCGCCGCTCCCCGCCGGCTACGGCGCCCAGGGCATGGGGGGAGGAGGGGGCGCTGAGGGGAAGGAGAAGCCGCCGCCGGCGCTCGTCAGGGTCGGGCCGAGCCGCGCTGGGCTCTCGGCCGCCGCTGGCTCGCTCCTCACCCCCCCGCCCGGGCGGCCATCACATCCGGCGCGGGAGGGGCCGGGCTCCGGGCCGCTCGCCGTGCGCTGACGGGGCGGCGGGTGAGGCGCCCTCGGCCCCGCTCGCTGCGGCCCGCTACCGCCGCCGCCCTCCGCGCGCATGCGCGGCCGCCACCATTCTGCCCTCCCCCACCCACTACCGCGGCGCCCCCTGCCGGCCGCGCCGCCGCCGGGCGGTCACCGGGGAAGAGCCCGCGCAGCCGGTACCGCCGCCCGCCCCGCGGCGGAGAGCCGCCTCTCCACAGCCGGCGCGGCTGAGGTAATTAACGTATCTGGGGCTGGGGGAAGCTGCGGCAGCACGCCGCGACCCTGAACTCTTAGGCAGCCGCTTGTTGCAGCGATGCTGGACACTACCCTCCCACAGCATCTCCCCTCAGTAACCTGCCAACAAGCAGCCTCCCTACCTAGAGGCAGTTTCCCGCTACCTAGAGGCGGTTTCCCTCCCTACCCTGGAGAACGCAGGCTGTCACTACCCCCTCCAACCCCTGAACAACCACTCCAGCCAAACTTTCCCTCATTTCCCTTCCGATGGCATTGTATTCAAATCTCGTGCCTTACGTAACACCCCCCCCCCCCCCCCCATCCCCTTTTAAGACTCAAAGGGAGTGGATAAATTAAATCAGTCAAAAAGTGCCTTTCTGCCAGCAAGAGTGTGATCCTTTGTTATGACAGATTTCCCGGAGGAGACAGGCGCTTGCAGAGGCAGTGACAGCTCCTTTTGCTCTGCGGTCTTAACCTTCCTGCCGCATCAGAGCAGCCTGGGAGGTTTCCAACAAAATATTTATTTCTGTGGGAAGGCACTTGTTCGTCAAACCAAACCTGTGAGCAGAAAGAAAAAGGTAATCCCGAGTGCCGCTTCAGGGTAGCTGTGGTGGGATCCCCGAACGTGCAGTTCGGACAGCCAGGATGCCTGGTCTGGAAGAAGACATTCCAGGTCGGGTGAGCCCCTCGCCTAGTACTTTATCCCCACCTCCGCAGCCCCAAAACACCCGTGTTCTTCAGGATGTGACATCCCTCCGTTCTCCAGAGAGCCTGAACTGCTCCGAGGTGTGGCAGCGGTGACCGGACGCCACGAAGTGCTGTGAAGGAGCTCGTTTTCCCAAGAGCAGCCATCCAGTAAGCCATGACGTGGGGCACTTTATCATTTCTTTGCAACGTTTTAAAAAAGATATAATATGCCAAACTCTTCCCAGAGTTTAGGACTGACCTTACAGGGCACTTTTAGGGAATAAATTGTGTTTGTCCAAGCTGTCCTAATGCATTTATTCAGAATTTCAAGAATCACCATTCCACGTGCCATTACAAGTCCAGATCAGGCTTAAGACTAGTTCTGTCCACTGCATACGTACCCATGTGAGAAAAAGCTGTGAAGTGCGGTAAGCGTACATAAGATACAGGTACTTCAGGAAGACAAGTTTGGTCGTGTGTCCCATCCCCCCCCCAGTAAAGTAATTCCTATTATATAGAGCTATATCCTGCCTAATTTAGATGAGAATTAGAAAATACCAGTGAAACTTTTCTGTACGTCAGGAGAAATACACAGACCTTACAGCAATTTAAAAAAAAACCCACCACGCTATTTTAATCATAATAAAGGCACAGTTATTAAGCCATCCAAGTGAATTAGACCCTTTCAGAAAATATATTCATACATTTTCACAATTCATGGGCAACAAGATTGTTGTATGAAACCCCATTATCATAATTCTCTGAAGTTATTCCTTTAAAAAAGTTTGTAATTGTCTCTAAAAATATAAATATTTCACAGAATGCTACATAAAGATTCATAATTTAAAAGCTTCAGTTAAACTCTACCCCAAAATAATCACCTCCTGAGAGTAAAAAGCACAGCAGGCTGCACAGTTAAACGTGTTGACTTAAGATTCACCATAGTATACGGCTGCTTTACATTTTAATGTTCTTTATTCTGTTAATACATGTTAGGGCCACACCTCGTGTGGGAGGTAGTTGCTTTTGCAATCCTTTTGTAGTATTTACTGTTGATAGGCAACACTTCTGGCGGGGAGTGAAGATATGATTGTTCCATTGTGAAGATACAACTTTTACACAGTCGTATGGCATTTTAGCGTTTGGAGTATCTGAATCTCTGTCTAGTGTTATTGTGGCTAAGAATAACGACCAAAGCTTTTCTTTGAAGGGCTAATTATTTGAATTTCCAGGTTGCCCTTATCTGGGAGTCATTTTTCTGGTAAAGTAGGTGTCACCAGGAAAAAAAAAAAAACAAAGACAGGTTAAGCCCTTTCTCTCTCAAAAGCAGCTTAGCTCTGTACAGGAAAAACATCAACTAGCACACCTGACCACCTATGCTAACACACTCCCTCATGCACATCAAGGAGTACAGAAAGTAACTTAAAAAAAAAAAAAAAGAGTATGGCAAGTTGCCTGGTAGCAAGCTACCCACAATTATCTGTATTACCCAACATCCTGTGAACATCTGCTTTAAAAGTATTCTCAAGCACTTTGTCCCTGGGGCCACGTAATTCTTTTTTGTAGCAATTATGCAGAACACACCAAGATACTCAGTTAGCTTAGTACCAAACTTGTTTAACATCTCTCTATAGTTTAAAGCACGTTCTCCACACAGACTCTCTTCCAGGTGCACCTTTGATAAAACTTCAAATATCAGTAAGAGTTCAGAAGAGTAACCAGCTCTTTCTAAGCTCCCCTCTTGCCAGCCATGTGGGAAACGGGAAGCCTTCCTGACTCATTGCTGTTTGGGCTCCAAGGGAAGCAGTATGCAACATGACTCAATTAAGACAGGTTTCTGTAGCTTCCCTCCCTTCACATTTGCTTTTACAAAGACCATTTCCACTGGATTGCTCAACATGCTGTACAAAGATAAGCTCCTTTTGCATTACCAGTATTCAAAGGGGAAAAAAAACCCCAACCAAAACCACTGAAGCAGTTTCTGATCGGTGCTGACTTCCCAGATTTAAGTTAAATGAAAAATGACTGTTCATGTATACATTTTAATTTCAGCTCTAGAAAAAAATAGAGACAGTGATCAGATAGTGTATCTAAATAGCATATCTAAATTGATTTGGATTTGGTAATCCCTTCTGAGGCTTATTTTTCCCTGAAATACTCTACATTCATGTAGAAGGCTCTGAATATTGTTTTCAGTCTCTGATAAAGCCCTTAATTCCCTATCAGCAGAACCCTTAAGCGGGGCTTATCCTTCTATCTCCATTACTTTAATGTAAGCTAGGGGACTGTAGACTCCAATTTAAACAGACTCAGAGAGAAAGCACGCAGAGAACCACCTCAGATTGTGGTTTTTCAGAGGACCGACCACCTCTCCGGAGCGCGAGGAGGAGGCAACGTTTAGACCAGAGGCATGGGAAGCCCGTGTGGGCGACCCCACCACACAGGCTCTTCCTGCTCCACCTAACAGCCCACTACAGTGCCGAGAGACCCTCACGTTGTGCCTGGCACCAGCCTCTCCACAGGCTGTTCCTGCTCAGGTGAACAAACCTTTACTGCGAGCGGGGCTGTTTGTTTCTTTCTCGCAGATGGCCGTACCGCAGCAGGTCTTACCAGGCACCGCAACCCCTTTATTCGCGAAGCTGAGAAGTTGTGGGCTGGCAAAGGCAAACATTTCAAAGGCTGGTTTCGCACTGCACAGCTGTGCTGGTCTTGCAAGCAACACGTTGCCTGTTTTATCTTTGTCATTAAAGGTTGCAGAGTTCAGTCAATGCAGACAAGCTGCTACACATACAAGAGGGGTAAAACGGCACTACACCCGTCAATCATTCACAATTCAAATCTTTGCTTCACTTCATCTGCAATCATTTTTGCGATGGCAAGGGAGGAGGTAGCAGCAGGAGAAGGGGCATTTCTGACGTGAAGAATTCTGCTTCCAATATCTCCACTGCCTCCATCGAATACAAAGTCATCTACCAAATTTCCGTCACTGTCCAATGCTTGAGCTCTCACTCCAGATGGACCCCTGGAAAATAAAGGAGGAGCTCACCATTAGAAAGAAAACGTTTTCTGAAGTCAGAAAATCAATTCTGTTCTGACCTTGTGAAGGTGCCCAGGAAACAGTAAGGAAGGCAGACTGTGGAGTCACAGCCCAGTCAGGCTTTCAGGGGAGCACAAGGAAGTTTAACACTTGTGAGGCAGAGTGGGAGATGTCTCGCAGTCATTACCGTAAAACAAGGGCAGGTAGCCAAGCAGAGGATCTTCTGTATCTTTCCTGGTTGTGAAGTTACTCTCCTCCCCCCAACACACAAACATGCCTGTCTTTTCAAAAAGGAAACCCTTTGTTTTGAAATAGCAAGCCTTGTCAAACATGAATTTCGTGCCAAGGGTGTACTGCCTGAGCTGGATAACTCCCTTTTACCATACTCAAGCTTTTCTTATTCTGGATTTTCTCCCTGCAAATGTTTGGACAGTTAAACCCACCTCCATGTACTTAAATGCCTCATCTTTCCTCACAAGTCTCTTCAGTTCCTTAGCATTTCTACATTCCTTTGAATTAGTTTCTCTCTCCACACAGTAGGAAGCTGAATACAATTTTATTAAGATGATTAAACTAAGACAATATTCACTCAGTAGCAACTCACAGTCTGGCTGCCCCTCTAAATTTCATTAGTGTTTTGCTTTCTTTGTGAATTCAGATTATGTTCATGCTACTGAATGTGTCACTAGGATAAAGAGACTTTTTCTCTTTAGTGAATAATAGGTCACAGTTGTGAATTTCAGCCTATGGAGAGTGTAGAAAGTCACACAAACATTCATCAAACTTGCCCATACACAAGCAAACACAATATAAAAGGCCTTCAGAAAGTATCTAAATGCTTCTATGCTTTGGTAGCGTATTTTGGTGGAGGAAGGGAGTAAGCTCATGCTACATTTGCTACTGTTAAAAATAAAAAGAGATTTAACCAGCCACTGGGTGTTACTAACAGGAAAAGTTTTCTTTACCTGAGTACATCATTGACGGTGACCTCAGGGATGAACTTCTGAAGTTGCTTCACCTGTGCGCTGAGGAAGCACGCTCTGTACATTTCACTCAGTCCATAAGACAAGTTTCTCAGCACAAGCTTCCATAACCCACTGCAGAGAGAAAAAATAACTGCAGTAAGAACAAACCTTCCATAATAAATGCAGCCGTGTCAAACTAACATTAAGGAGGTAGCAAATGCAACTGCACGGCAAAAGTTCCCATTCCCAACATCAGTAATCCGATCGTGCTTTCTACTCGAGAAATATATGTTTGTCCTTCCCTGCTTCAACAAAGCTTGTTTACAGAACTGCAGCGTTGCATTTACATTCTTTCTTTGAGAATTAACTCTGAACTCCAGTCCTTCCTATGCCCAGGATTTTTCTCTGGTCGAGTCAAGTGCCGAGAGACTGAAAACCCACACGCATGAGGGAAGACAGACATGGCGCTTGGGAGTTTTTTCCATAATCATTCTGAAAAGATCGTCACACTCCTAAAACCCTCAGCTTTCAGTCAATGAATCTGGCTACGTCTCTGCAAATCTTGTTTGCTTGCTTCGCTTTCCTCAAGTCTTCCAGTATAAAAATCTATAGACAATGATCAAGTTGCTTTCAACTCTTTAATAAACTGCATTAAGTCGAGCTGTTTGCCAGAAAGCTATTTTCCAGTTCCCTGACCTGGTTTTCAGCCTCTCCTTGGATCCTGCCCAATATTTTCACATTCTTTTTCAAGTCTAATTTCTAAAATTGAGCACTTGGTAATGCTCTGTCCAGGCCCTCATAGAGAAGCAAGATTTCTCTTGACTTCTACAGATACTCTCTTCATTTATGTCTGCAATTTTAGCAATGATTCCCAATTCCTCTGACATGCTTTCTAAGACAGCTTCCCGGCCTGCATTCGTGGCCCTTAACACATTTCCTTGCACTTGGACATTTTTTAAACATATATTGATGGTCTGATAAAGTTTAACACAGCAATTCAGACCACTCTGAATTGTTCTCTCTTCCAAGCATCCTCTGCAGGTATTTTAATCACACTGTCGAGGTTGATTAAAATATTACACTGCATTGGACCAAAACCAATCCTGGAAGAGCTCCACTAGTAGCAACATAGCTCACCAGTGCCTTCCGATGAGCAGCCACATTCTCAGACCAGCTGAGACACGTCTTGGTAGTTTATGAAAATTCAAATATTAGATCACATGAAGTCAAGTGCCTTGCAGAAGTCCACCCTTATCAGCACAACTGTCTTTAACCGCACCACCCACTTGGCAAAAGCAGGCTTTTTGACAAGAACTAGCTTCCACGGAGTCACAAGCTGACATTTAAATAACTGCGTTCAGCAGACAAAAAGACAAGATATTACCTGTACGTTACAGCATCTAAAAAGTCTCCAGTGCTGAAGTCAAACAATTTGTAGCCCTCTCGCTTAAAGGCTAGTACTGCATTAGGACCAAGCCAAACACTGCCATCCATTCTTGGTGTGAAATGAAATCCCAGAAAAGGGAACCGAGGATTGGGAACCTAAAGCGGGACACAACAGTTATTACAGCCATTACAAACCAGATCAGAGAAACAGCCACGCAACCACTCAAGTCAACAAACTCATCCAGGAAACATGGAAACCATTTGTGAGGAGGAAAGTACAGACATTTACAGATTATTGTGTGAGAGAGTGAATAAAACAAATGAAACCGCAGTAAAGGAGTTGTCCTCCCAATAAATGGAAATAACTATTTTTAGATGAACAAGTGGAAAATGAAGTAAATTTGCCATTTTATTTCCAATCACGACAACAAAATTCGAGTCATATAACCATACAATTGGCTCCTGCGCTGGTTCTTCTGCTTGTTAATTCTGCAGTTATAGCACGTAAGTAATATGAAACGTTGAAGAACAGAGCAGGGCCAAGTAAGACTGCATCTTAGGTAAAAGCAAAACAAACAACAGGAAAAAAAATTACACATGATTTCTCAGGATATAAATCAACCCACAACAAAACCAACGACACACTAATGCTATTCACCAGTAGTAATTATACTGCAATAAAATAGGTTATAAAATATTAGGAAAACCTCACCATTCCTGTATTGCTCAAAACAACAGGCAGTTAGCAAGCCTGAGTAACGCTAATAATAAGTATCCGCAGTTTCTTTTTTGTTTGCGAACGGAATACAGTGTAATTGTGTGCGAAGGCTGAACCAGAAATAAGCTGTCTATATGCAGACACAAGCATTAAATAAGCACAGCTCTTCATGCACTGGCACTTCGAGATCTTTAGCTATGTAGAAAAGGTGACTGCAGAGGTGACTGTGTTATAGTCTGAAAAGAAGCAAGTATTGGATATTTCTCAAAAAGCAGTATTGTTATGACTAAAAATTGCTTCAAGATGTGTTCCTTTTCTGTATTCAATGCACTGTTTTTCCTGTTAAAAATATGCTTTTAACACTTCCAAAGCTTAGTGCAACCACTCCACAAACTACATTACGTTTCTGGTAACACACCACTGAGTCGTGCAATTTGCTAATCTTATTAGCATAACTGGCCGTAACAAAAAAATTTCAAGGAGTACAAGCTATCCTCACACATCCATGAAACAAGGCTGGAAGGTACCCTCACATCCCAGCCAGTTCCTCCCTCCCATCCCAAGACAGGATCCTGAATCATCCCCAGGTGAGAAGAGGTGAGACAAACACCCAGTGCCCAGGGTCCCACAGTTTCCCTAGGGCGACCTGCTCCAGGGTTTAGCAGGCAAATCTAAGTTCATATTCAGAAAGGCGGTATTTCAACGTACTGCATGAATTAACCAAAATGCTGCCCTAGGAATTTTCTCTTCTTGCTTGCTAACTTCCCTTTCTGTCTGGGCTGGCTCCTCTTCATCACACTATTTGTCTATATTAGATGGTAGAAAGCGTGTCCTTTTCCTCCCATGTCTATTTTCTGTCATAAAAAGCAAAGCTAATTCAAAGATGAGGTTGAGAAGCAAATATCTAAATCCAAGCTTTGGGTATTAGCACACAAGATTAAACCCTATGTCTAAGTAATTCATTATTTACTGTTGTCCCTCACTGACTTCTGAATCCTGCCTACAGATTTATTTTATAACCTAAAGAAAGAAGACAGGCTTTTGTGGGCATGTGGCTATTATGCTGAATGTTTCATTCTTTCCCTATTAAAAAAAAAACCCAAAAAACAACCAAAACACCACAAAAAGAAAATCCCAAAACAACTGGCAATTATTTCCCACATGGTACTTCTACCTGTTCCTCAAGAATTAACAAAAACAAGCTGTCCTGTCAGAAAGCAACTGAATCTATGTCCGAATGTTGTGCATCACTATCTGCAGTCTAAGAGAAATAACAGCGTAATATTGCCCTTATTTCTGTAGTTTCAGCAGTTCTTAGAGTGAAAGACAAACAAGAGAGTACATACCGGATAAATATTTCCTTTAACCATATAGCACTTTTCTGGTTTTAGCACCAAATAATCTCCACGGAAGGGTACAATACGAGGCTCGGGGCTGCAGCCACTGATCTCAGACAGGCGGTCTGAGTAAAGTCCTGCACAGGTCACAATGTGCCGACAGTAGATTTCCTCACCCTGTGGAAAAAAAACCAAAAGAAAACACACAAAAATTCAACATATCTACTAAAAATCCACCCATCACCTACAAGCCTTGGAAAAAAAATGAGTGAAGACCAGAAAGAAAACCAACCGTATTTTCAAAAAGAGGGAGAAACATTTAGTTGCTTAATTTAATGATTTATAATATTCTGCTTTATTCCCTGAAGAACTATCCTAAAATGGCAATTCATTGGACTGGTAGGACTGGCAGAATCTTCATAGAAATGGGGCAGGGAGGGGAAGAAAAAAGAAGAATAAGAAAGAAACATGTCATTGATTCTCAGACTACCTTCAGGTTCAATTCCCAGAACACAGAGCCTCGTGCATTACACAGAACGCTTATTGTCGAGGGCAGCAGCCCAACGCATCAGCGTCAAAGGCTCTGCTCCTCCAGCAAACCCGGTGTCTCCCCCTGGCACTCCCTCACCTCTGCATCCCACAAAGCCCTGAGGCCAGGCCAGCCTGTGGCTCCCTGGCCAGGTTTGCCCGGCCAGGGGGTGTGTGATGGGGGGGAGCCAAGCAACCGCAATACGTTTGGTTAAGTGAGGCTGTTAACAGATTGCACCCCCCACACTGGGAGTGGTCTCACTACTGACCTGTGCTTTATCCAGAAAGCTACGCGAGTTCATAGCACACAGTTATGGAGAGATGTTAAATGTCTAAAGGCCTTACCATCTAAATAAATAAATAAAATCACAAACTATTATCTCTATTATTTCATAGAACCATAGAATGGTTTGGGTTGAAAGGGACCTTAAAGATCACCTAGTTCCACCCCCTGCCATGGGCAGGGACACCTTCCGCTACACCAGGTTGCTCCAAGCCCCGTCCAACCTGGCCTTGAACCCTTCCAGGGATGGGGCAGCCACAGCTTCTCTGGGCAACCTGTGCCAGGGCCTCACCACCCTCATGGGGAAGAATTTCTTCCTTAGATCTCACCTAAATCTCCCCTCTTTCAGTTTGAACCCATCACCCCTTGTCCTGTCACTCCAGGCCCTTGTCAAAAGTCCCTCTCCAGCTTTCCTGTAGCCCCCTTTAGGTACTGGGAGGCTGCTCGAAGGTCTCCCCGGAGCCTTCTCTTCTCCAGGCTGAACAACCCCAACTCTCTCAGCCTGTCTTCACAAGAGAGGTGCTCCAGCCCTCGGATCATCTTCATGGCCTCCTCTGGACCCACTCCAGCAGGTCCGTGTCCTTCTTGTGTTGGGGGCCCCAGAGCTGGACGCAGGACTCCAGGTGGGGTCTCACCAGAGCGGAGCAGAGGGGCAGAATCCCCTCCCTCGCCCTGCTGGCCACGCTGCTGGGGATGCAGCCCAGGATACGGCTACTCACAGTATTTGTTTTTAAATACTATGGGTTTTTTCTTCAACTAAAAATGTTTCCATTAAACAAATACCAGTATTTGGTGAGGGAATCTAACAGATTTTGGAAGCTACTTTTTAATGAAAGAGCAGAAATAGAAGAAAAAAGCAGCAGCACTAACTTTAAAAACTATTGGAGGGGTTGTGAGGTTGGTTTTTTTTAGTTTGTCTTCTAAGAGTCCACATATTCTCTCCTGAAGGTGAAAAGGTTACAGCTACATTCCCTGTGCAGCACTCACCGACTTGCAGGAATGACACCAGTGTATGTACCTGTTTTACTAAACTAGCTTGTGGCTTTCTGATGATACAACGATTCTAAATGCCTCCTTATCATTTTTATAGATGCTAAAGACAACAAGCAAACATGAAAATAGGTGTTTCTCACCAAATGAATAAGTCATAAAAGGAGACCTGGGAAACAACAGGCATAAGAATGTGCAAATAAAGAAGGTAAGGGACATATACAGTTAAACATAAGTCAGGCAGCAGAAAGTTACACTTCCATTATTCTTCCCAGTACACAGTAAAATCTGAACATGCTCGTCGTTAAGAATTGATTGCAGTTGTTTTATAAAAGCAGTCCCAGATGACAGTGATCATGTCACTGAGCAGCAGCTTTTTAACTTGTTTAGAGAGCTGATTAATCCTCCAGGACTCAACAAAAATTCTTAACAAAAGGAGAAATAGCTTCCTATTAAGCAATTATATCTTCAACTTAGTTCTTACCTTTGAGCTCCTAACAATGACTGGGTATTTCAGTCCTGTAACAGAATTAGACAAGAGAAGGAATTAATAGAATATGTAACAGAAAACTAACAGAACAAGCAACTTGTCACGATTAAGGGTTCTTCCACTGGAAGATCTCCAAGCTCTGGAGCAACTACTGTTGGACATAACTGATGTTGTTGGACATAACTGTATTTACGAATTAAAAGGTGGGGTTTTTTATTCTTCCATATGTGTACGAGCACAGATCCAACCTGCCTTCCAGGATAAACAAAAAGCACTACCACAAGAATACACATGCAATTTTCAGCTAAATCTGATTTTAATAGGAGAGAACAACCTACTTCCTCTCTTTTACTGTCATTTTCTTCCATCAGCATTAAGTGTTTCAGCTGAAGGGTGACCTGCCTGAGAAAAAAAAAGTGAGCTTGCTCGATACTCTAACGTAATTTTGCCTTTTGTCTCATCCCTATGAGACAGAAAGGTTCACAAATGTCATTTCTGTTAAAGCAAATGTGTTTTGAACAAGATCTTTGGCACGACTGTAGTAAATGGAGGGCAAAAAACTGCCTTACCATCTTCACTTTCTGACGAACTTTCTTTAGCCATCTCCATGTTTGTAACTTCAAAATCAGTCAAGATTGTCCCCCCTGCTTCCTGGAAGTCTTCAGCATAGGACTGGGCCACTTGTTTATAATTCACAATGCCGGTATACGGAGAATCAAGGGCCATCAGACCCTGAAACAATATTAAGATACAGAAGAACAGTGAAGGCTCTATGTGGACTTTGGTCTTCAATACAGAGAATATTTCACCTGGAATAATCTGCATTGCCATTGAGAAGGGAGTACCACTGTCTCCCAATCCCTGGCTGCTTGTCCCCAGTCTCTCCACGTGACAGCTCCAGCGTTCGTGTTTGTTGACAACTAAGATGGCGAAAACTACTTACGGTGGACTAAGTGATCATGTAACTACAGCATAAACACATCTTCTCGACAGAGCACTTAATGATAAAACAGGTTACCTCACCTTGGCTTCAGCTAATACGTACTTATTTTTCACCACGCACTACGCAATTCCACCTTCAAATGGCCACTTGGGAGTTCCACCCAATGCACGGCTGTTGCCAATGCCTCCTGCGAGGCTAAAAGATATAATCTGGCCAGGTCTCAACACTTACTGCATTGCACATCGAAGAAAAAAGTCCCTTCTGAGTTAGACAACAGCCTATACTTGTCCCAGCAGAAAGCAAGGTTCAAGTCCAGTGTGTAGCTAGAATCTTTAATGTTTCTCAGAGACGGTTTACTATCTGTATACCAAAAAGGCTCAGTTTCTCACATGATTTTTATCATGCTAGATGACATCACAATATTTTCCTAGTCCCAGCTATAAAATAAGGATAGTAGGACTGCTTTATCTCAGCGAGGCGTGTATTGGGTTTGCGTGGCAAGGGTTTGGTAGTGGGGAGGCTACAGGGGCGGCTTCTGTGAGAAGCTGCTGGAAGCTTCCCTCGTGTCCGACAGAGCCAATGCAGCCGGCTCCAAGACGGACCCACCGCTGGCCAAGGCCGAGCCCATCAGCGACGGTGGTAGCGCCTCTGGAGTAACAGAGATAATAAGGGGAAAAAAAAGCTCTGCAAGAGCAATTGCAGCCAGAGAGAGGAGTGAGATGTGAGAGAAACAGCCCTGTAGACACCAAGGTCAGTGAAAGAGGAGGGGAAGGTGCCAGAGCAGAGATTCCCCGGCAGCTCGTGCTGAAGACCATGGCGAGGCAGGCTGTCCCCCTGCACCCACGGAGGCCCACGGGGGAGCAGATATCCACCTGCACCCGGGGAGGACCCCACGCTGGGGCAGGGGGATGCCCGAAGGAGGCTGTGACCCCCTGGGAAGCCCACGCTGGAGCAGGCTCCTGTCAGGACCTGTGGGCCCGTGGAGAGAGGAGCCCAGGCTGGAGCAGGTTTGCTGGCAGGACTTGTGACCCCACGGGGACCCACGGTGGAGCCGTCTGTTCCTGAGGGACTGCGCCCCGTGGGGGGACCCACGCTGGAGCCGTCTGCTCCTGAGGGACTGCGCCCCGTGGGAAGGACCCACGCTGGAGCCGTCTGCTCCTGAGGGACTGCGCCCCGTGGGAAGGACCCACGCTGGAGCCGTCTGCTCCTGAGGGACTGCGCCCTGTGGGGGGACCCACGCTGGAGCCGTCTGTTCCTGAGGGACTGCACCCCGTGGGAGGGACCCACGCTGGAGCAGGTCGCGAAGAACTGCAGCCCATGGGAAGTGCTCACACTGGAGAAGTTCATGGAGAACTTTCCCTTCCAACCCCTACCATTCTGTGATTCTGTGATTGCAAATGCATATGAAGGATTGGTCTGAGCTAAAAAGTTCCAGAAATAAATGGATACATTTATTTTTCTTGACAATTATATTTCTTCTGGGTTTTCAGGCTCTTTTAAACTTGTCACCCATGCAAATTACCTCAAGGCCAGAAACATATTTATGTTAAATTAAAAAATAATGTCACCTGAGAAACTGAGATCTTATATGCTAATTAAAAGTATGAAAATCCCTTACCCTGCAGAAAGGTTCTTTCGCTTGTATTTCTTTTGCTCCAATCAGTTTCAGACCTCGGACGTTGTTCTGCAGCCCTCTTTCATACAGAGCTTTGAGTCTTGGAATTTCATCTTGTTCAACGGCTACAATTAGCTTCAGAAAAGATAACAAGGCACACCAGTGAGCAAAACATACAAAGCCAGTTCAGGTTTGGCATCAAGCCCAAGCTAACAAGCAAGCAATAGTGAATGGGTGACCAGTGAATTATAACTCAAGGGGGGAAAAATGTGGTTTGTGCCATTAGTTGCACAAGATTCTATACATACCTACTATTACTGAGAAAGCACTAATATATTAAGGAGAACGAAAACCAAATGTTAAAATTTAGTTTAAGTTACCATCAATGGATAATATTGGCTAAAAGTACCATGAGACTACAAATCCGAATGTGAAAGAAGATAATATGATTTTAAAGAGCCACTGGGATTCTTCCAAAAATAAAACTGAACCTAACCCAAGATGCACAAATCTCAAACAGTCTCGATAAGAGAGTAAGGACGTGTTCTGACATGGCGTTTAAACTGAATTGTAGCAGCTTCACTTTATTTAACCATGTAGTTAGCTCACAACTATCACAAGAGATTTATCCAGGCTACGAATTACCTGTGCCAGGTTTGCACAGACCATACTACTTCCAGGCCTAGCTCAGCTCTGGCAACACAGGCATCTCTGCATTGAGAAGGCACCAAGTTCTCCGAGCCGGGGGCTGCTTTACGTAAAACCAGGTGTAAAGCCTCACCATCACCTTCCCTGGAATAAGCGCCGCTGGGGAAGGCGATGCGAAAGCACACAAATTCAGTGTCAGCAAAGGACCAACAATGCTGCTGGGTCAGTGCTAGCCCTGCCCAAGCTCAAATTGATGCCTACAGAGCAAGTCTGCTGCCTTGGCGCTTTGAGTTGGGAGCAGGCTTGTAACGCCAGGTGTATTATTGCTGCACAAATCCACAGTGCCATCTTGCGACCAGCGCTGCAGCGGAGGGAGCACGGCACGAACCCAGCGCTGCGCCCAGCCAGGCCAGGCCGGACACCCCCCGCCCTGCCGCAGGGCCCATCGACACTGCCACATCCAGGGACGTCGGCTGGCACCCCAGAGCTGGGGGAGAGCTGCACCCAGCTCCCAGCGGGGGCTGAGCCAGGGGGCCCTGAAGTGGCACCCGTCACTTCACGTAGGGTCTGCATCGCACTTTTAAGCCAAAGGCTCACGCTGTCCAAGATGTTTACGTGCAACCCGGAAAGGGGCAGGGAGGTGAGAAAGTCAGATGATGGTTTAAAATGACTCAAAGTGTTTCAGACAAGAGCTGACCGTAAAGAACTGCAGAGGGACCTTCCGAGGTGAACAAGCGACTAACAAAATGGCAGATGAAATTCAATGCAGATAAATGTGAAATGATGATCGTAGAAAAAGCAGTCTTAGCCTCATGTATAGTGATGGAATCCAAGTTCAAAGTTCTCACTCAGGACCAAGATCTTGGGGTTAGGATAGATAATCCTATGGAAACATCAGCTCAATGCCTAATGAACAGCTGAAAAGTCCTAAATTGAATGTCAGGAACACCTAGGAAAAAGATACAGGATAATACAGAGAACTCTACTATTTCACTGCAAAAATCCAGAGTCCGACCACAGCTTGAATGCTGTGCGCAGTTGTGGTCCTCATCTTGTATCAAAGATGCATTAAACTAGAAACGGTTCAGAGGACCAAGGGTGGGGAGAGTCATGAAAAAGCTTCTCTGAGAGGAATGGCTGAGCAGACTAAGACTCACCAGCTGGAAGGGACGACTTTGGGGGTGGAGAGGATATAAAATTATGTGCAACTTGGAGAGTGTGAGCACGGATCAGCTGTTCACCACCTCTTCCAAAACAAGGGCTAGGGGCCATCAGAGCCCGTTTCAAAATGATGTAACTCTCCACGCACTGGGTTGTTGATCTCTGGAACTGCTCATCAAAGTTTGCTCTGATGCAAAAGCTTTTAATTGAAAAACATTTGGAAGAGAAATCCATTGAGAGTCACCACAGACAAAACAGATCAGGCTCAGAAAAGAGCTGAAAATAGTTGGAAGCTGGGCAAATTAATAATTTGCTTGTCCTGAACTCATTCCTTCCTGGGTCTCCGTTTACAGCCACTTCCAGAAACGGGATACAGGCTTGGGCAGACCCCAAGCTGAATCAGTACAGCCACTCTTCTGTCCCCAGCATTTCAGGTTGTGTTAGGTGGATATAACATGGCACAAACACATGTAGCTGGGTCACAACTGGAGCTGTTTTCAAGTCACTGTGTCTTTTCAGAGCCTGATATGCCAAGAAGTATGGCATGCACATACGGAGAAGCCTTTGTGTTCCCTGGAGCTACACAGGTGCCCCTCCACGGGGCTTGGCTTCCACCACTACCTGGGATATTTCAGCTCAGCCCACAGATAAGGAGAATTATTATTTAGGCCCAGAAAAGAAACTGATTTGAGTTGCCGGAAAGAAGAAAACAAAAAGGCACATTCATCCTGCAGGTAGTTAAGTGTTGCAGAAACTCATCTCTTGGGAGGAAGACCACAACTAGGCCTATGCTATACATTGTAACATACATTAAACAGTCTCAGTTTCCAAAGGTAAAGTAAGAACACACAGCGGTTCCTATACCTTCCCACACTGCTTATATGGTATTCCCTTCTGGTCACAGTACTCGTAGCAGAGGGCTGCACCCTGCACACACAGCTTCGCTTTCAGAGATCCAGGTTGGTAGTAGATTCCACTGTGAATCACACCACTGTTATGTCCACTCTGGTGATGAGCTGAATAGAAAGAAAAACACGTTATTAAAATACATGTTCCCATGACTGGTTCATACCTTAATTAATTCAGCTGTTCGAAGAGTGAGCAATTTAAGGTCCTGCCCTAAATCAGCATTACAAGAGATGCTCAAATAAGGTAACTGCACAGCAAACACAATTCCTCCCTTGGTCTCAAAAGGCTAGAAAAATACTGACACAGCAAGACCTAGTTAATAACAAACCATTACTGCTTGCAGTGTGTTGAATCAACAGGAAGAAAAAAAAAATCACAAGTTTTTCCTCCAAGAGCTACAGCTGCAGGGCAATCAATCAAAATTTTCTACATGTTAAAATTAATTTTAAAGAAATTCAATTTTTAAAATGAAATACATCCTTAAAGGCCTCATCTAACATAATCTCTGTGCAATCCTCAATTTCTTTGGACCTGCTGGCAGGCCTGGCAGGCTTTTCAAGCGCTTGTGAACTGGATTAGGTTGCTATTTCCTCTTTGTAACTACGTAAAACAGAGGTGAAAAATATCACAAAAAGTAATTTGGGCAGGTTCTCCCTCTCAACATGTTGACTCCCAAGGGTCATTCCTGCTTCGCACTCACACAACTGCTAAGAACTGTCCTGTCTTGGGGATAAAAAGCCACTTCATATCATACACGTAACATCCCAAGAGCAATGTATAGCCTGGCTGATGGAGCTATTTAAAGCGAGAGCTTGGGCTCACAGGTCTTATTTTGAGTTAGCCACTGATGTGATCCCTTGGGGTTGCTCCTGCCTACCCCGAGCGACTGCGTATCTGCACAAGCACTTGGTGTGAAGAGACTGCTTACGATGAACCTGTGCTCGTACTTGAGCGAGCCAGAAAAGCTTTCAATGAAGCAACAGGGCTCATTCTTTCTTATTTCAAAGCCAGGACAGAGGCCCAGGTGCAGAGCGCCTCAAGATTTCCTGCGTGAGCAGGCAACGCTGGGAGCTGTGCCGTTTTACTCTGGGTAATGCTGGGCCAGTGACTAGCAATATCTTCTCAGTTATCTCTATTAGTTCTTCGCCTCTGACCTCCCATGCAAACGACAGCACCTTGCACAGCATATCCAGAAACACCGGGCAAATGACTGTGGTTTACAGTTCTAGCAATTAACAGGTGTAGACTTTGCCCAGACCAGCAGCTCCCAGCCATTTTTAAGCAGCTCTCCTTCCCGAATCTCCCTCTCTACCCACCAACCATCACTGTTTGCTGTTCACTCTTCTCCTCACGCCTCACCAAAAAGCCGTCCTGGCATCATTTCTCAGCTCATCCTCTCTGCCTCCCGCTCCGTGCGGCACCAAACCAGCCCTGCCCCTGCCCCTCTGCAACCTGCACTGCTCCTCACTTGAGTTGTTCGCCCTCCTTGTCCTTTTCCCCGAAATCCCTGGAGCCCCAGGCCAGTAACACCTGCCACTTTTCAAACCATGAAGCAGCAGCGTTCAGTCTTTCTTAACTTAAAGTCCTAACTTCAAGTCCCAGCAGCAAAGCACGGACTGATGGCAATTCTGCTTCTCCACTGAAGGACGCGTCCTTGGGTGAAGGGAGGAAGAAATCCCCCGTCAGGGCAAAGCCAGCAGTGCCTGGAAACGAAGATGTTCTTCCCCAGGAGGGGAATCCATCACCCACTTCAGCGACAAGGGCAGATGCTCTTCCACTGCTGCTCACCCAACCCAAACGCAGAGCTTCCCTTCACACATATGTTTGTGAAACACTGAGGTTTTGGCGAGCATGTGTTCAGTAAAGATTTCTGACAGACTGACACCAGTAACCCCAAACCCGCGGGTGAGGAAGACGCACCGGCGCCATACCTAGCTCCTTCTCCTTCTCCAGCACGGCGAAGGCGAGCGAGGGGTGCCGCCGGACGAGCTCCCGGGCGGAGGCCAGCCCCACGATTCCCGCGCCCACCACCGCCACGTCGAAAGTGCTGCACAGAGACAGACGCGGCCGTAAGCTCACCCCGACGGCGCTCCCGCGGGGACGCGTTCGTCTGCCCGGGGGGCTGCCCGCCTCCCGCCCCGACCCTGAGGGCAGGCGACGGCCCAGCCCCGGCCCCCCATGGCCGCCCTCCCGCCGGGAGGGAAGCGCTGAGGGGGCGCGGGCAGGGCCCTACGCGGACGCGCCGGGGAGGCGGCGGGGCTCAGACAGGGCCGCCCCCCGCTCCCGCCCCGCGGCCTCACCTGCGCTGGCGGCGCTGGGCCCGCCACAGCGCCGCGGCCCCGCCGCCACCGCCCGCCCGCTGCCGCAGCAGCGCCGCTGCCGCCGCCATCTTGGGGGCGGTGATACACACCGGGCCGGGCTCCTCCTCCGCTCCCGCTGCGCGGCGGCGGTGAGGGGCGGCCGGGGGAGGGCCGGGCCGGGTCGCGTCGCGTCGCCCTCCGCGCACGGTTCGCCTGCTTGTTGCCTCGGAGGCTGCCCGGCGGGAGGGGATCCCGGGAGGAGGGCGGCGGCGGGGCCTCCCCTCAGGGCGCTGATCCCCGGGGCTTCCCCTGCAGCCGTCGTTCCTGCTGGGCTGACAGACCTGGTTAGGCCTTGAGGGGAAGCCGGGGACGGGCCGCCCGTCCTGCTGCTTCGGGAGCTGGGCCCGACGCTCCAAATAACATCTCCTTTTCCCCTCTCTCCTTTTCTTCAAGAACATGATGCTGTTGGGAAAACTTGTGCAGCCGGTGTGCAGCCTCCGCAAGCTGCCGCCGCCGGGCGCCTGCAGACCCTTCTGGGGATGGCTGAATGCCGTGTTCAACAAGTAAGAGTGATTCGGTGTGCACAAGTCGATTCACGGGCCCCACACATCCACTGCGCGGTTTGCGAAGCAGAGAGAATTAAGTCGCAGGAGCGGAGAGAACATTTTCTATTATCAGAGCTCTTCTTTCCCCCCAGATTGCATGGTGATGCATGGCAGGGGCCGTTCCTTACCTCTTTCCCATTACAAAGCCGTGGCCTTCCAGAGGAAGGTGCGTGCTTTGCTCCCCTCCCGGGGTGGCCGAGGCAAGCTGGCCGTGTGGATTCTGTCCCTAAATGCTGGTCTTAAACCAGTAGCACAGCCATGCCCCCTTCGCTTATTCAGAAAAGCGTCTAACCAACCCATCGTTTACAATGCGGTTCAGCCACACAAGGGTTTCACATTTACTTTTGGAAAGATGAAGCCTTTCTCTGTGAAACTCTGCCCATAACTTTTGCCAGTAGCTAATAGTTTCGCCTTATGTCTTCTAGCTCTGTGGAAAGGGTTGCGTGGTGTAGCTGATGGCTGTAACGGGGCGGGAAGCTCAGCCAGACAGGAGTCTCTTCCAGGTCTCTGCTTCTGTCTTCAGCGTTCCTCACCAGACTCAGAAAGATATCCTTTTCCTGAATGGATCCAAGGATTTTAACTAATTGCTGAAGCGTGGCTTTTTGAAATGTTGTAATTGTTGAGGGAAAAAAGGCTTCAGGAATGACATACATGAGACAAGCAATGAGAGGTTTTTACATAACCAATGTTTGGGAGACAAATTTGCAATTGTTGTAAAGCCTTACTCTGGGTAGAGAAAGGCATTTTTTTATCTGGCCTTACAGACATAGAAGGAAACAATCAATTAGAAGGGTTAACACGTGCCAAGTCAAGTTGCATTTGTATTCTTCCTTTTTTACCAAAAGTAACTGCCATTTAAAACAAGTTTACAAAAACCTTAAACCACTTCCAGTAAATCATATTCTTACTTTTCTGACCTCATCGTGCGCGTAACCAAGTATTTGTTGTGCGGTAGTACTATTGTAAAGACAATAAATCCACCACGTTATAAAAGCGGTGTGAATGCTCTTTCTGTCTTGGCAGAGTGGACTACGAACGCATACAAGCTGTGGGCCCTGACAGGGCAGCTTCAGAATGGCTGTTGCGATGCGGTGCGTTGGTGCGCTACCAGGGCTATCAGAAATGGCAGCAGGACTACAACGGTCTCCCGACGGGGCCCTTGGGGAAATACAAGATAGAAGCGATTAATGCCACTGACTCCTGCATCATGTACAGAGGATTTGACTATTTGGGTAATGGAGACACAGTTGTGCAAAGATTATACCGAATGGTCTTAGTTCTTTCGGTTGCATCAAAATATGAATAACCGGGTCATTTTCTCGTTCCTTAGTAAGATAATAGAGAAATCTTTTGAATTTTTTTTTTTTTCCCCTTAAAATGGCTCTACAATATTCAGCTGTTCCTAAGATTTTGCTGGAGGAGTGGTGTGAAGCAGAAAGAGATGGGGAACTTCATCCATCAGCCCTTACCTGAAGTGACAGTAGCGCTACGGAAGTGTGACAAAGATTTGCTATTTCATTGGGTTCATAGTTAAGTAGTTGGTAGCAAAAAGCGCGACTTTAAATACTCTTTTTCTTCTAAACCAAGTGATGTTTCTGGTGCCTTTGAAGTCATAATACTGCTTGTTCTCCAGGCATTTAGGATGTCTTCAAAGACAAAAAAAAGCAGCTCTCAGTTTCTTACAAAGTAAGAAAGAGATTAAAAAAGTGTTTCAGGTCTCCTTTAAATAACAACAAACAAAATGGGGAACAGCCCATTTTCTGTTTTCACTGGCAGGGGACCGTGAATTTCCTGCATTACTGCCTTCCTAAGTCAGTCATTGTCACCCAAACTTGTAGAGTTTTTTTGTTACTTGCCCATGTCAAAGCTCTTAGAATCTTACCAAAAGGCTACAGACCCTGGGTTTTCATGTATCTGAAGCACCATAACGGGACTTTGGAGATTCATTGTGCATTACGGCCCCACTGCATCGAGGAGCATGTTGCTGTGTGGTTTTGGAGGCAGTTACTAAATTGGCGAGTGAGAACTTAACCACCAGTACGGGTTGTTCCTGGTATTCTGAAGCAAGTACTCGATTTGTCTTTCCAGATGGTCTTGAACACGTTACAGAAATCAAGCTGCAGAAGTGTATTTACATACAGGACGAGTGTCTGCAGAGGCTCAGCGAGACGAAGAATCTACAGAAGAGTCTCCTCCAGCTGCAGATAATTTCCTGTGGGAACGTCACGGACAAAGGCATCATTGCCGCTTCACAAGCTGACGTACGTGAGCTGCTGAGGTCTCCCTCCTCCCTAGCTGCTACCGCCCCACGGTTTTGGGGTTGTGCTGACTGAAGGGCTAAAGGCTGAGTGTTCGGGGTGGTGTCAGCTGTGGGGGGGCTGTGGGGTGGCTGGCTTCCAGGGCCCGACCTGAGTGACAGCCTGGAGGGATGGCACCAGCCGCTGCCAGCAAGGTTTCTTCAAGCGTGGTTGAAGACAGCGTTGCGGATAGCTCTGAAAAGGCACCTGAATTAACATATACATATTAATCAGCCTTTTAAGGCTGGCGTCAGGGAGCTGCGTAGCAGGGAGGCCTGCAGCTGAGCGAGCCAGAGTCATCCGCTGCAGTACGTGAATCCGTAGGTGCGCTTCTGCCCGCAGAGCTGAGCACAGTGTCTCCCATTTCCACTCGAAGCAACTTAGGCAATGGTGGTCGCTGCGCAAACGAGAGCAGGACACCCCACCTTCGCAAGAGCAGTGAATGTGCGCAGCCTCCTTTCACCTTAGCTCGCGAGGTGGGTTTTGCTTGAGAGAAGTAATTAGTGATCACCTTGGTTTCTACTCCTGACCCCGCTGCTACAGCCGCTTGTCAGGGCAGGCTTTGACGGCGTCCTGTAACTTTTAGCGTCTTTCTACACTGACACTGCTTCCTGTCACTCGGTGGCCTCATGCTCACTGTGGCCTTAAAGGTCCCGGGGCAAACCTAAGCACGCAGGCACGGGAAGCAGTTGGATGCCGTGCACCTCGGTAGCTCTGAAGCACATCTATAGGTGCTTTACTGAACCGCGGCCTTAAAGTAACGCGTAACTGTTTAGTACTACACAGAGCTATGGACATCTACAGATGGGTGACGTGGTGACTCTATTTCATCCTACAGAAAGTTATTATTAAGGACTTCCTGTATTACTCTAATTATTACTTATATTAAAATAACTTTTACTAAATTTCTATTGAAATTATTAAATACTATTCCATATAAAGGAAACTTCCTGATGTGGGGGGTCCAGGATCTCTTTCTGAGCTGAGTAGAAGGACTGAACTTATGGTGAGCTCAAAACTTTAAGCACCCACTTCAGGAAAAACCTTCCAGTAGAACCAGTAACCTTTTAAAATACTCAAGCCAACTACGGTAGAATAATCCTTTGTCTAATTTCTATGTCAACAGTTAAATAGTAGTTGCTGACTTTTCTTTTAAATATTTATAGGAACCTTGAATATTTGTATCTGAGTGACCTTCCCGGAATAAGAGAGAAAGAAACTACCGTTCACATCCTTCAGCAGGCACTGCCAAACCTAGAGCTGGAGCTGGACTTAGAATAAACACAACTGCACGTACCTGAGATGTATTTGATGTCATAGTATTTATCATACGTTGCATAAATTAAGTTGTAGACGCTACTGTATTTCCAGGTATGGAAATAAGCCCGGATCTCCCAATCCAGCCTCAAAAGCCATGTGCAATCTTTTGACAAATTATGCAATTAAGTTTATTAAGCTTGAACTATCCGGTGAATCAACACCAGAGAAGGCAGGCTTCTGCACGTAGTCCTTTTTCCCTGTTTTTATAGGAAGCTGTTAATACATCAATTAGAAGTTTTCTGCTATTTATTGCACAGAAATTCTTGTGCAGAATGACAGTGAAGGGACGCCAGTGTTGCGACACAGCAGCACCGTACGCTTTTATTCCACGTTGTCGACGCTGTGGGAACGAGAGCTGTTTACTCAGAATCTCGCTCAGCCAGCGGGTGCCGATTAATAAAATAGCTGATGGGCCTTTTTCCTGTTCTTCACGCTTCAACTCACGCGCCTTTGTTTGTCTGAAATGGAGCGCGGCGGTCTAACCTCCGCATAACCACGGAGCGAAGAACTGAGCGTTGCTGTGCCTGTGGAGAAGCAGCGGTCTCTTAGGTGTGCCCGTGCACAGCGTTTCTGCTGTGTGCCGACACGGAGTCATTGGTTCTGTTACCTCGTTAGTGGTGTCCATATCGCTCTGCTGAGGAAGAGAATGATTCATCCCCGGGAAGAATATAGCATCTCTAGCCAAGTTCCCAGCTTTGGTGGCAGGGGAGACAAAGGCGGTAGGCGACGACTCCAGGAAAGCAGATTTCATAGTAACATCTCGGACACGGCTACCTCGGTGTAACTGAGGTCGCTGTTCTCATCCCTGTTGTCCTCGTGTCCTGTGAAGCGGAGGCCGAGCACCGGAAAGGAAAACCTTCCGCACTAGCTGCATCGAGGGGCTGAGTCTTGGTGTCGCCTGCCAGAGAGCGGGCAGGAACGGCGTCCAGAAAACGAGGTTTCCCTCCAACCTGCGTGGCCCAGGGCCGTGTCCAGGCACCGACTGCTGCTCACACCACAGCGCGTGGGCACTGCCGTGCCTTGCGCATACGCAGGATTACACGCCTGCACATCCGTACGGAATATACGGCAACGCCAAAGCTTTCCGAGTGTAACCAAATCTCCCTATGGACGCCATGTTCAAGATTAAAATGTATTATATGAAATAAAAGGTAGACAGGCACACTCTGTGAGGATATGGCATCTGTCTCATCGAAATTGCTTTTACACGTAACAGTGCTGGGAAAAGAAAACGTTTTGGCTCCAGGTTTCAAGTAGAAAGAGTGTTCCTTGCCCAGTAGTAAAACTTTGCGCAGTAAAACACATCCAGTAAATTGGCAAAACAAGCTACATTTCTTTTATTCAAAATCACGACATTACATCCTGAGATTACACAAACCCCAAGAATCATTCTAATACATATGCTTAGGTAGAATTCCTGCCTGGTCTGGCCAATGTTATATTAATGAATTATTTTTGATAAAAACAACAACTGTAACACTACAGGCGAGTGACTTCACTATTGACAGAAACAGCAAATAAAACCCTCGTAATGCAGGGGGGAAACAGGCAGGAGAAGCTCTGAAAAGACTGAAGAACTACAGGTTTTGTTACTGAAACATTCTCCTCCCGGTAACGGTGCCTGCTGAGCCTTCCGTTAAGCCTAAGTCATTACCAGCACTTCTAATACTTTGGCGATATGTAAATGCAGTACGTAAGACAGACGTATCTTCAAGCAGCGCTACTTCAGCCCGTCTGTAATAACCGGAGCAGTTACAGGTAGCCGCTCTCCTCAGGCTTGGCTCCATAAACACATACCCTCTGTCTTCTGCTCGCATCGGCCCTGCGGTCCCCAGTTCCCTGCCGGGGTCTAAAGCGGCGTTGCTGTTTTGACACAGTGCGACTCTGATTTATTTGGCAAGGTTGCAGTTCTTCTGCCGAGGCTGAAATACAGGCCATAGATAGGCCACCGGAGGTTTTAAATTCACACACGTAAACACTGTTTGCAGTAATCCTGGACCAGTACACAATCCTGGACCAGTACACAATCCTGGACCAGTACACAATCGCGAATTAAGCAAAACGAATGTATTCTCCTTTGTACACAGAACACTAACGCGAGGTTGGAGCGCTCTCTGTGCATCACTTTCCTTCCGTTAGCGACCCAGAGCACATTACCTTACAGACCACTCTTGTATACCGTCGTAACACGTATTAATTTAGTTTTCCACCACGTAGGCTCCTTTTATAAGTTCTGAATGACTTGAGCTTTGCACAATAAATAGTTTTTCAATCTGCCATCCGGTTAGATGTTAGGGAAATGGTAGTTTGATTTCCTTGTTTTGGCAGCAGTACTTCTTGCTGTCCAAAGCCGGCAGAACGTTTACTACTGGTTAACTGAGGCAGGTACTGTAACTAAAGGAAAAGTTACACAGTGTGTATTTGTTTGAAACGAGAATAAAGCATGCAATTCATTGTCAAAAAGGAATATAAGCTATAAAACTATTCCTACTGTAATCCTGGACTTTTCAAACTGAGAGTCATGGATCTGGAGTTCTACAACCAGATCGAACCAGACCGGCTCATTAAAGGTCTTTCTTCTTCCGGTCACTCGGGGCAAGGAAAATGTTACTGTTTATATCCTACGTCACAGAAATGGAAGAGGCGAGTCAGCTCAATCCCAGGAATTTATATGCTGTCCGCAGTTCTCTATCCACCTTCCAGCTTCCCCGCGGTTACCGGCCGAGCGTTACAGCTGTCGGGGGAGACGCGGCTCCGGGAAGAAAGAACTGCTGACTGACTCCCCTCGCGAGGCTGCGTCTGCAGGCTTGGGCCGGAGTCTGGAAAGACTGAATGGCGGGGAGATAGGGGCTTGGCAACTCCGGCCCGCAGAAAACCCCGGCGCATTGTGTAACGTCTTGAACTAAGGGATCAACATCCCATCAGCAGTTACACACGGAACCGGGCGTTTTGCCATCTCTGGTAATTTGGGGATTCCAAGCACCAAAAGATCCAGAGAACTCCAAATTAAACGAGCCCACGCGAGCACGGCCGGTTGTTCAGCTATCCTGCTATTCTTTGGCAGGAATGCGCTGTCCTAGATAAAGCCCATCTTTCACATCGCTCTGGCCGCTTATCCCCCGTGACTCAATGGAGCTGCAATGTGGAATTCAGCTTGTACCGAGTTACTCTTTAGCCAGGAGGTTCATTTTCTCCTCAGGCTAAATTAAGATTGGTCCAACGCAGGAGCTCGCTCTTGCCGTTAACTGCCAGCACGAGCCCACCTCCTGGGAGCCGAACAAAGAAACCCAGTCCCCTCTTTAGGCACTCGCATTAACTGCTACTATGAAAACGTTTACCCCTGGTACGTGCTTCCGAGTCAGCCTGGCGGTTTCCGAGCCATTTTTTCATGTTCTTTCCCCAGATCTGCTGCCGTCCCTAATGCTGTCAAAATAGGGATGCTGCAGCAGCTGCCTCACATGTCTGGCCTCTCTGCAGGGTCCATACGAAGGCAGCCCTTGGAAAAGACCAAGTAAAGGATCACCAAGGACGCTCGTTAACAGCTCTGTGCAATTCCAGCCACTTCGCCACAGCCAACGAGTATTCGCACAGGTACATGTGTTATCTTTTTTTTTAATGAATTGTAAGAGTCCAGCTTGTCAGAGTCGGCACGAGGCTTGCCGAGCAGCTAACACTGAACAACTGCCACACGGCAATAACAGAAATTGCGGCTAGAGGGGCAGTTACAGTTGTATGGTGTAGCAAACCAGCAAGCCTCAAAACCCGTTAAGGCCATAACTTTCATTGAACTAGAATCCGCTACGGCACTAGCTGTGTTGTTTCCAGCGTTCAGCGTAGCTAGTACTAGCCACAGCTTGCACTTCTTTTATGTGCCCACCCTCACCGTTCCCATTCGCCGCATCTTAATACAGGATAATATGTTTTTCCACCTCCACGGTAAGATGAGTGGATAGAGAGGAGCGGATTAAGAGTCCTCTCCAAATCCCCTCCAGCTCTATTTTTTCAATGAATATCGGATAATTCAGTAGCCAACTCTCAAACCATTTCCCAGCCTGATAAGCTGGATAAGCAAACAAGACTGCGTTCACTAAGTCTCAGTGCAGAGCTCCTCCACTAGCTGTAGTTTTCTTACCTTCATGAGAGCTAAAGCAGAGTATGAAATATTAGGGAATTTCATTTCTAACGGCTCCTGGAGGGGAAAAAAAAAAGCAGTGAGTGTACTCGTATTAGCAAGCTTTTCATTCACCAGGGCACAGCGAACCAGGTTTCATAGCAACGTGACTTGTACCTCACAAAATGCATCTGTGGCTTCACGTGCTTAGAGGGGAGCTGCCTGGCGCTACGGAGGGGGGGGGAGGCTGGCCGCTGTGCCACCAGAAGCGGGGAGAAGGAGCAGAGATTAAGCGTTTGTTTGACTGCCTTTACACAGGATAGCAGTTCAAATGTCACGAGAGGGGTTCAGCCACCTCCAAATAATATTCTAGTGTACACTGGCAAAGTAGAGGGCAAAGCTTTTGGATAGGGAAAAAATTCTGCACAGCAAAGGACTGGGTCAGGCTGAGCAGGCAAGACTTTTCCAGCTGTACTTCCAAAGCAGGGAGCACGTGTACTCTGGGTAAAAAGGCGCAGGAACATTTCTCTGCCCAAACACCGTGTCTCCTTAGCACTGCAGACAGATCGCTGGTTAGCGCGAGGCTTGGGGGAAGCGCGTCTGGAGGGAGCTCTTACCATGCTCTCTGGGTCTGGAATTCTTACCCCGCCGAAGAACTGGTTGGTGCTGAACACTTGCTGGTGCCTGGGAATAAGATCCCCTTTGACCAAGAATAAAAAAAAAAAACAAAGTCAGATTAATTTGCTGGTTTTACAGTGCCTGCACTGAACAAGCTTCTACCCTCTAACAAGGCTGACACCATCCGAGAGGAACATTTAAAGAGATGGAGTGCCATCAAGTGAGCCGATGAGATGTTCTTTGTGAAAACGAACGTCCACATAGGACATCGGTGATCCCACGGCTGTGGAAATGAAAGGCAGGGCCTCCAGCTGCCCGCCAGTCACAACTGCCGGAGCCTCACGCTGCAAACGGCTCAAAGAAACGCAGCTGGTGGGAGCAGTTTTGGAGCAGGAGTATCCAGCTGCTGTGCCTCTTCCAGGCTCCGAGTTTCTCTGCTGTGCAGCAGAGTGGCTTTTATGAACTATGGCCACTATAGACCGGGGGCCTTGAAAAATACGTGTTTCTACATATCTCCCCATTCCAAATGCCTAGATCCCATCACTGCATTATCTGGGTAACTGCAAATTTGGATTTCCATTAGCAAAAAGACCCCTGGGTGGAACACCAGGGAGTGAGGTGGGCAAGGCACTAAGTTGCACATGCACCCCTGCTCTGTGCCAGCACCTGTACCTGCCCCGCGCGCTGGCCGAACTCAGGATCCGTGTGTCTGAGCGGGGAACGCGTCCCAGCATCATAGCTAGAGGGTGCTGTTGCAAACACCTACCCGGATCTGAAACTCCAGCCGTGCCACCGCACTGAGCTTCAGCCAGGGATCCTTCCCAAAGAGTTAAGCAAGATCAGACCAGCAGCTAACTCGCTCCCCTGCTCGCATCAGACACGACGGGCCAGCCCAGGGGTTCTGACGAGTAACGGGCAGGAGCCGCTGTGTGGTTTGGACGTGGCCGCACGGCAGCGTGGGCACGCTTTGCTGCGGGCTCTGGCCGAGGGAGGGTGAGCAGGGCTTCCGCTGGCCTCCTCTCCGCACTAGTGCCGTGCTTCAGCGTTTTTCCGAGGGAAAAGGGTTCCCAAGAGGCAGCCTGTCTGCATACACAGTCGTGTCCTCTCTGACTGCTGACGGGGACAGGCTAACCGCAAGCGTTCCAGCTTCACTCTAATTTAACTTACTTTGCGTGAAATTCTTTTTGTACGCTCCTGCGGATGTTGTGTAGAAAAGAGCTCAAAGGCAGCACCAACAGGAACATGCTGTAGCTTTTCCCCAGTGCAGCTTCACGGCCCTTTTTTGAAGCTTAGAGCAGCTCAGAGGCAAGCAAAATGTTAAAATCAAATCCCTAACAAAAGAGCCAGGACAACAGCCAAACCACCAGAATGACACAGCTTTGACCAAGGAGCTTTTGCATCAGCCCATCACCTGGATCAAAAGGGAATTTCTTCTGGCTGGAACCCTATCATTAAAAATAAATTACTACTCACCTAACACTGGCATAAATGTATTCTGGAGGGTGAAGCAATTGATGTTTAACTATTTTCTAGCTAACGAGCTTACCTGTTTAAAGCCATTAGTCACCTTTATAGTTTTATAAACTGCTCAGGAAAAATGACAATTCTCAGTTCATTCCAACAAACTTCAATTAGAAGTGGGGGTTTGTTCCTTTCCATTCAAGAAATCACGTTACACATCACATCAAACAGAAATCATGATACTGGAGTTAATTAAAGGTCACACGGATAATGGCTCTTTAAGCTCTGTTCCAAATCCGGAGTGGCTCCCAAAATTCCTTGATGAATAAAGACCAACAGGTGGAACAGTCCAGATTCCAGTGTTCACACTCTCTTCCCCAAGCCCACAGCCACCAACAGGCACCTGCAATGTTTACGAGACCTCCAAGCTGTGATGAACAAAATCCAACTATTCGTTATCTAGCGGCAGGGACCACTTTGCTTGGTAACCAAACCTGAAAAATACCTGGATCTTTCAAACCTTTATGCAAACCTTCCTGGTCCTTCTGATACAGGCACCTCTTTTTTTATCTGCGAGGAGACAGCTGAAGATGTGGAAAGGACAGCGGCAGAGGCAGAGGTTTCTGTGCCTCCTGCAGGGCTGGGCCCCATTCTTCCCACACCCCGTTAGCCACCGAGCCACCCCAAAAGACCAGGAGGGGCATCCAGGGGCCACCTACCACATCCCACACCTTTGTTTAAACTGCCCAGCACCAGACGCAGCTTCCCCGAGGCCACCACAGCTAAAGAGAGCAGGACAGTTCCAGGCAGTTTGCAGGCAATGATCCTGCTCACGCAGCCCGGTCCGTTGTGAGCCTTTTTGCCACAGCCCGGCACTGCTGGCTTCATGCAAGCTGAGACCAATTCTACCCCGCAGATCGTTTTCTGAAGAACAGTCACCATCCACGTGGATGCCAACTTCGTTTTCCCAGATCTTGCCAGGACCCGAAGCAGCATCTGTTACTCCAACTACACAATCTCCTAACAAGATCACAGAATCACAGGATGGTGGGGGCTGGAAGGGACCTCTGGAGATCATCCAGCCCAGCCCCTGCCAGAGCAGGGTCACCCAGCGCAGGCTGCACAGGGCCGCGTCCAGGTGGGTTGGAATCTCTCCAGAGAAGGAGACTCCACACCCTCCCTGGGCAGCCTGTTCCAGGGCTCGGGCACCTCACAGCGAAGAAGTTTTTCCTCACGTTCAGGCGGAACTTCCCGTGTTCCAGTTTGTGCCCGTTGCCCCTTGGCCTGTCGCTGGGCACCACTGAGAAGAGTCTGGCCCCGTCCTCTTGACACCCGCCCTTGAGATATTGATAAGCGTTGGTGAGGTCCCCGCTCAGTCTCCTCTTCCTCAGGCTGAACAGCCCCAGCTCCCTCAGCCTTTCCCCACAGGAGAGATGCTCCAGGCCCCTCAGCATCTCTGTACCCTCCGCTGGGCTCTCCCCAGTAGCTCCTCGTCTTTCTTGAACTGGGGAGCCCAGAACTGGACACAGGACTCCAGATGGGGCCTCACTAGGGCAGAGCAGACGGGGAGGAGAACCTCCCTCGACCTGCTGGCCACATGTGTAAGATGTGCGTGTGTAAGTCATGCCAGGAAAACCCAGCTCCCATTTAAGAAGAGCAACACCTCAAATAAGCCAGCACCTACTAAAGGGAGAGATCCACTTGGTAAATTCCCCTCCTAGCTAATCCTGATTCCCACTGCAGAGGAAACTCCTCCTGGGCAAGCTCTACTCCTGCCAAAGGCATCGGGAAGCCCGGGGCTCGGACCGGTGCAGAGGGGACGCTCACCCAGGGTTCTCCGGATGAGGTACAGCTGGTCGACGTCAGACTTGCCAGGCCACAGGGGGACCCCGGAGAGCAGCTCTGCGAAGACACAGCCTATGGCCCACACGTCCACGGGAGGGCCGTACTGGGTGTCTCCCACAAGTAACTCCGGAGAGCGGTACCACCTGGTAGCCACATAGTCTGTGTAGTAATCACTCGGACCAGCTAGGTTGGGGTCAGGAAGGAGAGAAACAAACAGGAATGTGGGATCAGAATGATGCAGACGAGCTGCCATCAGCTGTTACACATGTTGGGGCACCTCCCGGGCAGGCAATAGCTACAGGAACAGGATGAGTCACTGGCCACTAGCAGAACCCAACTTTGGAAACACTTAAGATTTGGCAAAAATCAAGACCATATTTTTCTCAAAATGAAAATATGCAGAGCTCCACAGCAGGGCCCTCCCTCAGCCAGTGGTCAGTTCTCAAAGCCCATGTGATTTGTCTGAACCAGAGCTAAAAAAAAAAAACCAAACCAGATTAGGGGGTTTATTACAACGGAAAATGTGAAGCCATTGTTTGCAGAGACAGCGAGGGGCCGCTCCTGCCAGGGCTCCAGCTGTGTATCCAGCATTGCATAAGCAACTGCTGGGCAGCTCGAAGATGCCCAAGGCCGACTTCCATCGACCAGCGCCAGCACCACCAGCAGTTCAGCTGCACCAGCGGGGAGCTCGGACCGAGTTTGTTTACAGAGGCACTTGGCATCGCGGTGTCTGGGCTAGCACCCTGTAAGCTGGTTTGGGGCTCTCTACGCACCCCTTAGCGGAGCTTCTCAGTGAAAACATGCCAGTCTTTATATAGGATGATTTACACGTGCATAAGAGGAAGATAAGTGAGTCTTTACTGGTGTCTGAAAGCCTGATCCTACACTTAATTTGAGCTTTCACGTGTTAACAATCTGTGTAAGTAGCGAGTTGGCACTCACTCAGTATGCGAGCAAATCCAAAGTCACAAAGTTTGATGACTGAGTGCTTTGTTATCAGGATGTTTTCTGGCTTTACATCTCGGTGGATGCACTGGAAACAGAAAAAAAAACAAGGTTAGAAGCAAGTATTTAACCTGGCCCTCAGATAAAGAACCTCCTAATTCAGGCACATACCCCTTGCACATTGCGCCATGAACATTAACCAGGGAATCACTCCTGCTGAAAGAGAAGATGACAGGATTTCTGAACAGCAGCTAAAGCCACGTCCTGCTGGGCACGACAATTACTGCACCTCCACCCCACCTTCGGGATGAGACACCGTGCAGGCTCCCAGCTTCAGCTGCCTTGCTCTGTATCACAACACCGGAGCAGCTCCCCAGCACCAGCTGGGAATCAGCTGGCGGGAGGAGCGAGGTTTGCATGGCAAGGATTGTTGTTAACCTGGCTCTGCAAACGCAACTCACTTGATACAGCTCTGTGTAACTCACTCCTAGTAAGGGGCTCAGGTTTCCAAGTATGTGGGGAGATCCCAGCAAGAGGTGCTTTTGCATGTAAGGCCCCCTGGGATCAGTTCCTGGATGAGGTCCATGAACTGTATTTACTGGCAATCCAGTGGGCAAGCAAATGATTTTGCTGGCAAAGCTCACAGATGAGATGAAGGCTACGGTTTAGATGTGGGAATTCATCCATCCTTGTAAATGCCAGAGTACGCCTGGTATTCCCTCTACTCAGCACAGGTGAGACACATCCAGAGTGCCGTGTCCAGCTTTGGGATCCCCAGCAGAAGGAAGATGGGGGCATACGGGAGTGACTCCAGTGAAGGGCCACTGAAATGATTAAGGGCTGGAGTATCTGACATCCAAAGAGAGGATGAGGGAGCTGGGACCATCATTCAACCTGGAGAAGAGAAGGCTCAGGGGGACTCTTATCTATGTGTATAATACCTGATGGGAAGAAGCCACTAACGAGGTAGACAGAACTAATTTTTACTGTGAGGGTGGCCAAACACCCAAACAGGTTGCCCAGAGAGTCTGTGGAACCTCCATCCTTGGAGATATTCAAACCCTGACTGGAAAAGTTTGTGAGCAGCCTGCTCTAGCTGACCCCGCTTGAGTGGGAGGGCTGGACTAGATGATCTCCAGAGGTTCCTTCCAACATCAGCAATTCTGTGATTCTTGGGAGGTCACCTTGCTTGCTGAAGGTTCAGAACAATTGAATAAACTAGCAGAGACCTTCATTTCTTCTGCCTGTGCGTGAAAGGTGTGCTCTACTGAAATCACCAGGGTCTAGCTCACGTTGTCCCCCCCCTACCATCACCTCGGCACAAACACCTCGGACTTCTCCTAGCTCAGCTGGTGGTAAATTATTGTGTCTCCTCCTGAGGACTGAAATGCTGCTTGTTAAACCAGTATCATGGAGTTCCAAAAAGGGAAGCTGCATAAAACCTCATTACCTGTGATCTACAGCAGGTCAGACTGCAGCATCTCATTGTTCCCTTGGCTTTAAAACTCCATTAAATCTTTCAGATTGAGTGGCGGAACAGAAAAAAAAAGAAGAAAACAACAAATCCTGGAAGCAGGACAGACCTGTGGCCAAGTTCCTGTGGCTCAACTGGACATAATTCTCCCAGCAAAGACAAAACACCCATTCCAGAGTGATCTCCTGCCCGACTCTTAAATCTCAAATACTGGCAGATAAACAAAACAAAGACAATTAAAGCTAAGTTTGCCTAAAGAACTTCTCCAAAAGGCTCCTTTCCTTCCCTGCTTCTTAAAGCATCCCTGCTGCTTTCTACAAAATATTTGCCATGCACATTTCCCTCCAGAAAGCAGAGGAGGGGTAGTAAAACTGGTTTACTGTATCTAATTTTTGAAACCTTTTAACTGGTAACATGATTCAATGCCTATGACGATCAACAGAAGGACTTTCCGGGAAATCAGTAGCAGTTTGCTCAGGTCTCAGCTGATCAGATGTTAAGCCAGTTTTCTAAACATCAGCTCTAAGGCGTGGCACAGGGAACATACAAATATATTTCCTGTTCAGCCTGGAAGCTTGTCTAAGGTCATTAGCGCAAATCATTCCTTCACAGCAAACCCAAGGGACCTGTGTGACAGTAAATGCAGCTGTTGTGGGTACACACTAATATTTCAGATACATGTTTCCTGTTGAAAACAGGACATTCCATCTGACTTTGTCCCATGAAAGCTCTGTAATCAGGAAAATGGCAACAGAATCTCCTCCGAAGCCATGTTACAGCAATCCTTAGTGCTGTTTAGGGGACTTACATTGTGTTTATGGCAGAAGTTCACAGCTTGGAGGGTCTGCCAGGTTATGCTCTTCACTAGATGCTCCGGCACCCTGTTTTAAAAAAGCACATTTTTATTTGGCCATTAAAATAACTTCACTATTGCAGGAAAAATGAAGCAGGGGCCTTTGAGTGCTAACATTGTACAGGGATCCCTGAGCAAACCTGGTCAGGGACCAAGTCAGAAAACTCAGAAAAAAAACACTAGCTGCTTTTTCTTGCTATAAATAAGTTACAAGAAATACATAGTAACCCTCAGTTCATCGATCTCCCACTGCAGGAAAGCAGTCACGCTGGGCTGCTGATGGCGGAGGCTGTTTGTACCTCTTCCCATGTTTCAGAGCTGAGGCTGACCTCTGCCTGCACCTCCCCGCACAAAGCAATGCTCTCCCGTGAGGTCACCCTCCAAGCATCGCAGGAGCATCAAAGGGAACGTCAAGACCACGTCCAAATCCAGTCAATGCAACAAGATACAAGGATTTACGGCAGCTAAGAGCGTGCCAGAGGGTCTGGTACCACGCAGTCACAGCCAGCACGAGGCTTGCCAACTGGTGACCACACATCAGTGCGTGCAAGTCCGTGTCAAATCCTGTCTTGTGGCTGCGCTTAGTATACACGCTTCCCGGCAATCCTCCTGAAACGCCAGCAGGCACTTCTGCCTCTGCAGCTGCTCAGAGAGTCGGAGGCGGCGGAGTATCCATGGCAGAGATGCATGCTCTGATGTGCAATGCTGTCATGTCATTGATTGTCCAGAGTAGAGGTGACCAAAATGGGATGGGGAAGGATGTTCCTACAAGAGTATAAAGCTCTACTTTGGTTTGCATCTCCTCTCCTTCCCTTCAACAGCTGGCAAACACTTCAGAGAAAGAAAGCCTCTGTTAAAGATCCAGCCTCCTCTCCTCTCTTTCAGTTACTGGGCAACAGTTCTTAAACTTCCTTGGCTGTCTGTAATGGTCTTCAACAACCCCAGGAAAGGCAGAGGTGACAGTCTTGGCACTTTCAAGCTCAAATCCAATTTTATTTCATGTGTTTAATGTTCTGATTCATTATAAAGAAAAACTAAACCAAAACATTATGCAGGAAGCCTGGCTTTTTCTTTAAGGCACCTTCTGCTGTCAGCACTGAAGGTCTTGTGCTGACACTGCTGTTACAATGCTAGAGTTTCCTTGCAGAAACACCCCAGGACGATGAGAGTGCTGCACTGGCAGCCTGACAAGGGGATGAAGTTGGTCAAATGACCTGGAAACATGGTGCAAAGAGGCGTGTGCCCACCCATCTTAATCCTGACCACAAAAGACTTGACCATCTGCCATAGCAAAGATCAAAAGCAAAGTACGCAACCAGGCGTTACACGTTCGTTCACACTGGAGTTGTTCTGATGAATAGAAAGCGAATGTGAAGTATTTTCTTCAAAGAGGGTTATCCATCCTCTCTTCAGACTCCAGGTGAACAGGTTCAAACTGGGGTGAAAGCTGCTCACCAGCTCACAAAGCGATCTGCTATCAGCACGCTCCATTCTCCTTCTAGAGCTCCACATCAGGGAGAAAGAGAATAACAGGCTCTTGTTTACTCAACCCCCAATTCGTCTCCTGCAGGCAATTCATTTAGCTCCAGGCCTGTAAAATGATTTATGACTTCTGCTTAGCATTTCCACAGCACCGAGTCACTGTGAATAATTAGGAACAATGTATTTAGTGGGAGTGTCATTTATAATGTGTCAAAAGAACAAACCCTGTCCTGAGAACGTTCCTTCTGCCCGTGTAGCTCACACTTTGTGCAAACGCCTGTTTAAAGAAAAGGGTACCTGACCTGAGGCTGTGCAGAGAGTGCAGGCACGCTCCTGGTAACTCCTGCCAGCCAACACATGCCCCTTAGCACATGCCAGAGGGCTAGAAGTCACTCGTCTGTCACACGAGTCATCAGTGACATCACTACAGACTGTATATGTTTCGGGTGCTCAATGGCATTGCCCCAGTGCCCACAGCCTGGGCCTGCACAGCCTCCCACAGTGCTGTGCAACACACCTGGGGAGCAGCGGGAAGGTGGGCGGCGTGCCCCCAGCCCACCCGC
Organism: Phoenicopterus ruber ruber; assembly: GCA_009819775.1. NCBI lineage: Eukaryota > Metazoa > Chordata > Aves > Phoenicopteriformes > Phoenicopteridae > Phoenicopterus > Phoenicopterus ruber. The sequence goes on from CM020219.1 coordinate 3,298,555, forward strand.
CGCCTCCCCCAGCAGCCCTAACCTCTTCGCAGCGAGGCACAAGATGTCCCCAAGCCACTCAGGTTTGCTGCTGCGGAGCCAGCCAAAGATCACCCAAACGCACCAGTCTCCTTGGTGAGCAGCGCTGGGCACGAGCGCACGCAGGCTCATACACAATTCCTTTGGACGTCATTGCTAAACCACAGTAACAGAGCAAGCCCTGGGCACTGGGCTGAGAAACCTCTCCCGTAATTAATGAAATTCCTCTGAAAACTCTGCAGAGCAGCGACGACACAGACACCCCCTGACTCCTCTGCCCAAAGCTCCCAGTGAGAGACAGGCCACTCACCCCCGGGGGTGCTTGTCCAGCTCATGGAGAACTGTGTGGTCGCAGTATTCGAAGACCAGGTGCAGCCTCCGCTTCCTCCTGAACACTTCCAGCAGGTTCACCAGGTTGGGGTGTTTCAGTTGCTGTAACACACAGCGGATGGACTAGTTAGTTACTGCACAGGCAAGTGGGGTAAAAGGGACACACACACACACAAGGGTCTCAATTCCTTGAGCTGAAACCTTTATACAAGCACAGCACAACATGAAGAAGCAGCTCAGCTACAGCTCAGCCTGTGGCGTAGTTATTTTAGGAACTGACCGTGGGCAACGAGTCAGCTTGGCTTCAGCAAGTGCCTCTCAGAAAAGATGCTCATAGATAAAGAATTCATCACGGTGCCCACAGCTATTCCAGCAGCGCCTTTCATTGTGCGTATCCAGCCTTTGACTGCACCACAGTGAAAAGCAGCTCTCCCCAGAAAAGCTTGGGAAATCACACGTGTAAGAGCCCGTAGCAGGCAAACACACATACAGGAGAAACCAAGACCTCCTCTGATAAGCCTAAGTAAAGTACATGGTCTCAGCTTCACCAGCTTACTGTCAGAATCTGGGCGGGTTAATTAGGAGAATTTTATTGCTGCTTCCTCCTCTTCCTCTCAATCCACTTGATGTGCTCATACCAGGGCGTCCTCTCCTGGGGTGCTCAGGCAGCTTTTACCACACATGAAGCCTGGGCGCAGCAGGGTTATGCAGATGCACCTTGCAAGAGGGGAGGATGGACATTACCGGAGCTTCTCATTTCCTATTCTTTTGCCCACATTTGGGAGGGCTGGGAGAGGGCTTGAACCAAGGGGCACAACACAGTGCTCAGAAAAGGAAACAAAGAAAAGCCAGACCCAACTCAGGAATGTTATTTCTTTTCAGATGACTCATGGCATCATCCCCTCTGCTTGCAGGGACCTGTATCCACGAGGGCTTTGCCTGACCCGGGCTTCAGAACAACACATTTCTAAGCAAGGAGCTGGAAAGGGCATTGCCTAGGAGTTATGCTAACCTCATCTTCTAATGTGCCTCTAAGCCATCTGGGAAAGCCTGCAAAGGAGAAGAAAGCAGAGAGTCAAGACTAGAGAAAACCGTAAGGGGCCTCAACTGAGGAATGCAGCTGTTTGGGAAGCACCCAGCTAACCCCAAGGTGAAGGATCACTGAAATCCACGACTTGAATCCTGGGGTTAAGCAGTGAGCTCACGTACAAGAGCAGTTCAGTAGAAGACCCCCACCATACCTCATTGCCAGCCTGTCATTGTAAAAGTTCCTTGCAAAGAGAGACCTTCCAGGGAGCTCACTGCCTCTGGGGGACATTATACTGAACCGAACCCTTATGGAGTCCATATGCCAACACAAGGTCCCCGTTAGTGTACCGAAAGCGGCTATTCCAGTCCTGCAAACTGGCAGCAAGGAGCTGATCTTTCTAAACAACATCTCTTACCACATAGATGTCCTGTTCCCTCAATCCCTCCGCAGGGCTGGGGCTCCTGCCCACACCGTGTAAACCATCTGCCTGCATCAGACCTTTGCATCCACCTGGATCAAACCTAGGTTACAACCAAGATTTTCTGACCGCTTCCTCGGTCCTGCATGGCGAGTATTTGCAGGCCAAGTGCCTCCCCTGTCTAGCAGAAGGTACCTGACAGTGTCAGCCGGGGCTAACTGTCAGCGTCACCTTCTCTGCCCTGGACATGTCTCCTGACCTTGCCTAACGGACAGACTTTCTCCGCACACCCTCAGTTCCCATGGCAGGGCTGCTAACGAAAGTATTAAACCACAAGGGAGGGGCCTTGTAACACCTCTCAAGCTTGGTATTTATCTAGTAGTATCTCCATTCTCGTCATTTCCTTATCCACTTTGCAAAAGATGGGCAGATAGAGAGAACAGCCTGCAAGACTGCTGAAAATCCCAGCAACGATGGTAATTCTCCCAGGAATTGTGTGCGTACCATGCCACCTATCATGCTAAGCATATCGCATCGAGCAAAGTACCTACTTGCCACGTGCAGCATTATATGAAGCCCCAGTCTACCAGTTCAGACTCCCCCACGAAGTCAGACAGCTGCTGTAGCTCGGGTACGGCCCCTTCCCTCACCCGTCAAGCAGCTCCTGATAGACTGCGTAAAGTGGATCCTTCCCTTTCCACGCACTAGGTGTGCTGGCACGTTATATTCTCAGAGATTAGTGATAATGGAGATATCTGAGAGCAAGCTGGGCCTCCAGCAACTATGCTGGGTAACAGGCGCCTGATTCCTGTGCTGCTCTCAGCAGATCTGCCTGCCAGCACGGACAAACTGCCGGGCACGGCCAAGCCTGCCAGGGAAAGGAGGCAGACGAGACAATCTCTGCAGTGCTTAGATTCCACTTTCAGAGACAGGTCAGGACGAAATAATTGCCAACTGATTGTAAAGCAAGAAGAAAGTTAAATCACAATAATAGATTGAGATCTCTGGAAAACCTCTGGCAGTTACAGGCTGGTTGTATGAGGCAGCCTTCAGGAGCGACTTCCACAGGCCGTGCCCGGGAGACAGCCTCTTTGGGCCATCCTCACGCGTGCGTGGAGCTGGGGGTTCTGGAGAGAGCAAGCTTGGGCTTGGAAGCGCGAGGTCTAGCTGAGCCGGGGATGCTGCGAGGGGCAGCTGTCTGAACAAGCTCTCGCGCACGCAAGAGCGGGTTAACCTGCCTGTGCGAGGCCTGGAGAAGGTTCCCTGCGAGCACTCTTGCTACAGCATCTCCCCGTGCCTTGCTCGCAGCCAGCCTCCACGGTCGGGGCTCTCCGGGCAGCGGGGTTCACTGGGCCAGTGTCTCTTGTGCACGCAGACGTGCGCACAAAGCCACCGTAAATCTGCCAGTGACCCTAACAACGTCCCCGTCCGGCGGTGCGGGTTTCAGAGAGCGGTTTCTAAGGCTGTCAATGCTGCTGGCGGCCGGTTGCTGGCAGCACCGGGGTGGGTTCCCCTCCCTGCCCCCTGCTTGGGTGACAAGGCCGTGTGCCACCTTCTGCACACAGGCCAGATGGCCTGCATGGGCTCTTCCCCAAAGCTACAAATGCTCCCGTGCTAAGATGATAGGGATTATCAACCATGCCCTGGGCTGCATCCCCAGCAGCGTGGCCAGCAGGGCGAGGGAGGGGATTCTGCCCCTCTGCTCCGCTCTGGGGAGACCCCCCTGCAGTGCTGCCTCCAGCGCTGGGGCCTCGGCACAAGAAGGACATGGACCTGCTGGAGCGGGGCCAGAGGAGGCCACGGAGATGATCCAAGGGCTGGAGCACCTCTGCTATGGGGACAGGCTGAGAGAGTTGGGGTTGTTCAGCCTGGAGAAGAGAAGGCTCTGGGAGACCTTCTAGCAGCCTTCCAGTACCTAAAGGGGCTTGTAGGAAAGATGGGGAAAAACTTTTTAGCAGGGCCTGCTGTGACAGGACAAGGGGTGATGGTTTTAAAGTAAAGGAGAGGATTCAGACTAGACCTAAGGAAGAAGTTTTTCACAGTGAGGGTGGTGAGGCCCTGGCACAGGTTGCCCAGAGAGGTGGGAGATGCCCCATCCCTGGAAACATTCCAGGTCAGGCTGGACGGGGCTCTGGGCAACCTGATCTAGTTGAAGATGTCCCTGCTCATGGCAGGGGTGGGACTAGATGGCCTTGAAAGGTCCCTTCCAATCCAAACTGTTCTGTGATTCTATGATTCTTTTCTGTTTCGTATATGCACACAGCTTTGCATCGTATTTTCTCTCATCTTCTTCGCAATGTCACCGCTAAAAACTGTGTCAGATGAAAGTTGGGGAGACAACACCCTTCTGGAAACAGCAGGCACTGATGGGTTTACACACGGACTCGCTCTGTTTTCACGTATTTCCAGCCTTTCCTATGGAATCGGGATCACTCAGGCTATTTCGACTCTGCACACAGCCCCGCTCTCCCACCCCACCTCCCATGGCTCCTGGCCATGAAAAGCCCTTTGTCTACAAGGTATTTGCTGTGCAGAATAATGATTTATCAGGCCAAACATTTTTACCGATGAAACATAATCTCACTACATCTTTGACAAACACTTAGTTGTTGCCTAAGCCAGGAAATACCTCAACAAACAAACAAACAAACTGTTACTATTTACAGAGAAAAAGATGAAAATAGTCAAGCAGGTCTGCACTTGTTAAAATCAACAGCGCCCTGACACAGATCCGGCCGTGGCTAGCTGCAGCGGGGTCGGCTCCGTACCCTCAAGGATGATGCATTTACCATCTGCATCGCAAGTGACTTCCGCAATGATTACTTTCCTTTTCAGCTCTTTAATATCATTTAAATCTTAATGCATCTCCAGCATGGTTTACTATAATGATAGAGCTACATGTCACCTGTTTGCGTCAGACAGGAGAAAAACTTAGGCCGTTTCTCCCCAAAATCTGACTGAAAAATAAATACGCTTTTTTCCTAGATGATGGCTCTTCTAGGGTGGCATCCAGGCTTATTTTGCCTCTTTTTGCAGCGGGTAGAGAATCAGGCCTTCATATTCCTTTGACAATAACATTTCCACCACTTATTTATATATAAATGCTCCATAAAAGACAAGCTGATAGCACAAAAGAGATTTGGGGAAAGGAAATACCAGAAATACCACCAACTGCTGAAATTTTGTACTTAATTGCAAATCTGAAAGTGACTTGCTTCCCAGCAAGCAAATTAAGGTAATTCCATGGAAGGGAACACTGAGCACAATGAAGCTACACAAACACACAACAGGCAGTGAAGTCTGGGAACGACGTTGCGCAGAAATCAGAGACCAAGGGACTATGAATTTTGAGAAAGAAGTTTTAAATAAAATGGAACATCTTTTCCTGCAGATTTCTGTAGGGTTTTGCTAACTCCAAAATCCTAAGTCATTGACTGTCTACGAGAACGCATTGTGTCTAGTCTGAACGGCACGTTTCTTGTAAAAAGGAGTCCTACTGGAAGTCATTATTTTAAAACTCATACTAAGCCAACATGCTGTTAATATGATTCTTCATCAGTTCAGTGTTTTAAAGCTATGGCTCTTCCGCACAGAAAAGAGAAAGCTGAAGATGGGGAGATGATGGAGGTGTATAAAATCATGAGTACTCTAGAGAAAGTGAAAAGGGAACAACTCTCTGCTTCTTGTAACACACGGCTAGGGGTACTGTATGCCATCATCCAGCAGCAAGTTTATAACAAATAAAAGGAATATTTTTTCACACAACACATTCCTGAAGTCGTGGCACTCACCGCCTCAGGAAACTATGGAGACCAAATGAATACACAGTTCAAAAGAGATGGGACAAACTCCCAACAGTCTATGAATGTCTGCTAAGCAGGAAGCAGCGGGTACAACCTCTGGCTCCAGAAACTTTGCCCAGAAGCTGGGTGCGTGAAAGGAAACCTCACCCCATCCTCTCCCTCCTTCTCCTGGGTTTCTCCTCATTTCTGCATGCTTGATGGACCTGGGGTGTGACTCACTGCAGATGTTCCCGTGCTTTTATTTCATCAGGAAAATAAAAACTGAGGCTGAACGAGTGACCCATTTCTATGTGGGGATGAGCTCTCACACAGAAGTCAAGAAAGGATCAGCAAAGAGAAGGTGCTGCCATGGTTCACAGGTGCCGGCTCTGCAGTCGGCAGAGGGTGTGAATACGTCTGAGCCTACACAGCCCCCGGCATTCAATACATGGCAGGATCCCGCCTGCGTGCCAGGCTCCGACACTGTGGTTCTCCCACAACCAGGGGCTCAGAAAGGGCATTTTAAGGAGGAGCTGCGGCAGATTTATAAAGCGGGGAGCAAGGAGAGCTGCACCCCATGGCCGTCCCCCCCTCATGCTATCTAGGATCACTTTTGGCTCACTCAGCTCCAACAGTCCTCGTCTCCGAGGGGGATCTCCTGGACGCAGAGGGGGCTGCTGCCAGCCGGCCTGTTACACGCAGCACCAACCCGCACTGAGGGGCAGAGCCGTGCCTGCGTCGGCCAGGACATCGCTGATGCCATGGGGGACAGAGACTGGATCCATCCCTCTCTAAGGGCACAGCGATGACTTTGTTGATGCTCCTCCACCACCCGCCAGCTTGCCCTTTGCAGGGTCTCAGCTCCCACCTGCACCAACCCTCTTTGACGTGACAGCCTGGGCTGCGGAGGATCACCTCCATCCCAAGGCATGTCCATCCCCGGCCAAACGGGTTGGACTCGCACTGGCACCAGCTTCCTCCCAGAGACACCGACTGACTCGGGCACTTTCTGTACTGCTCCCTCACGCCCCGTCTCCTCGCTTCCCCCCTCACCATGCCCCATCTCCTCACAGCTGTCCTCACGCCCTGTCTCCTCACAACGCCCCTCACCATGCCCCATCTCCTCAGGGCTGCCCTCACACCCCGTCTCCTCATGATGCCCCTCACCATGCCCCATCGCCTCACGGCTGCCCTCACGCCCCATCTCCTCACGACGCCCCTCACCATGCCCCATCTCCTCAGGGCTGCCCTCACAGCCCGTCTCCTCACGACACCGCTCGCCTTGCTTCTTCCCTCACACCCCCCCCCTGGCAGCTCCCTCGGGGCTCCCCAGGCCCCCCGGCCGCGGCGCCGGGCTCGCAATGGCGGGGCACAGCCCGCAGGCGCCACAGCCGCCGCGCCGGGCGTTGCCGTTCGCGGCGGAGCCCACCCGCCCCGGCCGCCCCCGAGGCGGCGGGTGGAGGGAGGGGCGCGGAGAGCCAGCGGGGCCGGGCGCCCGCCCGCCGCCCACCTTCAGCATGCGGATCTCCCGCAGGGCGATCTTCCTGATCACCGGGTCCTCCTCGGACTCCAGGAACTTCTTAATGGCCACGATCTGGCCGGTGTCCTTGTTGCGGCATTTGAAGACGACGCCGTAGGAGCCCTCCCCGACCTTGCCCAGCTTCTCGTAGCGCTCCATGGCGCGGGGCCCGGCGGCGGCAGCGGGGCCGCCCCGGCGCAGCTCCCTCGCCTCAGAGCGCTGCAGCGGCGGCCCCGGCTCCGGCTCCCCGCGCCCGCCGTTACCCCCGCGGCGCGGAGAACGGCCCCGCCCGCCCGCTGCCGCCTCGCCGCCGCTCCGGCGGGGCCGGGGCGGGCCCTCGAGGGGGGGGAGTCTCCCCGGCTTTAGCGAGGCGTCTTTCGCCGGGGCGCTGAGGGGAGCGCCCGCCCCGGGCGGAGAGAAGCAGGTGCACCTGGGAACCCCGAAAGCAGCCGGGCGGTCCCCGGTGAGGGAGGGGGTCCCCACGGGCTCTCACGGGCCACACGCACCCCTCGGGGCGCCAAGCCCTCCCTTCACAGGAGCCGTGGTGGCAGAGCCTGGCCCCCACCTGCGCCTCCCCCAAGGCTTCGTGTCCCGCAGCACCATTTTGGTTTTGCCCCTCTCCAGCGCTCTGCTTTTCCACGGGGGGCTCTGGTTTTTGCTCGATTTCCCCGCAGGGTTGGGAGGAAGAGGGAACGTCTCTCCCAAGGTCGGCAGGCTTCAACCAGCGCCCACAGCCCTGTCCTCCGGCCCCCCGGCGCCGTCTGCCCCCGGCAGCAGCGCAGAGAGGCCCGGCCGTTCCCCGGTGAGGCCTGCAGGCCTCGGCGCTGCACAGGGCGAGGGGTGTATTTGGGAAGCCCGGGCACGGGCATCGCTTCCAGTGCTGGCACACAGACATTCCTGCTCCGGGGCTGGTGCGGAGCCTGGGAGACGTTGCGTTTCCCTGGAACATCTCCCCCCTGTACAGTTCAAGCACCTCGAGTGTCTGCCGCCTGATGAGCTTCCTCCAGCTAGACCGACCCTTTCAGCGAGCGTTTCCATCTCTTACCTTTGCATTATCTTTCCTCGTGTACTCGTTTAGCTCCGTGGCTGCTTAGCCATTTCCCCATACCCTGACGCAGATGGCCTTTTATGGTGGCAATCGCCTGCAGTAGTAGATCTGGAGAAATTCAGGTCTGTATAGACACCCAGCTCCACCTTATGCCTCCCTCCTCCCTGGTCGTTTCCCGAATTCTACTCAGGACAAAAGATCCACTATTTTTTTCCTAAGCCACATCCATTGGGATGAGCATTCTCATGTTCTAGCTGCCACACACGCAGTCTCTTTTTGGTTCTTTCTGTGGACACTTTAAGAATATCCTTCACCCTCTCGTTTTTATGACAAATGTGTCCTTTGGCAGAACTATCCTGCCACGGAGATCTTCCCTGCTCTATCAAGACTTGCCATGAAAGTACCAAATACCACGAGCCAGCTCGACTCTCAGCAGCGTTTCTGAGGAGGCTCCTGATGCAGCTGTCCCCGAGACCTGCGGAGCTGCCTCGGAGAAGTCCAAGGACGCTGCCACTGCAGACGCTCCTCAAATGAGAGGTCAAACGGCAGGTCAGCCCACAATCCCGATTCCTTTCCCAGGTAACACATACAGGCTGCTGCTGAGATTCACCCACAGTGGGAACAATATGCGACAGAGGAGGAATATTTATCTGTATTTATTTATTTACCAGTAACTGGCGGTTGTGTTGTCCAAGGGCACATCCACAAACCCCCTTTTCTCTCTACCTCAGCACATCCCCGAAGATCGGGGACACAGATGGATCAAGGGCTGCACCACCGTACAGGTGGCCAACGTGCGAGGGCAAGGCTTGCACAAACCGCTCTAGATCCTGCTGATCCAGCTGTGGCATGGATCGATACATGTCCGATAAGGTTTTGTTCCCAGCAAGTCCACCACACCACATCTAGGTATCAAATAAAGCGTAGTTTATTTGGCATAGACTGAAATGAACTGCAACAGGAATTTACACAGAACAAAGCCTAGTTACACAAACTGGAACGAGTGCAGTTAGAGTCTCAGTTACAATTTAATGACTAAACAAGGTAAAATACATTTCAGAAAGTCTCCCAGTCTTGTCCTTCTCATTCAGAGACGCAGTGGCTCACTGACGCGTTGTACCTTTCATCTTTAAAGAGATGTCATCACAACTACAGTTGTGTTTTTCAGCGACAATGGATTTGGTTAGGAAATCGTAAGAGACTAATCTACAGGCTGCTTTTCAAATAACTGTTTGTACTTCAAAGAGCTCTGGGAGCCTGTTTTAAGGCTTTCAAGTTGAAAAACATGAACCTCGTGCATCAAATAACCGATACTTTGATATCTGTCAAAAGAGTAATGAGGGGTGAGCAAGCTTTTGCTTCAGAAACTCCCAAACCACACACTAGGCTTTCTCCACCCTGGTTGAAATGTCACAAAAACATACAGAGATACAGACGATACCAGACTAACTTAAACAGCCTAACAAATACAAATTGTACTCGTCAGAGTCACCGAGACTGGCCGTTCAGCTACGAGACATGCAAATCCGTTGTGCTACACGCCGCGAAGAGTAACGAGTGAGGTTTTACACTAGGAAACAGTATCTTGCCAAAAATGCCACTGTCTATAAAACCAGACCAGACAAAGCATTTCAGAATACGCCGCCAGAAATGCTTTAACGGCTAAAAAAGGTGGTTTGGTTAAATGAAGACTTTCCTAGATTCATTTTTTGATTCAGCAAATCACCAGTCATTCACGTCATTCAAAAAAAACTTTCAGTTCATTACTTTTGCATGGCAGTGTCATGACCTCATAGTTATTTACTCCAGTTATTCCCCATAATATTCATATTTTATTTACAGATTTCTCTAGTCTTTCAGAGAGCTTCTTTAAGTGTTTTCAAAGATGAAGCCAAAATTGCGTTTGCAGTGAATGAGGTAAATTAAGTGAAGCGTTTGCTCTACAACATCTACACCTGATGCTTCTCTTCGTTTTAAAGTCTTTGTAGACTAGGATTACACCATTTGAGGGTTAAGCGCCAATCACTGTTACCTATGGAGAAGGAATTTCAGTACTAGAGAACTCCATTTCTTTAAAACACAAAAATTACATGTCCCGTTTTTAATACTGCTGATCCAATTACAGCTGACCACTTAAAACATTTTCAATACCTTGTCTGTGGACTGATTTTTAAGTTTTATCCTGTACACTTACTATTTATTAAACTTTGATATAGTTTCAGAACTGAAAAGCTTGACTTGATTTAAATACCAAGTCAATAACGAGAATTAGTTTTGAATGACAATGCCAAGTGGATAAAATGCTAAATTGTGTGCAGGTCTATTTTTCCTTCCTGACCTTCCGAACAACAGAAAACTCCAGCTGTACCTAGTAACAAAAGACATTACTGAGTCGTCACGTGCGCCCAGTTAATTCCCTCGATGTTAAATTTTAATCACGTAGGCTGACGCCCAAGCAGGCAACCCAGTGCCCCAGTCCTCGGGTTGCCATTCCGATCAAACCGCTCCGGCTCTGCCGCGTCAGCAGAGCCGTCGGGCAGGCCAAGCCCTCGTAGCACACTTACCTTTACTGCTTTATTAATTAAAACGACGCGTGAAGCTCCTAACCTGCCTTTCCTAGGGCAGCAGGTCACAGAAACTGAACGGGCAGCAGTATGCCGTGGGATTTCATCAAAAAAACCCCTCGATTCAAATTTTTATGAGCTGCTACTGTATCTACGGACTGTGTTTACTTACATCAAAGCTAGCAGGTTAATGTGAGGTAGTAAAACCAGACGCTATCCTGTAGTCAGTCTATATTTACATTTAATGGTACCTCAGGAATTTTAATTAATGAGGAAGACAAAAGGAACCGATGTGACTCTTTAATGGAGAAATAAAAGAGAAAGAAAATGCAGGTGACAAACTAGGGAAAGGGAAAAAGTGATCGAAAGCTTTAATATAGAATACTGGTTCTTATCATATTTATTTATACTACACAGCTGGGGAAATAACCATTTCCAAACGACTGTCCGACCGACACCAGCTGGATGACTGTACGAACGACAAAGCTCGTAAGCTCGGTTAGCGCTACAGGCTCCCCTCTGGAATAGTATAAATAAACTATACGTCATGGGCAGTTTGATACATGATACTTTCATTCATTAAGGATGACGACCAGGTACAATTTCCATTTCACGTCACAAGGCTTATCCCTAATTTATGAAAATAAAGCAATATTTTGTACATTTTTATATATATATATAAATATATATATAAAAAAAATACACACTGCCGGTCAACTTAACACACATGCGCACATGCCCACACACACACCATTATTGTACACACCCACCCAGTAGCACATTCGATAAATATGTGTAACAACCCCCTACATCTAGTAGTAAATAGAAAACCCCTTTTATGGCAATTCTGCAGGCAGAAAAATCAATACAAAATACTTTGTTGTACAAAACTGCATTTTTACAAGATCAACCAACATTGTAACATACCCCTCAATAATGCACTACATCCCTACAAGAAAAAAAGAATAATCAAATCTTTATACAATTGTAAAAAAAAAATTGTAAGCTGCTCTGCAACCTTCCTTTGCTAAAAGTTAGATACATTACACCATTCTAGCAGCAGATTAATAAATAAGGATTAAATAGTCTATTATACAAAGCCATACGAATGGCGGATTTAAAACCAAAAAGCTTGGCAGATACTTTCACTTCCTACACAAATCTTTTTATTAAGAATAAGACTCAGTATAAAACAGGGAAACAGCCAGCACTGTATCTATATCTACAGAACAGAAGGAAAATCCAAGGGAAGTAAAATTTAACAGTTTATGGCACCTTTACTGCAAAACATTTTTTTAAAGGCTCTGTTTCCCTGTAACTAATGAGTAAAGGGCTATTTACCTCATAGCTTTTATTAAGCAAACTCGATATAACCAACCACACAGTGGCAAGAGACAGAACCAGCTGTTCCCAGCTGCAAAAATGTATTGATTTCCACCCTAAACCATCATCCTTTAAGCGTCGAGAAAAGAAACAGTAAGTCACAGTCCCGCTTGTGCCGAGTTTCCTAACGCGGCTTGTTCCTCGCGTGGCCAATTCACTCTGTTACTCGCGTTAGGTTACTGTTGCTTAGTAACTATTTTCATGTCCAGCCAAGATGTAGAGATTGCTGTGCGCGGTCGGATTCTCCGTTGGCCTGCTTTCTAACACCACCACTCTGCAAGCAAACACAAACAGAACCCAAAACGGTTAGTGGCAAAACGGAGCACGTGGTGTAACTACTGAGGAGGAACAAACGTGTTGCTCACAGGGTTGTACAGATTGGAGGGACAGAGGTTCTCCTAAATATCTTGGGTATTTTATTCCTTAAATCAGTGACCTCGTTTTCTGCTCTATGTAGCATCGCTTCCGATAAAAACACTAAAGCAGAATGCCCAAGGAACGGAGAACTAGAAGCAGCTTCCTGAAGCAGAATCTGCCCCTCTCAACCACAGGCACGTGCGTTATGTTACAAACCCCTTCCCAGCTGGCATCGGCCACTGGCACAGGCTGCCCAGGGCAGTGGTGGAGTCCCCATCCCTGGGGGATTGAAAAGCCGTGTAGATGTGGCGCTTGGGGACATGGGTTAGTGGTGGCCTTGGCAGTGCTGGGTTAACGGTTGGACTCGATGATCTTAAGGGTCTCTTCCAACCAAAACGATTCTATGATTCTGTGAAATATGCGACGTCCTCTGCTTCTACTGGGAAGTTATCTCAGAGCCAGAGTGTTGTGAGGAGGCGCAACCCTCCTATCATCTGCAGCCTGAAGATGTTTATACCTCCTACGTCTTGTGATAAGCATCAGCCACTAACCTAAACAGTTCTCCTCCCCCCTTCTAAATATTTCAGCTGCTGGGTTCATAGGGAACACTCAACCCCATCTCAGCTTTGTCCTGCTGGATCATGTTCCTGTAGGCTCCTCTGGAAAACCTGTCTCTCCCCACCTTGGCACGCTGACCGCTGTCTTCTACATATCTGTCCCATGCCGAACCCCGACAATCATCTCAGCAGCTGATATGGTCGGGCCTTTGACCTCCCCTCTCCCTTCCAGCAGCTTAGCTCCTGCAGTTCTCTGCACCCGTTCCTAGGACTATATCCTGTCATTTTTAAGATTAAACTTCTCTCTGTTTTTTGTTGTCCACCTGCTTTTCAAATAAGCCAAACGTGGCACTTGAACTCTGAGCTGGGTTTCTCAAAGGGAGCCTGTCTCAGGGTTAGCATTGCACACACTCCCCTCCCACATCGCATTCCTCAAAGAGTTTCCAAATGAAGTCTCACTCTTAACAGCCTCCATCCCTGATCTTCACTGGTGCAACTCAGTAATTTCTTACGTGATCCAAGCCAAAAAGGTGCTACCCCCTCTCATTCACTGGAATGGTAGAAAAGACTCCTGCTCCACTTGTACAGAGATGGAAAAATACAAAACAAAGGATGTGGCAGTTCAGTGAGATCAGAATGGAAGAAAATGGCTTCTCTGCAAAACTGCACGCAGCAGGAGGACTTCAACCTCATCTCCAAGGCCAAAAAGCACTTTGTACTAAGTTGTTCTTCAGATATGCATGTCTCCTACAAAAGTGCAAGCTGAACCGGATGAGACGCTGCTTTCCATCCCTGTGTGGTTCGGATGCTCCTGTGTTCACCAGCCCAACACAGAAACATGAGCCATTTAAAAGGTACCAATTGCAGTACGCAAGAAAGAGTCCCTGACGGTGGCACAGCACGTACCTGGACTAACACATACGGCATCCGCATGGCAGCGGACCTTAGCAAAAGCTCATTCTTGCAGTAAAATGCCCCCTCCTCTGCTGGGTAACAGGGAAGGAAATTGCCACTGCCTGTCTGCACGGGGGGAGGACAGACAGAAAAGGCAGTGTATGCACCCTCAGAGGTTGCACTGTGTTTATGTTTTTGAGATCTCGGAGTCAGGAGTGGTAAAGGATCCTCAATTCCAACTGCAGTGATGGAGTACAGTGGGACCTCGGTGACTCGGGCGCAAAGCGAAGACTTCAGCTCTTCCCGTGTGGGCTACCCCTCCTCTTCAAAAGAGCTAGTGCGCTCTCACTCGCTCTCTGGACTGGGGACCCGAGAATGTAAGCGCACACAATTATGGATTACTCACAGAAAGTGAGTCAGAGCTTCCCAAAGGCCAAATGAGGGAGCAGAAGATCAGGGATTAGAACTGATCTCTCGACTCATTACTATCTACTTCTACATTCAGCACTCTGGCTATCTGAGAAACCGCAAGTACCCGTGTCCAGATCCGGAGGCTGGGGCAGTGTCTGCTAAGGTTTCAAACCTGGAGGCAGCTGCGCCTGTTCCCAGCCTCTGCAGGCGAAAGGAATCAGCTCGATGCTGTGGGTAATGGGTGAATTTAGACCACTGTGCATTAAAGCCTGTACGCGATCTAGTTTGCTCTGCTATTTCCAGACCTCAAGGTCCAGAGCAGCGAAGCTTCCTTTTAAGTAACGAGCTGTCAAGATAATTCAGGAGCTCACCATGAAAACCCAAGCCAGAAGCAGGCTTTTCCAGAAGCGCGCTGGGCACCCTGCTTAGCACATGCCGAAGGCGGCTCTCCTCTCTCCCTGCGGCTTATCTCCTCGCACTATATCTCCATACGCTTGTGTTACACTTCTCTCTCTGCAGCGGGAAGTGGGGGAGGTCACAGAGGCTCTTAGTAATAATTTTGGACGCAGATGCAAGCACTAATTAAATTTTGGCTATTGCAGGCAGAAAGAGTGTTACTGCCTCCCCCAGGGCTGCCTACAGATGGATCAGTGGTGGGCTGGAACCCAGTTCCAGCTGGAAGCTAGAAAGCTGGTTCAAATAAAATAAAAGGTTTGTGTTTCTTCAAGACGATTACCTGTCTGATCCCAGTAAGCGGAAAACCCTGGTTTCATCTGATATCTCTTGGGTAACCTGTAGAAAAATGGAGACATGAAGGTCCATTTCAGTGGGAAAATGAAATTTATTTCTGAGTGGGAAGGAAAAAAAAAACAATCAGTCTCTGAAAACACTCAAAAAAGTGTTTTAAATTTCATAAAATACAACTTATTTTAAATATTTTTTGTATTGTAGGCTGTTATCAGTCTAGACGACTTGGTGGCACAGATGGAGTATGCTGATCACATCTTTGTCAGCAGAGACTGACTAGCTTTCCCTGCATTTTCACACAGAATGCCATCAACAAGGACGCTTTTTTTTAAAGAGACACTTTAAAAAAAAGTGTCCTTTTTGTTTTTTTTTAAAGGGATGCTGCCAACTCGAGCTTTTCATCCAAGATCCCAGAAACCCAAACGCTGCTTACACGAGACCTGTACTGGCTCTGTGCAGAACCAGTTCAGGAGTCTCTGACTGATGTTCCTGGAAACGGAGCTGGCTAAAGCATGTGTGTGAGCTTTACCAAGAGCAACCCGTGAGGGGCAGTCAGAGAAAGCACTGAAGCAACGACAACATGGAGCACGAGCACCAGGGAAGCGGCTAGAGGGGCCAAAGCATCAAATGGTAAACAAGGAGCAGGAAGAAATTAAACCTGGAGGGACTGGGAGATTACTTACTTCATCTGACTTAAAGCTTTTGCCCTGCATGCCGTGTTTCCAGAAGGCCAGCACGCTGTCTTGAAGGCACACTGCAAAGGAGAAACACCAAATCAGACCCGAGCATGGCGCACGTGGACCAAGGAAACCCGGGTTTCTCACCAGCAACGATAATGGGAACCGTGTGGAGAAAGTACGTGGTGAGATTTGGACTCCCGGTAGAACCACCAAACTCCAAAATCATCGTAGAAAAAACAGACTGAAATTACTACTTGGATCCGAGAGGCACGTTACTTTTTAAAGTGCAATTCAAAACAGAGCACTCGGAGATTCCCTGTTTGCCAGGACAAGACAGGCATCTCTCTTTTTTCCTTTTCTCCCTTTCACTTCTATTCTCTGGATCTTTGTTTTCCTGATGATTCTAGAGAAAACACCAGGAAGTGTATAAACATGCTGCCAACAAAAATACCGTGGGTTGCTGGAAATTACAGATCATTTGAATTATTATATTTACTTCAAAATAGACGTTGAGTATGAAAAATGGGAGGAGTCTTCTATTCAGGGCCAAAGAGAGAACACAGAAAGCAACCAGCTCTGAATGATTTAAGCACCAGACTGCTGAAAATAATGGATGAAGAACCTGCTGTTCTTTAGGCAGTGTTACAGAAACGTATTTTACACCATATTTTATTTTCCTAAATCCTACTTGTTTTCCTTTACTATTCCTGGGAGTAAAATTTTGTATCTGCTCAGTATTAGCCATGTGCTAAGTACACAGAAGAAAGGCATTCAGCAGAATCCTAATAGCAACGTTTGTCACAACGGCCTCAGAGTAATCTTCACCTGCTACTCCCCACTCCACCCTGCGAGCAGAGAATAGAGAGTTGTTTAATACCCTGGATTCTCAAGAGACCACTTGGAGTGTAAAGAACGGCTCACATTATTCAATGTCAGCTGCTAAGTGCAAGACTTCGGGACAAATGCTTGTGTCTGTGAATTCCTTCAGAGTTCAAGGAAAAGGCAATGGTCAAGTTACGTTACGCATGTGTCAGCAGGAGATACTGTATGATACAAGTACAGCAGTTAATTAGTACGTGTCAGAATTTAGGGAAGAATCGCAAGCTTGATTGAAAATATCTTCCTTCAGGACGGGTCTGACATATCTAATAGAGATGCCGTATAGAAGAACGTGCACTGCTTTACCAACTGCTGTTAAAATACAGAATACCTACGTCAAGAATCTTCTCTTGAAGGAGAGGTGCCCGAGGAACCCAGAAATGCAGGTCGTACAGCACTGCTAACAAAACCGAGTTGACTGTGTGTGTCTTTACCGGTTTTGATTCCAGAAAGAAGTTAAGTTTCTGAGATACGGAATTTTTAAGCTTATGTTAACCAGATACTTCTGAGAGCTTATTACAGCAGAAATACTTGCCTGACCATTACAATTCAACTTTTAGAAGCAAGGCTGCTGTCCTCTAGTAAGAATTAGACTCAAATACTATTACCCTCACTGTTAAAAGATGGATGTGCTATCACTTTAAATAAAATCTTAGCTTTTAGAAGACTAACACAAATTTATGTATTACTAAAACATTTTTTTTTCCCCAAAAAGGTTCTTCTCAGTGCTATGGAAATGACCAGAAACTAGTCAGCCTTTTTTCAACCAAATCATGATACATCTTACTTATAAAACAGAAATGACACCAGATGGAAACACGCGCAGATTGGACGCGCTATCTGGCAACTACCCTGCTTTCTTCAGCGTGTCAGTGGGGACAGAGACAGCTCACAATACCCTGACACATGCAATTCTTAGTGTCAGGCCCCACTGGGTGCACTAGACCAGTCTAGATTATTAAAAACCCTTCAACACTCATCCCTCTAAGTTCTTAAGTCCTTGAGAGACAATAGAGAAGCAAATCACTTACCCACTGACTCAATGCAGAAATCAAAGCTCAGCTCAGAGGCCAATTTCTTGCTTGACTTCAGTTTCCCTTGTAAATTCACAATTTTCACAAATTCTCAAGAAAACAGAAAAACAACTGTTAAAACCCCACTGCTGAAAAGGATTACTGACGTCTTTTAAGTATGAAATACTAATTTCATCTGTCCAGCACAACAAAATGCCCATGCCTAACATCTACAGTATTTGCCTCAAACAAATCCAAGAGCATCCTTCTCTCAAAAAATACAGAAAACCTTCTTATACACTTTGTATGTTTTTAGACTCTACTGACAGCCTTCCTGAAAATAACAAACAGTGCAGAAATGCGAATGCAACGTAAAGGCTGGAAATTTAGGCAGACTAAGTCACTGCAAAGTTCCCATGGAGGTATTGACCTCTGATGCGTGTGAGTTATGGTTATAATTACTGTGCGTGATGGAGTGTTAGCTATTTGTCCTGCTAGTATATGCAACAGGCAAATGTCAGGGTTTTTTTTAAATTTCTGATTGGCATGTATTTGAATTCTGATCTGTAATGCCGCATTACATTTCATTTTGAAAAGAAACAAGAATGATACACCCATGAAGAGGGAAAGTGGAATCACAAGAGCCAAAACGAAACCCCACTTATCTGAACTGTATCTGTTAGGAAATATTACAACACACATTAGTGATGAAGGGAGAAAAATTAACTCGTGGTAGAGTTAAAATCAACAACTGTGGCAAAACAAGGTGTAGTAAGTTGCCCGACAGAGATGTGTTACTTACTGTCCAGGCAGACCAGGACAGTGTCTCTTTCCAGCTGTGTTACGTGAATGGCATCTAACTGCTGATTGCCTTGTGAAAAAGAAAACAGATTATTTTATATCACATCATAAGACTGAGCTCAGCCTCCCCTCAACCTCTCACCAATTGCTACAGCCTTTTCAGTATGCTACGAGCCTTTTGCAATCTACAAGAATTGTTACTCTTTTAAATTTTTTTAAGGCTATACGATCCCAGAACGTTCTGGGAGGAGTACAGGGCCTAAGGACAAACTCATCAGTTCAAAGCATGTGTTTAATATGAAAGCACTACTGTTTATTGGCATAAAATACATTTTATGTTACAGTTCAGCACAGTGAGTCAGCTTCCTTCATGAGGAGGCACAATAGTGAACAAAAGGAATCATTAAGGAAATCTTTGCTCCTAAAAAAATGCTCTTTCCCATAAATCCACATCTGGAAATATTATTGTGCTGATATTAAACTAGATGTAATAGTTTTTCTAGTTTTTATTAATGAAGTTCTTGGTACAGCTGCTAAAAAGCAGTATTTAAATGTAAAAAAGTATATCCAACAAAGCCAGCAGAGAAAAGCATCTGCAAGATATCAACTAGCTTTTGAAGATAAAACAAAATCTTCTATTTATTAATAGCCAGCTGAAGATGACAAGCCTCCCCCAGGGCTGGAGGACAGACAAGAATGCATTTATGTGAGTCTTTAGACAGGAAAGAAAGGGAAAGAGGAGTAAGACTGACCCCAGGAAAAAGTATGCAACCACAAATGAGAACCCAATCAGCAGGGTCTGCGTTACTACTTAAGGAAATTTATAAACTAAAAGATGTGTCTAAAAATGAAGTCTTTTAAGGAAGATAGTTTATGCTGAAGTTGGCAGGTCTTCAAAGGAAGAACCTGGGATCAGCTTCAACATGCTTTAGGTAGAGAAGCTGCACCGTTTTGCCTAGCCGCAAGGGTTTCCAAATGACTTCCAAGGAAGAGATATCCAACAGCTACCAGACAATAAAACGGCTGCAAGACGGACCAACAGTCTTACCTGCACCAATTTCTGTAAACCACGAAGAAGCAGAGTTCAAGTTGATTGTCTCAAACTGAACGACCTGATTTGGTTCAGTACCCTTACTGATAGCTACGCAGACCATCGGGTACTCCTGCTCTGGTATCACTAGCATTTCAAACACATTCAAAGGGCTCGGCAAAGGAAAATCAAAGTGCTGGAAAAAATAACAATATGGCATTTGTAAAGTTTACTTTTACCTCGGAAATAAGAAGCCTAAAATAACATGCACAAAGTATAAAAGATATAGAAGAGCTTTTAACTACTACTAAGTGCTTTTTTAAGACAGCATGAGCTGTGAGCAACATTACGTTGCACAGAGGTATATGCTAGTCTGTTATTGCTAGTACTGGGCTTGATCCAACACTTGACTGACTTCAGTCACAAGATTTTCTTAGTCAAAATGTGTCAAGCCAGATTTTCAAGTGCTCAGAACCCACAAATGGGACTAGACCGGGATGTACTTTCCATTACGAATTCTGGAAAGGTTATTTCAACAACTGTAGAATGATTAAGATTAAATGTTCTAAACTAAAATGAAATACTTACCTTTATTAACATGAATTTCTGCATTGGCTCATACCACTGTAGTAGAACAATTCCAGACTGCAATGCACCACACAGGTATTTATGTCCTGTGTATGGATTTCGTACTATATAAAATAAACAAACAAACAAAATCAGAAAAAAAGCCCTTTTTAAGTCCAGGAGGTTCAATGCATACTTGAAAAAAACCCTGCCGCTATCTTTACAAATAATTTAAGAACTAGTATCAGTTTCACATTGATCATTGCCTTCTGGCTCGCCATTCAAATATCCACAGTGATTAATACTGTGCTGCATTCCAGACAAATTCAATTACACTTATAATTAATAACCACTAGCATTCTTTGAATCCCAGTAAAGAGGCCACATGCCGAGTGGCCAGAAAAGCTGTAACACCTTCCTGGGGCTGCGTGGGAGCGGGAGTGAAAGGTCCAGGTCAAGTTGTGCTTTAAATAAAAAAATTGCCCAAGCAGTTAAAATGGCCCATAACTTCTTGCGAGCTTTGACAGCTAATGCAGTGATATGATGAAGGGCTTGGGGTTTGGGGTTTTTTAAGCGCAGTTGGATGCAAGACCAGCCTGACTTCAGGAATCATTTGTAAATACGCCTACTGTAGACACTTTACATGAGCTAAATAGGATATCCAAGTTTGTAACTAGGTGCTTTATACTCTGCTTAAGCATTTTTAAGAGTGTAAAGGTACAACTTGACACAGCACTAGGGCCAGTTTTCAAAAGGACATTTATTCTGTAGAAAACCCAAGCTGTTCTGAAAGTCAGTGAAGCCAAAGACAAATCTATAACTCCACGAGCTTTAACTCTCTTCTGGGCACTTAGAACTTGAGCGATGGCTTCGCTCCTCCCCAGGTTGATATAATTTTTATTCACGTCCAGCCTTTTCTTTGTGGAAAATATTCTTTTCAAGTTAGCCTCGCTAAAAGTTGGATCTAGCTCAAAGCTGGAGCCAAACTGACAGAGCAGAACAGGTATTTGTGCGTGTGCCACAGGCCTGGGATTCCGTAACAAGCGTTACACTCGCAGGCAGGCTGCAGGTCACAGTAACCAGTTGGCTCATGTGGCCTGAAGCCAGTGATCCCAAACACTGACTTATTCACTGAGAGCTTCAGTCTCGGCATCGGCAGCTCTCAAAGAGAGCATGAACACCCATCAGCTGCGTGCTACCGGCATTCTCCAGGGCTTCCCTTTGGATCCTGCTCTACACAGCAACATTTCTAGGTTAAGAGCTGATATAAAAAATGCTTTTCCACTGAAGAGCATAAAGACCCCCTCATTAATTAAAAGGAAAGCTATGCACCAGTTAGGCACGGCATTAAGAAATAATGCAGTCATACTGTTTTCTGAACAATGAACTAACTGTAAGTTTATTAAAAAGAAATGAGTTTAAGACGTGCCATGCCCAACAACAAAGGCCAGGAAAAAAAATTGCAAAACTGAACGCCTACTCACCTATACAGCATTTGTGGCATCCTTTTGTATCGGGGATCTTTGTCGATAAGGCAAACTTCCTGGAATAACAATTATAAAAAAGGCATCAACAAGAGATGCCGAAGGCCCTTCATGCTACCAATTCAACAGCACAAACAGTATTTATGGGAATTTTCACTTGTTAGTGATTCTCTGTAAGTGAAAGATTTGTACCTTGGTAATATTTTGTCAGGAAACCTATGGGTTTGAATATGAGCAGCTAATCCTGTTTTTTTGGCTTGTTCAAACAAAGCTATTAAATTATGGGAGTAGAGCTGGAATGTTTTCCCTGTAAGAGAGAAAAGCACAATTGATATCGCACCCATGCCTCCAGAGGACTGCACATTTTAGAAAAATGTATGTATAGAAAATTACCTTCTAGAAAAACAGAGCACGTGCATCAGGTATTTCAAGTCCAGGTATGAAGAAAAATAAAACAAGACAATTAATGCATATAGAGAAGACATGGCGTTCAACTCAAAGCTCATTCCAGTAACACTAAAGCAGCTCTGAAAGTTAGTTTTATGTACACATTTTTAGAAGGCTGTAATTCTACACCGACAACTAATTATATCAGGACATCTTCTGTCTCTATAAATCAATAAAAACGGTGTTACACAAAACCCTGCATGTTTAAAAGCACAGTCCTACAATTAGTTTGCATGCCACGGTGCCTCTGTTTCCCATCTAGAATGTCCTATTCCAGGACAACTGCTGAAAAATCTTTTCCAAGAATCAGTCTGCTGGATTACTAGTATTTCACAGCCACCTCATTCTCCTTTAAATTGAGACTGGTTTTGGTTTAGGGTGGATTTATTTTCTGAATCTGGTTCATATGAAAGATGCTGCCAGGCTACAATACACCGAGAGTGATCAAACACTGCATCTACATTTTGATAATGCACCTCTGTTAATCCTCTCCTACTTTTGTTCCGACACATGAAAGCCATCCTTATTCCGACTCTCCTAGCGCAGGGACCAAAGAAGAGGACACTCTTTATACTCTCTAGGCACTTTCAGTCAAGTTGCAGCCGTGGCAGAGGCAATTCTTGTTTGACAAATACCAAATGCCGAGCTTTTCCAAACTAATGAATAATAAATAAACAAAAAAATATGGCAGGACACTGCAGACAACCGGCTCTACCACTTGCAAATGTCCAGTTTTATCTCTGAAAGGCTTTCTCAAGAAACAATGCAGTTTTCTACTTCCGTACAGTCAAAATACATTGTACTGAATTATGTACTAAATGTTTCTCTTTATTTATAATTTTATTAATTTTCCCTCTATTTATACATACCTGACAAGGACATTAAGGTGTTATTGATAACATACAGCCAGGTGCACTTTCGGGGAAATAACTGAGGAAAGAAAATATTTCCATTAATAGAAACACAAGGGAATTTCTAACCCTGGTTTTCTCTGCCTGCTCCACCTCTGCCACCATTCCTGCAGGGATCGACTCTGGAGAAAGTCCCAGCTGCAGCAACAGTTTCCCCTTTAATTCACTCTTTGGACCCTTGCTTAGCCCTTTTCTTTGTCTGAAATAGTTTTCATTCTTTCCCTCTTCTACCCCTGAAACTTTCAAAAGTCAATTTTTCTTTATTTTTCATTAGCAGCACAGAGCCAAGTGGGACAACCGGCAAGACTGCAATACCATATATAGAAAGATATAGCTTGCTCAGGAATGACAGCCACAGAAAGGAAGATAACATTATTACAGAAAGCTACTAAACCCCACGAAAGTCAGAAGAGGGGGCAAAAAAAGACTTTAGTATTTTCTGAGCAACTTGAATTACCACAAAATCCTGTATTTTGTGGGCCTTACCTGCCTGGCTATTTGTGTTAGCATGCTGCTTTGTAAACAGACAGTTCATGGAAGGCATTGGGACTTATTTTTGTTTCAGAGGGAAGAAGTTACTTCACGGGGCAGCTAGTCCAGATTTGAGAAGATTTTAAAGTTAAGAACAACCTCTTGACAACCTGAAGGGCATTTTGATAAAAGTGATGGCAAATGACAGCATTCAGTCTCACCAAAGGAAGGAATAAGGACAACAGAATAAGGACAAGGATTTTGTTAAAAAAAAAAGAAAAAGAAAAAAAGACAAGACTAAATTCATTGAAATTCATAGGTAAGGTCCTCCCTCAAGAAAAAATTTCCAGTAAGAACAAAAAGGAGTTCAAAGGATTAAGCTGTTTCTAAAGGAGATTATTAAAAAAAGACAACAGCGGACTGGTCCATTGAGGGAAGTTGTTGCAAAACACAGCAGAAGATGCAGAATTGAGGCTCTACAACAGAATGATTGTACTGGTTCATGCAAATGTCCATCTAACCTCATATCTGTTTCCAACAGTCACCATAAAGTGACATCATTTCTCCTAAAAATGGTGAAAACATGGAAAAAAAATGTATCTAATACTGCACCTAACGCTCTGCCAAGCACCAAGCTCTTCAGCTCAGAAACCTGCTGACTCAGATACAGGCTTTATGCATTTAGTGAGCTTCAGTGGATTTATCCTCCATAAATTTGTCCCGTCTCCCCTCTGACCTCAGATAACTCCTAGCATTTGCAACTCCCCGTAGCAAAAAGTCCCAGGCCAGCTATCCACTGTTTATTTTCAATTTGGCTCCCACTGGCTTCGTTTAACGGCCCCACTGGAAGAGAAGGGCAATAGTTGTTCCCTATGAACCCTCTCCAAGCCACCTCAAGATGGGTAAATATTTCTTATTTCCCCCTCATGCCTTAAGTATCACAAATACATAATACAGAAAACTGAAACAAGGACACACTGCTAAGGACAGAGGCAATCACAAGTCTGAAGGAAGAAACCTAAGAAAGGTTAAGATGGAAATCAAATTACCAGTATAAGAGACATTGATAAATGTGGTAACTGGGAGAACAGAAGGCTAGGCCCACTGCTTGACAGGAAAGACAGACTACATGAAACACGGTTAACAGCACTGGGGTAGAAACTTGTGCTAGAAGCAGAAAAAGAACACATTCTACACTATTTCAACTAGATATACTCAGGTCAGCAGGTCCCAATGAAGTTTACTTTACAGTACTTAAGAACTGGCTCAAAGCCCAAGGTCTCAGTAACGATTATCTTCAAGAACTGATGAAGGACGAACAAGGACCTCGAGGACAAACACAGTACCTATGCCAAACTAAAGGGGCGTCGGGAATTGCAAAATAGTCTGACCGACTGAATATCCAGAGTAGCGCAGGAACAAGCCACATACTTTTTAATTACCAAGGGATAACAAGAGCAGCTAGTGCAGACTTGGGCGGAACAGGCTGTATTTGAACATCTGAATTTCCTTCTTTAACACAGTAACTGCCCTGCTGGGGGCAGTGAAACAGTAAGACGTGAAATGTATGTGAAGGACCTTGTCCTGCGTGCCGTTTCCACAAGCAAAATAAAAAACGGGTAGAAGAAATTGCAGAAAGAAAACATACATCTGGTTGGACATAAAACAGATTATCTATCAGCAATTTGCTATTTAATAGAAGGAAAAAGCAGCCTGGAGATATATAGTGTCTTCTCTGGGTCTGCTTCTATTCAGTATTTTCACTGAAAAACTAACAATGGAATAAAAGTATACTTCTGAAATTGGGAGATACTGACCTTGGAGAGACAGCAAGCGCTTTGGAAGATGCGATCAGAATTAGAAGTTGGAGAAACAGTTAAAAAAATGTGCATTCGGTGGGGAGAAATCGTGAAATGAATAAAAGCAAATAAGGAAACAAGTGGTGCAGCAGAAGGGCTGTGGTAAAGCCTCTGGGGTTTGAAGTGGATCACACCTGACCTCTGCCAACCGAGAACGCTCTCACAGAACAGGAAACTTTCATTTTGGGATGCACTGAATGTCGTAAGTAGACACTAGTAAGTTCTCTCTACCTACCACTGGCATACCTAACCTTTCAATAGGATAAAAAAAAAAACATGTAGAAGAGTCCAGAGAAGACTGTTACATGAAATAATTTAGGAAAATGTGCAAGAAAAGAGATTGCTTTGACTAATGGAGTAAAGAGAAAATTGAGGTAGGAAGGCCAGGGGGTCTCCAACAGCCACCCCCACAATTTTTAGAAATTTATTATAAAAAGTAGTTGTTCCCCATGTCTGTCGAGGCTACAAAAAGACAAGCAGCTTCATATTCAACGCTATCCACCGCATTCAGATGCGCCCTCAGCTCTCCTGACTTGAAAGGACCTTCTAATTGTATTGAATTCAAACTCCCTGTTCTCACCATCAGGCCCTTTATAAACTTCTCTTGCTTTTGTCCGCGCCAAAGTACTCCCCTCCATGACCCTGCTGAACCGCTTCCCCTTTTCTTTTGCCCCTCTCAAGTTTTGGCCTCGAGCACGATGCCCCCAGAAGCAGAGGACTTTCTCCTCTTAAGCACAGATCTCTGTGCAGTGCCCTTTCTGTGAAATCACCTTTCTCTCACTATTACTCATAGATTACGCCCACCCTGCCACCTCTGCTTTCTGACCCGTGCCGTGTCTTCACTGAATTTAACACTCTTTAGGTGCCTGAAGTGCCTTTGTGAACTGCTTTAGAAACCTACAGGTATAAATCTCATTATCAGCATCTGCCAACACTTCCCTTCCAAGAATACTCTGCTACTCCTGACTCTAAAAAAGCAAATGTAACAATACCACGATTGCATGAAGTGGCTTTGGAAAGGATTAGAGAGCCCAATAAAACAGAAGCAAACGCGTATTTATTGGTGATAACAATGCCAGCTAAATGAAATGGTTGAGGGCTTTTGTGGCATCCAGTGGAGAAGCAACATGCCATCTAGTGGAGATAAAATGGAGAGAGAAAGGGCAGGTAACCAGTTGTCTCCAAGGAGAAGAAAGATGTTTTAGTAGAGAACTCCTTTGAAAACAGCGTTACGTAAAGCAGCAACAAAAAACAGGTAGGCAGGGGAACTATTAATTTTCAGACTACCATTGCTGGCTTTGATGTGAATCGGTTTATGCCACAAAGCCTGGTATTCCATCTATCTCCTCCAATATCAAACTTTCTTGTGTCATAATATTTCCAAATCTATTCTGTGTGTTCAATACACCAAAAAATCACCTGTTCCATTGTTGCTTCGTGAAGTTCATTCAAATTCAAAGTATAGATGCCTTCTTCCGTGCCAAAGATAATGTACTGATCTAAAAATTTAAGAGAAATTGATTATCTCACAAGCTCATTACCACTTTGGCAACAGACAGGTTTAAAATACAACCCTAAAATAACTTTACCTTTAGTATCTGGATGTATCCATGATGTTGCACAATTAATCTTCAAAGGACAACCATCAAAGACTTTGGAAAAACACGCTCCCATCTGAAAGACACCAAAACTGAAACCTGAAACAAGTTTGCAGTATGAAGTGTTTATCTTCTGGCACTTGGCCACTTAGTACACACGGCTGCTCTCTTTTTTCAGACACAAACTTACTCTAATATGCCTTGATGCAAAACATTTTTGTCTTTCCCAAAAGCTACAATGCAGCCTTCCAAACCTTTTCGTAGACTTCGTGGGCATTAAGAAACACAAAGAGGGATCAGAATGCTATGAACAATTTTAAGTACCTAATGGATAAGAACAGTATCAAGTGCTCGTATAAATGACATATGAAGGGAAAACAAGCAGCAATGTTGAAGTAATAACACCCTCTCACATCACTACCACCTCTCCCCCTTTCTCCTTACTAAGCAGAGACTACCACTGGAGATCACAACCCACGGAGCCAGCGAAGTCTCCATCCCTCCACATCCAGGCTGAATGGTGAAAGGAAGTTTTAAGAAAAGGAAACAGATATTGTGGATTCAGTACACGAATAACAGAGTGAAAAGTAACTGGCTGCGACAGGCAGAAAATCACCCAGATGAGCTGGTGGCTTATTCTGGCATAAACCTTCTGACACTAGAGAGACGCCGCAGCAGGCTTCTGATAACTCCTACTGCAAATGAGATTTCTTACCAGCACCTTCGGTGTTGGTGGTAAACCATTGATTGCTGGCTTCTGTGGGAAGAAAGAAAGATCATAAAATACCTCCCACGCACTGATATAAAACGAGCCAGCTAACATGACAGTGAAATCAGACTGAGAGTCACAATACTTACAGGAAAATCTCTTTTCTCTTTTTTACGTGGCAGTTGAGGGATTTGTCCAGACCCTTCTGCATTTTCTTCAATGAGTTTTAGCATGCCATCCCCATTTCCTGAAAAGAAGCCCAGACGCATTTTGTAGCTCACTTGACACAGTGGAATAGGAAATATTTTGTTGCCCTATTCTCTCTTCTCCCCTGTGTCTAGCAGGAGTGGAGAAGTGAGCTCTGAAACTTCCATATACACATCTCAGGTAGCTGAACCCTTCCAAGGAGAGCTGGCCGCTCTTCTGTGTGCTAAGTTACACAGTAATAAAGGCTTTCCATTACCCAAACAGAATAAAGCTGTGGCAAGGTCCTTGCAGATGATCCTCCCTGCACATTTGTTGTTTTTGTGCTATCCCTGCAGGCAACACAGTAATGGTATTGACTGGCTGAGTGTCCTTGTTTTGGGAAGAACATTTCCACCGTGGGTCAAGGCTCTAATAAGAACCGTCACACGTGTAAAAGGAAACCTGCACCTCGTGATCAGCTTGTATTAAACAAAAATTATCTACTGAAAATAGTTGACTCTGGAACCGATTTCTTTTTCCAGGAAGCAAGTCACCTTCAGGAAGGGTAACGCACTTACCTAAGTCGCTGTATCTAGCCGTGAGCAATCCAGGGCTACTGATGCTGCTGGTCATACCAACGGGGGAAGAATCAGTCAGAGGGCCGCAAACAGGGATACTTTGTCTCCTGTGAGCTGGTGGTGCTCTGTTCTGCGAGTCTGGGAAATGTTTTATTGTCTGACATTTCTCATCATCTGGGAGGTTTTCCTCGGGATAACTGTTTATTCTCGGCTGCAACAAACCAAAGAGGTGAAGGTTACCTGGGAAATGGCACCTGGAAGCATAAACTTCAGACAAGTTGAATTCAAGTCAGACTGCTTCTACCCCCCAAAAAACACCAGCCTTTGAAAAAAGACATTTGACAGCAAAATAATCTAAGAGGTATTCCTTATCTGATGGAAAATCACAGCAGCAGGCAGACTGCTGAACAAGAGGACGTCCCACGCAGCATGCTCTCTTTAGAGGGAAAATACCTACAAGTCACTTTGTCTAGGGCAGCGTACAAGGCCAGGAGTCCCCAGAGGTCGAGACCGTACAGGCTGCAAGTCAGCATAAAATATGAAGCTGCACGAAGTCTGCTAAAAAACGCTATTTAACAGAATTTATAACCTACTGAAGCATCAGACAGAAGCACTGCAGAGGCTGCACAAGTGGGGTTTGCCACCTAAAACTCTGAAAACCCACCATCTCTTACCTTAGGAGGTAGCGGAGGTGGCCCTGCTCGCTTTAGCGTTGATCTACAATGAAAAGGTGCAGTAGTTGTCTTAGTTAAACCAAGAACGTAAACAGAGTTACTTGAGAACACAGATGTAAATAAGACGAGCTAGATGCATAGAAAAACAGATCACAGCTTTGCACGAACAGGGTTAAACTAGAAATCCAAGAGCAGGAAAAAAGCACGTTAATCTTGTTAGAAGTGGTGGGTTTTGATAAACTCATGTTCTTTCATAAATGCCAATGTTATAGAGCATTCTGTGGTGAAGGGTATTTGAAATTAGCAAATAAATATATATTCAGGGACTACTTCTCTGAAGGTGCCCCCTTCCACTGCTTGAATTTTACTTTTGCGCTTGTTTTTCTAGGAAATTCTTCCTGACAGTGAAAATGCTGCATTTCTGGATCAGCCAGTAGATCGTGTCACAGAGCAATGTCCTCCCATAATTTTTCAAAGTTTATTTGAAAACAAGTTTATTGGTCATCTACTCACAGCCACCCCAACTGCAGCCGAACCTCAGCCAACTGACACCGAGGTCCACCACCGTTCGGTGCAGTTTGCAGCTTCTGCTCTGCATCATACAACGTTTGGGGCACCAGAGGAGCTGCACACACCCCACCAGAGCTCTGCAGGCATATCTGCACGTCTGCTGTCACTACCGGGCCTGGCTCACGATCGATGGATTAATCAACACAAATCTGCTTTAAAGTATTAGGCACTTCCACGTGCACTCTGAGGTAACCCCAGGAAGGGGAGCAAGGGAAGAAAGCATTGCTGTGCGGACGTTCTCCTGACGATCAGATAAACAGTCAAGCGTGCATTAGACCTTTGTGTGCAACCAGCCCTCAATTATATTTATGAGTGGCAAGCTGCCTGCAGCATTTTAAGGAAAGAGGTTTTGCCAGAACGCTGCTTGCTTTAGCGAGAGCCGCACGGAGTAAACACAACTGTACACGAAGGAGGTCCACTCACTCTTCAACATCTTCACTCCCATCGCCAAATTTTGTAAGCAGTCCCCTAGGTAAAATGTTTATAAAATTAAGAGCTCTGCCCTAAGGCCGACGTGCGCAACTAAACCGATCGGCGACATCATTCAGTTTCATAACAAGCATCTCCCAGCCCTTTTCAAACAAAGTACTTCTTTTCTTATTCACTGCATTAAGCCCTTTTTCATTTAGTACGGTACTTTCCTTTCCTTCCCTTCACCCCCTGATAATCACTGAAGCTCTCTTCCGTACCAGATACCATCAACTCATCTTTCATTTCCCTACCTGGCGTTTTAAATATTGTTAAAATGCCTAATAACAGTACGATATAAAAAAAGAAAAAGAAAAAAAAAAGATGAGAACAGAGGAAGTTACTGGGAGGCAAATGGGGAAAAGCCTTTACAAAGGGAAGTTTCCTCCTTTAGGTTATACGCTAAAGACACAGACTGTTTCCCATTACAGCAGGAATTTTGTTTCAAGCTACCCCAGGGTCAAAAAAGAACGTGACTAGAGGATCAAAGCAGCACTGAAAATATCATCCTGAAGCAAACAAAAACTGATAAAATTTTGCAAAACGACAATTTTCGAGCTCTGTCTTAAAAAAAAAAAAAAAGAAACCTGCATTAATACAAAAAAATCTAAACCACAAATCTAAACCCGTTGTGATACTGTAAAGTCAAGGCTTCTGCGTTTAGCAGTCCTGAGGTGGACGAGGCAGCTCAGGAGCCGACTCTGTCTCAGTCTTCGACCAGGGACAGGCTTCTTCAGGCTGCAGCAGCATATTATGCAAAAGCATATTATGCAAAAACTAATCCAGCCAAATTTAGGTTACTATAAAATTTCCCTGCAAGTTACTTCTGAAGGAAAAGTGGCAGACAGTTGCCAACAGGAACTATTAAAAAATTTAAAAGAGAGAAAGTCTGACCATCAACAAAACCCACCTCCATAATACAGAAAATGTATAAAAAAAAGTCATTTTTAAATGCTACAATAAGGATGAGAAAAAACAAGAGCTACGTTCAATCATCAGGTACAATTTCTGGTATTCCCCTTTCCAGCCAAGTAATTCCCAATTGTACGTATCAATCACCATTCACTCTGAAAAAGCCAAAGGGCATGGAAAGCAAGGACCCCCCAGCAGACATCCTCTCTGTACATCCCTGGTATTACGCGAATCGCTGGGACAGAGGAGCTATGCGTTTCCTGTTTATCTTTTCAAACTGGAAGTGGTTTCCAAGTGAGCAGCACGGATTCACCATCCACAAACTTTATGCCTGTCCTCCTCTCAATACTAAATCTGTATCTATTTACCAATTTACAGCCCAAGCAACGTTGGCTACGGCTACATTCATTCTGCTTTTAATACAGCCTGCTACAGACAATCTTAATAACGCTCCAGAAACAGAAATCAAATCATAAGTCCCTTTGCCGGGAGGAGCTTCCCTCCCTCCCTGCTCCTCGACCCCGCAGATCCCAGCTGTCTGCAGAAAAGCCAGCACTCACGAGAAAGGCTTTCAATCTGCAGCTCAGCGGGGTCACACAAACAAACCGAGAGAGGAAGGAAAGCGTCGCTGTCATTACTGGACAGGGAGAGGCAGGGCCTAGAGAGCCACCCCAAACTTCTACTACAATGAGAGTGAGAAGAGAAAACTAGGTTGAACTTAAAAAGACCCAAAACTGGCAATCTCCATGAGACGGCCAGCTTTCCAGGGGGCTGTAATGTCAGCTGACAGCTTATGCAAGACTTTATCTGCAAAAAAGCCAAAGAAATTCACTGTCTGCTAATCAGTTCCAAATAAGATGGGAAACAGGCTCTTCTAGCTGAGCAATTATTTCAACTGAAACACCACCTTTCCCTACATATGTGCATCAGTCAGTGTCACTGAACTTCCATATTCCTCACTGCAAATTCAAAGATTGCCTTTAAAGGCAGAATCCAGTAGTTTGAGGCAAAAGGAAGCCACATACCTAATAAATTCAGTCCTAACTTGGACAGGGCTGTGCTTCCTTACTTCAGGCCTGCTTTATCCCAGGGAATCAGCTATAGCGTATCTTTACCTAAAACATTTCACCCCAGAACACGACACGACTGTATCATAGATCACACTGATCAGACACCCGCAGCAGCAGCAGTCGTGCTGTCGTACTGAACTTGGTAAAACTAAATCTTCAGAAGTAGTTTCTCCTTCCCTTTCTTGCAAGGACTCGACTTCAGGGCTGCGAACATGCTTTGCAACAGGATGTCACAACCACAGCCGCGGCTCAGAAGAGAAGTGCAAGGCCAGCATGGGATCCTGAACTCAGCCCTTGCAAGGTTACCAGCTTTGCTCCAGAAAATGGACTTTGGGCCGTGTTATTTTGGTCAGGTGCTGGCCATACATTACACTTCACTTTCGATCTACAACTGGGGAGCTACAACAAATTTAAAACAAACTACTGTTCACGGCTAAAAGAGATTAAAACCCATTCCCCAAGAGAATGACCAACTAACTGCAGGAGGAGGACTGCATACTGGGTAAAATCTCCTTTAACTTTATGAATATAAAGTGGATTAGGGCTTACAGTTTCATTTTCCACCATAGCTCAATTTTTCTTTCAGAGTGTATTTTCATATTAAGTCACAGAAATAAAAGGTGTTTTTAAACTCTGTACTTACTTGCTGCTTCCACCATCAACAAAAGGATTCCAATGCGAAGCAAAGTCAGTGCCAGCTGCCACAACCTGAAGACACAGAAATTTTCATTTTTTTCCCCCCTGTCAAACTGAAGTACCCCCACAGCACATGAAGAGGCCTGCGAGATTCCCAAGCCCGGCAGAATGACCCATAAGCAGTAAAAAAAAATTCCAAAGTGAAATAATGTTTTACAATCTAATTATAAAGCAACTATTGAAAAGTTATCATCTTCTTCTTAGACTCGGACTTAAAAGCAGCACCTGGAAATGGTATAATGCCAGTATCAAGTGGCAATATGTAACATGAAAGCAAAAATTTATGGCAAAAACTCAGTAAGGAATTTTCCACTCAGGGCACTTCCAAGACCTCTTCCAGCAAGAGAACATGCTGCAGCCACCTCCAAACTCGTATGAGGTGCCATCAGCAGAGGCTGGGAGCACTCCTGTCACTAGACATGGCACTGAGGGGACCTCACTGGTAACAACATATACAGACCTAATCAGTCCCATTCAAAAAAGGAGGAACTCGTACCTACCTGCTGGAGTACAGCTGTAAAAAACAGGACAGGATTTTTCTGGAGTGCCGAGCACTAATGTCTCCAAATCCAAATTAACGGCAGCTGTTGCTATTCACACACTTATTAAAAAATGGAGCCCTTGTGTACACAGGCACATACTAATCCCAAAGAACGTTAATTAGCTGATCTGCAGTAAACTGCCGAGGGCTGGAACAAACAGCAGCAGCTCACAGGGGCACAACCGGCTGCATGCGAGCTGGCGGCCTTCCAAGAAACGAGCAGCAAATAAATCCTGATGATGGGAAGATCAGGACTCAAATGCAGAACGGCCTCTTCACATATCAAATTAATTGGCACAGTAGGTTTTTTCATCTGAGCATGACTCTCCGCACCAAGCACGGAGGCAATTCATTTTCTTAAAAATGCGGCAATTGTCTGGGGACCAAGAGTGGTCTTCTCATGACTTTATACTTCAGAGACTATTACTTAGAGTTGAACCACAAAACAATGAAGACATTATGATTTTAATACAGAAGGAAAAAAAACAACTCATCCTCACCATTTCATCCCGAGCTTCTGTGTCTTTCCGTAGAGGGGGCTCAAACTGCAGCTTATCAACTGCCAAAACATTACATTTTTCAAATTTAATACATACAACATTATACTAGTGCCCTTTTAATGCTTACTACAGTGAAATGCATGTTGTAACAGATCTAAATATTATGTACACAACACTTAATTTGCCTATAAAATATGACCATCGCTTAAATATCAGTGTTATTGTCTAAATTGCTTAAACTTGCAACATGAAACCCACAAGAAAGAAACAGAGCGAAAGTAAATACCAAGTCATTATATGAAAGTACACTAAAACGTAACTAACCATGACCACATGTTACTTTTAATGCGTGTGAAAGAAGAGGGGCTTTTTTAACACCAAGCTTCCTAAAAGCGGTGATGTACATGATGCAGAGGAGTGGATAGCATTTACACTACAAAAGAAAATTTGTCCAAACCTGGAGAAAGATCATTTCTACCCTCAAAATTTCAACTGAGATCCAACCAAGTAGTGTATTTTTTTTTTTAAAGAAAAGAAAAGGTTCTATTAAAAGAAAATGCATTACGTTAACATGCACCTTGGTCAGGACAGCTATTGCAATCACAAGGCGCTCCATCAGGGTCAAGAAAGGTGGTAACTTATGAACTTGAAACAGTGGACAGACAAACACAAAATGTTATGGGGTTTTTTCTGTATTTTCTCATCACACCATGACACTCAATGTCCTCATGCGAAAAAGACGCCCTCCTAATTATCAACTCGCTCTCCCACTGTTTGATGTTTGCACGTTATGAGTGGTTTTGCTGTTTTAAGGCAGGCTGCATGGTCTGACAGACATCACAGAGCTGAAAGGCTACGCTGGTCATGCAAGATTTCCACATCAACATTACGATGTGCAGCAATGAGATGGAATGAAACAGCAGAAAAATATGCAAGTTTTAATTTTGGCATTGGAAAAACATTATTGAAAGATTTATGTGTATGTGCTGTTTCTTCTGGTTTTGTTTCTCAAAACGTGCCAACAGCGGAAGAGACTTTCCAGAGTACACAACAAAAGAATGGACACCAACATCCTCCATTGGTAGAAGCAAACCAACACCACAAAATGGGCAGAGCACATCAGGAACTTACAGTTTATCTCCGTGCCGTTCTTTCTGCCCTAATGTTCCTGTTCGTAGAACGATTGTATGGCGGATAACGGAGTGAGGCTGCAAGGGTTATAAACAGAAGAGCTGAGAAAAGTCACATGGCTTTCTGTTGGATCTCAATCAACAATCAAACCAACAAGGAGAAAGAATAGCTGTCGCAGTCACACGCCGTAGCATGGCAACCGCTTGTCGTACCCTTGCACTGCCCGTGCACAGGATCCTTCTATACACCCACAGCGTAAGTGTGACAAACGCGGTTGGCAATATTTCCTGGCCTCTCCTGCTGGTAACTCTAAAAAGGAGCTCTAAAAATGCCGGGGCGAAGTGCCTCTGTCAAGCTGCAATCTTACATTCCCAAAGCAAAGCACGGTATTTAAACTGTAGTTTACCTAAAGACAGAAAAATAAAAGATGTTCTCACCTCAAAATCATCATCATCAACTTCACTGTAGTGTGTATGGTTGTCAGGATTATTAACTTTGTCCAACAGCTCAACTGCTAAAGATCTTGACAGACCAGGCTGCCCTACAAAGCTATGCTAGAACCGCAGAAAAGAGCAAGTTATAATATGCAACTGATATGTAACTTTCATTAAAAACACCCGATATAGAATGTTACTGAATTTTGCCTGCTTTCTGGGGGCCTGAGTATTTCTTTAATAACTCCTTAATCGTTGAGTCAAACAAACAGGTACACCTTAAATTCATTTTTTTTACATGAGTAGTTCAGGCAAGTTGAGGAAGGCAGAAGTAGATACATGAACAACTGCTAAACGCATCCATTTTCTATTTGGGCGACAGGAAGGGTCTGCATTTTCGCAGCTGTATCTAAGAGGCCGAGACACCCACTTGCAGAAAGGACAAGCTGAAGACAGAGCACGAGGCAAACTTCTGTAATTTTTCCTACCAAAAATCATATAAAAATCTTGATACTAAACAAAATCTTGCTACTTCCTACAGCTGACCAACGTCTCCTTCCTTCAGATTCAGCACCCATGTTGTAAGATCAGAGAAGGAAAATTGTTCCAGTTTGGTTTCCTATTGATCTGCTGCTCACTTTGAACCAACAGATCTCCTACTGATGTCGTTAAATGTTCCAAGGCACTTACAGAAAGAAGTCTGTCTGCTGTCGGTCTCTTCTTTGGATTTTTTGTAAGTGCTATTTTGACAAAATTATGGAATGTTGATGACCTTAAGAAAAAATGAGGTTTTATGTTTAATTTTTTAAGAAGATATTTTTGATTTTAAACACAGTTACTCAATAGATTACAAAAGAGTGTGTTAAATTAGAATGCTGTCCAAGTACCTCCTCTCAGGTTTGAATAATTACATTTCCAGTTAACAAAATAGGAAAAAAACCATTTGATTCATGAACTTACATGGAAAAAGTTTTGGTACAGAAAATAAACTAAACACATATGGTGCTATTTCAACTTTTTCTGGTTTCAATTGTTATGGAATTAGGTATCAGAATAAAAATTGTGAATTATGTACCCAGTAAAACCCTCAAAATCTAGGCAAACCTACAAATTTCCCTGTTCTTGGCTACAGGTAGGAAAATAAAATACAAAGTTCTACACAAAGACTCAACTTACTCTTAAAATGCTTTGTTGCTGTTTTCAGAACAACTTAGGTGATCATGCCATATAATCTCTTTTTAGATCTGAATTATGACTTGATGTTAGACTGGACCTACAATTTTTCAAGCATTTTTCTCGCAATTGCGTGTTGTGTTAGTATGCCTCTCTGGGGACAATATTAGCCCAAGTCTGCTTGCTTTCATGTTACAAAACACATTTCCTCTTCTAGCTTAGATCTGAGACGGCGGCACTGGAGAAGTAAAGTGCATTGGCTGGGGTTACACTGAGCAGTTTCAATACAGGAAACAGGCACTTAGAACTGTTTTCTCCCTTCCTCTAGCACACACAAACACCTCAAGGTAAAAGATTGTACAGCAGCATCACGAGCAAAAAATCCTGTGTACCAGAATTGTTTTGAGTCTCATAAATAAAATGTTAGTAATCGCGGTACAAAATCCTGCAGGCACTAGGAAGGTATCGCAGGTTAAAGAAATCGATGGAAGGATTAAACAATTACCCGTCCCATTGACAGTGGCAAACGCCCTATAATAGGAATTCAGGGAACAGGATAAAAATCACTTTTCTTCCTAGAACATACAAAGAGGACCGAAGAAGGGAGACTTCATTTCCCCCTGGATCACCGCAAGGATCAATTTTACACAGGTGGGGCTGTCCTGTCCCATACTGCTGGTGTTCTGTCATGTCAGAAAATGCCTGCTGCTGGACCTCAACCCTCTCGTTTGCTTTCAGACACCCTATAAAAAACCAACTACTTGTTTCTCAGTGAAAACTTCCTCTAAATGAAATCACCTCTCAGGTTCCCAAGTTTAAAACTAGCACACACTATTTTTCGCTGCCTCCCTTCTTCAATAATGACAAATAGTTTTTTCACATTATCTACAAAATCTTGAACAAAGGAAAGAGTTTAACCTACCATTTTGCTTTTTTCCTTTAGCTTTGGTGGTTGAAAATTACTTTTTGACATTAAAAACAAAGCCCTAAAGGTAAAGGAAGAATAATGTTATTATATGGTAAAAAACCAATTAATTTCATTCCAACATCTAAACACTTTAATACTTTACGGTAAGAATTATACTGGTGAAACTGGATTATAGTCTATACTGTGTTAGAGGATAGACAGAGTAAAGCTGTTGATTTTCTTATCTTTAAATAAAATCTTTTTATCGCCATGCGTAATCCAGTTAACATAAGGCTACAGCTTCTCTAGTGATTTACTAT
The DNA here is from genome assembly GCA_009819775.1 of Phoenicopterus ruber ruber. Classification (NCBI taxonomy): domain Eukaryota; kingdom Metazoa; phylum Chordata; class Aves; order Phoenicopteriformes; family Phoenicopteridae; genus Phoenicopterus; species Phoenicopterus ruber. The sequence goes on from CM020219.1 coordinate 3,336,222, forward strand.
CACTAGATAGTAAATCTGTACCTGTTCTTAATCAGATTGTTGATAATCACTACGAGTATTTTTAAAAAAGATTTCAAATTCGGTTAGAATTTCAATTCTAAATTTAAGTGTCTAGCTTCAGACTGATGCCTTAAAAACAGACACAGCTCACGCAGAAAGTAGATGTTTGATGAAGGAATCCTAGTGTGAGTTTCTAGGTCTGAGCGACAGAGAAGGTTAAACTATATCGTAACAGTCCCTGCTGGGATCTGAAGAGGGTCCAGGGAGACAAGCGAGCTCCCCAGCCAGCAAACCTCATCGGGTGAAGATCAAACATGGGCGGCTGAAGCTCTGCAAGTTCAATCGCTGTTATGCCAACCGCCCAGATATCGCAGAGCTGGTTATATCCACCATTCTTTTCCAACCCGCTGCAACTTCTGGGGCCATCCTTAAAAGCAAAGGCATCGTTCATTGAGAGCACCAGCCACTTCTGAACAGAGCCCGCACGCGGGAGGGCACAAAGCATGTCCCATAACCCTAGAGCAGAACCCCCCCCCCCGAAGAGCGTAAGTCAGGCAAAAGCCTGATGGCCCCCTCCCCTCACCCGGCATTAGGGAGCGGAGAAGCACACAGAGGTGACGTGTTTGCCCGAGGGTCATGAGCTGGACAGCAGCGCTAGGATAGAACCAGTCTCACGATTCCTGGTAAATGCTTTAATGCCAATATCCTCCTACCCTCAAGTCCTCCTTCTCCAACAGGATAAAGAGGGCAGCAAACTATTAAAAGCCATTGTCTGGATTAAGCTGTACGTCCGTGTTCAGTTGACACCAAGAATATCGCCCTAGCATCTCAACTGCATCACAGTATGCCAGACACCAAGAGCATTAAATTTGCATATTAATCCAGCTGAAGATTTACCATTATATATTTGCATTTAAATGTTATTTTGTACAGACAATTAATCAGTAGAGATGATTAAAAGATAGTTTAAAATCTGCTTTTTCTTCACAATTCCTTCTGCACAGAAAATCAAAAAGACATTGTTAGTTTATTCACTAAAAGTGTAAGAAGTTACTTGAAAACTAAATGACCATTAGGTATGCAGAAAAAGGGGAGAATGTTCTGCATTAATCAACTTGGGAGAAACAGTAACCCTGCCTCCAATATCAGGTAGCTTGTGTTACAGCAACACATCAGCTACCATCAGTGCTTCCCAGGCTTTTACCCTTCGGGCATTCTACTTGGAAGAAAAAGAATTTATGCAATTGCTATATATATTTAAAAATATGTGTGTCTACTTCAGTATGGTGTATTTTAGAATTCTTGGCATACACACAGACTTAGCTTTGCATGCAATCATAGCAATCGGAGTAGGTTATTACCAGTAAGGGGTACCAATAAAGGATTTTCCTCTTCGCAATGGTGGCTGTTATCTTTGCTGCTACACCAAAGTCAGCTGGAAAATGAAATTATCATAGACTTAGAAATCTCATTTTAAGACCCCAATTCTACTCTAAGAAGTATCATATTATGAAAGAACAATCACGTTTCTCATCCAAATTAAAATTCATTAAGCTTCAACGGTTAAGATTAATAATGAGATCAGCTAATGGCTTCACTGACATGACTTCAAATTGCAAAGTTTAGTTTCTACATACAGCTCACTCCTGATCCTGTTCCTCTCCCAGCTATTTTCCATCTCACAATACAGCAACCAAGCAACCTCACAAAATTTAGTGGATATTCAATTTAATATTCAAGAGGAAAAAATAGCATCATGCTTTGGAAACGGTACTATTCTGTGTACTTATGGAGGAACTGCAGGGGGCCATCTGTTCTCATTTCTGGAGACTGTCTAGGGGACAATAAACCCCCTGCTCTCCAGAGCTGCAGATAATCAGGTGGTCTTGCAGAGCCAAAAATCATTTAAGTTCTTTTTATTTTTATTGTCATTTGTAGTGTGATAGCTGGAGGATAAACGTTGGGGCAAATCTAACTAGCTTAGCAGGCAAAAGGAAGGTATCAGTGCATAACCCAAGTTTAATGCATTTAGTGGAAGTTCCTATGAGTTTCAAGGTTTTACCTCTTGTTCTTTTTTTCTTCTTCTTTAAAAAGCCGTACTTTCCTAGCACAGCACTCCTGGTTCACCACAGGGAATAAACGTGTTGAACCACACAGCTTTTCTGAAGAGCAGCGATGCAGCTAATGCACAACCGCCCTGATTCCAACACCAGACACAGTAAGATGATGAGCATCTCTTTCCTTCTCCCATGATGTCTGCTCCCTACTTCCTCCAGAGCCCTAGCTACACATAGACTTCTGTGAAGTGAGGGCATCAGACCAGCAGATTGGGGTTTTGAAGGCAGCACACTCAGATAACAAGAGTGTGTGTGCCCCGCTAAATGCAAAAACGTCACTGGAGGAAGCCAGTAATACAGATCTCTTTCGAGTTTTCATCTGTAGACCTCAGAGCACTTGCAAAGGAGGAGAGCTTCCTCTTCTCCACCTGCGTGGAAATGCCCAACGTCATACACTGGGCTAGAGGAGCAGCCAGGATCAGACCCCACATTTCCACAGGCGGCCAGGCTCAGGAGATGCTGTCTCACACAGCGGATTGCTTGGCGGGTCCGAGGGAGAGCTGCCATTCTGGCTAGGAACAAACACGGTGATATCCAGGTAACCCCCAACCTGGCAAATTCCAGGGAAACCTGGGAGGCTTCAAAGCTTGTCGGCATTATCTGTATCTTCTTGATAGAATGCAAAACTTCTCATCTCATACACACACAAGCCCATGGATATGCGCTTTCTATTGTCAACTATTGCACTAAATAAGAATAAGACATCCTACAGTGCAACACCAAAAGGCTCATGCCACAGAGAAAAAATATCTAATAAAATCAACTGCACCAGTACAGGAGATCTCCTGTATTATGCTTTATCACTTGTAGCAAGCTTGATCTTTGCTTGTACCATGTGCTGCCCAATACAAACCAAAGCCTTACAAAGCTGAGTATTCGTATTGGGAAGCAGGGCCTCTACTTTCTGGTTATTTTTTTGTCTTAATGGAATGATAAAAGACAACTTGCTAAATCAAAGTATCCCAGCTGGTACTGTACCTTTTGATTGATCAAATTAAAAGGTTCCCATTGCTTTCTGTCTTATTATTACATTCAGCAACTTACCTAATTTGACATCTCCATGGTCTGTTAGTAGAATATTTGCACCCTAAAACATAATAAATAGAAAGTTAAAATGCTTTATCAGGAATATTTTCTGCACTGAAAGTTTAAGATAAATTTCTCAAAGTTCCAAGTTACCTTTATATCTCTATGCATTTTGCCTTTCACATGCAAATAAGCAAGACCCCTGGAAATAAGAGAGACATAATGTTTCATTTTGCCATTTGTTAACAGACTACAAAGCCAGTCCCATTTAATCAATTTAAATTACTCAATGCATTTCATTTGTAAGTGGAGAAATTTGAGATTTGCAGATAAGAGGTACGCTGGATTCTGTTCCTCATCTCTCCCAGCTCCAGTCAATACATGTGAAGACTTGCTTAAGCCAGCCCTGGTCTAACATTTTACATAGATGCATGTGTCTATTCAAACCAAAGCTCAACATACACCACCTTTTCCCTTTACTAAAATTAACTTTATTTTTTGAAGTCCTGAAGGTCTCACAAGCAGGTGTTTAGCCTTTAAGCTGCCCTTCCAGCAATACGAGTTCCTGCAGTAAGAAGAGATCAGGAACAGAACTGCGAGCAGATTAGTTCACAGGTCTGCACCCCTGCCTCTGGCAGTGACCAGTTCAGCCACCGCTTCAGGGAAAGGTGTGCATCCCTGTGATTCTCTCACGTAATTATTCATGGATACAAAGAGTGGGGAAAGACAAGTTCCTTTAAAAAAAAAGCTGCCTGCATCATCTTATCTTGCATTTCTACAGTTATTAGCAATCACAAAATGAAACAGAATTTTAGTCAGCTGGTTGCAGTATTTTTCCTCTACAAATTATTAAAATTTACTGCCACAGATCAAGAAGGCAGTTTAAAACGTGCCTTTTTTCCACTACTAAGCTACTTACCCTCACTTACTAGGTATTAGCTGTTTTCTGCAACGAGATTAAAAAATTTGTCCTAAACAACTGCTGCACTGAATAACTGCGTTAGAACGACGGATTAAATAGCCCAGACAACAGCGAAGACCTGTCCTCCACCGTTTCCCTGAAACCAACAGGGTCACCAAAGAAACAGGAGCAGGACTGAGTTTTAGTATTTTGGTCCTGTAGGGAGATCCACAGAGACATCTGCTCTTGTGTAAACTCCTTTGCGAATTACAGCACAGAAGCGGCGCTGCTCTGACAATGATTTGAAGCAAATATTTGCACCGCATTACTGGAGGTTTCTCGCTAATTTTTATTTACAATACGGAAACTAATAGATTAACCCTGGTTAATTGGTTTCAGCTGGATTCCCAATGCTTACAAATGTAAGTGATAGTACTGCAGTGCTTTCTGAAAGCATCTTCTGTATCGACTTTCTGTACATGGAGCAAACGCTTTCTTGTATACCTGCAGAAGTACAGTACCTGTAAGTTTCTCTGCATACATATGCAATCTGTAACTCTGAGAGAGGTCCTGTTACTGAAAACAAAGATTAAAAAGTGTGTGAGTCTACAATTTACAACACATAATAACATTGTGAAGCAGCCAAAAAGTGGTTATCTCCATGCAAAAGCTACAGAGCGATTTTACGTGAACCGTATTTTACATTGAGCTGAGAAGAGGGGTTTGTTTGCTTGTTTTACAGAAAGGCTTTCTGTAAAAAAAAACAGCACAATAACAGAAGACAATACCCACAGCGCAAAGAAAACCTGTTTTGACAGAAATCTAATTATCATTCTACAAGTGACTCCGTAGTAATGTAATATCCTGTATTCTGGGGAAGGTAAAAAACAATAAAAGTGACTTCTGCTAATTTTTTAATATTAGAAATGGCAATGTTGTATACTAGGGGCCTATGAGACTTAGAATTGTTTCAAAGCTATTTGTACTAACTGGCTGAAAAATAAAGCAGAAAGAGCTCTGGTATTCAAAAACTCCATGTTATCATTTAAAGGCAGAGTAAGTCCCCAGACTGCTTTCCCAGCAACTCCAATAATTCTTCTACAGAATCAACAACTCTAGACGAAACCTCAGAGGGAAAATAATAATACAAGAGTGGTATGGTATTGCACAGGAGTGGGAATAAGAGTAATTTTTACTCTTTAAAGATCAAATTTTGAGATTTCCCAGTGAAAACTGCTTCCTCACACCATGTACAGTCTTCCACATCCAATTAGCGTGATTTCTGGTTGTGAACTTTTTAGAGGTCTTTTTTTTCCACTCCTTCAGAAAGCAGATAACCTGCTTCTGCATACGGCATTCAGGGACACGGGCTGAGAGAAGCCAAGACGCAGGTGAGCTCCCAGCGTACAGCTCCTGAAGAGCTCTCCACTGGAACAACTCAAGCTCTTTGGGTCAGTCCCCTAAGCGTCATGGAGAAAAATAAACGGTGTGATGATTAAAAAACAAAGCATGTTCTGGCCTAGAATGACAGGGCATTAGCCCAAAATGACGGTCACCATATTTGAGAGGTGCTCTCAACAAAATCTGTTGACTGTAGCTGGAAAACACTGTTCGTGCCCTAGAAAAAAAATGTGCAGTGCCTGGCCAGTACCAACCATTCCCCGTTAGTTTGCTTATTCTTTATTTTTCTTCTTTGCAGAAAGCTTCCAAAGGTACAAGTGTTAAAATAAGTTTCAAAGTACCATGGTAAATATCTTGGAGGGATCCCCCACCGCAGTATTCCATGCATATCCACAGCTTCTCACGGCTATCAAAAGAAAGTTAAAACACAGGCATCAGAAGCTGATTGATCTGTATACAGAACAGAGTTAATAATGATTATTTAAAGTATTTTCTATCATCTTGATCACTCTTTGTTAAAAATACACATTCTGATACGTGACTAGCAGTTACACGTTCTACATGGTATTAATAATCTCAATATAAATTCTCACCTATCAAAATGAAAACTTTATCCCAAAGTCCCTGAGAAGTCTTAAATGTTATCAGACCTAAAAGGTGTTGCTTTAACTCTGACCTCCTAACTGCAACGAAGAACACGCAGAAGAAACACCTGAGGTTTATCTGCTATCAGCAAGACTACATTAGACAACACACTAAACCCACAGTTTCACTCTTAAATCGAAATTACCTAATTATATCTAAAAAACTCTTCATGGCCTCCAAAAGGGGTACTGGGGATTTAGAAATTTAGCCATTTTGTTCCAATTGAAGTCCATTTGGGCTGTACGGATTACTTAAAAAAATGCAGCCCTCCAACAAATCTACAGATGAAGCCTCGTAGAAAAAGACCAAGCAGGCAAAGTGGTGATATATATTCCACAGAGCCAATTGATAAATGGCAGAGTTCCACAGAAATGGAAAATATTCCCCAACTTTCTGAATAACATTTAACGTGTGCACTTGGAAGATGCAGCCAGCTGGCATCACCGTGTTTCTGCCTCTCAGTACGTCGCATCTGTTACACCAGAATTATGAAAAACGTTATTACCAGCAGCTCAGAATTAGTGTTTTGTTCTTACAACTCACTGGCTGTATTTCCACAGCACACAAGACTGCCATTAAATAAAATATATAAAAGCAATTCTGCTCTAGATAAATAACAAGCTTGTTTTATATTAGAACTGATAAACGTTTCAGATCTGCCCTGCAAGTGAGTAGGATTGGATATGTTGCAAGAGTCTCTAGGGGAAAAGTTTCTTTCTGTTCCTCGTGATAAAAATATTCCAGCCTTTTGGCCAGCAGAGAAAACAAAGTATTAGTCACTTTTTTTTTTTTAAAGCCAACTGGGAACCAAAGGGAATTCAACCTAGCGAAGAACACTGAGAGAGGATATAAGTACTAAACCAGACTGAGCATTGTCTTAGGAAAGAACAGCAGAAATGCAGGTGTAAAAAGTGGGGTTTACCTGAGATAGCTCCCAAAATAGGCGACTATGTTGCAATGTTTGCATTCTTTAACCATATATATTTCTTGCTGTATCAATGAAAAGTCGTCCCCTGGAAAACAGGAAGCAGCCACAGTTACATCACACACAACTGAATGTTCAAAGAGACCTGAAAGTATGCACATAACTCATAAAAACAAGCCACGGACCTGGATAATTCACCAGGGCTTTCCAGCACACCAGCCTGTTCAGCAAGTTATCTACATACGTCATCCTTTCAGTTACGGTTTCTTTACTCCATGCTTTGCATAAGACACCCAGATTTCTTGAAGACCAACGGAGAAGGGCTGGCCTGGTGGCCTGAACATGACCCATCAGTTAGACAGCTCAGCCCGCACCGAGTGCTTTGAAAAGGAAGCAAAGGGATCCCACGGCAGGACGGGAGCACGTGAGAAAACTCCGGAGCAGCCCCTGTACAGCCGTCAGACAGCCCTAACTGGAGCCGCTTCGGCTTTACTTGGGACACGGAGCTCCCAGCACAAGGGTCCCAGTGACAGAAGGAAAGATTGCTGCAAGCCAATTCCAGAGTCCCCTGCCTGAAACCAGAAGAGATCACATACCATAGGCTCTTTATTAAAAGTATTTCATTTCAAAGTGACTCTGATAGAGCATATGGCCTGCCCGCCCACTCAGCCACCGCTGACTCAGAGGAGAAGCGCAGAGTTCTCAACACGGACTGCCTTGTTATGAGTGCTTTTTTGGATGAGGACAGCTACATAAGCACATTTGCACATCCTAATATCCTTTGCAAAAAAAAAAATTCTGCTGAAAAATAGATTATGGCCAGAGCAACAGCCTCGCATGTTTCTGCCACTTTAATTTAAAAGGACAAAAGCTGTCATAAATTAAAAAAAATAATTTTATAGATGCAATGAAGCAAACTAAAATATCTGAGAGCTAGGAAAAACACTGGTATACTTTTATTAAATCCCATTGAGAGAATTTCCAACAGAGGATGTTCTCCCCAAGCTCTAGAGCTCAAACACCGCAGCTCTGCCTCCCTGAAGGTCCGGGCAGGCTCACGCCCAGCCCAGCGCCGGGGCTCCTACGGAGGCACGTATCAGCTGGCTTCGGAGGATCAGCCCCAACCCCAGCGATGACGGATCAAACAACATCAGCACAGCCTGACGGCCTCCCTCTGAAGAGCAACACAGCAAAAGTCAGCCTATTAGGCCATCCTAGACGTGCGCCTGCTTTCTGATCACACATATATATACATTTTATATGTTATTGCCTTTATTCTTCCTTTGGCATGAACAAAACTGTAACAGCTTGCAAGACATGAATGATGAGAATTTAGATAAGGTTTTACATAAAATGCTGCTCCAGACAGTATGGCAGCTACCATGTTCTCTCAAGGAAGAAATTGCTTTGTATGTTTACTTTTGTTTAACGTTTCACCAGTAAAAGTTATCTCCTAATATCAAAGTCAGGGATGCGCAACCCAGAAAATACATACTGCTTTGTACTGCTCCCCTTCATTTATATGATTTTGACAAGTCCAAGCGCTCTCAAGCACTGCTACAAATTGTCTTTGGATTCTTCACATGTTTATTGACCAAGTAACAGCATAGCTAATATTTTTAATAATCTCTTTAAAAACAGATGCAACTTCCCTGAGCAACAATGTCACCAGCACCCGCAGGACCCACAGCAGCCAGTACTGATTTCCAAATACCCCCGGCTTTTGGAAACCCTGGCTCTCCGTACACGCACCGGTACGTAGCAGGTGTTTACAGATACAGCCAAAGACGTGCCAATTTGGTATAACCATTTCCAAATGATCACAACCTTTATGTCTCAATGATTACCAGTCTTTACTTAAGCAAATAACTACGAAATACAAAGGTAGAAGGGAACGCACTTGAATGAGCACATCCCTGCCTGATTTCAGTAAATCCTCAAGGGCTTCTTGAAGTTGAATTGTACAGAGAAACACTTCACTGGGGCAGGAAAACATTAGTAGGAGAGTTTCAAATGTCAAGAGTCTTTTTTTAAACATAAGTAGTATTTTTTTTTTTAATAGTGAAAAAAAGAAAAGGCAACACGATTTCCGTAAATTTAACACAGACTTCACACTGTGCTTGCTTTATGGGTTACCTTTCAGCTGCAACTTTGCTTGAATTCATGCACTCTGCCTACAAATGATCACTACGAACAAAGGATTTTTGAGTTTCAATCAGATGGATTCGTTCCTCCCATTTCTCTGACAAACTTCCTAAGGGAAATTGTTGAATGCTCACAGATAACTAACTGGAGCATTTTGAAACTACGGAAGTTTTTCAAGAAAGCCAAATCTAAGCAAGTTTGAAGGCAAAAGCCTCCCACCCCACACCAAAGAAGGTACTGTCTTTCTCTAACCTCGCTGTCTGTCCGTGAGTTCAGAGTATCGAATGCCAAATAGCCACGCTCTCTTCTTAAACTGCCATCTTCAAATCAAAGAATCTTGCATACGTCAGAAGCAGCGTTTCAGAACAGCTGAATACTGTCACATGTGAAAATCATGATCAAGAAGCATCCCTGTAACAGCAAAAACTGGCAGGCGGCAGCCGGAATTGCCCGTCGATAGCACATCGATTGGGCTGCCTAGCGGGGAGCAACAGCAATGTCAGTTCTAGGAACCGTGACTAACGGGGAAAAATTGAAGGAAACAAGGCAATTTGGGCTAGAAAAAGCCTGACAGTAGAAAAGATAACAACCTTCATGCACACAAAAGATATCAGGGAAGGAGGGAGAAAGGATAATCCATTCTCCAGTTTTATGATAGGTCAATTAGCAATGGGCTTAAATTGCCTTAACCTACATTCCCTGTACAGGTGAAAAGGTTTTCCTACCAGAGTAACATCGCAGCACTGAAATCGAAGGGATGGGAAGCTGTGAAATTTCCCACCAGTGGAAAAAAATGAAAAAAACACTGAACAAGCACCCGTCAGGAGAGACTCAGGCTGATCCTGCCTGTAGTAGAGGGAGACAGAAGAGACGACCTCTTGATTTGCAATTAAAAATGAAGAATCTATGCAAGAAATGGGGTTACCTACAGAAAAAAGAAAAAAAAAAAGATTTGGAAGAGAAAAGGTGGGTGCAGGCTGAATGCAGACAGGGAGCTGATAGAAAAGTAGCAAACAGATGGAAAGAAAAGGAGAAGTATCCATGAGAAAAGTTTGGCTAAAATATGTAGAAAATGATTCTGAAAGATCAGACACAGAGATAGGAGAGAAGATGTATAGTTGTTCAAAGACGACAAGAATGAATTCAAAACAAAGGAATTCAGAGTTTCCAGGCAGCTGGAGTATTAATCTTGGCAAGGCACGCTGGAATAGGGCAAAAATTAAATATCCTTGGATAGCAGGAAAAAAAAGACGACAGTAAGACAAAGAATTTGTAGAAAATACTTCATGGAGAGCGAGACAGCAAGATAAAAAGAATTAGATCAAAGGTGACAATATATCCATACAAAGCGATTTTCATCTGTTTTAGTCATCAGAGATCGCTTGATACTAAATAACACGGAATTGGAAAAATGTACTTTTTGTCTACTCACATGTTTGCAATTATGGGTTATGTGGCATGCTGAGCAAAAACGTCGTTTAGGGAGCTGCTGTAAATCACACGAGCAGCGTGGTGAGTCACTGCAGCTTGCTACTATTATGTAATTTTACCTCTGCAGCGAGACACACAGGACACAACAGAGCGTTACAATGGAATATTCTCCTCCGATCACAGCCCGCGGTCGAGGCTGCTCTGCTTGGCACAACCAGCTGCTTGTTCTCCAGCACAGCTGGCAGGGAGGAGACCGCTGAAACTTTCAGCCGTATCATCGTGTGATGTGATCGGATCAGATTTCAGAAACTAAGCAAGGTAAGGCCTGGTAAATTCAAAACAAATCCATATTTAAACAGGAGATCATCGAGAAAACTGATGGCCCGTTAACACTAGTGAATTATTCTACTTGCAGACACTACTTCTCACCTATGTGGAACTGGCACATATAGACGTCCTGCCAAGTTGTCCTAAATGGAGAGCATGTGTATGCTGGATCCACATACCCCGCTCTGCAGCGTGGGAAGGATGTGATGGCTCTAGTGCCTACCACACAGCGCTATTAGGTCTTCTGAGCATGCCTGACCTTGATGCTTTTTAAGCAATTTTATTCCTGGTCATATTTTCATGTGCTTCACTGACTGCTTTGAGTGGTTCCATCCTGCAAAAAGACCCAGTGCCACTTCTCACCACTCCTCCTGGGTCAGCCGTGAATCACTTTATTGTCCAGAAGGCTCCTCGGGGGAAGAAATTAATAGTTACTGTTTTAAATTGGTTTATTCTGCATTACTTCAGTGCTGCATCACAGGGCTGATGCTGTGCGGGAACAGAGGGAGGGACGGGCAGGCAGTGTCCAGGGCTCGCACGCAACTGGGAGGAGGGAACTGACGGCATTTGGAGACATGCACGGTGTCACCAAAGGGTGGGACAGAACCACTTATGAAGAGGCCAGATCTTCAAGGTGCCAGCCAGCCTGCCAGCGCTCCTGCCCGGAGCTAGTGCCCTCAACACGCAGTCCTCACGGGCCCCAACACGCTAGACGGACACGTCAGGCTGCCTGAAGGAGGTGTGACGTGCACTCCAAAACCTACCCTCCAAGCCTCGCTAGGCACCTTGACTGCAGATACTTTGCAGACCTGGGATTTTTAACACTATAATTAACATTTGTTATTTAGAAGTGAGATGCCGCTTAGCAGCGGGACTGGATGGACACCGCTGTACGGGACGCTGAAGGATGAAGAGCAGGGTCACACCATTGCTGCTGAGCACAAACGCTCTCACTGTATTCGTACAACCAAGAGACGTCCGAGTTAGCAGAAGCAACTACCGCTCTGCTGGGACCATTCCTCAAATGTTTTTTATTTCAACAACCTGAGTTTCAGAGCAAGGAGAGAGAGCCCCACAGGAGCGACAACTTTGCAGAAACCATTCGCCCCAGTTTACAAACTCCACAGCCAAGCAATATTCACAGGTCATCAGCTCCTCTGGGTTGATTTCCAGACATCACCATGCTCCCCAGTTCTCACTCACTCACTCCAAACCACTTTCCTGATCCTAGTGAGGGTCCAACCTCTGCTGATGAAAGGGACGGCTTTCCCAATATACAGGCTTTTGCTGGGATCGGAGTTTGCTGCCAGTCTTTCGCCTCTACCCTCGTTAAGTTTAACTCCCGAGACATTTCCAATCCCCATTTAGATTGCTTGACATGCAATACGACTGAACAACAGCCCCAAAGTATTTTTGGGAGAGTGGAGAGGGTGCAAGGCATCCCATCCCATAGCTATGACACATACAAAACTCCTGCTTTCTTCACCACCCTGCAGACCTGCATTGCTCTTTACCAACCATTTTTAAAACCAAGAACAATCCTTTTACAGTTTCACATCTTTAAGAAGGAGAATAATTTAAACTGCACTCAAGCATCTGAGCTGTTTTATCCATACCTCTTTTGCTGGGATTCAAGGAAACCTGCAGTCTGGACAGAAAGAATTTAAATTCCCCAAACGTGAAGCTCAGAAACTTGATTCCAAGCAGGAAACAGTTATTTGGAAACAATGATGTTTCCACCAGCAAATTTTACTGCCAGGCATCTAGCTGCCAACTGCTAACCACTGATGGTACTGATTATCTCTCCATTGATATAAAATATTACTGATGGCGATGTGCTGCCACAGCAGCACGAGCTCTGCAGTTAAGTAGCACACAAGTGTTTGGAGTGACCGGTCTAGCACCAGAAATGATTTCCCTGTGTATGTTCTCTTCTGCCCTGCTTGGATCCTATTTATGGGCAGCCATGTCAACATACAGTCTATATTCCTAATCCTTACGCTTTCATCTCTTTTTCTCTCTCCTCGCCTTATCTACTTACTGTTGTACATCTCAGCCTTTCATGATTCCATTTTTACTCTCCCTCCTCACCAACTCCATCTCGCTATTGCTGTTTTTCTTCATGTATTTTGTCAAATGATGTGGCCTCCTACTTCACCCCTTCACAACCTGCCTTCGCCCCAAGTGTCACACTCCGCATTACCTTCCAACTAAAATGTGTGATCTTTCAGCTTCTTTCCTACTCATAATACCTCCTTCCCCCACCACAACCCCTTCCGCTGGCCTTCTTCATCCAAGAAACTGTGTTGTAAGTGAAAGCTTACACTATGTGGAAACACGAGCTCGCTCACTCTGGATACATACATTTCTGAAAGAAGAACAGCAGATTATAAATGCATTATAAGTATGCAAAGTAAAATCAGACCAGATTTCAAGAATTTAAATTTAATTAAAATGCTGGGCACTCTACATTAGAAGACCACGCCATCTCTGTTTGCTTTGTGTGCACTCCACAGGCAGGCTGAGCAGCTGTGCGAGTCTGCAGCAGTACCACTCAGGACATGGCACGGCACAAGGCGATGTCCAGGCTTTAAGGGCTCCGGCACACTTGGAAACTCAGGCCTTCAGCCCTGGGTAACTCCTAGACAGATGCAGCGGCGGTGGAACGAGCTGCACGGCCGCCTCTCCCAACAAAATGGTGTTGGTGTCCCCCAGGTTGTGGTGATGCCAGCCTGATGCCACGGGAGGTGGCAGCCAGCAAAGGAGCACAGGAATCAGAAGCGAGGGCTTCTGGCAGCGTCTGACCAGCCGCTGTTCAGCGCATAAAACCTGTGTCTATTTGAACCACCATGCACAAAGGACACAATCCCAAGCCCAACCAGGTTACGCACCACAAGGCAGTGAAGGTGTAAGCGGTACCGAGAAGTTATTTTCATATTTCTTCAACCCCAGGCACTGCCAACAACAGTTCAACTCCTGCAGGTTTGGTTTAAATAAGCCTCAGGCTTGTTCTTCTCCATAGCTCATAGCATGCCTCGGGAATTTATTATACAGAGAATAAGGCTGCCCTGCCAAAACACCCTTCTTCAGTTCCCAAAATGCCCTGGACTCCGCTGTGCTGCAGTTGCGGTCCAGAGAAGACAAACCTCCACCGCAGCCTGACTCAGCCCCGTGGCTGAGTTCCTATGTGGAATATCAATCTCCACACCTGAACCATGAGATACAAAACAAACATAACAAACCAGACCTGGCTTTGAATGTACTGAGCGCTGTACCACACACCTTTGGATGACTATTTTCCTTTGTACAAAACCCCTCAAACAGTCCCAACTCCAGTTTAAGATCCAACCTGAAATAGGTAACTGGCTACTTCTGGCCTTTACAGGTACCTCAGATGGAAACCACAAACGTTGGACCACACTATAACCAGCAACGAGATTCTTCAGTAACCTTGCAAAAGGTACAGAGCACGACAGATTACCGCCAGCCCTCAAGTGTCAAAGGTCTCCGAGGGCACTATTTATCATTACAGCAGTATTTACAATGGATATAAGGATATTTTAATTTTTTTTTTTACTACACTTTCCCAAGGAGAAAGTTCTGCAGCAGAAAACTACACTGGCAAATAGTTACCTCTTTGTATTGACTCCCCTCTCGATTCATCTGCTAAACCCATAGAAGGAAGTGGCTTTAGTGTTTCAGATGGTTTTGGCTTCCACGCTGCTGAGTACAGTTGGATTAGTTTCTGAAATAGAATTGGCTCCCAAATTATTTGAAGCATTTGTACTCAGTGAATGCTGGGAAATGTCATTAGCGTGCCATAATACTTTTGCCTAATGCTCTCCAAAGTCTATGCCAAAAAAAGTGAAAAACACTGTCTATTTTGATTCTAGCAGCACAGCTTAAGTAACTGTGGTAGCAGATCTAGCGCACTGCCCAAAAATTGAAATAAATTAATGACAGTAACCTTCTAAGTAGAGAGTTTATTTCCTTTGTCTGGAGAAGAGAGAAAGAAAGGTAATAGCAGATGAAATAAAATACGCACTCATGTTGGGGTCTCGGCTGTAAGTTGGAGTCTCTTTGCCTACCAACTCACTCACTACCTGAGGTAGATGACGGAGTAACACAAACAAACCACAATTCATCCCCGCCCGCCATGGCACCAGTTTTGCTAGGTCTCCCAAAACACTGCCATCTTATTGTGTGCAGTTTCTTGCGGCTTTAATTCAACGCATTCCTCACCTCCTCCGGGGCACTCTCTGCTTCAGAGTCTTTTGTCTTCTGCTCCCAATTCCCCCGTCTATGTATTAATCAAGTGTTGAGTTTGGAGCTCTGATTTTTCCATCTGCTAATTAATTCCCATCTATGAGCCACCTCCTCCTCCTCTCCAGAAGATGCTGTATATAACTCACAAGCCTATTTCTCTGGTGACTAACTTAGGAAATTTATTACCAATCTTTCTCTCGTTGTGCCCTACGGTCTGACAGGAGCTTGTGCGGGTGCTCGGAGGGGCTGCCCTCCCCGGGGGACCACCACAACTAGCTGCAACAGCTTCTGACACTGGTCTGGTCCAGGAATTGATGGTGCTCTGCAAGTACAGTGCTACAAAGCTATTTTAAACCCTTAAAATTAGTCAGAACATTGAAGTAGGGAGCAGCTGATTTTTTTTTTTTAAATTGGGAAGATTTTGAACAGCCACATCTTCCTGCAAAGACAGTAAACTGCTGCACAGTCCAGCCACCCTGCAGAGGCAGTAGACATCCCAGAGAACTAAAAATAAATAAATAAGTAAACAAATGCCGTGAAGTTTCCTTAAAAACAAAACAAACCCCCAATAAGATCTCTGCCAAGAGGCTGTGGGTGTACATGCTATAGATGGAGATCAGGTTGGCAACGTTTAAAAGAAGATACGTTAAAAAACCCCAAACAAACAAACACAAAAAACCCCCCACACAAACTAGAAGAAATCGCTTCCCTGTGGCAAGTCAGACCAACAACATAATGAAACATGTAAGACACGGTCATCTGTGCTAATTAAAATGGGGTTCTCAGTAGTGGTGACTTTGGGCCAGTCTTGCTCTTTTCACTGTAGGGCTTAAGCAGCACCAAGCAAAGGCAGGGGCTGCTCGGCCTCCAACGGTTCCTCCTCTTCCCTCGGCTCTAACGGCAGAGGATTCGGCCTCTGCTTCAGTTCAGTTTTCAAAGCAGTTCTTCAAATGCACAATAAAAACACACCTACTTCATTTGGATCAGGTGCAGCAACACAAACGCTCGAGGAAGCCTCTCCCTACATTAGCAATAGGTTAATACTGTCCTTTTTCCGTCATTAAAGCATTGCTCTGCTGGGAGATAAACCCAGCGGTGGTTCGCTCTCCCCGGCACCACTGCCCCAAACACCAGCCACAGCGTTTCACATGCTGCCGAGCAGGGGCTGATCGATCCCCGCTGTGGTTTCCACTGCATTTAACATTGCCTAATTGGTCTTATCGTTGCAATCCATGTATGTAAAACCAGCCCTGGTTTGCTAAGGAAAGGTTAGTAGTCACAGTCACCCAAAGGCAGTGGTTTTAGCTTCTCCCCTGAGCCTTCCCATGCTTCTTCTACCTGCAGCCTTCAAAAACATCGCTTTGGCTGCACAGTGAAGTGGATGACAGAACCAACTGGAATTAAAAATTAACCCTGCACTGAGCCAGGTACCGGTCCCTTCAGTCCTGCATCCCATCTCCAACAGAGGATGCCAAGGAAGTATTTAAAAACAGACCACACGGGTGCTTCCCCCAAACACCCTCCCCACCTCCAGAGATTTATGGCTCAGAAAAACCTCTGAGTCATAGATGGGATCTTTGTATTTAATAGTCTTTCGTGTATTTTTCTCCCACATAGATTTGTACAGTTGCTTTTTGCACCTACGTAAACACAACTTAATACAATGAGGAGGTTTCACAGATCTTGCAGAGAAAACCACATTTCCTTGTTGCTCAGAGCCTGCCATCCGTTCACTGCACCCGCTGCCTCCACACCCGCCGCCAGCTCAGTCCCCTCATCTGCTTTCACCTAAATACACACCCTGGCACAAGGGACGCAGTAGCATGGGGGTGGGATGAAGCACGCAGGGCCAAGAGAACTATCCTGCCCATTGCTGTGTACTGCCTTCCAGTTCGTAAAAGCAATCCCCAAAGAGGAAAACTCACACTGTGCACCACGTCAAATAATCACAGGGTGATAGGCAGTTCTGCTCCAAAGAGGTTAACACCTAACAAGATCAAACAGCTGAGGACTGAAAGGACTGCTGAAGGAGTCAAAATGGCTTGTAGAGGTCACACTGCTGGGAATTAAGGCCACGCCTGAGGTTTTGCGCACAGACCACCACTCTCTAGGTCACACCATCATTAATTCCAGTGTGAGTAGGCAGGTTCAGAAATTCAGGACATTCATGTAACAGGGACTGAGGCACAGCCATGGACATCTGAACTGTGTTGGGTGCATGAAGCTCAATTTGCAGAAGACCTTGGCGACTCTAGAAGATGAGAGCTGCAACGGAAGCAGCGGTACCACCAGCGCAGCCTGGCTGCTCTTCGCTTGTTTACCTGCGATGGTACACTTCAGTGGAAACTTCAAGGAAGAAGGAAAAGAAAAGCTAAAGAATAAAGGTGAGCCTTTCTTTTCATTTATTCACTGGAATTTTTCAAATTTTTCCAATTGAAAAACATGTTCCGATTTCAGGAACTGTTAAAAAAAAGATTAAAAAAGCACTTGGAAATGAACAGTTAGGCTCATGGGAAATCTTACATCAAGCAGTCCAGAAGATAACATACTTTTCTTGGATGTGGGGAAACCCTGAATTAATTTTTCCATGATCATTTTACAAAAGAGACTACCCATCACCCTAAACACCAGGCAACAGAGTCACTCTCACGTGCTGTGTAACTCTACTCACGTTTAATTTATACAAAAAGCAAAAAGTTTCAGCAGAAACCCTTAAAACCACCTTGGAATATCCTTACAGGTCAGTAAGGAAAGCAACATCCCGTGAGGAGGGAGATGCCGGTCTTCATTGTAAATAAGTCGAAGATGGACCTGAACTCCTCTTCCCCCATATTCTCTAACCACACGATAGATGGGGACTCCCGCTGCCTTCCTCTCCCACTTTATAACCGGCACTTCGGTCCCCCTGATAATCTAGCTCAAGAGGAAGAAAACAAGGGGTGGGGTGAAGCCACCAAAGCACTCCATTCTGGAAATGTTCCCAGCCCTTCTCCCCCATGCCCCATTTTTATTTTGGTAAAAACTACTTTGGGGAGTTAACCCAATTCCTGCATAGTTGCTTGACCATTTCAAAATGGCTGAAACAGTAAAAAATTTTAAGAGATTCCATGCAAGATTGTTATCTTTAACAAACACTAAGAAATTTTTAGAAGACTAAAAAGCCCAACTGTAAAGACATTATCACTCTTCCCTCAAAGTTTTCATCTGGGATTTCACAACCAAGAAATATGAGGTGAGGCACACAGCATTAAGCATTGATCCTCCTGTCAAAGGTTTGAAAATTATTATTCAAGAGTAACAGGCATGTTGGAAAAATTTAGCTGGCTTAGAAGTCAGTTGGACAATACTGAAGTTTTATGAAAAACGAACACACTTACTGCTATTTTAAAACAGTCTTCTCTGAAACTTTATTCATATGGCTAAAAGAAAAATTTAAAACCATTTGGTTTCCAAGACTGACTCTCCGATCACTATATATATTGCTGGTTGTAGAGTCCTCAAGGGGAGAGGTACAGGTGCTCAAGCTGGTCAGGCATCTTGGGTAAGCACTGTAGATTTGAAACGTACTGCTAGTCTGGATTTAACAGAAAGCTGGAGGAACTACAAAATACAACACCAGGATGGGCAGAGCTATCTCTCAGGGCTCAGCTCCTGAGGGATGCACATTTGGAGAGACCGGGAGAAGAGAGGGCAGCCTTTCTGCTTGTCACGGACCTACAGACACTAGCAAACCCTTCGTGTTTAAGAACCCATGATGCCTCTCGACCCAAGTGACTGAACAGAACCAAGCAACGATACGCAAACAGGACAACGTATTTTCCTAAGCAAGAAAGAGGAAGATAGCACACCCATCTCACTTGCCAGCAATACACTGACACTGTGAGCTCCTCATCAAAATGAGTCTTTTAACCCGTCCAGTCCCTGGTGTTCAGGGACCAGAGGCATTTCAGTGCCAGTCATTAAAACCTCAAATTATAGGAGACAGGTTGGCCTGGATCTCCAGAGGTCTCTGGTCCAGCCTTCTGCTCCAAGCAGGGCTAACCACACAGTCAGGTCATGTTGCTCAAGGCCTTCACCAGTCAACTTCAGAAAATCTTCAAGGATGGAGATCCTACCACCTCCCTGGGCCCTGCCCCAGCACACAAACACTCTCCTTATGAAGAATTTCTCCCATGTCCAGCTGGACTCTCCCTTGGTGCAAAGAGACACAGAAGAGGACTATGCTAAGGAGGGGTGTGAAAGGTATGACAGCGACCGAGTAATGAGAGATTACTTCTTTGAACAAATACAAGATCCTCAGCTGGGACTGAGTTATGACTGAGGAGATAAAAAGCTCCTCTCCTCATTTCCACTCAAGACACAATTTCTGATTTCAACTCTCTATGCAGGACTCAGATTAGGCTTCAGCTCAGCAAATCTCTTCGGCAGCAAGCGAGCTTCTCCTGCGTCTCCTGCTTGTAGGAGGAGTGACAGAAAATGCATGGGGAAATGATAGTATGAGCCATTCTCCTCCCTCGGCACAGGTTAGAAAAAAGACGATACTTTAAAAAGCACAGGGCTCTCTTTTACCGAGTGCACCTTTGATGGACATTAGCATCACCGCCTGGTCCCTTCCCTTTCAATTCACACAGCCTACCAGCTCCCTACAGTCTCAGAGCTCACAATCTACCATCCGTCCTTAATCTTCTCTTTGTACTAACAACACACTGTAACTGCACCATCTTTTTATGCAACAATCAATAAGGCAGATAAGAGCAAACAAGGAAACTGCGAGCAGGACACAGCCAAAAGTAATGGTGCATCCTGCAGTGCTTCCTGTCATCGAATTGCTGAAACTACAAGAAACCCCAAACACTTCCTTTGTCTGGAGCTTCACAGTCGTGTGAAAATAAACATATGGAAAAAACGAAAATGCAATTCAAAAATACAGAAAAGAATGTAAAACTTACCAGGCTCTAACTTGATTATTTTTACAGCAGCCAGTTCTCCTGTATGAAGATTTCTAGCCTGAAATAAGAGAGTTAAGACATATTTAATTATACTGCAAAGGCATCTCACACAGTCTTCCAAACTGAAAAGATACGCTATGATGTCATGCGTTACAAATATGGCACAATGCAATTAGCTGAGAGCAACCTGGGTGAGGATTATCCGGTTTTGGTATTAGCACAGCATCAACCTAGTTGGAGTTGTGAAGTGTCACTGGCCGTTCCTTTCGAGACTTGAAAAAAACGCAGCTAGCAAATGAGAGCTCATGCCTCTAAACCACCATTTTTACGGGTTGCTGAAACCGAGAAGTTTCAGCCACCCTTGCTTGCTGGGGTGGTACAAAAGCACTGTGCTGCAATGCGGACTGTCAGAGCGCGGAGCATGCAGCGCTCAACCACCCGTCTCATGGTGCTAAACCTCAGTGTGCTCCGAAAGTGGAACTGCTAGGTGGAGGGGCAGGGAGAAGTGCTGCAGATGCAGCACAGATGAGTCACAGCTCTCTGGGAACAACTTAACTCCGAAAACAAACTCCTTCCAGTGGACCCTGGCAGAGGCGAGTGGTCCCCACGACCCTCAAGAAGAAGAAGAAGGGGTAGGGAGCTCCAATTAAACCTTTACAGAGCTGCCCTCTCCAGGTACGGCGTAAACTTCTATGATTCTATGATTCTATGAAACTTCGCACCAAGAATTCAGTGCTGGAGGTAAATGTTACAGAACCACTAGATATAGAAAGTTTTAAGAGGAGATTTCATTAATACTGTTAACTCTAGTAAAATGAGCTCTAAATCGCTTGGGCACCATCACCAGAGCTAAGCTATATTATTTTTGACACACAACCTGATCCAATTAGGGACTGTGGCATTCCCCTTTTGCTGATCATCCAAAAGTTACAGGAGTCTAAACCCAACTGTTTCATTCTTACCCTAACACACACGCAGAGTCTTCTGAACATATGAAACCTCGTTAAGAGGTAGATTATAGAAAATCCAGGGAAAACTGGGTTAGGTGAAATCAATTTGGGCAGTTAACTTAAGATGAGGATGCAAAGTAAATTTGTCCGTGTGGACTGAACTGAAGGAAGCCACTATAGAACAAAACACTCTTCTCTTGTGTACGGACAAGAAGTTGTCTTAATGTAACAACAGGTAAAGCAAGAACTTGAAAGATGAACCCCTCAGTTTTGTCAAGCTTCCAAATTGGAAAGGTTTTCCAGCCGGGGGGTGAACACCAATAACTGGCCTTTCAAGGTCCTGTAGTGCTCAGCCAAGAGATGGGTGTCAAAATGCACCCTAAGAACACAAATATGACTCAACTGCAGTCAAAGAGAACCTGAACAACTGCACAACAGAACCAAACATCTGAAGCAAACAGACCAAATCACTGAACACAGAAACAGATAGTTATCTGCTAACCACAAAGGAAACCTTTACCACTTAAAATACCTTCCTACCAGACATGCTTTTTAGACCACAGTAAAATCGTTGGTATCCTTCAACATCCAGAAGGAGCATGCACCCAAGCACAGACAAAGAATTAGGACCTCTCTGGTACTGTTACACCTAACAAGACCATTATGAAACACAGATGTTCCCCTAAGAGACCAAGCACACTATCTCGGTGAAGCCAGGGAACCTCCACCATCCACGCTTCTATCCACAAGCAGCTAAGCTGTTCAGATAAAGGAGACTGCATGGTTTCCAGAAGTTCAGCTTCATTTCTGAAGTAGATTGTAGTCCTTACCGATTGATATTCCTTTTCCATATAAGCAATAACTGCCACTGCTACTGTTATGCTGAAGTCTGAAAGAATGGATGTAGCCTGCCAAAGGTCTTTGGTACGCAGACGGCTTGGCAGGGACTCGAAGGTTCAGGCCGGAGGAGATCACTGCAATTACTGGCTCTCAGCTCTCACACACTACAGGCCGTAGAGCTTCACCAAATTACGTCCTGCTGCTATCCAATATCACCATTAAGTTCTGGCATATAATCTATAGCCTGGACATGGACTATTTTGGGTTTCAACCATCAAACCTTCTTGGAACGGAAAGCTCTCCACTGGGTTGGTATTTATAAACTAAACACATCAAGTTATCTGAGCCACTCACCCTAAGACCGGTTTTCTAGTCCTACAGTTTAATCTTCCAACTGAACACGCTTCTCGAGCTGATGACACCAGGACCACGCACACTTCTTAAGCCCTATTGTGCCAGCACCAAAGGCAAAACTGCTCAGTATTCCCCGATCCTCAGTATCCTTGTTTGGATGCTCACAGATGCAGGAACTGTATCAGATCTTCCGTCTAGACAGTCGTATTGCAAGCATGCAGCAAATTACCCAAACTGACTGCTTCCCAAGAGACATCACCTGCCTTACACGGGTACACACATCTCTCTCTGCTGTCACTCTTGCTTTTTTTTCTCTTCCACACCTTTCTGGCAGCTGAAAACTCGATCAATAATGAATTACTGTTATCTTGCACATCATCAAAAATGTAAGAAGGCAAGGGCTAAAAACTGGTTCTCCATGGTACACAGCTAGATATGAAAACTGTCAAGTAAGGATTCCTCAAATCATTTTGAGACATGTTAGTTAAAGAAATTCTCAACTCCTTCCCTATGGATGACTACACTTTGCGTCGTTCTACTTTTTAAAAATGATTGTGTAGTATCAAGGAAGTCACAGACGGGAATGCACTACAACATTGCTGCTTTGTGAATCAACCTTGAAATTTTACTACGAATTATATTTGACAAAAATATAAATTCTCCATAATTGCCCTGATATGAAGAATTAGTTAATGATCTATCAATTTGTTTTATTGATATACTTCATCACTAGGGGGCGGGGGGGGAACTGAAGTCAAGATAAGAAACCGTAGTTCTTCTAGCCATCTTATTCATGTTTTTAAAACCTAACAGCAAAATATATGCCTCCTTCTGGTCCCCTGACATTTCCTCAGTACTTCAAGTCTTAATTCAAAATCAGCTGAAACCAACCAGAGGCCAGGGGAGCTGTTCTAAAGCATCTGCAAGCCAAGTAATCCAGACCTGCCAACTAACAAGTATATTACTTCAGCATCTGCTGTTTAGTATCTCCTGAGCTATTATTGATATAGCAAGTTATCATTTATATGCATTTATCACATAAAGATGACATATATATCATGAACTTAGATCTTTTCTGAATTCTAGTATTTCTGATATTTCAGTCTAATGAAAGATAAAAACTGTTTGTTTTCATATTGTCTTTAATTCTGCTGGCCTTGATTCCTTCAATATGTAAGGAAGTCTCCTAAGAACTCATCTTGACACTAAAGGTTAAAAGACCAAAGCTCATCATTTGCACAGCTCCCTCCTGCACTGGAGCCCACATCCCCATCAGCAACGTGGGCCGGTTCCCACGCGACAGAAGTGGAGCCCAACTTCCCCAACAGATCAGGGGACTTGGTGTAAGACTTTCCGTGAGAGGAAGACAGAGTCTTTGCTATCTGTTAGCATTCATCTTCATTTTAATTTTCAATTTTGATTCTCATTAAATATGTTCTACATGACTCGGAATGAAAATTAAAACTATAGGATTTGGGCAGAAGGATTGCAAAGCTCCAACAGAAAACCTAACCGACCCAAGAATGGGACCACAACAAAGGTATATTTGAATGAGGTGAGCCACAGAGTCAAATTTATTTTGCTCAATGTCATATACAGAGTATATTTACTGAGAAAGAAGAGCTAGGTAGTCTTTTGGTCACCTCTTCTTCAGCTGTCCTGCTATAGGATGAGTGACAGCATCCCACTGAGCACAGCTCTTCCAGAATATTTTAGCAGCTCGATACTAATATTACAGAACATCACAGAGTCTGTGTTTAAAATAAAGCAAAAGTACTCCTCTTTTCTTGAATACCCGTTGCATAGTTGTAGCGACCTAGGAGATGACATGTCACTAGTTTAATGTGACAGCACAATAATCATTACACTTTTTTCCCCAACATGTCAGCCAACGCAACCCAGATTCCCTCAAGCATACACACAGCTGTACCAGAGCAGATTAAAGGCTCCTCTAAACCCATGGTCCTGTCTCAGCAGATGCTTCAGAAAGTGGTTAAGAGCTGAGCAAGCAAACGGTGACACTTTCCTGATGCACCCTCCCAGCAACTGAATCGGGATCTGCGTGGTGCCTTCTGCAACAAGGACTAGCTGCAGACAGAGCCTGTGTTAGGCAGTCAATCCAGGAGCAACACACGTTCTTCCAACCTAGGCACAACGTCAGTGGTGTGTCCCAATGCCACACTCAAAAATGAGAGGTACGCTATTGGTAGGACTAGGGTTTTGGGGAGTTGGGAGAGTTTTATGCTATCACATGCAAAAAATCATCGGGTTTTCCCACCGAGACTTAACTTTCTTCTCAAAACTGCACCAAAAAGCTGTCATGGGACAGGGGAACCCAACGTGACACCGTGGCAATCCCTGTGTACAATGCTTCCCACCACACACCCAAACAACACACGTGAGAAAACACATTTTGGGTAGGACACTTTCTGTAGCTAATGACCAGAAGTAACACAGAAAACTGGTTTCACCACCAGTTACACACTCTGCAGTTTTGATTTCAAGAGTGCAAACCAGACAATTCCATCCCAGGGGGTCCACAGAACTAAGCCATACGAGATGGACAAAAGTTGGAGAATCATTTCACTTGGACATCTGAAGTGCAAGTTTATGTGCTCAGCTTTCCAGCCTGGCCACCTTCTCCTTCAACACTGAGGAACAGAAGGGGAAGATTCAGACAGCAGATTCTCATAGCCTCCAAATTAGTATTTTCAGTTTCCACGGTGAAATCTCCTCCTCACCCCAATGTAGTTGTCTGATCTCCCGCTTTGGATCAACAGCCCAATTCACCAGAAGAGCCATTTGCTCAACCATGTCTTCATTTAATCTAATAATAATTGCAGCTCCTGTGGCAACCCTCCCATGCATCCCCATCTTATTTATTCCTTGCCAAGCTTCACTCATCAGTGACCACAACGTTTTGCTGTCTCAAGTGCTGCCTGCTTCTCCTCAGTTACTGTATATACCTTCAAAAGGTACCCTGACCTCCTGCCCAGCGATTGAAATAGTTTCTCATCTGCTTTCTAGTTTCTGACCTCTTACACTTTAGAACTCTTAACCTGCTCAATGTGTTTCTGAAATTCCCATTATGCTGCATTGTTCTTTCCATATCTCGCAGTATCACCAAACAGACCCTTGAATTCACCTACCTACCTCTCTGAATTCACATCTACCGCTGCCTAGAACTCTCAGCCAACTAAGGTGGCCCAAAGAAACGTCTCTCACCTGGACTGCTCTAAATCCATGAAAACAGATTCCTTTCTTACACGCAGGAAGCACAGTATTTAATTTAGTTGTGATTAAAAAAAGAGAATCCAAAACATCATGGACATAAGGGGAATTAAAAAAGATAGCTGATACAGGAGACCCAAACAAACCAAGACTACTGCATATACGTACCAGAAGGCAGAAGCACAGAGACCTTGAAACAGAGGATGGGATCTTGAACATACCATCACAACCAGCCCAATGAAACTTCAGCAAGCAACCACCACAGCTTGGCACAACCACCAGACCCTTCAGCTGCATGTCAGCCGTGAGCTTTTCTACATGAGGATTTGGGTCTCACTACTTGTAGTATCCCCCTCCCATACAATACAAACGCTCCCATGAACATGCCTCATTCCTGTATGTAACCCCGTTTCAACTTTTTTATCCGACACTCAAGCAGGTCACACATAGAGATGAGACACTAGGGACATGGTTTGGTGGTGAACTTGTCACCTAGTGACAGGTTAACGGTTGGACTCGATGATCTTGGAGGTCTCTTCCAACCAAAACGATTCTATGATTCTATGATTTCTCAAGATGAGACCTGCGATTCCTCACTGCTGTTCCCAGCACACAAGGAGAAACCCTCAAGAGCAACTCCGAGGTCCTGAGGTCTCCCATGACACTGCAGCCTCAACAGAGAGACCTGCCGTGAAGGACA
Source organism: Phoenicopterus ruber ruber (assembly GCA_009819775.1). Taxonomy (NCBI): domain Eukaryota; kingdom Metazoa; phylum Chordata; class Aves; order Phoenicopteriformes; family Phoenicopteridae; genus Phoenicopterus; species Phoenicopterus ruber. Next base: position 3,362,430 of record CM020219.1, read on the forward strand.
GCAAGCCCTCAGGGGGCCTTGGTAACTGTAACACAACATTAACTTTGGGGAGTTTCATCACTTGCTTCAGGTTTTTTTGTGAACACACAAACAAACATCCATAAAAATCCGTACCCAAGAGGCAATATTAAGAAATCCAACAGGAACTGCCAGACTGGATTAGGTTTCTGATCTGACCAGTTTACCATTTATCCCTCAAGTCAGCGGCAACTGATGTGTTAGAGAAGAATTCGATCTCGGTGGATGGCGACCTGCTGGTCTGTAAGAATTTGAATTACGTCCTAATGCAGAAGTTCAAATAACCGTTCCTAGTGTTTATCATAATTAACGAGACAATTTTGCTTACTCTTACGATTTACATAAATCAGTCTGTCAGTTTTAAAAAATGCTCTGCAAATAGAACTGGAAAACTATCAGGCAGCTAAAGCAAAGAACAGCAACATTGGACATAGTCCTAATGAATGGAAAAGGAGAGGCTTCTACTTCTGAAACACCATCGCTTTACCAGCCGAGTTTAACACCCAGACTGTAGAGCTGGGTATTCATTAAAAGTCAGTACATAACCAGTAAGGTTGTCAGAAAGCCCAGCTTAAAAGCAACAAGAGTTAATCCCCACTGTGTGAGCCTAGAATTGCTATCCTTCACAAGGATACTGCAACCTTTTCCAGTCCTGTGCCGCATTAGGAAAGCACTTTTGTAAAAGAAGTCAAACTCTGTGATAGCTCTGAGAAAAAAAATCCTTGAAAATTTGCAGGTAAAGGTTAACCCAAGCAGAGGGGCCCGTTCTGACGGCTCACCGCTGAACACGATCTCCTGAATCAGCATCCTGCAAGGAGAGTAAAAGGCTGCCATTTGCTCAGAGCAGATGCAGACCTTGGCGTCGGGACGGCGCAGGAGCGGGAGAATCGCCTGTACAGGCCAGAGAGCGGCTGCAGAGCTCCTCTGCCTGGGCCCCAGCCAGAAATCGTAGCTCCCACTATTGCTTTCCAGTTTTAGACTGAGTAGAGAGCACGCTGGTTCCTGCCCCTGTACCAGGCAGCACACCCTACAAGCACCCTCAGAAGACTCGCAGAAAAGGTATACGACCCATATAGTTTTTTCCTGCATTCCCCTGTATCTTCCCTCCTAGATGGGTGCATGTACCAAACCCACACAGGTGCAATTACTGCAGTCCTGTGGGGGTTTTTTTTTCTCCCCTCTTTTCTTTTATATAAAACAAAATAAGCAAAACTAACCCCAAATTCCCCACAGCCTCATCCTGAGAAAATCTAAACAGAGAACGGGACTGAATGAAGGCCCCCCTGCTCAGTGCTGAGAGCATCTCCACAACAGATGCTGAACACATTTTTCTCCTTCGTGCGGGAAGGTTGATGGATGGGTTAAAAATGTAGAAGAAGGAACAAAAGAGGAAAGCTTAAAAAAAAAGAAGTGGGATGATTCTGTGAAATATTAATGCAAATCTGAGTGAATGGGCTGAGATTTGTGCCAGACAGACACAACTGCCTCTCCCACCTTGAGTCCTCGCAACGCCCTGTTCATCAGCAGAGGTGTGGCAGGGCAGCTCATGCGTGAAGCAGATGCCAGCTAGTCTTTGCTGCTGGAAAAAGACACCTAACACAATTTCTAATTTTCAGGGCTCTTGCTCTTTTAGGAAGCAGAAGCACCCAGAGGCAATTGTTCACCCCGCAGTCTTCCAGCTGGATTTCTGAGATGGAGAGCAGTACCAGGCTCCTTTATAGCGAAGGGCACAGAGGCTTTCAGAAACCGTCTCCCTAACTGAGACTTTAAGGTTCAACACACTAAAAGAGAACTGTCTCTCACAGCCGTCACTGCTACTATTTTTCAGGATAAACCAAAGATTCACACGCTAATTTTACTTTTTATATGTATTTCTGAATTTCTCGTGTCAGCTAGTTTATACTGCAGTGGCACTAAGAGAGCCATCACTTTGGATGTCAGAGTTGAATACTGTACAAAGACAAATATTGATTTTGTGGGTGCTCTCCAGATGGACACTGCCACTCCTCGTCCTTCAGACGAGGAACACGCACCAGTACAAAGCAAACTTCACAGCTGTCACTCCCTGTTTCCACATTTACAGCACTTGCAGTTTCCCTTATTAAAGGCGCAGAACCCAGAATACACGAAAGTACTGGGGTTTAAATAAATTCCACATTAAAACCTGAAACCTGGTGCAGTAAGATCTGCAACTGGCACTCCTAAGCACAGCTATAAGGCAAATAAGGTTTAAATGTATTTACTTTTACTGGCAGTTGGTGAAATTTAGATAGTATATCTCTTGCAGAGAAAATTGGGAGGAGGGGAACCTACCTTTCACTCAGAGACTTCAGACATTTTCTTACTCAAGGCCAATTAACTGAAGCAATAAGGGATTAAAAGCTCATTAATGATGGTAGGCCAACTCCTTTTATTCCAGCACAGAAAACCAGACTAAGGATTCGTATAAACAAAGTGGCTTTATAGACCTCAGCAGCCACCGAAACATTTAATTCTCATTCCTAGCAATAACCACTGAAGGACAAAGACCTACGGCAATAAGGATAACAACAATAACAAAGCAAAGATCAGTGCACATCTTAACATTTATTTAAGAAAAAAATAGCAAAAGAAGTCATCTATATGCTCCCAAGTAGAGGTTGGTTATTCTCCTATGAAATTTTCTTGACAAGACATCATTTGCAAAATATTTGGCATGATCCTTCCAAAATTGAAGAGTTAAAGCTAGAAACAGACCCTGACCACAAAAGTACTATTTAGCAACTAATGCAGCACAAAAGATACAAACAAATACCACATGAGAAAAACCAAAAAGGGCCCAATTTTGACTCTGTTGGAGAAGAAAACCCAAACAAGAAAAGAACCTTTTCAACTACATGTGTTAGATTGTTTTGAAAAGTTGCTAGAAATAGCTCACTTTCCCAAGAAATAATATATGTTTTTGAATATAAGATCACACAAATCAAAGAACGCCCATGAAGCTGCTAGCATACTTAAAAGTGAGCAGATGCCTAAAAGCTTTACTGGCCAGGGTATAAAATAGGGGAAAGGAAAAAAAAGATATTTTCAAACACATTATTAAACTACAAACTGAGATGGATTTTAAAAGGGTTTACTCACCAGAAGATACAAAGAATAAACGTAAAATAATTTTATTTTATTCCTATGCTGAATGCATAGATCATGACACAGGAAAAAAAAAAAACCATGGTATTATGGACTACAAATTCAAGTAATATTAAAAGATTACGTATTTTATCATCTGCGGGGGAATTTATTTATTCCTTAGAGATGAAAGAACTAAGAGATGTATCAACCAAAATCATAGAATCATAGAATGGTTTAGATTGGAAGAGACCTCCAAGATCATCGAGTCCAACCGTTAACCCAGCACTGCCAAGGCCACCACTAACCCATGTCCCCAAGCGCCACATCTACACGGCTTTTCAATCCCTCCAGGGATGGGGACTCCACCACTGCCCTGGGCAGCCTGTGCCAGGGCCTGACAGCCCTTTCGGGGAAGAAATGGTTCCCAATAGCCAACCTAAACCTCCCCTGGCGCAACTTGAGGCCGTTTCCTCTTGTCCTGTTGCCTGTTCCTTGGGAGAAGAGACCGACCCCCCCCAGCTCCAACCTCCTTTCAGGCAGTTGCAGAGAGCGAGAAGGTCTCCCCTCAGCCTCCTTTTCTCCAGGCCAAACCCCCCCAGGTCCCTCAGCCGCTCCTCACAGCACTTGTGCTCCAGACCCTTCCCCAGCTCCGTTGCCCGTCTCTGGACACGCTCCAGCCCCTCAGTGTCTGTCTTGGGGTGAGGGGCCCAGAGCTGAACCCAGCACTCGCGGTGCGGCCTCACCAGGGCTGAGCGCAGTTGGATGATCACTTCCCTACTTCTGCTGGCCACACTATTTCTGACACAAGCCAGGACGCCGTTGGCCTTCTTGGCCACCTGGGCACACTGCTGGCTCATATTCAGCTGCTGTCGACCAACCCCCCCAGGCCCTTTCCCGCCGGGCACTTTCCAGCTGCTCCCCCCCAAGCCTGTAGCGCTGCCTGGGGTTGGTGTGACCCACGGGCAGGACCCGGCACTTGGCCTTGTTGAGCCTCATACAATTGGCCTCGGCCCATCGATCCAGCCTGTCCAGGTCCCGCTGTAGCGCCTGCCTGACCTCCAGCAGATCAACACTCCCACCCAACTTGGTGTCATCTGCAAACTTACTGAGGGTGTTCTCGATCCCCTCGTCCAGATCATTGATAAAGATATTAAGATATTAAACAGAACTGAATTTTCTTTGAAAATATTCAAAGAAAAGCATTGGCGTCTCTTCTTTCCACTGGACAGAAAAATCAGTGAGTTGATCAGATACAGCACTCGGTCTCCTAACATCCCCACCAAGTCAAGACAGCACCATTAACCCCGCTTCACGCAAAAGGAAGACACCAACGTTTTTTATTTCAGGGAACCTATGAAGAACTTGTGCTTATTTGTATGTAACAAGGATAGAACCCCTAAGCAACACGTCATAGTCACGCAGGAAATCCATGGCTGGTGTCCAAAGCACCGGACCGTGCTTTCCCATCACAACAAGGAATCTGGCTTTCTAGGCAGGCAGGAAAAAGAAGTTTCTCAAGGAAAAGGCAACAGCTTGTTTTCGGGGGGGTTTGTTTGTCTGTTTTTGTTTGGTTGGTTTTTTCATTTTAATTAAGCCACTTGTGTTGCATTAGAGAATTTTAAGACCATCATTTTACTTTTTTAACACCAAAGAAAAAGAAGGTTTTTACCGGTTTCCTTTGTAACCATGAGTTAACACACACTAAGATGTGTCCCTTCAGAAAGGCAGAACTGAGGAACCGCCACTGGTATTTGAAAGAGGAGAAGAAACTGCAATTCCGAGATTGCAACTCTTATACCATCACTATCTGCGTGCAACTTCCTAAAACACCAGAAATACTTTCGGACATACTTTCAGACTAGTCAGAACAAAATATCCAAGCGTATGCATTTTGCTGAGTTTTTTGTTTGTTTTATTGAAGCTATTTTGCCCAGAATTGCAGTGCTTCATGCTGTAACCGAGCCGTGTATGCAAGCTCCTTTTTAACTACGGAGTGTTTGGGCAAACCCCTCTAGCTTTTCATGTCACACACAGGCTCTTCCACGGTACCAAGCCTTCCAAACTCAGGGTACACATCTATATCAACTCCTTTTCTTTACTGCAATTTATTCGAGAGAATCTAGAGAGGTGCAGGTGAAAAATGCAGATTTAAGTAGAAAAATCTAACTCTAACAAAGCTGTTCAGCAATTGCCTCCTTAAGATTTCAGTTCCTCAGAGATGAACTCACAAAACTAAAAGGAACAAGCCATAAAGTTGTCTTCATGAACAAAATAGGTCTGGGTGTTTTGTTCTTTGTTGTTGTTACTGTTAAATAAAATAGTGACCAGAACAGAAAGAATGAATAAAAAAAGCAGCTGTGTAAATCAAAGAAGTTAAAAGAAAGTTAGTTAAAAATAGGAGCAGGGAGATTCTTTTTCTGTCCTAAGATTAAGCTTTGGTTTGCACCTGTACTACATCAATTGTCACCTTCTTGGGGTGGAAGATGGGTAAGACATGACAATTTCCTCTCTATTTCATTTGTGTACATGCGTATACATGCTACAGGGTGCCTGCTTCTTTCTGACTGCTGGGACGGTACCGCTGTTCAGCTGTTTCTGCTAGAATAAAACCCAACATTTATTTACAATCTTAATTTTGTATCTTATGATAATGAAATAGTGATCAGTAATATTCCTAATTCAGTAGGCAAGTCAAAATCACAGCCTGGAATTCTGTTGAAATAAACAGAAATGACATTCTAGTACATTTTTTAATGAGGAAAATTAGAACTTTTAAATGTGTTAGACACACGAGAATGGTTAAGTATAAGTATGTTTTGCACTTATGCTGATTAAGTAAGAGAGGAAATATGCTGCCATTTCACTACAGATATCTTTCATGATTTTAGAGCTAGCTCACCCTCTCACACCATATTTTTAGCCAAAACGGAGGAGGTAAAAGAAACTGTTTTGATTTTTCTTTTTTTTTTTTTTTTAATTGTTCTCTCAATTTTGACTGGTCCACTCATTCAAATTATGTAACTTGAAAATAAGAAACATTTTTCTTCTGCAGCTTCATCTAAAGTGTCAAACACCGGTTTCACTTCAGTAGCCTGGTTTCAAGCACTCGGCCAGTGACTTCCTCACTTTACTGGTTCAACTTTTTTAAAAACATGGACCAAACCCATGCTGCTCAAATAATATGCATGCTACAGAAATTATATATTACAGTAAATTAGGCTCGATGATTTAACTGGAATTTTAAAGAAATATTTTTACATTCTGATATACTTGAGAACATTTTCCATCTTGCCTTATTCCTCTTTGTTTCTACATGTTTTAAAACTCCCTTTTGCTTGATCCCAGGCGGACCCCGGAGGCTATTTCAGCAATGCCCCTCCATCCCAGGAAGCTGCTCAGCCTGACAGTCCGCTCTCCGACTCTGCAAAAGCCTACAGTTCCCACCCCCAATAAATGTAATCCTCTCCCTTCCGCAGCTGTGTGGATTTTCCATGGACCAGACACCACTAAGGAATGCGTTTGAGAAAGCCGGAGGAAATCACGGTAGGGACTTTTGCTTCCCCATTCCCAAAACTATCCCTCAGCTCGCAAGCACCCTCTGCTCTAGAAAGCACCAGCGTGCGCACGGGGAAAGTTACTTCTTTACCTATACAAGATTTCCTCTTAGCATGAAGTTATAATACCTAAGGGCTGCCCCATGCATTCAGTCCTCAGCATCCTTGTCGTCCTAAGAACTGCGGTACTGGAGGTTTGATGATCTGCACACCCGCTTAGCAGAAAGGAGCAAGCCACAGGACCTTCAAGAAGTAAAACATCGACTTGTTGGTTGTGGTTTTTTTCTTATGTAAGACAGCGGCCAAAATGCAGAGAAGGAATGAAAAAGCAGTCATGTAGATCAAAATATATTATAGTCACATTCTTAAGTAGAAACCCTAAGCTGTGACATGTAATATTACATGTACTATAAGGTCTCTGCAAGTATATTCCACCTGCAGGAAGCTTAAGATACCATTGTTAGCCTTCTCTGCACACAAACACCAGAGACTGAACTCACGTAATCAAAGGGCAAACACACAGGGATCACATGCAAATTCCACTTCAAGCTTCGGAAAGCTTCCCGTAGCTAAATAAAACGATACACACGGATGAAGTAATGAAAGCAGAAACCATGAGAGAGTAGGAGGGCCAAAGCCATAACATCAAGATGAACCAAAGCCCAGTGAGACCACAGCCCAGGGAAAGATAAAGCCGATAAGGAAACAGCCTGGCACCACACCGCCCTCGGGGCAAGCCCAGCGCAGCTCGCCTGGGTGGCAGGCAGTATCTCACACACGCTTTCCACCTGAAGCACCAAGGCTCCGAGAAATGGAGGCAACGACTGCTTCACCTCTTTCAGAATTTCATCATATCATGCTTTCATGGAGAAAAGCCACAGCCTGCCTGTCCTCCTCCACCACCCCTACAGAAGCTAACTCTGCTGCTCAAGCCAGCAGTCAGTCCGTGCTCAAGACATCCCACTGAAGGATTTAGACAAACCTCAACACCCACAGAATGAGAAAAAGGAAAAATTTATGTTCATGTACCCTAAACAGGCGGTTGGTTGTGACTGCTGGAGCAATGGCAGATCATAAAATGTTCTCAAGATCTCGCTACCCATCCTCATAAGTCCCTTTGTCCCCAGTTTGATATTGTGAGCCAAACTTAAAAACAGACTCTCTAGACAGGAACTGTTTGGCAAAGTTTTAAAAGCACTATGTTAATCAAAATGTTAGTCATGCCTCTTCACAATTAACCAAGAAGCAGAGGATCAGAACTCAAACAGTGCTTTAAATTTAAATGCAGACATGCCTGACAAAACAGAACAGCATTATCAGAAACTGCTTATCCTGACCAATTACTGACCCAGACTCCTCCTAAATATCATGCTGGTGAAGGCATTTTGACTATGCAGCCCTGTCAGAAACCCTCACCCCTCGTGAGCTGCTAACGCTACAAAAGCGATGCCCACATAGCTGAGCTAGCTCAGTTCCCTCCCTCCACGGATCGTATCATCATCCTCCCCTGCAACAGAAATCGTCCTCTTAAGGCAAGGGGCATGTAAAACGGCAACACTTCTTTCACAAAACCAGCTTTAAATGAAAAGAGATCTTGGCTGTTTAAGAGAATCTATCATTATATTTAAATATAACACCCCCCCTCTGACAGACAATACAACTGTGAATACCTGCAAGTGATACATCAAATACTCTCCCTTACCCCACTGTAGACCAAGTGCATCAAAAGAAAAATTTCAGCTGCTGCTGTTTTCAAATGCCTCGTAAAAACAACACAAATACCTGAAGATGTTAATCACTGGAGAGCAATGAACACTCATTAGGCATTGCTTCCTGTCAAATTTTAATTCTTTATCAAGGCAAAGTACACCTATAAAAGATGGTATGGCCCCACCTTTATTCTTTCTGCCTACCATGTTTACATTTCTGTGCCTGTGCAAGAGACTACCATTTATCTTCCCTTAAGATTAATGACTAAATCTCCCAAACATCTTTGGGAGCCTAATGATTATAATTCAACTATTATCTTGCATGTCTGTACATTAAACAGCGAGTTAAGGCAAATGTAACACAATTCTATATTGCTTCGATAACAATGATCAGCCAACAGCCATACACACAGCTGAGAACAGAACAAAAATACAACTTCTTGGGGTGGACCATCACATTAAATGTAAGAAGAAATGGATGCCCTTAATGCTACAGAGGAAAGATTTCTGAAGAATGATTTCTTACCAATAAGCCAACAGAGTCCCCCCTGCAATGACCTCTTCACTCTGTGAAGAGAAACAGCACCTGCCTTTCTGGAATGTCTCAAAATTCACATTTCAACAGGCTACTGTTCACACTAACCTGAAAATATGTTTCATTCAGCTTTCTGGAAACGTCCAGCCAAATCTTCCCCATCTCTATGAAAACATGAACCTTCTATACACCATATTCATGTGGAAGACACAAAAATAGACTTGGGAGAAGAGTAATTCCAAGATGCCAGGATATCAAATATGGCATTAAAGACGCCATTTTGATGGATCGGTTCAGTAAATGCAGCAGTTCTGGCCATCAGGACTGCGGGTCAGCTCAAAGCTCTGAGGGGTATCCCTCACTGCATCTTGCACGATCTTTTTACTGCCTTCAGGAGCAGAGAAGTCAGTAGAAACACATACAGCAACACAAAGGATAACAGGGTAGGGAAAAGTACTGGAAGAGGCTAAGGCTTTGGAACAAAAGCCTTGCCACTTCTTATTTTTCCTCTGTTGCAACAAATTTCAGATTTTTTAATGCCTGCTCATGACGCACTGACCGGTGTCTGCTCAAACCATATCTTAGCGTCCCGCAGTCTCAAAAGTGAGCAACTTTGAGATATCTGTGATGCTAAATGCACTAGTCCCATAATTTGACTACCATCATTTGACACAGCAGAGAAGAACATGCCGTCCTGTGTCCGACGGCTCTGTTAGTGGTCACTGACTCAGAGATAAGAGGTTAGCCCTTTCCCTGATGCCCCCTCAGCCTTCCTAATGTTTCCATGTAAGCAAGTCCCCTCTTGAATCCCTTTCCTTGGGATTTGTCAGGGGCAGGATGGAGACAGCACCCACAAAAGAGATTTGCCCCTGACCTCGGGTCCCAACTGAGGGTGAAGCCAAAAAGCAATTCCTTTGCTCACCCTCCCATACACTCTTCTCCCCAAAAGAGTGCGAGAGCTCCAGAGACACGGTCAAGCTGCAGCTTCTTGGCATGGTGTTTTCCATCCGCCCTGGGGGAAGGTAAGCTTCAGCTCTTTGAGCAGCTGAGAAGGTCCTTGCAGACACTATCCACCGTGCTGGATCAAGTGAATTACTCTAACGCTTGGGTGAAGGAATTTAGAAAGCTGAAGAGCAGAACGGAAACCTCTCTGTACCAAACACCGAAATTTTCCCCCAAACTATCTAGGAAGGAAGAGCAGTTTATCCAGCCTCCGTACGTGAGGAGCTCCCGACAGCTCAGACCTTCACGTGATGGAGGTATTTCCTGCGGGCCAGCTGCAGGGCAACACATGAGCAGGCAGATCTGGGTCTCAAAATGATGCCAACAGGCTAAATATTACCCAACAGATGAAGATAGTGATTTCGCAGAGCTGGTTAGGTGGGAACGAAGTTAAAAGGTGTTTCACTCTCAGAGGAGCCGCTCTGCTATTTTGATAAACAGGAGGGACTCCAATTTTTCAGACAAGCCACTCTTGAACAGATTCCCTAAACAAGAAAAGGGAAAGGGGGTGGGAGACGCACGACAAATAATGCTGTATGGTGCTGCCTGTGTAAACATGCTCTCCAGCCTAGCAAACCACAGCTCGGAGAAAAACATGGTGGTACATAATATAGAGACCCTGTCATTATAATTAGACAGATTGAGTTAACCTGTCCGAAAGATTACTCTACGTGGTGAGGCCAAATGGGAAGTTCAAATAAATGATCTCTGCAATACCTCTTCTGTAGGCGCGCTCTGCAAGGAGATTTGGGGAAGGCCTGGTGGAATAAATTGTCTCTTGCTATTTTTCAACTATTGTCAGCATCAGGTCTGCCTTATTTACCCACTCCCATTAAAAGCAAGGTAGCATCTGTTTTTATAGATCATAAATGCGAAATCTTGAACAAAATACCCCGCCCTTCTCATTGGCTTTTTACTGGAATCCCAGAATGCACTCAGGAACACCAAAACTGCCATAAACCACAAATCAAAGGTTGCTGTGTCCACCAAACCTTGCTGAGTGTTCTTATTGCTAGGAAGCTTTCAGAAACTGGGAAAGAACTATTCTAACTTCTTGAAGAAATAGAAAATCTGAAATCCTAACAAAATGGCAAAGTGTAAGAAGGTCTTGGCAATCTGAAATACAAGGCATGGAGGTTGCCCTGAGTTGATCAACAACTCTTATGAATACGGAGACCTACTCGGTTTGCATTGTTCTCAAATGGAATCACCTTGGGTAGATGCTGCCTCTTCTTTTCATTCACAGCCGTAACCAAGAAGCCAGGTGCCAAACATGAATAAAGGTAGCAAGCATTTGTTTTTCCAGCTGCAGAGCGGACAGACGGTTGCTGGTGTCAGCGAAATATGCTGGCAAACTCCGTTACGGCCTTGCTAACAGGAAGAGCTATTCTCTGTGACATGGATGATCTGCGTACTTCTATCGCACACCTTTGCGATGGAACTGGGAATCACTCAGACACCCCATGCTCTAAACCCTGGACACATTCAAAGTTATCCAAATGCGTTGGCAATGAAAACGACCATTGTATCTTCTGTAGACAAAGATGAAGTAGATACTGGTATGCAAATGTTCTGATCTTTGATCTGTTCCTCCTTCTCAGGGATTTCCTCTGCTGTTGGGGGAGTGGGTGGTGTGTGTATTTCAAAAGGGATGCACGAACTGCGCTATTCACTTCCTCTGAATGGGTATCTCATGTTGAAATAGAGCTCTGGGGTGGAAGGTAGAAAAGGCATGGCTCATAGAAAGCACCTCTCGTGTTTCAGACTGGTCTCCAAAAACGTGTGCAACGTGCAGGGAGCAAAAGAACAGAACATACTCTGGTTAACTCCTTCCTGTGCAAGCCCGCAGGATGCCTCGGCCTCCCCCACTGATTGTACAATGAATAAATGAGGAATAACAAAATCACCTACCCAGGAGAATGTCTCCCGAAGGACAGGTACTAGACAGCAATACTGCAACTGAAGACTACATCAGAGACAAGGCTGGTACCAACAGGACACTAAACTCAACAGAACTCAGTTCCTCCGTGGCTTAAGAGATGCTGGGTACAGCCTTGGCACTAGCTGGTGGCAGCACACTGCAGAGTTGCTACCACTCTTTCTTTGGCTCCTCTGAGGACCTAACCTGGGACGACAACTCTCTTCAAAAGACCTGGAAAAGAAATAAGACCTTATTTTTAAGATTTCAGAGACTACCTGCTTTTGAAATTAAGAGATGGGGAGAAATGGACATAGGGAAAAGCACTCTATTCCCACCACAGAACCTACCATTAACAGAAAACATGAGCAAAAGGAGGCAATATTTAAAGCCAAACAGCTTTGAATGTTCCACGATAAAGACCAAACGCTTAATAAGAAAAAAAAATTATGAAGATTACAAATGGAAAAGCAAGGGCATCCCCCCAACAGAGGGTGTCAATTATCCACTGAGGATCTTAGTTCTTAGCAAAAAATATATATCCTACTGACTGCGTCCTAAAAGAAAAGCGTGTGATTTTCCAGAAGAGAAACTCCACAGCAGCAAGAAGAAACTCAACAGCGCTGCTTTGATGTCATTCTCAACACCCTTCAAATGGAAAAACAAGAGTACACAGAGTTCAGGCATGGCTACAGCAAACACTGCTAACCAGAAGGCTTTGATCTGGAGAGGAAGAGCGGAATCCCCTGACGTGACAGATGTTTTATGGTAAGTTATATGTGTAAGCCATGTATATTCACTAGGGACAGAAGCGCTGAATCAGGGATGGCCAATCCAATTGGTCTGCAGCTGCCAAAACATATTCGTACAAAGTTGGGAGTATGTGATTAAAAAATATCATAGCCGTAACTGTGCTCTGGTATTAAAACAAAGCCTTAATCCTCCATTCTTAACCTGTTGACTTTAAATAGTAGAACCTTTTAACCGCTAAGTTCTCATGATCTATGAAATTAGAATGACATTAAGAATTATTTTCAAAATATCAAATACAGGTTTTCAACAGCCTTTGACAGCACCAGGAATTATACTCTGGAACTCTGAGAACAAGGCACTGACCACACAAGCAGGGCCAAAACCTGACTCAAACTGGACAGACTCCCACTTTTATGGCAACCTTTAAAAAAAACCCCACATGATTTTAAAAAACCCAACAACACAAAACAAACGTATTTGAGCAAAAGTGGCTCTGTCTGCCACGATCCAATTTCGTTGCTCAGTATTTTCCTGCAGCAGTGATCAGTGGCATAACAGTACAGGTTACTTCTAAGTTAATGCCTTTACCTGGTGCAGGAGATTAAAAAAAATTCCAAGAGAAGAAAAGAGACTGAGCAAGTGATTCAAGAAGGAATTAGTTTTCCATGATATTTAATAAAAAAGCGTCTCTTGTTTATGGGTAGTTTCTGTTATTAATTTGGTACATTTCTCTCCCCAAGTGCTTAATTTTAAAGAAAGCTACTGTAGCACTGTTCACAATCCCGCTTGGAAAAACCAAAACAAGACAGCTTTAGAACTGCTGCACAAGATCATATTTGATCATCGCCGCTCAGCGAGGACAGACACCCAGCTATTCATCCCGCAAAAACAGCCTGCAGAGGGTGCTGGGCTGAGCAAATACATGATCTTTCAGCTCAGCTGCCAAACAAGAGCATTCAAAAAGACAGGCTACATAAACCATCCTTTTGTTCCCTTTCTCCAAAATCGAAGATTAGTTAAAACTCTGTTTGGGGCACTTGCATTAAAATCCACAAAAAGCCAAGCCCTGTGTACTTGGGAGAAGGAGGTAGAGGAGGTGGTAGTGAGTGGAAGTCTTCTGTTCCCCAACGGAGTCAATAGGCTGATGATGAAGGCACTCACACATGTAGAAGACTTTAAATTCCTTTTTACGTGCAAGGGGTGGTGACCTCGCATCTCTCACCACGACACAGGGTATTCTTTCCCCTAAACCTCTCCACCAGACCTATTCCGAGTCATTAATAAATAGTCAAATAAAAATTCCGTGCAGGAAATCCCAGTAAGATACAGCGAAAGTAAATTATCATGCTAATACAGTGCTTGTTTTTTAAGTTCCTTCAGGACACCAACATCTACAAATACATATAACCTAATGACTCGATGTTCTGATGCAACCGAATCCTGCAATCTAACCAAACCAGGCCAGTCATACACTATTCCAAGTATTTCCAGAAAATACCGTGGACTTGCAGAAACACGTGCTTACAGAGCTGCTGATGTGAACTTGTTATCAAAACTGGCCTTATACAAATTAGACTACAAGACCCTACTGATGAGCTGCAGGTTCACCGACAGGTCACGCTGGCATGAAAACCCATCCTGGGAAACATCTAACCACACTATGGGAGTTCACCCGGGATGGGATCCGATGGGCTACTTCCTAGTGCTGGAGATTAAATTCCATTTACAGTTTCTAGCAGCTTTTTTAATTTTCTGCCCTAAGACACCCGTCAACTGGATGTTTCTGCATTAACCACCCACCACCCCCCCCCCCCCCGACTATTTCAGCACGACTGTGCAGATGCATGAGCAAACGTCATTTTTAAATACTGCTTTGAGACTTTCATGTATACGACCAAGGAGGCCAAACAGAAACCTTGACGGGAAAGCCACATTAAAACCTCACTCTTGTAGACCTTGCCTTTGCAGTGTCAGGGGATATGATGCTGAGGATGCTAACCGTTCAACAGAGAGAGGGGACAAAAAAAATACTGTCAGCCTATTATTGAGTTCCTGTGGGTACCCAATCTTCGTTATTACAGCCTCTTTCAGAAGTCAGCAATTTAAGATAGCTTGATACAATGCTTCGAGAGAGAAACTATTCCAATGGATTAGAATTGGCTTAACACTAATATCCTCTATTAAAAAGAAAAAAAAAAGCTTTCCCAAAATGGATGAGCCAATTAACGTGTTAGGATTGTAATGGAAAGCGTACTTCCAAGGCTGGTAGACCCAAACTTGGATCTACTCACACACGCTGTGAATAGACAAGAAAATAGTTTATTTATGGATGATTTCTCCCCTACCCTGAAATGCATTTTGGGGAAAAAAAAAAAATTAAAACAACATCAACAATCCAGTACTGATGAGCAACCCTACAATCAACCATTGTGTGCCATGTGACAGACAAGAGAAAAAAACCCCACAAACGCTAAGAAAACACATCTCAGTTTTAAGCTTCCATAGTAGTAATGAAAAGCAAAGTGGGTAGGAGATTTTTAGAAAGGCCTTAAATATTCTTCTGTAACCTAATAGTGAACACAAATATTTGCTTAACCTCCGCCTTCAACATCCAAAAAAGAACTAATTACTCTAAAAGCTACCAAAAGCCCCAAGAAGAATTTGAGGCACGAACCACCACCACCAAAAAGCACCCAAGGAAGAGGCAGATCTCCCACAATCAGAAAGGCTGTCTCATTTAGACATCCTAAAAACAACTATGCTGGAGACGCTGGTGACTCATTATTAGCAATGGAGCAGAGAAACCACTTGAAGAGGTGAGAGGAAAATTCCATTTTAATTTAAGAGCGCTCTCTAGCAAACCTTGCCCGAGCTCTGCAACATAACAACATCAGATATTCCCTAAGAAATGCATTTTATAAACACTACTGACAGCCCTCGGCAAGCACAAGATGTGCCATCTGTGCTAAGAAGAGACTTACCGTGGACTGAGAAAAATACAAGTACAATGTTTATACATTAAGTCCTTTCAGGAAAAAAGGTTTACCTTAGTTACTTTTAAAATTAACATAACATCAATGACTTTTACAAATAAATTTGCTTTGCATATTTGTCGTAACAGCCAGTGCCATCCGACTCAGTATTCCCTTGATACAGTTCCTCCCTGTTTGCAGGGCTTTATAAAAACAAAGAGCAAACCAATGACCTAGAAACAAATGTAGGCTCTCAAACTACATTAAACTCATTAACTTTATGCTTGTTTTAGACTCATAACAACATCTAAAAAGACTGCCAAAGACTTTGATTTAAA
Organism: Phoenicopterus ruber ruber; assembly: GCA_009819775.1. NCBI lineage: Eukaryota > Metazoa > Chordata > Aves > Phoenicopteriformes > Phoenicopteridae > Phoenicopterus > Phoenicopterus ruber. The sequence continues at coordinate 3,378,337 of CM020219.1, forward strand.
GTTGCCAGGTTGCACTACGAGAACGTTTGGGTTTATTCCTATCTGAAACAGTTTCAGGAATAGAATGCACATTTTTATAACCCAAAGAATGGAAGGGGGGGAGGGTTGTGGGTTTTTTTTTTTAAAGGGGATATGTTTACATGGCACAGAGCAGAGCCATGCATTCAAACTGGCTCCGGAACCGGAAGCTGTATGACATGTCAGCACAGCTCTCCACTAATTACCAGGATAATGAGAAGCAGAATATTTCTTTTTCCACTAAAAGCAAAGAGATGACACAAAAATACTTCTCTGCAACACAACTAGTTATTTCTCGTCACGCTGCCCTGTACTATGCAGGCATACCCAAACAAACTAGCTCTAGGTATGCTGAGTTATGGATTAATGAAACCTGAAATGTCCTTTTAAAGGATTTAGTGCTAGATTCCCTAGCAAAGACGTCGACTGAGCTGTGCACAGCACTCTAGGAGAAGAAAAAAAAAAAAAGGCAAATCTGCACCATGAAGACTTTTAAAAATAACTTCCCGGGGCTATAAGTAACCATTTCAAAGGGGTGGTGGGAACAAGATCCAACTATAAAACTTCAATTTGAACATTAGCAAATCGCCCTCCCCCAGCATGAGCAATTACCACTGCCTTTCATGAGGCAGAGTAACACCTTTTCTTGTACGGGTGGTTGTGTAAGGTCTATTTTAAACACACTCAACAGCATTACGAAGTAAAACAACACAGCCACTCTTCCCATGCAGATTGCCAAACGCAGGCCGAAAACTTTAAGGCTTTCTTTATAAGCAGCCCAACCCTTAAAGCTGGTGAGCATCCCTGACGTGTGGGGAAGGGGCTCGTATCTCCCAGAGACACACGTAGAGAGGGACACGCCGTGCCTACACCTTCTGTTTCCCATGGCTGTGGTTCTGGCAATGTGAGCACCGGTACACACCGTTTCAAGAGCATCCACTGGATTTGCAGCACTAACTCTACCGGGAGCCGTAACTCTGTTCCAGCTTCTGAAGAGCTTTAATCTGCTTCTGCCTTTTGCGTGCGATTATTAACCTCAGGGATAAACTTGCACCCTTTTAATCAGGTGCTTTAACTGATGTGTTCTGGAAACACGTATAGCAAATAGGTATCCTCTGCCTTCTTTAGCAGTAACGTGGAAAGTATCACCTGCAATATTCACCAATTCAAATCCCTAGGAAATCAGTGAGGGGACGGGCAAGACGGACCCTTCACCAACGCTGCCAGCAGCAGTCAATCCTTTTAAATAAAAGGGTTAGACGGGGAGGGAAACCTCACGCTTTGTCAGGGATGCCCCAGACCACAGGTTTCCAGGAGCTGCTCTGTCCCAGCCGGTCCCTTGACGCCCTGAGCCCGGCCACGCCGTGAGGAGAACCCCGGGGCAGAGCCCTCCGCGCCGCTCACCTTGTAGACATCGCCGTAGGTGCCGCTCCCCACCCGCTGGATCAGCTCGTAGTCCTGCTGCGGGTTCCGCCTCAGGATGTCCCCGCTCGGCCGCGCCGCCGGCTCCATCTCCAGCCCCGCGCGGCCCCCGCCGGGGGAAGGGCAGCAGCGCCCGCTTTCCTCCTCGCCCCTCCGGCCGGGGATGCTCCTAGCGCGGCAGCCGGCCCATGGCTCCTGCGGCGGAAAGCGCCTGCTGAGGGGGGCTCCCGGGGCGGGCTCTGGGCCGCGGCTGCCGAGACAAAGGCAAGGCAGCCGGCGGTTGCCACGGCCGTTGGCGGCCCGGCGGCGGGGGCAGCGCCCTCCGCAGCCCGCGGCGGTGCCCGGGGCTCACCGGGGTTCACCGGGACAACGGGGAAGCGCCGAACCCGGCGGGGAGCAACAGCCCCGGCCGCCGTGGGGAGGGAGGTCCCGTCCCGCCAGCGCTGAGGAGGCGCCGCGGCCCGCCCGCCGCCGGCCGGGGCAACCGCCAGCCCGCCCGCAGGCAGGCCCGCAGCAAGGCCGGGCCGGCTCCTACCTGCGCGCCCGCAGCCCTTTGTCCCGCCGGAGAGGGAGCGCCGCCGCCTCCTCCTCCCGCCGCGGCCCCGCGCTCCTCCCCAGCCGCGGCCCCGCTGCCCGCTGCGGCCCCGGCCCCCACGCACGCACCGCCCGGCCGAGCCGAGCCGGGACGGGTCGGGTCGGGACGGGACGGCAGCGGGCCTCCGCGACGCCGCAGCGCCACGGCGCGGCCGACGGCACCGCCGTGGCCCGGCCCGGCCCTTCCCTTCCCTTCCCTTCCCTCCTGCCCGCCCGCCCGCTAGTCCGGGCCGCCCCTCGGCGTTAGTAAAACCTGTGTCATGATGGCTGCTACCGGGGTGTGCCGCCCGCGGCCGCCCGCCGCCCTCCCTGCGGCCCTCAGCCGTCAGCGGCCCGGGCCGGGCCCGCAGGCCGCTCTGCCCCGGCGCTGGTGGCCCCGCGGCTCAGCCGGCCGGCCCGCGCTGACCGGGGATGTGGCGCGGGTGCTCCCCCCGGACCCTGCGGCGGGGAAGGGGCGGCGGGGGAGGGTTTCTCTGTGCCTGGTAGAGGTAGAGCCAGGGGTGCGGGTGGGCCCCGGCGGGGCTGAAGGCCCCACTGCCCGCCCTGGAGGTGCCCACCGGGACGCTGCACTAATGGGGGTGGGCCTGGGGCTGCCGTGTCATGGAGCTCATAGAATCCCAGACCAGTTTGGGTTGGAAGGGACCTTTCAAGGCCATCTAGTCCAACCCCCTGCCATGAGCAGGGACATCCTCAACCAGATCAGGTTGCCCAGAGCCCCGTCCAGCCTGACCTGGAATGTTTCCAGGGATGGGGCATCTCCCACCTCTCTGGGCAACCTGTGCCAGTGCCTCACCCCCCTCAGTGTGAAAAACTTATGTCTGGTCTGAATCTCCCCTCTTCTAGTTTAAAACCGTAACCCCTTGTCCTATCACTACAGGCCCTGCTAAAAAGCCTGTCCCCAGCTTTCTTGTAGCCCCCCTTTAGGTACTGGAAGGCTGCAATAAGGTCTCCCTGGAGCCTTCTCTTTTCCAGGCTGAATAAGCCCAACTCTCTCAGCCTGTCCTCACAGGAGAGGTGCTCCAGCCCTCGGATCGTTTTTGTGGCCTCCTCTGGACTCGCTCCAACATTTCCATGTCTTCAATGTGGAGAGACAAGTTTGGGGGCAGGCGTGGCTTTTGGCCTGTGCCCCTTGGTTTGAGGCAGGGGGAAGGCCCTCAGCTTGCCTACACCACATACATATTACATATATTTATATCCATATGTATGATGCTGCCAAGCACCAGGTTGAGGTTTTCATCTTGGACACCAGAGCTGTTCCTCTGTGTACATCCTGGTAGGGGTTATCACAGCTGCCGTGGCAAAACCCTGCTCCGAGCTGAGCGCCGGAGGCTGACGAGCTCCCAGAGAGGCTCTGAGGTGTGGGAGGAGGAGGAGGAGGAGGAGGAGGAGAAGGAGGAGGATGTACCAGCTGGGGGGAGGACACGGACTAGGCAGGACTCCCTGGGTCACTGAGTTTCATCCTCTGCAATCTGGATTGCAACCTTGCAGCTGTATCACGTAATCCTTTTCGTGGGCTAATCAAGCACCACGGTATTTAGCTTTGTGGGCAGCCAGCATGATGATAGTCACACGAGAATTAACTCGGACTTGTTGGGACTTGTCTCCTTGGGCTCCTAAAGTCAAAAAAGGTTCTATGAAACTGCAAGGTGGAAAGGATTCTGTATCTGCCTTTCCCTCTTTGGAGAACAATTATTTTCAGCAAGGCAGCTGAAATTCTGAGCAAAACTCACCCATGGTCTCTCAAATGAGCGCTAAACAATTTCAGAAACCCAAAGGTGGAGATACGGAGTAGAGGAATGCTGCAATTACCAGAGGTATTCACCGCACGTAAAATCATTACGGTCTAAAAGGAGGTGTGATTTTCTAGGTGCAAGAATTACCACATCCTCAATGCAGGAAATACGTTTGCAAAAAGTTAGGTAGAAAAAAATTAAATGGATGCCAGATGTACAAGTCTTTTTGGTGCTCAGGACTCTGGATTGGTTATTTAAGAACAGATTCTGCCTCTTTGGCAGTCAGACAGCCCATGCAGGGCCAACGTAGTCTATTGACAGAGTAGCTGGGCACTGATTATCGGTTTAAAATGGAGTCTGGGTTTTAAGCTGACTCCAGCACATTTAGGAATCCCACATGCAAGTACCTGAAACAGCGGTGCTGATTGCATAAGCTTTTCCTTCAAAACACAGGCTCTGTGGGATAACTCATTAGGATCGGTGTGCTGCTTGAGGTTAAACTCAAAGACAACGTGTGCAGACTCCTGGGAATCGCATAGTGGCATTTGATTTTATTGGCGTTTTATTTATGGGCTCATTTGAAAAGGCGTGTGTCAGAAGCAGGCTCCGAAATGTAAACTGTCCCGCTTCCAGAGAGACAGGGGAGCACATTAAAGAGATTCGCATTTAATTTCCCCTTGTACTCTGAAAGCCTTCTACATCCTGTATGTTCTCTCCAACATAAATACGTAAGTTTTCCTGAACACCCAGCAAATAAAGAAGAAACTATTTACCCTTTAGGGAGCTGTATTTCCTCAAGCGATTTTTAACAAAACAATTACCTCTCCCCCCATAAATTAGCTTCCTGCACTCCTGATAGCGAGCTGTTTGCGTCCTTTTTCTTTTCTCTTCCTCGGCTGAGGGTTTGAACGCTGCTTTTCACTCTGCTGATTTGCCGCCCTTGACAAGCCATCAGATGACAGCAGAGGAAAGAAGCCATTTCATTTTCCAGTAGCAGACGGTGCATTAAGACTTGGCCTCCTAGAACGTCGTACAGATCCAAGGGCCGTCCGACGACTGCAATTGAATGCAAAGGCTCCCGTATGACCACTGTTTTGTCCTTGCTGGGTTACGTTTCACTTCCCACCTGGAGATGTAGTTTCCCGTCCCATATCGCCGGTGGTGAAGAGTGAGCTCTCAGAGCCCTCTGAGCTTTAGTCCACCTTCCCCATCTGGGTCTTGGTCCCTGCTGGAAGCGCTACTGGAAAGTGTACGTAAATAGTAGCAGCACCAGGACGGTATTACTATTGCCATTTAACAATTAGAAAATGGAGGTAAATGAGTTGTGCAAAGCGTACGGTGCAAGACATGGCCCGACGCTGCCAGGCATGTACTCTTGAACACACACTGATTCCCTCGCTGTATTTTCCGCCCTAAACCACGTTGCTTTTCTGGTCAAATGTGTTAAGGAATGTGCTTTTAAGCAGCATCTTTCGTCTGGATGGGTCCCAGCCTTAAAAGGAATGTTAAGTGGTTTTACATAAGGCATTACGTAGGATTACAGAATGTGGTCTGTTTGCATTGTAGTCTTAAGAGGAAGAGCAGCCAACGTTATTTTAATGAGACATGGAGATTCATCTGCTAAGGGTAGATGCAAAACTGTAGAAATTTCTAACTGAACAATATAATAAAGGTGGTTTTAAAAGCAGCGGAATGTGCTGTGCGTGTGAATGCATGTTCGTTGTCAAATAAGAAACTCTGAGCTATGAAACAGCAGCATGAAGAAAAAATACTTCAGCCCTAGTTTTCCTCAGACTGCTAAAATGTCTTTAGTTTCGCATAGTCTTAACACGGAAGGTATTCAAAACTATTCTGCGGGACTGCTTCGTGTTTGTGGGGTGTTTGAATAATAAAATAGATCAGCTGCGCAGCAATGCTGAGGCCTCATGAATCAACTCGAGGGCTTGCAGCTTTTCCTGCTCAGTGATTCCTGCAATACACTATCTTTTACATCAAACTTCATTGTTGCAGAGACCAAGCAGGCTCTCAAGAAATGCTGCAGCATCTTCCCCATGATTCGAGAGGTAGCTTTTTTCCCTAAGTTTGTGGTTTGGGTTTTTCAGGCTGGTTTTCCTCCCTGCTGAAACACACGCTGTTGCTACACCCCGTCTCCCCACGGCCGCGAGCAAGGGGCCTGCAGAGGAGCTATTTCCAGATCTGTGTGGGCAGCTTCCCGCCACCGAGTCCAATTCTGCCTGCGACAGGCAAGATGCTGAACCTACTGAAGCTTCTCAGCGGCACCTTGGCAGCTCTCAGTGCTGGTAATGCCGCTTTACCTGCCTGCTGAGCTCTGCTAGTGGGACCCAGGTTTTGCAGGGGCCGTAACGGTCTCTTGCTGCTGGAATGGCCCTTCGGGGCAGCTGGGATGGCAGCTGCTGTCAGCACATGACGACAAGTACAAAAGATGCCTGGAAGAAGCTAAAGAACTTGGGTAAGGGGGCTCTGAAAGGAATATGCTATTTGTGTCGCAAGAGCAGAAAGAGGGAGAGGTCTTGGCAAGACGGTACATGGCCGGTACATGCGAGGTACATGGCCATGGGAGTAGCTTTGGGCAAGAGAAGAAGGAGGAGATGGCATCCAGGCCTGTCAGATGCTTCTTGTGTCCAGCGTGGGAATGTACTTGCTCAAGAAAGCATCAGTCTCCCATAGACTGAGGATCTCTCCAGGGGTTGTGGCTGAGATGCTCTGGGAAGAAAGAAGGAGAGCAAAGCCTTTTCATGCTGTCAGGAGACTCATGTCCTTTGCAGGAGCAGGAGAATTAAGTAAGATACAGCTCAGACCCTCACGCCAGCTTTAACTGAGGTCCTTGTGCAAGGATTTGTTTTTCACGGAAGGAACAGGAGTGCTAGCAGCTATACATTATTTTTGTGTCACCCTGTTTACGTAGACGTATCTCAGGAGACTTTGCAGCTGATTGTGCTGTTTGCATTCAAAGGAAGGAAACCAGCTGGATGCCCTTCCCTCCCACGTGCACGCGCGGCAGGGCAGAGGTGAAGCAGGCAGCTCCGCCGACAGTAACTGCTCAGCACCAGGATGCAGGAAAATGTGACCGCTCAATTAAAAGCAGCATTAAGAAGGGGACTTCAGAGCACTGCCTGGAAACCCGGCGGCTCCCCTTGTTTCCAGGTGCACGAACCTGGCTGGAACATATTGCGAATATCTTGCTGAATCATACAGGCAGGTGGATGCGGTTGTTTCTGCCAAGATGCAAGAGGAGTTGGAAGCCTTTCCCTGGACAAGGTGCATCTTCAGGGGGAAATCCTAGAAACAAACTTGGCACGCACAGATTTTGGCTTGGACTTACTAACGCCACGTTGCAAAAAAAAGAGACTGGCGAGGAAGGACGTTTTGAATATACCGTCCATCTGCCTGTCAGTACAGGAGAGAACGAACAAATTAAAAACAATATTGGAAATAGATGGGAAGTTGGGCTTAGAAGAGATCTTACTGGCCTCTAAAGAGAAATAAGAGGAAGGAAGAGAAATCTCGGAAGGCTGTAGTTAGTCCTGCAATGCTGGTGTGTCTCAGTGTCTGTGACAGAAAGGAATAGTCTGGGGCTGCAAGGCAGTGAGGCTCCAGATACAGCGCCGAGGCTCGCGCAGACGGGTCTGCAGCATTATCTGAACCCACAGCCGAGAGTGGGATATTTTATTCAAATCCAGTAAAACCTTGCAAGAGTCCTGAGGATGCTGTTTGTGAGGAACCTACTGGAGACCAGCCTGATAGTCTAATTTGGGTTAGAAAAGTTGTGTTTCTTTATTGCTGAACTTATGCAACTTCTCGGCGCTTTGGTGCTCAGCGCTGACCAGACCCAGACGGGGCAAAGGCAGGTAAAACCCCAGGTAAAAACCAAGCCTGTCTCGGAACTGGGGCTGGCTTGGTTGAAGTTTTGAGCTGATGGCCCTTTATCTACGTGGCTTTTTGTATTCTTAAATAGTTCCTTCAGTTCACAGAGCGTCTTCCAGAAGGAAGGACCTTCGCGCAGACTCATTAAACAAGTCATTTAATTAACCGCTGAAATTCTGTCTCCTCTACAAGTGAAATACGATGGCTGTGTTACAGCCATAGTGTGCAATCGTGTTTACAGAAGAAGCGAAGATAATTCCGCTGGTTGCAAACCCCATGTAAATGTAGGCGGTCATAACACTATTCGGGGTGAGAAACAGGAACAGCAGGAATAGAAGGATTTCCTAAGCAACAAAGATCTGCTTCACTTAAAAATATTTCCGTAAGAAAAAAACAGAAAGATGTTCGGAAGGCTTCATCTTTCAAGACGAGTGGGGAAAAAGCCGATTCTGTTTTATCACTTTTTGCTATTTGCTAGGAATTGTGGCCTCTTAACCCGAGAATAAGGGTACAGAAATTAAAACAGCGATGACAAATCACCGCCACAGAGTGTAACCGCTTGGGAGAAGTCCCCTTGCAAGGCTCTTCAAACAGAGTGAAGATCTATATTCCTTTTACTTTCCCATGCAATTAAGCAGAAGCAGTGAAAGAGTGAAGACTGAGAAGGCAGAGGCGGTAATAATAACTGCGGGGAAGAAGCGAACATAATCAAGAACCTTGCATAGCCGCCGTAAGAACAGATCTGTCACTCGGGGTTCAGACAGCGCCTCGTCTGTGTCATGGCAAAGAAAACTCGTGGGGACGGCATGGTTTGCATCCGCAGCAAGCCCCGGCAAGTCCTTGGTGGCACCTGAGAAAGAGCAGAGCTTTTGCAGCGTCCCTTTCCCACCTCTTACATAAGTATTGCACAACGCGGCTGGTTTCTGTTTGCGAAGGGCTGGGGATATGAAAAGCAACTGTAAAATGCTGCCTGGGTAAGTGGGCCAGTCGAATCAAGGTGAATTATGAAACTGCCCCCGCGAGCTGTGTGAGCGGTACACATAATGGACTTAAATCCCGGTTCTCTCCTAATTCTGGGGCCTTTTCAGCTCTCTATCTCCCGACACACCGGCTTGGGGACCCCCAGCTGCGGTCTCTCTCTGCAGGGTATTTTCTTTTTTTTTTGCCTTTCCCCCATTTAGCATCGTTTTTCCTCAAGAATCCTTCCATCGCATCCCTGTTCAGCGCGTCCGCTGTGAAATTAGTTCTTTGTGATCTGGCAACTCGGGCAGCGAGAACGTAAGGATACTTCCTAGGAAGGGCTGTTTGCAACTGGAAACATGAAGGATGAGTCGGCGGAGCGAAGGGATGGACGATGTGTGAAAATGAATAAATGCTGAGTCACCCCCTGGAAACATCAGCCATCATCTGCAAAACCGTGACTTGGGATCATAGGAAATAATGCAAGAAAAGGCCTTGGGAGTTCATGCAGACAATCCCCCCGGCACAGCCCAGCATCAAACCTCTCCGCTCCTCTTTCCTTTCAATACCACATGCCATAATGGACAGAGAAAGGGAAAAAATGCCAGTAAATGGGGCAGTACAAACTTGACATAAGCAGCAATTCTCAAAGGGAACGAGGAAAACAGAACCTGAGCCCATCTCAGTTTAATTAGACTTTCAAATTAACAGATCTCCTTTTCCATCCTCCTTTTTTTTTTTTCCCCTCTCCGTTTCCCAGCTGCTTTTCTTTTCATCTCCTCTTTCAACCTATTTGAACCCCTCCGACAGTCTCCAGCATAAGAAATCCCCCCCTCGCAACACCGGTCGCTTCTCTGCCACTTTGAAGAAGCTGCAGGCACATGCGACTTCAGGGATTATTTCTAAAAATCGTAAGGGAGCTTCTGCCAAGGCCACGAGCAGCCGATCTCCTCGCGGTCGCGGTGCCCGGCAGCCGCGGGCAGGAGGATTCAGCTGCCTGCCACGTGAGCCGGCACTTCAGCGAGCTGAAATTATATGTTTCGCTCTGATGCTGTAAACACAGGGTAGAAGCCAACGGGAGGCAGTCGCCGAGTATTGGAGAAGGCACTTACAAATTAAGTATCAGCATATCAATGGGAGCGCAACAACACATGGCTTTGGCACGGATGAGCCGCCTGGAACAGAAAATCAGTTCACTTTTGAATGTTTTTCCCGCTTTCAAAAATGAAAAGCGGATCCTGCCAGTTCCTGTGCATCCAACAAAGCTGGATGGCCATCGGCTTTCCCTGACGACTGCAGGCCAGCGTGCAGAAATGAGCAGCACTCTCCCAAAATCTCCTCTTGCAGACACAGTCTGGGGGTCAGTTCCCCTCTCATCCTTCCAGATTTTGGCCTGTGCAATCCTCCGGTGACTGCCACATTTCCAGTTTATAGACATCATGCCCCAAGCACTGTACCATGCTTCTTCCCAAGAGCAGCACAAGGCTGCAGCTTCAGACGAGTTGACCGGCAGCTTGTTGGCATCAAAAGTATGGGCAAGCATAAGCTTGGCACGCTGAGGACGGGCGCGCTTGCCGGCGTGGCAGCCTGCGGTGTGCGGGTGGGAGCGGGCGAGCTCTCTGCAGCCGGCATCGCAAAGGGCTTCAAGGCTTTATGGGTTTGCACAATAAACACAGGCCTGGGATGCCGCAGCTGGCAGGAGAGTGCGGGAAGGCAAAGAAAAAGAAAGCAGAACGTGCTCCCTGCATCCCTCCAGGTGGGATGTTTAGGCTGAGGGCACAAGGGGCACCTCGGGGCAGCCGGGGCCAGCGCCGCTGCTCCCCTGCCCAGGTTTTGTGCCTGGGCGTTCCCGTGCGCTCAGGCTGAGTCACGGTCTCCCGTGGCAAAGCGCTGAATCAATCTCAAATATGAGGGGGCAAGCGCTTGCTGTTAGAGGGAAATCTGGAGGAAAGGTGCATGTTATGAATCGCACTGCAGCTAAATCTGCCCCGGGGGTGGCCAAGCCCAGGTCCTTGAGCTGCATCTTTCATGCTGCATCTGCACCCACACAGCGGGTATCTCCTGCTGCCCGTGGCTGCTGCTGGCACAGCAGAACTGGGGGAGCAGGAGCTGGCTGACCCCACCCCAGGGCAGGATCCCTCCAGTGATTTCTCAGCCCACATGTGCCTGCGCGCTCACCTTGTGCTCTGGGAAGGGCACGTAGCGTGTTCGAGCGCTGTGTGTGCATAACCCATGGTGTGCGTGGCTCTGCTTTGGGGTGTGTGACCCACCTGGGTGCTCTGTGCATGTGGGTGACCCCAGCCGGGTGGGTGTTCGTGCATGTGTCCCACCCGGGAAGGCGTGTGCGTGCACGAGCCCCAGCCCCTCCCATGGCTGAGTGGGGAGCTGTGTGCACAGTGCCTCCCCGTGGGTGGGTGCCCGTGGGGGTGCCCCGTGCCCCAGATGAGCCTGGTGCCCCAAGTGGGGATGCCTCCAGGGTGTGGGTGCCCACGAGTGTGCTTAGTGCCCCCCAGGTGTGGATGCCCCCCATGGGGGGACCCCCCGAGCCTGGTGACCTGGTGGGGCTTACCTGGGCGTAGGTGCATCCTGGCTGTGCTCAGTCCCCCAGCTATGCCCCCCCCCGTGGGTGGGTGCCTGTGGGGGTCCTGGGTGCCCTTGGTGTGTGGGGGCACCCCTGGGTATGGCTACCCCGGGAAGTGGGTGCCCTTGGATCTGCCCGTGCCTGACCCACGGGTGTCAGTGCTTGATGCCCCACGCGTGGGTGTTGACGCCCGTGGGCGGGTGCGGCGTGGGCGGGTGCCCCGGGGGGCGGCGGGCCGCCGTGCCGTGCCGTGCCACGCCGTAGCGGCGGGCGGGGATGCTGCTGCCGGCTCCCCCGCCCGCCCCGCGCCACCGCGGCAGCCGCGCCAGACGCAGCGCGGCTCGGAGCGCGCACGGAGCCTCCCGCAGCCGCCGCGGCCCGGGCAGCCCCGCGCCCCGCCATGGCCCGGAACCGCCGGGAGAGGAGCAGCTGGGGTAGGCGGCGGGGGGCGGCGGGGCGGCTCCCGCGGCGGGGGGCGGCGAGCCCGGGCGGGGCGCGGCCGCGAACAATGCCGGGCCTGCGGCGGGCCGCGGCCCGCTCCACGCCGGGGCGGGGGGCGCGCCCGGCCCCGCCTGGGCCTGGGCCGCCGGGGCGGGGCGGCGGCGCTGCTGCTGCCCGGCGGGCGCGGGGCCTGCGGGGGGAGGCCGCGGGCGGCGGCGGCGGGGGGCTCGGCCGCTGCGGGAGGCGGCTGAGGGGCCTGTGGGGGCGGAGGGCCGCCCTCTCCCCACTCCCTCCGTGGGGCCACACCGGTATCTTTTACCCCCCCCGTCCCTTCTGGGGGTCTGGAGCCGGTGGCATCCGGCGGCCCCTCCCCTGCTGCCTGCCTGCGGTCGCTGCCTTCTGGCAGCGTGGCCGGGGAGGGGGGGTGCCCGTCGTTCCGGGGGCCCCGCTGGGGTGCTGGGCGGGCGAGGCGCCCCCGCCTTGCCACCGCCCTCAGCGCGGCGTGCGCCGGGCCCTGCGCCCCACACGGGGCGGGCTGCCCCCGGCAGCCACCTCTGTGGGGAATACGGCTGCTCCCCGGCCCTCCGGCCTGCCCTGGCGGCCCTCGCCCCGTCGCTGCCGTCCCTCCCCACAGCACCTGCCCTCCGTCACGCTGCGGACGGGGGTTGTCACCTCGGCCGCCACCCCGCCTCAGCCGGGGAGCAGGAGTCCCGCTCACCCCACCTTTTCCTTCAGACGGAGCCGCCGGTCTTCCCCGGCAGGTCGCTCCTGCAAGGGGTTTTTCACGTTTCTGGGGGCTGTGGGGTTTTGTTGGTGTGTCAGACCCTCCGGAGAGGGGCCATTTTAAATCCATCCCTTTACAAACCCCGCCTGAGCCCGGGGGAGCTGGTAGCAGCATTGCCAGGGAGCGGAGCTGGGTTGTGGGGAGGAGGAACTTCTGCAGTGTCTTCCTTCAAGGCTTCCCTTCTCCTCCGGAGCTGCCGGCCTGCAGCAGGCCTGGATCCACCCGCAGCTGCTTCCCCGCCGGAGCTGAAGCTGGTCCCACAGGTGGGCTGCACCGAGCAAGCAAAGGGGCTCCCGCCACCTTTTGCCCTGTGCACAGCCAGGGCTGCGGCCAAGCCTTCTGTGTCCAGCCCTCAGCGATGTATCGCCTCACCGACTTCCACCGATGCGCTGTCTGTTTTGTAGAAAATCAGGTTTTATACAGCCATTTGCCGTTATTTGAGGCTGCTGAGGAGTGTAATTTGTCATTCCCCCCTGAGTTGTAGTCCCTGTGAACTCCCTCATCAGTGCTCGCGGTATCCTGTCTCGCCAGGCAGAGCAGGTGAGCTGAGCTGTGCTGTTTAGATACACAAATTACATTCTGATTTGCATAGATGAGTGTAGTATTTCCCATGGTAATGATAGCATGAGGGGCATGTTTGCGGAAGCGTTGGGATAACGGAGTGTGTGATTTGAGTAGATGGAGCGGGCGGTGGGCTTTTTGCAAGAGAGCGAGGAGAAAATGAGCAACGCTCGTTTGATCAGTGCCATTTTTAACTGTGACTTGACGAAGGTCGTTAGACCCTTGGGTAAACTGGAGGGAAAACTTCCCAGTGAATATGCTGACATTCTCAGCTTTGTCTCACAGAGCTGTCAGTCCCGTCTCTGCGTGCGTTGAGTATTGCAGACACGTACACGTGCTAGTGCTTTCCTATCAGATCTTGATAGCATGAGAAGAAAATGCAAATGATGCTGAAACGGATATAAATGGAGAAAACATCATCTTGGAAAGTATAGCCTTGGTCCAGCAAGCCAATTAGGCACGTCCCTCAGTCTAAACATGCTGCTAAGCCGTACTCGAGTGAAATATGATGTGTCACTGATTTGCTGAACTCTTCCTTAGATTCTCTGTAACTTTTGCAAGAATCTGGAACCATCCATGGATCCTAGTGGATCTCTGTGGGATCAGCCACCTTCTGCTACAAGCCATCGACAGGTCAAAATCGTACCCTATATCTTCCACAGAGGTTTACATATTCCTACAATGATTTCCCGGCACTTTGCCAGGCTGGTTGACATTGCACGTAATAAATTAGAGAGCAAAATGCCTGTATTTTTTACTGGGGAAAAAAAGTCCCCTTTAATAAAAGTGTGCATTTACACAACAGAACCTCATTGCCCTGAAAGATGTGTTTACATCCAGTGACTGCAGCATTGTCTGGTGACATCAGTCCGTGGGGTGACTCTTCCACTGCTACGTTTTTCAGCCTGGCTGGCAAAGGAGGAGTCTCAGGCTTTTACTCAAACTAAGGCAGAAAGTCTTTGCTGTGTTCTAAAAATGGGCTTATGGGTCATTAAAAATATTACGCTATTTTGAAACGGGTCAAACTTTGTCCTAGTTACTGTCTGGTTACTTAGGCCTGAAAACAAGCAACTGCTTAGTGCAACCCTTCTCCTTTGTTTCATAAAAATAATTTGCTTTTTAAAGATCACAGAGCAAATTAGGGTGAGCGAGTGTATGGCACCCAGAAGAAATTGCCTCTGGTCAGCTATCAAAGCTGGGTTACTGTCACATACACACATCCCTGGGAGCTCGCGTAGGGGTGTGTAATGCATCAAGTGTAGGATTTAGCCCTGGGCAGAAGGTCCGTGTAAGGCTGTGCATCATTTAAGGCTCTCTTACTGAACGTGCTAAGTGGTGCATAGACCTCACAACTGCTGCTACTTGCTGGATGAATGGCTGAGGGAGCTGCAGATGTGTAATTTGTTGGTAAGAGTAAGGGACATTGCTTTTCCTGAAATAAGGATCGTTAGTCTAAATCCTGATGGGCACGGTGAAGTCCAGCCAGCTAGATGAAGGCTTGTAGTAGGTTACACTGATTTTTTTCTGAAATTCTTTGTGCTTGGCAGTTGCGGATGCTCAGCAGCCTGCTCCCCCCTTACGGTAAAGCCACTGGAGATCTCTGCTCCCAGTCGCTCATGTAACAGCACAGACCAGAACAAATAGCGTGAAATCTCTTGTGTTTCCCATCGTGGCTCCTGTTGTAATCAGAATGACCCACTCATCAAGAATTCAGTTTTAAAACCATAAAAGGGATTACAGAGGTTATACATACTTCTTGGTCAGGATTTTCAAACTGGATGTGAGATTCCTGAGAGCTCCTAAAGGGGCCCGATTGCCAGGAAGGGCCGAGTGACTGTTTTGGGGAGAAGGGACTCCTCTCCAGCACAGGCCAGGCTGAGATCATCAATGCCACACTTTTAGACTGCACAGCAATGGGTTAAACTGGAAAGAAAAGGATGATTTTGGTAGTCCTTTTTTCTTTTTTAACTGATAGTGCTAGCATCCTTTCTGTTTGTTATTTGGTTTCTGACCTTTTGTGGTGGGTTTTCACATTCCACTTACTGGCATTTCTTTGTGACTCTGAATGCTGGGAACCTCCCGAAAAGTGAAAGCTGAGATGTTTCGGACAGGCGGGCCTTTACACAAAAGCCACTAGATAGGAGCGGATTCACAACCAAATTACTAGCTTGTAAACGAGAAAAGAAAATGAAGTGTTGGGACTTGAAAGAAGAGACAAGACAACGTTGCAAGCTAGAGACCCAAATCGCTTGGTCGTTGTGCCTTTGCTTTTAAGGCAGCAGCATTGTACAAAGAATTTGAATAGCGTGGTCTGCTCCATTACAAGATGAGCAGGAGCAAGATCAGCCTGCCATTGCCCTTTTGGGGGAAGAACCGAGATGCCCTGAGCCTGCCTCGCAGCGGTGACACAGTGCCCTCGTCGTGCTTCGTGTCATGTCCGTGCCATGAGAGGCTTCAGCGTTGGCTGCCTGCCTGATTAATGGAAGGGGGAAGCAGCGTATGGAGTTGTACCTTGCTGCAGTTTCTCTGCTAAGCCCATGGGTGAGAAACAGCATATATAAATATTGTTTAGGGCCTAGGCGATGTTCATAGGCAGCAGGCCTTATATTAACTCCTCTGCATCGACTGGAACCTTCTCCAGGAGGGGAGTGCGTCTGGTGCAGGTATCATTGTGCTCGGGGAGGCACAGGATGTCCTGTGCATCACCTCTGAAAGTCACTTCAGTCTAGAGGGACCCCCAGCTCCTTTGGTCCTGCCAGAAATGCTCACATTTGTTATCAGTGGAAGGAAGATTAAGTGTTACGGCAATAAAGTAACTGAGTGCAAATTTCCCAAATGGGGTAGAGGCTCCAGAGAAGACGCTGAACTCTGCCAAGCCAGTAAAACGTGTTTAAAGCACTCTATACATAACATTTTCTCCAGAGTGTAATCGCCTTTCATGCTTTATCCTAGAATTTCGTGGCACATTTACCAAACTTTATTTTCAGGCAATTGTAACAACAAAAGGGTAAAAATAATTTCATGTCAGAAGTGACTGAATCAAATACTGGTGGTGGAGGGAGGCTAGTTGCTGACAGAGTGGATGAAGGACCATGCAGAAAACGCATGCTGGGGGTGAAGCGAGAATTTGGAGGTGTATTCATGCAAGATGCATTTCAGTCATTGTGTCACACCTGAGTCTGGCTAGGCTTAAATGTGGGTAAGCGAGCAGGCCCGGGATTTGTACCTGAGAAACAGATAACGGCCTTTTGGTAGCGCGCTCTTACAACAGTCTTTTGACAAACACAGGTGGGAATCAGGTTCCTTCTGAGAGTTGCCCACCTTGCCTTTGAATCAACCCGTCCTGGCACATGAGCTGGCATGGATGTGGCCACGTAACTGTCTAACGTGACCTCAAACTTCCTGAAAAACTTCTAGAAGAACCTCTGCCTGGTCTGTTTTCTTCCCAAGGTAGTTGTGTGCCTGCGTCTCTGAAGCATGCTGAGAATGAACTCAGCCTGGGAATTTCATAGCGGTAGGCATTGCTGCTGTTTCAGAGCCAGCTAAGGCACTATAGCTTCATGTAAGTGGTAGTAGATGTCATCATTAAAAAGTTTCACATTGGCTTTTGGCATTTGAGATGTGTCTGTTGTAACAGACAGGTTTGGTGGCCAGTAATCATCCAAGCTCTTGTTTCTGTCAGCAGTCTTTTATGCAGGAAGGTCCCAAACCACTCGTGTTATCAGCATAATCATTCATCTCCTTGTTTCGTCTGCCAAAGGGAAAAGGGGCTGCGTTGGCCACGCTCTAGCTGAAGCGGCTATGCTGCCAGCTGGATGACTCAGGGCTGGCGGGAGGAAGGTGCACTCCGCATCTTACCACCGCTCCAAAAAAAGCAAAGGATGAGTACCAAGCCTGGCAGCTTTACCCCCCTACTCGGCTCCCTGCTGCAAGCATCCTGGGGTGCAGAGGAGCGGGGTGCTCGCCAGAGCACGTGGGAGTGCGGATTGCGTTGGGCAGAGGTGCTGACACTGCTGTGCAGCTGGGTTATGAGAGTTCTCCCTGGCTTTGGAGAGGATAGCTTGGGATCTCAGAGCGAGACCCCAAATGACTACCAGTGTGGCCTTTTACCTGCCATTCTTGATTGTTGAAGGACGGGGCTAATTTTTTACATGATAGTTTTCTTCACCTGTTTCTCAGCAATGCCGTGCAGCTCCCTGGGTGGAGATGTTCATCGCAGGCTGTCATTTACCCATCATTTCCACAGAAATCAAGAGCCTGCTTTGCGCCTTGGTTCATGACGGAGCTGTGATTGCATCTGTACATCCAGTTTGGGGAGGCGCAGGTGATTTCCCACTTGGGCATGAGAAGGTCTGGCTCTGCCTTCCCGTTCGCTGCTGCATTTCCCAGACCACTAGCCCCTGGCGTAAGGAGGCAGTGAGCAAGGCTGGGGCCCGAGGGCGGTACGTGTGTACATGTGTGGCTTCAGAGGGGCACAGTGGCTTTGGTCAGTGGTGTTACTGGTGGCTAGTGCCAGGCATTTCCCCTCCCCAGGTCCTGGAGTCCTCTGACTCCATGGGGATGCTACATACCCCAGCAGAGGCGTGAGCATGACCGGATGCAGGAGGTGCAGGGAGGATATAGAAAGGGGAGGTGAAGGCGTGTGTGTTGTTAAACCCAGCTCGGGAGGCTTTCTGACCTGCTGGCTAGGAACCCTCTGAGAGCGTGGCGCAGGCAAGATTGCAGAGCAGTGATGGGTGTAAGAGAGGGTTTTACCCAGCCAGGCTTCCCTGCTTCATCTTCTCGAAGACACTTTCTCCCAGGAGCACCTCAGTCTAGACACCTTATGGCAGAGGGAATTTGCTAACTCATAGCTGTCCAGCCCAGGCTCCCCTGGCCATCTCAGCGCTTCAGGATGCAGCTGTGCCCTGCCTTGCATCCTTTGTGCAGGATCCCGTCTGATCCTTTGTGCACGATCGATACAGGTTATTGCTCTACAACATCCCCTCTGCCCTGGCTGTCCAGTATATGCTTTGCTTCAATGCTTTATTTCTCATTTTTCCCTCATTAGCTGGATAAGACGCAGAGCTCTGCGCAAGCCTGTCTCGGAGAGAAGGGGAGGATGTCTGGTGCATGCTCAAAGCGATGCTGCCTTTCCCAGCCTCCTCAGAGCCTTGCTCATGATCGTTGGCTGGTTGCGGTGCGGCAGAGGTAGTTCAGCATGAATAGAGTGAGGAGAACGCGTGTCACAGCAGCAGCCACGCTGGATGTCATATGTGCAAGGGAGCCTGCAGCTTGGAGAGAGATGTCTTTCTTTGCCAGTGCCATTTGCAGAGGGCAGATAAGCTTCCTGGAAGCTGAAGCTCTCTGGAGAATGTGCAGAGGGATCAAGCCTGACTGTAAGGTCTGTTCAGCGCTTGGCTCATGGTATTGTCGATGGCACTGTGATATGTTTGTAATGTAAACAGCTGGGGTGAACACAGCTTCAGAAAGGATCTGCACAGCTATCGCTGCTGATCGAATTAATCCCTAGAGGGCTGCTGATAAGCAACCTAACCCGGTCGATGCAGGGATGCTCTATTCCAGGGAAATAACAAGTTAAAGCTTCCCATCAAACCTCTATTTTCTCTCTTTGGTAGTTTCTGTTTTTCCATGCAGCCTGTAACCTGGTTCCAAGACCCTCAGAATAGCAGCACCGCATGACATCTGTGTTTTAGCGGGGGGATCGGGGTCCAGGCTGCAGCCTCTGCCTTTCATGGGGAGTGCTCGGTAGGTAAGGCTCCTGGGATCCAAGAGAGCACAAGAGCAGGGCTGGCAAATTGGCTTTCTCAGGGTCTGGTTAGGCAGCCTGTGTTTGCACAGATGATGGGTCACGGCTGCATTTCATTCTCTGGAATGAAATGTATTTATTGTGCAAACTTGTTTAAGGAAAAAGCTGACTTCATTAGTTAGTCTTTGGAAAGCAGTCAGCATTTTTGTGACCTGTTCTTCCATAGCTAAGAACAGGCTTAAGCAAGCACTCACCAAAGGTACGTTGCATAATTAGTGACGTGTAATTTATCTAATTTATTCTTCTGTAGGAGCTTAAATACATTAGACATTGGATGTCAGTCTGTACACAGGCGCAATGTGAAATGTGCTGTTTTTATTTAATTTTAACCGAAAATAAGTCCTAGAGTAGTTGAAGAATGCTTTATTTTTTTCCTTAGACTCTAATAAAGTGAGCAGTATGTCCTGTATTACGGGGCTGTCTGCGTGAATTTGGCCATTTCCTTGCTGCTGTCTGACAGCCCAGTAAGTATGAATGCAAATTCTGATCTCCTTCACCTTTCCACTTTGAGTCACCATATGGAAAAGAGACGTGGATTCCACCCCGCTTTAGAGTCATGGAAATGAGCTGTTATAAAATGGGGAAAAGGAACTGTATCCTGGCAATTTCTGAATGAGCAGCTTGAGAATTGACGTAATTGCAAGGCGCCGGGAGAGAGCTGACAGAAAGGAGGAGTCAAGTTAGAAAATGAGTAAAACAAGAGTGTGTTTAGGAAAGCTGAGGTCTCCTTCCTTTCCTTTTTGGCCAGATGATGTTTTGCCATTGCCAGGTACGACTTCCTTCAAAGCAGATAACTAATCTGTGCCGGAAAGACCGATTAAAATAATTGATTTCCAGTAATGCGCAGCCATCTTATAAAATAATCTCTGGCTCTCCAATGTGGCAGATAATCTAATAAACAGAACATGGAAGTTTCATCACATGGAAATAAATATGAAAGATAGTGTTTTGTCTGCAGATGGCATACATGAAAGAAGCAGAGATAACAGGGCTGAAATTAGTTCAGATACCTGCTTAATATAATGCCTTGTCTCTTTATATCTCCAATGAACTAGGAAATCAACATATCCTCCTCATAATGCTTTGTATTTTGCCCCTGTGTTGTGCAAACAGTCTGGCGTTCCTGGTGTTCAGGTGATGGAAGCAAGGATGTCCCCTTGGAGACCACAGCCGCTTTGGACTGTTACCTGTGTCTGGAGACATTGTCCCAAAATCTGTCAATATCTGCTAAAAAAATATATGCTCCTTACAGATTCTGATATTTTGAAGGGACAACACAATCTCTTCTCCTGTGCACTGGTTGTCGCTCTTTCCAGTAGATGGACCGGAGGGAGAGGAAGACCTGGGAGATCCCGTCCAGGCACTTGCAGCAGCAGGAGCGGGAATCTGGCACCAGCTGTCCCTCCGGGAGCAGGACGGGAGGGACTCTTCTCTGTCCCCTGTCACGGTGCTCGGATCCTAAGACCGGGACTGGCAGTCCGTTCAGCTGTCTGAGCCGGCGGCATCCGTGCTGCCTTTCCCTGTGCTTGAAGCCCACAGACAGCAGCCTGGCAGCCGGGTTTGTGCCCATCTTGGTACCTGTCTGGGTGTTCTGGCTGCAGCTCCCATTACTGCTAGTGTGGGAGAAGTAAAACGCTGGTCCCCCTCGCCCTCTGTCTGCGTGCCCGGAGGTGGGACTCGTCCGGTCTGGGGAGGTGGTACAGCCTGATGGCTTGGCTAGAGTCAAAAATATTTAGATTTAATTCAATTCACAATTTTTTTCCTGCCTCCGCCACGAGTCACATCCTATACAAGGATCTCTCCGCTGTCCTTTCTGTGCAGCTGTAGAAAGAAAATAAAAATTGGACTCAGTTAGCTGAGCAGAGCGTTGGGAAACACCACGGGAGAGGAGCTATTTCCTATCCTAGCCTTTATAAGGCACTTGCAGCGTGGCAGTGCTTGAAGAGAGCGCGCAAGCCTGTGGCCCTTTGGCACCTGTCCATACTTACGTGTTGGGAAGATCTGAATGCTGGAAACAGTGTTTGGTGTGTGAAGTAAGAGGAGTGACTGCTCTCAGAGGCCTTCATTTTTTGAGTCATTGGCAATGTGTGCCTGGATCCTGAGTCTGTATGTTGGAAATGGGAAGGGTTTTTTTGCTGGAGGCTCCTAAGCAGTGACATGGGGCAAGGGCTGGTGTTTGAAGGGAGTTTGGTGCTGCTGGTCCCCGGCTGCTGCAGCCTGGTGGAGAATCTAGCTTTTCAGAGCATTTGGGACTTTGTTTTGCTAAAAAACCTCCAAGCATTGAGAAGAAAAGATCTTTGTCTTTCAACTGTGAGCAAAGAAAGCTTGTAGTATATGTCCGAGAGCCACCAGAAATCCCCTAGCAACCAGGCTTAATGATCCTGATATTTCGTTGCAGGATCATAGGAAATCAGAAACTCGTACAAAGCACTACTGTTATTTAAAATATGAAGTTGCTGCTGGAGGCTTCTTATAAAGAGGCCCAGAATGGGCAAACCTTATTCCTCTTGGTATTTATAGCTCGCCTTTTAGCATGTGCACACATAGTCCTTGTGCTTTGAAACAACTGGGACTGGCTGAAAAGTGGGTTCCGGAGGTCAGGGTTCTGAAACAGAGACTGAGGAGTTTTAACTTGAGGCTACCGTGTTTGGAAACTTGCAGCCTGAGCCAACGAACTGGGAAGTTTTTGTAGAAATGTGGGGGAACTTTCCATCACGTGCTCCCTTCCCTGCTAACGAGGAGATTTTGCATGGCTGTAGGTGAGCTGACTGGCATGATTAATCACCTTCGGCATCTCTTTCCTGTGCCGGGAAGTTTGGAGACAACAAAAGGAAAATTACTGGAACTGGCCTGCTCTTTGCAAACCCCAGGGCTGCAGTGTCTGTGGATGGCAGGTCTTAAAACGCATCCATCTCCCAGGTTGCGGCAGGTACGCAAAGCAGCCCAAACGGACCATGAGACCATTAAAAGCTGTAATCATCTCAGCTGCGTTGGTCTGGAGGGTCTTTCGGGTGATACGTATCTGTCTGGCACCCTGCCGTTGCTGAGCATCGATGCAGTGACCGAACGCTGGCTCCCTGCCCGTCCCCCCCAAAGGTTCCTGCTGCAGCGTCGTGCTTGTTGCTTCTCCCCATCCTGGCGGGGAGGGTCAGACCCTCTTGTAAGGCTGTTGGAACGCTAGACAGCCTGGGCAGGGCTCGCCTCTGTGCCGGGGAGCAGCTCCACAGGGAACCTTGCCATTTCGAAGTGGGGAAGTGAGCCGTGCCCGTGCTTTGCGTATGCTTTCCACTTGGGAGTGAAGAAGTGGCTTTTATCAGGATGGCCATGTGTCTTTGTGGCCTGGTTCCTGCTGGGGCTGTCTCAGGGGAAGCTGTCAATGAGGTCGATGGCAGAAGCAGCAGATAACACATGGAGCATTAGTGCAGACTGCAGATGGAGCAGGACTCTGCTGTTGCTACAGAAACAGCAGTCGCACAGGATGCATAAAGGCAGCGTCCTTTGATAGAGACATGAGGTACTGAGACACCTCAGCTTGCGTCCATTTTTGAAACAGCCTTCAGGAAGACCTGGTGGGGAGCGTCCATAGGAAAGCAGTCAGATGCCTAGACGTTGTGGTAGCAAGGGATGATCAGGGGGCTTGGACTTCTCTTTTCTAGCAGGGAAAAAGCTAAGGGAGGTGTTACTGCAGTCTTTGTGTATGTAAGAAGTTGTTGCAGGCAAGAAGAGCGTGATCTGTTCTCCATGTCAACTCTTGTAGGACAAAAAGTCATGGGTGTGTTTTGTCAAGGGAGATTCCAGCAGGGAACTCTCTGCCTGCAGGGAGCATGCGGACAGATGGCCCCAAAGTGGCATGGAGATGTCTGAGGACAGGTTCAACAGACATCTGCTCTGAACGATGCTGGTTTGGGATGGATATTTGGGCAAGCTGGCCTGTCACCACCCTGTCCAGCCCTGCTGTCTGTCATTCTGCACTTTGCAGAAGAAGGAACCTGACAGCTCTTGTTTTACTTGTTTACGCAGGTAGTTTTGCAGAGAAGACTTATGAGTGGAGCTCAGAGGAGGAAGAGTCTGTGAGGAAGGCAGGACCAGTGCAAGTCCTCATTGTCAAAGATGACCATTCCTTTGAACTGGATGAAGCTGCACTGAACCGCATCCTCCTCTCAGAGGCTGTCAGAGATAAAGAGGTCGTGGCTGTCTCTGTTGCTGGAGCTTTTAGAAAAGGAAAATCATTCCTGATGGACTTCATGCTGCGGTACATGTACAATAAGGTATGGCTCCAGCTCAGGTGGCTCTTCCCAGGGGTATGGTGCTGCTGCTCGTTGCTCCCATGTACACGCCAGGGATGAGCTGGACAGGACACTGGCTTGGTGCTTGAGGAATGCTCAAGCCTCTCATTAGCATGGGCTTCACAAAATAAAATAGAGCAGATCCTTCCACAGCCCTGTGCACCAGTGGGTCTCCCAGTGGACTCTTAACTTTGGAGCAGTGATGTTCACGTTTACTGCCCTGTAGGAACCTCTTGTATAGGGGCTACCCCCCTCCAGCACTGGGGGTAAAACCTGGTTTACACTGAAGTGTGAACCAAAGTGAGATGAAAACTCCAGCAACTTCTTATGTTCCTACCTGCAGGAAGCAGTGGACTGGGTTGGAGGACTACAACGAGCCCTCTGACTGGTTTCTCCCTGGAGGGGAGGGTCTGAGCGGGAGACGACCGGCATTCAGATATGGAGTGAGATTTTCCTGGTGGACAAGCCCGATGGTAAAAAAGGTGTGTGCTTCTCTGTTGCATAGCTGTCTGTTGCTAGTCAGCTCATTTTTCTCTTCTGGCTTTTGTAAGACTCTCCTGCCTTGTCTTAGGTGGCTCAAATGCCTGTGCAAGTTTAGAGGAGGTCTTCAATACCATATCCCTAATTTAGCATGAATGGGTTTCATGCAATGAGTTGATATGATGTCTAGGTGTCCCTGATATGCTCTCTAGGTGTCCCTCTAACTCTAGGCATCCTGGAGTTATTTCTCTGCTGTTCCCCAGGGATCCTGAATCTGAGGTCCTTGCAACTACTCTCCTTTCCTAGAGCAGTAGCTGTAAAATGGAGTGTCTTCATTCAGAGTGCTCAAATTACAATGCAAACTGGATTTTTGGGCATCCTGCAAATTCAACTAATAGCCAGAGTATTGTATTCATCTACTCTTTAATGCAGAGCGCAACACCAAAGTGACACTGGTGTGATTTCTAATACTGGCTGAATGCGGTTTGGGTTAAGGAGGTGCAATACGCTGCCGTGTTTGGCTTCTGTGACGTGCAGCTAATGCAGACTCGGGGAAAAGACCCATCCGCACTGACAGCAAGTATTTGAGGAGCAAAGCAGTTCCCTCCGCTGTGTTGTGTAGCATTCATTTCACTGCCTGCTGGAGTCAGCGCTGTCAAGAGTGACTGGGCTGCTCTTTTCCTTTGTCCTCCACCGATTACAAGTCTGAGGCAGAAGCAGTGAGATTCCCAGCACGATAATGCAGCTGACATTCCCCCCCCCCGCTTTGGCATTTGAGAGTGATTTTGCTTGGATGCAGATGCTGAATGGGTGTATCCAAGGTGACGTGGAGCTTTCTGCCTCTCAGGTTGCAGTGTTGCTGATGGACACGCAGGGGACCTTTGACAGCCAGTCCACCCTGCGGGATTCGGCCACCGTGTTTGCCCTTAGCACAATGATCAGCTCGATACAGGTAAGAAGGGAGATGTCTCCAGGAATCACTTCCTAAAAGGCAGTGGCAAAAACCCCAGTATCTTGCACCAGCCTAACACAGCAGCTAGCCAGGGCCTTTGGTGGGAGAGACAAAGGCCATCATGTTGGCTGCACTGAGTGCAGGATTCACACATGACTTCATCATAGAATCACAGAATAGTTTGGGTTGAAGGGACCTTTTAAAGGCCATCTAGTCCAACCCCCTGCCACGAGCAGGGACATCCTCAACTAGATCAGGTTGCCCAGAGCCCCATCCAGCCTGACCTGGAATGTTTCCAGGGATGGGGCATCCACCACCTCTCTGGGCAACCTGTGCCAGTGTCTCACCACCCTCAGTGTGAAAAAACTCCTTCCTTATGTCTAGTCTGAATCTCCCTTCCTTTAGTTTAAAACCATCACCCCTTGTTCTATCACAACAGGCCCTGCTAAAAAGTTTTTTCCCGTCTTTCTATAAGCCCCTTTAGTTACTGGAAGGCTGCAGTAAGGTCTCCCCGGAGCCTTCTCTTCCCCAGGCTGAACAAGCCCAACTCTCTCAGCCTGTCTTCACAGGAGAGGTGCTCCAGCCCTTGGATCATTTTTTGTGGCCCTCCTCTGGACTTGCTCTAGCAGGTCCATGTCCTTCTTGTGTGGGGGTTCAATCATCACAGGGAACGGTCTCATCTCCTCAGCTCACCCAAGAGCAGGGCCAGCAGCAGCTGCACCCCTTTGCTTCCAGCTACCAAAGAGGAAAGGACCTTGGTCTGGGGAACTGGGGGTGTTTTTGTCTCAGTGCTACTGGAGAAACCTCTGGGCTGGAGGTGTTCACACACCAGTAACCGCATAGCCTGTTAGGGCTTCCCTTCCTACCATCCAGCCTTTGCTCTTGGAGGACAGCGTGAATGGGATGGAGCTGCGTCTTCATACAGAGCTCAGCACATCATAAAATGGAGAAGAAGGAACATTATTTGGACCTGACAGGCTGGGGCATGACAGCCCTGGTGCTCCCATGCTGGAGTGGTTTTGCTGCGCAGGGAGCAGCAGTGCCTGTCTGTCTGACAGTGAGTCTGTCCAGCAGTACAGCTGCACGTGGGGCCTGTCTCATACCGGCACCAACGGGCCAGCTGGGACTTTGGCTGTGTCCCCATGGTAATGTCGTAGGCTATTAACCACACCGACCCACGCGTTGGCCGGAAGGACAGGCCATTCTGAGTGCTCTGAAGTTTTTGTTTTTAAATGCAGGTTTATAACTTGTCCCAGAACGTGCAGGAGGATGATCTGCCAGCACTTACAGGTAAGACCCTTGTCCCTGCTGCTCCGCAGCACTGGGGTGCTGGATTACGCTCTGCACTTGCGAGCTGTGTTGCTCTGGAAAGGCACTTTCCGCATTCGGGAGCCACAAAAGGGTTTTCAGTTTTCCCACCTCTCATACTGGTTCATGGGCATGGAGGAACAGTCCACTTGGGTTGAAACCTGTCTTGCCTCCGCTCTTGTAGCACGGCTTCTTGGGGCCTGGGTCCTTGGCAGCCGGTCAGTGGACGCGTCGCCAGGAGGGACTGTTCCTGTCTCTGGGACGTGTGCCTTCCTCAAGGCTGATCGCCTGTGAGCTGGATAGGCCCATGGCTGTGCTTTGTGCTGCAGCGCGTGGCTGGAGGGCACGGAGAGGCTGAAAGAACCAAGGCTCTTAAGTGAGACAAAAGTGGCCGAGAGGGGAGGTGATGACGGTCTTCATCTGTGTATGAGGCCACTGCAAAGTGGAGGGCAGTATCTCTTGTTATGTCCACAGTGCACGGGACCAGTTGTCATGGGTTGGTGCTGCAGCCAGAGAGGGTTAATTTGACTTTCTAACGGTGCGGTTAGAGGAGCATCAAACAGACGGGTTAGGGTAGAGTACCCATCGCAGACCATCTCAGTGTGGAGTACCCATCACAGGTCTGCCAGGAACAGCATGGATACAGCTCACACGCTGGTCTTTATATCTTTCCATGGGATTATACTGGGGTTCCTCAGGGAGCAGAGCCTCATCGGAGGCCAGGACTGACCCATGGGGCTGGAAACACACAATGACTTGCAGCAAGGGGCTAAAGTGACTGGTAACAGGGAGGGATCCAGGGTAGCTAACCATGTATGGGCTGTACTCCTGCTGCTGGGAGCGTGCGTCCGGCTGCTGCTCCATGAGTAGGGGCAGTGAAAGTGCTCATTTGACTTAAGTGATGGGGAAGCTGAAGGTAGAAGTTGCACCGTTCATGCTGTAGGATGGGATCTTTGGATTGTTAGAAGAACCCAAAGAAATTAAGCAGCCGTTCATAAGCCTTGGGTATTGACGTCTGGTACTGGCTCAATACAGGTGACCCCTAAGGGTAATTACCAGCCCTGACTGTTGGAGACAAGCAGCTAATGGATTTTGTGGTGCACGTGTCCTGCCCATTTCCTGGTATTACCTCTAGCTTTCTCTTCTGTTGAGGTGGTTGATTGATTGGTTAGGTGGGTTTTTCCAGGAGCTTAAGAAAAAAGGAAACAAAAGCAAAAGTCCACCTAGAAAAATCAGCATTTGAAGAATTTTGTATCATTTCAGTTAGTAAATGTTATTAACAATAATGCCTTTTTAAACATTGGACTTATCCAGTGCAACTCTGATCTTTCAGTTCGGATTTTAAGCCATTATTGTTTAACATGTTGACCCATTTTTAGGCATCTGTGAAAATACATTATTGTGCCTTCAGTTAGAAATTACAGTCCAGAGAGACTGGAGAGCCTTCAAATCTTACTGTGTAGGCTGATCTTACAGTCTTTGCAAGCGGGGGTTTGCAGGGAAAGTACTTATTTCTGAATTCATTTCCGCTTCTTCTTGGAGTGTTTAAAGAGAGCGGGGCTCCCGCGGTCCCCTGTAGCACGAAAGTTTTTGGTTGGTATGAAAGCAACAGCAACGCAGCTGATTTGAGCCATTTTTCACAGATTTGGCAGCCAAAAATTCCAGACTGAGATCTTTCACGTGAGGGCTCGGCACGGCGATTGTCTGTAACAGCTCCGTGTGCCTCTCAGATGCGAACTGAAAGCATGCAGCCAGCCAGTTTCTGTTCCAGCTCTGCAAATGGTGCTCTTAGCCCCGAGTCAACAACCGTCCCTTGCTGCTGTGCCTGTGGCCCACAGCCGTCTGCCCGACCGTGCAGACTGACAACCTAACAGTCCTGTTGTTCTTTGCTTCTCTTTCCAGCTTTTCACTGAGTACGGCCGGCTGGCCATGGAGGAGACATTCCTGAAACCTTTCCAGGTGAGTGCGAGGGTCTTGGCCAGGGCACGTCCCCTCTGCCGGTGGTGGCTTGGCCCCGAGCCGGTGGCTTCACCACGAGGTGTCACTGCAGTTTGCAGGACGGGGAGGAGATGGGATGCCTGGGGCCTGGCTCAGCTGTGCGAAGGAAAGGCTTTGTGCTTCCTTGCCCCCAAAGAGGCTTCCGAATACATCCGACATCCCTCTTTCTTCCTCTCTGAACCCTGCCATCCCGAGAGCTCTGCCCTGTCCTGCCAGATTCCCGCCGGGCTTGGAAAGCAGTCAAGTTTTGCGGCAGGTTTGTCACGCTGTCTGGCTGGGGACTCTGCCCAGCCTTCGCTCTCAGAGGCTTGAACCCGCCTGCCCCAGGAATCCCTGCTCCTGGCGAAATGAAAGGACGGGGATTAGCTCAGAGCTCTCGTGGGTGACAAGAGATCTGTGGGAAGGCTCGGTTTAAGTGGGGTTTTAACTTCAAATAAGGGACATCTGTTCACCCTGCTGCTGCCCAACCTGTGAAAAGCTGGTTGTTTAAAAAAGGGAGAGCGTCAGGCAGACTCCAGCTGGCTCTGGACACCAGAGCTGTGAGCGGCTCCAGGGCTGGGAGGATAGTGGGTTGTGACAGCCCCTTACAGGAGGAGAGTGAATTTGAGTGAAAAGAGACAAAGCGGCGGGTGGGAGGGCAGAAGGTACCCATGACATGGCTGCGGCAGCTGCTGTTGAGAAGGGTTGTTCAGCAGCTCACCAAAGCTCCAGGCCTTTAACAGATCGAGTCGTGATTTCGAATGGCTTTGATTACGGCTGCACCGAATCCTGTGTGCCTGGGAGGCTGGAAGGTGGTTGAGTAGCTTTCAGAGCTTTCGGGGGGTCTGTGGGACCAGGCCGTGAGCCCGGGAGCGGGGCCTAAGGGGATGGAGGGAGCGATGCGGTGAGGTCCCCACACGTCCTCACGCCACAGCGGGGCTGCAGGGCTCGTTGCATGATCGGAGTGGTAGATAGAAGGAGAACACCTTCTGTGGGCTCTGGCCTTGTACAGGACAAGTTGTTCCTTTAATCAGATGCTCTTCGGCAGTTCCAATGGCTTGGTCCAACTTCCAGCTGGCATCCGCAGTAAGTTAGGTAGTAGCTGGATGGGGGTTTGTGAGCTTCCCAAAGTGGAAAACAGCAGAGAGCAAAACATGCTGTAAAAATGCAAATAGTAATTGGGAATGGGTTACAGTTATTTTACTTTTGCCTTCCAGCATAAAAAGAGAATTGCTGTCCTCACCACCATCCTGGAGGGCCTTAGGGGTTTATGGGGTGTCCGTGGTCAGGAAGTGGAAATAAAATTAAAAGGTTAAAAAACACAACAAATGGACAAATTGAGATTTTGGGGAGCTTTGAGGGTATATTGGATGCTGGCATGGGCAGATGACTGATAAACGATGTGAAAGCTACCAGTAAAAATAAATGACTTGTAGTAGCAAGAGCTAGGAGAAAATTGTAACATGGTACAGAAAAAAGCCAGACATTAAATAAATATTCCTGTTCCTTATTTAAAAACTATCAGGACAATGCAGCCAAATATTTCGGTGGAAGTGAAATGCTTCCTACACCATCAGTAAAAAGGAGGCTGTAAGGGGAAACTTTTAAATATGCTTAAGTCATTAGGACTGGATAATAGGCTCTGATTTTACCAAAGACCGTAATTGCTGTCAAGTCACACAGTTTTGTGGATAGCAAGTGTTGTCAAACAATCCCATTATCGATTTTAGAAGACCGCGAGTTCGGTTGATAAAGGTAACCTTCGCCACGATCTGTTGCCTTCTGTAAGCCTTATCTCCCTACGATGCTGATTAAAAGCAAGCGAACAACATACCAAGTCAGCATTGTCTGGTTTAATCCATTGTAAATGGATTAAAAACTCATTAACTGATAGATGACAGAGCACGCTGAACTAATTTTAATAGGGAATCATCATCCTTCAGAAGTTTTTCCTTGGGGGTCCCCCCCAGGGTCTCTCTGACTCACTGTCATCTTCAGTAATGATCTGGGGAAAAATATCAAATGACTGGTAGTAATCCTTGCGGATGTGATAAAACTTGGTGGAAGGATCGATGGTGATGTGGCCAGGTGAGCTACGGAGATCTCCTGTCCGCGACACAAAGTGGGCTTGTTCCTGCAAAGCATGTTTTAAAGACAGGTGAGCGTTTTGATTAGGAAGCAGGAGAAGGACGATGATAAATAAACTGCTTTTCCAGTGGGGAGGACGAGGCAGCGTGCAGCTGAGGCTGGGCAAAGTCAGGCTACCAATGAGGAGTGTGCTGTTAATGAGGAGGCAATTAATGGTTAGGGCGGCTTAACGAGAGATGCAGGGCTTCTCTGGCAGCTGCAGGCTTGAAACTGAGACAGCTCTCTTTGCAGAAGAGAGTCTACAGCTTGAGTGTCTTGGGTGAGGTTCCAGGCCTGTAAGTCAAACAAGCTGAACCTCTTTTGTCCTTAAAATATACGAATCTGTAAAGGCGGCTTTGGAAAACAGCTCCTATAGGAAAACGCTGCCAAGCAGGGAGGGCAGAGAAAGTGTCGATAGCGAGGCCGTTGCATTGATCCTGCTGGAAGGGAAGTAATCCTTGGCAGTGGAAAATTAGCAATTCCCTTCGGCTCCCTCCTGTCCACGGTGTGTCCTCACCCTTGCGCTGGAGTGTAACCGCCCGTGCGCCCTCGCCGGATGCCCGTCCTGGCCGCGATGCCCGCCAAGGCTGCGCGCGGTGCGGGGCGGTTTGCTAGGCTGGAGGGGCTGGGGGGGGTACGAGGCGTGGTGAAGACGGCACGTCTGGAACAATTTTGCTTAAGAAGAAGAACGTAATTCCCGAGTCAAACAGTGCAAGGCATGCATAATGTGTTTGTGGAAAAGTCCTAAACATGGACATGTCTCCTAAGCATCTCGCAGTCTTAGAAAGAACAGCGTGTCCCGAAACAGCTAACTGGGTGCAGTTGCTGTGGCTTGTCATGCAGTTAGGAATGGCCAACTCACTCTTCTCTCTCTTTTTTTTTTTTCCCTTTCCTGATGTTTTATGGAACAGAAATAAGGAGGGGAAATATTTTCCATCCCTCCCCTAAATCTTTTCTAAACATAGACAATCTTTAGGGAAATTCCAGTGAAATGGATTCCACTTGCTGACCTGCTTATTCATGTGCGTGAGAGAAACCCTGGCACCGCTGCCAGGCCCTCCTGGGCTTCGGCGTTCAGGGCTTCCCCCTCCAAACCATGTATTCGTTACACGGCACGTAGGTCCCTTGCACAGATCAGACACTCGAGACAGGATTTTTTCTGAAATTTTTTTTTTTTTTTTTTTTTAAGATTAAAAGTTGACCGTACTGGTATTTATTTATTTATTGCATAGGAACTTTGAATGCCTCAATAAAGATTACAAAAGCCAGTGATTTCTTATTCACCCTCGTTATCCTGCATCTGCTTCTCATTAAAAGTCTGTCTGGAAGGCTGCCCAGTGAAAAAGGCTGAAAAAATGAGCCTGTAAAATTCCCATAGGATGGAACTAAATGTGGCTGGAATTAGGGAGCTCGTTGCCTTTTGTCCTGGTTAGCAAAAATCTCTTTCTTGTTTTGCAGTTTAAATGATTGACGCTATTCTTCAAGCTGGGGAATCAAACTGCCGCCCAGCAAACCCTTACAGCAGTCCTGGGTTTACTCCCACCTTCCCCTTGTAGGGCACAGCCACACATGCAGCGAGTCTGCACGGTCTCAGCGCCGTGCTGGGGCCCTGCACAGAGAGGGGTATTTCCACCAGTAAAGGCGTGAGGTGCTGCTGGAGCCGGGCAGAGACTCGGGGCCTGGTCTTGTTGCGGCACGAGGGTGGGGGCGAGGGTGCCGGGGGGGTCCTGCCACCACTGTGGGCTCCGACGGCTGAGCGTGATCGGCTGCTGCGAGCGGTGGCAGCGGGGAAGGAGGCCCTGAACTCCCTTCTGAACCCCTTTTTGATAATGTACAGCAGAGTTAGGCGTCTCACGTAGCCACTCCTGGTCCTGCAATTAGCAGCAAACAGCAGAGCGATGCCCTTGAGAGAGGAGTTTTTCTGAGTAACTTTGACTCGGTGGCACTGTATGGCGCTGACCCTGTCGTGTTTCTGTCTCTGTTTCCTAGTCCCTTATATTCCTTGTTCGTGACTGGAGCTTCCCGTATGAATTTTCTTATGGATCTGACGGTGGCGCAAGATTTCGGAGAAGCGGCTGAAGGTGCGTTCTTTCTGATCTGGGCTCATTTGATGAGCGCTGCTAGGCTGGGGCTACGCTCACGGGCGATGGAGGGTGAAGAGGCAAATCTGGCTTTTGTGACCCAGGGATGACGCGCTGCCATCACCTGCGTGGGTGGAGAGTGCACAGGGCACGAGGGTGCGACCTTGATCTGGGGGACAGTCGGTGCTGGCGAGCCTAATCCTGGGCAGGGAGCAGGGAATGGGGTGCAGAGCACCGGCACCAGTGAGGGTTCAGCTGGGTGGGCACGGCGCTGGCCGTTAGGTGGGAACTGCAGTGTACAGAGATGCTGGTTACGGTCACACTTACCCAGTGCCTTAAAATCACAGAAGAGGCGTTTTAGGAGGCTGAATTTCCTTGCCCCAGCCCAGGCTCCCTTGGGCTCTCTTGCTGGGCAGCTGGGAGAGGCGTTAGGGCTGGGAGTCAGCAGATTCCCTAAAGACCAGGACCGATGTTTTAGTAATAGGTAGTTGTACAGTAAAAATGATGGGCAAGGGCTCCACTGGGATTAATCAGGAAATGCATGCGTGATTTGGTAGTGGAGAGACCTAATTAAAGGGGAGACAGGAAAGGCCCTAGTGGGAAATCCCAAATGTTTTTGTATTCCTGTCATACACAGCCATGCACATTTTCCAAACGATAATAACATGCCCCAGGGCGTGTGGTCAGAGATACGCTAGTTCCTTGGTTGCTGGAAGAGCCTTGTCTTTATCCTCACGCAGCGTATCCATACGGGATGTCCTTCTGTGTTGCTTTATCCCGCTGTAAGCAGCCACAGTGCGCAGTACCCCGTGCTCCTGCCAGCGCCGCTGGCCCGGCGTTACTGGTGTCCCCAGAAGGAAACCCCCTGACCCCAAACTGGTGTCTCGCAGGTCTCGGGAAATCAGCATGAAGAGCTGCAGAATGTCAGAAAGCACATCCATTCCTGCTTCACCAAAATCTCCTGCTTCCTCTTACCTCACCCGGGCCTGAAAGTCGCCACCAACCCTAATTTTGATGGAAAACTGAAAGGTATGAAGGCGACGGTCTGGTTTTTAAGCGGATACCTTAGATGCCCTGGCAGGCTGTCCCGCTGGTTCCTGAAACCTCTGTATGTATTTTCCATGAAAGAACTTCGGGGAGAGGAGTTGGATCCTCCTCCCAACGACGTACACATGCTCGGCTCATTCTTCCGAGTCCAGCAGCTGCCTGTTCATTGCCAGATGCTTTTAACTTCGGACAGAGGTGGATGCCGAAAAGGTGTAGGAGGCCAAAAAGTTGTGGGAGGAAAAGACAGAGATGGAGGCTGGAAAGGTGTGGGAGGCCCAGGCAGAGGTGGAGGCCAAAAAGGTGTGTGAGGCCGAAAAGTTGCAGGAGGAAAAGACAGAGGTGAAGGCCAAAAAGATGGAGACTGAAAAGTGTGGGAGGCCCAAAAGGTCTCAGAGCCGCTGCAATATGCACTGTCAGGACAGACGGCTGAGAGGCAACAGGGGAAGGGCAGGGCTGAGATGGGAAGTTTATGGACACGGTGTTAAGCCTGTAATTAACCAATTATGCCTCGCAATTCGGGAGAGATGCAGAGCGGTGCAGACTGGTTGCTGGAAGGCAGGCTGGTGCTTGCAGAGGGTGGAAGCCTGGTTACACGTGCTCTCAAGGGAACGTTATTTCGCTTTGAAAAGCTTTCCAAGGAATATTTAATCTTCCTGACTTATCTGATCAGTTGTTTCCCTACAGGGCAGACTTAGTTCAACAGGTTAAAAAAAGGGGAAGGAAAAAAAAGCCGTGGTAAGATTCTCCACTCTCAAAGGAGCCACATGCTGTGGATTTTTTTAGTTGTTTGTTGTGAACCAGCTGCTTACCAGCATCGCTGGTTACAGGCTGCTTGCAATCTTAGCAATAGAGAAAGTGGCCCATTAGTCACTTAAAATAAATTAGCAGACAGAAAGAAGTTACTTTTTCTCTGGTTTTGTCTGGCTAGCGATCAGACTCGTTCTTCTGGCAAACTCCATGCTAACCAGCAAGCAGGACGGCGAGGCAGCGGGGGGGAGGCGCGCTGGTGGAAACTGAGCTGATCTCTGTTATTTGCCTGCTTAATTTCAGCGCTGAGTAGTTCTGAACAAGCGGTGTGTGCGGAACTGGCACGAGTTGTCAGTGGCTTCTTGACACCATTTTTCTTGTTCCCTCAGAGCTGGACGCAGCTTTTTGTGCTCTGATGGAAAAAATGTGGCGAAACTTGCCCTCTCTCCTTACCTTCCACATGCCTGGATGTTGCATTGTTTTTTCTGTTTCCAGCCTTGTACAGTTTAATTTAACTGGCAGTAAATGGATGTCAGACACTGTGAAGCCGTAAGAATGACTGTTAGGAGATGAGTCTGCCTCTGTTGAAGTGACACAAGCAGCCCGTGGACCCCTCAAACAGCGCCCTGTGCCAGCTCTGTGCTTTGGCAAAGGGGACAGGCTGGTAGGAGCAGAGATTGTGCCCGTTCCCGGTACCTGCACTGAGGGGTGTCTGATGGTGCGATGTAAATGCACAGTCACTCGCAGGAGTCCTTAGTGTACCTGTACCAAGCGCCTAATGGCTTGCAAAAGCTTTAAAATGCTTTGCAATGAGAATTTCACGTATGGGTTCATAGAGGACCAAGAACTCAGCGCAGAAAATCTTACCTGCTGGCACAGGAGGTGACAGGGATGAGAGGCAGAGCGCCTAAGCCCTGGCAGATTTCCACTACGGGTGCTATGGAGCAGAGCAAAGGGAAGGGACAGCACGTATCCCTGGGTCATGATTTGCAAAGAGTGTATGTGTCCAGGCAAGAAGACGCTGCTCTCTGGCTATCAGCGTTGCGTGCGCACTACCAGCGTCATCAGCAAAAGCAGGTTTTTTTCCCATGCACGTTTGTGTTTGCACAAGTATTTTTGAGACCATGAAGCTGGTTTGTGGATATATGCGCAGCTGTATATTCTGTCCATGGGTTAAGTAACAACTTAACCGGGGCCATGATCATTTGTGAGTGCTCACATCACTAAATTATAGGATGTCGGAGTCTCTGGCGTGACTCTCGTGCTCTTGTCTCATGTGAGTGCACAGTGAAGCACAAGTCTGACGTTGGGCTGGTACTGATGACATTGGGTTTTGTTTCCAGAAATA
Organism: Phoenicopterus ruber ruber; assembly: GCA_009819775.1. Taxonomy (NCBI): domain Eukaryota; kingdom Metazoa; phylum Chordata; class Aves; order Phoenicopteriformes; family Phoenicopteridae; genus Phoenicopterus; species Phoenicopterus ruber. The sequence continues at coordinate 3,413,478 of CM020219.1, forward strand.
GACGATGAGTTCATCAAGAACTTGAAAATTTTGATTCCTTGGCTTCTTAGTCCGGAGAGCCTGGATGTTAAGGAGATCAATGGAAACCATATCACCTGTCGAGGCCTTGTGGAGTATTTTAAGGTATTGGCTTATTTAAGTGGGCTTATTCATCTGTGGCACGCTTGCACTTTTGCTGTAATTAAAGGGGAAAGCAGCAGCAGGCAGGCCAGCACTTGATGGCTGGAGGAAATGTTCTGGGTCTAGCTATTAGTCCTGACTCTCATTGCTACAGAAAGCAAACGCCTCACTGTCGCGTCTTTGACCATGCCGTAAGCCCAGGAAGTGGGCAGGGCTGTTTTCCTCCCCTGGAGAATTGAGGACTAGGGGGAGGTAGGCTGAGGGCCATATTCCTGTTGCCTTTGGAAAAAGCTTATTTTCGTTGTCATGACTACTGGGACATTTTCATGCAAGACATCAGTGAGTAATTCTCACCACCTACTCTCCAGGGCTACCTGACTCTGGCTCCTTCTCCTTCACTGAAGGACGGAGGTAGGTGCAAATCTAATGGTAGAGATACTTAGCGTAAGTGGTGGAGCCTTGAGCTCTCGCCTTGAGTGACTGACCCAGGCCACCCAAGGAGTCGACCTTGAGCCACGCTACGTAGCATTTTCTGACAGAGCGTCCCCTGCTGAAGCCATCTTGTGCCAGGAGCGTCCTCCTCTTCTGTGCTTTTAACGTCCTGTTAAAGCTGTGTTTGGAACTGGGTGGGGGTGTTTGCGTGTTGCTCGTGAATGCCATATTCAATGTGATTTCATTTTCTGCGCGCTGTTTTGCAGGCATACATAAAGATCTACCAAGGGGAAGAATTGCCGCACCCAAAGTCAATGCTGCAGGTACGTGAGTGTGAGCTGGTGGGCATTCGTGCACTGTAATTGCTATTGATTTCCAGTTAATTGTCAGAGGTGTCCAGCTAGTGCAGCACATCATTGGGTCTTCTGTGATTTTATTTCAAATACCGTAGTGTAACAACCCAAGAAACAGCCCTTTTGGAAATATTGGGCAGTCACGAGTCTGATATGGCTTAGCAATTGCGGCAGCATGGCTCGTGCACCTCGGGCCAGGCTGTGGTGACTCGCTGTCTGTGCACACAGTGTCAGCCAGCTTAGCTGAAATTATTCCCTGCAGGTAAATGGCATCGTCTTTGACTGCGGTGGGGCTGCACACGGAGGTGACGTAGCCCCGCACGTGGGCAGCGGCTGCTGGGCTGCAGCTCTGCTCTCTGAGCCAGACGGCTTTGCGGGAGGTTGCAGCTGTAGCTGTTTACATACGACTGAGCCTTTTATCTGTTTTCTTGCTGTTTCCCACAGCCGAAGCCAAAGTTTTCGTTGCTCTGGCTTGGAGGGTAGGAATCCTCTCTTCGTGCAGGCTTTTGCCTGGGGGGACTGAGGAGACTGGACGTGTAAATAAGGAATGATCTTATTTGGCATTGGTCAGAGGCTGAGGAGACTACGCTTGGCTAAGACAAGGGAGCTGTTTAATTCTGTACGTGTGCACCAGGGTACCGTGCACACGTCCTGGCCGTGTACACGCGTGGACTGTGGGTACCCAGGCAGCCAGTGGCTGCTACTCTCTGCAATTACACTTCTTAACCCTGTCTTTCTGCAGCTAAACTTTATACCCCTTTTGCCCTTCTTGCAGGCCACAGCAGAAGCCAACAATTTAGCAGCAGTTGCCACTGCCAAAGACACCTACAGCAGGAGAATGGAAGAGGTAGGTGGTGCTGAGCACGTTGTTTCACAGCACTCATGTCTCCTGGCTCTCTTTTGTCCTCGTGGGGAAACCTCCCTGCCTGGGTTCCTGGTAGAAAACATCCTGCATGGACTTGGCCAGGGCTGGTTACGGTGCTGCACGTTCAGGGTCCCACAAAGGGTCTCTCCTATGTTCATGGTGGAAAAGGGGCTTTGTTGCAGGCTGGAGGAGAGGAAGGCAGGGTATCATGGCAGGACAGGGGAGGGTGATGGACAAATGGTCACTGTTTCATCCGATGGCAGCTTTTTGCAGACGACGTGACCTCTGCTGAATCTGCATCCTCTTCCCAGTGTTCCCCAGCGTGGGAAGATGCAACCCAAAAATGTGCTGCAGTGGGGTGGCAGCGCTGCGTGACCACGCAACCCGTGCTATGGCTGGTGCTAATTAGGGGATAAAGTCATCAGAACTGGCTTTTCACCTGCGCCCTGCCCTGTCAGCCCATCTCACAGCTCTGGTGAGGGGATGGTTGTGATGTTTTAAGGTGAAGCTCAGACCCCAGCCTGTCTCCAGCCACTTCCAGACCCCCACTCTGTTCATCAGTATTGGAGATCGCTGCCTATTGGCAGGAAAAAGGTACGGAGCTGCGTGGCCAAACTGCCTGTGGGCTGCCCTGGGCCTTAAAACTAACGTGTCCGTACTCCGAAGCAGAAGGAAAATGCCGCAGAGTTTCCAGCACTAGAAAATGCTGGGGTTCAGGGTCCTGCGGTCAGTGTAGCTCAGCGTCAGTGTTACCCGAGACCCGGCTTAGGCTGTGAGTGAATTCAGGAAGGGAGCTGTGGGGCGCAGCTTCCCAGTGCAGACAACACCCGCTGCCCGTTTTAAGCTGTACCTTGCAGAGGCTGTCCCAGACGGACAGCACAGTCGTGGAGGTCTTCCTGCAGGATCTAGTGGTCTGTGCCAAACAGGAGCCTGGAGAGCCCTAGTTCCAGTGGTTTGCACGGCAGAGCACAGGAGCTGTGGGTGCTGAGGTTTCTGGAGTGATTGGACTGTGTTTTCCACGCAGGTCTGTGGTGGGGACAAGCCCTTCCTTGCACCTAGTGATCTCCAGACCAAACACATGGAGCTGAAGGAGGAGGCTGTGAAGCTGTTTCGTGGGGTGAAGAAGATGGGTGGGGAGGTTCAGCCGTCGCTACCTCCAGCAGCTGGAGAACGAGATAGATGAGCTCTACATCCAGTACATCAAGCACAACGACAGCAAGAACATCTTCCACGCCGCCCACCCCCGCCACGCTCTTTGTGGTCATCTTCATCACTTACGTGATAGCTGGAGTGACCGGCTTCATTGGCTTGGACATCATAGCCAGTCTGTGCAACATGATCATGGGCTTGACACTTATCACACTGTGTACCTGGGCATATATCAGATACTCTGGGGAGTACAGAGAACTGGGCGCAGTAATAGACCAAGTGGCCGCAGCGTTATGGGACCAGGTAGGATAAAGAGCTTTTGATTTAAAAAAACAACCGACAAAAAAAACCAAACCATCAAGTTCTTAAGTGTTGAGTTTCCTGGGGCTTTTCCTCCCCTTTGAAATGGCTTTTGCATTTGCATTTAGGGTTGTTAGATGCTCCGGCTGGGCCTGCCCGGGCAGCTCCAGCTGCTTGAGCTGGTTGTGCTGTGATCAGTGAGAGAAGACCTGTGCCCTGTCTTCTTCAGACAGCAGGACGACGAGTTTTAGGCCATTCGTTAGACCTTCTAGATGGGGAAAGAAGGGACAGAGGAAGTGTTTTCAGATCAGTTCGTGGAGTTGACTGTAAGGGGGAGACGTCTTAGGGACCGGAGATGGGCCTGGGTAGGACTGCTCTGTGGTTGTAGGCGGTATGAGACGGGTTGGAGAGCAGGAGTGGACAGCAAGGCTGGAGCTGTGTACCAACCCACCCCTTCCCCAGCTCGAGCCTGAGCCTCTGAACCCTGCCCATGTGAAAGACAAGCTGTGTAGATCCAGGCTCGGGATGAGAAAACTCACAGCAAGCTATTTTGTTCTGCCTTTTTTTTTTCTTCTTGTCTTACCCATCACCAAATGCGAGTTTGCGGGGCCTCGGGCCTTGCGGGAATGGGGCAGCTTTGCTTAGGGTCCTACGGGGGAGGCGTTTTCCGATCCGGTGCGTGTGGGTTTTGTGTGCACGTCTGTGTATGTCAAAAAGAAAGACCCGTGTCTCTCTCCTGGTTCAGGGCAGGGATTTTGGCTCTCCCCCGGTCTGCCGGAGACTGAGGCCAGGTCTCGGCTCTGCCTGTTTTGGCGCTGGGCCCTGCTTTCCCGTTACAGCCGCAGCTGTGCTGGGTCGGTTGGTCTCACCCACTCTTTTTTGATGTCTTTTTTTTTCCAAACAACACGGGAAGGTCTTGATTGGACCATGATGTCAAACAGAAACACCTCTAAAATCTTAGAAGAAATGGTCAGAGTGAGTAAGCACCCCCCGCACCCCCCTGCGTTGCTCCGCTCGCTTTCCGAGCGGCGCCATTGCAGCGCCCGGCCCTGGCAGGGTTATCTCGCAGCCCACGGCCGCAGTATTTTTAACACTCGGTCCTTCCTGTTTCCCCTTCTGCAGCAGCCCTTTCCTCTCCCCGCTGCAGAGCTGCCGGGGAAAGCCCGGACCCTGCAGGCTCCCACTGCCCCGCTTCGCCCTGGCCGGGGGAGCAGCCCACCAGAACGCAGCTGCAGCCGCGGGCCCGTGTGCCGAAATAACATTTAAAGGGCTGCGATGGCTTCCTGCTCTTCCCGTGGCGGAGCAGCGTGAGCTCATTGTTTGCTGCGGCCCTCAGAAGCCACCAGCCGCAGTCGTGGGTTTCATTTCTGTAGTGCTCCAAGGGGGAAAGGGCCGTTCTCAAGAGCTTTACCTGCTCCTTCCCTGCTTTTTATCCACCGGCCAGTTTTTGATCAAGAGTGACCGCATCTGCCTGCTTTTCCCGTTCCTGCGCAGGGAGCTGCAGCTGGGGCTAAACATGCAGCTTTGGGGGGGAAAAAAATGCAGCATTTAGTATTCAGTTCCTTCATCCCAGAGCTGGGTAGCGGTGTTGCTCAGCCGGGCTGCCTTTAAAATAAGGCGGCTTGAGGGCAAGAGCAGCCCGTTGCCCACGTCCCGGGTGGGTTCATCCTGGCTGCCCTGTCCTCAGCAGCCTGAGCATCCACAGTAAACCCCACTGCGGTGCGGGCAGCGCCTCTGCCACGGCCGTTTGCTCGGGGACCCTTCCCGGGTGCCTTTGGGAGATGCCGGCGTGTTTAAGCCCAGTGTTTGCCCAGCCCTGTGCAGGAGCCAGCGGGGGGGTTAAGCAAGAGCAGGATGCAGCCAGCGGGAAGCCGGAGCCGCTGCCCACTTGCAACCTGCCCCAGCTGGGGAAAAATAAAGAGGTTAAAGTGCCTGAAGCTGCTCCCTGGCGCCCGGCTGGCCCCCGCGGGCTGCGCGGCACAGCTTTCCAACTGAAGGGAGAGTTCTCCCGAGCGAAGGAGCCGTGCCGACGGGCGGTACTGGCCCTGCTGCAGGCACCGGGGCGTGGGCAGCGTGGCTCTGCCCGCCGCGACACACGGGGCTGGTGCCCGAAGTGCCCTGGGTGGGTTCAAAGCCCTTGTGGCTCTGTCCCATGCGAGCGCTTGGTGTCCCATGGCAGCGGGACCGGCTGCAGGAGGGGTGGACGGAGCTGTGAGGGGCAGCCTGTGTGGGGTGAGCCCCCTGGGAATACACGGCCACGGTGGCACCAGCAAGTGGCTGCGGCCGGAGGCGTGAGCACCGTGCGCTCCCGTGGGCGTGCGTGATACACAGAGATGCTTTTCTTTTTTCTTTTTCTGTCTCCCCCTTCCCAATGCCTCTCCCCAGGGAAGCACGAATGAGGTAAGTGGCTCTTGTTCTCCGCATGCGACACCACTCGGCTCCCACGGGCCAGCTGGGCCGTGGGCGCCCGGGGAAAAGCGTCTTGGACCCGGATGCACGTTTCAGCCGCGTCGCTGCCTTTGGGCTCGCGGAGGACGGGGGATTGCGAGGGCTCTGGGCAGCGGTGGCATCCTGGCCCTGCACCAGGACACTTGCTGGCAGCTGGGCTCTGGTTGTTCCCTCTGATCCAGATGCCTGGGGAAGGGGGTTAAACGTGGGCGCTGCGCTCCAGGCGGTGCTGGAAGCCAAGTGGGGAGAGATTTGGGTGGGGACCGTGTTTGTTATGACGGGGATTTTCATCTTTCTCCCATCAGTTCTGTTTGGGGATTTTCCTTTTGTGCCGAGAGGTCAAACCGAAACACATTTGTTTTGTAGCACCAACCGTGTGGGTGTCGCGCAGGCAGGGCTCCTGCCCCGGCAGCCGAGCAGTCCCCAGGCTCGGCGAGGCCTCTCTGTGCTGCTGGAAGCGCTGCGTGTTGTGTTTTGGGCAAAACCACCCCATACCGGACTAAGCCGAACACAGAGCTTAGGAAAGCGTAGTTCAGCTCCATCTTTTATCGTGGCCCCAAAACCTTGACAGCTCCGTCTGCCAGTGTCAACACGCTTTTCAGCTACTGGGTTATGTGGGGAGTTCCTCTTAAAAGAAAGTTGGAGCAGCTCTCAGAGGTCCAAAAGGCCATTTAAAAAATAAAAGTAGTTAAAAATCAACCCATTCTTTCCCCCAGTGGCCATCCCTGGCTGGTCTGGTACCTCGCTGTGCCACAAACGCTGAGCAGCTGAAAGCTTGCTGACCTCTGGGTCCGTGGGCTTTGCTCTGGCTTGTGCAACGGCGAGAGGCAGAATCATAGAATTGTTCTGGTTGGAAGAGACCTCCAAGATCATCGGGTCCAACCATTAACCCAGCACTGCCAAGGCCACCACTAAATCATATCCCTTAGGGCCTCATCTAAATGTCTTTTGAATCCCTCAGGGATTGTGACTCCACCACTGCCCTGGGCAGCCTGTTCCAATGCCTGACAACCCTTTTGGGGAAGAAATTTTTATGAATGTCCAACCTAAACCTCCCCTGGCGCAACTTGAGGCCGTTTCCCCTTGTCCTGTCGCCTGTTCCTTGGGAGAAGAGACCGACCCCCCCTGGCTCCAACCTCCTTTCAGGGAGTTGCAGAGAGCGAGAAGGTCTCCCCTCAGCCTCCTTTTCTCCAGGCCAAACCCCCCCAGGTCCCTCAGCCGCTCCTCACAGCACTTGTGCTCCAGCCCCTTCCCCAGCTCCGTTGCCCGTCTCTGGACACGCTCCAGCCCCTCAATGTCTTTCTTGTAGTGAGGGGCCCAAAACTGAACACAGTACTCAAGGTGGGCTCGAACATGGGCTTTGCTATTGATGTGCTCTTGAGCAAATCCTGTCCAGTAAAAGGGAGCTCTGTGAGACTGGGTAGGCATGGAAAAAAGAGCCTAAAATACCACAAAATGCTGCAAGGGTGCTTATGTAGCATTTGAAAGCGTATTTTCAAGAAAACCCCAGAGAAGCTGCATGAAGACTCCTCCACCAGGCCGTTCCCTTCCCAGTCCTGGAACACAGGCGCGCAAAGCCTCACCCTCTGTTTGGGATGCGGTCAGCATCGCTTAAACACCCCCCCCCCGGAGCCACCTCACCCACCCCGTTCCTTGCTGCAGCTTCAGCCTCGCCTGCTTCACGCAGTGCCCCGAGGAACACCTCACCCCCCGAGCAGGAGGTTTCCTGCCGGTCGTCTGCCTCTTCCCCCCCGTCCCGAGCTCATCCTGGCTCACCAACAGGCTTCAGGCCCCAGCAGGAGCTGCTGGGCTTTTGGTGGGGTGTTTTTTTTTTCCTCCCCCATGACAAGTTCATTTGAAATGGAAACGTCAGAGCCGTGACAGCTGTTCACGCCAAGTCCTCTGCAGCCAGACCCGTATCTTGGCATCTCCTGTGCCACTTGCACCCGGTATGAAGCCCACCGTGGGGTGGGGGACAGGGTGGTGTCACTTGCCTGTGCCACCCCTCGGGAGCAGAGCCCTGTCTTGGCCCTGTGGCTGTTTTGATGTTCTGTATGGGAAGCGCAGACCACATCCACACCGACTTTGACTGTGCACCGGTACAGGTGCCGCAGCTGCTCCTGCTTGGGCTGACCCCGGTAGCCTGCTCACACTGATGCTCTGCAGAAATGGGGGTACACGCACTGATGATCCGAGGGCTGGAGCACCTCTGCTATGGAGACAGGCTGAGAGAGTTCGGGTTGTTCAGCCTGGAGAAGAGAAGGCTCCAGGGAGACCTTACTGCAGCCTTCCAGTACCTAAAGGGGGCTGCAGGAAAGCTGGAGAGGGACTTTTGACAAGGGCCTGGAGTGACAGGACAAGGGGTGATGGGCTCAAACTGAAAGAGGGGAGATTTAGATTAGATCTAAGGAAGAAATTCTTCCCCATGAGGGTGGTGAGGCCCTGGCACAGGTTGCCCAGAGAAGCTGTGGATGCCCCATCCCTGGAAGGGTTCAAGGCCAGGTTGGATGGGGCTTGGAGCAGCCTGGTGTAGTGGAAGGTGTCCCTGCCCATGGCAGGGGGGTGGAACTAGATAGTCTTTAAGGTCCCTTCCAACCCAAACCATTCTGGGATTCTGTGATTCCACTGTGGCGCTGCTGTTTGCGAAGGACGGGCTTTTCTGTCAGGCAGGAAAATACACACGGGTACAAATGGAAAAATGGTAAAATGGGAAGGAAAAGAATCTGCATTCATCTGCAGAAAAACGATCTAGACCAACCAGGTACCCGTTACATAGCAAAGCCCTCCCTACGATGCAGTAAGTATCTGCCTGGTGGTGTAAAACAAAGTGCTGATGCAGAAATTTAAACCGTGTGTGAAACGCCTAGAAAAACCCAACCCTCCCCTAAATCCCTTACTCCTGGATTTAATACAACTCCAGGGGGCTCCTCCCATAGCCCAGACGTTTGAAAGGTTCGCGAGCTTTACTCGTTTCCCTGCTGGTGGCTTTAACGCGCTCGAGTTGGCGCACAAAACCAACCGCAGGCGCGCGCGGACGCCCAGGCCGTAGGCGCGACCGGGGCCGTGACCGTCCTCTCCCTCTCTCCGCTCGCAGGCTTTGTACAAACTGTACAGCGCAGCGGCGACTCACAGACACTTGTACCACCACGCCTTCCCGGCACAGAGAGCGGAGCCCGGCGAGGGCGCGGAGAGGAAGAAGGTGTAAGGCAGGCGCGTCCCCGCCGGCGCATGAAGGAGGCGCGGACGTCTCGCCCTCGGGTCAGCACTCTCCTCCTCGTACCCATCGCAAGCTCCCGCTGTGCGCCAGGGAGAGCGGAGAACAAGCGACGCGTAAGGTGGTTCGGTGTGTTCGTTCGTCATCGCGGTGTTTTGACGGGAAGGCGGCGGCGTGTTTTTCGTTTTGTTAATATGTACATATTGGTACTGCCGCAGCTACCGAGTGCTTTTAATTTGTCATAGCCAGCGTACTTCCCAGCTAATTTATGAAGCCTTATTTTCCCCTTAATTAGTTACGAAGTCACTGAAGAAATGATAATTTACATGATACTGCAACTAAAATTCTTCCGGACCTGAGCATTATTCAAAAGCCAACTTATTTTCAGATACTTGAACAAGTTATAACATGTAACCAAGTTTTTTCTTCCATTAACTATTTAATTACATAAACATAACTAAAAATGTATTACCTTGCTTTATCCGAAACTGTAAGGGCACTTCTGCTATGGTATGTTAGCGATCTCGTACGGAAAGCGTACTTTTCTGTTCGTAACTGATGCACAAAGTCACTTTGTATATGTATTGGAGCAAGTTTCACTGTACTTCTGTATATATATTCATTATAGTGCATAGAAAGTGTGTTCAACAGTTCTATTCTTTTATCGTCAGAACTATTAAAGTTGGCTTTCGGTTCCTAAGAGGTTGGTTATACAGGAGGCAATTATTGGCTAACGAGGTGAGAGCTTCTCCCGGGTTTTTTACCTTCTTGGTTTCCTTTTGGCCTTCAGAATCGGTGCTTTGAGATTTTGAAAATACTCTGGCCTCTCTCCTGCCCAGGTGCGAGCCCCGGAGGTGCTTCTGTCACTTAGCAGGTAAAGCCAGGTTTTACAGCAGGACTTGGGCAAAATAAAGTCTCCAGCTTTTAACAGCGAAGGAAAAGCCAGCCCATGGGTCCCACAGAGAACGGCGCCAGCGGCCGCGTCCCGCTGGGCCCCACGGCAGAGCCAGAGCGCAGCTCCGTCCCCGCGCTCCCCGCTCACTAACCCAGCGCAACCGCCCTCGGCTCCAGGGAACCCGGTTTTCACCCCCAGTCAGGTCTTTTATTTGATGTTCTAAAAGGCAAAAAAAAAAAAAAAGGAAACAACCCTTCATTCATTAAACAAAATGATTTTTTATTGAATTAATAGGATTTACAAGAAATGTATTTTTTTGTCTGCAACAATGTTTATTGCACTAAAAAATCCATAAATAACATTTCAGGACAATCAATGAACCAAATGAAAATATTGGAGAGGGTAACTGTACAACTAAAAATTTGCCCCAAGTAAGGAAGCTTTAATGTAAGACAAAAGCTCGTTAAAAAAAGAAAAGTAATTGTTGTGGCATCCCTGATTTTGTTCCTGGTGTGGCACAGCCGGCTGTAAGCTGGTCAGACAGCGCTACTGCCTTCCCCCGTGGCTGGGTGACCTTCCACGAGGCGCGGTTCACCGAGCGGTTAAAAACCTGTGAAAAGCCTGCCTCGAGATCTTGGCCTTTAGCGGGTACAAGCATTTCCCCTCTCACTCATTTCTGTGAAAACTGGTAGTAAATCGAAAGACGTGACGCATTAAACGAAGTAAGAAATAATGCAACTCGGACTCGGCTTCGATGAAGCACTTGGTTTAGGTTGAAATCCGCTCCTGTCTGGTTCTAGTACTGGTGTGACTGAAAGGAACTGTCAGCGTTCCGTACGTTAAAGCTGTAAACACAGAGCAGAACCTCGAGAGGGGTAGGAAGTCCCAAGGGAAATACACGGAAATATTCATTTGGATTATACCCATGTTTTGAATCTGGGACATTTCATATAGTTGCATCTATTGCCCTTTAAAAATACATAGTCAGCTTCTTAATACTACAGCCGACTGCTAGAAAAAGATACCAGAATCAAGTCTCTGATTAAACTCCACGCTGGTTTGCAGAATAATAAACTAGGTCTCGTATGGAAAAAAGATTAACAAACATTTTTCATTTTTATAAACAATACATAATACATGTAGAAAAATATTCAAGAGGATAATAACAAAGGTGCAACATCAACAAAAATAAGCTGCCTTTTCAACAAAAGCACTTTTTCAGAGTTTTAAGTGTGAAAACCGTTTAAAGCTCTTAGTGTCCTCATAAAAAGTCTATTAAAAAGAGAGTCGTTAGCTTAAAAATTCTTGCCGTGCTGCTGGGCGTACCACTGCTGCCTCTGCTTGCGGTGCTCCAGCTCGGTGAGGAGGGCCTGCCTGTACGCTTCGTACAGCTTCACGATCCGTTCCAGTTCCTTCATGAAGAGCAGCTTCAGCATCCCCTGGTACGTGTCCAGGTCCGCCAGCTGGAAGAGCTCCCACTTCAGAATGTGATCGTATCTGTTCGGGGAGAAAAGATGATTATCTGCAGGCCGCTGCAAGCGAACACCCAGCGTTTGGTGCGTTTTCTTAAGAACTGGCCCCCCGTTGTACGGCCAGCGATCAGGTTTCTAGCAGTCGACACGAGCGTGTTTTCTGTGAAGAACTAAGGTAATTACCGCCACAGGACGGGGAGCCGTGTCCCAAAGGGAGCTGGAGAAACATCGCTTGCAGCTAACCTGCGGAATCACTCGTAATACGCCAAGATAAACGCTAGAAATACTGAAGATCCCATTAACTGATTGTAATAAACGGATGCAGAAGATGCGTTTTGGAAGCATTCAACCAGCGCTTCCATTCAACAAGCATTGACGATTTCGTAGTAAAACATCTTTTAAAACTGAAGTAACGCAGAACAAAAAAGCGCGTTATTTCAACAGCTTAACCCTCGCGCTCCCCGGCGGGTCCCCCCAACGGCCGCACGCTGCAGGGCTTCCCTCACAGCACACCTTGGCTTTCAAAGCATTCGCGTTCCAGCCTTACCAAGCGCTCTCGGACGCTGTCCCCCTCCGGGTTAATTAGCAGCAATTATCTAAGTCGGGGTGTCTCAAAGTGCGGGTGGTGAGCCCCACAGGACCAGGAAGGGGGGGCAGACAGCAGCAGGGAGGACGCGGGGAAGCGGATTACGCCGTAATCAGTGGCTGCGAGCACTGACAGCTAAAACTCCCACCTGCTCTTGCGCCCCGCGCTGGGGAGGTGCCCTGGAGACCCGCACCAAGGGAGCGCCTGAAACACACGGGAGCCACCCCGAGCTCCTCCCTTAGGATCTCCGATCCAGCTCCCCGCACGAGATGGAAACAAGCTCGGCTGCAAAGTCAACCAGTTACGTTCCAGTTCTTCCCACTTCCACCAGTTACGAGGAGCTGTGGGCCGAGCAAGGCACAATATCGCAGCTTGGCTCATTCCTTGACCGGGAAACAGACGCTCGTCAGCAGCGCGGCAAGGGAAAGCTCACAAAGCAAACACAAACAGGAGCGAGAAGGGGGCTCCGCGCAGCCGGCGCCGTTAGAAGCCACGACGGAGAGCGGGGTACGTTAAAACAAACGTGAAGAAAAGCGGCAGCACGACATCAGTCCGTAAGGCGGGAGAAACGATGTACGAGGAAAGCTGCTGAGGGTCACTACGCCCTGCGAATGCTCCCGGGCTGAAGAGCTGCTGGGAAGCTACACCTCGCCTTTCGTTCCGTAGGTCTCCTCCTCTCCTACTCAACGTTCAGCACGGCTTTTCCTACAAAGTCTGCAGCACTGTCAGTGCTGGGGTTTTTTTTTTATTTTGACTTTTTAATATGGAGCAATTCTGAATGTCTGTTTACACTCCTAGCACTTTATTTCAATTTCTGAAGCGTATAAACGTGCCCCTATGTTCAGGCTTTTGGGATGTCAAAGCTGCTGCCACTGGATAGGTGCAAACTTAACGCAAGCGGAGCCTCTCAAGCCTCCCTTGTCTCACCAGCAGAGCTGGAGAAGTCTCCTGAAGGCTCCATTTTACGTCGTAACTGCCAAACCACTCTCGTGACTAACCAAGGCTATGCCATTTCTCCTGCCAGGACTTTTCCACAGTCAAAAGCGGCACTCTGAGGTCTGCAAGGGAATCATAGAATCGTTTTGTTTGGAAGAGACCTCCAAGATCATCGAGTCCAACCGTTACCCCAGCACTGCCAAGGCCACCACTAACCCATGTCCCCAAGCGCCACATCTACACGGCTTTTCAATCCCCCCAGGGATGGGGACTCCACCACTGCCCTGGGCAGCCTGTGCCAGGGCCTGACAGCCCTTTCGGGGAAGAAATGGTTCCCAATAGCCAACCTAAACCTCCCCTGGAGCAACTTGAGGCCGTTTCCTCTCGTCCTGTCGCCTGTTCTTGGGAGAAGAGACCGACCCCCCCTGGCTCCAACATCCTGTCAGGGAGTTGCAGAGAGCGAGAAGGTCTCCCTCAGCCTCCTTTTCTCCAGGCCAAACCCCCCCAGGTCCCTCAGCCGCTCCTCACGCTCCAGCCCCTTCCCCAGCTCGTGCCGTCTATGGACACGCTCCAGCCCCCTCAGTGTCTGTTCTTGGAGTGAGGGGCCCAGAAACTGAACCCAGCACTCGAGGTGCGGCCTCGCAGTGCTGAGGACAGGGCGGAACAGGTAGCTGGTCAAATGAAGTCCAGTTTCGTAACACGAGGTCTGTCCAATCATACGTCAGTCCGTGACTCACTTTCATGCCACAAATTCTTCAAAACTAGTGCTGACCAATCTTTTATACCAACAACATGGTTAACATGTCCCAAATTAACGTCTGTAACATCCTACGGCACACATAAGCTATCCATGCTATTCAAGCAAGCCTTTTGCTCATTACTTTCTTCTTTAAGGGACCTCTTTGTGTGCCAGCAGTAGGGGAAGGTTTCCAAGATCCTGGCTACAAAACCAGGATTTTCTAACAAAGTTTTTCAACAAAATCACGGTAATTCTACAGAGGTAGGATTGACGGTCCCTGGCTCATGGCCAGGACGTCCAGTACTACCACGCATCCACGGGGGAACAAGCTGGCAGGATGGACACTGAGCAGGAGACACTGGCCTTCAGGATGTTCCTCAAGGACACCGGGCCAAGAGCAAGATGACTGTTTTGGTGAGCAACTTATGGGACATCAGTTCAGGCTCCGAAGCCCACGTGGCCAACCGATTACCGACTGGGATCTGGCTCCTGTCAGTCAGCCGCATCAGTCAAGCGTTAACAGCCCACAGTGCAGACCGACCCTCATACGCTTAAATAAGTAGTACAATGACTTCAGAGAGCCAGAGAGATACCAACGCTTAAATACACCGGCCGTTCTCTTTGATGGTCTCCTTCCACCTCGGCATGATGACTGGAGAAGTCTGGCAGGGTGACAGGAGCTGGCAGCCGTTAAGAGACCTGCCTGGTTCAGGACAGACACACTTCCCAAGGCTCAGAGGGAACAAGGGACAGGGAAACAACGTGTGATGTGACTGTAAGCACAGTTCTCGTTAGCGGGAATATCTGGGCTAACTGAGTTGGAACAGGTTGCCCAGAGAAGCTGTGGCTGCCCCATCCCTGGCAGTGTTCAAGGCCAGGCTGGATGGGGCTTGGAGCAACCTGGTCTAGCGGAAGGTGTCCCTGCCCGTGGCAGGGGGGGAACTAGATGGTCTTTAAGGTCCCTTCCAACCCAAACCATTCTGTGATTCTATGAGTCTACCTAAACCTGAAGAGACTTGTGCGAGAGAACTCCAGGCACATCACCCAAAATGAGCAGGGGTGCTAATGCTGCCCCTGCTAAGGGGACCCGAGCAGCACGGAGTGTCCCCGGCAGGGCCTGGCCAGCTCCGGGAACAGGACGGGCTGCAGAATTTCCTCAGCAAGGTGAGGAAACGGCAATTCCCCAACCCAGCTTTAATCTCGATTTTGCCTGATCCTAGCCTTGCTCTGCAATAGGCGTTGTAATGCTACTTCAGTTTGATAAAAGAAAGCCTCAGTGTACTTACATCATCACTGCAATACTCCTCTTTTCCCGCCTTTTCCCAGTGCTTCGAACACGTACAGTTCATTTGCAATCTAATTTTCTTAACTTGGAAATAGGCAGCTGACTATTATAGTTATTAAAAGAATAGAAGAAACTCATGGAATAAACAGAGTTATTTGATCCAACTGAATTACATGAGAAAATATATTCACTTGAGTGGACGCTGAAGCCAAAGTATCAGTAAATTTATGCAAATAAACTACATTATATATTGAAAAGATACATTCTGTACGCACCAGAGAAGCACCAAGACATGCAGATGACTACCAAAGATGCTTTTGAGGAATTTTAAAGAACTTAAATAACCACAGCTTCTATAAACTTCCTAAATAACAGCTTCTATATTAAAGTTATCCCAAGGCTTGACAGGGCTGCACTGCTAAAATCACTTTTTCCCCCAAAAGCGAGAAAAACCAAATTGCAGCTGTTTGTCAATACGGAGATCAAACTCCAAGGAGAGGCAGACCGCGAGCTGCTGCTTTCAGGGTTTGCCAAGTGCCACTACCTTTGCAAGCACATTACGGAGTTTCAGTGAACACCACCTTTCCACCTCTGCTCCTTTCCCACTCATCATGAACTGGATTCCACGGCAGCAGGATTCCCCCTGGCTTGCCCTGCGCCGACGTGGCCTTTCAAGTGTTCTGGGCCAGTGGCATTTATTAGAATACACTCCACGGCAAGGCCGATCCTCAAGGGAAGGACTGTTTCTTTGAAGGTGGCAATACAAGCAGGGCAGAAAACAAAGCCGCATCACACGCCGTAACGTGTTTCCAGGTTTTCTGGGGCTTGCAGCTTTTTTTTTTTAAGCATCAGCACAGATTGCTAAAACCTTGGTGGTTCTTTAGCTCTTTGAAGCTGTCACCACTGAGAGTTTCTCGGGAAAACCAGCACATCAGGATTGCTTTTCAGTGTGAGAGTTTCACTTCGCCTGCCAAGAGAAGTGTTGAATGGAGGAAGAAGTTTAATTACAGATTAAGCTATCGGCAGCACCTCAGTGGCAATGGGCTCGTTCAAATCCAAAAAAGATCGTGGGTCTGGGATCGCTCACCACAGAGACGCCGAGGGGAACAAGCCACAGAGTACCAGGACCTGACCGAGACTCCCCAGGCATTTTTTAGAAGGGCAACGAGTCACAGAGCCAGAAATCAAGGGGAGAAAGCACCTTAGCACAGAATTCCTGCAGAGCACAAAGCCTCCCTTCCTGGGTGAGAATGCAGGAGCTTACTAGACAGAACACACAGCTGGAATTACCGTGTCTCCAGGACTTTTCCCAGCAGATAACAAGTATTTAATACAAAATAGGACACTTTGAACACCAGAGACCCTGACCTGCCCTGAATATTTACAGCCAATGGGTTAGGGTTGGAAGAAGTAAGTCCCGGGTTCAGATCCTTGCTCCAAAAGAGGCAGGGGAAGAATCCGAACCACGATCTCTCATACGAGGAAGGCATTTTTGGTCTCCTCGCCCTCAGAGTCCCACGCACGCAGTCTGGCATGCTGTGGGAACACCTACCAGACTCGTCTACCTACCTCGGAAGGTGGAAAAACATTCGGTTTTAGAGTCTCGCAAAAGGTTAAATGCAATGCAAGGGTTAAATGGTTCCACTGTGCTAAGATTCCGATAGCTGCACTTCTGCTCTCAAAACAGACCTTGACAGATGCCAGGAGAGGGGAAAAGGGCGCTTCAAGGCATCATAAATACCTTGATACTGGTATATAACTAGTCATCAAAGCCTCTTCACTGTTCTGTGAGCCAAATATCTTATTTTTTTATCTTAAGTTTGACCATTTTTCACTAAAAGAGGGAAGCACTATGGCTAACACCTACTAAACTCTCCATTAGACTTTTCCAGTGGCCAGCATTCTTATCCTTTAGAGAAACTTGCTGAAACAAAAGCTAACGTTATCTATTTTTGCTATCGTTATCTACTTTTCTCAACAAACATGACTGGCCCTTAGTCAGCTAAATTAAGATACAGTGTCAGGTGCAACTAACAAATCATAACAAAATATACCACAGTGATTTCGGTGCAAAACTGTACTGATGATCAACAGATTTTTACAGTACATTTCAAATAGCAGATTGCAAAAGCTATTCCTCTACTACTACTATGAAAGTGTTTTGCCCACTTACTTTCGTTTCCGCACCAGAACACAGGAGGATATTCATACAGTTCTCATACTCAGCTTTCAGACAACACTACTGAAGAACCTACAAGCGTTACTGGATGTTCTTCTCAAGCTTTAAGCCAGTTGCTTTGGCAACAGAGAAGAGGTTCACTATTAAAATTACTTTGAAAATATGTAAGTGATCTTCATTTTAATAATTGTGAAAATTATTTATCCATTGTTCCTTAAGAAGTCCTCAAGATGAGGTGACACTAAGAATTACGACAACATTCCTATTACCACCCCCACTACTTTAACAGAAAGCTAAAAGGATACTGGAAAATACATGATTTTTGATTCCTCTGAACAACGTAAATCCTACTCAAGCAGCTTGAATGAATTAAATGTTTTGTTTGGTTAGTTTTTTAAAAATTTGTACTAGATACAAAGAAATTACCGATAATCTTAAATTGTTTAAATTGTCTTAAATTTGTTTCTCAAGTTTCAAAAGTACCACCACCAAGAGTCCATACAACACAGGCTGAAATATTTAAAACTACATGGTCTGGATATGCCAAAGACCTAAATAAAGAAATGCAGCTGCAGCCAGAACCTAAAAGTATTTCTAGGAAACAAGTCCTCCCATAGGTTACAGGAACTTCGCGTGTTCCTGGTGCATAAGCGCACTGGCGGATTTTAGGCCAATTTAAACCTTTATGGGCTGCTGGCAAGCCCAGAGCCACAAGAAGTAATAAAACCCATACAAATTATAGTTACTAGAAGGAGCTAAAAAAAAAGAGGATTTTTTAGTTGGAACTCACTGAACATCATACACAGTCTGAATTTGCAGCTACAGACTGACCTGCTCGTTGCTGTTAAACTTAGTTTCTCCATATTCTCCTTATGAAAAAGTACATTATTTCATAATTATTAAAACGTATCTGGATTTTTTTTATTGCTTTTCTATTTAGTGTTACTCTTCTGCAGAGCTGCACCCATTAGAAAATGTAATTTGTTTCATTATGCTGACTCAAATCTTTTCTGGGAGGAGACTCCCTGTTCCTATAGCATTGTTTCTTTGAAAAAATGGCTTTTTACTACCACTTCAACTAAAGTTCTTGAATAG
The DNA here is from genome assembly GCA_009819775.1 of Phoenicopterus ruber ruber. Classification (NCBI taxonomy): domain Eukaryota; kingdom Metazoa; phylum Chordata; class Aves; order Phoenicopteriformes; family Phoenicopteridae; genus Phoenicopterus; species Phoenicopterus ruber. The sequence goes on from CM020219.1 coordinate 3,431,546, forward strand.
AAATACAAATTTCAGTCTGTATTCAAAATTCTTAATTGTGAAGGAGAATTTGTGTGGTTTCTTTTAAAAAGGAGTAAGGTATACATTAAGAAGTTAACACCCTAAAAATATTTCACGTATTTTATAAGCCACATGGTACCGTTCTCACAAATACACTGAAAGTAAATCACATCCTCAACACTAATATATCATATTTTGCAAGTCATGTGAACTGCGAGAAGTACTGTGATGATTTTAAGTAATGCCTAATACAAAGCAAACTTAATGCGATGAACATCTCGTACAACTCCCTCATGCGCTGTCAGCAATAGTTCTTATGCAATTAAGAAAGAGATACCGGCTAGAATTCTACTGTCAGTCATCGAAATTCATTTGTTTTCCTTCTAAGGTAGGCATGCACAGTGTGAAACGCAGAGGGAAAAAAAAAAAGCTCACTTTACAGGAGCCCTGGCATAGACCTGCAGCCAGTCTGGAATCTCTGCAGTGTGGTAGGGGTTTGCAGGGACGAGGAGCGGCTGGCTTCTCTCGGCTTGCTGCGGCTGGTAAGTCACCGGGGGAGGCTGGTCGTAACGGGGAACGCTGTGCAAAGGAAGACAGACAAAGTCCGTAACCGCCAAGCAGTAACTTAGCCGTGCTGATATCATTAAATTGTTAACATCGATACACAAGTTAATACACGCAAAGGCCGATGATGCAACCACATACAGCGTGTTGCCTCAGCAGGCCTACACCGAGAGCAACTTTCCGTTGCTATTTTTGTGCTTCGCTCTGATCACAACTGTACGCGTTTGCTGCTCTCTGTTAGCACGCTGTAAAATTCACCTTAGACCTCTTCACCTAGTGCCTGCCTCCTGGATACTAAAGCAGAACAAAAAGGTATCTGTTTTTAAGAGATTAAAAAGGCAAGTCCCTGCTTATTGCAGGGGGGTTGGACTAGATGACCTTTAAAAGATCCCTTCCAACCCAAGCTATTCTATGATTCTATGAAGTATTGATTCAGCCAAATAATCCACCATTTAATATGTTAGAACAAATGTGTTCAGGCTGCAGCTGATAAGAGTTATTCCATTTATAACAAAGAACATCCTCATACGTTTATCTTTTGTGCCACATGTTAAAAAACTTTCTCTTCCTGGATAACAGCAAAATAGTCTTGAGTAGCAGAAATTCACTGGTAGATTTGGTCTATATTAACTTTATTTTACCTTTAATTTATGAGTAGCTAAAATACCGATTTTCATTCTAGAGAAGACTTAATTCATGTTTCAGATGGTACGTGCTATTTGTCCAGCCAGTCTCTTGGAACATCAGCTCAAGTTTCTTTTCAGTCTACAATTCAATTCTGTTCTCAGCAACTCTGTTGTTTTACCGACAGTTGAAGAGAATAGCTGCTTTGGTTTAGCAAGTTAGGAACAATACCCTGTTTCTAAACTTGAGAGTAACAGATGAGAAAAAAAACCTAACAATTACAACTTCTTCTGAAAATCTTAGTCAAGAACCAGTAAAGCTTACTTCTAAAAATAAGAATTTTTTGGCACGTTATATATGAGACAAAACCAGTTCCATTTTCTTAACTGGATTAGGAAAAAACCAATCACAGAAGAGAAGGTGGATGTCTTACCTGGGAGCACAAGGATGTTTATATTGAGCTCTTTTATTGATGTGATCTACGTAATACACTCCAAATTCTGCTGACTCAACTCTCTCCCATCCCGGAGGCAGCCCCTCACGCTCGAGTGGATGGCTCCAGTGAGTTGTATTTGTGTTATGATCTATATAGTATTTCCTTCCTCTAATAGTCCAGTCCACTGACCAGCCAGGAGGAAGAGGTAAATCTTCAGAACTATGATTTGTTAGGTTTCCTAGAGATGTAGCAGCAACTCTACCGATGCCTAAAAAAAGGGAAAGCAATGTTTAGCTAAACTGATAATACCCCAAACCAACGTTACGTACGAAGCCAACTTCCCCCCCTCCCCACCTGAGGCACTCTGTGAACTTTGAACAATACCATGGTGTTTATGGTGTACGCACTTGTACCATAGTAAAAAAGCACAATCAAGTCAAAACAGCTATTCCCTTTTACGTCTCACTTGTTTCGCACTCCTCCAACTCCAGATTCACTAGACAGCTTCATTCAGACAGTTAAAGCATCCTTGCTTTTTCAATTAGAGACATATATTAGCATATGTAACAGGGATGAAGCTGCTGTTATTATCTCAATTTGCTGAGCAGAGCACGCTGACACAAGATTACAAATGTTAAAGCTTTACATAAATGACAATTTCTGTTAATATGCTATTACAGCTGCATCAAAACTATCTACCAAAAACACACAGCTATTTCTTTCTCTAGTTGCAGTCAGAAATTACAACTATCTAGAAAAAATAATCACTGAATACCAACAAAGCTTTTCAGATTAACCAGTCAAGAACAGTAACAGGACCACGTAAACCAGGAGAGGAGGGACAAGCAAGGTTAGCACTATACTGCACTGACCATTATTACCAGAGCACGTGCTCGTTAGACTAGCTCGTTTATGTGCACTGCCGGGTGGGACGGCCAGGCCTTCCGAATGCAATCCAGACAAGGTGGAGAGACCTTTTGTTCAGAGCGAGTCACAAAAGCTCACGATCTCCCGGTCTAGTAGGCTGCGTATCTGCTTCCCTACACCTTGGTCTTCTCTAAAACTCGGTGCTCGCGCTTCATAATGCTAAAGAGGCATGTGAAAAAAAGTAATTTCCAGCTTTTCTTGGTGATGTGGGCTGCACCAGGAGAAGGGCTTCTCCAGCAAGAGAGCTAAAGCCTGGGTTGGGTGTACTTGGGGAGGAGAGCTGGCAGGAGGCAGTAGGTGATTTAAGTTCCCACCTCTGCCCTAGGAACACAGCACATTTAGGATTTGTCACTAACTAGCTGATTTAAGAGACTGTTCACTAGCAGTTTAAAATACTCAATCTGTTGTAACATACGCAGTTTTTTACATTTTAAAAATGAGCATGCTGGATGCCAAGAGATGTACTGAAGAAATGTAATTCCAATTTCATCTTTTCCTCCCCTCTACATACTATGGATACTTAGGAAGCTAGTTGAAATAAAAGCCATAATAATAATTAAAGAAAACTAAAAAAAACCCCCCAAAAACACAACCAAAAAAACCCCAACCACAAAACCCAAGTAACATAATCAAGAATTTTGCAGGTCTCTCTCCATTCCTTGGACGCCTACTACCTACTGGACACGCTGGCCCAAATTCAACTCTCTTTTTTAAATCCTTTTAAGTAGTTACTTTCAGTTACCACAGTTCTATGGTTAAAAAGTCTCTGGCTTTAAAGAAATTCCAGTTATCTTTTTGTCCCACAGTCAGATGCATCTATTCAATCACAGTATTCATCAGAGTTTGTACGTTACTATTTCCCATAGCCTGAAGAAGGGGTACAGGAGGCACTTTTTCCACTTTCTTAGAAGTCAGAAAGTGACTCGATCACAAGCACCACGTTTACTGACTGAGGAAAGCGCCTCTTTCCGTCTGTTTTTCAGAAGTAACATTTTTGTGTGATTATTTTTTGAGAGAGTGGAAGGGAAAGGCAGAGTCTATCTCATCTAAAGCATACTATTAAAAAGAGGTTTCAGGTGTGGTCATTAACTCAAAAAGACACCAGTAATTCCAAAGTAGCAGCAAAATTGTTGTATTTCTCAGGCAATTTCATACTTCTGTTTGCTGACAAAGGCAAAGGTCCTCCTCAACAATACATAAACAATATAGCGTGCTCGCCAAGGGACGTCATCTATTTTAAGCATTAGTTTACCTTTAACATGACACAGACTGAAAACTGGATGGGCTCTCATTCTAATACAAGATAGCAGTCACCAACAAAAGTAAGGGGAAGGCTCCAAAGCAACTGAATAAATAAAAAATAAATTAAAAAGATCTCACAACCTTCCTCCCGAGTCCTGTTCTTTAGAACATTTGTGCTCATCTACAAGTCTTTTTCTAGCCTTGTCATCTTCTGAACTATTTGGCCTTAAAGTATTTCCTCTTGTTATAGGACTTACCTATTTGTCAGCTTTATAAAGGACAATTGATGGCTGTGTTCGTGTGGCAGCTCCCATCTCTCGTTGGGATTATGCAACCTAGACCTTTACTTCCAGTGAGAAGAAACATCCTAGAGGCTTCCTGACCTTTAGCAGTACTGGGGCAGGGAAACTATTTCAGAGCCTAGCTACGGTTATGTCACTGGGTTTGTTTTCATTCCAAGGACAAAACACAAACATTTAAGCTTCTTGAAAATACTGCGCTTTGGATAAACAAATTCAGTATTTTCTCCAAGTAACTGGACCGCTGTGTTGTAGTTTCATGTACGTATAAACAGCGACTACTAAATCACCCCTACCAGAAGGTCTGAACACACAGGCTTGACCAGGGGAAAAGAACTTTCACAAAGGCATAGGCATATTTTTCTGTTTACTGTTAAAACCAGCACATCTGTATTTTTGTTACAGTTCTTCCTACTTAAATTCTAGCATGATTCCAGCAGCAAATACATATTTATTCATTCCTTGGGGTAAAGGTTAATCCTTTCTAACATTTAGAAGTTGGTACTAAAAGTTGCACAAGCCATGCTCTGCACCAGAGGTTCCCTTGACACAAGGCCTGTGTCTCTTCATACAAAGGCCCAAGAAGAATGGGAGATGGACTTGGGTAGCGAGGAAACCCAAAATCTGATTAGATAGAGAAATCACCTAGAAAGCAGGCTAAAAAGCAATGCCGCACCCAACGGAAAGGCAACACTGCCAGTCCTGTGTTTGCACAATCATTTAATTCTAGCTACATGGTTTCCCCCAATGACAGCTTTTTTTTTTTTTTTGTTTCCAAGATGCAAAGAGCAAAAATAATACCAGACCACAAACACATTATATATTCCTTTTGCCATTTGACTTCATATATGAAGCAGCTGAGCCATACCATTAAGGTAAACTTACACAGCTGTATCAGGTACCAGTTTTGAACGGTGTTCCAAGCCTCTACAACTAGCAAGCTCTAATTATGAGATCAAAGGCCAGATTTATAAACAGACGGTTGCAAATACTTCAGGGTGTAGACTATCCTGTATAGTCTTAATGTGCATTTTTCCCTTAAAATCACAGATCGTATTGAAATATTCTCCGTGCTGGAAGTTTTAAGATGTCAGGTAATATCCATAGTGTCTTAGAACCATCAACACGCTATGGCATTCAAACTGGCAATTAGTACAATTTAGACATTTCTTTATATAACTGGAGCTACTAGAGATCAAAAGAAATTGTATATTGGCTTTCCTTATAAAACTCAGCAGCTGCCTCCTTCAAGGGAGAGTGGATACACACGGAAGAGAAATAGCTCCTGCTGTGATTTTGAACAGTAAGAGAAGAGGAAAATTGACTTTCATAGATACACACCTGTAAGTATCAGTAAGAAGACTGAACAACACTTCCAAGAGTAAATTCGTATGTGATCTTTTCCAAAGTATAAACCAAAGAAGACAACTACAAGGCAGCCTAAAACCATCTACTGTGAGCACTACCTTTTCTGTGTCACATTGCCCAAACACGATACTCTTCTGTGCTGAAATTTCAGGTAAGGTCTTAGCCCTAAAGCATTTTCATAGCAGCCCAAAGCTTCACGTAGGATTTCACTGCACACACCAAGGATACTCCCCGAATCGTGGACTGGTACCAGATTTACACAGCACAATGCAAAATATCTACAGGAAAATAAAGCCAAACTTACAGCTTGAACCATTTTTATCAAAACATCCACTATAAAACCTGTGATTTTCCTCTTGATGGAGGATATGATCGCTACCACAGGATAAGCAAAACCAGACTAGTCAAACCACTTCACTGTAACTACTCAGGGTTGTCTTGCTCACATACTGTTTTATCTATGACAAGGCAGAAATTCTCATTTTTCCTGCTTTCCCAAGGAAGAGAGTTGTTTCAATTATGTGCTTTTTCCAGATGTTAAGTGTCTCCTTTCCTTTGCTTAAGAATGAGTACTGTTCTTTATAAACTCCCCTGAGCGGCATTATCAAATCTCAAGAATGGTCAACAATGAATTTAAATTTATGCAATTGTAAATCCTTTCCAGGTTGCCTCTTTGGAACTTGTCTAGCCTCATTTATTAGTTCTCTTTCCTTATGGTATATGTTCGGGGTATTTTTTTGGTTTGGCTGTTGCTTTTAAGGAACATCAATATTGAACATTATCTGTGGCTTTCCTTTTTCCTTCTCTTGTAAAATATAGTATCTTCAGTTTAAGGTCTTGAATTAATTGTCAGCCTGGCCAGGAGGCATTATATGCTGTTCCAAAGCAAAAGAAAATCCTGTTCAATGCAGTTTGCTTGCTTAGGAGTATCACTATGTATGTTCTCAACACTTTGAAAAAAAGAAAATGCAAAGGAACAGTAACTGCTTATTACTAGTATTTAGAAGATTTAAAATACTCAGAGTATTAAGTAAGGCCAGGCCCTATATTTGGTCTTATTTTCAACATCTTCAACAATAGAGTGTCCTAATACCAGAACCCAAACTTTAACTTTGAGCACCACATTCCAGTGCGTTATATCAATGCAAAGAGGTTTTTAAGAGAAGAATATTAAACCAAGGAACTATCTTAAGCTAATAACATCACAAATGTGAAAAACATGGAGTATCTTCTTCAAAGAAGGAAGTTCTATTTGGTTTGTTCCATTACTATGGAACAAAGAAAACAGTAAGCGATATGCACAAATGCTTTCACAGCCCAATGAAGGGGGTTTATTGTAAAGGGACTCTGCCTGGAAAGAAGTCCAAGTTCTTAGGTTAGGAGGAAAGGTTTCCAGGTCAGCAAAGGGCAGCTCTTCAGTCTGGTAGAAAGCACAGGAGAAAAATCGTATCACCAGAGCAGTCCAGCATAAAGGGCAAAGAGCAAAAATGGCGAAGAGAAAGTCTCACTTTGTTTATCTGATACAGTGCTGATGTAGGCAGAGAAATTTTAGAGCCCATGAAGTCCCCACAACTAGCTTCAACCAAATTTCAAAGTGTTGAAGAACAAATCTAGCCAAACAAAAGGCCTTCATATTTGTCTTTAATTAGTTCAATTGTCTTGAGAGCCTTTTTTTCGGGATGCCAAAATCCTCTCCCTCCCCCTCATCAAACCAGGATGAAGAACAGGAAGAGAAGATGAACGAACTGTTTAATTTTAAGGGAGTAAGTAATAATAAAACAACAAGAAAGTTTCAATAACTGTCCTGTTTAGATAGGTCTGCAGGTTCTAGGCCTTCCTAACCCATTCTAAACCATCCGAAGGTACTTCCTAAGCACAAGCACCTCGCTTATCAGAGAGAGCGGGGCGTTCCAAGTAAGCATAAATTCACAAATAGGAAGTGACAGGAAGCACTCTGAAAGCTTCGAAAAGCATGCTACAAAGAAATTACTGAAGAGTCAGCACAAAAGAAGAAAAGGGCAGGAATTGCCATTTGTTTAAAAATGAGTGTACACACCTAAAAAGAAAAGCCCTGCTACTTTAACTCTAAATAGGTTTCATTCCATAATGTGTATTTCTTTATTTTGCTCTTACGTTAAACACGAATACCAGTTTGCAATTTTTAAGGGGTACAATTTAACACGAGATGAACCTACTTTGAGTAAAGCGCACTGGATTCTCTGTTCACAGGATTTATCGTTTTTCTCCTCTGACAACAAAGTAAGTCAGCTGCTTACAATCCACCATCAGAAAGTCCCTTTACACTGTGATTTTAATCTCAGCAATTTTCATATACACATAAGAATTTTTTAGCTTACCGCTCAAACAGGTACAAATAACTCTGAGGTCTTGGTTACAAGTTAGTTCCAATCTATACTGTAGATATAACTTCAACCACAGACCTCCCCAAACCTTTAACCTAGAAGAGAGGAAAGAGATGGCGAGGAAAGACAGGTAAAGTCTCGTAGAATTAAGTTTGAAACGGACACTAAAAAAAATTTTCAAGAAATGCCACAGAGGTAGCTAAACATACAACACTAGGAAATACCTCAACTGCAGACATTTTTCAGGAAAACCAGCAGCACTTAGATTGCTAATTAAAAACAAACCTACTGCGAATAAAGAGAGGAGGACATGGAGAATGGAATTATACTGAGAGAGAAAACATGACTTCAAGGAGAAATGCCTATGAAAGAACATATCAATGCTGTCAACATCAACTGCTGAAAAATCATGGTACTTTCTTAAATACTTTGCCGAATACTTTGAGTATGAAGATCTCAATGAGAACACATTTTCAAGTTATCTCCAAATTATAAAGAGGGGACTCTTTATTTTGAATGCAAGCTGAAATTCACATGCACCTCTTCGCTTCCAGATCACTGCTTCTTGAAAATCATCTCAGTTGTAACCAACACATCACTCACCAGTAGCAAGTTACACCTTGTGGTCATCAGGCAACATTTCTGTAGCAACCAACCCAAACCGTAACAGACCCCACTGAGGGGACCTTCTGAGGGAGGGTGGGAGGGGAGGAGAAGGGTAGAAGGCAGCATTTACAGACTCTAGCTGATAAACAGACCTACACATTGAAACTGTAAGTATTAGGCAATTTTGTCCTCAATCATCTTGATGAAGAATTTTGATTAGGTGAAACACTTATAAGCAACAATGGAGATGTGTAAGGAAAAAGGAATTTAGACAAAGAAAATGAAAGTAAAAGGCCTGCCTCAGTATTCTGGAAATGCAGGAAAAAAGGAACTAGAAATTACAGAAAGATTAGCGTAGCTCAAGGAAAACAATGAAGGTTTGAAGACAATGGATGGTTCAAATGAAAAGTAGCTTAATGGTGAAAGAAGTAAGAAAATCTAACTTTTTCATGTTTTTGGCCACATAATTCTTTTACTGAGAAAAAATAACAACAATTCTTGAAAAGATGTACAGAAGTTAAGGACCTAGGTCAATATTTTTACTGCAGTGAAACTGAAAGAAGAATTTAAAAGTTCATATTCTATGCTGAGATAAAAGGGAAAAAAAAACCCCACAAACGGAGGAAAAGGAGAACACTTTGGCAGACAAAAGGTTCACCTTTTTTTGTCTCTCCCTACAAATACCCAAGAATGAGTACTCACCCATTACAAAACATGTATAAAATTTGTTCAAACTATTAAATGTAAAAATATGAGAGTGAATGACAAAGATCAATCAAGTATCAGCAGCTCCTTTATAATTTAGTGGCATGTAGACAAATGGGGAAAAAAGTCTTTTTAGAAAGAAATCTGTGTTGCTACAACTGAGTAGGGCTGTAAAGCCCTACTTTTAGCTTGTTTCAAAATTTTGCTAGATTAAACTCCACTCTCAAGCTAACAGCGAGAGCTCCATTTCCCCTTAACATCGTTTCAATTCTACCCAGCAGCAGTACCAATTTCTGAAGTCTTCCTCAGCACACACAGTTACTGGAGTCATTTTGAAAGTTAAATTGATGGGTCGGTTTATGAAATCCTCCCCTCCTGCCTCTCCTCTCTACAATATCCCAGCACACGCTACGAGGTGCTCGTTATCTGGATCAGATAAATGTTTAATGACTGCTGGCTGAACAACAACTGACAGAGATGGAGGGCTTTTCATGCAAAATCTAGGAAGAACAGATGTACTAGTTAGCATTTAGCAAAATAAACGAGGATAAAGTAGCAAATCTTAAACCTCGGTATTTCAGAGTTTACTGGCTGACAGCAGTAATGCTAGCATTACTCTTCTGTCACTTTTCATTGAAGTGTGTCTGTAGTAAAACCACCCACAAAGCACTGTCAGGTTATAATTCCATACACAACGTCAACAGCCTTAAATGTTGACGCTCTTCCTAGCAGATTTATTTTTCTAGACAGGAGATTTATTTTACTAGCGACTATTTACTATTTTGTTTACAGATTACAAGTAATGGTGAGCTAACAACATTATTTCATATTGAAGGTACATTATTTACAGGTTTGAAATGTTTGTTTCAAACTCCTCCTTGAACATAGTTTCCGTAGTACATACAGTGCTCGAACACAGCCAAACTTACTACTTTTAAGGTCACCTTTCTATGGGCAATATTGTAATCCCAGACTTTTTATTCCATCAATAGATTCACGACAGCACACTGCACCAAAGAATTATTCTTCAGTGTCATCAGAGATATAATCAAATATTTCAAAAAGTGGTATTTAATGGATTCTTCTTTCTTATGCTGTTCTTCCGTTAGAAAACAAAAACAAGTTCCAGTGAATTTGAGGGGGAAAAGGCATATTTACAAATGATATTACAAAAGAAAAAAAAAACAAGGACTAGGAAGTCAATTTCAGCACTAACCATATGTCAATTTGCTAATTATACAAAGCAGTCATTCCTCCCTTTGACTATTTATAATAAATTATTTTAATTATTGAGGTCAAATGAACACAATTAAAATTAAATAATAACACAATGATAGTTAAAATAAAATAAAACGGCAATGCTATAATTTAGAGCTGTTGGTTATTCTCTACATCATGAAAACAGTACATGTCCCCTAATGAATAAAATTCCTTGCTAGTTAGCAACTGAATCAACTTTGTCAGGAGGAGTTGCATATATGCTTGGCATCAAAAAAAACTTGCTTAACCTTACCCCATTTATTTCATAAATAAATGATGGTTTAAGTATATTTTTTTTCCTTTCTGGATATACGTAATCAAACTCTTAACTCTCAGAAATGCGAACACGTAGTGTACTCAGATCACAGAAATGTCATTAAAAAGAAGCTCTGATAGTGTAACCCCTAAAAACGTGACCCTGATCATCCAGATATACCTCTGCGCCTAAAGTCTTACCAAAAACGTATTTTAAAAAACCAGCAATGAATCAATACCCACCTGAAGTGTGCCTCCCATGATTCTGTGACATCCTCTGGAAAAGATCGCTGTTGTGTTCATAATACCTGTAGTCCTCATGTACACGATCATTTATCTGACGTCTCCTCTGGGCATCATAAAAATGATCGTAATAATAACAACGGGCACCAGCATCTCCATTTTCCAAAACAGAATTAGCTTCTGTTAAAAAGGACTGGGAGGAAGAGCCATATTCTCTAGGGACATCAGCTAAACTTCTTGCAAGATAGGAAGGCGCAGACAGTCTGTTGCTTTCACGTCTCATTATTTCATGAGGTGGCCTCTGCACTGGAGTTCGAAGGAAGCTCTGGTTTCTGGAAACAATTCCATCTCCACCAGAAGCATATGCAGAAGTTGTTGAGTCAGGAGGACAGATATCAGTTCGTCTTGGAATGGTTGGACCGTGACGGATAAATGAAGGCATCAGATCTGATAAATAGCATGAAAGAGACATAAGACTTTTGGCTGTACTTGCACATAAAGTATTTGGCTAGCCACAATGCTGATTTACACCATGGAATTGAGGAAATTCAAACGCTAGAAGCCCTTTAAGGTACCTCTAATACGTATGCAAGTATAATGGTAATGCTGCAGTTTGTACTGGTGCAACAGAAACCATCACGTCCTCCACCAGCAACAAACTATTGCCAAAAGAGTGCAGTTTTGCCAGTAGAACTGCAGCCACAATAAACAAAAAAAAACCCCAATCCCATGAAAAAACACACAAAAACCCCCAACAAAACCACCCCGCGCTACTGTGGCTACATCAGGCAGGCTTCATACCTCTCTACTAGAAGGGTCAAGAAAATCCAAGTATCCTGGCTACCACTCTACCACTTCATTGAGACCACTGCCTTTACGAACTCGGAATAACCGGAGACGTTAATGCCTACGTGCTTACAGGAACCCATGACAGAATCAGGAACAGGATTCATACTCTCTCCACTAATCACAGTTCAGTCAGCAAAATGCTGTTATTCTGCACACATTACGTTCTCAGATTACCATGAAGTGAAATGTTTCCCTTTCCCCTTTACCTAAAGAGGTTTTGCACATGAACAGTGACACCTATTCATAAAATTTCGCTGCTTCTCTCCAGTAAGCAATACATTACTCCTCTCCTTACTATTACTTTCAACATGATAAACATAAGTAGTTTCCCTCCAGGTGAGCTAATAGAAACTATGACTTTCCTTTAGGAGAAGGTTATGCCTATTATCAATTACTTTTTATTAATAAAAACCCCTCTTATAACTTAGGGTAAAAATTCAGTGCATCCCAGAAGGTGTCATTGGTAAATTTATCATCATTACCAAGTAGTCATGTAATAGCTAGTCATTACATCATGGCAAACAGCATAAATGTGTAAAAGCTGTTAACCCCCTGGACACGTCTACAGCTTAATATGAAAAAACCTTTGTGGGTTTTGGGTTGGGTTTTTTTTTAAAGACTAAGTCAATGTTATCATGATCAAATGATTTTGCCTGTTGACTGGGGAACCAGCTGTTCATGCAGCAAATACTTCCAGAAAAGCTGAGTGCCTGCTCCTGCCAGCAAATCAGTTGTTGCTAGTTGTGATCTCCAAGCTAATCCTGCAATTACAGCATAATACATTTCAGTCTCAGGTTGTTTTCAAAGACTAACAAGAAGAAACCTAAGTGCACTTTCAACGTGCATTTGCCAGTCTCCTGCGAAGTCCTAGCAAAAACAGGGCTGTGGCGTTAGCGTCGGGTTAACCTCACGAAGATCAGCGCATCCAAGGTACATAGCGGTGACCTCATCAAGTTGATTCACGGTTCAGAACTGGAGCACTTGCTTCCGCAGGGATTTTATGCAACCGTCTCGTACAGTTATCTCGTTTTCAAAGCACACACCTTTTGGCGGTGCACACAGCCTAGACTGGGAAAACAACCACTGACTGCTAGACAGAGAGAGACGACCTGTTCCGTTCACCTGAACGACATCTGTTTGGACACTACCGTAACCCCTACCTGTTGAAACTGAGAAAATAAAGAAAACCAACCAAGTTCGTTCAGCGCGAGCGCCTGGTGGTACACTACGTGTAGGGCTCCCTTTTAAATTCAGCCTTCCTTTCAGGTTTAACCTCCCCCGCCAGCTCCCAGGTCTCACAACGGGAATCTTCCCCCTCCCCTCACGAGGGGAACCCCCCGAAGCCGGGCAGGGCCTCCAGGGCCCGCCGGCCCGCAGCACACAAAGGACGCGGCCCCCGCCAGAGGCCTCGGGCTTGTCCTCCCAGCCCGGCCCCCGGCCCGCCGAGCCCGTCCCCGACACTCACTGCGAAGCAGAGGGCTGGTCTCCTTCTTCACGTACTTGCCCTGCACCTCGCCCGGCTTGGAGAGCTCCGTCCGCGTCTTCTTCCGCGACAGCATCCCACCTCCCGGCCCGCTACCACCGCCCGCATGCCCGGCGCCGCTCCCCGCTCCGCAGGGCAGGGCCCGGCCGCCCCGGCCCCCTCAGGCGCGGCGGCGGTTGCTCCGCGCCCGCATGGCCGCGCACCGCGAGGGGGGAGGGGGGGCCGCAGCGCTGAGAGGAGGCGGCGGGGCCGGCGCGCGGGGGCTTGTGGGAAGGCGGCCTCCGCCCTCGGGGAAGGCCGCGGGGCAGGGGAGGGGAGGGGGCGCGCGCGCTGCCACAGCGCCCCCGCGCGGCGGGGAGGGCGCATGCGCCGGGGCGGCGACGGGAAGGGACTCGCCTCAGGGCCTGCCCGCGGCCGGGGCTCCCCACGCACCGCGACGCGGCCCCACGGGCGGGCCAAGGCGGGCTGCCGCCGGCCTCTCCTCCCCGGTGGCAGCGAGGACCCCTTACCTGGTTGGGGAGGGCCGAGGTGGCACCGCTGCCGCGCTGGCAGGGGAAGCTCAGGCCCCACGGGAGCTCAGTGAGCAGCGGACCGTGTATGCAAGAGTCGGGTTTAGAAGGTTAAACAGGAAAAATACACAAGAAGAAGCACTCGATATTTGCCTTATAAAGGTGACAAATAGGTGTGCAACAAGGTGAGGGCAGAGTGTGCTTGAAAATAAGCTAAGAGGGGTGTTCACTACCCGTCTTTTTTTTTTTTTACACTTTAATCAATTTTATACTTTCATAATGGAAGAAACTACTTTTAGTAGCCACCAAACTGCCCTTGTTATCATTATAACTCTGTGTATGCATTTGGTGAATTTGCAGATACTACTCGAAGTACCTACACCTTCCCTGGGAAGACACTGAAATGTTTTCATCTTGGATCAAAAAAAGAGACAAGTATGGATCATACAGTAATTTATTTATTTATTTTTTATATTCATTATAAATAATGTGTAAGTTGGTTCATCTTTCAGTTTTACATGATATTGTAAGGACAGTATATTACACCGGAACAAAACAAACTCGACAGAAAAAAAATACAATTGTTTTCATTTATACAGAAGTCATTTGTCATGAAATGACAGCATCTGACACCGAACAGGAGACTTAACAGGCAAATGATGGAAAACCTGAGAGAGAATGATGTCATTTGCTGAAAGTAAACAAAAGGATTTTAACTCTTGATAGCTCCAGACTGTCCCCTGCTCTGGTTAAAATCAAATATGTTACAATCCCCCTTTTTTTTTTTTCCAATCAGAATTCAAAGAATTCATTTTTCCTTGTATTTAAAGTAGTAATTGGAGAATGTGTGACAATGTATACTTTTAAATCATTCTAAATTGACAAGTAGCACTTCAACTGTGTGAATTCAGTACACATAAATTTAACTCAGGGTCTCTCCCAAAAATCCCAACCCTAGATATCTATGTGCCTTTAATTTCACAGTGATTCATAGAGCAAGAGTTGAAAACATTTAAAACACCTTCTGGTAATAAAGTAGTTCATATCTTAATTGGCAAGACCTGTTGTATCAACGAGGCCTAGAAATTCAGTGACCTTTGACTGGTGCAATCTCATTAAATACTTTGGTATCTTTAAAACGCCTATACTGCATAGGAGACACATTCATGCACAAAAGACCGCTAATGCTTAATAACTTACAGGTTTATATGCTTTATTTTCAGTAGCCTGGACTTTGTAAAACTAGCTGCTTATCTTCTGAGCCGACACAACGAACCAGTAAGCGACATGATGCTCGTTTGTAAGCAGCACCACCTTTCTGTGTGGTGCCTCCAGTTGGGAAGGGATTGTCCTGAATTGTCCTGCAGCAACAAACATGGTACAGTACAGAAAGGCTCTAGAACGTGTAATTACAAAAGGCACTTCTGAGAATTAATTCACACAAGTATTCCAGTGAAAGTGGAGTTTTGTCTAAAAAATAGTTACCAAACATCTTCCTCCTCCTCCTCCTCTCTCCTGTGGTTAGGTTAGTTTTTTGAAGCTAAGTGAAAGAAAAGTAGAGCAAGGTGAGGAAGGGAGAAGTCAAAGTCCCCTTTCTCCATTTCTCCCTTCTGTTCCAACATCTGGGCTCCCTTTTTGGTACTGTGCTCTAGAAATGTTTGTATGTTTGGTTTATAAAAACCTGGTAACTACCAGGAGATTAAAAGAATTAGTTAAGCAGTCTAGCCTTTAAAATTGAGTAACGTGAAATTAATTGCACAACAGTTTAAGTGAAGTACTCATCCCCTCTGTTCAGCGTTCAGACTTTGGTCACAGGTGGAGCATTAGAAGTAAACCTAGGCCAAGACATGAAGAAGCGTTAAAATGTGCTAGCTAATAATATTTTTCCAAATCCAGTTCTGATCATCTGATCCTCAGTTGTATTGTTTCCTGGAAGTATTTTGAAATTTTCCTAATTTCCGTAGCATAGGCATGGGTTTAGGGTGTGCTCAATTGCCATATTGCTAGCACCCAGCCCTGGTACCCACACACAGACATTTATTATAACTGATACCACTTACTGATTCATATTAAAAGAAACAAGACCTCACTACTTCAAATTTTTAAAAGCTCTGATTTATATCAATGCAGTTTGTCAATTTGACACATTTCACATTTGTGAAAAAAATTTTGCAGCCTCTGAAAAACAAGATATGTAAATCCTTGAATTTGAGATTACTTAGAGAGATACCCAGCACAGGCATTTAGAATAGCATAGCAGTCAAATAATTTATGAGGACTTTGTGATATTCCAACATGTTGTTCTTACATGATTGTATGTCCATTTCCACTATATTGCCAGCATAAAGCAATGGAGGAGGAGGGGGAGGAGGAGAGGAGGAGAGAAGGTCATACCCTGTGTGTCTAGTTCAGTCCCTCAACCCTCCAAAATTGGTAAGTAACCATGTAGACATAGTCATTTTCCATAGGTCACTCCACAGCTCGTAGGCAGTATTATCCCCGTTTCTGGCGGACTTTTGGCTCGTTACAAATGCTGTCAGAATTGTCACCTTGCTAGCGGTCTCCAAGACAAAACATCTCACCCTCTTCCTCTGCATTCTCAATTCATGCATATTTAAAGCGGTCCAGTTTCAAGTATTGCCAGTATGGCCCCTTTCACCAGTTTTATTTACATTATCTAAATGTGTTTTACTGGTCTGGTGGGGGCAAGGCAGTTGTAGGGCATTTAGGCTATTTGCAGTAACAGGTTATGTACAAGCTTTTGAGCACGCAAGCTCTTACTCAGCTGCTTCTGTGTCAGACCCCTCTCAGTCTTGAAGGTGTTCCCAGAAAACTTGCATTGCCCCAGCATATGGATCCTAGGAGCTATTACCTGTCATTACAAACCTTGATGCTCTTCGACCTTCGTGACTACAGCACTTCAGCATGTTGGTCTAGGAGTACTAAGGTAATACTCATCCAAATACAATTTGGTTTATCCTGCTTCTTGTAATGCATATTTATCTTCATCTATTGACGTTAATATCCACACTTATAATGTTGAAGGAAAAATTTAGGCTGTTATTCCCTGAGTTCTTCATATTCGCATCAAATATGTTTCTTCACAATTAATTACAAACTTAGATTCTGTACTAGGATCTACTACAAAAGACAAGCCTTTCCAAATTATCACTCGGGTCAAAACAAACACTGCATTAATGGCAAAGGTCCATGTTTGTGAGGCCTAATGACAGGATTTCACTGACTAAATCATTCAAGTCCCCCTCTTCATTCTTCTGCCAGTTGTTTAATAAACATACTCCACTGCTTTACTGAATTTACAAATTATATAAACAAAACTCACATCTTCACTTCTGTTTAGTGACTCTTCCTTTGTTTAGTAGAACTTATTTCCACGTACAAAAAAATTAAGGCCTCTACAATTTTAAGTTGTCTGGCAGCGCAGCTTAAAAAAAAAAAGTAGTAGTCTTTATTTGCCAGCTGGGAAATTTCTAACACTTCATTGGAGGCAATAGTCTATTTACATATTTTCAAGAAAACTTTTCTTCTGAGCTCTGCAGAGAAACAGCCATGAAGAATAACCCAGAAGCCTAGTAATGGATAAGGCGGAGCATATTGCTTCACAGAAACCAGAATCAGTTTGCAGGACACAGAGCGTATCAGGAAAGTCTTGCTTTCAACAGCAATTATACTGACAGTGTTGAAGACTGACCTATCAATGTTACTAGGTTTGGACCATGAAGTAGTCTAGAAAGCCAAAAATACGTTAAAGCTTTGAATTCAGTAACGTAAGTTTGCATTAGACTTTGGCTTCAATCTAGATAGGAATAATTGATTCAGTACAGTAAATTCAGAATTTATACTTTAAATTAAAACCAAAGTATCAAAATAAGTTAACCTAGAAAAACGTGTCTTTTTTTTACATAGTGAAGATTACTTTTAGGCAAAACTTAGCAGAAAAACAGTTTGGAAATAAACAAAAGTTCTCTCTCGGCAGTTTCCGGTTTGGGATTTAGCTCTGTCCTCTCCTTGGAGGCATCTGTTAACTAAAATTCATCAGTACAAAAAGGCAACACAGTGAAAAGCTGAAATAGTAACATTTCAGTAAAGTGCGTGGGACTGTGGCGTACTTAATGGCTTTGCTATGACCTTATCTCGGACGCTGAACTAAATGACGGGGATGCCAGGTTCTTTACTATTCTATTGAGGTTGGCAATTTTTTCTTCTAGTAAATAGTTTTTCCTTTCAGCAGTTTTCTGCCGCTGTTCTGTCATCTCCAAAGCCTTCAGCAGTTGGGCATTCTCAACATAGAGATCCTTGACCATTGCATCTGCTTTAGTGTTCTTGGAAAGCTGAATTGTGAACAGAACATAGTTACTCAGCAAGTTAAAAGCAAAATAAAAATAAAAAACTAAAAGCAAGAACAGTGCTGGGAAAAGTAGGTGAATGTATTTATTGGAACTCAAATATCAAAGGAAGACACCCCACCTATTCATCATCTTTTCCTTTGTTAAAAACCTGTATGTTTGTGGAGTCTTTATAGATACTATGAATATTTTGAAACTGAAAAGGCTTTGTAAGGAGATCAGGCAAATGACAGAGGGCTTCAAATGAATCTTGTCAGATGAGTACTGCTTTATAGCATTTGTCCTCTAAGGATAAGTCCAGTTCATGAGAGGATCCACAAGCCCAGTGATCCCACAGAGATACTTCCTCCGAGGTTGGGACCACCAGCTCCTCCTATAACACTGGGGAGAGCAGCCTAGCACTTGTGCGCATGCTTTCGGCAACAGCCCTGGGGCAGGAGACCCTGGCAGTACAGCACTTAACGTGAAAGAGGAGATTGTACCTCAGTAGAAAACAGATACTGTTACCATGTCACGCCTAAGTGTTCAAAAGCCACCTTTTCCTACGCTATTGCGGACTTCCGAAGGCAGCAGACCAGGGCAAGAACAAAAAAACCCCAAACCATGTCAAGCGAAGGGTTGTGTTGGGGCAGGGAGCGTCGAGAAATCAGTAATTGTACAGTAATCCTGTCTGTACTCTTCAGGAAATTCTTTTTTCCTCCTTTTCTAAGCAACTTTTCCAGTTAGGATACTTGGCCGGAATTGGATGTTTGTTTCCTGACTTTAAGCACATCAGCATACCAAACAAGCATTGCTCTTAGGAAATTAATGAGCAGTGGATTCAGTCCCTAATGTGGGGTTTTAGGAAGTTTGGGGCAAATATGCTGTACTTTAGCTCAGAAGCATTAAAAGAAAAAGGAAAGCACCTTTAACTTTATCCTAAGAAGAATGGCGTGGCGGCTTTTGCCCACTTAGTTATTTACAGAAGTAACGGGGATGATTTGAGGAAGAGAGTAAGAATGCTTACTTGTTCTTTCAGCTGATTTACTTTATCTTGGAGAAGCCTCTTCACAAGCCTTAGTTTCTGTTCAACATCCATCATACGTTCTTCCATCATTTTTAGAAGCTGCTCGTGACCCCCCTGGAAAGCAACATTTGTGTGAGAATCAGTTAACAAAAAATCAGTTCACATTCACCAGTCTCCTTTTTTTCAGTTTATGCTTAAAAAAATGGCTGGCACTCTACATGTGAGTCTATTTTAAATAGTCAACTAAATTAATAAACCATTCATGGAAGCAAAAAGTTACGGCAACGCTTAAGGGACACTCGCAGCATTGAACTAGTTCTCCAAGTCTAAGTCACACTTGAGATTACCAGTTCTAAGAAAAATGGATATAAAATTCTGTCCTGACTGCGATAGTCAGATCTGGATAGTTTCCTTTCTTGTTCTTAGGTGCTGCCATATTTCTCTTGAATGTGGGAAACAAAACACCAATCAAAACCTTAATTATTTAAAAAAAAAGTGAAGTCATCCTGTCAAACTAACATGCCCTTATAACTCTCCCACGCCAAAGCTCTCTTGAAATTGAGTAATATCCTAAAAAAGGAGAATGCTATTTTTCCCAAACTTGATTTTTTTACTTTTTTTTTAGATTAGTTGTTGATAACTAATGTTTCCAAATAGTAACTCTAAAATGCTTTTGCTCTTTTTCTTCAGTGAGGTAACAGACAGTCTAACTAAAAGCATAGTAACTCAGTGTCATGAGAGCGCCCATTACACCAACAGTTGAGTGAAATTTTCCCAAATAAATTAGAAACACCAGGAACTACAAAAATGCTTGTTTGTATTTGGGAACTTTAGACATTGACTGCAGGGAAAGGGATTCTTTATTTTAATACTAGCTTGTTACTCTAATTCTAGGGAGTCACCTGAGAAGATTAACTTTGAGAAAGCACTAACCTTCTCCCCAAAACCAAATACCTTCAAAACCAAAGTACCTTCACACATGTGAGGGAGGATAAATGAAAAACGGAGGAAGGAATGTTTCAGGTAGGTAGTTGCTCGTCTAAACCACTGTAGAAAAATCCCCTTAGGGACTGACTGAAGTCCACTCAACATTTTATTTATTGTAACACCAGAAACTCCTTAAGTCTATGTATGGAGTTATATGATCACTTAAGCTTGTGAAAAAAATTGAAAAAAGTTACATTAGGAGTCATATAGAAAGCAGTTTAACAATGTTGCAGGACTGGATATTTTTGCAGATTAAAACAGTACTACAAAGCAGAACTTGCAGGGGACTTTCTGGCCAAGTTATCTTGAGCTATCTTTGTAATTGATTGGAATTTAAACGCCCAGCTGACTATTACACTTCATATGGTTGCAGGAGCTCGAGTGAGTAGTTAAGTGGAAACTAAAAATTATAGTGGTCTCAATACCTGTGATCCCCGGTTTTTGGCTTAAAGTTGATTGAGAATGTTCTGTCTAACTTCATATTATTTCATGTTTAATGGGAGAAGCCAGCTCAAGCATTAGCTCTAAGGTCATTAGAAAGGTAGGAGCAAAAAGATGTTTGAAAGCAAACAGCTGAAATGGTTCATGGCTCCCAACTAGAAAAATCATAGGCCTTAAAGAGGTGTTTTTCTGACCTCTTTAAGTATTAAAAATCTAGTTTAATCTAGTAATTTGAGACAACAGAAAAACCATTAAGGCATGTTATCCAAGAAACAAGTGTGTTAATAATTTTGCCTTTTCTGGCACTGTCCCTATGGCCACAGCAGTAGAATATGCCCATGTACTATGCAAATTCTTTTCTTAAATGTGCAGGTACACCTGCTAAAGAGAAGCTGAGTGTTTGTACTTAAGCACATTCCCTATTACAAATTTTTCCCAGAAGTCCTGATATGACAATCCTCAGTATCAAAGACAAACGTTTTGTCTAAAATTTGTTAATTCTTGTTCATAAAGCTGAAACTATTGATACTATTAAGACAAGAGACATTATGTTTAAAAAAAATTTTATTTTGCATTTACATCAAAAAATGTCATCTTTCCCTGTTAAAAAGTTTATACATCTTATACAAAAATGCAGTATAAATACCCCAGATTTTCTTCAAATCTCATATAAAATTAGTACCATTTGAGAAAAATAGTCTCTTTCCACACTGAACAACTCCACATTTTAAATAACATAAATAAAAAGTATTTGTAACAAATTAAAAAAAGGACAGCTTATGAACTTTCACAAAATAGCTTCTAGACAAATAAATAGGAAATAACACTGTAGAGACTTTTTTTTTCCCCCCCTTAGAAAAAGCACAAAATAATTTGATCCTCAAGTTTCTCAGCTTATGCCAGTTCGTGTGTTTGTGTGTGTTTATCATGGTAAGGAATGAGATCGTAAGCAGCCAAGCTGTCAGAGGTGCCCGATCCTCCGGTAGGAATCTGCATGCACTGCTCGCTGCTCCGGTAGCAAGGCCTAGAGAAAGAAGGCAAGTGGGATACTTCACCCTGATATCCAGATTTTCTTTTAAATACGTACGTATACTTAAAGCAAACCACCAATACAAGCGAAGCAAGCAACGCAAGACAAACAAAAGCACACACAAAAGAAAACATGCAGAGAATCGCATATTATATTTCGCTAAATACTAGTATTAGCGCTACACAAGTGCAATTGAGGAGATATTCAGGATGCATTTTCTAGAGGTAAGGACTCTTCAGATGGCTCATCCATGTTTTGGGGGGATTTAAAAAGATCAGTGGCAGTCGTTAACTGCAATTAGCAAAGCAGTTAAGTTTCTCAGAGGAAATCATCTCCACTATATGTGTGTATATATATTGGAGATTTTTTTTTTTTTATATATATATATATATAATCTCTCAGATTGCTGAAGAGCATGTGTGAAAAATGTAGTCCAACTGACCTCCTTTGAAAGAACTTATTTGCATTTCTATTTTAAACCTAGTTGTAAGACTTTTCCTGAGACAGGTGAACAAGCTGTTGGTCAGAGGTGATTTGAATTTTCAAATAAAGAGCTGAAGGGGAAGTTGAGCAACTCTAAGCACTCTGAACAAAAATATTGGTTAGCAGAGGTTCTAAGAGGACTTAGGAAAAGATTGGGTCATTAACAGGCTCCCAAATCTAGTTATTGAGCAAGGAATATGAGAACAAGTGCAGCAATTGCTACTGTGCAGCAGGTAAGAACCGCAGCGCTAGACACAGCAGAAACAGTCATTTGGAATTCAGAAGAGTCCAGACAGGTTAACACAGTAGGAAGGGCTCAGGAGTTTTAATTTAGTGAAATTTGAACGTCTGACAGTAGTCGTTGGAGGACAATAGCTCAAGACTGACTGCAAAATGAATGAGAACACAGACCACCATAGCAATGATCAAAAAAGCAATGAAAATTGCAAAGCATGAGGAATGTAAAATAATTCCAGAAAGGAGGGGGATAACTTTGGATACCTTATTTCACAGAAGGACTCAGGATCTAAGAAAGCTGCAAAGTGCAAAGCAGCAGCAGCAAAACTAGGTGATTAAATTTACACAGAAAGCATGGAGATAACCTGACATTGTACTCACTGGTGAAAAGATGATGAAGAGGGATTAGGATGCAATTTTTCAAGATGCTAAAGGGGACATTAAAATGGACATAAGCTCAACTAAACGTTAACCCTAGAAATCAGGATGACGAAGAAAAATCAACTGTGAAAATTAAAGCAAGATGCGCTTACAGAAATGTCAAAGTTGAGACAAAGTAAAACACATTTGGCCTTGTTTATAGTTGTAGAATGCATGTGTTTAATAATGATTTTAGAAAGTTATCTAGTAAAGCCCATGAAAAAAGCTGTAGGAGATGTTATAAACCGGAATATCCATTCACTTTAAGCAAAAAACAAACAAACAAACACAAACAATGCAAAAAAATTAAAAGGATTAAGTGCATTAGTGCATTGACAGCAAATACTTGCAAAGCCTCTCTGAAAGTATTTTTAAAATTCATGAAGCTTTCCAGAATAAAAGCTTTTACAGGAAATGTAGAAGTGATTTATCTGTAGAACTACAAGTTCCAGGATGTGACTAGATTGCAAATTGTTTCTCGGGCTTTCAAAGGCAAAATTACAAAGTCATCGCTCCTAATGCAATGCACAGCACATTCACTTGCAGATGCTACTGCTGTAATATGGCTTTTATTGATTTCAGAATTAAACTGCACGCTCTACTTTCCATTGTACGCAACCAAGTACATTAGCCTGTGGTAATGCACTCAGCTGAGAGAACCTTACAATTGATTTATTTCTACTTATCCTATATTATTTGCTGTTAAATTCTTTTTTTTTTTGGGGGGGGGGGGGGAACTTTTTGATTTTATGCCTTTCTTAAAGAATTCTTACTCCAAGTTTTGGAAACTTCAGAAGCTGTTACTGCATGTACTCTCTCTCCATTACACCTTTTTTTCCAGAACACCCTATTAACACGTTCAGAGATTTTTGAGCTTCAAAGTCTTGGTCTTATTATTATTTTAAAAGTGTAACTGCAATCTGAGTTTAAAATGTAAAGATTTTTTTTTTTCTGCCAACAGATTAAAGTGTTAGTATTTTATCTAAGTTACTTAGAGCTTTATCTTTTCTCATAAATAATATTACAACTTTATCTTAAGACCTATGGCCTGAGCCAAAGCTTTAGAGATTTAGAGATTCGGTTACTTTTTGGAAGAGAGTCATTTGGCAAGCCTAGTCCCCAAGCTTAGTTTTTATATGGCAGATGCAAACTTTTCAACCTATTGTCTATGACTCAGTTTTATATGCTCAAAAAACCAAAACACCACTGAAAGTGACTCTGCCCAATATGTGCAGTGGCTGTAATCTTTCTTGGAATTAGACTGGTTTTCCGCAGAAATGCCAATGTTGAAGTTTCTGTATAACAGTTACAGTGTTCTCCAAACAACGTCTTGTCTTACGGCCAAATCATGAAGACAGGCTGACCTTATAAAAAGGATTAATTTGTTTGTATTATGCTCCACTACAGCCGACAGAACTCCATGTGACAGCAACGGCCCAAACTAGTATTTCGTGTGTGATGGGTACGTGCTTGTGCAATTTGTGGTGCAGTGTATTTTTTAAAACAATGGTTCCAGACACGGACATTAGATAAACAAAACAAAACAAGAAAACCCCCCTATAAACACTTACTGCACATTGATCAGAAGGAGAAGCGCCAGTTGAATGTTGATGGGAGTGGTTTTTATTCCGAGAAGATTAAGAGGACTTCCGAATTAAGCTATGGCTCAAGCTAAATATGCTAAATAACAGAGGTTTGGTTTTGTGCATATCTTTGATAGAATGAATTTTAATTTTTGAACTGGCATAAACAGAGAATGGATCTCATCAGAATTGAAAAAACAAGAACACTAACCAGATATCCTTTTAAAGTTGTAACCTGCAGAGTAACGAGAGCTTTACCTGTTGCATGTTTGTTTCAGAGGGTCTGCTTTCAAGTTCTTCCTGAAGACGTTGACTCCTCCTCTCTGCTTGCAGTAGCTGGTGTTGGAGCTGCAGGAACTGTTCCTTGGGCACCATAGCACAGCCTTGCTGCTGGAGCTCCCGGGAGTGCGGTGACTGACTAAGCATCACGCTGGCGCTGGAGTGGAGCATCTGAAGAGTAAAGTAAATCAGCCATCAGGATTATTCATACAACATACCTTTTAGTGATGCACTAAGCATCGGGTCAGGCTTGAACAATTTCTTGTATGCAAGAGAAACAAGCCTGAACTCAGTAACAGAGGTTAAATAGACAACTTTTCTCTTTCCAATGAAAAAAGATGCATCTTTATGTGCAGTTCTGAAGTCTAAAGGAACCTGAGCTTCAATTCTTAACTTCAGACCTGAATTATAAATTCACAGACTTTCTGATGAAATCCTGTCAAAGTTAAATGGGTCTGTGGTGAGTTTTAGCTTAATAGTCCTTTTTAATTTTAACCTTGATCTCGGCAGCTCTTCTAAAAATAGTATCCACTTACAAACAAAAGCACTAGCATTAGGCAGGCTGAAGAAGTTGTCCACCAGTGCTGATTATTTCTAGTCTTTAATCCAGGATGAAGAAATAACATTCTCAGAAGCAAAACAAATATTCAATGTAATGTATTATGACTTCAGTAATTTGATGCCAGCTGCTATATTACGTTCAGAACTCAGTATTTAGAATCCCATATATCTTTCCTTATGTTCACTACTAACTGTGGAAATTTTAACACATTTTATAATTGTCAGTTTGAGTCATGCCACAAGCAGAGTTTGAGAGCAAGTCTGGAGACCTCCTAAGTGTCTGCACTGCATAAGCAAGAGGGGCCCTTCAGATATGGATGCACATTGTAATCTGAAGTAGTTTAATTCCAAATTTAAGTCTTGCTTTCATTAAAAAAAGGTTACCAAATGCATCACCAAGGCTATGTAATGTAAAGGTAGTATATGCCAACAAACAGTTCATGCATACTGGTTGTCCTTTGTGAAGTTGTACTACCAGAAAAGTCTTTTAGTTGGTAAAACTAGGCCTCTCGTGGGAGAAAAGGATCACATTCCTAATAGTCCTTGTGAGGGCAAAAAGAGCACCTCATAACAGGCTTGTCCCAAATGGTTTAGCTTCTCCACGTCATTTAATGAAGTGCTGCTCCCAAGCAATGCTCTGGCAGTCACTGGATGAAGGCTGCTAGGAGAGAGGCATTTCTGGCATTACCTTACTACAGTAGCATTGCAACCACGAGAGCCCAAGTTAGATAAACTGGCCCAGCATTAGATGAACTTTCGGACAACATTAAGAGCTAAGATTGTTTCATGGGACTATTTAGCATTTTTCTAGACTAAAGTAAAATCCAGGTAAGACTAGCTCACGGTTGCAATAGGTTATAATACTAAAAAAAGACCAGAACTGGACAGTAAAACCCCCTGATGTTTCAGATAAGCTGATTTGCAGCTTGAATTTGCATAAGATTAATACTTTCTTCCCATAAAGTTCAGTTGGCCACTTCATAAAATTCTCATCTATTATCTCAAAACCATTCCTCTGTTCCCTTAGGAAAAGGCCTATGAGATTGTTAGTGGTTTTAATTTTCCTGTCACAAGTGGTAGAATCAAGGCCTCAATTCGTAATCATATTTCAGTTATTGAGTTCATCTGTAATGTAAACTATAAGCATTTTTCATAATGGTGCGGCTCTTCTGGCCGTGTTAGCATCTCTACATCTCCGCTGGCCCAGGTAAACAGAAAATAGGTTTGTAAGTGTTTTAAAATAAAACTATTTGTATTTTTTTTTAACTATCAGAAGGTTCTCTTGAATCAACTTGTCCATAAAGGAGCTATTCTTTTACTGACAATATAAACAGTAAAAATAATGAGCTTTTGATGGAATTTCTTTAGGGTTTCCTGTAACATTGTGAAGCACACGAGTACCTAATGAAAGAGCTGAACAAACAGTCAATGCATGTTAACAGCATCTTAAAAATAAATACCAATTGTGTGGCTAATGAAAACAATATAGTCTTGCCATATTCATCTGTGGAAGAAAGCGGAACAACAATGAACTTGCTAAGCTATTAGGGACGACACTGAGTGTGATCGCATATCAGCTAATATTAAGGAAACATTTGACAGTCGGGTGAAAAAGCATGCAGATATCCGAGGTAAATATGAAAGCACCTTCAAGCCTCACAGTCAATGGGTTAGAAGGAAGAGGTTGAGCCACTTTTCATTTTCTTAAGATCAATTTAATTCTTTTGAATGCAATTGGTTATTTCTCTCCATTTTCACGGCAATGCCTTAGAATCATAGAACCATTTAGGTTGGAAAAGACCTTTAAGATCATCAAGTCCAACCGTTAACCCAGCACTGCCAAGGCCAAGGATGCAACTTCTTGGCCTACGGAATCAAACGGCACAATATACTAACCACAAAGAAGTTAGCGCAGCTGTCGAAGTAAACATTTTACATTAAAATGAATAGTGGCTTCTTTACTTAAAAGATGCATGGAATTAAAAAAAAAAATCCATAAAAGAAAGAAATGTTTTCTCCATGCTATGGTAGTACATTGAAAATGATTGCTCTACCTTCGCACACTATTTCAGAAAGAGAACTGCACCCTTCTCTGCTAGTTCCAACCACTGAGTTCTAGACAGGTTAGCCACGAACAAAAGGAGAACAGGCACAAAAGAGAAAGTTAGAAGTCATAAAGTGCTAAGTGAATGTTACACACACCTGCTGGGAAAACGTTATCAGGAGTAACAAAAGTCCCGCATGTCTGAAGTACAAATTTGGGGAGAAAATGCAATTCCACGCTTGGTGTTTGGAATTTTCCCAAAGCTTAATTAAGACTATATAAATAAAAGCGCAGGGCCTATAAACAGTCTTTGCCGTAACTTGTCAAAACCTCATCTTTTCTAATCAAGTTTTTACAATTTTACAGCTAATTACATAGTATATTCAGCATAACATGTTTCCCATTTGCTTACTTGATGAAAAACATGAAGTCTTTTAATAAACAGTGCTGTAAACGCCTCATCTAGAAGATGCTTTGATTTATGAAACAAGTCAAAATTGTGGTGTGGGTTTTTTTTTTTTATATTATGTTTTAAACTCGAATTCAGGACATCAAGCTTAGGCAAGACCACCGAGAGCCAACTCGGAGGTCTAGCCTGACCTTAAGGGATACGCTGACGTGACATCGTGAAGCTTGCCCGTTCCTGTCACCAAGAACGCCTAAGAATTATGCGGTTTTCATAACATCCAGCATGTCTCCAGCAGTGCTGAACAAACATCCACATTTACAGCAGGCTTTGGAAGAATCTCAACTGAAGTTTTCACTCATGCCTTTAGATTAACAGCAAGTTGTGTAAATTGTTATTGTGTCACGATCTAGATAAGAGAGCAAGGCTTAAATTCAGCAAGTGATTCCCATCATAAATAAGAACAGGTTTCTACATTAAGAGCAGCATTCCGCAAATATTAGTTAGGAAACGAAGTTACTTGTTTCAGGAAGGAAGAGGAAAGTGTTAGCCTTGCCTCAAGCACAAATTTCTTTGCTATTTGATTTTTATATCTGAAGCCTTATGTGAATTACGATAAACCACAACGTGCTTCAGAGAAGCATGTTTGTCACGCTAACACCTTGATTGCGAAGGTGAGATTCAGCATTAGGGGAGATTAACTCTTCTAGTTTCAATTAGTTTCCTCTGTTCCTACACATCTAGAAGTTGTTTTTAAATAAATTCATAGATTCAGTGAGACAGTGATACAGCCCCACACTATTCAGTACAGTCAACGTGGATTGAAAAGTACCTCCATTAACTGATCATCCAGTTTGACTTGCTTTTTTCTTAGCCCTTCATTTTCTGAGCTGGTTTCCAGTTCACGTTCAAGAGAATTCATCTGACTGATCTATTAAAGACAAGAAGTTTCCTTAGAAAGACAGTAGTTTCTTCCCCCCCCCCCCCCCCCCCAATACGCAAGTCATGAATCACTGCACATCAAGACAATTCAAGTTTAAAAGACATAACTATTTGGACAAGTGCGATGCTTTGCTGAAAGTGATGTCTAAGACGATGTTATATGGTGTCTCTGACGGGTTTAAAAGCATAGGCAGGGTAACTGATTTTTAACCTAAGAGTGGTAATGCTAGCGTACGAGCGCCGCGTATTGCGGAGCACTTGAGCAGGCTGCGTTTTGCTTATGGTTCCCAGGTTCTACCACTGAACTGTTTGTCCTGACTAGAAGTCCTGCCGCACGCTGCCACAGACTCCCAAGAGCACAGAAGACTGTCAGCTCCTTGGGACACAGATTCGTAAGAGACAAAGAACGCAAAGCTCGGAGTAAGAGAAGAAAATCGCAGCTTACCACATGAGCTCTCAGAGAGGGAAAGTACTGCACGGAGTCACGTATTTACCATCTAAAACTAACCTTCCTGTTTGCAGATGACAACTCCTTCTGAAGCTGTTCACACTCTCTCTTCAAGCTTAACTTCTCTTGCTCTATGGCTTTGACGATACCAGACTGGCTTTGATGCTTTTGGTGCTTTAGGGAAAGGATAGTAGATTCCAGCTGTCGGATCTAAAGAGACCAGAGATGAACAAATATGGACAAACATTCCAGACCATTCAAAAGTCAGCTTGCATCTACTTAATCTAAAATACCGAGTGCCAATCGATTTCAGACTCAGCACAGATTCTGGTGTATTTTTGACATTTTAGCTTTGAGCAGCAAAAGGTCTTTCCCTTCCTCTTCCCCATAATCTGCCTGATACTGTGAGCCAAGAAATTGGACGTGAGGAATGCTTGGAATATTAAGTTTTTATGAAAGAAAACAATGGAAGGGCGTTAACTGAAAGTCAAACCAGAATCTTAGACAAGAGTTATCAGGATTTTCTTTTAAAAGAGCTGTTTGAAACACCGTAAGAGTGCCCGCATACTCTGTGCGGATACAAAGGGAAACTATTGCATCATGCATTCTTTCTGCAAATGTTTCTATTCAAAACTCAGGAGCAACATTACTCTCCTGTGCTACCCACTGCAACACAAGAATCATTAAGTTTAGCCCAGCGCGCGGGGACCGCCGCTGTCATCTGTCAGCTTGCCCAGGTTACCTTCTCCCTGGAGTGAGTCAGGTCTGTTTTAGTGCTCTGGACCTCTCTCTGCAGCCTCTCATTCTCCTGCCTGAGCAGCTGCTGCTCCTGTTTCCTCAGCTGGTCCAGTTCATCCCAGTGGAGTTGCCTCTGTTGGTCCTGCAGCCCTGAGGAAGGCACAGCCAGTTCTAGAACCCGATTCTTAAGACAGACAGAATTGCAGGGTTAGGCCTTAAACAAAGCAGCAGACATTTTCTCTATGCAGGTGGATTTTAAGTAGTAATTGCAGTAACTGCAGACTCTAAAGTCGCAGGATTCCCGTCTTCCTCCCAGCCTGCACGCTCTTTTCCACTAAGAAACCCAACGTGCTAATCACAGTGCAAACCCAAAGTGCTTCCCTTTGCTAAAATCAGCGATAATAGCTGTGCGCCAGAATGGTGGCTACGAGTGCACCCAGTTCAACACCACAAAAAAGCCATTTGTGCTCCACTTCACAGCCTCATCAAGCAAATAATAGAACTCGGTATTATATATTATTCAGTAATAGCTGTAATTTAGTTCCTGTTGTACAATTCTGAAACAGCCTCTTTTCCATGTGGACATTAAATATTCCTTAATTACATGGCAAACAAGCCAAATTACTAACTGAATTCATAATACCAATCCCAAGACTGCTGTCTACAACCTCCTTCACTTACAGTTCCTCATCAGTTGAGAGGCTGATATTATACTGTGCCTTTCAAAACCAAGTTCGACTGAAAATTAGATCCCCCTGCCAATTACTAGTTTGCCTGTTAACAAGTTTATCGTTTTGATACGTGTAAATTCATACATTGTCCACAGATTGATTCTTTTTTTTTTTTCAAAAGGTTTCTTTCAGGGAAGAATGGAGACTGGAGATGGACTGGTCATTGCCGGTCCTCAGGTTCAAAACTTACTAAGTTTTTTTTTAAAAGTAAGTTTAAAATCTGCACATTATATACAACCCGACAAGACTAATTGTAGTTAACTATTTTAAAATGGAAAACTACTAAATACAGAAAACATTAAAATAAGGCTTTTTGTACCCACTTCCTTTCAGCCTTTTTTTTAATTACTAGCTTTATATCACTTGTTTAAAAACTGAACTCACTCAATAGTTGCATAACTCAGAGCCTACTTGCTCAAGTTTGCAGCACTATTTGTGTCCTTTTAATGGACAAGCCAACCTAAAGAAATAAGTTTTCTTATTTCAGAAGAGCAGCAGGTACTGTCCGTAAGCCCTGGCACGCGAAGCTGGCTGATTTTGAGGCACTCGGAGTCCGTTACCTTTTCATTGGCATTCTGCAGTTGCTTGTGTAAAGACATCACTTCTTGTTTAAGAGTTTCCTTCTCCTGTTGCGTCACCCGTAAGTCCGATTTTAGTCGGGACATTTGCAGGTTGGTGTTTTGCAGCGTTTCATCTAGACTCTGAACCTGTAACGAGCAGAAACACAGCTTGGCATTTGCTGGACCAAGATTTCTTGTAACCTCGGTCTGCTAGGATGTGTACGCACAACATATCACGCTTATTTAGGATCTCTGATGGAAGGAGTGAAGAAGTTATAATGCTGAGAGCCCCTTTTAAAAAGGCTACATGATTTTCTGACTTTCTGTTCCAAATTAGTAGCCATCCACTTTGAACACAACCACAATACTGCATTCAGAGATGCATCTTCCAGCCCTGAATATTTATTGTGATATGCCGGGAAGAGAAGATTTCTCTTGAATTATTTATTCTTCCTGGCAGCCTGTGGCCAACAAGAAACCCCAAGCGTATCAGATAGCCATTCGTTGCCCTCCCCTGCCTGGTGAGAGACGAGCCACTGCCAGAAGCGCAGGGAGCAACAGCAGAGTCTCTGCAGTATTTTAGGAATAACAGGGCAGAATGAATTGGCAAAAGGAACTTGGCTGTAGATACAAAACAACATAGCTTATTCTCGGGGAAAAAAGTCCCTCATAGCATTTAACAAGTTTCCTCTTGTCCTTTAAGAACGTCACTTTGAAAGCC
Organism: Phoenicopterus ruber ruber; assembly: GCA_009819775.1. Taxonomy (NCBI): domain Eukaryota; kingdom Metazoa; phylum Chordata; class Aves; order Phoenicopteriformes; family Phoenicopteridae; genus Phoenicopterus; species Phoenicopterus ruber. The sequence goes on from CM020219.1 coordinate 3,463,263, forward strand.
CATCAAAGCAGCCATTCTTCGCTGCATGACATCTTTGCACACATTAAAAGAGGGCTGTTTTTCGTGAAAAAAGCACTACAAGAGATTATAAAAACACTTTTGATCTAGGGCTCTAACAAAAATCACTGTTATACCTTTTCTTGTGAAACGGTGAGCTGTGTTTTCAGTGTCTGACTCTGCTGTTCCCAGGACTTCTGTTCCTGCTTCAAGCTGCCAAGCGCATTCTCTAAGCAGCTTACTTTAGCTATCTGAAATAAGATTACATCGGTAAGCCCGACTCATTCAGGATTTTCTTTAACTCGATTTGACTTTGAGAGTTAAGCTAGAGGGAGTTACAGCTACGCACAGAAAATGCAGGAGAGCAAAAAAAACCCCTCAGCTCCCAGCCCGAGACTCCACACAACGGGATCATTATTTACAGCGCGCATACTGGTTCCACTGCTCAAGTTCAGAGTTACAGTATGTTAGAGTTGCAATAAAAGTGCAAGAACACTGTCTTCCTTGTCCTGCTGCAATATTTATATCCAGGCCTCTGTTCCTTGCAATGCTTGGAATTTTCTACATGATCCAATTACAGTAAAGCTGTGCTCCAGAATTTAAGTTTTTTCTTTAAGACCAGCTAGGAAAAAAAGAGGCAGTGGCAATTTTGCCTTTATCTGGCCTGAAGGTAAGAAAAAAAAAAAATCCAAAGTAGTTTTACAGGTTAGGGCGATGCAGATAATGATACAAGAATTTTAACAGCCCCTTACAGCATGTAGGTAGTGATGTGGGTTTGCAGTTCGTTCTTACCTTATCAATACATCTGTTTAGTTCCTCACTCAGGGCTTCTTTTTCTTTCTGCAGCTTTTCATTTTTAGTAATTAAGCTCGAAACTTCGTTTTGAAGGTCAGAGAGATCAGGACATCTGGGCAGCTGTGGAAAACAAACCCCTCACAGTTGTATTTCTGTGCCATTTCAGAATTTTTGCCTGCAAGTGTTATGCAAAGCTTTCTCTTCTCCTTCGGGCCAAGCATCCCACTCCAGACAGAGCGGGAGAGAGAGGAGCATACTCCACTTTGGTACGAATGACCATACGAGTATCATTCATACGATCCAGGGCATCCTTCCTGCAACAGCAATGCCAGGATTCCTAATTGCCCTGAGATCCCTTGGATTTGCTTTAGGGCTGGTCTTGCTCTTCTGCCTCTTCCGTGAAAGGGGGAAAAACACCGTACTGCTGACTTCTGATCCTCTTCCCGTTTGACACAGTGCTTGAGCTTAACGCTCTGCCTTCTCCTGTGCTGTTCTGCCTTTGCTCACTCCATCTTCTGTCCTTAATTACACTCAAGCCACAAACCACTCTTTACTGAATAGGCCTCATCTGCTTTTGCTTTTTAAGACCATTATCAATCCTAAGCATTGGGTGCATCAAATGAGTGCTTCATGCTGTAAAGAAAATTGCTTTGTGGAGCCCTGATCAGGAGAGCTAACTCATTTGTAGCCTTCGTTATCTGTGTTTATCAGCATATATTTACAGCCAATTGAACAATGCTTATACAGGCGATAACCGAGCCCTCCAGGAAATTATCCTCAGTAGTTGTGAGACGTCAAAGTCTCCAGATGGGTTTTGCGATAGGAATTCTCTCCGAGGGGACATGTTGGAAGAGACCAGTCCTTAAAACGGAGCTATATGGGTGTCACCAGTTACACAGGAAAATGTGCTCCTGGCTATCCCATCTGCACAAACTAGAAAAGCCCTGTCCGTTCCTTGATTAGAGCTTTAAATCTCTGTCTTCACTGTCAAAGCCCATCTTTGTAGATCCACTACTCTGGAAGGCCTTTTGGCAAGGGCTAAGTGAAACCAACCTCATTTGAACAATTGTGCATTGTACCCAAAAACTGTTTCAAGAGGATTTATATTCCCCTCCTGTTATGACCTTTCTTTAAAGAAATTAACTATTTCCAGCTCAGGCAAGACAGCAGGGCACATTAAGAGACAGCCAGCATTATCTGATGGCACTCAAATAGGATGCCATACCTGTTTTGTCTTCTCGAGTTCCTGCTTGAGGATGTGGTTCTCCTGCTCCAATATATGAGCTTGAACCTTCATTTTTGACAGCTCCATCTCCAAGGAAGACACCATATTTGATGACTGCAAAGAGTAAAAGGCTCATATTTCAACTTTGGAGACACGCAGAGTAACAAAGGTTAACCACAGATTGCTGCAGCCAGTGACACGGGTTAGAGCTGGGATGGCCCTGGACTGAACAGAACAGGCACGCTGGAAAACGCAGGTAAATATTTAGCATCACTAAGCTCCATTTTCAAGATAAACCTGCACGCTTCCACCTCGCTGCTTTTGGCTGCTGCCGTGCTTTCCTTCCGCTGCCGCATGCCTGTACATTTGCGGCTATCACTTTGGCAAGTTCAGCTTTGAAAGACCACGCACAGCTCGACAAAGGGATGCTAATTCCATAGCACCTGTGCAGTCCTAGAAGTTCAACTGTTTCATACCATTAGAGACCATGTAACCCCCTACCTTTACTTTGGAGCTTTCCAGTTCCTCTTTCAGTACCAGTCTCTCCTTTTCCCATTCTTCCAGGGTACACTTTCCCGCTTCCCTTTCCTTTTGTTTGAGCACCCTTGCCAGCTGTTGATTAAGATCCTGCACATCTGCTTGATTTTTGGAGTTCCTCTGGCTAAGTTCTGTATTTTCAGAGTCCAGCTGCTGGTTCCTGGTCTTCAGATCTGCCACCTGAATCGGGACAGCATTATGACTGCTTTTACACCGGGGATGAGATTTTCAAAACATTTCCTTTCTATTAAGATGATTAAAACACCCGACAAGCGTCACTCCTATTGAGCGGTGACTCTGAGCGGCAGGGCATAGCTGTTAACCGTGCTCTGTGTAAGTCATGACCCCAGCAGCACTGCTTGCTTTATTTCCCTATAGCTGTTTAACTTGCTCCACGCCCTAAACTTTAGGCCAAATCAAGTAGAACCATATTGAGGAGCAGGAATCGTCCTGATGGCCCGTTACATGCATGGTCAGCCTCACAAACTGTTAATTTCTCATAATTGGCCTCAATTATATCAGTTATGATAACAGTCATCTGGCACACCACTCTGCTCCTCCTTCCCTTTCATAGGATCCTAGAATGGTTTGGGTTGGAAGGGACCTTAAAGACCATCTAGTTCCAACCCCCTGCCACGGGCAGGGACACCTTCCGCTAGACCAGGTTGCTCAAAGCATGCTGACGTGTATTTTGAGGGTTATGCCGGTGAGCTAGTAGATTATTCTGAGCAAGGAGAATTTTAGTAAGCAATACTAAGAGGGACATGAACGTAAGAGCTACTTAAACCTTCTGCTTTGCCTAGCATAACAAACCACCCTTAAAATAAAAGTAGCAGTCTCATGGATACGAGCAAAGGGTCACGGCTGGCAGCATTCCTAGGCCCAGCTAGCTGGGAAATAAGTGGAGGCTGAGTCACATAACCTCTTTCCCATGGGCTACTGCAGTGCGTTACCCACAAAGACTACAAAAGAAAGATTTTAACTTTATATTTCTTTTGATAGTTACAGTAGTGGTGCAGTTGTCTTCCAATCAGGTCAAACAAGCCTCATATCAATCCAAAAAAATTAGTGAGAACAGTTATCAAAAAGTTTAAACATATATAATGGTCATTTTCTACTGCCTTTGGGAACATCTAAGGAACAGCTTTTAGACAGTGATGATTTCTACAGAGCAGATTATGGGCTCAGTCCATATACCTGCTTTTTCAGGTTGTCCACCATCTTCTGTACAGCCACTTTCTCCTTCCTCACAACCTCTATCTTTTGCCTAAGGAAAAATGAAAGCTCATTAACATTAGGGTCACTTCTTAATATACACGCCTACAAGAACGGGCTGGTTTTTGACATAGCCAGAAATGGTAATTCTGGATATACAGAATCATAGAATCATTTTGGTTGGAAGAGACCTCCAAGATCATCAAGTCCAACTGTTAACTTATCACTACCAAGCCCACCAAATATATTTATTTATTGCTTAGCATCACTGTTTTGCATAGGCTTGGCAAGTGCTCAATTCCTCGAGGTACCCCACGGAGTTCTTTTCTAGAAGGGAAGAACAATCCCAGGATCACGGACGGTTATCTACTTGCAAAAGACCAAATCACCGAAACACTCTCACACTCTACCTCTTCCTGCCTTTTCTAAGGCGACACCAGCCCGACAAGCTCTGCCTTTGCTGAAGCAAGACCAATTGCACCAGGTCAGCTCATAAGTAGGTCCTGTGTTTGTTACTGGGTCATCTGAACTCCGACAGTTAAGCCCATGCTGTGGCTTTAGCAACGGGCAGGACAAGCTGGGGCAGGTGAGAAGGATGAAGAACAGACTGTCAACCAGCTGGATTTCCAATGGCACCACGAAATAAGCCCATTATCAAATTTTATAGAATATCTAACACATGAAGGAGCTTTGAGAGAAGGGATGTAACCATCGTGTCCGCACCGCAGCGAGAGCCTGAAGGCATACACGCGGTACGTGCCCCATTGGATTCTTACCGCATTTCTTCTCGGGATCCATTCAGCTCCCTCAGTTTCAGGCTGGAAGCGCTACCTTCCTCATTTAATAAAGTCACTTCATTTTTCAGAATAGCATTTTCTTCTCTGAGCTTCTCGGCTTCACATCTGTGGCAGAGAAATGAGACAAGTGAAAACTGTTTCTGCATGTCGTCTAGGCCCACAGGGAGAAAAATTACTAGAAGCTTAAGCTACCTGTAGTATTTCAAAACAAAGCCACAATTGACTTATTTTATGTACGAATGGTATATGGATTTTACATTTCATTCAGTAAGAGCACTCCCCAGATCGCTGACAAAGGGGCTTTTTGTGCGTGGTTTTGTACAGCTGAAGTTAGTGAAAATACCTGGTAAAAGCGTCACGCTAATATTGTACTATACCCTTCAGTCCTTAAGTTACAAATAACAACTTTAAACAGCGTAACACTGCAATATGCAGAGCGGTCGGAGAGCGAGCCATGTCCCCAGCTCTTTCTAGAGTCCAGCCTGCTGGGACCAGCAGCGTTGGAAAGTGCCTTTTCTTTGAGGCGACTGCAGAGAAATAACTTAGCCATGGTGTCATACCCGAAAGAACAATTTCCTGCGGGAAGCCGGTGCTGAACAATAATTAAGCCACTTGTAGCCACTTTATGGCCTCCAAAAAAAAAAAATCCTTGCTGAAATACAGCAGTTTAAAAACAAGTAGGTAACCTATTGTGTTCTCCGTGTTATAATGGTCTTTACCATATCACACACCTGATGGATTCCTAACGCTAAATGCTCCTGCTGGGAAAAAAAGTTACCGTAATTCTCTAGTATTAACTTAAATATTGAGAAAAATAGAAACACTTTTAGCATTCCAAGTAACATTCAGTACTAGAAGGGAGCAAACCGAGTGAAGAGGTGATATTAGTAAAAGCTAAAAGCATTCTGGAAGCGTTACCATAGTATTTTGGACATAAAAATACAGGGGTTTCTGATGTACCCTCAGCTACACGCTGCGAAGGTGACTACATCCACAGACAGAACAGCTGGCAGGTTGCTCCTGTTTTACCCTTCAGGTTAGGTCACGGTCAGAGAGGAGTAAGTCACGCACATTTATTTCAACCGTCGTTATCCGTGATTAATCAGCCTGCTTGCTAGTAGTTAGAGTCCAAGGCACTGTTTTCTAACCAAAGTTAAACTACAGAGGTTAATGCAGCGACTGTACGGCAGGCAGGCAGGCGGCTACGAAGCGATGAGTGGGACGCTAGGTTAGTTTCTAAGCGGCACGTGTGATTACCGTGGGGCCGGCACGTTTCCCACAAGGTTTTGCGAGTGTACGTTACCTCAGAAGATCAACTTTTTGCTGCAGCTCAGTGCACGTGCTTTGCAAGCCGTGCGTCACTGTATTCCTCTCTTCATGGAAATGCACGTCGTTCGGATTAACCACAGCAGCGACTTTCTCCTTCAGCTTTCTGTTGGGCTCTTGCAGCTCCTTCTTTTCCAACATTTCTTTCACCATGCTGTTGCTTTGGGCGCGCTTGTCTTGCTCACCTGTAAATGCGCCGGCATGTTCTTCCAGCTTCCCAAGCTGGCATCGCAGTCTCAACTTGTCACTGTGTGCCTCCACGTTCCCTTGTGCATCTTGTTCTTGGACATCTTCCAGTTCTTTAACTTTTTGGAGGAGCTGTGCGTTTTCCTCTCTGAGCTTAATGCTTTCCAGTTTGCAATGAAGGCTTCTCAGCTTACGCAGGCTGTCTTCCAGCACTTTATTTTTTTCAACCAACTGTATCATTTCAGATTTCAGATCCTCATTTTCTACCTGAATTTCTTCTTGTAGTGACAGAAGTTTAGCCTGTGCCATTGATCTGTCTTCCAGCTCTTTGACCCTTTTCCAGAGCTGAGCTATTACGCTTTTCAGGTCACCGTTTGTTGATCCAGGAGCATGACCAAGCTGGAGAGAGGCTTCACGCAGTTCTTCAGCCTTCTCAAGCTCAACCTGCAGCTTCAAAGCATCAGAAACAAACCCTTTATTTTTGGGAGCTAGTCTATGATTTAGCAGATGAACCTTCTGCTGTTTAACATCGTTGTGTAGCATTTTTGGTCCGGGAACTCTCTCAAGAGCTCTCTTTTTTTGCAGCCGAGGCGCCCAAGAAAGCAGCTCTTGATTCTTGTCACAATCCTGACTGCCACCAGCTTCCAGGGCTGCTTTATCTCCTTGCATCTGACCCACCCGCACCTTGAGTCCACGGCCGCCTGCTCCGGCTTTCACACACGCTTTCTCTGAATCGGAATCAATCTCAGTCATGTCTTCCAGGTCCGTAGTATCAGCCTCCAAAAGCGGAAGGACATTTGAATCTGTTCCCTTGTCCGCATCTTTACCATCGCTGGGCAACCCTTCAAAAAAGGGATCTGTTTCATCCAGCAGCTGCGATGGTTCTGAGCCGGAGTCGGAGCAGCCGGCACTGGGAGGTGGCACAGGCTCCGGCGCCGCAGCTTGCAGCCTGTGCTGCAGCCTGAGGATCTCAGCAGCCATTCTGACGTTTTCCTTCACAGCTTGCTCGTGCACTTTCTGCAGGTTGAAGAGGACATCCGCATCGTCTCCCAGAGGCGCCGGACCAGAGAAAGAAGCGATTTTGCTCTTTGCTTTTGCATACTCATTTTCCAGGACCCTATAATGATTTTGTAGTGCAGAAAAACTATGAGTCTCCCACTGCAATTTCTGTATTTTCCCTTGAAGGTTTGAGATTTCCAAACTCATCTCGGCCTTTTCTGTTTCCGCTCTGACACAAATGTCTTTGTTTAAACTCTCCAAAGCAAGAAGTTTGGAATTGAGGTCTTCTTTCTCTTGCTTATATTCACTGTCAAGTCTCTCCAGCTTTTGCCTAACCAGCTTCCCATTTTCCTCCGCCACGGATATACGCTCCTCTTTGTTCTTTAGCTCTTTTTTGTGGTCATTTTGGAGTTGCGTTATTTTCTCATTCAGCTTTTTCTCTTCCTTCTCGGCAGCATTCCTCAGGTCTCGCAGCTCCTTCTGAAGCTGCTCTCTCTCGCACACAAGCTTGTTCACTTCTTCCTTGAAGATTTTCTCCAGGAGATCTTTCTCCTGGGTCAGGGCAGAAGAAACGGCCTTTTCATTTGCCAGCCTTTCCTTCAGCTGCTCACGAGCTTCAGCAACCTCCTGAGCAATTTCATCCTTTTCAAACTCCCACTGAGACTTCTCCTCTCTTTGCTGTTCGGCAAGTTCACGCAACTCTTGCTGGTAACGTCCTTCCAGATTTTTGATCGTTTCTTCATATTTATTGACAAGCATTTGTGTCTCGACAGAAAATTGAGTTTCTGCATGAGATGCTCTTCTGTTATAGTCACTTTCCATTTTTTTCCTAAACACGGTTAACATAATACATTACTAAACTCTGGGCTAACTCAGAGAGAGATTCAAATGGCTTTTTAGGCTGAACAAAACAAGCTGAAAAATTACTTTTTTACCAAGTTTTAGATGAAGTACTATTTGACAGGTGTTTCTGAGAGCCAAAAGTTAAATTTGAGGCAATTTGTTGAAACTTCAAAAATAAAAATCGAATTGCCTTGGCAAAGTGTAACTCATGAGATGTCCTCAGAAAAGGCTTCACGTACAATATAGGCCATTCTATACTTGTGATCAGATTTGTGGGGGCAGATGTTCTTATCCCCATCTCTCCCTGTCACCCCAAGATGGTTTCAGTTTCTTTTGACACTCGACCTTGGCTAAATGCATTTACCAGCCATCCCTTTGCTTCTTCAGAAAAGAAGAATTCTGAAAACCCAAATGCTTTCGCAGTACAAAGCAGGGATTTGTAAAGCACAGGGATCCCGAACAGAGCTCCAATTAATCACGTCTGGTTATGCTTTAACACTGCTGTTGCCCCTGGCTGAACTAAAAATCAATGTAAATATCTGCTTAAGAAAGGTCAGAAGAAAAAAACCAACCCTGGATAGCAGCCCAGCGTTCTGGAATAAAACAGGTAACAGCGCTGTACAGTTGGTACGCTTGAATTCGGCATTGGGAGTCATTTCTGCGCTAGCTTCACCTTGGCCACCATGCCAAGCCGTCACGGTCGGCGTACACAACTCCCGTCCCTGCCAGTGGCGACACTCACCTTTCCTCCTCCAGGTCCTGCTCGTGCTTCCTCAGCAGCTCTTGCTGGAGCTCTTCCTTCTCCAGGGCGTGCACCTCCGCCATCCTTTTCAGCTGCTCGTGAAAGCCGCGTTCCAGCTCCCCCTTCTCTTCCTGCAGGCTCTGCACTAAAACTCTCATCTTTTCTTCCACCCAGACACCATTTTGAATCAGTTCTTCCCGTTCTTGACTAAACTTCTCGTTTACCTGCTCCAGTCTGGCTCTAACATCTTCTTCGTGCTCCTGCCTCAATAGTTCTTGCAGATTGGCTTTTTCCTCATCAAAACTCATTTGTAATTTGTTCTTCTCGGCATTATATTTACAGTCAAGCTTTTCTTGCTGTTCTCTGAGCGCTGCTGCCTCTCCTTGCAGTTCTGCAATTTGATTTTTAAGGCCAGTTATTTGCTTTTCCATGACATGCATCTCTTCAGTGTACTTCTTCCTCATATCCTCTTGCTCTTTCTCACTGTGGATTTTTGTCTCATCTAGCTGCTTTTTGTAATGGTTCACCTATAAAAAGGAGAACAGATTGGTTTGTTTTCTACATAAAGTTCTACAGAGATTTTTTCATCTACATTTCTGTATTATATACTTCCATATATTCTACAGAATATTTTGATTTACACATTAGCATCTTATATTGATTTCCCCTGCAAAAGAACACTAAAGCGCTCAGCTTAATTTCTTAGTGGGATGAAGATGATTGTTATGTAGAAGCCAGTGAAATTCATGCTTTTCCATTAAGCAAATTTGTCAAAAGAGAAGCCACTAACAACTTCTAAGTCCTAAGCCAGTTTTGCAAATTGCAAGGGGACTCTTTATTTCACTGATTACTTTTTCAAGAGTAATTTTTTTTTTTTCCCCACAAGTGACACGGCCCCGTAAGCCCACCTAGACCCAGGCCTTCTCCACGTAGAGCCAATGGAGATGTTTCTGCACGCGTAGATTGCAGGCAAGATTAATCTGTGGGTGGACACCCAGAAAACGGGGAGCTGGCTGCCCATCATCAGTCGCACAGGTATCTACCAGGAGGCTTCCCACGCTCCACAGCGCAGAGCGCGGTTCAGCGCCACCAGGCTGCACCAGCACAGCATTTGGCAACGCAGCCTCCTTCCAGCAGCCTCTCCAACCCACGATTATCCCATGCCAGCGGGAACGAAGTGGTGGGCTTGGAGCAACCTGGTCTAGTGGAAGGTGTCCCTGCCCACGGCAGGGGGGTGGAACTAGACGATTTTGAAGGTCCCTTCTGATGCAAACCATTCTATAATTCTATGATTGAGATGCAGCAGGCTTTCCAGGCAGGAAAGGCAATTCTGCCTCGGCAAGGCTCACCGCTCTCGTTAGCTGGTGGGCCGCACAAGGGTCTCCTGCCACATTCATTCATTCACACAGCAACATGCAGAAGGAGCAGGGAAGGTACAGGCTTATATTCACAGAAAGGTTATAATTTGACCAGGAATAAAAAGTCCTTCTCCAAGACCATCCCACTTGTATGAACAGGCTGGAAAAGTTATGGAGGTTTATGTTAAAATAGCTTACTGTGTCTTCAAGCTCCTGTTTGAGGTGATGTAGATCCCTGTGGTGTTGCTCCTTCATTTGCTCAATAGCCATTTCTGCCTCTATGCTCATATTTAGCGGGTTGCAGTCTTCTGAACCAAGTCCTTCAAAAATAATAATAATTATATACGCATTCTTGAAACCCAAGGAGATACATTCTCAACAGAAATTATTTCATCAATTTAGATTTGTTTAGGCAGCTACTTGCAGCTCTCAAATTCCCATCACATACCCAGAAAAAAAACTGCAAACACTAATTTCAGCTTTGAATATAGTACAGCTGCCACATTCCACTTTATGTTAAATAGTCAAACAGAGGTGGTGTTTCAGTCTCACCGTGAAGGTTTGGGAAAGTTTTTACGTAATTGCCTCTAAGATGTTCTCAAATACCTACAGCACAGAAGTTGGTCGCACAGGAGATGTGCTTTACCTTGGTCGGGCTCAATACCGCTATTGCCATGACTTTTCATATCAATGTCGAACTCTTCCGACAGCGAGTTTTTCAGCGAAGGCCTGAGCACTTTGCCTTGGGCACGGTACTCCTCCAGCTCCGAGTGCAGCTCATCTATCTGGTCTTGCAGCTCCTGAGAGGGGGAAAAGAAGCCTGAGTGAAAGCAACCAAGGCAGCTGAGCATCCGTACATCAACACACTTCCACGATGAGACATTTCGGAGGGAATTACAGCAGGTAAAGACTTGTCAATAATCCTGCCACCATGCCACAGTTAGTCATCCTCCTATCAGCAAAACAACGCCCTTCTCCGGGTTCCAAACTGTGCAGAAGCTTCTTCAGACCGAGAGCCTGTATATATTCTGCCTCTAAAGTATATCGTGCTCCAGCACCTTCCACTTTATTCCTTCTTCCTACAACCTTTTTTTAAACAGCGGCTTAGGAACATTTTCAAACAGTCGAGAAACACCACCTCAAACACCATCTACTTGAAAAATTGAATCAGAAGCGAAAGATCGAATTAGGAAAGAGATATCCTCATTACTGCATTCACCATCTGGCACTTCTGCCCACTTGCCAGCGGAATATCCCGAGCGTTTGTGCCAAACGCCATGCGCTCAGCTCAACAAACAGTGTTTATTGAGGAAAACGAATCCCTGAATATGTAAACACACAATTCCGCAGATTTCAATGGTTCAGAAAGTGAACCTTGAATACTGATTCATATCTGACACTACTCAAAAAAATAAATCAATTGCATATTCAAACAACTTATTACCAAGAAGTATCAATTCAGCAAATAGTTTAGAAAATCTTTGCTTTTAAACTGCGGGTTCCTAGGAGAGCTATCGTGCTGTTTCAGATTAGCCACCCTTTTGCCAAGGTAGTTTGTTATTGAACGAAAAGGATCATGCAGAACAGATGAGCCGAATGCTCGTAACCCTAGTAGTCATCGGAAGGCAGACATGTAAATAGATACTTGCAGGCCCACCTTAAAGAAGTATTTCAGCCATACAAGATTCGGGGAAGAGAAGACAAGACAAGCTCTACATTTTCAGTTTTGTTTTAAGAAAATACTACTGTTTTGGAAACCACCAAAACTGGATATATCTTATTTCTGCTGGTACTTCCTGCAACTCTGAATTCAAATTAGGGCACAGTTTATTTCAGAAATCAAAAAAACACTAGTGCACAACTGCGCAAGGAGTTGAGCCCGATGTACAGCTGGGGAACGAAGGAGGCTCCATAGACCCAATCCCAGCCCACCCTTGGGGCACCTCATCCTCTTAGCTCAGCCGGTTGCCTCTGGGGAAAGAGCTTTCCACCTCCCAAGAACTTGGATTAATGGAAAAAAGCCATTATATAGGAAAAAAGCCAGCTGCTGCTTGCAGAAAGGGTGTTCTTGGTGAACACAGGCAGCCAGGTGCCGGGTCTCCAGCCCTGGGCTCCACTTACTCTGCACTGCCGCTCGTACTCGCTTCTCATCTGCGCCAGTCTCTCCTCCTGCAGGAAAAACTCCGCGCTGCTGGGATCCAGGTCACCAAACTGAAATGGCACGAATGGGATCCGGTTACTCTTCCACCAAACAGCCCTGCTCATCGCAGCCGTTCACAGGATCACAGAACAGTGGGGGTTGGAAGGGGCCTCTGGAGACCCCCCAGCCCAGCCCCTGCCAGAGCAGGGTCACCCAGCGCAGGCTGCACAGGGCCGCGTCCAGGCGGGTTGGAATCTCTCCAGAGAAGGAGACTCCACACCCTCCCTGGGCAGCCTGTGCCAGGGCTCGGGCACCTCACAGCGAAGACGTTTTTCCTCGCGTTCAGGCAGAACTTCCCATGTTCCAGTTTGTGCCCGTTGCCCCTTGGCCTGTCGCTGGGCACCACTGAGAAGAGTCTGGCCCCGTCCTCTTGACACCCGCCCTTGAGATATTGATAAGCGTTGATGAGGTCCCCTCTCAGTCTCCTCTTCCTCAGGCTGAACAGCCCCAGCTCCCTCAGCCTTTCCCCACAGGAGAGATGCTCCAGTCCCCCCATCATCTCTGTCCCCTCCGCTGGGCTCTCTCCAGTAGCTCCTCGTCTCTCTTGAACTGGGGAGCCCAGAACTGGACACAGGACTCCAGACGGGGCCTCCCTAGGGCAGAGCAGAGGGGGAGGAGAACCTCCCTCGCCCTGCTGGCCACACTCTTCCTCATGCCCCCCAGGCTGCCGTTGGCCTTCCTGGCCCAAGGGCACGTTGCTGGCTCAAGGGGAATTTGTCACCCCCCAGGACTCCCAGGTCCTTCTCCTCAGAGCTGCTTTCCAGGAGGTCACCCCCAACCTGTCCCGGTGCAGGGGGCTGTTCCTCCCCAGGGGCAGGACCCTGCACTTGCCTGTGTTGAACCTCACGAGGTTCCTCTCCGCCCAACGCTCCAGCCTGTCCGGGTCTCGCTGAACGGCAGCACAGCCTCTGGGGTATCAGCCAGTCCTCCCAGTTTCATGTCATCAGCAAACTCTCCCTTTACACACAGTCCTGCACCCTGTGCCATCTCCCCCCTTTTTTTAAAATTTTAACTACAGCAGCTCTCCTTCCCTGCTAGTAGGGGACAATGAGCCACCTCCTAACAAATACTAGCCGCTCTCTCACCACGGCTCTTGTGCTAACTTTGATTTCAGACCACAGCTTTCTAGCTTAGCATATGCACATCTCAGTTGAATAACTAATCCCAACTTTAAACAAGTCTGGAAAACAGATGCTGGGTGAGAACACCAGTATATGAGCCTTTGTCTATAGACGCACACATGCCGAAATGCCTCTGGAGAAGCCGATATTCTGATAAGTTTATTGTAATACAACCATAATCAGCTGTTCACCTCAATTTTCACCTAAGTTTAACAGGGATGCCAGGTAACACCTAACACCTCGCGTATCATCTTCCCTAGAAAGAACCTGCACGTTGGGTCTATCCAAAACTACGTGCTGGGGAAAAAAAACATCCCTGCAGATCTGTGGGATGATTGCTTCGCTGCGAGGCTCCCTACTGTTAATTAGTATAAAGCTGCAGCTAAGGTGGAGTATCTTTAATTTCCTTAACTGGAAGTCAGTCAGGCGGTCCACGTGGATGAGGCAGGCTGTGCCTTGGTCGCATCTGGCTAGCGACCCAAGAGCCTCTGGCTACTCGTTAAATTGGAGCGTAGTAACCGAAAAGCGATTTAATTCTGGACGCATACTGGGAAGAGGAGGATTTACCTTCTCAGCCAGGACGTTCTCCAAGTTCCTCTGCAGTTTGCTTGCCAAACTTTCATACTCGGCCAGTTTTTCTCCCGTTTCCAATAGCTCGCTTTCCAGGCGGCTGTTTTCCTGGACCAAACAAAACCCCCCCAACAGCCTCAGCATTTGGAGAAGGAAAACATTAGCACGTGGTAACGCATTAGAAAAGATTAATCTCCCCATCCAGTCAGAGCACGACACTGTTACAAGCTTCAGCCGAAGATCGGAATTGTGAATCCACGCACACACAACCCCCCTTGCCGCAGCAAACAGCGAGCGTGAACCGGGGTCTGCAGCCGGCTCGCGAACCCTGCGCGCCTCTGCTCCTCTCCCCTTTCAGACGGCTGCTTCAGAAGGAGTATTTTACAATTTTCCTGAGGCTCACAGGACAGCCACCCCCTTAAAAGCTGCTCGCCTGAACATCTGTAAGGGTGCGTCAGCTCCCTCTCACTGTCAGCACTTCTGACGTTGGTTGTAAGACACCACCATTACCACTTATTTATTTTTTTAAACTGAGCAAAAGTTAATTTTATGGTAAGGCAGTGGTCAGATAAAGAGTTGTGACTTAATTGTTATCTAAAAAAAATAGGAAAAAGATGTGAATCTGTGGGGTCATGGGTGAGTGATACCACTGCATTAGGCAGCAGATAAATGATCAAAAGGTGTAACAGCAAGCTTGCTTTAGAGAAGGGGTTTTTTTGTTGTTTTTAAAGCAATAATTTAAACTTTGTCAAGACGTAGTATCTCCTGGCTAGAGAGCCAAACACCAGCAAGGCAGACAGCCCATCCGATAGCCGTACACACCCACGCTCTGCACTTGATGGCAGCAGAGATTTGAACTGGAGCCTTATGAATCCAAGGAGTAACCTATCAAGGTGACCCAAAAACCAATTTTCATGGATACGCCTCTATCTTGCTGCTGAAATTACTTCCAGCTAGCTCAACACGCACTGTAACACATCCTCTCAACAAGGATGAGGTTGCAAGCGTCACCTCCCACTTCTGGGCATCCTTGCCTTTTGGGGGAAAACGCTGGCTGCATTTAGTCCCCGTTACCTTCAGGGAAAGGGCCAGGCGGTCTCGGATGTAGTTCTCATCGGTTCTCAGCTTTTCTATCTCCTGCTCCAGCTCCAGCCGCTGTTTATTAGCCTGCTGCAGGATTTGCTCCCGCTCTCTCCGGAGCTCATTCTTTAGAGCTGCAATTCGTTCCTTGTACTCCTCGTCCAGCTTCCTACGGAGGCATCGGAGGCAAGAGCAGCTCATGAAAAGAAGCAGGTGGCAAATACCGCTGCGAGTGAAGCTCGGTGGCAATCAGCCGGCGCAAAGCCACTACCTCCGTCACCGGGTCCCTGCAACGCCGCGGCAGTGATCCCAAAGAGGAGGGGAGGGGTGGACCGGGACACCGTACCTGAGGTTGTACTCGTTCCGGCGCTCAATCGCGGCGTGGTGGTCGTCCACTTCAGAGGCCATCAGGGATTTCAGCTTTTCGGCTTTTTCCAAGTCTGACCGCAGCTTCTCTTTCTCTCTGGCCACTTGGTCAACCCGCTCCCTAGGGTAAGCACAGCCGTCCTGGATTAGGTCACCCCTCCCGGCTCCCCCAAAGAGCGTCCTTACAAGAGGCTTGTCAGAGAAGAACAGCTCGGAAAGCTCTCCAAGGGTTTTTTATCATCAACTGCCCTTAGTCACTAGATATGAACCTGCACATATAGCTCTGGGCCTGTCTTGATACCTCCATAGGTCCCGAGACCTCAGCACATGAGCTACTCGGCTGTGGTCTAGCCCCCCAAATTGCAGCGCTACGCTATTTTGCCAGGCCGCTTTCTGCCCCGTTTACTTGTTCTCATCATTTTATGACCTTTACCACTTCATCCTTACACTACGTCCAACCTGGTAAGATCTGTTACGTTGAGCTGCGTTCTTGATGGGAATGTAATAACAAATCTCTCCACTGAGTGAATGTAAAAAGGTATTTAGACACGTAGATGCAAGCCACGGGAAGCCTCATCTCGTCGCCGTACAAGCGAAACAGGCAGCTTGCAAGTACAAGTGATAAGCCGACAGGTAACAGGACGTCTGCAGTCTTAATGACCAGCAAGAGTCATCTACAGTGTCGCATGGAAGTGGATCCATAAGCTGATAAATATCTAAACTACTCAAAGATTTACAGTACAAACAAAACGCCGCTACCAACTGGAGCTTGTGCACGTGGCAGATGGATGCAACGGTTCCGCAACAGGAATGAACCGATGCGAAACTGAGGGCGCAACGCTTAGAGCGAGGGTCTCCGAAGGGGGGTGCGCAAGATGACCCATTGGTGGGCAGGAAGAACTACTTGAGCTTCGGTAATACATGTATATAATTTATAAGTGAATAAATATACATACGGGGAAGTATATGTATTGGGAAACGTTTCCCATCTCCTACACTCTCTCAATAGGGAAGCCTGCGCAGCAAGTCCAGCGCAACGTCAAACTGTGTTGACTTGCAAATGAAAAAAGTAGGGGTGCGCGGTGGTTTTGTACCTCACCCACACCTCTATCACATGGCAAAACCTCCGTAACACCACTGCAAGAAATCCGTCAGGATTAAAGGTAGTATCAAATCGCACCAGCCTCGGTCTTAAGTTTTGCATTCCTTGGCCATCGATGACCACTGCAGACCGCAATGACCATTTCCAGACCGCAGAGCGGGGCTGGAAACAGCCTGCTGCTTCAATTTTTTTTATTTTTTAAGTATATTTTTCCGCTATACTTGGGTTTGAGTGCTTTAACCATACAAAACGAGCTGACGCAGACCCTAGCCTTCCAGCGAAACGGCAGCACCGCGCTGGTGCCCCTTGGAGAGATGCTACGAAGCACCATAAATCAGCTGCTACTTAAGCTCCTGCTCGGCCAAACGGAGAGGGCAACGAGGAAGCGGGGGGAGCCGGCCCTGGTGACTTACAGCAAGTGTCTGATCTCCGTTTTGAAGCTCGCCAGGGCTGCCTGGTGGACTCCGTTCTTGGTTATTAAAAGCTCGTTTTCTAGCGCCAGCGTCAGCTCTGTCAAGTTCACCTTCCCATCCAAGCTGAAATCCAAAGCCTGCAAAACACCACAACGTTAGAGCAGAACGAGCTTCCCCGCCCTGCAGGAGCCTGCAGACATCGGTACGTGAAGTGACAGAATAAAACGAGGAGGCTCAGAAAGAGATCTTTACTTGCTGATTAACCTGTCACGAATAGCTTTGGGGCAATAAACCAGACATCTCCGCCACCTTCCTATGTTAAAGAGCTGCTGGCAGCTGTGGAGGTGGAAAGTGTCCTGGTTGTGCTGCAAGACCAACGGGAAATTACGCCCACGCCCGATTAAAAGTATTAATTCTCTAGAGGACCTAAGTACACCGGCCTTTTTACATACTCTCATGCAGCAAGAAACTGGTTGAAAGTGTTCGTGTTGAACAAAACCAGCTCTTGCAATAGAGACAACACAGAAGAGGCCTTCTAGGAGATACCTTACAGCAAAGATCCCGCCTCTTCGAAAGTAAGTTATCGCCAGCAACTGCTTGTAATTTCCTTCAACCTAACTCCGCAGGAGCACAAAGCGGGGCGCAGGAGGGCTAGCGGTGGGGCTGAAACACTGCCAGCACTGGAGAAACCCCCCCAGCGACACCGGTAACAGAGCGAGCCACGAGCTAAGGAAAGCAACGCGCGGTGAGAAGGCAAAGGCGTACCCCGCAAGGCCGGTAAAGGCAGTACCGGGTTATCAAGCTGGTCTGCACAAGCCCAGGCTACGAGTGGGTTTTATTGCCCGAGAGCAACAGCAGAGTTTTGGATCAAGTGTTTATGACAACCCGAGCGTTCAAAATTCACAATTAAATGCCAAGAGAAATCTGCCATCAACGCTGCCGGGAACCCAGCGATGGTCTCGGAAGAGACACATGAAATTATCTTCTCCCATCCACAGCTCCGAGTGAGACGGACAGGGATGGGGTTTACTTCAGGTATCTGATTTGCAACCCACGTTACCCTTTTACTCTGTATAATAAAACACTAATTACTGGGCAGGGCTTCAAGTGCTGTCTTCCACCTCAGCACAAGCAATAATTCGGGTCATCCCAGTGCTAAAAGGTTTGCAGGTGCAGCTACTCAGCGAGGTAAAGGAATTAAATTGCTTTCTACAAGTAGAGGTGACCTCTTCGAGCTAAGCTGGGAGTCACATTACACTTTTATCATTAACTTCTAGCTCTCCGGGATGCACCATCATTTCAATAAAGGAAATTACTGGAATTTTCCCAGAACAGTTAGACTCTTGTTGCTACCACTAGGAATTTTAAAGGAGGAGGGGAATAATCCAGCTACAGTCCAGCATCCCACACTGAGGGGGGAAAAAAAAAAAATCAAATAAAGGGGTGAGATGGAGCTGCCGGTTACCTTCAGGATCTCCTGGCTGTTCTCTATGCCCTCCTGGTGCCAGCAGTCGAGGACGCCCTCCACGCAGCCGTAGCCCATCCCGTCGTCCAGGCCGGAGAAGAGGCAGAAGCCGATGGTGCTGGGCATGGCCGAGGGGGTGGTCGTGCGCCTCCCGCTTTCATCGAAGGACTGCCGGGAGAAGGGAGAGGGTGCGACGGGGCACGGGCAGAGCCAGGCATCTGGCCACCCCGCCACGAGAAAGGCTTATAAATGTAATTTCGCTAACAGTACTCTGGAGATTAAGGATTAAGGTCTGCTTTTGCTCACTGCCGAGGAAATACCCGGCAGGAGCGCTGCTGCTGACCTCGCGGCACCGCAGCACAACCGGGCTCTTCGGATTTAAAATAAATCCTAGGAGCAACAGTTTCAGAGCTGTCCTCGATGCTCCAAAAGTGTTTTCCACTGTCCATTTTTAGGTTCAAGTGTCACCTCCCCTAAAAATGCTGCAGGGAGCATATGCTATTGCCTGGAAGCTTCCCAGCAAAGATAGGTAGTAGATTTCAACCTCTCTCTCACAAAAAAAGAAAAAATAATTACAGAAGAGATGTGGGACCGGCATGCCCCCACTCTCCAGCCCACCCCAGGCCACCGCTTCCCCCTGCACCCAGTTTATACCATTTACTGACTGCACTTCACAGCTTGCAAGAGCCGTCTCCAAGCCACGCTACTTTAAAGGGGAGCCGCCTCCCCTTTATCATGAGGGTGCTTTCTGCTTTATCCCCCCCAGAGGGTTGCAGCAGCTTCAGCCCATCGCTCTCGCTCGTGCCCGCGGTGCTCGCCGGGGCGTCCCTGGCTCCGCTCCGCTCCCCGGCAGCGCAGAGCAGGGGAGCAGCAGCTCACTGCCACCACCTCCCAGGCTGCCCACCGCAGGGACAAGTGTGGAGGAAGAGGAGGAGACAGGCTAGGGGGAATTTGCCCAGGACTTCTCCCCCTCCTCCTGCTTTTACCCCGGATCCGCCCGAGTTTCTCACCTGCATGGAGAGGTGTCGTTTCAGCTGCCTGTACGGAGTAGACGCTGAGGGTGTCAGTGACTTTCCGTTTTTAAACAAGCCGTAGAAGAAGTCCTCTACGCTCATGGTGCCATCTTGCTCCAGGTTATGGAGCACCTCCTCAAGCACCTGCAAGCGGCAGGGGATAGAAATCACATCTACTGTTGCCAATACCACCGCGGTAACACTTTGGCACAGAACACCGTTGCCTATTCCCAAGGCTCTACAAGAAAAAAAGCAAAGCAAAAGAGGTACCTGGTACACTGCCCCAGCCTAACACTGGCACAGCAGCCTTCCTATAGAAAACCGCAGAGCCACATACGCTACGAAAATCCTGCCTGGCAAAGCGTGTAAGCTCCTGGTCATCTTGGAGCCTCCATCTTGCGAGGCAGCACGAAAAACCCTTGTTTCATTCTGCTCTCGAGACAGGGCGACCTCAGGAATTCGGTGCGAGGTAGCGAGACAGATGCCAAAACCCCAGCAGCTTGTGAAGCGACCAGGCAGAAAACCATAGTAAGACACCGCAAGGTTATAATAAATCTGTTTGATGCTTCAGGGCAGTCTGCTTTCTGAAAAGCAAGACCAACCTTACTAGGACCAGAGATATTAAGATCAGTCTCTCACTATTTCTTTGTCTACAGTTTATTCTTTCCGTTTTCTGCCTTCATATCCTGAAAACATTTTGTTGCAAATGCTGCAAAGGAATACCTGCTCAGAAACATGTTTTTATGAAGGAAATGATTACAAGCCATGTTATTTCAAGATGCAACACAGTCTGTTGTTTTTTTCTTTTAAACTAAATCCTAAATTGACAAGAGACTTTTTTTTTGCTAAAGAAATAATTTTCTTGTGGACTCTTCCTGGAGGACAGAAGCTGCCCGCAGGCCTTCTCAAAGTCAAAAGCAACCATCTATGAATATTTCAACCCATATTTACTGTCTAGCTAGAAGATTTCTGGGATTAAGGAGACATGCTTGGAATCTAGGATATGTTTTTAAATTCCAGGTTACTCTGCGATTGCATGAGAAGACACGCACGCTACGGTGTCAGCAAGGCCGGGAGCTGCCTTCTACTAGAGCAGCCTCCCACGTCTGATGGTTCGACACCCACAAACTCGCTGGAAAGCCGCGAGCTGGAGCCGAAAACCGCTTTCCAAGTAGCGACCTGTTAACCAGCGCTTGTGCTTTAGGCTTGCGGTCAACCGCAGGACAGACTTTGTGGGGGCCACGTGAAAACCCAAGCGCACGTGCTGGTGCGAGTAGGTCCGTACGTGGCCACTCACCTCCCCAGCCGCCGTTTGGAGCCCATACTGCTCACAAATGGAGATGAGTTTTTTCCGGTTCAGGTGGCCGTCCCTGGTGATGCCGAGGTGCTCGCAGACCTCCTGCAGTTTCGCTTCTATCCAGTCCGGGGTGGGCAGCGATGCTCCGGGAGAGGCGTTCAGGTCGTCCGGGTTCCAGAAGCGCAGCTGCCCTGGAAACGGGGGGAACTGCTCTGGTTTCTGCCCATCCACTGCACGCGAGTGACCACCAGAAGACCTGGGGGTTCTGCACATCACAGGGGACTCGCTGCTGCAGCGGGCAGACCCTCTCTCCTCACTCATCAGACCCCACGGGACTGTTTTTGCCTCACCTCATCCTGCACAGAGCACGCCTGTAGTTTTGGGGTACGGCTACCGGCACCAGCACGGCTATAGGACTCGACCAGAAGGAGCAGATCCTGCTCAGCATTTAACTCGCATGTGCCACCACGGGCGAGGGAACCCCGTGTCCAGGCGCAGGGTGAGCTGGGGCCGGGACCACGGCCAGGAGGATCTCTGGGGACCTGGATGAGTCCGATGGCCAACGTGGGCTGGTGGCCAGGGGAAGCGCAGCACTGCTGCCTTGGCCACTGGCATGGATGGAGAAGGGACCCCTCCTCTTCTGAGCATTTATGGGATCAAGGGAGAGGACTGAGCAAGTTGCATATCCATACATACCTTGACCAGGTCGAGAACTTCAGTGGTTACCTGTCTCCATAAATGTCACCCCCCATGTAGAGCTGTCCCATACCTCCCATACCCTTTGAATGTAAACTGTAGTGTATGGCTTGATCTAAGTACTTCCAAACACCCCTTCAGGGGAAGAAAAAAACCCAGTAGCCTTCAGCTGAACACATCTCCTCTACCTCCAGCAAACGCCTGCAGTGCAGTCTCGCCCAGCTGGAAACGCTCACAAGACAGAACAGTCAGAGCTTGCTCAGCTGCGAGGCCACCTCCTTGCACCCGCTACCTCACCCTGGGGCTGGAAAAGCGGCTTTTGGAGCAAAAATTTGGTCCCTATGGATGGGGTAGGGGTTAGAGAGTGGCTGAAATACGGAAGAGGTGTTGAAGCAATTAAAAGTCGCGTGGCTTAGTTACAAACACGTCTTTGCGTGCTGCGGCGGTGCTGAGGGTTAGTGCCAAAGCCCGGGGACAGGAGCAGCACTCGCTGCGACGCTGCTAGCTAATGCTGCGGGGTCCCCCTCCAGCATCCCTGCCTGAACCAGCCGTGGAAAATCTTTGGCCACGTCCCAGAGCAAAGCAGGACGTGTCCCACTGCTGTCCCTGCTCAGTCCCCGAGCCCCGCCAGCTGTGTCCATGCAGGATAAGGAGCAGGGTGGGATGGGGAGCCTCTCCGCACCCCGGGGGTCACCCTGCTCTCCCTTACAGGACAATTAGGAAACATTTAATGACTGGTCGGTGCTGACATCTAGTGCCTACCGTGCTCCACTACAGCCAGCAGACCCCAGGGCAGGAGTGGGGACCAGGACCAGCCCCAGCTGCTGCTCTGGGGGTGCTGGGGCCAGGGAGACCAGGAGCACCTGCAGCAGGGCAGCCTTGGCGCCGGGCAGGAGGAAGAAGAGAGGGCAGAGAGGGTAAGGCACAAGACTGTGCCCTCCAAGAAGCCCTGCTTTAGCTTTCGTTCCCAGCTTGGGGCTTGCTTGCCCCACGTGCACCTTGCAGAGCTCTGCACCACATCAGGCGGGGACTGCTCAGCGCACCCAGCTGGCCTGAGACCGTCTCAAAGTGCTGCTCTGATTCAGCTTCAAAGCTGAAGAGAGAATAAACACATGCGCTGCTGCTTGCTCTTACCCTCAGCCTCGTACTCCTCGCTGTCTCGCGTCTTCCAGTGCTGGGGAGAAAACAAAAGGTTCTCGAGTTATTACTATTGCAAGACATCACCCGTATGAAAGAGACTCTGCGATCAGCATCAAACGAGCTACAGGGCTCCAGCAACGCCGCCAGGCTTTCATCTCCCTGCTCCCCGCGGGCTGGGCTGGCAATCCACAGCTCTTTGATGCTGCCCGTTTCTGGCACGCAAGATGCTTCGGTGGGGATAAACCTCAGCTGCAGCAAACGACGCCTGAAGCCCCGCAAATGACCCACGAGAGGCGGCGGATCAGAGTCTGGCGAGTTGATGGGGAGGGAGGGAGAGATTTGCCCTCCAAGCAGACCATGCTGCTGGTCTTAGAGGTATTGATGGTCAAGACGATGAGGATGCAAGGAAGATCGCAAGCTGCATATAGGCACCATCTGAGTTAGGGTGCTGGAAGGAAAGGGTAACCCTATTTTCCCATTGCAGAACGGCTGCCTGCAGCCCCGCGGATCTCGCACGCAGCCAGCCTGCAAGCCAGGACGCGAGCGCAGCACGATTCTTGAGCATCCCCATGATGGGTAGCCCTTGGCAGACACCTGCGTGGCACAACACTATCCCATGGCCCCGCTCGCCTCTGCAGGCGATCGCATGTCACCCACGTCGGAGCCCGGGTGGCCCAGGCACCGGGGACACACATCCGTGGCGGGTGATTAAGCTGCCATGAACTCACAAGCGCGACGGGGACATCTGCTCCCAGAGCACGTGCGATCTGGGAAATGAAGCTTTTGCTGCTTTCTGCTTTCCCTTTGGACAAGGGGCACCCACCTGGCTGCAGAGCCCGAGGGCCAGCAGCCCGCACTCAGCCGAGCCCGCTCCGAAACGCCTCCGCTAGCCATAGCTATAGGCGAGGAGCCGGAGCCGTGCTGCCAAGCAGCTCTGCTGAGCTACCTAGAGAAAAAGCGTGCTCTTTGCTGGACTTAAGCCATCCCGCTTCCTCTGTGGCAATACCACATCAGCTCAGGCGGCACCAGGAGCAGGGCAGAAGTACGTTGTTTAAACTGATTTCCCCATGTACTACACGTCGTCTTGTCTCTACCACCCTCGTACCAGCCGAGGGTATTTACTCACACACGATGCTCAGCGATATTAACTTCTGGTTTAGCAACAGCATCGGCAGATGTTACTTCTCCACCGTTACAAGTGGGTACTTCTGCATGCACGTGACTGATGGATTTGAAGTCAAAGTCACCCAGGACATAAAGAGGCTCTAAATCATCATATAAAACTTCAATACGTCTCATTCAGATTACAGCTAAAAGCCATTAATCTACAACATTACCATGGAAACCGGATTAGGTCACTGGATTTTTTTTAGCTCTGCTGCTTGCTCCCGTTTCATCTGCTGGACCATACAAGGGCCGTTCGCTGCTGCCGCAGCATCTCGATGTACCCCTCTGCTTTTGGGGAGTCACAGGGCAGGAATCGGGGGCAGCCTCAGATGGAGAGCGGGGCTTAACCTTTGCTTTCCCAGGCAGGGTTCAGGCAGAAAGCAGCCTGGCAGAGGCGGGAGGTCACAGGCAGGGCTGGATGATCTGGACGAAGCCAAGAACATATGTAATACTGCGCTAGAAAGCTGCAGATTTTGGCCCAAACAGGTGCCTTCTGGGTAGCACCACCAGGGAGGCATTAGGGTGGCAGATTCCTGGTTTGCCTGATAAACCATCAGGACAAGCGCACAAAAAGCAGGAGCTGAGGCAACAGGTACCATCAAGTTACCACCTGCAACGGCAGAAAACAGCCCGTGTTCCCTAAACTGCGTGAGCTGACCCCATCCCAGCCCATAAGTGCCTGGACATAGGCACCAGCCAACTCGGTGCTGGGGGAAGGTATATTTGGGTGCCAGACCGAGCTCCCGCCCTGCAGCTGCTCCCTGTGGGGCCGTGCATCCTTGGGGGGAGCACCAAGGTGAATCTGGGCAGTGATGCTCAGAACAGGGGGTCCACCGCCGCATCCAAGTCGTTTTGCATAAGCAGCACATATATTTTTTTTATATAGAAGCAGATCTACACCATTTAGCACCAGACCTTCTCACTTCGAGGACTTGCCTCAAAACCAAGAGCCCCAAACCACAGCACACAGTAACTCCAATAAATACCAACAACCTGAAGAGGCTGAATACAGGGGGGGGCTGTGGGCTGGTAACCCACTGCCCCTGACCCCGGGGAGCTCGTGTGACCTCCCTCCCTGTGCCGGGGCCCCCGCTGTGGAGGGCGAGGGGGTCCCTTTGTGTGGCGGGGGCTCGGGGTCGGCCACCGCCGGTGGGAGGACAAAGCGGGGCCGGGGCGGGCGCAGGGGACGGCGCATCCCGGTGTCAGGCACCGCATTGTTTCCCCGGCCTCGGCGGTGCTACAGCTGGACGCGGGTCACGCACATCGGCGGGCCGCGCACGGGAGCGGCGATCCCAGGAATGCGTTATTATTTGGGCAGGCGCGTGCTTGGCCAGGCCGAGGAGCAGATGGCCACGGCTTTCAATGCTCGCCGCCCTCCAGCTCGGGGCCCGGGCGAGCATCTGCAGCCTGTGCCGTTTGCTCGGGGTGGCCTCTCCCCATAATAAGGCAGCAACCTCTCCCCCCCTGCCATCTGCTTCAGCGAGACAGACCTTTGTTCTCCTCCAGAATATATTGCTAATTAAAATGACGATCAGGACCGCACGCTGAGCCTGTTCTGCTTTGCACGCGGCAAGGTGAGCCTTCGCACCAACGCCGACGGCCCCACTTTTCCCTCCCTGCGCGCTTGTCCGGAGACCAGCTCCCTGGTCTCAGCAGCGGGAGTCGAGCGCCCTGAAAGACGGCAAATCTCTGCAACCCGCTTTGCCGGTTGCTTTCAGCTGCACAGCACCAGAGTCACATCAATAAACGCACCTTTGCGGGGAGCGAGCACTAGCCTGAGCTGTCATTTGCAGATCCTGGCTTTACAGGACAGTTGCACATCAGGAGCCTCACGTTTGTACGTCGAGGACCTGAAGACAAAGTTTCAGCCTGGCCCTCCCAGAAGGTTTTGCTCTGACAGGCCCTGCCACGCTGGAAACCGCTCTCTGCGGAAGCAAACACACAGATGTCCGGGGAGCGAGCGGCTTCGGCAGGCACTGAGGGGACAGCGCTGGGATGTGACAGCGGGTTCTACACCCTGCAAGAACAGGGGACCTTTCCCGGAGCAGAGCCAGCAGCTGGGGAAGGGAGATGACAGATGCTGCGGTTTGGAAGTCACCATGGCCTTAAGACTAGTCACGTCTGGCCATGCACCCATGGGTGCGCTGCTGGCGGCTCACGAGCCAAAGGGTGCTGCTGCCCTACCACCAGCTTGGGGTTGGTACCCCATGGCCACCAAACCTGCTCCCCAGCCCAGCCCTGCACCGCCGTTGCACAGATCATCATCAGGCGACAAGGAAACAAAAGCAAGGTCACGGCACTTCCCAAGCACACCGGGCCAGCTCTCGGCTGCCGCAGGCTTGAAAGCCCAACAAGACCCATCCCCTGTACAAGATTTTAGGACAAACAAGCTCAAGTGACAGCCAGAGATGCACAGCTTTGATCACCGCGAGCTTTCACGTTGCATTCCTAGGAGCATCCATAAAGCTGCCAGAGCCACTCGTTTCCCATCACCCATTAGCCTAGTAGCATCCGTGGGGGACAAACTCACATGGGTCGGAAGGAACCTCGGGATCCCTACACCACCCTCTGCTCACGGCAGGGTCAAGGCTGAATTCAGCCCCAGCTCCTCGTGACTTTGTCTGGTGGCACCTGGAAAGCCACCGGGGATGGAGGTGGCAGAGCCTCTCTGGGCAGCCGGTCCCACGCACAGACCAGCCCGCCGGCCTCTCCTCTCCTGTTTACGGAGACAAGAAGGGGAAGGAAGCCTCCCAGACAGAGCCTGAGCCCTTTTAATTGGCACCGGTTGAAAGAAAGCACCAATTAAGCCACATTGCCCCAGTTCTCAGGCCGGCAAAACACCCTGGGCTGGAGGCAGGGTTGCGGAGCGCAGGCAGCAGCGTGTTTATATGCACAGCAGGAGAAACCTGGGCAAAGGCGGCTCGTTGTGCCAAGCCCCGGGAAGTCAATGCTTCAGGAGTTTCCAACACTGCCCGACATTTCAGCCCCGGCATCCCCAATGCCTTCAAGCAACTAATTTCTATGTATACCAAGAGGATCTTCTTTTAGAAACAAGAGAGTAATGCTGATAAAGATGAAAAATGGGGATTTTTACAAATTTATCCTGATTTTTGCTCAAGTTGCAAGAGAATTAACCATCCCATCCGCCCCAAAAGGTGCAACAAGATGTCCCACCAGGAGACCGATGCAGCCAGCGAGGAGCACAGCGTGGTTACGTACCAGTTAACTGACTGGCCTTGTTAACAGACTGGCCTTTTACACCTCCTTGACGGCTAACACAGAGGAGTAAGATTAGAGTGGCCTCTCCTGTCAAGGGCATCGCTTCCCTGGGGATCGTGGGCAGATTAACGTTGATTTCAAGGTCAGGGCAGCCCATGTGGCCGGCACCAGGAGACGGATGAGCATCCTCGTGGCAGTGAGCAAAGGTTACCGAGACCAGGGTAAAGAAGCTGGCTCTGGTGGAACAGCTTTTCTTCGAGGTTTTTTTGTTATTTATTTTTAAGCTCAGCTGCATAGGAGTAACACTGGAAACCCAGAAATTGGGAATTTCTCCCTTGCTTCTCCATGCAGGGTTGGGCATGCCCCTGCGCAGGTGGCTGCAGAGCCCCCCCGTCTCTAGGGGAGCACAAGTGAAACCAGGAGACAGAGGAGGGGAGAAAGCAGAATTTCTCCTTTTCACTGGAAAACTCCCACCACGCGCTCCGGAACGTGCAACGCTGAATCGACAATACTTGGCAAACCGGGGCAGGCTGGAACGAACCCCGCACCAGGGAAATGCCGTATGCTAACGCACGCCTCCAAACCCAACCGCTCGTCACCTTTTGCTTTTCTGTCCTGGAGAACCAAGAGGAGATTCTGGGGTTGAAAGCACTAGCGCAAAGAGAGCCACTAATTTTGATCACAAAACCAGCAGGGAAAAAAAATATCTGGATTTTTGAGCAAGCATATGCACAGGAAGATGTGGGGCATGGGGGCTGCTGAGAGCCGTGCAGCTCCCGGGGCGGCCAGCCTTTTCCTTTCATGCAGGAGCACGCAAGCTGTTTGCTGGGAAAATAACACGCAGAGGACTGCCCAGGGAAGCCGGTGGCTCCGGATTTAGGGCACCATCCCAAGGCAGTCGCCTGCTGCGGAGCTCTGCCGCTCACCACCCCTCTTCCCCATCCCCTCTCCCGGAGAGCACCGGAGCCAGGGCCGGGCTTTTGCAGATGAGCTAATAGATGAGGACATTCTCCTTCTGCTCGCTTAGCTCCCAGCGCACACTTCGTTAGCCACGGAGGCAGCGTTACAGCCCTTGCTTAATTGCTGGCCCACGCCGCAGCCAGGAGCGCGGGGAGGCCAGCGGCGCCGGTGCACGTCACCAGCTTCCCGGCTTCCCACGGCAGCCTGCCTGCAGACGGGAATTCGGGGCTGGAGCAAGGAAGGTGCCACCCGGCACGGCCGATCCCTGGGGACAAGCAAGGAGGGCGACCATCGCCTTCACTGGGACAACCCCAGGGACATCCGAACCACCTTAGGACGGTGTGGGGAGCAGTGACATTTTGGGGGTACAGCCCAGCCCAGCGCCCGGCCCCTTCCCGCTCACCTCCTCGCAGCCGCTGGAGGCGATGTGCGGGGGATGCGCATCCTCGCTCAGCGGCTCGATGACGGTCACCTCGGCAAAGTCCTCCACCGACTCCTGGAACTCCGGCAGGGACCGCCGGCCGTAGCGTTTGCCACCTTTGATGTACTTGGGCTGGGCTTCCGGGGAAGAATCTGTGAAATTCAAGAACAAAGCTCACAGGTAACGTGATTTTTGCAGATCCGGCTCCCGGGTCGCAGCACACAGGGCTGGTTTGCTTGCAGTGTTTCGAGCACCAAATTGCCACCACCATTCCCCCTGGGCAGGCGCCAGCGGCTGCTCCTTCCCAGGACCACTGCCCTCACCGTGGCATCGGGCCTGATGGGTTGGAATTGGTCCTGCTCCAAAAAATAAAAGGCTGTCGCAAAGCGGAGTCAGGGCTCCATCTTCCTCATCCTTCCCCAATTCCCAAATCAAGTGGTGTTAGTTAAGATGGGGAAAAAAAAACCAAACCCTCAACCTTGCAAATGCAGCCTCGGAAAGTCAATTAGGCCTCTCCTCCTTGCACTAATCTTCGTTACCAGCGACGGGCAGGTTTAATTAGGGGCAGCGTAGCCCTAGAGCAGCTCAAGTCTCCAGATTACGCAGACACCTGGGCGACTGCCGCTGCTTTTGGGGGAGTTAAATCGCAGCTCGATTAGAAGTGTGAAAACAACCGGGCAAGTGGAAAAAAAAAAAAAAATCGGGCAAGTTTGGAGGCGAACGTCTCCCGGGGGCCAACACGAGCAGCTGATCCGGGCGACGGCGGGGCAGGTCCCAGCTTGTGCTGCGCAACTCGCGCCAACTGCAAGATCTAAATAACCCTTTGGAGTCGTCATCTAATTACAGGGGGCTCCGCTCGCATTCCCCGGCTCCAGCTTCCCGCAGCAAGCTCCTGCCTTCGGGGACTGAATTATCCGGGAGCACTCACGGACAGAGATCAAAACAAAAAAAAAAATAAATAAGCAAGTTTTGGGTTATTTTCAGTGAGAATCATCCGACGTCTGGAGCAGGGGGCAAATTAAACGGAGGACCAAATTAACTAGGGATTCAATTAGGGAAAGGCTCTCCGCCACGCTTTGTTTCGGTGTTTGCTAACCTTACCATCGAAACCCCCCCAGGACTCCATCATCTTTATTTTCCGCCACTTGCGGCGCACCGAGGCAGCGGCAAGAGCAGCAGCTTTTTAAAATTTTATTTGCAGAGCGCTCTGGTACAAAATAAATGCAAGAGCGCAATACTAATAAGAGGCAGGGAAGCCGTTCAATCATTGACAAACGGTACGCGGAAAGCAGCGGGTCTCTAAACCCCCCTGCCCAAGCGCCTCCTTGGATAATATCCTTTAGATACGGAAGAAAGCTTCAAGCTTGTTAGAGAAAAAATATTCCGCAACTTAGCTATGCAATGAATTATAAAATACACAGGACTAGGAGTCCTTTGATTCCTCCAGCCTCGCGCTCCATCCGTCCATATTGCAGCTCTAGGGAACAAACCCGGCGCCCGTGTTTGAACGAGGCCATTTTAACAAGATTCGCTGCAGCTGGGACTCGCACATGAAAGTTGCGTGATGAAGTGCGCCGATAGAAAAATCGCAATGAGACAGGCTGATTAAGCAAGAGCCCGAGAACAAAAGCAAACCTTATCACTCCTATTAAAGCCTGCCCGGTGGTGAACAATCTCCATCGAGCAGCTCTCTCTGAAATGCTAATATTTGTGGCTACTCATTCACCCATTTATTTTCTCCCTGCCATCTCCCCCGCCCTTGCAGAAGGCTGGCGGGGGGGCTTTGGTTTTTCTGAGAAATAATTTTTCCTCCTCTAAGACAGAAACGCACCTCCACGTCTATCTGCCTTTGGAAAGATGTGGGGGAAAACAAGCCCTAATTTAGCAGTAATGAAGCTATGGCTTAATTTCCTTCTCATTTCCCAATGCTCACAAGAGTCCCGTTTCCACCCCCCACCCCGGCAGCGTGTTTAACCACTCCTGCAGCTGAAAATCCAGCTGCATACGGAAACACGGGCACCTTCCCGCCGCGCCACCCCGCAAGCGCTTCAACAGCGAGCGAGGAAACGGGACCGTCCCCCCACTTTTGTGGTTTAAGCATTTGGAGGCTGGCAGCCGAGTTCTCTCTCCCCTCTTTGGTCTGAGCACCTGGGTGTGCTTGGTTTTCCTTTGCAATTAAAAAGTTGTGAAGGCTGAGAACATCCCGGGAGGGAAAGGTGACCCTTCGCAGTTTGGGAAGAGCAGAAAGTTTGCTCCTGCCTTGCAAAGCTCCGACTTTGAGATAGGCTGTGCCTGAGCCCAGCTCCCGAGCGGACCCCAGCTCAGGCACCCCGAAACCCCGCTTCCAGAGCCAGGGTGCTTTCGTTAACGCTGGGTTGCAGCTCGTCCCCTCCAAGCCCCCACGCGCCTTCGTGCCGTTGGCTGCCGGGTGCACGGTGCAGAGCAAAGCCCTCGCGTTACAGGGCCGCGGGCACCACGCCGGCGTAAGGGACCGCATCCTGCGGCCCCATCCCTGGGAGCGCAGACCCGTCTCCTCCGCAGAAAGCCTCACGCACCACCATCTCCGGACCGGGTGCGCCTGGATACCTCCCACATGTGCAGCATCTTCTACGCCCCTCCGCCCTCCCGCTTTCCCAGCCCAAACCCCCAGCGCAGCAGCCGGTGCCCTCGATGCTCCCACCATCCCCGGTATTTAGGGAAAGCTGAGCCCACGTGCCAGCAAAAAGCAGCGACCCGTGCTCCCCGAACGCGGAAAGTTCACCGACGAGCTGAACCGAGTTTCTCGTTTCCAGCCAAAACCGGTGAGGAAAGATGGAAAGAGCTGCTCAATCCGCACGTGCTTTCAAAGGCACAGGAGGGAGACGTCAAAATCAATGCTTCCCGTGAGACAGATGCACGCGAGACAGCCCTGCGTGCTGGTTACCCCAAACACTGTAAGAGACACCCCTGTATTGAACACCGAGGGCAGGCTGCTCTGGTACCCCCTTCTGCAACCGGCAGCAAGGCGAGATGCTGCTCCTCACAGACCCTCGCTGTTGTGCAGCTGAGAAGCCACCAAGAAAGGGGGAAAAAAAAAAAAAAGAGAAAAAGAAAATAGGTCGAACCCTCCCTGCTTCCCACAGCCCCCGGCAACGCGCGGGCTTAGTAAAACACACGCTCCAGAGCTGGCGCCTAATTAGACACCGGGGTCTGCCGTGCCCCCCTGAACTGCCCCCGGGCCGGGGGTGAGAGCAGGAGCCGCCGAGAGCGCGAGCCTCTCGCCTCCCTGCCCGGGGGTCTCACGGCCCCCAAAGTGCCCCCTAAAAACCCACCTATACCTGCATTTCACACCAACCCCCCCAATTTAAGCTCTGCAGACAAAAGCCATCACTTCTCACTCCCCCCCCATCCATCTCAGCAGTTAAACATCTCCACGGTCAGAGATTTACACTTGATTTTCTGCCCTTCTGCGCTAGATAAGTCATTTCAAAATCCTGCTCTGCCTTCAGACGCTTGGGGAGGAAGGGGGGGGGGCTCCCCTTGATGGTGAGCAGCATTTTCCTGGGCCCAGCATCAAAGCCATCGAGCGCAGACAAAAGGGGCTTTAGAGGAGGAAGACCCTCGCCCCGCGAGCCTCTCGTTTAGAGGCGAAATTAATTTCTTTGCTGCTTAAGATCCGGAAGGGAGGGATCGTCCTCGCAGCGGCAGACAGCCTACCGCTGGGCAAAGCGCCTCGCAGCCAGGATCTGCTAAATCCTAATCCCCCGAGGCGCCAGGTCCTGTCTAAACTCCTCCTAGTCCCTGTTTCACCCTTTGGGCTCAGCAACCGAGGCGCAGAGGAGCAGCGGCTGCTGGGGACCCTGTCCAGGGCACCATGACCCAAAACCAAGGTGTTTTGTCCCAGAGGCATTGCCTGTGCTTAAATCACCCCCGTCCCGATGGCGGGACCGGTTTTATACCTGTCCCCACCCAAATCTGCTCGCGGAGCCAGAGCCAGACCTTTGCAGCCACGCGAGCGACCTTTCCCTTGCGGGTGGGATTCCCGCAAGGGCATCATCCCCACCAGCTCCTCTTTGGGAAGGCAACTCTGTTGTCTCCGTGTGCTGGGGAGAAAAACCAAACCCCACAGCCCCTCGCGACCGCATGGAGGATGGCGTCAAGCTGCTCTTTAATTTGTCCCGGGTGTTCCCGTAATCCTGTGCTCCACCCCGGTAATCCCTCCCTATCCGGGCTTCCAACACACAGAGCTGACTTTTTATTTGCCATAATGGGGAGGAAAAAAGCCTGGTTATTTTTTTTTCCGCTTAACACCCACATAACTGTGGTTTTTTTTTTTCCTAAACCTATTTTATTGTCCCCAGACACCCCCTCGCTGCTACAGTGACCCACGGACAAAGAGCATCGGCGGCAGCAGCACCCAGCCCGGCTCCCACGGGGCTCCCGGCAGCCGTAGGCTCAGCCCCCGGCCCCGCAGCAGCATCTCTCCAGAGCACCAAACCCCCGTGATTCGGGCTGCGATTTATCCGCACGCACCACCTTTGTCAGGCAGCTCCGCAAAGGCCCGAGGTGCTGCTGGGGCTGACGGGTCTCCCCGGCAGTCGCACTCCTGCACGTCTGCATGCAGGAGCTAAAATAACCGCTAAAATAACCACTAAAATAAGTGCTATTTTAAGACACATTCAGGCCTTTTTATGCTTTTCCCGGAATCTTCCCCATTCCTCTGCCCAGCCATGCCGCTTCCCAGCGGAGCTGGGGTTTTCCCGGCCGGCTGATGCTCTGGTTCGCAGCTGGGTCTGTGTCCCCACACCAACGTCCTCGAGGGGACAGAGCTGACGACAGCAGCGCGGGAGCTCTGCCTGCCTTGGTTTTCAGGGCTGCTTCCCAGGCAAAGTGCCCACAGCCCCCCAGGACCATCCTCCCTGCCAGGCTTCCCTTCAGAAAGGGAATTTAGCTTCTTGGCCAAGAAAAAAAATAATTTAGATAGAGATATATATATCTCTCTCGCAGCTGCTCGCTGCAAGCCTGAGTGCCTCTCCCACTTGCTGCTTCCCCCCTAAAAACGGGGAAACCCCCGCCAGCCACTTCTGCAGGAACTGCTTTTGCATCCCACGGCAGTTTTGGTTCCTCGTCCCCAGCCCGTGGGTCCCACTGAGACCCCAGGGGCTGCTCCGTCACCCCCGGGCTCCTTGTGCCGAGCCGTCCTCCCTGAGCCGGGCCATGCTGTGCCCATGGGGACAGGGATGCTTGTCCCCTGCCGGGTCCCCTCGGCCACGTAGCACAGACTCTCTGGGGGCTGCCGGGGAGCAGCTGGCTCGGAGAGCGATGGCACGAGCCCTTCGGCCGCTCACAGACCCAAGGGACCTTCCCATCGCCCAAGTCCCCACGTAAAACCACGGCATCAAGCCACATGGCCGCTTCCTTGCGGAAACTCTCCAGATGCAGCAAACAGCCTTAAAATCTGTGCTTCCCCCCCCCCCCCCCCCCCAATTAAATTTTCATTTCAATGATACGATTTGGAGCTCTTAATTTTTCCCAAGCCCAGGGCGGGCTGTAACACCAGCATTTCCACAGTCACTGACAGTTTGACACCGACAGCACAAAGCAGCTTGTTCTCCAAATCTCGAGTTTGATCTAAATTAAAAGCAGCAAAGACTTTGGCGTTAACCGACCTGTCAAAATGCATTAAAAATAAATGCCTCCCAGGCCTGCCCGGCGCAGGCTCCCTACCTGCACCGCGTGCCCTTTGATTACCTGCCGTGCAAAACCTAGCCGACAAACGTGTCCCCAAGGAGGGCTCTCCGGCTCCGACGCAGCCACCCCCTCCTCTTGCGGGCTGCATTTGTAATTTCTCCTGCGATAACCCCAAATTTAGCCCTTTCTAGAAGATTTATTTAAATTTAAATCAAGCCGGAGCTTCTCAGCCATATGATTCCCCAATAAACGCAGGGCGCTGGATTAGTTCTGGTTCGCCGGGGCGCCGAGGCTGCCTCCCGCTCCGAGGGGCTGGAAGGGACCGCGGCAGACCTGACGCCTCGCCCGGCACCGGCGAGGCTCCCCCCTCGCTCCCGAGCACCCGCTGACCTGCGTCGGGAAATTGCATTGAGGGATGCTGGGTGCAAGAGCTGTCATCTCCCGTCTCCAAGCATTGAGAGCTTTGGAAACGAGGAGCGGGGAAAAAAAAAATAATCCATCAATTGCATCTCTTGGGCCCTGCGGTTTTTGCAGCCTATTTAAGGGGGAAAGTTGTTATTTTGCTGACCAGCTGCGCTCTCGAGCACGGGTTGCTCCAGCTGAGATTGATGCTCCAGGAGAGGAAACCTGGAATTTCCCTTTCCCCCCTTGCTAAGCCGTTTTCTCCTTCGGGGATTTCGCGCTCCCGCTGCTCCGAAGGCAGGATTAGGGATTTACATACAGGTGTGACACCAGGCAGAGCTCAGCCCCCCCCGCTCCAGCTGGAGCTGCAGGGGCTCAGCCCTCCCCTGGCCCCACACCTCCCCAGTGCTCCCAGCACCACCAGCCCCCTGTGCACTGGGAGCGGGGGGACACATCGAAGCTGTGACCCTGTTTCCTGCTGAGGGTCTAAAAAGCCACATTTTCAAGGTTTGCTGAAACAAAGCAAGGAAAAAATCAGGACAGTGAGGACCCGCAGCTTACTCCGACCAGCCCTAGTTTGTCAGAGGGCTCATCTTGTTCAGAAACACCTTTGGGCCAGACTGACAGTCCCCCGGGAGCAATATAGACACATCCTACGGGACCGAGCTCACCCCACTCCTCTCAGACACAAGGAAACAGAACGGACTTTAAAACCCAAAAGTCAGCGCTAGCCAGGAGGGGTGTTCCTGTGTCCAGCAGCCCGTCTCCAGGAGCAGCTCTTGCAGAGAACCATCACAGAACTCGAGCGGCATCCAAAGCCAGCACGGCTTTTCGGTGAGGCGCTGCTGTCCCCCGAGCTGTGAAACCGCACGGAAGAGGGGCAGATCCCACCGGCAGCCCCCGCAGAGGCTCGGCAGGAGCACACCGGCTGCCGGGGCCGCCGGCAGCTCAGCCCGGAGCGGAGCTTGCCCCGAGGCAGAGCTTCTCCTGGGGCTTCTGCGCCTGCGTGGCACCACCTCGGGCCCAGCTCCCGGCGAGCCCCGAAGCGCTGGAGGGGAGGGCAAGGGGATGCGCCAGCCCCAGCCGGGAAAAAGCAGCAGCAGCAGCATTAAAGCAGCCATTTGATCGCCTGCCCGTAACTCTCTACTGCAGCTGGAGAGCTCCTAAAGCCTCCCCGGCCACCAGAAGCGTTGTGGGATAGAGAGACCTCAGCCCATTTAGCAGCCGTGGGACATCTTGAGCATCTGAAGTGCTGTTAGCTGTCCACAGGCAGACATCACGCGCCTCTCCGGGCATTTAGATCATGGTAATGGGATATAAATATCTAATAGCTCAGAAAACGCTTTTGTACAAGGTTCCATAACAGACCTTAACTCTCCCTTCTCCCTAGGTCTGGGCATCCAAGCAGAAGAGCCTATCTCAGCACCTAAAAAGCACTTTCTCTTCCAAGTTCCTCCGTGAGAGCCATCCACGCCTGCTTTGCCAAAGAAAATGTACCATTTCAGATAATTTTAGTATTTACCTGGTTCTTGGAAGTGCTCTTCATTTGACAGGGTTCTGGATAAGATGAGGATAAGTGCTTCTTTAAATTGATCAAAGTGAACCTGTGGAAAAAAGGAAGAAAGGAGGAAATCAATTGGTGCAGATAACTAACTATCAGGCCAATAATCCGGCAGAAAGATGGGCAGCAACGCAAATCACTCAGACCCCCGCGCCGAAACAAGAGCACGCCTGCGTCTGCCGACACCCTCGGCAAGGGACACGAATGAACCTTGGCTCGTTCGGTCTTGGGGCCTGGAGAAGCGACAGCAAGCAACGTAAAGACACAGCCAGCATCTCTGAGCACGTGGAAGAAATGATTGCTGTCACGGAATGACTCAAAGCCACTGCTTGAATGCATTGGTTAGGTTTTTCCATCAAGGAAGAAGCCGAAATAACATGTCCAAGTACCCGGGAGCATCTCCGTCGCTTGAGATGACCCAGCCAGGGTCGGTGGCTCCTACAGCGAGATACTAGTCCTGACCGGTGATGAGATACTGGGTTGTGGAAGTGCTCCGCTGCCCTAATTAAGCTTCAGAAAACGCTTTCCAAAGCGGATGGCAGAAAGTCGCACCCTTTCCAGTGCAGCCCTGCCCTGGCTCCTGCCTGCTGCAGCTCTGCAAGGGCTGGACTGGAAACACCAGGTCTGGAGCACGGCTATGGGAAGGAAAAACAAGCAGGGATGATCCTACCACTGGGTTGTCAGGGGTTTTTTTTCCTCCCTTTTCCATCTGTGTCTTCCTGGAAAGCCTCCTGCCTCACCGCCACCAACAGTTGCAAAGGGGCTACGGCATCCTTCGCAGCCGCGCCGGGGAATGTCAGCAATTCCAGCCGCGATGGACGGAAACCCGGGGACAGCTGGGGCAGCTATTTGACATGGGTCAGCGGCGAGGCAGAGCTGGCTGCCACGATTTCTTTTGGCTAAATAAACCTTAGGAGAATTTTTAGCATTGACCAAGAGACTTTATGTTTAAAGAACCCACAAAGGTTGCTCTTGCCGGCAGGTCCGATTGCTGCGAATCCGGCACGAAGGGCAGGAGCCGCAGTCAGAGGGGTTTTAACGCCGCTGGGGGAGGCACAAGCTGCAAAGTCCAGCTCTGAAGTTTGCCAGCTTGTTCTCGGGGTCGAGCCAGCCAAAAAAAAAAAGAGCAACGTGCCCCTGGCAGGCTGGGGCTGACAGCGGAGCCATGGGCCCCCCGTGCAGGGGAGCACCTCACACGGCAGCTCAGATCACCCCTGCGGTTTTAAATACAGGCGCCTCGAGTAATTAAACAGTTCGAAATACGTTCGGCAAAGAAACTTGTCAGGGATGCCTTCATCTGAATACTAATTGCTGCCATTCATTTCCAAGGGCTGGTGTACTTCAAAAGGACAGTTTACAGAGATAGGAGAATTTGCCTGATTAAAAAAACTTGACATTTAGACTAAATGAGGATGAATAAAAGATGAGGGTGTTCGAATAACAGGTCCCCTCCCCATGGGATCTTCTCGGGAAGCGAACGGTGACAACAGCCATGGGGACAGACAGAGCCAGTCCCTTGGACGGGTGCTGGGGCTGGGTTTGGATGGGACCTCACAGCAGCAAGAAAATAAAATAAAAATCACTTTGCATCACTCCTGCAAACACACTAAACGAGAGGGCAGAGTAAAAGCACCCGGGTGGGCGCGGAGAGCACCGCTGACATGTAACCTGCTCTGCCTAACGGGCCCCGTAACTTGTGTTTGCCAAGAAGCACTAACGAAGGGGAGGAAGGAAGGGGGGCTGAGCCCTCGCCGCCGCAGCTGCGCGCGGGACAGATGGCTCCGGCGTCGAGGCCGCAGAGCGATTTTACCATGACCACCCCGTCCAAAGGAGCCCGGGGAAGATTAGGCTGCGGGGCAGGAGGTGGCCACCCTCCAAGCCCCGTGCCAGCCGTGCAGCGGGATTTAAAATGCAAATCAGCAGCGCAAGGACACGGCGGCGGGCGCTTGCACAGGCTCAGAGGGATCCCGCACCGCCTTCTGCGCGGCAGCACCCAACTCCGTAGGCGTAGCCCAAGCTGGCAGAGGGGGGATATTTTTCTTCAGGAAAACCTCGGGCCCATCCTAACGCCAGATAACCAGGAAAAACAGTATCTGTTCACGGTGCAAAGAGTACTTAAAGAGTTAGAGAAACGCAACTGTGAAAATTCGAGCTGTGCTCATGCGCAAGCCAGGCAAGGCAGCCTGCGGGACAGCAAAGCCGCAAACGCTGCAATCGCCCACATTTTAAAGAAAGCAATCCTTTGCCACTGCTCCCCAGCAACGTCCTTGCTCTATACCCCCCCCCGAATTTAAACGCCAGTGTGCACACAGGGATAGATGTGCATCCCCGGGAGACACGGAGCAGGCGATGCCCACACCACGAAGTACCCCACACGCGTGGGCTTGGTATCTCCACACCTCCAGCCCCCACGTGCTGCGATGGAGGGTCACACCCCTGTCGGGAAAGCCCCTGCCAGGGGGGCTGCGGGCTCCCCGCAAGTCCAAGGGGCACTTCCAGGGATGCGACAGCCCACGTGGGCAAGCACAAGTCCGCAGCAATAGCCTTTGGTTTTTGCGTCGAGAATATTCCCAGCAAAAGGACGGGCACGGACAGCCCCGGGGAGGAGAGCACTAACTGCAGCAGCGTTGCACAAAGCACCGTCCACTTCTGGAAAACAGCCTCAGACACTCGAGTCAACCCCAAAACTTCACAAATGCAAGGCAGAAAGTATACAGCAGCAAAGCAGTGTCGGGGTATTGAAAGTTTAATGCTCTTTTCAATGCACTCAACTGAATTTGGGGTATTTTGGAAGCATCAGCTTGTGCATCTGCTCATGGGGGCCCTCGAACAGCAACTCGAGAGCTGACCCAAACCAGCCTGAACGCAGCGGAATTTGGGAGGCACCGGCATGGCATGCGTTCATGCATGGCATGGATCAGGGACAGGACACATGTCCCTGCAAACCCACAGCGAGACCAGGGCTCTGCACAGCGCTGGGGGCACGTTAAGTCCCTGGTGAGGAGAATTTTGCCAGAACAAGTCAGTCAGAGGCAAACAAGACTGATATGCCAACACAGACATAGCAAGCCCAGCCCAGCTGCCCCATGGCAATCAGGGACCAACCAAGCTGGCAGCTGCTGAGCAACCCCAGCACCTTTGAGAACTCCCGATGCCTGCTTTAAAGCAAGTTTCCTATGAAGCCGTGACTTATTAGCACTAGAAAGAGAGCGTGCATGTGCCAAGCTACCTGCTGCTTCTCGCTGTTTATCCCTGCCATGCAAAGCAGCAGTCTGCAACCCCAGTCTCTCCGGGGCAAACTGGCATCAGTGGCTCCTTCCAGCTCCCTTCTCCTTGATCTCAGAGCAGAGTCCTTTTCCCAAAGCCCTGTCCCTGCTTACAAACTCCTTCCAGCAGCGGTGGCCAGAAGGTTGCAGAGGGAAATGTCAGGTGGGGAAGACGTAGGAACAGGGCAACCTTGCAACCCAGTCTCCTGCCTGGCAAGCAAAAAGCCACCGTGCATCAAGGGGAGCAGCGTCACCGCGGGCTCAGAGGGGGTATATTTGCAAGAGATCGCCAGCCAAAGCATTGAAGGGAGCTGACGAGTGAAACCCCACGCCGCGGTGTCCTTGCTGCAGGCTTGCTAATGCAACAGCGCAGGGTGAAACCCGAACTCCCCGTCCCTGCTTGAGGACAGCCACGAAGGACAGTCCTTGGGCAGGGTCCGGAGAGGCCCGACTTACCCCCATCCCTGCAAATCATATAACCGCAGTCATCGCCGCGGCCCACGAGCACTGTCCCGAGACACCACTCCGCTTTAGCTGCTAATTCACGGGTACTGTTGTTCTCGGAGGCGAGAGGAGAAGGGCACGCCTGCACGCATCCTCTCGGTCCCGCAGTCAAGTGCGAGGGGCATGCGGAAACAGCCTTCCCGAGGAATCCCAGGAATTGCCGCGAGCATCGCCTCCGCACGCAATCGCGTGAGGAAAGCGGTTCTGGGATGGTTTGGCTCTGCCACGAGTCAGGGCAGGGATTTACACACCCCCAGCCGGACCCCGGAGGTAGCGTGTACCCATTAATCCCCAAAGCATCGCACAGAGCGGGGTGGGGAGGCAGCACGCCCAGCCCCCTCGCCGGGATGCCGCCGGCTCAGCTCCCGGTACAACCAAGCAGCACCCATCACAGCACGTTCAGCCCCGGAGCAGAGCCCCCGGCACAAAAGCAAGCACGTGGCCCGCCAAGTCGCCCCTCGGCAGACAAAACGCATCCCCCTCCCCCGGTGCCCTCCCATAAAACCCGGCCCTGGAAGCGCAGGCAAACAAAGGCTGCTCCACCGCCGCGAGGGACACATCTGCAGCAAGGAGCCGGCAGGGCAGAGTTGCAAGAGTCTGCGCTCGGGGAGCAACGTGTTGCTGCTATTCTCCCGAGGAGCTCCCCTAGGAAACCAGAGGATTTGGTAGTTATTAAATCAGGCTCGTGCTTCGACGCGGGCCGTCGCTGCTGCTAACGGCACAAACGCCGGGGAGGGGGAGGAAAGGCAGGAGACAAAGATTATTGATGTTCACGTTGCAGGGTTGTAAGCGAGAAGCCATCCCCAAGACAAAGGGAGGGAATGAAATAAAAATGCTCCTCGGGATGCTCCGTGCCCTGGGACAGCTCGCAGGGATGGAGCTCCTGGCTGGGATGGGGCGAGCGTGACCCAGCACTCGGGATGCTTACGCAGGGGCTTTTTGCTGCCGTTGGGCTGAGCATTTACTGCATTTACCTTCGCTCTTCACCCACTCCAAGCAAGCTACAGGGATGAGCACTGTGGCTTTAGCCTTGACCAGCTGTGACAACCACACCTTTAGGCCTGCTCTTCCTTTCCCTCTATCCCACCATCCCGCGAGCGGCAAAGCCAGATAACAGGATAACAGCACCCGAGCAGCTCAAGACAGCCGAGCAGCATGGAAAGTCTCCG
Organism: Phoenicopterus ruber ruber; assembly: GCA_009819775.1. Classification (NCBI taxonomy): domain Eukaryota; kingdom Metazoa; phylum Chordata; class Aves; order Phoenicopteriformes; family Phoenicopteridae; genus Phoenicopterus; species Phoenicopterus ruber. The sequence goes on from CM020219.1 coordinate 3,504,085, forward strand.
GTGCTCAAGCAAATGCCATGCTGCAACTCCAAAGGTCAGAAATCTCCGTCTGGATCCATCCGTGCTCCCATGCCAGCGCCGCTCGCTGTCAGCAGAAGAGCTACGGCCCCAGGGCAGGCGAGGAAGAGGAGGCTTTGTTCATTAAAGGAATTATTTTGTTACACGAAAACTGCAGTTTGATAGGAAATTGGAGTCGGGACGGCTGCTTAGCTCATGGCTATCGAGAGCCCTGGCTGCCCTGCTCTGTGTTTTCTGATTTTAATGAGCAGTGATAGGATTTCAGGGTGATTTTGAAGGCAGCATCCGACGCACTCCGAGCACAGCGTGCTGGGAAGGAGGTAGCGCAGAAGCACAAGGACATCCATGCTGAACACGAAGGTCCCCAAGGGCGTGCAGCTTGTGCTCAACACTCTGGCATTTAACTCTATAAAGGTACAACCACAACTGAAAAATGGCTTTGCAAAGCATGGTGTGCTCACAAGCCACAGCTCCCCTCTGCAGGCTGGCAGCCCCGCAGAAGGAGCCATTTGTCCCCAAAAACCTGTCCTAGGCGGGTCTGTGATAACCGCAGCTGCCTGCGGACACCAACATCAGGTAACACGGACAAAGGCGGCTCAGCCAGCAACTGCTGGAGTTGGACAATATTCTCTGCTTTAGACAAACGTGCCTGACTGCGTGTGGCCCCACCAGTTTAACTACGGCTTAAGTCAACGTAAATCACAGGCTCAAGCCCTGGCTTTAGGTCCTCGTGTACCCCAAGCACCGCAGAGTTTGTGCAAGCACCCGGTGAGCTGGTTTGGGGAGACGAACCAGGCCAGAAGCAGCACGAACCGGTGCCGGGGGGCACGTGTGCTGTGCGAGCCGGCGCGCGCTCGGCCGAGCACCGGCGCGAGGGCAAACGCACTCTCCATCAGTGCAATGCCAGCACACAAGGCTAAGCGTGAAGCGGTGGTTTCCGAGAGTTTCAGACTGCCTCCAGTCAGGGCAGACACGCCAGCGAGCGGTTTCCTTCCCCGTTATCACTAATCCCCCTCTCGGAGGCCGCCCTGCGCCCACCCTGCTCAACAGAACAACAGGCACCGCAAGCCCTGCAGCCCCAGAGCCTCAGTGACGTCGGATATTCACAAATTACAGACATTCAGCCTCTTTTCATCACCCTCCCATGTGCGCAGGAGCAGCTGCCCGGTGCCGCCTTGCTCCCAAGCCCCGGACCCCCCATCGCCCCCCGCCATCGCCCCAGCCTTACCCTGCCTAGGAGGTTGCCTTGGAGGAGGGTCTGCTGCAGCGCCGGGGCCACCTCCTCCAGGTGCAGCATGTGGCAGAGGTCGGTGAGCTCCTCCTGCCCCAGGGACCCTGTGCCCGTGCTGTCAAAGCTGTCGAAGAGCTCCTTGAGGCGAGCTTCATACTGGTCCTGCTCAGCTTCATCCATCCCATAGCCTGCCACGCTCACCTGTGGGGAGAGACGGGGCCGGTGGAGCAACGGACGGCAGCACGGCACGCGGAGGTGAGAACCCCAAGGGCTGGTACAGGGGCAGCCCACGAGGCCGTTCGCTGCGGGTTTTGTTCACGTTAAGCCAACCCTGGTGCTCTACCACCCCTCCAGCCTCTCGCATCCCGCCGGGTGAAGCCAGAAGTCACCCAGCAGAAAGACCAAGGGAAAAAAGCCCGCAGAGCCAAAGCCTCGGGGCGGGGGGACAGCCCGGGCAGCCCTGGGTTGCACGTCCCTACCTGCCACCTCGCGCTGGCTCCGCGAGCAGCTCATGTAGCTCGGCTGGAGCAGCTGAGGTGCTGCAGGGGAAAATCGTTCCCTTGAGCTCCGCTGGTTCCCAGGTGTTGCAGGTGATGCTTCGCCAGCCTTAGCAAGAAGATAAACAACCATCCCGGCAGCAACAGCTCACCAGCGAGCAGGGAGCAAAGCGTGGGGCTCTGCCTGCAGAGGGGAGGGCAGGAGATCCCAACCTCTGCCTCTCCCCCCACCCCGAACACTTCAGGCCAGCCAGCCGCCACGTACACCCTCCTCCACGAACACAAAACACATCCCTGCGCCAAATATGCTGCTTTTTTATCCTAACCTGGGCGCAGGGAGCCCCAGCACGCAGCATCTCCGCTGTCCTCCACAACCCTGGGACAAAGCCACACGGCACCCTGTGCCTGGGAAGGACACGTCCCCGCTGGGTCACTGCCCGGTCCCACGGCACATACTGCACCGCTCTCCTTTAGGTACTGCAGGTCAAACCCTGTCTGAAGGCAGAGAGGTGTTTGACAGGGGAGGCCGCAAGGGTGGCAGCAAACCCAGCCCCGGAGCAGAGCCGACCCCACCACGGAGACGGCTGAAACGCGGCTGGTCTCCTGCACCAGCAGACAAAGCCCAGGTGGTTTCCCCCACCACTCGCCCAAGGGCTTCATCCTCCCCTCCAAGCCAACAATTTCTCATCTCTCTCATCCCATCGCTATCCAGAGCATCGCAGCCCCAGGAAATGTTTTGGCAGGGGAGCAGGGAGGGAAATTTCCTGTCCGAAATGAAGGATTCGGCTGGCATCCATTTACCCAGCCTGGCCGTGGGGGTCCCCGCCGGCTCGGGGAACCAGCAGTGCCGCAACACAGCCTTGGCGTGCACGGCCACCGCAGGGGACGTGCCACCACGCAGGGGGCACGACAGGCACCGCAGCCGTCATCGCCAGGGTGCGCCAAGCGGCAACGGGCCTTGCAGGGACCCGGCGCCCCAAGGACACAACCCCAGGATGCTCGGCCAGCCTCAGACCGTCACCCAGCGCCAGCCAGGTCTCTGTGCGAATTTTGTTTTGCCCACGCTGCTGCAGGTTGTCTCAGCCAGATTTCCCAAAGAGGGGGTCCTATCCAAACCCCCTCGTCATCCAGCCTTGCTACGGAGCAGCCACCTCCCCTCCTCCCTCTCGGCATCGCAGGGTTCCTGCAGCCACTTGTGTCACGGGCAGTGCTCACGGACATCCCAGAACAAGCGGTGCTGCCCTGACTGCGAGGTGCAGCCCAATTTCACCCCCCTGTCCCCCACTGCAGCCTCGAGGATCACTTCGATCTTCAAAAGCATCGTGAGCCACCACATCAGCTTGCAGAAAGCACCCCGCGGCAGAGGGGCGATCAGAAAAAAGCCTGTCCCACCAAGGCAGCTGGATAACGGGGAAACCTCCGGGGCCGACACTGCGGCAGCCGCGTCCTTGATTTCGCTGGCCGCAGGAGCAGATGCCAACGCGGAGCGGCATCGGGCTCCCGCTCCTGCTGAGGGATGCGGGGCTGGTGCCAAGCGGCACGCAGGGTCCACGGGACAGAAATAGCCCAGGCCGGCTGTCCTTCCTCCCGTGCTGACGCGGGCAAGGACAGCGGCGTTGCCAGACCTCTCGAGAGAGCAGCCACAATCCCTCCCCATCCCCACATCGCTCTAGCTGAGCCTCACACCTTAGTGTCCACTGTTTTTTTTTTTTCCTCCCCCTCTCAATGCGTCTCGAGCTGCTTTAGCAAAGCACCCAAGCGCTGCGGGGAGGAGCGAGGGTGCAGACGCATTTGCATTCAACCCAGGGCACAGAGGAGGAGCCGGCACCCAAAAACTCGGGTGCCTGCAAGCAGAAGGAAGGCAGCAAACTAGTTTCCATCCTCCCGCCGGCAACCCCATTTCCCACCTGCACCCAGGGCTCAGCACACGCGGGGCTCGATGGTGGCTGCTGCTGGGTACCGGCGTCGGCAGAGCCCGGCACATCTGGCTGTGCACCCCAGCAGCCCCAAAACTCACAGCCGAGCCTGCAGCAAAGGTGACTCCGACCCACGGAGCTTCCCAGGCATTTTTGAGCCTCTTATCTTCGGGGTCAGCTGCCTCCCGCCCCCCAGAGACCTCTCCAGCACCTGACCCTACTTCCACACCACTAGAACTAGTTCCCCCAGTTAGACAGTGCAGAGAGCTAAATGCCACCTCCCAACGTGTCCCGGAGCACTCACGCTGCCGGAGCATTGGGGTCACCCTCTCTCGGTGCCGTACCAGCAGGCAGCCCCAAAAACTTACCCCGGATGAGTCCGGATGGGCTGAGGGAGGAGGCACTGGGGAGCCCATAAAATCAGCAAGAAAAATACAACCTCCAAAGGAGAAGAGCATGGGGTGCACAGTCCCTGCCTGGGGCCAGACCTGCCCTACAGCCCGGGTGAGTTTTCGGCGAGGGCACGGTGGCCCCAGCAGCCTCGCATGTCCCCACGGCGAGGGATAGTCGGAGCTCGCCGGGCTCAGCACCAGCTCGGCGCGTCCCAGCCACCTCTGCGCAGCTCGGGGAGCGGATTTCATGCTTCCCAGCATAAAAAGCATCAGAAATAAAGAAAGAAGGACAACGCTCTTCGCCTACCTGCAGTCAGTCAATGACGGCGAGCTGCCAGCAGCGAGGCGATCCCGCACGCATCCTGCGCAACCTCCATCTTAGGAAGCCAGCTCCGGCACGCAGCCGGCTGCGCAAGTGACCCAAGATGCCTACTCCGGCTGAATTATTCAGCAGCGCTTCGAGAAGGGGGGGGAAAAACCCAACCCAACACCCAATCCCTCCTACCTGATGAGCTCACGAGGCTGCCTGGCATCACCCAGCAGTCAAAATAATGAGGTCAGCGGCATCAGAGCCCGGCGTGTGCAGAGCCACCCTCCGCACCCGCGCGCCGGAGCTGCCTTGCAGGGTCGGGGAATGGGGACTGGCAGCAGAGAAAGGGCTAAGAGGGGAGGGGGGGAACACAAGAGGCACACAAAGCCCGAATTAAACCCCAGCCTTTCATCTCCGCTCCAGATGGGCCAGCAGCTGAGATGCAGGAGGGCGGCCCGGAGCCGGCAGGATAATAGGGGCGGGCGGGCGGCAGCTGAGCGGGGGCTCCCCGGTCCCCCGCGAGGAGGAGAGGGGCCGTTCCCTGCACAGGGCATCACTTTGTTCAGATTTATAGCTGGCCTTCTGTGTCGTGTTAAGTGCCCCAGAACGACCGGCTTGAGCAGACGGCGCAGAAAGGTGCGGGTTTAGGAGAACTACTTAGAGTCATAACCACATTATTCTTTATTTCTCTTCTGCCTATAACAAGTCCCGGGAAGCAAAGCGCTTGGGGATGATGAGAAGAGGAAGTTTTCACCGGCGTTTCTTTCCTTCCTTTAAATCCAACCCCTCCTGAGAGCCAGATAACCTTCACGGCACACAATGTAGAGGCCTGATATGACTAAATTCTCAGCTAAATTTAACTCAAACAATATAGGCTTAAACGGTAATTACCGCTTCGCATATTAAGTGCCTGGAATCAATATCAACCTCCAAGCTTTAGCCTCGAACTAACGAAGACACAGATTACCTGGTCAATCAATGGCACCATCAAGTAAACCACTACAATTAGCACAACGCCTTTTTTGTGTGCAAAACAGTATTAACGCAAACAGCACGCTTGCTGCTGCGCGGCGGCACAAACACGGAGATTTCGGGATGCTCTGCCCCGATGCCCCCATGGCTGCATCACCAACCGCCCCTCGCCAGGGCTCTGGGCTACACCGCCTCCATCCCAACCAGCCCTCCGCAGCGGCCTCGAGCAAGTCGTCTCCTTCAAGGGACAGCAAGGAAAACGCTGCTTTTGCTGCTAACTCTTGATTGCCTCGACTCTAACGAGGGCCTGGCAATTAGCAGTGCCCAGCGGAGCGGCGTCACGTGGCCACCTCCAAAACACAAGCACCCGCTCCCCGAGATGTAACCGTTCGGTAGCGTCCGCCCCGCGCCGAAGAGCAAGGACACGCGTGGGCAGGTTAAAAGCAACTTGCCACTTGTGACAACCGGGACGATGTGAACACAGCTGGCAAAACCCACCAGGACCCCGGTTTTTAATGGCAGGGTTTACGACGAGATGCTCAGCAGCCACCGAAACCAGACCCTTGAGCCCTTGCTGGAAAGCCAGAGCTGAGGTTGTCTCATCTAATCCATTATCTCCTTCCCGTAATGAACCATCTCATCCATGGCAGCTGTGGCCAAGCCGCTGTGATTCACCGCGTACACCCCCAAACCCCCACACCGCTGCCTGTGTCAGGGCGATTTCTGAGCTCAGCCCACCCTGCAACACCCCGTCCCCTCTTGGGGAGCAGCGGCTCCACAAAGCGTCGCACCGAGAAACCAAAGGGAAGGGGAAAAAAAAAAACCCAAAAGGACAATGAAGCACCCAAATATCAGTAAATCACTTGACAGCACGCCCGGCTCTTCAAGGGTCACCACCAAAGTCAGCTTTACAGCTGGCGGTTCCTCCTCCCCATTGAGCACAGTCATAATTTTTGCAGCCCGGAGCCGGCTGCTTTGCACCTCAATGCCACCTCTCCCCGTGCTCCCCAAAACACAGCCAAACCCTCCAAAGTTGGCAGAGAAAAGAGATTCTGTTAACCAAGCTCCACTCCAGATTAGCAAAGCAGCGATGGCATATAAAGCGCTATAAATTTATGTAAAGAGCTTCAAAAGCAGCGCAGCGTTTTGAATATTCACGCCACCCCGGTATTTGCATTGTAATAGGGCCTTTCAATAAGCAGCCTTCCCCTCAACAAGGAAAAACAAAGCGCCCATCTGTTTTGATTTTGCAAATCGGGCAGGAGTTGCACCGCACTAACTCGGGGAGCCCTGGGTGCGATAAAGCCCAAGGTATAGGCACAAAGCTGATTATTTCAGAAGTAAACAAAGCGAGCCGGCAATTTATCCAGCGACGCCTCGCGCGCCGGGAAATAAGGGGTTCGGTAATTCCCGCGGAGCTGAGCCCTGCGCCGGCTCCGATAAACGCGGGCCGTGCTGAATCACGGCGATAACGCCGCGCATCCATCGCGCCGCGGGGACCGCACGGTGAGCCTCGCGCCGTCGTCCCCGCTTCGGTGAGCGGATGAGGAAGACGGGCAGGATAAACGCGCCCACCCAAACTGACACCCACTTGCACGGCAACCCCGCGGTGCACCCGGCTCTGGTGGCCGACCTTCCCGGGCTGCGGATTTGGGCTTTCCTGGCTCACGGCCTCAGCCCCATCCTTACCCGGATGGGCCAGAGGTGACGGGCCCACGGTTTGCGAGCAGACAGCAGATGCCGTCCGCCGCCCTGGTGACAGCGAGGGCTTCGCCAGTGACAAAACAACTGCTGTTATTAATTCCCCCAGCCACAGCCTGCTGCTTCCTCAACTCAGCCCGGGGAGAGGCGGTCCAGAGCCGGCTCCTGCCCCCCATGTTTCGGGGCATCCGGAGCATCCCTCCGGGGATGCACCGCAGGCCGGGGTGCCCTTGGCAGGAGGGCGAGCAGCACCCGGTGCCGCTCACCCCACCGGACCGCTGCCACCAGCGCGAAGGCCACTGCCGGGGATCGTGGGGGCTGTTGCGTGGCCCCCACCCTCCCGCCCACGCAGGCGCCCTCCCCACACCCCAAAACCCCCACTCCCCCCTCTGGCTTCGAGAACCCGTCCCCAGCGCCCCCCTCCTCCAGCATCCCCCCCCCCCCCCCCCCCCTTCCCCTTCCCCTTCCCCTTCCCCGCGCACCCACCTCGCCCGCTGCGCCCCTTCCCCGCCGCCCCACACACGCGGCCGGTCGCGCCGGGAAGGGGCGGGCTGCGACCGGCACCGCCCGCGGAGGAGGGACCGGCGGCGGCCAGAGCCCCCCCCGCCCCGCCCCGGGGCTGGGTGCTCCCCCCACGCACCCACCCACGCACGCACCCGCCCGCGGTGCTCGGCGCTGCGCCCCCGGCGGCGCAGCCCCGCTCCCCTCCCGGGCTCACCCGGCGCGGCTGCCGGTGCCTCCGGGCGCGGCGGAGCGGAGCGTTGCGGAGCGGAGCGGAGGGAGGCGCCGCATTCAAATGCGGCGGCGTTTATTGGGCCGCGGCTCGGGGGCGGCCCCGGGGGTGCGGGGCGGCCCCGGGGCGGGGGCGACCGGAGGCCTTTGTGCGGTGGGGCCCCGCTGGCACCGCCCGGGCCCGCCCCCCGCCTGGCATCAGCAGCGTCCCGCAACACGGGTGACAGCTGCGTGGGGTCCACCACGCTGTCCCACACACCCCTGGTAGCACCACCGTGGTCCCTGCTGTCCTGCCCTCCCGGGTGGCATCACCTCGGTTCCCACCATCCCGCACCCCAAGGTGGCATCACCCCGGCTCCCCACGGTCCTGCACCCCAGGGTGGCATCATCCCGGCTCCTTGCTGACCCACACCCCAGGGTGGCATCACCCCGGCTCCTTGCTGTCCTGCACCCCAGGGTGGCATCACCCCAGCTTCCTGCTGTCCTGCACCCCAGGGTGGCACCACTCTGGCTCCTTGCTGTCCTGCACCCCAAGGTGGCATCACCCCGGCTCCCCACTGTCCTGCACCCCTGGGGACATGGCCCTGCAGCACCTCATCGTCCCCCAAAACCAATGGCACGTCACCTGGGCTGCCCCATGCCTGAAGGTCACGGCACCATGTCACCCCACTGTCCCCCGCCCTGGGGACATGGCACCCCGGCTCCCTGCCATCCCGGGGCCTGTGGGTCAGCATCCCCCCCAGGTCTCCTTGTGTCACCGTGATACGGGGGCCACGCTGCGCCTCGTGGCACCCAGACCCTCCGCTCACCCCAGCACCCACGGCGGCTCGGCACACTGACCCGCCTGCGTCCCCCACTTGCTTTGGGGGGGGGACACAACCAGGGATCACTCTCTTGCCCCGTGCGCCACCCGGGGGGGGCTCCGGGGTGCTGACGCACCATCCACAGGCACCAGCAAAACTCAAACCCTCACTTAAACCTCGGCAGCCCTCATTAGAGGCCGGAGCTCAGCGCCAGCAGGCGCGGGCTGAGCGGCAGGGAGACGGCAGTCCCCCAGGGTTGTGGCTTGTGGATTCTCTGGTGGCTAATAAGGGGTTCAGCTCACCCTGCAATCTGCTCTCGCACAATTGCACGGGCTTATTTGCTGCTTTTTTTTTTTGCGAAAATGCTAGGGACGTAATAACTTTTAAGGCCTCTTCCCTTTTTTAAGGCGAACTCTGAAATTGGTCTGCAGGTTCAAAATATTTATGGGGGAGGAGCAAAGGAAACACAAAAGCCTCGCAGCCGGACGCACGGACGCACGGCGGGTTGCATAAGCCTTGCTTCAGTAGGAAACCAGGCTCGAAACCCCACGAGATCCTGCAGCGGGGATACGGGCTGGTTTGCCACGCAGTCCCACCAGCTGCGACGGGGACACCCGGGACACCACCCGTGAGCTAAAAAGCTTAATAAAATATTTAGCCCGCTGCGGCGGCTGCCGTAGCTCCGCTGCCCGACTGCACCCGCTCGGCTTGTCGCTGCCTGCTGCCCCCGTGCCAGCGCCGGGGCCGGGGGCCGGGGCAGAGCTGAGCGGGTCCCCCAGCGTCGAGCAAACCCCCAGCGTGGAGCAAAGCCCTGCCCAGGGCCGGGGCCGTGTCCCCGCAAGGACGGAGGCGAGGAAAGGTGACTTTAAAGGGAAGGGGGCCTTGGCGAGAGGCTTTGCTGGACAGATGTTAGCAGCCACGGCTTGGGGCCGGGGGAGGGCTTTTTGTTTGGGTTTTTAACATTTGCCATTTTTCTCCGACGCTTTCTTCTGCTCTGACACTTGCTGAGGGTTTTTCTTTCTTTTCTTTCTCTCTCTCTTTCCGCATTTGCTTTTTCAGCCCCGGTTCAAACACTTTTTCACCGCGTATTATGCCGAAGTTGAAACCATCTGGTGCTTTGTTTTGTTGCGAGCCCGGCGAGTGCCAGGACCTTTATCCCCCTCACCCTCCTCCTCCTCGCCGCGACAGCGCCGGTGCCTCGCTAATCCAAGCGACGGCCCCGAAAAATCTCCGCCGTCACCCAACAAAGCGACTTGCCACACGTTTGCATGCGTGCAGCCGGGTGGGCGACGGGGACGGGCAGCGCGCTCGGTGTCCCCGTCTCCCCAGCCAGCCCACGGGGACGCGCAGATCCCCGGCTCGGCAGTGCCGGGCCGTATCGCCGCAGTGCGATTTCCTGACTCATTTTAGGGCCGGCTGTTAGCAGAGGCATCCTGATTTTATTTTTTTTTTTTCCCACAGGAGGAAAGCATGTTTCTAGGAGCCACGGAGCCCCGCCAGACGCCGGACCCCGACAGCCTATTTTTGGAGCCCCCTTCCAGCGAGCAGCTGCATTTCAGGCTGGCATTTGCAGCGAGCGCCTTCCGAGCGAGCTCGGCGGAAGGAAACCTCCGCTCGCCCACGCCATCACGTGCGACATACACCAAAAAAAAACCAAAGGGGGCACGTGGAAAAATCCGGGACTGCTGGACATGAGCTGCCTCCCACGGCCGGGCCGGCCCCAGCGCCACGGCCGAGCTCGGGGGGCTGGCACGGAGCCACCCGAAAAGGGGGTCAGCGGCCGCGGGCGCCTGCGCAGGCGGTGGGTGACCCCTCTGCGAGGCCGTGGGTGCCCGGTCCCTGCAGAAGCACCCTCCTGGCACGGCTCTCGCTGCCCCGTCACGCTTTCCTTCCCATTTCCCCCGCACAATGGGGCGCTTTGTTCTGCCGGGGCGAGGAAAGGTCCGGCCGAGGCCCGGGGAGCTGGAGGGGGGCCGAGAGCCACTCCTGCCTTCTGGGGGTCTCCTCCCACTGCGCCGTGCTGGGAGAGATACCCTTCACCCCAGCTTCTCGCCAGGCCAGGGGAAAGCAGGGCCATAAATTAGGGAAAAAAAATAGCAAAAAAGCACAAAACCATCAGAAAAAATAAACAAAGGGGGCATTTAGGAGAAGATGCCGTAGGAAAAATCAGCTGGAAACCTTCCTGTCTCATAGCTGCTGCAGGGAGAAGTTTGGAATGAAATAAGCCCAAACTTTGATATTTTTTTTTGCATAAAACAATGGCGAGCCGAGCTAAGCCGCAGCGGTGTCGCGCCTCCTCGGCTGCAGCTCGTTGCTGCCATCGCACGTCCAGCCCCCGCTGTACAAGTCGCATTTCCACCACCGCCGCTCGGGCCTGATCCTGCACGCCCTTTCAGTTGCAGGATTTTCCCTCCAGCTCAGGACACCCTCACGTTTGCTCCGTTTGCTGTGCCGGCTCCTTACTGGAAGAAGTATTTGCGCGGCTGCTCCATCCTGGTGCGCACCCCGCATTCCTGAAGCATCCGCCGTAACTCCGTGCTGATCCCCTCTGGCTCTCGCTGCCCAATAAAGCCCCTGCAGGCAGCGCTGGCCGTACCCTGCCCATCCCTGCGGGCAGCAAAGCGGAGGCGCCGGGGACCATCTCTCCCATCATCTTCACGGCAACGCGCTGCCGTGTACCCCAGCTGCAGCCCCAGCACCCGCTGGGAACGGGGGAAAAAATGGGGGCGGAAGGAAAAAGCTCTTGTGTGTAAAACCAGCCAGATCTACCAGTCACTTCCACTGTCCTCCTGCCCCTGGGAAAAGCAGCTTGAGGGTGGCTTGTGCCACCTCATTGCAACACCTGCTGACAGGGGACGCGCACCCGCCTGCCCACGGCCCCGGTTTGACCGGACCTGTTGGTCTTTGGATTTGCATTCAGGGCTGGCGCAGACCGCGTCCGCAGAAACCACACCGATTCACGGAGCTGCACACGAGCACCCCGCCAAGCCCCCTGCACGCCCACCACGGGTGCAGGAGGGGTACAGGGCCACACGCCCAGCTCCTGCCTCGTCCCACCAGCTTGTCCCGCTGTCACGTCCTGCCTTCCCTGGCCCTGGAGCTCGGCTAAAATTGCGGGAGCTCAGGAAAAGCATTGCAGATCTTGCTTCGGAGGGCAGGTGAAATAAGAGCGGCTTCAAACGCCAGCGTGGGCTGGCTGCTCCTCGGCAGAAGGGGTTTGCTCCAGGCCCTCCCATAGCGTATTTAATGAAGCCCTCTCGGTTGCAGGCCCCATTGGCAATGGCGACGCAGGCGATGGCCCGGCCGTGCGCGCTTGTGTCCAGGCAGCACATCCCCTGCGCCTGGCGGGGTTTCACAGGGAATGCTGGTGAAACGGGGATATTTCTTTCCCGGTGGGAAGTTTCAGCCTGAAAAGTTCCAGCTGGCTCAGCCTGGCAGAGCCGCAGGTGGGAGTCGCAGCTGCGAGGGGAACCAGCAGCAGGCTCCTGCCCTTCCAGCTGAAGCCAAGGGACACTGGGCCTGCTTTCAAACCTTTGGTTTTTTAATTTTTAATTTTATTATTTTTTTTTGTTAACCTGGAAACTTTCTGTGCGCTCCTTGCCACGGCAGGGCTGATTTTCCCGGTGTGCCACCTTGCTGCTGGCCCCCTGCTCTCCCTGGCCCGGCCCCGGGGGACAGGGGGCTGCAGCCCTGCCGGGGTCCCCCCCCGCCCCAGACCCCGCGGAGGGCCCCACTCCAGACCACCGCACAAGTGGCCGGGCAGGCGGCGGCCGGGCAGGCGGCGCCCCGGCGGTGCCGCCCTCGGTGCGGGCAGCCCCGGGCTCAGCCCCGCCGCCAGCACCCGCGGCCCGGGCAGGGCGCGGCGGCACCACGTGGGCGGGCGCGGCCCCGCCCCCGAGGCGCGAAGGGGCGGGGATGAAGGCGTGGCTTGGCGCGGAGGGCGTGGCCTGCTGGCAAGAGGGAGGCTGCGAGTGGCGGGCCGTGCTCTGGCGTAGGCGGGGCCTGGGGGCGTGGGGCGGGGCCTGGCGGCGGGGGCGGGGCCTGGCGGCGCGGGCGGCGGCGGCGGCGGCGCGGGCAGTCGGCGGGGCGATGCGGCGGCGCGGCGAGCGGGGCGGCGGCGGCGGCGGCGACGGTGGCGACAGCGGCGACAGCGCCCGAGGGGAGGGCAGGACCGGCGCGGCCCGGCAGGAGCGGTGAGTACCCGCCGCGGTGCGCGCAGCCTGGGCTGCCGGGCCGGCGTGGGGGCGCTGCCGGGCGCCCGGCTGCGACTCGGGGCCGGGCAGCGCCGCGTTGCGCTCCCCGGGACCGTGCGTCCGTCCCCGTGCGGTCCCCCTGTCCCCTGCCGTGGCCATGCTCTGTCCCCCGGCCGGGTCCCCTGCCGCTGTTCCCCCTGTGCCGTGGGTCTGTCCCCCGTGCCGTGGCCGTGCTGCCCTGCCGAGGCCGTCGTCCCGTGCTGCGGCCGTGCTCCTGTGTCCCCACGCCACGGCCCTGTCAGCTTGCTATGGCCGTGACCCCACGTGTGTCCCCCCGGCCGTGGCTGTGTCACCCCGCCACGGCCACGATCCCGTACCGCGGCCATGTCCCCATGTCACCCTGCCACGGCCGTGATCCCGTACCATGGCCATGTCCTCCCCCCGTCGTGATTCCATGCTGTGACTGTGTCCCCATGTCACCTTGCCGTCCCCGTGAAGCCATGCGGTTGCCTGTTGTTGCGCCAACTGTCAGAGGTGCCCCTTGGTGGGCACGTCCCCCCTGTCCGGACCCCTCAGTTCGCACCTGCGGCAGGTATTGTGCAAGGGCGGGTGCGAGCGCTCGCCCCTGCACTCGAATATTAGGTGTAGACCAAGAGCAGCACCTCATAATTAACTGCAGCGACTGCGAGGGCATTGCTGGCCCCTTGCTGCCAGCGTACAGCGGGACTGCTCAGACCAAAGTCTCGGGGAGCGACCGGGGTTTGAGGAGCTCCCCGTGGCTCCAGCACGGCTCACGCCACCCTGCACCCTCCCGGGAAGGGTGCCAGTGCCTGGGGCACCGTGCCGCCTTGCCCTGGCACCCCCTTTGCAACCCTTTCTTGGCATCTTGCAGCACTCCCCAGGGCAGGCAATGGGCTAAATCCCCTCTGCAGGAGTGACGGTGACCCCGGGCACATGCTGGCAGGGAGCGAGCTGTGCTTGGACGCCTGTCAGAAACCTCTGCCCTAAATCCCCCGGCGCCCAGACTCGTTTCCCCATCGCCCGGCCCCGTCAGCCCACGAGAGACGTTGATGCTGGGCAATCTGCAGCTCTTGGCTTTCCCTTCGCTCTCGGGGGCTGCGGAGGGCACGGCCCGGGGTGACTGGATGCATCCCCCAGCTCTTCGGGGCAGGACACTGTCGGAGGTGGTCACACTCCACACCCTGTGCTGGTGGCACTGGGGGACGTCGCTCTGGGGACTGGTTTCTCCCACAGCGCTGCGGGTTCCCCGAGCCCCTTTCCCAGCTTTCCTCCTTGTCCCCAGAGCTGCAGAGGCTCTCGGTGCCGGGCTTGGGGACACCTTCGTGACCGTGTCTTACCAGCCATGGCTTGTGGTGTTGCTTTAGAGTATCGGTCGCTCCTTATTGCCAGTTTGGCTTGCAGCTCCCGGCCCTGGCACGTGCCCTGCCCTTCCTGCCTACCAGTGTCCCGTGGGAGGCTGCGGGGGACCAGATCATGGCCTCTCGTGACACTGTGTCACGGCAGGGCTGCTCCGACACCTCGGCTCCATCTCCAAAAGCCAAACACAACCCCGGCGTGGGGAACCGGTTCCTGGTCCCAGGGGGACACAAATGGCAGCCTCAGGCCCTTGCGGGGCAAAAGCTGCTGCATCCAACCGTCGCAGCTGGGGTTGGGAACGGGGACCCCGCTCCGCTGTGCCCCAAAGCCCTTGGGGCGGGGGGGGGATGTGCTAACGGGGTGTCTGCCTTGTAGGGGCTGGCTGGCCTGGCGCCCCCGGCTGCGCACCCTCCTCCTGAACCTCCTCCTCGTCTACATCTCCGTGCCCTTCCTCATCCGCCTCTTCCCGGTCGTGCTCACCAAATTCGTCTTCCTGAACTTCCGTGAGTGCTCCAGGGCTGTCCCAACCGGGAAAGCCCCTCCCAAGGATTCAGCGGGCAGGGGGCTGGGAGAGGGCCCCAAAACGTGGGTGGGGCCGCACCCAGTGCCTGGGTGGCACCGGGACAGCACCCTTCCGACCCCCCCTTGTCGTGGGCTTGCAGAGGAGGCACGGAGGGCCCTTTCCCGTTGGTGCCTTGTGTTTTGCAAGCTGTAATAACGCGGTGCCACCGACCCTGTTTACCGCCTAAAGTTGCAACACATCTGGGCACGCACGGCGTCAACGGGGCTCGAAATCCGGGTGGGCGGAGGTGGCAGAGGGCTGTGCTCGCCTACCCGCTCCCTGAGCCGGCCGTGGCATGCCTCGGCTTCCAGGCAAATTATTTCAAAAAAATAACACATCGCTTTGGAAAAAATGCGTAAAAGCAGGTGGGTATGAGGGTTCCTGGGTTGCCCACGCGACGGCTGCGATTTCTCCATCAGTGTCATTCCCCTTCTTCGTGGACCTTCGGCGGCCGGAGCTGCTGCTGAACAACACCATCAGCCTGTACCTCGCCACCGAGCCGGGCGTCACAGTCGGCATCTGGTGAGCGGGGCAGCCCCGGCACCCCGGGTGGGCACGGCCGCACGGCTACGCCGGTGTCCTGGCTAAACCGTGTGGAACCCCCCCGGGTAACCCCGCTCTGGCCCCCAGGCACACGGTGCCGGGCAGCAGAGGGGCCGAGGCGCGGGGCAAGGACCAGCGCTGGTACGAGGAGGCGCTTGCCGATGCTCACCCCGTGATCATCTACCTGCACGGCAACGGGGGGACCAGGCGAGTACCCGTGAGCGCGCGCGTGCCTCTCCCAGGGGAGGACGGGTGCGGCGGCCGCTCTCACGCAGCAGCTCTGCATGGGGTGAGAACTAGCAAACTCGGTGCGGCAGCCAGCGGTGCTGCGGGGCCGGGGCTGCTGCGGCAGTTTCTGACCCCGTGAGTCAAGGAAAGTCCCTTTGAGTTAAAGGGAAACGTCAAAACCCACCCATCCCGGAGCATCCAGCTGTCCCCTCCTGGGAAGAGGTCACCCCGGTCCCCCGCCTGAACCGGCGCTGGAGGGGAGGGTCCCTTGAGGGTCCCTCCCGAGCTCTAACCTCATTTTCCCCATCAGGGCTGCCAGCCACCGCGTCCAGTTCTTGAAGGTAAGTGGTCCTCTGCGGCGGGACCGGGACCTGCTGGGACTAAGGCTCACGCTGGCTCCGGGGGCCCAAGAGGACCCCTGGGCAGAGTGAACCTGGCCATGCTGGGGGGTCCTGGGGTGCATCCCCCCCGCCCCTGAGGACGTAATGTGGTGCCGCTTCTCTGACAGTCAATGGGGGCTGCTGACTTCCACATCCTGGCTCTCGACTACAGAGGTAAAGTCACCCCCCTCCCCCTCGCTGAGTGACCCCCCTGGGGCCGGTGTCCCACCCCGGGTTGTGACGCCCAGCCGTGTCCCCCGCAGGCTACGGGGACTCCAGCGGGCACCCCACGGAGAGCGGCTTCACCACGGACGTCCTGGCACTCTATGACTGGGCGAAAGCGCGGAGTGGGAACAGCAGCATCCTCTTCTGGGGACACTCCTTGGGGACGGGGTAGGTGTGGGGCCAGGTGATGGCAGGGGCAGAACGTCCCGTGGATGCCGGCTGACACCGGAGCCCGCAGCCGGTCCCCGGGCTGTGACGCTGCTGCCAGACCGGTGCCACCTGGGGAAGGACCGAGGGGTTGGAGCAGCTCCTTGGTGGAGGCACCTGTAAAGCAAAACCTTGTGTGCAATGAGGGGGGGTCTGAGGGTGCTGTGCATCCCGCCGGGGCGTCAGGGCTGCCCCCCACCACCTCCACCTCTCTTCTCGCAGGATTGCCACGAACGCGGCAAGGAAACTGCAGGAGGAGCGAGGTAAGGGCGAGCGCGGCTGGGTTGGCCCCGCGCAGTGTCCCCCCAGGGCTCTGCATGCCCCTGGCCAGTTTTTGGGGGCCACAGAGGAGCTGGGGAGCCCTGTCACTCTCTGCTCGAGCATGAGGCTTGGCCCCCGCGGTGGGGACAAGTGGCTGTCCCCATCCTCCTTAGCGGGACGGGGGCATCTTGGCCTCAAGGCTGCTGCCTGGGACGGGCGCGTGGCAGCAGCCCGGGGGGGACGGCCCCCCGCAGCCACGCCTGCTCTCGCCCCGCTCTGCCCTCAGGGGTCCAGGTTGACGCTGTCGTCTTGGAGTCGCCCTACACCAGCATCCGCGAGGCGGCCGCCCACGTCCCCATCACCAGGGTGAGCCCGGGGGCTCTGCCCGCAGCATCCCCCAGCAGTGACGGGTGGGGGGGCTCTGCCCATGGGGTCCCCCCGTGGTGGCAGCCCCAGCCACCCGGGGCTCCCCCCTCCCGCAGGGGAAGGGTGCGTCAATCAAAGCCACAGCTTAGCACCCCCCAAACGCTCTGCCTGGCAGATCTACCGCCCGTTCCTGGGTTTCGAGTACCTCATCCTGGACTCGCTGGCTCTGGGCAACATGTTCTTCCGCAGCGAGGAGAAGTGAGTGCCTGGGGGGAAGGGGCGCAGCCGGCCCCGCGGGGCTCCGGGGGTGACGCTGGGACCACCTGGCTGAGGAGGGGCGGGTTGGACATGTCACACCCTGAAATCCCTGCACTCTTCTTTATGTTTGCCCAGCTTACTCATGCTTTAAAAGTGGCTTTTTATTTGCATAACTTCACATGCCAGTCTTATTGAGCAAAGTCCACAAGCCACCATCCTTTTTTTGGGCACTACACGCTCGAGTCCCACCCACAGTGTGGCACACACGCCCCACTAGCCTTTGCTAAAAGCCACCTGGTTCACGGGTGCTTTTGAAGCCCGAGCACCCCGTAACTGGGGTTTAAGGTTATTAGGGTGCTTGGTGCTGCCACACCAGGGCAAGCGGCTTGGGCGTCACCCTGCAGCGGTTCAGCAGCTGCCTGTAGCCACCGATGGGCTGGGCTGGCTCTGAAGGGCAGCACTGGGGGGGGGGGGTCAGGGTTGCTGTGGGGGTTTTAGCAGGGGCTGGGGATGCTCCCGTGGGTCCGTCGGCTCTGGGGTGACTCCTCAGCGCTGTGCTTGCTGCCCGCAGCGTGAAGGTGCTGACCTGCCCGCTCCTCATCCTGCACGCGGAAGATGATGCTGTGCTGCCTCCGGACCTGGGCCGCAAGGTGGGGATGGCCGCCGCCGCCTCCGCGCGGGCTTTAACGGGGGCAGGCACCGCTTGAGCCTGGTTTTGGAGGGCTGAAGTGGCTGGAGGGGGGGGGGGCTGGCCCCAGGGTGCCAGGAGTGGGTTTGGGGTTCCCTGCATGTGCCGCTAACTGCGCTCCCACCCCCATGGCAGCTCTTTGAGACAGCACGCAGCGCCTACAAGGACAAAACCAAGGTGAAGTTCATTACCTTTCCCGAAAAGCTGGGCCTGGGCCATGACTACATCTCATTCAACCCGGAGCTGCCTGCCCTGGTGAAGTAAGTGCTGCTCTGCAGAAAAGGGGGGGGGCTACAGAATGAGCCTTGGTCTCTTCTTCCACGGGTGCATCCTCCCCTACTGCAACGATGCAGGTGCCTTCCCCCTTCTCCTTCCCCTCCCTACGGTGCTTGCTGGCATCAATTTTTGAGCTCCAGTCGCTCCTCGCTGCCCTGAGCCTGTCCTCAGCCCGGGTGTCCTGGGGAGGTGGCCCTGGGTGCAGAGATGCAGCTTTGCTCTAAGCCCAGCTCAGACCCACAGCCAGGGATCAGAAATCAGGCTCTCAAGCAGCACAGGAGGGTCAGTGATACAGTGTAAGGTTTATTGCGTCTTGTTGCAGAGACTTCTTGAACATTAAGTGATGCCAGCTGCTGCGTGCAGCGACCGCGAGCACTCCCTCCAGCCCCCGCCAGGAACCCCTCCTGGCACTGAACTTACTGCTGTACGTAATAAAAACTACTGAGAAACTTTCTAGTTCGCCCACTGCCTCGAGGATGCTGCAGGTTAGTCGGGGGACGGAGATAGCGCTGCGATCTGGGGACAGGACCATGCAAACCGTGACCGGGAGCATCACGCGGGGCAGTGGTGGGGGTACACGGGCCTGACGGCAAACACCCCTTAACCCTCCTGGCGCTGATGCCGCAGGACTGGCAAGAGCTGCGCCCCAAGTCCTGCTTCAGCGTTGCCTGCAAGGGCTCAGACAGCTGTGGCCAGCTGTGCTTCCCCCCCTCTCCTGCACTGAGCCTCAGGAGCTCACCCCCTGCACCCCTTTTCTGCGTTAGCGTTGCTGCAAGTGCGCCCAGTCCCTAATTTTAGGCTTCAGCAAACAGCCCCTTGGACTCCAACGGCACTTTTATTTTTAGCACCTATGCAAGCAACAGGGCGACACGGTTTCGCTTTCCGCACGACACTTACGTTATAAAAATCCCCCCCTTCCCCGGCGGTAGGAAAGCCAGCAACAGCAACACGGAGACTAGACAGCGGAGACAATTTTACAGCGCACGTGCTTGCGTCGCCCGGCTCCGGCCGGCGGTGGCTCCGTGCCCCTACGCCGCCGTGCCGTTGGGGGTCTTGTCCTCGACCGCGTCCCGGGGCTCGTTGGGCGGCGGGATCTTCAGGTCGGAGGGCTCCACGTGCCAGATGTCCCGGGCGTACTCCTTGATGGTGCGGTCGCTGGAGAACTTGCCGGCCGCCGCGATGTTCCTGATGACCATCTTGGTCCATGACTTGGAGTTCTGCAAGGAGAGCGGTGGGGGCCGTGTGGCCACAAGACCGGCTTTCAACCAGAGACCCCCTGCAGCAGCACAGCCAGGAGCCTCCTCACCAGGAACCCATCTACGTGCACAGCCCCACCAGACCCCTTCTCCAGCATGGGATGTGCCCCCATCACAGCTCCCCCGCCTCATCCCTGGGCTGCCACTCACCAGGTACAGCTCGCTGACCTTCTCCTGGCATTTGACATAAGCCTCGTAGTCTGCAAAAACTTTAAACCTGTAGCAGTGAAGAAAGGGGGAGTCAGCGGCGGCAGAAATGCGTAGGTGGGAGCACGGTGGTGGCCGGTGGCTGCAGCGCACGGGACTCCGGCTGCCAGATCTGCCGAGGGGCTTCCTCAAACACAAATTCCTCCTCCCCAAGCCCTGTTTGACAGCCCTGCAAGCTCACAGGCGCTGCGGCGCGGGCTGGACGGGGGCCCCGGGAGGGCACACCCTGCGTCAGCTCACCATGGTGCAAACACCCATGGCCCTTGGCTGCTCCGGCCAGGAAAGCCCTTGAGATACCTAAAAGCATTTATCACCTGGCGAGGGCCGCGCACCCAAATGCATCTTGGCCTTAATGCACCCCAGGCTTTAATGCGGCAAGCGCGAAGTGCCGTACAGAGAGAGCCTCTTGTACCCACGGAGCATCAATTGCTCGTCCACGTGCACAACACCAGGGCCAGAAAAGGAGACCTTGTCAGCCAGAGGGTGGATGGTTGGTGAAGGGGTCACCCGGAGTTTGGTGGGGAGACCCAACCCGGGGGTAGATGGCATCCCAGGCCTCACCGGTCGTGGTGGAAGAGCATGTTGACCACGTCTTTGAAAAGGTCAGGCTCCTCTGGAGAGAAGAAGCCGTTCTTAATCTGGTCAATGGCTTGCTTCAACTCGGGGAGCCGGTCGTAGTACTTCTGGGCGTTGTACCTGGTGGGGAAGGGCTGATGTGAGATGGTGCTGCTCCAGCTGGCTGTGGCGGCACCCCCGCGGCATCCCCAGCCCTCACCCTTCCCTGTCCAGCTCTGCGACATCCTCCACCCTCATGCCGAAAATGAACAGGTTTTCCTCTCCAGCCTCCTCGGCCATTTCCACGTTGGCTCCATCCATGGTGCCGATGGTCAGAGCCCCGTTCAGCATGAACTTCATGTTCCCTGTACCCGACGCCTCAGTGCCCGCCGTGGAGATCTGCTCTGACAGGTCGGTAGCGGGGATCACTGCCAACAAAACACACGGACACAAGGGGCTCACGGTGACCAGCTTTGGGTTTGCATCGTGCCGAAGGCCGTTAGATCTGCTGTCTCGCAGTGATGGAGCCATGGGCTGGTGGGACAGCCACGGGGCAGGGGACATCCCCTCCCCACAGCGTGCCACACGTGGGCTACCTTTCTCTGCGAGCGAGACTCTGTAGTTCTCCAGGAAGATGACCTTCAGCTTGCTGCCCACAACGGGGTCGTTGTTCACCACCTGAGCCACAGCATTAATGAGCTTGATGATCATTTTAGCCATGTGATATCCTGGGGCAGCCTAGGAGAAAAGCCACGGGGGAGTCGGGAGGGCTGGTGCCAGGGCCAGGCGAGGAGCACCCGGCTCCCACGTGCCCAGGGAAGCACCTGCTCAGCCCTGCTCCCATCACCTCATCCAACCCATGTGTTGCACCACCAAGTTTTTGGGAGCTTGCGTGACCACAGGCAGCATATGGTTGTGCAAGCCCCCCCCCCCCCCCCCAAAAAACTTGGTGCCCTGCTTGGGTTGAAGCCAACAAGTGCTACTCCAGCACTTTCTGGAGAGCTTCATGGACATGGTCTCATGAGACATCTGCACCCAAATCCCCTCGGGCATTTTTCAAGGACTTCCTCCAAAATGCCTAAAACTCCTGACCCAACTTACCTTGCCCCCAATGATCACTGTCCTGGGCACAAACAGTTTCACAGGATCCCTCTTGATGCCTGGGGAAGACAGCAGCGTGGTGGCACCCTCTGTTTTAGCTGCAGCCCCGGGGGATAGGGATGCTCCTGCACCCCCGGGGCAGCCCGTCCCCGCGGGGCGCGCGGTGGCTTACGGTTGTACATGGTGACGATGTGCAGGCAGTTCATCAGCTGCCGCTTGTACTCGTGGATCCTCTTCACGTGCACGTCGAACATGGAGGAAGGGTTGATCTTCACCTTGTACTCCTTCTCCAGGTACAGCGCGAACTTCACCTTGTTCTCCTGGGTGAGGGCGGGGAGTGTGTCAGCCCCCAGCCTGCCCCACGCTCCCCCTGCCTGCATCCCCCCTGCCTGCATCCCCCCTGCCTGCATCCCCCCTGCCTGCATCCCTCACCTGCTTCACTTTGGCAACCTCCCGGATGAAGAGGTCGTCGTCCACAAACTTGTGCAGCTTTGTCAGCTGGCTCAGGTCCCGCACGTAGTCCTCCCCTATTTTCTGCAACCGGAGCACAGGTACACGCTGACTGCGGGATGGGGACGGCCGCCTTCATCGGGCACGCTGCTCCCGCCCGGCAAAGCCAGCGGCGCTTGGAGAGCGGGAGCAGAGCACTCGGGTGAGGCGCAAACAGAGCGTGACCGTTTAGAAGATGTAAGTGGCCGAGGTTGGAGCGGCATCCCCGAGGGCAGTGTCCAGGGGCGAGGAAGGGTTGGGGGCCGGCACGCTCCCCCCGCGCCGTTACCTCTGCGATGAGCTCTGCCAGCCCCGGGTTGCAGAGCAGGAGCCAGCGCCGCGGGGTGACGCCATTGGTCTTGTTCTGAAACTTCTCCGGCTCCAGCGCTGCAAAGTCCTTGAAGCTGCGAGGACGAGGAGGGGACATCTTCAGGCTCGCCCGCCTGGCACCACCACCATTTCCAAGCCGAGGGTGATCCACCGCTGCCCTCCCTCCCCGCACTTACACTTGAGTCTTGACGATTTCAGAATGGATCTTCGCCACGCCGTTGACAGCGTGGGAGCCGACGATGCAGAGATGGGCCATGTTGATCCTCTTGGTGCCTCCCTCCTCTATCAGGGACATCCTCCGCAGCCGGTCCACGTCGTTGGGGAAGAGGGACGCGATGTGCTGCCGGTGGAGGCCGGAGAGGCGGTGAGTGGTGCTGGCGTTTTGGGATGTCCTGCCTGATAGCTCCCAAGGAGGGGGCCACAGCGATGTCCCCAATGCATTTGACACCAGCCAGAGTGGTGGCTTTTACTCCCGAGTGATGGTGCAAACCCCCTCCAAAGGGTGCCCTTCCCCAGCGCGGATGTCTCTGGACAGAAGGACCCCCCAAGTCCCCACGGAGAGGGGCTTGTGGGCACGTGCTTGGCCAGCGGGGCCGTTTCGGCAAAGGCTTGCACTGCCAAACCAGGAGGCCAAACCACCATCTCCTTTGTAACCCCACCCTCATCCTTTTCCAGGATGAATTTAGCATTTAGGGAGCAAAGAAATGCCAACGGGTAAGTCCCTGGAGCAATGGGTGAAGCCTTTAAAACAGCCACTAACTGCAGGATGGCAGGAAAGGGCTTTCCTACGCACCAGCCTCCCAAAATAGCAGCCAGAACCACCCGGCCGCACCCCCGACATCATCGGTTTGTGCATCCCCCTAATCCCGACAGCACAACGCGTGCCACCCCGTCCCCCTCTCCGGAGAGAGCCCCCGCGCCGCCCCAGGGCACTTACATCCAGGTGCCTCTGGTTGATCTCGTAGATGATCTGCAGGTGTCTGGGGAGCAGCTTCTCCACCAGGTCCACCGGCCAGCGCTCCAGGGCTTCGGGGAGCACCGTGTGGTTGGTATAGGCGAAGGTCCGCCTGGTGATGTCCCAGGCCTGCCGGGGGGAGAGCCGGCGCTGAGCGGCGAGGGCGGAGGCACCCCCGGGTGGGTGCCAGCACCCACGCATGGTCCTCCCACCGTGGCCAGCAGCACGGCCGAGCCGGCTCCTCCAAGTCCGTACTGGTTAAACCCAACCTGACAGCTCCACATCACGCCCCAGGCCACCAGCAGCTACAAAGCTGGTTCCCCAGCTCCTCTGCCGCGGGCGGACGGGAGGGTGGCTGCAGGCGGAGGGGACCCAGGGGCCAGGTCGGGCCTCCCTACCTTGTTCCATGGCAGCTTCTCAATGTCCACAAAAATCCTCATCAGCTCAGGGATGGCCATGGCGGGGTGCGTGTCGTTCAGCTGGATGGCGACCTGCGGGGAGAGCAGGGGTGGCACGCGGGGACACGCGGGCAGCCCGCTGCCCGAGCCAGCCAGGCACAGGCACCCACGGAAGGTCCACAAAACCCCTCCACCCCTGGGTGCGCATCTGGGAGGCGTTGAAACAAGCTCCGAGGTGTGTGTCAGAGCAACCCTGGCTCCTACCTGGTCTGGGAAGGACTCAAATACGGTTTGGACGCTGTCTGTGCTCCCAAATTTGGACGCTTTGAAGCGGCGTATGATGTCCTGGAGGGTGGCAGCCACGACGAAGTACTCCTGCTTCAGCCGCAGCTCCTTCCCCTCGAAGAACTGCGAGCAGAGGAGGGGGATGCTGCAGGATCGCGCCGCGCTGCCCAGGCACGCCTGCACCGGGGGAGCTGCGCCTTCCCGGGGCTCCCTGCCGCACGGGCACCCACGCCGGCACACATCCATGGCACGGCACGGCACGGTGTGAGCCCCCAACGCTTCCCCCAGCGCCGGTGTCGGCAGCAGCTCAAACCTCAACATCTTCTCATTTTCCAGCTTTCAGCACAGGGGTTTTGAGATGTGCTGGTACAAACAGAGGTTTAAATCCCCCCCTCCGAGCATCATCGAAAGCTGTTCTCCCTGGTTTGAAAATTTCAGCCTCAAGGAAAGGTACTGGGGCAATGGGAAGGGAAGCCACAGGGGCTGCAACACCTAGGAGCTATTTCTAAGACGAGAATTAAAACCACCGATCACACAGCACAAAACATCAACCTGCGGGTCTGCCAGAGAGGATCTGCATGAAGCATCCTCACCACCGGAGCTGCGGTGCCCCCAGCTCTCCTCGCCAGCTGGGAAGGCTGGGGTGGGATTAAATGGGGAAAAAACCCATCAGGGCCTGCCTGAAACAGGCTGCAGGGCAAGGAGAGCTGCCCTTCGTCACCTCCCCCGCTCCGCAGCTCGTTTTGTGCCCGGGGAAGGGCTGTACATCCCATCACGCCTCCGTGCAGCACGGCAAGAACACCCGCAGCAAGATGTCAGGATGCGAAAGGCTGTTTGAGGCACAGTCTCCGGTCCTGGGCTGCAAGGGACCGGCAGGGAAACGCCAGCAGCGTTCATCAGTTTGCCCTCATGTTATATTTTGAGACTCAAGGACCGTTTCTGCAGCAGGACGTGCTCATCCCCACTCCCTCCCCTTTACCGCTGGGAAGGGACTTGTCTCTGCTGCAGCCTCAGGCAGCGCTGGCGAGAGGCAGCAATCCCCATCCAAGCGGCTTGAAACACAGCTAAAAGCATCTCTGCCGTGCCCCGGTGAGAGGGGCTGCTCCGCAATCTTTAGCCATCCCTAAAAACAAGGGCACCCCTCCATCCCGACTTACGTTGTCGTTGGGGTAGAGCACGCGGGATATGTTCTCCGCCAGGTTTCTGTCCAGCACGGCCTGGATGTAGTCTCCGACGTTGACTGGGGAGGAGCAGAGGGATAAGGTGGGCGCGGGGCCCCCCCTGTGCCCCATCCCACGCGGCACCCCGTCAGCACCCACTTACAGTCCCGCAGGTTGAAGTCGTTGGGTGCCCGAGCCGACCACAGGCGCATGGTATTGACGGTGTTGTTCATGTACCCGGGCACGGGGGTATCGTAGGGCAGCGCCAGCACCACCTAGGACATCGGCAGGGCTGGGCTGTGCCCCCGGCTGCTGTCCCCCCGCGTCCCCCCCACCCTGCCGGAGCCCTCCCACCCCACAGACCCTCCTGCAGGAGTCAGCGCAGGGTTGCATCCACCTTCACGGTGTTGCATGCGTGGGGACGTGCTTGGTACCCCCAGCCCCTGCCCGGGGGACACCCGGCTCCCCTGGGTCTGCCCAGCGGCTGGTGTTTGCCAGAAGTGCTCAGGGGACGGAGAGAGGCGTGCGAGGGTCAGAAGCTTAATTTAAGCCGTCGTGCCGGGCTGTGCATTGCACACAGACCTGCTGGAGGCGTTTTTGGGTATTTCAGAGGTTGGCTGCAGATATGGAGCAGCAAAACCTGTCCCCATCCCTACGACCATCTCCTCCCCAATTTGCTCCACCACGGCCTTTTCCACCCCAGCGAAGCAGCCTCGCCAGCACGTCCCTCCCCGGCAGGGATGCTGGCAGGACCCGTGCCCGGGGTGCGGCCGGCCAGCGAGAGGCCCCCAGGCGATGGGACGTGCCGTGCAAGGGGGGTTCCCCGCACGCCGGCCCTACGAGGCTGCGCCCCAGCCCGTACCTGGGTGTCGACCCACTTGGTGCCGGTGGCAGCGTGCTCCACCCGGCCGTAGAAGTGCACAGGCAGCATGTACTCGGGACGGGCTTTCTCCCAGGGGTTGCCGTGCCGGAGCCAGTCATCGGCTTCTTCCACCTGCCGGAGGGAGCGAGAGCGGTGACGGGGCCACCCGCCCCAGGGATCTCCCTGGGTTGCAGCCCAAGAGACACGGGGAGGACAGCCGGGAAAGGATCCGGCTGCTCGTGGCAAAGGGGATGCTTTGGAGTCTGTCTGCCCTAACCCCGGATTTTGGCACCGCAGGGTGAGCCTGGAGGCAGGGCTCTGCACAGACCACCCCGAACCCCGGGGTGTCCCTGCCAGAGGGGTGATGGATGGGCACGGGGAGGTGGGGGTGAAAGCAACGCTTCTATTAGTGCACTACTAACACTGCTGTGCTGCGGCCGAGATGCCATCAGCCCTCTTAATTGGGGTTTCGATCTCAGCCTGCAGGCCGGCTAACGAAGTGGGCTCGTTCCCCACCCCGGCAGAGCTGTTACAGGGGAGAGCCCGGGTTAGACGTCGCCCGTGGCACGGCCAGGCCAGAGCTCTGGGCGGCAGGGACGTTGTGCGAGGCCAGGGGAGATGAGCCCCGTTAGGACGCAGCAGCCGGGGAATGCTGTTTCTCAGTGCCGAGGAGGAAAGGCCTCCGCTTGCCGGCTGTAGACAGAGCTTTTGGGAGTGCTTGCAGGGTCCCTCTGGGAATTCGGGGTTGTCTCCCACCAGGGGTTTTGCAGGTACACACCACATTGTCCATTGCATTTCCAAACCAGCCTCTTCCACCCTCTGATGCTTTAACCCAGGCATCGAGCAGCACGGCCAGGCTGGGGCACTGGATCTGGCCTCTCCCGGCCTTCCCCGCAGCATCCCCGTACCCCCTCAGCGAAACCATCCCCACCCCGCCGGGAGCAGGGACACGACTTCCCCATCCCTGCCTGCTCCACGCGGCCACGGAGCAGCTCTCGTGGTGGTGCTGGCCCCAAGCAGGGCACGCTGCGGACACGGGCGAGGGCAGCCTGCAGCAGCCAGGAGAGCATCCCGCTAGCCCCTGCGAGGAGCTGCTGGGAAGCACAGGGCACGGGGCGGCTGCGGCTCCGTGCAGGGATGCCGGAGAGGTGGAAACACCGACCTCTCTGCGCCTACAGCAGCCCCAGACAGGGGCCCTGCTCCCGGCAGCGATACGGCTCACGTCCCCGCTACGTGGGCAGGCATCCGCACAAACCTGGCTCGGGAGGAAAGGATGTCACAAACCCGGCTCGGGAGGAAAGGATGTCACAAACCCGGCTCGGGAGGAAAGGATGTCACGCTGATGACTCGCAGCTTTCTGCTAATTAGCGGGGTGTGCTGCGAGGAAGATCCGCTCCCCTCCACCGAGCCACTAACGGGTTCGGCTGGGAACCGTGACACTGGGCTGATCCCCAGCCCCGCGCGCCGGAGCCAGCCGGGATGAAAGACGAGCTTCCCCGCCGCAGGGAGGGATGCTACGTGCTTGCACCGGTTTAAGAAGTTAAACTTGTTTCGAGAAAACATCTGACAAGTTTTAAATATCGCAGCACCAGCTCTGGCTCCAGCAGTCTCCAAGTTAAGGGAGAGTGTCTGTACACCCTGATCTGGTCCTGATCTAAGCGGGAGGCTGGACTCGGGGCTCTGGCTGTGCCGGGGGAAGGCGAGGGTCACACGCCTCCGTCCGTACCTGCCACCCGTCCCGGATCTTCTGGTTGAAGATGCCGTACTCGTAGCGGATACCGTAGCCGTAGGCTGCCAGCCCCAGCGTCGCCATCGAGTCGAGGAAACAGGCTGCCAGGGAGAGAGGCGAGCAGTGAGCTGCACCTCCCCGGGGAGCCCGGAGCCCCGGGAGACAGCGGGTCCTTCTCCCCACGGAGAGCCGATGGCAGCAAGCAGCCGCCCCGCAGGGACACGAGCCAGGGCAGCCGCTGCCGCTCGCTCGCCGGCCACCCAGCGCCTCTCGCTCCGTGCACGGAAAGGCTGGAGCAATAAACCCCCCCAGGTTTAGGTAACCCCCCCACAGTGGATGCAAAGGCTCCAGGGCTGTGCCCCACCACGAGACCATTTGGGGGGGCTCGCTCACCAGCAAGCCTGCCGAGACCGCCGTTGCCGAGACCGGCATCCTCCTCGATCTCCTCCAGCTCTTCCATGTCCAGCCCGAGCTGCAGACGAGAAGGAGAAGGGGATGGGCTGGAGGCTCCCGGAGTGCCCAGCCCTGCGGAGGGGAGGCACTGCTGGCACGCACCCCTGGGTGCTGCCCTGCGCCCACTGCTGCCACCCCCCCTTGCAGGTGGGCTCCCGCAGGGGTGTAAAGGCACCCGAGCCTGCAAGACCCACCCCTGCAGCTGGGACACGGGGATTTGCACCCAAAGCAGCCCCTCTCCCCCTCCACTGCCGCTCTACGGTGTGGCAGGGACCAGCTCTGGTGTTTAAGTCACTCCACCAGCCTTTACCAGGGACACACGCGCCCTTGACCTCGCCATGGACAAGCTCCCGGGGGTGGGGGGCACCCAGCCATAACCAGGGTGCTGCTCTCGTGATCCCAGACATTTCGGGCAGGTCTCCCAGGGCTCATTCCCGGGCCCGTTCCCTGTCTCCATGCCCCAGCCCCATGGGGACAGACACCATGCTCCTGCTCCCCCAGCACCCCCACCCCCCCGGGGCAGGCACCCACGTACCCGTCCCCCTGGCTCCAGGCATCACCCTTTAACAGAGGTGCCCAGAGAAGCAGCTACACCACTTCTACGAGGAAATTTAAAGTTTCCAGCCCGGGATGCTGTGGGAGGAAGAGGTTTTGCCTATGCAAAGCTCCTGGGGCAGCTCAGCAGGAAATAAGACGGTGCCTCGTCAGGGCTGAGCCACCTTTTCCCACGGAAACCTCTTGGTCCGACGTCCCCCCCCATGTCCCATGGTCACAGTAAGCGGGGACAACCCCGGTCCCACGGCCACCCGTGTGGGAGGGCCGGACCCTGCACTGCGCATGTGTAAGCGGGCAGCACCTTCTCCCAAACCGGCCGGTCACAGGCAGGTCTGGGAGCACCAGCACCGGCCGCAGCCTCGCCGGTGTTCCGTGGCACTAGGCGGCACAGCTCGGAATTTCATCGGCAGCCCTGAACGCCTACAGAAATATCTTAAGTGATTTATATTATGCCAAACATTTTCTTTTAGAAGCGTTTGGCATTTGTGTCCGGGTGGCTCAGCATACGCAGTACGGAGGATTCCCCTCAAAGCTTTACCTGCCATCGCTGCGAAGAGGATGATTTCCAAATAACCTCACACCTTCTGCTTCCCCAGGCTACCACCACGCGGCATCGCGAGCTCTTCCCCTCCACCCTCACCCCCAGCCGAGCTGCCACCCTCATTGCGAGGTCAACAGATAAAAAAAAAATAAAAACATCTCTAAAAATAAGTTCCTCTCCTTTGAACGTGTTTGCACGATAGCTGCTCTTGCTGTTGAGCAACCGCCCCAGCCGCGTGCGACGGCGTTGGTCACAAGGGGTGCCAGCACGGCGAGGGGGGGAAGGAGCCACCCAAAAACCGTCGACAACCCAAGTGCCACGTGGTGCCGGCGCCAGGCTGGGGTTGAGTTAGGCCAAGGTTTTATTCCCCTCTGCCATTGATTAGAGCTATTAATGGCCTCATGCGCAGAACCACGAGTTTCCTTGCTCGAGCCTCCGTCCTGCCGGCGCTCAGCAGCACCGTGCCGCATCCCTCAGCGCACGGAGCCCTCCCGGTCCGGATCCCCGCCGACCACCCCCCGGGATGCTCACCTGGTAGATGGCTTCGTCGCAGGCATTCTGCAGCCCCAGGTTAATCATGGTGTTTTGCAGTGTCCGCCCCATGTAAAACTCCAGGGAGAGGTAGTAAATCCTCTGAAAGAGAAAACCACCCCCTGGTCACCTTCCCCGGGGCCGCAGGAGGCTCCCCTGGAGCCGCTATTGGGTGTTATCTCGAAGCAAGAGGAAAACCCCCTGACTCTTAACAGAGCAGGGTGGTTTGCACCAGGAATTTGAGGGCTGGGGCTCCTCGGAGGCCCCGAGGCGGCCGTGCCCTGCAGCCCCTGCTACTTCCCAAGCCGGGAAGACGGTAGCACTGAGGCAGTTTTGTTTGGACAAGCCCCTGCGCCCTGTCCGAGAGCGGGGACAGCCCCAGGATGGTCACCCTGAGCACGCCGGTGGCTGCAGCGGGACAAAGTTAAACTTTAAAGAGACATTTCCTAACGTCACCCCGAGCTGCAAAGCAACCGGAAAACCGAGCAAGCCGCCGGGGCCAGATGCTTGCGGCTTCCTCTGCCGTCCCGGGGGGTTTGGTCTCAGGAGCAGAGCGCGCTCTCGCCTCCCCTCTCCCTGACACGATGGGTGCAGGATGCGGCCGGGAACGAGTGCGGGATGCGGCCGGGAACGTGGAGGCTCGTGTAAGCCGTCCCCCGGCGTCAGCACCGGCAGGTTTTAAGGAAGGATTTAGGCTGGAGGAAGTCGCTGACTTGACAGGTTTCCCCAGGACCTGCGCGGGGTCGGGCTGGGGATGGCGATGGGATGTGCTGGGCAGGGTCGGTTGGGTTTACTGGTTTGGTCCCAGTAGAGCTGGGAGCAGTGACGCCGGGCAGCCGGCACGCAGCACGGCTCGGCTACACAGGAGAGCCCCCGGATTCAAGCCCTGGGAGAGCCTCATCTTTTTTCCTCACCCCTACACGACACGGTGGGGGGGGGGGGGGGCTGAGCTACCGGGGGCTGGCACGATCCCAGCGAGGTGTTTGCGGGGCCACCGCTCCCAGGGAGGGAATTGGAGCCGACAGGGCCGTCCAGGTGTCAGGAGGGGATTACTGCTTAATCCCCCAGCAGCCAGAGCCCCGCGCCCGTGCCAGCCAGCGCCGATGAGCAACAGCGCGGAACCTCCTGCACAAACCGGGTCTTTCACGCTCAGGATCACCGTGGGGCGGATTAGGCTTGCGCCTATTTTAACCGAGACCTGCTTGCGGGTGGCTCCGGGTTCGTTTAAGCCCTTCGACTAATTCACCGTAGAAGGCTCTGCAGCTGCTTTCGGTAGACCGCACCCACGCCAGCGCTGCGGGACAACAAACGCTGTTCCCATGCCCTGCACCCCGCTGCCGGCCAAGCCGCGCTCTGTTTGTTTTGCAAAGCAAAGGACAGTGGCCTCGCTTGTTAAAGTCCAGTCCCTACGCTCGGCAAAGTTAAGGGGAATATCCCGAAACCCAAGAAAAACCGAGCCCCCCGTTCCCTATTTTCCCACAGCGCGTTCGCAGAGGGAGGGTTTGCGCCCAAGGGGTTCCGACGGCCGTACAAATTCCCACCCCGGCCACATCGCAGGATCCCCCCGACTTGGGAAAGCCTGGGGGGGGCTCCCGCCGCCCTCCACCCCCTGCCCTGCAAAGAGGGGTCCCCCCTCGGCATCCCCTCGCGCCCACCTTGGGGTCCTTCTCGTAGTAGTACTGCTGGGTGCGGATCCAGCGCCCCACGAGGTGGTCCCGCACGGTGTGGGCCAGGGCGAAGTAGTAGTCGCGGGGGGTGGCCACGTTGCGGTCCTTGACCAGCGTGAAGTGGAGGTGCCGGTTGAAGCCCCGCTTCAGCTCGGCCACGCTCTCGGCTCCCACGATCCCGCGGATGCTGATCTGCTTTCGCCGCTCCTGGTCCGACAGCGGTCGCGACATCCCGGCGGGGCTGCGGGGGACACGGGGGACGCTGTCGCGATGGGGCTGGGCACCGGCACCGGGTTCCGCCTCCGCCCCGGGCTGGCACCGCCCCGGGGCCGAGCTCGCCGGCTGGGCCGGGCTGCCGGAGCCTCGGGGAGGGGACGGGGACGGGCCGCCGCCACGGGCCGCCCACTCGCGGCGCGGGAGCCGCGCCCCGCCACCCGGGAGTGCGCGAAGGGGGTGTCCCGAGGACCGCTGCCCGGGGATGCGCGGAGGGACGTGCAAAGGGGGGTGCCCCGGGTACCGCCGCCCCGGGGAGGCACGGAGGGGGATAGAAAGGGGGGGGTACCCTGGGAACAACCGCCCCGGGGAGGCACAGAAGGGGGTACAAAGGGGGGTACCCTGGGGACAACCGCCCCGGGGAGGCACAGAAGGGGGTACAAAGGGGGGAGGCCCCAGGAACGTGCAAAGGGGGTGCCCAGGGGATCGTCACCCGGGGATGCACAGAGGGGTGTGCAAAGGGGGGGTACCCCAGGGACCGCCACCCGGGGGTGCACAGAGGGCTGTGCAAAGGGGGGTGGGGGGGGGGCGGTACCCCAGGAACCACCACCCGGGGATGCACAGAGGGCTGTGCAAAGGGGGGGGGGGGTATCCTGGGGACCACCGCCTCGGGACTCACAGAGGGGCGTGCAAAGGGGGGTACCCCGCGGACCGCCACCTCGGGGGTGCCCAGAGGGGCGTGCAAAGAGAGGGAGGGCTCGGAGCCGGGGGATGAGCAGGGGTGTCCCACCCCCACGAGAGGACCTGCCCCGGGCGGAGCAGCGCGATGGCGATCGCGGCCGCCTCCCCCCGCGCTTATCCGGGCGGCGGCGGGTGCGCGGCCCCGCCCCACGCAGGGCCCCGCCCCACGCAGGGCTCAGCCCGCCGGCCCCGCGGGGGGTTGGCCGGGGCTGCCGGGGCGGCTGCCAGGGCGGGGGGGGGGCGGGTGGATGCTCTCGGGGCCCGTACAAGGCCCCGGAGGAAAAAGCCACTTTCATGGCCGAGAGGGAAAGCGTCACGATCCCACTCCTGCCTGGCTGCTGCCCTGCACCCCCCTTCCCTTGCACCCCTTCTCCTGCACCCCTTCCCTTGCACCCCCTCCCCTGCACCCCCTCCCCTGCACCCCTTCTCCTGCATCCCCTTCTCCTGCACCCCCTCCCCTGCACCCCCTCCCCTGCACCCCCTCCCTTGCACTCCCTTCTCCTGCACCCCCTCCCTTGCACCCTTTCTCCTTCATCCCCTTCTCCTGCACCCCCTCCCCTGCACCCCCTCCCCTGCACCCCTTCTCCTGCACCCCTTCTCCTGCACCCCCTCCCCTGCACCCCCTCCCTTGCAGCCGTCTCCCCTGCCCCCTCTCCCCTCGCCTCCTCACTTTCCTCTGCCCGCTCCTCAATCCCTCTGGAAATGGCGTGGGATCTCTTCCGACGGGCTCCGGGCTCTTCGCAGCCGCCACCCTGGGCAGGGCTCCGTGGCTGCCTGCCCTGCCTGCCCTGCCTGCCCTGCCTGCGGAGTCCTGCCCTGCCCTGCCTTCTGCCTCCGGTTCCCCCCCGAGGGCAAGAATAGCTGATGCGAGCGCGCAACGCAACACCTCTTCCTCTTCCCCCGGCCATGCCTGCGCAGGCTTTCCAGCCGCGCGCGTTCTCCCTGCCCGGTTCTGCAAAGCTAAAACCACACGCGGCAGAAGAGCAAGACACCCCAACGGCTGCCCTGCGGGCTGGCCGGCCCGCGCGTACCCCCGGGTTAACCCAGGCACCCCAACCGCCAGCCTGGCTGGGATGGAGCGGCGCGGGGCTCCGCGCTGAGCCGGCTCCTGGCAAAGGGCCGCAGTGGCTCGCCAAAGGTTCCGGAACCGGCCCAAACTGCACATGTGCAGCAGGGAAAAAAAGGAATGCGACCGGTCTTCCTTATTTTTTGCATGACAAATCGAAGGATTATTGTCCGGGTGGAAGCTTGGGCGCGGTTTCCTTGCCAGTAGCTGCCAAACGCGGAGCAGAGACGGGCTCGGTGCCTAGAGCAGGTATTTCACGTCCAGGACCTGCCCCCCAGCGCAGGCGGAAATCGCAGCCGTGCAAATGGTGCCATGCAAAGTGCTCCAAGAGCTGCCGAGCGTGGGGCAGAGCCCTGGGTGGGTTTGGGCAGCCCGAGACCTCCGGCGTTGCTCTCTTGGAAGCTGGAGCGGCTCTGCCCTTGCTTCCGGGGCCTGTCCCCGGGCGGTGGGTGTCCTCGGGCCTGGGTCGCTCCCTCCCCCCATGCGTGACTTCCAGGCTGGGTTTTACATGCTGCAGCGCGGATGCATTTCCCCTATCTCCGGTCTCCTGGGCACGTTCCCTCTCTGGAAGGGACGAGCATCGTTCTGAGACGTAAATGCATTTAATGCAATGCATTAGCGGCTTTTCTTTAGCCCTGGACTCGAGCCCATGGTGAGCTCAGAGGCTTCACATTGAAAACCTCCGCCGAGGCACTCTGAGAAAACTTAGAGCAGGCGCTAATATCGCAGCAGCGAGCCCTCCTCAGGCCCCCGGAGAGCCGTCCTTGCCTTTCCTTCCGAGATGGCCCCGGCGCCACTCATCCCGTAGCGTTTGCCCCTATTTCTGGCAGAAAGACCCCCCTCAAGGGATTTTAACGTTGCCAGTACTGCATCACAACGATGCTGGGGTCCCTCTTTCACTTGATTTCGCTTGATTTCTATCATTTTCTCGCTTCGCCATCTGGTCCTGGCCACCACCTCTCGTCCCCGGGCAGGGGCTGGTGTTGGGGTGGCTGCGCTGGGCTGGACGCTGCAGCTTGTGCCCCCAGGGAGACGCTGCTCTGTATCCAGCCTGGGTAATTCCTCCCTCCCGCCGGATGCCGTCCCTCCTTCCTTACATCCCGGCTCCTCGGCACCCAGGACCGTCCCTCGGCCCCCCGAGCTCCCCTGCTGATGGGCTGCGGGGAGCCCCGGGTGGGCCCCGTGTCGGTGCGTGGCAGCGGGGCTGGGAGCTGCCCCCTCTCCCGCTGTCCCAGCTCAGCACCCACGTTGGGGACGGGGAACCATCACCGCTCCTCGTGCACATGAAGAAGAGCGGGAGCGCGCTCGGGAAGGGAAAGGGTCGGGAAAAGGCTGGGCGGGATGTGGGGCTGCTGGATTTGGGGTTCACGGCCGTGCCTGGGTTAGTGCCCCGAGAGCCCCGCAGGCGTAACACGGGGTTTGCAATGACCCGTCTCCCTCCTGGGGTGTCTCCTGGTCGCGGGGTGGAAAAATCAAAGCTCCCGTCCCCGCTGCGCCGTGGGTGCTGCTGCCTCGCCGGCTGCGGCAGCACCGCGGGGAGAGGGTGCTGCGGTGCTGCCGTGCCAGGGAAGGGGACGCGGTGGCACGAGCTCCCCCCGCCCCTCCGTCATCTCATGGCGCTGCCGCGGCGCTGGGTTTCGGCTGGCTCCTGCGCCCCCCTCCCTCCCACGAACCGAGTTCTGTCCATTCTCCGCCGCTGTCTCCCGACGGGGACAGCACAGGGATGTGCGGTGTGTTGCGGTGACCCGCGCTGGGGGGGGACGAGACGGGAACCGAAGCCAGGGGCTGCGGCGGCGCAGAGATGCTCTGGGAAGCTCTGCCCTTCTCTGATAAAAGTCCTTTATTAGAACAGCAAACATGACACTTCTCTTCAGTACAGTGGCTGTATGCAGCTATCATCGCGGTACAGGGGGACGACGTCTTACAATCACTGGGAGTCTAATAAGCACCATGAACATCCTAAAGAACGGGGGATAACGGCTGAGAGAGGAGCCCCGGGTGAGCCAGCCCCGGGGGCTCGTCAGGAATTCACCAAAGAGCTGCTTGGCGTCGTCCCGCAACACAGCTCTCCTGCAGCTGAGAGAAACTCCTCGGTGTAAGTCAACAAGATAGCACCCATCCAATAAATTAGGTAAACTTAATGCTAGAGCAACAAGGGAACGAAAGGGACCGTCCTAGAGGAGGGCACGCTGGAAGGGAACGGTCTATTTACACTTGTCTTTCTGCTGGACCGGTACTCCTGGAGCATCCCGCCCGACTCCGGATGGATGAGCTGCAGCTCTCCGGCCGGGCTGGGCACGCTGGCACCCGCCCGGCAGCGACACCGCCGCCTCCCCCAGCCCCGCCAGCCGCGCCGGGAGACGGCGAGGGACCGAAAAGCGAAGCGTGGGGACATGCGCATGCAGGCGCCCTCGGCACGGGAACGGGGGCTGGCACCGGGCACGGCGCCCACGACCTCCCGCTCCTCTCCTGCCTCTGAATTACCAGAAAGTCGGGGTAGGGAGTGGAGGCTGAGGGGAACTGCTGCCGGCAGCAGGCGCAGGCAGGGCAGCGGGCACGTATTCCTGAGTGCGTG
Organism: Phoenicopterus ruber ruber; assembly: GCA_009819775.1. Lineage (NCBI taxonomy): Eukaryota > Metazoa > Chordata > Aves > Phoenicopteriformes > Phoenicopteridae > Phoenicopterus > Phoenicopterus ruber. The sequence goes on from CM020219.1 coordinate 3,539,890, forward strand.
GCAGGGCTGTGGCCAGCTCTCCTTCCTCCCCATCCCCATCCCCATCCCCGGGCTCCCCGTCAGACCCTCGCTGCAGAATGAATTCTCCTGTGAACGGAAGGACACTATCAGGTAGTATTTAAGGCTAGGCTTTATACGGCAACTATAAAAAAATAAACGCTAATCTCCAAAGAGCCGGGCGAGGGCTCTCCGGCGTATGGCTGTGGCGCGCGTGCCGGCGCCGGGCTGCGGGGAGCAGGGGGAGAGCACCGCGCGGGTGCTGGGTGCCGGACCGAGGGCCTGCCGGCACCCGGAGCACCCGGGGACGGGGTGGCCACCCCCTGCCCCACCGCTGCGCCCCACAGAAACGCCTCGGGGGGACAAGGGACAGGGCCGGGTGTTTTGGTAAGGACGCGGAGACTGACTGGTAATCCAGGACCCTCCTCTACACGTGACCGAGGGCGCTCTGCAAGAAAGGCCACGGGGGAAAGAAATATCCTGCAAAGTAATGGGGCTGGCGTGGGCGAAAGCTTTCCCGGGGCGGGGGTCCCTCCTCGGTCCCTCCGGCCACCCCCCGGCACGGTGCGGGAGGGGAAAAGCACTCTGCCAAATGAGACTAAACTGCCCGCCCCCCCGCGCCCGAACCCCAACTCAAATCAATAAAACCAAACCTAAAAGCGGACACAGAGGAACATCTCAGGCTACCTAGGTACTTCATCAGCCAAAAAGAGCTAAACAGCGAAGCGCACACACACAGGACAGCGCGGGAGGGCGGAGATCAGAGACGGCCGAAAGCCAGGTTCTTCCTTTCCGCTTTGCCTCCCCGTCTCCGGCCGGCGGCCGAGCGGGGACCCGGCAGCTCGGCGGCCGGCCTCGTCCCGCAGGAGGGAACGGGCTGGCTCCTCTCGTCCCGAGAAGAGGCAGCCGGCTCCGGGAGCATCCTCACGGCATGGCTGAGCGTGAAGCATAGAATTCGGGGACCGGCAGGCCGGTGTGCAGCGTCACCTGCAACGAGAGATGAAGGGCTCAGCTGTATCCTTCTGCGCACGGTGGGACAGCCCACAGCGCGGCGGCCGGCACAGCAGCAGCCGAGGAGAGGTAGGATGCAGCCCAAGGCATCGCAGGGAGCCCGCTGCTCCTCCTGCCCTGCCGCGCATCCTCCCCGCTGCTGTGGGGCCTGGGGCGGTGGGAGAGCCTGTCCCCAGGACCACGGCGGTGGCTCCATCTCGCCGCTTCACGACTTGTTTGCGCTGCAGGAGCCGCTGCACAACTCCGGCGTGAAGTGGGACCGCCGGTACCGGTGGAATCAAGCCCCAAATATTCCCAGCTGGCTGCAGACGGATCCAACAGCGGGCTGCCGGAGAGGTGGGACACGGCAGCAGCTGGGTCGTTCTGCAGATGGGATGGACAAAAGGGTACGGAGGGGGCTGAAGGACAGCGAAGGCGCTCAGTACAGGAGACCTCCGAGAAGCCCCCGAGACGAGCACGGGCCGTGCAGCGGAGGGGACGCGGCCGATTGCTGGCGGGAGGCAGGACCTTCGCCGCGGGGAAGCTGAGCAGCAGCAGGGTGCTGGGGCAGGGCCGTGCTACGGCGGGGGGGGATGCTCAAGTGCAAAATGGGAGCTAGGCACTCGGCCCGGCATCCTCCGGGGATGGGGAGCGATGCGGCGGAGCCTGCAACACAGGGATGAAGGGAAAGTGAAAGAAATAGCAGAGACCTGATGCTCACTGCCTCCAGGAAAACCCCGGTCCGTAGGAAGGGATACGGGCGGGCTCCGCTTGTACGGACTGACCGGGCAAGGGGCCAAGTCCTGCAAATACCCACACACGCGCCGAGGAGCTGCACATGGGTGATTCAGTTCCTTCCACAAATACTTTAATTTGGGAGGGAAGCACAATTCCTTCTTTTATTGGAACAGCAGCATTTTCCCCTTCAGATACAGATTTATAGCAAACTTTGCCTAAATACAATTATTTCCCTCCTAATTAGAGTAATTTTTAATTACTCATACACCTTTGAAGAAGCATAACGAATGGCTTGGGTTTATTAGCAGCCTTTTCTCAGCATCCCATGGGACTTCTCTGCCATCAGGGGATTTATGCTCTGCCCTGCCCATGGAAGCGTCAGAAAGCAGAGGGGCTCTGGAAACGCCCTCGTCTCTCAGGGCTGCGTGGACGACTGCGGGAGGCATGAAACCCATCACGGAGCAGGACATTTTTACCACGCCAAATTAATACGGCAACCTCTCAAACCAGCACGGACACGACGGGCTGCTTTAACGTTTCCTAATTAAACACTGGCCCAGCCCCAGCACGTCACACGTTCGCTGGCCCCTCTCCGAGCCGGGCAGACTCCCCTGCCTGCAAGGCCCTTGGGCTGGGACACTCCGGTAGGGATGCTCCCCGGGTTTGGGATGGTACCAACCAACCTCTGCCCCTGCTGGAAAACCGTCGCTGCCTTGGTGACAGCGCAGGACACCCTATACCCCGATGGAGAAAATAGAGCACGCCCTAATCCATGGATCCCGAATTTACAGAGGCCACTTGGTGCCTCTGCCCTCGCACAGGGGTGAGGCCTTTGACATCCACTGCAGAAGACCCTGCCAAAATGCTCGACACCCCGAGGTCACCCGTTACGTGCAACGTGTCCTAGGACGTGCCGGGGCACTTGTGCAGTGCTGGAGGTGCAAGCGGTGGTAGAGTGGATGTGCCAAAGCCAGGCTCGGTGAAGGCAGGAGACTCACTGGGGGAGATGACAGCAGGGATGAGAGTGGGGAGAAGAAAAATGAAAGATGGAAATACCGGAGAGGCCCAGGGAGCCACCGCTTGGTGATGTTCAGGAGAGCTGAGAGCTTGGGAGAGAGGGAGAGAAGAGGGGTTTGAAACTCCCCCGAGGAAAACAGGCTTTAAAAGGTGCCCTTCTCCTTGGTAACGCTCCTATCTGGGTCCTGGGAGAGCTGCAAGAGCTGGCGAGGCTCTTGTGGGGTAGTACTGCGAAGCGGAGTTGTCAAACCCCATCAACCAGGGAGGGCTGGAGAACCCGGGTCCTTCAGCAGCCCTGATGGAGAAACCTGGAGCAGGGAGCTGGACGCAGCAGCTACCTCTGCAGGGAGACCTGTCCTGATTTTAGAGACTCGCAGGTGGTTTAGGGTGTAAGTTTAGCTCCTTCCAAGCCGCCCCTGTTGCACAAGAGCCCTCCCCACTCCCCAAAGCCCCCACGCTGCTGAGCATCAACAGACGCGGCAGCGACAGCAGCGTGGTCAAAGCACGTACCTGCACGTTCCTGTTGAGGCTGACCGCGGGGAAGAAGAGGCCCTCCAGGTTCTCGAAGGCGACAGGCCCTTGCTGGTCCTCGTTGATGGAGAACGTCAAGGTCCTCCTGGTCAAATCCAGCAGCACTCCCACCGTGGCGCCTTTCGTTATCCCACCCTCGGTTCTGTGGGGGCGAGAAGAAGATCAGAGCGTCTCCGCGGCTTAATGCCCCTCGTGCTCCCAGCTCAGGGTTCAGGCCACGGACCTCAAGGGCTGACAATGCTGAACTTCACACCTCCTCCTCAAGCCTCTTGCAGAGGTGCTCTCCGCTTGCCGTGACATCCCCAAGGGCAAAGCTACCTACCAGAGCAGCCACGGCAACACAACCACGGGGGAAAGCAAGCGGACCCGGGGAGCAAAGCTGCAGGGCCCACTTCAAAACCTGCTGACCCATCAGGGAACGGCCCTTGAGGCCGCAGAAGGTGACACCAGGCTCTCCTCAAGCTACCACAACCTTCAAAGCCCCCAGCTCCGCTGGCCCATGGGGAAAGCGAGCAATAGCTGTGGCACAGGGATAAAGGCAAACACTATTTTCTCGTTGCACGAGCCGCAAGGCTTTGGGTGTTAACGGGACGGGGGTGCTACTCGGGAGCGGTGCCGTGCATGCTCAGGGGGAGAGTCGGCACGGAAAGAGTCGCAGTAGGCAGGGAAGGAACATTGGAGCAAGGCAGAACCAGGGAGGCAGGGACTCCTTCGCTCGGGGCAAGGGCGCATCCTCTAATAGAGGCGATGAGGATCCATGACACCCTTCCCGTGGGCGCCTGTAGGTGCCACTGGAAAAGCCACGGGCTCTTACTTGGGCTGAGATTGGGCTGTGGTCTCTGGGAGGAAGACCCCGTTCCAGACCACGTACCTGTTGGTGTGCGAATTGTTGTGCATGAACCAGCTCCGGTTATTGTCCACGTACATGGCCCAGGCCTTGTCGTCCTTGCCCAGCATGGCATCCTTCAGGACATCAATGCGTGCCACGCCAAAGGCCGGGTCAGGGTGGTTATCATAACGATCGATTGACAGCTCCCAGTAATGGAGCCCTTTGGAAAAGCCCGTTTTCCCCAGCACAACCCTGTCATCGTAGCTGTTGCAGGTGACAGTCAGGTTGTCATTAGAAAAGATGATGTCAGCGTGGGCAGAGGCGGGATCGAAAGAAAACCAAGCAACTGGAATACACAAACGGCATCAGGTTAGTCTGGCGGGAGCACGGCCGTCGGCGACCGAGCCGCGTGGAGCGGACACGAAACAGCGCATGCCGCATGCAGGGCCGACACGCGGGGCGAAGGCACGGCGGGGCTCGGGCTGCTGCCCACCGAGGCGGCGGCAAGAAGCAGGCAGGGAGCTGCACAGCGCAGGGGGCTGCTGGCTCACGGAGGGCACCCTCCGGCGTGGAGGGATGCTTTGAGCTTGCGCCGTTTTATGGCCGCGACTCAGACGAGTTTTGCTCTTGCTGCTCCCCGGTGCCTGTCTGTCTCCATCCCCTCCCACTGTCTGTCTGTCTCAGCTCGTGAGCCCGCAGGATTCTCACGATCTCCTAAAATTTGGCCCTAGCAGAAGGAGACGTGCGATCCTGGCCAGGTCTCCAGGCTCTAGCTAATATGACTTACTCTTATGACTAAGGGTTACTCATGCAAGCAGCAGTTTGCAGGGCCAGGCCCAGCGTGGGAAGGGGACTGAGGATTAGCAGATCAACTGTGTGTGCGTATTCGAGGGCTGGCAGTCCTGGGAACCAAAAGCACATACAAAGGTCTACATTGACAGAGATGCTACGACACACCGAGAAACCTCCCTGCAGAGCAACCGGCCACACGTAAGACAAGAGCTAGCTCATGGGAAGGCTGGAAAATGCCCCAAAACCTCCACGGCTCAGTACGGCTGCTGGTTTAAATGCACGGGACTCGGATACTGCAAATTTGACAGATACAGTGTCACGTCCTGGACAAGACAGAGGCACGGGGTTTCACAAGCCACCAGCCCGGTTCCCCAGGTGGTTTTCTCCAGCGGTCACTGAAACGTGAACTGACACATCCACAAAACACTCTCACGCCTGCAGGAGTAAATACGGCTTGAAAAATAAAAGACTCTGGTGAGATTTATTCATCGATTTATTGGATCGTTTCACAAGACAGCTCACATGCACGCGGGCGCCCCAGTTTTGCAACTTGACGGAGGTGATTCCGTACCTGCCACCATTTTTTTAATGTCAACTGTGGTCATTCCCAAGGAAAAGCATGCAGGAGAGAAAACAGCACGTAAAGTTGGGTAAAGAAAGGAACGAGAAACCATTTCTGCTTGCCTGCTTCTCCAGCGAGCGCACAGACCTTTCAGCACTTTGCATAAAGGCGGGGAGAGACGGAGCGAGGATGCGACGGAGCGAATCCCGCTGGGCTGGGCACGGGGCTCCTTCTCCCGGGGGAATGAGCGGGCCTGACCTCGCAGGCTGCCGAGCGCCGCTGTCCCGGGAGGAGGTGGTCGGCATGGGACAGGCAGGCAGCTACAACGAGCGCTCGCTCCAATTAGCTGCCAAGGGGCTAATCACCTCCTTGGCACTTGGCCCACGTTCAAGCGCCCTTAATGAACTGGAATACGTATGGCTTGGAGCAGGAAGATCAGTTCGTAATCACAGGGCCGCTTCCAGAGCACTGACTTCAGGCTTCTCTTTAAAACCACACGGAGGAAAACTTAAAATGCCTTTACATCATACGGCAATCACCATTCCTCCTCCAAATTTGCCTGCTGCCCTGACATCCAAGAGTGCTCTGCAAGCAGGGTATGCACAAGAAATGCTGCTCACTCGCCAAAGAAAAGTTCAAGGTTAAAAGAAAAAAGAAAAAATGATGAGCAACATGGAGTAGGTGCCAGTTAATGGTAATAAATATACTTGCCTAATTGAGAGTAAGGCGTTCCTTGTGTCTCAAAATTGCATCCTATAAAGAGATACTACATTTCACACATCACAGCTAAGAAACAACAACCACCTGAAAAACACTCACGAGCATTTAACCGTTAACTACGCATCCAGCCAGCCACGGGAGGCCTGATTCATTAAAAGCCAAAGAGCATGGAGAGGGGTTGCAAATACGAGCCGTGAATTTGAGTGCGGACTGTTGGCCGTTTTGGTGAGTCTCACCTCTGGGACATGTGGAGTTATCTGCTCTTTCCCGGCCGGATCCCATCACAGCCTTCAAGAGCATCAAGCCTGATCGCTACCTGCTCGGGATGCCAAATCATTGGACTTTCCTCCAGAAAAGGGGCAGGAAATTTTAGCCTTGGCAGAATATCTTGGCCGCTTGGTAAATATTCTTTAGATTGACTCTTAGTTGAATCACTTACTTACAAAGCGTGCCTCGGAGGACAGGGACTGACGAAAGAAGAGCAGCCACTGGTGCGTCCAGTGACCGCCGAGCTGCCCTGGGCTGCCTGCCCTGCCGTGCGTGCGGTCTGGGCAGGAGCGGGGGTCCCTGGGGGCAGATCCCTGGCCTCAGCCCCCCGCTAGCACCCAAAGGGCACTGGGCTGTAGCTTTGGCTGCAGCTGCACGGGCAGGACGCGTTGGGGTGCCCTTCATCCTCCTGTGACTGGGCTGTGCTGCAAACACCTCCTGGGAGCCGGACTGCAGCCGGGGACTGATCCAGGAGCTTGTCCTGATCCAGGAGCTTGTCCTCGCTGGGAGGATAGGGCAACACGAAGCCCCGTGTTGGCACTGCACGGGAGGGGCATTCAGGAAGGGTGCTGGATTTTAAGGAACCCCCTGTCTAGCTCTGTGCCTGGTTTTCACCTCTCCTCCGGCACGGAAGCAGGCTTTTCGCCCTGCTGACGTGTGTGCTGGTGGGAAAGCTGCGCTCCGTGGCGAGTGCCGAGCAGCACCTCCTGAGGCTGTTTTAATGAATCGCGCCCCGCGCCCCTAGTCAAAGAGCGGTTTTCAAGGTCTCTGTGGCATCGCAGCGATACAAGTTCACCTGAGTGCGAAACAGCACGGACACACGGGCATGTTCAGGACCCCGTTTTGCCCTGCCCCACCACCCCGGACCACGGCTGCGAGGTCCGTACTGCACACACAAGTATCGCTCATGGCCATCGCGGTGGATCTTGGTAGACTGGACACAAAGTAAGAAACGTCCGTAACAAAACAGAGTTCAAGCCAGTAGCGCACAGCGGTACGATGAGAAAAAAAACAGAAAAAGCACAAAGAAAAGAAAGTTGCAGGGTCCCCGGTTATTCTGGCAAGGCTCATGCTGCAGCATTCCTCATTCCGGGTTATGGGATGGAAATCAAACAATCGCGGGCCCCCATTCTTCCTGGGCTTACACCAGAGGAAACCGTGAATTACTCCATTGGAGCCCATGGAGCGGTGTAAACCCAGTGTGGCAGAAGAATCAGGGCCCAGGATCTTTAGCAACGGAAGATGTGCAAAGAGTGGTTAGAAAACAGCTCTGAGAGATGCACTGTGCCCGTGGCTCCTTCGCTGGCTGCCCAAGACCGTCACTCATTCTGCCTGTACTGCCTATGTCCCACCGCAGCCCGCGAGGACCGGGCGCAAGGAGGCAAGCAAAGCGCTTGCGGGCGCTGCCAGACGAGCGAGGTGTCACGGGAGTGGTTTCCTCCGCTCTGCAGAAAACAAGACTTGGATACGATCACGTCTGGTTTTGCAAAAGCCGAGCCCGGCGCTCAAAGCTGAGCGGACAAGAGCCTACATCTTCAGGGTCTTAAGAAGCCAGACTGCAAGGGGTCTGTGAGCTGGCCTTAGTAGACCTTGCTTGCATCTAGGCTTGCTTCTTTCTTAGGAGGGGTCTAGATTTAATGGAGCAAACCAATTTCACAGAACAAATCTCACAGCAGAGGCTGCGCTTTCTGGCTGTCTAGGGAAAGCAAACCATCGAGATATCCCCACAGGTGCCTCCCAGGGAGGATCTGTTCTTCTGACTGTCCCTAGACACAAGATCAATGCAAACTAGAGACGAGGGATCTGCTCTGCCGGTTGGCTGGGCAAAATGGTTCAACCATGCCACGTAAGGAGTTACTGTGCCGCTCCGTCACCCCGCGCCTGAAACTGCCTGTGCTGGTACGTACAGATGAACACACCACGAGAACTACGCCCCCGAAAGCCCCTCCGCGGCAGGAGCAGGCCACTGACAAACAGAAGGAGTTCCCCCTGCCATCTGCATGTCATGGGAAAAACAAACACAACGGAACAAAACAAACAAATACTTTGGAGATGCCCAGAAGCACAGACCAAGAGGCAATGCCAGAGGCACTCAGCTCACCGGCTGAATTCAGGGACTGTAAAGAAGAATGCAAGCTCAGCTGGTGGGCCGAAGATCTTAGCTCAAAGTAGGATCTCCCCGGAAAGCTGGGTTGTAGATTAAGGGTGGAGGAGAAAGGACTCATTCTACGAAGCTGCGATCTTTCCAAAGGCACTGGAAAAGGGAGGGTCTGTTCTTCTGACTGCGTGTCTAAACGTAAGATCAATGCAAACTAGAGATCAGAAATCGGGTCTGCAGGACGGTGTCGCTCCGTCGCCCGAGACCAGACCTCGGACCAGAGCGCAGAGGCTTCGGCACGCACGGACCCTGCTTTGCTGCAGCGAGCGTGCGTACGGTGCATGGAGCAGACACGCCTGGGGCTGTGCAGCCCGGCGAGACCCTCCAGGAAAGCCTCGCCTCTGACAGTATCGGCAATAAAGATATTTTCATCTTCCAAAATGTTCCCATGTCATCATGACAAATTCAATACGCTTTTCTTTAAAGTGAGTCCTGCACCTCTTCACGGTAATGCACCTAAAAAAATTCACAAGTTACCATGCACCCTTCCCATCGCTCTTCAATAAATCTCATACCTTTTTGTGCACAATAATTACTGGCATAAAAGCTAGTCGGTTGGTAACGCCGAAAGGCATTTTGCAGGGCTGTACTAAGCTATATAACCCTAAGTACCACCAAGCACCCACCTTACTCAAAGGTTGTTCGGGATGTTGTGTTCTTGGTATCCCTTTGTACCTGTCAAAACACATCTGAGCCTTACAGTAAGAATTTAACTCACGTGATTCACAGCAAAATGTCAGAGTAGAGGGAACCTCTCGGGTCATTGGCTCCCGTTCCCCGCTACCACAAACGGTCACCTCCTGCAATTCCTTCCCTAGCCTTGTCAAGGGATATGTTACCATGAAAATGTAGGATCCACCATCCTTCACACATTTAAATCAGATAAACTCCTGGACACTGTATCCCCAGCCTCCCTGTCTCAGCTATAAATACGGATTGAGCTGGAAATCAGGTTAAAACAGATAAACGGAAGCGTTTCTTTGCACAGCGGATTGTAACGTCTGCAACTTGCTGCTGCGCGAGGCTGTGGAAGCAAAGAGTGTCAGTGGGTTCAAACACGGGTTAAATAAATTATTGCACAACAGGTCAATAAATGGAGCTCAAGGTTAGGGAGGGACGTGCCCTCTAACATCTACCAAGAGTGAAAGGAACTACTACCAAGAGTAGCCGGGCTCATGGCTCTCCCCAACTAGCATCTTATGTTCCTATAGCTCCTTGCAGCGTATCTCCCCTTGTGTCGTTCACCCCTTTCCAAAAGCTGTTGGTTGAAAAGCCCTTGTTGCTGCTGAGGGTCACTCCATGGCTGGTAAGGAACTTAAAGCTGGGCCCCAGACGAGGAACTGGGCTTGGAAGAAGAGGAAAGCTGCTGGTGCTGGACTAGGCTGGGGAAGGGCTCTCCTGGGTGGTGCCCAAGCCCCTTTGCCACATCCCCAGCTCAGGCGGGTGGCAGAGGCAGTCGGGAGCTGCTGCTCGTGGTGTTGGCAGAGTCGGCCAAGTTTGGGAACCCGGGAGAGGAGACAGCAGGGCACGGGGTGTGACAAGCCAGGTGTTCCTCCCTCATCCTCTGCTCCTAGGCTCGAGTCTCACCAAAGATACAAGAAGGCAAAACCAGGCTCGCCTTGAAACTCTGCAGCCATGCCTAAAACTGGAGACTCAGAGCAGCCGAGAGAAGGGGGAGCGGAGACACGGCTCTTCCCCCGCGCTGGCTCTCAGCGCACGGCTGCAGGCAGCACAGGTGGCACGTGCCCAGGAGAGCGGGGCCGAAGGCATGAAGCAGCCCAATGGAAGGGCCGAGGTGTGGGCAGTCAAAGAGACCTGGGGAAGGGTGAGAACAGAGCAGCGGGTTTTGGCAGGAGGGAGGTCAAACCTCTGCACCAGCCAGGAGAGCAGATCTGGGCCTGGGGAGCAGGCAGGGACAGTCCCCTCCACCACTGCCAAGCTCCTCTTCTTCATCTCCACCTGGGGTGACTTGTTCCTTCATCCCGCCGTCGAGCTTGCTGGACAGCCCGTGGAAAGAAACAACACAGGAGGGACTCAGAAGCCATCTCAGAAACCCTTGTAGAGAAAAGCAGCCCAGCAGCCAGCCCACCTGCAGACTAATCCCACTGCAACTGGGAGGTCTCCTCCTCTGTTCCTTGCCACCGTGCGTTAGGTGCCTGTTCCTGGGAGCGGCCGTTTGCATCCCACCATGACCAGCAGACCAGAGCCAGGGGCTTCTGCAAGGCCTCTTCAGAGGCTGCTCTTGCCGCAGCCACGAATGCACCAGGGAACCACCGGCTGTGGGTAGGGTGAAAATGGGAAAGTGCCACGAGGAAAACAGACTGGGTCCCAAAGTCAGCAGGAGACTGGCCAGAGGTTGGAAAAGCTGCTGGATGAGGAAAGACCCAGAGAGCTGGGGCTGCCCAGCCCAGAGAAGAGGAGGCTGGGGGGACATCTGAGGTCTCCCGGAGGCGAGGGCAGCCAAGCAGTGTTGTCACCGGCCAAGCTTTGTAAGATGTCTGTGCCTAAGGACAGGGTCACCTTGCAAACTTTCTTCCAGACTGATTTCCACGCCTACAGCTGAACTTCATGCAGGTGCCGAAGAAACAGAGAGGTTAAGCCCCACGTTGCAGTACCTTGGAGCCTGCAGTGATGGTCCTGGGAGGCACTGGCTAAGACGTGACAGGGCAAGAGATACTCCCAGGGCTGCTGTGAAACAGCCGGACATCAGGTAGGGAGAGGCCATCGTTCAAGGTAAGGACCGTGGCAGCCCTTGGTGCCATTTGGCTGTGCTGATGATGAGGATCTTCATCCCTGGGAAGCCCCAGAGGGCCCAACACATGGGAAGGGCTCTGGGGCACAAACCTTCTCCCAGCCAGGAGCCACCTTGCCCTGCTGGTGGCACCAAGAACCAGCTTTAAAGAGTGAACTGCAATCTCCTCAGCTGGAAAACGTAGTTCCTTTGGGATGAGCAGGAGAAGATGTGCCACACCACGGGCTGGGAAGGTGCTCTGCAGCTTGCTGTAGGCATGTGCGTGTGCTGACTTCCCGTGGGATGTTCCCATCAGTGCTGGCTGGCTCGCCTCGGCTGTTCGGCTGGGCAGGACCACAGAGGCATGCCTGCAGAGGCCCAGACACCGTTTTACACTCCTCTCACCCTTGTTCTCTTCAGATGCCGAGACCCTGCAAGACGTTTCACTCCCCGCTAGCCTCTACAGCCCATTTCCCTGCTCGCTGAAGGCAGAAGAAAAACCGCAGTTAACTTCCACAGGCTGGGGATAAGGATCTTGTGTGCCAGGACTAGAAGCCAGCTTTTAAATAACACCCTCTAAGCCGAATTTCTCATAACCACTTACAGCAGGACAGCCGTGTTCAGAGAGATGTTCTCTTCATATCGAGCCCATCTCTTCCTTTGTCCCCTCTTCCCGCACGAACACTTTGCAGGGAGCTGCAGAGCGTGGCTGAAGGGGAAAGCTAAGCCTACTTCAGAGAAAACAGCACGTAAAGGCCTGATGCTGCTGTAAAGGCCAGAAATAAAAGCCTAACCAAGAGCTGTGATGTGCGAGGCGGCTCTATTCAACAAGTCACTCGGATATCTGGAGGCTGCACACAGATGTAATTTATTTCACTTTGAGTCCAAAAAGCTCAGACGGCCTCTAAGAACAGAAAATGCTCCAGGCCCATTTGACTTTTTCTCCCTCTTTCTTTCGTGCTGGAATAACAAATGCAAAAGCCCGTTCAGCGACAAGGCTGAATGCAGCAAACTTTCAGCTGATGCTCAGAAGAGTGAAACTTCTGTTTGCTGGCACAGACCAAGGCACCAGCCGCAAGCACAGCCTGGGACCATGCACAGCTGTGTTCTCCCGGGTTCCTTCGTATTTTGGAGCTGCGCAATAGGCGAGCTTGGCTCGACAGGGAAAACACCTAGGAGAGGAAAGCTGGAAAGATCCTAACAGGGACCCTGCAAACTCCTGGCTTAAAGCCCAACTGGTTTTGGTCAGGAAACTGTGTCTCAAATGCATCTTATGAGACACAAATGTGATGAGAGGTCAAAGCTCTGCTGTCTCCTGCAAAGGCTGGTGAAGCCGGGTAGTAAACTGGGTGAGAACTGTTGACCTTCAGGCTTTGGGAGCGGCCCTGGCCACCCCAGCATGGGGCTGGATCAGGGTTGTCCTGTCCCTGGATCTCCAGAGGAACGCTGCAGCTTCCTTGATGCTGGGGCTCAGCTTTGCAAACACGCACACAGCTCTCAGACGGATGAGCCAAAGCCTTCGTGGCCTGCGATTTGAGTTTTCAGCCTCTCGTATGCGAAGGTTTGTCACAGGTTTGCTCTCCACTCTACCTCTGTCACACGTTGAGTCCCATTCCTCGCCGACCTGCCCTGCCCACGCATCCAAACCTGGCACATGCTCTTTCTGAACTGGAACAGTTACCTCCTGCAGATGAGCGCAGGCCAGCAAGTGAAAACGCTCTGCATAGTCTTGCTCTGCTTTTGTCTTCTATTCTTCCAGCAGAACCCCCTTTTTTTTTCCTTGCTGAAAGCCTCCAGAGGTGCTCTGTGGCAAGAAGGATCCCACCTTCCTTCCACCCCACCAGCAACCCCACAAGCTGTGTTTGTTCCCTCCTGACCCCAGACCTGCTGGGGCTGCGGGAACACGCTGCTGCTCTAGAGCCAGCTGCCAGCCAGCTCTGGTAACGCTGCCACGAACCAAAATCTTCACACGGCTTGGCAAAGAGAGATTTTAGTCTGGGAGTAAGGAAAAGCGATTCCACCGAGCATGGAGAACTCCCGAGGAGGGGCTTCTCGCCCGGCAGCAAGGCTACGGGGCAGCAGACGTGGTGGGGGGGGCTCATTCCTTCCTTCACGGCTGCATCCCCCACTGCTTCTGACTCCCACCCCGTTTCCCGGAGCCAGCCTTACGACTCTCCACCTGCGTGTCAGAAGCAAGCCAATTTTCCACGACGGATTAAGTGCCTGGTGTGACAAATGTACTTAAAGTCAGGCGAGGAGACTCCTCCGCAACCTGCAAGGGAGTGTTTAATATTCTAACTGAGCACCTGTCGGTGCGGGGGTGATGCAGACGATGCCGGCATGGCTGGCTGTGCACCCCGAGGGTCTGCAAGGACACCCGTGCGGCTCCACGGTCCCTCTGCTCCCTGCCGTGCACTGCCAGGGCCTGGAGGAGACATCGTGCTGGCGTTGTGCAGCCACGCACAGCCCTTAGTGTCTCAGGAGCAACGTTGACAGCGCTGTTTTGTTTTAAATGGAATTAATGAAAACATCTGAGCTTCCCTTTGTGTTATACAAACCCCGCTGCAACCAAATTTTAAATACCTCTCTGCGGGATGCCTCTCACTGTACCTCCCCAAAGAACATCTTCTGCAAAGGAAAAGGGTGAGAGAGAAATTCTGGCACTGTTCAAGGCTCCTGACATAACCTTTCCTCCTCCTGTCAGCGCTGGCTTTCCTGCAACGATTGCTGAGGTAGAGGAGGACCAGCGGAGCGGTTCCCTGTATCGCAAGGCTAAGCTGGGGTGTGCTGGACAGGCCCCACGCGTGCGTGTGAGCAGTGTCCGAGCGCGCCGGGCTGGAGCTGTCGCAACGCCTTACCCTCAGATGTCTGGAGGACCAGGGTCTTGCTGTACGGGCTGACTCCTGTTTTGTTGAAGGCTTTGACGCGTGCGCTGTACGTGCTGTTGAAGTGAAGCCCGTCCACTGTGCACATGGTCTCCTTGCCCACGTACACCTCCTGCAAAGCAAGCGCAGGCAGGTTAGTGCCCCGACCACGGAGTCCCAGGGGTGGGAGAACAGCTCCCGGCGGGCGCGACGCACACGGTTCAGCCATGCTCCGCTACCTGGGGCAGACTAACGAGCACTGGATATGGCTAAAGCAGAGCAAAATGGCCCTATGATTTGTTCCTTGACAATACTGTGCCATAAAACCAGTTTCTGCAGGAGAAGGAGATGCTATTCATATTGAACCAAGTCGTAAGGCAAGCAATCCCAGCCAAACTCCTACTGAATCCCTGGAGAGCTCTGCCAGGGAACGCATACAGACTCAGCCCAGGACACAGAAACATCCTTGCAGAAAACAATTTTGCATGCTCTCGGGTGGCAGGATCAAAGCGTTCCTTGAAAGAAAACAAGGTGATCACACCGAACGGGCGCTGACTCACCGGCACGTCACGCTTCTGCTGCCGTAGCCCCGCTCAGAGGCACGGAGCTGTGCGAGCAGGGACAGCGGTGAACAGGCCTACGGGCTACCGAAACACACGGCTCACAAAACCTTGACTTGTAATTAGCAGATCCCATGACACAGCCCTGTTTGCTGCCCTTCGCGGCGCAGATGGAGGCTCTGCGCGGGCAGCTTGCCTGCGCGGGAAAGCTTCGCTGCCCTGCTCCCGCTCCCGCTCCAGAGCTTCGCTGCCCGAGCTGTTGGGGTGATGGGGTGCTGCTGCTTCCAGAGCCAACGCTTGAATCTGGCCCCTTTCCTTGCAAGCGGGTGCCTGTCCCCAGAGCTTACAGGGGTGCCTGCACGCTCCTCTGCACCGCAGAGCGGAGATGATGGATTCCACCCCTCCGGAGACCCTGACCAGGGCTGGGAGCAGCCCGAGCCACAGCAGACCCGGGAACAGCGACAAGTCAGTGCTCGGCATCATGGAGCGCAATGTGGGTGTCCTAACGAATGGGGTGAGATCGGTGGCAGGACGCTAAGGTGGCCCTGATCTACCCAGGCTCCAGCCCCCCCTGAGCTCTCCTGCAGCTGGCACCCCGCGAGAGAGCACGGCTCCCACTTCACCCCCCCAGGCCCACTGTAAGGAGCCCCTTTTTGGACTGATGCCCAAAGGCAGAGTCCTCTTGCCCCAGGACACCGTCCCAATCTCTCTTGCCAGCTCACAGGCTGGGCTACGCGCTGACCTGCTCTCGGCAGGGACTGTCACCTGTACGACAGTCGGCACTCCCAGCTCGCTGGGATACGGTCAGCACGCTGCTTTCGGGCAGGAGAATGGCCCAGTGCTTTCAGAAGCCAGTGATGTTCCCCTTCGTGGCACCAGCCGTGTCCCATCAGCTGGAGCAGCCCTCTATAACCCCAGCGGCAGGAATCCCACGCACATCCAAGCCCCTTCCCACTGCTGGCCAGGCGAGGGAAGACCAGCGTGCTGCGGAATTGCCCTCACCTTGCTGGGGTGGCTGGGCTGAGCCTTGGTCTCCCCACACCCCACCTCCTGCTCCCTTCTCTCTCTCCAGATCCCACCCATGTCACCTCTCGTCTGCCTCGACTCTGCTCTGGCTCCTGCCTGCCTGAGTTTCTTGCGGATGAATTCAGAAAATGCGATGGGCTGGTCCCTGCGCCTGCTCTCAGTGGATGTGAACACGCCAAGATAATTATCAGTGTGTCGGATCAGAGAAAAATCATATTTTAATTGTGTAATTACAGCAATTTAAAAGCCCTCAGGCCTTAAACACCTCTGCCTGGTGGCAGCTGGCAAACCACGAGTCTTTCATGGCAATTAGCATACCTTGCATGAAATATTTAGCAACTTAAAAAGACGGAGCTTCAAATATGTTCTTTGCATTTGCAAGTCATATTGGGCACTGGAAAAGTATTTCCACCCCCTCAAACAACCTTGCCCCCCAAAAGAGCCCGCAGCTTGTCCGCACCGTCAGCTTCCCTGGGCCCCCAGCAGCGAGTCTCATGTCTCCAGAGAACAAGGGGACTTGCAAAAACTCTGGGGAACATTTTGGTCGCTTCATGGCAGGGCAACACTGGAGCCAGGAGCGACACCTCACCGCCGGGACTGGCTTCGTGCTCCGGGCACCTACCCTGAACTGGCCACCGTTGCCGTCATCGAGCTCGAGGATGTAGCCTTCCACCTGCACCGTCGACAAGGGGGGCTGCTTCCAGGATAACGTGGCACTGTTGTTGTGGGTGCAACACTCCTCTAGCTGCAGGATCGGGGGGGCCGGCACTGGGGAGGAAACTAAACACAAATTAGTGTGACCCTGGCTGCTAGCACCACAGAGGAGGAGCGGGGGGATAGCCGTGGGGCGCACGTGTCAGCTGGAGCACGGAGGATGCATTTATTGCCTTGGAAGCCAGCACGGCACAAGGGATGTAACTGCGATCTCGCGGGTGTGAGGTGGGGAGGAAGCAGAAAGGACTGTTCTCCAAACAAGCTCCACCGAATTCCTCCACCCCTCAACCCGGTGAAGCCGAGATTTCCCCAGAGCTTCTCTGCTTTCTTCCTGTTTTCTAACGCATTTTGGTGAAATATGGCAGCGCAACAATATACCTGGTATAGAACCGCCTGGAGCCTTCACAGCAGCTGGTCCCAAACCTGGGACACTCTCCCACACGCTCTGCAGAGCTGGCTGTAGCCGTGGGCCTGGCCTTATCTACAACCCAGCAGCACGCGCTGCTCTGCTTTTCCATCAAACAAATTCACCGCCACAAAACAAGTGATGGCGAAGCAGCGGAGACGAGCCTCGGGCCCTGCAGAACTGCGAGACTTGGCGAAGAGATGAGTGTGTCTCTCTGATGCTGTTTTAGTGCCAGGGAACGACAGCCCTCGCCCTGCCAAAAAAGGCTCAGGGTCCTTCCACGCCGTCCCAAGCAGAGCACCCACCCCGGGGGTGAGGGCAGGCCGGTTCCCGCGGCAGCTCAGCCAGCAAACAGCCCTTGCTGCTGAACCTGTCCCGGAGAGGCACAAGAGGCCCAAGAATATTTCAGAGAGGTCTCCAAACAGGCACCAGACAGTCCCCGTCCTCAGTTCCCAGGAACCGACGCTGGGAGGCTGCGCACCCTATAGCCTCCCATCAGCTACACAGGGGACAGAAAGGACTGTCAGGGCTTTTTCTGCTCCAGCTGCTGTATTTGGGCATCTGCAGGTGTGTAAGGCAGCCCGCTTCTGCTCTGCAAAGCGTGGGGGGGTGACAGCATGACAGGGAAAGGGGATATCCACTGACTCATCCCATTCCCTGGCCAGGGAGAGCCCTCCCAAACCTCCTCTCAATAGAGCTGCTTGTCCTCCATCCTCACCCTCGCTGCCCAAAGTCTGACAAGACCCAGAGAAAAAAAAGACATGGAGAATCCAGACAAGATGCGGAGGAGCCATGGATGCCTGGGAGAGAAAGGATGGACTCGCTGGCAAAGGTTCACCATTCACCACCTCCCTCTGCGACTCCTCCACCTCCTGGGTCGGATCCTCAGCAGGAACCACCAGGCTGAGGGCCTGGAGAAACCGAGTGGAGGAAGACCTCGCGTTACAGCTAATACAGCGGAAGGGATGCTGCTCATGCCCAGCACGTGCTGGCAACGGATGCGGGATGCCCTGTACCTATTGCTCACCTCTGCTCTTTATCGAGACCTCCGGTGTTGCCCTGCCTCCCCCAGTGCGGCGACACGTGTTTGGGATCCAAATGCAACCTTCCGCCAAGTCCACAAAACATCAACTTATTTCCACAGCGAGGGCGAGACGAGAGGACAGCCTATGTCAGCTCTGCCCTGCCTCCACAGGGGAGGGCGGGCAGCTAAACTAGCAGCAGATTTGCTCTTATTAATTAAAAATAACCCTCCGGGCTAAATTGAAAGAAGGGAGGGCAGGAACATGCTAGTGTCTCCACGATTAGTGTGTAAGCAAGACAGCAATCCAGCCCTCCCTGGGTTTGGCTCCCCTCGCTCTCCAAAAATGTTACTGACACCTCAAATTAACGGCCTGGCTAACGATGAGCAACGACGAGCGCGCCCAGCAGCCGTGCCCAACGCACCCCTCTCCCTGCGGCAAATACCAGCGGGGCCACTGTTCGAAGACACTGGTTATCGTTCCAGAGGAAGCGTGTGGCCGACAGCCTTCCTGTGTCTGACCGCTGAGAAACGCCGGGGTGCGCAAACGGCTCCCGAGGCAGGAAATCCAGCCGTGATGGCAACGAAGAGCCACGCCAGACCCGCAGCTAGCGGCCTTTCCTCCAGGCAGCTCGTTTGCACCGGCTGAAGGTACAGGCCTACGTTCAATGTCCTCCTGAGTTCCCTGCGTCACAGCCCATTTGCATCTGCCGTCAGCTTCCCAGGGCTTGCCAAGTCGCAAATGGCTCACAGGTTGCAGCGGCTCTCTGCTTTCTGCGAAGCGACGCAAAGGCAGTGGCTCTCCGGGGTACGGGAGAGTGAGCACAGAGGGAACGGAGAATGAGGAAATTAAAATTGAAATGAAGATCTAAAACAACAGGGAGGAGAAGGGAGGGAGGAAAGACTCCGAGCTCAGTGGCGTGGCTCTTTCGTGCCTTTGTGTTTGGAGGGACAAGGCGGCTGCCCGCAGCAGGCAGCCCGCTAGCCGGCCTGTGTCAGACGCTGCTCAGCCCTGAGCAAGCGAACGTGTGTGAGCACGGGTTTGGGAAGTGCCTTGCGCTGCTCCCGAGACCCTGGTCCCAACCTCCACCAGCCGAGCAGGGACCAGCCTGGCTCTCCTGGCACTGCAGAGTGCTTTCTAAACCACTGCCAGGCAAAACCAAGCTCCCGGCACCTTGGTGTGGCACACAGCTGCCCGGGGATCAGAGACAGGGAGGCAGATGGCTGGCCCAAGGGTGCAAAAGACACAGGGACAGGCCTAACTCTGGGTCTGGGGTGCCCTGTCTTCATAGAATCATAGAATCACAGAATAGTTTGGGTTGGAAGGGACCTTTCAAGGCCATCTAGTCCAACCCCCTGCCATGAGCAGGGACATCCTCAACTAGATCAGGTTGCCCAGAGCCCCGTCCAGCCTGACCTGGAATGTTTCCAGGGATGGGGCATCCACCACCTCTCTGGGCAACCTGTGCCAGGGCCTCACCCCCCTCAGTGTGAAAAACTCCTTCCTTATGTCTAGTCTAAACTTCCCCTCCTTTAGTTTAAAACCATCACCCCTTGTTCTATCACAGCAGGCCCTGCTAAAAAGTTTTTCCCCAGCTTTCTTATAATCTTGCTGGGAGAAGATGAGAAACTCTCCTCTGCTGCTCCTTCCCCGCGATGAGTTGCATGGAAGCACTCGGCATGAGCAGAGACGGGCTTTTGAAAGGCACTGGAAATAGTCTTACCTTTCATCTGCACGAAGTCGAGCTGATGGATGGACTGCAGCAGAGGGGCGTTGTCAAGGTTCAGGTCGAAGTCTGTGGTCATCCGGGGTGTGAGCGTCCCCTTTCCCCACTGGTCCTCGGTTAAGTGCACTCTCCTGATGAGAGCGTCGGAGATCTGGTGGCGAGGAGCAGCCTCAGCTACCAAGGCCCACTGGGGCTGCGTGCTGTGCCTTGTCCCCACCCTGCTCTCCTCCTTCCCCAGGCTGCCAAAGGCTGGGACATCACACGTGGTTTCTAGCACCGTCCTTCGCTGCAGGCTCAGGTTGGCAGAGGGACCCCAGGAGCTTTGGGGACTATTTTAAAGGCAGGGTCTAGTACCAAAGGGACCAGCCCAGGAATGAACGGTGGGATGCAGTTCTCAAGTGCTGTATGTCTGTCTCTTGCTGGAGAGCCACGAGACAGCATGTTATGATCACTGCTCCAGAGACACCCCACCGTCTGCTGCAACCCTCTATTCCTCCGGTCAGAGCAAGAAATGTCCCTGGCCTGGTTCTGCTTCTGTCCTGCTGCAAACCTGGAGGCGACGAGAGGTTGGCCCTTGATGTTACAGCTGGAAAAGCTGGGGACATCATCCTTGGTGTAACTCCCCCGACCCTGCTGCGTTACCCCAGGGCCCTCGTCTCTGCAATGCCCTTCCCGCTCCCCTCGCAGCCCAGACGTGAGCAGCTCCGCACCAACCTGCAGGAAGCCGCTGGGGTCGTTCTCCTTGATGACCTCCAGGCAGTACTCCATCAGGCCCGTGGTCTGGCGCAGCTTGACCGTGCAGTGAGAAATCTGGTCTCGCACCACCTGCAATGGGATGAGGAGAGCAGCGGCGTTTGGAGCTGCGGGGTTTTGGGAGACGGGGAGCAAACGGGCTTTGGTGCTGCGTGGGCACAGGGACAGCGTCAGGGTGACGCGAAGGGAGACAAAGGCTCAAGGGAAAAGAAAAAGGCAGAACTGGCCAAGACTCATACACCGAATTCCAGATCCTTGAAAACCTGGTGAACAACAACAAGCCTTGTTTAGCTCAAAGTTATTAACCCACGTAATTATTCAAAGCAGTAGGGTAGTTCCTTGCTCTGTCTTTAATTAAGACAGCGTCCAAAGGACAGCTTATGAACTCCATGCAAAGCAAATGTAGATACACAGCTGCTGCTGCAGCCTCCGTGAGGCTGCCCTATCCATCCTTGGTGCGGAGCCGGGCTGCGGGCTTGGCTCCGGGGCAGCTGCACCCAACCGCCCCGGGCGAGCAGCGAGCCTGGTATTTTGGTATTTCCAAGAGGAATAAACACACCACCTCCCCCAGCTTCAGTTCTGACTAATGATCTGTTTGAGATGCTCATCTGCCCATCAGCTGAGATGGCCCACGCTGCAGAACTGCCTCATTTTCTCCACCGGCTGCAGCGGGAGGCTGGGGATGAGCTCAGAGGGAGAGGTGTGCCAGTGAGAGCAGATAAATCCTGCGCGCCTCGTGGCAGGGCTCCCTGCAGCGTGCCAAGCTCCGCCTGGGGCTGCCCAGGCTGCACACTAAAGCACGTCTTCTTGCACCCACGGATGGTTCCCCCAGGGGAACGTGTTTCAGCGTCCCGGCAGCAGAGTACAAGCAAGCATGTGGTTTGGCCAGTGCCTGCGGGCTCCGCTGACCTTCCCTGAAACACAGCGGGGAGGACGGGGTTCAGGCTCCCATACCGCGAGGGTGTATTTGAAGGTGGCTGGTCCCTCTGAGCAACTGCAAGGTGGTGCCTCACGGTGAATCCCCGCAGAAGGAGACCGTGCAGGTCTGCACCCGGTGTCAGCGGGATTTCTTCAGCAGAACAGACAGCCGGACCTGGCGGTGGATGGGGGATTGGCAGAGCAGCTCAGGAAGAGAGATTTTATGCTTTAGAGGAACGTGCCCATGGCAGATATATTTTTTTTTTTCCCTGGCAGAGCTTTAAAGCTGTGTAAAGTTCTTCACTACGACTGAACAAAGCCATGCAGCTCTAGAGACCACAGCTATTCAGGATGTTACAGACAGCAAAGATGAGCTTCACATCCGCATCTGCAGCTGCAGCGTGATGGAAAAGACCGCAATAAGCAGCGATTAACATTTCCGAAAGCGCAGTTGTGTCCTCAGCACCGCAGCCGGTGAATCCCAGCGCCTGCGCGCCCACCGCTCCATCGGCACAGCGGCGCTCGGACGACCACCCTGGGCTGAGGAGCACCTCCTCCCGCGAGCATCCCTACCGGTCTGAGGGACGGGGGGTGAAACGAGGCACACGCCAGCCTCTCGCGGTGAATGAACCTGGGTTTCAAGGGGGGCCGTGACTCCTGCAGGGCAATCAATCACATCATGTGTTAATTATAATTTAATCACCTCTACTTAATCATCTAACAGGAAGAAAAGAATTACCAGTCTTGCAACTTGGGACAACATATCTGCTTCTGTGAAATGCCACGAAGCACTCTCCTAGCCGGCTCCCGATTTTTAGGGAGCAGCCACTCCTTGCTGCTTTTAGCAATCCCGGCCCGATGTTTGCAGCCTGGGGCAGAGGGAGGCCGGAGCAAGCCCCGGCGCTGAGGAGGGGGCTGCAGCCAGCGCACCCCCTGTGCAGGGCGGACAAGGCAGCAGGGGGAGCTCCCATATTGCTCCTCCGGAATAAGACGTGTGTATGGAGGCTTGCAGACATGCTGGATCGCTCTGAGATGGGGCTAGCGAGCAGCATGATCGGCACACACCGCTTTTGGCCTCAAACGCTGTCATTAGAGGGAAGAGTTCATTCAGTGCCAGTTTCTAACACTCCAGTGCGCCGGAATGGCTCTGCCGGGATGGAGCAGAGGCAACAGCTAGTCCTGGAGATCTGGACTCCTACAGTGACCTCTGCCAAAAGCGTGGGCGAGCCCCTGGCCTGCCTTTCTCCATGGGGACGGTCAGTCCTTCGGGGCAGGATCCAGCAGGTGCAGCGGAGCTGCAAAGCCTTGCAGCAACCTGCAGCCCCTGCCATGCAACACAGAGCAGCCCCTTGCATTGATTTGATCTCTTCTGCCCAGAGAGAGGGTGCTGGGGGGTGGTTCTGCTTTTGCAGGGGTTGCTGGCCCTGGGGATGTTGGGTGTCTCAGCTGCAGATCATGGTGTTACCACTGAGTGTGAGATGAGCCCAGCCTGCGGGCTCCAACCTTGCTGTTAGAGCATATCCCGACTGCACCGACCGAGCCAGAGCAAGGTTTTGCGTGCCCTGCCTGCTGGGCAAGTGGGGATCCCACCCTGAACGCCCAGAAAAGCAGCCTCCTTCTTTCACGTGAGACCCCTCTCCAGGGAAATGCACATGCCACCAGGAAGACAGCAAAGATGATGGGATTGGTAAAACAATCTTCTTATGTTCTTTGCAGCTTACATCTCTCTCTGGTTTGCCCGGGATAATGAATTTGTGAGCCTCTCCCTGCCCGAGTAGATGCTTTCGAAGTATTACCAGCAGAATTGCCATCTGCTACGGCCAGCCAGACACGAGCCTCCAAGAAACAGCATTTGCTCGGTGAAGACAGGCACGGTGTCCCAGGACGGCCCTGGACACGCGGCTGGCTGCCCCGGCACCCACTTGGCCAAGAGACGGGGCTACCAGCGAGGCGAGGGGACCTGCCACCACCGCTCCGGTGTCATCATGAGACCTGCGGGGCTTCCTGGGAGGAGAGAGCTGGGGCACGGAGATGCCAGCCCCGGCTTTGCCCCTCTGCCCTGCCTGCTCCCCGGCAGCAGGGTGAAGTGAGGCCAGCGCCAGGCCACTCCAGGCTAATGACCGAGCTTCCTGGCAGATTATCCCTGCTAACAAAGGTCTGGTCCGGAGTGGAAGTGCTTGCTGCACGCTGCTGCTGAGGCTAGGTAAATCTTTATGCATGTGGGTGCCCCAGCAATCCTGCCCTTCTGCAACTCTGTGATCCCCTTCGGGACTCCAGCACCTATTCATCTGGAGAACTAGAGCATGAAACAGCAGTTTAATTGCAGCATCTACACAGCAGGCAAGCCGACAGCAGAAATCCACGTTTCCCTTCACCACCAACAGTTTCCAAGGCAAAACGAAGGATCTTTGGTTGGGACCTACCGGGGCTTTGTGGCTTTACAGCTTCTGCGCTCCACACAAGAGAAACGGGACACAGACAGGAACGGAGAGACTCCACCAGTCGCTTTGATTAGGGAAATGAAAGGTTTGAAAAATAAGACATAAACATCTCCCACACCTTTGAAGGCACGGTCTAAACCCAGGGGGGCCAGTGAAGCCCACAAGTTTTCCATGTGGCCTTAAGCATCCTGTGGTTCTCCTCATGCATCAGGGATTTCCACTCCCCGGGGTACCTCAGCTCCCTGTCACCCCAGTAATGAAGAGCATTTCGATGAAGAGAGCTGAAAGCAAAATTTGGAAGCTCCACAAGCCTTTGACTCGTGCAAGCCAATGAGGCTGTGCCGGGCTGAGGGGCAGCCTCAGGAGGCTTCAAAAGCCTTGCAGTATTCATCATACCGCCAGGAAAACCAGGCTGCCGTGAAAGCTGCGTGGAGGCAGACAGTTTGCGGCCCTCTCCTGAAACGGTGCGGGTAACACCTCACTGCATGGTGGCATCGTCTGGGAAAGGGCTAACGGCTCAGCTGGCGAGGGGATTCGGGCAGCTCCATCCATTTTGTTTGTGGTCGTTTTTATCAAATGCCTTTTTTTCCCTTTAGGTGCCAAAAGAGGCAACAGCCAGAACCTGGCTGCTAATTACAGCCTATAAAAAGGACTTTTGCTGTGCACGCACAGCAGTTCACTACTACCTTAAAATAGGAAATTTATTTCAAGAGCTTTTCTTCCCCGTAAGATGACATTAACTATAATTTACATTTTAATACAGCTCCTAGAAGGCAGTAACATCTGCACTCATCTCTACTTAAGTGTCTTCCTCACCTTCCTCCTCTTTTTAGTACTTGGCTAGATAATTGGTTTTCAAGGCACTCAACCTCACTTGAACCTCGGCTCCTCAGCGCCCGGGACGAGTCCTGCTGGGGACGTCACGTGGAGGACACGGAGCCTCCTCACCCCGGGCATACTGTGGCTGGGGTACGGTCACCTGCACGGCCGTGGGGACGGAGGGTGGTGTTACGGGGAGCAGTGCTGCTCTGCTTCGCCGCAGCGCTGCAAACCCAGATGGAAAAATCACCGGGACAGATCCCGACGGTTTGATCGTGCTGAATCCCACAACCAGGCGTCCTCCGAGCAGATCATTTCCAGGTGGATGTTTCCATGGTGACTTGCCTCTCGCTATTGGGAGAGGAGGCTCAGGCTGGAGCCGGGAAAAGCAGAGCTGCGGCATTAACAACCCCGTGCGATGCTGGCGGCGGCACATCCCGGAGGCTTGCACAGCCCGTTCTGATCAAAGGCTTCTGTACGGCACCAACAAGTGCGGGAAGGTGCGATACGGAGACCTGGTCTCCAGTGCAGAGCCACTGGAGAACATGGCCCATGGACAGACGCTACAGAGGACAGACTTGATCCGGCACTTCAAGAGAACAAGCAGAAAGCTTGAGGGACATCAGAAAACCAGAGGCATCCCGGCAGCCCGATCACAGCTCTGCAGAGCTCCTCGTCCTCAGTGCCCAGCGTTCTGGTATCTGCATCTTCAGGAAATAACGCACCTCATGATGAGCTTATCTGACCTATGTGTCCTGCCTGGTGGTTCCATACTGAAATGGTACGGTACAGGAAACCAAACCTGCACTTCTGTCCTGTTTCTCATCCTTTCACACCAGTCCTGATCACCAGTGACCTAATCCAACGGGGAACACCAAGTTCCCTTGGGCTTCCTGGAAAATCCTGACTGTAACTCCTAAAGGAGGGTCACGGACCAGCATTTCATCTCTGGAGATCCAGCACTACAGACAAGAGCTCTTGGTGAGTGATTCCTACATAACTTCACGGGAAATGTGACAACCGCTGTTTGCCTGCAAGGGCTCTGCAGCCAAAGCGCCGGGGTGAAATCACAGAGCAAAGACATCCCATGACCTTGGCCAGAAGGCGGCCAGAACGGTCCACCACACTGCTGAGAACTTAAAGGAGGTGCACGCAGAGCTCAGCCCGTGTGTGCTGTGGGCTGAGGAGAGATTTCTTCCTGGGAAAACACTGCAGGGAAGCCTCTATGCCCCCTGCTCAAACTGGCCCATGCCATAGGGCGTCTTCCCTTGGGGAACACCACACCGGTCCTCTGAAAACCAGGGCCAGCAATGAGGAGCAGGGCAAGACAAGGAGGTCTGTCCCGGAGGGGGAGCAGGCACCTGGCCCCACTGCTCCTCCAGAAGTTATTTTTTAAAGCCCGCATTCTTAATCTGAATCCAAGTGTAGGGGGAGGTTGGGGAACGGCAGGGAAATGTCCCTTCATTTCCTCCCAAACCTCTCCCTGCTCTGGAGTAATTAGTGTTGGCCCACAGGCAAACCTGGATTTGTGCCTGCCTCTGTGAAATTTGTGTCAAGCCGAAGTAGGTCAGTCCTAAATCCGATCCGAGCCGAACTTCGGGCGCCGCATGGGCATGGGAACTTGGGCTCTCCGGTGAAAGGCGCCCGTGGCACCGCGCCAGCCGGCAGGCTCTGTCCCTCCGCGCCTCTCCTCCTGGCTCACACAGTGCCACAGCGTGCCGTGATGGCCAGCCTCCCAGCAGGCAGGAGGGGCAGCCCGCGGAGAGATCGGCTGCAGCCATGGTGCTGCGGCTCCACGCAGCTGATTTGGATCTGAAAGGGCTCCTGTGTTGCGCATTTGAGTCTCACCGGTCAATCTATCCGCTCATCTCCTCCTCAGCTGACTTGCTCTGGGGACATGGCACTGGCAAGGGGACACGCAGGCCAGGCTAGGATGCTCTGGACTGGTCTCCTGTGGGAAGGGGTGAAGCTATCACCGCGAGTCAGCAGCCAACGTTGTCCTGTCCTAATGTGAACATCAACCGGGACACAAGCTCCATGGTCCTGCAGCAGGACCCACCATGGGTCCAAATTCAGCACAAAGTGAGTGCCAGGGCAGTGCAGGAAGAGACGGCGCCGCGCATGCAGCACGCTGCTGCGGACGGCGCAGGCGGAGGTGGGGAGGTGGCTCCACTGCTGCACAGTCTCGCACCCTGCCCATCATCCTTCCTGACACCCTGGAAGGATTCCTGCTCCCCCTGCAATGCCTCCAGCGCTCCAGAGCCTCGGAGCAAGAGCTGGGGGCTTTGTTATCCCCCCCTAGCCAGCCCAAGCCTCGGGCAGCAGGGAGGATGTCCCGTCCGGGGGCAGCTGCTCCAGGCACACTGCTGCTCCCCTTTCATGTCTCGTCACGTTCCCCTGACCCTTCGAGCGAGGCCAGCCCAGCCCGTGCCCAGCTGGAGCTGCAGGTGCTGCCTTTGTCCCGGGGTTTCGTTGGAGGGGGCAAAGGGGAAACTGCCCCAGGCGGCGATGACCCGGGCAGCCCCTTCCCCCGGGTGACAGAGCACGATGGGGACAGCGGCGGTGCCAGGGAAGGGGACTCAGGGGACCAGGCTGCGGGGTTGGTGGTGAACGCTCGCCTCGGTGGCCTGGTGTGGCCGGGGACCCTGTGCGTGCATGAGGATGACAGCAAGGAGGGACCCGACAGGACTGAGACTCTCCTGCACCCCCTGCCCCGTCTGCAGCTTGCGAAAGCAGGCAAGACCCTCTCTGTCCCCGTCCCCAAGTCAGAGGGGAAGGATGTGCGTTCACCCGGGCTGCGTGCCAAGGCCGTGTGTCCCACCCTGACGATGCTGAAGCCCCGGGACGCAAATCTCAGTGTGCAGGACTCTAGCTGGCACTCGGGTGCGTCAGCGCTGCACGACTCATACAAGGCTAAGGCCAAGGCAGCACAGCTGCAGTTATTACTTACGCCCTCCGCCCCCGCAAGAACTAAAAGCAAAAAATCAGATAATTTCAGGCTAAAAATCTGACCAACACTGCATGTGCTGCAGAGCAGAGGGGAGCAGCTCCTGGATTTTAAACACCAGCTGCTGTGATGCTACTGACAACTGGACGCAGGCTCGTGTGCCACGTCTGCTGGAGCACGCAGCGCCACGGAGCCCTTCCTTCCCACGGCGCGTGGGGAGCTGCAAGAGCTCTGTCCTCCAGGGAGGGCGGCTCGAGGGCTGATTTTAACAGAGTCCAGTCTGAAACCCAGGGGCTGTTTCTTCTTTTAAGGGCCAGGTCTGCCTGCTTTGTCATTACAAAGCCCAGCTGGTAACCGGGATGGATGGGGGTGGGATGTACCTGTGCACGTGTTGGGGGGACAGGCGATACGGAAAGAGCAAGCCGTGGGATGCAGACCCCTTCCTCCGGCCAAAAAGTGAAAGGCCTCCACGGGTTGTGCTGAGCAGGGAAGTTGCTTTGTGCTGCCCAGCTTTGTGCAAGTTTAATTAACCGTGCCCTGAAGGGGAAGAGGGAAAGAGAGCCCACCAGGCAGCGGGGGTCTTCTCTGCGCCTACAAGAGAGGCCGGCAGCGTGGCATGCCTGTTTGGGGCTGTGCTTTATTGCTGGACACCAAGCGCTGATGCTGGGCTTGGTCCCAAGAAGTTGCTATTGTCCATCTCCTGATGGAAACGCTCACGAGCCCTCGTGTTGCGGTGCCCGTCGTCTGCAGGCAGACCAGAGACTGGTGGCCTCACTTTAGGTAGGTCCAGGAATTGCTCCGGAAGCCTCCTTGGGTGGCCCAAAGCAAGACTGGGGGGGATGCAAGTGGAGCTGGAGAAGAGACACAGATATTTCTAGCCAAAACACTGAAATGCCCTTGGAAGAGGGACCCTGGTAGCACAAAGTGATGTTGGTGTGAAATGTCTCAGCTGGCCTGTATCAGTGATGGCCAGGGTGCAAATACCTTGTCCAACAGTTACCAGGCACTGCTACACCCGCTCCATCACTCCCGGGTGAGATTTGGCCCTTTGGTTCCCTTCTCGGCCCCAAACCGTCCGAAAAGGCACAGTGTAGTGGCTGCAGGAACACCAGCCAAGAGCCCATTTTCACAGGTGACCTCAACGCTCATGCCGAGAGCTGCTCCTCCAATGCCAACAATTCACCTCTCGGTGCAACCATCACCCTGAGGCCATGAAGTGCTCATCAAGCACAGAAAACAGAGCAATTCCTGCTCCTGCCTGGTGATGAAAGTGGCACCTCATGACACCAAGTGCTCCAGGACTTCAGCTGAAGCCAGCAGAAGTTACAGGCGCTCAGCATCCTGCAGGGTCATGCTAGAGGCTTGGAAGCAACATGGGACATGAACAAGGTCATTTTCCAGCCTGTGGATGCTGTACACGTGGCTCTGTTGACCTAATGACTAGTAATTGGCCCAGTAATGGAGTAATTCAGTGGGAACCACCACCTGGAGGAAGCAGCACTTTGCTCAGGGCCCGTCATGCTCGGAGCGGGCTGGGCATCTGCAGCAAAACGGAATGCGGCTAATGCGAAAAGCAAGAGGAGCAGCTTTCCAGTGACCTCCCCACTCCTCCCGTGGCACTTCACCCCAACAAACAGCATCACAGTCCTCGTCCCCGTCTGGTGCCAACCCTGCAGAAAGCTCTCTGACCACCCCAGCCGGTGGGTAGGGGCTTACCTTCAGCTTGTGCTCGTGCTCCTTGTTGACGCGGGACAGCAGCTGGGCTTTCCTTCTGTTGAGGGCGTCGATGAGGGCGTCACACTGGGCCACCAGGCAGGCCTCGAACTCCACGCTATTCTCCTGCGGGGCAGAGCAGAGCATCACAGCCCGGGGCACGTCTCCATTTCAACTGGGAAACCTCATTTTTTTGGTGATACTACATGGGCCATTTTTATATGTGCAGCTGCACCACTGCAACACACAAATCCGTACCATCAGCACACGGGGTGCTTACGCCTTTGGCTGATGGCAAATGTGGTGGTGGCAGGTGAGAAACAGGTTTGGTCCATCCTGCCACATCCTTGGATCTGGCTACGGCAGAGAGGGGAAGGGCTGGGGTCTCTGCTGCTGTCCCTCCGTGACACAGGCAGCTTTGGGAGCAGCAGGTTTTGGGAGGGCTGCAGGGGGGGAATATGAAAAGTCAGGTGTGGGCCCCTTTGGGAGAGCACCCACCAAACCAAGGTGGGGAGATGGGACAGAGGATTGCAGAGAGCAGCTCATCCTGGTGGGAAGGGGCCGTTCCTCAGTCAGGAGACACAGTACCTGGATTTGCTGCACCATGTTGCGGAGTTGGACCAGGAACTCTTTGGCTTCCTTGGCTCTGTCTGACAACCCGTTCAGGGCCTGGGAAAGCTGGCTCTGCAGGGGGAAGAAAGAGCAGGGTCATTTCCATGTCCTGGATTCATCCTTGTGCCAGAGGAGCACTGCGTGTGCAGTTTGGGCTGGGGATGGACTGCAGCCCACCACCACCTTCCCGGGGTGTGCAGCCTTCAGCAACCCACCGAGGTGTCCTTCTGCCCCTGCTGCCTGGAGCGTAAGGAAAGGAAAAGGAGGGTTAGCCATCATTACGGATGCCTTAGGTTTGGGAAGCAGATATTCAGTGTCCATCTCCTCCACAGGCTTCCCTGGGTGATCAGAGACAAGCCACATCCATCCTGGGTCTCAAAGTGAGCCAGTCGCTACCTCCCCTGGAACTCTGCTCTCCAGGGAGCCAGACACCAAAAATCCTATAGGATCTGACCCATGCCTGCTGAGGATGATCAGCAGAAGGGCACAGGTCAGGCCACCCGAATCAGACTGAAAATCTCCCAGTCCCTCCTGAAAGCTGAAGTAAAGCAGGGTCCTCCGCTGCCAGGCAAAATACTGACTGCCCCTTCCTCCTCCAGCGCTAGGGCTGGGAGCGCACACCCGCAGCCTGCTCCGGCCCGTGCTGAGCTGAGCTGCTTAACACCGTACTAATAATGATCATGTCTTGTGCTTTTTCATTTTCATGGCACTCTCCAAACATTAACTCTGGAATCTTCCCCTTTTGCCGTTCAGTAAGAGTTGTTATCTCAAGAGCTGGGCAAATCACCCGCGACAATTTACCTCTGGGAGAGATTTTGCCTCTTTTGTGGGCTGCAAAATGCCTGCAAACACCACGCAGGTTTTGAGGCGTGATCTTTCTTTATGGCAGACACAGAAAAGGGCCCAGAAGACAGCTGATGTCCCCAAATCTCCAAAAACCTTATGTGACCGTCCCTCCTGCAGTCAGGACGTTGGCACCGGGCTGGCGCCTGCCCCGTCGTGCCTTGCTGCCCCGGACGCCGGCGCGGGGAGAGGAAGGAGGTGAGACGGGAGAGGGGAGCAGGGGGAGCGACAGTGCAGAAGGGATGCGAGGTCACCGGAGCGCAGCACCTGCTGAGACGGCGCTGGGCTGAAATCGAGAAAAAAAGAATTGCTATTGAAGAGACAAGGTAGCAAATGAATGGCAACCATTTAATGGCCCAGAAAATGACCTTACTGCTGCTTCCCCAGGAGATGTTAATATAACCCTGGTGATTTCTGCATTTCCTTTGTAATTTATCGTGCCCGAGCCATTAGGATGTGGAGCTAATCAGCGAATGCATCTCTAATAAAAATGGGATTGCTAAGTCAGCTCAGCAGGGCCTCCCCGTCTTTCCTCCCTCCCTTCCCCGGGCAGAGGCTGGAGGAGAGCCGAGGTCGGAGCCCGAGCTGCTCCCCGCGGCGCTGGCAGCCCCAGGCACCGCGGGGACAACCCGGCCCTGCCTCGTCCTCTCCCCCGCGCCCCTGCAAAAGCCTCCGGCGCCCTGCCCCACGCTCGCCCTCCCCAGCCCACGCACGGCTCCAGCCCTCCCCGATCCAGGCAGACGTCTTAAGCCCGGCAAGGTGGTTTGCCGAGAAATGAGCGCTGCAGGGCCCCGGTCTTCGACAACGCAAGCAATTAATAGAGAAAATCAGTGGGAGTTTGTTATGTTTATAAGCTCCTCATTAAAATTGCAGCATGGTGGGTTTTTTTCCTTTAATAAAGTCTTTGGAAGGCTTTTTTTTCTGTCAACATACATTTCAGAAAGGGGATCTTTATATCAACATAACTCTTTGAGGTTTTCCTAATGGGAAAGCATTTTAAACGTGCTCTTAAAATTTAATAAGAGCTCTGCAATGCCAGCGTGCACTGTCATAGAATCACAGAATCGTTTAGGTTGGAAGAGACCTTTAAGATCATCGAGTCCAACCGTTAACCCAGCACTGCCAAGGCCACCACTAACCCATGTCCCCAAGCGCCACATCTACACGGCTTTTCAATCCCGCCAGGGATGGGGACTCCACCACTGCCCTGGGCAGCCTGTGCCAGGGCCTGACAGCCCTTTCGGGGAAGAAATGGTTCCCAAGATCCAACCTAAACCTCCCCTGGCGCAACTTGAGGCCGTTTCCTCTTGTCCTGTCGCCTGTTCCTTGGGAGAAGAGACCGACCCCCCCCAGCTCCAACCTCCTTTCAGGGAGTTGCAGAGAGCGAGAAGGTCTCCCCTCAGCCTCCTTTTCTCCAGGCCAAACCCCCCAGGTCCCTCAGCCGCTCCTCATAGCACTTGTGCTCCAGCCCCTTCCCCAGCTCCGTTGCCCGTCTCTGGACACGCTCCAGCCCCTCAGTGTCTGTCTTGGAGTGAGGGGCCCAGAACTGACCCCAGCACTCGAGGTGCGGCCTCGCCAGGGCCGAGCACAGGGGGACGATCCCTGCCCTGGTCCTGCTGGCCGCACTATTGCTGATGATACAACTATTTCTGTCCATGCACATCTCCTTCACCCTGGACACCACCAGTCCCACAGCACAATGGTTCCATGGCGCAGCCACAAAAAGTCCACAAAAAGATGGTCCATCGCCTTCAGAGCCTCCCTCCTCGAGGTCTTACACTGCACCCCTCTCCTCAGCTCAGCCCCTCCTCTGCTCGAGATGTCCTCAATGCCACCAGTGCCTGCAAGCAACGGGCAGGTTTATGAACTACTTGGGAAACTTTATTTTTTCCACAATCAGAAGGTTGATGAGGTGCACAGGGGACACCCTGCCCTGTCCCTCATCCCCGGCATGGAGACCGGGGTGCTGACGCTGGCCCGCCCGGCTCACAGCGACGTGCATGCCCTGCGCAAAGCTGGCGATGCCAGTTCCTGTGTCTGGGTGGCCACAGGCTCCTCACTGGAACCACCAGCTCTAAGCTTTGTTTTTTCATCAGCATGAGCTTCAGGAAGGAGGTCCCCATCATCCCGAGGCTCTCCTGGAGCAGTGACGCATTCCTGGACACGTCCCCTTTGAAACAAACATCTGCCCAGCTCTCCCGCTGCATCCCTGCTGCTTATGGCAAGAGTCACCCCGCTGGGGACTCAGAGCTGCAAGCCATCACGGTTAGCCCATTAAACGAGGTTAATTAATGCTATACGACAACGGAGCGCGTATGGGAACGTGCGCAGGGACTCGCGGGCACGCCTGAGTGTGCTCATTAGGGGCAGCGCTGCAGGCGCGGTGACAGCGTGATTCATAACCGTACGCCACAGAAAAACAAAGTCCTTCTGGTTTCTGTTATTATGTTAATAAGTCAGAGGCCGTGGAGGGAAAGTAAATGACTGATTGGGTCTGTAAATTCTACAGGTACCTTCCATGACCCTTGGAGCAAACCCAAGCTTTGATGCAGTCTGTCGCGTCGGAGGAAGATTTAATCACCAGACACGGGAGGCAGAGCCACAGGTTTCCCCCAAGCGTGTCCTCTACACGGAGGGAGCAGGAGATGGAGACTCGGGAGTCGGCCCCTGCGCGGGAGCAGGGGGTCGGAAGGACCTCAAGCCCTGTCTCCTGCGGCTGCTGTACCAGATCGCAGCAAACAAGATGCTGTTAATATTTCTGACACACGCTGCGGGGATTTCCCCTCCCTGCGAAAAGCTGGAACGTTGCACTTTGCATCTCCATGTGGAAACAAAATCTTTGGGGCTTCTCGGGGCTGGGAACCCCGCTCTGGGGACCACTGTCCCCCCGCAGAGCAGGGGACGGTGGATGGAGACCCAGTGTCCTCCAGCGTGCAGTGGGCCAGCCAGTTCGCATGGGCTGGACCGGAGCAGCATCCCACCCTGAGCTAGCACAGGCAGGGGAATTAATGAGTGTGAAATGAAGAAAAATCCCATTTAGTGGCGTCTTAAAATCAAGTGAATTTGTTCTTTGCAGAAAGCTGGGCTCTTTTTCAATGCTCTTGTTTCAAGGCAGTAAGAAGAGACCTCTGTAATTCACATTAGCATTAATGGGAGCTAAGCATTTAAATCTCTGTCCCCGGAGCACTTAGGAGAGAATCCGTCCCCTCTTTGTGCTCGCTAATAGCTCTGTAACCCTCCTTCCCAGGCACGGCTGACAAAGGGATTTCTGTCACTCTGATTCTCCCTTGTCCCAGAGCACGGATGAGCGCAGTTGGTGCAGAAGGCTGGTAGCTCAGTAGGTCTGAGCAGGCTCCAAGAAACGGAGAAAAGCACCATTTTAAACTCCGCATCGTCTCTCAGACGGAGCTGATCTGGTTCTCCTCCCGTATAACCCAGCTGCCAGCGATGGAGCTCCTCCAGGTTTACCTTGAGGCAAGGAGGGAGCTGGGACGGTTATTTTAGGAGGTGCCGGGTCCCGCTCGGCATTGGATGCTGGATTTGCAGAGCCGGCTCTGCGTGACAGCTCCATCTGGCATACTGAGAAAAGTCTGAAGTCAGCTAGCGTTGGCCACCAAGAAGAGCAAGAACAGTTGCTCTCGTTTCAAACCCCAACTCGCTCGCGGGCTCCGACACTAGAGAAAGCGCCTGGAGCGCTCAGGAGAGACGCCAGTCTCCTTCTCTGCTCAATGGAGAGGAGGGCTCCTCTGCAAGCCAGAAAACCCAATTGGTAGCCCAGCTGCCCTGGCCAGCTGGAAGCCCCCTCCCCATGCCCTGGCCGCCCAGGAGCCGTGCAGCTCCGTGCCGCCTGCCCCCAGCTGCGCCCACATGCAGGAAAGCAAGCTTGTGTGCGATGGTGAAAGGCCACAAATTCAATGGAGATTAAGAAAGGACATTTCAGCTCAAGGTCAGGCCAAATGTACACGCCAGTGCAGCACCTTCTGTGCAACGGCGCTCTTCCAGCCTCCACCGGTTCCAGCTCAGGAGCCTCATGAGGTTTCACGTAGCCTGTGTAACCTCCCTTGGATTTCTCTTCCACAGAACTGTCCTGTCTCCTCGTGGACCAACATAAGCTTTTATCATTCATCATCCACAAGATCCCGTAGCAAGTTCACAGCTTAAGCGCGTGCCCTGTGAAAGCCACCTCCTCTGGGCTGCTGCAGACCATGCCTGCTTCAAAGGCCATTCGCACCCAAGATTTCAGATGACTGCACCTCCTTACCAGCCACAGATGGGCTAGGTGCGCCCTGTCCCCCCAGGACAGAAAACTCACCCCAAAAGAGCTCTCGGCATTACACTGAGAGCCCAGTACCTGCTCTAGCACCCCAAGTGTTGCAACCAGCTCCTGTTTCTTCTCTCCTTCCAACCGAGTCACCTCGCAGCCAGTTCCTATGCTGGAGCATCCATACGGAGGTAAAAAAGAAGAGGAATAAGCCACAGCAAGAAAAGATGCTGTTCCCAGCTGTTCTGCTTGTACCCTCGAAAGGACAAGGAGCTGTCACAGATGCGGGAGTTCAGGTCATGTGCTGCTTTCTTTTAATTAAAGCATAGGACCTACAGCCTTTGAATCTTGAGGCAAGCTTACTGTATGTGATGCCTGACTAATTAAAATGGGATGTTTAATTAAAACTTGCATTCAGTCAGGAAGTTGATGAAGCTAAACTGCTGCTAATTGGCTTTAGGCTCCAGTCACGAGAGCTTGACTTTTGGATTCGACGCTGCCTAAGAAGAGAAACCAGAAGCTCTGCCTGGAGCTGCAGCCTGGGCTGAACCTGCCCCTCGAGACACAAGCCTGCACCGTGGGGCGAGGGGAGACCAGACCGGGCAGCGCCGTGTCCCGGGGTCCTGCAGGGGATGGTCCTCACGGGACACCGGTGACCGTGGGGAGCTGGCTGTGCCCTGTGCTGCGAGGGAGCCTGCCGATCCGCCCCGGGGGAGGCTCCTTCCCGAGCCTGCTCCCAGCAATGACAAATGCCAAAATGCAATCACGCCCTCACCCCGCTCCTTGTCCCTCCTTTGCCCACCTGAAGCCACTCTGTCGCTCCTGCTGGGCCTGCTCTGGGGCTGACTTGGCATCGCTGCTACACGCTGACAGCTAAAACCCCCGCCTGCTCTCCAGCGACAGCCCCATGCCCGCTGGCCACGCTGCCGCTGCGCCCACTGAACAGTCCGGACCCCGTCCCCGTTTCCCTTGCACACATCCCCAAACTGTATCAGTGATCCCTGAGTACTTATTCTGAGGAAGACAAGTAAACAAGCCTGAAACCTACTCGGAAACAGCTCTATTGGATCACTACTCACAGACACCAGCTTCTGGAGCTCCAGCAGCCCGCCAGCTCCTAATGCACGTGACGTGATGTGACACCACGCAGGGCTAGGCACTTGCTACCTGTGTGCACATAAGGAGACCTCTTACCAAAAAATGCCTTACACCTCTGCAGCTATGGCTATCAAACCTGAACCTCCTCAAAGGTCCTCTTCTCATCCTCTCCCTTCTGCTCTGCTAAGCCCGGTCCCCTGAAATCGCATCGGAAAGGCAGATGTGCGGCAGACAGCGGGCTACATCCCGAGCCTGTGTGCCCAAAAGGTCGGGGGAGAGCGGCGCTTTCGTTGCAGCCCACTCGGTCTCTGCCCGCTGAACTCCTCGGCATCTTCAGAGAGCAATCACGCAGCAAACAGCCTTGAAAGCTGGAGACCAGCGCTGACTCCCAGGCCCACCCTGGCACACCTCTGGCAGGGATGCGGAGTAGATACAGGTGACTGATGCTCTGCGCGTGCAGAGTGAGCAAAGCCAGACCATCTTAGCTGCTATGAACTGTAACTTTGAGCCAAGGCAGGCGACAGGAACAGAGGGTGGGTCTGAATTACCGCTCTCCAAACACTGCGCCATTCTGCTGCTGCACATTTGACATCGGTCCAGCTCAGGTTTTCCTGGCTTCCCATGAGAAGGATGTGCTCTCAGCCTGACATAAAGCTGCAAATAACGTAACAGACGGAAGAGCCTACGCTTGTCAGCAGGGCACGCGCACACAGAGCCAGGTTTGTGAGCAAAGCTCCCGGGTGCAAACTGCAGGCTGGAAATGAACCCTAGGAATGGCTCCCGCTCCCCCGCTGCAGACTACGGGGGGAGCAAGGTGGGAAGGCAGCGATCGCTACCACTGTGAACTGGGGGCCCTGGTTCTGCTCCTTCATTGCAGTTACGCCGGGGAAACTGGGGTATGCGGGAGGAAGATGAAATGTGAACTATTAAGATAGAGCAGCCCCCGGGAGAGGAGCGTGCGGGAGCGTGCCTCGGGGCCGGGCTGCTCCTGCTGCCTCTGCGGAGCCTGGAGGGCAGCTGGGGTCTGCAAAGCAGATGATCCTCCGCGTTGCACGACGGGCTGGCTCTCGGGGGCGGGCAAGCATCCGCAGAGCGGATTATCTCTGGGGCAATTTGTATTGACATTGGAGTTAATTCCAGGGCATGTGGAGGGGCCCCTGCGTCTCTGGAAGAGGCAGAGATGCCACTACACTCGCTACTATTAATGCAAGACCCTGGTGATTCCTCCTGGGGGAAGCACACAGCTATCTGCCACTGCAATGCTGGGAAAACCCCAGGCAGAACCTGAGGAGGGAGGACACCTGAGACGGGGACACTTTGGGGTGTCTCGCCTGCATGGTGGTGGCACCCACGTGCAGCTCCACAAGGATCCCCAAGCCTTGGCTGGAGCACGGGTGAGTTACAGCCTTTTCAGTGCAAACTGGGAGGGATGCGCTGGGTTTGGGATGCCCAAGGGTCCAATTCGACATGGCTGTATTGATCTGCGTGGAACAGCAGAGCGCCCAGCCCTCGACCCCTCCGCAGCGCTGAGGGCACCCAGTGCCCACAGACAGCAGCAGGCGCTGAGGGTGCTCAGCACCCCTGGGGACACAGACCGTGTTTTGTGCACAGGGAATTTTCCTCCTGCAAGCCTTCTCCTTTCTCTCATCTTCTACCATTTTCCCCTGTCCCCACGCAGCAACACAGCTGCCAGACTCACACGTGCCACCCAAACCAGGCGGGAGAAGGCTTCACGCCAGCAGGGACTGTGGACCAGGCCAGGATGGAGGCAGTGGAGAATTCAGCTGGGAGAAAACCCCCATGTCCCCTCTGCCAGGCAGACAGGCTGTTCTGCAGCCCTCCCACGAGCTGGGGGAGGCGATGCAGTGGGCTTTGCCCCATGCCAAGCCCCAAAGCTGGGCTGCTGCTTGCCAGCTGGTAGGATTTTGTTAAAGCCACTTATTTTTTGATAGCGTTGATAAAAAAGCAGCAAAGCCATTCTGGGTGCTGCAGCACAGAGCCTGCCAATCCTGGCAGGGTCAGAGTTGGGGGCCTTATCAGCTCAGCCCAGGTTGTTTTTATTCATTCCCACTTGCCCCGAGCCGTTGCGTATCAAGGTGAAATCTTGCACGTGGACGCGGATCTGTCCTCCCCTGCAATAAGGAGCTGCCGCAGGGTCACGGGTGTTTGTTGGGTCTGGGGAGGGCAGCGCATGGCAGGGTCCCCAGGAGCAGCTCTTGGGATGTCCCGGTGAAGGGCAAGCCCTGAGAGCTCAGGTCGGACACCCCACACGAGCCTGGATGCCACCAGGACGCCTGCCTGCTGCGGCACCATGCTGGCCTAACCGACCCCTTCGGTGCGTGGCTAAGCCGGTGCCGTTTCTGGGCCCAAGCCCTGCGTTTGTGGGATTGCTGGCTTCCTCGGGATCCCCATCCTACCACATCATCTCCCCTACGCGCCCTGTGAGAGGCTGATTGCAATAACCAGCCAGGAGCCGAAGCCCCCAGTACCGACGTGCTGTCACTTGGGTGCACAGATGGCCCCGGCCGCTGGCTTTGTTCACGCAGACACTGGGGCAGTGTATTTCCTCAGCAGGCAGAACTGATTCAAAAGCTCCAGCCTTTGGAAATAAAACAAGGATATATTCTTTTCAAGCGTGACCTTGCTAAAACCCTTTCATTGCCTCCCGTGTGGCTCCGGGATTCCCTGGCCCTGGGCAGGCACGCTGCTCTGCCTCCTCCCAGCCTTGCTGCGGGCAACGCTGAATTCACGCCGAGTTTCTTGCACGTTTTATTTAGCCTGGTCTCAGTGACATCCCACAGCAGCAGTGGCAATGTCCGTCAGTCCATCTGTACTAGCACGGCGAGTTGCCTAGCCCAGCTCGCTGCCTGGCTGCCCAGAGCCCCTCGCCCTGCACATGCGGCAGGGACGGGGTCTGCGCCCTGACCAGCCCCGGGCTTCAGGGGTCCTCTCTGAAAGGAGACTTCTAACGTTTTGAAAATGATCTGCTGCGACTTGGTCGCCAAGCCCCGGAACCGCGCGTTCGCCAGCACTGGGGACGCGGCTGGAAGCAAGAGACTTAGGGTAAAAACATCAATTATTCTCTTCGCATGGACTTTAATGCATGTAATTGTTATGCCAAAATTGCGGAAGAATAACTCTGGCCTCCAGACGCCCTGCTAGGAGCAGCGTGCATGGCAGCCGAGCTGGGACGCGGGGGCTGTGGGTGCCTGGGGGACAGGTCACACGCGGCTTCGTCCGCTCTGACACAGCAGAGCATTTTGCTCCTGCTGTGAATCCGTGTGCTCACTCGAACCTGCTGCTTCCCGGTTCACAGGTCTTCTGTGGCCAGGACAGCTGGTGCTTTGCAGCCTGCGATGATTTCTCAGCAGGCTTTGGGAGAAGCCTGTATGAGGAGGAGGACCTGAACCCCCAAATTCCAGCATCCTTGCACTTTAACCCCACTTCTTCAAGGGACAAACAATCAGGCATGCGAAACTCTCCAGCAGAAGATACGGCTGCCAAGTGTCCTGTGAGATAACACGCCAGTGACTTGTTTCCAAAAACGTGGGGACACCAGATGAAGTTATTAGATACCACCGGAGCTGCAGTGACCGTCTATGTCTCAAGCACCGCTGTGGGATCCACCTTGGTTTAGCTTAGCCCTCTGGAAGAGGGCAGATCTAGGACGAGTCCTTGCAACCTGACGAAGGCCAGCTTTGCACACAGGGACACTCTGTGGATCAGTTCGCGTGTGGCAATTTGCTTGGCTGTCCCTAGTCCTTGGAATAAACAAATACAAGAGGTAGGTAACGTCCTGGGCTGCTCCTTGCTGACAGTTCCTTGCTGTGAGGATGTGTTGAAGATGCTCTGTCCTTCCTTTGATACAGGATATAGTCCTTGCTTTGATTTTTAGTGAGAAGAAATGTGAGCACCAAGACATCACTAATAGCCCTTTGATATTGTCCAATTAATTCCCGTTTTGCTTCATTAACACTCAACAACAAATCATATCAGCTTTTCATTGGCAAAACCTAACACGCATCCCTTTGAAATCACAGAGAGAACTGCCAGCTCTATTACAGGGATGCTGAGAAAAACGCAAGCTTAGCAAGGGTCTGCTGCCTGCCCACGGGTACGCAGAGGGGCAAACAAGGTAAGTGTGAAAAACTATTTTAAAAAGGTCAAATCGGTGCAGATCTGTAGAGGGAGTTGACGCTGAGGTCCATGCTCTGCATATTTCAGGAGGAGAGACACTTCGGACTCGCCCTCCCCTGGTCCTGCTTCAGCTGCGCTGCATTCTCCTGGAGAACATCTGCCAGGTAGTGTCCTTGAGAGGAGTCCAGGTCCTGCTGCAGCTCTGCACACAGACGTCAGGGTGGAAAGGCAGGGCCAGAGTATTGCAAATCCCTGTGGCAGCTGTTCCCTGCAGGCTGCTTTTCTGAGCCGAGTCCTTCCCGCATCCTGGCCTGGGTGGCAGTCTCCCTTGGAGTCTCGTTACCAAGATGAGACTGATGGAGTTTGGCTTCTTCTGGGATCTGAACCCCGTCGAGAAGGCCATGAACTTTGCTAGTGGCTGGTTCACACAAGCAAGACTAAATTCCTCCCCGTCATCCCTCCTGGGGCAGGTCAGGGCACAGCAGGCAGCCAGAAACTCAGCTCCCAGCTCTAAAGCCTTTAGCTAGCCGAGATCCAAATGGGATCCTCAGGAAACATCTCTTCCCCTCCGGAGCACTCACGGACAACCTTGCAGATCGAGGGGGGGAAACTAGTACAGGCTGAACCCCGCATTCGTGCACAACCCTCCCTTTCCTTCCCTCAGCCAAGCCTGCTGTAGATCCAAGGTCCCTCTCCCGGCGTCAGTGCACCCAGGAGCAGTGTCCTGCCAACGGTGAAGGGCAGTGAAGTTGCACACTGGTCCTTGTTTCATCTTCGTCCGTGCCTCTGCAACTCCGGGGTAGCTTTGCAGCTTCCACAACTGACAGCCACCGGGCCCAGCAAGTTTGAAGTAGCCCAAAACAGGCACGGAGGGCAAAGCCACGCATCTTTGCTGTGAGATAGTGGTGAATTTGAAGAGCAATTAACAAGAAGGCATCAACTAAAAGCAGTCTTTGCCCATCGTCTTCATCGGATGCATGAACCCTGTCACTGCCAGAGGCCAAGATGAGCTCAGGGAAGAGGGTTCCCCTCCTGTCTGCGTTAGCGATGCCCAAGCCTTGACACAAGGCTGACTTCACTGCCGACCTCATGCATCTGCACAGCCTTGAACTGCCACAACAGTGAGAGCCAGCGAAGGACATGACCAACATCACTGATCTACCAGCGCTACGGAGATCCTCCCACAGCCTGGGCACAGCTCCCAGGTACCAAGGACACAACACGGGGCTGGGCTCATTTCCAGCCCTATAGGTGTATGCTAAAGGAACGCTCTTTGGGCTGAACAGGTGTGCAGATGTGATGGATGCAGACGCCAAAGTGACACATGCCAGCAACAGAAGTACGGGCAGCTCCGTACGGGTTGCAATGAGGCTGACGGGAGGAAGCAAAGAGATGCTTTGGCTGGAAAAGGCAAGGTGAGGTTCCTGGTGCAAGTCAATCCATCCAGAGCAACAGCAGCACGTAGCTCCCTTTAATGACGGCGCTGAGCCATGTCTTGAGGAGTGCAATCGTAATGATGGCTGATTACAGTCGCTTGTGACCCAGCTGGGTGTACGCTGATCTATAGCTGCTGTCGTGTGGCCGGTGGCATTTCCAAACCACCCTGGAAGCACAGGGCTCATTTGCTGTCTGTCAGTGTTGTTATGTTTCCAGAGATGAATGAGGCCGGCGAGAGGCAGAGGACAGCTTGCAGCTCAGCAATGAGTTCTCCAGGCTCCCTCCCCTCCCCTGCAAGGCCTGGGCCAGGAACAACGCGCCGTGTCCTGAGCGGGTGGAAATGCTCGTAGCTCTCCTGGACCAGCGTTTTGTTGTGGTTTAACCCCAGCTGGCATCTGAGCACCATGCAGCCGCTCGCACACTTGTCCCCGGTGGGATGGGGGAGAGAATCGGAAGGGTAAAAGTGAGAAAACTTGTGGGTTGAGATGAAGACAGTTTAATAGGTAAAGCAAAAGCCGCGCACGCAAGCAAAGCAAAACAAAGAATTCATTCACTGCTTCCCATGGGCAGGCAGGTGTTCAGCCATCCCCAGGACAGCAGGGCTCCATCACACGGAACGGTGACTTGGGAAGACAAACGCCATCACTCTGAACGCCCCCCCCTCCTACTCCTTCTTCCCCCAGCTTTATACGCTGAGCATGACGTCATATGGCATGGAATATGCCTTGGGTCAGTCGGGGTCAGCTGCCCCAGCTGTGTCCCCCCCAACTCCTTGTGCCCCCCCAGCCTCCTCGCTGGTGGGGTGAGGAGCAGCAAAGGCCTTGGCTCTGTGTCAGCCCTGCTCAGCAGTAATGAAACATCCCTGTGTTATCAACACTGTTTCCAGCACAAATCCAAACCACAGCCCCATCCCAGCTACTGGGAAGAAAATTAACTCCATCCCCGCCAAACCCAGCACACAGTTGCAGCCATGTCCCCAGGCAGACGGGCTGGTTCTGTGCTAGAGGTGCAATTTACAGGCAGAGTAACACACAACTACACCTCCAGTCCTCCCCGGAGAAGCTGGGAACACACCGTCTTGCACACACTCTTCCCGGATTTGTGGAAACAGGAGGTTTAAGCACCCTTTGCTGTTCCCCAGCCCTCGGAGGGCTGAGGGCTGGAGCAAACCCCTGCATGGTGAAAGGCAGCCTTGCGGGCACCGTCACTGTGGCCACGGTGGCCGTTCCACGGGCTCTGACCCCGAGCAGACAGTGCCTGGGCCGTGCCCTGCTCCTCCTGGGCTCCCACCCGCTGGAGACCGGAGCCCCTTTCCCTCACGGCTGGAGGAGTCAGCATGCACCTCTCTGCCCTGGGGTGCCTCCTCTCCTCATCTCCAGAGGGGCATTCCCACCGGGCACGGCTTCCGCCAGGCTCCCCCGCTTCCGACTGCAGCTGCTGCTAGCGCAGGGGCAGGGAGATGAAATGAGCGGAGCTGAATCCAATT
Source organism: Phoenicopterus ruber ruber (assembly GCA_009819775.1). Taxonomy (NCBI): domain Eukaryota; kingdom Metazoa; phylum Chordata; class Aves; order Phoenicopteriformes; family Phoenicopteridae; genus Phoenicopterus; species Phoenicopterus ruber. The sequence goes on from CM020219.1 coordinate 3,583,005, forward strand.
AGAGAGATCCGGAAATGAGAGAAGAGGTGGGAACGTGTCCAGGTTGCTGAGAGCTCCGTGTGCCCTCGTGCCAAGAGAGGAGAATCACAAATGAGGAGGACAGCGTGCCCGGTCCTGCTTCGGGATCCTCAGGCCAAGCAGTGGTGTCAGAAATCTGCAGGCGAGAGCCGAGCGCGACACCAAGCAGCGCGGCCCAGCATCACACCACAGCCCCGTTAGCACGCCCAGCGCCCGGGCTAGTTGGCCTGGGCGCAGCTCCGTGCCGCAGCGGCCGCGTCTGGAGGAAGCTCTCAAATGGCACCGCAGAGCTGCACTGTGGCTCCTGCTTGAGACGAGCAGACTGGGGTCGAGCCTGGCAGGCAAAGGTCTTCCTTGGATGGAAATCAGTCGGGGGAGAGTGTAAGAGTATAGCTGTCAACCTCCTAACGTCACTGCTGAAATCAGGCACGTTCCCGCCTGATCCACAGATGTCCCTCCCCTAGGGATGACAAAGGGCAGGACGCATTGCAGACGGACTACTAGGAATACCCAGAACAGCCAGAAAACCAGTCTGTGCCGAAGGGAAACTGCAGAAATTTGGTTGCCTGGTGCCCTGGAAAGCGAGATGCACGTTACTCAGAGCCGCTGTTAATGCTGCTTTCCTTTGCTATCCCCACCAACGTAGAGCCAGCGCCGAACGAGCATCCAGGGGGGGAACCGAGAGATGGCTTATTGACATAGAGTTACCCACCGGCCTGCTGCGCAGCTGTTGGGGGAGTCAGCGCACAGCAAATATTGAGAGTAATAACGTTCCGCTGTGCAAGGTAATCAAGGCAACTGATCTAGTTTAATCAGCCTCGGCAAGCACAGAGTTCAGCTTCTGGAGGACTGCTCTGCAGGTCAGAGGAACTGGCTCATCAAGCAAGACCTTCCACATCTCAGGCAGCCACTGAAATAGCATTATTATTGTTTTAAAAAGTAATAGATTCATCGCGCAGCCTTAATTAGAGAGAAGGGCAGTTAATAAAACCAGACACTGCATTTCCTGAGAAGGCTGCTTAGCAGCTCATCTCTAGGGCAGCTGATCCCTCCTTAGATCATGGCTCCTTGTGGCATTTTCCCTTCGCTCTGAATAAGCCTCTGAGCCCTGGATTCCCCTTCCCATGGTGCAGCAGACATAAGGGAACGGGTATTAAACAACTCAGCTTGTGTCCGGAGCTCGTGGGCCAGCTCCAGATGCAGTCTCTCCTTGACACTGGCCTGCTACCCCACGTGCTGTCCTCTGAGACGCGGTGGTCACGTCTCTAGGTCATCCTCCCAGCAGCAGCAGCCCTCCACGGCCCAGTGTTCACTGGGCTGGTGAAGTGACACCCACAAGAGACCCCAAGCAGCCAGCTCCAGGGACCACCCCAGGGCACATCGGAGAGGGAGCTGCCTCCACAAGGGGTCTGGAATTAAAGAAGGGGCAGCGGAGGAGGTTGGGCAAGATAAAAAGACAAAAGGCTCGGTGGGAATGCACAGGTAGGAGCATGGACTCTTTTTAGGAGCTTTCAGGCTTGCTGAAAAAGTAGGAGAACCTGAAGAAATGGACTCAAACCCAGCATTTTTGTGGGTGATAAAGGAGCATGCTGGTGCTGCATCCATCCAGCTCTCCACTCCCCGCTGTGCGCAGGGAAGAGCGGGCCATGCCAACTCCCCAGGCAATAGTGTGCTGACACACGGTGTCACCCTCAACAGAAGTGCTCTTCCTTGGCCTCATGTAGGCAGGAGAACCGGGCCAAGCATCGCTTACTTTCTCCATTAAGGTCAAAAAAACCCTCTGGCTGTTGCTGTTTATCTCACCAAAGAAAATCCCCATTGTCCAGCACAGACAGAACCTGAGATACATTCTTTAACGTTGCTGGAAGGTAAAAGCCTGGCCATCAGGCCACCTTCTGACCCACAACATTGCTGTGACCAAGAGCAGGCTCCGTTCTCTGGGAAAGCTACTTTGGGATGTGAAGGACTGCACCAGTAGCACCCTCCAAGAGAAAGTTCTTCTGCAGCATCCCTCTCACAAGCTAGTGCAAGACCTCAGAAGAGGCAACAGAGCCTCTTACGGAGGTGGAAGGCCGTACATCCATCATAGCACTGGAGGTATAGTCACCATATGACCAAGACGCCACTGTTGCTGTCCTATGACCACGGCACGTCTGGCCATCTCTGGCAATTGGACCTCAGGCACACGTCCGAGCAAGGCCTCATCACCGAGCTGTTCACACAAGCATGCCTTGTGCTAAGACCAGGAGCTCCCAAACTGTGCAGGAGGGAACGGGCTCATTCTAGCCAGGTGGCAAATGCAGTGGTGGTCATGGGGAGGAGAGAGGCTATGAGGTGCTATATGAATTCCCACCAAAGTTTTAGAGACAGAGAAGCAGCCTCCCTGGTCAACGGCAAATATCAAAGCAGGCCTCCGCATGATGCTCAGGGAATGTCTAGCTATGGTCAAGCTTGTCAGCTCTTCCCAAGGACTCCTATGTGCCTATGACATGAAGAGTAGGATGTGAGACAGTTAGTGACGGTGTTATGGCCAGTGTTCATTATTTCCATGGAGGAGCCAGCGGGAGCAGCAAAACCCTCTCCCTGCTTCAGTTCACTGCTGTAAAAGGCTCAAGGCTGTAAGGCGTTGAGGATGGGTTGATCAGTGTTCAGTTTTGGGCCCCTCACTCCAAGACAGACACTGAGGGGCTGGAGTGTGTCCAGAGACGGGCAACGGAGCTGGGGAAGGGTCTAGAACACAAGTCCTATGAGGAGCGGCTGAGGGACCTGGGGGCGTTTAGCCTGGAGAAAAGGAGGCTGAGGGGAGACCTTCTCGCTCTCTGCAACTCCCTGAAAGGAAGCTGTAGAGAGATGGGGGTCGGTCTCTTCTCCCAAGGAACAGACAACAAAACAAGAGGAAATCACCTCCAGTTGCGCCAGGGGAGGTTTAGGTTGGATCTTGGGAACCATTTCTTCCCCGAAAGGGCTGTCAGGCCCTGGCACAGGCTGCCCAGGGCAGTGGTGGAGTCCCCATCCCTGGAGGGATTGAAAAGCCGTGTAGATGTGGTGCTTGGGGACATGGGTTAGTGGTGGCCTTGGCAGTGCTGGGTTAACGGTTGGACTTGATGGTCTTAAAGGTCTCTCCCAACCTAAGCGATTCTATGATTCTATGAAATAGTGAGGAAAGTCCCATGAGGCAAACCCTGTCTCCTCAGACCCCGTTTTTCTCCATGGTGCATGGAAAAACACGTAAGCAAAGACTCAGGTTATGATCTCATGGGCCAAGATCTGTTTCACGCACAGAATAAAGGTACTATGGATGCATAACTATGCAAACAAAACAAGACCATCAGCCTGCATGCGAAGCCGCCAGGCGATCAGCACACCCACTTTTTGGGGTACAGTTAGCACAAGAGTACCCGGATGCCAGGCCACCGCTGGGCGCGAGCACCGAGCATCTTCCCCTGCGCAGTCACCCAGGCAGCCGCTGGCCCAACGCCGCGCGTGGCCCCGGCACTGCCCGATACCCAGGAGGGTGCACACTGCAGATCTTAGCGCTTTCTGCCTTAAAATTATGTTCCGTCTGCCTTCAATCCAATTACTGCCTTCCCACTCAGCCTGCCTCCGTGGTTACTCACACTTTAGCCCTTCCATCCCATTATTGCATTAAGCCTTTAAATCTGATTACTTTGTTTGGAGTTAAATTTAAACCTGATTAACTGCATAAACAATGATTTTTACCCGTCCTAGCCCAAACACAGGATAAAGCAGGTTGCAAGCCCCACGGGGCAATTCCTCTTTCTGCAGGGAGTGTATTGACCATCCTTTTGTCTTGTCCTATAGCCTTTAATAACCATCTGGGTGCTGTAGTCTGGCGTAGCCGTAAACAGGCTTGACAGCTAGCCAACATCTTGACTTTGCTTTGACATTTAATTGCCTAGAAATGCAAATTGGATTGCGCTCCAGCTCTGAGCAGTCCTCACCGAGGCAGTAAGGCAAAGGAACACACCCCATCGTCGCGATCGGCCAGCGTTCAGTGCACTCACCGGGGCTGGCGGGAGAACAGCAGCAACTCATCAGCACCACCACTGATGACCACAAAGTCCCACCACAGAGGGCAGCTCAATGAAACTGCCTTCCTACCGAACGAGGCCCTGATATGGCATCCAGGAGGTCTGGAGTCCAAGCCCTGCTCTACCATAGGTGACCAGTGTGATGCTGGGCAAGTTCACTTCTCCCATCTCCTGCCAGTGTAGACCAGAAAGCTCTGGGGCAGTTGGGTGGGTGGGCAACCTGCCTACGGAGGTCTCACGTGCTTCACACAAAGGTAAAAGCACAACTTTCCAACAACAGCGTGCAGACGGACGCCAAACAGGTCGCGCAGCCTTAGCGACCTCCCGGCTCTGCGTGCTGTCAGCCCTGTGCAGTATCTCACCGGCCACCTGAACCGAGCCGGCAACGCGTCACGGCTTTCAGAGTTCCCGGCCCGGTGCCTTAGCAGCAGCTTCTCATTTCACAGCCCTTTGCCTCTCTGGCTGCCAACCAAAACTGGGATTTTACAGAATATCAACAAGCGCCCGTGGACTTTGAAGGGAGGTTTTCAAAGGCACAGATGGGAGATGGCATCTCATTCCCTCTGGCTATCAACGCACAGGCCTTCCCCTCAACGGGAGGAAGCACGTGTATCCCCCCAGCATCGCCACAAAACGGGGCTGCATCACGGCCTTGCAGACAACCCATCTGCTGGCGTTTCCTAATGAATCCTTGACGCTGCAGGATGGGCTGGTGTACCCAAAAGCTTGTCTGCTTCTCCCAACTGAATTAGTGTAATAAAAGGTATCTCCTCTCCCACTCAAATCCTACCTCGGGCACATCCGAAGTCCTACACAACTACAAGATCATTGCTTTTCTGTGTGTGTTCCTTCTGGCTATTTGCTCTTAACCATCTGCCCCTGCAGAAGGCAGTCTGGCATGGGCTGACGTGAAACAGCATCAGCGCTGAAGGACTACAGCCCACAGCTGGTCCTTTCCATCGCTGTCTCACATCTGTACGTCCTCAGCCTCAGGCCACCTTTCCCAATTCGATACTCCCTAATGGGATACTGGCTAATACCTGTTGAAGGAGATGGTATCAGCACTTATTGGGGCCATTGCCCATATGCCAGAATTCCCAATCACAAAGCCCGCTCTGGGAGAAGGGTAAATTTAACTACACTTCCACTGCTACAATTTAAGCGCTAAACTTTTTGCTGCATTCATGGAGATACAAAGCCTGCAACAGCCTACTATGAGCTTGCAGACCATCATAACCCCCCTCTCCAACCTCCTCCTCTCCTCTCCGCACACACCCAGCTCATTCCTTCTTTTCCCCGCGGTCACTCCAGCCGCTCGCCCTGCGTGCTGCAACCTCGGTTTGCAACTACCTAAACCTCGGAGTACACAGCAAACCCCTCTCTCTCTGCTTCTCTGACATATTTTTAAGAGAACGTGGGTTCTTTATTCCTGTTTTTTTTTCCCTAAATGTTGCTCTTGGCTAGTGCTTTAAAGCTCGTGTTTAACGGTGAGCGCCTGATGAACATAAAAGCGAAACGTTGAATCTCCAGAGATGTTCTGTGCAACAAGGATGCCCAGAGCCATCAGTGAAAGGTGCTTCGGGGACCTGAGCCTTTCCAGCAGCTGTCCTGAGCTCCCCCTCACATCTCTAGGAAACAGCAGCGAGCTCTGGCTCTGCCACAACCCCCCGTGCCATGGCAGTTCCACCCGAAACAGCCGTGTCCTGTCATTTAAATATACCGAAGCGAGCAAGAGTGGACATCACCTTAACACACTCGGCTGCAAGGCGCGACTGCTCGGGAGCCGTTTCCCCATCACACCTGAGCCCCTGCGCAGCAGCGCAGCTCTCCGGAGAACACCGAGAGGGCACGGCCAAACAGCTCTCCGAGGCCCCTTCTAATCTGAAGTTTTCTACGACCAAAGCTATATGAGTAAAACAAGAGCTTTTGCTCGCCGTGAACATCCCTCCCTGAGCAGAGATGCTCCCACATAGTTGCCCACTGGGGTTTCGGCATGGGGGCAACACAGCTCCAGGCCCTTCAGCAGAGCAAGGCCACTGCCGAACCCCTTGGGCTTCATGTAGTCCTACCTCTACATATGCGATTTCTCCGAGAGCAGTTCCTCCTTCCCCTCTGGGCAGAGCTCACACACTGAGCTCCTGCTCATTTAAACCGACGAGCGTTGCCACTGCTGTCCATAGGGGAGGGCTCTTTCTGCTCTCCAAGGAGAAAACCAAGGGCAGGTGCAACAGAGATCAAAGGGCAGGTCCAAGGACCAGGATTTCATATTTCCTTTGAAGCACCACTTTAGAAATACTTCCCATCACCATGGATACTGGAGCACCGGGAACGCAACACTCACCACAGCAGCGGCAGAGATGCTCGGGTGGCTGCTGCCAGGAAAGCACTTACAGCAGAGTGAGGAAGCTCAGACCTCACCTCAAGTGCAGGAAAAACACGGTAAATCCAGCCTTTCTCCTCTGTTAACTCCTTCCTCCAGGCACCGGAGTCTGAGCCCCTACATCTGGATCCAAGCTTCCCAAGTCAGAAAGGGTTGGATTTGGGATTACTTCCAAAATGTGATAGCAACCAGATTGCATTTGGTGCTGCAGATACGCAAAAAGCCAGTCTGGATTACAGAGACTTCAAAACATGGAGGGAACAGGACTTACGGGGAAGGACAGGGATGGGAAAGCGTTTCATTCCCAGACTAAGAATAACCAAAAGCCCTACTTAAGACAGGGAGCAGGCTGTGCGTGGGCGAGATGCTCTGTCCCGCATTGGGTGTGCACGGGGGCACTTTGCAGGCCCCTTGTCTTCCTCTGGCTGGCCGCTGGAGACGGCCTCAGGCAAACGAGCTCGGCCGTAGCGCAAACCCCAAGCTCCCTGGTAGCCATTTGCTCCCAGCAGCGAGGCCAGACTGGTCGGCGTTTCTCCAGTAAGCTCAGGACACGCTCCAGTGGCTGCAGCGCTTTGCTCCAGGGTCCGTCAAATCCATCCCTTGGGACACGCCATGCCTTTTTACCTCTGGGGACACTGAGCAGAAAGCAGCCCTGGCACCAAGACACACGCCTCACCCCGAGGACACCACGGTGAAACCAACGGAGCACCTCTGCGGGTGTCCCGTTTGCTCAGGAGCACCGAAAGGGGACGGAGAGGCAGAAGACCCAGACCTCTGGTCTCCGCGCTTGCTGGCTCGCAGGCCTTTTGGAAGCAGAGCAACACGGCACAGCACAAGGCAGGAAGGAACAAGCGGCTGGTGGAAGTGGTTTAACACCAGGTCCTCCAGGATGGAGCCTACCAAAGCCAGCAAGGTGCCCAGAGCGAAGGCGCAGGGCAGCGCGGCAAGGTGTGAATTCGGCAAGTGCAAAGACTTAAAACCTCTGAGGAGTTCAACTTCCAGCTCTCCTAATGCAATCCAGGGACGAGCTCTTTGGAAACCCCACTCCCTCGAGCTCAGAAGATGTGTTTGCAGTGGTGTCTTGAGAGCCCACACTAAGATTTTCAAGGAAAATAAACCACAGAGAGGGGCACAGAGTGACAAAAGCACTCGAAGGCAGTAGGAAACGAGGAAGGGTGCGGGCGGGGAAGGATGAGAGTCGTCATCGGGAAGGCTAACCAAATGAACTGGATGGATTATGAGAAGATTGTGGACCCATTAATAAAAAAGGAGGAAGAATAAATCAATAATTCTGAAAGAGCTGAGATAATGAGCGCCTTTAAAAAAATTATTCTTTAATAAGAAAGGATGCATGGCTAATTAGGAAGTAATGAAGAACTTGTCAGTGTATCTACAGAGCGCGGGGAGGCGAGGGGGCTCCGTACCCAGAACTGAAGGATATCCGAATCGCTGGAGCTGAGCAATACATCTCAGTGTCAGGAGGAAAGCAGTTAATAGACTCACTGAATCATTCATGATTATTTATGAAGACGTGAAGAATCCGGGAAGTACCAAGGGATGGGAGGGGGGAATAATTCACATTTACTTCAGTAACAGGTTTTTTCAGAGGAAAGAAAGCAGTACTCTCAAGACCTTAAAGAAGAAACAGCCTAAGGAGAAGAGGAGCCACAAATACAGTAAATACCTCTACAAGTCTCCAGAGAATACTATCCTGTCTCCGTGCGGGGAGGATACACCTGCATGTTGGACTCTCGCATCCCTCCGCAGCACAGGCCAGGGCTCACTCCGCAGGGAGCCCCATCCTTGCCGACCTGGTCCCCGATGCTTTGGAGGGCCTCAAGAAACCTGGCTTCTGCAAGGACTTCAGATGGTTGGGATCCGAGCACGGCCAGGTGGATGGAAAGCCAAGCCGAGGGCCCACCACGCGGCACAGCAGTCAAAAGCAACAAAATCACATCATGTGAAGGAGGAATATCCCAGGGCTGGCAGATGGGGGTTTGCCAGCACCACCAAGAGTAGGAATCAAACCAGCTCTAAGATATCTTCCTGGGCATAAACATACACGAGAAATAGATGTGAGCTCCAGCCAGGAAGAACATCGGAAGATTCGTATAGCAATCCCCTCCAACCGGTGTGAAATGAACGGATGCTTGGGAAATAGCAATACGAGAAAAAAACCTGAGGTGTGCAAGAGATGTCTGAGCCTCCACAGCACGGACCCAGCTCCCCTGTGCAAGGACAGGTACCTCTCAGCTGGGCTGAGAAGGGGCAATGACCACCAGAGAAACTGGGAGAGAGGGAGCCCGGCAGAGGCGGAACGGAGGAGCGGAGGAATCTGGAAAGGGCAGGAGAAACAGGGCGACAGCGAGGGAGGGAGATGAAGTCTCGGGGAGGACTAGCAAACATATAGCACCTCAGTCCAAAGTCCTGCACAAGACCCTGGTTATGTGCTCACCATGCACAGGGTTTCCTCCAGCTGATGATGACACCTTTAAAAATCCAGATATACCTAACACTTGCTTCTGCCTGATCAGGAGAGGGAGTAGAAGTCAGTTCTCCTTTACCTCGAGCAGAGGCTGTGACTACCTCGCAGGAGTCTCTGCTCCCTCATTCTCCAATTAAAAACATGACCAGGTCTAATGTGGGATGAGAAATTGTTTACATCCTTATAAACAGACATGGGAATGAGGTACCCAACGCGCTGAGAAGCCCAAAGACTAGATGTGAAGCAGCAGAGAAGGGAGAAAATGGTGCCGAGGAGTGGGGCCCCAGCGCAAGAGCTGCTTCTCTCCTCCACCACCTGCTTCGTGGGAAAGGAGCTTCCAGGAGGCCAGGGAAGTAACACTGGAGATGCAGAGGGGCCTGAGAAGATCAAGCAGCTCGTGACAGTGAAAGGACAGTCGGGGGTGACACAGAAGTGATGGTGATCTCTCCTTGGGATGTGACAGCCAAAGGAAGCCATGAGATTCAAGGGGAAGGGCCAATTCCAAGCTGGCATCCAAGTCAGGGGCAGGGCAGGAGGGATGCGGCATGGAAGATGCTGTGACATCTCCAAACCGAGCCTCTCGGGGTCACTGGGCAGCAGGCTACATCTCCCAGTTGAGAGCTGCCCTGCCTCTCTGTGTACCCCAGGGTAAATCAGCAGAGAAGACACGGGATGCACAGCCGCTCCTAATAGGTAACAACCGTCATAATAAAGCCCATCACCTTGGTCTCTGGCTTGCTGCTGCTGCTAGCTATGGTACATCCCAATGGGAACATGCGAGTTTTAACCCGAGAGCTATCAGGGTAAAGGAAAATACCGGAGAAACTCTCTAATTTAAATACGTGAGCGGGGAAGAGGGGAAATGAGAGACAGGTTTAGTTCGCAGAAGGCACATCAAATGGTTGCCTTAAGTTGTAAGCTGCCTTGTAAAGAGCCGGGTATGGGATTAGCAGGCGGTAAATCAAATCTCAGACAAGGCTGTGCAGTATTTATCTTTACACACAAAAGCCCTTTTGTACCACAGAAGTACAAACACAGTTGAAAGTGATAAATTTCACCTCTTTTTTACAGAAAATCTTTTCTTCTTTTTTTTTTAAAAAAGGAGTCTCCGGAGACCTTGTGCAATCTGTATTCGACAGGCAGTCGAATTTTGCAAAGTCAGCAAAAGCCCCACTCCTTCCACTTAGGCGAAGGGTTTGTTTTAAGTCATTGGTTTAACTTAGGGGGAAAAGAAGTCTCTTGCAACATACCCGCTGAGGGTTTGAAATGCTTGGGGAGATAGGTGCTTTAGTAATACATAAGCTCAGCTTCAAACCCAGCACTAAGCTGGCCAGCTCGCTGCAGCGGTACGCAGCATCTCGGGAGCGCTGTATTCCCGCCTCCGGCTCCGCCGCGACACCAACAAACTTTAAAGAGAATGGGAGAGGATCTCCGGGGTGCGGAAAGCAAACGCGCCACGATGTGCTGGCAGGGGCTGGAAGCAGCTTGTTAAAATGCTCTGTGTTCTCCCCGCTGCTGGGCTACGTGGATGAGCAGCAGCAGAGGCAAATCTCAGATGAGTTTTACTCCTCCTGCTACTTAATTCTGGTCTTACCTCATTGGTAAGCAAAGAGTACGTGTCCTGCAGGACAAGGTGCACCTTAGCAGCAGCCTGTACACGTAGCAGAGGGGCTTCACGTAGCCTGACAGTGTTCAAAGGTGCCGTGACCAGTATTGGTTTCATAACGTATGTTCACAGGGTGCAGAATAGAAGGGTGCAGGGACTCCCATGGGTGTCTCAGCTGGGATGGCCACCCTACAGAGCTGGATAACAACAGACCTACTGTAGCGGGAGCAGCCCAGTGCTCCGCCTGAGCTCATTAGCCCCGACTCTTAATTAGCTCCCATGCGGTCAGCTTGGGTTTCCCTGCCATGACCCCTTGGATTCACAACCCACACGCACAGGACGAGCCTGGGTTTGTCCCACGGCTTCCCCGTGCTCTGGGACCTGTCTGCACCCCCCAGCTCCGGGCAGAAAGCGGTCCGGGGCAGCACGCGTGCTCGCCTTCACCTCTAGCACCGCCGGCTTCAAAGCACCCGCACTGTGACGAGGCTGCGGTTGCTTCTCACGACAGCTTGGAAGGAATAAAGGACAAAGGCTCTGACACAAACCTAGGGTTTCTAATACAACTAAAACGTTCAACTTGGGCTGCGCAGAGCTGGGGCCAAACCACTTCTCAGCAGAACACGAAACCCTTCTCCCCCCCCCCCCCCCCCCATACGCATCCTATCATCTCCATATCCCTTGTCTAGGGCCAGCGATGTTACCGGTATTTAATTATAGACTATATTATCTGCCACTCTGTACACACACATTAAAAATAATCATCTACGTATCAACTCTGTCTCAGAATAAATACCGCAGAGCTGTGCAGTCGTTGAGGTTATCTGCTTTTAAAGTATTCTCAGTAACAAAGAGGTAGATTAATGTATTTATGCACATAGAAAACTGTGAAGGCAGTAAGTTGTTACATAAACTGTTATATAAATTACCTACCAATTGCATATAAATTTTCAGAGTCAAATTCCACCAACCTCACGTTGAAGGAGTAAATCACTTCGAGTTACCACGGTTATTCTTGACGGCGGGGACCACTCTGCACAAATGAAGGAGGCAGAATCTGGCCTTAAATTACACACTTGACACACGTTTGTGATATTACTTGTATACAGAGATCTCTTGGCTCCTTCAAACTGTAGCTGCAAATCAACTTGGAGACCCCAAACCAAGTAAACTGTCTATTTAAACAAAATGACTGCAATATAATAAATATTGATTTTGTAAACATTTTGCCGAGGTTAAAAGCTTTTCACAGAGATGGTCATTAGGCACATAACTCTGCTCCGCATCCCTGGTAAGCACATTTATTAATAGGTCATATGTTATAGCGGAGTCTCAGGCAGACTAAATCAGCACAGCTCCCCCGAATTCAACACTGCAGCACACGCTCTCGCCAGGTGACGACGTTGGTCCTGTAAGCTTCATTACATTTAATTTAAATCAAATGTATTTGGGGGCACGTACAAGTAAAGTGGATGTTTTCTTGGGTTCAGGAACCCTGCTGTGCTGTAAACTCTTCTGGAATGGCTTAACACCTGGCAGCTGCATAAATATAAACTCTACTTGTATGTTTTAGTTTTAAATTACACTCATTTTACTGTTTATAACATACAAGGTGATGAAAACCACATTCGCTAGAAGGGAACTGTTCCGTGACCTGACGAAGACAACTCTGAATGAATCGCACTGCCTGGTACCCTTCGGACAGCCTTGGTGATCTCTGCTGGGAACCACCAGCCCACGTGCTGGGTGAGGAAACACTCCGGTATCCCACCCTTCCAATCCCAGCCTCCTGACTAAACATGAGCTCAACTCTAGCACCTTTCCTCTCATTTGACAATATGACTCCTCTCTGCAGTTGGGAATCACCACCAATCCAATGACAAAACCCCGGGGAGCCCTTGCAGGGCTGGGGGATGATGAAGCCTTCTGATGTGTGCTACTGACACATGGACTTTTTTGGGTGCTGGGGGGGACCACTGCGGGCGGCTCAGATCACGCGCCGACTGCCAGCCAGGTGCCATACGCTGGAGCCGGGCAACCATAAAGAACCTCCAGTCTTGCAAGAGTATTTAGGTCGAACGTTGGGTTTCTGTCAACTCCCATCACGTGCACAGAACAGAAATGGGACAAACCAGTGCGGTCAATGGGATTTGATGGCACGATCTACACAAGGCTTTAGCCGTATCTTAAGACTATCAAGTTCTGCACATTTTGCCATTCCAGACCCATCCGTTGTCAAACTGCTCAACTGTCCCTCCCAACCAGATTGCTCGGGGGCCGCAGGCTGGTTTTGCACAACCCAAGGCTCTTGGACCGGATAGGACTCATGACAACTGTAACAATTCATAGAATCATAGAACTGTTTAGGTTGGAAGAGACCTCCAAGATCATCGAGTCCAACCGTTAACCCAGCACTGCCAAGGCCACCACTAACCCATGTCCCCAAGCGCCACATCTACACGGCTTTTCAATCCCTCCAGGGATGGGGACTCCACCACTGCCCCGGGCAGCCTGTGCCAGGGCCTGACAGCCCTTTCGGGGAAGAAATTTTTCCTAATATCCAACCTGAACCTCCCCTGGCGCAACTTGAGGCTGTTTCACAGCTTTATTGAAGCCAGATCCATGGCATATGGCAGGAAGGGCTTTTATCCCACCATACACTGCCTGCTGCAGTCATGCCATAAATTATTCCCCCGACTTTCCTTTTGATGCATCCCAAGATAAACTGAGACGCCCGATGCTGAGCGCATGTGCTCCTGCAGAAAGACGATCTGTGCTAATTGCCACAAATGACCTTGCACAGTGTCATCCTCCTGACGTTGCCATTGCCGAGGTGCAAACGATCCCGGGAACTGAAATGGATCCACAAAAGTGTCCCACTGTTCCCGCTCAGCAGAAGCAACATCACGCAATTGCAGGAGGTATTCCCCAGGTCACACTCAGGTTTGAAGTGGGCTCTGTATTCCCCGTGTTCCTAGAGGAGTCACAGGGAAAGGATCATGCTCAGGGAGGAAGACACTCAAGTTGATGAATCCATGTTGATTTACTCCAGCTGAGAAACAGGGCAGGAGCCTGGGGTAAACAGCACCTGCTTATAAATCTGACCTCACCACTTCCAGTGCTTTCGGAGATCCTGAGCGCAGTCAGACGTCGCTTCCCAACAGTGCCCACTCTCAGGTGGAGCCTGACCATGCAGCTACCAGCACCTAGGCACCTACAAAACCCTGGAAAGCAAACCTGCGAGGCACGAGCTAAAAGCCAGCTAAAGCCCTACATGAACAGCTCCACGAGCTTTGGCACTTTTCCCCGTAATAACCTACTCATGCCAGTCTCCGGATACCAAGACATGGCTTGCTTGTTCCTCCTCCTGCTGCGTTGCACCGTGCTCTCGCTCGCTATGCATTAAGAACTGCGCTATAATTGAACAAAATATCGTTTGCCCGAGCAGAAACAGGGTTGTTTCAAAACAAAATCCAGCTGCAATGGTTCTCACAGCATCCTGGAGCCAGCTGACTTGCTCAAAACATAAAATGGCTCTAGTTCAATCACAAAGAGGGTTCAAATGAGGTTTTAGTCTCACGAGGTAGAGCTCCCTATGCTCCCTCCATCGCTAGGGGAAAGAGGCATATTTCTCTTGAGAGCAGTTAGGAAAGGACTCAGACTTAGCAGCCCTACTAAAGAGCACTCCACTTTCCCCGGATCCTCCCCAGCTGCGGAAGCGCTGCAGCTGCAAGGTGGGGAAGGAGAAAGCGGCTGAGAGCACGGGGTGGGATCCTGCCTTGTCTCCCTTTCCTCCTCTCACCTTTCTGCCCTGCAACTGATGCACTCCTCCAGGCTTCGCACGACGACGAGACATCCCGGCAGCAGAGCAGCGCGGTGGCCTTCCTCCGGCACCTACCTACCACTCACGGCTCACCAAGGGACCCCACGTCAGGCCAGTTAGCCACATCTGGCACATCTGCCGAAAGCAAATACCTGGGGCACGGCAACACGAGCCAGAAACCCGCTGCAACGGGCAGCTGGTCAGGCTGCGGCTTGGCAGGGTCTGCCCAGCGGAGCCGTGGGCAAGTCACCCGCCAGCCACAAACGGAGGAAGGATGCTCCTCGGAGCTGCTCGCAGCGTGCCCTTCCCCATCTGACAGCCCGGCCACACGCTAGGAAATCAATAGAGAGCCTAACCATTGCCCGAGTCACAGATGGATCGACTGATCGGTCATCTGGTTCGTAGCTCCAGAAGCACAGCACGATACACACAGTCGATACGATCAAATAACCTTCTTGCCCCGCGATCTGGGCTGTCATCTGTCATTAGCAGAGCAGAGGGGAAGGTGCAGCGCTCGCCTCCCCTCCCTCCTGCTGAGCAGCCAGAGGGCAAAATTTAAAATGACACAAAACCACAACTCTTTGCGGGTATAGGATTTTTTTTTTTTTTTTTTTTAGCCAACAACAAATTTTAACCGCTGTGCTCCGGGGGAGGTGAGAAATAATCTCATAGGTGAGAAACTGTGTCTACGCGCTTGCTCTGATTCACCGAGCTGTGGGCTGATGGCGGCACAGACCTAAGCAAACGCCCTCTCAGGTCCTCATTTCCAGGGAATTCAACGTCAAGATGGAAGAAGTGTTGCTGCGGGCTGGATACAGGACAAACTCGGCCACGTCTGAGCTGCGGAGCTGAGTGGGTTTTATGCAAGAGCGCGACTTGAACCACCGCTGCTGCTCCTCCTAGAAAAGACTCTCACAAAGAGCTGGCTGTCGATTAAAAACGGCATAAGAAAGAGGCAGTCGGCTGAACTACAAAGGAGCACCAATAAAATATACGTCGGGACAATCAGAGAGGCATTTTGACTGCTTCCTCAGACAGCAAGACTAAGACTTCACTGGCTTTGCCATGAAAGTCAAGGCTTGTTTTACACTTCTTGTCTTGCACCCTGCCAAAGAAAGAGCGCTGTGTTCCCAGGAAACAGTGGCATCTGTCACCGAGCCAAGGGACAACGCCAGCTCTCACCCAGCACACAGTTAATCCGGCGCTGTTTGCACATCAAGGGCTCTCACCACTTTACCATTTCAGACGCCCCAACTCAAGAAAGCATTTAAGTCATGCCCTTAAATCTCTGTGACTTCAATTTCAGACTGAGCATATATGGAAGTGCTTTCCCAGGGAGGGAGGCCGGTGCTCTCATTATGTCCTTGGGATTCCACCCAGCCCTGACAGCTACGATCCCCTCTGCAGTGTTGGAAGTTCTCAGTACATCTCCACGTGTAGCAGAAGGTGCTTGGTTATGAATTTGCATTACACCATGACCAGGTTGCTGGGCTGAAGGAAGGGAGCTGTGCTAAACACGCATTTCTAAGAGGCAGCTTTGGACAAGCTCGGGCAGTCCGAGGCAGGGGAAAGGACAGACAGCGAGGCTAAGCAATTATTTGTCCAGGAGCACAAGGCAAATCCTCAGCAGGGAGAGCTGACCTCCAGTCACAGCCGCGAGCCCATTCCTTCTGTTTCCAGCATCCTCAGGGAAATGCTGCCACAGTTCCCTTCCTCGCTGCAATATAAACAGCCGGAGCAGCACCTGCCAGCATCTTCCCACTCCTCCCCTGCTCCGGGCTGAATCACCGGGTGCTTTCGGTAACACAGCCCAGCCCTGCCAGAAAGGGGAGGAAGGGAATGGTGGCTCTGACCCCAAAGCAGTATGTCCGTGTCTTGAAATCAATAAATACGCCTTGTAAGAAATGATCCGTTTCAAAGCTTGACACGACCTCCCCTTCTCCCAGCTTGACATACTCCAACGGAGAGACCACAGCATAAAATCAGAGAAACTTGTTTGGAAAAGGATGCTTTCCTACCAACTCCCTGGAGTCAAAACCAGGCCTCTGAGCCTGCCTTACAGACAGAAAGGTCCTTCCCAAGCAGAAAGCCCACCAGCACAGCGAAGCCCCCAGCTAGCAAAGGGACAGAGACCCTGGGCAGCCAACGCACCGATGCTGGGCCAGGAGCAGCAGTTCTTTCCATCATCTGCAACTGATGCCTGCAAAGGTCAAGAGGTAAAGAGCAGGGAGGAGGAAAGTGGTGAAGCTAAAAGAATTAGTGAATTAATGCCTCTTGAATCAAGGGGCATTGGTTATCTGGGAAGACAGAGGGATTTCATCAGAGAAGACCCCAAGAGCTGCAGGTGGAAAGCAGCTGCAGTTCCACCACAGGCTTAAACAAGTGATGCTACGGATGCGTTACGCACCCTTGAGCTGAAAGCACAACCATAAGCCGTCATTAATTCACACGCACTGAACAATCCTGCCGCAGGGCACCGCGACAAGAGAAAGGAACTGACGGCGCACATCCAGAAAGACCAGCCGGGGAAAGGGAAAAATGGCACTAAATGCAAGGGTTTGACCTCCAAAAAAGAAAAAAAGGGATCACTGGTTGAAAGCTGTGCCACGGTTCCAGGGTCCACGCAAATAATTTGATGTTCGCCCAGGTGTTTAGGCATTACACCTCCTCTCCAAGCTGGAAGCAGCAGCCCCAGCGCGGGCACCCAGGCTGGGATCTCCGCACGAGGCATTCGACGCTGCAAACACGATCTTCCACTCAAATGCCTCGGTGCTGCCGCATCTGCTCCAGCGGAGCCGTGCTCACTTGCACCAGCTGCGGATCTGACCTCCCGCGCTCGGGCAGTGGCAACCGTGGCTCCAGCCCACAGCACTTCAGGCAACAAACATGCTTGCCTTATCGACATCCAGTTCCCATCCTTTTTTTTAATCCATCAACTAATACAAGGTTAGTATAGGAGAAGGGGTAATTAACACTGATGGGAAACCCCTCAACTGTTAGATCCGTTCCAGAGCGCTTTCTGCTGTGTTACAGAACTGAGCGTGCACCTATTAACACCCCTGCATTTCTGTAATGCAGGGAATTTAACAGCTAATCAAATGCAAAAAACACAACCCAAAACCTAGTCCATGCTGCGCGCTCTGTGTCATAGTTTGGTATCACCCCTCACGGCCAAGGGCCTCTCTGCTCTCACCAGATGCTGGTTCATGAAAATTTCAAAGTGAACTTGGTCTTATTCTTTCTAGCTAGAAATTCTGCTCTTAACAGAAAAGTTGAGCCTCCACTGAGCTTTTCCAGCCAGCTCCAGGTCAGGCTGTCCCCAAAAGCTGCATCCAGTTCTGAAGGCAAAATGCGAGTTAGTTCAGATCACAAACAAAATTCTCCTTTGAATAGGAAGGCTGGATCCTTTGACAGGTTGTTCACAGCTCTGGTCTCTTTTGCGCTGTAAGAAGGGAGGCCTGTGCAAACCTGATGGAGTTCAACAAGGCCAAGGGCAAGGTCCTGCACCTGGGTCGGGGCAATCCCAAGCACAAATACAGGCTGGGTGGAGAATGGATTGAGAGCAGCCCTGAGGAGAAGGACTTGGGGGTGTTGGTTGAGGAGAAGCTCAACATGACCTGGCAATGTGCGCTTGCAGCCCAGAAAGCCACCCGTGCCCTGGGCTGCATCCCCAGCAGCGTGGCCAGCAGGGCGAGGGAGGGGATTCTTCCCTCTGCTCCGCTCTGGTGAGACCCCCCTGCAGTGCTGCCTCCAGTTCCGGGGCCCCCAACACAAGAAGGACATGGACCTGTTGGAGCGAGTCCAGAGGAGGCCATGAAGATGATCAGAGGGCTGGAGCACCTCTGCTATGGAGACAGGCTGAGAGAGTTGGGGTTGTTCAGCCTGGAGAAGAGAAGGCTCCAGGGAGACCTTCGAGCAGCCTTCCAGTACCTAAAGGGGGCTACAAGAAAGCTGGGGAAGGACTTTTGACAAGGGCATGGAGTGACAGGACAAGGGGTGATGGGTTCAAACTGAAAGAGGGGAGATTTAGGTTAGATCTAAGGAAGAAATTCTTCCCCGTGAGGGTGGTGAGGCCCTGGCACAGGTTGCCCAGAGAAGCTGTGGCTGCCCCATCCCTGGAAGTGTTCAAGGCCAGGCTGGACGGGGCTTGGAGCAACCTGGTCTAGTGGAAGGTGTCCCTGGTGTCCCCTGTCCAGTAAGCCACCCCTCAACGGCGGTCCCAGAGCACCCGTTTCCAAAACCATCCTACTTGCACAGTCTTTTCAGTTACAACTTGGATGGCCCATGAGAATTTGAGAAACTTTCATCCCGAGAGCTTTGGTACCGTGGCTTGACTCTTCACAGTAACTGGGCTTCTACTGCACCAGCCTTTGCTGGTCCTTCTGGGACACTACCTGAGCTAGGGTCACCAGAGATTTATACCATGAGCTCTCTTTGGCTTATGTGCTTGTTCTAAATAGACATTTATCCAATTCATCCCAGTAGGACCACCTGAACGAACAGGGAATGAGCTGGCGTATTTAGAAGCCAATTTAACAGGTAAAACATATACCACAGCCACACAGAACGCCTCATCCCAAGAACAAATAAAGCAGGGAACAAGGCTGACAAAAGAGCAGTTTTGAGAGTTGGGGAGTTGTAATGTTTCAACTGTTTTGGGTTTTTTTTAATTATTCTTTGATACGGCTGGGAAGAGCACATGCAATTTGAAAGCACTCTGCTTTAAATGAATATGCGTGTGAATCATGCAAGTTAATCAAGGGGTGCAGAAAATGCCTTCAAACTTTAGGAAAGAGAATGAAAACATCCCCAAATGGTATGTGTTGGATCTCTAGAAAGTACACTGCAAGACTCCTTAAAAGGATCTTGTGGTTATATGTGAGCAGGTTGTAGCAAGCGACACCAAGCAAAGTTTCCCCCCCTAAAAACCTCAACATTTGGGTGCTGGTTTATTCAGAAGAGCGGGAATAAACAATGCAGAGCAGCCCCATACGCCTCTTGAGAACATGTTCCCGCCCAAGATCCGCCCGGCACCACTGTCAGCTCTCCGAGTGCATGGTGTGAAACCTGGCGTATGAACAGCAACGCCTTCTTCTCACTTTCAGGTCATTTACTTAACACCAGGTGCAGTGTTTGCTCTGCTTCCTAATTCTCCTGGTTTTTCAGGCTAGGGATGCGGTGACAGGAGAATCCCTGGGTGACACACTGATACCTGTTGAAATTTCCACGAAAGAGAGACAAGAATTAGTCCGTGGGCTGATTCTTCACCCAGCTCAGCTGAGGTGCTCCTAACCTGCACCACAGTAAACGCAGCCAGAAGTATCAAGCCAGTGGGATCCTTCGCTCATGAAGGGGCCAAGAGAAGAAAAAAATCCGATACAACTGTGTGGGGAGAACAGAAAAGGTTTGATATTCACAGAGCACAGGACCTTTCTGGAGGAAGACAGATCCCACCGGACACCAGTCTGCACATTGAGATGCTTAAAAGCCTTCGGAGAGCCTGAGCACAGATGGTGCAACACAGCATCGCCACGTCAGGTCGCTCTATTTTTGGCCTTCCCACTGGAACTGATGAAGCTGCAGTGATTTACACCCGCTCCGAGACGGCCCTGGGCCATTTCCATTTGCAAATAACTAAAGAGGACGTCTCCTGGCGTCAAGTGCCACAAGGGCTCCAAGAACGCCTTGTAGAACTTGCTGTACTGCATTACCTTTGATTAATGTGATATTTGTGGGTGCTCATTACTCCGTTAACTGCGGTAAGTGCAGAGGGAAGAGCCACCTGCCAGAAAGCGGTTTTCTAAATAAATTAACACAAGAAGGCAGCATCACCTCTGGATCCTGGACAGACACAAGCTGGTGTAAATCCACTGACCTCAGTGACATTTTTTGCCTTTTTTCCGACTTCCAAGCATCTCAGCCTGTTTGCCGCTCTCAGGATTTGGCCACAGAAAAGTGGAGCAATCGGGAAGGCTATTTGGCATCGCCAGAGAAGGACAGGAGGGACCCTGCTGCTGCAGATGGCAGGTGATGGAGCAAGGGTGGTGGGACTCAAGAAGGGCCATCAGACCAAGGCTTGGGAAAGCGCATTGCTTGCAACAGGAAAAGATTAAGGATTCTCACTGCTTCTGTTTTAGCAGCAAATATTTTACTTCGCAAATGCAAACAGATCTTTGTCAGACAAGCAACTCCCTGGATACCTCCCCAAGCGCTGTAGGCTGCAGGAATTCCCACGAACCCAGCAGCAGCATGTTCACGACGCCTCAAGAAAGCGACTCCCCACAGAAGTTTCTCTGGCAGCTAACAGAGAGGCCCAGCCAAGCAAGCTAATGAATAACGCTGTCTCCTTCTCACTATCTTGGCTCTCAGGCCCGCTGTCCCCCGGGCAGAAACTAAGAGGCACCGGTGGGGTTTTCCACCCCGTAGTTCACCCCAGATGTGCAAGCCAACTGGAACAAAGTCATGCCTAGTGTACACAGGATTTTTGATTCTTAAAAGAAGAGCTCCCCCCCGCACCCCTCATCCCATCTGTGCTACTGACAGTCTGGATGACCTGAGGTCTAGCTAGCACCTCTGCTAATTAGCTTCTGCCTGCTAAAAATCATTACAGCTGATTCAACAGAGTGCGTAACATCAGTTCCCAGGGTTGGTCTCTACCGCAATCTATGCAGAGATGCTGAAGGGGTTTGCAATCAGAGGACAGTTTGTGTCTTCAGCCTGGGCAATCCCATCCTGGGCAGTTAAATCTCACGTAAAAGTATACCTGAGAGCACGATTTACCTTTCACTGAAGTCAAGACCTGTTTCTGCTTCACTACAAGAGGAACTGGACAGGCTGCCTAACCTGCTCCCCTTTCAGCGCCAAGGCAAAGCAGAGAGTGGTCACACCCCAGAGTCGTGGTTTAAGGCAAAAGGAACGTGAGAGAGATGCTAGTGGAGAAAAGAGGCAGAGCCCCATGAGCCCCTGTAAAGAAAACCCATGATCCCAACCCAAAGCAGAGGGAAACTTCTTGCTTGACTGCCCCAAAAGAGCGCAGAAGCTCGTATCACCATTCACCGTGGGACCGCTGACCTCTCCAGCCTCTTTCTGCCCACGGTAGATCCAGGTTCGTGTTTGGGATACCGATCTCAAAGACAAAAGCAGCCTCCGGCAGGCATGACCCACCCCAGGGAGGGTGTCCAGCCACGGGGCGAGAAGTACCGGGGACTCTGCAGAGGACAGCCAGACATAACAGCGCTGGGCAACAACCCAACACCCTACAAGAGACGGGCAGGAGTAACTACTCCGTATCACGGTCTCCCCATTGCCCAACCCAGAAAGCTTTCAAACCTGCTTAAAAGCTACTCCCAGAGACCACGAACTTCTGGGAGACCTTTCCAACATGCATCGGCAAGGGTAAAATGTTTTTAAGACGGAGCTTGATCAACTGATGGACGGGATTTCAGGGCTGCTGGAGATAGCGGGGGGCTGGACTGCGTGACCCTGGAGGTCCCTGCCAGTCCGTCTGTATATGTATGTATGCATATATCTATCTATCCATCTATAAAAACCCATTAGCAAGCTGCTGAGCCTGCACTCACCACACACTTCCCAGCAAAAGCAAGAGGGACTCGAATGCGCAAAGAATAAATGATTCAGCTCCATCTTGTGTTTCTGCTTTTGACATGCCAAGCAGCACTCCGGCTTGTCAGGATAAAATCCAGCCAGCTGCAATCTATGTACAAAACTGGGACAATTCAGATTAAAAACCCATTTTCATCTATGTTTCTCTGAATATTTACCCCTCTCCCAACAGCTGTCCTGAAAGGAAGATAGGAAGAGAGAGGATTTCCCACGATCTGTGTCCGGCTTAGAAATCCTAGCTCCCTGAATTACATTTGATTGTGCCTCAGCACAGATTATTTTGAAACGATCATCTGCGAGAACCACACAATCAGCACTCTGTCAGCGGAAAGCAAGAATTGGGGCAGTTCCCGAAGAGGTCTGTAAAAAGCCCTTTGGTCTCCTTTCCAAAGCGAAGCACGCCGCACTTAACAGCGATTGCCTCCGGCCCGGCAATCACGTACTGACGCGCGAACGCTGCTTTCAAGAACAACAGCTCATCAAGGCGCTCTCGGGTCATTGCAGACTGCGGTGAGAATCACAGTCTCCTCGGGTCAGAAATTAAGAGACATATCCCAAAGAATATTTTGCACTGCATGGTGTTGTAATCGCAGAAGAGAAGGCAAGAGCTGATGACTCTGTCCTTTCCTACGAGCCACTCACCGCAGCGAAAAGATCTGGCAAAAAGGGACAGTCACCCTTTCGGCAAGTTTGTTTTGCTGCCGGAGGCGCGTCCCCTCAAAAAATGACACCCGGATACTTTTGGAAGAGGTTCACCAGCTCAAATCCGCAGGTGGTTTGGTTCCGAACGCCCAGTCCCAACCAGGATAAAGCTTGAAAGGTCAATAGCCTCTCCCCTTGATCCGGCTCCACGGCACCTCAGGGAGCGCTTCGGAAATCACTCCTTCAACCGTAGCATGCCGCCACAATTGACTCAACAGACTCTTTTCCTTCCCCTAACAAGCAAACAGCAGGAAACAGCAGTAAAGCCCTGCACTGTCAGATCAAAAAAGCCATTTTGACCACCTGCAGAAACGCAGGCTCACTCAAGGCAGGTGTGACTTTGCTTTCCGATTTCCAAAAACCTGAGAGAAATTGCATGAAAATCATCATTTCAAATAACGTTACAGTTCCACGTCTGTTAGCTACATCAATGAAATACTGCGTTGCTAAAGCTCTCCCTTCTGAAAAGGTACTTGGAAGGAAAAGCTAAGCATTCGAGGAAGGAGAAGCTGTCCTGATTGAGAACACAAGGACTGAACCTGAAGTATCTGAGTACTGGCATACAAAGTCGTCCAGATGCTCACGCGTGTATCCAAGAGCCTTGCTGCACCCGAATCAAAGCAGGAAGGTCAAGCCAAAGCCTTACGAAAAGGCCTGGTACCCGTTAGACTCCTCTTGTTTTGGAGCCCACCAGCGGCACCTGGACCTGGCTCCACTCCTGCTCCGTGTCAGCACAGCCCGAACCGGTTCATCCTCCACCGAGAGCTGGGCCAGGGGGCCCAGGCTCTGAGAATGGGCTGCTCTCCCACAGCCAGCACGTACTGGATTTCACAACAGGCAGGAGGAGCAAGATGCTCACAGCATCCGACGGCTCACGCCACGCTAACGCCGGCAAAGAGCGGCCCCCGCGCTCCTGCGAGCAGCTCAGCAGTTACCTGTGCCATGCTGCACCCCGGCAGCCCAACACCAGTTGGGTGCCATCACCGGCAGCGCGAGCCGCCACCAACTTTAGGAGAAGCGACTGCACCCCATGTGTAAGGACAAGGGCACGGGGCACCAAAACTGCTCTGGCACACGGGCTTCCTCTTTGTAAGAGCGCAGGGAAGCCGTGGAGGAGGTGTTCCTGCTCCCAGTAGGAGGGGGTCAGGACAAGCTCTTTCCAGCAGCAACAGGCACCACCGTACCCTTTCCTCCCACACTGCAACGTAACGTGGTTATCCCTCTTCTCCCAGCCCTCTCGAGGAGCGTCATGACAAGCGACGGCCCGTCCCTGCACGCACCCACTGACCCAACACGGGGCACAGAGCCGCAGCCCAGCCATCTGCATCCTCCACGGAGCCGCGTGCCGCCACGCAGCCTGCCAAAGCAGGACAGGGACATTCCTGGAAAGCAACCCGGCCGAGCCCCTTTCGGCAGGGGGGTCACGCACCTCCCCATCTCTCCAACCTCCATTGCAGGTTCTCCCACCTGCTCCTGCCAGCACCGATTTGCTGGAGCGGGGGACAATTATTTCAACGTTTATCCAAGGAGCGATGCCCATCCCCTTGCGCCCTGTCCGCCCGCATCCCAGTCACTTCTGCCCCAGTTCGCTTGGCGAGGGGGTCACTGGTGCGAGGAGGGAGGCAGCGGGGTGGATGGAGCTGAGCTGAAGCTAGTGACAGCCACGTCCCTGCCTCAAGCGCTGGGACCCTCTCCTCCAGCGAGGATGCGTGTGGGAGTGAGTGCGCCCAAGAGGAGCTGATCAGTATTCAGCGAAAGGCTCTGCTACCGCGCTGCCCGCTGCCATCCCTCCTCCTCCTCCCAATGACTCAGTGTGCGGGAGGAGGCAGCAGCCTGTCCTCAGCAGCACCCCACGGCACCCCGCTGCCGCGTCCCCGTCCTCCCCCGCGGCGGATTTCACACCTCCCTCCTCACGAAAGCATTGCTCCCCGTCGCTTTTCCAGCTCCGCAGCGCAGGTGTCCCTGATCCACCCCCAGCCCATCACCCACAGGCCCTGCCGGCTCCTTCGGCAGAGCCTCGGCTCGCAGGGGCCAGCTGGCACGATTTGGGGACCCACGGGGAGCATCATCTGCCCAATGCCAGCCTCCCCGTGCCGGGGGGCAACTCTCCTCCCAAGCAGGGGTGCAAAACGCAGCCCCGGCACGGGCGAGGGCGGGTGGCCGATGCTCCCACCCTGCTGGGTGAGGGAAGGTGGACCGTGCAGGACAAGGTGTGCTGGCCAGGCGGCTCTCCGCGGCCATCTCCCAACCGCGGGGCTCGGCCGGGGCTGCTGGCGGAGGCCGCCTCGGGGCCGGGGCTCACCTTGTGGAGCTTCCACATGGCACCCAAGGCCTTGACCTCGTGGCTGGAGTGCTTGCCCTCCTCCAGGCACTGGTAGCAGACGGGGCTCTTGCACTGCACGCAGTACATGCTGTGGTTCTCCAGCTCGTGGTCGGTGCAGGTGGAGATCTTGCGGGGGCTGAGGCGGCGGCTGACGCGGCCCTGGGCCGGGGGGACCAGGCGGTGCTTGGCCAGCGGCCCCCGCGGCGGGTGGCACCGCAGGCGGCAGGGATCGCAGTAGAAGACGTCGCATTGCTCGCACATGACGGCCGCCTCCTTGGGCGCCTTCTCGCAGAGCTGGCAGCGCAGCGCCGCCGCCCTGCCCTGCTGGTACCGGTCGATGACGCCCTCCAGCAGGCGGTTGCGGGGGAAGCCCCGCAACCCGCGCTCGTCCAGCACCAGGCTGCGGTGGCACTGCGGGCAGGTGAGGCAGGCGTTGCGCGGCGGCGGCGGCGGCGCCAGGGCGGCGGGGGGCGGCGGGGCGGCCGGCGGGAAGACGCGGACGCCGTTGGGGGACTTCTGGCAGGGGGTGGTGGGAGCGCTGGCGAAGCCGCCGTAGGAGCCGTAGCCGCTGTCCGCCTCGCTGTACAGGCTCATCTTATCCAGGTCCAGGTAGTCGTAGTCGGAGACGGCCGAGCCCGAGGCGCGGCGGCTCTGCGGCGACTCCGACTCCGGCGTCTGCACCAGGATGTTGCGGGCGCACGCCTGGCACAGGTTGTGCGAGCAGGGCAGGATGATGGGCTCCCGGTAAAAGGAGCCGCACACCGGGCATTTCAGCTCCTCTTCCATCTCTTCCATAGGGGAGGGAGAGGCGGCGGCGCGGCGCCGGCCGCGGCAGAGCGAGAGGAGCCACCCGCACCGCACCGCGCCTCGGCGCCGACTGCCGCCCGCCCGCCGCCCGCCCCGCCCCGCCCCGCCCCGCGCCTCGCCATTGGCCCGCCGCCGGCGGGGAGGCGGGCCGCGCGCTGCGATTGGCTCTGCCGCCTGCCCGTCCGCCCGCCCGCCGGAGGCGCTGCGGGGATCTCTCCCCACGGCTGCGGTGCGGAGCTGCGGGGTCGCGCGTCGGGCCTTTCCCCGGGGCTGCCCCGGCTCCCCCGGCCTCGGCTCCCCCCGCCTCGGCTTCCCCCCGCGCCAAGGGGGAGCGTCCCTACCGCCACCGTTTTCTCGCCTTCCCTGCGGGCAGCCCGCGGTGCCCGCAGCAGACTGCCCCAGCGCTGAGGGTGCCCCCCAAGATGGCGGCGTCCCTCGGGCCCCTCGCACGCTGCGGGGGCCCCAGGCCCACAGTCTGGCCGGTGAGGGGCTTCGGGGGCCTGGCTGCCGGCAGGAGGAGCGCCGGCGGCGTCCCGCTGGGTGCTGCCGGTGCGTCAGGTCCGTGCGTTGGGGCACCGCAGCGAGAGTCGGGTCCCAGCCCTCAGGGGTAACTGCGGTCTGCTCAGCCTGCAGGGACGGTGACCTGGGCTCCTTGCAGAAGAGCCCTGCAAGTTTAATGGCCGCAGGATGGTTTGCAACCTCTCTCCTGTTTGGTTTTTAAGGGGACCTGGCAGGTGATGCTCTGCTGCAGGGGGCTTTGCGGGGCCGCAGGGGGCTGAGCCCTGGGATCCTGGCTGCTCGGTGACAGCAGTGCTGTGAAGGGCGGTGAAGCGAGAAGGAGCCCCGAGTCCAGGAAGAGCGTATCTGGGGGGAAGTTTTGCAGAGGACGGGGCACGTGTGCGATACGGGGTGCTCCTGGGGCTCCCGCAGTTTCCCTTCTGACAGCACAAGGTGACTTTCAGAGCTGGGAGCGCTGGAGGCAAGAAATCTGCTGAGGGACTGTGTGATGAGGCTGTAGTAATACTTGTTAGAATAGCCACATGTATCTAACAAATGCTTAATAACCCTGTAGCTTTCTATTATATGAGTAAGACGACTGCATTCATACGCAGGCTTGCACAAGCGCGGCAGCGTGGGCCAGCACGCTGCGGTCCCCGAGCTTGGGACGCCCCCGTGGGGTGCTGCTCCGGCACTGGAGAGCAGGGAGGGGGCCTGCCGGGTCCTCTGCGGCTGGCTCGTCAACCGTGCTTGCTCTGAAGGTCGTCTAAGGTCTTCAAAATATCCTGGCAACGTGCAGCGCAGCATAGCGGTTCCTTTTCAGCCAATGGAAAAATAAGATTACCTGGAATGTCTCTGTGTTGTCTCTCATTTCCCTCTGTCTGTGCAGCCGTTTGGGGCTGCCTGTTAGCGCAGTTGTTCTGTGCCTCCTGCGACGGTGTCTTTGGGCCTCTCTTGGGAGGAGACCTGACGTTAGAAGCACGGTATGGGAGCGTGGGGGCAGAGAGTCCAGCCTGGGGCTTGAAATTGGAGCTCAGAGAGGCTGCAGAGTCTCTGCAAAACCACCATGGGGGCGGTGAGGGGCTGAAGGAGGTTCTGATGTGGGGCACGGGGCCCTGGCCCGAAAGAAAGGATAAGCCCTTGCCACCGTTCACAGGCAATTCCTAAGGGTGCGGGGAGACTGGCTCGGGGATCCTGCTGCTCAACAGCTAAGCCGTGGGGCGACACGTGGTGGCAAAGGTGGGGAAACTGAGGCAGGTTCGCAGCAGCTCCCAAGTAACTGGAAGAGGTTGAGGGCTGGATACTCACAGGCCCCTGTGACTGAGGATTTGCCCGGTCTGGGACTAAGGGCCAAGGCCTGAGCTTAGCTGGAGCTGCAGGACCCTGGGCAGAGGGGCGGGGGAGCCCCTGGTGAGGCTCATCAGGGCAATTAAGTGCCCTCAGAGCCCTGACACAGCATGTGACGGTCCCCACCGGTGGGGATGATCTCACGGCATCCAGGAGAGGGAGTGGTCTGCTTGGCGCTGGAAAGGTCCAGACAAAATGGGACGGTCACTGGTGCTCTCTCCTCTGCCTGCTTGTACGTGCACATCCAGAGTGCTGGGAACTGGTACGGATCCCGCTACCCCAGAAATCGAGGTTATTTTCCGAAATAGTCAAGCCTCGTAGTGCACTTCCCACCGCCCTTGGGCCCAACTCTTCACGGACGCAGCTTTGGGCAGGGGGGCTCTTTCCATCCCCCGTGGGCTCGTGCAGTTCCCGGGATCCAGCGAGCAGGTACAGTTTCAAGCTCGCACATTGGTATTCCGAAGGGGGAGAAGCCCAAGAGCCGAGATGCACAGGGAAGGCATTGCCGTTTTTCAGCCTGATAAGGAGGGACAAGTGATAAGGAGAAAAGGACTTTCCGGGTGTTTCTCTCCCCTGCTGCGTGCAGGGGTGAGAGCAAGGGTGCTTTGTGCTTCCCTTGCTGCTTCTCCAGGCTCCTGCTGGCTCCGTATCGACCGCTGGCACCGCGGCTTCCCCTGAACCCTGCTCAAACCAGCGTTCCTCATTTGCTCCCTTTTGGTGTCTGCTCGGAGTTGGTCATTTTTTTCCTGCTCTCATTCCTCTAGCTGCCCTTTTGCCGAAGTAAAACCATCATTCCTTGTTTGCTCTGCCTCTTGTTTCCCGTGGCTGTTTCTCACTCTGGCAGGTATATGATGCCATTTCTGCTGTAGCGATATGCTGATCATGTAAATAGGCAGAAAGAGGGAAAAGCCCTACAGAGAGGAATGCAGCCAGTGCGTTTGGAAGCAACCCTCGGTCGTAAACATTTCGCTGTTTTCTTCTTGGCGCAGCAGCTTATGCCTTCGCTTTCATCTCAGCAAGAGGCGAGCGTCCCCGTGCTCTGGCTGCGTATTATTTACAATTGTCAGAGTTGTTACTGCCCTGAGAACTGTGCAGCGTGCAGCTATGAACCTGCGATAATTACTTGACCCAGCTTCAGCATTCATTTGTCTAACGTCGCTGTGATCAGCGATTACAAGTTAAAGGATCAAGAAGTCATCTTATTCTAAGCTGGCTCTTGCTTTTCTCGTGTGCCTCTTGCCAGGAGCCTCAGCTTTAGGGGCGGCCCTGGCTCCCACCGCGGGAACGGTGCATCTCTGTTTCTGTTGCAACCAGGCTCTGCTCTGGGGGATGTGGAAGACACCGCTGGGCTGAGATAAATTAAAGTCCTCGGGACTCTGTGTAAGCGCCGTTGCATCCCCTTGGTGATGCGTAATAACGAGAAGGACTGTTACCATGAGCATCAGTTCCCTGCTCCTGGCCGTTCCCCTCGGCGCCCCGCCAGCCTGCAGGTGTGTTTGCTTTGTCTGCTGGCAATGCAGATTAGAAATCAGGATCGAGCTTGGAGATATCGACAGGAGCAAGATGGGGCGGTGGGCGATGCTGTTTGAATCGTTTGTGGTGCGTTACCCCCCCAAAAAGATGGCACCACCGCTGCGGTTCTGTTAAACCGATCAGAAAACCACAGTAACCGGGGTGTGATGCACGGGATGGAGGTGGCCCATGGTGTGGGGACCTGCTCCCGCGTCCCCCTCCAACCTCCGTCCCAGCCGCCGCCTTTGGCTCACGGCATGCATCTGCTGCCTGGGGTCGCCGAGTTGTTCCTTGAGAAATAAGAACATGGGGAAGGAGAAGATGGGAGCTGGAGGGAAGAATCAAGTGTCACGTTCCGGAGTTATCTTGGGGAAGAGAGAATCTTCATCGCAAACCAGGACAAAACATCCGAACCTCTGCATTTCCCCGTGGAATTCTGCAGTATTTTGTTTTGTGAAATCCCTGGGGGAGGAAGCTGTTGGTGACACAAAGGTGGAGGTGGGCCGCTGGGAGCAGGTCCTGGGCCCCCCATGGGACCTGCGGGGAGCGCTGCGTGGCAGGACACCGCGGGCACAGAGGGCCGGGAATCCTGCCTGGGGGGCCGTTTGTTCCATTTTAACAACTAAAGATTTTCTTCTTGTTAATATTACCTTGATGACAAATAACCTAAACTTCACTTGCTTTGGGCAGCTGTGCTTTCTTAAACCTCCGCTGCTTTACATTTATGCATGTGTACGTGCAAACACACGTCCGCTACAAAATTTTCTGCCGAGATCCCCGCCAGCGAAAGGATTACAGGACAGAAGGAAGGTGGGACTCGACAAATCAATAGCATTCACATCTTAGACTGGAGCGAGGAGCCGTGGGACACGAAGCTGAAGGCTGTCTGTCGCTAATTAATCTGCCAGCATCATCCCTGCAACGCCGATCGATCTCCATCCACCGGGCAGAGAGGGAGCCCGCCCGGATCTCCCCGCGGGTGAGCTGCCGGCAGGGTCTCGGGAAGGTGACAGATTGTCTGGCTCCCGCCTTCGCTCCCTCATACCACGCAGGGTCCTTGGGTCCGGGGCGGGATTTCAAGGGGAGAGGTGGACTGGACGGCGCGCAAGCGCACAGGCACGTGTGTGCAGGTCATGGGTAGCCGGGAGGGTGAGTTTGGGTTGATTTATGAGGCCCTGAGCCGGGCTAGAGCTAATAAATAAAAGAGAGGAATGAGCCGAGACAGAGCTCTGCAGTCTCCTTTAGTCATCGCACTCCCGTAACACCTTGAAGAGATAAATAAGGGCTCAGGGCTCCCCTCCTGAGAGGAGGGGGTTGGGACATGGCTGGGGGGCACCCAGAGGTGCCCCCATGCTGCTGCAGAGGCCTCAGGTGTCCAATGCAAGCAGATGATCTTCCACTACCACGTGGGAAACCTGCTTCAGGCTCTGGAAATGTGTTCTCCTCCCGTGCCTGGAGGTACCACGTGTGGTACCTCGTCAGCTACGCGGGGCCTCTCCAGCCCTTTGTACAGGAACACTCGTGTTTCCCTGTGTCTGCTGGAAACATCTCAGCGGATGCAGCCTAGGATTAGACTTGCCTTTTTGACTTTAAGACATTTGCAGCTCATAATTCATCCCGTGATCAACCAATACACCCTGATCCTCCTTCTCCTCAGTCATTTTGAGTGGATGAGCTCTTGGCTGACAGCAGAAATCCTTGTTTATTAAACCCTGCATGCACGCATGACCTTGAAATCCATATCCTCGCTGTTATTCCACTCCCCCAGGTCATTCAGAGCTTTCAACACATCCTGCTGCTTCTCCGTACTGAGGACACCTCCTGGCTTTGCTTCGTTAGCACATTGGTGAGGTCACTCTCATCTTTGGCGCAAAGATCATCAGCAGAAACGCTAGGTGAGATGTCCAACAGCATCCCAGGTCGGAAACTCCCAGGACTCCAGCAGTAACTGCCTCCCGGCACAATTTTCAGAGCTTCTTACTAGTTATATCATTTGCTCCAAGCACCATTTCAGGTGCACTGAAGAAGCTCAGAAAGTTGCAACCACCTCCCATTTGATTCTGAGGTCTCTTCTTCTCAGGGAAATGTGCCAAATTATTGTGGATGATCCACCTTCATTGAACCCAGGTGGCATCTTCGCCCATTTTATCTCACTGTCATCAACTTGTCTGAACATGAGGGATCCAAGAAATACTTTGTGCCTGTAGCCAAACCTTCAAGTTTTTGAATGTTTTGGTGCCCAGTTCTTGAGAACCAATCTCCCCTTGCCCGGGACCAGTTGCTTTCCACCGCTCGGAGCCTGCTGCAGTCTGAAGGCTGTTGCCAGCTCCGTTGCCTCACTTCTGGCAGCAAACAGCAGCTTCCTGGGATAGTGATGAGGTTTCCTGGGCTAGATGGATTTCGGAAACTAGAGGAGAGCTTCCCAATGGCAAAACACTAGAAGTCGGAATTTTTCCTGTTGTGTAGGAGATGGGCAAAGCTGCTGGGAAGTGGTGACCAAGAAGTCACAAAATCACAGAACGGTGGGGGCTGGAAGGGACCTCTGGAGCCCACCCAGCCCAGCCCCTGCCAGAGCAGGGTCACCCAGCGCAGGCTGCACAGGGCCACATCCAGGCGGGTTGGAATCTCTCCAGAGAAGGAGACTCCACACCCTCCCTGGGCAGCCTGTGCCAGGGCTCTGGCACCTCACAGCGAAGAAGTTTCTCCTCATGTTCAGGCGGAACTTCCCGTGTTCCAGTTTGTGCCCGTTGCCCCTTGGCCTGTCGCTGGGCACCACTGAGAAGAGTCTGGCCCCGTCCTCTTGACACCCGCCCTGGAGATATTGAGAAGCGTTGGTGAGGTCCCCTCTCAGTCTCCTCTTCCTCAGGCTGAACAGCCCCAGCTCCCTCAGCCTTTCCCCACAGGAGAGATGCTCCAGTCCCTCAGCATCTCTGTACCCTCCGCCGGACTCTCTCCAGTAGTTCCTCGTCCCTCTTGAACTGGGGAGCCCAGAACTGGACGCAGGACTCTGTACCTCGGTGATGGCACGAGCGCCATCACATCGCAGAACTGTAACTCCTATTTCAGACCAGCAGCACTCATCGAGTCACGGGAGATTTGCCCGTTTTTGAGCTTGGGGCTGAACCAGCATCAGGAAGAGACTTTCCACCAACCTCGGTGGGCTCTGAGGCAGGAGCTACTTGAATCACAGTCGGAGTCAGTATCTCGCTGCTTCCCTCTCGCCCTTGCTCCCCAAACGATGACACTCGGGGCTTCTTCGGCTGATGAGCAACATCTCTAGGCTTACGTACCCGACACACCGAGGAAGTTACTCACTGCCGCCCGCACGACGTGGGTGTGAAACAAACCCCTGGTTCCTAACGGCTTAACCCCCTCTGAAGAACCCGTGGCAGTGGCTGGGGCTGCTGCGTGACAGGGGCTTGCTCTGGGCAGCCGAGTCGCTTCAGCGGGGAGGCCGGGTCCTGAGAAACACTAATGGGAACATTAACAGTGTTACTATTTTAAATATTTAACCATCTTTTCCTTTAGCAGACTTTAATTACAATCGCTGAGCACACACTTATTAAAACCAGCACTTGAGCGGTAGCACAGTGTAAGGATAAAAACCCAAATGTTGAAGAACCGCTGCTCCCCTCCGAGGACTTTTCATCAGCGATGCCGGCAGTGACCGTGGGCATCAGCGAGTGGCCGAGCCCCGGGCTGGCACTGCCTCTCTGTCACCTCCTGAAAACATCTTCTGAAAATAAGATGGCAAAATTGCCCCATCAAGTAACTCCCAGCCCGGTGACACGCCAGGGCCCGGGGATGTCCGACTGCTGCAGGAGGACTGCGAAAGAGAAGCTAAATCCTTAAACGATGCCTCAGAGTGAGACGTATTGAAAAATCTGTAAATCTAAATTTGCTGATTACTTTCAAAGGTGACATCATTTATTTTTAATTTTTTTTTTTACTCTGGAGAGCTAGTGGAAAATTTCTGATTTTAATCAAGAGAGAGCAGAAGCTGTTGCTAATACATGGGAAGAGCTAAGCTGCAAGTATAAATTGTGATGCTCCTTTGACCGTTGCCTTTGCCTGCTGCCCACTTACTCATCTCCCCTGAGATTAATGCCCCACTTTTCCGACCCGTGACTCATTTTGGAGAACAGCGATATTAAACTCATCCCACCAGAGAAATCTGTCCTTCCTCCCACAGGCTGGGCTTGTCTTCTCCTCCTTTCTCTGCTGCCCAAAGGCTCAGCTGGGGAACATTTAGTGGTTCAGAAGATGTGCTGAAGGTGTGATATTCCCCGCGTCTTCAGCGTTGAAAAGGAAACTCTCTCCGACCAAAATTTATTGGCTTCACAAACGATCCAAGGCTTTTTTAACCACGGTAGGGTCCTGCCATAGGGAACCTTAACATCTGCAGAGCCCTAGCAGGGGGTTCGTGCCAATCCATACGTTTTTTTGGCTGCGCTGAACCAATCTGCGTTCGGTTTCTCCAGCAGCAATCTGAGCGACGGAGGGGTGCGTGCCGATGCAGCGCTCGGAGGCTTGGCGGGGCATTCGGCACTGGCACAGCCGGCGACCACCGCCGGGAAAAGGGAGGAGAAACTGTAAGCAGGGGGGTTGCCCCCAGGAGGCTGGTTTGGGGGGATTTTGCACAAATATAACCTTGACTCCAGTGTCTTCTGTGTCCTTCGCTGCAACCCAGAAGATGGCAGCCAGGCCCTGCTGGGTACGCTTGGAGAGGTGATGTCGATGTCACCATCGATAAGCCAGTGAGGATCTCAGGGGGTTTGAGGGTATCACAACAGAGATGCCGCGGGAAGGAGGAGCCCGTGGCCACGCACTCCCTGGCAGGAGCTGCAAGGAGAGGAGCAGGGGGAGAGCACAAAAGTCTTGGCAAAACGGCTGTAACCACCGCGGCCAGGACCAGCCTGGCGTTGCCTGCCCGCAGGAGGCTACGAAAGCCGCAGGACTCAGTGCCGGCGCTTCAAAAGCAGAGCCCGGGGCACTGAGGGCATGGATTCCCTCAAAATGTGGCCAGACGGGCTGAGCAGCCCTGGGAGCCAGGTCAGCCCGTTTGTTCCTGAGCCAAACCGGCACCTGGGTAACAAGGAAATAAAACCGCCCGTCCCTGAACACGCAGAGCGAGGCACCGGCGAGGGGAGGCGCGTGGGAGCTGGCTGAAGGCGCCGGGTGGGAGCCCGCGTGGGGCTGCTCCGCTCCACCAGCACTTTGCATCTCACCCGGGTGCTGGCTGGGCGCCGGGGAGGTTTCTGTGCCTCCAGACCGTCAGCTCCGGTCAGTCGGGATGCAAAAGCCTTTCTCGCTCATCCCCGAGGTCCTGCCGGCAATTGCTCGCTTCCCGGTCGCTTCCCCGGGTCTCTCGGGGGGATCTGGCAGGTACCTGCCACGTGCGAACCGAACCCAGGGTGCATCGCTCTGCGCTGGCTGAGGCAGAGGAGGCTCAGGGCAACCCTGGATTTCCTGAGCTGTCAAGCAGTGATAAATTCTGGGGCGTCTGCGATGAATTACTACGTTTCATCGGAAAATAACTGGAAGGCTGATGGGATCGTTTTCTCCCCCAGTAGAGATTCAGCGCGCGCACACACACACACGCCAGACTGGCTGCCCATTAAGTTTCATCCTTGCTTCTCTCCTCAGCAACGCCCCAACCTGAAACTCCCGTCCCTGGGGACACTGATGGCAGGGCCAGGTCTGTCCCAACACCATCCCTCTGCGATGGCTGACCGGGCGCTTTACACCCCCTCTCTGTGCATCGCCTCCCACCGCCGTAGAGCGGCTGTCCCCTACCAGAGGAAGGGCTTAACCGCGCCGGTCCTAACCCGTGCAGATGCAACCCGGGGTCCTTCCTTTGCCTCCGCACTGCTCCAGCTCCGGAGGTTTTCCAGGAGTTAAACTGCAGTTGCTAGAAGCCAAGCCCAGCTCCAGCTCAGTGGGCGCCGCAGCATGGCGAGCTCGCAGCGCCCGGAGATATTCCATCAAACGGAGCGTGGGAGCGACGCGGCGCCGACGGGCAGTTATTTATCACAGCCGCCCCTCCGTCATTTCTCGGTGTGCTAACGGCTGCCAGGCTCAGGAGGGCAGCGAAGGCGTTTTGCTCCTTGCTCCCCAGTTAGGAGAGCTGTAAAAGCCACCCTTCCACGGCGCACCAGGGGCACATCCCCGCTGGCAAACTCCAGCAGCTCCGGCCGCAGCGCCCGGGGTGCAGCTCAGGAACGGGACCCGAGGTATTTGCGAGATATTCCTGTTTTCAGACAACTCCTGCTTGCACAATTCCTGCTTTGAGCGGAACGCGGCTCAGTCATCATGATCTCAACCTGTTCAGCCTCTGCTAACCCCTGCGGTACGGTCCGCTTCGTTGGGATACCTAAATGAGTAAAACCTGATATGCCAATGAGCGCCTGCATTCGAGAGGGGCTTCGGGAACAGCCGCCCCGTTAAAGAGCAGCGTGCGGGCTCTTTTCCTCTCCAGCCTCCTTCCACCCGGCGCGGCTCATGGCTGACAATTTTGGGGAAATCAGTTGAAAAGTTTTTGGATGTATCAAGTAGGAGGCCGAAATCTAACGTATAGCTGAGTCTAGTGCAGATTTCTTCTCGCTGCCATGGTAACCAAACTCACTAAAAATAAAAAGTATTCCCATAAATGTCAAAACACACCATGCTTCCGTGACGTACGGAGTATCTGACCTGAAATCTGTAATCATTATGTAACGATGTTTAACATTACAGTAATTACTTGGGAAAATCGTCTCCAGGTTAGACGTTTTGCATAACTTAGGTAGTCAATCCGCTTCCCCGCATTCTTTGATATTTATGTTGTTAACATGATAATTAGATGCTTAGCGTAGCTGTTTAACATCTGCTGGGATGTGTTACACGCTAACGGAGACGTTGCACTCGGGAAATCGGTGCCGTCGTCCACCTTCTCTAAATAACCACTACATAAACCACTGCCCAGGGCTTGGCAAAATCGGGACTTTTGGAAAATCTGCCTGTGCGGGTGGCAACCCCGCGTGGGCTCGGACAGCCAGCGCCCGTGGGCACGCAGGGTGCGCTCCAGCCGCTCACTCCCAGGTGTGCGGGTAGGACATTCGCCTGTCCAGAGCCGGGCAACGGAGCTGGGGAAGGGTCTGGAGCACAAGTGCTGTGAGAAGCGGCTGAGGGACCTGGGGGGGTTTGGCCTGGAGAAAAGGAGGCTGAGGGGAGACCTTCTCGCTCTCTGCAACTCCCTGAAAGGAGGTTGGAGCCAGGGGGGGTCGGTCTCTTCTCCCAAGGAACAGGCGACAGGACAAGAGGAAACGGCCTCAAGTTGCGCCAGGGGAGGTTTAGGTTGGCTATTGGGAACCATTTGTTCCCCGAAAGGGCTGTCAGGCCCTGGCACAGGCTGCCCAGGGCAGTGGTGGAGTCCCCGTCCCTGGGGGGATTGAAAAGACATGAAGATGTGGCACTTGGGGACATGGTTTAGTGGTGGCCTTGGCAGTGCTGGGGTAACGGTTGGACTCGATGATCTTAAAGATCTCTTCCAACCTAAACAATTCCATGCTTCTATCTCACCAGCTCGTAGCCCGCAGGAAGAGGCACCCCTGTCTGGTGCCTCTGTCCGAGGACTCGATTCATCTTTTCCTAAATCAGACATCTGAAATAAGGCAGGGGCTTGGACAGGGAGCCTGGGGAGACTTGCTCAGGTGTCAATGTCTTCATGGTGGACATCTAGTGTTAGATGGGATGAGATAGATGGGCTGATACCCACATGCTGAGTTTTTCTGGTGCTCTAAGTGGCCTTCAGATGAAGCCCATGACTCCAGGACACTCACCTCGCTTCAGAGACTTCACCAGAGGTGGGGGCTGTCTCTGCCGAGGTCAGCAGAAGGTGCCACCATGCCTCACTATGGGAATTTGCTGATGTTCCTGCCGCTGTGTGTTCTCCCTTCCAGGACAGCCAACATGGGAGGTGGGTTCTCACCAGAAGGGAGACAAGGGCGAAGAGGCAGGGTGTCCTGGGCAGGCGCTGTGAGAGACAGCACTCTCCCCAGGGCCATCCAGCCTCAGATCCCGAGTCCTGCCGGCCGGATGCCAAACCCTGGCAGATATAAGCTGACCTGACCTGAAGCCACAGTGGTGGCCAGACCCCGGCAGAGGCAATGACGGGATCAAGCATCTCACCTCGCAGTGGTGCGACAGTACCTACCCCGGCATTGCTGCTGTCGTGGTGCCGTGTCTGATCCCCCCCGTGCCTCCCATGCAAACGGGGCAGGCAGGAGAGCTCCTTCAGGAAGACCGGACATCTTCGGGAGAGGCTCGGATAGGCTTGGAGACCTGTTTGTCTCACAGCCGTTGCCTTTTCAGCAGCCGTATGGGCTTGCTCGCCGAGCCAACAGGTCCTAGACTGAAGGCTGTGGGGACGACAGCAGCGGGTAGACCCTTCGCTCCTCCCACGGCTGCCCCGTGGGGCTGGGGTGGGGGCTACGGCAGTGGTTGAGCTCCAGCCCTGGGTGGGATCGATGGCGTTGATCCCACGCTCATCCTCCACAGCGGAATCATTGCTTCCAGCTCCTTGGCAAGTCTCCCTCTCCTCCCGCCACGGATAACGCAGCGTGGGTGTTCCCACAAGCCTGTTGCCATGCAGTGACACACTCAGATGAATCAAGGAGGTGGTGGAAGCGCTGAGGAGATGTGAGGGAAGCGAACCAGGTGTGTTCCCAGCCCTGACAGCCCACTCCTCATGAAGACTCACCTCTGGCTGGCAAAGTCACATCTTTAATCTCAATAAACGGGCAACACGGTGCGAGGACACAGAGAGAAACCAGCGTCTCCTCCCAGGTGGCCGCTGGGCTCAGGGAGGACGCTGGGCTGCCGCTCACCCAGGGCAACATCCAGAAGACCAATGTGTGTCCGTGGGTGTCCAGTGGTGTTGTTCTTTACACCATCGCTACCTCCTGCTGTTCTGCTACCAAGGTTGACTTCAAAAAAGTCAGAAATCTTTCTGTTGGGGTGTTATTTCCAACCAGCCATCTGTTCCCGGTGCATTTAGGGGATCCAGCACCCAGGCAGCCAGCCCAGCCTCATGGCTGGAAGAAGATGTGCATCTCCTCTGGTTCAAACAGTGTGAGAGCGGATGCTGGTGAACAGTTGATCTGTGCAGGAGAGGATGCGGAAAGAAAATACCTCATGGGACATGTTATTTGATACGTCTCACTCGGAGCTGAGCTGTCCCCACCGCACCGTCTCTGTGACAGGCTGACGCTTCTCTCCTGGAGGGTCCTGGCACTGCAGCAGGGTTTTATGAAAGAAGAGGTGTTTAAATACCTCGCCTGGGGCATCGCTCTGGGCAGACACACCTCGGGGCATCCCTGGAGGGATTCAAAAGACGTTTAGATGAGGCCCTAAGGGATATGATTTAGTGGGGGACTCGGTAGTGCTGGGTTAATGGTTGGACCTGATGATCTTGGAGGTCTCTTCCAACCAGAACAATTCTATGATTCTATGATTCTGTGATTCTATGACTGTAGGCAAGAGCTGGCAAGGGGATGTCACCTGCCAGTCCTCCAAGGTAGGGACCAACCCCTCCCCAAGCAAAACCAAAAGCCTCTTTCCTCTTTTCTCCCTGTTTATTTTTAAGGGCCATACGGCACCGGAGAGGATGCAACGTGCGTGGCTGGGTGGGAAATGGCCACATACCCGTCCTGTCCCCAGGGGCAGGACCAAGGCCACCACGCGCAGAGCTGAAGTTTGCTGCTGGGACGCTTCTTTGCTGTGTTCCCACCCAGCTCCGCCGTCCACACAGCGTGTGGGCCGCCCGGGCAGGCACAGAGACGTCGCAGACTGGATGTTTGGAGACGACGGTCGTGGAGGCGGTGGGGGAAGTCCTGAGCTGGTGTAGATGTGGGGCTCGGGCTGCCTTTGCTGTGCCGGGGTGCAGAGACAGCCCTCCAGCCTGAACCTCCTAAAGCAGCTGGCAGGAAAGGAGACGTCTGGACCATGGGAAGAGGAAGCAGGTGACGCCAGGACATCGGTGCTCCATGTCTGCTCCACAGTAGGTAACTTTAGGCTCACCAACAGCCAAGAAAATACGCGTGTAACTACCCACGGGTTCAAGAGCAGCCGGGTAAGACTGTCTCCTGGCTGGAAGGAGAGCACTGACCAGCCGTGGACCTGTTCCCGGGACGGCTGAATTGTACAGGGCCAGGACCTGCCGGATGCTCTGCTCAGCTCTGAAGGCTCTTGCCCGTAACTCATGCTCCCCCCCTGCTTTTGGCTTTGATTTTTAGAAGAGAAACATCGAAGGCTCTTTCCAGGGAAGCAAAAAGGGCATCATCTGTACGGAGACTTCAGCCACCCACTTTCTCCTACCACACAGTTTGAAAGGGCTGCTAACATGCCGGCAAAATGAAAGGTTTGGGGACTTGTGTTGTACCTTAGTGCAGAGCAGCTGGGAGCAGAGGGGTGTGCAGAACAGGACTGGACAAAATCAACCTACAAAAGAAAAGGGAGAGAAATAAAATGAGTCAGTCGAGTCCTTCTGAACCTCGGAAAAACCCAAGCGCGGAACAAATTCACTTTTGTTGGCCCTTGCAAGCGCTGGACATCCCGGAGCTGGCAGCGAGTGCCGGCTGCCTGGCCCCGGGGCTCCAGCACGAGGCACAAGCGATGGGGACAGGACAAGGAAACACCGAAGCTTTTTCATATGTAAGAAGAGGAACGTCTCTGAGTGTATGGGCCGTGGCAGCACCTCTACCCGATCCCAGCGTCCCGTAAGGCTCTAAGGGGCTTTTTCCCACCCCAAGGAGAGTGATGTGCTTGTCACGCTGCTCCCGGCTTCCCCCTCCCATGGCTGCTCTGCTTCCATCCATCACCCAGCCCCTCTCCTCTGCGTGCCCGGGGTGCCGACGGGCGACTCGACGGCACCAGGTGCCGCTGCTGTCACCTAACGGCACCGCAAGGCGGCACGCACCCAGGCTGCAGCCGGCGGCCGCTCAGCTCTCGGGGACCCCGGGTGGCGCAAGGTGACCCGTGGGACCCGGGGGAGCTTCCACCAGGTCTGTGCTGGCACTGGGATGCTGTTGGCTTTTCCTTTTGGCGATCCCTTCTCCCATGCCTATTACTTGCTTTTTTCCCTTTTTTTTAAGTATTTTTTTTTGTTCCTGCTGCCATGGCAACCTGGATAGATTCTGGTCACGGCTTTGGCCTCCCTGGCTGCAGATGGCCACAGAAACATCAATCAACAAGTGACACACCTCCCCGGGGACCGGCGTAGCTGGGGATGTCCCCTGCGGGCAGGGACCTTGCTGCATCCCCAGCAAAGAGCAGAGCTCGCCCTCCCGGGACGCGCTCCCTCCTCCCTCTGCCCGCAGCTCCTCCAGGACCAGGCGCTGGAAGGCTCCGAGGGGTCTGTTTTGGGAGCAGCCACCAGGGACGGCCCCTCTGCCCTCGCTCCTGCCTCGCTGGTGCCCGGAGGGGCGGCAGGAGCCGGGGCCGTGCGCCGTGATTCCACTTTACAGACCCCCATTTGGGGTTAAAAATAGAGCTGGTTAATAGGGTTTGATCCTGCCCCACACGGCGTCCCTGCCCTCGGCTGCCTCCCCAGGCACCCCCGGGACCCGCAGCCGTCGCCCCAGGGCTCCCACACGCCCAGCACCAGCTCCCGTCCCTCCTTCCCCCCCCAACTCCGCTCTCTGCTCCCCCCTGAGACCAAACCCCATCCCCCGGGAAGCCCCAGCAGTGTTCCGAGGGATGCTTTGAGGTTGGAGGGATGGAAATCCCACCTCCAGCTTCCTGCTGCACCCCGATGGAGGGGTGGGAGATGGGTGCTGCCCCGAGAGCATCGCTGGTGGTCCCTGGTGCGATGCGGCCTTGCTCAGAGGCGCTGCTGCAGTCGGATGGAGGAGGAAAACTGTGAATCCGCAGACCGCTCCACTCCGAGCTCTGCGGTGACTTCCTCCCTCCCTCCCTCCTCATCGTCACCAGCAGCTGCTCCAGCTCCCCGGAAGGCAATCCATGCCCATTCCCACTCCCTGCTCAGCCTGTTGGGCACCAAAACTTCCAGGCAGCTTTAG
This sequence comes from Phoenicopterus ruber ruber, assembly GCA_009819775.1. NCBI lineage: Eukaryota > Metazoa > Chordata > Aves > Phoenicopteriformes > Phoenicopteridae > Phoenicopterus > Phoenicopterus ruber. The sequence goes on from CM020219.1 coordinate 3,624,237, forward strand.
CCGTGGATGGGGAGGAGACGTGCCCACCCTTCCCGTCCTGTGTTCCTGAATCCAGAGCATCCATGAGCTCCGTCAATGTCCGAATCCCCCAGGGCTGTGGGTGTTGATGCCGCCCTGTCCGTGTGAGAAGGAAATGGTGGGCCCAAGGAGAGGGATTGTGTTTGGGTGGCGCTGGGTGACGCCTGAGGGGTCTGGGACTGCCCAGGGCACGTCAGTTGGCATGTTTGTCCTGAAGCCTTCGCCACGAAGCTGAACTACAGCAGCAGGGACCAGGCTTGGGGACCACCCGTCACCTGGGATGGGTGCTCCGTGGTGTCTTCAGGGGAGGGCCGCTGAGGTCAGGGGACAGAGGGGAAAATCCCCGCTCCAGCAAGAGCGTCCTGCCAAGGAGCAGCTCCAGGCTCCGTGGGGGTCGGCATGTGGGGAGCCCCAGGTAGACCTCAGGTGTGCAGGGAGGCCGTCTCTTCCAGGAGACCTTCCCAGATGCCATCTGGGCTCAGCACAAGCAGGTGCTGTTGCTACGAATTTAGCAAGTCTCTGGAGAGTCCTCTTCCATGGACTTGTCCGCCCTCCCCTGCAGCCCTTGGAAATGTTTTGTAGCCAAACACCGGGTGAAGTCTGGGGTATTTTGGAGTCTCCTCGCTGGGCTCGAGAGGTCCCCACTCAGCCCGTCGGGCCAGTGGTGTTTCAGATGTGGCCAGGCATGATGAGAAGACCAGCCCAGACTCGAGTTCTGCTCAGCCCAGAGCCCGCAGGCAGGGGTGGGGGCTCCCAAATCTCCGAGGACATTCAAGAAAAGGTCCTTGTGAACTTTGCAACATTTCACTTCCACTGACAGTTTTTGCTGCTGAATTCTCATTAACCTGGTATTTTACTTCCCGTTTTACCTTTTAGTTCTTCCTCAAAAGTGGCTGGCCTGGTCTGGCTGAACTTTTCCGAAGAGAGAGGTAAGAGACCTGGCATAGGAAATGTCAGCTCTGGCTGCCTGGAGTTCGGGGCGATGCCATAAATCACCGATAAAGGTCTCTTGGTGGGAGGAGGTGGGCAGCGTTTGTGATGGGGGATGATGTTGGCTTCCCCCTAGAAAAAACATTCTGCTCCTCGGTTCTTCTTGGGACCAAATTTAATATTCTCTGTCGACGTACGTGATTTTCAGTGCTCAAATGGACCTTCAGTCTGAAGTTTATTTGCATTTTAATAAACCGTCTTTGATGGAGAACACCCTTCTCTATTCATCACCCACAAAAGGAGAGTGAATTGAAAATTATGCAGGAACTTAATGCATCTGAAAGGAAATTGCAGGCTATGACTTGACTTCACTGAGAAATCTGAAGATCAAATGATCCCGTCTGCAACGACGTCAAAAACGAGCAGCATCTGCTTATGCCGAGACCACACAAGGGAACAGCTTTCATGAAAGGACGCTCTTGAATGAAAGGTGCGTATGTTTAAGAACATAAGACTGGCCATACGTGCTGGACTCTGGGCTGGGAGCTTCTCCAGCAGTGGTCAGCAGCGAACACGTAGGGGAAAAAACAGGGTTGAGCACAGAGTGACCCTTCTCCAAGCCACCTCCTCTGGTGGTTCAGGGACCTGGATCTGAACGGACATCTTTTCTTGAAGACCCCGCGGAGGCTGTGGGCTCAGGGGGGACGCGGTGAGGGCCGGGGAAGGAATGGGATGGAGCAGAAAGGCCCCACGGGGAGGTGGGGAGTGCAGGAGGGTGTGCGACGTCCCGTCGTGCTGCGAGGCTCAGCGCAAACCGCTTCCATCCGAGCAAGCCGCTTTGCAGGATGAGGCCCAGGAGGGATGCTCAGCTGAAGGCAGGAGAAGCGTTTTCCCAGCTCCCTTTCTGTGTAATCCTCTTCGGGGGATGCTGCAGCTACATCCGCGCCCGGGGGCGGAGGTTTGCCGGAGGAGGAGCAGGAGGTGGGCAGACAAAATTACCAAGGCGAAGGCAGGCAGAGAATAGGATCCCAGCGCCTGAGATCTTCATTGTCTTCTCTGCTATTGAGCTCAGGAAAATTTAGCACCCTCCACACGGAGCAAAACCATCTCTGCAGCTCTGCCATTTGCAGTTGGAAACAGGCTCCCCGAGCTCCCTATTTATAGCTGTTTCGCAGCTGCTTCGCTGAACCTTCGCGCTGACACGGGGTGACGGGGAGTCCTGGCTGCGGTTTGTGGATGGAAGAGGTCTGTGTCGGTCACAGGCTGGCTTGGGAACATCCAGCCCGGCCGCGTGGTCCCGCAGGCGATGCCAAGCTGGCTTTGCAACCCTCGAAACGCTGGCTGTGTCACCTCCAGGGAGAGGAGGCGGGTGGCAGGGATGTCCCCGTGCCACGCTCTGGGTCTCACCGTCCTGCGAGGGGGAACCCACCTCTGCCCTCACCAGCCCCCTCCTGGGGCACGAAACATCCCAAACACAGAAGCGTGAGGAACATTAACAGGGAATTATTATGGCAAGGAGGAAAATATCAGCAGAGAGAGGAGGGGAAGGAATGAATCATTTATGGCAGATGTCCCCACACTGCAAATACCACCCGGCTGTGGAAAAAAAAAATCATGTAAGCTAAGGGGAGCCTCACTGCTTATCTAAACAGCTATAACGGAGCAAAATCAGAAAAGGTTTGTTACGTCCTGTGGCAGCAAAGAGAGGAGCTACTGCAGACACCTCCGAAAAGCCTTGAAGCAAAAAGCATCCCCAAAGAGCGGTCTCGAGAGGCGGATCAGCGCATACTGCATCTCTGCCACGCAAACGCAATCCTGCTGCCCTTGCCTGCCGCCACCGCCTCCCGGGGTGCCCGTCACACGGCCCGGATTGCCCAAGGGGTGCCGGGAGCCCCTAAACCGCAGCTGCCCGGCGGAGGCACCCGCGCCAGCCCTTGGGAGGGGACAAGGTGCTCTCGGGGTACCGAAGCCCACAGCCATTTGCTGCAGGATGCTCCGTTTTCCCCCCACCTGGTGCTTCGTGTAGAAGGATTTACGGTCTCGAAAGGGCTAGGGAGGCTTTTCAAGTTGCCCTCATTTAATCTGTATTTTGAAAATATTTTTCAGGGTCTGGCGAGGCTCCGTGGGAAGCCAAGCTCCGCATCGAATGGCTCCAAGCACCCTTATGCTGGCTTTCATAAGAGGCCCTTAAAAGTCAATTTTTAGAGTGGTTCTTTAGCCCTGAGTAGCTCTGGTGAGGACCTTCTCTCCTGGTGCTCACTGCAGCTGTGGTTCTGCCTTTGTGCCGCAAAAAGGCTGCTTGAGGAGTGCATACAATTCATTAATTCCCAATTAATGGCTGTAATTATCTAGCTTTACATAAATAACCAGCTGTAGCATGACACAACCTTACAGTGTCTGTACAAGGTGCCCTGACTCACAGAGCAGTAGCAGGAAATAATATATGCTCAAGAAAAATCTTTATCCAAGTAAGGAATAAATAAGACTTTTGCCTTTTAGAAAGAGGATGAGTCTAGAAGTAAGGAAACTCTTCCACACACCAGTTCCCAAGCATCGCTGACTCATTATATTTATAGGAGATATTACTTGCCATGGGAAAATTTCAAGCAGCCGTAGGAAGCTTTAATCCACAGGCAGAGACCCCACTGGTGCTGGTTTTAATTCCTACACATCGCTCCTTCCATCCGCCTTTGCACTTGCCCGGGGCGCCGGCCCGGGGCAGCCTCCAGGGCAGCCGGGCTGATGGCTTCCCAAAAATGCCTTTAAAGGATACGGCAATATACTCCTGGCAGGGGAAGGTACCCAGGAGAAGGTGCCATCTCTGAGACACTCGGAAAGGGCGGCAGGGAAAGCCAGGCCCAGGCAGGAGTCACGGGTGGCTCTTCAGCGTCAATAGGCCTGAGGATTTTATATGTGAAGGGAGGCTCTCGGGGAGCGGTGATTCACAGAATCACAGGACGGTGGGGGTTGGAAGGGACCTCTGGAGACCACCCAGCCCAGCCCCTGCCAGAGCAGGGTCACCCAGCGCAGGCTGCACAGGGCTGCGTCCAGGCGGGTTGGAATCTCTCCAGAGAAGGAGACTCCACACCCTCCCTGGGCAGCCTGTGCCAGGGCTCGGGCACCTCACAGCGAAGAAGTTTTTCCTCGTGTTCAGGCGGAACTTCCCGTGTTCCAGTTTGTGCCCGTTGCCCCTTGTCCTGTCGCTGGGCACCACTGAGAAGAGTCTGGCCCCGTCCTCTTGACACCTGCCCTTGAGATATTGAGAAGCATTGGTGAGGTCCCCTCTCAGTCTCCTCTTCCTCAGGCTGAACAGCCCCAGCTCCCTCAGCCTTTCCCTACAGGAGAGATGCTCCAGGCCCTCAGCATCTCTGTAGCCCTTTGTGACTCCCTCTCGATCGATATGGAGGATGGCTCCTGCCAAGCTCCCCTCCAAAATGGTCACTGCAGAGGGAAACGATACAACTTCTAAAGGTTTCAAGCACCAGAAGGCACTTCTTTCCTCTAACACAGGGCACCGAGGGCATGCAACGCTCTTGGTCCCCCCCAAACTCTTGCCAAGCTCCCCACATCCCTCTCATAGAATCATAGAATCGTTCTGGTTGGAAGAGACCTCCAAGATCATCGAGTCCAACCGTTAACCTGTCATGGTGGAGGGCACGGGGCAGCGCAGGGGACGGGGCAGCCAGGGGAGGCGGGCGGTGGGGACACCAGCATGCCGGTTAGTCGAGGTCTGTACGGGCAGGCTCCGTTGCGTAAGGCAGCCGGATACCTGAAGATGCGCTCCCAAACCGCAACGGATAAAAATATCCAGGGAATACGTGTTGCTCTGACTAAAGCACTGCTAAAATAGAAGAGTGCGCAAATCCCTTTTTAGCTGCTCCTTCCGAGCCTCCTGCCTTTTCTCCTGCTGGGCTCTTACCCGCAGATCACCGGTGGGTTTATGCCCCACAGCCCTTGTCACCCCCCCTCACCGCAGACGTGGTCCCCCCGCGTCCAGATGGGCCCTTTTCTTGCTGGGATGTTGCTTTGCACTCACTGGAGTGGGCGTAAAGAGGGAGGTTAAGATATCACTTTGCTCGAGGTAATAAATTAGTTGTAAAAGCTTTTTTTTTTAAAAGCCCCTTGGCTTGGGGCAAACTGTGGATGTGCCGTGTCCCCCTGCGCTGGTTACGGTCCCCTGGCTCTGGTGCAGAGCTGCAATATTTACAGTGTAAAATCTTCCCTTATAGGATGTTAAAATAAAATCCCAGGATCTTTTGATGCCTTGCTGTTTGAAATCCAGTCCTGCAGGTCTGCTGTTGTCTGATCCAGCCATCAAACAAAGTCTGCCATCCCTGCACACAGAACCCCAGACCGGTTTGGGTGGGAAGGGACCTTTCAAGGCCATCTAGTCCAACCCCCTGCCATGAGCAGGGACATCTTCAACTAGATCAGGTTGCCCAGAGCCCCGTCCAGCCTGACCTGGAATGTTTCCAGGGATGGGGCATCTCCCACCTCTCTGGGCAACCTGTGCCAGTGCTTCACCACCCTCATTCTGAAAAACTCTTTCCTTATGTCTAGTCTAAATCTCCCCTCCTTTAGTTTAAAACCATCACCCCTTGTCCTATCACAGCAGACCCTGCTGAAAAGTTTTTCCCCATCTTTCCTATAAGCCCCTTTAGGTACTGGAAGGCTGCCAGAAGGTCTCCCCGGAGCCTTCTCTTCTCCAGGCTGAACAAGCCCAACTCACTCAGCCCGTCCTCACAGGCGAAGTGCTCCAGCCCTCGGATCATCTCTGTGGCCTCCTCTGGAGCCCATCAGATGGGATGAACAACCCAAGCTCCCAAGAGCAGATCTTCCCGCCGCCTACACGTGCTCTGCGCCGCTTCTCGTTAACCTGCCTTGCCAGTGATTGAGGCAACGCGTTTTCTGCCAACTGCTGTTAGCACCCGAAAGGCAGAGTTCCCCCAGGGAGGTCACGGAACCCAAGCCGGCTGTGCCGCTCCTGGTTACAGCTTCACGCAGGATGGAGCTGGGAAGAGATCGGGAGGGAGCTGGGGGTTGCCAACATGCCTTTGGTTGGTGCTGAGCTCCGTCTCACCCCAGAGCCAGGGGCTGCTGGGTGTCCCGGGCTCTGCAGGCTGCGGGGGCTCCACACGTCCCCTCCCAGCGTCTCTGCTTTCGCCCTCGGGAGCAGACACCTGCAAAGGGATGAGGCTGGGGGACGGGCATCTGCTGGGGAAGGGGGACTCCATCTCCATCCTGAGGACAGGGACGTTGTGCCTGATGCCTCCACGTTCCTCGGGGCCTCTCCCTCATTTGGTACCGACACAAACCTGGTCCCAGCCCAGGGCTGGAGGAGCATCTGGAGGAGCTTTCCTGACTGGACAGACAGACAGACCCCGCTGAGCACATGTAGGCTGTCACCTGAACACCCCCACAGTGCTGCCGGGTGTCTGCTGCGTTGTCCATCCCTGGGCACGTGCCTATTCCTCACCCACGTTGTGTGAACCCACTCTCTTTCTTCAAGCGGGTAACTCCCAGGGCACACAGCCACAACGAGATGTGGCTCCCCATGGCTCCACACCCTCCCACACGGGTGGGTTTGGAGCAAAGCTGCTTCCCAAGCCTGCAGGAAGGCCCCGGGGAGCCCCAGAGCAGCTGGAAACCCAACCCAAACGCTAGCAGAGCCCCAGCGACACCCGTCTGATGGCTCGGAGCCTTGAGCTACAAAGCAGGGGACTCCGCACCAGTCGCTTGTGGGCAACAGGAGCCAGCGCTGGAGAGGAACCTGCCAGGAGAAGGACGGAGGGGAGCCGGGCACCTCGCCAGGCTGGGGAAGGGTCTGTGCTCCAGGGGTGAGCCACCTCGGTAGGCCACGCGGGACGCACGGGAAACGGATTATTAATCCTTTTGTATCCCGCAATAAGTACATGTCACCTCGTCCTTTCGCATGCTTCTGCTGACAACAACAAAACACGCGCGCATTGTTAACGGCTTATTAAAATTCACTGGGAGCTGCCACTGCAGGCTGCTAAAATAGAGGCTGCTCTTGATGGTAAGCCAAATAATTTGAGTTTTTCATCTCGGTGATCATGTAAACAAACTGTCAGACATCCAGATGCAGGCATGGAGAAATACCCATGGACTGTAACAGTGACGGGGCTCGGCATATATTCATTTACTAATCTGAGTGTTGCGAATAAATTAAACAGTGTTAGAACTATACTCCCTGGGCCCGTGTTCTGCTATATTAATATGCGAGGATTTTGCAGCTTGGGTCAGTGAGCAAACAGAGATGTGTCTCAGTGGTGAACCGAACTGAAGCCAGATATACGCAGCCCCTTATTTTCAAGTCTGTAGGTCTCAAAGCGTGGGGTAATACGCTGGCATCTGCTCTCTGTCGTGGGAAACCAGGAAAAGCGTTAGGGCACCAGCCACGCAAATAGAGTATGAAAAAAGTAGTGGCTTTGTAGCTTTCTCCCTCAGATGTGGGACCGTTTTCCGTTGGAAAATGCATATCCTAGATTTTAAGACAGAGGCACCATGCTGGGCAGCAGCTTTGATCTGCCGAGCATGGGCTGACAACGGCCAGGGGATCTGCACGGTGCAGCGCTGCGATGGAAGAACTACGAGGGTGGTGAGGCCCTGGCACAGGTTGCCCCGAGAAGCTGTGGCTGCCCCATTCCTGGAAGGGTTCAAGGCCAGGCTGGACGGGGCTTTGAGCAACCTGGTCTAGTGGAAGGTGTCCCTGGCCATGGCAGGGGGTGGAACTAGGTGATCTTTAAGGTCCCTTCCGACCCAAACCCTTCTGTGATTCTGTGATTCGATGAAGAACGTCACCCTCCGAGAGCCAGGCGCGCCTGCGAGGCTCTGCGTGATGGAGAGTTTATCTCATCCCTGGAAATCTGTTACAGTGATTCATCACCTTCCCTTAAAAATGTGCATCTTCTTTCCAGCTTGAATTTTTCAGACCTGAGCTTCTAGCCATTGGATATCATTACGCACTGTTTTTATTAGATCAAAAAGGTCTCCAACACATACCTCTTCCCCCTGGGAACAGCACAGTGGGATTGCATTGCCTCTGTGTTGTCTGATGGCACCTGTATTAAGCTTTCTGTTTTCCTCTGAATTTTCCAGCAGTTCTCTTCTAGGAGCCCCATTTGGAAGATCTCCACTGCCAAATACCACCAAAGGGAGTGATAAGATCAGAGAAACAGCCGTGCTGTTCAACCCGTGGTCCACGCAGCCCACGTCTCTAGCTATAGGCTTAAGAGGATGCTGTCACAGCAGGGCAATATATATGTTTTATTCCCCAGGTGTTCTCCCAGCACCTGTGTGTTTCCTCACCCGCACATGGTTTGTCTGTTTGCAAAGTCTTAAGAGTTATCACTGCCAAGAAACGACCCCATCTCTCCAACTTTTCGCTTTCCCGAAGGCCTTCGGCAAGGATTTCCCCAGATTTGCTCTGTATCGTACACAAGTCCCCCGGGTGTACAGTGCACTGGCAAGGTACCGCGCTCGGCCATCGCCTCTCCTAATGCAGGCACGCCACGCGTCACGCTGCGGCCCGGGCACACTGCTCCAGCAGTGGCTTGGAGCCCAGATTTCTTCAAAGACTCTTCCTGGCGCCGATGCATTGCCTCTTGGCAGCTTGAATCCAGCCCCAGTTCCCGATCCCAGCTGGCTGGTGGCGGGGAGGCAGGCAGCTCTGCGGGACGGAGCGCAGGAGAGCCTGTCTGCCCGTCCTTGCTGCAGTGGCATGTGGGGCAGGCGGAGGGGACGGGGATGGGCACAGGGACACGCCACAGCACAGGAGAGCTGGCCCGGGGCTATGGTGTGGCTGTACCCTGCTGTGGCATCTGCAGGCTCCTGCAGCCCCGGTAATGGGGACACAGCCCCTTGTCTCCGGGTTGCTCCTGCCCGGTGTTAAAAATGGGCTTGGGCAGCCCCAAACGCCGTGTAAAACACTGACATCTCCCAGGCAGCACTTTTCAGGAGCCGGCCCTGCTTCCCTCCGCACAAGCTCCGGTGCTGCTTTGGCAGGAGCGAGCCCTGGCTCTGCACCAGTTCCGCAGGGATGCGGTCCTTCGCAGCACGGGGGATGGAGATGAAATAAATTGTCTGTCTGCTCCGGCGCCACAGGGTTTGTGAAGCTCCTGCCGGCTGCCAGCTGGCCGTGCGCGGGGTTTCTGCTCTGCCCGCTGGCCTCCGGCCACGGGGACGCAAAGGGACTCCCCGGCAGGCTGGGGAGAAGGCGAGGGATCCCAGAGCTGGGATGGGAACCCGGCTGTGCCAGCACCGAGCTCCCTGCTGCCTTCCTGGGAACGGGGATCGGCTCTGGGAGGGAAAGGGGCTCGGACATAAGGGCTCTGCAAGGAAAAGAGGGGACCAGCTTAGCCTGGGGACAGAAGGACGGCTGCAGGGCTCGGAGCAGAGACCAACCTCCTGCTGCCTCGCCTCCGACCACGGCCAGCCGTCTGGGCTGCGGGCAAAGGACGTGCGCGAGAAGGCAGCTCTGCTCTGATCTTCTCCTGGCCGTGCCCCGGCAGCAGGGACCCGCGGAGCTGGCAGCGGCTTCTGGACCATTACGTTCAGTAGCCATCAAGGAGCCCGTCTTTCTAATCCCTTCTTGGACTCATTTATGTGTGTGGCCCCAGCCGCACCCTGCAGCCATTTAATGGTGCTGCGTGAGCGTCGGTTCAAAGTGCGTCCAGAGGAGTTCAGGAGGAAGAGACAAGTGTTCCCACAGGGACAGGGCGACCGCACAAGCATCGCAGTACATCATAGATACAGAGGAAACGCCTGCCGAAGCAGAGCGATGCCTCTGTAAGCGCGTTGTAGCTGAACACATTGTCCCCGTCAGCAAAAGGTGGCACCCAGGGAGCAGAGGCTCGGTGCAGCTCCCGATCGGTGTCTTTCATCAGCTGCACCACCGATCGCAAGAAATTCCCACTAGAAAGAAATGAGGTATGAACACAAACTGAGATTTCTCAGTTGTTTAAACCAATACTTTTCACTTGTTGATTTAGATGATGATTCAAATCACTAATTTAGAGCTGTTTTATTTCATCTGTCCCCAGTCCAACCAGGCATCTTGGTCTCAAATGGTGTTTTGTCTTCTGTTTTCCAATTGTGCATCTTTGTTTGGCCTAGCAGCGCTGCAAAGTGAGCCCTGGTGCCGGAGACCTGCTGAAAGGATTTCGGTCACAGCCAACCTGAAAAGTAACCTCGGAGTTGCAGCTGTATTTTTCTTTTCACTTGGGCTTTTGTTTTTGTTCTGTGAGTTTTTTATAGCGTGACATTTTCCTATGTGACTAAAGAACCTTAAAAACAAAAGGGGGAGGAGATGGCACAGGCAGTGACTCGCTGTTGATCGAACCACGATGACAAAGCCCTGCTCAAGCCCCAGCTTGAATTGTGGGTGTTCCCAGAGCGTCCTAAAATTGCCTTCACCTCTTTTCCCTTGATGGCACCAGATCAGGCCACGTCTCCAAAGCCAGCGAGCTCCATGGAGACCTCAGAGAGGAGCTGGGGTCTGATCTCACCTCTGCTGCTGACACACTCTTCAGTACGTAACCTTCCCCTGCTTCTTCTCCCATCATTCATCCCTGTAGACCGGAGACCTCTGCGTTCCCGACGCCAGACGTGGCCTGCCCTTCACCAAGCGGCTCTCCAGCCACAGGCTGGGAAGCGCCTGGCACTCAGCCTGGACAGGGAGGGCACGCCGTGCCCGGCAACACCACCGCAGCCGAGTCACGCTCCTGGAAAGTCCTCTGGCCACTGCACAAATCACTTTACAGCCTCTCCTCAGCCCATTTTTTGGAGCAGAGCCGTGAGTATTTGGAGCCACGTGGCCACCTCGACCTCGCACACGCGGGCCCCTGCTCTCCTGCGCGGGGAAATGCCCCTGCTCGGCTCCCTGCCGCAGAGATATGTAAATGGGTCCATCAGCCAGAGCCGCCGCTCGCTGGCATTGTCTCGTCTTCCAAAGCGCAAGGACAATCAGCATAATGGCTTCGTTTACAGTGGAAATCCAATTACTGCAGGGAAGCATTTCATTAGGGTGGATTTTCTCTGCGGCTGCCACATGCGGGGAGCTTGCCTGACGAACAGCGGCCGCTGATGCTGGTGCCAGCGCAGGGGACCAGCTCCACGGGCCTGGGCACGCGTGGCGGTGACAAGGCGTGCAAAGCAGGACGTCGCACCGGAGCCATGGCCCCGAGCTCTCTGCTCTTCTGTGACCTGTGCCGTCCCCACAGCCGTGTCCCAGCTCTCTCCTCGCCCCTTCTCATTCCCGTGGTCTCCAGCTGCAATCCAGCGGGCGCTCCCCACCTTGAGCCCCCTCTGTCTGGGCTTGCAGGGGGATTTTGTTCCTGTGCCAGCCCCAGATCCTGCAGGGGGGATGAGAGCAGGTCCCCCGGGAAGCACAACAGCTCTGCCCAGAAACCCTCTGAACCACGTCCCCACCACCCTGGGGACGCGGTTCACTCCTCCTCCGGAGCAGCCCCACCGGAGGGGAGGCTGGTACTCGCCACTGACGGTGCCTATCCTTTCTTTCCCAGCTCCTTGCCCAGCCCCTGTAAATCTGGCTGGTTAAAGCAAGCCTGGCTTGCCCTCCCGCAGCGAACTTGCAGTGGTTTTATTCTCTAGTAAAACATCCCTAAACTGTTCCCCTTATTATGCACGTTAGCTGCTGAGAGTTTGCTGCCAGCTCATACCTGTGCTGAACTTGGTGAAATTGTCCCTTTTAAAGAGTTCAGTACGTGCATTACTGATCCGCACCGTATTTCTGCTGAAACATGGCAAACGCCGTATGAGTAAGACTTGGAAATGATCAAGCCTGACATTATCATAATGCAGCCGGCAGACAGGCAAGGCGAGCAGGAGACGCTGCTGCGGAAGACGCGGTCGCAAGCGGCATGAGACACGTCGGTGCAGGAGGTGCCTCCAGGAGGTGGTGGATTCATGGGACTGCGGCTCAGGCACTGCGAGGGACGGGAAGGCAGCTCTGATAAATTTTGCTAAAGAGCGGAGTTCACCTTCGTGGCAATGACAGATCACCTCCCTGCTCTCGCTGCATTGCATTATGTTACCCAGAAAAATAAAGAGTTTCTGTTGGGGAGTATTTTATTGTCCGTTTATTTGCTTGTTTGAAGATTCAGTTTTGATTCCAACAGCATGCAGCAGACTAGGCTGTTGTCGACATGGGAGAAAAGCATAAATACATGAAAATGAGAGGCAAGACCGCTCCTTTAGGGACTAATTTTATCAAAATCCCTCTTTTCTCTTTGGCCTCTGATTTAGATGCTTTGATAGAACCCCCTGGGTCCCACTTTGCCCATGTTTGATGTTTGACCTTCAGACTCCCCCATCACTTGCATCTTCTGCTCTTGCGGGGTGGGGGTCCGACGCTCAGCAGCAGAAGCACGCTGGAATATTGCGTATAACGACATGTCCCCATGCTTTTCTTTGAATGGCAAACAAATACCCCGGCACTTTTCAAACTAATTCTGCAGCAGAGATGGGATTGTACAGCAGCCTTCTCAGCTCCTCTCAACCCCTCCGGCTGCGCATCTCTGCGTTGGGGCTGCACAAGGAGCTAGCTTGTGTCTGTATCAGAGACCTGCATGCTGCTTCCGAGCCCATCACGCACCAGGACAACCACAAAATGACTCTGATAGTGCTCTCCAGAAGTGCTGAAGAAAATGTTTAAGCGTGATAATCACCACCTCCCTGCGGGGTTTCTGATTCAGCCTGCGACATTTAGTTTTATTCAGCATATTCTGGCTGAGGAAAGCATTTGTGATGATTGCAGTGAAAGCTTCCTCGTGCTCGCTTAGACACCTTCCCTGATTTGGCAGACTGAGCTCTATCAGAGGAGCGCGCTTTCCTCTAGGATCCTTTTTTCTGGCTCGGCGTTACCTTTGCTACCTGCAGGTGAGGGGGCACATGCTGGAGTGGACTCCTAGGAGAGAAGCTTCTCTAATAAGCATGGTTTCTTGGTTGGTTTCTCAATGACATTTTAAGGCAGAGGCAGGCAGGGATCTGTGGGTGAAGGAACATTTTGCATCAGCCTACACAGCAGTTACAGCACCCTTGGTAAGTGGTGTGTGGGCAAGTCGTACAGGGCCCTTCACAACAGAAACGCAGATATATGTGCCAGAGAGAACACCCTCTGAGGAACAGAGGGCAGAGCTCTTATTACAGAATCATTGACTCAGTTATTCCCTGAAAGTGTATTAAAATGACTCTGTTTTTTATTGCAAAGGGATGAATAAATCCGTATTTTGTTTGTGCAAATAGGTTTCCATTTCAATTTAGAGAGGGCATGAAAGATCAGCCAGCTCTGCAGGTAGCTCAGTGTAACCCCTCGCGCCATCAGGAACAGCAGAGAGCAGCGGAGGAAAGTACGATGTGACAAAAAAGACGTCCTGCGAGTGACCCAGCACGTCCCTCCTTCCCATAGCCTGTCTGTCCCAGCTCCCTGTGGCTTGGCTCTGCGTGTACCTGGTGATTGCGCTGGGAGCCCTGCATCTGGCATTGCAAGTCTCAAAGCGGAAAACAAAAGTGAGTTATAAAAATAGTATGAGAAGTTTTTAGAAAACCTCACAAGATGTCTGTTAGAACGAGTGTGGCAAATGCACACCCACTGTATAAAGGCACTATCAGCAAGCAAAAATAGGATTATAACACATTTCCACGACCAATATGAATCACGTTGCTACCACCACATCCCTCACTGCCGCTTACAACCGCTCAGCAGCCCAGCGCTGGGTTTCTTGGTGTCAGCAGAGGAGGGAGGGATTCGTACTGCCATGGCCAGCCGGAAAGGAGGACAGGTCTGACTCTGTGTGCTAAATCTGGGCTTTCTGAGGCCATGAAAAGAAAGTGTAAATAATAAAGTCCAGAGTGAGATCCAAACTCTTCCAATCTCAGGGAGTTTGGATCTCAGACTTTATTTTGGGCTCCATGCAAGTTCCTGCCATCCTATTTGCCCAGGAGAGCAAACACCCATCAGCACCAGCCAGCAACGGGGTACTCGCAGCAGGACTTTCCAGGGAGAGAAGTGGAGGAGAGGTGTTAAATGCAAAATCGTGATGTGCTGTTCATACTCTTGTGAGCCTGATGCAGAGCCCACCAGCGTCAGCGGGAAGATATTTGGCCAGATAAGGATGGTTCCTTCTGGAAGAACAGTTTTTGTCCTGTTGCCATACTGCCACTGTACTTCTCCCTTTGCTGGAAACCAGAAAAGTCATAAGGAGAAATGTTCCCCTGTGCTCAAAGAAGATGACTCTGGAAGTGCCATCTCCCTTGCCAGCCTCACCAGGGTCAGGAGTCTTGTTCTCTGCCTCGTTAGATGCTCTTGCTGCTATTTCTGTGCCGCTCTGCTCGATTCTTTGATGCTGAGCCCTTCATCTGAGACGTCTCGTTTAAAGAAAAAATACCAACTTGACTTAAAACTCTTTTTCCAATTAATCAGCAGCGGGCTTTCTGCCAACAGCCAGCCAGCCCGTCTCCTTCTGAACGCAGAAATGCGTCCCGCTTTCAAGGTGCTACAACCCTACTTGCGGCACTGCCTGGCACGGCGCGGTTTGATCTCAACTGCAAGGACATGGCTAGAAAGAGGTTGGCATCAATACCCACACAGGGCAGGCTGAAGTAAATGAAAAAGGGATGTAAAGAAAAGGAGGAGTGAGCTGATCCCCCGCGAAGACTACCTGGATGCTGGGGGATATGCAGAATACCAGACTATCTCCCCAAGGCCCTTCTGAGCTCAGTATCCAGGAAGATAATCTAATCTAATCTGATCTAATAATCCAACATAATCTTCCAGAGTGTCACGAACTGCATCTCGCCACCATTATCTGATAGCAGGGAAGTAAGAGGCCTGTTACAGATTATGTTGTCTATCTGAGAGAATTATTTTTGGCTTCAAAAGCAACATTACTTCCTCACCAACTACCCAGAATAACTCTTCCAGCCTCAGAGGCTGCAGGGAAAATGCAGGTTCCATCTTTACAGCCTGCGCAAGGCTGGGACTGCTCTGCTCTGCCCGGCTCGGCAGGCAGGCGAATGGGAATACGTCCACATGCAGCACTGGCCACAATAACCACTTTCTGGTTCTTGTTGCCCGGTTCCAGCTTCTCACGTTACATAGGCTTCATTTCCCATGGTGACGGGGAAAATGGAAGCTATACTGACATCTCCCCTGCCTCATGAATTTTTAAGGATAGAAACCGGGCCTGAACCGGAATGTTTTTATTGATGGAGTATAATGAGTTAAATACGGCCTGTTTTCTGTCTTGCTTGAACGAGCCCTGTGCACGTAGCATCTGCTGGAGCTCCTACGTCCGTACAAAAATACCTGCCCAGACCTTCCTCTGGCAAAAGTGACATTTTACAAGAAACCAGCTTTAATATCATTTTCCCCTGTATGTCTTTGGACACCCTTAGGCAGACTCCTGTGCTGGCCTCAGGGCAACAGGTTTCTTGCCACTAAAATACAGCAAATGGGTTTCAATCAGCACAACATTCGCTGTTTGCTGGAACCAAGAGCAACTTTCAGATTGGTGCAAAGGGCTTTAAAACCAGCAGGTCAGTAGGGATTTACATCCGTATCATTCTGGAGGAAATAAATACTTGGGGGGCAGGAGATGGGCATTTTGAGTGTGCAAGACAGTACTTGGCCCAGCTGTCCCTTTATACACACATGTTTTGCTCTATACTCTCTGGCTTGTGTATCTTTTGCAGTGAAATACTATCAGCAGAGGAAGTAGCGACACCTGCATTTCTGGCTGCCCAACATCTCCCACTGCAAGCCCCTGTTTTCAGTCTCTTCTCATTTTCCCGAGCTGAAATCTCGCCCGCTGGCATATTCCAGGCCACCTAGCTGCCTCGGAACAAATATTCTGGAAGGTTTCTGCTAAAATCAGTTCAGCAGTTTGAGACTGGAGCCAGGGAAAACAGGAGGCTCGCCTCATGCAACGCTAATTCTCACCTGTGTTTCTCTGAGGTTATCTCACTCTTCTGATTGTGATCAGAAACTGGAAATTTGGTAGTTCAGCCACCCTTGCTTCAGGCACGTGCCTTTTGCAAGTCCTGTCAAAGCTTGCCAAACTGTGGCTGCACGATGCTCCTCTGAAAACAGGTATGGTGGTGGAAGAAGCAGGGTCTAATCTGGCAGCTGTCACGGCACGGCCCTGTGATCTGAACAGCGGTCTGAAAATGAACTCGCTTCTACGCTGAACGCAGCTTTCCTCGCTGTACCTCTGACAGGGGACAGAAATACTATTTGTTTGTAAAAACCTGAAACAACAGCATGATAGATCAGCCCCTGAGGAAATGAGTAATCCTGTCTCCAGTGCAGGAGAGGGAGGTCAGGAGTACACAGGGGAGGGGGCTGAGGAGAAGTTGCTTTTTAAACACATGAATATTGAATTCCCTTGGTAGGGGAATTCCTCCTGTACAGAGTCGGGCAGAGGTCTGGAGGAAAATAAGGACATTCCTTTCTTACTTATTATTTCTTGGAGGCATGCTCACAACAAAACTCTGCTCTGAGAAACGATGTACTAATGCAGGACAAAACCTTGCCCCAGAAAGCCCATGAATGCAGGGGACAGGAGCACGAAGGCAGCGGGGGACAGAGCAAAGAGCAATGCTGTTAGTACGGTGGCAGCTGAGGATCGTGATGGCCTCTTGACATCTTGGATGCGAAGGGGAGAAAGACAAATGGAAACTGCTGGAGTGGGAAATGGGTCTCTGGCATAATAATGCTAATTATTTTCAAGTTGTGATAGACTGTGCTGTGAGGGGAGAGCCAGAGGACGGCAAGATGCTACGGAGAGAGCTGAGGGCCGGTGAGAGAGAAATCAAGAGGTGGGATGGGGTCGGGTTGCTGGAGAAGGAGGAGGGTTTGGAAAGAGAGGAGAGCAGAGGGACAGCTACTGGCACTTGGACAGTTTATCAGCAGCTCTTCCCTAAAGCGTCAAACATGGGACTAGAAGAAACGCAGGTCTGAGGAGTCCTGGGTGTTAGAAAAGACAGCAGAGGGGTTCACGCAGGAGAAGCAGAGAGCAGCTCAGCTCACCCGCCAACGCACCCCGGTCTGCCGGGGCTCACTGAGCTCCATTAACAGGACAGGAGCCTTGACACTTCTCCCCACAGGTGTGTCCCAATCCCAAACCAAATCCCACCCGGAAGCCCCCAGAGATGTCCCCAGACCAACTAGGCAAAGCAGGAGAGGAAGATGAAGGTAACCAGGGCTGCAAGGTGGCTTTGCAAGAGAAGAGAGGGGTGAATCCTCGAGGGAGCAGAATCTCTTTGACACAGCATTTGATACTGAAAAAGAGATAAAAACTATTTTAGAATAGTGCACGAAAGAGTTAAAGCATATGAATAAACATGTGAGACGATATTAATTGTCTGAAACACAATCTGTTTGACTTTTGGTTTATAAAGATCTCTCCACTTTAGTTCCCATGGTAACTATTGCGCAAAAACACACTTTTCCTAATCATCTCTACAGAGTTTAAAGCAATTTTGTAATCCAATCAAATGTAAAGAAGATAATTTGGTTTTGCATTGAGAAAACTGCTACCTAAGGAGCAAACAGTGACTGGGAGAGGCCAGATTTACAATTATGACCCTAGAGAGACACTTAATTACTGAATAATTAGCAGTTACTGGAGTTTCTTAGCACAGAGGAAAGGCTGATGGATAGTGGTTGTGAGAAAAACTGTTGTAATTCTGAGGTCTTCCAAGCAGTTTCCCAAAGCGAGGAGCAGCAAACCTTGCTGCGTGTAGCATTTCCACCAGCTGACGCAAACTGCAGTCAGGCACGGATTGCGTAATGGCAGGAGCTGAGACCGCGAAACTCTTTGCTCACACCGAAGCTGAAGCTCTTAAGAGCCCAAACCTCTAACACAGGGTCTTCTGGACCCTGTGAGCCTGTGCTGAGGCAGCTCAGGTAGTGGGAGCAGAAGGACCAGGCTGTTGGATGGGAACGTGCTTTCCAATGGGGCTTCTCCGAGCACAGTCCCCTGCGGAGAGGGGATGTCTGCTCATCCTCCCCAATTGTGCAGAGTGAAAGCCACGTTCATGGAACCATAGAATCACAGAATAGTTTGGGTTGGAAGGGACCTTTCAAGGCCATCTAGTCCCACCCCCTGCCATGAGCAGGGACATCCTCAACTAGATCAGGTTGCCCAGAGCCCCGTCCAGCCTGACCTGGAATGTTTCCAGGGATGGGGCATCTCCCACCTCTCTGGGCAACCTGTGCCAGTGCTTCACCTCCCTCATTCTGAAAAACTCCTTCCTTATGTCTAGTCTGAATCTCCCCTCTTTTAGTTTAAAACCATCACCCCTTGTTTTATCACAACTGGCCCTGCTAAAAAGTTTTTCCCCATCTTTCCTATAAGCCCCCTTTAGGTACGGGAAGGCTGCAATAAGGTCTCCCCGGAGCCTTCTCTTCTCCAGGCTGAACAAGCCCAACTCTCTCAGCCTGTCTTCACAGGAGAGGTGCGCCAGCCCTCGGATCATTTTTGTGGCCATTCACAGGCACCAAGCCCAATCTGGCTTCTGGGAAGTCAGTGGCACCCTCTGGGCTTCAGTTTAGGCAGGTAGGGTTGAATTATTTCTCCTGATACGGAGGATTTTTCTGTAGGAGGAAGCATTGATGCGTCTTCCTGGAATGAAATCCAGAGCTACAGAAAAGGAATGAGCTCTTGACTTCTAACGCTGAAGCCCAGAAAACTGTTCCGAGTGGAATTCGAAATGCCAACTTTCCCAAAAGGCCAAAGCCAGAAAACAGCCAAATAAATGAGGCGGGATCAGCTTTCCTTTCTCCAGCAGTACAAAATGCAGCCCTAGGCCTGCCTGGGACTTTCAGGGTCAGCCTGACTTCACCTTGGGCTTTAGGACTATGACTTCATGTCTCCTGCCTTGTATGATTACACGCAGGAAAGCTCTCTGCATAATCTCTTGGCATTTCATAAATGCAGGCTCTGTAAACGAGGTCAGGGCTCTGATGCTGTACTTCGTCCAGGGACTGCAGAGCTTGGGCCGTGTTTTGAAATAATTACCTGGCCAGCACTCTGCTATCTCCAAGTGGTCCTTCAAAAGGTCAGCCCCGGGCGGGCAGCCTCTGTGCTCCTACTGCTCATCCGTCTGGTTTAGTGTTCAGCTCATCGTCAGGACATGTAAGGGTACCTAAAAAAAAAATAAAAAAAGAAGAGAAAATAGGCAGAAATAGAGCTGGTTCAATTTGTTCACATTTCAGATATAGATGAATTAACGTTCTGCAAAAAAAGGAGAAGAGTGGGTGAATTTGTGCGGAATTTTGTTTAACGTTTTTGACCACTTATAGAACTGGCTGAATGTGGAAAATTTGTTCATCTCTGTGGCTTTAACTTTGGGGAAAATGTGAAGACATTCAAGCATTTTGGTCTTTTTTTTTTTCGTTTTCAGCTCAAAAGACAACCCAAAGGAAGCAGAGTCTTTCTACTCCCACTCCTACCTGTGGGATCTGATTTTCTGAGGCACAGATGTCATCAAGAAAAAGATGACTTCTTGATTACACAGGCATTTTTCGCTTTATCATCTTTCATCCTGTATTAAAAGCAAACAGCATTGTGGGCAGGAGAATGTATCGGCCTTGTTTCCTGGGCTCAGCGCCTCACGGCTGAACATCCCCTTGCCTGACAAGTGTTCTTGCTGCCTGAAGCTTTCCCTGGGGTTAAGATACTCCTAATTCCTTTTCTCTCTGTCAAACAATAATCTGAGCTTGTGCTTCAGCCCCCTTCTGTGTGTCGGTAGTACTCACTCTCTCTAACTGGACAACTCTTTTCAAGAAACTTATAGAGACTTGATATTTTTGTAACCCCAACCCTGGCCAAAATGATGAGCAGTATTGTGGCTGTGTGTTGGGGGGAAGGTCTGTAGACTGACCACAAAAACCCCTTTACCTCAGCTCCTTAGAAAAACAACCTAAACCCACGAGTAATTGGGCAAGTAAAAAGCCCTCCACGTTAACACTTTGAAAGATGACAGGGTGTCCCTAGCAGGAGATCCGGGTCATTTCTAACCGAAGAGGATTTTCTCCTGAACCTTCACTCTCTTCCCTGTTTAGAAGAAGCCTCAACTCTGCCGCTGTGTGGCAGTGCTGAAAAAGAACATGAAAAAAAAATCACTAATCAGTGAAAAAATCAACTCATGAGTGTGGAGCTCACCCCACCAGGCAAGAAAGCCCCTGCTCTGCACTGTGGCGTCAATTTTACCGACAGGCATTTGCACCTTCTGACCTCCACCGCCAGAACTTCATCCCACCAGAGGAGACGGCGTTTTGCAGAACCGCTTGGGGCTTCCTCAGAGGATGTGGGCAGTTACCGGGGTTTGCCGAAAGGAAGGCTGTGGCTGTGGGCAGTCTCACGGCGGTCCTTGGAGCTCGGGGGAGTTTTCACCAGCGATCCTAGGTTCCCCTTAGAGTGGTGGTGCAATTGGAGGCCGACGTTAGCTGAAAGGCAGGACACGCTGCTCTCAGCACGGATCTCAGCAGACAAACCTCTTCCTTCCGGCAAACACCATCACTGAATTTTAACACTAGCACAGCACCTCTGGCAGGCAGGACCACACATTTTTCTCACTTCAGTACGTGAGGAGATGTGGACAAACTCTGCGCTAAGAGAGAACATTAAGGACCTGTAGTAAAATTGTTTAATGTGTGTTGGCCCACAATCTGACTCCTGCCACCTGCACAGGGAAAGAACCTTGTCTAGAAGCCCGATGATCTCTCTTTAGATTCAGGACTAAGTGGAGGGGGGCAGTGCCAGGATGGTCTGGGAGACACCTCAAGTTGGTCAAGATGAGAGTTACGAGGCTCTGCAGCCTCGCGAACATGAAAGTATCTGGTGTTGCTCCCTTGGAGGAGTATCGTCCCTCTAAAGAAGCATGAGGGTAAGAAGAAGATTGGGCTGTGGTGACTAGTGGATTAAACCAGTGCTGTCCCTCCACGCTTGGCACATTCCTGAAAATCAGTCATAAAGCAACGTTTTTTTTGCGGATCTCACGTCACAATAACAGAGCAGGCGCAAAAGAAGGGAAAAGGAGGAGCATTAGGAGCTGTGTTCATTTCTTAAGGTCACTCGGAGCCATCTCATATTTGTTGGGTTATTAAGTCTCTTTATGCTGCTGTGAACCTTGAAAGATGAGGCAGACATTTCTCCATACAGCCTGGGAGGGCTGAGGGGAATGGGCTGGAGGAAGAACGCATAAAAGATACTGTCAAGGCTTTCTTGTTCTCAAATGCCTCAAGGCTTTACAAAGAAACAAGACAATGTCAATGTAATAATAATGGAGATAAGAAGTAATTCACAACAGTCGTTACCCTTAAAATAATTACTGGAACCAAGCGAAGGAGGTATGAAGTCATACTTTTCAGGGTCTTCCAAGCTGTTTCCATAGGGAGCTTGGTGTGCCTTTGAAGCGACTCTTTTTTTACAGGGAATGCCTACCGGCTCCTTTCTCCTTGAGCCTAGGAGCATTAAATGGCAAAATCATTCTTCCTGTCTCACGGTTCCACACGTGCCCTTCCAGGTCGGCCTCAGCCCCAGAAGAGCTCTCCTGTGGTGCTGTCTAAAGGCTGCGTTGCAGTTGCTTCTGTACGCCATCACGTTGTTTCTCTTTTATTAACCTGCTCATGGATTAAATCAAATTCATCCTCCATGCAGTCACCTGTTTAGATGCACCAAAGAAAGGAACATTTAATTATCCTCTTACTCAGCACGAATAAAAGGTGGGATCATGCTTCCAGCCACTTTCCCCAGGATGTAGATCAAAGCTATGCGGCTTGGTAGTCACCCAGCCTCCGCTCCACATGGCAATGCAACACATTTGTTGATGTACTTGTTCTTCAACGCATCCTAAATTATCAGGATGTGTACTGCTACCCTGAAGAACCGAAGACAGCTCTTCGCATCTCATCTCATTACCGATGCAGAACGGAGGTATTCTTGGGTTACCAATAACAAATTTCAAAAGTTCAATTATGACTAAAACGGAATGGCGGTGAGCAGGGAGAGTGCTGCAAGCAGTGATTTATTACTGAACCCTGAATCAATGAATAACAAGCTTCATCAAGTCCTTAGTAATGCCTTAGTGTTCTTCTACAGAAAGGAACATACACGTTGTACTACAGAAAAGTTGCCAAAATTGCAACAAAAAAGCCCCCCAAACTCTGATTTATTCTTTTTCCTGCACTGCTCTAATGGCTGCTGCAGATCAGCTCTGTTCACCCGTGTCCTGGTTTCGGCTGGCATGGAGCTAATTTTCTTTCCAGAAGCTGCTGTGTTTTGGATTTAGTATGTGAAGAATGTTGATAATACGCTGATGTTGTTGGTTGCTGCTAAACGATCAAGGCCATTTTGCAGTTTCCCGGGTTTTGCTAATGCGCAGGTGCAAAAACTTGGGAGGGGTAGAGCCAGAATAGTTGATCCAAACTGGGCAAGGAGAGTAGTCCATACCATAGACGGCATGCCTGGTATAAGTGGGGGTCGGCTAGTGGGCCACTTCCCTTCATTTTCCCTTTTTTTCGTTCATTTGGGCCTTTTAGTTCGCTCGTTCCATCGCTCTCTCTCTCAGGAACTTGCTGTTCTGAGATCGCTGCTGGGGAATATTCCCATTCCCTGCCTGCTGCTTGGGATGGGCTGTATCAGTTGTCGGGTGGTGAGAAATTGTGTATCGTTCATTTTATATATTCTATTATCCTTCTATTTTATTATTACCATTATTAATATATAATTATTTTTTGTTTGTTGTCCTGGTGAACTGTTTTTACCTCAACCCATGAGTTTTCCTTTCTCTCTGATTCTCCTCCCCGCCCCACAGGGGAGGGTGGGAGTGAGCGAGCGGCTGCAGGGTATTCAGCTACCAGCTGGGGCTAAACCACAACAACCTGCCAAGGCCCTAAATTGTGGGATATGAAACGGTGGCAAAGGGTCCTTTGAAAGATGCAGGGAAATGATCCAGGCAGAAAAGGAAAGGTGACATTATCACAGCTGCTCCCCACCAAGAGCTGGAGAAAACTTTATGGCAGAGAAACTACATGCATATGGAAAAAAGAGGTTCCTTCCCTTGAAAAGTTTAAGGTGTTGATAGACTGCAGTGAAATGATGTGGGATTTGTCTGCTCGTTACCAGTGACCTTCTTCCTGACATTTGCTTGAGAACTAAGTACTCAGTTACTTTCTGCCATAAGTAAGATGTGGGAGAGGGAAGCAGGGGTTGGAGTAAGGGAAATCTGTTCTCCCTGTGACCCTGTACAGCAGTTTCCTCACCTCGCTGTGGGCCACAATCTGCCCTGAGCGCCCAGAGATCTCTCCCATTCCTTGGGCAGGAAACAGGGCATAGGGAAATAACACAGCTGTAGTATTGTTGTGGCTGGTTTCAATCCTGTTCATCTATTTGCTGTCAGGGCGTGAGAGGAGGTGGAGGAAGAAGCGGGCACCAGGCACGGAGGGCAAGCAGCCTGCACAGGCCCTCGTGCTGTCCAGCTGAGGGGCTGGGCTCCCTGTGGAGATGCCATCCCCTGCACAGCAGCAGGGGGAAGCAGTAGCTCTCCCCCATGTCCCCAGGGCGGTGCTGGGAAAGGCTTTACCACAGAAAGGAGTCGGCAAAGCCGCTCTCGCCGCCCCGAGGCCCGGCCCTGCCGCCCCACACCTCCTGTGAGGAATATGGCGGGGGGGCGGCGCCGTGTGCGGCAGCGGCGGAGGAACCGGCGTCCCCCATTGGCCGAGCCCGATGTCCGCGAGGCACCCCAACTCGACGCTCTATAGGCTGCCGCGCGCCCTGAGCCCGCCCCCAGGCCTTCCCCGCCCCGCCCGAACAAACGGCCGCAGAACCCTCCTTTCTGCGCACGCGCCGTGCGCCTGGGGACGTGAGGGGCGCATGCGCCAAGGCGTGGGGGCGGTGCCAGTAGTGACGTGCCCAGGGGCACGTGGGGCTCGCTGTCGCGGGAAGGCGGAAGCGCGCGCGGTCGCGGCGGGGCAAGATGGCGGCCGCCGGGCGGCTGTGCGCCCTGCTGTGCCTGGCGCTGGCGGCCGGCGCGGCCGCGCTGGGGAAGCGGAGCCCAGTGAAGGTGCTGACGGACGGCATGTGGCGGGAGCTGCTGCAGGGCGAGTGGATGGTGGAGTTGTGAGTCGGGAGGGGGTCTCTCGGGCTGCCGGGGCCCGGGGAGGGGTGGTGGTGGGGGTGTCTCTCGGCGGCCCGCTCTGAGGCCGCGGGGGACCGAGCGGTGTTCGTGAGTGTGACCTGTGCTGCCCGCAGCTACGCCCCTTGGTGCCCCGCCTGCCAGAACCTGCAGCCCGAGTGGGAGAAGTTTGCCGAGTGGGGCGAGGACCTGGAGGTGAACATCGCCAAAGTGGATGTCACGGAGCAGCCGGGTGAGAGTCTGGCGGGGCCGGCTGGGCGCTCCTAACGCCCTCCCCGCGGCTGTGGGCTCCCGGGCGCTCGCGGAAAGCGTTCGCTGCAAGCGCGGGTGCTTTTAGAAAATAAACAGGATCAGTAGGAATACAAAAGGTCTTTTCCTGATCTCCTCTGAAGGCAGATTGCTATGCATAGTCTTTCTGAATAGATAAAGAAAACAAGAGGGTTTCTCTAGGATTTCAAGGAGATTTTTGACCTTACTTTTTAAGCATCATACAGAGCAAAAACGTGGTTTCAGCCTTCCCTGTAGTAGTATCCTTTGCCCTTCCCTTTGCCCTTTGTCAGCAAAAGGGAGTGCAAGCAGTCTGGTCTCCCTCAGCTGCAGCTCGCTTCTCTGAATTACCTGCGTGTCTGCGTGGGGGTTGTAAAAATGACCTTACTAGTACTAGTCCGTACTAGTACTTTTCTCCAAAGTCGCGTAAGAACTTTTGAAACTCGCCTCACTTGCATTATTTTCTGCAAGCACTGGAGGTTGCAGATCGTGTGGGGAAAAATGAGAGCATCTCTCTGGAGAGCTACAGCCAAAATAGTAGAGTAGAACAGTTATCCCCGGCCATCTCTCTTTCCCCATGGAGAAATTTTCTCGCTCTTTGTCCAGGAACTCTTCTTTTAGACTGTGTGCAGTACTTCGATATGTACAAGTTTGTGTTTGATCACAACTAAAGATTGATACCTGGGAGCAGCTGTTTTTATTTCAGTGTATAATAACATGTATTGCCTTTTCTTACGTAAGAGTGCTCTGCTATTCTGAAAATAACTGTTTTCTTACAGGATTAAGTGGACGATTTATCATAACAGCTCTTCCTACCATCTATCAGTACGTATGCAATGCAGCAGGATTTTTTGGGGGGGGTGGGGTGGTTTTTTTTCCTTTTTTGGGGGGCAAATGAATGAGATTTACCGTGCTCTTTAAGAATGTGAGTTACTTTACAGAGACAACCACTGTCTTACCTGCTGTGACCTTACAGCACTGCCAGTTGTTCTTTTTTCTTTTTTTCTTTTCCCTTCAGGCCTTATTTATTCTATCTTTTCAAGGGTGTCTCCGTTTTGCAATCTTTTCTCTGTGGGTTGACCTTAATACAGTTGTGTGACAAGTGTATTAGGAAGATCATTGTCTTTTTATGGAGTTGCAACCTAAAGCTAGCCAAGCTACACGTGGAGTCAAGATTCTAGAAGTACTTGTAGTTGAGGTTTTTGGAAAACATTTTAGAGCCCATATCATCTAAAGCAAAGTAAAACTAAAAAAAAAAAGGCAAGGGGATGGGAGGGAAAATGTTGAGTGGAACCAAATGCTGTATGCTTGGAGTGTTTAAAATAAAGGACTTTTTTTTGTTTGTGTGTTTTACAGCTGTAAAGATGGAGAGTTCAGGAGATATCAGGGTGCAAGAACTAAAACTGATTTCATAAATTTCATCAGTGACCAGGAATGGAAATCTATTGAACCGGTTTCATCATGGTTTGGTCCTTCCTCTTTCCTGTAAGTTTTGGTATGATTCGTATAATAATTTGTTGTCAGACACGCACGCTTTAAGGACATGCCGGGGCAGATCCTTAGGTGTGCCGCACCTGGTGCTGCCTCCTTGTTAACAGCTCGTGCAGGAGCTCTGTGCTGGTAAGAAGTATGTGAATGTGGTGGACGGGTGGTCATGCCTCCTCCATCAGCTGTGGGAGGATGAGTAGTGTGCACTAGCTTAGCAAAGATGTCCTGAGCAAGGTTTACTTCAGGGCTTCAAATAGTTATAGGTGGATGTATTGTTTCACTGAACTCTTGTAGGTAACTTACTGACACTTGAAGTTCTTTGGATTATATGGCGGAAAGATGTTTTGTCCAGCTAAAGTCTAGGAAATTAGCAGTAAAAACTGGAAAATAATGTAGCAACATAGTTGTAAGATGTGGGCTGGTCATTTAAGAAGGCTTATCTGTAGCAAAGTTAAAAGCAGAGCGGAAGGGTGAGGGTTCCTTTGTTGATGAAAAAGTGAAGTGGGGAGGCTGCAGCCTGAGAAGAAACACGCTCTTTGGAATCCTTTCTAGCTTTGTGGCTTTGAAGTGCTTTTAGTTGTTGCTGCATGTGGTGGTTTCATAGTTGAGTAACTGAGGGATAAAGCATGTTGGGGACACCATTGCTTGAGGCAAATAAACTCAATTGTTTATGGTTTTTCTTCTGTTAGAGCAATGATAGCTGAAACACCTCTGTGCTAACTGTACGGTGCTGTAGCAGTGTTCAGTTTGCAAAGTGTTACGCTAGACTGAAATTACACCTTTTTGTGGCTCTTCTAGCAACCTCAGCATTGTTACTTTGCCTACTCGCAGTACTATTTGAATCTTCAAACTGTGTGGTTGATCTCCTACAACGTATTAGCCCACACCTAGGAATGTGTCAAACGGAGCACTGATTGTAGGATTAGTTAGTTTTCTATTAGAAGTGTACAGTACCAGCACCATTTTTTGTGCATACTAAAACAGCATGCAGGCTTCTTCTACAGCTCACTCGTTAGCAACTGAGGATGGCTTCATGTTTTCAAATTCTCCTTTTTTTTCACCGGTAGTGGATACTTAATGCTGAAGTTTCACAATAGCGGGGAAATGTTAAAATCGGCAGGATAGGCATGGCAGATAGCCTGGTCTTTTTCACTTGTACGTAAAATATGGCTAAACTTAAGTGTCTGAAGATCTCTCAGTTCTTATATAACCTGATTTTTTTTTTAATAGGTTATTTTTTTGTTTTAATAAAATGTCCAGATGCTTAATTCTTAATATCTTGAATAGATGTCCTGGTTTCGGCCAGGATGGAACTAATTTTCTTTCCAGTAGCTACTGCGTTTTGGATTTAGGACGGGATTTGGTATGTGAAGAATGTTGATAATACACCGATGTTATTAGTTGCTATTAAGCGATCAAGGACATCTTCCAGCTTCCCAGGTTTTACCAATGTGCAGGGAGGGGCAGAGCCAGTAGAATTGACCCAAACTGGCCAAGGAGAGTATTCCATACCATAGACGGCATGCCCGGTATAAGTGGGGGTTGGCTGGTGAGCCAGGCCTTTTTTTCCCCCCTTTTTGTTGCTTTTTTTTTGTCTGTTCAGCTGTTTGTTCCCTCACTTGCTCTCTCTGGAACTTGCTGTTCTGTGATTGCAGCTCGGGACGGGCTGTATCAGTTGTCGTGTGCTGAGAAATTCTACATTGTTTGTTTTATATATTATCATTATTTCATTTTAATTATTTTTTATTATCATTATTAATATAGAACATAATTATTATTATCTTTTTCTTTGCTGTCCTGGTGAACTGTTTTTATCTCAACCCACGAGTTTTCCTTTCTTTCCGATTCTCTTCCCCACCCCACTGGGGAGGGGGGCTGTGAGCGAGTGGCTGCGTGGTACTGGGTTACCAGCTGGGGTTGAACCACGACAATAGAGTTTCAGCTGGCTTCTCATAGACTGTTGGTCCAAATAGAACTAGAACATAAACAAAAGTAACTGAAATTTGTATGTTAGGAGATCCACGTTGCTGTGGTTTAACCTCAGCCGGCAGCTGAGCACCACCCAGCTGCTCACTCCACCCCGGTGGGATGGGGGAGAGAATCACAAGAGTAAAAGTGAGAAAACTTGTGGGTTGAGATAAAGACAGTGTGGTAGGTAAAGCAAGAGCCGCACGCACAAGCAAAGCCAAACAAGGAATTCATTCACCACTTCCCGTGGGCAGGCAGGTGTTCAGCCATCCCCAGGACAGCAGGGCTCCATCACGTGGAACGGTGACTTGGGAAGGACAAACGCCATCACTCTGAACGTCCCCCCCTTCACTCTTCTTCCCCCAGCTCTATACACTGAGCATGACGCCATATGGTGTGGGACGTCCCTTGGGTCAGTTGGGGTCAGCTGTCCCGGCTGTGTCCCTTCCCAACTCCTTGTGCCCCCCCAGCCTCCTCGCTGGTGGGGTGGGGTGAGGAGCAGCAAAGGCCTTGGCTCTGTGTCAGCCCTGCTCAGCAGTAATGAAACATCCCTGTGTTATCAACACTGTTTCCAGCACAAATCCCAAACACAGCCCCATAGTAGCTACTGGGAAGAAAATGAACTCTACCCCAGCCAAAACCAGCACACAAGTCAAGGAAGTTTGTGAATTTGTAGTTGTCCATATGTGGAACATTATACAAGGTGATGCTGGTACTGAAGGAAGCTTCATGGGAAATGAGTGTTTATTGAAGTAAAAGACAAAACGGAAGATAAAAATCAAAGTAGTTAGAAGGGAAACTAGGCATGAGGCATGAGCAGAAAGTTGTTCAACATGGCACTAAATAATGACCGGTCAGGCAAATCAGAAGATACAGGCATGTGACTGGCTTAAAGATGTTTCCAGTTAATTTCTTCTGCTTTGTTTCAGGATGAGCAGTATGTCAGCTTTGTTTCAGTTGTCAATGTGGATCAGGGTAGGTCCTTAGATCTCTACTTTATTTTATCTTAACAGGTGTGATATTCAGCTATTCTTGAAATGATTCTCTTGTCTTTTATTCCAGCACTGCCATGGTTATTTAACAGAAAATGTTGGAATACCGGTCTGGGGCTCGTATGCTATTTTTGCGTTGGCAACTCTATTCTCGGGACTGATACTGGGACTTGTAAGTGAAGCGCTTGAAACAGATCGGCGTGTGGCTGCTGTGTATTACACTAATGCCTTCTTTGCCTCAATCTTTAATAGTAAGACCAATTGTTCTTGGGGTACCCAGCCTGCTGACCTGAAAGACAGGGATGGGGAGCAGAACGAAGCCCCCATAATCCAAGGGGAAATGGTCAGTGACCTGCTACACCACCTAGACACACACAAGTCTGTGGGGCCAGATGGGATCCACCCAAGGGTGCTGAGGGAGCTGGCGGAAGGGCTCACCAAGCCACTTTCCATCATTTACCAGCAGTCCTGGCTCACCGGAGAGGTCCCACTTGATGGAGGTTAGCAAATGCGATGCCCATCTACAAGAGGGGCTGGAAGGACAACCTGGGGAACTACAGGCCTGTCAGCCTGACCTCGGTGCCCAGGAAGGTTATGGAGCAGATCATCTTGAGTGCTGTCACATGCCACATATGGGACAACCAGGCGATCAGGCCCAGTCAGCGTGGGTTTATGAAAGGAGGGTCCTGCTTGACCAACCTGATCTCCTTCTATGACAAGGTGACCCGCTTAGTGGATGAGGGAAAGGCTGTGGATGTTGTCTACCTGGGCTTTAGTAAAGCCTTTGACACCGTTTCCCACAGCATCCTCCTGGAGAAACTGGCTGCTCGTGGCTTGGATGGGCGTACTCTGTGCTGGGTAGGAAACTGGCTGGGTGGCCGGGCCCAAAGAGTTGTGGTGAATGGAGTTAAATCCAGCTGGCGGCCGGTCACAAGTGGTGTCCCCAGGGCTCGGTACTGGGGCCAGTTCTGGTTAATATATTTATCAATGATCTGGACGAGGGGATTGAGGGCACCCTCAGTCAGTTTGCAGATGACACCAAATTGGGAGGGAGTGTTGACCTGCTGGAGGGCAGGCAGGCTCTACAGAGGGACCTGGACAGGCTGGATCGATGGGCCGAGGCCAATTGTATGAGGTTCAACAAGGCCAAGTGCCGGGTCCTGCCCTTGGGTCACACCAACCCCAGGCAACGCTACAGGCTTGGGGGGGAGCGGCTGGAAAGTGCCCAACGGGAAAGGGCCTGGGGGGGTTGGTCGGCAGCGGCTGAAGATGAGCCAGCGGCATGCCCAGGTGGCCAAGAAGGCCAATGGCATCCTGGCCTCTATCAGCACTAGTGTGGCCAGCAGGACCAGGGCAGGGATCGTCGCCCTGGCGAGGCCGCACCTCGAGTGCTGGGGTCAGTTCTGGGCCCCTCACTCCAAGACAGACACTGAGGGGCTGGAGCGTGTCCAGAGACGGGCAACGGAGCTGGGGAAGGGTCTGGAGCACAAGTGCTGTGAGGAGCGGCTGAGGGACCTGGGGGGGTTTGGCCTGGAGAAAAGGAGGCTGAGGGGAGACCTTCTCGCTCTCTGCAACTCCCTGAAAGGAGGTTGGAGCCAGGTGGGGTCGGTCTCTTCTCCCAAGGAACAGGCGACAGGACAAGAGGAAACGGCCTCAAGTTGTGCCAGGGGAGGTTTAGGTTGGATATTGGGAACCATTTCTGCCCCGAAAGGGCTGTCAGGCCCTGGCACAGGCTGCCCAGGGCAGTGGTGGAGTCCCCATCCCTGGAGGGATTGAAAAGCCGTGTAGATGTGGCGCTTGGGGACATGGGTTAGTGGTGGCCTTGGCAGTGCTGGGTTAACGGTTGGACTCGATGATCTTAAAGGACTTTTCCAACCTAAATGATTCTATGAATCTAATGTGCAGGATATTTGGAGATTTAAACTTGTCTGTCTTTTGTTTCAGATAATGGTGTTCTTAGCAGACTGTGTCTGTCCATCCAAAAGGCAGAGACCACCGCAGCACCCTTATTCAAGTAAGCCCGCTATATACTTCTAATTCAGTGAAGCTGTTTGGTAAATCTTGTTAAGTAAATATTGCTATGTAACTTGTGTCTGCAGGACATGAGATGTCTTGTAGAAGTTTACACTTGTGATAAATGCCATGCTTTACTTGCAGCTGTTTGCCCTTAGGGTTTATAGTAGGTTTGTATTTTGTATTTAGTTAAAGCTCAGCTATTTTTAAAAAACTTTTTTAGGAGATAGAGAAATGTTTTTACATCATTTTCATACCTGCAAGATACAAAATTCCATATGTGCAGGGAGATAAGAGAGTTTTGAGCAGAGCTCTGAGTTGGGGGTTTGCATAAGTTTTAGGGCCAAAGTGAGGATTAAAAGTAAATTCATGTTTGTGTGGATCGTAAGTGATTCAGTTTGGGGTTAGTCTCTGGAATTTTTCAAGGTAATCTTAAAAAGTCATAGAAGATGATCTGAAATGCTGGTTTATGGTTTGTAGGAACCTGACTCATTTTTTTTTTCGAAGCTGGAGGAAGTTTTATATTACCTTGTCTAGGTAGTCTGTAATCTGTTAATACTTGACCTGTGGGTAACTTCACGCTAGCGACAATTCTACATAAGAAGAAAAAGTAGAAAGTGCTACCTGGATTAAATTCATTAAAATTCTGTGCTAGCCCGTGATGTTAAAAAAAGTGTATTTCACATGGTAATGGTGTTCATTTGTGTATGCCTGTTTTCCTTTCTCCTTAAGGAAAGCTAGCTCCAGAGTCAGCTCAGCTCCTGAAAAAGCTGGACGAAGAGCAAGAAGCAGATGAGGAAGATATCTCAGATGATGAAACGGAGGGTAAAGAGGCATCCGACAGAGACTCGTCACCGAGTACTGTGAGGCAGCGCCCAGTGAACACTGCTGCTACAATGGATAAATCTTAGCTTTATTTGCATATAGGATTAGTGTCTGAGTCACCAACTCAGAAGGAGTTAAATGTCAGATCCTTCAGCTGGAAGAGAGGAATGACTCCTGTCATGGTAATATTGATGCATTTCATGAATTCAGGAAAAAAAAAAAAAAAACATCTTTGGTGTCAGGTATTCAAAACTAAAACATGCTGTTGCAAACGGCTGAAACTTCTGGCTACGTGCAGAGAAGTGCCAGGAAATAATTTACGTGGCTTCTTGAATGACTTGTTCTATCGGGATTTTTTTTTTTTAACAGAATGTAAACCAGCGTACTTGTTGCATTAGGGAACATTAGCAAGGAAAATGCACTAACCTGTTTACTGTTAAAGCATTCAAAAAGGTTTCTCGGTATAAATCTATCTAGTTGTGCTCTGAAGAAATGCTATGGGGAAAAGTTCCTTCAGTTACGGGACACGTTGCAGGCTTTTTATGTGACAAAAACTGCTTTCTGCTATGACAATGAGTGCTACACCCCCCTCCCGCCCCCAGTCTGTCTTCTTCCAAAGAGATGAAAGTTGCTATCTTCATTCAGAGGAACAGAAGTTGCCCTCTGAGCAAAAGCTAGAGAGCTGCTCTTTGCCGTCCTCCCCGATGGGAGTTGCCACAAGCGTTCTGTGTAGTGTGGATTCTCTGGCTGACCAGAAACCTGCTGTTTGCATCGATTTCTTTTAGAAAAGGCTGTAGAAAACTATATGAGCTTCTTTGTGAAGTAATTCTTCTCTAGAAAAAATTACAGGTAGCACCATGAAGTCTTGTTTGTCTCAGTGACTCTGATTCAGATGGGAATAGTTTACACGCAGGGTTCTCTGCTTGATGCAGATCCTCTCCAGTCATCCTGCTGGATGGCAGTAGGACTCTGCTTATTTTTAATACGTTGTCAGTAATTTCTACCTAATCAAATTTTACTGCAAATCCAGTCAGGCTGTACCTGGTCTGAAGTTGAAATAACTGCTTCTTAATTTCTTTTACAGAAAATCATCTTTTTCTGTTTTCGCAAAACCATCTTGAAACAATATACCCTAATTCTTTCTTTAAAAAACCCTGTAGTCCACTGTTTTCTGTGTGGTATTTGTTTTCACTCTGTGTAGAAATAAAAAGAATGCAGTGTTGGGCCAGTGTTATCTTGCATTGCTTGTAGAAAATTTTCCATATTCTTTCAGTTAATTGCCAAAGTATTTGCGAGGGAAGGGTTAGCCTAATGCTGAGCACACTTAGGTTTTTTGACAAGCCTGTTCTTGCTGGGGTGTTTTGGTTTGCTTGTTTATTTGGGGTTTTTTGAGGGGGGGGGGGGGGTGTTAGTTTGTGGGGTTTTTTTTAATTGTTCATCTGAGTGGGTTTGCAGGACCGGCAGTTGATAAATCTGTGTCAACAGTAAACTTGGTTGTGAGTAATTAAGACTGCAAACGTAGAAATGCTCTTGATATTTTCATTGCTGCCTGGCTCTCTAAAGCCAGGCTTTCCTAGGGATTATTAAGAAGATGGAGCATCAGACAAGGAGCTCATAACGAACTCTGTGGGATGCGGAAGAAATATTGGGAAGAACAAAATTCAGAGCTCTTGCAGGTGAATCGGCTTGTAAAGCTGTTGAGAATACTCCATGGCTTTTGTCAGTCTTGAAAGCTTCTGTGTTAGTTGCACTTTAAGCATATCTGATAGATCACAATTCATCCTCCGTGTTATAAATGGGAAATGATTCAGCCATCCAAATATCGGAGTGAATCTTCCAACAAGTTGTTAGATGAGCAAGAATGAATTATGTAAGATGTCCTGGAACTTCCGCCTTTGGCTTTTTCTTTCTTTTTTTTTTCTTTTTCTGAACATTGGTGCTCTGGAATGACTTATGACTTCAGTGCTGGGTTATGTGTTAGGAAGCTGTAACTGATGCTTGAAAGGGTCCTTTTGGTTAAAATCTGAGCGTTCCTGTCGTGTTTAAATGTCAAACTTTTCCTGGTGTTTGAATGAAAACCGCTGTGTGCCAATAAATGCCCTGAAGGTGTTAGTCTTGTGGGATTGCCTTAAATTCTCTACAAGTTTAGATCTTAGCCTTTGTCGCTGGTAAAATAAAGCAATAAATCTGTGATATACCAAGGAGAACTAGTAGCGCTGTCTTTGATAAATGGTGTAATTCATTAGTTTGGAGAGGGCTTGAGAAGACAGGACACAGAAATGCTGTATGCTGTTAGGGAAAAGGGTTGAATTGTTTTAAAAGCTGAACTATATGGGCTGACTCCACTTGGAATATGTTTAAATGTAGCTGTTCTAAATGCAGGGGGTTCTGATTTTTCAGTTATTTTAAAACTGTTTGTGCAATATAGAAAGTATATACTGATAACTTTGGGCTAACTTTTCATTTTAAAAGAACAAACAACCTTTTTTTTCCTTGCTGTACTTCTAGCCTCCTGGCTTAACAAGAACTTCTAGCACTAATTTACCTTGCCTTTGCCTTCTGCACACCTACCTTTTCTCATTGCCTCCCTGCCTTAGGCAAGTAACCAAATTCCAGAACTGCCTCTTAGTCCTAAGTGTTCCCGGTTGCTGGAATCCAGCCTCTGTGACAGACCTGTGCTTGTGATCAGTGTAACTTCTGCAAGTTCTGTTTGGATTATCCATAGGCAGCCTGTGTTTGCTGAGCTCTGTAAATCTTACCGTTCCTATTTTTAATAATGTTATGGTTTTGTCCTGTGAATATTTAAATTTCTTGGTATTTTTTTTAAAAATCTATATTCCAAAGATGTTTACTGAGGCTGAGCGAAGGTTGCAATGTAGCAAATGTGCGTCAGAGCCTGTCCTTTGTGTGTATTGATGATGCTTGAATATCAGTTTTGTAAAAGTCAGACTGCCCTTTTCATATCATCGCCTTGACTGAGCATACCCAATTTAATTCCAGAAGGAATTAATTAACTGTAACAATACTTTTTTTTTAATGTTTCAGAGAGTCTTCAAGTAAAAAATAACACCGGCTTTGGATTCCTGTGTTCGTGTCTTTTTTTTTAAGACTATCCTGCTGTTTAGCAATGAAGCAAAACTGCAGCTATTTCTGTGGAGAAAAATTACTGAAACACTATGGCTAACAAACCATTTGTGATACGTCTTTTTGAAAAGACAAGTTCGAATAATACTTCAAACTAAAGCTGCACTGAGGTACTGGTATTTTGCAGTTGAGACTGGCTTGAGTATCTCATGGTGGTGTGAGTTGACCACTTACCATTTGGGTTAGATGGTTTGGGAAGGGGCTTTCACGCACACCAGGCTTAGGCAGCGATGGTAGTAAAATGGGTTCTTGTGTTGCAAAAAGAATGTAGGCTGGAGCTGAAAGCGAGGTTTAAAATTCAGTTCTTTGTAACTTTTTTCTCTATTTGTGTAAAATGCATGCAAATCATACTTCAGCTACGGATGGACTCCTCCCCTCTTCCAGCTAGACACTGCGTATCACATCTTAACAGCTGAAGGGGTCAGCGTTGGTGCGTCTATCCTGGAGTGGGAAGCTTAATTCAGAATGGTAGGAGTTCTGAAATGAAAGAGGCTTCTTGAGGAGGAAACGCATCCAGACAAGGCATGCTCAGAGCACTGCTGAGTAACAGCCGGCCCGGAGCAAAACTCCTGCCATCCGAGAGTCTGTCTCGCCTGTTCCCTTGCTCCTTCCTCCATCTCTGCTCTTAGGAGTGACCGTGGAGAACATGGTGGCTCTGCGTGTCGGCTCTCGGTCCAAACGTGTGGAGTTTTCTGGGAAAGTGCAATAATACTCTTGCAGTTCCTCCCCAGCAGGAACAAGGAATATGGATTGCCTGGGGAATGAAGTGGATGCTCTTCCACTCGATATGTTATGTGTAACAGCCAGTCCAAAGGAAAAAACGAGCTGAAAATCAAACTGAAATACGTTTAGATATTGGGACTAGCCTGGTGAGAAACAAAGAAGCAACTGTGTGCTTAGCTGGCAATCTGTTTGCCAGATTGCCGAAGTCAGCTGTAGGTTTGGGTTTGAAACTGGAATAGTTTCAGTTATGACAAAGATTCATGGGGAAGGAGAAATTTCAGTGTGCTATAGCACTGTTTCAGTGTTTAGAAACACCCAAGTGCAATGTCAGTATTAGTTGTAAGGCTGCTTTGCCTGAAGAAGAGGGGATCTGTCTCCCGCAGCTGTCTTATCTCCTTGTTTGCATCGGCTGAAGTTCTTGGTTTGACCTGAACAGCATCACCTTTGGCTCTTCCCTGAATTTTACTCCTGGCTGCTGGTGGGGCTAACGCCTGGCAGTCTCCTGGGTCAGCTTTTCTTTACCCTGCTGAACTCCTCCTCTTGCTGTGGGCTTTATCAACTTCGGTAACTTTCTAGAAGAGATTCTGCCTCAATCTGCTCTTTTTCCTTACTTTTCCATATTTAGCTCTTCAAAACTTTCCAGATACAATTTTCATTTCTATTTAGCATTGCTTACAGATGTTTTAACTGCAAGGCAGCTCCAGAAAGCCAGCTCTTAGGTATGCACCTGATGTTTAATAGCTGTCTTTAATCTGTGAAAGGAATAAATAATTTCCTTTATCTGGTGAGGTACTTGAGTATATACGTATCCCTGTTGTCGTACTTCTTGTATTTGACTTTAACGTCTTGCATACAAAAGCCAGCCTTCCAGAAAGCCCCTAAAACCCGATTCCTGGCAATGCTGGGATTTGCTTTCTGCTCCTGTCCTACTGATGCTCGAGTTCTCTGTGCTGTGACATAGCTCTGGCCGGAGAGAAAGTGCCGATAACTAATAGCTAGAGGAATGCTTGGTGTCGGGGTCCCACGTGGGCGAAGCGGGAGGTGGATCAGAGACCCAGCCTTTCCCGCAGTGGGAACCGATGCTTGTCTTTTGGAGAGCCCATTTTGTCGCGCAGCCGTGGCACACGTGCCTTGACATGCCAGGAGCAGCTGCTGGGCTCTCGTAGCTGCCCTGGCGCTTAGTTCAGCCTCGGGAGACTGAAGTCATGGGAAGCATCTGGGCTTCCAGTCCTGCCTTCCCATGGCAGATGCCGGCCCCGGCCCCGGGAGGAGTGCTGAGGGGTGATGGTGGATGTGGGCTCGTATGCGACTGATGTCCTTGAAGTGACAGCAGGCTCTGGAATATCTGTGAACATCAGAGGGGGAAAAGACATTGGTTAAGTCCTCTGGGTGTCTCTCTAAAAGGTTCATTTGTAAGTTAAATTGTGCCTCCTCTATCAAGGAGTTTTAAAAATGTTAGATGAGAAACCATTAAATCAAGATCATCATTAAAGATAATATTTTTGTTGGCTGTGGTTTTCCTTCCAGAGTCCTTATGCTTTGCTGAGCCTGGACCATAATGTCCTTTTTTTTCCCCCCTTGTGTGACTGGTTATTTCTCAGAAAGATTCTGTCTCTGAATCTTCCTTTAAACTCCCTGGCATGTGGGATGGTTCCTCCCCTCTGAGTGCTTGCTGTATCAAGACTATCAACTGAAGGGAAAGGGGTGTTCAAAGTAAAGATTTCTTCTTGCCCATGGCTGAAATCACAGGGATACAGGATGCCGTTTCCACAGGTCGAGTTCAGTTGGTGTGTCCCTTCCCTGCTGTATTCCCAGCGCGAGCGTAGGCGCCGCAGCGACGAGGAAAGGCTGCTCACCCCGTTAGCGTCACCGCGCAAGGTTTGTTCTGTTTCAGTGCAGCTCAGACCTGCTATTAGCACTGTTGATGTAAATCTCTCCCACCTGACTCCTCGGACTAGCCAAGATTGTGTTCACTGACAGACCACAGCGTGTGTTTGTCTTGGAATTGCAGTTTGATCTGTCAAAAAAAGAAAAACCCAAGGAAGCCAAGTGCTGGCTTTGAATGGCCTGAATTCCCTTGATCTTCTGCATCAAGGGGGAGAGCCTGGAGCCACCAGAGATGCTGGGCACGAAGAAACGGGCTGGATATGAACTGAATATGGTCCGCAGCCGTACCGCAGAAGTAAGAGGGGTACAAGGACCTGTTTGGCTCTTGAAGGGGTGTGACGTTGCTACTCCCCGATAACGAACGATGGCTGAGCAAAGCCATCGTGCCTGCTGAGCCTGGCCGGTTTCTTCATGTAGGCTCTCTCAGTCCGAATCTCCGAGGAAAATATCACATTTCCCTCGTTGAACCTTCCTGGCTGTTCACTGGGCTGCAGAGCTGATTTCTTACATGACTGGAGAAGTGGTTCTCCGAGGGTAAGTAACTGTAGCCGCCTTCTCTTCTCCCCATCTCCTTGTCAAGTATTTGGGAAGGACCTGCCATGTGGTGTTATACAGAGCGCTTTTTCTTGTATTTGAACAGGACTTTGTTAACAATAACAACTTGAGATGAAGCACTCGGTGTTAAGCAGGCTTTGGTGTGGGCTCTGCGTGTGCCCAGCTGCTCAGAAATAGAAATTACATCTGGTGTGTCCTCCGGAGGCTGGAGCTTGAGCCCGTGGCCAAACTTCCCAAAGGTTTTTTGCTGCTGAAGTATCTCGTGAGCAGCGATACGAGAACACAAGAGCTGATCAATGAAATCCTGTGCGAAGATGAATAAAAGCAAAATGTTTCCAAAATATCTCTCGTTCAGGGAGAATAATCTGTGTGTAATCTCCGCTATGGTGTATTTTTAAATACAGTAGTTTGTAGTCAGTTTGATGTGCGTGGTAGGTGTTGTCGTGACAGGTTTCTAAAGGAGCTGTCTGGTTTGATGCATCAGTTGTCAGAGCCCTAGACGAGGATGATCCATCCCCTTCCAGATCCGTCGAGGCCACAGCCAGTTGTCAGCCCAGGGGGGAGCGATCGCTGAAGCCGGCCAGGGCCCCCCCCGAGCGGGATCTGAGTTTTTCTCGGCGGTTTCTGTACGTTTTCTCAAGCGTGAGAGACAAGAACAAACCCAGCCAGGAGCTGTCGGCCCCCGAGGGAAGAGTTGTTTGTCTTGATGCTCTGCTGAAGTTCTGCAGCGATGACTAAAACTCCAACCGCCATGGGGTGGTGTAGCGAGACCTCGCTGGGCTGGAGGAGGCTGCCAGCACAGCGCCCGTCAGAGGCACGATAAAAACATCTTTTTTTAAATTGTTTTTGCAGGGTGTGCTGACTGAAGTCCCGCCGCTTGTCCATGAGATCCTGATGTCCTACGGTCGCTTTTGAAAACACCTTGTTTGTCTTCTGCACGCCCAGGAAAGCGAGAAGCCGGCTGGAGCCTGCTACAGGGGTTTTGGCTCCTGGAGAGATCGGGGCCTGATCTGGCTGCAGGGCTGTACGGGGAGTGCGCAGGTGGGGCTCCCCTGCCTCGGGAGGAGCTCAAGGGCATCGCTCTTTGCTTTTCTCTATTATAATTAGGTAGTTGACCAAGAGCTAATGCTCATCACGCTGCTGTAAGAACCTCAAAGGCTCCAAACTGAGATCTGCTCCATGCTGGGTATGTCTATATAGATTTTTTTTTTTAATATATTTTTTTTTAAAAGGGGTTTGGAGCACATCTCCCAAAGGGCTGCTCTAACTTTACTCTGGAGAGCTGTGGAAGAAGTTGCGTGGCCAAAGAGAGAGCAAGCGAAAGGAGGCAGCTGACCACGTGGTGGCAACCTGGAGATGCTACGTAAAGATCGCTTGGACCTGTGTTACCCCTGGAGGAAACGTTACCTCTACAGAGAGACCTGAAGTGCTTTCGTAGCTTAAAAGAGGATGGTAAAAGCATGAAGTGTGAATATTTTTGGTTCTTCTAAAGGAGACAATAGGTATGGGGACAATACGTATCTGTGAGTAAGCTGTGTCCCCTTATGCTATGGGTGCCTGTAGTGTCGCTCCGTGGCATGGACCAAACAAACGGAAAAAGCAGGTTACGGATCAGGGAGAACTTTCCGAGCAAAAGGCCATTAGGAAACGAATAACTATCACTGAGCTAGAGGAAGCGCAGCAGGAACTCGCCTTGCA
Source organism: Phoenicopterus ruber ruber (assembly GCA_009819775.1). Lineage (NCBI taxonomy): Eukaryota > Metazoa > Chordata > Aves > Phoenicopteriformes > Phoenicopteridae > Phoenicopterus > Phoenicopterus ruber. The sequence continues at coordinate 3,663,926 of CM020219.1, forward strand.
GCAGTACAGGGACTGGCTGGAGGTAACGATGGCAAAGGAAAATGTCTTCACTCCTGCTTTGTGCTTGGATGGATGGATTTGTTGTGGCGATTGAATCACCACTCGAACTTCCAGACCCGTGAGAAAACACTGAACGGGGTAGAGAATAAACTCTTCTTTCTCCTCTGTATTTATAGAGACGGTGTGAACCTGCTCCGCCTGGTTCTGTTTCCATGCAAGACTTTGCTCTCTGACGTATAGAAGCTGTATGTACCTGCCCTTCGGGTGACATCCCCAGCGGGCCGGTGCCTCGCTGGGGGATCGGCTCCTCCGTAGGCAGATGAGCCGCAGCACCCCCGGGAAGACATCCCCAGCGCTGTGGCATGTCTCGTAGCTGGCCAGAACATGCCGTCTTCAGCGGCAGGTCGTGCGCAAGCAAGCGTGTCCTCAAAAGCTGCTGCTGTTTGCCCTGCCCGGCTTTCCCGTGCTCCTCGCTCCCTTTTCTGCTGCATATCGTGCCGAGAAGATGGAGCTGGTGGAGAAGGGAGCCTGGGAAGGCAGCTGAGGGTGGCGCAGGCGGCTGGTGCCATAGCTGGGCTCCTGGCACTGCGGGTCGGGCGATGGGGGAACCGCGGGGCGGGAGCAGCATTTCATGCCTGTCCGTGTTGGAAGAAAGGCTCTCCGGACTTGCTGGAGCATCTGTGCTTCGGTTGCTTGCCGGAGCAAGGGGCTGCCTACAAAGCCCCGGCACGGTGCTTCCGAGTGCAAGAAGTCCTCAAGTCCCTCCAGGCCACAAAATAATTGAAACAGCAGCAAACTGCTGAGTAGCAGCCTTTTAGTCTTGTTTTAACTATATTTTACTATTTAGGTAACGCTCTATATTAACTGTTGAGCCTGCAACTCTGCTCCAGCACAGGTATTTAAACACCTTAAATACTCCGGGCTCATCTGTGCGTGCTCCTCGCCGGGGCTCTACGGCTGCTGGGCTGTGCAGGGCTCGGAGGGGAAGAAAGGCTCTGGAAAGGGCAGGTGGTGAGCCGAGCCGCGGTCCTGCCCCAGGGCTCCTGCCTGTGCTGCAGCTGTCTAGATCTTCTGCCTCGTGAACGAGGATAAAAAAAACCAGTTTTGTCTTCAGGGCAGCAAATGTCAGGGTTTTTTCCCCTCCGCTTGCTGCGATGCCGTAAGCCAAATGAGCTCTGTGCCTAAACCTGGCGTGCGTGTCCCAGCGGGATCCCTGCCGGAGCTGCCGGCGAGGCAGGGCTCTGCTGTCAGAGGTCCTGGGGGAGCCCATCAGCCTGATCACGCCTGGCCTGGCCGGTGCCGAACAACAGGTATGACCTGTGCTCACCCCGAAAGTGTAATCCCCGCTGTGGAGAATGCTGCAGAAAATGCATGCACCGTTTAAATTGCCAAATAAATTGAGTATGGGAGCATACAGAATGATCCTGCCCCTAAAGAAGAATATGGGGACATAGTCTTGATACTTAAATCCCCAATTTCCAAGTTTTGAGATAAGAACTGCTCCATGGTGTGTTTCGCTTGAATGAAATATATTGAGAATCTGTCTGCTTCAATAGCTGTGAATAGGTGGAACAGTATAACAAACAGCATCGCTTCCCGTAAGGAACAGAAACACATTTTTTAGGAGATTTTTCTAGAGCCCCGTGGGCTGCGGGAGGAGCTTGCTGGTCCCGGCGCGCAGGGTGGCTCTGGCATGGAGCTCTTTCCAGACCCGGCTTCATCCAGGAGCAACAACTGCAGCGGGGGCACAGAGGCAGGATCCCGGTTTGGAGATTTCCCTGTTCTGGTATCATTAACCCTCCACTGCTCCGGGTTATTTTGCCAGCTGCGCTGATTAGTCATTCCCCGTCCCCGTATTTGCTTCACTCTCCTCAATCCCTTCAATCCCACCATGTATTTCTATTAATCAAGCCCTTTCCCTGTCTGTTTTTTCTGGCTGGATTTGCAGAAGTGGTTTATTTACAAATCTCTCCAGAATTGGCCTCTTACGGTTAAAAGTGACGCGGGTGTCGGTTGAAGGAAAGCTGATTTTTTGAAACTCAGCATGAGAATGAGAACAGATGGGGACTTTGATGAATTAGATATTGCTAAATGTTGTCCTCCTGCAAATCAGCTTGGTTTTCCCTATTAGCATAAGAAGCAGGAAAAAGGATTTAATTTCTCTAAACATTTCCCCTTAATGATCTACCTCTCCAGCTTAGAGATTTATATTGCTGCTTATCAGCAAAGCAGCTGAATTCCTTCCACAGAGAATCGACTGCAATTTCGAGTTGATTTCTGGCACTTCTCCCTCCCTGGGATGAGAACTGTGCTTAGGAGAGGTGGTTGCTGTTTTTAAATGGTATCAATTCAGGTTTTTATATGTTTTTCGGTTGATTTAATGGAGTGATTTTTTTTTTTAAATTATTTTTTTAGGGGGTTAAGAGGAGGCACCAGCACATCCTGGACATGCTTTAGGCTCTTCGCCCCCGTCCGGCAGCGCTGCCGGTTCTCCTGCGCCCTGATGCCTCTGCCGTGGTGAGTGGCAGCCCGCAGGGTCCCTGCGCTCGGGGGCCCAACCCACGGCACCCTGCCTGCGCCCACGGCCTCCCGCGCTGACGCAGGGCATCGCTCGCCGACGGGCATCGCTCGCCGATGGGCGTCGTGGTAGGTGTTGTCCCACCTGCGCGAAGGGCTGCCCCTCTCTGTTGCCTTTTCCCGGTGCTCTGGGCTTCTAGGGTGAGGTCTTGCGTTACAGGGTATGGGCAGCGGTGTGGCTCCTGGGCTTGTGCTGTGTTTTGCCCTCGCTTTGGGGATTTACAGCCTGGCTGGGCAGGATCCGAAAAGCACGGAAGGCAGCAGAGCTCTCCCCCCTGCCTGCGTGGCCACGGGTGCGCTGAAGCCGGCAGCAGACGTCTCTGCCGGGGGAAGGATGCGATGCTCAGCGGCTTGTTGTTCTTCCCTCGTGGTACCCGTTTTCCTTTCCATCGCAGCTCCGAAACGCCGTCCTAAGGGCAAGCAGTGAGCAGGCGTGCGGGTATCCCGAGCCCCGTGCTTCGCCTCGGTGTGCTTGGCCGCTAACCTCGCTGGCCCCGTGGCATTTAGGGGTGGTTCAGCTTGCCTGGATGGCTGCGCTGCCGACGAGGAGCGGGGGGCTGGAGGAAGGCTGCTGTAGGCGCTCTGGGATTTATCTGCTGTGTAGGCGGGTGGCTGAGGGAAAGATGGAGCGGGGGCAGCCCCTGGGGCTTTGCCAGGGCTGCTCACCGCACGGAGCTCTGCCGGGTTTTACTGCAGGCGGTTGGCAAAGGATGGAGCTAGCACGTTGTGGGTGCTCTAGCACTGGATGCTGAATGCTGTTTTGTACTCTCTCCAGCCCAAAGGTTTGCAAACATGCTTCGCCTTTCTGCTTCCACCTCTCATCTTCTCGCACCTCCTCCTGCCCTGCCCGCCACCCAAGGGCCAAAGAGATGCTGCTCCGTGCACGCCAGGTACAGGCACTGGGTTTGCCAGTGACACTGGGGGTGGCAGAAATGACCCTGTTTAACTTCTCTGCAAGGACTCTGGAGTCCCGAGGGAAGAGGACCCTGTGCTGTTCCACAGCCCCCTTCAGAGGGAGGGAGTCTGCAGGGAGGCTTTTTAGCAGCTCAGCTTTAATTATCCCTTCTGCCACTTGTAGGGCTGAGCCTGGATGGTGAGATAAGGCACCCGCTCGTTGATCCCCCGAAGGAAGCCGCTTCGCAGGGTAGCAGCACTGCGGGGATGGTGCGAGTAGCTGAGGACTCGCACATGCTGCAAGTGGTGGCTCGTGCGTGGGGACAAGGCTCCACGGGCAGGGGGAACCTGTCCGCCCTGGAGGTCCCGTGTGCCCCGGGGGGCTCAGCCTTCCCGAGAAGGACACTGTCTTTCCTTCGAATCCCGGGGCTAAAGGCTGTAAGCCTTGATTTTTATTTTTTTTTCCCCCACTCCCCTGAAGCTGCACAGCTCTGATTCATCACGTTGGTCACACTGTCCTTAGCGTTGTCCGTTAGTTTGAAACTACTGTCATCTTCTGCGGTGTATTAGGTACCGCAGCGTCTCCTTCTATATTAGCCTGTCTTACCGTGTCCGAGTCTCTGGATAAATGGAGACTGAAGCAAAGCTTCTGCGGCCAACTGTCTGGTAGGCACTTTAATTTCCCGTGCCGTCGGCTGCGGCGAGCATAGAAAGCACGCTGGGGACGTGAAGAGCCGGCAGAGCGCCGGGAGGGAGCAGACACTTTCCCCACCTGGCTGTCACCGGGGCTTGGTGTAAGCCCTTGGCACGTCCTGCCGTCCCGTGGCACCCTCGCCGTGGGGCTGGTGGGGACTCGGTGCCTCGTCCCTGGCTGCTGTGCGGACGAAGGTCTCCTCTGTGCTTTGGTCTTCTGCTCCCCAGGCTGTCGCCAAGCCCGGGACAGCGCTGCCTGTGAAGAGCCTGCTTGCCCAAACCTGTGCCTTCCTCCGTGCGGAGCAGGCAGGGTCCGGCATGGCAGCTCCTCCGGACACCCAGCCCTGCGAGGGTTGCTCCATGGGAGGGTCCGTAGCCCGGTGGCTGCTCCCTTCCCAGGGAAAGGCAGCTCTTTTTGCTGTTAAGTACTAAGTTTCGGTGGCTCCAGAAAGCAGCTGGGCAGCAAGTCCCATTTTGGAGGCTGGGGTGGCCGCGGCTGCAGCAGCAGCAGCAAATCCCCGCTGGAGCTCAGCCTGCTGCGACCGCAGGCTTCCCGAGCTGGCGGCCGGAGAGGGAGGGAGCCGGGGGCTGCTAATCCCATCAGACCTGTTAACAGCTCCAGAGACTGACTCCGAGGGATCCCTCAGTGTTAGACAAGACCTTCTTAATTGAATTTCTTTTCCATTTCATTTCACCCAGCTAGAAGTAATGGGAAGGGGTCCAGGCGTAGACTAGTAGCCTCGGTGCCACGGCTGCGTGGGTGCTTGCACGGGCGTGAGCCGCAGCTTTGCATGAGGACGGGGTACCCGCAGCCCTGGGGGAGCGGAGGCTTTGCTTCGCTGGTGCCTAAGAGTCCCCACGGGGCTCTGGCTGCGGTCGTTCTCCAAAGGAAAAAAAAGCCTGGCTCCAGAGGTCTGATGTCTCTAACAGCAGCTTGTCTCGGATGATGGCCACGCCGTCCCCAGGGCTCATCTTGACACCCGGCCGCCTCACCGCAGAGCAATCTTCCCAGGCTCTCATCGCTGCTGCGGACGGGGTTGCAGACTGCTATCAGAGATGCTCGGGGGCAGATAAGTAAGCCTGGAGAGTTTTGGGGTTTGTATTTTCAGCTTAACCTGTGTGTACTGGTGGCCCTGGCCGTGCAATGGGGAATTTGCCCTCAAGAAGTCTTCTCCAAACTGCCGTAGTCCTATCTTTTGCGCTCTGCCTTGCTCAAACCACCCTGGAGGGCATCCTGCTCTCCCACAGAGGGATGCTCCCCGCTCTCCCGTGCAAGGATTTGTGAAGCAACGTGTTGAAACGTGCGGGTAAATAGAGAAACGGGAGGCACATCTCCCCAGGAGAGACATGCCCATAAATCCACGGGAGACAGATCCACCTGGCCGGATGGAGGGGCACCCAGCTGCTGTTTGGCTTGGTGCTCTGGCAGGGTGTTTCGAAGAAAAGCCAGCCTGCAAGATTAAAGGTTTAGTCAGCGACTGCACAGATGTTTTGGACATCCGAGATGGTTCATCCAAGCTGTGGTTGTGGAGGTTCCCAGTGACAACTGGGAAGAGGTAGATCATCTTTCATCTCTCACCCGGTGCCTAATTTAGTCACGAAGGACACTCGTGCGTCTTGGGAGCCATAAATCTCCCTAATGGTTAGGTTTTAATCAGAGATGGCAGGCTCGTGTGCCGAGATCGTATCGCGTACGCCGACGATCAGCTCTTCGGTGGGAAATGAGGCGTTTGTGCATGTGCATCGTGTGTGTGTACAGGATAAATGAGTCAAACGGGCTCTTGCTAAGCAATTACGCTGTTTTAATCCTGGGCTTTGTGCATCACAGTTGTTATTCTGAGACATAAACGGGAACAGCATCGAGCTTGTACTTCTAACGGGGGAGTGAGTGAGTCTTGATCAGCGTGCGATCTGTATTCACAACGGCTTGTCTGGCCTCTCCTCCTTGGGTTTTATGTCTGCTTTTCTGTTTTAATCATTTAATTGTATCGGATTTTCTGGAAGGAGAAAGAATCCCTTTATACCAACTCCTCCTATAAGACTGAAATATGGAGTTTAATTATCTCCCCTTTATTTATTTATTTAAACGCCAAAGGCTTGCAATTCTTAGCAGGTGCTTCTGCAAAGCTGCTCTCCTCGCCGGGATGCTAAAATGAGAAGCTTCCAGGGGACATGACTCATTTGCAGTGTGAGTTACTTGTTCTGCTTCGCTGAGAGCATAAGCAATATCAGAGGAGACGTGATTACTCACGGCTGCTCTTTCAGGCGGTAGCGAGCTTAGGAGCTACGCGGGCAGCACGGGCGCGATCGGAGTGTGGCTGCACGGTGAATTATTGATAAGGGAATAATAGCAACTGGAGATTATCTCTCTCGCAGAGTACGGGGAGTAAATCTTCTCTGCTGTACAGGGAATAAGTCTCCCGGTTAGAAGAACTCTTCCCAGCCAGGGGAATAACGGTGGCAGGAGGTTTTGCTTGAACAAAGACCACAGAAGGAGGCCCTGGGAACTACACGCAGCGTTGCAGGGGAGGGATTTGGCTGTGAGAGAGACTGTTTTCCTCCTAGACCTCACTCTTCATTTGGGAACTTCAATATACTCAGCCAAGAGCTGCAGGTCTTCCAGGATAAAGAGGTGGCTTCAACTTTGGAAATAAAACAGGCGTCCTGTCAGGGCAGGCGGAGAGGAGCGGGTGCCCAAGTTAGAAATGGGTAAACAGGGATTCCCTGGACTAACCGTGTCTGAGCCGGGGGGGCAGATGGCCCGGGGTTAGCCTGGTGCTCTGCTTCCAGGAGCAACCACCGTCCTGGAGACCTGGCCGTGTGGTGCCTCGCATCGCGTGCTCTGCCACGGCAGAAGGACGAAGAGCAGCCGGGGTGCTTGGTGGCCCAGGCAGCGTCCCCATGGCCACGCTTTGCCCCCCAGCCCCACTGCGGGGAGGGGGACACCGTCCCCTGCCCCGTGCAGCCACCGATGGCCAGGGATTTGTAACGGGGCTTCGCAGCGCCCGAGTGCCCTTTTGTCTGCGCTGCTGCTGGGGCTCATCTCACCAGGGATACAATGGAAAGATAAACTCAGCTCTTCCCGGGTGGATGGGAGAGGTGTCCACTGGCCCATTTTAGTGGTCTTTTAAGATATAAGAAATATAGATGTGTGGTGTCTGGGCGGCCGGAGCAGAGCTGCGATGCTGGGGGGACATCGCCGGCTGGCCAGGGCGGCAGGAGGGCTGCAGTGCGAGCCTGGCTGGCAGGTAACATTTTTGCTCCCAACTGAAATAATGCAAGCACGTCTGCTGGTTTCAGTAAGTTTTTCTCCCAAAGTGGTTCACGGATCACGGCAAGGAGAGGGGAATGTCTCATTACGCTCCGTAAAGGATGAGAGAAGCGCCTCGGGGCTCCGTGGCCGGGGCTGCCGTGCTTCAGATACGCCGTGGGCTGGCGTGGGGATTGTGGATGTGCGGAGCAATCTGTGTGCAAAAAACACACGGGTAGGGCAAGGCTGGGCACGTACTCTTGGCGAAAGGACCATCTGTCAAAAACAGGTGATTTGCACCAACCTGGTGGTGTTTGGAGAACGAGCCGAGCTTTACTGGTTAGACATCTGGTTTTCACAGGCTGAGTTTGCACCGGAGGGGAGGGAGGGACTTTTTTTTTTCCCCCTAACCCCAGGGTTATGTTCTTCATGTTCGATATTGGAGAAGAAAGTGCAGGGCTGTGATTTGCGAAGGGTGCATTCGTTTCCCCATCTCCATATGGACCTCTGGCTCTCCCCGTGGTAGACCTCAGCCTGCCTGGTGGGTTTGCTCTGACCTCCACAGGCAGCCGAGACCCACGTGGACTTCTCAGCATCCCCATTGTTTTTGTTTCCTGAGCCAGAGGACAGAGAGGATCACGGTGGCTTCGCTGCCGCCCCCAGCTCAGCTGCTCTGCTGGGGGGACCCTGTTGCAAAGGTGGGGTGAGACGGTGCCTGGGGAAAACTGAGCAAGCGTGAGCTGACTGCCTCACCTCGGGGAAGGGAAGAGGGATCTGCTGGAGCAATAGGACAAGGGGTGATGGTTTTAAACTAAAAGAGAGGAGATTTAGGCTAGGTATAAGGAAGAAGTTTTTCACACTGAGGGTGGTGAGGCCCTGGCACAAGTTGCCCAAAGGTGGTGGATGCCCCATCCCTGGAAACATTCCAGGTCAGGCTGGACGGGGCTCTGGGCAACCTGATCTAGTTGAGGATGTCCCTGCTCATGGCAGGGGGTTGGACTAGATGGCCTTGAAAGGTCCCTTCCAGCCCAAACCATTCTGTGATTCTATGAAAACAAAGTGGCATGCCCGAGGTTTTGCAAGGCACCTGTGACAGAGCTGGAAAGAGAACTCGGATCTAACAGGCTTCGTGCTGGGAGTCATAACCAAAATGTACTTCTCGCTTCTGCAGGCAGTGGTTCCTGCTGGGCTGCTCTCCCAGGGTAGTCAAACAGCCCTGCGCGCTCCTCTGCCCGGTGAGCCTTCGCTCTCCGTGTCCGTGCCGGGGCTCCGGAGAGCCGGGCTAATTGCTTGTTGCATCTTGCTGTTGCGCTCAATAGCTGGATCGGAAGATTTCAGCCCAATTGAAAGTAGTTGAGTGGGTTTGGGTTGGGTTTTTTTTTTTTGTTTTAGGGACTCTGCTGCCACGTGGGAGACCATTACTGATACTGAGCTGCTCGCTGCTGTCTACGCTGGCTTTGCAGGAGCTGAGGGATCACTGCAGACCCCCCGTGCCAGTCCAGCCGCCCTGAAGGGTGGCAGGCACTGAGGTGGGCCTCTGGGTGCCGACGGACGCTTCTAATACGTCTGTGCTGAGTAATTGGCCGTAAATAATACACCGATGCCACTGTCCCAGCTGCGGTCTGCGCACCCCTCGTCGTCACTGGTGCTTGTTGCCACCTTTGCAAATGCGACGGATGGAGAACAAGGTCTTGTATAAAAGGATAACCAGGAGGTACTGCAAGGGCAAAACTTTCCGACATGGAAAAGCTGAAGGCAGACTCGCTGGGACAGTTACTGACCCTCCCGTTGCCTTTAGCTGCGCTGGGTTTTCCCCGTACACGTGCCAGCGTACCTGCGATCACGCTCCTCCGCTGTGTGCACAGCTGCCGTCGGTGCCCGCGCCCATCCCAGACCAGCGCGTGCAGTGTTGTCCCTTCCCTCGCCTGCGTCCTGGGGGGGGGACGCTGGGGACCACCGGTCCAGAGAGCTGCTCCCGCGATGGGCGGGTGAGAGCGGGGCTGAGCCGACGCTCAGACCCCACCGAGGACTGCAGCAGAGGATGGCCGCAAAAGCGATGCGTTCCCGGTTCCCCGTGGTTTGCAGGCAGGCGGCACTGAAGCGTAGGTTCAATCGTAGAAGGTCGAGTTTTCAAGCTCAGGCGCTGCACTGGTGAGAAATCTGGGCTTCGCGTGGATCAAATGAGTTTGCTTCCAATCTCCCTGCTGCAGACCTTCGGCGTTAGGGACTGGGAGGGCCCCTCCAGGCTCTGGTGCCAGCCCCGTGTTTTCTCAAGTCTTTGGCCGGGTGTTGCTCGGGGCATCGTCTGTGGCGGTGCGTGGCTGGAAGGGGCGCTGGGGAAGTTTCCCAGTCGCAGGGATAGTCATTTCGGGGGCTGTGGCTTGGCTGCACCGCCGTGGAGAGCCACATCTGGACCGTATTTCTGGGAATCCATAGAGCTGAGCTCTGTGTTCTCACTCAATTACAGTGGGACACTTGTCAGCAATTTCTTGTTTTTATTTCCTGCAACTTTCCAAACTTGGTGGTGGTTGGTTTTTTAAAAAAAAAAACCCAGCAGGGGAAAAAAACCCAACAAAAACTCCAAAGCACATGACACGGGTCTGAAGTGCACCAGGAATGGACTTTTTTCCAGGCAGGAATGACTACGCTTCTGCTGTAGTGGTGTGTGTGCAGGGAGAACGGGCTTCCTAGAGAGGTGGTCGGTGCCCCAAGCCTGTCAGTGTTTAAGAGGCATTTGGGCAACGTTCTCAGTAATTTGCTTTAACTTTTGGTCAGCCCTGAAGTGGTCAGGCAGTTGGATTAGATGATTGCTGTGGGTCCCTTCCAACTGAAATATTCCATTCCATTCCATTCCATTCCATTCCATTCCATTCCAGCCGTGGGTAAGAGATGCTCAGTGACCGGTTTGTGGGGCAGAGCCCAGGAGCACCTTCAGACCTTTCAAAAGTGGCCACAGAGTGATGCAGAATCCACCCCCCGATACTCTGGTCCCTGCCTGTGCTCTGCATCACCCTCCTGGTATGGGCACTGGAGAGGGGACCATCCTTTAGCCAGACCTGTGCAACCCAAAACGAAGGTCCTCTTCCAGTAATCTCTGCCTAAAAGCACATAATTAATTCTGGTACATTGAGATGGGAACTTCAAATTGATTTAATGGCGAGTGTAAAAGAAGAATACTCAAGGGTTGCCGACGTCTGCAGTTTTCACTGCCCTGCTATACATAGGAGCTTTTAAATAATTACATTTGTTACTAGCACCGTCAATGCTAACACATACATTTAAAACAGACTAGTGCTGAATTGCCTTTTAAAAAAATTATTTATTGAACCAAAGTGATCACAGTTGGAGATTTCCTTGTTTTGGAAAGAAACTGTTGAACCAACTGGGCTTGTCACCCTCTGTCTCTCATCACGTAAGCCTTCGTTTCATCACCTTCTCCAAAAAGAGACCTGCTCGTAGCGTGTAGCATTAACAGGCCTCATAAATGTCACAGAGCCATGATTGTCCGTGTTGGACCTTAATTCCCGCCCAGATCCGACGCCTGTTGCTGCACTCTGTTGGAATGAGTGCTGCGGCGTCATTGAAGCCGGCTTTTGCCAGCGCGTTATCTTTGTGCGTGGGCATTGGATCAAACCCCATCTATCAATGCAAGATCACGATCGCTTGGCTCCAACGGAAAGAACATCCCTCCTGGCCTGAAAACCTTGGCAGCAGGTTGGCAGAGCAGGCAGCCGGGCAGCTTTCAGCCTTCCCCCCGTGCCGAGGCTTGGCTCCGACGCCGACGGTCCGTCACTGGAAAGCTCTTGCCCGGTGAGCGGTGTCAGCCAAAACATCAATATGCCCTGATTTCTAGGGCTTTTTCGAAGCATTCGGCGTGAACGTGCCTCCTGCTGAAACCTCTCGGGTATCTTTTCTGTATTTGTATAGGGATGGGCATCTTCAGTGCAGACCTGGATTGGTGATCTTGTTCCTCAGGGAGGCTGGCAGGAGACCAGGCTACCCAAAATGTTTCCCAGCCCCTCTGAGCAGGTACCAGGAGCGTTTTCCTCCTCTACTTTCCAGTGCCAGGACAGTCGAGAGCAGATCTTGCTGGTGAGAAAGGTCTAGTCTGCAGCTGGGGAACTGGGGATGTTTGGCCTGGAGAAAAGGAGGCTGAGGGGAGACCTTCTCGCTCTCTGCAACTCCCTGAAAGGAGGTTGGAGCCAGGGGGGGTCGGTCTCTTCTCCCAAGGAACAGGCGGCAGGACAAGAGGAAACGGCCTCAAGTTGCGCCAGGGGAGGTTTAGGTTGGCTATTGGGAACCATTTCTTCCCCGAAAGGGCTGTCAGGCCCTGGCACAGGCTGCCCAGGGCAGTGGTGGAGTCCCCATCCCTGGGGGGATTGAAAAGATGTTTAGATGAGGCCCAAAGGGATACGATTTAGTGGGGGACTTGGTGATGCCAGGTTAATGGTTGGACCCGATGATCTTGGAGGTCTCTTCCAACCAGAACAATTCTATGATTCTATGATTCTAAGATCAGCTGGGCATTTTCCTTCAGGTGATGCTACTCGAGGCCATCTTAGGCTGGTCAAGGCACGAGGCTGTTGTGGGAGCTAATGGGCACTGCTTTGCTGCTGGGAGGGAGACAACTGCTGCTCTCCCTTTCTTCTCAGCACAGCTGCAAATCAGCACATCCCAACCTCGTTCCCAAATTTTTGTTTTCCTTGCAGCATCGCCCCCGACAGAGCAGGCTTTTTGTTCAAGGCTAACCGTGTCCTGCATCGGATGAAAAGCCCCTGTAGATGAGCATCCTCTCTCTGGCAATAAGGGATACAGCAAACAGCTATGAGAGCCCCGCGTTCACGGCCTGGCCATCGAGTCTGTGCTGTCGGGATATCCTGGGCTGGAGAAGCTGCCCCGGGAGCCTCAGGCTTAAAGCCAACTGGTGGAACTATCATTGGTGAACCTGTCTTTTCCCTTTTCCCATCTATGATTAGTTTTGCTCTCCACAGTATCCTGCCCAGCAAACTCCACAATTTAGCGATGAGGCTGTCCTTCGGTCAGTTTTAAATCAGACACCTGATAACTTCTCCGGCTGCCTCTTAGTTATTGCCTTGTGAGAAACCCCAAATCACTTCTCCACACCTCTGGTGTCCCCTCGCTGGTCTCTGCCCTGTGCTAGTCCTGGTCTTTACGGTGTCTCCTGACTGCACACCTCTGTGCCTTGGCCATTTCCAAACCACACGTGGACTATTTCACTCCGCACCCCCTCTCCCAGGTTGTGGAGAGACATCTGCAAAGGAAAATCAAGCCTCTCCTGCAATATTTATCACGCAGGAAGGTTCAGCATCTGTTGCCTCCTCTGAAGCTCCCCAGGACCAGCGTTCAGCTGCTTTTCCAGGTCACCCGTGCGACTTCAGAGCTGGTGCTCTGCTGAGTTCCACGGCTGCCCAAACAGAAGGTGCCACCAGCACCTCCCAGAGCTGCTCCGCATCCCGGGGCTGTCCCATGGCACAATGTGGTGCCGCAGTAGTGCAAAAAAATTGTCGATGGGGGTAGACTTCTCTCCTGTGATTTATTTTTTTTTCCTTCATCTGCCTCACAAAAATCCCCGCCCAAAACCCTCACAAATTCTGGGGTTTGGAGCCTCCCTCGTTGTCTCTTCTTTCCTGTTTGTGGTTTCTGCACAGAATCAGCTTTTCACTGCTCGTGTGGCTCTGGGGAGCACGAGCTGTGGCAATCGCTGCCAGTATTTGGATGAAAATCTGCCTCAGATCTCTCGCTGGTGGGTCTATTTGTCATTTCCCTCACACTTGAGGCAGTCAATACTTCTAACCTCCTCCTCACCTCATTAGAGCTCACCCCTTGTACTTTATCTCCCAAGTTAATTTGTCCTGTGTCATCTGCTCACTCTTGCCGCACAATTATTTTCTTCAAGGCTGAGGAGGAAGCACCTGACAGGAATCCTTTCCCATCTGCAGACCTTCACCAGTAAACCCAAAAAAGTGCTGTCAGATGGAGCTTCTGGAGCCTTGTTTTACCAGGAAGGTTTTCTGGCTTGCGAGTGCTGCTGTCTCTGACCCCCCCAAATGCTTCAGCATCCCATGGGATTGCTCAAGGGGGCTGGAGCTTGATCTAGGAGAAGATCTCCCACCCTTGTGTGTCCCACCCAGCTCTGCAGCATCCCATGGGGCACCTGCATCCACCATGGGGATGAATGGGGTGCCCCGTGGGAACGGCCAAGGCCCCGTGGTTGACTGAGGCTCTGACGGGGTGCTCAATGCTTTGCATCCCATTGACTGAGCACCCAAGGGTGTTTTTATTCTTGGGGCTGACTCAGGGCATCTCAGGTTTTGCCCTCTCCCATTTGTTGGTCTGAGATGTCTCGTCCGGTCTTGGGGCTGCTCTGAATTGCAAATCCCGCTCCCAGTTCCCGATCCTGGCCGGTGCATCACTGTATAATTCATGGCCCCGGGGACGGGGAGGGTTCAAGTACGGCCCAGGAGGAGAGTCATGGCATGGGGAGAGGAGAGCGGTGAACGCGCCTGGAAACGTAACACACGGCTTTGAGCTGATAGACCGTGGCCGTGATTTGAGCTATGTGCGACGCGTCACCGTGTCCCTCCGAAGCGGGATGCGAGCAAGACAGCGTTTTCCTTAGAAGCGCGGTGCCGAGCAGGGGTGTCCGGCGCAGGAGGCACGGCCTCGCGGGGCAACGCTCAATCTGCTGCGACCACTGCAGGCTCCTCACCCGCGCGGTTGGTGTTGTCAGGCTTTTTGGGTGGTTTTCAAAGTCTGAGGATAATTAGCCGGAAGGGACTGCTACCAGCCCTGGGACATTGTCTTGGAAATGATAAATGGGGAGGAAGAGGAGGAGGGGCCGCCCTTCCCACGCAGCCTGGGACACAGTACCCCTCTATTCCTAGTTTGAGTGATGTGCAGCGTGCGCGGGGGCTGCTCTTTCGGGATGCTCTCCAGCTTGGGGGCTGGCCATCGTGCGAGCACAGCTCAGTGTCACCTCCAGGAGAGCGTGGGAGGAAAGAGCTTTGACCCTATAAATTTTCTTCCTCCATAGGCAGTGTCCAGCCGGAGAGCTGGGCTGTAAATCACTGTTTTCCCGGTGTTTTCAGGCTGTCCCTCCCTGTTTCGGGTCCACGAGCGGTGAGTCAGAGCGGCCCAGATGGCCCCGCTCTGGTTGCTCAGCACGTGCGTTTCCAGGATTTACAAGCGCAAGGGTCAGGTTGAGCAAAGAGCCGAACGGAGACCGACTGCTCTGCTCGCGGGGAGGCTGCAGCGCCGGGAGAGCTGGGGGGCTCCGGGGCCGGGGGGGGGGTGCGGTGTCTCCCGTGGCAGACAGGGGACCCCCCCCCCTCCACGCACGGGGACTAGGCACGGCTTTCCTGGTAGAGCTTTGCTCCGAAGGAACCAAGTGAGATGGAGATGTGCCTTTGAAAAAAGAGGGGGAGAAAAGGAAAATTCAATCTTTGAAGTGATCCTGAAAATAACTGGTATTTTTTTCTTTCCTCCTGTTCTCTTTGCCTCCTTGTACTCCTAGATGTGTGGGATGGGGGGGTCTTGTTGGGGTCCCATGGGTCTGGGCCGTCTGCGCTTTGAGAAAGAGGAGTTGATGGTAAGGGCAGGAACACAGGGAGGGGAGATCCCACTGCAGGCTCCCGGGGGATTCATCCAGCTGTTCTCTCTCTGCCCATAAAACAGGCGCAACAGGATGGTTTGGGCTTCCTGGTGTTTTGCGAGGATAAATTCTTTACACACGATGACGTTTTCAGTGACTTCAGTAGTATTTGTCGGTGTGGAAAGCTGGCGCTTGCTGCAGTCAACAGGGTGAGGAGCATCTCTGCTGGTGTTGCATCAGGTCCTGCATGTGGTCTTGGGGGGGTCTGGTGTCCTTCTGAGCCCGCAGACCTCGCCTGGGGACCCACGGCTCTTCTGACGTGCCACGTCTCCTCTCCAAGGCTTGAGCTATTGAGCAGATAAGGCAGTCAGGAATGCAAAGGGGATTGGGAAAGCGGCTTTCCCGCACGTCGGAGGGGGTTTGGTGTGGCTCAGCAGCCAGGCAGGCTGCACGGAGCTGGGGGCGAGGAGGAGGCAGGCGAAAGCAGACCCTGCATCCAGCCCACCCCTTCAGCAGCAACTCAGATAGAATAGAATCATCATTTTGGTTGGACGAGACCTCCAAGATCATCGAGTCCAACCGTTAACCCAGCACTGCCAAGGCCACCACTAACCCATGTCCCCAAGCGCCACATCTACACGGCTTTTCAATCCCTCCAGGGATGGGGACTCCACCACTGCCCTGGGCAGCCTGTGCCAGGGCCTGACAGCCCTTTCGGGGAAGCAACTTTTCCAAATATGATGTTTCAAGCTCCTGCCCGGGAGGTGTGGGGCCGGGCACCGCTCGCCCCACCAGACCCCGGCTTGTCTGCAGCAAGGGCTGGGGGCCATTTTAAGCTGTATTGATGGCCATCTGGCCCACCCGTAGAGCCCGGTGAGGAAAGCAGAGCCAAGCCGTCTGGAAACAAGAAGCGGCAAGTCTGACAGCAGAGTCCCAAAAATCCTCCGATCTGTATCAGGGCGAGGAGCGTGGAGGACCGCAGAGCAGGAGCAGAGCTGCTCCGGGTCAGGAGCGGCGAGAGCCCCTCGGGGGTGCTGAGATGTGCTGCAGGAGCACAGCTTGACCTGGGCTGGGAGGAGAGGAGACGTGAAGATGGGGACGTGGGAGATTCCCATGCTGTTGCTTGAAAAAGCCCAGAGGAGGCAGGCCTGAAATCTCATTTGAGACTATGCTTCATGGCTTTTTTTTTTTTTAATCGGTATTTATCTGCAGCATCAAATTCTGCCCTTGTTTGTTGTTTGTGCTTCTGTTTGCAAGGCCCTAAGAGTGCAGGACAGGTCTCTGGGCCTTAGAGAGGCAGAGCCAGACTGGTGGGGCAAGAGAAGTACCAGCCTGGGGTCAGATGAGGTGACCTCTGGCTCGTCCTCGGTTGGGGAGCTCTCGGTGCTCGGCGTGGGGCAGCCGGCGGGGGGGACGTGTCTGTGTGCGGTGGTGCCGGGGTGCTGTGTGCCCTCTCTCAAGTCATTAATAAAATTCACAAATGCAGTGAGATCAATCCCCGTGCCAGCTTGGCTCATCAATACTTCAGTGCTCTCTCCTCACCAGTCTCTTTGAAGGGATTATTTTAATACGAACATCGCTCCTCAGACGTGCGTAATGAGGGGTCAGGCCGGATCCTGCATGCTTCTTGTCTGCAAATACCGCGTCTGCAGCCGTGCTTCTCCCTCGCTCCATCCTTGTGGGTCTGGCAGAAGATTCCTCTGTAGCTTCCCAGCTCCCGGACACCTGTGGTGCATCCCGACCCCACGCTGCGTCAGCTGCTGTGACCGGAGAAAAGCCGTGCGCTGAGGACAAGAACTGTGTCCTGGGGCTGTGGGGCCAGCGAAGACCCCAGGCCATCTCCTTCCCGTGGGCAAATGCCTGTTTCCTAACGGGTGGGATGGTCCTGGGGAAGGTGAGGATGAACCTCTCCATTTTAGCCCAAGCCAGCTGTCGGATTCAGCTCAGATTGGGATGGCAGCGGTGATTTGATTAGGTTGATCTCTTCGAAAACCTTCTCTGCCAAGAAGGTCCCTCTTCCTCCATCTGCTCCCGTGGAGGACGCACCCATCCCGCTGCCGAACCGGAGCTTGCCCCAAGTCGCCCGCTCGTCCTGTGCCAGCCCCGCAGGCCACTGGGCACGGGGCAAGCAGAGCCCTGCTGCCGGCACCGGTGGGTTTTGGGATGGGGTCCCATGGGAGCGAGGCTTCTGGGAGAGCTGGAGTTACTGGTGGCACGCTGCACCCCAGCAGCGCTGGGTGTGGGCTCCAGGGGGGCCTGGGACGGTGGCCACGGGCCACAGTGAGTGGCTGTTTTCCTTCTTTCCGTTACAAGCTGGAGGGCTGGGGCTTGGTTTTGCTCGGTTTTCTCATCCTTGTTTAAAAACTCATTTACTGTAGCGAGAGCTCTGCTGATGTTTCAGAGACAGGTTTCCACTTCCCGAGTCCCCGCTCATCTCAAGAAGAAGACTCGGTGGCTCAGCAGGAGAATGAGGGAACCCCGTGTGATTTTTTCACATCCTCTTCAGCCATCCCTGCTCGTCGCCGAGGGGCTGGAGCAGCCCGGCTGCGGGAAATCGCCGCAGCACCGTCATTTTGTGGGAACGGCGATGTCGCCCCTGTACAACGATTTGGGAAAAGCCGGTAGCTCACTGGGACCTGATCACAGGTACCCCGCGGCACGGCGGGGACGCGTGACCCAGCCTCGGTGCAGGCGATGCGGCGAGCGCTGGTGCGCGGGAGTCGCGGGGAGCTGAGATCAAAGCCAAGCCAAGCTTTCCCAGCCAGATGTGGTTTTTGATAAAGGAACCAGTCAATTATTGCTCCATAGCTCCACGGAGTGTATGCAAATCATTATTAAATGATTATTAAATCATTATTAAATGTAAAGTCTGGGAAGGCACGAGGAAGGATCCACCCCGAGTGGCTCAGCCCCAGCACCAAGGACCACGTTACACGGCAACGTGCGAGGGAGTTTGGATGGTTCAGCCCACCTGAAGAGTGGCACCGCGAACAGAAGGGCTGTTTCTGCTCCAGCGCATCCGTTGCTCTCGGGTAAGACCATCTTTGAGGAGATGCTTGCCCTCCCAGTGTGCAAAATCGGATGTGATGAATCACAGAAGCCCATCCCCATGTCCTTGACTGCCATCCCGTTATTCCCAGCTCACTGAGGAGGCCGTGAGAAGGGGCTGGCACAGGAGCCGGTGACAGCCCCCTGCAGCGGTGGCAGCTGTAGGGTGACAGCAAACCATGGCCACCACAGCCCCAGCCCTGAGCTGGGGTCTGCACCGATGCCATGCACAAACCCCGTAGTGGGGGTGTCAGTGGTAACCCCGTCCTGCTTTTTGTTTTTCTCCAAAAAGGACTGCGATAGTAAAGTCAGTAAATAAGCCAATATATCCTCGGGGCCCTGTCGTACGGGCTGGAGTGGGACACGTGCTCCAGCTTTCCCTCCCGGCTGCAGCCTTCACCTTGACCAGACTCTCTAAGGGTGCACGAGCCACCAGCAGAGAATTAACTGCGCAAATTATGAAGCATGTTGGTCGCTCTGAGTTCATCAAGGAAAACTTTCCAGCAACTCCTTTCCCGCAGCACTTCCGCAGGGCTGGTCAGCGTGTGGCTGGGCTGCGAGCAGAGAGCTGGGGATATCTAAAGCATGTTCTGGGGGACCTCCTCGTTAAGGACGGGTTTGAGGTCAGCCCTCCTGGTGGGCTTATTGGAGCGTGGACCAGGGGCTCTTGTGGCTCCTTGGGACGAGACCCCCACGGAGAAGATGTCCTCCATGGAGGAGACCATGGAGCGGGTCTGCAGGCGCGTGCACGCCAGAGGACTAAACCCCCTCCAGCGCCGCGGGGCCGGGGAGCGCCGGCTGCGGGGTGGAGCGGCTGCCGGGACAGGCGAGGTGCAGCCGGCAGGAGGGCAGGGACAGGCAGAGCCGGCTGAGCCGCTTCCCACGCGTGCACGCAGAGACACCCTCCGCGGCGGCCGCAGGCTGGAGGCAGCGGTGAGGGGCCACGGGGTTTTCTCTCCGGCTTCCTCCTCCGTGTTCGCCCCATGCCAGTGACAGCAGGGTATGGTGGCGGGGGTCTGGCTGCTGAACCCACCTCGGTTGGAGTTTATCTGGGGATCAGCGGGATGCCTTGTTTGCACAGGTGGACCCCCCAGCCCACCCATGCCATGGTGGTCTCCTGGAGCCCAGGCAAACTATTTAGGGATACGATTTAGTGGGGGACTTGGTAATGCTACGTTAATGGTTGGACCTGATGATCTTGGAGGTCTCTTCCAACCAGAACAATTCTATGATTCTATTCTATGATTCAAACCGCTCCTGCCCCACCACGACACTCCTGGGCCTGGGCAGCACTGGGGCTGCTGGGGGCATTTCCCTCCCTACGTGTATGGGTTTCATGTGCCGTGGCTGGGTGGGGGGCTCAGAGACACCCCCCCAGCTGGCAGAGGATGCTGGTGCTCGGTGGGTGTTTGCAGCTCCCTTCCAGCTCTTCTGCCACCGGCTTCTGCTCCCCTCTCCCTTCCTCCCTCTCCCTCCTCCTTCCTCCTCACTCTCCTGCCCAATTTAAGGATAAAAGAGAGCCCGTAGGCAGCCTCATCCCCTGCTACCCACCCTCCCAAAGACCGGGGGTCCTCCATCCCTCTATCTTTGTGCAGCGCCTGGTGCGTGATCCCTCCTCCAAAGGCGGCGAGGGGGTCCCGGGGCAAAGGGAGGTGGCACTGCCCCATCAGATGATATCTGTCAGGAGGATGCTGGAGGCAGTAGCATCGTGGCCCTTGGGGCTCATCCAGAGACGATGGCACGGCGTGCTCTCCTACGGCTCTGCTTGCCTTCGGTCCCTGGTGTGGAGCTGCGGGGACGGTGGCTGATGTCAGGGAATCACGGCTAAGACGGTTCTCCCCAGCGCCCCGGCCTCTCTTCCTCCACATGGACGAAATTAGCTCGTTTTCTTCCAGAAGACAAAAAAAAAAAAAAAAAAAAAAAAAAGAGGCAAAGCAAACACCTCGGCCTTTGTTCGGGGAGACAAGGGCCGCAGCCTGCTCAGATGGAATTTATTTTGTGCTCAGTAATTCAATCCATTCGGGCTCAGGATGTGGCCAGGAGAGTTGAGCCAAAAAATGCAAGTTTAAAGCAACTAAATTTTATGCTGTGTATACAGTTAAGTTTGGGTTTGGCTGAGACAAGCAGTTTCCATGGTTTTTGCAATTTCTGTTGTAGCAACGAGCTCCTTATGCAATGGAAGGGCTGGGAAGCATGTGGTCCTCCGGCGAGCCGCGGCCGGAGAGGGGCACGAGGGGAGCTGGGGCAGCCTGGACAGGGGACAGGGCTCATCACGAGGTGATTAATACTGGCCCGACTGTGTGACCCTCACTGGGGACAGCGTGCTTGGCATGGGTGAGTACATCCCTGTGGTCTGGCCCGGAGAGTGTTGGATGGTTTCCTCCAAGTCCATTCCCCCAACTTCCAAACGCCTCCAGTGCCATGCAGAGCTGCTCCCGGTGCCGGGATGCGGCTGCTGAGCCGCGCTTTTCCTCGCCGAGGTGTCCCTCTCCCTGCCATTAACATTTTTCAACGTCACTTTAAAGCGAGGGCTGGAAAAGCTGAGCAATGCCGAGCCGTAGCCCAGCAGCTGGGCTGCAGATGTGCGGAGAAGCCCATGCCAGCCTGCAGCATCAATGCGTGTCCCCTCCGGCCTCGTCTGCCCTCCGCGCATGGGCGATGCATTCTTGAACAGGGCTCGTCCTTAATTTTGCACAGCACCTTGCACCTCTGCGTCTCTCCCTGAGGCTGCAGAGCCGCTTTGCGGTCCAGTCTGCGCTAAAAAGCATGAGATCAAAACCAGACAAAAAGCTAGTGCTCTCAGAAATAACACACATCGTTTTTCCCCTTGACCGGGGAATTATTATTTCAGCTTGCTCGGACCGGCTGTGCTCGTCCTCCGGCCGTGCTTTTCGCAGCAAGAGCTTCGTGTAGAGCCTGGTGGGTGAGAGATGGCCCCTTCCCCGCAGCGGGGAGGGCGGCTCAGCACCCCACCGCCTGCAAGAGCATCAGGGCTTGGGCAAAGCAGCAAAGTAGGGAGGTTTGCTCATTAAATGGCCTCAAGAGGCCCTTTTTGCTCAGGGATCGTTCCCACAAAACCACTGTTCTTTCAAGAAGCTAATCCCAGCGGCCCGACTGAGCCCAAGGCACAGCCAGCGCCTTGGCCGCGATTTATCCCCAATCCAACGGTGGGCTGGATGGGATTCCCCTCCAGTTACGCCCTGTGCCTCGTTTGTTACCGTAACCAGGGCCAGTTTGCAAAAAAATTATCAGTTCATCAGGCTAGCCACTTCGGGAGCATGCTCGCCAGCAAGCCACAGGCTTGGAAGCGGCTCTCCGGACGCTTGCTTCTCGGAGGCTTTGCACTTTTGCCTGCAGAACAGTGCCTTGCCCTGCTGAAGTTAATCCTCCCGGCCCGTCCTGTCCCACTGCCAAAGGCTCGTGAGAGCTGCTCAGCGATGGATACTTCATCTCACATGTCCAGCTCAAGGGCTTCCTGATGGGGCTTCCATGAATTTAGCAACCCAGTGGATTTCTATCCCGTGAACTTCTCCAGTATCCTCTTGAGCCCGTGTAACCATCGGCATCCTCAGTGTCCTCTGGTGGGGAGCTCAGCAAGTGAAATATGTGCTGTTTGGGGACCCACCTTCTTTTGGGTGCTGTGAACAGGGCTCCCGCTGGCATCGTTTGATCATAGAATCATAGAATTGTTCTGGTTGGAAGAGACCTCCAAGATCATCGGGTCCAACCACTAACCTAGCCTGATCCTGCATCAGCAGAGATGGGGCACAGGCCCTCTTTCCCGAGGCCGCCGAGATTTCACAGCCTGCTGCTGCCTTATCTTGCAGCCTCAAAGCACCTTGGGCAAACAGAGGGCTCCTTCAGAAATGTCCATCCTCGCCCTGCTCTCCTCGCCTTCCCCGCACTGTGCCGCCCTGCCCTGCCTGTCCCCGAGCTTCTCTTCCTAGTATAACCCCAGATTCAGGGTCCCATCTGCTCCCACCCTGCTCCGTGCTCCTCCCGATGCCTGGTGCTTGCCGGCGGGATAGCTCCTCCAGGAAACAAGAGATCTGCAGCTTTGCTTGGCCTCAGAAGACCCACACCGTGTGTCAAAAGCGCCTGGCGTCACTTTGGAGGCTGCTGTCGGCCATCTGTCATGAAACGATGTTAAGATGCTGGTGCGTTGTTTCAGCCTCGGGCAAAACCTATCCTGCCTCATCCCCTCCCTGCTTTTCCACCTCGGAGGGCTGCCCCTCATTACCGGCTTGCCGAGCCCCTTTGCTGCTCCCCAACCGCTCCTGGTCCCCACACCTTGACCCCAAGAGCGTTTTGCATCCCCCTTTCTGCCCTCAGGTTGGAGGTGGAGGGGATTGTGCCCTGGGACTCATCTGTGTCCCCGACCCACGCCTGCCTCCTCCCCTTCCTCCCCCGTCGCTTCCAGCAGAGGTTTGAGATGAACATCTTCTTCAGAGATGCTTGAGTGTCCTGGTCCTGCAAGAGGTCGGTGCATGCCTGGAAGACCTGTATCCATCCAGCATCACCTCGAGGGTGCTTGCGTCTTACCGGTGGGGTACACGACACCACGGGGGTGACACATGAGGTGCGTGGAGACCTGCTCGAGACCACCACCATGTTTGGGACAGCATCTCCACGCATGTGTCTATGCGTGTGGCAGGGCCGTGTACACGAGGAGGGCTTCTAGACCCACAGAGCTGCTAAATAACAGATTTCCACAGGCTGGCCCATAAACTGTTAACACATTAATTAAAAGAAGAAAAAGGAGTTGGTCCCATTAAGCTCACCATCTGTTTTAATGATCCACTAAAGCTCCCAGAAAGCTTTGTACACACTGTAATTGCATAATTAAAACAAACTGTTGGGAGATAGATGGCACGGAGATGACTGGGGAGAGAAAAGCGGTCCTTGCTCCTACTCTGCTGTCGCTCAGGAGCATCGTAATTAAGGGGGAGCAGCAAAGCAACCCCTTTTTGGGCTGAGCTTAGTATCGCACAGCCCCCGTTGACTTCCGATAGCTTCCTGAGGCCGCCGGTGTAGTCTCTAGCCTGAGCAGAAGCAACAGCCTCGTTAAGCCCCGCTCTGCTGATACCCGGGATGAAAGCCCCACGCGTTGGTCCGAGACGGGCGATCTTTTCTGCTCATTGCAAGCAAACTCCGCAAATCCTGAGTTTCCAGCCCAAATCACCGCCTGGATGCGTCTCACCCTGTTGCAGACACAACCCACTGCATTGCAGCTCCTCTCCTGCCTCGTGCCCGTGGTGGGGGGACCCCAGCAGAGCCCAAGGAGTTTGTTTGGGAGCTCCCCAAACCCAGTCGCCGTTTCGTTCAAAGGGAGCACGTCCCAAGCCTCTCTGGTTGCTCCTGGGCATGGAGCAGGCTGACTTGTTCTCCTGGTAGAGGTTTTAAAATAAAAATATTAGTCTTAAAAAGAAAAAAAAGCCGTAACAAACTTGCTGTGAAGAGCAGTGGGAATTTTTCACATTTTCTGGGTTGTTTTATTTGTTTGTGGGTTGGGTTTTTTTTATGGCTGTGGTATTGAACTGGTATTCTCATGTCTTCTTATACCTTGTTTTTCCCAGATCACTGCTCTTTCGCATTCCCTGCAAACCTAATCTCTGGATTAATACTTTCTTGCCATTAAACTTCTGATCTGCACTGAGAAAACACGATGAAGTCATCGCAAGTCCTGAAAAACTGGAAAAAGTCCTTCTTGTTTGAAGCCCTCCCGGGGTAAGTCTCCGATGAGGAGGAGGTCCAAAACGTAAGTGTTCGTGAACAAAATATGACTCTTGCAATCTGCCCACACTGGATCAGGCTGTTAACAAGTTCATGACAAGCAACGCACTGGAACGTAATTAGAGAAGAACCCTGCAGCCGGCCAGAACCTCCCAACATTTTAAATGTCAGCCCAGAAACACATGAATTGCTTGGAAGGGTCTTCTGGAGCCAAGGTAAACTTTAGGGAATAGGGAATTGGGGCCAGCACGCCTTCGGAGCAGCAAGGTCCTGGTACCGGACGGTTGGCTCGCTGCGACGACTCCTCCTTGGTATGGTTGTGATGGATGATTTCTGCCACATCCCGTTTCCCGTGGGCTGGTATTTTGTTATAAAGCAATTTTCCTGGCAGAAAACAATGGTTTCATCAAGACCGAGGTGTTTTTGCAGGAACATGGCTGACCCTCCTCGCCAGGGCACGTTTTGACTTTTCCTTTAGAGACAAACTTTCCTCTCCATGACAAGAATGGTTATCTTTTTTAATCAGACCTGGAATAAAAGATCCAGATCCATCCCAACATCCGGTTCCTCTTTGGAAATTTGTTTCCTGGGAAATTTCAAAATGTTTTTGAAACAACTTTGGAAATGTGGAGCACGCTCCTAGCAATTCTGGCAGGCAGCAGCTCCGACACCCTACAGCAGAGTGTCCAAGGGATGAAGAAAACCCCTCCACCTGCAATGGTTCATCCATGCAAATGATGCTGAATTAAACGGGCTCCTCTAGGTCGACCCAATCAAACCCTCTCTTGCAAGTGATGCTTTTCCCTCTCTCTTTTCCTCCACTGGAGTTCTCTTCCAGACAAAAAGCTGGTGCTGGTTCCTCAGTGCTGCAAATAACCTTGGGGAAGGGAAGGGGATGGTTGGGAAGCCCACGGTTGTTTGGGGTCCCGAGCCTGGATTTCGGTGGGGCAGGTGGCTGAAGGGGCTGGGTGGATGTGGGTGACCCAAGCGCAGATTTGAAGACCCAGCTTGGGATTTACACAAGCTTTGTGAGCCAGCCCCGAAGCTGCTGCCTGCAGACAGAATCACAGAATCACAGAATCACAGAATCACAGAATCCCAGAATCCCAGAACGGTGGGGGTTGGCAGGGACCTCTGGAGCCCACCCAGCCCAGCCCCTGCCAGAGCAGGGTCACCCAGCGCAGGCTGCACAGGGCCGCGTCCAGGCGGGTTGGAATCTCTCCAGAGAAGGAGACTCCACACCCTCCCTGGGCAGCCTGTGCCAGGGCTCGGGCACCTCACAGCGAAGACGTTTTTCCTCGTGTTCAGGCGGAACTTCCCGTGTTCCAGTTTGTGCCCGTTGCCCCTTGTCCTGTCGCTGGGCACCACTGAGAAGAGTCTGGCCCCGTCCTCTTGACACCCGCCCTTGAGATATTGATAAGCGTTGGTGAGGTCCCCTCTCAGTCTCCTCTTCCTCAGGCTGAACAGCCCCAGCTCCCTCAGCCTTTCCAACAGGAGAGATGCTCCAGTCCCTTAATCACCCATTTCTGTTCCCACTTTCCCAGCCTGGGATCTGAGTCTGGCATTTAACACCTGGAGTCAGAAACAAAGTCCAAGCAGGTGCCGTTGCCAGCTGGCACGACTGATCCAGCCCGGCTGTGCTTCCTGAAGGCAAGAGCATCCAGTAGTGTCCCCACCGGGGAGCACATGGGAGAACCAAAGACAGCAGCTTCCAACCCCAATCATGCCAAAGGGAGTATTTTCGCGCTCACCGCACCATTGGGCCGTGCAGCTCATCGCCATGGGATGCTGCTGGGACCGAGAAAACAGCCAGACTCAGAAAGTTCCTGGACGCTGCGCTGGTTCATGCCCGTTGCCCCGCTCCCAGCCCTGGGAGGCTGCGATGGCTGGGGGCAGCCCAGGCGGGTGCAGGGGCTCTTGCATCGCCTGAGGTCCGGCTGCCTCTCGGTGTTCTATGAACATAAAGCATTTTGCCCATGGATTTTGGCTGAACAACACGTCCTGCATTTTACCATTGGGCTCTGAGGCAGCTCGGCCGGCTCCTGGGAGACAGTTCATTAGGGGAGACCGTAATGAGACCATTTCTTGCTGGAGTGACACACTGGTTCATCGGTGTAGACCAGCACCCAACCCTGCTGAGGCTTTCCTTTATTTCTGGTCATTAAAGAGACTTAGAGAGCTACACAGGCATTTTTCACTCCTTCAAGTAATAGCATCCATACCTAGCGGGAGATGCAGGGATTTATATCCTCATAGAGTCGTGCAAAACACCACAAATGAAAGCAATGAAGTGTAGCTGTAACGGACCGTGGTGGCAACTGGGGAAAGTCAGAGATGCCCAGTCCTGGGTGCAGTAACGCACGCTTCAAGCTGGGGTCCCGAAGCACCCAGAGGGCAGAAGAGCACCTAACCGGCATTTTCTTGGAAATCCCACAGTGCATCCCTGTCTGCCGTGTCAGGCCCTTTGGACGGATTGTCGGTGTGAGCAGTGACCCTTTAGGTGCCAGTTTTGGGGCTCCAGGGAAGTTCTTGGAAGGGGGTTGGAGACCCCAGCCATGCCAAGCACTGGGGTCCAAGGAGGGATGCTCACTGGAGCATCCAAAATGATGGATGCTGCAGCTGAACCCCCAAACCAGCAATTAAACCCCCAAACAGAAGCCTCCAGATGACCCGATGGGCTGATCCTGCAGCCACTCCTGAATCCCAGTGGTCTTCCCAGGCGGGGTTTCCTCGCCCATGCATCCCTCAGAAAACTCCCAGCCTGGGACTGGGAAGCAAATTTCATGGGTGGCTTAGCTCAGATGTATTTTGCCACAGGCCCAATACTATGGAAAATTTGGGTGCAGGTTTCATCTTCTCTCCTTTCTCCTCTGAAGCATATTTTAAAGTTAATTGAGCTAAGTGTTGGAGTGAGATAATTGGGAAAAAAAAAAAAAAGCCAGACAAATTTTTCTTTAGAACATGCAGAAATAGGACTTTTTAGCTAGTCCAAAACTCTCTTTGAGACATTTTGAGTGTGCAGTTTGCCAAACCATGGCTCGGTTTCGTTGGTCATTGTAACGGGAAACCTGCTCACAGCCACCACGTCTTGGGTCTCTCCCCAGCACTGGTGTGCTGGGTGGTGGCCTGACCTGGGGAGCAAAACGTGGCGATTCACCCTAAACTGGCTGCTCACGGGTCAAAATCATGAAGCACCTTCTAGGAAACACCTCCTCCTTCTGGAGAAGTTCTCATTGGGAAGGTCCATCAGCAGTCACCAAAATGCTATTGCTCCCCTGGGCAGCAGGTTTATTTTTAATGGAATTAAGATCCACTGCGGTCCTTCAGCCGTGCATGCCCAACAGGCACGTGGCTTCCCGAAGGACGCGTGTCTGGGAGCCCGGAACAGGTGAATGCGCTCTCTGCAATTAATAAAAACGCGAATACAAATGGCAACGATCTCCACAGCCAAGTAAAGGGGGCAATAACGGAGAAAGGGAAATGAAAACCAGACTAGTGCTCTGAGGGTCGATGAGGCACTCAGGATTTCAATGGCTCTTGCAGAGTTTATTAATTGGGGTGATGTTTGTCTATTAACGTGAATGAGCAAAAGGATCTCCAGAAGACAAAGTAACGGGGCAGATATGGATGCTTTTGGTGTAAAGGCCAACCCAGAAAACTAGGAGGGTGCTGGCGTAGGTGGTCCAAACCAAGCGTGCTTTAGAGTTCTCAAAAAAAAAATTACATTTTTGAGGGCTTTTTATTTCACTGTGATTAACAAAAGCTCTGAAAAATGTCTTGTCTGGACCCACCCAGAACTGCTCGTGGGACCAGCGCCGAGTTTATGCTTCTGGCGTCAGCCTCGCTGTCCCTTTTGTGCAGCAATTTTTCTTCCCGCTGAGGTCAGCCGCTGAACAGAAAGCGCTGGTTGTTTGGAAGCAGAAAGCTTTGTGTAGAAAAACGTCCAAACGAAACGTTTCGAAACTGGGAAACCTTCCCTCCCACCCTGGCCTCGCTTGGTTCTCCGCATGGAGCAGCTCCGCGGCTCCCCGGCCCCCCTCCCGTTGCAAACCCCGCAGCTCATCCCGGTCCCCCTGCTCTGCCTGGGGCACGAGGCACCTTCCCGCTGCGCATCCCTCTCGCTGAGCGTTCGGCAGCCTCAGCCCCGCCGCTCAGCACTTTGGTGACGAGCACGGCCACCGCGTGCCTCCCGTCACGGAGATATCGTGTGTTCGGTCACGAGTCAGCTTGCCGGGAAGCTCGGTGGGTCTTTCTTTTGGAAGTGAAGGCAACACCTTGATTTTCCTTCCCAAGCTGAAAGCAGGCGGCAGGTATTATGGAGGAAAACGAAGCCATCAGGCTGGAATTGCGACGGCTCAGGTAACAGTCCGCAGAAATTGTCCATCCCTGTGGAATAATACAGGGCAAACAATTGCAGTTTGCAGAGCCCCTCTCCAGGCACCTCCTCGGTCTGGAGCCCCTTGCAGATGCAGAGGGAGCTGGTTTCCCACCTCCGCATCGCTTTGAAGTTGTGCTCCCTGAG
This sequence comes from Phoenicopterus ruber ruber, assembly GCA_009819775.1. Classification (NCBI taxonomy): domain Eukaryota; kingdom Metazoa; phylum Chordata; class Aves; order Phoenicopteriformes; family Phoenicopteridae; genus Phoenicopterus; species Phoenicopterus ruber. The sequence goes on from CM020219.1 coordinate 3,692,255, forward strand.
ATGCCTTTGCAGGTCACTGCCCAGTCTGGCACGATCCTCCTGAACTGGTCTTGCTCCTTCCTCTGCTGGGACAGTCCCAGTTGATTGCAGGATTTCTCCTGGTGGAGCTGGGCGGAGATGTTACGTTGCCATTAAAGACCTCCTGGCTTCCTTCCCTCCAAATGCCGGTGAGCCACGGGCAGAACAAACCTCCAGTGCGTTGGCACGCACAAATCAACCCCTCGTCTTCCCTCAATGCTCCCGAACCTGGGGAGCCTTTTCTGCCCCAGACTTGGGCACTGCTGCTTCACACCCCATGCTCCTGTCTTGCCTCCCTCTCCTTGTCCATGTCATCCACAAGAAAGCAAAGGGAGGAGATGTCTCCTGGACACATTATGACCCTGCAGTGACTCGGACACGGCAGGGCCACCAGCAGCCAGCGGCCGAGGTGGCTCGGCGGGGATGCGCGGGGCAGCGTCCACGGGAGCGAGCACGCCGGCAGCTCTGAGGCCAGCGCAGCCCTCACCACCGGCCAGCGGAGAGGCTGCAACGCGGAAAGTGGAGGCTGCCCCGCCGCCTCCCGCGGTGTCCCCATCGGCCAGGGCTGCCGGTGCAATCCCAAGCGGCGCGGGTTGCTACCGGCGGGCTCCTGGCAGCACCCGGGCTCTCGGGCTTGGAAGCGACTCTGGAGCAGCAGAGAAAAACACGACGTTAACGACGCTTTGCATGGAAATGGCAGCTTCAATCCCAAAGAGCAGCTCCAGCCTCCAGCACGGCCCTGCCCAGCCGTGTTTCCCAGGCCGCAGGCTGCTTGGCATTTTGTAGCCTCTTCTAGTTTGTTTTTCACTTGTAACTACCGCTTTTAGCAGCCCGTTTCAGTGCGGCAGCTTTCCCAAGCTGAAGCCTCCAGTGCTGCCTCTGCTCCCTGTCACAGCTGGAGCCGCCGACCCTCCGTGAGCAGGATGGGTCCCTCCGTGCCACGTGCCTTTACCCCATCACATGCGAGAGCCATCCTGCTGAGGCTTCTGGGCTGCTCAGGAGTCTCTGCTGGTCTCCTGGAAATAGGCAAACCGGGGAGCTGGTCCTTCCCAAAGTCCTCCATCTCCACCCCCTGGCACGTGCCACTTCTCGTAGCGCGTGCCACGTAGTACATCTCTTCTGCGAAACACGTGCCAAGATCTCATAGGGAAACCTCGAAACTAGACAGAAAATATTAGGGAAAAACTACCTTGGAGTGATCTCCTTGATTGATTGCATTTCCATCATCCGCCCATACCAGCTGCGATCTGCAGGAGGGGAGATGTAATAAACCGTTTAAAAAGTCATATTTCAAGTTAACTAACCTTTTCTGATGCTCCAGAACAGCCTGTGCTGGGCTGAGCCGGAGTCTTGGAAGAAAAGTGAAGGGTTACTCCTGCTTGGTCTGAACCGGTTCGTTGAGTCATCCTCTTAGTTAATACCTGGCATCGGCACAGCGCACAGCCCTGCTGGCGGGGAAACACTCACGCAGGGAAAGTTCAGGCCACTCGTGCTCCTCCAAATGGGGGGGAGCAGACAAAGGCTTCTTGTTTCGCAGGCGGGGGAGAGGAGCGAGGAAGAGGCAGGCGAGGAAGGGGTGAGAGATGGTGGGACGGCCAGGAGGAGGGGCAGATTCGGGATGGCTGCCCATGGTATGCTGCTCGCTCAGCCCCGGCCAGCCGGGACGCATTTTTGCAATGCTTGAGCTGTGTCAGGGAGGCATTCCCCGTGCCAGAGGGGTGAGCGCCTCGATGGGGCAAGAGGAGACAAAGCGCAGGTCTTGGTGGGATGGGAAGAGCAGGGTTTTGGGAGGGACATCAGGTCCCTGGAGAAGAGCCCGTCAGTAGTGCTGTAAGCGAGGAGAAGCTGGGGTGGGAAGAGGGTGCCCGATGCACGGGAGGTGGGCAGGCTTTCCTGGGCAGCCAGGTGGATGGATGCTCCATGGGTACGACGGCTCAGAGGCAAGCAGAGGCTAGAGTGTCCCCGCAGAGCAGACACAAAGCGTTTCCCCTGGGAAAATACTGCAGGGACCCTGCGTGCGAGGCTCCCGTGGCCCCTTCCACCTGCCCCACGGCTGCCCCATCCCACGCGAGAAGAGGCGGTGGGAGAGGAGCAGCGGTTGAAGGACCCGTGTCCACAGTCACGCAGCGCGCACGCCCACGCAGACCCAAGCTCAAGCACCGCAGGAGGTCTCAGCAGGTCGAGGAGGCTGCGATGAGACACGTGGCACGGCATCAGGCAGGCCGGCCTCCTCCTCCTCCTCACCTCCACTCCTGTCATCAAAGGGTGGCAGCTCGGTAAACGCCTCCTGCTCCGCTGGCTGACTTCTAGGGCTCTATGAGGAAGGCAAAACTGGTTTAATTAGGGATGCCTTCAAGGTGGCCATCGAGCAAGATGCTGGTGGATCTGCAGTGAAGACTTATTAGCTCGTACTATGGAGCATCACAGAAACTATTAGCCAAATGCGATCTAATAAGCAAATAAATAATCTGCAAATCAACTGTAGCACTGACAAGTTCCTGCATTTACCCATTGCCCTGGAACTGCTCAGGGCAGTGAGGTTGGGTAATTTCTCTTGCCTCCAATTCAAACCAGTGTTGCTATATGAGGATTAAATCTGCAAAAGCCGTGGGAAGAAGGGGAACGGCTCCGGCAGCAGAACATCATACCAGTGGTCACCCCATGCTGCTGCCCCTCGGCCCCTCGTGCTCCTGGATGAGAGTGCGTCTTGATGACCAGGTCTGACTTCTTGTCCTCTGCTCCAGCCCGTCCCCTTCAGCATGACTGTACCCCATGGGATGAACACAGCAAACCATGGGCGAACGCTGGCTGGGCAGGGGCTAATACGAATTAGCCCATAAAATCACGCCACTGCACCTTATATTATCTTTGCGTCTATACTGTCCTTCTCATCTCAATGTCGCTGATCATCTGAGTCAAAGTCTGCAACAACTACTAGACCAGGTTGGAGACGGAGTGAATCATAAAAGTCATTTTGCATTGGCTTGCTCCTTGCATATTACTTACCTTAAATCCTTACTCAGCTTTAAGCAAGGTTTCCGCATTTAAAAGGGGTGTTCTTTTTTTATCCCAGTTTGCTTCCCAGGCAAGCCTTCCCCAGTTGCCTCTGTTGGGAAACGAGGCCGTTGCGTAGCTGTGAGCGTACACCCAAATTGTGTTCACAACAGACTTTGGATTTAACTGCTGGTAGGAAAAAGAAACAACAAAGCGAAAACTGTTCTCTTGGAAAATGGAATGTGAATTCTAAGGCAATCCAGACGGTGAACGATGTGGTGGGAAGAGAAGATGACCACGAAGCCATCAGGGCTGCGCGGGGACTGAGAAACAGTGCCTGGTGCATCTTGGCGTGTCTGCTCGGGGACGGCTGGTCAATAACAGGGAGCTGATTTTCCCTGCGTGGAGATTAATTACAGCCTGAGCAGCCAGCCCTGCACTTTGGAATGGGCATCGTCTTGGCGGAGAGGTTGTTATCGCCGAGGGGATGTGCTGGGACCACTGGGCTTGACCTCCAGCATTGGGGCTGCCTGGGGTGAGGCTGGACACGTCGCTTAAGGCTCAGCCAGTCACTGTGTGTGGGGGGGGAATGTCACCCTACCAAATAACCCCCTTTTGGGGGGTTATTCATCTGAACAGCCAGCTGGATGGATGAGAAATCCCCCTTTTAATCCATTATTTTCTTTAAATTTGTATTCTTTTTAAGCTCCCTACAAAAAATAAGCCTCCCACTGGTGCGGGCGCGCTCTGCTGCGTGCATGGGGGGTCCCGCACACCGTTTCCCAGCGGTGATTTTGCAGCGATGTCCGGATGACGGGTGAAAAGGCTGACGGACAGCTGGCTCGGTGCCTGGCCCGTGAAACCCCCCGGAGCAACGCCCCACTTCATGGAGGCTTTTTGGTGGGTAACTGCCTCCTGGGATCTCCTCGCCAGTTTTTAATCCTTTAATGTGGGCTTTATTGACGCTCTACAGAGCTTAGGTTTCAACGGGGAGTTGAGGAGCATATCCTTGCTTTTGTTAAGGCAACGTTACACCTGGCCCTCCTGGTGCTGGCAGGTAGGATCAGTGGTTGGCTCCTCTTTCCCTGCCCACCAGAGCTCACATCCTTCTTACTTGTGCCAATGTTCTCTTTTTTTTTGTGGTCACCAGCTGCCTCCGTGAAATGGTCCAGCTGGACAAAACCTCACTAAAAGGGGAAAACATTATCCAGCATCTCCCACCTGCAAGGCGTTGGGTTTCTTGGGGCCTTTTGCGTAGCTAAAGATGAGACTCCAATGCACTTTACAGCAAGGAGGGACGCGAAGCAGGTTCCTCTGGTTAATTAAATGGCTGCTTTCCTGGCCTTCTGAAGTCAAAATTGCCGCTTGCTGCATTGCAATGCTCGGTCACCTACGGTGCAAGTCGCTGGGAGGCTGCGGCGGTGTTTGCAAGGATTTCGTAGAATCACAGAATGGTTTGGGTTGGAAGGGACCTTAAAGATCATCTAGTTTCAACCCCCCTCCCATGGGCAGGGACACCTTCCACTAGACCAGGTTGCTCAAAGCTCCATCCAACCTGGCCTTGAACACTTCCACGGATGAGGGTTCAGGGCAATTTCCAGGGTTTCAGCTTTCTTCTGCCCTTTGGGACAGCCCTACCCGGAGTTCATGGCTGCCCAGGCTGTCCATTGGGTTTTGGGGCAATTTGGCAGCAAAATAGGTAGAAGGAGCTCCTGATGCATCTGCGTCCCCATCCCCACTCCAGGCTCCCTTCCCTGTCTGCAAGGGAGCCAAGAAGCCGGCAGCGGAGCGTGACCTGCTGGCAAAGGAGGGTTTGGCTCTCTGGTTTTTAGACCGGGGTCAGCATGAAGCACGTAGGAACCCTGCGAGCCGTGGGACAGGAGCCCCTGCTACAGCCGCGAAAACCTCCTGGGATGGTGGCAGAGGACACCACTCCAAGTGATGGAGCCGTGGAGGGAGATCAGCCAGTGCTGGGAGAAACCCTCTCCCTCTTGCCCCGGGGTGGCTTAATTATAACCTCACTTTAGTAGCTCAGGGGCCCTTTGATGTGGGGAGCGCCCCAGACCTCATGCAGGTATCTCGGAGAGGAGATGTCTCCGCATCAGCCACCTGTCTAGACTCCCTGTGCAGAGAGGACCGGCTGGGAGGGTGTGATTCAGCTCGGCTCCCAGCCGACGTCTGCATCCCACCCAAGGTGACTCTTAATAAAGTAAGTGGCGACGAAATTGCAGCCCTGAACGGAAGCCACAGGGCTGCGAGACGAACCCGTCTGTGCCCCGGGCACGGGGCGAGCTGCTCCGCGCAGGCAGGGCTGGCAGGTTGCTCTGCTTCCGATGGCTGCTCCTGCTCCATGAACGCTTCCACGGGCTCCCAAATTTACTGCATGGGACGTTTTTCCCCATATCCCAAATTATCCCTTCGCATCATATGCAACGATCGGCGATACCACTCCAGTGCTGGCCGAGGAGGGATTTGTCCCCCGATTCCCCAGGCTGAACGTGGCCTTTGAGCTCTGCCAGCGCCGCCTCGGGTGTTTCCCTGCACCGCCAGCCAGGGACAAGTCGTGCCTGGGTTCTGCACAATTTGGGGTGAAACCAAGACTTAATTGGAGCATGGGTGTCACCAGAATAGCTGTTGGCAGGCGGTCAGACTAATTAAAGTCCATTTAGGGGACGGAGCTGCCTTTCCCATGGGAGGAAGCAGCAGCTTCGTGAGCTCAGATGAAGTCAGGGAGGAAGGCACGGACGCGGTCACGGATACGGGGATGCTGCTCGTTAGGCGCCTTTGGGGGAGGAACCGTTCTGTGTTCAATTGACTGGAAATAAAGGACCGTTTCCCGGCTCACGCCGGGGAGATGTGAGCTGATGGCATCGCCGGTCTGTAAGGACATCAGCCGTATGGTCAGCGGAGCTCCTCTGGCAGCGAGCGGGGAGGACCTCTGCCAGCACTGGCAAGGGCATCCAACACGGGGACATGATGGCAAACACAAAATAAATGAATAAACTCTGTCCTGGCTGAGGTCACTGTTAGGGAACGCCTTTCCTCCACGTGCTGCAGCAGCCCCAGCGCACTGCAGCCTTGTAAGGTCTCCCACACCCTGGGAGAGCGGTCCCGCACCCTTGGGTACCTCCTTTTCATCCTTCCCAGCTCCCTAAACCTCTGGCTTTGGGCCTCTCTGCCCGTGTCGGACAGCCACGGTGTCTCTGGGCTGGGGATGTGCCATGTAGATTCCCTGCCCGTCTGTGTGCTGCTCCCCTGAAATGGCTAACAGGCAGGACCGGACACCCCACCGAGCTCCGGGGAGACCACAGAGGGGCTTGCAAAGGGCACAGGGCCACCAAGGCTTAGCTGCTCTCTTGATGTTCTCCAGGCTCTCTGGATGAGCGTCCAGGAGCTTCTTCAGGACTGTGGTGATGTGGAGAGCCGGTGTGGGAGCCAGCTGCAAACCCCACCGGTACCAGCCTGGGTTTTCTCGAGATAGGGTCCCTGGGAAGATCTGAGTATCCAGGAGTTGAAGCTGAATTTGGAGGGTCTAAGGCCAAGAGGTGCTGCTCTGCTCTGCCCCTGGGTCACCATGCACCCCAGGCCTGTTCCTGGACATCAGAAATACACCTGACCTAGGTCTAATGTTGATGATGTCCTCACCAGCATCTCAGGCTGCTCTAGAGACCCCTCTGTGGCCACCACCATGCCAGGGGATGCTTTGGAGACCCTCGTTTCTCAGCAGATCCTGCTGTGGGGTCTGCAGAGCCTTGCTTCCCTGCCCTTCGCCGCAGCGGTGGGGCAGGAGGATGGGATACGCTGGGGGCTCTTCCACTCCAGCACTGTTTCTGCGACTATCTGAGGCCACCTGAGAAATCACATGGATGCACATGAGTGGAGCAACCTGGGACCACAGGCCCTGCAAAGCTGGGGAGGGGAAGCAGAGGAAGGGCTGATAATTTGGCCAGGGAGAAACAACACGCTTCCTAAATCCGGAAAAGAGGCAGACCGGAGTCCCTGCACAGCTGGCTCCTGCGCTCGCCGGCACCTTCCCCACTTGGCTCGGTGCTTTTCCCACTTTTGATCTTAAGAGATAAATAAAAACGGCCGACAAGCAAATGACACTGTTCCCTCCCAGCCCTTCCCCACCATCTGCAGCGCGGGGATGGCACGTAACCACTCCCCTCCAGGTCCTGCACCCGTGACCCTGGGGAAACTGCCACGGCCGGAGGCGAAGACCGAGGCCGAGCAGCGATTTCTTCCCCCAGCCTCAGCGAGCTTCGGGTCCGGTGTCCTTCGGCCACGTGCCCTCCGCAGACCAGCCTCGCAGGAGAGACCAAACCAAAGCAAACTCTGGCTTTCCACCATTGCCAGGCTTTTCCTGGGGAAACGGCTCCATTTCCCCCCAGCCCGCCCTCGAAGGGTTGGCTTAACCCAGATCCTGACTTCTGTCTCCCACCACTCCCCCGATAAAGAGCCACGTGAAATTTATCTCGCCATCTTTCATTAAAATAAACCAATTAAGCAACGCTCAAGAACCTCTGATCCAGGCCAGCTCGGTCAGCCGGCGTATCCGTGTTTCCAAAGCATCTTCTCGCCCTGCTTACCCTCACATCAAAGCGAGCCAGGGAGCAGCCCCGTCCTTGGAGCGCTTCGGCAAAGTATGTCAAGAGATTTGGGAAACAGCTGATTTAATGCCGAGGAAATTAGTAACCAAATGAGTTCTTAGCCAAACGGCTCCTCTTCTTGATCTTGGGAAAAGTGGTGTTTAAATTCTCTATCTCATGGTTTTAGACTCAGGAAATGTGATTACACATCTGTCATTATTTTACTCTTCTGTGTTGATGGCTCATATTAAACAAACCACATTCCTGCATTGCTTAGTAATCTCTGCTGTTCCCTTTCCTCGCCGAGGAGACAAGTCCCAGCTTGACATCAATGTACCTGTTGATCAGAGCTCCACTGTTAACCAACCGGCAGAGCTGTGTAGACACCAGCTGCGGGGAGCGTTCACACCACCGGCCTCTTTTCTCCAGCTTGCTGCAACTTTGCGTCCCCCTTTTTTCCTAACCATCGTTTGGCCGAAGAGCAGGAGGAGCCAGGCGAGATCCACACCCCGCTGAGACCCATGTGTTTCTCGGAAAGGTGCTCGAGCCTTCCCCCGTCTTCCACCAAGCAGGTAAGAACATGCGCTTTAGGGTTGGACACCAGTCAAAAAAGGGTAGGTCCCTCCAAGCAGAGCACGATTCCCAGGGATCCTGGTGCCTCACCAACCCAGGAGGACGTGAAGAGCCCCACGGCCCCACCGGCTCCCACGGGATGGGCTCCCGCCGGCCGTGCAGGAGGAACCTGCCTTGAAGCATCCCACCTCTGCAGAGACACTGAGCTTTTCTCTTGGTGGCTTTATCTTCCAGCTCTGCTGAGATAACCCCGAGCTCGCCATGGAGCTGCTGGAGGAACTCAACTCATAGATGTTCCGAGTACCAGGTAGGAAAACGAGTGCCTGTTTTTAATGTCGTTGCACTGCCGAAGGGAAGGGAAGGGAAAGGAAAGGTGGTGTAGATGGTGACCTGGTGCTGGAGGGGCCATCTTAGCTGGCTCCCAGCCGATCCGTGGGGCTGCAGCGTTGACTGAGAAGTGCCTGTCCATGTGTTACCTGTGGCTTGCAAATGGTTGTAAACGCTTTGCAGCTGCTGGAAACTCAGCAGAGATCTCAGGGCAATCGTGGTGTTATCAAGCTTTGTCTTTTCCTGGTGAGGACACGGTTGGCCGAGGATTGGCAGCCGTGCTCCTCGGGGCTGTGTCTTCCTTTATCACGGCATTTTGGCACAAGAGCTGTGCTGGGAATGGCGCAGGTCCCCGGGGTTGCTTGTGGAGGACAGTGCTGTCTCGGGAAAACCCCAGGCTCCCAGTGTGATGCCGTTCAGCTGGATCCGCTCGGTCTTCCCTCGGTTGTGTTCTCATGATCTCCGGTGATCGCCTGTGCCAAGCCCCACGTTTCTCCCGTCCTGGCAGCTGCCGGAGGGGGCAGGGCTGGGGCAGAGGGGATGCGGTCGCCGGCCGCAAGCCCACCACGTTTGTGTCGGGACTGATTTCCATGGGAGAAGCGAGGCTGGAGCAGCATCTCCCTGTTCTCAGTGAGGCGCCTCGGAGACGAACCCATTTCTTTTAAAATAACTCCTTTTGTTCTCCGCCATGTGAGATCCCAAAGCGTTTTTCTCCATCAACCCCTACAGGACAAGAAGGGAAGGTCCCGGGAAAGGGGGACCGGAACGAAATGGTGGTGGGAGTGGGAGGACAAGGCACGGCGTGGGCAGCGGGACTGCTCCTTACTGTGGGAGGCTGGGTGGAGGGCCTGGGGGCTGCCGGAGGATTGCCGTCCCTGGGGGCTGCCGGAGGATTGCCGTCCCTAGGTGCCTCTGGAGGATTGCCGTCCCTGGGGGCTGCCGGAGGATTGCCGTCCCTGGACAATACCGGGTGTCTTGCTGACCATGCCATTGTGATTTCAACCCCTCCCCTAAAGCCTGGTGGCAACAGGGGAGTCCTCCTGGCCACCCCGCAGGGACTTTGCTCCCCTAGGCAGGGGGTTTACCCGGACGTGGATGGGGCAGAGGCGAGCACCGGCACCAGTGCTGGCAACCGGGGATGCCCACGGTGCAGACCTGACCCACGCTCTGCTCGTGGCTGCCCGGGAGCCAGTGCCACATCGCGCCGGACCTGGGGCAGGGCGAGGTCTTCCTCAAACTCTTGGGCCATCTAGAAATAACCTGCATGAGGGAGGTGCTGTTTCTTCTGGGCTGGTTTCACGCAGGGTCCCCACGGAGCCTCCCGCAGCCCCCGCTCGCTCCCCGGGGAGGAGGCAGCAGCGTGGTGCTGGGTGCGTTGGGTTCCCGGGTTTGAGGACGGGGCTTTAGGAGCACTTTATGGCTTGCTGCTGACCTTTGCTTCTTTGAAAGCATCTGCAAGGTGTGAGGCCGGCACCGACACCGGCAAACTCCTCCTGTCCCGGTGAAACACCGGGCCGGGCGCTCTCGGCGGGCAGAGCAGCTCGGGAGCAGCGCCTGTAGGACGGCTCTTTTTAAACAATTAAGAGCTTCTCCAGTTCATTGCCTTCCATGCCCTCGCAAAGGAAATCAGCTTAATTAGCAGTCTTAGTGAATAATTAATTTTCTCAAATTTTTTTTGATAACTTCTTTAAAGCGAGAGGAGGGCCCGAGCTGCTCCGGTAAGGCACAAGCTGCTGCCGAGCGGCTCCCGGCACCACCGCGGCTCTGCCCGTTAGCCGGTGCCCGCAGATCCCGAGACCCATTTGCTCCGTGATGGGTGGTGGAAACAGTCGAAAAATGGGGTGAGCAGGGACCAGCGGCACGGAGCTGTTTTCCAAGTGGCTTTCCATCCCCAGCATCCCATGGAGATAAATGCGGCGTATCGATGCCGTGGCAGAGCGTGGACACGTGGCCCCTTGATTAGCCAGCCTATAGAAAGGGATTTGAGGCTCCCTGGCCATAAAAATCAAGTTTATTTTCAGCTTTACCTCTCTGCTTTTAATAACAGGAGGGTCTGCTGTTGTTTAGACCTGAGCGGAGAGACTTTAATTACTACTTCTGTGCCGAGAAGGATGTAAATACGGACTCGGGGAAGCAGCGAGGGTTATTAAAGCCAAAAGGCTGTAATTGCTGTGCCCCTCCCTCTCCATCAGATTTTCCTCTCCCTCCGGTTTGGAGAGGACCGGCTGATCCAGTCGGGCTGTCTCTGGCCATGGGTTGCAGGCTCTCCCCGGGGAGCCCGCTGCCAGGGAGGGGACGTCTCCAGCCAGCACCCACCCGAGTTAGGGCTTCCAGCAGCCCAGCCCGCAGCAAGGAGGGAACGGCCTTTATCCAGGCAGGATAATGCCGTAGGATCCCCGGGTTTTGGCATGGCCACCCGGAGATGTTTGCAGTTTGAGGAGCAGGACAAGCGTTTTGAGTGGGTTTTCCTTGGAGAGATCCTTTTGCAGTTAAAGAAACTCCCAGCCCAGCTGTAAACAGCCTCTCTTGGATGCAAACAGTCCCATGTCTTTTTTTTTTTTTTTTTGAACTCATATCTTTGATTTCATTTAATAATGGATGAATTATCAGAAATATGTGCTGGCAGGGAGCCCGGGTTTTGTCAGGAGGCGAGAGACTTCAGTAACGCATCGGTTGAAAATATTTTTTAAAAGAAGAGAGGGAGAACAAATTAAAAAAAAAAAAAAAAAAGAAAGAAAGTTTGTGCCAAAGCCTCCGGGGGTGGGAAAAAACCAACTCGATTGCAGAAGTTTTTCTCTCTCTCTTTTCCTTCGTGCCTGTGCAGAGGGTGGGACTCCTCTCACCTAACTCAGCCGTCTCAAAGAGCACAGTGTCGGCTAAGCCCGGTCCCCGGCAGGTCGGAGCAGGGAGGTAGGAGCTGTGCCCCCCCGGACGAGCCCCGTCTCCTCTGAAACCTCCGGCACAGCCCCTCGGAAATGGGGGTGCAGAGAGGTGATGCCCCCCAGCCTTGGGCAATGCTCTCAACCGCATCTAAACCCGCACCCCTGTCCTTGCCAGGCACCCCAATAGTGCATCCCCGCACCGTGACCCCCCCGGCGGGGAGCAGGGATGAGGGGCGAGGGGGACCTTGGCCCCACGGCCGGAGCCTGTGGGGTGAAGCAATCGCGCCCAGTCATCGGGCAGGAACGAGGCGAAGCCGGGGCGCGCGGGAGCGGAGGGGAAGGCAGCGCCTCCCCGCCGGCGTGCACCGACACGCCGGGCGGCACGGCTGCCGGCGCTGCCTCCCCGCCGGGGTCCCTGCTCGGTAAGGCGGGCAGGGTTCAATCCACCCCTTCGGAGCCATCCCTTTGGATGTGCTGGCTCTGGATGTGCTTGCCGACTTCGGGGTTAGTGTTTGGGATCCTCGTGCCGGTGGTAATGTCTTCTTCTCCCACGGCCGCGGTGGCTTTGGCGCTGCGGAGGGGGATTTCCCACCCGCCCTGCCTTTGGCCAGTTTTAAGTTGAAAACAGGGAGACAAGGACTTGCATCCAAAAGGCCCGGCTCCATCCGAGCTGCTTGCTCCCGCCGGCGAATCTGGCTTCGTTTCCCTTGAGAAAGCGATTTCTCTCCCGCAGGGAAAGCGGCGCCTGCGCGAGGCGGGTCCCCGCGGGGATGCTCGGGCCCCGGTAGGTCTGGGTTCGGCGCCCGCAGCCCGGCCGCGTGGCCGGGGCAGAGGATGCGCCAGATTTCAACCCACTCTTTGCAGACTGAGTCAGAGTGAGTCAGCCCTCTGGATTGCTCTCCCGCTGCCCCCGAGCCAACCCAGCACATTCATTAGTTAATTAGTTTGCATTTCCTCCTCCTCTCTTCCCTTCCCTTTGCAGCGAGCCCTCTCCCCCGTCTCGCCCGCCCCTCTCGAAGCAAAGAGGCAAAGCAAACCCCTGTGCCTCGGGGACCCCCACCCCATAAGCACCCCCAGCACCCCCTCCTGAAAGCATCACCCCGGGGCTTGGCTTCCCGCAGAGAGGCCCCGGGACACCGGCTCTTGGTCCCCTGTCCACGCGGTGGGCGGCAAGCAGGGCCCACGCTGCTCCCAGGAGATGCCAGGGTCTCTGCCAGCCTCTCCCCCACTGAGTCCCACATTTGGCCCCTCAAAGAACCCCAACAATATCATTTTTTAACTTGTTTTTCTGGTCGTTATCTTCTGGGCCTTCTCAGCACGCCCATTTTCCAGCGCGAGGACGCTGGCCGGGGAGCCGGCGTGCCCCGTGCCGCAGGAAGGGCGCAGGCTGTTATTTTGGCGTCCCGACGAGTTATTAGCAGAGATGGACGTGTGTTAAGAATTGCAGGGAAGAAGAGGAATGCTCAGTGGCTTTGCAAACAGCTTGTCCTCGGGGCTCGTTTCGCTCCGTTTCCACGCTCTTCTCTGCTTTTGGGAGGTTTTATCCCTGGGGAAGTGGCCGAGCGAGGCTGTCACCCATGTGCTGGGTCCCACAGACAGGGCGGGTGCCTGGCTGAGCCCTGCGCGTCGGCCAGCCTCGTCCTCCCCGCGAAAACCTGGGCTTTAGCTAAAAACCTCATAAAAACCAGGGCTGGCTAGAAAAACTGCCATCTCACTCCGGCTGCTGGAGGAGAGGGTCTGTCCCCCACGGGGAAGGGGATGCAGATGGGGAAGGGGATGGGGATGGAGATGGGGATGGGGATGGGGATGGGGACGGGGATGGGGATGGGGATGGGGACGGGGATGGGGATGGAGATGGAGATGAGAATGGAGATGGGGAAGAAGAAGGGGATGGGGAAAGGGAAAGGGAGCACCCTCCTGCCCGTGGCGCGCAGGCTCATCCAGCAGTCCTGCTCGCCGGCTCATCCAGCCCAGCTAATAAGCAGGTTACCTGCGCCTCGGCTTCCCCGCCTGGGCGGGGAGGATTTTTCCAGCACCAAGGGTTTGCAACTGAGGCATAAGAAAGCCAATGGGAACAAGCAGGTAATTTTTATCCCCATAAACTAAGCAGTGTTGTTTCAGTTGGAAAATGCAGGAATTTTCCTGCTGTTTCCCCCCGCCCTTTGTCCTTCCCCATCTTGTTCCATGCTACAGGAGGGAAGGAGAGACCTGCAGGAGTTGGGCAGTTTTACTGGTGCACTTTTTACATCCGACAGGTAATCGAGTCCGTCTCTGTCTCATCTCACGTGGAAACATCTCAGTTTCTTTGGCTTTGCTGATTAAAGCTAATTACCTTGAATGCAAAGGATTTATCAAAGGACCACAGATTTTTGTTACGAAGTTCATGCGTAGCCTGGGAAGCAAAGTGTTTATCAAGTATTCCTCTGAGGAGGGTCTGCTCAGTGTAAGGCAAAGCATTTGGGCAGAGGCAGGGAAAAAAGTACCTTTGCTTTGCCGCAAATAGCTTTCCCCCCTGTGAAAGATCTCCCCGAGCACTTGACAGCGTTGTGCAGCCAATTTTACAAGTGAGTTACATTTTCCTGGTCTCTGGGCTTGCAAACCTATCGCTGGGAATTGCCCAGACTGCGGAAAAATGGGGCCTTTGCTGGTTTTCAGTGTTCTTTGTGTAAGTTCATGCGCCGGGAGATCTGATTGCAAAACCAGTCCCAGAGTCAGGGAGACAGAAGTGCAGGTGTTCGCGCTGCACCCGGCATGCCTCTTCCTTTTATTTGGGGTGGTTTAATTTCTTTATCTTGCTTATCTTTCTTCAAGATGCCTCTTCAAGCCCTGAGCAAGACTTGCTGGGCAGCCAGCAGCATCAGCAGGGCTGACGTGAGCTATCTGCTCCCCTAAAACGAAAGGGAATGGCAATGCGGGAACTCAACTTTGAGCGTAAGAAAGCAGCCTGTGCTACGAAAAAGCATCTCGGGTTTGCACCCCAGTGAATTTAAAGCAGCTCAATGGCCGAGCGTGGCTGAGCAAGGGTCGTTACCGCCGTGGCTTTTACTTGCCGCAAGCCCAGGGGACCCCAGTGCCACAGCCGGTCCCGCTGGGACGGGGCTTTGAAGACGGAGGGGAAAGGACCGCTCTGCACGATGCTCCCCATTGGAGAGGTCCCCCTTGGAAACAGAAAACGCAATAAATGGCGCTGTGTTTCCTGCCCTTCCCCAAAACCCCACGTGCAGCAGTTCCGAAGCTGCTGGAGGACACCAGGTTGACCGTGCGCTGGTTGTCCACCTTCTCCCCAAGCTCTTGCAGTCGGGCGCAGGTACGAGACGCTCTGGGGAAGCTGAACCTCGCTGATACCCGCCCCCAGGGAGCGGGGGCCGTGGACGCAGCTCACCCCCAGCATCGGCACAGGGGTGCTGCTCCCCGCACGGTGACGGGGCGCCTCGGGCACAGCACCCACCGGGCGAGGGGCGGCCGGGCAGCCTGCCCCCGAGGAACCAGGCGCTCCCAACAGCAGATAAAAGGGATGGCGCCGGCTGCCTGCCTGTGGAAAGTCCCAGCTTGCTCCTCGCCGCCCAATCTTCTCACCTCGAGCTGTTTCCAGTCATCTTCTCCCCAATTAACAAGAGCAAAGCTAAGCTGGCTGGATGCTGTCTGCACGCTCTCTTTCAGTTGCACTAGGCTGCTGCTCCTATTGGTATTTGAGGCTATTTTTAATGCTCTTTCCTACTCCGCCGTGCCACCTAAAGCATCACCGGTGGTGACGAGGCCAGCTCGGCACGTCTCGGCTGCCTGCGCGGGCAGACAGACGCGTCCCGGTGGCCTTTCATCAGCCGGGCAGCGGCAGCAGCATCGCTGCCAGGAGGCTCAGCCCTGCCTCGCAGCCATCACCCGGCGCTCCATCAGCCGTGGAAACTCCTGTGCCCGTGATCCCCTGGGCTGGCGACTCACGCTAGGTGCTGCGGGAAGGATTACCTGCTTTTACCCCAAACATCCAGTCTTCTAGCTCAGAGCAAATAAAAATACAATCCAAGCTCCAAAACACCACCGTACTTAGAAGCAAATGCAAAGGCATTAAAAAATCAATCTGCAGAACGTTCATAATCCATTTGCATAACGCAAAGATATTATTAATTGCCAATTAGTTGTCAAACAGGACTAATGGCACCCGGTGCAGGTAGAGGGAATGCAGCCGGCCCTCTGCAACTGGAAAAACACCCGGTGCTGTGTAATTAAATGTCTCCTCCACGCTCACCCCGCCCGGCTGGCCCGGGCACTGCTGCGGGAAGCTTCCCACGCCGCTGGGAAGGGGCAGCGCCGGGACGGGGCAGCGCCGGGACGGGATGCTGCCGGGCCCACAGGTGTGTTATCCTTTCCCGGTGCCGTCGGGATGGCCGGGGATGAATGCGTCTCTCTCCATCGCGTGCGACGAGTGAGCTGGTGTGGGTCAGGAAGGAGCGGCACGAGCCCGTGCGCTGGTAGGAGAGCTTTGAGCAATCGCCGCGGAGGGTAATTGGGGTGTCTGATGGACAGGGGCAGGAGGAGGTGCAGTATCGGCTTAGGCTGGGTGTGAAGCCCAATGCAAAGGAGGGCAGGACTGGTATTTTTCATGCAACAGCTTAAGATCCAGCCCTGTCATAAACACAAACATCGGAATGTGATAAAGCATCCGATCCTGCTCCGCAGGTAGGGTTGTTTGCTGAGCTCGGCGATGGAGAAATGGAAAAGGCCTTTTCTACCTTGGAAACCGGCCTGATTATACCTGAAAAATAGGGACTTGCACTTGGAAAGATACATTGTAAGCATTATTTTCCCTGCTTTGTTTACCTGATCACCTCCTAGGATCACTGGCTGGGCAGGCGCACGCCTGCAGCAGCATCCCGTACCCCTGAAGAGCTAAGAAAGCCTCAGCCAAGGGACATATCGCGTCTTGGCCGTGCTGTAAAAAGGGGAAAATCCCCACCGTGGGCGAGGGCTGCTCCCTCCTGGGCTGGGTGCACGGGAGGGACCTGCCCCAGCCCCCTGCACCGGCACCATCACAAAAAGGCTCTTCTGGAAAGCTGAAAGCTGGCACGGGGGCTCTGATGGAGCTGATGGAGCCTGGCCGGCCCTCGCCGGGGATGCCCACAGCCTCCTGGCACCGGCACGGCCCCAGCAGCCCGGCTGGTGGGGCGAGGGGGTGGCGGGGAGAGGCAGCGCCAGCCTTCACCCCCGGGACAGCCGTCCCGGCAGAGCTGGCAGCCGCCGGCACAGCCGGGGGGATGCAGCCTGTGCCAGGCACAGGGGGGGGTCCCGGCTGCCCCAGGGGATGATGCTGCTGCTGCTCTTTCCTTGCATATGGAGCACACAATTTGGGGCTTTCTGACTTTTTAGTTTTATTTTGGGGGGCTTTTTGGTTTGTGGGTGGTGAGCCGGAGCGGCTGGTGTCAGGGTAACCCCAGGCTCACCAGAGCACCGTGGTGCTGGTTAGAACCATCGTGCCTCGCTCCCAGAGCCCAAATCCTTCCCTTCTTCAGGGTTAATCGTGGAAAAGGGTGGGGAAGGCAGAGCTGCAGAGAGGGGCTGTGCGCGGGAGAGCCATCCTACAGCCCCAGGATGAGCCGAGCAAGGTCCATCCCAGCAATGATGTGCAGGGGAGCTGGACCCCACTGGATCCCGCTGCCGGGAATCAGCGACTATCGGATTAAGCGAGCAAGGGCCAGCCTAAACCACAGGCTAAAGGAGACGCTGTTGCACGGAGCGTGGCCGCAAGCTGCAGTCTGGGCTGCGGGATGCTCGGGTGCGTGCGGGCTCCCAGCCCACCTCCAGCCCTTCCTGGGGGCAAGCCGCCCCGCTCCAGCCAGCGCTGCTGCCCGATGCCAGGGAATGGGGATGCCCAGCCACGGGAATGCAAAGCCACCCACCGACGGCCAGGTCCGGGGCTTGCAGGCAGCCTGCTGCCTGCATCAGCAGCGCTGCGAAGTGCCGGCTCAGCGCAGAGCTCCCATTATTAATCAGGCTACAGGGCAATGCAGCATCCGCCAGCGCAAGCGTGTGCTCAAGGGTCTGGGTGAACTGGAGGAGCGGGATGCGCTGCCTTGCCAAATGCAACGGCAGGAGGGGTGTAAATCAGGGGGGAGGCGGCACGGGGGGCTCGGTTAGCCAGGATGGCTGTGCTTGGGGGCACCCCCTTCTCCTGCAAAGCGCTGAAATGAATGAACCCCATCAGCGTGAGGGGTCTAAGGGCTGTGTTTGCACAGGGGAGGGTGCAAAGTGGGTGCCCTGCACTGGAGACGAGCGTGGCTGGCGATGAAGAAGGTATCATCTGTGCTGCCTGCTCCGGGCTTTGCAGCAGGACGGGGTGCGTGGGTCAGTCGGGATGGGGGTTATTGGGTGGGATAACGCAGGAGGACCCCCGGTCCCTCTGCCCCGCGCTGGAGGGGATGGCACCGAGATCACGGCAGGCGAGCACCGGGAGAGATGAACTCGCTCATGGGGGTACGCACCCACAACCCGGGCAGGCTCCCAGCCTGCTCAGCTGAGCTAGAAAAGCTCCAATGTTTCACAGCTGCAAGGGGGAAGGGGCTGGGGCAGAGCCAGCGTCCCAGCCGGGGTGCCCGGGTCCCCACGGTGCCACTCGCAGCCAGCTCAGCCGTGGGGTCAGGGAGCCCGGCGGGAGCAAACAGCAGCTTTTCCACAGCCTGGGGTGCGAAGGACGGGGGGGGGGGATCGGCTTAATCCTGGTTTTCTGTTCTATTTTGAAGAAATATGTCTATATTCCACAATGCTTTCCCCTGCCAGGCCACGGCCCCTGTCCCGGCTCGCTGGGTGCTTGGTGGGCGCTAACCCCCTCCCACGGCTGCTCCCCGAGGGTGTCCCTGGCCCCAGGGATGTGGCTTTAGCCACCAGCCACCCCCACCCCAGCCTAGCAGGGTTATCCCGCGCCAGCTGGCGATGCTCTGATATTAACACCCCGCTTTCCCCTCCTGCTCGCGGCTCTGAAGCTGAGAGCGCTTCTCCAAAAGCCCAAAAGAGCAAAAATACACTAATCCTAAATACAGCAAGTGCTGACAAAGCAATCGGAGCCGGTGACGGTGCTGAAACCAGGGTTTCAGGGAGGCTGACAGCACTATTTCCCGGTCCTTCCCTCCTCCGTGGCGGCACGCACGGTGCCCGCAGCATCCTTCACCCCTTCGCCTTTGTTCGGATAAAGCCTTGGGCAAAGAAATGTTGGCACGGGGCAGCGCTGTGCAAACACCAACCGCGGCAGGGCCGAACAAGAAACACCTGGGATTTCTCCCCCGCTGCCCATCACTGGCTTCCAGGCACTTTATTTTTAGTATTTTCTTAAAAAAAACCCAAAAAACAAACATGGGAAATAAATGCCCTGGGTGCAGAGGCTCTGTGCACGCTGGCACGGTGGGAGCTGCCACAATCCCCATCCCTACCTCCAGCTCCTGGGATGGATGAGAGTCGGGGCACTGCATTTCGTGCCCTTGCATTAACGGGTGTCAGCGCTCTGCTCTAAACCTGTATTTCCCAGGACTTTATATCTGGATCATAAAAATTCAGAGGAGAGGGGAAGAAAAAAAAAAATCACATAAAAGGAGGTAGTAGCCACAGCTGCTTTTGCTTTATTGTGCTCATATAGCTCATAAACAGCTTGGGTTTGCAAAGTGGAGAGTGCCCGGGCCAGCGGCGCCGCGCCGGCTCCTGCGGCTGCCATGGGGTGTTTGCGGTGGGCAGCCGGCTGCGTGCAGCACCCCCAAAACCTCCCAGGGATTTTTAGGGTGTCAGGAAAACGTGAGCACGCATGAGAGCGGGTCAGGGTTTTGCTGATCGGGGCTTGCACCGATAACGCCCTGCCCAGGGGTGCTGCGGTGCGAATACCCCCTCCGCCGGGCACGTAGGCGAGGGCTGCAGCACCCGCTGTTGGGGTGGGACCCCAAAAAAGGGCTAGGGGGGCTGCCGGGGTGGCGAGGGGCTGGGGCGCTTTTGGGGTGGCCCAGCTGGGTCTGCAAAGCCGTGGTTCCTCCCTCCCACCCCACAGCAGCTCCCGACACAGCCTCGGGGAAGGGTGAGCCGGCTCGTTCCCTCCCGGTTTGCTTTAATGGAAGCAGAGCCTGGGCTCCTGCCGAGCACCCCGGCTTCCTCCAGCCCAGGGGCGACCGGGGACCCCGGTGAGGGAGGGAGGGGGGTTCCCAGGGGTCTGAAACCTGAGCAAACTCCCTCCTGGAGATGTAGGACCCTGGGCTGGGATCAGCATTGGGTCCGCTCCTCCATCCGCGGGATCCCCGGGCACCCACAGCACCCAACGGCGGGTGGCCTGGGCACTGCTTTCACCCCGGGGCCTCCCATCCATGTCAGCCAACGCTGGAGGAATCCAGGATGGAAAACATCTGGTCCTCCCCGCGCAGGCTGGTCCCTGGCACGTCCCCGAGCCCGACCCGGCCTCGGTGTCCCCCCGACCCATCCGGGTACCCCACACATCCCAGGCGCGAGGGGAGACGATGTGATTTCAGGGCCATGTTTTCCAGCAGGTTTAAATCCGGTGGTGCCCCGAGAGGCAGCGCTCAGCCCCAGCCCTGCCCGCGCCTGCCTTCCCACGCCTCGCCGGGGGGGCTTCGCCGGCTTCCCGGGGGGTACGCGCTCTTCGGGGCGGGATAACCGCGCCGGGTGGAAAGCCGGGGTTGATCATTTTGGCGCGGGGCCGTGCCTACGCCTGACTCACCATTTAACCCTGTTCTTTGTGCGATTAATTGGGAGTCGCGTGCGCGAGCTGGCAGGGGAAACGCGCGGGCGCCGGAGACTGCACGGCTGCCGCTTCCCGGGGAAATGGCGTGTCTGGGAAATGTTTCCACTGAAAATTGCCCTTAAAACCAAAACAAAAGGGTGCGTTTCTCTGGCGCTGGTGCTGCGGAGAAGGGAGGGAGGGCAGCGGGTGCTGGAAGCGCTGCTCTCGTCTCAGGCACCCTCTGCCTTCGCACCGGGCGATGGTCTGGCGGCAGCGTCACGCCGAGAAATTCGGCAGCTGGTAATTGAAAGAGCGAGGCCGCCGTCCGCCAGCCACCCCACTCGCCTCTGCCAGGGCGGTGAGCCCCCCCCTTGCACCCCAAAGCAGCCCTTTGCGCTGGAGCAGGGGTACCCCGAAGCTGGGGGCTTGGGGGGCCCGCGGGCTGGGAGAGCTCGGCTGGTGGTGGCAGGGATCCCGGCACGCTGGCACAAGCGGCCTGCAGCACCGAGCGGTATGGGCATTGGCAGGGGAGACGGCAGCTGCAGGCACTGGGGCAATGCCGAGTTCCCCGGCTTTATAGATACGTGTGTGCATACATATATATATATGTAATTACACATATACACACGCGTACGTGGACTTGCATTCCCTGCAAAAGGAGCGACCCAAAATACCGCCTCGACAAACGCGCTGAAATAATGCACCGCAGTTTTGCAACCCCTCCGATGCGTTTGCTCACTTGTCGTAGGTTTGCAAGGACGCTCTCGAGCCTCCCGTACTAATTCGCAGCTAAATAAGTAAATAAATAGATAACTAAAGCGTTTGCTGCAACAGCGGTGAGATATTTGCAATCGGTGCCTAAAGCCGTGGGGTTTCAAGCCTTTCCTGGGGGGGTGCAGACGCGGTGCCCCCCTCCAGCCTCTCCCATGGGTGCTGGTGCACTCGTGGTGACACCCCTCCGGGGAGATGTCCCGGGGAACCGGCCCGGGGTGCAAACAGCTCAGCCAAAGCCCACGGTTGCTTCTGAGCTGGTGCCCGGCGCTGGGTCACCGTGCAGCCCCGCAAATGGCTTTTTGGACCCAGGGGGTGAAGGAGCAGAGGGGGATCTCCTTGGGGTGCGGGTGGGGGTGGGACGGAGCAAGGGAGGGGGAAGGAGAGGCACTGGGGGAGGGGGACGGGGGACGTGGCCAGAGCGAAGGGACGCGGGGCTGCGGGGACCCCAGCAACAGGCCCAGGGAGCTCGGCTGCGGCAGGCTGGGTCCTGCGTGCCATTAATTAAATACAAAGGGATTAACAAGGTATTCGTGGGAGCCCGTTAGGTAAATATTAGCCAAGCTGTGGATCCTCGTGGAGGCCTGCTCAGCCCGTCTCTTAAAAATCAATTTGCACTTGGTTGGGCATTTAAAGGATGCCGCGGCTGCTTCAAAAAGCAGAACAATTGCACAAATCCTGCCCTGCACCGCCGGCACCTGTGGAACCCTTCGCGTGAGGTGCCTGGTACGGTCGAGCCCCAACACCCCAGCGCCTCGCGGGGGCGGTTTTAGGCTGCGACGGCCACTGTGTCGGTGACCCTGGCGGGGAGCAGTTCCCAGCCCCGGCTCCGGCAGCCGCTGCCTCCGAAGGGGGTTTTCATCCCACCCGTGACGCAGATCCCTGGCAAGGGCTGTTTGCACCGGCCCCGTAACCCTTTGGGGTGTAAGAGCGGGGTTAGGCGGATGTCCCTGGCTGCCCCGGCGTCCTCGAGCATGGCGGGAGGAGGGATGCTCGGGATGAGCCCGTCGTGCTGGCGGGGTGCGAGGGGGCTCTGCTTTGCCCCTGCCTTGTGCCCACCGGCACTGCGCGGGCTCCCGGCCCCTCTCCCCCTTGGCGTCCGTCTGTCCCCCCGCCGAGCGGAGCGCTGACCTTGGCTGGGGCCGCCGGGAAGCCCCGGCAGCACAAACAGCACTTCACAGCGGTGGTAAATCATTGATAGATGAGTGACGGATACATCGGGCCACGGCCAAGCTCCTCACCGCCTCGGGCACCCCGGGGTGCTTTGTCCCTGGGGCTGGTGGTGGGGGGGGACGAGTGGCCTGGGCTGGCTTTTCCCTGCTGCAATCCTGTGTATTTCCGAAGCACGAGGCCAGAGTCCTGTTTCCCTGGGCAAAGAGGCGCCCACCTGCACCCCCGGCTGCCCACCCTCCCTGGGGATACAGGCAGCAGCATCCGCCTTGCAATGCACGCCTGGAACCTGCGCTGGCAACAGGCAGCCGCGGGTTTTAAACCACGCTGTGCAAAGAAAAGCATCTCCGCGGCGTGCCGGGGCAGCCCCGGGGCACGGCGCTGGGGTGGTGGAGGTGATGCTGAGCCTGCGCTGCCCCGTGCAACGGGGTCTTTCGTGTCCTCCTGCACTGGAGTTGTGGCTGGTGTAAATATATTTACGGTGAGAGCCGGATCTAACCGTCGGCTTAGAGCACGAGGGTGCAACCGGAGTCGCCCCGGCAGAGGAAGCACGTTGGAGGATCTCCAGTTCCCCCAGTGCAAAGGGGAGGCCGGTCCCTGACCTCTCGTGCACAATTCATTCCTGATGTCGCTGCGGTTTGCACAGGGACAGGACAAATCCAGCCCTGCTCCCCTACCCCGCTCCCCACTGGCTCCTTATCCCGGCTTTATCCTGGAGCGGTGCTTTCCCCCCTTCCCTCTGCTCCTGGATCAGGTTTGCAATGAAACGTGCGACTTCGTAACGCCGTTCCCGGAGTTCGCCCTGCAGAGAGGTTAAGTGGCTTCTGCAAGCTCCTAAGCAAAACCCGCTGGCCAAGGGCCGCGATGGAAAGCACGTGCGCGCCGGTGAGCGCTGAGCGGGGAGCCTGATCGCTGGGCTGCCGGGGATGGGGTGCACCTCCCGCACCCCCCTCCTCTGCAGGACCCGCTGTGCCCCGGGCCCTGATGGGTGCCCTGGGCCTCTGCAGGCTTTCACCACCTAAATTGCACAAATTGCACTTATTTTTCAGCAGAGGAATTCACAGAGCAGTTTTCCTCCCACCCCATCAGGATCCTCTGATGTCTCATAGCATTGGGGCCGCTAGCGACCCTCCTGGGGGGGCCCTCGCCGGGGTTTCTCTCCTGTTTTGGGGGATGGGAGCAGCCCTGAGATGTCTACCCCTCCGTCAGACGGGAGTGAAGTCGGCGGGGCGGCTCTGAAGCTCGCCGAGGGATGCCGGCAAGCGGGCACACAGATGGGCTAAAAATATTCCCCCGCCTCCGTGATCTTTCCTCCCCGCCTGCCCCTCCCCGCCGGCCACTGCCTTTCCTGCTTTATAACACATTTCCACGGGCTTCTCGGCAGCTCCAGCAGCCTGAGAGCGAGTCCTGGGAATAACCCCCAGGCCCAGAGCCCCAAAAAGCCCCTTTAGGGCCCCAAGAAAGGGAACGGATGGAGGAGCAGGGACGGGAGCGGGGGGCACAGACTTTTCTAGTTGGGGGCTGCAGAGATGCCAAGTGCAGCCCGTGTTTCGCCGTGCAACGGGCTGGGGGGCTGCAGCAAAGCCAGACCTGCCCCCCAGCAAGTCCCTGCCCATCTCGCTCCACATTTATCAATAACTTGGTAATAAAACCCAGCTTGGGGTCCCAGGCCGGGCGAGGAGCCGGGGGTCTGGTGGGGGGGAGGCGATCCTGCCTTTCCATCCGGCCATCCCGAGGAATCTCACAGGCTCTAATCGCATCCGGCTGCTGCGAGTGGATGTTAAAGAGGATCCCGGGTTATAGGCAGCTGTAAATACTGCGAGGTAGATTAGCAGAATATACCGTATCAGCTCTACCAGCGGAGCGGCAAGCAGGGGGGGATGCCTCCCCGCCCGAGGCACCCTTAGATTTTCCTGATGTTTCCAATCCTCGTGTATTCAGGCTGGATTTTCTCTCTTTCCAGCCCCGTTTGACTTCGATCTCATGAAACCCCTTTTTATTTTCATCCTTGCTGACTTCCCAGGCAAAAAGAGAGGATATCAGGGTAAATAAAGAGGGAGATTCGGGGTTCCAGTTAAATATACTAACACCCCCCCCCGGGCAAAACCTGACGGCAGCACCCCGTCTGCCAGCATCCCCCGGGTCCCCGTGCGCGGGATGGCTGGGGAGCCGGGGGTGGTTCTGCATTGCTGGCATTCCTGCTCCGATGCCGATGGCTGTGTGCCACCGCCGGCCGCCCCGGCACGCTCGACGGGACATCCCGCTCCCGGCCACTGAGCTGGGGTGTCCCCGGGCCACCCCCGGGGAAGCTCCCCCTTTCCCTGGGGCCAGCTGGGGATGCTTGGCACCATCCGGCGCTGGCTCCTGCATGCCGGGTACCGGCTTTCCCAGCTCGCTGGCTGTTCAACTGGGATGGACTGGGATGGATGGAGTCAGGGCTGTCGGGGGGTCGCTGCCCCAGGGGGGTACACCCGGGCAAATAGCAAAGTGGGGCAGCATCGGGGCAAAAACCCTGAGGAGGGGTCCCGATGCCTGTCCAGGCATTTAATCACAAAGCCAATTAAAGCGGAGGCTTGATTATGTCTCTGTGAAGTGGGTATTTCTGGCCAAAAATCAGACGGCGTTCTCCTAAAAGGCCCATAAAACACCGGAGGAAGCGCCCGCTCCCCGGCGTGCGGCTCGGGTGCCTCCATCCCGGTTGTTCCCGTGCCGGGGCGGGATGTGTCCGCCCGGCCTGGATGGGGAGGGAGGAAGAGCTTCCGTGGAAATCCCCCGTGAAATGCAAGAAACGGAGCAAGGTCCAGCTCCTCGCTGGAGTTTATAGCAACGCGCCGGCTGTTGTGGCTCTGCGCCGGGGTTTCTTTATTTATTTTCTTCCCCTTATGGGCTGAGAAACCATCCCGAGCCCGAGCACAGCCCGTTCGCAGTAGCTGGGATTTGTTTTCCTATCTGGTCCAGGGAAGAATTTCTAAACCTCGGTTGCAGCCAGAGCCCCGATGCTGTGCCAGGCGCTGCCGAGCAGCAGTGACGCCCCTGTCCCCAAACGCGCCCCACAAGGCTCGCCGGCCGCCCTCCCGAAAGCCGAGCGGCGCGGGCGGATGCCGAGGTCCCCGTTGCTGCTGGCCTGGGATAAATTTTCCTAGCAGGACATCCTAAAAATCACTCGTACGGACACAGAGCGCTGGCAGGGAGCAGGCCTCGGGTCGGCACGGCCCCAGGGGATTTGCAGACGATCCCCGTAAGAGCATCAGCCCCTGGGAAAGGGAGCGGGGTGCGGAGACCCGGATGGATTTAGTTGTTACTCTGTTGCTTTGTTTATAATTTTTTTATCCCATTAGCAAAATCACAGGGAAACTATGTGCGAGATAAGAGAGCTCACACGTTCGTGCGACCATCCCTGCCAGTAACAATGCTGTTATTGAAACGCTGGGATGGAAGATACTCGGCTGGTGATAATGCAGGATCGCAGTGAACAGCTGCTATTTCCCGTCCTCTTAATATAAATATATCTAGTGCGAGAAAAATCTGTGTATTTTATGTGAATGGTATTTTCAGTCGTAACCACAACACCTTTTTTTTTTTTTTTTTGAGATACGCCTAGCAATGCAATTAGCTCAGTTAAACCTTGTCCAAAAAGAAAGAAAAAAAAAAGAGTTCCATTTATTACATTTTCCATCTGTGCTTCCGCTTCTTGGGATTTTGAGCAAGATTAATTCCAGAATTGTTAAAGAGAAATGTCACCGGAGTCTTCGGGCTTTTCCTTTCACAAAGAGAAGAGGCAGACCGGACACTGGCTAACGTCCATCTTTCCGAGCTCTCCCCGCGTTGGAGCTTGGGGCGGCTCATGCCGAGCGCGGCTTTTCCCGGAGACTCTCCTCCGGCCGTGAGAGCATCTCGCGTCGATACGAGGCACGGCATTTCTCCTAGGCTATATAACAGCATTAGCATACGTGCCATCCACGGACGTGTTTATGTATCGCCTTGCTGGTATTCCAGAGCTCTTCCTGCTGCTTTATTTAGCCTCTGCAGCAAGGCAGGCGCTGCGTTGCTGTATTTCGGTATGACACGAGGCCGGGGGGGCGAGCGACGGGGCAGGGGCCGTGCAGGACACGCTCAGCAGGACCGACTCATCCTCCTCAGCAACGCACGAAGCGATGGGGCCGTGACCCGCTTGCGCCCTCCCCGACCCCTAAAATATGTTACGAGTTGGATTAAATGAGCCGAACGGCAGCTCTGCCACGTGCCTGGCCCCTACCTGGCTACCCCCCCGTGTTACCTGCGGGAGGGGTGTTTCCAGAGTGAATTTTTGGGGAAAAAAAAAAGCCATTTCTGGCTGGGGCAGCGGTCCCTGCTCAGCCATGATGCTGCCCGTGCCCTCGGCTGCGGTGGCATTCGGCACGGGTGGCTGCGCGGGGACTTGGCACAACACGAGCAGGAGCGAGCTGCCGGGTGGAAACGCTCTCCGAATTCCACATGGCATGGATAAGAGCACAAGAGCGAGCCCAAAGCCGAGGGTTTTCCAGGCTGGTTTTTTCCATGAGGAGAGCAGCGCATTGGATTCCCACTGCTGGTACCGTGCACTCACATAATGTAATTACCCAGCACGATCTGTTGAGCTGCAAACAGATTTCAGAAACGAGTGTCAGGGTATTCGCAGCAGAGCTGCTCTTTATTTAGGTCTGGGAACAAGCGGCTGTTCTCTCCTGGAGCCTTGTAGAGACTGCGGGGGCAGAGCCGGCCTCGCAGGTCATCCCGAAAAATGCCTATAGACGCTTAAAAGTGAGGAATAAATAACTACTCCGAAAACAATCTCACCAGATGGCACTTCTGAAGAAGGAGCGCCTCGGAGATGCTTTGCTGCTAATTTATGGTGCTGGTGCTGCTGCTATTCCCGTCCTGGGTCACCTATGGAGAGAGACCCGTGTGTGCATTAGCTCCGTTACAGGCGCTGAGCGGCGGCTGGCCGTCACCCGAGTGAGCCCAAGTCACTTTTGGTCCAGCTGCCAGGACAGAAGTGGGGGCTTTAATTCTGCTCCTGCCTCAACCCGACTCCTAAGTACTGGCTTAACGTGTCAGTGGCACAGCCAGGGCTGGGGATACCGGGCTGGGTGCAGGGGGTGCTTGGGGTCCCCTCTCTGGGGACGCTCGGGTCCCCACTGGCGACATGTGAGCCCCTTCCCCGGGAGATGCCCAGGTCCCCCCGGGAGGATGCTCGGGGGGGTGTATCTCTGGGGACGGTATATTCTGGGTCCGCTCCCGAGAAATGCTCAAGTCCCCCAGGGGCGATGCCCGTGTGCCCTCCCCAGGGGATGCTCAGGTCCCTTCCAGAGCCGGTTCGTGTTCCCCCGGAGGGACCCCCGGGACCGGGGGAGGGGGGGGTGGTGCCCGACTTCCCGCACCCCCTCCGGGCCAAATGCTCGGGTCCCCTCCCCGGGCCGGGGGGGAAGGTGCTCGGGTCCCCCCGGGGCTTCTCGGGTCCCGTCCCCGGGGCTGCCCTCCCGCCCGGGGCTGCCCGGTTCCCCCCCCCCCGCCCCGCTCCCCGGCTGTCCCGGGGACCGCGCTCAGGCGGGAGGCGGCGCCGGTGCCGCTCGGGGCGGTGCGGCCCGGGAAGGGGCGGGGGCGGCGGGCTGGGCTGGGCTGGGCTGGGCTGGGCACGGCTCCGCTAGGCTCGGCTCGGCTCGGCTCGGCACGGCACGGCACGGCAGGGCTCGGCGGGGCTCGGCAGGCAGCGCGGTCCCCGGAGCCGCAGGTAGGTGCGCGCCCGGCGCCCCGCACCGCGCTCCGGGCCCGGTTTAAGCCCGGCCCGGCTTAGCCCGGCCCGGCCCGGCCCGGCTCGGCTCGGCTTGGCTCAGCGGAGCTGCCGCCCTCCCGGCCCGACGCGGCCCCCCGGAGCTGCCGCGGGTGGGCCCAGCGTGGGGTGGCGTGGGGCCGGCGCGGCTGCTTGTTGCGCTTGGGGGATGAGTTGGTGCCGGAGAAGTGCGAGAGGCTCCGGCTGCAGGAATGCGAGTCATTTCCTCCGCCCGCCCGCCGGGAGCTGGAGGCGAACGCGGCCGGGCTGCTCCGCCGGACCTCCGCCCGCCCCCGCCGCGGCCCCCGGCCCCTCGCCCGCCGGCTCTGCGCGCCCCGGGGCCGCGCTCGCCCGCCGCTCCCCTCGCCCCGGGTCACGCTCGCCCCTGGGTCACGCTCACCCACGGATCCCCTCGCCCGCGGGACCCCTCGCCCCTGGGTCCCCCTTGCCCCTGAGTCACACTCGCCCCTGGGTCCCCCTTGCCCCTGAGTCACACTCGCCCACGGGACCCCTGGCCCCTGGGTCACACTCGCCCGTGCGTCACGCTCACCCACGGATCCCCTCGCCCGCGGGACCCCTCGCCCCTGGTTCCCCCTCGCCCCTGAGTCACACTTGCCCACGGGACCCCTTGCCCCTGGTCACACTCGCCCACGGGACCCCTGGCCCCTGGGTCACACTCGCCCCTGGGTCATGCTCACCCATGGATCC
Organism: Phoenicopterus ruber ruber; assembly: GCA_009819775.1. Classification (NCBI taxonomy): domain Eukaryota; kingdom Metazoa; phylum Chordata; class Aves; order Phoenicopteriformes; family Phoenicopteridae; genus Phoenicopterus; species Phoenicopterus ruber. The sequence continues at coordinate 3,720,776 of CM020219.1, forward strand.
CCTCGCCTGCGGGACCCCTCGCCCCTGGTTCCCCCTTGCCCCTGAGTCACACTTGCCCACGGGACCCCTTGCCCCTGAGTCACACTTGCCCACGGGACCCCTTGCCCCTGGGTCACACTCGCTCACAGATCCCCTCGCCCCTGGGTCACACTCGCCCACGGGACCCCTCGCCCCTGGGTCACACTCGCCCACACGTCCTCTCACCTGCGGGTCACACTCGCCCACAGGCCCCCTCGCCAGTGGGTCCCCTTACCCATGGGTCGCACTCACCCGTGGGTCGCCTTGCCCATGGGTCCCCTCGCCTGTGGATAACGCTTGCCCACGGGTCACCCACAGATCCCCTCGCCCCTGGGTCACACTCACCCACGGGTGCCCTTGTCTGCAGGACCCCTCGCCCCTGGGTCACACGTGCCCACGGGTCCCCTCGCCTGTGGAACCCCTTGCTCGTGGATCGCACTCACCCATGGGTCCCATCACCCGTGGGTCACACTCACCAGTGGGTCCCTTTGCCCGTGGGCCACACTTGCCAGTGGGTTCCCTCACCCATGGATCCCCTCGCCCATGGGTCCTCTTGTCTGAGACCTCTTTTCCGTGGGTTGTGTTCACCCGTGGGTCCCCTCGCCCATGGGTTGCACTTGCCCATGGACCCCCTCACCCATGGGCCCCGTCATTTGTTAGTCCCCCCACCCGTGGTCCTCTTGGCTGTGGGTTGTGCTTGTCCATGGGATCCCTCACCCATGGGTCCCGTCATCTGCTGGTCACCTCACCCGTGGGTCCTCCCATCCACGGATCCTCCCGTTTCTGGGTCACAGTCATCTGTGGGACCCCCTCGTCCATGGGCCCCACGCACCCCTGGGTGCCCCCACCCATGAGTTGGCCGTGGGAGTGCTGTGGCTCGGGGTGCAAGCTGGCGCCTGGTGGTGCCACTGACGGTCTTCTCCGTGTTTCCCACCGGGGATGCGGATCCCCGCCAGGTTCTGGAAGTGGCGAGGATAAACCCATGCAGCTCTTAAATTGGGCTTTAACTGACACGGCGCCCTCGTGGCAGCGAGGAAATCGGGGCTGAGGGTTCCCCGGACGGAGCTGAGGTTTCCCAGGACGGTGCTTGGTGTTCCCGCGTCCTTTGACTCGCGCGTGGGAGTAAGGCGGTGCCCGTCCCTGCCGTGCCCCCGGCCCCCCGCCACCTTCGCTGTCGTCTTGCGGTCCTGAATCAGCTTTTTTATTTTTGGCTGCTCACGGCCGATGCGTTTCTGGTCATGAGGATGTTTTCCCCTCGAAGCCAAACTCTGCTTTTCCAGACCTGCTTCAGCGTGGCGCTGATGGAGCTGGGCGCGCAGAGCTTTGCTGCTCTGCCTAATTCCCGGGCTGGTTTGTGTCGGTGTTTTTCCACGGGGCTCGCTCGCCCTCGCCGGTTCTTGGATAGAGCGTGGATTGATTCGAGCTCTCTTGCTTGAAAGTGGCGTTGTTTCGTTTAAACCTCCCAGTCCTGAAGGCATATTGGGGTTTGGTTATAGGTACTGGCTTTTTACTATCGTTTTGTAAAGGGGTTTCTTTTTTTAAACTGGGTTTATTCAGGCTCTTTAAACCCAGAGTCTGTAAGCAATTATTCCATTACATGAAAGTCAGTACGCTGAAAAAGATTAATTCAGACCAGATGTAAAAATAAATGTGAATTTCAAATTAAGATGATGTCAGCTCCCTCCTGCTAAAAAAAAAAAAAAGCAGCCTTTGGACTCCAGATGGAGTATACAAATGATGGCGGTGGTTAAAATATCTGCCTGCTTCTTAATTGAGTTTTGTGCTTTTTTTTTTTTTCCTTGTCTGAAAAGCTTAGGATATTTTTCAAACAAAAAAAAAAAAAGCTTTTCCCCATTGCTGCTGGGGCAGGGAAGTTTATGGAGGCTCTGGCGGGGCCGAGGAGCTCTCCCAGCCGGAGAACCGGAGAGCAGCGCTGCCAGGGGAAGACAAATCCCCCTCTGCCCGCTCCAGGATTAAAAAAAAAAAAAAAAAAAAAAAGTAACTTGGTTTGGCTTCGTTTTGCCGGATCTGGAGCTGGAGGCGAGGATGCCGCGGACCGCAGCGGGGGCAGCGGGGGCTCTGGGTAGCCCAGGCGCGGTTACGTGCGTTTCGGCATAAAATGGAGGGGGGTTTCGGGCTCTCGGCTGCCTGCAGAGCCCGGCGCATCCCGTTATTTTTTTTCCTCCCCGTGTGCGTAACGCGCTGCCTATTTCCCAGAGCAGGGATGGGTTTGGGCGCTGATCCCACGTACGGGAGCGTGCCCGGGAGCGGGGTGCTGGGGATGGGGCTCCACAAAACCTTGTTCCCCTGGGAAGGAGGGGTTTGCCCAGGGCCGGAGCATCTTGGGGAGGGTGTTTGTAAAATAGGGATGTCCACGGTTTGGAAACTCGGGGCTGTGCTCTCTGCGGCGTGGGGATGCGGGACGGTGACGCTGGCCCTTACGGCTGCTCTGTGGTCCAGGGAGCAGAGCCCGCAGCCAAGGCCCAGGGCCAAATCCCAAGGGATTTACGGATGCTGCTGGCAGCGTGGGCTGCAGCCTGCCCGTGGAGGGGGGAGCAAAGGCGATGCTTCGCGTCCACGTGCATCCTTCGGAGCGATGCCTGCGGCCCCGGGAGCGGCACCTGAGCACTGGGAGGTTTGGGCTTGTTGCTGGCGACGCCAGGGGATGGTTCATAAAGCCCCCGGGGAACGTGGGGGCACAGAATCCGGAGCCACACACGCCATCGGGATGTGGGGTGCCCTGCAGGGCTCTGGGCTGGCCCCAAACACGGTCCCCACCAACCCAGCCTTGATGCACCTGGATGCTCTTAGATATTGCTCTAATCCTGAAGGCTCAGGGCAAAGTTTTCCGGAAGGAAATAACATGGAAGGGGCTGGTTCAATCGCAGAAGAGGGAAGAGGAAGAGCAGGCGCCGTCCCTCCCTCGCTGGAGCCTGTGCCAGCGAAATCCATTTCTGTGTGCATCCGCGGCGGAGGCCGGGCAGCTTTATTTATTTTTTAGCGCACCGAAGTAAGGGAATGAAGAGGCCTGGAATGGCTGTGCCGTGGGTCGCAGGCGGATGGAAAATCAGCGCTTCCAGGCCGGCTTCAGCTCCGTGCACGGCAGAAGGACGGGCAAGGGGGAGCGGTTTCCCGAGCTGCCGTGGCTCTGCCTGCGTTTCCCCCTGCCCCGATGCGATGTCCCGCGGGGCTCGTCCCCAGCGCTGGCTGCGATTGCAGCTGCGACGCAAATAGGAGGTGACGGAGAAGCCACCGGTTTGGGGACGATGTCCTTGACCCAGCCCTTTGCAGCCGTCCCTGGGTGTCCCTGAAAGGCGCCCGTTGCTGTTGTCCCATTGCAGCAGCCAAAGGGGAGGAAGAGGAGGAGGAGGAGGAAGAGCAGCGTTGCAGAGGTGGAGACGGGCGAGCTCCTGGGGGGATGTTCCTTGCAGAGGCTTTTTGGACACCTCCAGTGCTCAGGGGCATCTGCTGGGGCTGGTGGGGCTGGTGGGGCTGGCCCCCGGCTGCCCGGGCTGAGTTTCCAGCATCCAAATAGCTTTTGTGGTGGATGAAGTAATGTAATATTTATAACCGAGTCCTTTTTCCCAGTGAAGGTCTCTTTCATCTGCCTCTCTTCATTATGAGGAAACTGTTGAGTTCATGAAGAATTGGAGACGATTTTAATTACGGGGCAACCGCAAGCAGGAATTAATCTAGCTTTTGGGTTGGTAGAAGTTGCATTAAGTGACGGCCTTCAAACTTGTAATAACAGCTCGCGCATACCTGCGCCCTGTGATGTGGGGTAAAACCGACTCTAAACTCCTAAAAACAAGAAATTCCTGCCCCGTGAATTCATCTTCCCATCTCGCTCTGCACTTCGGGCTGCCTCTCGCTGCGGGACGGCCCGTGCCTACGTGTGGGTCCCGTGCCGAATCCCTTCCCTCACCCCTGTCATGGCTCGGGAGGGCTGGAACGAAAGCCTGGCGATGGGTTAGATGGCTGATAGGGCAGAATTTTTTAAAAAATGGAAGTTTTGGCAAGGAGGGGGTGAATTTGAGCGATGGAGAAATGGGCTGGATCTCTTTGGGGACTGGGGGACGTGGCTGGGTTGAGTGGTCGGCACTGGGATGGTCTGGCGGGTACCACGGGGGTACAAACGTGACCCAAACCCACGGGCGCGGAGACTCAGCCGCTTCTTATGGATGTAATTAAATACACGGAGCGGGGGAGAAACGCTGCACGTGCAAACCGGCCTCGCTTCGCACGCACAGAAGCTGCGCCCTTGCTTCTTCGGAAGAAAAACCCACCTCAGCCGGCAAGTTCAAGCGATGTTAAATCCCCAGCCCTGGAATTGCATCCACATTTATATTTCCTACGAGAGCCTGGCACGCTGCTCCGGCACGTCTGTCCGAACCGGGCCCGGGCTCTGCCTGCCCTCGGCCGTGTTTGCAAGACCCTGCGCTGGATAAATCCCCGGCCGAGTCAGCAGCGACAGCCCGAGCTGCTTTTCCAAGCCGCGCCAGCCGGCAGGTTTATTGCGTGATGTTTTCTTTACAGCAGAGCTTTGCGACGGGGTTTAGCCGGTGCCTTGGTACGAGGGAGGGAGACGGTATTCCGGCAGCCTGGGCTGGAAAACGCGGTGGATCGAGGAATTTTCTCCGCATAGCCCTGGAGTTGCAAGGCGCATAAGGGGTTTGCAGTGCATTCCTATGGAGTTTTAATGCTCTTTTCCCTATGGCAGGGAAAGCGCAGCTGGAAGACCTGGATATCCCAGTGCTGCGGATGCTGATCCGTGCCCGAGTCCTCATTCCTCGTGGTTTTTTTCCAGCTGGCTTTCCTCTCTGGATGGAAAACCCCTTGCAAAATTGCCTGGGGTTGAGGTTCCCTCTGGGGTTGTGGGGTGACCTGTGTCACCCCCCCCCCCCCGGCACGGTATTCCAGGGGGGGCTCTCCCTGCGATCCAGGCCCTTTCCAGCTCGGAGCCGGACACGTTCGTGCCTCGCGTCGGCGCTTGCGCTGGAGCAGAAGCGACTCGGCGAGGGCAGCGGCGCGGGGTCCCGGGGAATCAAAAGCTGACATTGTAGGAATGAGCAGCAGATGCTCGGAAAGAATTTGCCGGCGTCTGGCCGAGGCTGCTGGAGGCACATCGCCCTGGAAAGGGCTTTTTGTGCCCGCTTGCTAAATCGGCCGCAGCTCCAGCTTGCAGAGGGCTGGCAGAGCCCCGGGGGAAGCTCCCGGAGCTGAGGGAGGGGGGGGTCTCGCAAAGCCGCTGGCCGCCCCTACGGTGCCCTGTGTGGTCGTCTGATGGGGCGTTATCATTCCGCAGCAGGAACTGGAGCGTTTTCTGTACAAATACCAAAATACATGGTGGGTTTTTTTTTTTCCTCCACTGTTCTGCTTGCTCTCGCAGGTAGGACCCTGCAGAGCTGCTGCTGGGAGGGATGTTTTCTTTGGCTCCGGCCGTGCCGTCCCCACCGAGCCGCACGATGCCCGTGCTCCGCTGACGCCAGCTCGTGTGTTTTAATCCCCGATGCTCAGGGACCAATTCAGGCTGCGGGAGGAGGAGTAAATATATTGACTGGCGTGGGGACGGACAGCCCCAGGATGCCAAGAGCAGCGTGGTGCCGTGGGGAAGCTCTCCCGGGGGACACGCGAGCCGCACGGTGGGGCCCGATGCCCAGCCCCTGCCTGGTTTTTAAAAGCAATTTGGAGGCCACGAGGTGATGAGCTGTGACACCGGGGTTTTTGCCAGCGCCCTGAAGACTTGGTTTCATTTCCAAGGGCTCTTAAGAAGGTGTTTTCCTCGGGCATCCCGCTGCGAGCAGGGCTTGGTGCAGAGGCCGTGGCGGAGGAGGGACCCGTTCCCGACCGGCTGCTCCTGCCTCCGTCCCGCGGCAGGGATGCTGCCGGGCGTGCGGGGCTGACGCTGCGGCGCTGGAGCAGAGAATAACCTCCCGGTGATGGTTTTACCAATAAATCAGGGGTGGTTCGTGCCTGTGGCTGTAGTTCGGAGCCGGCTGTAGCCCACGGGGCTGCGGTGGGAAGACGCTCTGGTGCACCCGTTGGGGTTCCAGGAGAGCTTGGGGTGGGAGCGGGGTGCGGAGGGTGCTGGAGGGTGCCCCGGGGCACGGCTGCTTCGCCGGGGATGCGGTGCCCTCGCTGCCACGGCCCACGCAAGTCGCTTCACGCCCAGCCCTGCATCGGCGCACGAGAGCTGCCGGGCGCCCGGCCGGGGCGAGGATGTTTGCCAAATACCTTCAGCCCCGTTTTGTTCACCGCTGTGATTTGTAATGAACCTTGAAACCAACCCATCCGCTGTGCTGTTTGCTCTCAGTTGGGATCAATCGTGTCTGGGCACGGCCGTGATGCACAGCCACGGTGTGCGGATGCAATGCACAAATACAATGCACAGTTGCAATACGTGGCCAAGATGCACAGCTGCAATGCACAGCCGCAATGCACGGCCACGATGCACAGCCACAGTGTGCAAATGCAATGCACGAATGCAATACATGGCCACAATGCACAGATGCAATGCACGGCTGCAATGCATGGCCACGAAGCACAGCCACAATGCACAAATGCAATGCATGGCCGCGATGCGTGGCCACAACGCACAAATGCAATGCACGGCGATGATGCACAGCCACAATGTGCAAATGCAACGCGTGGCCACGATGCACAGATGCAATGCATGGCCACAACACACAAATGCAATGCATGGCTGCGATGCGTGGCCATGATGCACAACCACAACGCGCAAATGCAATGCACGGCCATGATGCACGGCCACAATGCACAAATGCAATGCACGAATGCAATACATGGCCACAATGCACAGATGCAATGCATGGCTGCAATGCATGGCCACGATGCACAGATGCAACGCATGGCTGCAACGCATGGCCATGATGCACAACCACAAGGCACAAATGCAATGCATGTCCATGATGCATGGCCGCAATGTGCAAATGCAACGCATGACCACAACGCACAAATGCAATGCATGGCCGTGATGCACGGCCATGTTGCACAAATGCAATGCACGAATGCAATACATGGCCACGATGCACAGATGCAATGCACGGCTGCAATGCATGGCCACGATGCACGGCCACAACGCACAAATGCAATGCATGGCCGTGATGCATGGCCACGATGCACAGCCACAACACACAAATGCAATGCACGGCGACGATGCATGGCCACAATGTGCAAATGCAACGCATGGCCACGATGCACAAATGCAATGCATGGCCATGATGCACGGCCACGATGCACAAATGCAATGCACGAATGCAATACATGGCCACGATGCACAGATGCAATGCATGGCTGCAATGCATGGCCATGATGCACAGCCACAACGCATAAATGCAATGCATGGCCGCGATGCGTGGCCACGATGCACAGCCACAATGCACAAATGCAATGCATGGATGCAATGCATGGCCACGATGCATGTCTGTGAGACATGGATGCAATGCACGGCCACGATGCACAGCCACAACGCACAAATGCAATGCATGGCCACGATGCACAGCCACAACGCACAAATGCAATGCATGGCCACGATGCGTGGCCACGATGCACAAATGCAATGCACGAATGCAATACATGGCCACGATGCATGGATGCAATGCACGGCTGCAATGCATGGCCACAATGCACAGCCACAATGCACAAATGCAATGCATGGCCATGATGCGTGGCCACGATGCACAAATGCAATGCACGAATGCAATACATGGCCACGATGCATGGATGCAATGCACGGCTGCAATGCATGGCCACAATGCATGGCCACAACGCACAAATGCAATGCATAGATGCAATGCATGGCCACGATGCATGTCTGTGAGACATGGATGCAATGCATGGCCACGATGCACCGCCACAATGCATGGCCACGTCACACAGCCGTGATACACGGGTGCAATGCCCAGCCCTGCTGCGCAGCCGCGTGGGGCCTCGGCGCTGCAAACCCGGAGTGGCGTGGCCAGAGAGCATCTCCTCTGGATTTCCCAACTTCTGCAAAAGCCCAGTAACTACCTAACGCAAAGTCACCTCAGGGCACGTTTTTCCCCGCTGCGCAAATATGCAAGTTCAACTGTTTTGGAAGCCAAAGGCATTTTCATTTAGACCCAAGCAAATATTTGGTGAAGAGGGAGACGCTATACTGTCCTCAGTGCCAGCATAAATGTATGGTTTAGGACAAGGGGGAACTAGTTTAAAGAGCCTTGCTGGTGGTGTCATGCGAGCGTGTGTGTCCCTGGGGATGGCCGTGGGGTAAAAAGTGCTTAAGGAATCTTTGCCCTTGAAAATAAGAATTGCCTGGGGTTAGTGCTAGGACGGACTCACCCCGTACGGATTTAGGCGAACGCTGGGAAATGGCAAGAGACGGCGATTCCCGTCTGCAAATCACTGTTAGCGCTCGGTTCGGTTTTCTTTAACCCCTGGAAAGAGCTGGAGCTGGGGGGAATGACACTGGAAGGGATGCGGGGGTCCTGCGGCGGGACCCTGCACCGGCCCCTCGCCTTTTTGCTGCTGGCAGCAAAACCTCCCGCGCCGCCGCGCCGCTCCTCGCCGGCAGAGCCGGGTTCGTTCCCAGCAGATAGACTTTTATTTTTTTTAATTATGCCAGGAAAGCCTTTCCTGAGGTTTTTCTGAACCCGAGCCGGGAGAATAAAACTGCTGGGTCAGGTTTTTTGGGCTCGGCTGCGATCCTGCGCTGCCCTAAACCGCGGCGCCGGGACACGGGGCGGCCGTGGTGGGGTGCGCTTGGGGGTTTCGGGGTGTCCCCTGTGTCCCCCGCTTCTGGGGGACGCGGTGATGGGTGGGAAGGATGCCCGCAGGGGAGCGCGGGAAGCCGGGGGTGCCGTGCACGGGGCTCAGCCCCCCCTCTCGCCCGCAGGGATGGCGCCCGCGGGGACCGAGGCCGCCCCGGCCCGCCGGTGAGGTGCCCGCCGCCCGCCCCGAGCCCTGAGCCCGGACCACGATGAACAAACTGACCTTCCACAACAACAGAGTCATGCAGGACCGCCGCAGCGTTTGCATCTTCCTCCCCAACGACGACTCCCTCAACATCATCATCAACGTAAGGCGGCGCGGGGGCCAGGGAACCCCCCTGAGCACCGATGTTTTCGTCACACCCAGGGCTTGCAGCCGGCTGCGTTTACAAGCTCCGGTTTTAATTTTGAGCCTGCCTGCTCTCGCTCTGCCGGAGAAATGCGCGCGAGTTATTCCCCCTGAAGGCTGCGGCGACGTTTTACGCTCTCCTGCTGCTTCTTGCCTCGATGTGCCGCTGGCAGCGCCGTGACTTTCGGCGGGGGGCCCGCCGCGTGCCGTCCCGTGGGGTGGCACGATGAGGAGCGGGCAGTCCTTCCTCCTTCGGCCCTCACTCCTCGCTTCCCTTGCGGACGATAATTCAGCCTCGTGTACTCCAGCGAATAAGCAGGAGGGGGATTTGGCTCTGATTCGGATGTAATATTTAACGTAAAATTCCTCCACTTTTATTTGTTTAATTCCCCCGCCCCCAAATATTGTGTTTTCCGCCCCCAAAGCCGTCTCCCGGCACCGGGCTGGTTGCAGCGAGGTCTCCACCACCTCCTGCTGCCCTCGAGCTGCCCCGTGGTCCCCTGTGCCTCCCATCCCTGGGCGAGCTCTGGTCCTGCACCCCAGGGCGGGACCCTGCTTTTGGGGGCTTCCCCGGCGGCCCCGTGGAAAAACGAGCCCCGCAGCTCAGCCTGTCGCCCCCCCAGTCCTGCTCGGGGACCCAGCGGGGGGTTCGGTGCCGCCGGCCCGGCTCAGCTGGGCTGGGCACAGAGGCAGTGGGGACCACGCGTGGGGGTTGGTTTTTTTTTTTTGCAGGTGAAGATTTTGTGCCACGAGTTGCTGGTGCAGGTGTGTGACCTCCTGAGGCTGAAGGACTGTCACCTCTTCGGGCTCAGCGTCATCCAGAGTAAGTCGGGGGCTTACGCCGTGGGTTCGGTGCCCGTGGCCGGTCCGGCGTGATGCCGTCACGGCTTGGCGAGGCGCGGTGCCACCGGGCACGGGGTGCGTGTTTGCCCAACGGCGGGTACAAATTTACCTGACCCTTTGGTGGCCTCTCATTAGGTGACGAGGTTATGGACCCCCCCCTGGACCACCCACCAATGGGTCGGGGGGGGCCAGGGCAGGGCTGGGCGGGATGCAGGGGACACGCGGGGGATGCTGATGCCACCTCTGTCCCACCCAGACAATGAGCACGTGTACATGGACCTGGCCCAGAAACTCTACAAGTACTGCCCCAAGGAGTGGAAGAAGGAGGCCAGCAAGGTCAGCGGTGAGGTCTTGCATGGAGAGCTGACGGCAGTAAGGCCACCTCTGTCCCCGTCGCAGGTCACTTCCAGGACATGGGAACGCAGCCGAGGGGCGGGGGGGGTGCACTTGGCTGTTAGCCGGCGCGGGGTGGGCGTGCGAAGCGAATGAAACCCGGACGATGCTTGATGGCTGTCACCCCGAGTGCCGCCGCGTGCCCCGGCTGGGGACGCGTCCTCCGCGCTCCCCACCCTGGAGCTGTGATTTTTTTTTTTTTCCCCTCCCTTTTTTCCTTATACTTCAGCAGAATTTTTAAGGTGTCCCTTCTTCCAGTTCCTAAAATCGAGAGTTTGGGCTTTTTTCCCCTGCAAAGCACCTTTTCGTTATTTCGATGCCACGAAATAACGTGGTGCCGGCTCCAGTGCCGGCGCCGAGTCGGGGGCTGGCGGGGGACGGGCTGGGGAGGGGTGGGAGAGGGACAGCAGCAGTGGGGGGCTGCAGCCCCCCTGGGGGTCTCGAACCCAGCCAAGTGCTTCTTTAAATCCAAATCCCCTTCGTGTTTCGGCACATATGGGGAAAAAAATGGGTGTCAAACTAATTCAGGAAAAAAACCGCGATCGGCGTTAGCGAGTGAACTCTTCCCTCCGGCTTTCACCCCACGGCGGGGGCAAGAGGGTGGCCGCGATGGACCCGGCCCCGGGTGAGCCGAGGCGAGGGGCCGGGGCGCGATGCCGGGGTCTCCGCAGGAGCCCTGAAAATCTCCTCCGTTTCAGGGGATCGACCAGTTTGGTCCCCCGATGATCATCCACTTCCGAGTGCAGTACTACGTGGAGAACGGCAGGCTGATCAGGTACGGGGCACCCACCCGGCCCCACGCCAGCGGGCACCCACCCGGGGCGAGCGGCCGGCAGAGGAGCACCCTGGGGTGCCCGTGGCTCGGGCACTGCTCGCTGGGGCTGCGCAGCCTCGGGGTGCTGCTCACGCACCCAAAAACTCAGGCAATTTGTGGCCGGGTGCTGAGCGGCTGCTCCCTGCTGCCCACCGCGCCGGGGCAGGGGGGGACACTCCTCCCAGCCAGCGAGGAGGAGGCCTTTTGGGGGGCTGGGGACGTCGTGTTTAGGGGGTTGTCGCAGCTTAACCTGCGGCACAGCCTGATTTTAATTCCTGCGTGTGCTGGTGGCTGGGCGGGAGCTTCAGGTCCTGTTTCAGGGCAAAAAAATGATTTTTAGGGTCTCGGGCGCATGGGGAGATGATGGCATCTGCAGCCACGCAAGGATGCTTTCGGGGGGATTTATTCTGGCTGTGGGAGGCCTGGAAATTTCAGCACAGCAAAGAGGCTGCGGTTCTGCATCCCCCCATGGGAGCCCTGGCTTTAACGAACCGGGGAAAAGGGGGCAAACGACTCGGCACCCAGCCCCGCTCCCTCTGTAAGAGCTTCCCACCGGGAGGAAGGTGCCGGAGTTGTCTCCCACGCCCTGGGCTGGGTGGTGAGTGGGTGTCCCGCCGGCTCCCCTCTCCTCCCCTCTCTCCTCTGCTCCCTGCAGCGACCGGACCGCACGCTACTACTACTACTGGCACCTGCGGAAGCAAGTGCTGCACTCCCAGTGCGTGCTGCGCGAGGAGGCGTATTTCCTCCTCACCGCCTTCGCCCTCCAAGCCGACCTGGGCGACTTCAAGCGCAACAAGCACTACGGGAAGTACTTCGAGCCCGAAGCCTATTTCCCCGCCTGGGTAAGCGTGCCGTGACGGGATCCCCGCTCTAAGCTCGCGTGAACCCCTGCGAGGCTGCTGCTGCGGGGCTGCTCGGAGGCTTCCCGGGCGGCTGGCGTTCCCGCTGCCTCCCTATCTCTGGCTTAGTCCCGGTTATTAATAACCTCGGACAACTGCCGGGCTGCAAATAGCCGCGGGCAGGGAGGGTTGGGGTCGGTGTGGTGGCTGGGGCAGCCCACGCCGCCGCTGGGGATTTCCCCGTGTGCTGCGGGGATGCTCGCGGGGGCTTCCCTGCGTGCCGCGTGCCGTGGAGGCATCACCCCGCCATCATCAGGTGCCCCCCCTTGGGCTTTGCGACCCTTTGGGAGCCGACGTCCTCCGTGCGGGCAGCAGCCGTGGGTGTAGGCAGCTCCCGGGACAGCCCTGGAGGGAAACTGAGGCAGGGCACGGGGTGACACCCAGCCCCAGGTCACCTCTGAGCGGCAGGCAGAGCTGGGGCGACTTCGGCAGGGACACCCTCCCCGCCGTGCGGGCCTGGCACCAGCCTCCGCGGGGTACCCCATAAACCCCGTTTGTTACCAGACAGGTAAATATTAGTTAGAGGGGAGCGGTGAGGGGCTGCACGGCCGCGTGTGATGTGCTCTTGAACCCCCAACAGCGGAACCTCCTCCGTGGTTCCCCGCAGCCGGGGCTGCCGGCGGATGCTGGCAAGGGGCATAATAAAAGTTGTGGGCGCCGTTGCCCGCTTTATGTGCTTTCCGGGTTTTGCCCCAAATCTGCCGGCTTCTCCTTTTGTCGCACGTGTCGCTGAGGAGCGATGGCCCCGGGGCCGCGTCCCCAGCCGCGCAGGGACCCCCTGCGTGGCTCTCCCGGCACGGGCGTCACCGGTGGCGTGAGCTCCATGGGATGGGCACGTGGAGCAACCGTGCGCTTCCCAGTGGGAAATCCTGCTGGCCATGCAAAGTTGTTGGCTGCTGTATTGATTTGATTTTTTGCTTGCAGCTCTAAAATGGAGCGTATTGCTCCCATTTCCCTTTTCCCTGGAAATCGCTGCTGCCTGGGAGCGCCGGGGCTGGCGGCCGGCCCCGAGCGAGCACGGAGCAGCTCCCCTGGATGAGCTTCTCTTCTCCCAACAGGTTGTTGCGAAGAGGGGCAAGGACTACATCCTCAAGCACGTCCCAAACATGCACAAAGACCAGTTTGCCCTGACGGCCTCCGAAGCCCATCTCAAGTACATCAAGGAGGCCGTCCGGCTGGACGACGTGGCCGTGCACTACTACAGGTTGTACAAGGTGAGCCCCGGCCGCGAGCCCGCGCTGGGCTTTGGATTCGGGGCTGCTTTTTATTGAAAGGAGCAGCTGCCGAGCGATTTCGAAGGTATTTTGGGAAGAGCTGCGTTTGAATTGGCACTCGCTGGCCGGAGCAGGGCGGTCTCGAGGGCAGTGCTTCGCGCCCAGAGGCAGGGAGATGCAGCTTTTTGTAGTCCTGCCATTTTCTACAAGTTACGGAGAGGCGAGAGGTTTGCCGGGGTGCGAGGAGGCAGCCGTGAGGTTTCTGGGATCTTATTTTTTGGTATCCTCTCCCTAAGAAATATACGCTGGGTTTTTCTCCTGGGAACAAAGCGATTTGTGTGCTGGGAGCTGGTGCTTCGCAAACCATTTGGTAGCGTCCGTAAGTTAAAGGGAAGTTTGCCTTCGGGAGAGCACAGGGAGTGGCAAGTAGAGAGGGCATCTGAGCACGGCAAGGGGGTATATTGTTAAAAAGGGCTGTAAAAAAAGAAATAAAACCTTGTTTCCAGCCCCCCAGGGAGATGTGCATGGGGGACAGTGGCCACGTGCGTGCAGGCAGGGTGGGCTGCCCCACCGTCACCCGCTCCGTGCCGGTGCAGGAGCAGGTTTTGCTCAAGCGTAGAAGTGCCCCAGCTCTGTTTCTGAAGGTCCTTCCAAGTTTTCTGAGGTTAAACTGCTTTTTCCAGACCCTGGAGCTGGGGTGTTTCTGGGCGGTGAGGGGAGCGGCAGGCGCCTGGGAGGCGAGACTGGGGAGGGCGTTAGAGGATGCGACCGGACGGCGTGTGTGCATCAGTAATTAAACAGACTCGACGATCTTAAGGATCTTTTCCAACCTAAACGATTCTATGATTCATGTGGCACCTACTGCCTGCGGCTGTTGCTGCTGCGCGGGAGATGGGGTGATTAGAGGAGGATACCTGGGCTGGGGGGTGCAGATTTATCCACTTCACGCTGCAAATCGTGTCTTTAAAACCATCTAATTTTTCCCCCCCTTAGGACAAAAGGGAGGTGGAGGCCTCCCTGACGCTGGGGCTGACGACGCGGGGCATCCAGATCTTCCAGGTAGGCTGAGCGAGGGCGACGGCTCGGCTCCCTGCCCGCTGCCAGGCAGGCGTGGGCAGCCCCCGCCGGCATCCTCAGCCCGGCCTGCCTCTCTTCTTTTTGCAGAACTTGGATGAAGAAAAGCAGCTGCTCTACGACTTCCCCTGGACGAACGTGGGGAAACTGGTGTTCGTGGTGAGTGCCACCATCCCCAGGCAGAGCATCTCTGCCCGTGTCCCTCCTGGGCTCTGATTTGGGCATAGAATCATAGAATGGTTTGGGTTGGGAGGGACCTTCAAGATCACCTAGTTCCACCCCCTGCCATGGGCAGGGACATCTTCCGCTAGAGCAGGTTGCTCCAAGCCCCGTCCAGCCTGGCCTTGAACCCTTCCAGGGATGGGGCAGCCACAGCTTCTCTGGGCAACCTGTGCCAGGGCCTCACCACCCTCAGAGTGAAGAATTTCTTCCTTAGATCTCATCTAAATCTCCCCTCTTTCAGTTTGAACCCGTCACCCCTTGTCCTGTCACTCCATGCCCTTGTCAAAAGTCCCTCCCCAGCTTTCTCGTAGCCCCCTTTAGGTACTGGGAGGCTGCTCGAAGGTCTCCCTGGAGCCTTCTCTTCTCCAGGCTGACCGAGCCCAACAAGCATCGGGTGTTGTTGCACAGACCTCACCTGGGGTGACTGCAATCTAAGGGGGGTTAACAGATGGGCTGCAGCAGGACTGGGTGAGAATTAGAGTGCTTTTCTCCCCGGGGCTGATGTCCCCCCTCTCCCACGCAGGGCAAGAAGTTTGAGATCCTGCCGGACGGGCTGCCCTCGGCCAGGAAGCTCATCTACTACACGGGCTGCCCGCTGCGCTCCCGCCACCTCCTGCAGCTGCTCAGCAGCAGCCACCGGCTCTACATGAACCTGCAGCCCGTCCTGCGCCAGGTCCGCAAGCTGGAGGAGAACGAGGGTAGGTGCCCCCCGGGGCCCAAATCCCACCGGTGCCGGGCTCCCACCCAGCTTTTCTCCCTGCACGAGCGCCCGGTCCTTGTGCCAGCCCCGTGGCCGGGAGCGTTTCGGGGGTGGCTGTCCCCACGTCCCCCTCGCCCGTGCATGGGGGCACCCTAGCCCTGCCCGATGGGCAAACCCCCCCTGGCTGGGCTGGGTGCCCACAGACCCCCCCGGCTGCTCAGGGACGGGCACGAGCCCACTGCGGTCCCTGATGGCCCAGTTCCTCCCAGCGCCTCAGTGCAGCGCTTCCCAGTGCCCCACGTCCCATCTCCAAGCTCAGAAAGCCCTTGTGCAAGCATAAGGTCTTCTTCCTCCTCTTTCCCCTCGTCATCTTCCTCTTTCTCTTCCTCATCTTCCTCTTTCCCCTCTTCCTCCTCTTCTTCCTCTTCTTCCTCCTCCTCCTCTTCCTCCTCCTCCTTTTCCTCCTCTTTCTCTTCCTCCTCCTCCTCTTCCTCTTCCTCCTTCTCCTCCTCTTTCTCCTCATCTTCCCCCTTCTCTTCCTCCTCCTCCTCCTCTTCCTTCTCCTCCTTTTCCTCCTCTTCCTCCTCCTTTTCCTCCTCTTCCTCCTCCTCCTCTTCCTCCTCCTCCTCCTCTTCCTCTTCTTCTTCTTCCTCCTCCTCCTCTTTCTCCTCTTCTTCCTCCTCCTCCTCCTCCTCTTCTTCCTCCTCTTCTTCCTCCTCTTCTTCCTTTTCTTGTTCCTCCTCCTCCTCCTCTTCTTCTTCCTCTTCCTCTTCCTCTTCCTCTTCCTCTTCCTCTTCCTCTTCCTCTTCCTTCTCCTCTTCCTCCTCCTCTTCCTCTTCCTCCTCACCCTCCTTTGGAGGGATGGCGCAGCACAGAGCACAGCAGGTTTGAGGCTCCCCACCCCACCTCCCCATCCCCAAAGGACACCAGGACGGGGCTGGCTCCTGGCGTGCCACCTCGCTGGGCTTGGGTGCCAGTGCCCCTGGGTGCCCCTGGGTGCTGGGGTGGGGGGCCAGGGCACCCCGAGGGGCCGGGGTGCAGGCCGCCGCGTGCCGACGGCGTGCCGCTGGCCTCGCAGAGAAGAAGCAGTACCGCGAGTCGTACATCAGCGACACCCTCGACCTGGACATGGAGCAGCTGGAGAAGCGCTCGCGGGCCAGCGGCAGCAGCGCCGGCAGCATCCGGCACAAGCGCCTCTCCCGGCACTCCACCGCCAGCCACAGCAGCTCCCACACCTCGGGCATCGAGACCGACCCCAAACCCCGGGAGATGGGGCCCGAGGACGGCTTCTCAGGCGCCGGCGCCCACCGCAAGCTGAAGACCTGCAGCTCCATGACCAGCCACGGCAGCTCCCACACCTCCGGGGTGGAGAGCGGTGGGAAGGACCGGCTGGAGGAGGACTCCCAGGATGATGGTGAGACACCAGCTGAGCGTGGGCTTTCCAGCGTGGGTCTCACCAGGTGACTGGGGTTGGAGGGTGCTCTGGAGGGTGCGCATCAATGACTCGTCCCACCTCCTCCTCGCCTGCAGAAATCGAGATGCTGGTGGATGACCCCCGGGAGCTGGAGCAGGCTGGTGAGATGGAGGTGAGCCCCGACATGTGCGTCTACATCACGGAGGACATGCTGCTGTCGCGCAAGTTCAACGGGCACTCAGGTAAGGCGGCCGCCGCTTTTAGTTCCAGTTCCCCAACGCAAGTCACACCTTTGGTGTTCGGCAGAGCGAAATTAGCCCGAGGTGTCCGTTTGGGATGCCAGGAAAAGCCGTTCGCCCAGCGGGTCGAAGGAGAGATGGGGTAAATTGGGTGAAACTATAAAAAGAAAGGGTCGCCTGGGAAAGGTGCAGATTTTACTCGGAGCAGAGCTGATGCTCCGTGCAGCCGCCCCGTGGCACGGGGGTGTGTGCCCGGGCACGCGGGGTTATTTGGAGACAGCAGGGGACCTGTCAGGAGCTGCCCACGGGCAGTGGCCATAATTTCGGCGATGTTCTCAATTGCTGGCCCCCGCTCTCGTTATCGTGACAACCCCTTGCTTGTTCCCACGAGCACGGGTGCTGTTGTCACACGCGTGAGCCTGACTTCTCCAGAGCTGTGCCAGCGCCCAGAGAGTTGCCGCGCTTCCAGCTCCATGCTGGGTGCTACTGGGAGGTCCCTGGGGTGCCAGGCTCCCTGGGGATGGCTTTGGATGCCGTTTTGGTGCAGATTTTGGACGCTTTGTAGGTAATACTGGTTGCAAGCAGAGCCATGGGGGCCCCGTTGAGCTGAGGGTGCCTTCGTCCTGAAGCAAAGGCAAGCCCCCAAGGGCAGCGGGCACAGATCCCGAGAGAGCTGAGAAGCCTTGAAATAACCTTCGCACCCTCCTCTTCCTCCCTCCTCCGCACAGGGCTTATCGTGAAAGAGATCAGCTCCTCCACCTCCAGCTCCTCAGAGACGGTGGTGAAGCTGCGAGGGCAGAGCACCGACTCCTTACCGCAGGTACGTGGTGCTGGTGGAGCTTTGGGGAACCCCAAAGCCCTGCTGAGACGGGGGTTTTGGGTTTCCCCGACCCCCTCGGCTCCCCAGCGGGTCCTGAGCCTCCTCTCCGCTTTGCCCAGACGACGTGCAGGAAACCGAAGACGTCGACGGACCGACACAGCCTGAGCCTGGATGACATTCGGCTCTACCAGAAGGACTTCTTGCAGCTGGCCAACCTCTGCCAGGACACGGCCCAGAGCTACACCTTCGGCTGCACCCACGGGCTGGAGGAGGAAGGGCTCTACTGCAACGGCTGCTTGGCCCAGCAGTGCATCAACATCCAGGAGACCTTCCCCGTCAAAAGAACCAGCAAATACTTCTCGTTGGATCTCACCCACGACGAAGTCCCCGAGTTCGTCGTCTGAGCGCCGCGGGGGGCAGGACTGGCTGCCCGCCCTCGGGGGGGGGGGGGAGGCTGGGGCTCCCTGCCCTGCGTCGGGGGCCATCAGTGCCGCCTTCCCCCCCTGCCCCGCGCCGCTCCCTGCAAACCGAGCCCGGGGAAACCGTTGCACTCGGAGGATCACCCCGGCGGCGGGCGGGATGGAGACCCCCGGGCGTGGCGGAGTCCCGCCGGCGGTCCCCCAGCATCCTTTCTCCTCCGGATGAGTTTGTGCAAAACACGAGTTGTCTTATTTCGACCGGGAGAAGCGCAGCTCGCTCCATCTGGCGGAAGCCAAGCCGCGTTTTCTCGTCGCCTCGCGGCGAGGTGGCCTCTTCTCCTCCTTGCCCCCATCCTCGGCGCTGCCGGCGGCTCCGGCCGTGCCTTGGTGGCAACCGACGCCGGAGAGAAAGCGCCAGACTGTCGTGTTCAAGTCAAGCCAAAGAAATGTAAATACCCTAAAGGCCAGTATGGGACGGGAGAATTAAGCAATAACCAGCCGGGGATCTCCGGGCGCGGGTGATGTACCGTGGAGGAAGGCACGGCCAGCGGCTGCTGGGGCAGAGCATCAACCCAGTTCTTCCAAAAACGCGTGCTGGAGGTCAGGCCAGAGCGGTCCCAGCGAGGCGGCTGGGAGCTCTCGGAGCCGTTTGCAGCTCGTTTTTTTTTTCTTTTTCCCTATTTTTTTTTTTTTTTGAGAAAAAAAAAAAACCCCACTCAAGAAAACCAAAAGCAAAGGAGAATGGAAAAGAATAGGTCACCTGTAAGGATATTGCAATAATGCATCCCAAACTTCGAATATATAGAGATTACATATATAAATATATCGAGGTATGTATGTTTATATATGTCTGGATCTTATAGACCCATTTGTGTTTTACTTCTGCTCTAAAATACCCTTTATACAAAGGATCTGCCTCTCTTCTTTAATGAACCGTATAAACAATCATATTTTTTTCTAAGCACTAAGGTGAGAAAATAGACTTTCCTCTCGAGAAGAATATGTATGCAACCGCGTTGTAAGTGTGGCTCTTCCCGGCGCAGTCTCCGTCGTATTTTACCAAGGCTTTTCATGCATCTTTAAGTCTCTTACAGTTCGAATAGTTGTGCTAAAGGATGATGGTGATGTGCTAGAAAAACCCGAGGGCGGCTTCAGAGTGTGTCCCAGGGAAGCTCACCTGCCCAGGTGTAATATTTACCATCGGTACCGGAGAGTAAAGCATTACAGCAGCTAATATTCACAGCACAATGCCTTTTTAGTCGATATTTTTAATTAGAGTTTAGCGATTGACAGCCAAAGTTGTGCCATATTTTGATATACCGCCTTTTTTTAAACTGGAAACTTTTCTTAAAAAAAAAAAAAAAATTATTTTATAAATAAGCACAATCTTATTTTTATAAGAAACGTTGGGGGAGGGAGCTGAGAAAGGAGAACTGGTACCAAAAGAAAAGGAGCGTAGCTATTGGCACGGTGCAAAAAAAATCGGTGTTATTGCGATAGGGGAGCTGGTAGGGGAGAGCGTTGGGCGCTGACGTGGCTCTGCGCTGCGGGACCGTGGCACCGGCACCGCGTGTCCCCTCCCCGGCACGTGCTCTCACCCGGCACCGGGGAGATGACGGGAAAATAATGTAGGTGGCCAAAGGCTGGCAGGGCGAGCAGGAAGGCGGTGGCCCTGTGGCCACCCAGGGCAGCCGGAGGGATGCTGTGTTGGGGGGGGCTCAGGGCTATGTGCCCCGCTCTGGTTTTGGGGCGACCGCAGCAAGCACCCCAAAAGCCTCTCTTGCGGGTGCCGCACCCCGGGCTGGGGTGCGGGGGTTTGCTAGCAGCAGCCCCACTCCAGACCCCCCTCCGCGGCCGGGTTTGCGGCGTGCCGGGGGCTTAGCGTGCGCGCCAGCAACGTGGGTCTGCCGCGCTGGAACCGCACGGGCTGGTACGGGCGGGAAAATCACCTAAATTCATCCCCGGGCTCTTTTTTTTTGCCCTGTGCCAGCCCCTGCGAGGCAGCGGGGCTGCAGCACCCGACTGGGGGTCCCGCTGGCACCCCCTCTGCCCCGGGTGCCCTCCACGGGACCCTCACCCACTACTCTGCAGAAACACGGAGCCAGAGGGAGCAAAAGGGTAAAAAATTGTGTAAAGAAATGCTCGCCGCTGTTCAGAAAGCAGGGAGGGGGGTGCAGCTAGACCAGGGCCTCTCCATTTCTTCCCCCCACCCCATTATCCCGCAGCCGAACCTGAACCGAAGCGTCCCAGCCGGGGTTGGAGCGATGCCGGGGGCTGCGACGGAGCTCACCCCCCCGGGGCAAGCGGGAGCGGAGCCGGGCGAGCCGTGGGTGCCTCCTCGGTGGGGCCGTGCCGGGGAGCGGGGGGGACACAGAGGTGCCGTTTATTCCGCAGGTGGCCGGGGCGGCCGCGGGGGCCGGGGGGGCCGTGCCCGCCTGCCCTTCGTGCCGCTCCCCCTGCAATAATGAGCTATATCTGTCTGCGCGAACGAAATAGTCCTTTCTGTGAAAGGATCTTCCCATCAGGGCGATGGGAGAGCCAGTGACTGTGTTGCAAAAGAGAAAAAAACCCCACAAGGAGAACTATACAAAAAAAAACCCCGCAGCAAAATTATTTTGTACCAATGAAGTTTGTCGTGTGCCTTTTGCGGTACGGCTGGAAATGACAATAAAGTGACAGTTGTTTGCATTACTTCGACTCTTGGCGATTTAAAATGTTCCCGGGCTTAAGTGAGTGATGAAACGCATATAGGAATTAACGAACGCGTTTTACGTTTATTGTGCTCCCCGCTCCAGCGTCGCCCAGAACTCCTGCCTCGGATGGGGGAGCGGATGGGCTGATCCTTTCAATCCCGATTTTTGGTGATTTCTCTGAAAGCGGCGCCCGGTTCCAGCGCTCCCGTGTTGGGGGGAGGCGGGGGGGGGTTAAGCTCCTGAAATAAGTGGGGGCACAGGGGTGGCCACGGTGAGCGTTGCAGACGGGAGTGCCTGCTCTCCTACGCCGGTGGCTCTGGCCGTGAGCCCCGAGCGGGGTGCTCAGGGGGGGTCCCCGTGCCGTAGGAGCTGGAGGGGACCCTGTGGGCTCTGCTCTGGCCTAAAGGGTTCAGCCCCTCCTCGGTGGCTGCTGCCGTGGAGCTGGGTGGGCCCAGCAGTCCCAGTGGGAAGGGTGGGGGGTCAGCGCTGCACGGGGCCGGGGCACCCCGCTGCTTGCAGAAGGGGTCACCCCGGGGCATCAACCGGGCTCCACGGCCGGCTCCGTTAGCCCACGGCTCGCTGCATCCCCGCGCTGGCCCCGGGCACGCCTGGCCCCGGCTAGGCTGCCGAGCAAGGTGCGATTCGCTTTTTTTCCTAATGATTCCCCCCCAAAAATGCTCCCCTGTTTCCAGAGCAGAGAAGCCCAGCATGGGCATCACCCCTTAGCCCGGGCCTGTCCCCAGCCCCCCCAGCCCCCCCCAGCAGCACCCAGCGGCGGCATTTGCTGCCATCCCGTGGCACCGCAGCACGGCAAGGGGCTGCGGGACCGGGCTGGGGCCGGGAGCAGCCGGAGAGGCAGCAGCCACCAGTGTGATGAGCGAGGCCGTCCTCTGCCTGCCGCGCTCCACCCCTGTAATCCCCCTTTTTCCCTTCTCCTCTGCTTGGAGCGGGCTCCGCTTAGGGAGGGTGGGATGGGTATTCGGGAGCAGCGCCGGGGTGAGTTTCCCCAAGGGAGGAAGCTCCCCCATGTTAGTTAAAGACGAGACCCTGAGCAGGACCCTGCCCGAGAGCTCGGGACAGCACCCGGCCTCGGAGCGCGGGGATGCGGGCAGAGCTGCCGCCTCCAAGGGCTCCCCTCGGGGCGCCCGGGGGGCATTTCCCGAGGTCCCGCTCTCTGCAAGCGCGTGGGCAGGGGAGACTCTTCGTTTGCTCTTTCCTGAGTTGCTGTTTCTGGGTGAAGCGTGTGGATTCTCCAGGGTCTGATAGAGGGTTTGTGCTGCATCCTTCCCCCTCGCCAACACTCAGGGCCACCCTCCCATCTCCCACGCCGCTAGCACTAATTAAACTCCTCGGAACATAATTAGCCAGCTCTTTATTTCATGATTTTGCCAGGTTTGCTGATCCCGGCACCTACTTCCCCAGCCAAGGAAAGCTGCTGTGTAAGGTACTAACAGCCCCAGCCTTCCCGCGTCCCCCTTCCCAGTTACCTGAGCATCCCTTGATCCTCAGCGTATTTATCCCCTCGTGCCCAACCTGCTAATTGCTGAGACACAAGCGGTAGAGAAGGAAGATGAGGGCTGTCTGCTCGGTCTGATGCGATGAGCTCACCATCATTAGCAGCGAAATCCTGATTTCCTGCAGAAGATGAAGATGATGAAGACGAAGAGCCTGTTCTCCCATGGGGCAGCAGCATCGGTAAAGCTTCCTGAGCGGTTTCTCCCAGCACGTGCCACCATCCTGCGGGCCTGGATGTGACCACGTGCCACGCTAACGCTGGGACCGCGGGGGCTGCCGCCACCCCCCAGGAGCCTGGGGCACCCCTGGGACCTGCCCTACAGCCTGTCTTTGCCACCCATTCCTCCTCCAAACACCCTGGGACAGGGATGGGGATGGAGACGTGGGGCTGCGCACCCCTGGCGTGGGGTACCCCGGCCGCCCCCCTCTCCTGGCACCCTCGACATCCGCGGCGGAGCGGTGCCGGGGAGCATCCCGCGCCTTTTCTACGGGCTCTGAAAATAATTGCGCGTCACCAGCGATTTCCCTTTGCCCTCCAAAAATTGCCCTCGTCCTCAGCGAGGCGGGTGCCGACCGTCGGGCGGCCACGGGTCTCGGTGCCTAATTGCTAATTGTTGCCAACACCAGACATTTGGGGGGCACCTAATGGCCTCCCGCGGGAGGGAGGGAGGAGCCCGAGGGAGCGAGCGGCTCCTAGGAGGGGGGGCTGCATTATCCGCTACTAAGTATAACCTCCACATTTCAGCCTTGGCCTATAAAAAAATGAAATTTTCCTAAAACCACACGTTGAACCATTTTTTTTGCACGAGCCTGCGGAGCGAGCCGGCCCTGCCGCCCGGGGGGGAGAGGGAGGGGAGGGGGCTCTCCCCTCCCCGTAGGCTCTGTTTAGCAAAGGCCAGCACCCCCAGCTACGCTGTTGAACGAATCCCCCTCCGTTTGAAGGCATTTGATGGCTTGGCCTCCATTGCGCCTTCATCTCACCACGGGAGAGGTCCCCGGGGGGGGGAAAAGGTCCTCCGGTTCCCAGCCCGGCGTGTCCCCAGGCAGCCTCGCACCCACGCTGGCCTTTTCCCTGGGATGCTCCCCGGCGCTGGCAGCCCTCCTGCTGCTCCGCGTTACCATCTCACGAATTTCAGCTTTCACAAAAAAAAAGGCTGCGCTTGGGCCATTTCATCCCCTGTCGCTCCACTGCCGGATTTGGCACCTCCCGCCACCATTTCGTGGCAGCCCGAGAGGTCGGAGACTTGGGATTTGTAGGGCAACAACACGCGAATGCCACTTTTACGGAGCCAACTGCAAAACGCACTTTAAAAAAGGGAAATGTTGCAGCAGTATGCTTATTTTTTTTTTTTTTTAATATTGCTGCCAGATCAAAGCAGACAGTGCTTTTGCCTGCCGTTAACGCAGCGACGGCTGTCCCCAGGCAGGAGCATCCTCCTTTTATCAGCCCTTCCGAAACAAGCGTTGCTGGATACCCCTTTTGACACCACCCCAATCAAGCACCAATGACTAATTGGTGATAATTACAAAAATACCCCGTGTGCCGGTGTCTCTTCAGGCCGGGGACCTTCCGCACCCTGACGTTATCATTGGATGCAACACTTTTATTTCATGCAGCATCGCGTTGTGTTTGGGGTCGGTGGCTCAATGCGTACGGGGCGGGGGGACGCTGCCGGCCCCGGGGACGGCTGCGGGGGGGCTCTGCGGGTGCCGGGGTGCCGTGCCAGGGCTGAGCTCCTGCACCCCGCTCGCAGGGCAGCGAAGGAAATCAGTCATCGGGTGTTGCTGCGGAAACGGGAGGGAAAACCCGGTTTCTGGCAGCCCGCGCCTCTGCCAGGAGCCCTGCAGAGCTCGGTCAGCGGAGGGGCGACACGCAGCCCCCCCATCCCCACCGCTGCCGGCCCCGGGGGGGTCCCGCTGCCACCCTTTGCGGGATGCCCGTGCCGACCGCCCGTGGGGAGCTGCACCCCATGAGACCCAGTGGTGCTGCCGCGGGCACGGCTTGCAGCGCCCTGTTTTGGGGGGCCGTGCTGCCCCCCAGCTCTGCCATGCCCCCAGCCCTGCGCAGGGAACACATTAACATACTTTCAACGTATATGTGTGAGGCGGGGCTGTTGAGACCTCCAGAGAGCAGACTTGAATGTACAGCCACGAGCACACAGCTGGGCTGGCTGCGGGTGTTTCGGGGTGCAGACGGAGGAAAGGAAAAGGCCGCCTTATAAAAACCCAAGCAGCGCTCGCCAGCTCTCTTGCGCCTCCAAAATCTTCCACCTGAAATCCTAAAAACTGGGCCTGCGGGCTCACATCGATTAAAAAGAAAATATAAAATACTGAGTGGAGGGTGGTCCCCCGAGCTGTGCCCTGGAGGGGCTCAGACGGGAGCTTTTGAGCTGGGAAGGGCTTGAGAGGGGCAGGGAGGGGGCTGGGGGGGGGCTGTGTCGGTCAGGAGGCCCCACACCAGGGCAGAGGTGTGAGTGTTAGGGGGCTTGGGGGGCTCGGGGGGCAGAAGAGGGGATCCAGGCATGGGGTGTTTGGAGTTGGGAGGTGTGGGGGGGCAAGAGAGGGCAGGGCTGGGTGCAGGGGGGCTGTGGGTGCAGGGACGGGGGTGTGGGGTGTGGGATGGGGTGCAAGGAGGGTATGTGATGGGTGCAAGGGCTGGGATGGGTGCAGGGGGGTTGTGGGGTGAGGGTATGTGATGGGTGCAAGGGGTGGGATGGGTGCAGGGGGGTTGTGGGGTGAGGGTATGTGATGGGTGCAGGGGGGTTGTGGGGTGCAGGGTGTGGGATGAGGTGCAGAGGGGGTGTGGGGAGTGTGGGGTGCAGGGTATGTGATGGGTGCAGGGGGGTTGTGGGGTGCAGGGTGCAGGATGAGGTGCAGAGGGGGTGTGGGGAGCGTGGGGTGCAGGGTATGTGATGGGTGCAGGGGGTTGTGGGGTGCAGGATGGGGGTACGGTGGGTGGGTGGGTGTGAGGGTTGTGTGGCATGTGTGGGGTGCAGGGTCGGGGGGTAAAGGGGGGGGGGCAGGGACAAGGGGCAGGGGCAGGGACTGGGGCAGAAACGGGCAGGGGTGGGAGCAGGGACGGGGAGAGAGCCCAGGCAGGGACACGGGCAGAGACAGGGAGAGGGACTGAGGCGGGGTGAGGGGCAGGAGGCAGCGGGGTCTGGAGACAAGCGATCTGCAAAACCTGGGGGAGCGGAGAGGGGAGCGGAGAGCGGAGAGGAGGGAGAGCAGCAGCAGGAGGAAGAGGAGGAGGAGGAGGAAGTCGGGGCCGAGCCGCTTCCTGTAGGCAGAGGGATGAGCGCAGACAAAGCTGGGTGGGGACTCACCGCTCGGGGCTGCTGCTGACCACCCTCCTCCTGCCTCCAGCCCGCATCCCTCCCTCCCTCCCTCCCTCCGGCCCTCCCTCCCTCCGTCCATCCCTCCATCCATCCCTCCATCCCTCCGTCCCGCCGCCGCCCGCCCCGCGGGGACTCGGGGCAGCACCGCTCGCCTCCAGGTACCGCCGGGCACACGGGGGGGGTGGGGGGGGGAGCCGGGGCTGGGGGCACTGGGAGCACTGGGAGGGCTGAGACTGGCACCACTGGGTACGCTGGAGCCGGGCAGGGCGGTCCCCAGCCCCGGCCGCCCGCTCGCTGCCAGTGGCCCCCGTGGGCCCCCAAACCGCTCACCCGCAAGCCCAAATCAGCAGAAAATCCCCCCTCCCCCCCCCCGCCCCAAATCCCCCCGGGTGCCAATCCCCGCATCACCCCCCACCCCGCGCTGGCCGCACCCACGGGGACCCCACGGTCTCGGGTGGCGATGGCACCTGCGGGGCGGCGCGGGGTCCCCGTCCCGGCGGGGGCGGGGGGCCGGGGGAAGGTGCCTCGCACAAAGAGTTCAGGCTCCCCAACAAAGGTTTGATTTAGAGGGTTTGATCCTCAGTTAATCAACTGATTTGCCACCATGGGAAAGGCTTTTTCCGCGGATGAATGAGACGTAGTGTTCTTTCTTTCTCTATTTTTTGTTTTTTTCTCCCTGGGAAGAAAGGGTGAGACTTTGCCAATCCCAAATCCCCGCAGGAACCTCAGCCGGGATGGATCTGCCCCCAGCCTGGCTTGGGGGGGATTTGGGGGTGACAGCCATGCAGGCGCAGGGGCACCCCGCGCCCCACCCCGCCATCCCCGCGGCAGCAGCCCTCTCCCCATCATTTCCATCAAAATCCTTATTTTTCCCAGCGGTGGTTTGTGGGGCGAGCGCTTCGGGCAGAGTAACCCCGGTCAGATGCGCTCGGGGAAACCCGCTCCAGGGCTCTTTTGCCCCAGCGGGAGGGGAATCCAGCCAAAAACTTTCGCCTTCTTGCCTCCTTGGTGGAAAATGGGTTTATATTTAAGGAAAATCTTGAAGCGAGGCGATCCCCCACCCCTTACTAATGAGTTACTAATGAACTTAAAGCGTGCTACCCCGAAGGGTAGTGACCCGGGGCGCGTATTCTCTGCCGCTGCCCTACCTGCTGCGCGCGGGGCCGGGCATCGCTGCGGGTCCGGCGTGTTATTTATTTCCCTCTGGGCCCCCGAATTACGGAACAACCATCGCCCCGCCGGCGAGCCCGTGCTCCCCGGCCGCGGGAGGGAAAGGAGCTGGGGCCGGGCGGGTGGCGGCGGCACGTACCCTGGCCGCAGGCTGGGGCCAGGCACGGAGGATTTTTCCTTATAACTGGATTTCCCTGAATGCAGCTGGAGCATGCGATTTTAATCCTCTTTTCTACCATATGGCCGCTGGCTGGATTGAAATATGACTCAATTAATTATTGCCAGGAAAGCCCCGGGGTGAAGCCTTTTCTCCAGGAGGATGTTTCGAGGTGCTCGCAGGGTTATAACGGGGCTTCTGTCGCCCCGTGCCGTGGGGTACGGGGGCACGTGGCTCAGCCCCGTCCCGCCCCGGCTCCCGTGTTGGCCCCGCGGGGCTGGGCATCGGCCATGCTGCTCCCTCGGCACCAGTTTTGGTGCTTTTTTTGGCTTTTTCAGCCTTGCGTTTGCTTGCAAGAGGAAGCAGGGGCTGCTGCTTGCTGCCGCTGGCGCCGCGTGCTGCTGGCTGCCCACTTGTGACACGAGTTTGGCGGTCTCAGCATCACCTAGGTGACAACCGGAGTCAGCCTCGCCTCTGAAATGGGGTATCCCCAGCTTGGGGGGTCCCGCAGACCCCCCTGCCGCTAGAACGGTGACTGCACGTGCCCGTCCTCTCTCCCAAATTCCCTGGGAGCCGCCAGCTTTGCTCCCAGCGGTGCACGTACCGGTGCTAAGGATGCTCGTCGCGTTTTCTCCGAGCTCCTTGCAGCCGTCGGTGGCACATTTTGCACGCGGGCTCGGATGAGCGACCGTACCGCGGCACAGCCGGCCCCGGCGGGGATGATAACCGGCGTGTACCGGGGCTGGCATGGGGGTTACCGAGACCAGGAGCAAGCAATCACAGCAGCACGCCTGACGGGATTCTCGGCGGGTAGATGGCTGCGAGCTGGTGATGAAGCTCAATAATTATTATTATTTTTAATCCCCAAGCCAACCTGCTGCTTTGCCGCCCTGCGCCGGGGCGTCCGCGAGCGGAAAACGCGATAAAAAGGTGAACTTTGCAAGGGTGGGCAATGTCTTCCCGCCCGGCGGCCCCGCCGACGGATGCGCCCGCTGGGTTTCCAGTGCTTTGGCCTCCGAACGGCGGCGGCTGAGGCACCACTTCTCCTTTTGAAACCCAGTGAGTCACCGAAGGAGGACAGCCAGGCGCCGGCGCAGGCTGTTACCATAGTAATTAGGGCTGACGAGCCGGCGCCGCAGCCCCGCGGACCCCTCGTGCCCCCAAAAAGCGCTGCCCGGGGGCAACTGTGCCTCCTCATCCCAGGCGCCAGTGCCGGGGTGCTCGAGGCCGGCACGCTCATGACACGTGTGCTGCCGCCGGGGACCACGGCGCTGCACCACCTGCTCCCTCCCGCCGGCCTGGCGCCCCGTTTTGGGTTGGGAATAAGGGGTTTGCCCTGGGAAAAGCACTATTTTTCGCACGAGTTGCATCAGTTCTCAGCGTGACACCTCCGAGCGTCTCATCCTTGCGCCCGGAGCGAGATGCGGGAGTGGGATACGGCCGTGTGCGTTCGCAGCCGGCGCAGAAGCGGGAGGAACGAGCAAAGGGATTAGGGTGGGTTTTCAATTTTTCTGGCTTTTCAGACTCTTTTTCTCGCTGTTTCTCCCTCTCTGGTTTCTTGCTCAGCCGCTTTGGGGGGGTCGCAGCGGCTGCTGGGAGGCGGGATGGGATGAAAGGCAGAGGGAGATGCTACCCCATGCTGCAGGGCAGGGCGCGGGACGCAGCACGGTTCGTTGGCGAAGGGGGTTTTGTGCTTGTCCTTGCGCAGTTTTAGTGCCTGCTCGCTTCCAGTGGGGCTTCGGCCCTTCCTCACGCGTATTTTTTTCTTCTGCGTGGTTTGCGTGGTGCAAACACCCCCAAAACCGGTCTCTTTAAAGTGCAGGAGCTGCCTTGCCCCCCAGAAACTCATGGGGAGAAGTGAAAGGGGGGGGGGGCTCCTGCCGCTCGTGGGGGAGCGCGTGACGGCTGCGGGGGAACGCAGGCTGTCTCTCCTGGCTTTCCGCACACGCTTGGCACGAGCCGCTTGGCACTCGCCCTGTTTAGAGGCAGGTCTGAGCCGGGGAGAAGGGTGGGCTCCAGCTGCCGGGAGGACACGGATTTGGCTCCGCGGAGAAGTAGGGCTTGCTCCAAAACCCATCCGAAGTCGCTGGGATGGTGTCCGTCGAGCCCGGGCTTTGGGTCAGGCCAGTGATTAATTAGCGATGTCTTTGATTAGAGCCGTGTAAGCAAATGGCCAGCGCTTTGAGGGCTGGGAGGAAGCGGGAGCGGGATGCAGCCAGCCCCTGGGCTGGGCGAGGATGCAGCCGTGCTGAGGCTGAAGTCTAAAATCACGCGTCTCCTGCATTTCGCGTGGGCATGATGGACTTCACCAAACCCAATTTTTCACGTGCTCAGTGGGGGGAAAAAAAAAAAAAAAATCCCTGAAATGGCATCGTACCGAACCTTAAAAAATCACCACCTGGCTCTTTGCATGCAGCTGGGAAACCCTCGGCGATTCCTGGGCAGCAGCTGCACCCGGACCTGCTGGTCCTACCCCACACGATAAGTTTTCACCTTATCTCGTCCTCCCCTGGCTTTTCACGCTGCAATTTTCTTCCCCTGTTGTCTCTCGTCATCGTCGTAACTCGGGCTAATTTATCCAAGGGAAGGTGAAGGCGTTGCTGGATCGTGGTCGGGGCGAGGTCTCCAGTAGCGGGTGATGCTTCCATCCAGCAGCCAAAAGCCGGCTGAGCTGCAGGGAGGGGCTGGTTATTCTCAGGGGTGCTGATGTGAACCCCAAAGTGAACCCCACCGGGAGCGGGGCCGAGGTGCTGCCGCAGCGGATAAGCTCCTTTAGCTGGGTTGGTGTCTTGGTTTGACAGGTTTATCATCCCTCCCTCGCTCGCTCTCCCGAGGGCTTTGGGAAGGAAAGTTGGCTCTGTCCTTCCCGGGATGCTCCCCACGAGCGGCTCTCCCGGCCGGGAGCATCCTGGCTGGGCAGCTGGGTTTGTAAGAGGGAGCGACTTGGGTGGGAAGGAGCACCCTTGCCTGAGCCTTGGAGCTCATCGGGGACCCCGAGCACCAGTGCTCCTTCCTGGATCGTGTGAGATCCCACCAAAGGGGAAAAATCCCCGGCACAGCATGGGATATTCCCACTGCAAACTCTACCCCACGCTGCGCTGCTCAGCATCCCTCCTCCTGCCGCCTTCAGCATCCTCCGGACCGGGGCGGCTAAACCCCAGCCCCGAAGCCTGGCTGCTGCTGGCTGTGGCCGGAGCTGCCCGTGCCCGTCCCCGTGGGCAGAGCTGCCCGTGCCCGTCCCCGTGGGCAGAGCCGCCAGCTGCAGCGGGGGACCGCGGGGACGTCGGTGCCCCGTGCCGCCACCGGCGCCTCTGCGCAGAGACACAGACCTAATTATGGAAGATGCCCAGAGTAAGTCGGTGCTGAGAAACCCCCCTCCTCCTCCTGCCCGTGCGGGAGCAGCTCGGCAGCCCCGGCGCTCCCCTGGCTGGTACCTCGGGGAAAATAGTGACAGGGTTCGGGTGGGTTTGGGCGCTGATTACAGTCGGGTCGTTTCAGCGCTGCCGTGCCTCTCTGTGTCAGCCTTGCCGTGTTGGGAAACCTGCGCTCCTCCGGTGACGGCGCAGCCGGGGCCGGATCCTGCAGCCGGATCGGTCCCCGCAGCATCCCCAGCATGACGGCCAGGAGGGCTGTCCTGGCCCTGCACCTCCTCGGGGCTCTGAAACCGCCGTGGTGTGGGCACTGGGGAGGGGCTGGCCAGTGGTTTGGGTTTTACGCCAAGTCACAGCGAACGCCAGCGTCGCTCCAGCCCCAGGCTTGTGCGAGGGCAGGATTTGTGCTAACGCTGACACCGGGGTTTGCCGATTCTCTCTTAATAAAAAATTTTCTTCGTTTGTTTGCCAATAAGCAAATGAGGTGTTGAGTCCTTGCGGCCAGGGAAAAGCAGTGGTTGTGGTGGGAGCGGGTGCTTACGGCTCCGCCAGCCTGGGGACCTGAGGACAGGCAGGGTGTCCCTGTGCACCCGCCAGCGTCCGCAGGGATGCAGAGAAGCCGTGTTTTCTCTCTTGCCTGCTCCCATCTGAGCCGCGTCCCAGAGGAGAGACCGGGAGCTGAAGTGGGATGAAGTGCAAGAGCATTTAACCTGTTGCAGCATCCCTCCGGGATGGCGTGGGGAGCACTGCCGGGCATCCGAGAGACACGAGCCTGAGGCGTGATCCCCTTAACGGGGATGCTGAAGGGATGCTTCAGGCTTCGGTCATCTTAAAACTCCCTGTAGCCGTGAATTCCTGCAGATTGAGCGCGTTGGACTAACTGTGGGTTCGGAGGAGTTGTGCTTTTTGGGTCAGAAATCGCCAGCTGCAGGCAGATGTGAGACGCTTGGTATTGATCGAGCTCCTTTTTGGTCCCGGTGTCTTTGGTTTTGCTTTGGAGTAGGTGCAGTGAAGGGAGAAGAGCAGGATAAAGAAGGTGTTGGGAGTCGGGGAACGGATCTTGAATGCAACAGGGGTGCCAGAAACCACCTCGCAAGAGTTTGTTCTCCATTTCGATGTGTTTCTCCTCAACCAGACCTTGGGAGGAACAGGCGAGTGTCAGAGGTGCAGGAGAGTAAATAAGCACCCATCATCTGCTCGCGGGGCTGGGGCTGTGTGTCCTGCAGAGAGCCCTGGGCCGTGCACGCAGGGGACGCCGCGGGGCCGGAGACGTGTGAGGGATGAGTTGAGGAGACCACCTTATGCCACGCTGCTTCTTTCGGTGTCACACCTGCAGGCACCATTCTGATGGGGATTAGCGTGTGCCCAGCGTCTGCAGATGGCTTCTCAGGTCAGTGTGGTGTCAGTGGCTCCTTAGGTACGGGCCACATCCAGCCTGTTGAGGTTTATGGCTTCGGGGGAAGGTTAAATGTCCTTGGAGATCCCTTTGCGCTCATGGAGCCCAGGGGCACCATCTCCTCTCTGCGTTGCTGCTCCCAAACACTCCTGCCAGATCCTCGCTCCCTTTCGCCTCTTGAAAGGGTCATCTCAGATGGAGGGACACCAAGACCTTGGTCTGAGTCTCCTGAGGACCAAAGCACCAGCAGAAGTTCTCAGCGCCCATTTTTCTAAGGTGTTATGGGGTCACGGGCAGCCCTAGTGCTGGTACCTGTTAGGAGGGGGTTTATCAGGGGTGTTTCCTCTCTGCAGCCTTGGGGAGCCCTGAAGTGTGGCCTGAACGTACCGGGAGCTGCACCAAGCTCGTTAGTCACCCTGGAGGTGAACAGACTCAATCTTTAGCTGCTTGGTTGTAGACCTTATGACATTTCCTGCTCTTTCTTCTTATCTGACGAAACCAGACCTCTCGTGATCTCCATAAAGTTTCTCTTGAGCAGAGCTGTGCTGTTTGCTGCTCCGACCACAGCGGCTCATGGGAGGTGTCTCGGGCTGGCGTTTCCCCTCCACCCCCAGCGAGGCTCTCAGGAGCCCTGAGGTGCCGCAGGACAGCAGATCCTTCGCGGGACGTGTCCTCCTTCCAGGGGTCCCAATGGGTGTGCAGAAAACATCTGACCGTCACATTTGCATGGTGGAGGCTTCCTTACTCGTGACCCCCCACGTAAAAGGAGGTTGGATTTTGTCCTCGCGGTTGGGTTTTGGCTTCCTTATCTGCTCTGGAGGATGCGCCATCAGCACGTCATGCGGTTTTATCTCACTTGGGTTATGGTTGCGTTAGCTCCAAGGGCTCCTTTGCTTGTCTTGGCTCTTGAATTTGACCCATTTTGGCAGGAGCTGGATGAAGAGCAGGGGGAGATGGTTACCTCTCCGTGACATCCCGCGTGGGGGTAAGGAGTGGGCTGGCTGGTTGTGCAGATCAAGTTGAGGCCGTTGATTGCCCGTGCTGTGAAGGTGTGTCATGGAACAAGTCTCCAGCTGCGGTTTTGGCTTTCGCTGGGCTGGGATGTGTTAGTCCTGAGAGCTGGTGGCCGTGGGGAGAGCTGCCCAAGGACTTGTGCCACCTCCCTTCATTTTCCTGTTGTTTTCCTGATCCCTCAGTGGCTTTCCAGTGAGCAAACAGGGATTCTGGTAACAAATCAGCATGGTCAGTGACTCATTTAGGTTGAAGGGGGCCTCTGGAGGTCTCTGGTCTCACCTCCTGCTCAGAGCAGGGCCAACGCCATGGGCAGATCAGTGCTGTCCCCACGGACATCATATGAGTCCACGTGGGTCCAGGTGCCCCCAGGGTGTCATGCAGAAACGTGGACAGGTCTTCTCCATGCGGCCAGGTCTTCTCCACGTCCCTACGTGCCTTCTCAGGGACTTCCTCCCCCCTTGCTGGGTCTGCAGTGGTTTGGGGTCCTCAGGGGGGTTCATCAGCCATCCACAACCTGTAAATCTATTCGGACCTCTTCCAGTTAATCTTTGGGACTGTGTCTGCTGCTGGAGCAGCTCTGCTCACGTTGGAAAGTGCCCAAGCAGAGGTCTCTCACCTTGGACGGGAAAGCGTTGAAGGTTGACCAGGCCTGGTGGAGACCATGGGTTTGCGTAGGACCTTGCGAAGAGGCAACGGTCTGGTGGCTCTGCCGTGGGGCCAGAGCTCTGGCGTGCCCCGAGGACAACGTTTCAGCAGGGCTTTAGGTGCCATGATTCGAGTCATGCCCACCTGATTGCGCTTCGTCCCTTGGATTTTTAATATCGTGGAGACGCGATGGTGTCTGTGCAGCGCTTGCAGGGCTGGTACCATCAAAATACGTTGCATTATTTATCAGCTGGTTTAATATAATTGCTGCTCAGCCTCACATCCTCGCTCGGGGGGTTTGTATTCGTGTCCGGTGCTTCCCGTGCTCCCCAGCCAACGCCGGCGGGGGGGACCCTGCCTCCTCCCTCCGTGCCGTGCGAGCGGGGAATAAAAAGACTATTTTAATGCAGCAGCCCAGGCATATGAAGAGGTATAAGCAGCAAATAAGGGAGGCACTGATTATTGGTTTTTTTTTTTTTTAAGCCTAAATCTGAGCCCTGCGTAAGTATTTCCATTAATTGATGTAAAAGCCAGGCCGGCTTTGAATCGATGCTGCTCCTCCATCCTACCTGGAACTGAAACCCGCCCCCCCCCCCCCCCCAAAGAGCAGCTGCCTTCATTGATTTTCATAGCTCACGCTGGGAAAAACAGAGAAAGCAACCGCCCAGCCCGGCGCTGAGGTTTCCCAGCACCCAGGTAGGCAGGGAAAGGCGCTCGCCCTTGGGAAAGCAGCTCGCA
The DNA here is from genome assembly GCA_009819775.1 of Phoenicopterus ruber ruber. Lineage (NCBI taxonomy): Eukaryota > Metazoa > Chordata > Aves > Phoenicopteriformes > Phoenicopteridae > Phoenicopterus > Phoenicopterus ruber. The sequence goes on from CM020219.1 coordinate 3,754,999, forward strand.
GAGCAGCGGGGCCCAAATGCAGCAGCTCCGGCTCGTTTGGCAGAGGGATTAAAGCTCCGGGAGCGGGCATGGGCGGGGGGATAAATGAAGCACGTGGGGCTCGCGGCACGGCCAGAACGGACTGATCTCCGGCACAGGAGGTATCGATGCGCGGGAGGGGAGGGCGAGCCGGCGCGGGCAACGCCGTTTTGTGCCGCTTAATCCAGCGTTTGCACAGTTTCTTTGGCTTTACGGGTTTTTTTTTTCCTTTATTTTTGTTTTTTTTGCAATGCTTGCTATTGCAAGCGTAAAAACACCGCCCAGGCTCGCGGCTCTGGGGCGGCTTTCTCCTCCCGTCTGCGTAATATCAGCGTTTGCTGAGCGTGTGTCATTTCGCGGTACGGGCAGAACAAGGGGTGGTGGTAAAAGCAGGGCCGTTGACTCAGCAGGAAGCGTGGCAGGGATGCTTGGCCTGCGTTTTAAGGGGAAAACGGGCTGGTTCAGGGATTTTGGGCTCCACGGGAAAACCAAGATGTTGTATGTGGAGGTTAGCAAGCGGTGAGTGTGCCGGAGGAGGGGGTGAGGATGGAGACGGGCTTGGGAATAGCGTGGGAAAGGCTCCGAGGGCGCAGCTTGGGAGAGAAAAGCAAATTTTGCTGTTTTGCAGGAGCGTCGTGGTCGGGAGAAACGCGGGTGGGTCAGGGCTGAGCGGGGGGAAGCTGCCGAGCCCGTGGCCACGCTGCTGCCGCCTCTCCATCCCCCTCCACGTCCCCGTCCCAATTCCGCCGCGATGGCCGTGCCCTCCTCTCCTCATCGCATCGGGAAGGACCCAGGCGTACTCGCTGCCCCCGTAACCGGGTCCTACTTTCCACCAAAATGCATTAGGTTATAGGAAAAAAAAAAAAAAAGCGGCAGCAGCGGGCCGCAGAAGTTAAATTTAATTGAGATAATATGGGTCAGCTCACCGACCGAGGACGCAGGAGCAACCTACTTCTCCCTAGCCAGCCCCAGCTAACCTGGTTTGCAGCACTGCCAGGGCTCTGCATCCCTGCCTGCATCCCTGCCTGCATCCCTGCCTGCATCCCTGCCGGGGACTGGCAGCTGGGAGAAACCCCCCTGGTAGCCTCAAGTTTGCCAGCAGGGAAGTTACGGGCCATGAAATGTCAGGGCCAGCGCAAGCCACAATAAATTACTTTTCAAAGTTATTGATTGTGAAAATACAGAATAGCACGGGGATTTTTTTATCTTTTTTTTCTTCTCTTTTTCTTTTTTTTGCCCCCGCCCAGAAACCTGCTAACATCGCCCACGTTTGGTGGCGATCCTCCACCTGCAGCTTGGGATCTGGCCACCAGCAAATGCTTTACTCATTGAACGGGTATCTCAGTGACGCCGTAGCGCAACAGCTTTGGAGTGAAACCTTTGCGGGGTAACTGTAGCTGCGAGAGACGGGGTTTTACCCCGCAACCCGTGCCTAAAGCAGGCTAAATCTCCGCAAGTAATTACAAAGCTCTCCCGTCTCCATGCGGTGCATCCGCTCTTTGAGTAGTGGCTCTAAAGGCACCAGCTCTGGATGCTGTGAAAAACCCGAAAATGAGATAAAGAAGGAAAAAAACAAACAAAAAAAAAGCTCCCAGCCTCGCTGCTTTGATGGCAGGGATGGGAAGAGAAATACCAGGCGGCAGCACCGGGGCTTCGCTCTACCATAGCAGATAGGCTGTGACCTGTTTGCTGTATTTGAAGTTTGAAATAGAGCCTTATGAGTAATGCGGTTCAGGTGCTTATCACTAATTAATTAATTCTTTTGTACGGTGGATACCTAATTAAAGCAGTCTAAGGTAATTCCTGGGGGGAGCTTAAACTAATGGGATGGTTAACGGGGTTGTTTCTTTGCTGATGTAACTTGTTGGGTGATTCCCAGAGGTTGGGAAGGGTTATTAGGCTTCGTGTGAGTGTTACTTAAAATAAAATTCTAATAAAGGTTTGGTTCGGGTGAAATCATCGGAGAATGATTTCTCATCGCAACGATTGCTGCTGCTGAGGGCTTCACGTGCTGCAGAAGTTATTTGGGCGAAGAGGCGCGACGAGGCTCTTGCCTTGGAAGCTAAAGGAGTGGTTTTGGCTTTATTTTAGCTGGCCTGAAAAATGCTTTGCGGAAGGATGAGCCCCCTGGTAGGAGCTATTGCAAAATCCACGTGCTCCTCCCGATTACCTGGTGTCGCGGGGAGGTTGCCCCCTAAAAATGTGATGTTTTAGCCAAATCGGGGCAACTCGGTGGCTTGCCCCAGCTCCTTCGGGGTGGCTGTACCCCCGTGCTGACGGGCCGGCGGTCGGTAAATCACCGTGGCCTGGAATTCAGGGTGACTTTGCGTGAGGTTCAGGGCGGGTTTGTCCCTTCGGGAGCGGCGTTGACCCAGCCAAATACCCAAATCCTTTTGCAAATGTGATGCCTCCGCCTTGCAGCGCGCCCTCCTTCTTCCCTTCGCTTTCAAACCTCGTTTCGCACCTTCCCCTAAAGGTCTTTATCTCGACCCTGGCAAATACTTAAAAGCAGGATGTTAAAAACTGAAACCCAAGAATGGATCAGTTAATTAACGTGAAATAATAGCTCTTGGCTGCTTCCTTTAATTAAGGGTCAGGAGTTCAGAGCTGTACGAACAGATGTTGAACTCCATTTCCCGGTACAGGAGCTCATTGCTTCCTCGGCCGCTTTAACCATCTCTCTTTTTTTCCTGGGACAAGGAGCAAGGAACCGGGATTTCTGAGCAAGGTGTGTACAAAGAATTTATTTCAGAGTCAATTTGAGTTGGTTTTGGGAAGGAATCAAGAAGTGAAGGAATTGAGAAACCATAGGTGTGACGATGCTTCTAATTAAAGGGTGATTTTGCTTTTCTAGAGGTCTCTCCATGGGGAAAAAAGAGCTTTTTTTTGAGGATTTCTCCTCTTTCCTGGCCAGCTGGGAGGTGGTGCGTGTTTCCTAGACCCAGAGTCTCCTTTACAGCCGAAATGTCTGCCCTGAGAAGTAAGGGACTACCCGGCCTGCTGCCGCTTCGTCAGTCGGAAACAGGTTTCATGGGGTGGATGTTGGTATCCAAGAGCCCATCGGGCTTTCAACGGGAATTTTTTTTATTTGGCCGATTCATTCGGGCTATTACCGTATAGTTGCTGCTCCGTGGGTGTGGGGGTGTTGGCGGTGCTGGGTCATCACCGTGGTTCTATCGGGGGTCGCTCCAGCCTGGGAAGAGTCGTGCCCTCACTAAGAGTTTTGCCCGGCTGGGAATAATCCTAAAGAAAGGGTTTGCTGTGCTATATAGCGTGAGTGCAGTGCGTTATAGCAGAGGAACTAGTCTTTCCTTGGCTGTCGCTGCCGGAGAAATGCAAAATAATATACTCGAGTATTTTCCAGGATATCTGCGTGGTGTTTTAACCGATGTTAAAGGGTGCGTCGGCCAGGGCTGCCGCTGACCTCCAGCCTGGGCTGACCCCCGTGCAGGGGACAGACCCTCCAGCGTGGGGGACGCCTGCGGGCTTGCGATGCCCCGAGGCTTAGCGGCCGCTTTTCCAAGGTTTTTGTGGACCTGACAGGGAGAAATCGTGGGAGGATGTGGGAGCACGGGGGAGCCCCGCACGTTGGTGGCGGGGGGAGGAAGGCGAGAGCTCTGCCGCCGGGACAGCAGGCACCGGTGGGCGATGGTCGGGGGGCTCCCGCGAGCTCCTCTGCCAAAAACACCCGCAGGACCCCGAGGTGAAGCGTGACCCGTCCGTCTGTCCCTCCTCAGCACTCCTCCTCTCTGCCCGATTCCCTCCTCCGTCTCTTTTTCTGTATTTACTGGGCCGCCTGTGCGCTGGAGACACTTTGGTCTATCCGGGGGACTTCAAAGGTTGTGGAGGTGTCTCCATCTTCCAGCCCGACGGGGAGGCCGGGGACGCCCTGGGCAGCACGGGTGCCGCTTTGCAGGAGGCACCGAACGGGGCATTTCTAAGAAACCCCGGTTTTCCGGGGAGTGCTGGTGGTTTTAGGGAATTTCCGAAGCTGCGTTTTCTCCTCTCGGGCAAGTTTCATAAAAATAAAATGCAAGCAACTGAGAGCATTAGTGGGTTTTTTTTAAATCTAGGTAGGATGAAGGCTAACTGGAGCTTGACGAGGGGAGCAGCCGTGTCCTTTACTGCCAGGGTTTCGCTGCAAGCCCGCCCGGGGACTTGCAGGGCAGAGGCTCGTTGCGTTCCTGCTCCTCCGCTCACGTGCGCTGCAGCGAGCCTTCAGTCTCCCGTCAGCCCCTGGGTGCGTTTTAACGTTCCGTTAAATTAAAAAACAAAACAAAACAACCAAAAAAAAAAAACCAACCCCAACCCTTAAATCATTTTCATTTTCGGTGAAGCGCAGCGGTGGTGTTGCTCAACCCCGGTGAGGACCGCAGAGGCGAAGCCTGTGCTTAAACCCGCTGCTGCAGGAGAGCCCGGAAGGCGGTGCCGGGGATGGCGTGACAGGATGCGTGCCCTTATCTGTCCCTTCTGGTGTGTCACACCGAAACGTGACAGCCAAAGCCTTTTTCTTTCCGTACCGCAGCATAAGCATATAGCGAGGAGCCCGGCTGCCCCCCCGGCAGGCATTGCCGCCGCTCGTCGCCGGGAAGCATCGCCGCGAGCGCGCGTGGGTGCGGAGAGCACGGCGAGGGGCCGGACGGAGGTCAGAAATGAGTCGGCAAAATGATGGGTGTTTTTAATCTGGATGAAAACTCGGGCCGTGGGGAGGCGGCGACGCTCGGCTGCAGCTTCGCTCGCTTGGACCGCTGGACCATGTATTTGGGCATCCTTCTTCCCCGGTATTTGGCCAAGCTCCCAGGGCCCCAACCCTCCCAGTGCCCACTCTGCGGGGTTTGTCCCTTGTGCACTAAAACCAAAGGCTCTTTCCCAGGGTTTTCCCCCAAACAACTTTTCCTTTTCACGGCCCTGGGGCAGGGTGGAGGGTTGCACGGCTTTTTGGCTCGCTGGAAATCTCCAGCTTTGTCAGCCGGGGAAACGATGCTGCTGTTAAATCCCTTCAGCACAGGGATCAGCAACCCCGGCGGCGTTCCCGCGGTGCCGGAGCCTTGTGCCGACCCTGGAGCGGGCGGAGGATGGGTTGATGCTCCCTTCCCGCGGTACCCGGCCGGTGAGAGCCACCATTTCCTATGAACGGTGGCAGGAGGGACCGGAGCAGATGTCCCAGGCTGTGCTGTCTGGTGGCTGGTCCTTCACCTGAATAATCTCTTTAAAAAAAAAAAACCCCAAGTAAAAAAAAAAAAAAAAAAAAAAAGGAAGTGGAGGTTGGTTTCTGTTTGCCTTCGTTTTGAGCCGTTAGGACGCCTGTGAGAAAATAAAAAGCCGAGATTCTCACTTTCGCGTGACACCCACGGTGCGGTGACTTCTCCAGGCCAAAGGGACGGCCCTGCGAGAGCCACAGCGACGCTCCCGAAACGGCCCCGTGGGGCCGGAGCCGCCTGGCTCCTTCGCAGCTGCCCCCCAGCTCCTCTCCGGTGCCTCTGGGGAAGGAGGTTTCTCCCGGAGCCTCAGGCCTGGGCCATGCTCTGCTCTCCAAAGGGATGGATGTCGCTAAAACCCGTACCGCTTGCAAACTTCCCGGAAAAACGTGCCATCGACCGCGGATATTCGTGAGGTCCGGGGTGCAGTCGCGGTCGGCTCTGGTGGCAGGAGGTGGATGGAGGGGACGTCGCGAGCTGGGCTCTCTGCAAAGCCAGCTCCAGTGCTGAGCTCTTCATTTAACGCCCCAGCAAAATCATGGAGGAGAAAAATCTTCGCAGCAGCTCCCTCTCGCTCCCCGGGCCGTGCGTTGCCTCGATAATGAAATTTGCCAGGAGAGCCAGGGCTGGCTGAGCCAGCGGCGGGCTGGGGCTGACCCCCCGGCGCTGCTTTTGGGGTGAAATAGGGCTGAGTAGGGCTGCGCAAGGCTGAGATGGATGCCAGGTTTTGCACCCTCCCCGACTGCCGCAGAAGCAGCCGGAGGCCAGGCACCGAAACCCGCCGACACGGGTGAAACACCGGCATCGGGGCCGAAACGGGCACCCATCCCACCTCGCCCCTGTTCGGCGGGAGGGAGCGGATGCTGGTGTGATAACGAAGCCGTTTCCATGGAAACAGGCTCGTTTTCCACTCGGGCGCCTTTTCCTTTATTTATTTATTTGCCAGCACGTCTCCGACCTGCGAGCTGCTTTTCAGTGATTTAAACGCTGTATCGGACGCGAGGCATTAAAAATGGATGTTGGAAAAGGGAATAAAATCCCTGTGGATGGGCACGGGGAGCTGGGGCTGTAACCGCTGCTGGGGATTAAGGTCCTGTGCCCCGGCGAAGTCAGCGTGACGGGAGCCCACGGGCACAAATCTGGCTCATAACGTTTGCTTTGCTTAAGGAAATAATGAAACGCGTGTAATTTGGGTGTATTAAGGCTCCTTTCCCAGCCAGGTCTGCAACTGCTGTCAAGATCAATGCGACTACACCAGCTCCCACCCCCTGGAAACGTGGCTCTTTTTGCTATTTTCTTTTTGTCTGTAATATTTTTATATTTTTCAGTATATATTTAGTAATGATTTTTCAGCCGAGCCGCCTATTTTTAGCGATGGCTTTTAGCAAAAGCAGCGGGATGGCTTAAAAAGCCGGCCCGCCCCGCGCGAGGGACTCCCACGCTCCAGCCGGCCGGTGACCGGCTGCGGGGGGGCGACGGCATGGCCCTGCGCTCGGTTATCTGCTCTGGATGCCACTTCACGCCTGTTTTTTTGGGGGGGAAAAGGCATATTTTGCAGGAGAGCCTGCTTGTCTCGGCGGGGACCGCGTTGGTCCTGCGCCTGGCTGTGCCCCTGGGATGCAGCGAGCTGGGCTGGCCTCAGCTGCCGGGATGCGCAGGGGCCAGGAGCGATCCCAGCAGGAATGAGAGAGGGAACAAATCCCTCTGTTACAATACCCAGCCTGGACCAAAAAAAAAAACCCTGGGTGATGCCTGCTTGGTAGGAACAAGCCTGAGCCCCGTGCTCCCCAAAATCCTGACTGCCCCAACGAGGTTCGCCCACTTCACTGCTAGCTGGGTGGAAAATACTGGTGCGTCGGTGATGGAAAGTGTGAGTGATTTTTTGTTTTTAATTGAAACCGAGAAGCAGGGAGGCTCCCGCTTTCACCCCGAAAAGGAGCCGTTCTCAGTGATGCCATGCGGAGCTGCTTTCGGTCTTCAAGGCGGAGGAACGGCGAGGTTTTGCCCTGGCAGATGTCAGCGCTTTCGGTTTCTTTCCTGCAGAGCCACCGCTTTTCCTTTCGGTTCAGCCAGGAGGTGCGGGGAGAAGGGTTTTCTGCCCAGCAGAGCAAAACCCACTGGGACGTGAAAAAAGTCTGGAAAACTGGGCGACGGGAGAGGATGTGATCCACAGGTTTAAAAACTCGGAGTACCGACTGTTGGGTGGGCAAAGGCTGCAGACCCTAGAGATGCAGGAGGTGTCTCATGAAACACAAACAAGGCCCAGGCTGGTTTGGGCTCTGCAAAATCTCACTCGATGCCCGTTTGCACCTTCAAGAACGTAAGAAAATGCTTTGCAAAGACGCCAGCCAGGGTTGGCGCCGCCTTTGAACAGGGATGGACCCAACCCAGTGCAGAATGTGCTTTGAGATACCCCTTCTGTAACGATAGCTGCCTATTTAAGGTAATCGGACTAAGTAATCACCCTCAAAATGCCATTTTTTAAACATTTAGGAGAAATCCGGCCTCCACCCAAATGCAACGTGAGCTAAAACCCAAGGGAAATGGGAAAAAAAAAAAGCCAGGGGGGAGGTTGGGCTCAGATTTTGTGGGGTTGGGGCTGGTGATGGAGCTGGTGCGAGGCGTGGGGCGGCCGGGGAGCCCTCTGCCCAGCGCTCGCTCTGCAGCCTGTCGGCACAGCTCTGTGCAAAGCGAGCGGCAGCTTGTGCTGCCGAGGAGCTGGCAAACGAAGGCAAACGAAGGCTAATTACTCTCGCAAGCAGGGCTGGCAGCTGCAGGATGCCAGAGCCCCACAGGAGCCCGGGTTGGGAGGGAGGAGTAGGATGGCAGCTCAGCAGCAGGGCTCGATCGCTCCGGCGTCAAGAAACGTTCCCTTCGCAATGGCTTTTTTGGGTTGTACATGGAATTTTGCATTGCTCCTCGGTCGAGGTCGTGCCAGGAGGCAGCGCCGGCGGCTCACCGGGCCGGGGCTGGATGGGAAGCGGCAGGAAACTTGGCAAATTAATTTTCTGCTGACTTTTAAACGAGTCTCTAGCGGCTGGGCTGCGCGCTGGCACGAGGGATGGGGGGCAGCGCCGCCGTGCCGGCTCGCTTGGGGACGGGGGGACGGGAGCAGCGCCAACACTCTCCCCTGGATCAGGAGAATATTTAAGGGGGTGCAGGATCCATAAATGTCCTGGGAGGGAGAAATGCATCCAGAAAGCAAGGCAGATGTGTTTAGCTTACTGGGACGGAGGATGGCCGGTCGTCCCTTGGCCCGAAGCGACGGTGGCTTTTCACGCAGAGCAAATTGAAGCCGAAGCTCATCCCGCTGGGCAGCAGCTCGCTGTGCGCGCGCTGGAACAGCGACGGCGGGCAGCTCACGGGCTGGGTTTTGTTGCTCCACGTCGTGGGTAAAAGCTGAAGATTTTGGCAAAGCCGGAGCGAGCAGACCAAGAGCAGCCGCCGCCGCAAATGCTGGATCGGTGCCCCGACGTCAGGGGCGTCCCTCACCATTTGCCCAACTAAATCCCAATTTTTGGTGCCTGTTTTGGCCGTGTGCCGCTGGTGAAAGAAGAGAATATCATTTGCCTATCAATTTCTCTTCATTAAACAAAGAGACAACAACAAATTAGGTGTTTTTTTGGAGCATAGGTACCAGCTAGCAAAAATCAGCGGCAAAATTTCCGAGTCCAGGCATTTATTGCAAGCGCTTTTGCATCCTTTTAAATGAATTCAACCTCTTGCCACATGCAGTAAATAACCACGATCCCTCTGCACGACGGACAGGTATCAAAACAACCTGGCGAGATCCTGAGTTGTAATTACAGCGCAGAGCCCAAAAGAGACAACATCCACGTACTGTACATGCTAAACATCGTTAGCATGGAAATAAAATAGCATCCTTACTCATTAACCTGTGGGCTCCGAGGCAGGAATCCTATTATCCAGGCACACGTGCCATTAAGCGGGTGAAATAAGACGCCGTCCGTATTCCCTTGTGAGTGCCATTAAACCCTTTTCTTTGCAGGCAAAGCTTAGCACGACGGCGTCGGGGGTGAGAAGAGCCCTGTGACAACGGGGGGAGCAGGAAATATTGGGGAGCGCAGTGGGTTTTAGCTTTATGGTTGGGATTTTGATGGCTAGGGACAGGAGCCGAGCTCTGCCAGCCGGAGGGGACCTGTAGGTAAACGTGGGTGATGCGGCGAGCGCTGGCACGTGTCCCTCCTGCGTGACGGATCCTTTTGGGCTCAGCCCCGTCGGTCCCCGTACGAACCCACTGTGTCCAAGGGCTGCCATCGCCCCGCGGTGCTGGGAATCCCCAGGTTCCCCCAATGGGGTCAGGCGGGCTCGCTGCATCCTCCAGGTTTCCAACCCCTGCTCTGAACGCTCCCGTCCCGGTGCCTGCCCGCGGAGGGATGACACCGCTGGGAAATAAGCTGCCTGGAAAGACAATTCCCTTTTAATGGCCATCCTCAAGTATTTTGGCATTTTTCCTCCAATCTGAGGATTCCTATACTTCCCAGAGTGGTTTTAATTTGTCTGAAGTCTGATGCTCTCAGCATCTACCCACTATCTACTTAATCAAGTATTTTCTAGTTCAGCACGGGGTCCGGCGGCAGGGAACCCCGCACCTCCTTGTGTCTTGGAAAGAGAAATAAATACACGTATTGCTGTGGCGCGGGGCAGCGTTGCTCCGGGGCGAGCACGGCGGGCAGCTGCCCGGAGGCGTCTTAGCCACCCCGGTGCTGCAGAGGCAGCTGCCAGGGTGTAGTTGGGTTGGTTGCAATTAGTAGTAAAGAGGCACTGGGGGTTAAAGGAGAGGAGGATGCTCTAGCAGCTTGGCTTGGCTTAAATCAAATCCAAACGAAAAGGTGTGGAGGCTTTGGGTTTACTCCTGGTGGCTCCACACCCTCCCGGGAGTACGGTGGGGTGTCCTCACGCTGGGATAAAAAAGCTGCTTGAACAGCTTCGCTGCTGCCCGAGCAGCGCCCGGGCTGTTGCAGGGGTTGTTTTTCGGGGGAGGATATTCATGAGCTCGCTCTGGGGTGTCACCTGCTATTTTTTTGTTATTCGCGTCGAAGGAAGCACGCCCAGTTGCTCGCAGCGTGGAAAAACGCCGTAAAACCACCGCTGGTCCCGAACCGGTTCAAGTTCCTACGTGAGGTTTCTGCGGAGGGGCCGAGCGTGGCCGGGGCGTGTGGCCGGCTCCTGGCGACGCCGCGGTCCTGCCAGCCAGCTGAGCTGTCCCCGCGTCCCCGGCATCGCCCCAGCACGGCAGGGTGCTCACGCAGACATCCCCTCCTCTGTCCCAGCGGGGTCTCGCTCTTCCCTGGCCTTGTTTTTGGGGCTGTCTTCTCCACCTTAGTGCCTCTAGGGCTAGATGTAGTCAGAGCATGGGAGGGTTTCCTTGCACAAGGTGGCAGCAAGGTTGGATCCATATATTTTTTAAAAGATATGGGCTGTAGCAGCTGTACAGAAGCTCTCAGCAGTGCTCCCCGCTCCCGTGCCTCCTTCCATGACATTACATTTCAGTCCCTAAGTGACTCCCTGCCACCGGAGCAGCAACAGACCGTGGTCCTCTATATGAAATGGCACAAAATCACCCAGAATAACATTTGCGGCATTAGCAAAGTCTCTGCGGGATCCAACCCACGCAACGGTGTCTTGGGTGACGTACACCTTGGTGAACCTGCACGGCCGCCGGCTTTCCCACCAGCCCGGCGCCGGGTGCCGCGCCGAAACAGTCTGGGGCCACCACCGCTATCCGCTTCGTGGCTCTGCAGGGAGAGCTGGCACCGAGGGACGTGGGTTAGCGGTGGGCTCGGCAGGGCTGGGTTAACAGTTGGACTCGATGATCTCAAAGGTCTCTTCCAACCTAAGCGATTCGATGATTCTATGAAAGCAGAAGCAGGAGAGAGTCGCGCTGGTAGCCTGCTGCTCAAACGCCTCTCCAGCAACGAAGCTGGGGGAGAGCTGAGCAAAACCAGCGCCGAAACAGTGCAAATGCTTGAGCTAAACCTCAAGCTACGGCGCAGAACTTGGCCCGATAAGAGCAGACCCGGGCAGGAGCCCGGGCTGTCGGGGATGCTCGGTGGGAGCTGGGCTGCGGCGAAGGGAGGGGGATTTTGGCAGCCTTCCCCGGGGGATGCTCTTTCCGCCCCGCCACGTGCTCTGCGCACCAGACGGTTAAATCGCATGCGGTGCTCGGCATCCCCTCTCGTCGTGCGTCCTCCGGCGTGTTCGGATGTGCCGCGGGGCTCGCCGCAAGCCGGGGGGGGGACGGCTAAAAGCCTGGCTGCCAACAGCCCTCAGATAGTTGCCTGCTGACTTGAAACCTCTTCCTGTGCCGAAAAACCTCACTGAACGCAAACAAATAATGTCGCTGGGGGCTGTGCTTGGAGGGCACGGGAGGGAGGGGGGGGATACGGAAGGAAACCCACAGCCTTTCTGCCTCCCTGGCGGGGTACGAGACTCGGCGTCTGCGAGGGCTCTGGGTTTCCTGGTGCCATAAATAATGTTCTCGTTGCGTTGATTGGCATCACAGTGACCTAACCTGGCTCCCTTTTTGGTTTTTTTTTTTTAATATTTTCTTTATTTAAAGGTAGCAAACGGCCAAGAGGAGCAGATCTTCCCCTAGAGGCACAAAGCACCGGAGGGACCTGCTTCTGGTAAAAAACAACTCCTCCTCGTGCTCCCCGACGGGCAGGGGGGTGGCTGGGGAGGGGTCTCATCCTGAAACACCGGCTGGCCCTGGCACGGCTCGCTCTCCGGTCACCTCCGAGCACGGACACCTTGCTCAGTGCCAGGTTGCTTTTTTCTGTAGATGAGCTTCTTTCCAAACACCCTTATATCCCCCAAGATGGGCTTGAGCTGAAGGTGCCCACAGCTTTTCAGTGTCCTCCCTAAAACGCCACGAGTCCCCCCAAAACCCCCCTTTTTCGAGCTCGCAGGCAGCCGCGGCCAGGCAGGGGCCAGCACAGCACGGCTCTGCCTCCGCCGTGAAATACTCGGCGCTTGGGAAAGCGTCGGCTGCCGGAGGAGCTGAACGCTGGGTTTCTGGCCGCCGCTGCCGGAGCTCGCGGCTGTTATAAGGTAACGGAAAAACATCCGTGATTGAGACAGCGTGGACTTAATGAGCGTCCCCCGCCTGCCTGGGGTAGAAATCTTGAGAAACAGGAAACTCCAGCATCCTGTTTAGCATCTCAATGTTCAAGTTGGCAGCAGGGACAAAGCAAGGGAGGCCAAGGGACACGGGACGGACGCTGGGCACCGGCGCGGGGCTGGATGATGTGCCTGGCTCGGGGCAGGGGAACGAGCCTGGCGCGGCAGCGGCGGCGCGGAGCTGCTCGGGGGGGAGCCCGTTCTCTGATTTCCTTTGCCTTGGTGCCACCACAGCCTTTCGTCTAACAGCAAAAGCCAAAGTACAGCTCGGCTGGGGTCCTGCTGCTGCAGGCTGTGCTCTAGAAGGTCCCAGTGTCCCCTAAGCGTGGCTCATAGGGCATCCCCCACTCTGGGGACGATGGGGAGGGCACTGGAGGGTGTTGCTGGCAGCCTGTGACTACCCGCATACCCACAAAGGCTAGCAGCTCACTGCCCTCGTATAAACACGGGATTAAACACCGGCTGAAATGCCCAGGTCCGCATCTCCCATCCTCACACCCTCATTCACGCGGCTCGGCTCTAACAGCTCCACGCACGCAACCCCAGCCCATCATTTTGGGGGATTTCGGGGCTGGGAGCAAGCTCTTTGCCCAGCCCAAGAGTTCACCCAGGTGTGTTTGTGCCCACAGCCCATCCGGAGAGCGCGCCTGGCCCGCCCATGGCTAGCAACAACACTGCTAGCATAGCGCAAGCCCGCAAGCTGGTGGAGCAGCTCAAGATGGAGGCCAACATCGACAGGATAAAGGTAGCGCGGCTCGGGGGTGGGCTGTGGGCTCCGAGGGATGCTGCGAGGTGGTGCCTGCTGCTGAGCGGCTCCCAAAGGCACGTTGCGGGAGCCGGGATGCGGTGGCGGGCGGTGTTTATGGAGGATGTCGGTCTAAGTGATCCCGATGGCCGCGGGTGAAGGCAGCGGGAGATGCTCGCCCGGAGAAGGCGGCTGGAAGCATTGCCTGGAGCCCAGCTGGGGGGTGGGAAGGAGGGGCTCTCCCCGAGGCATCTCGCCCTTCTTGGGAACAGGTTAACCCCACGGTGTTTGTCGCAGTTGCTGTTAAAACTCTCCTTGGGGCAGTGCTCGGCGCTCAGCCTTGAGGTTAGTGGGGAAACTCTGAAAGCAACGTTGTCCTGAAGCCTGGACAAATCCTACGGAAAGCCCAATCCTTTCTGGGAGGCGTTTCCTCCACTCTGACCGCTTCTGCTCCACGCCAGTGGAATTGCTGCTTTTGGGCACGCAAAAGCTCGTTGGCTTCAAGCTTGAGATCCCAAGGGATTTGTCTTCTCCACCGAGGTGGTTTAGATCGACAGCCGGTCCTGGAGAGAGAGGTGCTCCGGGGCCGGTTGCTGGCTGCAGGCATGTCTGGGCGCCTGCAAGTAAAACCTCGCCTCTCGGGGCCGGGGTGAGCTCCGGCAGCTCGGGAGCTGCTGCCGTGTCCTGAATAAACAGCCAAGTCGGTGGCTGCGGGCAGCAAACGTTGCTGTAGCAGCTGCGGGCGTCCCTGCTGAGGGATGGGCTGAGACGGCGGGGACGTGGCTCCTGCTAAAGTCGGTCCTCGCTACGATCAAGTCGGGTGAAGGATGCAAATGGGTGAGGGATGCGAATGGGTGAAGGATGCGAAGGATGCTCACGGGTGAAGGATGCTCACGGGTGAAGGATGCGAAGGATGCTCGCGGGTGAAGGATGTGAAGGATGCTCACGGGAGCGTGCGCGCTACAGGCGAGCTCAGAGCCCAGAGGTGAAAAACCAGCCCCACCGGGGACGTGCTGTGGGTTCCCTGGTCTTCGGCCGGGGTATGATGTTGCGTACCCTGGGTTGGGGAGGCTGCGAGCCCAGCCCCGCCGGCGGGATCTCTCGGGGTGGGATGTCCCCGGCGCAGCCTGTCCCTAACGCGGGGCTCCTTCTGTTCCAGGTGTCAAAAGCGGCAGCAGACCTGATGGCGTACTGCGAAGCCCACGCCAAGGAGGACCCCCTATTGACCCCCGTCCCGGCCTCAGAAAACCCCTTTAGAGAGAAGAAGTTCTTCTGCGTGATCCTGTAAACCCTCGAGGAGCCTGACCGGCACTCAGGCCACCCTGAACACTGATGTAGAGTTTTTAGGAACGGGGACGACCTGCTAGTCCACAGAATTTAAACAAAAATAAGTAAAATACGCGGCCTGGAAGCTACAGAGATGTGCATGTTTAAAGAACCTGGCCACCCTTGGGGGAATAAGATGATCTGCATTGCGAGGCAAAAGATCTGAAGTCTGTAGAGTTGCCTAGAAAGAAAAAAAAAAATATGTAAAGAATAAATTTGTGTCACTTTTCTGCTCACAAAATTGTTTGATTGTTACATATTTAAAGCACCAGAGCTGTGCTGAGCAAAGTAACTGCTAAGGATGTGTATAACCTTCTTGGAATGATATTGTTGGTTTCTTTCCGAAATATTATTTTTTATTTAAGTTGTCAGATATATAGCGACAGGTTAGATGACTATGATGTTACTCAATGTTTGGTCTCGTGCTTTTTCATTTCTGGCGGTAGCGTAGCACGGGGGTTGAGCGGCCCCGCGGCGGGTTAGCGAGGACACCGGCAGCTCCTGCCCGCGCCCCACGTGCCGGCAGCTCCCTGTTTCTAGCGAACCCCACTTTCTAACATTTTGTATATGGTTAGCTTCGGCTCTGCAAGTAAAAGTGAATCCTGTGTCGTGGTTGGTGCTTCATACTCCTGTGACGACGTTCGGTGGTAGTGCATGAGAGTTTATCTCTGTTCACCCGCTCCAGACTTTTCTTTTCTATCGTTTGACACCACGTGCTGGTGGGAGAAGCTGTAGGGAGGAAACCGAGGCGATCCTGAAAGCAAAGACAACTCCTGCGATGCCTTAGACGTGCCTGAAATACCTCCTGCGTTAGGGTAGGTGCCAGCCCCGGGGCGCGGGGGCTCGGGGCGGCCCTCGCCCCGGGCCTCGGGGGGCAGCCAGAAATCCGAAAATCAAAGCCGACCGCTTCTTTCCGGGTCTTTCCTCTTCTCCTACACCTCTGTGCCTCTGCCCTCCTCGCTCGGTCCGTGTCCTGCTCTTTCGGCTTCCCGGCAGCATCTCCTCCCCGCGGAGCTGGGCCGGGATGCTGCCCCGTGGCGGGATGCTTCTGCCCCTTCCCGATCCCGCTGCCGCCCCGCCGCGACGGGTAGGGGCAGGGGAGCAGCGTGGGGAGCCGTGGGGGAAGCCGTGGGGCCACCCCTTCACGGAGGTGCCTGATACCCTGTTTACAAACAGCCTGAGCTCCGCGTCAGGCTGGGGAATTATTCCCAGGTCCGGTTCATCCGCCGTCAGCGTTTCGGGGGACACACGCCACCTTTTTTCGGCTCCGCCTCGGGTTAATACTTTTGGGGACACGGCTTGCCTCTCCTTTCTGCTGCTGAGCACCCCCCAGCTTTCCCCGCTCATCCATACTCCTGGGAAACTTTGGGAATCATAACGTGGGGATCTGCGTACAAAATTAGGTGGGTGTCACATAGGGTTTGGGGGGGTCTGCAGCGACCCCGCCTAAACTAGTTCTGAATCAGGTATCAGCTTAAAAATCCCTGTGGATTCGAGACGGCAATAGTCTTTAGGTACCTTTTGGCAAATCTTTCTAGCCCATAACAAGTGCATTTTGGTTTTTCTACCTTTTCATACTCTTTTTCTAGTCTTCGACAGAGAAGACCAGTTGTTCTTACACTGGACTCAAAACTTTTGGCATCTGGGAACGTTTATACGACACGAGTAGCCTAGATGGTCCCAGCCCTCCCGCGGTGGCTTTCGGCCCCCCCTAACCTCCCTGTTTCGATCTTTTTACTACAGCTCGCGCAGCTTTAGGATGAAGGACGGATGAAGTCGTTCGCTCTGCAGCTGGTTTCACTCTTGGCGTCACAAGGCAGACGTGTAAATACCCTGTCCCGGGTTTGTCTTTTCTTTTTAACGCTGATTTACCATCGCAGAGAGTGAAGCGCAGCCGGTCTGACCCGGGGCTCGCACCCCAAACCTTCTCAAATGCTGTCATGAAGTGGTTTGTAATAATTTTTTTAACAACTTGCGTATTTTACAACTTGAATTCTTAATATATAAACGAAGAAATAAAGCTGCATGAAGAGGCGGCGGGGGGGTGTGTGTGGAATTTTGAATTAGCCTAAAGTACTCATTTGAAGGTGTTTTACGTTGCTGGTCTTTATTTTATGTTGGTAGTGGTGTTGACATTGGTGTGCTGCCAGGTATTTCACCCCAGTATTTATATTTACACAGATAGGCCTTTGTTAGCCAAGTAGAGATCACCTGCCAAGATCGGTCCCCCTCCCCTCGCAACAAAAATACCCGTCATCTCTCCATCCCGATGCTGTATTTCCAGCGTGGTATCAAATGACATTCAGCTCTACCCCCAGGCTTTAAAAGAAAAATATCTGGGGTACTGGAAAAGGACTTTTCTTTTTTTTTTTTTTTTTTCCTGCCAAGGTTGCTGGTGGCGGGGGCAAATCCGTCCCTCCGGTGCCAATCTCCCGCTGCCAGGCTTTTGGGGAGGGGGCGGTTGTAACCGAGAGCCAGCACGGGGAGGTCGGCGTTGTGATGTAGCGCGTCCCCATCCCACGTGGTCTGTGTACTTGTTGGAAATAAAATTTTGGATTTGTTTCAAGCCTTTGGAGACGATGCTCTGTGCGCGCCGGCCCCCTGGGGAGGTGGGTTCCCGTCCTGGTTGCGGCTGGGTCCTGTTCTCAGCGGGTTTAGGGGGGGTCTCCCCGCCGGGGCGTGGGGTTTGGCAGGAGCTTTGGTGCCCGTCGGCGAGGGAAAATGAAGCTTCTTGGGGCTTCAGCCCCTGCTGAGCCACAGCTTTCTGTTCCCATAGGATGAGCCAGCTTGGGGTGGGGGGGGATCGGACTTGTTCAGGGTGGGACATCGCTCCTTGCTCAAAATCACCATCGCTCAGAAATTGAGAGACACCTAAAAGCTCTGGCTTCGGTGTCCATCCCTTCTCCCCCTGCTTTCCTCCTTCTCCCGTCCCTGGCAGCGAGTACAGGCTCTCCCCGGTGCCACCTCCAGGGTCCAGCCTGTAGCCCAGAGCAGGAATGGCCTCATTTGGGGCTGTTTTGGGGAGACTGAGGGTCCGAGCCCCGTCCTTGCTGCGGTGGGAGGCCGGGGAAGGGGTGATGGAGAGCAGGACAGCAGCCCAGCCCCGTGCCCAGCTTGTGCCCAGGCTGCAGCAAAGCATCCCCCGTGCTCCCCCCCGCGCCCACCTCCCTTCCCCGGTGCTTTCCAGAAAGACGCCCTGCTCCTCCCAAATTTACCGCGTCCTGAATTTTCACTCCGCTTTCGTAGGGCTCTCGCAGGTGAATGATTTCCCAGCGAAGCAACCGGCCGCGGTTTGAGGCTGCTTAGCCTCAGGTCACCTCTGGGGCCAGGAGCAAGGTTGCAGGGTGGGTTTTGCAATGAAACCCATCGCCGCTGAGCCCAGCGCAGATGCCGTGTAGGTATTGCCATTTTCCACGCGCATTACGAGCGATTCAGCAAGCGGCAAATGCTCCTCACCCCCGGGGAGACGGCAGAAACGCGCCCCGACTTCTCTGCACCGGCAGGCTCAGCTCCCCGTCCCTTGCTGCGTCCATCGGGCCAACTTAAAAGAAAAAACATCGGTGTCGCTGCAAAGGAGCGAGCCAACTGTCGCTTCTGCGATGCCTCGCCTGCTCGGTGTGCCAAGCCAGGCGACGCTCAGCTGTCACCGTGCCTCGCTGGCTCTCCTCCATTTCCAAGCCTTGCTCTGTTTCGTCCTCACCTCCCCGGGCTTCAGCTCCGGAGCGGCGGTGGCACCGCCGAGCCAGCGGCATCTGCCGAGCCGGAGGAGGTGTGGAGCGCCCGGGGAAAGCGTAGGCGAGATGTTGCTCCCCCGCACGCCACGCTGCTGCCCGCCCCGACGCCGGCGCGAGGCCCTGTACGGCTTGCTAATGAGAATAAACCCATTTGCACTAATTGCCTTCGTTAGATGCAAGCACATCAGATTTGCAGCACACAGCGGGAAGAGGAGAGGAGAAGCACAACCCCTCTCCGCAGCTCCTGGGGACGGCTTCGCCCTGGGGCACTTGCAGCGTGTCGGACCCACCAGGGAAGGGGAAGATCCCCAAACCCAGGGTGAAACGGGATGGGTGAGGAAGAGCGAGGGCTGTCCTGAGGGCGATGAAGGCAGGAGAGGCGGAGGAAGGGTGGAGAGCCCTATCCTGCTGCTGGCACGGGACCGTGCTGGCCACCGGCTGTGTATTTGTGTCCCCCACACCTACGCAGAGGTTTCACTGCCTCCATCGCTGGTCACCCTTGCCGGGGCGGACAACGCGCGACGTTCGTGTGGCTGAGGGCACGCACCCTCAGGCTGCCGCACGCCCCGGGGCCGGCCCCGAGCTCCTTATAACCACGCTGGCGCCTTTGCGTCCTTCCTCCTCGCTTGCATGTCACCGCTCGCGCACGTGTCGCCGGCACGCTGAAGCGCTCGTGGGCTCCGGCTGCGAACGCTGAAGGAGGCAGAGCTGGCTCTCTGCCTGCTGCAGGCAGGGCTGCGGCGGGTGAGCAGCCTCGGCCCTCAGCTAAACCGCGCCAGGAATGAGCCGGGGGAGATACACTGAATGGGAGAGGAATGATCCTAAAGGGGAAGGGAGGCAGAACCCCCCGCCGGATCCCCCTGGGACTCGGGGCGGCTGCGGGGGGGTTTGGCTCAGCCCCGTGCCACCCCGCCATGGCAGTGCCGCAGTCGCTGGCTGCGCCGGCTGCCAGCTGGAGCGCTGGGAAGGGCTGGCGCGGAGGGAAATGTCAGGATGAATATTGCATGGGCTCGTCGCGCTGTCAGCGCCACGTCTGCAAAGTGCCACCCAAGCTGGGGAGGCGTGGGGGGGGGGACGGGGGCGGTCTCACTCCCACCCCGGGCTCATCGCCTTCTCCAGGCAAAACCACCCAAAAAAACCTTAAACGGGCATCCTTCACCTGCCGCTGGCACCGTGCAGAGCCCTTTTGCGAGATGCCACCAGAGCAGAAACTTTTCCTGCCCATAAACCACCCAGAGATGACCAAAATCTCTCTGGGAGCAAGAACCCGATGACAAACGGCAGCAGCATTTGCATGGAAATCGGTTTAATTACGAGCCAGACGTGGCATGGAAAGGAGAGGGGCTCAGGCTCGGCAGACAGCCGTGTCCCCTGCCCGTCCCTGCCCAGAAACCCCCCTCGCTGCTTCCCAGGAGGACGACGGAGCGCTGCTGAGCCAGCTCCGCGCTGGGGCAGATCTGTGCGAAATCGAGATGATTCACGCGTGGTTCGAAGGCTATAAAAACCCTAAACTCCGGAGAGCAAACGTCACACGCGCACGAGAAGGGAAAACAACTGCCCCTTCTCTGGCGGGCTGGTTTGTTCCCCTTCAGGGGAACCCCCTCAGGTCAGCTCTTGCCTGATTTTGTGTGGGACTTCTCGGCACCTGCACCGCCCCGCCGCAGCAGCGTGAGTGTGGTGTTAAAAACAGAGTGAATAGGGGTGCAATCGCCCCCCCCCCCCCAAGCCGACAGCAAAGCCCCCCCTCGCTCGCCAGGCTGTGACCCCTCATTCCCCGCAGCCCTCGCTGCGGCCCCAGAGCACGGCCCAGCGCGGCGGCTGGGGACAACCGCCCCGAGAAACGGCTTCAGGGGCACCAGGCCCCACAGTGCTGCTTGTGGAGGGCACAGCTGGCCCCAGGGCCAGGCACCAGCCCCAGGGGCCACCAGAGCCTGCCCCGGAGCTGGGGGTGCCCATCCCGGCCCAGCGTGTGGGGCACCGGGCTGGGCCCCCCAAGGCCTTTCTGCCCCTCTGGTGGTGCTGGGGTGGATGTGGGGCAGATAAGGTGTGGCAGAGAGCCATGGGGGACCCACACCCCCAGCCCCACACGCAGCTCTGGGCAGCGTTGTGGGGCTGCCCCAGCGTTCCCCAGTACAGGCCAGTGCTCCCCAGTGCACACCCCACAGCTCCTCGGTACAGCCCAGTGCTCCTCAGTATGGCACAATGCTCCTCAGTGCTGCCCAGTATAGCACAGTGCTCCCCAGTACAGCCCAGTGCTCCCCAGTACAGCCCAGTGCACACCCCACAGCTCCCCAGTACTCCCCAGTACAGCCCAGTGCTCCCCAGTGCACACCCCACAGCTCCCCAGTACAGTCCAGTGCTCCCCAGTACAGCCCAGTGCATGCCCCACAGCTCCCCAGTACAGCCCAGTACTCCCCAGTACGGCCCAGTGCACGCCCCATAGCTCCCCAGTACAGCCCAGTGCTCCCCAGTAGAGCCCAGCACAGATCCCCACTGCGGCCTACACACCGACACCCAGCCTGCCCCAGGCCCCGCCCCCGTCCCCGTCCCAAGCCCCGCCCCTGTCGCTGTCCGCCCGCCGGCGTGTCAATAAAGCTGGATGAAGGGCCGCTTCCCCTCCCGGCAGTCCCCTCCGCCCTCTGATTGGTAGAAAAGGCTGCCGCTCGTCGCGCGCCGGCCAATGGGCGGGCAGACAGCGGGGCAGGGGGTGTTCCTTCCCGTCGGCTCGGCCTGAGCGGGGCGAGCGGCTGGGCCCGGCCGTCAGCGGAGGCGCCGCCGGCGGCACCGGCGCCATGTTCCGCCGCAAGCTCTCGGCGCTCGACTACCACAACCCGGCCGGCTTCAACTGCAGGGGTGAGGGGCTGCGGCGGGGCTCCGTGGGGCCGCTGCGCCGTGATCCCCCGCCGCCTTCCCGCCCGTCTCCTCACTCACCGACGGCCCTGGCCCCCCCCCTCCTCCCCCAGGGCCCCTCTCCGGGGCCGGGGCGGCTCGCTCCGGGGCGGCTCGCCCTTCCCGTTGCCATCCCCTCGCCTCAGCGCTTCGGAACCCGCCCGCCCTCACCCCCGCGGTGTCCCCGTGTCGCCCGGGTGGGCAAGGAAGGAGGGTTAAGGCCGGAAGGGTCCGCTGGGCTCCGAGCGTTAGTGCAGGTCTTTGGGCTCAAAGTTTTGGCCGCAGCGCAGGATTTAGGGAAAATCCCGAGTTTCCAGCGGGAAAACCGGGACCCCCGGGCGTTGCGGTGGGTGTGCGCGGTTGGCTGGGTTTCGGTGGGTCTTTGAGTGTTGTGTAGGACCAGGGCGAAAGCAGAGGGGCGATGCAGGGGGAGGCGATGCCGCCGCTGCTCTGGGCCTCTGCCCACGAAGAGCCTTGGTTTCCGTAAGGCGAGGGACGGGAGACACGTGTGCCACAGAAAACACCCGCGGCTCCTGCGTGAACCTGCCTTTAGCCCCGCAGCCTGGTGTGTCCTGTGCACGAAGGAAGGCAGAGACGGTGCGGTGAATAAGAGTAGTCTGGTAACATGATTAAAGCGATTTTCTAATACACTGGTACATATCAATACTTTTGATGTTTGATTTTTGCAACACTTAACTTTTTTTCTTGCTTCAGAGGGCTCTGTAACAAATATATTTATACAGTGCGATCAATTGTAAGCTTCAGGTCATCTTTTTAATAGGTTGTTTTTCCTTAATGCTTCTGGTAGACTTGCTTCTCTTTCAAGAGATGTTGCCTACTAGCATCTCTTTTTGTTGCGCGTCTTAAGTTCCTTATAGTTAACTTTTTTTTTTGCTTAAACATTCATTTTGTCAGTGTAGAAGTTTTAAAAGTTCTTCCTGAAAGCTTTCCTTTGCGTGTGTTGTGACCGTGTCTCTGTTTCTTACAACATGTTCAGTGGAAGTAGGGCACTTATATCACTTAGAAGATGCTTTTGCAAAGCAAGCGTAACATTCTTGTCCCTGATGGGCAAAAATGAAGTGCTTACCCCACTCTGAGATGCAGGAGGATATTAAACTCATTAACTCAGGATATTAAAACTCATCCAATGCCAAAATGTCACAGCTGGTTTTTGAGGGGCCAGTGATACACTAGAGCTGTGATCTGCTGTGTCCAGAAGTGAATTCTGTCACTGAAGCGCAGGTGCAGGCTAATTGCTTCGTCTGGTACAAATATCTTTGTTTGGACCACAGTCTCTGTATTGTGGAATTCCAGCTCCCAAATAATGAGATGTTGGGTCAACAACCAAGAAAAGTTGAGTCAACAGTGAAGGAAGAAAATGTCTTTGCACAGTCACGAGTTGCGTGTGTTGCTCTTCGGAAGAGACGGCGGGGTAACTGCTACATGTAACGTGTTTGTCCGGATAACAGGGTTAGGAACTGAATTTCTCTGTCATTGCTTCACCTTTCCTTCACAGAATGGTTTAGGTTGAAAGGGACCTTAAAGATCACCTAGTCCCACCCCCTGCCATGGGCAGGGACACCTTCCGCTACACCAGGTTGCTCCAAGCCCCGTCCAGCCTGGCCTTGAACCCTTCCAGGGATGGGGCAGCCACAGCTTCTCTGGGCAACCTGTGCCAGGGCCTCACCACCCTCATGGCGAAGAATTTCTTCCTTAGATCTAACCCAAATCTCCCCTCTTTCAGTTTGAACCCATCACCCCTTGTCCTGTCACTCCATGCCCTTGTCAAAAGTCCCTCCCCAGCTTTCCTGTAGCCCCCTTTAGGTACTGGGAGGCTGCTCGAAGGTCTCCCTGGAGCCTTCTCTTCTCCAGGCTGAACAACCCCAACTCTCTCAGCCTGTCCTCACAGGAGAGGTGCTTCAGCCCTCAGATCATCTTTGTGGCCTCCTCTGGGGTCTCCTCTGGTCCTCCTTCCTTCTTCACTTAATAAGTTATAACTATATTCCCAATAAAAACAATCACTGTTGAGTTTTGGTCAGAGGTTATCCTGGAATACATGATTTTTGTGTTTGATGTATCTTTCTTTATGGTAAGATTTGAAAGTGCTTGGAGGCACCAGTATTTGTATGAAATGGATCAAAACTTAAGGGCTTGTTTTTGCTCTTAAGATATCGGTTAATTCTTGCTTTGGTTACTTCTCCTGACAGATGAAACAGAATTCAGAAATTTTATTGTCTGGCTCGAAGACCAGAAAATCAGACATTACAAGATTGAAGACCGAGGGAATTTAAGAAACATACACAGCGATGACTGGCCCAAATCGTTTGAAAAGGTATTTTGTTGTTTGAGACACAATTTTAAATTACAAAGGTGTCTTATGTAAATGACAAGTATTAGCTGCTGTAGTTGTTGAATGTAAATGGGACTGAATATTTGTCCTGTCTCTAAACTTTTACATTTCTAGGAATTTAAATGTATTGTTGAAGCCAAACTGTAGGAGTTATGAAGACGGTAGAACTTTTTGTGCGCAGTTTTCACTCAGCTGTGTTTTTGCAATAGGTGTTACCCATCCTAATCTGTTTCTTGCCTGATTTGATTCAGCTCTTGAAGCAGAAAGAAAATTGACTACAAATAAACAGCTTTTTCTGCATTAGTGATTCTTATGTACCAAATGGAAAATGGATTAGGCTAATGTACTCGTAGGCTTTGCGAGCGTGTGGAAGCAAGCTACTGCAGCTCATCTCTGCGCCTCTTGTTATTCCGGGTAGATGACTTTCCACTGCGAGCGCAAAGCATGGCAAGCAGCCATCGTTTTGTGAGTGATCTCCTGTGCGCTCGGGAGCGTTTTGAGTCACCACGGGGCCATTGAGCTTTCCCTCTTGGTTCCCATTTCCTTTCTCTCCAAACAGCCCTGTGAGGAGCTGAAAATGCTCTCCGTAGTGCTGAGTGCCCGTTCATCTCACTTTTTCCCCCCCGGAACTGCTTGCCTTGCTCACTGCCCAGGATTGGAGTTGCAGTGCTTGTGCTTTGCAGGGGGGAGCCTAAAGTATTCAAATATCACATGCATAAATGTAGGTGCTGTTAGAATTACTGGCTGCTGGTATCAGTGGTACCTTTCTTGGCTTGGCCAGACTGTCCTTCTCCGCGTGCCTGGCAGGGGATCCCTGCCTGCCAGTGCTCTCCAGTGCCTGGTGCCCTCTCCCTCCCGTGCTGGTGCTGCCGGAGTAGAGACTGTGTGGCACTTCTCTCCTCTCCCCCCAGCAAAGGGGCAGAGCAGAATGTCACTGTGTCCTGGGCTTTGGGAGTCTTGGCAGGAGGTTGGGCTGGGTCCTGTGTTCTGGCTTCAGAAGAGCAGAGGTGATGACCCAGCCACGTTTTGTCTTCTTGTTGTACACAGTCCCTGAGAAAGGGAAAATTACTTCTGGTGCTCCTCAGAATCCTCTGATAACAGTATTGTGAAAGCCTTAGGTAGCATCATTCGTCCTTCCTGCTTTAGACAGGAAGTTTTTGCTGTAATTTGTTCTCTGTCCTTTCCCTTGCCTCTTCTTACTGTATAAAAAGAACAGAGGGCAAAGAAAGGGGTATTTTGGTTTCTCTGGTTGCAGTCTGGCAATGAATAACATTCATTAAAAAGCAGGTACCGTTACTAAATGGCAGACTCGAGTTAGCGGTGGATTGGAGCGCTCTAAAACGCCTCAGATGGATCAGATGCCACAGCAGAACATTGCAAAATGAGTCTTCTTGTTAATAACTATCTTCTAACAGCTCTAAGGTCTGTGGGAAAGTGACTGTTTACAAAACAGTTCTGTGCTCCTAGCTAATTCATACAGGTCAGTAACACCTAATAACATCTATTTGTTTTCTCCTCTTTCTACTCCTCAGTATATGAAGGACGTAAACTGTCCTTTCAAAATACAAGAACGACAAGAAACAGTGGACTGGCTTCTCGGCTTAGCGGTTAGGCTCGAGTATGGAGATAACGGTATGAGTGAATTTATTTAATATTTCAAAATGGTAGGGAAATGTGGGGGGTTTTTTCTATTTAATTTTATGAAGTATCCGTCAAATTAAGACTGTCAAAAGTGTATATTGTTTTCTTAAATAAAAATATGATTTTATCTGCTTGGTTTTGCACCGTATTCAGATGTGAACTGTTTCTCTCCAGCTCCCGTGGGACAGTACAGTAGCATACTTGCATTTATTACTTTATTTCCGGATATAGAAAAACCCATTGTATATATTTATACCCTTCTCCCTGTGGAATTGCCTTTATGAGAACTTATTCTAAAGTGTATTAAATGCCTTTTCTTTAGTACTACATTTATTCGAATAAGTTATTCTTGAGCCTTGTTTTACAGGGAGTAGATCCAGAACCCTTGGGAGCTAGGGCAAGGTTATGAAAAAGTTGAGTTAAAGCTCAACAGTCAGCAGCAGTTTCGTTTCCTTGTAGCGAGAGTGCAGATACAAATGTAATGACTGGTGGCAAACATGGTAATAGCCAAAGTACTGTTTTCCATTACCTTTAATTCCTGCAGGGCTGAGCTCTGCCCGAGATGGGGACGGGATATAAATACCTGCCATCGGTAGAACTGGTTCTCAGTCCCTCATGATGGAGAGAGTGAGCTGCCTGTGACTCAGGGTTACGTGAAGATGGAGGAGCCAGGAGGTCCCATCCTCAAAAGGCTTGAAAAACCCCTGCGTGGGTTGTAGATAAATGCTGCCGTCTATAAAACAAAGCCTTCACTGGAAATGTCTTACTCACTGATCAGAACCAACTTCAGTCTGTAGTTCTTGAGCCCTACATACGCTGCTGATGGAGGCAGAGGGCCAACGCTCGTTGAACTGATGGATTTTAAAAGCGGTAGAACTGTAAGGTGCAGCTTGTTCAGCCTTCTGGGATGAAGACGGTAGGAAGAGCCGTAATCGAGAGCGTAATGCCCTACATAAGTGTGGAGCATGCTCTGCTGCTGCTCTTGGATAGCACATAAGCTCTCTGCAGATGGGAGCTGTTAGGGTAGCTCACTAGAACGGCAGCTTTGAGCACCTTAGTAGGGAGCTCCAAAACATCAGCGTGGAAGCCCAGAAGGCTCTTGGGCAATTACCGCAGCCCAAAAATACAGCTATAGCAAACTACAGCTTGGCGCTGAACTTTTAACTCGTTATTTTTGCCGTTAGCTCTAATGGTGTTCCTGTTTCCTTCTTAATTTAACAGCTGATAAGTATAAGGATTCTACCCCTGACGGTGCTAAAAACACTGACAATACAGCAAAAAACGCAGAACCGCTGATTAACTTGGATGGTAAGTGTGCAGCAACCGACTGTGTGGATGCATCGTACGTGAATGTGTTCCGTGGCCTGTGTGGTGTTCTTCAGATCTTAAATTGTTACAACTCTTTAAAGCCCCATGTAAAGCTTTAGGAATGCAGGGTTTATGTATTCTTTTACTGCTGGCTCAGACCGCCTCTCTGTGAACAGTGTTTTGAGAGTTACTTTGAGTTTGCACTTGTCTGCATTCCTACTCAAGGAAAGAGGAGCTGCTCCATGTGAATCCCAGGTATCTGGATGTGCACTGATGCAGAGCTTTTCCTGTTGGGAAGGAGGGGAAGGGCAGAGGGGAGAAGCTTTCCCAGCGGAATGAGGTGCCCAAAGACTTGATCAGATACGAGTAAGCTGGGAGGGCTCTTACCAGGCAATGAGGAGGCAGCCGAAGGGTGTTTACCTTGACAGCTTTGCAGAGAGCTCTGTAAAACATGGGTACTTACTGTGGGTTAGGGTGAAATAGCAGGATACCTTTTGGCTACAGCCTCTAACATATCTTAAAAAATAAAAAAAGCTAAGGAAATGTGATGGCAGACTGTTTACTTCAGTACTGTCACGTATTACCTGCTGGCTCGGTCTTCCCCAGCTGTACCTCTCATAATCACTGTCAGGTGCTGGGCACATTCACAATAAATGGAAGTGGTGGAAAATAGCTACTAAAATTAGCCCTAAATCACGGAATAGTTTGGGTTGGAAGGGACCTTTCAAGGCCATCTAGTCCAACCCCCTGCCATGAGCAGGGACATCCTCAACTAGATCAGGTTGCCCAGAGCCCCATCCAGCCTGACCTGGAATGTTTCCAGGGATGGGGCATCCACCACCTCTGGGCAACTTGTGCCAGTGCTTCACCACCCTCATCGTAAAAAATTTCTTCTTTATATCTAGTCTAAATCTGCCCTCTTTTAGTTTAAAACCATCACCCCTTGTCCTATTGCAACAGGCCCTGCTAAAAAGTCTGTCCCCTGAGTCTTCTCTCATTGCTCCTTCTACAAAAAGACAGCTAGGAATTGGTCCTGCCCTCACCCAGCAGGCACAGTTCTGCTCCGCAGCAATAGAAAGATTTATAAAAGAGACTACTTTCATGTAATCAGCTTTATTTTTAAAGACTTAAGACAGGTTTCCTGTGCGGTAGGACATGTGCAATGTGTTTGGCATTGAAAACAATGCTGTTTGTGCTTGGGTGGTGTTCTGCAACCTGGTTATGAAGCCTAGTGCCCACTTTGATTGCTTCGTAGCCAGGCGAAGTGGTTCCTCGCTGCGGTGTATCCATGGCCTTGCCTGTCCTTGAGAGCAATCCGATACCGTGGAGACAGGAAGCCAGTTCTGTCTTTTGGAGCCAGTTAAACTAGCACATATTTTTAACGATGATGATTATTTTTACAGTGAATAATGCTGATTTCAAGGCTGGAGTGATGGCTTTAGCTAATCTGCTTCAAATTCAGCGACATGATGATTACTTGGTAATGCTTAAGGTGAGTTTCGCAGTTTTCAGACCGTTCTTCTTCCGTCTCTTCTCCAGTGGTTGCTATGTGTGTAATAGCTTGTGGTGCAGAATTACTGATAACTATGACTTTTTAGGCACAAATAGAAAGTAAAACTCATCCTGTATGTGCCTTTTTAAGCAGGTAAGAACACAGAATATAAAATCACGGAAATTAATGCAGGGATAATTATCTTGGCAAACGGTTCCATTGTAGCTGAGTTACTGGAATTCCAACACTGAGAACTGTGGTTCAGAACTTGGAGTGCTCTAGGTTAGCTGAAGTACTGCTTCATGTGTTTTTAATGAACCTCGGAAATATCGAGGAACACGCTAAAAGGAGAAGATTGTATTCTAGTCCTAGAAATTGAAAGAGAAAGTTGAGGCTAAGTGATGCAAAGGATGTTTCAAAACAACCAACCTAGGCAGGACCCACAGTTAAAAGCCACCTCCTCCTGTCTTTTGGTCCTGTGAACTGTTTACTCCTTGTCATTACTGAAGTCAGTTTAATTTAGTCTTGACAACTAATCATGGCTTCTAAATGCCATAAATAGGCTACTTAATTTTTCTAAAGCATCTTTTTTTAGGACTTTGAGAAAATTTGTGACTTAGTGGTGGAACTCTGTAGTTATCTGTAAACTCTGGGTTGAACCTGGACTGTGTTCTTTAGGTACCGTATTTACTGAGACTGTAGCAATCCCGAGTTCCTACTTGATTGTGTCATAATATGGAAATAAGCTTAGTTTTGTGTGACACCAAAATAAACTCATTTCACTGAGAAAACAATAAGGTCCATTCATTACAGTAGCTGTGGTATTTGCTAAACTTATTTTGGAGAAACTAAATGCCGTGGGTATTGAAATTTATATAGTTTGTGTCAGTCTAACAGGAATATTTGAACAGTATTATCATGTTAGCCTGGTTTCCTAAGGAATTAACGGCTTGCAGTTATCCCATCAACCATTTTCTCATTCACTCCAGTATGGTATCCTCCTTTGCCTCCCCAAAATAGCCTTTGAACCCTTCACCAATCTTCAGACTGGTGGAGATCTCGTATATCAAACCCCTGCAAAAACAAACCAAACCCAAAACCAGTGAAAAGGGATATTGGGTAGAGAGAGGAGACCCTGTGAATGGTGATGTTGAGGATGCGCAGCCTGAGCTCAGCCCTTGTTAGACAGAGTTCCTTCCAGTTGTCTTATAGGATTGTCTCGAGGCTAGCAAACTTTGTGTGGCTTCACCTAATTTGGTACTGACAACCCAAAAAGAAAGCAGGATGTGTGTTCTGCATAAATGTATTTACATGCTGTCGCTATTTCCACATTTCTAGTGTCACTTTTTTCGGACAGAGGTGGTTGGACAAAACCACCAGCCTGAATTTTCTTGCTTTTAATTACAGGGAGAACAGACTCCCACAATGGGAGTTCATGTTACATGAACAGCAGCAATGCTAGTTTTCAGGGTTTGATGGTATTAGAATGTGTCAGTGAAACTCTTAATTCTACGCCACAATAAGCAGGTTCGCAGCGCGCGTGCGGAGAAGTTACGATCCTTGTTCAGGCTTGGGTGCTGGGATGGATGCTTAGGGAAGGCCGAAGGGTGCAAGCATGCCACAGACATCTGGCCAGAGTGAGCGGAGAGATATTTGGAGTCCCACTTTATTAATTTGAATCTGGCAAGTTGATCGGAAAGCATCTATGTAACACAGTTGGATATCCTTTTTCTAATGCAAAAGGCACTCAAAATTCTCTTCTAGAAGGTCTGGTTTCGCTGCTGGAATTTAAAGTTAAACTCCTCATCAAATCACTCTTTTGTCCAAGCTGCTCCCTTCAGTTAAAAGATTTCTAGAAGTATTCCATGGCAACTTTCTAGTATGATCTCAAGTTTAATCATGACCAAAACCGGGAGAAATCTTGGGGGAGAAACATGAAGCAGTAAGACTGCTTCTGTTGCATTTGGCTACTCATCAGGGAAAGTCTGAGGAATGTGTTTGACAGACCCAGTTCTTTCTGGTGGAAGTCTGCCTGCATGGTATTCCTTCAGTTATTTTTAGAGGCATTTACAGCTGTAGGTATCAGTAACTGATAGCTCCGATTACGATTTCATGCTATATACTGGAGCCAGTAAAAACAGATGAGCAGCAGGATTGTTAAAATCAAGGCTCTTCTTGTTCCTGTGTCTAAAAATAATTCCTTTCTGCTCTCAGTCTTTTTAAAACCTGGATGGGTAGCCTTGCTCCAGGTTTCTCTGCACGCGGAAGATGGTTCAGCACCTCCTAAAAGATGCTGATAGCAGGAATTGCTTCCTGAAGAAGCTGTATTGCTGCAGCATTAAAGGTGTGCGATCTCAGAAAAATAAAAATGGTGCTGCTGCTTTGGGATCGCGATCAGCGTGGTCTGGAAATCGCAAGCTTTCTTGACTGTTCCTAGTACTTTGCAGTTTCTGGCTGAGTAGTGGCTGAAATTAATGGTGTCATGTCCTTGTCTCTTGTGGTTAAGCTGCCTTCCCGCAGCCAAAGAGGCTACACCTGTGCAAGGTACTGCTTGCAAAGAATAGTGCTATTTGGAAAGGTTTAAGGTCTGAAAGAGTTTTCCAAAAAGTCTTTCACAAAACTGTGTGTTTGAGGTTATGCTAGTTATAGCGTTGGCTCCTTTTCCCTTGGAATTGCTGAGAAATTCATCAAGACATAAATTAATTAATATCGCCTTTAAATGTTTTTCCTAGGCAATCCGCATTTTGGTCCAAGAGCGCTTGACACAGGACGCCATAGCGAAGGCCAGTCAGTCCAAGGAGGTTTGTATACACACTGCGTGAGTCTAGCGTTAATTATTGCATATCGAGTAAAGATGTGTAGACGTAAAAGTCTGCCATCTCAGTCAAAACTGGTTCTGTTTAAACCCTTCGTTTAGGAGGGTGGTGGAAACTTGCTTTATCTCCACCATCCTGGTTCTAAAAGACTCGGAGGGTTATGGAGAGTAGTATACAAAGCTCTCTTTGTTTCAGTTGAATACAAATAGATGTATCTGTATGATATATCATGTAATTAGCTCTTCTCCTACCTTTGTTATTTGCTAGAGGATTACCCTTACTGTTCAGGGCAGCAGGCCTACAGTGTGAGAAGAAATGTATGACCCGTCTTTTCCTTGGAATCGACAGCGTTGGCTGCATAAACAGGTTGAAACATTCCTTGTATGGAGTGTTTTGCTTCGTATGTACACCTTGGACGTGTTTAAGGAATGGGATGTTGGACATCCAACTCCTCCCTCCCCCAAAAAGAGAAATGGTGAAGGAAACTTCTGCACTTAAACCCCAGATTTTGCAGATTTATTTTCTAACTGCGAGCTGTCCGTTTGTAAGATGTTCCAGGGGATGACTGTGGTTTTTCAGACTGTCAGTTCTTAAACATCCCAGTTCCCCAGCTCTTCTCTCCAGCGTTTGGTGCAGCAGCTGCTGGCACTGGGTCTTGGGTGCAGCCAGCCTCTCCTGCCCCGCAGGTGTATGTTTAGATGTGTCCCTGCTGAAGGAACTGCATCTGGTCAAAGAGCGCAAGTCCCTTCATCTTTTCTGGCAGCTGCTCAGAACAGGCCATGCTTTATTTATTATCATAACACTGCTTATGGTGTTTACTAAGTGGCAATCGCAGGTGCTCCGAGTTGCACTGCGGTAATTGCCAGAAGTGTTGGAACAGTAAATCAAAAGCTTTGGTCTTGTATATCCATAAAACCATTAAAAGAGCAGGAAAATATGAAAGCAGCTGAGACAGCTGTAGTCATTTTAGGTCCTATAACTGATGTTAATAAAAAGCTGCTTTTAGTTGTTGTTTACATAGCGGTGCAGCTGACACGCAGGGATCAAAATGGGATTTTCTGTGTGTTTGGCAGAACTAGCTGCTTTGAGGAACAGTGAAATTTTTTTCAGGACAAAGTTCTTCATATTCGATAGGTCCTCAAAGCGTGGTCAGGTCTGAGGTTGAAATGTCGCTGTGTCGCTGGATGTGATATATGTCATTGGGAGTGTATTCTCGTTAGGAATGCTGAATTTCAAGTGGGGTGGAGAAGAGGCAGGGGGTTGGAGGCAGGAAAGCAGCCTTAGCTGTGCCAGCAGCGATCATCAACATCATAATGTACCCGATGAATGAAGAAAATGTCTTAGAAGCAGAGGGGACAGCTGGGTCGCAGGGGGAAAAATAAACATCTGCTTCTGATTTTGGCTGGCTTGTTAATGGCCAAAATACTAGCCAGTGACACTTTGTATATTAAGTCTTGGCCCTGGAAACAGATTATAAATGTCTGACTGCTGCATGGCAGACGCCTTAATATACAAAATGTCATGAGTTGCGTTCTTGGCAGTATCAGGATACAGTGGGGAAAAGATAAAATAGATACCGAAATGTTCTCTGAAGGATGTGTATGAGGGCTATGCTGAGGAAACTTACACTGCTGTGCTTGGGGTTTAAATGTACCAAATAAAGCGAGATTTATGTTGTTGGGCTGTCAAGGTACAGTTTTCAAGATAAGACATGACACTTCTTTTTAGATTGTTTTGAATGGCTGGCAATTCAATGTACTCGGTGTCTAGACAGGATTCAGATTTATACTGACACACTCGTAGCCTGTCCTGGGCTTTCCTTGCCCGATGAGTGTATCCTAGGTAGGATCAAGTACAACAAATGCCCTTCAGGATCACTTTAAGGGTGCTCCCGAAGGCTATACCTGAGGTATGTTTAAAAGAACAACAAAGTGGGTACATTTTCCCCCTGCTCTGAAATCTGGAAACTTTTTTTTACCTCCCAGGGAATCTAGTTTTACTGTTGACACTTCCAGTTACAGGGGAGATGGCTGCGGTGGTCAGGCCCGTTGCAAGCGCTTTGTGCAGCCGTTTTAAATCAAATTTTGGGGGGAATGAGGCTGAGAAATGAAGTAGTCTGTGTGGTAACAGAGTTAAAGGTGCTCTTCGCTTCTCTCCCTTTTTGAAGCCGCTGTGCAAATGAGCACGTGCCTGGTAGGTGCAGCAGTGGGTGCCTGCACAGCCCAGCGCCTGCTACGAGCCCATTGCTACGGGCTGCAGGGCTTGGGAAAGGCCGGTCTACTGCTCTGCCAAAGACAGTTCCACCAGCCAAAAAGGAGCTGACGGACAGGGTGGTGGGAGGAAGGCAGGGTCAGTAATGCCTCGCTACCCGGGTGTCTCAAAAGACCACCTCTGAAGCTGCCGCTGTGGCCACTCAGCATTGGAGGTACCTGCAATGGCCCTGAGGAGTTCATCCACAACGAACCGATTGAATCGGTGTTGTGCTGCTCGTGTGGCTCTGAGAACACACTAGGGTGGCCGTGAGCTCTTTGCAGCCTTAAGTATACACCTGATGTCTTAAAAAGCTTATGGATGAAGTCTGATATCGCTAGAACCTGTTTGAAGTGGCATTAGTGGCATTCTTACCAACAAGCAGGTTAGATTTTAACAATGTATTTTTAAGATTGCAGTTGAACATCCATTTTATTGTAAAGGCTATGGAAAAGAGCCACTTTTTGAAAATGAGGTAACTGTAATTAGAGTTACAGTCACCATTTTGTATTTAGTGTGTGTTTTGATCAACTCAGCATTTTTGTACATGTATATAAAAGCCTTTAAAAGAAATCCTCGCTGATTAGAAGGTTTACAACCCCATAATTGTAGAAATTAATGGTATTGGACTCGAATGTTTTTGTCATGCCAAATGCAAGGCAAACTTTGAAAAAAGTTAGAGGTAGCAAAAGAAAATTCTAAAATTTGCATTGTTTAAATCTAATTTTACGTGCATGTTAAAACATGGTGAGGGATTGTTTAGCATGACCACTCCTGCACAGCTGGAGAGGGTAAAGAGAGCAATGCTTATAAATGACCACTAATAAAACTTTTCCTTGTACTATCTTAATAGAGCAAGTGTTTAGAAAATTGAATGTTTAGCTTTATTCCTAAGCTTAACACTTGAGGAAGCACTTCTGAGGATGTTGATGGAGGCTGCAAGTTCAGTGCTTAAGAAACTCACTTGATTACAGAGAAGTTTTACAACTCCTTCAGATCAGCCAGTGCTTTGAAAACTGGCAGCTGTTTAAAGGCAATAGTTTCTAAGAAAGCCTGGTTTGTGCGTGCTTTTTGTTTGTCCGGGTAGCGATGTCGCTGGGTTGGGTGTTCTCTCGCAGCACTGTTGTTAGCCTTTTAAGGATTGAATGTGGGCAGTGTGTATCCAACGGGGTTTGCTTGACAAGGAGGGGGATTATTAAGCATGAAGATTTTACTTTATTAATACCCCAGGTTTGATGTTTCAAGACGCAACGGCACTTGTGTAATCAGCATGATGACTTGTTGAAGTTGTCACTCATGTCTATATAAGCAAAACTCAAGTGTCCTCTCCTCCAGAGTTACCTGGTGTAGTACTTGATTCTATTTTCCAAACATGCAAAATGACACTTCTAATTACATTTGAACATGCTTTTTCTTTTCAAAGGGTTTGCCTGTTGCTTTAGAGAAGCACATTCTTGGGTTTGACACAGGAGGTAAGCAGTCCTCTTAATGTTACTTTTAAATAGTGATGTTTGCCTTTGACAAAGTCTATTACTGTCAAATACGTAGATAATGCGTACAGTAAAAAAGCCTGGCGTGGAAAGAATTGCTCCCTCCCAGCTTGTTATTTACGAGCACTCCTGAGCATTTTGTTTTGGAACAGAAAAGCATAAATCTTAGCTGTGGAATATGTTGTTTCAGAGTAACGTTTAAGCAACAGCTTTTAATGGCAACAGCTTTTAATGGCAGCCGCCTTTGCAAGTGGAAGGAATGCGTCTCGGTACTGTTGTCTTGTAAATCTTGCTTTTACCAGCAGAGGACCTCTGTGCTTCTGCCGTCTGCTTTAGCTGCGTGATTTACCTAAAATCTAATCAGAGGCAGCGCAAGTTGGCACAGCCCAATAGATTCTTTTGTAAGCAATAGCCAGATGACCTGGGACTCCACTAGTCTGCCTTCGCTTTTGCCCCGCGTACAACTAAATTACTACTCAGGCTTCTTGCCGACCCGACTCGGCTGTGGATTACTGCGAGGGCTGCAGGAGCCTGAGTGAGGTTTTGCAGAGCACCCTGTCCCTCTCTAGCAGCAGGGAAAAACTGTTGTTTCCTATTTCAAGCGTGAAAACCACAAGCATGAATGAAGTGCAGAGCACGAACTTAGATTAAGCTTTTTTTAAGACCTTCATGTCAGATGAAAAGCGTTGATACGACTTCTCTTTCTGCAACTCACCCAGATGCTGTTCTCAATGAAGCTGCCCAAATTCTCCGACTGCTGCATATAGAGGAGCTCCGAGAGCTGCAAACAAAAATTAACGAAGCGATTGTAGCAGTCCAGGCGATTATTGCTGATCCCAAGACGGACCACAGACTGGGGAAAGTCGGGAGATGAGCAGATAAAAGCTTTTAGTCTCTTGTGTACTTAGTACAATTAGGAACTATGTACAACTCTGTACAACTCTGGCATGCAGTTTGAAATGGTATTATGTTACTGTTTTGAAAGAAAACAGGAAACTGAATCCTGACTTCTACTGAATTATCATTTTTCTTTAAATAAATGAGGTTGGGGAAAGTAGACAAATTGTTCTGATTAGCTCCGAGTTGGCAAATACGACTTTTTCATTGTGTTTGGCTTTGTGCTGAGAAGGGAGTGTTACATAAAGGCTCTGCACATTCCTCTCGCTGAGGTCCTGCCATATGAACAGCTTGCTCCTGGCTTGCTTGCTGCTTCTCCACAGTCTACCCTACAACCGAAATATGTAAAAACTAAATCCAAGGGAAACTTAAACCAACCATTTTATTCAATTATTGAAGTAACCTAGAAAAAGTGAAGCATTACAACATAAATGGTATTTCTGAACATGTATTGGTCTCCATTGGGTAGGTCTATGAAGGCACTTAGAACCAACAAGCATGAACAGATGAGTTCTAGCATATTCTTCTAATATAAATACTAAAAGACATGCATTGAGGCAGTGGTGAAAATACAGAATTGTCTTCTTCAATGCCTTTGCCATATCACATAACTGCCCTGCACACTTCTGGAGCACACACACTCTCTTCAGGGCTGTAGATTACTTAGACCCAGCAAGATACTGCATCCAAAGCTTCCCCTATGCGCTTGGTTTTTGATAAAAGGTCAGATTGTCCAAACTATTAGAAATTAATCCATTCTTTTTCCAATAAAATAGAACATTTGACTAAGAAAGCTACATTTTAAATTTGCTTGCATAAGCAAGAGTTAGAGAAATGGCCTAAGATTCACAGGACCATTTTTTTTTTTTTGTAATATATCAATGTTTTTCACTTTTAAAAAATACAGTAGTAAAGACTTGAGGTATAACTTCAAAAAATACTTGATAATCTTTTGCAGGAAAGTAGGTCGCTTCATTGGCCTCGGTTAAGGGTTTTCCCCCTTAGTTGTATGCAGTGAGAGTTTTCTGGGTCTGAAGTTCTTTTGGGTGCAAAGATTGTTGTTTCTCGAAATAGCGGTTCCTATTTCCTTGCTGCAGAGAGAAACGGGTCTCTTTAGCGTGTCAAGCACATCGCGGCCGTCAGGCAATCGAGAGGGGGTGGGGTTTGTTGTGCTTTACCTCCGGGGCAGTAGGGATAAACTGCAGTTATTCCGTAGAGATGCGATCGCTGCTCTGGAAGATACTCGTCGGTAAAGGCGCCGGTTTCTTTATCGACAGCTATCACACCATCCCTGGTGATAAAAGGGCGAGAAGTGCTTTACTCATCGATGAAACTTGTTTTTTTTTTTCCCATCTACATGCACTTAAGAACAGAGGCAGCTAAAAAGATCAGTCTGAACACCTGCAGAACAAGTGGAAAGAAATTTGCCCCATAAAATCTACATCCAGCTCCTTCAGTGCATTTCTCTTTGGCGATGCAGAGTCACAGAGATAATCTCTCCTTGGAAGGCTATCTCCCCGAGAGTCTCGTGGAAAGCACTTAAGTGTTTCTTGTAATCTGCTAAGATTTGATGGAAGTTTTGAGAGCTTCCAGCTGGAGTGGGAATAGAGGCGAGTTCCTGATGCTGAGGGCCTTGGGTGGCAGGGGAGAGGGGCCGACTGAGGACAGAATCTCTTCTTTGCCTTAATCTAGATTTGGAAACTTGTGCCAACTTTTATTTAAAAAAAAACCCAACCGTTATTTCTGTCCCTCCCAGGAAGCCGGGGCTGTTTCTAAACAACTGTTCTGCGCTGAGATTTACAAGCGGGCGTTGCTGAACGTGGCACTGCGGGAGACCCAAGAGAGCGCTCTGGTGAGGTGCCAGGACTGGGGACCGGGGAGCAGTCTGGGGACAGCGGTTGTTTCCCCCCCCTCCCCGGCTCAAAGCCCCTCCGAGCTGCTCGCTAGCACAGCTCCGCAGGGAGCGGCAGAGGCTGGCTCCTGGCTGCTGAGGGCAGCCCTAGGAGCTGCCAGCTCAGTGTTCCCGGCCGTGGGAGGGAGCGGGTTTCTTTCCCTTACCGTCTCCAGTCCGTGTGGTAGAAGTGATTGGCGTAACTGATGATGCTGAAGGGGTAGTTGAGGTTGTTCTGTATGACGCGCCGGCCCGCGCCGTCGGGGAATGTGCACTCCAGGTGCTTCGTTCCTTTTCAAACACAAGACAGTTACCAGGCCACAAAAGAAAAAACCCAAACACCAAAGATGTTCTTTGTATTCACTAATAAACGGGGGAGGAACAGGTACGGGTTGGGGGTGACCTCCTGCAAAGCAGCTCTGCGGAGAAGGACCTGGGAGTCCTGGGGGATGACAAATTCCCCATGCGCCAGCAACGTGCCCTTGGGCCAGGAAGGCCAATGGCAGCCTGGGGTGCATGAGGAAGAGTGTGGCCAGCAGGGCGAGGGAGGTTCTTCTCCCCGTCTGCTCTGCCCTAGTGAGGCCCCGTCTGGAGTCCTGTGTCCAGTTCTGGGCTCCCCAGTTCAAGAGGGACGAGGAGCTACTGGAGAGAGCCCAGCGGAGGGGACAGAGATGCTGAGGGGCCTGGAGCATCTCTCCTGTGGGGAAAGGCTGAGGGAGCTGGGGCTGTTCAGCCTGAGGAAGAGGAGACTGAGAGGGGACCTCATCAACGCTTATCAATATCTCAAGGGCGGGTGTCAAGAGGACGGGGCCAGACTCTTCCCAGTGGTGCCCAGCGACAGGACAAGGGGCAACGGGCACAAACTGGAACACGGGAAGTTCCGCCTGAACGTGAGGAAAAACTTCTTCGCTGTGAGGTGCCAGAGCCCTGGCACAGGCTGCCCAGGGAGGGTGTGGAGTCTCCTTCTCTGGAGAGATTCCAACCCGCCTGGACGCGGCCCTGTGCAGCCTGCGCTGGGTGACCCTGCTCTGGCAGGGGCTGGGCTGGGTGGGCTCCAGAGGGCCCTTCCAGCCCCTGCCATTCTGTGATCCTGTGTAATTTTGAAACAGCTTCTCAGCCTGCGGCTGTAAAAGCAGCTCGTGCCGTGAGCCCCCTCGACCCCCTCACACCAAGTCCTTTGGGGCAGGACAGTGGAAGGGGCAGGGAAGCCCCCGGGTAGCAATGAGCTAAAGACAGATAGAGCTGGTTTTTTCCCTTGAGGCTGTGTGTGCCGTAGCCTGATCCATCCTCGGTGAAGTTACCTGCGTCCGCCCAACAGAGCAGCTTGGAGAAGGGGTCGAACGTGAGGCCGTTGGGCAAGCCGATGTCCTTATTCACCAGGACCCTCCTGTTGGCTCCGTTGACGGTGGAAGTTTCGATTTTGGGTGCTTCCCGATTCCAGTCCGTCCAGTAAAGGTTGCTTGGTAAATAATTATATAACCAACAAACATTCACACAACAGTAAGGAGTGGTAGGAGATTAGCGGCTTTCTCTTCGTTACTGGGAGAGGCCCGCTTTTCCCCTTAACAGTGCCTGAAATAAATCGTGATTTGATTTGAAAAAAATCTCTAAAAAAAACCCAGAACGATGTCAAACATGTTTACGACCCAAACTGTAGCTCCTAGCTGAGGGCGAGTCTTAGGAGTAGCACATTTTGTATCGCAACAGCACCCTAGAGGCACAGCTTATGTTTTCAAACGCTGGGCCTGTTTCAAAGCTTTTAAAAATAATGTACATCCTGACACTGAAACAGCAGGTTTAGCCAAATCCTGAATTATTAAATAAAAGAGGAGGTGGGGAACAGAGCCAATCCCTCCTACGGGGTGTGTAACGTAGGAGAGCTGCTCCCAGGGTCAGGATGGGGCCTTGGCACCACTGTGTGTGCTTGACCCTCCTCTGAGGGTCACACCTCGTCCCACCGCAAACGCCCGGCCGGAGGCAAACAGCCCCTCGCGTTTTTCCCCAAAACATGGCTCCTGCTGCAGATCTGGCGAGCGCCGTCCTGCCAGCCCCTTGCAAAGCCCTGCGTGCAAATCCCTCCAGAAACGCTGCTGCTCACCCTCGGACGGGGTCCACCGCGATGGCGCGGGGGTTGACGAGCTCCGTGTCGAAGAGCACCCGCCGCTCGGAGCCGTCCAGCCGGGCTCTCTCGATCTTATCCAGGCCGCTGTCGGTCCAGAACATGGCTCGGCGCAAGTGGTCCACCGCCAGCCCCTCGGGGCTGATGAGCCCTGCCGGAGGGACGGACACCGTCAGCGGCTGGGGACCCGTCGCCGTGTCCCGACCCGCGGCCAAGGGATGCGAGTGCAGATGGAGGACCCCAAAGCGGGACAGCCCCAGAGCTGCGATGGGCACGAACTGCTGTGGACCCGCTGATGTGGCTTTGGGCAGATGTCCCTGGCGATGGGAGCGCACCTGAGGTGATAACGGTCTCCGGCTCAGCGCCTGGCTCCAGACCCGCCCGGCTTATGGTCCGGCCGGCCACATCGGTCCAATAGATCGTCTTCTCCCGGCAGTCATAGTCGATCCCCACCACAATGGAGCCCTGCCAGGGTTGGGAGAGGGACACAGGGTGACATCCCGCCCGGGTCATGGCCAGGAGGCTCAATGACCACCCTTATCCCACCAGCTGGCATTGGGAGCTGGCTCACAAGATGCAGCAACGGGGAATGACGCTCAAATCCCTTTTCCCCAGCAAAACCCAACACCGACGGGCTCCCGCTGCACGCCCCGGGCTTAATCCTGCAGCAGAGGCTTTTAGGCCAGCTGTCGCAGCCACACACCCACGTCCAGATGGGTTTGAAACCCTCCGGCTCAAGGAGAGGCTGCTCCACAGCGAAGCCAGCCCAAGGAATGACCTTTGGGACGGGGAAAGGGAATACTTGGCAAGGTGTTTCAGTTCCCCGGGGTGCAGGGAAGGACACGGCCCAGCTTTCGGCGTTCCTCTCCCTCGGTCTGGCCTGGCTGGAGATGCGCGTGGCCACGCTCCAAGAGGAGTCCGAGGAAGGGAAGAGGCAAGTTTTGCAGCAGAGCCGTGCAGCGGGCAGCCCAGGACCGGTGGCCGGGGGAGCTCTGCGAGCACCCGTGCTCCTTTGCAGGCAGCCCCAGGGTGTGCCCTGCCCCTCTGCTGGGGGACGGCTGGAGGAAGAGCGGGGAGCGCTCCTCCTCCGGCTCGGCGCCAAGGCAGCCGGCACAGCCACCGTCCCCACAAACCAACATCACCCTTCAAGAGGTGAACCCCTCAAACCATCACAGCTCAGACAAGAGCCGGTCAGGGAGATGCAAAACACGGAGCCGCGGCACCAGCCTGTCCCTGACCCCCTCCGGCGGTCCTGCATCCCCTGCCCGGCCCCGGCGCTGGAGGTACCGTACATGCAGGGAGAGCAGGGTCTTCGCCGCCTCCTTCTGCAGCCGCGTGCCGTTGAGTGGCAGGTAGCCGATTTGCTGTCCCTGAGCGTAGAGCAGGAAGGTCCCCGTGGCCGGTGGGGACACGTCGGGCCGGGGCGAGGGCCGGACGCTGGGCGGCGCGACGCTGGGGAGACCTGGCACATAAACGGGGGGACAGGGAGAGAGAGATGGCTCAGGGAGCATCGGCCCCTCAGCTCCGCACCTGAGCAGGAGCGGGGTGCAGCAGCGGGACCCCATGCTGTGCTAGATGGGGGGGGGGGGTGTCACATTTGGGGTGCCAAGCTCTTACATGGCGGGGTGCTGCCGGGCTCCGAGCGCGTGCCCTGGATCTCCCTGCCGCTCTCGTCCACGCACCAGCAGTACCCGCTGTCCCCGTGGCACTGCAGCGGGGTGAAGTCGCCCCCCGCGTCGCACTGCGGCACGTACTGGTCGCGGCGGGGGCTGCCGCCGTAGTGCTCCAGCAGGCTCTGCCGCCAGCGCTCGCACATGGTGCGGGGCCGCTCCGTGGGCTCTGGCACGGGGAGGGGCGACGGTCACCCCCCCGCGATGGACCCCATGTGCAGGGTCGGGGGGCTCGGGGCTTTGCTGGAGCCCCGGGTCCCCCCTCTCCTTGCTGGGTGCCCCTCCATGCTAAGGATGCTGGAGGGGCACCACAGGGCTGGGGTGCTGCGGGGAGGGGACGGCACCCCCCGCTCCCCCGGGCACTGACCTGTGCTCCCGCAGCGAGGCGGCGTGCTGCCCGGCGCCGTCCGCGTGCCGGCGATCTCCTGCCCCGCGGCGTCCACGCACCAGCAGTGCCCAGTGCTGCTGTGGCACTGCAGGGGCCAGTACCGACCCTCCTCATCGCACTGGGGCACGTGCCCGTCGCCCACGGGCGAGGGTCCCGGTGGCACCGCCCGCGGGTACAGCCGCTCGTGTTCGCAGGGCGTCAGCCGCTGGATGGACTCTGCCGGCAGCAAACGCCCCCACCCCGGGCTCAGGGGGTGCCATGCAGCTCCCCCGGACCTGCTTGGCACCCCGGTTTGGAGCTGCTTGGCACCCAGGTATGGCCCTGCTTCACCCAGGGCTGCAGGTGCTGGGGGATGCTCTGCAGGCACCCCTTGGCCTCCCCCCTCGGGCCGGGGGGATGGGGGCTGCCCCTCTCCAGCCCCCTCGGCACCCCGTGGCTGTCCCCTCCATCGCGAGGTGACACAGGAGGTGCCCCAATGGCCACTGCCACTATAACCCCACGGGCCAGGGTGCCCTAAAGACCCGGGAGCCCCTCGACGTGCCCAACCACCCATTCAGCAGCACCCTGCAGCCAGGCTGTGGCAGTGAAGCCCCCGGCCGGGTGGTTGGGCAGAGGGTCCCCTCCGCTCGCTGCAGCCCCACTGTCCCTGCTCTGCTGGTGGCTGGGGCCAAAGTGCTGCAGCCGTGCGGGACGGGCAGGGACAGGCAGGGCTCTGCCTGCTCCAGCGCCTTCTCAACACCCTCTGCCACCGAGCACAACCGACGCAGCCAGCCAGGGCATCTCCTGCGCCGCGGTGCTGGGAGATGCTTCGCCCCAACATCTGGGTGCCCGCCGATCCCATCGGGATGCCAACGAGATGCCGAAGGACCCGACTCGCCTCCCCTCACCCCCTCGAGCGCTGCGGGGCGGCGCTGACCTGTGCTCCCGCAGCGAGGCGGCGTGCTGCCCGGCGCCGTCCGCGTGCCGGCGATCTCCTGCCCCGCGGCGTCCACGCACCAGCAGTGCCCGGTGCTGCTGTGGCACTGCAGGGGCCGGTACCGACCCTCCTCATCGCACTGGGGCACGTGCCCGTCGCCCACGGGCGAGGGTCCCGGCGGCACCGCCCGCGGGTACAGCTGCTCGTGCTGGCAGGGCGTCAGCCGCTGCGTGCTCCCTTCCGCTGCCGGGAGAGCCAAAGCAACGGCAGGGTGAGGATGGGGGAAGCTGCCCCGGGCAGAGCCGGCGTGGGGGCGAGCTGGGCAGCCTTACCGTGCGTGCACTGGAAGCCATCGCCCTCGTAGCCGGGCTGGCATCGGCAGGAGAAGGAGCCCGGTGTGTTGTAGCAGGTGGCGGCCGGGTGACACGGGTTTTCGGCACACTCATCCACGTCTGTGCACGGGGAAGACGGGGATCAGCCAGGGCAGACGACACCAGCGGCTGCACGGTGCCAGCACCTGCGGTTCCCTCCCGCACCCCCGTACCGGAGCAGTCGATGCCGTCGCCGGTGTACCCGGGGAGGCACTCGCAGGTGGGGCGGCCCCCGGCGTGGGGCAGGCAGCGCGCCCGGTCCCCCGGCGCGCAGGGGTGGCTCCCGTCCTCGCAGGGGTTGCTCGCCGGCGCCAGCGCTGCGGGGACAGGGGGGTGAGCGGGTGGCCGGGGTGAGCCCCGTGGGGCACAGGAGTGGGGGGACCCCAAACCGTGGGGCTGGCACTTACGCACACACGCCTGCCCGTCCTCCGCCAGCCGGTACCCGCTGCGGCACTCGCACCGGTAGCTGCCCGGCTCGTTCAGGCAGGCGGTGAAGGGGCCGCACTGGCTCAGGCCCTCGGCGCACTCGTCCACGTCTAGAGGAAGGGGGAGACACCGGGCACCCCGGCGGTGGTGGGACATCCCCATTTTCGGGGTCTGGCTGCTCCTGGCCTGGGGGGGGATGTCCTCCCCCACGCTGCCTGTCCCACGTCTGCTGCTTCCTCCGTCCCCGCAACGCTGCTGCAGCGCTTCCCTGGGTGCTCCCAGCACCCTGCCTCAGTTTCCCCCCATGATTCACCCATGTCCTTGGTGCAGCTCTGGGAGCTCTTGAGACCGTGGGTGCTGCGATGCTGTGGCATGTCCCAGCACCCC
Source organism: Phoenicopterus ruber ruber (assembly GCA_009819775.1). Lineage (NCBI taxonomy): Eukaryota > Metazoa > Chordata > Aves > Phoenicopteriformes > Phoenicopteridae > Phoenicopterus > Phoenicopterus ruber. Next base: position 3,798,464 of record CM020219.1, read on the forward strand.
AAATGGCAGTGGCCACCATGGTGCCCCACCGGGGACGGGGTGCACCAGCCCCCCCCGCTCCCCGCCCGCAGCCCCCGCTCACCTCGGCAGCCCCGTCCGTCTCCGCGGTACCCGGCCGCGCACTCGCACGTGTACTCCGTCCCCACGCCGGGCTGGCAGCGCGCCGTCGCCTCGCACGTGTGCGTGCTGTCGTGGCACGGGTTCACCGGGGGATTCTCGGCATCGTCTGCGGGGCAACAGGGGGCGTTAGGGGGGGAAAAGGCCTGGGAGAAATGGGGAGCGGGGAACGACTGTTCCCACTTATATCCGACATAAACATCACTGCACTGCAGCACCCTCGTCACGAGGGACCCATGGCCATGCCACCCAGTGCCATCCCCGCTGCAGCCTCCCCCACACCGGGAGCACTTTGGCTCAAGCTGCTTGGCAAAAAAAAAAACCAAACCTCTTTGGGCTGTTTTTGGGCAAAGCGAGCACACCGCCGCTTTGGGAGCGGGCAGCATCCCCCGGTGGGGGCTGGCGCCCCGGGGTGGGCACCCCAGGGTGGGTGCTGGAGCTCACCTCGTGCCGAGCCGACGCGGGCGGCCAGGGCGTAGCGCAGGGCGTGCTCCTGGCCGTCATAGAGGGCGAAGGCGCGCGCCACGCTCAGCCGCTGCCGGGCGGGCGGGCGGGCGTGCGGGCAGCCGGCGAAGGTGATGTTCTGGCGCAGGCGGTAGGACAAGGTCTGGTTGGCGGTCCCCGCGGCCAGGACGTACTCCCGCTGAGCAGAGGATGTCACGGCTGCCGGACGGTGAGAAAAACCCCCCGGGATGGGGGACAAGCGGCTTCAGCATCGATGCCTCTTGGAAGTTGGGAACCACGGTGGGGACGGGGTTTTGGGCTGCTCCGAGCAGGGCACGCAGGGATGGCGTGCAAGAAATGGAACCTGGGGCTGAGCACGGGCTCTTACCTGAGCTGGAGTAGTGGTAGAGCTCCTTGTAGGGAGTGATGTGGACAGTGACGTTGTCCGGGAGAAACGGCACCTGGCCCTGGATGTGTGTCTTAAGGCTTAAGTAATTGTCCGGCCCCAGGCCCTCGGCTGTCTGAGTGACGTGGACCGTCTCCTCCCCGGGGTAGAAGGTCACCTCCAGGCTCTGGGTGAATTCGGCGCCTGGGTAGGAAAAGGGAACAGGCGGCATTCGGTTGTAGGATTTTTAGGGAATACATCCCCAAAGCATCCTTCCCCGCTCCTCCGGCACACCCGTGAGGGCTCGCAGGAGGGAGGTGACAGCCAGCTGAGCCTGGCGAGGTGACCGGACACGCCATGGGGCTGCCCTCAACCCCCACCCGCACCCCCCATCGCCTCCCGGGGCCACCCCACCAGCAGCCGTGTCCCTCGGAGCAGTGGGGCTCGGCGGCGCATCCCGGGGCCCCACTCACCGGTGATGCTGAAGCCATTCTCGGAGCCGGGCTCCTCCAGGGCGAAGAGCCAGGCGAAGAGCCCGCCGATGGGCAGGAGGGGCAGGAGGGCACGGGCAGCGGGCTGGGGCACCCCGCTGATGGCCGTGTAGGCTCGCCCATCGCTGCCCACGATGTAGGCGTGCAGGTCGACGTCCTGGAAGCGGACGGACGCCCGTCCCACCGTCAGGCTTCCGCTCACCTTCCCGTTGAGGCGATGCACGGCCCCTGGGCAGGGAGACGGGCACCCCTGGCAGCGGCCACCCAGGCACGGGATGCCCGTCCCCGCCGCCCGCCCCACGTACCTTCGGGCAGGCACTGCCGCCCGTTGCCGTAGTAGGTGGCCCGGCAGTGGCAGCAGATGCCGGTGGCGTAGTCGGTGCAGAAGGCGTGCGGGGAGCAGCGCCCGTGGTGCCGGGCACACGTCTCCTTGCTGGCTGCGCTGTAGGTGAACACTGGGGCCGAGGGGAGAGGGTTGGGGACACGGTGACAAATCCACGCCTCGTGGGGGGTTGGCACCCTGCCCCCCTGGCCCCAAAAACACCATCGGGAGACGGGACAGCCGGCAGCGGCGCTTTCCAAGAAAGCCGCCCGGGATGCACACGGGAGGCTCAGGGTTTTGAACCTGTTGCCTGATTTCAGGCAGATCTGACAGAGGGCGAGAGATCGAGTTCCTGCATATTTTTGGGAGACAGCTGGCTGGGGACGGGGCTTTGCTCCCCCGGGAACGTGCCACGGCAGCTCCGCAGCCAGCTCAGCTTCCCGTCCCCCGAGCTTCCCTCCTTGCAACACGGCAGCAAACCCAGCGAGCAGGGACGTACGGCTCTGGCAGCCCCTTGGCACCAGGATTTGGCCGGGAGGAGAGGAGCTGGAAGGGCAGCAGCTTTGCGGGAGCGACGCCAGCCCACGCTAGCTCCAGCCCCAGCTGCTCGGGCAGAGAGGAGCTTGCAGCGAAGAGGCCTTTTTTAGAGAGCCGCCCACCACGAGACGTCCCCGTTCGCTCATCAGAGGGGCTGCGGCCACTCACCGTCGGGGTTAAAATGCACATCTTCCTCCACGCCGACGCCGTGATGCCCGGAGCTGTAGGAAGGAGGGTTGGCGGAGTAGCTCTGCCTGGCGCCGTTGTCCCCATTGGGGTGCAGCCGGCGGCTCCGTTCCTGCCCCGGGGACGCGGGCAGCCCCTCGGGGATGATGCCCAGCAGCGCCGGGGCGCGGGGTCCATGGTTGGGATGCGGTGATGTGGCCTCCGAGCTGTGCCAGGCCGGCAGCTCCGTGGACGCGCGGTCGGCGCGGCTGTAGAGCGCGCGGGCGTAGTCGGCGGTGCCGGGGGCATGGGGTTCGGGGCTCTGCAGCACGCCGGGGCTGCCTCCCCCCGGCTCCACGTGCTCCAGGGGGACCACGCTGCCCACGTGGAAGACCCACACGCCGGGTACCCCCGCGTTGCTCTCCCTGCAGGGCAGCAGCACACGTGCACGTCCATCAGAGCCGCAGTGGGAAACCCACCCCAAAGGTACCGGCCCCACTCCACACCACCCCTCCCAGCACCCCAAATGCAGCTCCCAAAAAGCTCCCACACACGTCAGGCCAAGCCCCCCGCCGCAGCCCATCACCCCCAGCTCACTTCCATCCTTCTTCCAGCCCCAGGGGCTGGGAGAAGGTGACCCTGCTCCCCCTGCCCGCCCCGCACGGCCCCCCAGGCACCACGCACCGCTCCAGCTGCCTCAGAGCCTGCTCGCTGCTGGCCAGGCTGTGGAAGAGCCCGTCCCTCTTCGGGTCGTCGCCGTCCCCCCGGCTGAAGCCCACCCTGGCCGGCAGCTCCAGCTGGACGTTGTAGGACTCCTTGGGCCGCGTCCCCAGGAACTGGAGGCCGCCCTCGGGGTAGAGGAAGATGGCGTAGGTGTCCTCATCGTCGTAGGCTATGACTGCCTGGAAGGTGTTGAGCTGCCAAAGGGAGAGCAGGACAGATGGACATCATGGAGGGGTAGGACCCCAGTGGAGGGCTGAGACAGGGAAGGGGACCAGGGATGCGACAGCCAGCTCCCCGCGCACCACAGCGCGTGCAAGCACCTCAAAAGAGCCCTCCATCAGCCAGCAGAGACCTCCTGGGGAAGAGCAGGAGCAGGGGCTGCTCGTACGTGGCCAAACCCCAGTGCAACGTGCTGGGAAGATGCTCAGCATCCTCCACGGGAGCCCGTGACACAGCCAGGCCACCCCCTCTCAGCTGCGTCGGTGCAGAGGTGTCCCTTGGAGCTGTCACACAGGGAGGTGACAGCCCTGTACCATGCCCAGGAGCATCCCTGGCCACGTAACCCAAGCACGGGGTTGGGGCACCGCAGCCTGGGAGCCCCTCGCTCCCGTCCCCCTCCTCCTGCCCTGCCCTGCCACCAGCAGCCCCCCTCCATCCCATCAGCACCGGAGGAAAACCCGCATCCCCCCCGCTTTCCCCTGAGAACAATTTTAGCTCGGTTTCCTCAGGAAAAAACATGCATGTGCTCCCGCCTTCCCCACACCCATACATCCCGCTATAGGCATGCCGGCTGCCTGCCGTGCCAGCCTTGGGGCTGCGCCAGCCCCGCGCGAGGCTGCGCCGGGGAGCGGGACCGCGGCAACGACCCATGGACGGGCAGGCTGGGGAGCGAGCACAACCCTTACGAGCCACCGGAGAATCCACACGTACCGCGCAGTCACCCCGAATGCGGCGAAACCAACGCTGGGAGCATTTGGGCCAGCCCCCCACCCTGCACAGGTCCTGCTCTCCCAATAAATAAATACAAGCACGCAGCAGCAGCCCTTCCCCGGGAGCTGCCGGCGGCAGCAGCAAGCAGGGAACGGCGCCCGAGCGAAGGAAAAATGATTAAACTCCCAGCTTCACCCCCAGAACAGCGGGCAGGAGGGGTGGGGGCTCCCCCCACGCACCCCCCCCCAGCCCAGCCCTGCCTGTCCCTGCAGCGCCAGCCCCAGTTTTGGGGCGCAGGGCCCCCGGGTTTCCCGATGGCCCCGCGGGATATAAAGAGCCTTGTTGTGCACGTCGCACACTCGGGCATTCAGAGACCCCGTGCAAAGGCGGCCAAAAAGCTGGGGGGGGTGGGGGGGGATTCCTCCCCCACGCAGCCAAATCGCGGCGGCAGCTGCAGGACTCATTTCGCCTCGCGATGGGCAGCGAGGGGGGGACCCGGTGGGTGACACCACCCCGCTGGCATCTCGGGACGCAGGACAGAGAGCGAGGGGGGTCAGCCCCCGGCAAAGAGCTGCAAAGGGCAAATTCCAGCCCAAAGGGCACTTTTTGCTCCCGCAGAAGTGGGGTCAGCTCTCGCCCCCCTCCGCAGCCCTGCAAGGCGTCACTGCAGGGACTAGGAGCGTGTCCCCAAGGAGCTGGAGGGGACAGGGCCAGGCAGGACCCCCAAGACAGGGCACCAGGGAGCCTCTAAGCCCCCCGCCTTAACCCAGGTTTCTGCTTTTGAGGCTCAAAAAGGATGAGCCGTGAGTTTCCAAAGCTGGGGGGGGTAAAGGCTTCGAGGTAAATCCTGGTTCTGAGCAGCGGGAGGGCGGCGTTTCAATAAATGCCATGTTTGGTACGAAAAAAGTGGTGTTTGGGGAGTTTTTTAGCAGTTTTGGCTAAGAGGGAGTTCGGCAAAGCACAGGCACAAGCTGCATTTCAGTGTGTCTTGAACGGAGCTTTCCCTGGAGCTGCTCGTTTCCAAGCAAGACCGGTTTCATTTTAAAACCTGATCCAACTTCTCAGAGAGGGAAAAAAAAAAAAAACCATTGGGAAGAGAAGAGGAGGCTGCGTTTTTGGTGGCTGCGAGGTCGCTGCGAGGCCCCTGATGGCATCTCTTCAGCTGCTTTCCCAAGTTTTAAATTAGAGGAAAAAATGTGCGTTGCTTCCTTCCAAACCTCGGTTTCTTCCCCTGCTTGGCTTCCCTCTCAGCAACCCGCTACCGAAGGGCCCCGGAGCAGGGGGACGGCCGGCGGGGACGGCTCCTGGTGGCCCGTGGGGACCCGGTGGCTGCTGACGGGCTTTGGGTTCAGCCCACCCCACCGCGGCGAGAGCCCGTCACCCATCGCACGGCTCCGGGTATTCATCACCAGATTTTTCCTCTCGCAGCTCTTCACATTCAGCTCGTTTCAAGAAGCCCATCCTGCCGGCAGAGCGTCACCGTCACCTCCTCGGCACGTCATCGGCCTAATGTGACGGCTCCTGCCCCAGGAGCGGATCCAGCGTTTTCAGGGAAAGGCAGCGCTGTAGGTCTACCCACGCAGGAGCCTTATCAGCCCGTGGGTGGAGAGCGCGGGTCGGCTCCCCGACCCGGCAGACCACCTACGAGCTTGTTTTCCAGACACAAAATCAACCCACAGTGGAAACTCTGAAGGCGGTTCCTGGCCGGCAGCGTTCATCAGCGTGCGGGCAGAGGGAAGCACCAGCCCCAAGCCACCGGCAAAAGGTCAGGAGCATGATGGTTGACCTGGGCCACCTCAGCCCAACTCTGCCCTGCAAATCCAGAGCCACCGGCACTGTAAAGCTTTGCCTGAAAAGCAGGGAAAAGCCTGAGCATCTCCAACCATGGAGTTGAAGGCAACCTCTAAACCTCTTCTGCCCATCAGCAAAGCCAACAGACCCACCAACGCTGCAGCTCTGAGCAGAGAGGAGAAGCTCCATGTCTCCTCTGGTGCTCATCCAAGGCTGGACCCACCATCCAGCTGCCCAGGATGAAGAGATTGAGCATTTTGGGTGCTACACAAGGAAGACTCATCCTCTCACGACACGTTGGATGGGCGTCCAACCTCAGCCCCTCGGCCTCACCTTCTTGGAGGGCTCGGTGTCCCGCGAGAGCTCCTGGTAGGCGCCCACGTCCTCCCAGGTGGCAATGAATGCGTTGGTGGGCACGAAGGAGCCAGCAGTACGGGGGAACCCAGCCTGGATGTAGCCCGCAGCCTGGTCCAGCACGTCTGGAGAGTCGTCTTGCCGGTAGTAGATGTTCCCTCTGTCACCGGAGGTGTCGAGGTCGGCCAGGAAGGGAGCGATGACGGGGAAGTCTGTGGGGAAATCGTCATCCACGTACTGGGTCTCCCTGGGGAAATCCTGGGTGGAGATGACCCCGTTGGTCCCCACCTGCAGGGAGAGCGGCGCAGGGTGCTCAGGAGCTGCGGAGGTGCCTCCGCCACCAGTTCCCCCCATGTCCCCCCCCCTTCCCTGGTGGAGTGGGGCACAGGGCTGAGAGCCCTGAGACCGCGTGGCCCCATCCGGCCGGGGAGCAAACAAAGACCTCGGGCTTCTCCATCCCCCAGAGAGCTGCAGCTCAGGGGCCGTCCCAGCTGCAGCCGCTGCCGGCGGGGGAACAGCTGCAACGGAGAAAGCCCTCTTGTTCCTCCGCAGCCGGGGACACCGGGCAGGAGACAGCGGGAGCGGGGTGCAGGGGGGAAACGGATGGAGAAAAGGGATGCATGGATAGATGGATGGAGAAAAGACACGTGCGGGGGTGGAGGCAGCAAAGACACGTATGGAGGGGCAGGGGTGGGGAGAAGGAGTAAGGGGAGATGGGTGTCAAGAGGGATGGCTGGGAGAAAGGGGGTGAGCGGGGGGAGGGATGGAAAGACGGAGGGGTGAAAAGATAGAAGGAGGGAGGGATGGTGGGACAGAGGGATGGAGAGGAGGAGGGTGGGAAGACAGAGAGACAGGGAGGGATGGAAGGAGGGAGGGATAGAAGGGTGGAGGGATGGGAAGGAGGGAAGATGGAGGGACAGAGGGAGATGATGGAGAGGAGGAAGGGGGGCTGGAAGGAAGAGCGGCGGAAGGCCGGGGCCGGGGGGGAAGGAGGGCAGGGGAGGGGGGGAGGGCCGGGGCCAGCCGGGACTCACGTAGAGGCGGCGGGCGGCGCGGCCGTAGAGGCGGAGGGCGCGGCGCAGGGGCACCCCGGGCGAGCTCTCGTCGTCGCCGGGCCGCAGCCGGGCATCGCCGCGGGCCGGGCCGTGCGGCAGCAGCCCCGGGCGGGGCAGGGCTGTCCCCACCGCCAGCACGGCCGCCAGCACCGCCGCCACCGCCCGCATCCCGCCGCCGGCCCACGGGGCTCCCGCTCGACGGCGCCGACCGGACCCGGCGGGGCGAACCGGAGCGGAGCGGAGGGCGCGGAGCGGAGGAGCGGAGCGGACCCGACGGGACGGCCCCGACCCGGCGGAGGGACCCGGAGCCGGCGGGGCGGGACGGGGCGCGGCCGCGCCGCCATTGGATCCCCCGGCCCCGGCCCCGACCAATCGGGCCTTACCCCAAAATCCGCCCGGGCTCCCCCCCCCAACCCCCCCGCCACCGCCCCCCCCCCCCCCGGGCTGGGTATCGCGGGGGCATCCCGGGGGGCCGCGGCCCCGGCGCTGCTGCGGGGGGGGGGGGGGGGGGGGGGAGGGAGCGGGGATCCCCCCTTCGTGCCCCGCCGCTCCCCGGGGCCCTGCATCCCCCCCCCCCGCTGCAACGCCCCCGGAGCCGGGCCCGCAGCCAGCCGGGGTCGGGGCCGGGGCCGGGGCGTGGGCGAGAGGCCCTGGCCGCTCCCCCCCCCTCCCCGCTCCCCTCGGATCCCGCTCCCTTGAGCCGGGCAGAAACGTGACTCCTTATCCACAGGGGACCGGGAAGGGGGGGGTGGAAAACTGGAACAGCCACCCGGCCAAAATACATCGTGCAGCTCAACTGGCAAGTTGTCAGCGAGCGGAGCCGGCCGCACGACGGCCCGGGCGCGGGGTCGCCGCTGTTTATCCTTTCTCAGACCCATCTTCCGTCATCTCCATCCAGAGAGGTCGGGAGGGGCCGACGCTTCGAGGACGGGCGGCCGGGGGGTTGCCTGGCTTTGATTTGGAGTGTTGGGGTGGGGGCACCCGCAGGGGTGGAGGAAAGGACACCCCCAAATCCGGACAGCCGGACTCACTGAGTGCTCCTGGAAATCCAGGCTGGAAGCAGACAAATGCTCTCTCCATCTTCCTGGAGCGCTTCCCGCTTCCCTGGCCCCGGGCCAGCGTCAGTATCGCATCTGTCCCAAAATGTATACATGCCCGAGAAATGCCAGATAACAGGGAGAGAAGCGTCAAACCCCATATACATGCCCGAGGAATGCCAGATAACAAGGAGAGAACTGTCAAACCCTATAGGCTGGCGAGAGAAATAAATCAGGGACACATTCGTGGCATTCCTGGCAGGAATCCTGGCAGGGAAAGCGGCTGGACACCCTCTGCCCCGTCCCTGTCGTGGTGGCGGGGATTTGTCACTGTGGCCCTTGTCCCCTCCATCCCTGAGCCGCCGCAGCCCAGGCATCCTGGAAAGCAGCTCCCACCCGTGCTGGGGTGGGAGGCGAGCCGGTTTGGAAGCCCGGCTGTCCCAGCGAGCGTGACCGCGGGGGCCGCATCCGGACTGGCTTCCGCCCCCCTCGGCTGCAGGCAGCTGGCCGGCTCCAGCCCTTGGAGGGAGACTCCTCGCCTGGCCACGGAAAACCATTAGGGCTTCGAGCGGAGTTCAGGCCAGCTGGACACCGTCTGCAGCCTTCGAGGAGTTCCCCGTGCCAAAAAAGTGGCTTTTCTTTGAAGCTCAGACACCTCCGGGGTTCTCCGGGGAAATCGGGCGGCGCGAGGGGCCGGCAGCCCCTCTGCCCGGTGAGACCCCAGCCGGGATGTCCCTCCCACAGGGAACGGTGGCATTTGGGGGCACCTAGGGGGTGGCGATGGGCAGAGGGGGCAGGGAAGGGGGGAGGACAGCCTTGCTGCCCATGGGATGTCCGGGGGCTGCTGAAAATACACACCTAGCCGTGCCCGGCGGGATGGAAAAGTTACGGTGATCAAATGTCTCGCTGCTGCAAGGGGAAGATTCGGGGGACGATTTGGAAGCTGCTGGGGCTGCTGTCCTGAGATGTTTCATTAAGACACTTATCTTCTAATATACATTTTAAGGGGTAAATTCACTTGGGTTTTCAAGGGAGGAGCTGCTGACCCCCCAAGTTCCCCACGCCGGGTCCAGTCAGCGCTGCCTGGGCGACAGGGGCCCCGCGCGCCCTGGGGACCCTCTGCCACGGGGAGGGGGCAGCTGCCAGGCTCTTTGCACAGTTTTTAAAGTGCTAAAAAATGGTTTTTACCACCTTCTCGGCCAAACCGGCACCGGTCAGTTAAAAAAGCAGCAGCTGGGAAGAGCTGGAGTCATGCTCCGGCCTTGGGAACAGAGACCCAGCTCTGGGAGCCTCAGTGGGGGCAAGGATGAGGATGGGATGAAGATGGGGATGGGGACAGGATGGGGATGGGAGCTAGGATGGGGTCGAGGATGAGAATGGGGATGGGGATCGGGACGAGGATGGGAATGGGGATGGGGATGGGGATGGGGATGAAGATGGGGATAGGGACCAGGATGGGGATGGGGATGGGGACAAGAATGAGGATGAGGATGAGGATAGGGACAGGGATGAGGACGGGGACAGGGACGGGGATGGGGATGGGGATGAGGATGGGGACAAGAATGAGGATGAGGATGAGGATAGGGACAGGGATGAGGACGGGGACAGGGACGGGGATGGGGATGGGGATGAGGATGAGGATGGGGTCAGGGAATGAGGATGGGGTCAGGGACAGGGACGGGGATGGGGATGGGGATGAGGATGAGGATGAGGATGGGGTCGGGGACAGGACGGGGATGGGGATGGGGATGGGGATGGGGATGAGGATGGGAATGGGCATGGCGATAGGGACAGGGGCAGGGACAGGGATGGGGATGGGGATAGGGATAGGGACCAGGATGGGGATGGGGATGGGGATGAGGATGGGGACGGGGGTAGGAATGGGGACAGGCTATGCTCATCCACACCATGTGCCAGGTGTCCTGGTTTCGACTGGGATAGAGTTAATTTTCTTCCTAGTAGCCGGTACAGTGCTGTCTTTTGGATTTAGTATGAGAATAATGTTGATCACACCCCGATGTTTTTAGTTGTTGCTAAGTAGTTGTAGTGCTTACGCTAAGTCAAGGACTTTTCCGCTTCTCAGGCTCTGCCAGCGAGGAGGGGCACAAGGAGCTGGGAGGGGGCCCAGCCAGGACAGCTGACCCGGCCTGGCCAAAGGGATATTCCATACCATGTAACGTCATGCTCGGTATAGAAACTGGAGTTGGCCAGGGGGCAGGAACCGCTTCTCGGGGACGGGCTATGGATCACCGGGTGGTGAGCAATTGTTGCACTGGGCATCACTTGGTTTTGTATATTCCTTTATCAGCAATACTGTTATTATTATTTCCTCTTCCTTTGCTGTCCTATTAAACTGCTTTTATCTCAACCCACGAGGTTTTTTTTCCAATTCTCTCCCCCATCCCACCTCGGGGGGGAGGCAAGCGAGCGGCTGCGTGGTGCTTCATTGCCAGCTGGGGCTAAACCACGACACCAGGAGAGGAGATGCCCGCAGGGACTGATCCCTGTAATCGCTTCCATGTGCCTCGGCAGAGCCTTTGGCTGGGGGGGGGGGGGTTAGTTTTTCTCATAGCTTGGGCATAAAAAAAAAAAAATCAAGAGGCATTTAGTTGGCGGCGTTTTGTGCAGAAACAGATGTGCTGAAGTTGGAGGAGGTGGAGGATGCTCTGCGGGACGGGGCTGGGGAGGGATCCAGCTGGACACAGAAGCTCCCCCACCACCACGGACACTTGCTAAAGCAAGAAAAGGAGGACAAACGGCTCGCTGCCCAGCAGCCCCCCTGTCGTGCTCCTGCCAGATGTGGCTGCAGGGGGGCCGGCACCCCCCTGCCCGGCTGAAGGCTCGCCCTGGGCTCCCGGCGAGGAGGAGGAGGAAGGGCAGGCGAATCCCTGGCGCGGAGGCCGTTTCAGGCAGGAAATCCCGGCAGCCTCTTCCCCAAGGCCTGGCAGCCCTGGGATGGCTGAGGGCCGGCGGAGATAAGGGAAGCAGCAGGAAATGTGCATCTCTCCCGGGGCGGCCGGGAACGGAAACTTGATTCCCGGTGCCGGGAGCGGGACTGGGGGCTGCAGCAGAAAGCGCCGGGGCCTTCGGTGCTTTGGGACGTCAGGCAGGAGCAGGGGTGGTGCGGGGCTAGGGTAAGCGCAGGGCTCCGGCCGGCTCCGGCACGGGCTCGGCCGGCAGTGTCCCGTTGCCGGCCAGGTTAGTGGGTCACCGTAGTAATGCCCTTGGAGCATTTCTCCTCCCGGTTATCGGAAACCAGCCCTGCTCAAGGTCAAGCTATTTGGCAGGAAGGGCAACAAATTAGTGCCTTAAACATCCTTCTGGTTCTGGTAGGAAAGGGCTCTCGCAGGGAAGGGGTTGTGCACATCTGAGCTCCCTGAATCGGCACGCACCAGTTTTTTGGCCTCATGTCCTAAGAAAAAGAGATGTCTGCGGGGTTTCCCTCCCTCCTTAATAACCGGAATCTGCTGGATAATTTCAGCCAAATCTGACAGCAGCATCGCTGAGGGTCTATAAAACCAGACAGACGAAAATGAGACCCTGTTAGCTGCCCCCTCGCATGAGAAGGTGGGCATAGCCTTGGGTTTGAGCTCAACCCTTACGAGCCATCTGAGAATCCACAGCGGGTGCACGGCCGGGGTGAGCCCAGCTCGCTGTCCTGCCGCCGCGGGAACAACCTCTGCGTTGTGTCGGGGGTAAAGAGGGAATCGCCGGGTGGCCGTGCCCCTTCCGTGGGGTGGCTCTGCTTCCCCTCGGGCCATGTGGAGGTATCTCTCCCAGTGGGTCCATCCATGGGACCGGAGCTCCTGGCTGGGCTCCATCCATGGGACCGGAGCTCCTGGCTGGGCTCCATCCATGGGACCGGAGCTCCTGGCTGGGCTCCATCCATGAGACCGGAGCTCCTGGCTGGGCTCCATCCATGCGACCGGAGCTCCTGGCTGGGCTCGATCCATGAGCCTGGAGCTCCTGGCTGGGCTCCATCCATGTGACCGTAGGTCCTGGCTGGGCTCGATCCATGAGCCCGTAGCTCCTGGCTGGGCTCGCTGCCTTCCCCGTGGCTGTTTCCTTTCCCGGGAGCATCCCGCCGGGTGCTGACAGCGGGGAAGCCATGGCAGCAAGGCAGCTTCCCACCAGCGCAGCACCCAGCTCTCGACATTTCCATTTTTGGGAACAGTGCTCATTGACTTGGGTCTCACTTCTTTGAATCGGCTTCGCCTCACGACTCACCACCTTCTCGCCCTGGCCCACCGCTCCCACGCGCAGGGACACCCTTCCCCGGCGGGTCCGGACCAGGAGCTGCATCAGGACTTGCTCAGGTGCATCCTCAAAGATGCACGCGTTGCCCAGGCGGGTCTGGAGGCCACCAGCCCCAAGCAGCAAGAGCACCCACCGGACACCCAGCGATCCCAAGCCACCCGCCTGCACCCCGGGTTTCTGGCACGGGCTCGGCAGCCTGCAGCGCCCGGAGGGTGTCCACCCACGTTGCAGATGATTTCCATGCGCAGGGTCCATCCCACACGCTCCAGCTGCGACCCAGCACAGATCTTTCCGCTCAGGGCATCAAAAGTGTTCTGGGAGAGAGGTTGTCCTTACGGAGAGCCGGGAAGACGAGGTGCTAGATGACAGGTGGGTCCATAATATGGAAAATCAAGGTTTTTATAGAAAGAGGAGGATTTCTTGGCCCTGGGCAACTCAGTCGGAGCAGAAGCGTGGGAATGTGGCTCAGTGCATGGAGATGAGAAATAATTAAGCCACTACTCTAAAAGGTGAGATAGCAAGTGCTGAGCCCTCCCGGCTGGAAAGGTAGCGGAGCTGGGATCTCCCAGCACCCCGAGGAGCCGGAGACTCGTGGGATGGAAACACCACCCCCACATGGAAAAGCTTCCCGAGCCATCTGAGCCCATCCCAAAGGATTGCTCCAGGTTTTAGAATGTATTTTAAGACATAAAGGTAAAGAAAGGTTGGGGTTTTTTTTTTAATCTCTGGGGCTCTCCTTCCTTCCTCTGTCTAAATATTGCTGCAAAGCTGTTTTCGGTACCACAGCTGCCGGATGAGCGTGCCGAGCCCCGCAATCCCCCCGCGCTGCCGGCGTGCCGGGAACTCGGCGCAGAGCTCGCAGGGAGCTCGCGAGCGTGCCTGACACGGACTGATTCCTGCGCACTGTTCCCCCAAGATTAGCCACAAGTTCCTTATTTGGTCCGGGCTCCAGCAAATTCCCTGGCAGAGGGGATTTCATCTGCCAGGGAGAGCAGCCCGGATGGGTTTGTTCTCCATACGGGCTGGGGCCGGGAGCATCCGCCGGGGCGGCAGGGAGGGAGCGTGTTCACAGCAAAGATAAAATCAGCCCGTGCCCCGTGTTCCCAGGGAGGGGTCGCGTGTTTTTCGCTGCAGCACAAAATACAGCAGGCACAGATTGCCTTTCCCCGTCACCCCCCGCAGCAGATCCGGCCCTGCCCCAACCCCGTCCCCAGGATCTGGCCCCGGACACGCACCAGGCTGAGCTGATGCGGCTTTGAGATGTTTCCCTGGGTGTTTATACCCCGAATCAAGAGTCCTCTGTGGAATTAGGCTTTATTTGCTGTATGAATTAGGTGCCCCTGGGATCTGCCCAGCTTCTCCCCAGCCGGGGGTGGACAGGGAGGCCCGGGGGAGCTGGGACCCCATGGCTTGCCCCTGGGAGCACCATCAGAGATGGGGTCACCCCGGCCACCCCTTGCTCTTTGCCCAAAGAGCCCTTCCCACGGCTCCAACACATCCAAGGCTCTCCCCAAAACCTCTCTCCGGCTCATCTCTCCTCGCCTGACCTCCTCGGGCCTCCAGCCCTGACCCCTGCAGCACCCGCATGCTCCAGGGTGACTAATCCCAGGAATTAGCCTCATTCCCCGCGTTTATCTGCTTCCTGCCTTTGTCTCCCCCTGACAGCCTCTCCGAGCAAATATGCTTTTAGCCACATTTTCCTGGCTCCGGCTCTCCCGCCAGCCTTTGTCCCGCGGAGCTTCTCCGAGCTGGGTGAAGAGGTTATTCCCTCCCGACACGTGTCCCTTCCGTCTGCTGTGATCAAACCGGTGACCAAAAAAAAAGCGCCCAGCAGCGCCGAGGTCACCCCGGCCCCCGGCAGTGGCTGGGCCAGCTCAAACCGGAGGCGATAGGATTTGTTCTTTAAATTGAAGACTGATGCAGACCCAGGGGCGTTTCACGCTAAAAGGGATTTTAAGGCTGAGCGATCCGGCTAAATGGGGACAGAGAGCTTGGGCCAGCCTAAAATTCAATGGGAAATAGCGAAACACATGGGCAGCACATTTGGGAGCCGCCTCCTCCGCCCAGCCGGTTCCTCGGGACAGGCTGCGCATCCGCGGGGGAGCTCTGCGGCCCCACCGAGCTTCAGAGGGACCGAAGCTCTCACACGTAGGCTTGACCAGCCCCCCAGGCCTAAAGAAGCAAGCCAGCCTGCTTTAATTTAACTCCTTTTTTTTTCCCCCCTTCTATTTTCATTTTGTTTCACTTCAGCATCCATCTCCCCTTAAAGTGAGTTTCAAAACCCGCCGGGATATTTCCCCGTGGAGGTACGGGCTGCTCTGCGGCGGGTCTGACCCTGCCGAGCGCTGTCTCGCTTTGCTTCTCGGGGCCTTTCGCCCCGACGTGGGTCCCTTTTCGCCCAGGACGTGGGTCCCTTTCCCGCAGCAGCTGGGGTGCTGCGATGGGTGAGCCTGGGGGCTCCATCCGGAGCGGGAACGGGAGGCTCAGACAAGGATCGAGGGGTTTCTCCTTTAATACTAAACGGGACGCTGGACCCAAGGAGCTGCAGCTGCAGAATTACTCGTCCCTGGATGCCGCTCCCAGGGTGATGGTCCTCACCCCTTTGCAGTCTCCGAGAGCATTGAACCCCTTTGCTGACCCCAGGCCAAGCTTGGCCGCTGCCCAGGGAGCGGAGCTGCTGAAACAGCCCCCATTTAAAGGGGAAAAAAAAAGGAAAAAAAAAGAAAAGAGAATTTTGCGGCCGGATCCTTTCCCTGGTGCAAGGCAGTGCTCGGCACCACTGCTGGGGAGGGGATGGAGGTGAGGGGATGGAGGTGAGGGGATGGAGGGGAGGGGATGGAGGGGATGGAGGGGATGGGATGGGATGGGATGGGATGGGATGGAGGGGAGGGGATGGAGGGGAGGGGATGGAATGGAACGGAGGGGATGGAGGGGATGGAATGGAGGGGAAGGGATGGAGGGGATGGAGGGGAGGGGATGGAGGGGAGGGGATGGAGGGGCCGGCGGGGCCGTGGCGGGGCGGGGAGCGGAGCGGGGCCGGTGCCGCTCGGGCCGCCGCCGCGCAGCGCGTCCGTCCCACGGCACGGCGAGCCCTGCCGCCGCCTGCCGCTCGCGCGTGGGCCTGCACACCAGGGCACGCACCCACGGCCCCGCGGCAGGACACCCCCCCCGCCAGGGCAGCCCCCACGCAGGACCCCTCGCTAGACGCGTACCCCCCAGGGTCCTCCCCGCTCACCCGCAAGCGGCAGGACCTGCCCCCCCGCACACACGCACCGGTTGCACAGACAGACAGACGGACACACGCAATGATGAGACCTGCACCCACCCCAGCCCCTACACACCCCAGGGGCCAACACCCCCCCCCCGCAATGCACACACTGCAGGACCCCTCCCTCCCCCCTTCCTCCCCCCTTCCTTCCCTCCTTCTCTTCCTTCCGTCCTTCCTCTCTCCCTCCTTCCTTCCTCTCCCCTTCCTTCCTTCCTCCCTCCCTCCTTCCCTCCCTCTCTTCTTCCCTTCTTTCCTTCCTTCCTCCATCCCTCCTTCCTTCCCTCCGTCTCTTCCTCCCTCCCTCCCTTCTTCTCTCCCTCCCCCTTCCTTCCTTCCTTTCTCCCTCCCTCCCTCTTTTCCTTCTTTCTTTCCTTCCTTCCTCCCTCCCTCCCTTCCTTTTTTCTGTCCTTCCCTCTCTCTCTTCCTCCCTCCTTCCCTCCCTCCCTCCCTCCCCTCCTTCCTCCCCCACCCCTCCATCCCTCTCTCCCGCAGCTCCCATGCGCCCCAGCCCCTCTCCCCCCGTTCACCCCATCCTTCCTCCCTGGCAGGCCCGTTCCCACCGCCCCCCCCCGGGGGCCCAGGGGACCCCCTTCCCCCAGCTCCAAGACCCCCTCCCGTACCCCCCTGCCCTCCCCACCCTCAGCCCCGACTCCCAGCCCTGCCCGAGGGACGGCGGCGGGGGGAGCGTGCGGAGCAGATGCCCCGTGACTCCCCCTTGGTTGTGCTGGAAACGCCACTGAGCTCAAACCGCTTTCCTGCTCGTTCCGGTCATCCCGTGGCCGGGCCAAACCCTGCCCCGGGCTTTCGGGGCTTGTGCAATTGGGGAAACATTGCTCCACCGTCCCCTCCTTGCCCAACGCCTTCCCCCCCCCCGGGGCTGCTTTCTTCCCCTTGTTTTCCTCCCTTTGGCAGACCCGGCAGGATCCGGCCGCGGCGGTGATGCCAGCAGCTCCCCAAAACGTGGCAGGAGGAGGTGGCCGCAGCACCTGGACCCGTTGCCCCCCACGGCCCGAGCCGGCCGCCGCCCACGGCTTTCGGCAGATTTCCCAGCCGGCCGGGCTATTTTCTCCTCCGGCCGAGCGCGCCGGGGCGAGCAGCGCTGCAATAACACAGCTGGAAACAATCGGCAGGGTTTCTCCCACCTGGGTCACCCGATGACTCAGAACGGGTCTGTGTTCCCAGCTCAGAGGGACCGTGCACCCCAGCAGCCCCCCCCAAAACCTCCCTCTCCCGAGGACACTGTCACGGTCAGGACGAGGGGACACGGGGACAGCCCTGCCAGGTGCGGGGCTGCGCCAGCTGCCACGTCTGCCTCTATCTGCCAGTTTAAATCGGGGCGCTGGGGCATGTTTAAGATGCTTGGTGCATCTTCCCAGCAAACTTGGCATCCCGAGAGGAAAAGCACTGGGGTGTCACCAGCTCGGGTGCGGGTGGGCGCTCCCCATCCCCACGCCCCGACCCCCCGGGTGCCTCCCCAACCTGCTGCTGCATCATTTGGGCCGTGGGAGAGGCCACCTGCCCACACCGGGGAGCTGCGAATCCCCAAATCCCGCCCGCCTGGAAAGAGTGAAAGGCTGAAAAAGGCTGGTGGGTGTTTAGTCTGGGGAAACCGGAGCTGGGGAAGACGTGGGAACAGTCAGGAAAGGACACCGGGGAGGGGAAGGCGATGCTCTGCTCCAGTCCCCTGGGGGACCGGGGTCCCCGGGAAGGGGCGCGGGGACGGGTGAGGAAGCACCAGCCAGCGGTGATGGAGCGCTCCTGGGCAGGGAGGAGGTTGGCTGTTCTCCGCAGGACCCTCCCAGCCTTGTTTTCTCGACATGCGAATATCCAGCAAGAGCTGCCAAAGCCGTGTTCCTGGCCAGCCGCATCCCTCCATCCAGCTCCCCGGCACGGCGCTGCCTGCCAAAACCCTCCCCGTCTAACGGGCTCTAAATTAGGTTATTCAGACACCGCTACAAACACTTCCAAAGCGAGCGCTGAGCTGGAGGAAAGTGAGAAAATCGCAGCGCGGCCGCCCCGAGCCGTGCCGCTGACGAAGAGCAGGCGGACACGGCTTCTCCGGGCAGCGGCGGCTCTTCGGGGAAAGCCAGGCTTGGCAATAAGACGGCACAGCGGTGGGGCAGGCACCCGCTCGCCGCCCCTCGCCGCCACCCGGCTGGCAAGGAGAAGCCGTATGGAGTCAGCAAGAGTTTTGGAAAAAAACCCCTGAAATTCCTTGCGGATGCTTCAAGTTTTTCCAGCTCCTCATTTGTCTTCTGGGTTTTGTGGTGTGCTGCTTTTTCTTCCGCTTTGGGTTGGTTTTATTCTGGGTTTTTTTTCCCCCTCTCCACCAGGAATGTGACCGGCGAGAAGAGGGTCACGTCGGAAGCATGACGAACAGGAGAGATTCGTCATACGCGGTGACGAGACTTTCTCAAAATCGTTTTCCCCCCCTCCAAATAGCCGCAATTTATGCAAATGAACTAAAAGAAGAGCTAAACAGGGACTCGGTGCATCTGGCCGCCCACACTCCCAGGGGAGATGAAGGAGGGAGATGAGTCTGCGGTTACGCTCCCGGCTCCACACCTACCCCGGCCCCGAGCCTGGCTCGACCGCGCCGGGGGCTGGATCCCCCTCCGCAGAGAAGGACGGTCACCGTGCCCGGCCGCGCTCAGCGTCAGACCCTCCAGCAGCGGGGGAAGGAGCTGGGAGAAGGTGAAAAGCATCCCCCCGCCCGGCTGCTCTGCCACCCCCAGCCGCGGCGGTGCTGGGCAGCCGCCTCCCACGCCTGCACCCAGGGCCTCGGCGGCATGGCCGGACCAGGAGGTAGTCCCAAAAAGCCTTCTCCATCCCAGGCTTTCGCTCCCCATCGCCCCGGCACCGAGCAGCGCGAGGACAGGAATAGCAGCGTCCCCTGGTCCTTCGGGGTTTCCAGCCAGCTGGTGCATCTGGGGGCAGCACCCGCCCCCAGTAAGGGCTGGATTTTGTCACGGTTCCTCTTCTTCCTCCTCTCCCCAAGCAACCCATTTCTGCTGAACTTGGCCTTCTGGCTTCGTCTGGCGGGCTGGTGTCTGTCGAGGGACTTCCCAGCAGCGACGGGGAAGTCCAGCACACCGGTCTCTTCTCCGTCGGAGCAGACTGGCGGGGACGTGCCCTTCGCGGGAGCGTGCGGTGTCATCGCTCAGCCGGCAGCACGTCCCTGGGACCCGCTGTGCCCAGGGGACGGGGAACAGCATCCCCTAACGCCCGCGGTGCGGGAAGGAAAGCAAAGCCTGGGAGTTTGACTCGGAGAGGCAGCTCTTGCGGACGGAGGGAGCTTGCCCGGGGTGGGTTTTTGGTTCAAGACGGCACATTTCTGCGTCGAGCAAGAAGAAGAAGGAGTGGAGATGCTCTGCCCACACGCAAGCGCCAGCCTGGGGCGAGGACAATCCTCCCTGGCGTTTGCAGCATTGCAGCAGGGCTGGCACCAGTTGCTCCAGGGCCTGGGACAGACACTGTCCTCCCCAGCGGAGCTGGTAAATCAGCTCTCCAGAGCTACTGGGCTCTCCTTCCCAATCTTCATCCTGGGGAAAACCCGAGGGATCCCACCCTGCCTTCCCCCTGCTCCATGCTGCCGGGATCACCCCAAAAGGAGGATCCCAGGCCTGGAAAGAGGCACCGTGTGCTCTGCAGAGGAGTAAACTCACCGGGGCGCTGGCAGCCTCCTGCTTGCCCTCCACGGCAGCCTCCCCAGCTCAGCATCCGCAGGGAGCTGACAACAGCCGGCGGGGCCGGGGTGCCGGGCCTGCTAAACAAGGCAGCGGGTGCGTTTTCGAGGTGCCGGCTGGGAGGCTATCGCTCAGATTGCTTCCCCGGGCAGCCTGAATTTCTTCTTCCCTGGGCCGCAGGCAGGAAGCAGCCGCTGGGTTCACGTTCAGCCCTAGCGAGGGCAGCACTTCAACACGGCACGTGTGCAAGTGCCGAGCTGCAACCAGTTTTATCTCGATTTCTTCCAGAACTGGGGCTCTCACCGGCACAAAGCACCAGCCACAAACGGTCCCTGCCCTCTCTGCTGGAGAAGGCTTGAAGTCACCGGCTCCCTTCGTACGGTCCATCTCTAAAACATGCCAGGGCTGATGTCTGGTCCCTTAGACCTCCTTTCCCACCCCTCCTGTCATCTTGATACCCTCCCGTCCTTCGTGTACACTCATCCAGAGTAGCAAAAAGGGGCCTGAAAGCAGACAACTGTGGTTTCATGCTTATTCATCATCACATGCATCCTGCAAGCTGCAGTGTGCATTATGCAGTGGCGTTTCTGAGGCTAGAAAGGCCGCGTCTTCTGGAAGAAGCTTTGGGGGCTTCTCCTGGAGTTTGCTTCTGGGTTGGCAAAGTGCTGCCATGGGCACGGAGGGGCTGGGAGCCCTGTAACGGGGGGCTTGGCAGCGGGACCACCGCACGGCAGGCGTGTAGGATGTGACCCCCCCCGAGGAACTCAGTCGTGCCCCCCTTACCCGTAAGCCCCCCAGGGACTCAGCCCCCATCCTCTACCTTGTACCCCCCACCTTCTCTAAGACACTCAGCCCTGGTCCCTTACCTGCAACCCCCCCAAGCGGCTCGGCTCCAGCTCCCTGCCCCGTAACCCCCCTCCCAGGGACTCAGCCCTG
This sequence comes from Phoenicopterus ruber ruber, assembly GCA_009819775.1. Lineage (NCBI taxonomy): Eukaryota > Metazoa > Chordata > Aves > Phoenicopteriformes > Phoenicopteridae > Phoenicopterus > Phoenicopterus ruber. Next base: position 3,818,962 of record CM020219.1, read on the forward strand.
AGCCCCTTCCCCATAACCCCCCCGGGGCTCAGCCCGGCCCCCTTACCCGTACCCCCAGGGCCTCAGCCCCTGTCCTCCACCCCCTAATCCCCCCAGCCCAGGGACCCAGCCGCGACCCCCTTACCTGTAACCCCCCCGGGGCTCAGCCCCGACCCCCTTCCCACCCCTTCTCCCGGGGCTCCCCCCCGCCCGCGGCCGCGGGTCTCCCGGGGGAGCGGCGCGTCCCCCCGCCCCTCAGCCGCCCTCCGACGGCCCGGGGGGGGCCGGGCGGCGGGAAGGGGCCGCCCCGGGGGCCGTGCCCGACCGTGCCGCACCGCCTCTCCCCTCCCTCCCTCCTCCCTCCCTCCCTCCGCCGCCGGGGGCCGCCCGCCCCACCGGGCCAGTCGCCGCCGGCAGCCGCGGCGCAGCCCCGGTGCGGCGCATCCCGGTGCGGTGCGGGGACGTCCCATCCCGGCGCGGCGCATCCCGGTGCGGGATATCCCGATGGAGATGGAGGGTTACCGGTGCCGTAGCAGCCGGTACATCGAGAGCGGGCAGTCGGCGGTGCCCAGCTCGGTGCTGTTCGCCGCCGGGCTCTTGGGCAATGTGCTGGCCTTGCTGCTGCTGGGCCAGCACCGGCGGCGCTCCCGGTCCCCCGGCGGCCGCCCGCCGCGGGTCTCCGCTTTCTACGTGCTGGTGAGCGGGCTGGCGGTCACCGACCTGCTGGGCAAGTGCCTGCTCAGCCCCATCGTGCTGGCCGCCTACGCCTACAACCGCAGCCTCAGCGAGCTGGGACCGGGCGGGCGCACCGACAGCGAGCCGGGCGTCCTCTGCCAGCTCTTCGCCTTCCTCATGGCCTTCTTCGGGCTGGCCCCCACCCTGCTGCTGCTGGCCATGGCGCTGGAGTGTTGGCTCTCCTTGGGGCATCCCTACTTCTACCAACGGCATCTCACCCGGCGGCTGGGTGCCACTTTGGGGCCGGCAGCGGCGGGGCTCTGCGCTCTTTTCTGCGCCCTGCCGCTGCTGGGTTTCGGGGTCCCCGTGCAGTACTGCCCCGGCACGTGGTGCTTCATCCGCATGGCCGGCAGCGGCCCGCGCCAGCTCGGCTTCCCCGTCCTCTACGCCAGCCTGATGGGCCTGTTGGTGTTGGCCATCGGCACCTGCAACGTGAGCAGCATGCGGCACCTCTACAGAATGGCGCGGCGGCAGCCCCACCGCGGGCCCCCCGCCACCGGCCCGCACATGGAGGAGTTCGACCACCTCATCCTGCTGGGGCTCATGACCGTCCTCTTCACCGTCTGCTCCCTGCCGCTCATCGTGAGTAATCCCACCGGCCCCCTCCCCTGGAACAGCCCCCCCCCCCTGCCCCCAGGGGCTCAGGTGGTTGCTTTGCCCCCCCCGCCCCCACCCCGAATACCCACCACCCCATCCCCGGGGGTCGGTCATTGCATTAACCCCCCCGGAAAATAATCCCCCCTCACTGCTGCCTCCTCCCAAGGAGGATGGATTGTTGCTTTGGCCCCCTCACCCTGCCCGTGGGGGTCGGGTTGTTGCCTAAAGCCCCTTGGAATACACCCCCCATCAGTACCACTCAGTCCTGGGGGGGGGGGTCAGGTCATCGGTTTTGCCCTTTGGAATAAACCCCGGCACCCCCACCTGCTCCTGGGGGCTCAGGGCATTACTTTGCCCCCCCTCTGAATACTCCCCCAGCCTCTCCGCAGGGGTCATTGCCTAAACCCCCTTGGAATAACCCCACCCACGTCACCACCGCTCAGCCCCGGGGGGGTCAGGTCGTCGCTTTGGCCCCTTGCAATAAATCCCGGCACCATCGCCCACTCCCGGAGGTGTTGGGGGGGGGGGGGGTGTTCATTGCTTTAATCCCCTCTAAATAACCCACCACTACATCCCCGTCCCTGAGGGTCAGGTTATTGCTTTAACCCCCTTGGAATACACCACCCCCCCCCGCCATCACCACCCCCCCGTTCTGGGAGGTTGCCCCCCTCTGAATACCTGCCAGCAGCACCACATCCCCGGGGGTTAATTTATTGCTTTAACCCCGTGGAATAACCCCCCCATCACCACCGCTCTGTCTCAGAGCTGTCGGGGAGGTTGTTTCATCGCTTTGCCCCCATCTGAGTGTCCCCCACCCTGTCCCAGGGGGCTGGTCGTTGCTTTATCCCCCAGGGAACAACCCCCAGCACCATCACCCTATCCCAGGATGAGGCGCGGGTTAGTTCATTGCTTTAGCCACCTTGGAATAACCTCCCCCCCCTCACCACCACCCTGTCTGGGGGGGTCAGGTCATTGTGTTGCCCCCTCTGAATACACCATGTCCCCAGGGGTTAGTTCATTGCTGTAACCCCCATGGAATAACCCCCCCGTCACCACCACCTCTGTCCCAGAGGTGTCGGAGAGATCGAGTAATTACTTTGGCCCCCTCTGAATATCCCCCCACCCCATCCCACGGGTCCGGTCATTGCTTTAATCCTGTTGGAATAACCCCCCCGGCACCACCACCCTGTTCCTCTGGGGGTGCCCCAGAGGTGGTGGAGGTGTTTGGGGGGGGTTGGTTCATTGCTTTAGCCCCTTGAAATAACTCCCCCCCAGTGCCTGTTCCCAGGGTAGTTGATTCATTGTATTAGAGCCCTCAATAACCCCCCCCATCCCACCCGCCCCCCCCCGTCCCAGAGGTGCTGGGTAGATCCAGCTCCCTTTGAACCACACTGGATTTCCTGACCTGGGGGAAATACTCCCTGAAATCCTCCCCCTTCTTCCCCAGGGGTGGGGGTCCCACTGGTGAGGTGGGGGGGTGGGAGACCCCCAGCATGACAGAGCCCTTGCTGCCCCCCCACTGCCCCATGTCCCGGGGCCAGATCCTGCAGCACCACCTTGCTGTCACCCACTGTGAGCAGAGCTGTGCCGCAGCGGGGGCTATCCCAAAATCGAGGCGGAGGGTGCGGGTGCTGCCACTGCCCGAGGCGACAACTTCCACCTCCGCTCCCTGTCCCCTCTGTCACGCTCTGGAGCCATATCGCGATGCACTGGCTGCCAGCAGCCCTGGCACGACAGGTCCCTTGCAACCCTCAAGGGGGTTGTGCCCCAGCACCCTTCTCGGGCTGGGGGCAGAGCTGGGGATGCTGCACCCAGTATCCCAGGGGCTGGTGCTGCTGGGGCCTCACCACCACCCTCCTGAGGAGCCGCTTTGGGCTCATACTGGTTTTGTGATGACCCCAGTGAAAGCAAGTCCTCAAACAAGTGGGGCTTCAGGCTGGACTTGGAGGTGGAGGAAGGACCTTGACCCAGCACGGGCCACCGTCCAGCTGCGATCCGTCCGAGTTATCCAACGGACACGTGGTGCGATACCCATGGCGGGGGGGGCAACGCAAGTGGGGTGCCCCAGCCTCGGGGGCAGAGCAGCAGCCACCGCTGCAGCCTGCAGAGGTCAGATGCTCCCTTCATCCGTGAAACAACCTCGGTCACCGGGGCCACATCTTCAGCTCTAACCTCCCGCCCCAGACCTGGCCCTGATGGGGACATGGTGCCCCTGTGCCACCACCATCCCTGACCCAGCCCCCAACTCCCGGTTTCAGGGTCTGCGACCCGCAACATGTGCTGGTTCGATGCATTGGGATATTGGGGGTTAAAACTTCTTTTGCTGCCCCCGTGGGAATCGTTTCGCTCTCAGCTTTACCTCTGTAGTGAGATCTTTTTTCATTTTTCCCTATTTCTTTGTTTTTTTAACAGATCCGGGCGTACATGGGGGCCTTTGCTGATGATGTCAATGAGAACGCTGACCTCAGCGCCCTGCGGTTTCTCTCTGTGAACTCCATTGTGGACCCTTGGGTCTTCATCATCTTCCGCACCTCCGTCTTCCGCACGTTCGTCCACAGGGTTTGCCGAAGGCTGAATTCCCGGAAAGCCACCCTGAAAGGACCCGGCCCGGGGGGGGACGGCCAGTTCTGCCCCCTGGGCTGGCGCAGGACAGACACCCCGCGGCTCGGCTTCCCCTGAGCGCGCGGGTCTTGCAGAAGCCGGCGGCTGCTGGTGAGGATGAGGAGCGAGCCTTCGGCCCTGCGCCCCCCGGCCCGGAGCATCTCGGGGCAGCACGGGGCTGTCACAGGTGGGGACGGCGTCTGGCTCACAGCGAGGGGTGGGCATGAAGCGTTTCTACCCCCTCCCCGGGCTGCGTTTTGCCCTCGAGAGGAACCAGGGGGGCTCCCGGGTACCTGTGAATAGTTCCGAGCAGCAGCACTTTGTGGAGGGTTTGGGGAGCGCCCGGCTCCAGGAAAGCAGGAGGGTTTTGGCGTGTGACTTCAGGGCAGCGGGGATGCGCAGGGAGGAGAGATGCGTGTGTGCCCCCGTCGAATAAAAGTCGTTCAGAGCCCTGCTCCATCACCTCGTCCTGTGCGTGAGCCCCTTCCACACCAAGGGGGGTTATCTGGGGCTGGTTTGGGGTGTCCCCGGCCCAGGCCAGGGGGATGTGAAGGATCCTTTGGGAGTGTGGAGACTCAGAAACTTGAGCAGCAGCTTACGGCCACGCTGAGGAGCCAGAGGGCAGGCGGGGTCTCTCCCCGGGATGCCCATCATCCCTCCCTGGGATGCCCATCATCCCTCCCCGGCACACCCGTCATCCCTCCCCGGGATGCCCATCATCCCTCCCCTAACCCCGTATCCCCCGAGCGGGGCTGTGGTTTCTCCGCCGTGGCTTGTTCTTCTCTCGAAACTTGATTCCTCCAAGCTCTAATGTCGCGTTTGTGTTACTCAGACGGCTACCTGTCCTGTAATTGTTTTAATTTAGTATTTGTGATGATCCCGAGCCCTAGTAAGAGCAGTAATTGAGAGAAAGCAGAGCCCGGGATGTACAACCTCGCGGTGCAAGCACGCACGCAAATGACCGTTTTAATGAAAGATCCATTTCCCCTCAACCACACATATTAACTGGGTTTCGTATCTGCCTCAAGTAACCATTTAGGCCAAAAAAATTATCATAACCCAAGTCCCCATCTGCTTAGTGTCCTTGGAGGAGACAGGGCAAATACTTCTCTCCCTCTGTTTAGCTAAGCCGGCAAGGTGTAGTCACGTTCCTGCCAGTTCTCACGCGATATTTACTCTTGGTGTCAAATGGATCCTGGTTTTGAAGCAAGAAACTCATGCAAATCTATCTTGGGGCTTTTGGGAGGTGATCTGGTTGGGTTGGCTCTGGCTGTTTGACCTGCCAGGCTCTCCCGGCTGGAAAAAAAGGGCAGACTGGATTTGGGGATGTATTTGGGGGACCTGCAAGCTCCCTGCTCAGAGCCTCTCACTGGGGTTTTCTAAGAACAAAGATATGAAATGAGGGTTGGTCTGTGGTTCGGTTTCATGTTACTGGCGTGTCATTGACTTGGAGATGGCTCACGTGGGACCGCAGAGTCAACAGCACCGCGCCTGCGCTGTGGCTTTCGCCGGACCTGTTTCACCGCAGCAGGATGAAGGCCAGGTGAGATAATGGCTCCGGAAAATCTTGCTGTTGTCCCCCCCAGCCTGGGATCTCCTCCACCGTATGGATCCGCGCACCGCTCAGGACAGTCGGACCAGGCACGGCTGGGCTAGGAGCGTGCGGCGACCTGAACTGTGGGTGCTCGGTGTGCGCCCAGGCTGGGACAGGCTGTCATCTGCCCATGACCCCAACGAGGATTCACTCCTGGAGAGCGTCCCCAGAGAGGTCCCTGCCCCACAGTATGTGTATTTAGAGCCCAGGGCAACCATGCTCCATGGAAAGCAGCAATTAAATTAAAAAAAAAACCCAAACAGGTTCTTTATTAAGGTGCATGATACAGACTCCATCTGAGCCCCGAGATGATGCACACACCGTGGTGTCCGACCCATCCATGAATTTATCATCAGAGGAAAGAAATCTTGGAGCCACCGAGCGCGGCGGGGGCTTGCAGGCTGCCGGGGTGACCCCCCTGTCCCTGCATTGTCCCCACTCCCCGGCTGGGCCCGTGCACGCCCCGGCGACCTTGACACGCTCATCTGGCTTCGGTAGTGGTTTTTAATCGGTGTTCTGCCCTTACTGGTGTCCTACCTGCCCTGGGAGCAGACTTGGCGTCTCCAGCCGGCCACCGCTACCTCCGGGCGAGCTGAGTTCCGGCTGCAGCCAACAAGGTTTGTGCTCGCGGCTGAACGCCAGGCCACCCTCCGAGCAGATAAATAACTCCTCGGCGTGTTCCTGGGGCCCGGGACTGCCGTATCGCGGTCCTCTCCAGAGATGGCAGCACGTCCCCAGCCAGGGCTGGGCTCCGAGCCGGCCTGAGCGCGCTGGGCACAGCCACTGCAAGGAGAAGGTTGCCACTCTCCATCCCAAGTTCCCCGCCTTGGGCAACCTGCTTTTTAACGCCCAAACACGTATGGTTTGGGGCTTCAGGAGTTACATCAATGCTCAGAGCCCTTTCCTATTACTGAGCTTGGAAAAAATTAAAATAAAAAATAAAATAAAATTAAAATTAACATTAAAAATCCCTGCAACATGCAGTTTAGTTGTAAATGTTGCTAAACGGGAATCAAGAAAGCCCAGAAGCTGAGGGCTCTCCGGCCAGACGCTGAGGAGGTGAGAGCTGCTGTGCGCGCCCTTCCCAATCGCGTCCTCCTCCCAGGCTCCTCGCGCTGCTCAGTCATTCCCCGCGGACCCCTCCGTGCCAGATTGCTCCTCTGCCAGCGATCCTCAAAGGGACCGACCTAATGCTTAATGGAGGCAATAAAGAGACGCCGCTCGGCTCGAGGCAGTGGCTCACACCAACGATGCTCTTTCTGGAGCTGTTGCACCGTGCCCGCCGCCCTCCGGCACCGCCGGCTGCCCCGTCCCACGCTCACGCGTCACCGCTGTCACCAGCATCACCTAACCCCGCATCCCGCTCCTTTCCCGGCCATAAATCGAGCGCGGTTGCGGGGGTTTTTTTTTTTTTTTTCCAGCTCATGAAATCCAGGCACAACTTTGCACAAGCTCATTTCCCGGCAAATTGTTTAGTTCTCGCAAAGAGCCCTTTTTTTTCTTGTCTGCCTGCATTTTTTCAGCCATTCTGGAAGCAGGAAGGCGCGTGCCTGGGCAGGCAGCCGCGCCAGGGCTGCCAGGCGCCCGAGCCAGGGTGCTCAGCCCGCGGGGCTGTAAGACACAACCAGCCGGTGAGCGGTTTGATGTTTTTAACCCAGGTGCTTGCGCAGGACGGCAAGCCAAGGCACCGCAACCCGGACCTGCCGCGCCGGTGCTCAGCCCTGCTTTTCCAGGGCGGTGAGTGAGGCTGCTGGCAGCACCGGCGTACGAGATAAGGGACGGGGTTGGGAAGGCTTTGGAAGAAGAACGATGTCTGGCTTTGCTAAATGCAAGTCAGATGGGGTTTTGGTTTAAAAAGGGTTGAAATCCACCCATTCAGTCCATCCCTCCATGCACAGGAGGTCTCTTCCCTGCCCGTGGAGCCAAAGCTGTCCTCTAAAACCCACCAGGGATGGAGCAGGATCCCGGCGCCCTCCCCAACCGTGGGCAGCAAACTCCAGAGGTTGAGTCCTCTTGGCTGCAGGGTTTATAGGAAATTCATGCAGCTTTCCTACAAGCCTAGAGTTTTTTCTCCAAGTGGGCCAATCCTGGAAATTTTCTCTTAGGGAAAACAATGCCAACGACCCTTGGGAGGACATATGGTCCTTGTTAGAGACAAGACACCCGAGATAAACATGGAAGCAAAAGGAAGAAAACAAAGACTTCCCAAGAAACAGACAGATTGTACCAAGTGGCATGTTCCTGGTTTTGAGCTCAGAAGGGGGAGGAAAAAAAACAAAAGCCCAGCAATTTTCCTATTATTGCAAAAATATCCCATCAGAGGCGACTGTCAGTTGAGAAGCCTGAAGCCCCAAATGGGTATTTAAGGCTCCATTAGCTGCCAGGAAAATGAGCTCCAGAAGATGCCAAAACCCCTTCCTGAGCTGTGACATGAAACACCAGAAAGGAGAGGGACCGGGAAAAGCCTTGGAGCCACCACCCTGCTGGGTCCCTTCTGCTCGGAAAACGTCTCCGGACAAGCAGAGCGCAGCCTCCGTAAGCTGCTCGGATGGACCGGGACAGGATTTGGCCTCAGCTCCATGTTTAACCTGATTTTTGTGGATACCACAGAGGGCTGAACGTGCCAGGGTCCCATCCAGCCCTTGGGAAGCCAACGGGATCGCTCCCACCGTCGGATGTGTCTGCGTGCTTCGGTGCTGGATCAGGTCTGCAGGGCTGGGGAGGGAGGTTAAAGGACGTCCTGGGACGTGCGTTTTTCTGGCCCACCTGCGTGCAAAAAACACTTGCCCCTCCGTCACACTGGTTGCTTTGGCCGTGGGAACGGGGAGGGCTGGGGCTGCGGCTGCCCTGCTGCCGGCGGGGTGACTGCACGTCCTGCCCGACGCGCTGAAGAAGCCTTCGAGCTGCGTAACGCACGAAACCAAAGCGAGGAATAGGAGCAGCCCATCGGAAATGGAGGTGCTGTTACAAACCACAGCTCACCCAGCCCTGGAGTTTGCCGTATACCGTATTTCCTTTACGAAGTTCCTGTTACAAAAACAAAGTTTTAAAAGTAACAGCCAAAATGCACTTGTGGCAGCAACCTGCCGCGTCCACGCTGGAGCTGATCCGTTCTGCATCGTTTCACCGGGGTTTGGGGGGACCAGAGCACTTTGTGAGGACAGTTTCCCGTTAGGTCACGGGTGAAGGCGTGCACCCGAGCCCTGCCTGGCCCCCAGCTGAGCCACATCCCAGCCGGGAGGCCAAGGGAAAAGGTTTTGCTCTCAGGAAGGTGGGGAGAGGATCGCGGTCGTGACTGGGGAAATACTACGCAACAGCGAGAGCTTCCTGTGCCATCTGCCAAGCCCGAAGGCCCGGCAGAAGGAGCTTTCCTGGAGCTGGTTTTTGGGCTTGCAGCGGGAAGAGGGGTTCCCTCCAATGTCCCCCCCACACCCCACTCCTGACCAGATGCTGGCTGCAGGCTGCACCCCCATGGGGACCTCCGATGACATATGGGACAGGGGGTAATGGGGACATGGTGTGGGGCTGGCCGTGGGGCAGGGTGTTCTCCGGGAGCTCCGGGCACCTCTAGGGCCATGGGGGACCCACCCACACAGCCCGGGCTCAGCTGTGGCTCCCCAGTAGCCCACCCCACACCAGGCCAGTGAAGATGGCACCGGGGCTCGCTGCGCCTCGGGGTCCTCGGACCAGCACTGGGGCTCGCTGCCTGCCCGGGGCTCCGGGACCGGCACCAGGGCTCGACCTGAGCTCAACGCTCCCAGACCGGCACCGGGTATCGCCGTGAGTCGGGGAGTCCTGGATTGGCACCGGGGCTGGCTGTGCCACGGGGCTCCCAGCCTGGCACCAGGACTTGCCGTGCCTCGGGGCTCCCGGAGCTGCACTGGCGCTCCTGGACTGGTACTGGGACTCTCGGACCAGACTGGAGCTGGCTGTGTGTGGGGCTCCCAGCCCGGCACCGGGGCTGGCCATGCCGCTGGGCTCCCAGATAAGCATCGGGGCTAGCCCGGCGCCAGGGCTCCCTGCCCAGCACCGGGGCTTGCCGTGCCTCGGGGCTCCCGGACCGGCTCCGGGGCTAGCCCAGCCTTCCCAGAGCAGCAGCGGGACTCCCGAACCACCACGGGGGCCGGCCGTGTGTGGGAGTCCCGGACCGGCACCGGGACTCTCAGACAGCCCGGGGGCTGGCTGTGCGAGGGGCTCCCGGAGCCTCACCGGGACTCCCGGCCCGGCACCGGGGCTGGCTGTGCCTCGCGGCTCCCGGACCGGCACCGGGACTCGCCGTGCCTCGGGGCTCCCGGGGCAGCCCCGGGGCTCCCGGACCGGTACCGGGACTCTCGGACCGGCCAGGGACTCACCGTGCGAGGGGCTCCCAGAGCAGCACCGGAGCTCCTGGCGCGGCACCGGGACTCGCCGTGCCTCGGGGCTCCCGGAGGAGCACCAGGACTCCCGGCGCGGCACCCGGGCTGGCCGTGCCTCGGGGGTCCCAGCCCGACACCGGGACTCGCCGTGCCTCGGGGCTCCCGGACCGGTACCGGGACCCTCGGACCGGCCGGGGGCTGGCCGTGCGAGGGGCTCCCGGAGCCGCACCGGGACTCCCAGCCCGGCACTGCGGCTGTCTGTGCCGTGGGGCTGCCAGCCCGGCATTGTAACTCGCCGTGCCTCGGGGCTCCCGGGGCAGCCCCGGGGCTCCCGGCCCGGTACCGGGGCTCCCGGCCCGGCCAGGGGCCGGCTGTGCCGCGGGTGCCGCCGGCCCGGCCCCGCTGCTGGCCCGGCGTCGGTTCTCCCGCGGCAGCGCCGGGACTCCCGGAGCCGCACCGGGACTCGCCGTGCGCGGGGCCGGGGGGCGGCCCGGGGGGGGGCCCGGCGCGGCGCGGGGCGGGCTCGGGGGGGGCGGGCGGGGCGGGGCAGGGCGGGGGGGGTGGGCGCGGCGCGGAGGGCGGGGCCGGCGGGGCCGGCGGGGCGGGCGGTGGCGGCGGCGCAGTCGGGCGGCGGCGGCGGGATGAACGGGACGGGCCGGGGTCAGTGCGAGCAGAGCGAGGCGCTGCTGGCCGAGGCCCACCCGCTGGTCAGCGCCCTCATGTTCTCCGCCGGGCTCCTGGGCAACCTCCTGGCCCTGGGGCTGCTGCTGCGCTGCCGCCGCGGCCCCCGCGCCCGCCCGCCCTCGCTCTTCCACGTCCTGGTGCTGGCCCTGGTGGTCACCGACCTGCTGGGCACCTGCTCCGTCAGCCCCTTCGTCCTGGCCTCCTATCACCACAATCGCACCCTGATCGCCCTGGCCCAAGGAGGACACATCTGCTTCTACTTCGGCTTCGCCATGAGCTTCTTCGGCCTCGCCACCATGCTCATCCTCTTCGCCATGGCGCTGGAGCGATGCCTGGCCCTGGGGTGGCCTTACTTCTACGAGCGCTTTCTCAGCCCCCGCACGGGCTTGGTTGCCCTGCCCGCCATCTACACCTTCTCCGCGGCCTTCTGCTCCTTGCCGCTGGTGGGCTTCGGGCGGTACATGCAGTATTGCCCCGGCACCTGGTGCTTCATCCAGATGCACCTGGACTACCTCCAGCACAACGGCAGCAGGGAGGCGTCTGGGTTGGACATCACCTTCTCGCTGCTCTACGCTACCCTGCTTCTCTTCCTCATCCTCTCCGTGCTGCTCTGCAACCTCAGCGTCATTGTCAACCTGGCCCGCATGCACCGCCGCGGGCAGAAGACCCGCCGGATGGCCACGCTCGAGCAGCCCCGGGCGGCCAGCGGCTGCAGCCGGCGCATGTTCTCCATGGCCGAGGAGATCGACCATCTCCTTCTCCTCTCCATCATGACCATCATCTTCGTCATCTGCTCCCTGCCATTCACTGTGAGTGCAACCGCCTCTCCCCTGGGGTGGGTTCCCTCTCCCCAGCACCCCCATTTCTCTCCCTTCCTTTACAAGGCTCCCCCCGACTCCACTGCCCAAACCTCAAGGGCTGAGGTCAAAGCTTAGCTCCTCCTGAAGCTTGGGAGACCCCAGCTCTGCCGCCAACTGTAGGCGATTTGCACATCCCTTGGGGAACTGGAGGAACCACTCCCCATATCCCCAGTGCCAGGAGGAGGACGGGGTGCCAGGAGGATGGGGTAGCAGGAGGATGGGGTAGCAGGAGGATGGGGTAGCAGGAGGATGGGGTGCCAGGAGGATGGGGTAGCAGGAGGACGGGGTGGCAGGAGGACGGAGTGGCAGGAAGACGGGGTGGCAGGAGGACGGGGTGGCAGGAAGACGGGGTAGCAGGAGGACGGGGTGGCAGGAGGACGGGGTGGCAGGAAGACGGGGTAGCAGGAGGACGGGGTGGCAGGAGGACGGGGTGGCAGGGGGACGGGGTGGCAGGAGGACGGGGTGGCAGGAGGACGGGGTGGCAGGAAGATGGGGTGGCAGGAAGACGGGGTGGCAGGAGGACGGGGTGGCAGGAGGACGGGGTGGCAGGAAGACGGGGTAGCAGGAGGACGGGGTGGCAGGAGGACGGGGTGGCAGGAGGACGGGGTAGCAGGAGGACGGGGTGGCAGGAGGACGGGGTGGCAGGAAGATGGGGTAGCAGGAGGACGGGGTGGCAGGAGGACGGGGTGGCAGGAAGACGGGGTGGCAGGAGGACGGGGTGGCAGAAGGACAGGGTGGCAGGAAGACGGGGTGGCAGGAGGATGGGGTGGCAGGAGGACGGGGTGGCAGGAGCAGAAGTGCCCTCCCATCCTGCAGAGGCTCCGAGGCCAGGCAGCGTGGCCCAGGCAGGGTCCGGGATAGGGGTCCCCTGGACCACACGATGCCTCTGCGGTTCCCTGGAGCTGGGCACTCACTGGGGAGGTGTGAGGGATGGCAGAGCAATAAATTAGGCATCCAAAGATGGGGATGAAGGAGATGCCGCTGGAGACAATGCGTAAAAGTGCCGGGTGGGCAGAGTTATCTCAAATTTCTGCGGCGAGGGGGAAGGATGGAGCTGGAGATGCGGGCAGGCAGCACCCACATCGTCGTTTAGAGGGAGGTCTCCCCTCCTCTGCAGCAGCACCGGGGTGTGGGCACGGAGATGGGTGATTGCTGGGAACGGAGATGCGACACACGGGCCACAGCATCCCTCGTCCCAAGGGTCATGCCCACATCCCGTACCCTGCCCGTGCGTGAGGCTTCCAGCAGAAACAGGGGATCGAAACACCGCAGCCAAGTGAGGAAGGGGAGAGAGCGAGTCCCCCGACCCTGCCCCGGGCTCTCCCCACCGAAGGGATGCTTTCCATCCATCCAAGCCCTGTTACACCAGCAGCATCGTGGACTCCGGAGCACCTCATGTCCCCTGCCTGCGTGTGCGAGCCCGCCGCGGCAGGAGGTCATTTTGTTCCCATTAGAAGCGAGCCCCACCAAGGTTGGGAGCGCAGCCAGCGCTAATTTTGTGCTCACGGAGTTAAATAGATGCTACCTTCCCTTCGTGGTCCCTTTCTTTTCCCGAGGGAAAAGAAAATAACCACAGACTGTAGCCGAGCCAGGCTGCCTGGGTTTTAAGACAGAGGAAAGATAAAGCAGTAACGTCTGGGCGCTCACGAGCATCCCGGGAGCCAGACTCAACATCCTGAAAGACACTTCAGCTCCCGTCAATGGGCTCACGCACGATGGGCGGCTCTCCCCATGTCCCAGAAAAGCCCGGGTTTGGGTGCCGTGGTTGTTACGAAGCGGGACCCCTTGGCGGGGACGTGTGGGCAGGGCGCTACGGGTCTGCTGGGGGCAGATGGGATGGGAAAGTGCCGCTGATGGGGATCCCGTGGGGCCTGTGGTAGCAGATAGTCTTATCCAGAAGCACGGCCAGCTTTTCTTTTCCCATCGCCTGGCTCTCATGTGGGGTTGCGTTTTGGCAGCGTCTCAAACCGAGCTGCCGAACACCGCTGGTGTCTCCTTAGTGTGACACTTTCTCTTCTGACCGGGGCTGCCCACAGCAGCCACCCTTCCAAGGAGCAGCCCGGGTACGCGAACCCAGAGAGCATCAGGCCACAGCAGCACAAAATCCTTCCCAAAAAAGCCCCAAGCCCAGGGCAACCCTCGGAAGTGCTGCGCTCTCGGCAGCCCCCAGGTACCGGCTGCACCGTGTCCACCTCCCGCCCCGGGATGCGCCATCCCTGGGTGGTACCCAACAGATCCCAACTGGAAGAGGGACGCTCCCGTCTCCCACACCCCCAGCTCCCATCCCCATCCGAGCATCCCCTCTCCCCCAAAGCGAGGGGGTGGCGATTTGACCCCTATGAGTAAGGAATGCTGAGTCACCCTTCCAGGAAGCCCCGTAAGCTGCTGTGAGTCAGCATGTTGCAGGAAGGACTGGAGCGGTCCAGCACCCTGCATCCTCTCCATCTTGCACATTTATTCGTCCCGTGGGGTCTTCAAGGTGAAACCCACCACTTCCTTAAGCAGGCGCTGGCTTCATTGCGTTAGGTCTAAACGAAGCCTCGCTGCGTGTTGAGAGCAGAGCGCAGGGCTGGCTTTCGTTAGCAAGGAGTTCATTTAAACCGGTGGAGGCAGAAAGCGTGCTGCGGCAGCCCAAATCTCCCCAAGAAGCTGCCCGGGGGCCAGCTCCTGGAAGCCCAGACCCGATGTTATTTCTCCCCGTCGTGTTTTGCAGATCTGTGCCTACATGAAGTTCAGCGGCCCAAAGGACAGCTACGACTGGGACCTCCTAGCCCTGAGGTTTCTCTCTATTAATTCCATCGTCGACCCTTGGGTCTTCGCCATCCTGAGGCCGCCGGTCCTGCGGTTCATGCGCTCGGTGCTGTGCTGCCGCATGACCCCCGCGAGCCAGGACAGACAGACTCCGTCCCCCGCAGAGACAAAACCGGCAGCACGGCTGGACCCCTGTGGGCAGTAGATCCATCGGCCGTTCCAGGAGACATCTGCCAGGTGAAGCACAGCCCTGACAGATGTTAACGAAGCTCTGCCTTATGGCCCATAAAGAGACGTATCTGCTGCAGGGTGAGCCGGGTACGGGTGGCCCGGCCAGGTGTCACCGCGTGTCTGGGAAGCCCCTGGAAAGCCAGTGCGGTCTCTCACAGGGCAAAAAATGCAGTGGGACAAGATTGGAAGGGCTGATGAGTACCTGGATATTGCTGTCGCCTTTAGACGGGGCTGCTCCTGCCCGGCGAAGGGTGCAGGCTGCGTTCAGCCATGCTGCGGGAGGGTCGGGGGGGTGAAGCATGGGGGGGCTTTGCTGTAACACTACTGCTGCGAGGGGTGTCGGGGAGCAGAGCGCCCTGCTGGTGTGCTTCCCAGGGAGGTCCCCGTTTCGGGCTGCAGGCAGTGTGCAGGCAGGGGTACGGGTCCTGGAGGTGGGGCTGGGCAGCCACCGTTGCTGCAAGCACCCATCTCTGCCCCCAGATCCCTAGGGATTGGGTAGGAGAGGAAGGGAGCAGTGTATCCCCAAATATTCCCCTTTATTTGGTAGGCTGGTTGCCCAAGGAAATGCACTTTATCAGGTCTATGTGCATGTGTCTGTCTGTCTGTCCCCCGCTCCAGAGACTTTAAGCTCCGGTGGGTGCCAGCCCGACAGGTCTGAGGGGCACCGGGGCAGAAAAAAAAGCCAAATTGTGGCAATTCCCTTGCGCTGTGATGGCAGCAGAGCTCTGTGGCTCCCCCCGAGCATCCATTTTGCAGTTTTCTTTGCCCCATAGTTTGTGCAGGAGCCGACAAGGGGAATAAAGAGCCCGACCAGGGAACGAGAGGTTTCGGTCACAGCCATTACCCACGCCCAGGGTGATGCTGCTCGTGGGTTTTGGGTTGGCACAGAGGAGGGTTTGTCCTCCCAGCTGCCCAAAAAAGCACCTTCGATTGCCCTCCTGCCGCCTTGGGACCAACCTGCTCAGGGGCATCACTTCTCTAGAGGTTTTATTTGAAAAAAAGAAACCAAACAAACCCAAAATAACAACAAAACCAAAAAAACCCCGAGTGCAGAAACATCCAGGTCATCCATCCTGCCCCGTCGGGCTGCGTCCTTCAGCGCCGCTATTTTGTTTTGTGGGATGCTTGTTGCTCTTTGGGGCTCCGGGCTGGTCCCCACCGGGGTCAGGAGCATCCGACCCCACGGGTGAGCTGAGTTTGTCCCGAGGCCGTCGCTGCCGTTAAGGGGTTGCTGGGGGGCTCGTTTGTGCAGCATCCCCCCCCCACACAGAGGTGTTGTGCTATTGCAAGCGGGGCGTCTCGTTGTCCGTTTGAGAGCTGCGGCTCTGCTCAGAAAGCCCAAAGGTGCCGAGATCTGGAGCTTTTCTGCGGTTCATTAGTTGAGGCGATGTAAAGAAAAAATAAAATATTATTATTTAAATAATAAATGTCTCTCAAAGGAGCCTGCTGAATCGCATGTGGGTTTGTGCTTAAGATGCACCTCAGGGTAGATCTGGCTCCCGGAGGAAACGTGTCACCTGCCTGGAGCATCCGTGGGACGAAGCCTCGGGGATGGGGGGAGAGGGGAGGCTGGGAGCGGAAATGTGTGCCTCCACTTTCCTAAAAAGTGGAAAGAAAGTGTATTTTATAGATACGTGATGACATTTTTGCCCTACCTCTGCAACTTGGCCCCCGAGCTGCAGAAATGCCCCCACCTCTGAGCTCTTCCCTAAAAACTTGTATATCCCGAAGCCAGGGAGAGGCAGGCAAAGCTCCTACCTGTTATCAAAACACCAAAAAAAAAAAAAAAAAAAAGTACCCACCCTAAAAAAAGGCAGAATTTATGTCACTTTTGTCAGGCAGCCAATATCCACAGGAAGTTTACTGGCCTCCGAAATGTGTGTGGGCAGATGTCAGGCATGGGCTGCTATTGCTCAAGCCCTGCCAACGGGTTTCTGGCAGCACCCTGCGGCTGGGGGGTTTCGGCAGGGGGGGGAATTTTAGGGGGGCGGTTGCGGGGAGGGTTGCAAGACGTGCCCTGTACACGGGGCTGCAGCTGGGGTGCTCCCCACGCTGTCACGTAACTCCTGCGATTGTCATTAACCCTGGCGCTGAGCCCTGGGTGCCCAGATTTGGCAGATTCCCACCCGCCCCTCGGAGGTCACGGTCACCCCCTCCCCAATTATTTCCCCGTCCGTGCACGCAGCAGCAGCAAAGGCGCTTTCTAGGTTCCGGGCTCGGCGCACCCCGTCGTGTCTCAGCGGGTGCTTGGCTTGAAAAGGAGCCAAAAGCTTTGGGAAGAGCCGTGAGTCCGTGCGCTTTATTTGTCTGGATGGTCATGACCTGGTTGCTCACGCCGGAATTTCGGGACCAGTTGTTTTATCCTCTTCTAAGCCAGCGGGAAAGGCTGCCTGGCATGCAAAAGATGGAAAGAAAAGAAAAAAAAAGCTATATCACGTCGCAAATGGCAGGGGGGGGTCATATCCCGCAGAGACCAGCCTGCTGAGGCGTGTGACAGCAGCAGGACGAGGAGCCAGGGCCATCGTGGCAGCACAGGGGACGACGCGAAGGTGGGATGCTCCCGGCGGCTCTCGCTCCGAGGTTCTGCTCCCGTTGGCCGCCAGCTCGGCTGCTGACCGCTAATTGCCGGCTGCTTGTTTTTTTGGGAGGTTTATGGCTCCTCATCAGGAAACGCTGGGCTGGGAGACAACCTCCCAGCATCCATCCCGCTGGGATCTGCTTTTCACGGGGTAATGCTGCGGCAGGGTCGCTCGCGTGTGAGCTGTCCCCAACGAGGGACAGCAGTCCTGGCGAGTGGGGTCAGGGAACTGATTTGGCTGCAATTTAACGCAAAAATAAAAAAGAGAAATGGTGGTGAGCCGGGGAGAGGCTCGGTGCGTGCAAGGAGAGGAACCCCCCGAGACCTGAGTCACTTTGCAGTGATGCAGCTGCAGAGATGGGTCCCTCGCCGGGAGATGCTGTGGGACGCTGCTCTGCTCCGGGATCGCTCTTCATGCCGCTCCTCGGGGAGGGATGTGGTCTCTGCCCCC
Source organism: Phoenicopterus ruber ruber (assembly GCA_009819775.1). NCBI lineage: Eukaryota > Metazoa > Chordata > Aves > Phoenicopteriformes > Phoenicopteridae > Phoenicopterus > Phoenicopterus ruber. The sequence continues at coordinate 3,836,378 of CM020219.1, forward strand.
CCGAGCGGGGTGTGCTGGCCGGGCCCCAGCCTCTGAGCCCACTGCCCACAGGTTACCCCCAGCTGCTGCCACCCCCCGAGCCCAGAAAAAGAAAAAAAAGCAATATCAGCCCCCCTGCCCCTTCTTTCAGACAAGAAACAGGCCTTAATTACAGCTCTGCAAAGACAAGGAGGGCCACGGATATCTCTGTATCCTGAGCCATGAGCCTGCACAAAACGCTGCTTTTATTACCATCACGCAGGAGCCATTATGAAAGCCAAATTAATTTGTCTCTCTTCAGCTCAATCGACGTCTGCTCGGCTTAAACACAAGTTGCTGAAGTGTCGTTTCGTCGTCTGTGCTGACCCTTAATGATTTTTTATTTCCATAGCGTGGAGCAGAGCCGGAGACCTGCTGTTGCAAGGAACAGCCAGGCAGGTCTTTACGTCTGCATTTCCATCTGGAAATCAAGCTGGCGAAGAGAAGCGAGGGAGAAGCCACCCCTTGGGGACGAGGGACGGCGTCAGCTGCCCACTGCGCTTCTTAAAAATGGAGAGGGACTTTCCGCAGCTGCCGGAGGGAGCGGGGAGCTGCGGGACGTGGGGGATCGGACACTCCCCAGCCGGCTGGAGCAGCCCAGGGTGGCTCCGAGTTGTGCCCCATGGCAGCGGGAAGGCCAGCGTCTGCCTCTCCTTCTGGGCTGTCTCCCTTAAAAAGAAAAACCCGAAGGGTCTGGGCAGTGGGGCATGGTTTGGGTGTGAAATGATGGTGATGCAATGCAGCGTTTTTGGGAAAAATGGTCATTTTTGGCGAGTAGAGAAGAAAGGAGGGGAGCTTCCCTCTTGCTTCCTCCTTTTCTGGCTTGTTTGGAACATCTCCTCCGGATCCGTGTGCTGTCAGCAAGGAGCGAGCCCCCATTTTTCAGCTGTTTTGGCCTCCTGGCTGAGCCCCGGTGCTTCACCCGCAGCTCTGCTGGGGGCCACGAAAGCCCCACGACCCCGTTCAGGGGGGTCGGCAAACGTGGGCAACATTTGGGGACAGCCTGCAAAGGCGGGTGATGCGATGCGCTGCGTGCCAAGGCCAGGAGCATCCCTGCGGAGCGGCTCTGGGATTGCTGGTCGGGTCCTTCGGGAGGCTGGAAGGAAAGCAGAGCCCCGGGAAGAAGGGGAGGGCGGGCGGGAGGCAGCTGCCCTGCCGAGGCGGCTGCGTTTCCGGGCAGAGGACGGGCAGCCAGCCCATCTCCCCGGGCTCCGGGAGGGTGTGCGGCGTGATAGCTATTAAACCGGATTAAATGAATTAGGCGAGGAAGTGACTTAAGGGAAGATGGCATGGCTGGGCTCCCAAACCAGCTTTGCAGCAGTGTCAGGGCTCACCTCGGCGTCAGATGTCGGAGCTGATGGCAATTCCCCACGGCTCGAGCACGGGGAGAAGAGCAGAAGCATTTGGCTTTACCGTAGCTGCCGTCTGCTGTTGCAGCTGGTTTCGGATCTCTACATCCCCACGTATTAACGTGAAACCTTTCCGGCTCCTCTGGGTCCCTCGAGTCGCCCCACGACTCCCATTTTCCTGGATTCACCGAGTCCCTTTTTGGTCTCCGGGGACTAACGCCAAGCACTGTTCTCCTACACCGTCCCCAGAGGGGAGAGTTTGCAGTTTAAATCAGGCTGTATTTTACCTTACAGCCTGGTGAGCAGAGGTATCAGCCCTTTCCGGGAAGGCTGCTGAGGTACCCCAAATATCACAGGCTTAAAATCAGAGCCTGCCGCCCAACATCGAGACCCAGAACAAGCAATTCATGGCGTGTCCCCTGTCAGATTTACCAGCAGCGTTACCAGACCCGGGAAGCAGCAGGGCTGTAGCAGGATTACTTCTCTGCAGCCACATTTTCAAGCTTTTTTTGCAATGTATGAATAATAATTCTTTTCGTTCTGGCTTTTTGGTTCAGCATTGCAGGAGGGTGAAGGTCTCTCATCTGAGTTTTCCCCAAAACTGGCCGCATTGCTGCCATTTTGGCTGCTCGGGGGATTTTCTGGTTCCCAGCACACTCCCGGGTCTCTGTCCCTGCCCGGTACCTGCCTGCAGCTTCAGGAGCTGATGCGTAAGGGAGGAACGTGGGATGGAGTTGCAGCCCTCCTGCTGCCGACAGCTCCGGCTTGTTTCTCCCCGCAGCCAGAGCCGGGTGTGCCGGAGGGTGAGCCGGAGGATGCCGGGGACGGCGCTGGGCCCGGGGATGGCGAGGGCGGCCATGCATCCCTGCTGGCTCCCGAGCCATCCTCGAGCCTAAAGACACGTGCAGGGGAAGGGCCGGAGGGAGCAGAGCCCCCGGGGTCCTTCCCCTCCAGCTGCGGGACGTGCTGCTGCGGGAAAACCAACCACGGGGACAACCGACGGGCTGGGAAAAATCCAGCCAGAGCTCGGAGATGATCTACGACTGATTGAAAACACAAGGAGGGGAAGTTTTACAAACCCAACTGGGATGCGGAGCTAAAAATACAGCTGCCGTGGCTCGGTGAGGGAGCGAGCCGTCCAAGGCCATCGCTCGCTTGTTTGCTGCGGCGACGTGCACGCACGGCGGGCCTCGCCCTCGCCCTCGGAGAAAGTCCTCTCCCTTAAGAGGATCCAGATGAGGCAGGTGATAATACATATTCTCAGTTGCTGCTCTTTATACAGCTGAAGGGAGACGCATCGCCTGTCCCCGAGCGGGAGAAGCCGGCGGCGAGGGCTGGACCGCGCTTCCCCGATGCTCACGGGCTTTGCCGTGGGGGCAAAGGCACCGCGAGATGTTTGGAAGGGGCACATCAGGTCCCTGCTCGAAAGGCTGAGGTGGGCAACGTGTTTGGGGAGGCTCCTGGAAGTCACAAGGGTTTCCCATGCCGAGCTGCTTTTTTTAACCGGATTTCCCTGAAATGTGGAAACATCTGCGCCCGTCAAATCCGCAGGGAAATGCTGCCAATCTGCCAGCGCTGGTGCAGTTCCCAAAGCGATCTAAATCTTCAAAACCAAGAGACTAAACAGTGTCAAACTCATGTCAAGCATCTGGCTTTTAAAAAGGTCATAAAAGTTACGAGGCATCGCTGAGCACGACGGATTGCTCGTCGCTCTCACCCGTGCTAAATGCTGCGACCTCGCCTGCAAACCCCGTTTATTAGGTAAAAAGGGGACCCCGTTAGCAGCCTCGTGAGCTGAGCTCATGCGAGGAGGAGAGCAAAGGTCCCAGGGTTTCCGAGCAAGTCACACGCAGAGCAGCTAACATTAGCCAGACTATAAATCCTTGCAGGGTTTTGGGTCCCCGCGCCGCGTCTGAGCGCAGCCACTGCCTGCTCTGGTTTCACCGCAGTTCCTGCTGAGCCGCCCCAGCTGCAGAAGGTGCCGTTTGCAGTTGAAATAAAAACTCTCTAAAAAAAAAAAGCCCAAAAAAAGCTTGTTTCTCTGAGCAGCCAGTTTGTGAGTGAGGTCCTGACATGGTCAAAACACCAGTCCTACGAGTCCGGGCACAGCAGGATGCTGCATTTCTCTGCCTCAGTTTCCCCTCCGTGCTCTGGGAGCATCTTTTCCCAGCGCAGGAGCTGCATCCCTCCCGTGGCCGTTTCCTCCAGCACCCCACGTCTACTGGGGAAACTTCAGAAAAATAATAAAGGGAGTAAAAAGGGGAAATAATAACAGGGAAATCACCTGCGTGCCGGGGCTGGGGACGGTCTCTGCTCCAGGGCACAGGGCTCTGCCAGCCTGCAGCTGCTGGCTCCCTCCAGCTCCCGGCTGTGACCAGCTTTGCTCCTGTTAGCGTTGGCAGCTTTCGCAGCGACTAACGGTCCCTGCTCTGGCTCAGCCTTCCCTTCCCGCGGCCAGCCCCGTGCTGCCGGCACCGTGCCGTGCCGAGAGGAGCCTGGCCGTGCCGCTGTGACAGCCCCGGCCCTGGCCGAGCAAGGTTCCCGCAGCCGGCGGGGCCGTTCCTCATGCTGAGCATCCACAGATTTCTCTCTCCCACCGGCAACCCACCAGATGCAATCGTCTCCAGCCAGGCTTTTCCCAGTGGGCCCTTCCTGGCTGCTGAATTATTCTTTTTCTCCATGGCTCTTTGCTGAGCTGGGATGCCGGGGAGGGGGCAGGATCAATGCACAGCGCTGCAAGGATGCACGGGAGGAGGGCTCTGCTCCCCGCTGCCTCCTCGCCCTCTGCCTCGAGGCACCGAAACGGCGCTGGGAGAAAGCCCCAGAGCTCATGGAGCCCATCACCCTCCCCAAACCTGCTCTAGTCCTCACCGACCTCCTTCCTTTGCTATCACCTGCGCTGGAATTTCAACCCTAGAAAGCACGTAGAAGATGCTGAATAAGCAGCGCAGCAAGGACTGGTAGAACCGAGATGGATAAAAACCACTAAGGATGCCGTTTACTGGGAGCCCAATATCCCCAATACTGCTGCCACGGCACACCGGGGACAAGGTTTCATCTCTCTGTGTGCAGGAGGAGACGGTGTTGGCCGGGACAGATGTGAAATGTCAAAGCAGACAGCGTTTTGAACAGACTTAAAAAGAGAAGTAACTGTGTTTACATGAAGCCATTCCAGGGCTGTTTATTTTGCCTGTGTTTATCCCTGGACGTTCATGCGACTCGAGTTTTGGCCACGCAGCTAGTTGAGAGCGGTGGAGTTTGTGATGCCGAGTGGATGTATACATGAGAGAACATTTATTTGTCATGAACAGCTGCTATTTCCTCCACTTTTTCATCCAATTGGGGCTGGGAAATGCTCATTTACAGCGGTGAGGACTCTCCGAGGGCCCTGCGGAGCCTGGACTGAGCTGTAGCTCCGTGAGGATGAGCCCTCGGCACTGACCCTCAGCCAAGTGGTGCACGGCCAGCGCCGGGGGAAGGCAGGGACAGCCCACGCCCCGGCTGGGGGGCTCTGCCGAGCGGTCCATGGGGCTGCCGGAGGGAGCCACTCGGGGTCTTGGAGTGATCGCATCAGGCATCAGGTTTGGAAACCTCTTGCATCCTGCGAGAGTGCTCCTGCTTCCTCCAGTGCCCCAGGTCATCGCTGTCCCTGACATCCCCTGGTCCCCCGAGGCTGTTCCCAGCAAGGTCATCGCCGTCCCTCCTTTCTGCTGCAAGACCGTGCCCACGAGGTGGATAAGAAAGAGCACGAAGCCTTTGCAAACCTCCCGCAGCTCTGCAAACTGGGATGGGGACAGGGCAGAGGGAGCACAGGACAGGGGAGAGGCTTCCAGGCTCTGTCCTGGTGCATTTGGCCATCGGCAACTGCCGTGCCTGGTTGGTTTCTCTGCGGGCAGTACTTTTTGCCATCAGCCCCCCCTTCCTTGCCTTTTGCCTTCCCAACCTTCGGCAGCTAAATCAGCCTGGAAACCCCAGCGCTCCCTGCAAGATGCTCCAGGAGCCGGCGGCTTCCCGCTGCCATGGGGTTTGGGGACATCCCAGGACAGCAAACCGCAGAGCCCCTGAGAGGGATTCAGAGGTCAAAACCAAATACCAGGAAATCCAGGGCAGGACATTCGCTGGTTCAAGTGGCTGGTTGCTGCCTTGGAGAGGTCCTTCCCTCCGAGCATCCTTCCCAGGGCGGCTTGTTCAGCACTTTCCTCCTTGGCGGAGCTGCTTGCGCAAGCCGGGGCGCCAGGGCCAGCTCTTCCTCGCCGGGCACGGCGTTCTCCTGCCCGTGCATCCCGCCAGCACCAGCTGCAGCCGCACCGCGGAGCAGCTGGGCTCAGCTTCAAAAAGCCGGCGCTCCCGCCATGCCAAACGCTTCTGGGATAGCTGTGCGAGAGGCTCTCGATTCCCTTAATTATTTATCGTTATGATTAATGTGCTGGAATTATGACAATAAATCACGAAGATTCGCAAAGTTTATAATCAATAATCCCTCTTTGAGAGGGAGCTGAAGGGCCCTGGTGCGGCGCATCCCTTCTGCAGGGTGTTTGGGAGCGTTGGAGCAAATATTCAGCATCTATCAACTTTTTAAGGGAGATCAGCTTTTCCCAGGCATCGCAGCGACGGTCTCAGGGGTATCTGCTGCCGATGTCCCCGCACCTCCATCCAGCCCGCCCAAAGACCCCGGGAGCACAGACCCCATCCCCTGCCAGGGCAAGGACACAGCTCCGGTCAGCAAACACCATCGCGTTGCTGCTTTGCTCTATTTTTTCCTCTCTCAGGGGGGAGCATCTCATGTTTTCTCATATTTTTCTGAAGTCATTCTGTGTTTTTAGAAGGATGTGCTAAGCCGGGAAGGATTTCTGTTTGCTTTGAGCCTTGCCTTTGCACGGCAGCACCCGATGCATTTTTTAAATCATATTTAATTGCCCTTCCCCCTACTTGGACTCGCTGGTGCCTTTCTGGGAGTGGAAGGGTGCCGGCAGCCCCACGGGGCCATACGGCTGCTGGAGCAGCAGACCTTATAGAGGCCACCTTTGGGGTCCCCATCCTTGCAGAGCAGACCCTGCCCTCCTAGGAGGTCCTTGTCCTTGCAGGAGGCCCCTGTGGAGTCCTTGTGCTCTTAGAGCATCACTGGGGGGTCCTTGTCCTGACATTGGGGTCCCTGTCCTCGTAGGGGAACCCCTGTCCTCATAGGTGGTCATTGTGGGGTCCTCATCCTTGCAGAGGGTCTAAGCCTCTTGTAGGGTGCCCTTGTCCTCATAGGGGGTCCCTGTGCTTGCAGGGGGGTCCTGTGGTGTCCCTGTCCTCGTAGGGGTCCATAGGGAACCACAGCAGCCGAGGGGAGCAGGGCTGCCTCCCACAGGGAGCCACATCCCGGGGCATGGCACACCGGGGGACAGCCAGGACGGAGGGGGACGAGGAGGCGGCTGGAAACTCCCCGTCAGCCCGCAGCTCTGCAGCGTGTCCCACCCCGGTTCACAGGACCCCCAGCTGACCCCAACACAGACCAACGGCCGCTGTGGTTTGGAAAAACCCACGTAGCCCGATGCAAAGGGCATCGGAGCGGCACGGGGCAGGCGGAGGTCACCACGAGAAGGCAACAGCCGGGAGAGCAAAGAGCAATTAGCAAGAGCTGAGGTTTGCAGAGAATAAAACGATGACAGCGACAGTGTCAGGCTGCTGCCAGCTGGATTTTGCAGGCTGGGAGGAACAAAAAAATACCTTTCTCTATTTGGGCAAGAAAATGGAGGGGACCTATCAATTAAATCCAAGGAAAATGCCTCCTATCCTTGATATCAAGCAGCAGACGGAAGGGCTTGGGCAAAGACTTGGGGCAAAAGGGTCTCAATAACCGCAGGTCGGTGCAGGGACCGGGGACATTAACATGCCCGTGTTTTGCAGCAGGCGTTGGGACACCACCAGTGAGTCCAGGCTGGGGGGCTGGGCTGGGGAAAAAAAGACAATTCCCTGTATGGAGACTGGCCCCGCTCCCTGCTGAGGCTGGGTGGCAGGGACCTCGTCCCCCGTGGAGCCGGGACTGTCACCGGGGTCGGCTGGCTGTAGGCAAAGGGTAAGCAAAACCCTCCGGGCTAAAAGCTCGGCCCTGTTTTCCCAAGAGACTGCAGGATGCTTCCTGGCATCGCTGGAGCGCTCGTTTTCCCTGGAAATCCCAAACACACCACGGGAGGTGGATGCACAGAGGTGTTTGCCTTCATCATGCCGCGGTGGATCAGGGAAGACCCGTGGCGCGGGAGAGAGGAGAACAGGGCTAAGTGGTCCTCGCCGCTGCTGACTCAATTTTCAACCATCCTCGGGATCTCGGAGGAATGTTGCTCAAGAAAAAAATCATGGAAAGCCAACGAGGCCCAGAGGAAATGGACAGCAGGAGGGTTGTGATTAAATGGCTTTAACTCATATCCTTAAAACCATAGATTTACTTTGGGAGCTGTTTGGGGAAAGGAATGTAAGGCTGGCCCTGCTGGCTCACGCTGAAGGTCTCTCAAGCTTTGTAGCTTGTTTCCATCATCAGATACTAGCTGGGATTTAGGGAATGAGTCCAAGAACAGGGCAAGTCAGAGCAACCTTGGCTGGCGATGGTCAGCAATCACCGAGAGCCGACCCAGCCCCCCTGAATTCACCTACCCCCTTTCCGAAGGGACCACCACCCCGCAGCAAGGAGCTTGGGGTCTAGCCAGGGATGCACCCACGGGTGGGAAACCCACCTCGCGGGGACGGGGGATGCGGTGGGGCGTCCTCCCCGAGCCCTCCCAGCGTTGCCAGCTTGCTGGGGCCATCAGCACGAGGGAAAGGCTGGGAAGAACAGCCAGCTGGCTTACCAGGGGAATAGTTGAAGCTTTGCCACGGGGAGCCGGGACGGCTGGGCTGTGTTGTGAAGCCCTTCCTGTTCCCCGGGGAATCGGGCTGCAGAGATAAAGTAAAATATCTGAGACCTCGTCCCAGCTGGAGCTGAGTCCTTAAAACGGACCGTGCTGTGCTCCTGGCTGCGATAAAGGAAGAGAGAAATCCCTCCTGGAGAAAAATCCCGGCTTTCTCTGTTACTTAGGCCATACATCATTTTGGCAACCTGCGCGTCACCCCGGGCATCTCGCTGCCTTGCTGCGTCCTCTGCGGCCAGGCTGCAGGCGAGCCGGGGAGAGGTGCTGGCGCCTGGCCGTGCCCCATCACCGAGAGCCCTCTCCGCTGTGGGGTGGCATCGCTGGGTCACCGTGGTCCCGACAAGCCACAAGCCTTCCCAAGCCATGAATCAAGAGGGATTTCCTCTGGCCGGTGCAGCGCTGCCCTGGGGTGACACAGCCTGAATCACGCTCCCACCCTCCCATTTCACTCTCCATGGCTTGGCCTGGCTTTGTCCTGATCTGCTTTGCTCCCAGGGAGATCCCCGTTTGCCCAGTCCAAGCACTGGGACTGTCCCTGCCGGTCGTCCCGGCCCTGCTACAACCAGGCACAGGGAGCGAGGGACCCGGCTGCCTCCAATACGGAAAGCCCTGCGCCCACCAGTTGCAAACTGGGAGAAAGGGCTGGGTGTCCCTCCAGATGGACGGGGAGAGGCAAGGCTGGATGCCAACCCCGTCCTGCCCTACGCCGCTGCTGTTGGTCTCTGCTGCACACACAGCCTTGGTCCCACCCAGGACGGCCATCCTCGTGTCCTCAGGGCTGGTGAGGGCGCTACGCAGGAGGTGACCCGTCCCCAGAATGGGTGGTGGGACCTTTGAGCCCCTTGGGACCGGTCTCTGAGCCCCGCTCCAACGTCTGACTGCCCCAGGCTGCGGCATCGTGGCTGAGCTGGCAGCCACAAACGTCCCCAGCTCCTGACTCAAACCCTGCTGCAAATCGTGGGGGTGAGGATAAACGAACAGGTCGGGTTTCTGGTGGCTTTTTCTTCGTGGACTCTGGGTTTTGTTGATCCCCCGGGGACAGGGATCAGTGGGAACATGGAGCAGCACTGCCTGAGAGCTAGGTGGGACCCAGGGACACACGAATGTCACAGCCAGCCCCGATGTGGAGTCACAGCTTTTGCCAGCACGTAATGAAGGCTTCCAAAGTGCTTGGCGTGCATCCCTGGTGAGGAGCCCTTGGAGAGCACCCTGGCTCTGGTGAGGAACTCTGTCCTCTGCTGAGAAGAAGATGAAGCAGGTTCCTGCCTGCACCCGGAGCCCGCGGTGCCTCACTGCTGCCTCCTCCCCGACCCGAGGGGAAGAGCAAGAGGCTGCAGGAGAGGCAGAGGGACCTGGAGCTTTGGGGATTTGCCCCTCTGGGGTCCTCAGCTGGCCTCCGTGTCCCCCGGGAGCTGGAGCACCTGAGGGTGGGGCGTTAGAGGGTTGCAAGCTCCTATTTTTCATGCTCTTCATTAAGGGCAGGAGGGGGAGGTGGCACCGTGCTGAAGGGGGACAAGAGGCTGGACCCCGGGGTCCGCACACGGGGACGGCTCAGAGCGTGGGCAATTAACCTCGGAGAAACGCAGCTCCGTGCAAAGGGCTGGCAGCAGGCAGCCGTGCCTGCCCGCGCGTGCTGCTGCCTGCAGCGCGAGGAGGAAGGATGAGTGCCACCAGGGTGGGGACCACAGCAGGGGACGGCAGCCAGCGGGTCAAACCCGTCGTTCACACCCCGGTTGTCATCTTAGCTCATTCCCACACCGGGGAGATGGGTTTCGACACCGCGTGTCCTTTCAGGAGCCGTGCTCTTCCCGGGGAGAGGAAGGATGCTTCTCAGTGGGGTGCCCCCGAGCAGGCTGTGCCAGACCCCCCAGCTTGGGGGGCCTGGCTCCTCGCCAGGGGGTCCCGCCCCAGAGGGGTCTCTGCCAGTGGAGTTTGTGGCAGCGGAACTGTGGCAGCCGCTGTCAGCGCTTCCCACGTGTCCCACCCCAGGGCTGCCTGGCCAGGCTGCTGCTGGGGGCGGTGGGGGGATCGGGGACAAGATTTGGGGCCACCTGAGTGCTTGGCAAGGACGAGGCTGAAGCTCAGTTGAAGCCTGAGGTCGTCACACTGGCTCTCCAGTGGAAATACTCCATCGGAGCGACTCTGCCGGGATCCCTGTGTCCCCGTGAGCCACTCCAGTGCCTTCCCGTTCCCTGTGCAGGGCTGATGCCCAGGGCAGCTCAGTCCCCGGGGGAATCAGGCTGCTCAAGCACTTGGAGGGGACGGTCCCCTCCCTGCCACCTCTGAGCTCAGATAGTTCCCAGGTGACCCGGACACCAGGCTGATGTCTCCTGATGGGGTCGAAATCTCTGCACCTGGCCGGGTGACTCACGCACCCCGCTTTTCCCCGGGGGCCTGCAAACCCGGGGCGGGGGAGCGAGGAGGCTGCCCCGCGTTGCAAAGACGCAATGTGCTGCCTGGTGAAAGGCTGGTGAGTCACAGCCTGTGCCTGCAGCCCCCGGTTTGCCCGCAGGCAGCTGCCGGCAGCACATCTGGCTCCCCCGCGACCAGGCTGAGCCATTGCCTTGGCTCCAGCCCCGCTGCGCTCGGGTTTGGGCAGGTCTGTGGGGACAGGGACCCCTGCCTGAGGCCCTCTGGCTGGTGCTACTCCCTTTAGGCTCTCAAACATCCTCTCCTGGTTGCTGTTAAACCGAGAGGTTGAATTTGAACCTAAAGGTGCTGATTCCTGGGAGCGAACGGGGAGGAGGCTGTCTGGATGCTGGTACCCACATTTCAGCATCCATGTACCGACGAGGGAGGAGAGGCTACTTTTTACCTCCTCAGCTGCCAGGTCCACGGGGATGGGATGTCTCCAAAAAGCTCAGCCAAAAGAAGCCCCATAGACCCCCCCCTCGGCGACAGGAAGGGTAATAAATGGTCAGGCGCTGGCCATGTCCCTGCCCTACCTCTGTCCCTCACGCTGGGAGCTGCCCCGGGCCAGGGCACTCTGGCCGCTGCCCGTGGACACTGTTCCAGCTTTGCTCCTGAAGGCATTTGCAGTTATTTTTGGGCAGTAACTGCCTTTCCAAATATTTGCCTTGGTGTTAGTGTCTGGCCCTGCTCACAGCTCCCTTCTCTGCTCACTGCCGTGAAAAGCTGAACTCTCCCAGCCGTAGCATCCTTCACGCAGCCCCGTGGTACCTCCGTGTCCAGGATCCCACCTCTCCCCATGGGCCACTTCCCCCACCCACCTCCCCACAGCAGATCCAGGGTCCACCGAGAGTCACCCAGAGCATCTCTCCAGGGTAACCCAGCCCTCCAAAGCTCCCACTCCCCAACATGGGTCACTCACAAGCCCAGCTGCAGGAGAAAAGACCCCGAGACTTCAAACTCAAAAGGGACCTGGAGGAGATGCTCCATGCCCTGCACCGAGAGGCTCTGCTGTCTGCTTTCCTCCAGGTAGGACTCTGCATGGAGCAAGGCTGGGCCAGGGACACCATGGCTCTCATCCCCAAGAGCCCGCTTCAGCCCTGGGTACAAGGAGCCACCACAACAGGTCCATGGCTTTGCCCTCACCGGGGGTCCCGGTTTTCACTCTTTATGTGCAGAGTGAGTCCAGCCCGTGAGCTTGGGCAGCTGCCAATGGAGAAGAACACCACCAAGTTTAGCGATACGACTATTTGTGTTGCAAGCAAGCCAAGAAATCCCCAGCCGATGGAGCAAAGGCCCTTCCCCACCTCCCTACCCCACCGGAGAGCCAAGCATCACCCTCCAGGGCTGGAGCGAAGCTGGGAGCTTTCCCAGCACGGCCTCGCTGGGGAACCGGCCCGTGTGTTACCACTGAGGGCTGAATCATGGTATTGCAGCCACCACCACTCTTTCAACATACAGAAGGGATTTGGCAACCCCGTGGGCTATTAATAGAGCCGTGCTGTTTTTCCCTGGGCCCCGTGCCGTGCTGGACGAGTGCGGGAGAGCAAAGCAAACTCTAAGGGAGGCGAAGCGCTGAGTTTACCTAAGGAGAGGTCAGGCGAGTGGGGAAATAACCTGCCGGAGAGCAGGAACCGGAGCGGTGCCCTCTCCCCCTTATCGCTTCCCGTCCCCACGCAGGCTCCACCGAGCCAAGAGGGAACAATGAACAATGGAGCCAGCGACGTGGCGCTGGGGGACGTGCCACCTCCGCTCCCTTCCCAGCCCTGCAGAACCCCAGGGGCTCCTGCTCTCCGAGGGCAGGGGGAAGACACTGTGAAGGCATTGCCATGGGATGGTCCGTTGTGGTTGCTGTTCTTCCAGCCTGGTCTTTGGCTTCACCCATTGAGTGTGAGGATCACCCTGAGAGGCCAGTGGCATGAGCAGCGAGGTTCCTGCGTGGACACCCACATCACCCGGCTTGGGGACAGAGCAGGACGCTGTAGCTGTGGGTGTAGTCCCAGAAGGAGATGCTGGAGGTGGAGCACCTCTATGTTGGGAAGGGAAAATACAGAGAGAAGGTATTCTATGATGGAGCTGGGTCATGCTGCTTGTCCTGGCTCCATCCTGATCCCCGGCTCCAGGACGATGGAGCCAGTGGTGCCCTTGAGACCCAACCCCTGTCCATGCTGAGCATGGGGCAGAAGGGATGGAGACCCCATCACGGCCACCCTGCAAGCTACGGCAGGCAGCGTGGGGCTGGGTGCTGCGGGCAGCTACCCCGGGCCTGCACCGGCAGCAAGCACGGCCGTATTTTTAGCAATGGAAGCGCCAGGCGGAAGAGCCACCCTACGCCACGAGGAAACCCATCCCGCCCAGCCACCACCCCTTATCTCACATCCCAGCTCCACCCTGCCCCTGCACCCTCCCTTCCCCAGCGCAGCTCCTCTGCCACCTCCCGTCGTGCCAATACGGCACCGACCGCTTCCCGTCCCACCCCCGGACCAACGTCTGTCTGCCTGTCTGTCTCCGGATTCCCTCCGGCTTGCTCCCCGCCACCGCGCTTCAGCCACGGGTCCTGCCCCAAATCAGGAGGCAGCAAGGGCATCGCGCGGGCTCGGGGAGCTGGTTCGGGTCTGGGCAGGGGCACCCGCTGGCAATGACACCCCCAGGCACTGCCGAGCCACGGGACCCTTCTCCCATCCCCTCGGGCAATGCCAAGGGCACGGGGATCACAGCCCCAGGGTACCAGGATGGTTTGGATCACCCTCGTACAATTGGATGCCCTCAAGGGGGGGGGGGGCTGAGGTCTGGCCGTCTGCCTGCCCAAGGCAATTCGAGGAAGCCTCGGCGGGAGACTGGCCTCACCCAGCAACTCCAGGCAAACTGCCCCGGCTGCGTCTCTGTCACTGCCGGCAGGGCCCCGCGGCAGGGGAGGGTGCCCCGCGGCAGGGACCGCGGCCAAGCCGTGCTGGAGAGGAACCTGCCCCGCCGGCTGGCGGCAGGGACAGCATCTCTGCCAGGCTGAACCACCAGACGGGATGGAGTGACTGGTCCCCACCGTCCCCCAGCCCTGCCAGACCCCCCGTCCCTGCGCAGCACCAGGCACCGATGAGCCCGAGAGACACAAGCCAGCCCAGCACGTCTGTGTCCTGCTTCACATCCTGGCAGCGCTGCCAGGAATCGCTGGCGCGGCAGCTGCCTGCGCGCAGGCAGATGTGTCCTTCCCGTGCCCCCGCTCCTGCCTTGCAGCATCTCCCTCCTGGGGGCAATGTCCTCTCCCGCACGCCTCCTCCCTGCTACAGCCTCCTCTTCCCCCGTCCTGCAGCTGCATCCCTATGGCACAGCCAGATGAGAGCCTGGCCACGGAGCGAGGCTCACCGGGAGGGACCGTGGCCATCAGCGGTCCAGGATGAGCTGAGAACAGCCGATTTGGAAAATTCACTTTCCACCGCCAGGACTTGTCTTTCGCCATCCTCGCTTAGCTCAAAGGGCCAAAAAGCTGGGATAAACACTGTGAGCGCTTCCTGACGTCCCACGGTTTGGAGAGGACCCAGCAGAGACGTCAGTGGGAGCAGGTGGGAGCGTGCCGGCTCCTGAGTCAGCTGGCACCGAACGCCCGAGGGCGGCAGACGGCATGGGAACCTGTCCCACAGCTGCGTCCCCGGGGGCTTTCACACCGTTCAATCCACCACCCCTCGGCCCAGCCACGCAGCGGGCACTTCCATAACCCTTCCTCTAAAAGCTCTTTAAATACGGAAAACGCAACGCGCGCCCTTGATGTTCCCTTTGCCCTGCAGCGAGCGCTGCTGCTGCGAGCCTTCCTCCCTCCTAACCGATGATGATGGCTCTGCAGGACTCATCGAGGATGGTGAAAGACCAGTCAGACCACAGCGCATGTAGAGTTTCCTATTGTTTCGGGCGATAATTTCAATTGTTTTGCTCTCCGGGACAAGCACATAGTCCTTTTCTTGTGTGCGTATCATCATTTTATCTTCTGATCAACCACTGACATTTAAACCCTCCCTCCCAGAGTGCGTGAAGTACATGCAAATGGCCACCTTTGAAATGAAGTACCGTCACGAGAAGAGTTTGGTAAATAGTCAATACCGTATCTATCAGTTCTTCGGCTCAGCATTCACGTCGCTAGTGTCATCTAGGGAGAGAGATCTGTGGTTTACCCAAGCAGAGATGTCTCTTAGTGTTAAATGATTGAAAAAGGAGCTGATAGCATCAGCATTCATTGTGATCTTGCCTCACTTTGGCATCAGGGGAGCGGTAGATACGCACGCAGTCCCCCGGCGATCGCTGGCTGCCTTCCACCGCTTTGCCGAGCGGTGCGTGCGGACGGCGTCCCGCTCCTCAAGCCCGGTGGGATGCTCGCCGTCCCTCACAGCTGCCCCCCACGCCCAGAGCTCTCCTTCCTCCCGCTCGCCCCTCACTCATGGCCATAAATTTTGGGCCCCTCACTCCAAGACAGACACTGAGGGGCTGGAGCGTGTCCAGAGACGGGCAACGGAGCTGGGGAAGGGTCTGGAGCACAAGTGCTGTGAGGAGCGGCTGAGGGACCTGGGGGGGTTTGGCCTGGAGAAAAGGAGGCTGAGGGGAGACCTTCTCGCTCTCTGCAACTCCCTGAAAGGAGGTTGGAGCCAGGGGGGGTCGGTCTCTTCTCCCAAGGAACAGGCGACAGGACAAGAGGAAACGGCCTCAAGTTGCGCCAGGGGAGGTTTAGGTTGGACATTGGGAACCATTTCTTCCCCGAAAGGGCTGTCAGGCCCTGGCACAGGCTGCCCAGGGCAGTGGTGGAGTCCCCATCCTTGGAGGGACTGAAAAGCCGTGTAGATGTGGCGCTTGGGGACATGGGTTAGTGGTGGCCTTGGCAGTGCTGGGTTAACGGTTGGACTCGATGATCTTGGAGGTCTCTTCCAACCAAAACGATTCTATGGTTCTATAAACACCCACTGAATACTTTTTCACACCCATCTCTCCCCAGAGTCGTAGCTATAAAAAACAACGTAATGCAGGAGTGTTTCCTCCAGCGAACGAGTGTGCTGCGGGATGCAGACCACAGTCAAACTGTTCCCAATATCCCTAACATTTTCTCCCTACACGTACACATCCTGGCACATACATCCTCAATAGATTCCCCAAGTGCCTGCTAGTGCTATGCAATGAAAAAGACATTTTGTATTTAAAGGAAAACCCACCCCAACAAACTCAAAGCCAGGCCCGTGCACCCTGATGTTGTCCGGGACCCTGACCCGCACCCATGCTCGGAGTCAGCAGCTCCAGCAAACATAGCTGGTGGCCCAGTTTGATGCCAGCAGCGCTGGGACACGGACAAGCACGTCCCTTCCCCATGTCACCGCAGGCACCTGTGGTGGCAACCGCAGGGACGCGCTGGCTGCACCGGGCTTGGGGCTCCTGGCACCCCAACCCCAACCGGGAGGCTCGAGCTGACGGATCCCGCTGATGGATCCCAGCCCTTCAGGCTCGCTACAGCCACTGCCCCGGGAGCAAACAGCCCCTCAGCCACCAGCATCCCCGCAGGACCCCACCGGGTAGCCGCTCCGGACCCGCCACGGCTTTGGTGGCAAAGCAGCGCTGGGAGAGGCAGCAATTTTTGCAGCCATAACCGAGATGTGGCACTGACCCCTAGTGACAAGCTCCTGCCCCGATGCCGCGAGAGAGAAGGGCTGCGATTGAAAAAGGACGCGCGGCCACGAAGAGCGGGGATGCGGGAACGCTCCTCGTCTTGCACAAACCCTGCTGAAGGAAGGGATCCTTGTGCCGCGGGGCCCGTCGGGCTGGGGGAGCGTTCCCGCAGGGGTGCACCCACCCCAGCCACCCCCCCCAGGACACCAGCCCCTCCACTCACCACACCGCACCCAAGACAGATGCAGATCGACTGTGTTTGAGACAGATTTTATTTAAGACGTCAATGACAAGCCCAAAGATCGCACTTCACCTGCACCAAGCGGGAGAGCGATGCTGTGACGGCAGCAGTGGCGTCGTTAGGGACGGGACGGGAAACGACCGACGTACAGCGCGTGGAGCTCAGCAGCGCAACGACCTTACGCAGCAGAGCAGTGACGGGAACTCACGGAGGATCTGATTGTGCCCTGACCTACTCCTTCCCTCGGGAATGCTCAGCTGCATGGCAGGCTCCGATCGGCACGCTACAGTTTATTACTTTAAATACATATATTTTGGCTCTAAGCCTGTCATTAAGTCCAAAAATGGCCCGTTTCAGTTACGGGCTTCAAGGAGAGCCCAGGACTAATGATCTATTTCTGGGCATTTCAAAATGCTCCCAACCATGTGGGCTGCTTGCAGGACGAGAAATACAGACTTTACAATGCTCTCAGCAGTTCCTTGCCATCGGTTTTTCCCCTCCCCAGTAACTTCAGAGCGCTAAGGAGGAGGAGGAGGATCCGACCCTCCCGGCACATCTCGGCGGTGCTGTGGAAAGGAGTAGATGTTTACTGAAGGGGGTGGAAAGATCGTGATGGCACGGGTGGGATTAGACAAAGCTTCTCTCCAAACACACGGCTCTCCCCAGCCCACATCCCACGCTGTCCTGCAGGCTCAGGTCCTCCTGCAAGGAACGACATACCTTTTGCTGTCCCCGGGAGATGGGCAGAGGCTGGAAAGGTGCCGCGTGTCCCCATTGAGAGATGGATGCGAAGCAGCTCCATCCCACCTCGGAAGGGTCTGTCCCCAGCACTGCCAGCCTTGCCCTTCATCTCCCTCCCTCGTTTCCAAAGCGCTGGGCTTTCTGCAGACCTCACTCCCCGCACCGTCCCCAAGCTCAGGAGGCACCAACCTTGCTGCTGTCACCGAGAGCAAAGAAAAATTGAGGCTGCAAATAACCCCCCGGGCTTGTAACCAAGAAAATGCCAGCACTGAGCAAAGCCATCTTCCAACCTGCCTGCCCTTGGGATTTGCTGGCAGATTTTTGTCCCAGCTATTCCCGGCTGCTGCGATGACCTGAGCTCTGACCTCTGTAATGAAACTGTTTCTCCTCTTATCCCCGAGGATGAACACGCTCATGAATTTGGTTCACAAGTCAAGTGTAACCACAAGCAGGTGCCAGTTTAAGCAGCCCCGGAGCGGGTGGCACGCTCGCCCTCCCAGCCCCACATGGTTACGGTGCAGATGTAATCGCTTTTTGAGAGCAGGGCTTCCTGACACACATCGGTAGAGCCGCTACTGCAACCAGGGGGAGGGAGAAAAATGTGCTTTTTATCCTGGAATCACTCACCCCTTCCTGCTCAGGGGCAACCGAAGCAGCTATGTGAGACATACAGAAACTGCAGAGCAGGGCTGTGCTGATTCGACTTTTCCAGTCCTGGTTGTCGTCCGAGCGAGCCTCCAGCGCGCGGTGAGCTCACCCCATCTCTCCCCAAGCTACGCGGCGGGCTGAGCTCCCTCGCAGCAACCTCCCTGCAGATCTGCTCTCGCCGCTTGCTGTGAAATGCAATCCCAACAGCAGCCGGGAGAGCCAAGGTGTGGGGCGTACAGACAAGTCTCTGGCATTAAAAACCACAGCCACCGCAGAACGACCGGCGCGCTGCAGCAGGGAACTCACACTGAGACTTAGGGGCTGTTTTATCCCTTCACCGTTAATTCACAGCTGAAAGCACTCCTCTCTTTGGCGTAAAGGCTCACGGAGGGGTGGGAAAGCGGTAAGGTTTTCTGGGCACCGTCTCACATCTTTCACTGCCCCGGGCAGGGGGATGCCCAAGCTCTCAGAGCTCGCTGTGTCTCTTGCCCTGCTTCTCCCTTGCCGCCAGCCTTGGGGCTGTCCCCCGCAGGTCCCTCCCGGGGGACCCGACTTTCTCTGCCTTGGTCTCCTGGGACGGCTCCTCCTGGATGGCAGCATCCCCTCCCGGGCTCTCGGGTGGGCGCCGCTCCGGCGCATCCCTGCGGCGGTGGGAGGTGTGGAGGGGGAGCTCGGGCATGGCCATCTCCATCATCTGGAGGAAGTCGTAAGCGGGGAGAGGTGGTTTCCAGTCTTCCTCAGACAAGGTGCCTGAGAAGCAAACAAAGTCCCATGTTAGTAAGTTAAGAGTTACGCAGCCTCACTACACGGATATTTCCCTTTCAAAGGAATTAGGGCTTTTTTTGCTCTTCCAGTGAAAGCAAAATTGAAGATCGTTTCTTAAAGATCACCCGCTTTCCTCCAAAACTACTACCGCCACCCAAATCAAACCAGCCAGGGGTGCCTTAATATTTACTGGAGCTGACCAAGGCTCCGCTCCCCAAAGGCTGTGGGGGTCCCTCTGTCCTCAGGCACCCCCACTGCAAAGGTCCCACTGGGTTTCTGTCCACCCGTGGGTGATGGTTCATTGAGGCCACAGATAACCCTGTTAATGACTCCGCGGTACTGACACGCCATTAGGAGCGAGGGGAGGCTGCTGCCTGTACGGGGAGGAAGCGGTCCCATTACGTGAGGATGCTCTTTGATTTATGCTTTTAAGACTGATTACGTGGTTCGTAGCACTTAAAAGCCTGAGGAAGGAGGCTGTGATGGCTGGCACAGCCCTTGGCCGTGCAGTGAGCTGCTCAGCCACCAGCTCACCCCTCTGACACCCCTGAAGACTAAAGTCCCTACCTAGAGACCTACGTGACAGTCAGGTGCCTTTAGTAGCGGTGATGGAAAGAGGTGTGGGGGGACGGCTGGCTCACAGGGTTCTCCCAGCGATTACTGGGTCAGAAATGGTGTCTGCAGCTCCCGTAAGAGCCTACACATCCTACCCCACCACGCTTTTGGAAACACTTGCTTTGAAAGGCTCTTTTTAAAATTCACAAGGATCAAGTGGAGTCAACCCCATCACCTTTCCAGAGCCTGGAGCAGGCTGGCAGCCGGCAATTCCCAAGATCCCTCTGGCACCCTATGACTAACACATAACACACGAGGAAGCCACATCTCTGCTGCAAAGACAGCATCTCCAAAGCTTCAGCGGGCTGATCGAGGCAGGAGGGATGTAATGAAAAGCTTCACGGTACAAGCCAACCCCTTATGTCCCAAAGATCACAGCAAAGCACCAGCTTCCTTATCCTCTCCCATCCACAAAAATGCTGGAAGGCACCTAAAGAGCAGCTATTTCTTACGCTGACAACTGGGAGTCAGATTTTCTGTTAGCAAGCTGTGTTTCGGAAGGTCTGTTTGCAGCAACCGGAGAGCACAGCCAGGTTTGGGGATTATCGTGGGGAAGAGATGTTGATTCAGAACTATTCAGGCTTGGCTTTGAACATTAAACAGTCCTGAAGCAAACTCGTGAGTGTGGGTATTCTCTTCTGGCCGGACTATTTGTACTTCTCCAGCTCAAACTAGCATAGCTAGTTTTTCCATCGTTAAATTCCAGGACAGGCAATTTATTGCACGCGGCATCTTCTCATAAACAGACCAGAGCTAACAGTGTGTGCTTAGGAACATTACAAACGCGTGTCCACTTACTGATGGGAATCTCCAGTCCTGCTTTTAGCTTCTCCAGCCAAGACAAGATGTTCATTTCAGTGATGGACTGCTCTGATGGGAACTTGAATACCTGACCCCCGGCATGAAGGTTCACCCAGACGAGAAGAGGCAGCGAAGGCATGGTGGCAAAGTACGCCTTCAGGACCCCGCGTCCCACCGGAGTCTTCTTCCTGTGGGGAAGAGGAGATGCAACTTGCTCACCAGTGGTTTGGCAGCACAACAGGACTGAGAGCTGAGCAAGCACCAAAGCCCTTGGTCCACGTCCAGCAAATCACACAGTTTTGCCTACGGGACAGCTGTAGAAGCTCACCCCGTTATTTATTATACGCTCAATGCCTTAAGCAAGTCATTAGGGTCACAGAATCATAGAATCACAGAATAGTTTGGGTTGGAAGGGACTTTTTAAAGGTCATCTAGTCCAACCCCCTGCCATGAGCAGGGACATCCTCAACTAGATCAGGTTGCCCAGAGCCCCGTCCAGCCTGACCTGGAATGTTTCCAGGGATGGGGCATCTCCCACCTCTCTGGGCAACCTGTGCCAGGGCCTCACCACCCTCAGTGTGAAAAACTCCTTCCTTATGTCTAGTCTGAATCTCCCCTCTTTTAGTTTAAAACCATCACCCCTTGTCCTATTGCAACAGGCCCTGCTAAAAAAGCCTGTCCCCAGCTTTCCTGTAGCCCCCCTTTAGGTACTGGGAGGCTGCTCAAAGGTCTCCCCGGAGCCTTCTCTTCTCCAGGCTGAACAGTCCCAACTCTCTCAGCCTGTCCTCATAGGAGAGGGTCCAATGGAGATGGAGCAGACAGCAGATGAGAAATCCTCAAGCAGGAGGAGCTGGGGCAAACTCCATAGGAGGGTGTGAAGTCTTCTCCGCCATAAGTTTTTCAGAACAGGCGAGACAGGAGTGGGACGGATCCTGCGGCCCCCCACGGTTAGCTCCCGATTGCCGGGAGAGCTACCAGCTCCCTCCAGCCCAGCTGCTGCCACCGCCCCGCGGCTGCAGCAGGTCCGCAGGGGACGGAAAGGCAGGAGCTGATGCAGAGGGTTGCGCTCCGGCGGTCCAGCCCCTCGGCAGCCCCTGGGTGCTTCCCCACAGCCCGCAGGCAGAGACGCGGAGCTGGGATGGCAACTTCCCCAAGCAACACAGAGAGAGCCAAAAGAGGACATCGAGATGGAGGGACAGCAAGCACACGAAGATGCTGAGTCCTTCCGGCACTATTTTCAGACTGAGAGTGATGCTCGAGCTCTGAGCTGGCTCTCACCATGGGAACGAGGTCCTCTTTCTAGGACTGCGCTACTCTTTCCGAGGCAGTGGCCGTATTCTACCCTCTTTTGTGGCGATGCCCCTCTGCTCTGGCAAAGGACAGCTCGCTCTTTCTCAGGCAGGGACAGCAAAAGCAGATGTGTAGGTGGGGAAGTTCCAGGGGCTCTCGTTTCTTGTGCATTACTGGCAAACGAAGCGTCTTCTCTTTGAAAACACGTGCATTCCCCGTTAGCTAAACTTCAGCCCACGCTGCGAGGCGCTTCCCAGACTTCAAAGCATGTTATGATTAAGACAGTGAGGTGTCTCTGGGCTTGGGAAAAACAAACAGAGGCTAAAAACTGAAAAAGCTACTAGGGAGGGGAGGATTAAAAAAAAATCCCCTCTCCTATAGCTTTCTATTTCTTAGCTCCTGGATTCATTTTGTTTCTTGAATATTTTTTAAGTTTGCCTTATGGGGCTTCTTCTGGCTGTCCCTGCTTCTGAAAACTTCCTTTCCCCCAGTCAACAATCAGTAATTTCCCTGTTGTGCTTCCCTCTAATTGCTGATGGAATAAGCACCACAAGACACTCCAGGAAGGCAAGTTTACATTTTTCGCCCACATGTGACAAAAATACAAGTAATACCAGAGCCAGGGTCAAGCAACCATGCAATATCTTTGAGAACATTTTACTCTACTGAAAATCATTTCTGCAATCAATTAAACATTTACTAATTTTACTTTGTCGTGCAATTTTGCAGCTGCCTAGAACACACACTGAATCATTGCTAAATGATTTGACCTCCCAACTCATGATGACTTCAGACCGAATAATCACATTACCAGCTAGATAGTATTTTGAGTAATTGCAGACTCAGTTTTTTTCTTGCCCTGAAACACTAAGAGCGAGCTAATGGAAAGAAGAAGAGAGGTTTTTACACACTCACAAGTTCAACCAGCAAGCCACAAACGCTTGCTGGGATCTTCCTTTCGCCAGCTTCAGCATTTCCTTGCTTTCCATTTGACCAATGTCATCATCGCTGAACAAGATGAGGAAGGGCTTTCTGAGTTGCAAGTAGCGGGGCAGATTTTGCACGGTGATTTCTGGCTGCAAAACATCAAAACAAGAAGTTGGGGTTTATGGGGAGGAGAGAACAGGACAAAATTAGACTCTGTCCTTATGCGAGGGGTGCAGGGGCTAAGCAAGGCTGTAGGGTCCATGTTGAACGCAAGCAGCTCGAAAACAAGTGTGGGTGCTGGGATCTTGGTGCACGATGGAGATGTCTATGCCCAACCCTGCCTATCACAAGCCAAGTCTGAATGAGCAGCTGTGCACTCTGAGATGAAGGGGTGTGAGCCGAGACGGCAGAGGCAAGGCCAGCTCAGCCCAGCTCCATGCGATATCATAGAACCCTAGAATGGTTTGGGTTGGAAGGGACCTTAAAGACCATCTAGTCCCACCCCCTGCCATGGGCAGGGACATCTTCCGCTAGACCAGGTTGCTCCAAGCCCCGTCCAGCCTGGCCTTGAACCCTTCCAGGGATGGGGCAGCCACAGCTTCTCTGGGCAACCTGTGCCAGGGCCTCACCACCCTCATGGCGAAGAATTTCTTCCTTAGATCTAACCTAAATCTCCCCTCTTTCAGTTTGAACCCGTCACCCCTTGTCCTGTCACTCCATGCCCTTGTCAAAAGTCCCTCTCCAGCTTTCTTGTAGCCCCCTTTAGGTACTGGAAGGCTGCTCGAAGGTCTCCCCAGAGCCTTCTCTTCTCCAGGCTGAACAACCCCAACTCTCTCAGCCTGTCCCCATAGCAGAGGGGCTCCAGCCCTCTGATCATCTTCGTGGCCTCCTCTGGACTCACTCCAGCAGGTCCATGTCCTTCTTGTGCTGAGGCCCCAGAGCTGGAGGCAGCACTGCAGGGGGGTCTCCCCAGAGCGGAGCAGAGGGAAGAATCCCCTCCCTCGCCCTGCTGGCCACGCTGCTGGGGATGCAGCCCAGGGCACGGGTGGCTTTCTGGGCTGCGAGCGCACGTTGCCGGCTCACGGCAATAACCAGCCTCTGAAAGGCACGTGCAAGAGGCAGGGAGCAGAGCCTGCGAGAGGCCAAGCCACCACAGCAGCAGGTCTATGCCTATGAGCACAAACCAGGCCATCGACTCCCAGGGTCTCCTCCCACGAGACCACACAGCAAACGGCAGATTTCTGTCCAGACTGTCTGATCCAACCCATAAAATTTAAAAACAAACGTAACTCAGCACGATAGAAATAATGAGTAAACATAATTATTTCGCACAGCTCCAAACTATAATCAGTGCTTCTGCAAACAACCGCAATGGAAAAAGGATACTTTTTTTCTTTAAACTTACAAAAATGTCCAGCAATTCATATCTGATCATCCGCGCCATGTCCTGCGCGCTCTGCTTGGACAGAGCGATGCCTTCCACACTCCGACCTCCGCTCCTGGCAAGGAGGAGGGCTGGAGGAGACACCACGTATTTACGGGATCTGAAAAAGAGGGATGGTAACAAGAATTGGCCGGGGGATTTGGCACACCCCAAATCTGCTGCACGCAGGGCTGGCATCCTCATGGTGAAAAGTGGGGACAGGGATGTCGGGGAGGGAAAGGCGGCTGTTAGAGGCACAGGCACCGCTGGAGGAAAGGGTCACGTTCCCCATCGCCCCCTCTCCAGCTCCTGCACCGTCCTGATTTGAACCAAGGGGGAGAGATGGGGCTGACGTGTTCCCTCGTCCCCTTCCGAAACAAGCACTTACCCAGCTCACACCAGACGCTAAATATACACACACGCACAAACAGCAATTTCTTCTGCAAAAAGCCATCAGCAGGGAAATATAGCCAAAACACCACCGGCTACACTATTTGCTGGCACTTCTCTTTCATTTTCACACCTACGGTTAGGTGCTGCAAACGCCCACCCAGTGCTTCACTCTGCCTCCCAAGCCAAGGCAAACACAAGGTCTTAGACTCCATCCGAGGGACACCAACCTACACAAAATAAGCTCCAGGAGATCTGATTTTTGGCTTGGTGAACACGGGCAATTTTGCTGAGGTCCAGCCCCGCGTCAGAGCAACACAGGCAGCCTGCACACGTATACTCTTGGTGGAGACGCCAGCTCATCCTTTGTTCCACAATGTTCTTCTGGTAAGAGGGTTCGAGGGTATTTAAAGAAAAGCTGAGAAGGTGGAAAGAGCAAAAATAGGAGAAGTCTGAGCAATGAAAGGGCAGGGGGTACACCAAGAAGGGAGAGTAATTTTCTGGAAGTTTGAGGAACTTCAGTCCTGAAGGCTCCAGATGTCAGTGCCCGGAGGAAGGGCGCGACGGAGGAAGTCAGCTGCCTCAAGAGTTTTTCTGGGGGTGTCTGGAGTTTATTTTTCAAAGGCTACTGGCAATTTTTCAAAGGCTGTGACACCAGCATTTCTGGGGAAGCGAGTGAGGTGTAAGGACATTTGGGGTTGGGGAGGTGGGGAGGTGGAAAGCCTTGGATTCCCTTTTCAGAAGTAATCTGGTCCCTCTTTATTTTTTTTCCCATACGAGATAGATGCAACACAGACTCAGCCTACTGCAGAACAAACTGCTTATTTTTAATGAAAGGCAGCTCATAGGGAAGTCATGTTACAACCACTTCCTCCGTGGTTTGCTCAGGCAAGTTCAGTTTGGACACCGATTTTAGCAGTTCTGAATGGGATGGAGATTTGGTCAAATTGGCTTTAAAAAAATCTCTGTGTTTGGCAGTTTAGGTCATCAATGACAAAGCAAGTGGAGGGAACCACAGGTAACACATTTCCATGATGTTCAGCTCATACGTAGGCCTTTCCCTTCCTCCATCACAGCACTTATCTGTCTGGAAATAATACACCCACCGCAAATTTCTAAGGGGCACTCAAGATGTGCACTGATGTCTTGATAAAGAGCAGCAGTAATGACTGACCTTGGACTTTCCTGAGGCCTTCAAATGTTCTGAATCCTGTTGCTAAACTGTTCTTGGATTTATCCGACCCATTTCAGTGTCATCTTGCAGGATCCTCTGCTTTTTTTTCATTTATCTTTGTAAATCCAGCCCTGAGCTAAGCTTTCCCCTTTCTGCCCAGACTCCCGAGCTCCACCAGTCAAGGAAGTTGAGTTTTGCACTTCTGGTCATGGCTGGGAATTCTCCGATCTATTAGGAAGGTCTTTAACTTTCCCCTCTGTTGTTTTTCAAATTAACCTGTATTTGCAATCAGTTAAGAATGGTAAAACCCTAGAAAATTTTTAAATTCAGGGATTTTGAACTTCTCAAACTTCCACAGGTCTTAAAGAGACTCTCTGGCTTGATGACTTCTCAGAGGAGGTAAGGACTCCTGTTCCCCATGTCTAATTATATCAACTCGTTCAGCAGCCTTTGATAAGGAAGTTTCTTAAATACTGCCGGAAAACCAACAAATTCCCCATCTAATAGCTAGAGTCTACCCTGAAATCACTTCTCATCTTAGCGGTACCGAGTGGTTGTATTGTTGCTTACGACAGCTTTCTATTTATATAGCAGGGGCATTCGATGGGTAATACGAGACTTGATTTTAAATCAAAAACATCTGCAAACAAATACTTGGCAGGAATCTATGACATCTAAGCATTTGAGAAATAAATAATGACTTCATTCAAAGCATTTCTTCCTTAACGCTTTTTTTTTTTTTCCATGAGTTACCAACCGAGCAGGTGCTTGCTGGATTTTGCTAACAACATTCTTTCTGTATTTTGCATACCTTTTTCTCTGGGAAGAGGGGACTCAGCTTTCCGTGACCTGGGAGCCACAAACATTTCCTCCTTGGGTGCTTAGCAGAAGAACAGCTTTTCTTTGCTTAAGAAGGGAAGTGAGCCTGGCTCTTGCATAAGGAATTTCTGTAAGTGTTTACTTTCTACTTACAGTCGAGAAGATGACCATCTACAGTAGCTTCACTCACAAATCACAACCAGAATCCAAACTTGGCAGAATGAATATCTACATAAACTGTATTAACTATTCCAACTAAACAGGAGCACGCTGCAGACCGCGGCTGGAGCGGGAGAACAAAGGTACATTCTCGCACGTGCAATTGCTGGGAGAACACAGGCTTTTTCTACTCTAAGATCACCCTGCTCTCCTTTGCTTTTTTCCCTTCTATCAGCTGGGCTGAGATCCTTAGGAGAGAAAAGTCTTTCAGCTCCGGGGGTCAGGTTTTTCACCCCGATGCTGCTGGCTGTGACTCCTGTACCTGCCGTCGCCCACGGGTCTCCCACCCCAGCAACGAACAAGCCTGGCACTGCCTCGCCTCTAAGACCCGACCATGGCCGGTGCTTTCAGCCCAGTTTGGTTCATAGAGGTGTACTACCAAGATATTTACATTTTTACTCTCTGTGCACACCACCAAAACGCCCGTGTCTCATCAGACACGCTAGAGATGCAGCGCATGTAAGAAACTAATGGAAATAATTCACTGTTGCATTACTGGCTGTTAAACTCACGCCTGGAAAACGGGCCAAGGACCTTCCAGGATTTTTAATCCTGCCTTGATAGCTAATTCCTGATGGACACGAGATGCCAGGACAACCTGAAGATTCCCCCTGGATGTAGCTGTGTTTATAGGCAGAGAAGCATCTCTCACAGTTTAATCCAAAGCACTTTGCCCCTTGCTGGAGTGAGTCTTAATGACACAGTTAAGTGCATGGACTGATACATGCTCAGATCCCATTAGCTCCCATTTGGCTTGAAGTTAGGGCTGCACTTGGTGCTCTTATTCAATCAGGAACTGACCAAGAAAGCCTTGACTTCGCCCATATCTGCAGGAGGAGGGCTGCTATATTCTTCCAGCGCTCTTCCTCCAGAAAGAGGATGCACTGCCCCAAAGCTCTACCTGGAAATGGTGGTAATCATAGAATCATAGAATCGTTTTGGTTGGAAGAGACCTTTAAGATCATCGAGTCCAACCGTTAACCCAGCACTGCCAAGGCCACCACTAACCCATGTCCCCAAGCGCCACATCTACACGGCTTTTCAATCCCCCCAGGGATGGGGACTCCACCACTGCCCTGGGCAGCCTGTGCCAGGGCCTGACAGCCCTTTCGGGGAAGAAATGGTTCCCAATAGCCAACCTAAACCTCCCCTGGCACAACTTGTCCTGTCGCCTGTTCCTTGGGAGAAGAGACCGACCCCCCCTGGCTCCAACCTCCTTTCAGGGAGTTGCAGAGAGCGAGAAGGTCTCCCCTCAGCCTCCTTTTCTCCAGGCCAAACCCCCCCAGGTCCCTCAGCCGCTCCTCACAGCACTTGTGCTCCAGACCCTTCCCCAGCTCCGTTGCCCGTCTCTGGACACGCTCCAGCCCCTCAGTGTCTGTCTTGGGGTGAGGGGCCCAGAACTGACCCCAGCACTCGAGGTGCGGCCTCACCAGGGCCGAGCACAGGGGGACGATCCCCGCCCTGGTCCTGCTGGCCACACTATTTCTGACACAAGCCAGGATGCCGTTGGCCTTCTTGGCCACCTGGGCACACTGCTGGCTCATCTTCAGCTGCTGTCGACCAACCCCCCCAGGCCCTTTCCCGCCGGGCACTTTCCAGCCGCTCCCCCCCAAGCCTGTGGCGCTGCCTGGGGCTGGTGTGACCCAAGGGCAGGACCCGGCACTTGGCCTTGTTGAACCTCATACACTTGGCCTCAATTGCCAATGGGCAGGTTGTAAATCAGGGGCAGAGTCAGGGCTACGTCTCCCTCTGGCTAAGTCCTGACCAACCTCCCTACAGGACTAAGTCACTCGTAGCTGCTTAGAGCTGCTGATAAACACTCAGCGAGGCCAGCGACACTTGCTCTAGGCACTGGCTTTCACTAAATGCAGATCAGTTTGAATTCTCACCAAAGAAAACGAGAAGCAACTCACAAAGCCAAGGCATCATCTTCAAAATACATCCCCATCGTTACATGGCCACTTAAGATGTTTCCTGCCTCTTCAAAAGCTTCTCTGGCTGTAAAAAAAAAAGATACAAAAATAAACAATAGAAAGAGAAGTGTCAGCTTCCTCCTGGAAACCAAATCGCTGTCTGCATGCATAACACCCTCCCACAGCAAACTGTCAGTTGGGAACAAAACTACGATTAGAGGCTCATGAGAAATGGATGCGTCTCATGGCCGCAAGCTATGGGAGGAGGAGTTGGCAGCGGCTGAAAGGATCAGAAGGAAAGTTCCTATTATGAGAACAGTTATTTGCTCTTTAGCCATCAGCACTGAGTTTCCAGGATCTGCGTGACAGAGGCCACTGATGGAAAATGAAAAAGGGACTTAAAGTCCCTAAGTGTTCTTAGAAACAGGAGATCAATTATAAGTCTAAATAGCAATCTTATAAATCCCAGTGACCTTTTGGAAACGACCGATGATGACTTAGCTGGAGCAGTGCTAAGGGCCCAGCAGATAAACCAACCGCTCCCCCAAGTGTCTTTAGGTTTTATCCAGTTCCTCAGAGCAGGCGGGGTCTGTTACGGGCACCCAGCTAGGACAGGGAAGGTTAAAAAGCTAAATGCCTTGCAGACACAGCGTGCTCCACCGCTTTGTGCAGCTGCGAAGAGAGGGCAGCACCTCTGCTGTCCCAGTTCAGCGTAAACCCACGCGCAGCGGCTGCGAGGGTCCACCGCTCGCCTCACCGAGACGAGGTCAGGTAGAGGATGGGGAGGAAAGGACTGTGTTGGGGGTCTCTTGATCCATCACAGCCGAATCTATCCGTGCTGAGAGACTGGGAGCAGAACCCTGAAATGAAGCCGATTCCAGAGCTGGTTTATACCCTTACAAAACAGCCTCGGTTTTAGGCAGCTGGATCCATGGGAGAGGTAAGCTTTGTGAGAACGTGCAAGCCATAGTGCGTGAGCTTGTAAAATACAGTTACAGATCAGAGATCAAAACCGCTGCTGCCAAAGGTAGGGTGAAAACGGGGCAGATTTCAACACCACCACCCCTCCCCCTTTGTGTTGAGCAATTGAAAGCAACAAAAAAGGTTCTTCTGAATAAGGAGAGTGAGAAATCACACTCTTTGGAGAAGTCAGGTTTTCCGAAGAGTTAAGGTTACATCTCAGATACAGCCATGATATATGTTGCTTTATAACTTAAATAAGATCTCATTCAGATACTATTTAGTGTTCCTCGTAACGTTCGCTGTCATATCACAACTGGCCAGCCCAAGCTCTTGGGACCCGTGACTCAGACTTCAATAGATTGAGGCTGGCTCACAACTGGTCACTTTTTGGTTCTTTGCCTCCTGCTTTCCAGCTACACTCAAAGCTGTATTTTCCATTGTGTTTTTCTGGAATCACAGGGACCACAAACTTTTCTTTATACTATTTCCTTTCCAAATGGAACCTTAGATCCTTAAGGGAGTGGCTCATTGAGGGTTCAGACATTGTAGGAAACAACACACTTACAACAAAGCTGGCAACACAGCTTGGCTGGTTCATCTTGTGATATAGAGAAACTACTGCTGGTGGGTTTGACGTTGGTTTCCAGCTCTTTGGTCTTTGGTCACTTGATTTTATCGGTGTTGAGAGAAAAGCAACGCACAGGACCAGTTGATAAGGATCACCGAGAACTTCACCAACGAACCCCGTGTGAACTTGTCCTACTGGAGAAAAGGCCATGGGGCGGACCGTGAGCATGCCCCGTGCCATAAGGCACTAAAGGACACAGCCTGACGCGGAAAGAGCAGGCTCCAATCCAAACCTCCTCAGGAGGACACTTCTACAGGCTTTTAACTTTAAACCCGCACTTGAGACGTAAGCCCGTGTTGAAGTGCTGCCCTGCAGCGTCCCTGGCTGCAGGAATTCTCTCCTAAATCAGGACAACCTTCAGCAGAGTCCAGGCTTACTCCTTTCATCATTCCTGATGAGATCTTTCCTCCCTATCACACTTCCAAAACTTTCCCTGTTTTGGGGACTGTGCCAGAGCCAGAGCCACGCACCAGTCTTCGTTTCTCAACGGCTCACAGCGACGGTCTCTTAGCTCTGTGTAAGAACGCCCCAAATTCACACAGCTCCACTACAGACAGGAAGCACTTCTAAAAAAGTTATTTAAATATTTCCTAGAAAAGCAGTCCCCACCAAGAGCATGGGTTTAATTCCCCGCGGGGCTTGATCATGCACTGCAGCACATGCCTTGAGCTGGAATCCCAGCTGCCTTCCACGACAGCTGCCGTGAATTGCACAAGCCCAGCTTCGCTGCAGGATTTGGGAATAAGAAGGAATAAAACTGCCAGATGAGGAAGGATCTACAGCTCCTGCAGAGTTTTCAGAGGCAGGATCTGAGCACAACCCCTTATCCCTTTAGCAGAAGTCATCTCATGAAACCATGCTCTCCAGCAGCACCTGTAGCATCTTTGCATGCCGCCTTCTAGGGCCACAAAAATGATCCGAGGGCTGGAGCACCTCTCCTATGGAGACAGGCTGAGAGAGTTGAGGTTGTTCAGCCTGGAGAAGAGAAGGCTCCGGGGAGACCTTTGAGCAGCCTTCCAGTACCTAAAGGGGCTTATAGGAAAGATGGGGAAAACTTTTTAGCAGGGCCAGTTGTGATAGAACAAGGGGTGATGGTTTTAAACTAAAGGAGGGGAGACTTAGACTAGACAAAAGGAAGAAGTTTTTCACACTGAGGGTGGTGAGGCCCTGGCACAGGTTGCCCAGAGAGGTGGGAGATGCCCCATCCCTGGAAACATTCCAGGTCAGGCTGGACGGGGCTCTGGGCAACCTGATCTAGTTGAGGATGTCCCTGCTCATGGCAGGGGGGTTGGACTAGATGGCCTTGAAAGGTCCCTTCCAACCCAAACTATTCTGTGATTCTAGCCCAAGGTACCAGCTGCCCCAACACACAACCAAACTGTGCAGCAGAAATCAGAAGCAGCCCACCCGTTCCCAAAGTGCTGGAGGACACACAGAGGACAACCAGCGAATGTTTATGACTTGGTTAACACCGATGCTGGCAAGCCCTATGATGTTACCAGAGCTTTGCAGAACACAGCTGTATTTTTGAACAATTGCTCCACGGTTTAGGACAGAGTCTTCCAAGTATGCTTCCAGTTTCTGCACAGCAAACAAATTTCTCTTCTATCATTTCTCCAAGTTTCCAGGAAAATGCTCGTTCATTGTCCTAGTAATATCATTCACCTCTTTGTAATAAATTAATTATGATTTTTCTGACAAGCCTCTTTTAGCTCAGACCCACTGAAGGGCTTCTTAACATAGTTCTGAGGCTTAGTGTTGGAAAAAATCCAGGGCTTTATTTAACAGGGCATCTCGTCGCTCCGTTTCAGTTAACTAGAAATGGCAACGACATGGCGCGTTGCTGGTTCAGGTTAGAGCAGGAATTCTTGCCGTGAGAAAATCATTGGAAATTCCAGATAAGTCTGCAGGCTGATAAGAGCAGCAATGTGGTTTCCCTGACTCTGGCCTGGGTTTGGTGCCAAAACAACTGGCTCCAGTTTTCTGCTCCCTTAGGTTGTTCTGCATAATGCTCGAACACCCCTCAGGTTACAGGCAGTGAAAGCATCACGTATTTCATCTCCCTTGGCATCTGCGGCTGAGTTACCCCAGACTGCGGGTGCCGTTCCAGACTGCAGACTGAGCGTGCCCCGAGGGAAGAGGCAATCTTGCAGGCTCCACACAGAGCCGTCTGGAAACCTCCAAGACTCTTGTTTGCACAGAAGGAAATGAACAACTTCTGTATCGGAAAGAGTCTGAGCTCACACGTCCAGCTGGATGCAGGCAGGTTCCTTCCACGAACCCCTCTCGCTGTTCCCATGTTGTCCAAGGTCCTACCACCCAGGCTAATCCAGGCTCCACTACGGCAGAGAGTGGAATACGTGGAAAAGAGGGGAGATTTTGGAGCTCAGCTGATGAAAACCAGGCAGAAATGGGCTAAAGGTTTTTTGAGATCAGTAAGATTTTCTGCTATATTAACAGACTGAGACCCTCCAGAAGAAGGCAGGCATATTAGCTGTCAGCGGGCTCGGTGAACACAGCCCAAGGGTTCTCTGGTTGGTTCCAGATGTTTTGTTTTCTTCTTACCTCTGAGCACAGTGGATTCCCTCTGGACCTCCTCATGTGAGAAAGTAGCTCGGTTTGTATTTAACCAAAGTTTACAGGCACAACAGAGCTTCACATTGAAAAACAGTCCGAAATTTTAATCTTCACGAAGATGAGAAAAATCTCCCTTTTTTACCGCAGTAATTTCCAGGGGTAGCTGGTAACAGAGAGACCGTGGGGTTGGAAGGTCCTAGCTGTCCACTGCGGATTTGACTGAAGCATGGCGTGACGCTCCCTTTCCAGACTGACTTCTTTCCCTCTCCCTTGTTAACATGTACGACTGTCACGTGAAAAGTCATCGCAGCTTTCGGGTCTATTTTCCCGTCTTTCAGAAAGGATGTGGAAACCCGATGGGTCCTGGACCACAGCTATGGCACGCAAGGAACGACACTGGAGCGGCGTCTGAGTGACTAACAGCACCCTAGGCAGCAGGCAGGGGAGGGAGAGCGTGACTCCTCCAAGTTTCAGCCACCGGCCAAGAGAAAGGTCACCCAGGGCACTGGTGTTTTGTACTGCACGGAGCACGATGTCTCAATCTCTGCCGGGGTTGTCAGATGCTGCCACACTGGGTGTAGTAAACATGCCTGGCAGCTGAATGTCCTCTGAGCCACGAGACGGACCTTAGGTCCCGCATATGGAATCGCTTGCGGTCTTCTACTTGCAAAAATAAAAAGGGTGGTGCCAGGCAGGCTGTGATGTGAGCAAACACGCTCAGAGAAAATGAAACATGGAGGAACTTCCAAGCACCTGGAATCATCCCTCTCCCATCAGGAATGAAGCTGAGTGCTTAACCCACAAATACCACACTAACCTTCACTCGTGGCTGCGCTAAATACTCCTAGAAGCGAGGTGTGGTGATAGGACGACAGCTCAGACGGAAACTCTCCTCTTAAATATCCTTCTGCTTCCTCAATCGTGGCCAGCTTCAGAGGGCAGGGAACGCGGCTCCTACGGAAAGGCAGAGAAACAACACGGGCTGCCTTCTCCTTCACTTTTGGGATGAAGAGACAAAAGGGCAACCTCAATCCAACAATGTCCCACCCCAATACAACCACCATTATGCCTCATTAGAGACAAAAATCAGTTGTCCTTGGGAAGGAAGGGCAATGCCTAGGCACAGAAAGGCACTGGAGCTGGTTATGGGGAAGAGAGAACAGTCCTTCTGTTCCACACTGGTAGC
Organism: Phoenicopterus ruber ruber; assembly: GCA_009819775.1. NCBI lineage: Eukaryota > Metazoa > Chordata > Aves > Phoenicopteriformes > Phoenicopteridae > Phoenicopterus > Phoenicopterus ruber. Next base: position 3,869,995 of record CM020219.1, read on the forward strand.
TCTGACATCCTTGGGATCCCCATTAAAAATAACAGAGAAGGAATTCCAGCAAAGGGAGAGGAACAGTGACAACAGATGGATGCACTGTCCAAGAACAAATGTTCCCTGACACTGAAAAGCACAAAAAAGTTCTTAAGCTAATTTCCAAACCAGGTCTACAATCAGATCTGACATTATTTTTCCAAAAAGGAAAGGCCGTGAAGCATCCAGAACATCATCAACATAGCAGATGTGCCAATCTTCCTGTGTGAGGCCTCATTAACAGACACTTACAGCATGATGAAGCTGGTCAGTTCTTCAGTTCCCCACATGCCATTGTACATCACTGATCGCTCTCCCTTCTCGTAAATCTTGATGGTAGGAAACTGAGTGACATTCTCCTTTGTGCAAACGCCAGGCCAGTCCCAGCAGTTTACCCGAGAGAGTAAAAGCCCTGGAGTTCCTAGAGTGGAAAACAAATACATATAAATAACGTGCAAAAAGAATCATAGAATCTTAGAATCATAGAATCATTTTGGTTGGAAGAGACCTTTAAGATCATTGAGTCCAACTGTTAACCCAGCACGGCCAAGGCCACCACTAACCCATGTCCCCAAGCGCCACATCTACACGGCTTTTCAATCCCTCCAGGGATGGGGACTCCACCACTGCCCTGGGCAGCCTGTGCCAGGGCCTGACAGCCCTTTCGGGGAAGAAATGGTTCCCAATATCCAACCTAAACCTCCCCTGGCGCAACTTGAGGCCGTTTCCTCTCGTCCTGTCGCCTGTTCCTTGGGAGAAGAGACTGACCCCCACCTGGCTCCAACCTCCTTTCAGGTAGAAAATGGAAATAGTTGAAAAAGAGAGCTTTTTGTGAGCTTCTTTGGATATTATCGTATATATTTGTATTAACACTGCCAGAACTCCTATTTGCTTTGGCGTGCATCCTACAGGGCTGGATCCTAACCCACTGCATGGGCTCGGAGCGAGCCCAGGTGGGCTACCACTGAGAAGCTCCTGGACCATTCCTGGAGTCGAACGCTGCTTTGTGTAGGCAGGATGTCAAAATCCAGCCCCGAATACACAATCCCTTTGAGTACAGGCTATCTCCCTCTTGAAATCATTCATGGATATACCTTACACTTTTGAGCATAATAGCAATTATTTCCAGCCTGCGAATTTATTAAACACCCCAGCAGGTGTGGATTGATCCAAACAACAGACCACGGAGAGAATAAACTCAGGGAAGTGGGAGGCTGCACTTCTCAGAAGGAAATTCCCGGAGACATTCACATCTGTCTGGTTACTCAAAGGGACACCATGAAACCCTGAGGCAACTGTCCAGGAGCATAAAAGGCAGTGAGGAAAGGTACTGGAAATACCTTAGGAACAAGGCCAAGACAAAGAAATGATGCAGGCCCTCACTTACAGGAAAGAGGGAAGATAAAGCTTGGCATGGAGGAGGCTGATGCATTCAAGCCTTTTTCATTTATTAAGGTGCCCAGTATTGAAAAGTGTCTGTTTTACCTAAAGCATGGAGCCATTAAAGGTGATGTAAGCAAGACAGATGCAATACAGGGTGGCAGTCTGATGGCATTCACCCTATCCGCCTATGCCAGCTGCTCATCTCCAAGCCACTAGCAGGTACCTTTAGGAACTTAAGAAAGAGCCTGGGGTCTCACAGGTAAAGAGAGAGAGAAAGGAAGAGCACTTGGGAATTATAGAGTGGACAGTCCAACTTTGGTTCCCGGGAAAAGCACTAAAAAAGCTTTTTATGGGTCTCACCAAAGCGATAAACTCAAGGGATTTGTAAGCAGGGAAACAAATGAAGGCTGGTTCCCTGCGTGCTCTCCGTGAGCCCAAGACACAGTGCCTGCAACTCCAGCGTGTCCTTATCAGCCTTTCTTTCATCTGCAGGCTGGGCGAAGACCAGCACACGCTGCCGCTGGCCCACGGCTAAGCCTGTGCCAACCAGCTGGCAGGTGAACCATCGCCAGCTTCACTAGCCACCACCCCTTGGTTGCCAGCCTCGCCTAACCTGCCTCCTACCTACTTGCAGGCTTGACCAAGGACAGCAGGGCTGTGTACAGTCCTCGGGCCGTACGTCGTCCATGCCCACTGCAGGAATGCCGTATCTCAGAAATCTTCCTGCCTTCCCTAAATTTCTTGGAACAGGATTCAAGAGTTACATGGGAAAGATGGGATGAAACCTTGAGACAAGTACACACAGGGAGGCAGACTACCGGAAAGTGTCCTTCAGAAACCAGGGTCAGGGCAGGTGATGAGGATTTCTCAAGAGTACGGCAGATCAAAACAGCCCAGCTTTCGTCTCTGTCTGTCCTGGGTTTGATTCTGATCACTATTTTCATTAAAGGCCTGGCTGATGGAATAAAACACACACATCCAATCTGCAAATGATCCCAGGGCAGAAAGCAACTTGAAGGGCAAAGCGTAACAAGAGCAGCATCCTGTAATGAGAAGCAGAATGCGCAGATACCATCAGTGCCGCAGAAAAGGGCACAGCTCATTCTGGGATGAACTCTCAACAGCGTCTGCAAGACACGGGAGGAAAATGATGCTCTTCTATTCTGTCCTGGTGAGACCTCGGCAGAGCCCAGCAAGCCCTCCTGCAGGCTGGGAAACACATTTTTGGAAAGGTGTAAGCAGATGAGAGAGAATCTGGAGATGGGAGAAGTTTGGAAGACATGCCTCCTGAGGAAAAAACCCAAAGAACTGTGTTTCTTTGGTTTGGAATTTGCTGGGAAGAAAGAAAGAATAAAATATCACAAGATGTAAAGTCTGCTTGAGAAGCGACAGTGAGATCACTCCCTGTTGCTAGCTGGGCAAGGACACACAACAACCCATTCCCAGGTAGGGAGGCTTGTCCAAATATTTAAACAAGCTTCTGAGAACCAGGCACAGCTGAGTCTTTTTGGCAGAGAAGCTGCGGAAGGGTTTTAATCAGAGGTTAGAAACGTCCCTGCCAGAGATGGGCAAGGCATCCCCCCAGACAAGGCTGCAGGCAGAAGTGACCTTAGCATGTGTTCCTGTCCCCTATCCCTATGTCCTTGGCATCCCACTGGACCATTTTCTGCAACCCTCATTTCAGGTTCTGCTTTGCAGCTCTTTCACATGAGATGTTGGCCGCTGGTCTGCCTTGTGTCAAACGCATACACAGAAAAAGCAAGCGGCAGCACGGAGCTAAGGGTCTGCAATTCCACTCAGACAGTCAGGAGTTGTCAAAATACTCCACGAGAGCAGAAACAGTTTGTGTCATTCTCCGGGCTCTGAAATAACATCTCAAATTAAAAGCCTGCCCCTGGGTTTATTTCACGTCTCTGATCCAGTATGGCTGGTTCTCATCATCTGTTACCACGTAATCTTGTGTCTTGCCCAACTCTGAAGAATAATGACACGGAAATAAGGCTTTGATGTCTTGTTAAAATAGAGTGGCCAGGCTGCTCTAAGGTCCCTAAAATACGAGTTTTAGTATTTGGATACTACCTTGGAGGATTACCTACCAAACGTGACCATGATCACCAAAGGAGCCCCAGTTGGCCTGAGGAACACTTTGGACGGGATGATCACCCTCCCATCCCAATCTGCACCATATTATTAATTACTGAACAAACAGCAGTTTCAGGAGTTGAGTAACTCGGCAACAGACTGCTCAGCCCTGTGGTCACTGTTGAGCTGCTGGATGGAAAGAAAGGTAAAAGAGGAACGCGAGAGCCTTCTGCTCTGTGATTTTAGGTGCTACTAAAACTGGCAACAGAGAGAACCTCTGTCCTAGGGGTCTTGTAAAACCAGGACAAGACAAATCACCAAGGCTGTAGGGAACAAGAAAAATCAGGAATCCCTTAAACATCTAATCCTTCGGAAGGCAGGACTGGCATTAGCAACAGCTCACTTGAAGAGCTGGTCCAAAGGCAACAAGATGAAAGAGAAGTAAGTTATGTGTGAAGTGCTGCTCTTCAAGAGGAATCCCATACAGAATGGGAAACAACTACCCGGACAGTATCACACAATGGACTCCTAAATCCTTACTTCAGATTTAGGTTCCATGAATATACATTGCTAAATCACGCAGGTGATTTCCATGCCTTTGAACTACAACTTCAGACCACTGTCTTTGGAAGTCATCAGTCAAGAAGACTCCACAAGCACAGAAGAGGGAAGCAGGACTGTTTTTCATCACAGTATATTGCTCTTCTTAGATGCTGGTTTCCTCTCTTCTCTGCAAAAAAAACCCAGCAGTGACACACCTAAGAAATGCTCAGCACTGTCTCACCTTCACATCCTCTTCTCCTGTCCCAGGGGTGCTGCTTCCATAAATTCACATCTAGCACAAGAAAACAAGAGCTGCAGCAGTGAGCTTCAGCGGCAGTGAGAATGGCACGCTCTTGCTGCGAGAGCAGAAAATGTGCTCAGTTCAGTAAGACAGAGATGCTTCTCCTGATCTCTTGCTAGATCGTATCTCTCAACAAAGGGAAAACACTTGGGGGGCTATAAACTTAATTTGGTGATGATCTGCTGAACATCTGTTACTGGATGATTCACAGGGTCATTCCCGTCTCCAACCTCCTCCACTCCCTTGCTTTTGATCTCATACGGCCTATTCTCAGTGACATTTTGCGCAGAGAATTGGCATCAAAAGTGGGACCTGGTTCTGCAACAAAAAATGTGCCTCTCGAGCGGGTGATTCATGCCTCAGACAGCTGGTCTTGGCTTCTCAGCCCTTAGGAAGAAAGCTCCACCCCAAAGAGCAGACCGGAATACCAGCGTTTCTGGGGGAGCTGAGAGATTGCCCTAAAGACATATCTGATGTTTTATACTCAGTCCTGCATAGTTCAAGCTCTGCTTCCTGACCCAGATTTGCACTGGTGCATCTTCCCTCATCCTGGCCATAACTGAGAGCCCACGGACCACCATCCTTTTAGGTCTTCTAGCTCCCCTGGTAGCCCTGCCTGCACCTGAGGCTCCCTCAGCAGCAGAAACAAAGGATCTCCAGATCTCCAGATCCACTAACACAGCTGTTCTCCATCCTCCCCGAGGCCGCAGCAGGGAAGCAGACTGGAATCATTCCACAGGTCACATTTGGCCTGGGAGTCTTTGGTGGGACCTCACTGATCAGGGAAAGGCCCTGACCCCAGTAAGTTCCTAATCTCTGTTGAGAATCTGCCTGTGGCTGCTTCCATGTACCGAGATTGTTATCAAATGATTCAAGAAACACATGGTGAAAGCTTGGCCACACGCAGTCAGCCAAGGCTTGGCCACCGGCTTGGGAAGAGGCAGGGTTTCGTCCACTGACTCTCCCAGGTTCCTCCTCTAGCTGGTCTGACTGCTGGGGAGTCTAAAAGAAACCCCAAACCATCCACAACCATAACATCTCTAAAACAGCAACAACCCTCCCTGAGCTTTCCTGTTTATTCCCAGGATTTCAGTCCAGATCAAAGCTGCTGGTGACTTTCCCCTCATGCAAACTATGAACGCAGAACCGCCTTCATCCAAACCACAGCGCTGTCCGCATCGTTCCCAGGAGGGTTTCTTGTAAGCAACTCCCACTGCATCTGCTTCCCAGAAAGCTGGCTGGGTCCTCTGCAGACTCTATACGCGTCCCCTCTGCTGAGAGCTCAGCCCGAATCCTGCTTGAACCCTGCAGGACACGGTGCCCAGCCCCAGGGGAGTGCCTTCGCTAGGAGAAATGAGCCTTGATGAAGAAGAAAAAAACAAGAGAAGGCACCAGCCACCTTCAGGGGTGTCAGAACAGCTCTCGCCCAGATCCACGCGACTTCCCCACTGTGCTGAAATGAGATGGGGATGAAGCCACCTGAGTGTCCTCTGCAGCCAGGGGGAGAAAGAGGCACCTCTGGAAGAGATTCAGCCCATGTAAGCCTGACAGCAGTGCAGAAGAACCCATCTCTCTCCACTAACTGCAGGGAGGGATGGGGCTGAAGACCTGAATGAAGCTGAACTGGGGCTTACACTGCTCAGGAACTGCTCGGACCCTCTTGAAGGATCACTCCCTCCTGCCTTTACTACAGAGTACCCGATGTGTGCTGTCTTTAAGTGTTGCTGATTCTTCACTGTCACATGTTATTTAAGGAGTTCTGTGGCCGCCTGCGAGACTTCCCATGTAATTAAGCCCGTCTCCAGGCCCTGAAGGCACCATCACTGTAAATTCTTCCTCTGACACCGTCCTGCCCCTGTGGATCTGGGCCTGCCCACACCTGTCTGCCATGCTTTCCACCAAAGCCGGGGCCAATTACTGCTCCTTTCCAGATCAAGTACTTCCAAGAACAGGAGATCTGATGTGCCACCCAGCAGATTGATTTGCTGTGCAGCATGTAGTGCATCTCCTTGGTCTGTGCAGGACCTAGCACTGAGGGGCACAGACAGGACCCTGTTTCCGTGATGCAGGCTACAGTGCCTGCTGTTTGTCCCTCCCTGGTCCAAAGCCCACCCCGTGTCACCCACTGCTGCTGGTGCTCTGCCCTGGCCCTCCCCATGCTCTTGGGCATTCATCACACAGTCACTGGGCCCACCAACATCACCATCATCACCACCACCATCCATCACACAGTCACTGTGCTCACCAACATCACCATCATCATCACCATCATCCATCACACAGTCACTGTGCTCACCAACATCACCATCATCACCATCACTCATCACACAGTCACTGTGCCCACCAACATCATCATCATCACCATCACTCATCACACAGTCACTGCGCCCACCACCATCACCACCATCATCACCACCATCCATCACACAGTCACTGTGCCCACCACCATCACCATCATCATCACCACCATCCATCACACAGTCACTGTGCCCACCAACATCACCATCATCATCACCACCATCACCACCATCCATCACACAGTCACTGTGCCCACCAACATCACCATCATCACCACCATCACCATCATCCATGACAGTCACTGTGCCCACCAACATCACCATCATCATCACCATCATCCATCACACAGTCACTGTGCCCACCATCATCATCATCACCATCACCATCATCCATCACACAGTCACTGTGCCCACCATCACCATCATCATCACCACTATCACCATCATCCATCACACAGTCACTGTGCCCACCACCATCGCCATCATCATCACCATCATTCATCACACAGTCACTGTGCCCACCAACATCAACACCATTGCCATCATCATCACCATCATTCATCACGCAGTCACTGTGCCCACCAACATCACCATCATCATCACCACCATCCATCACACAGTCACTGTGCCCACGAACATCACCACCATCGCCATCATCATCATCACCAACCATCACGCTGTCACTGTGCCCACCGCCGTTGCCATCTCAGCTGCAAGGCAGTTTGGCCAGCTGGTGTGTACCAATTTACACCAACAACATAAGGCGCCTACAGAAGGCTGCATTCCCAGTCCCGTGACTTTATAGAGGCACAAATGGACCGCAAAGATCCCTAAATAAGAAACAAAGGACTCTTCCTAAGCAACCTGATGTGGGTATGCCTTCCTTAAGAGTCTGAGGGGAAAAAATGGAGTATATTCTGGGCGAGGGAGTGAGGTACCATCAATATGGAACCCAGTCTTCAGGTTCCTATGGCCAGGGCAGGGGCATGCCAGCTGTAAAGCACTCAGACCTGTGGCACCTTACCTTTCAGGTGATCGGCCACCTCCGTGTAAGACCGCAGCACCGCGAGGGACACTGCCTCCCCTGAAACACAGGAGAGACACAGCCCTGAGGGACATACAGGTGACAGACCAGCCCCACCTCCCTCTCTGACAAAGTCACGTTATGATTCCCTGCATCCTGAGGTGCTTCAAGCTCTGAAAGACTTGAAAGAAGTAAGGAAAATTGGAGTTTATGTTTCTGTGCAGCAGACAGCAAGCAGGTTGTCTAGGCTGTCCCACGAGCCCATGCTACCACAATTTCCCCTCTTGTCCTACCTTCGGTCCCTGTAAAATGAAGGTTAAAAACCTACAAACATTGATATCTTCTATACTGAGAGATACTGTCTTCACACAGAGTCAGTCAACAAGAAGAACTGATTTAATCTGATCGCTAACGTTGGGTGGAGGCACACGGGGCAGGATGCAGCACTTACTTTATCGTTAAAACTTGCCCACAGGATCATCATATTAGAGAAAGCACGGCGAGCAGCGCAAGCTTAGAGAAGGGACAGCCAGGCCACATTTCATACTCACAGCTGGCATAGAACAGCACCACCGTCTGGGCGGTCTCCAAGAGGGCAGAGTGGAAGGTCTCCTCTGTCAGGACAAGGATCTGCTCCAGGGGCAGCTCTCGCTTCTTGTCCCTGGAAACCGCTTCCACCACCTGATCGTCCTGAATGTCTGCAAGGGACCCACAGCCGCGCATGAACACAGGTCCGTGCACAGGACGCGGGGAACTGCGGCCCCCTGTTCCACCCCGTCAGCACCTTTTAGCAAGCCAGCACCTCTCAGCAGAGACGTGGGGACTGTCAGCAGGGGGTAAGTAATCGCCTGATACGGAGGAGGGGAGGCAAAGGCACAGACGCACTCGCTGACAGACACACAAACTCGCTGAAATGCACTTATGCCGTCTCACGCCAGTTGTGCCCTCTGATTTGAACATTATTCTTTAGGCACGTTGGCTCCTCTAGGATCCTGTGCCACTTTTTTTTGGAAAACAAACCCAATTTTGTAGGGAGAACAAATGCGTTTTCAGGGAAGCATTGCAGGGGCCAGTGTTTTCTCCCTGGGGAAGGCAAGTCTGGAACAGCTCTTAGAAAAACATGTCTCAGATCTTTCCAAAGAGACTGATAATTCTGAGGCTCTTTGATGCTTGGAGAGGAGACAGCGTGGGGAGCACTTTAAACCCCTCATGCCCCTGTAGCTGGATGCATTCAAGCAGAAGCACCCCTGTCCCTCATGCAGCACCTCTGCAACTGTTCCTCTAACAGCTGCTGATTTTCTTCCCTGGGGTCTCCCCTAAAAACTACGCCTGTCTGTCACTAAATTCTCGTGATCTGCAGAGAATAAGAGAGCCACTTTGTACAACTGCGATGTGACTGTGACGGTTTGCCTTGGATTTGCAAGTGTTCTCTAATGCTTTAACATATGCCTGCGTGTGTCCAGCAGATGCTGATTGCATGTCCCATCTGGTGACAATCAGCTTTTCACTGTTAAGTTGCACACCTTGATTGTTATTCTCTTTTTCATCCTCATCTTCCTCATCCTCCTCCTCATCCTCCTGGATTTGTTCGACCTTATTCTTATCTTCCACCAGGGTTATAACTTCATCAGTGTCTTCCAAGACCAGGTATTTGATTGGCACACCCTAAAGAAAACAGAATAAATCAGTGGGAGCAAAACATCAACCTCTGCCTATTCCGTCCGCAAACCAAACTCAAGGCTGATGGGGCACCATCACCCAACTCCTTATTTTTGGGGTATGCCAACAGATTCCCAAAGCTGCCGAACAGGGGAGCTTCTGGGGTGTCTTTCTTTGACCCAATTTCACCTGCGCTGGAGTTTTTCTCACTCCAGACTGACTTTTCCTTGCCAGGAAGAAGTTGTGGCTATGTGGGATCCTGTGCCTGGAGTGGTGAAAGTCAACACCCGCTCCACCTCCCAGCATCTTACCACAGATCCACCATTGCAAGAAAAAGCTCAGTGAAGGAGAGCGGGGAGGTACTGGGTCCACTCGGCTGTCCCCCCTGTAGAGGGGTGAGGCTGGGTCAGAGCAGCCCATCGCAGCCTGGAAAACTGGCACAAAAATCCTTTATCTCATGGAGCTCAACCAAGAAGAGTGCTCCCAAGCGTACACGGGCTGCCAAGCCATGGAAAGAGAAGAGTGAAATGTATTTCTCAGAAATGAGACCTCGTTGGTCTAAAACCAGTTCTGGCACTGTCTCAGCGAAAGAAAATGAATTTTATAATGAACTAAGAGAAATGACAAACTGCTGGCACCTCCCATTGGCTCTAAGAGGAGAAACACAACATGCACATCTCTCACCAGGGCAGGGGAAGCCCTCAGGGGACGTTCGGTTTCAGGTCTGATCCTGTGTCTTTGCAATCACAAGTGTGACAGTTCAGGTAATCTGGGGCAACGTGTGCTCCCTGGCATTTGTCGGCGCTGAATTCCATCTTGCCTCACAAGCTGGGTCAGGTCCCTCCAGAGTTTAGCTCATCTTGATCAACCTCATTTAACTTACACCCGGCCCTTTTCCCAGATCCCTGCCAGAGGCATTCGGTTACATCAGTTCAGCACAGAGCTTGGGCTGTTTGCTCTTAGTTTGCTCTTAGTTTCAAACTCATTTCCTTTCCCATCTTTTGAACGCCTTTCCTAAGGGGCCAAGGGCCTTTAGAAGTCCACATCTCCAGGGAATTTGCACTTGGACGACTACCTTAGGTAATAGACAACCTTGAGTTGCCTTAAGATGTAATGGAGATGTCACCCTACGTTTTGAACCCAAAATAAACACTCTCCTTTGTCTCCTGTAAGCAGGCACAATTGCTCTGCAGTACCAAACTCAGGCAGTTCCAAATACATGCGTGCATCTAGGGAAAGACACTTCCCCTTGAGCTTCTGGGAAGGCTGTCAAATAACATCGGAACCAAGCAACACCCCAACACCTCTCAAGAGCACCATGCTCAGATAGGGAAATAAGAGTTGTACAATAAAGAAATCCAGCATCTAACCTCATCTGGTGTCTTGAGAGCGACGTTTGACCGGAGCAGAACATTCAAATCTACGAGGTCCCTTACAAAACACAAAGTGAACATGAGATGGTGCGATGTGCCTCATCACCCCCTCCGTTCAGCCTGCCTGGCTGGCAAGCCTGGCTCCCTCAGCAGCACCATGTCCTCATGGAGTTGTGCTTCAGGGCCCCTGAGAACTTGCAGGAACCCAGAATCAATGTTAGTGCTGGAGAAACAGGCTCCAAGTGGCCTTCTGGTGGGACTGCACTGCATAATGGGCCTGTTTTGCAAGAGGCTTGGATTCCCTTTCTGTGATTCAGGTCTTTGCTCATGCACTGGTGGCCACATCCCGGTGCAGCTGCTCTGCTGGTGGACTTCAGCTCATGAGTAAATGCAGCCAAGAAATGCCTCCACACAGGGAGGTACCACAGTGGCAGAAAGCTGGAAGAAGAGAGCCCATCCCCACCCTTCCTCCATCTCCTCCCATTCGCACAGCTGCCAGCAGACATACCCAAAGGCTGTGCAACCATGCCTACAGCAGCTGCACACCTCCTCTGGCAAGACAGAGTGGAAACATTTCCAAACACAAGCCAGCCTGGTGTACGCAAGGCTGCTCCTGAGCCCATGGAGCAGAGATAAGCAACTGGTGGTCAACTGCAGAGGAAGCCAACAGATCTCCGCAGCACAGCTGCCCTATGGCCACCCACAAGCATGTCTCCTGTCCTCCTGGGCAACACGCGTGCTGGTCTAACTTGGAGAGCCCTTGTTGACTGAGGAGACACCACTTACTGAGTGGAGACCTCTGCCATGTCCCAGCACCCACAGTCCACCTCCTTCACTGGATCTCCTCCTGCCCTTAATTCAAGGGCAAAATACAAGCCTTCCATCTGTGCTACGTTTCCTTTCCGAAATCTCTCTTAGTCTGACTGTTTTTCCACTTCTAAGTCAGCAAGAGACTCAAACATTTCTACACTTCCAGCCAGTCTGAAACCAAACTCATCCGTTTCTGGACAAGTCCTTAGATGTGACATCTTCTCGCAGGATATAGCCTAGTTTCACTGCCTCTCATACAAATGCGAATAAGCCCACTGACTATCATCCTGGCAGTGGGGTGACCGAGCTCAGAAACACCACAAAAAGCAAGGAGAACCCCAAAACACCTGAGAGCAAATACCTGGACAAAAGGGCAACTCCTGCTTTCCCCAAGAGCTGCCAGGCCACAAACTCTGCTGTCCTCCTGTCAGCCTCATAGGTCTCTTTCTGGCTGAGGATGAACACAAGCGGTAGCCCAAGCTGTAAGTGAACAGTGGAAACCTTCTCTGGGTCCTCAGCAACCTCTGTCTGGAGGAGAGATATGGTTATACTACAGCACATCTCCACACCGTTGAAAGCACCTCAGCTCTTCTCCTGCACAGCCCAAGCTGCCATGTGTTCCCCAGCCCCAGAAATAAGGATACCTTCGAGAAAGAGCCTTCAACCCTGATTTTAAAACATCCTTCGAAGCAGAACCTACACAAGCTCAGTTAAACTGTTCCAACCTGTCATGACCCTCCCTGTGAAAAACCTGGGCTTTATTATGCATGTTCTCTGTGACTTAGCAACTCCAGACGTCAAACCTCCATTAATTTTTATTTACCTGGCATCCATTCCCCAGAGCAGTTTGAAAACCCCGGCCGCAACATGCAAGAGCTGGCATCCTCTCCCTTCCTGCCTTGGACATGCTACTTCATGACAGCTGCTTCACGAAGTGCCTTCCCTCCATGGGCCTAACCCAGGAGGCTGGCCGAAGGAGGCACTTCTCGCCTCATCTACCCCTTCTTTTGGCTGGGCAGAGATGTCACCAGTGGGAACTGGAGGCCTGTTGAAGTTCACTGCCCAGTGGGAAGAGAAGATAGGAGGGAGCCTCCTGTCCCTTGCGCTCATCAAGGCGTGAATGACTGATACCGAACTCCCCAGGGGGCTGAGCCTCCTGTGGGGAGCTTAGAGGAGCAGCTGAGGACTTTGGGTTTGTCTAGTTTGGAGAAAAGGAGGCTGAGGGGCAACCCCATTGCTCTCTACAGCTTCCTGAGGAGGGGACGTGGAGAGGGAGGTGCTGAGCTCTTCTCCCTGGGATCCAGTGATAGGATGCGTGGGAATGGTTCAAAGCTGCACCAGGGGAGGTTCAGACTGGACATTAGGAAGTGTTTCTTTACCGAGAGGGTGGTCAAACACTGGAACAGGCTTCCTAGAGGTGTGGTCGATGCCCCAAGCCTGTCAGTACTTAATAATTTGCCTTAACTTTTGGTCAGCCCTGAAGTGGTCAGGCAGTTGGACTAGATGATCATTGTGGGTCCCTTCCAACTGAACTATTCTATTCTATATTATTCTATTCTACTCTACCCTACTCTATATGTTCCAGTGAAGTCCAAGGGGCACCTCCACCCCGCTCCCACTCATGGTGCTTACAGACTACTAGAGGAGCATACACTGGTGCCAGGGCTCCCTGGAAAGGTCTAAGCAAGCTGAGCAGTGCAATGGAGAGTCGCTCCCATCCAGCCCCATGCCTGTTCCTTGCTTGGACCCAGCCTGGGAGCTTTGTCGTTAACTTCATGGCGAAGGGGCAGATTCTCTCCCTCCGTTCATACCTCCCTCATCCTCACATCCACCCCGACTGCCCTCATGCCCACAGCCCAAGCTGCTCCTCTTCCCCAGTCATACCACCAGAGGAGCCCCCATGAGCTTGAGGTGCCTGTGGATGTTGAGCATCGTCAGAGCCTGCTCCATGGCTGTCCTCCTGCAGGGCTGCGCCAGGTCCGTGGCCCGCTGGCAGTGGCAGAACAACAGCCGGGCAGATGACGCATCAGGCTCATCACTGCTGTGGGGGAGAAAACAAAAACCATGCTGAGCTAGGTATCCACCGTAGGGTTTTAATACACCCTGACAGAAGGACCATGTTTGCTGACATCTTTTACAGGGCAGATGATCCTCAAGTTCAGGGTTTGGCAGGCTTGTGGGATGTCTTCACAAGCCCTACTACTGACAGGTACAATTGTGTCCAGGCGCTTTTCAGAATTGTGCTGAACATCTAATAAAAACCCTGGCTCACCAGGTGTAAATGACCTCAATCCCGGAATATTTGGTTTAAGACAGACACAAATTAAGCTTTTCTCAGTGGGACCAGCCATGCCACTCCAGTGGAGATCCTGGCAGAAGAACAGCTGAAGTACAGCTTTGCTCACATCGTTCACCTCACTGACAACATCTTACAGACTGTATAAGGAATATTCTGCCTTTTGAACAGCATTGGTTTTGGCTGCACCGAAGGAAGCAGTGAGATCGAGTTCCCCGGATGGTTCCCTGGTTAGTGGTCCCTGCTCTGACACCATTACTGGTGTTAGGCTGTAGGTCAGCTTTGGGAGGTCGCATCTCTTTTCCTACACACCCATTCCCCACCTCTTAAAAAGGGATCACCTTCTTTGTAAAGGACTAAGATCTCTCTACGGAAGCACAGTGTGTAGTATTAAGACCCCAAAGCCCGCCGCCCCGGTTGGCTGAAAGCTGTTCATGTTGGTGAAGCCACCACCATTTCATCAGCTAAGGAGATGGCCTGCTGGTGTCCTCTCTGCTTTAAGCAGAATGAAGCCAACTCCTGTCCAAATGACAACCGTGCCATCTAGTGGCAGCCACAAAATGCTATCCCCGATCATGATCCTGCAAGGACGGGATGGCATCTCAGGGAAGGACCGCTTTGCCCTGGTGTCACCTGTGAAAGCAGGCAGATCGTTGTATAAACTCTTTGCTGAAGATGCAACATGCTATGTGGTGTTCCCACCTTCCTCCCCCTCAGCTTCCTGACTGCAGTAGGTCACAGCAGCAGCAAGTTGCGTTGAAGGATCTGCCCTTCTAATGTGTGGGAAGGGGATGGCTGGAGTTTACCAGCTCCAGTGAAGCCCCAAAGTGGTGGGAAGTCCCAAATACAACACTCCAGGGAGCAGAGTCTCATGCAGCTGAACTGCAGAACTCACTGCTGCCAGAAGTTGCAGAGATGAAAAGTAAAAATGTGTTTAAAAAATTCTGGTGGCTGTTAACACCATGACACAGGTTCAGCTCCCATCTCTGAGAGTCCCAAAACCTCTCACTGCCAGAAGATGGGAGGCTGCAGGCAACGCACATCCATTTCCTCAGACCCCTTGGGAAGAACCTATGGCCACTGCAGAGGTAAGATATGGAGCTGGGTGGGCTTTGCTCTGCCTATAGCGGTTCTTATCTTTCGCAGCTGGCCAGACTTGATCATCAAAGCACAAGGCTGAGTGTTTTAAGACTATAACATCAGCTGTATGAGCCTCCCTGAAAACCCATGGCTGAGGTTTGATCAGTCAGCTATGGAAAGGAGCCACTGGGCTCCTCTCCTGTAATCCGTTCAATGAACAGCCATAAATGGCATGGCTAGTCCAAGCCCAGGAACAGAAGCAGCAGCTGGTTTTAGAAAAGCAAAACAGATCTGAACGTCCACCCTTGGCATAACATCCTAATACCATCCCAGATTTGATCTGGGAAGCTGAGAAACCAAGAACAGAGCAAGCAGTGCAGGGGAGCAGCTCTCCCTGGCGTGTGTGTGTGTGTGTTTGGACATACCCAGTGTCTTTCAACAGCGTTGCCTCAGTTGTCAGAACAAACTGGTGGACAGTCCCATAGACAAAAGCCGCCTCCATCACAGCTCTGTGCTCTGGAAAGAGAAAGGCAAGACTAACTCATCTCGGCTCCCTCCAGATCTCTCTCTTCATCCTTCCCAGTTGTAAACATCAAGGCTCAGGCTTTCAGAAAGTCTCAGTAAAAAGTCACAGCTGTCTTAAAACACACTATTAAGTTCCTGAAGGAGCTGAACCCAGTTCCTGATCCCCAGTAAAGACGCAGGCGATGTAAGTGAACCCGTTCTACGGCATAACCACAGATCTGCCAATGGGTTGGTTTATTTATTAAGACAGCAACCGCTGGCTTGCTTTCCCCCTCAAGTCCATCTCTGAAAGTTTGTGTGCTCCCAGCAAAACTTTTCTGGTGCAGCTGATCCCTTTGGAAACACAGCAAGACAGGCAGAGGTGGAGAACTTGGGTCTAGGTGGCCCTTTCAGGTTTCCTTGATCCTCCACTTGCAGGATTTTGGGTCAGAAACCCTTTTTGCACCTTAGCAAAAAAGGCCCCGGGAGGAGAGCAAAGATGAAAAGCTGAGTGTTAATACCTGCTGTCCCAGTAGCTGGTACATAGGCAAACACCATGTTCGACCTCCCTTTCAACGCATTTTCAATGTTCTGAAGGTCTGCCAGTGTTTCAACGTATTTAACTTCATTAAAGAGCAGAGCACTGAGGAGTCAGAAAAAAACTCATTAGCAGCCGCTTTCTTTCAAGAGTAAATTTGCAGTCACATAACCGTGATGGGAAAAACAAGGTAAAATTCCAGCTTTTTGCCGGCACATTGAAGTTTCACAGCCAAATAGAGCTGCCCAGATGTGTGCTGGTGAGTCATCTCAAGGGCACAGATTTAACAGGGTCAAACCCTCCCAAAGAGAGAAGGAGCCTTCTGCTTGGCTGAGACCAGCCTCTGGAATACGCCAGGTTTGTATTTACGCAAAACTTTCTATCAACAAGTGAAAACGGAAAGTAAATGATTTCACAGAGACGAATCTGGTCTGTACTTACAACAAAACATTTGCAACAATGGAGTTCACGTCAAACAAGGCATCGGTGGGGAACTCTCTGATCAGCATGTTACCTCTGGGGAGGGAAGAAAGAGTATCACCAAAGAAACGATGAAAGATTAGCTACACGGACTAAATTAATTTCCACTCTGCTGAATACTTCCAGATACCTGCTGGCAGGTATGGCTGGGGAGAAAATGTCAGGATTGAATTTGGGGATTTCGTAGGACTAGGTGTCCAGGCGATGCTGTTTCAGTGCAGTCACCTCTGTCACTGCCGTTTCCTTCAGGTTCCAGGGACTGTTGAGGAGAAGCCTAGCACAGACCGACAGAAGGGGGTTCTACGTACCAGGCATCACCCTGACGACCCTCACCACCAGAGGAAATGTTTGTGTGGGTCATGTACAACAGTCAATGAGAACTAAGCTGATACATGAAGAAGCTTCCAGCTGATGACCCACGGACAGACCAAGAGCTAAACCTTCTCGTCCAGGGCAGATGAGCTAACCCCGCCAACAGGAAGAGCACCAAAGAGTGTTTCTTTCTAGGAGTAGATCCAAAACCTCATGGACTGAGAGTAACCCTGGAGGAGCTGGTGGTGAGAGCCCACAAGGACAGAAGAACGCTGACAGAGGATTTCTCTCATGGTTTCAGGTAGCGGCACAGCCCTCTGCTGCTCAAAGGAACATGGGGCAGGACGGGAGGTTCCACAACAAGGACAAAGCATCTACTTTGCCTGTGTCGGACCTTTTGGGGGTACTTTTCGCTAAACTCTGTCTGTCGCTGCTGTCCTCCTGGCTCCTCTCTTCCTATGCAGACATCTCACTGGTTGCTGACAGCGTTTTCCCCAACGTTTGCCCTGGAAAGCAATCACAGTGTGGTGCCCAGAAAGCCCCCCTCACCTGAACAGGTAGGCTTTCCTTAATGCATTTTCTTTTCCACAATATCTTGAGATATCCTCTTTGGGACAATTAACCTAGACATTGAAAGCATGTAATTAGACATTCAGCTCCACAAACGACTACAAACATACAGCACTACAGTTTTCTTCCATTCAAGAGTGTAAATACAGCCTTTCCAACCCTGCTGGGAGAGAAAATACAATAAAATGGAGTCCAGAGCTTGGGACTGGAGTTTGTACTTCAGTTCTCCAGCTCAGCCCACCTTGAATTAGGTCAGATGGGATCAAGAGATCTCGTGATCTGCCCAGCATATTCAAAGGGACAGATCGCTGCTTGCTTATTAAACTCAGCCTGTATCTGAAGGAAATTAAATACATATACACACATATATATATATAAGCACTTCTTATAATCTAATTACACTTGCCTGAATTTGTAACTCCCTCACCTAAATCTGCGTAAAGTTTCAGTGAAAAAACCCTTTATATGAAATATTTATTGCACTGAATTATAAAGAAGTGAACAGGAGTCCTGTGTCCAGTTCTGGGCTCCCCAGTTCAAGAAAGACGAGGAGCTACTGGAGAGAGCCCAGCGGAGGGTACAGAGATGCTGAGGGGCTGGAGCATCTCTCCTGTGGGGAAAGGCTGAGGGAGCTGGGGCTGTTCAGCCTGAGGAAGAGAAGACTGAGAGGGGACCTCACCAACGCTTATCAATATCTCCAGGGCGGGTGTCAAGAGGACGGGGCCAGACTCTTCTCAGTGGTGCCCAGCGACAGGACAAGGGGCAACGGGCACAAACTGGAACATGGGAAGTTCCGCCTGAACGTGAGGAAAAACTTCTTCGCTGTGAGGTGCCAGAGCCCTGGCACAGGCTGCCCAGGGAGGGTGTGGAGTCTCCTTCTCTGGAGAGATTCCAACCCGCCTGGACGTGGCCCTGTGCAGCCTGCGCTGGGTGACCCTGCTCTGGCAGGGGCTGGGCTGGGTGGTCTCCAGAGGGCCCTTCCAACCCCTGCCATTCTGTGATTCTGCGATTCTGTGAACTAACCCCATCCATCATTCTTCACAGTTCGAGCTGACAGGAGGGAGCTGGGCAAGTCCCACCTTCTGAGTGCGACGAGCGGGCTGATGCCCCCTGTGCAGCGCGCTGGGGCTCGTACTCTTCCTTGTGCCATGCCCATGGGTACCCAGCAATGACCAGGCAACTCCATGCGCCCCATGCAGCTGCTGGGAGGCCAAATTAGATCAGCCAGCTAAGCCTGGTACGTGGGGTTCCCCATGAAAAAGATCAATCTGTGGGAAAAACGTGAGTAGCTGGACGTCCCCTAAAGCCAGGAATGCAAAGCAAAGTGCACAGGTTCATCTACTGAGACTGAACTGGGAGGCCAGGAGCAGCCCCCGGCTGACCCACAGCACGGCCAGTCCTCTGCTTCGCTCTCCGCGTTTGGAGACACAGGCACAACATCGAGCCTCTCTGGGACACGGGAACCTGCCCGTGTCCCGCAGGCAGAAGGTGTGACACAACCCACAAGCAGCAGATGTAAGGCCAGGGCGAGGGATAAAATGGGATGCCCTGCTCAGCCGACATCTCCTTTCTATGGGGTCTTGCTGCTGTCAGCCCCCAAGGTGGGTTGAGAGAAGCTCTGGCCGCCCTGCAGGAAGCCCTGCAGAAATAATCTGCAGAAATAGCCTGTCCCACTCCTCGTCCCCATTTACCTTCACCACCGAAATGCCATAGTCCTGAAGGGCCTCGGCCGAGTTCTCAATCTGCTCCAAGAAGGGCTGGGCACCAGGAGAAACTGAAACAACAATTAAAAGATGGTTTCCATCCCTTCCCCTTGCAGACGAGGCCGAAGAGAGTACTTTCAGGGCAAGCTCTGTCTGTGCTCTGGCACGGTAACAGCACGCTAAGGTCCCCATGCAACCATTCCCGGGACTTCCGAGCAGACCTGAGCAGGGCAAACAGGGAGCCGAGGCGTGCTGCCGGCGGAGGTCCTGGGAGCCGGCTGGGGAAGGCAGAGGGACCGGGACTGGTTTTGTCAGATGGGCGCTGCTGGGCTGGGCTGCAGGTCCTCAGAGTCAAGAGCATCCTCCTGCCACGCACTGAGACAGTGCTTGACACAATATGGTCTTGCTCTTACTCAAAGAGTAAGGTATTTACTGAAACAAAACTAATTACAGGCAACAACATGAATGCCCGCCGTCTCCCCTCCTTCCTTCCTAACACACCCAGCCTCTGAGCGCTGACGTGGGAGCTGCGTTGGTGTCTCAGCCCACACCGATGTCTCTGGGAAACCATTCCTGGGGGCCATGAAGGAGCAGAACAAGAAAGACAAGGCCAAGGATCTCCTTGTAATTCTTGACAGCCCTTAGTTCCCCTGCATGCAAGGGATCCCCCCTTCCCTGGGAGGTACCATGAAGAGAAACCCAGCCCCTTTGAGGGGACAACTCCTTACGAGGCTGGGTTTCTCTTCCACGGTACCTCCAGAAAATAATCCAGAAAATTAATGAAGAGGTTTGAAGGAGTGTGCCAGGGGACACAGCCAGGAAAGATCCCACCCCAAGAGGTCCCTGCCTGTCAGGAGCACTCGGGGCTGTGCAAACTCCGATCTACCAGCTGAGCTCAACCAGCTCTTCAAAATCACTTTGGGTTTAAAAATGTCAAGAATTGTCTCTTCATTGTCCCACTTTCACACACACCCTCACACGGAGCTTTCGCTGAAAACCCAGGCTGATGCAAATGCATACTGTTAAATACATACCATTATGGCTGAAATAAGCCAGGGATGCTCTGCCGGCTCGCAAGCCACTGAAATACTCCTGGGGGCTCAGCTCCTGCAGCAGCCTCGCGCTTCCTCGCGTTGGGACGGAGGAAGCCCAGAAGAGCAGGAAAGAGAAGGAAGAAACCCATCTGTCCTTTTGGGCTGACATGGCTGTTATCAGCTACCGGCATGGGAGAGTCACAGCTGGGAAAAAATCAAAAACATATATATAACAAATATATATATATATACACACACATATATATGAGTGTCTTCTGTTTAGGTAGGAACATGACTGTAATTTCCAGATGCGACACAAACATCTTGAGAAGGTCAGGAATTAGTTACTAGAACAGCACACGATTCAGACAACTGTAAAGATGACAGCAAAGGCCATTCTCTTTCCTCTGAGCGGTATCTGCAACTGCTTGGACCCTCCGTGCTCTCACTTTAGGGCTGTTTTTCTTCCCTCCTTTTATTTTTTCTTTGGAGTCAAACAGAAATTACATGGACAGGCAGAAAACAGTGACAGTATCATGCAAAAAACCCCACCCAAACTGTCTCAATTCTTTTTAAAAAGCTTTGAGGATGCCGCTCGCATCGCGTGTGCCACTGGAAGAGGCGTTCGCAAAGGGACGGGCCACATTGCTCCCCTCAGACCCTGCCAAATGACGTGGGGAGGTTTGAGAGCCCTCCCCCAGCGCCTGCCCCATCTCTCTGCTGTTCGAGGTTTCAGCCACACCAAACGGGAGAGGGGTTTGTGCGAACTCCTCGGGCTTGTCACGCCTTGCTCGGTCCAGCCTCATGTGATTGTGACGTTGGTGGCCTGGGGAGGAACAGCCCCCTGCACCGGGACAGGTTGGGGGTGACCTCCTGGAGAGCAGCTCTGAGGAGAAGGACCTGGGAGTCCTGGGGGGTGACAAATTCCCCATGAGCCAGCAACGTGCCCTTGGGCCAGGAAGGCCAACGGCAGCCTGGGGGGCATGAGGAAGAGTGTGGCCAGCAGGTCGAGGGAGGTTCTCCTCCCCGTCTGCTCTGCCCCAGGGAGGCCCCGTCTGGAGTCCTGTGTCCAGTTCTGGGCTCCCCAGTTCAGGAGAGACGAGGAGCTACTGGAGAGAGCCCAGCGGAGGGTACAGAGATGCTGAGGGGCCTGGAGCATCTCTCCTGTGGGGAAAGGCTGAGGGAGCTGGGGCTGTTCAGCCTGAGGAAGAGGAGACTGAGCGGGGACCTCACCAACACTTATCAATATCTCAAGGGCGGGTGTCAAGAGGACGGGGCCAGACTCTTCTCAGTGG
Source organism: Phoenicopterus ruber ruber (assembly GCA_009819775.1). NCBI lineage: Eukaryota > Metazoa > Chordata > Aves > Phoenicopteriformes > Phoenicopteridae > Phoenicopterus > Phoenicopterus ruber. Next base: position 3,891,300 of record CM020219.1, read on the forward strand.
TGCCCAGTGACAGGACAAGGGGCAACGGGCACAAACTGGAACACGGGAAGTTCCGCCTGAACGTGAGGAAAAACTTCTTCGCTGTGAGGTGCCCGAGCCCTGGCACAGGCTGCCCAGGGAGGGTGTGGAGTCTCCTTCTCTGGAGAGATTCCAACCCGCCTGGACGCGGCCCTGTGCAGCCTGCGCTGGGTGACCCTGCTCTGGCAGGGGCTGGGCTGGGTGGGCTCCAGAGGACCTTTCCAACCCCCACCATCCTGTGATCCTGTGTGTCTCCCTTCCACGCCGGGTCTCCACGTGGAGCTGGTTAGGAGAGGAGCCAAGGAGATTTGTGAGATGCTTCAGAGAACAGAGCAAAGACCAAGCGTGTGAGTCTGCTGCCAGGGCTCACCAGCAGCCCTCCCCAGGCTGCCCTGCCACAGCCGCTTAACTCTTCTTGCTCAGATGAAGGGGCTCGTGAGAGCTTCATGTGGACAGCCACTACGGGATGAGAAACCACCTTCTTCCAGCTTCATTCCCCCGTCTAACACCAGGTTCTTTTGCAGCCTGCTCTTCAGGTTTTGGTCTTTGCTGCTGAGTGTGCTGGAGCACGGCTGGTCCCCGGTCAACAAAGAGACAAAGCTGGAATTGAAGCCATGTCGAAGCTGTTTGCTTTGCATCATGAGCCGCAGCTGTTTTCGTTAACAAACGCCCTTGTGTCCGTGGACTGGCGTTCCCTCCACCACCCTGTCAGATGCTGTCAGCTTACTATCGCTGCTCGGTGATGAACCCAGACTCAAATGCTCAAAAACAAGCAGGCAAAGTCCCTCTGCCTTGCTCCAAGAGCGAGGAGTTAGCGACAGCCAGGCACACTCAGCCTTCACAGGCTCCCTCTCGTGTAGGTGAGGTGTTTGGACAGGCCTGAACGGCTCAAAGGAACAAAGACAGAGCTGAGAAAGGCAGGATTTTTTTCTCTTTTTGTCTGAAAATCTCCAGTTCTCTCCTTTCCAGCTTTGGGAAGTGCCAGGCATCTCTGGTCCTTTGCCCTCCCATCTGTTCCTCTGGCTTACAGAGGGGACAGGGATCGGGGCGAGGGGGCGATGTTTATTAAATGACAAACTTGGCTACAGCGGGATTGAAAAATAAACTCAATCCTGGCATGTGGGAACCAGCCCAGGTCAAACGGGAGAGCTTACTGTCAAGGAGGCCAGAGGAGCAGCCTCCAAAGACTCAGACTTCACAGCATTATACCTGGAGGAGGGTGCCAGCAGTTTAAAACAACTCCAGCCTCTACCCAGCCCTGATCTCTCTTCATGTCTCCTCTGGCTCTTGTAGTTTCTCTAGCATCCACCCCCTGCCCTCTCCACATCCCTGCGTGACTGCTGCTCTTCTTGCACCTCTCCCAAAGTCAGCCCTGTCTGCGCCGCCACGACCCCTCACTCTGTCCCACCACCCTCGACCCCGCTTCTCCCCATGCTTTTCTCGCCCTTCACACAAAAAACGTGTGCTCATCCCTTCCCTGCTCATGTCCTCTCACCTCCTCACTCCTCCGTCCTGCCCAGCAGCTTCCCTCTGTGCCCCATCAATCCAGACTTGAATATTCAGCTTTTAGGTCATTTCCTCTGTCACCTCTTGTCCATCAACGGAAAATGAACACCATAGGGCTGGAAAGAGCCAGAACCCTGTACCGCAGCCACTTGCAGGATTACCAGAGGTGTGTGAAAATACCAGGGATGCGTGAACCAGCTCTGTGTCATTGCTGGGAAACCCTTAAGCCCATGGACCATGGGGCAGCCTAGCACAGCGTAGGTGGTATGCAAGACCTGGGTCATGTTTTCACTGTCATATCTCCAAGGTAGAGCCAGGCAAGGCGGTTAAGGCCACTGTAGATGACCTAAAATCATAGAATCATAGAATCGTTTAGGTTGGAAGAGACCTTTAAGATCATCGAGTCCAACCGTTGACCTAACACTGCCAAGCCCACCACTAAACCATGTCCCTAAATGAAACCAAATACACCCGAGACGCCCAGCACAAACTCTCGCGTTGGCATAAATGGCTTGTGCCGCAGCAGTTTTGCTTGGGAATCCTGCAGCGGTAACCACGGGCTGGGATCCCCGCATCACCGCTCTGATCCCAGCTGCTTTCCCTGACACCTTGCCTCGCAGAGCCCCCGGCCGCCAGTATTTGTTACTGACGAAGCTGGAGCCCATTTCATTCAACGGAGGGTGATGTGGGGTGGTTTTTAAGACTCACAAGACAAGGGAGAACCACTGTCCTACTGGAATCACGGGCTGCACAGCCACTGGGTACCACCTCCGTCATCCATGGGCCTCTCGGAACCCAGGAGAAACACCACCAACCTGGCCTTAAATGCCAGTGATGTAAAATCTCCCGCATCCCTCAGTAGGGTACTTCCCTCTCGGTGATCAGTCACCTTCTTGCAAAACCCCTATACTTTATGTCTGGTCCAAACATGTTACACTGCTGCTTCCCCTTTGTTTTATCTCATTATATGGGTATCTTCCAGCCCGCAGAGCCCTCAGTTGGCACGTTTTAACTCCCTCGGTAGATGCTCCTAAACCGGGAGCATTTGGGATGCTCCTAAATGGAGCCATTTCAGCCCCTCCTGTGATGATTGACACAGATCAGGCCTTTTATCGCAGCAGGACATTCACCCCGCACCCAGCTGGTACAGTTTTTTGGCAGCGTGCTCGCCTGCCTTTCATGCCCTTCTGGCAGCAGTTAACCAGCGCACTGCCCTCCCAAATTTGCTGGCAGAGGGGACACAAAACAGCCCCCAAATCCACGTGGGGCTGACTCAAGCCCTTAGCTACAGCAAGCTAAACAGGCTGAAGCACTCTCCTCGGCACGGCTGGATGCCCCAGCCCAAATATGCCACCTGCTGCTGCTGAAAAACGCAAGAGAGAGCATAACGCTGACGGCTCTTCTTGCACTTCGGACCGTGCACCCAGGTTTCCTTTAGGGGATCCAGAAAAACTCCCTGAAAAGCTCTTCTGCTCTGCGGATCCACGCGAATCCCTCCAGCCGCACGCCACTGCCCGACCAGCAAGCCCTTCCCAAATGCATCCAACTTGCTTGCAGCCAGCTTGTCCGAAGATGGAAGCTGTCCCAACAGCTGTATTGTCTGCAAATCTCTTTTCTCCTGAAGAGATGATAAATTGGCTCTGCAGGGCCAAAGAAAGCATCTTTGGGATCCCACTGAAGCATATCTGGACGATGCTGACTCTCCGGTGACAACCCACTATGTGAAACTGTCACCCTGCGGCCACTTCGCTGCCCGGGGGGGTGTCGTGGTTTAACCCCAACCGGTAACCCAGCACCATGCAGCCGCTCACTCACCTCCCCCCCCCAGTGGAGAATCGGAAAGAAAGGGAAACTTGTGGGCTGAGATAAAAACAGTTCACCAGGACAGCAAAGAAAAAGATAATAATAATTATATTATATATTAATAATGAAATGAAAAGCCACCCCGGCCGACCCCCACTTGTACCGGCCATGCCGTCTATGGGATGGAACACTCTCTTTGGCCAGTTTGGGTCAACTCTACTGGCTCTACCCCTCCCAGGTTTTTGCACCTGCACATTAGCAAAACCTGGGAAGCTGGAAGATGTCCTTGAGCGTTTAGCAGCAACTAATAACATCAGTGTATCATCACCATTCGTCACATCCCAAATCCCACACTAAACCCAAAACACAGTAGCTACTGGGAAGAAAATTAGCTCCATCCCGGCCGAAACCAGGACAGGGGGTGAGGTTTGTCCTGCAAGTTTTTAATTCCTCAGAAGACCACGCAGCCCCAAGTCACATGCCTGACAATTGTTGACATATACTGCTGACAACTGTTGGAATATTGCTTATGTCAAGCAATATTTAAGTCTTTTTTTTCCCCCGAGTGAGTTTATGTGTTAGTATTATGGAATCCTATGGCTGCCTAGCAATAACCTCCTTTCCTTACTAGATATTGTGTTATTTTGCGTATTTTTCACTACACGCTCCCCTTCCCTGCTCACCTTTGAAAAAGTGGCCAGGACCAGCCTCTTCCTAATCCGCAGACAAGCCGGGTTAATTATCACTACCCAGTTTTGCTGGAACAGAGCTCAACCCACCTCCTTTCAAATTTTCCAAAGGCAAGTTCTTTGACCCTGCTGACTTGAATAAGGTCAAGAAGCTGCAGTTCCCCAGCGTTTGGAGCTGGGACAGCGCTGAGATGGTTCTCCATCACTTTGGGAAGGGCCTGCAATCGTGGGACCGAAATACCTCCTGTCTCTTCCCACCCGCCCCTTCTCCCCCGCAGCCTGCGGAGGCGGCAGGAGTCGCAACCTGCAACCCCGAGGCCCCTACAGCCGTGCCCCCGCATCGTGTGCCACCGTGGCCGTGACCCTACGGCCACGGGAAGATGGTTCCACCCGCGCTGGATGCCCCGACAAGCCTCCCACCTGGGCTGCGATGCCGCGACCCAGAGCAGACTCCTGTGCTGCTTCCAGCCAGAAACCAGAGCCTCGCTGCAGAGGTATTTATCCTGCATTTATCCGCAAACGCTGTTTCAAGCCGGAGCGCTGCCAGGCCTTTTGTGCGCAGGCAGGCGCACTTTTCAACCAGCAGCGTTTTAAGGACGTTGCAGATCGCTGCGTAATCAGCCCGCGGCGCAAATCCGCGCCGGGATGGCTCACGAGACCAGAGGCGCATCTGGCACGCCACGTCGGACGATAACGGAGCTGCTCTCCGCGCCACCGCCTCTCCCCAGCCTCTGACCCCCTGCACCAGACGGGCCCGATTTTCAGCTCCCGTATGAGACAGGGGCGGCTGCGGAGAGCTGCGGGAGCAGCATCTCGTGGTGCGGAGGTGGGAAACACGCTGACATCAAAGTGCATCCCAGCCTGTTGCCTGGCGTGCTTTGCCTCGCTGGGGTTTTCTGCAGCGATGCTCCCACGCTGCCCCGTCTCCTGCCACTTCCCGGAGAGTTTCACTTTCATTTTCACTTCCAGGTCCCGCTTCCCAGCACCCAGTGGCCTCGCTGGGCCTCGCCTGCTAGCCAAGGCTGCCGGAGGGACACGCTGCAGCCTTTCCCTCTGCCCACACCGGGAGAGGAGCGCTTGGATGCCCGTGCACGGCAGACAGCCCGCAGCGTCACCCACGGCTCCTGTGCCCCGCTGCCCCCATTTAGTCTGTCCCTGGGGACCAGCCCCCCAAAGTCCCTGGAAAGCAGCTGGCCCCGTGATGATGGATATCGCTGAGCTGCCTCCAAGGTGGCTTAGGGATGTCACCTACCTGGGTGTCCTGAGCTGGGCCTTGTCCCTCCGCTGTGGCTGCTAGGAGAGCGTCACGCATCGAGGTGTCCCCGTGGCCCCGGCGGTGCCCTGAGGTTGGCGGCCCGGCTGTGCAGCTGGAGAATCTGCGAGGCGGCCTCGTCCGACGCACGGGCAACGGGATGCCAAAAATAAAGCTGGCGGGTCTGCGCCCGTCCGGCCCTTCCAGCGGTGGGATCTCCGACACCCGAGCCGGGGTCTCGTGCTAGCGGGGGTCTCTCAACCGCCCACCCGACTGTTACGACCCCTGAGCTTTCCCTACAGCCACAGGGATCGCTGCCCACACTGACGGGACAACAGCGGGGACCCAGCCTGCACCTACCGCAGGCCGCTGGGGGTGCCCGGATCCCCCCGACCCCTCCAGGGACCCCTCTAGGAACGCTCCCTGCTTCCTCCAGGAGCCCCCGCCGCGCCCCCGGAGCCGGAGCGCTGCTAGGGCCGACCCCCCGAGGCGGGGGCTCCCTGCCGCTGTTGCTGCGGGCCCCCCCCGAGCTGCCCCCAGCTGCTCAGCGCTCCCCGGGGCCGCCGCCGGCGCTGCCGACCCCCCGCTGCGGCGCCCACCCGGCAGCCGCCCCCGCGCGCGCGCGCCCCGCGGCGCCAGACCCCGCCCCGCCGCGCGCCCCGCCCCGCCCCCGGGGCGCGAGGGGCGGGGGCGGGAGGGCGGGAGGCGGTGCCTCCGCCCGCCGCTCGAGGTTAGGCGGGGCGGGAGGAGCGGGGAGGCGGGCGGCGGCGGCAACCCAAGAAGCAAGAGGAGCCCCGCGGGGGCGGCCGTGAGTGACAGGCGGCGGCGACCACTCGGCGCGGCGGATGGGCGCGGTGGGGGCGGGCCGCCGGGGAGCCAATGGGGAGCGCGCGCTGTCAGGAGCGAGCGCCTCAAATAATCGGGCTCAGCTGATTGTCCCCGGCAGAGAGTTGTTTGGCGGCGGGCGGGAGCGCGGCGCAGCCAGGAGGGCGGGCGGCGCGGAGGGGGGCTCCCCTTTGTTGCATGGGGGTGTCCAGCCGGGGCTGAGGGGAGGGGCGGGCGCGCGCGGCGACCGTTGGCGGGCCGTTGCCTCCCGCTGCCTCCCGCTGCCCCATGAGCGCGACGGCGGCGGCGGCCCTCGCTGAGGGGGCGGCCCTGGCTGAGGGGGCCGCCGTGCCCTACGCCGTGGAGCTGGGGCTGACCGTGCTCCACACGGCGCTCTACGCCGCCCTCTTCCTCTTCGCCTACCTGCAGCTCTGGCTGCTCCTCTACTACCGAGAGCGGCGGTTGAGCTACCACACGCTCTGCCTCTTCCTCTGCCTGCTCTGGGCAGCCCTCAGGACCACCCTCTTCTCCTTCTACCTGCAGAACTCCCTGCAGGCCCTCCGCCTCCAGCAGCCCTTCGCCCACTGGCTCCTCTACTGCCTGCCCGGCTGCCTGCTCTTCTCCAGCCTCTGCCTCCTCAACCTCTATTTCGCTGAGGTAAGTTTTTTCTTTGGGGGGGGGAGGGGACGCACCAAACCCCCACCCTGCAGGACGTCGGGGCTAAATGCTCCTCTTCAGGCACCCCCCCCTAAACTTGGAGGTGTGCCCTGAAGCCAGGCTTTGGGGTGGGATGGAGGGGGGAGTGTGTGTGTGGAGGTGTGCCCTGACCAGGCTCGGTGGGACAGGGTGCTGAGAGGTCTGCTCTCAATGCAGGCTTTGGGGCAGGTTGGGGAGATGCAGGGGTGTGCCCTGAATCCAGGCTTGGGGGAGAGGCACAGAGATTGTGCCCTGAATCCAGGCTTGGGGGTGGGGAGGGATGGGGGGGTGAGCAAAAAGTGTGCCCTGAATCCTGGTGCCAGAGTGGTGGGGTACAGGGGTGTGCCTCGAATGCAGAGCCCGTGGGGTGGCACGGGGGGGGAGGCAGGCACATGCCCTGAATCCGGGGGTGGGGGGGTGCAGAGATGTGCCCTGCTCCCGGGTGGGGCTTTTCTCTTTACAACCCTACGAGGGGTGGCAGTGCCACGGGGGCCTCTTGGGGAACTGTTTTGCATCTTTTTTAATTGATTCCCCTTCTCTAAAGGGGACCAGAAAGTGGCAGCAGCAGGGGCTGCTCTGGCCTGGAGTGATGCCAACCATTACGTCACCAGCTAGAGCCTCTTCTGCTATTGTTGCTGCGCTCCCTCCTTCTCTCCATCTCTCCGCTCCGCTGTGAACTGGGCTTGTTGTTCTGCAGCTTGTTATCAGACAAAAACCCCAAGACCCCTCTGCCTTCCCAGACAACAGCCTGGGGCTGGAGAGGTGGGCCCCTTCCTAGCACAATGATCGCTACTGGGACAGTGTGGAGCTGCTTGTTATTGTTGCTGAGCTGTATTCCTTCTTTTCTGGGTTTCCCATCACTTGTTTTGTGGTTTTTATCCTCCTTTCCCTAGTCCTTTCACTTGTCTTTATCTTTTTAAAGCCTTGGCTCTCCCCTCCCCTCCTCCTCTGAATATTTTGTTTCTGCTCCAGTTTCTTGTGAGCAGCCCTTTGCTTGCCTGCCTGCCTTCCAGTTTGGTGACTTGTTTCATAAATAGGCAGTACTTTCCTTCCAGCTTTGTTGTTGTTGTTCAGATTCTTTGCTCTGCAGCTCTCAGCTGTTTGCCCGCCTCACAAAGGAATCGCTAACACACAGCGAAATTGCTCCATCGCTCCGACGTGTCACCGATGGGAGTTATGATTTCATTTTCCCGAGGACATCACCATTCACATGATAATGTGAGACTTGGAGCAATTGGGTTGTTCAGCTGTTTTGGTTCTTCCTCCTCTGACACAAACACCTGGAAGCTGGGGTAAAAAGCTGTTGGTGTTTGATATGCTGCCGATCAAGCGGCAGCAAAATAACAAATGGTGCATAGTGTGCATAATCCGTCTTGTATGTTAAAGGGAGCCTGACCTACCAATTGCTCCAACCAGTAGGTGTTTGTGTTCCGTGAAAGGCAAGCTGAGGAAGGGATCCCATGTTCTGGTGCCACAAAGTGCCTGGGTTTCTGTTTTCCTCCAAGGCACTGGACTTGACAGCAGATTTGCCTCTTTGCAGGCTTGTTAAAAGGCTCCTTTAAAGAACAGCAAAGTAAATTCAAATAGGTTCTCAGGCTTCCCTTCCTCCCATGATATCTGTTTTTTCAGTGGACTCTGGCTGAATATACCCCATTTCTTTCTCCTTGAAGACCTAGAGCCAAGGGAAATCCTGTCTGAGGAAATAAGAGCTCAGAATCTGGAGTGGGGAAGGATAAAATGACTTATTAAAATGGGTATGCATGCTTAGTTACAGAGAGGGTCTGACATTTGGCTGTCGCAAGCAGAATGGGTGTCCAGCACCTTGTGGTGTTTGTGGGTGATCTCGCAGTGGTGGTAGGCAGTGAAGCTGCAGCTCCAGAGGCTTGGAGAAGGAGTGCAGCCAGATGGATTGAACGCCTTTGGTGCTTTTCTGGCTTCCATTTTAACAAAAGAAATGATGCTGAGTAGTGATATTTGGCCTCCTCTGCTTGGGGAACAGGCTGATAAAACTAGCCCACCCTTCTCTTGACAGAAGGGTGCTGTGTGCTGGTAGCTAACTGAGACGTGCCTGGCTTGGCTGTGTTCAGTGCTTCTCTTAAAGCACAGGAGGAGTTGTGTTAAGGGGGCTTAGGGTGTCATTGAACAAGAATTGTCACTACCTGGAGGAAGGAGAGAAGCTGCGGTGGAACCACAGCAGTTTAGCTGAAGTGGCTCAAGATCTAGAGATGACCGGTGTGGTTACTAGTGTGACTTCAAGCAGAACCTGCTGTGGAGGGCCTGTTGGCAGCAACCTGTAGAAGGGTATTGGGCTTCTGCTACTCTGGGGGTGGCATCCTGGTCTGAGATGTCCTCAGATAAAAGCATAGACTGCTTCTGCGCTGAAGGCCTGGCTGATTGTCTTTGTACACAGTGGCTCTTTTGTGGAGATGCTGGAGAAATGGCATCTGTCTAAGCAGTGGAAGAAAATGTGGCCTGTGCTATGTTATTTGAACTAATCTTGCTTGATTTACAGAGCTCCTCAGGCTATGTACAAGCTGAGGATGAAATGGTGCTGGGTGGGGGAAGAGCTCCAGGAAACAACAAACACCCATGGAGAGCTAGCATTATTTTGCACTCCAGGCTGTTCTGGGGCTCAAATTTAAACTTGTGAAACTGCCTAGTGTTCCTCCTTTCTGTGGGGAGAGGCAGTCCTCTTCCTATCCCCTCCTGGCCCCTGAGATTCCTGAGGGGACATGGAGGCCTGACAAAACGTGTGTGGGATGCTTATTTGGTGGTGACACTTTGTCACTGCCTTATTTCCACCTGGAACATCACGAGGTGTAATGCCTCTTGCTTGGGAGCATCTCTTCCTTTCTGCTTCAGCTTGTAACAGAATGAGTTCCTTTCCAGGAAATCTGAAGTTCACAGTACATCAGGTTAGAATTCCTCAGGTCCACTCCCAATCTTGCCTCAAACAGGCAGAACAATGGCTCAGATATCCAACCCAGGGAGCTTCTCGGCCGTGCTTTTGAAATACTCCTCTGCTGCCAGCGAGACATCTGCTTGAGTAATGCTACCTCTCCCAAGAGTCTGCCAATTCCTGCTTTCCCCCCAGGTCATTGTCAGGAGCGCAGTACGTGGAAATGGAGCCACAACAACCTCCGTCTTGACCCTTTCAAAGACCTTCCTGAGCACTTGGCGTCCCGGTCTCACTTGGGAGTCAGCAACTGTGTGCAGCAATGAGTAAGGCCTTCTGCTGGAGTGGTGAGGCTGACGGGCTGCTCTGCCAGACCGGTGTGGCCATAACCCTTAACCTGTCTGGGTTTCTTTAAGTGCTCCATCTGATTAGATGACATCAGCCTCTCTCATCCCTTGCTGCTCTAATTGCACTGGAGCAGACATGCATGGAAAGAGCATCCAGCCTGGGAGCCGTTTGTCCTTGCTGTCCTGTTTCTTCCTGCCTTCTCAGGTGGAAAACTGGAAAAGCCTCCATCCATTCTTGCACTCTTCCACCTTCCTTGTCTAGCAGACACCTAGCATGCGCCCTCTGCCTCAGAGGGACAGCTGGTAAGGGGTCACTTAAACTCAAAACTGCTCCATCCCATAGCTGATGATTCCCATGGGCCCCACGGTTCCCAAATGAACAGGTGGCCACACCAGCAACCAGCTATTCTAGGAAATCAGGGTACATGCAAGTTGCACCCTGTGTTTGTGATGGCATAGGATGATCTCAGTATTAGTGGGGATAGTGAGAGATCCTCACAGATAGTTCCAACTTTTTATGAGGGGTGGGTGAGGGCTTGAACACTTGTTGTGGGGTGTAGTCCCAAAATAGTCTGTGCTCTGCTCTGATGCTCGCTGCTGAATGACTGTGGTGAGAGAAGGAATCTCTGTGGATGCTCTTGCCACTGAGAGAGGGCTGTGTCCATGTCAAGGCAGGACTTGGTTATGTCTTGTATCTCAAGAGCCCAAACTGAGATTTCTTATGGAGCGGAAGAGACTTTGACTCCATCAGACAATGACAAGTTTCTGGCTCTCCTGGATCTTTCAGATCTGTTGTGAATGGCTGCACCAAAACCAAGCTGAAGGCTCAATGTTAGGGCTAAGGTCCTGGCTTGTGCACGCACTGAAAGTGGTCCTTAGAGCCAGCTGTGAGATATGGTCTGTCACTTGTCATCTTCTCTTGGCAGCTGTGACACCTCCTGTACACCTTCTAAGGATGAGTCTGTTCCTTAAACAGTGCTCTGAGAACATATCCTTAGCAAGCTCACTGTCTGGGCTCAGTGATGTGAGCGAGGTATTCACTTTTGTGAAATATATCCAGTCATCACAAAAACAAAAGCCTCCAGCATCACAGGGGACTTGAAGGTCTGCAGTTCTTCTTGGCCTTGCCTTCTTCCCAAGTCTGCGGCTGATGTGAAGTGCTCAAAGGACTTGTGGCCTCCAGAAAGACAACTGAGTATTGCCTAATGGTTATAAAAGGCTTGCTTGGGAGGTAAATGTTCCTCAGTCCTGCTACTCTGGGCTAGCAGAGACCTCTGTTCCTTGTTTTCAGCAGGCAGCTGCATGACTTCTGGGATTGGCCTCTCAGCTAGGAACTGAAGGAACTGTTCGGTTTCCAAGGGTTGCTACTAGCAACTTGGCACAATGCACCTGTTTGAGGGCAGGGGGTCTGCGTTTCCTATTTTTATGAAGAATAGGACTACTCCTGAGTGCTCTGCACTGGCTTCTTCACAGCAGAACCTCTACACCAGCTGTCCTTGGGCTTTGAAAGCAGCAGAGACAATCTTGCAAGCCTTTCATCACTGGACTGTCTCAAGGATAAGAACCCAAAGGTGCATTGTGAACACTACTGGTGTCACCTACTGACCCAGCCTCTACGAAGAAAAAGCAACCTTCAGATGATTTATCATGTCTTAATAACTAAACCCACTGTAAACTGAGTGATGCCCTGTTCTTTTCCTGAAAGTTATAGGACTAAATAGCTGGGGGCTGATAAAAGTGTAAGGCTGGTGCCGTGGTCTCCCTCTGCTTTTCGTGGCAGCAGTCCAAGCATGAGTCTCAGGTTGCCGTTGCACTCTTAACCCTGAGACAGCTTTGTGTGCCTTAGTCCTCAGGGCTGTAGGGGAGGGTCGTGGGAGGCTGTCTTGCACAGGGCTGCTGCAGCTGTGGAAGCCAACATCTTCTTTCTGTTAGCCAGTGGCATTTCCCTGCTCAGCTGAGGGCCTGTTCTCACCCAGGGTGATCAGCTGGAATACAAGCCAGGGACTCTTGTTGGCTCCGCTGTTCAGAGGCTGCGGTTAGACTGCTTTTCTGGGAGTCAGAGCAGAAGTACAAATACCTCAATGGATTTGCATGCTGCGCAAATGGGTGCTGAACCAAGAGGTTTCCCAGCTGGATGTCCATTTTGACACTCCCAAAGTGCTTGAATGTAGCCTACAGTCAAACTAAGGACAGAGGAGGATTCGGGGATTTTCTTCTCTTTTGAAGTCACCACCCTGGTCCTTCCAAGGCCCAGGTTTCCTGTAACTCAATGAGCTTTGGGGTTCAGTGTGGATTATGCCACAGTTCTGTATTCTCTGGGCTGGTATAGGCCAGGACAACAGGGTAGAGGGCTTCAGAGGCTGCTTGTAGTGCTGTGCCCCTCAGCTGTGGGGGCTGGACACCTCCCTCTGCTGAAGTACTGCGTCTTGTTCCCCACTAAGTGCTGCTTGAGTTCATCCTCCCTCAGACTGGGGGAGAGGAGCCAGACAGTGAAACTGGCTCTCAGAACAGGGTTGCTGAAGCTGTCCCGTGCCCTGTAGGAGAGCTTTCAAATGCTTGATGCTACTACAAGGGATCAGACAACCCTCAAATCCTGAAATGTCTCTAGGAATCCTGTTGGCAGGAGCCTGATTTCTGAAGCTTCAGAGTGCCCTTGCTACCTCAGTGCTGACTGGAAGGCAGGAGCCAAGAAATCCCATCAGAAAAAAAGCTGACTAAGGGTGCCTGGTAAGAGATGAGTGATCCTTCACTGCAGCCCCAGTCTGGCAGCTGATGGGGAGGACTCCTTGCAGAAGCAGTGAAACTAAACCTCCTCACCGGTGTGGTGATCCCACAGTGGTCTTGTGCTGACCACAAGTACGTGTCTGCTGGATCTGGCTAGATGGCTCTCTACCTCTTCCCACTTTCCTTCAAAGTCTCTAGTTGGGACACAAGCTTTGTCTCAGATGGGATGTGATGTCAGCGCTGGGATCCTTCCTGGTGGGGTCTGTACCAGGGTCTGCATTTTTCACGGGACAAAAACCAGTTCCTGCCATGGCTGTGCTGAATTGGTGTGTGACAGGGGAGCTCCATGCAGCTCTGCCAGCACGCTGCCTTCCTCCTGCTTGTCCTGCCCGTGTGTGAGCACCGGTTACCTGTCCCCTTGCAGCAGGACCGCTGTGCTTGCAGCTCAGCTGTGACTGGGGAGCGTCTGCACCTTCCTAAACTGCCATACTTCCTGAGGCTAGAAGTCCTGCCCCTGTAGGCTTCAGCAGGAGCCACCCTCCAGCCCAAAGGGACATGGGAGCTCGTCTGCTGTATTGAAAGAGTGCTGTAGGGCTGCCTGTGTATGAGTGGATGGTTCTCTGCCAGCCTTCCCAACCCAAATGGCTGGGGGTGTAGGCATGGTTCAGTCCCCTGCAGTCTGAGGAGAGGCCTGTGAGCCTTTGCTTTGAAGCACTGGTCCTTCTTGTGTGACTTTCAGCTTGTCTCCTAATCCCTTGCGTGGTGAGGAGACTCACGGAACCCAGATCCACTCTTGCACAGAGTGCGTGTTGCTTTGAAGAGTGAAATGTCTGCAAATAACTGACTGTCATCTAATATGCTTGTCTGTCAAGTGTGCTGTGCAACTTGGCAGGCTGGGCCTTCCCCCTGGAGGACTTCCTACCATCTCAGGGTTACTTTTCAGGTGTATTTGGCCTACAAACTTCAGGGTGGGGGAGCTGTGAGCTCCAAATGCTTGTTACAGCCTGCAGGTCCATAATCCGATACCAGAGGGCTATTTTAGATCAGCTATTTGTCTTGCTAAAGCACAGCAGCTGAAGCAGCCTTCTCTAACATGGAAATCAAGCATGATTGAGGTCCTAAAATATGCAGCACAGAACACTGGGCAAAGTAGATGTATTTTTGAATGATCTTAGTGACTACTGAGTGCTAAACTCCTTGCTTTTTTCAAGTCTTTAGGTGTGGTGTTAAAGTCCTTGTCACATATGGGGTATTAAATGTGTTTATGCCCATTAGGACACCTACATTTGGACTTTGCTCTTGCAAGAAGAGTCCCAGTCTTTCTTGCAAGTGGGTCAAGTGCAAGACTTGGTGCTGATAGATCTCTAGGGTCCTTCAAGATGTGCAACTGGATGCTGGCTCCCCTGTTGTATGTATCTTTACTAAATTTAAGGAGAACTGTAGGTCATGTTAAGTAATGCTGTGCAAATCTTTCCCCTAGGTCATATTCAAAGTGAAATGTGCAGCTGAATTCAACAAGTACAAGTAAGTGATGCTTTTTTAAGGTTACCTTCAAAGCTGGCTTAAGGTGAACTCCTGCTGCAGTGCTAGGAATGGGAGCTTCAGGCCCCAAAGGCTGAGCAGAGCTAATGCCATACCTAGCTGTGCTCTGGCAAGGATCAGCGTTGTGCCTGGGAGCGGGACAGGGAGCTTCAAGGTACCAAGGAAGCTAAAGCGTACGCTGCATGCCTCCATGCATGTCATGAGTGTCCTGGTACCGGGGCTGCTAGCAAACTAGATGAACTCTCGAGGTCCTTCTGAGCTGTCCCACCCCAGAAAAGTTCTGTGGGATAAGGCTTGAGCAACAGGCGAGACCTGTGTTTGTGCAGCCCAGGCGCTTCCTAGCCACTTCCCAGGAAACCCACAATGGAAAAAGCAAGCTCCAGTGGCTTTCAATAAAGAAGTTGCAGTGGTTGTGATGACTCATTGCTTATTGACTGAAGTTAATGCAGAGCTAGAGCAATGCTTAGAATCTGCAAGATAAGAACCTGACTGTCAGAAGATGAGTCTTGTAACTCATGACTACTTACGCTGCTCATGCATTATGAGAGCAGCTCAAACAAATACTCTGCAGACTTGGGCTGTCAATACAACTACTGAAACTTGCTGGAATGTCTGATCTTCATAGCAAGCAGAGCACTGGCCACGCTGGGAGGTTCTCTTGCCTGATGAGACAGGAGGGTGGTGCGGAATGAGCCCAGAATTGTCTGACTCAAACTCTATTTTCCCCCCCACCATCTCTCCAGGGTCCTGTTGTATCTGGGCTCCATATTTACCAGCCTCTTCTTCTTAGTTGTGAACTTAACTTGTGCAATGTTAATCCATGGTGAGGTTCCGGAGAACCAGCTGAGGTGGACAGTCCTTGCCCGTGCCCTAGTCAACGACAGCCTCTTCATCCTCTGTGCCATCTCGCTGGCTGCTGCATGTGCAAACTAGGAAAGATGTCTTCAGCGAACGTCTACCTCGAGTCTAAGGTGGGTAAATGCTTTGTAAAACTGTACTGGAGTTGCACAATCATCAGCTGGATCTGTGTGTGCTTACTCAGAGCAATGCTGGCCTGGTTGCACCTGAGCTCCTCTTGCTCAAATACTTCTTCCAGTGTGGAGGTGGCAGCGCTTGCACTCCTCCCTCCAGAATGTGCATGTTCCTCTTGTAGGAATAAAGCACCCTGCGTGTTTTAGGGGAATATATTGTCTGCAGCTTTGCTGGTGCAACAGGAGACTTATGAGCTGCTTATGCCTTTTGGGTTTAGAAGTATAATTTAGGGTTTGACTGGAAGAGAGGGCTCTCCAAGAGTAGCAGATGCAGTTTCTGCAGTAATTAAGTCTGCAGCATATCGTTATCTCTGGCAGACGCATAACAATGCTCTGCAAAGGGGATGCCCCCAGCAGTCCAGCTTTAGCTGCCTGCTTGCTTGAGCCAGAGGCAGTGCTCACTTCTCCTGGTTGAGATGAGCATCTTAAAGGGGAGGAGAAGTTGCTGTAGGTCCTGCCCCGAGGCAGGAGGACAGGTGAAGGTCTGAACAGACACAACTCTTCTCAAGCAGGTAGGAAAGTGGATAAGCCACCAGTGGTCTCATCTTAGTGCTGCAATTAAGTGTGCACTTGAGCTGCCTCCTCTTCCTCTGGGAAGCCATCTCACTCCCATCAAAGGCAGTGAATTCCGGGTGGTGCCTGGCCTGTTGAGAAGGGCAGACAGCAGTCTCTTGATGAGCCTGGGAACATCTATAGGGGAACTTGAGCACCTGAGCACAGTCAGGCTCAGGGAAGCCAGCTGCCTGGCTCTGGCACTCTTGAGCTACTGCCTTTTCCCAGTAGTACAGCCCCTCACCTCATGTGCTCTGAATCGCCGCTTTCCAGGTGTCAGAACGTGGGGCTCTGGCCTCCTGCAGAGACTTTATTCCAATGTGCCCTCAATCAGGTGAACCTATATGGGCTTAAAGCACTGCCATGCCTGGCTCAGGTGAGAGGCTGCCCAGAGCTCCTGGGGCTGTTGGATGGCTCTGTCCCCCCTCAGAAAGAGGGTGACAAGCCGCCTTGCAGCAGACACTGCTACAGAGACATTTGAGATCCAGACAACTGCCTTGCGTTGGCTGGAGGCATCTCCTTGCTCTTAGCAGGCCATCTGCATGACCACTCAAAGTGGTTGTGGTCCATTGCCCCCTCTTTTAGAGGGCAGCTGAGTGAAAGCGAGTCCTTAAGCAGTGGAGAGCATTGGCGGGTGATCTGAAGTGAGACAGGAGCCATGACTAAGTTGAGGACCTGCTCAAATCCCTGCTTGCAAGGGCCAGGTCTCCAGCTCTGACTGGCTCTGGACACTAATTAACTTATCAAGTTCAGCCAGCAGTAGTTTATGAATGCAGTAACTTCCTCTAGCTACATGCCTGAGGCTGCCTTGCGGGGCCTTGCTCTTGTACAAAATGCTCTCGGGTTGAATACTCAACCTGACTGTCTGGTAAAGGTCTCTTGCATTCAAATGCTGTCTCCCTTCCCTGCCTTGGAGGCATCCCCTAACTTTGTGTTGTGGAGGAGCTGCAAAAATAGGGTGGGGATGAGCAGCAGTGTTACACAAATGCCTGAAAAGGTTGCCCTGCTGACTGAACGCCTGCTGTGAACCTGCTGACTGAAAGCGATACAGCAAGGCTGGAGGGGCCGGGTGAGGTGGCTGCCTCTGCTGAAGGTAGGAAGGAGACTTGAGAAGGAGGCTGGGCTACTGGGCTGCTGCCGGATCCTATACCGTGGTCCTTGTCAGCTGGGGACTTGCTTCACTAGCCTTTCTGCCTCTTGCTCTGCTGCCCTGCCTGCCAGGGCCTCAGCTAACGGTGCCAGAGCAGCCTCTGTTGTGCTTCGGTGGTGTCACAGGGACTTGTCTGTTAGCAGCACTTCCATGCTGCCTCTTCCAAGGTGCTGTCTTGAGCGAGTGCTGTGAAGCTAGGGAAGTAGAGCTAGCATACCTGTAGCTTGGATGTGGAGCAGGTCAATGAGATGAGCTTCCTGAGCAGACTGTCTGCTTAAACGCAAAGGCAAGTCAGCTGCTGAGATGTGTTTGTCTGCCTGCTTATGGCTTCTGCTGTGTGGTGGCTTGGTGGCCACCAGTAGCCATTAAAAGGCTTCATGAGTGTGTTTAGCAAGAAATGGAGACACTTGCAGATCTTCATGTAGCTTCCTCTCCCCTGGCTAGCTGTCCAGGAAAGGTGGGTACCGTGACCTTCAGGTACCTCACGCAGCTCTCCCTCTGACAGCACCGTCTGAAACATTCTGGAGAAAGCTCTTCACCAGCCCAGCACAACTAGGAGGAGGCAGAGGTCCCACGACATCTAGCCACCCTTAGCACGCTGCTCTGTGTGCAGCAAAGCCCGTTTGTCCCACAGCAGCGCTGGGGTTCAGGTGCTGGGCTCTCTGCCTGTTCTCACAGTTCTCTCCCCAAATATTTGGGCTTCTTTCCTAGACAAACGTTGTGTTCAATGTCAGGGGTGCCAAACTGCTGCCGAGTGAATGAGCTGAGTGGACATCTCTGCTGTAGCACCTGATCAGGGTGCAGAAGCAGCAAGATGGTTTTCTTAATGGTTGTTGGTTGGTCTTCTGGAGACTGCCGCAGTAAGGCAGCGGGTGGGATAGCATCTCTCTGGGCCACCAGCTTGAAGCTGACTGGTAAGATCCTGAGAACAACGCTCCTGTGCCTCGAGCCTTCCCTGCCCCCTGACGGCACTGCTCCTGCAGTGAACTCCTCACACAAGGAAGCTCTTAACCAGCTCTGAATATTTTAGTGACAACATACAAATGTTCTAGGCCATTCCTGCCTGCACAGCTTCTCATGGGTTTAAGGGGGGGAAAGGGAATCCCAGCTCTGTAGGAAGGTCTGTATTAAAACTGTTTTTCTTCTTGGTCTAGGGAACATCTGTCTGCCAGGCTATTCTTGTGGGATCTGTCGTTGCTCTCCTGTATTCCTCAAGGGCTTGCTATAACCTGGTAGCTGTGGCCATATCTCCAGACAATGTTCCTGGTCCTTTTAACTATGGCTGGGACAACCTTTCAGACAAGGTGAGTGTCTGTGACTGCCAATGCAGAGCTAGGAAAGGGAAAGGCAGTTACTGTACTGTCCTGTGAGGGCGTGTGCGGGGGGAAAGGGGTCTGTGGGGGGGTGTCTGATCTCAAAATCCCCACATGAGCTGGCTTTCTGCCTTCAGAAACCCTGCTTGCTCTCTCCACCAGAGCAAACCTGAATCTTCCTCTGTCTGGCTACTTCTTCAGGAGGGATTCCCTGTTGTGCTCTTCAGTTTTAGCCTGCCAACTCCTCTTTTGGAGGAGAGGAGGGACAAGTCAACTAGAGCAGAAAAGCAATGCTTAGTAAGGCGTGGCTGTGTGCAAGGGAGAGTTGGTGGTGTGGGGAGGGAGCTGAAATACCCTGGTAGCACACTGAAGAGAACCATCTCCCTAAAACCTGACTGCTGCTACTGTTAAGGGTCACTGCTCTGGTTTAGGGACTCCTGCCTTTGAAAGGGTTTCTCTGCATTCTTAGTTCTAGGCTGTGTCCAGCTTTGGGAGCTGTGTAGCTCTGGTGGTGGCTAGGATTATACGGAGACCTCTAACTTCTGTCCACAGGTGCACGTGGAAGTGAGCAGCGAAGAATACGTGGTGTTCGGAGTGGTCCTCTTCCTCTGGGAGCTGGTGCCAACGACTTTCGTGGTGCTGTTCTTCCGGGCTCAGAGGCTGAGTCAGAACTTGGTAGGCCTGAGCAAGCTGCTGTAGCGTGAGGAGCCCCAGGGCACGGGGTCAGGCCTTTAGGAAGGCTGTCAGAGGTGTCTCGCTTCTGGCCTAACTCCTTTCTCTTTAACAGACTCCAGCGGGGATGGTCAATAGTCACAGTTACAGCTCCAGAGCCTACTTCTTTGACAATCCGAGGCGCTACGACAGCGATGATGACTTGTCCCGGCTGGGGGCCAGGGAAGGAGGGTAAGCACTGGTGGGCAAGGGAAAGCACAGCTGCTGCTCCGCTGTCCCGTGTGGAAGCAACAGGGCTCTTGGCTTCTGCTCTTAGCAAGAACTTTGGTGTAAGAGGCAGCTTGGGCAAGGTGGATGGGGCAAGGAGCCTTCTGAGTGACCTTGGTTTTGTTCCCTCCTGCAGCTCACAAGGAGCTATTTTTGTTAGACAGAAGTGACCAACTCCGAGAGGTGGATATCGCACTGGGTGCTCACAGGTGGCTGCAGACAGGAGGGTTTGAGCTTGCTAGGATCCTTCCTCAGCTGTGGAGGCAGAGGGCTCTTAAATGACCTCCAGAGGAGTTTCTCCAGTGGAAAGTGAGAGGTGGTGAAGTCCTGGGAGGGACGTGGTCTCTGGGAGCCAGCTGGGACAAAGCTCTGCAGGAACACTGGGTGTGGGGGAGAACGGTGGGGTATCCCCAGCAAAACTGTGAGGAGAAACCTGCCAGCCATGTCCTTTGCTGGCTGCTCAGGGTCTGAACGCCACCTGCCCAGGGCGCAGTGAGGGCTTCAGAGGTTCTGGTGGTTCTGGCTCTTCTTGACCAGTGTTGTAGGGCTGGCGCTCCTCTCCTTGTACCCGGTTCCTTGGAGATACCGTGCCTGCATGTCCACAGCCTGCTTCCGCAGACCTGGGTACGCTGATCAGTGCTGATCAGAAGCTTTTCCTAGCAGTGGAGACTTAGCTGCGGCCAAATGATGCATCTCTAAGAGTCCATGTTTGGTTTTCTGTCTCTCCTCCCAGCTTGGCCACCCCTCAGTGCTCTGGCTGCTATGGGTCCCTGGCTGGGAACGACAGCATACGTGGCAGGTCCCACCTCAGCGGAACTGCTACGGATGGTGCCCCCTTGCTCTTTGCCGCAGGCGGCTCGGAGATGAGTAAAACACCACAGCTCGTACCCTGCACCACAGAACTGAAGAGGCTGTGAGGTCCCTTCCTTCCCCGAAGTGGCATTTGTGTACAGGATCGTAACCCGTTTTCTCTTCCTTCTTCCCTGAAGCGTCTAACTCATCGACACAAACATTCCACTACCTGCTGCAGCTGTGAGCGGGACTGAGCCTACGGCTGCAGGCAGTAAGCAAGAGAACTGTGACTTTAAGGTACCATGTAGCAAAGTGAAGCTGAACTCTCTGGAAGCTTTTTCTTGGTCTGGTCTTCAAGATGTTGGCAGCTAAATGCACCAGAGCTTCCTCACTAGAAAAGAAACATCAAATGCGTATTGCACTTTTATCTGCACACTTGGAAGGAACGAATCTTGCTCAGGCTGTGCTGGTCTGAGACTGTTCTAGTTACTCTTTTAATTGCACATCCATAGCTGGGAGAGGCACTGTCTTCCTGCAAAGACGTGTTCCGTGAAGTACTCTGCATCCCGACTCACGCGGGAGCGTGAAGCTCTGAAGCGAGCGCGTTACGGCAGGGCCTCCTGCGGTGAATGTTAAAGCGGACTGTGCCGCCTTCGCACCCGGCAGGGCCGAGGCCTCCGGGCTGAGCGTGGTCTGGCTCTGACCGCTGGTCCTCGTTTCACCCGGTTGCTGAACTGTCCTGCCTAGGACTGTGGGTTCAAAGCTGAGCTCAAGCCTAGCAGAGGCCTGGGAGGGGGAGATCAAGTGCTCCTACTGGCGTTGAGCTCCCTCCGGTGTAACCGACCCCCTTACGGCGAAGGAGGAGGGCTGGCTGGGGCTGCAAGCTGCTGTCAGGTGAGGGGCAAGGCTCCACAGGCTGCTGCTGACTGGGAAAGCTTAGCGCCGGAGCTGGCTCTGCGGGAGTGCGCGTGCAGGAAGACGTGTGGCCCAAAGCACATGTAAACCAGGGCTGCTTTCTCTGGTGGGTGTGAGAGCAGCCCTGCTCCCTCCTCCTCTTCACCCACGGTGGGGCTCCCCTTTCCCCCCTCAGTATTAAATTGCATTTAGCAGATAACCAAGAGTTTTAACCCAAAGTGAATGTGAACCGCTGAGGTGCAGGAGGGGTCTGTCTGCTTGCGGGGGCAGCACCTGCTGTTGCAGAGGGACAGTGGCAGGCGCCGCAGTGATGTGGTCCCTGGTCCCCCCAGCTGTGGGGCAGGACCGTGGGGCCGCAGTAGCTGCATCAGCAGGGCTTCGTGGCGTGCGGAAGGCTTGCGAGTGCTGGGGCAGGCTGGGAGGAGGGTTCTCTGTCCCTTCTTTGACCAACACACCAAGTTTGAACCTGGTCTGTGGCTCCATCGGGCTCCTGGAGGTGAGGCTTGATGTTATTCCTGGCTTGTCCCTCGGCCCGCTGTGGGGATAAGCACAGCAGCTTTGGCCGCAGGCTTGGATGGAGGCACTGGTCCCGGGAGGGCAGCTGCTCCGAGCTCGAGTGACAACTGGAACTGCTGTTAACCCACCTAGAGCTGTGCCCGCTGGTCAAAGGCAGGACCCAGCGGGGTCCTGGGCCTGGCTCTGGGACGCTGCGCTGGGGTCTGGCGCTGGAGGGACCCCCAGGCCCCCTCAGTGTTGGCAGCTGTGCGTGAGAGGGGCCCCTGCCCTCTCCTTGCTTGCTCTGTGCTCACCCCAAGGGCCCTGGTCACCCCGTCGCCCACCTCGCCTGTACGGAGCTGGTGTCACTTGTCACCCTGGGAGCACCCTGTCCCCCTGTGTGGTCTCCTGTGCTGGCCCTGCTTGCCTGCTGCACCCTGGCTGGCCCCACCAGAGGAGCAACCCCCGCCGCTTTTTGGAAGGTGCCGAGGTGACAACTTCCAGCACATCCCTCTTGCTCTAGTACTTGAAGCAGGGCGCTCGGCCCTGACTGCCGCAGCTCTCCTGGCTGCTCTCCTGTCCGTGGCGTAGGGGACCTGTCTCCGTCCCTCGGCCGGGGCGTGGAAACAGGTTGCTCCGTCTCAATCACTGCTTGACTTATGGCAACGCTCACGAAGGACCCGGACTGGGTGTGTTGCCCCGCTTCTTCTCCCGTAAGTCACCAAAGACAGTAAGTGACGCTAGTGGCCCTGTTCTTGCTTAAATTCCAAAGCACTAGGAGCACTTTAAGTTTTTCTTTGGAGGGAAAGGAGTGTAGTGCAAAAAAAGAAAAAAAAAAATTAAAGAAAAAATAAATTCAAGGGCTACGGGCTCGTTGTTCACATTGCACTGAAGCACACACCACCACTACGATCTTCCTGGCGGTGGGAGGGCCGGCGGGGCAGGAGTCGCGTTGCTAATGTACTTGTGAGTGACTGGCAAAAGTGTTTTGGTTTTATTCATTTTACGGATGGCCGTTAATTTCAAAACTCTGACCGCTCCTCTTGGGGCCGGTCCGTGTTTTACTGAAGTAATTTATAGCTGAGAAGTACAATGACTTTTTTAATGCATAGTTGCCTTTCATTAAACTTTCTTTTTTTTTTTTTTGGTATGGTTTAACAGTGTTTTGGCTTTGCAGTCAGGCAGCAGCTGGCTGCAACAGGAAGCTGTGGCCAATGAATGTACCTATTTGTTCTTCACTAAACTGTAACCAAGCACTACTCTGTTGAAATAAAAAAAGACAAGACTCTGTGCAGGGTGGCTGGAGGCCTGGCTGCCTTTCGCTCTCGGTGTGACCCAAGCATCCCCCGTGCCCCTCTCGGGCAGAGCACCCCGGGGGCTGCGAGGGGTCCTGCAGCTCCCCCTTGCAGCTGGGGCTGGGCCTGAGCTGAAAACCCTGGCTCAGAAACTGGGGCTTTCCCTATTTCTTGCAGGGGTTTATGTGCATGGCCTCGAGCTCGCTGCAGAGAGCAGCAGCTTAGCTGGAGCGTGCGCTGCATCTTCCCAGGCCCCTGCACGGCAGTTTGGGGGCTCTGGGGTGAAAAGCAAGCGCGGCACCCCCTTGCTGCGCAGGGCCGGGCTGGGGGGGTTGCGGTCTCTGGCAGCGCTGACCCCGCCGGAGCCCGTCCTTTGCCCCTGTTGCGCAGGCGGATGGTGTAACCGGGGCTGGCTCTGTCCCTGCGGGGCCCGGGGTGGAGGGTGGCTGTGGCTGACCTCCGCTCTGCCCTCAGCCCCTCGCTGTCCCGCTCCTCAGAGCGGCAAAACTCCACTTCGCTTCAGCCACGGAGCGGTTCTGCGCTGCCTCTGGGAGCAGAGGGTCCGTCCCTTTCCCTGTTCAGCCCTGCCCAGCTACAGGCGTCAGGCTGAGCGGATCCCAAGAGAGGACAAACCCGCTGGGGAGGGCGGGAAGGGCAGCGGGTCCCAGCCCCGGCTGCAGGAGAGAGGCTGCAACTCCCATCCTGGCAGCAGCTACTGCCCCATGGTACAGAGGTGATGCCGAATTTTACACCCCGGGTTTGCCTTAGCCACTCTCTCCTTCCCCCAGGGGCCAAACCCCAGCGCCACAGCTGAGGGCGCTCCCTTACTCCTCGCTGGGCCGCAGGGGAGCAGCGCTGTTGGTCCTGCAAGGTTCTAGCCAAGATGGAGGCACGAGGCCGGCCCTGGGTTCCTCCCCTGTGCTGCTGCCTGGTTCCTCTCCCCTTGCCTTCCACAGGGAAGCAATCCCCGCAGCCAACCCTGCACAGCCGGGTTACGGCAGCAGCGATCATCAGGCACAGCCCATCACCCTGAGGAAGAGGAATCCCTAGGATCCCTTGCTGTCTTTTTTATGCAGCAGAAAGTTAGGGTAGAGATGCTGTACGTGAGGGGCTGGT
Organism: Phoenicopterus ruber ruber; assembly: GCA_009819775.1. NCBI lineage: Eukaryota > Metazoa > Chordata > Aves > Phoenicopteriformes > Phoenicopteridae > Phoenicopterus > Phoenicopterus ruber. The sequence goes on from CM020219.1 coordinate 3,915,196, forward strand.
TGGAATCAAGGAGCAGACAAGGAATTTTCCCCGAATTTATTCAGTGTCACAGTTCTTGCCCTACCTCCAGCTTCTGAAGGGTCTCACCCCTCAAAATAGTACAGCACTCTTTAAAGAAGTTACTGAGAATGATCTTCCCTTCCAATATATAAAATAAACTTTACATATAGTCCCCCTTTTTTTTTTTTTGTATAAAAGTAGCTTTTGTTTTTCCTTGTCCACAATATTTGTCATCAGCAGGTTACAGACAGTCAGCAGGGAAGAGGAGGTCCAGCAAGCGCTCTTCACCGTGTAGTGGTTGGGAGTGTGACGGAACGATGGTGTCTGTCCGTTTTAGAGAACCCAGAACAGCCGAGCAGTAAAACGTTAAGTCTCTCTTTCTCCCATGAACTCACCGCATATTTCGTAAGATGTTCCTGAAGTTTTCCAGTCTCTGACGCTTGTTGAAATCCTGCGCGCAAGGAGAGCAAAAGGGAAACATTAGAGCGACGTCTGCATCCCACCTCATTAAAACACAAGAGAAAGAGCCGCTTGAAGCTTTGCTTGAGAGCGGCCCTTGGGAAGAGAGAACATGGCGTTTCAGCTCCGCGAGGTGCTGGTTACAGCCAGGCCCTTCACTAGTTCTGCCGACTCCTTTTTAAAGCAAACGCCGAGACAAATGCAGCGGAACAGGGTGTTACAGAGAGCGCGGCAGCGATCAAACCCATTAACTAGGGGTCAAGAAACAGACCATCCTATTACCAGCCGCGCAGGCAGGTCGCAGCGTCTCCCTGCACTATAAGTTTGTTTCTTCTGAAGGTGTTTTGGTTTTTTTTTTTAAATCGCCTACCTCATTTTTCTCTTGCTGAAAACATTTTACCCCTGGAGTGTCGGCGAAGGCGCCAGATCAGACTTTGAGGATCCAGCCACTGAGTGCCTCTTCCCGAGAGGAGAGGCCTGTCCTCCCCCGCCAGGCTGCCCTCCCTTCCAGCGAGGGCTTTGAATAACCCACATCCCCTGTGAACAACCAGCAGCAGAGGGAGGCCTCCCTTAACAGCTCTTCTAATCCAGGCAGCTGGGACAGGCAGGAGCGCAACGGAGCTGGGGAAGGGTCTGGAGCACAAGTGCTGTGAGGAGCAGCTGAGGGACCTGGGGGGGGTTGGCCTGGAGAAAAGGAGGCTGAGGGGAGACCCTTCTCGCTCTCTGCAACTCCCTGAAAGGAGGTGGGGCCGGGGGGGGTCGGTCTCTTCTCCCAAGGAACAGGCGACAGGACAAGAGGAAACGGCCTCAAGTTGCGCCAGGGGAGGTTTAGGTGGATATCGGGAACCATTTCTTCCCCGAAAGGGCTGTCAGGCCCTGGCACAGGCTGCCCAGGGCAGTGGTGGAGGTCCCCATCCCTGGAGGATTGAAAAGCCGTTGTAGATGTGGCGCTTGGGGACATGGGTTAGTGGTGGCCCTTGGCAGTGCTGGGTTAACGGTTGGACTCAATTTTAAAGGTCTCTTCCAACCAAACGATTCTATGACATGAGGTTGGGGTCTGAGGAAGAGCTGCCTGGCCCCAGCCTTTTCACACAGCAGAGGACTTCCAGGGTAAAGCTTTAGCTGGGCAGCAGAGCGGGAGAGGGAAGAAAGAAAAAGGCTCTTTGCCCACCAGCCCCCAGCCTCCTCTCAAACAGAGACATTCAGAGGGTCCCCACATCTCCTGCACTAGAAAGGCAGGAGGAAGCCCGGCTCCTTGGGTCTGAGGGGAACACAGCAGCTGTGCTCAGGAGGGGAGCACCACAACACCCCGGGGAGGAGCATTTTGGGTTCTCCAAGTCTGGCTGGTGCACACCAGGCTCTCCCCACTGCTGGCTGTCGTGCACAGAAGGTACGATCAGTAGGTCCGAGGTGAGACACCGCAGGACCCCTGAGCTTCAGCATCGGCAGCAACGTCGCCTGAAGAATCCTTTGAAAAACCTGTTTGCCAGAAACTCGGGTCTGTCAACACCTCTAAGTGGTAACAGATAACCAGCGTGTCTTGCAATCTCCTCTCTCTCCCAAAGGCCTCGTACCCTCCCTCGCTGCCAAAACCTCCTCAGCCAGCTCTCCACGAGGGCTGCACCCGACAGATTCCTGCTCATGCAGCCACTGGGACCGAACCGGTGGCAGTGGGCATAGAAGAAGAACAGCAACCCTTGTCGGGGCCAACGTGCTCAGAGAACAGAGTCCCACAGTTTCTTAAAAATTACCAAATTCTTTGTATCTTAATACAAATGCTTCCTTGAATCCCTTACAGAAACGTAGAGTATAAAGAAGTTGTTTAAATTGTTCCAACTGTTGCGCTCCACATTAACATCATCTGACATGTGAAAGCTTCTTTATGAGACAGTATGATCAGAGCAGGAGTTAACGCCAACATTGCTGATGAGAACTGACTGTTTCAGCTTAAATGGGATTTAACACGGCAGCTTGTGCAAAAGTAAAGGAAAAATTCTCAAACTAACCTTCCAAAAGCATTAAATAAGGCAACGATTTCTTGTCTTGTCAGCTGGAATCCATAGGAAGGGCCGCTTTCGGGTATCTTTTCTATCAGGTTTTCAGAAAACAGGATCTTCAGCGCTGTACCCAAGCCCTGCGTCTGCGCACGACAAACAAGATCAGTTAATAGCGGGGGAGACATCCAGGGCCTGACTCGCAAGCTTGACTTGACTTCCCTCTTCACCTTCGCGAGGATTCCCGTTGACATCATTTTAACAGAGCAAGACTTGGGTTTCACTTAACGCAGCCCAGGGAAGGGAGAACAGCGCCAGGACACTATTTGTTTGGCGTTACTGCGATAGCGGAGCTACCCAGCAGAGCCTTCCTGGCTAGGTTTGACCACGTGTAAATTCAGCGCCCATCTCGCCGACCCCCCAGTTTTACAGCACCTCTGCCTCGCATGCCAGAGGCTCTGCGCCCCCTCCCCTCTCCCAGGGAGCTGCCGCAGCGGCTTAACCCAGTTGTCACCCGCAGAGGCAGGAGGCAGCTCCCGCCGGGCCCAGCACGCTGCTTCCCGCTGCCCGGGCTAGGAAACGACTCGAGCAGCCCTGATCCGCATCTCGGAGCGGACCGGTACGCAAGAACCGCATCCGCGCGCCGCGGGTCCCATCAGATGAGGTGCCTCCAGACACTCCCCAGCTGCTGACAAAGCTTACCTGCAACTTCCCCCACAGGCGACATTTGAAGCAGCCAACGCAGTCCATTATCTTAGAAATATTCTTGAAGTGTAGCCTAAATTCCTCCTAGGCGAAAAAGACATTCAAGCTGATTGTGGTTACGCACTAATTAGGACTTTTCCGTGTATTAATCCAAATCCAATAACGGATTAATCCTGGACTTCAGGCTAAGTTCAGCAGGACTGAGTTAGGGAAATGGCTCCTGAAGTGGGGTCCTCAGCAGCAAGTCGCCACTCTCCTTAAGGCACGCGATGGTCTGTAGTCACCCACCGGCATCCAAACCATTCAGCAAGCAAAATGAATTGGAAATACCTGACCCGGTACCTCGCGCGTACCTTTCAGATCCAGTATTACCCCAGACACACACCTGAAACACCCTTAGGCAGCAAGTGCCCAAAGGGAAGGGCTGGCCCATTACCTTTAGTTTAGCAGCTTCCTTTTTATTCCCTGCAAAGAAGGAGTTCTCATCGAAATGCAGTGGGAAGGACCTGAAATACAACGAGAAGAGTTTTAGCTCTCCACAGCTTGTTTGTACGGCCAAAGTCCAGCCCCACAGAAGTATCTGCTTAGGTGTGCGAATGAAACTGATGGGTGTTAAAATACATCTAGAGATGTCCGATGTCTAAGTGCAAGCTGCTTGTTTCTTAGGTCTCTTGGAGGCTTTCAATTTTAGCTTGCATCTCACCTTGGCGACATTTTCAGCAATTGCTCTACGGTTTCTAAGCAATCGTAGTCTGTTTTCTAACAGACGTAAGCACTGAAGGCACAGGGGGGTGACAAGATAAATTCAAACATCAATCACATTAGGAGACACTCATTTCCATCTGGCTCCGGTATCTTCCATTCCTCTTAGTCCAAACTCTGTCCAATAGCCCAAACCTCTGTTTACCAACATGTTTAGGATTTTTTTTTCTAGTCAAAACCACGAAGCCAGGACTGGCATTCCACAGAGGAGCCAAACAGGTAGCCAATTTCAGGGCTGACACACAGGCAGTTATTAAATTCAGTTCTGCTGAATCAAAAAGGCAGCTGAGATTATTGAACTGCGGGCCTAATTACCCCGTTTTGCAATTTGAATACAGATACCGACGCACTCCCAGCAATACTACGCTACCGCACAAATCACACTATCGCACTGCAAGAACGAACCCAGAACGTGCCTTTCTGGGCGCTTTAAGTGAAAGGTTAAGCACGCTCAGAGCCGCCAGGGTTGAAAGAGCCATTCTCCCCAGGTACCGAATGTAATTACTTGGCCAGACGGAGAATTTCCAGCAGTAGGTTTTTCATTTCCGCATCGTGATTTTTATTCCCCGTGTACAGCTGGAAACCTGGGCGCTCAAAGAACGGCAGCACTTTGGATAGGGCCCGCAGCTCTATCAGGTAGAGAAAATACAGGTTCTTGAGTCTTCTGGGACCTTCCCCTCGGGTGATGACTTCATCAAATCTCTGCTGGAACTCTGTAACGTTGGGGCCCCATTTCTTCTCCGACCACGTATCTGAGAAAGCAAAACCAGCAGAGATGTGAGGCGGGTGGGTATCGCTCGGGTTCAGCTCCTCCCACCATCCCACTACACAGTGAAGTGTAACTCTGACCGGGGAGAGCCAAGCTTTGCAATAGTCACAGCCCTCTCGCTAACCGCAAATTGTCCAAGAGTCAAGAGGGGCATGCTTTTAACCGAGCTCAAACCCCGACAAACGCAGAACTCCTCCAGACCCTGGTCAGTTGGTTTAGAACATGACGCAGGCTTACAAGCAAAAGCTAAAAACAGAGGCCGCCCATTTTAAACAGAATTAAAATCAGTTGAAGAGTTTCTTGTCAGTTGAGGCGATTGTTTCTGAGAGCAGTTCTACGTAAGCTGACGATAGCGTGACATTTGTCTGCAAGTGCAGAGGATGGGCGGATGTCCCAGACGGGCTGTGAAGGTCCCTTCGGTCCTTCACTCCTGCCCACAAAAGCCACCGACTCGCTGCAGAACTCGGAAGAGGTCTCTGCTTTGGGCCGAGCGCCTGCAGAGGCGACAGCACAGGCCTCCGGATCACGCTGCACTGGGGGCCAGAGGTTGGGAGGCTTCCTAACGAACAGGGACCTCTTCAGAGAGCTCCTTCTGTTACGGAAATGCAAGAGAACAAAAGCAGCCAAGGATCGGAGGAGACCGGCCTCTATTTTCCTTACCAAGCCCACAGATTTCACAAAGAATATTTCTGTTTGCTCATCCTATCGTGTACTTAAGATTATATAAAGTATGTAGCGGAAGATACAATACAGCCATAGCCAGCCGATGTGTAAAAATGAAAAAAAATAGGAGAAGCTTTATCTTCTAAATCGCCAACAGATAACCAGCCCAGCGGGAAAGGACCCCTTCCCAACTCTGAGCTGAGGAAGGCTCTCTACCAGGCGACCACGGCACCTGCAGATGGAGATCCCTGCGTGGATCAAAGCTGAGCCAAGGAACCCCTTCTCGGAGCAGAGATCATCTCCCGGAGCCTTTCACCACCAGCAGCTCTCCCTTTCTACGCAAGCCAAAGACACTCACTTGGCTGGCTGTAGCCAACCTAATCCCCTCTGCAGTCCCAACCCATCTCTTGCCTTTGATGTTTCTCTTGTTATTCTACCTCCCAACTCTAACGTTGTCTAACTCACATCAAGGTGAGGCCTACGTGGGCTGTAGAGACTTAAGTATAATTACTTAGTTAAATCTAACTTACTTATCCAAATTCCAACAGCTATCTCTAAATCCGTACTTGATTTTTGTAAGCCTTAGCAGAACAAAGGTGGTAGCCTGGATCTGGAGGTACCACTAAACTGCCATGACTAAATCCTTCAGGACGTCAGTCAGAACCTGCATCCCACGCTGCACGAGCGTGCCACAGCCCTTGGGCCACGTGAGACACACGAATCCTGTTTTCACGTCACCCTGGATTTTCAACCTCAGGGTTGAAATTTAGATTCTTCAGTTAGCTACTTATGGACAACGGCATGCAAAGGAAATGGCGTATGGAAATGGATCAGGGCTCTTGGGAAAGCCCAGCCAAGCATTTCACAGTCTAGGTGAGATTATTGCTAAAGTGACCGTCATAAAAACGTGCTAGGAAGGGACAGCCTCGATACGCAGTTAGAGACCCACTCCAAAATAACCTTAGAGGAAGAACAGAAGAAATACATGCTGGAAGTCTTGGTACAGAGCACAATCCAGCCATTTTCAGACCTGAAAGCACGTGGTAACTGCATTCCTAACTCTGTTACACAACCAGTGTGCTGAGGGAGGGAAGAGAAGAGCACAGAAGTGGGGCTGAACCCTGCCGGACCAGGCCCCAGCTAGCATTTAGCGGAGCCACAGAAGCGTCAATTTAGGACTGATGCAGGAGAGCTGAGGCAGAAAGTAGCATTTACCTTGTAAAAGGTACCTGGCGCTCAAATGGATGTTGATGCTTGCGTGGAGACCAGAAATGAGTTTGTAGAAAGCTCGTTTCTCTACACAGACACCTGAAAAGAAATGGGCACTTGAAAGATACTGAAAGCATACGTTGAATTTTCTGCTCCTGGCTGACAGACAGAAATCTAATCCCACCTGAGCGGGGCCAGTAACTCCCACCCATTCCCTGGCCATTTGATTTTCCTCCCAGGAAGAGCCACCAAGTTTAGAAAAAGGATTACCTTTCAGCCACTTGTAAAATGTATGCCCTGGAAACAAAAGGAAAACAAGCACATCAGTTTGAGGGGACTGCCCAAGCCCGATGCCCTGAAACCACCTCTGTGGCCAGGCCCCCGAGGGCCTCTGCCCGCTCCAGTTTGCGGAAGCGGGGAAAGGAGCGTTAGAAAAGCATGAAAATAGTTTTCCTCCCCACCCTTCTGACTGAGGCTTCTGTAACAGAGCGTGGCAGCAGCTAAACGTAGCACGTGGTCTTTCCCACCCATCTCGGCAAGGGCTGGGGCGTGGGGGGACAGAAGCGCTGCAGAACGGCACAGCGTGGGGGGAAACAAGGATCACGGATTGCTTTTCTCTTCTGGCCAGGGTGGGGACAAGGGTATTTTTATAAAACAAACAAACAACACAACAAACCAACCAACCAACTGAACCCCCACAGTGCAACCAAGTGTGTACAATCGCACAAGTCAGTGTTTTACACTGCCCCTGCTACATGCTTGAAAGTAATCCAGAGAGCGTAAAATGATTCGGAGGTAAGCTGGAGACAAAAAGACATGGCATGTACACAGGCCCAGTGCTGCAGAGGGTGAAGAGCTCCAGGGCACAGCCCTTCCCAGCTGTAAGCCCTGCAGGGCCGAAGGGAGTGGGGCACCCAGCTCCTACCAGCTGTCAGGGGCTGGTGGGACTAGGAGTCTTGTCTAAGCTCCAGCCCGAGAGCTGCTTTCTCAGCAAAAACAAGCGCTGAAAACCACCACAACGCAAGTCCTGTTCCTGAAGGCTTATGACACTTCACTGACTTGATCTTCAAACGGGACTTGTACTCTTAAAAAAATGCTGGTGCTTTTTAAGGCCTCCACACGAGGATGGGCTGGCCTCAGGGAGAGGGAGCTCAGAGTGATCCCTCCACAGGATCCTCCACACAGCAGAATTTCAAGACAACTTCTGATTTGCCTGAATAACAATTTTGCTAACCAGGTGCATTATCTAATGGTACAACTCGTGACAGCATGATAAAGACACCACATTTGTTTCTGTTATCAGTAAAAGCAAACAGTGCTACTCACCTCCATCATCTCCTGATGAAAAAAAGCACAAGTGGTGGAGGGAGAGAAAAGAGGAGATAAAAATTACACATGACCAAAATTAAACTCCAAAGCACAAGCATTAAGATTGCTCTGTTAATCTGCTCTGACAAGAGAAAGAGCCTCTCCAGGGAGGTTTAGAAATGTTCTGAACACAGAAAACCATCTCAAACTGCAGCAGTGAACATACCAGATGAGCAATGCTACTGAATAACCTGACCACCGCAGCAGGGATCAATATTTGCAAAGGAAGTAAAACCACCACAGAGCTGAAGCAGAGACCAGAAAACAAGGGACACAAACGTCTACCTCTGCCAGAGATCTCCTGTATGACCTCTGACAGGGTACTCGAAGACCCTGTCCCTGCTTCCTGCAGTTCATTAGTCGCTTGCAACGACTCTGGCAGGTATCAGGTCAGATCCTCTATTTTCACATCCTCCTGCTTCCTCATCTGCAAATCAGCAGCCCTTCCCTCTCCCCTCAACACACCTGTGTTATTTCATTCAGATCTTGCCTGAAACAACCGAGGTGGTCAAGGGAAGCACTGATATTTTAAAGGACGTTGTCCATTTCCTTCACCAGTGCTGCTCCTGAAGTGCCGCTCCTTTGCACAAGGGTCAAGGGAGGGGGGAAAGCACCTACACAGTTTAGGGAAAAATCAAGAGATCGCCCCAGAGGGTACTGCTGGAGCCGTGTTCAGGTCGGACAAATGGGGAGCGAGGTCGGTGACATCCTAGATGTCCGGGCAGGATGGGGCACCAGGAGACATGGGGTCTCTTAGCAGCCTTGGGCAAGAAGCTCTTACGCTTCCAAAACCCCTCCCTACTTTCATTTACACTGCCCAGCCTCAGCCTCTAGGGCAGAGTTTCTGTAACTGGATGGTTTCCACAGAGGATCCCAGCCAGGTTCTCATCTCAGACCGTCACAGATGGTTTGGCATTGCTGAGTACAGAAACCAGGGACCCGGGAAGGGCTCAGAGTTCAGTCCTGCTCCCAGTCCCGCCAAAGCTCACATTTCTTCCAGGAGTGGGGGATCAGACTTTCTTTCTCCATGGCAGATGCTAGAAAGCCACACTTCCAGGTGCCCTTGCGTTAGCCACAAAATTCGACATGTGATCAAGAGCTATACTGTATTTCTCATTCAGTAGAAGTCGCTCAGAGAGCATTTTCTGTTCCTGGAGCTAGGATCGGTACACTACCAAACCACTTAGCGAGATAAATAAATGACTCACCTCTACCAGATGCCAAAGGTCTTTTTACATTCTGAGGCCTAACAGGGGGGAAAAAAAAAAAAATCATTTAAATAAGATATGTAAATAAGTTACCATCTCCTTGCTGTGCAGAAACACAGCACAGCAGAAGTAGTTACTCCTCTGCAGCCAAATAGCCTAAGGGGATCTCAGAATCCTTTCCGTGCTTTAGCTTTGCTCAGACAGGAAAAGGATAGAGCAAAATGTGACTTTCTCTGGAGTTTTTTTTTGTTGGTTTTGTTTGGGTTTTTTGGGGGCTCTGGGGTGGGGTTTTTTGGTGGTTTTTTGTTTTGGTTTGTGGGTTTTTGTTGGTTTTTGTTTGTGGGTTTTTTCCCTCTTCTCTCTTTAGGAAAAAGATCAAGGAAAACTCAAGCATCTACAGAAGTGCTAGCGGACATTATCCCATGGCCTTGGTGCAACACGATACACCAGTACGAACGAGGAGGAAATCCCTAGAGATCGCAGCAGGCAAGACTACAGCCCAATGCCCACCAGCGCTGCGCATCAGCCGCAGGGGTGCCCACAGCGGAGCCCAGGCTGGCGCACAGACTGGGGAGAGAGCTCCCTGCGCTGGCCAGGGAGGACAGGACTGCGCCCAGGACCACATCACACAGGCGCCGCCCATCCCCTGCCGGGCTGCTGTCTCACCGCACCGCAGGGCTCGCGTCGGGAGCCTGCGCCAGGGCAAGCTGTGGTACAAAGAAGAGCCAAGGGGGGCTCACGGGGCAGCCGCACGGCTTGTCCCCTCCTCCGGCAGCCCGCACTGCACAAGCATCGCGGCAAAGACAGGAGGATGGGGATTAATGGAGCAGTTAAAACACATGCAGCCCCTCTGCAAAAATCAGCCTCTGTAGGCTTGTGGAACCTGTCTCCCAAAGCACCTACTTGAAGCAGTTTTCTTCATAAATACTGTTCCAGATCTTCCAGGCATCCGGGCCTTTGTAGCCAGTATAGCGTTCGGGATTCAGGAGTAAATCCACGTACTCCGCGTCAGGAGAATAGATGTCTGCAAAGCAGAGTGCTGGGTCAGTGACAAAAACTTCTGAGGGAAAATGACATCTTCCAAGGCTGATCCAGCCACCCCTTCGCATACTGAACAGTCTTCCCAGCAGAGAGACCAGCTCATCCCCCTCCAGAGAGGCAGGTGCATAATATTTGCAGTGCATCAACCCGCTGCTGCAGCAGGGCACAGCTCTCTGGCCATCAGAGCTATCAGAATGCAAGGCCACCGATGGCAAAGCAAACTCTGAGCACGCTCCATCCAAGCTGCTAGCTTGCTAAACACAGCAAGACCCTGACCAGCAGTGAAGCTTTGTCAGAAATATTTGCATTGTATTATTTTCAAAATACTGAGGGCAGGGGGATGGAAAAGAGAAATGCTCTGTACGCTTCAGGCTTGCTGAAATATTACACATTGGCCTGAAAGTTCTGCAGAGAACAGGATTTGTCAGATCAAACAGGTCCCTATACCATCAGCTTCGCAGAAGCTGTCTGAAGAGTCATCGTGCCGTGTCCACTGGAGCACTGCTTGCTGGGTTTCCTTGCTGCAAAGGAAGCGGAAAGAGACTATCAGGAAGAGCACTGATACGAGGTTTCCTTCAAGACAAGAATGATTGTGGAAAAAGAACTCAAACCTCAAAGAGCCATCAACAGCTCCAAGTCTCTTGGCTTCTTCACATTCTTCAGCAAGGTTATTGGCCTCTTCCGAATACTGGGTTGAAAAGCAAAGGGGCGGGGAGAGAGGCGGCTTAAAAAGCAGTTTTTCTGCTGTTATAATTCTGCCTTTAATGCACTAACCAGTTTAAGCATCAGAAACACTTTTATGATTCATCCCACCCTGTATTTCCACAGGATGTCTGCAGATACTCAGAGGCTTACGCAATTGTGATGACTGTTGCAGGGACTCGCAGCAGCCTCTGGCACTGCCACGGGAGCATTTTGTGCCTGACGATACCTGCTCTTGGGAGAAATCTGCTAAACTGCTCTACGTTAGCGGAGGGGAATACCCGACTTTGGGACAGCCACCTCTGTAGCATGCCAAACACTTGAAGAGGGTAAAAATTTAGCCATAAAGTGCATCCCAACAAATACTGCCCATCTGATTAAGGCAGCTTTTACCAGCTGCAGTGACACAAAACTGGTCCTATAAAGCTGCGCCATTTTGTGCACACAGACGCACCTACCTTGTAACTTCCAGATCTGATTCCATCAGGGACCTCGTCCTGAAAGACAAAATTGAGCGTGTGCTACACGTGGGGCTGATGAGGCCTTTCAGCCTAATCTTTGAGAAAGATTAGGAAGGCTACCACAGTTTCTAGAAGTTAGAAGGTAATCAAAGCACTCGGCTCAGCTTACAACACATCCAATTCCTGGCTCCTCCACAGACTAAGGTTAAGCAATATTCTTGGTGTTTTGTTTTGTTTTTTTTCCGCAAGACTCCTCTTCTCAAAAGGTCAGTGGCCTTCCACGGGTGCTACGTCAGGTTATGTTTTGCTTACCCGAGGGTGAGGCTGGGGAAGCCAATATAAACTTCAGAGGAGCTGGAGTTGCCCCTGGTTGGCTGATGTCTGGCATCCTGGCTCCCGGCGATGCCAGTGCTCCCGGCAGGAGCCCAGGCGTCTCCTCAGATATTGCAACTCCCAGCCCCTGATACACGTCATTCCAAAGCTTCCCTTTTACCACCCCATCACGTAATGGCAGGCTTGCTGGCCCCACACGACCCGAGCAGTACATACAAGACAATCAGGCCCTAAATTCTCCTCAACTTCCATTTCCTCCGTCAGCAGGAAGGCAGTAAAACCACTTCTACACTGCAGGAGCAAATACTATGATGGCAAACAGCACAGGAAGGAAAAAATTAAGCAATGAATAAGAGTTATTTTTTTGCTTTCAGAATGAAATGGACCCAAATCAAAATAATTAAAAACAGCAATGACACAGTCAGTTCTTAAAATAAGAACAACTTCTAGCTAATACTAACATAATTGTAATATTACTCCGTCACATTGGTCACAGGTATTACCAAAAACATCCCTTTTAAGGAAAAAAGTATTTTAACAAAATTTAGGGTTATTTTGAGAGGAAAAAAAAAAAATCATCATTCCATTTTGGGTCCATAATAGGTGCTTTTTGAAGACTAGGGAAGCAAAGGACACTTGTCTGAGGGGTAGGGTAGTTGCTGAGAAGACAAATGAATTTAACATACATAGAGTTTATGTAACAACTGATGCCCACACACACACCTGCACCGGATTCTTTCGAGGTGTCGTATCAGCTTAGATATTTTTTTCAGCCAACAGCTACACTACGTCAGGTTACCACGGAGTTACCAGGTGAGGGGGACAGACACCCGCTTCGCTGCGGCATACTTTAAATCATACATGAAAATAAACCAGCGAGTTGGAAAAACGCATGCAAGTACGGTGAGGAGGCCTCTTCCGTCGAGGGCGCTCATCACACCATCGGCATGGCGCACCCCCGTGCACCATTAATGTACACACCAACTGCTCTAGAGCCCCAGGGACGAGAGCGTAGGACGGCCTGGTGCTGGCTGCCAACCCACCAAGCCAGGCTGGGTGGCATTTTCACCACCTCTATCAACCCAGCAACCAAGGTCTGATTCACTCACTTGCTCGGCCCCTTCTTTTCAGGCAGACACCTGCAGTCAAGAGGTTTTCTTTTAGCTCAGCGAACAAAACCCTTTTGTCCAGGATACAGGGACAAGAGTGTTTGCTTTTGTTCTGAGAAACAGAGGACTCAAAGAGCAATTTCGCGTATAGAGAGAGGGCTGGAAAGGGCCTAGTCAAATTTGTCAGCCAAACAGCAAATCACACTGTAGCTCATGGGCCAACAGGGTGAATATCCTGGCAATTAACACAAGAGGCACTTCTTGTAACAGCAGTAGATTTGCCCAAAACCCATCTCACCAATAGCAAAAAATAAAACAGGGATCAAGACAAGATTTTGGCTATCCACGGAGGGTCAGCTATTAAAAGCCCAGCCTCAGAATTTAGCATTTTGGCTTTTCTCATGGCTACCAGTATTACTGCACCTAAGAAAGCTCCATCAGAGTCACAGTTTTGCTATAGTTCCAGTAATGAGAAAAGTCGGTCATTTGCCTGCTTCTTCCTCTTGGTCTGCAAAAGCCAAGTATAGAAAAGAGGTAAAAGAATGGATTTTGTACTTACAGATGGGCAGGGCTTCACGGCACAGTCTCTTATTCCACAGTGACTGTTGTCATTCCAAAAAGGACAAGGTTTCTTTAGGTTTACCTACAAATAACATATTATCCCATTACACATTTCCTCCGCGCAACCAAGCCAACCTTCCTCACCACTATTTACCAACACACACCTTCAGCGCCTTAGCGCAAGACTTCAGATAACAAAGCTTAGTGCAAGGTTGAGTGCAGCGAGAGTGGAAACAGATGGTGTTACTGATCTTAAACAAAGCTGATCACCCTCATTCACTCGTCTCTCATGCGAGACTCGTGCGCCCATGCAGCCTAGCCAGGACTGCTTGCAGTGACGCAGAAGACAGGCCACCGATTCCTAATCGCATCCTGAGGCTCTGTTGAGCAACGACCAACTGGGGTTTGCCCAGGTGGTTTGTACCCTTTAGGAGCCAGCAGTCACTATGGGGCAATCTTTGGCCTTGGAATATTGCTCACTTTGTTCTCCGTGAATCTTAGGGGAAGTTTGCTACCCATTGATTTTGTTTCCTTGTTTTGGGCATCTTATGACTACAGCCTTCCTCCTCGCTCGAGGAGCAGGAAGAGGATGTGCTGGAGCCTTGCTGCCATCCTCCTGTGGCAGAGCACAGGTCTTCTGCTGTCGAGTCGTCTGTGTTCTGGACTTGCTGGTGCGCAAGCCTTCTGCGCTTGATGGGAACAAATAATTCCTTGGCGTTTACCAGATGGATTGCTATCGCTCGTGTCCTTGTTATCAGTACAGGTTATTCCTTTAATCCTCGCTTTGCTGTTTCTTCTGGTGCTTTCACACACACAGACACCTCCATTCATGCTTTATTCAGACCAATCTTAATATTTCTGTTACAAATCCCAACACCGGAAGGGGAAACAACATCAACTTCTTTAACAAATCCTAGTCTTTCTTTTCTGTGAGTTGGTGTCAAGTATCATTCTTCCAAAACAAATAACATTTAACAAGACTTTGTGGGTTTGGTGGTGAGGGGGAGCATGGAGAGGCAGCTCTACCCCAGCGATTTTATAGATGGACCTGTTCTAATTTAAGTGAAGTTGGAAACTTTTTAAACTGTTCTTACAGAAGCGTAAATACTTGTTTTGTCTGCGGAAACAATTGGGCAACAGTCGCTGTTCAGTATCTGTATGCAGCAGGTAAAATACTGCCCCATACCCCCAGGACATCCAAACAAACCCCACTTTTAAATCAGATACTTGCGATCCCACCAAATGGGAGCAGAATCCACCTAATGAGGGTGGTCTGGCAGCAACAGTGACCAATTCACCTGAATGCTTGGTAACTAAACCCGGCTTTCCATGTCAATGGGGAGACACTACAAATGCTCTCATTATGCAACGTGGATCTCCGGTCATCAACATTTTTGTGCCACAGCTCAACAAAACAAGTCATTTCATTGGTCTGCTGCTTAAGTTCTTAAGAGGGGAAAAATGCCTAAGAAAAGATCTTTAAAATCGTGCATCTTATAAGCATGTTGTACCACATTAAGATTCTGCTGATAATAGAAGAGTCCCACTTACTGACCGCATTCTTAAAAGATCAGGATTAAGACGTGGGTATCTGATTTTAAAAAGATCAGCGATAACTTCAAGGGAGATTAAAAAAAAAAAAAAGACAGCAGCACACAAAATAAATACAATTCTTGTATGAGAAAATTACCTTGTAGTATCTAAAATAGTCACTTTCCAGAAGTTTATTCAGTCTAGGAAAAAGCTTGTAGTTGTTGAAGGGATCAATGGTTTCTACATCACAGGTGCAGTCATCTAAATGACCAGTAACCTGTTGGATAAAAAAAAAAACACCAACCGAATATGAACTTAGCCAGCACTTTTTAACACTGCAGACAATAAAACAATTCACAATTTTCTTTCTTTTACCAGCAAGTCAACTAGTTAAGCTTAACTGGAGTTAAACAACATTAAACCAGACAGTGCTGAATTGGCAGAGAACTTTTTGATGCATCTTTTAGGATGTGTCCTGTACTTGTTGCTTTGGGACAGGCAGTTTCATTTGGGGACACTTTTCCTCTAATACACGTTGATATATTGGAATTCATTGATGTCACAGTAATAGGCATCAGATGGACACTTCCACCTCTTCAAAACGCAGAGATGACAGATGCATTGAACTAGACTGTCATGCACAAAGAACACACAGCCTTTGTTCACACATCAGACCCGGTTACGCAGATCACAGATGTTTCCGTCAGGGCCAAATCCAGCAAGACACTGGATATCGGCTGCTGTAGCAGCTGTGAGCCACACACCCTGCCAGCTCAGGTTCCCGTTTGAGACTAGTCTCTGTATGCCACTCCGGTTGGATGGCTTACAGGTGAGAGCTGGCGTTTGCGTGAGGCACCAGTTAGGCAACAATAATGCCACCAAAGAGTACAGCTGTCAAAGAAAATCCTTGTTGTTAATCAACTGCGCAGCAGCCATTTGTTTGATTTAATCAGAACCACAGCAACTGCAACAGTCTCTCTCTCCTCGTCTCAGAGAGCTGTTTGGCAAGAAAACATTTGTTCTAAATCTGATGTAGAAAGCCAATACTTCTTGCATCATCCTGAACAACTCAACAAGCTGTGTGCAAGCCCTGAAGAAAAAAAAAAAAAAAAAATATGTAGCACAAATTCAGCTATGGCTTTCTGACACGTAGGTTACTGTCTGGATGACAAAGTTGCACAACACAGTAGTTTTGCTTCCCCCACACCCCCGACAAGTACTTGGGGAAATGACCCTTGCCAAAACCAAGTATTACTACTCATTCACTCTCAACAGCACGCTGGGGATTTTTCCTGGATGTTGATGTAGCAATACAACACGCGGCAAGCTGCCATTCCCCAGTATCAGATAAATTCAAGGTTTTAAGACCAGACAGTTGTTTTAAATCGGTATTGTTGATTTATGAAGCAAAGAATGGGATGTTTGCCACAGTTCGTGACAAGAAACCCTCTTGTCCCAGAAAGCCTACAAAATCCTGGTAGCAGACAGCACAGAAACGACGTACCCCACACCACTGTTCTAGGGGGTCATGCCCAATCTCTGCCTTCTCTCTGCGCACAAGAAAGCTGGAAGCAGAGACAAGCAGAATAAGCCTGGAAACATCGGCAGAGCAGTGACAGAGCGCACTGCCGAGTGGTGGCATAAAAGCTCCCCAGGGGAGGCCAGGAACAAACAGGCCGACGGGGGATGCACAAGACCCAAGGCGGCACTCGATTGTGTTTAAGAGGTTCCCCTTTTTCTTACTTATAAACACTCAAGCAGCCTAAGGGCTGCCGAACACTGTGGGCCAGCAAACAGAAGCAGGTATCACCCCTCTTGTGGAAAAGGCAGCAGATGACCAAAGTCACAAGCATCCTGGCAGTCAGAACCAGGAAAGGGAGGAAAACCCTGCAAGCCTCAAGAAAAAGCCTCCCTGATTCCAAAGCAAAGGCGCTACTCCAACCTTCACAGTAAGGGCAAAATATATTATTATGTACAGAGAGAAAAGAGCGAGCCACGTGAGAAACATGAGCCACTTCCTGCCTTGACGCATTTCCGGAGAGCCCTCAGATAATTCAGTAAGAGCTACACATCAACTTAAATAAAAGCATTATAATTACTGCTGTAGAAACGAAGCTTGCTGCCCTCCTTCCGAGATGGCAGGCAGAAATGGAGCAGTTGTCCTCAGAGCACACAGTCACACAAAATGGAGAAGGGGAGAGAAAAATAGCCTGGATTAAGCATAAAGCACCTTAAAGGCAAGTGCAAGTTTTTTCCTGCCACCCTGGACAGAGGGGGAAGGAATCCAGGCTCTAGATCCGGACCGCTCCACACCAGGAATCAGTATTTTGGAAACAGCTTTTTTCAAAAGAGATTTGCTATTTTGGACTTAGCCACACTGATCTAAAGGGGAGCGAAGGGTGATCTATTAGAGCGTGTCAGAATGCCCTACTCCACTTGAGCAAATAGTTTTTGGTAAGACACTTTATTTGGAGGCTCACTTCTATTTCTTGTGGTCCCGCTGAAGACCACCGTCTCATCCTCACACACGGACCGTATTCTGTCATGCATTTTGCCTAGTAATGAAGATCAACAGCAGAGCAATTGAGCTTTCTACTAGCCTGAATCACCCCTGTAAAAAACAGCCGCAATTTGCTAATCCAGTTACCCAATTTAAAGCTGTTTCAAAATTTAAAAACAAACTAAACCACAACAAAAAAGCAACCAACCACATTTTTTATTTCCTGGAAACTTGGCATCCTTCGAGGCAGGCAACTTATAGATTGGATCTGAAAGTGGCCTACAAAAAGATTTGTGGATAATCTTCGTCTGCTCTCTGTATCCACGCTAGACAAACGTGTCCCTCCAAGGGAACAACATCCCTGTAAGGGGTAACGTCGGAGCACCCAGCAGCCCTCAGCTGAAACAGCATGCACCATTTGCACCAGGCCCGTCTTTGCTACGTCTAGCGACCAATTCGAGGCAGAACCAACCTGGCAAAACATCATCCTGAAAATAACCCAGGGTGAAGCACTGCAGATGCTCCACAATACTCGGGAGTAGATGGGGGTCGTGCTTTGGAGATCTCCAAGTATCCACTGCTCGGTTTAGAAGAGCACCGGTGGGAAGATCGGCCACAATGCCACCGAGAACATGCCTGTGGGGGCAGCATGGGCAAAGGGGAAGTGCTGGGGAAAACTTGAGCTCTGCTCAAGTCAGAAGGATTTCAGTCAGACTGTGCAGAAATGGGCAATTTCCCTAGCCTGCACATGGCTAAGAAGGTATCGCTGGCCTGCCTACCTTCCCGCTCTGCCTCCTAAGCCACCGGGCTGCTGGGAAAGAAAGCTCAACCAGGCCTGGTGACACCGCCTGTATGTGCCCAACCTCCAAACTCCACAGCCAAAGGAGCACAGGAGACAGCATCAAGAGCCAAGTCTCCTCAGAGACCAGGATGAAAGGCCCAGTGATGCTGCCACCAAACAGCACCGACCCACTTTAAGACACAGGGAAGTGGGCACTATCAGATTGCTTGGCAGGGCGTGGTCTTCATCCCAGAAGTTCCCCCTTGCTCCGTGACCACCTGCCACCCCAAAACCTGTTTCTTTCAGCCCTGAATGCAGCCAGAGACTCGCTTGTTTTGGCCTTCAATTCCTGCTGTCAGAGCAGTTAAGCTACAGCATGTGTCAAACATACCCTGCAATGGGTGGTGCCTTAAAACACTTTCCCTCCACCTCCCTAAAATATTTATCTACATCTTCAGCCTGTAATAATGAGAACAGCTGTTTAAGATGAAACAAACTGATCCTGTCCCAAACACGTGCTATATGCTTGCTGGCACCTGTGAATCACTGCGCCAAGTGGCAGCGATGGGTTTCGCTCCACCCGTCAGGGGTGTGAGCCTGGCATGAGACTGACGGGCAGGGCTGGGTTTGCCCGGTGGGAAGAGATGCAACGGAGCTGCCAGGACAGACGTGACACAAGTGGCTCCAGCTGCTGAGTAAGCACCGAGGAAGGTGTTCGGCTGGCCCTCCCCAACAGCTGCTCTCAATCCCTTAACACCGATGTACCCACCTTGTGTGCGTAACACAGGCTGAAATACCACCACGCGCGGACTCTGCATAATCCTTGGGTTTGGCCTTTGCTTCATCTTCCTTCACCTCCGTCCCAGGCTCCTGTCAGCCTGCTCTCCCCTGCACTGCTGGTCTGTCTCTCCCCACCTCTTTCTGCTTCGCCCAGTGTCACAGAAATGTCCCCTGGGCACTGAATTTCGGGCTTTCTTCTCTTTCTATGGACTCATCCCAGACCTTTACATCATCATCTACTGCACAGCTGGACAGGAAAGAAGGCAAACTCTCTTCTGCATCTCCCGCTTGCAGCTACAATAGGGGACAGGGAAGGGAATACTACAGTGGGTGAGGAGTTGCTTTTAGCCTGTACCAACTTCACTGGCAGCTGCCTGCTCTTGTAGGCAAGCCACACCAGTCCCGGGCTGATGGCAAGCAGGAGCTTTCCTTGCTGCCCCGGCAGAGGCTTCCTTGCAGTCGCCCTGCACAAGTGATTTGTGGCGCTGCCTGCCTCTGGCACTCGGTCCAGCTAGGCCTCCCTTTCATCCTTGCCAGAGCACTTGGAGCAAGCAGCTGGCAGCCAGGTGAGGACAGTCATGCCCAGCATCTGCCCTGGAAGCAGTATATGCTGGCCCAGGTGCTTTCTCCCCCATCTTTTGCCCAGAAAACAAAGACTGGGGTTTCGGGAGCTCACACAGAAGCAAACCTCACCCGTGAGCCTCGGGATGGGGCTAAACCGCAGAGGCTGAAGTGCTGTCAGATGGCACCTCCAAGCATCTGCTAGCAAAGAAGGATCTGCAGCTGCTCGGCACTCTCGAGCCACCCCACAGAGATCGGGAACTGTGCTAGGTATGAATTCCTGCCCTGAAGGCTGTTGGGCGAACACCAATTTGCCAAGAACGCAAGAGCGGCTTGAAAGCCTGTTCAGGTAACGACAAGGTAACCCTCAGTGCCCAAACTCACCCCTAATAACAGCGTACTGGCTATAGAAATGCCCCCGAAAGAAACCAGCCCTCTGCCAGACCGGAAACCTAGTCCAAAGCCCAGCCTGCCGAACACCTGCAGGACATCCTAAATGCAGCTACATCAGTCTGTAAACAGCAAGTGAGCAATAATTACTAGGAATATGGAGAATTGATTCATGGCTGACTAAAGCATTAATGTAAACAGGAATATCTGGGTGGAGGACGAGCTGCCTGTAAAGTTCAAGGAAACTCCGATATTGAAATGTTATTCAGTGTTAATGAGATTGATTGGAAAGCAGAAATAGTATGTGAAACTTAAGCGGTTTTAGTAATGGATGGACATTTCTAATAAAAGTTTCAGGACTGGTTAACAACCTCTCTACATAAATGAAGAGCTAAAATGCCAGTCAAAAAAAGCAGGTGAGGTATTGCTCTTGGTAGTACAGACAGACAAGAGCACAACGCCCATTCCAGAATTACAGCCTGCTTAAGTCAGCATTTGAAATATTGCTACGCTGAGTGCTCTCAAAAGCGGCCCTTGTCAACTGTCCCAACACGGGCTGACGGACAAGTCAAAGCTCCTCCATTCACCCTACGTCAAGGTTTCTTAATCTGATAAGCCCATGAGACAGCAAGAGATGGTTCCCAGGAGGAAACCAAAAGCTATACCCAGGCCTTCAAGTATATAAACAAAAGAGGGTAAGACATACCATTTAAGGCTTGCCCTATATTTTATTTGATGGTAAATAAAAACCACCAGACCAGTTCTGCACAAGATGATCAACAGATTACTTTTCACAAAAAGACGAGGCAGCCCTCGGGTGTGTTTTTAAAAGGTTACGTGGTTAGTAAGGCTGAGAAATGCTGCCCTACATAACACGCTTTCCCAAAGGCAATAAAGTCTGGAAAAATCTTGAACCTGAGCACTTGCATTGAAAACTAAACCAAAGCATACGCTACTCCATGAACAAGACGTGCACTGCAACAAACCAGCAGCATACAAAGTGCAACGCCAGTTCCTCCTACCCAAGGAAAAAAGCCTGCAAGCCATTACTATGCCAGAATGCCACTTCATTTAGTGCTTAGGGCTTCCTATCCCACACCACACTCCTGACTCAAACTTCAACCTTAGGAGACAAACTTCACTGCCAAGCAGGAAGCGTACAAGCAAAAACCCTATAGACATATAGAACTGAAATGCATGCTTTTCAACTCTTTATCAGCATAGTTTGCATTTACCGTTTCCATGTGAAACTGAAGTGTCAAGAGCCACCCAGAAGGCAAAGCCAAAGCCGAGTGCACAATCGCATTTGTTTTCTTTCTCCACTCTCAATTTCTGACTCACACTTAAGCACTAGAATTTTCATACAGCAAGAGCAAGCTTTGCAATAGCTTCCTTTTTAAAAGGCACAAAAAGAAAGCACTAAATACATTGTACCATCTTCACTCATTGATCTTGCAAATGTGCTTGTGCAAAGTCAAAAGGAACCTGCAGAGCGACCGTTCCCCCAAATCCAGCTGCTTGGTCTCATCTCTTGGTTCACCATAGCCAGTTCTCTCATTACTCTACATCAACAGAAGGTGCAGCAAGTGCACCAGGCCAGGCGGTAACACGCCTGGCACATCAATAAAGGGAATTAACCCTGGAAGAGCTTTAACGAGCGAGGCAGCTCAGCTCACCGCTGGGCATGGCAGGGTAGGGTAGCAGGTGCCTGCTGCAGCCACGCTCTCTCCTGGACAGTGGAGCTGGAACAGCAAGGCAGACCTGCAGGAGAGGGGATAAGGCAGCTCCCAGACATTATAGTAACACACATCCCTGAAACATCTGACAAGAGGCACCTGGGTGGTTAGGGAGGAACTGCTCCCCTAGCTGAAACAGTCACCTTTCCTGCTAGGGGCAGGGAAAGAAAGAACACAGTTAAGAAGGCAAGGAAGTGGGTATGGGGCTGCTCAGTGGGCAGAAGTCACCCTCCGAGCCCCTTTAGGCACCTCCCAGCAGGCTTTCCGATGCTCGGAGAGGAGCCGAGGCACTGAGGCACCAAGGCACCTGCACCCAGCGCTGCTCACGGGAGGGTCCGCACCCCCGCTCCCGCCCCGAGGGCAGGGGCCCCAGCCCCACGCAGAGAGTGCCGCCGCCGCCGCCCCCCCTGTCCCGTACCCCCGGCAGAGCCCACCTGGCAGAAGCAGCGTCGCTCCGCTGCGCCGGGCGGCCCGCGGGGCACCACCGGCAGCAGCAGCGTAGCGAGTCCCAGCGCCCGCAGCAGCAACCCGCCGCACGCCGCCATCTCGACGCGCCAGCGCCGCCGCCGCCGGCTGAAGAAGCCGCGTCGCGCCGCGTACCGCCCCTCGCCGGGGGCGCGGCCGCCGCCGGCTACGCGCCGCGCCGCACGCAACCCGGCCCGGCCCGCGGGGCTGCCCGCTGCGGAAGGGCGTCCGGGTCCTCGGCGGGCAGCGGGGAGGTGGCCCGGAGAAGCTGCCCAACTTCTCGGCCGCGGTGACTCAGTCGTGCCGGGACGGGGTGGCCCTGCCGGGAGCCGGGCGACAGCCAGGTGACGGTCGGGGCTCACGTCCGCAAAGGTGCCCCTGACCGTCGGCGAGAGCCAGGGGCCCTCTCCGGTGGCCTAGCGCTGCTGTGCGGGTGCCAGCACGGAGAGCGCCCGGCGTCCCGGAGGAGAGACGGGGCCAGGGCCGGTCGTCTCCTGCCGGTTCCTCGGGTGTTCCCCGGCCCACACGGAACAAGGGGCGGGAGGTGCCGGTAACGGGGCACCCTCCCTGCCTCCCTCTGAGCAGGAGGGCGAGGGGGTGTAGAGCGGGGGCACAGGGAATGTCCTGCCGCAGCCCACGCTCGCCCCCCGTTGTCTCGCAGACCCACGGGCCTATTGTCCCTGCGCGGGCTGCGAGAGAGGCACATCCGGGTTCTCCTGTGCCCACAGGCCGTGGCCGCCCCTTCATCCCTAACTCCTGCCAGTCTCGCACCACGAACTCCCGCCAGCGCTGGGAGTAAAGCCTGGCCAATGCGGGCAGCGGAACTTACAGCTCGGCTGTAAATAGCCCCGTGGCTCGTCTTGGCCCTTGACATCTCCAGAGCTCCCGAAGGGCCCGAACCCAGGGGGAGCCGCCTCTGACGGGAAACCCTGGCGCCATGACTGAGGAGAGGAGCCGTTGGGGGGCTCCTGAGGAGGCGCGGCCTGGCCGTTACTCGTGTCAGACACCGTGGCGCACGCCTATACGCACACGTATACACACATATAGGTAAATACAGGCACGTACTTTGTACGCGGGGCGGGCGGCCCGCACGACGCCCAGGGGCCGGCTGTATGTTCGCGCCTGTCGCAATGCGCATGCGCCCTCGCTCCGCGCATGCCCCCTCCCGGCGGTTGCCCGGCACCCCTCCGCGGCGGCAGGGGGCGCTGCGGCTCACGGAAGGGCGGGCGACGCGGGCGCGCGCGGGGGGCGGGGCGGGGCGGGCGCGCGGCCCTGCCCCCGGCGGCCATGGCCCTTCCCGGCATTCCCTATGAGCGGCGGCTGCTCATCATGGCGGACCCGAGAGACAAGGCGCTGCAGGACTACCGCAAGAAGCTCCTCGAGCACAAGGAGATCGACGGCCGCCTCAAGGAGCGTGAGTGCCGCCCCGGGGGCTGCCGCCGCGGGGATCGCCGCCGCCGAGCGCCGGGGGAGCCCCGAGGGAGCCCCGCGGGAGCCCCGCGGCCGCCGCGCCGCTGCCCGCGCTTCGTCATGGGCCTGGCCGGGCCCCGCGGGGCAGCGCCGGCGGCCGGGCTGAGGGGAGGGCGGGCGGGCCCGAGCGCTGCCGGTCGCGGCGGCAGAGCCTTGTGTCGCGGCTCCCCTTGCCAGCGCCGTGGCTGTTTTCCTTTCCACTTGGGAGAGCCGCGCGGGGCAGCCCGGGCCCGGGGGACCCCACTTGGCCGGGGGTCGGCGGGAGGGTCAGGCCCTGCCGCCTCCAAACCGAGCCGGGCGGTTCTCTTTCCTCAGCCTTCTCCCCGGTAAGGTTTTTTTGTCAGCTTTTCATTATCCAGTTGCAAATGCCCTCTGTGATGCCGTTCTGGCAGTAGCGTGGCCTCCCGTACAGATGTCAGTGCTGTAAAAGGCACTGATCCCCTTGAATTCGGGCTTTTGGAACTCTGGGGTGGGTTTTTGGGCGCCTGCTGCAGAGCGTTCTCGCTGACAAGAGACACCACTGTGCTGAGGGTGTGCGGGCCCTGGCGTTGCTGTGCTTGCGGGAGGATGACTGTCTGGGTGCGCAGGTCTCCCACGGTCTCGCTCTACCTGCTGCTTTTCTGCTTTTTGGCCTGGTCTTGAGTTGCTGTTGGATTGCAAGTTAGCAAAAATCTGTGTTTCTTTCTTTTTCTAGTGAGGGAACAGCTGAAAGAGCTCACCAAGCAATATGAAAAATCAGAAAATGATCTCAAGGCCTTGCAGAGTGTCGGGCAGGTACGTAAGAGAAACGAAGTCACAGCAACCCGTGGTGGTGGTTGACAGTGAACTTGCCTGGCAGTAGCACTGAAGTCCATTTTTGATATTGATAAAGAGTAAGCGGGAATGGTGCAGCTAACAGCAACGGGGGCCTTACTGTCGGTATCAGACACACGGAGCATATGGGTTGGAGAGGTTTTCTGTTTGTCCTGGTTGACAGAGATGTGTTAAAGAAATCAAAGCGCTGGCAAACAGCATGAAGCAGGAGAATTTTAAAGGTGACAGTCATCTTCCAGGTCCTGAAACATGTTAAATGTTGTTTTGTAGTTGTAATTTATCTGTAGGCTAATACTGCATTTATTTTGCAGATTGTTGGCGAGGTTCTTAAACAGCTAACAGAAGAGAAATGTAAGTACGCTGGACTGTTACGGTCTTTGAAATGTTGAAAATAAGCTTTTGTAGTTAAAATCTGGCTAGAGATTTGGAGGAGTAAAGAATTAGAGTATCAGTGATTGAGTATTGGCAGAAAAATATCGTGTGCTGGATAGTTCAGAAGCATAATTCAGAGCAGTGAATCAAGTAAATTTGATTTTTTTCTTTGATCTTCTCTCTCCAGTCATTGTGAAGGCTACAAATGGACCAAGATACGTGGTTGGCTGTCGTCGTCAGGTAGCTGATCTGTGTGAATGTTCCTTAAAAGCTTGCTTTGGTCGTGAATATTAGCACTGCTTTTGATGAACTGGGTTTTTAGTGGGATTACGCATTTTCTTCTTTAAGGTGTGTATGGCTATTTTATACTGGTGTCTGCTTGCCCTCTCCCTTCGTAGCTGGTAGTGTTGTAACGTAAGGACAAAGCAGTCCAAAACATTCCCGGAACCTTGCGTGTGTTTTATTCTTTTCATTGAGTTGAAGCTCTGTCGTTCTGCCTGATTTTGAACTCTCTGAAAATTAATCATCACTATGAAAATTAATTAACTGTGCAAGGTCTCCCTTGCTATGTTGTGAACACGGCGTGTGACTGTTAATGTCATAGTGCTGAGCTTTAGATTTAGTGTTATATAACTATGTATCTTTATGTAGTTTTTTCTAATGCTTTTGCACTCCAATAAATAATTATGGTAGGCAAGACCCCTGTTCTAAATGCTCTGAGGGGTTTTTATTTGTTCTTAATGGTCTTAAAAAAAAAAAGCCTTGTCACTTCTAGTCTGTGAGACAGCAGCTTTTTTACCTACACCAAATTCTATAGAAGTCAGACACTAATACAGAACCTTCCTTACAGCATAATCCGTCTTGTAGTCAGCAAGAACCGCTTAGAGGTACTCTTTGCTTTTTATTTTTATACAAAAGCATAAGGGGTGTAGTGCACACATGGTTTAAAAACTGCTTGTTGGTTAATTGAGCACTGAATGTGACCCGCTCACAGTAATTAAAACCCGTAGATTGGCTATTCCTTACCAAAGCTGCCCGTTCAGGAGGAACCACAACGCGTGGTGAAAGTGTTCTGCAACCGCAGAGCCATTGGGGGAGCAAAAGTGAATCTCTAGTTGGGTTTTATTACGCTCACCCCTGACTTTGAGAAATGGAAGCAAAGGAGAATATACGTGAAATGTGAGACTGTAAGGTGTCTCTGACCAGGGCGTAGCGACCCCAGGAACGTATCCTGAGAAGGCAGCAGGATTTTATTTATTTATTTTAATGCACAAATAAGTGAAAGAACTTTTAACAGCTGTGACCTCTCAGTACATCTTGAACCGATTGCTTCATGGTGGAGACAGGTAACTGCAGTTGCACTTTTAACACGTCATGATCGTAGCAGGTTCTCCTATAGTATGAAAATTGTGAAAACCAGAAATTCCTTCAGTAAAAGGAGCACAGGTGTAGTATTGATGTTAGGGGTGGCTTCTGTTTGTCTTTCTGAAGAGAAACTGATGTTCATTACAGAATTTTGAACTTTTACTGATTCTATGTAAAGAAAGAAAATGTGTTTGCGAGATTAACGTGCAAATGTTTTGCAGTACCCAGAATCTCTGGATTAGCTTAAGGTTTGTACATGGAAGTTAAATTGAAGAACAGCGTAGTAGAACTCCAACGTACAGAAGTTAACCAACTCTGTTTAGGGGATTCCTCTGTAATGGTGTGGTGGCTGCGGGAGCTGAGAGGCACCCAGCAAGCGGCAGAGCAGGGACCCTGCTGTACGCTGAAGAATCTAAAGAAAGGGGGCGTTTCTAGCTGTCAGAGGAATTTCTGGGGAAGCCCCGCAGTTAACAATACTTAGCAATGAGCAGTGAGCAAAACTCACGCAAGTATTTTCCTCTGGTGTTGACTCAGTCAGTGGAGTGTATATTTTTCAGTAAGGATGGACCTTATCTCCTCTTTTTAGAAGCAAACTGTTTGGGAAACGTGGGTACCAGTAAGTGTGTCAGTTCATGTAGTATATAGACAGACATCCTTGGCTTCCCTTGTGGTCTGGTTTTGCTTGCATAAAACATCTGCAAGATTTGCTAGTATTGAAATGGACTTCAAGTGCATATTTTTAAGCTTCATCCCTTTCAAGATCTTACAGTGCAAACTCTCTATTTTCTTTCACTAGAAATAAAATATTTTTCTGGAACGTGAGTATGCCAAATTCCACTTCGGGGCACACGAGGTAGTGTTGGAACAGAGGTAAATGCTCAGGAATAGGTTGTGTTTGGATGAGTCTGGCATTGCAGCACGTACTTTCAAGTTTATTCTTGAGTAAAAACACTCTCTGATCTTAAAAGGTCCTTGATTTGATACCAGAGACTAAAAAAACATATCCATGATTGTTTTCAAAATGTCAAAATATCAAGGCAAATAATTTCCCGCGGAATGTTTCACAGAGTAGAAGAACTAGTTTTTGATCAAAGTCCTTGTGGCTGTGCTGCGCTGCTGAGGAAGGGGAGCGATGCTGTTTAAACTGAAACAAAATTGCTTCCCTATCTAAAGTGCATTTCCTAAGGAATTCAAGGTCAAGTGGTTTCTCTTTGTTTTATTCTCGCTGCAGAATAACTTAAATCTACTCGGTGATGTTGAACCTGATAGAATTTCAAGCTTTTACAGATTTCTTAAGATTAGGCAGCTGGAAAGAGGTCTTGTTAGTGACCCCGGTAAGGGAGGAGTGGCAGCTTGATCCTAAACACTATGAGAGACTAAAGAACCCACATGGGCAAGGGACCTTATAAATCCTCCCAGCGGGGGCGATGGGAAGCTCCAGTTGTCAAAATCCCTGTTGTTCAGATGCCCTGTCCGTCAAGCTCAGAATAAATAGGTTTCATATTCTTCAAATGCGGATTGAGTACCTCTTTTTTAAAAAGGGGAAAAAAAAAAAAAAAAAAAAGGAAGAAATTAGAGTGGTGAGGTAATCTCTATGATCATTGTTTGAGGTTGTGTTGTGTGAGAGGCGAGACTGCTCTCCTAGACCAGATTTCTTAAAAACAAAGTGAGAAACACGAGTTAGTAGTTTTAATCCCAGCAGAAGTTAGCAGGGTGTACTGGAATAGGACTGCTAATGAGTTTAAAGATCTCATAAAAATGGTGTAAGGAGACAAAAACTGCTGAGGCAGATGGGTAGGGCATTTGAGGTAAGTGATAGCAAAAGAATAACAACAACCGGAACTGGCTGACTTTGAAGATGGGAGGATATAACTGGATATGTGAAAATGTACAAATGATGGAAGGCTTGCAGAAAATAGGTTAGGAGCCTCCATTCACTCTTTCTGGCAGTCCTGAAATGAGAAAGCCATCGAGTAGAAGGGGGGCGAGATCAGACTGAAATGGGCAGGCTGCTCTGTGTGTCCTGAAAGGAGGATTGCTTACTTGTTCTGAAACAGCTGGTTCTGCCCTGTGTCGGGCAGAGGGGAGGATTAGATCTCTCACTAATCTGGTCAGATTGACAGCAGTGGAAAAAAAAAAAAAATACGGTCTACAAATAGTATTTATTGTCAAAAGTGGCAGAGGTAAGTTCATGACTTGCTGTTCAAGATCTCTTTCAAGGTTAAAATAAATTCTTCTTGTGGTGTGGTTTAGTTTTCCTGGTGTCCAGTTGTGACAACCAACAGGTTCATTGGTCTAAGGCAGCTCCTGGATCGCTTCTCCCAAAGATCGTGTTCCCGTGAAACAGTGGGCCATCTTTTTCCCAGTTTAAGCATTCCCAAAAGTGGTGGTGAGGGGGGGACACTGTTTACTAAATGAGCTGCTTGGTGCGTAGCTCAGTAGCCTCATTTTCTTCTTGTGTGTGATGGAGTGAAGAGTACAAACTACAGTAAACATCTTGGCTAAAACCAAACGTTTTGGAGCGTGGTTCTAACAGAAATATCTTCTTTGTGACCAGCTTGACAAAAGTAAGCTGAAGCCGGGGACAAGAGTCGCTCTGGATATGACCACTCTGACTATTATGAGGTAGGTTTCTGCTCTGCAGCTGCTCTTCTGCTCGTCATATAAAGGGGAAAAAATAGTGGTCTGTGTAGGTTACACAAAGGTTTGAATAATCAGTTCTGTAATATTTTGTAAATGTTTTCTGCAAAGCGGTGCTTAAGTAAGGACAATTACTTTGAGGGAAGACTTACGTGTCTATTATATATGGTTTAAAAAGAAAAAGAAATTGGTTGTTCTTAAAAAAAATCAGTTACAACTCAGCATTTTCAGCAGTTTTTTAAGCTTTTGTTTGGTTGGTTTAAAACTTGAAAAAGTTTGCTAGATTTGGGGTTTATTCTGTTTTTTCAACAAACATGCTTGTCTTGTTACCAAAGTGGGAGGAGAAGAAATCATTTTCGTACTTGCTCTAAAATGTATTGCAATAACTTTATAAATGTATCTGCACAATGAATAATGTCTCCTCAACTCTTTATTCCAGATATTTACCAAGGGAAGTGGATCCACTGGTTTATAACATGTCTCATGAAGATCCAGGGGATGTTTCATATTCTGAGATCGGAGGGTTGTCGGAACAAATCAGAGAGCTGCGAGAGGTATCCAGTATCTCAAAAACACTTAGCAAATTGTGGGGTGTGTTCTGAGTGAAGTTTTTCAGTGCAAAAATACCTTATTGATGTTTGTCCTAAGCTGTCATGAGACAGGCTGTTAAAGGATCCTACCAGATGAGTGGTTTCCATGTTTTGTTAACTTAGACTATGTTTTCCTGTACTAGAAGGTAACTTCCGAAGTGTCGTTTAAATGTTTTCCAGCTTTGTAATTGTCTTTGTGGCAAACTTGGCAGTGCTGGGTTAACAGTTGGACTCGATGATCTTAAAGGTCTCTTCCAACCTAAACGATTCTATGATTCTGTGAAACGGCAGCGTGATTGTGGGGTGCTGGTGCACTCATACTGAAGTAATCCTGTTAGTTTGGAGATCAGCGGTGCGGGCTGCGCAAGCTTGCCCGGGAGTGCGGGTGTTTGAAGACGAGGTCGTGCTGCTGTGAGCCAGCTGACTGCAGCAGAGATCGCTTGTGTGCTGTGCACGCACCTTGCAGTAGCAGAGAAAGATTATTCTTAACACCAAAGCCCAATTCTCAAACTGGGTTGTGACTTCTCTACTGTTACAGAAGCTTGGATTGACATTAAAATGAATAAAATCCTCTAAATAAGAGGGTTTGAAGGATCCAAGACCGGATTGTGGATCGATCTGTTAGATCAATCTGACATTTTCTTGCTTAACTGTTTCTCATACAAAATATGCTGCACAGATAAATAAGAATACAGGTATCTGGAAAACAGACTGGCCGTGTACCGTTAGCTTCCTGGGATTGCTGTTTTAAAACTCAGAGTCTCCATTTGTTTATCTGTCTCTTCACAGGTAATAGAATTGCCGCTTACAAACCCAGAATTATTCCAGCGTGTGGGAATTATCCCTCCAAAAGGCTGCTTGCTCTACGGCCCCCCTGGTGAGTCTCGTGAAAGGGTAATGAATGCTTAGTTGTCACTCTCAAACTGTGGCAAAAGCCTTGTTTTTCTTTTTTTTCTTCCTTTTTTTCTTTCCCCCACCCTCTTATTTTTTTTAAAGTCGCTAGCGTGCGGTGTTGGGTTACTAGTTAAACAGCTTCAGTCTCTTGTCTGTCCAGGTACAGGGAAAACACTTTTGGCCAGAGCTGTTGCTAGCCAGCTTGATTGCAACTTCCTAAAGGTAGTGTAACTTTACTCTTGCGCTCACGCACATGCTTAATCTGTTTGCGCTCCAGCCTCTTCATTCACGCGTCTTTTGTCTTCCAAAAGGTGGTGTCGAGTTCGATAGTGGACAAGTACATTGGTGAAAGTGCTCGACTGATCAGAGAGATGTTCAATTACGCCAGAGATCATCAGCCGTGTATCATTTTCATGGATGAGATAGATGCTATTGGTAAGGCTAATGGCCTGGAGGGTGGCTAGAGTCTCCTTTTTGCACTGAAATTAGTTATAAAGCCACAGTCTGTCTGCTGAAAAGAGAGCGGGCATGCATGTTTGTTCAGAAGAAACATAAGGGGCAAGTGGTTCAGCTTCCTCCTGGAGCTATTAACGCTAGCATGGAACCACACCTGTTCATATCTGGCTTGGATATATGAAAAAGCATTTTAAAATGTGTGCGTTTAACTCTTTAAATACCACTCCCCCCTCACCCCCAGTTTAAAAGGGATACCTAATTGTCTTCGGACTTAGTATTACATGGAGGCAAATGTAATGTACTCCGAGTTACGAGTTTGGTATGCTGCAGGTGGTCGCCGTTTTTCTGAAGGCACCTCAGCCGATAGAGAAATTCAGAGGACTCTGATGGAGGTGAGTGTCTAAACCCTGCCTGTGTACTGTACAGGCCGTGTTAAATAACAATACAGATGTGAATTGTTACACTATGATCCGGCTCGGCAGAACTTTTTCTGAGTTAATAATCTTAAGCTAAAAGTGAACTAGATGCTGCTTTTACAAAAGGCAGCTGCACATCCGGGTAACTCAGCTGTGAATTCGACTTGGAGACTAATTGAAAGAATCTTTAAAATTGCTAAAATTATTTGGGGTGTTTTCTCTTCTTACTGTGACTTGACTTTGCTGCTGCTTACTGCATCTTCTTGAAGGTTTGGAGGGCTTCCTCCTTCTTAAAGAGGGGAAAGCAGAGCTTGTCTCTTTTAGTCCCAAAGAGACTTACTCTAGAAAATTTTAGAACTGTTACAGTTTGATTTTTCAAAACTAGGGAAGTAGTTGTATTTCTTTGTTTCTGTACTAATTCCTCTGGTAAACTGGGTTGTGTGAAGAGAATTTTAAAACCACTGGTGACAATTAAGAATTCTGAAGCTAACGGGAAACTTCATTGGCCTATGTTTGCAAACAGTTTGCCCGGTTTGAGAGAATGTGTCTGCCTTACATAAAGAATTAAATCACTGTGATCAAAGAGCAAGTACTTTGAATCTTCACAATGAAATGTCTTCCTATGTGTGTATTAGTATTCTAAAGGCTGTTCACCAAGTCTCATTTGAATGTCCTGGACTTACTGCAATGCACTCAAAATGTGTCAGCCAACCATTG
The DNA here is from genome assembly GCA_009819775.1 of Phoenicopterus ruber ruber. Taxonomy (NCBI): domain Eukaryota; kingdom Metazoa; phylum Chordata; class Aves; order Phoenicopteriformes; family Phoenicopteridae; genus Phoenicopterus; species Phoenicopterus ruber. Next base: position 3,947,019 of record CM020219.1, read on the forward strand.
GCTCCTGTTGTACTTGCGCGATTTTCGTTGCCTTATTGTTTTAGCCAAGTCTTTTGCATTCAAGCCCTGCTTTGCTCAATATCTTTTTCTCTGGGCAAAGCATTTTCAGTGTCTCTCTTAAGCTCTCCTTTATTGCGTATAGAATATGCAGGGAGCTGTGGCCTTTCATTAGAAGGCTTGTAGCATTTTTATCGCTTTTACATCTTGGTGAAAATACTTGTGCGGAAACTAAGTACAATAGATCACACTAGGAAGGTTTTGGGTAGTTTAAAAACAAACTTCTGTTTTCGGTCAGTTATTGAATCAGATGGATGGATTCGATACTCTGCACAGAGTTAAAATGATCATGGCTACTAACAGACCAGACACGCTGGATCCTGCGCTTCTGCGGCCTGGAAGACTGGATAGAAAAATCCGTGAGTTCCTACTTCTCAGTGGCTGGAAGGAGGATATTATCCATACAAATTGTGGTTTTCTGATTTTATTAAGGCTGTAATTCTTTCTAGATATCGATCTACCCAATGAACAAGCCAGATTAGACATTTTGAAGATTCATGCAGGTCCTATCACTAAGCATGGTGAAATAGGTAAGTAGGAAGCTACTTCTGCTTGTAAAAATGTGGAGAAAGTGAGTTGTTACAATGACTCTGCTCTTCTAATTCCTTCCATTACACTGGCCACACAACTTCCCCTCTCTCGGAATTCTTTTTTTTTTTTTAAAAACATTCTGATTGAGTTGTTGCTAAGTCTTGCTAAGTTGCAAAGGAAAACTGAATGTAAACCCTTGGAGTACTGGAAAATCAAGACGATTCTCATCGGGTAGTTTCCTGTTTCTAAAGAAATAGCTCAATGAGAGTAAACAGCATTTTCATTAGCCCCCCCAAAGAAAGAAAGATGGTAACTGCAGAAGTCTGAAAACAATAAAGAATCTTTAAAAGTCATAGAGAAACTTACTTTGGAGTTTGGAGATGGCATAATGAAAACCTTGTTGTCTGAAACAAAGCTTGTCTTTGGCTAGTGGTGTAGAGAGCTCTCTCCAGAGCGCGAGGGGGAGAAGCATCTATTGGATAAAACGGGGAAGGTTCATTTAATGACCGTCTGAGTTTCACAGTGACACTTCAGAGCTTTCCTCAGAAAACTGTAATTGTGGTTTGCCTTTAAAACAACGTTGGCTGCCTTTTATTTCAGGAAGGCCCCACAGCCCCCGCCCGCTTGTTCCCAGCCCGTGCGGCCCGCCTCTGCTGACACGAGCTATTCATGCCGCCCGGCAGCGCGGTCTGGGGAGTGGAACTGATCCCGTTCACCATCTGGCTGCGTCAACAGCTGCAGCTCAATAGAGGGGGTGGCTCGGGAGCGGGCGTGAGCTGGGGGAGGGCGAGAGGGATGAGGATTGCCTTTCGTAGCAGCAGTGTTGGCTTAAACATGCATGCGACTGTAGTCTAAGACAGAGAAGAAGCTCCAAAGTCCAGAACTTGTTGGCAAGGTAGGGTGTGAATTGCATTAAAATCCCAAGAGAATGACCTGTGCCAGGTTCCAGCCTGAGATTCTCCAGCTCCAGTACTGCAGTCTACTGAAGACTCTAAACTTACCCAACCTTGCAGTGTTCGACATTGCTTAGTCCCCTCGCTTATTTTTTTTTACTTTCTAGTTATGGGGAGACTTGTTTATAACACATTGTGCTACACGGAATTGAAATCACGTTGAAGAATTTCTAATCTCCACGTTTTTTTTGATTCTTAAGATAAAAACTTTCAGTTCAAATGTTTTGAGTTTCATACAGAAGGTAAACTGTTTTGAAAAGTTTTGCAGAAAGTTGATCTTTTTTTTTAATAAGCAGCCTTGCAAAAATCAGAACTTGCTGGAGGCTCAACAGACACAGTGTTTTAGAAATTGATTCTAGAAACTGTAACCACGGCCACTTTTTTAGTAAATATATGTGCATAAAATATCAGGCTTGATATATCAAGACATTAAATGCCTTTAGTAGATGCCGTTGTTATAAGCGGAAAGGGACTGAGTTATGATCACTTGGAGATAAGTTTTCTGCTTTTACATCATTTAAATGATGAATAGAACATTGCCTTGATGTAGCTTTTCTTGCATTTCATGTTGATGCTTGTAACCTCAAGTTAGTAACTTCGGGATTTAATTATATAATACGAGCTTTTGGCTGCAATACATTTCTGTTTTAATGAAAGGGGTAATACGGCTAATTATTTCAGTTAATTTAATTTATCAGTCTAGTGGACAGCTATCTATTTGCACTGAAATCAAAGTAAAGTGTTTGTTAGCTGGATCTGTATTTCGTTGGCAACCATAATGGGAAATGTGAATTTATTTCTAATTGGCATTCGTGTTTTCTGACTAGATTATGAAGCAATTGTGAAGCTTTCAGATGGCTTTAATGGAGCAGACTTGAGAAATGTCTGTACTGAAGCAGGTATTTTCTTAACTCTTAACTTGGATGTGCTGAGTTGGTTAACGTGAAACGTTTGAGCTGTTTCTCCGATACTTCTGTCAATGGCTTAAAATCAGGAGGTCAAAAGTGTTCTGCTGGAACACAGCGCTCCTTCACCGATGCTCACTTTTTGTATCCCTTTCGTAAGGACTGGATAGCTTTTACTCCATGGAAAAGTTAGCACTTGGACAGTAGCAAAATGCCAGAACAGTTGCATATTTCACAGCGTGTCACGCGTGTCTGGACTGTTAAGCATAGGCAGCAGCACAGTGATATGCCCTGAAGCTTGGTGGAACAACTTGAACAAAATCTCTTTTCTTTCTTCCAAGCTTCCTTATGACCTATACAATCACGCAGAACTTGATTCTTTACATCCTCCCTCTAAGGTTACGGACAATTCCCCTATCAGGTCTGTGGATAAACCAGCTGGGCATGCAAACAGCCCAGCTGATGGGTGCCAGTTAGGAGCGGTAGCGCTGCATTCGTGTGACGTTACGCCTGCTAATATCCCCTGCTGTACACAAGACGGATCCACACCGAGTTATGTCGGTTTGGGCGCTATCCTGTGACACGCGTGGTGTAAAAGATCTCTGTAGTTCGGGTTCAGTGTGATGGGAGGAAAAAACCAGCCGTACCATTTCTGAGCTGGAGCTGGCCTCTGACCAAGTATCGTGACATATGTCATATTGTCTCATAAGAACTAGATACATTCCAGAAACAATGATGGGACCCATTTTTCCCCTTTTTGCGGAGCATCCAAGTCTCTTAGTCCCTGGGTGACTGGAGAGTTAATACTATTTTATGCTTTTTCCACATCATAAATTTCCTTGTACACTTAAGGTTTTGTCTACATGGGAAGGCTGAGTGACACCGTAACTACATACTCGTAGTTTAAAACAAGTTGTACATTTCTTAGTGATCACCTAGTTCAGAAAGATGACCTCACTGAACTTTACTCCTCTTCCCAACATCCAAGGGTTGTAAAAATCTACGTGCAGACAGTGTGGATCCGCTTTCACTTTAATTTGAGTGAATCTTTCCGTACTGTCTTCTCTGTACTGTGGCTGCAAGGAGCACCAACTTATTCTCGCTGTTAAATTATTCTTCACAGGTATGTTTGCGATCCGTGCCGATCATGACTTTGTAGTTCAGGAAGACTTCATGAAAGCTGTTAGAAAAGTGGCTGATTCCAAGAAGCTGGAGTCCAAGCTTGACTACAAACCTGTTTAACCATATAATTTGTGATTGACTGCACACGTCATACTTGGTTAATGTATAAAAAGAGAGAAATAATGTACCTCTTGATTGTTATTGTAAGGTGTTTGTGTAACATGTAGCTAGTAATTTGGTAACACTAGTTGCAAGTTGGTTACAGAAGTGTTTTCTGTACAATTCTGAAATACCATATTCATTACAGCCCAGGTTAAAATGTGTGGAGATGCGTTCTCTTGGGAATTATGGTGTGAATTTATAAATGTGCCTGAATGGGTTAGCAGACTTTAAGAAAGTCAGTTCACTTCTTGACTTTTTTTATATCAGTGAATTTCCTTTCCCCAAACAGTTTATGAATAAAACTTGTTTAAATCTGCTTATTCTGGTCTACCTTCTCTGTAACTCTCAAAGAGAGTTGAATTAGGTGTCTTCAGTATTTGAAGAGCAACTTTTCTCTGGCGTAGGGATTGCGTCAGAGTCCTCTGCCTTACCTTTCCCTCGGACAGGGGAGGGATAAGTGATATTTACTCCTTCGCTGCTGAAGTCCAGGAAGAGGATTTAGCTGAGGTAGCATTTAATTGCTCAGAATGAAAGAAGTAAACAAGTCTTTTAAAATGTTTGCCGTCTTCTCTCATGCGAGGATAACTCCTATGCTGAATGCCAGTTTATAGACAAATGCATCTAAGTGGAGGTGGAGAAACTGAGAGCAGTTTGATACATAAACGTTTTGATTACAGCTTTTGGGGTGGCAGGGGAGTTACGCACGATGGATTTCCTTTCTGAGATCCCCTTTCAGCTGCTCTGTATAGACAAGAGCTGCCCAATATACCTTGAACCTGTGCTGCTTTAAAGGTGTGAAGTGATGTACCTAGTACTTCTGGAGCTCTGAACAGGGCTTTGCCACGCACCTTACGAGGCTGGAATTTGGCCGTATGTGCATTGTCTTCATGCTCCCTGAGAGTCAACTGCTGCAGCTGTTTGAGTAGTCACTGAAACAGAAATAAAAATGCAGAGGTTAAGGTGCTGGTGTTCTTAAAGGCATCTGTCAGTACGCCTTATTTTCTGATCAGTTCCCCTCTGAGGGGTGTGCGTGCAGATCCACAACTGCACTGTGCAATGTACCTAAATGTACTAGACTGTACTTCTGGCTCCTTCTAATTATCCTAATTGGATTACTCTGGGCATGCTCAACTGACAGAAAAGTACATTAAATTAACTCTAGATTTGCCAGGAAACATACCACTTAACAGCATCTCCCTGGCATAATAGCCATAGTTGTATTTTTTCGCCCGACCCCTATGAGACAAAACAGGTAGCATAAGGCGTAAACCAGTTACAACAGGACAGGCAACAGTATTTTCACGTTTATATGGACCTTCTTCTGGTTAGCATGAAAACATCCTATCGTGATTGTGTCAGGAGTGTGAAGATGCAAATCTCAGTTTTAGTTTACCGTAGCACGCTTTTTGAGTGAAGCTCGTACAGAGCTGCTAGGTCCATGTGCTACAGCCAGTGTGCTTGGAACAATTAGAAAATGCAGTAAAAATCCGTTTCTGAGCGCTACGGTGATGTAAACAGTGAGCTGAGCTTCTGGCGTTACCTTGGAGAAGGGTAAAAGATGGCAAACTGCTTCCTGAAGCCCTGGGAGTGGTTATAGCTCATTTTTGAAGTTCGGGCCGTAAGCTAAGGCTACTGACACCCGTCCCTGTTCCTGTTCTCGATGGCAGCTGGAGGTGGGAGCTGCAGTTTTACTGTTGCTTTCTCCTTTGCCGTTTCATTTTTCATCTTTCACTGGAAGGAAATTGCAGTGCTGAAGGAACGGTTGCCGAAACGTGATTGTCGAAGGTTTCTCAAGGGGGAAATGAGCAAATGAGCACAATGTTTAAATAGTTTGGGGTGATATCTTGAGTTCAGCAGAGCAGGGAACCTCAAAAAGCAGAAAAATAGGTTCTTGCCCCAAGACTGGTGTGTCAGAGACCGTCTCCCATGCGCAAAGAGGACCTGTTTGAAAATGCCCGTTTGCAATGTCAGCTAAAATTTGAGGCAGGCAGTGTCTTTCTAATGGTGGATAAAATGAGTGCCTGCTCGCCAAAATGGAAGCAGTTTGATCTGCGCACGAGGAGGAAGAGACCACCAGCAACGGCGGGGTGAGGGGAAGGTGACGAGAAGAACGCCTGTGGAGGCGTTAATGGCGGCAACGTGGCGGGGACCGTGCCCGAGGCCCTGCGGCGGCCGAGGCGTGAGACACTTCAGGCCTGAGCGTCGACCGGCGAAGCTGGACCTCGATCCCTGTGAACCTGTGGCGGGAAAAGGGCCCGGTGAAGAAGTTCTAATTCGGGTTGCGAGGAGTTAATTAACGAACCCTGGTCGCTAACGGCGCTTCCCGGGCGCAGCCTGGGGACGGCCCCTGAGAAGAGAGCGCGCGCGCGCCGGTCGGCGCCTCACGGCGGCGGGCGCGCGGCCACCGCTACCGCCCGCCGCGCGCCGGGCCCCGCCCCTCGGGCCGTTGGCGGTGCCGCCCCCGCGCGCGGCGGCCGTTGAGGGCGGGGCGGTTGGGGCGGGGCGGGGGCGGAGGCGGCGCCGCCGCCGCTGGAGCGGAGCCCGGTGGGCGGGCGGAAGGGAGGGGGAGCGGCGGCGGCGGCGGCAGGAGGAGGAGGAGGAGGAGGGAAGAGGCAGCAGCAGCAGCAGCAGCAGCAGCATGGCGGTCGGGCGCGAGCGGCTGAGCGCGCCGCCGCCTCCTCCGCCTCCTCCTGCCGCCGCCGCTCCCGAGCCGGAGCCCGCGGGCCCGCTGCCCAAATAGCCGCCCTGCTCGGTCCTGCCCCGCCCGGAGAGCGCCCGGCCATGGAGCTCGCCAAGCCGGCCTTCCCCGCGCTGCCGCAGGCCAAAGAGGACTCTGAGGTGAGCGGCGGAGGGGAGCTGCCAGGGGCCGCCGCCCGGCCCCGCCGCTCCGGCCCCGCCTGAGGAGAGCCGCCCGCCGCCGACCTCGTGCGCGCCCGGCCCCGCGTGGCGCGGATGGTCCCGGCCTCCCCCCGCCGGGCCCTGGGCTGTGGGGCCCTGTCCCCCGCCGGCGGGTCCCCGCTGACGGCCCTCCCCCGCGGTGGGGTGTCTCCCGTCCCCTTTCCGCCGCTCCCCCTGGGCCCCGCGGAGGTCCCAGCGCAGGCCTCGCCACCCCCGCGGGTCCTCGCCGAGGCGCAGGTCCGTCCTCTCCCCCCGTACTGGTGACACCCCCGCCCGCAGGCCTCGCTGCCAGGCGCTGTGCCACCCCCCTGGGACCACCGATCACGTCCTCCGGTCCTGCCTGTTGTCCTCTGCTCCCTGCCGCCTCCATTGCCCTCACAGACCCCCTTCCCCGTTCGGCTGCCTCCGGCCTTTCCCCGCCTGCCTGCTCCCGGGGCTGTTGGCGAGCCCTGCCTGCTGAAGAGAGGGTGTCTGCTGTCACGGAAGCCCCCCCGGTTCATCCCGCCTGACCGCCGCTCCCTGGGCTTTTGCCCTCTGATGGTGGCCCCCGCTCAGCTGGCTGTCCCTGCTGTCCCCTCTCCTGCGCTTCAGTGTGTCATGGCCTGCCTGCTAGCCGCCCTTTTGCTTTCCGCTGCGTGTTCCCTCTCCCTTTGTATGGTCACCAGTCCTGTCCTCCATCTGCTGCTGGCTGCCTGCTTGCCCCTTTTTGTACATGCAGAAAGGTAACCAGCTGCCAGCAGCGAGTACCTGCGTGTCCCCTTCCAAACAGTTGGTGTCTGCTAACTCTTAGATACTCAAGAAACAATTTGGCGCTCTGGTGAGTCTATTGGGGAGGCATTTTTACAGCGTTCAAGAGCCAAGACTTCTCTGCAAACTAAGACAGGTGGCAATATCTGCTAAGACTAAACTGCACCCTGTGTGGTGTCAGAGGAGTCGGGTCAGTGCGGTGTCTGATTTCTGAACTTGGCTTGGCTTCTCTGTTCTGACCCTGGGCACTGGTGGCGTGTTTCCATGTGTCACAAACAGCCCTGGGCGTCCCGCTTTGATAGCGTCAGATATTTAATGCAAAATGTCACAGTGTTCATGCGGGGAAGCTGATCGTATCTGAGCTCCTTAGAGGTCTATAGATTGTTGCATGTTTCATAAACATCAGCATTTATTTCTGTTTTAACCGAGTTATTATTGAATGCTGTTGTTGTGGTAAGTTACCTGGAATATGGAGGTCACTATAACTTTTTCTCTTTTGGTTTTGTTGTCAAGATTTAATACCCTCTTTGCTTCAGAGCTATGGAGGTGTTTACAAGTGATCTTGGTTGTTTTCAGAAAGTTGTAATCAGTTTGTGTCGGAACACAAATTACATACCATCTTAAGGCTTATAATTTGTTTGGGTTTAGATGTCTCTTCTTTCTGGAGAAACTAATCGTATTATCTACAGTTACTTCTGAAAATGGCTAACTAAACTAGGCTGGATGGCTTTTCAAACTTGTTTAGAACGGCTAAGAAGGAGTGTACTGTTAAAATAGTTTTAAAAACAGAGGTTACTGCTGGTCTAATGACTCTTAGCTGATAAAAACTGAAATTATAATACAGCGTCCTTCAGAGTGGATTTTATTTTTTTGCTTTTTTCATGCTCTGTCTCTCAATAGTGTAATGTCTAGAATGTTAGAACTTCATATGCTGCGAGCCCATAGTGGAGAATTTCAAGGAGTATTTTTAAAAACTGTAAGTTATTTTTTTTTTTCAACAGCTTATGTTTGTGCTGATTTGATCTAAATACACTGTAGTTGGAATATTTGGGGGAAACAGAAAAGTTAAAGCCAGTGTGAGAATGTCAAAGTTCTTGTGGAGCTGACTTGTTAAGCAGAGTGTAAGAGACTTCAGCCTTGGTCCTTCAGCCCGGTCCTTAAGAAGATGCTTTTGGAAAAGCAAACTAAAGAAACTAAAATCATTCTGCCCACAAAACGTAGTTATTTGTGGAAAGCTGCAGATCATCTCTTGTGTGTTGTTGTGAGGAGGTCCTTTAGTAAGGACTACTCTCTAATATTATTTCAGGAAGTTGGTTATGTATGGTTTAATGCTGTCTTGGTAGATTTGTTTTCAAGATATTGGGGGGGGGGGGGGAGTGGAGGAGAGAGAACTTGGGGAATCTGATTGACTTCCTGATGTAGGCTGCTCAAGAGTAAGTGCAGCTTTGTGGTCATTTTAAGGCAGTCTAACTGCCAGCTCCCTTATTCTGGCTGACAGTAGTAACCATGTGACAGCCTAAATAATATTTTTTTTAAAAAAAAAAGCCAAATCAGTGAGCTGATCTGGTTGACTGCACAACTTCACACGCCCTAGTGCTGGCACAAGGAAAAGTCAGAGAGCGGGCAAGGCTATCTGAGGGGGTGACAGCAGCCTGCAGCCGGATTGATTTAGGCAGGCTGCAGAAATGTACTCTAGATAAATAGGTCAGTTTTCTGGCCTGTAGATTGTTTGCAATGTCCCTAATCCATACGTAGTATTGAAAATTGCTGGATTTTTAAACTACTGACCTTGGCTACTGGTACTTTTTGGAGCTTGTGAAATGCCACGTTAAGAAATGCTGGTGATATTTACCTGCTGGAGAGAGTTACGCCTTCTTTGCATTCCTAATCTGATACCGTCTCAGCAACGGACAGACCAGAAGTTCCTTCTTCTGAGAGCTCTTAGTGACGTGTCACTTTTTTTCCTGCAGTTTGTGTGTACTTAAAGCTCAGTCAGGCGGTGAACCTGTGTTTGTTATAGGTCAAGCACAGGCAGGTATTCGCCCACGTCTGCCACGCTTTGGTACAACCGTGTGTCAGTGCTGGCTTGTGGTGCGTCCTCTGGTCCGTTCTCGCGTGCCGGCTGCGGTCTGGGTACGTTGTCCCGTTCTGCAAGGTGAGCTAATGAAGTCTGGGATAAACCAGCTTCCGTCTTTCACTGGTGAGTCTATGGCGGTTAAAAGCTGAGCTCCTTTTTACAGGTCCTTATGCCATCTGAGCGCTTTCGCCTTTTAACTTTTGGATATTCAACACGTAACTCGTCATTCTTGCAAAGCTTTTCTGGTACGTGCCATGAACGTCTGTAAACTACGTGTTCTTTTACAGATTGGTGATAGTGAATATGTCAAAGTGTTATGAGTAATAGTGATCGTACATGGCATGGCAACCATTTCTAAGCTTAGATTTATATGTCTTTTTCTAAAATTGGCACATTTTCCAAGATGAAATCTCAAACTTTCTTAAATTTGAGGAGTGCTGTTTTTTTTTTTTTTCTCCAGTATAAACACGTATGGCTAAAGACCCGTTAAAAGAGGGTCAGGTTAGTAACAGTTAGTGCATGCTGGCATGTTAGTACTGAGGCATCTTAGCACTTTTAGAAAGATGGTAAATAAGGACTGGAATAGTTCAAGGAATGTAATGGAAATTATTTTCCCGTTAAATTTTAAACAGCAGCAACAAAAAGGAATAGCACTAGGATATATGTAATGGGAACACAGCAGTAATTAACCAGTTCATTTCTTTGTTAAAACATTAGCATATTTGCTTGTAAGCAGGCTGAGTAAACTAGTATTCAGGATGTATTTAGAATTTTTTTTAGGACTCTCCATGGTTTTTGTAATGGAATTATCAGCTTATTGACTAAGCAGTTGTATTTACCTTTTTATTATGCGTGTAAAAACTGAGCTCTCTTTAGCACATGATTTTTGAAGAAATGTACATTTCTTGACAGCTGTATTTAGTTGGAAATGCTGATGTGTTTTTGACTGGTTTATAAACTACGCAGTAACGCAGTCCATCGAAAGGTGGAACAAATTTCTTAAGCTTTTTTTCTCTTACTTTTGATAGGAAACACAAATAACCCCCTTAACAAACATAAAGTGATTCCCCTTCTTTGCAGGCTCTTTAAAATAAGTAGGAAGCCTGTATTATAATATTTATTGTACCTGCCCACATAACAGAGCAAAAGAAATTTAAAACAAATGCTATGTCATGCTGAGAAATGTAAATCAGGTGACAGATTTTGATCCGAACGCTGTGGGATACTACCAGACTACTTTGCGTATATCGCAAGAAGTGCGCTGTGGCAGCTGAAGTTGAGCAGTCTCGTCAGTCGTGATTAACTTACACCTTGCGTCCGTGGGAAGCCTGTTGAAGTGCATAGGCATCCACGCAGCCGTGAAGGTGGCTCACAACTGGAGCAGTCTGTAGAACTGCGGACTTAAAGCATGTTTTTTTTAATCTGAATGAGGATTGTAAGGAGACCTGTACGGTCCTTGACTGTCTTGATATAGCCCAACTCGCTAGACTGTAGTTAAAAAAAAAAAAAAAAAGGCATGAAAAAGGATGTATTTACAGCATTATAAACAATTCTAATAACGCAAATACAATTTTTCCTTTACCGGTTACCAGTAAAACTTGTTCATTAGTGTTCATTCTACAAATTCTTTGTAAAAAGTGAATCATCAAAACCTTTTATTGTAGTGAGTAGAATCGCCATGGGGTGAATGCAGGAGAAACACTACTAGAAAAAAATTCAGATGAGTCTCAGCTTTTGTGCAAGTCTAGTTAGAAAGAAAATAACACAAAAAGCGTGGCAGTCTTGCCACTTGTCTATGTGCGTCGTATGAGCTGAAGAATTCTGCCTTCACTGCTTTATCGTGCTTTAATGAAAGCCAGTGCTGATGATCCTGTGTGCTAATTGGTAGTTAACAAGCTAGTAGAGGTATCTTTTTGGACCAAAGATACAGAATGGGACAAATAAGAAACATTTGTTTCTTATCTATATTGTGTTTCTACTTTCCATTTAGTTGCCTTAGTCTACCTTTTATCCTTTTCAATGGCTTGTGTCTCTCTTTGCCAAAATAACCTTTCTTTTCCTGTTGTACGCTTCTTCCTTCCTCTGTGTGCTCTGTCATTCCCACCTGCTATTGTTTTTTCTCTCCACCTTCCTGTTTTTGTATTCCTTTGTATTTTCAAAAGCAAAAACGTCTGGATGATGAGGACTTCCCATTGTCCGAGTGCTCTTTACAACCACACAGAAAGCACTGTTAAACGCTGCTTCCCAACATGTTTACCGTTGTTGAGACTGCCCGAAGTGGGATCTGTGAGCGCGGGGGCACTTGCCGTTACAGCAAAGCCCATCTAATGGCTGGCTTTGCTAAAAAGCGGCTTTACCCGTCCTGCCAACCGTCCGGTGTTGTCACCGTTTTTGTCCCAATGCTTATCTGACCTGCGGTGACCTGCAGCAGGGAGCTTACTTGGTAGACAACCAGCTTTGCTAAAAAAGCTGTTAGTTTGGGGCTGTTACAGTTTCCTGAGTGTGGCGACTGTAGGATTAAACAACTGTCCACGGGTGGGAATGTAACCTCACCCTTCAACCGTCCGCTGCTTTGGGTGAGCAGTACTGTCAAAGCCTTCCTTAACCTTGTCAGTATAGCTCTGTTCTCGTTAGTGGCATGCCCACGTTGTGAGTGAACAAACAGACTGCGTTTAATTTTTCATATTTTATATACTTGCACTAGGACTTCTACCTGGAAAAAAAAATAGATATATTTAGCCCCGAAGTGGTCAGGCAGTTGGACTAAATGATTGTTGTAGGTGCCTTCCAACTGAAATAATTCTATTTTTTTTGTGTGTATATATATATATAAATAAAAATGCTTCTGACTGGAATAACTGTCCAAGAACACGAAGCATGACTGAAACTTAAGACACAGCCTTTCATTTCATTCTTGTTTGTAGCCAATTTTGAGGCCCTTAAAGGAGCATGCTTCACAGTGATAGACATGACAAGTTTCAGTAAAATTCAAATATTTTTCTAGAATATGTTTTCAGTACTTCATTTAATTTGTCTGTTTTCTTATTAAAAGATGGCAAATGGGTATGCTCTATTACTACTTTAGTATTTTATGATTTCTTTTGGCAATTGTTTGTTCCGTTTTACAAAGGCCATTGGTGTAACTAGCTTTGGTTTTCTGCAGGTCTTTAATGATAACGTCCTCCCCCCCTCCCCCCTTTTGTTGGACTGTATCAGCTGGGAGGTTTTTCTCAAAATACTGCCTAAAAAACTTTCAAAACCGAGATGTGATCTCATTTCATTGTGTAAATTAGACTTAAAACTGCCTCAGAATAAAGCTTTTGTGTCAAGGTAATCGTTAAGGGATCAGGACCCATCCACAATCCAAGCTGTAGCCTGCTAAGGGGGGGTGATAGTGGTGGTGGCAGTTAATATAACCGTGCCCTCTGGCTGTTCTGATACAACACTGCTTAGCTGTAATTTTAATTTCCTATACAGAGCAGTACCAGGTTACAGCCAAGAGATCAGTTGGCCAGAGCAGATGAAGGAACTGAAGCAGGTCAGCAGAATGTGTGGCTGTCGTTGCCGTAACAGTTGTCTTCAGCTTTGATTTCACAACTTGTGGAAGAACGTTGTACCAGGTTTGGAGGAGATACTCTTGAGCGTTACAGCTTATATGAATATTCCACTAGACAGGGAAACAAATTTAGGCAAGAGGATTCTGACAGCCCTGGATTTTTGAGGTACACGAGGAATGATCAATCATGCAGAAGTCTTGCTGTAATGAATTGTGATGGGAAGAGAAATCTGTACAGAGAGGTAAGCGATGCTATTAATCAACAACAAAAGAGCTGTCTGAGTGTTGGAAAAGGGTCAGAAACCGGGAGTGGTCAGGAGAGTTTTACTGGGAGTTGCATGCAGCTTTTCAGAAGGACTTGAGTGCTGGTTATGAAAGCAGGGAGAGTCATTGCAGGTGGTGGCTGATGCCTGGTGATGCTGAGCAGATAAGGGGCAGCAGCAGCTAAAAATCTAGAAAAGATACTTCTTGATGTTGGATTCTCCTTCTTTAAACTACTGATTTGATTTATTTTACTGGTGTTTTTTTTCATCACCTTTGAGAGCTGCTTCCTTCATCTAGGGCAGTCTGTGGTTCGCAGGCTCTCCAATTATAAGGCAGCAGGAGTTTGCCTCTCAACCAAAGCTGAGCTTCGGCAAAGACCGACTAGGTTATACCTTTCTCATGTGAGAATTAGATGGGTCTTGAGAGTTGAACGATTGCTTAGGAACCAGTTAAGCGATGTCATGTGTGTATCCATTTCACTATGTTCCTTCTGGTGAGGCATGTGCAGATTGTATAAAGTACATTGTGGCACTGTGTTTAAAACCATGGGCTTTGCTTTTGTGCGGACCTTGAGCACATGTCTCAATGTCAAGGCTGTTAATATAAAATTCATATTATAAATTTCTTAATTAGGTTAAGTCCTAGCCAAGGTCACTCTTTCAGGCAAAAGTCCGCATGTACATGCATTTGCACGTGTCGGTGTAAGGTGTCAGGTTTTTTGCCATCAAACTGTTCTTCTAAAGAGCAATGGGTATAGCTATGGCAAAATATTGACAAAATAACCATAAATGTTGGCAGAGTAACTCTTGATGTAGTTTGAATATTGTTTACCAAGAAACTCTTTGTAGTGTAGGCAAGTCTTGGCTATTCATTCATATCTTCAGGTTATTTCAGCTAGAGATTGGCTGTAGGTGGGGAAGGGAGGGCTTTGAAACATGCTTTATTTCATTTTCTCTTGCTCGTTGCTCCATTCTGGGACAGTGATTGAAGTGCTTAGATAGTGTGAATACAAAATACAGCAGATGGGGGCTGTGAACACACTTGGCAAAACAGCTGAGGGATCTTTTAAACTTGTCCGTTGGTGAATCACAGTCTAGTTTGGGAAGATCTGTCAGAGGTGAGTGGCTCCTCTTTAAAAATTTGGCATTCTGGGTGGTGGGGTTTTTTTTTGCATTCCTTCTCTTTACTTTTGTCTTGTGAGTATTGAAGGTCACTTCTTCCAGTGAGTTGTCACTTATTCTGTAGGACCTACTAAATACTTAGCAGCAAGGAAGGCTGTTACTCTATCCAGCTCTGGCATCATCACTTGTTTTCTTAGCAAAATCTTGTATTTGGTCTGATAAAGAGAGAATGAAGTCCTTAAAATGAGACCTCTGCTTGGGTCCAGTCTACATGAATATATTTTTTACATGATTTTGCATAACATCTGAGTAATCTCGCATTGTTAGTTTTAAAAGCCTTGAAGGGCTGCCAGGAGATCACCAGAATCACTCTTTCAGTAGTTTGTGTACTTGTCTCAGACTAAATGTTTGGGTTTTTTATACATCATCTTTCAGATACTTATTTTGCAGGCTAAACCCTGTTGGAAACTGTACCTTTTTGGCTTCTTGAAGAATATTGAAGACTAATGTCTGGAGCCAATATTGACATTTTTCTTGTTCAGAACATCTGTGGCATCTGTTGTCTTTTGAGTTTCGGTTTCCTTTGGACTGTATATTGCTAAATTCTTGCCTACTTACTTTGCACAGCTTACAGCTGTTGGGACTAACACAATTTCCTGCTTCTAATGCATTTGAAAGGAATATTTGTAATGTATTGTTAAGCCCCCTTGACCAAAGTAGTGATGAATTTGTGTTTTCATTATGCTCCAGATTAAGACTTTTAAATTCTACAAATAGAGTAATAAACCCACTTAAGCGCTTTTATACTCCTGGAGTATAGCTTAAGCTTTTCAGAGTTTATTACTCTTACTATTGTTTTTACACTTGGACAAAACTGGGGTTTTCTTGCTTTTTGATGAGTATTTCTACTTTCTACTACCAGGAGCTTTTATTATTACAGCTGGAACAAGCAGAAGTAATTTAGCTTACTTCTCTGTGTCTTCAGCAAAGACCATTTCAGTGCATTTTATTTCCCTGTTTGTACGACCATTTTAGGTAGTATTCAAAGAATTGTTTTGAGTGGCTTAATGTTTGTTCGCTTTCTCAGAAATGCTGTCCCAGATTCAATTCAAGTGGTTTCTAGAATAACTTTACTGATACTAAAATCCTTTCTAATTCCACTACCAAGAGCTAGCAAAACCTCACTGAGTAACTGTGTGTGTGTCTGGGGGAAGCGCTGGATTTTTCTTGTGTGTCTTAGTAAAAAGAGGGTTAATGTGAAATTGGTATTACCGGTACAACTGCAGGTGCTAAGGTGGACAATGCTGCAGTTTAAGGGCCTGGATCTTTCTTGGTGTAATCCTGACCTCACTTCAGAGGTTGAATATTTAGAGTTTAACTTTCTCATGGTTTTGAGGAGATTGGAACATCAACAAGAACGACATATGGTAACGTTTTTTCTTAGCTGCTGGTGTGTGTGGAGCAACCAACAGCGTTATGTAAATAAATGGATGCAGTCTATTTGATTTGATATGTTTGACTATTTCCTTTTTTTTTCTCCAGCTGGTAACTGTGATCTCAGATACAACTCCTTCGTGTGTGAGGGTCAAAGAATGAGTAAGAGCCTGTTAATAGAGGACAGTGGGAGTTGTAAAGAAGGGGAGACAGGAATAGAGTCTGCCTGAGCGTTTTTCTGTTCAGCTTTGGCAGCTCTGTAAAATGGAGCAAAGGATGAAAATGCTGATCCTGACGTTTGCTCTGGACAGTTCTGATAGATTGAGTTGGACGATAGTAAATAGTCAGCTGGGAAGGCGTGGTTCCCGAGTGGTGAACCCCCACAAACTTGTGGGTCTGAGGTTTGTGGAAGGGTGCGATGTGCTAGCTGTAAATGGACTGACAAGGAGTATCCTGTCCTTGGGGCTGAACACAAGTGTATGTGTTTGCTGTGCAAGGATCCTTCCCAGTGGAACTGTCTAGGATGGAGGAAGGTGGAAGTTCGCTTTGATGGCTTGCTGTGTTCACGGAGAACATAAGTTTCTAGAATTGTTAAAGCTAAATCCTGAATATTCCAAATGAAGTTAGTTTGAATGTATTAGGTGAGGCAGTGTAGATTTTATGGGAGTTACCCACTGTACTTGTTATCTTCTGTTTTTTCAGTGGCTGTAGGAATGTACCAGTCGAAGGAATTTCTTTGCTTCTGTGGCTAGTACAGAATGTTCTAAAGCTCTTTTCCTTTTTCTTTTTTTTTCTTTTTTTCCCCTCCCCACTCTAGAGGGAAGCTTCTAAGCAGAAAGCTGTGATTGTGGATGTACAACACGCTGGCTGTTCTGCACAGGCTTCGTTACTGATGTAGAATACTTGAGGTTTCTTCATGTTAGCTTTCAAAATAGTGTTCCTTGCACGAGAGTGTTACTGGTATCCATGTGGCGAGTTAGCAGTAAGCATAAGCAATGGGCCTGTTGTATAGCAGGTAGCTTGTACAATCTGCAGAAAAGAGATTTAGATTCTTATATAACATGCACGTACAGATCACCGCCTGAATGTGTGTTTCCCTTTGTGTGTATATGTAATTATTTTTTATTTTATTTTTAAGGATTGGACCTATCCCATGAGGAGAGAGATGCAGGTATGATGCTTTCATTTACCATTTCAGTCAAAACCCATGGTGTGTTCAGTAAGAAAAAGAAAGTGCCCTACAAAAGAGCTGGTGTCAAAATCAGTCTTTAGGGGTGAAGTGTCAGGCAGCACCATGGGAGAGATGTGTGAGGATTGCCAGCTCAGAGTGCAGGTGTGCTTGGATCTCTGTTGTGCAAGTACTAAAAAAAAAAAAAAAGTAATTTTATCCTTTTCTTCAGAATCCCCAAAATAGTGTATTTTTGTCTTCATTAATGTTTTTAGATGGTTGTTAAAAATGTATTGGAGCTTTGCTTTTTAACTTAAATTTGGTTGGAAGTAGGTGTTCTCAAGTAGGATGGACAACTAAAATTTTCCTACCATGGTGTCAGCCAAATCTTTGCACAAGATAAGATCTACAGACCTACATGTGGGGGGAGAAATGGTTAAAAATTGGTATTTTCCTACTACTAGGACAAAGATAGAAGACATACGATGTGCGTATCTCTTTCCATGAGAGCGATTTGGAATTAATTACAAGACATGATTATATACAAAGTTAGAGTTCCCTTCATTTGATCTGGGGCTGGGTAAGATGTAGTAATCAAACTGGAACTTAGTCCAAATAAAGGACTTGATTCCCATTCCAAAACAAGATCTCCTGCACGCAGATCATGTTTCTTCTATTTTGCCAAACCAATTTTTTTCCCCTTGTCCTGTTATGAATGACACTTGGTGACACATCTCTCACTAATATGTGAATTACTTGTTTCCACGGCCATGGTCTGAATTGAGTGCAATGTATTATTTCAAATAATTTTGAGTTGGTATTAAATGTCTGTTTTTCTCCCCCCTAGGAAATTTTACCTGGGTTATTTTTAGGCCCATATTCTTCAGCTATGAAAAGCAAGGTATGATCTTCAGAATAGCGTCTCGTAAAGAAACTTTGCTGTGGTGATTTACTGGGGTGATATGTTCGAATGTTACTTACAGGTGTAAATTTGGTTGCAGTCCTGAACTGGAGCATGAAAGATGCCAGAGTAGAAGTAATACGTGGTGCATTTATGGGATGGTCCTGTTAGCCTGCAGGATTATCTGACTGGGGCCGGTGTCGATGCCTCCCCTTTCCAGAATGAGTCTGAACTATCGCCTCAGGCACACGCTAGGGCAGTTGACGCTTGTAAGACTGCATTTTCCTTAACTGTCTTGTGAGCTAAAGGATTACTTCAGGAGAAGAATGAAAAAGAGCTTCAATTTAAATTTTTTCACGTGGCTTGAAGGTCTGCCTGCATTCGTACACACACACATGTGCTCTTTCAATTCAGCTAGTCAGCTTTACCTACTCCTTACGAACCAGAGAAAAGTGTAAGTTTGAAGTGACTTGCACGCTAATTGCAGCGACCATTCATGTGTGAGCATTTTGTATTAAAATTGAGTCTTATAGTTAAGCTCGAATATAATTTTTCTTAGAAAAAGGTAACCCATTTGAGACGCGCACATTACCCATCAGGCAATCTATTTCCTTTGCTCAAGTGTTGCAACACAAATCAGAACTGGGAACTCGCACATATGCAGTAAAGTAAGGTAAATTGCATCTACAATGAAGTCAAGCACTGCTAAGACAAAGCTTGTGTCTGCAAACTTACCTCATGGTTTAAATGATCTTACTTCCAGTGGTCTGATTCCAGCAAGAATCCAACGCTAGCTGAAAATTACTGCATCGTGTAGGGACTTGCAATTTCGGGCAAAGTGAAAGGTGGGCAGAGACAAACAAGTTCATTGAATGCCTCCTTTACTGCCTGTTCTTCTTATCATTGTTAGGAATGCTTTTTCTTGCGGCTTCTCATGGTTGTGTTTTGTCTTTTTGAAAGACACAATTTTTCACGCTGTGCTCTGAACATTAGAAAACTAGTTCTGATTTTCCTTGAGGGCATGATATAGCCCTATTGTGTATTTAAGTATAGCTTTTCTTTTTATTACTGTACAATAGAGGGATTCAGTAATTTTTTTTAAAAATCTTTTTTTCTTTTTCCACAGCTACCTATACTTCAGAAACATGGAATAACCCATGTAATATGCATACGGCAAAACATTGAAGCAAATTTTATTAAACCAAACTTCCAACAGTTATTTAGGTGAGAAATGATCACAACATGTAGAACTGCAAACAATGAAAGATCTTCCTTTTAAACACCTTATTCCGTATTAGTGAGATTTTTCTTGTGTTAGTGTTCTTTCCAAATATTTTCACATTGTCAAAAGTATTTGAAAAATGTGCTAACGTGTAGGAAGACTCCTAAATCCAAACCATGACGTTTATTCGTTCATTCAACTCTAGACATAGACAACACCACAAATGAGAAGTATCCATTAGTTTATAGTGACTGTGTTCAGTTTTAAAGTTGTTAGCAGGACAAACTGTACTGGGAACTAATAAAACATTTGAGGTAACTTAACCAGAATATGTGTACCTCTGAAAAAGTTGCATAGAGCCCCAGAAAAGAACACTGGCCCATATTTACAAACTGATGGGGAGCGTGTGAGTATGTAGTACACTGCTTTCAAACAAAGTTGAGGCACCTGTAGTGTAGCACTTGTGATTTTTTTCCCACTCTGAGGGGTGATTTTGTCAGGGGATGTTGGAGAAGGTTCCTTCCTTCCTTCCTTTTAAGGATGGCCCCCGAGGTTGCTTGTTTGTAGGTGTTCTGGAGCTCAGGCCAGAAAGCGAAGCCAGGAGGGTAGTGGTGGCTTCCTTATGCAGGTTTGAGGGTTGTAGCGGGGCTGAATCAGCTGTATGTGTACAGGTGGCAGCAACTCAGTGTTACTGTGTACTCATAGCAACTGTTTTCATTGTAGGTATTTAGTCTTGGATATTGCAGATAATCCAGTTGAGAATATAATACGATTTTTCCCTATGGTAAGTATTTGTGTGTTAGTGTGAATGGATTGGGAATGGAGTTGCCCAGTGAGGGTTTTCTGAACTGAGAGATACTGATTTTCAAATTTGGGATGCCCAGCCTGAGGCACCTGGAAGGGCTGCGAACTCTTAAGTGACCTTATTGCCACTTTAGTAAATGTAATTAACTCCTTTTTACAAGTATAGAAACTGAGGCAGAGCTGTGTCTTACCGTGGTCTCACAAAAAAAAAGACTGGTCTCAAACAAAAGCAATCAGGTCATGGGAGAATGCTGGAGAGCTTGACCTCTAGGAAACTTATTTTTTGAGCTCAAGAGTATTTACATCTCTTGTATCAAATACTAAAACAAATTCAACAGAAAATAGTAGCTAGTTGGTGTAACTAAGTTCTGCAGCATCTTGAAATGTGTTTACTGTAGAGGAATTAAAAAGTAACTTTAAGTTTAAACAGTACCCATTACATACTGACATTTGGAAATAGAATAAACCCTTAGTTTTGAGCTATGGTTTTGTGTCTTAGTTTAGGTTAGTTTGCAACAGAGCAAAAGCACTTTGTTCCTTCACCCACCCCCCAAAAAAACCCCACCAAAAAGCTCTTCTGGCTTCCCTGTATACGGCAGAGGTGGTCATGTTTTTGCAGAACGAGGTGGCAAATCAGGTGGTGGCTTGCAGCTTTTCTAAAGTATGATGCCATTGATCAAACAACAACCTTTGCAAACCTCGCAGTTACTGACATCTCAGTACCTCTGTGTTGGTGTCTCCTTAAGAGTCTAGTCTGAGTTTTCCCCACAGTAAATTATTTGGCTTTTGCTTTTCATCTAATCAACCTGGCAGTATTCCACAGAGCTCACTACATCATGTCTCGCCTTCTAGATTGATTACACCTACTTTTATAACTGAAAATATCATTGGAGAACTTCTGACGCCTGTGTCTTCCTAGAAGAGTGCTCCAGGCCATATCGCTGTTGATGCATGTGGAGTTTTGTTGGTCCCCCCAACTGTTAAGCAAAGATGTTTGGAAGTTACTTTTTATTATAGTGGTATAACGTGACATAATGATTGCAAAAGGCACACATACTGGATTTTTATGCATTTTTTTGTTTCTGGCTTCACACTAGTTTTTCACTGACAATTCTATGGATAGTTAAAAGTACAAAAGAAATATAAATGTGCAGTTGAAGTGATGGCTAAGTCTGTATAAACAGAATGCATTACTGTCACCGTATATAAAGACTGGTAGAAAAATCCTACCAAATTGGAATGCAAGTAGCAGTAACATCTTGAGTCTTGTATTTTTTTTTCTTTTTAGACTAAAGAATTTATTGATGGAAGTTTACAAAGTGGAGGTAAAATCATATTAACTTTTTTCCTTCATTTACTAATACATTGTTGTTAAAGCTTTAAAACTAACTTAGTGGTATGTATTGGAGGCTCTTGAGTATGAGGTTTTCTTAAATTTGGGGTTTTGTTGTGCTTGACGTGAACTATGTTATACAAGTTCAGAGCAAACTTGCCTCTGACTGGAAAACAAACCTCTGTATATCTGGGTTTTTTCACTTTAAACACAACTGTGTTCTGTGCATGAGGGTTTTTTTGTCCCCTCTCTAATGCAGGGCCTTAAATCTGCATTGTGATCCTGGAATGCAGATTCTGTTGCTCAAAATCCTCAGAGGAGCAGGAATCCATACTTCTGTATCCCAGGGCAGTAATGGACAGTGTAGTTAGTAATGTAGAGTGAAGTAAGACACACCTGTTATTCTTAGGATGTACCTTGCTACTGTGTACTTCTCCGTAACAAGGGAAAACTACATTTCAAAGAACTTTCTTCAGTCTGTACAAATATGGTTGGTTGTGTGTTTCTTCCTTCTCAGGAAAAGTTCTTGTCCATGGAAATGCAGGGATTTCTAGAAGGTAGGAAACTATCCATCCTGCTTATTAATTTTTTTTGAACCAATGGTAATAATATTTTGCTAATTTTTTTGTTTGTTTCTTTTCAGTGCTGCCTTAGTTATTGCATACATAATGGAAACATTTGGGGTGAAGTACAGGTAAGAACAGAGAGTGGTCGTGTAGTTAACCATTTGTCTGAAAAGGCTGAAGTGAGAGACTACTTCAGTACAGATAAGAAGTCTGATATGTCTGTAGGTATTCATTTTTTAATTCAAGTGGTGTGAGCGAAGAATAATTTCGGAGGGAACGTAAACAGTCATGTATAGGCGCATGAGCCAGTCATTACCTACTGAGATTGAGTGAAGACTTTACGTGGGGCAGATTATTCTGTTTGACTTCATTGCGGGTTTGTTTACATCCTTTCTTTAAGAAGAAGCAGGCACCTGCTGCTAAAGGAAACGGGATACCGGCCTACGTGGATTGATGCCTTGCTGTAAAACTATCGGAGAGGCCCCAAGGGGCTGTTCCAAGTAGCGTGTTGAGAACAGGCCAGCAAGCTGAAGACTGGAGGTGGGGGTGGGCAAATAGTATTTTACAACTACTGCTTCCTATTTTGCCCAAACAATTTGTTCTACAAACCAGTTTAGAGGTGGTATATTTCCTAAGAACTGATAATCGGAAGGAAGACTCCTGAAACCAGGGAGACTTTTGTCATAGTCTGTTCTCCACTGCAGTATTTTCTCTCTCCTTCTCTTTTTAAGGGATGCATTTACTTATGTTCAAGAAAGAAGATTCTGTATTAATCCTAATGCTGGATTTGTCCATCAACTTCAGGTGACTTTTTTTTCTGGTCATAACTCAAAAGCCATTTGGTGAATCATCTCCCTGCGAAATGGACGTTTCCACTTAGGCTTAACATTTACTGTAAAAGTACGCTTCGAGTAAATGTCAGAAGCTATAGTAGAGCTAGGGAGGAAGATGAGTGGGTACCCTTGTTCATTAGACTTCAGCTTTAGACAAAACAAATCCAGGAATGGAGGAGAAATAAAAATCCTGGTTTGTGCAGTGTTTAAGAGGCTCTGGAACAGCTTAATTGGTGGCAAAGTGAGTATTGTGGCACACATCAGTGACGCTTCTTGACACTTGCGTTCATAGGGGATGAAATTCACAGGTCCGAAACAGCAAACAGCGGTATCATGAAGTTGCTTTATCGTATTCCAGGAGTCTGTTGGGTGAATGGTGGGCAAACGGCAGGACAGTACGTTGAAACGGATTTGCAGTGTCTCTGCTATTACTTAGGTGGCTGGCAGCAAGATGATTGAGTATCTCCTGAGTTTGGGTTTCTTTTTTTTCCAAGTAACTCCTGCGAGGAGGAGTTGTGTAGTGCTGAAAGCGTGACAGGTCACTAGAAGGCAACTTCAAGGCCATGTATGGTTTGTCCTTGTGACAAATCTCTGAAGCTGCTGCATTCTAAGTTTGGTTTGTTTCTGCTGTCTGAATTGCCTTCTGGGGGCAACAGTGAGTTCTCTGAACATGCTCACAGGATTTTTTTAATGAAAGTTTACTCTCTTCCTTAAAGCCATTTCTTCTCATCCTTTAAGTTTTCTTTTTCTCTGTCTTCCTGATGGTTTTTGTCGTTCATGTCAAAGCAACAGAGAACTCTTCTCCTCTAAAGTCTCTGCCTTACTATAAGATACTCTCTAGCCCATCCTAGTGAACTCTCTGAATTAGTCCTTCTCATCCTTACAGAGCATTATGCCATATTAACAGCAATATGTATTATTAAACTTTTTCAGGAATATGAAGCCATCTATCTAGCAAAATTAACCATCCAGATGATGTCACCACTGCAGTTGGAGAGATCCCTCTCAGTTCCACCCGGTACTACAGGTCAGAAGCCTCTCCTGTTGTGTGTGCTGCCGCCTGTCTTACCTGCTCTTGTGAGGTGACTTTGGCAAGTAAACCTCCAGCAGCAGCAGCGAATCTCAAACTTTTGGGAAGGGGAATGGTTGGTGTGCAAGCTATGTTCAAACTTCAGTATGCAGTACTTAAATATTCTGTTCTCCTGTGGTTGAACTTCCCTGTGGTGTTGTCCGTGCTTCCATACCATACTGGAGAAGGCCCCTGCTTCTCCCTGTCCTTCAAAACCCCTGAGTCCCCTAGAGGAATCAAGAGTGACTATTTGAAAGCAGACAATGCTCGTGACATAATTGCTGCCCCTAAAATTAAGGCAGTTGCTCTGAAAAATAAAATTTTGCTGTGCCTTTAAACAGATAACAGGAGATTAGGGCATGTAAAAAAAAAAAATGTTACCTTAATCATATAGAGGTGTGCCAGTAGCAACCCTGCTAAAGGTCAGGGAAAATGGAGTTTGGGGGGAGATGTAAAGGGAGTGCAAAAAATGGTGGGTTCTAGGAAATTTCTCTTCCATGGGGAGAAGCGCAAGGGAAGAAGAGTGTTGGCAGCAACCGGCTGTCCAAAAGCTGGATGTCTCCGAAGGGTAGAGTCCTGGCCAGAAGACAATAACAACTGCCCTGTGGTCCTGCTCGCAGCTGTGTATTGTTAGAGCGGATCTCTTCAGATGTGTCCTCCTTCCTCTTGCCTTTTGCAGGAAGTTTAAAGCGAGTGCACGAAGAGGATGAAGAACTTGGAACCATGCAAGTGGCAGCGGCGCAGAACGGATGATACCTGAGGACAAGCACTGTTTGTATTGTGAATTCCTGCCAAGAAAGGTGAAGAAAACTAGGGAAAAAGAATTAATAATGCAAAATGATGAACACACACATAGCTTCTTTTCAATTACATGTTGCTTTCAGATGTAAATCTGCCTCTGCAACACACTAAGCATCATTTTTAAGATGTTGGACTTCTTGAATGAATAGATGGCACTGATTGTTTTACTCCTTTTTTACACTTTACAGTTTTATTCTAAACCAAGATTTTTGGACTTGCAAAGAGGTATTATTGCAATAATGCACTTTTCATACTTGAAATTTCTTTATTTGTATGATATAAAGTTATTACTTTAAACAAAATGCAAGCTGGGGGGATTTGTTTATAAAGTTATTTGTGTAATTTATAACAAGAGACTTTAGTAAAGAAAAAGTTTGCTAAAACTCACCTTGTTCTCAGTATATATTATGGTCATGCTTGTAGAAATGTGCTTTATGAACTGCACTACTACTGGCAATTGAGCAACAGCAGTGATCTAATCAGTATTTAACTCTTTACCCTGTTATAAAACCTCATTATATACTGAATTATTTTGAGACTGACACACTGAGACCAATTTAAGACAAAATGCTGTTCTAAAAATCTCACCTTGTTTTATGCAATTTAAACAGAATACTGATTAATTACTTAATAAAATAGTCATGTGTTGAATTAATACAGAGGGCAGCTACCAATTTTACACACATCAAGACTGAATTCTTTTAGCTAGCATTAAAAAGCTGCTTGTTAAATTAGTTATAGGTTGACTTAAGTGGAACAAGCCAGTATGGTCCATCTGTCTACTGGAATAGTGCATCTTCAAACTGGTATTGAAGGAGTAGTTCCCTCTGTAAGGCAATAGTTGCATCATTTGAGGTAAAAATAGGGTTGGTTTTTGAAAACAGGCTCAAAGCACTGGCCATGACAGTATCAGGACCTAAAGGATTTACCTCAGCTCTTCTGAAGCACTAGAGTCAATTAAGGCCATGCACTTACCAGTGCTTTAGAGGTTTCAAATTGGGAATTGCCGAGGCGGTTCGTGCAGCTTTAACTCTTCTCCCTTCTCAGCAGCACTGTGATAACCACTGGTGGTGCCAGTACAGTCTCGGTTCTGCATTGCGGCTTTACCTCCCAGTTGGCCTCTTGCATGAAAGATGTGAATGAGATGATGGCTCCTTCGGAGCACTGTGGTGACAGAGCAAATTACAAAGCTGTTAGAAGAACCTGTGTATTTGGGAAATAGGAGCTTGTAATTAGACTGTATTTTACCAGGGAACAGGTGAGCTCAAGAGAGTTGAGTCCATATAAAAGACATGTGGGGATCTGAGCACCCAGCTATCTGCCTGTGCTCTGATACGGCTGTGTGCGAATGGCCAGTGTCCTCCGTCAGCCTCAGAATGAGCAACCTGCGCCGAGGGGCAGCTATCTTTGGGTTTGAAGGCATGAATCTAAAGAGTGAAGCCATTGTGTACTCTGAGGATCTCTTCCGATGCTGCCTTCTGCTGGAGGATGGTCCAGCAGCTTGTGTACTTTGTAGGAGTCCTGCCTGGCTTTGTGTATTCAAGGCAAGTTGACCACGTCTGTGACTTGCTGATCTTTGCTTAATCACTAATCCTCTGCCTGGTCTCGCAGCTCCTCGGAGGCTTGCCAAGGGGCAGTCCCTCCAGAGCAAGTCTGAGCTCTTGGCCTAGGGCAAGGCTCTTAGAATCATAGAATCACTTAGGTTAGAAGAGACCTTTAAGACCATCAAGTCCAACCGTTAACCCAGCACTGCCAAGGCCACCACTAACCCATGTCCCCAAGCGCCACATCTACACGGCTTTTCAATCCCCCCAGGGATGGGGACTCCACCACTGCCCTGGGCAGCCTGTGCCAGGGCCCGACAGCCCTTTCGGGGAAGAAATGGTTCCCAATATCCAACCTAAGCCTTCCCTGGAGCAACCTGAGGCCATTTCCCCTTGTCCTGTCGCCTGTTCCTTGGGAGAAGAGACCGACCCCCCCTGGCTCCAACCTCCTTTCAGGGAGTTGCAGAGAGCGAGAAGGTCTCCCCTCAGCCTCCTTTTCTCCAGGCCAAACCCCCCCAGGTCCCTCAGCCGCTCCTCACAGCACTTGTGCTCCAGCCCCTTCCCCAGCTCCGTTGCCCGTCTCTGGACACGCTCCAGCCCCTCAGTGTCTGTCTTGGAGCGAGGGGCCCAGAGCTGAACCCAGCACTCGAGGTGCGGCCTCACCAGGGCCGAGTACGAGTAGCAGATTCTGGTTTGGAAACTTGCTGCCTGGGTTAAAGCACGCTGCTAGAACAGATGTTGGTGACCCCTGAGGAGGAAATCCTCCTCCTGCAGTAAGTCAGGGCTTTTGGCTGAGCCAGGACACCTGGGTGAGGCTTTACAGCCTAACAACCTCTGCTCATGTGGAATGTGAAGGCCCTGGAGTGCTGCAAACAGGGAGGGTTCACAGCCTCAGTGGCGCTGAACCAGCGCTCAGCAGTGCTTTCCCTTTACTGCTCTCTGTCCTCTGCCACCCACGTCAGTGGCAGAGCAGTGCAAATCCTTCAGAAAAAATCCTTAAGAAATGTGTGATGCTTCAGGTAGGAAATTTTCAGCTTGAAAAAAGGAAGTGTTACTGTTATCTCCTTAAGAACTACAACTTGTCAGCGTTAAGCTGACTGGCTAAGCGTGCAGTGCTGGTTTTGCAGTTGTAGGGTTTATTATGTGCTGTTAACTGACTCTCTTTAAAAGAACGTATTCCCCAACAGCCCCCAAAGCATTCTCGGATGTTTCACCACTTACCACATGGCTGCAGCAGGGTTTGTGGACGTCTGTCAATGTCTGTCTGTCTTGCGCCGCTCACCAAACGCTGCCAGCTACAAGCTTCTGATGAAACAAGGATGGGAACCAGAACTTCTGCGTAGAATTGCTTTCTATTTCAGCTCCCTTGGGAAGGGGTAGAGATGAAACACAGATGCAAGAACGCTCTTGATTCATCGAACCATCCCCTGCCAGAGAAGCTTGTTTGTGCGCAGTCTGGTTCTGTTGCCTCACTGGGGTCCTGCAGCTTCCCTGGGGGGACTGTTTCCCAAACTAACAAGCTTCATGACGAAGGATTTTCCACCAATCTCTGGTTTTTTTCATGCTGATGCCTTCTACAGTCATTCTGGTTTGCCTGCCTGCTGCCTTGCAGATAACAGCCTCAGATCCTAAGGGATTCTGAGATTAGTCTTCCTCATATATCTATTACTAAGCCTTTTATTTAAAACTTCTTGACATCCGTCTCATTGAGCTTACCACCAGGGAGCGTTTCGATGACTGTTTGCTTTCCGGGGTTAAACCAAAGGTGGTCATTGGCAGCAGGGTCCCTCACCGGGGCCTTGGAGTAGCAGCGGAGGTTGAGTTTTCTCCCTGCCCCAGGTTCAGACATGAACCTTTGGGGATCCACAGCTGAATGTTAAGGTGCTAACGTTCCCCTTCCAGCTTAGGGGAAGCGGAGTGAAGGAGCTGGGGATCTCCTCATGGGACAGAGCTGCTACCCAAAATCCCAGGGAGGTGGTATTAAACCTCCGAGAGGCTGGTCCTTATGTTAGAAGGTGTCTTGCTGGTTGACTTCTGACGAGATCCTCGGTTCCTTTTTGATCTCTGGAGGAGGGTCTTGCTCTTTCCCACTGAGCCAGTTGTACCGTAGATAAATTAACAGGGCTTCTGCAGTTTAGGAGATGCACAATGTATTTCAATACCACCTGCTGCTCTTAAGTGCTGTTATTTGTGGCATTTTCCTGGTTCCTGTGAACTTTGACAGTTAAAAATCCGCGTACGCGTTCTCCCCGCGGGCTGGGGGACGCCCGAAACCGCGGTGGCATTTGTAAGTCCCCAGCCTGCAGGGTGTAGCGTGCGTTTAGTGCCTTCGCCAGCTGCCACGTCCAGGGCCCCTGCGGGCAACAGGCCGGGTGTAAGGTGTGACGCAGCAGGTGACGGTGCCTTTCCTCTCCCACCAGCTGTTTCCGTGGGGGGTGGCCTGCCAGGGTCGGAGTGTCACCTCTGGCACAGGACAAAGAGCTCTCCAAAGCCAAAGGGATGCTGAGGGGCTGGATTCCTCCCAGCTGAGGCTTGTCCTGCAGCCACAAACCCAAGCTTTTAACCAAATTCATTTGTTCTACAAAGATCTAAGCTGGGTACACAGTCACCTGCTCCTCGCTTGCACTAATCTTTTCACTAACTCTTAATGAGGGCCTGGAGCTATTTAGATGGTGGAGATATGATGGAATTCAAATAATCCACTTTAACTTAGTGGAAATTCAGAATTAATTAAAACTGTGAAAGGCAAGAAAATCCACCTCAGTCATTTGGGCCCAGCATAAATCAGTGGCTGATTTTATGCAATTAGCTCAGAGCTGGGGCTCAAGCCACTTTGCTCTTCTGTCAGCAGAGCCCAGCTCTCCCTCGGGGGAGAACACCCCAAAGAAAACGGGGTGCCTGGGCCCAAGTGGCTGCTGAGGGTTTGTGCCTGCAGGCAAAGGCTCCACCACCAGAACAAGCTGAGAATCTCCTTTCAAGACTTGGCTTGTAGAAGTCATACCTGCAGAGATGCAAATGTGCATCAGCCACATGCTTAAAATCAGAATGGAGCTTCAAAAAAACATCCTCCTCAGTCTAGGGAAAGGAAAACAGAGGTATCTGCAGCAGGTGGAACCGTTCTGCATGAACAGGCACACACGCACTCTGGACACCTACCGCTAGGCACAACGCAGCACTACCGAAAACCAGACCAGATACAGTTGGCAGTCTTCATTTATTCAGCTTAAACAAAGATTTTTTTTTAAAAAATAATCAATAAATAAAACAGACATCACCAAGGAAACACGATATTGAGTGGAGTACCATCAGGAACATTAAATAGAACCCCCCCCAGCTTAAAGTAGCTCTCCACACCACAATGAAAGAACATTTTGTAAGGCCTAGCTGTTGGACAAACAAGACTGGCTGTTCTGTACGAACCTTCACGGATTTATAATGCCCTATTCAGAGACGTAGGGTTTGTCAGTCTCTTCGCACAAAACACGACTGTTGAAACCAGGGCTTTGTACATTATTTGCTTGCCATCGCTGGCAAAAGTGCTAACATCATTTATCCAATCTTACAGCGAGAGGGATGCTCCGAAGCAGCAACAATCCCTCGGGACCAGGATCGGGGATTTCTTTGCCGATTTGCTGTGCCGGAGGCATAAGCCGGTACCAGCAAAACCGCAGCCCCCCTGGCCCTCAGGAGTTCAAGCGCTCGGTGCTGCTGCGTGCGTTCCTGCCCACCCCAAACCCCCGTCCCATCGAGCGCCCCGCTCGAGCGGGTGTACTCTGTCAGACATTCCAGTTCCCCAGTTACCTCTGCCCTGTCGCAAACCACGGTTGGGTTTTTTTTTTTTTTTGTGAGAAAACAATTAATTATCCTGAAAACAAAGTTATCAGCTAAAGTGCAGGACCCCTGCAGTGAGAAGCACGCACCTATTTTTAGACTCGGAACATCAGCTTTAGCGTAGCCCATAGGGATTCTCCCCTACCCGCACAAATAGTAACAAATCCGGGTTTGGAAAACAGTGCCTATAAAACCGCAGGTGCACTAACGCCGGCAGCGCGGCAGCGGGCTCCCGGGGAGCGGCCAGAGCCGGGGCCCGTCCTCCGTCACTAGCTCTGCCCCAGAGAAGCGCCAGCCCTACCCGAGCCCCCTCATCCTCCCGTGAAGTACAGACGGGAGAGCGACCCCGCCAGCTGTACTTTGGCTACCAAGAGAAGAAGCGCAAACCTTTAGAAAAATACAATGCAAGAAAAAATCTGAGATAAAAATATGTACCTTTGGTTAAAAACCATCCCTTTAACAAGAGTCCTTTGTAACTCAGCTAGAACAAAAAAGCTTCACTTAGACCGAACAGTAGTAAAAATTAGTTCTGAGCGCTTATTTCCTAACCCAAAGGACCCTTCTAAAATGTCAGTAATTTTTTTTTTTCGCAGGATTTACACATTTGACGTTCATTATTTATAGGGATCGTTATATTTGCAGCAATAAACTATATAAATTTTCCATGAAGAGAATGTTTGTAGCACAAGCTCCTCCACCAACAGTCTCTACAAAAAAAAATTACTAGAAGTTCTTAATTAAAGAACCGTTGAAACATGTAGTTTTCTTCAGATACCAAATAGCCAAACTTCTTATAGAAATCCACGTTTTTTGGCAGACACTCGAGCGTAATTTTGTAACAGTTCAGTCTCTTACTTAGCAACGTAAGGGTGGACGTTAATCTGGAAGAGACAGAAACCCAACGGTTAAATGAAACGGCCCTGAACACTGGAGCAATGAACATTTAATTAGCTAAAGCTATCAGACCGGCACTACTGAAGTTTTACAGCACTCTGCATTTTCCTTCACCACGCAGGATAGCTGCTATCCCAGGGAAAAGAGAACAAAGCACCCGTGTCTCGCAGAGAACTTGACGTTACTGTTGTAAGAACCTCAGCTTGCGCTCGGCCAGCGATACCTCCGCACTAAATTCCCGCGGGAGGAACTGCCCCGCGGCCAACCTGCACAGCTGAATCCTGCTCTCGGAGGGCCGGGGAGCCAGCGTTGCCGCCTTGCTTTGCTCGCTGCCGCCCATCAGCGTGGGACGGCGGGGGCCAGAAACTACCTGGGCGAGGGCTCACTGCCTGCCCGCCACCGAACGGCAGAGCTGGTGAAATACTTACAGTTTACCAAGCTGCTTTCCTCTGCACTCCCCGCTCACTACTACATCTTCTATCCTTCCTCTCTGCGAAAACACAGGCGAGCGTTAGTCGAACAGAGCACCGTTGCGTTCGTTTCCCGACCGCGCCGCATTTCACGCCTGGATTTTCTGCTGTCTAGGTGGACACCCGCTCGCTCGCAACGCCCCTTCCAGCACCCAGCAGGAGCTGCGGGCCCACCACAGCCTTTCCCCGCCGAGGGATCTGTATCTCGCCAGCTCCCTGTCGTCGCACGCCTAGCTGGGGCTCCGCAGCAGCGACACCCTCAGCCGGCTGCTCGTCAGGACCAAGCCTGACTAGTTCAAAAGCTCACTGGGAGGGGGAACAGGACAGACATCAAATTGCTCTTTTTCCTTAAGAAAAAACAAAGCTTCCTTTTACTACTTAGCTGAGCACCCCAGGATGGGAGATATTTTTAAAACGCCGAAGGTACTTCATCACGCAGTAACCCCATAAAAACAACAGGCATGGAGTCTGGGGACAGGATCTTTTTCCTCACTTCACAACGAGAGAATATACCTTTGCGCAGGAGTGAGTGAACTTATGTTCTATCACCAGCGTTGCTGTAGCAACAATCTGTCCAAGAGTTGTGTCTTCCACAACAGTGACGTAGTAATCTCCAGATCTCTTCATGTGCTCAAAGGTTTCTGTGGGAGCAGACGGACAGCGGAACAGCCACTGTTAATCTCAGATTAAATTGCCATGAAGTCTTAACGCTTGCAACAGATTGTGAATGCAGATCGCCGCAGGGTTCAGGAGCACAAGGATGGTGCGCCCAAGGCCCCGGAACCTGAAAGCCTCAGAGTCAGACTGACCAGACAGAACCAGGAAAAAGCAGAAATTAAACAGATGCCTTTTCCTCAGCTGTCAAGAGAACCCTCCTTCCCCAGAGTCTCTGCATTTGGGCACTACGATGAAGGTGGCAGCGCCTTAAGTTTTCTTACATCTCAGTTAAGCCAGCGAAGCAAGCTTTGAGCTGTGATCAAAGGCAAGCCTCTGCCTCGCTACCGGTGCTGCAATAATTCGCCCAAAACAAGCCATCACCCGGTAGTCCCTTCCACCAGGTATCTAAAGCTCAGTCTCAAAAGCAGGTATATGGTTTAGGCCTGTCCCAGCCAAGCAGCCCTTTGGAATAGCTGCAACTGGATCCGACGCGGAGTGCCAAAGGCTGCCTCAGGGGAGCCGAAGTAATAAATCCCTCTGGCATCAGGCAGCGGGAGCCTCGCGCCCGAGTAGCTTTGCTGTCAGCATCAGTATCCTCCGGTTCCCAGCAACCTCCAAGAAATAACGATATACTCACTGATAAACTGCTCTGGGCTTGCAACTCCAGTTTCAGTCAGCTGACCCAGAACCTTAAAAAAGCCTGTTATAAAAGAAGAGGGGAAAAAAAAAAAAACGAGCGAGGGACAGAGACACACAATTAGCTCCAAATAGCACAGAACAGCCTGACATGGCTGTTTGGAGAGTTAACGTCCCCATGGCACCGTCCAGTTCAGGGGCATGTAAAAGCCTGCGCTCTGCATATTATAGAACTAGACTGTAATCTTAAAAATCAAACTCCCGCCCTGAGCAACGCTGAAGGATCAGCTAACGCATCAGCAGCAAACTGCAGCGTGAGCGCAGAAGATGCATACATTCAAGAAAGAAAAGTATAAGCCTGAAATTAGGCGATATTAAGCTGTATGTTCAGAACACCTTTTTATCCAAGTTACAGAACCGAGGAAGTCTCCATGCGCTACGATTAATATGCTGGTTCACATTGATATTAAAAGGAACTGTATGAACAACTGTACTCCCTCTCTAAAGCTGTGGTGAACAGGAAGCTGTGGATTATTTCATAGAATAGTAGAACAGTTTGGGTTGGAAGGGACCTTTAAAGGTCATCTAGTCCAACTCCCGAATATTTGGAAGATTTGACTTGAATTTTAAGGTTGTTTTTGAGGTTAAAACAGTAAAACCAATTTTGAGGGTCACCCACCGCAGCACCAATCCATGGTGCCAAGTGCTCAAATTCCTTACTGATAAAAATGACCCAAAGCAGATAAAACGAGCAATCCTAATCTATTGAGAGATCGTGCAGAAATACATATTATCTACTTCAGCACCCAGCTTTCGTTTGTGGTGATCACTAAACAGGATTCTACCTCGATTTAAATCAGCTGTGCAAAGTGGTCTCAAAACTAGGCCATCTCCTGGATCTAAAGGAGAAATAGCAGGAGAAAACGTCGTCGTGTTCTCGCTCCAGTCAAGTTCAAGCAGAATATTCGGGTCAAACATCGGCGTGTCATCAGGCATCACGGTTGCAACAGGCATCATGGCTGCAACAGGTGTCCTGGAACAGAACGCGCATGGGTAAGGAACTTTTTGCGTTGCTCTTGTTTTAATCGCTAAATATGCTGTTTCCCCTGGTGATATCACGCCACGTCATGTTCCTCAGTGTCGTAAAGAAAGGTGAATGAAACCAGAACTGCTGTTCGCTTTATCTGCAATTGAAGCTACTCCGCCTTCACCGGACTGGGCCGCTGGGTTAAACAAAGAGCGCACACACTGACACCGTGCACGTCACCTAAAGTCAACACGTGGCACTTCTCATCCGGGTAGGTGTTTCTCTTGGGGAAAAAAAAAAGCCAAAAAGCCATTGACTAGGATACTTGACCTCTATACCCCTCTGAAAAGGAGAGCATCTCACACTCCCAAGAAACCTCCCTAAAATACAGTTTACCCAGCATAGAGAAGATCGTTCTCATTAGTGTGCCATTTAAATCTGGCGCTAGGAACACTACACTTTTTTCCAACCAGCCCCATCACGTCAATATTTAGTATCTCAGCCAAGCGGCACTACATCACACGTATGAAAACACAGATGATACAGCAGCCTGCCCGCACGCTTCCAGCCCGCGCTGCGTTTCCCGAGCGGTCCCGTTTGCTCGGTGGATTTACAAACTCTAATGCCATCTCGGCTGTAAAGCGCAGCGTTCATTGTCCATTAACAGGTGAAACGCAGAACTGCCAAGATGATGGTGAGACACCTGTTAATGATTAATGAGAGACTTGGGAATCGTGTATTATTCAGAATGAGGAACAAGGGGAAGCAAAGGGATCTATTTTCCTAATTGATAGATATAGGAAAATAATTATTCCTTTGTCACCTGTGGAATACCTGGTCAGGTTTCTGGTATGAACAGAGCACATCACGGGGACTTCTCCTGAGACTAAGTTCTTTATATATCTTCAAATTAACTTAGCTGCACCATAAAAGATGTGGTAGTCGCACGCTGTTAGACAGGCCAAATAAACACCAGAAAGAAAAATGTATTTGGGATGAATACTTTGCAAAATAAGACATCTTGCAGCCCTGTTAAGCTCCCCAGAGAAAGTACAGAGGATGTTAGCTATGAAGCATCTTGGCGTAACTGCAGCATGCAAGCCTCAAAACTGAAGGTGGCTCTGGAAAAAGCTTCTTTAAACAAACAAAAAAACCCCCAAAAACCCACCACAAAATCTTTTTTTTATGCCACCTGCTGGTATACACTGGCCTTTAAATTCCCC
Source organism: Phoenicopterus ruber ruber (assembly GCA_009819775.1). Taxonomy (NCBI): domain Eukaryota; kingdom Metazoa; phylum Chordata; class Aves; order Phoenicopteriformes; family Phoenicopteridae; genus Phoenicopterus; species Phoenicopterus ruber. Next base: position 3,981,825 of record CM020219.1, read on the forward strand.
TTCTCATCTCAGTCTTGCATATACAAGTAAAAAAAAAGTGCTGTTATAGCAATTAAACAGCAATACAAATTCTCATCCCGCATGTATTTTCAAAATGAAACAGCGGGAAAAATGAAGTGCAAAGAAAAATATTTCCAGAGATGGGAGAGTCCGAAGTGAGAATCCAGGTCTTCCGAGTCCCAGCCCCGAGCTTTAGCGATCACATCACACCGATATGTGCAGAGGGCTGCAAGCTCATCACTACCGTATTAATTATGTCACTACTAAGCAAAACTGAAGTCTCCCTGGTTCCAGCAATACATCTGGTATCTCTATTCCCAGATCTCGGTTATTCTCATGTTGCTGTTACCCTGTCCCATTACAAAGCCTTCCTAGAATTCATGAGTGTTCATAACGACATTCAAATAGTGTCCTGTACAGAATAAAACACATCTAATTAATTTCAGCTCAGGGTCACTGAACACCAAGCACGCACAGCAGTAGAAAAGCACATGAAGAAAATAAAATTCTTGATGCTCTTCAAGCAGTTAGCGACAAACTAAGAGTTATTTGTCAAACTACATCCAGCACAGGTGGAGCAGGAAGTTTGAAGCTTCACGTGTTTTCTGGAGTCAGGAATATGACTTACTCAGTAGAAGTGCATTGGCCAATTGAAAAAAAAAAAAGGATCGATGGACAGCTGCCTGCCCGAGGGGTGCTCGGCCAGACCTCCGCCGGCTGCCCAGCGGCGGGGGACGGGGCGACAGAGCCCAGCCCTGCCCCGAGGGGCGAGACACGGCCCCGGACGGCCCCTCGGCGGGGTCCCCACCTGAAGCGGCCCCTCGGCGGGGTCCCCACCCGAAGCGGCCTCCCCGGGGGGGGGGGGGGGGGGGGTCCCACAGACCCCCACTCGCGGCCCCTCAGGGGGTCCCCACAGCTCCCCTAAGCTGAAGCAGCCTCTCGGGGGTGGCCCCCCCCCCAACCCCTCGGGGGGGTCCTCACATCCCTTTACCTCACACACAGCCCCTTAGCGGGGTCCCTTCACCCCCCACACAGGCCCTTAGCGGGGTCTCCTCACTCCCTCACCTCACATCCAGCCCCTCAGAGGAGTCCCCTCAGCCCCTCACCTCCCACCCAGCCCTTCGGAGGGGTCCCCAAGCGCCCACCCCTCACACAGCCCCTCGGGGGGCACCACACGCCCCCTCCAGCCCCTCAGGGGGTGCCCGCAGTCCCGCCCCTCACGCAGCCCCTCGGGGGGACGCCGAGGAGCCGGGGGCGCCCCCCGCAGCCCCCCTCAGGCGGCGCGTGCCCCGCCCGCACTCACCCGCGCACGAGGCCGCGGCGCCAACTGCCGCTCGCACCGGCTCCGCCGCAGGCGCCGCACGGACGTGGCAGGGGGGCGGGGCCCGGCACGCACGCACGCCAGCGCGCAGCCAATCGCCGCCCGCCGGCCCCGCCTCAGTTCCGCGCGCCCGGAACTCCGGGCCACCCCCGCGCCAGCCTTGCGACCTTCGGGAACAGCCCCGCCCCCGCGCGCGGATTGGGCGGTGGGCGGTGTGACCACGCCCCTCTCTGATGGAGGCCTCGCCCTTCCCGTCACGTAGCGCTCTAGGCCTCGGAGCCGGCGCAAGATGGTGGGCGGCGCTCGGTGGTCCCGGCCCGGCTGCCGCTGCCCGGCCTCGTCCCTCCCGCGGAGCCCCCCGCCACCTCCCGGCCGTCAAGGGCCGTTTCACCCTGGCGGCAACCCCGGTGGGCTCGGCGGGAGGAAGGGTGAAGGCAGGGAGGCCAGCCAGGCCTCAGGCCCTGCCTTCCCGCCACAGGGGCGTGAAGGCTGAGGCGTTTGCGGTGCCCTGACGGGGTTTTGGCGCCTGAAGGAAAATCTCTCGGTCTCCCTGAACTGGCGTCCCCCCAGGAGCGAGGCGGGCGCAGGGGAGCGGGCAGCGTCCCTCAGCACGGGGAGTGATTTCCCCTTCCGTGGGGTGTGGGGAGCGGGGAGCGCCGTTCCTCACAGCGCGGTTTGGGGGGGTCTGTGCTGGATCACCCCTTACCCTCGTCTGCGCCTGCTTTCTCTTTACAGCTTGGCACGGGTTTTTTTCAGCCAGCTGCCTTTCCTGTAAAGATTTTGACTGACTGCAGGACTTTCTTCTGGGGGAAAGGTAAAACTGAGGCCCAGACCATGTGAGGTCTGTATGACGCTTTTCAGAGGCAACAGATCCCTAGGCAGCTCGCAGGGTGTAATTGCCGGCTGATCTGCGTACGTTTCCCTGCGTTTTCACTGGGGTCTGGCCTCCGGAGTTCCTCCGGGAAGCTGCTTGGTGGCTTTGGAGGGCTGCTGTCTTTAATCCAGAGCTGAGCACAGCTCAGGAGGGGCTCACGGGTACCTGTGGAGGGATGGCTCAGATGAAAGGAATACACAAAGGTTCCTACCTCTTATGAGGCATTGCCGGTGGCAGCAGATTTTGTCATGAAAGCATCCCTTGCTTCGATAATTTCCATCTCGGGGGGATTGTTTTTGGAGGCTCCGCGGCTCCCCTTTGACAAGACCTGCTGTCCTGTGGTGGGATGGGCCTTGTTGGCTGGCAGGGGGCATGGGTGGGGGTTTTTCTTCCTTTTCAATAAAAAAAAACCCAAGAGATCATCTTGAGAGACTTTTATAAATAGCTGAGGTCAAGGCACACATGTAGCGTGGAGCAGGAGGCCTGCTGAACAAGATAATTATACAACGTGCTTCTGAGACATGATTTTCATTTTCCACGTTTCTTCCCCCTGTTACTTTACCCTCAGAATGAATCACTCTGTTACCGTAGAAACAATCAACATTACTTAGTTTTTACTTCTTCGGCGGGGAGTGACCAGATGACACACGCCAGCCTCCCTGGGTTCAGGCACACCCAAAACCTGGGGGCGAAGCTTGCCCCGAGCTTGTCCAGGGCTGGGGGCTGCGTGGGTGAATCACCGCGACTATTAACCTTTTGTTGCAAGGAAAAGGCACAAACTGGGTGTGAGCTTTCCCCTCCCTGTTCTTTCTCTGTTTCCTTTGTTTAGAGGGATTAAGAGGCGTGGGAAGGTCCCATCCAGGCTAAGAAATGAACACCGTATCTTGCTTCTGTGCACAAAAAGAAACGGGGAAGCGCTGCTTTGGCTGGTTAAATGGAGAAACTGGGAGTGCGGACACGTTTCCACTGTGTGAAAAATGACAGACGAGGGTTTAACTTAACTCCCCCCATGGTGCCTTTTCCTTGATGGAAAGATTTTACAGATGTGAGGTAGATTTTGCATTTTACCTAAGTAGCTGTGAAAAGTCATGACTTTTTAAAAACAAAGTCGTGCCGTAACAAGGCCATGACCACATGGGGTCAGCCCAGCTCTCCCCAGTGAGGCTCGGAGCAGAGGTCCTGGCCTGCATGGGGGATACGGCGCGTTTTGGACAAGCCTCATCCAGATACATCCTCCCAGTTTCCGGCAATCGGCCGTGTAGGGACATCCTGACCCAGAAGGCACATCTGGCCCGTGGTATTTAATAGCTGAACAGTGCTGTCTTCTGTGCGTGTATCTCGGCTTCTGACCTCCAGAGCTCCTACTGTGCCGCAGCGTAACGTTGCAGAATGAGGAAAAAATCCTTTGGTTTGGTTAAACCTCTTGCCCTGCCCCAGCAGGGCCGTTTTTGTTAGTCCCAGAGACCACTCCTGTCCTATTTACCACCACATGTACTGACTTGAGCTTGGCTTGAGGACAGAAACCTTTCTGCGCATGGATTTTGTAGCAGCGTGAGCCTAAACCAGAGCAGGGGAATGATCTGGATGGAAAAACACTTCCCAAGCAAAGGCGAATTTACCAGGCTGTGGGTGGAGGTGGGAACAGACCCTCTTCAGCTGGGTTTGCCACCTGAGAGCAAAGAAACCTGCCCCGACAGCGGGGCTTAAACCGAGCGGTGCCTAAACCGAGCGGTGCCTCTGTCAGCGCCTCCGAGACCCTCTTCCATTTCAGGGACCCAGAGACGTTTTGGAGAAGGGCCGCTGTCGCGAGGAGATCAACCTCTCACACAGGTTTAATCTTTACACCCTCCCGGGGCCCATCCGAAACCCTTCGGCAAAACCTGGGCCAACTGTGCAGGCAGGGCAGAACGGGGCCGGCTGGTTTTCAGCCTCCCCCCTCTCCCCATGTGGTAGGTTTTCAGCTTTTTCTCTAATTTTAACAACAGTGGAAGGAGATAGCGATGCTCTGACGGGCTTTTAAAGAAGAGGTGGCCAGCAGGGAAGGACTGATTAGTGCACCCAGCAAGGGGAAACTGGATCAGGGCTCCACCAGTTTGCAAAGCCTCCTGAGAGTCCACACATGAAATGGGCCTCGCTTCTTACCGAAAGCTTGGCGAAAGGCATGTGGCCGCCGATGAGCTCGCACATCTCCTTGGGACATCTCCGAGTCCCACCCGGTGGCTTTTTAAAGGTCAAGTGATTAGGGCCAGCACGGATTCACAGCAGCCAACAGATAAATCTCCCCGGTACCTCCGAGGCCAGGATTTGGTTGCTGGAGAGCAAGGGGAAAGTTGAAATAACACGTTTCCACTTGTGTCATGGATGCGTTCATCTCCTCTCCGCCGGTTCCACTGCGGCGTATTTTGTTGCAGAGGAAAAAAAAAAAAAAGCAGCAAAGTGATATCCTCTGGCTGCTCCGTGTTTCCCAGCACTGGAACAAGGCGGTCAGAAGGAAGGGAAATTGCAAATTCGTGACCGCGGGACAGTCAGAACGATGGGAAAGGAGCCATGCACTTGCTTGATGTAAATGTCTGAAACACACCCTGCTTTATGAGGAGAGAAAAAGCGCTCTCCTTTCCTTTGGCCGTGTGACACAGGGCAGTAAGAACGAATAAATCCTTGCCGCAATCAAATTGTTTACATTCTGTTTTGGAAACAGATGCTCGGGGCTCGGTATTACCTAGGGACCAGCCTCTTTGATTCTTTTTAACCTCTCGTAGATCGGGCTATATCCAGCCACCGATAAATCCTGAGCGGTGGAAATGTCTGCAGAGTTGCTGCAGAAACCAGCTCTGGGAACCTGGATTTCGCAGAGGACCCAGCGCCCGCTTAATCCCCATCTGTCTGCCAGAGGAAAGAAAGATGCTGCTGTGTCTCCCCAAACGTTGCCCGTGGATGGATAACCAGAAACGAAACACCCGCTCGAACTTAATAAAGTCGTAGGGGAAACCTGGCAGCCCTCGCCAAAGCTCTGCTGCCATCCAGATGGCCGCCTGGGACCTGGGAAATGGTATTTCTTTGGGGTTTATGATAGCGTTAGTGCTGTTATGAAAGCAGAAGTGCATCTGGACTGTGTCTACCTCGCTGGAAATAATTATCCCATCTTTAGCCAAGAAGCCAAATGTAATTTAACTGCAGGGGAAGGGGAAGCGTTAGGAGCCGCAGGTGTGTCGCAACCCCCTGCCCCAGCTTGCAGAGGGAAGCAGGGGCAGCCCCGGCCCGCTGTCTGCGGAGGATGGAAGAAGCACGTGTCCGTGTGTTCAGGTTTTCTCCTCTCTCCTGCCCATGGCCCAGGAACGCTTTTTTTTTTTAATGGAGAAAATCCCCACGTGATGTTAACAGCGTTGCGCCTCGTTAATACTCAAATATTCTGGCTCCTGGTCCAAGTCAGGGCTTAAAACACACATGAAAGCAGCTCCAGCAAGAAACCTATTTATTGCCATCACCCTCCTTTGGACGTGGCTATTTTATGAGAAGTAAAATAGCATCAGCTCGCCCCCAAAAATTGGAGCTGGGATCAGATCAAGCACAGATCCGGCCTTGAGCTGAGAAATGGGGAACACAGCCAAAATGGTACTTCTGATCCCAAAGTGTCCTGAGCCTGTGCGCAGTGGGTACGAGGGTGTGTGCATTGCAGGGAACTCCGGAGATTTACGGTCCCTGCAGGTAGAAGGACATTTTCTCACCAGCCACAGGCAGAACACTCCGGATGACAGATCTCCCCAGCCTTCCTGTACAAAATGAGCGCACTGTGGATTCGATAAGCCATTTTCTCTGGATGGATTAGTGAGTAAATAACAGCTTTTACCTTTTTCCCTTCCACCAAATACAAACTAGTGGCACCAAGATGGCATTTATCTAGTGACAGTCTCTGCAAACACGCTGTCTCACCTGATGTCCCATCAGTGGGCCAGTTAAGAAGGACCTTCCTGTATTTCCCAAATGTCATATTTCTATGAGTTTAATTAAATTCAGGATCGAAGCTTCCTCAGAGGAAATACAGCCCTGATCTCTTGTCCTCCCCTTCCATGGATGATGGGGGAATACATTTAAGGGATAAAACTGGCCTCTCTGCAGCCGGGGTTTGGACATGGGTGAGCGTCCAGTCTGCACCGTCAGATCATCTGAAACCTGAAGACAAAAATGCAGCCCCGGCGGGACGTGCAGCAGGAAGGGCTTTGGAGAGGAGCTGTGCAGGAGGGAGCTCTCGCACCCTGGTTGTACGTGAGTCCCAGCACGGCAGCTCTGCTCGTGGCCGCCCCGGCCGAAGGCTCGGCAGCGGCCCCAGCAGAAAAGCCTTGGCGCCTTCCTTGGCAGCCGGCTGCCGGGACAAAGCGTGCAGCAGTTTGGAATTAAGTGGTTAACAACCGGCTGAGCCGGGAGCAAGGGCAGGCTCTGCCCGGCCGGACCCTGCACCGCGCCGGGAACGTGGGGCCTGGGAAGAAGCACACCCCGAATCCGGGCAGCCGAGCAGGCAGAGGACGATATTGCCAAGCAAGCGGCTTGGCAGGCTTGATCTCTGTTTATCCATCGCAGTGGAAATGCTTTATCTTCCGCCTGGGCTGCACTGTGCAAGCAGTGATAAGAGGCGGTTGTTAAACAGAAGCTGAAGCTGATATTCCTGCGGTCTCCAATTTCCAAGGTCACAGAGAAGAAAAAAAAAACAAAACGGCGGCTGATTCCCATGCCCAGAGCTGGGCACAGTGCGGGCAGGAGTCCCGCGGGAAGGGCAGCGGGGCTGAAAGAGACTGAGCAGCCGGTCAGTGAAGGTGGGGGCCTGGGAAGGATGGGAGGAGAAAACACGGGGGGTTTCTCAGAATCGCATGGCGGTGACGGCTGGCCACCTGCTCACGCCTGGAGAGCATCAGCAAGGCTGTGACAACTTCCATAGCTTGCTAAGGTCTCTGCGTGGGCTGTGTCGAGGGGCTGCTCCTGCGCAGTGCTCCCGCCTCCCCTGCCCGGGGTGACGGTCCTCCTCCAGCTCTTCTGGGCTCTGGGCTGCCAGACACCAACCAGACCCGGTGGCAGCTGGTGAGCGCTGGGAAAAGGGACCGCAGCTTGTGCCAGTGGCTCCACCCTGACCATCCATCCATACTTCATCCTCCCTCCCTCCCTCCCCTCCTTCCTTCCTTCCTTCCTTCCTTCCATCCTTCTATCCACGCCTGGGTATATTTGCGTCCTCCATCCTTGACCCCTTCGTGCTGAGGTTCAGCCAGATGCAGCCAGGAGTGGGGAGAGCAGTCCCAAATTTCCCCCCAAAGGAGCCCCCTTCCCATTGCACGGGGTGGGGAGACTGTGGCCAACCCACCCCCAGCTCTGGGGGGGTCGGTCCTGGCTGGAGATGGGCAGAGGGTCTGGGTGAGACAGGAGGCGCTTCCCAGCTCTTATTATCTCTGACCAAACTGCAGGTGGATCTGCTATTCAAAAAAAAAAAAGAGAAATGAAAGCAAGCCAGAGCGTGTGGGTGCGGAGAACGAGCTCAGATTTGGGGGTGTTTTAGCACTGGGTGTATCAGAGCACTGGGAGGGTGACCGTAACAAGATGTGTGTTTGCTCTGATTTCCCCACCGGTTCTGAACTTGGTGCGTGGCCCGTCTGCGGAGATGTCCGTGCTTAGGAAAGGAGTGAAACTCCAGGTGTCGGCAAGGAAATAACAGCAGAGGGAAACACCCTGAGTGAAGGACTCGGAGAATCGCCCGTGGGATGGCCGTGAATCTCGTCTGTGAGACCAGTGAGTGGAAATTGGTCCTGGGGATGGAACGGGACAGCTGGGCTTCTGGATCCGAGCCAGCTGCGGGCTCACTGAGGACTGACGGTGGCTGATACACCCGTGGTCTCGCCTTGACGTCCCTTTTCCCTCTAGGTGGAGTCATTACACATTAGATTTCAGCTTGCTCCGTGTCTGGACCCCCTCCTGCAGCTGGGCAGAGGACGAGGTCCCTGCCACTCTGCCTGCATCCCCATTGCCTGGGCGCTTCCCGGGAATTTAATGACCTGAATTTAAGGAAGCCCAGCGTATCTTGGAGGGCTTACGCTTGCGTGTTGCATGCGTGGGACGGGAAGAATGATCTATGCTTTGGGGGTGTGTGGGCAGGGGAAGGACGGGGGTCACTCCAAATGAAATGAGCACGATAATGCGTGGGCTCCGTGGAGCATCTTCCCTTAATTCTGCTTTATGAGCTTCTCCTCCTTCCTTTTACCTTGTGGTGCTGTTGGAGTGGAGGGAGGGGAGGCAGGAAATCCTGCAGGGCTATTTTTGAACTCTGGATTAATTAACGGCGTCGTTAAGGGGCTGGGATTGGCTTGGCCGCAGAGGGCTTGAAGGACAATTTGGGAGGCGTGGGTTCCAGATGTGCTTATTCCCAGGCCGTGCGGACGTCTGAGATAGCGCGGGCTTTGGCTGCGGGCGCCGGGGGGGCCGTCGGGGCCGGACCCTGCACTGCGCACCATGCTGTGCCCAGGGACAGGCCCATCCTCGGGGCAGCGTGGCTCTTTGGCTCCGCCACGTGCTGCTGCCGCAGGGCTGGGAGGGTTGGTCTGCTCATCTTTTTGGTCATTGAAATTCTTATTTTTTCTTTTTTTTTGCAAATCTGCATAAAAGAAAAAACGTTAAAAGTGCTCGTCTAGTGCTCTCCCTGGTGCTCAGCTTGTTCCCCCACCAGCGACGTTCCCTGCTCTCAGGGTCTCTTCCAGGAACCGGCGCTTCAGTGCTTTTGAAGATTTAACACCCTTCTCCCTCCCCGCCTGTCATTTCCCCTTCGGTCTCAGACATGTTCCCATCCGCTCCTCCTGTTTATGGGAAGGGGAAAAAACATTCAAGAGATAAAACAGCCGCCCCCGGCCGTCACCCGGACCCTGCGGCGGGGCGGCTTGCCATCGAGTTCAAGGGGAGGCCCTCGGCTATAAGGCCGTGTCCTTTGAAGCGCCTGACACATGATTTTCAGCTGCGGGGCGATGCGAATCGGATGTGGTCCCTCCAGACGGCCGCCCAGGATGGGGCACACGGAGCGGGGCTGGAGGTGGCCTCAGGGCAGCTCTGTCTCTCTGCAGGACGGGCAGGGATGGGGATACCTTGGGGTCTGGGCTGGCCGAGGGTGTTTTTACTGTGTGTTTGCTTTGGGGGGGCATCTTGGGGTGTTTGTCATCGTGGGGGGAGCCAGGCGGAAGGGACGGGCTGGTCTCATCAGCGGGTCAGGACCCAAGCTCTAGGAAGGGACATCTCCTGTGTGGGTTGTGTTTGGTCTCGGAGCAAATATATATGAAAAACCTGTTGCAGTGGCCCCCTCATCCTGCTTTGCTTGAGCCTGTGCGTGTCCCAAGCTCCCGGCGTTACACCTAGAGCCTTTCCAAGACTCTCTGGGCTGCTTCTTTCCAGGTTTACAGTTCCTGAGAGCCCTCCTCACCCTCGCTGCCTCGTCAGGGCAAAAGCAAAATTCTTTCCTCAAGGTCACCGATAGCAAACAGCAGCTCTTTGCTCTCCTGCCTAAGTCTGCTGAGGGCCATTAGGGAAACAGGGAACCCGATTTTTCCCAAGCATCCCAGGTGAGGTCCGGCCATCCCTGCCACCTGGGAGAGACAATACACACAATTACTGTGGGCAGGGGCAAGGGAAGGCTTCACCACCTCTAAACACAGCCAGAAAGTCCCCTGAATGCATTGCATGACACAGGTAGGGCAGCTGGGCTGCCGAGACCCCCTGGGCTGGATGTGGGGAGCACGGCTGGGGCTTGCCGATAGCTCCAGCCCCGCTTAGCCGGGATAAGGCGCTGCAGATATTGCATTTGGGATGCTCGACATTGTGAGTGCAAAAGCCCAAGAGGAGGATGGAAGGAGAGGAGCCCTGTGGGGAGGTGGCTGGGGGCAGATGTAGATGTCTGGGAGCTGGCTGCGGGCTCCCCGCTGCTGGCCTTGCCCCTCCGCTTTCTGCCCTGGGCGAGCAGACGGCAGAGCCAGCTGGAAACGCGGCGGTGAAAGGTGTGAGCAGGACTTAGACGGGCTTATTCTGCGGGGAGACCAGCACCCCCTGTCCCGCTGGTGTGCCAGCAGGGTAGAGCTAACACCTGAGCTCAGCAGCAGTGCTCTGCCCCGGGATTAAGGAATACAGAGCCGCCGTCGTCCCGGCCTGTGAGCCCTGGCCGGTGCAAGCCCGGTTGGGAGGGCAGCACAGGGCGCGCGGTGCCTCTCCCCAGCCAGGCTGGGGCCAAGGGGCTTCACTTTCTCCAGGCACCACCGCAATTCCCCCGTGGCCCCTTATGCTTGTCCCTGAGCCGATCCGGTGTCTCCCTCTGGGACGTGTCCCCGGGCAAGGGGAGCAATTCCCAGCCGGGATGGCTGGCGTGAGTCAAATTTCTAACCCAGATCCTCTCCCATTTGTTTTACGCCCCCTCTCCCAGGCAGGAAATCAAAGCCCAGCTTGCTCATTAGGGGCTGACCAGCTGCTGACCAAAAGCCAAGGAAAAAAAAAAAACCCCAAGCAAATGCTTTATTTGCTCAAACTGCTGCTTTCTCAGAGGAGGGGGAGTGGGAGTCCTCCAGCCAGAGGCTTCCCACCGGCCGGGGATCTGCGGCTTCGCCGGGAGCCGACAGCGCAGGGGAGCTCCGTTTCCAGGTCTTTGTCTTAACTATGGATCAAAGGGAAAAACTTTCTGAATGATTTCGGTATCTGACAGGTTCTTGCATATTTGAGTCACTGTGAAATATGGGGTTGGCCTTTGCGAGGCACTTGGGCTCTAGGAAAATATTTTGATGCTCCTGTGTTGAGCTAAAAAAAGACCACCACCACCACCCCCCCCCCCGAAGTGCAAACGCTGCAGCCTTTTACGCGGATCAGATAAAATGCTGATCAAACCGATGTAAGCTTCCCGCCAGCTTTTTCAGGGTGAATTTGGCATGTTGGGTTTCTTTAATTCTTCTTAAGCTGGTGTTTCCCATCCCCTCCCTCCCCAGCCCATTGGCGTGGCTGCGCCCGGGTGAGTTTTCGGCTCCCCGCGTGGGGAAGGTCCCGGTTTGCGTCCCCTCGGCATCGCAGACCCGCGGCCTCGATAACACCCTGGGAAAAGTCCCAGCTTGCGTTCTGCAGTTACAAAAACCAGACAGGAGAGCTTAAGAGAAACCAAAGGAGCAGTTTCTGGGGGGAGACTCAAGCCTGAAATATGTCGAACAGCTGGAGGGATGCAGGGGATTTCAAAGGGAAGGCTGGGATGCCAATCCAAACGGGAGCAGGCGCGAGGCCGGGCTGCCTGGACCGCACTGCACGGGTGCTTACGGGAAAAGATGCGAGCGGGGAGGCACTTTTTTTTTTTTAATCTATAACATCCAGCAGATATTTATAGATCGTTTATCTCTTTAGTGCCTCGGTGCCACAAATAAAAGCATAGAGTGCTTTTATGATACTTAAAGCAAACAAATAAAAACCCCACTGGTTTCCAGAAAGGTTTTGAGCCATGCGAGCGTGGTCACCGATCAGTCTGAATTTAATTAGACTGATGAAACCGCTCCTGCCGTCCGAGTTGGTGCCGTCGCTGGGGGCTTTGGCTCTTCATCATCCTTTCCTGCATCGGAGACGAGGTTAATGCACCCAGGAAGGGAGGGTTTCTCGGCAGCCAGACAGTTCTGTTTAACATCTTTATCAACGGTCTGGACGAGGGGATCGAGGGCACCCTCAGTCAGTTTGCAGATGACACCAAGCTCGGCGGGAGTGTTGATCTGCTGGAGGTCAGGCAGGCGCTACAGCGGGACCTGGACAGGCTGGATCGATGGGCCAAGGCCAAGTGTATGAGGTTCAACAAGGCCAAGTGCCGGGTCCTGCACTTGGGTCACACCAGCCCCAGGCAGCGCCACAGGCTTGGGGGGGAGCGGCTGGAAAGTGCCCGGTGGGAAAGGGCCTGGGGGGGGTGGTCGACAGCAGCTGAATACGAGCCAGCAGTGTGCCCAGGTGGCCACGAAGGCCAACGGCATCCTGGCCTGTATCAGCCGTAGTGTGGCCAGCAGGACCAGGGCAGGGATCGTCCCCCTGTGCTCGGCCCTGGCGAGGCCGCACCTCGAGTGCTGGGGTCAGTTCTGGGCCCCTCACTCCAAGACAGACACTGAGGGGCTGGAGCGTGTCCAGAGACGGGCAACGGAGCTGGGGAAGGGTCTGGAGCACAAGTGCTGTGAGGAGCGGCTGAGGGACCTGGGGGGGTTTGGCCTGGAGAAAAGGAGGCTGAGGGGAGACCTTCTCGCTCTCTGCAACTCCCTGAAAGGAGGTTGGAGCCAGGGGGGGTCGGTCTCTTCTCCCAAGGAACAGGCGACAGGACGAGAGGAACCGGCCTCAAGTTGCGCCAGGGGAGGTTTAGGTTGGACATTGGGAACCATTTCTTCCCCGAAAGGGCTGTCAGGCCCTGGCACAGGCTGCCCAGGGCAGTGGTGGAGTCCCCATCCCTGGGGGGATTGAAAAGCCGTGTAGATGTGGCGCTTGGGGACATGGGTTAGTGGTGGCCTTGGCAGTGCTGGGTTAACGGTTGGACTCGCTGGTCTTAAAGGTCTCTTCCAACCAAAACGATTCTATGATTCTATGAAGCGGGCAACTCACATCCACATGTGGTTTTGTCTCTGGGCCGTATCCTGGCTGGTGATGGCGATGCCTGGTCTGGGTTTCCTGCATCCCTGGTCGACGCCGGGTAAATCCCCCTGGCCCTGAGTGCCCTCGGGGGTGCCAGGGCCCCTCTCTGCCGGCTCACACAGCACACGGGGCAGGTCAGGGTGAAAGATGCTGCTGCCCCCAGCCCTGCTGGGCTCGCTGGGCTCCCGGCCCCCGATGCTCGACCAAGCGAGGGGCTTGGAGGGGCCGGACGAGGCAGGGGAAGGCGCTCGCATCCCCCCAGGGTTTCGGGAGGTGCCTTTGCACCCAGCTGGCCCCGGGGAGCTGGCGCCGGCCACCCGGGAGCCCCTTCCCGGCCCGAAGGCTGGAAAGTCCCCAACGTGCTTCTTGCAGGGCTGAGACGCTGAAATGACTCATCCGGCTTGGTTTTACTACAGATTGATTTGCTGAGCTTTCTTCGGCCCCTGCGTGCTGCGGGAAAGCCCCGCTGCCCGGGGTGGCCGTCCCATGGGAGACAGCTTTCCCCTTGCACCCTTGGAGACTGGCCCCGTGCTCCCACGTGTCCCAGTCACAGGTAACGACCCTGTTTGAGATCGTTTTGTCTTATTGCCTCCCAAAAGCCAATGGCTTCCCCAAATATCCTCTTTCCGTCAATTCACGGCAGCGGGATGTGCCTCCGTACCCAGGCTGTGCGGCTCTCGCCCCTCCTCACCGCAGCCGACAGCCCTGTTTTGGGGATACTTCTTTTTTGCTTTGTTTTTAAAAATCTCCGTGGGTCTGCGAATCTCTCCCCCGTACAAAACTCTGCCGTTCCTGCTTTAAAACCGCTATGTGACTTGCCCATCTGCACGGTATTAAATTACTTGGGGCTTAAAAAGCCGTATGAATCCTAGCCGACACGCCAGCCGATACCTTGCTCGGGCAGGCATGCAAATCCCCTGCGTGCATTAAGTGAAGCAGTTTTTTCACCCTGGCAGCCGGTTTGCATCAGTACTTTTCGGTGAAGTGATTTATTTTTTTTCCTTTCCCCACCTCAAGGTCCTACAGGAGGGTCAGCAGAGGAGGAGCATCCATCCCCCTTGCCCTGCCCGCGGTTGTAGGGCTGGAGTAATCCTGTCTTAAGGCACCTCTGCTGCTTCTTTTGGTTAAACTGGGGCTTAAGCAGCCCTGTTGGCTCTGAATCTTCCTCCCCATCATATGCTTATCAAAATAGTTGGAGATAATTTCTTTTTTTCCCCAGGGCAGCCACCAGTTTGGGGATGCCAGACGGTTACTGCTCTTCCTCCCCGACGCTGAGTCACCCCCGGGGGCTGCAGACACCCACGGGCTGGGTTTTTCTTTGGTTTTGGTTTTGTTTTTAATTTGGTTTACTTATTTTGTTTACCCAAAAGGGTCAACCACAGCCAGATTTCGCCGCATCAGCACAATAAACCTCCACATCTCCATTCAGCGCTGGTGCTGTGGAGGCCGATGGGAGCTGAGGTTTGCATTGCCTTGGCTTGCTGAGACCCTCCTCATCCTCCGTCTTTGGCTTTAACGCCCAAACGCCTCCGAACCCACCCGGCCTCCGACACGTCTCCCCAGCACGTCGCTGGAAACCCTCTGCACCCACCACGTCCTGGTTTCCCTTTGACTCGGCATCACCCCACCAGCGATGTCTGATGACTACGGGAGGAGCAGCAGAGCAAACAGCTACGGTCCCCCTCGTCCTCGCGCCGGCGTGCTGTCGCTGCTGCCTGTCCCTGGGGTGGGTCATCCCTCCCCTCCCGCGGCCTCCAGCTCTCACCGCCCCCCCTCCCAAATCATCTTGCAACGTGCTCCTCATGCTCCCTCCTCACCCCCGTGTCCGTCCTTGGCGTGCGGCAGTTCCCATCCGCGCCAGCCAGTCCGGTGCTTGAGATGAGCTTCGTGCTCTATTTTATCTGGTGTTTCTCCAGACTTTAGGTAAACCACAGATTTTTTAGTCTCCCTGCCCCCTCCACTCCAACAGCTCATTTTTTCTTGTATCTTTTCATCCAAGGAGAAAGGAAAGACATCCTGGGAAACCCGGCAGCCTCCTTCGGGTCACCTTGAAGCCCCCTGCAACCCTCTCGCTGCTCCCCAGCCTCCTGCAAGCGCCTGCACCGCTCCCCGCTTCCCACCCAACTTCTCCCAGCTCCCATCCTCGAGGGGCCGTGCGGGGAAAGGCTGCGGTCGAGAGCAGCCTCTGCCTTCCCATGCCCCTTCCCCGACCTCCTCTGCTTTTCTGCTCAGCGTTTCCTGCCTTGTTGCCTCCCGCAGCTGCAAAATCGGGCCCCGATTCAGCGTAGCAGAGCCCTGCGGAGGTGGCTGGGGATGGATGGACGGACGGGGAGGGACGCATCTTCTCCCCTCACCTTTCCTCTCCACGTTATACCTCCCCATCCCGCATAACCTCAGGCTGTGAAATAGGAGGTAAATATTTTTCAGTGAGCCATCCCCATCACACACCCAGCTTCGGTGCTATTCCAGGCCAGGCACGTTGTTATTGCCGTGCCTCACCCGCTCCCGCATCCAGCCAAAATCCCGGCACCGCCTGCCAGGAGCGTGCACGCCGCTCCTCCGTTCGCGTGCCTCCCGGGGCTGCCTGGACTTGCCGGGCAGCCGGGAGCTGCCAGCACCCAGAAGAACCAGCCCGCGGGCGTGGGGCAGGGCTGGGAGCATCCCTGGCACGTCCCGAGCACACCTCTGCCCCGGCTGCGGTCCCATTTGCGGTGGGACCAAGGAGTGGGAGGAATCACCCGGCACCATCGGACCACCCCTTCCCCTCGCTTTTATGGAGCAAGGGTGCAACCCGTCCAAGAGCACGTGGTGTGAAAAATAGAGGCTCGCTGCAGAAATGCACCGGCGACGGGGAAATGCACGATTTCCTCCAAGCACCTGCCTGCGAGGGAGCAAATTCAGCTCGCGCCCGGGGAAGATGCTGCGGGCGTTGCTGTTGCCTGTCCCTCTCGGTCCCCCTGGACCTGGAGGCGCAGGTGAGCTGCCAACCTCGCCTGCCGCTGGCACCCCTTTCCCGCCCCTCCTCACCTCCCTCCGGCCCTGCTGCGGCTCTGCCGTGTCTGGATGAGATAACCTGAAGCTGGGAGCTGGACCAGACGTGGCCAAGCAGCGTCCCTGGCTCCTCTCTCGGTGTGTTTTTGGGCACGGAGCTCTCGCTGGCTTCTCTGTCCGGGCAGCATCCCCGTTCCTGCACAGCAGCACCATCTCTGCCGCTCGCCAAGCCCCAGCAGCGGGTCGAGGACTCTCACCGGCGCCGCAGCGGCCGTGGAGCCGCAGGCAGCATCTCCCACCGCGGCGCTGCCCTCCGGGCGGGCTGGCAGCAAACCCAATTTCATTTCACTGCCAACTGCAAGGCTGAAATACAGCGTTTTAAGCCCGACTTGCAAATAGATCGATTTTCCTTCTTGCCAGCGTAATTGAGGCCAGTGTGGCGAGGCTGTTCTACACCCCAGTGCTCCATCAGCAGCCTTCAAATTAGGTGACGGCAGGGAACTGACCGCACGTGTCCCGGGGAGCATCCGTCCCCGCATCCCTGGGCTGCTTCCCTGCTGCCTGCCTGGCCAGGGAGCGGGGCCAACGCCGCTGCCTTGGGCTCTCCCGCCTCGTCCCTGTATTTTGCTTTGCTTTTTGGTGGCATTTTGTTTTGGCAAGCTCGGGATAAGGCAGCGGGAGGGAGCGCAGGGCTGGCAGGAGGCGGCTGGATCACACGGGAGTCGCTTATGGCCCTGCCGTAGCGCAGTTGAACCACAAAACCCAGGAGCGGCAGCTAAATATTAAATAAAGGATTTGACTTTTATTTAAAATAAAATGCATTTGTACATAGTCTTGAAACCACAGACTACAGGAACGCAACACTGGTTATTCCTCGGCATTAGGTGGGGCAGGAGATCCCTCCCCGTTAGCATTAACGCGGCGCTGGCTTAACGAACGGGCAGGTCCTGGCCCCGGGTATCCGTTATCGAGGGTGTTGTGGCGCAGCTCTGAAATCCCCTTTCACGTAGATAAAAATTGACTGGACTGAAATTGGTTTTTTGGGGGTTATTTTTTTTGTGTCTTGGTTACTCCCCATCCCCCTTACAGGCATACTATAGTTAATGCTGATACACCAGATCTATGCAATATTCTAGCTGGCTTGTGAGACTAGTTAAAAAAACTGTACAATTTTATAAAATTTGTGTTTTTTACATTAGTTACACAAAACCTATACTTCATAGACCTTTACTTCATATTGTAATGAAAAAGTTTGCATATCATAGGCAGAACAGTGACTATGCTGGTGAATACTAAAAGTGTCATAATACAATATGGTGTAAAAATAAAATAAAATTAAAAAAAAAAAAAAAGACAATATAAATGATTATCAAAAGGCAAGTTAACAAATAAAACCAAGCTATAACAGACTAACAGAAGACCATCTTCGAGGCCACAAGCAACTATCTTCAAAGTCATGTCAGGCACCTGTAGCAGTCCCGGTGCATGTAGTGTGAAAGGAGAGGTGGCAGTTCTACTTCTGGGAAGGACGACTTCAAAACAGGTCAAATGTACAGAATAAAAAACACAAAAAAAAAAGAAAGCAAACACTCATGCATTAAACATGATAAATAGACTTCATATAGGTTAAGCCCTGGATGGCTTTGCAAGAAGATGGCTTAGAGTTCTCTTCGAAAATTGGCTATTTTACGTCAGTCAAATCTTATCCTGATCTGCCCATCGGATTCTGTATCTAAAGGCCCGCGGCACGATCGCCTGGCCCAGATACGGTCTCGTTATAGCAAATTAACAGAAGTGCTCATTAGTGCACACAGATTAACTGGTCTGGTAATGCAAAAAATTGTCATGATAAAAAAAAAAAAAAAAAAGATACATTTCAAGCTTACTTTATTAAGCAGCATATTTCAAAGAACAGCTTTTTAAAGTTAAATATGGCCATGGGGTTTCCTCTCGGTGTACAGTACATGGGACTCACACCCAACCGCTGGTCAGTTTGTAGAACATCTCTTCATCTAAACTCTCATTCTGATCTTTCGCTCGCGTTGACAAGAAGATGTAGCCACCGATGAACTCGTGAACCACTTTGCAATCCACCTCCGTGCAAATGAAGGACACCCGAACGTCGTCTGCAAACTCCACCGTCACCTAGAGGGCAAAAACACAGGGGTCAGCCTCACCGGCGCCCTCCCCAAGGGCTTACGCTGGCGCACGCTCTTCCCTTCTGCCTCGTTTGTCTTTTCTGTTAAACCAGATGCCTTTTTCCGTTGCCTAAGCAAAAAACCAGCGATGAAAATGATGATTTGGGCTCGATGATCCTTATGGGTCCCTTCCAACTTGAGATACTCTATGATTCTATGACGCAACGATTACTGTGCAAATGTTTAGATACAGAAATACCTTTTATTGCTTTTTAATTCTTTTATTTTTATTTAATTTTCTATTTATCTACTGATTTATTTATTTAAATTATCATTATACTTTTTATTCTCCCGTGACTCAGATAATTTACCCAGCGTGTTTGCACCTCTCGGCGGCGAGCGCGTGACGACATCTTCTTTGCTTCAAGAGCAACAAGAGACCGGGCACGGACCTGTCGAGGGCTGGAATTTCTTTCCAGTTTTCCCCGCGAGTGTATTCTGGTTTTGTAAGTTGAAGTTTGGCCGTAGAAAGGTTTTACGGGGGCTGGGGGAGGTCGTTTTGGAGTGACTGAATAGACTGTCCATTTATTGATGCCTGTTATTTTTTTGTCCCCCCATCAGTGACAGCTCTGCGGGAGGGAGGGAGATTCCCAGCAGAGCATCCGAGCCGAATAATTGGGATATCGGGGCTTGCAACTGGGTCAAAACAAAGACTCTGAGGCCGAGGGGAAGCTCAATAATTTCGCCAGCACCTCCTGATGAGCCACAAACCGCAGGAGAACAGCCCTCACGTATCCCTGGCGATTTTCATCGGGTGTTGTGCTGAAAAGGCCCACAAAAGGTTTGTGCATCCAAACGGAACGGCTGGGCAAAAGCCCATCGCGGAGCCTAGTGAAGGGTCTGCTGTTGCTTTTCATTACTTGCATGAAAATCTGAGATGTACTGCAAATAAAATGAATTTTAGTACGGATAAGGCCCAGTACATTCATGTTACGGGTTAGGATCAAGCCTGAGCACCAGTTCTGAAGTTTGATTTTATTTAGCTGCCTTTGAGTGGGTGTTCAGAGACCGGAGAAAATCGTTACGCATTAACTGTGTAACTGGCTGCGTTAAAGAAAGATTCTTTTTTTTTTCTTCTTAAGGGTCATACTCAGCTCTCCCAGCAGTTAGGACGAGCTCTGCTACATCTCCAAGGAGGGTGGAAAAGGGAGGAGGAGAAACTATACGACATTAATGCAGCTGGATGGGACACGCTTTAGAAAACCTGATGTGAAAACCTGACTTTTTTAAAAGCCGGCTTAAAGTCAACTTAACAAAACCCGAGAGCAGCGTCCGTCTCGCGTAACAGGAGCGCGGAACGCGGCCGAGGTGTGAAACACCGGCTCACCATTTTGATCTCCCAGTTCACGTTCCACTGCTTCATGTTGCTGAACCGCCAGGTTTTGACAGCGTCGCCCGTGCTCGCGTCCATCCGTATCAGCCGGTTGTAGGCGATGCCGATCAGCTCCTCCTTCTTGCCCCCCTGGAACCTGCGAGACGGCGAGGGATTAATAAATGCACGCCCGGGATACGCGGCTACGCGTGTTAAATTCAGCAGCTGAGGTAACTTATAAAATCAGTTTTACAAGTCAATGCAATTAATGCTTTTAATTTCAGTTCTAGCGCAACTTCCACAGCGAAGGACGGGCTGCGTATTTAACGTACTCCATGTATTTATTCACAAAATTGCCCCTCTTCTGCCCAGCAGACCCACCGACCTTGCAATGAAATGCGTGATGCCGAACTCCGGCAGCGACTGCCAGGCTTGAATAAACCGCATCTTCGCCTCGATGAGACTCATCTGCGCGACGTTCTGGTGGGCTTCCAGGATGCGTGCCGTGATCTGCGGGCGGCGAGACACACCGGCTTTAGGCGAGGGGGCTCGTTAGCGGCATCACGGCTGTCACGCGAACGCGTAACGACTCGGGCGGCATTTGGGAGCCAGCGCGGTTACGAACGACGCAGACGATCGATAATTTCTACCCTGAGGTTTTCTTTCAGCTACGACTGCTCAAAGCCTGCGACCGCGGCTGATAAACGTGGAGCTGCTTTTGCTTCGTATCTCCAGACACAGAAAAGCAAATATAGATCTGAGCTGTCTGGAGGCAAAGAGCCGCTCAGGCTCGTTTCGTTTAAGACGCAGGATGTGAGCA
Organism: Phoenicopterus ruber ruber; assembly: GCA_009819775.1. Lineage (NCBI taxonomy): Eukaryota > Metazoa > Chordata > Aves > Phoenicopteriformes > Phoenicopteridae > Phoenicopterus > Phoenicopterus ruber. Next base: position 4,001,979 of record CM020219.1, read on the forward strand.
AACAGCGGGGCAAATTTCTGGTGTAGGGTTTCTAGTTTCGCAGCATAAATCACTGGGGACCATTATAAAAACCAAACAGGGCCCGAGTTTCTCCAGGGGGGTGTGGGTTTTGTTAGTCTTTTCATTGCTGCTCTCCAAACCAAAGGGGTTCTAGACTATTTAAAGTTTTATCTTAAATTTATCTTAATTTTATTGTTGCTGTCACTTACCAAGTCTCTTACATAGCCTGGCTGTAGATGGCAAGGCGAAAAAAAAAAGAAAAGGAGGCAGAAAGAAAAAAAAGCATCAGAAATATGGCAACAAAGCAAAGAAAAAAAGTGTAAATTATCTGCAAACCAAAGTTCAAGCAAAAAAACCGCATGCACAATTTCTCAGGTGGAAAAGCAGCCAAAGGGAACGTAAGGACGGAGAGGGGACAAGCGAGCAGAGATTTGCCGCTCGTGCCGGCCCTGCCTGAGCGCTGGTGCGGTCCCGGCTGGCCGGCATCGTGTAGAGATGGTTTTGGTCCTGCTGGCGGAGGAAGGGGAGGGTGAAGCTGCCGGCTCAGAGGAGAACTGGTGTCCTCACACTCCTCTCCACGCCTCCGCGCAAACTCAAGCCCACTGACTCGCAGCGGGAGCTCAACAGCTCGCGACGGGCCGTTAGCTCAATCGCTCCTTTTATTTGAGACACGCAGAGAAATGAGGGGGATGCCGGTCGGGGTAACAAGCGGCTGGAGGACGACATCAGCCGGAGCACGCAGGGCTGCGGCGGGACGTGGCCTTGCCCTGAAGACGGACAACCCCGGGCGCTTCCTAGGGACGCACCTGCCCTCGCAAGCCGGCTGAACGCCGCTCCGACCCTGAACCCCAGCAAGGCACCCGAGAGCTGTGAATACGTTTATTTTGGGGTGGTTTATTTTTTTTTGCATTTAGGATTTGGCGCTCCCCAAACCCAACCTGCCAACCCTACGCTGCTGCAAGGGCACGTGGAGGCAAACACCACCCGAGCGGGTCCGGGGCTGGTGTGGGACCAAGCGCCTCTATAAATCCTCCAGCAAGGCCCACTGCCAATTCCCATTTCGGCACTGTTTGTGGGCTGCGCAACCTCCTCCTCCTCCTCCTTCCCCCGTGCCGGGGTGCAGAGGGACCCTTACAGCCGAATTCCTTGCATTCCCGCAGCCTCCATCCCTCCGTCCCTCCCAGCCGCCGGCGGCATGCGTGCTGCTGGCAAACAGCCTCGGCTGCTGCAAGCTCTGCCTCCGGCCATAAAGGGAAAGCCTAAATCTGCTGTTTAGCCCGTGTCTATAGGGGACCCGGTGTTTGCATCGCGGCCGCCGGCCCGGCTTGAGCAGGGTGAGGGCTCCTGCCCGTCCCCGCGGTTTGATGGAGGTTATTTTTATAATGAGGATACCTGCACGGTAAGCAAGTTCTGCGAGCTAATATTTTTCCAGGTGCCTCCATTTTACCGAGTTCAAGCCTAGAAGGTATTATATATGTTAAAATGGTATATTTATGCAGCCTCTCCTCCATCCAAGTGGATATAAAGGCTTATTCAGAAGAATAATAAGGGCTATATAAAATATAACTCCACTGCCAGGAAATCATCGTGCTGTGCCAATAAAAAGTTATATTTTTCCTGCTTCTTTGACTCGCAGCTTTCTTCTGGGTTTTGAGAAATCGTATCTAGCCACAGCCGGCCTGAAGCACACAGGCTGCGAAGCTACAGCTGAACGATTAAGTCACCGAAAGGCCACGGAGCAATGCCTTACTTATTTTTGCCACTGTCCTGACATATAACGTCTTTCGGAAAGTCATGCATTTATTTCCAGCGCAGAACAGTTCAGGCCTGTCATGCACGGACCGAATGTAGCGTGGAGTTCAAGCACAAGTCACAGCAACTCAAAATGAAGCAATGTTTCAAGGACTGGCATTTGGAAGTAGTGGAAAAGCAAAGAGAGAAATATGCAAACCGCATTACAGCCAAGTCTGGATAAAGCACTGCAAGCAACTGCAACTCCGCTGATCCTGAGGATTTCTGCACGGACTCTGTGCAAGGGAAGGGGTTTTAATCCCAGCACCGGGGACTCATTTTGTCTCATCGCTGCTACATCTGCGCGGGGAGAGATGGGGGCAGCTGACCCGTGCTTTGCTGCACCGTCGCCTGGTATCAGCAGGGGCAAAAACCGTTCCCCAGATGTATTTGAAATAAACGTAAATAAATTTTAAATGTAAATTTAAAGCTCACATCGAGGCTGTGTACATGCACCGTCGCATAATTAAGGTCGTGGGTGCCATCCCCAGGTGCTGGATCGAAACCACACATTTCAGTCGGCAATTCGTTTTAGTAACCGCGTGCATCCGATTAAGTGACAACACCCGAAACACGTAGTGTTAAACATCAGCTACTGCCAAAACGGGTGCACGGTCAGCCCGGTCCACACCAACACCAACACCGCACCGGGAGAGCGGGCGAGCACGTACCTGCTTGTTCTTGTACTTTTTCAGGTAGCGAGGAGAAACCAGACACTCGGGATTAATGTCGGTGGTGATTTGTTCCGGGATCAGCTGCGGGTCTGGGTTCAAATGCTGCATTTTCAGGAAGGAGAGGATGTTCTGTACTTCCATGCCGTAGGAGCTGTCGGCCATCGTCTTGCCCTTGGAGGCCAGGCGGCAGGCGGCCATCCAGCTGGCGTACTGCGTCTCCTGTCCCCAAACAGAGACCCGCGCCCGTCAGAGGAGTGGGGGTGCCTCCTGCCCCCCTCCCCAAATAAAACCCCGGGGAGCCTTTGTCTCCCTTCCAGCCCCAGGAGACTCAAGCACACGCAAAGACGGGCAGAAACCCAGCCGACGTGTAGACTATACCCGTGGGACAAAGCCAAGGAAGAGCAGGGGCTGATTTTCTACTCCAAATTCACACGCGTGCTCCGAACATCAAGATCAGACACATGTGAGTGCATTTTCTATTTTTTTTTTAATTAACACCAGCTACACGGCACATCCGAGCGTGAGCTGATGGTGGGCAAAGCGCAAAGAGATGGCTGGTCCAAGCGATAAACTTACGTTATCGCAGCGAAGCCAGATTTCGTTCATTCCCTCCGCCACCGGAATCAGAAGTTTGATGTTAAACTTCTGGCCAGAGATGTTCACGTCAGGGGTAACTTCACATCCTGCAATGAGGGAGCCAGTGTTTAACAGGGGTGTGAAGAAGTACACGTTAAAAAGCGGGAAAACCCCACAAAAAAGGAAAAGAAAAGGCAAAGCTCTCCAGCTAAAGGGTGTAAAGCATCTCAGTGCTGCAAAAGTTTTGCACCGTATCTCTGATGGGACGAACACTCTACATAGCAGGGACAAAACCCGTGTCAGATGTCTCTTTTTCCCAGTGACAGGAAAAAAGAAGGAAAAAAGCAAGACCTGATCTGAAAGCAATGAAGCTGAAGCTAACGCGCGCCCACAGGATTCATCTCATAGATCCTGCCTGGCCTCGTGAACGGACCCGATGGGGCTGGCAAACACCCCGTGCCCCCGAAATTTTCAAGCAAGGGCAGGAAAATGTGGCTGGATGGGTGCTGACTCTCACCCCGAAACGCCTATACGTTATTTCAGCCGGGCGCATCGCTGCTATAGTCAGTGGCGCGGTGTGAGCATCCCGCTTTCGGTGTCTGGAAAGGACTGTGGGCGGTTGTATAAACACCGGGGAGCGATGAACTGAACCAGCCGAGTTAGCCCGGGTGCTGCTTCAGCGCCGCCTCCGAGATTTTTTAAAAGTGCCGTCACAGCAGATATGTCAAAAGCTCTCAAAAGGTCCCGCGGGCCGGGCTTCGCTCTGACTGCAGCCCGAGGTCGCTTGGCATCACATCTGCTCCTGCCTCCACGGGGAAAAAAATGAGCTCTCTGCAGTTTGGTGGCTGCCGGAGCAGGAATGTTTAACTTGACATAAGAAAGGCCAGCAGCCGTAGGAATTTAAAAAACTCGTGTGCAAGGCTCGCAGGGAGCGCTCGAGCGAGGCTGCTCGGAACCAGCACCCGGGAGAGGAGGAAAAAACAATTAAAGGCAGCGAAAGAAGAGCATGCTCTGTTCTCTCCAGCTCAAACTTAGTCTCTGCCGTTGGAGTTAGTTCAATTCTTTTGGATAGCCGCGACAAAAAGAACGGCAAGTTGTCTCCCCACGCCGTTGGGGAGCTGGCAACGCTTCCCCTTGGGGTCACACGTACCACGTACTCACTTTCTAGAAGTCTAAGCATATGCCATGCTATCAAACCCAGCCACCCTCCTGCCTTTAACCGTATCTACCCAACCCTAGGCTGGCATGCCAAGAAGATAAAGCAGCGGGAAAACAAGATGCAAGAGGAGCAGCCTATTACCGGAATAAAATGCGACGGCGCTTACGCTTCTCTTACCTCTCAGGTTCATCTGGTGTGCGGGCGTCCCGTTGGATTCCTCTTTGCTTTTATAGCAGGAGATAGAGGTATCTTTGAAGGTGCACCAATACGGCTTGTAGCCTTTCAACGTCAGCTTCTTGGGCCTGCCAGACAGGTTGAGGGACATCACATTTGGTTTAAGCTCCTAAACCAAGCCGCCGCACCGGGAAACTCATTTCACCCTTGAAAACCTGGTGTCAGCAGCCTGGGCTATGCCCACCCCCGGGGCAGTCCCTGCCTGGCAGCTCAGCCACCACTCGCCACCCCTTCGCTACAATGTCGGGTCACGAAATTGAGCTGCAACTGCAAATTTGGACGCTTCAATCCCATGGAGGTCTCACTGATCTGGGGCGAGGTGGGGGGAGCTGGAGAATTGTATTATAAAAACAGACGTGGCCGTGAACCGCTGCAAAATATTCCTCTTCACCTGCCACATTAAACTCTGCTCGAGCTCCGAAAGGAAGCGGTACTTCTAAAAGACTCGTCAGTCAAGCACAGGCATGAGTACACTTGTTGTTTTCTTTTTAAATACTCCACATCAGAAAAGGTTCAGTTCCTTCCTCTGGAAAACACGGATTTTGCCCAGCTCTGCAGAAGCAGCGACGGCACGGTGGTACCCTGCGCCTGCTCGTCCCACCACGAGCCCGGGACCTTCATAGAGCTGCAAATTCCTGATTTCCTTAAACCCCCTTGATTTCTAAACCGTATTCAAAGGCTGTACCTGCAGTTTCTCACTGCAATGCGTTTCTCGCATCTCCATCCCAGAAACAGCTGCTCAACCCTCATCTGCAGAGATCAAACATGCCATGGCCCCAACTGCTTGTCCTCGGGGCTCTGCACTTTCATCTCCAAGCAAAAGCGTGCTGGGGGCTGCTCGGGGGAATTAGGGAGGTGGGAGAAACACGGCATCTGCCTGAACCCCGCTGCTCCCGCACCTCTAACGGACACCTGAGCTCGGGGCACCTGCTGCCTCCTCCTGCCTCGGCTGGTTTTCCCCCTCCGAAAGCCCTGGCACACCCAGCCCTGCCCCGTGCAAACTTTACAACCGCAATTCCCTACGGAAGCTTCCTCCCGCTACAGAACAGGTCACCAGCCTCCAGCCAAGCCACCCTGCACGTGCAGGGTTTTCCACCCTCCGCTTCGCATCCTTCTCCAAAGAGGTTTTAATACGTTTTTACTGCCTTGAGCTTTTTTGGGGGACTCCTTTAAATTGCAGGCAGGGCATTTTGGCTGGCACGGGCAGTAACCTGGCTGGCCGGGGCAAGAGAAACATCCCACATATCTGCAGCAACGCCAGGCACGTACAGGGACATATATACAGGACTTATATATAAGGCATATTAGGGACATACACTGCAGCTCCTCCCCAATGAAGTCTGACAAGAGGCACATCCAAAACCCGGCCAGCTCCTAACACCACGTCATTTACGTTGGGTTTCTGGCAGTAAAATACCGCCTGACCCTCATTTTTAGGAGCAAACGGCAGTTCTGTGCTTCCCCGCCGCGGCAGGACAGCCCCAAACCCCAGCCCCAGGGTTCGGGGCTTGCACGGTGCGAGGAACCGGCAGCTTCTCGCTGCTCCATCTCCTGCCCGAGCAACCGGCGCTCCAATTTGCAAGTGGTTAGCTCCCCGAGTCGTGCCTAATTTTATTGGCAAGCAAGCACATCAAAGGCAAGAGCAGGTTTTTTGTTTGTTTGTTTAAGGGGGGGGAAACCCCCCTCTCAGATGCAGGGCACGGGCTGCAGCCCTGAAACTTTGCCCCAGCAAAGACAGACCGCGAGCCCAGGCGGACGCGGAGACCTTATTCATTCGCCTTTGGAGAGGGAGAAAGAGTTTTTCAGAGCAGAAGTGGCAGGTTCTGGCTCCAGAACCAAACAATCCATAAAATAAAGGCATGTTCCAGAGCTATTTCGCTGCCTACAGCTTCTCTTCTGTATCCTATAGCTATGCTGTGAAATCTCATCATTATTTCCAGTTTCCAGAACTTTCACCGTAACCCTCGCCGCAGCAGGCAGTAAATTGCAAAAGACGGTTGCGGCTGCCAAAATGTTACTTAAAGTCCAGACGCTGCCGTTCCCGGTTTCCACGTACCACCGTCCAAGTCAAAGCAAAATTAAAATAACCCCTAAATCCCGAGAAAGCTGGAAGAGGAGCGCAGTCAGCTTAACCTGCTCCTTTTGGCAAGGCGAGGGCAGGCAGACCGGGATCTCGGCTGTTTATAATTCATCCAGCCTCTTGCAAACCAGGAGAAGTATTTGAGTAAGGTTTCTAGGTTTTACTCCTCATTTTAGGACGGCCTGATTATCTCCTGGCCGTTAATTGTGTTAGAGAAATATCCCAGCACGCGCTGCTGGCTATGGGATGCAGCAAGCTCCCCCGGAGGGATGCGAACCTGCCCGGGCGGCGATAGGGGGAAAACACCCCGAGTTTTATATTTAAGATCAACTTTGGTATCGAATGGGTTGTTTTGGAATAGTGTGACATACTTAGCGACTGTGCCACGTGCGGGATAAAGAAGTAAAATGTTTTAGTAGCAAGAGAGCGCAGACGCTCTGAGCTGTGGTATTACGCGGCGGCTGCTCGGTGGCTTTTCACACGAGATAATGTCGTGGTGTGCGGCAAGATCTTAAGCCAGGAGATAAAAAAAGGATATTAGGTGGTAGGACGATTAATTATTCATAGACATTACCAGTTTCACAAGCACCTCTTCCCATCAGCACTTACTTGAAGACTTTAATGTAGTCGGCGAGCTCTGGGATGGACGTGATGTCACCCTGCAAAGAAAAGATCATCCCGTTCACCCGCCTGCCCGAGCGGAGCCGGGGCGGTGGGTCCGGGAGGGAGGGGATGCTGCACCAGCGAGGACGCCGGCGGCAGCTTCGCCGGCCAACATCGGGGCCTCGGGGCTTGCGAAAGTGCTCCTGAGCGAGCCCCATCCACTTCACGGGAGAAGCAAGCGGAGAAAAATCTACCGCACAGAAGTGCTGTTCGGAAAGCAGAGGACAAGGTTTTATTTTCCTTTGAGGAATTCCTGCTGCCGCCGGAGCCAATTCCCACCCGCGAGGTCACCGGCAGTCACCCTGGCTCGCGTTCGCACAGGGATTTTTCTCCTCCCTTAGTTTTTCCTTATGCTCCAAAACAAAAGATGCTGCTCTGCACCTCCCCGGAGGACCGGGGAAGGGCTTTCTGACAGCCTAGAAAGGCTTTTCCCCCCCATTTTTTAAAATATTGAGTTTATCTACACATTTTGGATGAGTAAAATACACCGGGTGGCACTTGCAATTCCCACAAGCTTGAACTAAAGGGTTTTTGAAGGACAGAAAAAGCAAAGACAGCTCCAACAGCTTCCAGTAGCAAGACAGTTTACTTTCCGTCTGCAATGAGCAATGCTGTTTATAGATACCACGGGGAAAAAAATGCAGAATCTAAACAAACAATCCAGTAATTGCCCATTATCCATATTCAATTACTCAAATGCATCTGGAAATGGCTACTGCTAGCAACCCCTACGGAAAGGGGATGGAGGTTTTTGATGAATCATTGTCGTCTTCACTCCTATCTGGCAGGGGCTGCTCCTTAGTATCGGGCTTCAAATCTGGTTTTGCAAAGAAATTAGAAAAGATCTCTCGGCGATGAGAATTTGTCATGATTTCTGTCGCACCGAAGCAGTGCTGCTCTCCCTGCGGCAACCGGTTAATAGTATAAATCTCTGTCGTTACTAATGCTAGTAAAGCAGGCTAAGTATGGACGTTAACTTCAAAAAGACCCTTCGTAAACACTTAAAAAAATTATATGAAGTGTAAGACTGGAAAATTTCAGGGGGTTTAGGGTTTGAAAGAACTTAAAATGAAACTCAGAGATGGTATAAATGTGTAAAACGCCTGGAAAAGCTGTGCCGTGCCAAGTCTGACCCGACCGACTCCTTTTTCAGCAGTTTAGGTTTTAGGCTTTACATTTTTAAAGGTGGAAAACCAGTGTTAAAACAGCGTATCAGAAAAAAAAATACGAAAGTCTCTGAAATACAGTCATAGCCCACTCCAGGCTGAAATCCAGTCTAATAAAAATAGGGTTTCATAAGCGTAAGTTATTTCTGAAAATCGCGGCAGCTGTTTTGGGTACTGTAAAACTTCGCCATGAATTAGAAACGCTGGAAGAGAAACCTCAGCGCGAAGAATTCAGTATTTTGGAAAGTCGGTAGCGAGAACAGAAACCAAATTAATTTTAATTTCGTTTTCCATTATTTCACCAGGAAGGTGGCTTGGGGCAGGAGGGGGTTTCAGTAAGGTCCCGGCTCCTCCGGGATTTCTCCAATGCTGTTTGGTCTTACGGTCCCAGTAGGAAAAAAAGCAACGTTGCACTTGACCTGCAGCAACGCAGAGCCGGGCACGTGGGATGGGCTGAGCTCTCCCTGCCAAACTAACTGCAGACTCCCCCAAAATAGAAGGCGGTCTTAGAGCTTAAATGAAGCCTTTGGTTCGACACGTGCATGTGCTCAAAGAGGTTTTTATGCTGCGTCTGGGCTCAGGGCAGAGCTGGGTGCCAGCCCTGCGCCGGGCACTGCCCGGGGTCCCCTCCCACCAGAACAACCCCTCGGTATTTAAAAACATATTATTTTTAAGAAAATACTATTGGGGGTCTGTGTTCTGCATTGCTCCACTGGGCTGTGGGCAACTTTTTCATGCTGGAAGAGCAGAAATAGCAAAAAAGGAAGAGGAAGGAAATAAAAAAGGTTGGATGCCTGGAAAAATTCCCAGCTCGGGATGATTATTCCTGCCTCGCGCCGGGCGAGGAGGGGACGCGCAAGCTGCTCTGCCACCGCGCACCTGCAACCCTTACCAGGATCGTCGACGTTTTGCCACCTTCCAAAGTTATTTCCAGATCCGAGAGCGCAGCATCCACCTCATCCACCTCCTTGTCGCTGTTGTTCAGGTGGTTTTCCGAGGACATGATGGACAGCTTATTGATGTGATACTGAAAGGCAAGGCACGGCATTTCACCGGGATGCTCCTGCGATCTGCCGCGTGCCGCGGGCGCGTCACGACACAGCCGCCACACTTGGGAAGCAGAGGGGAAAACCAGAGCCGTACCCACCCCCCCCCCCCGCGGGAGCAGAGCCCGGCAAGCGCTGAGACCTGAGCGCAGTCGAGTCAGGAATGACCGGCTTGGCTGTTTTCAGCCCAAGGAGTCAGTGGCACGAACCCTGACGGACCGCTCTGGACCCCGCAGGGCAGAGCTACTCTTTTCACAGCATCACAGACTGGTTGAGGTTGGAGGGGACCCCTGAAGGTCATCTGGCCCTACCCCCTGCTCAAGCAGGGCCACCTACAGCCGTTGCCCAGGACCGTGTCCAGGTGGCTTTTGAGTATCTCCAAGAATGGAGACTCCACAACCTCCCTGGGCAACCTGTGCCAGCGCTCGGTCACTCTCACAGTAAAAAAGTGTTTCCTGATGTACAGAGGGACCCTCCTGTGTCTCAGTCTGTGCCCATGGCCTCTGGTCCTGGCACTGGGCACCACGGAGAAGAGCCTGGCTCCATCTCCTTTACAGCCTCCCATCAGGTACTTCTATACGTTGATAAGATCCCCCTGAGCCTCCTCTTCTCCAGGCTGAAGTCCCAGCTCCTTCAGCCTTTCCTCAAAGGAGAGACGCTCCAGGACCTTCATCATCCTCATGGCCCTTCGTTGGACTCTCTCCAGTATGTCCATGTCTCTCTTGCACTGAGGAGCCCAGAACTGGACCCAGTACTTCAGATGTGGCCTCACCAGTGCTGAGCAGAGGGAAAGGATCACTTCCCCTGACCCGCTGGCAACGCTTTGCCCAATGCAGCCCAGGACACCATTCACCTCCTTTGCCTCAAGGGCACATGGCTGCCTCATGGTCAACCTGGTGTCCACCAGCACCCCCAGGTCCTTTTCTGCCACGCTGCTTCCCAGCGGGGTGGCCCCCAGCACATACTGGTGCCTGGGGTTGTTCCTCCCCAGGGGCAGGACTTTGCACGTCCCCTCGTTGAACTTCACGAGGCTCACGTTGGCCCATTTCTCCAGCCTGCCGAGGTCCCTCTGGATGGCACCACGACCCTCTGGCGTATCAGCCTCACCTCCCGCTTTGGGAGGACGCATTGCATCCGTTTTTACCCCAGAAAACCAAAACGTCCATAAAATCTCACACTAAGGACCATGCCCAAGCCGCTCTGGGCAGTTTGGAGTCTTTACGTTTCTGTTTCCCCTCTTTTTTCCCCAGGAGAGGCCCGAGGAGCAGACAGCCCTGCTCTTGCTGGGGATGCTCTTTCTGCATCCTACAGCGACAGGGCACGCCAGACCACACGTAGTAAATAGCCTGCCATTCGTCTTACAGAAGTCAATAGCAGGTGTAGTATTTATGCCAAATCACATCGAGTATTTCATAAAACAGATAAATAAATAGTTCTGGGAAACCCACAGATTATCACCAGCTGTTTGGGGGGGCAGCGCGCCAGAAACACACAGTTCAGTAACCTTACTGTTTTTTTTTTTTTAAGAAGGGCAAAACTAAAAGTTAAAATAGACATAAACATGTTTGGTAAAAGAAGGCCAAGTTCCTTTTCACGAGAAGTAATCAGCAGCAAATATCTAAATTACCTAATAAGCTCAAGTGAGGATTAGGAGATGGGAAACGATCCGACTTCTACCAGCATGAGAAGTCCAAGCTCCCACCAAAGACGAGGTGAGGCTTAAAACACCAGTTACAGCACATTTCCCTTATCGCGTTAATCCACATTCATCAACAGCGAAGCCTGCAAAGCTACAAAATCAAGTTTAACCAAGACTGTACGTGTCTTGGGCTGCGTCCTACCTGCAGCGCCGCAAACATCATCATTTCTTCCTCCGTGCACTCGATCTCCTCCAGCAGAATAGCCCACTTGGACTGCTCGTACAGCTGGTTGATCCTGATCGCGTCGTACTACGGCACAGTACAACGTGTTAAGGGTGTAAACCGTACGAGCCCAGTTCAAGACAAACCACTTCATCTCTTATTCCAATGCAACACTTGGATCTGAGACGGAAAAGCCTCTGCCACCAAAGCGGAACGGCTTTAAGCAACACTTGGAGCACCTCCAGCAATACCTAAGCAGTAGCAAACTGGTACGTGGGAGCACGCAAAGCCAAGTTTGATGCCTCCAAGACCGATTTTCAAAGCAGCGGAGGATTTACCAACCCAAAGGCACATTAGAGACACAGGCGTCCTTTGCTCAAAGCCTTTGCCTGCAAGATGCAAGTAAAATAAATAGCTCTGTACCTTTGGATTCAGGTCAAAAAAGCTGTAGTACTTGAATCGGAGCAGCAAAGCCTCGTTTTCTTTCACCTCCTGCTCCATAAGAGATCGGGACGAATCCAGCCATCTGTACATTGTCAACACGGGATAACACACACAAAAAGCTACGGTGAAGTCGCGATGACGCTTTCAAGAATGCAATTTAAAACCGCATATTAAAAAGAAAAAAAGAAAAAAAAAAGAAAGAAAAGAGCAGAAAAACAAATCCTTAACTCACCCTTGGTTGATTTTGGCTTTATCGAGCAGCGCCTGGGGCTTGTACATTTTTGCTAAGGACTCCGGGGAGGTGACGGGCTGGCTCACGGCCAGGATGCCCGGGTTCCCCTCCGACAAGGCGCTGTCACCAAACCAGGCTGAAGTGGGTGACAGGGGGCTGCCGTCGTGAGCGTCGTAGGTCGGCGTCATCGTTTTGCTATACAGCCCTGGGCTCGAATATATGTTTCCTACCGGTAAGAGGAATAAAAGCCGGGAGTTAGCTTACGGCCAAGCCCTGCCTGCTCCCGACCAAGCCAACTCAGACACAAACCCGAAGCCAGCGGATGAAAAACCTTCCCTTTTTTTACCATTTTTTTTTTTTTCCCCCGCAATGGGAAAACACTGCGCTGCTTGTTTTCCCATGAAAAGCTGCCCCTCTCTCTGAGCCCTTCTCCGAGAGCAAAACTGATGGAAAACTCATTCCAGCCCAAATCCATGGGAAAAGGCGCAGGTCTCCCGCGCTGGGAAACTCCTGCCTGCTGCGTTTCTGCAGCACCTGGGACACGAACGGCCCCCGACTTACCGGTATTACCTGTTGCTTAAAGATTTTGGAAGTCAAAAGTTTTAGAGGAGCAGGAAAATAAACTAAGGGCGCAGCCAAAGAGACCAGAGGCAGAGCGCAAAAGTCCTACTGAGGTGGAGCTCACCTTTGACGGGGCCGATGTAAAGAATATCGGTGCCTATAGAGAGGGAAAGAAAGGAGGGAAGTGAGAAGGCGAGAGAAAGTCACCGGGAGAGTAGGAAAGGACAGAAGTCGAAAACGGGCATTTTCGGAAGAGGCCAGAACAGCACAGGTGAGGTTTAACCATCCAAACGGAGCGTTTGCAGCAGCGCTGGTGGACTCGGCAGGCAAAGCAACCAAAGCGACTCCATGGTTATTTTATTCACGTTACAAGAAACAGCCGGGCACGGAAACGCGGCATTTCACGGACGGAAAAGCTTGCTGAGACGGCCAAACAAACCCGGTATTAATACGCTGAGCAAGTGGTGCGATTTGGTGCAAAACCGATCCCAAAGCGCACATCCCTCCCAGGCCTTTTAAAGCTTTACAGCTCGTACAGACTCAAAGCAGAAAACACCCCCGGCCCTTTTAAAATTACAAATATGAAGAGAGGAAAGGGGACCCAGCTAGGTAGAGCTAAATAGTCCCTATTCATCTCACAGGAGGATTGATTTTTTATGTTAAGAGTATAAAAATCCAGATTTTCAAAATAAGGGAGGTTCAACGACCATACCCTAATGTCAGTAATTCCACTGCGTATGTACATCGGGCAATGAGCTCGGCATCATTTGCCGGGCATAAATCCGCGCAGCAGGACCTAGAAGGACCAATAACGAAGTCGCTTTTTGGGAAAGAGTTGCGTCCTTTTGAAATCACCAGCCTACTCAGAAGATGCCCCCAAACTCTCCCTCCAAGAGCACTGTGACGGGTGCCGAAGGGGCGCGTGGCAGGGTTGAGATGCCAGAAGCGAGGTCTTCCGTGCCACCTCCCGCTGCTGCCCTGAACCGCCACCTCGGGCCACCCTCCAGCTCCTCGCTCCGAACGATCCCTCCTCCCTGAGTGCGCAAGAAGTGACGGAGAGCTGAGCTAGACCTCTGGAAAAGTCTAAGACCAAAACAACAGCAAAACCCTTCCAAACTCTCATTTTTTGCGCTGGGTATCTCAAGGAGGAGTAAGAACGGTTTGAATCAGCAGCATCATACCCATGACAGCCAACACCTTGGTTAGGAAGCTTAAACAATACAGAAACGTGATTCTAAACTGCCCGATAGGATGGAAAATATAAGTGAAGACCATCTGTTGCCATCAAACAAGATAACCACCGGGATGCTTTTAATGCTCCTGCTAGTTTTGCCGGCATCCTGGTCTGGATTAATGTTCTGACAACAAGCCTGGGACCGGTAAGCACCGTGGGAACCTGCCGCCCAGACAGACCCAGCAAACCGGGTGGGAGCAAAAAAGCAGCAGAAATGGTGAAGGGATGGAGATATCCACCTTCGAGCTCCACACTTGCAAGGAGAAGGCCGAGGGTGACTTGCCAGGTACTTATACCAGGTACTTATACTTTGGGAGTTGGACTCGATGATCCTTATGGTCCCTTCCAACTTGAGATATTCTATGACTACAAAAGCACGGAAACGTGCTCTCCACGAACCGCTGTTACACTGGAGCAGAGCAGTCCAACAAGAAACAGCAATAAACCACCATCACTATCCATAAACCGCATCCCGAAAGATGCTCTTGCCTCCTCCCCATCCGCCCTCGCAGGATGCCGGCCTCAACCTTCACGTGGCTCAAGCTGGCAGGGCTGAGCGTTAACTGGACCAAAAAAAGAAAAAACCCACTTCTTGTCCCAAATTGGGCAGGTTTTCCCATGGACATCCCCCCACATCCCTCCATTCAAGCGTCTGCTCCAGAGGAGCAAAGCTGCCCCTCGGATGTTCTCCTCATCACCTTCTCCAAATGTCTGAAACAGCTCAGAAGCTTCCCTTAAAATATTTTCCCGAGGCAGGCAATGTCACGGGAAGTTCCAGGTGAAATAGCTGTGAGTTTGGCTAACTTCGGAACACGTGAATACAGGTCTTCTAACGGAAAGCGTTGGGCAACGTGTACTGGGGGTGTATGGACGGCTCTGCCTACAGTCGTTTCAATGGGTTTCACGGCCAGGTACGGGGTGCTCAGTGACAAAACATGCCCGTTAAATCCACATGCACTGAAATAAGCACAACCAGAAATATTCACTCATTTTACAGAAGCATTCCGCACACAAATGAATGTTGGAACAACGCTAGGAACAGTTTATTCAGGTTAAAAACGTGACTTTTAACTTAACGGGACCGAAATTTCACAGGTAGCTGCAGTAATTAAACCTGCAGCAAAAGTCATTTCATTCACAAGGGAAGCAAAACCAGCAAGACAGTTCAAAGTGACTCACTGAAAGACCAATAAATAATTAAAATTAAAAAATATCTTTTGCGTACATTTCCCCCAAAGCGGGCCAAGTATTTCTTATTAATCTAACGGAGACGATTTCCGCCAACACTGACTTTTGGAAAGGCTGATCACGGACTTTCAAGATGAAAATGCCAGATGAAAATGAAAATTGGCTGGAGCCTTGCCCGATGCAGGGAGAACTCCCCGAGCCAGGAGTGGGAGCGGACCAGCCCACAAGTCCTTTAAGTCACCGAGAGGAGAAAGAGCGAGACCGGAGCAAAAGAAGGATGACTCTTCCCTTGCTACAGCCCCGTGCCGACGGGATGCTGCGAGCCCGTGGTGCGCATCGCTTCGGCGCGGCAGCTCCGGGGCATCGTCGCCCGTGCCCTGAGCAGCCAAACCCTTTCTGGTTGCAAGCCCAGAGCCACCAGTGGCATTAACCACACCGTGACCTTCACTTGTACTTCAGTTAATTTAAGACCAATTAATACAAGTTTACTGAATTCCAGTTGTTTTTTGTTTTTTGTTTTTTTTTTTTTAATTAAAGCTGCCCTGCTTCCTTCTCATCGCTGGATTAAAAACCAAGAGCTTCAGCAGGCAGACACGTCTCGCCCGCCCGTCAGCGCGCATCTCTGCGGCTTTCTCCGCAAGTCCATTTGGGCTAAAGTGCTCCCACTTGACCGACTTTATGGTTTAAGCTCCTGCCATTTCCCTTCAAACACCAGACCTCCAGCAGCCGCGGAGCGGAGCCGAAAACCCCCTCCGCTTGCAAACACCTCCCTGCACCAATTCGCCGCCTCTGGCAAGAGACGTTACGCCATCAGCGATGTTACGCCGTTAGCGACGTTACTCCGTTAGCGACGTTGCTCCGTTAGCAATGCTCTTACCAGTGCTGCGCTGGTTCTGCAAGCCAGACTGGCAAACTCCCCCCGCAGCAATAAAAGGGTTTTTTTTTTTAGCATTACGATCTATAGCTACACCCTTCACACAAGGGAACACTAACGCAATTAATAAAATATTGGTTTTGCTGGGCTATAAATAAAGAGTAGAGCGGTGGTACTGCCTAAAACACACCTGGAATTTGACATTAGGAACGATTTTCCATTTAACTCCTTTCTTAATAGGGTAAGAAAACCTTTCAGTAACACAATCTGAGCGTTGAAGTGGTCACACTTGGTTTCTGTTTTATTTTATGAAGTCTGGCGTTGCTCTGCTCCCCTACACACGTGACAGCTTCAGGCATGCATCTGTGCGACCGCGACCGAGTGCTGCAGCCCCGGATCATTCGTGGAATTTACTTGGGGTCCGTTTCTTGCACAGACCTTACGGAATTAGGTCAGACTGACACTGCTATGTATTCCCCCCCCCCGTTTTATGATCCGTTTGCCTCCCGCCGACCCCTTCCCTGCAAGCCTGTCTTCGCAAAGCAAGCCCCGGCTCACCCGACCCCGGCGTGATCAGCGGACCCTCCAGCTCGAAGGCGTCGTCTTCACATTGATCATCCAACTTCTTCTTTTTTTTCTTGGACGGATCTCTGGGTTTCCTCAAAAGGGAGAGCTCTTCTGGATGCCTGATGTCTGGGGAGAAAATGGACCAATTTTACAAAGGCAGGAGAAGAAAAAAAGGGGAAAAAAAAGAATATCCTTCCCTTAGGAACAACATCCAGCAACGTGCAGTATCTCCCTCGGCTGGTTTTCCTGCTTTGAAATGGTTAAAAATCAAGTTGAGAACATTTTCCCTGCAAGCCTGTTGGAAATAAGCACTGTCCTTGGCTGGAGAGGTAACACAGCAGCTGGGCAAAATGCAGAATTTCCCAGGCACAGCCACTCGAATGCAAATACAAGCACCGCTAGACCCTGCGGCAGAGCCTAATACATTCCCACCCGTTATCTTAAATAGAAATACGAATATAAATACATTAATCAGCACGTAAACCCCTGTTTAGGCACCCAGGTAACAGGCCAGGTACCCTCACTTCCACAGGAGCAATCCCAGAGTCAAGCCATTCATTTACTTCTCAGACTGGAAATTTTAGCGCCTGTATTTAAGGCACCCACTTTTTAAAGAGATCTGGGCCAAAGTGTTGCCTTTTCACAGCAAAACTCTGGCCTCTCCCATTTCCCTGCCCAGAACCAGCCTGAGTAATTTTAAAACCATGTTATTTAAAATGAAGAGCATCCCAGCGCGTTTGTGTTTCGAGCCACGGCAGCATAGGGGGCTAATGAAAAAGAGAATTTTAGGGCCGTTTCCCACAAAGGTGGTACCGTGTTTTTCCTTCTGCCTGCTGCAGTCGCTTCCAAGCGGGAAGGAGCTTTCCGGGAAAGCGGAGCCCACCGTCCGTCGTCCCACCGAAACCACCGAGGGACTGGAGGGGAGCCCGGAGTCCCTCGCCGGCGCTGCAAAAACCAAGAGGGGAGAAAAAACCCCTCCATCTTCTCTAAGCTGTCCTCAGTCGGTACGTGGGAACTGACCTGGACACGCGTTCACCTGGGCACAAAGCCATCCTACTGCAACGACGAAAGGCTGCAAAAAGGTTGGAGAGCTCCGAAATGCAGCTCGGATTGGAAAAAAAGGAGATTATGGGTCACGCTTGAGCCTGGAAGGAAGAGTTTCGGAGCTCTCCTCTGCAGCTGGTCATCCATGTTCAAGCCCCCGGGTCGTTTCTAGCTCTGTTTTTCGCGTGTATCGCCTGAAAACGCTCAGCTGCGCGGAGACGTGCAAAGCTTTGCCTTCGGGATGCCCTAGGGAAAGCAGCCCCCGGCCCCATCCCCGCCTGCGGCCGTGGCTGCAAGGGCGGCCGGGAGACGGAGGAGAGGGAGCTGGGCGCCTCGCAGCCAGGCTGCCTTCTCCCACCAAGAGGAACGCCGAACGAGACAGTAAGTCATCATTCCAACGAGGAGAAGCGACAGGGTTCGCATCTCACCACCGCGCTGGCAGCAGTGGGAGTTCGCCGTACGCTCCCAGGCGCGGGATTATAATTAAAAGTGGAATTTGGTGCCCAGCACGTGACCCGAGCGGGACACATCCCCACGGCAGATGTGCCTGCCCCGACTCCCGCCCACGCCAGCGTCTTTCCTTGCTGCAAACAAGCGGGGAAACGTCGGGCTGGAAGCGAGCTCCGCTTCCCCTCGCCCCATCCAGGGACACCTCGTGAGCCGATTAACCAGAACGGCTTTTCCACATCTGTCAGGGGATGGTTGCCATCACAAACAGGACATGTCAGATATTGCTTTTTTAAAAAAAAATTATTAAAGAGGGACCTTGACAGACTTGAGAGGTGGGCCCGTGTGAACCTGATGGAGTTCAGCAAGGCCAAGGGCAAGGTCCTGCACCTGGGTCGGAGCAATCCCAAGCACAAATACAGGCTGGGTGGAGAATGGATTGAGAGCAGCCCTGAGGAGAAGGACTTGGGGGTGTTGGTTGAGGAGAAGCTCAGCATGACCCAGCAATGTGCGCTCACAGCCCAGAAAGCCACCCGTGCCCTGGGCTGCATCCCCAGCAGCGTGGCCAGCAGGGCGAGGGAGGGGATTCTGCCCCTCTGCTCCGCTCTGGGGAGACCCCCCTGCAGTGCTGCCTCCAGCTCTGGGGCCTCGGCACAAGAAGGACACGGACCTGCTGGAGTGAGTCCAGAGGAGGCCACGCAGATGATCAGAGGGCTGGAGCACCTCTGCTATGGAGACAGGCTGAGAGAGCTGGGCTTGTTCAGCCTGGAGAAGAAAAGGCTCCAGGGAGACCTTCGAGCAGCCTCCCAGTACCTAAAGGGGGGCTACAAGAAAGCTGGGGAGGGACTTTTGACAAGGGCCTGGAGTGACAGGACAAGGGGTGATGGGTTCAAACTGAAAGAGGGGAGATTTGGGTTAGATCTAAGGAAGAAATTCTTCCCCGTGAGGGTGGTGAGGCCCTGGCACAGGTTGCCCAGAGAAGCTGTGGATGCCCCATCCCTGGCAGTGTTCAAGGCCAGGCTGGACGGGGCTTGGAGCAACCTGGTCTAGCGGAAGGTGTCCCTGCCCATGGCAGGGGGTGGAACTTGGTGAGCTTTAAGGTCCCCTCCAACCCAAACCCTTCTATGATCCTATGATTCTGAAGCGTGGCTTCCCTGCAGGCCACATCCCCGGGCTTCGCTCCCGTCTGCAGACGCTGGGAGCACCACGGGGCCGGCGCAGGGGCTGTCCCCTCCTGGGAGGACACCGCGACAGCCTCCCCGCGCTGCTATTTTAAATAACAACCTGTGCTTTTCCCTTTTTCCCTGCTATTTTAAATAACAGCCTGTGCACCACCACCAACCCCGCCGCGCCTGTCGCATTTGGGAGCTTTGATTGTCGGTGACTTCCAGGGATGGATCCCGCTAGCCCTGGCGTTCCCAAATCCAGAGGTTGGGCACTTCTGGATTTAACCATCTCTCATATCGCAGGCTTCCTATCCCAAACCATCATCTGGCACAGCTTTAATGTAAGCTTTAGTTTTATTTATATATCTGTAGATATTTATTTATGTAATATTTATTTCTTTTATATCTATAAGCTTTATTTCATTTAAGCTTTAATTTAACACTGATTTGTTATTACTACATACACGTTACCATGCTCAACTCCATCCCTGCACCCACTAACCCACAGTTAAGTTTCACCGCACAACTTTTTGACCATTTCTAGCAATAAATACCTCGCGTACGAACCCAGACAGCTATTCGCATTCCCATTCATCACCGCCAGCTTACCTCACGAAGAAAAAATCTGCTGGGACAACCAGGGTCATGCGCAAGGGACAACACGCAGCACAGCCTAAAATGAGGAGTTCCCCTGGTATTTTGCTAGCAAGGTTTATACTCTGATGTTTATTTATGGTGCATTAGCAACTGATACAGCCTCTCAGCTGAAACCATTCAGAGAGGCCAAGAGAAGGGCTCCGGGCCAAGCTCGGCTCCTGAACGCAATCTGCTGGAGACGGCCCAAAGCTTGACCATCTGATATCAAAGCGACTTTTTATAGTCCCTCGGTTGTTCATGACGCTATCGTCGGATTACAAAGGATACGGGCAGGTTTTCGGCAGCTGCTTCGAGACGGCGCGCGGCCGCGGGGCACGGCGGAGGCAGCGGCATCCTCGCGATGCCGGAGCATCCCTGCTCCCCTGCAGCCCAGCACGTTTCCCATTGACAAATTTCTCCCGAACAGCGGCCCGCTGGACACACCGTCGTCCCCAAGACTTCGCAAACCCACTGAAGCCAACTGAGGCTTGCAGGGAAAACTAAAAATAAAGCCCACCGCGCTAAAAAGCAAAGAGCAGAAAAGCGGCAAGAGAGCGACGTTGTTTTTCTTTCCCACACCAGAATTAGAGACAAAATGAGAAGCGACTTTTTGCACATTTTCTGGCAGCACGTTTCAATCTATTCAGGAAACCGCTGGTGAAAAAAATGTTTGCCGCTGCTTATGATTAATAAGTGTACAAAGGGTCTTAAAGCATGTTTTGAACAGAGCCGGGCTTGGCAAACGTGGTGTTTAGTTACTGTAGCTAAAGCAGAGCCTATCCCAGGGTGTAAGGACTTGCAGATGGTAGGACTCCAGTTAATTGGAAACCGGGACAAGGAACCGCTCCAGAGCCCCAGCCTCTGTTTTCTGGCCATACGAGCAAGAGAAAGATCCTTAAAGTATCCAAGTGGTGCAAAAAAATTAAAGTCCTTTATACAGGTTTGGGCTTTTCAGTAAGTCCCATTGCACCCGGAGGAGCCCGTCTGCTGGAGGTGTTCACCTGGGGTAAAACATCTCCCCAGGGTTTGACTTCAGCCCCAGATTCCCACTCGAAACCCTCCGTTAACTATTTCATCCATATTTTCCAGCCGAAGCCAAGCTGCTCCTGCCAAAGGTCACTTCGAAGGAAAAAGGGTCAGTGAAATGTGGGTGGACCAGGAGAAGTGACCTTCTGAACAAGGCTAATGTGTTGACTCTTCAACTGATGCGTTGGTGGAGGCTGTGTTTGCTTTAAAAGAGACTCCTTGTCTGTACACAGGAGACAGATGGCACTGGCAATGTCTACTAGAAATTACTGTAAATGATCCTTTTAGCATTTTATTTCTATTTATTGTGTAAGTGCATGAAAACCCAGCTATCCAGCCTCTTACCGAGCGTTCCCAGCGTCGCTGGTGGCGGCCGCCAGCAGAAACCATCTGTGACGATACGCAGCGTGCTCCGTACGGAGGAGACAGCGCTGACCAGAATCTGGTCCAAAACCATTTTTCAGCTGGATCCGACTGGGAACCGTTTGTATTTTGACATCTCCTCCAGCCCACGCTGGACCAGCCTCGGCTGAGCCCTAACATTGCTGCAGCTCCATGTCCACGTCCTAGCAGAAGGGCTTCATCAGACTGAGGGGATTTGTTGCCCAGAGAGGTGGGAGATGCCCCATCCCTGGAAACATTCCAGGTCAGGCTGGACGGGGCTCTGGGCAACCTGATCTAGTTGAGGATGTCCCTGCTCATGGCAGGGGGTTGGACTAGATGGCCTTGAAAGGTCCCTTCCAACCCAAAGCGGTCTGTGATTCTCTGATTTTATCAAGTGAGGGAAACGCCCTTTGGCGAGAGGAGCACACATATATGCATTTCGTAGGTGGCATTTCAAAAACATGATGGGGAAGGCGGCTTTCAACCTCCACGACAAATTTTTCCAACTGTTGGATGAAGACATTTTACTCCCTACAGCATCTTCTTGTCCATCTGCCTGCAAGAGCCTACTTGTGCCTGCGCTGGCTCCCGCTGAAGCCAAACCCTTGGCCCTTTTTTTACCCACCTTGCAGGGTGTAAAAATCACAATTTACGCTCTTTTGAACCGAATCCATGAAGTCAATCTCGCAGCTGCTGCATCTTTAACCACCAAGGCGTACTGTGGTGGGAAAGCAGTCGTGGTCACAGACGGGACCGAAATCCACATCTCTCGGCGTGGACGAAGGGGTGATTTTCCTGCTTTGTCCCCATCCAAGATGTAGGATGCCCAGGCCCCACCGAGCAGCACGCCAAGGGGTCGGGGGGGACACAGCGACGATTTCGGTGCTCCGAGGGATGGGCTCTCACTCCGGTGAGCAATCACATCTGCGGTTTTCTTGCATCACCTACATACGCATCGTGGCATCATCGGCTGGAAGCGCTGTCTCAGTACGTACTGACTTCCCCCAAACTTAAACTGATGGGAAATCACACTAGTTTCAATATCCATTTTTGATATACAAGAGAAATTAAATTCTCCAAAGCAGCTCTTAGCATCCCTTTTTCCACCCGATTTCTGCCTTCCTTAAAAGGCCAGAGAGCTGGTTCGCCTGGGTAGCCTTTGAAGCATAAAAACTCCATCATTTTACTTGTAGCACAGACATTTAAGGGAAATCCTCTCTTTAATGCTGATCCAGTTACCCTCCGTTAGGAAATGTGTTTTGAAGTGGGATGTTTCTGCACTGGATCACCGCTGTCTCAAAGCAATGACTCATAAAAATTATAGCCTTTGCACAGCGACATGACGATTCTTAGAAAAATGAGACCTCAAACCCCATTTCTCTCCCATTTCAGACTTTAAAAGTATTTTTCTTTGGAATGAGTGAATTCTATGGATCGTGTTTTCTGGTGTAAGTTTACAGAATGAAGTATCCGACTTATCTTCAACATAAACTCACTCGAGATAAAGTTTTGCAAAACAGACTAGAGGCAAAAAAAAAGAAAAAAAAAAAGACTTAGATAACTTTTGAAGTGCCTGGAGATAAGATGGTTGTACCGGACGCTTGGCAGGATCTGATGGCGGAGCAGGTCCTCACCCCGTTAGCAAAGTTTACTAGGTTTGTACACCCGCCTACATTCAGAACATTTTATTATGGGTTCTTCAGCTGCCTGGGTGCTTAAATATTTGAGTAAAAGCCAAGCTCTCCACTTGCTGCCTTGGGCCATGCAGCTATGTCAGGACATCCCGCAAAGCCTCCCGAGATGCCCAACGAGTGCCACGGGCGCAGACCAAACTGGGGCTGACCCTGGCAGGGGCTTTGCCAGAGCCTTCCCAAATTCAGCGTGGAAAACCCGAGTGCCTGTTGACTTATCGACTTGCCACCGCAGCAGCAAGCTGCAAAACCACCCGAAAACTGAGGTCAGCGGAGTTTGCAGCCATGCGATCGCCGCTCGCAAACGCCGTCTGTGCGAGTGGTACCCGGAGCCGAAATCGGGCACCGTCGGCCGGGAGGGACCCAGGAGGAGGAGGAGGAGGCAGCCAGCGGCGACGGAGCCAAGCGTTATTGCAAGGCTAATAAAAAGGGCTATCGGAGAGACAGAGTCAACAAACGCTGAATGTTTGGATGGATTTTTCCGCAAGTGGGACGAAATCCCCAGACTCCCGTTATCCGGATGCCTCTCAGAGCACAGACAGCACTTTGAGCCTTGCCCCCGAAGTGTCTGAACTGCAGCTAAAGTCGAATTAAACTCAATTAAATTAAGTGCCACAAACAAGAGAATAAATCCACTTACACCCTCTATATTGGGCCATAAAGAGCAATCAGAATAATCTTAAGGAAGGCAGCAGCATCAGCTTTGCCAGCATCTCCTAATGTCTTCAGGATGAAAGTCTATTTAAAGGGTCTCTGTCAACAGCAGAGTAAGGATGAAAAAATTCACTGACTCACGCGGTGACATACAACCTGATGCTACTCAACAGGCAGAACAGGGAGCGGGGCGGGGAGGGGGGAGAAAGGGGAGTATTTTTTTCCATTTCAGTCACTTTGCAATTAAATCTCGTTATTTCCCTTACAGTCCGGTTTCTGGAGTTCGTCTGGATCCTGCACAACGGCGGCAGCTGAATACAGGCAAGCAATAAAAGAAGGGAATAGCGAAATGAAGAAGTTGGCAGCGGTACACTTGGGCCTCGCAATTTAAAAAGCTGAGTACATTGCAATTTGGCCGACTCTCTAAATGGTAAGATTTCCTTCCACACCCATCCCCTAGACATATTTAGAAATAGCTGCGCTCCTGCCAAACCTCTCTGCTCGTGGCAGCAAAAGGCAGCAAACCCTCGCTCGGTGTTTCACCGGGTCTGTCTCCACGCCGGTACGCGAACACCGTCTCCGAGCATCTTCACGGTGCTACTGAGCATCCGGAGACCGTATCACGAGATGCTGGGGTCACCCCCCAAATACCCCCCCCGAGATGCTCACGCGCATCTACCAGGACTTCATTTCAGCCCCACTATTTCAGGAAAAACGCTACTTTATTTTCCAGTGGGGTGTGAAGGAGGAAAAAAAAAGGTTTAAAGAGGTTTGCAACAGCGAGGAGTAGCTCCAGACAGCTTCGCCTCCTGGAAAGCAACGGTGCCGGGGCTGCGGCTCCACGTGCTAACGGGCACGGGCAGAGCCCTGGGAACGCCGCGCATCTCGGAGTACCAAAGGGTTTTAGTTTTGTAAAAAAAAAAAAAAAAAAAAAAGCGGCTTTTTATAGAAGTTTTTTTGGCAACTGAGGGCGTGGAAATATTACAAATACTTCAGAAGTCAGAGGACGTTCTGTACTGGAGGGGAGACCATTTATAAAGGAAAAAAAAAAAAAGGTAGGGTCATATTCAGCGTCTAGACTGCTGGCCGGTGTCGCCTTGCTCGGGCCGGGCTTGCATCACGCCGCTCCCAAATGCCACCGTCACCTCTTCTCGGGTTGCGTCCGGTGGCGGGAGGCTGAAGCAAGGAAGGCTGTCGCCTTCCCATCAGTCACCCAGCCTCGGGCACCTTCTTATTTTGGGGCAGGCGAGGCGAGGGGAAGCAGCCCGTCACCCTCACGGGACTCTCCGCATCCCGTCCATCCTCCCTTGGCCCCACAAGCTCCCCGGGATGGGACCACCCTTACCCTAGGCAAGAGGGGTCCCAATTTCCCAGCGTCCCTCGCCCCTGGGGAGCTGGGGACCGGAGCGAGATGGGATGCAGGCACGGAAACCGCTGCTGCTGGACACAGGATGCTCCACAGACTTTGTTTTCCAAAACAGGTGATTAATTCACACAAAGTTCTTTGAGGATTACGAGGCAGGAGCTGGGTGTGATGCCCTACCAGCCTCTGGGGAAAAAGAAAAAAGACCTGAAGGGAATTTCTTCATCTTGCACAGCCTCAGGGTGGGTAAGCGAGGGAGTAGTCATGGATTTTGAAGCGCTTCCTCCCAGAGCTGCCTCCTCCCAGCTCCGGCACCACCACGTCCTCCTCCCGGCGCTCCCAGCTCCCACCAGCACCAACCACAATGATCTCTGCTCCTCTGCTCGGGCTGGAGGGCAGTGCAGGTCCCAAATCTTCACAGCCAGAAGAAGAGGAGGAGGACGCAAGCTTGTACCCCATCACAGCATCTCCCCTCGCCCCGCGGCTCTGCCACATACGCCGTTTCCCCAGGAGAAGCAGCATCGCCGGGGCAGGAAACGCCGAGGCATGGGAAAAAACCTTCACGCTTGCGTCTCGCTGTTTGCTTTTCCTCTCCCACGTGCTCACACAGCAGCAGCGGATCCTGCCTGGAGTCCCTGACTGCTCCCAGGACACATGGAAAAAAAATGCAGGCAGCAGCAGCAGGAGAAAGGGGATGCTGCAAAGAAGCAGCTTAAGGGCATGAGAAGATGCAAGGCGTCCGCTGTCCTGGCATCAGATGAAGCCGTTGTGGAGGAAGAGAAGATTTTTCCGCTCCTAGGATGACGCGGGAGCTCCGCAATGCAACCGTTGGGGAGGAAAAGAGGATTTTTCTGCTCGTTGTTACGTGGGATGATGGGTTAGCGGGAGCTTTGCAACGCAGCCACATCTCCTATCTCCCCAAATCCCGCTTTCCGATGAGGATATTCTCCCCCACACCAATAAAGCGCAGATTGCAGCCACACCAAATCGCATTTGTGTATCTGACGGGCTGTCTGCGGGGCAGAAATATCTCCCCAGCGGGACGATGAGAGGAGAGGGGCACGCGGGAGCCGGGCAGGCAGCACCCCATCCCAACCTCCGCGCCCCGCTGCCGGTCAGGCAGGCAGCACAAACCCCCGCCGCTCCCAAAAAAAAAAGAAAAAAAAAGTGAAGTTTTACTTTCTCTTTCTCTGGTCTTTAATTGCAGATCAAAGCTGGCCCTTCAGGCCGGCGCCGCCTGCCAGCAGCTGCTCCCGGGCAGGCTTCCAGGCCAGCCTTCGGGTGAGGGCTGCCCGTTCCCATCCGCCGCCCCGCTCCTCTCCTCCTGCCTGCTCCTACTGCAGGCAGGGTCAATCCCTGCCGTTAAACCCTCCCGACCAGTTGCTGCGGGAATTGAGGGGCTGCAATCCAGCGACTGGGAATGAGATCGGGGGGTTTTTTTCCGGCTTCGCACGACCTCCAAGAAAGCCAGGGATGCGCGAGCGGCTCCGGCATCTTCCCACAGCCACCCCTGGGCTGACCCCGGGAGCCGCAGCCCGGCCGGCAGCGAGAGCTGCCCTTTGCAATAACTTCACTCTGCACAAGAGCAGAGACTTGACTTTAAAAAGCAACCACGCGCTGCAACGGTGACGTCTCTGGGTACAACTTAAAGGGAATATAAGAAAAGGCACAACCCTAAATAATTCACCCAAGTGTATTCCTGCTGGCGTATAGAGGATTTTATAAATGCAACCGGCCAGAGTCCCGGCAACACGAGGCGTTACTTAAATTACTCATTAATCATGCTTTATGCTAAAATTACTGAAGTGTGTAATTAAATGCTCCGGGAGCAAAGACAGCAAACAGTTATAGCCAAAATACGAGCAACTCACAAGCACAGTTCTGTCGGCTGGACGTTGCTCCAGGCCACAGCGGACCCTAACTTTAGAAACAAGGGATTTCCAGAGACAAGAGCTGTGCTGTTAGAGCAGGGACCACCTCTTTCCCCTTCCACCTGGAAAGATCTACTCAGTTTTCCTTGGGGAGACAATCAGCATGATTAACGCGGGGTGGGAGTGCTCTCTGCAGCCAACCTGGGCAGAGATGCCGCGGAGGGCAGGAAGAGGTAATGGAGACAAACGGGGCTGCATAAACACGAAACTGGGGGGAAAAAAATAAGGAGGGAAACAGGGGGGTTGGGAAAGTGTTACAGCATGGTCTGCAAGACCCCAGGAGAGGGTTGCGTTGGAGGAAAAGGAAAATCCAAGCTCCCCGGGCTGCCGCAGGGAGCTGGGATGACCCCACCACCCTACAGCCGCTCTGATTTTTGGCAAGCCGCGGCGGGCACCGAGGTGCGGGCAGATATCCCCCCGCCGCCCTCCAGGAACGAAACGCCCTGGACAAAGTCAGCACGACACCCCCGGGATGATTTTGCATGCCAGAAAGCAGCAGCCCCTCTCGCCCGGCAAGCGCGTGACCTCCCGGCCGAGATTAGCTCCTGCCTCTCCGTCGGTGCTCGGCTCCGGGACCCCGCGCTCGAGGACGTGTCTGACCCACGGCGCAGCACCAAGGTCGCGCCCGGAGGAAGAAAGGACAGGCGGCGACCGGGATTTGCACGGAGTGGTTTGGTGTTTGCCCCAAGGACGTCTTGGATCATATATATATATAGGTCTTCCCACTGGGAAGCTCTTCCCTGGACCACAGAGGCATTTGGACACCTGTATTTTTTTTATATATATATAAAATGGTGGTATTTGGAAACATATTTTTTATATATATAAAAAATACACACCTGTATATTATATATATTAAATATAGATATAAATAAGTTTAAAATATATTAGATATTATATTACACATACATAAAAGTAGTGATATTTGGACACCTATATAATATACACCAGGGAAGAGCTTCCCAGCCCCTCCAGCTCCAGCACCGCCACCTCCCCGCATCCCGATCTCCCCTTCCCTCGAGCTGAAGTTGAGCCGATGCGGCCGTCATCCCCGAGGCTCTGCTCAACATCTGGCTCCCAGTAAACACAAAGCCAAGGGCTAAGCAAGATTTAATCGCTGCATTCAGCCACGTAGTTTCCGTCCGTCCTCAAACAGCTCGGGCTGGTACGAGTCACTAAAAGGAGAGTGGGGTTTCCAGCAAAAATCCCGCTTTCACACCTTCCCAAAAATGGGGAATATTTATTCCAGCGCGTCGGATGCCATGGGAGGAAAGTCAGAACCACCCTCGACAGATGTGTTGCCCTGCCTGCTGCAGAGCTCCCACCACAGCTGGGCTGCAGCTACCCCAGCGGCTTTCTCCCCTTCCGCATCTTTAAATATTAGCATTATTCTGCTGGTTTGTTCATAAATACCCTGAGAGCCCTGGAGTTGAATAAATAGCTGCTCCAGGCCCATGTAAGGTTCTGACTGCTCTGCGGCGTCAGTGAACGAGCTCTCGTTACGTGATTAACTATCAGAATTTCCTGACGTGACTCACTGCTCGAAAGATTCATCAGCAACCAAGCGGATGCCTGTGACCTCTCTGTCTAGCACGGCATTAAAAACGGCAATGGGAGACAGGGGGGAAGCAAAATCGACGGGGAAATAATGCTGGCTAAGCCTTTTCTATTTAAAGGAGAAATTGCCCAATATTTATATTTAAAAAAAAAAAAAAAAAACAAAACAGGAAAGAAATAGCAAAGATTCGTAACCAGCTATATATACCGACCTAACCACAGATGCGCCGGCGGCCACGCCGTAACGCCGCACGTACGGCTGAGCTCTTCCTGCCTCACGAAATAACTGGGTCAGCCAAGAGTAACCCTAGCTGCTTTTTGAGAGCAGAAATAGATTTACTACGGCCGAGGTCGGGTTGCAGGCTCCTTTCGGAGGGGAGCGAGCGGGAAGGACGCCGGTACGGAGCCCCGCGCTTATTTGGGTTCTTTGGAGCGGAGTTACCATCTCCTGGGGTTTTTTGGAGGGGTGAAAGAAGCACCAGCTTCTGGGATAAGAGATTTGTGAAGATGGGTAAAAAGCGATGCGCGAAAGCGGCAGCCCGGGACAAGCCCGGCGTACCTGGTGGGAAACGATCCACCCCTGCTTCTGGGGCTTCTTCTCAGCAAGGGAAAGGAGCACGAAGAGGAGTTGGGGAGGAGAGCGGGAGACTCGGTTCCTTCCCTCCACCAGACAGTTTTACAGTGAAGCATCATCACTTAATCTCTAATGTGATTTTCCACTGGAAGAGAACCCACAGAGCTGGCAGGTTTCCTATTTCAGGGTTTGTTTTTCATCTAGCACATAAATTTGCAGGAAAAAAATGACGACCCAACACCAGCAGCTTTAACATAAAGCAGGGCTGCTACCGCCTCGCTTAAGACAAAACCGAGAACAGCCTTCCTACGAAGGAGAATTCAGCACAAAAACCATATTTCTTACGTTTGCGGTACGATTGGTCCCCTTTGCTAAGTATTTGCACATGAAAGATTAGATTTGCAAGGGAAGAAGAGCGGACACCCAGGCTGTTTGATGTCCAGGTGACCGTTGGGTGTTTGAAGCTGGAAAATAACATTAATGTAATGAGTTTATGAGATGAGCACACGTGCCAAAGGACAGGCAGGAGCCAAACCAAACGACGACCTCCCCACCGGCGGCTTTCGGCACTCGCTACTTACTGAACGTTTTGCAGATGTCAGAAACCGCCTTGAAGACCCTGTCCGAGAAGTTGACTTTCACCTTGACGTACTTCATGTTGGGCAACTGCAGGCGAAGCAGCTTGTGCTGAGGTGTGAACTGGAGCTTGGCATCAGCCTGTATCCCGTATTTGTCCAACGTCCAGTGCGTTTTAAGGAGCCAAGTTTTCTTCTTTTCCCACCACAGCGCGTGATCCGACCAGTCTTTCTTGACATCTAGAACAAAGAAACCATTTTACCAGTTAAAACCGGGACCAGAATTAGCCTTCAAAAGACAAAAGCACAAGTTTAAATGCGTCTAACCGAGAAGTGACTATCGATCCAAAATCGCCGGCAGCCCTTTTCAGATACAAATAATTGCTTGTATTCAATAGCACCTAGAAGCCACCTCGGAGATAAAAGTAAGAAAGAACCCAAGAGGAATAAGGATGAGACACAACGTGTCCGTGGATCACCCAGCCTGGCAGTGATGAGGCTGGAGCATGAAGCCAAGGGGGTCATGAACGACCCGACACCTTCCCCAGGAGGGATTTCTGCACAGCTTTTTAGGTTAACTAGCGATTTTGGGGTTTCCCCATCCCCACCATGTAGGACACCTGCGCTACCCGAAGGTGAGTCCAGCCACCCGGGCACACACGGAACGCAGAACCAGGAGGTCTGCAAGAAGAATTCAACACCGTGTCCTCTCCAGGTCTTTCAGTTTCTACAAACAAAAGTGGAAAATTCCCAAATGAAACTAAAAGTTATTTCCCAAAGGAACAACAGTGCAAAACTCAAAAGCCACGTCTCCTTCCAGCAGGGACGCAACCGTGGGGTCTTTGAAGATCACGTCCAAGCTGGGAAGCGTTTGGGGAACCAGCGCATGGTGATCACTCCAAAAGACAGCCACTGTGCAGTATTTTCCCTAACACCTGGAATATTTTTTGCTAACACCTCCCCTGCTCTCCCCGCAGCCCCCTGCCATTCCTGCGGAGCATCTTCCAGTCCGACAACCACCGACCGGCGTTAGCGGTGCAACGTCCCCCCACCACACAGAAAAAAGGGAGGGAGAGGAGGAGGGAACGCTCCAGGCACTGCAGCTGCATTTTGCAAAGCTCTGCTGAGCCTAAACCCTCCCGTCTCCAAAAATACCGACCGGGGGGTGACGGCGACAGCAGCGCGGACAGCCAAAGCTCTCATTTCAAAGGAAAAACCAAAGGTTTCCGCAGGATGTCATCTGGGCAAGCACACGAGAACCTCAAGAGGCTGCAGGACAAGCCACAGGGATGCTTCTGCGCTCGATGTTGCAAATGATAGAGTTACCAGCAAGTTTTGAGCTTATGGCCTTTGTATGAGGATTATTTTAATTTTCATAACAAAAAAAGAAGCGTGAAGGCACGGCACTTTCCAGGTTAAGGCACCGGTAATAAAATAATTCAGTTTTCAGCTCCAGATCCTCTGGTGATCCTGGATCCCGACACGAAGCATCAGTTTGACTCAAATTCAAACTGCCAGCTGACACGTACTGCAACAGCTCCTTCCCTCATCCTCCGGCGGCGATGCTCGCTCGCGCGGGGCGCCAGCCCGAAGGCCAAGGGCAAACCCAGCAGAGCCCGGGGTGAAGCCCCAGCAGACACACCACCACACAGGCTGAAGGGACCAAGGAACACAGTCCAGGACAGACATCGCGAAGACTATCCCCCCCCCCGAGCCACGTCTGAACTTAATCGAGATGCGAACAGCGTGACAAACGAACTTTCTTCCGTCCCTATCTGAAAATGGGATCTCGAGCTCAGGGTTACTGAGAAAAGCCAGCAGAAGCTTTGTTTTCTTTGAATTCCCGGTATAATGGCATAATCATGCAGCCAGAAAGTGGAAATGTTCAGCTAGACTTTTCAACAGCTTTGTACAATCAAATTAAACAAAACCAAATATAGAAAAGCATGCAAACTTGCACAAGCCTTGGCTACTCTCAAAAAAATCTGAGAAATCATTACAATGGACTTTGGTAACGAAGTCCAACTTCTGCCCTACTGAAAGCTGAACAAATTGGCACTGAAAGTCTGGGGGGAGGAAAAACAAAAAAAGGCATTTTGAATCACTTACACACCTAAAAGAGGGGATTTGGGTTTGCGCTGCAGATTAACCTTCCGGGCCACGGCACGAATATGCACTGCATCGTCTTTCGGCCTGAGAGTAATTAACACCTTGAATGGACAGCGAGATGTTGGCTATGCCCAGAAAGGTGAAGGTCTGTGGCTGCCCCACGGGGTAGTTATATATAAAAGAGCTTGGCCAATGCAGCAAGGCAGCGGCTGCGACCCAGGGCTTGGAGCAACCCTTGCGCGCCAGGGAATGCCAACCGCCCGGTTAAATCTGATCAAAGGTTTATAAATCTTCACCAGGGTCCCAATTCACGAGTTACTCATTTGTCAGGGTTACAGCTTTACCGCAAGGCTTATTATTTCAGCTCAGTGTTTTCCCATTTACTACTGTCAGTCGCAGGACCGGGCCCTTTGTATTTACGGAAAGCCAGCCGAGCGTCCGGGTAAGCCTCCGAGCGCTGCGAACTCGGAGATCCCAGACCTCGAATTCAAAAGGTTACTACAGGTCCAAACCCACGCTGCAAATCTCAGCGGAGGTGCCTGCAGATCCAGAAGCTCCTCTGAGCTGCTAAATGCTACTTGAGCATCCCTGAGCTGCTATTTCCAGCCACAAAGTGCACCAGCCTTACGGCAACGCTGTCACGCAAAGGAACAGAAACGGTCAGAGCCGGCAAGTGTTCAGCAAAAGAAACAGGCTTGTTCGGTGGGACAGGAAAATCCACCCCTATTAGTCTAGATCAGGCTGATTCCTGGCTACGGCACGGGGAGAGGAACATCAGAGCCACCAGGATTTAGGTGTCCTCAGTGCAATAAAAAAGCATCCTCCCACCGTGGTCATCTCGGGCAAAGGAGAGCGCAGAGGGATCCCTGGACGCGAGCTGCACACATTCGGCAGGGTCACAGCAAATTGTTGCCAGCAACGCTCCCCTTCCAGGCAAGGGACCTGCCGGGAAAGGGCTGCGGGCTTTTGGGGAGGCTGTGGAGACACGGAGGCTGGAGCTGTCAGCATCAGCTGGAGCGTGGGTTGGGGACAGGGAGCTCCAGGAGCCCAGCCCCAGCCCCAACGCTGCCGGGAAAGGGAAGCACGGCGCTTCCTTCCCGGCATCAGAAATAATCCCTGCTTCCTCCACCTCCCCGAGCAGCCCGAACCGAGACCTCAGCTGCTGGGAGCCCGGGCGGGCTGGGGGACCCGGCTGTCGTTGTTGCATTTGCCTCCCAACACCGCTCCAAGAGGCAGAGACGCCGTACGGGTGATGCTGAGGACGTTTTGTCCAGCAAAACCCACGGAGCAAGCTCGCTGTTCACCTTGAAAAGCTGTTCAGACAGTCCTGCAAATGCAAGAGGCATCTTAAATCACCCAGACGGCTGCAGAGACCTCTGCGAGGACAGAACGTTACGAGAAGAGATGAAAGGCTGCTCAATAAAGTGTTTTAAACCTTAAACATCCTTAGCTTTCAGTTCGTGCCAGTGCCTCGCCAGTCACATCACGCCAGCTTGTCCAGCGTAATTACGGTTGCAGATTTTCATTCCCACAGCTACCACTAAATTCACATCTAGAATTCAAGTAGCAGAAAATAAGTCTTAATTGAGATGCATACGAAGAGTATTTTAATTCTGGGCTTGCTATTGCACAGATACACACGTACACAATTACCATTTAAGCAACAAAGCCGAATTTTGGTGAAGTGCAAAGGAGATGGAGGCAGCCCCCTCCTCTGCCTGATGGGCCATTTGTCCCAGGAGCCGGCTGCTCCGAACGCTTTCCCTCTGCCGATCCGTGGATGCTTTCCCTCTGCCGATGCATGGATTTTAAAAAGTCCCTTTTCTGCTCCGCTTCTGAGGAAAGGAGGTCCGATAGCCGCT
Source organism: Phoenicopterus ruber ruber (assembly GCA_009819775.1). NCBI lineage: Eukaryota > Metazoa > Chordata > Aves > Phoenicopteriformes > Phoenicopteridae > Phoenicopterus > Phoenicopterus ruber. The sequence goes on from CM020219.1 coordinate 4,035,349, forward strand.
GCAGAAGCATTACTGTCACTTGGCAGGCTCTCTGTGCGAGCTTAGGACTTACTAGCAATAGTATACAAGTCTCCGGCGTTACATAAACACTGTATTTGCCTTGTTATTTCGGGATATCCCCTCTTGCAGATGGGCTCTCCTTCCGTGCACCGCTCAGGACAATAGAGCCTCGATACAACTAAATAAACCTCTTTTTTCTCCCTCCTCCCCAGCCCATGGTTAAACCCCGCTAGATTGACACTTGGAGGGCAGGGAATTCCAGCAGCGGTGGTCTCCACCTCTGGGAAAGGCTCCCGCGGGATAGCACCCGATCCCCTCTCCCACACACATCCCTGATTAAATCCACAGGGCAGCAAAGCGCCTACGAACGCCTCCATCACCTTAACATCGGAGGCAGATGATGCAAAAGCTCCCGCGTGAGCTTGAGCGGGTACTTGGGGAACTTCTGCAAGCCCGTCCGGTTTGCAGCGTGGGTTTTTGTCTGATTTTTGGAAACAAAAGGTTTGCAGGTGGAGCTGGTTTCCCTGCAATACTCTGCCCCTTAGGAGGGGCGGCGGATGCAGCCAAAGCAGAGGTTTCAGTTCATTTCTTAATTAAAAGCGATGGCTTTTAGAGCAACGGATTCAAGTCTTCAGCCCTCCCGGGGGAGCGACACGGAAGGACCATCCTCCTCCGGTACAACAGGCGGCAGAACCAAAGCCCGTCCATCTCACCGGCTGTTTCTCTCCAGAGGAGCAGAATTAGCGCGACCGCCCTCCCCGGTCCCGGCTCTTCCCCAGCCCTGAGCGCGCCCCAGGGGTGCCCTGAACGGTGACTATTCCTGCCCTGCTCTAGTCACGCCCGGGAAGCCGAGGTAGCAAAACCCCCTTCCATTACCCACTCAATACCTCAAACTGATCCCTATATATATATATTAAAAATATTATATATATAAATGCACACACACACATTTACATCATAAAGATACATATATATAATATATGCATATACAAAACACACACACATCTCAAAATATATGCATATATAAAATATATATGCACACACACATAGATACGTGTCATATGCACACACACATATGTTTATACAGACACACACACACATATATATATATAAAAAAATGCTATATAGATAAGATATGGTGCAAGGACTGAAACCAGCTCACAAGCTAAGCACTTCCTCTCGCAAAAAGTGATTTTTGTACTTGGTAATCTACCGAGAAACAAAAAAATTTCCAGCTTTTCAATGAGTTTGGTGCAGATGGGCTGAAATTGGTGGTGGGTTTTTATAAGGATGGAAGAAAAAAAAAGCGGGTTGCGTGTTTTTTTTTTTCAATTAATAAGCGATACACATTTTATTGAAAAAAATACAGATGAGGACAGCACATTTAAAACCCAGACCGCAGGCAGCAGACAGCTCGAGAGGCAGCTGGGAGATTAAAGTCCCTTTAAACTCAAATACCTGCTGATAACGCATTAATCCAGCGCTCGCAAGCCCCGAGGAGTGGCCAGGGGCTCTCCAAGGGTGGGTGTGGGCTGGTTACACACCCCTCTTGGGAAGAAAAACCTCCTTCAAAGGCAAAAAGAGACCTCCAGCAATAAATAGCGGGGAGCGCCTCGCGTGCCCTGGGTGAGCTCGCCGGGAGGGGATGCATCCTCCGGTCCCCTCGGGATGCACCGCACGGCCACCGTGCGTGGAAAGCAAGGCAGAAGTATTGAAAAACCTGAAAAGGAGAGCAATTTAGGACTACAAGTAAAAAAAAGGAGAAAAAAAAACCCCAACCAAACCACTAAAAACCATTGCACATAACCTCACGTGGTCGCGTTGGTGGGTTTTTCTCTTCCACGTGCTGTCAAGCAGCGCGTGCCAATGAGGTCTGGAGGCATTATCTTCACATCGCTAAAAAAATACCAGAGAATATTGCTCACCTTCCCGAAACGTTCAGAAGTACCAAAAAATGGCTAATCCAGCGCACGGAGCAGGACAGAGGCGCCGGGGTAAGGCGAGAATAAAGAAGCGTTTGCCAGCCCAGAGCGCTGCTGAAGGTCCCGCTCCAGCCAGCGCCTGCTCTCGTGGCCACTAATATTATTTACTTTTCCGAAACTACCGATACAACCATTAAATACCACCGTGTTTCCTTCCCCCACCTGCAGACGCTGCTGCAGGGATCGGCTTCTGCATCCGTGGATCGGCTCCAGACCCGCAGGGTTTGCTGGGGACGGCTGCAAGAGGGGCGCTGGCTTTTGCAAGGTGCCCCCGGCCGGCGCGGGGATCGGGATTTCGGCGGCCAGATGTGCTCTGCGACCCGACAACGCCGGCGAGCTGACCCGCTCATTTGGGGCTAACATCGCGGTGGTCACAAATACAGCAAAAAAAGCAAGCTGGAATTTTAACATATATATATATATGAATTATATATTTATATTAATCTATTTATTTATATATTAAGTTTATATTCATTTCTATTCATTTATTTATACCTTTATATATTTATATATGGATACAAACACATATTTATACACGTAAAAATATGAGTACAGCTACGTGTGCACACATACATACACACATAGCTGTACCCATATTTTACGGGGTGTGTACATATATATATACACACACACACATATCTACATAGCTGAACCCACTGCTCCCTAAAGGGAGGGACGGGACATCACCTCCTCGCTGCTCATACCGACCTCTTTAAACCCAGATTCCTTCACACATGCCAAAGCCACTCCTTCTAGGACAGTTATGGAAAAAAAAAAAAAATTTAAGACCAGAGCTGTTTTCATTTATCCGGAGTCCAGCAGAAACGCCGACGTGTTTTGCTGGGTGACACGGGCGCTGTCTTGGGGCACAACCTATTTTTTAGTGTAGTTTTGAGTCTTTTGGGGTATGGCGTGCGCTGGAACAGACTCCCCTCCACTCCCCCAAGGGGGATTTAATTGCCGAACAAAGTTCAAAATGGAAAAAAAAAATCCTTCCGGCCTCTGGTCACGACACTTGAAAAATTATCCTTGGAAACACAGAGATAAATATCCTATAAAATTATTATCAGCCTGCTGTAACAAAGCTGTAGCCGCGACAATCTGATGCTTTTGCTATTAATGAGATTTAACAGGGGGTGTTAATCGCGTGCCCCGTACGTCTTTGACAGAGGCTATGAAAATACAGCGTACAGCAGCCGCTCGGCAGCACCCACCTGCAGAAGGGCTTTTGCCAACGGGTAAATACAAAGCGGTACCTCAAATTCTCCTGCATCTACCACCACGGGCAACTATCACGGCTATTTTATCCTGCTTTGTCTTCAGGAGAAGAAATATTTAGGAGAACATCTACACACACTCATGGAGGTGTCCAAAACAGGGTGGACCCGTGCTGGAATTTACATTTAAGAAGAACATTTCTTGCATGAAAAACACTTTGACTTGTTAATAAAAAAAAAAAAAAATAAGAACTACGGACAAAAGCAGCCTTGTTCCCAACGCTGGGATTGCCGCGAGCAGGAGACCTCCCTCTCGCCCCGGCGTGCCAGGGGACGCGCGTGGTGCGTCGCCACGAAACCCTGACGTCAAAGCACGCCGTGTAGCTGCAGAGGGCTATTGAAGAGCAACGAAAAAAGGAGGAGGAAAAAAAACACCCCAACAACCTGTGGAGGACACCGAGCACACCCGGACGCAGCGCTGAACGCAGACGTTCAACGCGTCCTTGCTCGGAAAAATTATGGAGAGTCTTCTGCTCATGAGGGAACGTCTTCCAGCGGTGCTGGAAAAAGCAGCATCCTTTTATCGGGTTTTTAAGCGAGGTTCACAAGGGCAAGCTCACGTCTCGACAGGGCAGGGACGGTAACCGAAGCGCCAAAGAGGTGACAAAAAACATGCAGCAGTCCATCTTTTTGTGGCTCAAAGCCAAACCCTCCTCCCGACGAGCCCACCACGTAACGCAGCCCAGCAACACGGCACGGCAGAAGCCCCCCCGTGAAGTTTCGCCGCTTGCTTTCTCGGCCCCGGCGCCGCTTCACACCCCGCGCGCGGAGCGGGGACGCTGCACGAGCCCGCGCCGGCCACGAGCGTCTTCGCAAAAGCACGAGACTGACACGTCGAACCCAATGTCCCTGAAACGCCGCTCCTTCAAGCATCTCCGCCGGCGCCAGGTCCGCGCACAGGCTTCGGGGTGAAGAGCAGATCCCGACGAGCCTGAAAATTGCCTTTTTTTTTTTTTTTTTAAAGTAAACTCTAGGAAGGAAGCTCTTTTCAGCGTTAATAGGATTACTCAGCTAGCACTTAGAAATTTAATTCATTAAGATGCCACGGCAGTACCTACTACTTGCTAGAGCTGAAATGATTTATCTCGTGCCGGCCGCGCCAGCAAGCGCCTTTGCCCTGAACGGATGCCACTCACCTGCGGAAAGAGCGGCAAAACCCCCTTTAAATTCGCTTTACGCTCCAACGTTATCCCACAAACGCAAAAGGCACAGGCAATCTGTCCCACAAGCTGTGAACCGAGCGTATGGTGTTTGCCTTAGAGGTACCTACAGACTTCTACTACGGTTTTATGCATAAATTTATTATACATATATATATATATATAAAATCAAATCTGTTTTATTTCTCAGCATCCATTGCGGCAGGAGGTCTGTGGGTTTCCATGAGCGGCTCACCCGCGAAGTGCGGCCATACCCGACCCCGTTTAAACCCCTGAGCAGGGAGAGCGGTTTTGCAGCGACGCTGAAACGTCGGGAGACCCTCCGGAGGAGCCGAAAGCCGGGGCCACCTCGGCTCCCCAACACCCCCACGCTATAACGAGCACCAGGGGGCTTGGGAAGGTCTTTGCAAGCGCCGTGCACACTTGCTTTAAATCCTTGCACCAGCACCCCAGAGCAATTTGGCTTGCTCATTTTTCTAGGGGAGGGAATAAAGGAAAGCAAGGGTGGATTATTATTTTTTTTACCTTTTTTTTTTTTTTTTTTTTTTTTAAAAACCAGCATCTTTACAACCTGATTTTGCCGAGTGTTTCCCCCCGCTCCCCAAGCACCCCTCCGGCAGAGGCTTTCACTGGCTGCTCCCTGCCTCCCATGGAATCACGAGAAATGGCAGAAAACTCAATTAAGGAGCGCGGTTTCCATGATTCACCCAGCACAAAATAGGAAGCATCGGACAGAAACGCAGCAGCGGAGGAAGGAAGGAAGGAAGGAAAACCACTTCTCCAGGGAGCACTCAACTGCCTTGACTACCAGCCCGGGTGCTCCCTCACCCTCCAGCCGCGCATCACGCTTCCCTTCCCTCACCAAAAAGGAAAAGTGCTCCAGGGTGACGGTGCCAGCAGTTTGCAATCCTGACTCATCCCCAACGAACGTGCAAGGCATAAGGGAGCCGGTCCCTGCCAAAAAGACATCATACCCGATAACGGAGCCAGAGGACGTTTGGCAGGACAGACGCGTACGGCAGATAAAGGAGGACCCAACGGGCGACCTGAATTCCCAACTTCTCATCTGAAGCTTCAGTCTCACCAGACAATTCCCCAAGCGCGCCTTAACGACGGTTGTTCTCTGATAAAAGCCTAACCCCCCCTGGAAAGGGAGGTTTGCAGCCCTCACGATGCCTCGGGCAGCCTCACCCCACACCAAACCTGTTGGCCAGCACTGGGCTCGCTCTTGCAGACCAAGTGGGATCCTGGACTGCAGGAGAGGGACACCAAACCTTCCCGGTTTCACCCAAAGCGCATCCCCCCGGGCAGAGCGTAAGGAAAAGGAGCCTCGTCCCTCCCCGGCAGCAGCCAAAAGTGCTTCGCGTGCCACCAGCCTTCCCTTGCACGCGTTTTGGGACGAGCTCCTGGGGCAAAGCAAGACCTGGGGTGAAGCTGGGCTCTGCCCTAGCTCCTTTGCAGAGCCATGGGGAGATGCCACGGGGAGGGGATGAAACCCCACCGTTTTTCTTATTTATTCCCGCAGCAGTTAGCCCAAGCTCACTGATGCACACAACACACTTTTAGAGGGCTTGAAGACCTCTAACCTTGAGCTTGGGTCCGCCTCACCCATCGCACGACCGAGCTCAGGCAGAAGAGCCGTAGGGCAGGACACGCGGGGCGGCGGCGAGGACGATTTCTGCTGCAGACGGCTCTCGAGCCGGACGTCGTGTCGAGCAAAGCTCTGTGTATTATCAGCGGGGAAGGGAAGCTGAGCAAGACAGCGATATAGCTCTTCCCAGGCAATTTCATAAAACGCAGACTTTCTAATTGAATTTGGAGTTTCGGCAATTAACCCTTCCAAAAGTACATATGCCTGCAGGGAAGGGGGGGGGGGGGGAAGAAAACCACCACCAAACAAACACGTATAATCAGCTGGTAAGAGATTTAAAACGTAATAATTGGCAAGATGAATTTCTGGTTGCTGTCTAGTTGCTTTGCAAGCTAAAAACCACCCGAGGTTACAAAGGGGAGGGTTTATGCAACTGCTGGGGTGCCTGCTTGCCGGTGCGCACCCCCTCCCAATGCCGTTCCCAACCTGTTGTCCAAATTCAGCCACGTTTTACTGAAAATTGGAGGTCTCCAAGACCCCACCTGGTCTGCAGGAGAGGGACCGACGCTGGCACACGGACGTGCCGTGCACGCAGCTCCCGCCCGAGGTTCGTATGCGAACGGCCACCGAGCGCGAGCTGCACCCAGAGCTGCTGCAAACTCGCCGGAAAACGGGCGAGCGCAAGGAAAGCCGAGGAGCACAGTTCTCCGAAAACAAAAAAGAAAATAAAAAAGCTTTCCTCTGGTTTGCTGGGCACTTTTCTTCCCCTGCCCCATCAGTTCTACCTGGTGGAAGCTCCAGCCTGGATAACCGAAAGCAGAGCAAGGCACAACAAGCAAACCTGGCCGAGAAAATTAAGTTACGGCAACTCTGCTCGAGCTCTTTATTTCCCCATCCAGCAGGAATTTGGGGATCTCGGTATTTTTCTGACTTATAACACTTGATAAACCCTGAAAGCCACCAAGAACATTCAGAACCAAATCCCACCAGCTGAGATGTTTCGTTCGGTTTTGTTTCTCTGCCCCTAAGCTACCGGTTAATTCGCATTTCAGAATGAGAACGAAGAAATGCATCTTCCTTAAGATGTTTTAACAGTACAAGGCTTTTTCCCCCCAAGCATGCCCAGGGTCGGATGCTGGGCTGAAGTCGGAGTGCCAAGAGCTCCACGACCGCCGTAAATCTCCTTATTTCCCCTTGCCTGTAAGAAAAACCACCACCACCAAAAAATAATCCTCCAAACACTCCAAATAAGAGCTTGCAGTGGCGGTGTCACCAGCGATGTTGAAACGACTGAAGTTTGCAGTGCAAATACTCCCTCTTCTCTTTCCCAACTCGGTAAACAATCCCCACATCCCCAATTCCATGCAGTTATCCACATTCCTTTTTTTTTTTTCCCCCCTTCCCATCATCAGAGACCAAGGGTTAAAATCCAGATTCCTGGTTTGCTTTTTATAACATCCTATAGCGGGGTTGCAAGAAGTTGCTCATAAACCCGCAGCTGCAGACAGGCAGCTCCCAAATGCCATTTTTTAAATCAAAAATCAGAGGTGGGCCACGATTTTACCCCGGGACCCAGAGGAGGACGGCGCCTGCTATGAACGCAGCCATCGCACACGTAACAGCACGGCAAGAGGGTTCAGAAATCCCTGCCAGGGGATACCCGGAGGCATTTGGCTTCTATATAGAAATATTAAACTGTTTTGAGTACAATTTGTTTGGGTTTTTATAGGGTTGAGAGAGATTCAGCCAGGTGCCTGGGCGAAAGGCAAGCCCTGCCGGAGAAGGGAAGCGTGCGAACGCCACGATTTCTATCGTTTTAGCTCCCTCGGAGCGACGCGAGCGCGGCGAGCGCAGGTCCCCACGCCGGCTTCCCCGCGCGCCCGACGTCAAACCGAAACCTGAGGGAGCTGGAAGCGGAAACTACTGATTTGGGCTGGGTGGGAGCAGCAAACCCAACAATTTCCTGTCTGTGGTACGACAAACCCAGGCTCTGGTATTCACGGGAACGCCGCCGCCGCCTCCCGCCCCGCTCGCTTCCCCCTCCGACCGGGATCTGTGTCATCGGCCACGCTCTTGCGAGCCAAAGCGGATGGCTCGTAGTGAAAAAATTAAAAAAAAAAATAGAAATTAAAAATTAAATACACGTAAAATTTAATTTTTTTTTTTTCTTTGGCTTCCAAAGAGTCATCGCCACTCCGGGTAGAAATACTAATTGCCGTGACCGCAGCTTGGAGCTGCCTGCGTACGGCTTTTACCTACCCCCGCCCCGAATTCCTCTGGTCATCGGCAGTTCAGCTGAATATTCCGCTTAGGCTAACAAAGAGGACATTATTTGAGCCACGATCCTGTCGTTTGGCGCGGACCTCCGTAGGAGCTTCCTGGAGTCGCAAGTTGGATGTAAAGTAAAGAGCCAGCCCCGCACGGATCACCGTGCGTGGCCAGCGTCGGTGTTAACAGGCACTTGCATATTCTCACTTAAATGCCATTAAAAATGTGTTATTCGGGGCACAAGGATTCAGCACAGATATCCATCACTAGCAAAGATGTTAATGCACCCTGCATTTACGTATTCCCACTTGATTAACAGCTCTGTTGAACTCCTTGAAGATGCTGCTGAAGCAGGAGCATCTGTGCCTGGAGCATCTCTGCCGGGCAGCGTCCGGCAGCCTCCAGGGTACCACTTTCACCTCAAAATGGCCCAAATTCCTGCCTGTTTCTGGAGCAGGAGGACTTTTGTGCTCGGCAGCGTGCCAGATCCCTCCCAGCCTCCCTGCTCACCATCCCACCTCCCACTGGCTGTGCAAGTTTTGCTGTTAAAAAGCCTGGGATGAGGTTTCCCAGGGAAATCTGGAGCGGGGTCAGTGGGGAGCATCGGAGGATCCCGCGTGCCCAAACCGCAGCAGCCCGAGCTGCCCTCGGCAGCAAGCACCGCCACCATGTGCCACGTTGTTTGAGACAAGCGCTCACCACCCCACCTCAAAGGGAATAAAAACAGCTTCTCGCAAGCCTCCCGGCATGTTTGGGGGCAAGCTTTTTGGCAGGGCCTGTTGCAACAGGACAAGGGGTGATGGTTTTAAACTAAAAGAGGGGAGATTCAGACTAGACATAAGGAAGAAGTTTTTCACAATGAGGGGGGTGAGGCACTGGCACAGGTTGCCCAGAGAGGTGGGAGATGCCCCATCCCTGGAAACATTCCAGGTCAGGCTGGACGGGGCTCTGGGCAACCTGATCTAGTTGAGGATGTCCCTGCTCATGGCAGGGGGTGGGACTGGATGGCCTTGAAAGGTCCCTTCCAACCCAAACCATTCTGTGATTCTAAATTAAATGGCACTCAAGAGTCCTCTCGTGAACGCCCCGTACTTGAAAAGCAATACTGAGGAGTGACCGAGAGCTGATTTTGAAGCAAAACATCCCTCTCGTCTTGACCAACAGCTGACGGCCAGACGAGTATCTGCAGATCTTGCAAATGAAGATGCTCAGCTGTCGTCCTGGTGGCACGGACCGGAGAAACGCCCCGACCGTACTCCAGGCACCAAGCACTGATGCTCCGAGAAGTATTTTTGCGAAGCATGGCTACAATAAAACCCCTCCTTTATTTCTCTTTAGCCTCCAACCATTTCTCTTGCCTCCTCTAACAGCAAAGCCCACTTGGCCACCTCGTGAGCCCCTACCCAAGTCTCCTTGGAGAAATCCAAAGCAAAAGGAGCAAGTCACCTGCAAGACGGCACTGCAGACTCACCCTGCCTTGTGTTTGCAACCGAAATGGGCTGGGGCAAGGATTCTGCATTTCTCTCACATAGCCTTAAGCTGTTCCAAAGAGTTCATTCCAGTTTCAAGGCAAAGAATTTCCCCGGCAAGTCTCACGATGGCTCGGAGGATTCATAAGCACTGCAAAACCTAAACCTCAAACACAAACATGGGGAAATCAATGATGCTGCGCTTTCTTGGTGTTTTATTCATAACCCTTTAAGGGGTCCATTAAGAAAAAGAGACTTTAGAGGGAGAACACTAATATTTTCAATCGATCTTGTAAAGAGTACAGCTGAAGTCATTGCCAAGATAACATGGGCAGAGTCGATTTGATGGTGAACAGGGCCCCTCAGGTGAACCCCAGACACATTTGCTGGCTAAAACCAGCAAAAGAAAGAGCCTGACGCGCTGCGTCACCTAAAACAAAACACTTGGCACGTGACAACTCCTGTGCCAGTCCTCAGGTGACATCCCGCCCGCTCCCAAGCGATGGAAAGGAGATAGCGGAGGAGCTGCCAACGGGAACAATGGAGTTTAAACCAGTTGCCCAAACCCTTATCGAAGATGGGATTCACGAAAAAACCCCAAGGCCTTAGAAGATGTCATCACCGCCGGCCGTTATCAGCCGCTCTCTGTCGAGGGCAGGGAGCCTGCTTTGGCTCTTATCCCCAGCGCAGCCCCCGGGTCCATCCCGGCAGGATAAAACGGGGATGCCAGCACGCCGCGGGGCAGCGCCTCGAGCCGTCCTCCCGCCTCGGCCGGGCGATGCGGAAAGCGCCAACGCCTTTCGGACCAGAAGGACGGTCGTAATTCCAAAGCCAGCTGTTGGGTTTTTTCCTTCACTTATCTATTTTCTTCAGGTACAAACCCCTAAAGGTGCTCAGTCCTCCCAGCAAGCCCCCGGAGCCGGAGCCGGCTGCCACGCATAGACTGCCTGGGCAAGAAACCTAGGGAGAAATCCGCATTTCCACTGCAAAACTTCCAGCCACGGACTTTCTGAATCTGCTCGGTGCACATCGAGGACATCTGTCTTAAGCCATTCCTCTGCCAGTCACCATTTGTCCCCCCTTCCCTGTTTCTGTCAGCTATTCTTTTATTCCCACTACCGTATAGAGCATCCCCCAAACGCAATCCTGTGTCTAACGCATATCCCACACGCAATCCTGTGTCTAACGCATATCCCACAAAGCTCGCCCAAGCGCGTTTCGGAAAAGCGGGGCGGGTTGTTTTTTGCATGTGTTTAAAACAGCCTGAAGCTGACAACAACAACAATAACCTGCGTTCACTTCCTTCCTTCCTCTGCTCCCAGTGATTTTAAACCTCCTTTTTTTTTTTTGTTTGTAAGTCAATAGTGGCAAAATTCCTAAAAACCCCTGGGTGAGCACCAGGAGTTTCCAGTACAGAGCCCAACCAGCACCGACCAACTAAATACTACTGCTCTTAAAACCTCAGCATTTTTTTTTTGCCTATTTTTCAGGGACGACTCTGCCAAGCACACGGCACGGCTCAATTAACGAAGTGGCTTAATCCAGCGGGGTGATAAATAACAGGGGAGTGAACAGGTCACTGCAATTCACTTGAGTAACCAGAATCCCTGTCTGCTGCTTGGGTTTTTTCCAATCCCTGCCTGCATTTAGTGACAGAGTTTAATTGCCTATTCCCAAAGAGTCCGACCGCAGCCGCTCTGCGCAGGCAAGGACTCAGTCGACGAGATTTACCGAGACCTGCAGCCTCGCAATTAGGGGGGAGAGGCTTTCCCGCGTTCCTGCTCCGAGCACGGCACCCCGACACGCGTCCCCCGTGCACCCCAGCCCTCTCCAAGGCAAAGGGCTATTTACTGCGATCGTTTTCTCCTACGAGCATCACAAAATACTAATGTAAATCGAGATTCTTCCCTTTTCCAAGCTCTCCTTGCCGCTGGGAGGAGGGATGGCATTTTCCCAGCCCTGCTCACTAATGGTTGAGGAGCTTCTACCAGCATCCGACAGAGCGGGGCCGGTCTGGGGCAAATTCACAGCGATGCCCTAAACTTCAGTGAAACTCCGGGCAGGCCACAAAAATCCGCTTTCTCTGCCCTCCGGCAGCACAAAGCCTACGGGAGGTTCATCCCAAAGGATGGAGCTGGCAACCCCCTGCCCAAGGCAGGGCCCCCCCTTTCTCCCTCCCCCCATGACATGCAAGGGGAGCAGTCCATAGGGGATCCCAGAGCTGCAAGAAAACCTTATTTTTAAGGTATTTCCTTAAAACTCACGGCAAAACATCTGTTCTGCAAAAGATGAATTATTTTTTTTAATGCTGGGAGTTGTTAAAAAGGGAAACAAACACCGGCAGGGACGGAGAAACGACAGGGAGGGACAGGTTAAAAACGCAGGGAAAGGGTTTCAACACGGAAAAATTGCAAAATTAATGTATATCTGGAGACGAAGCAGCGGCAGAGGCTGGATGAAGGAGGGCATTGAGGAGGCACACGAGGGCGAGGAGCGAGCCCCGTCCCACCCCGCTCTGCTAAACCCGACCCTGATAAACTGGCAGGAGCTCAAAGAAGAGCCATAAAAATAATGAGAGGGCTGGAAGAGCTGACACGCAGGAAGATTAAAAGGAACTAAATACGTATAGCTTGGCTCGGCGACAAAAGCCAAGGGGAAAGGGAAGGCAACAGCCGGAGATATCGGCGGGTCTTGGCCGTCCCGGGGAGGGGGGCACTGGGGCTGAGCCCCCCAGGGAGCACCATCCCCGCTCCCCCCGCCGGGGCCGGCGCTGCGGCCGCTGCATTCCTTCCCTCTCATACAATCCCTAATTTAACAAGTGGAGAGGATCCGGGCAAACACATTGGGGGGGTGGGGGGAGAAGATGCATTACGTCAGGCGCTAATTTAGGTCCTCGCTGGGCTCCGTCCCCGTGCACGCGCCCGGCTTTCGGCACACAAGTCGGGCCCGGCTCCGCTTCGGCATCTGCCGGCCCCGACGCCCAGCGCAGCCCCGAACCGAGGGGAGCATCGCTTGTTCGTTCGCGATCAACGGGTCGATTTTTTTATCGTTTCTAGAAAGCTGTTCTTTTATTTTCCCCCTAGCCACTGAGTGCTCAACTTCAGCAAAACTTTCTGCAGCTCCAGCATAAAAATAACAACAACAACAACAAAAAAATCAAGTTTTCAGAGAGTCAAGGCTATCTCTGGCATGAGACCCTTTGATGCGAGCGCTTGCTTCCTTTCGAAACAAGCATATTTATATCCATCTCTTCCTTCCTTTAACTTCAGATAATTAATAAATCAAAACCTAAGCATGGTGGAAGACAGTATTTTTAAAGCCGCACGAGGGTTTTGCATGGAAATGGGACCTGCAGGCGTAGCTGACAGCTCCGCTACTCCCACAGCCGCAGGCACGCGCGGGGACCTCGCAATTAATATTTTATTTGAGCAATTACAGTAATCAGCCCGGACTATACCGTTGAGTAAACACACCCGAGCCGTAAAGAGCTGATAAAAAGACAAGGGGGAGGTTTGGCGGGGCAGAGCTCCCCGTGGCCGGCGGGTCGGGGCGCTCGCTTTCGGTGGGGAGAGCGCCCGAGCTGGCTCCTCGGCCACAAAGCCATCCCAGCGGATTCGGCCGCGCGTTCCCACGCGCCCCAGACAAACGGGCTCTTTGTCCAGGTGCGCACCCAAAAAGCCACCGGACACCGCGGTGTCCCCGGTCCCAAGCCCCCCGCCCTCGCCACCCCGTTAATCACCCCACGCTCACGCAGGGCCCTCGGAAGCGCTTTCCTCATCCAAAGCACCACGGAACCAGCTACAACTTTAGAATTAAATTTTTCCGTCCACTGGAGAGCACCCATAAAAATCCCCCCACCACCCCATAAATGAAGACGTTGCCCGGCTCGGTGGGAAATCCTGCGCGCCCGGCAGCCGGCGGGTGGGGGCTGAGGCCCCGCCAGAGGCAAACCGGCCCCGGGGTGTAGGAGTTTGGGGGGGTTTGGCCCAACGTGGTGAGGAGATGGCAGCCAGGGTGCTGGCTGGGAGCATGGGGGCTGTGGGGGGGGAGCCTGGAAGGGTGCACGGGGGAGAGGGGCAGCTCAGGGCTGGGGTGCTAAGGCAGGGTGCTAGGAGAGGGCGCTGGGCAGGTTGGGTGTTAGGAGCTGGGGCGGGCAGGGTGCTGGGATGGGGTGCTAGGGCAGGCAGGGTGCTAAGCAGAGTGCTGGGGCAGGGTGCTGGGCGCTCCAGCACAGCATTGGGGCAGGGTGCTGGGGCAGGGTGCTCCAGTACAGCACTGGGGCAGGGTGCTGGGTGCTCCAGCACAGCATTGGGGCAGGGTGCTGGGTGCTGGGGCAGGGTGCTGGGCGCTCCAGCACAGCATTGGGGCAGGGTGCTGGCTGCTGGGGCAGGGTGCTCCAGCACAGCACTGGGGCAGGGTGCTGGGGCAGGGTGCTCCAGTACAGCACTGGGGCAGGGTGCTGGGAGGATGCCGGGGCAGGGTGGGGGGGTGCCGGGAGGATGCCGGGGCAGGGTGGGGGGGTGCCGGGGGACTCACCGAGCTTCTCGACGAGGCGCAGCATGACGCCGCCGATGTGGATCTCGCCGGTGACCCGCAGGGTGACGTCGCGGCCCAGGTCGGTGACATGGACGCTCAGCTCCCACGTCCCATCGGCGTAGCAGCCGTCCGGCATGCGGATCCCGTCCAGCGCCATGGCCCCGGCCTCCTGCGCCGCCAGCCGCGCCTCACCGCCCGCCCGCCGGCTCGGCTCGGCTCGGCACGGCTCGGCTCGGCTCAGCCCGCCTCCGCGCCCCGGGGGGGTGGGGTGGGGTGGGGGCGCGGTGGGGCGGGATCGGGGGGTGCAGCGCTGCCCCGCCGCCCCCCAGCCGCTGCCTGCGGGGCCGCCGCGGGAGGAGAAGGGGCGGGCGGGGAGAGGGAGGAGGAGAAGGAGGAGAGGGAGGAGGAGGAGGAGGAGGAGGAGGGGGATAATAATTAAAGGAAAAACGCGCCCCGCGCCGCCGGGCCCCTTGGCCTTTTATGGAAGCGAAGGACGGAGCAAGCGGGGGCCGCTCCAACATCCGGGACTCGCCGGGGGGCGGCCCGGCTCGGCTCGGCTCGGCTCGGCCCGGCCCGGCGGGGGCAGCGCGGAGCGGGGCTGGCCGCGGGGCGCAGCCGGTGGGAGCGCGGGTTCCCCGGGCGCGGTGCTCGGCCGTCCCGGGGCGTGCGGAGAGGAGAACGCGGGAGCCGGCCCGGAGAGCGTCCTCTAGGGCCGGTGGGAACTCGCGTGTGCCGAACACGCGTGGGTGCTTTGAGCGCCTTTCCGTGGCAGCCTTGCCCGCTCCGCTGCCCTTAGGGTTTGTTATTTTCTTAACACTGGCTATTTAAACCCTCCTAACTCATAAGCAAAATATTTCTTGTTAGGCAACCCCCTTACCTTAGCATCGCAGTCCGTGGCCCGCGCCGTGCCTGCGCTGAGGCTGGGTGATGTGCTGGTTCCCTCCATCCTTATCATCTGTGAATCTAGGAAACGGGAACTGTCTTTAAATAAAAAGAGTCTGAACCGGCACAAATGGAGAAAAAAAAAAATATTATCCGCTTCCTGTAGCTCACCACCCAATGATACATACATCCCGCCGAGGCAACCGGGCTTCCTGAAAAACCGTCACGCGGAAGGAGCCGCGTTTTTGAGGTCCAGCGGGGTGGTTGGTGGCAGCGGGCAGGATGTGTCCCGCACCGTCCCGGGTGGTGGGAAGCCACGTCCCGTCAAAGCCGTGCCCTCCCCGGCAGCCTCGGGGATGGCCTCGCCGGCCTGGAGCTTTCTCCGCAAGCACCATTCCTGCGAACGGCAGCGGGAGCTTTGCCGTCGGGAAGGCGACAAAAGCCTCTTAATCGGGGATGATGATAAAGTCTTGCCACCTTTTCACTTTTGCTGTTATAGTGGAGATACTTATAAAGGGCTGTTCCTCTGTTTCCCCGTATTCATTAATAAAAGCTTTCCCAAGCTCGCTCCGGGCAGAGTAAGCCAGGTTTTACACACAAACAGCAGGGAGGATTTGGGCTAACGTGGCGGATGCTGCCAGAGGGAAACTGGGTAACGCTGTCCCGAACGGTGGGAGGATGGGCAGCAAATCCGCCTGGGGCCTTAATCCCGCTCATTGTAACCCCCGTTTCATCCCCCCAAACTTGGAAGCTGGAGCGTAATTTACAGGGAGGGCAGGGGGAAGCCGGTCTGTAACAATAAAGCTTTCACAGATCGTATCTCCGTGTTCTTCCAGTGTGAAACAATAGGGCAATAAATAGAAAGGGTTACTCTCAACCCAAATGCTTTGGACGAGGTTCCCAGCTGATGCAATTCAATACGGCTCCGCCGGAGCTAGTAACCTTTTAGTACAGCTGAATGCACACCGTGGGGTAGAGGCTGCTGGTTTCTTGTGCTCCTAAAACCATTTGTGGAGTTTCTCTTTCCCTGAAGGACGGGGAAAGCTGCTCTCTCTGCCCTCTCCGTCCCGGCTGGGGCCGGGCGACGCCGTCCCCAGGGCTCTCCTTTCCTCCCGGCGCCGCTGCTCGGCGGTGGGTGTGCGGAGAGGCGGGCAGCGCGATCTCCAATGCTCGGCCGAGACGCAAAGCAAGGTCAAAAATGCACCGGCGAGGCTCTTGCGTCAGAGGCAGCCAAGCATCCCCAGGGCTCTTCCCACTGTTTGCAAGAAGTCCTCGCTCCGTACAAGCAGCAATAGCCAAATAAGGTGCCGAAACGCACGGCCGCTTCCATCGGGACAGGGATGATACCTACCAGATCCGCCGGCAGCGCAGCTCCCGGCCCGCCGCTCCTTCTGCCTCTGCTCCGTGGAAACCGGGATGCTTTTCCGATGAAATGACTCAACGGGCATCTTTGGGAAACCGGCGATGAAGCTGAGCGGCTCCTTCCCTGTCGCGGGTTTATTCGACTCGTTTTGCTCTTTTTTTTTGTTCGTGACTTTTTTTTTTTTTTCCCTTTTGGTTTTTAAACTGTTCTGTGCGGTTGTTGGAACCAGCTGGCTTTCCTGCCCGGCTGCTCCGGGGCTGCGGGCAAGCCGGTCAGACTGGCTCTTTCCAGGATGACCGGCCGCGGAAATCTGCCCTGTGCTTTTGGGTGCCTCAGCTGGGTGACCGGAGCAGGAAAAGCAGCACGACGGAGCGCCCGGCCCGTCTCCATATACAGAAGCAGAGAAATTCCCCAAAGCTCCGTGTAAACAAAAGCTCCGGTTCCTCAAACGCTCCAGCGCGGCCGAGCGCAATGTGCTCTGACCCGGTGGTGGGTGGCCCCCGTCACCCCTCCGGTTCACCTGGGTCTCGGTATTCCCTGTCTGCAGCTTCTTCCTTAGCCAGGGCGAAGTTTAAAAAGAAAACCCCAAAAAAAGAGAAATGCAGATGCCTGTTTTTCCCCGGCACTTTTTGTGTCTAACGCTTCCCCGCCTGTGTGCTCCTTTGCAACCCGCTGCCGCTGGTGCCGCTCCTCTTTACGCAGGGTTTGCAAGCTCTTTACTTCTCCCTGAGTTTTACTCTGAGCTCTTTCTAGACATCCCTCAAGCGATGGGGCACTTGGAGCGTTACTTGAGTCCCTTTAAAAAAACGCACTGCTAGAAATAAACTTGGGCAGCGACTGAGCAGGAGCACGAACCACTTGCCGCCTGCTCCCGCGTCTCCGGCACCGCGTAACAGCAGGTGAGAGAGGTTCAAACCACCTGGGTGGTTTTCTCCATGTGTCCCTTCCTCTCCTGCCACCTCTAAGCGTCTTTTGGACGTAGCCAAGGTTCGCTTGTCACAAATGACCATTTCCTAGCAGAGAGAAGGTCGCGCTCCTGGCAAAGGAAGCGCGCCGGGTAACGCTGCTTCCTTGTTTATTCCCGGCCACATTCATTCTTCCCAGATTTTGTCGTTTCCGAAATGTCCACGTGACCTGGCTTTTTCATTTTTCT
The DNA here is from genome assembly GCA_009819775.1 of Phoenicopterus ruber ruber. NCBI lineage: Eukaryota > Metazoa > Chordata > Aves > Phoenicopteriformes > Phoenicopteridae > Phoenicopterus > Phoenicopterus ruber. The sequence continues at coordinate 4,053,030 of CM020219.1, forward strand.
GAATGTATGTGCAGAGTAATGAAGCTGTCACGGCTACGTATTGTACAAATGTGCGGCCAGCAGGACCAGGGCAGGGATCGTCCCCCTGTGCTCGGCCCTGGCGAGGCCGCACCTCGAGTGCTGGGGTCAGTTCTGGGCCCCTCACTCCAAGACAGACACTGAGGGGCTGGAGCGTGTCCAGAGACGGGCAACGGAGCTGGGGAAGGGGCTGGAGCACAAGTGCTGTGAGGAGCGGCTGAGGGACCTGGGGGGGTTTGGCCTGGAGAAAAGGAGGCTGAGGGGAGACCTTCTCGCTCTCTGCAACTCCCTGAAAGGAGGTTGGAGCCAGGGGGGGTCGGTCTCTTCTCCCAAGGAACAGGCGACAGGACGAGAGGAAACGGCCTCAAGTTGTGCCAGGGGAGGCTTAGGTTGGATCTTGGGAACCATTTCTTCCCCGAAAGGGCTGTCAGGCCCTGGCACAGGCTGCCCAGGGCAGTGGTGGAGTCCCCATCCCTGGAGGGATCGAAAAGACGTGTAGATGTGGCGCCTGGGGGACATGGGTTAGTGGTGGCCTTGGCAGTGCTGGGTTAGTGGTTGGACTCGATGATCTTAAAGGTCTCTTCCAACCTAAACAATTCTATGAATCACCTGGTATATGCATAGAGTTACTCAGCATCTTTGCAATGAAAGGATGGATAATATTTGGGATTAAGGTCTTGAAGAGGCACTTGAGATGTGGAGGTTTAGTCTTTCTAGATGTAGTAATTCCTTCTTGTGATCTTGCAAAGATTATTTAGCATCTCCATACCTCACTGCCCAGCAGTAAAATAATACTTGCTTATGTCCCTTTAGACACAACTCCAGCGATGCAATCCCGCTGCTTTGCTCATGCGCTTCCACCAGGCTCATCATGGATGTAACATTTGCTCCTCATGAATGAGGTCAGAAAAATTCCCAGGATTTTGTCTCATCTTTAGGCCTGACCGTAACGGAGCCTCGGCACCTTTTACGGGGTGGGTTTGTAGCTGGCGTGGTGTCTTTGGGTTTTCCCACTGGCTGTGGGGGAGAACGGAGATGACAGCAGGTATCAGAGCTAGAGGGGTGTGTGGAGCCCAGGGCTGAACACACAAGGTAACACTGCGTATCTGCACAGAGTTTGAGGACCAGGAAGGACTCGTAGATCCATAGACTCAAGTCCTCGTGTCTTCAGGATGGGATGTTTGTCCTAGTTGCCCCAAGGGAAGTTCAGGCAACCTGATGTGGAAATGCAGCTGGGTGCTCTGGGCAGGGAGTACTGACGCCAAGGTGAGTATCCTTACCTAAAACAAGAGCTGACGACCTTAGGAGGGCCATGTGGCCAGCTCTCTCCTCCTGATGGCCAAGGACGCATGGGATGAAGCCAGGGACCAAGATTTGAGACTATCATCACAAACATCCAGCTTGATCCTTCATCCCGAAAGGTTACAAAACACATCCCTGGAGCTGGAATAAATCCTAGCTTGCAAGAGATAGCTACGCTCAGATAAGAGACACGAAGCCAGAGCGAGCAACCTCCTCCCTTGATAAGTCAAGCCAAGGTTTCACTGCCCTACAGCTACAAAATCGCATCTCATTTCCATTCTGCGTGTGCCCAGCATCAGCCGCGGTGCACTGGAGCCTGCTCGGCTTGTGCCGCAGGACAAACCCTGCTGCAGGGCTCTTCTCTGTCCTCTCTTCACCTTCTTTCCAGGAATTGGGGTCAATTAAGCTCTTGAAGCCTCAGGCTGGGAGGTTTGTTTCCCAGCCTCTTCCTCCGCAATCAGCTCTTCATAACAAATAACTCCTCTGGCTCTCCTGACTCGGCGTGTCAGGCATTAGTTTCCTGTTGACGTTAATCCCTGTGCTGTCGTTTATCTTTTATCCTTTTTCTATCATCATGTAGTCGTGTCCTTCTGATGTTTCCAGCTGCCAGGAGTGACCTCCACCGAGTGTGACTCTTGCCTTGGCCCAGAAAGGAGGCAACGTGCCCCAAATCATTCTCCGGTTGTCCCCAGGGTCAGAAGGGTCCTTGAACTTTTTGTCTGAAAGGGCTAGTGGGTACTGGAGCACCCTCCTGACATCTCTTTTAGCCAGCGGGACTTGTTAGCAGAACACTTGAATCCACGTGATGAAGAATTTGGGTAAATCCCAGGTAAATTTTCCCAAAAGTTGATTCATCCCAGGGCTGAAAATGTCCTTCCAGCTCCCTGCCCGGTGCCTGAGTGTCTCACAACAGCCATGCCCAGGGCCCTGCTCTGGTTGCTGATCTTCCTCTGCATCGCCTGTGCCTGGCTCATGGTTTTGGTACCACTCGTCATCCTCGCCTTGGACTCTTAATGTCACCTCGTGACTTGCACAGCGAATCATGCTGCTCTGCATAGCCCGTGTTGTAGTAAAGGACGGGGCAGAAATGCTGCACAGGGATGCAGGAACGTGTCCCGCTCAACTGCTGCCATCCCCATCGGTCTTTCCAACAGCCCCAGGACCCCCAGGGATGTTGGACCATTGCCTCCATCCAGCCCACCACCAAGGCTTCCAGATTCTTTCATCAAAACCTGTCCCAAACGTAGCTTTTCAAGTTGCGCCAGGGGAGGTTTAGGTTGGATCTTGGGAACCATTTCTGCCCCGAAAGGGCTGTCAGGCCCTGGCACAGGCTGCCCAGGGCAGTGGGGGAGTCCCCATCCCCGGAGGGATTGAAAAGCCGTGTAGATGTGGCGCTTGGGGACATGGGTTAGTGGTGGCCTTGGCAGTGCTGGGGTAACGGTTGGACTCGATGATCTTGGAGGTCTCTTCCAACCAAAACGATTCTATGATTCTATGATTCCCCGGCCGCTTGCACCGGCTCTCGGAGGCTGCTCTCCTGCGGATGCTGCGGATGCTTTGCATGGTGCTGTCAGCAAGCGGTCGGGGCAACTCATTTTCTAGAAACCCGGGATGGAAAACGCTGCGTTTTGATGAGGTAATCCTAGAACGCGATCAGCCTGTAGAGTTTTTTGGCTAAAAGTGACTTTGGAGGGTACTTTACCACACTACTGATTTGCACTTGCCCAAGAGAAAGGGGGTAACTACAGCCCAAAGGTTCAAATATCTCAACCCCCCTCTTCTCCTGTAATATACAACATATTAAACCACTTTCTATTGTCCATCAGATTTTTTGAGCCTTTGCCACTCCCGTTCTGGCTTTTCTCCACCTCCAGAAAGCCTCCTATTCATTTGCCTTTACAAAGCACAGGCTGGAAGGCTGAATTTCCCCATGGAGCTGGGACTCGAAGAAAACCCCAATGTCACGCAACACTCAATCACCATCCCTGGAGCTGGTGACTCCAGGGTGTTAGAAGAAACACCCGGCATCATTTATCCACTGCTAATCAGCACAGAAAAACCAAAAATCCCAAATAATTCATCTGGTGGCTCTGACAGAGCCGGCCAGAGCCGGCCAGATAGTGGAAAGCGTCTATTTGGAAGTGATTTACTGGGAAGCAGTGGGGAAGAAAGAAAATCCGCAAATCACACCGTTTATTATTCACAGCTGCTTTTCAAGCCCTTTTGGGGCAGCTGCTTGATGGGAAGCGGAGCTACGGGAAAGCACCCGGCGCTGGCACCCAGCACCCTGTAGATCTGCCCAGGTCGTGACGGAGGGGAGGAGAACTGCCCCCAGCACCCTGCGTAGCCCCGTCCTGCGTGTTTGCGAAGCGGCGGCCCCGCAGCCGGCATCGCCAAGTGCTACAGCATCAAACCCCCACCCCAGCCCAAGCCGTGGCATCGACGCTGCTCCGTTATCTCTCCAGCCCCAGCTCTCCCCTCCCCAACGGTCTGGGGAAACTGGCTCCCGGCCCGCGGGTTCTCCCTCTATCAGCGCGGGGACCAGCGAGGCGAAGCTCATCCGTCGTGCTTCGTTCGGGGGCCCCGGGGGATGCAGAGGCGTAGGGCATCCCTGAGACATGCCACACCGTTCCCACCCCTACGGATGCGCTCTGGAGTGGGGTCGAAATCAGCTCAAGACATGCGGGGGGTCAAAGACAAAGCCCAGCGAGAGCGACTCTGTCCTGCCCTGGGGTTTCAGCACACCAGTTTTACTTTGCAAGCATCGCTTGAATTCCCCCGCCCTGTGAAAAATGTTGCTCAGGGTAAGACGAGCTCCCCAGGGCACTGTTTGACCCCATGGCATTGCAAAAATCACCAAATCGTGAAATAGAGTAGCAAATCCAGCCCTGTCCAGCGGTGCTCAAGGGACACGAGGATGGGGAAGGACCAGGATGAGTTTCCCGCTGTGGAAACCCTGGAAACCCCAGCCTGGGCCACCCATCCCCTCTGGCCAGTACTGGGATGCTCCATGCTGGCTGCACCACCGACCCGCTTGGTGCCAGTGTCCTGGTGCCCACCCCGCAGCCCCAAAAAGATGCTCTGAGATGGGTTTAGTCTTCATCTCCCATGACCAGGGGTACGACAGCAGCAGCTCGGGGGGGTGAATGGGGAAACCCAGGCACTCCCCCCCCACGATGTGGAGCGCAAACACCAGGGGGCAGCTGGGACACCCTCATGGACCAATTAGCCCCCAAAACCCTGTGTCTCCCCTTCGTGCGGCATCCAGAGAAGGAGCCACGTGGCCCTGGGCTTCCCGGGGAGGGGCTGCTCGCCGCCCAAGCCTGGCCAGAAGGAAGGAGAAGCTGGCAGCGATGGCCCTGCAGAAACACTGCCACTTTGTTCCCGTCGCTTGATCCCAAAAGCATCCAAATCCTCCGGAATAAGGGACTTGGAGCCAGCCATGCCGGCACAGGGAACAGGGAGTTCCTCAAGGCTGCAAACCCCCAAAGGCCAAACAAGAATAGCAGCAGCCCCATAAATCACACCCGTCCTATAAATCACAGCCTCCCGATAAATCCCACCCCTGCTGCGGGAAGCTGCGAAGGCTGGAGGAGGAGGAGGAGGAGGAGGGCACTGAGGATGGAGCCGCTGGGCTTTGGCTGCCTTTGCTCTTGCGCTGCTGGAGAACAAAAAGCTCCGAACGAGGGTTTTTATCAACATGCACGTCTGTGTGAATCACCCAAATTTGCCCCAGACCCCAGGCTGTGGGTGCAAGGGGAGCGACCCAGCATCGTCCCCTACAACCACTTCACTTGGGCGTCCGTGGGGCTCCCCGCAGCCCCTCAGACTCCTCTTCTGTCTTGTTTTTAACCAAATAACAAACTTAACCTGGCTCCTCTCGCTAGGTTTGGGATGTTTGTGAGCAGCCTCCCTGGGCACAGGTCACCCAACTTCCCTGGTCAAATCCAGGTATGAACGGCTGCAGTCGAGGAAATTGTGGCAATTTTCTCCCCATTTTACAGATGGAGATGCCGAGGCCGGACGCACGGCAGGGACTTACAGCCACCGAGGATGCGGCTCCCCGCTGGAGCCGGGATCGTGCCGCCCGGGATGGCTGGTGTGGTTTGGTACGGTGGACAAGCACGACAGCCCCTGTGTGCAGGTTTGGGTCAAAAATAACCGTTTGGGGTTCCTTTTGCAGGGAAAATAACCCCGGGAGGCTGCAGAGAACCAGGAGGGTTAGTGCACCGGCGGATGCTGGGCTCAGATTTCCCGGCCACGTCCGTGTCTCTCTGCTGCGGATCGCTTCAGCTCTCAGTGCTGCGCTGAAGTTTTCTGAGCTGAATAAAAAGGCATTTGGGGAACATCAAGCAGAAAACAAATGCATCTGTTAAAGGGGGAGGGGAGTTGATACCTTTTACTTGCCTCCCGGACACCCGAGATGCCCCGCGGAGCTGCAGCAGCCGAGCATATTTGGGAGCCTGTTGCGGCGGGGGAAGCTGGAGACGGATGATGCCCAGACAGCTGGATGGTTTTGTGCTTTTTCGGCTTCAGTCTTCACCGGAAAGGTCAGATGGAAGCAGGCTGGTAATGCACTTAATGCTGGAAAAACAGAGACAAGAGCAGAGCGGAGTGGTTTAATAAGGTAGATGTTATTGAATCAGCTGGGTGGGATGAACTTCGCCTCCGGGCAGAGCGGTCTGAGCGATGGGCAGCTCCCGTAGGAAGGAGAGGTGGGCTCTCAGCCGGCCAGGAATGGGCAACGTGGGGAGATCGTGGGAATCCCCAAAACCCCCCTGAAGCACGAAATGGCAGTGACTTGCGAGCCCCGAGAAGACGCGGTGGTCTGTAGCCAAGGGTGCTGTCGTGCACCTACAGCTTCTGGTGCAACCCTGTGTCTCCTGCAAACTGGGGACAGGCAGGCTCGATGAGGTCCCCTCTGCGGACCCCTGCTCCCGCTTCATCAGTGGTTTGTGGCGAGACGGGATGGTGACCGATGAGGAAAGGTTATAAGAATTCAGGCTGTTTAGCCTAGAGAAAGAAAGGTAACATCTTCAGGTGGATAAAAGAGGGTTTAACTGAAGAGGGAGGGATGGAAGAGGGAGCAAATGCTCTGTTCCCTGTTTCCACAATGGATAGGCAAAAAGCAACGGGCAAATCACCTGGAGAAAGGTTCAGATTAGCTCTTCGGGGAGACTAGGCGTGAGGGAGTGAAGGACTGCAGCGGGAGGGGAGTCACCATCGTCAGAGGTTTTTAAAGCTGAGCCAGAAAACGCGTGTCCCGGATGGTCTCTGTGCCTGCCCTGTGCCGGGGGGCTCTCCCACCTTCTCCGATCAGAAAAAGCTTTCGGTGGCTCATTGCTTAAACAGGAGGATGCTGGAGCTGCTGCCTGATCTAAAGAGCAACAGCTTCATTCTCTCCAAAGATGGGCTTGAAATTAGTGCCATGCCCAGACTTGGTCCAGTCCCCACTTGCAGGTAAATCTCTGCGCTCCACCGCGTGCTGAATCCAGCGCTGAGGATGCTCCAACCCCACCGCGCGCCAGAAGGATGGCCATCCGCTCATGTCCTTGCAGCCACGTGTGGCTAGGACCTCAGGCTGGAGAGCACATCGCTGCTAGACCATCCCATGGGCCAACAAAAATACCAGCAACACAGCCCAGGTGGGGGCAGAGAGGTGGCAAGTGCTGGGGGGCCAGGACCCTTCATCCCTGCTGCCGGCTACTGCCATGGGAAGCTGGTCTGGGACACCTCCTGGGGTGCAGCAGGATGATCATAGAATCCTAGAGTCACAGAATGGTTTGGGTTGGAAGGGACCTTTCAAGGCCATCTAGTCCAACCCCCTGCCATGAGCAGGGACATCCTCAACTAGATCAGGTTGCCCAGAGCCCCGTCCAGCCTGACCTGGAATGTTTCCAGGGATGGGGCATCTCCCACCTCTCTGGGCAACCTGTGCCAGGGCCTCACCACCCCCATTGTGAATAATGTCTGTCTTATATCTAGTTTGAACCTCCCCTCTTTCAGTTTGAACCCATCACCCCTTGTCCTGTCACTCCAGGCCCTTGTCAAAAGTCCCTCCCCAGCTTTCCTGTAGCCCCCTTTAGGTACTGGGAGGCTGCTCGAAGGTCTCCCCGGAGCCTTCTCTTCTCCAGGCTGAACAAGCCCAAATCTCTCAGCCTGTCTCCATAGCAGAGGTGCTCCAGCCCTTGGATCATCTCTGTGGCCTCCTCTGGCCCCGCTCCAGCAGGTCCATGTCCTTCTTGTGCTGAGGCCCCAGCGCTGGAGGCAGCACTGCAGGGGGGTCTCCCCAGAGCGGAGCAGAGGGGCAGAATCCCCTCCCTCGCCCTGCTGGCCACGCTGCTGGGGATGCAGCCCAGGGCACGGGTGGCTTTCTGGGCTGCGAGCGCACATTGCCAGGTCATGTCCAGCTTTTCATCCACCAGCACCCCCAAGTCCTTCTTGGCAGGGCTCCTCTCCATCCCTTCGTCCCCCAGCCTGTATCGATACTGATGGCATCGGAAACAAGGACAGAAGGTCAGTCACATCTTGGAGCTGCTGCTCCCCGGGGAAGGGAGAGGCCAAGACGAGGTTGTGTTGCATGTTTTGCAGCCGGTTAAAGCCGCAGCCCTCATGCAGCAGCCACAGCGCGGGCACTTGGTGCAAAGAGTCAAACCCAGTCACTGGGGCAAGAAACTGCAGAAACCAGCTGAGGTTTGGGTAAGAAAAAAAAAACCAGCCAGAAAATAACCGGCCGCATTGAGAGCCGGCTGTAAGCGACGGTTGTTTAAACACGGCAGAGTATCAGGGCGCTCGAGGAGCTGGATGCGTGTACGAGAGGAAGGTAGCCGGAGGTGGGTGCCAGTATTTTCTGGCAGTGTTGGGTTGGAAATATCCTTCAACAACTTAGATAGCAAGCCGGAGCTTACGATGTGAAGGAATGTACCGCGAGCTGCTGCTGCGCACAGCCGTGGGAGGGTGGGAGGAGAAGCCAAGCCCCATGGCAGCATGATAGGAAACAGCCTGGAGATGCAAGAGGAAGAGGAGAAAAGCAGGTCAGTGCTCTGAAGTGGCTTAACAGGCCATCGGAAAGCTCTTGGGAAGGAGACTGGCGCAGGGAGAGATGCGTTAGGTGAGAGGAGGTCTCCATGGCAGAGAGATCACAGAATCACAGAATGGTTTGGGTTGAAGGGACCTTTCAAGGCCATCTAGTCCAACCCCCTGCCATGAGCAGGGACATCCTCAACTAGATCAGGTTGCCCAGAGCCCCGTCCAGCCTGACCTGGAATGTTTCCAGGGATGGGGCATCCACCACCTCTCTGGGCAACCTGTGCCAGTGCTTCACTACCCGCATTGCGAAAAACTTCTTCCTTATGTCTAGTCTGAATCTCCCCTCTTTTATTTTAAAACCATCACCCCTTGTCCTATCAAGATGGGGTGGTGGTTATTCCCCATGATGAACGTCATGGTTTCAGCTGGGACCGCGGCTCCACGGGCGGCACAAACGCAGCGAGAGCCCCGGGGAGCGTGAACCGAACCGACGAGCGGGAGGCAGGTTTAGTGCCACCTTCTTGGCGATGGACGGGGGCACTGGGCAGGTTTGGGATCCCAACCCAGGCCCCCTCCGCCCTCCCATGTTGGCCTGTCAAGTGATGAGCAGGGCCAGGACATGCAGACCCAGGGTTTGCCAAGCACCCCCCTACGCAGAGGTGCTGTACTCACACGCTGACCCGGTGCTGGAGAGCACAGGAAAGCATTTATCGCCTCTTTCAGCTCCCCAAAGCTCTCTGCACCGAGCATCGGCTGCTTTTGGGAAACCCCATCTCCATCCGACAGTCCATATCCTGACACACCTGCCCGGCCGTGGCCGGCCCCTCGGCGGCCCGTGGCACCCTGCATCCAGCACCGTCCCCCGCGCTGGCGCTCGTGCAGACGGGGAAGGGCGAGTCCCGAACGCTTCTCCTTGGCCGGGGAGCGGAGGGAGGGGAGGTGATACAGGAAAGTAGCTCAGCTGCGCGTTTGAATGCACAGCTGGCAAAAAGATATTCCCAAGACCTCACTCGTGTTCCCAACTACATGGAAACGCAGCAATGGAGAGGAGGAGAGACCTATTTTGGCCGGCTGATGTGCTTTTCCGCCCCAGGAGGCTTTAACTAAGGTCCTGAGAAGCCACTGTCGTTTCAACTGAGCTCGCAGCCTCCAGCTCTTTATTTTGCTCTGTTTTAAATAACACGAATGTTGGGTTCCATCAGTTCCTGTGGGAGATTACTTTTTTTTTTAAAGGCAGAATCCAGGAGATTGTGCTGCCAGAGTATTTTTTCCAAGCATCAAGTCTCCTGTCCCTCCCCGCAGGGCTGTGGCGTGGCCAGGCTTTGCATACATCTCTCCAGCGTGTTTTGGGCACCGGAGATGCTGCCAACTGAGCAAAGACGGGTCATTCCAACATGTGTTCCTTGCAAGGAAACACCTCCGCCTCCCTGTGCATCTCCTGAGTGATGACACCGGATGATGGCAGCGCCAGGCCAGGAAAAAACGGCTATAGCAGTGCTGGAAAGAATAAGAAAAAAAAAAACCCACAGTAAAATACCCCAAATTTTATCAAATCGCATAGAAATTAGGCACCGTCTCGCAGGAGTCACTCCTGGATCTCAAAGGTGAGGTTACCAAGGCCATGCGGACACCGGCCTGCGGAGGCTGGTTGTAAATGCCGTGTCCTTCCTGGAAGGGACCCCAGCGTGAACACGGGACCCGGTGCCTGACGGAGCAAGCGCCTTCTTACGAGAGCCTGAGTCCCGGGAGCAGGGCTGGCATCTCAGGGGGCTTTGGCACGTGACACCAGGATCGCCACCTTCGGTACCCAAACGGCTTGTGGTCACTGGGAGTCGTCTCGCTGTGACATCCCAAGTGGCGCAGGAGAGAGCAGCTCTCGGGCTTTGAGGAGCGGCGGGGAGGATCTGATTCCCATTTTCCTTTCCCTGGGAGAGGTGCCAGGATCAGGCAGGGCCACCCTGCGGTGCCATCTCACCGTGCCCTTACGGGTCTTCTGCCGTCACCCGGGGATGCACTGCCGGAGAGTCACTCAACTGGAGTAACTTTCTCTGGAGCATCACGCCAGCGGAGCGGCCGCTGGGAAAATTCCCAGCGTGGGTGAGCCCGGAGTTAACTTTCCAGGCAAAGTTGTAGGAAATGAGAAGCGCTACAAGGGAGAGCACAGAGGCTGGTGCGTTTCTGCTCTCCTGCATCCCAGAAGATCAAACAGATGGGGATTGTCCTGCAAGGCAGAGCAGTTTAGGGGGGAAAAAAAAAACCAAACAAAGGAGGAGCTGCTTCTTTGCAGAATATTCTTTGCAGAATAGCTGCTCCAGAGATCATGGGTGACATTTCCAGCAGGGCAAGGCATGCTACATGGTCATGTCCCAGCTAATACAAGGAATACGTGGGCTCGTTTCCAAGCACTCTGGCTTTAGGCCAGTCGCTTAACTCTCGGCATCTCGGTTCCTTTAGCTGGAAAAGCGGCAAGCTGTTCTTCCTGGCCTGGCCGGCGTCTCCCGGGCTGTTCGGACTTCGGGAGGTGAGGATGGGCTGTACACCTGCAGCCCCACCGCAGCAAGCTGTCACTAGTAGGGTGCGACGGACACTGGTTTTCAGGACCCCAGTCCCACGCTCGCAGGTGCAAGCCTGTTTTCTGCAAGGTCAGGCTCAGGAAGCATCATTTCAATGATTTGTGGTCTGCTTTTTTGGGGGATCCGTTTCCTTCTGTTGGCCGAGTGCTGGAAGCTACCCACGGCTGAGGGCAGGATGCTGGGAGCACAGGGCTGGCTCTGACAAAAGCCCCGTGCCCCTAACTTGCCCTCTCCGAGGAAATTTGGCATCAGCGGTGAAGGTCACTGCGCTGAGAGCTCTGAGGGACAGCAAAAGGAGGCCTGAATACAATGCCTTAACAGAAGTCAGGAAGGGACATGTCTGTCTGTCTGTCCCTCTGAGCTATTTTGCAGCCAGCATCTCCCTTCCTTACCTCACAGCGACTCTAAAAGTATCGCGTCGCGAACAGATAAAACGCCAAGTTCACGTAATCCAGAAGGGAGATTTCTGAGACTCCCTTGGGCTTTTCCTAGACTGCCCAGGCACAAAAATCCACATTTGGGGTGCAAAGGGCATCGGAGCAGGACTGCCCAGCTTCTGGAAAACCGCTTCTGGGGCAGGAGAGCCTCCAAACACACAAAGCACCCAAGAAGCAGGGAAGCAGCTTTCCGTTCCCTCTGCTCTCCGGGACACCCATCCTCTCCTCCCAGGGGCTGGGATGTTTCAGAGCTCGCAGAGCCGATTCACGGAGCTGACTGCAAACTAGAAAACCTTATGTCAGGAAGAAGTCACAAGGCATCCTAACCAGAAACATATTTGGGGAGTGAGTCAGTGGAGGGGGAAGCAAAAAGAAAGTTGCACCCTTTTACTTGATGAAAAAAGCATATGGCAACACCCAATATTGTGAACAACATTCCCCACTCCAGCAACGGAGCCAGAAAGAAAACTCATGACTCAACGGTTGCATTTCATCCAAATCTAAAGAAAAAAGTCTTGTTCAGGAGGGGTATCTTCAGGGAGAGTCAGCAAGAACTGATTGAGCCGGTTAATTAACTGAATTGTTTGGAGAGGGTAAAATTATTTTGCAGAAGCTTTTAGGCTCATTTTAAAGCCCTGCTTTTAAGCACAGCTTAGACTGTGGAGAAACAAGTGCACTCTGCAGACATATATAACGCACAGAATACAGTCATCCGGGCTCGCATACACACACGCTTTCTCCAGATACCGCAGAACGAACTCGGGAGGACCTTAACGCTTACGCAGAAACAGCTTGCGTCCAGAGCTCCCGCTTCCCCCAGAAGGCTGCGAGGATGTCACCATAAATCACGAATCCAAGGAGGCCAAGAATGCCATCGTGATTCTGAAATATAACTAGAAATTGGCAAAACGTTTCCTGCAAAATCCGTACAGCTACGATAAAGGAATGGGCCGCATTGCAGAATGCAGGACCGGCGCGGTCTGCAGAGGTTTTCGGGCCCTGTCGCTTGCTGAGGCTATTGAGAATCAAAACTCACTGCAGAGAGACACAGTCTGAAGCAGCCAGTCCTCAACGTTTTTTTTTCCCCAAGACTTTGTGGTTGCAGATGTCAAAGCTGTAAGGCTCGGTCAGCCCAGTTGACTTGGGAAAGAGAGTGAATAATCCCTAGAAAGCAGCCCGGCGATGCTGGGTGGGAAGCTGTCGTCTGCAGGAGGTCAGACAAGACACATCGGCCCCTCCTGGCTTGAGCCGTCCATCAGTGCCGGCGTTTGGGCGGCTCCGGGTAGGGAAGCGAAGGCTCCTGTTGCCCTAGCACGGAACCGCAGCCCAGCTGCTCCTTAGAGGCTGCCCGCTGAAAACGGGCCGGAGACGGCGCACCAGATAACCCCCAGGATCGGGGCAGGCTCAGAAAGGGGTTTCAGGTCCCTGGAGACACTCGTGCACACCGTGGGCTCCCTGTTCCAGTTCTGGAAGGTCCCATCCAAGCGGACGGGACACAGGCTGCCTTGCAGGACTGTCCCCGGGCTGAGTGCGGTCACTGGAGCAATTAAATACGACCAGGACAAGCCTTCCTACGGCGATGTTCTGGGTGAGCAGCGGTACCTCGGTTCGGGTGTGCTCACGGTGAGTGGGAAGGGATCGCTCAGCCCCGCGGAGGAAGAGGGTGCTGGGGCAGGCGCAGGACTGGGCGCCCCGTGGGAGCAGAGGTCCGTAGCTCTCGTGCTGCTCGCTGCCATCTGCCTTGCGCCCACGTCTCCTGATGGGAGCGTCAAGCTACAACATGTGTTCAACATGTGCCGACTGATACGCATCAGGCTGCTCCGCAACGCTGCCAAGCTTTGCCTTGATTTAATCAGCGCTTCTCCTGCCTGTTTTTTTCCTCCTCCTCTCCTTCCCCCCTCCCCAAATGCAGATGTGGTCTCTCCGACACGGAGGAGATGGCAGGTTTCTTTCGTGACAGCGGAGCACGCATGGTTGGGAGGAACATTTCTACCCTCTTCCCTTTTCTGCAACCACCACAAAGCAACCTCACCTCCCTCCCTTCCCCCTGCTGATTTTTAATACTCTAGTTTATATGAAAATTAAAAACCCCCCACACTCAATTGCACGCAAGGGGCAGTCTGGTAAGCATAAAGGAGAAACCCCGAGGAGCGCGCCAAGAGACGTAACTGTCCCATCCGAACGTCGTGCCCTGTGAACACAGAATATTCAGCTGCTTTTTCAGTAGAAGCCCTTCCTGCAAAGCACACAGGGCTCCACACCAGTGCCACATCCGAGCTGTTTGAAGATTCCTTTTCCAACGGTCTTCTGCAAAGCGCAGCGATTAACTGAAGTTAGGCCAGTAAACTAGTTGGGGAACCAGCGGTGAAACACAGCGGTGGCGTTGCTGGAACACACTCCGGTGAGACACCGGCTGGGAGATAAACCGTGCTGGTTTTGGAAGCGGTCTGCTCTTCTTTGCAAATAGGTCTAACCATTTCCTTACTGAAAGCACACCTAGCAGTGCCGAAAGTACGTCGAGTTATTTTTAAGTTTAAGTATTGGTTACTTAAAAGTAATTGTGGATGTGAAAATTTCTGACCAATCCTGCAGTATTAAACATTCTGGAAAGTTATCAGAGCAGGACATCGGCATTTTTAGACCGAAAACGCGCGTGCTCCTCATTGGGCCTTTCAGCACAACAGAATGGGAGCGGGATGAAAAGGTGGGAAGATAAAACATTTACGCACGTTTCGGAGGGCTCTCCTCATCTCCCAGAGGTTTTTGCCGTTTTGCATTTCCACGCCGATTCACAACGGGAAGCCCCTACCCCGGGAGCCGGTGGGGGAGCCTGTTCCTGCCCCGCCGGACGCCCCGCGAGGAAGCGCAGGGCTTGCGGCAGCCCCACGCCGAACCACGGCGAGGGGGAAGCCCCGCTCCCTCCCTGGGGGCTGGGTTTCGCAGCACCGGCCAGCTCAGCACCCCGGTTTCACGAGCACCGTCGCCCTGAGGCCACGTCCACTTACACCAGCTCATTCGCCTTCGCTCAGTCATTCGCAGCCGCCTTCTCCGCTGTTGAGGGTAATCGAAATGGTCTCCGTCCTCACCCTGCAAAACGGGAATATTTGGAGTCCAAAAGCCCCGGTGCCTGTCAGTGACTCAGTTCTGAAAACACAAGCTGTGAAACTACACCAGAGACGACGTGGTCCGTCAGCCTCTTTCCGGTGGTAGCACAAACGCGTTTCTAGTTTTGGGTAGGTCTGAGAGACGGCAGTAGCTGGAAAGAGATCACAAATTCACAATCAGCAGAGCCGCTCTCCTTTCCCGCTTCCCGTGGCTTTGGTTTCCAACCAGTCTGGGCTTTGCAGGCAGAGGAATATGGGCAGAAAACCAGAATTCAACCCTCCGCTTGCTGAGAGGCTGCGGGGCATAATCCGGAGCACGTGACAGCGCAGAGGCCAACACGGATCACAGCGTGGTCTCTCCGCTCAAGAGATTCAAGGGTTCAGTGCTGGCCAATGGCAACCTAAAGGCCAAAGCCTTTTATCCCCCCACCTAATCATAATGTATATATTCACCTAAGAAAAGGCAGGAAGAGCAACAAGCGCTAACGGCACCCAGAACGTGATCCAGCGCTCCCCGAAGTCAAGGAAAGACCTTTGTTTCAGCGGGGCTGGGCTCCGGCTGTCAGAGAAGCAGCATCAGCAGGACCACATCGGTAGCTTGAGGTGCTCTGTCACGTTACCACTGGCATCATCAGAGAGAAAAAAAAACCTGGATTCTTAAGGCATGAGATGAGATTAATTTCTACTTGCAGCAGCTTTGAACATTACGAGTTCAAAACCCGAGCTAAAGAAGCTTTCTCATAAACTGCAGAAAGTAGTAAAACCCAAAAAACTGAGATGCTTTGGCACAAACATGCTTGAAAATGTTTTAAAATGGAAGTCACGGATCTTCTTTATCAAGGGGTATGGCGAAATGGTAAGACCCTTTAAGTAGCTGCTCTTAGGTACAAAGCATGGGACGACTCTGAGATGAGATACTGACTCGCAAGGAGATACTGAAAGAGTCATAAAACCAGCAAGAACAAACTGGACGTGGGGTCGTCGGAGCTCGAGCGCGTGGTCAGGGCTGCAGCCTGTAGAGAAGCCTCTCCCACGTCCACGCTTACAGTCAGCGAGGCACCAGGGGACGGGCAGAGTGGCTGCGAGAAACGGTATTTTATTTGAGAAACAAAGAGAGAAGTTAGTCATCTGTGGCAGATGCCCACAGAACTGTCAAGTGAAAACCCTCTCTTCGGAGGATTTCGAAACCACAAGAGATTGCTCCTGGGACATCTCGTGTTTGCAGGGGACTCACTGACTTTTCACTCTTGCAGGGAAATGGTTGGCCAAGGTCTGCTAGCCAAGAGCTGCTGCAACTGCAGCTGGGGAGACAGGGCATTTTCGGGGGAAAAGGCTGATGTTGGAATTTACTTTCTAATGGGACCAGAGAGCACTGACCTCTGGGGCGATCCGAAACTTTCATAGCCAGGCATTTCTCTCCGTGTATTAGGACTCCTCCTCTTCTTCCTTGGAAGAGGCGACCGTGTCAACGCACTGTCAGCGTCAAGGAGCTGTGCACGCAGTTTTAAGTGCGTCTGCAACGGCACGCAGAGAAACACAAAACATTGTGCCATCTACAGCAAAGCGTGGGTCAAATGGGCCTCAAGGGATGCAGGAGAAACCCAAAGAGGAAGGAACCGGTCTTGGGAGAGGCCAGCCCAGATCCACTGCTCACTCACACGCCAAAATTCATTGAGAATGACAGAAAATGCCCTGCCAGTCCCGGAGTTAAGCTGACTGATGGAAGCCGCAAAAGCAGTGAAGAGAGAACACGCAAACCCATCCTGAAAGCTAAACACATCCAGCTGGGCTTTGCTGACGCTGAGCTTTCAGGAGAGGTCTCCGGGATCACAACGGCAATACGTGCCTCTTGGGTTTCAAGTGGGTTTCAAAGCTTCCACTTTAAGTCTTGAGGATGCACAGGCCACGCTCGAACAGTCACGGGGGAAGCTTCAATGCCAGTGGACAGAAATCGAAGCAGAAATGAAAATGGAACGCTTCAGAAGAGGCTTGAGTGCAACGGGTGAGAGGCAAGCTGGGCTAGAAAAGACCTATGGAAGAGGGAGGGAGAAGCTAGACCAAGAGAAAGTTTGGTTTGGGGGAAAATGATTATTAAATGCAGATCGAACACAGAATGCAAGAAAAACGTCAGGCTGAAGTCCGTCCCATAAAGCAGAAAATGGGATTGTCACATGGGTGACATTTAAAAAAAAAAATGATTTTAAAGCTTTTCGCAAGATCAGCAAAGACAATAGGCAGGGACTCTGGGGAAGCAATGAAACGCGGCCGCTACAATTGCAGATGCAGAGCAACCAGTAAGATAATGCTTGGAAAACTGAAAATAACTCGGTACATGTGGCAATCCGTTACTGGGCCTTGGTGCGTAAAAGCTTACCGAACCCCTGCGGTCACTGAAGGTGTGTGGCGGAGACTGGGAGATGACCCTGTGGAACACCACGGGTCAATCGCCTGCAGGCCGGCTCCAGCAGGAAAACGATGCATGGAGGCAGAAACCTAATCTCCGAGCTAATAACGGAAAAATGGGAATCATCGAATTCCAAATAAACTTGCCGGGCAGAGGGCACACAAATGTACATTAACTAACTGACTGCAAACAGTTGACATAGTGATTCATGAACTCAAGGCGAAAAAAAAAAATCAATCCGCGCCGATTTAGCTACGGGCAGAGGCAGCTCGACTGACAAGTGGCATGGGGAACGAGCACCAGGGCAACCGAAAACCACGGCGGAGGAAAGGTGGCAACCAGGCGTAATATATGTATGTGAGGATGTGAAACGTGTTTCAGTTCAGCCTAGTAATGCTAATTAGGAAAGGAGATAAAATAATTGAAGTTGGCCAGGTAGACTGTTACGGTGAAATAAAGCAAAGGGCCTCTCACGCCAGAAACACCGGCAATAAAAGCAGAGACAGCGTATACAGGGGAAGGGAGGTTGTAGTAAAACCATGACAGAATAATTAGGAGCAAAGGGATGGAATTGAGGAAAATAAAAATAAAATAAAGCTGATTAGCAGCAGAAATGACCTCGTAGCAAAAAAAACTGTAAGCGTCAAATTTGGACAAAGCACTCAAGGCCAAGTTTCAGAAAACAGCTCAGTATCAGTCAGAAGACTGACAACAGCGCGGTGCATTTCCCTTATCTTGGTTTCTCAAGAAAAACCACCAGTCAAAGCAGCTTGTAAAGCTAAACATCATTCTTGCAGAAGAAAACAAGTCAGTAATTGGAAGCCAGGACATTCCAGCTCTATATTATGCCACGGACCATCTGACCAGAAAGTTTTAAGCGTGAAATTTAGACTCTTAGCATGCAGAGACGTGACCCTACTTGAATCTGTGTTACACTGCAGAACAGAAATGGGGCAATCCTTTTTCTAACAACTTCAAAATTTAACTTTCAAACCGTATTTCATCTTTGCAGGAGGATAACAGATCTTTTTTGAGGATTGAAAAGATGACTGCCCACAGCATGCTTAACATCTTTGCATGCACTTTAGAGTAAATCTCTTTGGAGCGGGGCCAGAGGAGGCCACGGAGATGATCCGAGGGCTGGAGCACTTCTGCTGTGGAGACAGGCTGAGAGAGTTGGGGTTGTTCAGCCTGGAGAAGAGAAGGCTCCAGGGAGACCTTCGAGCAGCCTTCCAGTACCTAAAGGGGGCTACAAGAAAGCTGGGGAGGGACTTTTGACAAGGGCCTGGAGTGACAGGACAAGGGGTGATGGGTTCAAACTGAAAGAGGGGAGATGTAGATTAGATCTAAGGAAGAAATTCTTCCCCATGAGGGTGGTGAGGCCCTGGCACAGGTTGCCCAGAGAAGCTGTGGCTGCCCCATCCCTGGCAGTGTTCAAGGCCAGGCTGGACGGGGCTTGGAGCATCCTGCTCTAGCGGAAAGTGTCCCTGCCCATGGCAGGGGGTGGAACTAGATGATCTTTAAGGTCCCTTCCAACCCAAACCATTCTGTGATTCTATGAATCTCCACTTATTCTTTCGAGGTATGTTTTATCTTTGTAATTAAGCTTGGACATTAGCAGATGCTTCCTGAAGTTACAAATTAGAACAGAATCATACATACATATGACCATTAACTCAGGAAAAATGCAAAGCAATGAACAGGTACTGGTCCTTATTGTCCCTTCTCCTACCAGCAATATGGTTTACTTCTCAGCTCCATCTTTTCCCTGATTTACCAAGGGGTACGTACATAAAAGTAGGATCCCATCCCTTATATGGAGAGCAGTCAGCAAGTACCAGCATGTTCTGATGCGAGGGGAACAGCTACTCCATAAATCTGAAACATGTTCTGGACAACAGCAGAGTTTACACAGACCACAAGAATTACAGGAATTAACCCCGTTTTGTTTACAGCATTTAAAAAGAGATCTAGTGTAGATCCAGTGGGTAAGGGGATAACGCAGCAGCGACACGATCCAACTCAAAGTACTGAAACACAAACCAGGCACATTTGGAAATGTTTTGCACGTTCTAAATCTAAAAGGAGATTCTCCTTTTATGTTTAAGTTCTCCTAATTAGGAAGAACTGATTAAAGAACTTATCTGGAAAGCCAGAAATGTAAACAAAAGCCTGTTTTCTGGAGCAGAGGTGTCAAGCTTCCTTCTCTTAGAGGGTTGATTTTTATTTTTTATGATTGTTCATCAACCAAGGTAAACATGTCAGGCAGGAGAGTTACAATTCACCGAGGCTAGAAGGATTTTTTTTTAGAGATCCACACGGAAGCACGGTCTTTTACACCGTCTGAACATCTTTGCTGGGTATTGTTTCATGGCGGTTATAGCAGTGCTGTTTCTGTCGTCTTCTTTTCCCTTCCCACTCCCCTCCTCTCCTCCCTTTCCTTTTTCTTTGCATTGCTTTTCCCCCCTTCATAATTATTCCTAAATCTGTAAGCCCAACACACAGGCCTTGCTCCCAATTCCTTCCCCACTGCACCACGGAAACAAGCAACAGCCCAAACAAGCAATATTATCTGGGAGAATAATATCCTCTCTCCCCCCCCCGAATCTGAGAAAGAGATGTCTGGGTGGTTTCCACATCTCCGAGGCTGTCTGCTGGTTTGGGCTGACGTTGCCACATCTGTTTACATCGAGAACACCGCTATTCACCCACACCACAGCCTGTTTTTTTTGTAAACCAAACTTTAGATTCTGCAGCTTCTACATATGCCGTACAGATCATAAATACCTCAGCCAGAGGCAGCCCAGAGGCCACACATCTGACACTTCTACTCCAGAGTTTTAAAATCTCAGCAATGACCTTTCAGTGTTTCATTTGGAGATTACTCCCTTTCATCACAACGCTTCTCTCTTGACTTCTCCTGAATTAGTTTCAGATGCAAATCTAATCTAAGCTCTGGTATTCTCAGGCCTCGCTGAGTTTATTTTATGCTGCTCTTTCCTCTTGATAGGTTCCTTGCATATAAATATACATATACATACATTTATATACAAACGCACATGCACATTTAATAACGGTATGCAAGAGACAGCTGGACCCTCTGCAAACCAAGTCTAAAGTGAGGTTAAAACCTTCGTGTGCCTGAGAAACACTTGGGACCTAAAAAGCAAAGCCCTAGCAAGGCAGTTACTTACCTTTGAGAAGAATGTGACCGATGTCATTTGTGTGAAACCACAAATATTTATTTTTAATGAAAAAATACTTAAAGTGTGCCACAGTGTCCATATAGTCATTTGAATAGTAGTACAAAGATATGTATTTCTGAGAAAAAGTCTTAACACTGTAGAAAATAAATGTGGTTCTTAAATTATGTCAAAAGAAACCAGTAAAAAAGTAATGTTTTATACACTGGAATAAAATGAAACAATTAGAGATAATAATAAATTATAATTACAGTATTTCAAATATTTGCTTCATGCTTTTTTCAGCATTAGTTTCTAGATGTGTCACACATAAGCCGCCCTCAGAAGCCAGCAGTCAGAAATGGTCTTTCAATGGTACTGTGGATAATAGGATGTGGAGCTGAATAAAGTCCTAGAAAAATGACACCACCGTTTGTTATTTACTGATACATAAAACATCAGAACATGGCAGTTTTAGGTTTGTATCTAACATATATTTTGGTTAATAGAAATTAATTTAGTTTTTTTTTTTTTAATCAACTAATCTTTTATACTTTAATGAACTAAACAGCAATTATGGTCATTAACAAGTATGTCACCCAAGCACACTGCACGACCGTGCTTACGGGATGCTACACGTTGTATTGGCTTTTTATACAGTCGAAGTTAACGAGAATTTGGAATCATTTCAGGTCTAATTAAGCACTGCAAAATGTTTAAAACTATAAAGTGCTTTTAAATACAAATCATATTTGCTCTTTAGAAATAGGAAAAAATCCAAACATGCACTTAAACCTGAAACCTCCATGCCATACATACTGCAGTTCAACAGTAAAACATCCGTTTTGTGCCATTTGTTTTAAAATTTCCTTTCCCATCCCGCCCCATCCCCAGTCAAAAATTCAAATAGCGTCTAAATTGGATTTGTCAGTGTCTTCTTGGTCGTGTTTGTACATGAAGGTTAGAAGGAAAAGAGCAATATCCAGAGATGACCAATAGGCAGTGTGTGACGTGACTGCGGACCAGTATCTGCTCTCCACGAGACCTTCCCTGAGCTCGAAATCAATCCTGTGCTCCAGTTCCACTAGAAATTGAAACAAAAACGTTGTGAGAATTATACGTCAGCAGAAGAAAAAACACCGGCACGTTTTTCCATCCGTTTTGGGTTCTGATTCTACTTGCTGTATATAAAATGCACAGAATATCTCTGTGTTTACATTTAACAGTACACTCACCTAAGTCACCTGTGATTTTCAATAATACGTACATACATTTTTATGCACATGCATTTAGCACAAACCTGACCCAAGAGTGGTGCTTAGTTCAGGGGAAAAAAAAAAACAAGCAAAACAAACTACTAAACCTAAAGCTTGGAAAAAGCTGGCATTTTTTTAAGCAGCTGTTTTCCTTTTGGTAACTACATGAATACATTTATTTATGCTCCTTATGATAACTACACAGAAGTATCCAGCAAATGTTGAGGCCCCATTAGGAAATGTTGGCTTTCAGAAGGTGGATGCTCAAAACTTTCTGAAATAAATGGACTTTTCGCATCTTTAGAGGCTGTACAAGCAGACTACACCCAATTTTGTAAGCCCTTTCTGAAAACCAGCCGTCCCTACGCAGCACTAGCCCTATTCCAAATACACTTCAGCAGTTATCCTTTCATTTCAATGGCTGCTTTGATTAATACCACATTCAAAGCAATTTTCACTGCATGTTTAACTGGGCCAATGGCTAACCTATTGTTAAGGCACTTTAGCGGTTAGAAGAATCTCTACAAGGAGCAATAGAATAAAAAGGACAAAACTAAAAGCCTGCTTAGCTACAAAAGCCAAAACCCCATATTGAGTAAAAAATGCAGCCATTTATCAAAGCCAGTTTCAAGGAATTTTAATTCTTGGCTCAAAGAGCGCATAAAGGGAGCATCGCACAAGCGCTGCCTCGGCAGTCAGGGCACAGCAGCACTCGGGGAAGGACGCGCCTTCGTCTTTTCACAGGAGCATCGCACCGCTTTGCAAACACGGCAAGGAGAGGAGTCCGAGCCTTCGAATATCGGGAGACAACCGCAGTCACTTCCACTAAGACGCATATATTCAAAACCCAGCCGCCCTGCAGGAAGGACGCCCCGAACGACTCCGTCTCCCTCTGACGAGAGGCCGTTACAGGAGCTTGGGAGGCAGCCAAACCCCACCACAAGCCGAGCGGCCGCTCTCTCAGAAGCAAATACTTTGGCGGCGGATTGCATCATTCAGCTTGCAGCCTGGCTGGCCTCCGCTCCACATTCTCCTTCTATGGAGCAGGGACAGGCTTTCGGCAGAGAGGGATGCGGGAACCGTGCAGAAGGCCCTCGGCGTGCCAACCCCCCCTGAAAGGACCTCATCGGCAGCTCCACAATATTCGCTGTCATGCCACTCTCTTTTCCTCAAGTTTAAAACAAAGTCTCTGTCCTCAAACACTGACTCAGGCAGGTTATCTGTTGAAATTAGCGGCGATGAACAGACAGCAATGTATCATGTGAACGCTATCACAAGATACAACATACTTGTGACTCCTTAGATTGCAAAAAAACCCCCGCCTTGCAACAGTGCCAATGAGAAGTTTAGAAATAAAATCGAGTATGAATTTCTGTAAAGGAAGTACCTATACTCTTCCAAAAAAACAGCTGCTAAAATTGCACTTTCTGTTCTGGGCGGTTCAGATCAGGACAAGGGCAGCTTCTGTTTCCAGTCATATGTGCCTTTAAATCCAGATCGCTTCAGAATTGCAAATGTATGGGGAAATTTAAATAAAATAAATGCATTTGATGATAAATGGTGAGTGGGATTCTCTGCAGCAATTATATTGCTTTTCCTAGCAGGAGTCTAGGAACTACTGACATGCAGATCTCATTAGCCACAACTCATACATGCGTATATATGCGTAAGTGGCGTACGTGTATGTGCAAACGCATATACAGATAAACCTCCTTTAAAAGAAAAAAGGATAAAAGGGACAACAAAGAGTCAGTCCTTGGACAGTCTTAAGAGATTCAAAAAGCAGGAATGGATTCAATATTTATCACTTTAGCGCAAACCAACAAAATCAAATAGTGGCATATGTTGCTATAGTATTTCCAGCCTCCCGCAACGTACAGATGCAGCCCACTAAAGGTCTGGTTTCCACGGGGTTTGTAAGGTGGACTCATTGCTAACCTGTGGGTTCGAGAAAGCCCGAGCTGCTGTGCGGGAAAGGCGGCGTCCCAACAGTTGTGGCCTTCTTGTCGTCCCCCTCGGCTCCGTCTTTTCCCGCCTCGAGTGTCTGTGGGGTGGTTGTGCTCGATCGACCGAATCTTGAAAAAAGCATCCCGCCGAGGCCCTTCCCAATACTCGCAGCTCCTGCATTCAGCACGGAGGGAAAAAAAAAGAAATCAAGCACAAGGGCAGCTAAATCAAACCGCAAATTAAAGTCACTGCAGCACCTATCAATTAGAGTTGAGTGACAGACAAAGGAAAACACTATTCATGCTTTTCTAGAGTGGGAACAGCTTATCTGAATTAAGTGTACACTGTTTATCGTGAGACTAATCTAGTGTACAAGCAAAGGCTGTAATTTGGAAACTGTAGTTACGGGAACAGAAATACAGGAGAACACTTCAGCAGCAAGAAATCTGGTACTTCTACAGCTATGTTGTAATTCCTCTTTCATGAAAATTCAAAGATTAAGACAAAAATGCTTTACAACAACGTTAGTAACCTTCTGCGCATAAGAATCCCAGCAGGACATTTAGGACACTCCTCCCATGAAGGGTCCGTATGTTGGCATAACCCTTACAGACATTTAGAAATGCTCTATCATCCTTTAAAAGGACTATTTTGGTTGCTCAGGAAGAGGGGTGTAAAAGTTAAGAACAGATCTGTGATGTTTTCTCCCGACTTTGCTGCCACCTTATGGACATGACATTAAAGTTACTATAGTAACACAGCAATAAGCAACCCTGCTTTGAAATGCCGCGTATTTCTACTTAAGGACTAAACTGCTTTTATATACTTCACTTATTTGATTGGGAAGATTCCTGGCACTAGGTCACATCAGCCTTCTTCCAAATCCCACATAGAGAGCTAAAGAAAAGCCTTGAGTCAACAAAAACAGCAAGTGCATGCTCAAATATAAGCTCCAGTGAAAGTGAATTTAAGCTCAGTTAAACCAGGGCTTATTTTGAATCAGAAAGCCAGAAGGGGACAGACTTCATATTAAACCAGCTTGAATTTCCTTTTTTAAAATCATGAGTTAAATGGAACTGTAATTGTTTACATAGAGAGTGATTTTTCTCCTATTTGCCAATACCAAAAAACGTAGCCATAAAACAAGCTTTAATTATTTTTTTTTCCATGAGGTACAGTGGAAACTATTAAATCACCAGGATGTTACTTCAATAAGGCAGACAACAATAAGGCAGCAATAGCACAGACTCCCTGACCCACATCCTCTCCCCGCAAGCCTTGACTCCAGCGTACGTAAACTGTCTTTTCTTCAAAGTAAGTGTTAGTTGGGATGAAAACAAGCCCTGCACCTATACAGAACAAACTGAAAGAGCCTGGCATAGCTTGCTTACAGTTACACCTCAGACACCACACCACGGAGCAGCGAAGCTCTACAAGAAGGTCCTATATATAAATAAAAGGACATAAAGAACAATTACCTAATATACTCGCTTTGCCTATGTTTGTTATAGACTCCCCGTAGTGGCGTCGAACCATGACTGGTGAAGTCGTTGGGCTCGGTACAGTTGAAACACTTTCGCTATCAGTAACTGAGGTAGGTTCTTTTGTTGGGTTGAGAAAATTTGGCTTCATATGCTCATAAGGTAGAGGGTTTGCAGTGTTGTACCAGTGGATCTGGACAGGCGAAATGTTGCTGTAGTGTTTCAGAATTAAAGGTTCTAACCTATAGGCCTGCAAGAGTTAAATTCAGAAAAGAAAATCCTGAGTGTCAAGACTGAAAAAAAAAAAATCACATTCCCTTCCCATACAGAGTCCTCTCTGACCTCAAATCCAAAATATCCGTAAGGAGGGAAACCTAGAAAGTGACAGAATAGTGGCGTTGTGTTCCGGTTCACTTTTATTTTCACAGCCTGGAAGATATATTAGCTGCCCGGTTGCTTGTGCATTCACTTTTGCACATTTCTCTACACATTGCTGTTACCAACACAAAAGCTATTCTTAACAGATGTTTTTGTTATGCGTTGACGGACCAAACTTTCTATACAGTTAAACTGATTCTGCACAACTCAGAGAGGGAGGAACTGGCTATGTAAACATTTTGTTTAACGACTCTTCATTGATCCCTGTGCAAACCAGGAATTGGTGTGCTTATTAAAAAAAATAATTTTCTATTGATTCTTTTTCTTTCTTTACTTAGATGTAGAAAGGCATTCTGCATTTCTGTACCTTAACACTAAGTAAAGTTACTATTTGCAGAGTGAGACCACAGACTGCAGCCTGACCAATCGTCCCAGATGACCCAGGAAAATTCTGGTTTTGGAGTAGCTGGAGCTGAACAAGACCTTGAGATGAGCAGAACCAGCATGTTTGGATTGAAGTTTGAATATCCTCAGATTCAGGTAGAGTTTAAACACAAATTACCCCCAAATTACTATTCTACAGTCAGCGTGAAATCCCAAATCAAGCTTGCATCAAAGAAGTTGCCAAGGTGATGGAGATCCAAGGTCCAGCATCCTGCCTTTGATAACAGCAAACACTGGCTGCCTATGGAAGAGTATAAGGACAGGCAAAGCTATACCAAAACTGCCCTCCCAAGTACTATCCCGCTCGCTAACAGTCTGTTACTCTGGACCCTTGAGAAAAAACAAATGTCTGGTTTTCTACAGTATCTTGTAAACAGTTTGTGAAGCCTTTTTTAACAGCAGTAGTATCTTTGGACAGAAGATGTTTAATGGAAGTCAGCAGGTTAAACACAAGTTGGAACTTGACTGAGAAGGATTATTTCGTATGTCTTTGAAAAAAAAAAAAAAGCAGAGTGATCTCAAATCTTATGCTTATTAATCTGAAAAGACAAGCAAAGTATATGGTATTTAAGGCAATTATTTTACAGGTACAAAAACCAAGACATTGTACGATAATCATTAACAAATAGTCCTGTGCTGGAACATACTTGCGTTGATTCACACGCTTTGAAGATCACACATTATCACACAGCTGATGCTTAAAAATAGTCAAGGTAAAAGCTTGCCACTGCAATTAAAACTCACCACTGGATCTGTTGGGTGAAAAATATTTAATAAGCGGTTACAAATTCTTCTGGGCAGAATATGATCTTGACTACCGCTGTTTCCTGGACGGATGCCACGCAATGCCAGAAACACTGCTAATGGAGATCCCATACAGAAGAAATTCTCAACCTGAAGAGAGATTTATTCCACATTAATAAGGATGGAAATAATGCTTTCTAACATGGCTGGATTTGATTTCTCTCTGTCAACTGACTTCTCTCTTTCAACTGAGGGACTTGTACAGTATTAGTAAGTCAAAATGGGGAAGACCACTCTAACATACACACGATAACATGAAGGTTAAGTTTCCCATTTCCCTTTGCTGTGAGAAGACAGTTACATGTTGTGGTGCTACCTAGTTGGAAAACTGAAAAACAAGTTGGATATTTGAACTGAAAGACGTCTACCAACACTGGAAAGGCTGGAGCGAGAAGAATTTGGAAGATACTAAGGAAATGTGATGAGTTTCACAAGACTGAAGTCTGATTTCTCAGGAAACTTCCCAAAGCTTACCACAGCTCCTTAACCTTGCATGTACTCCATGTACTCATTTTGCTACACAAACCCACTGATGAAGTAGAAATGCAAGTTACATTGAGTATTAAAGACAACCTAGAGAATACTTATCGTAGTCACACACACATAGAGGCTGGTGTTATGTACCACCTCGTAGAAACACGTGGTGTTAAGTGAACAGAGTGGTGCTTGTCAAAAGTGCCACCACGTCACATGTTGGGAACCACTACCCAGGACAGGTACAGCACGCTGGGTGACACTGCAGGCTACTCTTACGCCGTCCAAAGCTACCGTGACTTTGCTCTAAAAGGACTGCCTCTGACACCGAGAGGCAATTGAGTAAACCTGAACTGCAACCGCTAACCCATCTGACAAAGGTCACTGAACGTGCATCAGTCGTAATGACTTTTGGTCACTACCAACCTGGGGCTGGGATTCAACAGTGACCTAGAGGTGAATGGCTTTGTACCCCGTTACCAATCCTCAGACATCGTCTCCTAGAAACATCCAATGTAAAACTCTGTAGTCAAAAATATTTTCATAAGTCAAAGTTACTTTTTAACCTTTAGAATATTTTCTTATACGAAAAATTAATTTTACCATTATCAGACCTTCACTGCAACTTTCCCGATAGTGCCCAGTTTGCAGGGCACTACAACTGAGCAACTCCTAGTGCGCCGCTACTTAAGCGGCAAGAGAAATTCCTGCATTCTTGCGCAGTGCACATGGAGGATGCTTGGATTCCCATGTGCCTTCGCTGTATGTCAGCGCATGGAGTGAGGGTGTAGAAATAATGGTCCGTTTCAGCTATCAGATTCCAGCAGTGCACAAAACATTCCTCCTCCTCTGACTTGGCACTGGTACCCCACCTCTTCCTTCCAAAAGAATTCACAAGTCCCAATTCAATGGAAAAAAAATATCTAGGTCTTCAGCAAAGCTATTCAATGTCATACGCCACAAAGCACTGCTCTGTCATCTGTATTGTCACTAGTCTAGTGCAAAGCTGCTCTGCTTTCTTATCATCAGGCTTTACAGGGACCCTTATATTTTTGCAGTTTGGACAAAAAGCTTTCTCATCTTCAAATACAATAGAAACAGATATTCACAGTGCAATCCTTTAAACTGAATAAGCAACCTTTAACCCTGTCCATCTGATGTTCCTGTATCGAGCGCCTGGAGTACACAATTACAGTCTTTCTGCTTCGGAAAGAAATCAGAAAGTGACTGCCAGCTTACACTTGCTAGCAGATGCTTAAAAGATGTTTTCATTAATTCACCTTAGGCCACTACAGACTAGGCAAAAATCTCAAAAGGTGAATAGTTTCAGTGGTTACATGGTACATGGCTTTTGTTCCATTGTTTCTATTGATAAACACAGGATTAACAGTGTCCGCAGACAGATGCTTTCTTCTTGGAGGGCACTGTTCTTTGCTGGGTATTTTCATACATGCACAAGCCTTTCAACATGGTCTTCCAGCTCTGGAAATGTTTACGAAGACAAAGTACCAACCGGTGGGTACCTTAACGGGTGGCACCAGACCAATACCAAAGCAGTGAACGCTGAAAATCAAAAGTAAGTCTTCCAAAAATAAAGTTCTTTAAATTGCAGCCATTAGACTCTCAGTGCTGTTGCAAAGTGGCTGAAGAGAAGACTGCCATGCCATGAAACCTACCGGGAATAGAGGCCTAAAATCTTTCCAGAAAACATTTATTAGGTTTGGTGTTTCTCCTGAAGCAGGGGTGGGACACTTCACATACACTCCTGTA
This sequence comes from Phoenicopterus ruber ruber, assembly GCA_009819775.1. Classification (NCBI taxonomy): domain Eukaryota; kingdom Metazoa; phylum Chordata; class Aves; order Phoenicopteriformes; family Phoenicopteridae; genus Phoenicopterus; species Phoenicopterus ruber. The sequence goes on from CM020219.1 coordinate 4,081,633, forward strand.
AATGTTTACCAACAGAGAAGAAATGTTTCAGAACCTGACCTTTCAGGATAGCACTTTTCTCCTGGTTATGATTCATAACCAGAAGACTTAATGAATTTATTTGTATTTTAAGCAGAAGCTGAGCCAAATAGTCATCCATTCAACTTAAGACTGCAGTATTTTCAGAATTTAAAAAAAAGGTGAATGAACCAACAGAAATGAGGCAGCGCAGCTCTTCTGTGCATAGGTAAGTGCGCGGGACAAACGAACGTCTTTAGCGGTGGTGTTAAAACAGAGGACACAGACGGTGATTACAATTTACGTTTCTGTGCTGCCTTTCAGCCTGGAGGATCCCAAACATCCTCCCAGAGTGAGGAAATACAGACCCCTGGAGCAGCCTCTACCCATTCCAGCACGCAGGAATGCTCTGCAGCCTTAGCAGACCAAGGGAACAGAGACTTATACCAGTATTACACAGGGAATTTAACTGGGCGGTTGTGTGTTGAACTACTACAGCGTATTTCTGCATTCAGTTTAAAGGCTTCCTCCTCTCAGATAAGGCTGCACGTCAGCATCCCATTAAGCTCTCAGAGTTCTTGTACACACGATACATCACTACTATCTTATAAATAATTTGCGGTAGTTGTTATCAACATGGACTCACTGTCAGATAGAAACCACAAGGTCAAGTACAATCTGGAACTTCTTCCAGAAGAGTTTCTGTAACCCTGGGTGAATGAGAAGTGCTAAGGAATCCTGAAGCACTTTAGGCCAGCACATTGTCAAGGCCAGATTTAAAGAAATTTCCTTTTCAGCACTAGGGAGCAACTGCAGTACGTCCTGCCCTCCTCTTCCTCGCTGTGACTGAAAATCATCCTACAACGTGGTTATTTTCATGCACCACGGAGTCATAAAGAGGTAAGTATCGCACCATTCCCCATGTTTTCATGTTCTTCAGCCCCTTTAGCCTTTAACTCCAATGCCTTTCACATAGCTGGTGAGGAAAAGGCTGCGCTTCTAAGCTTTACATTTACAATGGGGTTTTGGCTTTGCTTTTAACCCACACAGCTCCTATTGATTTAGCAGTTTATTCAATTATGCTACCTGAGGAGAAGTAGAGAGACAAAGATACCTCACCCTCAAGTTCCCATTCTGGTGGCTTGTCCAATATATTAGTAGAGTACAAGACACTCCATATCTTCAGATTCCCCCCACCCCCGCCCCAAAGGGTCAGTCAATCACACAGATCATTTCCTCTAATATTAAATACCAGCCAAGTTAGCTGCTGTATTTACTCTTGCACTTGTCTTGCCAAAAGCTACCTTTGTGCTTGCTCAACATCAAGCAAGCTTAACTCTGTTTAATGTAGAACTAGTGACTCTCTCTCATCTTGGGAAGCTTAATTTGTTTCAGTCCGTAAGAGGCAACACATCGACAGCGGCCACCCCTTTTCATTACAGCTGTACATGCCCATTTCGTTGTGTAACACAGCTTAAGGACATCAGTGACCAAAGACTCCACTGTCTTTCATTGCACAGACCAAAGTAATCTGTGGATCAAGCATTTGGGGTGAAATAGCAATTCATGATCAAACCAGAGCTCTGGTCTGCCATGAAGAGCCAAGGTGCAGGTAGTTGGTACCTACAAAGCAGTTTCTTCTCTTTCAACAAGCTAGTCACCCTCAGTAAGCTGGACTGGCTTGCTGATGAGCAATCGTCTTTCAATGACATCCTGTTGAAATCCTCCCTTGGCAGAAGCACTTTGTCACCACGTTCCTGGAAAGCCTCTCTCTTTCTGGAGCTCTGTCTCAGGCACGGTACTCAAGCAATGGGAGTCACTAGTGTAACGCTTCACAGAAACAAAACATCTTCCTTTCAGTAAGGGTAAGAAAAAGGATGTACTGCAATGGAAAATAACCTACCAGTAATTTGGACTGATACAATCCTCTTTACTCTCCCCTTTCTCTTCCCCTCCTTTCCTACTCCCTCTAAAAAGCATCTGTTCAAAAAAATCTTCAGTTTAAACACAACCGAGTGAAGAATAATCTTTCACAGAGCTGGAGGAGTATCAGCCTGACTCCAGCTTCCTTGATGACAGAGATAATAGCACGATACAGGCTTTTTAGCAGTGATGAAAAGAAGGCTATGACAAATTGAATTATGGTTAGTTTCCTCTTTTTTATGGCTCAAGATTGACCTTGGCTTCTAGGAGTCCTTCTGAACTCAGAAGGAAAGAAAAATGGCAAGTTAAGAAACAATAATCTATTTTCTTCTCATCTATCATGTCACATTTTTACGGTTTAATATTTCAGGATATAGCCAAGCAACTAGAAAGTGCTGCACATCCCACCAAGAAGCTAGAAAATGCCTTTTCCCAATGATATGAAATCGTAGCAATTCATAAAGCTGATTAGCAAGCAATCTATTTCATGAGACTAAAAGTAACTTGTGCTAACTGTCAAACCAATGTAACTTGGAAGGAAAATCCACTGCTGGAGGAAATTCAATCAGATTTCCTCAGAGATGTGACATGTTAGAAGTAGTCCCCAAGGAAAACGGATTAGTCAACAAAGTAGAAGTGAAATTGTTTAAGATACGTGATTAATGTAATTTGCCAAACGGCTTTTACTTTCCCACATGGTTGTACGTGTGTGTGTAATATATTAGCAATCTCTATACAGGTTTATAGATTTACATAGAAACATATATATTTGTAATAAATAGTAATATATGAATATAGCAACACGTTTACACACACGTACACACACTTCAACCAATACATTAAAATTATCCTACCAACAATCATGTCTAGGGACATGGAAAAAAAATGTAAGTAGAATAACTCATATTGCAGGTGTATTTTTACAGTAAGTAAAAAGGGTGGTGAGGCACTGGACCAGGTTGCCCAGAGAAGCTGTGGCTGCCCCATCCCTGGCAGTGTTCAAGGCCAGGCTGGACGGAGCTTTGAGCAACCTGGTCTAGTGGAAGGTGTCCCTGCCCATGGCAGGGGGTGGGACTAGGTGATCTTTAAGGTCCCTTCCAACTCAAACCATAAGTAACACATTCAATAAAAACCTCTTGAACATACATACCTTAAATTTTAAGACAGGTGGTTTTGATATGGTGGATGCCTTTAACCCATGTAACCTCTCTTCTATCTCTCTCAACCTAGAAAATAGAGATCTTTCTGAGATCCAGTAAAACATGTAGCCTTAACCTCTCTGATCCAAACAGGCATTCCTGTGGGGTCCAACAGTTTTGTCTGCTGGGAAGAGAGTGTGATGGCGTCAGTATTTCTTGGAGACAGTCCAACTGATTAAGAATCATGCGAAATCTTGTTTCTCTGACCACAGAAGGAATCAATCAAGACATGACAGTTTCCTTGTTCATCACCCTGAGCATCTGCCCACCCTCCTTCCTCAGGAGTAGGTGACCCACCTCCTGTTTCCTTCATGTTTTTGCAGCCAAATCACCTGTTTTGTTTTTAAAAAAACAGAGCCCCAGGAAACTCCATGGCCCAAGCATTATGGAGTTCTGTATTGTGGCAGAATATTTAGACGACAGTGTTCCACCCTTTCAACTATCATTAGAAAAGGTTGTTCACCTCTTCTTCTAGTTATTCTGAATTGAAAAAGCAGCCACAATATAAGGCACTCATATGGACTGGTAAAAATGTCCCTAGTCCCAGCACTAGAGCATTATGCCCTCTTCAGAGCAGGAAAACACCATCTCCTCAAGTTCCACAAAAGCATCGTGTAAACAAATACATTAAGCTTAACCTCTGCCATCCTGATTAGAAAGGAGCAAGTCTGGAGCTGAAACATCCTGAAGAGAAGTACTTTCAAAAGAGGTTTGTATGCTTTAATGAGCATGATTCAGTCTTAAAAAAGAAGGCATGCAGAATTCTTGACTCTCGTGAACTGCTGTCGAACGGTTCCAATACACAACTTCACATGCTGTATGTATGTTACTCTACAATGTAGAATATTTATACATGCTACAACACACCCTACTCACGCATAAGCATTTTCTAGAAATCCACTATGTGTTTGCCATCCTTAAAACACTAGAAATCCAGAAGTTATAGGATGTTAGTAGTAGTATTTTCTGTCATTTCAGACTGAATTGCACTAAGATGGCTCACGAAACGGAGAGCCACTCTATCTATACGGAAGTCCCAGTGTCAAATGATACTTGGATTCCCATGGATAAAGCCTAATGCACCTCAGGAGCTGTAGCATGAGTGAGCAAATGGTAATTTTTCCCTGATCATATGCTAGTGATATGCCTGAAGGGTCATCTTACCACTGGACAACTTCATTAGGTTTCTTACTTCCCTTCTCTCAGAAAGACTGCACTTTATCCAGCCTTGCAGCTCATAGAGATGTCCTGTACCAACCCCTAATTACACACATACTGATTTCAAGCACTGCAGGAGATCTGATGCTACATTAATTCTTCCAAAGTACCGCCAGTACTAAGATAGGTTTCAAGAAGGAATCAAGAAGAGCTGTGATCGTGATTTTTCCTCACCTCCCACCTGAAAGACTAAAGCTCAAGCTACTATTATTAGATTCTCTATCTATGGGTGTCTCATAGCACCTCGATATCCAGGTTAGGACAAGGAAGTCACCTTAACGCTGTGGAGACATCACGACGATCTGCAAGGTCCCCTAACACTAAGAATCCCTACCAATGCTTGCAAGGCACTGAAACCGAGATTCTGTTTGTCACAGTGGGCAGCGCTGCTTCACACTCCCAACAGCGCGAACATTTCTGGATGGCAGCAGGAAGAAGCTGGTAAATGATCCCCTGCAGAATAGTAACTCCATAAACCCAATCACAGCAATTATAACATCTGTACTCAGCTGGTGAAGCTCAATTTCCAAGCTGAGCCTAGGAGAAAACTTCTAATTTTTCTCTAGAAACTTACAATTTCTCTGCTCAGTATTACAGCTCACTGCCCACCTGCAAGCTACTTTGTTGTGTTTCTCCTCAAGTATCTGAAGGGCTAATGGCCTGACCTTCTCCTTTCTTCCTGGCTATGATCTGCTCCCAGTGCATCTGGTCAGTGAGCAGTAGCTAGTTGCTTGGTTCTGGTACAGCCCATAGGATGTGGATTCAGAGCTCCTACCAGCAGTGCCAGCTCCCTGGGCCTGCTCCGTCCTGTGTTTAGCATTTACCACTGCCATTCATCACCAGCAGAAGAGCATCAGCCACAAAAGATAACAGCCGTGGCAAGTTCTGGAAACACTCAAAAGGGCGTCATCTAGGGATGTGGTTTTCTCCTTTAACAATCAGAAGTGGATGCATTACCGTTGTTTAGTTACGTAAAGTTCTTCAAGTAAACGTTGCTCCTCGTAGCTCATCCAACGGTCTTCAAGCTCCTCCTCCTCCTCCTTCTGCAGCAACTGTTCATAAAGCCTGACGGGGTTCCAGCCAGTCATGATGTCGTAGGTGATGACGCAGCCCAGCGAGTGGGACACAATGGAGACTTTCCCTCCTTTCTCCTCAAACTCTGGATTCCGGGAGCAGAAGAGTGTATATAGCCGGTTCAGCTCCTGCTGCAGCCCCTTCACCAGCTGTTTCAAGAAGGTAAGGAAAGAAAGTTTAATATCAACATCTTATCACTCCTGTTCATGTTCACGTACTACACTGGCCAGCTTCTCGACCATGCATCTAGGGTGACCGTGATAGTCTGTTCACTTAGGCTGGGAAGATGAGCAAAATCTTATGGTCAGCAACAACAGTTTGGTTGACTGTTGCTGACTCCAGTGGTCCACCTCTCCCCTCCCCAGACCCAGCAGCAACCACCACACAGGACACGTGGTGGCCTAAAACTGCTACGCTACCCAGCCCAAGGCATTAAATTGAAATAAATGCTTAAACAAATGACAGCTGTGCTTAAAGTACTTAACAGCATCCTCTGAGGTGAGCAATACAAGGTACTTGGTTTTGGCTAGTGTTCCATTAGCACAACAGCGACCATTAACAGCCGTATTTCCCTTACTGCTTGTTTCTCTACCTTTTCACAGCACTGAATGTTTCTCCTGTGGTTCAGCTCCTTTTTTAACCTAAGGAAGCTGGAAGGAGCCTGAGCCACACATGATCTGGAATCAACTCGCATCCATCTCTGCCTCAAGCTTGGCACATAACCCCAGACAAGTCATACTCTCTCTTCTCCATTTATCAAAGTGAGCAACAGCATTCCTACCTCATCGCAGGGGACTGGGAAGATAAAGCCACTAAAATGGATAGGCTCAGATACTACCGTGACAGCCTAAATGGGTCCTGGGAAAATAGCCTCAAATTGCTTTTGGATCTTTGCAAAGCATACTTGAACTCCTCAAGTCTTTCATTATTCTGCCCACTGCTTGGCTACAAGGAGGTGCAGCTTTCTGTCCTACTTCCCCTCCTACCATACTGCACCTATTGTAATTTTTTCTGAAGAAATCAGAATGAAATGATGCCACCAAAGAATAAAAAGCCTCATCTCAGGCAAAAGGAAGATACAGGAGGAGAACATGCACAAATGAGACAGACAGGGCCAGAATTCAAACATTTGAGATAAACAATGCTGAGAAAAACAGTTTTCTGGTTATAGGTTTCTAGGAGGGTTTGGGGGGGAAAAACAGGAGTGCAACAGTTCTCAGACATCATAGGCTAATCCTATGGTACTACTGCAATAAATATATATTGGTCCTATGTTAATCAAATCTGAGAGGCTTACCTGCTTCAAATCCTACACTAGGCTACATACGCATAAAAATGTTCAGATTCACAGAAAGTACTTTTTTAGAGAGAAGTGTTGAAAGCCGCGAGATTTAGGAACTAGACAATACAAAAGAGGCAGCTTTGCTTGTGAAACTCAAAATGGTAACAGCAATGCTTCCAGGCTATGGCATAGAGGAGGACAAACAAGAAATTGCAAATCATTCCTTTGTTAGCAACAGGAAATTAAAGCTATAGAACATGTAATTTGAACATGATTTTTCAAGAGCCTGAATCATTACTGAATATAAATATGAATGGCACGAGGACTGTCAGTGTTTGATACACATTCTACTGAGAGAGAATCCACACAACAAACCCTATGCCTAAAGCACTGCAAAATGATTAACAAAACCTTGCAACAGCTTGCAGAAATACGTATCAGCGTTCCCATTTTCAAGTCTTTTTGACTGTGATGCTGCCTAGTCTTGCATTTGGCTAAATACAGACTTTGGGCACTACTTTCACACATGAACAAACAGGCAGAGGTTTTAGCAAGAGTTGGAGCTGAAAATAGAAATGAGGACTAGCTTTGGCTGGCTGGCATTTTCTCCATTTAAAAAGGTTTTGATTAAAACCCAGAACAAAATAGCAGAGATCTGTTGAAACCAAAGTGTTTTGGGATTCCTGCCAGGAGCTCAGTGAAACGAGGGAACGCTGCTCTTCAGCGGTTTGTGTGGCTGGCTGCCGAGGTACCCTCCAAGGGAGCCAACACGCATCGTCCTGCCGTCGGGGACCTCAGCAGGGAGCCCAGGACCGCCAGCCACACAGTAGATGCTCTGGATGGAGCGCTGGCTTCAGGTTTCAGAGCCAGCAGCACAAAAATGCCAAGCAAACTAGTGCTGGACTCATCACAGCTTCCAGCACCCCTGTCAGTACAGCAGGGAGATGAGTAATGCCATCTTGTTTTAAAAAATCCGATATAAGCTGTATTAATATATCTCAGTGTCCCCAACTTTTTTCTCTGGTGGGAAAAGATGCACAACTACTCATCTACTTCCCATGGTTTCTTGTTGCATAAAAGCTATCGCTCCCAATGTCCTGCCCAACTTGCTCAACAGCCCTGTACCCTACTCTCCTGTATGCTATTCCTGCACAGCCTAATTCCCTGGAAAAGCAGATATCATTCTTCCTGGAAGATATTATGTCAGTCTCCTCCACAGGCACACAGCAAGTAACCTTCTGGCATCATGGCATTTCATTACAAAGGTCTTGGTCTCTTGCAATTTTGGGGCATAAGACAGCATATTCTTGGAAAGTCCTGGTTGGACACTGAGTACAACCCTGGTTTTAACTGTCCTGCTCCTTAAAAACACACTGTTATTGAGGAGTTCGGCCAAAACATGGACAGCAACTAAGAAACTGTGCATGGATTTCCAAATAGCCGCATATTTGGAAGTTTGCGGACGAGATTCAACTAGATCATCTGATGGAGATTGTTTCTAAACTCCAAATCACTGGTGACCTACTCTACAACTAAGTTAGAAGGTCTGCTGTAGTAAAGCCTCCAGGTTTTCAGGCACTATGAATGGTCCGGTTTGCTGAGAAGACAAAACCAGAAGCCCTCCACCTGCAGTGAGTGCTTATGGATGTTCGCATCTTGCCAGCAGATCTGCATCAGTACTCAGATTAGAAACTGAACCTTTTGGTATATAGTAAGAAAAAAAAAAGAGGAAAAGGAAAAGCAGATTCATTTTAAGTCCCAGACAAAAAATTATTTGGTTAAGCAGTATATGAAGTTAAGATAATATTTAAGCCTGATTGGCTTTCTTAGGCTTAAAAAGCATACAATATTCTAACCTGTAAAAGAAAAGCTTGATTTGAAAAGGGCTTCAGTCCAGCAAGTGTAACATGAAGGGCTTTCAAATCGTTTTCTAGTTACAGCCTGATATATATCCTAACACTCCATATAAAAATACCTTCTATAACAAACGTAAAGACAATTGGTGTTTAACATCAGTGACTTTTTCCATTGGAATTAAATATGAAAAATATAACTACCTATCAAATTTTCTCTCCTAAATGGCATCACTGCAATTAAAACCAACTTTTTAAGAGCTGATTTTTTTTTTTTTTTAAATCCAGCTTGCCTTTTTGCTCACCCAGAGCTTGCTGACAGCCTCTCTTGCTCTCACTGCACCTACATCCGATGACTTCCCGATTAAGGGACCCCTTTCCCCCCTGGTTTCCCTGGTGCTTCTGCCAACCCCAAGCCTCATCGCCTGCTGGTCCATGGGATCTATTATGTGCTTAGGAAGCACCTGCTGTTTCTGCCTGAAAACAGGAAAGCAGGAATCATCCAGGGGAAAAAAAAAAAAAAGAAAAAGTGGAATAGTGGACTGCAACATGACCAGACGCCTCTCTCTCTTTCCATCTCCCCTCTTGCCTCCTCCGTCCCAGTTCCCACCTTATTTTGGGGACCAGTGGGACCGAACGCTCAAAGAGCCGTTTCTCCAGCCCCGCGGCAGTGCTGCTCTTTGGCAGCCCCCCTCGCGGGGCTTTCAGTAGGGCTTTCCCCACAAAAAGGCTAGAGTTCCCTTGAGTTGCTGCCCAACCTGTATAACCATCTCCTAAGGCTTCTCCCACAGACTAAACAAGCTCAAATATCTCACAAAAGAATAAATGTGGCAGCAGTCGATGGAGTCGTTTTTTTTTTCCCGGTGCAGCTGCTCCCACAAACCCTGCTTGCTGCTCTGACTGCTAATCTGCTGGCTGCTCCGCTCCGTTACCCTCAGCTCTTCCAGGAGGACCAGCGAAACGCAGCATGCCTACGTGTCTGTTACCGAACAGATCAAACCACCGTAACAAAGGGAACACTTCCTATTTCTTCAAAAAATAGCCGTATCAAATCCCTTCCTCCCAGCTGACCTTTCTACCACAGCATTAGTTCAGCATCAGCCTGAGGATGCTGCAATATTTGAAAGAAAGGTACAGAAAATCTTCCAGTGTTCCTACCTTCTTCCCCAGAAAAGTCCTTTCTCCCTGTTCTGATTTTTACGGAAAAATTTCCTGAGCACCTTTTGCAGACCGATGGTTTCAGTGCAAAACTCTGGTGCACGATTAAAATGCTACAAGCTCTGGAGATGTACCATTGCAAATACTCATAGATACCCAGAGAAAATGAAATGCAAATAAAACAGGACTTTACAATGTCTGAAGCCTTTAATTGCAATGAAATTTCTGAGACTAATTTTATGGCAAGTCATAATCAGGCCCATGAAGCACCCCACAATGCTCAGGCTGGGGAGAGAGTCCTATTATAGAGTACTATTAAATTTTCAGACCTGCTCAATGCCAGCAGAAGCACAGACACTTCAGACACAGCCTTTGGTACCATTTGACAGAGCAGCATCCAAGAAATGGACATGTTCCCTATGTGTTCTAGCGTGGTCCCAGAGGGCAAGGGAAAGACTTGATTTCCAGCAGTTAAAGATCTCAGCAAAGCAGGGTGAACGGAGAAAAAAATGCCAGAAGATGACTGAGATGTGGTACGCTGCTGTGCCCCTGTGAAGCTCTTCTGGGAACGTGTTTCATTTCTGCTTCATCAAAAGGAGATTGATTACTAGTTGCCCGAAGCTCCCTTTATCAGCTGAAGTTTTGCCAATAGATCTTCCATGCAGGACACCCAAGCCCACAGGATCAAGTTGCTCAGAAGTCATCAGCTTATATTCTGACAAACTGAGGTTAAACGTTCTATGCCCTTCACAAACCAAATTAAAGGCAGAGCAAGGAATGGTCTTTCTGCACATTCATGGAGAGCCAGCGTGACGGCCGTGCAATTCGAGGGAAGCCAAAAAACAGACTGTCGACCAAGGAACGGGTTGCTGGACCTGATCAGGCCAAAAACCCCTCTGCTTTCCAGTTACACGCCTGCTTGGCATATGGCTTCCAAGAAGTCAAAAAATAACAGCCCATTCCACCCATTCAGGAATCCTGGTGGCAAGGGCATGTGTTTTATAAAGACAAGACAGGAGTCTGAGGGAGATGAGATGCGCCACTGTCATCTCAGGCAGAAGAAGGAGCTGTGGCAAGGCTGATAATAAAGGCAGAAGGATCATGTCTCTAATCACCTCTCGGGTATTGGGTAAGCCTGCACTGCTGGATCATGACGGGGAGCAAGTAACCATGTAAGCAGTGAGACATCCAGAGCTGCTGTCTGTCTCAGCTGAAGCCCTTTTGCGCAGAACATGAACAGCAGCCTGCGCTGAGCTGGAAAAAACCCAACCTCTAAATCCCCGGCACCAGCATCCAAACCAGCTGTTCTTTCCTCCTCTGACGCAAAAGAAGCCTTGCGAGACACCAGCGTAAATAAGCATGCCTGCTTCTTGCAAAGCAGAAGGACGTCAGCTGCGTGCGTGGTTGGACAAACACCTCCTGGACCTACACCCAAGGAGATCCGGGCAGGAGGAAGAACTTCACCCCCTGCCCATTTTAGCGGGCAGATCGCTGGCGTCAAAGGGGCTTTTCAGCGCACGCCAAAAGTACCAGGGTAGAAAATGACATTTTCCCCTCAATGTCCAGGAAATGAGTTTTTTCAAGAAAACAAGGAGTACAAAACCCCTGGGCTGGCACCCTGAGCACAGAAGTAACGCAGAGCTTGCACTGCTCTTGCTCCAATCCTCAACGGCCCGCTTGCTGCCAAAACTTGGAGGTAGCACTCCAGTCCCAACCTCTTTGATCTGTCAAAGCCAACAAAAACACTTGCTCTCCTCTTGGGCTATGCTGATCGCTCTCTTCCGAGACCGCTGTCAGCTCTGACCACCCCCTGGCTGTAACCTTCAGAGGGCCTCTCTCTCTGCCGTCTCCACAGGACCCTCACCCACTGGACAATCTTCTCACATGAACAGCTTGAAGCCCAAGAGAAAAAAACCAACAGATAGCGACATCTGAAAAGGGAGTGCAGGAAACCTGACCTCTGCACCCCCTCCAGCTTGAATAGCATGACTGTTTTTGTAGGCTTCGTGGGAAAGGAATTTTAAGGAGCTCTGAGGAACAGCGAGTTTTGCAAGCGGCTCCCTCCAAATGTCAAGAGAGCTTCAGGAGAAAGTGCAAACTCGTTTGAAATTCAGCAAGGAGGCAATAAGAAGGTGTGTGAGCCAACTGGAGGTAGAAGGAGGTCCTTAAAAGCCAATGAAAGATCTGCAGCTCAAGGATGGATTGTAAAGGACCATGAAAGCAAAGACAAGGAGTGTTTGCTTCACATGAGCCAGGAGAACGTGCCAGCACACAACACAGAGATGGGGAGCCCGCTGACCCTCCAGAATACAACAGTTGTCACACTCCCTGACAGCATCACTGATGGATGCCAGAAGAATGTCACAACAACAGACGAGAGGCCAGAACGAGACTTCGCTGTGGGAACAGACAGGAATGGCTGCGTGTCTTAGTGATGTTACACAAAAAGGATCTGTGGATCTGCCCAGACCAGAGTCTCTCTCTTGGTACCTCTCCTTCTGTTGAAAAGCTGAGTCTAACCCATTTCTAACCAAGTCACTGTGTTCAAGACTAAGTTTAGGTTCAGGCAGGTCCAGTAACCTATCACTTTATAAAGTTGAGAAAACATTCAAGGACAATCAAATGAATTAAGCAAGCCATGAAAGTGCTGCCAAGCAGCTCCTTGACTATTAGGTTCAACAGAATAAGCAAACCCAGTGTTCAAATAGTCTCAGTTAAAAATTTCCTGCTTCACATCCTTCTTGTTTTCAAACACACATAAAACAATCGCCTTTTATTGCTGAAAGGAGTGCATAAGAGAAGGACATTTCCATTGCAAAACCTCATATCAAAGAGGGATGAAAGCTCTAGTAGAAGTTAATATTAATCCCGAATTTCAAGAGTATAGTCATTAATTTCCCTTTTTAATACATATATAATAGCAAACCATCAAGCTGTTTCAAGGTGGGCAGTGAAGCCTGCCCAAGGCTGCAATGCTAGGTTGGCTGCATTCCCCTGCATTCCCCCTGGCCTCCTAAAGCCTGTAATGCACCTCCAACACCAATCCGCAGCCACCACGTCCCAGACCTCGGCTTCTTCGTTTCCTGACCTCAGCTGGTGCGAAACGTTTAATACCCACTGCGTTTCCCTGCTCTTCAGCTGCGGCGGAAGTAATCCATAAACATCTCCTACTAATCTTCTGAGGCTACTGCAATATTTACACCAAATCTTTAGAGATCTTGGGATGACGGATGTAAATAACATTTATCCTGTACTAAAGGCATTATCTGCCAAGACATACATCAATCATTTACAGAATTACATTTAGCCTGCAAGTAAGTACAATGAAGATCAGTAAAATAAGCTCTTAACAATATAATGAAGGTGACAACAATAAATTTACTATGCATCAATTAGTCTTTTTAATGTCTGTTACAGCCATTTGTTATTAAAGGAATATGAAGCTACGGTGACACAGATGTGAAACGAAGTCACCTGCTGAAGACACTAAAACCCAAGATTACGTTACCATAGATGGCACCAGCAAGGTCAGAATTAAAACGTGAAATGGTTGTTCATTTAGAAATAGGCATGTGTGCATCAAAATATCAATTTATTGCTTTTCCTTATTATCTGTGTAATGTTTAAAGAGGGATTCTCTTTTACTCATCATGGACTGCTGTATAGACGAGGACCTGCATAGCACAATTCACTTGCAGCCACACACAAACGCCACAGAGCTGAATCTGCTGGCTGCAGACATCCTCCAAACTCAGCTCTGAGACCAGACTGAGATGCTCATAGGGCTGTCCTGAGTTATTAATACCTGCCTGGTATCACATTACATGTCAGAAGTCAGAGGCACCTTTTGGGATATTTTCCTTTCATGCTGCAGAAGAAAGAGTACTTGAAATCAGAGAGGGGGTTATCCACTGTGCTCCCGTAACGCTTCGCAGAGCAATCCAGCTGCATCTGAAACAGCTCTCTGCCACCTCGTGTGAAAGCTGATATCACAAGGCTTCTTCCCCCTGAAAGAAGATAGTGGCTACCCACTTGCAAATCCCTTAACGAGTTGTTCAAAGGGTGGTCAAAAGCTTTAAAGAAGCAGTTACGTTACTTCTAGATGTGGGGAAAATCCTTGGAAGTAGAAAGAAAGTTCGTATCAAAGTATTGTTGAGTGTTGTCAGGTGAACAGTGTCTTTACTCTTCTCTAGGCTGAATGCACTGCATTGCTCAATTTATTTCACAGGGGCACAGCAAAGTTTAATTAGCTCCTGTTGAGATACTTCCAGAGTTTCTGGCTGGAAAGCATTAGAAGCGCCCACAGTATACAAAGAATTGTGTCGGTGTGACAAACTGGCAAGCAGGAATACTAACTCTGAGCAACGTGTGACCATGCTAATTCTTGAAGACAAGGCTCATTTCTGAGCTGGAATGAGCACTCAGAGCAAAGTGCCACGAATGGCTCCACACTGAACATGGGAAAAACCCCAACTTTTTCCAGAAGAATGCTCAACTTGATACTATTGCATTTAAACTCTGCAAAGTTAAGTCACAGAAAATAAAATGGGATAAGGAAGAGTAACAAAAAAACCCCCAACTGACCCCAAACCAAGTCTCCTTTCTGTCGGTAACGGCAAAATAAAAGGTGAAAAAATATACAAAAACTATTTAATGACTATGAGCTTTAAACAACTCCTAACCAAATGAGCAGAATCAAACAAGAAGTCACATCCCTGACAACTCACTGGCAGGACACGAACTCTGTAGCTGAATGAACAACAAGAAAACCTGCATCCCAAACGTTTTCACTGCAACGCCAAAGGTGCATTTCAGAAACCTGCTCTTCAAGGTGTTAATGTTTCATTTGTAACAGCACTTTCTTTTTTTGGACAAATAGTTGCAATTCAAATTGTACAACTTTGCTTTGAGAAAGTTGTAAGATTTATCAGTGCAGTCTGAATACGGTAAGGTATGCTCAACTTGTGTGTATCGTTGCAAACATTTCAACAAAATTCACTTGATTTGGTGAAAAAAACAACTTAGTCTTTTGTAATCAGATCTAAGCACAGCCACAGCACACTCATTTAATTTGTCAATTCTCGTACCTGAGGGATGGCGATACACCTGCAAAACTACAGTTCTACTGAGCAACGAATTAAATTTTTCATGCGTTGTTGGCCAGCATACCTGAGCTTTACTCACTGATCCATTTCCCATAAGATGCCCACAGACATGCCAAGCCTCTAATGCAGTTTAAAAAAATCTATTTTAAAGTTGCCAGAGAAGTTTTCATCGCTTGCCACAAAAGTTCATGCTGGCCTCAGTTCCAGAACAGACAGAGAAACCTGATACACAGCGGAGAACCCAGGAGCCCTGAACATTGAACTCTGCATTACTGAGCAACAAGAGAGCTACAGCTTTCACTACACCTCTTGCTAGCGTTGGAAGCTTAAAAGGGTCATAACTATCTCACCACCATTGCTGCTATCAGGAAAAGAAGTAGTATTAGGTAGTTTAGGGTTTAAAATTATATTGCCAGTCTAAAGGACTTATACATATCTCATTTTAATGAAAGGTAGCATCAAATTCACAGGTAAACTTTGAAAGTCTCTCCTCTCCCCGCCCCAGTCTAATCATGCACAGAGCACCACGGCTGCAAAAAGATTACCATTACTCTATACGTAACGTAGCCAATACAGAAAAAACCTACAACTCCTATAGAAACTAATCCTAAAACATCCCCACAGGGCTTTCTAGGAAGCGTGACACACAAAGGATGCTATTGGGGTGATGCACTGTACATGTTTTACAGGCTACTTTATCATTTATTCAAGGCTTTTACCCTCTGAATAAAGCACATATGTGCCTACACAGACGCGGCAAGGTAAGATGGGAGCTGCCACTATATGAACAGTCCCCTAACAAACAGGTAACTGAGGGCTGTCTTGCTTAACCTTCAAACAAAGTGTACACAAACACATTAAAACTGGCTTGGGCATGTTTACACGTGCTGCCATCTCATCTAACAGAAATGAAATGACAAATATCCATGGATTTTGCAAGAGGTATGAAGAATCTCAGCTCTACGGATTCCCATTGCTCTGAATACGCAGATGCGTGAAAACGCCATAAAAACCCTTTCCATTTCTAAGCTGCTGATACAACCCATTTCAGACAGCCATTTCTGCTCTAAATAAATTACACTGATTGTACGTTTTGCTCTTTCTCTACTCCTCTCACTCTTAAAACTCTGTATTTTGATTACTATGGATATACATTACATGTTTGCAAAGTTTTAGTATTCTTTATGCAGAGTGTCTCAGAAGGAAACTTTGCTTACATTCCTAAATCCAGTTTGTTTCAGACTCTATGCCCTGCTCTAGTAAAACTTACATAAACACACACTTACTTCATCTCTGTAAAGAGGACTTGTATAATACATGATATCCATCGCGCTGCTGTTCAGCATATCCCTTAAACCTCGTACTTTATCTGGAGTAATGGAGTCCACAGTGTCTGAAAAATAAAAAATAAAAAAAAAAAAGGCTTGAGTGACATGCAGGAGAAAGATAAAATCCAAACAAGGCACGTGCAGAGAACATGGCATGAAACTTCTGGGAACAATTTTACACACTGCAGCTACTGGAACAGCAAAAGAACCAGTACGTAAGTAATGTACCTCCATCGAGGGTAAGTTTTGACCTCCATTCAACCGGGAGAAATTCAACATGCGTTGCAAGGTTGGAAAAATATTTTTCTTCTATTTTTCTTGCAGTATCTCGCATCCTATAAAAAAGAAAAAAGAACATTTTCCTGTAAAGACTGCTATTGGTGCTCTTATCAAATAAACCAATGCATCCAACACGATCACATTTTTCACTTTACTACTTTTCAAGTACGCAATACGTGCTTACTAACACAGATAATTACCTCAACCTCATGCTTTTGCTATAAAGCACTTAAATTCTCATATAATGAAAAATTCTCTGCATTACATGTTCAAAAAAGTTTAAAAACCTTTAAATGTATTACACTATGGGCTTAACATAAACCACCTAAATTCCTTTGAAAGATATCTGTTAACTCCGGTGGGTTTGGGGTAGAACGTGACTGAAAATTAAGAATTTTACCACTGCCTTGAAATTGTGAATCCACTTAAATCAACAATTTAGACCAGTATGTAAGGAAGATAATTCAGTGCTTTTAAACACAAAGAAAACTATTAAAAATATTGCTTGAAAATTCAGAATTTTATTTTAATTTTACATATCAAATTGGAAGGCTTGAGAGCTCTCAGAGTGAGAAACAGGATCATTTATTAGCATTTTAACTTGCAGAAGCAGATGGACAGGCTAACTGTCCTTTTAAAAGGCTTCTCCTTCTTAAAGGATATCTGAACATGAACATTGAGGCACCTCTCTCAAGGGACGCAAGAAACTTAAAATACCTAAACCTTAAAGTACATCTGACCCTCTTTGTTGTTTGGGGGAGAAGAGGAATAACAGTGTGTTATATTCTTTTAAAAGAAGTGCTTCTTTCGTAGTGTTGTGTGAAAGACTGATCAGCAAGTAAAGAATCATAGAATCATAGAATTGTTCTGGTTGGAAGAGACCTCCAAGATCATCGGGTCCAACCATTAACCTAGCATTACCAAGTCCCCCACTAAATCATATCCCTTAGGGCCACATCAACACGTCTTTTCAATCCCTCCAGGGATGGTGACTCCACCACCTCCCTGGGCAGCCTGTGCCAATGCCCGACAACCCTTTCGGTGAAGAAATTGTCACAAATATCCAATCTAAACCCCCCCGGCGCAACTTGAGGCCATTTCCTCTTGTTCTGTCGTCCATGTATTCTATCAAATACATTCAGCAAGCAGAGACAGCATTATATCTTCCTTTCTTTCCTTTACTAATCCTGGGTCTCAACGGCATTGGCGTTTTTGAAGATGAGCACGACAAACTAAATCTGACCGAGGGGCAGCAGTGCCGGGTTTCCAGCAGCCGGTTCCCCGTTCCAAGCATCAGAGGGGTTTTTATTTCTGAGGCAAAGCCCAGAGTTTCAACATTTTTTTTTTCCCGATTTTCAAAGCAAACCCCTTTTAATGATTGCTACAACCGAAGGCATGACAACATTAATCTCCCATCTGTACTTCTACCAGTCCAAATGCAGTTTAGTAAGTTTAATGCCCTAGCTGAGACACTTTCCTTGAATATATTAATTCTCTTCTGTTCTCCTTCAATAGAAATGAGTCAGTTTAGCCTAAATCACCACCAACACCTGAGACAGTAATCGCTTAAGCTGCTCCAATTGATGAGCACTGTCTGCACCAACACAGCATCAGCACTATACAGACATCCCATAGACAACTCTGCCAAACTCCTGTCTGGAGTTCCAGCCGCCCGTAAAACAAAGGCAGCAGTACACAGCAGGTAGCTGCAAGATGAAGTCAGGAGCTGCTCAAATCTCCTCCACGAGGTCGCCACTGGAGGTGACAATCCAGATAAAAAGGAAGAATTATTGACAAAATTTGTTCTTAATCTCCCAGGGTAGCCGTCTCCCGTTGGGACGCAGCTCGGATTTGGGCTGCGCAGGAGAGCTGAAGGCAGATGTGTCTGGTGGAACAAACACAGAGATGAATTTCAGCCGTCACCTTCAGCTCTTGAAGGCTGCAGAGAGATGTCACAGTGGCTTTGGGCAAAATGCCTTCTACTTTTTTACTTCAGCCTTATCAGCCGCACAGCGAGAGAGAAACACACTTCACTGAGGAAGGGGTATGAAAGCCAATGCCTCGCAAACACATTTTCGACAGAGATAATTCATTCTTCTTCTTTATCGCGTTTTTCCCAGGAAAAGCCCGTTATGCTACTAGAAAAGCAGACCAACGATGTACCAAATTTTTGAAGCAGGCAGTCAAAACACTTTTCCATAACTGACACCTACTTTCTGACGAAGGAAAGGAAGAAAGGGGAGCATCCTTTACACACTTTCTTCCAGTTACTGATGGCCTGACCAAACAGCCAAGAAATGCAACTGATCAGCATCTCTATTTTTAAAGCCTGGTTTGATTGCACTCCTAATGTCCAGTCCAACGAGATGGTGAAGGCTCCCATGATGAGGAAAAAAAAAAAACATCGGCAAGAGGATCTGCTTAAATCAGGGCTGATTTAAGGCCCAAACTGACCTAGCCTTGCAAAGCACAGAACAACCCACCCCACACAACATGCCTCTAAGGACACTTATTTGAAAGCCCGACTTCAGCCGTGCAGAATTTCTAGATTAACAAGAAGATAAAAAATTCAGTAAATACATTAACATTCCTGGAGTCCCCGAGTAACCAAAACAAAAGAGAAACACACCTTTCTGTACAGAATCAGCACAAGGAAAGGTAGGGACCTAAAATCTGAATGAATATTCTTTGGAAATGCTAACAATTCTTCGGTATTGCCAGTTTAACTTTCTCTGCATGAAGAAGGATGGTGGCCAGCTAAGATGAATTCAGAAACGGTAAGTTTAGCAGGAAACCAGCCAAGCAGCAACCTAAAGCTGCAAGGCTTAAAAGCAGTAAAAGCATAGAAACGTTGTATGAATAAAGCACAGAATTCTACACAGCAACAATTACTTTAAGCGAAGGAACTGGTTAATAACCTGGTCCTAATAGCACAGGAAAAACCACCCAAACTATTTACACATCAGCAGCAGCTGTAAATATTATGAAGAAATAGCTATTAGAGCTATTGACATAACCATCTTCAAACATGACAGCTACAGGGTTTCTTCCTGCCCGAAAGGGTCCAGCTCTTACTAAAGCTATTTGCAGGCAAACTGATACAGAGGATTTTTTTTAACTAGAAGTCTCCTTTCTAAAGCTAGATATCCGAGTTCGGAAAAACCAGTGCAGCCTAGCAATTCTGGCAAAGCTTTTGGCAAAAGCTTCAAGTCTCCCCTCCTAAAAGCTGTGCCTTCTCCAAAATCTTGTGAAATGCAAAATGTAATTTTACTCGGATCTGGAGGGTTCCCCCCACGTCAGCTGAGGTTGTCCAGACACGGTCCAGCTTCTGGCAGAATAGTCCCAAACTGCTGCTAGAACGGATTATGGACGAACGTTCAAAAGCACTTGTAGAAACCCAAAACCCAACTCTGCGTGCATCTTCTTTATGCCTTGCAAAATACATTCTGGCGGAAGCGCACAAAAGGTTCGTTTCAACCAGTTTTTGTTACCTGCCACCTCACTGATGTCAAACCAAGGAAGCAGCAACTGCGTTTCTCAGCGTTTCAAGCGTGCTCCTCCGCTACGACAGCTGCGTTGCACGCTAACCTTATGAACCTGGTTAACATTACAAACCACTGACTGAAGTTTTGCAGATTACAAATTATGTCGTTACTAAAACCTTTAATTTTTATGCCTTCCACTATACTTTCTGAGGCAACCCTGTTCAGTGTTACCAGCCAAATACCGTCAGCGGTGCAATTATTCTTTATTTTACAGCAGCAATGTCACACCGATCTCCTGATCCCAAGAATCACAGAGGCATTAAAACACACCAGCAGAACAATTCCCAGCACAACACATCTCATTTACAGCGAATGGCACTATGCGACATCTCCCACTGATTTAGATCAACAGTTTGATATTATAAATTCTAAAGAACACTGTGGCGTAATTGCCAAGCAACGTGGCTACGCTCACATACAAAACCCCACCATATATACCTGCTATACACATGCTTATCTGTTCTGCTATAAAGCCTTTTTTTTTTTTCTTCCCTTCTTCTGGCTTTTGAAAAATAAGTATTTTGAGGTATTTTATTAGATGGCAAGTCCCCCTACTCACTTGCTAAATTAACACCAACTGAAGTAATAAATCCTCATCTAAACAGGCAGAGAATTCTCCTTCCCAATACAAACGGATGTTGAAATATTGACCCCAGAGCAACAATTACTTAAATCTATACATTGAAACACATGGTAACAACTACAATTTATGTTTTTTCTAAGAAAAAAAAAAAAAAAAATCACTCGGGCACAGATGCAACGCATACCTTAGAAAGCATTTTGACATACTGCTATTTTCCATGCAAGAAGTAATGGCCTGAAAATAGATACTTTGAGACTCATCATAAATAAAACATGCTTGGCTGCCTTTCTCTGATTAAAATAATAAATAATAAAACCATATTTTCACAGGTATACATCCTTGGTTAAGCAAGTATATTCCACAGATATGTTAACATATTTATGATTATTGCTGTGGTTTTTTTAATCTTATGATACTAATTTTACTCTTGTGGAGCATTCACAAATACTACATTAAAAACTGGAGAGCTACAAACAAGTTAGCTTCAGCTAGTTCACCAATTTTTTAAAATGACCTTGACAGCTGGTAACAGAGCAAAATGCCTGAAGGCTTGAAGATGTTACTCATTTTATTCTCAAGTCATCTTTGCAGACTCTCTTCAATCAGATGATCCATAGCCAAGAAAAAGGGAATGGTTTTTCATTTAAAAAGCGTTACACCAGCCAACTTCTTACTCTGAACTCTTGATTTAAGAGATAGGGCAATGGGATGTCGCCACAAAAAAACCTAAAGCCTTGCTACTGCCTGCAAAACGGTGTGGATCCATTCCTGGCTTTTGGTCACACAAGTGGTAAATCCTGCTCTAAAGCCCTCCCCAACTGCTTTCACCACTCTGGAGTTCCCTCAAATGGAGGGCAGCCCTCATGCCTCTTTGAGGAAATAATACCACGAGTTATTGAGGAAACTCAGGGCTGGCTTGAGCTAAATTTGGTACGTCGAAGTGAGAGTAGCAGGCATGAGTAATAAAAATTGAGATCTGCTCAAGCCGGAGGAAATGAAAGGGAGGCTGTTTTCAAAAGCTTAGCTGCAACCGCAGAAATGCAAACTCAGGTCTTACTCGAGGCGGATTTTAAAGAGCAACTGCAGGACACCAGTCATCTTCTGCCACTGTTCTTCAGGATTCATCTGCTCTCAGAGCAGAACACATTAAGACCGCTGCTCTAGGGCATATGCAGACTCATCTTACCTCTGAAGAAAGATGGAAATTCTAGGATGCAACCAAAGTAAGCACGATCATGACTCACACTTCATCCTTTCCAAGAATAATGGGACTCTGCATGATCAGAGCAGCTCAAGCTGCTTTGTTAATTGATTACGGGATCCTCGAGACAAGCCTACGGCGATCCAGGTGCTCCAAGCACGAGTGCCTCCCTCCCCAGCCCTGCCTTCCAAACGGTGGCGAGGTCGCCCCTTAGTGTGATGCTGGCTTTGGCATAAAGCAGATGAGGCGTTCCCTGTCGCCATTGTCATCCCCTGCCTCCTCACCACTCACTCCCATCTTCCAGATGGGGTTCCAGTTTTTTGGACCAACTGCAGTGATCCGGTTTACAACGGGACCATACAGACAGTCATGCAGGTGTGGGCAGGGGAAGGGCAGCACCGGGCAGAAGTGAGGGCTGGGGGGAGGACGGGAACGAGAACAGAGCCAGAGATACATCTAAGTCCTAAACAGGCTGTTACAGCTTCCGTCCCGTATGTAGTCATGTGTTAGATGGTAATTAATAAATCTACACAAAACAAGCTCTTACGAAAGCATTTAATGCCCTAACTATCACCTTTTTACCTCTTGAGCTGAACTCCTCATTTAGCTTGCAAGACAAGCTCAAGTTGAAACCCGTAAGGCAATTTTTACCATTTGGATACTTAATTTCAGAAGAACATGCAATTATCACCAGCACTGAAGAATGGAAAACAAGCACGTAATACCTATTTAATGCAATGTAAGCATTTAAATGGAAAATAAGCAAAACTACCAAGTATCTGAAAAGCTAAAAAATTATAGGAAAAATTTTACAGGAAATCTTGATTTCGGATTCCAGCAGCACATATTTAATGCACTGAAAGGCCTCTGAGAGGCTCTGTGCTCTGTAAGGGCTTGCATACCACTGGAAATTTACCAAAATAGCTATTTTGAAGTAATTATTATAATGATAATCCACAACTAAAATGCTTTCTAATGGGGCTTGCAATAAAAATGTAATTGGTGATTATGGAACGCCAAGATGATGTTGCTTGCGCAGACAGCAATTTTGGTACTATGAGCGGCAGCACAGGCAAATACAATTTTCGAATCAAACCAGGAGATTCAGGCAGGCAGACAGATACCAGCTTTAGGGTAAGAGCAGCCAAGAAGTGTCACAACATTACAGCTATTATGGAAATACACAGAACAGTTACTCTGTTCAATTTTCAAGCACAGGAGCTGATGAATTTTAGAGAGCCAGCCTAAAGGTCTGACCTTTACCTAAGTCAGGTAAAACACCAGGATTTTTTAAAATGAGGTTGGAAACATGGATAATAGCATTCCTAAATTCTGTCTAATATATGTAAGAAACCCCATCCCACCCCCTGCCATAATCTAGAAGCACAAGTTCAACAAAATCAGAGATCAGGGTTCAGTGAAAAAAATATTCCAATTAACAGTATGAAAATGTATATAGTAAAATTAAAAGGATATTCCAAAAAATGATTTTTTTAAAAATTAACTTTGTACCTTATAGGAAACCTAGTAATGTCAGAATACTGCATCTGATGGCAAATAAAAACATCTCCAATTATGCCATGATATCTTACTTCATATTGCATGGGAATACAGAATAGAATATCTTCTTCCTTAAACAATCATCCCTATGCTACCAAAGCAGCTCACAGCACATTATTCTGTTCACGTTAGGTCAGCCGAACCCCTGTTCCAGCCTGGAGGAGGTACGGTCTCTTCCCAGACGAGTTCTGCAGTTAATATCAGCAGTGACAGGAGCAGCTTGTCGTACCAGCTGCCGTGCTACATTTAGATAATAAATGTGCTTAACTACACGGTGAAGAAACAAAATCATGTCACATCTACCAAAGACCTGCTCATTCAAGCATCAATAAAACGCACCTTTTCCATTTACCTACTTACAGGACACTCTGCAACCACAGCATCTAACCACATTAATGATTAGATTGAACTCCATTCCTTAATGAAATTAGCACTTATAATTTTAAATTACCCTGGAAGCAGAGTTCTGTTTTCACCTCTGTAGCCAACAGGATCTGCCTAATGATGCAGATGCATTACGCGAGCTGCACCAATTTCTTCTCGAGGTGGTAACCTGAGGACAGAGCATATCAAATGAGCTCTGGTAGGGTGTCTCCCCAGCCTGGGTTACAGAGTATTCCACGTCTGGGTTATAAGCTATATTTTTGTACTTTTCTTTCTTTTTCTTTCTTTTAGGACCACTTGTTCAAGTGAGGCTTCGTTTTGTGCGATGAACTTCAGTTGCTCTCACACACCTTGAAATAAATACAAAAGTTTTATCCCAGGGCAGGTCGAACCCCCAAAGAAGCATCAATAACTGTACGTGGCAAAGACAAAATGCACAAGACAGTTTTTTGTGGATGGTAGAAAGGGAAGGCACCTGAACAACTATTCCCTTCTGGAGATCCCAGAGTCCCTCCAAGCACCGTACCAAAAAAATGCAAGGTGTCACGGAGATTGCCTCGCCCGACCTGCCTCACCTCTGTTCTCCCCCCTGAGTCCACGGAGAGGACTGGTGGCTCTCTGCAGAGGAACGTGTCCTGCCAGATATCCTGGGGCCTGAACCAAAAGCAACTTTCTATTTCTGAAGGAAACACACAACACCTACCCCAGGGTTCCCACACCAGCACACGGAGATCACAAGTGACAAGTCCTTCAAAGCTGCACGCAGCCCAAGACAACGATGAGGTCTGGGGGCTGACAGCGCCTTCTACATCTGCTGGTGGTACCCAGATACTGATGAGAGAAGAAAGGAGGGGTGACACTGATGGGCAGACTGATGGCTTAAGTTACAGATTTAGCACGGCTGCAACTATAGGTTTCCTACTAAAGAATGTGCATTTAAAAGGAAAAAACCCCTGAGGTCTTTTCTCCTTAGCTTCCACTTTAAAGTGTGAAGGGTCAAAAAATACTTCTCCTTATCTGTTTTATCCTTTTTCAAAAGGCAACACTTGACTTTGTGTCCCTAATGCAAAAGAATATATAAAAAAGAAAATAACTAAAAAAAAATACACACACATATCATGGATGAAAGTGCTAACAGAAAGTGCTAGTACGGCTTGTGAGAGCTGCCATTGTGCTGGCCTGGCAGACATTTCTTCTGAAATCTCTTCCTAGAACATATGGGATCTTCCTCACTGATAAGTTTTAAGCTATAAAAAAAGGGGGGGGGGGAAGAGAGAGACTTCAATCTAAAATGATGCTTTCATTTGCAGATTTTGTACAGAATACACAATTTATGCCAATAATTAGCATTTTAAAAGGCTACGCAATACTGTCTGATATTTCTTGAGGATACGAGCGAGATTTACTGAAGCACAAATGTCTTGTTTCTCTTTTAGATAAAAGGTCTCACATAACAGGCTGCCAACTAAAGCACTTTCTTATGGAAAGAACGCCTATGCACTGTGTCCTGAGCTGAAGTTAATCCACCCATACAACCCCTGTATGTATATTCAATGCAAAACGGGGTAGGGAGAAAGAAAAACCAGAAAACCTTAATGATTCCAAGGTGGAAGTTTTATTTCTTGTCGCTGTTAAAACAGCAACTTACATTCAGGGTATTTGCATTTCCAGTGTAATTGCCTCCTACAAAAATTTAAGTTTTTTCATTTATTTTGGTGACTAATTTCAGCTTTTTATCAAGGGCTGTGGATCCTTTCCTCTTTGGTGTTGATTGCTTGCTCTTAAACACCACAAATAAAAGAGCAGTGAAGCGCCAGAACAAGGGGAGTGGGAAGCTGCAGGTTGTTGCTTTGAGATGACAAATGACACAGCAGTGAAATCAAGAGGTCTACTCTACCACACCAGAGGACACTCGAGTGGAACCACGAGCTGAACGAACACAAGAGCCTGCTGACACGATGGTACACACCACAGCGACGGCACAGAAGCACTGACCTACGTTGCCATTCTGGATTTAAAGGGACGTTCAGAAAGCTCTTACCACGAAATCGGCAATCCCAGCTCTATGCACACTTTCACAGGAGTCACTGGGTATGTCACTGTTTGTCAGCTTTGATGGAATGTGGAACTATTTGGGACACACGTACTAAACCATCTGCGCAACACAGATCTGCAATTAACATTTTTTTAGCCTCCTCTTTCAGCTAATGAAGCATTCCTTAACGCCACCTTGTCCCTCACAATGCTGTCATCACGACTTCACAATTTCTTCTAATGTTCAAATATCTTTTCAGGTACACCATTCTCAATAGCTCGGGAGTTTCTCTTCCCATTCACCAGCACCCTAATTGGCCTTCTGACTTAGCTCAGGTGTCAAATCAAAAGCCGTTTGCAAACCAGCCTTCACAAAAGACATTGAATGAAAAGATCCGGTAAGCTTTCACTCATGTTTCACTTTTCAACTGGCATCTATGCACAGAACTCCATGAACAGTCTCACAGCAACAGCTTCCAACTGCATGAAGTAACTCTGCCCTGTTAGGAATGCCAACGTTCCTGCTAGCTCCCCGTTTCCCCTCTCTTACCAGTAGGCACTTCACTTGCCCACTATTCTGACAACCAGCAGGAACAACAGAGATTCCTCTTGATTTTGACCACATGAAAAATCTCTTGCTGCTCAGAGTCACTGACCGCAGCTGCTAGAAATTCACGGGCCAGTCCCCTAAAAGTTGCAAGTGCTGGTCATGAAAACAGACTATATCTTTGCTCTTCTGGCTTGCAGCTGCTCTCACTAAGTCTATACATCCAACTTAACATAGAAAGTAGCGTACCCACAATAGAAAGACTAATGAGTCAGGGGAAGAGGAGGAGAAGGAAACAGGAAAAGATACAGCTGAAACCAAAGGGTTTGCTGTCATTTATAACGTCAGCCTTGTGTTCAGGCTAGAGTTGGTACTGCAAATATTATGAAGCACTCACATAGCTGTATTTTTGATGATCCTTCCTTGGTCCATTTTCTGCCCAATACCATGCACAACAAACACAATGTGACTAGTTTGTGGTGGCTTGTCTTCTAACGTAGCTTCTTCTACATAGCCTCTATGTAGCCTTGTCCCACTACTTGAAGCTGTAGAAAAAACATTATCCTAGATCAGTTACATTCTATGAAGTGCAATGGTCTTATATGTTGACAGAAGCTTGACTTTTCTCAGACCAAGACAACAAAGTATTTTGAAAATAAGATTATACATAAAGGAATAGCATGGTTTTTTTAAATAGCTGCAATTTTAAACTCCTGAGAGATTTGAGCAACTAGGTGATATTAATTGTATCAGTCAATGCATTACTAGGCCATTTTCACTGTAAAGACAACTAATTTCAGAGATGTTTTGAAAAGCAACTTTTTAAAAAACACTTGTATAATTGTCCATCCACGTTTAAAACACAATAGTCATCTTCTGTGTGTTTTGATCATTAAACTTCCTTACATCTCCACCTTACTTCCACAGCATGGAAGGATCATGGAAATGATCTGGCCACAAAACTGACAAGCGTTGTCATTCTTTGGCTGACTCCATTAAGAGAGCTGGTTGAAAAGCTTCACAATTTTTCATTTTGTCGGGGAAAACCTATGTTTTATTTCAAGCTGGTCCAACCTCAGATTTCCTCACTCGTTCTCCAGCTCAGTGGCCAAACCAAAAATCAGTTACCCAGGGCAAGTACGGCTATTCTCTGAGCGCCCCGCCGATGGCTTGAGGAACCCACGGGCACAGCGTGTCTCCATCCCCCTCTAGTGACAGACCCATATAGAGGACCACAGCCTCGCTGCGCATGAAGCCAGCAACCCCTTCAGATGGCCACGTAGAGGAAGGCAGCATCATTCCCCGCCACAAAAACTGAAACAACCAACTTGTTTTGTTTTTAAGGAGGAGGAAAACACTACAAAAACACTACAGGCAGTTTTTACACGGGACAGGTTTTGTTTATCAAGTGGGCTTCTACTTGATATTTCTCCCCCCAAATTGTTTAGGGCAGATCTTACTTATTATTTATTACACACTATCCAAATCATGTTCTGGATACAGAATACTTCATTTCTTCTGGAACTGAAGCATTGAATTATATTAATTCTTGGCAAACATTAATTAAGTATCCACCCAAGAGCCCTGTGGGGTAACAGGGCATTAATTACAGAACAGAGGCATGGAGATTAAAGCCAAACCTATTACCTGATCTTGTCTCTTCAGAGACCAAGGAACAAAACAGATGTGTATGTTCTTGTTTTTGCAGCTGTCCAGTGGTGCATATGAGCACCACGACAGAGAGGACAAGTTCCAGTTTTCTAGGTTGGCAATAATCTGCCTTTTGCTTGAGAGAGACCATCCTCTCTTCCAACCATCTCAGCCCCGCTGGATTTATAACTGGTAGTTTTGAGCTTAAATGAGCCTGGACTCCTAGTGGAAACAATTTCTGTCTAAATACTTCACCCCTCCTCTCAGTTCACACGTCTGGCGAACTGAAAAAAAGCAAGAGCTGGCAAGAGGGGAAGGCATGATCATGTATTTAAGGAATGAATCACAGCATGCAAGTACACAGCGGTGAAGTTAAGGCTGCAAAGGGAACTGTAATTCTTATATTGTAGCTGCTAGACTCTGCCACTGTAATATTTTCATATACTTATTATGTAATGCTAACTGCTGGATCCAAAATAATAATAAAATATGTAATAAAAATAGGTCAGAGCCTATTCACATCTAGTTACAATTACGTACAACAACCTAAGGACCCTAACGTACTCTTCTGTAAAACTGCAATGGCAAAAGCGAGCTAGTCACATATTAAAACTTCAAACTTGAAATCTTCTTCTAGCATTAAAGTAACAAACTTAAAATACCAGTATTTACAATATTCTTTACATACTCTGAGAAATATTACCTTTGGAAAACCCCAACTTTTGTGTAACAGTTCTTGCAATTTTAGATGTTGTTGCATCACTGTAAAGATACACTTCATCCACACTGTGCCAGTCCACATGGTTGCGACTCAACTTTAGACTATGAATAGCTGCAGCAAAAAGGAACAACATTTAATTTAGATGGGCAAGAGGAAAAAAAAGCCTCTTCAAACACAGAGAGGAGAGTAATTTACACATAGGTTAAAAATCTAGAGCTCCGTTATACCTAAATCCATATTACTTCTTACCTTGGAAAGTTTTTACGTTTAGGATTAATCTGACCAGGACAAGCAGCAGTTTGCAGACCATCTCTGAGGACATTTCACATCATTCTCCTCCCACCCTCATTTTGGGATGGCAGGTTTCCAAAATACTCCCTTAACTGAAAACAAAAAGCAGGGAGGGCAGGGCAACACATCCCGAAATATTGCAGGCTGGTGTGATAACCAGGTGGCTGCCCCGTGCACTCTCACGAGAAAAGCACAATTCCACTCCTCTCTTCTCTCTCCCGTGTCCCGTATAGCAAGATCCTTGGTTTTGATCGAGGCTACAGTGCACCACAGCAACACAGAGGCTTTCAAGGCTCCATTACTAGAAGGCTCCATTGCATTTCTATCCTTTCAGAAATATCTAGGAGCTGGAAACGCAGTTCAATGAGAAAGCCTCTGAACGAGTAATTGCTGGCACAGAACAGAATCTAGCTCTTTCAAAAGCCACTAAGAGCTCTAGTGCTTTTTGTGCAGTTGTTGTGTTTTCCAGATTTGGAACTGATTGAGCCCTGGGACCAGCCTCATGACACACCGCCCGATTGTCAGGATTAAGCACAGCAGGCATGTTATAACACAGGTCAGAATCTCTCATCTAAGCTCGGAGCTCGCGTGAGCAAAGGAGTACCACAGGTGTATTACTGGTAATTTGGATTTCACCCTAAGTTTGGGAATCTGCTGCTTAGGTCTCATCTAACGTGGGATACACAACATTTGGAGAGCTGACAACAGCAATAGTCCTGTGACAAAAAAAAGTGTCATTTAACTGTCATTGGTCTTGCTAAAAAGTCCAAAGTCATGGAAAACACCCAGAGGGTTTGTTTTGGGTTGGTTTGTTTTTCCGTAACAAGGGCTGCTCTAACCTGTCCCATACTTGAAGCCACTCAAATGAATTTTTTATACTCTTCTAAAAACATTCTGAGAAAGCCTGAGCCATCACGATTTCATATTTTAACTCTGCTACAGCACAAACCAGTCCCGTTAAGCTCGACGTTGTGACCTTTCTCCTGTAGTATTTTTGTTTCTTTGCCAAGGCAGATAGTCCTGACATAGTCTGATGAAAAACTAAATGAAGTCTGTAAGAAACAAGGGGATTAGAGAAGGATTACCCCTGCTGTTATAGTAAACAACTGATTCACAAAAAATAACTGGAACTATATTGCTGTTTTACACTGACAGAGCAAGAACAGGAGAGGGAGTAAGCCTGACTTTGAAGAGCAGACATGTCGGCTTAGGGTAACAACGGCCAGAGCAAGAAGCAATCTAGCGAGAACTCAACAAACATGCAAACTGATTTTTCATAAACATCCCTGCAGGCGCAGAGATGAGTCCATGTCCAGAAATCTCAATTTAGAACTGGAGCAGGAAAGGAAATTCCCAGCAAAACTTCCTCTTCCACACTTGGAGGCAACGCAGCACAGACTGTGATGTGCAGAGACGGTGTGTAGTCTAGTGGCAAAGGT
Source organism: Phoenicopterus ruber ruber (assembly GCA_009819775.1). Lineage (NCBI taxonomy): Eukaryota > Metazoa > Chordata > Aves > Phoenicopteriformes > Phoenicopteridae > Phoenicopterus > Phoenicopterus ruber. The sequence continues at coordinate 4,112,004 of CM020219.1, forward strand.
AAGGGACCTCCTGGCAGATGCCTCTGCAATCTCCTCCATCCTCAAATCCATGACCAATGGAGACTTTTTACGCATTGTCTAGCAGGTATTTAAGAGTTGTTCCACCTGAATTCTGTAGCACCAGCGTGGTGCTCAAGGTCCAAAGTATGCAGAGGGAGAGACAGAGAGGTCCATGGCTATCACTTATTACCACTGGAAGAATAGAGTTTAGGGAGGAATGATCCTCAAATTCTTTCTGGAATCAAGTCCAGCCTCTCTATTGGAAAAAAATATACAGAAAGAGGTAGGTTTTCCCCATGCTGCATAAATTATTCTCACTTGGGAAGAACCAATTCTTAACTTTCATGCTGTTCTTCAAAAACACGTATGTTGAAGGATACATCAAAATCAACTACAAGACACGCATGCACTGAGGAACTGCAAATTAAATACTCAACACTATTTCTCTGCATATTTAGTTAAGCCTCCAAAAGGGAACCTGAAAAATTTGGTCTACTGTTAATATAAGCACCACATGAAACTACCAGTAACCTTCAGTAGGACTGTACTTCCTTCTCTTGACAACAGAGTAACTTACTCTCTGTTAACATACACACTGCATTCAAGCTCAGATACATTTTTTTTTTTTACAGCACTTGGACTATACATCCTTCCTTTCTACCCAGAATCCAGAAAAAAAAAAAAAAAAAGCGTGTGTTTGTTCTTGCTTCTCAGTTTTCCTTCAACCACAAAATATCAGGAGTTTTTAGGGAGGTGGCAGGATCCAGAACATGCATATGGACAACACTTTTCAGAGAATCTATCAATTTGCCAGTAAGATGATAAATTTTGCAATTTTAATTGATATATTTACATTTTATTTTGCATCTCTTAGTAAATTTTGTTTACCAACACATTCACTGCTTTGCTTTTGAGTGCCTGCCCATGTGCACACTCCAGAGTGAAGTCCAAACCAGCAGCAGAGAGACTCAATCACTGAAAAATAGCGGCTGCAGGACATTTCAAAGGCACCATGCACTCCGGTGCAGTATTTTGCAGAAGTCTGGATAACACTTCCAGGGTGTCGATCTTAGCAACCAGGAGCAGACACATTCCTTTAAAGGCTAACAAGAGTCATCTGGGTCAAAACAAACTAAGCTGGGTGCTCTACCTTGGCACTCTGTTTTGAAATCCCACGGTATGTACTGTTTAAAAAGTCTGCTTGAGGATCAATGCACCTGTTCTACAGACCAACCCACCCTCTTACTGAGGTGGAGTGAGATTTCTTCTCCCCTTTTTTAATTTATATAAACATTAGGATGTCTGTTCATCCTCAGACACTGGATGTGACGTCCACCAGTGCAACTGAAATCCCCTAATAAGGGAAAATCTATCACCGTGAGCTCCAGGCCCTCTTGGTGTGCAAGAATATCCCTTCAAAATAGGAGTGACACCCCACTTGATGACTACGGTTGTATGCTCTCTGTCCTTACACAAGCATCTGTCCCAGCGATGACAATGTCTGGGGACAGAAGAATGGTACACCCTTGCAGACTTGCATGGCAGAAACCCAACTGAGAGAAGAGCTGCCTAGATGAGATCAGTCACAGGGATAAATGATCCACAAGCCATGTGGGCATGCATGTCTACACAGAGACAGTGGTTCTCTGTCATTATGCACAGGAGATATTCTTTAGGTAAAAAAACCCACTACCTGCAATAAGGTACCTCTTCATGAGGGCCAACACTGCACCAAGGATGGCGAAGAGATTCTCAAGACTCTCAAGCAGCTCTTCTGCTGCTGACAGTCCCAGGGTGTGTTAATAGTGAGGCAGAGAACAACAAAAAAGTGTCTTTGGAGAGGACTTGATAGCAGTCTGAAAATAAGCATCCTAAAAAACAACCAAAATATGCAAACCGTGCTTTCCAGGTACGAGATAACAAGGGCTGCCATTGCTTTTTTGAAACTGAAGACGAGGAAGAGAAAGTTATGTTTTCCTGAAGATGATGAGATAACATGATTTATATTCTCTTTTCAGAACAAATGGTGACTGTCCTATAAACCTCTTGCATGCTGCAGAGGTCAAATTGACAACTCGAGAGCTTTTCATACCGAGAGATGTCACAGAGCGTCAGGAAGTCACCAAGGCATGTCGTAGCGTGGCTGAGGAAGCCAAGTCACAGAATTCAGATTAGGCAGTGGGTATGGCACGGGGGAATACTCTTCGTGTTCATTCCTCTGCCTTCTGGGTCCTTCAGGAGCACGCTTTCTACGCTTGCGGATTCTCTCCAGGGCACCAGGTTAGGATGTTGCTGAGCTTCACCGAGATCTGACTGCGGCTACGACATCTCTGAACATCAGGCACAGAAGATGAAGCGTCTCCTATAACACCATGGGACAGGAATCTCCCTCTGGACCAGACTTCTCGCAGCTTTGTTTTCACGTGAACCACTTCTCTGACACTGACAACATGCACAGCTTTCTTAGTAGGCATCTCCGTAGGTGCATCTTCCCCAGTTGCAGAAAACTCCAGGTATGCTCACTGCTTAGTTTTCTAGTTTGGGATTGAAGGCCACACGCATGGAAATGAGACCAAGTTTTGGTTTCCTTTGTAGCCAGAAATGAGAAATGAAACATTTTTCAGGAATACCAACCACGACAGACACCTAGAGTACGAGTACACGGAAGGCACAACCCCAGTGTAGATGGAAGACAGCCTGATGCTAGACAGTAGCGAGCAAGCCATGCAAAACCAAGGAGAGAAGCATAGGGGAAGAGAGAGGGATCAAGAAAGGATTTATTTCAGCTGAAGAAGTCAATGGTTACTATCACACAAACCTCCAGTTTCACCAAGACAGATGGAACACAGAGGGAAAAATCCCCCTAAAAAGTTTAAATATGAAAAATGAAGAGGTGAACGTAAAATATAGAATACATATTCCTAACGCCTCGAAGAACCTGATCTTAATTAGGCTGCAGAAACTCACCTTGAGTCAAACAAACTGGAGAATAATGGAGGAGCAGAAAGCCTGCACTATTTTTTATGCTCATAGCACAGAACCGATGGAGGAGCTGGGATGTGCATTCTGCACGTGCGCCGCTAGAGCAAACATCCTCCCAGCTCAAGTGCTTGAGGAGCTGAGCACCTCCAGCATCAAGTGCAGACAGACAGGCACTTGAACATGGCACTGCACGGGGCCAACAGTTTAAAATTAAATACCTTTTAAGGTAAGCACCTGGTTTTTTACTTGATACTTTCATCCACCTGCCAAGACCAAAGCATGGGGTGATTCTCTTCTACCGGAGTCTGACTACGCTCAAGACAAAATCAATCTAGAGGAAAACATCTTTGAAGTGCTAAGAGCTGGTATTACCTCCATCTCCGCCGCAAAGGCACTGTTGTTCCAGTCAGGGCTAAAGACCAGAGAAGGGACACATACCGTCTGAAAACCTTTTCTGCCTTCTTTTTTTTCCAGGGATTTTTAAATTCACCTGTCTTGCACTCAGTAAGCAGTAGTTTCTGCACAAAAGCCTGCCACGTCATACGGGTAGCCGAGAGCATGATTCGGCCACTCTTGTTTGTTCTTAAACAGCCCTGAAGTTCTGGTAAGTAAACCTGAGGTACAGCTGTCGATTTTAAAACCTTTACTTATTTATTTAAAAAACAAACGCTAAGCCATTAAAAAGGCTATAGCTCTTAATTAAAAAGGGCTGTTTCACATTGCTGTCATTTTTATATTGCACTTCACCACCTCTCAATTCATCAATGTCACTATTTGTTATATAAGCCCCTACTTTTAATTCTTGAATTCAAGCACATTCATTACCACAATTGAACATGATTTGGAGAAAAAAAAAATATACAAAATAATTTCGAAATTACAATCACAAAATAAAAGGCAGAAGTCCTTTCTCGCTGCTCAAGACAGTAGTTGCACTTATTCACCTTTAACAGACTTAAGTTCCATGTGTGAGAAGAGGCAGGAAAACGTTTACTATTAAACATTTTGATTTCAGGCATTTTCATTTGGACCCAATTATAGAAAATAATAATAAAAGGAAGTCAAAAGGCAAACATTTATGCATGTCAAAATAAATTCTCATACTTTGCAATATCTCCAGGAGCTAAAAGAATATATGGTATGACAAGAATAACTCTAAACCTACCATGTGCATTTACATTTTAATCGAGGGTGCAGTTTTCAGAAGTCTAGTTCCACAGTCACTGAAGTCAGTAAAAGTTTAATCACTACTGGCTTTAACGGTGGCAGAGAAAGACCAGTGACAAGTACTTTTGAGCCTTCTGCAATCATTAATGGCTCCTGTAAGATCTACTCCCACTTTCTGAAACAAATTTGCACAGTATCAGCTGCTGAAAAGTTCAAAGTTGTTTTCTGCAACACAGCAGCCTTTACCACGTATTCTACACAGCTTCCCCTTTTTATACCGTATGTCCAAAGTCTCATTTTATGCCAGTACTCATACAAAAGCTGCAGTAAAAATACTTTACAACATAAAATTAAAGATGCATGCATTATCCAAAAAAAGTGGCAAAAAAAAAATTCCTTCTCTGATGTAATTTATCTTATACCAGGCCTGCTGCGATTCTAAAAAAGTTGCTTTTCGTTTATTGAAAAAGCCAAATCACATATAAAGAGTGTAAGAAACAAACGTTTACAGTTTTCATCACAGTCAGAAATAATTATAATAAGGATTACTGCATGATACTGTTAGCATCTACTTTTCTCTAAGATTCACGACACTTCTACTTTTCATCTAAGGTCTATGATGCTTTTTCCTTCCCTTTTGAAGGAAACGGCATGAATACAGCTCAAGAAATTGAAGCATGTAAATCTAACACATTTAACTGATATAAGCAAACTAGAATTTAAAGCTTGCTAAGCCAGGAGTACTACAAAAAAGAAATCTACAATTACTGTACCTTGGGAACGCTTTCGCTTAAGACATGCAGCATCTGAATTCTCCTTATATCCTCTCCATTTGAACAAAGAAGGGAGGGAGAAGGGAGGGAGGTAGTAGAGAACTAAAAGTAAAAACACTGAGCTTCAAAGTAAAATTTTTAAAAGGGGTGTCATTTTTTTTATTAGTATTACCATTTTTAGAAAAAAAAAGTCAGCACATTTTCTGAAAAAGTATATACGTTTAAAAAACTGGTTTTGTAGCAAAAGTGTCAAGTCACATTAGCCAAATTCAATTTCTTCAATCTTCATAAACAGTCATGACATCACAACAAAGCTAAAGGCATTAGTAAAAGACAGCTGGAACACAGTGTAATCAGACTCACCAAGTGCCTTTGCATTCGCACGTACAAAAGCATAAACTTTCTATTTGTATAGGGTAGAACACAGTAACCCTGCTTAAGTATACACTAAACATTTACAAAAAAAAACCAAAACCAAACTTAATTTTAAGCGCGGCTCTATTATTTTCCCCAAAGAGCGTAAGAGGATCATTAAAAGTTAGATTAGAGAAAATATTCTACTGTTACCCTGTTCTGCAAGTCCTCAAGAAGCTGCCTTCCACGGTGAAATGCAACAGCGTGCACGCGTTGCCGCCGAGCTTCCCCTCGATGGTAAGGCGAGTCCGTACCTTTTATTAGACTTTCAATCGTCTTACTTCACTCCTCGTGAGAGTATTGAAATATTGCACAGCAATCCAAAAGATTCTTTTTCAGGGACTTACATATCGGTGCTGTGTGATTATGGAAGAAATACTTAAGGTAAGCGAAAGCTGCTGCTAAGGAGCAGGTGAAGTTACGTGAGCAGGGAGAAGCTGCACGACAGGAGATGTGGATTCTTAACTTGATTGTGATGGATACCTTTTACGCTTCTCCGGGGGTTCCTGAGCAAGGCTGAAAGTGAGGTCCTACAAATCTACGTCGTCTGTGTTACTGCTCTGTGGGCCCTCGCTCATACAAATAGTCATAATTTCAAAATGTTTTAGCCTCAAAAACCTGATACAGTCAAGAGTGTGTTTCAATCCAATGAGAAATCAAGAGGCTCCAGCCTGGCTTCTGAACCCATAAAGTCATTAAACTGCGATTACATGCAATCAGTTAGCCTGGGAGAGTGGGGAGAAACGCAACTGAACGACATCCTCCCTTACAAGCACCAGGAGCAGTTAATACTCTACGATGCAGTAACTTATGCCAGTACAAGAGAGCGATGGTTCCACGCTTGTGCCAAGGGCTTCGACTGCCGCAGTTACGCTGGTCAGAGACGCCACCTCTTCGCACCCTCAGCTGACAGCTCTGTCAGCAGATGCCTTAACGCAGACGCAAGTGAAGTATATTACTGTGGCACATCAGTTTTCTACAGGAGAGGAAAACTGGGCTCGTAGCTACTGCACTTGGGACTGATAAAATATTTTAGTGTACAGAATAGTTTACTGGCTGTGGCAACTCAAGAAGAATATACACAGGAAATTCAAGTAATGTATAAGGAAAAAGAAAATCTTTTTTATGGTGAGGGAGGTAAAACAGCAGAACAGATTGCCCAGAGAGGCTATGGAGTCTCCACTGTTGGAGATATTCAAAACCTCACTAGAAATGTCCTGAGCAACCTGCTCTTGTTGACTCCTCAGCTTTGAGCAGGAAGGTTGGACTAGATCATCTCCAGAGATCCCTTCTGATCCGCACGACTCTCTGATTCTATGAATACAACCTTCCCATCTAAAGGTTAACTTAACCAGCTGTGACAAAAATTCATTGTTAATATAAATCGTTTATGAACAGAGAAAATTTCATTTGAAATCTGAGGCAAAACAAATAAACTATTCCAAATGCAACTTTTATAGCTTTGTGGCATCTGACCACACACTGAAAATCTAAGAAAAACCCACAAACTTATGCAGTTTCAAAATCAATGCATTAAAAAAATTCATTCTGATTCTGACTCACAGGATTTTTTCTACATTTCTTATCATCTATCACAGAATCATAGACCTGATCACAGAATAATTTCTGTCAAAGGGACTGCTGGGGTTCATCTGCTCCAATCCTCTACACAGAGCAGGATCAACTTTTAAGTTGGATCCAATTTAAAGTTTGAATCAGGTTGTTCAGGCGTTTTCCAGCTGGATTCTGAGCAGCTCTATGGATGGACATTCACAATTTCTCCGTGCAAATCAAATGAACTATGTCTATTCCTACCTCACTATCACATACATTAAGCTTTCCACTTCACTTCATCCTAATTAAATGAATATACCTGAAAAAAGATAATGGAGCAACAGATGAGAGGTACTCAACTATATTTATGATACTAACAGCTAACCAAGTATCCTTAAAGCAGAGACAGCAAACCTTAAGGCTGCTAGAGGATATTATTTATACTGGGGACCAGTTTATGATGTACCCTTTGAATCACTGCTCACTGGTCTTGAGTGGAAGAATCAGAATGAGCCCTTGGGCTAACCTAGAGCAGCAGGAAGCATCCCCTGCCGCTACCTCCCCACGAGCGTGCTGAGCACTGGCTGATCCTGCTCTGCCGTTTGGCACCGCTGCCGCTACACAGAAGGCAGGAGACAGCAGTTTTCCCGCGTACCACGCAGCGGTGGGTTCCACAGATTGAACCTCCAGCCGAAAGTCGGACTGTGTGACAAAAGCTGCTCCTCCATCCCCACACCTGAAGCGGTGGGCACCTGCTCCTTGCCTGCTAACAGCTTCTCTGCGCCCGAGGAACTCACAGCAAGGGATAGGGGGGCTCTGGCCACAGAGCAAGGGAGAAAAATCAACACTGAAGTAGCAGCTTTGACCCTCCGTCAAGAAGCTTTTGGTCTGAACATCACTGCCTTTACTGTGGTTAAACGCTGTTAGCAAAATATCTAGTCTGAGAACCCTTAAGCATCTGCTACAATCTGAGTTCATGGTCTTGTTTTATCTTACAATGGCCTTGATATTACTGAAATCTCTTGAGAACGCTGCTCCTTTGACAGACTACTTGAGATAGGTCCTGAACTCACTGTCTGCCTAAGTATAAAACTGCATAAAAAGCAGTTTCTAAATCTTACGTTACTCTGTACATTTTAAGCTTATTGACTGCTAAAAAGGTATTATGATATCCTTTCGGCATTTCTTTCAAAATGGTTTCAGCTGAAATATTGCTTCACAGAACAAGTGTTATAACCTAGGTCTTTCTCAGAAATATTTATAGGATTACTTTACAGCAGTAATATATTTAAGTGTAATCACTGGGTATATGCAGTACAAGAAAGGTCAGTATTTCTGCACAAAGGCACAGAGTTATAAACCTTTCTCAGTGTGATCAAATAAACAACCCAGATTTTTCCATGTTTTAAGGGTTGAAGTTTGTATCATTTAGAATTTTGAACCTAAGAATTTAGATCAAAGCGTCACCTTACATGTTGTGTTGATACTAACTTATATACGTTCAGTTTGAAGAACGAATTGTTCTTAAGAAGGAGAAGCAAAGCTGATATACAAAAAAGCCTAGTGTCACTTGGATAAAAAAACACAAGTACTGGACAAATGAATTTGAGGGCCCAAAAAACCCCCAACGCTGTTGACCTATCAACAGAGCGGCAGAACAACAAATCAGACCTGGAAACCCACATATACTGTTACAGCAGTGCAGCATCTCATTTAGGCGTCTAAGGTGTCGTCAGACTCGATTGTTTTTAGCATAGACTTGAGTGGCAAACGCCAAGCTCTACCGCTCAATACAACTCTAAAATGACAATGGGATAACTCTCATTTTGCTCAGAAAAATTACGTAAAATTACCTTACGTAATGACAAGCCAGAAGATGCTTTCCTGAATCTGCCGATACGCAGATTTGCATTTGCGGAAATTTGTGATTTGCATTAACTCATATCCAGGCTGCAGACATTCAGTTTCACAACAAAGCAGTCGAAATGCAGCCAAACCCCTAATTCCTCATCCTAAGCGTGGTTTCCTCCTGTAGCCGTATTGGTTACTCTGTCTTAAAAGACAGAATAGCAACGCCCTTTCCTGTACCTATCAACAATAAAATGAGCTTTTTAAACTGAAAAATGTATGTGGAATTTGGCCAGGATCAAAGCAGACTCTGGGGTGATGAGATGTGAAACAGTGCAGTCAAGCTACAGAGGAGACGGGTGATGCCCTTGCAGGATTTGCGTGCACCAGGACCCCAGCAGCACTCCTCTGGCGAGGTTTTAGGCGCCTCGAGAGGCAGAGCTCCCTGCAGAGTCAATGAGGAGAGAAGCTCGTGCCTGCAGCGTCGCTCCCCGACACGCACACACTCTGCCTGGTCTGTGGTGGTCTGCGGAGTCGGCTGCCACGTGCCAACACCTCCCACGCATGCTGCACTTCAGAGATCGCCGGTCAGGGTAGCTGGCCTTTTACAAGTGTTACAGATGCCAACACATTCAGAACCAAGTATCCCTCCAGAAATCTCAGAAATTTGACTAATTTTCACAAGGAGCAGAGAGATCTCTGGCACCTGGGAACCACGTCTGTGAACTCCTACAGGACATAACCTTCTTGGAGACAAATCCAGGTCAACTGGATATGGCAAATCTAAAGGTCATATTAACCTGCTTGGACAGTCCTAAGAAATAAAGTGCTCCATTTCTGCGTTCTGCCATAACAAATAATTCACCTGAGAAAGTCGTGCCACTGCTGAGGCCAACAGCTCAACAGACCGTTGAAGAGGCTCAGACACCAAGAGGAGTCAGCGACATCAGGCACCATAACCGCACTTCATTTTGCAAGGCATGAAATTAAATACTTTGTGAGGGTGGAAATCAAAATTTTGCTCAGCAGAGGGATCTCCCGCTGAAGCACGGGTCTCCAGGCTGCCCCATGGAAAACAGAACTTGAGAAATCATTCATCTGAACACCGTCATATGCTTTGTTACCTTCAGCATTTACAGCTTCCTGCGGTCCCAAACAACACTGGAAGGCAGCATGGGCATTATGTTACTTGTAGACCACAAGTTGGAGACCCCTATTCTGAAACGTTTTTGCACTTTTGGAGGAAGGTTTGCTTGGATTAAGAGTTTAAAAATGGGGCATTTATTCATTGACAGCCTATCACCAACAAAAGCCCTGGATGAAGCTTAGTTATTTCCTTGTTAACGTGCTACAATCCAGGAGCAGAATTAATAAATCAAATCACTGGAGTGGGAAATCGTTTTTTGTAAGGGTACTCTCCTAACATGTATCCCAAAACTAAAGATGTAAGGAAAGAGGGGCACTGCAGGCTGAGCAGCTACCCTTCACAGGTAACGTACATCGTGCTCACTCGGTTTTTGCAAAGATGGACTCACCTTACGGGTGACTCCACACGCAGACGGGAAGCAGCACCGCTCGCCCTGTGCTTATAGAGGGCGATTCCATTGCCAGCAATGCACTGGGCAGGCTGCTCAAAAGCCGAGGGTGCTAAACACGTAGTAAACTTGCTCACAGTTACTGTTTTCTTCAGGAAAAGATCTCAGAGGACCAAAAAAACCCAAGATGAAATTGCAAATAAATTGTCAACTGAGTCTTGGAAACTAAGTTACAGGATATCATATGTTAGCCCAAGTTCGCAGGCGGAATAAGAGAAAATTATCCAGAACAGGAGCAGGAAAGTGGAACCTGCTCCGAACTTCTCAGCCTTCTGCTGCTGTTTACAGCGTGGCTGGGGGCAAGCCAAGAACCAACGGGTTTGTCTACCGCATATCAACAAGATGCTTGCTGACGAGCTGGTTTTTCATTACGACACAAACTGGCAGGCTCATATAATAAAGTAATTATGTCTAAGTACTAAGAGATTGTTACAGCAGATATCTAAATCCTCAGCAAAATTAAGACTAAGTGCTACTTTTTCATCATTTACAATGCTTTATCATAGCATTGCAGATAGTCATTTCATCTCCCAGTGATACTTACAGATCTATTCTAACTTTCACTCATCTTAAATAACAGCTACCTGTAAACCTCGATGGGACCAAAAAATATGTTTCATACAGGATGCAATTACAACCAATTGTAGCATTTAAGAAATTTATAAACTGAATTCAGCACTTCTCCAACTAATTCCGTTTACTTCACCAGCGATAATGCAAGTTGTAAAGCTTCTCCCAGTGCCACGTGCAAATGGCAATCATGGATGCCAGCTGATCAGAGATGTATTGAGAGGCATATTATAATGCCAAAACCACTTTTCACACTTACTGTTAGCTATAATTTTCCTGCAACTCTCCTCTTGCTACCAAAAAAAAAAAATATATTGAAAGTTATTGGTGACTTGACATGTATTCCATTTTGAAGTGACTGCATACATAGCTTGGGGGTTTTTTTTGTGGTGGTTTTGGGGGTTTTTTTTTTTGGTTGGTTGGTTGGTTTAACTTTAGTTTTAGAAAAGGCACTGATGTCTGAAACTGGAGTTTCTTTTTCTAATCTTTTATGTTTTCATAAATATCAGGGATTATATCTTTCTCATTACTCTCCCCAATTTCTCCTACCTCAAATCTGAAAATTTCTGCTCCACAGATCAGACTTTTTCTGGGGGGAAAAAAAAAAAAAAAAGAAAAAAGAACTCCCTTCCTTACTTGATAAGGAGAATCCAAGTACAACTGAAGCCAGACAGCCAGCTTTCCTTCCTTCCTTCCTTCCTTCCATCAGAAGTTAAGCTACCAAGGCTGGAAGCACTCAGCAGCCATAAAGATGTGCATGTAAAAGCATACTACCCTACTGCACTCATGTGGGGGGTACAGCTGTACTAACAAAACTGAGCTTTGTACCAGTACCTTGGAACAATAAATCAGTACCAGCACACAGAAATACAGGTAAAAGTGCCTTTCAAAAGGGTGGTTGTACTGGCACAGTGCTGTGGCTCAGGGGTCGCACCATTTTATGCACCTACCTGACAGAGCTGTTAAAGCGAAAGACTGTACTGCAGGCTTGGCCAGAGGAAAAGATCTTTTAAAGTCATATAAATAGAAAAAAAGTATTCACAGAGTCCTCGCTAGCCTTGAGGGGAGTTAGAAACTTAACTACTCTCTGTACTGTTGAAAAATCTCCCTACGTCAACAAATGATATTCTGGTTTTCCTTACAGTAATTACAGAAGTACCATGAATACTGCCTTGCTTCCCATTTATTAACAAGCTTTTACTTGTGTGGTCATGTAGTTCACACACAAGAACTCATCTGTGCTCATGGCCAAAACACAGTCACTCCTACACTCTGTAACTGTTCTGTACAAAGTTGTAGTTTATAAAGTTGCGTTATAAAGAATAACACAACCAAGACCCTACTAGAATATATTGCGAGGCCTCTGTACTTGCAGTTCTTAGTTTGTGGAAGTTCATCAAGTGACAACAAATGAACAGAAGTGAAGCGTGAAAGCCAAAAATACTGAACTTTCACTGTGCTCTTAGCCTGATCGACTAATTCAACTGTGTACATTAAATAATAGATCAGTAATTTCAGAAGGCTATTCTTAAAAATGTTAAATGCATTTGACTGAGATTCCCAGGAACACTAACTGAATGTCCTCAGCCTGGTCATTAAAATATAAGGACTTCCATAACAGAATGAATGCCCAAGATTTACTATAGCTGAAAACTACTCTAATAAATTCACAGACTGAACAAGAATGGAAAATGAAGTGTGATCTGTAAAACTGATACTCCCTTTAGGGCAGAATTAGGAATGCTGGCCAGAGAGCTAATAGCCAGTTTGCATTCGGACACTGACTCTTCTTGTCCCATCAAGAGATTTCAGTTTGAAGTGAGATTTCTAACACAAGATATGAAACACGAAGCAAAATGGGAACAAGAAGTTTATCCATGCATATAATTTTACAGTGTTCATCAAATGTGCTGCAGCAGGAAATCCTACAACATCAAGGCACACTGAAAAATAGGAGAGCAAACTGATGCCTCCAACAATATTGCCCAGGATGGAAAGGATGGAAATGGTAGGATGGGAAACCATTACAGATCACATTCTTCCTTAAGAAAACCAGCCCTCAAGTGTCTAGAAAACATACTATAAAAATAGTGATCTAAACAATCTTACCCTCCTTCCCGTCAACAGGTTTTGATACTTCCATATCAAAGCTCTCTTGCAGCTGCTGGCCTTTGAAGCGGTTGAGATGCTCCTGTTCTATCAAGTTACTTTCCTCCTCTTCCAGAGGTTGCCATGTACCATCAATAAACCACTGTCCACGCATCACAGGGATCTTTTCTGTTTCTGAAAATCAAACAAGAGATTTTTTTTTTTTTTTTTTTTTTTTTTTAACATAACAAATCACAAACTGACAGCAGATGAGAGGGAAAGGGAATTCTGTTCGGTGTTTTGATAAACAAGTCACACTCCGGCTGCTGGGACCCCAACAAAGTAACCACAAATGCCTCGAGAAACACCACCACCTTTTCCCGTGAGGCTGAAATGAGTAGTGAAAGTCGTGTTAATCTTGAAAGAGCTGAACTGAGGCGGCCAAGTTTTCAGAGTTTGTGGGAGGATGTGAGAGATGGACAGAGAGATGCAGATTCTGCAAAATTTATTAAGGGTTAAGTCCAAACAACAGGCCAACTTTAACGGGATGTACTTCTCTCTACCCAGTTGCTTTGTATTTTCAAAAAATTAGGAACTTTGCGAGACTTATGTGATAACAACCATTGGTTTCAAAGTTATCAAGAGGATGCGGAATGAGGAGCAGACAAAACCACTCGTGCTTACCCTGACTGCAGAGTGCCCTTTTTCCTTAGGGAATTGCACTTACAATAACCCAAATTACACATCAATTTGCATAAAAGGTGGTCTTAAAGAGGAAAGTTATTTTTTGTTAAAATCAGTCTTTCACCGAGGGCTGTTTTCGGTCACTGCCCTTCCAGTTTCAGTTTCGGCACTCCAAACGAGGAAGGTGGGTGCCCAGTGTTTGTCGTCCATGTGACAAAAGAGAAATGTCTACGAAAAACACGTCCTGGTGCCTATTCTTCATCAAACTGCGCTTGATGCCCACACTAACTACTAGGGCTATAGGGAGCAAGAATTCTCCTCTTATACCTACCCCTGCAAGCGAGCTGAGACAATAATATCCATTGTAGCTCAGCTCGGAATTTCTCTTCCTGCATCTGGAAAATCAAGAAGGAGAAATACCACGTGTGCCTGTGCTCCAGAAACCTGTAAGACCCCAACCTCCAGCCTCGTGGGACCAGGACAGATACAGCTCTGCTGAGACCCCAGAGCAACTGGACCACTGGCCTCCAGTGCATGCAATGTGCAGTGCTGTATACTGCAAACATACAGAGAGACTCGGCCAAATGCAAACATCTCGTGTGTGCGCACACTAACCGCACGAGCTTAGCTCTCCAAAGCAGCTAAGAACTCAACCACAAAAGCAGAGGCTCAAAAAAGGAGATGGGGAAAAAAATATAGGCTTTATTACTCAAAGGTATGTTCCTACCTGGAAGGCGGGGAAAAAAGCTGGTAAGGACAGCTTGGAAAAGAAACAAAAGATGCAAAGAAACAGTAAATGAAAATTAGGTAAAAAAACGAACAAGAAACAATAGAGACCATGGAGATTTCGGAGTTACTGAGCAAAGGAAGGGACCTATCTGCTCCATCACCAGACCAGCACAAACGCAGCTGGGTGAGGTGACCCAGCCAAGGGACGGTGGTTTTGAGCCCGGCCACATGGCTCTGTTGGCACAGCCGCCAGCTCAGGCCACGCAAGCGTCTGCTTCACAGAGCACCACGCCGGGACTCGCACGTCCCGCTAAGTGTGACAGCGGTTCAGAAGTCTCCGCACTGCCCTCCGTTACTGATATGCTGCCAGTGCTCGTTGTGCCCGTGGACACCAGTATGCACCAGAAGTATTCCAAATTCTTCATTCCTCAGACCACTGTGCCTGCAAGCTATGAAAGCACAAGGAAAATCTCCTTAAAATGATCTCCCCACAGGGCAAGTAACACCCAAAACGTTTCCAAAGCCCATTTTGAAACCTTTCCCACAACAGATGTACAGGAAAACACTGTTTCTACAGTACTAGAAATGACGATAAGCTCTTAACACCCCACCTTTGTAACAGAAGGAGGGCAGACTTGCAGGGGATGGCATCCTTAAGTTGGTCCCGCAGCGATCAGCAAGGAGAGGTGGACAGCAGGAAAGCTCGCGGTGGGGAGGGAGGCAGACGAGCTGGAGCAAGGAGCCCAGATTACTACTGAACTTCCCTCACTTGTGCCGGCACACGCGTTCCCCCAGTTACCCAAGTGTTCTCGCGACTGGGAAACCTGCAGGCAACCCTATAAAACAGCCCCTCTGTGCACACACGGCACAATGCAGAGAGTGAATTTCCCAAAACGATGGCTCCGAGCATCGTCCCCCTCTCACATCCCATCCTCCCATAGATCCTAGTTTTCTTCAGCAGGCATCAGGCGTGCCAGTTCATCCCTCCCAAGTCCCCCAAAGCCCTGTTCAAGCTCTCCGACCCCTCTGCATCCTCAGCTCTGCCTATATATAACAGAGACGACTCCAGTCTCGTTGGCCTGACCAAAACACAGAGAGAAGTAGCGCAGGACCCAGTTCTGCCATTCAACTTCTGTTTGCACGGCTAAAATAGCTATTCCAGATAGGAGCCAATTGTTATGTGCTGAACTTCTAACGTTTTGGATGCTGGTGATCCGTCAGATGAACAAAGAGGTTGGGGTGTTCAAAGAGCATGGTTATTTAATGAAAATGAACCCCAAGATATCAGAAGAACAAAAGGTCCGAGTGGCTTTCAATGGCAGAAGTTAATAGTCACTACAAATAACACAGAAAATTCAACCGTCTAAGAAAATTTCAACTAATTTTGGAGTCTACATCCCATCAACAAAGTGCGAAACGTATTTCGTTTTCGTGAAATGAAAGTTAACCACAGCAACGTTAGTTGCCACCATACACAGTAGCCTCTCATCATGCACTTGTCTTAACCTTTGCTGTATTCCCCTACATTTTACACCTGTCAGATATCCGCGTTTTTCAGCGGAGCTAATACACGCAGATCCAGTTCGGCTGGCCTTACAAACAAAGCACTGTCTGTAGGAAAAAATGAAACACACATAATATGTGAGCGTAGATGAAGGATCCCATTGTTGCTGAAGCAATGACAGGACTACGTCAGATGTTAATCCTTACTGGGAAAATCTGTAAGCAATTCCTTAATTCTTGACTAATCATTCTGATGAGGCTCCATTCACCAAATCCATAAAAAGATTTTTTTTTTTTAAATTAATAATCATATGAATACTATTTTGTACTCCAAACTAAATGAATACAAGACACCTCTTTTTCAGTTTTGAAGGGCTGTAAGTTTTTCACATGGGAATTTCCACCTACAGATTTCTGAAATTCTAAACATGAAGTATTAAAATAAACATTTTCAAGCTCTTTTTGCCTGAGAGAAACTTTCCCATAGTGGTTCTTCACAAGAGCTGGCTGTAGCACTCAACAGCAGCTCTCAAACATAAGATGGGCAGTGCCTTTTCCAGAAAGGCGCAGCCAGGAAACACTGGCATGTTTGAAATAAGAAAAATTTTATTGTAAAATCTTTACAGGACAGTTTAGTTTGGGAATAAACTAATATATCTGGCTCTGGAAAGGGCATTTATATGGAAATATAAATCACTTTCAGATCCAAAGAGAGATTATTATGGATCCTTGTTTTCAGACCAGGGCTTTAAAACCTGAGTGAGGCAATTCTGTTTTCTAAAGCTCAGTGGGATTTTAGGGGGACCCAGGAGTTGCCTTTTTTGTTTTTCATCCCTTCCTTTAAACTGCTGCACACTACGCACGCAGCCACAGCGCCCTGAACTACAAGCTTGTCTTATCTTCACATCGCCAGCTGGATGGCAGGTTTGATCACTGTGCTACTGGGAAACCTCAAGAGAAAACCAGAAAAGAGGAAGCAAGTAAAACATTTCCTTCCATCAGAATCACAGAATCATAGAATAGTTTGGGTGGGAAGGGACCTTTCAAGGCCATCTAGTCCAACCCCCTGCCATGAGCAGGGACATCCTCAACTAGATCAGGTTGCCCAGAGCCCCGTCCAGCCTGACCTGGAATGTTTCCAGGGATGGGGCATCTCCCACCTCTCTGGGCAACCTGTGCCAGGGCCTCACCACCCTCAGTGTGAAAAACTCCTTCCTTATGTCTAGTCTGAATCTCCCCTCTTTTAGTTTAAAACCATCACCCCTTGTCCTATCACAGCAGGCCCTGCTAAAAAGTTTTTCCCCATCTTTGCTATAAGCCCCTTTAGGTACTGAAAGGTACTTAAAGCAGCACGGTTCGGTTTTAAGAAAACTGAACATCGTCTCCAAAACAATCAAATTTGTGATCACAGCCCACAAAGAACCATTTCATCATCTTCTCATTAGAGAGAAGCCTTGGTAAAGCGGCAAAGAATAACGTCCCATTAACATCTGTGTTCTCAAAACGAAACAACGATGCCTATAATATTACAAATGTGTAACGCTGGATTTCAGTCCAGGTCAAAGTCTAACTCCAGTCACGATGACGACCTACTGACGCTAGAAGTCACCAGCTCCAAAAGCGAGTGGCGTTTCAGTTACGAAGCAAGAGAGGTACATTAACGGTAATTACACTGAATACTCTGGACTGGGTGGGGAAACGAGGCGACTGCGACACAACAGGAGATTTTTTTCAGTATAATCTGTTGACTGTGGGAAAGAGTAAAGGCACACCTTCACACACACAGTTCCTCTGTTTAATCTTGGACAGGTGCTGTTATTTAAAGATTTCTCTGTGATTCATCCAAAGATTTTGATGCAAGCTATTACAGTAATCACCATTAAAAAGTGAGGAACCAAAATTGCCATTTTAGCACCCAATTCTACTCACTCCTACCTATCTCCAATGAATTCATTCATGTCTTGGATATTCAGATGATTTTAGAAAGCTTAAACCACGTTCTTTCAGTTATTTTTGTTTTATGGAAGAATTAAATACATGGATATTTACATCATGTTGTAATTTAACTTTTTCTTTTTCAAATCAGAATTCAAAAATCTGTAATACAAAATGTTATTTATCTTCGTCCCTACAATCTTGATCCTTAGGAAAGGATTTGCTGTGATTTCTTTACTGCCTTAAGTCTTACGCCATATAATCTGCAGTTGGCAGTGCTTCAAATTGAAAGATACCAACATATTTGGCCGGTTATACACTTGCATGGTTTATTTATACAAGAATTTCTAAATAAATTTGAATGGCAGGGATTACGAGCTGATGAAAGGCACTTTATTTTAATTAGTCGTACATATTTTACCACTTTTAGAGGAAAAGAGTTTAAGAGATCTAGACTGCAACAAAGGCTTCATTTATTTTTACAAAAAAAGGTCTTTTTTTCCCTGAAAATCCAAAGAATAAAAGAATACAAGTGCTGATGTGAAGGAACAAGAACATGAGCGATTTGCATTATGATAATCACCTAAACCCTCTGAAGAAAAATTATGTTAAAATTGTATGCAACATATAGTACACATATGCGGTAATTTATATAGGTATGTCCCAGCTACTCCTTTTCTGTGAATATATTTAAACTGTGTGATCTCATCCATTGAGGTCTCAAGAGACCTCACGGAATATAAATTGCATGAAAAAGCTACGCAATCCATCAGAACACAGTATGAAAAGTAATAACTGCGCAGAATTTGCCTTCATTTTTCTTCTGTACTACTACATCAGTGCTATAATTTGTTTCCTGCCGCCACACTGGTTGAAACTGCGTAATTTAAACATGGTACAGCTCATACTGCAGCTCACGTAAGCCTCTTACACCTTACTTGATTCAGAATCAGGGAACTGTCGCAAAACCAGGACGATGCAGAGATAATAACTAAAGGTTAACAAACAGAGCTTAAAGAAGCAGCCAAAAGGAGGTCTGCTACGGAAATACCAACACCAGCTAGCACGCAACCTGAAAGACAGACAGAATAAATTTATAAGAGAGCAAGATTCAGCAAACTTCTGTTGCACTGCTTCAAAGCCGAGGTCCTGCTCAGACAGCTTGATGGCAAAGTTAAGGCACTTCTGGCACTATTCACTCATCAGTCTCAAGACAGCTACCACAATTTACCCACAAATTAGATCTAAAAGGTTAATACAATATTCAAAGGCTCAGAAATTTAATTTAAAGCTTTGTGTTTTGCCGAAATCCCAATTTCCCAGCTCTCCAAACCCAAAGCCAAGAGGCTGGACAAGAAACACAAGCTCATAAAATGCAGTCAGCTCGAGATGCTTTGCAGTGTAGTAATCTCAGATTCCTGCTTTTCAGTGTAGTAATTTCTGTTCCTTAAATTCGACTTCCATATTACTACGGTTGCAGACAATTTGCAGTGTGTGAGGATAACATCTGCGCAAGCTGAAGGTAACTGTGAGGCTAACCATATGTGACATCTCAAGCTGAAAGCTACTTAAATAATGAAGTACCCACACATTTACCAAGGGGAAAAAAAAAATGGGCAAAAAAGTTTTGGTTTGGGGTTTTTTCTTCTTTTTTTTTTCCCAACAGCCTGCTAAAAGTGCTGAGCATCGTATGTCTTGGAGGGCAGCACCGCTAGCAATTGTAATGCACGCAAGAACCTGATTGTTGACATGAGGCACTGAAATAAATGTATTCCAGAATAACATCCAGGTTACTGTCAGAAACTTTTTAAATTTTGCTATCCATTCCTACTGCATCAGGCCTAACATTATATTTTGGGTATATTAACTACTGCACAGCTCCTAAGACTTTTCGCTAGTGCAAACACTGAAGCGTAAGGACAGGTATCACTCGACCTCCTTCCCACTGCCACCTCTACAGCAATAACGATTTGCAGATTCTATTTTTGCCAGCGCAAGTGCAGACAGTGCAGTTCGCAGGACAAGATCTGTTCCTCTTACTTAGCTCCCTCACGTCTGGGTTTAGGGTCCCGTGAAGGAAAAAAAGAAACTCAGGAGGACAGAAAGCTTTATTACGAGACTAGATGGTTACAGGAACTGAATATGAGATTGAAGATTCCTACGTTTTACTGTCAGTGACATGATAGTGCACACCGCGTGAATAAACAGATGCTATAATAAAATAGCCCAAAACTAAAATGTCATCATTTCCTGTTTGCTAGGTAACTTAAAAGACTTTTTGACTTTTTTTTTTTTAACAGCTTAATGTTCTACAGCTTTCGAGCTATTCCCTAACATATCATTTCAGAATAGAGCAGGTCACTCACGTTTAAATAAATGGAGCCACTCATTTAATCACGGCCCCGGTTACCTTCCTTTGTTTAACCACAAACACACACAATCTGTTCTGCTCTGTCAAAAGTAACAAGGTAACCCGAAGAGGAGTTCAAGGGTGAAGTCCTGGCCCCAGAAAACTTAAAACCTACAACCATGCTATGATTCTATGAATTTGCAGAGTCAGACTTTTATTTTTTATTCAGTGTCTGAGATGAAGAGAGACTTCATTCACTGAGCAGCAAAGGATATTATTTTGCTGGTCCATCAAATAATTCTAAATTGCTTTATTGAAGCAATTTCAAAATTACAGGTGGAAGTTACTTTTGAGTCTCACAGAGACTAAGCACATTAAGAGCAATCTGGCATAGACAAGATTTTCTTTCCAGGCTCTGATCTACAGAGCAGCTACACACGCGAGCCGCTGCGCTTGCTTCGGTGTTAGATGCAGCAAGGGAGGAACACGTGCTTTGCTCCACTGTGAACGTGAAATCGCCTCTGTTTTACCAAAACCCCATGAAGTATTCAAGCAACAGCTTGTAACCGTTTTTCCCTGAACCATTTTTAATCAGTTTATGCTATGAACTGAGCAATCCAAAACAATAACAAAAGGCTGATCTTTGGGGTTGGTTCACATGTCAAACACAGAAGGAACCCCTCAAAAAGAGATGAATGCCCTCAAAGCCATCTCTCATCTCAATTATTATATATCACCCCAAAATACAACGTATATCATGTTTTTCAAGAAGGATTTTTCTGGTTTAAGATAGTAGTTTAATTAACATCTCTACAATTGCTGTTTACACAGACCTGAACCCGATGGTCCACGGCAAAACCCGAAAGCTCACCTTACTAGCCGTGGCAATGATGAGCAGCAAGCGCTCATCAGAGAACCTCAGACTGTTGAAACATAGAACGGGGCTGCAGTTTTAAGTTTAGAGCTTTATTTTTATCGAATTCTTATCAATTAAAATAGTTTATGTCAATACTAGTACTCTGAAGTGAAGCACTTCCACCACCAGCAGTTGCTGTTGGAGTCAGTCAGCTGTAGGAGCTGGTCCCTTATCAGCTCTTTTCTCACCCAGAGAAACTTGCATTTTTTGAAACCGCATTAGATGAAAGCTAAACCGACCCACAAAAGAACGACTGTGCCACATGACAAACATGTGAGTGCCTCCTAAAATGTAAGCATGTGCTCAAATCCCATTGAAAGTCACGGGACTTTTGCACAATCGCGCCCTCGGCTCAGCGTGCGTGCTCTCCTGGCAGGCGTTCCTCAATCGGTCTTTGCTAGCGAGCTCTCGCCAGCACCGAGCAGCAATGATCACGTACATACAGTTAGAGCAAGTAGGTTCCTATACAGGAATATCTTCTAAAAAAAGAAGAGGAGCAAGATTTTTCCTGTGCGTACCTCAGACCTACCACTAATGAACAACATGAAGACATTCAAGGGCACAATACCCTTTGCTCTCAAGTCCTTCTCCCTTTTCCTCTGCAGGGATTTTTTTTCTGCACTCTCCTCCTAACCTCACCTCCTTTTTCTGCCTACTCCACCCCAACTCCAGATTTCCCTACACTTTCATCCCCAGATTTCACTTTTTCCTTCAATTTTTTTTTACCCTACAGGGCTTTCCCCCCAGAAACTCAGCATAATTTTACACTCTTCCATCTCAAGTATCACTGCCTGGGACCCTGCTTGCACCCGATACTCCCCTCATCCCAGCACTCACTAACCATGCTATTTACAACATCTACAATCTCTGGAGCTTCTCCTCTCCAGCTCCACATCAGGCACACTCTAGGGTGGCTTCAGCTACTTGCAACCCACTCAAACAGGCCATGCCACACTAGTGACCTTTTATCTGGCCAACACTCAAACCCACTACTTCATCTTCACGTTTTTCAACCTTACCGATACCACTGACAGAACTGCTCATGCTTTAATTTCTTGCTCTTTTGCAAATTTTTCTTCCATCTAGTCCTTCTGTTTATTAACTTACACAGTGTCAGCTCTTACAGATTCTTCTCATACCCCTCCCAGAGCAAAAGGAGCTCTGCCCAAGGTCCCTCTTTCCCTCCGGTATCTTTTTTTCCCCTAGACAGCATCTCCCTCTCACACACATACATGCAGAAATTCACCTATCATCTATCTTTCATCTAGCTCTGTCACTTCCAAATTACATCCCATCCTATTTCTTTGATATCGCCAGTCGAATCAGTATTCAAGCCTGAATTAAGTCAGAACAGAACTCCTGATCCTTCTCATCCCACAAACATTTTCCGCTTTCTCAGCTACAGTAGGTAACACCCTTCTGCCTGTCACCCACAACTTGTAACCCAAGCATTCCCTGCACCTCTGCCTTCTTCCTTGTGGACCACATCCAGCAGGAAAAGTGCCGGACCACATCGAAGCTGACACCATCTGCAGGAGAGCAACTCTGCGGTTCTGGTATCATTTACAGGAGTAAGACAACGGATTCGTTTTGATTAAATAATGCTTGGAAATCACAAAAATAAAAGCTGAGGACATGGAAGAAACTTGCCCTCGAAGACACATCCAAGACAAGTGCTGACATCTCCCACCTGTTCTAGTAAAAGCATCCTAAAGGTCACAAGTTCTCTCTACTGGAAGAAGGAGAGGTACCAGAGACCATAAACATAAACAGAACATACATACAAACAAACATAATTTGTGATTTAATACACAGAGCACTGCAAATCTAAAAAATGTTTTATCTATGTGTGCTAGGCCTCTTGGTCAGGAAGGAACTGGCCAAAACTAAGCTACAAGATACTTTTGGAAAGATGGTACGGTAAGAACAGAAGCAAAAACATAAAACCCAGGAAAGATTTTGAGTAGCAAAAGTAACCCTTTACCTTGCCATGTAAACTATCAGTATTTTATTTGCAAAACAACAACATACCTGGAGAGAAAAGCAAGAAAATAGTATTCAGGAATTCAGCCTTTGATCAAAAGGTCCTTTACATAACAGAAATGGTATCAACCAAGTTCAAAGACTGTCCAACACACCAAAAGCAATGTTCTAAGCATGCTGTGAAGCAATTAAAAATGTGTTCTGCTGCTGAAAACAGACTAAAACAAATGCAAGCCACAAACATACCCATAAACTCTTGGTTCCAAGCCCTTAATTTTCATCTTGCCTCATGAATCTGTTTTAATACTATTTCTGTTTCAGAATACAAGACAAAACCCATGAACTAACCATGCAGCCTCAGAATACCAGACACTGATTAAAGCAGCCAGGCAAGAGGCCTAGTGGGGCCTGTTGCCTCAAGACGGCTTTAGGGTGGCCAGTCTGTAAAGTGTCAACATACAAATTTATCCTGCCAGCTCTAGGGAAGGCACAAGCACCCAACGCTCCTGCACAAAGCAGACAGCAGAGAAGCACCTTACAGCTCCAAAATGTTGATTTTTAGTCTTGACAGTGCAGCCCAAAGAACCACCAGCGGCTGAGGTACAAAAGGCTTCGTATCTTACTGCTAATGTCTACCTCCTGCATCGAAACAAGCCCATGATAAAAAAAAATCCGCTAAGAAAACAGCCTTTTGTAATCATCTGATGCCAAGCATCAACTACTACACTCCAAGATTTTTCAGTAATCGTGATGGACTCTAAGTTCAGAGGGCAGACACACTGCCCTGGCATTCACATCTCATTTTGCAAAAGCTCAACCAGCAAAGGCTCTTCACAAGGTGCTAATGACTGCCTCCTCTTCCAGTTTACGAAGCAGCTCACTGAGAGCTTACAAAAGAAAATACAGGGTATTGGATATTTCTTTCAGCTCAAGCTTAAAGGCAGCTGAAATAGTTTTTAAAAGCTGCCCAATTCCAGCCCAAGCATACAAATTTTAAAATTAAGACCCAGTGGTCCACTCTGCATTCACAGGTGTTTCTAGGCTAAGGTCAGTAAAATATCTGTTATATCAGTACAGCAGAAGTTACTCTTCCATCTTCACTCAGGGATGGTCCTAGCGAACCACTTTTTTTTTTAATACAACAAGAGGTATTTTACTTAATAGACTTCTGCAACTATTAGGTACAAAACCATACACGTTAAAAAACAAACAAAAAACCCCACCCTTACCAAACCTTAGTGTGGGAGTGGAGCATTTTATCCTGCCCTGAAAGACAATGTTCCACAGACTCCCCAAATGGCTGTAGAAATACACATTTTGTTGTTGCTTCTCTCCACATACCACCAGATTTTACAAAAGTCCTACTTCAATTTTAAAAACTACCGTTGCAAGACAGACGTCAGGCGAGGTGATGAGAGTCCCCAACACACAGCCAGAGTTGAAACTGGAGAACATGCTGGGATGAAGACGACTACCTGGAGAGTGAAAGTGGATTGATTTGTAAGAAAACACTGCAAGAACTAAATACGTGCAACTTGACAACGTAACCATCAAAAAGCAAGGGAGAAGCAAATACCAGACAGGGTAACAGTGGCATGGGACAAACTCACAAGCCAAGGAACAGGAAAGTGTCACTGGGAAGTCCACAGGCTGCGGATTTAACAGACTCACCCAGGACTTTGAAAACTAGACTGAGTAATTCTATAAAAAACTGGTTGTAAAACAGCCCTCTTCAACTGGGAGGGCAGAAGAGGGCTGCATAATCTAAGATGATTCAAACAGGGGACCCCCATATAAAATATCACTCGTTGTTACACGCACAGAAGACAAGAAGCAGCCCAACTCCAACTTACTTATCTGGAAACCTACACTAATAATTTTAGTCCTCTTGCGCTGTCTTTGCAAGTTCTACAATACTAATTAAATAAATCCCAGAGGTCACAAGGTAAGGATAAAATTCTCAGTAATTAATCTGCTCAAATTGTAACTCAGTCTGATATTCCCGATGTTGCAAATGAATCCTGTGATGAACTTAACATGTCTGAAGATGGGGAGTGAAAAAATATTTCAGCACATGCCAAGCTATAATCAACATTTCCCTGTCATTAAGATGCCACAAAAGCTGAAGAACTGTCAGCACGTTCAGTAGCGTAGCTGTGAGATAGCAGCCTTCCCTGAAGTACAGCTCCTACATGAAAAACAACAACAAAACGGGCAAGAACAACAAAGATAAAAGCTTTTGACCTTTGCTCTGAACCAAAAACGTGAATCAGCAAAACCAGGTAGCAGTTTCTGTACTCTTTAACGTGCAGTCAGTTGTACTCATTATACTTCATGCTTGTGCGATCAGAGAGCAAAATTCTCCTCCCTTACTCACGGGCTTCGCTAGTGTGAGATCTGGTTTGCCACCACCGGCTCCCTCCCACACTACGGTGAACCAACATAGTAACTACCTTTTGGATCCAAAATTGCATGCACACTATCAAATGGGAAAAATTTGGCAATAACAGCTACACCAAGGCCTTCAAAAGCCCAGATGAGACTGAACCCTTGGGATCTGACCTCGCTGTTTTCTCAGGTCTGGACGCAGCAGTTGGGAGGAAAGAATAGGAGAAAGGCAAGAGCAGTCACATACGCAGGGAAGAGAGGCAAGGAAATGTGTAAGTGAAGGAGTTAGACCAGAAGACACTGACAGACCCTTTAAACACCAAAAGTTTCTTAGTCCTGTGAAGAAGTAGACTTGCTAATAAGAAAAGACTTGAGCACTCTCCTTAATCAGCTTTCTGAGGACTGAAAAACATCCCTGTCATTAGTCTTCTCAGGACCATGAGTTTATTTCTCCCCTGCCTAGCACCGCTTCTGGTGCTAACCTCTGGGAATCTCTCCTTCCAAGCATCAGAAATCATCTCTGCAAAGCGTATGTTGTCATTTGAAACATCTGCTCCTCAGGCTTAATGCGACTGAATCAGCTTCCAAAATGGACAAGGCACAGGGTCAAGAAATTAAACCTTTAAGCTGCTGCTGAGTACAGCCTCACGCTCCCATTGCCAGGAGCAATCCTGCCTCACCTGACAGCTCTGCTCACTCGCGCTCCTCTCTCCCTACGGCACAGTTACAACAGGGATGGCAGCAGTCTCCTCATCCCTTGGATGACCTGCATCATCTCTTTCCAGTAACCACACGGCAGATGCATCGAGTACC
Source organism: Phoenicopterus ruber ruber (assembly GCA_009819775.1). Classification (NCBI taxonomy): domain Eukaryota; kingdom Metazoa; phylum Chordata; class Aves; order Phoenicopteriformes; family Phoenicopteridae; genus Phoenicopterus; species Phoenicopterus ruber. The sequence goes on from CM020219.1 coordinate 4,138,296, forward strand.
AACAGCAGGGGCTTCAGGGTGGTGACAGGGAGAACCACCTCCACTGGCTGCTCAAGGAGCTGTGCCCAGGCTCCTCGCTAACTCAAAACATGTGTGGACCAAGATGTCTGCTTGCTCCTCAAGCTCAGTGTCTGTCTGCTGGGGCAATGATTTGAAAGACAAATTGTCACACCACAAGTGACTTGTACCACCTGGTATCGTCATTTATGGATCTCCCTCTCATAAAGACGCTGATAAAGAAGAGGGGAAACAACCGAAAGCCCACATCTGAAACAGTTCTGCTGTTCCTCTGTGGCTCCCACCTGAGTGTTGGAAAACATGCAGAGCAGACGAGAGAAACCTGCCTACGTGCAAGTCCATGCCAGGACAGTGTCTAGCCACTCTGCATCTCTCACTCTACTCCACAATATTTTCCTGTGCCCTTGAAGGAATGAAGCTGGAAAGCAAGTCCTCAGGGACAGAGGGTGAGCAGTGGCACGGCTTGTCTGCTCCAGGAGAGCAGATGCCCACTTATCCAGTGAGACCCTGTGAGACCTTCCCTCCAAAGGAAGGGGCAGAAGAGCTGAGGTGTCTGCTCGTCTTTCATCTCTGTTCCCCAAGGTCTCTTCTCATCCAGCAAAGCACAAATGAATGCAAAGGGAAGGGTGGGAGAGGGGGTGCATCACCACCTCATTTTGACATTGAGGGAGTGAAGCAAATTCCCCTCTATTGGAAGGGTAAGAAGTAAGGACTGCGTGTGTATCTGAGACGCCTGTTGCATCCCCTCCAACAGAAAGGAGAAGTCCCATTTCATGCCCCCTCCCAGGGAACAGGTGATGGGGAAGGGAAGATGAAGCACAACATCACCATGTTCCTAGCGGAGAGGACAAGGGTAGCAGAGGGGAAGCCACCGTTCCTCACTAAGGAAGAGGGATCAGAAGCGTGCGTGTGGCGGGGAGGCAGTGGACAAACAACTGCTGTTTCTACGCTGCTCCTTCTGAAGGAAGGCTGTGCATACTGAGGGAAGGGGGGAGTGTTGAAGGTACATCTCCACCTTCACTCACCCTCTGTTTAGGAAAAGGGAAGCATGAGCAAGAAGGGTCTCTGTCGCCTTCCCTCCCACTTTCTTTTGCATGTGTCAAGCAATGAGAAGATGCGCAGACCTCCCTTTCCCGTGTCTCTGTATGTCTGAGTGTGAATGCCCAGATTCCCCCTTTCCTTCAGGTGCATGCGCACAGGGGGGGCGGAAGGGAACGGTCCAGTTCCCTTCGCAGCTGGAAGTGGGTGAAGAGGTGCCCAATACACCCTTCATGGGGGCCGAGGGCTACCCAGTGCCTCTCATCCTCCAGAGGTGTTGGGAGGGGGGGTGTTGGGGGGTCCAGTGTCCCCTCTCTCAAGTGCACGCTGAGGGATGCCCATGCCGCTTCCCTTACAGGTGTGCCTGGGAGAGTGGGATGCCCAGTGCCGCTGTTTCCCCCCCATGTCTGAGACTTGGAAGGGGAATTCCCAGTCCTTCCTCACTCAGGTGTGTGTGAGACATGGGTGCCCAGGGTCCCCTCTCCAGGGAGAATGTTTTGTCCTGTATCCTTTATCCCCAAGTGCATGTGGGTAGCAAGTGATGTCCAGTCCCCTGGGCGCCCAAATCCCTGCCCGGGTTTGTGCGATGGGGAGTGCTCAGACCCCCATTTACCTACGGGGGTGCGCTGGAGGGGCTGGAAGGGCCACCCGGTGTCCCCACGGCGGGAGGGAAACCCAGTGCAGGGTCTCCGTGCGCACAGGGGGGTGCCCAGCGTCCCTTGCTGGGGAAAGCGGGAGGCGAGAGGCAGCCCAGCCACCCCCCAGGTCGTGTCCCGTCCCTCCCCCCCCGGTCTCGGTGCGAGGACACCGGGATCCCCCGGCCCCCGCGGGAGGGGAAGGGGAGCTCCCCGGCCCCCGCGGGAGGGACGGCGGCACTCACGGTTCCAGTAGACGGGGTAGCTCTCCGCGCTGGCCACGTCCACCTCGTAGAGCCCGCTCCGCACGCACACCGGCTCCACCGCCGCCGCCGCCGCCGCCTCGCCCTCCCGCGGCTCGGCCGGGCCGCCGGGTCCGAGGGCGCGGTAGGCCAGCTCGATCCGCAGCGAGTCGTAGCCGATGAAGGGCTTCCAGGTCTTTCGGTCCTCCCGGTAGAACCAGCGCACCTCCTCGGCGCCCAGCTCCCGCACCACCTCATAGCGGGGCCGGCCGCCGCCCGGCCGCCTCCTCTCGGGCAGCGTGGCCGCCGCCAGGGAGAAGCCGCTGCCGCCGCTCTCGCTGCTCGCCAGCCCCGCTCCCTCGCCCTCGCTGCCCTCGCCGCCCGTGCCCGTGGAGTAGCGCAGCGAGGCGCCGGACTCGGCCGAGTCGAAATCGCCGCCGCCGCCGGCCTCGTCGCTCAGGCTGGGCTCCCGCGGCAGGGCGGCCGCCGCCTCCGGCTCCCCCTCGGAGGAGGAGGTGGAGAGCGCGGCGCGGAGCAGCGGAGCGGGGCGCTGCTGGGGGCGGCGGGGCGGGCGGGCGAGGGGATGCTGCACGCCGCGGCTCGCCGCCTCCTCCGCCGCCGCCGCCGCTTCCTCCTCGCCGCGGGCCGGCCGCTCGTAGCAGCCGCCGCCGTAGCCGCTGGCTTCGCCCGGCAGGTCCCAGGCGCCCTGCGGCGAGCCGGGCTCGGGGTAATCCATGCCGCAGCGCGCCCAGCCCGGCGGTGCCGCCTCACCTCGCCCGCCCCCGCGCCGCCCCGCTCCCGCCCGGCCCGCGGCTGCCGCAGCCGCCGCCGGCTCCGTCCGGGCGGGGGCGGTGCCTCATCGTCACGCGCGACGCGACGCGGCCGGGGGCGGGGCGGTGGCACGCGGCCTGCGGGCCCGCGGAGGGGGGCGGCCGGGCGTGAGGGGGCCCTCAGACACTGCCGGCGGCCCCGGGCGGGCGGGTGTGAGGCGTCCTCAGAGACAGCCCACAGGCCTGTCTTGTGTGTGTGAGACACCCTCATACGCAGCCTGCTGCCCTGTCTTGTGTGTGTGAGACACCATCAGACACAGCCTACAGCCCCATCGGTGTGTGAGATACCCTCAGAAACAGCCCACAGCCCCGTTTTGTGTGTGAGAGACACCCTCAGACACAGCCCACAGCCCTGTCAGTGTGTGTGACACCCTCAAACACAGCCCACAGCCCTGTCTTGTGTGTGAGACACCCTCAAACACAGCCCACAGCCCCGTCTTGTGTGTGTGACACCCTCAGACACAGCCTGCAGCCCCATCAGCGTGAGACACCTTCAGACACAGCCCGCAGCCCTGTCTTGCATGCGTGAGACACCCTTACACACAGCCCACAGCCCCGTCAGTGTGTGAGACACCCTCAGACACAGCCTACAGCACCTTCTTGTGTGTGTGAGACACCCTCAGACATAGCCTGCAGCCCCATCAGCGTGTGAGACACCCTCAGACACAGCCTGCAGCCCTGTCTTGTGTAAGACACCCTTAAATACAGCCTATAGCCCTGTGTGTGCATGTGAGACACCCTCAAACACAGCCTACAGCCCCATCTACATGTGTGAGGTGCCCTCGAGCACAGCCCTGGCTCCGTGTACGCATGGAGGCACCCTCAAACACAGCCCTGGCTCTGTGTGTGACAGGCACCTTGAACTACAACCTGTGTGCATGAGACCCCTAAAAGCCAGCCTGCTGCCTCGTGGACACGAGTGACGCCTGCCAACACAGCCTGCGGCCCTCCGCGTGGGTGAGGCGCCCTGACACGCAGACAGGCGCACTGAAGTGCAGCCTGAGGCCCAGTGTGTGTGAGACACCCTAATGCACAACCTGCGGGCTCACAGGTGCGCGAGACACCCTGACGCACACCCTGCAGCCCTGTGTGAGTGATGGGCACCCCCAAAATGCAAACCCCAGCTTGGTGTGTTTATGGCAGGCGCTCCTAAAACAACCCTCTGTGAGTGTGTCCAACACCCCCAGGACACAAACTGCAGCCCCACGTGGGTGACAGACGCTCTTAAAGCACATCTTGCACCCTTGCATATGCACGTGTGAGAGAACGCACGTCCTGCAGCCCCGCGGGGGGTTGATTTCTGTGTGTGGGACACTGCCAGCACTCATCCTGCAGCCTTGTGCGGGGTACCTGACATCCCCAGCACTCATCCTGCAGCCTTTTGGGGGGTACCTGGCATCCCCAGCACTCATCCTGCTGCCTGATGGGAGTGTTGCTGTCAGTCTGTGTGTGCATTTCTCCCTATGGGTCACTGAGGTTTGGCCTGTGAGTGTGGGTGTCAGGCCCAACACACACCTGGTAACTTAGCAGGGCGAGTGGGGTACACACGTATGGAAGCGAGACAGCCCCAGCCAACACCCTGCAGTGTGCCAGGAAGTACTGGGGTTCATGTGTGGGGGGAAAGTGGACCCTTCATCACACCCCCAATACCTAATGGAGGGGTAACCTGTTCACCATGTGTGCTGGGGACGTCACAGCCTGTGACTACCAGAGTGCAACAGGAATCACAGAATCACAGGATGGTGGGGGTTGGAAAGGATCTCTGGAGATCATCAAGTCCAACCCCCCTGCCAGAGCAGGGTCACCCAGCGCAGGCTGCACAGGGCCACGTCCAGGTGGGTTTGAATCTCTCCAGAGAAGGAGACTCCACACCCTCCCTGGGCAGCCTGTGCCAGGGCTCTGGCACCTCACAGCGAAGAAGTTTTCCCTCACGTTCGGGCGGAACTTCCCGTGTTCCAGTTTGTGCCCGTTGCCCCTTGTCCTGTCGCTGGGCACCACTGAGAAGAGTCTGGCCCCGTCCTCTTGACACCCGCCCTTGAGATATTGATAAGCGTTGGTGAGGTCCCCTCTCAGTCTCCTCTTCCTCAGGCTGAACAGCCCCAGCTCCCTCAGCCTTTCCCCACAGGAGAGATGCTCCAGGCCCCTCAGCATCTCTGTACCCTCCGCTGGGCTCTCCCCAGTAGCTCCTTGTCTCTCTTGAACTGGGGAGCCAAGAACTGGACACAGGACTCCAGATGGGGCCTCACTAGGGCAGAGTAGAGGGGGAGGAGAACCTCCCTCAACCTGCTGGCCACACTCCACAGGATCCCTCCTGTGTGTGTGAAACTCTGCCCCCCATGCCGAGGAAACCTGACAGGCTAACGGTTGACAATCATGCACAGGGTGACACTGAGCGTGAGATGTCCTCCCCCAGCCGACACCCCGACAACCTGGCCGGGAGAGGTGGTCAGGTTTGACCTCTGCTTGTTGGTGTGACACCCATTTTCCCTTCAGCCAGGCATTTCTCGGTTATGTAGGGGTGTGCGTGAGACAGGCACACCCCAAACACACGCTCTGCAAACTAACAGGGGGACAACAATCTGGGGTCACCCTTGTGTGAGAGAGACCCCATTCCTCCAAACATTTGAAAATGGGAGGGGCTGGGGTTCACCTGTGCTTGTTTGTGTGTGTGAGTGAGAAACAGCCGCCTCCATCCCCAATACACACCTCGTAATCAACAGGAGGGGGTGTTGAGATGCGTATCTGTGTGATAAAACACCTGGCAGCCTGTAGCAGAAAAAAAGGGTGAGGGAGGGTGCCTGGGTTTTACACCCGTGTGAGACAACTCCCCGTCCCAACACACACCCTACAGCCGGGTGAGGGGCAGTGATGGATCACCTCTGCGGTGCCAGTTCCCCCCCTCGCCATCCTTTCTCATGGGTTGAGGGTTGGTGTGTGTGTGGGAAAGAGAGAGACTCCCAGAAACACACCCCGGCTTACTGGGGTGGGGTCACCTGTTTATGAGACACCCCCCTTTTCGCAACATGCCCAGGAGGAAGGAGGTGGTGAGAGGGTATGTGAGCGATACTCCTATCTCACCTACACCTCGAAGGGTGAGGGAGCTGATACCCGCGTGTTTGTCACATCTGTGTGTACAACGTCCCTGCTGCCTTACTGCTATATACATCTCAGCGTGCTGGTCCGCAGCCTCTAGCCATATACACGCTGCAGCCTGACGGGAGGATGGCTGTGTGCAGATTGTACCCCCAACAGCCCCCCCCAGACACTTTTTCCTAGGGGGGACAACTGGATGGCACCTCTGCATATGAATCACCCAAAACACCCGACTGCCTGTGCCGGCCTGTGGTGGATGGCTGTGTTTGGGGTTTTGTGTGTGTGTGTGTACAGCCAGAGTAGTTGGTTGAGTGTCATATACATTTATGTGCCCCCACCCCTAAATGTCGGTGTGTGTCATTCTCCTTGATTTACAGCAAAACCCCTTTCACAGCCCTGCTGTCAACTGTGGGAAAAAAAACCCCAGGGTACAGTGTGTGTGTTCCCTGGTTCCCCCATCTCCTACACATTCTGCTTGTCTCCATCCTACAGTCTCCAGCGACAAGGGGACTTCTGTGTATTGCACGGCACTGTATGTCCAAAAATAGGTTTGTGCTCTCCCTCCTACGTCCGCTTTCAGCCAGGGAATCCTGTTAATGGAGAGTGTTAAAACACAGAGAGAGACCACATTAAGTTCAGGCTGGAAGGGTAGGTGAAGCTTTTAAAAACATTCACTGCTGGTGCATTGTTTCCCCAAGTCATTAAAATCATGCCAGAAGACGGCGCATGGATCCTTGAATGCCTCAGCAACACTTTTCGATCCTAAAAGCTCCAAGAACTCTGTTAGCATTCACAAGCCCCCACCGCAGGAGCTTTGCGCATGCTTGTTCTACCCTTTCAAATGGAGAAAGAGAGGAAAAAGAGAGGAGATGCACAAGGTACAAGCGAGAAGTCAGCGGCGGAGGCCGCGCTGGGGCGTTTGACCACATTGCTCCAGCAACAGGGACATGATCTGCTTGTTTAACTTATCCTTTGCATTTTCTAATCGACTCCGCAAGGTAATCTGTTCATGCAACCTGTCCCAGATTTTTCTCCACAGTGGGGAAGAAAAAGGGAATGTTACTTACCTTGTCAATTGCTTTGAAGATATAGATTGTAGGAGTCTCACTTTTTATCCTCGTTTCCGTCAAAGCCAGGGGGATTTCACCATCTTTTCTCATTCAACAAGTATTTCACCCTTTTTCATGTCACCCTACTCAAATTCTCCCTCCTCTTGCTCCTTGTCTGAGGTCAGGGAAAGATTGTGCAAAGGAACAAGAGGCACTTCAAATGTTCTTTACCTTTTTCATCTATTCTTTCAGATTATTTGATTTATTTCTTGATGTGCATTTCTGGGGCCATATGTCTGCTCTCCATAGGCAGACACTGCATTCTTGTGCACAGTCTCTCCGTAGACAACAGGCAGAAAGACTGAGCACTCATGGTTCATCATCCTCATCAAGCTGAACCACAGCCCGGAGAGTTGCAATGGGACTGTTCTTCATTACAGCCGTCTTGGACACCTATGGAGACACATGGCCTGAAAACTGGTTTATTAAAGGCAAAGCGAAGGGAACTCCAGAGCCTGCAGCCCCTCCCGAAAGAGTCCCAATGGCTTTCGCTTTGATTTTGTGAGGAAGGTCTTTGCTGGGGTAGGCTGGCATGAACGGAGTTAAGAGCCCAGACCTCTGTCATTTGAGCTCAAAAAAGGACTATTTGCCCTGTTTTACTGTTAGCAGCTCTGAGCTCACAGGTGTGGAGTAGCATGAAAGCTTCTGGCATGACACAGACTCAAGTTCCATCACCATAGAGTTACATGAAATAAAAAATAAGACTGAATGTATAAACTTCATTTACCATCAGCGGAGGCAAGTTTCCTTGCAGCGGAATAAATGTGGGAGAATGTAAGTGTCCATATGGCAGTTTTAAAGCAAAGTTACATTTATTTTGAAATGTCATTTATGTAGCACTGTGAATTCCTGTGCAGACTAAGAGCAGTGGATGCTGTGATCCTTGTATCATGAGACGGTCACAGAAGGCTTCCATAGCCACGTATGTATACATGTTTCCTTTCTGCAGAGTTAATACAGTTGGGAATTTCCTGGAAAAGAGGTAGGGAGGTACCATGAGGACTCCCCAGGGAACCTCCCTTTATCCAAGAGAAAAAGAGGTACCGTGATGGTAGGGAGTACGTGTGTAATTGGAAGTATAATGCGCTGCGAAACACCTCTGAATATCCTCCAGTTTTTAACATCGCTTAAAAAAATCATGCACACAAGAACTGGACTCTGCATTTCTGCATCAACTTCACCAAAAATGAAACCCAGCAATGCCTCCTTTTTATCCTGCTCATCCGCCCAAGGCTGCTGTCAGCTCCAGCGGCCGCAGCGCTGTGCCGGAGTTAGCTCGCTATAAACGTCCCTGAAGCACAGTTTTCCACAGCGCGCTCTGCTGCTCTCCAGGGTATGGACTAACCAAGAGGCACTTCTGCATTTCGAGGTTATGTCTACATGACCCTGCACCATGCTGGGTATTTGTTCCCAAGTGTAGGACTTTGCACTTGCCCGTCCTAAGACTTCCTTTAACTAAGATCGTTTTACCAAGTTCTCCTAATTGTCCCCATCCCAGCAGTCTTTGTTTGCACAACAAGCTACTCCCATTAGTGCAATTTTAAGTAGTGTAGTCAGTTTTGAAACTCTCTCTCACAGTTCACAAATGATGCAATCGGCCTGTATTTTCTTGCCGATCCTAAATAAAATACAATGAATAGCGCAAGTGCAAGTGCTTGCAAGAGCCCATTAAAAACAGCCTTTATTCATTGATGAATCCTTTCTAACAAAGCCATTTTAAGATCTTTCCATTAGCTATTTTTAAACCATTTATTATGCACTCATATTGATTTTGTTGTTTTGTTTGTTTTTTTTTTTTTTCTCAGATCTGGATGCTGTGCAGCACTGAGTCAACACAGTTACTGCTATCAACCCATGATTTTATTAAAGAACAAGATGAAATTTGTTCTTTGACAGGAACCGTTTCCCATGAAAACTGCTGATTGCCCTCTCATTGCATCCCCACTCTCCACCTCCTTATTAATTGACACAAACCACTTCATTATACCTAGGTCAGGAGCGACGTGGAACTAGCCAGCCTGAAATTACATGGGCTTACCTCGGTCACACTTTTCAAATATTGACACAACACTGTTTTTCTTCTTAGAAATGCTCTCCTGGACCATTTCTAAAGTTTCACATTTCCACCTTATGGGAGAACAGTCATCTGAAGAACCGGCTCTTAAAATGCCAACCCACAAGTCTTCTAGATGTGCTGCTTTTAAAATGGTAGTTGTGCTGTTTGATGTTCTTTTTTAGGTTGCTTGAATAGGAAGCGTTTCATCATCATTATATAATGTGGAAATGGCATTCAACTTTGTCCCAAATACAGGCAGAAAATATTTATCAAACACTTCTGCTTTTTCAGTTTCACAGCTATCCAGATATATTTGGATACACTGAGAGTATTAGTAATTGGACTCCACTAAAATATTGTTCATCATATTAAGCAGGGTTCCAAAAAATCTTTGCTTAGAACATGGTATTTTCTGCACAGGGAACATTAACTCTCTGGCTCTTTTAGAAGAGGCATTGGTCAACTGGGTTAAAAATCCCCCTTGTGAGTGTTTTACCCTACTGTCAGATACGGGAGGCTTGTTTGCTTATGTTTTTCTTTTCCTTGGACACCAGCGCTTTTGGTACAGCTCTTATGCCAAGGTCAAAAGTGCCTTTCACTAGATCTGAAATGTTCTTCCAAAGCCACAGCTCCACGTTCCTTTACCCCTGCTGCAAGCAGCAGCAGAACATCCCCCTAGCTCTAAAAGACAAGAATTAGGGGACAAGGAGAGGGGCATTTCTGTGATATCAGATAGTGTCTCTCTCAATGCAGCATTGTTAAATTGTGCAGGCTTTTTTTTTTTTTTTCCCTTTTCCCTTTGTTCCAGGGCAAACAAAGGAAGAAAGCGAAGTAATGATCCCTGGCAGAAATATTTACCCTTTCAGACTTTGGTTTGGCAAAGTCCGAGCGTGAAGCATTCACCTCTGTGTCAGTGAGACCTGCAGAAAGCCATGCACAGGCAAACTGCTGGCAGCGTTTGCAAAGAAAAGGCTGAACTGGAGCCGTGCTGCTGGTGTGGGCTCAGCCACCACATCTCCTCCTGGCTCCTCCTCATCTCTCTCTGGATCTCCAGGGGTACGGATTTTGCCCTTCTTGCAGGAGTGAATGAGAACGGGGTAACTTGTTCAACAAGACAAAGTGGGGTTGATGGGACTAAGGGAAGGAAGAGTTTCTGATGGTGAGTCTGTCTGTTATCACACAAACTTATATTGTCGTTGATATGTTGGACAGGAATTATTGCTCTCTCTTTCTCTAGAAAAAAATCCTGGCCCTGCACTTCTCCCCTTAATAAAGAAAGGGGCAAAGATGCGAAAGATATAAAAACATCAAATGGAGGGATCGCGCTCAGTCTGCCAGATAGGACCCCTTCAGCCTTCTTTTGAGGAGCGTTGAAAAGGAGTTAGTCACAAGGTAATCACAAAATAATGCTCTGCGTGCGTGTCTGTGTGTGCGCGCGCTCATAGAGGTGGATAAAAGGCCTCTCCTGTAAACGTGATTGCAATCCAGATACGTGTCCTGCACCAGAGAGAGTCCTTCAAACCCAGGTACTCCTCCTCACAGAACATTGACGTAGCCCATCTCCAAGGATGCCACAGCTGCTCTGTGTACACGCTGTCCTGTAAATGCTGCCATCTCATTTCTAGGCTATTTCCCTTCCTTCCAGAATACTCTTCCAAGAGAGTTTTGTCACATGTCCCTTGGCTCTGGGATTGGGGCAGTTCCCAGTATCAGAGGGGTCGCTGTCATTGATTTTTTTTTTCCCTTGCTAGAGATGGTGAGCACATGGATAAAAATAATGTAGAAAAGGTAGTTTTTGTGGTGTTTTTCCCCCTCAGTTGTAACAGGACGCAGAAGGTGCCTGAAGTTCCACTTTCTTGAGGTCTTTCTTTTAGCCAAAGCCATTAAAATATAATCTGAGAGTAAGCATATTTCTTTCCATGGGTTTTTTTTTTTTCCTTCCTGATGAGATGCTTTGAGTGTGGGCACATGGGAGGCAAATGAGTTTTGTAAGTCCAAGAACAACAAAGTTGACACAGATCATTTTTTGGGGGGGGAGAGGGGCAGGAAGAGGGGTGTTGTATAACGTTCTGGTAAGTGTTGATTGTGGACTTGACCAGATCAAGTTTGAAAACAAGGGCTCTGTATTCATACTGTGCCAACCATGAAGCCAAGAGGTGAAGCACAAAGACCTTCCAGAGGAAGCCATCCCAGACCTTTGGGAAAGTGGAAACCTGGTTCCTTTCTGTAGACACTGAAATGAAGTGTAGGAGGCCACTGTCTCTCCCATGCAGCTTGCGGTTGGCCATCTGAAAGGATATGATACACACAGCACAAGCTGGAAACGCCACAAGGAAAAGAAAAAAACCCCCTTTATCCTGCACAAAACCTCCTGCCTGGTGAGTGGCTGAAAAGCCAAGAACGAGAGGTGGTTGCAAGTTGTCAAAAACTCCTGCGCGTAGGGATTATAAGGGAACAAACCCCAAATACTCACTCATTCACTTGGGAGAGGGTTGGCGTACACAGGGCCGGGCTCAGGAGGGGTTTGTAGTGGTGTGGAGCTGTGCTAGAGTTCACGGATAAGGATCTTGAGAGCGGGGTCAGATGGGGAATGAAGAAATTTTAAAGCCCTCTGTACCAGAGTCACGAGGCCTGGAGGGTTACACACAAATGTTTCGTCTCGTAATAACACCCAAAAGCATTGCTGGAGTTGCAGGACCTTGGGAACACTTGGCACTAAAAGTGACTTTGAGGTCAGTGTCAGTGTGATCGTGTGTGAAATCCCGGCTTTACTGAGACCCGTGTGAGTATTGCCATTGATTTCAGCCGGGTTAAAAATTCACCCGCTCTCTGTGGTTCATCCCTTCCGCTCCCAAGCATTTGTTATTGTCAATTGATCACAATCCACTGGATGTATTTCTGGCTCAAACTTGAGATAAATGTTACGCACGATGAATCATAAGAGGTACAAAATATATTACCTAGTCCTCACAGTACATGCTGTTCTAGGAAAGCATAGTAGCAATGCTCGTCATTGCATCCTTGATGGAAGTACTAAGGGACATACTTCACTTCAGGCATGAGAGCAGTAATGGAAATACTTATCTAAAGTCACTTACTGTCTTAAAAATCTCACTGAAGCAGGGCCTGATGGAGGAGACCTTTAAGCCTGCACATACCTGGAGAGATGCAAACGTTACCCCTTGGTAAGATGACAGCTGATAGTAGGTGAGTGACCTTGGATCATCTGACACCGTCATATTGCCCAGAGGGAATGTCCTTAAGGCTTGGTTTTTAGTAGGTAAAATGGGATCTTTGCTGCTTGTGGCTGTAGCACGTGTGAAAATGTGCAGGAGTGTTGTGGAAAGCTGCTACGGTAACGCGCAAAGACACCGCGCTGTCATCTGGCTGGAGCTGTTTGTCGCTCAGGTGACAGCTAGGACCGGATTCCAGCTGTAAACATATCACATTTTATTCATTATGTGGAAGCGCTTTCATCAAAAGCCTCCAGTTCCTACGGGCCTCAGGACACTCCGGTTTTGCTCTTTGCTGAATATTCTAGCTACTTTGTTCTGCCTCCGTTGCCAGATTTATTCACTTCTCCTCTAATGTACCGTTAAAAGGTCTCCTCTTTTATGTCATGTCTGGCAGATGGATTGAACTGTAGTTTTCCAAGCCTGAGAGGGACTGAAGGCCAACTGTTCCTACAGCCCGGGCCAGTGGTGCAGGCGGGAGATCTCCTTTCTATTTATGGTGGAAGTACTGTTACAGCAAGTAGTAAAGGGCTTGGCAAGGAAAGTCAGGAGAGGGGCCTTGGAGAGTGAGATCTTTCCAGTTAAACTTATTTAGCCTTCACATTATCCAAGATTGCTGCTGTCTTACGGGCTGAAATGAGACAGTCTGTACTCGTATGGTACAGGGGAATCAAAAACAGAAAGAACAAGCATCTGATGTGGAAAATCTTCCTGTGGTAGAAAATGTGACTGTGGTAGGAAAACTGACTGTGGTGGAAACCTTCCAAAGACTCAGATTATTTAAAAGGCCACATGAAGAAATTTCCTCCCCGTTTCTTCTCAGAGGTAGACAACCATCTAACTGTGAAATATATCTTTTGCTTCCCAACAGTTTGCATTCTTATACATCAACGTACTGTCCCAAAATTTCCCATTTATATAACGCACAGTGACATACAAGAGCATTTCCAGCACCTCCCGCCTGGTGCGTGGATGAGGACACTGCGTGGCTGCTCGGGGGACTGGATTCCTCCTGCTTCTGACCTGTGGATCTGTTCCTGGGCTGGCATAAATACAGTGACTGAAACCTTTCAGAATATTAGGTTGAATCATAGCCCTTTCCAGAGTATTCTGGCTTTCCAAAGCCTTCCTAGGAAAAGGCTTATTGGCTATTTGAGTCCCAGGTCACTGTAGCCCTCTCACCCCAGGTGAACTACGTGAGTGGTTAGAAGCTTGCAGTCATGTACATCGTGTTTGTAAAGCAAGGTGTAATGGGTGGATCTGCAAAACAGCGGTGTCTTTAATGATCCTTGCCCTGTTCCCCAAGCAGGTACTTGCGCTGGAAAACAGATGCCTGCCCTCTCAAATTGGCTCAGCACAGGTATGACATTTTAGGTGGGTGAGGGATGAGCAAATGTTTTGTGTCACCCTGCATCTGATTTCACGCCCTGATCTGAGGGTTTGTTTTTCCTACGGGACTTTATCACTTGGATATTGCACGGGATTTGTACTTCATAAGGGAGATTCTGGTAATAAAGTCACATATCCAAAGCTGGCATCAGCACTGCAATTGGCTTGCTGAGCAGCACGAGTAATGACAGGTTTAATGATGTGAACATCCGTATCAGACAGTAACGTCCCGTGCCTCATTCTCTTTTTACAGTGATTTTAAGTCAGCAGTTCCTGATGGGGAGGAGTAAAATCAGAACCACATTCTGTATTCTCACCCCTCCTGGCCTGAGTGGGTGGCCAGCATTGCAGATCACGACTTGGGAAGGTAAAGTGCAAGCAGGCAAAATGGATATGCTGCAATTAGACCTCCCCAGGCAGATAAAACTCCAAGCAGAGGGTCTATTTGTCCATCACTTTTCATTCAGGTCCTTAAGAAAATGGAGAGAGGAACATTTCTGGGGGGAGGTACCTGGATGGCAGCGAGTAGGCTTTATCATTGTGGCTTCCACATCCCTGAAGTCTTGGGCCCCCAGTAAGTATCAAGGTGTCAGTATTGGCCCTTTCATTGCCTTGTATCTGAGACAGACCCCAGTAAGAGTAGCCCAGCAAAAGTGACCTTTCTGCTGCCTTTTACTATGCCCTGAACATTGCTCAGAATGAGACACAACTTCCCCTCTTGCTGCTCTTCTTGTGATTTTTTTTTTTTTTTTAACTTCTCCATCAATGGCATGTGCTTTCCTTCTTTCCTTTCCTAAGGCCTCACAGAGCCAGCCAAGAATCCACATTTTGCAACTGTCGTAACTGTTGTAACTGTTTCTGATGCTGGAAAAGCAATATCCAAGGAAAGAGGCCAAAGCTAGCAAAAATGTGTCAGGTTTCAGGGCTGCTGATAAGATGGGGAAAGGATCTGTTTCCCCAGCAGCCAAATCACAAATGACAGTTGAAATCAAGCAGTGATTTCTATTTTTATTCATCTATTCTCTCTACTTTACCTTGCATTCATCATATCTTTTTGTAAAAAAAAAGCAAGACCCTATTTCTTGTACGGCCTGGGGAAAGACAGGGATCTGGGCTTTTTTTTGTGGAGCCTCTGTCCCTTTGTGGGACCAAGAAGCAAGGACATCAGCCACCCCTATGGATTACGTGGCAGACTAAACGCCTACAACATGGGCTAACTCTGACAATCTGAGTTTTTGTAGGATTTGGTTAAGTCTCACATGATCACTTCACCTGGATCAAAATATTAGGTCACTTTTTTCCCTTGTGACTCTGACCATGCTTTGGTAAGAGTCTGAGCACCTTCACCATGTGCTTTTAGGCCAAGGATTGCAAAAACTTCTGCGCCGTGTTGTCCCAGCAGTGGGCTCATGGCCGCGGTTTTGGGTACAGCTACACAAGTAAATAGAATTACCGCAAACATGCTATCCCTCCTCCTTTATCGGTCACTTCATGGCAATCACTGGTGCAGAAGGCCTTCGCCAAGTAGTTTTTCCTCATTTTTGTGGTCTGCTCAAGCTCATTTATTCCATCTAAATTAACAGCAACGCTATGCTTAGAAAAAACAACCCTCTGCCTTGTGACTTTCTCTTAGGGCCACGCTGCCTCCCTTTCTCTCGCATCCAGCTTTTTCTCTTTATGTGGCTTGTGGATGCTTCGGCTCATGGACGTGCCGGCGAACAATACTCATCTCTGTGTCTGTGCTCAGCATGAATAAAACACTCTCCACACAGAGCTCAGCTCCCACTGGCGTAGGCTGCTGCTCGCCTTTTTGGTGGTGCCTTCTTCTTCTGACAAGAAGCTCACCCCCTTCGTGGGTTCACTCTGTCAGGTCAGCTTGAAAACACTGCTCAGAGCAGCCGGGAGAAGCTCTTTGTTTTCACCTTTGGATGCTGGTGCCTGGTATAAATCAGTCGATAGTGCTCAAGTGGAAGGACTCTTTGGCTTGATGTGAATTCATTAGTGAGCTTCTCTAAGGGTTTGATTCAGTCAAGGCAGCAGGACCCTTTCCAGGAGCTTCCATGTGCTTCGGGACCAGCCCCTCTTGGTTTATTTATTTTACTCAAATGTTGGTGCCTGGGGCACCTCTAGCAGCTGCCCTCTCCACCCTGGGGACAACATGGGCTCTTTTCTCCCTCCTTCACCCCGACCTTGCTGTGGGTTTTCCTCCAGCCACGCTGCAGAAGTCACAGCAGGCCCTTTGCAGCCATCCCCATCCAGTGCCCCGGAGGCACGAAACTGGCGGAGGAAGGGTTGCCCCACACCGAGCACCCAGCCCTCTCACCACCTCCCTTCCTGCGCGATGAGACGAGGGAGCCCAGGAGGAGGAAGGGCTTCCCTGGGAGCCGACGGGCACCGCGCTGGTCCTCAGTGCCAGGGGATGGCAGGACAGGGCAACGCAAAGAGCAAATACAGCCACCATGAAAACAAACCTCTTTATGCCACGGATCAGCACAGATCACGAAAACCATCTCCGCACAGACTGCTCCTTCCTTAACCCCACAGCAACCCGTCAGAGACTACCTTAGTGTCTGTGGAAAGATGAATCTAGGCAGCAAATTTGGGGGATTCAAGCTTCCTTCTGGGTTGATTTCAGCCTGGCAGGTGAAGCGCTGCTCGGTTAATTGTTCTTTAGGGTCTGAAATGGCTTTTGTATCACAATTTGATTTGCACATCATGATGCTCATTTATTTCATATCGTGCTTTCCTCTGTTTTAGCAACGACGTAGCTGACAATCTAGAATATCTAGCTTGTCCAGAAGGCTTTAATAGCTCTTAATAAATATGATTATGAATGCTTAACCAAAGCAGAGCACCGCTGTGCTGGTGCCAAAGAGAGAGGTGCAGCCATGCTTGCCGCCCAGAATGTGCAAGCTCTGAGGAGAAACTGAAAAATCAAGAAAAAGGAAGTGTTTTAACATGATGTTGGCAGAGAGTAAAGTGAGGCTTTGCATGATTGAATGGTTTGTGGGAGGGCACATGGGGCTTTTGCAGAGCCTGGACGTGAATCCAGATCGGAAGGTATCTAGCTGCTCTCCAAGCCTTCTGGCAGCGCGAACTTTGCACAAATGTCAGCTGTTCTCGCTCTCACGTCTGTCCTTCGGGCCAGTCTGAAAGAAGGCGTGGGGAAAAATCTCCATCATGAAAACAGCACTACAAGAAAGGGCTGAGGGAAAGGGCTCGTGTCTCCTGCAGCCCCATTTCTGGCCCATTCTTCTCCCTTCTGGGCAGGAGGAGACTATTAATGCTGGGGAGAGAGGAGATCAGTGCACAGACCTTTCGCCCAGCTCAGGGAAGGCACAACTGTGTCCGTGCTCTGCAAAAGGCAAGTTCAGACCTGTGTAAGTACAGCTAAGCTGGCTGCTTTTCTGTGTTAGATAAATACTGATTGATAAAATACTGATTGGTGCCAAGTGTTTAAATAACTCGCTTAGGAGTCTTTTTTTTTTTTTGCTGGAGTTTGCTAGTTTTTCTGCAGCAAGACCATCCCAAGCATTTGGAACCCACCTGCAGCGACCATACATCCAACATTGTCCAAAAGGACATGATGGAGGGATCAGAGATTTAAACTTCCTATCCCCCGTGGCTCCTTACAGGCATCATTAAAAGCAGTCTTTTCAAACTTATGCTGTGATGACGAGACACTGCTTTTTTTTCCATCCCATCTCCACATTTTCTTTTCCAGATTTGCCCACTGTCGGAGAGAATGGCTCATGGAAAGACAGCCCTTCATCGCTGTCGGTAAAATGCTGATTTTTTTTGTGTCGTGTAGCTTCTGTGAAACACCACCTGGAAATAATACAGCGAGTGCCTTTAGAAATCCGATAGAAATTTGAGTAATAGGTCCAATTACAACATATCAGCACTTATCTGAGTCTCACACACAAAATCTGTACTTTTCAGATGTACCTTTGGTCTCTGCAGGAATCTGACTGTTTAAATGAAAGAAAAGAAATATATAAGCAATTAGAACCCTTCTTTTTTGTGGGCTGTTTTCTTCCTAAGATAATCAATGTCCTAAAGACATCATCTGCAGCATATAATAATGAGAAATACATAGTAGGCCTGAGAAATTGGAACTGTGCCCGAATCCTTGCTCTGCACACAGCATATAGCTTACTTTCAGTGCAAAAATTGTATCATATGGATGTTCTTGAAGGTCAATGACCGTAGATTGAAATTTTCTTGTTAGGCAATGTTAATCGGATTGAGGCTGATCTAATCAAAGATGTGAGGAGTTGGCTTCAGCTCTGCTTGGCAGCACGAAGCCTACTAATCCAAGTGCCACAGATGCTGAGACATTCCTTCATATGGTATGAGCCAAGTCCTGCAAACTGCCAAGTGCTTCCTCTGAAATTCATGGGAACCGGGAGTGTGTGGCACCTGGCAAGACCAAGCTTGCTACAAAAACCCTTTGGAAAGGACAGGGTTTGCATACCAGAACTTGGTGTAGTAAACTGACTGTGGCCCCAGTCTTGCCGTTTGCCAGCACGAGCCGAGAGCAGGATTGTGGTGTAGGAAACCTTGTAAACCAGGGTGGGGAGTCTGCAGCCCGAGTACTTACAGACTGGAATTTCATTCATACAGCCCTGATCACATGGCTCATTATTCCATGGTTTTACAGTAAAATCTTGGCTAATGTGTTGGTAAAGCCTATTTCGCCCCGAGAAAGGAAGAGGTTCCCCGCCATTGTTGCTGAAAAACATCAGATCCATTGCACAACTCTGCTGGGAAACATGCAGAGGCACTCAGCAGCTACTTAGCCAGCCTGTGCCTAGACTTGGCATTGACTTTGAAAGCACCACAAGAGGACTGAACTTGATTAAAACTTCACACCAGATCCAGACAGAGAATGAAAAAAGGCAGATTTTCTCTCCTCTACCTGTGAGTGCCAGCTTTTTAAGCTCCACAGTCCAGATGCACAAAGCCAAACCTGCGCTGATATGTGCCCACATCTTAAGAGAAGGTCCCCACAGCTCACCAGCACCTCAGCTCTGCAGAAGGTAGCTCAGATATTGCTGGAGTTGTGGTAGTAGCTAGGAAACGCCAGGAGAGGACGAGATCTCATGGCCAAGACCAATGGCAGAACAAAAGAACCAAAGGGCAGAACAAAAGAACCAAAGGGCAGAACTGCCTTGCCAAACCTTTTTGCCGATATTTTGTGTTTTGAAGCTCATCCCTTTAGCTATTCTCCTGAAGCCAAGTTCACTGGTGTTGTCATGAAGAGTTTTTTAATCATTCCTGCAGAACAATGCTGCTACAAACCTTACTTACCTGACAGCTGACATGCTTTCTTACTGGTGATTCTTATCTCCGAGTTGAGCAAAGTACATGAAATAAGCTTTCATCTGATCTGGAAGCAGGTTGAGCTAAGCAGGAACTGGTTGGCCAGTGTGAGATGCAAAGGAGATTACAGGAACCTTGCATCAGCCTTGCACAAACAGCAAGCTGGCTGATTGAGCCTGCAAGAAGCAATAATCAGGGCTCACCCCAAAACATTTGGTGTACCTCGTTTGCTGGGGATGTGACTAAGTCCCTGGCACAGAGGCTTTTATGAGCTTTGGTGCAGATCCCCGGCTATTCCTCGTCCAGCGCCCACCCAGGTCCTGGCGTGTGCAGCCATGCTCGTACGGCGCTCAGCCTGGGACTGTCTGCTCTGGGCGCTCGGCTGGGGGGACCCTGCAGCAGAAAGCAGATATTTTGGGGTGTTTCCTCATGGAGCCAGTGCGGAGCCACACAGCGGGCCCTATGTTACTTGAATTTTTCCATTATCTCACCTACTCCAGCCCCCATGAGCTGGACAATGAAATTTGACCTAATACTGAAGACGAGTAACAGAGTCTGGCTCTCGGGGGGATTAGAAGTCGGTTTAAGTGATCTCTTCTCTCCTTACACATTCACTGCCCTATTTTAGCCTGTAGATCCCATTGATTTTGCTGTTTGCATATCCCAGTTTCTCAGAGGAAAACTCTTGGTTTTTATTAGTATTAGATAATGCGAAAGTTTGATCCAAAATCTACTCCAAATGAGAGAAGTGTATAGAAGGAAAGTGGCCTCTTCTGACATGAGGACCTTACTCAACACAGCCACGAACGTTTTGTAGTAATGGCTGGTCCAAGGGCCCTACTGGGACATGATCCTTGCTTTGCTTTTGAGACACTCAAATACAAGTGCTCTTTTGAGGATTTTCTGTAGGCCTGGATTGACTGCCAGGGGATGCAGGTCTAGAACTGAAATTTGGTGCCAGCCCTTAGCCCTTGGCATTGGAGATCAGTCTTGTCCCAGGAATTAAGTGGCACTTGGGCAGGTGTTACATGACTGGCCATGGACGACCATTCAGTTGTATGTGACGAACCAATGGTTGAAAATGGGGAATGCTTTCTGCCAGTGGACAGGCTCTTCCTCGCTGGCCTTACCTCTCTAAGATGAGACACAAACATCCCATTTTGGCTTATTTCTTGAGTTACTACCTCCATTTATAAAAGTGTTGTCAGCTAAGGCAAGCCCTTCTCTAGGCATCTATAAAGTAATTTTGCAAGCAGGCTTCTTTTCCGCTGCCTTGAAGAAAGTTAATCGAGCTAATGTGTGGATTTCAAGTTCAAAAATAAATATTTTGACAGTTTAATCTGATGGTACCCAGGCTTCTTGCCAGACTTCAGGTTTTGTCAGTGCTGGGGAAGGACCTACTGCTCAGGTTCAATTTCTCTGTAGAAAACCCAACATGTTTGATTCTATGATTCTATGTTTCTATGTTTCTGTGATTCTATTCTCTGGATCAGCTCAGCATGTTCTGTACTACACAATGCTGCCCCAGAGAAGACATGATTTAGAGCAACCTGCTGCCTCTAGGACTACTCAGGTACCTGGCATTAGGCACCAGCTTTGCCACCGGACTGGTGCAGGTCTATAGCTGCCAGACCACAGATAGCCAAGAGATGATGACGGGAAGCAGGATGCATGAACTATTGTAGGAGTGATGGACCATGCACAGGACTTGTGTACCCTTTGTAGTTGCCTCCAGAAAGTACCAGCTGAAGGAAGTGTCTTGGTGGGCCATCATCTGTTTTTTAGATTGAATATTTCTGATTAACTAATGTCTTGCAAAACATGGGCCAGAAAATCTCATTCTGGAGCTGCCACGGCTTGGCTCATCACTTGTGGTGCAGTGCAAGCATCTCTTACAAAGCACCATCCAGCCTTGGCCTAAAGCCTTCAGCAGCAAAGAAGTCTGGCTTTGAAGCCTGCAACGTTTTTCTTAACTAACTTTAACTGAGATGCCATTGATGGCTCTCTCTCAGGTGCCTGTACCAAGCGCGTCTCATGTCAATGGTGACCACACAGATATCATTAAGTACGAGGAGATTGAATTGAACAGGTCTTTTAGTCAGGTGGCTGCTGGCCACGATGGCATGCAGCAGGACAAGGGAGCAGGGTACGATGTGGTGGTTACACACATCAGCTAATAGCTAGACCAGAGCAGCTTTGGGAACGTACCTTTCTGCATGGAGTAGCCCCAGGAACATCCATAAGTCCCACTGACACTCTGAATCACACTGAACGAGTCCGGAAAAGCGAACAGGGACAAAAGCTTGGTCCTGCTGAAAAACCAGCCAAACTGCCGTTAGCTTCACCGGAGCCAGGATGTTACCCTGGGACTCGCTGTGCCACAAGCTGTTCTGTGCAGATGGACCTCTGATTTTGTTCAAAGCTTCGCTGGTTTTCCTGGGGCTGCAGATGGCTCTGAGATCTGCTGCACGGAGCAGGGCTGGAGCAAGTGCTCGGAGGAAGGAGCCAACAAACAGTGTCTCCAACTCGGAGGGGCTGCAGCGTGCTGTAGCTTGGCCCGCTGGCTTTACTGACCCTGCAGCCTTCTGAAGCCTCCTGGCCTGGGGTGGCTGGGCCAGAGGGTATTACCCAGGCGTCAGGGGAAGATGGCAGCAAAGTTCAGACCTGGTTCTGTTGCTGAACACTGCTTGAAATGCCCCGGAGCTTTCAAGGATGACAAGCAATGTTCAACACCCCCCCTCCCTTAGAGTCCACCATTTTCAAATGTCACTTGGTGGAAAATGAAGTATCCTCTCTAATGCGTGGTGAAAAGGTCAAAACCACTGCAATTTGGGAATATGACGCTTCCAACCAGGGCTTTCCTGGGGAAAACATTTCTCAGAAATTTTTGGCGTTACCAACCCTGGAAAAGTACTGCTTGAGCCATGAGCGGTGGTAGATCAGAAGGGAAAAACAGGAAGATGTCTCATACGACCACGAGATGGCAGCTGGAGTCTGGGAAGTTTTTTGCAGACACAGTAGCTCCTGTGGAAAACTGAGTCATTTGCCAACCCGGTTTTAAATCGCACAAGACAAGAGTCTGCATTTGGGAATATGCACCTGCACCGCTTTGGCTTTGAACATTTCGCGTGTGCGCTCAGAGCGGGTGAGCTCTGGAATATCTGATTACCCCTTTCATTTCCCAGCTCCTCTGAGCCTTCCTCGATTAGTCAGTATCAAATAAATGCTTTAACCAGTGTAATCCCTGTTGATAGGAAAACAGCAGTGCATCTGGTTTAACACTGCTGTTATGATCTAGTCTGCTCCAACACCTAATTCAGCAGAGATCTGCAGCCAGATGCTCTGCCCCCCTCGTGCCACGACCGCTTCTGTCTGCAATTTCTCCCGGAGCTGTACTCTTTCACTCGCCGCTTTCAATGGCCGATGGTGTGTGTTGTTAATCGGCGATTGCGTTTCATTCCAGAGGAGACCACATTTCAGCAGCAGTTTAAGCCAGGCCTAGGACGCCCTTCGTCTCTGCAGTGCAATCCATTTGGGCTCTGGCTCTGCGAAGGTCTGGCGTGCGGAGCTGCTCTCGCGAGTGCTGCCCTCACCGAGGGCTGGGAGACAATTCACGCGCAGAGTTTAACACCCCTCGACGCCTGCAGCGAGGCCTGAGATTTCTCAGCCTTGTTAAGATCCTCATGGAGGCCAGAGAAATGTGAACTGGGAAGTGGAGGTTTAGGGCAGAAATTAATTATCCTGGTAGAAGAAAGGAATGAACATTTACATAGATGGATTTTAAGACCGTAGAGGAAGCACATGCGGTGGTCAAGGTGGTAATTTGGAAGTCCTGCTATAAAGCCATTTGGTCTAGAGCCAGCGTACATGAAAAGTGTCAATGCATTTGGCCGCTTTCCCCAGAAGTGACAGCATGGAACGCTCGATCCCCGCCTTTCGCAGCTGCTCAGCATATGCCAATGCCGCACGGGAATCCTGTCCTTTGCATAATGGAAAATATGCTAATATTTCCATATTTCTGCCTGTGGGAGATCTCCACATGATATGCAGCTATCTTCCCTCCATCGCAGCTCCGTATCTCCCTGTTGAGCCGTTGTTTTCCCCGTTAGGGTGGTGATAATCATGACACAGACTGCTGCAGCATGGAACAATTTCTCAGCTGAGCCAGGTAACATCACCTGTTGCTTCAAAACCACCTTAAAAAACAAAATAAAAAGGTATTTGGTTTATGATTTGTGCTATTGTGGCACTCTGAGATGCTGGTTGACACAACTGGAGCTAGAAGAAGGTGGAATGATTCACCCACACCCCAAGCTAGGACAGACCTGCCCCCCTAAAGCCTGGTACCCCCCCAAGATGGACATGTCGCCCATGATATCTCCTGCCAGAAGAAAACGTACCTGCTCCTTCTCCCCGTACCACCTTGCTTTTACATGCCATGAGCAGATAGTTCCTAGGAGCTGTCATGCTTCTTGCAGGAGCGGGAGGGATTTCTTGGCAATCGGGAGACGGTAGGAAACAGTCGCAGTGGGAACGCCGAACAGAACAAGGAGGAAATTGTTATCGGCCACGGAAAAAGGTGAAGAATCATCGCAGCGATTTCTGTGCTTCTTGAATGGTTTGGTTTGCGGAATGGAAACTACCACCGCTCTGGGTGAATTTGTTTAGCGAGCTTTCCTCTTTCTTAAGAGCGTAAGCTTATTTTATAGGACAGGGGAACACAGCCAGATATGAGCTGTTAGCTTCTTTTTTCCCTGACCTATCGTGAGTTATTTACAAAGGTTTAGACTGAGTTAAAGCAAAGATGAATTTCTGAGCCTGCTGGTTAATATCTTGCAGCTGCTCTTCTGAGGCCTGATCCAAAGACCAGTAACGTTACCAGGCACCTTCCCTCTGACATCAGGGGGCATTAGGATGGGATTTATGCATTTGGCAGAGGTTTCCTAATAATTTATTTAAACACGGGAGAGAGCAGCAGTGATTCGAATCAGGTTGAGGGTTCAAGATTAGAGCTCTCCTGAGTGCCAAGTCTTGTGGGTTTGCATGTTGTTCGTAAATGGGGCACTAACCTTGTGAATGATATGGTCCTCATGAGAAAGGGACAATTCCTGCCCCCTCTTCCCTCATCTTCAAAGCTGTTGTATCCCTTGCTGTCCCTGGAGCTCTGTGGACTCCGAGGAGCCAGGTAGTAGAGCTCATACGCTGATGGATTCACACTGCTCCTGTCCCACTGCTTTCTGAGCGGTATCTATAACCAGCAAGCTAACTGTCCATGGACACA
Organism: Phoenicopterus ruber ruber; assembly: GCA_009819775.1. Classification (NCBI taxonomy): domain Eukaryota; kingdom Metazoa; phylum Chordata; class Aves; order Phoenicopteriformes; family Phoenicopteridae; genus Phoenicopterus; species Phoenicopterus ruber. Next base: position 4,162,545 of record CM020219.1, read on the forward strand.
GGCAAACATCGGCTTCTCGAGGTGATTCACCTGTGCAAGCTGATGCATCGGGTCTGTGTGTCTCGATAAGAAACTGGTTCTGCAACCGGGAACTAGGATACCAATTGATGTACCATGCAGGAGAAAGAGGGAATTAAGAGAACAGGAAAGTGATCTTGTAGATGGCGTTAGCCATGGTGAACAGCAAAGCTGGAAAGCCAGGAGGTAGGTAAGGAAGATACAGAAGCAAAGGATTCAACGGACAGCAGATAATGGAGGTTTGGGTTATGTGAAGATTAAAGGAGTCATTGAGAAGTTAACCAACATCATCTTTTGGTCATTGCAGAGGGCAGTATCTCTCTGCAGCTGTTTGCAGGCTGCAGTGGTGTCCCTGGGAATGCAGCTCTACCGCTTGCTGGGCAGTGCCTGCTGTGAGATGGGACACAAGGGATTCAAAAGACGTTTAGACGAGGCCCTAAGGGATATGATTTAGTGGGGGACTTGGTAGTGCTAGGTTAATGGTTGGACCCGATGATCTTGGAGGTCTCTTCCAACCAGAACAATTCTATGATTCTATGGTTCTATGACACTGGAGAAGGAGTGGGCTCTGCTAAAACATACAGACCTTCTGAGGCTTTTGGGTCCTCCTCAGCGTCCCCTAAGCCCCCATGCCCTGCTGCTCAGTACAAGGCAGACACGCGTGCTGACTCATGCACGTGTTCGATCACATCAGTGCATGTAGGTGTGAACTCACAGATGCAGAGGGAGCTCTGAGCGCAGCAAAACTGGCCCAGTTCTGCTCCCACAGTGCAGAGGCAGTGAGCAGATCAGCGGGAAGAGGCGTTGGTTGTAATGTCCCAATTACACCTGCTGCTGGAGAGAGCCCAGCGTGAGGCTGCTGGAGTTCTTCTTGCCTTCCCGTCCTGGTTGGACCTGAGCTGAGGGTCCCTGAGCACGCATGAACCTGGTGCAGATGTGGCTGTACCCTTCACAGAGACAGTGCACGCACACGAACCCGTTCCCCTCATGCAAAACTGCAACAACTGCGTGTGGTTTTATGAATTGAGCAAGGATTTGGCAAACCAGTGGGTGAAAGACTTGGGAGGATCTCCTGGTTTTAAGACCCTTGAGCATGCAAAGAGCAGCTCCGTCATGCAACGTGCTCTCTTGAAGCTGTTGGGGCAGTCGGGTGCTTTTCAGCCACTAGCATCTGTCTCTTGTTGGGACGTCGCTTCTGCAGCCTGGCTAAGGGAAGCGCTCACACAACTGCCAGCCCATCCTTCGGCCCGGCACGCAGAAGCTGGGCTGCTACGGGTCCTGCCTAACCAGAGGCGGGCTTGCAGCTCTGCCCCAGTTGTGCAGAGACCTCGGGATCGTAAACAGAGATGAAAATTGGGACATCCCTGAGAGTTGTTTCCATAGTCATCCCCAGCCATAAATGCCGGGGCTGTGATTTCTAAATCACAGCCTCTGGATTTCTTTCCAGTGGACGTCCAGGTCCTTTTCTCATTGCACTCTCTCAGTTTCCCAGGGCCCGTTCACAAATTCCCGTGCACAGCACGGGATGAGCACGTAGACCCGGGGTCTGCAGCGAGCAGGGTTGTATCACCCAAAGCAGTTTAGAGGGGCTGAAAGCCAGAGGGGCAAACGGAGCCATTCCCAGCCTCTTTGGGAAACTGGTATCAGCTGATTTCTTCTCTGAAGATGTGCCCTTTGGTGCCGCTCCCTCAGGTCTTTCCAGCAGCAATAAACAGAAAGATAAATCAATGTTTTCTCAGCAGTGCCCACAGCTGGAGCGAAGTTCCCCTTGTGGAAATGGCCCCCGTGTCGTGGTCCCTTCGGCCATCGGAGGGGAGTGCACTCCTGCCATCTCATGGACGTCTCGGAGAACAAGGAGGAATTTCTCAACAGGAAGAAGGGATTATGATGAATTTTTCTTCAAATCTATTTCAACAATTGAAAATTTAGCTAAGTATTAAATAGATTAATTTTTTTTTTTTTTTGCTTTTATGCAGGCTTTTGATTATGCAGTTGTCGTAATGAACTCAATGTGGTTGTTTCCGATTTGGCCCTGTAGCATCTGGCAGGGAGCCTCCGTCTGAATGTGAGTCTTGCTGCATCCAGATTTGATTCCTTTTCCTTGGCACGGCTTTCCCTCCTGCTGATGGAAGCTTTAAAGAAAAAAAAATACCATGACATCTGAAACACTGCCAAAAAACATCAACATGCTTTCTGGCTGCCATCTATTGTGCAATGCAAACCTCTTAAGATTTAATATTTCTAAAACTGCGGTGCACCTGCTTGCAAGAAAAACTACCTTGTCACATGATGACATGTTTTGTTAAATCACTTTTTTTTTTTAATTTATTAGCTTCACAATGTGGGTTTCTTCCCTTTCTCCTCTTTTCTTCCTCCTTCACCCCAAGATTTCCCCATGAAATAATATTTTCTCCTAGAACTGTAATCTGTAATTACACGATGCATTTCCCACCTTCTGGTTTTGACAGATCCTTGTCTTCTATCTATGGTGAGAGCTTTGATGACCGGGTGCATTTGGTTGTGTCCCAAAGGCGCTGCTGCCCACTGTACCCAAGCACCAGATAAACCCCAGCTTGGCCCAACTGGGAGACTGCCAGTGCCTGCAAGGTCAACCAGCTCTTCACTACCTGCTGCTGGACTGAAGAGGGCTCTGCTGTCTGGCCAAAGCAAGCTCTCCTGGCTGCCACGAAAGAAAGTTTCTTCTCCCGTTTGATTTTTTTCCCGGTTGTTTTTCAAGGTAGATTTCAGCTCCACAGGTGCTTTGCAAGGGGTGGGAATCTGAGATGGAGCTGGATGTCGCAGGTGGGCTCAGGTGGGCCCGGAGAGCTTGGAGTGGAGAAGTCTCCTGAGAAACATGTGGGATCTCTTCGTTTTACTCCCAGCTGGTAGATCAAAGTATTGCTCAGCGATAACATCTAGCAAGTCGCCTTCCAGGTGTCACAGCGATAAGGCGCTTTGCTCAGGTTACGCTTACCTGTTCCTAGCGCTTGCTGTCACTAGAGCAAGCACAAACAACGGGTGCTCGCTTCGGGGATCGTTCTGGAAAGACCTTTTCCTAGTTTTCAGAGGGGTGGCAGAATGGTTTTATCTCCATCTTCCTTTGCCTAATTGTTTTTCAAGACCTTTCATGCTTCTTGTGCCCGTAGAAGGTGACACAGAGGGGGGAGTTCTCCATGAATAACCAAAAAGCCGTGTTGTTTTGCTTCACTCAATATCCAGCAACCTGGCCCATGAGAGAGTTGGGACTGTGGAGTCTGTTGAGTTGCAGCACCTAGGGATCCCCATCACCTTTATGGTCACTGTTTTCTTTGTTGCGTTTGCCTGTTGCACAATGGCAACGAGCAGAGATGCCCTGGGGGACAAACACAACCTCTTTTCTTGCATGTTTGGGCCCTTTCTGGAGTGCTTAAACAATTGAGACCATGGTGGGAGACTGTCAGGGGAATGTAGGAGCTCTGGGCATCTGGCCCGTGGCCGCTGAGCTCCTGGCTTACTCTGGCCTGTCAGCTCCTTCCTCCCACAACCCACAAACTGCTTTTGATTCTCCACAACTAGAAAGGCAAAAGTGCTTGTTCAGGTTTCCTCCCCTCTCTGGCTCCCTGGCCTTCGGGAGAAGGATCGTGGGGAGCTTTTGGGTTGGATGCCTGTAGCTGCTCCAGCTGAAAAAAAAAGGTTCCCCGTTGCTCTGAGGTGCTCCAGAGAGAGGATCTCAGCAGCTAAATGTGGTGACTGCAGGTTCATTTGGACGGGTCAGAAATAGCGGTCTTTCCTCCACCCATTTTACAGGTGAGGAGCTGAGACACAGAAGGCCGAGGGACCTGCTCAAAGTCCTGCAAGAACTCAGCAGCAGAATTTGGTGCGCTTGCTTCTAGCAGCAAACTGAGGCAAGGAGGAGTTCGCGCTGCTGCTCTGAGCCTTGCGTCTGTGTTACCGGCTCCTGTGATATTTAATTAGAAAAGGAGGACACGGGTAACCTCTTCCTTGCTCCTGGCTGTGAGCTGTCGTAGGGGTGGGTGGCAGCTTGCGGTGACGGACAGATGCACCAGGCTACCAAACCACCTGGTGCTTTCAGCAGCTGCCGAATAAATGGCGACCCTTGCAAAGTTTGTCAATATTTATCCTTTCTGCATATAGCAGATGAGTGTTAGCTAATTACAGGCTGTACCACCACAGACAGGCAGGCGCTGGTTGCGCGGAGCCGGGCTTGCCAAGTGTCCTCATTGATGTCGCCTTCATCAGCTGCGCTTGCTAGTAAATCAGCCACTTCAGCTCACTGTTTGCCTCTGTGGAGGGGCTGGGAATTATCTCAAATGGTCGCAGGCGTTCTCGTGCAATCCAGAACAGCGTGGCGATACAGAGATCGCTGTAGGAGGATGTAACTTACTCTGGAGTGGCCTGAAAAACACACTGGACCTCCGGAGAAATGCAGCCTACCCTTGTTCATGAGGCCATTTCTTGAGTTGGCCAAATTCTCTTCCACAGGCTGAAGCTGACCATTTTTGCCCCAAGCCAGCCCTTCCCGTTCTCTCCTCCATAAAAGTGGAAAGGCTCTGCCTTATCCTTTCTGATACCGAATGCCCAGACATGACTAAAGCACCCGCTTTCCCCATGACCAACTTTGGTCCCTCGCAGCTTCTCCCTTCCCCCTGCTTGTGGAGAGCACGTTCTGCTGGTGGTGGTGGTGTTGGGACAGGCTGGTGGATGCTCTCTCTTGCCATCCCATGGGCGTAAGCCTGACTCCTCTCTGTGCGCTCGTTGTCCCTGAATCTGTGCCTTCAAATGACAGCGAGCAAAAGGGAAGATCTCCCCTCCTGCCTTTTCCATCCTGCATTTGAGCAGACACAACATTTCTCTTCGTTTGCCACGGAACAGCACAGGTCCCGGTTCCCATATTGTGAAGCCCTCTGCCATAAATCAGGCTGATAGGTTTATTCTCTACGTAATGGGAAATTATGACAAATGCAGCTGTATAATCTAGTTAGTAACTCACCATAATGACTACTTCTGGGGTGATTTATGGGTTTTGTCATATGTGAGCTTTCAGAACATTAGAGATTACATTTTTCACACTTTTTGTTGGAATCTCAGTTTATTAGACTTTACTGCAGCATTAATCACTTGCAGCACAACCCCGGACTTCACAAATGTATCAGATCAGCATGAAAAAGGCAGAGAAAACAAGAACTGTTGTGAATTAATGAGCCGGGTAACACATGTCTCGCAACCAGTGATGAAACAACCTGTGTTCTTCTTCAAGCCACAACAGAAAGCCCTGAAGTCTGTGATTTTTTTTTTCACATGACACCACCAGCAGCAAAGAACCGAAACACCACAGACAGGCTTGAAACCTGAAAGATCTGCAGGGCTGAGTCTGTTCTAATTAATGGTAAAATGATGTGTGAATCTGTCCTAAACGTTCAAATAAAGAAGATTGATGCCCAGTTATAATATGGCTTATAAGCAAAACACTAGGATTATATAGGAGAAATGCATGTGTCGTGAAACAACCGATAAATCAGAGAGACAGTTCCAAGGTCTACTGTGAAGGTCTGGGAAACTTTCGAAGTTGCCATCTATGGAGTTTGGTGCAGGATAAACTGGACCAAAAGGCCGTCATTACCCAAATTGCTTTGGTTTATGCTGTTTTTTTGCAAGAGGCCCGTTCAGATAAAGCTTTATAATACTTCAGGAAATATGTTGAAAAAAGGTCACCACGATCCATCAGAAACAAGCAGAAGGGAAGGCTGGGGGTGCAACATACTCCCCACACCGGGAGGGTGGACAGGGGGCAGCCCTGTTTTGGGGTAAATCAGCGTGGTTCAGGGAGGCGGCTCCCACCCCGGCTCAAACCTTGGTTGGCAAAAGCCTTGGCGCGTACTGATGGGCAGCGGCACCCGGCTGACGCAGTTTTCGGTGAGCGGGTAAGATGATCTGCAGGTGGTGAGGAGTATCTCTGTTCCCCGAGCACCTGGAGAGCTGCAGACACTGATAACTGATAACGGCACCAGCCAGGGAGGTGACCTGGGGTTGGTGAACTAGTCCTGGTGTCTCCTTTCTGCTAAAGACAACAGCCTGTTACCGAGCTCTTCTTGCCGAGGCAATAAATGACTGGTGAGATTTGGTGCTGCACATCCCTGTTTTTGTCTGCACTTCTTCTACGCTCAGCACCAGGTAGGATTGGGCCAGAATGGAGGGGTTTGGGGTCTCAGAGCTGGAGCTGAGATGGACAACCAGGCAGAGCAGTTGGAGGTGTCACAAACCCTCTGCCAAAAGGCAGCCCTGCTCCGTTAATGTAAGAAGGGGATGTTGAGCCGCACTGTGAATGTGCTGATATCAACGGGATGCCACAGTGCTCAGGGCAGCGTATCTTCGGGGGAGAGGTCCTGCCCTGGGTTGAGCTTCTTTGGATACTCACGGAGCAGCTCAGGCACAAACCTTTGCACCTTCTGTGAGCCAGGGCTGCTTTCTTAGCCCCTTTCCCCTTTACTACAGGAGTATCAGAGACATGGGGCTACACAGTCCTTCATCCCTCCGTAAGGCTGCTAATCCCATCGTAGGCCATGGTAACCCTCCATGGCTGCTGACCCCATGGATGTCGTGGTGTTGGGTCTCTGCTGGGAGAAGAGAAGGTGTAAAATGAAGCTCCTGAGACTGGTAGGTGGCCTGGAAGATGGTGGCCAAGCCCCACCGAACCACAGGGTGCTTCCTTGGCCGGCTGAGCTCATGACAACTTACTGGGCTGTGCACGGACAGTTGTCTGTGGCAATGTGGACATGGGAATGACCGTTGGTGGGCATGGAACGTGAAACAGCTGGCCTGAGCCTTCTTTAAAACAGGCCGTGACTATGAATCTGACAGGAGCAACAGACTCCATCCTTTATTAAACCAGAACCTTTTTAAAATTATTTTGAGGAACACCAAGGACCTTCCTTGTTTATTTTATTAGCATTTTTTGTCTTGTTTGGGTAGTGCAGGACACTCATTGCCTGAGAAGCATGAAACATGATATTGCCAGAGCGTGGCATCTGCAGTTAGATGTAAATGTTGCTGAATCTCCTTTTGGAGATCTGGGGATGTGGGAGTCAGAGGCTCAGGTCCTCCAGTGACCAGCAGCAGATGGGAGACTGGCACCGCACAGCCACAGAAGGTGACGTATACCATGACCAGATCTTCCCTGGCAAGTAAAAGCAACTTCGCTTTCACATGTCGTTTCAATTTTAAAAACACAAAAGGAAACAAAAATGTGCTCCTGTGTTTCCATCTTCAGCTTGATACAGGCTGGGAAAGACTTTTTCCATGAGTTTGATGCACCCGTTCCAGGCTTCAGGCGCCGATGGTGGTCCTGAGCAGATGTAACTCTGCCTCGCAGGGGGCCCCGCCGGCTCGGGTGCGATTCGGTGCTGCCTGTGCGGAAGGGTATGGTTTCGAGCTGCCTGCAGAGGGGCCGGGCAGAGGCAGCCCTGCAGGGCGGGCGGGCAGCCGAGGGTGTGCAGGTAGGGCTGGGAGCATCGCTTGCGTCCTGCTGGGAAAATGTGGTGGCAAGAGCGTGAAGGCGAGTAAGGAAACAAATCCAGTTTTTGGCGGCTCCTCAGCCATCCAGATTGAAGTGGCCAACGTGAAGAATGTGAAAAAGTGGAGACTTCAACGGATAAATCCCTGCAAGTCCCATTCTCTATAGGTCTAGGATGATGGCAGCAGTGTCTCCATGGAAACCCAGGGATGAGGCAAGCAAGCAGAGCATCCCAGTGGCTGCACAGTTGCAGGTGCTCACTCCAGTATCGCCTTGAGCCCAGGGGACCAGGCTGCCCCACCGAACCCTGCCCCTCCATGGTGCCTGCCCCTCTGCGCAGTACTTGGCATGGCCAGAGGCGGGGGCTGGACAAAGCCCTGCACCAGCTCAGCCCTCCTCTGTCTGCACCAGCTGTACCAGGCCAAAAATACGGCCAAATCCCAGGCTCAGCCTACGTGACGTGGGAGAGATTTGATCATCACAAGCACACGATGGCCAGTTACCTGTCCTCAGAGAGGCTGTGTGCTTTGCATCCAGCAGTGACCTATGGATGGAGGATGCAGGACATGGACGCAGGAGAAAACCCAAAAAAGTACCTTGCAGCATCAGACCTTTAGGGCTAAGCAGTGTGGTGAGGGACAGATCCAGCTCAGAGCTTTCCAACCTGTGCTCGTTGGTCCTCAGGAGGAGAGTCAGGGCAAGGACGGGGAGTAGGAGAAGATCTCAATGTGCTGCTCTGGTTGCTGCCGGGGCGGGGAGCCGTGCATGCACCTCCCCAGCTCTCCCTCCAGGGCAGGAGCCCACCAGTCTCGCAGTACTCTGGCACAGGCAGGGAGGCCCGGGCTGCTTTGGGCAGCTGCCTGATTTGCCTGTGCCCCAATCCAGCCCGGCTGGATGCTCTCAGCCCCGACGCAGTCCGTAGGAGAGAAAACAAGAGGCATTCCTGCCGTGTGAGGGGGAGCACGGGGAGCAGAGCTGTCACGCAGTGCTGTACGTCATGTCCTGCTGACAGACACTGGTTGCAGCAAAGAGGATACAAACAAAAAATAGCCCCTTCCCGCACGCATGAAATAAATAGATAGGAAGCCATACGTGCACCCAAATCTCCACGTCCTGTACTGCGCCGTGTGGTGCCCCGTAGAGGAGCTCAGCATCGGGAAGGGGGGTGCACCCACCTGTCCCTCAGGAGTGGGGTGGATGTGGCATGGCTGGTGCAAAGGTGCCAGCCTGGTCTGATCCTACATCTCCACACCATGTGTTCCAGCGTGGTGTAGGCCAGCTCTTGGTCTGCCGTACCATGGGCATCTCCCATCTTCCACCACCTCTGGGGCCTGTCTCCATTATCTCAGACAGCTTCTCCTCCTGCAAAGCGTTGCTAATAAGTCCCACGCAATGTTTTACCTCTATTTTCTATCCAGCACCAAGCAAAACATCCCCAGTAGGCTTGCTGGCATCTTGCTGTTGCTCTACTGGAAGCCTATTTCTCCTCTGCTTCTTCACCTCATCTTTCCTGGGGGAAAAATGTCTTTTATTTCCAGCTGGGGAAAATGGAGACCACTCCTCATCCCCAGCCCTGAACCGGGGGGTACGATATAGGTGGTGGCCTAATGCCATTAAAATCCCTTTCTCCCCATGCCCATGGCTCCGCGTCTCTGTCCGCTCCCAGCCCAGGGGTGCTGGGTTGCCTCCTGGGGCGCAGTGCACAAAGAGTGGAAAATTAGGGGCGAACTGGTAAAAAGGCTGTGTTCGCAGCTCAAGTCGATGGATCTGCTCCGAGGTCAAGGAACCGCCGCTTTTGCCAGCAAAAAGAGCCCAGATGTTTTTCAATTTACACAGGCAAACGCGCCGAATGCAGGTTAGCACTACGAAACCGCACGTTTGAAACGGGAAGGACCCCCTCTTTGCAAAGTCCCTGGCATAAAATACACGCTGTGAAACGGGAGGTCGGAGCGCTGAAGTGATTTAAGAGCCTTTGCTCTGACTCAAGGATTTTGAAGGGGTCTTCATGTTTGTTGTGTTTCTGGGTTCTGATATCAATGAGAGAATTAAATCATTATATTAAAACATCAAAACACTAATGCTCTGTTTTCATTGGCACGAACCAAAATGATCTAACTCAAAAGCCATGAAATATCAGCCTTTTTTTTTTTTTTTTTTGCCGATGAATAATAAGATCTCTGGCTGCTTGTGATAGTAAATTTAATAATGTCAGTGATTTGAAAGGTTTGAATCCTAAACGTGAAGAAATGTGTTTTACCCCCTCCACCCTCTGCCTTTTTCTCCCCCCCCTCTCCTACTGTCAGGAAGTTTTGTGGCAAATAAGCCAAAACGCAGAGATTAGAGCCTGTCGGTCTCCTATGCCAGGTGAGCGCCAAGCTCGGCATACCCGGTGCAAACCTCCATCTCCCAGGTGGTCTGAATTTGCTTATAGCTGGGTCCTGTAAGCAGATTTAATATTTCATAAGCACTGCTCCATCTCATGCCTATATTATTGACACCACATGGAAGTCAGGAAATTGGTTCTTTCTGGGAACAGTTTGCAGAAATATGCAGCCTGTCAGCTCCTTTCTCATGGGGTGCATTAACAGAGGGGCTCGCAATTACAAGTAATGAACCTTCTCCAGATGTCTGCAGTGACTCAGCTCCAACTTTATCTTCAACGTACGAGATGGACTTGACAAGATGGATTATTTGTGGATATAATATAATAACTTTGCAAAACGTGGAATTCCCAATTATTGCAAGGCAGGCGAAGCGTTCGGTAGGAGAGGGAACGACAAGGTTTATCCGCTGGATAAACAACAACAACCAAAAAGGAAATAAGCTGTGCCATTTCCCCCTCTTGAAACTACAAATGTTCCCATACTGTTTTAATTCTTCCTCTTTACGATACCGTTTATGTTACACACATTAAAGTTAAGTCATGTCTTTAATAAGATGGAAACTGGAAGTGAGATTTTGAAAAAAAGGCGCTCGGCGTCCTAAATTTACTCTGCGCTTGGAGAGCACAGAAAAACAACAGAAAGGATGGGATATACCAAAGAAAGCAATTTTAATTGTCATCTTCCATGGAAAATTGAATCCAGTCATTCCCCACCGCTGTGAGTGCCAACGTACTGTGCTATATATGGCCGGGTGCTTATTTTAGCAATTCAGCTGCACTGAAAAAGTGTAACCAAAGCGAAATTTCTTGGGTAAAGTTCTAGCTGCAAATGATGCATAGGGTTTCTTGGGTTATAAATTTTAAACTGGGTATTTCAAGGCTTGCATCTAATAATTGGGACAAATCTGTTTTACTTTGGGTTTGATTAAGAGCGATAATTTCGTGCTAATGCCCTCCGAAGGCATACCTGTCAGGCGTGGATAAAGAGATGCTGAATTATCTTTCTTTTAAATCACAGGTCTCCTGGTACCCAAGTTGTAAGACTGGGGTCTCCTCGGGGAAGTATTTGTATATCTTCTTGGGCTAAGCTGCAGGTTTGTTTGATGTGGATCTTCAAGATAAAATTACTGCGCTCCAGATGTTACAGTTTAAATGTTTGTACATAGGGATTTCCTTGGTTGTTGAAGAGAGGAGACTCAAAACAGACTCGATCATTCATGCATCTATTTCTAGCACATGCTTCGCTATGTTTGAGGAGGCGAATGTCAAGAGGAGCTTTTATAAACAGGCCTTTCTTTCTCAGAGCACAGTTTGTTTACCGGGTAACGTGCGGAGCAGGCTTCTTCAGTGCTAACAGCAAACTGTTGATTTAAACTATCACGCCTCTCCTACCAGCTCCAGAAATCTTCCTTTCTGTTCGGGATGAGAAAATAAAGGGGGAAATTCTGCTCCCTACCTGTTGCCTGTCAAGGTTGAGATGCGCTCTGCCTGCATCCCCGCCGGCTGCCGTTGCGGCTTCTGCGGTGGCTTTTTCCAGGCGTGGGAAAGGCTGAGCTCTGGGGATGCTGGACCCTGCCCAGCCCTGGGCTGTGTTGATCTGAAAACCCTGCTCCCATCCCTGCTGCAATCAGGCTCTTTGCTCCCCTCGGGGTCTCCTTGTGCTCCCGCCGTGCCCTGTGCCGCGTGCTGTGTGTCTCCGGGGTGGTGCGGGGACCTGCGTGGGAATGAGTACGAGTTCGCTGGCTGCATCCTCTGCATTGCGTCAGTCTTGCAAAGCGAAACACAGCCGGGATATCAAGTTTAAAAATGCCAAACACCATGCCATCAGCCAGCTGATGGGAGGGAAAAAGACCGACGTTACGGGTTTCTCTGCAAGAAGAGCTCGTTCAATATCATACCTGCAGGAGGCAAGCACTGTTGGCACTTGTTGGGAAACTAGTACCTACTTGGGAAGGAGCAGAGACCTTCCCCGTGCGGTTTTGTGCCCGGGGGAGACTCTTCATGGGTGTCCTCAGCGATTTGGGACAAAAACGTGTCTGAAAGCAGCAGCGAGCATGTGTGGAGACACAAATGACTTCAAAGGGAACAAAAGCACATCAGCATCGTTGATAATTATCGAAAGGAAAAGCCAGCCCTTTGTAAATAAGGAAAAAGGAAAAGCCCACTGCAGGGTGGGGTCTCTCCTGATGCCAGCTCTGGTGGCCCTGCATGCAGCAGTGGGGGAGCAGGGCTGGGCCCCCTCTCTTGGATGTCTGTAGAAGTCAATGTAAAGGGATATGCCGCTTACGCGGGAGCCGGCGGCTAGCTCAGCAGTCATTACTCTCATCTGATCATCTGGGGTGGCCTTGATGTCCCAAGCAATGGCTTTGTCAGCATGGAGATACAGAGGAGGGGTTTAATACTTCACTTCCATGTATCTCCAAGCCCCGCTTTTGACAAGAATTCAGAAATTGGAGGAAGAATAGACAACCCTATTGAACAGTGGGGCAGAGAAGAGGCAGGGGCAGAGGGATGAGGCACAAGGTGGTGGAAAGGAGACCTGCCCTGAAGTCGGTCCCAATCCTCTGTGCCCCACAGCAAGGTGGGGAAGGGTCGGTAAAACCCCATTCGGGGTGAATCATAGAATCGTTTAGGTTGGAAGGGACCTCCAAGATCATCGAGTCCAACCGTTACCCCAGCACGGCCAAGGCCACCACTAACCCATGTCCCCAAGCGCCACATCTACACGTCTTTTCAATCCCTCCAGGGATGGGGACTCCACCACTGCCCTGGGCAGCCTGTGCCAGGGCCTGACAGCCCTTTCGGGGAAGAAATGGTTCCCAATATCCAACCTAAACCTCCCCTGGCGCAACTTGAGGCTGTTTCCTCTCGTCCTGAGAGCACAAAACAACTGCACCTCTCCCCTTCTTCCCGGGAAGGAGGGAAGGCATCCGGGTGTGAGCACCGCATGGAGCTGCAAAACACATCCCTGCAGCGACGCGCTCCCCTCTCCCTCCTTTTCCACGCACACAGCCGAGCAGCTCCGAGCCGGCACCGGCGGTCGCAGACAAGGTGACCCTGCTGCGTGCAGCCACCTGCGCCTGGCGTGCGCGGCCGTTTCCAGCCAGAGCATCTGGGGCTGAGGCCGCCTCTTTCCGGGCACCTCGTCCCTCTCCGTCTATGGTGGTGGTCTCGGATGAGCCTGCGGCTCTGCGATGCAGCATCTGCCGGCGAGCAGGGCCCTCGCTGCCGGCCCCAGGGTGCGAGCGGGTGGCCCCGTCGGATGTTTCCCAAGCGGCTCGAGGCGTTTGTAGTGAGAAAGGAATGTTCTTCCTGTCCCGCCCCATCCCCTTTCAAAGCCCTGCGTTTCCCAGCCAGCCATATGACTCCCTTCCCAATATATTCTTCCCCTCAGCTGTATTTTACTTTTTTAGGGGTTTTGCTAGCCAGTGGTAATATAGGCAGCCTTTGTGCTGCGCTTGGGAGAAACATTTCCCTGCAAAGCCCCACGGAGGAGCGCTCACCTCCTGCCACCTTGCCCAGGAGAGGGGTTCACCTGCAAAGCTCCTGCGGGCACCTCCGTGGCCTTTTTGGGTACAGCCCTCAGTTCGTCCCCGCTCAGGCGGGTCCAGGTAGGCATCTGAGACTTGGGCTTTCGTACCGCCATTTCCCACTGGAGTGGCAAGAAATCTGGTGGTTCGACGGTCTTTTAAATGGCGCTGCAAACTAGACGCAGTAGTCTTCCTCCTGAGGAGGAAGGACAGTTGAAACTGTTCGGTTTTGTTGTTACTACTGCAAAAGTTTGCATCCTCCTTCTTTGCAGCCAGGAGAAGACACGTGTCCCCCAGCCGAGGGGACACCACGGAGGGCAAGGAGAGCAGCTGCGTGCCTGTGACTGTCCTCTGCAAGGTGACCTGGCACATGCGGTGACCACCATGTCCCACTCCCAGCAAGCTGGTGCCTGGAGAACTGGTCTGACCATTGCTACAAGCTCCCCGGGGTTTGGTCCAAAGTTTTTAGCAGTGCTACAAATGCCAAGTCCCAGCTGGCCAGAGGATGTGCTTGGTAAACTGAAGGCCTGAGGAGGGTAATAGGCCAACAAAGAAGAAATAAGAAGCACAAGGAGGGCCGTAGCCCAGGGACATGAGCTTTCCGAAGCTGGGCAAGGAAAGCTTGTTGGTGCTGCAGGATCTTAGACTCACCTGTGAACGATAACAAGAGGCATTTTTGTTTGGTCTAATTCTGCCTTTTGCTTTCAGCTTGTGACGAGTTTTAAAGCAAAAAAATATGCACGAAACTGAGCTGCACCTTTACTCTTCTGCACAGGCTCCTCTAAAATCCTCTATACAACATCACCCTGCGGTTCTTGGTATTACAGTTTTGAGTGCGGAAATACTTGGTGCGTGCAGGTGCCGACAAAAACAGTGGGAAAGTCCCAGTCTAGACTCTAAAAACTTGAAAGCTCTGTTTTACGGTGGGTACGGCGACCTTGCACGTGTGAGAAAGAGGAGGTTTGAACCCCTTCACAATATCCGCTCTAATGTGACTACGGTTCTCCAAAGAGCAAAATCTTCCCCGAGAGACTCCCACGGGGTGAAACATTCCCAGACCGCAGCCACGGGCAGGGGTTGTATTCAAACAGGAGGGTAAGGAGCAGGCTCGCTCAGCCATCCCGGGTGCAAGAAAAGCAGCTTCGCTACAGACCTCCGTGCCTGATTTTTCAGCAGCTGCGCGTGGCCGTGGAGTTGCTGGACGTGTTTTTGCGACCACCCCACCCAGAGCACTCGTCTCGTATGATGCTCTCGAGGCAATTTGCATGAGGGCTGTGAGCTCTTTGCTCACTGGCAGGAATATTGAGTGACCAAAAGCGTCTGGAGGATGTTCAGGGTGAGCTTTGAGCGTGAACACGCACAAAAGTGATGCCTGCCAGCGAAAACCTTTGGTTTTTTAGGATGGGAAGACGTATCTTAGGAATACGTCATTCCCACAGCCTGAGCGCTGCCCCCAGATCAGACCCAGCACGCACCGGAGCAACGCAGGTGCGTGCTTTGAAAAGAATGGACTTTGCAGCATTTTTGACACCTCCCAAAGCACATATAGAGAACTTCTCGGGGTATATACCCCTCCTGGCTCCATCCATACCGACTGCTCAGTCACACCAGGCATTGCCATGTCTTACCTGGGCCAAGAACGGCTGTCTGCAGCTTGTCAGTCCCTAAGGGGACAGTCCTCCACTCCATAGCTGGGTTTTCTCTGCCGAGTGGATTATTTGGTTCACTCCTGAGGTGAAAACTGGCATATATGAGAAACGGGCAGCAAGGAGGCAAAATTGCTTTTCAGGTAAAATCAGCCGGGGAATGATGGGGTAGAAAAATGGGAAAAGTAGGGGGAAAAGCAGCCTGGCAGTATAAATGTAATTCTTAGGGCTAAGAACCAGCACGGGACAAACAGGTGCAATTTTTCTGGGATAAAAGGAGCTGTGCCACTTCAAATAGGGTAAAAAAATAGCCCGCAGTCGTGCAGGCTGCCTTGCAATGCAGCGCCGTGCAGCTCTCCCTTTAAGCTGTCGACGTGGGAGACCAACACCACACTGCAGCACGAAGGATGGTCCCAGGTGGCCGTGTGGCTCGTGTCACTGTCCTTGGCCGGCCAGCGGTCCCCTTTGTTCCCCGGCACATGGCACCGGCGGAGCAGACCTCGGCACGGCCGCACAGCCGGAGCAGCAGGACTCCCACCGTCCCATCCCAGAACACTTTGTCCTTGGATGCTGCTCGCGGTGCGGCTGCGAGGACAAAGACCTATGAGCCAACATAAATCATCGTTTGAAGTCTGCAATGACAACATGGAGAAACATTAATGGGATCGTTTAATAAAATCCACATTGTTTCCATCGGGAAGCTGTATAAACAGCACTATCGGGGCTGCCTAAGCCAGCCCTTGAAGGCCGGCAGTGCGTGCTGTTCGGCTCATGCTCGTTGCATGCGGAGGGAGGCAGGGAGCTGGATCGAACGATTGATTAATCCAACGGTAGTTTGGCTCCGGGGAGGCTCACATGGGAGCTGGGATGCTGCACTAACACACCCTTCCCTTCAGCGGCAAGCTGGCCACCTCCTCCTCGAGCCCAGCTGTAGGTGAGGGATGCACAGAAGAATGCGTGACGCCTCTTGCTTGCGTTTACCCTCTCATCCAGCCAGCACCCGTGGGTCCCCCCTGCGGCTGGTCCTGGCTGAGAGATCCCCCTCGCTGCGCTTTCTTGCAAAATCAGCTCAGTTAATCAACGACAGCTTCATCCCTTCCTGCCCTCTGTCGTTTAGGGACTATGAACCCCCTGTCCCAACACGCCATGCTTGGAGTAAGGCTGGGTGTGGATATGTTCATGGATTTTGGCCTTGAGCCGGCACCTGAATTCATTGCAGCTTAATTAATCCGATAACGAGATATATAATGATCCAGGGGGATCAAGGAGGTCTCAAAGCCTACCCGTGGCAGACATCGCCCAGGAGAATGGACTCACCTCTCTGCCAAAATCCCTTTTAGGACCATTTTCTCAGTGCAAGATGCACAAGTTGGCACAAGGTCCTCGCTGGAGGTTTTGCTGGTGCCAATGTGCCAACTGCTGCCTTGGCACAGAGTGTTTTCCTGCAGAGGAGCGAAGGCTGGAGGAAGCATGGGCTGTCTTGTCCGTATTTTACAGAGGGACGAAGCATTTTCCAGTGTTGGCTCAGGGCACTTGAGGAGCGCTTTGATTTTTCTGGTATTTTTAGGTACTGCAGACCTGAACTTGATTGCTCTGAGCAAAGCCTAAAGATGGGCAGAGCTGCCAACTAACAGGATTTTATTGCAAGCTCTGTGGTATTTCTTAAGTCCCAGCTCTTGGAGTCATGTGACTAAGTGAGAACTTTAGTGTTTGTTTAAAAAGTTTTCTCAAATAAGGTGTGAAACCCGAGATCACCTTCAAGACTCAGAAAATATATAGAACAGAAAACAGGGTTTTAAAAAAATATAGGGTTTTGAGTGAGTGTCACGGTTTCAAGGAGCTGGACTTGATTTTAAGTATGGTAGATTATGCTGAGAAAGTGTAATTTTAGTAGCAAGGTAACAAAAGGGGAAAAGGGCACCTCCAAGTTGCCCACGAGGACCACCACAGATGCAGGCCAGAGAGGTCCCACCCCAAGTCCATTCCTGCCCTGAACAGAACCGGGAGCTCGGCGTGGGGAGTGCTGCCCGTTGCTGCCTCCCCCAGCACCGCTCCTGGGGTACCTGGGGAAGGGCAGAGCCCAGGGCTGTGGGGAGGGTGGCCATCCTGGCCTCACGGAGGTGACAGCATGGTCCCCCTGGCTGGCAGGACACTGCTTACAGGTGGCAGGGTGCCCTGTAAGGCAAGTGACTGCAGAACTATGTCATTTCATATCTGCAAGTCTGAGGGGCGGGACAGACCTCAGCCCCGTATCCATCTAAGAAGAATCCTCAGACATTATCAGGCCAAGTTTCTAGACCCCCATGGCTACACCTGCTGCCATAAAACCTGGGGAGTCCACAGCCCCGTCAGTGCCAACCCTTCACTTCTTCTGAGAACGTCTCCCCTCCCTTTCCTCCTTTCCCATCTCAAAGCAGTGGCCGAGGGAGCTGGAGGAGGTGCTGCTGTTGCCATCGCTGCTCTGGGAATTTCCTTGGCAAGGCTGATTTCCCTCCCCTTTCTGCTCCCTGCTGTCTGCATCCTTTCAGCCCCTCTCCTACCTCTGGAGGTCTTGGTGGACTCCATTCTCCAAACCTCAACTGGCCTTTCAACAAATCTAGTGTTTCTTCCTGTGAGTCCTCAGGTGAAGCTTCGTGGTCATTGCACCTTCCAGTGAGACCAAGAAGCTCAATTGATGTAGCTTCAACTTCTTGCTGCCTCCCGTAATTAGTTTATCTCAACGTTGATGACCACCATCCATGCTGAACTGAAGATCTAGCACTGATGGCTATTGCTATGATGTTCCGTATGTAAAGCAACCCACCAGTTCCCGCGGGGCCTCTTGACTTCTGTTAGTGTTTGGCTTCGGGCTCTGGGCTGGTGCAGTTTGCGATCAGATTCGTGGCTTTGCTGGAGTCAGTCACGAGTACGGACACCCCAGGGTGGATCCCTCTTCTGCTCTCTGGTCTTCTGTAGTTTCTTGGTCATCTCCAAGCCCAAGAAAATTTCTCTGCATTAATCTTCTTTTTATCTGTTGTTTTTCATTTGCGCAGCAGCAGCTTGCTGGGTTTTCTTCTAAAGCTGTGCATTGCCCTCCCAGATGTCTTTGATCAGCCAAGGCAAAACACGTAGGTGTTTTTATTTTCTTCTGAACTTTTTGCTTTTCTCCTGAACTTTCCTTTTCTCCTGAACTTTCCTTTTTTTCCTGAATCCAGAGTCCAGCCACAGTTGCTTAAGAGGCTTTCTTGTGACAGTACCACTTTCCTCCCTATCTTATGGACAACGTTTTGTCCGTTAATTTCCACCGGGTTGAAACCTTGGTCTGTCAGGGCCAGGCGATTTCGGCATTTGGATCCGGTGGGAGTGGGCTTTCCAGCCCTGTACTCCTTGGACTCTGGTACAAAAAATGGATCATAGCATCACATAGCAGTGTGTAACTGAAAAAAAACCCCACCCAAGCGGTTCAGCAGCTCTCCTGCACTGTCGTAGCTGGTGTTCCTGGGTCCACCATTAAGCCCAGATACGGTCCTGGGGGCCTGGGCAATGCTGGCAGCGAGCTGAGGGCTGCTTCTGCCCCACCACACCTCCCCGGCGCGCTGGGGGAACGCACGTGGCAGAATAGGGTGATCTTTCTGAGAATTTGCTAGTTAGTTTGCTAACTGTTTGGCAGCCTTCACCCACCCAAAATGACACCATAACTTTAAAGAGCATAAAGGAAAACAGAAGAGAGAAAGAAAAATCTTTGCTGAATCTAATTAGTTGAATCTAATCAAGGGCTACAAACATAACCATGCTTGAATTATAACTGCGTCATTATTTCTTGACTGTAGGGCAGAGTTAAAGAAAGAATATCCTGAATGAACACACCCTGGACTGGTTTCGATTTCTTTCCCATTTCAATTTAATTCTGATTTTTCTGACCCTAGCTCCTGGGGCTTGGGATGAGTCCAACGTCTCTGTCATGGTGTTACTCCACCTGCAGCCTCCACTTCAGCCTGGACGTCTGGTTGAGACTGCATATTTTTTGAAATCGCAGCAATATCTGAAGAACTCCTTCAGGGCCAGACCCCATTGTGCAAGAACTTGCACCAACACCTACCAACGAGGTGGCTTCAGCTCAAAAGGCATGTGGCTGCGTTTGGGGGGGAGGTCCCGTGCTTTAGCTGCGATTCACCTGCTGCCTTCAGTGTGCTCTCTTTGCTTCGTCCTCCTGCTAACACAGTGACTTGGACACTACTGTACCATTTTCTATCCAATTTGTCACTAAATCCCACTTTGTGACTATGCATTGGACAAAAGTGGCAGCAGAAGAGTCAGTAAAGCTGTAACTAAGATCTTAGGATTGGTTTAGGCCTGTGTCTAGGTCTTAGGATTGGGACAAACGCACAGAGAGAAAATACCAAGTGTGATCCATGAGTATAATTTCTGGATATAAAGAAAAACATTTGCATGATGAGGACGGACAACCATTGGAGCAGGTGATCCAAAGAGGCTGTGCGGTCTCCATCCTTGAGGTTTTCAAGGCTGAACTGGATAAAGGTCTGAGCAACCTGGGCTGAGCTCAGAGGTTGGATTAGGGACCTCCTGATGCTCCTTCCAGCCTGAGTTACCCTGTGATCCTATAACACTTGTTTTTACCAGATCATTTTCTAGACCTACAGGTGATGCACCCTGTCACACCTTCAGCTTGGTCCCTAGATGTGATGCAGTCTGGCACGGGGAGTGCATGAACCTCATCTTGTCTCCTGGTCCCAGCCCACCATGTGCTGGGAACTTGCATGGTCTCCGGGCTTGGAGATCAGGGTGCCCACCCACTGGTGGCCATCCCATCGCTTCTTTCTCTGTTCTTCTTCTACCCTTCACTGCTGTCTAAGGCAAGGACGGGCCCGCAAGGAAGGACAAGGCAGGGTCTAAGGGGTCTTCACATCCCAGGGCAGAAGGTAGCTCTTGCGATGTGTTGGCGTGGTGTGGAAACCTTGGGCTGGAATGAGCGCAGCCTCAAAAATCAAGTCAGCATAGCATCCACAGCATCTTTCTGGGATTAGGGTACAGCCGCACCAGGGAAGGAAACAAGTCCTGGGAGACATCCTACCTTCTTGGGACAAAACCTTTTGGGCTCTGAAGTCAAGCAGAGGGTGTGAGTGTGAATTCACGACAGTACGTTTAAAGAGCTATAGGCTGCCTTCCTTCCCTCAGCGGGAACATGGCCCTGGGGCACTCAAACCTCAAGGGATTGCTTCTACATTGCTAAAATTGCCAAAACTCAGCATGAGCAGCAAAAAGAGCTGTGAAGCAAAGCCAAACAACCTTCAATCAGAGAGGACTCTGCTGATAAGAAGAGACCCTGTCTGGGGCTCGGGTGCGTTTGGGAAGGGCGCGGTGTATCACAGGCTGAAGGGGAGTCAGCAGCGCTCTGCCTTTCGCGAGCAAAACAGACATCAGACTCGCAGCGCTACGCGGAAGACATGCAAAGTTATCCATCTGCTCCGCACAGCCCCAGGAAGACCTCGGCTGGATATTGAATCCAGCTTTTGGCACTACACTTGAGAAAAGATGCGGACTCCTTGGAGAGGGTCCAGAGGAGAAGAACAAAGAGGAACAGAGCTCTAGAAAACATGACCTGCAAGGAGACACTGAAAAAATTGGGGTTGTTTAGTCTAGAGAGGAGAAAACTGAGGGAAAACATGATAACAGTCTTCAAGTATTTCGAATTTCCCCCCGGACAGGAGATAGGAAGCAGTCCTCCGTGTCTGCCGGGGCGAGCATATAAAGCGATTAGGCTAAGGGCAAGGGTGACTGAGGTCAGACTTTAGGAAACATTTTCCAAGGGCGAGAACTGGGATTCCTTGTGAGGGAGGCAGTGGAAACTCCATCACCGGAGGCTTTCAAGAACGAGTTATTTAGCTATGTCTCAGGACAGACTAGGTGGATGAGAAGACCTGCAGGGATTAGAAGATCTCGTGAGGTCTCTCCAGCCACCCCTGTCCTGTGTGAATTCACAAGCTGAGCTACTGTAGCTTTGCTCATGGGAACTTTTAAAAGTACTGAGGGGATCATCCTATCTGCTGGAAATCACATCCACTGCTTCTTCCACTTCTCATCTAAGTGTTACCCCAGCAGCTCCGAAGAAGGAGCGAGGACAGGGCTTCCCAAAGCACCGATCCCCGGGCTGCCTGCAGTCGACGTGTCCGTGCGGGAGCGCTGAGGCATGCAGAGAAGCTGGACGTTGCTGCTGCAGAGCCGGGTGTTGGAGGAAAACAGTCGTGTCGGGGGCGGGAGGTACTGTGGGTGGCTTCATTGTAGTTGTTTTTGTAATTTATGGCTGGTGAGCCTGGAGTCTGGGAGGAGTGTTCCTTTTTATGCTCTTTTGTATAAATCCAAATAAATAAATTCAGGGAGAATCTCTTAGGCAACCAGGACCCAGCCAGCATATAGCTGTTAAGATTAATATCTGCCTCTTGAACTGCGCCAGAAGACCAGAGAGGGAGCTGGCAGGGATCTCAAAGCACTTTGTAGGTTCTGAGCGTGTTGGAAAGTCTGGCGAGTTATATGGTGCTCCGATGGGAACTGAGTCGTTGGGCAAAACCGATCCCAGTGGAGGGTGAAATACGGGACGTTCCAGCCCAAAGTGTTTACCTTGAGCAAAAGCTATGAGCATTTCTAGAAGGAGGGGACATCCCAGCTCTGGAAACCACGCTGTTTTGCTCAGCCCTGAAAATGCTGCTGGTACGTGGGATGGGGGGCCATCACCTTCTCTGTCCCCTCGGACGTGCTGGGAAGGGGAATGAGAGCAAAGCCCACCCCAGAAGATAAGCCAGGCAGCCCCAGGATCACCGCATCCCCACCGTGGGTTTAGCAGGCGGAGGAGGACACCAAGGGAGCGGCGCGTTGGTTTATGAGCAGAACTGCCAGAAGGCCAACTTCTTTCAGAGGGGAACAGGGTGCCGCCAGTAAAATGTCACCGCCCAGTTGAAGCAGCGACAGAATAATGGATAGGGGTGAGCCCCGAGGAAATTTTGGATCCTGAATGCTCTCAGATGCTGTGTTCAATAATTTTATGACACGGGTGTTCAGGGGAGTTTCTCCCGGAAACATTTGTTTTATAAATGGCTCATTTTCTAATTACATTCTGCAGGGCTGAGCAGCAACAAGAAAAAGGAAGGAAAAAAAAAAGAAAAAAATAAAAAAAAAAAAGGGAGGGCCACGAGACTTGCCAAAGCTGACTTGACGCACGCTTGCTGCAGCTTCCACTTTGATGCGAATCAGAAACATCCACCGAACGCAAGCGATAGCCCTTGCGGGAGATCTCCCACACGGGGAACCCTGCACCTGTGGGACCAGGAGCGGTGGGGTGGCCGAGATGACTTTAACAGGGAGTACCCAGGGTAGGGGGTCCTCTGCTGTGGGCGGTCGTGGCCGTTCTCCACAGGCTTCCCACCGAGCCCGTTTCCCTCCCACGCAAGCCATCTCTGCGGTCTCGCTTGCTCTTGATTGAAGAGCGCGTTTGCAAATGAATCCCATCGTGGGGCGGTGAAGGAAGAGTTAACCACTTCCTTCCAAAAAAATAAAGAAAAAGGCCACTGTTTCCTGACATGGGGCGAGATGAGCTGAGCAGCGGGGGCTCGTGGGGTGACCCTCGCCTGTCCCCATCAAAGCGGGGCAGGGAGAGGTTAGAGCATTGCTGGCTGGAGCGAGGGCCCCAGCCTTCTCCTTTCGGCATGTGCCCTTATTTACAGGACGCTTTTGGCTCGGCGCTGCGAGGCCAGGCGTCCCGCGAAGCCGGGCAAGAGCGGCTTTAAAGCATCGCCCATAAGAGGGGAAAGAGGGGAGTTAAAGGATGCGGCCCGTCTTCACGCTGGAAGGGAATCTGGTGGCCACATGTATCTACGTCCTCCACTTGATGATGATGATGAAAGATGTCATGCTAGGAAACTCTGGAGATCAGAGACACGCGGACCACATACCGGCATTTCAACACGAGAACACAGCTTCCAGCGTCTGCCGAACCTCGGAATTTGCACCTTGTAACACTAGAAATGGACATCTGTAGACGAAAGAAAAACCCTTGTGTACACACGGATTTTATGAAGCAAAAGGGGGGGCTCTTTCATCCCTCCAGCGCTGCGAGGGCAGCCCTGCTGCCAACTCTTCCCTTTTGGACGTGAAATGCAAGTTTAGCAGGACTCGTGGCTGTGTGTGCATGCCTACGTGCATGGGTGCACGCGTGCATTATTCTGGGATTAGAAATCTTTTCCAGGCTCGACAACAAAGGGTAGCACATGGCAGCTATTGTCCCCACTCAGCCAGGGTGAAGCCGGGGGAGGTCACAGATGTCCTGACCATATTTAGCTCTCAGAACAGGCTTAATTTAGTTTAGCTTAATTTTTTTTTCTTCCTTTATTTTTTTTTTTTTTTCTCTCCAAGGAAGGAATTGCTGGCTGGCTGGCGGGAATGCAAGTCACAAGTTTCAGGACCAGTAAAGTCGATACTCATCCCGGAGAAAGTCCCAGGAAAAGGCTATTTTTTCAGGGGAAGGGCAAGATCCCGGTGCCTCTGGAGGCAGGGTCCTGGCAGTCCGGCTCACCGGTCGCCTTTGATAATCAGGGAGCTGTTTCATACAAACCCGGGGATTTTGCCTGGGCCCTTTCCGAGCAAGCATGGCTATCTTCTCCTGACCTTCTCCCCTGGGGCTGATAGTGTGGGGGGACAGCGTTCCCCGGAGCAATTCCTTCTACCAGCTGTTCGCAAATCTGCCCCCTTAATGAAAATAAGAGGGAGGAAAAAAAGCCCCAACCCAGTGACCCTCCTTCTTCTTGCCAGATGAGCTGTTCCTCAAAAACACCTGTCTGGTAAATTAGAGTGGGAATTGTAAACGCCAAACACAGCATATTTTCCTTCGCCACTAATATATTGAAGTTGCATATGGTGCCCTAGGGGAAAGGCGATTGTTTCAAGTCAGATTTTCAAATCGTGAGCAAATCCTAGGGAGAGAGATTCGCTGATTTACAGTGGGCCTTGAGAACGTATCACCATCCCGTGCCTCAGGTAAGGAAAACACAGAGCGGGAGCTGGGGTGCCCACCTGCACCAGGACCGCCTTTCTGGCCAGGTCGATGCAGAAGAGGATGGTATCACACGCACGGAGGCTGGAAGCAGAACATGGGCGATTTCCAACCAAAACACAGACGTGAATTTTAACGGTTATAAATTAAAAACCAAGAGGGGTCCCCTCTGCGTTCAGGTGTTCAGGCTAAGGCAGGGGGAAACACAAATTAGCAGCCCCGGTGCAAAGGAAAGAAGAAGCAGAGAGAAACCGAGGGGCACACGGGATGGTTTTATGTCACCTTTTGTGTCCCCTTTTTCGTGTCCCCATAAGCGATGAGTCTGATTCACTCCACCACCCCAGAGACGGGAATTTCCATGCAAGAGCCGTGCACGAGCCCTTAGCACACGTACGCATAAAAGCAAAGTGACCGAGGCTTTCAGATCATTTCTGAACAAACGTTAATGCAAATAAAAAGCATTTAGGTAAGTGTTTTGTCGTTTGGTCCCTTCGTAGCTGGAGTAAGTGATTGTTTCAGATTTATGCGCGACGTGTTGTTTTTCTTGGCAGTTTGCGGAGTGCCGTGGTCTCCAAAGGCTTGCAATTTTAGGGATACTTTCTGATATTTAAAGAGAGCATTTTGGCTGAAATCCACAAACTGCCTATAGTCACAGATACTAAAACTTCTTTCCAGTGACTGCCACTAATCATGCAACACTTTTGTGCTTAACATCTTGCCCTCGAGTTGACCCAGGGACTAACGGATCCCCATTCCTGCGGGCTGAGGTTGCGGCTTCCCCCAAAAACAGTGTGCGGAAAAGTCCAGCGAGGCCGGAGCAGCCTGGAAAGCTGCTGCCTCTAACAGGTACAGGCTGCAGGGGTTCAGTGAAAAAACAAATATATATAGGTATAGGGGGGGTCAGTGAAAAAAAGAGAAAAAAAATATATATATGCTGGCTGTTCCCGGCACTGTGCAGGTGTTGACACACAGCAGAGACATGAAACAAGTGTGCAAAGAGCTGGTGATGAGAAAATTAGGTTTTCTCGGAGCGTGGGACACCAGTGGGGTTCAGCTAGGAGCGGAAGAGAGTAAATGAAGGGCTGCGTGGAAATAATAATAGTAAAGGTAGAGAGGATTTGCAGGGAGGACAGGTGTTTTTCAGTGTTACTCCCAAAAACGGTCCAGCGGATTATTTTTTAAATTTTAGGTTATTATAAAAAGGACTAACGCTTTGTATGTCAAGTTCAGACATTTACGTCCCAGTTGAAGCCACTAAAGAGAAGGAGAAAACGCGGGTGCTGCTCCCACCTGTCCCCTGCCCCGGGGAAGCGGGGCCGCGCCACGCTGCTTCATACGCTCATTACCAATCCTGCTAATTTTATTTCTGATTATTTATGTTTTTTCATGAGCGGCCATTAAATGTTCATTTGTTAAAGGCTTAACACATTCCATTACACCACAAAATTTATATTTGCAACAAAACGATGTCTCAGAGTGATTCAGAATTAAATTAATGTGACACGGACTATTTATCAATATGGCAGCTTGGCTGCTCAGGAACAGGGGATGATTTAGTGGCGTGTATGTGTGCAAACCTATGGGCTCTGCCCTGGTATTTCTCTCGTACTGCAGAGGAACTGATAAAATAATCCTCCAAAGTACCTCGACATATGGTTTAGATCATCAAAGAGAAAAATACTTGTAAAAGCACAAAGAAGGAAACCAATAAACATGTACATCTTACCAGTTAACTCCCTCTGTAGGAAATGTAAACCATGAAGGATGGTGGGTTTTGAGTCAAATTCTGTCATTTGTGTATTTTTTTAATTACAGTAACATGCTGGCTTAAATTACAGCGTGTCCATTCGAACAATGGCAGCGCGGGAAGGGGGCAGAGGCTGGTGCGGATCAGCAGCGCTACGCTGATTTACGCCGGCGAAAGCCTCGGCCCGTTTCAGTCGCTGCCCCTCTGAACCTGCGTGGGTTTGTCACTCTGCCAGGCCTCGATGGGTTGTTTTTACTAAAAGAAGAAATTTGTGATATAGTGCTAAGTATTGCACCCTTTTTATTTTTTTAAATAAGCATGGCTTCTTTGTATGTAAGACTTAACGTTTCTTTTTAGAGAGGAGCAAGGCTAAATTCAATATATGTTTTGGCAGATTCACATCAACACTTATCACAAACTTTATCAATTTCATATTTTGTTAAGGAAGTCTCCATTGCAAATCTTCCTATATTTAGGCTTTGGTCTACCATACACCAGAGTTTATGCAGTGATATGATATTCAGACTAAGCATACTGAGATTATTTTTTAAACGCTTTTGCTACATGGCATTTAGACAGCAACCTATTTTCGAGCATGCAATGAAGTAAAAAGAAAACTCTCCTGGCATTTGCTTGCAGGTACCAGCATTAAAATAAAGCAGTCAGTGTCTGAAGTGAAGCGCATCCAGACACCTGAGGCACTACTATCAGAGCACCTGAATTACTGATTTCCTGAATTTTCCAAAATAAATTGCATGGTTGTTGAACACTTACCAATTTTAAAGTGTCAGATAGTGTTCATGACAGCAGACGAGTTCAGGAAAGGATGAATCTTTCCTTTGGCGGAGTTCTCGTTATTTTCCCACATCTTTTTAGCCACGTGGAAATTAATCTCATTTTTTGAATTTCCGGTAACGTATTGGAAGATCTGCTCTGATGTTGCATTTCAGATACTTTCAAGATCTACTGTTTTGAAAGAGTATCTAGCATTCTTCATGGGTAAATCAGCCATTTCCCAACAAATTTCCCTGGATTCTTTTATATTTTATCGTGTCAAACTTTGTGGTTATAGCAGTGCAGGAGTTATTTATTGCTTCCCGGAACATCCTCCATTTCCTAGAAGACATTGTCTGTCACCTGCAGTAACTTCAGGGAAATTTATGAAGCACATCGATAGCTCCATTTGTGATGATGTCACTCTCTTTAAAGGGAATGACTCCTCCACTTATTGTCAATATTTCAAATTGAAAGTACCAAACTTAACCTTAAATGGATACCACTTGGATTTCTTTCTCATCGATCACATAGATAAGCTCTATCATTCTGTTATCCCACAGTCTCAGCCTTCTGAAATAATGCAACCGGCTTTAGTCCAGGTCCGTTTTGCAGAGCTCACCCCGAGCTCAGCCAAGAAACCCCTCCCGCGTACCCCTCCATCGCACCCCGAAGCCCAGCGTGGATCCGGGCCGCGAGCCCAGGCCTCCCATGGACCCCACAACGCATCTTGTCTCCTCGTTTTGCAACAGGTTTCATCGCATCGGGTAGCTAAACGCACTATTTTCAGATCATCCTCGTCTTCGGTCTTTAATGTGAAACCTGCTGGTCTCTGAAGGAGATGGGAAATTCTTGGGCGATGAAAGAAAATATAACTGAAAAAAGATTTTTAGCAGGAATTTACGTATTTGACATCAAATCTACTGAAAAACACACAGCTGTCCTAGGGCAGCTTTTCTTTCCCCAGAATACCATTTACCAAAAGACCCCAAATTGAGGCATATAAAGGTCTCGGAGTTTAGAAGCACAGTTTCTGCATTTACTGATTTCACACCAAAATGAGGAAAACACATTAGCAGCTGGAAATCCTCCTGACCCGGGAGTTTCACCTGCAATTAGAGAAAACCGACAACTGTGTTAACCATCTGCTATTTCTTTTCTGAAGACGATCAAACACTTGAGAAAAATGCTCCTTTGTAAAGTGTTGTCGGGGGAACAAGTGCATGACGTGGGTCCATATTTATCTAGGAAAGCAAATAAACCACTTGTCTCGCAAAGGGAATTAAATGGAAACTCCCGAGGACACAGATCATGTGTGAAATCAGCCGCAAGATCTGTTTCGGGATATTCATGGCCTCAGCGTGTTTCTGTTGTGTTTTTCTTCACCGCACACCTGATGTGACTAATGGGCTTCAAATGCTCTGCAGTTGCTTGCTCTCCAGCCAGGCCATCACGTCAATACGTGCACCTTGAAGTCTTTAAATCCTCGGTCCCTTTTGACGCTTTTACTTTTGCTTTGTGCAAAAAGCTTGCGACAACTTCTTTTTGTTTCCTATCTTCCTGAACCAAACTCATGCTTTCCAGAGCCGTTCAGTGGCTGCCACCACTTAACGTGCACCCGATCAGCTGAAGACCGTGGTGCTGTAAGAAAACTGATGAACGTTTGCTGGATGAAAAAGGGTAGCATGTATTGTTGCACCCAAACACCAGATTTTTCATAAATGTTTTCTTTTTCTTTTTTTTTAATTGAAGATATTTATTTATCCTGTGGAGGCTGGCTCTCCTTCCCCCCAGGACCATGCCCAGTGCTTTGCCCTCTCCTCCCAGCTGCCCTCACCTGCCTGATGCTCCAGACAACTCCAGCCCCAAACGACGCAGTTGCGCAGCCTTCGCATTTTCAGTCTGCTGTGGGGGAAGCTCATGTGACGGTGTCTGAGGTCATTCTAGCTCATACTTTCCATGACATGAGGGCTTTGGGCTGGAGTTTCTATCATTTCAGCTCCCTTCTGCTGCCAAGAAGCTGAGCACCTTCCCCGAGGTCAAGGATGGAGGGTGGTTGCTCTGCCCTTAGCTTTGGAAAGGGGCTGATTTCCTGCGAACATGAGCCTTCAGCAAGGAGGTCTTGCCATGCAGGCTGGTGATTTGCAGCTACGCTGTAGGTAGCGAGGCCAAGAGATCATCTCTGCGGCCATCTGAAAATGCTTGAGCAGTGGGTATCTGTCTATCTACCAGCTGCTCAAACTCAGGCTGCCTTCACGGGACATCGCATCTCCTCAAAGAAGGACCCTAAAGCCCAGGCATGTCCCACCTTGGCTGTATGGGCAAACGCGAGAGCAGCTGGGGTGCTGGACTGGGGGATGCCATGGGCGTGTGGCCAAGGGGCACCCCATGGCACCCCAGCTGCGTCCGCCCCACGTGGAGGTGAGTCTGGGTGTGTGTCTGGCCAAGCCAGAGGAGTGCAGATGAAACCTCTTTCCAATACATAATAAAAGGAGAGTGAAGCCAGCTGGAATATCCTGTACATTAAGTGTGATGACTAACTATAGCAGATGTTGGTGCATTTGTTAAAGTTTCCACCAGAGAAGGAGGGACTGGAATATGAGCGTTTGAAAATCAAAGGTAGCCCATGAGTTAGGGAGGAGAAAAGGGAGATGAAAGGGGATGGAGCTGTGGGGAGGGAAAGCGGCTGCGGGGTTGGCAAGGGTGATGGGGGAAATTGTGGTCTGGGGTAAGGGGCCAGGGGAAGTTTGCAAGGTCCGGGCAAGGGGCGTGCGCAGGGCTCCGGCATCAGGAGGGAAGGGCTGCAGAGCCTTCTGCAGCAAAAGGATAAATGGCTCCGTTCCCAAGGGTGAAAGAGATGGAAAATCGCACGCACGGCTTTGGGCAGACACGGAAACCGGCGCCGGGAGCCGTACACACATCTCCCACCCTGAGCCACCACCAGAGGAAATTCTGAGGTCCCTTATCACAGCCCGACCCCAGCTGTGCTGCAGCGGGACACTAGACCCCAGGAACCTCTCTGGCAAGGCATCTCCTTTGCCTGCTGTGGAAATATCAGGGCTTCCTCCTTCGCAGGTGTATTCATCTCGGTGTAGGTACGCTACACCCAGGCATGAGCCCCAAAGTCACAACATCTTATATAAGGAAGAAAGGATAAATGCATTTAATTGCTGTTATCGATAAGTAAAGGTACTTGATGTACTTTCTTGTCAGTACCGTTTTCTGAGGAGTGTCTACCCAGTAAGCTGGGCCAATTTCTTCAAAATGCGACGTGAGCATTCCCGACTGATCTCTCTTTCTAACAAGAAAGTGGATTGTAGAGTTGCTCAAAAAAGGTAAAACGTATTTTAAAAAAGGGTTGGAAAACATTTTTTTGTGGCTTAAAAGAGATCTACATTAGGCTGTTCTATCCGTTTCGGTTTTTCCCCAACACTGACAAGATTAGGTTGGAATATTTTGTTTACAGAAAATATTATATATTAGAGAATACATAGCTTCTAGTGAGCAAAATCAGGCATACAAAGAAAATCACGATTTTTATGGAGAGCTTAGCAAACTCTTTATTTCTTCAAATTCTGTAAATAACTTGGTGCGTTTTTAAAAATAAAAACTAAAGAGCAAAACCGTCGTTTGACTCTTACCTTCTTTTTCACCAGTCATGTATTTTGCAAGCATAGGTCTGTTGGCCAATACTTCAGCAAAATTCAAAGGAAGTCTTATCCCCTGAAAAAATACTAACGCAACTGGAGTAGGAAGCACCCAAAAATAGTTTATTAATATGACTGCACACCTATCTGAACTGGTTTTTTTCCTTCTAATGTTAAAATAATTATAACATGATGTATCAGCTGATGTATGAAGCAATTTCCCTCAATATTTAGTAATTGCCTGCTGCGGGTCTGATGTAACAGTTTCTCAGATTTATTCAGCCAAGTGTTCCTCTTCTCACAGGGCGACACAACTCAAACTTTAAATTCCTTATACACAAAATTATAAATGGTAACGACTAGAGAATACATGTGACTGATCTAAGTGGTCCTGAAAAAAATACCTTCTCGTTACTCCACACAAAACAGTAATTTGTCTGTGTTATGTGACACTGCTGGTGCTTATATATGAGTAGTTTTAGCAATACCAAAAAACCCAAATGTCTCAATTTAATTCTTTTTTTTTTTTTTTCCCCCAGAAACTAGACGGTGCCAGCAGTTTAAGTTAGTGACTAAAGTTTCTTTCACTGTCACTGTTATCAAAGTTAAAAGGCAAAGTGGATGATGAGCTCTGGTTAAGACAAGTTCTTCTTTTAGCCCAGTTGGCTACTCTAATAAAATAATTTTCACTTTGGATATAATGCAATATTGCCTTAGCCTTTCCTTGGCAAATGAGATGAACATCAGGGGGAAAAAAAAAGGCACCAAGATTCAGCTTGGAAAAATAGAAGTTCTGGAAGAAAGATTAAAATAAATGAAATATCACTGGCTTGGCTAGCAGCAACTAGGGGAGAATGAAACAAATATTGGAATGACATAAATCCTGAGGAATTACAGAGTTATAAGGAAGGGCTGAAAGTGAAGAAGGTAAAATTTTGGCTGTCTAGCCACAAAAGTTTCCTGGTGCAGATATCCATTAGCGAAGTGGTCTTACGAGGAAATGGTGAAGGATATATAACGTATGACATTTATAACTAGACTAAACAAAAACTACGCAGTCCTTCCTTCACAGACAAGTGCCCCAAAAATCCACTCCTACATCCCATGCGATCCCATGCACTGAGCAAGCAGCCACGTCCCGCAGGAGGCACAACCCGTTGGAGCAGTGACTTTTTTTCTTGAACCACAGCCCAGCCAAAGCTGGGCTTTGAATGATGCTGAGCTCCGACCGGAATGGCTTGAGCTAGAGCTTCAGTCACAACCAGCCCTGAACCAAAATATCCTCTGGCTCAACTCCCTGATACCAAGCCAGGCTTTGGCAAGAGGTAAAAACCTGCCCATAATGGAGCAAGGGTGATTCCGCCCTTCTTGGTACTTCCGTGCCGAAGACCTTCGATGACGTGTTGGGATGACCTTGGGTCTGGGCCATGCTGGAAAGCCCTGAAAGTCTTGGTATCTGCTAACCGGTTGGCCTTTCACAACAGCAGTCATGACTTCAGGCTTGCCTTTACATCTCTACATATAACCGCCTGCTTCCTCTCTCTTGCTAAGATACAGGTTCTGCTTGGTTTAGGGTCTCATTACACCCCACCACTACCAGACCTGAGCATGCTCACTGGTGCCACATCTCTTGTGTGACCTTCCTTTCTCCACTTCCTAGAGGGGTGAGTAGGTGCATTTGCTGGTGTGACACCACTTGCTCTATGAGGGTGAAAATGGGACATTCCCCTGCAGCAGAAGGTTGGAAATTTCCTTAACTCAGATACATCATTGTTTTTTCCACTGTTAAAAGCCTGGAGGAGGATTTATCCAAGGTGACCAATTGAACTGCGATGTCCTCATTGAACACAGTAGGTGGCGTGACAATGAGATCAGCTGGAAGAGGCTTCTGCACAGATAAGCCCAACTCTCAGTCCGACAGCCCTGGTGCTGGTGCTCTTCTCCAACAAGCTTGCTCCCTGTTAAAGAGACTGCAGCAGCTTTTATAGTACATCTAGGCCTAAAGTTTCTTTTTGTCCAGACTTTGGAAGTAACTCTCTCATTTTATCCTGCTTCTTGGAGGTCTTTTTGACATCAGAAACCAGAGACAACACTTTCTGAGGAGGATCGGGCTCTTTGGAGCTATTTTTCTCTGCAGTTTTTCTGGCCTGCATTAAGAAAACTTGGCAAAATACTGAAGGGCAACAGGCGTGGTGTGGCCATTTGAGAGTGGGATGCAAGTGCGCACCCATCTGAAATGGCTCATGTGAGACCGTATCTGAATGCCAGGACAGTTTCATCTTCCCGGTCGCTCTGCAAGGTCAAGGACCAAGGCTGAAACAGTGGGAAGCAGAGACATGCAAAGCACTTCATCGGTCAACTGCAGCTTCGTTTCCTTCCTGCTTTGGCAATGAGTTTTCCGTGACAGAGAGAGAAACTACGACACTCCAATAACCAAAACAGATAAGCACACATATGTCCATTAACCCAGTGGTACAGCAAGCTGGTCATCACAAATTGTTTTTGTTCATGGCTAAAGTGAGACTTCAGCTTCCAAAATCGTCTTTGGACACAAAGTAGAGGAGAAATCAGCTCTCTGTGGCACTGCCAGTTCAGTGTGCAGCAAGAAAAGCCTCACATATCTACCACACATGTCTCCTGGAAACAAGGAGAGACAACGAGGCCCGTCTGTCTATTGTCTTGCAGTTGCTCAGGATTTTTTTGGCAGCCAGAAAAGAATTGCATTTAGTATGGTGACTCCTCTGTATCCCAAGGGGCAGCAGTGGGAGAAATGTTCTCATTCTTTGAATACTATTGTACTGAGGTTCCCTCTGTAGCATGTACTCATAAGCTGGTGGGACATCTCTCCATGATGCTGGCAATTACCTCCCGTTCAAGAATGGATGGGAAAAGATCTGTGCTACTTATCTCCACAGGAGTACTGTTAAATAAGAGTTAAATACAGACCCAGGCTTACTGGCATCTGGAGGAAACTCTGATGATAGCTTTCAGACATCAGATGTGTTTCACATTCTCTCTGTGTGATGGGGTCCTCAAACATCTCTTACAACTGATGGGGACAGCTAAGTGGTGTTATTTGGTTGAATCTGGTTTCCACGGTCAGGAAAGCTCCCCACGAACTGACTATGACAAATCCAAGAAGTGATCATGTAGAGAAAAGGTGTTTGTATTGAGATAGGAGATATCTCAAGTAAAATGCCAGTGGAAGTTCTCCTGCTCTCCTTACTCAGCCATGCAAGCCAGAACTGGTGAGTTTGTCTTGCCTCTTGCTCCTATTCCAAAATGTCCTTCTTTGGGATCTCTTGCCACCAATTTAGCAGTGGTCACCAGGACTGGGGCTGGTAGTATAAAATGTAACCCCACAGCTGGGCTGGTAGCCACCTCCCCCAGAAGCCAGTCTACTGGAGACCCTGGGTGTGG
Source organism: Phoenicopterus ruber ruber (assembly GCA_009819775.1). NCBI lineage: Eukaryota > Metazoa > Chordata > Aves > Phoenicopteriformes > Phoenicopteridae > Phoenicopterus > Phoenicopterus ruber. The sequence goes on from CM020219.1 coordinate 4,196,260, forward strand.
TCACCAATCTTAGTCCTTCCAGGATGGAAAGTCCTAGGAAGAACATCATATCCCCCTGTGGACACTGCCCAAGAGAGATTTAATCTCGGGCCATGGTGTTCTCATAAACATGAAAAACACATCATCCTAAAATTTATGGCTTTCTGACAATGTGAGTCGGCCTCTCTGAGCCAAGTGGCCACCAGCCTAAAGGTAAATATTGGGATAAGAGTTAATGCCTGTCCCAGGCAGAAACCTCTGCTGTCCGGGGTTGCCAGGTGATTTGTTTAATGGGTAACCATTTTGTTTCTTAAGGCTTTCCTTCAGCGTGACAGAGAACTGCAAAGAACTAATGCCAGTGTTTGTCATAGACGAGTCAAAGCAAATTGTTATCATCTCTGTTACCGCTGTTGTTAGTATTATGGCATGATCCCAAAAGGCTGTCCTGCTCATCTGGGGAGTCCAGGGCAGAACGTATCCTGCCGCTCAAATTCTCCAAAACCACCTTCTTACACCAAGTCTTTCATCCATATCCACAAATTTTCCTGGTGCCACTATTGCCCTCCACCGCAGGGAGAGGGCAGCATCCTGCACCGTGGCATTGGCCAGGGTGCAGAGGGACAGGGCATTGAGCTATGAGCGTGGTTAGAGTGACAAGCCCTTCCCCGGTTTCATTAAGCATCCGAATTGCTGACATTCCTGTCAAATGCTAAGTGGGGACCTTTTCAAGAGTGGCAGCTGGGTCAAGATGTGCTGGCTTAATGAGTTAATGCAATTTGGTCCTCAGCAAGGAAATTACTTTTCAGCGGGGAGGTCTCCAGTGTGAGGAATGCTTTGGGTCGTTCCTTCAGCAAGGGGGGGATGGACCTGGGCGTGTGGGGCAAGCGCGGGAAGAGCACGAGGGAGCTGAAACACAATCTCCTATAATGTGCCATCTTCCCAAAAGGAGACAGCGGGGCACAGGGGGGAAAAACCTAGTGACCCTTTGATGGCAGACACGGGCGTCTATGTGGTCCTCATGCAGTGGATGGATGAGTTTGGTGAGAAACGGAAGGGTTAGAAATAGGTGGGGGAGGCAGTTCTCAGGTGGACTTTAGCAGTTGCAGCTAAAAAGCAGAGTCACGGCTCGGACCCCTGTGGGGTGGCTGTGGGGCACGGTGGTGCCACAGATGCCACACAGATGGCACACAGGCCAGGTGAGAGCCCCTGATGATTTTCGTCACTGTTTCAACAGCTGGAACATTTGCTTTGGGGTTTTTGATTTTTTTTTTTTTCTGTCTTGACAATATAAATACCTTCTAAGAGCAGAACACTCTTTCCCTCCCTGCTTACCTCTCCTCGTAGGAATAGATTCAGCAAGGGCTAGAGAGACAGAGCGGAGCAGCTCCCAGCTGACTTTCAGGGATGCGAAAGGTGACAGCAGCTCAGGTGTTGGTGGCACAGAAGTCTTAGATGTGGCACTGGGTGTCCTGGCAGACAACGTAAAAGCCTTGCACTGAGTATCTGCATAGCTGTAGCATGAATAGAGAAGAAGGAATAACATACTGAATCCCTTCGCTGTCATTGCTTTCCTATGGGAGACAGAGGAGGAGAGCTCCAATGTCTCCAAAGCCTCAGCTAACCCCCATGTCAACTGAGAGATGGGGTAAGGGTGAGGGGGTTTGGGTTTTTTCCACCATCCTCTGGATTGAGACCTGGAAGGGTAGAGCTTAACAGGAGAGTTTTAAAAGGCTCTAAACCCCAGGATTTATGCTGCAATAGCAATAAAACCCACTGGGGTATATGTTATAGAGGCAGCTAATACACACCTCGGGTGGTGAGATGCATTAAGGCCATTGCTGTGTGGATTAATGTCCCCATAAAACACGTCCCGTTGTGCGACATTGTTGTGAGGAGAATGAAGCAATAACTCTGAGATGCGTCGGGCGAGTGCCCGCCCCAGCTCCGTGCTCGCAGATGGATCCCCAGCCCAGGGCTGGCGGCTTTCAGGGCTAATACAAAACATTTGTTATAAAGCTGCCCCTCTCCTCCCATCCGACGCTGAACGGCACAGCCCAGGGCCCCTTCCCCACCGGCTCCCCCTCCTTCCGTGCCTGCCACGCCACCGGCATCGCCTGCTCCCTGGTCCCCATCCGGGGCTACGTGCGTGGCCAGCTCAAAGCAATCCTTCGGCAGCCGGGTATGTCTCTGGGCAAGCCCAGGCGATGGCAAACAACAGGTTTGGCAGGGCTGAGGGTGTAAATAAAAGAGCAGCCAGGGCTGCTGAGCGGAGGCCACAGAGAGCCTTGAAAACTGGAAAGTATTATATCATTTATTAATAGGCATTTCTGTTACACTCCCCACCAGAGTGTGCGTGTCCCTGATGACAGAAGTGCTTACTAGTGCTAATGAGGCAGAACGGAGAGGAAAAAATGGCCCTGTGGGTCGGGGACTGGCCGGGGAGCCGGGAGATGTGAGCTCAGCTCCTGGCTCTGCCGCCGCCTCCGCCGCCGACCTGCCACGGGCTGCCGAGCCTCGGCCGGTGCCTCGCGTCCCTCCCTGCCAGCTGCGGCGAACGGGGCTGCTCTGCCTTCACCTGTGGGTTCGGGGCAGGTAACAACTCCCTGATTAACAAGGGGGAATGATTTGCCCGCAAGCTGCGTTTTCTTCCCCCTCGCTTCTCCTGCAAGCTTTTCCAGGACCAATGTCCTCTCCATCTCCCTCCTTGTGCTTTGCACCGTCACAGAAAGGATTTTTCTGGAAAGGTGTAAATGCAAAATGCAAAATGCAAAATGCAAAATGCAAAGGGGAGATGCATGAAGAGGGGTTGCAACAAGGCATACACCATCCCTCGGCCATCCGGGGCTAAGCACACCCTCTTGCTGCTCCCAACTAACACATTTCAATGGCTCACCCAGGGAAGGGTGTAACCCCAGGGGTTTGCCTTTGCCTTCTGGGTAAGGCTTGACAGATGAGACACTGAAATATCCCTTAGAAATATCCATCTCACTTCACAGAATCACAGAATCACAGAATCACAGAACAGCGGGGGTTGGAAGGGACCTCTGGAGACCCCCCAGCCCAGCCCCTGCCAGAGCAGGGTCACCCAGCGCAGGCTGCACAGGGCCACGTCCAGGCGGGTTGGAATCTCTCCAGAGAAGGAGACTCCACACCCTCCCTGGACAGCCTGTGCCAGGGCTCTGGCACCTCACAGCAAAGACGTTTTTCCTCACGTTCAGGCGGAACTTCCCGTGTTCCAGTTTGTGCCCGTTGCCCCTTGGCCTGTCGCTGGGCACCACTGAGAAGAGTCTGGCCCCGTCCTCTTGACACCCGCCCTTGAGATATTGATAAGCGTTGGTGAGGTCCCCTCTCAGTCTCCTCTTCCTCAGGCTGAACAGCCCCAGCTCCCTCAGCCTTTCCCCACAGGAGAGATGCTCCAGGCCCCTCAGCATCTCTGTACCCTCTGCTGGACTCTCTCCAGTAGTTCCTCATCTTTCTTGAACTGGGGAGCCCAGAAGTGGCTACAGACCTGAACTATGCCTAGGATGTGTTTGAAGCACGTCAAGGAGTACTGACTCGCGCACCCAGAGAGTCATGAGGGAGTAATTGTTTTTCAGGTGGGATCACAGATGCTTACAGGGTATTTGTGGGTGCTATTTTAAGGTCTAATCCCAAGGCAACTTTCGAGTCAACAGAGAGCCCCTCTGTTGGGTCGGGTGGCCATTAGCAGGCTGAGAGGAGATATGGCACGTTGTTTGGAAAAGCAATGGGCTGGGCTGTGTTTATCTTGCAACCACTGCTTGAACAGGATCCAGCAGCATGGGGATGCACGCCACCTCGGAGAGGGATGCTCCAGGGCACCAACTTCGCTCCACCCCAGGTCTCCAAAGGCTCTTTCTTCTCTATCCCTCTCCACCGAAGCTTCCCGGCGGTGGGTGCCAAGTGCTTGGGGCTGGGACAGAGGACCTGGTGCGAGGTGGTACTTTCTCCCCATGGGCAAAATTCATGTGCAGTGCCCTGGGGAAGGTTGCAAGCGATGCATGAAGGGTCCTAAAGGACCACAACACGGCTGCTCAGTGTTGACCCAGCAGAACTACACGACAAGAGGCGAGGGCTTATGTTATAAGCACTGGAGACATCCAGAAGCCAGGTTGGCACAGGCATGCGTGAAACTCATGTACTACATGCTGGGAAAGGCGAGTAATGAGCGGGCTGCAGTGAATTTCTACACCTTTCATTTTCTCCCCTTCCTCAGAGTGGCAATGTCTGCTCAGCACATCTTGTGACCAAAAGGCAGCTGAAGTAGAGCAAAAATAAACTGGATAGCTGAAACAGGAGGAGAGAGCACAGCTACAGCACAGCTTTGTGTAAAACCTCATTCCTTACTGGTAGTAAATAAAAATAGTTTGGTTTTTTTTTTTTCTCAGTGACTCACAGCACAGACATTGCATGGAAAGGGCACTAGAATCAACAGCCAGGGGAAAAAAAATACAGAAATGGAAAAACGATCATCACAGTGCATTTTTCCCATTCCCCTTTCATCTCTTACACCTGTGTTTGACTTCAGCCAACCTTTACATAAATCCTTTAAACATCTGTCTAAGTCACTTATGAAATAAGCTGAAATGGTCTCAGCCAGGCTAACAGTTCATTCTGCTGGATATCTGTATGTTTAAACCCAAACACGTTTGCGGAGTTTGCCAAGCCAGGCGGGCAGCGGGCTTCCCATCAAACCCCGCTCATTCAAAATGCTAAAAACTGTTTGTGCCAGAACTTCTTCTGCAGGCGCCACCTTATGAAAGACCCTATTTATAGCTGTGAACTTAAGACAGAGGCCACGAAAGTTTGCTTGAGCGTAGTGGCTGCCTCTTACAAAATCGCACTCTGCAGAAGATCGCTTTGCAGTCTGAACGTACCTAGCAGGGGATGAGCCCCATGGGGTGGGAAAACGGGAGTTTAGGATAATCTTGGAAAGGTGCAATCCTGCCTAAGGGGTAGAGCATTAGTGTCAGTGGTCGCATCCTCCGAATGGCAGAGGGTGGGATGTATGTGGCCCTCGCTGACGTGAGGTCAGGGCACACAAGGCAGGGTTGCGCTGTTGCTCTTCCCCTTCTGTGTTTTGTTGGTGATTATTTCAGGTGATTACATCTGAAAACCTCTTTGCAGCCTCCAGCTCTGCTACCTGGAGAAATTCATTACATCTGCAAAGATGATTCTCTTCCATTCCACCTTCCCTGCACTCCACTGAGTGAGTCTCCACCAAGGAAGACAAGAAGTAACAGGGTGGTTTGGGTCTGGGCTTTGTGTCTTGACTCATCTTTTGGGCTCCTTGAATTGAGAGAACTTCTATTCTGGCACAGAGCTAGCTCTGCAACTGCTCTGGCCCTTGCCAGCTCCATGCCAGGGTCTGAGGGTGTCACAGTCTACCGTGGGACTGATTTTATATCACAATACTTTGAAATCTGCTGCAGAGCAAGCAGTCCTTGGCCTGTGGGTGCTGGTGACGCCCTGCTGGAGTCAGTGGGACCACAGGTGGGGATCGCAGCGGGATGCACGCAGTGCCGTGATGCACGGGCATCCTGCACGGGGAGAGGGGCTCCTGGGCATGCCACCCACTGTGGGGCCTCGGCGCGTGCCAGCCTGCCTCCTCAAAGTGCCCTTGCGTTGCATGGTGCATGTTCAGCGCCGGTCCTGCAGCTTTGCGCAAGCACGGGCCCCCCAAAAGCATAGACCTCCTTTCAGCTTAGCAAAGAGAATGAAGGCTAGCGGCCGCCAAGCTGACGTCTCTGGCTCTTCTTGATTTACGGGTGAGTTTAGAAGAAAATGTAAGATTTTTCTTTCAGGGGCAAAATATATTTTTCCCTTGACAGAAGTCAGAAATAGCAAAAGGGATTTGCTTAAACACGTCTGATAAAAGTCTTCCTTGGGTTGTGATCAAGGCGGGTCAACTTCTGCATTGGGTTTATCTCGGCTTGTGAATTTAGGCTGTCTGCTTGCCTATGAATTGGTTTCTGTTTCTGCAAAAGTACCTGCTGTTCACCAATATTTATTGGATGTTTGTCAAGTGGGTTTTGTTCACCTCTTTGCTTTATTGTGTGTATTCACAGTAATGATTCTTCAAAATCTAAGGATGTTGCTCTTCCCCTGAGTCAAGATGCTTTCTTGACCCACAGTCCTAACATGTGAGTACCTCACACACATTAACTGTGTCACAACAGCTCCATAAAATTTTAGGACTCTTATTCTAGAAATCAGAAATTAGGAAAAATGCAAATCACTTGCTTGATGTCATGGAGGAAAAGCTGCCAGACAGCCACTGAAGGTCAACATATTGCTGTCCAGAGGATCTTCAGCAAACCAGAAGAGCTGCAGCGAGAGCCACTGATGGAAGAAGATACTTTTCAGCACATGTTACAGTGGTAAGCCCTAGGTCTTCCCACCATGACTGACTGGCAGATACCGTCTTCTTCTGGACACTGCTGTGTCAGGGGGATTGCTCCTCTGAGCAAACGGAACTAATAGCAACAGCTATTGTGTCTGAAATTCATGTCCCATTGCTTCAGCCTACTTGATATTTCCTGAAGTTCGAGCAAAAGGGATTATTCTTTTGTAGCACAAGAGGGTGCTTCCTAAGGAACCTGCAGTGTAAGGCGTATCTGTAAACAATTGTCCTGATTTCGGTTGGGATAGAGCTAATTCCCTCTCCAGCAGCTACTGTGTTGTGGATTTAGTATGTGAAGAATGCTAGTAACACACCGATGTTGTTAGTTGCCATTAAGCGATCAAGGACGTCTTCCAGCTTCCCAGGTTTTGCCAATGTGCAGGTGCAAAAGCTTGGGAGGGGTATAGCCAGTACAGCTGACCCAAACTGGCCAAAGATTCTCCTCCCTCCCCCCCGCACTGGGGAGGGAGGGAGGGAGCGACTGGCGGCGGGGTATTCGGTTACCAGCTGGGGTTAAACCACAACAATAATACATATATCTCCATTTCTGTTGCCAGTGAGACATACCACATCTTCTCTCTTGATTGATTTAAGTGCATAATGACTGCCATGCTTATTGGGAGGCAATATACACACTCTTTTCATGTTGGGCTTTGGCCGTGTTGTTCCTGCGATGTCCCCAGGTAGTCACACGGTATCTGCTCTTGTTTCAGACTTCCCTAGCCTTTGGCACACTCTCCAGTGGTATGGTACCACCTCCTGAAGGTTTGAGTATTCTTATGTGTCTTCTTCAGGACTAGGTTTTCCTAAGCTTTGCATGCGAAAATACCATGGCAGAAGGTGAGGTGGAGATCAGAGTGTGCAAGCAGGGGGTTTACTTATTGATAAGGTCAACCTGAGCTCAGGCTTTGCTGATATATCTGATAAATCTTTATGACCTCCCTTCTTAAGACAACAGCACCTGTTCTCTGTGTTAGGACAGGGGAGATGATTCGACATTGCATGTTTTCTCTTGAGAGTGAAGGTCCACTCAGGTCTCCCGAGCTCCCAGACAGGTGGGAAGGCTGGATTGCACCCACAATGGAGTCACCTGCCAGACTTCTACTGGCAGGACGTTTCACTTTGCAGAAGACCGGCACGTAAAGCATCCCTTCCCTGGGCAGGCAGAGGTGTTAGGAGCGTGACCATTATAAGAACACAGAAAGTCTCAGTGTCCTGATTCATTGCACATAGTGAAAAACAAAAGCACTTTGGCCCAAAGCTGCCTGAAATCACTTGAACTGAGGTGCCTACATTAGTTGAATTAAGCTTTGTCTCTGATGAAGCGCAAGCAAGAGTGCCTTCTCCAGGGGCAGTTCAGATCTTCACTCCTGGCAGGTTCTAACATCTCTGCTTTGATAAAAAGTGGGTGCTCGAGGCAACTCAGCTATTATAGAATCATAGAATTGTTCTGGTTGGAAGAGACCTCCAAGATCATCGGGTCCAACCATTAACCTAGCATTACCAAGTCCTCCACTAAATCGTATCCCTTAGGGCCTCATCTAAATGTCTTTTGAATACCTCCAGGGATGGGGACTCCACCACCTCCCTGGGCAGCCTGTTCCAATGCCTGACAACCCTTTCAGTGAAAAAATTTATTGCTCCAGATCTCAGTTCAGTGCCCACATGGAGGGACCCCAGGTCTCGGTGACTATGGCCAGGGGCTATGGGCATGAAAAGAAATGAAAATCAGCCACAAGTTTGGTTGGGGTTTTTTTTGCCTATGACATTCAGAGGAGCCAGTAACTACTTTTCAGTCTTGTCTGTCTAAATGACACATTCCTATACTCACTGTCAGTCACCTGAGGTGCAGTGAGTGTTACTTACTGGGGCTCAAAGAAGGATCAAAAATAAAGAAGGATCAAAAATGTATCTAATGAAATCAAACACCTGCATACCACACAGATCCTGCATACTACGCAGATGAAAAGAAGGCAAGAAGCATCTGTGATATTGCGTTCAGCCACCTACACAACACTAAATGGGAGTTGGAATGGGAAAAGTACCAGACTAGTCATTCCTCAAGTGTTTTATCCTATCTTCCTTGGGAGCGCTATGATTAGAAGTCACCACTGGAGATGCGACACTGCGGGCGAAGGACTAGTGCACAGTCCCACATGGCCGTTCCTGCAGGAGCACGTGGAGGTGACTGGATGATCAGCAAGAGCACAAAGCTGAAAACCTGCGGTGTTGGATAAGAAGCTGCAGGACCAGGATAAAAAAAAATAGACTTGTGGGTTTTTGTAGAAATCAGTAAACAGACTAAAGGGGAGAATAACATCTCTGTGAAACACTGGCTATTCTGTCTTTACTGAAGACCGAGAGCTGAGAACTTGCTGGTCTCCTTGTTCTGCCAAGCAGCATGTTCCTGGTGGCTTATCCATACTGTCCTTCTAAGAAGGATGCTGCATTCCTGGGAGGTGAGATCAATCCAGGACTGGTCCAAGGGAAAGGGCTTTGTAGGTGAAGGCTGCAGAAGTTCAGAGATGTTTTGCTCTCAAGCCTTGGAGCAACCCAAGGTGAGTCACCACATCCTTCTGGACCTTGTCTTTCCTTGGTAGACCAGAGACAGATAGCTTTTCTTTGGTTTCTCTAAAGTTGGGGGGTTTTGCTGCATTTTGCACAATGGAGAGCTTGATTATAGCTGGGAACATAGTAAATAAAAGAGTGAAACAAGGAGCTCGTAGGAGAAAGAAAGGGAAAAGTAACAAGTACGACTTTGGGCACTTACAGTTAACATACTGGACTAATGATTTTTCAAACTGGCATCACTATCAAAAGCAATAATGGTAGCAAAAGCCCAGATTTGTAATGAATTCTTTTATTCTGGAATTAGCTGGGACTGCTGGATCGTGCCATAAAATTAGACAGGATAGAAACCTGCTATCCTGTTTCCAGGTACCAGTGCACTGGTACCAGTGCTACCAAGTGCAAACTACACTTTTGCACAGCATTGGACAGGTCAGTTTAACCTGTCTGTGCTGGCTGGGTGCGTGAAAAAATCAAACCTCCAGCCAACAAACAATGGGCAAAACCCCTGGTGTAGAATCACTGTCCAAACATCCCGTCCCTACGAGACGACACCGTGGGGAAGGCAGCTACCCGCTCTGTGCCACCTTCTGCTGGGGTGCGGGAGAGGGCTGGAGCGTTTTGTGACAGCCGCGTGAGCTTTGCAGGGGACGCGCGCGTTAGGAACAGGGAGGCAGACCCGTTTGCCCCATGCGGTCAGCTGGGCCCCAGACAAGTCCTCTGGAATGAACATCTTATACCTCGGTTTAAAAATATGCTTCTCTTCTCAGCCCATCTGTATCACAAAGTGATTTTTCAGCCCATCTGTTTAGTGATTAGGCATTGCTCCTGGTACAAAGGGCCCTGCCAAAACCATGAACCAAGTGCCGTGCTGCGGACAGACCTTTTCTGTATCCCACCACAACTTCCTTCTGTCCTGATGCTCTCGTGATTGAATTACCCTGTGGTTTCAGCCCTGCAGCTCGTGAAGGTGCAGCCTGCGTTGTAGCATCGCCAGGCACGACCCCTCCTGGTGTTGTACAGCTAGGGGAGACCAAACCCCCTCCTCTCCCTGTGTGCTCCGGTGCCTGCCTCTGAGCACAGCCTTGTTTGCTGTCCTCCTTCACAGCAGAGAGCACCATCGAGGTGCCGCAGGAGTCAGTGGGACCAGGTAGTGTTCAGTCTAAGGACAGGTGGCAGGGATGCTGCTGCAGTGTGTGGGCATTTACAGAGGAGCTTTTATTTACAGAGGAGCAGGTCTGAAATTCTGTTTAGGCCCCCAAATCCACGTACACAGAACTTTTTGATGTGTGGTTGCTTCTGAGGCGCTTTGATGGCTGAAGATGTTCAGGGCTGCCTGCAGCTGAAGCATGGTTAAAGGGACCCCTGGGTGCTGTACTGAGCTGTGGGTGCACTCCATCCCACTGTCCCTGTCGCCAACAAAGATGTTAAACAGCACCAGTCCCAACACCGACCCCTGAGGAACGCCACTCATCACTGGTCTCCCCTTGGACATCGAGCCGTTGACCACAACTCTTTGAGTGTGGCCATCCAGCCAATTCCTTATCCACCGAGTAGTCCATCCATCAAATCCATTTCTCTCCAGTTTAGACACAAGGATCATGTGGGACAGTGTCAAATGCTTTGCACAAGTCCAAGTAGATGATGTCAGTTGCTCTTCCCTTATCCACCAACACTGTAACCCTGTCATAGAAGGCCACCGAATTTTTCAGGCACGATTTGCCCTTACTGAAGCCATGTTGGCTGTCACCAATCACCTCCTTATTTTCCATGTGTCTTAGCATAGTTTCCAGGAGGATCTGCTCCATGATCTTGCTGGGCATGGAGGTCAGACTGACTGGCCTGTAGTTCCCCTGGTCTTCCTTTTTTCTCTTTATAAAAATGGGGGTTATGTTTCCCCTTTTCCAGTCAGTGGGAACTGCACCAGACTGCCACAGTTTCTCAAATAGGATGGATAGTGGCTTAGCAACGTCATCCGCCAGTTCCCTCAGGACCTGTGGATGCATCTTATCAGGTCCCATGGACTTGTGCACCTTCAGGTTCCTTAGATGGTCCCAAACCCAATCTTCTCCTACAGTGGGTGGCTCTTCATTCTCCCAGTCCCTGCCCTTGCCTTCTGCGACTTGGGCGATGTGGCTAGAGTGCTTGCCAGTGAAGACTGAGGCAAAAAAGTCGTTGAGTACCTCAGCCTTCTCCATATCCCGGGTAACCAGGTCTCCTGTTTCCTTCCGGAGAGGGCCCACATTTTCTCTAGTCTTCTTTTTATCACTGACATACCTGTAGAAGCTTTTCTTGTTGTCCTTGACGTCCCCGGCCAGATTTAATCCTGTCAGGGCTTTAGCTTTCCTAACCTGATCCCTGGCTGCTCAGACAATTTCTTTGTATTTCTCCCAGGCTGCCTGTCCTTGCTTCCACCCTCTGTAGGCTTCCTTCTTGTGTTTAAGTTTGTCCAGGAGCTCTTTGTTCGTCCATACAGGCCTCCTGACTTCCTCTTTGATGGAATGCATCGCTCCTGAGTTTGGAAATCCTTGAATATTCACCAGCTTTCTTGGGCCCCTCTTCCCTCCAGGGCTTTATCCCATGGTACTCTACCAAGCAGATCCTCAAAGAGGCCGAAGTCTGCTCTCCTGAAGTCCAGGGTAGTGAGCTTGCTGTGCACCCTTCTCGCTGCCCTAAGGATCTTGAACTCCACCATTTCATGGTCACTGCAGCCAAGGCTGCCCTTGAGTTTCACATTCCCCACCAGCCCCTCCTTGTTGGTGAGAACAAGGTCCAGCAAGGTCTCCTCATTGGCTCCTCTATCACTTAGAGAAGAAAGTTCTCATCAACGCATTCCGGGAACGTCCTGGATTGCTTATGCCCTGCTGTGATGCAGGAGCTGAGGAAGGACGCCCTGCTTGGTGTCCCCATGTTGATCTGGATCTTGCCAAAGTTGGTGGGAGAATGATCTCCCTTAGACATCAGCCGGGTACCAGGTTGCTTTCACTGTATCCTGCTGCACAGGCGAATGGACCATACTGCTCTCTTGTCCTTGGCGTTGTGCTTTTTTCAGGGAGGAAAGGGAATGGCGCATCTCCTGAGGGAGTGTCAGCAGATATTGCCCAGAGACGTTCCCTGACTGGGTTCAGCTGGCAACTCAATATGCTCTACTCAGCATGGCCTCTCCCCCTAGGAAAAGCTTGTCCTGTGTTGTGAGGATACCCGTTTAGGTGCAAACAGTGAATAACAAAGTGGCAGTAGCTTACATCCACAGATCCTGGGTTCTGTAGCATGAAGAGCACTTCATTCCCTTTGTGCTGATCTTTTCCATCTGCTCTTTACTGCCTGCAAGGTATTTCCATGTGAAAAGTAGCTCGAGCCTGCCGTTTCCAAGCCTCGTCCAAAAATTATGTCAAGCATGAACATTTTATCATTAAGGGCACTAATACTTTGCACATACACAAAATTTGTCTTCTGATTATCCCCAGCTTGTATTACAATGCATTTTGTAGGCACTTAGCCAAACGTTTTACCTTTAGTCAGATATATGACCTGCTGTTTTGGAGAGATTGGAGGCTGGTCCAAAGCCTGTTAGATCAAGGGAAGCCTTTATGCTAGTTTAGCAGAATTTGGATCCGTCCCTAAAGGCATCACAGATGATCTGAATTATCAGAAGTGATCCTAGGCAGTTGCAAGTAGGTAGAGATCAGTTTGCAACTGCCAAGGTATCTGAAGAAGTTGGACCAGATTGTTTCAAATCATCTGATGAAAATTAGCTCGACTTAATCAAATCACAAGGCAGCTGGAAATTCAATCTAGACTAGACAGAATAGGTTTATGGACTAGATGGAAAGCTAAATATACTAGAAGAAAAACAAACAAGCAAACAGAGAAACAAAAAAAAGAAAGAAGCTCGATTAGCTGGAAAATGCAGCTAAACAAATTCTGACCAGAAACTAGGTGTGCATTTTTTCCATTGGTCTAGAGTGAAATATTTTCAGCTATGCAGAGTCTTTAAATGAAACCGAATGTCTTTCCAAAGGAGATGCTCTACACCTCCACGCTGACTTTACTGGCTTTACAACCTCTGCTTTGCAAAATCTTATTTAGTTGATCATAGTGATTCCTTCTTAGCCTAAAATGATGAACTTATGGAAGTCTGAAGACAGTGAGTCCAATTTTAGAACTAGGTAAAGCTCCTGTTTCTAATAGACGAAAGTTTTCCTGGTAGCAACCAAGTGCATACAGAAGACTCTAAATGTGCCTTGACACAGCCCATGAGTTGAGCCAGTTACTTTGTCAGGTGAATGCACTGATGGGTCTCACTCCAGGCACAGCTCATAAGAGCCCTCATCCAATTAATAACTCTATTAGAAATTTAGTCTGGCTAAAGAGCAGGTGATGGGCTAGATGACTTCATCATATCCAAATCATCCTAACTCAGTATAATTTTGTTTTCATTCAAATAACTGGGATTACTCCCATGTCTTTCAATATGCAAGTCAACATGCATCCTGCCTGCTCCAAATTTGGTCTTTGTGTCACCAGGCAGCTGGAAAAGGGTGACTTGCCATCGATGCCTGCCTTTTTTATATGGAATCTTGAAACTCAAGAAGCATTACAGCAAGGTCATCTCTACCCTGAAGCAATATTTTAATGGTATCAGGTTTTAATTCCTTCATCTTCCCACCTTCCTCAACCCTGAAAACTAGACCCAAATTTCCTGTGTAATTTGTGGCCCATTGATTTATACTGCCCAACCACATCTCTGCTATACCAGTTAAATCACCTCACCTCTTGCCAAGTTAAATACTATAGCTTTCCCATGTTTGGTGGTAAACTCCTGCAATTAGCACAGAGGCATGTGGCATTTGACTGCTGGTAGACGCTTTGCTCATTGTCCCATTCTGGTGAAGCCCTACGTCTACTTGGAGAGGTGCCTCTCACTTATTATTCTTTATTGTTCTGGCCACTGGAAATTCAATACTTTCCCACAAATCCTTCTCATCTACATCCTCCCAAACCTTAAAGCCACCTACAGTGCTTGTGGTCTGAAATAAATACTCAGAAGTTTTCCCAGGCAACCAGTGGTTTCTTCACTTCAGTTGCATTCCCTCAAAATGGAGGCTGAGATGACCAAGGCAGAGCAAATGACAGGGAGCAGGAGTGTAAGAGCAATCCAGTGGGTCAGACCATAGGTCTCACTGGTCCAATATCCTGTCTCTGAAAGTGACCAAAACCTCAATAGGCTTGAGGAAGAGTATGAGATTTATGCGACCTCCCCTAAGAACCTACTCAGCTCCCAAGTGTTTGCACATCAGGGACTTTCTGAGCCAGACGTGACTGCCTGTAGTTCCTCTCAGTGGATTTCCACTCCGTGGACATGTCCATGTGATCCCCCCTCTGCAATCCACCCTCTGGTCCTGAGACACGAGTCCTACGCTCCATGTTGGTGATGGTGAAAGGTGAAAAAGCTGTTTACCACTGCACTATTCATTTACAAATTGACCAAAATTCATGCCCTCTCCATCAATCCTTTTTTCTACAGCAAATTCCTAAGTGCCTAATAAAGTTAAATCACATCCATTCTTCACCACCAGGCATCGACGCAAGTTGGCACCCCCCCCTGCATTTCAGAGGAAGCCGCCATAGATGGACTTCCTTCCTTCTTCCCTCTCTTCCCTCCTCCAGCTCGTCCCATCACTCGCAGTACCGAGCCCTACAGCCATTGCCACATATTCGCCCCACCCCTGTAGGCTGTCTGCAGGAAATCTGAGCCCCCCCTTTTTACGCAAGGGCTGAGGCACTTATCTCTCCCTTTGCCTTCTGACCATCTGTCCGCATCCAGCAGCAGAAGTGCCACGCACTCACTCGCTCTCCCACCAACTCAACCTAAGCCCCTACCATCTGGAGATGATCTGTTTGTCTATTTAGACTCCAAGCTCTCCAGGGCAGGAACTGTCTCTAATTGCGTGTTTGTACCGTACCTACAGCTGTGTTGGACTGAATACACCCACTGTCATCTTCTCTTGGAAACTAAGCTCCTCCTGGGAGTGTCCAGCACTGAAAAGTAAGACCACTTGCAAATCCAAGTTGCTGGAGGCACATGCCAGAGCTCCTTGGTTGCACTTATATTAGACCACAGAAAATTCTTCCAGTGACTGCAATAATCATCCAGCCCAATTTCTACCACTGAGCCGACAAGAGGGACCGAAAAGCGGTGAAACCGTTGCCCAGCATGGTGGAGCTCGCACCTGGCTGAGGCTCCAGATGTGCCCAAATAATACTGCATCCCGCTGGGGAAATGTCTGAGGACCCCAGATTTGCCAGTGCCTTGTTCGATGACCTCCAGCCAATGCCACCAGGGAGCCAGGTGGAGAGGTAAGGAGTTTCCAAGTCAGATGTTGTAGGCTGAATTTCGTCCTCGGCCCAGCACTGCAGGATAGCCTCGTGTGTACGTACCTACTGTTCACGGCTAGCGTAGAACCTGCCTCCCTATTTCAGGATGATGAAGTCCTTAGGTGCTTTTGTCCAGAAACAGTGCAAAAATTAATTGACTTCCCCCCCCTCTGCTATTTAACAGCTTTAACTAAAAAAAACCCCTGTAATTGTGTTAAGGCCTCTTCTCTGAGCTGTGGTCTTTTCATACCATCCCCTTTTATAACACATTTTTCAAGCTCTATATTTTCAGTGAAACAGGGCAGGTGGTAGAAAATGGAGGTGTTATCACAAAAATAACTTTTAAAAAGAGAAAAGAAAAAGGCTTAATAAAGTTTCGAGTCTAATCCAAGAGAGAGCGTGAATGTGTTACCACAGAAAGTCTCCTACAGATGGTTAAAAGTATCCCGATTCAATAATACAATAAAATAAAAAAGCGCATCTATATATTTTCCCATTTGGTTAACTCCGGAACACCATTTCTGCTTGTTTTGGCTGATTTTTATTCCTGCCTTTGAGTGTAAAGGAATGGTAAGGAAGTTTATGAATGAGGTCCCACTCGCATTACAGACTCAGCTATGTACGCGGGCTGTTTTCTGCCGAGATCCTGGGATGAGGTCATTGCAAAACCACCTAGTTTGCCCAGTGTGCTAACTCAAAAAAGATTGAAACGGACAGATTTGCAGTTACTGCAACGCAAACACGCATACAGTAGTTTTCCCGTATGCCAGCGTCCGCCAAACTTCAGCCTACAAGACTCGTGGAGAGAAAGGGGGAAAAAAAAAAAAAAGCCCAAATCTTTTTCCACTATGAAAGACTGTTTAGAAAATCGGTTTGATCAGCTCAGGAATGAGCTGAGATAATGTTTATCCACACAAACCCAGAAGATCATGCAACTATCTTAACATACTGAGGGAAGCTAACTACTTGGCGGAAAAAAAAAAGGTTAGAACAACAGGAAATGGCTCATTTACTACCAGTTGCTCAGGTATTTTAAAGAGCTTCCAGAACATTTGCTTTTGTGTACCTAAGAGAAAAAGGTCGCTGACGGTGGGGGAAGGCCTGATGGGTAACATAAAAGTGACTTTCCTCGCTGAAAGAGTAAAGGCAGAAGAACGGTTTTGTGACAAGAGGATATAAAATACCCTGCAATTCATCAGCGAGGAGAATCAAACTCCGCCGGAGCGATCGGCATTCCTGGGGATTATGAAAAGGATTACGGTGAGTTGTTAGCAGGGCGAGGGAGCCACTGAAAGATGGGCTTTCCTACTGCCTTGAAATAAATGGGACAATTAAGGCTTTGGGAAAGTTAATGAGATTTTTTTTTTTTTCTCGAATTTTCAGAGCAGCTGGCCAGCCTGTGTGTAGGAAAAGCCATTTATTAGAGGAGGAAAGAAAAACAGGTAGTGAAAATAAAAACATTTGCGTTCCCTAAAAATATACTTCAAGCCTTTCGAGGGGGAAATCAATTATCCACAAGGCCATCCTGCTGTCGGATAGAAAAATCTAAGGCATTTTCTAGCTCGGGCTGCCCTCCGCTCCGCGGCGGTTAGCTGATCTCTCTGTCAGATGGGTCTCATCACGGCGGCATTTGGTGCCTCCAAGTCTTTCATGTGTTTAATCTCACAACCCACCTGTGAGAGGAGGAATTACAGTGAGGGAACCGAGGAAAAGGCCCAGACTTTTAAAGGGATTTAGCTGCCCAATTACCTGGCTCAGGGTTAGACTGGAAATCCCCAGGAGAGAAGGGTGTTGCACCTGGGTCTGCGAAGCCTTGGGTTAGTGCCGTTCTTGGGAGCAATGCCCATTTGGACCTCGGACAAGGAAGAGCTGAAAGCACCCGTGAATGAGCCATTGTTTCTTCCTTAATTATTATTAAGAAATATTTTGAGCCTGAAGAAAAAAGTAATCCAAGTCTGAATTCAGAGCACGAAGACCAGCTCTTCCTCCCGAGGCTGAGCAGTGTCCTGCAGCATTAGGGCTTGTGTTTATTCCCAGGGAAACAATTTACAAATGACCTCCAAGTGCCGTGAAGAAGTATTGCTCCTTTCTGCGTCACAGTTTTTCTGCCTCCCGTGCACCAACACCACTCACTACTCACCCACCCCAGACCGCTCGGGCATGCTCTGATCTTGGTAGAGTCCTGCTAAGAAGGTCAGCACAGAAGATGCGCAGGAAAGAAAACAGCCTATTTTCTCTCTAATTAAGAGCAACAAGACATTTTCCCCGGATGAGGCTTCCTCTCTTATTCCTCCTTGCTTTTCCTGATGCCTCTCTTCCCATGGGGACTCAGCTCAGGCTTGGCAGGTCATGATGCATCTCAGGGAGGACATGGGACCCTGGGCCACTGGCTGAGTTTGGGCACAGTCCCCGCCGTGCCCCCTGAAGACGTAGCTTAGGCTGGGCTGTAATCCTAATGTTGGAGGCTGTGAGCGCAACAGGCGATGCCGCACCACCCCAGCTCCATGGTGCCACACACCGTGTGCTGCAGGGATGGGTCGGGGACATGTAGGAGTCTGGCCAGGGAGACTGAAGCACTCATACGGTGACATTTCCCAGGGGTATTTGTCTATCCTTCATGGATGGGTCTCTGTTTGGCACATGCAAAGAGCCACCGAGCATGACCAGCTCTGGCTTCAGCAGGGGATTATCAGCCGTGGCAGTGCCCAAGGTCGCGCCGTATCTCTGCAGGTCTCCGATCCCCCGGCAGGAGGTGGGACAAGTAACCACATCTCCTGTAATCCCTTCTTCTGTAGGCTGATTATGGTAAAAGATACGAACAGAAAAGGAGAGATGACAAATAACAGAGCGCTATTGGCACGGTATGTGTACCTGCTTGGGCGTGAAGACGGACGTTTGTTTTTAATTGTTATAAGAGTCTCTGCATAATTTTTTCTCTGTCATAGCTTGACCCAGGAAACCCATTTCACTCTAAAGGAATACCAAGGCAAAATCACAAATTTCTTTAGATCCTAATTTATAAGGCAGTTTTCCCCGTGAAGGGCTGCCGTGGGGGTTGCATTTTGATTTTTTGTTATGGCTTTGTGATCAGCTTCTGGTAAACCATACCCCCCCCCCCCCCCCCCGCCTGATTCCCTCAATCTGCAAAACAGCATGACAAAGGGCAATCAGTGTCTTAAAAATCCACACTGGTATCGAGGCAGTTCCCTTCCCATGCACTGTTTCTTATTAAATAGATATCTATCGGCCGGTCACACATGCTGGGTTACATAGCTAGGTATCCAGGCAACTTATTCAAAACTTGCTGAAGTCAATGGAAAGAGGCTGCTGTCCCTACAACACCACTGGCTTTAAAAAGAGCTCGAGCTCTTCATTAGGAACCAGCAGGCTTCTCCCTGGTACGTCAGCTCTTTGCACGTGGATGGAGCAGGGTCTAAAGAGGAAAAAAAACAAGAAAGGATAGGACAAGGGGTGATGGTTTTAAACTAAAGTGGGGAGATTCAGACTAGACATAAGGAAGACATTTTTTAGGATGAGGGTGGTGAGGCCCTGGCACAGGTTGCCCAGAGAGGTGGGAGATGCCCCATCCCTGGAAACATTCCAGGTCAGGCTGGACGGGGCTCTGGGCAACCTGATCTAGTTGAGGATGTCCCTGCTCATGGCAGGGGGTTGGACTAGATGGCCTTGAAAGGTCCCTTCCAACCCAAATCATTCTATGATTCTGTGATTCTGAAGTTGCACCAGGCCAGAGGAGTCAATACAACTGAATCCAAGTGGTTGCTGTTGCCGGTTGGATGTGTCCCATTTTGTCCCATCGTGAGCAGAACGGATCAGCAGCGCGGTCGGGCGCATTGACGCGCACAGCCTCCATCGCTCCCCGAGACAAGCTGCGCAGCGAGGTGGAGCTTTAGACAATCGGCACCCGCCTGCCAGCTGAAGTACAAAGCCTAATTGAAGAAAGCTGTTCTTTCATCCACAGAAAGTATAAACAGCCAGTGTTATGGTGACAAACTTTCCAGCAGTTTCGTAGCTGCTACTCCAAGCGCTCGCGTACATCGATGCTGAAAGCAGAAAAAAGAAGGTGACGTCCTTATTTTGCAAAACTTCTCCAGCTGATTCCAGAATGGCTTTGGAGCTCACACCCAAAATCTACACATCTGCGATGGTCCTGAATCATGTACCAGATAATTCTTGCTTGGGTCCAAACTGTGGAAATACTGCTCTTCATTTCAAGAGCTTTTACATAAGCTCTTTTTTTTTTCCCCTCCTTATTAGATAAGGTCATTTTTTTTTTCAAAACTTCTGCTGCTTTCTCTTTGCTGATGGCTCCATGGACACTGTCTGCGCCTTGGCCAAAGCAATTCTCTATCACAGACCGTCCCTTTGATGGAGAAAGTTCCCCAAACAGCACCCCAAGCTCTCGCAAGGGGACGAGGGTACCATTTGCCTGTTAAATGGACCTGATCTGGAGAGGGTCTGCTTTGACGCTGGGATGCAGGAACGACGTCGAAGGGCTTCGCGGGACACGTGATGATCTAAGGCTCTATTTTTGGGTTTGGTGAGTGCTGGGAGGAGTGGCAGAAGGTTAGCCTTTTCCCATCACCTTCCTGCCAGAGATACGCACGGCCCCGACACTGTACGCTGTTGGCTACTCATCACAAGGCCCCCTGTCAAAACGAGGATGGCTGATGAGCTACGAACAAGCTCACAGTTAGATAATAGATGAAAGAGCCTCAAGATAAATTAGGTGCCTCCAGAAAACCTGGCCAAATGTGTTTAAAACAGGAGATCCAACACCATTAATTCTCATCAAGCAGCTTTAAAAAAGGCAACCCGGCACTTGACTTATGCTTAGAAAACGTTATCTTTCCTTTTAACAGGGGTTTTATAGTGTATTTTGAGAAGATGACAAACAATAGGGTTATTTTGAAGTCATGCCAAACACTACATTCGCTGGAGGAGAAGAACAATGTTACCTCCTATCTGTCAACTGACCCTGCAGCCATTAAGCCATTTCACCAACAAACAATATTAATAAAAAAAGGGAAAGTGCTCTTCTTAAGTTCCTTACAACCAGAGCTTGGGAAACGTCTTTGAATGAGATATTTGTCCCTTCAGGAAAGATCACTTTGTCAAAAGTGAAACCTTCTGCAAGAAAGCATTAGTTTTATCGTTTCTCAGGTAAGAAACGAAATCAAAAAGAAGCGTTTCAATAATTCCCATGGTCCATGCTGCAAAGGTGAAGCCTTCATTTGGTTTTGCTTCCCAGCAATTTTCAGTTTCAAACTGTGCCGTATAAAATTGAAATGAAATGAATAAGCCCTGAGCCACCGTTCAGAGGATGGGGAGCTGCAGTATTTTAAAGCTCCTGGAGCAGGGACCATATTTTTTCCTTTGTGCCTGTTCAGAGCCTCTGATTTGCTACTGTCACACAAGTAAGTTTACAGCAACTAATAATAACAAATACATAACATCGTTTCACCAGTGGGAATCTTTCCCAAACTGTCCCCAGCCACAAATAGAGACAAAGATTTAAGGAGGACAGATGGGAACAGCTATTTTATTTGAACAGCTTTGTTGGCAAGATGAGCACCTGCTCACAAAGCATCCAGCCAGCAGGACCGGTAGGTGTGTTATCCCTAAAAATGCCATATCATCCCATTCATAAAATATCAACAAATTCATCTGAACCTTTTCAAGGAGCGAATTCCTTGCTCTCTCTCGTAATTGGAATAAGCATGTTCTCACGTGACGCCTTGCCTCTGCGTGTATTTGGGCTGCACGCACCAAAATGGAAAATAATATGGTCTTCAAATCAAAGGAGCTGTTTGCCTAGGTAAAGCTAGAGGCATCTGCGCCAGCGGGGTTAGGAGCTAATAATAGCCACCACTTACAAAAGCAGACCGAATCGCACTTTCAACGCAAATATGAGTAATAACGATGCTATTTTCAGCTTTATTGGCACATGTCACCCTGGGTGCTCAGATTGCAAACTCAAACACATGGTGAACGTGGGACAAAACCAGCTTCTTCTGGCCCTGATCCGCCCAGCTGTCTTCGCTCCACGCCGAGCCCTCTTACATTCCCCGCAGCTCCGGGCAGGTGCAGGGCTCCGCTGGGGAGATCTTGGTGCGAGCGCGGGGCCTTTGCAACCCGATATGCCACGGGCAAAAGCCGCCTTCATGTGCATGCTTGTTCAGGCAAGTTTATGTCTTGCGGCTGACACAAAAAAAATCCACCATAAGAAAATAATTGGATGTTAATTTCCTCCAGCTTTCCCTTAATTAAGCACAATTTGAGAAAATAATACAGCGACAAGGGAGAACGGTTGTCCTTTAAAGGCGTCCTTTGCACTTGCGGTGTTTGCTGTGCTAAGAGAAGGCTCTGGCTGTGGCAGGGAGGTCTCAGCCGGGGGGCTGTACACATGTATAACGCCTGCAGCGCGGCCCTGAAAACAGAGAGCTCGCGGGTCGGGGAGGCGGCACCGGGACCGCAGCACCCTGCGGGAGTGAAGGTGCACCCTGGATGCCCAAATCCCTCGGCTGCTTGGAAAACCTGAGACATGGCAGCCCTCTGGACCCCCAGGGAGATGCTTGCTGGGGGTCTGTCCTTGCCCCCAAGGGTCCCATTTGAGCTGAAGCCATGCGGCCCCTCGCTTGGCACCCGGTGTCTCCTCTGCCTCGGGTGCTCGGCTGGGAGAACCCCCGCTGGCGGCGGCTCCTGTGCTGCTCCCGCTTGGGCTGAGAGCGGATTACTTAATTAACGATCCAGGAGTGCCAGGTGAAAGCCTATCTATCCGGAGCAAACGTGCCCCGGTTCCTAGGCGTGTACACATGTGGTATCGTTTTTCCATTATTTGGAACATACAGAACTAAATTAATAACAGTTCCTACAAGGCCCTGGGGCTCTCTGTGGAAGAATTTTGATCTCCTTAGGAAAGGCTCACCATTTCTCATAGGAGAGATGCACTTGACTCCTGACCTCTTTTCAAAGGCACCTGTGTGAGCTTTTAAAATCCACTACCACCAATTATCCACTTTCAACCTGAAGTGTTTAAACCTCGGACCACATTAACTGAGCTTAGCACATAGCCATGTCATTGCAGACTTCCTGATGTGAGGAGATGCCTTGACACGGCTGAAAGAGAGTTTAGGGATGAGGCATGAGATTATCAGCTTCTCCTCCTGACAGCTTCAAACAAAGGAGCCTTTTAGCCACCTGGTTTGTGTCTCCCACACCTGCATTAAGATTGGGAGACAAACCTTTGTACTGCTGCCTTGATCCTATTATTTGCATGTACCTGTCCACAGTCACCCTGCATCACTTAATAGCCTTCAGAGAGACCAAAGGGAAGAAGATGCACATCTACTACTTCTCTTTCAGGTTTAATACCTTTTCTTTTCTTCTTCCCCCCCCCCCCCCCCCTCTTCAGGGCTGCAAGACTTTTAGGACACTACGGCATTTATTTAAACTCTAAGGAGATTTATTTGGCGCAGGGGATGGAGGAGGGGAGGCTGTGAGAAGGCTCAAGATGTGGATGAGGGATGAAAAGAGAGCGGAGGCCATTTTAAGGGTTTCGGGCTGGGTTGCGGAGAGCAAAGCCCAGTGCCCGCTCCCGGCACTGGGCACATGTTTGGCTGTGGGACCTCTCTGCTCCCTGCTTAGGTCTGACCCTGAGACCGCGTCCATCCCCTGGTCCCCGTGAAGAGACACCGGGGGCTCTCCCCACCGCTGCCTCGAAGCCCAGACAGCGCGGGATGCCTGCGCTCGAGGTGCTTCACCTGCACCCCAGGCACCTGCGCCCCTTCTCAGCCCCCGTGCCAGGGTGCAGGCTCATTCCTCCCCGGGGAAGGCCACTGCTCTCTTATCCCCACGGGCTCCAATGCCCGAGAAGTCAGCTCCAGATTTAGCCTGGATGCAGAGTTTGGGATATGCCCCCCCTTTCCATCTCCCTCCGCCCGCCGGTGAAATTAGCTTTGTCTTCTCTGTCCCAGAGCTGAAGGAATGTCTAGATTTTAAATTAAATTCATATTCTCTTTCCCATGCTCACAGAATTAGCCAAAAGGACAGAACATTATTAACCTTCCGGATCCAGCCCTAGCTGACAAGGTGTCTATGCAAGGGGAGATTTCAGCTGTAGCCTGTGTATATACGTTGCTGCATTTCAGCCGCAGCCAGCTCCTTGACTCATCAATGTAACCGAGTAAGGTAGAAATATTAGAGTTGCATTCATATTCCAGGCCTGGTTTAAATCACTAGCATTGTGGAAAGCTCTGGATAGGTCCAAAAAAAGGAGGGAAGAAAAGAGTTTTCTGGTTCTAGTTTTTCATATTTTCTTTTCCCCTCTGAAAAGTGAAACCCTCCAGCTGCCCGGCATTGCACAATGGCCCAAATGCTGTGAGTTCCAGCCCTAATCCCAGCCCGCTCCGCACGCCAGCCCCAGCAGAGCTCGGCAACCTGCCCCGCCGCCGCCACGCTCCCCCAAGCCCTTCCCTCCCCGAAGCATCAACTGCTCCTGGGGTCAGCAGCAAGTGGCTTGTCCCCATCACCAGATCACATATTTGGCCTGTGAAAGTTGTCCATCAGCTGCAAGAAACACAGGAGGGGGACAAAGAACAGGGTCAGCTGCCTTGGCCACCCTATGATTTGTGCTGTCGCAGGAAGGCAACTGGATGTAAAGCTCCAGATTTCAGTTATGTGTTGGACATGCTTTCCATTGTGGTCGAAGGAGTGCTGCCAGGGATCCACCAGCATGCGAGGTGGGAGGAAACCAAGCCCAAGCATCTTCCCTAGTTACCAGATGATGGATAAACCCCTTGTTCTCCTGCTGTCCCCACAGAGGTGACACTGCCATGGGTGCTCCGCTCACCTTGCAGGATCCCTTCAGTCATGGCTGCAGGTGCCAGGCAGCCAGGGAAAGTCACTGAGATCCAGCTCTGGTTTTGTTGTTGTTGTTGTTATTATTAATATTATTATTATTACCACATCAGTGGCAAAGCCCGAATCTCCAACGTCAGCATTGCCTACACCCAATGCCATAGAGTAAAGCTTCACCAAGGCTCTGGGTCTCTCGGGGAGGGACCGATGAGAACAAGCAGGCATCATGCATTATCATAGAATCATAGAATCGTTTAGGTTGGAAAAGACCTTTAAGATCATCAAGTCCAACCGTTAACTAACACTGCCAAGTCCACCACTAAACCATGAAAAGCGAAGAGTATGCCTGTCCGAGCCGTGAGCAGCCAGTTTCACCAGGAGAATGCTGTGGGAAACAGCGTCACAGGCTTTACTAAAGTCTAGGTAGACAACGTCCACAGCCTTTCCCTCACCCACTAGGCAGGTCACCTTGTCATAGAAGGAGATCAGGTTGGTCAAGCAGGACCTGCCTTTCATAAACCCACGCTGACAGGGCCTGATGACCTGTACGTGCCGCGTGATGGCACTCAAGATGATCTGCTCCATAACCTTCCCCAGCACTGAGGTCAGACTGACAGGCCTGTGGTTCCCTGGATCCTCCTTCTGGCCCTTCTTGTAGATGGGCGTCACATTTGCTAACCTCCAGTCAACTGGGACCTCCCCAGTTAGCCAGGACTGCTGATAAGTGATTGAAAGTGGTCTATGCCCACGTGCCAGGCAATGACCTTGATGAATCAGCCAAGAAACACCCCGATAAGGGGGCTGATCCTCAGCAAATAGTGCTGTACCAAGTGCCATCCGCTAGTGAAGAGCAAAGGCTTGACCAAAAGTCAACAGCACTAGAGGGAAAGGATGGGCTGTGGTTAAAGATATGCGCTGAGCCTTCCAAGAGGGATGGATTTAGTTCTTCTGTTTGGCTTAGCTTTCCTATGATCATGACGTCAAATGAATCACTTCATCTTCTGCCGCCTCAGCGCCCCATCTGTTAAAGCATATTTATAGTATTTTTCTCTTTTCTCTCGCCTTTTGTCTTTTTTATTCTGATTATGAAGTCCTCAGAGTAAGGTTGTCTCCTACTACACAAGGTCCATCAGAAGAGTGCTCTGACCTGAGTTCCTGCTGCTGGAATACAAATATTATCTAGATGATAATGCAGTGCGTACCATGTTTATGACACTGGTTGAGAAATATGCATTACTATCTGTGGAAAATTTTGATTTGAATGAAAATGTTGAGTGGTTTGTTTGGAAAAGGAGAACCCTGAGCACTGTTTCCATTTTTCCCAGAAAAATCTCTGAAGGAAGTTTACAAAACCCAGAAATTCTTGTGAAATCAAAAAGCATTCAACAATCAGCGCTACAAAGTAAAACAAAAGACAATATCGTCTGTCCCACGGGCGGATTTCCTTCCTCCCCGCAATTCGCTGGAAACCCTTTTCTGTCGCCCAGCCTTGGTCAGGGCTCTCATTCCAGAGGAATCGCTTCTGCACTTGTGTGTCAAGAAAAAAATCTGTTTCCAATAGGCAGTAAAAGGTCTGCTCATCGTACTCCTGTTTCACAAAAAGCACTCCCAGCTCCTCGCGGCGGCACGCTGGCAGTGTCTCAGAGAGCGTTTTGCGTTCATTCGGCCATCTGCAGAGCTGTGCCAGGTCCGGGAGGCTCAGGCTCGGCCCAAGACCAGCTCGTGGAAAGGGTCTGTGCTTCAACGCGATGCTCTGCCCCTCTCGACCCAGCCGGCCGTGGCTCTACCCGCAGCTTCCCCTCTCCTGCTGCTGCAGGGAGCTGCAGAGGATGAAGATGGACAAATCAAGTCGCTTTCACCTTGCTTTGCCTCTCCTCGGCTTGTTCGAGGAGCTGAAGTTTCCCACCAGAGCAGCCAGCAGCTCCTCGGGAAGGGCTGAAGCTGCCCATGTACATTTTTTTCTTCCTGCATTTTTTAAACTGAAATGCAAAAGAAACCTACAGTGTGCAAATCGATAACTTGGTACCTGTAGGTGGCAAAATAGTTTAGGGAGCACCAGTCTATCTGTCTTAAATTTAGCTACAGGTCAGGATTCCACCTTTCTCCAAGTGGAGGGAGTGGTTTTGTGCAGAAAATAATGTGTCTGTAGGTTTTTCCCCATCACAGAGAAGGCTGTGGTCTTACCTGCAAACCACGTCACCCCTGAGTCAAGGAGCACACCAAGGACTTGTGCTGGAGATGGTGTCCTGCTGTCACCAAGAGGAGCCCGTTAGGAGTGATGGAGATCCAGAACGTTCTCTCCTCCTGCTTCTTGTCCCGTTGCCCCCAGGATGTGCTGCCCGCACCATCACCTTGTCCTCACCATACCTCCAGGAGGTCTGTCCACCAGGCAAGGCCCCGTTTGCAAGTATTCAGGAGCTTGTTAATCACCTGGAGTCGTAAAGTTCCTCAAGCGGAACCAAAAGCTGGGCAAGAAGCATCAATTTGTTCCTTCTCTCCATTCTCATGAAGCCAGAGCATCACCAGAGGAGGTCAGGGCGGATTCCCAGAAATGTGACCCATCGTCTCAGCAATGTGAGTATAATTCAGAGCGTGCCGCGGGCTTGCCGGCACCTCCGGAGTTTGCTGTCATGACTTCACGAAGTGCTGCACTCCCCCAGGAAGAGCAATCCAAAGAGGAGGAGTCCGGTGGTGCCTCCGCTGCCCTCAGACAGCGGGGGCTCGTGATTGTGTAATGTTTACATGACCACAGAGCTCACCATGGCTACATAGACCTCGGGAACAACAGCTCCAGCCCGTGTGCTTGGAGGAGAGCAGCCCTCTTCCCCTTGAGGCAGAGGAGCCTGCGCTTGCCTGGGTGAGTAGCTGAGTGCTGCCGGTGTCTCAGGGAGAGCCAGCAAAGCCCCGCACACCCTTGTGTTGGGGTTCTCCATCTCAGAGCCACAATACACTTCCAAAGAGGTCGTTTGCACAACTGGGATTTCTGGGATGCCCTTGTCCTTTCTACAGCGCGTGCCACGTAGCCCTCAGATCCCTTGCTCGTGCCTCAGACGTGTTTTGGGAAGGTGCTGGGGTGTGCATGTTCTCCGAGCCGTCTGCTTCACAACATCGCCAACGGTGAACAGAGGAGAAGGGATGGGACGTGCTGATCTGCCCGCCTGCAAATGGCAGGTGCAAAAGGTGCAAATGCTCTGCACAGCGTTGCAAAGACACAGTGAAATCACACAGTGTCAGAGTGGGTTCCGTTTAGGGGACCACCATATGGGGTCCTTGCTCAGCTCCAGAGTCCAGCCTGATCTCAGCAAAGTCATGTCACTCCTCCGTATTGCAGCAGAGCACAGAGCCATTAATGGACTTCCCCCATCTACTTACTGAACTTCCTTTGCTCCCTCCTCATCCTCCGAGTTCACGTCTTTGCAGTCAGCCTTGTCCGGTTTCTCTCACCAAGGTAGCACAACTGTGATCTAGGAATGCCCCAGGATGCATCCTGCCTACAGTCCACAGCGGGCAATCTTTGAGACCGGTCAGATGGGCTCCCAGCTGAGGATTTGAAGGGAAAAGGAGGATAGATACAGGCTTTGCAAAGGATGAGCCGGTGCTGGAGCATTTGTGGCGCAGAGGACTGGAGGAAGCCTGGAGAGGCTTGGTCCCTTGCAGGGTGGAGACCTAAATAGCAACTTTTTAGGCCTGTTCTTGAATTCTTCATGCACTTCTTGATCACATCCTCCTTGCCTGCCACCATATTCCCCACGTTGCAATGTATTATTCCCATTGGAAATGTGGAAATGTGGCTGTATATGAATATAGTGGCACGAAGAAATAGCTAGCAGAAGGTATTGAACTTGCCAAGTAAATGCCGAGGGCAGATTTCCTGATTGCCCAAGCAGACCAAGCTCTACGTCCCAGCTGGTGGGCTGGCAGCCTGCTCTGGTGCCCAACAAGCTCGGGCTCTCCAGCCAGGAGAGGGCAGTGCTGTATCCACGCTCCCCAGCCGGAGCATCACTGGTGTTCGTGCAGACAAACTCCTGACTGATTTTGTTCCAATGGAGATTATGGGCTTGACTTGATGCAGAACGACTTCTGATGGCAAACACGGGCCAGTTGGAGGCTGTTTTCTTTGGTTTGTTTGTTGTTGTTATTTATGGAGATTTTTCCCTAAGTGTTTAGTGCTGGTACCTTTTTGAGCTCCAAATTTGGATGAATAAATGTCCTGGTGAACAAAACCAAAATCTTTCCCAAACCACGTCTTCTGGGAAAGAAGGGGGTCGGCCCCTGAGACAATCCCTGGGGAACCTTATGGGGACAAGCTGTACACACTGTCATTCAGAGGCCCTTTTTTCTAATTTCCCTGAACTCAGAAGCTCACAGAACCTTCCTCTGTGTCATGGGGCCTCTTTTGTATCATGTTGGGTGAGGATTTTTCATCTGAAGGCTGTTTGGCCTTTTCAGGCTCTCCCAGTCCCTCAGACCTGAAGGCCCAGTGGTCTCCCTGGTGGACCACGCTGAAGGCATCCTTGACAACCTTCCCCTTTGCTCCCAGGGTGGCTCTTTCCCTGTCTTCTCTCGGATGGCTCTCTGGCAGCAGGCATTCAGCTACTCCCACCACATGGCCAATCTTCTATGGATCCTTGTAGCAGAGGTGCAATACACTAGTGCAGCTGTTTTTTTGCAAAGCTCTGCCAGACCTGGAGGGTTCTTCCAACTTCTGTGAGCCACAGGCCACCAACAGTGGTATTTAACTCTGGTGCACGATCCAGCCCAGGCCCGTGGTGGTGATGGAGATGAGTGGCCATTCCCCTTCTTCCAGGTAAACCCACAGCATGGTTGGGAGAGAAAAGAAGCAGTACAAAGGATTTGGAGGTGTTTTCAATGACTGAAGACCGCACAGGTGAAGCCCTTCAAGGCCAGCAGTGGAGTTCAGGGAAAATAAAGGTTGGTCTACAGGGCTTTGCCACGAGGCTGGGGATCATCCAGTACAGCTGTTTCTGCGACAGGTTTGAGAAGCTTGCTAGCTGAGAGAGCTTAAATCAGTGCCTCCAGTGAAATAGGCTCTCCCTAGAAGAGGACTCCTTGGGATGACTCTGTTCAAAGGCTGTGGTTTTTTGCACGCTTTAAAGACCAAAACTAGGTTGACAAAGACTCACACACCAGGTGTCACAGTCACGGAGACCCCTGAGTACCGGTACATGATGGCCCTTCAGGTTAGACTCTTTGCCTGGCATTTAGGACAGGAAAACAAGGAGGGAAAACACACAAGGAAAAAAAAAAAAAAGCCATGGGGACCGTGCACCACCCACGTGGAGAGCTCCAGATGTTCCCATCAACAGCCCAGCAGCCACCAGTTTATTAGATGCTCATTAGCAAGTGTAGACACTGGCAGCAGCAAATCTGGGGGCCCACAGTCTGCAGAACTGCCCCTCTTTTCCCTCCCCAGCCCTTCCTTTGAAGATCCCCCACCCTGCTGCTGACACACATCTTGTGGAGATGCCGCTAGTGAGAAGTTCCTCAGCACCACCCGGTGCAGCGAGGGTATAGCCTCTGAGGATGGATGGTATCCAAATGTTTGGCAGAAATTCCAACTTTCCTTACTTTTAGGCGTATCTGTGGCTTTTTGATACTGTAAACAACTGACATAGGCATGGAAGAATAGTGTATCTGAAACAGTTTATACAAAAGAATTCCATCTGTCAGTCTGTTTACAGTTCACATGTGAAAAGGCAAAAATCTTTAAAAGGAAAACCCCGGGGGGAAAAACATTTATTTATATATATATGTGTGTATGTGTATATATACTCCATACATATATATGGAATATGCTACAAATAATTGTTGAAGTGGAACAGTATCAGTGTAGACTTTTTTTTTCTCTTGAATAGCCGTATTCTTTTTTTTTTTTTCTCTGGTGTAAATTAAATTTTCCCAGTTTGCTTTCTAACTTATTCAAAACAGCACAAAGAAAGCAGACTGGAATTAACAGGGTGGTTTGGCTTTTTTTTTTTCCTCTTTTTTTTTGAAAAACACTTTCCAGTTTTAAAGTTGTCCTAAAGCTTCTTGAAACTGTGCATTAGATCATGGTATTGCAGTGAAGAAGAAATACTGCTATTACACCCTTGAGAATAACCTTGAAACCCAGCCGCTGTGTTATCTAGAAGGGGATTTTAAAAATTGCTGTGAGAGCTTTAACTTCTGCTTGGACAGCCACCAAGGAAAGCCAGAAATGATCCAGGTTTCATGTCTTTTCCCAGGGGAAGAAAAAATCCTGTATAATTATCCACCTCACTCCTAAACACCAAAGGGCAAACCCTGGAGACAAGCGCGGTAAAGACCTGATTTTGTAATGTTTGTGCTGAGCTGAAACAAACCCGGATAATATACAAGCTCATATGTATGTGTCACATAGGTTAGAGGCGCAAGCAGCTAGGGACGTTTTTAGCCCTGCTGTTCCTCTCTCTGGACCCAGTCCTGTGGGTGCAAGCTACATGGATGAGTGTTAAAACTCTTTGGTGCTCAGCAGGGATGAGGGCTTTGTCCTTGGCTGAGAAGACCCCTGTACTGCTAGTGGTAGACACGTGTTGAGGGCCGGGGCTCTGGACACATCACTGGGGAGGATGGTTCAGATGTGGTTCAGAGATCAGACAGGGGTTTCCCACCTCTGAGGCACGAGTTTTTACATGGATATGTGTGACGGTCCCCGCAACTGCACACTCAGTGGCACCCCAAGCAAGCTGGGGAGGCTGTAAGAAGGTCTTCTTCTCATAGAGACACCACCAAGGGCAGACAGGATCAGCACCACTCCACAAGCATTGCGTTGATCCAAAGACCAGCAAGTGTCCCATGTCAGACCTCCCTTGCCTTCCTGGCCCTGCTGGTTTGGCTGCTGCTGAAGGCACCAAGGAAACTCAGACTGCAGCACATCTCAGGTCCTACTTTAATGACCAGGGTTGCATTTTGCTGTTTGTTTTTAGGAGCCCCACGGATGAAGCGAGATGCCTAACAACACAAATATTTACACGTGGCAACCGTTTGTTTTAGTTGCATGGGCTGAAATCAAGGTTTTCTGTCACCCCCACAGCAATGGGAGGAAGCAGGGGGTGTTTCTATGGGCATACCAGAGCCTGGTCAGCCTTGGGAGGTGAAGGAACAACATTGCCCACCAGCTTGACCAAACACGTGCTCCTCATATTCCTCCACCATGAAACAGCTCTTTTTTGTTGTGTCTTGGCAGAGTTACGAGCCTGCAATCCTGGTGCCGTAACATCCCACTTCTGTGAAACTCAACGGGGCCAGACTCGTCCCGTATGTCTCACGTGGAGCAGCAACAAGTGTGAAGCAGTAACACACCTGCGCCAAGTCTTCTGCAGATGTTGTGAGCTCTTGGAGATCCTCTTTCTGCTCCGTATTTGCACAGCGCATAGCAGAGGGCAGTCCCAAAGAGCAGGAGAAATAATAAATACATTGAGGTTTCTAATGGAAGGTTGTTGCCTGCGTGTTGTAGCATTAGGGAAGAGTTTGTTTGGGGCTAGTGTTGGCTGTAACTTTTCCCAAGAGATTTGCCCAAACTGAAAACTCTGAGCAGAAAAAGGTCACCTTTTGGGAATGTCATGTTTTCCAAATCACTTGTGATCTCCTCACCCAAAGCCGTGTGCGACCAAAACTGTTCAGTTGTTAAGAGACAATGAAAAATTGAAGAAAAGATGCCGATTGTTTAACATCCACAAAAAAAAAAAAAAAGCCAGAAACAAGGATTTTTAGAAAAGTGTTGATAATAATCATGTTCCCATTGTTTGCCAACCTTTGCCCTATTTTGCATCCTATTAAGAGCTATATGTTGAAATGATATTGCAGGATTTCCAAGACCAGGGATATTTCTTAAAGGAAAAAGGTACATCTCAGAAATACCGATACTCTGTATTTTTCTCTTTCTGGTCCCTGTTCCGCCAGACGTGCGCCCCAAATAACCTCTCTGTTGAGAGGCAGCTGTGCTGCCATCCCCAGGGAGGACTGACCTGTGCCACCACCATGTCTGGACATTTGCTGGGTCAAATGGGTGCCTTTGTGCTCAAAAGATCTTTCGTTCATCAGCACACAGGACTTTCCCAAGCCAACCTGGCTTGAGCTGAGACCAGCTGGGAGTCAGTCTTGCAGCTCGTTAGACAGTGGCAGTTTTATTTGTCTTTCTAATTTATTTGGCACATGAAGGCTTAATTCCCTTTGTTTTGCCATGCAACCCCTGTTTGAGAGTGTCTTCTGTGCAACTATCCCTATTTTGTTTAGGATGGCGTTGGGAGCTGAGATTTATGGGTCATTTATTTTTGCTTTTGTATTCCTGCTACCTTTTAGGTACCCTCCCTCTTGGCTGCATTGCTTTTGTTGCTTTGCTTGTGCAGACGGGAAGGAGGTAGTGGGCTCCTGCCCAGGCCCATGGAGCTTTAGGCAATGCGAGAGGTGACCACGGACAAGGTCATTTGTCTTGCTATCAGCTTCTTCTGACACCAAAGCAAATCACCACAAAGCTCTTCTCAGCCAGGAAATCTGGAAGAAGCTTCTGAGGTCATCATCATGACTATTCTTGGATTATTTTGCCATTTTTTCATACCAGCTTGTTTCCCTTGTTTCACTCAGCCCGTGGTTGGTTTTCTTGGGTATTGACTTCAGCTTGCTTTGATCTTCATGTCTCCACCAACCTGTATGCCAGGCCAGATGTTAGATCCTGCACAAGTGGAGATGGGGACACACAGCTCTAAAGGCACCATTGACTATTTAGCTGACTTTGGACCTCAGAGCGTGGGGCACTGCATGAGAATAAAAACCTCCCATTGGGTTGTCTTCATCAGGCCGAAGAAACAATGTGTGTGGCCTGACATGAAGGGTGCTGCATTGCAAGTGGGTGCTTGGAAATGTAATGCATGCTCAATCTTTGTGCAGTGCGTCTCTCTAGCAGAGCTTTCCTCCCCAACAGGAGCACCAATCTCTCAAAGACTTCATGGTACCTGTATTTTGGGGAAAAGGGTCCAAGGAGGTGGTGGTGGGGTTGCCTCAATTAGTATTGCAGGTCAAGAGAGTGGGATGCTCGACCAATGTACATATCCAGGTATGGATACGCAGACAGAAGTTGAGGTCAGCCCATGAAGTCTTTGGTGTTTTTATGGCTGCTGTCTGGGGCTAACAGAGAGCTTTGAAAAAAACAATTTGGCATGAAGCAAAAACAATGGATAGGGGTAGGTATTAGGCCAGCTAGAACCCCCAGATTTCCCAGTGAAATGGGGACAAAATGCCCAGAGCAAAAGAAGGCACAGAACTCCTCAGCTTGGCCATGCTGGGATGTCACACCGTTGGTGGCTATGTCAGATAAAGCTATGGAGCAGGCCAGGCAAAGTAAACATGGGGAGGTTGTTTCTTTTGCTTGTGAATTAGAAACGTATTATTTTACAACATGGAACAGCCTTGATCAAAGGTGGACAAAAATGCAGGCAAATCCAAATTGCATTGTTTGCTAGCATCCCGGTATGGAATCGTCCCATAAAGCTGTAGGTATTCAAGTGGGACACTGGGGTCGGGAGTGTGGGACCCCTTGTGAATCAGCACTGACACCTCAGTCGGTGGGCAATTGAGATCTGAAATAGTCATCTGTGCTGTGCTGGTTAGGAAGGGAAAAATTAATATGACCAACCTGGCTGTGCTGACACATCCCCCACCTTGCCATCGGTGAAGGCACAAGTCACCTGGGCAGTAGACTTGATGCCACCAATTCTCACAGTTTTCCAGCAGTGACATCATTTCTGGTTTCCCTTCCAGGTCCCCCATTCCACTGCTGGTTGCAAGCCAGGTGACAGCAGTTGAAGGTCCGCGAGTCTTCCAACCCCAGCTGGGGGCAACCCTTGGGCAGTCCTTGGACATGGGACAGGTTGTACACTGAGATGGCCCTACAAGGATGGAGAACGTGGAGGGCAAGGACAGGGTGGGAGTGCCAAGGATATGCAGCATGCAAGGGGGAGCTCAGAGCCTTCAAATTTCCCTGCATTGTCATCGTCCCCTCCCTCCTCATTGCGGAGCAGCTTTGCTGTCCTGGCTTGGGATGGCCGGACACACGCACGCCTTAGCGATCTCGACAAACACAGCCGGCCGGGGTGCATTACATCAGCACTGGGTGGGGTGGCCCGGCCAAAACGGCCTCCAGACAACGCAGGATGTGAACCGCTCCGCCGCCGCGCTCCAGTCAGGGCTTTGCATCCAGAGATCGCACACAGACAGCCCTCACGCTGAAATCCCCCTCCCTCCCTCTTTTCTTTTAACCTCTTGTTTCTAAAGTGGTTTCTAAAATAAGCCCAAGTTAGCAGCAGCTGCGAAAGCCGTTTGCTGTCAGAATTGGCCCCTGTGCAGACGGCCTGGATACTGCAGGCGCTTGTTTTGCATTTTAAGCCTAA
Organism: Phoenicopterus ruber ruber; assembly: GCA_009819775.1. Lineage (NCBI taxonomy): Eukaryota > Metazoa > Chordata > Aves > Phoenicopteriformes > Phoenicopteridae > Phoenicopterus > Phoenicopterus ruber. The sequence goes on from CM020219.1 coordinate 4,230,907, forward strand.
ACATTTTTTTCCCCCCGCTTTTGCAGTTCAACTCTTAGTTTTTAATAGTCCTTGTCATGATGGAAAGTGCCAGACTCCAGCTGTTCTTCCCAAACCTCTGGGAGAGGCCTGGTTACATCTAGTTCTCATAAATCTTGAATCCAGTTCTAGCAAGTCTTTAAGTCTGACCACTACGCTGCCCGGGCAGTCCGTGATTGAAAACAGGAGCAGAGGAAGAAAAGAGGAAAGGGGGGAAATAGAGAAAAGACTGTGCACACTCGTAGGCTGTTTCAGGAAAAGTCTCCAAGAGGCACAGCATGTAAGTCACACCGAGATGACAGTCAAGGTGTTCTGTACTGTCTGCATCTCGCCCTATAAACAGCTCGTGGCATCAGAGAGAGAGTTGGTGGAGAGGGATTGCTTGGGAAAACAAAGGGGGGATTCACCTGGCTTGTGCAAGAAAGGTCTGGGAAAACGTTCTTGTGTCAGGAACTTTGAGGACCTGCATAATCGAGATACGGATCCCTCAAGGATCTTCAGCTGGGACAAACTGGTCTGAGCTCCGCAAGTCTGATTTATGTCTGTGTGGATTTGGCCTTCATGGTTGCAAAAGAGCAAAAGAGAAAAAGGAAAGAAAGGAAATGCAAAAATACACACTACTTTAGGAAATACGTACCCATTAGTGCAAGTACGTGTCTGCCCCAGTGCTTGGTAAGGAATGAGAGTGCTTAACCACCACAGAGCGTTAGCATTTCTGAGCTGGGTTATGCCTTGAGGGACACCTCAAGGCATAGCAGTGGGGCTCAGGCACCCGACATGCTCAGCGATGGGTTGGAGTCACCAGCACTGGTGGGGCCTTGCTGCACTCAATACTTCAAAGCCCATGGTGTTGTGCAAGGTGGAACCTCTACACAGCCACTAGCTACTCCTGGGGTCAGACTTTTGTGTACCTGAGGGGCCACAAAGTCTGGGAGGATATCCGAAACACTAGGGGTTCAACGGTGAACAAAAATGAAACATGTTTCCACACCGATGAGAAAGCCATGCCTTGGCCCAGAAATCACAGCCAGCTTGGCCGTGAGGTGCCTAGGTGTGTCTTGGGCAGGATTGCTGCCTGAGCCAGGCAGAGGCTTGGGCTCACGTGGGCACATGGGAAACGATGGATGGAACAGGCAATGGCTTTCGGTTATGGCTGTTAACCTCTAGCCTTTCCAACAATAGCACCAGGAATACCAGGGCCACCTTGCATGCCAAAGACCTTATGTCCTCTGCAGGTGAATGAAGTCTTCAAAAGTTTGGTCCTGCTTCCACCAGCCCAACTCCCACAGGAGACTGGAAAACTCCTCTCTCTCTTCCTGTAAAGACACAACGCTGGAATGACTTTCTTGTGGGTTACCAATGGCAAAAGGCTCCTCTTCAGTTTGAAGAAGGAGCTTGTTAAATTTGTGGGTGGGATTGTGTTTTACAGTCACTATATGGCACTCTGGGAAGCTATTCCCAGACCTCTGCAGTCTTTGCTACAGACATGTCAAGAGGCAAGAGATGATAAAGACGTTGCTATGTGTCCTACCTTCCCCGTGACTTGGAAGAGGAAACAGGAGCTCTGAATTTCTTAATTGGGAATAAGATAGAAAATAGCAAATGACCGCTCCAGCAGAAATAATGTCCAGGGCAGCACTACACTTGCTTTCATACAGTGGGAAGGATTGAAACCTTGGCCAAATTCATCATCATCATCATTTATGCAAACTTCTGTTGTTTGCATCCACGTGGGAGGCTTCGGGAACCAACACAGGGAGAACCACAAGAAAAAAGGGTATAATAAGCTCAACACCACCCCCCTACACCCCTCGACCTTCACTTAGTTACTAGACAGAAATCCCTTCCAGCAAATAACAGTGAGATTAGCCAGTAGCATTGAAACAGGCACGTGTTTGGAGCATGGAAACCAATAACTCGGGGGAAATGTGGAAGTCAAGGGCCATGTGATGGATGGATGGGCTATGGCTTTTTAAGTATACGCGTTTCAAGGGAGCATAAACGTTTGCTTCTCCAAGTGCAGCTTAACCTCATCTGACTCTAGGGGCATCTTTTCATTGACTTCAGTGACTATTGGATGGGGCCTATCAGAAGCACAAGTTTGCATGGGTAAGCCATGCACTTAAGCAGCTACATATTTAAATACTTAGATGAGCCTCCTTCCTGGATTTCCCAACATCTGTGCTTCCTCGCCTTGGAAGCCATCCCCCTCTTGGATCTGGACACTCAGAGTGTGCGGAAATGAATGGGAGCAGCTAAGGACAAAATTTCTGCTGTAAAGCAGTGCTCTCCGTAGCGATACGAGAGTGCCGCAGCCGGCGGGTGCTCCACAAGAGCTGCAACCACTCGTAGTTGCATTATTGCTGTTGCTGCATTAATTGGGGCATCCCTCCACAGGGCATGGTGAATACGGCTGGAGGGATGGTGGAAGCCCACAGGATGAGACGCAGTGCTCTTCTTCTTTTCTTCCTTTTGTCCGTAGCCTGTCCCAGGACCGTCTTGCCCCCAGACCCACTGTGGGAGAGTGGGGCAGCCAGATTCATGCCAACGTAGGCTGAGTAGCAAGGACGGGTTTGCTGCGTGTCTCATCTGTTACCACAGACACATTTCCAGGGCTGTTATAAAGCTTATCTCCTCCTGTTATTTCCCAATATCAAATCGCAGTAAGAAAACAGATTTCCCTTTGCTTAACACAGGTAGTATTACGCTAGGGAGTGTTAATGGCTTAAGCAAAGATTTTTCCACCTACAGGCGAGTGACTGATAGATTATCCATCTGCTGCATAAAACCAATGCTTAAATCCCAGTTTTAATGGGTCATATCACCTGTGGTTTCAAAATAACTCTGAATTTTCCCCCAAAGTAAGATGCAAAATAATGAAAATTAGTACTTGGAAGTGAAACAGATTTTCTTCCGTTCAACAAACAACCAGGAGCCCATCACTTTTTCAAGTTAAATTGTCTTGAGTGATTTTGTCGTAGGTCAGGAGGAGGTCAGACAAGTTAGGCTTGGTCTTTTTCCTGCGTTGTCGTCTCTCAGCAGGAGGAGGAAGTGTACCTCAGCAGGTGTCATAAACACCAATTTCCCAAAATTTCATAATCATTTAGATCTAATTACAAGACACACATGGTTTTTTACTTTCCCCAGAAAGACTTTGGGGAGTGTCCACCACTAAACCAAATAAAAAGGAGTTTGCATTGATTTTGCTGCATTGGGTGGGTTTGCATTTTTAATCCAGGAAACTTATTTTAACAGACTGTGTTATAAACACCAGGTCAACTCAGTTACTGCAGCATCGCGGAGACAGGGAGGGGAATGACTTGTGCACTTTGCTTCAACGTGTCCATCAGGAAAAGAGACACCAATAAACTCAGTTTGGGACATCACAGAGTGGCCACTTGTGCCGCTGCCTCCATCTCTGCCTCCTACGATAGAAATTCCCCTCTTCAGTAGCAATTTGACCCAAAGCTAAAAGGCTGAGGGAAACCTCAAAGGTGCCAAATTTGTGTTCTCAGTTCATTTTAAGAAGGTAAAGCATGTCACGAAGCAAAGATACCTGTTTGCTCTGGAGGTCGACAAAAGTGGCATGAGTGATGGTGGCATTTTTAGCAGCAGGTATCTCACAGGAGACTCCTTATGACCTTGCCTGAGCTGTTTATGGCTTTCAGGGGTGACGAAGATTAGGTCACTTACTTAAAAGTCCCATTTTAGCTATTGACTGGCAGTGTTTGTCTCTCTTCACTCCACCCTCCGGAGCTGCAGCACCGTGCTGGTGGCATCTCTCCCTCTGAAGGCCACGGTGAGGTGCTTGTCCTGGTGGACCTCCATGGTCCCCGTCCACCCTTCAACCTAAGGGGACACTTGACTGCTTGCAGCCCTCAGGTGGGTGTTGGTATCTAAGACTTCTCTTACTAGTAAATAGCAATTTGCCTTAATGGAGGGGCACAGGACAGGGACACCCGAGGTGAGGCTGCCCATGATTTACTTCATCTCTGGCTGGCCCTTCAGAGGGAGCTAAGCCACCACAGAGGGGAAACATTGCTAATATGGATGCTACAGTTATCCTTATCTCAGCTTTCTGTCCTTGTTGGTCATTAAATTATCCCACAGCCCTTTACAGACAGTGCTGCTATATCCACAGCTCTATTAATAAACCTTCTGCAGCAGTAAATCCCCGTGCCTGACTGCAGACTGTCAGTACCTCCTCTGATTTATTCTCCATTTACCCGCCATTTGCTTTATGGATAAAATGAAGCGGCCGCTAGTTTTACGCCCTTCATGACCCCTCAGTGATAGCGGTGACAGCCTCCAAGAGAAGGTACTGAGGCCCCCCACGGTTTGTGGTTGCGACGTTTTGCCAAAAAAAAAATCCCCATATGGAGATGCCCAAACGCAGGATACCCAGAGAAACGCATAATGGAGCAGATCCGCTTGGAATCTATGCTAAGGCACATGGAAAATAAGGAGGTGATTGGTGACAGCCAACAAGGCTTCAGTAAGGGCAAATTGTGCCCAACAAATTTAGTGGCCTTCTACGATGAGGTTACAGTGTTGGTGGATAAGGGAAGAGCAACTGATGTCATCTACCTGGACTTGTGCAAAGCATTTGACACTGTCCCGCATGACATCCTTGTCTCTAAATTGGAGAGACATGGATTTGACGGATGGACCACTTGGTGGATAAGGAATTGGCTAGATGGCCGCACTCAAAGAGTTGTGGTCAATGGCTCGATGTCCAAGTGGAGCCCAGTGATGAGTGGCGTTCCTCAGGGGTTGGTGTTGGGACCGGCGCTGTTTAACACTTTTGTTGGTGACAGAGACAGTGGAATGGAGTGCACTCTCAGCCAGTTTGCTGACAACACCAAGCTGTGTGGTGCAGTCAACATGCTGGAGGGAAGGGATGCCATCCAGAGGGACCTTGACAGGCTTGAGATATTGGGCCCATGTGAACCTCATGAAGTTCAACAAGGCCAAGTGCAAGGTCCTGCACATGGGTCGGGGCAATCCCAAGCACAAATACAGGCTGGGCGGAGAATGGATTGAGAGCAGCCCTGAGGAGAAGGACTTGGGGGTGTTAATTGATGAGAAGCTCAACATGACCCAGCAATGTGTGCTCGCAGCCCAGAAAGCCAACCATATCCTGGGCTGCATCAAAATAAACATGACCAGCAGATCGAGGGAGGTGATTCTGCCCCTCTACTCCACTCTTGTGAGACCCCACCTGCAGTGCTGCGTCCAGCTCTGGGGCCCCCAAAACAAGGACATGGACTTGTTGGAGTGAGTCCAGAGGAGGCCATGAGGATGATCAGAGGGCTGGAGCACCCCTCCTATGAGGGAAGACTGAGGGAGTTGGGCTTGTTCAGCCTGGAGAAGAGCAGCCTTCCAGTACCTAAATGGGGGCTACAAGAAAGCTGGAGAAGGACTTTTGACAAGGAAATGTGGTGATAGGGCAAGGGGTAATGGGTTCAAGCTGAAAGAGGGGAGATTTGGGTTAGATCTAAGGAAGAAATTCTTCACCATGAGGGTGGTGAGGCCCTGGCACAGGTTGCCCAGAGAAGCTGTGGCTGCCCCATCCCTGGAAGTGTTCAAGGCCAGGCTGGACGGGGCTTGGAGCAACCTGGTCTAGCGGAAGGTGTCCCTGCCCATGGCAGGGGGGATTGGAACTAGATGATCTTTAAGGTCCCTTCCAACCCAAACCATTCTATGATTCTATAATAATGAGGGAGATGGGGCCATCGGCTGCTGTCAGTGGGGTACTCCAGCAGGTCCCCATGAAAACGTCCATCTCCCCTCACTCTGAGAAAGGGATCACAGCTCTTTGCCCCATCCCATGCTGTGGCCATCAGCCTCACAGCGGCAAGAGCTATGGGACTGACAGGGCTTTGACTCACAGACCTGCTCTGGAGGCAGTTGCCCTGCTTGGTGGTACTCCTGTGGTGGAAAAGTGCTGGGGGAGCAGGCAGGGCTGGAGGCAGTGCAGTACGTGAGGATGCACAGCTGATGGATTAACCCCACAAGTTGGGTGCCAGGGAGCAGGACCAACAAGCCAAGGAGATTGGGCTTAGTTGTTCTGCTGAAGTACCATGGCTCCCAAGGGCTCTGCAGCACATGCTGGAGGAGCAGCTGCTGAGCATGAGAAGCTGGAGTCAACATCTTGTTCCTCACCGGTATCCATGGGCCCAGACCCACATGGCAGCCTAGAATGGTGGAAGCAGCTTATTCCTGCTCCTCTTTAAAGACTGCAGTTCACAAATCAACTTTGCCACAAACATGGCCAACACCACCATAAATGTGGGCAAGACTGCTGCAAGCATGGACAACACTGCTGCAAACATGGCCAGCACTGCTATGAACGCGGTCAACAGTGCCACAGGCATGGCCTACCATAAGCAGACAGATGCCAGGACAACTTTTGGCCCCAGGCATCTGAAGCTGTCCCTCCAGGGCAATGCTGGAAGAAGGCAGAGGACCTCATTAAGGGACTGTGGAAAGTTAAAGAGAATTTTCAGAGGGAGGGTCCTGGCCAGGAGGTGACTCCAGCCCAAAGCACCAGCCATGCATCCTGGGGCACCATGCTTCAGAAGGGGAACTGGATGAGCAGGGGACTGCTGACATGTGCTTTGGGGACCTGTCCTTATTAAGGCAGAATGGCCCCACTTTCTTCAGTTCACAGCTGACTTGTTCTGTGGTGGGGGAAAGTTTAATAGCCTGTCTTGGCCCAGACAACACTTGAATTCATTTTCTGGACTCCAGAGGGATTGTGGTTGGCCTGTATCAGCCCCAAACACACTTTGATTCATTTTATTTCCTGGACTCCTGAGGGATTCTTTTTTGGCCTGTTTTGGCCTCAAGCCCTCTTTGATTCACTTATTTCCTAGACTCCCAAGGGAGTGTGGTTGGCCTGTTTTGGCCCTGTCTTGCTGTCACTTTTCCATGCTGGTATGCAATGCATCTGCACGCTTTAGATTTCTTCACTGCTTGTGCTCTCACTGTAGGCCAAGCCTGGATGTATTTTGCAATATTTCGGGAAAGATAAATACACTTGGTCTGTCTTCACTCATTCACCTTGCTAAGATTTTTCTGCAGCCTTTCACTCCCTTGTCTTTCCCACCGTCGCTGCATGGCGAGAAGCAGTATGACCGCAGTATGGACAGTCCTTTGCTGGAGAGGGGCTGTTCACTGTGGGATATGCAGCAGGGAACACCCCAAGAGAGGAAGGGAAGGACCTAAAGAGGCAGGAGATGGGGAAGAGCTATCACCCACATGGCTACTGTCCCTATTGAAGGTGATTTCATGCTCTGGCACGCTGTGAGGTTGTGCACCTTGCTGCTGAGCCCACCAGCCTGCCCTCCTGCTGTGAGAGAAGGACACCGAGGCAGCGAGGAGACGACCCTGGTCATGCCAGTCCTGGTGGCATGGCTGTCTGATGCATTGGGCAAGCCCCAGGGCAGGCTCTGCCATCATCTCATGGGTGACCTGGTATTGCACAGCCTCCCCTCCAGACCCGTGGGCTGAGGAGCTGCCACGGCTGGTAGCCCCTGCTCAGCATGCGTAGAGCAAGAGCATAAAGCATTACCCACCACTCCTATTCTGGCCCCACTGGTGTTCCGGCCCTGTGTTACCTTATACAGCCTATATGGGAATGACCATGAAGAAGTCCCTGCCTGGTCTCCGTTATAATGGAGCAGCAACACTTCCTCTTCATAAAATTACAACCCCAATGTACTGGGCAGGAAGATGATGTGCAGATGGCCTCCACTCCACGGAGAAGCTGTGCAAAGAAAAACTCCTCAATGCTGTCTTAAAATAAATGGGGTTTGTCTGATGGTATCATCTACCTCTACCGCAACAAGGTCAATGGTGACTTCCCAGTCCCAAACCAGTCTGTCACTGGAAATCAGGGCAGAACAAGCCCAGGAGGTGATGGCTATTGCTATCCTCCTACCTCTCTTACCTCTTCTTGGACACCCCTTGGACTTCTCCAGCCACCTCTCGGTTGGTATTTGCTCACCCTGAGCCTCAGCTTGTTCCAGTTTCCCTTGTCCTGGCAGAGCATGCTGCCAGCACACAGGGCTGTGATCGCTGGGAGAAAAACCAGCTGGGGGTCTGGCTTCCCTGATGAAAGTCCAGCTCTCCCTCAGAGAGCCCGTGATGGTGTCCAGTGCTGACATCTATAACTCTACAATAACACTTCGCTCCTGGAATTTCAAAGGAGTTTGTCAGAATACGGATAGGCTTGTCCCCCATTAAAGTCCTGAAGTACAAAGCTGCCTGGGGCAGAGCCCCAGTCCAGAGCCCACACAAGAATAAAGTCTCACTTTCAGCAATGAAAATATTGCACCAGAGCTCCAACAACACACCTATTTTACTTCTTTTATAATTTACAAATATCACCGTAGTGAAAACTAATTACATATCCCAACAGAACTGCATTGCTTTCCATATAGACTGTCTGGGGATAAAAGTTTCAGCACAGAATTTATTGTTTACAGAGCTTACTCATTTGCTGCGCAACTCCTTTTTATCAAGATCTAGTTTCAGAGCCTGAGCAAGAAAGAAATTCAATAAATTCAAGAGCCTGTTAACAGTGTGAGGAGAAGGCAGCTCTTCACTGCATGAGCAAGTTTCATTGTCCAATTGTCCCAGGAAATTTAAAGCAGAATGTGTTTTTGACAGCTTCGTTAATGTGACTTTTTTTTTCCCTTGCCAGAAATTCAAGCATAATTGAGACATAGTGTTGAACTTCAAATGTTTCCCTGAGACTTGAATAGAGAACTTGATGAAGCATGTAATATGGCATAACCTCCCAATTATTCACACGTTTAGATAACTATAATCACACAACTCCTATCACAGCAAGAAGGTTGTTCTAGGCAGATATTGGCAGGGGCTAATGGACAGCATATTGCAAGGGCAAGGAGGGTTTGGAAGGAAACATTAATCAGAATTTGGTAGCAAAGTCATCAACCATAGCTTAACAAAGCTGTCACTCACTGCTGCAGTCCCAGGACCTCTATCAACTCAGAGTTCAACTCGGCAATCTCCAAGAACAGGACGTCTCAAAGAAGTAACGCATTGCTTTAGTGCGACTGTCCCCAGGACATCCAGCCTGTCGCAGCATGGTTTCTCTAGCAAGAGAATTCATCACCAGAATTTGTAATAATTGGAGCATGTATTTTTCAGTCAAATAACATCACTTTTTCCTACTACTATTTGATGCCTTCTTGCTCTGGGTTTGAGAAATGCAACTGCATTCTGCTGTTGGAAATTATTCTGGCCTGGAGCTTTTCTAATGGCTTGCAGAGGCACCCATAGCAAATCGGGACAAGTAAAGAGAGAAGACATGTACAACAGAAGCACAGCAAGCAGACGAGAGGTGGTGATTATTCCCATTTAGCGGGCACTGATTAGACCTCGGCTGGGATGCAGTGTGTAGGTTTGGGTCCCCAGTACAAGTGAAACGCTGATAAACTGGACTGAGTTCAGCAGATGGCCACCGAGATGGACTGCAGCATGTTCTACAGGGAGATGCAGAGGGATCAGATCTTCCTCAGCCTGGGAGGAGAAAGTTCATAAGGGGACTTAATACCAGCCAGGAATTTGGAGAGTGAAACCCTGGAGGTTTTCTAGATGTGACTGCAAAAGCCCCGAGCAAACTGATCTGACTTCAGTGCTGACCCTGTTTAAGTTACAGACCTGCCGACTCCCTCCTGGCTTGAACAGTTCTGCAGTTCTGTGCCTGAAGGAAAAAAATATAAAAGGCTGCCGGAAAGAGGAAGGAAACGCTCTGTTCTCCGTGCTTTCAGGGGATGGAACACAGGGCAGGTGTTCAAATGGCAGCAAGGAAGACTGAAGTTTGGGATCAGGACACCCAATGCCCTTGCCCATGAGCTGGCTGGGAGGTTGCACCACGTCCTGTGTTCATGAGCTCCAGAGCATCGGGGAGTGCTGCTGCCTTTGTCCAGGTAGCTTTCTCAGTTTCTACAGAAAAGTCTCTCATCTTAAAGCCAGTCAGAACAAGTCCTGACATTGCTCCTGGACAAAGGCAGTTCTCCTCGGAGAGGATGTTTCCATTTCATCCTTTGACACAAAACACGTTGTGCAGAGCCTACTTCCCTTCTTACCTAATCGAGCTCTCTAATCACCTGCTCTTCTGCTTTTAGATCCTACCTCTTGCACTGTTTTACCTAGGTCAACTCTATTTTGTCACATGTGCAAAGTCTTGTACCCATCATACTCTCAATTTCAGTTGGAAGAGGTTATCTCTGTCGAGGTTCTCCTCCAGGGCACAGCTGCAAAGCAGTACAGAAGTGGGGTTTTTCTTTCACTCTCCAGAGGTGGCTTGAATCTGCAGCTCTTCTGTGTACAAAAGGGCAAGAGGTGAGAGGTCTCTGAGTGCCTGAGGAACAGGAGAGCCTCTGCAAATGAGCTCCTGAAGACTCAAACTTTCTGTGCCCTCCTCATATCATCCTGTGTTGGCTAAGACACCGTTTTTTGACAGCATTGAAGCACATGGAAACCTTGATCCACCCAACATATTATGCTGAAAAACTTCATGCTTTGGGTGCATAAAGTTTTCCACATAAACAGGTGGGAGTCTGGCATGGCTGATGTGATTTGAGGCCAGTGTGTGGTGTTTTTTAACACTGCGTGGAAAACTTTGGGTGCTGGCTGTCTTGTGAGGGGTCAAATGAGTCATTATTTTCATTGGCTTTCCTCTGGCCAGGGTGTCCCTAAGAGGTTTGTAACCTCCTGAGCCACCTACCTCCCCCTCGTTCCTCTGGCAGAGCTGCAAGCCACCAAAACTCCTTTCTGATGCTGCTGTGCAAAGGTGACAAGGGACGGTTCCTTTGGGGCGATCACTCCAGCAGTGCCAGTCTCCTCCGTATGCGCTCACAGGAGCAGAAAATTTGCCATCGTGATTGGTTTGTTCTGTCATCAAATTGCCAGGATACGGTGTAACCTATTTCTTAGAAACTGGGGCCCTCAGTGATACCTGAGTCACCCTAAAAGAGAAAACCATGAGCATGGGGGGTCTGCATCTGCCCTAGGTGGGCTGAAGGGTGGCTTTGTAGAAGGGAGACATCGCTGCTGACACGTGGTATGGAGCAAAAAACCCCATGGGGTTTAGTCATATCCTGCCCCAACCATGGCTCTTGTATGATTCAGAGTCCCCCCGACTAAGTAAAAGTAAAAGAAAAATCTCCTCAGAGGAAACAACATGTACCACTTGCTTTCAAGATGAACCTGCACACCCTCTTTGCCCTCACCCTCTCAATGGGGTGGAGAAGTGTGAAGACCACACTGCTGGGGCTACAAGGACACGAGCGTTGCTCTGGGCCCAGGCACACCTGTAATTGGGCTACCCCAGTTCCTACAAAATCAGTGGGCAGGAGAAATGAACCATAGGTGTTGGGCTGGGTGCCTCTGCCCTTCCGCATCGTGGGAGCTTGGTCGGGTGGACCTACGCAACAGACACATTCATCCTCCCCTTGCATTTCATGGAGCGGCAGGCGTCCCTGAATGTCTCAGGCACCAACTGGCCTTCCATCTTTCTGAACACAAGCATAATGTTTTTGTTCATTTTGTCCAACAAGAGCCTTGAAAAGCTGGACATGAATCAGTACAAGACAAGCAAACGGTTCTGCACATAGTCTGCCACTGTGCAAACACAGGGAACAACCACAAGCCGAGCAAAGTCGCCAGTGCACACATCCTACCACGACATGCAATTAGGAGCAAGGTCTGTAAGCCAGGCAGGTCCCCCCGGCTCCCCCCAGCACTGGGCACTCGGAGATGCTCCAGAGAGGAGTAACAAAGGTATGGGACACATCACCCACAGGGAAAGGTGGAAAGATCTCGGGTCATTTGTGAGTCCAAGTGCCTAAATCTCTTGCTGGGGCTGCAGTGAGTGGTTCGAACATGGCCCAATGCCTACTCTGTGCTGGAGTTGGATGGGTGCTGGCGGGATGCCGGTTGGACGTGGAGCTGCCCTGGTGGCGTGGAGCCGCCCTGGTGGCGTGGAGCCAAGAGGCACACAGCGTGCCCGGAGAGGGACGCGGTGAAGCCTTCCCAGCCTGGGCTTTGCCAGCTTGCGTGGCCAGCAGCATCCACGGGAGGGACCTGGGCACGATCCCATTCGGTCTCCTTGAACCTCCCCAGGCCAAAGGGCCAGATACCGCTGACAGCCAGGTCAAGCGGGGACAGCTTTTACCGTGAGCCAAAGCTCCTCCTTACACCTTCTTGAGTGGAAATGAGAGGTTTTGACTGCTCTCCCACCACACCCACAAGAGGAAGGGAGGGGACAGGGTGGGGAATCGTTATTTTAGTCATTAGCTGATGGGGAATTTACCAAGGAAGACTGAGCTCAAAATCCCACGACTTTCTTGTTGTAGAAGTAGCCAGGGTGAGGAAAATGGCACGTACTCCAGGACTATGACAGAGAGGAGAAAACCCTCTGCTTTGGTGATCCTGCCAGGATGAGCTCCCATGCCCCGTACACAGACTGCGTTCTCACTTCATGACACCTCCGAACTCCATGGACTTTTTCGGGTTTTTTTCGTCACCTACAGGCCATGGCTGCAGCCTCTCACTACAGCTAATGGACTGAAACCAGCTCCCCTGTGGAAAGAAACCAAACCTGGGCAGGAGGTTGCATCACAAGCTCAGCGGTGCAAAAGGATGCTGCTTGCAAAGGCATTTTGGGGATGACCCCCTCCATGGCCACGAACAAACATTAGACCCTTTTGCCTAACTTCTACGCTTGGAAACCATGTTCACATGTACTTTTTCTTAGAACTTACTTTGGGCCAAAAAAATCTTCCATCCTAAGCTTTTTTATGTCGTGCTTCACAGACGGTGGGTCTGGAAAGCAGTTTTGCTCGTCTGGTGGCAGACTGAGAACATGTCCCATCCAATCCGCAGCACGAGCCACCAATGCCCACCGCTCCTTCTGTTTGTTGATATATCCCAGAGAAGTCACGTGAATGGTTCCCGCACTGTTATTGTTCCAGGGCTCATGATGGAGTATAACATTACATGAAACCTGGACTGTTTATTTAAACAGAGAGGGTCCCATCAGGGTCACAACCTGACGTCTCGTTTCCCACCCGCTTGACGGTGCTGTGGGGAGACCAGAGGCTTGTGTTTGGGATGCTTTCATATCCAACACAGTAGGCAGAGAGGGAAAGCTGATTTGGGGGAACTTATTTCGAAAGAACAAAGTCAAGCCATGCTTCTTGCACCAGGCCCATCTTGGGAAAATGACTCCTGGTAGTATAAGTTGCAGGTCAAGGCATTTAGAAGGAGAAAGTGGATGTGAAAAGCTTTTAAAACCCTTTCAAAAGCTGTCATAAAAAGCCCTTGGCCAGCTTTCTAGCCAGCGCAGACTGACCTAGCATCCTGGAGGTCACATATACAAGCTGATTTACCCCAAAGAGGGTCTGCTCCATCTCCTGGCTCCAGCATGAAATGATGACTTCCCCTTTCCAGAGCACCCTCAGAGGCAGCCTTGAGCCATGCAAGACAGAAAAAAAGGGGGTCAGACATCTTGCATGGCAAGCTGTGAACCCCAGAGCAGAGCATTTGCCCTTGGAAACCCATGGGGGAGATTCACTAGGGTGGTCCCACCGTTGCAGCCCAGGGCTCTGTGTCCCAACGAGAGAGATGCTCCAGCTCCTCCTTGGGTGACCCTACCACCGCATCCAACCCCATACCTGTGCCCTGCCACACTCCATATAGGTGGAAGACCTCCCAAGAGACATGACAATGAAGGGCATGGGGTGTCCAAGAGAAGGGAATGCTCATCAGCAGGTGGCCACAGGTTGGACCTCAAGAGCAGGCTCCTATGTGGGGCTCTGCCCTGGATGTGCTTGGTGACCTGGAGCACGACCCCTGATGCCTGTCTCTCCCCTCGCCCCTTGCCCTGCCGTGGATGTTTTTGGAGCAGCCTTTCTCTTGCTGGGTGTTTGTACAGTGACTTGCGTAACTGGATGATGATTTTAGCTCAGGGCTTTCAGTCCCATGGTAAAGCCCGTAGTAATCGAATGCAGCAAGCGATGTGACAGAAACCAAAGAGGAGCGGAAAAAGAGAGATGTCTGCTCAAGGGGAGGAAGCAAAAGCCTACTGATTTTCTTGTCATAATGAAGTTTGTCCTGGATTTGCTTCACCTTGGAGGAAGGGCAGGGAACAGTGACCTGTTAGCAGAGGTTGCTACAGGCTCAAGTAACGAGGGGAGAACGAGCTGCTTTGTGTGTGTCTGGGTTTAACAAGCAAATAAGGCAAAGATTTCTTTAAAGATACCAAGCCCAAGTACACCACAGCTGGGAAGCACACATGAGCAATAGCTTTCACATGCTAACAAATAAAAGATCCTTGCAAAACAGATGCTGAGGTTTGTGGGGCTGGCACAGGCTCGCTGCTGGCAGGGAGCTAACTCACAGAAAACTGAAAGGTTCAGGGATGGAAGAGTATCTAGAGACCGTTTGTTCATAAACACAGCTGAGGGCCAGCAACCTGCTTTATACCCTGCCCGAGCTGCACTGCCGGAGTCATTCCTTGCAGGGTTTCTACAAGAGAGAAGGCAGATATGCAATTCTTCTGCAGCCCACGCTCTAGAGAAATAATTAAACAGTTTTTCTTAACCTCTTGAACTTTTCATTTATTATTGCCATCCATTATGTCTACCTTCTCAAATAGCAGGATCCTGAAAGCCAGCTCCAGGGGTCAAGGGTTTATTGTTTAATGGAGATAGAACATTCTGTAAATTGCACAAAGTCACAATGTTTAGAAGAGAAGCTTCTGGTGTACTGAATCTTTTCAATTTAACAAACAGTGAGCTTTGACATATGTTCTTCCTCCATAGCAGGAAATTTGGGATAAGTGCAGTACTGGCATGGACATGTTACCAAATCCTTCCTGTAAACCAAATGACATCTGCATTCAAATAAAAACATTCCTTGCACCAAATACCAGGAAATACTAAAAGTATCACTATTCTTCTAAGGTCATGCTAAAATGAAGTTTTTGGCTTTTAGAACACAAAGTAAGTTTGTACAGGGCCAAGACGTTTTGTTCAACACACATTTGCTGTTACAAATCCCAAGAGATGTCCTTCTGGGTCAAATATGTGCATGTGTCTGTAGAATTTTGCAAGCATTTAATCTTCTTCATATGAAAAAAGAATAAATATTTTAGGAGCGTGGACTTACATTAACAAATATTGCTGTTGCCTTTGTTTTTACTAGTGCTCTGCTTTTCAAAGGCAGAAAAAGGATTTGCTTAAAACAAAGCAAACATCCTCAAAATGCACCATGCCAAAATAATCAAGGGAATAAATACCTGGGATTTACAAAATATGAATATTCTTCGGTAAATAAACTGAAGCAAGAGCAGGCAGGGAGAGAACGCTGCTGTAGTGATGGGGAGGGAGTGCTGAGTGTAAACACTTTCATCTCATAGATGGCAAATCAAGAACATTTAAAGAAAATAAATGTATGCAGAGCAGATTCTTCCTTCTCATGTTACTTTCAGGGGATTTTACTGCTGATAGTTAACGCCACATAAAACCTTTCGAATATTATGCCAGCAGATGAAAAACTACAATGGCAGAAACAGCTTCCCATGGATAATTAGCATAAATATCTGCTTAAAGCTGAGTAATTTGTTCACTGTACAGGATGTACTTCAGCAGTTTTATGAGCTAAAAAACACAGGGAATGTTTTGAATGACTTACATTTGAAACAGCACAGGCAGATACCAGGCACTTTTCAGCGACTGCCACACAAAAAAGTCTGCTCCGAGTGAGCGAGCGTCCGTTCCCACCGAGCTGGGGGCCAGACGTCCCTGGGAGGCTTCGCCCAGACACATCCCTGAAGCTTCCCACTCGAAGCAACATTTTCATTTACAGGGAGGACTGGAGGATCCAGATACTGAAAACGGAAAAGAGAGATGAGAATGAGGGAAAAAATGAAAATGGAGAAAAAAAAAACCCAGAGTTTTCCAATGTCCTTTGAAAAAAATGCACAGTTTCCAAAATGGTGACCTTTTCCAAAAGGTCATTTGGAAAAAAGGTCATTTCTTTTAACAGCCACCGTGTTTGACAAGCACGGCTTGAGGAAGCACCCGGGAGGGTGGCACTGGCTCGGGGCAGGTCCAGCGGGACTCCCCCCATGTTTGTCACTCCCACCTCCAGCACCCAACGAAGCTTTCTTTAGGCTTCCTTAGTGCATCCCTCTCCTCCAGGGCTAGAAGCTGGGGTTTGTATGGCCTGTGTTTCCAGAGCCACGGCATCTCCAACCTCCCCATCTCCTGCTAAGGCAGAGGGGTTTGGAGGAGCAAAAGGACCAAATGGGAACAACCTGAAGGGGAGGTGGTGGATGATCCCATCAACCTAATGCAATCCAAGCCCTGGAAAAGAGCCTGATAAAGGAGCTGATGAAATTGTGAGTGGAAGACAACCCAGCCTTGCAGCCCACGGGAGGATAGCACAGCTGAAAACACACAGATATTCAGGTTTTAATGGAGACCCCAACCCACTAAGAAGGTTGCTCATATCAGTCAGATTCCCCACCTGGCCTTGAACTTGTCTGTGATGCTCCCAGCTTAAGCCATACCTCCTGTGAGTGATACCCCTGCCCTGGAGCGCCCCAGGCAGGGCACAAGCAATTCAACAGCATCTAAAGAGAGCTGAAGCAATCGGAAATACATATAACCTGGTCTTCGACAGCAGGCATTGTGTTGCACCGGCCCCAAATGCTGCTGAACTCATCAGGAGCTTTATATCCTCTCGATACCTGTGCACATGCGGGCTGGAACCCCTCGGTCTCCATCTTGGACCCTGCAACAAGACCTGAGGTGGATGAACTGCATCGCACAAATGGGAAAAAATCACTTCTGTTCTCAAGGTTATATTTTTCTTCTATCTTGAATTAAGTTCTTTTTAAAACCTTTTTGTTGCAAGCCGAGCAGTGGGAAGGGAAACTAAAAAGAGTCTCTATTACCTGCGAGGAATGCCTAATGTAGGCAGCATGGCTGCTCCGCTCCGCCGCATGACTTGAAATTGCCCATTGCTCTTTGGAAGACAATTCATAAGTATCACAGAATCACAGAATGGCAGGGGTTGGAAGGGACCTCTGGAGCCCACCCAGCCCAACCCCTGCCAGAACAGGGTCACCCAGCGCAGGCTGCACAGGGCCGCGTCCAGGCGGGTTGGAATCTCTCCAGAGAAGGAGACTCCACACCCTCCCTGGGCAGCCTGTGCCAGGGCTCGGGCACCTCACAGCGAAGACGTTTTTCCTCATGATGCAGGTAGGCACCTTTGGGATGTGAAAATACAGCCAGGCAGGGAACACCTAAGGAAGGAGCTGAGGTCAGCAGTGGCTGCTCACCTGGTTGCAAGTCCCCTTAGTGGCCCAGTCTACCCAGACACCTGAAGGATCCCAACACCTTGCTGGTGTTGCTCCATTTGTTATCCCAACAAAAGTCTCCCGCTAGCTTGGATGCAGCAAAACGTGCTGCTGCCGGCCTGGGCTGGCCCCACACAGCTGCCCACGTGCTTCAGCCTTGATGGAGCAGCTCGGCTGGTGGCAACTTGCAGGGGAAACCCCCCATCCAGGTTGCAATCTTGAGGTACCGCCGGAGGCAATCATCTCCCTGCTGAGTTAAACCCCAGCACTGGGCTGCAGCTTTCTTTCCAAGCGAGTGCTTGGAGCTGCTATTCAGACCTTATATTTAGAAAAATGTGGGAAAAGAACTAGATCCATTTCAGGGTTTGTATTTTTGTTGGCAGGATATCTGGTATCATTATGGAGAGCAAACCGAGGGTTTTTCTTTTTTTTTTTTCTTTTTTTTTTTTTTTTTCCTCAAAGTATGCATTTTCTTGCCAGAAACGTATAGAAGAAGTGGGATCTGATGGGGGGAATTTGTGGGTGAGAAGCCTGAGGGAGCAGCAAAATGATTTCATCGCCACATCCTTCGTGTGCACAGATGTGTGCGTCCCAGGGCTGGGAGGACTCCAGAGGTCTCCTCCTCCATCCTTCTGCCCCATGGCAGAACCAGCTTGACCTGGTGATGCAGGCACCACATCCTTCCCAGATACTCCCATCCTGATGTCGTTATCATCCCTGTTAGAAAGTTCCTTGAGTTTGCTGCAAGATACAGCCAGGATTGCTTTTCCTGCCAGCGATGGATGTAGAGGACAGATTATTCCCTCCCTTCGCTGCCATGTGCAACCCCAGGCAGCTAAATAGCAAGAGTGAGAGCCCCTGAAGGATCTGCAGGGCAAGCCAGGTTTGCCTGGCCACTTTGAACACCAGCACATGACACTGAGGTGTGATTCATTTTGAGGGCTAATTTTTGCAGCAATCCGGTATTTAATACATTTGCAGCAGACCAGGGGATGTCACCCAACAGCACATTTAAGGACAAAACCCCGGCGAGCGATTTGACATACGTACTCTGGCAAACGTACTTGCGTGTCGCTATTTAAAAGCCTGCAAGACATCTGCTCTGCCAGAAGTCGCGGCAAGGCTTTTGCAGATGGGTCAGCGGATGGCAGGGATGGAAAAACACAATGATCATGAGAAAATGATGCTCACTCTTTTCCACTCCTTAAGAATTAGCAAAATCACCACCAAAACACTGGACCATGGGCTTAAAAAGCAGACAGGGAACCTTTGGGAAAAGCCAGCTGGCCTCCGGCAACAGGGACTTGTCATGTGTTGCCCACTAAACTGTCAAGTTAAGGACTTGTCCTGCTATCGCTCAGTCCTCAGAAGGTCAACGACTGGATTTGCTTATCACCTAGAGGCACTTTACTCTGGTTAATTGGCACCCCTGGTGACAGGGCGGATTGATGGCCTCCCATCAGAGCCTTTCACAGGCCTAGGAAGGACACAAAGCTTGCCCTCACCCTTGTCTACCCGTCTTTTACAGTGTTTCCCATGGAAACAGGAGACATGGGGAAGGACTCGCTTATGGGGAATGGATGGGTGTAATGTCATGAATGCCAAGGCAGACAGCAGCGAGAGGAGGGTAGGAGAGCAGCCTCAGACTTGTCTGTTCATGTGTTCATCCCTGGAGGATGCTGTGCTGCCTGGAGATGGGGCACATTGCCTTGTCCTGGCCCTGTAATGCAGTGACAGGCGTGAGACAACACGGGGATGGTATTTATCCCCTTTAGCCAGCACTTTCCTCACTTCAAGGCAGCTCGAGTGCCTCCACATAACACTTCCCTGTGGAGCACAGATGGGTTAAGGTGACCTCTAAAATGGTTGAGACCATGGCTCCAGGCCGGGTGCCTTTCTCATGCAGCATGGAAAGATGCTGGGACCAGAAGATGACCCCAAAGCAACGTCTCCAAGTCCAAGTTTCCCACTTGCACCCCCCGTCGTGCTGAAGGACAGGCTCCTCTGGACACTTTGTGTCTCCAGAGAAAGCCTCTTTCTATTGGTGATCACTGAAAAGGACCAGATGTTACCTTTTAGCTCCCTATTGGCTCTAATCTCCTTTCTTCTTTGATCCCAACCCCACTTAAAAGAAACCCCGTATTTAGCTCCTCTTGGGTGGTCCTCAGGGAAGGCTCAGCTATTTCTAACCTCTTTTTGCTTTCTCAAGGCTCATACCCGATGGCATATTCCTACCTCCTTGCATGGTAGGAGGAAAACAAGCCCTGACCCCTCCCACGGAGCAGGTTTCTGCGGTGGGGATTTGGTAAGAGCCCTGCTATGCTGTGACTCCATCGGGGTAGGCAATTCAAACAGCCTAAAGCGTTCTTCTCTGCCCTCGAAGAGACAAACTTCTCATTTCTGCCTGAAGCTCTCCCTTCTTTGTAAAAACATCTTCACTTTCACATTCTCAAAACCCGTTATTTGTTGGGTAGGGCTGGTGGCGTAGTAACTCGTACTCGTTTGCCAAGAGCCCCCCAGACCTGGAGGGACTCATGGAGAAATCCCACATGCATTCACCTCGTGTGCTCATCCTTGCTTGCGCAGCCATCGCTTCGTGCATGAACCCTGATGGCCCAAGCTCACAGCACACACATGGTGTTAGTGACCAGCATCCACCATCTGCGTTGGCAAACTGCCGCAAAGCCAAAGTCAAAGTCTTGTTTTAAGCAAACAGAAATGTTTGGGACAT
This sequence comes from Phoenicopterus ruber ruber, assembly GCA_009819775.1. NCBI lineage: Eukaryota > Metazoa > Chordata > Aves > Phoenicopteriformes > Phoenicopteridae > Phoenicopterus > Phoenicopterus ruber. The sequence goes on from CM020219.1 coordinate 4,251,063, forward strand.
ACCAGACTTCATGTTGGAAATCAGAGCCATATTCTTCAAAACTCTGGCCCTTTGTTCAGACGCCCTTTGGAGACCTCCCGCAAATACCTCACTTGGACTTCCAGATGCTAGAAATTAATTTTATTTTTTAATTCTGTGCCACAAATCCTTAATTTTGGAATGTGCACATTTCCTGTGCGGTCCCTGGCTCCTAGAGACTACAAATACATGTGAAATTGCAACAGACATTGATAACAAAAGTTTGAGGGTAAACCAACAGCTTTTCAAAGCCTTCTCTAGATAATTTATCCTAGACTGGCGAGTAGCCACAAACTCAATGGTAGGGAAGGAGGCTGCTTTTGATTTAGCTGATGTTTAGGTGTGAATGAGAAGGAGAGATATGCGATTAATCATTGGAAGCAGGGAGATGGTATTATTTTGATTCATACTTGACAAGTTTTCTAGGAATGCTGAACTCCAGTAGAAATGCATGGCGGACCCAGCTGTTCAAACAGTGTGATTAATTAAACTGATTCCATGTGAAAAACAACACTGACTCTCACTCTCAAATTGCAAATCATTTTCAATATATTGGGGAAGGGCCAGCCAAGTTTTATTAATTGCTTTGGAGGTGATGAATCAGGGTTGTCTACAGAGACCCACACAAGCGCGCATTCCTGAGAACATACGTGATGATGGACTGGTTTCACCGCTGCTCGGATCGGCCAGGGTTGCTTTCCCGGAGATGCTGCCATTTGCACACAAGGCGGGGATGAAACCCCGGCGTACACATGCTCCGATGAACGCTCTCGTCCCTAACCTGCGCCGAGACGCTTGCAAAATTGCAACACGCGCAGACGGAGCTGGCGCTTGTGTTTCGACCAGCGCTAATAATAAAACCTCCTCTCCCCACATACGTATGCGGCTCGTTCACCTGCCAAACCACGGCTCTCTCAAAATATCAGCAAACGGAGAGCGGGCCTTGCAGTGTATGATTTGCCCAAGACCACACAGGAAGCCTGTGGCCAAGCTGGAAATGGAGCCCAAGGCTCCCGGCTCCAGGATCAGGTCTTGGCCGTGGGCTTGGGGCCATCCTGGGACCCTTCCCCATGCGTTGCAGGGCCAACGCAGGCAGGGAGACATGGGTTTGACAAAAGCACCTTGCTTGCACGTATTTAAACTGAGCCCGGTGGTGGGATGCCCTTGCAGCAGGTGCTCAGTGGGACTTGCGCACCCCCAGGTGAGCGTGCCGGGGACTCGGCCCCATGAAAAGGTCTGGCAAAATCCTGCCCTGCAGTGGAGACTTTTGATTTATATTTTCTCCGCCAGCTTGTCTGTTTTACTCATGCTGCTGACAAGGAGAGGGATATTTGATATGTGCCGAGGGGCAGATGTTGAGCACCGCGGAGCAGTGCTTGCAGGAGGCAAGGCTGCTTCTCAGGTGCAAACCGTCTGATGGTCATAAAATGGCTTACGGGGGGGGGTGGGAGGGAAAGAAATAGATTAATCTGCCTGGTGCTCACAGATGTGGAAAAATACCCTTGAAACAGCTCAACTGGATGTTTGTCACCACAGCTGCCGATGGAGGGAGAGTGACAGCCCAGCAGCAAGTGCGCAGACACCTTTCGACTCGACCAAGTCCCGCAGGGCACCTCGCAATACCAGGCAGTGACCCCGTGCTAACTGGTTTCAAATGTAATGTTTGAAATACCTTGCAAATATACATCTGAGCCAAGATTTCCACCCTGAGCCTGGTGGGGAGGCTCTGAGAGCTTATTGCAAGCACCTGTCTGGTCTTCAGAAGCATTGATCTCCTACTGAGGTCAACAAGAGGAATTAGAGAGGCTGGTGGTTGCCGCTCTTTCTGCAAAACCATGACCATGATCCTAAAATTTGCTACCCAGGGAGCCCTGTTCTGACCCTTCGTGTTTGATCCCAGCAGGAGAAGTCATGTGCATTGAGATGTGTCCCAGACACCTCACGTTGGTGGAGCCCATGTGGCTCCGACCAGCCTTTCTCAGGGGCACGGCAGCAGGCTGGCTCCGGGAAAATATTGCTTTGTCCACCCTGCTCAGACCTTACAGGCTGCTGTTTCTCCAAAACAGCTGAGTGACAGTTAAAAAATGTTTGCCCTCTTTCCCCTCTCTCTGAAAGGAACGGGAGTCTCTACGGACCCATTTATATTGCTGGCTCAACTGAAGTTAATAGGAATATTCCCCTTCTTCTCCACAGGGGCCACGTTTTTCCCTCGGGAGATCTATAGGGTCATTTACTAATTTCACAGACATCTCAGCAATTCCCCCTCGTCAACCTGAGCTTCTTAGAATGTGATCTCCACTCTGTCTCCGGGTGATGTGACGCCCTTGCGTTCATGCTCGTGCTGCTCCAAACAACACATTTTCTGAGCACACTGTGTTTGTCTGAAAATACACCAGGAGGGCTGCCCAATTTGGAAATGACTTGAATTACAAAAAAAGCACAGCTGTCTTTAACAGCTCTCGAAGCTCATGCAACTAGTCTGCAATTTATTGACTAGGATTAGATGCTTATTGTCTATGACACTTTAAATACCATTACATTGAAGTTTATACAAGAAAGTCCAAGTTTTCAAACTGGAATCTTAGCAATAACAGCTGGACCATTTGTTTATGTGATAGACAGAAAAGAATGACTTCTGTAATCTGTGTATTTGGCTTCAGGATTTTCTACAACATGGGGAGACAGAAACCTACCCCATCCCTAACTGAGGATTGTTAGACAGAGCCGAACACCACCGGCTAATTTGTCCCTGATGTTAAGACTGCTGCCAAAGCAGGGGTTGAGTCCTTCCCTCGTCCCCTCACACCTGACGGAGAAGCACTTGAAACCCTCTAGCCCACCTCTGACAGTCAGGGCTAAGTCTCCCGTCTCTCTCCCCCAGGCTGCTCACATTCCGCATTTTGTTTCTAGCATGAAAGACTTTGTTTTAAATCATAATAGTAACCAGGCTGTAATCACATTATAGCACACATGGAGAACTCGCAAGAAGTCATGTGCTTTGGATTTGACATTCTGATTTATGGTTGTGTGCTCCAGTTACACAGCTGCAATCTCATTTTCGACAAAGATGTTTTCTATTTTTCTATTACTTTGCTTCACCCTGTCTTTATGTCGAAGAAAATGAAAGCCACCAGGTGAAGCCAGCACAAGAGGACAAATGTTTGCATGTTCTGGATCAAAACCATGATCAAATATTTTATGCTCTACTTTCATAAACAGCTTGCTACGGGCACATGTGGAGGGGGTGTAGATTCTTCATTTTGAGCCATTTGAAGTTCAAAAAAAAAATTCCAGACTTTTATTTATTCAGAAACTAGATCAGCCTATGAAATTCACATCCCAGCCACTTGATCACGGTGACTTCACCAAAGAGGGAAGAGGCTTGCAGAATTACTCCTTGGACATTTGAACAGGCTCTCTGCTTGCTGGGACACAACGCTGCTCGCTGCCTGTGCTGTCGAGCGAACTTTGCTTCTGAGCAAAGCCCAGCGGAGGTGGCAAAGTCTTGCTCTGCTCAGTTAAGAGCAGATTGCAGTCATTAGCCCTTTCCTCTGTCAGTAACCCGCTCGTTTTGCATTCCTACGAAGAGTAGCAGCATTCCAGCTTAATTAAAAAAGTGAGCACTTTTGCAGTAAATTGCATTAATGTTGGAAAGGGGCCAGAGCTTATGTTTTACATGAACCTCTCTTGTCTTTAGTGCAGTAAAGAAAAGAAAATGTCATCAACATTCTTTTCACAATTTAAACACTGATGATCTATCTTTAGGGCTGGTGTTGGCTGAGCATTACATAGAGCACGAAACCACTGCTGTGTCCCTTACCAGGGGTAAATTACGCGCTACAGACTCATAAAGCTTAAAGTGTGGCGTAAAATTTTACTAAGACCACCATTTTCAGTATGGGCTCGGAAGGGCCTAGATGGAAAACATATTTATAGTCATTCTAGAGTATGTGTTAAAGAGCTGAAAACACACGTGAATGGAGTCTGTGTGGGTCAGACACCGACCACAAGTCTTCTCTGCAGCAAGGCTTTGACTCTTAGGGGCAAGTAGCCCCTTTGTCTCAACAATGAGTAATTTTACCTCCTGTATAAATTCTATAGGCTCCAAATGAGGGAATTTTGTGTCTTTGGAACAGTGCTACCCCAGGTTAACAACTAAACATAAAGTAGAGCTGGGACTCAGTAGAGCTGAGCACTGAAATGACGTGTCAGGGTGTTGAAAATGTTCCATGGACACAGCCGGGCACCTCAGTGGCAATGGCCACATCTCTCTGGGTCGTGAAGGAAAACTCCAGAAATGCTGTGTACATCAAGGGGACCAGAAGAAAAACATGACATTTTTTTTCCTAGACCAGAGATTCCCGACCCACAGGGACTCAATTTAACCACAGCCCTGGAGCTACTTCTGCAGGGACATGTATCGGTAGGATCTGGGAGGAGATACTGCTGTGAACCACAGCCTAAAAGGGTCCTCGGTGACGATTTCTGCTGCTCACAGGTTACCAGCAGCAGCAGATCAGCAGTAACTTGTCTCTGGGGTGAATGAGGCTGTTCAGTGTTTGACCTACTGGGTAGCAAGGAAATGACTGCATTAAAAACCTTGCATTTTTTTTCAGGTGAAAACTGCAGAGTGGAAACCTTCCCTCTGCTCCACAGAACTTTGATGAAAAAATTCAAAATTTGAGAGAGGAGAGTCATTTGTTTTTCACTGTTGGCTAAATCCCAATATTTTGCCTATAGTACTAACATTAACACCAGGTCTGTTGATCCTCAATATCTCTCCTATACAGTGCCTGAAATGGGGAGGCACACACTAACATGCAAGATCTGCTGCCCCTGAGCCAAGCAGAGCAGGAGACCACCAGGCCTTCTTTTTCCATGACAGTCCCTATAGCTGGGATAATTTCAGAGGATCTCTTTTGAAAAGGGTTATCGTGAGGGTTGGTAAGGAGCAGGGCAGGTCACTGGGGCTCCATAGCTGTTCTCTACAGCAAGAAAGGATGTGCCTGGCTGCCCCGGTACCTGCTCCACTTCTGGATCATAGACTCCCAGACGGACAGCGTAAGACTGAGCAGAATGACTCCCGCAGAAAAGCCATGGTATTTATTTCTCCTGCAGTCGCCCTCCATTTCTATCCCTAGCAAAGCCCATCAAAATATTTCTGACCAAGAGGCTTTCCACTGGAAAATGCTATTCTTTCTGAAATCAAGCAGGAACTTGTTCAAATGTCAATGACAGTTTTTGGTCAGGAAAAAGTCAAAACATTGCATTTTGATAGTGTCGTTTCAATTTGGGGCATTTTGACTTTTATATCATAACACAATCCTGTTCTATTAGAGTAGATTATGTAGTTCCACATAATCAGTTATACTTAAAAGTTGATATAATGTAAAAGTCAAAACAAATTATCTCCTGCAACACAGTCTAACAAAACATCCCAAAACACCCTTTCAGTATTTTTATCCTGAAGGCAATAGCGACTTTTAGCTTTTAATTCTAAACGGGAATGATTTCTCATTTAACAAAACACTGGAAACCTTGGCAGAATAGAAATTCCTGCTCCCGACCAGTGTTGAATATCTGCCCGGTGCTTGGTACTCCAGGATCATCTTTAAGAACTCATTAACTGATGGAAGTAATTAAGGAGTGTCACCACAGCACTCACAGCCACCTGCCCATCTGCCCTGGAGACACTTGGTCAACTGAAGATATGTTCTCTTCTGATTTTGTTGTCAATGGCACGGGTGTCTTCACCTGAGCAATTCACCCCAGGATTTTCCTTGTATTGAATGGGAAAAAGGAAGATGATATTTCACATGTGATTTTCATGACCAAGTGTAGGCATCTACTTTAGGCTGAGGAGGATGACACCTGGACATCTTCCTCATGGCCATCCATATAGCCTATATCCCATATTGATCAGATGTCTGTTGCCTATAGAGGGATGTAAGGTGGGTAGCTCAGATGTAGACCTTGATGTACCATCAGATGAAGTCTGCCCCCGGTGCCATAAGTCAATACATGTCTTATTGTCTCTCCATGACATATCTGGTTAGTGCCTTTGGGAAATACCTCACCATGTGCCCCTCGGGACTGGGCTAACTTGGAGTGTCTCAAAGTAACAGTCATACAGCTGCAGATAAACTGGGAAGGATCAATTTGGAAGCCATTTCAAAACAATTCCCCCTCCACGTTGGTGGGATTTTTGTGATAAACCTTTCTCTTGAGAAATTCTATTCATTTGTTTTACAGTAAACCTCAGAGCACTAGCGAAGATCAAAGTCGCCTGTGTTCGGTGTGGTGGGCGTAAAGATACGCCTTTACCAGAAAGGTCTCCTTTCTGAAACAAAGCTCCTGAGAAAAAAATTCTGACATCACTGAAATTCTACCATTTTTCCACAAACTACGTAAACAAAATGTGCTGGTGTTGGCTGGGATAGAGTTAATTTTCTTCACAGCAGCTGGCATGGGGCTGTGTTTTGGATTTGTGCTGAAAACAGTGCTGATAACACGGGGATGTTTCGTTACTGCTGAGCAGGGCTGACACAGCTTCCCACCCCACCAGCGAGGAGGCTGGGGGGGCACAAGGAGTTGGGAGGGGACACAACAGCTGGGACAGCTGACCCCGACTGACCCAAGGAATGTTACATATCATATGATGTCATGCTCAGCACATAAAGCTGGGGGAAGAAGGAGGAAGGGGGGGACGTTCAGAGTGATGGCGTTTGTCTTCCCAAGTCACCGTTCCGTGTGATGGAGCCCTGCTGTCCTGGGGATGGCTGAACACCTGCCTGTCCATGGGAAGTGGTGAATGAATGCCTCATTTTGCTTTGCTTGTGTGCGTGGCTCTTGCTTTACCTATTAAATTGTCTTTATCTCAGCCCATGAGTTTTCTCACTTTTACCCTTCCGATTGCCTCTCCCATCCCACTGGGGCGGAGTGAGCGAGCGGCTGCATGGTGTTCAGCTGCCAGCTGGGGTTAAACCACAACACAAAATCACGAGCTGAAACGATGTTTGTAATTCTTCATTTCAGAGATAGCTGTTCAGCCATGCACTTGCTAAAGACAGGATTCCAAGCACATGATAATTAAAAAAACCCCACAAAAACTTCCATGTATTTTTGAGGGGGACAATGTTTGTGGAAAAATGGCTAAAAATAACTGCCAGGAAAATGGGCCCGTCCAGCCCTTGCAAAGTGGAAACACTTTGGGTATTTTGCACAAAACCATCTTCTCAATTCCTTTGCCAAGGGTCGTTGCAGGTGCAGGGGGATTTGCCCAGGAAGGGGTGACTCATGGTTCCCTCGGGGAAACAAGGCAATTCAGCCCCTTGCCCTGCAGGCCGGTGGGATGTGAGGGCTGGGCCCTCTGCAGGTGGTGGCACACGAGCCCATGGGCCCACACCAGGCGGCTCCGTTCACCACTTGCCACAGAAGGATGGCTCTAGCCTGCTCGGGGAAGGCTGAGATTTGCCACGTGCCTCACGTTGTAGAGTGCCAAGGCTTTCCCTAAGCATCTTTACCTGCTCCAATATTATTTTAATAGGACTTGCCCGTTAGCTGGTACAAACCCTTGGAGAAAAGATGCATCTACAGTTACCATAGCAGTGCAAGGCCAGGCTGGGAGCCAGAGATGATATTGCACAACTAGGATAAACATTTCTTCCTGAGGCTTCACGGAGGGCTGTCTGCCATGGGCAAAGGGTTTGCAGAGCTGCTAAACTCCATACCTTGCAAAAAGACCCTGGAAGAGAGATTATGTTTTCACATTGTTTCCCAAATTACTTTAAATGTCAACTTAAAAGGCTTTTAAGGTTTTTATTTCAAACGGAAGTATTAACTGGAACTGCCAGGGGCAGTTAGCTTGAGAAAAGCAATACCGTGCATCTTAAACAGGGTAGAAATTTTTATGACCCAAATTCTTCATTTATTATACACAGATGGTGGAAGAAGGCTGCTGTCCCCAGTGCCCAGCAATGAAACAGGCCTGGCCACACTCTTCTGCAGACAAATGGTGCCTGCTCAGAGCTTGCTTAAAATAAAATGATGTTTCTCTCCTCATCCCTTCTATGTAGAGTGACATGAAGCATTCGCAAGGCTGAGTGTGATTTGTAGGACTGGTGAAACCTGTCACATACCTGCCGTATTTTAGACTGATGGTGTAGCAGGACGGGGCACAACACTTCTTGTTGCCATGTGCAAGTGTTGGCTCTGGCTGACGTGTCCCTAGAGGGTGACCACGCTCACTAGTGATGGTCACGTTGCCCCGTCTGGTTCTCCAGGTGCTCAGAGACAACCACCCGCACGTGCAGATACATTCGTTGTATCCGAAAGGCAGAAGTCTGTGTAAGCACCCATTGAAACCTGTGATGAAAATACAGGTCCCTGCACCCACGTTAGCTCATCCTCCCACCGTTTGCACTCGTGCACATCGTATCTGCCCTACCTACTGGCAATCAATGATTTACAGAGCAGATGCCAAGTAGCTGTGCAGGGCATGCTGGTGTTGAGAAAGCGAGTGCGTGCTGGCGCAGTAACAAGCCCAGAAGGAGTCCTGCCCCCACAGCAAGCAGCAGGAGAGACAGTCCCCTACATCAACCACTGAAGCAGCCAACACAAAATCCATGCCTCGTTCCTCACTCTGGCACCGACCCATTGCGTAGCCTTTGGCAAGCCTATCCTCCACAGCCCTGCATTATCTCCCAAGCTGTGGGCTTCTCCAGGGTCCATCTCTCACCACATGCAGCACCAAGTGCAAGAGGGTGTCAGCTGAAGCCCTCAGCCCCGGTAGAAAAGGGAACAGCATGAGAAGGAGGTGGTGGCCATGGAGAGAAATATAAGAAACACTTTTATTCCTCTATTGTGTTGTCCTGGGGAAAGAATCTTTGCCCCTGATGAGGAGCCAAAATGGAGAAGAACAATCAAAGCCAGCTCCTGGGAGGGATGAAGAGTTTGTTTATGGGGCTCATTCTTCTCCTCATGTTCTCACTGATGCCACCTCATCAAAAATAGCATCCCATACATGAACATTGTTAGAGCTTTGTTTTACTCACAGTTGCTACAGTGAAAAGAGGTGAACAAAGCCCACTACATAATGCAGCTGATGTGTTGATGCAGCAAGCGCAGCAAGAATTACCCAATTTAAGACCAAAAGCCACGGTTGATCTGTGGACAGGAAAGCAATTTTTTATCGTCTGAGTCAATAGTGTGATGCCACACATGCTACTTCTTCCTGCCCAGGGGAAGGGGAAAAACCTCACAGCTGGGCTCTCTGGGCAGAAGTTCAAAAAGCCTCAAAAACCGCAGTGTGGCACAGGAAGAGCTCAGGAGAGATCAAGCATGCTTCCAGAGGCTTGGGCCATGCAGTAGACTAAAGTATGCCAGGTGAAAATCATACTTGGAAGTGGCCCATGGCCCATCCTGTAGCAGAAGTAGGAGTCCCAGCTGTAATTGCCTATTTAAGCTGAGAGAAAATTTCTGCTTGAGCACAGATCTACTGATGCTTTTATGACAGAGGCAGTGAGCAAGGCCCACCTGAGAAACATCTCGGTGTTGTGGTCCTCAGCTCTGGCTGGGACCAGTCACCAAAGCTTTAGGGAAAGGCAAAAAAACCCCAAATCCAGGAGTGAGATTGCACAAGGAGAAGGAGAGGAGCTGTGGTGAGGAAATAATGCCATTCCCCTGCAAGAGCCAGGAAGTTCCAAAGCCTGTGATTAATTTAATGTGCTGTAAATGCTACATGACAAACATGGGCATCAGCTCTCCTTCTAACCCATCTTGGAAATTCCAGACGGTCCGACACCCAACGCATCATCCCACAAGCTTTCGTTTCTAATTCCAGGATTGTGCCCACCAGCGTGACACAAGCAGCTCTGGGCTCCTCATGCCCTGGGTTTGGTGAGGTGTCCAGGGCTCCATGTCTCTAAGGGTCAAACTTCTTCTGATTTCCAGCCTAAACATGTTCATGACTGACATATTTGCTATTTTCATGCTGGTGGTCCATAGTCAGTCCACAATGAAGGAGTATATCCATCTCTGGTGTCCACTGGTGTCCAATTGGGCGAATGGTTCTAGCTGGCACTTGACCTTGCATTTGTGTGGCCAGCTGTCTGCCACTCCACCAAATGACATCGGCTACCTCTTCGGTAGTGCTCAGAATTGGCAACATCACCCAGCGTTGTGTTACCTGCATTTTTCACTAGTGCCACATGTTCTTCAGGTACAATGTCCTACGGCCAGTCCCCCAGAAACACAGGACATTTTTCTTTGACCTGTGGCTCTATTGAAGGTGTAAGGGGTTTCCAGTGTAACCCTGTAGCCAGATCCCCACTCCTTTTTTATTCAAACCTAATATTAAATTGCTTAGGGTCAGATTTGGACCGTTAGTTCCCCTTGTCGGAGAAGTCAGTTATCTTATTGAATATCTATGATTATATATTGCGCTAGAGCAACATGATCTGTCCTTAACAAAACCACACGGGATTTTCTCCATCTCCCATGCTCCCGCTCCCCCCTTGCATGAACCTCTGGTCTCAGACCCTCCATAAAAATGAGCTCAGCTAACAGGCATGCAATAGCCACGAGCATCCTGCCCTCCTTACCTCACTTGTGTGAATTTAGGCACGAGTTTTTCCTTCTCCAGTCCCAGGACAGTGGCCCCCAGTTGACAGATTCATTATCCTTCCTTGCTACTGGAGCTGCAGTTTCATGTGCTGGTGCTTTTAATACCTTCAGTGTTACCCATTCTCTTAAACACCAGTTATTACTGGGTTCAGCGCGGGGCTAAGCAGGCAAAATTCTCCAGCCTGCATTATACAGGTCACAGTGGATGATCTAATGATCCCTTTGGCCTTAAGGACTGCAAATGTTAAAAGCATTATATGGCACATCCTTTAAAAAGCTCAATATTTCTGGCACTGTCCCCTTTCTCACTGTGATCTTATCAGCCCTCACAAGCTGAATGCTGCTGAAATTTATTGGTTATTTAACATGAATAGAGGGCATCGAGAAATGCTCTGGGGAGCATTGTGGGATGATTCATATGTGGGAAACCTTCCTCCCCGAGCAGTACTGAACCATATCTGCGCGGGATGTGGGAGAGGAGAAGCACCATGCGAAGACACCAGGAGCCAAGATGAAAATAAACAAAAGGAGATATTTCCCCCACGGTGGGTAACGGACCAGCACAAATCTTTGCCAAGGGGAATTACGGGTGTGAAGAGTTTACCTGCGGTCCTGGGGAGACTGGACAAGTACTCGGAGGAGCAAGCCAGTGGGATCGTTAAATAGATGGGTCACATCAGGCTAAGGAAATTCTCCAAGTTGGAGGTAGTGTGAGTTTTGGGAGAAACACCATATGCACTTCTCCTGTTGTGTCTTTTCCCTGTTGGGGACAGCACCTGGACTGCATGGACCCTGTTCAGAAGTTATGTAGGCTGCTTGAAGTGCTGCCTTGCAGCTGAGATGGAAACCCAAAGCCTCCTCAACTGCATTACCACTGAAGGTCCTACACCCTTGTCCAGAAGATGAGGGTTTGTTCGTCAACCAACACATAAATGTGCAGGAATTCTTCTGAAACTGTTGGACTTGCCTTCCCAGGGCACCCACTGTTGGGCAGAGAAGCTGCCTGTCGTATAACTTCAGTGTTAATACCGGCACGGGGAGTCAGAAAATAGGAGGGATTTTCCATGGAGAAAGTCAATAAACAATTTTTATAGGTATATTTTTATTTTGCCAAGTTTAAATTGGAGGAGGAGGGCAGAAAACAGTATAGTTTTCATCAAAAGAGGCTTTTTCCAGCGTTTGATGTTCAAGAGAGTACATTTCAATTTAAACAAATTTTGAAAATAGCTTTTCATTTAGGGAAACAGAAAAGCAAAAAATTAATAAAAATAGTTTTAACTGTTTTGTTTTTTTTTTTTTTTTCACTAGCTCTACTGATCTAATTCCAGGATGGATAATTGTATTCTGACTGATTATTGTAGGACTGGAGTTCCAGTCGCGTAGAACATTCTTTTTATTGGAAAGCATTATGTGATGCTGGTTTCGATTAAGGAGGCAACCCCAAGAAGACTGCACTGCAGTCTCCACTTTTCTTGCCTTGCTCTGCAAGAGAAACATTTTCCAAAATCCACTGTCTGACAGACATACAGGAGAATGTTTTGGTGTTGGTTTTAAAATTGATAAAAGATTCTGAAAAAAAATATTTTCTATGCTGGTCACATTCCTATTTTATCTTGCACAGAGATTTTCCTAAGGACCAAATTTTGAAATCCTTATCACTTCTTACCTGGGCAAAATTTTCCCAGGCTTACTTATGTCAAAAGTGACTTCTTTTTTCATTCTTTACTTACATAAATTTCCATTAATGGAAAAACAAAGTGAAGACTTTCAGAGATTTGGCTCTATAATTTTAAGAATATTGTAAATCAATAGCTATGTAAATGTACAAAGACGGGCTCTTTGTTAAGCATATGCTTACGAACTGTTTTTTAAAGTCAATCTGGCCAAAAAGGATAAGTATGTTATGAAAAAGGTCACAGGTTTTAATTTGTTTATAGTTTTCCATATGGGAAAAGGAAAAAGAGAGGGAACAAGTAAAATTGATTTTTTTCTCATAAAAACAAAATATATGTGTAAAAGTTTACTTTTTTCCTTAAAGAGCAAGCCATTTCAAACATTTTATTTGTGTATTGCAAAGAACTGTGTTTTCGTTAAAATATCTTTCTCATCAGCAAAAATGAAAGCAAATTATTTCTAATCACAAGCAGAGCACAGGTCTGAATGCTCTGCATCATGGATTGATCTTAATGAGCAAATGATGGCTGTGAAGGACCGCATGAGGCACCAAAGCGAGTAACCATTTGCAAAACTGCCTGTTAATTTTTTATTAACCCTTTATAAACTTCAAATATGATGTGCGACCAACGTAACTCAGCTTTTCCTTTCATAAACCTCAGTGGCACTTTATGGGTTGTGATCAGTGCCCTGGGGGAGGCTCGGTGATCCAGCTCTTTCCACAGGGAAATGAAAACCCTGCAGTGAAAGGAACTAAATGGTAAATGGGATTATCTTCATGGCAGGTCTTCTAGAGCTATTCAAAGACAAGAGACCTTGAAATCACTGCAGATACCACCTCTAGATCTAGGCTTTTTGCTGCTGTTAAGCCCGTGTGGCTCTGCCGACAAAAAGGAGCACGATCCCTTAGGTTTCCGTGAAGAAACAAATGCACTGTTGCCTGTCATTAGACAGCTGGGGGTATCGGGGTTATTGGGCGCTCAGGACTTAAATGATGCCTCCAGCACTTAGAAGGTACAAATGAAAATGATCCTCTCCTCCTCTGACCCCCTAAGGTGGGCTTTCCCCCATCGGCATGTTCCCGCAGTGCCCTTTTGGGTGATGACCAAGAGCCAGGCTTGCTTTGCAGGAGCTGCCTCCCTGGATCTCCAAGGAGAGAGGGTTTGTTTAATGCTTACACTTATTTGCTGAGAGGGTGTTTTTCACTGGGACTGTCGGAAGGACTCCGGAGGCCCCCCGTGGCAGAGGCGCAGCGAGCGGAGGGGTGCAGTAGCTTCCCCTATGCTCTCTAAATCCCATAGTGGGTCTGCTCCAAGGGCAAGTTTATTTTCCTGTGCAAGTACCCACTATTCCGTATGCCAAAACCCACTACTCAGAAAGAGGCGCATTAACACAAAAATATAGGAGACCACATGTTCTCTGTCGGCTTCCAGGAACCCCCGTGATAGAAGCTGTTTGCTTGCCTTCACACTGGTCTCAGAGGCCTTTCAGATGGGGACCCAAGCCTGGCTCCTGCCTGACAAGGGCTCAGCATCGTTCCCAGAGTAGCAGCAAGCTTTCGTGGAAAGCTCCATGTGCCACTTTCCTCCCACCCTCCCTCCTCCTGCCCCACGGTCCCTCCTTTCACCCACCCAGGCTGCTGCATCACGAGCCGCTTCCCTCCCTCCATGCCCAGCCGGGAGATGCCATGAGTTTAACGGCGTTTGTGCTGGCAGCAGGAGCTTTCAGCGCAGCTTCCCACCCGGCCGTGCTCTCCCAGCTCCAGCACACGTCTGCAATCGCCGGAGCATCCTGCGTCCCTCATCAGAATCAGGGCCCCTTGGCACAAGGCGCGGCGCGGAGGCATGCGAAGACATGGTTTCCTGCCTCGGAGAAATTCCCTCCCCAGAAACGAGAGCCTGCAGAGCAAAACACAGCTGCAAATGGCACTCGGAGCCTCGGGAGGCCAGGCTTTAAGAATAAGCAGGCACCTTGGGCTGGGAAGGTCCTAGTACATTTTTGCAGCTATGTAAACAACAGTAAACTGCTCCTTTTGGCCGGCCTGGAGACTGATGGCATAACAGGAAATTCTGGTGGATGATTTTCTTTTTTGGAAACCACATGAAAGTTAACCAAACTTTCCCAAAACAGATGAAAGATTCTGACCAGGAGCAATCGGAGAATGAAGTAGAAGTTTTGAGGGCGGTTGTAATCCGGTCTAACCCCAGGCACGGCCGTGCCAGCAGGTTACTGCCGGGGAAAACAAGCTACTGCTCATCAGCTCCTCTGGGTGAACCCCCCTCCGTGTCCCCGGGGGGAGACGCAACCCAAAGTGGGAGACCAGCAAGGAAAGGTTGCCCTGAGGGTTGCCAGGGTGAAGACGGCGGAGCAGAAGTGACTGCCCAGCCCTGACTCTATCCAGCCCCGGTGGTGTATCTCCAAAGAAGCTGTGGGCCTGAGGAGCAGAGAAAGGTTGGGGCTTCAGGGACTGTATGTGGCTTTTCTTTCATAAGCCAGGGGCTTTTTATGGAGACTCAAACCAGGCTCCCAAAACGGCTGCTTTGGCAAGCCAAGGCGATTCAGTCGTTAACTCCATTCACCGTGCACAAAAGCCATCAGTATCTGCTCAGCCCTGAGCATGCTGTTGGGTCCGCTGGTGGATCCCGGCGTTCCTCTTGGCCCGGTTAGAGAATCGGTGAGGAAAAAAAAATAAAAAATAAAACCAAAAAGTGTTCTTTCTGCAAGGCCAGTAGTGCCCGGCCAAGAGGCTTCCACACACAAGTGGCTTCTGAAACGCGAACCAACCACAGAGGTCTCAGCTCTTCCCACAGCGCAAGTGCGTGGGCTCGGCTGGAAACCCTGCTCCAGCGGAGGCTCTGCCTGCTGAACGCCGGCCAGCAAGCGGAGGAACCCGGCACTAGACCCTGGGAAGGAGGCACACCGGGTCTCCCAGGCCACTTCCCAGAGCCCCATGGCTTCATATGGGGTCAGGATGGGCAGGGAAAGGGAAGGGCTGCCTCTGGGAAGGGAGCAGCCACCGCAGCTGTGAGCGAGGACATCCTCTCCAGCTGCAGAGACCCTTGGACCCAGGAAGTTTCCATGGGTCAGGACTTTGCAGGCTGCTCCGCAGCGTTTGTTTGGGTTGGCTCACAAGCTTCCCGGTGCGTATGTTTACTGGGGCGGAC
The DNA here is from genome assembly GCA_009819775.1 of Phoenicopterus ruber ruber. Classification (NCBI taxonomy): domain Eukaryota; kingdom Metazoa; phylum Chordata; class Aves; order Phoenicopteriformes; family Phoenicopteridae; genus Phoenicopterus; species Phoenicopterus ruber. Next base: position 4,266,542 of record CM020219.1, read on the forward strand.
ACATCACTCCAGGGCTGGAGATGTGCCCTGGATGTCTCTATCCCAGAGGTATCTCGCCGTGAGGAAGTAGGGGTCCCCATGATGCATCCACATTTAATCGACGTTGATTGCAGTCTTAAATGAATCCAGCCACAACCTTGGAAACTTTCTTTTGAGGAGCAGATACCGTCTCCAAAGTGCAGCGTTCAGCAAGCTAAAGCGAATGGTCTAGGCTGGGTTGTAAGACATGAGCTAACTGCCAGCTTCTATTTCCATCTGTGAAGGCAACAGAGCCAAAATCAATAAATCATCATCATTGCCACCAAGAATTTGGTTTTATTGGATGATAATATATTTCCTACTGGTGAGACCATGTACCAGCATCTGGAAGAGGAACAAATGACTATTTACATTGCGGAGCAGGGAAGACAGAGGAAAGAAATAAGTAAACATATCACATATGTTATATGGCGATTACTGCAGGGTTAGTCTCCATTATGACATCTATCTCGGAGGGGAGGGGAAGAGGAAGGTGACTCATAAATGTCCCAATACTAAGTGAATTATTCCATCACTTCACTCCCCTGTATCTCGCATGTATACGGATCCCTTCTTCTCCCCTCCTATGCAAACACAGCACATGGACCAAATGCGTGCTTGCCGGATCTTCGGATGACAGCAGGAGCTTTGCTGAAGCACAGGGCTGTCGCACAACACTTGAGACCCCCACAACAGTGGGGCTAAGGGCGTTAAAGTCTCCCTTTGAGGAGCAGGGTGCTGTTAAGCGAGGAGGATCACAGCTCTTGCCCTCAGGAGTCCCTCATTCTCACCCCACGGAGGCAGGGTACCCGCAGCAGCATTGCAAACGGCGCGGGGGGCTGGTAGGAGGGGTGCCGTGGGAATGGCTTCGAAGCCGCTGAGTCTGCCGGGAGCATCCGCGCCCAGCCCCGTGCTCACCGCGTGCCCCACGTCTCCAGACTGTTCCTTCTCATCTGCCAGGCTGAGGTTTCTCTCGCTCATCTGCTGTCTGCAGGGTCCATGCCGCCTTCTTCCCCCAGGCTGGACATGGCAAGGGGGCAGCCAGCAATGCATCCATGCAGAAACCGAGCACTTTCCTGCTGGAATTGAAGGTTTGTCTATACTGAAGCCTTCCCTGGAACAGGGAATTTTTGCTTGATGAAAATTGTCATTCCAATCAGCTCTTTTTTTTCCCTTTTTTTTTTCCCTAGAAAGCCTAATATGAATATAATACAATGTACAGCCAACACATATCAATGCTCAAAATGAACTATCCACCCCTCTTTAATGCAAAGGCCTTCCCAGGAGACAACCCCATCCTCCCCAAGTGCAGCCCCGAGCTCCTTGAGCCTCATCGCTCTCCCCCATGCTGCGAGATTGGCGCAGAGGGGAGAGCTGGTGCTCAGTCCTTGCCGCATCGGGAATCAGTGCCATTTCAGTTCCTGCCTCCCCTGCTTCTGACCATTCGGTCTTGGCCTCCTAAACGGGCTTTCATCACCCAATTAGAAACAGAGCAACCTCCCGCTACTTAGTTATATTTGGCAAGGCGAGAGCACACACAGAAATAATCTATAGCGCTCTCCCTGGATCAGCACGTGCTTCGGAGGAGAGGTTTGGCAGCCCGGCCCTCCAGCCATGTTCCCCTTCTGCATTTAACCGCCTCCACTGGTCACTGCCGATCAGCAGCTCATCGGCTCGTTAAAAGCAGGAGCAACGCCCGCGCTTGTTCTTGCAGCGTGGCCGCCTGTCGCTCCTGCCTGCTCAGAGCTACGGGAGAGCTGATGTCGCCCACATCCCGCTGAGCCGCGGGAGAGCTTGGCTCAGGTGTCACCTCCCGATGCCTCGCCTGGTAAGAGAGGGGCTGGAAAACAGTGCACCTCCCACCACGCGAGGTGGAAAGGAAGAAAAGGAGCAAAGGTGCTGTTTTCTGAATGTCTGAGCTGCCCCCCACAAAAGACATCCCAAAGGTTGCTGTCCCAGCATTCGACATCTCAGGTTTCTGCAGAGCTCCTCCAGCTCCAGCTGATGCCTCAGGACCGATGCGGTTCCCAGGACACACACTTACACCTTGATGGCGACCTGAGTGGCTGGACCTGCCCAATGCACAGCTAGACTTGCCTTTTCACTGCTAAAACCAGGATGTGGTGGTATCTGCCACGCTTCCCCAGAGAGGAGACATGCACGCGGAAGGTCAAGCGCAGCCGTCTGATGGGACAGTCCTATTGCACACTGTACTGCGGTTGTGGAGCATGTCTGGGTCTGTCTGCCTGTGGTGTGAGCTTCTCCCCAAAAACCTGGTTTTATGTGAGTTAGTCTGGCCTGGGTTGGGGATGAAGACCCAGGCAAATCAGCACGGATTGAGAGAAGCCAGCTGGGCTCTGCTATTGCTCCCTCCAGCCTTTGGGAAGAGTCAAGGCTGGGCCACATCCATCCCCAAAGACGCGGACCCTGAGGGCCAGTAACCACCTAGACCCTGGAGAGATACCAGTCAGCTGAGTCTCCCATGTCCTGGAGCCAGAGGAAGGCTATGGCCATGCCGTGACAAGGAGAGCGATGCCACCGGCAGGGTACTGCTCCAAGCCCCATCATGCCATGTCCCATCACACAACCCAGTGCTCAGAGGCTCAAATGTTGCATTTTAAAAAGTCTTTTGAGTCCTGGTCATTAGGGAAGCAAAGTCATTCCCAGGTTCAGAGAGGGGACACAAGCTGCGCACGTTTATAAGGTGACAAGTGAAGTGTCCTTGCCACAGCAGAGCCACCACGGGCTCAGCAAGAACAGGCTGCCAGGGAGTCACCCAGGGTTTATTTTAATTTGAGAGGTTACAGCCACAGTGCTAACACCCCTTGCATTGGAGAGGCACAAGGAGAGCCCTAAAAGCTGCCTGGCACCAGGCTGGGGTCTCCCCCAGCGTAATACCCACCCAATGGTTTAAATCCAAAATACAATGCAAAGCAGCGGGGGTGGGCACAGGCTCCATCGTCACATCAGGTGCAAGGCTGAGCACGCTGATTCGTATTGCATCGCTCTGGTTATTGGGGAAAAAGAAAGTCCTGTGGCAGCAGCAATTATAAAATCTTCTGGAGAAGGGAGAACACAAGGCTCCGGGGACCCTTTTTTGCCTGAGGAGCTATAAGAAGGCAGGCAGTAAAAAAGCAGACCTGGGAATAACCCTTATTGAGTTGAAGCAGGTCATGGGGAACGGACCAGGTGCAACACCTGACGGGCACACAAGCATCCAGCACCTTGAGAGCATCTAAGAGCCCCTCTAGGAGGAATTTTAGAACCTCGGGTACTAAAATCTGCCTAAATCTGGTTTTAGGCACCTATGTGCATTTTTGGGCCTCATTCCCCAAAAGAACCTGGAATTTATATAGTTGCTGTGCACAGATGTGTATACACAATGTCTATCCATTGCAAGTAGTTTTTAACCTGTTGATGATTTCAGCCCAGTTTGGAGATGAGTAAAACTCTCAAAAAGAATTTGGCTTCTGTAAGTTTTGTGGAAATGGTTGGAGGAGAGAGACCTTATTTCTGGCCTGGGTGAGGGAAAGGCTCAGCCCTTAGGAGACACCAGAGAGTCCACACTGCCATTGCCAGGGCAGATGGGCTCTGCCAACTCTTCTCCCTTCCCGACCCACCTGATAGAGACGGCAGCGAAGGGGGCAGGACAGGAGGAGGGAACGGCAGCATTGCATGTTAATGAAGTTGGGTAATAATAATTGTTTTATTTATAAGCACCCCCACCCCTGTTGAATCGCTCGGGGCGCTGCACAACAACCACAAAAACAATTGCTCATTAATTAAAACCACACCAACCTCCCCAAGATTGCAAACAGATGGATAAACACATCATATGATATAATATCTCAGGAACTGAGAATGGGAAGGGACCACCTGTACCAGCTGGCTCGGGCAGGCAGAGGTTTAGCCCGTGCCTCCCTGGACCCCCAGCTTCACCGCGCTTGCCGGTACCCCAGGAAACATCAGGACGTCTGTACTACAAGCTGTAATGTGTCCCCAGAAAAAAAAAATAAAAAACAGGAGGGTATTACTCATGTCCTAAAGCCCTGCAGTAGCCTGGAAATGCCCAGATGATCTTGTAGGTTCAGTACCAGTTCACCCCATATATGTGTGTTAAAGAGTGAATCAACACCCGCTTCTTTCTGCCAGTCCTTCCAGTCTGAACTGGGGTGGAAGGAAATGTCCTTGCTTCGTGTCTGGGGAGCAACATCATCCTCATCCTCGGTAGAGCCCAGCAGCCTGGCACTGTCCTCTCCACCCCAGAGCCTCTCTGGGGCTGTAGAGTCTCCTGTGCTTCAGGGGAAAACCTGGATGAGGTCTACAGGTGAACTGTGCATCGGGGAGTCTGTCTGGCCCCATAAGTGCCTGCAGCTTGGGACTGACACAGAGAAAATGCAATGTAACACATGGACTTAACAAGTCCCTTCCCAGCCCTTCAGTGCTGCACGTGTTTTTCATCTGAGCATCTCCAGCCAGTCGCAAGCACAATGGTTTACCTCCAGATCACCTCCACTAAATAAGGAAAGCGCCGTTCAATCCGTCCACCCCAATAAACCTGGGAGTCACTGAGCCGGGCTTGGTTCTTCATGATTTAATCAACGAGGCAACAGCGGCGTAAGAAAAGGGGCTTTAACAAATCCACCATCCCCAATACCCATGCGTTCGACCTCTCCCCCTCAAGCCCAGCACCCCACGTCAGCCGGGACTGAGCTTTCCTCCTGCCTTTCTTCGCCGCACCTTGTACACATGGCAGACCTTATTTGAGAAAATGTTCCTGCAGCAGTGTCCCAGGGGGGCCTGCGAGCGGCTGCCAATGTTTTCGTAAAGGTGAGGACGGGCTGAGCCGGCGCTCCTGACTCACGGAGGCAGCTGGCGGCTCTCCCCGGCCAGCTGGAGGGTGGGAACAGCTCGCCGAAGGACGGGGACGCAGGGTGTGGGCTGAGCATCCCCCGGGGAGCAGCCACATCTGGGGAGGAGGCTGCGGGGGCTGCCAGCTCACGCACGGCTGTCCTCGCAGCGCCAGGCGTGGAGAGGTGGTGGATGCCGACCACACGTCTCCGGGAAGGCACCTCTTTGGAAGGGGGTGAGGAAAGCCCTCTGGCCTCACGTCTCCTGCAGAGCTGCAGCCTGGCTGGGGTTTTGTAGGAGGACAATTTGTCAGGTGTCTCCGGCCTGGCTTGGCCAACCATGAGATTTCTCACCCCGAGGTGCCCGAGGAGCCGGTAGCCGATGAGCCAAGCAAACACCCCATCCTCGCACAAACCACAAACGCGGCTCTTTGAGCACAGGCTGGGGACACTTTAGCCCTGATTTATGCTGCATAAATTTAGACCTTTGCTTCTCTGCAATCCATTCGGCCCTTCCCACTCTCACGTTAATGTGTGTTATTGAGCAAGTTACTGCTTAGCGAGTTGTTGAGAGAAATACTGAGTATGCCACCTCAAGTGTCTGTGTGTCTACGTCCTGGAGAAAAAACCTGAAACGGCACTGGGGATTAGTTTGCAGGGGGACTTTGTTTGCCCATCCTTCCAGGATGGTTTAGCAATGGAAAGGGCAGGTGTTCCTGCCCTTCACCATTGCGTGGGGCCACCTTGTCCCCATCACTTGTCACTCAGGCTCTGTATGTCCCAACAGCCCACAGACAGAGCTCACACCAGTGGGGCCAATATTCAGGATGCTCCATGCCAACCAACACCTTTCACCCCGCAGTAGGGACACCTGGGAAAATCTTCACCTGGAAAAGCTCTTGTTAATGTGATTGACCTTTGCTTCAGCTGGATCCTTGTGGGACTACACCATAGGCTTTGCCTGGGACCAGGGATTTCTCTTCTATCAAGCATATGTACCACTGCTCATGAATTCTGACCCATTATGCCACATTCTCACCAAACCTAGGTGGTCCCTCTTGGACTGACACAGAGCATTTCATCCCGGGCTGGGTCATCCTTTCACCGCATCTCTCTATTTCAGATGCCACGAGGAAGAGTGCTCCATGCTCTGCAGGGGAGCACAGCCCTTGGCGTTCATCTTGCTCCCCAGCACTACATCCTTCTCTCCATGGGCCTCCCTTGGAGAGGGACCAGATGTCCCCAACCCCGGCTAGACTCCGTGGGAGACAAGGAGACCTGGGCTGTGGGAGGGCTGAGACAAGTTACACAAGCCGATACGTAGCCCAACAGAGAGGCTGGTGGGGCTGCCAGGGACGTATGCCTAAATAGCGGAGGTCAGAGTCTGGCCCAGGGTTATTAATTCTCGTCACTCCGATGACATACGCGGCACTGTGTGGCCACAGCACTGCTGGGGAGCTGCTGTCTTATCAGCTCTCACTCCTGGAAGGCTTCTCCAGTTCTTCTCCTCAAAGGCTGACTTGCTGACCCAACGCAAAGCTCCATGTAACCACTGAAGAGCCAGTGGCCTATCTCAGAGCTAGATTTGTCCCCTTAGGAAATTACTGTGGGCCCTGACTGATCTCCAGTGGACCCATCCAAAAAAAGAATAATACAGCTTTTCTGCAGACAACTCTATCTTTGCTACATACCAATCCCATGACAAACCAGTTGGCACGCGAACGCAAGCACGAAAGCAATTTGGCTTCCCTCCTTCTTATGTTGACAGCTTTAAAGCCGCTCTCTTTAAACTCACCTCCCGTAGGTGGTTCGGCAGCTGAGCCAAAGGCTGTGATTACACTTCCAGAATGTTTGTTAGCTGCAGGTCCCCAGGCACTGAGTTCTGGAAAATATTTTTCAAGCAATGTCCTCAGGGTCAGAGGCAGGTTCTCTGGCTTGTTCCTGGCTGACTTCACACTGGGGTATGCATGCCGCAGCCAATGTGTTTTTTAGGACTCATAGGCAGACAGACAGATCTGATAGTCTCTCTGGGTTCCTGTCCACTTAGATCCCATCCTGCACCTAGGAGGATTCACCCCTTCACGCAGTGGTGTGGTGGGATTTGCTCCCTGCGTCGATGTCTGAGAACAAAGCAATCAGCGAGGCTCTCCGGGCCGATCAGATAAGGCGGACACGTCTTTCTGAACTTCATTACTAAGAAAGCACTGGTCTGACCCTGCTTGGCTGCCGATCCCACCGCACAGCGCGGGAGCAGCTGAGCAGGAGAGTCACAGCATCGCTAGCAATGAGAAAAGGGTTTGTGAAGTGTAGGGGGGCTAGTAGAGGGGAACGTTAATTGCAGCAAGTGAGGAACTGCAGGAAGCACCCTTCTGGTAGCCCATCAGCACTGACCCTGTGTAACTGGCCCAGATCATCCATCTCCTCACACAAGAACATCTCCACCAAAACAGCCTGCAGCCATGCCCCCCATCCTGTAGCGCACAGGTTTGCTCCAGTTAGATGCAAACACCCATTAAAGCAATTAGGACCTCAGCCTCATGCCATTTTAAGTCTAATCATCAGCATGTCGATCAGAGGTTCCCCTGCAGGACACCTCTGCTCTTTGGCGAGATGAGGGTTTGCAATGTGGGAACCCAGTTCCCCTGGGGTTGGCTCATCCTCTTGTTGAAGTTGGGTGTTTGCTTACCTTTAGGGCATCATTATATTCCTGTCAAGCTCAATCACTGAAGTTAAACCTGTGCTTTAGAGCTGAAACCTTGTATTCCCACTAAAAAAATAACTACAAGAACCCCGAGGGATTGTTTACCTTAGAAAGGAGGAAAAGAGGTGAGGACATGGCAGAGTAGGAAGCAGCCAAGCAGAGGCAGAGGTCCATGGCTCCCATTCCCGCAGGGACAAGGGGCTGCTCCGTAACATTTAAAGGTGGCACACTCAAAACCAATAAAAAGAAACACTTTTCTACCCAGTGTGTGCAGCTAAACTGTTGAATTCCCAGCCTTGAAACTAAACAGTGTCTCATTTTACATACACCACCCAACGAGCCTCAGTGCTGCCTCCCAAGTCTTAAGTCATATCACTGGTGACGCTGGAGAAGGGAATGAGAAAAAGGAAACAGGCTGACATATCCGACCCGCTGAAATCACAGTCACAAATGGCTTAGCTAAGAAGCCAATTTAAAGGAGAACAGCTCTGCACGAGCTGCACGTCCTTTTGGCTGTGCTGCCACAAGACCTCTGCATCTTTATTAAGTGTAGCTGACAGAAGTCCACCTATCCCTTGCCATGGGTATAGGGCCAAACACCGGCCAAAGGAGCACCCATGCCATCTGAGTCGTTTCAATCAAAAAATTAGTGCCAGGGGTCTACTGTAAAAGGTACTAACCAGTGGGATACAGTAAGGGTCACACAGTTGCAGCTATTTGGGACCAAGCCTCTTGGCTTCTCCTTTGCAGCACTGAGGCCTATGTACGGAAAAACCCAGCATCCCATTTCTCTCCTCTTCCAGTTCTTACACAAGTGAAATATAGCGCTTTTTTGTACTCTTTTACTCTGATAATTCTGTTCACATTGTTATGCAAAGAGAAGCAGAAACTTCGCAGCAAAACCAGAATTTCCGTGGGCCAAAATGGCCTAACAAAGCATATATTCTACATTTTGCAGTCTGGTCTTACCAAAACCAGGTCTCTGAGCATAGATATTAATGTTCTGGCATTGTTTTCTCTGCAAAATTAGCTCTGAGTAGAGCCTGTGCACTGACATGTCACACACAGTGCCGGAGCACAAGGGAAGTCGTTAGAAGTGGAAAAGTTATTGAGACTATAATTAGAATGCCCAAAGCTAAAGGCAGAGGCAAACTCTGCCGGGAAAGGTAGCTTTCCTGCCCCAGAGACACTTTGACCCGAACTCCACAAGTTACACGCTACTGGTTCACCTCCCCCAGTTACCCAGTAATTGGGCGGGAGGGAGGGAGGAGGGGGATCTCCCAAGAGCCTTGGGCGCCTGGGGCTCATCTCTGCCTATGCATGCGTGCCTCGTCTGTGTGATTGACACATGCGCGCGCACACAAAAGATATTTCATAAGCAACCCGTGGTCTTCCAAAGAGGCTAAGTTGCCGTAACCATTCCCTCTTTATTCCCTCCTCACTTATTTTCCGCCTGTGTGTTTATTGAACAAAGCAGCTCCATAAAGAGCTTGGGCTTTTATCTTCTGCGTCAGGGGATCCAGCAATCTGGTAGCTTGTAGCAGCCTGGAGTCCTCCGTCTTCATCCTTCAATCCACCAGCGCATGAAAAATACATCCAGGCTCTCCAGGAGCCACGTGAGCGCTTCCTCGTTACTGTAACTTACATTCAGAAGTTTTTCGTTCACAAACTTTTTCCTCTGGAGTCTTTTTCTTAAACACGGATTGCTTGTAATATTCTTGACGTTTATTCATTGCATCTTTAATAACTATTAGTATTCAAGAGGTCACATTAAGAGCCTGGTGGGTTTCCAGCCACAATTACCCTGCTTTGTTTTACTTACTTGTCAAAGAGCTGGTCTAGGGGGTTATGTTTGTTCTGCTGAAAGAAAGCTTTATGGCATGTTTCAGGGCTGACATTATGACACTAGTAGGCCAGACAATCTGTCGTTGGAAAGAATTTCTGCAAATCCCCAAAGTTTTTCTGCATTTCTATGCTGTCATCTAAAAAGCAGCATCTGCTCTGTAAGGCTGCCAAAAGAAGGTCATATTTTTATTTTTACCAATAAAAGGAAAGGACGAGCCTGCGGTTCAGGCACTGGACGAGCCTTCGGGCGGCCCGGGGTTCGCTTCCCGATTCAGCTTCGATCTCCCTGAGTGACTTTGGGCAGTGGGCCCAGCTGGGGACGGGTACCTTTCCCCATCTGGAAAGCAAGGAAGAGCCTTCCTTGCACCCTTCGGAGTAATGTCCTTTTCGAGTGCGACTTCTGGGCAGGAGTTGTCTTACTCGATGTATATGTCGACAAAGAGGGTGAAAATGCTCCGGCATCGCAAACAACGCTGCTGGTCGCTGCATCTCTCCCATCCCTCATCTCACCTCGCTCCCTCTGGCTCCTCTGCATCTACCGTTACCTGTTCCCAAGCTGCAGCAGCTTTTTAAAATTTTTTTTGCAATATATGCCTTGCTCCTAGATGAGGTTTTTCCTCTTGGTTTGGCCTTGCCGCGGCTCTGAAGACAAACAGCTCACATTTCTAAGGGAGGGTTATTTTCATGCCATCTTTGCTAATGGCATCTCTGTTGGAAACTGTCAGTTGAATGCTGTTTGACACATCCCTGGCTGTCACACACGGAGGAGAGCCAGAAAACGGGAACCTTCTTTCCAAAGGAGATGAGATTTCAATGGAAGTGTCAGTTTTTAACTTAAGTCTTCTCAAATATTACATTCACAAAAAAGAATTCACCAACAGCTGCACTTCTAAGAGACCAAGGGACTGATTACATCTGTCACGCGGATAATATATTGCCCTTTGAATGATAGGTGTGTACTCGAACTTGCAGCGCGTCTGTGACCAACCAAGTGACTTCAAAGGTGGTGGTGGGTGGCAGTGGTGGCGGTGGGCTGGGCTGGAGGCAGGGGAGAGGCTGGGGTGTACGCTGCCTCAGGTGTTTTCAATAAATCTCGTGTACTTCACACAAAGATGCTTTAAAGCCCTTTGACAGCTTCAGCAGTTTAACACCTATTTTCGATTATGCAATAGCCACTATTTGTAAACAGGTTAAGAAAATGGTACAAGTGAGTTGCATTCGTATTTTAAACAGAGAGCGCAGCACTTCAAATGCAAATAGGAGACATCCTGTCTACAAGGACGTTTAGCCAATTGCTTGATGCATGTGGTTTCAAAGATGGTTGACTTCTATCCAAAAGACACAGATGGGATGACTTAGACACAAACAGCTTTTAATTTACCACTTATGTTGTGTCTTTACTTTACCTGCTGCTATTAGAGCAATAAGGGTGCAAACACAGACCTAGAAAGAGCATTCCTGGTTAGAGCCCCTGGTTAGACATGTGAAGAAACTGTCCTTGAAATGGCCCTTCTGCACTGAAACGCCGGTCTCCAGAGTCAAAAAACCCTGCAGAAATCAAACAGAGTAGACCAGGTCCCCTGTGCAATGGGCAATTCCTCATCTAATTTAAAATACAGTTCAAAGGTTCAATATTTTAGCATCTAGGGACGAGCTGTAGCTGAAATACTCTGCAGGATTCAGTGGGATATCCTTCTTCTGTTTTATTCCCTCAAAACAGTGGCACAGCTCTCTTGCAAAACGTATTAAGAAATATGGTGAAGTTTCACACTATTTAAGTATTAAAGCAGATGGGTAATTCATACTCAAGATATCCAGATACTTTGACAGGTGATCCAAAGTCTGCTCAGCTCCACAGAAAGGAGGCTCAGAGAAACCTCCATGAGCTCTGGATTAAGCCCAGCAGGCACCTACCGGAAAGGGCAAAGAGAAAGCCCGTTTATTCAATTGCACTAAAACAGACAAAATAGATAAAAATAAAACGTATGAGCGACCAGTCCATGTGTCTGCAAGGGGCATAAATTTCCATCGACCTCGGTGCCTCGGGGACATGAAACAATTGTGATTCTTACATGCCAAAAAAGCCCTGTGTAAATATTGCTCATTGCTAAACAAAACAAAAGGTTGTTTGACCAAATCAGATGTGACAAAATGAAAAGAACACCACGAGGAAGTAAACATGTGAAGTCCACATTTTCTGAGGGACTCTGAATAATGCTCTAAATGAATATTTTGGAGCTTGGTTTTGTGCAGGTGCTAGGAAGTTTTATACTCAGAATGCCTGGAATATTTTCTCCACTACGGGGAAATTAATAAATACTAGTATGCTTGAGTCTTTTGTGCCAATACTAACCATTAACTTTTGGCTTCAAGCCACAACTGTCTACTTTGCGGTGGATTCTGCCACCAAGGGAAAGGTCATTACGGGCCTGTACTTTCTTCTCGTTAGTGTGTTCCAAAATAATTAACCGAAGTTGTTCAACAGATGGTTCCCTTTCTGTCGGCAAGTACCTACAGTTTAATGGGTTATGCTGGATTCCTCACCGTGAGTGGGTGAGGCTGGAAGGAAAATTAAAATGTATGAGCTTTGATCCACCCACTTGTAATTAGTTCTTAGGGTTTTACATAATAGAAAATATAAAGGAGGTGGGAGAGGGGAAATGAAATCATTATAATCCAAGAGATCATCGGCAGCCATGTAAAGCTGTGATTACGTTATCCAACGACATCTCATCGCTGCACGGGCATGGAGTTGTAATTGTTTCAGCTGGGGATTTGAAGATTTACTAATTGTATGTGTTTCAGTGTCCTAGTCTGGAGATTCAGCAGGAAACCACAAAAAAAATAGGAGTTGCCTGTGTTTGTAAACTGAAAATGATGATCCCTTCGTGCCCTTGCAGCGGCCAGAGGCCCAAGCAAGAGAGGATGAGCAAGCAGCCAAGCTCTTTGCTGCAATATCGGAGAGAAAACGTACCCTCGCCCCAGGAGTTTACATTGTCAGCAAACACAGACTGGTCAGGAATTGGGATTGCTAACTTCATTTACAAAAGGAAAACCAAAACTCACATCAAGAATTTAAGGGCCGCCTCTTCAAAAAGCCTGAAGCGGTTTCCAACCCATTAAAAGCACTGGGGCTTAGGCAGCTACAAACTTTCACCCCACGCCAGCCCGTACGGATCCGTCTCACCTGAGCTCAGCTGTGTGGTCCAGACCCCCTCTGCTTCAATGGGAAGCGGGTCTGAGTCACCCCGCAGAGACTGTGCCTCTCTGTCTCCTCCGGCTGCAGAAGGAAGCCTCTGTGCAAGATGTCACACTGATGGAAACACCCCAGTTCCATGGAAAAATAATAAAAATTAGCCCATCCTAATTATCATTGTTGGCATTTCTTCTATTCTTAGCCCCACTGTCACAGGGCATGGGAGTGTTCAATGTGACAGGCAATTAACCAATTTCTGTGCATTTTTTCCTAGCACAAGGAGATTTTAAAGGAGAGATGCGAGTAGATCTATGAGATACCTATGTACGGGAGTTTTGGTTGCTTCCTCCAAGCATGGGAGAGAAGACAAAATCCAGCACATGTGCAACAAAGGCGAACACCAGGGACCTGTGCAAAGCTTCTTAATACTGAATGGGAAGTGACAAGTGGCATGAGAATAGGACAAGGGACAAAAAGGACAGGTACAAATGAGATGGGGAACCACCTAGGAAGTGCACTGGTGGCGTGACACGGTGAAAGCCACATGCTGGGACCTTTGCAGGAGCTTTCTAGGCCGGCAGCAGTGGTTGCGATAGGCAGAGATGACGTTGCAGTAACGTTGAGATAGGAAGAGCTTGAATAAAGTTGTAGCTGGATGGACAGAAGAACACAGATCTTCAAGGTGTGCTGCAGAAGCCACCAGTAAGTGTTAGCTGTAGGTATGAGAAGGGCTTGTAAGTACAGATGCTCCGGAGCTGCAACGTGAGGAGCAAGCCCTGTGCGAAGCGAAGAGCCAAGGCGAGAAGCACTGTTCCAAGGGAAGGGGTGAGACACAGAGCCGGGAGAGCACAGAAGCACAAGACACCACCATGGGCAATGTCACCAGAGGACTACGCGTGGACTGTGCTGATGGATCAAAGTATTGGTGGGGTTTTTAGAGGACTTGACAAGCCCAATCCATGGCCAAGCCTCAGGCTTGGCTGCCAGTGATGGCCAGTGAATAAGACCAGCAACAAGCCATACTGAAAAACCTGTTCTTACAGAAGGTGCGAGTCTGTCACACTGACTGCAGTGGGAACATGCAAAGACTTCACAGCTGCCCAAATGCCGGTAATGGGACTGGGGATTGCAGGGAACCAATGAAATCTAGAGCGACATTTAGGATCTTTGCACTGAGGACCTAGTTAGCTAATGAGCATGTCTTTGGCATTGTCCTCTGTAGCTACAATTTGAAGACAATTCTCTTTTTTTGTTTCTGGGAGAAAAAAAATATCCCTTAGGGAGCTGTGGTATTGGTAAAAAAATACAAAAATTAAAATGGCTTTTTACTGAAAAAGTAAAACCAATTTAACTCTTGCGTTGATGCATTCAGAAAAGAGGATATTGGGAATGATGCTGGGGGTGCTGAGCTTACTGAAGCTGCAGAAATAACCACAGGACTTCATTCAGTATGACAGAAAGAAGCAGTCACACCTATGTATGGTTTCATGGAGCTAAGAAATGAGAGCCTCAAACAAAACCATCAGCATAGGGCAGACAAGACAGGCAAATCAAAGGAGCTCTGGCAACAGGGCTTTGAAAAATCTGAATAAAAGCCTTTTTTGGACAAAGTGCTGTCTACAAGAGGCACTGCAAGCAAGAGGCTGTCACATACTTGACCTTGAGCATGTCCTGGGCTCTCCATACTCACAATGAGCTCTTGCCTCCATTGCTTTCTCCTCCCAATGCACATGAGCTGTTTCTTCTCAAAATCAGCTCAGTCTTTGGGCAAAAGGGTCTAACAGTACGACAGGTCTTCCAGCAATGTCCCTTGTCATGCATGAACCCAGACCCTGTGATTCTCAGGCCACAAGCCTCGTGTGGCTGGAGATGAAGGAATGAGCCATTAGCTTCCATATGGACTCAAAGCCACTAGAGGGAGTCGATGTGTTTGCGTGGTTCACACATCTATTCATCTTCCCTTTCTCACTCTCCCTCTTGGAAGATGACAGGAACAGAAAGGGAGGGAAATACACAGGGAAATTGCTCAACTCCCACTGGTGTACACTGCAGAAGCTCCACTGACTTCAGTGTTTCCAGTAAGTGGCATTGCTCTGGGTTTCCAGCAGTGTAACTCAGCAGCAAATGGTCTGTTGGAGTTCCCAGGAACATTTATGTATGTCTCAAGAACCCCCAGGAGAAGCAAGGGAAAAATGAGAGTCCAGAAAAAGTCAGATTGTGGAGGTGACGGAAGGAGTATGCATAACCTACAGGGAAAGGCTGGAGGAATCACGTCGGTTTGGTTTAGAGAGGAGAAGGCTGCAGTAAGGGACAGGACAATGGACTTGTTGTTTTAAAAGCATCAGGCCTCGCTTGTTCTCCATGGCCAATGTGGGAGGATGGGCTGATGGTTCAGACCGTCCATCTCAGGGTCCAGAAAGACGCCCCGTGCATCACTGTAGCAAGCTGAGGTAGGAAACCTGTTGAGATCCCCTAGCCCTGGACTTCCATGAGTTGTTGCACTGTGCACCACAACCCAAAGGCAAGGAAGTGTGGACCAAAGGTGAGGGCATGTAGTTGTCTGTGATTGTCCATACAGCCAGCCCTTTGGTATTCCCTTTTGGAATGAGCACTGTGATTAGCAAAGAGACAAGAATGTCCTTTGGCACATGGGGTTCATTGAAGGCCACAGGGCCAGTTAACCACTCTTTCCTCCATGCTTCATGGCAGCCCAGCCTTATGCTGCCCAGTGTTCACCGCACACCTAGCCAAACTCAGTCCTCTCCCAAGAGGGAGCGTGCAACACCGTCCAACATTGCTACCCAAACCCACACAGCAATCTTCACAGCAGGGAGGAGTTGCTCTGCCTCTTCATTGCCACCGTGGTTAGCACCTTTGGGACTGACATGTCCTCCAGAAGGGAAAGTTGGCTGCTAGCCTTTGAACTAAGCAGCCACGACTCTGTAAATGAGCTTTAAAAAGCTCGAGTTTCACAGGCTCAAGCAAGACTCGTGAGATCCTGAGACGGAGGGAGCCCTTCTTGTAGTCCAGTTTGGACTACCAGCACGTCCTGTGTCCTCTGCAGATTGTCCACAACAGATGATGAAGAAAAGATAGTGGCTGGAGGTTACGTTTATGAGCACCCAAAGAAGGGTCTGGAAGCAGGACTGCGCCTTGCCTTACTATAAATATTAAGTAATCTAATTGCTCTGTTTTTAAAATGGGAACTCAAGCCATTCAGGGAAGAGATGTCAGGAATGTTCTTGTGACGAATGGGGTTTTCATCAGAAAATGATGCGTCCAAACTGAATTTCCTGGAAGAATATACCAGTTTCAACCAATTTTTTTCTTGAGCAAAGTTGCTTGGGTCTAGCTCACTATTTCTCATGAGTTAAAGGCTGTCCTGAAAAGCCCTTCAGAGGGACTCAAGGAAATGGTCTTTGCCTGACATCTGGGGGAACATCTACTGTCCCCCTTGTCAAGGCTCAGCTGATGTGCAGCAATTCACAGTAATCTAAATGTGCATCTAAGCTCCTGCAAAAAAACTAGAAGTCCCCTTGCAAGTCACCCCTTAAGCCCCTTTTTTAGACACGCAATAATCAAGATGACCAAAATACAACAAGTAAAAGCAGAGTTAGTGAAAAATAGGAAAGGAAATTGCAATAAACTTCTCTTTTCTTTTTTTTCATTCAAATTAAACATTCTGCCAAAACTAAGCATCATGAACACTTCAGCACCACCGTAGTGTCATCTGTTCCCACCAGTGGCCTTGCTCTGTAGGCATGCTGTCGTTGGACTAACACGTTTGATTTGAAGTGATACAGGACCTACCACACCGAGTTCTTCGCCCATGAATGGTCATTCTAGTTTTAATACAAGTAAGTAAACCTGAAATGAAAATTCACCAATCTTCCTCAGTGGGACCTGTGCTTCCAGTTTGCTCAGGGAGATTTTCTTTTGAGAAACCTTTCTACAGCTTTATCTTTCTATCTGAAAGCTTCCGCGTTTGCCTGGATGCTGGCACGACAGAGCGACTGCGCTCAAGTTCCCCAAATAAAGTACTGACAAATTTATTGTCTGCAATAATATTTTCCTACCTCTGTGAGGTGGGTTGAACCTATTCCACTTTCCCCTTAGTAAAAAACAACACTGATGGCAGTAATTTATGTTTTGGTCAAGGCCAAGAGGACTAATTAGAGCGTATTAAGCTGAACTGTGCAGGCAGTTCCTGCTCTTCTCCCTGGTACAGATCCCATATGCCATACGCATCCTCCTGTCGACGTTCACGAACGGCTGTTCACGAGCTGGAAAGAGCAGTTTTGTTAACAGATATTTGTGCAGTTCCTTAGTAGGAACTTCCACTGTTTCCGGGATTCCTTAATCATTTCCCTAACAACCACGGATAACAAACGTGACCTTCTCATGAAAAATGAGGCTAGGTCTATAAACATGTTATTAAGAATAAATGAAGCTTTTAGTAGAAGGGGTTAGTTGGGGGTCTTTGCTAGGCAGTTAGCCCCTGGAAACTTGAATGTAAATAGAAAACAATTAAAACCGGAGCCCCAAAGGATGCTGCACTCAGCCAGGGAGCCTGTAATTAGGTTTCTGCTGCTGTTAATCGCTTCTAAAGTGAGCGATCATAAATTACAAATGTGTTCAGAATCCTCCCAGAGCACAGTCTGAAAAGCCTTCTTCTCTGAGCTGGCTTGGGAAAGGAAGAGAGGGAGAAAGGGGGAAAGGAAGAGCAGGAGAGGAGAGGAGAGGAGAGGAGAGGAGAGAAGAGAAGAGAAGAGAAGAGAAGAGAAGAGAAGAGAAGAGAAGAGAAGAGAAGAGAAGAGAAGGGAGAAGGGAGAAGGGAGAAGGGAGAAGGGAGAAGGGAGAAGGGAGAAGGGAGAAGGGAGGAGAGGAGAGGAGAGGAGAGGAGAGGAGAGGAGAGGAGAGGAGAGGAGAGGAGAGGAGAGGAGAAGAGAAGAGAAGAGAAGAGAAGAGAAGAGAAGAGAAGAGAAGAGAAGAGAAGAGAAGAGAAGAGAAGAGGGGAGGAGAGGGGAGGAGAGGAGAGAAGTTAAGTTTTCCTTCTCTCTCTTTCCTGCTTTTCCACATGTATCAGCCAGGCTTCTAAATTAATGTTGGAATGGGAGGCTTACGCTAAACCAAACCCCAGTGTTGCTTCTTTTTTTTTTTTTTTTTTAAATACACACACACACGCACACACACACGCATGCATAGTTAGTTAAATGAAGAAAATGTATCTCCAAACATCATATTTAATTTCATTAGCTACTGTTGCTTTCTTGGAATCCGCTTATAGCACATGAAGATAAACATTCTCTGAGTGATAAGGGTGTGTTTATAAACTCTGTTTGGGATGAAAGAAGCACTAGCTGGTGTGTTTTTATAGTAGGGTTAATGGTGCTTTACTAATCCTTTGCCTGTGACCAAGAAACACAGACATCTTGACTTTCCTGTGAGACGCGCATGCATTTTCCTTCTTCCCGGGCCCTCAGCGTGCAGCTGGAAGACAATGCACCACCCCCAGGCTCCGCGAGGGTGAATTGCGAAGCAGCAGCATCGCATTCCTGGGACTTCACCACTAGACACTCAATGTTCCGGGATAGCAGAATTAATCCAACACATTGTTATTTTACAGTTTGGCTTTGGTTTTGGGGGCCTTTTTTTTTTTTTTTTTAAGAAAACCACCACAGCAAATGCTCTGCAGCCTCCGAACTCTCATGCAGGTACTGCCTAAGCACCCAGCAAGTCCCCCAGGACCTCCAGTACTGTGTTTGTGGCCGGATTTCAGCCAAATGTGAGACCCGTCAGACAGGGAAGGCTCCAGCCTTATTTTTGTTGAATCCGCCGCTGCACCTACATCCCTCTCCCCGGCTCCCCGCCATGCGCACAAGTCATCGCCCATGCCTGCGCTGCCCTCAGCTTCCTTAGCCACATCCTTTTGGCTGCTCTGTTTCAGCTCCTCGCTGGTAAACTGAATTGGAGGCTTCCTCCCCCTGCCAGCCCCTCCGCGTGGTGTAAAACCCAACCTTCCCAAAAGGTCAGGGCTCTCTGTTTTTCCAACCTTCTGTTTCGAATTTAAGAGACAATGGCTCGCAGGGAGCTGAGCGGGGGTAATGCGCCGCAGTGCTGAGTCACAGGAGTCCGAGCTGAATTTTCTGTTAACACTGAAACACGGCCCTAATTATGATATTATACAGAATTATTCTCCAACCAAAGAATGCTACAATGCTGAGAGAAACGGAGTGCTCGTGCCCTTGCACATCCACCACCAGACCACCTAAATGCCACGGGCTAAGAAAGACTCCAAACATCTGCTTCCATAAGTAGCATACTGGTGATACCGCTTTTCTTAACAGTTGATGTTGCATGTCTCTGCGACACCCACCAGCAGTGCTTTCAGCCCCCCTTGTTGCCCATGCATGTGGGGGACCCTCCTACACCCCCTCCCTGGCTTGAAGACATAGTCACTCTGGTTGGGCTGCTAGCAGGACAGCCCAAGAGGAGATACTGGCCCTCACTGGGTCCTTGTCTCTTCTACCAGCTCTCCAGCTGAACATAATGTCTGAGTTCAGAAATTTTGTTTTTGGAGGAAGCCAAGGAAGGAGCCAAGGATTCATGTGGATGCCAGAAAGGAGAATAACAAAGATAAAAAGCAATCCAAAGGCCTAGCTCTGGGGCATTAATTTCCCTCATGAACTGATGGTGATGGGAGGACAATTCTGTAGGTATAGGTTAGTCCAGATTTGCCTCCTGCAAGGTATCCTTCTTCCCCCTCAAGCTGCTCTCAGCATCAGGATCCCATGAAAGCACATAGTTGTTGTAGCCCACAGTTCCTATTTGCCTCTCCCTGCTATGAAAAATAGTAGCCCAGACGGCTCCCACTTTACAAAATAACCCCCAGTTACAGGCTGCAGTGGAGCAACCGCCACTCTCGGTAGAGATCCTCGTCTGCCAGACTTGTCTCAGCATACGGCTGTTTCTCAGATCAGGGATGGATGGATGGATGGATGGATAGATGGATATACCAGGAGGTGTGATTCTCCCTCCATGATCTGTCAAAAGCTACTACTGAAATATGCCTAATGGGAAACACTCAGGAAAAAAGCCAAATAAACACGAGCTGGAAGAAAGCAATGGTCCATCCTTTACCTTCATCAGACCTAGCCCCAACCCTCCTTCTTCCAGCCAGCACCCATACCTGCAACGTTAACACACTGTCTCTAGGTAGGGATTAGGCAAGACCGTTTCAATAGAGTGACATTTCTCAAAGGGGTTGTCTCAGGCCACCTCAGTTGCTAAAGCATCTGACTTTGCCTAAGAAATGGCTGCCTGGCTATATGCTGCTCTGATTTGCTTTCCAATACTCAACTCACTAAATCCATTTCTCCAGGCTCGTTAAGACTCGTGCTACGATGACAGAGCATCACGTTTCTAGCAGGGTACTGTAACATTGCCAGCAGCAAACTCCAGATGAAGACAGAGGTCCACCTAGTCATGGGGAAGAGCAACCACAGGTATCTCTGGCAAATCCAAGTGCTTTGCAGAAATGAAAAGGTTTTCAGCCACATGTTCCTTTATTTTAATGACTTTCCTGAGAAAGGTTTGAAGCAAAGCATGGGATACTGCCCATGGCATCATTTCATAGCGAATATCAGCACGGGTTTTTTAATGTGCCACTTGTCGCTGTGCGGTCAGAGTCTCTCTCTCTCTCCCTGGAGGCCTCATCCTCTCTGTGAAATGTAATAGCCTTCAACTTTTCTCACCAGCTGGAGGCAATGCGTGTTCGGATCGCCATAGGCCCCAGAGCATCTAAACCTTTTGCTTTGGAGCAATGTCCTGCAGGAACACAGCCAGCCCAGAGGAGACTGTGAGAAATTCTGTCCTCTGGAGAGTCCTGTTTATTTTAAGCAAAACAGCTAGTTTACATGTTGGCCTTTTAAGCAAAATACTCTGGTTCATTCTGCCCTGGATTTAGTTATGTAACCAAATCGCTATGTTTTTTAAATAATCTAAATGGAATTTGTAATGTTGCCTCCCAAGGGAAAGGGCCCGATTCTGGGTTTACAGCTAATGCCTTCACACAGGTGAGACTTCATCAACTTCATTGGGAATGATCCAAGATGACTTGAACACTGCCAGCCTCTGGCAGTGTGGCATTCCCAAGAGATGGTAGAGTTAGCCTTTGACTGAGCCAAGTTGCCCTGAGTCCTGGCCCACACCTTCCTGCCTTCCACATCAGTGCCAGACCTTGTCCCTAGGCTGTGCCACCTGGCAGAAGGTGGCCTGTGGCTTAGAAATGTGTCATGCCTGGTTTAAACCCCCAGTTACGGAAGGTGTGTATCTTGGGGCTGAGACACCCTGGGGAGTGGGGGTTGGACATCGGTGTCAGGAGAAGTAACATCAAACCCAACAGCTGTGGTCAAAAGTTGCACGACGTGATACAGTGAGGTACAAGTGTCCGACTTTGCCCTTTCAAGTTTTCTTTCAAGCTGCACCTCACATTTCTCCCTGCCTCACATCAGCTCCCTCAGAGCTGTCCAGGTCTTGGCGTACAGGGATGAGTTTCTTCATAGCTTTCCCACGCAGTGCTCTGTGTCTAGCATCTTCCCACAGGTCTGATCTTTCTCCTGGAGGGCATCAGTCTTAAGAGGACAAACCAACCTTTTTCTCAAAGCCCAAATCAAGAGTTTTGAAGGTTGAAGTATATTTTTGGTAACGTATTCTACAGGCATGTGGGTCGTGGGCATGTGAATCATAATCTTCTGCATTTGAGTTCATTCACCCCTGGTAACTCAGTATGGGTAGACTGCACCCATGTACGCATTTGGGGGCCTGTGTCCTTGGCTCCTACCTCAGGGCTGATACACAGAAGTGGTTACGAGTCCTCTTCAGGTACTATCTATTGAAGTCACTCTTTTGATCAAAGGTCATTATTTTTGCTTACTACAGGAGACCAGTATCATACTTGTCTGCCTCTGTACTTTTTTTCAGCGCAGACCAAGGTCTGCTGTCACTTGCAATTGCCACTGTCTGGGTAAACCAGCACACAGAATTGCTGGAAAACTTGCTTTTGTGAGATTTCCAACCCAAATTAATGAGTTGTGGAGAAACACAGCCTTTGATGTATGTACAAACGGCATCAAGCTCTCGGCCTTCTTGAACTCAAAGAACTCCTAATCCTCAATCCCTTCCCTGCAATTAGAGCAAGGGCAGTTGGTGCTTTCCACACACCATATGACCAGTAATGCTGTGTTTTGGCTTGGAAGCACCTATGCCAGCAAGGAGCTGCCGGGTAAGTTAGAAGTCCAGCCTAAGCCATGTGTGGTTAGCAGGAGCTCTGAATTTTTGCAGTGCCTATTTATACAATTTGAATTGACTTTGAATTCTACAGCTTAATTTCTTTTCTGTCACAGTATCATGCAAAGGAGTGAAGCCCCAATCTTGTAAGTGATCCTTACACTGTCAGTGCAAGATCCAAGGCTAAATTTCTTACAGATATGTATGAGTCCTGACATGGCAGATGGCTCTATCCTGTGTTGAATTATGGAGCATATTTTAACATACATAGTTGCTTGATAGACCTTAATTATACCACAGGAGGGAGCCTGTATGGTTTAGCCTGAAAATATGCTCCTAACTAACTTCCAGTCTCCAAAATTTATCACACACCTATTAATATCACCATAGAAGCCAATCATTTTAGTTGACTTGCATATAAAGAGGAAATAAATATAAAGTCTTGGGGTGGAAAAATTGCCAAGCTGCTTTTGAAGCCCTACATTCTTCTTCAGTGTGTACTTCTTTCTTTATAATAACACTGAACATGAATGCCGAAGGTTCAGTTCCTCTTGGATGACGTGGTGGGGTTCTTCCACCTCTTCGCCCAGGAGTCGGGATGGCATTGACCTCAGCAGGATGAACCCTCCTGCAAGCCTTCCCTCCCTTCCATGTGCTCCCATCCCTCTCACCCCTCTCTCTTCATCTTCCCTCTCACGCAGGGACACAAGGTGATTGGCAAGTAAAAGTGGGGTGCCTTCTCCAGCCAACACCAGTGGTCACCTTGGTCTTCCTCTTTCCAGACCCTGTGTGCAAGCCTAAAGCATACTACAAGCAACTCGATGCCTCTGCCCTTGCTTCCACTCCCATCACTGTGGCTGAGAACTCGGGGAACGGAGGGTTTGGGGTGGCCCCTACTGAGCCTGGCCCTGTAAGAGACCTGGTGTCTCCTGTCCTCCTCATGGGTAAGCTCACCACCCGGGCCCGTGCTTCCCTCGCCTTGCTTGGCCGTGTTCCTCAAGGCCAGCGTGCTTTGGCTGCCGCTCTCTGAGCTCTCTGGTTCTCAACCTCGGAGTTATTTCAGGCAGCGCTGCACGGTTTCCCTTCCAAGGGCTTATGAAACGCTCTTCTGGGACTCTTCACCTGACTCATTGTTTCCTCTGCCACCCCACACTGGGAAGCACCACTGTGCCGATGACTTCTTTGGGAAGCTCCCGAGGAGAAGAGAGGAAGAGTGGCCAGGCATAGCCTTTAACCCACAGGTTTATCTCCATGGGCTCAGAAGAGTGGGATTTTTTGTTTTTTCTTTTCTTTTCAGCAGTCCCTCTGCTTTAGCTCCTTCTCACTTTGAGGAGATTTGCTTTCACTTAGCTGACACCCAAACTCACACTTTGGACATTTCGCAGGCCAAACTAAAGTGCTACAATACGGACCACTCCATACTTAGCAGGACACGCCAAATTGCTAAATGCCGTATAACCACACCCATCATCAAAGGCCCATATGCTCCCATTTCATCCGCTCAATTACAAACCACAGAATGACTTTGTTTTAGTCAATGGCAAACAGTCTGACATGGAAGCCACCCACCTTCAAAGCGCTTTTGTTTGTTTGTTTGCTATCTTACTCAGGCTGGCTTTTCCCGCCACCTTCTTGCTCCTTGTGTCACAGTGGCCACTTATAAATGCGGACGCGCTATTCATTTCATGGATTTTTCCTGAAATTGCAATTTCTGCCTCATGGTTTTCAGCTGGAAGCGAGGAAATGGCTGTCTTGGTGCAGATAGAATTAACCCTTTCACTACTTTGCTGATGGTCTGCATTTTTTTCCCTATCCACTGTTTTTATTTTAAGAAACTTTTTTTCCCTGAAACTCTCAAGCAAATTATTTCTCAGCCTTGAGGCCACTGATTTCAGAGTATGAACAAATACGGTTCCAAATCTATAAACTCTTTCCTGCCTAACATACTCCTCTTCCTTCTCAATTGCTCCTCTTCTTGTAAATCACAGTACCTCTGACAAAGAGAACAACAAATTCTTCTGCTGAGAGGCAGACAGGGACCCAGCTATATATTAATAAACACAGGCTTCACATATAGACTTCTTATGACCTCTATCTACTCTCTTTTAGCCCACCTTCTTACAGAAACAAGGGCCTGTTTGATCAGATTATGTGTCCATCTGCCCATCACTCCTCACCAATTACTCTGGAATTCCCTGGCTGGTTTTGGTTTGGTTTGATGAGGTCTTCAAGGTGTTAAGTTCCTACAAGGTCAGCGAAAAAATAAAAGGGTGGCCAGAGAGAAAAGTTGAAGCGGGAGATCAACTCTTATGAAACATCATCAAATCCACATGGGTACTCACATTCAAATCACAAACCCATAGGAAACCAAGATTTATTAAACCCATCACTGGTGGAACAGCTCAGACTTTCTTTCCGTTTCTGTTTTTGTTTGTTTGCTTGTTTGTACATTTGCTAGAACAAATAACTCACTCTGGTGGAGCACTACAAACTTCACAGATCCAACCCAAACACACTTCTGGCTACAAACACTCAGGAATGTGGGAGTCTTCCATCCAGACCCACATCCAAACCATCCCAGCTGAGACCCATAAGGAGCAACATGGGCAAGGAGCAACTTGTCTGAGTCTGCTCTGACTTTTGGTGTCCCTCCTCTGTGGAGAGTCTGGATACACCCCGGTCCTGCTTTTCTGGTAGATGCTACAAACCCGACAATACAGTACAGATGCAGCAATACCTGGGATATCGTGTCCAGTTTTGGGCACCCCCTCAGTTGGTGAGGGATATTGAGAAACTGGGAGGGCTACCAACATGGCTCTATCAGGGCTTCTTCTCAGTCAGGGCAGACACTATAACGGGATAGTGGCCTTGAAGCTCAAGGGGTTCAGGTGTGACATTAAGAGAAATGCCTTCGTTAGAAGGTGGTGCAGCACTGGGATGGATCACTTGGGATGTAGCAACAATCTCCATCCTTGGAGGTTTTCAAGGCTCAGCCAAAGTCATGGATGATCTGATCCCATTCCACGCAGAACCTACAGACCTCCAGAGATCCCTTCTCATCAATATGTCTATGATTCTGGGAACACAATTTGTTTTCTTTCTTGTTTTGTTTTTCTTTGTTATCCCACCTCACCTTCAAAGAGGGGAAAAAAATATTTAGCTGGATTGTCTCAGTAAAACCCCCTCCAATATCTGCAAATGCTTTTATTCTGTGACTGGATTTTTCAGGTTATAAAATACCTGTTCCTTGGATAAAGATGACACCAGAGGTCAATCTTCTGCCTGCCCTTTCTTGGCACAATAGCCAAGAATATCACTGTTTTTCTCTGTTCTTCATCCTACCCTCCTTGCGTGTTTTCACAGCTTCATTTATAAGTGTGTGCTTGGAAATCACAGTGTCCCAACTCGCGGCAATCAAGAGCTGGGTGCATCACCTATGTTAACTCTCAAGATTCATTAGTTCAAGGGAAAGGGCAGGACTGATGGGGGTCCTGCTCCTTGCCCTGTCACAGGCTGGTCCTTAGCACTGAATTTAAAGCGGAGGGAAAGAGCCAAAATCGTCTCTCTGCTCGGAAGAACATTTTCAGCTCATTAATCTAACTTCTCACAAACCAACTCCCGGCCCATCTCTGAGGCATGAGACCACGTTTAACAGAAATCTTTATGTGTAATAGCAACGAAACCTTGAAAAGCACAAACAGCCATAGGCAAAATACCCCAAAGTGCCCACGAAGACTGTTTCCCTTTCTTTTTAGTATGACACCAAAATTATCGAGGAGCGTGGGAACTGTGGATACCCCACTGAGCACACCTATGTCCATCAGTGCCTGATCTTGGACAGTCTGTCCCTAGCTCCGTTTTGGAAAAGTCTTCCCGCATTGACAGGTCAAGGCAAGGGTATAGATGTTGCCGATTGAAGGAGCTGTCTTAGAGAGTTAATGTAAAGCCAAGTCTCTGCTCGCTACATGGGCACAGAGACCTTCAGTTCTGATGAATAATCACCATATTTTTCTCTTTTGCCTAACACAATAAGCAAATAGCCCCAGGGACATCTATGGGCACTTATTCTACACATCTGATTTGCGAGGCAGACAGGCAAAAAATTTAAAGTTAGAAACGACTAAATATTCTCAGATTCAGAATATAAATTTCATTTAAAGTCAGTTTGCAATTGCTAAAGACTCGGATTCATTAACTAGCTTGTCTGAATATTGTCATGAAAAACTAAGCTTTATCGAGTGCTAAAAGCCTTATAAAAGATGGAAACATATGAAAATAAAAGGATAAATTTCCTGCCACCACCACCACTCCAAGTGCAAAAGAGAACCAAACCATAACAATGGGCTCATTACAAATGCTCCATCATTTTGTAATAACCGAGCCCTTAAAATGTTCTTGGTAGCTGCTCTGAGGATGCCATTTTTTTCATTATGAGTTGTATTTAGTACATAATTTATAGCTGGCAGGACAGGGATAATCCTGCAGAGTGAATGCGCTGCGAGACTGCTGTAATTACACCAGCGCTGCGGTTATGGGCTTTGTGGAACTGATACTTCCTTTTAATTGTGGAGATGATAAGATCAAATCCAACACCGTGTATCTCAGTGGCTGGTTTGTGGCTGTAACCGTAGCTGCCAGCTGCCTTCCTGGTCATCTGCTCTCCCTCCGGCGCCTACAGATGATGAGACGTTTGCAGAAATGAGGACTGCAGGCTCGAAGCCGACCTCTTAGGGCAGTTTGTTGGAAATGCAGACACCCATAGGACGTGTCTCTCAATATCAGGAACTACTACGCAAGATAACCAGTTTTGTGGGGGAGATGGGCTGAGAGCAGAGGACTTCTCACCGTGGATGCAACGCCACGACCCCTCTGTGGGACCCACCAAGTCCATCCACCGCACACCCACCTACCACATCCCATGTCCACGCTCACAGAACATCTCCCAGGGCACAGCAGAGTGACTCGCCACAAATCCACTTTTTCTCCAGTCTTCAGTCCCCAAAACCATCAACCAGTTAGAGCTTGGCCTCCCTGGAAACAATAATACATCACGAGCAATTTAAACGAAGGGGCAGATGGGATAAAACCAAGCAAAACATCCAGATGTTTCTTTTCCGTCACTTTTGGTTTGTGCTCCATTTTCTCCAGTAAGTCACTAAAATACTTTGATGTGAGAATTTTATATTGGTGATGGCTTTGTATCAGCCAAGTCACCAGACAATAATCCCTTGGTGTCAGTGATAATTGGCTTTGTCATGTTCTTAGGACAAAGGAAAAAAACCCTAAAACTGTTCTCTACCAAAAATAACTTTAGAAAATAAATATTTTGGCCCCATCTTGCAAAAAGTCAGTGTGACATTTAGAGGGAGCTAAGAAAAGGAGTCTTTCCTGCCTTAGGAAGAAACTTAGCTTAACTTGGGTCCTGTTAACTTCGTCATACTATTACTTGGGCACTGTTTGGTATTAGTCACTAGCTGCTCCCTCTCAGCTTTATCCAATTTAATTTCAAATATAGTGCAAACAGATGCCTTTATGTTTCATTTTTAAATCATTTATTGTTCTACATGTAGCAAAGAAGCTTAAAAAAGAATGTGAAAGAATTGCCAGAAAGGTTTTTGGGTTTTTTTTAAAGATATATATATATAATTGCAGTTGTGGTTGCTGTGGTTTCTTTTGGGTGGATCAGAAAAAAATCAAGTCTTCCTTCCTCGGGGATATAAGGGGAAAAAAAAAAAAGGGATGGAGAGGAAAACTCATTCCCATGTCTAGTGCTTTTTATCAGTAATGGAATGAAGCAATCAGGTTTAAGGGCTTGTCTAGACGGAGGACTCTGGCACTGATGTAGCTCCCGCAGTGTAGTGAAGCCTGTGCAAGCCCCAAATGCTGCTCACAGCAGCAAAAGAAGCCGCAGGGATGCAAAGCCGTCGTGCAAAGTCAGGGGGCTCCATGCCCTGCAAAATCCCAGCTTAGGCCAGGCGACGCAGCTTGTTTGTACACAGGACAGCCAAACAAAATTTGAGAAATTGCTTTTTTTTAATTTATCAAAGTGCCCCGAAGCAGCACTACCAGCACAACAGAGCTTTTGATCAATTAAAGTATCTTAACAATTGCTTCTTTTGGGGGAGATGGGGTTGTAAATGAAGAAGCATGAAAAATTGCTGAGCCTAGTCAATAAGTCCATTTTTTAAAAGAGACTTATTTTAATTAAAAACATAACAAGCAAACAAATGAGCAAAACTTTCTTTGAAAAGTTTTCTCGCTGAGACCCGTAATAATAGAGTGATACCTTGGTTTTACACCACTCTGTCAACAGAACTTAAAGCACATGGTGAGGCACTTCATGTCATCACCCCCATTTTATGGGCAGGGCCTTCCCAAAGGCCTCACGCCAGTTCATGCAGCGCCAGAGAGCGCGAGCCCATCTCTTGAGCTCGGTCCCACGTGCAGCCCGTTGGGCAGCGCTACCCGCCATTTGCCTGTCCATGACACGTTAAGTCTGCCTGCGTTAATTTTGCCATCCCTTTTCTGCAGAAACGGAGGGAGGCTTCATTCATGTATCTCCAGCGTGATGTCTGCTTTGGTGGCTGTGGTGGGATACTTGGGAACATTGGAAGTCCTGGAGAGCCCTGAATCCTATCCCATTTTTCTAAATAATCCAGGAGATGGGCAAAGCCTGGTTTGTCCATAAACTTGACAGACCAGGGGCCAAATCCTGCTCTCAGCATCCCTTGGTGACTTTGAGAGAGCCTCCCAGACAGCAGGCAACTGAGACTTGAGCAAGCGGGGTCCCGAGGCAAAGCTCTAAGAAAGATGCGGGAAGGATTGGGATGCCAGGCTCCCGGGCCCTGCACCGTGTTAGGGTGGCTCCCATGAGCCTCCAGCCCTCTCCTGCAAGGCTGAAGGCTTCTTCTCACCAGGGTGGTGATTTCAAGTGGGTACGTTCACACCCCATGAACAATCCTTGTCCCCACGATGGGGCACTTGGGAAAGAGCTGCATCGCACCAAGACCTTCCCAAAGCCCCCTGTGGGACTGTCCCAGTGGGGTGTTAAGTTAGAGCAGGTAAAGCCCCAAAACACACTAAACCCCATCGAAAGATTTCAAAGTTTATCAGCCAGGCCTGGTGGAAGTCAGGGGAGAAACGAGACGCAGCTCAGATTAGCCGTCCATTTCGCCGCCTTTAATAGGAGAAAGAACGTCCCTCTTCAAAAAAACCCACAGAAACCCCCACATAGAGTCGAGGTGGACATCATGCAAGTACAGACAGCAAAATACAGGACCATAGGAAGTAGTCGGCCCGCCAGCATCGTCCTGGAAAGGCTAATATTTGCGTAATACTAAATAGCTTTTTGCCTTTCGGATCCTTCCATGAGAAAAGGCTAAAATATTTGGTGTACACATTTTTCAAAATGAGAACATACCATACATAGTTAAAGTAATGACTAGTGCTCTTAATCCCAGACACAAACTTTTCACTGAAGCTTTTTTTGGGCTGGGTCATGTGATTTGTTCGGTTTTCAGTATCTATATATAAAACAACTTCTTTTTTTTTTTTTCTTCCTGGTTCATCCTTACCCATATTCCAAAACCTGCACACTTCATAAGCTATTTTGGTTTACCACATGGCTTGGCGCTTGGTATTTTTCCTATGATGTGAAAACAAAACTTCAACTTGGCTGTTGGTGGCCATTATCTGAGATGCAAATCTTCTCGCTCAATTGCCGGGACTCTAACGAGCGGCTTATTGCCCTTTCTGGTGGCCAGACACCCTATTACTCAGAAATCTTAAACAGGGGTATCCCAAACACCCAAAGTGGGAGCTGTTAGTCCCTAGGGACCTCCACCTCCCGCATGGATGGTCCTTTGGATTTTGGTGCCAAAAGCCTTGGGTTTGGACAAAAAGCCTCGGGGCCAGCCAGAGCAGAGCGGTCCTGAGCCCTGTTGGCTTTTGATCTGCTCTACAGGGCTGCCCATCTTCTGGCCCCAAAGCTTTTATTTGCTGTGAATAAATTAATACTAAATACGTTCTTGAGCCTCACTTGCCCAGTTGGAAAACTACTCTGCTCAGCCACACACATGACATCATCATAAATTTTAGCTGCAGGAAAATAAGACCAGGATTACCTGCATTTTTAGCAACAGGAGAGGGAAAAAAAAGAAAAAGGATGGGGCCTCCTTTGGGGCTTTGTTGTTGGTTTGGCTTTTTTTTTTAACTCTGACCTTCCTTCACGTTTGTTTACAATTAAATTCACCACTCAAGGTGAGGGGGACGTCGAACGGAGAACAGAAAGATCTTTCAGATGGGAGCACATTAACTGGGGGCTCTCCAAGCTGCCTCTGACGGATCGCGTGTGGTTTTCTCCTGTGCATGGACATACATGGAGAACTTGGCAAAACCTTTGCCTGGCCATGGCCTTCACCGCCTGTGCTCAGAGCTGGGCTTCGCCCCAACAGCCCATCCAGGATTGCTCTCCGTGGGGTCTTCCCTCCGCTTTCCCTCCTGCCAGCTCCGGGACCCCGCAGAAGCATCCCCCAGGGTCCCCCAGCTCTGCACGGGGGAGCTGAGGATGCATTTGCTGGGACATCATTTGGTGCCCTTCGGTAGGACAGCACTTTCTGCTTGGACACGATCGCCCCAATATCTGCCTGACTTGGTTGAAGTGCAGTTTCTCAGGCTCCGGAGAGGCATGTGCGCCCGGCTGCCGGCTCCCAGAGCTCGCACGTACTTTCCTGAGCTCAGCGCCTGCTGCCAGCCCCGTTGTTCTGCCCCCCACCAAGTCCCTATTGTTCGTGTCCCTTGCTGGTGGCATCGCGTCTGGCTCAGCGAAACGCCTCCTGAGCGGGGGCCCAGGCTGCGGGGTTTGGTGTGTCGATTTTTTTCCAGGAATGAATCTGAATGATCATTTTTAGGGGCCAGCTACAGGCACCGCAGATGGAGCTGATTTGCAAAAAGAGGATGTTGGGGTGGAGGGTCAGTAAACCAGGCACTTTGGTGACATGGTAAAATGGGAACCCGAAGACTGAGAATCCAAATTGACACATTGGCTCTCAAAACTTGCAGAAAAAAACACTTTTTTTTTTTCCTTTCTCATCTACAGCAGGTGCTGCCCCACTGATTGCAAGGTGGGGAGAAGCAGTGAAGAGAAAGAGCCATCAGCCCCAGGACAGACACGCTGCTGCTCAGCAAAGCTCTTGCGTCAGCAAGACACAAACTTCTGTTTAGGTGCTGGGCTGTATGGGGGCCTCATTTTAGGGCAATGTCATTCCTAGAGCAGAGGGAAACGAGCTGTTGCTCAGGACTGTCATCCTGCTGACAAGCATCGCGGCTTGCGGTGTGTCAGAACAGCATGGGAGCGAGCTCATTTCCATCAGGAACTGCACTGGATCAGGGTTCGGCATCCTGTTTATGTTAAAACATTGGCGTCCTTTTTTTATAGGGAAGCTGGGAGAACCGTGCAGCTAGGGTTTCTATGAAGTGTCACCAATTAAGTCACTTTTCAGCAGGATTGTCAGTGCTTCAGCAGACCCGGAGGTTCCGAAGTGGAGTATCTCCAGTTTCCAAGCTGATCTCCTGGCTACTAGATGTTGGCCAAAAAAGATGCTAGCCAAAGCACGGCACCTCTCCAACCACCCTGAGATACCTGCCTTCTGCTCACATGCCTTTCCCAGGTCCTCACTGGCATGGTCAAGAAATAGCATGCTCTTTCTACCTCCCTAGCGTGTTTTAGGGAGAAAAGGATGAGATGAGGCACAGACTGTTATAATTACAGCAGCACCACTGGGACCCCATGGTAACACGACTGTTTGTTTCCCTGCTGCACAAATGAGAAGGGCAGGATCCTGATCCTGCAAAGCCCTCGGGGAGTTGTGTTGCTCAGCCCATGGGATAGGAAAGGGGGGACGGTCGGAGTGATGGCGTTTGTCTTCCCAAGTCACTGCTACACGTGATGGAGCCCTGCTCTCCTGGAGATGGCTGAACACCTGCCTGCCCATGGGAAGCAGTGAATGAATTCCTTGTTTGGCTTTGCTTGCATGCGCGGCTTTTGCTTTACTTATTAAACTGTCTTTATCTCAACCCATGAGTTTTCTCACTTCTACCCTTCCGATTCTCTCCTCCATCCCGCTGGGGAGGAGTGGGAGAGCGGCTGCATGGTGCTCAGCTGCCAGCTGGGGTTAAACTACAACACCCTGCAAAGCTCGTGGGGAGTTGTGTTTCTCAGGCCGTGGAAAGGGTGATGTGATGGGGGCTTCTCTGTAGGTCCAGAGGAGAGACTGAGTAGCCCCACATGGCTCAAAACGTTGCCATAAGGCAAAATACGAAGAGCTGCAGGGCTTATCACTGCAACGGCAGGCCGAGATCAGCCTCCATCCACAGGGTCTGATGGGGTCAGAATTGGTCCCTCAGACCTGGAGGTCTGAACCAGCAGGGAGAGGGTCTGTTTTTTAAGGCCACCTTTCAGAAAAGCACCTATTCTCCTCTGGCTGGAGAGAGCTCTTTTAAATAGCAGCCCTGCTAAACGCTGCAGACCCATCCTAGCAGAGGAGAAGTTTTACCTTTTTATTAATGTTTGCCTACAGCCACAGAGCTCCAAAACCCCGGCCAGCTCAGTAATACTGGCTTGGCTCCTTAATCGTACATAAACCATTTAAATACACAACAAATAAATAGACACGTTTTGTGTTCCTCCAGCAGGGCTTAGCACCTTTACAAAGGGATTTCTTTGATACTTAAGCAATAATAGATTGGCTTGTGTTTTGTTAAGACCTTACTTATATCAACATATCTGTTCAAGTACTACACTTCCTTTTATGAAACGCTGGAATTCTTTCATGTTGAAAACGCTTTTACAGCCAAGTCCTCAGTTGTGCTGGCATTTCTCGTGTCTTGAACTCCAAACTGGCTAACCGCAGTCTCAGAATTCCCAAAGGAAATAATGAAAATTCCTAAAATCCTTGGCAAGGAAACAGTTGAAATTTTAAATTGAGTTAATCGTTTTAGCGAAAATGCTTGTAATAAAATAAATATGGGGAGCTGGGGTGAGGAGGGGGAAAAATCTGCTTCAGAAATGAGCGTCAAAGGAAAAAAGAGAAAGGGAGAGAAGGTCTTCAAAAATGAAGCCTTCTCTGCTCCCGTACAGTATTTTGTGTTAGGGATAGCTGCAAACTCCTGCTGAAAGGAGGGCTTTGTTGGGTCTCCTGGTGCTGTGGTGAAAGCAACGCGCTGGAGAGCCCACTTAATGCTTCAAGATCGCTCTGATCCTAAAGGTTTGGCATGAATGATGCCCGGTGTCTTCAGGGGCTGCTAATAGGTTTCTGAGGGCAGAAACCCGGTCTCTGGGATTGCACTTCTGTGACACCAGATGATTTAATTAAACTTCTAACTCAACTAAGCAACATAGGTCCTTGACTTTTTTTTTCTTTTTTAATTAAAGCTTAAGGGCTCTAATTATAGCTGTTCGAATACGAAGGAGAACCAAAACCACCATGATTTTTGCCTGTTCCTTTCTTTTTAGCAAATGCAATAAATGGCTGCAAGAACACTCCATTACTAGATCTCAGCAAATAATTCCCAGATGATGGGTTGTTTGTGGAGACTCTTCACCGTACCTTTTCTCCCTACCTTTTTTAGGTGAGCCATCCCGGTGCAAACATGAAAGAGCAGCAGCAACAGCAACATCCAGGTGATACACCACCAAGAGAAGACATGATGACCAAGCTCTTGCTCCGCACCCTGAGTAGTCACTGTTTCACAGCTTTCTCCAGGCACGAGCTGAAAGCTTTGCAAGGCACTGCTTTATTATTTGGTCTTTTGTAGCCACCAGATTGCTGACCAACCCGTGCTATACAGGAAGAGTTCTTTATTTCTGGAGGCATCATTTGCCCCTTCCCCAAGCCCAGCCATCCATCTGCTGGAAAATCTCCTCTGGCGTCCAGGTATTCCCGCTGTTGTGCCACGTACTGCAGTTGCTACTCATTGCCATCTGTGGCTTGGAAAAATATAACAGCTGGGTTCGGAGTAGCACACAAATGTCCACTATCTCCAAGGGGTTTGTCGGTCTCTACTGCACACCTACCACCATCTTCTGTTTGCAATGAGGTCTGGGACGTCGGCAAATTACAGGATAGTCATCTCCAAGTAGAAAAGGCACCCTAGGGGCAGGGCACAGCCCCTTCCCACTTGTGCAGTGATGTCTTGTCCTGCAGGAGAGATCATAAAAGACCGTGCCCCAGGAATGCAATATTGACAGCACTTGGTTGAACCAAAGGCTCATCTGGACTGCAACTGTGACTCCAGCCATGACCAGTACTAGTGATAGGGTATAGGAAAGGACTGCAATAATTACACATGGAAATAGCAACAGAGCAACTATTCTGGAGTTCTGCTCTGCAATGGATCTCAACATTTTCTCCAGAGAAGCATCCCTGTCTTTTTCCAATGAGGCTGCAAAACATGTTAGTATCGATTTTATTTTCTGTCTGCAGGCCATTGTGAGCAACCGGCATCACAGAAGCCTCTGAGCATCCCTGATGGTGGTAGCTGCACACAGCTGGCTTTGGCACAGGGCTCACTGCCCTGGGGGGCTGAAATACAACCTGGTGTGATACTGCAGACACCAGGTGCCCACTTCACCCATTTGTTTGCTCTTCCCCATCTTGTGTAGGAGGAGAAAGCATTTCTATACCCGCCTGAGCCATGTTCCTACCAGCCCTTAGTACACCAGGCCAATACCTTAACTTCCTTCAAGCCTCCATCATCAGAGATCAGGCTCTTGAAACAAATTGTATCATCTCTGCTTTTTGGTCAAAATATGTGTTTCTAGGGTTTTATGTCTCCAGAACACAACAGGTTTGAGGTATTTTTCAAGGAGATCTTGCCCAGCATAAACAGACCCTACAGAGATCAAATGGCTGCTACCCGAAAGGTGCATGTCCCAAATGGCAGCATTAAGGATGTTTTGCCTGATGGTATCGAGTTTGTTTCCCACCAAGAACACAGAGCAAGAAGAGGACGCAAGAAATGAAGGGTTCCTTGCTGGCCCATCTATATATTGCCAGTGCAAAGCAATGTATCTTCCATAGGGATCCTGAAACCACGTTCCTGAACTTTCCATCTGTCTCACCTCCTCTGGAGATACTGGCCTCAAGAGCCAGGGGGCCACGGTCTCCCCAGGGCAGCAGGTCCGAGCTGTGCAAGGCTGACACCTCGCTGTGGAGGGCTCGCCCCTTAGCTGCAGAAAGACTTGTTTGTACTGAGATCCCTTCACGTGGCCATGCCAGTTTGGTGCAAACTCAGCTGGGGACACTAGTCTCAAACCACTGACTTCCTTCCACAAAAGTGGGACTTCTGTTGGGGTCCTTGGCCCACGCGCTGCAGCAGGTGGACTTGCCTCCTCCTGGAAGGTCTGTCTTGCATCCACCAAGAGTCACGGAGCAGCAGAGAGGCTGTTGCACTGCACTGATCATGGGACCCCAGAAATATTTATTTAGGAAAATACCCTTATTTCCCTCAGAGAGGGAGCTCACCAATTATCCATAGGAAAGAAGTAACAGCTGGAGAAACAGTTTGGATTTTTTTCAACAATAAACAACCCTTTTTAAATTTAAAAAAAAAAAAAAAAGAAGAAGAAGAAGAAGAAGAGAGAGAACAGAAAGAAACAACTCTAAAACATGTGATGCTAAGGGGAGGTCAGGAAAACAGAGCCAGCAGGGGTAACAAGTCAGATAAGATCATGCCATCAGTGAAAGCACTTGCAAAAGGAAATGGATATTGTTCTAAACCTCAATTAATTTAATCTAGTGCATCACTGAAAACAAATTATGATCTCAGATAAAACAAAACTCTGGTGAAACAAAGAACAAAGCTATTGCAGTCATGATTTACAGTTCAAAGATATTTTGTTTATTTCCTCTTCATCAGAGATCTTCGTTTCCCCTAGAGAGCATATGAATAATTAAAGGTGGTTTCTTATGATGTGTTTGCTATTGCTCAGCGTTGCCAACCCAAGGACTGATACGGGAACAATGGTGAGCTATTAGACTTGCTGGTTGCATGTTGCCTTCTGTAAATAAACCACAAGAATAAATTACTTCCCTGCAGTAATAGCAATCATACTGCTTTGTTTAAGTTAGGAATCTAAATAACGGGCATATGAAGACTTGTGTGGTTTGTAAACTTGGGTTGTGTTTGAGGAGCACGTGATGAGGGCCAAGCTGTCAAAGCAGCTTTGACTTCTGAGGAAACACCTGCAAGGTTGGGGGGAGCCGGTTCCCTCCCACCAGAAAGGTCCAGCTAAGCTCCATAGGCAAAGCTTGGACGAGGGCAATAAGGCAGAGCTGTCCTACCGCAAAGTGGAGCATAACTTGTTGGTTACACAGGAGGCCAAACATACATGAAGCATAGAGATCATGCAAGCCTAGCTCCTTCATCCACGCCACCTGGACCCAAGGGCAAGCATGGGCTTTGCAAGCCATGCAGGCACCTTCTGTGAGCAGTGGAAAGGGAGGGAGCAAGTCTGAGAACATGCGTTTAAGACTGGAATGAGTTGGATTTCAGAGGTGCCAGTCTCTCCCCTCTAGCTCTAAAGGAAGGATCATTACCTTAGACCTGATACCTGCCTTGTGGCCTTCGGTGAAGGGAGATGAATCCAGCCAAGGTCAGGGTACACCTGGCAGTGTGGACAGAAGGCACGTTCAAGCCGTGTTTAAGATTTTGACATCCCTTTGACTTGCAGACTATAAAGCCAGGAGGTACCTGGCCAAACAAACACCATCCTGGAGATGACCTGCTCTGCATGGCCTGGGGAAGGGCAGCTGTATACTGACGTATACTCATTTTTTTGACATGTGAGGACAGAAGGAACAAGAGAAATCCCCAATTGCAAGTCACCCCCCTGCACAAAACAGGCTGCCCTTGTGAACGGTTTAACCATGGGAATGAAGGAAAGCAAGAAAATCGCCTCTTTATCTGTGCACGGAGAAAAAATGTGGTATCCAAGGAGGCAAACTGGATTGCGGAGGAGCACTGGCTGGTGCTGGATGCTGACAGGGACTCTGTGTCAGGCTGGCTGCACGCAGGGACTGCAGTAAGCACACAGCAGAGATGATCCAGAAGCAGCATCCCCAGGGACTGGGGAAGGAAAGTGTCTTCATTGTACCAGTCCTAAGACATGCCGGGCACCTCACAAAATATGCGGTCAACGTCCTGGATGCAACAAATCCCGAGCGCCGGTGGGGTCCAGCTGAGAAGCACGTGGACTGCTGCTGACAGGACAGGACAGCCGTTGCTGGAGGCCAGAGCAGGACAATGGCAGGACACCGAGCATCTCGGGGGCTGCCAGCCCACAGCGGGAGGGCCTGCCTTCGGGTTATTGGTTTGCAGTGTGCCTCGTGTAAGAGGGTTTGGGCCCTGCTCCTGGAACGGGGTCCCCAAGGAACGACCACAATTGAAGGGAGAATAATGAAACCTCTGGTCTTAATGCAAGTCACCCACTCTCCCAACAAGGCTCTGTTCCAGGACCTCTGGTTTAACCCAAATTGACACCAACTTGGCGAAAGCCCCCAGCTGCACATTCCTTCCATACAGTTTTACAAGCTGCAAATGCAAAACCACAAACCAAACTGGGAAGAAAAAAAAAAGGAGCCTGAACCATGCAGGGTCCCCCATTCTTCCCTCTTGCCTCCGTTTCTGATCATCATACCCCTGTTGCCTACCCCTTTTTCTTAGTAGCTTCTTACCTTTTAAAACCCTCAGCCTCCCAGTAGCAGCGACTTAGCTCCTTGCTGAGTGATAATATGTCCCATCTCTGCATCAAGGGCAGAAATCAACTCCCAAACTCCAGATCATTCCTGGTCAGGTTAGACCATCTTCCTGGGGACAGGCTCAAGGTGAGGAGCTGGGACACCTCTGAGCCTCCTGTCAACAGTCATAACTGCTTAAAAAATCCCCCAAACTACTAATAAAATCCTAGCAACAAAAGCAAAGCTTTTCTTGGACAAGGAAAGCACTTGCCAGTTGGTCAGGGCTGCTGAAACTCAATCTGTGAGACTACGTGGTCATGAAACACCTCCTCTCTGAAGGCTCTGTTCCTCAGCAGAATGGCTCACCCAGTTTTGCGGGCAGAAAGAACAGCGATGAACTGCCTTCTCAGGTCGAGCCAGCTGCTAAAGCACCATCCAGATGTTAAGCAGGTTGATTCCCATCCTGGAGGTTCCTAAACTGATGATGTGACTGCAAATGCCTGCTCCTCCACAGGCTGCAAGGTGTGTGCTAACCTCTACTAGGATCAACAGAGACTGTGTCACCAGCCTTTGCCAATGGGAACTCAATCAAACTTTTGTGCCTCTCTGCTTCTCTCCATCCCCATTTCAGTGGTACTTGCTCATCCTCCAGTCTCGCCAGGCTGGTGATGCCCAAGCCAGCCCATGGCTCAGCAAAGCTCCTGATCCCCTTCCCCAGGCAAAAAGGTAGAAAAGGGATAGATTTGATCAGGGAAATGGTGGACATCACATTATAACAGGTCACATCCTGGGCTGATGAGCTATTGATGTTACCAAGGTGATTAATGAAGAATAGTTTCCAAGATCAGTGTCCTGTATGCATTTTTGCTCCAAGAGGCAACTCTTATGTCATCAAGTTCAACCCCACATTGGAAATGGGATGCTGAATTTCACACAGTTCCCTCTGCACTGAGCTGAGTGAGCAACAAACTTGATTAATCCTCCTCTCTCCCACTTCTCTGTCCAGACCCGATCTCCATGGGAAGATCTTGTTGCAGCCTTCCAGTACCTAAAGGGGGCTTATAGGAAAGCTGGGGACAAACTTTTTAGCAGGGCCAGTTGTGATAGGACAAGGGGTGATGGTTTTAAATTAAAGGAGGGGAGATTTAGACTAGACATAAGGAAAGAGTTTTTCACACTGAGGGTGGTGAGGCCCTGGCACAGGTTGCCCAGAGAGGTGGGAGATGCCCCATCCCTGGAAATATTCAAGGTCAGGCTGGACGGGGCTTTGAGCAACCTGATCTAGTTGAGGATGTCCCTGCTCATGGCAGGGGGTTGGACTAGATGGCCTTGAAAGGTCCCTTCCAACCCAAATCATTGTATGTTTCTATGATCTCCAGGGCTGTTTCCGACAGCTCTACTCCTTGCTCAGCTGGGAGCTGGCTGGAGGGCTGCCCACATTTACCGGCATCTCCCAGTCACCATGAGGTCTGTGTCATACAACCAGGGCTGTCATAATGAAGTGAGCCATACAAACAGGCACGTGCGCATCTGCGGTTCCTGGACTGATCTGAGTCACTCCATCATGTTCCTGCCTCTAAATTTAGCCCTAGGGATGAAGGTGATTCCTCCTCCCCTTTTTAGGTGAAAGTCACAAAAGCGGCCAAGAAATCACAGGGAAGAGGGAGTCAGCACCGGTCTCAAGGACTGAGAGCAGGTTGTTTTGGTTTGTTTTTATTTCCCTTCACCTCATCCTGCTTCCAAAGTGGCTTTTTTTTGGTGTCTTCTGCTGTCAGCTTTATTTGAATACCGCCCCATCATACACCAAACTCTGTAAATATCTGAGGGTGCTCCGGTACATTCAGCAGTAGCTAAAAGAGAGCGGGAAGTTAACGCCGTAGAAGAACTAGGCTAACCCTTGCCCAGGAAAGTGGTCCAGTTTATTAATACCAGGGAGCTCACAATGGAAAGTATAGTGCACCTACTGGATCTTCTCATGCTCCTTCTGGAAGAATAAAAGCACACTAGGACAGCAGCTGCTTTCTGAAGATGTGTTTGCATGCCAGCAGTGCTAATGCATAGAATAAACTGGATTTTTCCAATTGCTAATGATTTTAATCTTTTCCTTCTGTTTCTAAAGTCAAGGGGCTGACAGAAAACAGAGTTGGCTCATGGTGTTTCCTTCCCCTTTTGAGTGCATTTTATGTAAAGTTATTCACACGCAAACTCGGAGATCACCTTGCACCGAAGGATGACCATGGAGTTATTGCACTTCTATGGATGTTCCTTCCCATAGGCTGTGACCCATTCCCACATGGAAGGAAAGATGTTCTCGGGACCTTGCTCTGCAGATTTCCTACACGCATCACACCATCCCTTGGCATTTGTTTCCTTCACCAACTTTTGCCTGGGAGCTGTTCCTGGCATTTGGCAGCTGAAGCATGGGACAAGCCTTGCTCTCCAAATCAGATGCTCCACAAAGGCCAAGCCACAGAGCCACCTGCATACCTTTTGGTAGAGCCAGCCTTGCACTGGACAGCCTTCCATAATTACCTGCCTTCGGCAGCTGGGGTTCATCTCCTCCTAAAGGCCAAACCTGAAGACTTTGCAACCGAGGCAAAGCACTTTTATGATATGAATTGTCATCATTACAGGCACCTCCCGCCAGGTTGGCTGGATGTCTCTTACTGATCTGAACAGTCCTGGAACAAAGACCCTTCTGCTTTTCAAGGGGTGCTATTTCATCCTGAATTTTGCAAATAGGATGCAGGATTTTCTCTGTCTTCACCACACAAGTGACAAACCTGGTCTCCTTCCCACCACAGCAGTGAGGGAGCAGAAGGCAAGAACCCAACCCAAGAGCCGCAAAGGATGGATACAGCTCCACCAGTCACCCAGGACACCAGCAACGAGGGCACGGGCAGATCCTTCTGAATGAAGAGCACCACTTTCCCCATCTCAGCTCCTGGGAGCCTGTGCATGCGCACGCAATTACAGAGCCTGGTCCCAGATGGATTCATGAGGGTAACGGGACAAAAGATGTGTCGGACTCTCCCTCTGTTAGCTTTGCCCACTGCAGCAGGTAGCCCCCAATCTTCCTTCACATCCTGGACACATCTGGGCCTGGCTGTAGCCCCAGCAACACGTGTACAATGAGTTCACATGTGCTCAACAGAAGAGACTCAAATCAAAAGGCTATAGCTCAACCCACCCTTCTTTCTCCTCTTTCCTGCTCCCACCCCCGCACCCGGTCAGTATTCAGAGCACAAATCTTCCTTCTTTTTCTTCAAAGTGAAACGTTCTGTATCTTATTTATTTTGAAAACAATTTATAAGGGCAATAATAACATCCTTTGGCTTCTTGCCTCCATAGCCCCAGGCGTTATATATGCCTCATTATGGGAACAGCACACACCCTGCCATGTACTACTTATATAGGCAACTCACTGTACGCTCATTAAAATTCTGTAGGTATTGGCTGATATAAACAAAGCGGAAAGCGCGCAGCACTAGCAAGTCTTCGTATTACTGCCGAGCGTAGAAAATGACTGCATAATAGGTCGTGTGGTTCAGCAACACAGCTTGGTATCCTGGACATCTGAAAACCTTTTGTGGTTCCGGCATCCCACACAACCTCGTGCCGTTTCTGGACACAGGAGGTGGCGATACGACCGGTTACACAAGGAGGCAGTCGTTTTACACGGATCCACGCTAGAACCGATGCAAAAAAAAAAAAAAAAAAAAGTTCGCCTTTTGTGGAAGGAGATAAATAACACAAAATCAAAGTGGCTATGACAGAAAACCTGGAGAAAAAAGCCGAGTCTTGGAAACGCCGGGCTGTTAGCGGAAGAGTAATGCACCTCAAAATGGCCAAGAAGAAAAATGCACAGAATGTCCTTGCATTGTGTAAAGAGTAATTGCACTGGAAAGGAGTTATAAAGTAAGCAAACATGACTTCCAATTTGATCCATATTAAGATTTATTGACCCTGAAAGTCAATATTCTCTGCATTGGGGCCAAGGTTAACATTTACTTTGAGGCCGATGGGAAAGCTGTAATGAAGTGCCGGTTAAGAGGCCCTTACAAAACTATCTGGTATTGCAGAAGGGGTTGGAAGTCTCTACGCATGATCAGCCCCATCTTCCTCTGCGTTTCAAATGCATCTAAATCTGCCAGGCTTTCTGCAAAGCCCCAGCCACATTAACCCTGTGCCAAACTGATAAATCCTTTGGATAACTTTTCCAGCAGAAGTATACGCCACCTCTGCGCTACAATCACCCTGATGCTCTCACCATGGTCAGGACCTGTTCGTCTCAATCCAGTATAAACACAGATGGAAGGAAAACTTGACCTCAGCTGATGACAAGCTAAGAACACATTTGACAACGCTGTGGAAAAAGGCAGTATTATTGAACTTCTGTCCTTTGACAGCTCTTACTTTAGGGCAGAGCAAGCATACACCATCAAACCAGAGATTTGCAAGGTTGTGCAAGTAGAAAGTACTTCTTTGGAGTCAATAAAGACATGACAGCTCACTTACAGGGAAAGAACCCGTCCTGTACTGTCACACCCTGGCCTTGCCATTGCAAGTTTACAATTTCCTTTGAAATTGACTGTGCGATGTTAGATGGACAGAGAATGGACAATCTCTGTAGATTAAAAATAAAGAGTTGTTGCCCAAGGTCTGCTCTGAGACATAACACTAGACTTTCAGAATATCTGTGCCTGCAAAAACCCAGATTTCCAAGGTTGGTTTGGGCACTTGCCTAAAACCTTGCTGCACCTGAAGAAAGGCTTGTGTCCCAAACATGATCTGTTTTCCCCAGTTTTACCAATCAGGCCAGTAAATTACACCACCAGAGAATCTTGACTCCCTTAATACTGATCTGCCTAACCTTCATTAGCAAGAGGTGAGGGGCAGAGCTGGAGAGAAGACCATGGTTGTTACGCTCCTGGTGACAGTACAATCCAGCACAGCTCACCATGAATGTTTTTGGAGAGTATATGAGACCACGGCACTGACAGGGAACATGGATGGCTTTGGAGCACAGAGGGAAAGCAGCACGGCACTTATTTCAGCCCAATTCCAGAGGCACAACTTACTTTTGAAACTACTTTGAATAAAGTTGCAATGATTTCCCCGGGACTTCGTTGGTTTTGTATGCTTTTATGTCTTTCTCCAGCTGCTTGCTTTCTCCTTGTGTTCATTAAGACATTTGGTTTTGTTACAAGGTCTGGGTAAAAGAAAAATAGCTGTATGTATATATAAACAGACTATTAAAATAAAGAGCACCATGTTCTGGCACAGAAGAATTCGTAGTGTTATTCATATGTTTCTAGGTTCAGTGAGGCTGTTGTTATGCACAGCAAACGGCATCTCGAGCCCGGCTCTTACCAGTGTTCCCATCGCAGCCTTGTTCATTTTTCCTTTGCCAAGAAGTACCCACTTTGGGTCAGGTCCTCCAAAACACAGTTGTCTTCTGTAGGAGGGACGTTCGCTCAGCTCTTATGGATCTTGAGAAAATTGGTCCCCGATGACCTCTTTTGGCACTCTGTTGTGGACTACCTGTTCAAC
Source organism: Phoenicopterus ruber ruber (assembly GCA_009819775.1). Lineage (NCBI taxonomy): Eukaryota > Metazoa > Chordata > Aves > Phoenicopteriformes > Phoenicopteridae > Phoenicopterus > Phoenicopterus ruber. Next base: position 4,309,730 of record CM020219.1, read on the forward strand.
ACCTCCCTCTGGCCCCCTGCAGTTGTGCTTTGCTCTGTGGCAGCATCTCTTTTAATATCCTAAAATAGGAAGCACCTCAGCAGGCTCTACAGGGTGTACCCAGGCTGCTTCATTATATCAGAATTAGGCATAAAACTGGAGAGAAAGACAGACAGACAGATGGGCAGCATGTTGTCAAATGGGAGCCTAACCCTTTTCCAGTAACACAAGTGTGCAAGCCACGCTCCCAGACCACTGGGCAAGCAAGGTCTCCGGGAAAGGAGAGAACTTACTGCCCGCACCTCGACGACAGCTACAAATTCATCCCAAGACCCACATTGTAGCCCTCCCTGAAAACACAATCAGTAAAAAGTCAGCTCTCAACCTAAACCTTTATTTAGCTGCATTTTCACATAACTTGGCATCGTGGGCATGGCCCTACATGGACTAGGAAAGGGCAGAGGGAACGGGGAGGCAAGCTGGCAGTGCAATTTTCCCACACTTTCTTAGAGAACCCATTTTCTTCTCCCAAATGACAAACAGAAAAAAGAAGAAAAAGAAAAGGAAGAAAGCTGTTGCCATTCACTAGCTCCAGGAGCGTATGAAGGACAACGCAGCTGCAAAAACTTTGTTCTGGCAATGCAAGATTCAGCCTTTTGCATTTCCGCAAAAAAACACGTTTTGTCCCCAAAAGACGTCACTATTCATTTTGTGCAGAACACTCACACGCTCCCACCCAAACCTTCCATTAGCACTCAGGTATTTGAGCCACCTAAACAGCGCAAAGAAAAAAACTGTGCAAACAGAAAAGCTTTTGGGGTCCATCATCAGCGAACATCATCGCCTTCAGAGCAGGGAAATGGCACAGGCAGCAGCCGTGAGGTTCGAGGTGAGGCTCCAGCTTTCCGCACAGAGTTCATAAATTTAAGAGGCACAAACCAAAAAAGAAACGCAATCCTTGAGATGAGTCACTCTAAAATGTGCCCGCTTTTCTCCTCACAGGCCTGAGCAGCCTCACACAATGCCCCTGGGGCACAGGCTCCTCATTTGGCAGGGCTCAGTGCAAAAGCGGGGCCGGGGAATACCTTTACGCTGGAGAATTTGGCTTGTAACAAGGCTTTTCAGGAACATGGCAATTGCCCACGTGAACGCATGGCTTCCTGCATTAATATGCTAAAGAGACAAGACAAGCATCTTTAGCTACAGCTGAGGACTAATTAAGACTGCTCTTTTACAAATATTGCATGGTTCATTCCATTCTTCCCCGATTAAGAACAAAAGAAGAAAGAAGTCATTTATTGTCATGAGTCACTTCAGATACAATGGAAGGAATTCCAACAGATGACTGAGACAAAACAAAAGCTGACATTATGAAAGCCATGTCTAAACACTAATTTAAACTGTCAACTTGCTAGTGAGGAAGGTTCATGACAGAGGGAGAATTAAAACTTAAAAGAGCACATAAATCATTGAAGAGATTAGCAGCGTGTGATGGGGCCAAAGTACGCCGCGCTGGAAACTCGCTGAATGGTAGCGAGCTCCCTTGCAATTTGGGGGTGAATGCCGTGTTTTGCCAACAGTCATGCACTAAAATGAGTAATTCGGGCCGCATTCCCAGAAGCGGGAGCTGCGTGAGTCAGTAGCGTTACTCCCATTTCCAGCAGGTGAGGATCAGACCCTCCGTGTCCTGCGCAGCCTCTGAGCGTTAGATAAAATCTAGCCCGAGCTTTCCTCTGACTTTTTGGAAGGGCTTAATTTCGGAGAGGAGCCAAAATGGCTTTGGGTCACATCCGGAGCTGCTGTAAACGGTCGTGACTGACTCCCACGATCTGGCTGTGCCACTCAGGGAACCGACTCTTCCCTTTCAAAAGCACCGCGGTATCTCCCTCTCTTCTGCTTCCCAGGGGACATATCTTGAGGTAGTGCCTCTTAATTCTCTGCAGACCTGCTTTCCACCAGCAGGAAACTAGCTCATCTTCACTGTAATAAAGAAACGTGCCACGTAAAAATGCACTGTGTGCTACAGGGTTTCACCCGTGGATTTTTTTTCTACACATTCGAACAATTTCTTATAAAGATTTTCAAGCAAGCATGTACTTTTCAGCCCCTCTGGCTTTTCAAACTGGTACACAGCCTCCAGATATCACACATCAGCTCTACAGCCCATGTTATTTTGTATAAGTCTTGCAGGGGTCGTGGGCCACAGTTCTGCAAAGTGAATGGATGTTGGGACTCTACATCATCTAAAACCGGTGTCTTCATCCATTTACTCCCATTGTTGCTAAAACTCCCAAAACAGAGAAACCATTATAGATTACCAATGTAGAACCATTCATATTGATGGATTTATGAAGATTTAACACCTATCTTAACTATTTTAAAATCCAGGTGTCCCTGAAATCCACACAAGCAAAAGCTCCATCTTTTCTTCAATTCAACATGCAGGCGGCTCCGCTGCTTCACTCCCAGACCAGAAAGCCAGCAGTGAAATCTCCAGCCACAACTCTGTCCTCCCAGAGTTTACCTTAGTCAAAAGTAAAAGGCCAAGAAAGTATTTGATTAGTTGCTGAATAAGAAAGCTTCTGAAAATGCAGTTATTTACACATCTTAGGACAAACATTTTACCATTGCTGTGGGAACTGGTGGGCAATACCACTTCTCTTGGACACCAGCAATGGAGAAGTCCCCCGTCCAGCTGTACCACTCTCCAGGGACAGGGACATTAGTCTGGGCAGATCACAGACTCCCTTTAACTATCTGAACATCATGTCTAAAGTTGATGGAGAGACTCTGCACTGGGAAGGTCCAGGCCTTCGCGTCCTAGAAGTGCTGCTGGAATTAGGTCACACTCAGCTTTGGCTCCAATTCAGGCAGAAGTTCAAAAAGTCAATTATAAAATAAATAAAAAGGGGGAAAGTAAATGAGATGCAGAGCCCTTTAACTTAGAGGGATGAAATCACTGTGGAAGTGGGGGAGAGATTTGCTGTGAGTTTAGGAGCCATCAGGATCCTTTCCAGCATCCTTGCATTTGGCTAAGCTAGTTGCAGTTGAACAGATTTTTTTCTTCCCATCCTTGCCATGGAAATCAATACAGTTTTTACCATATTCCTATTGCCTACTTGCGTCATGATGGTGCTCAGGAGCCACAGTCATTGGGCCTGTTGTGTTGGGCACCGTAGAAAGGCTGAACAAGAGGGCTGACCTTGTTCAGTCAAGAGGCAACAGAAGAAGACAAATAAACAGTAGGACATACCAGCCACAACCATAAAAGGAGAGGTTTAAAGAGAATTAGAAAATAACTTTTTTAAGCTACAGAGAGCTCTTCACAAGTGTGAAAAAGAAGAGCAATCAGGCTGCACCAGGAGGCTCATTATCTCTCCATCTGACCTCCGGTACCGACTAAGGGTTAGACTGCAAGGGGTTGTGTTAGCTCCTGGTCTTAGCTGCTTCTTGTTGCTGGGATGAAGAAAGGGGAGCTACTGGAGCACTGCTAAGAGAGGGGTCATAGTCAAGACAGGGTCAAGCAAAGGGCTTGGGAGAATGACTTTTGCAGCAGTGTAACAGATGATTTCATTGAAACAAGGGTGCATGTGAAGACCAGAGGAAAGGGTATTGTAGAAACCAAGACAAGAAATGAGATCCTGGATGGCAGATTTAGCTGTGTGAATGGGGGAATCCCACTGTGCCTGTTAGAGATGTTCTGCAAAAAGTCTGCAAGACCTGACCATGTCCTAGATGAGAGGGCACAGAGACGACCAGGATAAAGATGATGCACATTATGAACAAGAGTGGAGGCTATATTGGCTACGCTATCCTTGGCATTCAACAGAGAAAGAAGCAGGGAAACATGAAAACAAAGCTGAAGACATGTTGGTTTAGCCATGTTGGTCAGCCAAGGAGCGAGATTTCTGAGCCATTCTTGAGCAGAGAATAAGGCTGGAAAGTCGCAGCAGAGAGATGCCAGCTGATTTTTTGTGGAGTGGTAGAACTAAGTGGAAAAGGAGGAGGTCCCATGTGAAAGCTGGAGTCAGACAAACTGAGGGTAAGCTTGCAAGATTAAGAGAAGAAGTAGGAGCAGAGAGAAACATGAAATCTCAAGGAAGACAAGATTTCACAAAGAACATCGCCTTCTCTCAAGAAGATGCCAGTCTGGTCAAGGTAGAGGAGAATGGGAGCACTGGGCTTGCTCCAAAAATGTCCTCTGCATCTAGATATAAGGATCATCTTCAGGTCCACCGAGTACGGGGTCTGGCTAGTGCTTTCGAGGCAATGGGCTGCTCTGCCTGTCCAGATACAAGCTGGGCAAAGGTAGACCACCCAACAAGGGTCATGCTTTGTGCACTTTGGTTACCATTCCTCAGAGCCTCCAGTGGAAAAGATGAAGCTCGATGCGAGTCCACTGACATCGGCGGAGTCACGCACCGGGCTGACATCTCACGCTGAGCCGAGCTTTAATGTCACTGCAACTTTCCCAGAAGCCTCAGCTTAAAATTGCTGCAACGAAGGGGTGAATCAGGCCTTTTCACATTGACGTCAGTAAAGTTACACCCAGGGTAAAATTAGCCCCAGGACAGTTGTTCTGACACTTTCACAATAGCACTTTTGGGGGTTTTGGCTTTGTTTTACTTTCTTTTTTTTCCCCCCCCTTCCTTTATTTTAGTGATTCTCCATTAAACCCACTTCTACAACATGGAGAGGGGGGGAGACGTCCCTAGCCACTTCGTGTGAGAGGATCACGAGGCAAGAATCAATGTAACCGCGCTGACAAACAGATCACGCTTTGGAGATCCGAGCCTGAGCGTTACCTTATGTTTTAGCAGCTTGATTGGCTCCCACGCCTGGGACTGTTTGAATTTCCCACCAGCTCAGCGCAGCTCTTTTCCACATATTTTAGGTGTTGAATTAATTGTAAGCTCAAAGGAACAACGTTTCCAGGCTCTTGATGAAGAGCATGTCTATTGGTTGAGAGCAAGAAAAGTTGCCAAGCTTTTCGAAGGTCGGTCTCCTGCATCTGAAATGTGGGTGAGCGGCTCGGCCCTGCGGGGTTATTTAAGGACCCGCAGGTATGCGCCGTGGTATGGAGTCAACGTAAGTACCCTTATGTGTGTGTGTTGATCGAATCGAGGTCCATAAATACATGTGCAGTTGGCTGCATTTTTTGCTCAGCTCCCATCCGTGTTTGTAAACACTGGAGAAAGAGACCCAAATCTGTGTCCAACACCAAGCAGTTACAGAACATACTGTAATTCTGTAATGCGAAACAGAGTGGCTCGCTAACCGTGCAGATCTGGAGAGAATTCCTAACATGATCCTTTTACGTATTTTATGTTAATCACTTCCATCTCAGGAACACACGCAAACAATACCCTATTAGACGTTCCCTTTGGCACTCGGACAGCAGCGCAAGCTGCCGCATGCACCAGAGCGGCGACCGGAGCAGCCGCAGTAGGGACGGGAGGCCATCGGTGGATGCTGCAAATGGGAAGCGACCAAAGGGCAACGTGCAAAGAGCAGAGCCGTGACTGCTAACTCCTAGTTTGGGTTTCTTCATTGGCTTTGCTGGTTTTCCTGCGGGATTTTCCAGGACAACAGGTCTCCAGCCGCTCACCCACGAGGACTCATGGATGTCAGAGCAGTGCTGTGACCCCAGAGACACTAAAGCTCTTCTGCATGGGGATAGGAAGGAATTTTTCTCGGCACAGAGCTCCACATCACTGTGCCTTGGGCAGGTCTCCCCTTGGGTAGCACAGAAAGGACAGGGCTTGGGATAACTTGGTGCTTGCCTGGTCAGGTTTCCCTGTCCCTTATCCTGGCCTGTTTGCAGAGTGGTACTAGGGGCACATGAAGATTTAACTCTTTAAATAAGCCTTGAGACTGCCTGGAAAATATTTTCCCAGTGGAAAGAAAGAGGCTGGATTACCCAAGAGCAGGGATGTGCACAGAGCTACGGCAGGGCTTGGCTGCAGCCTGTGACACCAATGTCCCTTACAGAGGGGAGGTGGGACACCCCTGAGCGTTAAGGGTACGAATCCTGCTGCTGTGGGGAACAGGCAGAGCCCACGGGGACCTCAGCACTGGTCTGCAAAGAGCCTGGGGAGCAGGCGAACGGAAGGGAGAGGAGAGGATAGCAGAGGAGGCATCCGCCACGTTTGCAGAAGTAATTGCGGGAAGAGGACATGTAAAACAAGCCCGCTGCTGCGACAAGGGTGATTCCTCGTCGTTAATAAAATATCCCCTGTGGAGAAGGCAGATGGCTTTGTGCGTCGGCAAGTCAGCTCTCCATGGGGGCAATTACAGCGGGCACGGCGCCCCATTGCCAGCGGGGTGGGCTCCGCAGGGAGGCCTCCATCCCCAGATGTACCCGGCACGCTTCGGCAGAGGGGCATCAGCCAGCATCACCCCACACCAGGTCAGTGGGCAGCCCCCAGGAGAAGCAGAAAGGAGAAGATCTCTTCAAATGCACAACGGTTACACAAGATTTTGAAATGATCTGAGCGCTCAGATACTGTATTTTCCTTCTACAGAATATTTTTTTATTGCTAAAATGAAAATTTCAGGGGCTTACATCGCGCAGCCCTTCGGTCGCAGTAAAGCAAGACGTATTGGCGCTGGTGCCACTGAGAAGCAGCACCCGGGTTGGGACGTTTCTGCTCAGGATGTACTTTTAAAGCAATTAAAAAGCAGCCCTGACTTTGAATAGTAACGCTGAAATGGAATTCACTCCAACATTCACTAGCCCAAATGTCTTTGCTGAAATCATGCTGTTTCCCCATTGTTATTTAACAATAAATCCTGCCCCCAGGGAAATCCATATAAATATGAATTTAAGAGTTCCCAGATACAAAGAATCTCCCTTTTTTACCCTCCTGGGAGATAAATAGCTTACAAATCTTCCTACAAATATGTGCTTTTCTCGATGCTTTTCCCGTTAATGCTGTAAAATGCTTCTGTAGGAGAGGGAGAGCATCTGGACACTGCAAGAACGCAGCACGATGGAGAAAATAAATAAATTAATGTCTTTATTCCAGTGCTGAGGGGTTAAACACCTCCGCGTGTTGAGTTTTTTGTGCTAGAACTGGCTGGGAAGGGTAACGTGGATTGTCGCAATTATTGCACTAACTGCTTCCTCTCTCAGTTTTCTGGAGTCTGAGAGGCAGTTTGGGAGCTGCCCGCAGGGGTCCCGCTGGCTTCTTCGTCAGGGCATGCGCTCTGCAGAGATGCTTTTTTTAGAATCTTCATTTTACAGTCGATGGGAGGGAAATGCCACACCTCCAAACCTGGACTCCTGGTCCTTCACGGTCCCGTGGGTCTCAAAGCAGCGGCAGCCTCTGGTCTGTGGGTCATGGGGACCAAAGGACCAGAGAAGCAGCTTCAGGGACAGCTCAGAACAACTGAATTAGGTCCCGGCTCTGCATCACAACCAGGGAGACTCCTCGGTCCCCACTGAGCGCAGAGGGATACAAGGAGAGCAGTCTGCTGTGGTTCAAAAAAATTTGGTGAATAGCTTCCCAGCCCTCCACTGAGTACGTATCAGCCAGGTCTTACGATCTAGCCCATTCATGTTTGTGAGTAGAATAGAATAGAATAGAATAGAATAGAATAGAATAGAATAGAATAGAAAAGAAATTAATAGAACAGAACAGAACAGAATAGGATAGGAGTTGCTCAGGTATACATGATATCCACAGCCACATATGTTTAGAAATGCTGCAAACAATGGAGCAAACTCACCAAGCGTGGCAGAGTGCAGAATATATCTCCTTACTTTTTTTTTTTTTAACACTTCATTCCTAACCATAACGTGTTCTAAAAGAAACCCTAAAGGGGATTTATCCAGAGTGGAGTGGGGAGCAACACTTGGCTACTCAGCAAATAGAAAGGCACATGCGCACCTCGGGAAGGCACGAGACGTGCGGTGCGATGGATGCTGAGCACGGCCGGAGCATCCGACCTCCCCGTCTGCTGGCGGAAAGACACCGGGCATTTTCCGTGAAGGCTGGATGCAGTCCCCGGGAGTAACTTGGTAATGCCCCAGGCACTCGGAGAAATGTTGAAAGTAATCCAGCTAAAGCTCCACCTGGAAGGCGGTGGGTGGGAAATTTAAGAGCTCAGTGACTGGCATGCCAAAAAAGATGAGATAGCTGTAAGGAAGGATCCTGTAAGAGCTGGTGCTGTGCTCTGCTGCTGCAGAGCAAAACACCTGCTTTTTCATCCCCTCATTTCTATGTGTCTGTCCATCCTGAATTTTAGTCAATCCTTTACTGTAATAACCTAACGAAGAACTTCCACCCTGCACAATATCCACAGCTACTCATTTCTCCTGGTTCCCTCTTCCTCTATCAGCATTTCTTTAATCCTAGTTTTGCCCTGAGTTTTTTCGTCAATGCATTGAACTTTGGGGGGAGAACAGCTCAGCTTCTACGATTTTTTCAAGGCGCTGGCGGTGCCGAGGGAGAGCTAACCATCTTGGTGATTTGTGCTGCGAAACACTCACTCTGCTCCCCTCCCTTCCCCATAATAAGTCAGAAATGCCATTTAAATCACTATTGTTCCCTATGATTTAATTTCATACCACTGCTCAACAGCTACAGCTATTTACAGCAATCCCCTCTTAAACGATCATGGCTTACCCTGGATATTTATGATTTTTTAAGGGAGAGAGCTCATCCCCAAATTCAGCATCTCTCCTTGCAGCTGGGGTGTAGATAGGACATGTTTACTTAATGTGCTGGAAGCTCAAATATTTAGCTTGTGGTTTTGATGACTGAACAATCTGTACTGTGCTTGAGGGCTACGTACGCATCTCGGAGGCTGCAGAGGGAGAACAGGTCTGCGACCCAAGGTGCAAACGTGTTTGTCAATACACCGGAGCGCCCCGCCGCCGCTTCTCGCCTCCCGTAACACAATGTTTAAGAGGGCATGAATTAATATAAACAGCCTGCTGATGTCCTTTTGACAGAATATGTGGGAAATTGAGTTTACCTTGAATTTATGAACTGGGAAGGCTATTTCTCATCCTGATTAATGGTGAGTCACGGAGCAAACCCCAGGCCATTCGCAAACCCGTGTGCTGTACGTCAGGTGTCATGGGAGTGAGAACAGTGGGAGAGCAAAGAAAGGTCTCATGACAGTCTGTTAACTAATTTTCATGTGCCAAGTGAAGACGTGTCCTGGAATTTTGCAAAACTATATTTAGCAATGCCGTGCGTCTCCAAAGAGAGCTTTGTAAGATGCTGGAACAGGAAGAAAAACACACACAGGTATAAAAGCACTCTAAGAAAGTAATAACTTACACAACTTTAGAGGGATATCCGACAATACATTTACTGCCAGCTGGGGACCGAGATGAATATCCAGAAGGCTGACGAACAGCAGGCTGCCCAGCCCTGCGCTTCTGCTTGAATACAAGTGCAATAACAGCTCTTGCATGGCCTTTTTCTCCATGGATTTCCAGGGTTTCTACCCTGGGGAGCTGGTGTTTCCCTGGGACATTCCACATGGCAGATCTCCTTCCAGCACAGCCTTATCCTCATGCTGAGAAACCTCAGCAGAATCCCAGAGATATGGTTTTTTAAGTTGCTCTGTGCTTTTTGGCATATCGGTTTGTGGTGATGGTAACACTGATGTTGAAGGAAGAAGGCAAATCCTCAGATCCCCAGCCGCGTACAGAGGAGGGCAAGGAAAGGCACCAGCGTGCCGCACGACGGGGCAGGGAGCCGACCCAAGACACGATGGAGATTGGGATGAAGCTTGACATTTCACCCATGGTCATCCATGGCTTGGTCCTACAGTTGAGCAGCATGCGGAAGGGTTCCTGCATCTTCATGGGACATTTGACCATCCCGTGCTTGTTCATTTGGACACCGCATAAGAGGAAGGGGAATTTCACCTCAAATGACCCTTCAAAATACTCTGCAGTTGAACAGTGGTACAATAAAACCCGCCATCGCCAGGCAGCGTTATTATCAAATATCTGCAGGGAAAACAACCAGGAATTAACCTGCTGCAACACACATAGGTTTCTTTCATCAAGGAGAAAAAAAAAAAAAAGGGAGAAAAAGAGAAAAAAAAAAAAGAAAAAGAATAATGCTACAGGGTCTCCCCAATAGCACACGGGGCACAATCTAGCACTGTATATACGGCCACGCAGCGGAGGCCCAGAGAACACACTGTCCCAGCGTAAGGGCTGCCAGCATCCTGACAGAATTAGGAAGTCCTCTCTCGCAGTTGCCCTGTAGACATGAAATTACACAAAGAAAGACTTCATTAGGATCCCGAACTAAATATAGTCAAGTGGGGAGAGTGGAACATTCAATTTTCACTCTTGGCAAGCAGCACGACTTCGCAACCTTTAGGATATTGTTTTAACTAAGCTGGAATTCTGCACGGCTGCGATTCTGACAGCTCAGCACCTACCAGGGGGAAAGAATTACGAAAATAAAACCTTTACCTGAGAAAACCCTGAAAAATGTACGTGCCCTGATGGCGAAGTTCTTGCCCAGACAAAACTGCTGCTGTCACTGGGAACGAAGGGCTGGAAAATTATTGGCGTCAATGAGAGTTTTGTACAAGCAAAGATCACGGGGTCAGAGCCAAACAGATTGTTTGCAGCTCCAAAAGTCTTAGAAGATCGTGGATAAGAGAGAAAAAACAGTGCGAGCCTGTAACAAGCCTTCCTGAACAGTCAAGGTCCACCAGCATCTTCACTGGGGGCTCATCCCTGGTGCAAGAGCCCTGCCCCGACTGACCTGCTGCTCCTCACCCAGCAGCGTCTCAGCATCACTGGTCCCTCAGCACAGGGGTGGAATTACCTCCCTGCCGAGGCCTTTCAATGCCATCCCAGCACCTTCAGGAGCTCAGCAAAAATACAGACACGTGAGGACCAGGATCTCTTTTGCACAACAGCGCAGGCACTTAGATGCTCCTGAGGGAGGCAAGACCATCAGTATCCAAGCTGGCATCACCCGGGGGCCTGGGTCCTGCTTTGTCTTCACAGGAGAGAGCCCTGGCAGCAGATGGGAGACAGGCTGATGAGAGGACACTTACTCCTGCAAGGTCGTCCCAGACCCTTCTCCCAGCAGGAATCTGATCACCAAGCACCCAGTTCTGCAATCCCGCCCTGAGCATATTTTTGGGGTGCCAAAAACAGGAGCCAGATTCTGCTCCTGGCTTTCCTCACTGCTCAGGTGTTTTATTCAACGTGCTGGTGTTGCACGGTCCCTGGAGCAGGGGCAGCCCTGGGCCTACCCAGTTCATCTACTGGTCATGGTCAGCTTCAACCCTGGTATCCCTCTCACAAGAAAAATCCTGCTCTTCCCAGGACACATAGACACCATCGAGTCAAAGTCAGGTTTAGGGTCGAGCAGCTTGGGCAGTTATACAGGAGGGAAGGGAAGGGGAGGGGAGGGGAGGGGAGGGGAGGGGAGGGAAGGGGAGGGAAGGGGAGGGAAGGGAAGGGAAGGGAAGGGAAGGGAAGGGAAGGGAAGGGAAGGGAAGGGAAGGGAAGGGAAGGGAAGGGAAGGGAAGGGAAGGGAAGGGAAGGGAAGGGAAGGGAAGGGAAGGGAAGGGAAGGGAAGGGAAGGGAAGGGAAGGGAAGGGAAGGGAAGGGAAGGGAAGGGAAGGGAAGGGAAGGGAAGGGAAGGGAAGGGAAGCTGGTGGGTCAGGGGGAGACAAGCAAGGCTAAAGACAAATTTCAGGGGGAATGAAGAGCCCTGGGCTTTAGATCAGCCATTCCCAAAGTTAATTTGGAGGCCTTTGCCTAGGTCTTGCACAAATCCGGAGCCCATGCTGCCAGTGACCAGTCCTGTAATTGGGACGTCTTTTTAGGGCTGTCACACTCTGCCTCTGCCTGCTGTGCACAGGGGAATAGCGCAAACACCCATGAGACAGCAGAGGACCAGCCTTCCTTGCAAGAAAGCCAAAGGCACAGGGATGTTTGTTTCAAGCACGTAAGCTCCCAACAACTCACATGGTGTTAGGAGTCAGGCACATAGAGGCTTTTATGAATGTAGCCTCCGGACTAGTCCTTCTGTTTGTCCTGGATCCCTAATAACATCAACAGTTCATAATAAAGGGTCAGAAATCCCACTCTTGTCTGTCATCCTAACAGCATCCATTAAAGCAAATAAAACACTCATGAATCCAACTCACGATGCTGTTAGACGGGGTAGGAAACCCCATGAACAGAAAGGACGCATTAAGAGGTGGAGGGGGACGCAGAAGGAAAAACATCCAACCTGCAAATGATGTCTCCTATTTCCCCGCAGCTACATGAGTAAGGGTGAGGCCTTCGGTGGAAATAACCCCTCTGCGGGAACACTGCGCGACGCAAAACCTTCACAGGGACGTCCCACCTCGCACGCTGTACATCTCGCCTGTCATCGAAGCCCTGAAATAGCTTTTTGAAGACATGTCCCATTAAGTGCGCTGCCTCCAACAGATGGTCAGGGGATAGAGGGAACGATCGAGCACAGCTGAACCAGGGGAGTTTCCAACCCAATGGGAATATCCACAGATAGGAGAGGAAAAGGTGTACGACCCTGGGAGAGCGTTCGCGGCGGGTCAGTTCAATAAGCCAGGTGGAATAAAGGCAGGTCAATTTATTCTGATTAACTTTTAGCCTCAGGCATGTCTCTGCGCTGCCCCAAACTTACAGAGCCCCTTGCCGAAACCCAGCGCACGAGCACAGCACGGATCTGCCCTTCCCCTCTCCCAGCCCGGGCTGCGCCGCTGTACCTCAGCCCGGGGCTCGGAGGCTCCCCGGACAGAGCAGCTGGCAGCCAAGACCGGCAAGGGCTGCAGCTTTCAAGAGACGCTCCACAAACATCACTGTTTTAGGAAAAACATCAGCAAAGAGCGGTCACGTGTTTCACTCTAGGAGCTGAAGGCGTGAGAAGGGCTTTAAAAAAAAAAAAAAAAAAAAATCTATTCATTGAAGAAAAGCAATCCAGAAAAGAAACCAAAAAAGGAAGCGGCCCCGATGCAGACCCCCCCAGAGAGCTGCGGGGCATCCTCAACAGAGGAGCGGTTTTGGACAACAGCGTCGGCCTGGGCCAAGCTGCCCTGGCCCACGCACGCACCAGCACCCACCTCCCCGGGTGGGCTGACCTGCCCTTGAGACCAGGGGCTCCCAGGACGGCTTCGCTGCAGCTGTTCTTGGCCCCGTGCCGGGGCTGTGTCCCACCCTGGCAGCTCGGGTATTCCCGGCTGCCTTCAGCCCTTACCAATGCAGTTATCGAGGGTGCCAGAGCCCTGGCACAGGCTGCCCAGGGAGGGTGTGGAGTCTCCTTCTCTGGAGAGATTCCAACCCGCCTGGACACGGCCCTGTGCAGCCTGCGCTGGGTGACCCTGCTCTGGCAGGGGTTGGGCTGGGGGGTCTCCAGAGGGCCCTTCCAACCCCCACCGTCCGGTGATTCTGTGATTTCCTTAGATGCACGTCTGATCCCCTTCGCTGCCATGCTGCCTAAGGTGGTTCCTTGTCTCTAGTCTCCTCCATTTTTATTTTTCTGCCTCAAAACTGACCCCAGCCTTCCCTAGCTCTGCAAAAAGCAGCCTCCCCAGCGGGGCAGCAATGTGTGGCTCTGCATTTTACAGCACGGGTTCACGCTCAGAGCAAATCCAGGGACGTGGAAATACTGGTGTCTGGGACCAGGGATGCCAACTGCAAACACGGTACCAGAAGGGCCAAAATGATGCCTGGCTTCTACATCTTCCATCCGTGCCAGCTATCCAAGCCCAGCATTTATCACCCCCTGTAAATGCACAGCCCATCGTGCCTTCCCCCTGCCCCCAGACCCGCTTCTCACGAGCAGAAGCCCAGGCCAAGGTCTCTTTACCAGCAAAGTCCTCCGGAGCTGAGAAAAGAGGTAGAAGGGTCCAAAAGAAACACCAGACCTGCCGAGCAGTGAAAATGAACTCTGCCACTGTGCAAGAAGGCACAGGCGTGTATAATATAATATATACTGTACGTATTGAGAGAAAGAATATACTTTTCACTGTGAAGTGTTTTATATGCTAACCATCAGGCATACACCAAGTCAATGGATGCTGGCACTTTACATAAATATATGATGATGCAGTGCTATATGTGATAAAAATCTGGAGCACAAAATATGGAAGCAATTCAAGAAAACAGATCTCACATTTTTGCCTTTGTTACAGTTAGATTCTGACATGCTCTGATTAAAATTCAACATCTGCATGCATTTAAAATTAAAATATATAGGTATTCATGTTTTCCTCCTTCCACAATGTTTTACTGCTGCCTTTTCTTCTTAAATATTAAAAACATTACATTATTTTATTTCAGATGTCTCAATATATTACACATCACCCTTTCACCTCAGAGCTTTGGTTCAAATCCAGCTCTTCGCTGAGGAAATAGAAAACATCTGAAAATATTTAGTAGTCTCATCTCAGTGTCTAATCACAGTCTGCTCTGACATGACAAAACACAACAAACAAACTGGCTTGCCACAGATGAAAAATGTTTACACAAAAATACTCAGGAGTGTAAGAATGAATAAAGGCATCTCTAACTGCATTAAAGCCCGTGTTGTTAAGTAATAAAATAGTTTGCAGATAATCTGAGCTGCACCTGCCCCTCTGGAAAAAAAAAAAGCAGGTGATTTAAAGTCCTCGCAGCCTAGCAGGTCCCGGCCGCATGTTTTTCTGTTATTCTAAAGCAGAAAGATGTGTCAAGCTACAGTGCAAATATTGTCCATGGGCATCATGGTCTGGAGAGCCTAAGTACCTCGTGATTTAGGAATCTCAGAAGAAAACTTTATTGCCAGTAAATCCTCCAGGACTAAAATATATGTACTTTAAGAGGGACGAGCATAAATAAGTCTTTGTCTTTGCTGGGGAATTCAGCCATTTGGTGGGTGGCTGGGAGAGCAGCTGTCCCAATAGGCTTCATGTTGGGCACTGGTATGGGGCACAGCACGGTTCCTCCTCCAAAGCTGTGACAATTTTAACAGGCAAGGGAACGCGTAGGAGGGAATTAGCCACAGGGAGGTGCAGGATCTTCTATAAAGCCAGTGGCAGAATCAGCTGTGAGAGCCCCAGACCTGCACCCCCCCTTCGTTTTGCTGCAAGCCCCCAGTTTTCCCTGGCCTCCAGGCATCAAGCAAGTAATGGGTGTGGGCAGCACCATCCTTTGCTCTTCAGGAGGTTCAGCTTGACTTCCTACCTCCATTTTGGCAGGAGCAAGACTGGGGAGCACTGCACGGAGCACGGTGCTCATGGGTTGGGGTCATCACGGACTTGCCACTCCCTTACCCTGCTTGGGTTCAACCCAATGTCTATTGAAGTCAATGGAGGAGGCCTCACCAGAGCAAGATGTGTTCTCCCTGACTCTGGACACCTGCCATCAGGGCCGTGTCCCCCCACTCTGGGGTTTTAGCAAACCCCCACCAGCATGGCTGACACATGGCAGGAACCAATGGGTTTCCCATCTGGCTCATTAATCCCCAGGCTGGGAAGCAGGATCAGGCAAATTGTACCTTCCATTAAGGGTTTTCAGAACTCCAACATAAGAAAAAAGAGTGAGCAATGCTTCCTCTGTATTTCTGTCCTGCGTCTACAGACAGTCCCCACCTATCCTGCCTGCAGCGTTTACCTCCTTCCTAGACCTGGCCACACATCATTGACTGTGATCAAGTTATGCTCCACAGACCTTCGGGGGAAGTGGCTCCATAAACGATTTCTAAGCCAAAGTTTTCCAACCTGCAGAAGCTGACAGGGACATACATGGGAAAAAAGATTAAACCCCTTGCCCTCTCCATGAGTGTCTTACAATACCTCTTTTTCAGGAAGACATTGTAGTATTTCCTGCTGCAGTGGCCAAATTAAATATGACTAAATTAACATGCTAACGTTTCACTATATCCCTTTAATGCAGAATAATATGTATCCCTTAATTCAATAAATTAGAAAGTATATTTTTTTAAGGGAAAAAATACAAGTGCAGCTAAGTCTTTGCAGATCTTGGCATGTCTACAATACACAAAGGACAGGCCAAGGAGACATCCAAACGATGGCCGTGCTGCCTCCAGAAGTGAGGGCTCAGCTAATAAACCTCGCCGGGAGGAAGGCTCGCTCAGCCTGGGCACAGCTCTGAGTGAGGGCAGGCACAGGGGTCCTGGCCACCGTGGCTCTGCACTGCTGTGTCCGGTCTTACCCTGCTCCCGCTGGTGCGCTGAGCTGGTTCCCAGTGCACACACCAGCACCGGGTTTCTTGCCTGGATCATAATTTCCTTTGCACGTGACTTAGACAATACCCAGAGCATTTTCCGTCATGTCTTTCTCCACAGCACCCCTTGGTCTGGGTTTGCATTTTATTGTCTGGGCTTCATTTTCCTGTGCTTTCCTTCTGCTGTCGTATTTTCCTTGAGCCCCTTGATGAAACCTCTCTCTTTGCTAACCGTACTCAAATTCAGCAACGGCATACAAGCTCGTTCACACAGCCTTTACATCTTCACACTTCTTTGCCCCGTTACAAACGTACTCCAAATTAATTCCCATTTCAAGATGTGAACATCGTTCCAGTCAGCCATGTTGGCTTGCTAGGCAGTATATTAGTAAATTATTTCTCCAGGCTCTTGATTGACATTGTTGAAAAGATACTTTTCATGCGTGTCAGTCTTTGTGGGGTGAAAATGCCTTTAACATGCTTCTAGGATTTACATGGGCTTCCCTGGTCTTCTGCTGCCAAATTCAGATGCGGTTGGAGCATGTGGCATTCTTTTTGTCCTACTCTTATTACATTTTCCTTTTTATCCAGCCCTGCTACATATTTCATATTTTTCATATTTCTGCCCTGTGATGTAAAGAACAGCCAGTTCCGTTGCTAAATATGCCCTTGTCAAGCCTGTCCACTCCA
This sequence comes from Phoenicopterus ruber ruber, assembly GCA_009819775.1. Lineage (NCBI taxonomy): Eukaryota > Metazoa > Chordata > Aves > Phoenicopteriformes > Phoenicopteridae > Phoenicopterus > Phoenicopterus ruber. The sequence goes on from CM020219.1 coordinate 4,326,591, forward strand.
GCATGAGCCTCTCAGATCCTGCTGCAATCACTGTACTTTCTTCCTCCTTTCTTTTTTTGTTTTGTTTTGTTTTCTTTTAATTATCTATCTCCTTTTCTAATATTTTAGGACTCAGACCTCCAAACAGCTGAGCAAGACGCTGCGTGTCTGCTGAGCCATGGTACGAGACCACAGGCGTGCTCCTCGACAAGGACAAACCCAAAGCACCGTACGTTTGCTCCCATCGCGGTGAGCAGGGGATCAGGTCTCATTTCTGGCTCTGCGCGCGGCCGTCCAGCCCCAGAGCCAGGGCTGAGCTGTTTCCAGGCTGTTTTCCCTCCTTTGCAGACACAGCCCTTTCTGCTCAAGCTCTTCCAGAGCTCCACACCACCCAAGCCATCGCCGTATCGGCAACATCTCTGCAACCTCATTAAAGAAGCCCGCAGAAGTGTGGCTGAGGGCTGGGAGTCTCAGAGCCAAGCATGGGTGGGGGGAGCAGAGAAAGAAAACATCATTTCACTCACTTCTAAAATGAGTGCATTTAGAACAGAAAATACTGGAAAAAAATGCCGTCTTTCTCAGAAAAGCTCTTGCATGCCCAAATGTTGGGTTTACAAGCTCAAGCCCCATTTGAAATCAGCAAATACAGGACTGGTTCCCTAAGAACCGTGTCCAGGAATGGTGTTTTATGGATTGAATGTATCATCCAACATTTGCTAACTGTTTATCCAGTTCACTTGAGAAGTTTCTTCTTAAATGAAAACGTGATCTTTCCCCTGGATGAACATCTGTCTTTAAAGCATAACACTGTTGCTTCATTCCTAAGAAAGGGTTGAACAACATCCATGCTCAACGCCTTCCCCAATGACAGGTCTGCCATGGTCTCACCCATTTTCCTGGAGAACACCAGGAAGCTACAAATACTAGTGCAGACAGAGATCATGGTTTAAGCCCTAGAGCACTTAAAAATAATCAAGAAATCATAGACCAGGAAGAAAAGTCGTATTAACGGAAGTATTAAGACACAAGCATTTGAGTTGCAGTTGATTACAGTGTTCACTTGCCAATTTCAAAAAAAAAAAAATTTAAAAAATCACCTGTTTCTTTGGCAAGCAGCGAATGGAGAGCTTTCTTAAATTTGTAGCAGTAAAGTCCACACTCAAATTGTTCTGCTGATGGAAATCCAACAATCTTCTTCGTCACTATTGCGGGTAGAGGACAGGCCACCGATGGGAATAGTTTCACAATTCTTTTATTGGAAGCATCTGTAGAAACCATAAAACAACAACTACAACAACAGCAACACAAAGCCATGTTTTCTCACTTCTTTCCGAGCAAGGAGGGTGCCAGAGCGATTCCCCACCCTACCCCCCCACCGCATGGTGGTTTCCTTTGTTCGCATTTCACTGCCTGGATCCAGCAGAGAGATTTATGGGCTGGTGCTGAGCTCGGGATGCGCACAGCGCTGGTCTCCCGGGACCGGGGCTTGACCATGCAGAATGGGGGTGCAGAAAGGCTCCTGCAGCTTCAGGGAGGAAGAAATTGGAGGGAGGAAGGTTATTCCGGGCCAGATTCCAGCTCCTTCCACTGAGTAGCAGCTCGCCAAAAATCAAGCCCCGGTAGCTGATGAAACTCTTCGTGGAGAAATGTTGTCACTCCATGTCTGCAGGGTATCTCACCCAAGGACACAATGCTTGGATCTGGACCGATGTCCCCTGCACTCCCTTCCGATCTTGGTTGCCATCCCAGTAATGAGGAGTCCGTTTATTTCAACGTCAGATGACTTCCCCATGACGAAGGGTGTCAGGAGCACTTGCCAGCCTGGCCGAGAGCGGCATTTTAGTGCCTCGAGCTCTGCTGGGAACTGAAGCGGGACCGGGCAGAGTGGGGCCTGGTGGGGAGAGGGCTCAGCATGTCAGGAGGATGGTTGGGCAAGAGCAGGAGGTGAGATCCCGGGTGCACTTCTTGGCTCAGACGCACTTTCCCAGTGTGATTTTCGGTAAGTTACTACATCAGTCCTGAGTCACCCTGCCCCAGCAAAGGGGGGACGCCGCGTTTCCTGACTCTTCAGGCTCTCCTGAGGAAGAAAATCCCCTGATTTGTGAAGGGTGGGAGGAGGAAGCCAGGAAAACAAAGCAGAGAAGAAGACAACGAGCCAACAGTAGAGCCACTCAGCTTGGCAAAAGCGGAGACGTGAGCACACAAGGTTGTGCACATGAATATCCAGGGTCTGTCCAACACCCACCTCTGCTCAAACCCTCAGTGATGGCCAAAAGCGTGTAGCAGCAGAGCTCCAGCACTTCTGGGCAATGGTAAAACTGGGCCCTGTGTGTGCAAAACGAGATTTTTTTTGCAGTCCTGTGCATCTGTGTGTTTTTGTAGTGCATGTGCTCGCGATAAGCCAATAAAACACCCCCAAGTGAAATACAGACTGGGAAAAATGTAACCTATTAAAGCCGCACAGAAACTTTTTTTTTCCCTATTCTTACTCTTTTTCAGTTTGTCTAAATATACCTCCGGGCTTTTTCTCTTGGTTTAAGTGTGCTCTTTCATGGATAGTTTTCAATGTATGTTAAAGTCTCTGGCTGCTGCCAGCTCGGATTTTTGCACTGCGCGTCTCGGCTTTCTCTTCTATTAAGACAAAGTGCTGGCACCGCTCTTTGACCAAGTACATTGTTCATGGTACTGAGCAGTGATTTTCCATATCTGACTGTCTTTGGGTTCACCCCAGGAGGAAGGGTGAGCCTGGTTTATTAAGCTCTCGTTTCTCAGAGAGCAGCAACATCTGGAGCGCGGGGTGGGCTGCTGGCACGCCTCAGCGGAAAGGAATTCAGCACGGGGTGAGGTCTGCCCAGCTCCAGAGGTGTCACTGCAATCGGTTCTGGTGACGGAGAAATAACGAAGCCCCCACGTAAAACAGCATTAGGACCACATTTCGAGCTACGCTGGGCTGCTCGGGGATTTTGTTGCTTCTGACAGGGAGTCAGGAGGCCCAGGAACCACGTTGGTCTTCGTTTTCATCATCCAAAGCTACATTTTCCCCTCTGGCTACGCAAGATTTTTCCACTCGACGAAAGCTTGTGTTTCGCTTGGTGCCTAAGTCAGTGGGTTAGCAAAAATCAAGGCAGGTGTAGAGGATGAACTCTGGTACTTGATTTCAGTGCCACATTTATAGCTCCCTCTGGGGCGCCCTCGAAAACCCATTCCCAATGCGGCTGTCACCTCCAAGTCATGGTACGGAAACCAGCTTTGGCTGAAGACGGGTAGCATGCACCATGGCCAGCAATGTGGGCATCCTCCATGCCTCTGCTGGGCATCATTTTGCTCAAGCTGAGATGAGATGTCCTGAAACAAGCTGGTCTATTGCTCTGGGACGCAGACCCCCCAGATCTATACATGAGACTCCTGTATGTCATTCCTCCACAGCTTCTCCACAAATATCCTCCTTTTCCTCATGCTCTGACACACCCCAGCTCTCAACCCTTCCTCGAGCTGAAACCTTTTCCCTCTCAATATTACCGGAGAGTCACGCGTACAAGAAACCTCACTGGATGGGGCTTTCCAATGCGACGCTGAGAGACGGTAACTGAACACCACCCCGCTAAAATGTTTATGTCTTCGGTCTCCATGTGCATTTGTAATTGTAGTTGCTGGAAAGCCAGCCCACCACCACTATCCAGCATGCAACTCCTAGAAGTTTATTTTGGCTGCCAAGCCAAATGTGGAGATAGTCTTTAATTACAAGTGTTGCCTCTGCAACAGTGCAGAGCAATAACAACAACAGTGGAATTTGTCTCGAGAGTGCGCTCCCCTCAGATGGCTATGGTGAATTAAGCAAAAACGTCAAACTCAGTCTGCAACCAGCAGACATATTCCATCACGTTAAATGTTTACACCATACGGTAGCCTGATTACGGAGCATTGGTGAGAGCACGCTTCTTGACAAGCTTTGGTGATGTTCATGCTAGTTTGGATTTAGACCCAGAAGAGTCTGAGATGTTCCCCTCTCCACCTTTCCAGACTGCTACAATGATGATTAAGAAAAGATTGTTTATAGTTAATGCCTGTCATCACTTGGTTTTGAGATCTGTAACACATTTTATCCAGTGAACCCCAACTGCTGGAGTACACCCAGTCAGGGTATTCCTTGCTTGCTGCAGCATTTATTTATTTAGAGTTGACTTATTCAGAGATGTTTATCCTTACAGAAATACTTGCAAACATCAGCATATCAATGTAAAAGCTTTCTGCTAAAATAATACCTCTGCCTGATTTTAAAAGACTTCGACCTTCCTGTAATGTATACAGAAATGGTACTTACCTACAGATGTCCAGGAGTTACAAAGACCACGCAATTGAATGCATGGTAGCACATTGTCCCATCACAAATATGCTGCATTTCTTAGAGGAAGAATAATATTTTAATGATTTATGAAGTTCTTATTGGGTCTATTATTATACATGGATGTAAGCCTCACCTGAAAAGCCCACTTTCCCACTTCGTTGTTTTTTTTTTTTGTAGCAGAAGCCTAGCATACCCCAACATCAAAAGAGTATAAAAAATTTAACCAGAACCTTCCAGGAACTCTTTAAAAACCAACTTTTTCTTATATGATGACAATGTGACTGATAAAATGTTCTCAAGACCTATCAAACCTAGAAATAATTCCTCCATCAAATGCAGGTCTCTAGTTTGAAGCCAGAGGAACCAGACCTGCTCTGAAGAACTGTAAAGCTATCAGTTTCCTCCTCTGTGCCAGACATTGCCAGTACCCCCAGCCCCTTGCCAGAGCACATCGTTACACACCAGGCAGAAAAGAAAACTAAGAGTGAAAACAAAATGGTCAAACCCCTCCAGGCCCTTGGCTGGAGCTCCGTGGGGTCCACAAAGGCCAAGACACAACTGTGAGATTCATTTCTCTCCACTTGCAAGAATTAGTCTGATTATTTAAATCAGACCAAAAAAACCCTCAATGTCCACTTATTGCAACATGCTTATACCTTTTTAAAAACTAGAGCAAGCCTAGTGCCCCCCAGGTGACCACATCTAGTTGCAAACCGAGTTTATCTCAGCTTGGGTAACACCCATGGAAATGTTGAAGCATGGTGTCTTCTCCAGGAATTGCCCCCATGGTAGTTTGCTCTTAGCTAAGCCGAGTTAAAAGCTGCATCTGAAACACCTGACTGTGAAAAATCCTTCCCAGCGAAATCTTGTGCAAGCAGAACAAACAATTTTCTTCCTAATAAAAGCAAGACCTTCAAGACCGACGGAGCCAACAAGTTAATCAAGTTTCCTACTAAACAGGAAGTTGTGGGACTGTGGCAGGAGGAGCAAATCTGTGTTTTGGCCAGAGAAAGAGCAGAGAGGAATAATACAAATTAACCACTGGGGTTTTTTTGTTTATTTGACAGGAAAATACCCTGCAAATGTACCAGTCTGGGCAATATCCAGTTTGATAAGACTGGCAATAAAATGAAAGCAAGCTGCAAGAGCTTCAGAAAAGGGAAAGGTAAAGCCACCACATGCATGAGGGCCGTTGTAATTAAACCAGACTCCTACTATTAATATTTCTTGCAATTGCTACCACAGTAGTTGTTATTACCTCTAATTACAACTGCAGCAATACTTGCACTGCAGCAGTGTTTGGCATTTCTGCCCTGCAGCAGGATTCCACTGTGTTGCTCAAATGTGGAACAAAATAAATAGTCCCAGCCCCCAAAGAAGGTTTGTAGTATAGCATGTTCTTTTGCAAGAGGTTACAAAGGAGAATAAACTCTGCTTGCTCCGTTCTCGTATGTATAAGCCAGCTTCCACTTTCAAGGACTTGCACGTTTTCCTGTCGTCTGATGGGCAATTAGTCCAGGGCATCTCACAATGGTGGCAATAGACCAAATCAAGAAGAGCAAAAAAATACAGACAAAAATGAAATCATGTCATTACTGCAGAACATATGACCACATTTTGCTTCTAGCTACCAAGCAGTACTATGGGGTGTGTGTATTCATGTGAAAATAAGCCCAACCAGTCATTGAGATATATACAAAATGGATGATTCATGATCATTATTACACTGGAATTGCTCGACAAAGAGACAGAAGAAAGCTGTTGATTACCAGTCACCTCAAGAAAGACCACAGATACAGGGAAATTTAATACTATGGTCAGTGTGGACGTGCGAATTTCCATCTGCAGACTAACAGGCAGGCCTGTGAAAAGAAATGAAGAAAAGCATACTCATTACATTGAAAATAACTGGAAAATGTTGCGTATCCACCAATTGAAAAAGGGTGGAAGTCACTGAGTCACACCGGCTGAGACCATTGAATAGGTCAATGACCACCACTCCAACGTCCTAATGGGCAATACACCCTTTATAGCCTTAATCCTTTGAATTAGTAAAGTCCCAAAGGCAGAAGAGGCCATAGAGGAAACACATAGATCATATGCTAGTTATGGTCCTTCGGTTCTTTGGGATTTATCTTTACGAAGAAAGCAGTCTTATTGAACCCTCGGTACACTGGGCGACTTGAAAGTGCAAGTATTTGTTGGATCAAAGTACGCATTACTTCAAAAGCATAAAATGCCTAGATATTGAAGGCAATAAATCTTTCTCTGTAAAATACACGCATATATAATTTATATGATAAGCTTAATACTGAGATTTTTAGCTTGGCTTCCAACAGACATGAGATGTAGGCAATTATGTTCCCCAAGACTGAGTCTGTCTGTCCCCTCTCGGTCCCAAAGAAAATAATTTTTGAGTCCGTTAGCCAATTTCAACCAATTTTGGCAGAGGGATAGGGGTCTTGAGGGTATTAAGTTCCCATACGCTTTGTGATAGTAGGTGGCCAGGTAGGAGTGGTAGACTCATTAGTGCATGCCTTGAAGGAATGGCATCAGCATAGACGCAACCCTTTCTTAGCCCTCAGAGGACCCAGAAGGACCTCATGAATGCTCAGACTGAAGCAACAGCTTCAGTCAAAATTCACATCTCATTAGACATCAGCAAATCAAAGCACAAGACGCAAAGCAAAAGCTCTGTAGATCTCCTGCTTGTGAAACCACCCAATTCTCCTTCTCTTTTGGTCCTGACGGCAGCTACGGTGCCTTCAGAGCACCTTCGCATCACAATTCGCCACTTACTGCTTTTGTTTCTTTCCATTTAATGTGAGCCCCATCGCATTTTTATGCCTTAACTCTCTGCTCATAACTGTCAGGCTATCTCCTAACATATGGAAACAATTCATTTTCTTTGTCATCGTTTGGATCTGAAACTAGGGTACTCTGAAATGTAACTATACATGAATTTCCCTGAACTAATTACATAATATTTATCCTATTTTCTTTAAAGTAATACTTGCTAGCTAAGAAATGAAGAACTGCATTGCTTATAATAAACTCTGCATGCTACATTGTAATCTAAACTGTACAGTTATATATGGTGAAGAACTAAAAGGTTTGAGTTATTCCCCTTGGCAAACATTTTTTTAAGGATTGCTTAAATAAGCAGTACAGAAACCAGATGTCATTTGGTAAGAGTATCTGAATGACCAAAAATTTGCTGTCTGGGTATTTTTTTTACTTTATAAAAACATGAGAAATTCTTTGGATTTATATCATATTTAGCAGCTGTGAAACAGTGCAAACATCTGTTTGTACCTATAGGGAGCTGACCTACGGGGTCCTCATCTCTTAATCACCAAGCAACAAGCTAGTCTCATATACATAGTTTATTGTTTTCTTTTCAGCTGCCTCCTGCACTTCAAAGTTTTTATACTCTCATGTTCTATTATCACGGCAAGAGGGACAGTCCATTCATTATGAGCCCAGATCAGTGCAACAACTGATCGAAATTGCTATAAAGCCCCACGGGTGTAGAAGTGCCCTCAACCCCAGCCATAAGCAACTTTCAGTGTGTCATAAAAAATTGTTGCTTCCCTTTTTTTCCCCAACATTATTGGTTGTTGGTTTGTTGGTGGGGTTTTTTTAAACTTAAAGGCTGGAAGAACAGGAGATGAAAAGGAACAGAAGTCTCTTTTTATAGCCAATCCTACTGTGGGAAGAGGGGTTGACAAGGCAGCTCCATGAGGTCCCATCCACCCTATTTTTCTAGGTTTCTGCAATTGTCAGTTATTATAGGAAAAGACTGCTACCTTCTCCATCCATACAGCCTCCCAAGGACTCGAAAAGAAAGGAAAAGAAAGTAAATTTAGTGGGTATCCCCTTCCAAAGAGGTTCTCCTGCTGTACACATGCACAACACGCAGCCTAAGTAAGATCCCATCCTCCATGAGGACTTCCAAAATAATGCAGGGGATGGCGGGGAAAGGAAATTTACTCAAGGAGCATTTTGCCCTGCTCTTTACCACATTAAATACACACACGCATACGCCATCCTTTAGTGATTTAGCCAGGAGCAAAATTTTTCAGCCTCTGCGATAATCTCTCCCCTTTTTTCCCTAATGTAATATTGACCTTGGGACCTCGATTTTTATGCAGTGAGAGAAAGGTGCAAACAGCGTGAAAGAAAAGATTTGTGGGCCTTGGACACGAGAGTGGAATCAGCACTCCCAGATCTACTATGAGAGCTTAAACTATAGTCTGAACTAAGTCTGAAAACAAATGGGAAACACTGTATGATTCCATCCCATTACAGTACAAATAAATCATTTCTGGAAATCTAAAACAAATGGCCCGAGCTCAGCTCTATGGATGATCCAAATGCAAAAAAGCTGCTAATTCTAAAAGGCAGATGCAAGTAACCAATTAAGCAAGAATGCAGCAAAAAAATAAGGAGTGTAACTTGTTTAGCAGGAAGATGTTAAGGCCATAGAAGTGGGTCTTCCAATCACCTTTTTTGGTATTCCTGAGCAAACATTCTTTTTTGCTTACGTTAATATGGAATGTATTATGACAACGTTCTTATGGATATCCATGCCTTTTGTCTATCAGTACTTGCAGATACATTCAAAACAGCTGCAAATATTTTTTAAATTATGTAAAAGTCCCAAACACTTTGAAAAGAATATTAATATCCCTTTAAAACAGCAGTGTATTATATTAAATTAAGGATAGGAATTTAGAGAACAAAAAAATACGTTGTTAGCGTTAACGTTTTCACTGCTTTCAAATGCGGTCGCCTTAGATAAGGCTTAGAATTATCTTGGTTAAATTTAAAAGCGCTATGGTGTTTGCACATTTAGATGACAAAGCAGATAATCACACGTGCAGATTACAAGGAAAGGTTTGTGTTCACAAAGTTCAGCTGCTTTTTTCTATTTCATAATATGTGTAGATTTTTATATATATATCTCTCACCTCTTACTACAACTCTTGCCTCTTTTCTGTCTGCAGATCGTCATAGCTACAATACCATCCCTGGTGCAGATGGAGAAGCTATTTCTCCTCATGCTGCTTCCTCAGTCTTTGTCTGGGCAGCTGTAAAAAAAAATTACCTTGGAGGGATTTTCAGAAGCGATCTGGCAAGGGGAGGTAGCAGTTCTTGCAACGAGCCTCTCGCCCATCTTCCTCTGAGGGCCTTTTCACATCCGTACCAAGGAGGCTGGTAGCAGGCAGGGAAGCTACGGGGCATGAGCAGCTCTGTCTGTGCCCTCTACCAGACTCTTGGAGGAAGGAAAAATACTAATTAGTGCTTTTCCCCGGCACGTGGGAGCGATGCCACAGCAACAGGAGCATTGGCACTACCAAAAGGTCGCTGCAAAAGTACCACAGGGAAGCGCTGAAGATCAATGGGTCTCCAAGCCCAGGCGCGATTCCTTGCAGGTCCTGTCCAAGGAGCAGAATGGGAAACTTCTGCTGTCATCACACCCTTCCACACAGCATTTTGGGGAATATTTGCTCTGCAAAGGCAGTGTCTTGACTCAGAAACACCATGCTCTGAAATGGTCCTACAGAAACGTGCACATGCAGAAGTGACTGCAACTTGGAAATGCGTTTCCTGGCTCTCGGGTCAACCATTGTTTTTAGTTTTAAGAGACGCCCAACATGTAACTTGGACGTAGCACAGGCTCCTTGAGCGAGTGTTTTCCTACATTTCTTCTGGCTGTTTCTTTTGCCATGGACTAAGATGTCATTTCTTTTGGTCGGGTGTATGCAGCTTCACTTTCACCCTCCTAGCACTGACTAACAACCTGACAAATAACAGGGAGGATGGGCAAAAGAGGACAGAATAAAGCTGATTCCATGTGCTAACTCCATTGCTGGGGACTTGTGGGCTGTTATTACTTTTTTTTTTTTTTGCTAGGATTAAACAGCTAATAAATACAGATTTCATGTCCCATAAATAACATTGTGTTTGTCAGCTCACTCAAAGAATAATCAATAGTTAGTGCATGAGACTTTCCAGTACAATAAAACAAGCTCTGCGTTTACTTTTCCCAGAGATATCTATGAATTCTCCACGTCGTTTTGTCCCTACCTAAAATAACAGTTATCCTCTCCCAAAACCCAACCAGTGACTTAGCTGCAGGCAGCTGGGTGCCTTCAAAACTTTTGGAAACAAGACCTAGACCTAAATAATTCCCACATCTGTGGAGGTTCCCTTATCGCTTGGTCAATCAGGATACAAGCCCCGGTCAGAAACCGCCTGCAGCCCCTGGCTGTCTCCTAGTGCTAAGTCCTTGCTAGGACTTCATCTTGTTGGAGCAGCTTTTGGATAGAAGTGCCTTGGCGCTGTCAGCCCCTCCTGACGTGGGCATTACTACTCTGCCAGGCCCATGGGTTTACAGATGCTGGAGGTCTGAAACCAGTCCCACACTGCTGAGAGCTGCAAAATGCATAGCCCAGTGTCCACGCAAAGGGTAAAGCATCGCATCAACCCCCACTGGGAGTCGGTGCGTGCTATGGTCATCCTTGCTAAAAACCCGGGAGCGTTTCAGTTTACCCATGTTGCAGTATCGGCCTCTGAAATTAAGCTCTGATTTATCTGAGATTTGAAAAAATATTAACCTGGACCAAATTATCATTATCAAACTATGAGATAATTCTTCGGTGGTCACAGTGACCAAATGTCATGGGCATTGCCCCATGAAAGGCTGCTGAGAGGGGGTTTGTTATTGCCCAGTATCTCACCCTGAAAGCACAGAGCCTCTTGGTTATCAGTGAAGTGTCTCAGGTCTACCTGCCATCTCTGAACACCCCATTTCAGCGTGGCCCAGAGTGTCTCTGTGCACCACACGTATTTCGGCACACCTCTCCTCACCATTTTGCTCCATCCAACACCTTGCAGGATCCCACTCAGGCTGAACAGTCCCTCTCATCCCCCTAAGGGCCTTACTTGGCTCACCTCTCTCTCCTGATTGACCCACCGGTGGATCCGCCTCATCGTTCTGCTGCTCAGCAGTGGAAGGGTGTCTCCAGGCACCATGGAGTCACAACGGTCTTTACAGAGCTCAGCTTTGAGTCCCCACATCAGCATCTTCACCACCAGGCAGGGAGTCTCCTATTCAGCCCTACAACCCAGCCAAGGAAGAGTTATTTTTATCTGTAACTTTTTAACTACTCAAACGTTTCGCTACTTCTGCTCTGCTTGTTCAGACAGAGGCAAAGCAACGTACTCAATGCATTAGGCTTTTGCTTTTCACCTCTACCTTCCACCTCATGGGTGGTGCTTATCAAATCTGCTTTTGCACCTGTGTCCGATTTAAAGGTTATAGTCCATCCGTTAACCCTGCTAACACCACCCAAGAGGCAGAGCAGCAATATTAATTTAGTCATATCTGGAACTCCGTTCTAAAACTTCAATTAAAAAAAAAAAAAAAAGCTTATAAACAGTGCAGGTCATTATATATATCGGCACAGGACACTGTTTTTGACACCACCAACTCCTGTCCTGTGTTTCCCTTGAGCCAACCTCCTCCATGTGTGCAAAACCACTCTGCAATTCAGTGTTAGGAAGCCTTTTGTGTGGCGTTCCCAGAAACACCAGTAGTCACCACCCTGGTCTTCCTCATTCAACTGAATTAGCTGCTCTTCTCTGGGTATACAGTTTAGGGTTTCTCCTCTCTCTTGTCCACACCAGCCCTATGCTCTGCCCTCTCCATCCCTTGCATCCCACTGCAGAGAGAAAGCTCACCGTGCCCCATGCTTCCTCCTCCAAGGAGCAGCAGAAAGCTCAGCACAGGAGGCACCCACCTCCTTCCCAAATTCCCCCAGGTTTTACAGAGGCTCTGCTGCCCCTCAGCTCGGCGCACAGCTCCCATGCCCACCGCGCGATGCTGAGCTCCTCTCCCTCTCTCACCCATTGCAACCAGTCTACAGGATCTCAGAATCACAGAACCACAGAATCACAGAACGGTGGGGGCTGGAAGGGGCCTCTGGAGACCACCCAGCCCAGCCCCTGCCAGAGCAGGGTCACCCAGCGCAGGCTGCACAGGGCCGCGTCCAGGCGGGTTGGAATCTCTCCAGAGAAGGAGACTCCACACCCTCCCTGGGCAGCCTGTGCCAGGGCTCGGGCACCTCACAGCGAAGACGTTTTTCCTCGTGTTCAGGCGCAACTTCCCGTGTTCCAGTTTGTGCCCGTTGCCCCTTGTCCTGTCGCTGGGCACCACTGAGAAGAGTCTGGCCCCGTCCTCTTGACACCCGCCCTGGAGATATTGAGAAGCGTTGGTGAGGTCCCCTCTCAGTCTCCTCTTCCTCAGGCTGAACAGCCCCAGCTCCCTCAGCCTTTCCCCACAGGAGAGAAACTGTCTCCCACCCGCCAAGAGGAGGCACAGAGGAAACCACCACCTGCACCCAACACACGTCCCACCGGAGCGAGGAGCGGGTCTCACAGGAGGAGCTGAAATTTGCTGCGTCTGCATGTGGAAACAGCCCTGCTATCTGTGCATGTGGTTACCTGGCAATTCCAACGGACAATTTTTGGATTATAATTCCATTACCCACTCAGCTACCAATTCTTGCAACCTGCCCCTGCCAAGAAAACTCCGAGAGAAATAAAATCCCTTGAAACCCCTGCTTACAATGCTCCAGCTCGGCGCTTGGCAGCTTCCTTCCAAAATTAAGTGATTAAAGCAGCGCTAATGAGACGTTCATCACCTGCACCTTTTTCCTTAAAATAAATACGCGGGGCTCTGCATTACAGGTGCATGTAAAACTGCTTAAATAGACATCTTTGAAGCACAGGGAAAAAAAAAATAAAGGACGCTCTGGCAAACAGTTCCCCAAATAGTTGAAAACATAACTGAATAAATAACTCTTTTTCTGGACTGAAATCTGCAGACCTTAGCAGATGTGTCCAAGCTAAACGAAGTATCCAGGGAACTGGATCTCCTTTCTGATGAGAAATAATGAAGAGCACTGCACTGGCACGGAGACAGGCTGGAGGAACCTACTGGTCTTTTCCAGCTCCGACTTCCGTGATAGCTCAGAGTTATCCTTAGGCATTGGCTTGATCCATCAATGAAGTTATTTACTGCGAACCCGGGCCCCGGGGCTGCCAAGCCTCCATCCATATTGAGCTGGAAGCATTCAAACCTTCACCGAGTGAATAGGATTACTGGGTACTTACGGTCAAGCACGTGCCTGTGCCTTTGCAGGAGTGCAAGCGCTGTAAAGATGGCTGTATATAAGGGGGGGTAAAAATCCTCTTAGGAAGAGGTGGGTTTGGAAAAACATGGGGGTCATTTTTTTAACCTTTTTTCTAATGTTTTAAAAATGCCACCATGGAGGTGTCAGCCTAAATTATTAGGAAAAATACTAAGGCAAATAAAGAAATCACATTCCACAGACCTGCACGGAGGTGTAAAGGGGATATTTTCAGTGGGTTTTTTTTTTTTTAGGCCACGCTATAACAGTACCTGCCATTGTATTTGCAGGGCAGGGTGTAAAATCTGCTTACGGGATTTTTAGCTGCGCTGCTGTACTTTGCAATCCTTTCTGTTGCAGGGCTCCGCTCCTCCGAAGGTGAAGTCCGTAACGAAACCCTTTTCCTCAGCGGCAATGGAAGCAGGAGCAGGCCCTGAGTTTGTAAATATTAACTTATTTCAAATGTCGGATTATTTACTCTCCGCTCTTATAACCACCCAGGCCAGATGGCCGGGGTCCAAGTTTGTTAACAATAGCTCTTGGCTGGGACAAGCCGTAGCAAAGGTTAAATCCTGTTTGCCGTACTTGAGCGTGGAGCCTCATTGACTCGAGCGGCACCGGCGGCTCTGGGAGGGCGACAGGCTTCGATGCTGGGACCTGCCCCCGGTTTCGCAGGATGCAGCGAGCCCCGAGCGACCCGCAGGCACCGTGCCGGGGTCCGGCCGGTGCCTCCAGGCACAGCAGCGAGATCCATGCAACGAGGGGCTGAGCGACTGCCAGCCCGGGCTCGTCACCGTCGAGGGCAGCTTTTACTGGCACAGCCTTGCGCGGGCAGCGGGTCACGGCTCATCCTCGGCTACGCAGGGACCGCACGGGGCTGGCGGAGCTCCCTCCCTGCCACATCCATCTGAGGCTTCGCTACAGGGCTGCGTCCTGCTTGCTGGGAGCAGCGGTGGCCGCGGTGGGGATCGCAGAGGGGAAGGCGGAGACGGGTGTCTTCACGTGCACTTTGGTGGATAACGCAATGGAGGCAATAACGGACAATATCCTCTGTAACAAGACTCTTCATTGTCAGGATAATGCAAGTAGATTTATTCATCGTGCACTGGAAAACTGAGAAAGTGTCCATTACCTTGCACAGGACCTCTCTGCACGACGTCCCCGTTTGCTCTCTGCCTGAGTGGCCGCACGCCTGTCCCTGCAGGCTGGGGATGGCCCACAGCATCCCCCCAGAGCGTCATTGCACTCGCACGCAAATGCACGAGGGCCCTGTCACAAGTTTAAGAATGAATAAAACATATATGTCTCTTTTATTTTATATATTTTATTTTTATATATATAAAAATATATATATAATACATATACATACACACCCCCAAGGAATTTTGTTCTGTGCTGTTGTTACACAGCTCCTGCGTTGTTCCACGCTGTCTCCCTGCTCCATGCTACCGCCATTCATTATACTGCTGTTGCATGGCCCTGTGAAGACAGAAAACCAAAGAAAGATTTTTAGGGACCTGTAAAGGTCTGGGAGGGATGGGCCCCACTGTCCCCAAGGTATGAGCCACCCCCGTTTGTGAGGTCTCATCTTCCTTCCTTATTGATCAATCATGCAACAACAAGCAGAGGAGAGCAGCTGCCGTTTGACCACAAATCTCCAAATTCACACCAAGAAACAAGCACTGGGTGGCAAGGATGTGGTGGACCACCCCAAAGCACCCTTGGCACGGAAGGGGCAGTTGCCTGCACCAGGAGAAGAGGCACATCTCCACACAGCGAGGTAGGAACAGCAGTGGTACTGAGTCACCCTGCAAGCCTTCCTCGGTCTGTGCATCGTCCTCCTCTTCCTCCCAGCCCTCTTCCTCCCCGCCGGTGCCGCTGCAACAAAACATGCTGATCCATCAGGGCACACGGCGTGCTTTGCCCGGCGTGACCCGCACAGATGGCTTGCAAAGGAAGCGCTCGCAAAGGAAAGCCAAGTGGCCCGCAGCGCAGTTTAGCCGGGAGCGCTCATGTCCAGAGACATTCCTCTCTTGATTAGGAAGGTTGAGCAGGGGCCAGGGGTGGGTCAGCGATCTCCTTCCTCCGGCTGCAGCCATTCCCGCCACAACTTGAATCACACCTCTCGGAGACACTCTCGGGTCGGGCACGGGAAGTTCACGGCTGCAAACGCGCCGACAGGGAAGGGGGAAGAGCACGGGGATGCAGGGGAAGTTCACCGGGGTTCAGCCAGAGCCAGGTCTGGAAGAACAGAGGTCTGATAAAAAGGAGAGAGGAACTGCGATGGATGTGACCCCCAGGGACTCCTCATCTCTTCTCCAGCCAGTGCAAGGTGCTGGGCACATTGAGAATGAAGAGAGAGGTTCACACCTTAACAATGACTTGGAAAAAAAAGGTACAGACCTGCTGCTACACCTCACCTTGATGAAAAGCAAAGCCTCCGGGTCAGAGCATGATTATTTCTCATCTCTTCTGGTACCTCGTTGCAAACCACCCCGCTGAACTTGGACAGGTCTGCTGCGATGCACACACTGCGTGCTCTGCAAGACAGGAAAGACTAAACAAATCTCTTCAGGCAGCCAGGGTCAAGCCATACCATTTTCATCCCCAAAGCCAAGAAGGAGAAGATTGCACTTCCTAGCAGGGAGAGAAACCAAGGCAGCAGAAGGAAAAAAACAAGGGAGGCATTACTCCAATTATCTCCACACTGAGTGGAGGGATCAGAGTCCAGAGAACAAAGAGATCGGATGACCAGATGGGACAGATCAAGCCGACCACAAAGCCTCTGTCCAGCATTTTTTGACATCTGCCAGAGCCATATGTTCGTGAGGATTGTGGAATAACTGGGAAGGGCGTGTGGACTTGGAGAGAGCCCGACCGCACTCGGAGCTGCGTGGCTGCAGGGTGTGAGCCGGGGCACCTTTGGTGTGCAACCCAGATCACAGCCCCCTGCTCTGCGAAGGGAAAGAACCTGGTAGATCATTTAGCTCACCTCCTTGCCGGGCTCCAACCAGCCCTTCTCCTGCTTTTCCCAGTGTTTGGTCCGGCACTAATGAGCCGTGTTCTGGGGGGAATTCTTAGGTCATTTATTTTGCATCATGTCTGCTAGGAGAGGTAGCAGGCCTAAGGCTAATTAGGAAAGCAGACAGATAGCACCAAACAAAGCCGAGGACAGAGGGACCGTGTACGTGTGCACGAAGGACGGG
This sequence comes from Phoenicopterus ruber ruber, assembly GCA_009819775.1. NCBI lineage: Eukaryota > Metazoa > Chordata > Aves > Phoenicopteriformes > Phoenicopteridae > Phoenicopterus > Phoenicopterus ruber. Next base: position 4,343,321 of record CM020219.1, read on the forward strand.
AGCGACCCTTTCTGCCAGCTGCCCCGTGAACGTGAACGTTCATGAAGGGCAGAAGCGGCACATCCCAAATGGCCCGTCATGCCCTTTGTGCAACGTCCTTATAAAAAACACACTTTCCTCATTTATTTTGTCAGCTGCTCGTTTGATTATTTAGCGCATTCCAAGGAGTGCGAGGAAATACGACGGATGACGTTCTGCAAAAGCGAAGGTGACAGTTTTCAGGAGTGACGAGTAGCGGCGGGTACCCCCCTAGAGATGTGCAGGGATGCTCAGCCCTGCCCTGGAAACGTGCAGTTTGTCACCCACTAATGGGTGGTCCCTTTGGGGTGTCTGCTACACGTGGCAAACTCAAGACCCTCCTCAGCAGGACACGGGACCAACCAGCCGCAACTGCAGGCAGTAGTTTTGGCCACTTAAAAATGGAGTCGAGAGAATTTAGCCCAATAATATTCATTCATTTTGGCTCTGCCATGAGTGCTTTGGCCAAGGGACCATCTCACACAGTAAGTTTCCAAACTGGCCCTGGGCTCGGACAGAGCCTTGGAGTCCTTCTGCAACCGGAATAACATGTGTTTCTAAAAGCATAGTGCCTTCCCATGTAGGCTTGCTTTCTCCTGCTCTCTCACACACATACACGGAGCGTGTGATGGAAAAACTCGGTTTTCCTTAAGGAGACAGGCTAAAAAGCACTTGAACATCACTGCCCTTGTTTTGCCAGCTGTAACCAGACACAAAATGGTCACTCAAGGAAGCCAGGACCAAGGCAGGGATTATAAAGCACATATTCCCTTTGCAGCAGGGAGAAAACAGAGAGCAGCCAGTCAGCTACATGAGTGCCATCTTCTCCAAGGCCAAAACACTGTACTAACAACGGTGAGGACCGCAGTCTCATTGCCCCCACGTCTCTTCCCCATGAAAACCTGTTGCCATCCCCAAAGGGAAGTTCTGCAACAGGGTCGGCATTGCCCACATCATTGGCTGGGCAGGGCACACATCACTGCAGGACCTCTTCATCTGGAGGAGCACCACGCTCGTGGTAATGGGATGTCCACAAGGTGTCCACCAGCACCACGATGGGCCAGTTCCTGCCCATGTTGATGGCTGGAAACCACCTGCATGTTGTTAAACCCTCCTTGCGTCCTTGACAGTAGGGTGCGGGTCCCTCCTCTGATGTTGGGTTATTAGACACATCACCATTGCGTGGGGAAGCGTAGATATAGCTTCTGATGACAAACCTGAATCAGAGCTGCTCATGCTCCTGGCCAGCGCGGAGGTAGGAAGCTGCATGAGTGAAACACAAAACCCAAATTAGCATCCACTGTCTCCTGGCGGAGTTTGCTCCCCTGGGGTCGGACCCACCATTACCTCCAGCAACAGAGGTAAAAGAGGTGCCAAAAAGCACCAACCGTGGGCAGAGGTGTGCTCCAGTCTGCCCACAAAACACCAAGCGGACACCCTCAAGCTGCACCACGGCAGCTCCCAAGACCCCTCTCTCACCTCTTCCCCCGCTACCTCGAAGCCCCACACAAATCCCACACCATTCCCTGGCTCCCCGCATGACCCAAATTTTTCTTTCACCTCCAGGAGACCAGATTTCACCTCCATCAGCAGGTCCAGCCTGTGCTCCGCGCCTCGCTGTAACTCCCCAAAACCCTCGGCCCAGAGCAGAAAACACGGCAGATTATTTCTCGTCCTAAGGGCGTGTGGGTTTTGCAGGGTAGTGCTGCCTGAATTCATACCCCACAGGCTGCTGGTAGCCTGTGGTGCCCCGAGAGCTCAGCAAATGCACGTGGACCAAGCCCCCGGTGCTCAGCAGCCTCCCGGTGCCACAATCACTCAAACCTCTTGTACCCGGTGCAAAAGAAAAGGGGAAAAAACCAGTCCCCTGTGAACAGGAGTGTTTGTGTTGCGACTCCACTACCCCAATGGGAGGCAGGGGCAGCAAAACAGCCAAAAACCCAACAGACGGGGAGTTTCCCGTCACCATGATGGGAGCATTCCCCGTCGCCGGGGCAGCACCTCTGCTCTGCGCGGTGGCCGTCACGCCGCGGGGCCAGGCAGCCGAAACGGCCCCGTGTAGGGAGCCCGTCCCTCCGCTCCGTCCGGCGGCGCTGGGAAGGGGCTGTCTGCTCCTCCCCGTCCTCCCCCGCTCGCCGGAGGCAGCGATACTTCCCGGGGGAAGATGGGACCGGCAACCAGGTTAGCAAACGCCATGCGAGCCCGCTCCCCGCCGGCTAATGTAAACAGGGCTGTCGGGCGCGGCGAGCGCTGCCAGGCTTTGATCAAAGCCAGCTGCACGGCCGGCCTCACCGCGCGGCCATCGTCCCCTTCCCCCTGCCCCGTCCCATCGCGGGGGCCCGAGGCGGGCTCGTCCTTCGGCTGGGAGGGGAAGGAAGCTCGCGCGGCTTCGCACCTCGTACCAGCCGGTTTTGGGAGGTGGAAGAAATCATTCGGGTTACGCCGGGAGCTGCCTAGCAGTAGCTGGGGGAAAACTGCTCCCTGCTTTTGCTCCTGAGACAGTTCCCAAGGGAAAAAATAAAGGTGTCTTGGGGTTGGGGACTTCTGGGGGGATTTGAGCACAGATGTAGCTCACTAATATTTTTTCTCCGCTGGCAAAGCCAGGGAGCTGGGGTTGGAAGCTCCCGTCCGCCAAGCTGCTTGCAGCTGACCCCCTTTCCCCAGCGAAATGATCCAGGTTAACAAAATAGTAACTTGGGGGAGTGAAGAGATTTTTCACAGGTCTGGATCACCCCCGGGATGCGGTTCGCAACCCAGCCCGCAGACGGTTTCGTCGCCCAGCGAGGGTCGGGGGGGGACGTCGCGTCTCACCTCGCATCCCACCGCAGCCGCCGCCGGGACCGCGCTGCTCAGCCGCCCCTCGGAGCCGCACGGGTGGGACTGATCCTGGCGCTCAGCTCCTGCGCTGGGAGTGCTGCGGGAGGGACGGGGATGCAGCTACAGCTGTAGGGACATCCCCGCCTGTGTGTGACCGACAAGTCCTACAAACAGTAACTTTTCACATCAAGTTTTCAAGGATTCTCATCTTTTCCTCCTTACTACCTTATTAAGACCTTTTTTACCCCATTATTTGTTTCTATTTGTTACTTAAACTATTTGTCTTTCACCTGTTATAAGGCGACCGTAGCCTTAGGAGAGACAGAGTGAATAACCTGGCTTTTTTTGGTACAGATTTTATCCACGCTGTGCGATTCCTGCGTGTTGGTAGGGGAAAAAAGTGTCCGAGGCTGGAAAACACCAGCATTTTCTGCAGCAGCCTTTTTGAAAGTAGCAATAACTCAATGAAGTGGTTAGGAGCTTACAAGAGCTCGGAAAAAGTTACCTCCTTTTAGTAAGTGTTAATTATATGACTAATTAAATAGAGAGGAGGTTGAAACACTCTCCTAGTCATAACCTGTGTGCTCCCAGCCCGGTCCTTGCGTGACAGAGAAAACAGGGAATGAATCCTGTTTGGCCTTCATGGCAGGAAGTGGCTACTAAACCAGCTCTAACTTCTAATTTATTTATCTGGAAAGCTGTAAGGAACTGTTTTAAAATTGACCAACATTTCTGCTACTTAAAAAAAAAAACAAGAAAAACCACCAGCCATTCAGTAAAAACACTTTTGGAACAGCCCAAGTTTTAAGAAAGAGATATAAAAGGCCACTTTGTTTATGTTTTTCAGCAATGGTATGTTGGCTTCTTTTTTTCTAAATGACGGCGAAGAAAAAAACCATCATGTTAAATCTCTTATCTTCACGCAAAGTGGTTGCAGCTATCATAAAACACACACATTGTGTCATTTCAAAACACAAACGGGCTCGCGGGCAAACATTCTCCAGATTACCCCCTCTCCTTTTTTTTTCCTTTATAATTTTGTAGGCATTAATGAAGTTTAGCATATTCAAGCGAGGTGCTTTGTTCCTTCGGTCGGGTCTTAATCACATCCTTCTGGAGAAGCACGAAGAAACCACGGGGTCGAGACTGGGCTGCAAAGCCTGCAAAGCCCTTTCTGGTGCCCAGCGCTGCAGCACCATCCTACCGCTGCTCCCATGGACTTTTACCGGGGGAAAAACAGTGCCCCAAAGCGATAAGCACAGAGCTGCTACGCAGAAATCCAGGGTCAATGGCACGATGCTTGACCCAGAGCCTCTGCTTGACTGGGGGCAGCTCATTTAACCTCCCCATGCCTTGGGTCAGTAAAATAAGCTAACAAGTCTCTGTCCATGGGAGATTTCTTTTCCATCCAATGGGACCACATCCCAAACACTTCGGGCCAAGACCTTCAGGGCGAAACAGGTTTTTGTCCGGTACCAGGGTGATCTGAGCTCGCCGGGCTGCCGCAGGGGAGCTGGCGTGAAGGACAGGCGCTTTCATCCGCCGCCCTCTCCCTCCCCGCTGCCAAAATCCAGGCTCGCGCGGCTGGCCGGTTGCCATCCACCTGGGCAGGACCTGCCGTTCGAGGGCAGGGCGTCAAACCCTGAGCCAACTCCAACTAGAGAGCGTTAGCCAGCCCCGACACTGGGGAAGCCCAGCCAAAAATAAGCTCTAAATATAACAAAAACACAGCGGGTGGAAAGCAAACAGTGCCTGCTCAGGTGTGCTGCGCCCCGGTAGGTTCCTTGGAGAGGTGGCAGGACAGCTGCAGGCTGCCTCGATCCGCTGCATATGCTGCGAGTCAAGAATAAAGCGCCGCCGGCACAGCCAAGAGGATGTTTTGGCACAGCCGAGAGGATGTTTTGGCAAAGCTCAGCACTTCTGATGCTGCTGGGGCCATCGGATACCTGCTGGCCACCTGAGCAAAGGGAAGAGTGCCCCATTTCCCTGGAGCATCCGTTGCCCTTCCAGCACATTTCAAAGAGGTTATGCTCCCCGGAGTCCTCCTCTGTCCCAAACTCCCTCCCAGCGCTGCCGGAGACCTGTTTGACTCAGAGGTTTCTGCGGTCTCCGCTGGTTTTTCTTCCCACATCCTGTCCTGTTGCAGGATGACTCAAATGGTGATGTCTGAGTCATGTTTGAAGATATTCAACCCAAAGGATCGTGCCATGATGGCCCAAAAATACAGGTGGATTTCCCAGCTCTCCCTTGTGGAGGTTTCCACCTCCTCCCCTTTCTCTCTCCTTTTTGCTGCTTTTTAAGGCTGGGTGGTTGCAGGCGACTGAGAAGAGGCCATGGTGTGGGGACGTGACAGCAGCTATTGCGGGAGGGGAAGGGTCAGAGAAGAAAGCGGCCGTGCCAACAGACAAGCCCTGGCACTCTCCCCGGGCAAACGCAGGTCATTTTTATTCGGCTGGCTGAAGCAACCACAAGATGCTCCAGCCCGTGAGGAGGCAAGGGAGAGCCTTCCCCTCCGGTACAGCCACCCCTGGGGCTCTTTCGCTGCACGGTCACTCTTCAGCCTCCGTCATTTCCAAACAATGCAGTTAATGACGCTTCCAAATAAGCAAATAACTCGGGAACAAGCAGGAGGACTGTCAGAAACGTAGGCATGGCAGAGGTAGAAGATTTGTGCAAATGAGGAACGGAGATGCTCAGAGAATGTCCTGACGGGGGGTCCCCGGCAGGCGCACACAGCCAGCCGCCCCCCAGCGCCTCCGCAGCCTGCGCTGCCTCGACGCCCCAGCGCAGCACCACGGCAGAAGCAGCCTGGGGTTGTTGCGATCTTGGGCATCGAGGACCCAAATCCACCGGCAAGGAGGATTTGCTTTCGTGGTTGGTTTGAAACACGCCGGTGTCCCGCATGCTCAGGGCTGGGCGCTGCTTTGATAGCCGTGGTGTGCGCTCTCCAGCCACGGGGACGACGCACAGATTCAAAGAGAAGCTACCAAACCGCAATTTACTCGGGGAGAGGTTTCTTCTTCCTGAAGCAACGAGGACTTAGAGGAGCTGAACCCCTCAGGTCTCTGCCCACCGGCAGCCAGTTTGGGATGCTGCCAGACGCCAGCAGCAGGAACCAGGAGGGAGGTCCCAAAGGCTGGAGAGCGGGTGTCCTCACCAGGTGGTTCACACGTACCTGCCCTAAATCCACGGTGGCGGGAATGCAGGACGTGGCAACAGCCAGGAGACACGCGCTGAAGCCACCACCACTTTGCAAAAGCCGTGTCCTGTCATGCCACCACGCAGCACAACACCCGGCCTGCCAGCCTGGCACAAAAACCCCGCGAGCCGCTCGCCCGGGGCCGCCTACCCCGGAGAGATAGCCTGGGGGTGAAGGAAGTAAATGAACAATGGACACTTGAATATTCAAAATATGAAAGGTTAAAAGCAGCACACGTTCTGAAAACAAGGGCTTAAACTTCAAAACAGCCCGAACGCACAATTTCAGGGAAATTTCTGAAAGCGTTTATTACCGCTAGTGCCGTGAAAGCGATGGATTTAATGAGCTTGTACAACCGACGTGCTGAAAACAGCCTTTGCCGGAGCGAGACGGCCGTGAGTCACCCGCTCCGAGCGGGCACCAGCCCACGGCCGCCGGCAAACAAACACCCAAAGCACAACACAAACACTGATAACGCTTGCGCAAGGCAACAACCAGAGGACCTTTCAGCAGCTAGAACTAATCTATTTCCACTGCTACGCTGCATTACTTCAGAGACAAAGTGGGAAATTTTTTTTTTTCCCCTGCTAATTAACATTTGTTCGCGCACAAAATGCAGAAGCCGGTGCCAACCGGACATACCTAGATAGAGCCTAATATTAGATTTCACAAAAGCATTCATCCTGTCTAAACAAACATCCTCCATACAATATTAACCTTAAAATCTTTGCCCAAACAGATGTTCGCACTGCGGGCACGGCTCGGCGTCGTTTCCCAGGACAAAGCGAACCCTCCACATCCATGACTGTCCCCACACTCCGGTTAACCCGGGCATCCACAGGAAAACACGCTGTTATTTTAGGAAGCTTCACATAAAACTCGGTTTCGAATTTAAAACCGTATCAGTCATTATTTGTCTCTAGCAGAGGCTTCGGATAAGGTTTCTTCCTCCGGCTTTATTGCAGTGCAAAGTTACTCACTTTTTGTTACCGCCAGAGACAAAGTCCCGCTTTTAACAGCTGAGAAAATTTGCTGGCAAATGATATACGATGTTGATTAACCAATAATAGGGTTCGGGTCTGGGCGAACAGGCAAGCGGCTGAAATGGGAAAGCAAGTTTTTTAACAATTTGTTACACACAGTAGCAAGAAAAACAGGAAGTAGGTGTTTATTAGCAGTTTCCAAATATACCAGCCAAAATAAAACTCCCCGTGCAGTCTGAGGTATTCAAAATACGGCAACGACCAGAATTCCTCAGATTATAAGAGGGTAATTAATCACAAACAGTGTTCGCAGACCAGTGATTTGGAAACTTCCTTTTTATTGAAGATCTGGATCAAGAGCAAACTTCAAAGCAAAACTAATTGATCTGAGATTCATTGCGTCTGGTCGATAAAGCAAAAAAATAAAATATCATTCTGACGAAGCCAGGTCTACGGTTTACATTCATTACGCCCTGACAGCCCATAAAGCACATTAAAAAGCCATTTTTCAATGAACGCTATAGGGCTGACCTATTTCAACATAAAAGCTATTCATACGCGGGAGACTGTTGCTTCCTCGTAATCAGTGTATTGCACCCAAAAGCCAGCCGTGTTATTCCAGGCTTGTTTCTCAGGAATGTGAGCATATCTTGGAGACTGATTCAGAAAAGGAAGAGAGCAGCCCACTTCTGGGCCAGGCTCACATGCTTTATTCAGAAGCGAAATTTCCGAATTTTGTTTGGATTCAGCCAACGGTTTAACTCTGCTAGAGCCAGGCGAGCGACTTGCAATGAACAGCTCGCTCACTAAGTGAACTCTTTTCTTCTCCTTCTTCTTTTTCTGAAATTGCCTGAAAATAGTGAGGGTTACCAATTTCTTTTCGTGAAGGTTGTACGCATGTCCCGGCCAGGGACTGCCGTTCGCTGGCCGCCGGCGTTCGTTGCAAGATTTGCAATTTAACCAACGTAATTTGTCATCTCAGTCAACTGGCTTTTTTTTTCTTGTCGTCCACTGGAGGATTCAACGTGCCCCAACGATACGCTCATGAAAACACAATTCACAGCCCCGCTCTGAATCCGTAAGCCCTTTGCTTTCAAAGATGTTTTCCCCACGTCTGCCCTCCCGGCGTGTCCCGTGGATGCTCCTCGGAGCCAGCGGCACCATCCCACGCGGGATCCTGATACCTGATATCAGGGCTGATACCGGGGGCGGTCGAGGCGGGGTAGGAGGCACAGCCCATGGGGCAAGGAAAGCAGTTGGCTTTTCGCAGGGTTAATTTCTGTGGCAGACTGGAACGGCATGGATGGATACGGAGTTTGGAAGAAGCGGAGGACGATTTTCTTTTTTGACTGTTATGAAGTCCCAGGCTGAATGCAAAAAGGTCCCTCGCACTAAGCAGAGATTTTCAGTCTGTGCCTCTGCTTTGTTTTCCTGGGTAGCCTGAGGAGTCACTGCCAAAAAAGCGCTGAAGTGACACCCCCTCCAGCCCCGCTGGAGAGTTTTGCATCACGAGAGGTGTAAATGGCCAATTGCTCAGAGAAGAAATTCTCCTTTTGGCTGCCCCTGTGCCGGAGGTGAGCCCTGGCTCTTCCCTCCCGGGACAGCCCTCTGGGGGCGAAGCCCGGGGAAAGGTCTCCGTCCTGCTACGAAGGCAGAAGTCCCAGCTGGACCGTGGGACGGGGAGCGCTTGGATCGAACACCAAACCCTTCCAAAGCCAAGACTTCCCACTTCAAACCCTGTCAAAACACAGACGGTGCGGACGCATCCAATTTATTCTCAATAGGTTTTGCAGACTTTCGCTTTGCTGCGCTGCTTTCCTGGAATCAAAGGCAGAAGTCTCTAAGCTGCCAGATTGCTGAACCCTCTGATAAAGGTTTCATCCTAAAGGCAGGCTGTGATTATTTTAATTTCTTTTGCCCATTGTCTGCCGATGTCTTCACCTGTGTCATCCGCTCTCAGCCGGGCGGCCCGTTGCTGCGAACAGGAAAGATCAGCGCGAACAAAACCTTTTACAAGGGATTAAATTTCATCTAAAAGCATGTAATTCTGCATAGCCAGAAGCAGTTTCTAATCTTCATATATAGGAACTTACAAGGCAAGGAATTCAAAGCCACCGGATTAAATGAAAAATGTGAATGAAAAGCTACATGCTGATACTCAGCTGACCTAGGCAAGTTACTGTACATTTTTCAAAGTTTTAAATTACCACTAATGGAAAACGTGGGGAGTAAGTCTGAAGTGTCTCTCTACATCATTACTGTAAAAAAAGAAGTCCAAACCAATGAATGAATATTTGCAGAGAAGCCCCCGATGCTTTCCAACACGGTTGGCCTCACTTTGCTCTTACTGTATAGATCAGCAGGTATCATCGGATCAGATTAAGACCAGCTGTTCATTTCTAGTAAAGGAATTTCCCCAAAAAGGTAAAATATAATTCAAGTTTAGCAGCCTAGATACTTTGGAAGAATAAAAGCTCTGCTCGTGACCGTAAAAAGCAGAGAAAAAGACATTATAAAGCATTTAAGAGCTTTGGTTTCAATTATTTTGTATTAAAGGATAGGTAAGCTTAAATTGCTCAGACTCTTTAAAAAAATAAAAGGGATTGTAAATAAAATTGGAAACAGATATACAACAACCACGTTCCCACAGGTGCATTTTCTTACTGTGGAAATACCCGTGTGAATTTCCAGTTTCCCATCATGTAAGGGGAGACAATAAATTCTGAAGTTACCCCGTTTGCCTTCGGACTTTGCCGCAGAAGAAGTAACCTCTTGTCTGTTTAGACTGTCTGAGTATCCCGGTGTCCCCCTGTGTGTCTCGCACCAAAGCAAAGGTTTGTGCTGCCCGCCGGGGCTCACTGCGAGATCAAAGCTTTGGGCCACTCACAATAAAACAAGAGGGTAAAGCCCAAAGAATCAAAGAAACAAAGGAAAGGTTTAAGAGATAAGGATCAGCCTCAGATATGATATTTCATCCAGATCAGATCCGGTGCAGAAGTTCAATTCAAAGTTCATAAGACAAAAATACAAAGAGAGCGGCTCTAAGGTTTTGTTGCTCTCTGTCTCTCCATGTTCTCAGCGATATTCCCATCTTCCAGGCAACAAAGATTTCACCTGTATTATGCAAAACATATAACTCGTTGCATCTTCTCCTCTGGGCTATGCATCCACTCAAATATGTATTTCAAGCATTTCTAGCATCCTCACCCAGCCCTAAACCAAATGCCTGCAGACGCATCTTGCAAACAAGGAGTGAAGCCGTGCGATAACCAGCAAAACCAGAAAGCCGTTCCCTTCCCCGGAGAGAGGCGCTTCTCCACCCGCTGACGCTCGTGGTGAATACAGAGCAAAGACCAAACCTAAGCCAACGTGCTGAAATGCCTGTAGTTAAATCCTTTAAAGAACAGGAAAAAAGAAAGGGAAAAAAATCCCGCGCCTCTAGATTTCTCAGAGGTGCCAAACCTGGCACATACTGTGTAAGTATTTACAGATATAATTGTCTCGGCTTACGCGGGGATGCTGGGGAATTACTTGGCTGAAAGAGTCTGTTTATCAAGAATTTGGGAACGGGAGGGTGATGGCTGGGGAGCCCTGTGGGTGTTTGGAGGTAGAGGAGGCAAGTGGGAACTGAAGTGTCGTTGCCCTCTGGCAAGACGCACGCGTGGCACTGCCTCCCCGGGGAACAGCTCGTCTGAATGGTGCGAAACCATTATCGCTGGTTCTCAGTCAGCTGCAAGCAAGTTTCCAGAGGCTGCGAAGGGCTGTTATTCAAAAAGATCGTATAGCCCTTTTTCACGTTTATAAAAATACGTCAAACACAGCTGATTCCTCACAGTGTTACAGCTGCTGATCTTTTTTCAGCTTTGCTTTTGCTCCATCCAGGTCCTTATCACAGCGGCAGATTCACCAAACCGCAGCGAGAACCACCCTACGTCCCACGGGCGGGTGGATGGATGGATGGATGGATGGATGCTTCGGGAGTGCAGCTCCCACGAGCAGGGCCCCAGGGCAGACCTGGGGGCCAGACCACCACAAACCCCTTTGGGCTGAGCAGGTCGCAGCGCACCTGACGAAGGCTGGGCAATGGTCATCCACAACCGCGCAGGAGAACAGCAACGAGCGACGGAGGGACGCCTCGTGCCTGCAAACACAGAGGTCTTAGAGGTGTAAATCCCTTAGAAAGGGTTTAGCGTGAGTATTTACGATGAATTTATGATACAGCTGTTGCTCAAACACATATATGAATATCTCACTGCCCAGTCTCATGCAATGGTCTCCAGACACACCGGTTATTTCAGGCAGGGGTGAGCAGAACGCTGAGCTGCCTTACGGGAGGTGAGGTTTCTACCCAAACTTACATCTAGCAGAGCCTGGTCTTGCAGCTTCACACCCTCGCACTCACTTTCCTCACCTCCCCCTGCCCAAACACTGTCACTCCACAAATATTTCCTAGAATACCTGTAAGCCATTGTTTTTACCTCATTGCAGTTCTACCGGGGAGAAGCACTCTCTAACCTTGTGAAGGACAAAATCGAAGACAACAGTCGGATGCAGTAGAGGAGGACACAGAAGAACCAAGGACAGGTTCGCAAGGCGCGATGGGCACCCTGCTCCGGGCAGAGCGCGGGCGGGTGTCGTTGCCTCGGCTGGCTCGTAGGCAGAGCTGCACAAAGCTGCCGGGGAGAAAAGCTTGGAAAGCGGGTTTTAGAAATGTGCGAAAGGAAAAATGGTAAGAAGCTACAATTCTTAAATCTGGTGAGTGCTGTAGGCTTGTGATCAGGTCAAGCTGGTTAAACACGTGCTGCCGTTAGAGCAAATGGGTGAGGGCACAAACCAGCATCCATTCCCTTACAGGGATGCTTTTGGCACTAAAATGTTGAAGTACATCGTCAGGCCTTGATGGGGTGGTGGGGTAAATACATCCTTACATGTCATCTCATGATCACTCACAACATCCACACCACAGACACGTTAGCCAGCAACAGCCGAGCATAATTCCAGTCTCATAAATCTTCCGGCAATTATGAGGCCTCATTCAACCTCCCCATGAGATAAAACAACCTCTGCATCGTGGCAGCATGATGGGATTTTTTTTTTCCCTTTTCTTTTTCTTTCCAACAAATCAAGGCTGTGAAATGACAACTGTGATGTGCCAGTCAACAGCGCTTCTCCCACGAATCCGTGCCGGGAGCACACTGGGGTTTCAGTCCTTGCTAGCAACAAGGTGGTCCTCGAACATATTAAACGGGGAGATGCTGGGTACGGGGTGTAGGGGGGTCAGTACCCAGATCTTGGCCGACAGATTTTCTCATCACTTGTTCAGAGCCGGACAGGAGACCTGTGTGAGTCTGGGGAGAAGCTCCCCCTGAGCTCAGTGGGTTTGGATGCAGCACCAAGCTCCCGCTCAAGCCGTGAACGTTTCCCAGCAGCAATTGCCCGTCGTGTTGCTGGTTGCAAAACTGCTGGGTCCTCGTCACGGGTGGGTCCGCGTGCACGAGCGAGCTGCAGGAAGGGGAAAGCTTCTGGACCATAGAATCATTTAGGTTGGGAAAGACCCTTAAGATCATCGAGTCCAAAAACGCACGTGCAATTTAGGGTTTCCAAAGTGCCCAGGTCCAGCGTGCCGGGAGCGTGGCGTCGGCTCTGCCAGCTGTCAGAAAGGGCTGGTGTAAGGCCACACAGCACAAAAAGGGGGTGCATGGTATCTCACCCCTCCTGTCCAAAGCACCCTGTGCCTGGGCAGACAACGCTGAGCATGAGAGAGCTCCATCCCATCCGGAAAGAGGGAGGTGGGGCGATCCAGCGCGACCCTCCAGCAGAGCCTGGCCACCCCATGGTGGTTCCCCGCAGAGGAACTGCTGGGACGGGGTGCACCACGCTTAGGTGCCTGCAATTAGGTAAAACACCTCACCCTTACAAAACAGAATCCAATACTTCAGAAAGTATTTTGGCCAAAAATAAAAATAACTGGTTCTTCAATGTACTAGTTGTGGTTTTATTGTTATTATTATTTACTATAATTAACCAGGTCAATTCTTATGAGGTAGATCCTATTGCAAGACAAAGGAGAGAAAAAAATAAGATTAAAAAAAAATACCTGCTTGCATTTGCTTGTGTATTAAGTAGTTGTGAAGCTTTGCTCTGAAGAAAATGCCAACAGGAGCAACTGATATGTCTGGTTTTACCTGGTGTCTTGTCATGGCAGTATCACACTTGCCGAGTTTTTAAAAAGGCTCAAAGCATCAGGTGGGGTGGAACAGAAGCCAGAATTGCAGTCCACCGGATGACTCCAGTATCATGCCACCTGTTCAGATGTTTGGTTAAAATGTAAAAAATTTAAATATCACAAAAACTGTAGAATGAAAAGGTTGGGGAAACTTCTGTATGAGAATCCACACTTTTAAATGAAAATAAATTTTTTAATTTTGCAATGAAACAGTTCAGGCTTTCTGGAATTTCAGAAGACAAAGCAATATTTTTGTACCCTTTTTCTTTGACCAAATCTCATCTTTTGGTGGAGAAAATGCCACTTACAAAAAATGGCAAGTGAATTTGTTAAACCGTGATTTGGGCCTCACATGAGCAAAGGTGAAACGATATCCTTGTCCACAGTCCCATGGAGCTCACAGCAATTACACGCGACTGAAGCAGCATTTGTAGTTATGTATTTTTAGATCGAAAAGGATTTCACCCTTCCCAGCCCCAGGATACCGAACCAGCCCATCTATTCCTTATATCCTTAAACGGTAGAATCATGGAATGGTTTGGGTTGGAAGGGACCTTTCAAGGCCACCTAGTCCAGCCCCCTGCCATGAGCAGGGACATCCTCAACTAGATCAGGTTGCCCAGAGCCCCGTCCAGCCTGACCCGGAATGTTTCCAGGGATGGGGCATCTCCCACCTCGCTGGGCAACCTGTGCCAGGGCCTCACCATCCTCATTGTGAAAAACTTCTTCCTTATGTCTAGTCTAAATCTGCCCTCTTTTAGTTTAAAACCATCACCCCTTGTCCTATCAAGCATCACTATTTGCGATCCCTGTTTGCGATCCACCAGGGAGAGACGGGGGAACCCACTTAGTCCTGAGAAAGGGAAGAAATCCCATATATTGGGAGCCCGGCCCCGCAGGCATCGCTGGGTGGCAGCCAGGCAAGCGCAGCCACACGGCAGGATCTTCGCAAGCCGTCGCACTGCGAGCGCATCGTGACTCGCTGCAGATTCCCACCGCTGGTTGCCCCATAGCTAGGGAATGCAGGGAAGAGCCAAATTACCGGATTTCGCTGCCCAATGCGTGCTTCTCTTGCCAAGCGCTATAGGAATGGAGTCAGGGGTACCCTGCACTCACGGCGCGAGGCACTCAGGCTTTCCTCTCTCCCCATCAGCAAGGGAAAGTTGTTTGGGTTAGATGGGCAAACAGCTTCCTTTTGAAAGCTCTTCCTTCTCCAAACACATGACTGCGCTACTGGAAACCGTTCAATTTAGCTAAGTCATTAAGTTAAGTCATCTGAGCACATTTTTGCAGTAAGAGGAGGCTGCGTGGTGGGCTGGTTTGGGAGAACAGTTGGATGTAAACCTCCCCGGGGGGAACAGATGCTGATGACATGTTGCTGTCTAGTTGGTTTTCATGCAGCACCGGCCACTCCGGCTCCTAAGCACAGTGAAACGCAGCCCACGGGGTGGTACAAAGCCATTTCTACCTCTGCCTCCTGCCACGGCTCGTCCCAGAGCCCAGCGTAGGGGTCTCTCTGCTGCCTGGCCCAGAGCAGAGCAGCTTTGGGGCTGCTCTATGCTGTACCAGAGCAACGCTATTGTTACCGGTCCTGTTCAGCACAGCTCTGGCATCTTCCTAGGCAGATGTTCACGGGATGTATTTGTGCTCACTTCGCTGGTGCGTGAAAATACAAGATGCTCAGCACAGCCAATATGCCACAGCCTAAATAGTAGCCTTTATTTCCACCTCACCTGTCCTCAAAACAAGATATTTTTTGTGATTTCCTATGTGTGAAATACAGCGGTCGTCACTGAATAAATAAACAGGAAGCCCTCAGGTCTAATGATGTTGCTCAAGAAAGGCACAAAAGCAAAAATTCCACTTATCTGAGCATCCTTCCCAAATTTGCTTCCCACACAACCTTTTGGGAGATCACGTTTGCATCAGTTTCCTCAATTACTGCTTCTATCACTGGTGCGATTCTTCAAGTCACCTCCCAAGGGTGCCCCGAGATGAGCCGGGGGTGGGAGGAAAGGGGGTGTAGTGACTGAGCTCTTGTTTTCCTAAGCGCGCCCCAGGCCGCAAGCCATGAGTTTTCAGCTCATGATTTAAATGGGTTTCCTGGAAAGACAATTCCTCGGATTTTCATCCTACACCTTCCTCCCGGCCGCGCTCACGCCGGGCACACCAACCCACCGCACGGCAAACCCACGTGCTGCACGTGCAGCCGGGGGCTCACGTCCCCCTCCCCGGCTGGGCTGGGAGGGTTTCCCCTGCCCCTCTCGTGGGACCCCAAGCCCCGGGGCTTGGTGCGGGGCTGGAGGCAGCCGAGATGGGCAGGGACAGAGCGCGTGGAAAGGGACCTGCTCTCTCGCGTGGGGACCGAGAGATCCGAAATCCTCGAGCGCGCCGCACAGCCGAAGGAAATCAGAGCATGGGGTTGAAAGACCGCTTGGAAAACATTAACAGCTCATTACTGATCGTCTGTTTAAAAACCCCCATTAATGTATACACATACGTCCCTGGACGGCACGTTTACCCCCGGCTAATGGCACTGAGTGGAAGCTGGAACGATCTGTGCATAACGACTTCAGCAAACTCCCAGCTCTCCCTCATTTACAGTTTTCCTGCACAGGCTCCTTCTGACCTCTTCAAATCCCATCCCAATTACAGCCTCCCACTTACCCTTCAATGTAAATAAATCCTGCGTGGTGGGGATCGCTGCTACCAGCGCAGATAAAAGCAAGGATGTTGATGGAGGAAAAGCACAACCTGCAGCCGGCTCTCGAGAAGGGCAAGAAAACAAAGCACAGGCGGGCTGGCGGGGCTGAGGCGTGGGACAGGAGGTGACACTCGTCGAGATGCTCAGAGCTTGGGCACGGCTCGGTCCTCTGGGGACATCATAGAATCCTTTAGGTTGGAAGAGACCTTTAAGACCATCGAGTCCAACCGTTAACCCAGCACTGCCAAGGCCACCACTAGCCCATGTCCCCAAGCGCCACATCTACACGGCTTTTCAATCCCTCCAGGGATGGGGACTCCACCACTGCCCTGGGCAGCCTGTGCCAGGGCCTGACAGCCCTTTCGGGGAAGAAATGGTTCCCAATATCCAACCTAAACCTCCCCTGGCGCAACTTGAGGCCGTTTCCTCTTGTCCTGTCGCCTGTTCCTTGGGAGAAGAGACCGACCCCCCCGGCTCCAACCTCCTTTCAGGGAGTTGCAGAGAGCGAGAAGGTCTCCCCTCAGCCTCCTTTTCTCCAGGCCAACCCCCCCCAGGTCCCTCAGCCGCTCCTCACAGCACTTGTGCTCCAGCCCCTTCCCCAGCTCCGTTGCCCGTCTCTGGACACGCTCCAGCCCCTCAGTGTCTGTCTTGGAGTGAGGGGCCCAGAACTGAACATAGAACTTGCAAGGAGAAGCTCCAAAGTAGCGTAAAGCCATCCACACCAAATAGATGGATAGCCACGAAATCCCTGTGGGACATCCATGCACCTGGGACTTCTTGCTTGGATGCATAGGAAATTTGCTTAGGAGACTGCCTCATTTCTCTGCTAAGATGCAAGGGGGCTGAGATGTCCCCATCCACTGCATGTCAGAGGATGGAAACCCCAGGAGGATCTGCATGAGATACAGAGGTTTCTTCTACATATTAACAAGGTGTTGATTCAAAGGAAGGATTTTGAACCATTTCCTCAGCAGATGTAAATCACTGCAGTGCCGTTGGCTTCAGTGGCGTTACGCTGGTTTTACACCACTGAAGCACTGGATCCTTTTCCCTTGGAAAAAAATGCCATCTCCCCAAATGTATTCAAGAGGGCTCAGAGAGAAACAGCTGGATCTCCGTTGGCTTCCTGGGGCATCCTTAGGCTGCTGCTACGCTGACAACGTTTCCTCTGGATTTGTGGACACTTAAGAGCACTTTTGGACACAGGGATGGGGTAAATGCCATATGGATATTCCTCCCAGCACAGGGCGAATGGAGGGAATGAGCCCGCTAAACCCATCCAGGCTCTTCGCTCCTCCTAAATCTCATTTCAAATGCATCTTCCTCAACTTGCACCCAACCTCGTCACAGGCTGGGCAACCTTGGCCGCACATTCGTCCTGAGTTGGGATGCTGGGACCTCACGCTGCAGTTTCCCCACGAGCCATCGCTGCCTTTGCACTTTCAAGCCACCGGGTGCAATAGCAGGTGAGACAGGTCTTGGGTTTTAAGCCCCTGGAGATTGGGGGTGCAGGAGAGGGGTGTTGTGCGTTGTTTTTCAAATTTTTTTCTTAATTGTGGGCTGAATGCAGGGCTCGTCTACTAATGATTAAACAATTACCCTGCGGTTTGAAATTGGTTTTAGTGAGAAAGGACTAAATCATCTTATAATGTTCTGGAACTGTCAACATAATATATAGGGCTGTATTCAGCATAAATTATAGGCAGTTTCCATGCCACAGAAGCCGCACAAGTTCACGGATCCAGCCAAAATATTCAGCAGAAAGTTCCGCCAGGCCGCAGGGCCCGTTTTGCCAAGACGCGCAGGTGTACACTGTGGAGAGCAGCCCCACCGCCGGCCCGGGCCACCCCACATCTCCCCCCACCCAGCCGCACTCTCCTTGGGTCACCTGAGCCAAAGCATAACGTGATCCCAGAAGCCACCGTGGGATTTTCAAAGCTGTTGCAGCTCTGAGATGACATGTCCTTTCATCTGCAGGTGCAGGAGCCGTGGATGGGGACCCTGGCAAATGCTTTTGGAGAGGTGTCCGCCGCCAAGATGCGAACGAGGCAGCTTTGCTCGGTGCCTTGGACATCACAGGAGCTTTGTGCAATTGCGGCGACACAAGGCCATCCATTTCTTTCTTGCTCATGAGGCAACACCTCCCTTGTCAGGAGGGCAGGTAGTTTGGAGGCTGAAATATCAAGGGACACATTTCACATGCACACACACATGGACACAGAAGGTCTGAGTTGGACAGTTCCTCAACAAAGGCCAAGGCCACTGCTCTGCCATTGTAGGTTCCAGATTTGGGGTATCTGCAAATGAAGTTCCTCCTTTGGAGGAGATATGTGAAGACCAGGGTGGCAGTGCCTGCAAAACAGGCATCTGCATGAATAACCCACCTTTGAGAAAGCAGCTAAGCCATCTGCTGTTGGGACACTGGGGCTTTGCACGGGTTCAGCGCAAGGGAAAGGTTTTTCATGCAAGTCTGGGTTTTACTGTGTCGTGGTTTAACCCCAGATGGTAACCGAAACCAGGACATACTGTCATGTTTTTCCCATGTTTCAGAAGAGCATGGGGAATACTGGAAAGCACGCCAGGCACACATCTGTCGCATTCACTCCATGGGATGGTGCTTCAAGCCCTAACTGCGATCCTCAAAACACCACCACAGGCTGAGGAAATCCCATCCATACTCTGACCACCAACTTGCCCAAGAGTTTAGGGGTTGCAAAGAGCCTGCTCTGCCTCTCCTGGAGATGGGGAGACATCCTCAAGCCTGTCAGTGTTCAAGAGATATTTGGACAATGCCCTTAATGACATCCTTTAACTTTTGGCCAGCCCTGAAGTGGTCAGGCAGTTGGACCAGATGACTGTTGGAGGTCCCTTCCAAGTGAAATTATTCTGTTCTATTCTACCCCAAAGGACATCCAGAGCAGCAATGGGGAACCACCGGTAGGCAATGCTGCCCCACCTCAGCATAAACATTGGCTTCATACCACCTTGGAGGAATAATGATCAAATAATCATCATTTTGGTTGCACAAAGGGCACTTGGTTCTCTGCTCAGCCCAGGCCCACAGGCACAGAGTATCGTCCAGCTGAGTGCTGCAGGGAACTGTCAGCGTCCCTGGAGTTCCGTGCACCAGCAGCTCAGTGGGACATCCTCTCCTTGGCCTCCCTCTTCTGTGCATGCCACAGGGATGGTGGACTCCAAAGCCGGGCAGAAGCCCCATCATTTGCAGATGCTTCTCACCATGAGTCCCCAGCAGATGGGGAAAGTGGTCCTGCCACCACACAGGGAACACGGGGCATGATGGAGTCCCACCAGCCTTTTGCAGCCAGTTTGTCCACCAAGTGGTGGCTCCTCCAGGTGGGGATGGAAGAAGATTTGGGAGCATTTTTGTGGCAGATTCCTGCACCGCTTTGCCTGGCCATGCCTTTTCCAGGGAGCAGAGTCCTGTGTCATCGTGCACGAACAAGGTCAGGAAATACTTACTCCATCCCTGCTCCTGGTTTTGCTGAGTCTGACACGAGTTGTTCAGAACAAGATAAGAAACCACGAGCAGCGGATGTGTGCAGGAGGCCATGGGCTCCGTGCAAAACATCCTGTTGGCCTCTGCATTGTAAAGCAACAGGGACAAACACAGCTCATCAGAGCAGACGCTGGGCGAACTGTCCCATCTCTGCATCCACCGCATCAGGGACCTCTTCTAGGATGCAAAAACTCTCTGTCCTGCAATCCCGTTTGGGTAGCCTTCATTGCTGGGTGGGCTGAGCTTGGCATCGAGGGTCCTTTGGAAAAATCCCCTCTGCAGCAGAGACAACCCTCCTGCTGCGGCGTCAGAGCGGGGCTGTGAGAGCAGCGAGGGGAGGAACCGGTCCCAAAGCGCAGGTACACAGTTGGCTCTTCTCGATGTCACATTTTGCTCCACAAATGACACTTTCCTACGGAAAACACTTCCCGGCCCTTCCCTTCAGCACTGCTAATCATCACTCTCTCGGCCTCTGGATCAGGCCCAAACCAATCACATCTGCGCCCAAAAAAAGAAAATGTCCGCTTGTGTTTCACTTACTTTTATGGGAGCGTTAACACATTTCAGTCACATAAAACCTTCACCTTCAAAAGGGAAAGGGGAACGACAGAAAGGAAAGCCTGCCACGTAAAGTAAGCGGCTTAGCCCCAATTACACGCTGAACGACACCAACCCGAGAGGAGCTGACCCGCTGCAGAAAGGTTTCTCCGCACGGGGCTTCAGATCGAGCAGGGGCCCGGGGATGGCGAGAGGCGAAACGATGGGATGCGGGAGCAATGCCAGGACCATTGCACCTCGGTTGTCGCCAGGACGTTGGGATGCTGCCGCCGCCCCAGCCCCGGCCGCCACGGCCAGCCTGCAGCTGCAGACAGCCGTCACTGCCCCATCTGTGGGGTCTTTCCTTGGTGGTTTGGGATTTTTTTTCGCAGAAGATGCTCCTAACCAAAACCAGATTTGATTCCCAAATAGCCCCAATCTCCTTTAAAGCTTACAAATCTTCCACACCTGTGTTTGCTCATTCCCGCTGCTCGGCCCTGCCCTGGGAAGGACGATGTTTATTCCACTCCTCCACAGTTATTTACAATGGGGTTTTCGGATGGAGATGGAGCACATATTTGTCTAATGGCAACAGGGCAGTGAATTTAATTCTCCTCATTAACAGTCATCAGCTTAATGGGAAGCAATAAAAGATTTTTTAAATAGCGGTTGCTTGTGAGGTATTATTTATCGCCATTACTGTCAGCAGGATGAGTGCATTCCTGGCCTGCAAGGGGGGAAACTGAGGCACGAGGCCATTTACTGACCCACCCTGGACCACACAGACAGAGGTAGGAAGAAAATCCAGCGCTCCTCTCCCCCGTCCGGTGGCCGCGCTGCCCCAAGGCCACCCAAGCCATGTTGTTGTTATAAGTCATTATTCAACCCACAGCAAAAGCAATTTGCGAAGCGTGCCGTATAGTGCGAGCTACTTCCAGCACCCAAGGGAGCCGCAGCAGGGCACCCCACCTTCTTTCTCCCTCCATGAGCCACCTCCAAATCTCTTTGTCCGGCTGGGGACAGCAACTGCCCCTTCCCATATGTCCCCTCCGACCCGTCCATCCAGGAAAGGGCATTTCTATCCCCATTCTCCCAATGGGAAATAATTTTGCCTGAGGTTGCTTCTCCTCTTCTGCTCTGGCAGCGGGAGCGTGGCTGCTCTTCTTCTGACCACAGCCGGTGACACCCACGGTCACTTTGGGTCCTCGCAAGGTGTTCGCCTGATGTCCTGCGCCCAAAGCTGCAGGGACCCCCCAGGAGAGGAGAGCTGCTCTCTGCTGTCCTGAGGGCCACGTTTTGCTTTCCCATTGGTAAAGAGGAGTCACCTCCAAACAAGGACAGATTTTTGTCCCATCTGGGATCTCATTTCTGATATAACTGGATTTTTTTTCCCAGTTCCCCAAACGTCCCTACTCAGAAACAAGCAGCCTTTCCCTCTCCTTGGGACTTATCCCAAGACACACACACAATTCCCTTCCAGCCTCCAGTTTTCCTGGCAGGACAAGACCAGGCTCTTCTCTAAGATCATTTGATCCTCACAGCAGTCCAGTAAGGTCTGAAACAATTTATCAGGAATGCAGGGATCCCACTCAGTATTTTAGCCCTGCCTCTAGCAGTTCTAGGGGAAAATCCTCGCTTCAGCCACCCCAGGTTCTGTCCCTTGGGCTCTCCTGAGTTGTTTTCTGATCAGCAAAGACCCCAGGTCTTTGCTTTCTGCTACATCCAAGAAAAGAGCTGCTCAGCTCATCGTGCAACCCTTCTCACTACACTTCGATGCTTGTACCATCAAATTTTGCTCCCAAATTGCATCCTGCTACTGAGGCACGTGTGGGTCCCTCTCAGAGCTACCAATGGTTAATCAAATTAAAAATATTATCTTTGCAAACGATCCTTGGGGACTGCCTCTTACTGGGAAACTGTCCAACTCTACAAACTGTCTTTCAAGGAACACTGCGGTGATTATTTTTAATACTTTTAAACATCAAAATAAATAGCAACTACTCAAGCTGTATATGTTAAAACTCTTCAAGTGACACCTAGAAATACCCATTTCTGATGCCCCAAGTCCAGAAGTGGGAAGGATCGGCATGTTTCACAGGATGTCTTGCTCAGTGCCTTTTCCAGACCCATTCATGACCCGAAGGCCCTCGGGTAAGGGTTTCTGTGACGAAGAGCAGGAGCACCGTGCCATGCTGGGTTGGAGCTCTTTTACTCAGATGCCTAAGCAGGAACCGACCCTCATCTCACCACTGCAGGCAAGTGCTCCTCAGGTTGGCTGTTGGGTCCATGAGAATTGAAGCAGGAATAAGGGCACGTCCTAGAGCCCCGATTTTCCTTTTCGATGTAAACCAACAGCAAGAAACTCTCCCCCAGGACCAACCCAGCAGCATGGGTTCCCCCCCATAGCAGATCCAGGGCACAACCTCCAGAGCTCAACCACGTGAGCAGCCAGTGCAACATTGACAGGGCCGTGATGTTTCCACCAGCCCCACACCCAACCCTCAGCTTCGGCCATTCACCCCCTGCTCCCCAAAGAGCTTTCGCCAGCCCTGAAAAGCATTTGGCCCTTGCTTACCCCATCACGACGGCTGCAGAGTCTCTTCGCAGGTCCCACAGACTGAAACCAACAGGTCCACCAGCGCGGTCAATCTCAAAGCTGCAGTGGGCGACTGCGTTGGGGCTGGTGGGGGGTGCACGGCTGCCTCGGCTGTGCGGGGCAGGACCCAGCAGCTGCGAGGACACCCCCAGCAAAGGGACAAGCTTCTACGCAGCTCCAGCTCCGTCACCTCGCCGGCCAGCAGGAAGAGCTCTCTGCACCCCACAGAAGAACTTGACGCTTGAGCAGCATGTTAGAAGCGCATACAGCACTGCGCCCACGTACCCCTACGTGCTTAGGATGGAAGGAGGTTTAAGAGAGAAATTCCAAAAGACGGGAAAGAAAATCCACGGGTGGCTCTTCATTGAGCTCCCCAGTCCTTCCCCTTTGGAGGTAACTGCTTAGTGCGGCATTCAAGTGCAGCATTTGCTTCTATTTATTTAATTCCCTACTAAAAGCGTTGCACCCAGCACGTCCCCGGGTGGGAGCTGGCCCCAGCCTGGCAAGCAGGAGCAGCAGCCCCTCGCGAGCCCTCTCGTACACAGCCGCCTCGTCCGGGGCTCCCCCAGCGAGGTGTATAATCAATTTAGCGTGTCTTAGCCAATCTCGGCATGAAGGATTTCACCGATCTCAGTACTAAATAGCGGGTGTGCATTACAGCGCAGACAAAACGAGCAAAGCCAATAAAAGCAATGCAAAATGCCTACCGTCCTACATATAATCTAATACGCAAAACAGCGCAGCCTGTTTCAGGCAATTACTTCGTAACATACAATCTCATATTACTGGAGGAAGAGGTGAGGGGCAGGTGGATTACTCGGGAAAGCACTTGCTCTTTGCCTGTGGGACTCCAAACCAAGCCGAGCCTTCAGTTTTCAGCGACAAGAAGCCTCTGTTCAAGCGCGAGGGGAGTAATTCACGTTATCGAACACATTCACGAGGTGTGAGATTATCTAATGGGGAGAGGGCAGAGCTAAAGCACACAGGAGCTCAGGAGGGTTTTAAATCCCTGCCATAAATGCAACGGAAAGGCAATTATCTGAGGGCGGTGCGGAAAGTCCTGCTCCGGCCGTAACCCACCCAACAGCATCACCTCCACGTGCGACCGGCACAAACATCAAGCCTGGCTGGAGAGGCGAGCGCGTGGGCCCCCTGCCCAGCCCCAAACCCACGGGGGGCAGAGCTGGGAGCAGCTGCCCACCCTGCTCAGGGGCCTGGAGGAGCAGAGGTCCAAGCAGCACCTCTACTTGAAGAGGAAAGGGGGTGCAAAGCTCTCTGCAGTGCTGCAAAGCACCTCCAGGCTGTACGTGCACACAGTTGTATGCAACGGAGCTGCCAACAGTCAACCAGGCCCTTCCCAAATGTTAAGATGTAAAGCGACGCGTTATTTTCTGTAGGCCCAGATGCACGCTTTACACGTATATTTTTACAATTTCGGCAAGTTGATTAACTTGCTAAGGGATCTTACCGGTGGTCGCCATCCTCCACCACTATTGCCCAAACCGCCGGAGATGGCACTGCTGGAAACAGCACTGAGAAGGACGAGCACCAGCAAGGTCGACTTCCACCGAGACCTACAGGTCTCCTCAGCCTGGCGAGGGCACAGCAGAGGACAAGGGTGACGGATTTGGCAGAGCAGGGGAGATGTGATCTCTGGCGCAGAGAAGGGGAAGAGGAAACAGGGGCTCACTGTGTCCAAAAATACCAGAACTGTGGGGCATGACTATGAACTTCTAGGTGATGGTTTCAAAACAAATAAAAGGAAACAGTTCAAAAGGAACGGATAGGCAAACCGTGGAAATCACTGGCACAGGATAACGCTGATCTGAAAAAAATTATAAGGTTTATAAAGTAATTCTATACATTTCTGGAAGTAAAATTCACGCTGGCCTATTAAATACGACGACCCTCATTTTGGCTGTGGAAGCTCTGACCTGTAAATGGCTGGGGGCTGGTGGGCACCCCAGAAACACATTGTTCAAGGCTTGCTGCGTCCCTGCCTTCTCCTACAGCACTAGATGGACCTTTGGAGAGAGCTAGCACAGACTTTCTGTGTGTGTGTGAATGTAGAGTAATAGCAACATTTTCCATCCATAGCCTGCTAGAACTGGGAGCCAACTTCTCCTCTGGGAACTGTGTGGTCTCCCTGGATCTGCCCATCTGCGATCTCCAGGAAAAGGGGGAATCAGACCAAGAGCGGAAAGGAAAATCTGCGTCTATAAACACATCGTGTGCCAGCACCTGAATGAAGAGAAGACTGGAAGAAATGCTGACGGTGGAAATACGACCAGCCAGCTGCAGAGTACCAAAGGCAGGTGAGCACGTCGAGATGCAGCCACGTCTGTAGTGTATGAACAGATCCAAAGCGTAGGGCTGGGTTTGGATAAAGCTTTCATAGAATCATGGAATAGTTTGGGTTGGAAGGGACCTTTCAAGGCCACCTAGTCCAGCCCCCCTGCCATGAGCAGGGACATCCTCAACTAGATCAGGTTGCCCAGAGCCCTGTCCAGCCTGACCTGGAATGTTTCCAGGGATGGGGCATCTCCCACCTCTCTGGGCAACCTGTGCCAGGGCCTCACCACCCTCAGTGTGAAGAACTCCTTCCCTATATCTAGTCTAAATCTCCTCTCCTTCAGTTTAAAACCATCACCCCTTGTTCTATCACAACTGGCCCTGCTAAAAAGTTTTTCCCCCATCTTTCCTATAAGCCCCTTTAGGGACTGGAAGCTGGTAGAAGGTCTCCCCGGAGCCTTCTCTTCTCCAGGCTGAACAAGCCCAACTCTCTCAGCCTGTCTTCATACGAGAGGTGCTCCAGCTGTCGGATCATTTTTGTGGCCTCCTCTGGACTCGCTCCAACAGGTCCATGTCCTTTCCTTGGCTCCCCGATGTTATGGAAGAGGCAGCTCATCACAGGTCCTTTCTAGGGTGAAATCCTACTGGTGAGGGCTTTCAGTTGTGCAAAAGGTGCAGGCAGCCCTTGGGGTCTGCCCTCCAAGCACACCTCCGGGGCTGGGGCTGATGCCTCTGGTGGCCGCAGATGCTGGGGGCTCTCCCCTTGCCTCTGCTGCCACTGCTCAGCAAAGGGGCTCAGAGCAGCTCCTTGCAAAGCCAAGCCAGAGCCCTGGAAGGACACGAGGGGTCGGCGGGGCCATGCCCTCCGCAAAGCTGTTCTCATGTAAAACACAGCGTCAAGGCACGGGCAGAGGCAGTACGTGAAAAATGCTGACAGCGTGAAAAACAGCACGGGGCTCTACCTCGCGGCAAATTTTGGCCGGACCGTGCGGAACCAAAGTCCCAGCACGTGTGTTCATCTGCTGGGTGGAATAAATGACTCACGGCTGATCCAACAGAGCCAGAGTTCACCGCGGCCTCATCCCTCCTTGGGCTCTGCTAAGGTGCAAGCACTGATTGATGGATTTTTCCCTTCACTGCTTGTGTCTAGGTGGATGTTCTGCTGTCAAACAAGGAGCAAGTTTGAGGTGCTGCTTTAAGAAGCCAGGTGAACATAGTGCATTAAAAATCCTATTTTACACTTCCAAACTTGAATGCAGGATCCATGAGGGGAAGGAAATATCCAGCGTCTGGGTCATTTCTGATACTCCCTGTCATTATCATGCCTGCCTAGAGAACGACACGGACGTTGTAGCCTCCTCTCTCATTATATTATGCAGGAATCCACCACTGGTTTGAGGTTAAGCGATGGATCTTCAGAAGGACAGACTCAAGACCAGAGAAGAGTTTTGTGTCTAGATCACAGGGCTGAGGTGGTCAGGCACCTCTTCTGGCTCTGCCTGCTCTCCGTACACGACTGTGCCCAAGTCTCTTCATCTCTGTGTGCCCAAGATCCTCATCTGTAGGAGGGCAGTAATATCTCCTCATACCTGTTTAGGTCCTGTGATTTCAGACAGGGACTATGCACAGTGGAGGACCTTCAGACCTGCTATCGTGCTATGAAACCCCACAGTAAAGAACAGAGCATCTCTCCATGCCAAGATTCAACAGTTTTTCAAGCCACCACAGCTTGACTGCGCTAATCGTTACTGTAATAGGCAAGAAGTTTGCCAGAGGTGTCCAAGCACTGCAGTCGAAACGAGAAGGGCCTCCGTCTTCCTTTGCTGGCTCCGTAGCAAAGCCTCTGTGTTCGTCCCAGAATAGCAACGTGCAAACCTCGGTGCTTCTCTTCCAAACCAATTTGCGTTTTTAGAAACTAATTTGCAAAGCCTCGGACCCTGTGGCTACAAGCAAAGCCCGGCTGTCTGAGCAGCACTCCTCAATTACGGCATCTCCAGGACAGCAGCTTTTCTCAAAATGATGCTGTAAGCTTTGACTTGGGGGCGAATTTTCGCCTGGGAGAAGAAAGTCCTGCCAGAAGACTCTTGGGATCCCACAAGCCAAGAGAGGAGGGGTTGGGGATGGGATCAGGGTAACCACAGGTCTCCGGGGGGAGCTCCTGACACACGGCAGAGCCTGGGACCCCGTTTTCCAGCACACCTTACCCACGCCCTCACCGGTGCTTCAGCAATAACATTATTGCACAACGCCCAGCGGCCCTCACCAACAACCACCGTGAACAATTCAGTTGGAGCCACAGGAGGTTACTAAACCCTGCTGAGACATTCTCCTCATTTCCTATACCCATAAGCCACACCGACTTCAGTATGACGGTACTTCTTAGGTATCAAAAGCCACAGCCTTCCTGCAGTAGGCACAAAGACAAAGTCGCATCACGGGGAGCCGCAGAGCATCCACCGTCCAGCTCACGCTTCTTGGGACGCCGGACTGTGGGCCACAGCTGCCAGGAGGACACCCGGGTGGTGGGGAAGCGGCTGCACACTCACCTGCAACCCGCTCCCCTTTCGTTCACAGCTTGGACCGAATAAGAGGGGGATTAAACTGCTACGCCTTATCTCAGGCCTTCCAGGGATTTCTGTGCCAGCCGCCACAAACAAAGCGCTCGCTCGCTCCGAAATAAGTAACACTTGCAAATAATATGTTCCACGGTCGGAGGAATTATTGCACGTACAAGGCAGGTATCTTTGTCATACTTTTAAGCAAAGCTAAACACTGGCTATCTGAAACTAAACCGACACTCCAGCTCTTCTCTGCTGCGTGAGCAAGGTAGTTTCTGCTACAGATAAGCCAGCAAGGAACCAAATCGGCATGTCTACGGCAAGCGGCACGCAGCAAACAGACAGGACCGGTCACCACGCTAATTCCGGAGCGCAGGATTAAACACATGCCCAAAACAATGGCCAGAAACGCTGCATGGAATTCCTGGGTCTCTCCGCACCAGCGCTTAACTTGCAGCTTCCCAAAAGCAACCCCTCTCCCCCTTGCCAGGGCGGCGAAGGGAGCTCTGATTGTCACCAGCAAAACCCAGCACAAATTGAAGTGGTGGGGGAAAAAACCGCCACTGGTTTATCAGCTGGAAACTAGAAAGGGACCTGATTCAGGTTTCCCTGAGAATTTTGTTGTATTTTCCTATTTTTAAACAATTTATCAGACTGAGAATTTTGCTAAAGGTCTCTCTGATTGCGCGAGGCCGTACAGCAGCCTGGCACCCGCTGGGGACAGAGGGACGTAAACACACGGGGGAACCCTCAGCCCCGGCACTCGGTTTGTGTTAAATGCACAGGTTTAGATGTGCTCCACCGAGTAAGCTGCTTAATGCATCCATGAATATTTTGTTATATACATCGCTCTTACTATCAGCTGGTTTATATCCACAATTTAGATGCTTATAAAATTTAGAAAATTGAAATACTATCATTTTTTAAAAAAAAAAACCTGTTGGTTTTTTCCCTTACAGTTTTGGAGCAGAACACCCCACGTAGGGTCTTGCCAACCCACAGCCCAGCGCCAGGGCAGGAAAACCAAAGCAGAGGAAAGTCTCCCAAAGGCCGCGTACACGTCAGGACCACCTCTCCCCTCGCAGCACCTACGGAAAAGCAGGTGCCTCTGCCTCCACGGGGCTGAAGCTTTGATTTCATCACTTAAACGCAATGCAAAAATAAGCACCAAAATAAACAGATCCATAAAGCAGCAGGAACGCAGCAAAGCAGTTGGAGACTTCTACAACGAGAATGATGTAAATCCAAGAGCCGTTTGCGCACACGCTGCTTAGCTTTGCAACACCCTCACCGCCTTCAGCCTCCAGGACGACGCGGGATGCACCGATGAGCAGGGAAGCAAACCTGGGAGAAGCTTTTCTTTAACTTTTTTGCTTTTAAAAGAAGCACAGTGATTTTTTTTTTTTTTTTTTTTTTTCCCCAAGGCACCCTCCCGCAGCGCCTGCCCCATGGCCCCGAGAGCCCGGGCTGCCGCGGGGCCCGGAGACCCCCTTTCCCCGGCCATCCCCGGCGGCCCCGCAGCAGCCGGGGTTATCGGCGGCGGGGCAGATCGGCGGAGATGTGTGTAATTGCCCTGTCAGGCAGCTGAAAGGCGCTCGCCTTTAGCTGATGCCACTTCAAAATGAAATTCTTTCTTTGGCATGGCTATGTCTGATATGCAGGCATCAAAGGGGAGGCAGCAGGTCGCCGATGCCCCGGGCCACACATTTCCCTTCTAAAGGCAGGAATGAGAGTGTCAGCTCGGGGCCGAGGGGGCCCCGGAGACACGGCAGCAATAACCCCGGCCCCCTACACACGTGCCCGGGCTCCCCAGCAGCGGGGCGATCCCCCCGGTCTGCTGCGGCCCTATAGGCGCTGTGCATCCTTGTAAGCACCCACACAGAACCCTGCCACACCGGGGAAGCTCGGTCCCCATAGCGAACACCCCTAGCTGCCTCACAGGGTGCCAGGGTGCTGTGGGGACCCCACAGCACCCGGCTGGGGAGGCACAGAGTCACCCAGAGGCTCTCCAGCAGCAGAGGGGACGCTGCGGCCTGCTCCCGTGCGCCGGCACCTGGTGGGGCGGAGGGGTGGAAAAGCCTCGCTGGCATAGAGGAGGTTGAGGGCTGGTTTTTTTTTTTTGTTTCCAAAAGAAACGCAGGGCCACGCTCGCCTCCCCCCGCGGCTCCCATCTCCTCTCTCCACCTGCACTCTTCAGGGAGCCAAGGCTTTTGGCAAGCTTTCCACTCCAGTTTTTATTGGTTTCAACTAAGCTGCCCCTTTCAGAGGGTTGGCAAGCTTCAATCATTAAAGGAAAAGAAAAAAAATGCATCATGCACCCTCGCCCTGCTCCCCTCCCTTCCCACTCCTGCAATCGCTGAGGACGCGAGCCCCACGCATGCACCCCACGTCACAGCTCCCTATTTTCCAAGCCAAACACAGTCCGTCCGATGCGATTGAGCCAGGGGTTTCAGGCCCTAGATACCTCCGACTGTACCTGCTCAGCTCTGATCACCTTCCTGCTCGGAAGCAATTTGGAAAGGACACAGCACAGGTAGCTATTAGCTAACACATATTTAACTGCTCCAGATATCTTTTTTTTTTGGCATTGTAATGGGGCGATTTGATCTTCAAAGGACCCGTGCAAACCTTTGAAGCTTTCCAAAGAAGCCAATCTCCAGTGGGGAGGGGAGGAGGGGGGGAAACGTTAGTAGTTTTAAAACCTGGGGAATCCTGAAGATGGACGAAGGGTATAAAACCCAGTGGGTTTAGCATAAAGCCCTCAGGTAAATCTTCACCTTCTTTTCAAATGCATTTTTGGTGGGTTGCTTTGCAAACGCTTGGGCCAGGTTAGCAAGGTCGGCTCTATTCCCAGCGGCCGGGAGAAGCAGCTCTTAATCTCCGGGGACCCTCATCTCCCACGTGGCGCAGCCCCAGCACAGGGGGATCCGCGGTACCTCGGCGAGAAATAGAAAGACTAAAATTTGCAAAGCCTTTAAGGGGAAAAGGGGTGGGGGGAGAGCGGGGGGGGGCAGGGGGAGAAGATGAGAAGGAGAGAAGATACATTCCCTGCTGCGCTCCCAGCCAGCAAAGCCTCAGCAGCACCCTGAGAGGCGAGACACAAAATGCGTTTACCTTTAAAATAATGACTCATTTTATTTTTTTCTTTTAATATGTAGTTATAAATATATTTTGTCAAAATATATGATCATTATTGTCAAAAACATTTGCACATAAAGTCATAAATAAGGTCAAGGTGAACGTTTAGTTTAGAGAAGAGTCCAGCTATAGCAAGCAGTTCTGGGGTGGGACGGGAGGGAGAGAGAAGGGGAGGAGAGGGCGGCGGGGAAGGGGGTCAGCGGCACCCGCACCCCTCCACCACCATCTCCTGGTAGTTTTTCAGGACCACCTTGTCATACTCATCCAGGTAGAGCATGGAGATGGCGCTCAGCTCCGTGGGCACGCAGCAGGCCTTGGGGATGCTGGAGTTCACGGAGTTCACCAGCGTCTGCACGATGGCGTGGTTCGTGGAGTTGAGGTGGTCGGCCAGAGGGAAGGGGCAGTCCCCGTGGCAGTAAAACGCCTGGTACCCCGGGGGTGCCACGATCCAGTCGTTCCAGCCCACGTCGCTGAAATCCACATAGAGGGCATGGCGGCGGCAGTTTTTTTTGTTCTTGCGGGAACGCTGGTGCTTGGGGCTCCGGCGGGCTCTGCGGGTCAGCGCGTGGCCTCGCCCGTCGTGCCCAAAAGTGACCAGGAGCGGCCTGAGCTGAGCCCAGTCCCCGCGCCCTTGAGGTAAAGATCGGCTAATCCTGACGTGTTTGCCCTGATGAGTCTGTGCGTGGTGGAGGTGGGTCACCTCGATCACCAGCCCGTGGTTCGGCTGCTTGTCCTTGGTCCACCGGATCACGGCTGGGCTCACATCAAAGGTCTCCCAGCGCGTCACGTTGTGGTGCACCAGACGCGTGTCCAACAGGCGCGTAATGGCCTGAGCGCGCTCCGACAGCGGCTTCATCACTTCGTAAATGTTTATCCGGTGGAAGCCCCTCTCCCACGCCGCGCTCGGCTCCTCCACCTGCTCCCGGTACAGCCGCAGCTCCGCCGAGGAGATCACCTCGTTTTCCGGCACGCTGCTGAGGTTGAAGACGAAGCGGATCTGGGGCGCCTCGCTGGGACCCGGGACGCTCTCCAGGTGCTCTGGAGGGGAGCAGGGCGGGGAGGGGAAGCAGTACAAAAAGCAAACAAGAGCACGTCAGCCTCGGGGCAGCCAGCCACAGCCCCCGGCGCAGCCACAGCACGCACCCACGCTTCACCTGCCTGGCAGCCACCGGCACCTCTCCGCTCCCCCGCGCATCCCTCCCGGCCAGACCCGGAGCGGCTCCTGCCTCGGCGCCGCTCGCTCGCCCTCTGCATGCCTGTGCCCGGACCGCGTCACCCCTTCCCATCTCGCTTCCCCTTTCGGGGAGGCTTTTCCCCTTTCGCTCCCCCCCCAATCTCTCCAAAAATCATCTTCTCGGCGAGGTGCGGCGCCAGGGAGCACAGAGGTGCCTTGTTACGGGGCACAGGGGGCAGGGGGAGAAAGAGAAGCAAATTCCAATGCAGTAATGATGCGGCTGGATTAATAATTCAGATTTACTTTGGAAAAGAAACATCCGCTAGGAAACATTTGGATCAGATTACAAGGGCCTATTGAATAAACCTTATAAACACACAGCTGTAAGTATTAAATTCGAGTAGGGGTTTTTTGGGATTTTTTTTTTTTTTCTTAAGAGCAAAACCAGGCA
This sequence comes from Phoenicopterus ruber ruber, assembly GCA_009819775.1. Classification (NCBI taxonomy): domain Eukaryota; kingdom Metazoa; phylum Chordata; class Aves; order Phoenicopteriformes; family Phoenicopteridae; genus Phoenicopterus; species Phoenicopterus ruber. The sequence continues at coordinate 4,375,531 of CM020219.1, forward strand.
GCAATCGCTTTGATAGTTCAAAAGAAACACACCAGGGGCGAGATCCCGCCCTCACTCTACTCCCGCATCCGATCCAGAGCCATTAAATCCACGCGAGCCCAGGGAGTGACCCCGAGGCAGAGGCACCGAAGGAAACTCGCCGTTGTCAACAGAAGCAAAAGCACCTCAAAATATGGTCAAGCTCGGGTTAAGCACAGGATGCTGGAAAAAACACAGAGCAGCACGCCTGTCACCCACACACAGCAGGCTTGGGGGGGTGGTTTTCCTTCCATAAATTTAGGGCCGGGCACATCCTGCTTCTAAATGCATTTGTGAGCTTCCAAACGCAAGGAAATCCCGATCGCTACTGGGGCTGGGAATTTACCTCCTCCCATCACTGACCTTCATGGTGGAAACTCCTCACGGTGTTTGCCCGGCTGGTCGATCGCTCAGGGTACTGCAGGCTAATTTCCTGGAGGCTTTCCTCCTCTTCTCCAGACTGGAGTCGATAGAGATCCAGCATGTAACTAGGAATGACGGCTGACTTGCTGGGCTGAGGCCGCCTTCGCAGCCCAAACATCTGCAGCAGAGTTGTTTCGAAACCCCGCAAGAGTTCATGGCTTTGGGCAGAGCGGCGTCCGGATCCGGCTTGTCCCTGAAGCTCTGCGACTTTCTTCCTGCCGGTCTCGGGTATCAGGCTAGCATGGTTAGTACCTCCTAGCAGGACTTGGCATAGTAGGATGACCATCAGCATTCGGTTACCAGGAATCATGGTGTCTCTGGGGTGTAAAAAACGCAACAACAAACAACAAGGAAAGTCAGGATGAGAAGCAACCCCCCCCTCCTCCTCTGCCGAATAAACTTAAAAATAATAATAAATGGCAAAACGACATTAGAAGCCCCCGAGCAGCAGCAGGCGCGCCCCGGCGGGCAGGGATTAGCCGCTCGCCCCAGGCTGCTCGCTGCCGGCAGCCCCACGGGCAGGCGGGTCTGCGGCGCATCCCGGCCCCACTCGCCCCGCCGGGCCGGGCCGGGGCGAAGCTGCGGCGGGGCCCCGGCGCCCGGCGGGGAAGGGGCGCCCGGCTCGGCGGGACGAGACGGGACGGGGGACCGCGGGTTCGCGTCCCGCCGCCGGACCCCGGGAGGGGGGTGCGGGGGGGGAACGGGGACAAGACCAAAATAAAGTTTAAAAAAACTAAAATAAAGAACCGTGACAAAAACCAAAAGTAACGAGCGAAGCCGAGGAAGAAGAGGGCTGTACTCACTGACAGCAAGCAAGGCATATCAGCACAGTCCATGATTCTGGAGAGCCAGCCCGGACCCAGCGCGCCGAAAGCCTCGGGGCAGCGGCTGCCGAGCGCCTCCCGCGATCGCCGCCCGGGCGCAGTGCGGCCGCCGCCGCCGCCGGCCCCGGTTTTCTCCCGGCCCCGCAGTCACGTGGAGCCGCGCACCCCGCCAGCCCGGCCCGGCCCGGCCCGCCGCCCCCGGCCCGCCCCCGCCCGGCCCGGCCCCGCGGGGGACGGCCCGGCCCGCCCCGCCGCCCGCGCCAGGCTCCCGGCCCGCGGCGCCCGCCGCCCCGGGGGAGGGGGGGGGCAGCCGGCGGAGGGGCCGCGCCCGGGGGTCGGGACCCCGCCGGGGCTGGGGCTGAGCTGCGGCGGGGCGGCGGGCGTGGGACGGGGTTGGCGCGGTCCCGCGGGGGGGGTTCCCCCCGCTCCGCTCAGGTGCATCCCCGGGGGACTGGCACAACCCAAGGCGCGGGGGCCCGCGGCCCCCTCTTGCCCCTCTCTCCCTTCGCACGGCCAGGGGTCCGTGGGCGTGGGTGCCCCCGGGGCGCCCGTGTCGCCGCACGGCCCCCGCCGAGCGCGCCGGGCCAGGGGAGCGGGCACCGCGGGGCCGTTGGACCCGCCGAGAGGCCGGTTTGGGAGGGGAAACTCGGGAAGGGAAACTCGGGAAGCGCCTCTCCCTTGAGGAGAAGGGAGGGAGCGCTTGGGAATGAGAAGCAGCTGCACGGAGAAAGGGACGGCGGCAGAGACCTGGTTCCTCCCATGCTCACACCACCCACCGCCTGCCGGGCCCCGGGGGGCCACGCTGCTGGGAACCCCTACACACTGCCGGGGGCTGGGAGCCTGCTGGCAGGCCCGTGGGTTAGCCCTGCTCCCTGCCCTCGGTTCCCACCCGCCCTCCGGATTTTCTCGTCCTTCTCCTCCTCCTTCCCTCCCTGGCTGCCAGAATAACACTTGCTCCCCCCTTCCCACCAGGCTGGGTTCCCGGACCCCCACCTGGATGTGAAACAGGCGCCTTCCCAAGCCAGCACGGGCTGTGCACGGCCACAGCTGGCTGCTCCGGAGGGGTACGAATGGGGGTCTCCCGGAGGAAGGATGCTCCCGGCCCCGCAGTTCAACTCCACCGTTGCCCTGGGCCAGCTTTGGGGTTGAGACTTAGAGCCAGGCTTCCCAAGGCTGGAGGCTGTTTCCAGGTGGGGTTCGGGGACAGAATGGTCTGCCACTAGCACACATCAACTGGGCGCACTGGGGGTGGTATATGAACCAGGCGTGGAGAAGGCAGCTCCTGGGAAAGACCCTCTGATGAAGAGCGATGGATGCCACATACTTTGGAGAGACAGAGTGGACTGAACGACCCCATGATAAATAAAGCAAACTCCACCAGGGCGTTAAAATACTGTCCCTTTGCCCCGCTGGGGTATCCCTTTGTGTTGGGCAAACTGTCATCCACGGAGAGAAAAGTTAGTTAATTTATGAGACCAAAAGATGCGGTCATGGAGTGGCCATGGGAACTCCTAAGTTCATCAATGAACCACAACCAAAAGCCAGCTGAGAAACCATGACTGTAAACCACCGCAATCCCACAAACCACCAGGCCGCTGTGCCCCGGCGTACGGCAAGCCCGCGGCAGCGCGCGTCGGCTTCCTTACAGCGCTGCCCCAAAACTCACACACGATCAGATAGGGCTTCTTTTAATATTTCACTTTTTTTTTTTAGCTCAGACCTGACCCATGCATTAGAAAAGCCCAGGGATGTCACTGAAAGGACACGCACAGATAAAAGGCAGTGCTGACACTGTAATATCTCTGAGTTATTCCTATAGCACTCTGAGTTTAAAAGAAACATCTGTTAGCAAGGTATTTGGACTATGAATCCATCAAAATTTGTGAAATATTGCTATCGCCATTTCAAATGTATCACACTGTGTGTTATTCTTAACAAGGAAAAACAATTTTTGGAGTAGCTGCTGTGCAACTTTTTAAAGTTTAAATAACATTTTCATTGAAAATACTCCAGTCTATAAACAAAGTTTACGCAAGGGCCTGTATAGCACTGCTCTTAAAACAGACCTCTGGATTTGGAAAAGCAACTCGCTCCCTCTTTGCGGGAGCAGCAGCGATACGTTACGCTCTTTGTCTAAAGACCTCACTCGGATTTTGTTAGGATCAGAGAGCGGCCGTCTTTGAAATGTTTGTCACCGAGGAATTCAGTCCCACGGCATCCAGTGCCTGCTCTCGTAAGCCGTCCCGTTAAACCGAGATCCAAAAAGTTGCTTATGTAATGCTGGTTAAGCACGCCTCTGTGCAAGGAGGTGGCCAGCTGGGGACAGAAAGCCAGTGCAGAGCAGTGTGGTTTAGGCTCTTGTAGGAGGCAATAGTGTATTTGAGTAGCTTATTGGTTACTAAGAAGTGTTAGTCATGGGGAAAGCTGTAGTATTTATTCCGTAAAATGTAAATACATAACCCAAACCACAAAGGAATAACCATGGATGGAAATAGTGTAGCATTTACTGAGGGAGCTGAAATGCATTTCTACAGAAGCTGTATTTCCTTAGCCCCATAGAGAGTAATTCACCTTGAACGTAGAGCTTCTGCTCAAGCCCGTGGAGTTACACACAGGCTGAATTCGGTCCAGGCACGCTAAACAACCGAGTGTGTTATATATTCCAACCAAAAAAGCGAATGCCAAAATGGAGCTAAAAATACAAATGTGGAAGGTTTGAAAAGCAAACACTGCTTAATTCCGCGGTAGATGCAACATTGTGTGTTTTAAAGATCCCGCACATCAAAAATAGAGAACATTATGTCTATGCTCAACACGAGACCCGCCTCCCCCTGCATCACATCTTGCGTGGGCGAGAGGGGGGATTGCTGTGGATCTTGCCTGTGATCCAGTCCCAGCCGTATTCGGGGTTCTGCTGCCAGGTTTTTTTCTCTCTGACTTCCATGACAAACCTTCTGGGGATCTCTGCGCCTGGACAGCGAGACCGTTGGCCTCCTCTGGAAGCTAAGCACCAGGTCACTGGGGACGTCACCCTGCAGAGAATGGCCAGACAAAGAGGTGATTCGTGTATGTACAGACCTTGACTGTGACAGAAGACGTGTTTTGTCGGTGGCAGCGAGAAGCCAGGGAGCTGGCAGGTCTCCTAGAGTCTGGGTACCCAGCTCTGCTTGCAGAGGTCACTAGCCAAGGGGCAACTATTTGCTCTCTTCTGTTTCAACCTGGTAATCATGGATTTGCCCAGATGTGTTCCTGATAAAATCCCAGCCACCAACATTTGACCCGTTTCCAGGTTTCGTGTGCTCAGGACCTACCAGCGGGCTCTGCAGGTCGATGTTCAGCACCTCTAGAAATTAGGCCAGCTCTGTTTACAAGGCAAACTTTTCCCCTAATGGCAGCATTTCAGGAGTTGCCTCTGGACTCGGGCAGAGAGAGATCTTCCCAAACCAGTTCTTGCATCCTCTGTTATTTTTAGAGCAGCTGCACCTTTTGGGCTCCAAAGTTTGCAAACAACCTGCCTTGGGAAAAAAAACTCGTCTCACCAGATTTGTGCTTGAGCAGAAACAAGCCTAAAACCATAAATAAATAAATAAAGTCATATGTCAGAGATGTTTTAATGACATGAATTACAGGAGGAGATGCCCATAAGTGTGCTAAGATCAATTCCCTCCTACCCTTTCCTTTCAACTGCCTAAGCTTGTCAATTAAAACAAAGGGAACTGAGCAAACAACTCCAAGGGATTACATTTTCCAAAGCAGCTCTTCACTAAAGAGCCGGACTACAACCGGTGAAAACAAGTGCAGCTGCCTGAATGGTGAAAGGAACATTTTTTACAACCACTCTGAGATTTTCCTGATTTCTCTGAATGCTTCAGAGCTGGCCTGTTCGACCAGCATTTTCTACCTTCTCTTGAATAAAGAAATTCATACTTCCCCTGAAAGACAGGACTGGGCCCAGCTTGAACTTTATTTCGGCTTTACATTCATGTGTCTCTGCTGAGGTGTCAGGACCACGTCTAGAACCACTCACTCCCAAGCTAAGAAGAGAATCGGATTCAGGATTGCTGGTTTATTCCAAATGGTGTTTTTTTACAAATATGTACAAAAACACTGTGCGGGAACATTAAAAAAATGCAGTTATAAAAAGGCAGTCTTTGGTAATCAGATACACAGCAGTTGAAACAGTAGGATTGTCTGCTTTTTCTATTTTTAAGTTTTTAAGGGTGATTTTTATTGTTTTGCAAATGCTATGAAAAGGTTGACTGTCCCACACAGGGAGAATGTTAGTTGCTTTTACTTGACTCATTCATTTTTTCAAAGATCCCCAAGACTGAGCAGGCCTAGAAATTTCACCCCTTGCTTTTCAGACATACATTGTCCGTCTTCTACTGTGAGAGTGTAGGGTCTCTGCTGCTAAATATTGTTCCTTAAGAGACGCTTGTGCAGTGCATCAAAACTAGGAGGCCTGGGTCTTAGGGAAATGCTTCAGCAGTACAACTCATAAAATAAAGGTAAAGCCATTTTAATGGTCTGCTGTTAAAATTCTCCTGAATTGTGTCAGAAACGCTTCTTTAAGCTATCTGTTGTAGAATCATCTATACATCCATTGGTTGCCTTGATCAATGTTACAAGAAGAATATGCACTGATCTCATGCAGCTTTTGGAAAGAAACGTTGCTTTTAGCACACGTTTGCTTCCACACTGCATTACCCCCCACTCAATCAAAGCCTCATCCCTGAGAAGCAAGAAGGACCTCCAGAAGATGAAGAACGCATTCCTCCTGCTCTGAAATTGTAGCTGGTACTAATAAAGACCATCATTTTTCTAACGAACGCCATACGGCCATATGGCTATCTAAGATAAGCAGATTCACTTCGAATCTGTTGAGTCATGAATACTTTTTGAGAATACCACAAGCGCTGGCAGCTCCCTTAGCGTACATACCACTTCAGTGTGTCTCTAGCACTGATACGCGGCTTTGTCTGAGCTCGGCTGCGACTCTGGTATTTCAAATGCTTTGCTCTTCCTCGCTGTCTAGCAACGCTGCCAAATCTACCATTCCACACAACCACGTGGCACCTCCGGGGTGCTGACATTTGTCTTTGTCCTTTAATTGTATCTTGAGATCTGCTATCATCAGAAGCTTTAATGATTTCAAACACTTGTACAAGGCGTAAATAAGCAGAGCAGGACAACTGCTGCAAAAATAGTTCGCACCAGCTCTATTTTATTTTCAGCAATAGCCAGGGACTTTACTGGTAGGCGTTATCACAAGTGCTGGGAAATGTCAGCACATTGCTGAATTTTGAGTTCATTACTGTGAACATCCTCACCTGAAAGCTGAGAGGAAGGATCCTGCTAGGAATTCCCACTCGGGAAACACGGACATGCCCTGTGGCCTCCATCTCCAGCAATAATAAACTGGTGGGTCTCATTTGTACCAGTTGCCTGGTGACAAAGTGAATGCTTACAAATCATCATCAGACCAAAGACTGTTCTTAGAAAGTACTCACTGACTAACCTTACACAATGCCCATGTATGAACAGAGCATGAGCCTCCCACAGACACGAGAGAAGAAAGAGATCGCTTCTGAGGGAAAAGCTCCTTCTCCACACGCATATATATGAGGCTGCAGGTTGTATGGGCTTTGTAGGTATTCCTTGTCAAGCTTCTGTCCTACTTCTCACTCAGTATCATATGTACTTTTATAAACATGTATGTGTATGTAACTGTGTGTACACACAAACACACAGAGGCACGCATGTATCCATCACATTTGGCTAAAACGTACTAAAAGCAGCAAGATCCTAACCAAGGCAAGACCTTGATGGCTTATTCTGGTACACAACAATCCACATTAGTGCAGCAGCTTTGTCAGGACAGCCCAGTTCACTGCAAATACCCCACAGGTTTAATCCTTATGAAAGGAGTAATGCCCTGTACAGCAGACGGAAGGAGCTAAAAGAACCTGCAGTCCTTCCGGACAAACCTTTTAGCAGGACCTACTTCACTACAGTGCGGCAGGGCTCTCTGTTTTATTATTGATAAAGCAAGCTAACGAGTGAGGTGTTAGCTGGGTTTATTTTCAAGGTAGAGACATTCTTACTTACTGTTACCTGCTCTGCTCTGTTCTGGGGCAACAAAAACCGCTTGTAAGCAGAATCAAAGCCCACCTCCCCTCCCAAACAACTACTACCCAAAAGCACCTGAGCAGGAGCACAGTTTGTGTCAATAGCAGTGAAACCAGATTTCATTTTTGGCTCTTTTCTACATAAGCAATTATCTATTTTCCCCTTCACTGCTTCCATCATACACAGACACTGACTCAGCAGCCTAAAGGAGGCCTTTAGCTACCTGGGAAGTTCAAAGGTGATAGGTTTGGTGCAGCGCTACAAGAACTGGGATGCCTAAAGGAAGGTTGGCCTAATGATGAAGGAGTTGATTTGGACTTCAGAAGGTCTAGGTTCAGCTTTGTGCTTCTGTGACACTGGCTGAATCACCAGGAACCTACTTTATCCAAGTGGCTAAGCATATGCTTAACAGTGAAGAGTAATTAAAAAAAATGGGGAAAGGAGGCAGTTAGAATTAAAGGCATGTCAGAGCCTCCATTCTGGAAGAACAAGAGCATTTTGCACCATTCTCAGAAATAAAGCAAAAATAAACATTAGTTCCAAACAGGTCTTCAAATTCCAGCCCAGCAAAGAGAAGGCTTTCAAACCATTTCAGTGGGGCTCCATCCCCTGGGCACATATTGGAAGAGTAACATGACACAGAGACTCTGTATGATCTCTCATTTACAGTACATGACACAGAAGTTGTACTGCCCCGTACATCGTGGAGAGACACGCAGTGAATCATGTCTCATCTACAGTGGAAAGACCTGCGCTGTCTCTCTCTCTTGTAGCACCTGCTTGAGAAGAAGAGCAGAAGGGAATCATTGCTGCGGGACATTTCAAAAACTACGGAAGCAAAATCTCTTCCATAAGAAAGAAGCGAAAGTGAATATGCCTGGAAACTAGGAATTAAACACATTGTAGTCAGAGGTGGGTTTCCAGCATTTTCCAGAAATAGTCATCAGGGCTTTAGATTACTGGCTGGCAGCCACACGGCCCGTGAACTGAAGGGAGGCCAATTTCTTGACCTGCAGGTTTCAATGCAAAGACAGTCTGTACTCTCTGATACCTTATCCAAACGATGTGGGCAAACCAGCGTTGTACGTGTGTACCGTGCGTGTCTAATCCCACAGGCAAACTACGCTTTCTATTGAAGGCCGTTGGCAGGATCTACTTATTTTATTTTTTAAAATACCAGTCACCAAACAGCGTACAGATGAATAAAACTGAGGAACTGGCTCATAAAAAAGGGAGAAGAGGGACTTTTAGGAGAGGAATATCTAAAAATCAGTTTGAAGAAGAAAAAAATGAATGGCAAAAAGGGAGTGAGTCTGAAAACATCCCGTATCTTACTCTCTGTTGTGTATAAAGGGACCTGGGAAGTGAGGGGTTGCTCACCCAACACACAGAGGTCCACCTGGGCAGAAGGGTTTACAGAGCCAGACCCCAGAGGATAAGCAGGAAGACAGAACAGGAGAGAAAACCGATATGGGAAAGACATGAAAACCAAGAAGGCAAATTCAGTCTGGGCAAAGGGCCAAGGCAAGGCCAAGTGCAATTCTAGAAAATGGGACCCAAGCCAAAGGCACCAAGGTGTCACGACAGGCTAGCGCTGGTCTGCAAAGACAACCCAGAATGACGCAACTGGCAGGTGCACAGCATCACCCAGACATGAAGAGAAATAGGCTTAAAACTAGATTTTTGAACAAAAGGCTCAGGATGAAGGGTCTGAGCCAGCAGATTCTATTTGTGCAGGATCCGGGGTTAGCATAACACTCGTATCTCCCAGTACCAGCCCCCTGGGCACACGGAAAGCAGAACTAAGTTGCAGCAATTTCCCTGAGGACCTCTTTGTTCCCCTGGTCGCACCCTGCATTCCTGCTTGCTCCATCTCCATCCTGCTGACTCTGCTGCCTTTTCCTACCCTCTATACACATACCTGATAAGGCAACAAGACTCAGAACCAGGTATTGTATGCAAATGACACCACACTCCAATTCGAAGAAATATTGCAAAGAGCAAATGTGCAATGTCATTTATAAAAGTGGCATCAGCTTATAAACATTCCTCGCAAAGACCCAACACTGAGTCCATGGCTGCCAAAACCACAGTCATCTGTCCTGCCTCCAGAGGCCCTCAGCCAGTCACTTCATCTCCCACCACTCTTTCCCCACGTAACAGTTAGGTGCAGAGGCAAAGACGGGCAGGGAATCCTGCTGCGTGTCCACTTCAGGCCAGGCTGAGCACGGGAGAGACAGAGGAGAGGCTGAGTGAGGCTGGGGCTTGAGGGACTGCAAAATGAAAATGAAGTGGATTAAGACGGATGTTTGAAGAGCGGAGGATAAAATGAGAAGGCCAAAGAGGGCTTAGAATCAATGAGTATTGACGTGAGTCGAGGCTAGTGGAGACAAACCCCAGATCCAAAGCACAAAATAACAGCCATCCAAGGTGAGCCTGACAGAATCTCTCTCAGTGTGGTGCCGTGAGGACAGCTTGGACTTGCAAAGCTGTCTTGTGGTTCATTTCCCTCTCTTGGGACCACTGGCAGCCACCAGCACAGTCACCATTCCTTTTTCAGAGGTTGCCCAGCTGGTAAGCCACCAAGAGCCCAAGATGAGACCACCACAGAGGAGGCGCCTCAAAATGGATGGCACAACTGCATCACTTCCATCATGTTTTCTGCTAGGTAGAGGTACTTGAAGCAGGTGCCTGAATGTATCTACAGGGTTGAGAATGGCTACGGCCTGGGGGCTAAGCAATAGTCACCAGAAAATTGGAGACCTAACTAGTCTGCTTATGCTTGCAGGAGGTGCACAGCTCTGCTGTCTCAGGGGTAGCTCCCAATCCACTCTCAACCCTTTTCAGGATATAGAGAATTTATCTCACCTAGCATCATCCATTCCCCGTCCACACAGGATCACCCTTGTCCGTCTGGGAAAAACTCCTTTCACCCAAACCAGCAAAACTCAAAGTCCAGTCTGAAAAAAAACCCAACCCCAAACCCAAACCAAACCAAAAAACGCAGCCAGTGGACGAAAGGCATTTTTAAAATAAAAATAAATAAAGGCTGGGCTCTGTTCTGTTGCTTGAGGCATGTAAATGCTGTGTTCATACATTTCAGACTCTTCCCAGCAACAGAGCCCCCAAAGCACTTTGTCTCTACAGGGTGAGAAGCTCCATGTCTCCCATGGCAGAGGGCACACGTACTGATCTGGCTCGTGTTACTCAGCAGGATCAGATGATAGGTGAAGATCCATGATGCTGAGCAGCAGGCGCAGCTGGTCAGCAGCTCACGGGTCAAAGTCTTTTCCTTCTGTCTGAAAATCCTCCTGCACCTTTTTTTTCCAAAGTAAGGAGTGGCCCTTCATTCTCCAAAGACCTTTGTGGCTACCAAGCTTTATGTACTTACACATCTCTGCGTGAGCAAGATTTTAGCACAAGGGCATTGGCACAGTATGTTTCAGCTCACCTGATTTTTTTTATCATCAATTGTTTTGTAAAACTGTTCGTTTTACTGCCCCATGAGAGATGAATAGTAAATCCAGCCAAAAAAACCTGCCCACGTCCCTGGGTCTTAGGAAATGTAGATTTGTCACCCTTCACTCTCTTTATATGCTGTTAGATTTTCTCCGTGTAATTTTATGCTGCTCAGACACCTAATGACCTAAGTGGTCCCAGGAAAGGGGAATTGGCTTCCTCTGCAAAAAGCCTGGTGTTTATTTGCAATTTAGCTTACCTGACTTGTTTAAAGTGTTATCAGAATGCATCCACCTACTTTCTTTTCTTCATTTTCACTTGATATCCAAGATTTGCTTGAACTGAGAATGTCTAAAGCCTCAGGCATGATCCTGGGTGTTCTCAAGACTTAAATGCCACTGCTTAAAGAGTTAAAGATCTAGATGGCTGCACTAAGAGGATGATAAACTAATCACTCAGTCACTGCTGGTGAGCCTGGTGTCATTTACTGAAACATGGAATGCATTTAACAATGTAAAAGAAACTCCATGCAGTGCAAAAGCCAGAGATGATTGTTAGATTGTCAAGGTTTACTTTGGAGAAAGTCCTCAGTCTAATTACCTACGTTTAAGCAACAGAAGTATTTTTCCACTCATTGAAGAAGTTAACATTTTCCTTTCAAGCCAATGGGGTTTTTTTTTATGTGATAAGGACTGCAGATTCTGTTCAGAAGACTACAAAAATTTAAGATAGGGACAAGGTAGGAGAAATAACTCTTCTAGGGAACAAGTAAGAAATGTTTCCTATCATCATAATCGTAAGAAAACTAGAAATAATAATTACAGTACTAGTACTGCACATTTACCTATTGATTTGTGTCTTCCAATTCTGTGAAATGGCTTGAAAGAAAAGGACAGCTCTTGGCACTCGACAGAAATACTTATTTAAAAGCCAGGCTCTGTTTTGGTGTTATAGGAAGAAAATGCTTCAAATCATTTTCCCTGCAATCTCTGAACCATGAAAGAAAAGAAAGACCGGGTCCAACATTTTGGGTTTGCATTTTAGAATTAGGTGAATATTGGCATTTTTTCTCTAGCCTTAAAATGAGATCTCAGTTAAAGATCAAGATACCAAAAGTGACTAAAACATCAAAGAGATTTTGTGGGGCTCACTCAGTGACCACCCAAGCTGCAAATAATATCACTTTATTATCTTTTACTTGATTAAACTTAGAACGGTACAACTCCACTGTGCTAAGCAGTTGCTACAGGACCCTTTCCCAGCATACCAAATCCCAGAGCTACTGTCAGTGGATACCACCAGAAGTTTTTCATTGATGGGGAAGTAAGGCCCAGAGTGACAGGATATTTCTCCAGAGCAAAACAAAGGTGTGACCATAGCTCATCTTTGTAGATCAGTGTCACTATGACCTAGCAAACACAGGCAATAATAGACAATGCAGCGACAATGGTTTAGCACGTACTAACAGCTTAACAATTCTCCAGAGACTCTGGATGGGTACTCTGATGTGGCCATAGCCCATCCTTGCAGACCAATGTCAATTTGACCTAGTAAACACAAGTAATAATAGAAGAGGAAGCAATATCGGCTTAGCAAGCGTTAACTGCTTACCAGTTCTCCAGAGACTCTAGACGGGCACTCTGCTTGCTAGCTTGGACAAAGCTTGTGCCATGGCTCTGGCACTGCGACCCAAATGACTCCCGAGGAGGAGGAGGCAGAAACATGTACATTCTAATGACACCTACCTTCATGACAAGCCTGAGGAGATGGCGCATGATCATTTTCCCTGCCGGGTGATGTCTGATGGCTGAGGCGGTTCTGCTGATGTTGGTTAGGGCAGTCTCTGCAGAAGTAAGGAAAGCTTCAGCCTGAACCACAGGATCAAAATCCAGCTGTACGGGTGGAAATTCAGCTGATCAAATAGAGAAATCTCCAGCATTGTCTCATCCTGAAATTAACATCAAAAATAGAACAAATTGCTCTCAAACGGTGGCTATTTCCCTGCATGCCTAAAAAGAGAATCTAAATGAGTAACTCAGGTATTGCTGTATATACTGTAGAGATCTAAAGGCAGAAAAGACGAATGCTATTCAAAGGAACCTGCTGTTCCTGTTGTGTAAACCTTTCCCTCTACAAAGAGGCAACATTTACCCTAGGAACTGTGTCACACTTGCCTCACTGCACTTCATGAAAGAAAGAGAGCAAACACCTTAAGATCAGTGGGATCAAGAAATGGTTCTACTGATAAGAACCAGGAATCTTTTGAAATACACTCACAGCTCCACAGACCATAATTGCTACTGCAGAGCAAACTATTTCTACCTCATCTATATGTGCATGTATTTTAAGAGTTGAAAAACTGCCGCTCTCGTACTTCTCAGCAGCTAATAAAAATCCTTGTTAGCAACATCTGGATACAAGATAAGGGAACCTTGCAAAGAAACATGAGGTATTCAACAAGTTTCTGCAGTGGGTTCATCATCAGTCCTCTGAGGACTTTGCTCCAAAGTCCACTGAGGTGTTGGGGTGTTTTTCCATTGACTTCATTGGGCTCTGAACCAAGACGTAAAGCCTCCCTGCTGTGTTTTGGACATTTATTTGTGTTTGATCTGTAATAAGATCTTTCATTTCTCTTATTCCTGTAAAAACAAATAAAGCCACAGTACAAGAAAGCAACTAAACACATGCTTATCTTTAAGCATATCCCTAAACCCATTCACTTAAAGTCCTTAAGTCCTATGAACTCCTGGGAGAGAAAAGCACACGCTTAAAATTAAACATGTGCTCAGGATCTTTGCTAATTAGTGATGGCCCTGTGTCTTACAGGGCCCTACACACATCTTAGAGCATCCGGGGTTTTAGGGTCCATATGGGAGAAATTATATTTCAGAAGTGGAACTTTTAGTATTGTATCTAATGTTGGAAGCCTGTCGTTAATGGCTATGAGACTGGTTCTGTTACAATACCATTTACAACTAGTTAAGGGAAGTAGAGTTTCTTAGATATTTGTAAAAATAAGAATATCTAAAACCAGAGCCTTTTCTTGGCTATTACTACAACACAGTCCCATCATGATGACCAAACTCATCAAAGCAAAACTGCTTTTTGGAATGCATGTGTTTACTGGCATCTCAAGAGCAAATGTGTCTCACTTCAGCCAAAATATTGTCCCTGGCCTCCTTCACTTTGCTTAGAGGAAGCACTCGTGCATCCTTTAAAGTCTGGCTCTTGGAAGATAAGCAAGCCTTTACCATTGGGTCAGACAGCAAAAGGAAGACCATTCCCAGTAATCTGCACAGAGCAAAAAGAATTTTTCTTCACCACACCTTGTTTATTTTGGACCTCTGCTAAAGAACTCTCAGCTATCTTGATCACAGACAAGGCCTGAAATTTAACATGTCTGACAGGTTAAATCAGTGTTGTCTCTGGTGAGAGAACATTTGGGAAGTTTCTTTGCAAAACAGTCCTTTCAATAGGGTTTTGCCTGTCTGAGAACAACTTGCACTTTCTACTGATTACTTCACATTCACATAGGTACCACACACCCGCTAACATGAAACCTCTCGCCTTTTCAGCATCTCCTGTGCAAGGACTGAAACTTGTCCTTCTGTGGCTTCTACACACCATCTCTGTTTCTTTCAGCCTATCTTCCTGAACTCCTTTTTCAAGGTGCATCAGTGCACTCCACTTCAAGACGCTCTTGGGTCTTTAGCTCTCTATAAAATGTTATGCTGTCCCATGTTTATAGGTTCATTGTTCTGCAGGTTGAACAACGAGGCCATGTTTCCGTGTCCATTAATGAGGAATCTGGATCAGATGTTAGCACACAACATTTCTCTCAAGTTAGCCAAAGCACACAGTCTGGTGCTCCTGCTGGCTTTACTATTTATACAGGCTGTGGAAAGACAGGTGATATCTGAACCCAGCGTAAAGCCTTCAGAAGAATATGTTTTTAAAAGAAAAGCGATTGTTTGAATGCTTTACATCATGTCACTGCAGTGTCTTTGATCTGAAACTAGATTTACCACAGTTTCACACTTAACTTTGAGTAACAGGGAAGTTGCAAGTCAATGCATCGCCCATCTGAACCACCAAGAACAAAAGGATGCTGCTGGCTTCGCTTGCCTAGAAGCATTAGCAGCATAGTCCTCCACAATGCAGGATCTAGAAAAAGACCTAAAATAGCTTCAGCCCAGCCTATGCTGTTTTGAGGATGGAAAGGAGGATAAACACAGGAAACTTCTCTTGGATCCTCCTGCAGCCCCCCGTTTTTAAGCTGGTCATCTCCTTAACTCCTTGATTCTTCAGTGTCGAAGACCCAGCTCATAGCGACTCTACAGAAGAGATGAAACTTGTATGAAGCATTAGATCCACCTTCTCTGAATCCCAAAATAGTAGGTCTAAAGCAAAAGGGCCCCGGATGTCTAACGATGATCCCTTTTCAGCCATTGGCCCTAAACTATGAGGCACTCTCCTAAATCAGCTGTTGCACAAATATAATGTCCTGATTACAGAATCACACAATTACTGAGTTTGGGGGGGACCTCTGGAGGTCACCTAGTCCAACCCCTTCCTCAAAGCAGGGTCAGCTAGAGCAGGTTGCTCAGGACCTGCTGGATCGATATCTTGATCCAATACTTCCATGCATGCTTAGTCTGGGATAGCTATTATCTCTTCCCTCAGGTTCATGATCCAATCAGTGATCAAGATGATGCAGAGAACTAAGCTTTTAAGAGGACCTGGTCTGAGCCATTTGGTAACGACTGGGATATTATACAGAGGGTAATACTCTATGGAGCTGATGAAGCAGACCACGGTTAGACTTCTGGGCTCTGGTAAATGGCTGCGCTGACAGATGGCTGAACACAGGAGCAGCAAGAGTCTTCTTCTCCTCCTTCTTGTCAAAGAAACCACCCTTACAAGGAGAAATGGTAGCAATCCTTAGAGCATTCCTTTCTACAACACAGATTTTCAGATGGACTACAGCCTTGGATGATATATGTTTTTGTGGCTGAAACAGTTGTACTGGTATTTCCAATGCTCTCTGAGCAGCTCATGTAATAAAGGAGAATGTTACAACCAAAACAGAAGGTAAATACTCATCAGCATCTTCTCTGTAGAGTCTCTGGTTGGACTAAATGTCTAAGAGTTATGATCCACTTTTAAACTATCTTTTGAGGATGACCTACATCACTTGTTCAAGAATGAGGGTTGCTGTCACTGCAGGCAAGTGGATTTTAGAAAGTCTGCATGATGGACATGCAATAGGATTAAAAATTACCTCTTTCTGATACCCTTCCCAATGCTTTTCCAGAGACCACTTTGCATACAACCTGTGGAAATTAAATACTGTCTTCCTTCTGATAACAGATATGTAAGAGTTTCCCAAGGAAATTTAGGGAAAGAAAATTTTGTTCAATATACTTCCTAAACCCAAAGAAGAATGGAAGGCTGTACTCTCAACAGACCTCAGAAAATTCACTTCTTTCACCACCAGATGCCTGTTCCCAATGCTAACTCTAACCTCTCTGTTTCCCTTCCTTTCTACACAAGATTGATTCACAGAACTTGATTTAAAGGATGTTTATTTCCATAACAAAAATGATCAGGGGTCTAGAAAACATGACCTATGAGGAAAGATTGAAAGAATTGGGTTTGTTTAGTCTAGAGAAGAAAAGACTGAGGGGGAGACATGATAACAGCCTTCAACTATGTAAAAGGTTGTTGCAGATAGGAAGGTAATAAATTGTTCTCCATGTCCACTGGGTATAAGACAAGAAATAATGGGTTTAAATTGCAGCAAGGAGGATTTAGGTCAAACATTAGACACGTTTCCTAAGAGGAAGGACAGGTGAGCACTGGAGTAAATTAGTCAAGGAGCTACAGACTCTTTGTCACTGTTGAGGCAAAGATTTGGCTCAGACCTGGCAAATCTTGCCTTATGGTAGAGGGACAGATGATCTTTCAAGGTCCCCTCTGCCCCTTTTCCTACTAGGATATATTTATACCAGTCAAAATTATCACAAGTATCTTTGTTCCATAGTAGGGAAAGAGAAAATCATTCTTGAACACTCCCAGAGATTTTTACTGCTGGTTTTATCTATAGTGGCAGTGCATTTGAAGGCATACACATTTATTTCTATTTAGACAATTAATTAAAGGACGATTTTTACAGACCTATCCCTCTGCACATTTTCTCTTACGGTTCATGCTATGAAATGACATGTCTGCACCCCATTCAAAAGCTTTCCTCCAGATAAGAGATGTGGGACTCCCAGACAAGTAGATCCTGTCCTATCTGGAAGTGATGCCTGCAGACCCAGCCAGCATCAGCATCATCTGACTGAGAGGAGCTTCCTCCACCTCAGACTCTTGGGTCTCAAAGGCACAACTATGCACATCACCCCCCATGCACTGCTCAAAATGAGAGCTTTGCAGGAAACGTGGAACTACAATGTTCACAGGGCACGCACTGATGGCTAACCTTGGCCAACAAGGTCCCCCTCCTCCTGAGATGGGCAACTCAATCCCACAGCATGTGCAGGGTTTGGATTTTGAACCCCATCTCTGCTAGTAGCAGTTTTGTCAACCCATCCAGTTCACCTCCGGTGCAAAGGACAATGGAATTGTTTTTAAAAAAATGCATCACAACTTCCTGCCATTGCAAGCAATCCTTTGCCATAAAAGCCATTTGCCCCCTTGTCAGCACATGCAATATTCAATATACACAAACAAGGGGATGCTTCTCCACATATTCATTGGTTCAAAACAATCATCCTCTTAGACATACAGCTAGAGGAGTAAAAAACCAGCCTCTCTGACTAGTGAAGAAAATACAAATATAGTCGTTCAATGGTGAAAGAAATCTCCATCTCATGGCCTCAAGCAAACCAAGATTGCTTCGCAACCTAACAGAATATAAAAAGGTTAAAAATTATGCTACAAAGCAGAAGACATTCATTTTCGGATCTTTCTTCCCATCTTTCCTCCATTTCCACTCTTTCAGAGACAGGGGCTGAGGCTACGCACAGCAAAGGAAACATTTTCTTTTGGCACTAAACTTTATGGAAGCAAAATGGTTCTGGATTCACTTGTGACTTTTTTGTGTCATCTGGAGAGCAAAATTAGCCAACCTGAGGCAATATCTTCTGCCATTTACACCTTAAGAAAGCTTTCGTGATTCAGTTTCTCCATTAATTTCAAATGGCATTAAAATTAACTTACCTGTGGAAGTCTGGGTTGCTTTCTTACTTGAGGACAACCATCACAATTTGGTCTGACAAAAATGTTTCAAATAGCTGTCCCATTCACCAGAAAACACAGTTTTAGAGTGGTCAAGCCTAAGGGTATACTTGCGTCAAGTCCAGTGACAGTTTGCCCTCCATAAAAAGAAAAAAAAGTCAGAAAAAAGGCAAGAATATTTGAGTGAATCTTTTCTAAATGTTCTGATTTTTCATCTGAAATGAATTTTTGAAACTGTTAGCATAACTGCATTTTTAATGTATTTTATGCATACACACATGCACGTACATATGCAACCCACCTTTTATTTCAGGTCAATGAAACACTTAGTATGGTACCAAGAGATTTTTTTTTAAGAGAACTTCCTTTATCCCTAAGTTCACGCTGTTAAACATGGGCAGACACTAATGGCACACGTCTCACAAAAGGTGTTTTTCCTTCAGGTTTCCAGTTCAGCTTCCTATGAAAACACAGTGAATCCCACAGGTCTTGCTAGACTGGGCTGGTCTGATAACAGGGTTTGTCTCCCTCTGCTGGTGTTGTTTTAGCTTTTAGTGTCCTGAATGGCTGGAAAATACTAATATTTTCTAAAAGATCTGAGAAATCCAGGAGGTACTCTTCACTCAGTTGTCTAATTCCTAATTGTTATTACTGAGACCAAGTACTGGCTGTAGGGCTGGGTGCAATTAAGTAAAATCATGTTGATACATTGATGCTGATTAGGAATTGATTTTTCTCTTCTCACACTGGTTTAAGATTCTTTTTCTGCTGTTGGTTAACCTCCTTCTTGAATCAAACCTCCCAGGGAGGCTAACAGATTGATACCCAGGGTATAACCTCTACATCATCACCACCCGAGTCACATAATAACCAAACATGCCACAGTGTGCACATGCACAGGTCTCTTTAAACCAGAGCCCATTGAAGGAGGACCTTAACTCAAGTTCATCTTCACGTTTTCCCACTCTATAACTGACATACTTGAGCTCTGCTCTCAGTTTATGCATGAATGGATAATGCTCTGCCCATGGAACCTGCAGTCCCGGCTAGGTAGCACAATGGCAAAATAAAGACCAGAGAGGAAATGTTTTTCAGTTTAGGAGAGGATATTCGTGATCCTGAAGCTGGACGGGTACTGTAGGTCATCCTTGTGAATGTAGGGGAACCAAGTCTCATAGCCACGAAGCACAGGCATTCACGTTCAAGACCTGCTCCTTTGACTTTGGACTGATAACATTGTCAGGAATAATCCCATTAGCCAGGACTACTTCCCTCCACCGATGACAAAGTGTGACAAGTGCAGGGATGGATATCTCTCATTCTGCCATCTAAAGCCATGAAAGGCAAATCTCATCCTATATTCCTGCGATATTAATTGCACCCCATGGGCTTGTACCCTCAGATTACCACGAAATTCTTGTCTTCTGGCTGTACTTAGCTGGTGAGGGACCTATCCCTGAGTCTCTTAGATCAAGGCACAAACATTTACAGTGATCTGGCAGCACATCTAGAAGTCGGGAAGCTGATACACAATACCATGTCTACATCACATGGTAGGATTCATCTTACCTAACTCTATCTACCTGAAAGGCAAGCATCAGATCTAAACTAGTCATATTAGCTCCCTGAATAGTCAACAGAGATATGTGTTTCCAGAGGGCAACTTATTCCATGACTTTAAAAGACACCTGTCTTTGGCAAGATAAATCCAACCCTAAGAAAACGTTATCACCTACATTTTTCACTTCAAAATAAAAGATCACTGTCAGCCTTCCCACCTGGCAAACAGCAGATCAGATCTGTGCTCATCATTCATCTGATGGACAAGTGAGGCTCTGGAGAAGGCAATGGAAATGCCCTGAATTACTTCAGCTGAAAAACCATAGTCATTTGGCTATGTCAGAACAACTACCAATGGTCCCCTGGCCTGACCCTACAAAAGCTTTGAATTAATTTAAATACCTTCGCCAAAGACATTCAGGGAAAACTAATCTGAGCAGAGCTTTGATGGATCAAATCTATTGCTTTCAGTGTGAAAACAGAATCCTCCTTGGAGCAGGTCCAGCTAAATCTCCTTTCTGGGAAATGAAACATTACAGTTGCACATTAAAGAAAGTGATCACTAGGATGTTCATTTCCTGGGCATAGGAAATAGGTTTTTACGTACAGTATTCTTGCTTAAAAGAAGTCTCCTTGTAACTTGTTTCACCAGTGATTCTAAAGATGATGACCATTTAAGCCATGTGTCAGATCCTAACGTAGGCTGCATTTACTTTTACATTTAAATGCACACATGCACATAAAGCAGCCATCAGAGTACCATTACATCAAGAATATACTATTACATCAAGATTTATTTAACTGAATCCCCCATAATTAGGTCATAACATATGATTAAGCAGTTGTTAACTGTGTCGTAAGGAAATCTACAAAGGGAATGAAATATTTAAAACAGTAATAACATACCTATCCTGCTTTGCTATTTATGCACAGTTAAACACATAAAAACAAAGGAGCAACTCTTAATTACAAGGACAATTTATTTTGCTGACCTTCTTATTGGGACACATGCCAAAACCACTGGGGGTTGGTTTGTTGGTTGATTTGGTTGATTTTGCAGCAAAAATGTTCTGGCCCATTGTTAGAGACGCTGCAGTTGTCTGCCAGGAGAAAGCAGAGTGCTTTGCAGTGCTAATTTACAGCCTTCTCAACTGGTCAAGGGCAGCAGTGAAGTATACAAATTACAGTTAAAAATAGAGATGGCTTTATGGAATCTCATTCCGGTGGCTTCTAAAGGTGCAGGGCCAGGAATACATATGTCTCATTCCACGCTGCCTATAAGTCCATTTTCATCTTTTTACTTTTCCCCTTGGATCCTGAGCTCCACTTCAGTTTTGAACTTACATAGGAAGGCAGGAGGTTAAACCAAACTGCTAACTGTGTCTCTTCAAAACTGACATTTAATACAGGGTATAAATCACTGTGGGAGCCTGTTATTCCTTCAGGAATGCAATTACATAGGGTCAAATAAAACATGAAAGAACCCAACAAGTTTTAAAATGTAGTATGTTCTCAAAAGCAGGCAAGAAGGAATGCAAAGCAGTCCAAATATGCTAACATCCACATGTTGTCCTGTATGAGGGGGATTAGAAGGAAAGGTTTCTGTTCTTTAATGATTATGTTGTTAAGCATAGGTATGTATGCAGGTTCAGGGCTCTCGCTGAATACCAGTCCATCCAGGGAGCTTTGGGCAGATTACTGTATTTATTTAAAGCAGGTGTCTTTTATGTATCTCATTATTTTAATTGCCACTGTAGCCCTATTTAAGATACCACGGCCATTTAGCACATAAATGGGATATGCAAAATGGACATTCACTTTTTCCTTCAAGGCTCTGGGCCCAGAAGCAACCCCCATTCATCTGGAGCGTAGTGAGGGATGTTGTCAGGAGAGATAGCATAGCATTGCAAAATCACCTCTTTGATAAGCAAACCCATGCCTGATTTAGGCCACCTCAATCTCAGTCTCATTAGTTTGCTTTTGAAACAAGGATGGAGAACAACAGGCAAATAGATAAATAAAACTTCATGAAGCCTGTTAAAATCTGAACAAAAGACAGATTAAGCAGGTTCAGCGTCTCCTATAAAATCATAGAATCATTTAGGTTGGAAGAGACCTTTAAGATCATCGAGGCCAACCGTTACCCCAGCACTGCCAAGGCCACCACTAACCCATGTCCCCAAGCGCCACATCTACACATCTTTTCAATCCCTCCAGGGATGGGGACTCCACCACTGCCCTGGGCAGCCTGTGCCAGGGCCTGACAGCCCTTTCGGGGAAGAAATGGTTCCCAATATCCAACCTAAACCTCCCCTGGCGCAACTTGAGGCCGGTTCCCCTTGTCCTGTCGCCTGTTCCTTGGGAGAAGAGACCGACTCCCCCTGGCTCCAACCTCCTTTCAGGGAGTTGCAGAGAGCGAGAAGGTCTCCCCTCAGCCTCCTTTTCTCCAGACTGAACACCCCCAGGTCCCTCAGCCGCTCCTGCACAAGGCAGAAATGTGTCTGGGTTTATAACATTAATATTGATTAAAGAATTTTATGACTAAGTGTGAGGAGGAAGCAAAATCCTGTTCAGTGCTCCCAATAATTTTGAACGCTTATTTTTAGGCCAGCATGAGATAATTGATTTACACTGAGCCGTTAACATTGTGAGGGAGCCAAGGGCCAGGTACTTAATCCTATTCCCGGCGCTTAATGGCTTCAGGTTGCAAAGCAGCCCCGGTGCCACCCTCACCGATGGACTCACTGTCACCATTCACATTTCACTCACATTTCTCTGAGCACAGAAAAACCCTTCTGCTTTCATATTTTAGCAATGTATTTAAATAGCCTAGAAGGAAAAGTCTAGAGATCCTAGCAAATTTTTGAGGTCAACTTTTGCCACCCTCAGTTTCACTGCTCTGTATTTTACACCTTGAATAGTTAAACTAAGCAAACGTCGAAGTTTCTCAATTGAAAATCTGGGATTTATTGAAAGCAACTATTTTATCTGCAAGTAATTTTTTCAGCTAAATGGGATTTTTTAACTCAAAATGAAAGGCTTTATGGAAAAATAAAATTTTAAGCATCTTTAATTTGAGAATTGTTAGAAATGTTTCCTTTTCTCTTTTTAAAAAAGTGACTCCTCCCCAAGAATGAGTGGTGTTTAAAAAATACGTATAAGAGAGAGTATTTTGCTTTTTAAAAGCCTTAAACTTTTTAACTTGCTTTAATCTTGCTTTTAAAAGTTTTGTTTCCACATTTAAAATAAAACTTTCACTTGTTAACCTTCTCCCTAAGAAAGTAACACAAATAATACTTTACTAAATGTTTTCCAGAAAAAAAAAAGGCAAAAAGAAATATATGAAATAACTAGTTTTTTATTTTTCTCTTTTTAAATCAAGAGATTTAAGAAAACCTTAACAAATTGGGAAAAAGTAGGGGTTTCCTCCAGATCTTTTAGGAATTACTTTTCTACAGCAAATTTCCTAATGGGAAAATTACAAGTGGGGATTTTTTCGTACAAAAACCCCATAGCTCCAGCTAGCAGACTCACTGATTTCACCTCCGCTAAGACTGCCAGAATAAAACCTTACATTTCTCTCACTTGTTTTATAGCAACCCACTTCATTACAGTTACATGGGTCACCGGTCCTGCCAACACTTACATATATTCTCAGAATGAAGCCTGTGAATAAGCTTTAGCAGGACAAAACCTTTGTTAAAGGTAGAGGTAGCACTACGGTCTATTATAAAAATTATTAAATACCTCCTCTTGTAAGAATATGGCTTTAGTTGCTTAAAATGTTGCCCTGCTCTAGCCATACGGGTGAAATAACTCATGCTAATCATGGGCCTCAGGGTTGGTTTGTGTGTGGGGAGGATTTTTTTTATACATATATATATATATATCAGCCAGAATGACTCACCTGTTTCAGAGGAGATCTGGGGAACAAACAATGCTCAAGGGTTTTCTCAAACAACCCCTGAGCCCTTCGGTTTGAAATGTTCTAGTGTCCTAATTCTTTTCAACAAGGGCTTGTTATCACTAGCAAGGGAGTCTCCGGATAAAGAATAGACCTTTCACTTGTCACGTGAAAATGTCCCCAAATGCAACCAAATGACAAGCGTTTGTGAAACTGCTGTTTGCACTTAGGTACAAATTGAGTGGTGTGACTGCACAGAGCCAGGGGTCTGCAGCACCACTGCCCAGGCAGGGAGAAGATTTGCAAAGAGTGACTTTAGAAGAGAAAGAGAGAACTAAAAAAGTGGATAGCAAAATTTGAATTTCACTTCCAATCTGAGGCTATCATCTTCCATGCTTAGAGGATTCCCCTTTTTTAGTATTGTTTGGAAAAAAATTTACAGTGAGAAGAACCACATCCTCACAGAAGCACCCACAAAAGCTGAGGACACACTGGTTTTGTTAGCTCAGGGCCATTGCTGGCAGAGGCGCAGGGTTCGTGTGCTGCCGATGACCTCAGCATCACGTGAGACTCCAATCCTGGTGCTTGTGACATGCTCGGAGCCTGCCACTCTGCCACGCTTCCACACGGAATTAGCTTGGAAGATGCTAATAACCTGGCAAAAGTTTAGACTTTTTTCATCCTTTCTAGAAAGCCATCATTCCTTCAGCTGAGAAGGTTATATCTCCTTCAGATCTAGTTTCTTGAGCTTTCCTCTGCTGAAAAAATCTAAACCAACATACAAAGTCACAACAATTAGGGACAACATCCCTGCACTTCTGTGATAACTCCAGTATATTCATACTGGGTACAGACTCCTCGGCGTGTCTGCAGAAGCGTTGCCCTGGATCTCAGCCATTCTGTCTGTCAGTTCATGACAAAGTCCCTCCTTTCACAACAAATCCCACCTTATCATCCAGAGAAGTCTGATGTAGATGTAGGCTTATTTCAGCCACCCTTTCAAATTAACATCGGTTTGTCTTCTTTATGCAGTGTATTCTGGAAAGGTAACAGACTTTTCATACACTTGACTTGAAATATATGAAAACCCCAGACAGTAAAACCCCTCTTTAGCAGGACAGTGAAAGGCTTCCTTCTCTAAACATGGAGCAAGCAGAACAGTGTTACGTCTATTTTGTGTATACCTGGCCCTGTCCCAGCAAAAACTCCACGCACAAGCTTAGTAACAGCGGACGTGCTGCTGAGATGCTACCTGACTGCAGAAAATCCCACATCGATGGCATGCCTGCAGAGTCAAGCAACAATTTGAAAGCTGTGTGAGTAAAAAGTTAATGATGTTCCGTCTTTTTAGCTGCATTTGGTACATCCCAGAACACAGAGTATGCAGTGGTCCCTCAAGGAGAAATATAGAAGTCACTCATCCAAGTAAAACTTAAATGCTGAATATGCTTGTGCTGGGAGGAAGCAACGTCAATCCAGCCCTGAATACTGAATGAAGTAGCATATGGATTTGCAAATCTGGTTATAAGATTTATTATATTGAAACTGATACCTTAGACAAAAGAAAATGTAGTGCCTTTATTTAAGGAGAAAAAATCAGCTGGATCACTCATAGGCTCATAACACCAGTATCAATATTAATACATGCTTCAGAAGAAACATTGGGTAAAGGATAAGGACAGCTGTGGCAAAGCGTGACATCGGGGACAAACTTCAGTCTGGGTGTAACAATGTCAGGCTTTTGTACCAGGCTACTCTACCCCAATATTAGGTAAACGCTTGATATGTTGCCACAGAAAATTACTAGTTAAACTAGAGAAGATAGAGATAAGACAAGTGGTGTAAGGAGGATAATAAATTGGCTAAAATGGAGATGATAGCACGTTGTACTGACAGAACAACTGAACTGAAGGGAGGTTACTGAAGGAATTCTCTATATCAGCTGTGGGATGACTGCATTTAACACTGCCTCTACCAGTGCTGCTGCAAAATGTAAAAGTATTTCTACCCAAATTTGCTGAGGCACAGAGTTAAAAGACATCACAAATACCAGGAAAAGGAGAATATCATACCTGAGGAAATGACATACAAACCACAAGATCACTCAGGGACTAACACAATATCCTGCTACAGTAGTTTTCTAGTCCTGCTGCAGCGGGGCAGAGCCTTCCTGGGTGGACACTGATGGAAATGCACTCATCAGAAGGGACCTTGGCAGCACCAAACCGATGACACCATAAAAACCAAATACAACACAGACACTTGAATGAGGAACTGCCAGTAGAAGCACAAGGTGTCATTGCTGTTGTATAGGGCACTGGTGATCCCTCCTCTAGACTTCTCTGCTCATTCGTGTTTGACTGAGATCAATTCAAACTGGGATAAGCAGGGAAAAAGGGTGAAAAGGCTGGTCAGGGTACAGGAGGACTCACTAGGCAAAGGCCAGTTACAGCAGCCTGGCTGGGTGACTCAGGTGGATGAAAGACTTGGAGGAGTCACCTCAGGGGGCAACATCGTGACAGTAGAGGGACGGAGTAAATGAAAGGGCAATGCTGTCAAGTGTGGCCAGGAATAAGGAGGGGAAGATTTCTAAGGATCATGGTAGTGGGGTTCACAAACAGCACCCTAAGAGGAGCACCAAAATCTCAAGCTACACCCTCACTAGGTTAGAAACAGTTATAAAATGATGCTGCCTGCTCTCATTTATGGGGAGCTCAGCTAGCAAAAGGGAAAGAGACTTATCTCAAAAACCTGATAAAACCAACATGAGATATGGGTTATTCAGCAGGAGGAGGAGAGTGCTGAAAGAAGGAACACGACTTAGCAAGCACTTAGAGCTGAATATCTGTGCTCTCTGCTGATAAAGTTGTGGCTCAAACTCTGTTGCCCAATTCTTAAACACCTTGAGTGAGCACACATTTCAGAGTAATGATCAGATGCAAGAGCCACTACATGTTAGATAGGATTTCCATCCCCTAAAAAGAAGGCAGCATTGAACTGGAACTGCCCCAGAGATCAGCAAATGCACGAATTACTAGGCGATGTTATCTTAAGATTTAAAACAAGGTTCTGATTTGGAAAATCCAGGTCAGATTCAGGGTTTCAGAGTAAATCATACACCATGTGCATTGGCAGTTACTGTGTGTGCCACAAATACAATGCTTAAGCTATAGGGGCAGACCCTGAGGATCATATTCAGTTGGTGCTTGATCTGTGTTATCCCACTGGTGAAACCGTATTTTGACTAAGTATTATGCTCGAGATCCTCGTTCCACTACGCACAAGCACACGCGCGCGCACACACACACACGCATGCATTCAGGCAGGCAGTCTCATAAACTTTAACTACACGCAGAAATTCCCATATTGCCTCTTGGATAGGATCCAACACATGAAGGGGTGCACTGGTGGATGAGCGGTACCCGCCAGGTACAAAGCCTTCTCTTTTCTCCCTGGATTGAGTGCTGTCATGAGCTGCCCTATTGTCTCTGCAATAAAACTCATCAAATTCCACCAGTATAAAGTAACGAGCTGTAGCCCTTCTACCAACCTACATCTGCTATTTAAAGCAGGCCAAGAAAACAACCAACGATGTCAGTTCTTCATTCTGTTCCTCAGATCATCAACTCTCTGAAAATAACAAAATCTGAAAGGCATATGGATCTTCTCATAAAAACAACAAACACACAAACAAACCCTCAGATGAGTTCCTGAGTCAGCAGGATCTGTCTGCTAATTATTACCGTGCAGAGGGCCCAACTATCCTGTAGCCAGAAATTACCCAAGAAGAGGGCTGAGTTCTTCCCCCCAAACTGGGCTGTCTGAGCAGGCTGAACTCCTTCATTTCTGGGGACAATGTGGGGCATTTAGCTCCCCAAATCAGGACAGCCACAAGACCTAGAAGGATAGCAGAGGACTTGTGGTGGCCGGTGAGAGCTGCTTTTACCCTTACCTTCCTGCCTGTGCCTCTCACGTGTAGACAGCATGGGCTCTGCAGAGGCAGAGAACCCCTCTCTGGCTCAGCAGCCCTTGAGGAGAGGTTTTGACCTGCATGGAAAGCAATATGGCTAGATGAATGGTATCAGGTCTGGAATAACACACGCTGGAAAAAAAAGAGGGGGAAAAGTCTGTAGGCACAGATGGTTTTGGCCCTGAAGTGCTCTCTTCTTTACCAACCCCCTCTGCTAACCTCAGAGCCTCCAAGGAAATGTGGCCATGGGGCATGGGAGAAATGAGACAGGAACAACACAAGGCTACAGCATCCTACACAAACATGACCTTCCCCACAGACCCGCCAGGACCTGGTCTCTCCTCTTTGCAAAGGGCAGAGGGGAATGATGTGAACCAACAGGGCAATTACCTTCAGCAGATGGGCCCCCCGTGCAGCCCCCACGTCTCAGCTCAGAGCTGCTGCCAGCTCTCTCTTCCAGGGAGAGGATAGAGCTCACCTCCCCATCCAGAAAAAAAAGTAGCATCTGTGGGAGAAAGACATATGTCTGGCCTCCACCGTGAACCCTGCGCCTGGCAGGAGAAAGCGATGCCGATTCCAGCCCCAGCTTTTCATTCCTGTTGTAACAGTCATAAACGCCTGCTGAAACCTAAGAAGAACAAGACTGTAATCCTAATAAAACAACATTCTGGAACCCTGAAAACTAGATGGAGGCTTCTCAGGCCAACTTTAAAATTATATTCGCTTTTCCAAAAGCTGCACTTTCTGTGTGCCGGCTGGATGGACGCTGTCGGGCTGACCCCAGGAAGCACTGTGATGTGGTATTTCAGCAGGGAAAGCGCAGAAGGCAGTCCCTGCAGCACAGCAGCCATCCTGTCCCCAAAATATAGAGAGAATCCCCCATGCCCAGGCTCTCAAGGTCCCCTCCTAAAAGCAAGCTGGGATCTTTGTCTCCAAAGCCAGCCTTCTTTTCCAGGTGCCCTGAAGGCCTGACTCAATAGAGGAGGCACAGACTGTGCTTGTTTGGATGCAAAAGCTGGTGCAAAGGCACAAGCTTTCCATGCTGAAATCTTTCCCTCCCTATTTGGACTGTTGTGTCAAACAGAAGCCCCAGGACTTTCCTTTGTGCACCAGCCACCTCTAAAGTGAAGAGCAGGAAGAAAGGGGGTTCAGCTTTCCCTCCTCGCCATCATGCAGAGGGCAGCTCTCTGGGGATACAATTAACGGCTGTGCTCACTAGCTGGCATGTGGCTCTAGAAAGGCACGACATCAGCTACCGCTTCTCTGTGGTCCTTAAAACGCAGAAGAGACTGACCAGCAATGGGCCTGAGGGTGGCAGATCCTCAGCAACTGTAAATTCGCCTCCTTCCCCTGGCATCGGTAGAGCTGGAGCTGCACCAGCGAAGGAGCTGCTCTCTGGAACGTCTGCATGTCGAGTTGTGCTGGCCCTTTCAGAAAGAAAACCCCTCTGTTGCCAACTCTTGTGATTTTACTGCAAATCTTCCCTGATGCTACGCGAAACCCAAGCTCCTGATGTGCCGCTCTATCCAGCAGTTTCACTTTAAGAAAAAAATCTGTGGTCCTTACGGTCTTAAAGAAAACACTTTTCAGGAGATGGCCTGAACACAAAGTAGCATTCACAGAATACAGCCATGTCATGATTTTTAAGAGACTCTTGCAATTCTGGAGGCCCAACTTGTGATCTAGGGAGCGACTGGCTATAGAGAACCCAACAACTGATGGGGAAAGTGCATCGTCTGAGGACAAGTATAGGTTTCTTGGTGGCGGAAAGCATTTGACAGCCGTCTAATCAGCTCTACAGTAATGACACTGTAGCAATGACACGAGTCAGTCCCTGCAGGGAATAGCACATTTGAATTGCAAATGCCCACAGGGTGCTAGTAATATTTATCTGGTAAACAGCATTTTCTGTCATCACGTTGTCTTAGAAGCATCAATTAATTAACTCTACTAACTCGCCAGGGAAGTAGGAAACTTTTTTCAGGCGGTGGCTGGGGAAGCTTTGAAGGTGCATGGAGGCTCCATGTCCCGAGCCCAGGCCAGTGAGGCTCTCAGGATCAGGGCTGCTTCTGAAGAGCTCTGCACTTGGGCAGAAGACCAGCTTCCCCGAGTAACCCCATTCCCACTGAGACACCACAAAAAGCAGCTCAGCATGCCCGTGTGCACCATGCTCTGAAAATCTCATCACAACTGTCCCGGTGGAAAATGAGGGGCTGAAAAGCTGCTCCCAGGCCAGAGTGCTGGGCTCGTGAAACCACACTCTGACAGGCAAATCTTGGTGCCGACACCGAGGACCTCTTTGGCCTTGGGTGAATCATTTAACACCCTCACAAACATACACAGATACACGGCTCCTCCCCATGCCACAAGCCGTTACCTACTCATGACATTAAGATCACTCTTGACTTCCTTACTTGGGCCTGACTGTGGGTGCTGAATTCTTAGAAATCTGGCCCTGAGCTATTTTGGATTGGCCCTGCAAAGCACAGCAGGAAAGACAAACCTCAGCTCATGTGTGCACTTAGCACTGCACAAAAGGGAGCAGATCCCAACCGATTCACAGGAGCCTCAAGCATGGAAGAAAAGAGAGAAGATCTGCCTGTATTAGTGCGCTATTTCTGGTTTATTTTGAGTCTTTGCTGAGTGGAGCCTTTAATCTCTGCTGAGTGGAGCTTTTGTGAAGGGGGTCTTAAAGGTTTGGAAAGAAACCAACAGACATAGGCAACATCACAGATCAAAATAAGAGCATGTATTATTGCTGGCCATAAAAGAGTGAGGATTTCTGAGTGCAATACTCAGATGGAGGAGATTCAGCTATCAGTGCCTTTCACACCCTACATTTTTCCCATTGTAGCCAATATAGGCATCTCCCCTGTGCTTCTTTCTCAGAATCCCTTCTCCAATGAAATATAAGCTGTATAAATCACATTTCGCTTACCGATTCAAATCAGCTAAGTAGAACATTGCATGATACTTCAGTCCACAGAGGAGGAAGAGAGAGCGAGCACTTTACACTTAAATAGCTAAAAGCTTCTAGTGTGACACAAAGGCAAACTTCACTAACCTTTAATTTTCTCCACTTCTTAACTGCACACAGATCCAATGAAATCAAATGAGATAATCCCAGCCTGGTGCAGCCTGGAAGCAGAGGTGAAAACCTCCCAGAGCTCACGCAATCAGAATAGAGCTCGGACATTGTCGACTTCCCCCTCAACTATTTCCAAATAAAACACTTTTGTTGCTTGGCTGCTCTGGCCAAATGAGCTAACAATAAAAGAAGGAACTTGTAAAGCTTCTATCCACAGGGAAAAAAAAAAAAAAAAAAAGGAAAAAGAAGTTAAGGATCTTTAGGAAAAAAACAAAAGGGAAAAAAACCCCGAGAAACTATAGGCCAGATCCTCTGGCTGGAGTAAATCAGCACGGGCCCAGCTCTGTTGCTTTACCCCAGGCAAATTGTGGGCCTGGTGCTATTCTGCATTTCTCAGGGGTAGGGGGTGGTCTCCACTGGAAGATTGCGACACTGCAGGATACTTTTCCATATTAAAAAGGCGCTTTTTAGCGTTTTGTCTATTGCCAGGTTTTGGGTTTATTGAGGACTCATTTGGCAGAGCCATCCTGGAAGAACAATACAGATGTTTTATGGAGAAATAAACTGGGACTTGGGCTGGATTCTTTCAGTGCTGGATTCCACCTAATTTGGAGGGAGGAATGGCTCTTTTAATGAAGGGTGCAATCAAAACCTGTACGAAAAGCCAATATGCCCTGGGCAAAGGGAGCAGTAGATACACTGCCCCTCTCTGCTTCAGCAGCCCAGTAAGGTCTGGTCTCTTTAGCACAGTGAAAGCCTCCCTTCTCACGTACCTTTTCAGCCATGGAATCAGAGTGCCCCGGCTTCGTCTCGGCTTTGTCACAGCTTCCCCTCTGCACCCTCAGCTGAGTCTCTTGGAGGGAAGTGGTGGCCTCTAAGCAATGAAGGGTCTTTACAGATTAGATCTGCCACATCTTTATAAGGAGCTGATCCTGTGGAGACAACAGGTCTCTGTGAGCTCTCCCTCAGCAGGGACCCACAGCCATCTTCTTAATTAGCAGCATTTTTGTAATGGCAGCTCCTGGAGCACCTAGAGATGATGTAGGACCTTCACTCATGAAAGCCTGTAAGGGAGGGGTTGAAAATCTTTGACTCTCCACTCACTGACAGCTATGGCTAGGCAGGTTGGGCTCATTTCTCTGCAATGAAGGCAATGCCAGATGACTGAAAAATCCAGGTTTATTGTTTATTGTCACCTACTTCTTTTCACCCAGTCCTTCTGTCATGAATTGTGCCTAATGAAAACATCCAGCTTGACTCACTACCTAATCCACTTTGTTTAGTCTCCACTCCATATACATTGAAAGAACATAGTGTGAGTACCCATTGAACCATGGCAATTGTCATCTACAGAAGAAAGCGTTTGGCCGGGCCCAAAGAGTTGTGGTGAATGGAGTTCAATCCGGTTGGAGGCCGGTCACAAGTGGTGTTCCCCAGGGCTCAGTACTGGGGCCAGTTCTGTTCAATATCTTTATCAATGATCTGGACGAGGGGATCGAGTGCACCCTCAGTAAGTTTGCAGATGACACCAAGTTGGGAGGGAGGGTTGATCTGCTGGAGGGCAGGCAGGCGCTACAGCGGGACCTGGACAGGCTGGATCGATGGGCCGAGGCCAATTGTATGAGGTTCAACAAGGCCAAGTGCCGGGTCCTGCACTTGGGTCACAACAACCCCAGGCAACGCTACAGGCTTGGGGGGGAGTGGCTGGAAAGCTGCCCGGCGGAAAAGGACCTGGGGGTGTTGGTTGACGGCCGGCTGAACATGAGCCAGCAGTGTGCCCAGGTGGCCAAGAAGGCCAACGGCATCCTGGCCTGTATCAGAAATAGTGTGGCCAGCAGGAGTAGGGAGGTGATTGTCCCCCTGTACTCGGCCCTGGTGAGGCCGCACCTCGAGTACTGTGTTCAGTTTTGGGCCCCTCACTACAAGAAAGACATTGAGGTGCTGGAGCGTGTCCAGAGACGGGCAACGAGGCTGGTGAAGGGTCTGGAACACAAGTCCTATGAGGAGCGGCTGAGGGAACTGGGGATGTTTAGCCTGGAGAAAAGGAGGCTGAGGGGAGACCTTATTGCTCTCTACAACTACCTGAAAGGAGGTTGTAGAGAGATGGGGGTTGGTCTCTTCTCCCTAGTAACAGACAACAAAACAAGAGGAAATGGCCTCAAGTTGCGCCAGGGGAGGTTTAGATTGGACATTCGTAAAAACTTCTTTACCGAAAGGGTTGTCGGGCATTGGAACAGGCTGCCCAGGGAGGTGGTGGAGTCCCCATCTCTGGGGGTATTCAAGAGGCGTTTAGATGAGGCCCTAAGGGATATGATTTAGTGGGGGACTTGGTAGTGATAGGTTAATGGTTGGACCCGATGATCTTGGAGGTCTCTTCCAACCAGAACAATTCTATGATTCTATGATTCTATGATTCCACCTCCACAGCAATGCTAAGTACTCACTGTACTTTAGGTCAGACCAAGCGAGAGGAAATCTGTAGGCTAAAATGCCTCCTTTATCTTTTCTTTGGCTTCTTCCTTACTTCACGTTACGCAAATTTTGCTTTTTGCATCAGCCATCCCTTCAGATCTTTTTGTGGAGCTCAACACTTTGGTTAGCAAAGCAAAGGAAGAGAGACTTGAGTGTTAAACTGACATGCTTTCCCTAGGGGTATTAAAAGTGGCCAGATGTGCTGGGCTATGCTATAGAAATGTCCACAGTGGAGGACTCCAAAAGTGAAATATTGGAACAGAATTTACACACGTTCCTAATCACAGCGTTGCAGGAAACTGCAAGGTACCAGAAAATAACGTACAGCCTAAGCAGCTCCAAGTGGCTGGTAGTTTGCAAGTCAAGGGGTTGGCTGATGGAAAGAAAAGAGTTTTCAGGAATTGCTTTGGGCCAGCATCTAGTGAGGTAGATTAGGTGGGATCTGATCCAGCAATGCCCTGAAGCACATGCTTAACTTTAACCCTGAAAGAGCCACTGAAATCAGTGGAACAATCAGCACCCTCAAGTTGCGCAGACATTCAAGCGCCTGCTGGGTCAAGACAAGCTTGTGTGGCGCTTTGTGAGACTGAGCCACGGCAGTGAAATGAGCCCACCTTTCCCACTGGAGGTTTCTGTTTCTAGCACCTGGTCAGGCTGTGTGGGGTCAGCGCATCAGGCTACATGCAAGGACAGAAATCTCCTATTCTGAAACCATTTCTAACTTCTTCTAATTTATTTTCCTCTCTTTTGAAGTCAACAGCCAACTTTTCAAAAGTACCTGTGACATTTACCCCTGTAGGAGTGGTTGGAGACATTCCTGCTAGCTCTTCCAGAGCCTGAATTTCACTGACATCTCTCTCAGTTTCTCTTTCAGTTTGTTTTTTGAACAGTACACGGGGGGTTTTTGACCTGTCTTGGGAAATTCAGTTTAGAGGATAGATAGGTTTGTTTAAGCTGGAGTTTCTCAGCTTTGGAGTAGAAATGGCTACATTTAAGGCAAGGATGGATGGTCCCTTTGAGCCCCATGGAAAGCTTGTTCAGGGGGTACAACAAGGGATACAACAAACACAAAGAGTTGTCTTTGCCTAGCAGTTGATATTTATCTGTTACTGCTACTCCAGACCTAAATACTTAATTTTTAGCCACCAATGACAAGATTAACAACTGTACTCCCTGATCATCGCTGTGTTAATATATTTCATTTCCTATTTGTCTGATGAATGCGGTGATAGCCAGTTATATGCTGTGCAATATGCAATTTTTGGCCAGGCCTTCCTTTGTGGTCTCTGTTTGCATTTGCATTAACCTGGGAGTATTAACCAGGTCATGTAGACACCCAGGAACATAAACCAACTCAAACACCCAAAAGATACACACCACACTCAGAATCAACACACAGAAACCACAGGATCGAGTGCAGTGTCCATTAACTGAACCAGATTAATCACATACACACTGAGGGAGTCCAAACATAAAACATCTGATTCCCACCAGCCTCTAACTATACAAACCTGGGTAAATACTAAGGCACCCTGAGACGTGACCGGCTTACTGCCCCTACCAAATATGATGTTAGCCCCTTGAAAACAAGGTCCTGTCCAGGTAAGGAAACTACTAGCCACAAAAAGTTTTCTGATGGGACCACTGGTCTAAATCACGCTGAAAGCAAAGTCATTCAAGGCTCAGCACTCCCCAGGAAACAACGTCCAAAGTCCATATCCTCTAGGCCTAGGTGTTATAATCCTTTCCACAAACATGCCAAGCTTGTTCTTATAACAAGCTGTTATTTGTCCCCAGGTCCTCCTGGAAGGCTGTTTCAGACCCTCCCTGCTCTGCATAGTCACAAACCTTCCTCTGATTTGAGCCTAGTGTACTCAGGCCAATTTGTACCCATTTAGCCTTGTGTTCTTCAACTTACAGAGCTTACTTTCCTCTCTGATGTTTACCATCCTGATGTATAGATGTATAGCCATCACCTTTCTTCTCAGCTTTCATTTGTCTAGGTTAAAAACTCAGCTCTTTCATTCTTCTCTCAAAGGACAAGCTCTCCATCCTCCCAGCATCTTCACCATCCTTTTCTGAAGCCCAGGTCCAACTCACACTTCAAGAACACAGGGACCAGAATTGTCCATAGGAAGCAACACAAGGCTTCACCCGTTCCTGGGCAATGGCATACCTACCTTCTCCAGGGAGAAACACCTCCCGGGATATATTTGAAGTTGTGCATACCTTTTGCAGAGCCCATCCGTGACTGAGCTATCCACACATGTTTCTTCTCCTTTGTCATTTACAGCTGACGGGTCTCTAGTTTATAGTGGAAAGTCTTATTACTCCCTAAACTCATGACTTTGCATTTTGCACTACTGGATTTCATCTCATTTCTATTACTCCAGTCTTCAAGGTCATCCAGTTCTTTCTGTATGGCACGTCTCCCAAGTTTGTGTCATCAGCAGACTTCAGCAACATGCTATGTTTTGTGCCAAGGTCATTCATGAAAATATTAAATGAGATCCGTCCCCAAGACGAATCCTTGAAGAACTCCACTCATATACCCAGCCAGATACTTTCCCTTTTAATGCTACTTGTTGTTGTCACTCAGTCAGTTCTTCAAGCGTCTTAACAGTACTTGTTCTAATCTCCAGTTTATGTGATAAACATGCAAACGGCACAACATCGAGTGATTTACTGATGTCCAGACAGGTACTGCCCATTGCATTCCTCTTGCCTAGAAAGCCCAACTATCTAAGCCACGAAAGCTGCCACGTTTGGCATAACTTCTCCCTGGACTCACACAAATTATTCTGGGTGCCACCTCACTCTTTCTGACTATGACTTCTCTTGACATCTGCTTCCCTTCAGGAACCACAGGTCTGCTGGCCTCAACGGAGACCCCCCCCATGTAAGCACCCTCTTGCCAGCTGGCCCATGGCTGTGGAGCTCATTTCCCATAGGAGCAGAATGACCATGAACCTCAGTGCTACCAGCATGAAAGGAAAACAAAACCCGAATAAACCTCGCCCTTACGGAGAAAGACTGAACTCTCCCAGACCAACACTCCCAAGTAAACCAGCTCATAGTGAGGCGGTTTTCATATGACAACTAAGATGTGATGAGGATGGTTCAGCTTGCCGGGAGGCAAGATCTTACACCTGCCTGACCTATTGTGCAGTGCCAGGTTCCTAGGAATCATTATGCCATTGTGCATTAAAATTAACACTGTTAAATTAATGTTGTTAAAGCATGAAGCAAGTACCACTAATGAAAGAGGTGTTGGCTGAGTTACTGTGATTTTGCCTAACGTAATAACACCGTTACAAAGGAGGCATGTGGTTTGATGCTTACGCGCGTAGATGGCTTCATGTACTAGCACTTTATTATTGATAAAATCCACCGACTGTGGTACAAACTTGCACCTATTTTTGCCTCATCTTCAGCAGGGAAGAAAAGAAAATGACATCACCCCAAAGGGAATAAAGGTTATGTTACTTTCCTTTGATAACACTGGGAAATAAGCAGCTTGGCATTCGGGATTCATTGGTATTCACTGTAATAAACACACTTCCTGATGTACGTATGTGATTATAACGAGCACTGTACAGAAATGACACTGTAATTTAGGAATAAGACAAACACAAGTGATGTAGTTCAAAGCTCCGCTGCACTCACTGGATTCTTGTTTGGTTTTCTGTTTTGTTTTTAACTGACTCTCCATGCCCACAAAAGCAAGGATAGCCTCAAGGGTTGCCCCAGCTGAAAAGCATCTGAAGTGATCCCCGCTGACCTTTCTTTCTGATAGCACCCCGCCTGCCTTTTAATGGAGGCCTGAACCGAGTCAGAGGTGAAACAGATAAATGACTGAAGATCCAAATGTTTTCTCAACAGGCAAGTTCCCACATGCTCAATTTTCTTTTCCTCCATGAAGAACAAGAGGGGAAAAAATTGCAAGTGATTAGCTAATGAACATCTGGTTTGCTTTATTTGTGCTTCCTTGCAGCCAGGGGTTGCATTTACTAATTTTTATTTCCTACTAAAAACAAAAAAGGAGCATTTTTTTTCCAAAGCCCGTAGAGAAGTAGGCTCCTCACAAGTGTGGCTGTTCTTTCCACCACTGTGATTACCTGGCCCACATGCCACGTCCTGTGTGGTTACCTTCTGTCCTGAACTTTTCATGTGGTTTGACGTGTCTTTAATTTAGACAATGAGACCACGTCTAACCTGAAACAAAAACACTCTTTGGAGATCCTGAGCCCTTTTTGAATTCTACAGATGTCAACCCAGCGGGATGCGATGTCAAACTGTTAATTATATGTGCAAACAGGGTCGATGGTAATTACATACTAAACACAAATATTATCTGATGTAAATGTAGACTGATTGTGCTCTTGCACTACTGACTCTAAAAATAGCTGATTTAAGGCCCAGCTCTGCACTGACTTCAGATTTGGGCAATGCCATTGATTCATGTTGACTTGTGCGTGCTCCTGAATTCATCCCTCTACTTCCTTATTTTCAGGGGTTTTCACAGAACTGAACATTTGACCTCGCACGGGAATAATCAGAGATGGTATTTATGAACAAGCACCTCAGAAGAAAACAATGATTTGGAGATCTGCTCTCCCTCCACCTCATAGAAATCAAGTTTTCCAAGAGGGCTTAAGCACTCACCTGAACTGTCCTAGCCCTTTCAGAGTGTTACAAGCAGGTTCCCAAAATCTTTTGCCGCTTTGAGGAATTACAGCCTTTCTTTGCACAGTCAATTCAATTTCAGAGGCAACTATGGCTCCTTCGTTGTTTACTGTTGCCCAGCATTGAACCAGGGGTTAAGGAAATAAATTGCTAGCCATAAACCTTTTAAAAACATGTTTTAGTTTCTTCCTCCCACTCCCACAGATTTACCTTCCATTTACTTGGCCAATGAGTTGCTCGCTCCAGCCTGTCTTCGCTGCAGTCACAAAGACTCCCAAGCCTTGATGGTACATTTTTATTCAACAGACTAAACTCCAAAATTACTGAAATGGCCATTTATGGCAAATCTTGGAGCCAGATCCAGAGCAAAGTCGCAGTGGTGTAAATACGGAGGGACACTTGTTTGACACTTGTAACTGATATCATACTCTGCCCCATTTTATCACTCCCATCTTTCTTTATCGTCAGACTGTCCAACCAACTTGTTCTCTAGAGAGGGATCATAAACCCACAGGTAATTGCAGGATGGCCACACAGACAGTAAAAAGGAAAAGCCTGCAGATGGGTAGTTCAAAGAGAGATTTCTCAAAAAACACCAAACCACTGAAAGGAGCCAAGCTGTGTCTCATTTGCGGATGTACTGAGCATCTATAAGTTTATTTAAAATCAGCAATAGCTGCAATATGCAACGCCTATCAAAATCAGACATTTACCCACAACTGTGGCTTTTGAAAGACGTGATTTACTTCAGAACTGAAGAAGAAATAACAGGGCTTTTAGACAGACTAATAAATGTATGGTCCAGATACTTTTCCAGTAGCGTATTTATTGTCCAAGGCCTCCAGTCAGCAGCACACTTAATTTTAAGCACATGCGTAAGTGCTTTACTGAACAAAGCTGAAATGTGGACCTACCAGGCAGCTCAAGAAAAGTACTTTCACATCAGTCAGCCTTCAGGAGCAATGATAGCAACTGCGCTTTTTACCATTGTATGCACAATCCAAGTTTAGAAGCAGCTTTTCTCCTTGGAGCTGTAATCTAGCAGAGAAAACAGTGACCTTGGAGAGTGGGAATGGCCTTCCTCGCTTCTTAGGCTGCGCCATGTGACCATTGGATGATCCATCATGGAGCCCTGGAAAGGCTTCAGGCAGTGTTGCAGGGGTCAAGCGGCTGCTGCACAGCTTTCAGCGCAGAGGGTGGTACTGACTTACAGAAAGGTAAAGGAGGCAGGATTAGGCAACGCTACAACAACCACGCTGTTACGCCACGTGATTTTATGCACCTGACGGTGTTAATACACGACTGACAAGGTCAGAGGCTTACCAAAGTCTGAATATTGCTTAATAGCCCACCTACCCCAGCTATTGAGTTTGGGAGACAAGGAAAAGATCCACGGTGACCACATACATATGTGCAAAATCCTCCTTGCTTAGTGAATGCGCTGGGTTAATATTCCACCCCAAGGACTGTGTGCGGAAAAGGCACTGTTGGTACTTCTGCCATCTTTAAAAGAGAAAGGAAAAGTAAAAACCATATATTGTTCTATAAGGCGTGTGGTATCAAATGAAATCCGTGTCAGTCAGAAGACTGCAGGGCTTATTTTGATGTAAGAGACAGTTTCAGAGAAATAAAATGTTGCCAGCAGATATGGATTTGCTGCAAGATTCAGCAATAGTGGGTAGTCACAGCTCCTCAAACAGGACATGAGGCAGGTAGGAGTATTCGTTTGCTGAGGACAAGAGTTTGCACAATGATGGGCGACTACTGGCACGAGCAGTCCCACAGGTTTGGCATTAGCCTGACCTTGCTGGGGTCACTTATGCAAGAAATTCCTTGACCTGATATGTCTGGAGATCTCCAGACCGACCCTCAGAGTCTGTGCGCTGCCTCTCTTCGCTGAGGTGCGCACGTAAGGGAAAGAGGAGTTATGCGAGCTCTGGGCCTCGTGAAGCCGGGGTCCCTTTCAGATTTCTGCTTTGTGGATGACTGACTGTGTAACTGAATTGTACTTGCAGTGTGAGCTTCCCCTGTATAAGATGCCAGAGAATCCTCATGAGAGAGAGAGGAGGGAGTTTCCAGCTGAAAGAAAATCATCATCCACTGTGCACCATAGTAAACACTAAAGAATCCACAGAAAATTACCTCTTTAGCCGAAGGGTGGATTCTCTGGTACCCACTTACAGTACACCGTGATCTAACCTTTTCCTGCTTTCCTGCTCTTTTCCATCTTCTAATGTCTAATGAGGATTGAGTTTAGCTTTCCCTGTCCTAGGAGGAGTAATTAGGTCTCTCTCCAACACCTGGCCATATATTTGCATAAAGCTTCTTAAAACGGAATATTCTTGAGACTGTCTCAGATTTGGGTGAAATTGGCCTATGGGCAGAGAGTGCTGGGGGCAAAAAGCAGAGACAGGGACCCACACA
This sequence comes from Phoenicopterus ruber ruber, assembly GCA_009819775.1. Classification (NCBI taxonomy): domain Eukaryota; kingdom Metazoa; phylum Chordata; class Aves; order Phoenicopteriformes; family Phoenicopteridae; genus Phoenicopterus; species Phoenicopterus ruber. The sequence continues at coordinate 4,415,730 of CM020219.1, forward strand.
CCCAGTCACACACAGCATGGCTGCATAAATCTTTCTTTCCTCTTAGGAAATGAGGCTGAAAACAATGACCAAAATTGCAGGTGTAACTCTTGACACATTGCAGACTCTTGCTTATTTAACACAAGACTCTGTGACATATCTGACGTGGGGTAGTCCTTGGAGGACTTGGCTGCAACAAAGCTCATGCCAGGCTCCATTCATATGCGCTGAGAAAACAGTTCCTATGTTCACAAATTTTTAGTCTAAATAAACTAGACAGCCAGAAAGTTGATGAAATTTTCATTTCAGAACAGGTAAGGGTTCAGATCCACAAAGATGTTCGTACACTTCATTCCTATTTATTTCAACAGGAATCAAGCTTTGCAGATTTGGGCTTAAGGAACTTGTCCAGTGTTGTTCTGGAAATCTGAGAGATCGCAGCTCTTGCACGTGTCGGTTCAGAGCCTTAACTGCAAGAGCAGGTCTTTTTTCTGAGCAAGTCATGTCCAGCATGCCAGACCTGCAGAAATCCTATGAACACTCGAGTGCTAGCGTGGACTCCTGCAGAGCGAATCTGACAATTTTCTCTGTTAACTTTTAAAGACCCCGCAGGAGCAGTCTGCGAGTCCCAAAAGAGCCACCAGTTCTAAAGCGCTGTTCTCTATGCTCCAGAGCCCAGTTACAGCTGCCTCTGGTCTGCCCCAGTGTTGAAAGCTGCACAAGACATGCAGGCGGCTCAACGTGCCTGGCAGGCACCGGGCCCAAACGCTTCTGCCTGAACTGATTTTCGAGCCTTCCTCCCACAGGTGAGCGGCAATCACAGGAAATAAATTCCCCAGGACCAGTGATGTGTGTAACTATGGGACGGGGAAGGCTAACTGGGAGCTCCAAAGCAAGAGGCTTGCATGCTGTCCTGGTCCTCCCTTTCTTTGTGGTGCTAAGCCAAAGGGTTTGTAGTCCCCTATAGCTGCCATAAGAGGCGAGGAGAAAGTTGGTAGTTTTAGTAGCCATTTAAAATGTCATCCACCAATGCCTGCATCCAGTTTAAATCCATGCAGAAGAAGGACCGCCCAAACAGAGGTATATGCACAGGTTTAATAAGGTGATTGACTAGATAAATGCAGGGGAGGAGGAATTACTATGAAAGGCAATAGGAGACCTGGATTTTCTTTTGTTGTATAGTTGAAGCTCTTCTGCCTCCTCCCCAGTGGACCAGGACTCCACTGCACTGGTGCTGTAAAACATGGGACTAAAAACCAGTTATTTCCCTCAAAAACTCACAGCCTAAGCAGTTTTCTCTAGCAAAGAACAAACACTACGGTCCATAGTGGTTGGACCCGATGAGCTTGGAGGTCTCTTCCAACCAGAACAATTCTATGATTCTCTGATTCTATGATAAAAGCCTCTATTTTTCTCAGCTGCAGTGAGGAAACCCTGAGCCTGCCTGGTTTTCCAGGTCACTTTTCTGCATTGCTCACACACCTCTGAAGCACATGGAGAAGGGGCTGAGACTCACAGAGCTTTACAGACATCACTTCACAGCACCAAGGAGATGGGTGCTGTGCTTGGGGAGTCAGTGAAACCCCAAGGGCACAGAGGTTTCCAAGGCAAAGTAAGCAAAGATCTTCCTGCTGGTTCTGATGGCTTGTGGATCAGGGCCTTACGGCCCTACCCCGCGCCTCAGCTCCCAGACGGCAGGGCCGAGGAGTGATCCCAGAACTCCCAGCCCCCATTAATGCCTGTGAAACTTAAAGATTTGCAGAGTTTACTTGCAAAGCCTTTTAGAAGCAGAGACGAGTAAACAAGAGTGAAAAGTTAAACAAAGGAAATACATTTATGCTTGTACTGTTTTCAAGTTTATGCAAACAATCCATTTCTGAAGCTGTCACTGACACTCCTGGCACGTTCTCATTCCCCAGCTCAGAGTCATGTTGGAAACTGAAATCACAAGCATTTCTGAGATGCTTTGGGCAAAATACCTCCCCCAGCTCCACCAGCCGAAAATCAGTGAGTCCACTGCAGCCACAGAGCCACAACAACATCCTTGTGCACTGATTGACTCTGGAAGAAGAGGGAGAAGAGTCAACTTCTCTGGCCACGGTGGCTATGGAAGAAATTGGTATAAAGTTAGCCAAATGAATTATGAAGATCAGTTGAAGAAGTAACAGCAGGAAATCATCAAGCAGAGCAGGAATTAGAAAATATTACTTTCTAGCTGGTGAGGCAGTAAGTGGATCTGCCATAAATGTAACCTTTTGCTCATGACTTGACCCGCGGGAGGGAGACATGGACAGCCTGCTTTCCATCGGCACAGCTCACCAAGCTCCACGTAGGAAGGGAGGGCACCCTGCTAGACCCAAGCGCTACCGTGAGAGTCAGTGCAGTGTGTTCATTTCTCTCGTAGCTGCTCAGGGGCAGTTTCCTACTCACATTAATTCACCTCTGGATGTTGGATTCTGCAAATTGCATTCAGTACAGGGGGGTATGGAGGGATGGAGTTCCCATTTGGAAAGATGGGGTTGTCCCCCCAGCAACCCTGAGTGCCACAGGGAAGCTTTGCTTCTGCCTCTTAACATCAGGATTGGCGGGGAGTGGGGCCATGGGAGCAGCCAGGGCCTGACTCTTCTCCAGCGTCCCCATGCAGCCTTACACAGTAAAGGGGGAGCAGTCCCTCTGCCAGTTTTCACAGCAAAAATAAAGGGTCACTTTCTGCACTGGCTTCCGGGGTTAGAGTCCGCTGAGGTCAGCAAAGCCGCAGTTTCCCAAACTATGTCTCAAAAACTGGCATGGGTTTATTTCAAAGTGAAAGCATGCACATTCACGACAGGCAGCACAAGCTCCGCTTCAGCTAGAAGACAGCACAGTTGCCATTCAGACGCCTCCTCACCCTTTTTCCTCCCCTCCATTCAGCTGCACAAGACAGCACGTTTAACAGCTGATCCATCTGGAGGACAGCCTACAAAGTTAATTTCTAGCTTTGAGATGGTTACTGGTAATTGTAGGTAATTTCAAATATAATTGCAATCGAGTTGAAAAAGCTCTGTTTGCAATGTTTATGCTCATCACTCTAATTTAAGACCTAGAATGCTGGATACGCTGCTCTTCAATACACACCCATTTTTCATCTTCCTGATTTTACCACTAGTGATTATAAAAACAGCCCCAGCAAACCACAGTCTGCAATGCAAGACAAATGTTTGAAAAGTTGCATATAAAGTTTCAAGCAAAGCTGCTTGAAGGTTAACGATGGAACATGTTAATGATTATCAAATAGACAAGGAAAGCCGCAAAGCGCTTCGAACACAGAAATGCAAGAGCCCCTCAAAATAAAGGGTGGCTAACCTTGTTTAGAATAATACTTCTCTTCAAAGAAATGGAACTGTTGCATGTCGCAAATATGTCCACATGTCGTTTTAATACAGGAATAATTACCCATGGCATGTTTGTTAGTGGAAAAAGCAAAGGTCTCCTATTACTTACACATAATAAAACCTGCATTGTTTACCATGAATGAGTTATATGAGACTGGTAATAAATAAGTGTTGTAACAAACTGTGGTGCCCAGGCCTACAAACCGTTCTTAATATCTGCAGTTTGGTAGCACCAAGAGGCCCCTGGTATGATCTGCGATGCTGAGCCTGCTGCAGAGTAAGAAATCGCCCCTGTTGTGAAACACATAAAAGATGATATAGGTAGAGTAAAAAGATTCAAACCCCTGAGCAGGGTGACTCAAAACATGCAAGTATTTCCAGAAAGCACATCGGAGAGGGACACACTGCAGGTGGCCCTTCTGCTCCCTCCATGACGTGCCCTACGCTTGCAGCCGTGTGGGTGGAAAGCAGGCAGGGGACCGAGCAAAACCAAAGGTTGCGCTTTCGGCACCGGAGAGCTACTACCAAAGAGACTGTAATGTGCAAAGCTACTCGCATGTGCAACTGCTCACGGACTTGGGACTCTAACATGACCATTTTAAAAGCTAGGCTACACCCTTGAAGTTAAAATCAACAGCTGTGTGCTGGCTTATATACACTTAAAATATCAGATTTTTAAAAAATACATTTGGCTTTCTATAATTGACAAAACTGCTCTGTAGTTTTAAGCTCTTTCGTGGCTAAAGTCGTATCTGCCAAATCTGCGCATGTATCAGAGTATCTCTATCCATATCTCTATCCATAGCTAATCTCTGTGAACATGTGCCTGCTTGGGAAAACAAACAAACAAACAAACAAAACACCAAACCAAAAACCTTAGCTTGCTGTATTCTCGACTCAACAAACCAAGACAGTTAAAGGAACTATTTAAAGCTGGAACTACTCAGGAAATTATTTGTTTTCCTATGAAAAATTTAGAGGAAAATGAAAAAAAAAAAAACTTTTCCTCAACATTTTCCTACTTTTTGTTTTAAAATGAAAAAATGTCTTTTCTTAAACTGTTTTTGTTGGGTTTTGGCAGCCATTGAACCATTTGAAAACTGTTGCAACAGAAAATTATCCGGCCAGCTCTACTGAGAGCATCAGTTCTGTGAAGATTCGAGTACTTGCTTATTTTAATGCAACCCACAAAGGTAAGCCTCTTTACAGAACTAGGTCTGAAATGCTGTGCTTAAAAAAACTATATGTAATATATCTGAAGCAAACTTGAAAACCTTGCTTTAGTAATGAAATGGACTTATTTTAACTCTCAGTAAGTTGCTTTATATAGAGGAGGATGCAGCTGTGGGATTACTGGTGGACGCTACACATGATTTGTAGCTGTGCACCACTTGACTCAAGACAGACGTCACTCCAGGCAGTGTTAGCTGCTCCCTCTTTCACCCCAAGAAATGCAGGCCCATTTTCCTACTTATTTCTGTTTCTTCACTTGAAGAATAAAGAGTTTAGGACATAAGACCATCACCTTAGGCTCTAGGAAGGTCCCAGTTACTCCTTGTTGGGTGGAAGGGTTTACTAAAGATGAGGGGCTTTAAGGAAAAACAAACGAACAAACCAAAAGAGAAAAATTCAAGCAAATGAGTTTCATGGCAACTCTGCAAGTCAGCAAGGCTTCTCCAGGCTTATGCAGGAGAAAGCTCAAATGCTTGCTCCAAAATAATGCCCCAGTCTCACAGGCATCAAACCCAACCCAGTGAGCTCTGCCCTTCCCCAGCCGCTCGGCTTGACGTGTTAGACCCACAACCCCACCCAACAACCTGGTAAATGTGGAAAAAGGAAAAGCTGAATGATTTACACTCAGGAGTAATGTTGGTGGCCACCAGGACTCCAGATTCATCAGGAGAAAGTCCCTCACCAGTTCACTGTCACTGTACTCCAGTTCCTGCTCTACAGGAGTCAGGGACCAGCAGGCAGCAACCATGCAACAGGACTGAAGCCTCCAGCTCCTGATGATTATTCCCACTCTGTTCTTTCAGACTTGCAAAGTTTTTGCTGTGCTATCTGTGACTATAACATCATATAAGGCTTTACTGAGGAGGCAAAATAATAGGGGGGCCTCAGAAACATGGTAATCAAAGGCAGCTGCAAGCAAGACATTACACTCTAGCTCTAAGAATAACCATTAATTGTTTGCATGGGTCAAAAAAATTAGCTCCCATGAAAAATGAATATCAATTGAAGCCTAATGAGAGGCTGGTTAAACATAGCAGAGAAATACCAGTAAGGGAGAAAAATTCAAGACCGTGATTCTGAGTGCCTGGAGTAACCAAAATGGATGGTGAAACTGAGACAATGAAGCCTGATCCTAAGGAGCTCGACTGGTTATGTTTATTAGTTCAGTTCATGGGTCACCTTCATGTTATTTAAGGGTGTCTGGAAAAGCCTGCAGTGTTATTCAAGTTGAAAGGGCACAAGGACCACTGAGGTAAATCAGAGTCTTTCCCTGGGAGGACTCTGGAACAGGTTAGCAAGAAAAAATATGGAAAAGGGATTTTTCTTGCCAATATTGTGCATAGTGAATGCCCCAGAACTATCCCTCTGCGAACACAGAGAGCAGTGCTTTGAACGGACTGTCTTCAGCTCACCCATTTGTTTTCCCCCTTTTTAGTACGTGCTGTCTTCCCATCCAGGCTGAAGGCACTTCTGCATAACCCAGGATCCAGAGAATAATCTCAATCCATCCACAGGGGTCTAAGTGAAACAGAGAAAAAACAGCCAGAGCTAACCCACCACCTCGGTTCACATCTTTGCCCAGGCTGGTGTTGTGTTTAGCCCACACTGATAAACTTGGTTGCAAAATTTCAAGACAAATTTGAAACTCTCAGCCCACCAAGCACTCCTAAGTACAAAAGAAAGGCAGAAGGGATTGAAGTCAGAAGGATAAAAGGCTACACCTCTTCCCCTTCTAAGCTACAACAGCCCACCAAAATGCAGGGCAAAAGTATCCCACCCCAGAAACTGCTGCTACTTCTGCCAAAGGCTGGTACACCCGCAGATACAAGACTGCACTCCTTGTTCTCTGGGTAGCAATGAGACCTGAAAGAAGGTCTCGTGTTATGCCCTTTAGCATCCCAGCATGGCTGAGACAGCAGCAGCTCAGGAGTCCCAGTGTGCCTTGCTAAGCAGTATCTTGCTTTGGTCTGAGGGGGCTGACGGCACCACACTGCCACGAGACAGAAAACAGTCTCCTCCTTATGTGTGCGCAAGTTCGTATCTGTTAGCCATATGCCTGGGAGGAAGATGGCAGAGGACAATCTGATATCATGCACCATTTGAGTGAGACGTTACTCTTCCTCGGTGGAGAAGTATGAAATCAGCCAGGGAACTTGTTCTTCTCATGAAAGAAACCTTCCCATTTCAGTTCTGCCATTTGGTCTGTAGAAGAGGGAATGGGTAATGGATGGGTAATCCCCAAGGAGCACCGGCCAAGTTCCCAGACTTATTTTTCAAATGCTTTGCATTTCACTGTGCAAGTTGGAATACCAGAAAAACGTCCTTTCTTGGTAGCTGTTCTTCTATTCCTGGAACTTGGCAAAGTGACACTCAGTGATGCTAGAGATGCTCTAGTGTTCCACAGCCTAACAGGCAACGCAAAATACTTGGAAAAAACGCAGCAAATACAGGGCCAAGGAAAAATATTTCTGGCCACAAAAATCAACCCTAACCTTTGTAAAATGCATGTCAACAGCAGCATTGTTTATTATTACCAACTATAGTCCTGCTGATACTTTTGAGCTAAGAACTGGTTCTGATTCATATTTCATCTGTGTTGTTCTGTATCACAAACCTCTGTCCTTTTCCCTACTGCTCCAGTGAGGAAACTTAACTCTAGTATTTAACAATTAAGCCATTGTATTTAGGATCCTCTATTCATCTTGAGTCACTTGGAAAAAAATATAACCTTAATCTCAATAACTTGCACTCAGATTTTGCTGTTTATTGACATTTTCCTGTGTATTGCATAAATACACTTGAATTATAAATTTGATTTTAGCTGATCCCTGTCTCTGTTAATCCAGGTATTTGTATTTGCTGTGTACTTTAAGTCTCTTGATGTAGTTACTGTTTCTGCTGCAGTGACTGAAGCTATATAAATAGAAGGCTCTTTCCAAAACTCCTACAACTTGATTCTTTCTCTGAAGTTGCATTAGTACCTGTATTGGCAAGCATTTCATTTCTGGGCACTGTCTTCTAAGAATTTATTCATTTAAAAGACTGAAAAGCAAAAAGGGATGCAATTCCTGACTAATCAAATTAAAGACCTTTGTTTGAACATAAGCTTTCTGTCCTGAGGAACCATATTTAAAACAACATTTTAAAAAACTCTGCATTTAGACTTCAAACTCGAGCACTGCCAATTAAGGAAAGCAGACATCTCACTACAGCTCTCTTGTGCTTATGTCTCATGATGGGGTCTTTAAATACAGCAGCATTTCAGACCATTTTTACATATCTTATTCACACACAGTGAATAGTGCTGAATGAATGAGCAGCTCTTCAATATTTTGCTCCCCCCTCACTATGTACTATGTCTCTCTATGCCTTCTTTTGCAACCCAAACCCTGGTCCGAAGGCAGGATTAATAATTTCTCTCTAGGTTTTTCTAAAGAGCATTTCAAGGTAATATATGAGTGCTTGCCCAATATTAATCAATTACTATTCACCCTGCAAAACGGGAAAGTGGTACACTTCCCATTTTATAGGCAAGGAGCTGAGGCACAGAAAGGAGGTCAAAAGTGCCCATTAATTTTCAGAGCCCAATTCGATATGCCTTGGACGTGATTATTCACGGTACTTAGCATTATATACTACTTTATGCATTCAACATACTGCTCTTGTTGAATAAAGTGGTTGCTGGTGATCTTTTGCACTTCTGCATATCAAATTTGTAGGATCGTAAGTCAGGGAGGCAGAAGGTGAGCAGCATACAAAGAGTGACCCCCAGGAATGTCCCGTTAAGGGGTGGCCCCACCTAGGAACAGAGAAGCCTTAATTTTGGGACCATCCAGTCCATCATTCAGCACACAATTCCCAGTTGCTGCACCAGCAGAGAAAGGAATCTCACAGACAATAACCACATTAGTAGGAGAACAGGAATTGTGCATGCAGACATTTCTCCCATTTACAAAACAAGGCAGTGGTCCAAGGGCAAAATAGCTTGTGGAGACAGAATTAAAGGTCTCTATGCCGTTGCAGATGTACAGGGGAGCTGCATCAAGGGCAGCTTTATGCTGATATTTCCTTCGCAGTTTGGAGAGTTGATACAAGGAAAGTGTTGGGTTGGCCCTTCAGATTTGCAGTAAAACGGGCTCAGTTTTCCTGAGGGGATGGGTTTGTGTGTAGTTTATGAGACTGTTAAGAGAAACAGTCCTGAGACCATTGAGCAACTGTGTACCTGGGCTTGTGCCAGTGCCTATTGAGGAAAAGCCATGTGTGAGGTGATCTATTTCTAGCTGAGTCTTAAAAACTGCCAGAGATGAAGATTTCTCTCCTTTCCCCCTCCATTAGCAGCCTGTTCCAGTGTTGTGCTCCCCTCCCAGGAAAAAAGTTTTCCCTAACGTCCAACATGAACCTCCCACACGGCGATCTGTGGCCATTGCCCCTTATTGTATCACCTGTCACTACCATGAAGAGTTTGATCCCATCATCTTCATAGCTGCCCTTCAAACAGTTGTATTAAATCTCTTCCTACTGTCCTCTTTACTTGGCCTCAACCCTGAAACAAGCCGGGACTTTCTGTACCTTCTTTAGGGCCCAGATACACTCTTGGCCCAGAACAGAAGGCCCCGCTTCTTTCAGGGTTAAGGCCAAGCACCTGCACAACCATTCCAGAGCTCCCATCTGAGCTGCAAGCTGAAGTTTCCCTTCCATGTAGGCAGCTGGGGAGGGTTATTGACCTCTTTGATATGGACTGGGGACACAGCCAGAGTCGGCATCAACAGAGGAAAATTCACATCAGTGTTTTCTTTGAGAGCAGAAAAGGCAAACATAGTCTCCGATGTGTAACTTATGTGCACTTCTGTGCTGTAAGATCTTCGAGGCTCTAGCACGCAGGCAGAGTGACGGAGGCACACAGAGTGGGTTCCCAAGACCACGAGCAGGCAGAGACACCATCCTCACCATGCTGTTAACCACTGAAAAACTAAAAAGGACCAAAAAAGCTGCTTTCTCCAGGTACCGTTACATCCTGGGAAACATAACAAGAGGCATCCAGACAGGGAGGGAGTTTAGACCAGGTACAATAAGAGAAAAGGCTGAGCTGGCTGTGGCAGTTAACCTCTGACAGACAGTCTGTAATATACCTGACACAGAAAACAAACCAGGTGATGCCACTGCTCGGAAAATACAGAGGGGGAGAGAGGGAAAACATGAGCAGGGGAAAATGGAGAGGGCAGGAGTCGTTAACCCCTGATAGCAAGTATAAAGTATTTTACTCCCCATCTCATTCATTAGACCGCGTCAACTCCAGAAGGACTACATCCATTCCCGCACATAAATCTAGCAAGTTTCTCTTTTAAAAAGGCCAGACACTGTCTTTGCCATGGCAATCCAGCTGTCTGGCCGGCTGCCTGCCCTGCAAACAGGACCGCGAAAGCTCAGCTTTCCAAGACGAGGGCAGCACTCTCCCAGGGGCTCCCTGAGCCCTCTGCTCGGCCCTGCCACCCGCTCGCTGCCTCCCTGCAGGCCAGGGAAGCAGGACGTCCCCAGGGCACAGCGCGGTCCTGTCCCTCCGGTGGGCGATGCCAGCCCACAGGCAGGAGCAGCTCTCATCCCCACCCGGCAGAGATCTCAGGGAGGCAAAGGCGTTCAGCAAGCTCTGCAGCATATGCAAAGCACTAATTCGCAGAAGCTCAGAAGAGAGCCAGAGCGCCTTTTGGATGACGAATTTCATCGATCGACCGGCATCAGGGCTCCAGCGTGGTCCTCTCAAGCATCTGATCATGAGAGATATGATGCAGGACAAAAGAGAGTTCCGATCCCCTCTGCAGAGCCACAGCCTTAACAACCCTAAGGAACAAATCTCATTTATAACCCATGCTTAAATGAGAGTACAATGTTGAGAGAAAGGAATGATGCTGAATAGCTTGCATCTGCTGCTGGTTTGGAGCTAATAAAGTTATCTCTGGGCTTCCAGCTCGAGGGGCTCATAACCACCGACACAGAGGGCCCCCATCTTGTCCCATTTTTAAAAGTTGCTCAAATCAACAACCACCCGACCAAAGCTTTGGGAAATGCAGGAAACAGTTCTGTCCTCGAAATCTAACCTGAATTTAGATTAGAAAGCTAACGATTCCAATAAACGACCAAGGGCACAAAATCAAGCTTTTTAACACGTCTGTCTATGGTTAAACAACATTGTTTTTCTTTGTGAGAACTTAGTAACATCAGGAAAGTAGGATAGCCTTCCTCGAGCTGAGGTATTACAGGGCATCTTGTATACCTTGGCATTGTGTGGCTTTCCAGGACATCATTTTAACACTTCACAAATCAGATTTTATGGGCATTCTGCTATCATAAATCCATTGCAAAGCAAACACAAAAATTACAAGTTACGTGTAGCCAGGTAAACTGCGGAGTAGATCACCAGTGAGCAGAGCATTTTTTAAATGCATGTACCATAAAGCATTTTTGGTGTTTTATGACGGCAACATTTCTTTTAGGGCCTGATCTAGTCGTCTTTGAAGTCAAACGGAGTCTTTCCGTTGACATCAGAGGGTGTGGGATTTGTCTCACGGCAACTTATACCAATGAGAACAATATTTTGCTCTGAAGTCATTACTTTCTGCCATGGATGTTTTGAAAACAGCTCGTCACCTGACAATACACCCTGAAGGTACTGACAGTCCATGTGTTTTCATTATTTAAAAATGAGACTTGGTAACGGGCTCAGCTGGTTAGGGAAGGTAATATTTTTCTTAAGTATGCCTACTATAAAGTAAATTAGCCAAATCTTCTTCAAGCGGTAACTAAAACATAAGGGCACAGCTGCCCTGGAGGAGTACAAGGGCTCCCAATGTAAACTTCACTGATATCATCACCATCAGAAGGTCATAAAATTGATTGATTATAAATACAGTCCTCATTTGTTTACAGCTTGCATTTTTGGGGCCTGGGTAATTAGCACATTAGCAATCTCTCAAAGTGAGCGCTTACAGGTGCCGCTCCAAGATAGCCAAAGTGGAAAACTGCACAAGAGGAGCCTAATTTTCCTTAAACAATTGCAGGATGGATGCATTAGGATGGAGGGGAGAAATGTCAGTTATGTAAGTGTTTAGCTACTTGATCACACCTACCCAGGAGCCGAGGGCGTAAGAGGGCATTAAAATGACCTGTTAATTTCCTTCAACGGTAAGGTAGCACCCAAAAAATGAGAGACATGTCAGCAATGTGAGGGAGATACCCTCTTTGTGAAGCCTGCGGCTGCGCAAGTCTTTAAAGATTCTTTTCCCTCCACACAAGCCAACAAAGGAAGATAAAGATCACCCTATTTGTGGTAACTGGTACTTAGTTCCTTTTAGTTACACTTAAAATAAACTCTCTTTTAGTTCTCCAAAGGTTTCAGCCTTCAGACACGCCACTACCGAGCTGTAAGCCAGCCACCTTCCCCTCAGCCCGTCTTGGCTCCAAGTTCACGACTACTCTGTGCGCGCAGGACATTAAACTTTAAAGTCACGTTTTATTTGTACAGCTGGATGCATCAGGTTTATGCTTATTGTCTAATTAGCCAACTAAACCACTTTTGAAAGGGTTTTAATGCTTTACCCCCAGTGAGATCTCTGTAGTGAGTGTGTGTTGAAATGCTAATGGAGACAAAGAATTCCTTTTTGTAGGAATTTGCAGTATTTTGGATACATCTCATCTCGTGGGCCAAATCTTCAGCTGCTATGGCTTTGATGGAGTGAGTCAGGCTATTCCCAATTACAGACGCTGAAGGACTCCTGAAATTTAGCAGGATACTGGAGAAACTATTCACTAATGTTCCTGTTTTAAGACAGGTTAAAACTCCACGGCTAATTTCCAGATTTTTGCTACCTTCCACAAAAGTTTGTTAGAAATGCCTCCTGTAGTTGGAACAAGATAACAGCTACGGGATTCATCAACCTATTAACTAGTAAAGTATGCAATATATGCCCTGGCATTTACACAATTTTACAGATTAATTCTTTCAAAACATTTCTGCTGGCTTTACTTGCTGCAGAAGTCATTTAGAAATCTCATACCAACATTTTTTTCATCCATGAAACATGAGTGGCAAGTGAGCAAAAGTTAAGTCGCTGGCATATCCTGAGGAGCTGCTAATATCTGTTCATTAGAACAGAGATCTTGCTTTACGTTTTGGAGGGTATTTCTGTTAATGCTAACAGTGTTCTTAAATGGAAATATTTTGGAGAAGAACTGCCTCTTCTTATGTATTTGTATCAGCTATAGCAAAAAGCAGCCCGAGAAGTGCCTCTAAGCACCACAACACTGGTAGTAAATAATGCTAATAACCCTTAATTATGTGCCTTATTTAATTCCTGTTTCCAAGTGCCATGAATGTAACGTGGTAAATGATACCAAATTAGCTTTAAAAATGTAAATAGAAAGTTGCTTAGCGCTGAAGGATGTTTTTTGCCATTCTGACAGGAGGAGAACATCTCCATTAAGATTCCTCTCCAGCCCAGTTGAATCCACAGGTCACCCATTCACTTTTTAGACCCTCACACCGCCACACACCCGGAGACCCATTTTCAATGTAAGGCAATAACATTTTAGTTGCTTTAATCCTCAGGTTTGTTTCATTTATAGTTGGAGTCGATGATCTTAAAGGTCTTTTCCAACCTAAATGATTCTATGATTTGGATGACTTAGCACTAACTCTGCTCCCATCAGCACGCACAGCAGCTGACCCCTGAGCTTGGCTCATTTCAAATCCGCTTTGAGTTCAAGGAGGCACCATTTCCCCATAATGTTTATCCAAAGACAAACATGACAACTTCAAATGTAACAACAATTGCACAGGTGCAGAATACTGCACAATGCTCACTTGGTCTGAAGAATTTACTGTTTCACGGTGTTCCTACTTTGGGCAGGATGCCTCCTTATACAACTGTCTCATGACCAAACCACAGAAGAGAAGATCAAGCAAATGATTCAATTTCTAACATTTGAAATTGCTAGGATTTTTATACTCAAGCCAGTTGCCAGCCCATAAACACAGCTTCAGTGGAAAATCTGATGTATTTGATCAGATGGTGTTGTTGTAATGGTGTCGACCCAGCAACATGGGCACAGCAATTTTTCTAGCTGCGAGTGATATACTTTATTGAACCAACTGATACAAAGAAGGGCAAAAATTGTCAAGAGAAAGAGCTTTTGTTCCTAAAGTTGCCCATTCCCCCCAGCTGCATCATTTGTGCTAACATTATCCCTCCTTACAAGTTTTGCTTCACATTTGATCTTTGCAAGCACTAAGTGAAATAGGAGATAAGAGACAAAAAAAACTTATCTTTGCAAAAAAACAGACCATATCTGCAATTTATCCCAGAAATCTCTCTGGCTATTCTGAAATATTTTGCTACCATTCCCCATCATTTGTTTTTTTTCACACTGCTGTCTTTCTGCACTTTTGAGGCTGGAAGATCACTTAATGTAAATTGTCACCTCCGCACTGAAGTCAATGAGTTGAATTGGTTTATAGCAGTTAAGGATCTAGTTCCTGACGGCTCGACTTTGGCAAAGAAAGGGCTGAACTGTGTTTTGCAAACAAGCAATCCAGTGAACTTCATTCTTTTTCTCTGTTCATGAACCAACATTGGTTTGGTAAGAGATATTTGTTATTCAAGTACTTGTTGGACAGCTTGGATCAACAATGGCTCATTCCAGAAACAGTTCATTTCAATTTCTTGCTGCTCATGGGGTGAGAACTGTCACCTAAATCAGATGGAGCTGATTCTAATCTTTGAGGGGATGAGTAAGCCTTTTAAAAATAGGAGAACAAAGGCTAATGAAGAACAAATATTCTTGTTCACATGTAAATACAAGTACACATACAAAGAACAACCAATTCCCAAACTAGCATGCAAATAAAAATCTGTCCAGGCATACACAGACAGAGTTATCAAGGACCTCAGTAGACTCAGTCTGGCAAGCCCAGCTGGAGTAAAGTATCAAGCGTTGAAGGGATTGTTATAGCCACTCTAATTAAACTTCTGTCCCAATGGCAATGGGATTTCAACCTCTAATTCCTGCACTGACCCCACTAAACTGTGGCTGAATTAAAGTATCCTCCCTGCAAGGCTATTAAGGCTTTCAGTGATGAAGCATTCAAGGCATCCCTTAGTAAAATGCAGTAATGTTTAATTACTCAGTGTTGCTATTTACTTACATTTTCCTGTTCCGAAATGTTCATTCTCAGGTTCCCACCTACCAGTTCATGTTATTTCTTTCGCTTCTAGATTAAAAATCACTGCTGATGTCTTTTTGTGATGGACAGACTGCAGTCAAGTACACTCTCCACTTCCTCTTTCAACGCTTACAGCGACCGTCTCACAGTACTTGACCAGCACCTTTCTCTAAACTTTGGATAGATGAGGTAAACTTCAGAAATAATATCAAATAAAGGTTGAACTTCCTATGAATTTCTTAGGGAGCATCAGGACAAAAACAGTGTCCCTGCACTGTACAGTGGTGTGTGCAGGGGTTTCTAGGCACAGACAGCAAAACAAGGGATTTTACAAAGCTCTGCCACTTTAACTGCCTTATTAAAATTGCATTTCAGATCCTGCAACCTCACTTACTACTATGTATTGCTTCTCTGCTTGCACCGCTCTCAGGACGGTCTCTTTGGCTTGAGTATCTGAATGGCGAGCCAAGCCAAACTGATTTCAGAACATTTTATGAAAATGTTAATATTGCTTTGTTACATTACCAGGCAGATGTGAAGTCTTTCCCACTTGAATTTCGACATCGTGGTGTCGGTGCGTCAGTGCATATGGCCGCATGGAGCCTTATGGTGCTCCTCATAAGACTGCATTGTTAATGTTATTGCAAATAGGAGTTTCTACATGCCATCGCTGCAACTCTCACCTCATCATGAGCCAAATGAAGGAACAAGGAAAAATACTAAAAGAAGAAACTAAAAGTGAGCTGGAATTAATTTCACTGAAATAAATATTTTTGTTAAATCAGCTGTGCAAGCTAAACTGTTACTACATCATCCAGGAATGAAGATACACTTCTCCAAGTTGCAGATCTTTTCTGTGGATTTTTCTGAACCGATCATGACACTACATCTTTACCACACTTTCTCTTTGAAAGTAAGGTGAAACATAAAGAACTTATTCTATAGCTTGGGCCATATATAAAAGCTCCTGAGCGCTAGGTTAATTCAAAAGTGGAAATCAAAGTTTCATAAATGGCTTATCAGATACAAAGACTAAATTTTATCTCTAGATAACCACAGGATGCTCAAAGTCCCCTTTGAATTCCACGGCAGGTACCTCCTTTGAACTACCAGAAATGACCAAGTCAGCTTCTCGCTAGCAACTGAAACCAGGGTCTACTCCTAAAGAGGACCTTTCAGATTATCTGCACAGACGCCAAAGGGCCACATCAATTTCTAGCACTGGAGAATCTGTCCTGCACAGATTCAGAGAGCTCCTGCAGAGCTCTCACGCAGAACAGCAGTGGTGTATAATATACAGATTTCAGAAAGCTATCTGGGAATTCCCCACTGTGCCCCTCAACCACGAGGGTTACCCTGTCTTGGCTTAATTTAGCCGATTGTGGTCTCCTCTGTGCAGGGAGAGGACATCCTTCTAAATACATTAGTGACTCACCCCCAGTCATAACCTACCATTGTTGAGAAAATTCGTTGTTTATGTCTGGGGAAGCCGAAAAAGTTTTGCCAAGTGCTTCCTTTGGTAACATCTTATACATTTTAATGTCACAGCTGCTGCCAAGCCACGGGCCCTAATGTCTCCGTAATGATGTACGGCTAGCTAAGCACATCCAAATCACAAGTGTGCCCTTGAACTGTCCGAAGGAGCCTCACTATCCCTCCTGCAGGCATACCAGTCCTCTGCATGTGTCCCCACAACTGATCCATATGCATCTAGCATTTGATGGTAAACACATTCCAGCAAGTGGCAGGACCAAGCTCTTCTCAGGAGAAAACTCATAAAATCCTAGAGGCTCCAGCAGTTGTAATTCTTAGACACGTTCTTCCTATGCTTTCGGTTTTTTAATACAACTGAAAATAAGTAATGGCTTCAAGACAAAAAGGAAAGAAATTATATTTTCCTGGACATACACTATCACAGCCTCGCAGGAGAATTAAATAAGCAAAATCTACGGCGCGTTGCTGTAGAGAGCACCCAGTCCTGCTTGTGGGAGAGGAAAACGTCACTGAGGTCTGCTCCCTTAGTGCTACTGGTTTGCACTTCAGTATGGCCACCATAGGCCATCTTAATCATCTCAAAGTGACCCATCCTGTGTAAGGTTCAAAATGCAGAGAAAACATCGCTTTGTTTCTCAAATTGCCCACTAGATCTGCATCAGCATCGGGGCTCTTTCTCCCTGTCAGGGCCCTGAGGGCACTAATAGGCCTTAATGGCCCTGACTAGGCTCCCTTCAGCACCCCTGCCCGTGGGCTCAGGAGCTGAGCCCAAGGCCCTCAGTCCCAGCCTGAGCTCAGGCTGCAGGGATCGAGCCATCCTAACCAGAAAATAGCCTACGTTGTTTGTCGTGCCACTGACCCGAGCACCAGAGCGGTCCTGACACTTGTGGCAGGCAGCTGGAAGAAGGTGATCAGAGATAGTGCTCAGGTGGCAACTCAGTTCATCCCGCCTTCGTAGAGCACTAGATCTCCGGGAGGAAAAAATCACATACGGAGCTTTTAGACTGTGACGTTTTCCACACAGGTAGAAAAACAGTTCTAGAAAACTTACTCTAAGTTAAAACACTTAACTGAAGACACAGATTAGTTTGGGGGACATATCTCCCGGGAATGCCTTCTACCACTACTCCAACTTTCCCCAGAAAACTCTCTGCTCATAGAAGATCATAAATGAGAAACTGCTTCCTGCAACAATCTCACTTCGATAACTTTAGAAAGGCAATCAAAATTATAGAAAAATAAGCACAGACAGCGTTTCCCAGACTTGCACATGCACCATTCACAACTTGCTTTGACATTAGGCTCGAGTTTCTCAGAAGTAATCATCGATGTTTCAGGTTTCTATTTTTCATTGCCCAGTTTGGGGCCTGACTTTCAAAGAACAAAGAACTTCCTGAAAATCAGTTCCTGACATTATCGCTAGTTGTTAATTAGGGATGCAGGTGCCTACATGAGGCATCTAATTTGAACATTTTTGCTTACATACTCCGAGCTATCGACTTCCTCCTTGCTAATCAGCTGCGTAAGGCAGAGAGCTAACATGTTAATCACCCAGTAGTTAAAAGTAGTTTCCAAAATGAAAATAAAACTTAGGAAATGATTTTCTGGCAAGTGCAATGAAAGTATGCCTGCTACTGATGCGGACAAGATTTATTTTATTTTTTTGGTGGGCAAGATGAGTTCTGAAAGAGCAACTCCTATTAAAATTGCACTGGCATTTAAGTGACATTTTGGCAAAACACCATGGAAACATTTGGTCACATCCTCTCAACCCTTAATTTCTTCCTTAAATGTGCTTTTTAATATGTCACAGTTGTTAAATTTGTAACAATAATTCCCTTGAGACTAAACAACAGTGCTTGGTATGTGAAAAATGAACAATACATTTACATCAGTAAACCAAGAGGAAATTTTAAATAAACGTATAATTGAGTACAAATAGTCTGAATGTTACTTTTATGAAATTTGACCATTCTGTAGGCTGATTTTAGCAGCAGGATGTCCTAAATAAACTCAACTAAAACATATGCTGTCATACTCTTTTTCAGTTGTGACATAACTATCCAGATTCGCTTCTTCTCATGGCTTTATTGCTGTTAGTCAAGCGTCGCTGTATGGAAAGGCAACTAAGCACTTAAAATTAATTTTAAGTCTTTCATTTTTTACAATGACCAGCAAAATCCTAGAAATAAATCTTGTAATGTATTGGCACTTTCAGCTTTTTTTGATGGGAGGGAAGAGGAGTTGAGATTTGTATACAAAAAGACTCATCTAAATTCCTGCTAAATCTAGTATGGAATTTGACTGCACAAACATTGGGTAAATCAATGCCCCAGGAGCAAGGGGCTGGTCTGGGTAGGGGAACACAAAGCTGGTGTGTTCCCTGGTATAACTGCCTTCATGTGCTCTGCAATCAAAGCTTCTGTTCTTGCTGCCCTAACTTTGCTTGTGTAGGACTAATATTGCATTATATAAATCTTCAGGACAAGTAATTAACAACTTATTTTATTTGTTGTGCAAAGCATTGAGGACGTTTCTAGGTCCTGTGTAAACGCTAAGACTACTATTAACCTGTGTATTTCCTAGCCAATATAAACAGCTTTCAGTATGTCTGCGTCTCCCACCAGGTCTCAGGGCTGTAGTCCTACTCATTTTAACGGGATTTCTCCTCTCGTAACAGAGCACTCACTGTGTGCTATGGTGGCAGCAGGACCGTTCAGAATAGGAACCGATCCATTTGCTTTTTCCTTTAAAAATAAAATCAACCCATTTTGGATTCTGGTTTCTAGGGCAGAAATCCCATAGTGCTTTTAGCCTTGAGCATTTACTCAGACCTCCTTTTGGCTTCAGTACGAGTGCAAACAGCAGTACAATTTAACAGACACATCAGTGCACTGGGATTCAGAAGTTCAGCAATCAGCTCTGCTGCTAACCGTTGCCACCTGCTTTACCTCTCAGTGCTCTTGCTCCTCTCCCACTCTGTGTCTGCCTTGTCTATTTGAACTGCAGGCTCCTTAATGCAAATACCATCTTCCTGTAACAGTGTTGAGTGCCCAGCACCGGAGCCTTGACCTCTTTGGGGACTATCAAACATTTGTATTATAGAAAATAAGAACACAGACACAGTCCTTCCCTCTTGGCTTTACTAAAAAACATGGGTATTTCAGCCATGATGTATCAGCCCTACATTCTCCACCTTTGTTATCTCTAATTACTTATCTGCTAAAGTTGTTCCCTTCTGAACAGTGCAAACCTTCCCGGGCTCCTTAACCCAGTGCTCTGTATTATTCACAGAGACTGCCTTCAGAGGATGTTAGTACAGTTGCAAATTCAATCATTCCACACTTAGAAAATGCGCAGGTCAAGACTGCCTGTGCCTTAAGTCCTTGGAGTGCAGGCACCTTCTTTCTATACTCGACCCATTTTTTACTCCACTGGCCTTAGGCATGCTCTACGGTGGATAGCAGAGGTGGAGAGGAATTCAGATATGGTGGGATGGTGTGCCCCTGGCTCCAGGTCTCATTCCAGCCTGGAGACAAATGGACATGGATCTGTCCACTGTTGTCCCGAAGTCTGACTCCTTTCAAACCGATCTTGTTTGAGAACCACTTGGATCTTTTGTGGCAGCGCTGGTCTCCTCTCAGAGTCAACTCACTTGAGTTCCCAATTTCACACCCAGTCTCACTTCTCCTCCTTATAACACTTTGTCTCCTTTTGCCCAGTCAGCTAGTCCCCACTCTCTATCCTATTTATATATCTCCTCCACACACATTGCTTGTCTGTCCCTGCTTCCTCATCCCCTTCTCTATCACAGACCACTGCTTCTGTCCCATGCATTCCTGATTTTATTATCCCCACGCTATTCCCTGGCTCCAGCTCTTTGTGTCCTTTCCCAGCCAACTGACTCTATTCTGTTGCTCGTACCCACTCTCAGTCTCCCTTGGCTTATTAGCACCCCTCTCTCTGCAAGCTCTATTCCGTTTCCTCACACTGCTTCTTCAGACATAACCTTGGAAGACTCCTTGCTCCCATCTTCCCCTTCCCCCATCTTGCAGTAGTCCTGGTCCCCTCTAAATTTAAGTCACAGATTCCTCCTCTACATTTTCTGGCATTGATGACCCAGGAAAGAAGAGCACAAGGCGGAACAAGCTCTAAAGCCAACCTGTGTCTCCCTCCCAGAGCAGCCACCTCTACAGCTGCGTGGGCGGCAGGAACATTTACGGCAGGCAAAATCCTTAAGGATTTCAGCCAAATCTCCACTGAGCACATACAAACTGAGATTTTTCAGTTTTGTAATTTGCCAAGGTGCAGGCAGATTTTTTATTGGTATAGCAAAAATATAACGTCCCTGGAAGCAGCAGGACAAATACACTGTGAAGAAATGATGTAAGAAAAGCTTTTTCCTTGCCGTTCTTCTGAATGAAATTCTTGTACTCAGTCACCAAAAGAGTACCTGCTGCTTCTGGGCAGATATTTTTAAGGCACTTGATTCATTAATTGCACTTCACCTGATAAGTTTCTGGGCCAGTACCAAAAATAACTGTATTCTCCACTCAGACATATTTTGAATGGTGTCATGTGATGATGGGGGGAAGGGAGAACATGCAATCATGTAGCCTTCAAAGCTCACAGTTCTCATTAACCTACACTAAATGTCAAAGTCTTTCTAGCTGAACCTGGCAAAGTTATCAAGAGAGTTTCATACTAGGACTCCTACAGGAACAAACCCACTTAATGTTTGCCCCCATCACCTCTGCTGGCCACGTATATCATGAAGGTGCCTTTGATCTATTTCTGTGAACGCAATGAAAGGCAGTTTCATTCAACCAAGTTTTCATTTCAACCAAAGCAATGTCTTTCATGACTGGATGGATTTCCAGTATTCCAGGAACAAACAGCAGCTAACAGCCTAATCATGTTGCACCTAGCTTCCCCTGAGAGAAAGACAGCAGCACCTTTCCTCTCTACCTGTTCTCAGGACCCATGGATGACATCTCCAGAAAACAAAGCATCAAAAGAAATCAGGCTGCAACAGCCCAGCCCAACAGCTATGCAGGTAGCAAATTCCCCCAGGAGTCAGTCAGACAATGCTGCTGCTCATTAGGGCTGGGTGGGACAGCAGAAATGGGAATAGACATTTCCCTTCATTCATCAACCTGGAACAAGACTGAGAGTTCAGAAAAAAACAAGCACTTGGCAGAGTCAATGACTGGGAACAAATCAGGAGAAAGAGAGATTTTGATCATTAAAACTGCAAAGAATGAAGGTTAAAAAGAAGTTGTTACATAAAGAGGATTCTTTAGTTACGGGAATGTTTGATCCAATTCGCAGCTAAGGATGTGCACCCATTTTAAACGGAAAATCCTTTAGCTTTGGTATGAATTTATCTAGCCTGCCAGACAAATTGCTCATATCAAACTGTCATTTGGATGTGCAGCCATTGAAAACACAGTTAAAGCATGTCCCTTAATTAGAAATCCCGTGGAAATGAAAACAATCCTCTCTGGCATCTAGTTACCCTGGATGGTAAGTGGGACTTATCATCTGGCACGGCCCCTTTCCTGTTTGTGTGGGTGGACCGAGGCAGACAAGGAATTCTGCTCCCCTTCCAACAGCCCTCGGAGACAAGCAACCTCCCATGCCAAGGTTTCGTCTCCCGCAAGCGTCTCGCTGCAAATAGGTCTGGTAGATGCAATGAGCTTCTCAGATTAGAGGTGAATGGGATAGGCGTCTTCTGGCCGGTAGGGACCAAGAGAAGCTTAGCACAACAGTTTACTGGATAAATATATTTAAAATCTGTTTCATTTCACTAGATAGGAGTCTCTTTGATCAGGCTGCATTCATTTTCCAGAAAAATGTCTTCAGTCATCTGCTAGTAAAAACAATACAACTCAGTAATTAACTTCTGCTACTGGAAAGACTAGGTGATTTGGCAGTATCAGTCCTCCCAACTCTATCCATTTTATTGCTGGTCTTGTATTATTAAATATTTTGTTCAAAGCCCCATGTCCCAGCAGCTTGTTATTATATAAGAATTTCAGGGTTATTAAAAATTAAAGCAAGTCTCAAATCCTCAGAGTTGTGAAGAAAATCTTAAGAGATTAATCCCAAAGGTTAAAAAGCAAAAGGTGTATTTTAGCAGCAAGGACAGTTAACCATCGGAACAATTAACTTTGGGATATGTTAAGTTCTTTCTCATGTGAAGTCTTTAAGTCAAGATGGCATAACACTTCCTCTTGTAGGCAGCAGACAGTCTGACACACGAGCTTTTGAACTCTACCCAGGAATCACACAGTGAAATTCTCTGGCTCGTATTTCGCTGATCAGATTAGAGAAGCACAACCACTCCTGGGGACCTCAGCCTATTAACTGAGGGGAAGAGAACCCAAAGCGCTCTGGGTTTGTGCTTTTGTGGTGACAAATTCACGAGCTTTGAATGTTATCCACTGGCAATGCTGATACACTGCATTTGATTTCTTTGAAAACTTGCTTTGTTTATGGCCCCTTTTTACAGGAAGCCTGGGACATTTCTCACTTTATAGGAAATAGATCCTCAGTTGTCAGCCAACACAGCCTCTCAACTGACTTGAGATGAACTACGTCAGGATTTTACCAAAAGTAGATCTAGCAATTTCTCCTCTCCTTCAGAAAAAAGCTCCTGAAGTGGTTACCAGATCCAAGCATATTTGCAAGAAAGCCTCATCCCTCAGATTTCCCAGGTTTTACAGTGGTTACAGACCAGCTCCACAGAGGCTTGGTAGGAATTTCCTCTTACCCCACAAAACAACCTGAGGAGACTGAAGAAGTGACATAATCTTGTCCCACATGGACTCCACATAGGCGGGTTCAGAGGTGTGAAGACAGAAACAGAAGGAGGGGAATCTGCCCTGTGCCAATCTTTCTCTGGGAAAGCTGCTCCTGCTGTGGGACTAGTATAACAAATTTCATGTGGTTCTGTTCCTTTTCCATCACCTTCCCCACCAAGAAGTGCCTCGTTGCTTGGCTAAGCCTCCCAGGACAGAGGCTGAGGAGAGGAGATTGACTGCAAGAAGCAATAAAAATAAAAGTAGGGTATTAAATAAGGCATTGCTGTAGAGTAATAGGAAGGGTGGAAAGGAATGGGCTCATGCATATTACAGTCCTATAAAAGAGAAAGAATTCTTAAATGAGTATTAAAGAGGGCTGAGTTACAGCATGAGAAAACTGGTTTAATCACCTATTGTGCAGCTGTAGTTAATTTTGTACAGATTTTACAGACATCCCAGCTATCATGCAATGCTCCACACAATCACGGTGGGTGATGCTCTACTTTTATCACAGGTGCTGTTAATGATGCCATTACTTGGGCAAATCTTCCATCAGCCTCAGGCAGATGCTTCCTTAAGTAGGACCTGAGGTCAGGTAACACCTGATGAATATACATGGCAGGAGGACGAATCTGCTTCCTGACTGCACAGAAGAGAAACACGTGGTATGTGGGGATACATAAATACACACACACGTTTTCCACCCAGCGACCTCAGTAGGACTAGCTCCAACCATCTTTGTAACAAACCTTTAAAGTCCCTCTGGTGAGGGGTGTCTCCTTGGGAAAGTCATATCATAGTCTAAAATTCATTAGAGTCCTAGTCCTTGCTTGGGAACATAAACTACTTTCTACAGATTGGGTTTGAAAATACGCTGCTAACAACTGATTCATCTCACTGTACATCCAAGTCATGACTGCATGATCAGGAGACTGATTGCTTCTGATGGCCACCTGAAAATCTAACAAACAGGTAACTGGATGGTCAAATAAGCAATTAGCAGCCAAATTAGTTGATTAGTTATAAATCAGCTCAGCTGCTGATGTTCATCCAACATCTAAAAGAGCAGCAGCAAGCTAACTGGTAAATTATCCTTAACCACTTAGCAGTTTGCTACATCATGGGTACTCAAACGACCTCAACAAGTTGTTTCTTAAATCCTAAACAAGCCCAATCTCTTTTCACAGTGCGTTTAAATCTCCAGGAGTCATGTGAAGTATGTATTAAAGCATTTCACTGTGTATCCTGAGAGGGACATCCCCAGCATATGCAGGAATGCAAAAAAAAAAAAAGAAAAGTCATATTTAGTGTAACTCAGTAAAAAGCCTATTTTTCACTTGCCAGACAGCTCACACCCCTAGAAATAAAACTGCAGATAACCCACGTCCCCAGACCACCTGCAGTAGGCTCATCAGCATGGGGAGTTATACAGGAGTAGGAGGAATACGCAGAGCTTCCAGCATGGCAGACACATGCAGATCTTCTTGGGACAACGTGGATTCCCTCCATCTCCTGCCTCAAGGGACAGGAGGGAGTGGATTAGACCTTCTCCTGAGGCTGCAGAGACCAAAGTCTGGGAGGGGGATAATCTAATGCTCTGGCTCAGGCAGCCTTAGCTTGCCCCCAGAACCTGAAAAGAAAGAAGGAGCAGCAGCAAATGAGGGATGAGCTAATTTGCACCATACCCAGTGAATCCACACTTGTCTGCCCTTCACATTACCCACATCTGGAGGTAATGGACACAAATGAACTGCAGGCTGCACACTTAAAAATACCTTAGCTCCTGCTTAGTTAGGAACTGAACATCAAGATTCCTTCCATTACAACAGCTACAGCAACACAGTCACTGCTTTCTGTCACCGCTGGGCAGCAACATGTTAATTGTCACTGAGCTCCATGAAATAAAGAGCAATCAGACCCTGATATAGGCTATGCATTGTGGTAACTCCTGCAACTTTCACTGGCTTTAACGCCTAGTGAGAGCACTCGCACTTTGGTGTATTACAGCACCTGCTGTCCCCAGATCTCAGCGCGTGCTACCAAAGGAAGGCCAGCCCTGTCCCCGGGGTACTGATGGGAAATTGCAAGAGGAATCACTGATGTCACCACTTCTGATGTGGGAATCTATCGTAAACACACTCCCTTGCAAAATGCAAAGCTCTCCAGAAGAAGAAAGGAAATTCTGCTATTTGGGAAAAAATGTCTGATGACTTAGGATACAATAGTTAACTTTCCTCATGGCCATAGAAAAAACAGTTCCTGGCTTGACTGGAATTGTCCATATGTGTTAATATTAAATCGCTGGTTGGTTGAGCCTCCCCTGGTGACCTGGAGTAACAGTGGAAGCCATTTCAATTCTTCCTTTGATTTTCGTTGGTGTTCTTCTATGGTTTGCTGTAATTGCTTCAATCATAGAGCCAGGCTTTCGCTAACCTGCGGACACATTGTTGTAGCTACTACTTTCCAGTGGTCTCTTAAGTATTAGGAAGAAAAGAGCTAAGATTTAGAAGCAGTTGTAGTTGCAATATTTTTGTATACTCTAGACCAAGGGCTCCTAGTTACTGATGCCTTTTGTTGATGCGACCTTTGATCTGCTGAGCAAGTATTTCTGAAATGAATGGTGTTTCAGCTCCTGTGTGTTTGAAGTGCCACGATGCTGACAGTTGTGCACCAGATGGGTTCAGTGACACAGCAATATGCTGCAACCACTGAAGAAATGAAAATACCAACTTTATTTTACATCAAAATGAGAAAAATTCATTTTGTAAATAATTAAATGTAAGCCTTCACACCTATTTTGATGCAATTCTGAAGGAAATGTGCTTTTCATGACTTGGGGCCTTATCTGTGTTCCTGGACAGAAAGCTCTCCTTACCAGACAAGTGCTTTTGATGTCAGATTTTATGTTCTTCTTCCACCATTCCAAGGTGATCCTCTTCACCGCTTGTGGTGAGGTTCCCAAACACGTATGAATGATGAAGGATCACAAGTCTGCCGTAACACGTATTTCTATTCTGATAGGAATTTTTGAAAATGCCAATCTGTGTAGCTAAGTTTTACTCACTGTTCCAATTGCTGCTTCCTCTGCCGTTCTCTTCCCATGACTACACGTGGTATTCTTTATCTAAGAATTACAGTGATCACAGCCTCTGAGGTTAGTACCGACAGACTCCTTTGCTGTTCTTTCAAAAAAGTCCTCTTCAGCCTGCTCAATGACAGACTAGAAAAGTAGTAAGAGAAAGGTTTGCTTGGCTTTAGCAATCTTCTAGTCTTTGGGAGTTATCTAGGTGTTGACAGTACAGCCTATCATAGTGCTGCAAACACGGAGAGGAAACAGTTGTACAATTTTATGAGTACAATTTGGATAACGAAGCAAAAATACCTGGTAAGCACTTAAAAACAAGGCCCGTGAGATCAGCTTATTCCCCTGTGTCTTTGGGAAGCATAGAGGCATAAGCCTCCTAAATTTTATCATTGCCATTATACTGAGGCATTCACATAAACATGTATTAACAAATTAAAGTCAATCATAACAATCATGGGGTATCTCCTTAGTAATTAGAGCAATTTCCTTAGAAGGAAATGCATTTTATTATCTTAACAACAAAAGATTCAGAAAATTTTAAAGAAAGTTAACTTTCATGTATCCAGTGAGCATGCTACGAAAAAATCACAGACCTTTTTAGTCCACTGGAAAAATGATCCAGAAAAAATTTATTCACACTCCCTAAGTGTGAAAACATCAATAGCATCATAACTAAACCTTCCTGCTCCCAGGTTCAGCCTCTTGAAATTCTCACCTACCTACCTGTGTTATTGCCTACTGTTGTTGCATGTAGAATTCCCCGACAAATTTCTCATCAAAAGTCACGATGCTCTAATCACAATACAAACACAGAACAAACCAAATAGCACCTAGGATCTAGTGTAACAGTATCTGTTCATTTATCTATATCTGGCCTATGGACCCATAGCATCAAAGTAATATACATAAAGATGATGACAGCTCATGCCCCCCACCATCCCTCTGAAAGCATATGACCTACAGGAATATTTCGATGAGCAGCCCAGAAGCCATATAGTTTTATTTGTTCACTATTACACGTGCAAAATCACGAGTACCTCTTTTCTTTCCTTCTCACTCCTGGCTGATGTTTGTAGGATGAATGCTCACAGGACTACAACAGACAAAAGCACGTGTTTAAATGCTTTGCTGAATCAGGATGGGCAGCTCCATCAGGCAAGCTCTGACGTGTCTATGACAATCTAACAGTGGGAGATGGAAGAAGCCTGAAGTTTGATTAATAAAAGGTGGTAATCTCAACTTTCCTTTTTCAAGTCAGAATGTAACAACAAAAAAGGCAGTGAGAAGGAAAACACTGATACGCCCGGACGAGGCACTCGGCAAACAGCCAGCCAGAGATGCCTACCTGGAGCCAGGACAGATGAGAAGTGACGTGATTCACCTGGGGACATGGACCACTTCACTCACAGCCCTGCGTATCCCTGCCCCATGCTACCACCACCCTACACAGAATCAACCTCAGTTAACAGAGCTCCCCAGGCAAGCAAGACCCTGCGTACCTGCATCACCCAACAGGCTCAGGCTGCACTAGCTGGGAAGTCCATTACATGTGTGTGGTCAGGCTTGCAAATATAACATTGCACTAAGACTATAAAAGACATATTGAACTAAATTTTTCCAAGGATGATGTAACTGGGTGGGGGCACTACCAGGCTCACGATAAGCTAAGTATAACGATAGCTGAAATAAAACATTTGCATATAAATTTTAGCTCCTAAAATTTATTAGCAGCAGAGAGATAATGGTGTAACAAGTTGATGAAGAGTCGCTATGAGATCATATTTAACTTAATGTGAAGCTTGTAGGCATTGTTTCTTGGAGGAAGTACTCATTGTGTGTAGTACAGTAAAAACTGTGTTTTAAAACAAAGAGATAAAATAGTTGCCTTAGCACAGCAGCAGCATTGTCATTGTAAATCTGCTGTGCCACATATTTTATTACATTTTCATAGCAGAAGAGGGAATTTACGATGTGATACTACAAGCTCCGCCAGCCTTCTTCTGTCAGTGGGGTACCTCTCTTAACTCATATCTAAAATATTTGCTGATACTGAAACGTGACTGTGAGATACAAAACCAGCCTTTTACAACTCAAGAGAACATTATATTCATCTAGCTTACAGCAAAAAGAAGAAAAACAAATAGCTTGAGCATCCGTTTCTGCGAAGAGTGGGCACTGTTCTGCAAATACTTCTGTTCTATGGAAAGAACAAAGAGAGAGAACCACTGCTGAGCCTAGGCCACTTTTGTGGATGAAGTAGTAACACAAAGATGTTATATTATTATTATTACCACATACAAAACTGATGCCAAGGCTGTATGTGAGAGCCTCACCTTTGTCGTTACCTTTTGGGGTAAGATTCACCCAACGTAGGCAGTCTTTGGGTTTGGATCTCCTGTAGCCAAATATCAACAGCAATGGGGTCAGAGCATTATATTCACTCTTTCTGGCTTCTACTGAGCCACAATATGCTCCCCACAATCAAGGACTGATCATTTACTTACTTTCTGAGGACCAGTTACAGTCTATTTTGAATATGCTGGCCTAGAGACAATTGTTACTCAAGCATGCCAGGACTAGGTTCATTCTAGAGACAAGCTAAGTCTTCTGATACTAAAGAATTCAGTATTGAGAACTCCTATTGATGAATTAGAAAAAGGTACAGGTGACACTGTATATTTAAATTGATCAAAGTATTACACAGGTTGCTGTTCACCTTAGTAGATAAAGAACTTGGTGTCAAGAAAATCCTCTTTGGGTGAAAGAACTAAGAAAAAGAGCAACTTGGTGCATAGCTTATGAATAAGACAACAGCAACAAAAATCTAGTAGGTTGGTTTAAATCAAGAGGGAAATAATAAGAAAAAGAACTTCAAAAGCATTCGCAGGGAGGAACATTCCACCAAGACAAAGTCATCTGTCCTTACTTTCCCAAAAGCAGCATGATCAAAGCTGATTATGGGATTTCAAGCCCTCAGTGTTTCTTTGTATTGCCCAAGCAGAGAGTGAAAATGCTTTATGATACCAAAAGGACAAAAGGAAGATCCTCAGATATTACAAAGCAGGGACCAGGATTTAATGTCTTTAAAAAAACATCAGTGCCTCCATCCCACCCGTATGATGACGTGAGACACAGTGCTTCAGAGTTATGATTGGCTGTGTAGTTTTAGGTAATGCACTGATATAATACTAAACAACAACATATGCACGGCATTTGTAATGAGGTTGGACTTTTAACCTTCTGAAGCAGCGGGAAACAACGGGGCTTTTAAAAATACCAGCTCAGAGGTAAGGAGAGGGTCAGCCCAATACAATTTATAAATATAAAACCAGTTGCATAGCTGAGTTTCACTTTAAAACATAAATTATGTGAAAGAATAAGAGGAAACCAGAGGAGGAGGGAGAAAAAGAAAGTTGGCATAGGGGAAAGAACTAGGAGACAAAACAAGAGGTGGGAGAGGAGGAGTGTACAGCCTCTCACAAACTACCCCACTACCTAAGGGCTACCTACACTGCTCTGGGGCTCAGACTCACACACTGGCATTAGAGACTGCTTGTCCATTGGCCTGAGCAGCAAACTGAACACCGAAATCTGAGAGGTGACTTCAGTGTGTGATCCTCCACACACACACTGAAACGCACCCAAACGGTCATTCCTTCAAAAGGCCTGAGCTCTGAACACCAGGTAACAACCGCTCTGTCTCGATGGATGAACCAGATGAGACTGAAGCCAGTCCCTCAGCTGCTATAAATGTGACTAGAGAGGATCCAACTGATTTACACTAACTTAATGAACTCAGTGAACTTACTGTCGTCTTTTGCCAATGCAGGCTGCATTAGTGCCCTATGGATGGACACAGGAGCTGCATGGGCTTATCTCGCCAATGTTCACGGCCACCATGACACGCTCCTGACAGGTCACCAACAGAAAGATGTTTTCTATCAGGTGATGAGTAAATCGCAGGATAGGATGAACACGCAGCTGCCATCCTGTGACCCAGAGCATGCACAATCCTCTCCTGTGACTGGTCACGCTTCCTTTAAATGGCCCGAGTTTTGGTTACATGATGGGCCATATCTTGTGCCTGATGCATGCCAACGGAGAGACTTTGGGGACTACACAGAAAATGCCAGCAAGCAATGAACCACTATAATGACAGATAAGAGTCTGAAACTCACTTTCTGCCCCAAACTAATCTTGGAAAAAGGAGAAGGAAATGGAAGGGGGCTTAGAGAAGGCCAGCTTCCCCAGCCTCTATTCAAGAGCTCCCTTATATCCTCACTACCATGACTTGTATGGCCCTACTGTCCTCCTACCGTGCCACATTGCCCTGTCAGTTACAGACCTGCAGGTACATCTAGCACCTCTGCTATGCAGCTATTAGACACTGGTGGAAAGGACTGTTGGTTTGTGGTAACGACCTGGAATCCACCACGTGTCCTAGCTGCCAGCCTTGCCACATCAAACCTATTTCCATCTTGGTGCCATCTCAGATGGTCATGGTTTTACCCGGGAAAACTCCAGTTCTCCAAGACTTCTGCACTTATTTTAGGATATATGTCCAGAAACCCCTTCCATTAGGCTCAGTTCAGGATTTTACTCCGTTCAGGCCCTCCACGTCCCTTTCTTGGGCCTGATTTTTAAGGGTACTTTTTTGCTTTCAAATCATGGCACCTGCAACAGCCCTGTGAAAGGCAGCCTGCCTCCAGCTCTCCACCAAGAAATCACTCATGTCAGTGCTATGGCACTCAGAAGATGGCACCTCCCGTTCACAAGGCTGAGCAGCACTGGAAGTAGCCCGGCACTGTGGTCCCTCATCAAGCAAAATGACTCAAGGAGGATTTGGCAGGACAAAAAGCAGCAAAATCTGACCCGAGCCAAATACAGCTCTCCAAGAAATTCCTTTTTTACTTGCAAGCGACATGCAGACTGGAACTGCCTTCCTGTGACTTACCACCACCCTCCTGCAAGGCAGCATTAGAAAGGAGCCTGTCACCCAGGGATGTTTTTCAACAATACTTCATGTCCTCTTTTACTGTCTTCTTTTTAAGCCACTTCCAAACTCGGTTGCCTTCGCTCTCTACTCAGATCAGACTAATAAGAACATCACCTCAGGGAAAAGACTTGTACACAGACAGACTTCCTCTTCAGAGGATCAAACAGACCAGACTGTTCCTTTTCAAGTTTTATTAATCCTGGTTCATAATTTCCACCACATCATTAGTCATTTCCTATTATTGAATAGCTGGTAGCGGCATCATCGCACAGTAAATAGCAAGATAACCATGCCACCTGCAATTTCTTGGCTGATACCTACCCACAACCACATCTGGGTAAAAGACGAAGAGGTAAAATTAAAAGCCAAACCATGTAGACTTTTTTGATCTGTGGCTCATTTCTTTTATTCACATCATCTGCTCAGCTGGCTACATAAGCTGCTGCAGACCTTGTTTAAAAACAGCTCCAGAAGATTAACACTAAAACCAGCAGTTTGGAAATGTGGTGATTTTCACTGGAATTCCCCTTCCTGAGGCATGCAGGGTCTTTGGGGAGCTTGCTGGTTATCAGGGTTTATTATTTGTTTGGTTTCCTAAGCTTTTCTTAGTTTGTCAACATCCTTTAGGTAATTTTGACACCAAAAATAGGCAGAGAATTCAAGTGCCTTGAAGCAATCTGTTTTCTATTCAGTTTTTCTTGCCCCTCCCGATAAAGCTTATTTTTCTAATAATATCCTTCTTCTTTCTACCATCTGGCTCAGGAGACTAATTGGGAGAGAGTACCCTGGTCTTTTCAGTGTAATATCTATATACCTGAATTTCTGGAGTGTCCTCTTGGACACTCTTCATTTTTCCCATGCCAAAAGGGTCTCCACAAGCAAGTTCTGGGTGGGGGTTTCTATGTGGTTCACTTTGTTCTGTGGAGCAGGACAGAGCCCTGCATCAGAAGCGTGTAGCTGTGATGCCCCAGAGGCAGCTGTTAGAACAGAAAGGGCTGTTCCCGACCCAGGCAGTGGTGTCTCTCCTCACTCCTTCTTCCCATTATCTCAGGAAATTTTCCAGCCACGGGCCCTCCCTCTGGCCTGCAGTTCCCCCCCCCGCCATGCTCTGCAGGAGAGCCTCACGACGGCTCCATGCCAAGTTCGCAGAAGACAATGAGTCTTTCCACCATCTCCAGAGGCAGGGGATGGAGCCCCCAGTTCCCAGGACTGTGAAAGGATTTCCTCCTTTTCACTTGTCCTCATAAACGCAGCCTGGTACACGGAGCACAATCGCTCGGGCTGAAGCGTGACTCCAGCAGCAAGGAATGGCTTTGGGTTTATGGCAGAGGAGGTTTCTGCCACAGACATCCTGCATGACCTTAGGCAAGAAGTCACTTGCCATCAGACTTTCTCAGTGCTTGTTTCAATTCATCTCTGTTCTTCTGAACACAAATATTGTTCATTAGAGGTCAGCTGAGTCCTAGGTGAAAAGAGGTAATTAAATGCCTAACGCATTTAACAGCCTTTTGGGGAGTACAGCACTGTGCCTGAAGCATGGCTGCTTTTATCAGGGCTCTCTAAAAGTGTGATCTGCCAGCCCTGCACGGGACAGCACTCAGTCAGGCCTGCAGCCTCCTTCCTCTCTGATCGTTATGGCACTTTCAGGCGGAGCTTGGTAAATCTAGGAGCAGGATTATGTGACTTGGCTGCACAAGGCTGTGGTAACACTTACCACAAGGGACTCCCTCCCTGAGGATCTTCTGGCGCTCCCTTGGCAGCTTACAGGTCCCTGACTGTGACCTGCCACCACTTGGTGCTTCAGTCTGCCTGCGAGAGGTGGCAGGAGCTGGCAACGCCTGGGTCTGTTTGCCCCCGTTTGCACTCCCTCCACAGGGCACCCGGGCAGCCGCCTCTGTGACCCAGACCTTGGAGTGACTGTCTGTCTACACGATGCGAGAACTAGATATCATAGGCGTACCCCACCAGGCATATGTTTCTTTATACATATATATGTTTTTATCTATCTCTTTTATTTTCCTAAATAAGCATAAATATATAAGGTTAACACACACACATTTATATAATACACGTTATATAAAACACACCTATGTTGTAAAAAAGACTAAAAACTAACTTCTCACAGCCAGCTCTCAACTCCCCTGTCTGTTTGTGTGCACAGTCCACAACTACCCGTTCTCTTTTCTCCTGTAATGCACAAAGCACAAGAATTGCTTAGGTTGTGTACTTCTTCCTTACATGCCCATCAAACACCCACCTGTCCAACTCTCATTGTCGTCTTTTTCTCTGACCCATCACCCTAACTCCACATGAGTTTTTTGTAGCTCTGTCTCCCCTGTGGTGTAAGCAGATATAGAATCATTCCTCTCTTGAGCAGGGAAAGGAGAAGACGACATCACCACAGGTCAGAAACACTGCATGCCCAGAGCATAATATTTCAAAGTACTTTGCATTTTACAGCATTTTTCCTGTACACAGTTTGGAGCACTAAGCTCACCTACAATTCAGATGGAGCTCAGATGAGTACCCAGAAACAGAAAGACATCCCTTTACGGCTTCCGGCTAAAAGGGCGATAAAAACATCACACCTCATGCAAGACCACTGCGGTAGCACAAGGGATGCATCTCACTGCCTAAATCCCAGGACAATCTTTTCCTTTCCCACTCCTCCAGGTCTCACTCAGACTCCCGTGCCCACCCTCAGTACCTAAAGGGAGCCTACATGAAAGCTGGAGAGGGACTTTTTACAGAGGCATGTCCTATCACTATAGGACAAGGGGTAATGGCTTTAAACTGAAAGAGGGGAGATTTAGATGAGATATAAGGAAGAAATTCTTCACTCTGAGGATGGTGAGGCACTGGAACAGGTTGCCCAGAGAAGCTGTGGCTGCCCCATCCCTGGAAGTGTTCAAGGCCAGGTTGGATGGGGCTTTGAGCAACCTGGTCTAGTGGAAGGTGTCCCTGCCCATGGCAGGGGGGATTGGAACTAGATGATCTTTAAGGTCCCTTCCAACCCAAACCATTCTATGATTCTATGATTCTCAGTTTGGATAGTACATACCTTCCCCAGAGTTACTCCTCTCAGCTCTCCTGGCTCCTCACAGCTAGGGAAGCAGAATTAGGGTGAGGTGGCCTCAGCTCAGCTTCATCTCATCTAACTTCAGTAACTTGCCAGCAGCACCTCAGTTAGGGTCCTTGAAAATTGATTTTAGTGAGAGGAAGTGTGGATGTTCAGTCGGTTGAGTTGCCACCTGGAGGTGCCTTTTTCTCTGCTCTTCCAAGGGAGCCTAGAGACAGGCTCCTTGGATAAGCCAAGGGAGATGAATCAGGCAAGAAAGCCAAGGGAGAGTCCTCAAACTCCTTGGCTGTCAGGACAGACTTCTCACTGTCACACGGGCAAGTGACTTAACTCCCTCCTTCCCTCCTAGTGAATGCGAGCTGATCCTGCACAATAAAATCTTCTTCCCTTCCAGGAGTGCTGAAAAGCTCTAATTAGTGTTCCTAAAGACCTCACACTATAAAAGTGTAAATGGCTTGTCTTCTTAATAATAGTAATGAAACCCTGGAATCAGTAACTTGACCATAATTGCTATATGGGTATAATAAATTGCTTTTGCCACCTCAAAATGAATTTTCATGAATCAGGGCCTTTGTTGTCACAGTCACCAAGTTATTTTTTGCCCTCCTGATGAAGTTCCTGCAATAACAATGGGGGGAGCATGTAATGGAGAATGATGGGCATCTTTATAAACAAAGTTGGTCACATGAGCCATAGCTCAGAGAAATGGGATATCTGGTACAGTAACATCCCAATATCTCAACTAAGACAGGGAAAGCCTGTTGATCTTGATATTCCTAAGAGCTGGCCAAAAGGAGAAACCATTTCCATTCATATTTAACAAATGGGAAACAAGGGCAGTGAGTGACTGAGCGAAAGCGAGGACTTTGAGGAAGGACTGGAAACTGAGCCAGGCTTCCTGAGACCCAGATCAGGGCTTGAACTGGAAGCCCTCCTGGTTTTTTTCAATCCCCAGGGCAACCTCTGGGATCCAAGGGTTTGGCCCCTACCATGGTCATTCAGCCCCTTGCAGGATCAAACCCTGACATCCCCATTTTGAAAGCTCAGCATTTCATGTTCCCTCGCAGATACGAACAACATGTCTGAATTCAAGGGAAGATCAGACTCTGAATAACAAACAGGGGGAAGGGAAAGCTTTAGAATGGAACATAACTATTTAGCGGTGCATTGAAAAGTTGCCTGGCATAGTCTGCCCTTGCAGACAGCCCTGCCTCCTCTAATAGTGATCCTGATAGCTGGAGCTGTCTTGACTTTTATCAGCAGGGCAGCCTTGCACTCTGCTGGGACCCAAATGATCAAGTGGCCTTCGCAGCTGCCACCACTTCCTATTAAAAGACTACAAGAGGCCTATGAGATTAAGAAAGGATAAAAACAAGTACTTATCATTTGGGAAGTAATGTCGCTGGTTATCTAAAGCAATTATATCACAAGCTTTATCTGTGAGTGGCTTTTTCCTTCCAGGGGGTAGGAATAGAAAAACTTTTCACTTCATAATGAGTCCTATTGAAACTCCATTTTGCCCTTGGCAAAAGGCCATTATCCCGCAGAAACATGTAATCATCCTAAAAATGCATAATGGCATGGAAAACGGACAAGTAGTTTCTTGAAATATTGTTTGTAAAAGGCCTAATTTATAATGGGGATTGTTTGTGTTAGGGCCTTTTGGCATGTATGGTTAACAAGAACTTGCTGTTCTGCTGCCAGTTCGTTTAATCAAGAGGGCCTTGTGTAGGCCTCGGTCGATATGGCTGTGGAAACAATGGGAGCTTTTTCCCCGTAACTGCCCCATCATGACAGAGAGAGCACCCTGCTATTTAATCTGTCCTTGTTGTTCTTCTTGATAGACACTGCTGCTGTCAATGCACCACATTAAAACATACACACTATCAGATCCATTGCACTGCTGTGCCTATCTAAAAAAATATTAGGAATGATCTGGCAGCACCACTAATTGAGGACAATCATGCAACTATAGCCTCTTTGTAACGGTGCAATTGTATGAACAGCGCCTTCCCTCCGGAAATGCAGCAGTTCGCACACACGCTGGGAATGAAACCTCTTGGTCTGGCACTGATCTATGCTAAGAGTTGGATCACGTGCAGGAGAAACCATGCCCCACAAGGAAATGAGAAAGGCTGCGGCAAATACTCTTCACCTGCTTTGTTACCAGAGTCAGAGCATCCACAAAACGGGGGTAGAAATGGCCCCATTATATCTGATTATACTTTTATCACCTGTACTAACAAATATGTAGATGCACCAGGCATCCTGGTCCATGGTGCACAGAAGGGTCTCTCTGGTTTGTAACCTCTGCAGATGCACAATATACCTCTGTAATCCCTCCAAGCATCTTTCTTTTACATTAGGAGAAGCTTGTGTTCAAGTTCTACAAACTGTTTATGGCAGATCCAGCACTCGGCCCAGACACTAGGTCGTGGGAGCCTTATTCCAAAGCAGAACTAAAGCTATACGTAACAGGCCTAAGTGTTCCGGCCCCGAGCCTCGTGTGTAGTCGTTCGCATGAAGCAAACTCCTCAAGGCAGAGGAATCACAACGTTAGATTATCAGCAGGCCATGTGGTGTGGATGGCCAGCTGCTCGCTAGCACGACGTACGTGCTCCTGCGCTGAAGCCTCAGAGCAGCGTGCGTCCCAGCCCTGTGTGACACAAGGCCACCCACCCGATGGAGAAACGCTGAAGAATCGGGCTGCTGCTGGTAGGGAATTCCCTTGGCGGCAGAGCAGCACCATCCTGCCTGGTGCTCAGCACTTCTGGTCAGAGCAACACACGGATCCAGGCGCCGCCTGGATGTGGAAAGCAGGGTGCCACGCAGGGCAAGGGGGAAATACGTACCGGGGAGCAAGTAGGGGAGGCTGCTTGACAGCAGAGCGCAATCTGATACAGCTCAGGCCCCTGTGCCAAGGAGCACACTGTGGAGGGAGAGGAGGAATCATGGATTTCAAGATTCATAGTGCCAAGATCTAGACCTGAAAAGTTGCATCTTGTTACACAAACCAGCTATTTGCTGTATATATGGCAGTTGTGCCTCAAGGTCTCGGCACAGATGAGGCCTATTGTGCCTGGCACTGTACATACATTTATTTTAAGACAGTCCTTGCTACCGAGAGCTTAGAATTGACACAGAATGGTATTTTTAACAAAAGCACAATAATTGCCACAACTAAAATGAAAACAAAGCCATAATTTGGACAGCTTGACAGTGTGTGAAGGCCTGCTGTAGAGAAACGTAATTCAAAGCATTTTTGTCTTTTGGGGGTTTCTGCTGAATCCATGGGTATCTCCCTAACATATAGAAAAAAGAACCCCTTCTTTATTCGCTCCAAAGCTGTGTTTGTACAGTAACTGCTGAAGAAAGACCTTCTTCCTTCCATAACCAAATAAAATGATCCCTTTGGTTATTTATAGTCCTCATGGCCCAAAGACATCACTTGGCTCTCTACCACAAGCCCAGCCATGTGTTACTATATTAAAAAATGCGAAAATGTAATTACGGGGTACTCAAGCCAGTGTCTGCAGACAAAACCTGCCAGGAGCGAAGAGACAGGAAACGCGTGCCCTTCGGAGCGGCACACGGCCTTCCCCGCCTCAGGACTCCACCAGGGCTGGAAGAGGAGGGATGGGGGCTGGCTTTGCAGGACAGCTAAGTCACACCCGCCCTTCAGCAGAAACCAGCTTGCTGTAAACTGCAAGTGCAATCCTGACCAAAAGAAAAAAAAAAAAGAAAAAAAATCCCTCCCTGCCAATTCAGAGAGCCGCACCATTTACGCTTGGTCACACTGCGAGCCACGCTGTCTGCCCACAGAGGGGAAAAGGGAGTAGGGTAGGATGCAGCAGACCTTACCTCCCCTGCACAAGCCTCTTGCATCTGTCTGGGAGCTTTGCCCTCTGTGGTGAAGCAATTTCTTATGCATTCATACGGAGAGCAGAGCACAGAGCCTGGGTTATTTATCCCTTTCAGCACAGCACTCTTCCAGGTAAAGGGCTGATGCTCCTGGGCCAAAACACTGTTCTTCATGTCTTTGCTCAGCTTTTGTGTATCTTCCCTTCCCAGTTTGCAAGTCTCTTCTCTCCATCTGCTTATTACTGTCCCTGAGCTGGCAGCTACTACCCACAGCAGGACAGCAGAAGGAAAACCTGCCACCCTTCACGATTTAATCCAGCTGGTCCCTATAGGGCTGCAAGCTCCAAGCATCCCCATATAGGCTCTGCTCTGCTCCTGGGCTGGGCACCACACCCAGGCACAAATCCTGGCCAGCCCTGAACCGACCCAGGGTGACTGTTCACAAGGGTTAGCAGGTTTAGGATGCAGAGATCCTCATTCTCCTGTCACCTGTGTAAGCGTCTCCACATGGCAGTGGAGGGGGTGCAGCTGAGAGATGCTCTGGAGAAGGCTAAAGCCCCCACTCAACAGATGTGCCCAGTAAGTCCGTCCATGAGCGATCACCATAAACTTTAATATGTGACTCCAGATTCACACTGGGGTGGATGGAAACAGAGTGGAGTTAAGCTGAGACAAATCCAGGCATAGCACCACTTTCCCTGAGACCCCAGGACACCCACACAAGTAGCTAGTGAAGAGTGAAGGAATGAAAAAAGAAAAAGCACTTTTCCTCGGGGCACATGAGCTCTGACAGGAAACTTTAGAGAAACTTTGGGGGAGGGATAAGTCATTTCGATGATGAATCGCCCACTGGCCTTCCAGAGTCGTTTCCAATCAAACTGTCTTTGAGAGGGTTCCCTCAGAGCGGAGCACAAAATCCTCTTCAAAATACACAGAGACTCAGGGTGAAGAAGCCGGGTGTATAACCCCAGAGGTGGGCTCTGTATTAACAAAGAGCTCGTAGCCGCTTGTTCACCTGCTCCTCCTTCCAATGGCAGTCTCCTGTTTTAGCAAAACTAAAGTCTATCAGTTTGTCCCTCACTACTGAACATTCATTGACAAAAAGGTGATTATTTGCTGACAGAAAGAAATGCAAGAGGTAGGAGTGGCTCTCCCAACCCAGCACTGCCAAGTCAGCCACAGAAGGGCTGAAAGGCAAAGTTTTGCCCATTTTCAGCTCAAAACCACCAAGCCTTCCATACTGTCCAGCCAAAGCCAAGAACCCCTCTGTAACGCTCACTCCATAAACCTCCTGCCAAGCTCATTCACTTTGGGAGTTTGCAATAAAACGGCAAGTTTCAACATTTTTACAGTTTGATTCTGCGATTAATAAGATCCAAATCTTGCAAGTGGAAGATTAAGCACCAGGATGTTCTCTGCACCCTCCCACCGTTTACATCCGAACTGCTGCCTTGTCCATTCGTGCCGCTTGCTTTAAGCTCTCTCAGACCCCTGCTACCCTTCCACGTAACCCGGTTTACGGTGTTATTACTGCAGTATTTCCCCCACTTTCCTTCTCTGGCCGGGAGCAGATGGGACCTCTCCAACGCAGTATCCGCAGTGCCACCTTCTGGCCTGCGACACGAATCCCAGCCACCCAGCAAGGCCCCGCTGCAGCAAGGCTCACCAATCCGTCCCCTCCGCGGCTACCAGCCCGCATGGCCACATGCAAAATCGCCTTTTAAGATGGTCTCCAAGGAACGCCAGCCACACCGTTTTAGGTGACCAGACTGAAGAGCTCGGAGCACTTGGATCCTTACGTTGTGCCCAAGCACTTGGGTCCTTACGTTGCACAAGCAATGCGACGTGGGCCACTCCTCCTCTAACACACTCCACTCCTCCCTGCGGCATAACCAAGTGCCACCCTTTTCTCCAGCTCCACACGGACCAGCTTGGGAATCCTCACACTGTTTTCCTCCGAAGGAAGATATATAAGCGGAGGAGTCACTGCCAATTCCCTGCACTATTTTCTTGGCCTGGTGTCCCAGGATCTAGAAATAGGCTGCTGCTGTTGCTGCAAGTAGCAGTGCGCGAACGAGGCTCAGTTCACTGTGTCCTGAAAGGAGCAGCCGCTCTGCAAACCGCAGCGGCTTTGCAGTCATTTTAAATGCTTGAGGCTATCGCGTGGGTTGCAGAACCTCCTCAGCCACTTCACGCCCTCAGCCTATCAACAGGTGCATTTCTATTGAGGGGCATCTCAGATCTGTACCCTGAAGTGCAGCGCCATCAGCTACAAAGGAGGGTGAAAACACGTTTTCAGGAGCATGTCTATCAGTTGGTCGCTGGACTTCAGTATTAATTCTCTACAACATTATTTACAGCCATACTAAAAAATTAAGTGCTTCGTGGAGCCTCTCTGTGGGTTTTGGCCACATGGAACAAATGCGATTTCCTGATGCTTGTATCACATTGGCAGCATTTCAGCAATTTCAGTGCATCTCTCTAAATAAGGACTTAATTCTCATTTATTATAGGCCCCATTACACCACTGGCAGTGGCTAAAAGGGCCTTGATTTTGGCAGGAATGTCATTTACGCCCACCTTATGTCCTTTTTACAGCATTCTGATCCGGTATAAAAGAGAGATAGAGAGTGTACTGTACAGCTCCAGCTTGCATCCTGGAAGCCAGAAGTTTTCCACTGCCCCTGGCTTGGTGAACTGGGAAGACATTTCAAATCAAGAGCCTGGCGTCTACTAATACACTGTATTTTTCACTTCCTTGCATCTATCAAGCCCTTTATAAACCTATATTAGAATAACAGGGAGAAAGAATACAGCAGAAGCAGCACTTGCGCTGGAAAGGACGGCATTCGCTCTCTGCGTGGAGGATATATAGCTGCGGTGCCCAGAAGAGGTCTGGGGTTTGCAGCAGTTCCGAGGCCTTTCGCCCTTGCGCAGCCTGTGCGGTACGGCTGGGGCAGGGTGCTGGGAAACCCTGCCCGGAGAAGGCCTGTTCAAAGACGAGCGCTTCTCTGTCTGTGGAACTACAGCGTGAAGGTGAAGTGTGCAAAGCCCCGTTTGCAATTCAAACCCAAAGGTATAACATTCCTCCTGGTTCTGTGGCAAGGAGGCCACGGATCCACCAGGCGACCTGGGGCATTTTATCCCTGCTCTATTCCCCTTCATTCCTCTCCATTTGCTTCTTCAGGCTGGAAGCTCTCCGAGGCAGCGGTTGCCTCCTACACGCATGGACCATGCCTGGCACAGTGGACTCTGATCTTGGCTGGCCAGTACTGTAACACACAATAATATTTGGATGAGGAGAGTTTACACATGTGGGAAGTCCCACTGGCTTCTAGAATAAGCCTCCCGACTTAGCCTGGGAACTGCGATTGGGAGATGTAATCATAACAAAACACAGCCTTTTATCTCCCAGCGGGAAATCTTCCAACTTCCATTTTTCTTAAACCTTCTCCATCCCTTTGTAAAATACATATATTTAAAAAATGAAGAACTTTCCAACTGAACTCATATTTCTAAATATGATTTTTAAATTCATGTACAATTTTGGGGGTAAATTGGCAAAATTCCAATCAAGCTATCACCACTGCAATTAAGGTGATTTTTTGGTCTGAATATATCCCTGACATGGAAAGAAATTACACTATCACTGTATAAAGCTGTTTTGATAGATCAGTTCCCTCACTGAGCGTATTTTATACTCATCAAAACTATTTATACATCCTCACATAACAGAGCTATTCTAGGAATTTCAAATCTGAATAATAATATTAGTCATTCTTGAAAGAACAAACACATGCAGTATCCTTATTAATGCAAAGTACAAATACCTAAGAAGAAACCGATCCTTTTTTTTGCCTGCGCGTGTGTACACATGCACATGCACGTGTGCACACATGGATCACACATCCCAGTGGAACCAAAGATTCCACTAAGCTTAACTGAAGAGCAACGAAAGGAAGCAGTTTCAGTCTATTTTTAAACATGCATGCTCTAAACGTGCACCAAATCAAAACTCCTTAACATACGCTCCTAAGAGCTTTTGTAAAATCCAGCTTAAGGGAATTAGGCACTCAGATCTAATTGAATTTCAGTGCGATATAGACACCTAAGTCCTTGAAGCTCCTTTGGAAACTCCTGTCTTATCCAATATAGGGTTCATTTTCCAGCTGAGAAATACCTTAGTAATGGTACACTTAACACTCAACAGTCATTTGACCTATTTTACTAATGTGTTTGGGAAGGAGGTTAATTAACAGTGGATAGCTATA
This sequence comes from Phoenicopterus ruber ruber, assembly GCA_009819775.1. Lineage (NCBI taxonomy): Eukaryota > Metazoa > Chordata > Aves > Phoenicopteriformes > Phoenicopteridae > Phoenicopterus > Phoenicopterus ruber. Next base: position 4,458,118 of record CM020219.1, read on the forward strand.
TCCTTAAGCTTAATTTTTCCAACAACCCTGCTCATAAAAGGAAAAATTGAGTACATATTAAAGGAAGCAAGCAATTAAGTTGCACAAATAGTGAGCTCATTGAACTGCAGCTGACTTCTATCATGTCAAAGAACAACTAAACACAGAAGCAATGAAAAGATTGTTGCCACGACCACCACTGAGAACTGCCTGGCAATAAAGATGAATAACTTCCTACTTGAAGATTACTGATTAAAGCTCTTAGAAACCAAAAGGTTAGACATAGGCATATCTGGAGCAAAATATTTTAATGCATGTTTGGCAGATTCTGTAACGTATTTACAGTGGATTTAAAGCAAAGATTTATACAACTCTAGTAAACTCTGCTTTAAGCAGCCTTTAAAATCACGGCAGTTCCAAACATCACAAGTACAGGGGTAACTGGTTCATTCTGATGCCTTAGAGAAGGAGCTACCCCTACCGTTTCCTAAAGACAGAGGTGGGGAAATGGAAGGCCGAGTATTCATAGGCCTGAGCACACTGTGGGAGGGAACTGGGCTTAGCGGGATGAATGCTGTATAGAAAACGCCGGGCCAGCACTGGCTGGACCATTTATTTCCATAGAGGTCCATGGCAGAATTTATGATCACCCCTAAGATGTACAGCCCTAGAGTCTCGCTGTGACTGCAGCAATCATACCTTGGTCCTTGATCCAGCGTGACCTAAGGATAAGGAATTAATAACAGCCCTACGTCTGGCACAGTTTGCTGCACTAGCTGAGGCATTGCCGGGGGAGAGGAGAAACGCCAGCCACCTGCTTCCCCTGGGGCTGCACCCCTCCGCGTGCACAGCCCCCCAGAGGGGAGGGCAGCCAGCCAGCCTGCCTAACACCCGAACATCCACGTTTGGGACCACAGGGCAGCTTCAGCTGGTTGATTCAGTTGTCTTGCAGCAGATCTCACCACTATGTATGTTGAAAAATAGTCATCCCTGAATGGGGGACAAGCTGGGCAGTGCAGAGGCATTACAAAGCTCTTGGGCTAATCCCCTGCTGATAGCAGCGAGTAGGAGCAGGGAAAGAACTGGAACTGTGGAACTGTAACAGAAACTGGAGTTTTCATTAGCCAGGAAGGCCCTTTTTGACAGCCAGTACACTGTGGTGTTCGTTACAACGACTGGGCATACAAACGAAAGCCAAATAATCGGGTGAGGTGGATGCAGCGAGCTAGTACTTTGCATTGTGTTTTTGCAAAGCAGCAGCGGAGCCCAAAGCCAAAAGATAAGGAGACTCCTGCAGAGATGTAACTCTTAGCTGATGAAAATTCTGCTCCACAATACATATAAATACAGTTAACCAAGATCAGGAGGGGGTGTCCTCATTTCCCCCTTATCTATACCAACAAGATCAGCAACTTGAGGAGCAAAATTCCCCTGAGCACTGTTTCAGAGACTTTTTTTTTTCCATTTCTTACTATGCTTCCTTGGAGTGTTTCCCCAGAAAGAAATGTCAGTTGCTTGAAAATGAATTTTGGTTTTAATGCTGATATTGCACAGTGTGTCCCTGATGTAAATGCTTAGCTGTGTGTTTCTGCTTCACCTGGCCCACCAAGGCTATAATAGCCAAAATCCAGTGCCCCACAACAACCACTGTGACGGTTGCTCCATTAGTACATCAGCAAACCCACTATCTTGATAACTTCTAAGCTAAAAAGACACATAGCAGCCGTTTCAGGAGAGTCTGCCACAGTACTGGTTGGGAAGAGTGTGTCTCTGTCCCAGGGGAGCTCTTCTGGGACATGCCCATGAGGCAGGAGCTGTGCAGCACAGAGATATGTTCCTCCTCCTCCAGAACACTACTTGCAGCAAGGGTTTTTGAATTTCCAGCCCTTGAAAATTTTCACATGGGAGTGCAGGCCACGCACTAGCAAATCTAAACTTAATGACAATAACTGTGCTTTTCCTAGTGACATCTCATAGAACTCTATAGCAGCAAACTGTGGTGACCTCCTCTTCCCACACCCCGAGACTCCCTGCATCACAGTCTGAAAGCCACTGGCCTAAACAGATGCGTATAGACAAGAGAGAGACATCAAACCAAACTGTTGGGCCCCGGCGGTGGAATGAGGGCAATGAACTATGCAGAAACGTAGGGAAAAGAACTGGAAAGGCAGTTTGGCTGGGAACAGACAGTGAGAACATTCAGGCAGAAGACTCAGGAAAATTTTATTCAGATAAGTTCTGATTATTTGCCGTCTGTGACTAAATATGAGGCACCTGCAAATGCAATAGAGCAAAAATCTACAAAGCAGAAAACTACTTCATCCAGTGTCCAGGGAACAACTGGCTTTGTCTAGCAAAGACACTTCATTTTAGGTAGACTAGGTAGAGAATCTATATGCAGTTCCATGACAAATGACATTAAATATGATTATTACTCTCTTAGCTCTCACTGTAAAATACTTCCGTGCATTAACGACATGAATTTTGAGCTCACATTTTTAAACATCAGATCCAAAAACCAGAAAGAAATCTGTGGGCTCAAACAACAATTAGCCTGTTGGCTTTTAAGTGCTTGACCTTTATTTGTCTCACACACACCTCCCCCCTACTAACTCCCTGAAGACAACTGGCATCTTATCCTGAGTTACAGGGCTTTTGATAATGCCCCAGAAGCAAATATGTTATTATTTCCAATCACTGCATGCTGATGGAAGCGAGACTTGCTCTTACAGTTCTTTTTAATCTGACTTGGAAATAAATAACTTGGAAAAAGGCCTCCATTTCCACCTACTTGCTCCTCTGACTTGTGTCTTTTTGCCCTTGAAAATTTTCTGAATCCACTTTCCCTGCAGTGAATCACATGAGGAAGTAAAAATCTTAATTGTAACATGAAAGTTAAACAGCAAGACATGACTTCATTACAGTGGAGATAAAAGGGCAAGGGATTGCTGGCATTTTCACCTCATCTTAATTCACGGTGCTTCTTGGGATTGATACAATACAAGCACATGTAAGTGCAGTGAAGAATGGGGTTTTTTAGCATTTTTATCTTAGCGCCTTTCCCTGCTTAGCCCCCTCAGCTGCAACCCTGAGCTTTGGGAACACATGGCTACGCTCACACCAAGTTACTAACACAAAGCGCAGAAATAAAATGTCACGGTGATTCAGAACAGGTAAGACTTGCATATCCAATGCGCCCACTTACCTAGACTAAGGTAACGAGTGTTTAACTAGCCAAGGAGTGCCTCATTAGCATGAAGGTGATAGTGAGACTTGGAAACATGAAAGAGAGGCAAGATAAAAGGATAGTAGTGGGAAATATATGAACTCTAATTACATTAGCAGCAGGAAAAAGAAACCCAAGTGGTTTGCAGTGACTGTGTAACTCACTGATGAGCATGTGTTCTATGTTCCATCTCTGTCAAATGCAGACAGTTGATCACAGTCGTGCCACTGCCTGCCCTGGCTCAAGCTATAGGTTTTCCTGTATCTAATTTAGAAATACCCAATATTGGCCAACATGCTACATGTTAGAAACAGCACACCCCCAATTGTCCCTTCTAGCCTTATGATCTATGAATCCTCCCACCGTTTATGGGGAGGAAGCAGTTTTTCAATAGTTAAGACTTTTTCTGAAAGGGTTAATTTACAGTCTCCCCTCACCAAATGCATTAAATTGTTTTAAAAAAATTCAGCTTTGCATTTAGCATCTGCATTTACTGGCCAGTGGGTATTTTGGACAAAATAAAGACTGATATAAGGCATTTCCTATCATCTATGGATGTTTAAAAAAGTCAATAGCTGTGGTATTTTGCAAAGCTTTTGCGTTTTCTTTTCCATAAATAGTTTAGCTTAGAAACTTCAAATATGCCTTACACTTGTGGGGTTTTTTCTGTCTATTTAAGCTCGTGTCTTCATGTGATGCATATCTGCAATTTTGAATTCTATTCCTATTTGTCAATACATTAAACTGCATTTGTCTATGCAGCGCTCAGCTTTGCTGCAGCAATTCACTCAGTGTGTCCTTGCAAGAGTATTGGAGCAAACCAGTTCCCTGGGATATACCTACTGTGACAAGAAGAGCTGGGACGAAACACAAGGCATTCATGCACGTCGCATGCACAAGAACATGGCCACAGGATGCCCAAGACCTGTGGATACTTTCCATTTTGAGTGACGTAAGGGCATGAATAGCCACTTTTGTGCAGAACCTTCTGATTAAAAATTGTCAGACTGATACAGAGGGAAGGCAAGAAAGCCAGTAAGGCTAAATGAAACATACTTCTAAAAGAGGTTTTCATGCTTAAAGCACATAGGCTTTCAAGTCTGCCTCTTTAGGCTCAGCTTTTCATATCTTACTAGTTTGACAATGTTGTGAAATCTGCTTGGAACAGATAAAAATTCAAGAAAGAACCATAAAAATTGGCATTAAAATAAATGACAGGAAAAACACCACATACTACCTTGACCAATTGTGTTGACATGAACAGTGTTTCTGGAGACCCTGCATGATGATGGAAGATCTGCAAAGTCAGACAAGGACAGATCTCAGCCACTTTCAATTTAGCAACAGGTTATTATTTGTGCTGAAGTTTCAGCTAAAGCTTCCAGCCAAGGATCAGGGTTTTAGGGCTAAGGTGCAAACTAATTCATCCATCAAAACACTACAACAATTTGATGAAAGAAAGAAAGATGAAGAGAAGTCTCTTAGGTGTTCAGTATCCAGCTGATGACAAAGCCTGTCCAAAGGCCATAGGAGTGGCAGTACAACTTTTGTGGTTATTCCATAGGAGGTTTTAATCAATGGCATCTGCAGAAGTAACACAAGTAAATGAAAATTATTTTATTACTGAAAAGACTAGTTCCGTGCTGAGATAACATGGCATGACTGGGTTCCCAGCAGACAAGACTTCTACAAGAACAGGAACGTATTTTGCAGTGCCAGAAGCCCTTCTGCTGCTGTTTGTTTTGCCTAAATTAAAGCTTCAGTTTAAAGATTTGGATTTCTGCTGGAGACCTAAACTTGATCTTGTTGTTTTCCATGTAACAGCCCTCTTATCATAGAAGAGAAAAGAGTGAACCAATACAGCTTAGCGTATGGGAAGAAAATCACACCCTCCTGAAAACTGTGTCTGACTTTAGCACTGGAAAACTCAGTGGCAAAAGTCCTGCTTACTGAGCAAGCCCATTATCCAGCTAATTCAGGTAGAATCTGGAACAGCAGATGCAATTTTTTAAGACGGAATTTAAACCATTTTTATATAATCATCCAACACATCAACATTCCTGGCAAACAAAGGCCATCAATACTACCTTCCTCGCCAACTCACTCTTGGAGAGGGATGAGAGAAAAGACTCTATGTGCTGGTGCTTCTCACCTCCAGGAAAACAGAATGGAAAGAAATACGCAGTATCTGCTTGTCACACTAGAAATGGGGGGGGGGGGGGGGAGTGGGTAAAAATAAAATTCATGTGATTACTGAAAAATAACTCTTTTTGGTATAGGCATTAGTCCTGGGCTCATTATGAGGAACTATGAACTTAGTTTGACCACTGTGTTGGCGGGAGTTTCTGCAGGAGTGGGGGGAACTGAAGGGGAAAAATGATATTAAATATACAGGATTAGGATAATAAACAATAAGGTTATTTTAATGCTATTCTAGGATGTTTTTTCAAGCAATTTTAAAATTCATATGAAAAATACATGCACATAAGGAATTTAAGGTTAGATTTCTTCTTTCTCCACCCCCCGCGTGCAGCTACTCAGTTTCTCCTGGCCTGCACTGTTTGCCGAGCAATGTTAGTTGTGTGTAGTTTATCTTCATAGCTGTTTTGCTGGTTTGTTTGTGTTTAGCTGAAGTTTTGATCCTTTCTGGTTAGCGTCTTTCACTGGTAATTACAGGCAGTGTACCGTGAAAAGGTTAGTTTGGTCAGTGGAGCAGAGGGTTGGGCGGGGGGGGAGAGGGTTAGGAGAGTTTATCAAATGATCAGAGATGCCTTGTTGGCGCTCATCCTTTGTAAACAATAAGAAATGTCAGCGTTGCTGGTTGCTGTCACTGCTGACAGTATAAAGAGCAGAGAGTGTAGCATTCTTTTGGAAAGCTGGTTTACTGGGAGAGGAAACAAGGCTATGGGATGAAGGCGCTTCGTGGATATCCGAGTACCTTGGGAAAAGAGAGGAGTTTGGGCTTCTCACTCAGCAACCTAATGAAAACTAGACAAATAGTCTTGCATTTAATATATAGTTTCCACCAATTCATGCTTCTTTTGTTAGGAACAATTCTAGTCTGTATTGGAAAGAGACAGTTAAATATAAAGAAATCATTTCACATTGACAAGCACGTTTCAGATTAAGAAGCCAAAGGAAGTTTATGAAAGAAAAGAGAGCTGCATTCGGATAGGTAAATTTCCATTGCCTGACCTTGCATTCCTTCAACTTTGCAACAAAAAGAGAAAAAAATCTGATGCCTGAACAAATAATCAAATGGTAATCGGGAAAACTAAATAAGCGGTCTGCGTTATGAAATGCTGGGATACAAACAGCTACAAGTAAAACAGAAACTTTTAAACATCTGTGAAGGAGAACTGCAGCAGAAATAGGACCAACATGAAACAATTTACAAACAAAAAGCTATACCTGCAGGCAAACATTTATCTAAAGGAACAGAATGTTCTGCTGTTTAGGATCTCGTATGAGAATGTGTCCTGTAAAAACACAGATACATTTCCAGGATTCAACTGGATCAGTAAACCCAACCCACCATGTTATGCAGCATTTCCAATACCTGGCTGATGTTCTTATGCTAAAAAAAAACCCAAACCTATGTAAAATAAAGGCAGATTTCCTCCAAGACAACAAATTGCACGTGTTGAATTGTAATAAACAACATACTGTCAAAACAGCATTATTTAAAACAACTGACAACACTCCATATTCACTGTTGATTTGACACACAAAGTACTGAATGGATTTTAAGAGTTATCAGTCTATCAGTCACCCTGGGAGATTCATTGCACTCGAGTCAAATAAAACTCACAGAACTGTTTAACTCTTGATCTTCTAGACTCCGTAGAAGGAAAAGGAGAATGAAATTAGTCTAGGAAAACAGGTAGGCTCTCTGAAGCAGAACTTTAGCTGGTGTTAACTGTCACAGCTCCATTGCACTCCACTCCTATATCCATACAGATAATCCATAGAGATAGCCCATATCCATCTATAGTCCGTAGGGATGGCACTGCCACATAAATGTGCATATAAAGCCACATAGTAAATAAACTTATATACCCGAAACACAGATATTTAGAAACACAGAGGTGGTAACATTCTCAGAAGTTTAGTGATTCTTAACTCCAAACTTGGGAAACCTGGTGCCAGAGACACCTTCCTCTGAAAATCACAACCCTGTGAGGTGCCCTAAGCTGCGCATCAGTGTTGCTGTGTTTCACGTTTCACGTGTTCCACTGGGAAAATGTGTTTCACATTTTTCACTGTCAAAATGATGTTTGATAGCTGTAAGGGACACTGGAACAGAGCCCCAGTGACCCCAGCAGCCTGGAATTTTCCCCTTTATTCAGAAACACTGCTCTGAGTCACAATAGTAAGAGTGCACTTAAACACGGACACAGATGAGGCCTCTAAGCTTCCACTTACACTGGTTTGGACCACTGAAGTCAGCGAGTATGCCATGAACTTCACTGGGCACAGGATCAGGCTCATACCTCTCACACCTAAAAACTGCTTTATTTCCTGTGAAATCCTACAGCCAGTGAAATCAACAGGAGTTTCACCTAAAAACTTAACAACTCATTTTAGATCTTTTATTCCTCAATGATAATCTCAAAACAAAGCGAGCATTATCGGTGACTTAGTACTGCATAGGGGTAAGTGGAACTCTAAAATATTTCTTTTCCCTTTTATTCCTTGTTCTTTTTTAATTGCAAAGTAAAAAAAGGGACTCTCGCTGTTTGGATCACTTTTCATGAAGTAAATCTACAGACTCAGTCTTAAGAAACAATTGTTCTCGAACTGCTTTCTGAACTAACAAATAGTAAAAATAAAATAAAATAAAAAAGATTTGCCTGTCATGGGAGTTGGTCAATAAAATGCAACAGTGTTTATTACAACATTTAAAGTCTGTGATTAAGAACACCAAAAGGCCTAAACTAGAAAGGGTTTTAGCCTGTAATTTCCCTACAGTCCTGGCCTGTACTTCCTTATGAGCTAGCTCAGCAGGGCTTTTCTTCCATGTCCATCATCAGCTTGTAATTATTGCCATTCTCAAAGCTATGCCAGATGGGCTCTTTAGAAGCCGGCATGCAGCTTGTTTATGAGAGAGCGAGCTGTAATATTACTCTACACAGAGACCTATCTGGTCCTAGTCAAAGAGCCATCGTGTTCCCCCCTCCCCATCCCTCCTCACTCTCCCTGCTTCCCTAGACAAGCCTCTCCGTTTCAGCTTGCTTCCCCCACCGAGTTGGGATGGCATGGGGGATACTGTAACCCAGAACAGGGAGGCTGATCTCCGTCTCTCACTCCGTTCATTCCTCAAGAAACGTCTATCGAAATGGTGTGGACCAGACACCCAGGCAAGACACTGACTTCAGGGATATTTCCTTCTTTCTCCCACTTCCTTCCTCCTCTCTGAGCTTATGTTTCTTCCTGAGCACTGAAGGTTAGGGACTGAATCTCCCATTGCTGCGCCTAGCGGAGAGGATAAACATTTGCGGAGAGGTTGAGGTTAAGCAGTTGTGCGCGGCAACACAGGGAACGGCAAGAGGGAATAACCCAGAGTTCATCTTGTTATAGGCGGTCAGCATTAGATATCTTGGAAGGCCAAGACAGTGCTTCTATCAGTAGTTAATGAGGCAGGACTTGCAACAGATAGCCACTTTTAACTTACAAAAGCTTTTAGATGTCTCTGTTTACTTTGATCCATTTCAGTTCATTTGAGCCTTTTTTCTTTTCCTTTTTTTAAACCTTCCCCCTCCCCACAGCCACCCCAGATAAACTGCCTTCCCCCTTTCTCCCCCCACCCGTAGCTCAGACAATAGTATCATTTACCAACTTTTATACTTAACAAGTTTGAAGATCTTTAGTCAAGTTCTGCTACAATGGCATAAAGAAAAAACATGGCTCTTGAGAACACCATCATAAAGAGAGAGGGAGGGGAATCTGGCTGCAGAAACGTAATTAAAAAATCCGACTGCCGAAAGATAAATGAAAGGAAGGGGGGGTGGGAATAACAGGAAAGGCTGCATTTTCAGGAGAGATTTAAAGTTATTTGTTCCTGATTGGGGGAACTGCTCATTCTTTTATCCCTTGTTATTTTATCCATGTGATGCCAAAAGAACTTTCTTTGTTAAAATGTTCTCAGAACGGATAAAACTAATTTGCTGGAATGTGAAATAATCCAGAAAGTAAGAGGACTGTGCCTAATGTTCACAGACTGAGAATGGCAAATTAACCGGCCACGGTTTCCAGTCCCTGGGGCACAGGACTGGAATTTAAAGCTTCCGAAGAGAGCCCTGGTGCTAATGGATTTGCATGAAACTTGGCATGCTAATGGAGATTGTCTCTTGTAATGAGCTTTTAATTAGGTCTGCTTGGTGCTTGACCTTCTTGTAATATGGGGCCACTCCTCAGATGACAGCATTTCTAACCCACAGGTGTGGATAAACAGAGCTTGTAAACAGACAGGACTTCCCCAGCATTCTCCAAATCTAGCCACTTCTTTCCCTCAGATTGCTTGTCTCTTCATCAGTTATTATTCCTGCCCTCTTGTGAAAATCCTTGCTTCCTTGATTATTATTTTGAAAGCGATTTTAAGTCAGTTGTTTTCATTTTCTTGTCTGTTTAAAGATCATATTCCCACCCAATTGGAAAACAAAACAAAACCAGCAACAAGAACCTGATGTTGTAAGTACACATGGGCAGCCCCAGCATGGCACAGGGAAGGGTCACAGGCTCTAAGAGTTCTTCTGATTCCCAGTGTCCTTCCAGAAAATAAATGTGGGGAAAAGCCTTACTTTGTTAAACAGGCGGCCAAAACAGCCATCTCTAGACACACACACATGAGCCCAATTACTGAGGGCTGTACCTCCCCTGATAGTCTGAATAACTCTGAACACAAGTAGTATATGTATTTTCGTATTTTCCTATTCTACCATAAAGGGTTTCTTACCACTCACTGCGGCTCTCTGAATCATCACTTCTGCCTTTCATGCTTGCAGGGTGCCCTTCAAACGCTGCCAAGATGTGGTAACATGCTGGAAGGCAGCGCCTTTTGGGAACTGTGTGAATCACTTCTCACGGCACCAAATTCTCACAGTGGTGTCTATCAGCAACCATACTTTCCCAAATGCTCCAGCTCCTCTTACGGACCTGAAAAAAAAAGAAAATTTAAGAAAGAAGTTGGGTGTGAACCATCTGAATATGTAGCTAAAGAACAATGGATACCAGTAAATAAATTTAAATCCTTCTTTTGAAGCAGCCTCTGCCTATTCCCCTGCTTAGGAATATAATTAGCAGTCAACCTCAGAGGATACATATTCATAGATTCATAGAGTGTGAGGCCAGAAGAAACCATTAGATCATCTAGTGCGATTTCCTATATATCACAGGTCATTAACTTTCACTGGGTTACCCCTGTGCTGAACCCAATAATGTGTGTTTGACCGGAGTGTCACTTGTAGCTGGCTGACACATACCTTTCACAAAGGCAGCCAGTCTTGATGTGACGACATCAAACGATGGAGAATCTATCAGTCTGTTTGCTACAATCTTTGGGTTGCTTTAACGATTATGTATCCCTTTCATTAAAAAAGATCTCATTTTCAGTTCAAATATATCTAGCTAGCAGGTTTCAGTATGCATTTCTCCAATAGATTAAAAAACACTGCTTTACTAAGTATTTTATATCTGTGGAGGTATTTCTACTTTGAGACAATTTACTATCGATCTTATTTTGACAAGCTAATCTAATCGAAATTAGGAACTCCTTGCTTAATTTATACCTACTGCAGAGACTGCAGAGCTACCTCCCAGCAATGAAAGTGAAAAGGCTCTGAGGAACAAAATCTACCCAATGCCATAATGGAGAAAGGTTACTAAAGTCACTTTAGATACCTACATTGGAGACGTCCACCGCTGAGCTTGTCAGGAAAAAAAAAGAAATAGACAATTTAGGGAATGTATAGTCTGAGTTGTTTTAGGCAACTATTATGGGAAGAGACTGATACACCTTAATTCTTCATTCATTATTTTGGAAGCTAGACAAGTAGCTGAGGTGTAGGCAACTGGCTGTTAACATCTGCATGTGGCCCCATTGTAACTATTAACATCCAAGTAAAAATTACATCTCTTCATGCAGAAGCTAATTCACATCAACCTGAAATTGAATAAACCAGCTTTCCTCTTTAAACCTTATGCACAAAGGTAGAAAAGCCTGAAGTGTCTTCCTAAATACTCTGGCTCTATCCAAAATGTCTCTTAAAACCTTACTACTGCCACAGTATGAAGCTTCCCTTCTCTTTCTGGAGCAAAGGCTTCAGATGGAAAATCTGAAATTGAATATTATAATTTAAGCAAAATTCAGACACTCCTCTTGGCAAATGCTTTGGATGAAGATAAAGGACAAGCATAAGACAAGTTTGTCTTTGTGGAATGAGTCATGGGAAGATCAGCTGTCAAGGCCTACAACTCATTCAGTTCTTCTTACAGATGTTTTTACAATTAAGAAAAGTGACTTGAGTGTCAAGTGGGAAAAAGAGTATTCCCCCAAGATTCATCCATTAACTCTGTCAGCAATACCCCAAGCCTCCACATCAGAGCAGGTTCCTTGACTGTTGACAATACAATAAAGAATGACTATTTACCATATGGTAATTATAGTTCAAGATGTGTTGTCCACATGGATTCTACTTTTGCTTCTCATGTATCCATACAGGCAGTTGAGGTCTCTTGGACAGCAGTGCCTATAGAAACATCTTTATGGCTGGATCTGTACTTCTTGTCTTTTCAGATGAGCTACCATGACCACAAAATACTTGGTGAATGCCCCAGGGCTGTGAAAATGTCAAAAAGAAAAATGCATACTAGAATCCTAGTGAGATATCCTTACAGAGAACTTGAGGTACTTTCTGTAATGTGAAGGAATGAGCAGATGAAAGACAGTATCTTGCCACCAACTCTGTAATGAGGTATTAGAGAGGAGTGTTGAAAAGACATGGAAAGTTGTTGAGATATTCAAAACCCAGACGGGGATGGTAAATCTCCTTTTTGTTGTGGGTGAAAAAATAGCAGGAATGAAAAAAAAGTGTCCTGATTGTAAATTCCAAGGGCATCTCCTCTGGATCTATAAGCTATAGTAGAATCTACAGTGGAGAGAACCAAGACCAAGCAGTGGAGAGATTCTGTGCCTAGTACATTGCTAAGAGTAACAGCTACTACACAAGTAAGGAACCATTTCTTCTTTTTCCAGTGATTATAAATCACAAATATATTCCTCTGCATACTCCCAAGTGTTACAATGGCTGTAAAACTTTCTTCTCAAGTCTGTAGCAGCTTGGATGCTTTGATGATGATATGACATGTATGAATGTAGTAAAATTGGCAAATGATCAAAATCGGAATTTTCTTCCAGAATTTTTCTCCCCACATGGCCTAAGCCCTCCTGGTGAAACAAGCAGCAATGTTCCCTGGATGTCTGGAAGTTTGACATATAACATCCACTCTAGATACATATGGAAGCCAAAATCAAGATTCTCAGTACTGAAAAGGCTTGATCTCTCTTATTTTCCAATAGGTAACATGGACTGGATCTAAACTGCATAATCCAGTTAATTAAAGTGATGGTGTCTCATATATATACAGTTTATTAAACTTGCTCCTGTCCCTGGTGTTTTATAATTCCAGCAAGAATAACTGACACACTTACTACTTGAATACTTAAGGTGGAAATCTGTTAATTCGTTGGACAGGAATTCAGAAGGAGTCTTAATAAAATGTCTTCCTTGTAAAAAAAAGCATATGAAAGAGATCTACCGTTAGCAATTTTCCCTCCGCCCTTCCTTGTTACTGCTTAGAAGAAATTAGAATTGCTGGACAATTGAAAAAGAGAACAGAAGGGTAACAAGTAAAAAAAGGTCTCATGAGTATTGAATTCACTGTCAGAATTCAAGTAAAGCTCAGAAAAGAACAATTCCTTTGCAGGTAAGTAAGTTCTCTTTAAGCCTTTTATTGACTTTTTAATGGATGTGTGAAAATATTGAGCATTTCTCAAGGAGCTGCCAGCTGAAACTGTACTGAATTCACCAAAGGCTCATTACAATTTCAGCAGGTATTCTCAAATGTTTTGAGTCTGCCTTCTAGATGGAAATGGCAGATGACAACAGGCCTGGATAGAAAATTTCTTTTCTTTATCTTCAAGGTACACTGTTCCAATCTTCCCAGCTAAGGAGGATATTTTATGCACTTCCAGAACAGGCTTGCTTTGCCTCAATGAAATTAGCCACTTACTGGCTAAACTGTGGAGTAGAAACAGTGACAATGGGGATGCAAAGTCCAGCTACATTATGGTGCTATCACATCCTCAAGGAAAAGAACCAGCATTAGATGGATCATCACTCTTTGCAGATCAGAAGACCAATGCTGTTTTGGCTAACAAAGACTCTCCAAATCTTCTTAGCATGTTCTTGTGCCAGCTTTCTGAATTAAGAGGAATTGGAGGGAATGTGGATAGCAGTTCCAGTCGAGAAGAAATACATTGGTGAAAGAGGCCAGGATACAGCCAGCTAAAAGTTTAGTCCTGAAGCAAAAGCAGTGGTATTTTCTGTTACCTCCAGTTGCAAATAGACAAACTGTTATTTCAAGAATATTGACCATACTGTCTAGTTTCTCAGGGACAGCATCCTTTGAACTTCTTTCTGAGGTGATCTGTAGAGAGACCTTCTACCCTAGAAAGGTGAAAAACTTGCAAGATTATGCTGGTTTGAATTTAAGATCCAGAGCTGAACTGCCTCCTCACTGCAGACATTAGACCTTGCTCTACTAAAGTACAACACAATTTGCGAATCTGAATGTCCGGTGGATGTTTGCCCATAAAGCGCATATAGGCAAGAACACGAAAATCATCTTACTGGGTCAGAGCAAGCATCAATATCCTTTTCCCAGTAATGATACTAAGGAGACACCCAGTAAAGAGTAAGAACATTTATGATACTTGCCTGCATACTCTTCCAGCTTCCAAGTCCGCTCAGCCTAGTGCATTTCATGGTTCTTCTGTTTAGAAACACTTCACAGATCTCTCTTCCAAGCATTTGTACAATCTCCCTTAAAACCATTTTTGCATCCATCTGCACATCCTCTGACAAGGAGCTCCAGAGAGGAACTACCCATCTCTCCTGTCTGGTTTGAACAGGACTCCCATTAACTGAATTACCTCCCATTGCCCTCTAGCTCTCGTGCTGATATGTGAACAGCTGATCCCTATCGATACTCTCCACATCAGTCAGTCTTCATAGCTTTGCCAGGCTAACAAATCCCGACCGCCACCCCAGACATTATCAGCCCTGTTGTCCTTCTCTGAAGGTTTTCTAGTTCTGGTATATTTCTTTCAAGATGAGGGTCCAGAATTTTATACAGCACCGAATGAGTAGGCAATAAATTGATTTATGTAACAGTGTAAGGATCTTCTCTTTTCATCTCCATTCCCTTCCTAGTAATCCCTAATGTATGATTTGGGGTTTTTTGAGTGCCATTGAACTGACATTTTCACAGAAGTATCCAAGAAAACTAGTGATCACTGCATCTTTCTCCTGAGTGGCAGTGGTCAGCTTAAAGCTCCTCACTTTAAATGTGACGCCTAGATGACTTCTCCCGGTGTGCATCTGTTCACAGTTATGTCTGTTGAATTTCACCTGCCATTTTGCTGACCAGTCACTCAGTCTTGCAAGCTCTTTTACATTCCTTCACTACCTATCAACAACTTTATTCCCCTGACTAAATCCTGCCTCACCACCAGATTTTCTCACTGTTTGTTCTCTCCTCCCCTGACCACTTGTGAATATGTTGAACAGCACAGGCCCCAGCTCAGCACTCCACTTCCCTCACTGCAAGAACTGACCATTTATTTCAACTCTCTGTATCCTGTTGTTTTAAGCTGGTTATTTATCCATGCAAAGAGCTTCTCGCCTATCCCATGGCTGCTAAGTTTCATTAAAAGCCTTTGGTGGGAGACTTTTTGTGTGAAGTCTTTTGGAATTCCCAAGCAGATTATATCTATCAGATCACTCTTACTTGTTCATTGATCCCTCCAAAGAACTCCAAGGCATTTGTAAGACAGGACTTCCCTTCACAGATAGCATGTTTCCCAAGTCAGTCATATTGATGCATGTGCCCATTATTTTTTACTAACTTATCGATACAAACATCTGTATTACAGTTCTGTAGTTCCCTGGATCCTTTTGAAAGACTGGTGTTACATTTGACCCTCCCTATGTTGGAAAAGACTGATAAAGCTGGAAGCTATAAGGCTCACACAAGTGACCCTTGGAGTGTTAAGAGACTCCCTTCTTTACAGCCCACAGACATGGTCAGAGCTCAGCCAAACTGTTCAGTTCAGGCACCAGCGGTCTTAATTGCCATGATTGCTATTGCTATCTGCATTGTAACTTTATTTACAAACACTGTGCAACATCCAAAACCGTAAACCCACTGCTCTACCCAGACACTGCCAGTTTACACCCCAAAATATTTAGATTTTGTAAAAGCAGACAATGAGGACTTTGTTCAAGAAAAATGCAAGTAAACCAACAAATAAACAAGACAAAGATAGACCCTGGGGACAAGCAGTTCAGCTTGGGACATTTACAGCGTTGTTTCAGTTAACAAGCCCAAGTGACCCTGCTGAGCAGGGCAGGAAATCTTCCTGCAGCCACCTCAGCGTGCATATGGAGGGCAGCCGCCAAGCCCCCACACCCTCCTGTTCTTCATCGGTTTCTAGCCCAGGTGCTCAAAACAGTGTTCTAGAATGATGCAGTTTGTCTTCAAAATTTTTTTTTTCCTAGAGGGTTTTTACACCTCCAGCTCTCCCATTCCTTCCCCTCCTTATGACTCTAGTTCCAACACCTTCATGTTCCTTCCATGTCTGCCAAACATTTTTCAGCAACCACATCTCCCTGCCCCACCTTGTCCATACCTCTACCCCTTTCATCCCCAAACCTAAACTACCTCATCCATTTACTTTAGTCCTTCCCAATTAGTTCATCTCCTCAGGGTAGATACTCCTTTCCCTTGGGCTCTCAACATTATAATGGCTGACTTTTAACATTTCTTTAATTCATTATCTTTTATGTGCATTGGTGAGGAAAGGTCAGGCTATTACCACTATTTTACACATGACACTGAATCACAGAGAATCTAAGTTACTTTCTGAGGTTCACAGAGAAAATCTGTAACAGAGCAGAAAACTGAACCCATGTCTGCCAGGTCAAAGGAAATGCTCTTATCATGGGCCAGCCCTCCTCTCCCAGGTGGTGACCCCATTGTGGAAGTGGTGGTGGCACGTGACAGAAAAAAAATTCTTTATTCTCAGTTCATGTACTTCACCCTGGTCCATGTACATTCACATACAACACCCTGGTCCGTGTTCAGAGCTCTGGAGTGGTCATATCCCAGATTTCTTCGAGCATGCACAAAAGGAGGAAAAATGGAGTGGTTGCAGCCCTATCCTGAGATAAACCGCTCGCAGTACTCTGTAGCTCAGCTAAATGAAGGCATCCAAAAGAAATATATTTGCCAGCAGAGCAGGGCAGTGATTTTGGATAAAATGAGTCTCAGCAGTGGGTAGCCCAGCAGCTCTGGCAGCACCAGCCTGTTTGTGCTAATGATGACAGCTGCACAGAAGAACTGGGAAAGTTTTTCACTTTGCATGTTTCCAGCTCATCTAGTTGCCCTTTTCAGGAGTGCCGTCCAACTGGAATGGCCCGAGGCCTCGTCTCACCCCTCCCTGAAAACGGAAAGGCAGCTGGTATATTCCACACTATGTACCAGTGGCCTGTAAAAATTAATGTTATCCAGCTGGCCACAAACAGGATGACTTTCTAGAGCTGGAGTCACACTCTGGGACTGGAACGTTTGCCTAGTGCCTACGCAAGGAAAGGAAGATGGGTCTCAGCCTCAGGACTCCACTCCTGCTCATGGGTCCCATGCCTGGCGACCACTTGTCGTGCAAGCATTCCCAGACAGATCAGGGAACAAAGTGTCAGACTTCCTCAGATTACTCACATGAGCCAAAGAAGCAGGATTTGGCCTGAATACAGGAATCAGTCAGTTATCCACTGCTAAAATATAGTGGATAATTGAAGATGAAAGGCAGCTGTAAACAAACAGTGGACCAGAATATGACACTATTCAACAACACTAGGACTGAGCAGCACATGGAAAAGAACATTCCTATCCATATGAAATGGCAGAATAAACTTTGATAAACAGGACGTCATTATCAAATTATGAGTCAGATAAAGTGTCCTCTGCCACACAGAGGAGAGTGAATGTTGTCACCCGTAGCGGAGGCTATGCCAGGAACTGGCCCCTCTTGCCTGGAAACAGAGGTAGAGCTGAAAGCCAGGGAGGAAGGGAAAGGGAAAAGAGCTGTGAAGAATAAGGTTTGCTGCTCCTGCTGCTGGGGGAAAAGGAGAGGACAGCAAGATAGCTGCTGCTGGGAAAGGCCATCTCCTCCTCCACACCGAAGCAGCAGCAGAAGAGCTGGCTCTCCAGAGATCTGGCACGCACTGAGCAGGCAGCAGGGCCAAGGAGTCGGCCAGCTCCAAGGCAACTGCTTTGCCTAGAAGTAGAACCTGCCCTGGTCCACTTCAGTGTTCAGACAAGATGCTTGGGTATGCTGAGGAATATATCCTGCCCTTGGTTTTTCATCTCACCAACAGAGAGCCAGAGCCAGCAGTAGATGCTGGCGGATCCCCACCTCTCCATTTGCCCACTCACACGCTGGATGTTTTCGAACACCGTGGGCCTCAGGCAGTCACTGCAGCTGCTTGCCTTTATAGCACATCCAGAGCAGAGAAATACCTCCTGACATCCTGCGCTGACATCCCTGTGCTGACCCACGGCACAGAGCGTCTCCTAAAAACCATCATCCTGCCACACGTGCATCTTCCAGCTGGGCAGCTCTAAAGACCAGCCCTGTCAGGTCCTGCACAGCCCTGGCTACAGACCAGCTGATCCGAACAGGAAAAGAGAAGTGTCAGTCTCATTTACTACAAGTGACACAGCCAGGAGGGTGAGACTGAGTTTTGGCTCAAAGCCTTGAGTGTGGTCATTCCTGCACCATCCCCAAGGGGCTGAGAGAATAAAGTATGACCCCTTCCCTGCTCACCACTTGTTGCAGAGTAGGGGGAAACACGGCAGTCCTGTAGCCAGAACAGCTTGCTCTTCCCTCATTCCAGCTCAGCTCCACCGGCTGGTACGCTGTGGGAGAAATGAAATAGCCTGAGTTTCTTCATGACCTTCTCCACCACGTGCCTGCTCATCTCTGTGCACCGTCTCTCCTGTCCCCTCATCTCTGGGTGAAGAGAGGAACCAGAGGCTGACATGCTGGGTGGGAGCATTTCACATCCTCATGCAGCTGCGCCATGGCTGGTCCAGTTGAGCACATACTACAGAGATGATTCAGTTGCAGTAGACTCACCACAATCTGTCTTTTCCTTTTTTAAACATTATCATTCAGTTTCCAAGAACAGACCAATAGCTTTTATAAGCCCTACAAATATTCACCTTTAAAAATACGCTCCTTCTTTCTGGAGAAATTACTTTTATGTCTATTTTTAAAGTACAAAGGAGTTGTGGTTCTCCATGCGGTTTTACAGTTTATGGTCCCACACATTTTGCAAACTGTAAAATACGGATGTTTCCCTAGTGGAAAAATTTCACTATAAAAAATTCATGGAGTTTCCTGTTTTCACATGGGGCTTCAGTATTTTCTCTTTAAAAAAATATCACCCCTATGGAAGAATCTGGTAGAGCTTAACGGCAAAGAAGCAGCATGCTACAGATGTGGTAAGTGTCCATCAAAATGCAATGGAAAATGATAACCTCTGTTAAGAAAGCGATAGAGTAATTCAGGAGTCACTATTACTGTTTTCATTTACTGATCTGTACCTTTCTATAGGAGGTTATTTTTCACTACAAATTGACTGGTTTCAACCTTGTTACAGCTCATTTTCCACTGAGGTAGAACAGGGTAACACAGCACAGAACAGAGCACGCAGTCCAGGAGTGCTCTGGGACGCTGGCATACACACACCACGGGGGCAGAGAGATCACCCCAAAGGCGGCTCTGCACCAGGATCCTGGTGTGTGCAGTACATATGACAGCGACTTCACAGAGTGGGGTTGACAAGAGGAACTGGGACAGTCCCTGGGAAAGGAATCAGCAGGACGCTAAGCGTATGGGGGGCAACTGACCCACAGCACATGCTGCACAGGGTCATGTTAGCGGAGGGACTGAAACATTTTACCCCTTCCTCAGTAAATCTCCCCTTGTTAGTACTGGCTGGAGGAGCCTTTGAGGGACAAAGGAAAAAAATGTGCCACAGGAGAGTAATCAGGACCTGAGGTCTCCTAAGATGTCTGGGTGGCTGATGCAACTTAGATATCACTCCTTAGTCGGGGCTTAAAGTGCTTAAAGGCAAACCCTCTCTCTCCTCAACTGGTACTTTCTATCCTTCACACTTCACTTGCATACAAGGGTGGTATTCCCACTTGTGGCAGCAGGAGGATGGCTCTCCGTAGCCACTCTGTAAGACAGCATTTTGTGCAAGATGAGGACTGCTCCCAATAGCCCAGAGAGAGATAGGAACAGTCTGCCTACAATGTGGGGTGAGAACTGGCTACCTCTCTTCCTCCTGGAAAGCAAGATCCTACATTACAGTAATGACAGCAACGACAGTAATACCTAGACCGTGTGTTCAAAAACCGGCCCATTGTTTTTCTAGCTGTACAAATGGGCCTGCTGACAAATATTACTGCTTCGCACAGACTTTGCTTCTCTGGTATCAGTAAATCACCATGGCTGCAGCAAAGCTACGAGTATTTGTCTCACAGTACTTTACATAAGGTCATGATCTGAGCTCTCACAGCAGCCTTTTTCACTCTATTTATTTTGATTTCAGCAATGCGGGGATACCTGTACAAAGTTATGGCCTTGCTTATCACATACTTACCACATAATGCTTATCACGTAACGCTGTTGGTGTTTTCAGTGTAACTCATAGGGGAAGCCCACCAGCTGGGTAAGAAATATTTTCTAGGAACTTTTTGCACCTGGAAGAATATCTTCAAACCTCTACAAAACCTTGTGAAAGGGATTCTTTTGTCACAGAAATAATAGGTTTTTGGCCTGTTATCTCTGTCATCCCAGATGAATTTGCCAAATCAGAAAATCCAGTACTGTCAATGGAGATCTTCCCAGTTCATTTCAAGACTTTCAATCTAGAATCGGTTGTTCAAATCTGCAAATAACATGAGGCTGTCTGCAGTACCTCAAGGGACCCAGGAGCCACACTGCGATATCTTCCTTCACTACACAAAACCCCTGGAAATTTAGGTAAGGGGGGACAGAAGTTCAGAGACTTACTACAGCCACACAGCCAGGCAGTGCAGAGCCATCAACTGAGCAATTCTTTTTTCTTTTTTCATTCTTTCTTTCTTTTTTTTTTTTTTTAATTTTTTGAACTACTCTCTGCATTCCCTCTGCAAGTCTGTGCTTTTCCATACTGGCTCAAAGGCTGACCAGAGCTGGGGATAGGCGTTTCTCTGTAGGTTCTTCTGTATATACACAGGCTGTCACGGCCAGGCCGAGCAGGACTGTGGTGCATGAGCTGGTAATAGATTTCTCCACACCCAAGGCCTCTACAAGCTTTTCTCCTTAGGCTGCAAAACAGCACAGCTTCACATCCCAGAACTCAAACTCAAGTCACTTCCTACTCCCCCTCCATATTCCTCCTCCTTTTTTTTTCTTTCTTTTTTTTTTTTTTAACTGAATGGCCATAAACTTCACCAACAGATTCCATACGGGTTATGTTACACCACCACCTGACTCCAAATCAATTACAGTCCAAAGGGATAGAGTTGCAGAGAGTCTGTGAAGCCCAGCCCTGGGGTTTCCATGAGGGACAGAGAAACTACAGTGCTAAGAACAGAGCCTGGAGATCCAGCTGAAAGAACTGAGTGATTTCACGATGAAAGCATGGGACTGGGAGGCAGGAGACCCAGGTCTGCATGCTAGCCCTGCTGCAGACTGCCTATGTGAGATCGATCTCTTTATTTCGCGTCTCAGCGTATGGCTCCTTGAACACCAGAGTCCCCATCCTCAGGGCTTCTCAGTGCTATCATAACACTGATGTTTCATGATAAAGATGCAGAATGCTTTCTGGGAGACTAAGGCGCTGTGAGGGTCTGAGATTCTGTTTCAACACAACAGCAGAGGTTTCCACTGTAGTTCTAAGAAACATGAGCATGCTGATCAGTAAGAACTACCAGAATAAACCATATTCTTCTCTGACATCCATCATTAGGAGGGAAATCACAGGAAGATGAGGATGGAAGGGACTTAATTCATTAAGTTCTGTTTCCTGCTATTACAAGCGACCATGTCATATAATCCTTTTCATAAGTCACACACGTTTGTTTGTCAGGTGTACCTTACTGGGCTGAAGTTAAGGTGTAACATAAGAAAGCAAACAACACTTTCTCTGCAAGCAATGGCTGTGAAGGATACAGCCACAGAGATAAGAGATTAGGCAGGTTGCGGCTGCCGTAGGTCTCGGGAATGAGGCCCTCCACCACCTACATGGGATGGCAAGATGTGCTCCACGCCAGTGAAAAGACAGACGGAGCACAGAGGGCACGTGGCTTTGTCGCTTATATACAGGAAAGGCTGAGCACAAGGATTGCTCATCTCTCCTTCCTCATGGCTTCTCAAGAGAGACTGGAAAAGGGATAGAAAAGATAGTATTTCTTACAGCCCTGGCACACACAATGTACAGCACAGCACCATGCGATACCATGTTGAAATATCAACGATACCTCTGAAAGAGAAGCAGGATCTATCCAGCCACGGCAGAGCCCTACTGCATTCAAGCCACCTCACTGAAAGTGCTCTGGGCACTGCACTCTGCAGCAAAGAGAAAATATTTGGAAGGCTGCTGCCCAACAGGGAGAAATAAATAGCTGTTTTGCAGTGTCTGAAGACATGTGCATGTCCTAGACCTGTTGTTTGGGCAAAGACACTTCCGGTACAGAAACTGCAGCTTTTAAAACGTGGTCTAGAGAAGTCACGCTGTGCAGCAGCTGTGAACAACCTGAATCACTGCTGAAGACTGCTGCTTGTTAGCTCAGGTCTGAAACCTTTGGGGCTCACTTGTTTTCTGCCGATCTCAGCAGAAGCTGGAACATTTCTAATGTAATGAAGTTCAGCTCCTTATCATTGAAGTCCCCTTCAGCTGCTTTAGCTTAAGGTTGAACTCACCAAATCCAGAAAAATCTCTGAGACTCACAGCTCTTTATCCTTAGTTTATCTCACTGAATTGAGAAAAAGAGCAATTACCAGGCACTGTTGTAAGAAAGAAATGGATACAGGGCCTGGTGAAACGTGCTGCGTACCTGCATGTCCCAGTGGGGCACAGCCTGAAGTCTTGGCTCAGTTTTTAACTCAGCACAGCTTGGAAGGATATTAAAGAATGGATAATGAAAGAAAGAAGTGAAGATTTCTGGATAAACCAGTGGAAGATGCTGTTGCTAAGCACCTGTTTGATAAGTTAAATAAAGAAACATGACACATCACCCGAAAGCCTGAAGCCAAATTTCTCTCTGGCATAACTCTACTAAATCAATCAAATTGCACAAGGAATGAACTTAGTTCAACACACCTCTGCCTAGCAGCCACTCAGGATTTGCCCTTCCCAGTTTTAGCACTGTTTCTCCAAAAGAATTGCGATGTAGACCAGGGAGTTCACCGGAAAGTCAGCCTTTGTAGATTTGAAGTCATGGGGAGGGGAAGGGGGGGTTACTGTTCCTCTCTTACCTAACCTGCCTTGAACTTCTCTTCTGCAGGAACTCAGAGATCAGCACATATGTTAGCACCTTTCAGTGCATTCATACTAACATAAGCTCAGAAAGAAAAAAATCTTCACTCGCCAGCTTTTGATACATCCTGGAAAACAAACAGCTTGGAAGAGTTCCTTTTTCCTCAGCAGTGAAAATCGTGGTAAAGTACCATCTTGATAGTTCCCAAAGAGATTCATTTACAAAGATCAGTATAGGGGAGGCTTGTTTGGTCTCCCGAGATGTATCTCATCCTCTGACAATTCACTGAGACCTTTGCTGTATCTAGCTATATATGTATAATTATCTGCTCTGATACCTGAGCTCCTATGCAACACTCTTACTCCAAGTAATCCAAACTATCCCCAAGGCATGGCACACACAGAATGGTCAGGGGAGAGAGGGGAGGAGGGGCAGCGGACTTCCCTCGTTTGCCGCTGGAAATCGGCATTTTAGGGCCTTGTAGTCATTTCCTTGCTAGTGTGAGGAAATTTTTTGTACATTTATATAAAATAGGAGGCCAGAAGTGCACACCCCCATCTTACTTCCTAATATATTATGTCCTCCCCTGCCGAGTCCTGGGACTTAGTCTGGATTTGGTAACTGAAGTAATATAAATGTTAGCTAAGAAGTATTCCAGCAATATGGTTCCAATTTAAGCTTGTTTTGAAGTCTAAAGGACTAATATGTCTCAGAGATTCTTCACTGGACGTTTAGCTCTAATGTAATTTGTGCAGGAGTACACACTGCTCTCTAGAAGCCTTTCTGCGACGCTCCAGAAAACAGGTTCCTTCCCAAGCAGGATGCAGAGCAACCACGAGCCCCGGCTCTTGCTGATAGCTTGCGCTTGCCTCTTCTGAAATTTGGAGCTTTGCTTAGGAAATGGTGCCGTATTTGCCAGGCTTTGCAGATAAACGAAGGCGCACAGGCACTGCGTATCGCCACTGGTTTCACTCCCCTTTTCCTCTTGCTCTTCGGAGGCGAAGCAAGCCACCTCTGAAGGAAGCCATGCTCTGCAAGCTGTTTGCACTTTACTTCAATAACATGCTTCTTGCGATGCTGGCTTTATTTGTGTAGACATGCATTCTCAAGGTTCGCCTGCCCCCTTTTCCTCCCTCACACCCCTACGGAGCCCCTGCCTGAATCCAAGTAATGAGCTAACCCATGGAACTCATTGCCCTTTATCTTGCTGGGGAACGTGCACCTTTTGAACTGCCATCTGCAGATTGTGTTGATGCACTGACTTGTTAACTGTGCCATACTGTGAAGGAAATGGCATGATTTAGATCAAGTGCTCTGGACGGCTGTTCATAAGAAACACTTGAGCCAAGCTGTTACTGCTCAGGATGTGCCCTGGGGAGAGGGGTTTCGTTTCGGGTCATGCTCTTGCCTTGTATGAGGGCAGGCGCAAAGTACTGAAATCACAGTCCTTCCCTGAAGCTGAGGGGAGGGGGGAGGAGAAACATTATGAAACCATAGAAGCGAAGCTGCCAAATTAACTTCTCACCCTTTCAATCACACTCCAGAGGATAAAAGCCTAACATTTCTGCCTCAGAAACAGGCTCAGTTTACACCAAACAAGTTATTTCTCTAATTTATCAGACTTGCCAGCTATCATTCTAATTATTGGAAACCTCAGACTTTTTATGAAGTCAGATGTACAGCGTTATTTGCATGGTTGTAACGTATCACTAGATAAATAGGTCTTGGGGAAAGAAAGGCATTTTAGAAAGGAATCTGCAGGTTTCTTTACACAGTTAGGGGTTTAAGAACACTATCACTAGAAAAAAAAATGGTTCTGGATTTAATTTTCTTAAAAAAAAAAAAAATGCAACTTCCAACATAATGTAACATAGCTCAAATCAACATGAGAGGAGGAGACTATGACGGGAAGCTCATCAAAAGACTCCCATTGACTTTCACTGGCTTTGGATCAGCCCTTAATTCTTTATCTTCACTTGCATAGTAGCATAATCACGGAAACAACCTAACACCCAGCAGTCAGGCCAGGCTGGAGGAGCAGTCAGAAAGAGCCATCTAGACAGACTGCTCACCCAGCCTTTCCAAACGCAAACACTGATTTGTCCATTATATGTAAATGGATGATTAGAGTCATTCTCTAAGACAAATTTACTTTTCTGCACACTCTAAATCTGTTTAGTCACTTTAAAGGTGTCAATTATTGGAGCATGCTAAGACTATGAATTTCTTAGTAATAGCTTTAATAACATTTTGAAATGAAAAGCAGATACCTTCAAGTTGGCTTACTTTGAAAAGACATATGAGTAGATCTGGTTTTAATTTATGTCCTATTCTACATCTGGAATCCCTTATAATTAAAACTAAAAGCTGGACTACTACTTCCACCTGTCAAATGATGAAAAGATGAATGCACTAATAGCTTACTAAATAGCCCAACATGATAGAGTTTACTTTCCCGTTCTATACAGTAAAAAAGGGGTTTGGACAGGAGGCTAAAGGTCTTTGGTCATTACTAATAACACACTTTCAGTATTAACCTACGTACCCCACTACCACCTCCACCGGTGCCTTTTAGCACTGAGATCTCTAAACTGCACTTTGCATTTTGATTAGATGTGTGTATTCACCTCTGCTGCTGCTGCAGCATTTCAAGCTTTCCCCATCAACAGGTTGTCTGCCAGGTAGATTCTCTCTCCTATAACTATTTTCATCCACTCCACGTTTTTCTTCCTCTCATTTTATTCTCTCATTAACTACTTCAATCCATCAAGTTTTCTGTCTATATTTCTGAAGCACTCTTATCCCAAATAAGAGCTTTCCCATTGATGTGAGCAGGCCAGGGCACGTGACAACTTGGACTCTATTTTTGCATCTTCTTGTGCCATTCCTTTATGATCCCATCCCCTCCTGTTCCTGTTGATCCACCTGTCTCATCTTACTACACTGCCTGACTCAAGAGAGTTTCAGTGCGTGCATTTGTACAGAATCGAACAAAACTAGACCCTCAAAAGGTAAGTAGGGCCTTGAGGTACAGACACAATATAGATAAAATGACAGCTGTTGCATTAACAGGTTAAAACATAGTAAAAATATTCTCCTACAGAAATACCAAACACTTTTTCCCTAATGTGTTGATACATCACCCATGAGTCTTTACAGATGCACAGTCAGATTATGAATCTTTTACGGGAATCCATGAGATTCCAGCTTTTCAGTGTGAGCCTACCGCCTCTTTTGGCCCTTCGGAGCCATTCTTTCCAACACAAGCTTGCCTGTTTATCTTTAAAGTTGTTGGGAAAAAAAATAAATAAAACCACCCCCCCGCCAAACAACAGAGAGGTGAATCCATTTGCAATGCCATACATTCATTTTAAAAATAAATGAAGAGTAAAGGAGTTAGTTTCAAAAGGAAAACTTTGGTTCCATCCTCGCGCAGTCCTTGCAGCAGACAGCCAGCTGTGTGGGCAGTCTCTGAAGATTAATTGTCTCATCGCCTGCTCTTGTTTCCTCTGTTCATAGAAATACGAAAATATCTGATCTGGAAAACAGGATTTTAGCCTGCTTGAAAAACAGTTTGGAATAGTCCAAAATGTGAAGGTGTCTACTCTAGATAAAGCAGTCTTATTATCACTGTTGTTGGTATTATTGCTATCCTCACAGCTATTGCTATTTCCAGTGAACAAAAAATACCCAGTAGTTCTTACAGTTCTGAATATCACCGAAAAAAATATTTTCATATGACTGTGTTCCTCAAAGGAAAATAAAAGTCTTGTCTCCTGAGTCGCTAGACAGCTGCCCAAATGCCTCCTTGGCATGTTGATGCCAAGAGACATGAATATTCCAGCAAAATGTTGTAGCTCAGACAGGGAGTTATGGAAAAAGCTGTCCCAAATATTACAAATGCGCAGCACTCAACTTCTTACGTCAAAGCAAAGAGTAATGTTTCGACTGCCCCAGCAAGTAGGAAATGATGCAGGTATTAAACATTATTACGAGAACAGAGACACATTAGTTACTGCTTATCCAGTAGGACTGTGAATGGAGCTTTTTGTTGTGAAGGATTTTCATGGGGAAAGTTAATACACTTTGTCCAGACCATGAGATGGTACAAATCAGTGTAGTTCCATCTAAATCAATGGATCAGTGTTGATTTACAGCAGCTGAGGATCAACCCCCTCTTTTTTGGCCTGCTGAGGATTGTATAACATATACTGCCTAGAAACACTGATGACAAATTTGAAACTGTGTAGGGATATGCTGAACCAAAAGCCTGATTCAAACCCAAACTGGCTACTCTCCTTTTAAATCACTAAGAGCTGCTGTCTTAAACGTTACTGTCAAAGGCGCATTTTTAAACATGTATCAAAATCTAGTGGCTGCACCCTCCGGTCTGTGCCACGCATGCTGCATTCCATACAAACTCAAACCCGCCTAGTGCCGATTCATAAATGATGTGTTGGTTTAATCTATTTTTCACAGGGGGTGTTTCAGAGCAGGAAAATTAGAAACAGGTAGAAGGGACTATTATTACTGTCTCATAGTGTGCTCTTGTACATGAGGATTGGATTAAGATAACATCTGGTCTATATTTCTTGAACTATTTCCCTTTTATCACAAGAAAATCGGCAACCCATCTCACAACTGCTCCTAATTTAGATCTAAATATCACTGATGAAACATTGTACAACATGCTGTTATCTATTAAAATGATTTCCCTGAAGGAACAGTGGATACTTTTATATTTTCCAGGGAAGCCAACCATATTCCCCCTTAGCACTAACTAGTTACCTTATAATCATATACTCAAACGGTAAAAGCAAAATCACTTTGGAAAAAACAAATGAGTCCCCACCAAATCTTCAGCTGGTGTAAATTAATGCACGTTCACTGATTTCGGTGAAGCGAGGTCCGTTTACGCCATCCTCCTTATGATAATGGCTTTGATTCACATACGGTGCAAACCTGCAAGGTGCTAAGGATCTTCTGCACTCATTGCTCTTCAGAGGAACTGACTAAAGCTAAGTCCAGGCTCAAATGCGCAATTTAGCAAAGTTTTTAAGCATGTGCTTCAGAGCTTGACTTTTACGCACACAGCAGAGGAACAATGAATAGTCCTGAGATTTTCTTTGGGAAGCAGAAAGGCAGAGCGCAGCATACTGTCATCCCTCCCATTTGGTTCAAACAGAAAAATTGTCAGTGGAATGCAGTAATCTTTTTTTCAGCACTTTGCAGAGTTCAGGTCCCCAGAAAGCAGCCTATTGAGTTCAGCAAATAAAAACTTCTGTTTTCTTCACGAGTCTATAATTCATTTTCATGGACAGTAAATCAGAAAAGGGGGGAAAAAAGCATTTTACAATCTCAAACTATTTTGCATACCTTCACTGCACATCAGTTTTACCCATTTCCATCGTATCGTTACCACTTAAAACAGGGGAATTAGATAAGCATACGTTCCCTGTATTAACTGGTTTAATTTAAAAGTAATTTCTACCATCTGGAATTACTATTTACTGTTGTTTGGAGGAGGGGGAAAAAAAAAGAATCTGAAACTGTAGAAAAGATCATCACAATTTCTTTCAAAGAATAACCAATCTGAAGGAGGGAGAAGCATATAAGGAATGTAATTGATTGTCCACCAGTCAACTTGGATATTTTGGAGGGAATTCTGAGAATAAAAAGTCTCTAGCAGTTATCAGCGGTCAGACTGGAGCCATTCATTTTTCACCTGCTTGTGTTTGTTGTCTGGCAACCAGTCAAGGGTGCTATTAGCAGAATTAAGCTCCAGAAGAAAAGATTACCCTGTAGGAGGTAAGATAAAGACTGGAAAGTGTGGCTTGCTATCAGTATCACAATAAGGACCAGGTCAGAAAGGATTCAGTGTGGGTTTCATTTCAAACAGGTAATCTCTGCTGAAATAATAGAGTAATTGTTGCTTTGAAACCTTTATGTGCTGCAGCATACTACAGCTCATTTGATACAGATTCTGGATTTAATGAAGAACTCCAACGAGCCTGAAAGAGACACACAGAGAAAGCAAGAAAAGAACAGTGCACCAGTGGAAAATGTCTTTATCCTGTAATTCCAGGTCAATATAGTGAAACATAAAATATTATTCAGGGCAGTTTTATACCTTGATTTATGTCTCCCCTCCTTCTCAGGCTGCTTTCTATCTGTCTATAAAATTTTGGTCTATAAACGTGCAGTAACGTAATACAAAATATTGCAAGAGCAATAACATATGCAATTACAGTACATCTCACAAATCCTGAACACAAGCAATGAATCAAAGCTTTCCAGGGCTATTCCTTGAAATACAACTTTTTCTAGGTTTTATTCAAAGGCTTGAAAGCAGTCACTGGGACAAGCTGCAAGAGCAAGATGCACATTGCAGGTGATGGGCAGCACTTTATGTTTTTCTGGCAAATTGCCTAAATGTTTGTCTTGAAAAGTAATTGTTGAGTGGGCTTTTCCGTTTTTTCTTCATAAAGATAGTGCACCTTTCTCTCAGTCGTCTCCTCTAGAAACGTACATTAACTGTTTGGAGATTGCTCTGCGGGTTGGTTTCTTACCATCTGCAGAAAGCGCTAACCAACAAAACGGTGAACTTCTAAATCTCAAAACACAAAGGATGAGCTGGTAAACACTGCCAAAGTACAAAGAAATACAGGAAAGAATTCTTTCATCTATAGGCTCTTACCTTATGGCAATCTTTGGTTTCCAAGCCCTGGAGGCATTTAAAGAAAGCTGCACTTTGGTGAGGACTTTGTCAGTCTTATGCCTCGTCCTTTTCAAGCCATGACACAAGGAGGGAAGCCTGGTAGAAGCAGGTCAAGGCCATAATATCTTCTGCTGGAGCCAGAGTTCTGGATGTGGAGCAGAAAACAGTAGATTACACAGGGTTGTTAGACACAGAGGCAGTTCCCTGATCCTCCTTCAGTTACGCCAGGGCTTGTTACAGCCCTCAAAACAACCTTAAGAGGACATAGCCAGGCTGTGATTTCAGCGCAGAATGTCAGTGCTGAATCCACAAACACGTTCTGTGGGTGTAATGCCCGCTGTTACGTGATGCATTTATGAATGTGCGTGTGCTTGCTCTGTCCCTGGGTTCCTGATAGCACTTACTATCACACTGTCTTATACCTGGAGTCAGATATGAGATAACTTACACTTTCTGAAGAGTTGTCCAAAGAGCTCTGAGCTTGTATGGTTTTTATTTAAGAAATCTTGCGAAAGCAGGGGATTTGCAGAAAATACTTTATGTACCAACATTTCTATAAAACTGGGGAATTGTGGGTAACTACAAAAGGGTCAACACAGCATCAATTCCAGATAAGACTATTATAAGGCTGTGATGAGATGCAATCAGTTATAAAGCCAAAGGCTTTATAACTCACAACCCAGATAGTATCAATCCTCTTGATGAAATGGAATACAAGGCTTCAATGCTTAAAATATTTTCATGATTATAAATTTGTTTGGTAAAAAGTAGTGGAGCTGACAGAATAAATTAAAGAACTCTGCAGGGCACATGTCACAAAATGTCAATTTTAAACTAGTACTTTATAAAAACTGATTCAGCACCCAGTCTATGGCTTGAACATAGCCAAGAAACCACTCCATACGAAAAATCAGTTCCAAAGGTGCAAAGAACACAGTCTGGGAGCTCCAAGAGGCATAGCACAGGTAGTAGTAGCACAGGGATCTCACTGTGGACAGTGCCATTCAATAATATTCCAGAGTTCAGCGAAAGAGATAGTATTGCTGCTGATAAACTTTGCAGGTGACATAAAGCTGGGTGAAGGAATGACTAACAATAAGGACATTGCAACTCTTCAGTTTCATCTGGACTATTTGGTAGGTGGAGCTCATTTGTCTATTTACACATCTTGTCATACAACCAGATGCAAGGTCATACGTGCTTTTTAAGAACACAGAATGCAGACCATCGCTGCACTGCTACAGAAAACACAAAGAATTATTTGAGAGGGTCAATGCAGACACACAACAGAAGTCAACAGCAGTGATAAACACGTGAAACTGTCGAATTTACCCTTTATACTTGTAACCCATGTTCTTGGTACCTGCTACTAGCACGAAATTAGGGCTGTCAGAACCATAAAGCCAAAGGGTTCAGAACTCAGTTCTTCCATGTAATTCCCACTGCCAAAAGCAATTTCACCTATAGGTAAATTGGCCTATAGGGCAATTAATTTTTGGTCCTAAGACAGCAAGAAAACAAGAACTTAATGCCAAGGCTGGCTTGGCATTAAGAGCTATTTGGTTTCTGCTTGGGATATCTTAGCTACAGTTTTGCCTCCTGAGTAAGGCCAGTCACTCCAGTCACTCCAAACCCATCCCAGTGGAAACATTTACACTGTCCTACCACTGTCTGCACTGCCTACAGATAACACTAACTGGTTCTAAATCCAAGGAGGAGAAAGGAATCAGCCTTGAAGGAAACTCAGGGTCCCAGCCTTTTAAAGTTGATTACTGAAACAATTATTCCCTCGTGTCTTGTATTTTGCTAACCTATTCCAATGACTTCTTTTGCTTCTGTGATACCTTAGAGGCAAGGAAATCACCACACAGACCAAAAAAAAGATGGAAAGCTCCTCATTCATAATAAAACTGAGACTCAAGTTCTAAAACCAGCTCCACAGGAGCAGCCTCCAGGCTCTCCTGACTCCGCTGAAGTCATTGGGGAGCACATAGGCTTGCCTACAGAAGGATCATGGCAGATTTGAGCATATGAGCTGAGGGGGCTGATCCTGCTAACACTTCATACCAGGCATAGAGCCAGGTGCAGAGATATTCCAACTAAATCCTAATTAAGTGTCTGAATTCCCAGTGAAATCCATGGGTAGTTAGATGCCTAAATATCAATGTGGATATTGATCCAACTGCTTATCACTGTGAGTACACCACTGATTTCCAGAGCAGAAGATGGCACTTGCCATTTTTTTCTCAGTTATCTTTTTCTTCTTGAATGTGAGAGAAGTAAACCCTGAGGATGATTACATTATCATTAATTGTACATGCACTAGCATTTTCTCAAAGGAAAAGAATGACTCTTATACCTAAGTATGAACCTGAGCTTGGGCAACACAGGGAGAAAATTAGCACATCACTAGAAAGCACAAGGCTTGAAAGTTTTGGAGAATATATACTATAAAGCCTTATAAAAGAGCTACAAGATCCTAAAGAGATTTATATACTCCAAAACATAATGACCTATATGCTTTTTGCCACACTACCATTGAAATTAGCTGATAAAAATATTTGGTGAATAAACGAAAATAAAAACATTCTGATTTCACACAAAAGGTATGCTCAGCTTCTAACAGGAAATAAGAATCCTGCACCTATTAGATCATATCTTTGCTACCCACTCAGAGTGAATGATTGATATAACAGACATGTTGAATCAAGATGCTAGTTCATTCTTTTCTTTTTCTACGCAGTCACTTTCAGCCAACAGATTTTTTTCCCCCAGAATATCTGTGATTCCTTAGATTCTTTGAGGCTATTCCCTTAATAATTGAAGGAGCTGCCTGAGCGAAAAGCTGCAGCACAATGCTTTCTCTCTGCTGTAAGAGCTCCCTGGGTCAGAGGCATACACAGTCTGTCTGTGCTGCTGCAATCAAACCAGCCCAGCTTGGAAAAGTATAAACACTGTGGTGGGCAGAATAGCCAAAAGTAGGGGGCCAGGAGGGAAAACAGGCATGTCACTGTTATTTCTTTAACAGATTAGGGCCTGATCCAGGTCCCACTGAAGTCAGTGACACAGTTCCTATCAAGTTCAACAGAAGTGATCTTTAAGAGCACCTTCTTGCCAGCTATCTGAGTAATACAGCTGGGCCCAACAGATTTCCGTGGCAAAGAAAGTAATCCTTCCCCGCCTCCACAGTTCTTCAGAGATGCAGACCTTCTTTAAAAGAGCAGCATCTTCAGGAGGTGGGATCCCATTAGCACACGTATTGCTCCTGTCCCCAGTCACCTTCCTCCTCTTTGCATATTAGGACTACAGCAGGTTTTTCCAGATGTGGGACACACCTTTAAAGAAAGCAGCTACTCTTCTCCATTTTGTATTTACATGAGCTTTCACTCTTCCTACTCGTACCTGGAGATAAGTAAAGGGAATTTGCAGAATAATGACCAAAAGTTATTTATCTCTGCAGTTTAGTAGGTGAAAACAGCTACACCACACAGACTTCTGCAAACCATGAGTAGATGCTCACAAGCCACAGGTTTTTTTAACCTTTGGTTAGCGCATCCTCTAACTTCTGGCGTCCTGGCTCTCTCCAACACTGTGCCCAAACATGGGGAGGCAGTTCCGAGCTCTTTGCACTTGACTGTACTAGTGCACGCATGTCAGCCGAAGCCAGGTGGGAAGTGATTTAGAGCCATCGCTGAGGTACAGCTCAGAGCACATGGATGTTTTGAGTTTTGAGCTCATGTTGGTAGCACAGCTGTTAAACGGACATTTTACACCAAGAAACTTGTCAAAAGTCAGAGGTAAAACCTTACTTACTATTTTATTAAATTACTTGGGATACAACAAATTGGAGTTCCAAGTCTTTCAAAATACAGAACTGTTTCTTGTTGTTTGTGTTCCTTTGCATCTTAAGGGGAGAAGGGAGATTTTATTGAATAGTAAGTGTAACGGGAATGACACATTTGGGGAAAGAAGTACCCACATCATTAGTATCAGGAAATGTGGTACATTAAGAAGGTAGGAAGAAATTTCTTAATAGTGTAAAAGAGAGGGTTTATTAGTTTGGATTTTCCCAAGGGATGTTTGTTTCTCACAAGACTGCCACAAATTCTTTTCCTCTCTCAAATCCCAAATCAGCATACCTTCAGGAAACACCTACTTTTCCCCCAGTTACTTTCTCCTGCCTCTAATATGTTCTTACCCCAAGACTGAGGAGCTTGCTCTTCCCCTAGAAGGAAAGAACTCTGTAGGGATTTCTTCAGAAAAAATCCTATATTTGTTAGGACTTAGTATGGATAAAAATGAATTAAATAAATAGAACAGCAGAAACAAAGGCAATGCTGTTTTCTACTGCATCTATGCTGACTGCATATTCAGCATTTATTATCAATAACATTTATTCTTGACAGATTCCTGACATCAGTCCATGTACTGTCTTCCTATTGCACCTTAGTGCACCAGGTGTTAAGCAAATGTCACTCACC
This sequence comes from Phoenicopterus ruber ruber, assembly GCA_009819775.1. Lineage (NCBI taxonomy): Eukaryota > Metazoa > Chordata > Aves > Phoenicopteriformes > Phoenicopteridae > Phoenicopterus > Phoenicopterus ruber. Next base: position 4,492,397 of record CM020219.1, read on the forward strand.
TGAGTGTATGCTTAAATTTACAATTTATGCTGGATTTGTGTGGATGAAGAGATGGATGGATACATGAATGGTGGGCAAAGCTGTGAGAATTCACTGTAGTTTTGAAAAACTGGATGTTGAGGATAATCATTTTTTTAAGTTAGAAAAATAATATTTGGTCCACAGATGATTTTTGTACACAGACTCATGTTCTAACCAAAAATACTTTGCTCCAAGGATGCTATTTCTTTTCTACCACTGTCAGTGTGAAAAGCCTAGACCTACAGAATCTGGGCAGATCTTATAACCACGCTATTCTGAGAAAACAAATCTTAAAAACAATATATGCAATACAGCTGTTTAGTAGGTCCCCAGGGCTTAGTGGTGCTTACTGCCAGCTCTCAGCTCTTTTTGCTTTAAGCAGGGAGGGCCAATTTCTTTAGATTACCTTATAGAGTATGTATGTCTCTCTCCCCTCCATGCTGTCACCCTAGATGGCTCTAACAAGTCTCCTGCTGCCACATTCTTGTTCTCAGAAAGATCTGTTAACATTTTTGTCTCCTTTTGATCTCTGGACCCTTCTCCTGACACTTTTCACAGCCTCCTGAAAATGGGATTCTTGAAGTCAATAATTTGCTTATTGTCTCTCTAGTGTAAACTTAAATGTTTTTCATCTCGGAAGCTATTTCCTTCTGTGTTCTTTTCACATTTCCGATTGGATTCAAGTGATCTGGGATTTAATAAGCATTCTACCACCTGAAATGAACACTAGCACCTGCCTACTGCTCAGTAACTAAGTTGCCTATCAGTATCCTGGGATTTATATCTGATAGCTCCTTTCCTTTATACCGTTTGATCAGTTTAAGTATATGGAGGCACTACAGCTGACAGTGGATTTTACATGTGAAGCCACACTTAAGGATGTGATAGTAGAGGAGACGTCTTCTATTCACAGGGAGTCCCACTGGGCCTGTAAGGGTCCATGCCTTCAGACCCTGTTGCAGGACGGAAGCCTAAACAAACCGTCTAGCAGAGTAAGAAAATACTTCTCAGCCTATTATATTCCCCCCAGCACCACCACCCCTCCAATTGGTTAAAATAGCACAGTATTCTGTACCACAAAAGACTGTAATTTGTAAGGAATGCTAAGCACTTGGAAAGCACAAGGGGACACTGAGAGTGGGGAGGTCCTACCCCATAGACACTCTGTCCCTTTCAATCCATGGGAATACAGGCTGCCTCCCTCGACGTGAAATGCAGCCTTAAGAGATGAATGCTGTTCTTAGCCTGAACAAAAATAAAAACGATGTTTCCAAAACTGCAGAGCTCTCCCTTAGCCCAGAATCTTTCTTTTAAAACAATGAAGCCTTTTATAGGTTGCATACAAAGGAGGAACATGGAAGATAAGTTTACTCTTGCTCCACAAATGAAATCTGATTATATACCAGTGTTCAGCCATATGGAACAGGGAATGTCTCAACTCTAGGGACATTAGACCCCAAGTGGTACCTACTACCACCTCCAACCCTACATGGCATTGAAAGAAGACTAAAGAAATAACATGGGCTGAATCTTCTGTTGATAAGAACAGGAACAATCAACACAAGGACCTCTGGACATTCAGGCACTGTCCTCACGAGCTACCTGCAGGAGAACCAGCATGCGTGTTTGTTCACAGTTTTCTGATGGTTTCCACTTGTCTCACACTGTTTTAACGGTTGAACTGGTTTTAGAACAATTAAAATGGTTGGACTCGATGATCTTAAAGGTCTTTTCCAACCTAAACAATTCTATGATTCTAAAACCAGTTTTATCCAAGACAGAATTCTGGTTCAGAAGACAGGTACTGTGTTTGTTTTCTGCTGTTCTGACTATGGTGACACTGGGCATAGAGAGAACTTTCCAGAGGTCTGCATGGATTTTCTGTGCCTTTTGCCAGTTTTTTTGCTGAAACCCTCCTGCGTCCTCACTGTTTCACATCAGTTGTTTCCCTCACTCGTACTCTCTTCTTCCTATACTGGACTGCCAATGGCGATAGCTAAGCCACATCACCCATGCTACTGCTTCTGCTGTGGAGCCATGACTGCAGCTGAGTGGTTGGGTGGACAGTGGACACTGGGAATGGGCAGCCTTTTCAGTTGCTGAAGGCTAAATACCATAAGAACCAGAAGCCGGAAGCCTAAGATAGCTACAAGCAATAACCAGGAGTTAAAAGCTGGATATAGATTTTACGTAGGTGGCACAACCATAGCAGAACTATATCTTCGTACTTCCACCATTCGCTCTTCTGGCTGGTCTATAAGAAAATCTACTGCTGAGATATTTTTTCTTTGCAGAAAGACTGAAGAAGGAAAAAATCTCCATTTTAAAGACTCTCAAAAATTAAACCATGATTAGAAAAGCAAAAATACCAAAAGAATTAATGATGACTGCTATTAGTCATTGTACCTCTCCCTCATAAGGAAAGAAAAATGGTACAGTTACCACAGACACAGGTGAAATCAGTTAGTCATAGCACCTTTGAGAAATCCCATCAGATTTCATGAGCTATGCAGGTCAGGTGGGACCAGGTCAGTGTTTCAGGCAGCAGCCTCTGAAGAACACCTAAACTGCTGCAAGTGATGCTGCTGAGCCAGTAGCTGCATCCCACTTTCTAAATCACTGCAGAGTAGATGACCCAAAATGGTATTAATGGCAGTTGCTGAGAGAGATGCTATCTTTCACATGACATGTAAAATTCAGGTACTTAAAACTTTTGGTCATTAAAATCAGGAGGAAGGAAATCTCTTGCAGGAAAAAAAGAATACTAGTTGCAGCATTTCAGCCAAATTCCAACACATTTGGGTTATGCTATCCTGGGAGCAGAGAGGCAAGTGGGACTTGCGGAGCTCTGGGAGCTTCACCTTCAGTTGTTTTGAGGCTCATGGAAAAACACCACTGCCAGAAGAACTCCAAAGAAGCTGTATGTCCACAATTCTTCCATTTCCAACCCAAATCCAGGAATAACGTGAGATGAGACTCGCAGGCTGTGGAGTATTGTGCTGTGATCCTTGGCCTTTTGGGAAAGAAGAAGTCAAGACAACCTTCTGAGGCGAGCTCTGCTGGAAGGAAAGAATCCGTCATGTCGCGGTATTCTTTATGTGTTCCCTGGCACTCCCCTGACCCCTGATGCAATTCACTTGGCCTGCAGGAAAGTTTTTGCTCCACCTGACCAAAGAAAAAGGGTAATTTTCTTCCAGCCCGGCGAGTTGGTTCAGCTTTTATTATGCAGTCAGGCAAGCACGAGAGCTGCTGCAACAGAGGAAATTGATCCACATAGTTGGGAAGAAGGGCAAGGAAGAGGAGTGAGACTGCCCCTTTCACCTGAAGCGAGCTGTTGGACTCGTTCAGTCTTATCAGGCAACTTCGCTGTTGGTCTCTCTAAAGAGAGAGAAGATGGCTCAGTGCATGGATGACCCAAAGTACCATCTAGAGGAACGTCTCTTCCTCAGAGGAGAGAGTAAGCCTAGTACAACAATGTTCCTGACTTAAGACTGTACTTAAATCTTTTGCCTAATAAGGATAGAATTAAAGCATCTCCATTAGATGAGGTAAATATGGGCCATGGTATCTATGCCTTCATTCATTCTTGCCAAAAGGTCAGTTTAGATGGACCCAGAGGGAGGACTGCATTATACATCTCACTCGAAACAAAAATCCTACTTTTCCCTTGAATACATGCTTTTTGCTCTTCTGACCAGGCACACCTGTTTTCTCTACTAACTCAAATCCTTGCAGCCACGTGTGCCCAGGGGATGGGGGGGAGTGTAATAAATAGCAGAAGCAAATAATTTACCCAGTAAAGAGCATTCCATGCTTTCTGTATGCAAATTCTGCACAAAAATTCTACATATATGGTGCAGAACTGCTCTGAACTGAACTCTAAAAATGTTTAATGCAAACACAGCTGTTATCAAGTGTTGTTCTTTCCAAGACTCCATTCAGTTTGATAGTTATCACTATGCCAACGGCATTCCCAGTACAAATCTCTTTGAGACTTTAACAACTGCTTTACACACAAGAGAAATTCATTTCACCCTGAAACTTGGTGCTCTGGATCTCTACCAAATGTGTGTTTCTCCCTTCTAATGGTACCAAGTGAGTCCAAATCAACGCTAACAGATACTGAGATTTAGCTAATTTAGGGTTTTAAGAATATTTTTAATTTAAGGACACATTTTATAACATCCTTGTTCAGTAAAATATTGTCGTGCCTTTGAGTATGTACTCAAATCTCGCTGGTGTCAGAAGAGGCATGATATATATGTTTAAACCACAGTCTCTGGTAAAATTTGCTAAACTGTTTTGAACTGTAATAACACCTTATTCAAATATCAGTTTTTGAGGGCTGAGGTAGATCAGAGAATTCCAACAAAATGTTAGTGTACTATTTTAGTTGACTGGTTAGATTGTTATTTATATTAGCTTTTAGGAAAGGGTTTTTTTTTCATCCAGCTACAGAGGAGGTTTTTAAGAATCAAAAGTCTTTTAAATTTATAATTCTATAAAACTAAAGGGGACAACACTTATACTGCCTTCAGGAGGCTGATCATAGGATCTAGCTGTGCATTGTGTTCTTGAGAAAACATCTAAAATAACTCAGCAGCTGGCATTTTCAAATGTCACAGGGACAGTAAGGTCAGCTCCCCAGCTGAGGTCTATTTAACTCAAATCAGGACCTGAACTGTTGATTATAGAATATGGTTTAATATATGCATGTATGTGATTTAAAAAGTCTGAGCTGGAACATTCTTATTCGTTTCACTGAATGCCTACAAGGGAGAAGGGAGCTTATTGCTCCTTTGCATCCCTGCGTGTTCCTCCACACTCATCGAATCGATTCCCATGAGGAAGCAGAGATGGCAGCCTTGTCAGGGCTGCCGCTCTTCATCCCTTTCAGATGGGTGGATCTTTCAGGATCATCCTTCCCAGCACACCAACCAGCACTGCAGAGCTAATGAGGTGGAGCAGGTCATCTGCACACAGAAAAAGAATGGGAACAGACCTCCTTCCGCTCTGAAGCAAGACAACCATGTGCTGCAATGTCTATTAGTTAAATGTAGCATTAGCAGCATAGCTAATATCAAGTCACAAGAGAAGGTAATTCACAGAGTGTCCTAAGAGCACATATGAGTATTATTGTTGTAAACCCCAACCTTACAGTTCAAACTCCATTTTTAGAGTGAAGTAAACGCTCCCCTACACAACTTCAAACCACTCAGGATAGCCTCTTACTACAGCTCGTCCTCTCCCCCTCATTAGCTCACCGAGCAGCAGCATCAGAGGCAAGTGGGGGGTTACTGATGCATTGTGATTACCAACTGATAGCCTGTCACTGGGAAAAGCAGAAGAGAAGTCTCTAATTAACGTAGGCCAGTTACTTTCCTCTCTTAACGCTTCCTTTGCTGAAGCACAAGGTGGAGCTATGGTAGGGAAGTCCAATAAAAAGCCTGATGGCTGTTTGCTTCTCTACGACTGGCAGTAATTTAAACAGGTTTGACTCCATATGGGCACAAATATAGCTTTAATAAAGCAGGAAACAAAGGCATATGGGTCTGTCCACTAGAAACCAAGTTATCAACCCCTGCCTCCTCACGGTGAACAGTGATACATGCAAACAGTCACAATTAAGGAGTCCTGGTCCGACCTGGCAGCGGTTCCATGATGCCCCTGCCCTTAGTATCACACATGGAGACTGTGCAAAGCCCACCCTCAGGGTCTTCTGGGGTTTGTGTCATTGCTTTTAGGATTCTTGAGTAGTTTGCATCAGGTACAAGGATGTGCTGTAGGTTCTGACGTTGATTTCCTAAGCTTATTTGTAACCCTTTACAAGGGGATGGGACTGAGGGAACACAAATTGTGAAAAGCAAGTGGCTGGCAGTGGAATTTCTGAGAATATTCCCAGAGCTGAGCTTGAAGCTTTGCTTTGTAGTGCAGTTTCCTGTCAGCAACACAGATGGACAGAGGTTCATCAGCTATATGCCACTACACTGGATGTGCCAAATTTTGGTTCCTCCCTCAAAAGAGACATATTTTTGCCTTTATGAAGTACAAGGTAATAGTTCAAGTGGAGGAGAAAGCTTGTGGCTGAGAAAAACATCTTTCCTCGATAGTCAGGTCCAAATCACTCCACAGGGACTCCCACACACTCTCCCAGAGGAGTCACATAAAAAGCATAGACAAGGAAACAAAAGATGACTGAAAACATGTCACAGCAAGGAGGAAGCCCGAGATCTTTACCCCTGGGTGTATTTAATTGTACCTGACATTGTAGACTTGCGAAGAAACTGCCTTGCAAGAATAAGCTGGAGAAACCGATTGAGAATTGCCACTGGCTCAAACCAGACAGACTTCAGAGGTCAAAGACACAACCCTCAACTTGCCAAAGTCGATAGATAGTCCTGTCTGAGAATTCCGTGAAGGACACTGATTAAGACGATCTGCAAGAGACAAAAGACAGACAATAGAAAAGCTAGTAGTTTTCCAGGAATGAAGGCAACATATGAACATGGAGGATTCCAAGTTCAGAAAGGACTTTTTGCTTACAATCCACATTGACATCCATAACATTACACCAGGCACCATCCTAGAGCTCTTGACAGACTGCAGAAAAGGGTTTTTAAATTATCTTCTCAGACAACTTTCCAAGCAAGGAAAAGAATAGTAAGTGAAAGTTTAGTTCATTAAGTAAGCAGTGAAGGAGGGGAAATCTGGTTTTGTTGAGCAGTGGAACAACTTTTACAGAGATCAGGGTTTTAGTCTCACACAGAGGGTTAACAGCCTCCTGGAAGACAGGCTGAGAATCTCTTATCAAACTGTGTAAATGGAGATTGAAAATGGGATAATCGTGATACCAATGCCTAAATGTGTATGTAATTGGACAAGGGTTCACTCAGCAAATAGCACTGCGATTCAAGGCATTGTCTAGCCTAACAATATGTCACCGCTCCTTTGCTGCAGGTTACAAAACCACAGCTCAGCAAGAGATCAGCCATTTCCTAATGCAGATATCGGTCTGAACCAGTCAGATTAGCAGTTCAGACAAGCAATTTCAGGACATGGTCAAATAGTACCTCTAAGCCAATCTACCAGTAAATTGTCACTAAAAAGGCTGGATCACCCTTCTGCCTTCTCTCTCTTGTGCCACATCTGGTGCTCATCTACCAGTATGGTGAGCTGGTTTAGGGTGCAGTTACACAAGACAGCTATTTAGCTGCTGAAAAAAGAGTGGTAGGACCACATAGCGGGAAGTAGGGAGGAGCAGAACTACCTCTTTCAACAGAAGGGCAAGATGTTAGATCAGCTCCACTGTATCATATAACTTTATCCTCCGATTTCCTAAAAGGAGAGGAGGAAAATCAGAATTTAGGTGGTCTGAATTACTCTCTAGAGATTTCTCCCTAAATTACAAAAGGAACCTAATGTGATTGCATCTTAACTCTAAGAAAAAGCGAGCAATTATCAATGGTTTTGCTTTCCCCAAGCTGCCTCACTACAGAGTCTGACGACTACTAAAGTTTGTGGGAAGAAGGGATTAGGAAAAGCAGAGGTGAGCGTGATGCTGAGGCAGTTCTGGTTCAGAGAGACTAAAACTGTTGTGGACACGCACTCTGATTTAATCTGGCTCATTTCTGAAGAGCTGGGGAAGAAGGCATCTTTACATTTTAGTGGTGAAGAATAGCTGAGGATAAACTGGCACAGCTAGACCTAGAAGACAATGTCTAAAGGCACTTTATGGTGGTGTGGTTTAAGAGACGCTAAGCTTACAAACCTCTGTGTTCTAAATGTAGAAGTAGTAAAAAGGAGGTATTAAGAGACCTCCTTTTCTTTCCTTCTCTTCCTGAAGAAGAAATAATTATATGGTTGAAACTTGGGGATAAGTCATTTAATCTGAATGTTAAAATCAGTGGTTACGTCTCCTTCTGTAAAGAAAAGAGAAAACAGAGAGCACTTGATTTTTTGCAGACACTTACCTGTTAGGTTGTCAGAGATCGTACAGAAACACACAAGCCTGAATGTTCCCAAACGTCTAAGTAAGCAGAAACATGCATCTGTTCAGTTGTCAGGGTATGAGAAAACCTGCTTTCAGGCCACTGTCTGTAATGAATAGAAAGAAAAACTGTATTATCATGAATGGTTCACTTGGCCATTTTAATACATATTGAAACATAACATGTAGGTTTTGCCAGCAGGATGGAAGATTGACTCGGAAAGCAGAGAGGATTCAAGGGGCAATGGACAGACACAAACCTCTGAGATGTTGTGGCAAAAAAATTGTTCATTTGATCGTCAGATGTCTATGAAGTAGAAGCAGAGATGCAACACTGCCTCTGTACACAGGTGAGACATCTGTTAGAGTAGGTGGTTAGTTCTGATGCCCATGCTTTGAAGGAGGTGGGAATATTCCTCAAGTATTCAAAGAAGGGCTACAAAAACAGGAAAACTTGTAGTATGAGGCTTAAGGAGTTCAGTCTATTGAGCTTAATACATGGAGAAGAGACCTGACAACCAGGTACTTCTTGATCTAACAAAAGTATAGCAAAATCCTGTGGCTGGATGCAGTGGCAACAGATGAATTCAAGTCTAAAATAAAAAGTAATTTCCTTGTAATAAGCATGATTAAATATTGGAACATCTTAGTACAGGATTCGGCTGACTTTGTTCTTCTTAGCCTTTAAGCAAGATCAGATACTGTTCTAATTTAATGCTTTAATCCAGCTTCCAGAAAACACCGGATGGCCTACAGAAACAGGGGCTTGGAAATAGATGATCGGTGGGGTGGTCCCTTCTGCCCTGAGAGCCTGTGTACAGGTAGCAGGTACTTCTTTAAGAAAATAAACAAAGACCCGCTTTAAAAGCCAGAGTGTAAACTGATCTGACTGATGTGGTCTGATGCAACAGACTTAGCTTTATTGGATTAACTAGCAAACTTTATCAGCTTCCCAAGAGTCCCATGAAAACACTCTAGTGCTCACCCTTTCAAGACTGTTGCTTAAAAAGGACTTGAATATGAGCAACTGCAAAAAAGGTAGATGATCAAGAGACCACAGTTGTTAACCTTCACATACAATAGTTAAAATACATGGTTTATGGATGTACATTCACATGTATGAAGCCATTATCAATCGTTTATTAAACCCTGCTGCCTCTATGTAAAAGAACAACCCTTTGACTAAATAAGCCGCAAGGAGCAAAAGTAAAACTTGACTTAAGTAAAACTTGACTTTGCTACAATAACCAATCATTTACATCACTGCCTTTCAACCTGTGATCAACAGACAATTTTTAAGGAGTCAGCAGCGTAACAATAAAAGACAGCCTATTTGCCACGCTCTTAAACTCACTGTGCAAGAGTCTACAGTTCCTCTGGGAGACGTTTCAGAGTCTGCGAGCTGAAATGTTTGGAAACCTCTAGCTTCAATTTTCAGAAGTTAACATATGCATTTGGATGCCTTAATTTTTAACAGCATTCTTGTGATTTTCAGGAGACAGATCAGTAGAAATATTCAAAATTTCCTGAAAACTACATTCCTCTGAAGAATCTTAAACATAAAAATTAAAAAAAGAAAAAAATCAGTTACTATTTTTGTCCCAGCTAATTGTCTTTCTATTTGTTTTTCTTTTCCTTTTCTTCCTTTGTTTTTTCCAAGAACTGTGAATAAATCAGAGAAGCTGTCATATCGTATTCGACAAACAAGTTCTCTGAGAATGAAGGCATATGACCCCAAAAAGCAAGGTGCAAAATCTCTAACAACTGGCTCTTCTTAGGGCTGGTACTTCTGCGTTGTCAGCTATTCTCCAAACAGGCAGGTTTGAAGATTTCTGCATGCACAACACACCATGTGGGCTCCTAGCCTACAGTACAGCTCCTGAAAGTAGATTTTGATGGGTCAAAGCCATTTTATTGAATTAGCCCTTTATTGTTTACATTAAATCCAAGTGAGCTCAGAAATACTGACTTATCCTTCTGAAAGGCTGGATTATACCGCGTGGCTCGGATGCAAAAAAAGATTAGGGTTTTTATACTAATTACTTCCAGCATGAGGAGTGCATGGACCAGAAGAGCACTGACTTCGGAGACACTCTGCTGGGCATTTCAGCGCAGAAATATTTACCGTCTTTTCTTGCCACAAGTAAAATGACTGCTGCTCCCTAAAGTAATTTGGAGTGCCACACTCTCATCAAACCCTGAGTATGAGAATTGCCGTGTTTGGGACAGAGGGTAATAACAGCCCTTTCCACTTGTTTCCGGTTGGGTTATCCACTCTCCCACCATCACTGTTGCTGTGAAGTACAGTGTAGCAGCACTTCCTCCTACTCTGCATCACTCTTTCAGAAAGTAAGAGAATAGAAAAAGATTATCTTATTATTACTAAGTGAGTTTTCATTCATTTATACTTAATCAGCTAAGTAATCCATCAATAAGCAAAGTTTCCCAGATTACAAAACCCAAGGTATTTTCAGCAGTCTGAAAAACCAGAGTTGAAGATAGATGTGAATATGTTGGAAACATGATATGCCAGATCACTGTCGTTACTGTAAATCACAAGTGGTGCAGTCAGATGAGATGGACAGACACACAACACGCATAAGACTCTTTCACAGGGTGCGTGTTCTTCCCTAAACGAACCCTCGTATTTCTCATAATCAAGCGGGCACCTGCCTATGCAGAACAGACATTCGGCTTCTGGGCAGCTTTCGTGGCCAACGATGGAAATCGTTCACAGGCAAATCAAATCTATCAGGGATTTTAATAATTTGTATGGGCAAAACAGATGTCCCAGAAGTGCACACAGCTTTCGCTGAATAACTTTGCACACAGTGACATCAGATCTTCTCACTACACAAATTACTACTTGGGGCCTGGGGTCTGTTGGTATTTGTTTGAGTGATGATACTCTGTGTAGCTTGTGAAACAGAACAAACAGGAGGCTTAAATGAGCCTAAAGATTTGTGAACTGCTGATCCTACAGAAAGGACACCTATTATTGCTTTTACATCCAGCGGTATCCAATACAACATGGGGTTTTTATGATTGTTCTTATATATTAAGCAAAATGTTTGTGCTCAAACTCTAAGTTACGGAAAGGAAATATACAGATCTTTACACTCACACAAGCTGTGATGTGGAAGGTAAGGCTCACAAAAGGGTCTTGTTTTAAATCTTGCATTCAATAAACTGCTAGAAGAACAAAATGAAAACAAGCTATTGTGTTAATCTCCAGATTAGCCCTCATAGTCTGTCAATTTAATACTGATTAGTAAACAATGTCCATAATTAAGCTGTTGTTGGAGACACAAATGCCCCACGAGCCCGAACTAATGCGTAGTATTCAATCCTTTTACAAAGGATGGCAGATACAATTCCAGGAATGTTAATGCTGCCAAGTATCCATGATGTACATAACAAAAGAGAAGGCAGAGAGTTGAGGTAATTAAGCTCACACTAGACCTCTCTCCAACCTGAACGTGTTTATTGACTAAATGTTATTAGGTGTAGTAAATAAAATGCCACTGAATCGTGGGAGTTGGGACCAAAAATGGTATGAAGTTTATGGGGCCGTCAAACTCTGGATTCCCCTGGCATCAAAGCACACACGTACCCTTTGCTAAGGCTAGTGACATTAATGTGCATGACAGGGGTCCATGGGGCCGTGGTCCCCTAATTGTTTAGGAGACCTTTTAGTCTGGTTGCAGACTGCATGTCTTGGTATTTGTGGAGCTAATTGCACTAAAATCCGCCAGCACAGTGTTTGCAGTGATGGGTTAACTCATTTATCCTCAGGATAATACTCAGCTCTTTGTCAGCCTCATCTCCCGCATTCACTCCTAGACTGTCACCCCAGATGCAGGAGGAGGAAGGAGGCTTCCGACAGTGCGGCCCGTGGAAACTCACTGGCTGCACATGTGCAAGAACGTAGACATTTAAATAGGAAACATGACCATTTTTCTGAGTGTTTTCATTACTGTTCTACTTTTCTCATGAGGGTGACGGAGCCAAGTCTGGAGTTCAGTCCCTGATAAACTCCAACAGTTGAGACCAGCAGAGGTGCTTGGCCTGGGCTCCTCTTATCAGTTTATTTTTCTATACTGAATCTCATGGATCTTCAGGTTTGAACTAGCCCTGAGCAGCAGAGCCCAGACAGGCTAATGCTCTGGGTTCCCTGTGAGAGCCTTTTTTTCCCCTCAAGAAAAGAATAAAGGTGGACATAATTATAAGCAATCTTTTATTTTGATCTCAGTATTTTTTACATGGGGACAAAGTGGCACTAGCCATAGTCTGAAAAGTGACATAATGCAGAAAAATACTTTTTCCTAATATGGACTCTAAGATTTACAAACTTCAGAGTGAGAGGAATTAAATATTCTTTTTGACATTTTTCCAGAGTTCTTCATTTATGGTATTTTCTCAGACTTCTTGCCCCATGTTTACAACCATACAAGTAATACCTAACAAAATGATAATTATAGCAATTCAGATAGGTGGCGCGCTTTCTGTCCAAGGATCTCAAATGTCTTGGCCCACACAGAGTGGCACTGTGCAAGTTTCCTATGGGATCAAATGTATTTATAGCCCCATTGTACAGTTTGGACATCCGCAAATTAAATTGTTTTGCCAAAGGTCAGAAAGAGTGTAAATGAGTGGTAGAACTAGGAAAAATACTCAACAGCATCTTCCCCACTCTCCATCCTAGACTACCCACGTAAATGCAGAACAGCACTGAGTGGCTTCCTGTTTGGACATGTGGATTTGATTAAGGCAGGCCACAAGCTCCCAGAATTTTTGGCCAGGTGGCGAGTTTGCTGCTTGGGTGTTACAGAAGCACAGCACCTCTGCCGTTCCTTCCTACCACACTGCAAAACCCACTGCATGCAGGGAGCAGCCCTGCCTCGTCCACAGCTACAGGCTTGCTAGAGCCAGCACAGGAGGGAGAGGGGAGGAGATGGGAGTGGGAATGTGCAAGTGGAGGCTGGGGGTAGCACCAGACCACAGCACACCAATTTATTTTGGCTTAAACTGCTATGGAATCACAGGCTCAGTGGAAAATGCTCCTTCTAGAAATAGTGCCAACCAGCCAGTATCCCCATGCCTTGAACAGACTCGTAACTAACATTACTGAGACGCAGTGTTTTATCCCATGTATTAAACTCTCCTCCAACACCCAAAAAGCCTTTTTTCCTTATATAAGGAGTAAGATTTGCTCTGTCTTCACAAAACCTACAAAAAAAAAAGCTACAGGTTTCTGCAGCAGCTTGTTCGGTGTGGTCTTGCAGATCAAGGAGAGATGGCATGAAGCATGCTGGAGGCAGAAAGTGTCACTGTCACAGCGAGCCTGTTGGACAGACAAACAGGATTGCTGTAGTGCTCTCAGCACACCTTCAGAGTGCCTGGCAGTCACTGCGACCCTGGGGAAACATGGCCTCGCCAAGGAGCTCAGCAGTCACTGTACTACCGCTGAACAGCACTGCAGGTTTCCGAAGTTTGAGGCTTTCCAGAAAGCTGCTTGTCTGCCTCGTTTGCCCATTTCGAGCTGTCAAAACGAGAGCAGGTGAGACAACAAAGCACAAATATGCAGCTCAAATCTCACTGGATGGCACCATGGTACATCAAAGGGAACAAAGGTGGCAGCTGACATAGAAGGAAATAGGACGTTGGGACTGAAGTACAGAAGTGAGAACTAGAAGGTATAAAAGTTTTTCCCATTTGACACAGGAAAGTCACACAAGAGACTGCCAGACCTTTTACTGTGCCATGTAGGACATTAATAGAGCAATAACCTCCCTCTCTACTTACTATCCTGCTTAGATGGGGAAAGGCTGTTTAGATGAAGACTCCAGTTCTGCTGAAGAAAGCATATTTGCCACATAAACCCCATTTTGAGCACATTAGCAGAAAAACGGGAGTATGGATAAACTGTAGTTCCACTTCATGTTTCAAGTGCATCAGAATAAAACAGGAACTTCTCATTGCTCAGTAGGAAAGGAATATGTGCTTATCTCTGGGTGCATAAAAGAAATGGAAGCTGATCTCACGGTTCCCCTTATTCTTTTAATTGTCTCGTCATGCAACATACAACCCATTTGATTACCATTTGCAGAGAACTTGGAGATACTTAGATGAGAGATGCAACAGAAGCACTCACACGGTATATTTTAGAAAAATATTACCCCCTTTCTATATAAGAATAGGGACAGGCATATGAAAATTGCTGTCTCTTTTTCCTACTGGCCACGGCCAATAGCTAATGATTCATAAGTAAAAGCAAAAATGTCATAATGCACTTAACCAGATGTGAAAAGCTGAAAATGGAGGTGTCGGTGGATAGCTGTCCTTAGCTCCTTACTGTTGCAGTAATCTCCTTCCTTAAAACCTGGAGTGGAAGAGTTTGAAACTTCTCCATACCAAACAAAGACAGCTCTTCTTGGTAAGAGAATCAGTACTTTTCAAAAATAAATTGTTAGCTAGAATATCCTCTAGACTAGCTGTACGCTGTTTGAAAATCTGCTCTTCAACATTCACATAGAACAGAGGAGCTTTCGTACCGTTAAGGGCACCAAGAGGCAAATAATTACCTGAAGCACACTTCACCAATATATACCATCAAGTTCCTCAAGCAAAGTCTCAGCACAAGAGCAAATTCTGCTAACAGCAGCTTTTTCTTGACTCTTCAACCACAGAGGGCTGAAGGGAGGCTCAGGCAGAATGGAAATGTGCAAAGTTACTTACTCTACAAACATCCTCTCCTGGATCCAGCAACACCTGTGGAAAATGGGACAGCCTTCAGCCCTGTCAGTTTCCTAGGAAAATTGTTCATGGAAGCACTGTATCGCACACAAAATTAGCGAAGGCCTGCCATTTACATTGTTTAAACTAGCCCTGCTCCCTTAGCCTGAAACAGGACTCACATGAGCACCCTTGTTGGTACGGCTAGGGTGGCTGCGGCAGGCAGCAGGGCAGTGGCCAGCAGCTGTAGCAGGCAGCTTGGCACTGACCTCCTTCCCCACCTCAGCCTGCTGCGTAGCGCAGTATCTGTCTCCATCAAGAGGAAGGCAGCCTGTTAACCAGAGTGCACCCGCGTGCAAGGAGGTCAAGCCTCACTGCTCTGCTAGACGATTTCAGCGCGATCTTGGGCAAACTGCTTGGATCCAGATCCTTCACGGGACTATTTTTACAGAGCCTTAAGTTACTACTAGGAATTATAGACTTAAATAGCTTTGTCATCTAGGTCAAAATTTCTCTGTGTTCCAGTTTTTCAAGTGAAAAATAAGACAGCAACCCTTCCTTGCTTCCCAGGAATGTTACAGGTATAAAGACAAGTCTCTGCAGTGCTAGGGTAAGTACAGAAAGAGCCACTTAATAAAGTTAACAGAGCTTGTATTAAAATACCATTTGAAAAACAGAGGGTTTAGACTGGTTTTCTGATCATACAGTGTCTGTTTGTCTGTCCCCTCCACAAACATCCCCCAAACATTCAGCCATATGTGAGTGGACTGAGAGGTAGAGGCTTCAGAGAAATTAAAGACACTTAATTTTTTTAAAAGCAGGTACCTCTCCTCCATTATAGGAGAGCGAGCTTAGCAGTGTATCCCGCCACTGAGGAAAACCCTGTGTGACAAGCTCAGCCCTCACCAGGCATCAGGAACCCACAGAGCAAAGAGCCGTTACCTCTGCCCCAAACACAGAAAAACTTCAATCAGAAAATCCAACTATGAGACACATCAATACAGAGACCATGATTAATTGTTCCACGCTTTGCTGAACTTCTTGTTTAAAAATCCTTTTCACTGCTTCAGCCTTTATCACTTTCCCTGGTGCTCACCTCTCTTTTATGAGCATCTACCATTTCATCTACATTTCATACAGGGTTACCAGACTGCAGAGGTAAATCTCCCCCTTTTCTTGACCCACCAGTTCAGCAGTAACAATGAGGCTGAACTATTTGGTGTCTACAGTCTCACACTCAGTGTGCGCTTGTCCCTGACTCCTTGCCTGGTACCAGCCATCTCTGAAATCCCCAGGTGCTCTCCCACCCTGGCTGACAGAGGTTCCTACTCTGTGGTCTTTAATCTGTGAAGAGTCTCTACAGCCCTTCCTGGTGGGCTGTAGAGGCCATCTGGCTATGCAGCACTGCTGAGGCTTCTTTCTCCAGCTGGATTGGAACAATCCTACTGGATTGTTTTTTAAAAAAATTAGAGTGCATTTGGCACCTTCTAGTATTGCTTCGTTTGATGAGCCAAGGACACAGGTGCTACAGTTACTATTTCAATAATCTATTGCAAAACAGAGAGGAAATGGTTTCTGTGACTGTCCAATGGAGAGGATATGCTTCTAAAAACTAAACCAGCGTGATAGGCATCGATCAAGATTAAGGATAAGCAGCTCAGCATTTAAGCACCCAAGAAAGAGCATAGAAACTGCCCACTAGGTCAGGCCTAAAATCTACCTAGTTCGGCCTTGTCCCTAGGAAGGGAAGAAAGAGAAAGTAATAGATATTGAAGGAGGAATATAAGGCACAGGCCAAATACAGTACAATTCTTCCGACTGAACTCCACCACCTTCCAGCAATCAAAGGGACATGGAGTTTCCAAACCAGGTTTGCACCAAACGATCACGTGTAAAAGCCACCAAAGAACTCTCTGAGTCTCTCTGATCTCTTCTTCAACTCCATTTTCACTTTTTGCATTCTTAAGTTGTTGGAAGGTCTGCTGTGATCAAATATTCTGGAACAATTCACAATTATGTTATTTGTTAAAGTTACTTAGAAAAAGGTAAATTGCCTTGTTTCACATCATCCAGTACTTTCCAAACAGCATGTTATCTACTTACTGACTAGCTTCATTGAATCATTGGTTTTCACACAGTTAAGCCAAACTCATTTGAATAATTTTTGAATAATTTAGTTCTCCCTTTGCAAATTAAGATCCAGCCCTACTCCATCTCCTGTTCTATAAGCTTCTAAGAACCGACTGTTGTTGCGGTTTGCTGTAGGTCTGATCCCCTGATAAATCTCAGTTACCCGTTTCTCCTGCAATTGCAGAAGCAGAATTCCAGTCTGCTCAGGCAAAGAGTCTGCTAGATTGCCTGCTTGTCCTTCAAATCTGACTATTCCTCATTCCCCAAATACAGGTACATGGGAGATGCCCTGAAGCAGAAAGAAGGAGGAAACACATTACCCGTAACTTTAGGAAGCTTAGTTAGAATTAAAAATTGTAGGATAGTTCTATATGTAGGACCAGTCAAAGTTTCCTTTATGCCAACGAGAGTTTTTCTAACAATTTCAAGGGACTTTGGATCACTTCACAGGAGAAATGAGCTGAAGCTTTTGTGTCAGTTCTCATTTACCAGGCAACAATCATCACAGAGGCAGCAGTTACAGCCTGGAAGGGTGGAGGATAGGGGTTATATACAGAGCAGAGGATTCACAGCAAGTGTCACCGAGCCTATCACCACTGCTGGTGGTTCCAACTATCAGGAACCAAAAATGCCATGGAAAAGCATACTGCATTTGCTCCTGAAGGCATTCCCTAAGGCAGAAGGAAAGTAGGTTATAATTTGCTGCAAGAAAACTGGGCATTCCTCCATCAAGACAGAAAAAAAAAAAAAGTGATATTTTAAAAGAAGATTATGAAATCAGATGCCATCTTGTGGCCAAACCCCATGAAATTGCTATGGTAAACACAATACAGTACACAAACCACACAATAAATACACAGACAAAACAGAAGAAATAAGGGCTTAAAAGACTGGTGACATACTATGGAGACTTTTAATCTCCAAGTCTGTAGTTCTCTGTTTACCGTGTTTCTGTCCGCAGGTGTAGAACCAACTCCTCCACACTTCTGACAGTTAAACTCCATTAAAAGATAGC
This sequence comes from Phoenicopterus ruber ruber, assembly GCA_009819775.1. Lineage (NCBI taxonomy): Eukaryota > Metazoa > Chordata > Aves > Phoenicopteriformes > Phoenicopteridae > Phoenicopterus > Phoenicopterus ruber. Next base: position 4,510,285 of record CM020219.1, read on the forward strand.
TGTAATTATTGACATTTTCCCCCACATAAGTTTTCTGTGACAAAAATCGCTATACATCCCCTACAAGTTTGCCCAAGTTCTGACTGAACTGAAGCAGAAGGAAATGCAGGAGACCATAAACAACAAGGCCACTGAATATTGTTACTGCCTGACATAAAATACTTGCCTTTCCCGTGAAACAAATGCTCCAATTAGGACATACCTGTGGACTCTAGGACCTAAATGCTTATTTGTGTGTAAACACGAGAGCTGGGAAAATGGCTGCACAGAGGAAACGAGGATAGTGATGATAGCAAAAGATCTGAAGGAGAATGAGAAGGCATATGTAAAGAGACTACCTGAAAGTATGCTGCATAGGTTATGGAGGAACAGAAAACACTCCGTCAGTCATAGATGGGAAGCAGGAATTTCTTCAAGGTCCCTCTCGCACGTGTTACACTATCAAAGGCAGGGAGTCAGTCGCGCTGCCCTAGCCCTTCTGCTGTTGAACAACCTTTTTTCCAGACCCATCCTCCGTGTTTTCTTTCTCTCTCCTTTCCCAGCTGCCAGCCTGCCCAGACCTCTGGATGATCATTCATTCCCACAGCAGCGAGAGCTTTACAATCTGCTCTCTCACACCTTACACAACAAGCAATGAGAGGCTTACACCATTGCTAGGGAACAACACAAAAATTTGATGTTAGCTCTTCCAGAACTTGAAAATGATCATATATCTGTGCATAGAAAAGCTACTTTTGGCCTTTTAGATGATTTCAGATCACCTTTCATGTCCCATGTGGCTGGCTGTAACTAAGTTACCTGTGTGGTCTATGCAGAATATAAAACCACCACACGCTCAGGTAAAGCCTTTACTGGCACACGTTTTGAATGACTCTCATTCCTGTTCCATGGTTTCGCTAACCAGAAACCACGTGGCCCTTCATTGCACTGTGGGAGGACCCCAATTCCCGCCTGTGCTCATCGCAAATACAGAAATAAGTTTCTAACGTAAACATAGGCATGTAGTGACACTGAAAATACCTTACCGTATCAGAGACATCTGCACAGCACTGGCAGATGTAACAGAGGACCTACAGGAGACCCATGCCTTCTCCAGAGTGACAGCTGGAGACCAGGTGGGATACCTTTACACCATGTAAAATGGTGCTAGATGCCTGTGTTTAGGCAAATGAACTGTTCCTACTCCATGAAAACATACAGGACTATACATTTGAACATATAAAGAAATGCATTTGAGCTAGTAACGGCAGCAGTTGTGAGTAAGGGGTTAACTAGCAGCCATTATTATATTGAGGAAATTGCCCCAACAGAAGTATAATCCACATGGTAGAAGACAAGTGTTATTCACAAGTTATTAATAAAAGAGACCAAAAAGAAGGCAATGGTATACTGTTCTGTTAATCTCATAAGCCCAGATGTTCGTGAAATGAAAAACAGCCAAAGTACATGACCTTTCATACTGATGTAAAGGAATGTTTAAGATATGATGGGATGTTATATATCACAGGATGTTAAAAACATCATGGAAAAAATTCAATATGGATAGCAAAAATTTAAAGAATCAAATACTTACAAAAAGATGTATCTGATAAGATGCAAAAAAATCAAATTGGATTATACTTTTCCATAATCATTATTTTACACACTTTTATAGACACCAGCACTTATACAATGCCAAAGTACAATAATGGCAGGTATCACTATGGCACAGGATTGTTACAGTTTCTTGCACACTTTCTCTTAGTGTGAAAGAAACTGTTCATTCTTGAGAAGATATGTGATGTTCTGTTCTTCTGTACAATAACATGTTATGCAGAAAGCACCCTACATGCAAAAAAAAAAAAATCAATGGACTTTATTGCAGCCTGCTCTTGAAGTCAGTTCTTGAGGTAATCAATTCATTTGGAAGCAAACTAATTTGGGGGAGCAAGATTCTGAAATAAAATTTTATCTGAATGCTGGTCACCCTTTTCTGTTCTAGCACTGGTGAATGAGCATAAATGGAGAACTGCAGGTTATTGTGGGGAGATTAGGAGGGAAAGTCTGTGTGTGCAGACAGCAAAGAATTCAGACATAATCTCTTGGTCTTCCCCGTTGCTTCTTTTCCTTTCAGATGCTTCAGTGTAAAACATGTGGTTTACACTCATCTTTGTGTAAACTCCTCTGGAGTGAGTTTCAGACAGAGGGCAGTCCCTCCGTAAACAAGATGGACAAAGCTGAGACTCAGAATGTGTGGGAACATGTGTCTATTGTAGCTTTTTATTAATAACACCACCTGGTTGATGTGGATTCTGCAACTGCAGACCAGCACGGGCCTGTTGGAAGGAATGGAACAGAGGAAAAGAAACTCACCAAAATCTAAAATTTTGTCCCCCACTCCCTGCATCCCCACCCTTGCTGACATGGAAACAATCTGGCCTAGACGAGGGGAGCGTGGGGCAAGTTTGGGAGGTCAGTTTACACACGGGTCAGCTTATACGCGAGTGTATACAGTATCGGGGTCTGTTTTCTATTTGCTTGTCAAATACCAACACCATAAAGAAAGGAATAGTACTAAATCCACCATTTTAACCTTACACATACCCACAATTACAGCTGAAATAACTCAGCAATTTTTGAGTTATATGAGTGCAAAGAAAGCATCTGTAACCAATCACCTATTTTTTGTTGGCCTTTTTTTTTTTTTGGCAATTCTATATCTTAAAAATTGTGAATGCAGTTCTATTTTTTTTTTTTTTAAAAAAAAAACTTGTTAAAAAAAACAACACATGTGCTCTCAGGCTGAAAACACACATGCCAAATTCAGCCTGGAGAGAATTTTTACGGCTGAGTTATAAAACCCTGAAAATAGGGATTTATAATGGAAATGCTGACAGACCATTAACTACAATAATAACATAAACGGAGCAATAGAATTTCCAAGTTATCTCCTTTTTGTTTGTGTCAGCATTCCTGCACCAAGAGCCTGTGCAACGCACATGCAGCACTAGCAGCATATCACTTCAGGTTCTCTTTCACGGCGTTCACGGAACACAGAGGAAGACACAGCAGAGGAAGCAGCGAGGTAAAATGTATGCAATGTATGTCTCTGGGTGCATCACATCCCTTCAATGAACTCAAGTCGTGGGCTTTTGGGATATATGTTTTGTGAGGAATCCTGCCACCAAGCAAAGGCAAGTGGTGGGATACCAGTTCACCTGTTTCACTCTGTGCCTATCAACAGGAGAGCAAGCCACGGCTTGCTGGTCCCACACAAAAACTTTCACTGCCCAACATGAGGTTTGCTTTGAGCTTTCTGCGTGACTCACAAAAGAAAGAGGGAGATGATAAAACTGCTTATGCTGGTGTGTGAAAACGGGGCGCACAAGGACTATTAAGACTATAACTACACACTGTATGCTCTTGCTTTAAAAGCTCAAGCTATGTCTTCTCCGGAAAGATGAATATACTGAAAATATGTAAACTGTCATGCTGCTCAAGATAATTTGTTCCCTATTACAGACAGGGACAAGTTGTTTAAAAACAAAATAAGTGACAGCTAATGCTACAGAGTCTGTGCATTCTTTGCCCTTACAAGAAAAAAGCTCTTACTGGTGAAGATGTGTCTAGCCCATTGCTAGTATGTTGCTAGTTTATAACAAAGCACATAGTCCTAATGAAAATAGAATTTCAAATTATTCTGCCTGGGGTTGACACTGGGAATGAAACAGGATGACAGATCCTTGTACAGCTAGGATTTTGTCAGATTCAGGGTTTTAAAAGATACTCCAATACCATCGGCTTCTGACTTGTTCCCTGACTTGTTTGTCCTATACATCCTAAGACACCTGACATAACATAGCCAGTATCATTCCCATTTTACAGATGGTTAAAGAAAGGCACAGTGGTGAAATTCCTAAATATTACATATCAGATTTCTTCCAAACCCCAGGAAAAGAACCAAGTTTTCTCCTTGTTTTAGTAACGTCTGCTGTATAAAACCCAGATTTCAATCTTTTTTATTTTAAGGGTAAAAAGGCTAAATATGACCCATGAGTTGACATAACTCATCTGCTTCAGAAAAGCCCTGGTTCACTCCAGAAGCGGATAGCAAATTCCAACATCACAAAAATTATCTTTTCACAAAAATCCTGAGTTTTATACAAAAGAGCAAGTTTAAACAAAAGAACAGCACAAAGCAGCAAAACAGTCCTTTTCTGCTAACATTGTCAATGACTCCTGACAGTCCCTCCCTGCTACCAGCCTCTTCTGACATTCACCAGCTCCCTAAAAGGGGAACCGTTCTCTTAAAAAACATTATTCTCTTTATTTCTCTGCATCGAAAGAAAGAAAACTACTAGTGGCCGAAAGGACTCAAGCTGCTTTGCTAAGTACTTCTGCCACTATTGCTCTGCTTTTGTCCAACACACGTGTCTGAGCCTTGTCTATGCTAGAGAGATTTGGCACGCTGACCATCCTTTGTCCCCCTAGCATGCCTAACACGCTACAAAAACGCTCCCAACGGTGCACAGGCGCTCACGCCACTGTTTGGATTAGAGTGCTTGTAGATGACACATAACTTTGTCTGTTGTTTACAACCCAGGATAATACAACAGACATTCAGTTGTCCCAGTGTCTCGCCAAGATTAGCACGTGGAAGAGCAGGAGCTGGCTGAAGCTAAGACTCAGCGGGACAGAGGTTAGGCTTGTGGGCAGAGGGAAATGCTCCAAGGAGCATTGCGGTTCCCTCAGAGCGAGGACACATGCTCACAGATTATCAAGAGAATCCGCATTCTGGAAGCTTTCTTGTCTCCTTATTGATACTGTGCTCTCATACAGCAACATCTGTGAGAAAAGCTTTCTACCACCTCTGACAAGCCAAAAGTCTGCATTACATCCATGTGATGACCTGGCCTCAGGGATAAATGCCTTCCTCACTTCCCATCTGGCTACGGCACTGTAGTCCATTTGGACTTTGATTGTTGGCACCAAGAAACCTCCAGTTGGTACCAAAGGCTGCAGCGCACTTTCGTGCCCACAGTAACTGCAGGCAGATTGTTTCCTTGCTATTACACTGGCTATCCATAAAATACTCTCTTAAGTTCTCACCCTTATTTTCAAGAGACCAAACGGCCTAAAGAGCAATGGTCTAGAAGACCACTGCCCTCTCCAGAGTTCCCTTCTCAAGGATACTGCAACGGCTGACATTAAAACGAGGATTATTGCCCTGGAAATAGAGCTGCCAGGTGGTAAAACATTTTCTGCTGTAGCCGAAGCTGCCACAAGCATTTCCACCTTCCTGTCCAAGCCCACCCTAAACCTTTCTTTCCATAGGAGCAATGCACAGCTCAACACACCCTATAAACAACAAACCAAACGGAGCCGTCCCTCCGTCAGCTTCTCTCCCCTCATTTACACCATCAATGCACTACCATGCTTTGAAACTGGAAACAGTGTTAATGCTTATTTGCAGATAAGCACCAGAAGTGATGCAGTTAAGCAGACAACAGAGTGCTAACCTGGCAAGCTGACCGCACTGGGGAATGGCAATAGGGTAGCTATTCCCAGAGGGAAAACTTACTTCAGCAGTCCCCAGCCTTGCTGGCACTGCACGGAAAAGGTTGGCATCTTGGAGCTTGACAATATGGTATTAATCATGTTCTTGTCCTGTATAGTCATCATCAAAATCAAACAGCAAAAACTAGAGGAACAGCAAATGCTGAATTAAGGTAAGACTTCCCCCACACAAACCACCACACAGTCCTAATTCTGTCCCTGCAGCAATGCCAACCCTTGTAAATTAGACGACTTCTCAAGCTGTTTGAAGTCCTGAGCAGCCAGCTCCAAAGTGAGGAGTAAGTACATGGCTTCAAGCCACATTTGCAATACCTCCCTGCCAATTTCTGGCTTGTACTTCATACTCCCCAGATGCAGGTTCATGAGCCATGACAAAATTTGGGGGCAAAGTGGAACATATGCACAGAATCTTTTCTCCTGGTTTGAGGTTTCAGCAGGAATGCTCCAGACAGCTTTGGTCAGGGTTGAAGAGAACAGGCAGTGCTGGGTGGTGATCAGAGCTCAGCACCTGCCCTCATCCTGCGAGGCACTCAGTGGTTTCACTGTGTCATGTTGAGAAGAGCAAACATTCACTATATGCAGGCCTGGCTTTTAAAGTTACGGAACTCTTTCAAAGTGATTTATAAGGTACTATTATAAAGTTGTTTGAATTTCTGAAAAATAGAGGGGCTAGAATTTTTTTTATTTAGTGCTTAAATTGGTTTGGTTATTTGTTTCATTACAGGAGATCAAAAATAATCCTGGTATTCACAATAAGCAGTAAAGGCCATTCAAATATGTTGGAATAACTTTAAAAGCAGGTGGCTACCTTATTAAGTGTTAAATATTCAGAGTTGAAATATGAGTCTGTTTCCATCTAGGGTATGTAGTAAATGGCTTCCACATATGCATAACAGCCCATTAGCACAATAAAAAAAAATTAGTTATCCAGTTGAAATTAGAACAAACATGTACTAAATGCAAGAATTTCAAAGGACCAGTTTTATTTTATGAGCCATTGTTCCAGCTGGATAGCCATGGTTCCCCTAATCTAAACAAATACCGCAAAGAAGAAATCATTCTTTTGAATTCTTTTACCCACAGTACAGTATTTGTGGGAGGGGAGGTGGCGGGACAGAGAGGTTTGGACTCATCAGGTACATGACAGAGAACCTCCAAATTTTCGTTTCCTAAAGAGTTCAGAGATTCCACAGGCAGACAAGCAGCTTTCCAGGACGAGGTACTTGCTTGAGTCTGCAACATCAATATACTTCACTCCCAAAACCCAGATTAATGAAGCGAACTAAGATTGCTCTCCACATTTTGATGGCATACTAGCAGGTCTCACCTCTGCATGAGCAACCCACTGCAAAATTAATTTGTTGAACTTTAACTGATTCTTTTGGAGTGAAATTTTCATTGGCAGGTGGGCTCTAAAGGGCCGAGTATCCAAGCTTAATAAACATGCAGTCTATCAGCTCGTGTGTGTTTTAATAACCATAACAATTTTGTAGGTATTCAAAAAACCCAAAATAATTTTATTTTTATAACAACCTGTGGCAAGTCAAATAGGGAATAGGGCAGTCTAACGCTAAAGTAAATGTCCATAAACTTTTAGCCATATACGCAAAAAATAAAATTGTAACAATAAAAGCAGTTTAGTAGTCCCCATGCATACATTTCAGTTGAAGGTAACCGTTTCAGTCACATGTTCTTTTTCTCTTGAGAGTTATGTTTGGTATTTTACACTAAATTCTGGCACTAGTTTTCACTTGTTAATTGGAAACCACAATCACTTCTGCAGTGTTTCGCTCTGCTTTCTATATTTGCGATTTGCACTCAACTGTCAAATCTTTAATGGTGGAGAAAAACCATCTCTAAAGTTAGGACACATAATGCTGTTCAGAAAGCCCAACGGCTGTCTTGACAAGCGAAACTGCTTAGATGATAGCATATCCCAGCTCTCCTCGAAGCTGACCTTCCAGAAAGTGAGTCCTGGCTTCCATGTGTAGCAATTGAGTAGTTACTAGAAAGATAAAACCCAGTTCTACAACCTGGATGAGAACAAGACTCCAGTGATGGCAACAGCATTGTGTCTACTCACACCAGGGTAGAATTAGCAGTTAGATTTATCAAAATGTGTGCATTTTGTACTCAAAGGGAAAAATTTTAGAAATAGATGCAAATCTTCTACATGACAGGTTAACATTAGGTTTCCAGTTAATTAGGTACTGCTCCCAGTCTTGCCACATAATATAAAACCTGCTGTATAATATAAAACTTTACTGTCAATATTGTTATCATGGGCATTGTTAAAACCAACATTAGTTACAACAACTGCAGGACTGTGGGATCTCTCTCATATATATACATATACACACACGCACGTGTGTGTGTATATATATGTATGTATATTGCAGTTATCCTCATGTCTCAGCAATGAAACCACCTTTAAATTAAATACCACCTTTATATACTTGTAGTATTTATCACTGGGGAGGAGATTGAGTCACCACTGCTTTGCCAAGCCATGTTTGACTGCTTCAACCATTCCAGTAAGTAGCTCCTCAAAAGTTTCCATGAAGAAATCTAATTTTCATTCTGTATCTATGGTAAAAGTCCAGTACACTCCAGCACTACTTGCCCCACCATTTGAGTGCACACAAAGATCACAAAATGTCCTTAAACAGGACAGCTTCCTACATACCCTCAAGGAATCTGCCCAGCTTTAGTTTTAGCTTCACCTTTTCTGTTTACCAGGAACCACACCCTGCCAGTTACTCCAACAGCATGCAGGGACATCTAGTGACCAAAGAGGATATTGCAAATAAATATAGCATTACTTCTATTTACGACACTATTTTGTTAAAATCAAAGGAGCAAATTTAAGTGCTTGAAAATTAAGAAAAACACGCTTTCTTTTGTTGTTGTTGTTGTTGTTGAGATATTTTCTACCCAGTAAAACAGCCATGTCCACTCATCCACTACCTTCACTTGGTTTAACCCTCATCAGGCAAATACAGAAGGCAAGTTATTTATTTTTTAATTTCACTCTAGAAGGAGATTTTATTTTCCCTGAAGTAAGGTTTCAACAGAAAAAAGTTGCCTACCAAAAAGAATTTTCTTCTTTGCACTGAACCACCAGAATTCTGAACTCATTAAGAGGACATTCACAAGTTTTGTTTCATTACACATTTCTTGCGCTTCAAATAAGACAAAAAGCAACATTCTACATCACTATCGTCTTTCTTTTCCCTCCACATCTATAAATACTCTCATGGAAATGGCACTGGTAAGTAAACCCATATTTCTGACCTGCTGCATGTCTAACATTTCTTCTTTAATAACTCCATGAGCATGGCAGGCTCTTCCTATTAACTACATTACATCATCATTATCAAAGACGAAAGGAAATTAATTTTGTTTTCCAAAGACTTGGCAATAAGTCGGTTCTTTACTTCATCAGACATCTGCTGTTTTTCTACGTATGTCATTTGTGAAGCAGAGTTTTCCTTATGACTTTATTCTCCTAACAGTTTATCATGCGACACTGTTTACCAGTGAAATAAAGTGGAGCAGGATTTCTCATTTGCCCTGTAAAAGTGTAAAGCTAACTTAAAGCCAGTATTATAATCTTTATTTCAGTTTCAAATACTTTTGCTGCTTTAAAATAAAGCTCAGCAAAGACTGTCATGCAAAAATAACCTCTCATGGTCTTTGCCTGAAATTTATTACTAGTGCTGCAGTACTTTGTTTTAACAGATGGGACTTTATCAGCAAATTATATGGGCAGGCCACCAACTTCCCTCAGGAATGGAGGAGTGCTAGTATTTACTTGGGCTCTTATCTGTGCACTTAAAGCCATATTCTGACCACAAAATTCTATTTTCATTTATTGATATAAAAGACAAAACACAGAGAATCTTCAGTTCTAAAGCACGCTGCATCCCTAACCTTTGTTGTCCTCATGTACGTGATAGGTAGCTGCTGTCTGATATTTCACACGAGCAAAACTTCTTTCCTTTTTAAAGTTGAATGGACTTCATAATTTGTTTTCGTGTTCACCATGGAACTCCATTAATGCTACGCAAAAGGGAACAATTTAGATCACTTTTCAAAATATTTATTTTGCTAAATAATTTGTTGTGGTTTTGTTTGGAGTTTTTCCCTACTTAACTACACTGTAATTTACCCTATAAATAGTATTCTAAAAGAGAATTTTACGCATGGCAAGTATGTCTAAACTGCAGCCACCAGCGCTTCAGGAACTGGAAGGTTTAGTGAATGTATCCAGAGAGGAGCGGCCCCCATTCCATCCCTTACGCTAGCCCCTTTGTGCTACTCCAGCAGCACAGAAGGGCTCAAAAAGAAAAAATCTGTCTATTCTGAGCAGACATGAGGGTGCAGGACCACCACAGCTCTAAATACACCCCTCGCCGGGCAGTCAGAAGGCAGGGAATACAAGCGTGGTGCAAAGTCACTCACCCCTCCGCCAGCCTGGCTTACACCTGCGCTGCGGTGTAACCTGTATGGCACGCTGTGAGCTCCCGCTGACGATCTGCGCGACAGGCAGGTGAGGGAGAAAAACTAAATAAATAATAACTCTAGGGGAAAAAAGAAATAGTGATAAGCACAGAGTGTCACACTCCCTGCCAGCTGCTATGTCCCATTACAGAACCTGATATTTATTCTTACTTCTAATCAAGATCTAAATATACCAGATTTCCAAAGTGCACACATCATCCTAAAATAAACTCTTTTTGAAGGAATTTTGACAATGTGCATCCTTTATCTAAGATGACTCCATTCAGCAGCGCACTCTGAAAGAGATGGTATTCTGAAAAATATGGCACATAGCTTATTTTAAGATTTTCCTAATGAAACACTGCTTAACAACAGTTTGAATTCATAGGAAGGATGCTAAGTAACTTATTTCAATCAGGAAAGAAATTTTTAATAGAAAATCATGTAAAAACTTGCAAAAAATCCACTGAAATGTTTTAAGTGTTTTGTTCCACAGTATTGAAAATACCATTACTTTATGCTTTCCTGTTCAATGTAATTCTTTCAATATAGTTTTATTTGTATATGTCTGTTATAGAATATACACTGCAGGACTCGATCCTGTAATGACTCCCATGCAGGTAACTGTTGCTTATTACTTAACATGGTGTTCTACATTCTATCCACTTCTGGCATTTTATTTTGCTTATTGTTTCCACAAAGATGCTTTTACTGTGGCTTTTTTTTTTTTTTTTTTTAGCTATAAACAAAATATCCTTTCTATGTATCTATTAATAAAAGCAATAAAATGAGTCTGCAAATATATTGGAGTATTGGTCTATATTGGACTACTGGAATTTTTTCATGAAACCCACCTATGAATATCAGCCTCATCATTCAGCTAGATGAGGGACTTTGTTAGTAGAAAGATTCTAAGTTCATTGTCAACTATAAAATGCAGAATCCAGCACAGAAACAATCTACATCATTCTGAGATACAGTTAAACAAACTGTTCAACTACAGTTAAACGCAATTTGTCTTAGTTCTTACTCCTTATGACTTGATCGTCCTATTCTTCAACCACATACAAAGCCCTGCTAAGCAACGAGAGTCCTCCACTGTACTCACTGGGTATTGGATCAGATCTTGATGGCCAAAGTCTGTTTCTTTTATCCCCAGAATGAATAGCTCCTACTCCATGGGGAACTCCCCACAAAACATGGTGTTACTTACTGCAAGAAAACGTATCGGAAACTGGACCTCAGAGAATAACTTAATAACACACTCCTAGCAGAGACAGTTTGAAAATACGCTCACTACAAAAAGAAGAGGAGCTATAAAGCAACATTGTGAAAATCTGGTAATGGTTCTGGCCCAACAATCCATATCTGAATTTCAAATACTCCAGAGTTTGCAGATAGAGATATAAACCAAATGGTGCGGTATGGACCACCATAAGGATAAGGGTTATTTGCTAAACAATAGCTAGTATCATGCTTAGAGGCAATAAACAATTGCCAGAGCTGTAACTCGTGTGAGAGCAGTTAAGTAAAGGCAAATTCCAAGGTATTTTAGCTGAATATTGCATTCAAATTCTGACATACAAGGATAGGAACTCATGTGAAATGTGGACTTGGATTTAAATTTTAAACTTCTTGCCATTAAAGTTCAGGGTATGTTTGGGTCACACAGCTCAATGTGGGTTTAGATCTCTACAGAATATCATGTTTTTAAAGATACTTTTCATTTTCAGATGTGACAGTTAAAAAATCCTGGGTACAATAAACCATTTGACTTGGGGAAAAAAAGTGGAGCTATAAACTGAAACCAAAGTAGCTCAACTTGGGAGTGTCCCAGCTGCAGAAAACTCTTAATTTTAAAACACTTTGATTGATCCCCAATCTCTTCGAATTACACTGCAGTAAGGACTGTGTGCCCTTCTGAAATCAGGCTATGCTTCAATTACTTCATCTGCGTATAAATTTCATTGTTATTTGAAACATATGCAAAACGCAGATACCAGTATACCCTAAAATTGATTAAATATCTACCTCATTAAAGTACAAACCCTACAGTATAAGAGGCCCTGCTATGAGGGTTCACTTTGCATTAAGAATGCTAAACCTTGCCAGTGAAATACCATTCTGGATCAATCCAGTTTAGCTGTACAACATCTGTATTTTAGCAGCTGGACACTTATACTACCACCACCCTCACTAAGGTTTTCACCGAGTTTCTGCTGGCAGAGTAAATCCAAACTGCCTCCTGCAACACAAGTCTGCTCACCTGATTCACTCGGGCTATCCAAATGAGAAAGGCAAACAGAAGCCAGCCTCAGGTAAAAACCTGGAGTGAAAAGCTTCATCCCATGAGCTGACATTTTTGAGAACCAAATTTGGATCGGAGTATTTCAGAACATTTTATGAATTCAAGAGTGACTTAAGGAAACGTGAAACCAGACAGGCTATTAGTCCATTCTGGGGACTATTACCTTCCAGACAATTATTTCCAATATATAATTCTGACGTTTGGAAAACCTTTGTGCCACTTCCCATGAGGATTCACAGTCTGTTGGCCAAATGTGTCTCTGCATTGTGATACTTAGAACATACACAGTAATACTGTGTTTGCTGCCCTCGACACAATACACCAGCAAGCATTTACAGACAGGAGGAAAATTTCATACCTTTGTTCTGAGACACTATTAAAAAAAGGCAATAATTATTTTAAAATGACAGAAAAAACTTATATAAACACAAAACTGTCAGGAAAAATGTAGGTCTAGTCAGTCCCACCTTGGCAAGGAAACAAACTAGGTGAGTAGTATTCAGACATTCTGGCTGGCTGGACCATTCTTTCCTGTCCTTCCCCTACGATCTGACAAGATCTGGGGTGCCCAAACAGTAGAAGCGGCACTTCCTGGGGTCTCTCAGTTTTCCGTGCATGCACACGCATGCAGGAAAGCATCCCAGCTTACCCTTGGAAAAACCAAAAAGTCATGGATGTGCTGCTTGATCAGTTTGAAGAGCCTGTTCGCAGTTGCCGCCTTCTTTTCAGGGGGAGGATCAGGAGGATGCAGACTGCGAGCCAGATGAACTGCTCCAGAGGTGGTAACTGCACTTCGCTGACATTCCTCACAGGAGCCCACTTCTGGCACCATGTACCTCATGGAATGCAAGTCCAGGAACCCCACAAGGAAAACAGGAGTCATGGTCATAGAGTTTCCACCACCCAAACAACTCCGGAAGCACATTAAGTCCACCCTTAATGTGCTCCTGAGTTGCTACCTGAAAAGAAGGAGCAGGTTGCAAACTGGTTTAATTCTTTGAGTGAGCAATATGCAGCCTATGGATCACAGGCTGAGCTCGCTTGCAATCAAGAACCTCTCCAGGTGTCTGTCAGCCCTATTTTGCTACTATGATTCCGTGAGAAGCAGTACAGCTCCGCATTGCTGCTGCTCAAAGCAATGTCTAGAAGGTGTAAACCAGCCCTTTAGTTAAGCAAGGAATTTGAATGGGGACTTGGTCAACAGGATGAGTTACAGAGTTGTATCAGGTTTAAATCAATCCCTTTTCAGCAGAGCACGTAAGTATGTGATTACCTTTAAAGATGTATGTTCCTCATTAAGTCGGTGGGGTTAAGTATGCCCTTAATGATATAAGAACGATAAGAATATGCTTAACTACTTTACAGATGGCAAGCTTCTCTGAGCAAAGACCCTCATTAGTGTTCCCACTGAACTGACAAAGGGACCGGTCACTTTTACTACAAGGGAAATGGGACGTGGTCTTTCATAATATTTCAAGTATTAAATGCAAATGCAGTCTCCAGAAGAAAGCCACTCAAATCCACATGGACATCCCAGCTACGTTACCGTACATCTTACTTCCTGAGCTCTGCAGGCAAATGTCTTCTGAGTGTGGAAGTGGCTGTCCGCATAGCCGCAGGGGCAAGATGCAAAACGTGCATTCTTGGAAGATCATTTGTAAACTTGGCATGAGGTTTGTTTTCTAAAATGCTGCTGTGAACAATTTGTCACTGACTCTAAGTCTGACAAACAAGCCCCTTTAGGCTCATTCGGATAAAGATTAGGAATGCTTCACTGGAGCTAAGGATGAAATACAGGCTTCGAAGGCATCACTTTTACTTATGGCATCCAAAAACTATGTTAAAATAACATTGACAATGCAATGCCAAGAATTCAAAAGTTAGGAAATGCCAAAATTAAGGTTGCCTGTACAAACTTAATTCAGCCCTTTTCTGAGTGCACTTCATGATACAGGTTTTCATTATGTGATCATGCACAATTTTTTTCCACCAAACCACTGCCTCATTCATCGTGAGGTAAGGAACGGCTTGAGGAAAGAATTAGGGTTGTCAAGGAGATAGCTGTCTGTAGAAACGCTCGCTCATTCAGAAAACTGAATACTTCTTTCTATTTTTCCATTCAACATGTAGCCCCAGGCTTTATCTTATACATGGCCTTTAAACTCTACATTTAATACAGAATTATTCATTTCCTCATAGGCATTCCTATAGTCCTATTGGCATAGTGTCCAAGTGCTTCACATAGGGTAAAAATTTTGTCTTCACAACAGATACGTGAGAACAGAATTAGTAACCTCCACTCAGATCATTTTCTATTTCCTGCTACCTCTACTTTCTACTTCCCTCCCGTTTTCTCCATTGAAATTCCCACCAGGTGCTTCTTCCTTTTATTTGTCCTGCCTATATACTTCAGAGACAGCACCAGCAGCAAAGAAAAAGAATTATGAGAAAACAGTTCAGATGGAAACTTCAGAGAATTTAGCTGCCAAACTCTAACAAGCCTCTACTAAACATCTGTGAACTAAAATCTTTTGAGAGCCATACAGCTTGGCCAGATTTGGGAAAAATTTTACAGAGATGCCAAGAGATCTCCCTCTGATATCAGAGCAACTTCCACTTCCATGTCAGATTTCAAGTGTTTGTCCAAAGCGTCATTTTAAAAAATATTTTTAATTTTAGCAACAACAAAAATGTATCTTTCTCTAATCTCATAAACAATGCAGCTGGGTTTAGCTATTCCTTCCACATAGTTGAAGAGTGACAATGATAAAACCAAATGGTAACACAGTGTTATAATGTAAAGCTCCAGATAACACCATAGATAACGTTACTTACTTTGCATGTAATTAATGCAATGTAATGCTAGAATCACTGGCAAGTACAACATAGACATCTTCCAGGTATTTTTAACAATACCAGAATTAAAAGACGAGAAGAAGAATTGTTTGCCTACTGATACAGAGTAATTATTAATAGAGATAAATAGTTACCACTAATAACAAAGCTCAGTATAGTGCATCTTCTGTGACACTAAGCAAAAGCCGAGCTTCACTGAAAGCCCGTAACGTGCCATGCGATGCATCTCAGGGATCAGGTTAAATGGTGGAGAATACGCCCCTGCACTACGTTGCAGCTGGGGATGCGGTTTACTTCTAGGAGCCTCCTGCAGCACAGCACCCTGTATGACATTAAGGCCGAGTCCTACAGCTTCCTGAACCCTGCGATGGGAAACAACGCCATCCAGACATGCCTCCTTACTTGGAACAGTAACATTACATTCACATAGTAAAAGAGCAGCCGGCGCTTTCTGAAGTTAATAGAGTTACATTGGTATGAAATTAATACATTGGAAAAGACAAGGAAGACCTTCAGTCTTCCTCATCTGGAGCGTAATCCTGAAAATCACACCATATTACATGTCTTTCTCAAATTAGCGTCTTTGGGCAGACCCTTGGCTGAGATCGATTGGAATAACTCCACAGAATGCATGTCACTTTATACTTAGTAAAGTTACGATCACAGTAAGCTTGAGCTAAGTTTTCCTCAAGATAAACAGGGAGGGACCCACCAGACTATTCTTTACGGGTGTCCTTGGTTTTTCAATTCATTTCCCTGTACTTTGGCCCACCAGAATCTGAATCTGTTAGCCTCCCACGCATTGAGAAATTTTCTGTTGAGAAAAGACTGGCCTGTCTGGGCTGATGATGAAAATGGACAAACCTTTGGTTTGTTGGTGGGTTTGGGGGGAGTGGGAGGTGTTTTAAACACTGTCTTTTTTAATGAATGCCTTTCTATTAGAGTGAATGGAGTGCTACTAATTAAAAAGAGTTAAAAAGTTGGAACAGATATCAGTGCAATATGTACTTAAAGTATTCGAGTTCTTCTGGGGATATCAATTCAGATTGAAACCAATAAAAACTTAGGAGTAAGGTTTCTTGAATTTAAGGGTAAAGAATATGGACAAGTAGGTACATTAGACCTTGCAGTGACTCCTGGAGCTGAGGCTTTAACAGTCATACTAAACAATATGTGCCTTGTGATACCAACAGTCTGTCTCCTCTGGTTTTCACAGAGAAAATGGAGGAAATTCACTGATGGTTTTCACCTTCAGCCTTTTGCCTCTGCAGAACTTAATATAAGAAGTAAAGAAGGCAAAATAGTCTAATCAAAGGGTGGTGATTCCAAGACCTCAGTGGTCTTTGTTTCCTTTCAAGTTTAATTTTTTTGGTCCATATAAATTTCCTTTCCCACTCTAGCACCCTAGATTAATCAAAAAATTTCTGGAGATAAACTTACGTCTGATCATTTGGCAGAACTCATTACACACTTGAAAAATGGATATCAAGCAATAAAAGGACACAAATATGAGATGGTTTAGATTGATGGGACAATGTTTGGTTTAATGTAAGATTATAGTCTATAGTTAATAAAAATTGGGCTGCATTGTCTCCCAAGAGGTTAAGTCCCTAATGGTGGCAAGCTGACCTGGAAAAGAGAGGGGAATATCCGTGTAAAACACCGTAACCCATAACGCAAGGGTGCTGTTAACAGGCTGGCACAATGATCGTATTAGCTGCAGGCGCTGCCCATAACAGAGGCAGGGTACTTGGCATCTTCCTTTGGGCGTCTTCCAGGCGTAAAATTTCTGTGGAGCACCAAGCTTCACAAAGGAAAACTCATGAGAGTGCTTTTTTCTGTCCTCTTCCAGCTATTTGAGTACCTAGTTCTTCCTTCCCATCCCAAATTTCCGGGTTGCAAGGAAAATATAAAAGCCAAGAAGTACTGAATAAGCCAGGAAAATATTAGAAGCTTATTAAAGCTACTGGCAAAACGATTAGTGCTTTTTCCCTTCCTGAAAATGTCAAGGAAAGGTAGTCACCTCTGACAAATTTCCAGCAGAAAATGATGACTTTCTATCAATAACCTCCCTAATGATACAAAAAAATAGATTTTCAGCATAAAATATGTCTTTTTGGATTTAGTCAAAAATTTCCATGAAAGTAGATCTTTTCTACATACCAACCAAAAAGCCTACATGTTTTATCAAAAAAAGAATCAACAGCAAATTTATGACCAATGGCTACTCTTTGATGCACTTTTTTATTTTAACAGCCCAGTTTCCTTATTGTCGCTTTTCTGAGTAAATCCTCGTGGGCCACAAAGAACAGCACCTTTGTGACTCCTTCCACAGCAACGCAGAGAGTGATCCTGGAGGGCAGCCAGTGGGCCAGGAGGGTATATGAAGGTTGTTATAATTCCATAAGGCTCTGTGGCTTTAGTAGCGGGGATTTCTGTCCACTGGCCTCCAAAGGCTATGCTTGAGTACGACTCCTCCACTCAGGCTGTGTGCCACATGAAGGTTTTATCCTTTAGGACAGATGCATGCAAAGGAAAACAGGAAGACTATTTTAAATCCAAAGGAAGACGAAGCAGACAAAGCAGTGATTTTAAGTACACTTCTCATTAGCTTAACAATTCCTTTTAAAATTAATATATTTATTTCTTATGCTTTCTTAGAAATGAGTGTTTGTGGGGAGGACTACAGATGAGAGAGACACTGATAGCAAAGGCAGACGCTGCTACCTAAACATATAAATCACTAAGTGTTACAAAGTACCTTCCCCCCTCCCCCCCCACATCTTTTAAATTGACTATGCAATCCAATTAATTTGGTTTTAGTTTATAAATCAGCCCAAGTAAGCACAAGATTCCTCCCTTTCTTCCTTATTCACTACTTTATCCAGCAATAAGGTCCCGCACCCATGGCCACACATGGGGCAGGGATTTACATCGCAAGGCCCCAACGCTGAACTGTGGAAAATAGTCTTTCAGCGGCAGGAACAGCATCTGGCTTCTTGGCTTGCTCCACGCTCAGTTGTGCTGACAGATCTGGAGTTGCCTTTTACAGTGTCATACGGTCAGGCTGCTAATGCGATGTCCCTCCCCACTTGTCCTCCTCTGTGTCGTTTTTCTTCTTTGACTCATATTTAGCTCTAACGAAGCTGCATGCATTCATCCCTACAGACTGACAGGCACATCCCCTCTTTACGCTTTACAGCAAACTTGGCCAAACAGGCATACTGAGGCATCCCTATATGGGATTTCCTTCAGAGGGTTCTGGTACTCATCCAAAACCCAACCCAACAAAGCAATGGGCTTTCCCCCACACCTTCGTATCAGAGGACCTTAATTCCAGCACAGCATCACTGCCACCTCATTAAGCAGACAACGGAGGTGCCAAGAAAGTGGTGTCCCGCCCCAGAACTCCAGTTTGTCACCACCTCAACGTGAGTCAGCGCCATTTCATATTATTTCCACAGATTTCTAGTGCGTGAGTCTGGGATATGGGCCGTAAACATAATTCACCAAGCAAGCCGAAGCTGCACTGATAAAGTATTTTTCTTACTTGTTTAAACATTCAACACACCAAATACATAAAACATCTTGTATATGAACGTCTTCCTGTGTGGACAGACCCACTCTAGAGAATAAGCCCATTTTCTTTATGTCACATGAACAAAAATCAACACTGGATGACAATCTACTATGGATCCATTTATAGTGATTTATTGAAGCATAGGACACTACTTTCTAAACTTACTTGGTGTAACCCACCTGAGAGTCTGACCATCTGGGTAAATATAATTTTTCTAATAGATTTCAGAATGTTGCTGCACTTGGCCTGTAGACACTAATGATAAATACGTTGTCAAAAAGGAAAAAAGTCCAATTACAAAAAGACAGAAAGATTTCCTGATCAAAACTCTGCAGCATATCCTCTACTGTTGCAAACTGGCATGAAGCAACTTACATGGGGCAAGAATCTGGTGAGCTATTTAGAAATGAATGACTAATTCCACAGCATCTGAAATTATTTTTCTAGAAGAACTCAAGCAATCAGAGTTAAAGAGATTGAAATGAGTATCTTGCAGGCATGATGCTCCAAGATAAAAAGTATGCTGGCCGTTTTCCAAGAAGGAACTTGAGCATGTGCTTATCTTTAAGCTTACGAGCAGTCACACTGAAGTCCCATGCTTCGTGCCTGAAATTAAACATTAACTCAAGTATTTTGCTGGATCAGGGCCAATGCAATTTTAAAAGCATCAGCTCCAAAAGCAGGGATTGTTTTGGGAACAGTTACTCAGGTGCACCTAGTACGAGCTCAGCTGACAGTCGCAGGAAGGGATGAAAGCACCATTACCTTTCTGCTTTCCACTAATCTCAGGGCCTGACAGTCTCTCATTTAACCCATGGTATAAATTAGAGCAGATTCAGGACTATGCGAGTTTATGCTGGTTAAAATTCCAGCTGGTCTGCCACGCACAGTTGTGAGCAGCCCAGCTATGGCAGCTGATTGCCTCCATCCCACACATGCCTAAATGGGAGGGAATCCTCAACTGCAGAGATTTTTGCAGAGCAGGACAGAGTTCTTGGGCTTGATGAGTACACAGCAAACACTAGTCAGTCGCTAGATATTCTGGGTCCATAGAGGAGCCTTAACATCCATGATGTTAATCACCCACCAGAAAACAGTGAGAACCCCAGCTTCCTACAAATCAGGGAAAAGGAGCTTAAAGTACTATTGTTTTTGTTATTTTCAGTTTTTTTCACTTCATGTTCTAATAAAGGGAATGTTTTCAAGTTACTAAATGCCTATTAACCTTAAGAAGAGAATTTAAAGTGAGCCTTATACAATGCCTTGCAAAATGTAGCATACGTACATCCTTATCTCAGTCATCTAAAATAAAAATAGAGGAAGTTCTAAAAATCTGGCACAAAGGTTTAAATTAATTGTTTTGTCAGTAATTGAGTATTTTGCAGGACTAACCTGCAACTTCAGCTATTAAAGTAAATCAAAGAGACAGGAAGTAGAAATGGAAATCAGAAAGAAGAATAAGAGCTGCAGAATTAAACTGTTCTCTTTCACATGTGAAATTCAGTATAAAATACTTCCCTATAAATAGTTGTCAATAAACACAACTGCTGCAAATGTATTTGGTAAATGTTGAGGTCAAAGGCCTCAACTGTTTATTGCCTTGTAAACTCAAAGGCAAGTAAATTTATTGCCTGAACGAGTTTCAGAGTATTGGCCATCATAAAAACTCTGCATCCAAGGCACAAAATAGCCCATCAGCTAGCACCGCAGCTATTCCACACGTAACTCAGGGGCCACCGGTGTATCATAATTCAAAGTATCAGAAAGTATATGGCTGCCATGCTGCATATACTCTGCCACGG
The DNA here is from genome assembly GCA_009819775.1 of Phoenicopterus ruber ruber. NCBI lineage: Eukaryota > Metazoa > Chordata > Aves > Phoenicopteriformes > Phoenicopteridae > Phoenicopterus > Phoenicopterus ruber. The sequence continues at coordinate 4,530,890 of CM020219.1, forward strand.
GTTAGTGCTGAACTGTCTGTCATTACTATTAGAACTACCGCTTGGTGAAATTATAAATCGTTGTGCTTTTAAAAGCAATTTGCTTACTGCACTACTGTAGCAGAAAGTAGCAGTACAGTTGCCTGGCATCCTTGTGCAGTATTACATCTTACTAATTTTTTCTAATTTTCAAGTCCCTAATTGAAACTGGAGCAGCAGTGTACTCACTGCTGCGCAAACACAGTAAGCAGCAGTATTTACCCCAAATGTTTGCAGTCTAAGTGAAAGCTTACAAACAGATGATGGGAGAAAGGAAATATTTTCCTCTGTACTTTGCAGCTGGAAGAAAGGACCTCAGAATTTACATGATTTAGGTCTTGCAGACAGAAGAATATTACTTCAATGCACCTCTTTTCCCTAATTTTAAAAAGGTCGCGTTGGTTCTATAGCATTCTATAAAATCATTAGAACTGTGGTTAGCGTTTAGTGCCAAATCCTATCCTCAGATCCATTATTCATGACTATACTTCCAAGATTAATGTGTTGAGAATCTTATTCTCTTCCAGCTCCAGAATTTAAAAGGGCCGGTTCAGGAAACAAAGTGTATGTGTGTGTGTATATATAGATACGTTTTCTTGAACAGAGTTCTATTTAGGAAACATTATGTTTCCGTCCTCCAGAGTTAGAGCTCCAGAACTGAATGCATTCAGTGTCCTTCCTCACATATTCCTTTCTCAAGTACTGTGTGACTATGAATTAATGTAAATTAACAGAGAACAGGTATAAATCTGTACAAATTGGATCAAGAGAAAATTTCGGGCTCAAGCTAATATGGCACATAGTATAAAATATTACACAATCAGACTTTGTAATCTAGGCTGTAAACTCCTCAGGGCAAGCACTGATGTTTTTCTCTCTGTATCATGGAGCATGCAGCCAGTGCTAGTAACTTTGAGGGTAATTCAAATTTTTTATCCTTTTCAGTTGTGTGGTCAAAAGGGAGCTGTCCGGCTGCCCAAAACCGTGCTTGCCAATTTAAATGAACTGAATCCTGCCTTTGCTCTTTGAGTCCATTCTTGAGTAGCTGATAGTATCTGCAGATAAAGTTTTGCAGAGTGTTATTTGAGAATGAAACTGCTGTCAGAGAATGAAGCACCTGACTGCATCTGCCAGTCAGCAACCTATCTACACACTTCAACTGAGAACATATACATGTAGATAGGCACATATCAATACATGCGCACATACAGTACCCCACACAGACAAGAAACCCATCAAACAATAAAACACAAACAGCAGCCACACTTAAAACAAAAAACAAACAAAAAAATACTTCCACAGGTCTGCAAGCTCAAGTAAATCAGAGATCTAAATACAAAACATTCAGAAACGTGCATAGGTACATCTCATTTTCTAGATAACTACAGCACCAGTAAAGTAAGGCATGTAGATTTTTTGGTTTTTACTCCATTTTGTTTTTACCGTTTTCCAGTATTGTTCCCAAAGAAAACTGTCTCAACTTTCCTCCAGCCATTCCTCTGAAATGTTATACGATACAAAACACTGCTCCATCTGAGAAACCTACCCCAGTAAATTTCATTTGCTGCACAATCTAAATCAAAGGCATGAACACCTTGTCAAAGTCAACAAACCAACATTTAAAATGAAAGGTACTGTCATGCTGACCCTCCTTTTTCTATTTGTATTTGTAGCTTTTATAAATACACGATTAATCCAAGACACGCATAGCATATGACAAGCATAATACAGTGATATGGTTATGTATGAGTGGGCAAATTAGAAAATGTAACACTTTTTTCCATGTTCCCAGAACAGCTTTATCTTGTGATGCTGATATACAGGAGGTCAAACGCGGAACACTTATAACTGAAGCCTTCACTGGAGTAAACCATTTCCATCTCCAAGAAATTCAGCGGAACCTCTGGGTCCTTTTTGTCAAAAGGAAAGGAAAATGGAAGAGACATCTCAAAGAGTTAACTAGCAGCACCTCATTGCCTGTCACTAAGGAAGGCAAAACACCAAGACGCACAGGTATAGCTTAGACACCTCCAGACTCAGTGCAGGAAACCCAAACAGAGAGAAATGTTTTTTCTACTACCAGCAGCCGAGCAGGTAGGTGCCCTCAATTCTAGCACAGAGGCCCATCAGCTTATGTTTGCATGGCAGTATACAATACAAATATCAGCCTTGATTTAGAGAATCCATCACATCTATAGGATGTGATGTAAGCAGTTCCATAGGTTTGCTGTCTGGCTTATAAAACACGTGGCTCCCTTCCACACCAGGACCACATTACACCCCCATTGCTGACAATTTATCACTTGTAGGCATTGACTTCTTGGGGGAAAGGCTAAGAGTGCCGTACCTCCCTCCTTTGTTAGTATTATCTAACAGGGGTATTGCCCAGCACAGAGCATATTCTTTGGGTTACACGGCAAAGGCACAGCCACAGGGCAGCACATTGCCCCAGTCCACAGCACAGTTGGATCCAGCCTTAAACTGTAACTCCTTATTAGACCCCCCTGTCTCACTGCCCTCAGTCACAAGTGTATAACCCACCTCTCTGCCTTCGCCTTCCCTCAAGAAGAGTAACAACCCCACACCCACACAAAACAGTCTTTTAGTTTGTTATGAAAAGAGGGTTTTTTTGAAAAAACACACCCATTTTTTATCCTGGATAAAATTCCCCATTAATTTGTGCTGCATTGTCCAGCAAATACCAAAACAATTTACTCTTGTGCCTTTGCTTGGTATATGATGCCAAATGGAGAATTAGTGCCTCAGTATCAGTCTCTTCATTTCAAATCATGAGCTGAAAATAGCAGACGATGGGAATAAAATCAGAACAAAGATAATAGTTATAGTAGTTCCACTAAGTTTAATGGGACTATTCAGTAGAATGGCTAAGGTGAAGGAGAAATAGAGTCCAAAATGCCACGGGGAGAAAACAAGCCAAACAATAATAATGCGCAAATATTAAACATTAAACACTTTCAGGTACTTCTGTCCTGTAAGTCTGTTTAGTAACAGTTAATGGAACTGCAAATAAGTGATATTACATTACCCACCCAGCACACTTTCACTCAAGAAACAATGCAGCCGTGAACTTTTCTCTGCATAACATGGGATATGAATGGGGTACTGTTGCTTAATCATTCTCCTAAATGTTTATAGGATGGAAATAAGATCTTAATATAACTAGAGGGGCCACAGGAGGGACACTTTAAAAGCTGCACTACCATGTGCGTCAATACCAAGAGCTCAGCAACATCTGGTTTAATTCATTTTTTGAGCTGTTTACTAACTGGAGACTAGGTGTTATTTCCTCTTTGAGATGGGAAATGCCTTTAATTGATGCTGGTGCATCTCCCTCATGCCAAATGGGCACTCATGAGACACCACAAAAACTGGTTAAGCAGTTGTGGTAGAAACAGGGGCTAGAATTTGCCTATGGTGTCTCTTCAGATTGCAAGCCCTTGGAACAAAGGCTGTCTCTTACTGTGCATGTCAGTACAGCATTTGGTCCTACAGAGCTTGAATTCGGGCAAGGCTTCTCAATGTTTCTGGAACACAAATGTATAAGAAGATTGCTGTTTCCAAAATCTATACCCTCCTTTGAACAAAGGAAATGTATCACTTAAGCATCTTATTTTCCAAAATAACTTCAAGACAAGGTACAACCTTTAAGAAACTCTCCCCAACAATCATTTTTAGAAAAGTAATTTTCAAAAACAATCACCTGTTAGCTATGCTGTTTTGGGGAGACCTTCTGATCAGTTGGACTCAGTTTGATTTTCAAAAATCAGTTAAACGTTAGCAGAGCTGCTCATGAATAATTTTTCAGAATAAATTGGGTTTTTTCACATCCATATTTGGCTTTGTGATCACAAAAAGAGAGAGCAGAAACAATTCAAGGCTGTTAGAGGAAAATCAAACTTTCCTCAGATCATCTGTATCAGCAAACAAGTTTAAAGCACAGCTGCAGATAGGCTATGTAGATAAGCTCTTTGTGCATTCACACAAAACATCAAACCACATTAATAGCCATATGAACATGCCAGAAAAGGTCATTTGAAAATCATTATGCATTTATTTCTACGAGTAACACCTTGAGGCCCCCACTGTGAATGTGGCTGTACTGCAGCCATTTCCTTTTCTGTCAGAAATGGTTTTGGATGTTTGGCATAAGAATCACACTAATATTTTTGTTAAGAAAAATTTCAGATTCTGCAGTAGGTCTTTGAAAACAGCAGTGTAATGCAAGTCTTTGGATTTTTATCATTTGCAACCTAATTTCAACTTTGCCTTACATCACAATAAAATTGCTTCAAAGCTAATTTCAGTCTGGTCCCGAGTGAGCATTTGTCCATATCATGAAAACCAGTATTTAATTTAACACGATTACATACACATGCTAGTGCGGTCGGATGCCCGACTGGAATAGCAGAGTTAAGACAGGTCAGGATGAAGGTGCACTGGTGGGGCTTGGCAGGGAACCTGCTTTTAGTGCTTTTGGCTCTAGTTGAGAACATCAGTTTCTCGTTGGTGAGTTCTGAAAACAAAGTGCTTTCCAAAGAAAAAAGAAAAGAAATAAAAGAAATCCCTTCACAAATTCTACTTTGGGCAATTGTGTATCGGTGTCATAACTTAAAATCAACAAACCATAGAAAGGAGGTGAATCAAAGTTAAACACATCTGTGGACATTACATTCTTTGATTCTATTTCTTACACCTACTTTTGAAAACAGACTTCTGATGCATCAGACTCAGCTGGCAGAAGCATTTTATTCAAGTTCTCCCAGCCAGTGCTCCTTCACAGGTATTAACGCCCCCTGGGGAATGCAGGCACAGAGGTAATAAACATATTCGTTTCATTACAACATCTTAAAAAATGTAAAAATTCTAAAAAACCAACTGTAAGCTGACCTCCAGCCAAAGTACACATTAATTATACAGCTTAAGTCAGGCGGATGCTCAAGGAAAAGAGATATAATGTTACACCCAGCTGGATACTTTGTAGTTAGCACAAATGTAATATAAAGCGTACCAGAGTTTGTCAAGTGTCTGTCTGGATTTTCAGTTTTCATTAGTACTATAATTAAAACCACATTTTCAGCTATATTACCTATAACAAGAAAGGAATGAGAAATGAGGTTGTCAAGGTCAGTCTCTTTCTGCTCTTTATACTGAGTATCTGCAGGCCACAAGTTGTTGAATTTGGTGTAAACCAGAGTAATAGGATGGAATGTCACGTTACAACCAAACCTTTGTGGTTGAAAAGACAAACTTATGAGGTCACTTCCTTTTAATCACCAATGGAGCATATTTATCAACAGTCATATAAGTCAGGAAGACAGGCAGGCAGATGACAGACAGACTGACAGATATATGGAAACACAAACACCCTAAACACAGATACGACAGAGCTGATGCACAGAAACATTCCTTTTCAGAAAGCCATGCTTGATCTTATGCTGTCATAGTCTTTCCCATTTATAACTGACACCACTGTAAATGCTTTTTATGCCCTTTCTATTGCTTCTCACAGAGGACATAGCAAAGATTAGGAAAATATGAACAATGGGTAACTTGGCCAAGAACAAGCTAAGAAGATTGAGACCCAACTTCATATTTTTAACACTTTCAGAGAGTTCACAATTTTGCTTAAGACCTATAAGACAAAGTGAGCAGGTACAAGATAGTAGACTTCCTAGCAGAGGGACGTATCGTTCCAATCATTATAGTGGATGCCTTAATTAGAGATTGGTAGTGAAAAGCAGCACAGCTTCATTGAACTCAGCATCTTACTAAGGATCTGGCCCATAAATGTCAGTATTAAAAATGCAATTTTTTCATATTCAAGTGCAAATAAGTACTTGAGGCAACCAAGGCACCAGTGAATGTAATGGGATTGCCTAGATGAGCAAGCAGTCTAGAAAGCAAATATGGTTTTAGCTTTCAGGAGAACCCAGGAAAAAAAAAAAAGCAGCAAAGCAGCTGATCAGTCATGTTAAATATAAATCACAGTTTATTTGTGATACTAAGAGGGGATTTTAGCTTCCTTTCAAAAAAACTGCTATGAAGGAGATGAGTGAACTATTACGACACTGAAAGACTTAAAAACGATACCCCAAGAGATAACGTTCTGAGAATAAAGTGAAAGAGCTCATATAAAATACAAAAGGTGTGTTGTAAAGAAGGATCAGAAGGGCAGACTTTGAGCTTCATCTAGTCATAAATCAAAAGCTTGTTCTCCATCATTCTTGTCTATGAGGTCAGCTTTGATTCCCAAGCTACAATTCCCAAAGGATGGAGGTATTTCTATTGGCAAGTATGTGTCTGTCTTCCCCCAGGCTGGCTCTGCCAGCCCTGCTGTCACCATGGACTGTCATTATCTCAATCTCTTTACTGCCCAGGATTGTTCCATCCTGGAGCCATAGGGAACTATCACAGGGCTGTGAGAGGAAAACCCAGTTGGAAGACTAAGGGCATTTGCAACAGATTAATTGACAAAGAAGTTTATCAAGACAGGCCATCTACAATAGTTCAGTCATTCTCCTTCACAGCGACCAAATGCTTTAGCACACTAGTCTCCAGGTGACATATTAGGAACACAAAACGTTATACAAAATAAAAATAAATGTGTTAAAAACCACAGGTTAAAAACTCTACCACCAAAAAAATATTCATAAGTACAACTCTCTACCCAGTCACGTACTTCATATTTTTTTGCATCTGAGTAACTTAAGCATTAAGCTGTTAGTGTTTACTCATGCAGACTGTCCGTGCTCAGAAGAATAGTCTGTGTAAACAGAACTACCCACCTGAACACGAGAGGCTGGCTTAGAGCCTCAATTTGCAGTCAGCCATCTCCATGTACACAGATAAAGGGTAGACACCTTCCATACAGAAACATTTACAAAATACATTTAGAATGCTGATTCCCTGTTTTTCATGCCATGTACTATATCAAATAATAATCATCAGTTTTATCTACAGTTCATGAATTGTTTTTTATCCTAAATCTAAAGAAACATGTTAATTTCAGAATACCTCTTGGGTATTCCTCAATTACAGCAGACTTTTACAGTGTTCTTGCACAGTGGATTCTATTATTTGCTCCATTGGTATTATAATGGTTTTACTTCAGTAATTCTCACTTAATATAGAGAAACGTTGCTGTGTGGCGTAAAACCTGATAGTTACTGCAAGTATCTTTAACAAAGATAACATTTACAGAGAATAATACAGACATCCGATCCTACATGTTTCTAGAGGTAAAAACCTTCATTCTTTCGGCAACGATTTGTAAAGGAAAGGCATTGATAGGTGTCAAGTCTAAATTCTTAAGACAAGATCGCCCTCTACTGCTTAGGAGAGAATAAAACTAGGGAGGATCACCCTTACCTGTATGAAGTCCTCACAGAACCGAGATGTGAAGCTCCTGGACCAGAGGTGCTTTGCAAACCTCGGTGGCTTCACAGCCTGGGAGTAGTTCCCTCCCTCACAAGCACACTGCTGAGTGAACTCAGTGACCGCAGAGCAATAACTCCACGGCAAGGTGCTGCCCAGAACGGGAGGAAGATTATTGACACACCCTCTCCTCTCTCTGAAATTGGTACACAACTCCCTCGAGTGCAGGGAAGCTGATGTAGGCTCCTTTGCATGGTACGCTTGCCCTTTGCTGCATGTAGGCCTCATTTTTCCCTGAGCTGGTGGTATTCAGTGCCTGCCAGACTCGTATCTAAAGATACAGATTGCTCAATAGGATAATGTCCTTAAATAAGTATTATCATACATCGCAAAGCATCTTTACCTTAAGTGTTCTAAACTTGCTTACAAACAATAAGCCCCTAAGTCCAAAATCATACGGTGGAATGAGAAGACACACTAAACCAACAATGGGACTAGGTCAAAATCATTCTTGTAAGCAACAGAATTGCACCGAAAGAGTGCAATTTCTTGATTCTTCCCAAAAACTATTAACAGATCTTCGAGGCCTGATTTCCCTCTATAAAAGCAGTGTTTACTCTTTGCCATTATAGCTTACTTACCCAAGTGCCTATTATTTCTATTTTTATTATAGCTTTGACCAATTTAATATGGCAGTCAGACCCACATAAGTCTCTTGGATCCTTGTTAGTGCTCTTCTAAAAACAGGCTTAGTGTTTGCCACCTGCCATCCCAGTGATCTCAACTCCGTTTCAAGAGAGAAAGTAGCAGCATACCAGAGTAGTTTGGCAAACTCATTATCAGATGCCTTTGAAATTCTTGAGTGAACACCTTCTGCTTCTAGCCATTTATTCTTCATTTTCATTGTGTTGGGGTTTTTTTGGTTTTTAGTTGTTGTGGGTTTGTTTTGTTTCTTTTAAACCCTTCTACTGACACTATCATTTGAGGCAGTTCCTCAGAGACATCTTGAATAAAGAAAGACTCTATTCTTGGAAGATTCCTAAGCTGCTCTGCAAAGAACATTTATTCAAATAATTCATTTAGTTTTCAACCTTATCTTCATAAAGGATTCCTCTTACACTTCCTGTCAATAGGCCCTAAAATTCCCTGGCAAGTTCTGCTTCCAATATGACTAGAAAAAACATGTGAGTAGTTTTGTATCTCCAGGGAGTTTGCTCCTCAAAATCTTTTTAGCTGTGTCACTATCACCTTACATTTAACTTGGGGTTTTTTATTCCCTTAATCTAAATATGACAGCATCTTCGATGGATGTCTGTTAACTTCCAATAGTGTTCTCTTCTCTACTGCTGAAGTAATACATCTTTTTTCTTTTGTTGTTTGGTTCTTCAAATGTTTCCTTACTATGACAGCCTCCATGAAACCTGCAGCATGAGACCTGGAAGATGACACTTCCAGCTAAATTTTGTGAAGTGAATCGCGAATCACTGTGTGCAGGATTTGGGTTTTAAAAAAAAAAAAAAAAAGTAACTAGAAGATTGTAAAGCCTGTCTCCCCAGAAGTTTGCTATTGAGCTAAGATCAATGCTTTCGTAAAACATTGGACACAGCTGGAGATGGAACTTCAGACAGGCTGGACAAAGTGCTCGGGTGATGCATTTTGCTTACGGATATTATGAGCACCACATTTTGAGCCAGGATGAGTCTCTCTGAAGTGAAATGAGTAGACACGCAGCAAAATAAATGACATACCTGCTGGCAGTGTGTAGGTATAATTCATCCAGCCATTTTCCTCCCATTGCACAAGCTTCCAGCATGTGCGGCACTTTGATCTCTCTGCCATCACCACCCAACTTCAGCTCCTGATGGCTGCCATCCTTTTGTCTATTTACAGTCTTCAACAATACTATGGAGATGGCTCAGTGACATTCGTTAGCTTATGTTATACAGGAGATTTAATGAGATTATTTGATAACCTTATTGCTCCTAGATTCCCAAATATAAAAGCAAGATTTAGGAACCAAAAACGGCTTCCCACTTCTGATAGATCTTACTAGGCCAGCTGGGCAACCTAGCTTCTTTTTGATCAAACTCCAATTTTTAATTAACTGAAGAAATTTCTCAAACCATTTGGGGAACATTTCTGACTATTTTTTTCACTAACAACTTAAGATGAGCAAATGGAAAAAACAGATGCATTTCAAAACCTTCAAAATAAAATTCCTTTCTACTTTATTTTTCCAAAAATTGCATTTTTATTTTCGGACCCACTTCAGTAACTTCTATCCACTATCATTCTCAGGGCAAGCCTCTCTTTGCAACAAACAGTTTAAGGGAACAGGCTAAGATGAATGACTACAGAACTAAGAAAGGAAAGAATCCTCTGACTTTGCATCCAGTGCTTTAATCCCCGTTTCTTACAGTCACCACACATATCCACAGACACAAACAGCAAGAGACAGCAATATGTTTAGTCACTGAAGATACAGATACTAATCCCTGGCACTGACTTCAACCACATCCCCCCTTCATTCCTCTGCCCTCCCAGAGTGAGTCCCCTGAAATCAGATTTTACAGTTTGCAGGAAGTAACTATTGTTAGTATCGCACTTCTCTACTGCAAGTTGCATTTCGATAGCTTAGAATCCTTCCTTGGGCTGAAAAATCCGGACTATGAATGTTTAAGTATCTCATAAGTCACCCCAATTGATGAGATTGTAGCTAACTTTCACTACACCTCGTTGAAAAACAGGAAAAATTGAGAAAGAAAACATGTAAATTTATTCAGTCCTGTGCTCTGGTAATATTTCCGTTGACTAGCATGTAGGGGAAAAAAGAAAAAAAGATTCACTATGCCAGAACCTTCAAAAACTTTCCTGGACTATTGAGCTTTAAACATAACTTAAACATATGTCCATTTATTAAATATTTGGTTTGGTTCCTCTACCTTCATTACGGTTCATGAAATTATTTCCCAGGCACTCACTCAAAACTTCACCTCCTGCTGTTTTCACAATGACTGAAGTAATAATTCAGCTGTCTGTTTGGGACTTTATATCATCTCTCCTGCAAAAACCTCTGCTGTCATAGACCAAATATTTAATATCATTGAAAAGACAATGTCTGGAAGAGCAAGCCAGAAACACAAAAGCCCTAGCCTCACTGTAGCCTTCTTATGAGCAACTGGTAAGTGCAATGGAAAAGATCAAATTCATCCATATACAATATTTTCTGTTTCATCTTTGTTACCAGAAAGGAAGCATACATTTTAAAAGCCCAATTTTATATTAGCTGGATCAATGTTAAATAGGAATGAATTATCTACGAAGTTGATAAAAGAAAAGAGAAATAATATTTCCTAGGGAGAATATGATCTCCAGTTAGTGTAAACCAGGATAGCCACCAAATGTGGCAACCTTATCAGTTGAAGACTTGGTCTTCTAAGTTCTTTTTGCTCTTTCACACTTCCTTCCTGCTGTCACTGCCATGTCCTGTTTTGATTGTTGCTTTGAAACTTCACATTCATCGAAAACCACAAATACAGAAAAAAAAATTTGATAAGCATTCAAATCATTTTGCTTGCAGACAAGATCTCCACCCTCTGAAAGTTTTACAGTAATTATTGTTAGACATTAAGGGATATTTGAATAATAATAAATAGCAAGTAGATCCCATGATGAAAAGAACTTGGAATAAAAAATACTCGTATTGTATGTCAAGCCAGTGACCGAGTTTTGATGCTCAGCTCCACAACAACATTGTATTTGTTGCAAACATGACTTTATCCCTTGTAAATCAAGTTACTGCACACGCAAGTACACTGCTGCATACATAATGCAATAGAGATATCCACAAATGACCTGCTTTGGAGCAGTAAGACACAACTGTTGCAGTCTCATCTGCTGCCTTGTTGCCATTAACTGTCATTATTACTTGGATTCTGTTAGGGCTCATGTGGTCAAGTTATAACCAAACCACAGTGTGCTAAAAACTAAGTTAAAAATATTTTTAGTTTTTACTCCATATAACAGGCAATTTCAGTCTGAAATACAAAAGGAATCGCACAGTAGGGAAAATCTTGCTTTTAAATAATAATTTCCATTAAAATAGATGCGTCAAGGTCACGAACAGACCACTGTAGAAAGAAAAAGTGATGGAAACGAAATAAAACAAAGAAAGAGTACCATTACAGAGACTTTCTTGGCCACATCAGGTATAACTTTTGTGTATTTAACACAAACAGAAAAACATTTCTACATATATATCTATATAAAAATGAGAGAACTGTGATAAAAGAAGGGCAGACAAGAAACATGCACTATCTCGTGTCAACTGCACAGGATGGCACAATTCTCGACTCCAAATAGCACTAGAACTTCTTTGTAGCTATAAAAGGCTTCACATTTCAATCCAGAATAAACAGGGATTTGCTGAAGACTGCAAGTCAAAATATCCTGATCCCAGTGACACTTATGTCATCAGTCTCAATAAAAGCACGGCTGCATCCTGCCTAGAAATGTAGGAGTTCATCTCCACTATCAATTGCCAGTAACCATTATAAAACTGCACGGAATACTATTTTATTTACCTGTGTGCTCAGCAGTTACTCTACAACACTGTTTTTCATCACCAGCTTTGAGGCCAAATCTCGGTTCTGGTTTTAATTCAATAGACAAATAGGATTTATAGAGCTAGACAGAGCTTAAGCCCCTCTGTCTTTCTTTCGACTCTTAACTCCATGGTACTATCCCGGCAAAACAATCCATAAATCCAGTTCTGTGGCGGCAACACGTAGCACCATATTCACAAGTAAGTCACTCCGCAAGCCAAGAGCTGTTCTCAGTAGGCAGCGTGGTTTTGGTCAGAGCTACAGAAAAATTACAGTTTTGAAGCTTTATTGACAGAAAAGACAGCCAATCCATGAGCTTTATGTTTCCAGCCAGCTGTCTGCCACAAATGTATTTGGGTTGTGATGGAAAGCAATGAAAACCTACATGCACGTGAAGAAAAAAAAAGTTCCCTCAAAAAATTTGGAGTAGGAAGGTAGTTGTTTGTTATTCCGAAATAACATACCTTGCAAACAATCTGTCTTTAGCAAGCACTTTGGCTTGGAGCAGACAATCGCCATTCACAAATATTTCTGTCAGTGTTTTATCGGCACAGTTTTAGAATAAAACCCTAACAAAGCAAACTCAAGCGTAGCTGAAGAACTAAGTAATGATGTGGAAAATATATAGAATCTCCCCAAATTGTGCTTGCAATTCTAACATTTTCTTTTGTGTCTCAAGTTAGAACCATTTCTCCAAACATTACACAGTTTTATCTCACGTAACAAGAATTCTCCATTCATACCCTCATTGTGAGGTGCAGTGTAAAGCTTATAACATAGTGGTTCAATTTTCTACAAACATACAATTTAAAGTGAAGGAAGGGAAAAAAAGAGAAGATGCTTGAAAATTTTGAAACTCTCTTCCACCTATTATTTTTCCCTCCAAAGCCAACAATCTGAAAAATTGAAATGATGCCCCGTGGGATCTTCTGGTGGTATCACCAGTGGAGCGCTCCCAAAGACATTACAGTGCATCTCTTGCAACACTACATTTATTAATTAGTCTTACTAAAACGCAACTTCCAGAAACTGCGATAAGAAATGAGAGGCGACTAACAAGTCTTTGGCAATACATATAGTTGTTTGGAATAATCAGTTACCAATGATCTTAAAATTATTTTGATGGTTTGGACATTTCAGATCTCATTTCGCCTCCTTGCAGGAAAAGAACATAGCTTGTTTGTTAGAGGTTTATCTTTGAACAAGATACGTGCTAAGACTATATACCATCAAGTTCCTCCACTCCTTGTTTCACACTAGTCCCTGGCTGTGTCCTCTGCAAACACACTAGTTCACTCCCAGGCTTTTACCTGAAGTAAATCAATTATTTATTTTGTCCGGGAAACCTGAGTGCAGAAGAGCAGATAGAAGATACTACACAGATGAGCCACTCCACTGTCCCCAGGGATGAGGGCTCTTCCCCTGACCCAAGGACAGCAGAACCAGGTTAGGCTTAACTGTGCTGGTCTGGCAATCGGGATTTTAACACTTCACGGTTATGACAAGCTTCGAACTCAGGGTATAAAGATCTTCACTTTGTCTTTGGTTTGGTGCACACAGACATGAGAGCCAGGTGTAACCAGAGGAACTTTTGAAAGCCAGCTGGCACTCAGGAGCTTGACTGTTTGCTGAGAAATGAGAATAAAAATGACCTGAAACCCAGACAGCTTTCTATAGGATTGCTTTCACAGGAGCCACAATTGGGTCCATGAGAAAATTCTGAGCTAACCCACCAGACCTGTCTGGATTTTCATACACCATTTTCTTACATTACAAATTTTGTACACAGATTTTGCTGCCTCAGCATTGGTTTTGGGGGTTTTTCCCCCAACCTTTTTCCTACGTTTACTTCAGATTTCACACTTACACGCTATACCTATTCATTTCTGCCACAACAGACCCCAAGCTCTAGCCTCACATTTTGCAGACTCCTTGGCGTTACCAGCTGTTATTACCATTTTAGATTCCATGCAATACCATACTGATTTCTACCATGTGAAGGCACCCAAACTCCAGAGAATTCCTTTGATCTTTTCAAAGAACAACCAGGAGCATTATCACCATTGCTATTTTTTTGTATTTATCAGTCTCATGTCACTGCTTCCATAGAGATATAATCCTCAGAGTTAAAATCTGCAATACCTTTCACATGAATAGGCAAAATCAATCGGGGGGGAAATGCGCCAAATTTCACATCTATATCAACAGTACAAGTGTTGCACATAATCTCTAAGGGGACCAGAGCTAAAAAGACACTGAACAGAAGCAAACAACATACCTGTTCCTTCATGCAGTGGCTGGAGGAGTTACTAAAATGATGTTTGCAGCTACAGTGGCTGGCTGTCCTCATGCTGCCTCAATTCTTAGGACGTATTTCTTCCCATTTCTCATCTTAGTCAGTAACATCTGCATTGTTTTAATTCCCCATTAAGCTCAGTAACGTAATTTTTGTACATCTGCTATCTTATTCTGGGTTTTAATAAACTGGTCTTCTCCTTGATCCTCTCCTCATCTGTTTCTTCATTCCCTGAACCTACCCTAAATCCTGCAATACCAAGCAATTTGCTTCTACAGTCCTTCTCAGGCAGGTTTCATTAAAACCTCCAGCTGTGGAACTAATGTTACTAATGTAGAACTAAAGTCTAAAATCTCCACACCTGGATATCTTGCACTGGCACTACTGGGAATCCCAAATCTCACCAAACTCAAACCACTTAAGGAATTTGTACACAACCATACTTTTAACTTCAAACAACAACTTTGAAAATCTCCATGACCATACATTATCCTCTAGATTGACACCAAAAATCCCTGTTCGTGCCTGGCTCCTTCACAACATAGTTCTACGCATGTCTAAACACAGATTGTGGAAATGCCTTAATACAATTTTTAAAAACAAAATTCCACACTATCAATTTATGCATCTCTTCCTACTAATTAATGGCCAGAGTTACTGGCACGATAAACCAGAAATGCTGCAAAAAGACATCTACTAAAATGCCCTTAAGCACAGGCAACAGCCTAGCTCTTAAAAATCAGGCAGCCAGAATCTTTTTTTCTCCCCTGGAGCCATCTTTCATGTTAGTTATGCTAAGACAAAAACCCCATGCAATATCCCTAAAACCTATTTGCACGGAACACTAGAAAAGAGGGCCATAACGAGAGCAGGATGTGGACATATCTAATTGCTTCAAGTCTGAATTTTCCATGAGATCCCACAAGAGCATACACTACAGCCACCTTCAGCTTTCCTTCCATGGAGTTGTGAGTCAGCTACCTAAGCAACAACGCTAAGGGCACATCTGTGAGGTCTAGACAGTCCCAAGAGCCAGAATATTTGACATTAAGTTCATGGTTTAAAAGAGCAAACATTGCTCATTTTTGCTTTCAGAAAGTCCTACTTTCTCTGCACCCAGAACTGACCACCCAAAACCTCTGCAGGGCACCTGGGAGCCCCCTGAAAACTCCCCTGCACCCCTGAAGGCCACAGCCACACACAAAACCCAGGCTAATGCCAAAAAGGGCCACCCAACTGCACTCCAACCCAGTAAAGTCAAGCACAGTCCTGCTCTCACGTGCACTGTGAGTGAAGACTTGCATCTATCTCCGTATCTTAGTCACAGCCTGTGTGGATGGAGATTCTTGATCCCACAGGCCCACTTTTCAGGAAGGGCCCATCCCTCCCTTTCAATTTTTCCCTCCCACCCCATCTGCACTAAGCACAGCACCGCAGATATAAGACCACCAGAGACGAATGGAAATAAAAGCCTGGCGGGGCAGGAGCCTGAGGAGTACCCCCTGTTCACTAGGTGCTTTCCAGCACCACATTTATCTCAGGAACAGCATCCCAGATGAAAAGGGCTGGGGCAATTTGGTAGCAACTCACTACAGGCCAGTGAAAGCCTATTTCCGCCTCTTTTTCAGTCAGAAACGCGAAGCCAACTTTAAAGAGGAATTAAGGGGAGAGGGAGCCGAGAAGGAGCCGAGAGGGAGCCGAGAGGGAGCCGCGCGCGCAGCCGCCCGCGCCCTCACAGAGCCCTCACCCCAACGGCCACCTGGGGCTCGAGACACAGCCCCTTCCCGCCACACCGCCTCAGCCAATCAGGGCAAAGATCGCCGCCACCGGCTGTTGTGGTTTTTTTAAAGCCCGCCTCTTCTTCGCTACTCACCAATCAGAATGCTCCTCTCGTGAAGCCACAGGATGCTTTCTACTCATGCGCCGAGCGACAGTTGTCCATTGGACGAAGGGAGGGAAGGGCTCGACCAATGAGGTGGCTCGGGTGGGCGGGGACAGTTCAAACCGGCAGCGGCCGGGAAGCAGCGCCATGGTGAAACCGGTGAGGGCTGGGGCTGGGTATGGGGTCGGGATCCCGGATCCCCGGGGTCGCCTCGGCGCCGCCTCAGCCGAGGGGGCAGGGCGGGCTCCGGCCCCCAGGTGAGTTCCTTGCTCTTCTCCTGCCGCAGCCCTGTGCGATGCAAGCGGGCGACTTCGACTCCTCTGACGAAGAGGCCGCTGAGGAAGACCTGAGGCCGCTCCCCATCTCCTGGTGAGACGCGCCCCGGGGCGGGCGCGGGTGTGGGTGTGGGTGTCTCTTTCCCTCAGAAACTACGCGGGCGTTTACATGGAACCCCGCTCCTGCAGCAGGGGAGTCTTTTCCTGAAGGAAGGTCGCGCCGGGCGCTGGTGACGTGCCGCAGCGAGGGCAGAGGTTGCGGCTGGCCCGACGGTGCCCCCGGAAAGGGGTTAAGCTGGTGCTGGTGCCCTGTCAGTGGATGTGGGGCCAAGCCCGCTTTTGGAAGCGTTTAGTAGTCACCGTCGGCCGTGCTAGCCCCGGTGTCCTGGTGCTAAGGCGGGGATTTCTCAGTGCTTTCTGCCCTGCCCTTGGGCAGGGGTACGTGATGAAGTACTCAGCCAAACGCATGATTCCCTTCTCTGATGTTGTAGAAATAACACTGGAATACTTCCATTTTATTCTTAAAATTAAATTATAGTTAGGTAACTTTTCTCATGGTCCCACGGAAAAGGAATGTCTTGTAGTGAATTATCTCTATTCAAATAATCAAAATGTTCCGTTCTGATTTTTTATTTTATTTTTCATTTTCTGATAGGTTGTCTTTGTCTCCTGTCTACTCTTCTGAGTTCCTGGGATTATGTTCCCTTCCAGGTAAGAAGCATTCACTGAAATTTGCAGGCATGTTTGAAGCTGAAGAGAGGTAATATCTTGTACCCCCAAATTCTGTGTTCTGTTTACGTGGTGCGGTGACTTGTTTTGTAATCTACCACTGGAATAATTGTTTCAGAAATACCAAGACTAATCAAGAGAATATCTTAATGCAAGATCACCTGGCAGTGTGGTAAGAGAATAGTGGCTGTTTCCCACTGTCATTTAAAATATTTGGCTTTTTAGCCTGACTCACTAGTTATAACAAGCAACAACATAAGTGAATCAAGACTGCTCTGACAAATAATTCCTTTGTAAGATATACTGGGTGCAAATTACACTCACTCACTGTGCTGACAGTTCTATACCGCTCTCCCTTAGCGACTGGGTTGCACTACTGTTTGCCTACCATGGACATAATATAAAAATAAACACATAAGCTTTCACTGTATTTTTAATTACCAGAACTGCAGCTGTGGTGAATCTGCTGCAGTCACAAAAGAGAACTGCTGATGGTGACAACGTGAACTTTCCCCGCTTCATTTAAAGCGGTTACTCGACTTGCATTAGCCAAATCTGAGAAATACAAGCTTGGGACTAATACCGCACTAAAGAACTAGAAAACAAATGTTGAATAATATTTGAATTTAAGGTATCTTGAAGTAGGTGATGGCCGGTGCTGATGAGAATCCCAGTAACACTTGAATGCCAATTAACATATATGCCAAAAAATGGCTGCATTGTGTTTTTTAGCTACCTGAGCTGTTCATGTAATAGCTGTTTAATCTTCATATGCTAACCCCCAGTTGTAGCCCTGCCGATACAGCTCTTGGCCTGCAGGATTCTGCTGTCACGCTTTCAAAAGGTGTTTCAAGATATGCACAATCCTGGCTGTTGTCGGGGCAGGCACGAAGACTGTGTGCCTACGGGGCTGTAAGTGAAGGAGGGGAGACAGAGGGATGACGCAGCGCAAATATTTTGAGCAATTACATCTCACAAACCAAACAATAGCTGTGGATATTGCAGTGTGGTATTCTGTAGGGGTTGCAAAAATGCCTTCGCAGCGTCATATGAGGAAAAAATGGAAGTGGCAATACGCTGAAGATTGAATAGTAATGAGGACTTTTAATGTGATTTGTGCTGAGTATTACAGAACAGGGAATTTACTTTCCTACCAGTCAACTACGCAACCCTTAAGTGATCTCTATCCAGCCCTTTTATTTGTTGGGTTTTTTGGTTTGTGTTTTGTGGGTTTTCTGTGCGTATTTTTTAAGCTGTGCCCTGATTTATAATATCCAAAACTTTTCATCTAGAAAATGCATAGCAGCTTAAAACCTTGGGCAGATTTTTTTTTTTTAATCCTATTACATTACAGTATTAAGCAGATAATGGTGTTTAAACTGTCTTCTGCGCCAGTGATCTATTTGCAAAAATAAGAAGTGTGTTTTATTTGGAGTGTGGCTTCGTTGCTTGCTGTGGTTTTGGGGGGAGGTTGTCTATGCTCTATTCTTCAGCTGTAGCAGCTATTTGATAAATGTCACTTACCGGGAGTGGTAATTGTCCTTCATAATTTGTTTTAGGTTGCAGGTTTAAGGATGTTAGAAGAAATCTTCAGAAAGATATAGGTGAGTCTTCTGACCAGCGTATAAGTGCCTCTCGTCTCCATGTAATGGGCAAGAACAACACGCAGGTAAACTGTAAACCCAAGTTACTGAGAAGCTAGAGGTTTACTTTGTCTTAGTCTGGAGACTGCTGCAGTTGCTGTTTATCTAGTCGGGGTATAAGGATCCAGACACCGGGTATCTAAAAGGGTGGTGTTTTATTCATACTTCTACAATGGATGCTTTATTTGTCTGTCTAACATGCCATGACACTAGAATGCAGGGCAGTTCTTTACAAAGTCTTCTGGCGGTATGTTTGACAGCGATGTCTATCTCAGTTTTGGGAACACTCTCCTTGGAGGTTGTTGTGGTTTAACCCCAGCTGGTACCCGAATACCCCGCAGCCGCTCGCTCACTCCCCCCTCCCCAGTGGGGTGGGGAGGAGAATCGGAGAGAAAGGAAAACTCGTGGGTTGAGATCAAAACAGTTCACCAGGACAGCAAAGAAAATAATAATAATAACAACAACAACATATTAATAATGGTAATAATAATAAAATATATGGATAATAGAATATATAAAACAAACGATGCACAATTTCTCACCACTCAACGTCTGATACAGCCCATCCTGAGCAGCAGTCAGGGAGCAGGGGTGTTCCCCCCAGCTATCCCAGAACAGCAAGTTCCAGAGAGAGTGAGCGCACGAACAAACAGCCAAATGAACGAAAGGCTGGAACGAACAAAAAGAGGGGAAAAAAGGGAACTGGCCCACCAGCCAACCCCCACTTATACCGGCCATGCCGTCTATGGTATGGAATACTCTCTTTGGCCAGTTTGGGTCAACTATTCTGGCTATACCTCTCCCAAGTTTTTGCACCTGCACATTAGCAAAACCTGGGAAGCTGGAAGATGTCCTTGAGCGTTTAGCAACAACTAACAACATCGGTGTATTATCAACATTCTTCACATACTAAATCCAAAACACAGCGGCTGCTGGAAGGAAGACTAGCTCCATCCTGGCCGAAACCAGGACAGAGAGGCAGCAGATATCTTAGCACAGTCACCATTGTGAGTACCAGATACCACTTCCAAGTGTGCAGTGCCCCTTTCTCTGTGGCTTCTCTACCAAATATTGGATAAGTAGTCAGCGTATTTCTGGGCTGGAGCTATACGGGCATCTGCATATCTTTCACAGTAACTATGAGCTCTGCTAAGCCCCGTGCAGGAGAAGGCATCTTCAAAACAGCTAGGACCAAGATGAATTACAAAGCTGTAATCTCCTCCTCCCAGAGAAAAGCGAGATTGGGATAGAAAAGATGAAATTATGTCAAGATTTGTGCCTATGTCAAGATTTGTGCCTATATTCATCTGTAAATGCTAGAAGTGCAGAGACTAATAGCAAAAACCCACAGTGTTTGGACATAGTCACAGCTGAAGATGGGACAGAATCGTGCTTAAGCTGGCAGCAGTTAACAGCCTGTTGTGAGTGCTGACGTGCTTTCTAGTGAGGCTTGTCTCAGGTCTCACTCTGAACTGAGAAAATTCCTCTCGCGCGTTACCTGAAGGCAAATGTGGGAGAGACTCAGTAGAAGTAAACGCTGCTCAAAGTAAAATTGCTAATTCCTATTGTCTTAACCTCAAAGATTAAAGAAGAGAATCAGTACCAAGTAGCTTATCTGTTTATCCTTAAGCTTGATAAGCTTTTGTTTATTTACAAGTGTCTTAATCTGTTGGCAGAAGAACTAAAGAACTATGGGACCCAGGACATATTTGTGCTTTGTACCAGAGGAGAGCTCTTGAAATACCGAGTACCAAACCTTATAGACACCTACCAACAGCATGGGATCTGTGTGCACCACTATCCTATTCCTGATGGGGATGCTCCTGACATTGCCGAGTGCTGCAAAATTCTGGAAGAGCTCAGAAGCTGCCTGGAAAGTAACCGGAAAACAATCATACAGTAGGTTCTGGTTGCCTCCCTTTCACCCCGCATTCCTGTAAAAGATAACAGCTTCTCTCTAGTTGTATGACCAGCTGAAACAGAATCCTGTCAAATGATAATTGCATTCTTTAGGGTTACTTCAAGCTGTAAAAAGCTGCTTGTTTCTTCTCATGCACCCTTTTGGAGCTAACTTGTCCTTTGTAAGGTCTGAATCTCCCATTTCCCCTTGCTCTGCCCAGCAAGCGCTTCAAAGTGTGCGTTGGATGGCACCGTGTGACTCCTTGCTGCTCGCCTAGTTGGATATCAGCTATACAATACGAGTTGTAAGCTAAAGCAGCCGCTGTCAGAGGATAACGCACCCCTGGGCTGTTTATCAGGGACTTGGTGCGTTCCAGCAGTGCAAAATTCACTCTAAAATTGCATGAAACTGGTTTAAAGTAATTTCTGTAGACGCTTATAGCTGAGCTCAGGGTAGAGGGGAAGAGCTTTCCAAGTTCCATGTTCCCTGCTGACAGCTCCCCTCACAGACAACCACTGACTGCAGAACCCTCCTGCTATCGTTAGCTCACAACTGTCATCAAAGCCCTGATCTAGAGTAAGATTTAAAGAAAATTGAGATTGTCCATCTTCATGCCGTTTTCTGTCCTCCTGTGCCTTTGGGACTATTACCATGAATGAAGGGGACTTTAAAATTGCAGTTTCTCTAGAAAGACACTACCTAAGGAAGGTCTGAAGAATAAATGGGAGATAGCCTTGTAGGTATTCCTATAGAAATTCTTATTCTGGCTTTCCTATACCACTGCTCCTCTTGATTATATTAAGAGTTGTGTTTGTATATTTACGTATTGAGGGGGCTCTGGGTGTTGCAGTGTACTACAGCTTGTTACAACCAAATGTTTTCTTCTCTTTCAGCTGTTACGGCGGCCTCGGACGCTCATGTCTCAGTAAGCAGTTGTCTCCCCCCTCAATGCCTGACTAACTAACCCATCTTACAAACCCATTCTCGTGAGGCAGCACTGTCTAAGGGAGCCGAATTCTGCTTGAAGCTTAACCGTGGTTACAATGCAAACTGCCACTATGGGTAGCAGGCTAGTTAATGTATTTGGGCCCATTTCTTGAGAAAGGTGTTGTCAAATGGTAGTAACATTAGCTGCCTGTATAGAAACTGTGATGAGTGACAGAAGCATGTCATGGTATAGACCTGAGTATGTAGGTGAGAGGATGGAGGGTCAGGCAGGGTCCGTCTTTCAGTGAGGCTGATAGAAAGTTCTCTCTTACTTTCTGACTCTTTTTCCATTTTCACTGCAAATTTTAGTCTCGGCTGACCGATGGGATTGCACTTCCCTCTCTTCCCTGAGCATCTGAAGAAAAGGAGATGAACCTATTCCTCTGCATCTTTCTTCAGCCCAACGTTCCCCCTAAAGCCTTCAGGGGCATTGGTTATTGTGTGTGCCCCAGAAGGAAGGGGTGGTGATATTGCCAAAAAAGCAGATGTGGTCAGGGGACATGGAGGGGAATTAACTGGGTGTACTGGGACTCATTCTTGAAAAGCCTAGAATTTGCCTTCCAGATGCTGCTGGAAGGGCAGGGGGGGGACAGTGGGAGGGTTTCACCTCTTTCCAGAGCCTGCAGGCTTGGGCAGGAGCAGCAGGCAGATGTGGCCAGTGCCAAGAAATGGTATTCAGCAAAAGATCAACAGATCTGTGACCCTGTTATGATGAGGTGGAGTTTTGCTAGAGTGGTTTTCATGGAACAAAGCTATTACTGTGCAAAAGTGGTGCTGTGCATGGTGGGAGGTGCTCAGTAGAATACACGTGTATGTCCCTTTCCCTTACAGTAGCTGCGTGTCTCCTGCTTCAGCTTTCGGACGCGCTGGCACCTCAGCAAGTGATAGACAGCCTCAGAAACTTGAGAGGATCTGGGGCGATACAGACCATCAAGGTAATGAGGCTACAGCAGGTAATACACGTGTCGAAACACGAGTGGAGAGCTCGGACAGCCCTCTCCTTCGCTTCACAAAGGGATCATCCCTCTGTCTGTCTGAGATGCTCCGCAGCGGCTGCTCTCTTGGGCTTGAGCTGTCGTCTTCTGCCTCTACTGAATTCAGCAGCTGTTCTCCCTGTCTGCTCTTCACCATCATTAGTAACTTGTTGCTTTCTCCTCCTTATCCCTGCTCATAACTCACTAAGCTACTGTCCCTTTTTCTGTTGCTCACATTCTCCTCACAACTTGGACATCTGCTTGATTTTTCTGCCTTGGTTTTGTTCCATCTTCGTAACCACGCTAGCCGTGTTCATCTTCTGCAGCCATCACGTCGATACGCTGGCAGTCGTCTTTTAAGAAGTATCCCTAGCACTCGTGTTAAAACCTACCTGGAGGGAGGCCTAAGCTGCTGAACGTAATGGGGTTTTCTTCTTTTGGTGGGATTTTTAGCTACTCCGTGTACATACTTCTGTTGATATGAGTCCTAGATGTTATGGTCTTAAAACAGCTCTATGTACAGGAAAGAGGAGCTGACATTTAAACAGTTAACAAGGTAGTAGTTTCTGAGGAGAAAGAGTTGCCTAAATACCGTCTCTTTGCGAGCTCTAAGCCTCTCTTGAAGGTAAATCTTGTTTAAACTACATGTTGAAAATCAGTTTTCTACCAACCAAGAGGGCGGGAGAGGAGCAGCTTGCGTCCCTGGCTGAAGAGACAGGGAAGGATATGGGCAAATGTTATCACTGGAAGCCCTCACGGCCGCGTGGGGTGGATGGTCCATCCTTCAGCCTCTGCTGACCAACGCTGTTATCTCATTTTGAACACTTGTGTATTGATACTCCACATGATGTATGAGCTGACCTAAAAACTCTTACTATAAACTGTTGTACATCATTGTAGTAGCTAAAGGCTGTGTTCTGCATCATGGACTCATTGTGGAGAGAGCAATGCTCTTGGTGACACAAATAAAGCAGCTTTGAATTCTGACATGAAACTCCCCCCTGCTGAGGACCGTGTTTTGCGTTTCCTTGAGCTCACACGTGCCCTTTAGGAGGAACCACAGGAGCCCAGCCAGGATCTGTGTCTGATGGTGAAAAATTCCAGAGGATTTGGAGTAACCACAAGAAGGCCAAATAAACAGACTAGAGGGTGCAGGTTTCATCCTGGGGTATCAGACAGCTTTTAAAGAGGGGTAGTGCCTTTTGTGAAAGTACAGAGCACTCACTACAAACCCGGTTGTGCTTTTTCAGCAATACAATTACCTCCATGACTTTCGAGAGAACCTAGCTGCACACCTGGCAACAAAGGACACGGTATTGAGATCGGTATCACGGTAACGAATTCTGGCGTGGTGTATCTTTGTGTCTACGTGGCTGCGGCGGGCACCTGGACGAGACGCCTCACTCTTGACCTTTACAGTGTCTCATCGCTGCTGCCTGTGTGACACAGCTGCTCGCTTTCACCTCTGTGTGTAAAATGTTGGGGTGGGGGAAGGAAATCCTACAGGACACGCAGCATCTCCCTCTATTTGGCAGTCTTTAATACTCACTGCCTGAAAAACACAGGGAAGTGTGCTTGTGTTCATTACCGTTCTGCTGGGGGCCTGCATGCCTCATCTGCTTGTTAATATAATAATGACTTACGCAATGTCTGCCTCACGTTTAACATCCCTTGGTACCGACAGCAAATGCATCCGCTGCCGTTGAACCGGTACGCTGATGCGTTCACATTGACATCCTCAGTTCCTTTCAGGGACCTTTCAAGTGGAAGGGAGGCCAGGCTGTCAAAGCAGCAACTGGATTTTACTTTGACTTCGTCTCCATTCTACGTAGCGTGAGAATTGGGACAAGCAACTGGACGTGAAGGCAGGACCTGGGAGGAAGCAGCGTAGTCTGTAACTCCTCACGGCTCAGCGCAGGCTTCCCGTGCTGATAGGCTGGCGTCTGCTCCAGCGTGTAGGGGAAGGAAAAGAGGGAGAGGTGAGGGATGACTCCTTCTCTCCTGCCTTTGTAAGAGAGTCATGCTGGGATAATGGAGCTAGATAAAAACTACATCACTGGAGCTGTTTAAAAAACAAAACAAAACCACCCCTCAGCTCTAGCTTTAAACCAAAGGAAAGTCAAGCATGAAAATCCTCCTGCTGGAGTGCTTGCCCCTTGTGAACTAGTAAGAACTCATTCTCAGATGTCACGGTTCCGCTTTTAGCAGGTTCAGTGACATTTGGGAACGAGATCCCCTCACTCCAAAAGCAGGAGGTTTTGTGCTGGAGATCTGTGACGAACCAAGTGGGTGGGTTTTTATGTGAATGTGGTAGGAAGAGACACGGTGCTGTAGCTGCGTGGGTGAGATTCTGGCACAGCGCTGCTGCGTGCTAACGCTAGAGAAAGTAAATAAACAGTCAGCTGGGGGCTGCAGAGAATCTCACAGCCATGTGCCAGTAACAGTCCACATCGCTCCTGTTTAACTATATCCACTCATGAAGGCCACAGAAGGTGAACAGACTCCTGAAGAAAACATTTGAACTAGTTCTGTCCTACTCTGAGGAAGCGATGACCATCCGCTTCAGTGCCCAGGTATCCTCTGATGCCCTGAGAGGCAAGTTTTGGCTCTGGGAAGGCAGCCGGTGTCACCCGCGCCTGCCTGTGGCCTCTTGTTTTGTCAGACAAAACAATGGAGTCGGAGGAACTGTTGCCTCTGGGCTGCGGTCGCTGGGCGGTTGCTCTCAGCCGAGTGTCGGCATCCTGGCTGTCCTGCCGCCTTGTCACCATCTCCTCCTTCCTTGCAGTTAATTCTGTAAGTGCTTTTTTCTCCCACTGAGTGCTTCAGGAAACCAGCTGGTTACCTGTCTGGTACCAGCACCACCAAGGCAGCGCTGCTGTCCTGCTCTGAGGGTCACCTTGTGCTCCCCAAAGCTGCAGCCTGCACTTCCCTGTTGCCCACACAGATGTTTATGGTATATTTAAATAAGCTTTCAGTGACTTTTCAAGTCAGAAGTTGTGACATGAGACTCTACCACAGCACCAGCAGCTTTGGGTTGAAGTAGAACTTGCTGCTTTGCTAACTTTAAAATTTATAGCCTTAACATGTTTGAATTCAGCTGCTTGAACACATGTTTAAAGGCGATTTCTACTGATTATATTTCATTAGATCTTACTGCCTTTCCACTCCTAAGGCAGACAACAGGAATTCTCCCAGTTTCCACAGCATGGAATCACTTACAGAAGAGACTTTGCTCAAAACGTACCTTGTCCCTTCCCCGACACTACTGCCCAACCCTCAAACGCAAACCAGAAAAACAAAAGAAGTCTCTGTGCCTTCTTCAGTGCTGCATCCTTGCCCCTGCAGGTCTCCAGACACTAAGTATGTATCAGATGGCTTAGCAGGAAACTTGCTGACAGGGAGAGAGAAACATTCTTTATTTTCTCCATAATCTTTTGCCTCCTGGAACTCCAAAAATCAATTAACACCAGGTCCGCGTTCTGAATGCGCAATGACTGGTACTCTAGCTAGGCATCAGACGTGCTTCTCCACACGCATCAGCTGCTTTCACAAGGACTCCTCCGGTAGAACCCAGCCGCGAGGCTCATGGTGCTGGGCCCGGGTACTGTTCACACAGCTTAGCTGGGCCAGTGCTGGTAGGCGCTAACCTTTTTTAAAAATAAAAGTGCTGAAAACAGTTTCTAAACAGCATTCTCTGAAGGGCACTGCTGGGTCCTCATCACACTTCAACACGCTCTGTTCTCACAGGACTTTTTAACGTCTAACTTGCACTTCTGACCTTTCTCTGCGCTGTTTTGACAGTTTAAAGACCTTTGAAACGAGATTACTTAAATTCTTCAGTTCTCCCGTATTTAACCGCAGCAGGCAGGACAGACTCCACATAAGCATTTTGCTCCTGGGGCTAGCGGTGAATTCAAGTCCACCAGTAGAACCGCGCTGGCAGGCTACGGCGCTGTTTTCACCTCCGAATTCCTACGTTCAGGAACACTCACATGCACTGCGAGAGAGACGGGTAAAGCCTGTCATCCACGGGGCAGCGCAAATGTTCTGCTGAATGTTCCCAGCTAAAGCCATTCCACAGCTGAGGGGGTTCCAGGAGCTGTCAGTTGGACTCAGTAAATCCTGCGTTGTTTATTCTGGTGTGTAATTTGGCTTCAATCAGCCCAAGTACCAAGGGAATGAGATTTTTTTTTTTAAAAAGGCCAAGGAGAGCTAGGGGCTATGAGCCAGTACATCTAATTTCTGTAACAGATTAATAAATATTAAAAAAGGTTAATGAGTTTTGCTTACGCAGGCAGAAGTCGTATCTTACAGCAGTCTCTGAAGGAGCTAAGCAGCAGGAAAATAAAAATGATCCAACAGGAACAATATTCATGAGTTTCCAAAAAGCCTTTCAAACAGTCTTCTGCTAAAAGCTTGACATTATTATTGCATAAGGAAGAAAATCCTCTTGTCGACTAACAACTGATCGAAAGGGATTACAGAATAGGAATAACGAGTTTTCGGTGAGGAGGGGCTCCTCGCAGAGCTCCAGCGGTGTGCGGGTTGGAGCCCGGGCCTTTGCACAGAAAACAAGGGCTGCGAGGTAACGCCTGCAAAGGTTTTGGGACAGTCAGGGGAAAAAACCAATAAATTTTGTAATGCTGAATGCTTGAGCAGTAACAGCACGGGAAATTAAGTGTCAATAAATGCAAAGCAGCAGCACACATGAGAAAAACAATTTTATATACATAGTAATAAGCTGTCAGGTACCATTACTCAGGAAAGAGAATCTGAAGTTATCACAGCCTGAGTTCTCCTACAGCCAGTAGATTATAAAAAAGAGGAGAGGAATTCAGCAGCAGAGAGCAGGAAATTACCGCTCTCAATCCCCTGGGCACCCAAATCCCGCGTGATGACAATAGCTTAGAACAGGAAAATTTGCGGAGGAGAAAGGATAATCACAAAGCTACGGAAGGACTTCCAAGGGAGAAGAGATTAAATAGACTTCTCCGCTTTGACAGATGACACAATTTGATCATGCCCAGCATAAATAAGGTGGAAAGGGAGAAATTTTCATTATGTCTTAAAAACAAGAGCTTAGGGCACCAAATGAAGTCCGGCAGATCTTTTAAACAAGTATTTTTTACATGCTGTGTAATTCCATTGCAGAAATCGCCGTCTCAGGGTATCTTTCACACCAGGCTATAAATGTGCTCAAAAAGCAACTGAATTAATGGAAGAAAAGCTATTCAAGGGCTGTTTGAGATGCCGAACCTCTAGCTCAGGAAATCTGAGCACGTTCTCTCACTGTTCAGGCAGAGCTATTCAATACCTGCCTCGTCGCCTTTGCTTTTTCCTCAGTGTGGGAGTATCGGGATGAGTGGTCGAAGCCGGTGCAGCCGTTCGTACGATTGATTGCCTCTAACACCCCAGAGACCCACAGTGAACAAATACACAGTTTATACAAAAACGTTTTACTAGAACTGGGAAACTATTCATTATTCTCCAGCACAGGTAAATGAAAAAGATTCCCGACTACTACCCCTAAATGAAGCAGCGGTTCGCAGTCACGATTTACAAGGCGGTATCATCAGTTTATCTGAAACATCTTCCTCCTGCCCCGTCTACTACTTGTCTGCAGACCCATGAAAACAAGCAGGAAATCAGAGCTTCCCTTTTCCAGACATAACTTGATTCAGTGTTCTATTTTTGAAAGGTAATGCAGTTATCCATCGTAAGACAAACAAGAATACAGCAAGTATCTGTTCAATTTAAAAACAAAACAAGGCACCAGGTAAAAATAAGTGTTTCTGAATTTGAGATTTTTTTTTTTTTTATTATTGATTGCACTAAGGAACAGCAGGGCAGTTTCACAATCTCACTTTCTGCTTTGAAAAGGTCTGTAGTATTACTCTTAAGAGTGTTTTCATCATTGGACTTGATAAACGTTGTTGTCTGACAGCACAGACATTTAAAAAAAAAAAAATCATCATTTAAATTCATTCCTTCATGGACAATTCACCTTCTCCTATCACAATGACATATGCTCGAGATTAAAGCAAGGTTAATGTTTGGAGACAACACAGAAGGCTCTCAACCATGCATATACAGGGAAAGACTAACCAGATAGAAAAAAATAAAATAAAACAAAATAGAACTCCTATTTTTGCAATTGTGTCCATGAATTCATCTCAAGACCAACGTCGCCTACAGGTAAAACACACAGCACTTCCAGTCCTTCCCAAGCACTTGGCAGCTACAGCCGATTTACAGTTAGAGTGGGATACGCAAGTCCAAACGAGCCACTACGAAGCCCAGCCTAAAGAAAATCCCTAGTGTACTAAGGCTAGTCAGCGACGGATACCTACTCGAAGATTATGGCTGTTCCTTAGGGAGTGCAAAGTCAAAACCTTTCAAAACCCAGTAATCTCTATATTAATTTACATGTAATTCTTTAATTTCCGTGTCCCAGTAAAATATAAGAAAACAGTCTTTCCACAAGTATAAAATGTGGAAATATTTTAAAAATAGGGGAGTCGTCGTTTTCTAACCAAATGCGATCATCAGATTCCGTATTTAATCTCGGCAAGAGGTTCTCGTTGTAAAGAATCCATGGTTTGTGGCTTTTGCATGCACTTAACTGGAACAAAGCTTGCTGAACGTCTTCTTAAGAGCTCACCAGAACATAAATCATGCTGGAAAATAAAACAAAAATATTAAGATGCACCGTTTTGATTAGCGTTACACATTTAATTATACAGTCACGTATTCTAAGGGACAAATCCGTGTGAGGTACGTGGATCGCGACTGAAGATTTCACACCAAGTCACAAACACGAGGGGGGTGTTACAAAGCGCGACATGAACTGATGCAACTGCCAGTTGTCGCTACATCGAGCGACATTTTAACCGGGAGCTCCGTACAAAGGCGATGCCTCCTGTTAAAGCCTCAGCTGTTCCCGCTGGGTTGCGAGAAGGAGGGGGCAGGAGGACTGCGCCCCGCTTCCCGCGTCACGCCACCCAGAACAGGCGCGAAGGCCGAGCAGCGAGCCGGCGTTTGGCTCCAAGGAAGAACCGGGAGGAGGAACCAGGCGGCAGCACTGGCTTTTGTGCCAACCACCCCTTTTCACTGCTGGAATGACTCTTCTACCTTGGACTTCAATAAAAATCACATTTACATCAAAATACCTACTTACTCTAAAAATATTACTGTTCCAGCCTCTTAATGAAGATATTGGGGGGGGCGGTTATTATACTGTGCTTAAAAAGAAAAGTGTGGAGCTTTCAAGTCTCCAGTCATGGTCCACAGATTCAAAATAGCAATTCCAACCAAATTAAGATTTGTGTTTTAAAGCAGAATAAACGCTGATTGTGGATTCTTTTTCAGGAAAGTCGGCACTATATATATTCCTATCTACAAAATTTCTCTTGTGCACTGAGCCAAAGTTTCAGACTGAAGATTAAACGGGAGACAGAGGAAAAAAAACTTACCCATATAGGTAGTAAAAAAATGATAGAAGGTAGAATGCTAATTTGCACCATCCTTCTTTCTGGCAATAGGCTAAAATATCTGCATTCATGATGGTTGTAGGGTCATACAGACCAGGGCCGCTCATCACCGGTCTACTCATGTACCTGAAAGTGATGCACAGTTAGTTTTGTGGTGACGGCGATGGGAAACATTGGTTCCTGCCCCCCACCCACCAAGCAATACCAGACCCGAGACACAGAATCACGCCCCTTACAGCTGAGTCCCTCAGCTCCATGTAGGAGATGGCGAACTGCAAGAGCAACGCGAAGCTCCGAACGGAGCGTGCCCACGGAAGAGCTTTTACAGAGGGTGCCGCGATAGCTTACCTCAGCCTCAAACCATGCTGAACGCTTGTACGCCAAAAGGAACAGGACAAATTTATAAATAAATGAAAAACGGGATTCCTTACGAAAGGGTTGGAAAAGCTGGAGAAGAGACCGACGTATGACCCTACGTAACCTGCAGCCTCTGCTCGTTAGTAAAACACGTGCTGGCTACCACGCTGAAGGAATACTCGCAGGGGTCAATACAAAACGGTCCTCAAGTTGTAGTTAATGCAGGCTACTGGCAAAAGGACCTGTCCTACCTCTACCCCTCCGGTTCCTTCTCACGCCAGGACCAGCGCAGACACAGCCACGCAGCGAAAGCTGGTTTGCTGGGCTGCGTTTCAACCAGACCAGCTCCCTCCGGCAGCTCCCTGCACGGGACTAACACCAGCACAAGGAGAGGTGGTGCCCGTGCCGTAGCGGCAGGAGGAAAGCGGGATTGCCACTGCTACTGGTAATCCACGCTGCGAATCTGCGGTAGCAGGACACCTTTCACGCCTCAGCTGCCTTTAACGTGCACGCAACGCAACTCGATTCTTGCACAGCACAAGAGAACAACAAATAAAAACGACAGAGAAAGCAAAGTGATGGTTCTTATTTTATAGCCATGACATAAACTTTCTCAATGTCGTATCAGAAAGCATCTTTATTTGCCAAAGACACAGAACACTTAAGAGGAAGCACCGCAACGGGAGAATGAGTAACAATTAACACGAGTACAGAGATACCAGACTCGGCAATATTACCTCCAAATATGATAAGCCAACAAAGGCATATTGAGACCCAGCGTAAGCCACTCTGCTGCACAGAGAAACATAACACAGAAGAATGCATGGATGAGGTACTCTGGAAGTACAAGCTGGAAAAGAAAAAGATGAGTTAGAAGTTTTGACTACTGAAAGCAAAACGTGTGGTCTTTAATCTATTTTGGAGGTAAGCTATTGTTTAAAAAATATCATTAAAAAACAACACTAACAAGAACAAGACTGCAGAAAGTGAAAACAGCAACCGGCAGTACGTGCCTTGCTGTTTTCACATGATATTCATGAACCAAGAAGAAAAATTTATCAAATTAAATGCTCAAACCAATAGTTTTTTATGGCTTCGATTAAATTAAGTGCACTGTTAACAGATTCCACGCTTTATACGTGACTTTCGTAACAGAAGAGATCATCGAGATATTTCCACTCATGCAACAGAGAAATATCAGTAGGAAACATGCTCCATGGAACGGTTTATAGGCAAAAAGATGTTTGGTGTTTTCCCATTTTACAGCTTTGTGCTGGTATTCACACACACGTTATCATTTTTCAAATTCAAACTACTGCCAAAACGTAATCTCCTAGGCAGAGCTTTATCAAACCGAATCAGCAGCGACGTCGTTAGGCATGGCGGCCTGCGGAGCCCGCAGCGCAGGAGGCCGCGGCAGCCGCTCCGCCGGTACGGTTCAGGGCGCATCAGCCAGCTTCGTTTCCCTTCGCCAGTACCCAATCTGCATGCTTGGCAGCATCATGCTTTCCAGCAGAAGCCCACAGAGCTAATTCTCAGTTACTATGAAATCACAGAAAGCGTGAAATGCCAGGTAGTATTAGTGTTATTAACAGGAATAACATGGAGAGATACGGAGATTAAGTGCATGCAGAGAGCCAGCAAAATCCCACACCCACCACAAGAGTAAAATTTCCTAAAACAAGTCACCCCAAAGCGGTACCATTTCCTCCTCTGTCACACAATTCAGCAAGGAGCAAATCCGTCAGCTTCTGACGTCTCAACTCAGGACCACTGAAACATCTCACGAAAAACGCTCCATTTCTAGCCAAAGATTTAAATTGTCTGCGTGTGCGTGCGGGCTCACACACACGCACAATACACTCTGCCCCTCTTTTTGTGTGTAACGTGACTGACGCTGCATAGGATGACTACGCTGAAGTTTCAGTGGCTTATATTCCTTTTTCATTCTCTTGAAGCAGACGCTTCTTTTAAACCCCCAAAATATCTTCCTAGAAATCTAAAATCCACCAACAAACAGACACTCTCACCACCTACTTTCCTACAACATTCTGCTTCTCTAAATGAAGAATATCCAACAAAGCAAACTTGCATCAACATCAACAAAAATAAGCTGTCATACGTGAAATGTTTCAAGTAAATATTTTCATCCAGATCCATCTTTGTATACTTACCATTTACAACTTGGCAATTATTTATAGCAAAACAACCACCACCCCCCTATCCAAAACACAATGCAGCCTGCTGAGACAGATTTACCAGGTCTGAAAATCTGTAGTTTATTTAACTCCACATCTCAAAACACATTTTTCTTGATCTTGTTTATCACACCCTACTCCCACGCCAGAATACCTGTCTCCTTCCCACCTACCACACTGTGTCCTCCCCGGCTGACTAAAGGAAAACGAACTCCATCATATTCTACCATGATATTTATCAGAGAAGCGAGGGAGGAGGAAACCTCGTTGCTGAGGAGAGATACTACTATAATAGGAGCAGGGAAGAGAAGGCATCGGCAGTGTACTAAGCAGTTACTATTTTGGGCTAATCTTTCTACTGAGGTGCCTCAATTCCTACCAGGATTTTTGATTCTTTGTACAGGAAAACACCACCTCAGTGTGTTTGTCCAGCGTCATTTACCAGATCCCCCCCAGAGTCTGGATCTTCACTTTTAGTGGCTAATCTACTTTCACACGAAGAGCAAATGTTAAGTTACTTAATATTTTCAGTTCACAAAGCCATCAAATAAATAAACACTACATGCACATGGGTTAACAGAAGGTTAATATTTGCGTTAAACATGCGCATTATAATATTTCAAAGGTTGCGGTAAGATCATAATGCATAAATGTAATGAGAATTTGCCTTTCCCCATACTGTAGCAGAAATGACTGTAGAACAGACCAAGCAAGGGAAACTGTTAGATGCACGGCTATCCGAGCAGCAAACCTCACGCTGGGAGGCAATCCTCTGCCTATCACCTCTTCTCCTCCCCACCCGCTCTCACGCTGTAACACAGCACATGAATTGACAGCGAGTATGTCTAACATGCTTTTTTTTTTCCCCCGCAGCTACTGTAAATTCATTTTTCATTTGCATAATTTACTTAACTCTGCAAAACACCATAAAGTTGCGGTCCGGGCCGCAGTGCTGTGCTGTTCCTGCATTCTGCCTCAGCCTGGGCGCACCAAGCCGAAGTAAAAGCCGTTAGAAATGCCCAAAGCCCCGCTGTACCAAGCTATGTGCTCTTTAACAAGAATCCCTTTTATTAGTGGCCTGTTAGAGATGCAAGCAAATAGTTTGCCTCAAATTCTTTTCATAAACCACGGAGCGTCAGAGTTGCATCCGAGAGAGGACACCAAGATACACGCCTGATCATGGAACATAAACCAAAGAAGCGAAGATAACGCCTTCCACATTACACCCACCTAAATCCTCAAACAAGATCAGAATTTACTTGGTCAATGCTCAAAAAACAACTAGTCTGCCATAATCTCAGAGTTCAATAAATCTTGCCTGAAAAGTACGATTTATTTCTGCCTGGAGTTACTGCAGCTAACCAAGAGGACATACGACAGGCATGTAACAGTTTTCCCCGCTTCACTGGGTAAGCAAGCAAAATTGTTTTGCACAAAATATGGAAATCCATGAAGTTGTTATAAACCCCGACAAACAAATAACGAGCAGATGAACAGGCACACTAAACAAAACGGCTTCATAGTATTACAAATGTTCCTAACAAAATGAAAGGAAAGGGGCATTAAAAACATTAAACTGAAAAGCAGTACACACCTTTAATGCAATTTTGACTCTTTTAATCTTTTTGACCTTTTCAACTGTCTTTGTGCCGAAAATGTAGAAAGCAGATTGAAAGAATGTTAGTACGACAGCTGACAAGATCACCAGCAGATTAATAACAGTCAGAATATTCAACTTTGAAAGTAAAGAATCAGACAAAGAATTTTCCCTAGAACTTCTATCGAACAGCCAGGTTTTCTCAACCCAGGTGCAATTCTATTGCCTAGTTTGATTATATCAAGATAACCCCAAAAATAAGCACATCACATTATTTATTTGAAAAAGTGTTTAGTGTGCTACTTACAGGATTGAGTGTATTACATTGGTCTATGGGATTCTTGTAATCAGTCTTCAATTCATCAAATGCTATAATCTAGAAGAAAAAAAAATGAAAACGGCTGTGATTCTTCAGTCCAGGAGCAACGAGGGATTTCATCCCTGAAAAGTAACGTTTTGGTGCAGAGCCATAACCTTCAACCGCTGCCGTTCTCTTCAGGAACACAACTTCTCCTCAGTCCTAACGTCATAAACCCACAGGCAGGACACACGTGAAATCGGTTACACAAACAGGGAAGCAGGAGATGCTTCGGGCACTCCAAGACCTCTGCCCACACTCTGCCTTTTTACCTCCCCACCAGCAACGAGTTTCCAGCCTCCCTGTCAGCACGTTTTAACCCCGCTCGCCAGGCACCGGCCCCAGACATCACCAGTGACTCTCAGTTGCCCGCAGGAACGACACGGGGCTTGTTAATCAAGGAAAAGCAATAGCAATCTTAAAAGCAGCCAAATGTTTTGTCTCATTGTCAAAGCAACTGCTGACCCCGCATATATGTCCAAAAGGTGCATCCATAAAAAACCCACGTATACTCCACCTTTTCATGCCATAAAAATCAAAGATACAGCATGAAATACAACAAAAGCCACTTCTACAGAAAGAATGTCATGCCAAACATTACAAAAGCCTTAAGACAGATGAACTTATTACCAGTATGAGATTCATCTATATCCAAAAAAGTCTTAAGACAGATCAACTTATTATCAGTATGAGCTTCATCTATACCCAGTATAAGCCCCAACACGCTTACAGGACAGGGCTGACATTACAACAGAACAATTTTTATTAAGGATAATTACGAAGCTCAAAGCAGCACCAAGAACAACATCCTCCTCACGTCCTCTCCTAGAGCAGCAGCTCACAGCTGATCCAAGGTAGGTTCCGATTTGGCTAGTTCTCCCTGCGTCAGGCTCAAGACAGAAAACTCTCCAAAAAACAATAATAATTTTTAAAAATCTCAATATAAAGCCTGAAAAGAGTGCAACACTTAACTCATTATTTCTGTTAAATAAGCAGCCAAACTGACCTCAGACTAAAACATTTTCAACCGCTGTTTTACGAAGGCAGCACTCGTCTGAAATACCGTTTAATGAAATGGACGTCTCTCATACCAGCACTGGAAAATTCATTTTGTTCACAGACAAGCACGGCCGGATTTCCACCGCTTCAAGATAAGGACGAAGGCGGGGACCAGACGCGGCACCTCAGCGCCCAGGGCAGCTCTGCGAGGCCGGGCCGTGCCCCGGGGGAGCGGCACAGCCCTTCCCGGTGAGCCGCTTCGGGACGCCGCCCGGCACCCCACCAGCCTCCAGACAGGGGGGGATCTCCTGGAGCCCCCCACTGCAGCTGCCGCCCTTCGGGGGCCGCTCCCCGGAGCGCCCGGCAGCAGGCCTTGCCGGGCAGCCACCCCGCCGCCCCTCCCCAGCCGCCCCGGCGGCGCTTCCACGCTCGGTTTCAGCCCGCCGCCGTGCCGCCGGTCGGTCTTTAAACCGCCCCGGCACCGACACAAAGAGCGGGGAAACACGCCCCGCCGCAAGAGACCAGACGCGGGGGCCGCCCCTGCTGGCGGCGGGAGGGCGGACGGACGGACAGACGGACACCTCCCCGGCCCGGGCAGGCGGCCCGGCCCCCGCGGCCTGCGCCGCCCTCCGCGGGAGAGCGGGCCGGGGAGCGCCCAGGGCCTGCACCCGGGGAGCGGCGGCCCCACGGGAAAGGGCCGCCCCGGCAGGACCCGCTCCCGGCCCGGCCCGGCGGCCGTCCCCTCAGCGCGGGCGGCGGCAGCCCGCCCCTCAGGCCGCGCGGGAGCCCCCCCCCCGCCGCGCACTCACGTGCCAGATGGCGAAGAAGATGAGGGCGGCGGTGAGCAGCAGCGCCAGCATGTAGCAGAAGGCGGCGAACGTGAAGGCCATGGCGGCGGGGCCGGGCGAGCCGCGGCGGGCCGGGAGCGGCGCGGGGGATGCCGGGCGCGGTCATTCACCGCCGGGACGGGACGGGACGGGCCCGCCGCCGCGCAGCCGCACACGCGCCGCGCCCCGCCCCGCGACGGGCGCCCCCTGCCGGGGCCCGCCGGCACCGCCGCCAGGGCGCGGGGCGCCATTTCCTTGTGGCGTGGCGTGGGGGGAGGGGGAATTCCCTCGCGCGTTGATACCTACAGCGAAACACGCCGCAAACGCCGTGGGGACCTGCACGGCGTGAGAAACGGGGTGCGCAAACACACACCTGCAACCCCCCGGAACCAAAGAACGAGGAAACGGGGGTAAAAATCAACTTGAAAGTGGAATCTGACCTAAAGGTAGATGATGTTTTTCAGGTTGAAATGTGGGGGACGGGCGTGCGATCGCAGCGAACGTAGCGGCATTTCGGAGGGGGTTACCTGGTGAGTACGAGCTGTGTCTGGAGAAAAGGGAGATGGCGAAGGTCTCTTAGGAAGAAACACGGGAGAAGGGTGCGCTGTGCGTGCCCCGAAGCGGGGGTAACCGCTTCGTACCATCCCAAATTGATACAGTTTGGAGCCTGCTCAAAGGAAACAGCAAGATGAGAAAACAGTTCGAGGAGAACATCACATACTTTCCTTCCACGGGGTTATATAAATGTCATTTCAGTTTTAAGCAATGATACCTCGCAATAAAGGAAAGTCTGGGTAGCATTGCTGCAATCGTGTCCTCCGGACGAGCAGCGTAAGTAATGATTTCCATAAAACTAACAGCTGCCAAAGAGTAAATAATATTTTGCAGTGATACCTGCCAGAAAGCTTTACACACAATTAATTGAGTGTCACAATGAGAGGTGAGCAGGAGCTTTATTTCCTTCACCAAAATAAGAGGGAAGACTGTAGCAAATGAGCTGTCTTTAGGAAAGCAGATGTTGCAAACATAAAGTTGATCTTTCAGTATAAAATCACTCCTCTCGGCCCCAAACTACTCCCATAAAAACGCTGCAGTGTCATTATCACAGAATCACAGAATGGTTTGGGTTGGAAGGGACCTTAAAGATCATCTAGTCCCACCCCCTGCCATGGGCAGGGACACCTTCCGCTAGACCAGGTTGCTCCAAGCCCCGTCCAGCCTGGCCTTGAACACTGCCAGGGATGGGGCATCCACAGCTTCTTGGGCAACCTGTGCCAGGGCCTCACCACCCTCATGGGGAAGAATTTCTTCCTTAGATCTAACCTAAATCTCCCCTCTTTCAGTTTGAACCCATCACCCCTTGTCCTGTCACTCCATGCCCTTGTCAAAAGTCCCTCCCCAGCTTTCTTGTAGCCCCCCTTTAGGGACTGGAAGGCCTTTAGGTACTGGAAGGTACTGCTAGAAGGTCTCCCCGGAGCCTTCTCTTCTCCAGGCTGAACAACCCCAACTCTCTCAGCCTGTCTCTATAGCAGAGGGGCTCCAGCCCTCGGATCACCTTCGTGGCCTCCTCTGGCCCCGCTCCAGCGGGTCCATGTCCTTCTTGTGCTGAGGCCCCAGAGCTGGAGGCAGCACTGCAGGGGGGTCTCACCAGAGCAGAGCAGAGGGGCAGAATCCCCTCCCTCGCCCTGCTGGCCACGCTGCTGGGGATGCAGCCCAGGGCACGGGTGGCTTTCTGGGCTGCGAGCGCACGTTGCCGGCTCATGCTGAGCTTCTCATCAACCAACGCCCCCAAGTCCTTCTCCTCAGGGCTGCTCTCAATCCATTCTCCATCCAGTCTGTATGACCAATAAAACTATAAAATTATGACGACCAATAAAACTTCAATGTGAAACCCAGAAAACAGATGTAAAAATTAACCTTAGTGAATATTAATTAAAAGTTAAGAAAACAAAGGAGCGGGCGGGCACGGAGCAGGTACTGCAGCAGGCAGCTGCCCCAGGAGCCTCCCCATCCCCTTCCAAGGGGGCAGGCGAGATGAGCACCGGGCAGTAAGAACATCAGTGAGGGCTGAGCCTGTTGTGGTTTCCTTCCATCTCGGGGTGACAGGACGGATTAGGAAGCAAGCAACCACCGTGTCGGTGTTTTGCGGAAGGAAGCGTGTACGGTGAGGGACAGACCTTGGGTGACGGAGGGGGTTCGCTTGTGCCAGCGGCTGGCACTGCTGGATCACACAGATGTGGCTCTTGAGCCCTTGGCCGTGCCTCACAGCCACCTCCCGACCGCTCCTCAGGAGCGAGTTAGAAACAACGGGACCAAAGTCTTCCTCTGCCATAACTTACTTTTCGACATATAACTTACTTGATGCTTCGTTAGGCCTAATTTATTAGCACACTGTTTATTTCTTACTTCGAGTAGCCTCGAGCTGCACAGATAGACTTACTCCAAGGCCGTTTGACTGGACTTTGCTGGAAGACCTGATGTTCCGTGTTCCAACTCCCCATTTCAGGCTTTTCCTGAGCCATCCAGGAGGGTTATTTGCATCAGAAAAGCTGCGGGAGGTAAAGAAACAGAGGATGTGTGCAGAGATGCTGCTATACCTCGGGACCGGGGAATGCTGGTCTTCAACTGCAATATGGAAACCAGCACTTGGATCCATTCAAGGTAGAGATTTACTTTAAAAGTTACCCAGATATAGTGACCATCACTGGTTGCTGCTTCAGCTGTTACGCCTAGAGCCTCCCTGGCAAGGCAAAGCCCTGCGGAATTACAGATGCTTTGGCACAAAGTCTACTACTATTGTTCATGAAGGAGATCCAGTCCCCCGCAGGACCCACTACG
The DNA here is from genome assembly GCA_009819775.1 of Phoenicopterus ruber ruber. Classification (NCBI taxonomy): domain Eukaryota; kingdom Metazoa; phylum Chordata; class Aves; order Phoenicopteriformes; family Phoenicopteridae; genus Phoenicopterus; species Phoenicopterus ruber. Next base: position 4,570,257 of record CM020219.1, read on the forward strand.
AGCCACCACGCTTACTCCTAACACAGCAATTTGTGCTTCAAGACACGTAAATACACACTAAGGCATCTACACAGGATTGCTGCTGGTCACGTAGCACCTGGGCTGGCCACCACAATGTCGTCAGCAGCGTCACGGCTGTTTGAATACACACGTCGTTGCAGCAGCGACATTTCCTTCACAGCACGCCAGCTGTAACAGATGCCGATGGGTTCGGATGGGGATGTATGATCCGTATTAGCTGAAACGTGGGGAGAGAAAAGGGAAACAAACAATCTGTTCTACACCCGAATAAGCAACGGGGTTGCTAACCGCATTCTGTGTTCTTCTGCAATAGGGGTGTGTAGTACCAGAAATCAAAAGGCGTGTCAGCCACGTACTTGCATTTGCAATTAATACTGGTTCTGCCTCAAGGAATGCAACGTTTTATTACCTCTGATGCTTGCATACCATCCAACTGCGATTATCTTGTCAGGAGAAGTGGAAGGCAGCTGTAATCTTGTACAACAAAGATTTGTTCATTGAAGGATTTCTTGTATTATAGATTGTCTTTTTAAGATAACACAAAAGGAAATTAAAAGCAAATTCTGTAGAACAGGGTCTAATCAATTCTCATTTTATTCATTGATTTGGGATCTCAAATCAACCACTGAGTATCTTCTCAGAATCTTCTCCAATTAAACTTTGTAAACAATGTAAGGAGGACACAGTGGAGATCTGGAGATGGCCTACAGCTTTTACGCACTTTCCTTTTAGCGTGGACTCACTGAATTTAATCCTGATTGGAATCCCAAGGGAAAATGTCAGAGTCTGTTCACTTCATCTTAAATCCCTCTCAAGTATTTGTCCTTACCAGAAAACAGTCATATAATCAGTCATAATTCAGCGTGTTACAGTCTGTTCCTAGGGAAGATTTAGCTAAAGACAGACGACTGGCAGGTCATGACAGCAACGCTTTGGCAGAGAGCTGTGAGGGAAGATTACAGAGCAATTTCTCTGAATTATGGTAGAAATGCATTGGTTAACCACATTCTTCAACATGAAAAATAATATCCCTGGAAAAATAGTCATTTCAGTTATAGTTATCAGGGAAGAATCTAATACTGTTGAACTCGGTAATAAAAATCCTGCTGACTTCAATAAAGACTTCGCTTACTGGGTTTTCAGGAGAGGAAAATCTCAGTGTTTATCTACAATTTAGGAGAGAGTCTCCAAGTACCTCTCATGTAGTCTAGCAGGGGTCACCTTTCTGCACGCCTTTTAAATACACGTCAGAAGCAGCAGAAGTACACAATCTCTGTACCCACTTACCTCACATATGCACTAACAGACACCAGGATGGAGGATATTGGTTCGCTGCTCGATCTTTGATCAGCAGGATGAAAAGATCCCTGGACTTGCCAGTGCACCAGCTTCCTTTCCGAACTGGCAAATATCCTTTCCCATTGCGCTAATTATCTCATCTTTAGAATCCCTGTTCAGACTCTACCATTATGTATGTGACCACATAAACAAATTAACATTATAAATTCCTTCGCACATGAAAGCAAGTCTCAAGAGAAACAAGAACCACACTTAAAACTCAATTTCAAAACACAGACGCTGCCAGGCATCTCGCCACATCTCATTACGGAATCCACTCGTGGCCTCAATCCCTCCAACATTTACTGTCAGATGGCAACAGTTTTCTTTTAATAGGCTAAATACTGAATACTCAACCCGTCCTTTTACTAACAGGGGTTGTTTTTCCCTTGCTGTGCAGGGCTCCTGTTAATGGCTATCCATACAATTCTGAGCCCATGGCATAATACCAGTGTGTGATCAGGCAAAGGGACCAATAATTGTTTTTCAAGACCTATTTTATAACGTGTTTCAGGATTCAGCTGGTATAAACCAGTGCAGCGATATCAGCCTGGATAAACAGAAGCTGAAACCATAGCGGTAGCATTTTAAGATGGCGTTACATCTGGTACTGAATGACAACACCTGAAAAAAAATCTCCCTTGTTAATTATTTCACTGCTAATCGTTTTAGCAGAAACATGGTCACGGCTGGATACCGTGGTAAGATTGCATCAAGGTAGAGTCAGGGCAGCTACTCCCTGGGACAAATGAGGCATTCACGCTTCCACCAGCTGTAACATCATTAGTGTTTCTGCCCCAAAGGAGGGAAGATAATGCAACTTCTGCTTTGCATCAAAATAAATAAGCTGTTCGGGGCTCGGTGTCTTGTCAACAGCCAGAAGACACAGCCCAGTTACCACAACCTCGTGCTTCCCCACGCAGCTCTTTCAGTCCCAGCACGCTTGAAAGTTTGTGAGGGAGAATAAAGAGTCAGCATGGGCCGCAGGAGACTTCGGTCTCCCCGTTCTCCCACAGACATCCCATGTGGCTTTGAGTACGGCACCTTCGGGCCTAATGTGTATTTACACACTTAAATCACACTAAGTAGGATTTCAAAAGCCTTCGTCTGTATCTAAATTCCCTTACAAATCTTCCTTTTGATCTCTCTGGCTATATCCGTATTACCACATCAGCTCAAGGCTCTACCAGTGCTAGAAATCCACCCCCCTGGTTGTTGTTCAGATTTAAGTCCTGCCCTGCGCTGGCTCTCGATCAGTACCAGTTCTGCTCCCATCAGTAACCTCAGGCACGAGGAGCAGGGGGGTGGCTGGCTCACACTCCACCTCTGCCTCTCCAGGCCCTGTGGACGAGGTCACAGAGCTCCAAGATCTTAGGACTGAAGGAGAGCAACAGCAGCATCGGCATAGGGAATTAAGATGCAGAAGCTCTCTGTAAAATGGGAATAGCTCTGCTTCACCTCACAGACAGGGAAAGCAGGCTTACGTTAGACTGTACTTACAGACCTTGGAACGAAGCCATCTAAGGAAAAAAGGGCTGTTGAGTGGATGCATCTATTTTTCCATTCTTCCAGTAATACAGCTATACAATTTGTTTTGTACTTCTGAACCAAACAATTGCACATTCACAGTTGGAGGTAGGGTATAAATATTGTCTCTAGCTGATCCCTTGATCCAGTCGTCCTAGCTGAATTAATCACATTCGCAAATCAATCCAGGATTTGTTGCTGTCAGAGCAGATGGCCAGGCAGACCGCAGTTGTGAGCAAGGCGGGCACATTCTCCTTCCAATTATCCAGCAGCGTTTTCCAACAGCGGATATTTAAAATTAGACATTATTTTGAAGAAATGCTAAATCTCTCTTGTTCCTTATTCAGCTCAATAAGGGCACTGACCCCTAACTTTCTGCTCTAATTCTGCCCTGTAAGGCCGTAGAGAAAGTGTAGGATGGCTGGTGCCCCTTTCCCTTTCAGCTGAACATTTTCTGCCCCGTTTTCTTCTGCTGTCTTCCCATTTTCTGCAGAAAAGAGGTGACAACAACAGATGCTGTTTGGCATGGGGATTTCAAGGGTGCGTTATATTAATTGTTGAGCTGAGTACTGCAGAAAAGGGAAGAGAAGCTGCATTCACGCTACTAGCTGCCTGCCATGGCACGTAACAGCAGGAACGGTTAGCAGTGCGCCTTTCAAAAAGCCTTGATGGGACTTCCCCATCGCAGCAGTAAATTTGCCGTGAAAGACAGTTGTGCTGTTTTCCCAGTGTTCACATCTGTTCTGCATTCAGAGTCTTTCTGGCTGATAATTGCTCTCTTCTCCCCTCTGCCTCCTGCTGAGGAACTGCTAGAGCTGTCAGGGGAGTTTCAGCTGAGCTCAATCACGCTCTGTACGAGATGTCTCACTTACCACCAAAGGTGAACAAGGTTAACCAAGAATATGTTTGCAGTCCCCGAAAGAATGAAACATGACAAAACAGTCCAGAGGAGACAATCCCCCCGTGGCGTGACAAAACGGACCGCGCTGGTTCCCTACATCTATGCAAATGTATTAAGATCATCTCCTTCACTTCGCGGGCGCGTTAGAGAAAAGACAGAGAGCCTAGTCAGACCACGGCGAGGCTGTACAAGATACGGCATATACACACTGCAGCAGGCAGCCTGTTATCCCCACAAGATCACATACTCTTAGTGTCTCCAAAAGGAACAGCAGAAGAAAGCCTAGGAGAACTGGGAGGGGAACGGCGGCCAAGTTTGCACAGATAGGAACGCTATTTTACATGCCAGTAGTGTCCTAACCACTACCAGAGAATATTCACTGTTCAGTATTTCACCATTTTCCTTCACTGCTTTCCACAAAATAGAGTGTTAATAGAAAAATTTAGGTATATAATTGCTCAGCCTTATGCTCAAACTTTCAATATAGAGTCCTGGCAGATACAAATGTGTATTAATTGGAGAAATTAAAAGCTGATGCCAGGGCTCCTTGTACTTCAGAACTGTTGTGTTCATTGAAACACGGCTGGAAATGAAGCTCCCAACGCCTTGAATACAGCGCAAATCAAGCCAGTCCACTACCTTATACCACAGCCCAGGGAGAGGTTGCCAGTTCCCCAATCGACTGTTGACCCCCGCGATGTATTTTGAGAACTACAACTCCTTTTCCTGGTGGAACCTATATGCCTGCGTATCTGGCAGCTCAGGACTGCTCTTTAGGAACACCAGGGCTTCCTCTCAGATCCCAGGAAAATTCTCTCTTCCCCCGCAGTTTCAATTTAAGCTGTGTACCCAGACCAGCCCGGAGGCCAGCTCAGCGCACAGGACCGATTCCCTGGGCTCAGTACCCTTCTGGAGTAGAAGGGGAAGAAGCTCCACAACCTTGGTACCATCACCACAGCTCTTCCTTTGCTGTTAGAGGCAGTTGCCTGCCCTAAGGGAAGACCCCGCAGAGAACGACTGTTACCAAACTAGAGTCATACATGTAGAAGCAAAATCCAAGAATTCCAGCGCGGGGTTCTATAACCCCCCCTGCGCAGGCTTTCCCACGTGAAGCTGAGCGCATTTTTTTTTTCTAACCAGCCACAACTTAGGAGATTGACAAGTCTTGTTCTATTTTCTACTGTAACACAGAAATGATCCAGCTAGAGCAGGCCGAAGCTTTGCTGGGTCTCTACAGCAGCTAGCGTGCCTGCAGCCACCAAGAAAGGTGCCTTAGCCAACCCCCTCAACATCCCCACACAGGTGAGGTCTCCTACATGTCCTCATTTTTGTTCCAAGGGGGGAGGCCCACCTTAAATCATCACTCCTAGCATACACGAGCCTAGCAGAATAAACCCCAACCACTCTCACGCCCACAGAGCGCCTCAGGTCTCTGTCCCACAGCCTCCCTGCCAGCCCCACCAGCGCTCCTCCCTAAGGCTGCTCGACATCCAGTCCCTCTGCCTCTAAATGGCACCACGTAACTAACTGACCTGCTTGCACTTGGCTTCCCCACCCTCATGCACCCAAACACAACACGGCAGCACCTTTGCCTGCGAGGAGCAGGTAAGGAGCCAGCTTGTACTCCAATCAATTCCAGGACCCGTGGGGGACATGGAGCAACAGGCACAAGCACACTCACAAGACCCTTTGACCGACGTCCCTCTCACTGCCAGGAGACTGGCACATACGGGCAGCGATTGCCCTGGTTCCTCCAGAACCAGCTGCATTTCTCCTCTCCTCTGCACTGTCCCCAAAGGCCCTCCCAAGTCAAGGGATCTCCTCGGCAAACTCCTCCTAGCCCTGGGCAAACCACCTATTCACACACCTGGAAGAGAAGGCACCAGCTGGGTGCGATACCTTGCAGATTTGTACTGCTACACAGAGGTTTTTCATGTTGTTCCCTCTTCCCTTCCCTAGCTTTGACTTTAATGACCACTCAACTGCCCTTTTCATATAACCATTACAAGTCAATGACCTTTCCTGAATGAAAGCAGCTGCCCTTCCCTTCATATCCCCAGACCTCCCTGCAATTCTCTTTAGTCAGCTTGTTTTTACTGTCTCACTGATCTAGCAGTAGTACCAGTAAACTATCACCTCATTTTCTAGTCAGGCATACTCAATGAACAACACAGAATGCCACAGGACTCCACAGGTGACCTCCCCCTCTGATGTGAGAGCTATTTATTCCTTTTTTTTCCCCTCCTTCCCTTTAATCAGCTGTTCTTGGGGACCATTCTCCCACAGCAGCTTAGCTGTTTGCTTGTTTGTTTGGGGGTTTTTTGTTGGGTTTTTTTGTGGGTTGTTTTTTTTTTTTACAGAGCTTTTGGCAACAGATTTTGTTGCAACGTACTTAGGTGACCAAGATGCCATTCAAGAGCCAGATGTGCTGAAGCAGCTGTGCATTTGTCCTTCACAGAGCTCTCACCTGAGAGAGAAAAGGTTTATTTCTATCATGTCTAATCTGTGGCCCATTAATGCTATTCTTCAGCATTGGAACAAGGTATGTCAGCTACCGAAGCTGAATTCCTATTTGAATATGTTTAGTAGTTTTTTCAACAATATATGAAAAAAAAAATCTCCAAAGATTGGGAAAGGAAGAAGCAGTCAGCAAGAATGAGGAAAAGGAGTGTTTTGATCAAATTAATCTAGGGGTCTATTGGGCAGGAAAGAGACGAGCCAACGACTGTGAGAAGGAAAAGGTACAACTAAGTTCCTTTGACTCCTTCAAGCTTTGGGGCATCCTCGACAACTGCTCTAGCATTGTTCAGTTGGCACCTGCACTCTGTATTGCATTTCACAGCTCCAGGTTACGCCAGGAGCCTTGACCTTGGGGGAGAGGCGCAACCTGGAAGTCTATGTGGCATTTCAGAATGAAACCGAGCCCCCACGCTGTCTTGCAGCTCGCAGAAGTAATACACACCGAGTTTTGTGACAGAAAGGTGCAAAGCAGCATAGGAGGACGGCAGTTATCCCGCAGTACTCCATCAGCTGCTGTCCTCTCCTCTCCCTTGCTGCCACCCTTCACTACAGATGGGAAGAGGAATTATTTTAGGTAGAAGAGCAAGTGAGGGAGCACATTCGAAACTGAAGACCATGCTACAAGTCCAAAGCAAACTCCAGAGAAAAGGAGAAATGTCACAACTAGTATTAATAGCTTTTCCCTTGTCAGACACCCATGCTAGATGTGCTACTTTGCAATTAAAACAGGGCAACAGAACCTCTTAATTAAACATTTTATTTAAACCAATACAAGCACCATGCTTAGCAAAAAAGATTTGGTTGAAAGTAAACATGCAATGTGAACTAGCAGAGACTAAACAGCATATGGAAGTTGTACTGGTTACTGATATTTTCATGGAATTGCCAAATTCTCAAAACTGGCCGTGAACCTCTCGCGCCTTTTACCACCCGCAGCACTGGTGCCACCCCGACATGTCACAGCACACGAGTCACAGCGAGTCTGGATCACGTAACAAAAGCAAGAGCTTCACTGCACCCCTTTTCTCATGTCCCATCACACCTCCATTTCACAGTCACTAGTGTATGCATCAAAAAGATACATTGCATGACTTTTTTTTTGAGTGCACTGAAGTGAGAAATTGAACTCCCTTGCTTTTGCATGTTTGATTCAGACCCCTGTTACCAGTTTAACATTGTTTCTGGACTAGCTATTTTACAGTTAAAGATACAAAAATGGTACAAATGCATAAGATGCTCCTTTGGAGAAGTGAAAAGGTGTCAACACCCGCATTATTGCCTTCTTTGATAGATCAAAACAGCATTCATGATACTAGAAACACACTTAAACCATCAAATACCAGCATTTAATTTTTTTTGTTAAAAATATTCAAACAATACAAGTCCATTTTATGGGCTGACATGCAAACTCATGCTTTAATTCAGCTTACCATCAGTTAATAAGATTACAAGAGCTGTATCCCAGCCATCTATTCAATATTTAAAGCAAACCAGATTAATCGTGGCAGAAGTCTCCCTTTGAGAGACCTTTAACTAACTCCAGGCCAAGGATTTTAAGGCCAACCTACTAACTCCTGAAAAATAGGAGCTCACAATGGAAAATGCTGACTCTGAGACCTTTAGCTACAAAGGCTCCCATAGGTGGCATTAGTTAATTTATGTTGTCCTTTAGTTTGAACCCTCTTTAGAGATCTGAAAAAGACAAATGTATGATTACAGATGGGAAACTCGCTAGTAAAGCACAGTCAGAACATACTGGCCTTCTGAACATGGACACATCTGCCTCCCACTGATCTTAAGGGGGAAGCAGTACGGAAAATACAGTTCTAAAGATAAGGTGGGAAAAGTACGTTATGAAAACAAGTATTATCTGTGCAGGAAAGACTTTGACATAATTCATGTCTTTGTTTAATCAAGTATTAGCACTACCTGTAGCTCAAGAGCCTAGGACAGTAAGCAGCAGACAGATGTGTCAAAACACTGCATTAAAAGCAAGGAAACCACAAACAAGCCTAGAACAGCAAACATCCTCCGCACACTCATTCTCCAAGTACCTGCAGCTGCTTCCTCACTTCCACAGCTCAGAGAGGGGAAGGAGGTACAGCTACCAAGCAAGACTGTTTGAAGAATAATACTGGTGGGCTGAGCAGCATCAACATCACCTTTCAACAAGAACATGGGCTTTAACCCCCATCAGAATTTGTTTGCTTTCTACAAGACTTGAGGGGCAGCACCCAAGGCAGAAAGTCCTTAAGTGGAGGCAACAAGAACATCCGAAGTGAACTGAAAGAACTCAAACTGAAGATAGAGCCGTAAGTAGCAATATTTTCTTGGGAGAAGGTGGAGTGATCCAGAGATGAAGAATCAAATTTAATCATTTGACTGCAGCAGCTCCTCCCTTCTCCTCCCGAGAGAGAGAGGCCCTTTTTGCAGTTATTTTTGTCAAGACCTGGGCAAGCAGCAGTTGGATGCTGGCAGCCCACCAGTGTACAAAGTACAATGACAAAGATTATTAATCCAGTTTTCCCCACTGTAAGTCAAGCTGAACATTACAAGCGGCAGCTTCCCTCTCACCCACGCTGTACTTTGACATGCCTTACCTTTAGCATAATGCCAACAAAACAAGATTCTTGATGTTTCAAGACTGATGCTTAGAATGACACTATTCTTTAAGCCAAAGTCTTATCTATACAATGTTTGTCACAAAATACATTGTTTTTATTGATCTGTAGTACAGAATGATCAAGCAACAGTTTCATAATCAACTTTTTTTTTGTCCAGGGAAATGAAATTGTTTTTCCAGTTCACTACGTTAACACAAATTTAATTACAAGCATTTCTTTCCCGCCCTGAAAGGTCAATTTGATTGGATCATTCTAACATGTATTTTGAAAAGCTCCTCTCAAGTCAGATTCGTGTACAAACAAATGAGCAGTAACATCAAACTAAGAAGAGATTTACCAATACTGAGGACCTTTGCAAATCAATTCCTTGTGATCTTAGAGGAATTAGTGTTTTAACACTAACATGACGTATGTTTACAAATGAAAAATAAACCTTCTTTCAGCAAAGGTTTCACAGCATGAAATACTGGCCTCCAAATTTAACACTGCATTCCTTCTCACTGAACAGATTTGTTAGGGCAGCTGTATTTTAAGGTATGTTATCAACAGGAAGCTGCTCTTACGCAGACACTTACTCGGCAGCACAACAAACACTCATGAGCAAGATAGTGAGATACTGTCACATGAGTACTCCTTTTGCCGCTGCATGGGCCGAACATGTCCCATATCAGACAACTACTCTATTCAATATAAAACAGACCTGTAAAAAGACTGGTCATTTATAAAAGTTAAATACTATTTTCACATTAGAATAATTGCTGTTTCAAAGAGATGAACCGTAAGTAAATGAAAATCAAATTATCACTTATGCAAAAGCTTTATCTGGAATGTAATCTTGACCAACAAGCCGTTAAGAAAGTTAAGAGACTGTAATTAAAATACTCAAAAGCTACGTGTGGCCAGCTTTTATAACAAGAGAGATATAAATCATTCATTATCATGAAAAGCTTAACCTCCTGACTCCTACAAATGGAGCAGATGACTGGAATTTCAAAGAAAATGAGGTTAGCTTTTTTTTTTTACAGATGTCAAAACTGCAACACTAGGCACTAGGAAAAAATGTCACTTGGATTCTTTAACAAAGTTTTTACCAAATTTGTAGTAAGTGGCAGTGTAAAATTCTCAAGTCATTTTAAAGCTAACAAATTAAAGGCACACAGTATTAACAGGTGTTCATATAACAGGAAATGAGCAAAGAGGTAAACTTCTTAACAGTGTAATAAGTTATATATGCAAGACATCTGGTACGAGAGTAACCAGAGTTGTAATTCAGCCCTTAGTTATCATCTAGTTCCTGTAAGACTATAGTAGCATGAGAACTGGACAGTCAAAGCTTTGCCCTGAAATTTAGTAAGATTGACTCAGTCAACTGAGGAATTACTGGAATGACAAAAATTAGTTCCAAGAATTTGAGAAAGTTCACATGGACTCAATGGAAAGAAAAATGAATGGATTTGCTGTACGAGGACTTTGTCTTTTTAATACTAAATGCTTCCAGGGAGTAGTTTTCAAAATTGAGAAGTCATTAAGTCAAAAAGTCTGAAAAGTAAGTGACAGTACACAATTTCTGCATATAAATGGCTAGTATATGTCATAAGGATGCATTTGTAGCTCAGAAAAAGTTAGCGTCAGCTTCCAAATTATGTTTGTAGATAGTTATAAATCCAGAACCGCACTATTTTAGTTATAGAAATATTAGTCACAGGAGTGCAAAAGGAGTCCCTGCAGAGGAGTATTCCCTTTTAACAGGTACAAATAAGGAAACATCTGCAAAGATTTGTTACTTCAAGGAGACAGACCTGCTATTCTTTGCACAAACTTTGCACAAGAGATATACTGCAGGAGACAGATGTAAATACAGTGCATTTGTTTAGATGTAAGTATTCATGTCTGGTTCCAGTATTATCAGGATGGTACATAAATACTTATTACAGCGGTTTTCTTAATGGAAGAAGCCCAGTTTCTCACGCAGCCATTCTTCAGTTAGGTCTTCCGTATTTCTTATTTCAAATACCTAAACGAAATTGCATTGCATAAATTCTTGAGGTGACGGTACTCGAAAGGGATAAGCATACAATGCAATCAATACCTTTCCACACAAGTTGGTTGAGCTGCAATGAACCAGTAACCAACCAATCACAATTTCTTGAAAGGATCAGTTAATATTCTAAAGAAACATCAGTGGAAAATACACAGGACTAAGTGGCAAGGAATATTACTAACTTGAACAAGAAGTCCATAATTCCTATTTCTAGACTTCATTCTTAAGAATACGCGAGAACAGCACATGTACTACATGTTAAAGTTACTCTGAAATGGCACCATCTCATATGCATTATCTCAGCAAGAAGATTGTCTATTTGAATACAAATGAATTTAACCTCTGGGCTGAATTAAGCCCAAAGTTCAGGAAGTTTGCTCAGCCCAAGACACAGTTATTCCTTCTTTGAACTGAAATAAATCCATAGTATCCAGTAGCATACTGTTTTCCCTGTAAGAAACAAGCCTGGGGTACCTCGGAATAGAAAACTTGCAAAAAAAAAATCCCCCAAACCACCAACCCAAGGTTTTGTGGAAGTCTTAAACAAACCTTTAACGTAGCCTTGAAGCAGAAAACAAGACCAAAGACAGCAATATACTCTTTACATTCCATATGGGCAAGTAACTGTTTTGCTTTGGGTTTTGTTTTTTTTTTTTAATACCCTTGAAGAGAGGCCAAGTTAATTCTGTATTGCTAACTAGAGTCTGAGATGCCCACAAATGGGTCATGTTTTCAGAAGAGTCAGATAAGTACATTTTACAAATCCACAGGCCTTCAAAAGTGTTCTTCTAGGCAATGAAAACAAGAAAAATATTTTAACTGGAGACTGCTGTTACTATTCTGACAACACTGAAAATAAAGCTATGTCAGCACTAAATCAGTTATCTGCCTTCTAATGGTACGGAGTACATAGCTGCAAAAAGCATGCTCAGGCCAACAAAATGGATGAGATTTTGTAAGACTCACAAAACAAGCTTCTCAGTGAAGCTGCTGTTTGGAATGAACTTCCTACTTAGTCGTGCCCTCAGCCATTTCACCATTTTAATCTTCTTCAGGAAACAATTCAAGTTTTGTATCTTTTCTTCCTCATTTCCCATCTCTGCTGGAGTGGGCTCTGGACGCTGCTGCTTATATTCAGACAGTGATCCACTACTATCAACTAATAGTTGGTGGTTTGTTTTTTTTTTTTTTAAGTAAAAGGTAGAGGGAGAACCCAAAATTCAGTGTTATAAGAACAGAATAGCTTAACAGAAGCCAAGCTAACATGCAAGCCATTGAAAAAATAAGAGGACTCAGCTGAGTCACATGCAGAAATCACACCAGGGGGAAGTCACAGCATGAGCTAAAATGAAACATGGCTCAGCGAGTGGCAAGAACAAAGCACATTTGAAGAGCAAGTAAGCAACCTGAACTAGAAACAGGCTATCTTCTCCAGCTGCAGAAGGAAGACGATTGTGGATCTCTACATGCATCCACTCCGAGGCTTCCACTCAAAAGCCTTTCAGACTGAGCTCCTCCCGCTTGACAGGCGATAGTAACTCCAATACAGCTAGCCCCCAGGCTTTCACCTTCTTATCAACTCTTCCTCCTCACTCACTGCAAACTGCCTTCCTCAAGGAATTCTTCCTTTCTATCAAAGATGCTAGAGTTCTCAGGCCTCCAAGGTGCAGTTTCAACAGGCTTTAAAAAAAAAAAAAAAGGCTTTCTCGGGGCTGTATTGATTGCTTCCACCATCTTATCTTCTGCTTCCCTCCTATTTACTCCTGTCAAGTTGACCTCTGATTTAAAACAGAGGGGTCCTTTCTTACAAGGTACAGCTAGAAGAGGTAGAAGTCCACAGTTCTCTTATGGCCCTGGTATACATTTTTACTGGGATGTTAAAGTACTCAGTCAGGATAAGGAAGACCAAAAGGGAACAGCGCTGTTGGGGAACGGTGAAGTCATTTACCATTGTATGAAAAACCTGAAGTGACCACTGACTCTATTTAGCTTTACTGGTTGAAACTAAAACTTTAAGAAATCTAAATGCCAATTAAGCAGAGATTTCAAAGATCTCCAAAATGACAATTAGGTGGTATTTTTTTTTTAAATATATATATACACCTAGGCCTAGTGAATGCAGTGATTTCTTCTGGTGTCAGTACTGGAGGAAGCAAACACAGGAAGATTTAGAATTGTTCAGCACTTGGCACATGTTACTTATTCTGCAGGCTATGTTCTGCAAGCATACAACCCCATAAACCATGCAGCAAAACTAGTCCGTACCACACTACACTAAGACTTCAGTCTATTCTTCCCATCAGTAAATTCATTCCCCAAAGTAAAGACGTCCTTCCTACCGATGGATATTTTGAGAGCACACTGTTTTTCCTGTACCCTAAAACTCCAGAAATCCCCACATATACTCCTCTCTTCAGTCTTCCTAAAACAGCATCTGTTCACTGTAATTACAAAGCCTCATAACACCCTTTTGCGACAGGTTCAAGCAAGACACAAAACAGCTTCTGCAACTTGCATTTAAGGGGGAGACAGTTATTTCAACTAGTCAAATATACCTTAGTGAGTTCAGCTGTCTGTACAAGCTTATTCTTGCTTCCAGCATACATCATCTGCTGTTCAGGCTTACATCCTGTAGTTGTGTGGGAAAAAAGAGGTTTTGTTTAGTTTATTTATTTTGACTGCAACACTTCAAAAATAAGATTTTTTTTTTAAAAAAATAATTCAAACTGAAAGCTGAAGTCTCCATTCAGAAAAGTGACCTATTTCTTTATATACTTTATCATCCTTGCTCTTATTTTCATACCTGGTACTTGAAAAGCATTTCCAGAAGTAATAGTTGTGTAGGTTGAACTGGTGGTCTCAACACACACCTGTATTTCTGCTTAGAGCTAACATCAAATATTGCAGCAGTCAAACTTGCATCATCACAACAGCAGACAAAGCAGTACCTCCCACCACTGCAGCAGTGTGCTGACTACACTCAATTCTTCGCCCTCTTGCTATTTCTGGAAGGTTCCCATGTTTTTGCTAGTTACACTTACACAGATCTTTATAGTATGTGCCTTTGAGCTGGAGTCAAACTGAGAACAAACCAAGTCAGTTTGAAATTGTTGTTTTTTCTCCTAATCTCTGCCCAAACACCCCAACTGAATTGGTAGCTCAAAATGACTCCCCCCTCGCCCCTGGACACAGAGCAACTTCAGTCACAGTTGAAGTTAACTGCTGTTTAGAGCCCAAACTAATGGTTCATTGTTTGACTCCAGTATCGGTCTAACCACTAACTTATGTTTGCAGAAAACTTTGTTTGAAACAGAAAACCTCAAGAAAAAAAGGCTTTTCCTTAGAAATTGCTTGTTTAGAAGTTTCTAGATATGAGTGTACTTTTAAATCTTGCCACCCATAAAGAACATTGTCTAAGCTCTCTTTTCCTATGAGGTACTACAAGTCTGCCTGCTTTGCTATTTGAAGGTCTCCCAGGAAGTTTTTTACTGCTCTTCTAACTCACAAAGTATCTATCCTTCAGATAAGTAACACCCATAACATTCACACAAAGATTCTTAGGTAACTACAGAAGAATGTGCTCACTAGTTGCTAAACTCTTTTACCTACCTAGTTATTCTGAGTAATGAAAGGTAAAACAATGCAATCAGTTTATCTTCTTCTAGAGGATAACAAGGATAATCCAGCAATACCAGCAAGCTACCCTATTACAATTCAGGACAAGTGGAAGCCACAGGAGCAATTCAGCTCTGTAAGTGCAAATCGAGGCACAGGTTATTTGGCTTCTATTAAAATTACACAGCTCCCCACGCAGGTATTTTTATGTTGAGGGTTGCTGTGACACAAGCGGAGGAAGCTACTGCTCTGTGTAAACTTGAGACAATCTAAGATTACAGTCTCTTTCTCCTTCAACACAGTCTGTTCACCCAGCACTTTCACCTGCCCAGATCTGGGCCATGGAGCCCTCTTTTCCTCCATTTCACCCATAGTGTGACAGCCCTTTAGACATTCACATCACAGCACTGCTTGGAGGCATCCTCTGCTGCTGCCCATTGCATACAGGCCCCCTGGAGAACCCACCTCTCGAATCCCATCCTAACCCTCTTAGGGTAGGCACCAGTTCCCTCCTGAGGAGGAGAGGAACTTCTTCCCAGCCAGTCACTAACATCTGACTAGCAAGATGGACAGAGGTGAACAGAAACCCTCAGGAACAGAGGGGGTATCTTCCAGCCCCCTCCTCACCCATTTCCTGAGCCTTGTCTGGTCACGTTTTGAGGATTCCCCAAGATGTGAGGAGAGGGTGACAGGAAACACATTAGGTTAAACCTACACAAAAGATGCAGAGTGCTCCAGGCTCCTTTCCTTTACAGAAGGGTGTTGCTGAGCACACCACTGAGAACACAGCGGGTAGGCACATTTAGAAAGACACAGCTTTTGGCCAGCTACACAGGAAACTAACTTCTGTTCAGCCTTCAGAAATGGAAAAGAAAGAATCTCTTCTATCATACAATTGAAGTGCCCTAAATGTGAACCCCAAAGGCAGAAAAACCTCCATCAACCAGATCTTGGCACATGAAAGTGTTTACACTTGTCGTGAGCTGATGGTGAGGATGGCACTAATACACTAGAGATTCCTCTCTGCCAAAGAAGGTCTCCAGATAATGCCACAGCTTTATAGTGCCTTGCTTCCAGCAGCGGCATAAGCAAATCTTGCCTTAAGCATCTGAACCACTATTTGAGCATTAAGCACTCATTTTATCTTCCATATCAAAGAATATTCCCATAGTTACAGCACATATAGCTACCATTCACAATGTTCACTCACCAACTGGACTGGAGAAGATAAAGCACAATGGGTAAGAAACTCTTCCATCATCATGCTGATACTTGTAACTATACACAATAAATGTTTTTTGAGGTTAAAGAAACTAAGAAATCAATAATTTTATTAGGATATAATCCTCAGTTATCAGAACTTGATGCAGGCACAAGTAAGTCTTGCATTCTAGAAGACACTTTGAAGTTGATAAGTAGTCTCACTGTTCTCCTGTTTTCACTTCCATATTTGACTTTCAGAACTGACCCCGCCTGTCTTTACCCCAGCTGGGTGTGAGGACTGTCTCTGTATTACTGTTGCACATCAGAGGTAAAAATCACCCTTTCATCGCAAATATTCCCCTCCCAGCTTTGTAAAAAGACTTCCCACGCCCACCATTGTGTTTCCAGCTTAACGAAAGCCAAATTCTTTCTTTGCAGACTAAGCACTTCATTCTTTCAGGTGTTTTGCTGAATTTGAACTCAAGTTTTAGCTAGGACTCCTGCTTTATAGCCTCCTACTGCACTATGGTCATGAAAGGAAAGATTCAGAATGACACGTGGAATAGTGCCAGCCAGCTTTTGAGGATAATGGAGGCAGATATTTTCTTCACTTATAACTTAAATACCCCTCTTATTTCATCTAGTTAAAGAATAATTTACTTGCCTCTCTTTTTTCTTTTTTTTTTTTTACTACAGGGATTCTTCCCTAGATCACATGCCTACAGCACTCCCAGAATCAGTAACTGCAGCAAAACAGCAAGGGCCACACGCTGAGAAAGTACCAAAACAGATCCTACGTTACACAGGCACTTTTCTGTATTTAGAAGTAGCCACATACAAAACTGGTACATTTTACTCACTTCTTTACATTAACAGCCACGTGGCTTCGCTTGACTTCCCCAAACATTATATAGTCTAAAAGGAAATAAAATCTCAGGAAAGGCTTAAACGTGCCAGTCATTGTTTCAACAAGTGGGACAACCGTTCAGTGCATCACAGGAACAAGAATTCCTAGGTTATCTCACAAATAAAGTATCAGTAAAGTCGCACTACATGCAAGTATTGGCCTAAAAAGGTGAAGTCCGACTTAGAACATTTTGAACAGCTTCCAGGAGTGAGTAAGACCAAATGCCAGCAGCATAAGAAGGATATCGAGGTTGTCTCTCAGGCAGCTCATCTTTTAGCTCATCGGGAGAAATACCCTGGTAACATTAAACACAAGCAATATTTGAACAAATGATCTTGCACTTGAAGGTATGCTATGAAGGCTAAAGCAGAATAATGGAACAGTGAAACAGCCGTAGGTTAGATGCACATCTATAGTTGAACTGATAATGATCAAATTACTCAAATTACTAGAGCAGTTTAGGAAAACTTGTGTGCTAATAGATTCCTATGACTAAACATAGAATTAATGTTAGCATGAATAATCATCCCTATTTTAGGCATAATGAGTTTAGAAAACATTTTTGGCTCTAGTTGGATACACTGGCAGCTACCACGCTTTTCTAACTCTAGTGCTAAACAGAAGTAAGCAAGCACACACCAAAAATTATCTGTTTAAAATCAGCTACATAAATGGTGCTTCTGAAAAATTCAGTCCTTCCTCCTTGAGCAAGCAAAAGAGTCCCCATTCGATTCAAATATTACATTAACTTCTACATTCGAGGGAATAAGAGCTATGGTTAATGCTCAAATCCCTGGGAAGGATTTAATTTTGCCCTATGTACCATTAAGAAACACTACACGCTGGGCTGACCTTATTATGCCACCTATCAAATTTAGAGTCTGCAGAGGATTAGCAATCCTAGCTTCTAATTGATGGCAGATCAGCTCAGAGTCAAATATGCAAATCTATGTGGAAACGCAGCAGAAATCTCTTCAAAAAGCCAGCAGGTGCCAAAGATGCTTTTTACATAGTTGTGTCATAACAGCTTTAAAGTAACTTCTTTGTGCAATTAATTAGTCAACTCAATTGCTTCTGCGTAGTTCCACTATTAATAGTGCTGTGCTTTACATGCAGAGTGACCATGCATTTAAATAAGCTCATGACCCAAATTAGATTAAGAGTTTGATAACAATTTGAAACTAAGGCAGTACCTTAGAGACAACAATACATTGCAGGCTGAAGATACTCTTATTTACAATTCATTTAACAAACCTCATGCTCCTCATCCAGTACCACCAACTGCTTATCCTTGTCGATTTTCACTATAAATCAAAATAAAACATACATCAATGTTTTTTCAATCAATTAATACAATGTACACATGAAGCTTTTTAACATTCCCCCACAAGTATAGTCCTTGTGTTTCCATTCTGCTTCTTCGGTCTACCCCATGACTTCACAAGATCACTGAAGTCAAGAGAAATGCGCAGTCTAAGCGCTGCTCATTGCAATACACTCTCCTCAAATGTCAAAGACAGAAATGTCAAACTCCCCTGCTTAAAGGCTACAAAATTTACAAACTCAAAATGACCGTGCCTTGACATTTTTTACTACCATTTTACACACAGTGGTAGACTGTGAGCCACAATTAAGTACAAATACTCTACTAAGAACAGATGCAGTCTTGTATCATAAGAACACTGTCGCTTTACTGTTAAAATTACAGGCAGAACTGGAAGTACTGAAGTTCATACAAGAAACAGCCTCTTGGCTCACATTTACCTGTTACAGCAGCAACATTACGTGGGAAGGAAAAGAGGAGATAGGATTTTCTGCAAGACCTTGCAATTTTTGTCAGACATGTTTTTAACTTACTTATAATGGCAGCATTGTTGGTTTCTTTACGAAACCGGAATTTTCTCAGTTTCTCCACCAGGTCTTCAGCAACATCACAAACCACCAGAGATTCACTCTACAAAAAGGAAATGGCAGAGGGGAGGGAAAGATAAATCTTTCTAGTAAACCAGAAAAAAATCCCCACGTCACGCATACGTGCGCATAAACCCGACTAAAATGGACCTGCATGCAACTTGTCCAAAGTTTCAGAACATATACATAAACCAGAAAAACCATGGATGAAAGCAGTTTTTAAAAACACAGTAAATGAACACTTATCTGTTCTAGTATCCCTCCTGAAAGCCACACAATTAACTAGAAATCTTTTATTAGCTATTCCTGAAGTGGGCTTATTCTCGCAGCTCTCAGAAGTAAACAAATTTTACAGTTCATTTGCCAAGACAAGTCCTGAAATAAGGAAGCCCCTTAGAGTGGCACTAAACTGGCTGAAGTAATTTAAGCATTTAAAATAACAGGAGCTACTATTAGTATTTCAGAAGAACACAGACAGTAACAAGGGCTCACTGCTTATTTTTACCCACAAATATATTAACTGAACTTTTGAGATTTAGACACACAAAAAGCATTTAAGACACTTTAATCAAAAAGCGTGCATACTTTTCCCCCATGCACTTATATGTTTCTAACTCCAAGTTTTCAGAAGAAATGTCCAGATAACATATTAGTCATCACACTGAAGATGGGGAAGGAAACGATTATTTCACAAGCAACCATGCAGGTTATCTTCCATTACACATGCAATTTTTAAACTGTACCAGGCCAACCACTGCCATTTCCTGAGCAACATTTTATACACACAACCTTGATCGCCAGTTAAGAGATGCATGCTAGCTAGACAAAGAAAAGTTATTTAACATCTCCTGCTTATTCGTATTATTGTATTTGTAAATTCCTAAGGCATCAAGGCTTCTAGGCCAAAACAACTGTATTTCAAGATTTCTTAAAAAACCTGCTCAAATAAAAAAAAAGTTGCAAGATTACCTATCACAAGCTCTTCTAAAGAGCCGTTTCATTGAGACAAATCACTGCTTACAAATCAGAAGAAAGTATTTAAACTCCGAGTTCTGTCTCCTCACGTTCAACATTAGCTTGTGAGATTTTCCTCAAAAAGCAAGAAGCGTCTCTCCTTCCCCACTTCCAAAAATCACCTTGCAAATATCCTATGTTTGTTGTTACTCTTAAAAAGACTTCCACCTTCACCAAATTCTGGCAGAAAGCCTTGTGCCTCTGCTTCCTTTTAACAGCTGGAGAGGAAATGAGGCTGTGCTGTGAGAGGACAGGTCAGGCACTGTGCGTGCAGCCTTCATTATTTTGCTTGTTTCCCCTAAACTTTAAAGACTGTTCTTGGCTCCCTCTGATCCACAAATGTCATTAATACCCACTCTCATTATTTCAGGAGATCTCTACTTAAAAAACCACAACAGAATTCAGGCTGCATTTTAAAGTAGAAGTTATATTCTGTATCAAATGCTCTTTTCTGAAGGAAGCATTTCTTCCCAGTCCTCTAGGCTCAGCTTGGGATAAGAGTCCAAAGCAGTTTCCTGCCATCTTCCAGCAGACACTGCAGGGTAAGCAGTGCTCTTGCTTATACCTGTGCAACCTCACAAATACAAATCCTTAAAAGAAGCTGAAGGCTGCGCCTGCAAAACACAGAGTGACATCAGATTCAGATCATCTGTCGGGGCTAAGCTGGCTCACCAGTGCCTGGTTGAATAAAAACTAAAGAAAGTCAAGTCAAGAGACAGGAGGACTGCAGACAGCGGGCACACCTGCCAAACAGCGCAGTGGGGGGTGCTGCTGTTGGTTAACCTCGCCACCATTCATACCAGCATTATACTTCAAGACTTTCAGAAACAGATTTAGCCGTCTACCGAACAGCCGCTGGCAGGGCAGGTCACGACTTCCTTTTTAAACAGCTGTTTCTTCACTCTCCCCCCGCGGGCTGCCAGCGCCCAGCAGAAAAAACAACCGAGGAGGTCCTTTTCCCGGCGGGGCAGCAGGTGGGCACGGCACGGCAAGGGGGTCGGGCAGGGCAGAGCCGGAGGAGCTTCCCTCACGGCGGCACCTTCCCGGGCAGCACCCCCAGACCAAAGGGCACCGGCTCGCCCTGAGAAGAACGGTGCCCTCCCCCGCCCCCCCGAAGGCACCTGCTCTCCCCTCAGACCTTCCTCCCCAGCCCGGCCGCGCGGGGACGCCGCCCCTCCCGCCTCAGCGGGGGACCCCCCGCGCCCGCGGAGGCGGCCGGATCCTCCCCGCGCCCGCGGAGGCGGTTGGGCTCCCCCCGGCCCGGCCCTCCCCTCAGGCGGCGCGGGCTCCTCTCACCATCTTGCGCGCGCGCAACCGCCCAACCGCCGCCGCTCGCGCGCCAACAACGGAAGCCGCCGCGCCGCCGCCCGCCGCCTCCTCACTGGGCTGCGCACCCCACTGCGCCTGCGCAGCGGAGACCCCGTCTCCCCCCGCCCCTCTGGCCAATCAGCACCGCTGCCCCAGCTGGGCGGGTAGCGTCACCCGCCTACGGGTAGCGGGAAGGTTCAAGGGCTGAGGGGAGCGGCCCATTGCCGGGCGCGGTCCACGTGCCGCGGCGCCGCAGGGGAGGGAAGGAAGGGTCGCGGGCGCGTGCCGCGGCCCCACGTGACGGCCCGGCCTCGCACCCCGCTGTGCCCCGCCCCGTTGCCATGGCGCCGAGGCCCCGCCCGCCCGCGGAGTCATGGCAACGGGGCGGGGCCGTGTGCAAGCGGCGGGGCGTTGTTTCCTCACGTACCGCCTGTCAGCGGTGGTGGCCGCGGGGCTGCCCCCGCGGCGCGGGAGAGCTGGGCTCGGCGTCGGGGGATCCTGTTTCCTAGCGGTTAGTGTGCCTTAAGGGTGGCAAGGGCTGACTATGTAAACCCTGATCCGCAGGGGATCCTCGTCCTCCCGAGGCCGGGCCGGGATATCAGCCCGCGGGCAGGGTCAGGAGCAGGTCTGGGGAGGGTGACCAGGGTTAGACGAGGCCATTAAGGCCTATTAGTAACTTCACATCCTTCAGTAAAACTCCAGAGAATACACACAGAAAAATGACTGTTAAAAAAGCCTCAGTGGGCATGTCTGTCTCATTCAACATGAGAAAATTCAAGCATGAGGCAGAAATGAGACTTAGTAAGTTCTGCTGCTGGTGGTGCTTCTTGTTTATACAAGTTGAGCGTAATTCTGGAAGTAAACCAGGATTTGGAGCTCACAAATCACAAATACGAGCGGCGAGTGCGAGGCAGACGCTTCTCTTCCATAATAGGCTGTTGGTGGAGGACTGTCTTGGTGCTGGGGGAAATATCTGGCCTTTTTCGTGCTGCTGGGAATTTAAGCTTCTGTAACAGAAAAGAAAATGCCTTTTCAGCGATCCTGCAAGGGTGAGAATTAAAAATATCATCACTTTGCTCGCTCAAAGAGAATGGAAGTATAGATGAAGACTTTACATCTCAGATACGACCTCTTGCGAATTATATTAATGGCTTAAATGCTGGATCTGTAAGACAAAATTGCAGATTTTCAGTGAGAGCTTAAGTAAACACCGTGGAAGTGCACGATTGTCAAGCAGCTGTTGAAGCATCGCTTAATCTCTGTACGCTCTTAAACACAGCTGTTTCCTCGTGCGGTGCTGTGTAGGTAGGTCGGTTATTCATTTCAGTGGGCAAAACGTATTCGTGTAGCGCTCTATTTAGCATTAAAGGTCATCAGAGGAATTTGGCAGCATCTCATCTTTCCTTGAGGCCAGTTTTCCAAGCGCCAGGGTTGCCACAGCTAAGGCATGGAGGTGTTTGAAGGCGGGTTGTGCCGGATGGGCGTATAGGGTTTGGGTTTTTTTTTTATTACTTAAATGCTTTGTGCAAATCCAGGCAGCTGGGGAGCCCTCGCGTCGTCACTAGGCAACGCAGCCCCGCCCCCGGGCCCGCCCACCTCCGGGCAAGCTGAGGGCAATGGCTTCACTCAGCTGCCGCACATGCGCCTGGCTGCCGGAGCCCGCAGGGTCTGCGGTGAGGCGGGCGGCGCGGCCTGGCTCTCCCCCGCCGTGGGGAGGCCGGGTTCGGCCCCATGGCTGCTGTGTTCCTCGTTATGCTCTACGAGTACTCGCCGCTCTTCTACATCACCGTGGTGTTCGTCTGCTTCCTCGTCACCAGCGGCTTGGTGCTGGGCTGGTAAGTGTGGCGGGGCGGCCGGCGCCGGCTGTGGGGGCAGCCAACACCGTCCCTGTGGGGCCGGCCCTGCCCGTGGAGGCCGGTCTGGGGTGATGGGCTTTGGCTGTGGAGGTCTGGCGGTGTAATGAGGTGGCATGGCGTGGGAGGGCGGTAATGGGAGCTGGACCCCTTGGGGAATGAGCTCCGGGGGTGTGGGGTGGCCCTGGGGTGGGACAGCGCCGAGGCTGGCAGTGGGGATGGGTGCGTGGGACCTGGCAGTGGTCGGGGAAGTGGGGTTGTGTTGAAGAAAGGAGGGTGAGGAGGGCTAGCACTGACCATAAGGGAAGAGGGGCTGCCTCAGCAGAAGGGAAGGATGAAAGCTGTGGAGAAAACAGAGTGGCTGGGAGAGGACCTGACCCTGAGAGAGGGGCTGGGGGTCAGGGAGGGCTGCTCCAAGGGAAAAGTTTGGCACTGTTAGAAGTGAGCATCTCAAATCTTGGTGGTCGATAAAATGAGGAGATGCTGAGTAAGGTGCCTGGTGTTAGGCCAGGTAGCAGCTAAATCTTCCAGGCTTTAAGGCAGGGTTGATACTGAGGTGTGAGAGTACCCAGGACTGCTGATGGGACACCAATCTGTTCCACTGCTGAAGCTCAGAGGTGTTTCAGGTGAACCGAACAGGGTGCTGGGACTGAGGTGGGGAGAAGCCTTAAACAGCTGACCTGCTAAAGCGTCTAGAGGGGTGATGAGTGGAAGACCCTCTCCTACTCGTGTTTGAGAGGGTTCAGTAAAGATGTCAGTGTTGCCTTTTTCAGAAACAGGTCCCTGAATGTATGTTCACAGACTGTTCTAGCTGTTTTCCTGCTGACTCAGGAGTGTCTGTAAATGTAAATACTGATACTTGCCAAGCAGAGAGCATTGATTAGCAATCAAAATATTTTATGTAGGAATTGTAGATACACCACGCTTGTGTGGCTTCTGGAGAGAATAAACTTGAGTTATTGCATTTCTCCTCATTGGCTTAACATTAATATCTGTAGTGCTCTGCTTTGGTGTTTTCCTTCCTTTGTCTCTCTTTGAATTACAGATGTTTTAGTTCTAGTGGTTTGTTCTTGGCAGCTTATAAACACTCTGCCTGACTTTTCCTTTCGTGCAACGTCTTTCCTTTGTTTACATCACTTTGTTAGCTGCCACTGGCTCGAACGTATGCCATCTATTGCTTTTGGTGTGAATGAAGCTATCTTCTGATCTTTCAGATATGCTTGTGGAAAGTTTTTGTTCTTGTTTTGCATTGCCTCCCCTAGTGCTGGGTAGGTGGTAGTGAAGGCAGGACTGGTCTTTTTGTTGTCTTTCTGCTGGATGAAGCTCCACCTCATTATTTACTTGGAGAGGGAAGTGGTAGAAATCCTCTTCATAATTCTCTCTGTCCCACTGCACACTGACGGTATTATTGCCATCCACTTCTCTCCGCTTTTCCTTTTTCGCTTCATCAGTTCTTTAAAAATATTATCTTTACAAAAAAATGATACTGAATCATGATTCAAATAAATCTCCTGCATGTATATCCCAAACCAGTGATGCTTTATCAATTTAATCATTATTTATCTGCTTATAATAAATGCTTTGTAATCCCCTGCTGTAGAATGTCTGGAATAGGTGCGCCAGAAGATCCTTAACCTTTGCACATGTGTCCATTGATGCTTTTTGGGTGACAGGGTGTGCAGAGGACCCTCCGGATGCATTTTTATTTCAGGATCAGAGATTCTATGTGCATCTGCACTAGATATTATTGCCGTTTATGTAAATATATACAAACTGTCTTCAAACTAGTTTGCTAAGGAACTGTTAGTCAAGTAGAAGCAGCAGCCAGGGGCTCGGCACATAGAAGTACGTGAGTATGTGGCCAGCTGCTCAGAGATATTTGCTGCTACCTGTGAACTCTGCTGTGCCATGACCATATGACCAAGAGCCTCCAAGCAAATTCAGTGTGTCTGCAGCTGCCGTTTAAGTGCTCTCGAACTTATGAAAACAACTTGATTCTTTATTTGCTACCCAGAGTACTATAAACGCATATGGTGTCATATGAGTACATAATACTTGATATATTGCTGTAATGACGTTTTGTTTCCCCCATCATTTTCAGCATCAATTGTCAGCTTGTTTTATGGTTGTGTTCATGATGGTGTCAGTCAGCCTGAAAAACATCAACTGCTTAGGAATGTTAATGTTTTCATTTGCAAAATCATGCGCTGATTCGATGAGCGTCTGTTTTTATGGCCAGCCTTGGATACCTGTGGCCCTGCTCAGAGAGTCTAAGTAGGTTACTGCACAGGGAGCTTTCTAGAGCCAGCCCATTAGATGCTCTGGGCATAGGAGTGAAGTGGAATTTAGATTAGCTGAATACGGTCCTGTGCATCATCTTTTCAGCTGGAGATGAACACTCATATTAGGAGGAGCTGTGGGCTCAGCACCTGTTAGAGGTCCAGACAGCTCTTTGAAGAAATTAACTCATGAACAAAACCATTGGAAACTCCTGCCTTTTCTAAACTAGCTTTGTTCTGAAGAAATTAATCTTCCCCTATGCCAGCTAATGGTCGAGGCTGATAGAACATTAGATCATAAAATAAAAACTGTATCTTTATTGATCCTTCGTACACTGAATACTACCTTAAAATTTACAGAAGCACTGTACCTTATTGTGGAACAGAAAGGCCTTTCTGCCCTCAGCTGCTGCTAAAACTGTACTAGAGGCTTTTTTCTATGGCTGCTTTTCACGGTGATTATCCTGTTCCTTTCGACCAGCGAAGAAAGTTTCCAAAGAACAGGGTTTTTACTTTGGAATCAGCCAGATGGTATAAAACAGGAGGCATCTTTATGTGCGGCTGGAGAGATTAGCTCCATTGAGTATTGGATATTGAGTAAGTGAAACAGCTGCTGCACCTGGTTTCTTTGTGAGTAAGATGTTTGACTGGTGTACTTCATTACAGCCCCAGTGAAGTCAGCGTGCCTGTGTTTACTTGCATCGGACAGAGATTTGACCCTCCATGCGCACAAACTAAGTACAGCTGAGCACCCTATTTTATATGATCGAAGAAATGCAAAAGTTTCCATCAAAGTCTAGCAAACCAAAGGAATTTATCAAAGATGGAGTAATGAGTATAGAGTATTTTCCGCCAGCTCAATCTCTTTCCTCTTTGGTGTATCTGTGACACTCGGGACGTTAAATGGTAAAGGCAAATATTTGTTAGACTGCCAGGAACACGTTGTCGTTATTGAGAATGGCTTTGAGAATTTTTTTCTGAAGTAGTTTCCTCAACTTGAAAATCACTTGTGACTGATGTTTTTCCCTGTTAGTCTTACAAAGGGCGCCACTCCAATGTGAATTGATAGAAAGGAGCCCAATGTCAGTAAAAGCTCTGCTTTTCTTCTTCGTTTGACACATAGGAGTTGGAAAAGATTTTAAACCCAGGAAAAAGGAGCAGCTAAGCCGCAAAATTGTCTGTTTGGCTCAGAGCTGTATTGTACACGAAATTACTTTAGCAATTTTCAAACTGATTACATTGAAGTTGGTAGTGCCCTTTTCAGCTTGAGTTATTGATATGAGACCCATCTTACTGTAACAGCTGCTATTTCAGCATGCTAAACGGAAACAATTGATGCAGGGAAGAGCCGATGCTTCGTGCCATTCAGAGTTTTCCAGTGCCCAATATGCTGATGACTGCATGAACCAAGATTCAAAGCCATTAAACAGGCCATCACTTCAACAGTACAGGTGGCAGCGACAAAAGCACAAATCCAGGAAAGTACAGCCTGAGCTAATTAATAACTCTTTTCTCAAATGCATTAACAAAAGACTCCCACAGCCTCTCCCTGTTGCCTTACTAATGAGGCAGGACTGGATTAATGCAGTTAAGAAAGTCTCTTCAGTCTCCAAAGTAGTCTGATTGCATATCTGGGACAGTTTCTCTAATCAGCTTTTGGTTATTGAAAGTTATTGCTATCACCTTAAAAAGTGAATTATTTTTAGCCAAGTGTAAAAGGAAGTCTGTTGTGGAGCTTGTTTTGTAGATCCTGATCTTCTGTAGTGGTTCTTTTAAAAGCCTGAGGCAATATGAAAATCTTGGGGGTTTTAATTGATGTCAGAAATCATCCCAAGATATTCTTACTCACTTTCTTTTGATTTTTATTTTGACTTGTAGAGTGCTTAAACTTTTAAACCTTTGCTTCGTTATCCTTTTAGGGTCAGAATATCATTTAGGCTAGTGTGCTGGTTTTGGCTTTCCAGGGTTCTTAGAGCCTCAGCTTTGATTCAGTGTCTTGACTATTTTGCACTTGGTTTCTGGCTCAAAGCAGAGGCTTTACAGCCCCTGATTTAATATCAGCATATTATTGTAATTGAGGTTTACGTGGGAAATCAGGATCTTAGTCTCCCATGAAAACATCTTGCTGGCTGTAGTTACAGCTAGAAATATCTCAGGGCTGAATGATTTACTCTAAGGTCTTCCTTTTAAGCACCTAGTCCATTAAGGCTGTTCCATCTTTGCAAGCAGCGATTTTTTTTGGTCCTGTGATGGGATGTGCAGAATGTCAATTGGGAGAAAGCTCCTCTGGCTAACCCCTTACCACTAGAGGGCATTGACCATTCTCGTTAATTTTATTCTCTTTCTGGAAACGTTGCAGGAGTAAAGTATTCCCCCTTTATAGATTTTGTGTATCACTGTGAAGACTCCTACCTTCTGCCGCAAAAAGCTGGAGTCAGACTGGCAGGCTGTGTTATGCATGAATCCTAGCAGATACTCTGCAAAGCCAAGCTAGCTCTATTTGTTGTGCTGCTTGCTATTTAGAGCTGAAGAAAAATTCAAATGTGTCGACACTAACACTTAATCCACTTGTTCCTCTTGTTTCGTGTCTCATAGGTTTGGGTTGGGTGTTCCCGTTATTCTGAGAAACTCAGAAGAAACAGAATCCAGCACAAGAGTTTTGAAAAAGCGGATGAGACAAGTGAAGAATCCTTTTGGGTTAGAAATCCCTCATCCTGCTACAGCTTCAGTAACGAGTCAGTGGATTTCTGATGTGCTTGACTTTTGTCAGTTTGTGTTCCTGAACTCAGTACTACGTTTTCTTGCTCTCACCCTTTTTCTTTATCAAAATTCCTCAGAAACATGCTTCCTCCCCATCATTGCAACAGAAATAGTTTTTACACAGCTTATAAATGTGGTGCTTTTAAAAGTGAAATGTTTGGATACTTAAGTACAGTTTAATTCTTATTAATGAAACACTTCCTGCTGTAACAGATTTTTAAGTAACAAAAACATTTGCAGATTACCAGCTACTGTGGGCGGTTTTGTAAACTTTACAGAATTGTAGAATTCTATAGAATTCATTATAGAATATATGCCGCCTACTTAAATCTAAGTCCAGATCTCCAGCGGTGTTTGGAAGTGCACTACTTTAAAAAAAATAATCTCCCCCTCTTCCTACATGTGCTTCAGTGGAAACTGAATTTAAATATCTGTTTGGATCAGAGTTCAAATAGTTCCTAACATCTTGGAAATCACCCACATAGGAAGGGAAATTCATGCCCTTCTGCATCATTGGGGAGTAGTAAGCGAGGCTGAGCATCTTCCACCAGCACAGAGCTGGAGCCTTCCTGGGAATGAGAAAAGGGCTGCAGCAGTTTTAGCCCACCCCCAACATTAAAAAAAACCCTCAAAACTCAACAAACCCAACAACTTAGTCTTCAGGTAACTTGAATTTTTCAGGAGGTTTGAGCACTTGAATTTGGTGGGACTTTTCAAGAGTTCTGCTCCTGTTTGGGCACTAAGTGTTTAGAAGTTAATGGGTTGGGTACTTGATTTTTTTAGAAAAGAAGAGGAGCACATAGATCCTCCTTTTATCCTCCCTCTGCATGATCAAGAGGGCCTCATTCTTTGAGACCAGAGAGGGTGTTGTAGGCCAGTGATCCAATTAGTACCATTATCTAAAGAGGGAATGGACTTTGGGCTAGGGGTTGTGCTCTCGTGTCTGCCAGTGAGTGTGTAAAATGTTACCAGAAGTTAAAATTTACCCTTCATAAAATGCATGTGCTACTTTTGTTAGCTTAATCAGCCATTTTATCTCCTCACACCCACTTCCTCATCTCCATGGACTTTCATAAGCACTAAACCTAGTCTAAATTCTTAGAAGATTAGGTTATAATGATAAAAATCTGGGATACTGGAGTTGTTTTCTGCCTGTTGCCCTTTAAGAACCTACACTTAGCAGTTCCAGAATTCCTGCACATTGGTGAGTTAATGAAATCTGTATCTCCTTTCTACAAGAGGGTATAACACTGACACCTGATTGCCTGGAAGACTGTATTCTTACATGCTACTGGGGCTGCAGTGTTCAAAAACTCCACGAAGCGTTGCAGAAACATGTCTACTGCTTCAGAATAAAGACTCCTCAGGCATTAGAGGATGCTCTGTACAGCGAATACCTCTATCGACAACAGTACTTGTATCCTTTTTTAAATTGTTTTGACAAAATATGCTAATTTGTTGGCACAGGGATTGTTGAGACTTGTGAACGCTCGGCAGTTCTTGGCAAAATATATTTATGAACAAATATGCTGAAAAATATTCTTTATGCAAACGTCACATTTGTCTGCAATTGCAGTGACACTGATTGTTTTCCTTGACACATACAAAGCATTAAAAAAAATGACAAGGAAGAAAAATATTGTCAGTTACCAGAAGATGCTCAAGTTGTCGATTTTGGCCCAGTGCCTAGATCTCGCTATCCGTTGATAGCACTGTTGACGTTAGCCGATGAAGAAGACAGAGAAATATATGATATTGTAAGTAATATAAGAATACATTTTAGGGTCGCTGTATTTAAGTTCTGAATGTTTCAGGAGACGGGCTTGAATCAAACAGCTTCCTTTCCCTGTCCCCCAGAATCTGGTCCCTAACTTTATCACTGATGACTCTAGGGGAGCACAGCAGGAGAGTGAGGATAATTGTTATATAAAAAAATACGTATGCCATTTAAAAGATGCTTATGAGCTCATATCTGCAACGGCCTCTGTGGTAAGCCCTGTGGTCAGATGAACTAGGGTTGTGGTAGGTTGGTAAGCTATTACTCTGATTTTTCTAGTCACATAAACCTGCGGTGGAGCTCTTGCATCGATAGGGTCTTTTGAATTGCTGTTGGCAAAGTAGGGGGATTTTTTTTTCTTGTCTGGCACAGATATTTGAGCTGATTGCTGACTTGACTGTCAGGAACATAGAAATTACCTTTCTGCGACAGGCCCGAGTCTGTGTAATGCAGTACATTATGTCTCGCAGGAACCGGCTCCAGGTCATTTACAGGAAGGTGTGAAGGTCCTGCAGTAGACTGATACAGATACTCAGCTCCGCAAAAAGGTCTCCTCCTAACCTCTTACAGTTAAAGCAGCTTCAGCCTTGTCGCACGCAGTTCAATATCCCTTCTAAACTCAAAATGGACTGGTTCTTTTTGGAACAATTCAGGGCATGCTTTTATCTCCCATCTTTTCATTTGGTTGATAATCTGATAGCACTGCTTCAACAGTAATACAAATGAGCTCAGAAGCAAATTGCCTAAATCCCCTGAACACTTTTCCATACGTTCATTTGGAAATTGTTTGTGATCACACCAGTGCCTAAGAAATCTGTTACCTTTCCAAGTGGTGCCTGTCCTTGGCGGCTTGTCGCTTGACCTTAGGACTGCCTTCCTCCCTCCCGTCCCCACTTGAGAGTCCTTATTTCCCAGATTAGTACATCTATGTATGTTTAGAGCTCAGATTAGTTTAATATAAAGAGACTGTAAATTTCATATTTGAATGTGTTTGACATTAGCATGGAGGTGAATTTGTAACACCTCTCTTTTTTTCCTTAACGTAGAAAAAAGGGATGGAAGGAGAGTGGGGGAGGTATTTTTCCCCTAGTTTTGGAGAAGAGGAACGTAACTAGAATCTGTTAATAATATGGTCAAAGGAGTAACTCCACCTGAACTCCTTGCCAGACAAATGTCAGAATTGTATCCGTTGTTGTTGAAACAAACTTGTAAAATATAAATATAATGTGGGAAGGGATCATTGCCACTGTGGCCAGTATGATATTACCGCAAGGGATGATACGGTTTCTTACATCAGTGCATCGAGCTCCATCTTGAATTATTTTTTGTGTGCATGTGTGTGTGTGTCCATCACTACGGATGGTGTTCCAGTATCTCTCTTCTGGGGGGGGTCTAATTTTCATCCTCACTGTATTTGTGGCCAGATCATTCCTATTTGGTTTTGTGCTGTAATTTTCCTCTAGCTCCAGAAAATTAGCATGACCATATATGAGAGTTACAGAAATTATTTGAAGACTGGCAGGGCTAAAGTGGAAGAAGTCTTGGATCTTAAGTCTGTGTATAAAACAGAAGATTGAGAGTAGCTTGATTATGGTGTACAAGTATTTACAAAGAGAGAAAATACCTGGTGCTCAAGGGGAAGGGATTCTATAATCAAACAGCCTAGCATTTCTGCTAGATCATAGCAGAATATATTTCTAAACTACAGGACAGCGTAACAGAGGAGACAGTAACTTGAAGATCGAGATGCTTGCGTTAGGAACTGGTCCCACTCACAGTTAAAAAGTTGCCTGGGTGTCTGAACAAACTATGAATTGAGGACATGCGTCGTCATTGGAAAAGCACTTAGTTATGGTGGGATGACATAATACAAATACACTGAGAACTGTTAACTTTTAAACTCTTATGATCAAAACACAAAATCTGTCATTTTAATGGAGATTTAATGGCTTTCAGGTTCCAAAACAAAGCTAATAGTGGTGTGGGGTTGGGGTTTTTTTGGAGGCATTGTAATTTAGAAAAAAAGACCTTATTGCCAAAGAATAGTAAATTCAGTTAGTATAAATACATATGTATAGGTACATATATATTTAAACTCTGCATGTAATTAGCCATGTGTGAATTTTGAAGTGCAAGCCTGATTTGCCTTTAAAAAATTTTTTTTAAACAAAACAGCTTTCTTCTGTATTTCATTTCTCTTTTGACAGCTTCTGGGAACTACAATAATATTGAATTTCACTTTCTTTTTTCCCTGCTTTTTAGAGGCTATTACGTAATTTTGGGCAGGGTTGAGGGATATTAGGCACAGCGTGCAAGCTTAGAGTGCTTTTATTTTCAGAAAAATGACTCTAAAGTCAGCCCATTGGGTCCTTTCATAATCCTTTCCAGTGAAATTTGTCTTTTGCCTACTCGGTTTACAAGCCAGTCAGTGACACTTCTAAATGCTTTTCGGAGTCTAAAAACTGCGGTCCATGTGTTTGTGAGGGAAGTGGGAGAAAGTAGAGAAGACTTTGCCTTTTATGCGTTCCCCTGTAATTCTGCAGTCAGACTTCAGCTGGCAGAGGCATTTCTTGTGTTGAAGACAGCCCTTACTTCAGGAGGACTGCATGTGCGTAGGTGCCTTTTTGGTTTGGGGCCTAATTCCATTAGGTGAGAGCAGTCAGAGCAGGTCTCCGCTGTAAACTGGCCATAGAAGGGCTCCATGGAGAACCACATCAGAAAGCTGAAGCGCCATAAAGTGCCATCTTGTCCTGTTTTTACCTTGTCCGGCATATTTTTTTGATCTGTGCTTGAAGTCAACATTGTTGAAGTCCTGATTGTCTAAGGAAATAAGCAGGTCAGAGGTTGTAATAAAGTGTGCAATCTTTCAAGCAAACTGTTCTATATTAATCATATAACGAAATGGAAAGTTATTAAACCTAGCTTTTTTTTGGTAGATTTCAATGGTGGCTGTAATTCACATTCCTGATGAGAGCTACAGACTTTCCTGCAGAATATTGTATCAGTATCTACTTCTAGCTCAAGGTCAATACCATGATCTGAAGGTAAGCCACATACTGAGTCTTGTTTCATTTGGGCGACAGTGTTAAGTTTAGTTTGTGTAGGCTTTCAGGAGCCTAAATTAGTATAAGACTTTTATTGTCATGCAAAGAACTGGATAATAGTTAAAATTAAGTAGTTCCAGCCAAAGTTACTGTACAGAAATATTTTATGTTAAAATATTCAAGATTTCCCAGAGAAATTACTTGATTCTAGTCTAGGAGGCCTCGGTCGTGTGCACTTATTGAAGCAGTAGTAAGAAATGAACTAGCTGTCGAATGCTTCTTCTCTACGGAACATTTGTTACCTCCTTGCGAGTCTCTCTAACCAGCACCTTCTCCTGTACTGCCCTTCAGTTGGGAAAGCCTCAGAAGAAACTTTTTTTTAAAATTTCTTTTTACCACGATATATGCACAAAGATTAGGAATCTGCCTAGCACATACCATTATAAGTTAAACTGATGTTCTCATTATTCCATCCCGGTTTCCCTTATCTGTGCATGTTGTGGGACCATCTTTGTCCTGTGTCTGTCAGGCCGTTGATGATGTGATTCTATGTGATTCACTTTTATATTACTGTGATAATAAAACTAACATATGATACTGATAAGCTAGAAATTGGGCCAAATTAATTCTATTGGCTCGATTAGCATTCATTCAGAAATGAACTTATCCAAATAAATGTTTGTCCTGGCCATTTTTTGCTGACATAGTTGATCCAGGTAAACTTCCCTGTTCCCCTTAAGCTTTCTTTTCACGTATGGTTACCATGGTAAAAACACTGCTTAAACTGGACAGAAATAACTGTGCAGCTTCGTTTTGCGTAGTTGTGTAGTGTACTCTCTGTGGGCATCTTTGGCTGCATGGTAGTTTACTGGCTTTATTAAGAGATCACGCCCAGAAGAATTTGCACTTCACATCAAATAAGACAAAAAGGAGTAGGGGATTGTAATACGAGCAAGAGCGGAATGGGTTGAGTGAAGTAGATTTAACTACTTGGTGGATATATTTTTGGCAGGAATGCATAGGAGCATCTCTAGGCAGTGAGAATGATATACCAGAAACGGAAACCTGAGCTGTTCGAAACCTGGGCAGTTCTGTTAAAGTTCATGCATGTACATTGATTTGATTCAGTGAAGATTTGATGACATATCCTTAATATTTTCCCAGTGTTCTATGTACTTTTATGCTTCTGAAATAGATTTAACTGAAGGCCAGGCGACTGTCAGTCTCACACAAAGAGTGAGTCTGGCACTGTTTGACCCAGTGGAAACCAGCGAATCTGACCCAGTGGAACTTGCATCGCATGCGTGTGTTCAGGTATCGGGGGAGAATTTGTTGACTTCTAAATGTTTGTGTATATGTGTGTTTTAGCAACTCTTCATGTCTGCAAATAGTACCGCACCGTCTTCAAGCGATACGTCCCCTGCTGAGAGAAGCACTGACAGAAGCTTGCTAGAAAAGGCCGGGCTGGCTGAAGATGAACCAGAATTGCATGAAGAAAACAGTAAAGACTGTGTTGTTTGCCAAAATGGCACAGTGAACTGGGTACTCCTACCCTGCAGGCACGTGTGCTTGTGTGATGGCTGCATTAAGTATTTTCAGCAGTGTCCAATGTGTAGGCAGTTTGTTCAAGAATCTTTTCCACTTTGCAGTAAAAAAGGAGCAAGATGAAGATGAATCACCCATATTTGCAAGATGTTCTTCCTGGAAGAGTTTTTAATGGGGGGAAAAAAAATAGAACTGGGTTGTATGCACCAAGATTAAATGTAGAAAACAGACTGTTTATGGGAGGATATGTAGCATTAACTCGTATGGTTTTGCTTTTTATTGTTAGGTAATTTTCAGCTTCCTTATTTGTCCTTGCTCCATATGCTCGCAGGAACACTTTATCCATGCAATGTGGACAGAAGAACCGCGTAGGATATCTTTGAAGGATGTGATTTTATTTATAACTTCTTACTATTTTTTCATGGAGTACTACTGGAGGATATTTTGATTACTAAATTTAGTATATCTACTAAAAAAAAAGAATAAAACTTGCAAGTGAAGTTGCACACAGCTCATTCTATATTTATTGTATTTAAAATACTACAGCAACATATAATTTAACTCGGTATAATTTAGAAACATAGCACTTTACAGAATGTATCAAATGAAGGAAAGTAAATATTCTTCATTGTTAAACCCATGGATATTTATTTTGTAGATGAAGGCTGGACTGTGGCAGGAGCTGGGAGTTGAAGGTATTCAGGATCCTGTTTCTGGCTGGTTTGAAAGATTTGTGTGTGTGCGTGTGTGTGTGAGGGACTTTAGCCAGAGCCCGTTGGAATGAGTGGAAAGATTTTTGTTGATTATTGTTGGCTTGAACTAAATGTTGCTGACACTTCCAAGCCTGAGCCTCTGCTATGGCATCTTGAGACACAGACTTTGTCTTGTTAGCAATGGCTGTAAGAACTTGTTCTCCATGCAAATGTTTGTTAATTACTCCATAGAGTGGTTACTTGGGCAGTTTTGTGGTGCTATTCTTACACAAGTAGCCTGCTTTGGGGAATTTCCAACTCCTATTACTTGCATTGTCAGCTTGGATGCAAAGTTAACCATTTACCTTTTATCAATAGTCCCAGGGAATTTACTTACTGTAATGAAGAAATAAGCTAAAGAATAGCAGAAAATTATGTCTTTTTCCCTCCAATGGTGTATTGTCAAAAGCAATAAAAATGGCTGTTGAGAAGAGAAAGTGTTGGTTTGCTTCTTAAGAGAGAGCCAAATTCTCCTAAAGACAGACGGGCTGTGTTTCACATCTGCTCGTATAAGACAAAAATGCAAACGCTCATTAGAACCTGTAGAAAATGGGGAGTAGCTGCTTTCTGTCCTCCCTCTTGTTCCCTTGCAGCTTTGCCCCACGTCCAGTTCCAGGACAGCTGCTCAGTCTCAGGGAGAGAAAGCCGTGCTCCAAGCTAGTCAGCTGCACGCTCCTGCAGCTCCTTTAACGGTGCTGCCGGTACAAGGTGCTGCACACCTCCAAAGCAGGGAAGGAAGCTTCCCCTACTCAAAGGTATTCCATCTTCATCTATCCGTTGTTCAATTTGGTTTTTTGTTTTGCCGTGACTCTGCTTCCAAACTCCTGGCGGTTGCCTCTTGAGGAAAAGATTTAGGTGGTGGTGAAAAGAGTAATGCTTAGTTGTAAAGACAGATAGAGGTTGGGAATTGATGCGTGTAGCCACAGATTTCCAGCCACTGATCAGCTGACTGTTTGTAAGACAATTTATTTGGTCTACGTAAAGTGACCTTCCTTGCCAGGGACAACTCAGGAATAAACTGCTGGCCAAATTAGCCTTTTGTTTGCACAGTATATCAAACAGGAATTAAATACATAGGTGCCTGCGGGGACTGATCGGTGCTTGCAGAGAATTTTGGAAGACGGATGGTTCTGTGTGGAAATCATCATGGCAAAGAATGGTGTGCAGGCTGCAATTCAGGAGGCTGAGAACAGCAAGAGGAGAGCAGAGAAGGATGTAATAGCAGAAGGGATGAGTGCTGGTGGCACTAAGGCCATACCTCACCTAAGAACACAATGCCGATGTGGAGCAACAACAGTGTGATGCAACTCAAGCAGACCCAAAGCTGCCTGTATTAAGAGAGAGTATAAAGACTGTAAATACCATACGGTCTCTTCACCACTCGGGATGAATCACAGAGGCATGACGAGGACTTGTCCTCTCTGTCGCCATAGGCAATCCTCACCGGACCACTTAGACGCATGTGTCTTGGTGCTAGTGAGAATGTGAATGTGCAAGAATGAGCATGAAAGAATGAGTGGGTGAAATCAGTCTTAAAAATGAGAATCACCTTCCCTTCCTATGTGGTCTCGCATTGCGTTTTGCTAGCTTGGTTGCAGCATACCTGATGGAGGTAGTTGCTGAGTTTAGCCTCCCTGTCTGTGTCGCTAGCCTTGTTCTGCCATTAAGGGGGAGCAGCTAACGTGATGATGGTGGAACTAATTACTCTTCAGACTTCCCTTCGTATCCATATGTCCCTGTTGTGAAATGGAGAGCTGGTGTAAATTGTTCTATGCCTCTGTGGGCTCTCAGAAAAATTAATGTAAAGACCAAAAAGCCTGAGCCATGACAATAGAGTGAGTTGGAGCGAGTCCAGAGGAGGCCACAAAGATGATCAGAGGGCTGGAGCACCTCTCCTGTGAAGACAGGCTGAGAGAGTTGGGGTTGTTCAGCCTGGAGAAGAGAAGGCTCCGGGGAGACCTTCGAGCAGCCTTCCAGTACCTAAAGGGGGCTACAAGAAAGCTGGAGAGGGACTTTTGACAAGGGCATGGAGTGACAGGACAAGGGGTGATGGGCTCAAACTGAAAGAGGGGAGATTTGGGTTAGATCTAAGGAAGAAATTCTTCCCCATGAGGGTGGTGAGGCCCTGGCACAGGTTGCCCAGAGAAGCTGTGGCTGCCCCATCCCTGGAAGTGTTCAAGGCCAGGCTGGACGGGGCTTGGAGCAACCTGCTCTAGTGGAAGGTGTCCCTGCCCATGGCAGGAGGTGGAACTAGGTGATCTTTAAGGTCCCTTCCAACCCAAACCATTCTAGGATTCTATGATAATAGCAGTTTCCATACGAACAGCCTATGCTACCAGCATGTGGGCTAGTGGCTGTACAGCTTGTTATTCCAGAGGAGCAGGTTCATGCTGCACTGGTTCTAACCTGGAGTTGGGCGCTGCTTGATAGTTAGCAAGGACTTGGTCTGTCCACATAGGTGATCAAAGAGGCGGTGTTTACTGCTTGACCACAGTAGTCCCCGACAGCACCAATTCATTAAAATTTCCCGACAAGACAGTGTGATCCAAGCTTGTGGGCTTGTTTAATCTCAAAGTGAAGTGGTATTCAAGGAAGCCCCACAGAGAATTGCCTGGTCTGTCTCATCCTTCAACCAATCGATGCCAGTATTAAATAATAATGGCAAACAGGATGTAGCTGCGCTGAACTGCCAGGCCGTGTATTTACCATTAAGTCTGCCCCAGCTTTTCATTTGTTTCATGTTCTTTTAATAGCATTTTCCAGAGATGCTTAGTTGCTTTATCAGATCTAACAAGCTTCCTTGCTGGCCCAAATCAAAGACCTGACAGAGAGTTATAAAAAGTACAGTAGCTGGCTTATTACATTTGCCCTTCTTCTAAGAAGCCATCTCAAAATACAGATCAGGTGAGAAGTAAAAGGAGCAGCTCTAAAGCTGCCTTGTGTGTCCCTTGGTTGTCTTAAAACAGGGATTCAAGGCTCTAAGAGAGAAATAAAACCTTCTCCTGACGCGTAAAAACACAGTATATTGACAGAGGCTGCTCTGCTCTGTCGCCCTGTTGTAATAGAGGTAATATAACATTCCTCTTCCACTCATTATAGATGGTGTTTATGGATCTGGGGACACCAAGGAACATATGCGGACTTTTGGCAACAAGACTCGCTTCTCTTCAGCAGCGTTGGGGTATTACAAATTTGTAATGATTTTTGCTGCGAGAGAGAGGTGGGAGGTACCTCACCACTTGGTTTCGTTCATCAACTGTAATCAGAGCTGAGGCTTTGAAATGAGGTAATCACACTAAGTGATGTTACTTAGGGATGTCCCAAGGTGCCTTTCCAAATGCCAACGGACTACGATGTGGACATCTTCCTTCTGTAGAGAAAGCTGCTCTGTTAGGATCTTCCTTCCTCCCTCCTTCCCTGCCTCCTCCAAGTAGAGGGTAAATGGTAGGAGGGAGACAATTTAGGTCAATTCATCTTAAAATGGTCTTCCCTTTCCCATGGGCAATTCAGAATTCTCATAAGGCACTTTGAAAACTGACGAATGCCCTGACCCCTGCTCTTCATGGGCTAAAATGGTGCTGTGTTCCACTACAGACCCTATAAAGTCTCGCCACCACCACTGAGGATGACTACCGACCATCAGAGTGCCGAGGCTGGGCTACCAGTAGCCAACACCGCCAACCTGGCACAATGCTGTTCCCTGTCAGGGAATTGAGGGAAGGAGGAGTTCAGCATCTCATGTTTTGGTGGGTCTGAGCAGATGAGAACCCGTGTACGTGTTTTGTTCAGCTTTAAGACAAGCTTCTGTGTGAATCTGATTAAAATGATTCATTTACTTGCTAACATCAAACTTTAAACCTTAAGTACGGTAAAAGGAGCCAGGAATCAGGGTCTGAGTTTCTCCTGCTAGTCTGTGTGTTGCTCAGTCTCCCCATGCCCTGATGAAGCTCTGCGAGGTGAAGGAGGTCTGGGCTGACATATGTAACTGGGCAGTCTCTGCAGTAACTGGCCACCAGTCACCATTTGCTCCGTTGTCCTGAGATCCAGAATAAACAAGGACTGGCCTCTGTCACTGCAGCGGACGTGCAGCCTCTGCAAAGGCTGTCCCTGGTGTCCTGTATGTTTATAGCTAATGTAATTAATGCCTGGAATAGCTGAACTTTATCTGATACAGCAAAAGTCCTCCTCTGAGCTAAGCCATTAGAAAGGCTTGGTATTGTCTTGCTGGAGTGTGCTGGGCAGGAATGGCAGAGACAACCAGGATTAGGGTTATATTTCTGGATAACTTCAGTATTACTACCATTTTAACATTGCTTTGATGGCATGCAGTGGCCTCATAATGCAAACGCATACCTAAGTGCAGCTCTCGAGCCACAACCGAGCATTGGAGAGTCCCAGGCTTTGCAGGGTCCCCCCAAAAGAGCCAGACCCCGCTCCCTGCCTTGCCACTGCTCTCTGAAGCGGTGCTAGCTGCGATCCCTGGGGACGTCCGCCCAGCTGGTGACCACAGAGGGGCTTGGAAAGTCTCTGCTGAGCAGTGCGGAGTCTCTCAGGCGGCTCTGTGCATTGTTTCTGTATTGCTTTTACTCCCTCGTGTCTGTGAGCAACATGGGTAGAGAGGTACGAGCTTGTAGTGCAGCGATGGTTTTACCTGTAAAAAGGGGCTTCTACCGGTCTGGTTCCATAAATTTGTAGGAATGTGCAACACCTACATAAAGGCACCTTTGTCTGGATGCTGCTGCATGTGAGCTAGGGGAGTTTCTGCTTTAATGATGCCATCGCATATGGGAATGACTTAAAACAGTAAAAATACTATATGTAAACATCGTTTTAAGACTAGATGAAATCTTGAATGGAGTCTGATGTCCAAAGTGAGGAGTCTCTCTGTTTCTCCTACAGTATTTAGAAAATCAACCACAGATTATAAACTCACGCTGAGGTCACTGAGCCTTCATTAGGGTTCAGGGAAACCCAAAAAACTCCTTTTACTCCTCCTCCCTACACATGTACTGCTCAGCCATAGAAAGGGCAATACATTGGTGTTTGCCATAGTTGTGACATGTGGAGTCACTGCATTTCCATTCTTTAGAAAACACCTGCACTACCTGTGCAGTCTCCGGGTGCTCCCGAGGGTCGAGTGAATCCCAGAATTACTTCTGCGGGACCAGCAATAAATTACCTGGATAACTAGTTGCTACCTGTGTTTTATAGCCTCAGTCTGCGGCATCCTTGTATCAGCAGAAGATTTGTACCTAGAAAGCTTTTCTAGGTTTTAGATGACTCCTCCAGCTTTTTGTCTTCATCAAATGAGGGCTTTTGGCGGTTCCTAATATTTTTTACTCTCCCGTTGCATAGCCATTTCACATCTAATATTTCTTAGCAGATTTTTCAATAGTAGCTGTAGTCAGGGGACTGGTGAGAAATCTAATGCATCACTTATCTCTCTCATAGTGCTATTTATTTCAGTGTCTATCAGCTCCTTGTGAGCAATATTTTAACAAACAAGCTAGAGGGAGGATTGCTAACTTGTGAATTATTTTGATAGTTGTTCCTCTTCTTTTCTCCTTTTAACTCTGCAGATGCTATTGAGTTCAGAGGCAGTGAGACCCCAGAGATCTACCAAGGGTCATCATGCATCAATCTCCTGCCACCAGCATTGACCGTGAGATACAGATGTTTTGTTGCTTCTTAGCCGGTCAAACGCAACACAGACACCGTGCTCTAAGCTACCTGATTTTGGTCTCCAGTTCCTGAGGGTCCTCAATTTCAAGGGTTTCCCCTGTAGGGAAAGAGCCTAGACCGCAAGCTCAAAATGCACCAGCTTGCAGGAAGCCTGGGGTGGGATATTGCTGGCAGCGAGGCTGAGGATAATTACAGGAAGCGGGAAGCCCCGGGGGAGTTGGGCACCGCATTTTTCTCACGTGGCTGCTCTGCTTGCCAAGGTTAGCAGACCCCTTTCTATGGCGGCACATTTCATTGATCAAAGTAAGAACAGGGCAGCGATTTATGGCATACAACAGCTTGAAAAGCAATGCTTTTCACCAGACGCTGCCATACACGGAGACGAGATTGACAACCCAGCTGCTGCCTTTCTTTTGAAAGCCGGCTTCTCCTAGGTGGTCAGTACCACAGCCTGGCTGGAGCGGCTGCAGCATCATCCAAACCCTCCTCCGCTGGGACAGCTTGAATGACAGAAGAAGTTACCTTTACACTTTGCTATAGGACCAAAGAAAGATGTTTGCCAAGAGCTGGTGGATTCACATTTAAGAATGGCTATAGCTTTTCCAGTCTTTCAATCTTTAAGTATCTTCCCAGAGACATGAAAATGTGTAAATAAGTCTGCCAGCTCCATTTTTCCCTTTCAGCGCCGACTTCTTAACGAAGAAGTCTCCATCAAGTCCAGCAGCACTCAATGCTCTATCACTAACAAACCATTTGCTTTTCTCCTGTCCTGGAAAAGGTATTCAATAATATAAAGGACTCTTGACCCTATGACATGTTCTGAGGGGGTCATTTACATCCTTCATTTTAGCAGCTTCTACCTTGGTGTTCCCACGGTCTAACTGCTGGATCGACTTGCAGCAACCCATTAGAAACTTATTTCACAGCACCTCATGGACTCAGAAACTTCCACGCTTTGCAGAGCTGGACCCTCAGCAGTACTTTGCTGGATTTTATTTTGCTGGGTTTGACAGACAGGTTGTCAATGTGCAGATTTCTCTGCAATTCATCCTGCTTCTGCTTCCAAGGCCTGCAGCCAGGTGAGACCTCCGCAGTGCTGGGCTCCACTGTCCCCCTCTGGATGTATCTGCTGTAGCTAACGGGGATAGGTGGACCTCCATTAGGCCACATTTTCAATAGTGTCCTTAAATGTTCCTGGTCACTGCACATTAAGTCTTCATTCTCCAAAAATTCCCATAAAACCCATGTCCTCCAGCACAGCCACTATTTCCCTTGTCCCACATGACGGCTACTGAACAAGGTGGTGGGGACAGAGAGGTGGCTGGATTCTGGTCAAGTTGGGGACAAGCACAGAAGAGACAGTAGCTTGTAAAGCTTTGCCCCGGAGCCAGCACCCATTTTAACCACAGCCATCTACACTGGAACATAACGCATGATCTCGTATTTGAACTATGTGGTAGCGTCTGTGGCAGGGAGCAGGACCAATCCATACAAGGGCAAGGCAAACCCAAAGATGTATCATCCACTGGTTCTTGATTGAGAGCCTTGTTTCTCCAAATGAGCTCCTTAAAGCACAAGGGTAGGAATAATTTGCAGTCTTTTGTATGTCTTCTATTTGGAGCAACATAATCCTTTGTAGCAGGATTTGGAGATGGACCTTGGTCTGGCTGAGTGACCCTGCCCACACAAATCTGATCTAATAAGGTGTTTTTATCCCCTTTTTGCATCTCATTTCCATGAGAATCTTTTCCTATTCTTCTTTTCCCACCTCTTGCAGAGAAACTTGCTCATACTCCTGAAGACAGAAGTGGTGGTTTGGGGGCTTTTTGGCATATTGCACGGAGCGTGTTGGGTGGCCCATGGGCAGCCAGGCTCCTCAGGGAAGGGGTGACCTCCACTATGTTCTGCTGGGTGGTGGCTGGAGAAGAGCTGGGGTAGCCAAGTTCGGTATATATAGAGAAACATTTATAATTTTACATATTTATTTATTCCCTGTTTTTCAAGGAAACATGTAAATACATCTGAGCAGCAGTTTAAGCATCTGGTGGAACATTGTACAACCAGTCTGGTTCATCAGGGAATTGGGGCTGTTTGCTGTTAGCCCTTCATAGATGTGCCACCCTTCATTTATGGAGCTCTCCTGAGGACTCTTGAGAAGCAACCTCCGCACCAGGGTGAGCAGGCAGCGTCCTGGGCAAGTGAGTGGCCTGTGATGTGGTGGGATGGAGAGAGACATGAGGACAGCATGCAGGGCACGGCTGAGACTGGATCCCCTCTGCCAAACCCATCCTACCTCCTAAGTACGTGGTGCCCCTCTCCCCAGCTCACTCAGTTTCCACGTCTTGTCCCCTTCTTGTTGCTTCTTGCAATGTCTTCAGAGGCTCTGGGCAACCTGATCTAGTTGAGGATGTCCCTGCTCATTGCAGGGGGGTTGGACTAGATGGCCTTTAAAAGGTCCCTTCCAACCCAAACTGTTCTATGATTCTATGATTCTATGATTCTATGATTCTATGATTCTATGACTCAGGCAAAATACAGAATCCTCCTTAGAGGCCTCAGTGGATCATCTCTATTTACATCTATTCTGGCTGCGCACACACACGCTTGTTATGTCTGTGCAGCCTTAGATGTTACTTACGTAGGTTTTGCGGAAAGCTGCATGTTTGGAGCCAGGAGCAGGAGGATCAACGCGAGCTCTTTCCCCCCGTGTTTGCCTTTCATGCTTGGATCCCCTGCCATTTTATCACGTGAGAGCGTGAAGGTTT
The DNA here is from genome assembly GCA_009819775.1 of Phoenicopterus ruber ruber. NCBI lineage: Eukaryota > Metazoa > Chordata > Aves > Phoenicopteriformes > Phoenicopteridae > Phoenicopterus > Phoenicopterus ruber. Next base: position 4,613,644 of record CM020219.1, read on the forward strand.
TCCTCCACCCCAGCATCCTGGCTACGTCTGAAACCTCACCCAGCCTGGCAACTCTTCCACTGTCCTTTAAGGAAATTCTCCTTAAACTACCATCATTTTGTCAGCACTGGGCACGCTTCGTTATGAATAATTAAGTAGGAAAACTGCCTTAGTATCAGTGCTGCTGACACGTCTTGAGTTGGAACCAGGCTTCCAAAGACAATTGCTTAGAAGGGGTAGTTAGGGAAGCAATTTCCTCGATGGTGTGTGTTAATGCACATCTCCAAGCCTGTCTTGGAGCTGCTGGAGCCGGGGAGTCGAGCAGCTCCGTTGAATGGTGCCTCCTTGGGGATCAGTGTCTTGTTTCATCAGGGCCATCTGCTTGCAACACAGCCTCAGTCAGCTCCAAGTCCTACAACAAGCTGCTTTCATTGCTGGCTGGAAATGGTTTGAAAAATCTGAGTGTTGTAGGTAAACATGACGTGAGGCTACGGGATATAGCCATCCAGGGAGTTATCTCGCCAGCAGGCATTTACGGGGTGTTAGCACGCATGAAGAGGGGCCCGGAGACGCTCAGGCATCTTGCTGCAGACCCATCCGAGGTGTGAGCTGGAGCTGTGCTCCGTGCCCGTGCCGACGGCCGGTCGGAGGGGGTGGGATGGGACATCTCTCGTGTGCCATGCAAACCAGTGCGCCTAATAACCAGGCTGCCCCGAAGGCCCAGCGGGGCTTGAGTCGGGCTTTGCCCTCAACACACACAGAGGTCTCAGTTTTGCAAAGACACATTCTGCACATATTCACTTGCTGTTGATGGGACGATAAGGTTTTGCGATGCAAAAGCCTGCGTTTATATTCAAGGGGCTATTTGAAACTGGAAGAGCCCAATGAAACTTTCTGCCTGCCTGGTTAAATAAATCCTTCGCATCCCTCTCTTCCTTATCTCCTCTTCATCACCGATTCTGTGCGCATCACCGGCCAGGAGAGCAGCCTGTGATACATTTGCGAGGGGTGCTTTTTTGAGTTCCATTAGTTAAGCTGATTTATTTTGTTGCCTCTGTGTCCCTGGGGTCCCTGTGAGCCAACTCATCAAGTGCGCAGGGCAGAGCTGACACTGCTGGAGAGGCAGATGCCAGTGCCCTCGCAGCACAACACGACGGCGTTCTCAGTGATGAAACAGGGTCTTCTCAGAGCAACCCCTTGACAACGGCTAAACAAATATAACACGAGCAGCGCTTCCCATGCTAACAAATATTTCCCAGCGCTTTCTCTAGCTCCCAGATGCTGCCACTTCTTCTCCATCCCCTTCAGATGCGCACCGATGCCCTGTTGCAGCTCAAGCCAGAGGGTTAAATGCGTTCTTCCTCCCAGCCCTTGTTCCCCATCGCCCGGCAATCACCGCCTCCTGCGTCAGGCGAGTCAGCGCACGCAGCTTTCATGAGGATTTAGGCTGCAACACCTAATTTACCACTAACGAGGCTTAAGAAGGAGTGGTTGTACATCAAGACTGAGAGCTGATACGCATGGTGGGGTCATGCTTGAAGGCTAGAAGATGTGCATTTCACACCCTGCCCCAAAACGATGCCAGCAAAATGTGGTGTATGTGGCGTTAGATGAGGTATTCCAGGCCTGGGATCGTCTTTTCTTCTATTTTCTTCATGTGAGGGGCGCGAGAGCTGTGTCCTCCTCCCCCAGCCTCAAGTAGATGCGCGTAGGACAGACCTTGGAAGATCACTGCTTCTTTCACGGTGAGTTCGGACCAGAGGTCATCCCCAAAGCCCAGACTGGGCACAGGAGCTTGAGTATAAATACATTTCTTTAATGGCTGCCCCACCCAATTTGGATCTGTAGACCCAGGTAGGTTTTACTATTTACTTTTTATTTTTACTTATATTTTTTGTGTGTGTGTTTGGTTTTGGCAGGGCTTATTTGTACGAATTGCACAGCTCCACTTCACCATGCCAGGTAAGGAAAACGCTAGCATCCCAGTGGCCAATTCCCACATTTTATTTAGGAACAAATGGAAGAGATGCGTTTAATTATCTCAGCCTGCCTACCATGATATTTTCACTAATACTTGGGTTTAATGAGCTAGGAAATCTGGGCCATTGTGTGCTGGTGGATATATTCATCCTTTCTTCAGCTGAACATGTTATCGGATAGCTTCCACGGAGATGAGCAACTGCTTCCTTTGAACTCAGGAGCCGTCAAGATTCACTAATTTGCTTAGACCACCTGCTTAGCTAATATTACCACAGGCCTCTTGTTTTCTCTCTGAAGTGGTAAACAGAAATGTAGACGGTGCCTAGATGTTGCTGTACCGAGCCGCCCCGGTATGCCGGCAGTGGAGGTCGGCCAGACCGCGCCGTCAGCTCTGCCCCGGCCAGATAACGACAGCGTGGGCGATGCAACAGCCTCCGCTTTTTGCCCCGGGACTTGCAGCCCTGCAGAAATGCTCCGGCTGGATCTGCGAAGATCCCGGGGTTTGCCATATAAAATAGAATTATCCTGCTTCTCCACTCGCTCTGCCTCGTGTTTGTGCAGAGCTGGCTGGGGTGTCTCTGCTCCCAGGACACAGTGGCTGCACACTGGATGCTCCATCCGTGGGGAAGAGTTGACCACGGAGGTGCTGATGAGTCCCTCCGCCCCAGCCGATCAGCCCCAGAAAAGGAGGTTTGCTTCCAGCCAGCTCGGGGATCCTTGTATCGCACTGATCTGTACGGGCACCCGCCCCGCAAGGCATCTGGTGATGCAGCTGGGTATTTCTTCCACGGGTTACAGATATATTTTTTAATTACCATAGAAACTTCCAAACATCACAGCGTATGCTGTTACGTCAGGATCTCGCTCCTCTGCGTCTGCTTCCTGGGGACACTATGGGGGATAGGTGCTTGTAATCTCCCGAGTGGCAGGGGATTATTTTTGGTTTAATTATCAGACGCACTCTTGATGTCTCCCGGAGCACGGGACAGACTCTGTGGCTTCAGTCCTTTTTACTCTCGCTTGTTCATGATTTGCTGCGTGTTGGGGGACGCCGTCTCTTGCCGATCTGCCTGGCCTTGCGGAGGGCTGCATTTGATGTTTCAGCCCTAAATATTCTTCCGATCGCTGCTATTACCACTCTAACGTGCAAAATGCAAAACCCGAGAGGCGTTATCGGCAAAGCAAACTCGGCAACCCTTAAATTAGCAACGTACAAGCGCATGGCGTTCTCCTCGTGCCGTTACCGCTGACGGTTTAACGAGCCTCGCTCCGTATTCCCGTGCAAGACGCGCGCACCGTCGCGGCAGATGGTGTATCCTCGCAGCTCCGCGGGCCGTCCCTCGGCACGCCCGGACGGTGGGAGGGCTGTCAGCACCGAGGTGAGGGGAAAAGGGGCTCTTTGATTGACCATTTATGAGGATGGAGCCGGAGGATGAGACAGATGGCTGGGGTTTGTTGGCAGGGAACTCCACTCCTGTTTGTTTAATTAGTCACCAGACATACTGAAAGCTAAAGCACGCTACATGCAAACTCGTCAGCGGGGTGAGATGGACCATTTGCGCTTGACGGATGAAGCTGCTGGAAGCGACTTGGTGATCCTCATCTCGCGGTCCTGCTGCGGGATCGATGCTCCTGCACATGGGACCGGGCGTTCCCGGTGGCTTCGGGCAGCCTTTATCTCCCCGCTACTTTTTTTTCCCCCAAAAAGGGACGGATTCAGCCATGTGCATTGCTTTTTAAGCCGAAGGGTGCACAAACCCAGAGTTTTGCTTTCTCCAGCACCCACCAGAGCACGCAGCTACTTTTGGGGAATGGATTCACCGGCGGAGGGGTTCAGCCCCTGGTTTGCCACCATCCCGTCACGTCTCCCTCCCTCGCCATCTCCTGACACCTCAGCGTGTCTCTTCCTCACCTCTGAGCTTCCCTGTCCGCAAAGCAAACGGGGACCAGAAACTGGTGCAACGGTACCAGTGTCACTTGTTCCCTGAAGCACGAGCCGCGCGTGGATCAGACGTCGGACATCCTTCTGCTGCGCCCGCAAATAAACACACTTTGCCCCTTTATTTATGCTTGAGAAAGCGTTAGATTCTGCTCGCTATTTGCTGTCTTCTTGCAAACGCTTGTGCTTGGGGTTATTTCCCCCCCCATTTCCCTTCTTGGATTTACCTGTATCACTCATCCTCTGAATACCAGGGAAATAAAATCCGCAGGGGCAATCGATAGCCCGAAACACGAATCCTGCCCCGCTCTGCGCGCTGTTAGCGCTCGCGGGCTGAAATCCGTCCCCATCGACCGCTCGCCGAAACCCCGGGCCACCATTTACCACGGCGCGTGCCGACATGCAAAACGTCCAAAAACCAAATTAAAATAATTTTTAAAAACGCCCTTTTTTTGCCGATGCGAGCAGAAAGTAGCATCCCCCCCCCCCAAAAAAAAAAAAAACCCCTGCCATTACCCCGCAGTCCGCTAGATGGTGGTTTCCTCCAGCGGGAAATCCGCAGCTGGGGGGCCGGGGCAGCGACTCCAGGGTACGGGCTCTTCTCCAGCCGCCCCCCCCCCGGCCCCCCCCCCGCAGCGGAGGAGCGCCCCGAATTCCCCCAGGGGTCATCGCACGGCAGCGCACGACGTTGCACGGGTTTGCAAACGTTTGCAACCGGGGAGCGCGCGGGGAAGCGGGGGGGGGGGGGGCACGCGCGCGTCCGCGTCTCCGTGTCCCCCCCCCCCGCTTCCCCCGCGCGCTCCGCCCCGCCCCGCCCCCATGACGTCACCGCTATGCAAATGAGCGGCATGTGGGGAGCGGGGGCTCGGCGCGCCGCCGGGCTCAGTCTCGCGCCGCGGAGCCGCCGCCGCTCGCGCCCCGCGCCCCCCCCTTCCCCCCCTTCCCCTGTCCCCGCCATGGCACGGCCCCCCCCAGCGCCGCGCCGCCCCCCCCCCGCTCCCCGGGGCCGGTATGAGTGAGGTGAGTGTTTTAGTGCGGAGGGGGGTAACTTTTGGGGGGGGGGGGGGGAGCAGCTCCCCCCACCCCCCCCTTTAGCTGTGCTTTGCTGCAGTGGGGACACCCCCCGGGTGCTGGATGCTTTGGGGGGGGGGGGGGGTTGCTTGTCTCCCCTCAAATGGGGGTGCTGGATGCATGGGGGGGTTGCTTACTCCCCCCCCCCCCCCCCCCGCGCGGATCTGTATGCATGGGGAGGTTGCTTATCTCGGGGTGCTGGATGCATTGAGGGGGGTCGCTTACTCCCCCCCCTCCATGGGGGTGCTGGATGTATGGGGGGGGGGGGGGTGGTTATCCCGGAGTGCTGGATGCATTGCGGGGGTTGCTTCTTCTCCCCCCATGGGGGTGCTGGATGTATTGAGGGGGGCTTCCCCCCATACCTGGGTGCCGTGGGAGGGGAGTTCCTTCTCTCCCCCGGGGTGCTGGAGGTATTGGGGGGGGGGGTTATTCCCCCCCCTTGTTGGGGTGCTGGGTGCATGGGGGGGTTGCTTATCCCCCCCTTGGGGGTGCTGGGTGCACTGCATGGGGGTTGCTTACATCCCGCACTCCCCCGGGCTGCTGGGTGCACCCCGGGGGGGTGCTGGGTGCGCTGGGGGGGTGCTCGCACCCCGTGCTGAGTGCGGTGGGAGGGGGTGCTTCCCCCACCTCCCCAAACCGGGCTGGGGAGGGGGGGGGGGGGCTGCTCCCAGCGTGGAGGCTGTCGGAGATCTGCTCGTTTGAGGAGGAGGAGGAGGGGGAGGAAGGCAGCGGGGCTGCGGTGCCCGGGCCGCTGCGTGCCAGGGCCGAGGGCGAGCCTTCCTCCTCTTCCTCCTCCTCCTCCTCCCCCTCCTCGCCCCCGCCCCCCCTGACGCCCCCCTCTCTCTTCCAGGTGTGAGGCCCCCGGCGCCCCCCGCCGCGCCCCGCCGGGAGGAGGCAGCCCCGCCGCTCCCTGCCCTGCCCTGCCCTGCCCGCCGCCGCAGCCTCGCTGGGGGCAGCCCTGACGCCGGGGTTTTCCTTTTTTTGGCCTTTTTTTTTTTTTTTTTTTTGGCCAACACCCCCCCCCCGGTCCCTTCCCCCCCCCCCCCGTGTCGCCGTCAGGGAATCCAGCACTGCACCGAAGCCAGAAGAGAGGGAGCAAAACCCAACCCAGGCCGAAAGCTGCGTCCAAAACAAAACCCACCCTTTTTATTGCAAAGGAGATTTTTTTTTTCCTTTTTTTTCTTTTTTTAATTTTTCTTATTATTATTGTTTAATCCTGACCCAAGCCGTAGGGGAGGAAGCGGAGTCGGGGCGGGGAGGCTTTCCCGGTTATTTATTTTCTCCCCCCGCAGAGGTGTCTCCTCCGGCCGCCGGCTCACCATGATGTTTCGAGACCAGGTCGGCGTGTTGGCCGGTTGGTTCAAGGGCTGGAACGAGTGCGAGCAGACTGTTGCGCTGCTCTCGCTGCTGAAACGCGTCAGCCGGACCCAAGCCCGCTTCCTCCAGCTCTGCCTGGAGCACTCCCTGGCAGACTGCACCGAGCTCCACATCCTCGAAGGGGAGGCCAACAACCCCGGTGAGTGTTATTTGCTGCGGCCCTTCTCGAACGATGCTCTGGTGCAGGCAAAATAAAAAAAAGAAGGCGGGGGGGAATAAAAAAAAAAAGATTGGAAATGAGGGAGGTCGGCGAGCCAGGGCTCCCCGGCTTGATTGCGTTAACAGCTTCTCTCCTTACGTTTTATTTTTCAAACGGGTGATGGCTTATTTCAGTTTGATTTTTTTTTCACAGCAAACTACTCCGGTCTATGGCGTGGTGTAACTACGGTAGCATGAATGATTGGTGGGGTTTTTTTCCTTCCCCCCCCCCCCCCCCCCCCCCCCCCCCCCCCCCTTCCTCCTTCCATGCAGTTTCCTGTGAAATAAGTAAGTCAGGTCACGTAGAGTCTGGATTTTCTAGGCTTCTTTTGGACAACGTGGCTCGCTTTGCTTTCTGCAACGTGCAGAAGCAGCCCGTCACTACCTTAGACGAACTGTTATTTTCTAAAGGTCTGGGCAGCTGGGTTATCCTATTTTATTTTTAAATGTGGCAATTCCTATTTCATCATTCGGATCCTGTTTGGACGCATTTTTTCCTGTGGCTCTGAATACCCCCTTGTGTTTCAGAGCTCTAAGAAAATATGAGTAGAGCGTTTTATGTTACTGAACGTACAGAATGCGTTACAGAGAACGCGCATGGCTACGAAAGTATATTTTGGGTTTATTTATGCACCGTTACAAGTTACTCAACTCCGCAGAAGTAAATGGAGTTAGAGGAGGTTGAAAATGGCATAAGCGGTGCGGGAATTGCGCTGCGTGTTAACGTATTTATTTGTGGGTGCGTATGCATTGACAAACACGTATGTTCCGAAGTGTGTATGTGCAGATAGACGCGGGGATGCAAGTCGCTTTAAGCAGAGTTTCTGAAATACGGAGTACGAGTAGGGAAGGCAAAATCTGTCTTTAAGTTGCACAGTTCTGTTTCCCCAACCCCTCTAAAAAAAAAAAACAAAGGAAAAAAAAAAAGCAAAGCACCCCCCCCCTGTTGCAAAGCATCCCTGTTGTTTAAAATCCCGGAGGGGGGGCCGGGAGCTGTTGCTTTTCGGGCTGTGCGTGTCGAAGCGGTGCCGGGGAGCAGCCGGCTGCGTTTCGCGATAGGTGGAAATCTTGCGGGCTGGCGGCGGCTGGATCCCGAACAGAGCCCCCAGTGTTGACGGGGTGGGAGGAATGCAGGGTCCTTCTCCAGCTGTTCCCTATTAGAGCACCGAGCCGGCAGGATTTGGCAGCTGCCTGCGCTGCCATTTGATGACAAGGTCCAGCGCAACGCCGTGTTCGACCGAGGACGGATTTAAGTCCTTCTGCAGGAAACCAAGCCCGGGGCTGCTCCGGCGCGAAGGGATCGGGGCTGGCTACGGGGGAGCAAGGCTGGAATTGGCCGTTCCCTTATATAGCTCGCAGGAATGAGCGGCAGGAATGCTGCCGAGTGCGTCTGGGCGCAATACTGCTGGTTTTATAAACAGCTGAAGGGCCGAACCTCATCCATTTGGGTGGGGAGGCCCCGGGGGGGGCACAGGGAGGGAGCACGCTCTCTAAACTCAGCTGCTCCGGGATAAATGTGCAGCCTCCCGTGCCGGCCTTAGCACGGGCTCGCTGCGATTCCTGCTGCAAGTCGGTGCGAGCGATATATTTTTAATCTTTTATTTTTTATCAGCGTTGCGATTTTTCATTCAAACTGTGGTTTTGGCGGTGGCCGTGTCCCCTGGGTTGGTCAGGTAATGAGAGGGGGGTGACTTGCCTCCTGGCCACAGAAGAGGTGAATTAGGAAGGAAAACAGCGTTTTGAAGTCTTCCCAGATACCAAGTCACGTATGGCCATCGGTGTGGTGGCATTTGCTTGATGTAAGCCGAGGTGGAAACCAGGGGTTGGACCCTTCCCATCTCTACTCGTGCGAGCGGTTCCTTCTTGCCCCTCTAATCCCATTGACCTTGCTTGGCGCGAGGATTTCTCCCGCGAGCGGAGCTTGGCATCCCGCCTCCTGCCTGTCCCTTAGTGCGTTTGTGGAGCTGCCTGCGCTTCCCCTCACGTTTCTTCCAAAAATCAGCTGTTCCTCCAGGGCCTTTGTAATGCCGATGGCAAAAACCAGGATACATTGAGTTCCTCTTTCTCACCAAACACCTCTCCATACAGCTTTCCCATGGGATGGACGTATCCATCCATGCATCGCATGGAGCAGGACACATGCTTTTCCGAGCCAGACAGTCCTTTTGTGGTGGAGGGAATGGTAGCTGAGGTTTGCAACCGAGAACTGCTGGGAAATAGCTTTTAGTCTCCAGTGTTAATGCCGTCGTCTTCATAAAACCACCTGTATTTTTTAAACAGCTCTTATTCAGCACCCGTTTTGCAGTCTGGCGTTTGTCGCTTGCCTGGCGATGGAATCACACCAAGTTCTTCTGAAAAGCAGCGTCGTCATCTAACCTTGCGTTACTCTTTACTGTTTGAATCCCATTGTTTGCATAACTAATTCAGGCTCGATTCCTTCCCCGGCTGGGGCTGAGGTGGCTCCCGGTGTCTTTTCCTGGTGTTTCGCTGACTTGGAGGTGGTGGCTCCCTGCTTGTAGGTGCCCCACCAGCACCCTTGTTGATGTTGGGGACGTGGCGATGGCGGTGCGCAAGGGTCTGCGGGGTGACGGGGTTGCACAACCTAAATGGGACACAAGAGCTGGCTGTAAGACGTGGTGTGGTCACCTTCAATGAAGCACGGGTGAAATCCTGTGTCTGGCAAGCGGTGTCACCATGACTTAAGCAACACCGGTCTGAGTGCAAGGTGCTGGTCTAATGTGCCAGAGTAAGGGTCCGAATCGACTGAAACGGTGGCTCCTCTTGAGAAGCGAGTTGTTTTGTACATGCGGGACCTGTTGCTTGCCCCAACCCTGTTGGGGAGGTGGGAAAACTTGAACGTTACCCCTGGGTCACGGCTGTTAGAAGGAGGTGGCAGCCATCTGTGTTCCTTGGTGGATGGGCACCATCCTTGCTGATATCATCACCAGCAACTGAGATCAGGAGGAAGCCCAAAGGGGGACCGGAGCATGAAATCCTCACCGGCTGGTGGAGCTAGGCTCACGAGCCTTTGGGTGTGTGGACCAGGCATGGAGGAAAACTCCTCTCAACAAAGATGTCCGGGTTGTTTCTTACCTGGTAGACTCCAAATGAGAGGTCTGCTGTGCGGCAGACGAGACAGGAAAACCTCAAGGAAGAAAAATAACTCTTTTTAACTAGTTAATTGCCATGGAGAAGCAAGTGTATTTATTTTGAAGGAGTTCTGCCTTATTTTTTCCAAGTGTGAGGGTATTTTTGATAATGACAGCCAAGCCCTCCTTGTTAGGACTGCAAACCCGATGTGGCTCCGTGGCGTACAGCCATGTACGACCCTCAAAAAGCCTTGAGGAGCCTCCTGCTTCTGTGGCTCCCTGGATACCTGCTCAAGCATGGAGGGGTGGCTAGGACCACGTTGCCCACCTCAGATGAGAGACGTCTTGCAGAGAGCTACGCTGGTGTCTCGGAGCGCACCGGAGATGTGGTGTGGGGGCTGCGCAGATGGCTGCGAGACCACCTGCAATCCATAGTGCATTTAAAGGTGTTGCTTGATTATAAAGGTAAAATAGAAGTGAGAAGCAAACGTGGAAGGAAATCTATACGTTTCTTCGTTAGGTGAAGCGTACAGCTTGTGGTTATCCTACGTGGTGGCTATGAGTAGCCTGACGGAGCTTTAATGGTTTAACTGGTGAAGAATGTGGGTTGCTGCTAATTCAGTTGGAGTGCGAACGGCGTGGCCTCCCGTGCACAGAGAAGAATATGGAAACCATACTATCCGTGCACAGAAATAGAAGTTTCAGGTATTACAGAGCACTATTTAAAAGCCTGCTATAACTTCCTTCCTTCCTTCCAGCCTGGCGGCTTCGGTCCCAGCTGCTCGGAGCCGTCAGGACGCGGCGACCTCCTCCGAGCCACCAGTAAAGGTCAGGCAGGAGCGTGACGTGCCCCGTGGTGGGAGCAGGACCCGTGCTGGGGCTGAGACACCGAGGGGCGCGGGGTGCAGCCGCTCTGCGGGGTGCAGACCCCGTGAGGAGATGGGGGGCTGCTGTAGTCGTGAAGCACGGTCCTTAGGCTTTTGGCATGGAGTGTGGGATGTGCTTCTGCTCCCGCCTGCTCAGGCATCCCCTCTCTGGCGGCCAGAGGCGTGACTGGGGTTTTCTTGGGACTTCCAGAGTAGTCCCACATCCCATCCCACCAGCCCTGGCTTCAGAGCTGCTGTGGCTTCCTCACTTCTTCAGTCTCTGCTGGCCGCCGGAGATGCTTGAAGGCTCCTGTGGGTCCTCCAGGCATCCGAACACCCGTCTGCACCGGTGGCAGTAACAGCTTTAAGCTCTCGGTCTGAAGGACAGTGAGCTTTCTTTGCCGTGTTGTATTGAGTTTGCGTGGCCAGGTTTTGGTAGCAGGGGGCTGCGGGGGCGGCTTCTGTGAGAAGCTGCTGGGAGCTTCCCCCATGTCCCACAGAGCCAACGCCAGCGGCTCCGAGATGGACCCGCCGCTGGCCAAGGCCGAGCCCATCAGCGACGGTGGCAGCGCCTCTGGGGTAACAGAGGTAAGAAGGGAAAAAAAAACCCCAACAAACCCTGTTGCAACGGGAGAGAGGAGTGAGAATACGTGAGCGCAACAGCTCTGCAGACCCCAAGGCCAGAGGAGGAGGAGGGCAGGAGGTGCTCCAGGCGCCGGAGCAGAGATTCCCCGGCAGCCCGTGGTGCAGCCCATGGCGAGGCCGGCTGTGCCCTGCCCCATGGAGGCCCACGGGGGAGCAGACACCCACCTGCACCCATGGGGGACCCCACGCCAGGGCAGGGGGTGCCCGAAGGAGGCTGTGACCCCGCAGGGACCCACGCTGGAGCCGTCTGTTCCTGAGGGACTGCCCCCCGTGGGGGGACCCACGCTGGAGCAGTTCATGGAGGACTGTCTCCTGTGGGAGGGACCCACGCTGGAGCAGGGAAAGAGAGTGAGGAGGAAGGAACAGCAGAGACAACGTGTGATGAACTGACCACAGCCCCATTCCCCGTCCCCCTGCGCTGCTTGCGGGGACGAGGGAGAGAAATCGGGAGTTGAGCCAGGGTGGAAGGGAGGAGTGGGGGGAAGGTGTTTTTACAATTTGATTTTATTTCTCACTATCCCACTCTGATTTGATTAGTAATAAATTAAACTAACTTCCCCAAGTCGAGCCTGTTTTGCCCGTGACGGTAACTGCCGAGGGATCTCCCTGTCCTTGTCTCGACCCACGAGCCTTTCGTTGTATTTTCTCTGCCCCGTCCCGCTGAGGAGGGCAGTGACAGAGCGGCTTCCAGGGTCAGCCCACCACACCTACGCACAGGACATGAACCACTTCACGTGTTAAGGCCGAAATCTTCATTTCATTTCGGCAGGCTGTCAAGTATCACCATGAGAGCATCAAAATGACCTAGATTTCTCGTCCTGCGAAGGACTGGCCGGAGGAAGAGACGAGGGCTGCAGGGAGCAGTAATGTCTTTAATTAGACCAAGTGATGCAGCTGGAAAAAATGGCCAAGCACGAAGGTGCACCGGCTCAAAGGAGGGCTTGTGTGGTTGTGGTGGTGGGGTTTTTTTTTTTCCCAACTGTACCAGCTGATCTATTAAAAGGTATTACATGTTCCTGCAGACCTCGTCTCTTATATCCCTGGGTCGTTGTGGCTCCAGCCCTACGGCTCTTGCTGCCAGCCCGGCCGCAGACGCTCTCCCAGCTCCTCGGGAAGCTGCTGCCCCTCCGCTGTGTGAATTTTGCAGCTCGCCCCCAGTGAACCCCACTGATGGAAAACCATCCCAGTGCCCAGTTTGAAGATAGTTCTCTTTTTTTTTTTTTTTTTGTTTTCTTAATTTTTCTTGGCTTCCCGTTGCATTGCACTGCCGAGCTCTAGTTTAAGTGCCCTTGGGCTGTGCGAGAGCTTTGCTGGGCTGTCCCGCGGGGGGGACCGGAGGGGCTGAGCAGGCATCCCGGGAGGAGGACGGGGCAAGGAGGGAAGCCCCCCGCTTGATGGGAGCGATGGGAAGTTTTAAGCGCGACGCCAGACGTTGGCATCGTGTGCTCCCTCTGCTCGCTTGTCTCTGCCCGGAGAGGGGTGTAAGCGGCCCTGCCGGCTCTGCTCATTAAAAATCATGAGCTGGGACTCTTAAATGGAGAGATCTGCTGAGAAGTTGGACGCTGGCTTCTTTTAATCCGCATGCTGTTGCTTGAGCTGCTGCCGTGCGTCTTGCCTAGGTTTTGTTTGCAAACTTGAGGGCTGAAAGCTCTCCGTGCTGGGTTTTTGGGAGAATAGCAAGGGGAGGGGAATAAAGGTCCAGAGAGCAGTTGTTAGCCAGGGGATTTGAGCAAGGCTACACGCCCAGCGTTCTCTTGCAATTCAAAGATATTTTTATTTTTAAAGATGCTTTTCAGAGTAGCTGTGGGAAGCACCGCAGGCCGGCGTTTGGCTCGCGCCAGCCCTGGCTGGAGGCAGGCCTGCGGCGCGGCGTGAAGAAGGCTCCCCTTCGCTCTCCCCCTCGCCCTGTCGACGGGACCGAGAGGAGACGCCTCTGGGCTCGCGCTTAACTCTTCTATATTTTCTCCTATTTGCTTAAAAACGCCTTCCCTCGTGGTTCCTGGCACTCGTCCCTTGCAGTCGGAGAAGGAGGGAGAAGCTCCCTGCGGCTCGCTCCCAAAGCACCGGCAGTCCCGCTGGCGAGGTTTGCTCCATGGGGCAGAGCTAACGAGGGCTGGGTCGTTTGGGCAGCAGAGCTTGCCAGGGCAAACTTGTTTTTTGTGGTAGCAATGCTTAAAATGGGGTGGGGGGAGAAAAAACGTTAACTCATGAGAAGAGCATGGTTTGCCGTCCTGAGCATCGTGCTGGTGCAGGCGGGTCTGCCCACGGGTGGGCTGCTCTCCCCCAGAGGGGCTTTTCCGTACTTTGCAGCGTCCTTTCGCCATTTTGTCGTGTATCGCGTGCCTCGGCGAGGGGCCTGATGTCGCGGTTAATTCCCCCGGTGACTGCAGTTGGGAAAAATCCCGCTGTTGAAGTGCATGTAAAAGATGCAGAGAAGCGTTTCGTGCATCGTCGCAGACCTGAGCCGGAGTTTTCTGCCTGGACCGGCCTGTTGTCCCTTGATTTCTATCCAGACGCTACCCTTCCGTGCAGATACCTCGTGTTCGCGCTTGGAAAAGCGGTCGAGATTAAGCTCTGCCCCGCAGCGGTGGGTGCAGGGAGGCCGTAGGTGAAGGGGGGGAACCGCACGGGGCATCGCTGGTGGGGTATGGCAGTCTGCAACCCGTCAAGGTTCGGGTTGATGGGAGAGGTCAAGGGTAGCTTTAGATCAGGAGCTGAATAAGAACCAACTGTAGAGCCATCAATTAAAATAATCTAGTTTACGAATACGGTTATCTCCAAATGAGATTAAATGGATGAATGGGGAAAGCACTCTGCTCCCAGCCCGGGCCGTTGCCGGTGGATGATCGTCTGTGCAGTTCTGTTCTTTGGCGTGTTCGACCTCCGCATCTGAATGAAGCTGCGCGCCCGTCTCGCCGTTTATATTTTACACGCTTGCATTTGGGCCGGTTGCTTTGAAAACATTTAATGCTCCAGTCAGCCAAAGTTTCCTGCAAAGTTTCCCTGAAGCAGTCGGTGACGGTGTCTGTGGACCAGGTGGATCACGGTGCGAATTCCCATCTTCCTGCAATTTCTCAAGCCCTGGCCTTTCTTCTTCTCACCTTCCACCAAAAAATACCATTATTATTTATTTAATTTGTGGCCCATGAAAGCAATTTTTTTTTTTTCCAAGCTGGGAGTTATGTTTGCAATCAGCGTGAGTAACTGAAATAGTAATTAGTGTGAATGCTTGCTTTATTTTAAGATGCATTCGTCAGTGCTTTAGCTCTCCAGCTTCGTGCTCGTGTCTAACGTTACCGCAGATAACCGTTTGGAGAGAGGGCACCCCTTGCACTACCTCTGCGTCCAAGCCCCAGGGGTCAGAGCCAGCAGCTCCTCGGGGCTTGGATCCACCAAAGGCTGGAGAAGCTGGTGCACTGCAGCGGCTCTGGGCTGTGTTTTGGGGTTCCCACCTGATCGCCCCAGCCTTCTCCCCGCTTCTTGCGCGGTGCCAAGTGAGTGCAGGAGCCCACGGCAAAGCACAAGTCATCGTGTTTGAAACCTTTTCTGTCTGCGGAAGCCCGGGAGCGGGGCTTGGCTCCAAGGGTTGCAGCTGGGCTGAACCTTTGCATGAATCGTGTGTGCATATATGCCTCTGAGTGTGCACGTGCCCCTTGTATTTTCTCTTTCTGTTTTCACTGAATAAACAAGAGCATCACTTTTATTGCTAAGTCTTGGTTACGCAAGAGCTGCTAAGGCATCTAAAAGATGCTAAAAGAGGCTGCGGGCCCTGATGCAGGGGATGCACGGGCTTGCACGCTCACCCCTTTTCTCTTGAAAAACAATATGTTTATTTTTGCAGTGCTCTGGTCCTAAGAAGGAGACCCAGAGATTCGCAGAGGTCACTGCTGAGCGTGAGTTTGGCAGTGGCGAACAGCCAAGCCTGTGGCTTTCCATCTTGGCCCCAGAATTACAAATAAAGTTGAGGTTGGAGCGAGCAGATCCGTTCCCGACTTTCCGCCTGCGTGCCGCTTCCTCTTCCGCAGCAGATGCGTTAAGTGGAGGGGCAGGATCTCCTCAAAACAAGGTTGGGATTGTTTCTCTGTTGGAGAACGTGATGCTGGCTTGCTTTTTTTTTTCTTGGAAGGGGTTTTATGGGCATTTCTGGCGCGGGGGGGATCGCAAGCTGGGTTTCCTCTCCCAGAGCAGAGGGCTTGGGACGGCCTCACCCGTCGCATGATGGCCGTGCAATTCGGTCTGCTCTGATTCTGGGTCATGAGCGGAAAATGAGCCTGGTCGGGGTGGGAGGACGAGCTCCAGAGGCAGAAACCCAGTTTTTGTACCTGGCAGGGTCAGCCGCACGAGGCCGGTGCGTGGGCTTTTACTGGCCTTCCCATGCAGGAGGCAAACGCGCCCGTGTAAGGCGCGAGCAGACGTGAGGAAGGATCTATCGGTGCCCATTCACCCGTCCCGTGCCTGGTTCACAGCTTGCGGTGTTAGTTGCGTATTTGCATGTGGTGACTCCACGGCATGGTGGGGGTGTATCCAAGATTTTGGTGAAGGTGTCTGAATGGTAGCGTGTTTCTTCCCATCGGGCTCCGCGGAGCCTGTGCACCGTACAGGTCCTCGTCTACGGCTTCCCGGGCCGGGGGCTCCGCTCGCCGATGGAGTCTGGAGACTTCGGATCTCCGAGTTGAAACCGGGGTGATAACCATGTATTTCGCTACTATTAATTCTGGCTGCTGCCCTTTGCAGACTTCTGAGGGCGTTTGCAGTGCTCGAGCTGTAGTGCAAAAACTTTCTTGTATTATATAAAAATAATCCAGGGGCAGAGAAATAGACTTTCTCCTGCGCGTGCTGCCATGCTCGAGCAAACGCGTGGTCGTTCTGTATTGTGAGCGCGGGACTTTCTGTTACGGAAGACACGGATGGATGGAAGCGGTGGCTCTGTCGCACCAAGGGCTGAGCCAGCTTCTGCCGCAATCCCTGCAAACCTTCCCTGACATTTGCAGGAGCTGGACGTGGCCCAGCGTGTTGAGCTATCGTGCCTAGAGGTGTTATTTTACTTAAAGTAACATTAATATTGTGAATGTCCTCTGCAGGATTCAGCAGCTTCGCTCCGCTCTTTGCTCTCGAGCAAGGCAGCCCTGGAGTGGAAGCACGGGGTGCTTTAAAAAACTTCTCTTCTGTTACTGATCCTCGCAAGTAATTCATTCCAGATTTCTCTTTTTCTTTTTTTTTTTTTTGATAAAACTTATTTCAGACAAACCACAAACCTGCCTTACTTTTAACCAGTTAGTTCTCCTGCTCCTTGCCTACGCTGTTGGCTGGTGGGGTAGGGGCATGTGTTGTGTTTGGAGTTTTAATTGTTACAAGAAGTAATTGAGCGGGTGGGTAAAATAGGGTTTGACCAGGTTTAGCATGAAACGTTTCAAAACTCGCTTTCCATGCCACTGCGTTTTTTTCCTTGTTTCTGTGTTTTCAAAGAAGAAAAAACGCTGAATATCACAGATCGGTTCTTCTTGTCCTCGGGTTTTTGTTATTGTCCCCTTCTCTCTGTCCCTCGTCTGCAGCGGGAAGTGAAGAAGGAAGAAAATCGGGAGAGAAATGTGGAGGAAGAAACCCGTAACTCTTGTTGTGGAGAAACTTGGCTGATCTGACTTTTGCAAGCAGAACGCAGTGTTTCTGCAGCAGCTGTGGTCTACGTTCATGCATCTCCCTGGTTTTCATCGTTTCCCTGTTGGGATATTCCCCTGGTTTCTCAGGCAGCAAAAATCAATGTGGTTTTTCTACATTTTTTTTGTTCCCCAGTGTGCTCAAATTACCCATGGGGTCAGCTTGGTTCTGCGTAGGTTTTTTTTTTTTTTAAATCTTACAGTTCCAAAGAATTGGTTTATTTAAGAAAAATACAAAGTCCCCGGGCTGTTTCCCTCCAGATAATGCGAACGGAGATGAAATGTTGAGTTATAACTACCTGAGTGACCTTTTAAGATAAGAATTCTTATTGACTGGCGGTATTATGTTCAACTGATAAGAATTCTTTTAAAAAGAGGAGGAAAAAAAAAAAACCAACAAACCCTCCAGTAACCATAACAACTGACTCGGCCACGCGCGGGCAGCGCACCGCTCCTTCCCGACGCTGGTGCTGGGGTCTGGAGGGCGGCTCCGCGGGGATCCCACCCGGCAGCCCCTTGGGAGGGACCTGGGAAAGCTCCCCGGAGCTTCAGGTTGGTGCTGCGAGGGATGCCCGAGGTCCCTTGGGTGCTCCTGTTGCTGTCAGCCCCTGGATTTTCATCATCCGTAGGGAATTTTAGCTGGAGAGTCGGGCTGAGGCTTGGTCCGGTGCTGCGGGTTTGTGGTGGGAGGGATGGATGCAAGGGGAGAAGGTGCTGGGAGCAGGGAGGATGCTTTTGGAAGTCAAAGGAAGGTGCTTTCAGTGGTCCTTGCTTAAGAACGGAGCAGCCGGGCAAGGAAGGCTCCTCCTTCCCATCACTGTGCCAGCAGGCGCAGCGCAGCCCTCGGAGCCCCGTGGGGAACCGGGTCCCACCTCTGCGTCCCGGCGGAGGTGCCGGCTCCTGTTTTGGGTTATTATAACAGAGTGAGGAGCCTGATGAGAACATACACGTACTTAAAGCCTTCCTTCGCCCAGCTGAGCCCTGCTCGGTGTGTTTGCACGTGCTCCTCCTGGGGATGCTGTCAACTTAAAGCAGAATTCGCGCTTGCACCGTGGAACTTGGTTACCTTCTGTTGTCAGGGGTTGCCACTGAGACTATTCGAGCTAAAGAAAACCGACCGTGAGCAATTGATTTTTCTTACCACCTGCTTTTCTTCTTTTTCCCCGGTCCCTTTGCGCTCGTGTGACCTGCGTGTCGCGGGTTCCCACGTGTCGTGGAAAGCGTGTGTCCCCGCTCGTGGCTTTGCAGGCGGGGGCGAGCCGAAAGGTGAACAAGCAAGAAGCAGCAGCTCGGAAAGCGCAGAGACCCAGGAGGTCTAAAAGGAGAGGGGACAGGCCTGATAAAACAAAAAATACTCTACATGTCTTAGAATTAGGTCTAGGGAAAAAAAAATCACTTTGAATACGTACCAGCAGAAGAGGCAAAGGTGTGCAACTCGGTGTTCAGGAAATCAATTACTTAAACCTGCTCGGTTAAAAGAGTCATCGCAGCAGCATGAATCCTTTTAACGACGGCTCTTAGCGTCGTGTAAAGGTGTCTCGTCGGGCTGCGCTCGCTAACCTTTCATCGCGTTATTCTGAAGCAGGCAGTTGGATGCTGAATGCTTTTTGTAGCCGATGTCAAATCTCGGTCAGCCGGAGCGCCTTTATAAATAAAGGTGTCCGCTTGTATTCAGGCACACGTGGATAATAGCTGCTGTAATTCAGCTGTCCGGCTCGGCTACCCGGCTTTTATAAATGACTGATCAGAGATTCCACTGAGAATGAGTATTTAAAGGGATGGAGCTGCTAAAAGTGGTCTCTGCGCTGATAAGTATAGCGAGTCTATCCCTGGGACAGGTGGCCGGCGTTGCCCTCCTTCCACTGATGTCCCGGGTTTCTATTTCGCACAAAGCAAATACTGCATTAATAAAACTTTTGTGTTGCGGTTAGATTGCAGGGCTCTGCATTAATTTTTTGCAAGCTGCACTCGAATCTTTCAGCTTGTCATCTTTTCTTTTTTTTCTTTTTTTTCATGGGAGTAAACACTCGGAGATCTCTCTGGACAAGCCACAGCAGCTGGAGGATACTGGTTTCTCTATGGAGTGGAGGAATTTCATCAGAGGAGCTATTGTTCGACTGTGTTCTCAGCATTTTGGCAACTGTTCTTTAGATTAACCCTACAGAAAGGGGAGGGTGCTCTTTGCCGGGTCTGAAATAATTGCAAAAATGTGGGCAGATGCTTTTGCATTGTTAGAAGTCGATACTGGTTGGTAGTGGGGAAGCATGGTGTGGGATTAAGGAACGAAGAAGTCCGAGTTATTTAAATCCCTCCTAAAGCCAAACTGGATGTTAGCATTGATGTTCAGTTGTTTTCTGTTTTTAAAATAGAAATAGTTCATTTTTTCTCGCCCTAGCCTGAGCAGTTGATAATCTCGGTGTGTGATACCCGGGGGTCCGGCCACGCGAGGGGCGCGGAGCCCGGCCGTCGCTGCAGCCCGGCCCCGCTGAGGCTTCGGGCTTGCCCGTGCCTTGCCCTGGCACCCCGCGGACCCCTGAGATCCGACTCCTTGCTGGGGTAACACCCCTGATTTTCGCAGATTCACTCCCACCGTGGATCCCTGGAGGTATTCAAAAGACGTGTTGATGTGGCCCAAAGGGATATGATTTAGTGGGGGACTTGGTAGTGCTAGGTTAATGGTTGGACCCGATGATCTTGGAGGTCTCTTCCAACCAGAACAATTCTATGATTCTATGATATGATGCTGTTTGCACGTCTCTGAAATCAGTCTCTTGGTCGGCGCCTGGTTCCTGGGTGCGTAACTCGCTTGTGAGCTTGCGGCTTGCAGGGAGCATCGCCTGTCCCCTTGCAGCCGGTGGCCCGGATCGGGTGGCTCCGTCCCTGTCCCGGGCTGTTTCTGTACCCTCCCTCGGAGGGAAGATGCCGAGAGCTGCCGCAGAGCGTGTTTCTTGCTGCGGAGGCTCCTCTGTGGGGCTGCTCGGGCCGTTCCTCCCCTCCCGAGGGCTGCGGTGGGCGCAGCCGGCTCGCCCAGCCCGTGTCCCTCATCAACTAATACCCAATATTCCCTTGCTGGGTAATCCGGTTTCCTGGGCACAGGCTCTTGTGCTTGAAAAGGAGGAGGATTTGGTACGAGAGCAAGCATCCCGCATACGGCGTAGATACAGCAGGTGGGGAAGGAAACCCTCCTCTAGCTCTGAAATGTTTGTGCCTGGGTTCCCTGTGTGCAGGGCCCTTTTAACATTTATTTCTCTGTGTATTTATTTATTCCTATCCTGCAGCTTGAGTCTTGGCAGAGGTGTTTATATCCATGTGCCGTGTATCCCAAGCCTTCCACCATTTGCATCCCCTGCAGAAAACATCTCAGCAGAATGTGCCTTCTCTGGGGTGATGTTTGTTTGCTTGTTTTTTTCATTTTTAAAAAAAAAAAAAAGGTTGCTAAAGCTTTTTCCAGGAGACAGTCAGCACTTCTGAGTGACTTCTTGCATTCCCGGGCTCTAGTCCCCGTCCTGCGTGGGGAAGCAGGGCTGTCCCCGTGCACAGCTGATGCTCAGGCGCCGGTTCCTTTTCGGTCTCCCCCAGCACCGGCCAGGCTGGACCCCTGCGCCCGTGCCGAATTGCGGCGTGAGCAAGTCCCACCTCGAGGATGGGAACGAAGAGGGATGTAGTCTGAACCACCCTGCTGAAGTCGGTGATGCTTTTAGCTGGGTTTAATTCCAGTGGGCGAGTCCTGCTCACCAGTGAAATGGATAAAACATAACTTCTTGGGGGTTTGCATGTGGTTATTCTGAATTTATCCTGTGGAATGTGGCCCTCCTGGCACTGGTGGAAAATGGGAACAACCTCCCTGATCCTGCTGGGGCCGCTGAATCTGGCAGCGATCTCCTTGATCTGGAGAAAGCGCTTTGCGATACCGACTCTCTTTTTCTACAAAGGCACATCAAGGTGCTCTCGAGTTAACGAATGGATGCTGCTGGCAAAAGCCGTTGTGGGGTGGGTGGCTCCGGAGAGGCAGAGCTCCTGGCTGTAAACCTGCCCGGCTGCAAAAGCTTGGCTCGTTCCCCTTTCTCTCCGGGGTTTTGAAGGTGCCCGCCTTACCTGGGAGCTTTCCTGAGGCCATCCGTGGTTCGTGATGAATTTTACTTCTCGGGTTGGTGCGTAGGGAAGTTTGGATCACGAGGCTCACGCTTCAGCTTGTGGTATGAGGACGGCAGCGCCTGATTTACCAGGGCAATAAAATCTGCTCATGGTGGATAGCAAAGAACCCGTGTAACGGGTTAGGAGGCGGCTCGAGATAGCCCGGCCGTGTAAATCCGGAGGGGTGAGTAGTTCCCGCGCGCCGAGCGGCAATATGAACTCGCTGGGGACCAGCAGCCGCGCGGTAGCCCGAGCTCTTGCCCCTTCGTGCTCTGCCGCGAGTGCAAGGATGCCTTGCCCGTCCGTGACCCGCCGTGGTCCCTTGCAGGGACCTGGGGGAGAAACGGGAGCCCGTGAGCTCTGGCCGAGGGATGGTGAAGCTCCTCGCTCGCCGTCCAGCAGCTGCTTCTCTGCCAGCGCCTGCAGAGCCGCATTCAGCCCTCGGCTCCGTTAGTTGCCAGCTCTGCAAAACATAACCGAGGGGTTGGGGTTTTTTTTGAATCCGATGTGCATATTTTGGTTCAGTTTACCCATACAATTACGCTAATTTGCTTTATTATACGCAAAGTGATTAAAAATGCATCTGGCAGAGAGGATTAAAAACTAGTAATCTGGCTGCTAAGAAGCACGCGATGTTTTAGGATTTCCTTTCTAGGTGTGCAGAGCTCTGTAACATAAGCAAATGTGATCCTTTGTAGTTGCAGTTTTCACAGGGAGAGCTCATTAAAGCTAGTGTGATTGTTCAAGTAAACGAGAAATGAATGAATTTAAAATATAAGACTAAATCCTACCACATGAAAGGAGTAGTCATGATTTAAGATCTTGATTTTGGTTGGGTTTTTTTTTTGTATGTGAACCTGGAGCAATAGAGTTGCTTTACCTTTTAAAGGATTTAACAAGTCGCTCTAATTTTCTTTGAATGTTGCAGTGCCTCAAAATAATGCAAGGTCAGACCGAGCGTAACTAATTCCAGTTTGAAAGCAGAGGGTAGCCCGTTTCTCAATAGACTTACAATTAGTGCAACAATACTCCTGCCTTCAGGAGGGACATAGCAGGAAACGAGACCGTTGGAATCTTGGTAAATAAAAATATGCGCTTGGGGATTTTTTTTTTCCTCCTTTTTTTTTGTACGAGGAGGAAGGGAACCCTATAAAAGCCAAGGTTTGATTTAATTTTGCGTGCTTTCACGTGCGCGTCTGGCCCAAGAGGCCTCATGGCAGGAGGTCAAGACATGGCGAAGGTGCCCTTGCATCCCTCGGGGGCTGGCAGACCCCTTTGAAGGTGCTGTCTCTTGAGTCATCATCTCTTGGGTTGTCCGGGTTTGCCTGTGGCAGAGTCCCAAGGACGCCAAGAGCTTTATTCCCGAGGTCTGGGGGTCGGTGTGGTGCCGCTGTGTGAGCTCTGCAGCTCTGTCCCACCCAGGCACTGGGCTTTCGGGGGCGATCACCTTGCTATTTTGCAAAATCATTTTGTTGCACCGTTAAGACTTGTTGTTGTGAATGTTAGCCTCGTCATCTTGATGTCAAAAAAACCCCGAACCCTGGCTACTTTCACGGAGCCCTTGGTGTGCTACCCGTTCTGGCCTCCCGTGCGACAAGAAGCCCAAAGCATCATCCCGCTTTTCCTGCAGCAAGCCCCACAGCGTGCGTGTGGCCAAAGCGTATCTCGCTTTAGCCAGGTCATCTTTGGGGATCCTGCAACGTGTCCCGGCCGCGGTGCTGCTCTGATGGCTGGCGTTAACAGCAAATAACTGTCCGCGTGTCACCTCAGTGTTTCGGGTGATGCCCAGGGTCCTGCACTGCCATCATCAGAGGACCGTTTCCCAGCTTGTCCCTTACTGCACGCGTTAATTTTGCTTTCAGATCTGGACTCCTGCCACAGCTTGTGCGTGTCCCTTTCTCCCGTACATCGTGGTCTCCTGCTGCTGGAGGTGGCCGGGAGCCTGGTGACGTCCCATTTCCCACCGACTTTCCCCCGGTGGGGGCTGTCGGGGAGCCCTGGGGCTGCCCCATCGCCGCCGGGTTGCAGGTCCCGGTCCCTGGACCGCTCCGACTCTTCCCTTTGCGGGATGCAGCCAGCAACCTCCCGTCCCCGCGGTGCCAGCTGGAGCCCGGCCAGCAGCACCGGACCTCCCGGGCATCACCTTCCCGCTGGCAGAGCCACGGCCGAATAAAAAGCGTTTTCCTTGCTCCGTCTCTTACCTGCCGGGCGACCGCTCGGCCTCGGGGAGGGAGACGGGGCTGCGGGCGTCTCTCCAGCCACGCTTCGCTCTGCTTTTACCTTCCTTAAAATGTCTGCGCACCCTGGTTTGCAAATACAGCCAGCTCTGCCTCGCTCCCTTGGGAGTTTGGGGTTTTTTTCTGTTAACTCCTCATGTGCCCCTGGCTGATAGAATTTGGCCCGTTGTAGTAGAAATCCCAGCGTGTGCTCCATGCTCGCGCTCTTTTTTTGCAGCAAAGACCGTATGTTGCGGCTCCCGGGAGAGAGGAAAGCGGCGGTAACTTTTCGTCTCTGTCGTTGCTAATTTAAGGAGTGAAAAGGTATCTTGGGTCTGTTTCTTAAGAACCGGGCATATAGTGATAGTACCAGTGTCAGTACTGAATAACTCAATAAGCTGAAGAATGCAGCAATATCTAAAATTAAATCTGTTCTTAATTGCTGGGTTATAAATGGCAGCGTTTTCTCCAAATGGAATTAATTTATTATTTTTAAATTGCCGACACAAGACTCAGCAGCACAAACCCCGCAGTTAGCATTAATACAATAAGAAGGCGCTTCCAAAAGGTGCGTTTGGCATTCGTAACACACAATACAATCTAACAAACCATAAACTATGTCAAAATACTGTTAAGGTGGTAATTAAAACTTTAAAAAACCCCCGTAGAATAGATGAGTACATTCCAAATTGTGACTTTTCAATGAAGCTCTTTCATAAAAAACATTGTTTCTTGCCAAAACAAATTCAAAGGCATTTTTGTAATTTCTGCTGGGGAAAGGAGGAGTGTTTATCCAGCCTTTCATGTTGGCTGGGCTTTTTGACTTTTATTTTTTAAAAAAAAAAAAAAAAAAGTCAGTGCAAAAAGAGGTATTTTTCCTGAATGTGCATTAAAAAGCCTTGCTCCTGTCCTCTCCAGAGCGATGTGCGAAGTGGGGTGAAGGCTGGAAGAGGGGTGCAGGGCTCTCCTTACCCACGTAGCTGAAATCCAGCGGTGATGGGATCCCCTCGCACGTTGCCTTCGGGGCGGCCGCGGGGCCCGAAGCGGTTCCTAAGGGCACGCGGGTGCCGGGGGTCCGGCCGACGTCGGTGGCAAAGCTCCCCTTGGCTCCGCTGGCTCCCGCTTTTGGAGCAGGGACCCCCCGCGGGTGCTCGGGGTGGGGACGGGGTTCCCCCGCTTGCTTCGCAGAGCGTCTTCTGCAGCGACAGGCGTCCAACCAGTGCACAAAGCAAAACCGCCTGAGGCGTTTATAGTTTTCCCTTCTGATTTTTTAATCCTTCCAATTTTGGACACGTTTTTGACAGCTTTTACCTGCTGAGTCACCATTCATCCTCTTGCACGGGAGCTACTCCTGCCGTACCGATTCCCCGGGCAGGCTTGAGCAACCATCATTTAAAAATAAATCCTGTCAAGGAAGTGGGTTTTTTCCCCTTTTTTATTTATTTATTTTTTTTCCCCTATCACCAACTGCTTCTCCTGCTGTGCGTTTGCTTTCTTACACAAGATGGCTATTTTATAGATGCGATGCCTTCCCGTTGCTAAGGATGGCTTTATGATTTACCGCGTCCCGCCACAGCTTACCATACGGAGGAACTGTATGTTGAAACCAGATAACGGCGCAACTTTTGAAGATAACTATATCTGATTCTGCAACAAGGGCTCTGGTTTTCTTAAGACGGATTTTTTCGGTGGTAAACTACAACTTGGAGCACAAACTGTTTGATTCCCGTGACTCCGCTTAATAAATAACTCCCTGTCCGCGGCAAGTAGCCGTGACTGTTGCTTCTTGATGGATGGGAGGGGAGGGTTGGTTTTGCCCAGGGTAACCCCGATATCCAGGTCGGTTTTCTTTCCCGCTTACCAGGCTCGGATGGCTTGAGTGTTTACAGCTGTTTTTGCGACGTTGCTGGGTGCTTAAGCTGCGACGCTCGCTTGCAGGCTGCCTGTCGGCGGCCAGACTGCGACGGCCACCTCTGGAACCCGCTTGGAAAGACTTTGGGTACGCGCAACGTCGCTCGTTTAGGGGATCGAAGCACCTGCCTTCATTTCGCTTCGTGCGTCGTGGGTTTATTTGCTGTGCTTTATTAGCTGTAGTTTGGTGCGTTGGGTGGTAAACGTCAAGGATATCGTTAGCTCCTTCCTATTTCCGTATTTTCACGGATTGAGCCCGCGTTGATGCTGCAGGTGAAGGGGGAATGGTCTATGGGGTGCACGGCTTTTCTGCCTAGGGGGTGCATTCCTTATTTTGTGGGTGCTCCCCCCTCCCCCCTTTCTGGGGGGGAAATTAAATATTCGGTCTATTTATAAATTTGGGTCTCTGTATTAATCCGTCTATATATTAATCCTCCAGGTGGTTGCATTTCACCGTGATACAGCTGCTAGTGGGATGTTAATCTTAGCGAAAGTCTATTTTAGCTTTCTCCTGGCCGTACTGCCTGCTGCCATCCCATGGGGCGAATCCTCCCTCGGGAAAGAGGAAGGGAGACTATTTAACGAGGAGCAATTCGGGAGGGAACAACTGCAGCTGAAACCGAAGCTGGGTTTGGGAGGAGGAGGCTGGGAAGGAGCTATTTCGGGGGACAGCTCGCCCGGCCACGCTGGTCTTGGGCACGGAGGTGTCCGTCCACCTCCCTCGTGTCCGATGATGGCACCAGTTTTGACGGGAGCAGTTTAATGCGTGACTGTTTCTTGACACGCTTGTGCGGGGAGCTGCAGCAATGTAGCGTGCTGCTGGTGCTGTGGGGGCCTTGCACAGGTTTGGGGGTGTCTGGTAGGTTTTGTGGCATCCTTTGGGGTTCTGCCCCTGTGCAGGTACATCTTGCATGCACGCAGGTGTTAAACGTTTAAATGTGTGTTGTACTGCGTGGCTGCTCCTGAAAGATTTTTATATTTTGTCCTGTCTTCCGAGAGGGTTGGATCACAAGGCTGGAGTCTCGTCCTGCTTGCAAACATCCACTACCTTTGCTTTCTTCTACTTGCTTCTAATGAATCGTAGAATCATAGAATAGTTTGGGTGGGAAGGGACCTTTCAAGGCCATCCAGTCCAACCCCCTGCCATGAGCAGGGACATCCTCAACTACATCAGGTTGCTCAGAGCCCCGTCCAGCCTGACCTGGAATGTTTCCAGGGATGGGGCATCTCCCACCTCTCTGGGCAACCTGTGCCAGGGCCTCACCACCCTCAGTGTGAAAAACTTCTTCCTTGTGTCTAGTCTAAATCTCCCCTCCTTTAATTTAAAACCATCACCCCTTGTCCTGTCACAACTGGCCCTGCTAAAAAGTTTTTCCCCATCTTTCCTATAAGCCCCTTTAGGTACTGGGAGGCCGCTCGAAGGTCTCCCCGGAGCCTTCTCTTCTCCAGGCTGAACAAGCCCAACTCTCTCAGCCTGTCTCCATAGCAGAGGGGCTCCAGCCCTCGGATCGTCTCCGTGGCCTCCTCTGGCCCCGCTCCAGCAGGTCCATGTCCTTCTTGTGCTGAGGCCCCAGAGCTGGACGCAGCACTGCAGGGGGGATGGCCCATCTTTTCCATAACGACACTGCTAAATGCCCCGGGGATGTGCCGTGCTGATCGACCAGTAAATCTGGGACCTTGGATGCAGCGGGGCAGCTCGGGTCCCCGTGGGAGTGGGGTTTAAGTGCAAAACCCACGGGATGTATTTGGAGTCCTGGCTGTGATGCTCTAGCCCTTGCTTGTGCCATCCCCTGTAGCTCTTGACGATGCAGAAAACGATGAGCTCTGTACTTCTGCTGCTTTTAAATCTGAAGGAGTAATTCAATAACGACCAGCTATCAGTTCATTGCTTTCATGTTAAGGAGAAATCCTGTCCTTTTAAAGCCTTTTAATAAGAATTGGATAGCGAGCTAATTTCTGATCTCGCACGACTAACCAGTACTTGAACATAAGGCTTCCCTTTATCATTGCAGTCTCTTTTGTTCTAGCAATCTTCAGCATATGGTTTTTGGAGAATTTAACACCCAGCTCAGACACACTCTTAGCCCTCTCTGTGCCTATAAGTCTAAAAATGGCCTTTTTTTTTCTTTTTTTTTTAAGTTTCCAGGATGCTTGTGAGTCCTTAGCGCTAGAAAGGAAAACAAAAGGCCCACCAACACCAACAGTTTTTGCAAAAGGAGGTTTCTAAAAATGCATCTCCTGTTAGCGAGGAGAGCACGTGTGCCTGGGCTACAACACAAAAATTGTTGACATGTTTTGCTGAATTTGGTAAGGGTTTTTCAGTGCTGCGGGTTTGTGTTTTTATAACAGTTGGAAAAAGCTCATAAAAACTGGGGAATGTATGCCGTGGTTTTCCCTCCTTTCTTATCCCTGCTGCTTCTCGCCGGGCTCTCCTGAAGGCTGCCGGCTTGCCAGGGCTGCCCGCGTCGGGCTCCCAAATCATCTCCTTGGCGTCTGCGGTGGTCCTTGTGCACCGAGCCCGGGCTCAAGCTTCCTCCTTCTGCCCTACATCGTTCTGCTTGTTTAAGATGGAGATTTTGTAAATACTAAGTTTTCCTTCCCTCCCCGTCAGCCTCCGCGGGGACTCGAGGACAAGCGGCTCATCATGTCCTGCATCCCGGGGCAAGCCCGGAGCTGCTGGGCCGGGAGCAGGGATGCTGCAGCCCCTCTCCTCTCTGGCATTAGGTGCTTTCGGCGGGGTCGAAACGCTAAAATCGGAGTGGGGGTGTGTTTAGAGGAAAGGGGCTGTGGTGGCACAGGCCGTGCATCCCCGCTCCTGAGCAAAAAGGGGTTGTGATTGCAGGAAAAAGCTTTCAGGGCTGCAGGACAGGACTGGATGGTCGGGGCTGGAGCTGGGGCTGCTGCGGTATTCCTCCCCCTGCCCAGAGGATTTCAGCTTCCTATTATATATCAAATAGAAGGTGAATGGGGCAGTGCCGTATTGAAAGAGTTTTTGAAAAATCAGCTTTTTTCCAGTTACTGTTCATCCTTCCCCTCGGCTGTCCCTTTGGCTGGTGATGTGTGGTGAAGAGGAGAAAAAGGAAGGGGAAATCCTACTTAGGGATAAAGAAAAGTGTATTGTCCCCAGCGCCGGAGCCAGGCAGCGAAGCGTGAGAAGCGCTCGCACGGGATTCATTGCAGCCGCATGTTTCTCAGCTTCGGCTGTTTTCCCATCAAAGCAGAAGCCACACAAATATCTCGGGTTTTATTATTGCCATGATAGAGGAAGCATTTTCTGTCTGAAATAATAGCTGTAGGGGATTTTTTGGGTAGTTTACAGGGACAGCAAGACTTTTCACCCGAGCAGAAGCTGCAGGGGCTCTCAGTCACCGAGGATGACGACGGTGTGCTACGGCGTATCCGAAGCTTGCTCGAAACATGCCAGCTTTGCTTCGTTTTTCTTTTTTCCCAGGGGGTTTTCATGCACCACTCGTTTTGTACGCTTCTTCCTTCTAGTGCGTGTTGGTCCGTGCGCAAGCCGAGAGCCGATTCCCGGGGGAGGCTCCCCGTCGGCATCCCAAGAGGAGCGGGATGAAGGCACGCCGAGGCAGCGGGGTGCAGAGGGGGCGTGCAGCACCCCAAGTCGAGGGATCCCTGCACCAACCCCACTTCGTGCCGTCCTCCCTCCCCTCGCTCAGCGGGGGGGTCCCCTCCGGCTCTCCCCCGGTGTCCTTTGGAGACCCTCCAGGAGAGCGTCGGCTGGGGAGACCTCGCGCAGCCGGTGGGGATGGTCGGATGCCACCTTCCGCTCCGGGAGGAGTACGGATGGGAATTCATGTGTGTTAGGATGAGGAGGTGCCTGCCCACCCGGGCTTGCCGGGAGGTGGGAGCAAGGGGCCCCTTTGGCTCCAGGGAGGATCCCTCCTTGCCTCCCATGCGCCGAGGGGTGACTGTGACAGCGATGCCCTAATCCAGACCTCTTAAAGCTGCTGCTGCGCTGCTTTCGGCGGGGAAATGGGAAAGGTTTGGATGAAGGCGCTGCCTGGTGGGTGCCAGAGCTGCTCCCCCCATCCAAGACAGCGAGATAAGCCGAAGGAAAGCGTGGGGATGTATTCCCTCCCTCCCTCGGCACGCACATAACCCCGAGGCTTGGCTGTTGTTTCAAAGCTGCTCTCTGGCTGTTTTAAATTTAGGAGCTGGCTCGCGCAGGCGCAGGCTGCGAGCGGCTGCGCCGTGGGGCAGGAGCGGGACAGGGCATCCGCAGTGACTGGAGCTGCTCCTCCTGCTCCTCCTCCTCCTCCTCCCGACGGATCCGCCACCCTCCCCGGCCCAATTCTGTATTTCCACCTCACCTGCGACATCCCTGCTCCCGCTTCCAAGTCATGTCATTGGGAATTAGGTTTGGGGGGAGCTTTTGGTCCTGGGAGAAGAGAAGCAGCGGTGAGAGCGGCTCTTGCGGGGTCTCGAGGTCTGTGCACCCACATCCCTGCATCCCCGATGTACAACCTTGTCTTTTACTCACATTTGGGCTATAAAACGCACTCTTTGGGGCTTGAAAAGTCACGTTGGCGTGGACGTGCAGAGCACACAAGCGCGTAACTCCTGCCTCTGCAGGCATGGGTTGAAGTCAGAGTATCAGCATCTGTCTTGATGCTTGACCTTTCCATGTGCTCTCTATTGCAAACGCACTTTTTTTGCACATTTGGGGGAAAAAAATTAAAAATACATAAAGGTCTGTGCTAAAGGCAATCCCGGTGGGACGGCTTCATCTTTAGCCCATTTGTTTCTTGGTCCTCTCCTCTCTCTGTAAGAGGAAGATAATCTACCTGGCAAGGGTACTGGGAAGCTAAATTAATTCATGCTGAGATCTTCGGATAGAAAACGCTGCAGTAAGCACAAAGTGTGGGTGTAGGCACGGTGCTGTATAGCACTCAGATGGCGCGTGTTAACGTACACATAGAAATGTGCTGATATCTTTCAGCGTGGCTTTAAAAATCTCCTGTACCGTTGAAAGTGTAAATACAGGAAGAATAATCCGCGCAGGGGTGGTCTCTGCGACCTCCAGCTTCCGAAGCGAAGCCGTGTCGTTCCCTTCTTTCTCTACCCGCGTCCTCATCTTGCGTTCCAGGTTCCTGCTCAGGGTGTGCACTTGCGAGACTCTTTCTTTTTCCCCATCTGACGGTCACGAAGGATTGCGGCTCTTTGTCGGGAGGCCTGACTCCCCTCCTGTCATCAGGCAGCGAGGTTTAACTAAAAGGAAAGTTTTTTTGGGTAGGAAAAAATAAATAAGGCTCCACCTGAATTTCCTGGGTTATTTTTTTTTTGTCAAGAATAGCCTGGAACGCTCCTTGCAAGAAGCAAATAAGAACTGAGGTGTCTGAGCTGAGTATAATAATCTATTTGAACTGAGTATAATAATTATTTTGAGCAAGCTGTGGAAGCAGGAGGCTGCAATAGCTTTGCAATCCTTCACGCGGGTGAAGGGGGGAGAGATGGAGATGGGGGGTTCTGCTTTGGGGTGTGCCTGGATGTGGCCAGGCGCATCTGGCCAAAAAATGTGAGACCCCCCCGTTCATCCAGCGTGCAAGAAGCATGGCTTTGCCTCATCCCCATGCAGATGGTGGGGAAAGGTGAAATTGCTCCGCAGACCCCTCTGCTGCCCTTGCGCTGAGGTTTCCTTGCATAAGGCTGGTGCGGCTTCTCAGCAGAGGTGGGAGTTTGCCCCGGTAGGAACAGGGCTCTCCTTAACAGAAGATCTTTGAAAATAAATATGGTTTTGGTCTGGAAAATACTTTCAGATCCTTAGATCCTCCAGCCAGAAGGGAGCATGCTGATCCTCGGGTCTGGCCAGACAATTGTGCTCCGTCATTCCCGTAGCTGAGCTCCCGGCTTTTGGGTGAGCTGGATTTTATTTCGGCATTTTCCATCCACTCCACAAAATGGGGTCAGCTCTTGCCCGTCGCTCTCTCCAGCAGATGATGTGCTCCTCTGGCAGCAAATCCTCTGTCCTGCGCCCAGCCTCGCCGGCGGTACGTGTCAGCAGCGCGGAGGGCTTGTATCAGGAGGTGAAAGCAGATGCTCAACGCTGCGGGGGGGGAAAGTGGTTCCTACGTGTTTGGCTCTCGCCATCCCTTCTCCCGCCCCGGGAAGGGACGGTGACAGGTAGCAGCATCCCTCCTCCCTGCCCTTTGGCTGCCCGTTTCCAGTGGGTCCCATCCGCACCACGCGGGGCAAATAAATAAATAAATGCAGCCAGGGGTATCCCCACTCGGAGCGACCGGCCGGCTTGCAGCCGATCGAACGCACCCGTTGCACGGACTTTGGCCAGGGCCAGCGGGTTTTCTTCTGCCAGGAAGAGCCAGGTTGGAGCGATAAAGGCCCCCTTGTTAATGCGTATTGCCTTAAGCTATGTTTCCACAGCTTTCCGTCTGTTTACCGAGAGTATTCAGACATGTAATTCCACCGGATCTGGCTGCTTACGGAGAAGGCTGGATTATTTGTGTTTCATAAATAAGGCCAGAAAACGCAAGGTCCAGAGCAGTGAAAGCCAGCTCTGCATCACTCCTAATGGGGTTTCTTTTTTGGTCCCACTCTCCTGCCTTTTGCTTTTTTTTTTTAATTTTTAACCATTACCCCCCTTCCCTCTGGCTCACGTGTGCCCCGTTGTCCACGCTCTCTCCCAAAATTCAGCGAAACCCCGCAAGCCAACCATGTTGCTGTAGAAGAAGGCGTTTGTGCCCCCTTTGCACCCCTTCTGGCTTCGCCCCACGTGCTTTCAGCCCCGCCGGCTGCGGGACACAGCCGAGCAAACCTCGCTGCTGGACGGAGGACCAGCACGGGGCTGCTTTTAGCATCAGCTCCTGCCTTCTGAAACTGTTCGTGGTTCCGCAGCCGGTTTGTGCCCCTCCGGAGGAGAGTCTTGCATGGGGTCCCTGCTCCCCATAGCCCCTCGCTTGCCTGGAGGGTCCTTCTTCTGGTTTAATCCTGCTAGCGTCTTTTTTTTCGTGCAGTAAAATCTTACTCTGAGAGGAGCCAGGATTACGTATCATGAGACCTGGGTGCCCTTGAAGAAGGCAGGAGCGATCTGTCGGGAGGAGACGACCACGGCGCATCCCCTGGCGAACCCCTTCCCGGTGTGGCTGGGGGTGCGGTGGGGCTGTTCTCGTCTCGGTGAGCTTTCGTGGGCCCCACCACCTTTTCCCAACTCGCCTGTTCGTCCTCCTGGCTGTAAAACCGGCGAAGGGCAGAGGCTGGTTTACACTAGCACCTGTGTGAGCCGAGAGCTCTGCATCCGTCTGCCCGCTGCGGGGCACGGCATCCCTCGTCTCCGGTGGAGCCCATGGGAAAAGCGGCTCTGTAAAGGTAAACGAGCAGTTTGGTTAATTAGAGCTCTCTGGACCTTTTCCAGCTGGATGCACGTGGAAGCAGGGGACGGCGTGTGTCCTCGAGCCGGGCACCTGGACCACAGCTCCAGGGCTCGCACCCGGACCCTGCAGTGATGGTCAGGCTCTGCGGGGGGGGGAAAAACCAACCATAAAGCCTATTTTTTTTTCATAAAAAGGTCTCTAATGATAGTTTAATGGTCCAGCCTGTCCTTAAAGCACCTTGTAGGAACTGTTAAAGTAAAAGCAGCGCTGGTACAAATGCAGCCATATGTTCATCTGAACAGGGAGGTGTCGATTCAATTAGCAGAAGTGTTTGGAGGAACATCTGTGGAGGGGTAGGAGAGATTTGCCGTACCACCGGCACAGCAAGTCCTGTTCCTGTCGGACCCGGGCTTGGTCTCCGGAGCCGAGCCAGACTGCTCCTGTGAGACTGTCTCACTGAGATGCTGCTGCCTCCCTCAAAATAAAAAAATAAAAAAAAAAAAATCAATGGTTTTGCAGTCTGCCCTGCTGCTCGGGGTGGTATTCAGGACAACCGACGTGCACAGCAATAGCACGGCCTGTTTTGCAAGCCTTGGTTTTCCTAAGTTGGAAAGAATTGCTTTGGATAAACTTGGTAAAGTCTGGATTCATGTCCTCTTGGAGCCGGTGAACAGATGCCCGTTGTTTTATGGAGCTGTAGATGAAAACCTGAGAGCTTTCCTTTGGTTGTAGCGTATGGGGCTAAGACCTGGGGATGCCCCAGGTACGTGAGAAGCACCGAGCTGGGGTTATTTGCCTGCTCTGTAATCCCTGCTGCTGGGACCCTCCGTGCTGAAATTGGGGAGGCTAAAGGTAGCCTGTGTGTGCATCCTCAAACTCCTGCCGTACCCTTACGGTTAGCTGTATCCCTTAGCCTGCAACCTGCACGGTGCCGTGTCCTGGTAGGGGATTTGGGCTGGGGACATCCCGGCGGGACGTGTGGCCAGCCCTATTGATGACTGACGAGCAGATGCATGGGAAACCCTCCCAGCAGTGATGCTCTCCCAGCGTAAACTCTCGGTTTCCAAAAACGCAGCGTTTCTGGGGACGTCCTTAGGTTCCATCCAGCCCGACCGGGCTGAGATGTAAGTTTGGGAAACTGACCCCGTAGCAGAAGAACAATGGGAAGCTGTTCGGGCTCCTTCGTTTCTAATGGAAAACAGACTTAAGGACTTTTTGTTTCTTGTTCTGAGGGAAGTAAATGAGTCTTTGAAGCTTTGCTCGCTCTCTGTCTGCCTTTTCAGCATAGCAATTAATACAACCCCCCATTTTAAATGTATCCTCAGAGAAGAGCATCCACGGTGCCGGACCATAGATTTAGGGATGATGGATCATCATGACCATAGCAGTTTGGGGATGATGCCGACTGCTCTTGGCAACTTCTGCATTTGCTGGTCAGGGCTGCAGCAGGGAGGAGATGGGGCTAATCCTACAAAATAAGGGTGTGCACAGACTCTGCGCTTTGTATCTTCAAAGCATCACGCAGCTGTGAACTAGTTAACGCCAAACTTTTATCTGCTTGGTCACGAAATTGTGGACCAAATTGTGAACCGCAGGGGAGCGATGCAGATCCCGAGTCTCGCCCGGGCTCGCTCTTCCCCCTGGCTTGATGTGCAGCTGGATATCGTGTCACATCCCAAGGGCAAGGAGACGTTCAATCCATGAAATGTTTGACACTGGAGATACATTTGGAAGATGTGACCCTCCAAGTGAAGATTTGGTGCTGGTTTGAATTCGTAAAGAGCAACATGTGAGCTGTATAACCAACCTAATCTTCAAGCAGACTACGTCCAAGAGACTCTAGATGCCGATAATAAATCCAGTTAGACTCTCATGGTGGTTTTTCTTAAATGCCCCATGTGATGTTGCTGATGGCAGTTTATCTTTCAGACTTCCTTGGTAGGACAGCGGTAGGATCTAGAAATATCCAAGGCATTAACAGTGTCTCCGTCTCTCTCCCTCTTCCCATCCAAAGATAATAAGAGCTGCAGGGCTAGCCCTTCCCCCAGAGCTGCAGGGCTTGTGTTGCTCTTCCTTGCATATTTTGGCAGGGAGAAAATAGCCTTGAAGTATGGTAAAAAGCAGAAATATGCCGGAGCATCAGGAATCAAACCAGCCTCTTTGAGGATGGAGTAAGAGAACATTAAGATTATTCTTTCTTTCTAAAGGCATTATGAGCAAAGCTCTCGGTTTGGGGGATGGAGGATCATAAAGCGCTTTCCTGGACTGGAGGAACGATTCAAAATGACAGATTTCAAAATGAAACCAGAACTGGGGAAAAGCTGAATTTTTAAGAACTACTGCTTGCACAGTTTAAAAACAAATAACTGCATTTGCTTTGCAGTTTCGCTGATGTTATTTCTCAGGCTGTGCGTTAATGATTTGAAGGTAGTAGTAACTTCTTGACTATTCCATTGATTTGAAAACCCATTTTTGCTGGACAGGGCGGCTGGTTTTAATTCCCTTTTGTGCCCGTGTGCATCAGAGCGGTCGCTGTGGCTGCGTGCTGGTGGGGGCAGCTGGCGGGGACCAGGAGCTCGTGTTTGGCCGCTGCAGGCTGTCGTGCGACGCCCAAGGTGTCTCGGGCATTGAAAAGCCTTTGGGAGCAAAAAGTGTGGGAAAAGTGTAAACTTGCTGCACTGCATGGACAACTTCAGTCCTTGGTGGCGTGTGCTGGTGCCAGGAATCTCTCAGCTTCATGTGCTGAAGATATATGCAATTTGAAAGCGTGTGTAAGTGATTTTACACCTGATAGCGTCACTCAGCTGTGAACACAGAGAAGAGAAAAAATAAACAAAAACCCCCCAAACAGAATGATGCGTCTTTGCTCCTTTATTTTTTTAAATGAGACCTCGTTAGCTGGTAGCACTCATCCCTGGTGCGGCTTTGTAGAGGGGATTGCAGTGGATCTGAGGGAGGCGGCGTGAAGGGCTGCCACAGGGTACCTGTCCGCTGGCCACGTGGAACCGCAGGTCCCCCTGCGTGGGCGTCACTGTGTCACAGCGGGCTGTCACCCCGGCGAGCAAGCGCGGGGCGTTTGGGAGCTGGCAGCTTGCCTTTTCCCTTGCCCCAGCCCCCCGAGCATCGCTCAGGGCTGACACAAGGCTGTGCCCTGCTTGCTGGGCGTCCTGGCTCATCCGTGGGGCCGTGGTGCTCCGCTTCAGCCTGGCGTGCCTGCAGCCCGAAAAGAGCCACCCGGCACAACACCGTGGCGTGGCATCGAGGACGTCCGAGCATCACCGGCGGTGACACACGCTCCTCATCTGCGGCACCGCTCGCCGAGGTCGGTGCTCCTGGTGCGGCCGTCTTGGGCTCGGCGTGGACGTTTTATTTTCTGTCGTCAGGCACAGGCGCTCCTGCGTGCTCCCGGATAAGTCGCTGATGATCTGGCACGGCCCCGGCTCCTGCTGCTCCCTGCGAACCTGGCTCAGCTCCATCGGGAGCCGGTCACGTCGCCCAGGGCTCCAACCTGGTGCAGCAGCACAGAGCTTAGCCTGGGAAGAATATATAATGGACTGGCACGGAAGAGGCACTTTACTGTGTTGTTTAATGCATATGCAATTTTTTTCTACAACTGCATCTATCACCGTGACCCCGGAGTAACTACGTTCAAGCACTAAGTGCGGTGACAAACGTCAGATCCTACGGGAGGAGAGATCTTGAAGAAGTGACCAAGAAGTCCCAGTTGATAAGAGAAGCAGCTCTGATTTAAACCAGAGCTCTGTAGTGGTTTTTTTTTGGGGGGGGGGAAAGAGGCAAAGAGGAAACCCATGATGTGTCAGTAATGCCTTCAGAAAAAAAAAATTAAAATTATTCCAGATTGCAAAGTGCAAGGAGTCTGGTGCAGAGCTTTTTGGGGTGCTCCTGGAGCTGCTCCCTCTCTGCTGTCGCATCTTGTAGTTTAGTGTCCCTGCAAGCAGCCGTGCTGCAGGTTTACTCCTGAGCAACACCGACTTGCATCTGTCTGCAGTTTGTCTTTCTGCAGAAGGGTGTTTTTGCCAATTTAAAAACAGATCTTCAGTCTCTCCAAGATGAGGTGGCTTCAGACGCCCACAGGTTTTGTTGGAGTCTTTTTTTTTTTTCTGGCGTGCATGCTTCCAAAAACGAGTGGGAATCCTTCCAGAGATGAGCACTGGAACTTCAACTTTTGGGAAGCTTCTCCCCCCCCCCCCCCGCCCAGTTCTAGACATATTTTCAGTCGTTAGTGATGATGGCAGAGGGCCTATAGGTATTTATCACAGCATCAGCTGTCCGGCTTCTCCGCAGCAGCTCCCAGCCTTTGTATAATGCTGGGGAATTCAGGCAAAGGGCAGGATGTAAATACAGAACAGGGCAGATAAAATAAATAAAAATTAAGAAAGCCCTGTTTGTCTAAAGCACATTTTTTTTGTAAGAAAAGAGTGAAAATTAAACTTCAGGTGATGAGGGTCTGCGTTAAGATAAAAACATACCACGATGAGTTGCTGTGCTTCGTATTAAATATTCAAGCGCTGCTGTTTTGCTGCCGGGGTGTTAAAGTCAAACTGTTGGGGGTGAGGAGTCGGTGGCAAAGTACCTGTAAAGAGGTTATTGAAGTGCTAAATTTTCTTACTTTCTGTTGAATTGACCCGTTCTGTTCAGCGGCTGGTCCCTTCAAAGCAAAGACAGTCATCGGGGCTGAGACAGGGCTGAGGATATATTTTCCTCTTCAACCCCCAAGTTAAGGTGAGATCTGTTACTTCTAAACACTCGAGACTGACCAGAAAAAAAAAATTAAAAATAAGAATAAAAAATAAGAAAAAAATTAAAAAGCAGGGAGTCTGAAATAGAAGCGAAATAAGCGTCGATCCCCTTGCTTTCTCCATATATATTTCGCAGTGCGGAAGCCACCTTGTCATTCTGCTCTTCGGTTTCCGCTTGAGCGAAGTTTAACACATCGCTGCGAAGAATGAGCACGTAGTAAATATAATGATTCATCATTCCTACCGTAGTGAAAAAGGGAGGTGGGGAATGTCTGTCAAGTTCTCCGAGTCCTTGAATTAAATGTGTAGGGATTTTGAATAACCTCTGAGTTAGCAAATAAAAGCACTAATTTTAGCGTCGCGATGATATTTAATTGAAAAGCAACCAAAGGGACATAGTCATTTTTAGGCAACTAACAAAAAAGTATAAATACAAAATAAGTTTAAAATAAAGTAATTGGAAATTAATTGAAATTTAATTTTAATTAGGTGCCCGAAATTGGATCGTCTGGATCCCTGGGGGTCCTATCTCTGTCTCTTCCCTTTTTTTTTCCCCTCTGTAAGGCAAATGCCAATTAATATTTTAAAAGTGCTTTAAATAACTTCACGTCTGCAACCTGTTGCAAGTCAGTGGGACTCCAGTGTTCAGAGGTTTAGGAACCTGCGTGCAGTTGTAGTTACAGAATAGCTGCAAAGGGAGAGAAGCATTCGGGGGTTTGTGTGGTTTAGATGCCCAATTTTCCTTAAAAACTGAAGAAAAAAACCCCAAACGTGCTGTTCTGCTTCGGAATATCACCTGTGCTGGTTCTCTGTTCCTGGCCGGAGAGAAGCGGGTATGGTTCAGACCTCCTAGAGAAGATCTTGCGTGGTTTTCTCTGAAGCACTAGATGTCTGGAGATGCAATGGCTCGCTTTTCCCCGGAGAGCGTGCCGGGAGCTGTGCGATGCCTCCAGCCGCGCCATGGTCCGGGATCCGTCCTTTGCCCTTGGGGGCTTGGTTTCCACCTAGCAAGGGTCCTCTCGGGCGTCTAGACGGGCTTTTGGGTAACCCTGGGGTCCGAGGTGTCTCGCCAGGCGCTGCCTCTCCGCAGAGAGCTCCCGGGGCTGGAGGAGATGCCCGAGCGTTGCTCTGCCGCACCCTCCGTGGTCCCGGGGATGCGGGTGCCAAAACTCCTTCTCGGGGCACCGTTGACTTTCCTGGGAAGATCGGGATGCTGCATCAGGCCGCCCCGGGGGATTTCGCTGCGGATCCTGCCCTGGACAAGTGAGGACATGGCTCGTACCAGCCACCCAGCTGGTGGTGGGGTGAGGAATGTCCTCCGTCTAGACGGATGGGTCTGACTCAGGGAGCGTGCGGTTTTGGGAACGGCGTTGCCGGCTCCCTCGGGGCAGGGCTCAGGTGCACCGAACCGCTGCTATTTTTGTACCCATGGAGAGGGGGGAGGCTCGTGGCTCATCCAGGCAGCGCAGCAGCAAGATGAGCAAGATGCTCCGAAGACGGGCGGATCCTGGAGCGCTGCCCCGTGCTCGGGCCAAGCCGTCCCCCGCTGTGGCATCCCCAGGGTGGCCTCGTTGGAGGAGGAAAGGCTAAATGGGTGCAGCCTGCAAGCCTGCGGGGTTTGCCTGTGCTGGGTGCAGGGGGAGGGAACCGCTCCGTGGGGAATACCTGTACCGTTCCCTGCCTCCATCGCATGTGGCCTGGGTCCTCGTTGGGTCCCCGTTGAGTCCCTGCTGCTCGGAGAAGCTGGCAGCACGTTCTGGCTCCTTGCTGAGGATTTATCTTGATACGTATTGACTCCTTTGTCGTGCTCGGTCAGAGAAGCAGCGTCTAAAAGGGGCATCTGTGCTCGGCCCTGGCGAGGCCGCACGTCGAGTGCTGGGTTCAGCTCTGGGCCCCTCACTCCAAGACAGACACTGAGGGGCTGGAGCGTGTCCAGAGACGGGCAACGGAGCTGGGGAAGGGGCTGGAGCACAAGTGCTGTGAGGAGCGGCTGAGGGACCTGGGGGGGGTTTGGCCTGGAGAAAAGGAGGCTGAGGGGAGACCTTCTCGCTCTCTGCAACTCCCTGAAAGGAGGTTGGTGCCGATTTCTTCTCCCAAGTAGCAAGTGATAGGATGAGAAGAAACAGCCTCAAGTTGCGCCAGGGGAGGTTTAGGTTGGCTATTGGGAACCATTTCTTCCCCAAAAGGGCTGTCAGGCCCTGGCACAGGCTGCCCGGGGCAGTGGTGGAGTCCCCATCCCTGGGGGGATTGAAAAGACGTGTAGATGTGGCGCTTGGGGACATGGGTTAGTGGTGGCCTTGGCAGTGCTGGGTTAGCGGTTGGACTCAATGATCTTAAGAGGTCTCTTCCAACCTAAAGGATTCTAGGATTCTATGATTGTTAATGTATGTGAGGAGCCGTCGCTTAATGGCTTGAACTGCAAAGCTCGTTGTTGTTGCATAAAAAGAAAGAAAAACTCAAGAAAGAAGGAAGAACAAGTTTTCTTGTTCTTGTGCTGCGTTTGCAGGGCCTGAGCTGCTCTGCACGGCAGCTTGCACGCGTCATACGTGCACAAGCCGGCACGTGTGTGCGCGCCAGGGGGACCGGGACAGCAGACGGTGGAGGAGGTCTCCGTTCCCCTCGCGCAGGTGTTGCGGAGCTCAGCTGCTTGCGCTGAGCTCCTCAAGTCGACGCCGTTTCCTTCCACCTCTCGGAGCTCCAGAAAAGATGGGTTTCGCTCAGGAAGTCAGAGCGGCTGTGTTATTTATAGAAGAATTATTTGTTTGGACGTGAATAACCTCGGCGTTCGTTGGCAGCGAGGCGGAGATCAGCTTCCCCGTCTGCTGTGTTACTGCACCTTTGCTGCCCGGGGAGACCCTCTCGGATCTCGGGGTGTTTTCCTGGGCCGGATCCCTTCCTCCCCGTACCCCTGCCCATCCCGGGGCACCCCTGCACCCACCTGGGCGCCGTCCCGGGGTGTCCCCTCCGTGCTGCCTGTCCCACGCCATCCCTGATGATCCCTGATAGCAGTGCGTTTGCTGGCACGCGGCTCGGAAATCCTCTTTAAAAGCATCTCCCCGTGCGTGTTGGGTAGGGCAGTCCCCCCCGAAAAGCTGATAAAACCCCATTTTTCAGTGCAGGCTTAAGAAAAGACACAAGCGTATGTTTAGCTGCATCTTACTCATTTTGCTGGTTTCCCCATTTCAGCTCTGAAGTGAAATCATCCCTCAGCCTTTAACTAATGGAAACTTGGTTTGGGTGCCAAGATAGAGGCAGCAGAACCTGAAACTATTTTTCCAAAGCGCTGGAAACATTGTGCAGCTACAGCTACCATGGGGGAGGCGGGATGGAAACGTTCACATCGGGTTTGTTACCTCTGAGAGCAGTTTTCCAGAGATAAGGTTTAAGTCCCCTGCATCGTTCTGCAACAAAGTGGATTTGTTTGCGGCTTCGATAAAAGGATTTTTGGTTTTAAGCTGAATCATCTTATTTTGGCGGAGCGAAGGGCCCTCGGAAGATGAATGGGTTTCTTCTGCACGCTTTCCCTGTGCTCTTTTTCATCGTCAGAGCAATGCAAAGACTCCTTAGAGTAATTAGGAATCTAGCCCTTCGTTTTCCTTTGCTTTTTTCTTTTTAAAATTAGGGGAGAGGGCTCATTCCTCCTATTCAG
Source organism: Phoenicopterus ruber ruber (assembly GCA_009819775.1). Lineage (NCBI taxonomy): Eukaryota > Metazoa > Chordata > Aves > Phoenicopteriformes > Phoenicopteridae > Phoenicopterus > Phoenicopterus ruber. Next base: position 4,654,458 of record CM020219.1, read on the forward strand.
CTGAGAGTCCACGTGAAAGAAAATCTCCCAGAGCGCGGTGTAGGGTTGAGTAATGTCATGCGTAACGCTGACTTGAGCATCTGCCTCCCCTAACATGCGAATCGAGAAGAAAACACTTTTTTTTTTCTTTTCTTTTCTTTTTTTAAAACGAGGTGTGTGGTTTGTTTGTGGAGGGTTTGGAAAAACCTCTGGAACTCCTTTGCATGTATCTGCAATCCTCGGGCATACTTGTCTGACTGTCCTAGCTGCTAATTTAAAGGTCAAAGTCTTGGAGGTTTCCCAATGTATATCGTCTACCGTGATTCTTTTTTCCGTATAAAAAAAAATTAAATTTGCGAGTAACCTTTAATTATTTTTCAATTCATTTAAGCTCTGGCAGAGGGGTTTATGTTTGCACCAGCAGCATGTCCCGCTGGAGCTGCCTCCGGTGCAGGGGAAGGGCTTTTTTTTTTTTTTAATTCTCTAAACACGATTCGAGTCTCAAGTACGAAAGTCTGATGAGGGGAAATACTGCACCAGAACATTTGCTTGTGGTTTTTTCTCTTCTCTCCCTCCCTTTCCCTGTGCGTGCCTGCAAGAGAGGGAGAGCGAGGGTTTGTGCGGAGGGAGGGGGAGGCACCAGCCAAAATTTTCCAGCGGGGAGCTGCTGGGGCTTGGCACGCCTGACGCGCCGGCTCCTTGCTAGGAGATTTAGAGGGAGGTGGACTAGCTCAAACTGGGGTAACTGGGCTTTAACCTACTGCTGCACAGACAGCAGCTTCTCGAGATGAGCAGCTCTCCCTGCCTCCCCTTTTGATGCGTTGCCCCCCGCTTTCTCCCTGACCCCCTCTCCCCCCATCACCTCGAGCCTGCGTGCGTTTAGGTTTGGTCCCAAATGGCTTTGTGTGTGGGATGGGTGAAGATGAAAAGGGGTGGCACCCCGGGCTGGGGAAGGAGTGCGCCAGCTGTGGGTGACAGCCTCCAGCCCCCAAGGTGGATGGTACCACATGCGATTTAGCTATGGCAAGATTAAAGGAAGGGCTGCTTATCTAATTACCGCAAAGGATAATTATAGCAAGGAGCAGAAGTTGAGGGAATGAACTCTCTGGGTCTGACTCATCCACTTTTCTCCTCTCTGGCAGAGCGGAGTGGGTGGGGATGTCCCCAGAGACGCTTCCCAAGCCGTCAGTGTCCTTGGACACGGGGCGATGGCTTCGCCCGAGCTATCTGCCTGGTCTCCGGAGCTATGGGACCCGTGGGGGTACCTAAGGGTGCAAGGCAAGCTCATGGCCCTTTGGCCCCAGCAAACTTTGAGGGGCACAGGACTTACGCTGGGTCATGTTTACGGTTGGACTCGATGATCTTAAAGGTCTTTTCCAACCTAAATGATTCTGTGATTCCGTGGTTCTGTTGTACAGCCCTGGGAGAATCCAGGAAAGTCCCCTTTCCGCTTTCAGGCATCGGTTTGGGTTTGATGTTTGGGGTCCGAAGGGAGGCAGAGGGTTTGCCAGCGTGACCCCTTGTGTAACGCAGGGCCGGAGATCTGCGCTCGGCAGTTCCCGAGCCGTGTCCGCTGCTTGTTCGAATTGGGGCATCTGCACCTAATTAGGGCAGAGTTTTCTTCCAAGAAGCTCGTTCTTGAATGAATGCTGTTGAAAGGTGCGTTCATCATATAAGTACTTGTCGTAGGTCCTCCCGGGCCATCCGCAGGAAGACCCTCGAATAAGAGATGCCCCATTGCCCATCCAATTAATTTTTAAATTTTTATTTCATTCGCTTAGCCACTGGCCTCCACCTGCTTTCCCAGACCCCTTCGTTAAACACAGAAAGAATTAAAATGTCAGATGTTCCCCCCCCGCCCCCAACCCGATTTCCGTTGCTGTGCTTTATAACTGGATAGCGGTGATGTACCCGCGAAGGAATGCCGGGAACCGCTGCCGTTCGGGATCTTCTCCCAGCCCACGGAAACTCCGCATTCTTCGGCCAGCTTGCGGCACGCCAGCGCATTCCTGCTCCATGAGGTGGAAGCAATACTGGTAGTGTGAGCTGTGATTTCTGCGGCCGGGGTGGGGAAGCGCCGCTTTAAAAAGCCTCTTAATTATATTCTTTCTCAGCAACTCATCAGTGCTGTTTTTAGCCCATTACAAACGCTGCGATTTTTCTCTTAAATCAAGTCTATTAGCTGATTGACCTAGTTCTTCTTATTTTATTTTTTTTTGCCGTCACAAAATGTTCTATTTTCAGGCGCTTTACAGCCCTTGAAGAAGAAGGGGGGGGATGATAGGGAGCCCAGCCCTGTTTCATGCCCATCTCCTCGCTCCCCTGCCGAAGGCGGCGTTCGGTTCTTCATCTGGAAGCACAGATGCAACACAAGCCCCTGCACAGCCTGGTTGTCGCTGCTGCTTCATACTTATCCCTAATCCCCTAATTTCCTCGTGCAGCGATGCTGCCGGCAGGACTTGCCCCTCACCGTTACGTTGCTGTGCTGCGTCCATCCCTCGCTGGCACCCAGTTTCATGGCTGTGCTGCAGACCGGCTTCTTTGCTCACTTGGAGCTGGGTGCGAAAGGGTCCAGCTCCCATCACCCACCGTGCAGGAGAAAGCGGGGAGACCAGGGTGGGGGTCTGGGGGTGCTCACGGAGGTGGCAAGGGGCAATGTGAAACCCTCCACCAGAGGAGAAGAGCTTAATTAAACTTCCCGTGTGGGTGTGGAGGTGGGAGTGAGGTTGTCACCCCTCTTTGCGAGCTCCTCCGCAAGCAAAGGTGAGGCTCCTCTACACCGTTGCACCCTACGGTGCCGTGGGACACATTCCCCCTGGGATGCCGAGTGCCAGGGTTCCATGGGGATTGCATATGTGGAAGAGGGAAGGATGGGAGTGCTCTTCCCTCCCAGACTCGTAATAAATTCCCTTGCAGCAAAACCAGGCTTTGGGAAGGTGTGTTGGCTGCAGGCTAGGAGAGGACTGACTGCTGGAGACACTGATTCTCGAGTTGGATGCGTGTTGGGGTGATGGACCCAGTGGGTTTGTGATCAATACAGAATCACAGAATCACAGGATGGTGGGGGTTGGAAGGGGCCTCTGGAGACCACCCAGCCCAGCCCCTGCCAGAGCAGGGTCACCCAGCGCAGGCTGCACAGGGCCGCGTCCAGGCGGGTTGGAATCTCTCCAGAGAAGGAGACTCCACACCCTCCCTGGGCAGCCTGTGCCAGGGCTCTGGCACCTCACAGCGAAGACGTTTTTCCTCCTGTTCGGGCGGAACTTCCCGTGTTCCAGTTTGTGCCCGTTGCCCCTTGTCCTGTCGCTGGGCACCACTGAGAAGAGTCTGGCCCCGTCCTCTTGACACCCGCCCTGGAGATATTGAGAAGCGTTGGTGAGGTCCCCTCTCAGTCTCCTCTTCCTCAGGCTGAACAGCCCCAGCTCCCTCAGCCTTTCCCCACAGGAGAGATGCTCCAGGCCCTCAGCATCTCTATACCCTCTGCTGGGCTCTCTCCAGTAGTTCCTCATCTTTCTTGAACTGGGGAGCCCAGAACTGGACACAGGACTCCAGATGGGGCCTCACCAGGGCAGAGCAGAGGGGGAGGAGAACCTCCCTCGACCTGCTGGCCACACTCTTCCTCATGCACCCCAGGCTGCCGTTGGCCTTCCTGGCCCAAGGGCACGTTGCTGGCTCATGGGGAATTTGTCATCCCCCAGGACTCCCAGGTCCTTCTCCACAGAGCTGCTTTCCAGGATGTCACCCCCAACCTGTCCCGGTGCCGGGGGTTGTTCCTCCCCAGGTGCAGGACCCTGCACTTGCCCACGTTGAACCTCATGAGGTTCCTCTCCGCCCAACGCTCCAGCCTGTCCGGGTCTCGCTGAATGGCAGCACAGCCTTCTGGTGTATCAGCCAGGCCTCCCAGTGCCGTGTCATCGGCAAACTCGCTGAGGGTGCCCTCTGTCCCTTCACCAGGTCATTGATGAATGAATACGATGGGTTTATTTATTGTAGTTCCTCCCCTTGTCCTTAGACCTGGCGAGTCGGATCCCCGCTGCTCGCCAGCATCGACCTGCCCTCGTTTAAATGCTGATGAAGTTGAACGGAAAGTTGATTTGTCTGGTTTGCATATTAAGCAGCGGTTCCTTCGAGGAAGCTGTTGAACGCAATCGTTACCGACAGCGCGGGAGGTCGGGGCCTCTTCGGCCAGGGATAAAGCAATGAATAAAAGATGCGCTGCCTGGGGGATAAATCTCTGCGTTAGTCCCGTGTCAGCAGATAGTGCACCTGGGAGAAGTATTTGTGGCAGCCTGCGTTCGGGGGAACGATTAAGGAAACTCAGTCTATTTAGTTTATCCAGGAGGACACGAAGAATTGATCCATCCGTGTATAAATACCAACGTGGGTGGTTTCAGCGGCTGGTTTTAAAAACATGAAGGGTTGGAAGTGGATGCTGGAGACATTCAGGCTGGAGATGGGGTTTGGGTTTTTAGCTCGTCGTGTAATTAAGCTTTGCACCAGCTTAGCCAGGGCTCGGGTGGATTCTGCGTGGGGTTCAAGTCGGGGATGTCAGCTTCCCGAAGGGTACCTGGTGTGGCTGCTACAGGGCAGGGTGCAGGGCTCCCCGGGTGTACAGTTCTCTTTGCTCTCTTAATTCAGCAAATCAGAGTGAACGACCACAGTACAGCCCTGCCTGGCCCTCGCATCAACCGGCTTGTGAATCTGTGAATAGGCTCATAATGGGGTTTTTTGGTGGGTTTATTTTTTTTAAGCTCACGTGGAAGTTGTCTCTCCCCAGACCCGCTGCATTTCTTGCCTAGGCTCCAGCCTCGTCTCAAAATGCATGTTCTGAAAATACTGACGCCTTCTCAGGGAGCAGACGGGATGTTACAACCTCGTGGCGGGCCCTTAGGTTACTCGGCGCGACTGTGATCTCTCTTCGCTTCTTCCCTATGAAGTTACCTTTATGCGGCACCTGGCAGGACCTTTCTTCGCACTCTGCGCTGAAACGTGAATGTTCTAGACAGGTTGTTCTCTTTTCCCTCCCTGTGCTGTGAAAAGCAGATCAATAACTCTTTGCTTTCAGTACGGTTTTTGATCCCTTCAGCCGGGGAATACGCTCGCTCGTGCTCTTGCAAGCGTGCTCCTCTCCCCGTGGGGAGAGCGATGTCGCAGGGAGCCTTCCAGCCACAGCCGCTGCGCTCGTTTTTCTTGCAAAAGGTGCCAAAACGAGCCCAAGGCAGCGGTGCCCAAGAAGCCCGTCCCGCTGCTGGTGCTGGTGCAGCTGGGGGAAGCAGCAAGCTCACCCGGTGCTGCTGGCATCGCCGACTCATTCCCTAGGGATTGCCCCGTGCGGATGACGGACGTTGCGTGGAGCCAAGCACGTAGATTCATCTCGCAGGGCTGGTCTTTCGCAGTTACAGCCTTCGGTAGGTGTGAAAAGATAAAACAAAGAAAATCCTGTTGCAATGGCTTCATCCATCCCCCCCTCCCTGTCTATTCTTGGCCTGCCGCGATACCGAGAGTGTATTTTTATATCTGGGGTCATGTGTTTGCTGTATCTAATGCGCTGCCGTGCCTCCTGCCCGGCCGGTCACAGGGATGCGGGCTTCCCTGACAGGTTGCCACTCTTGAGGGTCCTTTCCCTGATCGCAGATGGCAAAAAGAAAAAAAGAAAGCCTTAAAGGGCTCCTGGCGACCTGTTGAGTTTTTTAATTGACCTGTGAAGACCAAAAAATCCCATTTGTAATAATGCATCCTGTACTAATATACTGTAAGAAGACATTGCGATACAAATGTGCTCTGTCTTTAGATGTTTAGAATCATCTTTTCTTGGGAAACTTGCCTAATTGTCCAAATACATACGTATATTAGTCAAGACTGCACATACCAAGCTTTTTTGTTTAATATCTTCTAATCACGGTGGTCTTATATATCTATTCTAGCTATTCCCAGATAACTATCTCATAAAAATAAAATTGTCAAGTTGTTGGTATCCTTTTTTTCTCCTTCTGCCCTGGAAACAGGTGTTTTCTTTTGAAGGATGCCAATGATGGGAGTGCTCATTCCTTTCCCATGGAACACATGAAAACACAGATGGACACCCTTTTCTCTCCGTATAGACTCTTACCTGCAAGCTGCTCTTACCTACGCAGACATGAAGATCTTAAGGGAAAGGGCAGCATGATACAAGAGCATGTCAGTAAGATAGCTATAAACCAGAATATATCCACTCAGAGTGATGGAAAATCATTCATAAATCGCTGGGGGATCACACGTACTCCAGAGGAGCTGCTCTAGACAGGCTTCGTACATGCCAGACAGATAGATGGGAGTATAACATTTGCTCAGGAATAAGAAGTGGAAAAACCTCACCCCAACCTTTTAATACTAACTCCTCTAAATCACATTTTTATTGACTTGTTTAAAATACGATGCAGGCAAAATCTGTTTCTCAAGAGTGACTTATGCTGGAGTTAAAAAACAGAAAGCAAATCTTGTCTGCCAGCCAAGTAAAACTTGGACTGGCTATTAAAACCAGGATTTTGTTGGCTAGCATTGTATCTGATTACATGGAAGTGTGGGAGCTAATGCTTTCTAAAGCTATTTTTCCAGCCTTTCAGATGTTCAGTCCTATCACCTACCGTAGCTGATCAGCAAGACTTCCCTCCCCACCAGCCCTACGCCTTCTAATCAAGCCCGCCTGCCTCAGGAAGCTCAGGAAAAGCACTTTTTGTTCTACGTATTTATTTTTAAGTAAACGTAGCTGTCATTCTAGACAAAGGATCTTTAAAACATTTTTGCTGAGCTGCAAAGGAGGTGGAGAAACTTGTTGATTGTAAGCATCCGACCGGCTATGTGATTTCAACTGCCGGAGGTGAGAAACTATCTCAGCAGGTGTAAATTACCCCGTTTCTGTTGAACGATACGGAGCCAACAGTCCGGCTCAGCCAAGGAGGATCTCTGCACCTCTGTGTGGAGCGGAGTTCGACTTCACCTTTGCAGAAGATGCATGGGAAGATGTACGGTCCTCCCTTGCTTTGTAGGGGCGGCATCAGTTGATGTGTGCAGGATCCTCAAGAAGAACAAGCAGAGCAGCCGCCCCTTGAACTGGTTAACTTCCAATTTTCTGAATGAATGTTTTTATCTTGTCACTGTATGTAAAGTTACTGAAGGTAACTCCTATATAGACTACTGGAAGGAGCATCGAGATGACTTACCTGTCTTTCTGCACTACTAGTGTTGGGCCATTTTGAACACACTTGTCTTCTCTGCTCTTAAACTCTTCCTATGAAGAAGATTGTCCAAGCTCCTTGGTCCAGTGCTTGGTCCAACGCTCCATCCGGCTCATTGCACTGAGTCCTCTTTGTGGGTGGAAGCTAACCTTTCACTACAAGATGAGGGCAAGTCTCTGGGAGCCGTGGTTTCTGCAGGACACCTGGGGCTGTGGGTGGGAGGCTGAGGGAGTCGGACCTCTCTGTCTTAACTGGAAATAATTCTGTGGGAGCTGTGAATTTTGCTACCGTAGGTGCTGGTCGATAGAGATGATGTTTTCCAGTGCTGCTCCTTAGGGTCGTGAAAAGCTCTTCCGTGAACTTTGGGGCTACAGTTATCTTGCTATCCTGTGTGATAACATGCTTATCAAGGGGGGGTCTTGGCCGAAGCAAAGGTTTTGGTTAGCTACAGTAATGCAGTGAGGATGACGAAGATGGCATGACACACTTTACTAGAGGACACCAGCATTCAAATCATCACTGAGATGGTGATAGCTGGGGAGGATCAGCAAAGCTTGGGTTGAAACGTTGAACGTGCTGTTTATTTTGTGACATTCAGTAGGTAGCTGTGATGTTTAATTACCCTCTTTGTCCCCTGGGCTAGATTTTGTTTATGAAAGACAGGTTTCATCAAAGAGCCGCTACAGGCATAACCTGAGATCAAAAGCAAGTTTCCAAACGCTGGTCGCTGAGGATTTATGTGATTTCATACAGTGATGGAGGTATTTGCTGCCTTTTTCCCTGCCTGTTCCTCTGCGGGCAACGAGGGTTTTCTTCAACTCTGAATGTGCGGGAGATGTGGTTCTCTGGGATGGAGCAAGGTTGGTGGCAGGCTTCTCTTGGTGTGACACGTGTGACCAGCATCGCACCAGAGTCTGGTTTTGGGCAATGCAAGACAGCGTTGCCCAGGTCGAGATCTCCAGTGCTCTGCAGGACTGTGACCACGGTTGGGGACCATGTGTTCTGCACTGAAAGGGTAACACTGACTACCTGGTGGGCTTGGCTTGGACGTTCCTAAAATAATGGTCTGTCAGATGGGTCCTATCTCCCACGTTGGCTCATCAGGCACAGCACTATCACAAGAGCAATGTTTTTCAGGAGTGTACAGCATTGAGGCTCTGCTTCAAGTCTGCAGCAAGGTTGGCTTTCCTGTTGTTGGCTCGTGGGTGAGGTCTTCTTGCCTGTTGTTGTTGAAGTTTCAAGGGAGCTGGTGCCCACAGCTTTGATCTCTGTAGCTGGCTGCAATCACGTTGCCAGAGAGCTTTTTTTTTCCTTTAAGGCCTCACCGCATGTGCTGTGAAGGTGCCTGGGGCACAACAGTAGCCACAAAGCTTGTGAAATAGGCCAAGAAGAAATGACAAACATGTCCTTACTGAAAGTCATGCGTTGGCTGATGAGATGCTACTTCTTATGCCACCTTAGCTTTTTGCAGAAGTTTGGGGAAACTTGCTCAGCAAGATACTTGGAGAGTCCCCAGCATCAGACTGTAGCAAAGAAGGACCGAGAGCTCCCGAGGACAGCCCAGCACCCATGTCACTTGGATCTCAAGAGCTATTGCAGGTCTTTGCTATGTGAGGTGGAGAGGTGTTTTGCACTGGAAGGTGCAAATAATTCAGGGCTCTCTGGATCACTTTGATCCGTGGTCAGAAAAGGACCGGGAGCCAACCTGCAGAGTTGCAACCCAGCGGGTGGCCGGGTTGCAAAGCTGAATTGTGTCCATCAGACCTGTTTGTTGTCACCAGCATCAGCTTGACCTCCCTCATGGTTTTGCCCAGAAAAATCCTTCAGGAGGAGGCTGGAAGATAAACCCCCACTGTGAAAGGCTAGGAGACTTGTGGACAGAAATGGTGTAGAGAAGTCCCAGCCCCATTCATCTGGAGAATCCCAGGGGGCTTAAACCATCCTGTTCAGAAGAAGGTGGGTCCGGGTCTCCTCGCCCTGGCCTGGAGCAGCCCAGTGTTTGTGGAGGGCAGTGCTAAGGGAAAGCCGTTACCAGAGTGCCCTAATGTTACAGATGAATAATGCAGAAAGTCTGAACAAGCAATATGTGTATGGGAAGTATTTGGAAAGATGTTTTATCTTTAGAAGCAAGGATGCTTCATTAATCTCATTGAATAATGCCAGGCCATAAATTATATTCATAATAGATGTATTTACAGAATGAAAAGTAACTTCGCTTGGTCTTTACACGAATAAAGATTAGAAGCAACTGTATTTTCAGGCAGCTCCGTCCGTCCCTTAGAAATAGTGTGCTGAGAGGTTGGGCGATGGAAGGACCCAGCTGTGCCCCAGAGCCATCTCTGTGTCCTCCCACGCCACGGCTTGCGTCTCTTCTGCAGCGTGATGGAAAAGGCGCCTTCAAAACAAAGGGTTAAAGAAAATCGCTGGGACTTGCAATGAGCTTGCCTTGCTTTCAGCATCAGAAAATATTAAACCCAGCAGCCCGTGCAGTCCAGACCACAACAGAATTTAGAGGCCGTGGTGCAAGTATCCAGGAAACTGGTTTCGTATGGTAAGGCCATGTATCTGTAACCCAGTAATCCCCAGCGCTGGGCGAGCTGGAAGTGGGTTGCATTTCAGTGCGGTGAAGTTGTTTAGCCAGGCTGGAGAAACCGACTTTTCCTTGCAAGAGCGGGGGAAGAAAAAACTCATTTAATGCAAACTTTGCACAGGACACGGCAGCTCTGAGGGGCTGCTGGGTACCTCTGATTTTCATGGGTTTACCCAGAAAATGCCTCAAACAAAAGGAAATGGTAGAAGTGGTCTCCGAGGTTGGGTTGCGCTTTTTTCCGCCAGCGTTTGAATGTTATTTTCCTCTCTCAAAGCCCAAACCTCCCACATCCCCTTGTCACATTTGCAGTTCCTCTCCGGCGGGCAGGCGGGTGGTTTTAGGTCAACGGCTGGAAGGGGTGAGTTGCCGCAGGAGCAGTTTTGGCTGATGGGCACCCGTGGTAACCTGGCAGGGAGGCTCGTTCCCGATCCCATCAGCACCGCAGAGCCCTGTGAAACACCAGCGGTGGGTCACATCATGACCAGCAATGCGCAGGTCCTTCTGGACGTCACCCGCCCAGAGGCAGATCTGAGCCATGGGGAGATGATGCTCTACCACCTCGTCAGGCTGTTATTGCAGGGGTGAATGGGGTGGTTGAGGATGGGGGAATGGTTTTTAAGCCAATCCTGCATTCGTTTGCTATAGCGGAAAATCATCGTGATACGGAGCAGTGGGAGATCGCAACCTCGATGTCGAGGAGGACAGCAGGGGTTGAAGAGCTCTGACTTTGCCACACATCTTCCATTGGCAGGGTGCCCTGCCACGTCTCCTGTGCCGCCAGTCAAAGGCGCAGGAAGCTTTAAACTCCTGTCAAAGTACTTGAAAGAGAGGAAAGGCCGGGCTGAGGATGAAGGAGATGCTGGTGAGCTCCAGCCTTGCAGCTCTGCGGCTTTTGCAGGTAGTTCGCCAAGCGCTAACGAAGCAGCGAGATCAGTCCATCCATGTCAACTCCTGCGAGCAGGAGTCCTCGCTGCTTGTGCTGGGCTCGGCGTGGCGGAGAGGGAAGGATGTTAGGGAGTCACGCAGGGGGTGAAAGTCCTCTGGGATCCCGGGAGCAAATGAATGATTATTCTAATCTATTCTATTCTGTTCTGTTCTATATTCTATTCTATCTTGTGTTCAGCAGCCTGTTCCCGTCCAGGTTGGCGTCAGCGACAGGGAAGGTGTAGGAGAGGGGCGGCTGTCCCGGGGCAGGTAGTGCCGGCGCTGCGGTTCAGGCAGGTCCCTGGCAGCTGCATCCCAGGGAGAGCAGCGAGACACTTCTCCCGGCCTTTGTGCCGGCTGCCCCGAGAGCCGATCAGGTTTCACCCCGAAATAACTTTCTTCTGCAACAGTGGTGGCCATTATAAGGTCTGAAACCTGAGCGTGGCCTCGCATTGGTTGCTTTATCAAGCCAGGAATTTATTGCATCTACCATCTCTCCCAAAAAAACTGTTTTCCAGTTTTCCCCCAGTGGTATTCGGTGGGACTGGGAAACCAGGGCTTCTCACCACCTTTCCCACCTCCTCCCTGCGCTGCTGCAGGCTGGTCCTGCTGAAGCTGGTGTGGTTTCAGGCTCTGAACTGATTGTCAACATCTGATGGAGAAGCATCTCTGGGAATAACATTCCCTCCTGACGTGTTTCCGTATAAAACTTCTCGCTATTTATTTTGCAGCTTTTCTTGTCGTGCTGCTTCATGGTGAGAATTGCAACTTGTTGTCAGGTGACCATATGTGCATATTCCACAGCAGCAAAGGGACCACGGAAAGTGGCAGGTCAGGGAATTTGTTCCCGGTGTCCAATTTTCTGCCTTTAACAAGTCTCTTGCTGTGTTGCTGTTTGTAAAGTAGCCCAGAAGAGGAGCAGAGGCTTTGCAAGCGTTACTCGTGTGAGTGCTTTTCTTTATGGGATTGCCCGCGTGCAGGAGAGCTCCAATTCCCCTCTACTTAAGGCATTTCTCCTCAAGAAGCAAACCTGGGGTAGCTGGTGGAAGAGTGTTGTCAGCAGGCGTTAGTGAAAGGCCACTGACTGCAAAAGCAGCCCTCTGCATGAAATACTGTGCTGGGTTTACGTTAGCTAAGGAATGCCATCTCCTCCTAATAGCAGGAGGAGACACCAGATGATAACTCAGAGTTGTATAAACCCGATCCTGAAGTTGCCCTTCACGCCACACAAGGGCAGTTGGAGACCTGGAGGACCTGAGTAGTTCTCCTTTGAGCTGGGAAGCACCAGAGTTTCGCTCTCCCCATGGGGAACCGGGATGTTGATTAGATCTTTCCCCTGAGATGGAGGTTGCAGACATAGCACTGAGCAGGACGATGCTATCGCCATATCGCGACACAGCACAGCCTTCCTCTGGCTCTTCCATGCTGGGTGGGTGCAGTCTGCGTCTCTCCAGCCAGAGTGCAAATTGCTGGAGGTATTCAGCAATCAGGTCCTTCTACAGGGTAGACTTGCCTGCAGCAGAGCCCAGCTGCATGGGATTGCATGAGAGAAGAGGAAGAGGAAGAGGAAGAGGAAGAGAAAGAGGAAGAGAAGAGAGAAGAGAAGAGAAGAGAAGAGAAGAGAAGAGAAGAGAAGAGAAGAGAAGAGAAGAGAAGAGAAGAGAAGAGAAGAGAAGAGAAGAGATTTCAGTTGGAAGGGACCTACAATGATCGTCTAGTCCAACTGCCTGACCAATTCGGGGCTGACCAAAAGTTAAAGCATGTTATTAAGGGCATTGTCCAAATGTCTCTTAAACACTGACAGGCTTGGAGCATTGGCCACCTCTCTAGGAAACCTGTTCCAGTGTTTGACCACCCTCTCTTGGTAAAGAAATCATAGAATCCTAGAATAGTTTGGGTTGGAAGGGACCTTTAAAGGCCATCTAGTCCCATCCCCCTGCCATGAGCAGGGACATCTTCAACTAGATCAGGTTGCCCAGAGCCCCGTCCGACCTGACCTTGAATATTTCCAGGGATGGGGCATCTCCCACCTCTCTGGGCAACCTGTGCCAGGGCTTCACCACCCTCAGTGTGAAAAACTTCTTCCTTATGTTTAGCCTATATCTCCCCTCTTTTAGTTTAAAACCATCACCCCTTGTTCTATCACAACTGGCCCTGCTAAAAAGTTTGTCCCTGTCTTTCTTATAGGCCCCCTTCAGGTACTGGAAGGCTGCTCGAAGGTCTCCCCGGAGCCTTCTCTTCTCCAGGCTGAACAAGCCCAACTCTCTCAGCCTATCTTCATAGGAGAGGTGCTCCAGCCCTCGGGTCATCATTTTTGTGGCCTCCTCTGGACTCGCTCCAGCAGGTCCGTGTCCTTCTTGTGCTGAGGCCCAGAGCTGGAGGCAGCACTGCAGGGGGGTCTCCCCAGAGCGGAGCAGAGGGGCAGAATCCCCTCCCTCGCCCTGCTGGCCACGCTGCTGGGGATGCAGCCCAGGGCACGGTTGGGTTTCTGGGCTGCGAGCGCACATTGCTGAGTCATGTCCAGCTTTCATCCACCAGTACCCCCAAGTCATTCTCGGCAGGGCTGCTCTCCATCCCTTCATCCCCCAGCCTGTATTGATACCGGGGGTTGATCTGACCCAGGTGCAGGACCTTGCACTTGGCCTTGTTGAACCTCATGAGGTTCGCCCGGGCCCACCTCTCGAGCTTGTCCAGGTCCCTCTGGATGGCATCCTGTCCCTCAGGCATGTCCACTGCACCACTCAGCTTGGTGTTGTTGGCAAACTTGCTGAGGGTGCCCTCGATCCCACTGACTGTGTCATTGATGAAGATATTAAAGAGTACTGGTCCCAGTATGGACCCTTGAGGGACACCACTTGTCAGTGATCTCCATCTGGACATTGAGCCGTTGACCACTACCCTCTGGATGCGACCATCCAACCAATTCCTCATCCACCGAAGAGTCCACCCGTCAAATCCATATTTCTCCAATTTAGAGGGAAGGATGTTGTGGGGGACCGTGTCAAAGGCCTTACAGAAGTCCAGATAGATGACATCCGTAGCTCGATGTCACGAGCTTCCTCAAATGCTTCCTCACGTCTAGTCTAAACCTCCCCTGGCGCAGCTTTGAACCGGATTGTCACATTGACCTTCCCCATGGTCCCCTGCAGCATGTAAGCTACTGCTCCCACCAATGCATCTGTATTTTTGATTGCTCATCGTCTTACTGTATTTTTCCAACTTTGCTTCTAGCCAAGAAAAGCTTCCAGCACCATTCCTGAGGATCCAGCAGTACGCTTTTCTCTCCACTCGTTTCTGCACGCAGTTTGCAGGGATGTGATCAGGGCTTGAGGCATCGCAGGAACAACTTACCGTGACTGCCAGGAGTGGGGAGGCAGGATTTACTCACCGCAGAATCCCAGAGAGCGTTGTGTAGCTCTCCTGGTTGCTAGATCTCTGTGCATTTACCATGGTGTTGCTGTAGGTCGGCTCGGAGCTGCTGGAGGAGCACGGTTGCTGATCGGCTGTAATCAGTAGCCTGGAGGGTAAGAAAGCAGTCAACGCCTTCCAAAAATCCTGTCGCTTCTCACGTTCGTCACTTCTGAGTAGCGTAGGTTGAATCTTTCCGTGTGGGTTATCGCCACGTATCGTGTGGGTTATTGCCACGTATTGCTGCTCTTCAGGGGAAAACAACAGGATGGACGGGAGGGGATTTTCCTCTGCAGGAAAATCTGATCCTCCCTCTCCCTCCACAAAAATACCTGGTTTTGCTTTTGTTGAAAATTTCTTCCCAAATATTACAGAATTTGGTCAAGAAAATGGAATCTCCAATCCTTCTTCTTGTGTTTTTTTTGGTGGTTGAAAATGAACATTTTAGCCAGGCAGGGGGGGGAGGAGGAGGGATTTTGGTTTGACTAAAAACTTGCATTAACTGGTAAAAGCTTTTCAGGTTTCGGGCACTAAGAAGTGTCAAAGTCGTCACTGCTGGGAGCTGGGGGAGCGGTTGGTTTTCTACATCTAGTCTTAAGGCTCAAAAATGTAGTGTTAAATTGAGATTTTGCAATCGAACAGAAAACATCATCCCGCCAGAGCCTTGCAATATTTCACCAGGTTTTTAAGGATGATCTTTGCTTTCGCTCCTCCTTTGCTGTCTGCCCTAACGCTGGCGGTCGGCGCTGGTAACACCAACACTTGGAGCACCATTAGCTGTTGGAGCTACATCAGCTGCTCCCCAGTGCCCATTAGTGTATAAACAGCAGCAAAGCTGGGCCATATGCGTTTTTTGGGCTCCTCAACATGATTTTTAGGACTTTCATGGGCAGCAGCTGTTACGGGAGAAGCACTGGTGTGTTCAGCACCGTGCACGGCCAAACCAACCACCCGAGGAGCGGGAACGTGTAATCGCAAGGACCAGTTGTTCTTCTTTGTTCTTTAAGTTAAATGTCCACGTTGACCCGTGTCACGTTGCGTTGACGGTGGAAGGAGCATCATGGAAACCTTCCCGGTGAAATACCTGTGACTGCAGCGCTGCCGGATCGTTGTAGCTCCCCCCCCCCACATGAAGCCTTGCAGCTCCTGGGATGTTTTTGTGAAACTGGGTGAAAGTAAAAATCGGGTGAACAGCAGTTTTATTCTGAAGGAACAATGTCGCTCTTTGTTTTGAGGTCCTGCAGCGTTTCGTGGGTATATGAGAAGCAAAATGTGAAGCTGGTTGTAAAGGAAAGACGAGCTGGCTGCCTTTACGTGCCAGCCGCCGGCAGCGCTGAAACGCGGTGAATTCCCCAGTGAAAAGTGCGTTTTCAGACGGTGTTTCTGCCTTGTGAGTGCTTGTTACGCTGGCAAAGATACAGGGAGTCACAGCCCTGAGTGCTGGTACCGCTGCTCTGGTACAAGCTGTTAACTGGTGCGAGTCAGCTCTTCCAGTCCGCTTTTGGTTTGGTTTGTAAAAAAAGAGGAGTTTCACTTTACTTTGAATGTCGCTGTTACAGATGCCCGGATTTCTCCCGTCCTCCCTGACTCGGCCCCCACCTCTCCCCTCCCTCCTCTTTGACGTTGGCACTTCAGGGCAGGATCAAAGTGGGTGAAATTAGAAAGTCTCCTCCTTACGGTGACTCATCGCTGACTTTGGTCGAGCACTTTGCACTGGGCGAGGGAATAGCAGAAAGGGGAAGGGATGGATGTCTGCGTTGCCTGACTCCTCCTGGGGCTTCTGCATGCAGCGGGGCAGGGGGTGTCTGCTCATCCTCCCCTTGCGCCCAAGCCATCGTAGTTTTCTGTTCATCGTACTTTAAAGCCAAAGCAAAATATGTTATTTTTTTACCCAAGGAGGAAATCTTGTCAAATCTGAGCTCTGTTCAGATCAATTAAAGGACATCTTGTCTGCAACTGGTTTTTCTTTTATTTGCTGCAGAGAGTTTGAAGCGATGAGCAGCCGGGTTTTCCCACAGGGCAGAGAGTTGTGGCCACCCATAGCTGGGGCTTGATTTTTACACCTCAAGCATTGCGCAGAAATGAGTTTGGGGTTTTTTTTAAGTCCTGGGTATGTTTTCCCTGGGGAATACAGGTATTTGATCACGCTGTGAGGAGCTTGGCGGCAGAACAGGCTCTTGTTCTTCAGCGCGTGGGGCGCATGCAGCAAGAGGGGCTGCCCCGTACGGATGTTTTCTGTTGTCTGATGCTGGTTTCCAGCAATAGACTCCAGGCCCGTGTAGCTCCTGAGGTTCGTAGGTGTATTGGGTTTGTGTGGCCAGGTTTTGGTAGCAGGGGGCTGCGGAGGCGGCTTCTGTGAGAAGCTGCTGGGAGCTTCCCCCGTGTCCCACAGAGCCAACGCCAGTGGCTCAAGACGGACCCGCCGCTGGCCGAGGCCGAGCCCATCAGCGACGGTGGCAGCACCTCTGGGGTAACAGAGGTAAGAAGGGGGAAGAAAACTGCATCAGGAGAGAGGAGTGAGAATACGTGAGCGCAACAGCCCTGCAGACCCCAAGGCCAGAGGAGAAGGAGGGCAGGAGGTGCTCCAGGCGCCGGAGCAGAGGTTCCCCGGCAGCCTGTGATGAAGACCACGGTGAGGCCAGCTGTGCCCTGCCCCATGGAGGCCCACGGGGGAGCAGATCCCCACCTGCACCCGGGGAGGACCCCACGCTGGGGCAGGGGGATGCCCGAAGGAGGCTGTGACCCCGTGGGAAGCCCGTGCTGGAGCAGGCTCCTGGCAGGGCCTGTGGCCCTGTGGAGAGAGGAGCCCGGGCTGGAGCAGGTTTGCTGGCAGGACTTGTGACCCCACGGGGACCCACACTGGAGCCGTCTGCTCCTGAGGGACTGCGCCCCATGGGGGGACCCACGCTGGAGCCGTCTGTTCCTGAGGGACTGCGCCCCGTGGGGGGACCCACGCTGGAGCAGTTCGTGGAGGACTGTCTCCTGTGGAAAGGACCCACGCTGGAGCAGGGGAAGAGAGTGAGGAGGAAGGAACGGCAGAGACAACGTGTGATGAACTGACCACAGCCCCATTCCCTGTCCCCCTGCGCTGCTTGCAGGGAGGAGGGAGAGAAATCGGGAGTGAAGTTGAGCCTGGGAAGAAAGGAGGGGGGGGGGAAGGTGTTTTAAGATTCAGTTTTTATTTCTCACTGATTTGATTGGTAATAAATCAAATTAATTTTTCCCCAAGTCGAGTCTGTTTTGCCCGTGACGGTAACTGCCGAGGGATCTCCCTGTCCTTATCTCGACCCACGAGCCTGTCATTATATTTTCTCTGCCCAGTCCAGCTGAGGAGGGCAGTGACAGAGCGGCTTTGGTGGGCACCGGGCGTCCAGCCAGGGTCAACCCACCACAACAGGAGAGCTGAGAACTGGGCCAAACCTCAGACCGAACCACAACCTTTCTCATCTCTTTAAAAAAAAAAAAGTCCTGGGAGAGCTGCGCAAGCTTTGAGCAACCTGGATTTGTGCAAGAAGCCAACTTGTCAAGGAGAGAGTAACCTGAGGGGCAGGATTGCTCTTCCCACCCGCCCCAGACGCCGGTGAAAACCTTAACAAAGAAGGGAAAATAATAATTGCATGGCAGGCAGATGCACAGATTGATCCCGTTAGCCCACGCCGCATGCGGTCCTCCTGAGCGGTCCCGGACGCCTTTGGCTGGGATGTGGAGGAGGATCCGACGTTCATCCCGAGGGGTGGGCTGAGCCCCTGGCACAGCGGGGGTTCCCCGTGGCCTTGCTGTGATCTCGGG
This sequence comes from Phoenicopterus ruber ruber, assembly GCA_009819775.1. Classification (NCBI taxonomy): domain Eukaryota; kingdom Metazoa; phylum Chordata; class Aves; order Phoenicopteriformes; family Phoenicopteridae; genus Phoenicopterus; species Phoenicopterus ruber. The sequence continues at coordinate 4,672,359 of CM020219.1, forward strand.
GCTTGTCCGTGTGCGGCTGCGGCTGGGGGGGTGCATACGGTCGCCCCGGCCAGGAGCCCACGCACCCCATGGGCAGCACCTGCGGTGTTGCACGCTCAGACCCACCTGAAGAAGCCAACCTGGGGCCACCAAGGAGGTTTTCCACTCCCGGCTCCTTTCTGCTCCAGGGAGAAGCATTGCTGAGGGGTGGAGGCAACTGCTTGAGGCTGAAGATGCGGAGTTTTGAAACACCAGTGCCAGCAGCCATGGACACGGCATTGCAGACAACCTTCTCCCTCCAGGTTCTGGTCTCCTCTTTCTGCAGGGGCTCGGTGGTGCCCGGCAGGACCAGAGGCAGCTCGGGCACAAACGGGGTTTTGCAGAATTTTTATGCGGCATTTTGCTAAGCGCAGCAGCCGATCGTGACGGTGACTTCCATTCGTAGCACTTAGATGTGTATAAAAGCAAAACTTTCCTTAAAACTCCTCTCCTTTTTCTCCAGGCATTGCGTTTCCTCTTAATATGTGGAAATTACATTATTGGCCAGTGCGGTTCCAGCATTTATTTTTATTTTTAACATTTCCATGTCTGCCGTGGGACAGGAAGCAACGGTAGCAGTCCCTAGCATCCAAAGATAGGACCCAGTTTGTTTTATCTTTGCTTTGGCCACGTTAAATTTCGCTGAGCACGTCTTGGCCCAGCTCCAGGCCGCTGGCCCAAGCCCACCATATTCAGAGAGAAGTGAATAATTACTACTTTGCGGTGGTAACGCGGGGAGGAACGAAAAAGTGTTTGCAAAACGCTTTGAAGATAATGACAGCCCTCGATTTTACAAGTGGTGGCGTTACAGAGCAGGCTGTAGATAGCTCGTTAATGCTCGGCGATTAGAGGACCGGACAAGAAACACCATTTCCAGCGGTGCCCGATTTGGATTTCCTTTAAGAAGGGAGTGGTGAAAGGGAGGGCTTAGCCAAAAATAAACGAGCATCTCAAAGGCAGATGGGCCTATTCACAGACCTAAAATTACACCAGCGGAGGGGCAGGCAGGATGAAAGGAATTAGCATCTGGTGGCGAAGGGAGGGCAGTGTCACTGCGCCGGGTGGGCGACCAGATGGCCGGGGCTCTGTCGGATGTCCTCCTGCAGGCGGTTTCAACCTTTCCCTGCTTGCAGACCGCTCTCTATTTTTTTTTTTTTTTTTCCTGGGGAGGTGCGGATTCCTCCGGAGCAAATGTAGGCTCGCTGGCAGGAGGCTCGCGTCTCCCAGTTACCTTTTATGGACCTGTTAACACCCTGCTTCTGCAGCCACTGCAAGCCGGAGCGAGCGAGCGCCGAGGAGCCGTCGGCTCGGGCTGGGATTTTTCGGCAGCGCAGCACCGCGGTTAATCCCAGGGATAGGTACGCCAGCACCGGCGGGGGGAAAGCCCCTAAAGGTTCAAGCACCTGGTTTCTCAATAAATGTGCAGCGGGTCACCTAACTTATGGACTCCTTGCGTTATCCTAGTTGAAATTCAGTGCAATGAGCCGCTGGTTGTGGCTGCTCCGTATGCTTGGGGCACCGTCCTCCTGCATCCCAGATGGATGCTCACCAGCTGTTCCCCAGAGCAGTGTTTTGGGGTGCAGAGGAGCCAACGCTTGTTTAAAGGATTGTTTTCCCTCCTCAGCTGGAGCACCAAGCGAAAACTTTCATAGAGCCGTGCTGTGAGTCCCATCAGCAGCCCGATCTAGGTTAAAATGACCTTTTTTAGTTTATTCCTCCCCTCCCGATGTTATTTTTAGCCTGGAGGAGGCCGATGACCTGGTTCATGGCACAACCCCACTAACGGGTGCCTTGGAGGGGTAGGGATGTGGAGCCCGGCGCAGGTTCTGGCATAAGGGGAACCCCTTGCACCCCATTCCCTGCCTTCACCCTGCGCCGTGGGTCACTGCAAGTGCATTTCTACGGTGTGGCTTCCGACAGCATCTGAAAAGTCACGATGTTTAAAAGCAGTGTTGCAATGCAAGAGAAAACCTAAGAACTGAGATTTAAATCCTTCTCCCCCTCCTCGCGTATACGGGGGACTAGGGGAGGGACTGGCTTTGGTCCAGGGTTTGTAAATGTTAATTCTACAATATATCATTCTGCAAAGGACAGGGCAGAAATCTCTGGAAGAAGTCGCTGACTGGTGGGGGTTTGCCTTCCTACGTAGCCACATTTATTTTTATTTTACTTTTGAGCTAGTATTCCAGGAAAGCCCATTAAAAGCTGGCAGCCGCCTGCTAGCGAGCAGCTTGCCGGAGCTGAGCGCCGACGTGTGATGCCGGAGGAGCTGTGCCGACGGTTGGGGATGACTGATGGTGCGAGGTGTCGGTGGAAAGGAGGGGAAAAGGAGGATGTTCTCACTCCGCTGAACTTCCTTCCTTTGTGTTTCCTATTAAGCCGAGGGAACCGCGCTGATGCGGCTGCTTTTGCAGCCTTCCAAGCTCCGATTTAATTGTGGATGATTTCATCCTGGCCTTTTTATGTTGAAGCCAGTGGCCTGCGTCATGCAGCAGTGAATTTAGGCAGATTTTATTTGCATGTGAGTCATTGAGCTTTTCCAGCTGAATGTCACCAACTTGGAATTTTTGTCTGATTTTGTTGGTTTTGTCTCTTGGTGTTTTTCCACCGGACTTTTTCTCTACCCCCTCGCTGCCTTCACCGCCTCGTCCCTCCGCAAACCCCCCCCCCCCCCTCAAAAAAATAGGAAAAGCCTAAATGTGCGTTTGAGTTGGCAGCGCAAAAGGCCGGGATTATGAATGTTCGGGGAGGGGGGGGGGAAAGGATGCTTTATGTCGCTGGGAGGGAAGGACCGAAGCCAAGTCAAATTGAGGGCTCTAATTTGGGAGCGGTGTTATTACAGGTCAGAGGGAGTCAGTTACTGGCTAATTTGGGAGAGCTGTCACATGCGGGAGCTGTAAATGCTGCTCACATGGCCGGGGCACACAGGCTCTTGGACAACTCGGTTTGATTTTGTTGACAACGCTTAAAAAAATAATAATAATAATAAAAAAAAAAAAAATCTGTTTGTTTTCCCTCAAAATATAGGCTCCGTAGCAGCGGCCCTCTGCCTCCGCTGCCTGCTCGTCCCGGCCCTCGCCTGCCCTTTGCACAGAGAAGTTTATAAATAGAGCAACTCCTCCATTATGTGCAGCTTCAGTCTCTTTATTTTTATACTGGAATCTGTTCAATGATTAACAGTTTAAACCATGTGCTGTATATCAATACCTTACATACCCTTCATAACTTATTTTTAGTATTATTTTTTCCCCCTTCTAAATCCTTTATCCATGTTAGGCAACACAGTTATGACATTCAGATAATTTTTTTTTCATCTTTTTTTTTTTTTTTTTTTAGCCTTTGAAGAAACTTATCTGCATTTCAATTGAGCTTTTGCTAAAAGGCTTTTTGCAATTGAAATTAAGAAGTCAGAGGAGTGCTTCCTCCGTGCCTGTGGTTGCGCCTGTAGTCTCCTTGCTGAAAGCCAGGAAGATTTGGGTGTTTTTATGGATTAGGCTCAAAGGCGAGATACAGAAATCGCATGTTTTAGTTCTTTGGCTTCCTGCGTCCTAGGAAATTCCACTGAAAATCTGGATTTGAGGGCGTGCAGAGGCATATGAGCAATATAACCCCAGCGTAAATGCAAGCAGGCAGTGAACTCATTTCCCACCTGTACCCCGGTGTCCCAGAAGCAGCAAAACCAGGAGCATTTTGCCGTTACTGAGCTCACGAACTCCAAGGAGTGATGGGACTTCTGGAAGCAATCTGCAGCCCCTGCTTAATTGTACTTTTAATCCTTGCTGACCCATCCCGTTGCCGTGGGCCAAGCTGCCTCTGCGGGCCGGCTGAGCTCAGCTAGCTTGGCACGACAGCCAACAAAAGCCACTTGACCCAGGATCTCGTCGGGATATCTTTGTCCATCAGACCTGGCACGGCTGCTTTGATATTTCTGTCTCCTTGTTGCATGCACAAGGGCTGATGGATTCCCCTCCGCTCCTCCTGTTATGCCCCCAGGGACAGCATTTTGGTGTCATTTCTGCTGCGATAGCTTTCTTCCACCCACCCTGTATGGATGGTGCTCCTGCTTTCTGCTGCTCTCCTGCACCAATGGATGGAGGTGGAGTAACATCTCACCTGAGGGTGTCCACGCTGTCGATGGTGCTTTTGCAGTTTTGCACACTCTCTGTTGTCAGGTGGGACCCAGGCACTATTTTCCTACAGTTTCAAAAGACCATCCTCCCCATCTGGGGCTTGGGAGCACGATGCCCCCGATGCCCAGGAGCTTGTGTGCTCCAGCGAGTAAAGAGAAACTGGTGCTGTGAGTCCTTGTCCACTGTCAGGCTGGCTTCACTCTTCAGCACAGCTTCCATAGGAGGTTGGTTGGTTTGTCCACCAAGTGTCTGTCCTCCTTCTGGCCCTTGGGTGAGAAGCGAGGAGGTGGTACCTCATCCTTGCTGATGCTCCATCTGGCTCTGAGCTCTTATTTCTGACACTGAACCATTTCTTACGTTTTTCTGTCCAAGTGCTGAGCACTCAGACAGAACTCATGGGATTCTCACTCTTGTTTCGCACCTGTTGGCACCGCTGTCATCGATGTAGTCATCACTCCGTGAGACCGTGCTGGCTGGACCGTGGCTTGTGAAACTGGTGAAGTGAATTCATCTTTCCCAGGCGTGGATTAGTTGAGTGGACAGTGAGGTGGATTGAGAACTGGCTGAAGGGCAGAGCTCAGAGGGTTGTGATCAGCGGCGCAGAGTCTGTTGGAGGCCTGTAGCAAGTGGTGTTCCCCAGGGAACAGTCCTGTTCAATTTATTCACCTGGATGAAGGGACAGAGGGCACCCTCAGCGAGTTTGCCGATGACATGAAACTGGGAGGCCTGGCTGATAGCCCAGAGGCTGTGCTGCCATTCAGCGAGACCCGGACAGGCTGGAGTGTTGGGCAGAGAGGAACCTCATGAGGTTCAACGTGGGCAAGTGCAGGGTCCTGCCCCTGGGGAGGAACAACCCCCTGCACCGGGACAGGTTGGGGGTGACCTCCTGGAAAGCAGCTCTGCGGAGAAGGACCTGGGAGTCCTGGGGGATGACAAATTCCCCATGAGCCAGCAACGTGCCCTTGGGCCAGGAAGGCCAACGGCAGCCTGGGGTGCATGAGGAAGAGTGTGGCCATCAGGTCGAGGGAGGTTCTCCTCCCCCTCTGCTCTGCCCTAGTGAGGCCCCATCTGGAGTCCTGTGTCCAGTTCTGGGCTCCCCAGTTCAAGAGAGACGAGGAACTACTGGAGAGAGCCCAGCGGAGGGTACAGAGATGCTGAGGGCCTGGAGCATCTCTCCTGTGGGGAAAGGCTGAGGGAGCTGGGGCTGTTCAGCCTGAGGAAGAGGAGACTGAGAGGGGACCTCACCAACGCTTCTCAATATCTCCAGGGTGGGTGTCAAGAGGACGGGGCCAGACTCTTCTCAGTGGTGCCCAGCGACAGGACAAGGGGCAACGGGCACAAACTGGAACACGGGAAGTTCCGCCTGAACATGAGGAAAAACGTCTTCGCTGTGAGGTGCCAGAGCCCTGGCCCAGGCTGCCCGGGGAGGGTGTGGAGTCTCCTTCTCCGGAGAGATTCCAACCCGCCTGGACGTGGCCCTGTGCAGCCTGCGCTGGGTGACCCTGCTCTGGCAGGGGGGTTGGACTTGATGATCTCCAGAGGTCCCTTCCCACCCCTGCCATTCTGTGATTCTCCACGCCAGTGCCGGCCACGTCATGTTGAGGAGCTCAAACGCCGTCGTACGTGCAGTGTAGGTTCCCTTGGCACCTATGGGGCTTTTGATAAGGTTTCCCAGCATGTTGTCTTTGCTCTGAGTCAGCGAGATGCTCTCAACGTTGCAAAGCTCTGCACTAAATTAAAAGTCATGTTGCTAGGGAGTGTTGTGATAATACATGGTATTACGCTCCGTAGCAAAAATGTGCAACAGATACAGCCTAGAAAACAAACCCATAAAACCTCCCATCAGATGCAGAGTATGGAAATCGAGTGTACTTCAGCTTGGTATTAAACATGTCATGGAAAAAGACTCCCGCTCCTTCTGAATTTCCTGAAAGTCTGCTTTGGGCTGAAAACCGTAGTGGCTGCAGCCAATTTAGAGAAGGAAAAATCCCCACTCTTGTTGCTGTCTGCAGAAGCATGCTTAATGATCGTGCCATGCGATTCTCCAGCGCTAAAAATATATTGCTTCTGGGTTTGTACAAACAGCCTCCTAATAACTGGAGCTCTGGCAAGCTCGCGAGGTAGAGGGGGAAAATAGTGTCAAAAATGTGAAAATCTTTTTTGTTTCTACTCGCTCTGCAGCGCAAGAGAGCCGGGCTCTTCTGTCCTTGCGGCTCTTGGCATGAATTAAGGGATGTTTTGTTGAGGGATCTCCCAGTTCAGTCTGTTTCTGACCAAAATAATGGGCGGTTTGCTCCCTTTTGAGTTTACAACTTGGATGGAGAGCGCTGAGCTCCATGCCCTGCTGCTCCATCTGCTCGGAGGGTTTCATCAGCCTGTTTGGGGTGATGGGGTGAGAAGATCTGATCAAGGGCTGTCTTTGAGGCTGGCTTCAGGGCCAAAATTCCCAACTCTTGCTAACGCTGTCCCTGCTGTGAGATCAAGAAATGCAGTCCCAGCTTGAGATGCTCAGCCTGGGGACGTCCTTTCCAGTCCTTTCTTCCACACAAGGAAGGGACCGATGCTACAAAACGGACACTTGACGGGGCTGCCGTTGCTTTGGAGAGCCTGATGGAGAGGGGAGCTGCCAGTAATAAACAGCTGAACTTGCTGCCCAAGGAGAACTGCCTTTAAAAGGGCAAAGCGTCGAGCAGGGCTCATGTCTTATCCCCCAAAGGGGTTTTGGGGGTTTTATTTGGGGTTTTTTTTCCCCATAAGCTGCATGTCATATGGTCGCCCGCTCCTTAGCCTGGCTTCCCAAGAAGAGTTGCAAGGACTTGGCTGGTTTTCGGAAGTGAAGTGCACTCAAGATGCACCAGCCAGCTCCCCGGTGCTCGTCCACGTCCACCTCAGCGCTGCGTCAGGCTGCCTTTGTTTCAGAGCACTGCCCAGCAGGGACACACCTTTCACGAAGCACAGAAAGTAAGGCCAACGATGGCCAACGTGCCTCTTGCAACCCAGCTGTGCCGGCAAACCCATCCATGCTGCCTTGGCAGTGGATGTTGAAGAACTTGCCTGTTGCGCGCAGGGGGACGATGGGGGCAGTTGCAAGAAGGTTGTGTCTTTTGGACAGAACTGTTTTCAGTGGTTAAATTCGCACCGTTACATTTAACAAGTCAAAGGGGTGTTGCGTAGTTAATTTACACGGAGCTTCTTAATCTTGGTCATTAAAGATGGAGAAGATGCTCCTTCGTCAAGTCCTCTGTGCTCCTGTCAGTGCTGAATCCTGCGGTATAATCAGAAACACTTTGCTTTTGATGGCTTTATGGCTCTTGCCTTTGTTTTTCCGAGGAACCAGTATGGCCTGCAGCAGGGACTTCCCCGGCCACCTCCTTTTGCAGGACGTGCTGTGCCTATTGCTCCATTTTTATGGCATCTCTTCCCTGCATCCCTGCATAAATTCACCTCCCCTCCTGCTCGGAGCTTCTCTGCAGCAACCACTCGGGTGGAAAAGAAACATTAGGAAAGTACTTAATGTATTTTTAGCCTCTTTGAATGCGATGTAGCTGCTGGAAACACGGAGGAGAGCCAGCGCCATGTGAACCAATAGGTTGCAGTGCATCATCGGCAAATTTTCCATCGGGCGCTGGTGCTCCTTGGCACCGTCACGGAGCCAGGGTGCAAGGTGGGTCGTGGGCGATGGAGAAGGGAGATCATGCACGTGCCTTGCAGGCTTCAAGGCGCAGATTGCCATCTGTCTGTTTGCAGACCTTCTGGCTTTTCCCAGCTCGTAGCCAAGGCTTGTTACAGGGAAAGACCTTGGCCACTACTCCCCAAATTTCTCCCCAAGTCGGGCTGTTAGACCTGCACGGGCAGGAGCGAAAGCAAAAAGCCAGCTGAGAGGTTTTCTTGGCTTTTTCCTCTGTCAAATCCTGCATTATCCACTCGGACAAGTGGTTTCGGGGACCTGGGAAGAAGCGGTTCCCGGGATGCAGAGCTGGCCTCTCCCAGCCGCTGCAGCGTGGAGACAGGGGAGGTGCCAGGAAGCCACGAGTGCCGGATCCAGCAGGCACGGATGCCGTTTGGCACAGCTCCCGTTGCCTTCAGACGTATAGGATTAGGTCCTCCCGCTCCACGCCGAGGTCAGCTCTAGCACAGGCATAAATTCAAACCCGTTTGAATGTAGCAGGGGGAGGTTGGCGGGTTTTACACAACATGCTGCAGCCTCCCAGCCCATAGATGTGCTTAGAAACGTCACCAGTGTCTTCTTGCCTGTGTTAGCCATGGGTTTGCATCGATTTTGGTGAGCTGAGGAGCAGGATTCAGGTTCACCAGCGTTTCAATGTCAGCTTGCATCTCCATCTTGTGCAATTGGCAGGTCTGCAATAACTTTTATCGTCGAGATTTTTTTCTTTTAATTAGCGTCGGTTGCAATAACGAAAAGGCACATGCTGAAATTCTTCTTATTTGGCCTCTCGTGGAGGGAGGAGGCTGCCAGGTTTAATGGCGAGGGTATTGATGTGCTCTGGATGGGGTACAGAGAGGGTCTCCAACAGGGTTCTCACTTTGTTTTCTTTAACGTTGGTCTTTTGAGCGAGGCTGATTTAGGAAGAGAATGATGTAAATTCACCCAAAGAAAGCGTTGTAACTGGGCCGGCGTGCAGGTGCTAATTACTGCAAATAATAATTGAAATCCCTTCATCTGGAAACACGCCGCGGTTCACCTTCAGTTGATCTGCTGCGGCGGGAGCCAGGGCAGAGGTTCGCGTCCGTAGCAGCGTTGGAGAGAAGATTTGTGTGAGGGATGGTGTGGGGCTGAACCATCTCACAGACCAGTTAATCCAGTTGCAGGAAGGCTGGGACTGGCAGCAACCTGCCCTTGGTCGATACGCTCGGTGCAAATTCAGACTTGTGGTTGAAATATCTTCATTTTTTGCTCTTCTACTTTAACTTCGTTGCAACCCACCCTGTGTGAGATGGGGTATGGTCTCTCCACCCCACTCATGCTTTTCACCAAGCCAAATAAGACCCAATTCACGTGGCTGCTGGAAGTCATAGAGCCAGCAGAAGTGTTACCGTGGGCTCAGGATTAATGAGCATAGACCCACGACCTGTTAGAGACAGGACATTTAGCTTCTGCTAAGCTTACCAGAAACAAGAGCGGAAGATGACTTGAGTGCAGAGTCCCAAGTACCCAAGAAAATGTAGGACTTCAGGGAGCTCTTTAATTCAGACTGGAATTTATCTGGAAGCTGAAGCCAGATAAATTCAAGCTTAACTCAGATAAATTCAACTGGAAACTTAGGCAAACTGAAGGGCTTGGGAGACATTGGAACAAATAGCGAGTAGACGTAGGGTTGGGGTTTGTCTCTTGATGGCCGTTCACTGGGAGATGACATTTTGGCCAAACAGAGGTTGTTGGGCTGTGTTCATATGCAGGGTCAGGTTTTTTGACCCCTTTTGCCCTGGTGAAGACACCCATGCAGCTGTAATAGGTGTTAGAGACTGGGGCTGACTCTGGCGACGGCCTCGGTTGCTGCAGATCTTGGTGGTTTTGATGGAAGCGCGGCGTCTTGCGTGCACGTGTGGAAGAGCCGGTGGGTAGTGATGTGCTGCTGGGTCTTTATGCAGCAGGAGGTGTCCGGGCGCTGATTTTTCTGCCTCTGCCGAAAAAGTGGGTGCCTCCGCGTAGCTCTGCCCATCACCCGGAGCCAGTGCTGCATCGGTAGTCCGGGAAACGGCGAACAATGGGAACCTCTTCTGGGAGCTGGCCGCCGATTTCAGGCTCACTTGAAGCAGCTGCAAGCTGCCGAAGCATGGGTTGGATTTCTGCTTCGCCGTTGGCCATCCAAGAGATGAAAACCTCAGTGTCGTCCATCCCTAGGTTGCCGTCCAGGAGCACCCAGTTCCTCCCTCCAATCCCTAACGCTGCAGCGTGTCACTTTGCAAGATCAGGGATCCCAGCCTAAATTTTTGGTACAAACTCCTGTTTTTTCTCCCTGCGTACGTCTGAGAGTGCCGGTCCATTCAGCCCTGCTGTGAAGGTACTTGTTTGGTGGGTGACCTTCAGGCGTGCACATCTAACTCTTAGTCATTTCTTGCTTGAGCAAATTATCTGAATGGGCTTTTGAGAACTTTTTATAGAAAACATTGTTAAACTGAAAACAAGGGTATAATAAAACAGTAATTTAAGAGCAATTTACTGACAACTGGAGCCCTTAAATGCACTGACTTACCATTGTGGAGCGACGATACCAAGCCTGCTATTTAAACATACTCTTTGTCACTCGGAAAATCCTTGGGCAGTTTTTAAAACACTTCCAGTCTTTAATTGTTGTCTTGTTACTCATGATAAGCTGCTGTCTAGCTCATAAATTACACATCATTCATCTCACCCTCCTCGTCAAAGCCCCAGTCGACATATTTGTCTCCTTCACTTGTGAAATGTGATAAGTCATATATGACAACAGGAGGATAATCCCATTTCTGCTTTCAAAATGAAAAGGTTTATCTTGGTTGGGGTTGGTTGGTTTGGGGTGGGTTTTTTTAAGCCCTTGAGAGATAGCGTGCCTTGCCGTGGTTCCTTGGAGACATCTGACCTGGTGAGATACACTCGTTCGTGCGCCTGTGCTGACAGGTCCTCTGGCCATCCCTCCGGGCAGGGTCGGTGTTTCTGAGGTGGGGGCCACAGGTCTGTTTGCAAAAATCAAAAATAGAAGAAAAAAACAGGCAGTTGGGTACTTCACGGTTTCTAAATGCAGGCACCAGTGTGCCGCCTACGTTGGTTTTTGCAGGCGCCCACAGGGACTGTGTGCATCCCTGCCTTTGTCCATCCAGGCTGGCTTTACCTTCGGAAAAGCGTGACTGTTCCCGGTACATCATTAACAGCTTCAGGAGCTCCACGTGCCTCGCTGGCGGTTGAAGTAACCCAGTCATCTGCCAGGAGGTGGGTTTGAAGTAAAGGCAAGAAGGTCCTTCTCGCAGTGCGGTGTTAGAGGATGGATCCATCACCGCTGGGTATGAAGGCAATTAACAGTTTGCAGGGATCCAGAAGTGATTAACCAGATTTTTGAAATCCGATGAGCGCTTATTAAATTGACAAACATCACCTCCTTCCCAAGCCAGAAAGCCTCGGTTTCGGGGATAATGTTGGACCTATTCATAGCGCAGCACAGGTTTCTGCCTTGGAAGCAGGACCCAGCTGTATTTGGTGCTGTATTTATAGGCAGGCACCCTGCCCATGCATCAGCTACGCTGGATGGCAGCAAAATCGTATGGGGTAGGTAATCCTAAATTAGAAGGTAGTTTCACATCCCACCTTCATTCAGCCTCCCACCCAAGCAAAAGAGTCCTGTAATAAAAAGTGGGATTTTCTGCTTCGGGGGTGCCGACAGCTCCCATCCCTTCCCGGTACGGGGGTCACAGGGCTGGGACGGGAGATGACTCTTTAGGGTGCTCATGGTCAGTTGTTACTTTAGCTGGATTTAGGGATTTTGGGGGAGTTGCAAAGCAGCAAGGTGGAGTTTCTAACGTTGGGGCTTTCTCTATGCTCGGATTTGCCTGCTGCAAATATCGATAGTCTTGCCATCCCTTAGAGCGGCGAAAGCCTTGGGATGGAAAGCATCAGGCGTCCTTGAAGCCGCACCCGGGGGAACTAACGAGGCTGTAATGTGATTAGTGCCCGCGACCCCGTACACCACCGCAGGTAGCGTGCCGGGACCCTGGGACGTGCGAGCCGGAAACCGGGATGCATCCGGACCGCGGCTGGCCTGGGGGGGCTTGTTCTGGTAATAAAGGGTGAGGCATCCCAGATGTCTGGGAGTGCCAGGCAGCAGGTAGGGAGCTGAAGTGGGGCTCCTGTGTTTGGGGAGAGGATGGAGAGAGGCTTGAGGGGTCGCCAGCCCCTCTCCCCCTGCCCAAAGGCAGCTCCAGCTTTCCTCCTCCTGCACTGCCTGCTCCAGATCCCTCTATTTTGTGGCAGATAGGATTAAGCCTGACCTTCCACCCCATCTCGGAGAGAGCCAAACCTCTTTCAGATCTAATTATTTTCCGTTTTTGTTTAATTGTGCACATCCTGCTGCTGGCTGAGAAGGAGAGCGGCTCCTGCCCGGGCTGGGGCAGGGAAGGGCACCCAGCCCCTCGCCAGCCATGGGCTTTGGATCGGCGCTCCATCTTTTGGGGGTTGTTATTTCAAACCCCTGAATCTCTTGGAGGTCCGAGGCAAGTATCCCAAGAAGCGGCTCTGGCACCATGCTGTGCTCCTCCAGCCGTCCTCCTTCAGGCTCGGCCACCTGCCTCCCCATCCTCCTCTTCCTCCCCTGCACCCAGTTTGCACCAGGCTCTGCTTTTTCTGCATGTATTTTGCTACGTAGTTCCTACGTACAAGTGGTACCGACTTCTTTTAGCGGTGCATTGCATGCCTTTTTTTAATGATCTTTTGATTTCTCAGTTTATCCGAGCTGCTGCAAAATCCCACAGCCTCTCCCTGCAGACAGCGCCGGGCTGGGGTTTGGCTGTGCCAGCCCGAAAGCGCTGCCGAAGCGCCCCGACAGCAATGATGAAACGTGGGGGTGACAAGGGAATGGGTGACATCTCTCTGCGGGAGGAGGGGAGAAAATAAGATGGGTTTTCACCTCCCAGGCAGCCAGCCAAGAAGCGGGAGAGAGAGGGGACAGATAAATCAGATTAAGCACGACGTGAAGCTTTGCCTGTAGCAGAATTGCATCTGCATATGGAAAATACGGAGGTGCTCTGGTGGGCGAACGCTCAGGCTTCAGCTGGTGCAAGAGAGAGGTCTGAGAAGTGTCCCCCACGTGCTGTAGGTGTTGTGCGCAACCAGTAGCATTTCAAAATCAAGCAACCTGGCCAAGCGATTTGTCCACCGTTGGGGCTCCACGGCGTCGTGCTGTGTCCACGTCTGGCATCCTGGTGCTGGTGGTCCCCGCGTCAGGGCTCGGAGGTGGTCGTGGAAAGGTGGCAAACACTGACTTGTGTCGAGCCTCGGCCGGTGCCGTTCACAGTCACTCTTGCAGCACAAATATAAACTAATGACCCAGGCTCATGTTGACTTCTGCACTGGAACCAGTAGAAAAAATGGTGATAGCACCAAGGAATGGTAATGAGACGGGTCTCTGGCCAAGACCAAGTGTTTCACGGGAAGGCAAAGGCAAAGCTGCATAAGCTGTTCTTGCAGAGAAAGTGTTATCCCTAATTCCCACCCGAAAGAGAGGATGGGGAAAGCAGGGATGGGAACCCACCCACTGCAAAGAAAAGTGAAGGAGTTGGGTCTTACTCCTCCTTGCCTGCAGCTTTGCCGCTGTGCCAGGTCCCCCCCACCCAGTGGGGTACGTAGTGAAAGGCAGGTGCCGTATGGACATGCCAATGGTTGCATCCACAGAAGGATTTAGATGCAATGTCCCACCTAAGAGCTTCCGAAAGCAAAGAGTCTTTAACTCTAAAGCTTTCCTCTTGCTTTCTTGACCGGTGCCTATGTTTAATTATTCTGTGCAAAGCAGCAGAGCTGCTCCGAAGGGTTTTGAGGGTGCTCCTGTCCAGAATACCCTACACGGGGTGGGAAGAGCCTGGCATGGGATGGAGGGGTTGCATTGGGATCCCCCAAAGAGTGGTTTCAGTCTCACTGTGCTTTTGGAGAAAAATGTTGGCAAGCTGGAAGGGCTCAGGACAGTGAATTATGACCCAAGGCAGAAGTTGCTCTGCATTGCATCAGAAGGTGTGTCACGTACCTGCTGCGCAGTGGACCTTGAGTCCCGCTACACTGGTGTAATTTTTACAACTTCACTTAGGTTGAGCGTTGCTTTTCCAAACCCCGTTCTTTAGCATCCAAACAACCTCACAGCATCTCCGCGGGCACGGGAGGACACCCAGAGTACCAAATCTTGCTTCTGCCGCAACCAAAGTGGTTCCTTCTCCACCAAAGCTGTGCCACGCCATGTCCCTCGTGCCTCTCGGCGCAGCGGCGTGAGATGGCTCGGGCATGCCATCAGCTGGGTCGGGAAGCAGCTCCGGAGAAGGGCTGGGTCTGTGGAGAAGTAAATACCACTGCAGAAAGTTCCAGCGAGAGCTGTCGGCGTTTCCAGCAAGCCATCTAGTGGCTTCCTATTAAAACGGTTGCACACCTTCAAACTGGGAAGGCGAAGCTGGAGGGGTGAGTGTTGCTCACCACCGCAGTTGTGTCGGGGAACCGACGGGCAGGGTTTGGCCCTAGTTGGGAAAAGGCCCTGCTGTAATAGCCCTCTTCTGCGTCACGGGGTGGTGGCGTGGTGGAAGGGTTGGGTTAGCTGCTGGACAACAGCGTGGGTCTTCCCGAGAGCAAACTTGATGGGTGATCCTACAGATAGACATCCAGATCTTCATGTCACTGGTGTGGGTTTGGTTACCCTAAAAGTACATGAAGGATATAGGGATAATTAATGATTTAGAGCAGCTTCCGCTCCAGTATGGATAGGAGACAGCAGACAGAGAGGGAGAACATCAAGTTTTGGGGTTTCTTAATAACATGAGAACTCAGGGTGTTTCACTTGGTGAAGTTTTGGGCAGCGGGTTGAAAGCAAACAGAAGAAGGTACTTGTTCACCAGCCAGTTCATTTGTGGCACCCTTAGGCACAGCCTGAAGGTTTGACGGCTTCATAGAGGGCTTTGGTAAACGCTGGAGGAGAGACTGACCTGGGGCTGGGAAGCGTCAGTCGGGTTGTCTAGGTAGATCCTGAGCTATCCTGGGCTGGTATTTGTACAAGCTGGTCAGAAAAACCTCTGGTGATGGAGATTTCACAACGTCCGTAGGCAATCTCCCTGCGCATCGCTGGCCCTACATGTAGGACGCAGTTTCTTCATGTCCAACCTCATTCACCTTTGCTGCAATTTCAACCTATTACTGCAATCCCCAGGAGAGCAGCTTGTCCACGCCGGTCTTCACCTCTCAGGCGGATGACAGGCTGGCTGGTGCAGTTTTTATTTGCAATGATGTGGCATTCTGACTGACGTTCAGCCTGTGATGCTTCCTGACCCCAGGCTCTTCCCTGCCTGGTACCCCACGGCGATTTGTTCCCCACTGCACGTGGATGTTTGCGCCTACTTCATGCAGCTTTTTTTTTTTTCTGACTTTTCTCCAGATCTCAACATTGTTTGACTTCTAATCCAGTTTTCTGGAGCGTTTTCATTTCTCCTAGCGTGATACCTGCGCGTTGAATACATTTCTCACACCGCCCGTATCACCAGTGGCATAGTGGGTAGCGTCACGGCCGGGACAGGTCTCCTTGCTCAGCACATCCTCCCAGTCTGACGGTGAATCACCAGTAACGACTCTCTCCGTGTGGTTTTCTGATGAGTTGTGTGCCCACATTAGAGTGGTTTCGCCTGAGCATGTTTCTCTGGTGTGCTGCTGAGGAAGCCGTGTGCGGCAGCACCTAATGAATATCAAGATATACGGCGCTGACTGCTTCTCCAGCTATTCGCAGGCCAGTTACTCTGTCGCAGAAGGAAATTAAATTGTTCTTGACAAATCGGTGTCGGCAGTCACTTATCATCTTGTTATCTTCTAAGTGCTTACAAATAGGTTGTTTCATTATTTGTTCCATCAATTTTCCAGGAGTTCCGAGTTAAGTGACCGGTTTGTAATTCCTTGGCTTTTCCTTTTGCATATTTTTTAAAGCTAAACCCTATGTTTGCTTTATTTCTGGTCTTTTAAAACTTCTCCTATCTGCCATGAGCTAAGAAAGGAACGATAGCTCTGCGACTTCTTCAGCTGAGCCCTTCCCTAAATATCTTTGGGGCAGCTTATCACGCTGGGCTGGCGGATGGACCAACACCCTGGTTTGGTTATTGCCTTCCTTCTGGGATTCTTCTTCCCTTCGCGCTCTGTGGCTCTGCCCTGCGTTAGCTCGTTGGAATCTTGACCTTTTCCATTTTCCAACCGGTGCTTTTAAAAGGTTTATCCACAGAGTGCTTTTGTGCAGCGTTTTGTATAATCTGCAACGATACAGAAAATTTGGGCCGAATCGTGACTTTGATCGATTACCATTAGGACAACAGCAGTGGAGCTACATGGCCATAGAGGTGGATGTAATTTGGCTTTTTGAGTGATTTTCGGGAGCGTCTGGTAGCTCTCGGTGCCCAGTTCGGCACACCTTGCCGTGACCTGGGTTTTTGGAGTGCGATGACCCCCTTGCCCGGGAGATGCTCACGCAGCAGCATCACACGCAGGCATCCCTCTGGTGCGTCGTATCTACCTTGCCAGGGTCTATTTATTTCTTTATTAACTCTGTTTGCTGATTTCTCAATTTTCTTCTCTTTTTTTTTCTATTCCTTCAACAGGAATTATTAACCAATGGCAACAGGAATCCAAGGATAAAGTGATTTCCCTATTGTTAACCCACCTGCCTTTACTGAAGCCCGGAAACATCGAGGCAAAAGTCGAATACATGAAACTCTTGCCTAAAATCCTGGCCCACTCGATCGAACACAACCAACACATCGAGGAGAGCAGGCAGCTGCTGTCCTACGCCTTGATACACCCCGCCACCTCCTTAGAGGACAGGAGCGCCCTGGCCATGTGGCTCAACCACCTGGAGGACCGCACGTCGGGTGGCTTCGGCGGCCAGAGCAGGGGTCGGTCGGATTCGGTGGACTACGGGCAGACGCACTACTATCACCAAAGACAAAACTCCGACGACAAACTCAACGGATGGCAAAACTCTCGAGACTCGGGCATAAGCGTCAGCGCTTCCAGCTGGCAGGACAAAAACCTGGCGTGCGAGAACGGCCATCTGCCCCTCTACTCCTCCTCCTCCGTCCCCACAACCATCAACACCATCGGCACTAGCACAAGCACCAGTAAGTACCCACGGGAAGCGCTGGGGACGGCTGCCCACGGCCGCTCTTCACAGCACGGTCCCCCCCATCCCGCTAGAAAATACTGCTTTGCCGTGGTTAGCAGAGGGGCTAGGTTCATCTGGGCCATAGACAACTTTTTTTTCCCCCCCTTACCTGCTTTTTTATTTCCCGCCTGCCTTTTTTTATTTTACTTTATTTTTTCCTCTAATCCTGTGGGATTTTAAAGACCTGGCAGCTGGAGAGGAGGGAAAAACAGCCAAGCTGTCAGAGCAAAAAAATGTGCATTATCAAAGGGAGCCCCTTTTATTTCACGTAGCTCCATCTAGATTTGCAGTTCACAGTTCAAGAGTTCCTAAAGCGGGCGGAGAGCTGATGCTTCGTGTCCAGAAGTGACCTGGGGACTTACTGGGAGGAAATGGGATTGAGGCCCCGAAGCGCAGGCATCGTTTTTGGAAGCAGGGCTGGGATCCACGATCTTCAGGGCGTATCCGAAAGCCTTCCGTTGCGTCTGCAGCGCATAGAGGCATGAAGCTGGTGGCTGTCGGGGGGTTTAGATGCTCAGCCCTCAGTGTTTTCCAGGAGAGTTGGGTAGCTCTTCCCTCGTGGAGGCCCTGCCAGGCTTTGATGGTGGTGGTGGATGGTGCAAAGCCCAGCCCAAGGCTTGGGCACTCGGAGAAGCTGCAGAGGGCTGTGGGTGGAGATTTATCACTGGTTTTGCATGAAGATGTAGCGCAGCTATAACTGTTTTTTAAAGCAGCCGTTGATGCCCATGAGCCATCCTGGGGAGAGGAGGAGCAAAGCATCTTCTCAGTGGGGTTCAGGAGCTCCTCTGCCTACCCACTCCATGTGTGGAGGGCTGTCACACCTGCCCTGCTGTCACCTTGGGTGGCTGCCACCACCTCACCTTTGGGGCGTTCAGGGGGTCTCTTTCCAAGATGCTTGGCATCTCCCTAGATACGAGGGATGCAGAGCGCGGTTCGGGGAGGAGAGGCTTCTTGCGGCAAGGGCGCTGCCTTCTCTATCAGCTTGCGGAAAGCCACAATTAAATAGCTGAAAGCTTTAAAATGGTCACTTAAAGCTTCTGGGTTTTTCCCTCTCCTGTAATCGGTGCTTTTTTTTAGGTGGTGTTTCAAATCAATGATGATAAGAAACGCAGCTCTGGGTTTATTGCTGTAGCACCCCGGTGCCTGCCTCTCCAGCGTCCATCCTTGCAGGCAGCGCTGCCACATGGGGATTTAGCAGCAGGGTCTCAGCTTCTCCCCTGCCCCTGAACATCATGCCCATCCCATCCCCCATCTGTGAAGCCCCAGCTCCCGCTGCCGTGGGATTGCGTGAGGTTCAGCTTCTGCGAGAGCCGGGTCCCTGCGCGGCGGAGGAGAGCTGTTTCAGGGTGACCGAGCTGCATGGGAAAGGCAGAGTGAGAAGAGTCAGGAATGTATTTGCAATTGGTCTGTTAAACCTCTCCAGGGATTTTTTTTCGGGTCACTCCTTACGGTTTTTACATGCTTGGCGGTTCAGAGGCTTCGCGCACCGGGGAGGCAGTGGGAAGAGGTGGCTTCAGAAGGGATCTGCTTCCTCGCATCGTGAGCTGGAAGCAGGGAGGTCTCATGGGTGCAGCAGGTTAATCATTGACGGTGGCTGAAGCTCCACAAGAAGCGCCAGGTCTTGAAGGGCTTTTCAGAAACCCCTTTGTGCTTCTTTGAGCCTTTTTGCGTGCACTTATCTCTTAGCAGAAGTAGCAACCCACCTCTTGCCCAGCGGGGTCCCCAAGTATTAGCACGAGGTGCTGACACCCAGGCAACAGCCAAATTACTCAGCAGTGCCCAAGCTGCTGCACTGCTGAGGTTTTTCCTAAATTCTCCAGAATTCGGTGTGCACAGCGGCACAGCGCTGGGACGGGAGCAGTTGTGGGTCTTCCAGCAGCCCTACACTTTGCTCTGGTCTTTTCCTGGAAGACCACATCCCTCCTCCGTCTCTGCTGCTCGCTTTGCCGCAGCATCCCCTGCCGTAAGTCCCAGCGTGGCAGCCCTTGCCCGGTCCGGTCCTTCCTGGCATCCCGCAGTAGCTGCTTTTCGTGGCACCGGGGCAGCTCACTCGCATCGTCTTGCTCCGAGCTGCGAGGTTTATAGAGTCCATATTCAGGGAGCCTGTTCCCCAAGCATCGCAGCAGGGTCAAGACGTATTTCTAAGGCTGAGTAACTTTGCAGAGGCATCTGAACACATCTTCAGCCCAGATTAGTCCTAAATATTAAGCTATCGCAACTCCTGCCAATGTATTTTGGTGGCAGCGTGTTCAGACAACCTGCGGGCTGAGCCGGAGGTGACCCGACCACACTTCATGTGTTAGTTCATAGGCTTCCTTAACGCAATATTTGCTTGGACACAAGCACAGTAAGTCCACAGACAGATGCTAAAAAATAAACACGGCTGTCAGCCTTTGTCCCAGCCCCTTGAGTCAATCAATACGTCCATTAATCTTTTATTCCAAAGCAAAGCCCTCAAACCGTTACTGTTTGTTTAGGCTTTAGTGTTATTATTTTTAAATTCTCCCTCTTACTTGGAGGTGTTTATCTGGGCAGGGGCCTAATCCAGCAACACCCTGCAGGGCACAGCCTTCCCCGACCCGTCCCCACAAAGGCACTGCCTGTTCCTGACGCCGAAATGAGGCACAGGCTTTCCCGGAGGAATAACGTGGTGATCTTGCCCGAGGTACTTTCGTCTGGTTTTGTGGCATAATTAGGTGTAACGCTATTACGGTGCAGGGTTTAAATATGGGTAGCTGAAGCTCACGTGACGATTTGCTTTGCGCTCTCCTTGTCTTTGACTCGACCTAGACCCAGGCTTTGAGACTTGGTTCAGGTTTGGTTCATCTCCAGCTCTCTTTTAACGGTGCTGGCTGGTGTTAGCCAAGGCTTGAGGAGATGTTGCTGGAGTTCTCCAGCCTTTGCAGGGCAAGTCTGGAGGGCTCTGAAGGAGTCGCTCTGGATTTACACCAGTGATGGTGATCCAGGAGTGTGACCAGCGTCGTAAGTGATGGGTTTGGGTCTGGAGTGATCTGAGGGTACGGACTCACCCGAAGCGATGGAAGTTCATGCCCATCCGCTGCATCACCGTAATGGTCTCTCTTTGCTTTCTCAGCTCATCCCGCGGAGCTTGACCTGCAACTTTAAACCCAACTTCAGTGTGCCAGGAGTAAAGGTAGCCTCGGTGTGGGCTCGGGAGCGCTGGTGGGCAGGAGGCCAGAGCTGCTCCAGGCGTGGTGGGACAGGGTGAAGCCCAGAGCCCCGGCTCTGCGGCCAAGTCAGGCGGCAGTTGCAAAACGCCCGGGTTGCACAACGCCTTTGCCGTGGAGATGGGGCCTGGAAACTCTGAAAGGCCAGAAAAAAGCAGCTGGCTTTCAAAGCTGCAGACCAAGACCTTCTTGCCTGGGGGCTCCGGCTCCTTCCTTTCCCCCATGTAATTGGTTCCACCTGACCATGATCTGATGGCATGTGGGTTTCTGTTGTCAAATGGAAGTACAGCGTAGCTTAACCCCGTGTTTTGCGCCTGCTCGGAAGGGAATATGTGCAGAGGAGAAGGAGAGTCTGCTCTTAAATACACTTGTCCAATGCTGAGGTGGGGTGCAAGTACCCTCGTCTGAATTGGTCTGTAAGGTCTGCGAGCAAGACAAGAGAAAAGCACAAGGTTTGGAGAGTGGTAATAGTGAGCCTGGTGAACCACAGCTAAAGAGATAAGGATGTGGTTCCTGGCTCTGACATGCATCTGCTGGACGAGTGTCTTGGTCCTCTGCTCCCAGTATATAACCTGGGGATAACAGTATTACTTCTTTTATCAATGTACGGTGAGGTTTTCCTACGCTCTCGCCTCTGGTGGAGTGCCAGGACACTTAAACTCCCCATGGAGCGCAGGTTCCCAGGGGCAAGTCTCTGCACGGGGGCAGAAGGTCTTAGTTTTACTGCAGGAGCAACAGTAGTTTGCCCCAAACAGTTGAATTAAGAGCCAGATGTTGCAGGCTCTTTCTGGCAGAGGAGCAGGGACCTCCTTATGCTGGTACCTGCCCAGAAGAAGAGGCAGCTCGGTGCCAAGTGCAAGCAGCACTTCAGCCAAGGTGAGCGTCTCCAGTTGTCACATCTGTATGGGCTGTAGCGCTGCCATAAAGCAATGGCACGTTGGGTTCCCCGGTGGGGAATGGCCCCGGAGAAGGTAGGCAGCGCTTGGTCTTACTGGAGCCTTGTGTGTCTAGGAGCCCATCTCCTGTCTGTCCTTCCAAAAAGAGGAGGAGGTCCCTGGACTGGTAATGGTGGTATCTGAGTGCGTGGCTGGTGGTGCCCCGCAGTCTTGCCCTTGGATGAGCACCCAGTGTCTCCCTGGTATGTGCGCCCTGGGTCCCTTGGAGTGGCACCAATGCCTGGAGGTGTGGTGGGGTGGCACCAGGGGACGAGGTGGTGGTGTGCAGCACAGGTCGGTGATGGAGAGGTACGGTCAGAGACCTGGCAGAGCAGAAATCCCAGGCATTGGGGCTGTGTTCGTGCAGGAGAGATGTTGCAAACTCTTTGGTATTTTGGTGTCACTGTGCTGCCTGGATTCCCCTGTGAATGAACAGAGAGGTCCTTGGACCAGCAAAGCTGTTGGCCAGCCTGCAGCCACCCTTCCGCTTCTGAAGAAACGGGAAAGATGCCGGGTGCTCAGACCTGCTACACCCTTCCCATGGGAGTCTCTGCCAGAAAACTGATGTTGTTTGTGTGCGAGAAGAGAGAGAAGGCGAGTGAGCAGTGCAATGCAGGAGAAACGCTCACCTATATAACCTCCTTGTCCTGAAAAAGAAATACCTCTTACCTTGTCCTAGAGCTGAAGAGGAGGAATAAATCGGCGTACTCCCTTCCATGCATGCCAGTCCAGACTCATGGCTCTCCCCTTCCACCTGCCAGCTCTCAAGAAATGCTTGTGTTTCAGTGATGCTCAGGTGGGACCAGCAAGTCGTACTGGTGGTCAAACTCCTTATACCACAAGAAATATAGAGGTACTGGTGGCAGCAGGGCACCCTGCAGAAGGAAGGACCGTCCCGTGGACTCTTATGTGAAGATCCCACCAGGAGCTGCTTGCTCTGGGGCTTGTGGAGACCGTCCTGGGAAAGGCTTTCTGTCACGTTGCTCTTTCTGAGAAGAGATTCAATCCCGACTGTCGCCATACAGGCAGACCTGCAGCTCCTAAGCTGTATGTCGGCATGCGTGTGCGTGACGTGGCTGGCTGAATTTTACCTACATTTGCCCCACTTATGGACTCCCTAGTGAGAGAGCAGATGAACAGGATGGTGGAGCTCTTCCCCGGGTCGTCAGGGAATTGAGGTGGAAGAAACGACACCAAGAAAGCACTTGCCATGAACCGAGCGTGGGTTTTCTGCCTCGTCCTCCTCGTCACTCTTGTGCAACAGCTCACTGCCTACCACTGGAGACGACCCTGTCGTCGTACCCAGTATCCAAACTGAGCTTGATAATGGAACGGGATCTGCATGTTTCAACCCGCAGGCCCACCCTGATTTGTGCTGGGTTGATGGGCAGCTTGCAAGTACAACGCTCTCCTCTGTGTAGCTTTGCTACAACACCTGGAGGGGATTGTGTGTCCTCAGCGTATGTTTGACTTGCGCAGGGCGACACGTTTCCTCCCATGCAGTTAGCAAAACACGCTGGTTTGCTTGCTCAAAACTAAAGAGTGCAAAAGTCTGAATAAGGTTACAACAGCGAAGCAAATAAATGTGCTGTTCTTGCCGGGGGGGATTAGCTTTGTACTCGGGAATTGCCTTCAGAAACTTGTTCCTCAGTTGGCCACGCTGTGTGCTGAGACTTAGCACTCTGGCACTCATCCTGCCAGGTGGGGACACCTCTGATATTTGCTTTTTTTCTGTTTTACTAATGGATTGAGAAAAGCTCATTGGCCTTTATTACACTTGAGCTTTTCAGCGGTGGTAGACGAGGCCATCTGTTGTCTTGCTCATGCCCTCTAGTGTTGCACGTAACCGTCGGAGAACATTTCTAGGAGTCGCCCACTTTGCCAGGGTCCCATCTCTACAATATCTTGCTAATTCTGTAGCTTAAAAACAGAGTCTTTGTACAAAAAGGTAATGTGTGAGCAGAATCATTTTCTCAAATCCATGCAGAATATGCGCAAACACAACAGCAAACAGGACTGAGAGCGGAGGCAGCATCTTCTACTCCACCTCTGAACAGCAGATACAGATTTCTTGGCCCCTCTATAAGTTCAAAGCACTTCATCCCTGAGAGATACAGTCCCCAGCTCTGCAGACCATCACTCAGCGAGGAAGGAGATGAACAGTCACCTGCCCTCAGCCTGGAAGCCATCAGACATTGGAGATGGTAGCGACGGTGGAGGACAAGAGCAATGGCCTTTTGGGGCGTCAGCAATGCTGGTGGGAATCTACTACTGCTCTTGAGTGGTCACTGCAGAGCTGTGTTCTGTAGCCAACGTCCCTTCCTGCTGTTGAGGCCGCCCCATTTGCCGTGTCCCTCACCCTCCGCTTAGCAGGGAGGTGTCCAAAATCAAACCAGAGCAAGCTGTGCCCGTTCTCCGTGAGCTGGTCTGCTGGCCAGGATGTTTTTAGTTGATGGGCCAGCTACATGTGCTCATCCCACCAGCTCCCACGCTGCCCAGACCTGGTCTCCAAGCAGGGCAGCCAGGTGAGCCATCCCACCCTGGGACCACAGCAGCCCCCGAGGTGGTCGTTGGCTGGTCGGGTGCAGGGAGGGAGACTGCTCCCCCCGGGTCTGTGGGATCCGGGTGTGCAGCAGCAAGATACGGGCTTTGTCTAAATGGAAGAGATCAGGGCAGCCCCATCTCTGCTGTGCACTTGCTCACGAGGGCTCGAGGTGAAGATGCTTGAAGACACTTTGGGCAGGACATTGGTCTGGCCCTACCTTCTGGTCTGTCACCGTTCAGCATCTGTGTTGCTGTGTTCAGTGTTCCTTTACTCAGTGTATTGAAGCATCTTGATGGACTCTTGTACTTGAGCAATGGTCAGAACCTGTTCTACCCTTGAGACTTCAGTTTAGCTGCCCCAGTGCTTTCTGTTCCTCCTTTGAGCCTGTTTCGGCCCGTTCCCTTCACCTCTTTGCTCCTGGAAGTTCTCTCTTCTTTCTGTGTCTTTGGCTGAAAAGGGGGGGTGGCTGACAAAGGGCGACATGGTGCTGAGGTCCCACCTGCAGTGCATCTCCATGGGGGTCTTAGACTGCCATCGAAGCTAGTCACCCTACCTGTTGTCTTCCCAAAGACCACGCTCTGCGCTGGAAGGAAGGAAAAGGGGAGGATTTGCATGGTGACACAGAGTAACCCACCGACCCTTGCCGAACGCTTGGCTTTGGACGTTGTCCCCAGGCCAACGTCTGGGAGGGTGGCTCTCCTGTTCCCGTTCAGCCGGGACTTGCTGTTCAGAGTTAGCATCGCTCCTCGGGGATGCTCAGCCACGCAGCCCTCGGGGCAGGAGAAGCAGCTTCTCGCCTGCAGTGGATGGCCGGGGGGGGATGCGGTTGGCTGGGGGGGGGATGCAGTTGGCCGGGGGGGGGATGCAGTGAGCAAAGCAGAGCTGATGTCACCCCGGGCATCAGACAGCACAGAGACGGAGATGGGGTCCTCCCCGCCGTGCCCGCTCTGCTCTCGCGCGGGAGCAAGTGACGACGGGGGGCATATGTGCTGCCTACAGCAGGCAGCGCTTTTGGGCTGTGCGCCGATCCTGCCGTAGGCAGGGTGTCGAGCGAGTGACGGATACCTGCTTGCCAAGCAGAAGGAGTAGGCGGGGAAGCGAACGCGTTTCCCACGAGCGTGCTGCAGCGAGTGGGTTTTCACGTGGGCAGCGGGCTGGATCTTGCGGTCCTACCTCTGCTCGGCCCCTCGTCAGCCGCGATGCTGGGAGGCAGAGACGTCACTGAAAGGCGAAGGGGTCCTGCTGCGGTCTCAAAGGGAAAGAGAGGAGGGGACCTCGAGGCTGGGCTCAGCGGTGACTCGCGCTAGGTGGTAGCGTGGGTGGCACGTGAGTGTGCGTGGATGTCACCGATTGCTTTTGGCTGCTGGTAGGTAGAGACCCGCGCGGGTGCTCCTAAACCAGCCCTCGCAACACCAAACGATGCTTTTAGGCACTTAAATAATCCGCGTAACCTGGCCTGCCATGGCCCTCGCAAACAGCCCGGCTGTCAGGGAAGCAGTGAAGGGGGTGGTGGTTGGTCTGGGTGGCTGGGGAAGAGGAGGGGGAGCACTGGGTGCCAGCGGGTGACACATGGCCGTCCCCAAAAAGGGCACGTCACACGTGCATCCTCTGGAACCACACCGTTGCTTCCACCAAACCTCGTGTATGCAAGGTTTGATCCTTGCATGTACCCATACATCTCCTTTACAGGGCACCACTCCCAGATTCATGTACCTTCTGCACAAAGCGATGGCTCCGCAGCTTCCTGGCTGGAACGAGGCCACCTAATTTGGGAACCTCTATTCCAGCAGCACCCAGGGACAATCCCACCCTCTCAGCTTGTGAAATCCTGGTGCAATCACCGACCGTAAGCGTGCCCTGGTTTTGCGCGGCTGCTCGCGCGTTGCGTGTCCGTCGGCAGCGGAGGGCAGGATGCCGCCCTCGACCTGCAAGTCAGGGTGGGGGGAGCTTGAAGCTCGCGGCTCCGCCCGACGCCTCCGCTTTCCTTACGGCAGCCCGGGTGTCTCGGGAAGGGGCGTTAAGAAGCAGCAGCGATGGTTTTTGTGCGTTATCCTACGGTCCTCGGGATTCCTGTCGCCAGTGAATCACGCTTCTGACCTGGAAGCGGCGCAGAAACCGCCAGCGCGGCTGATGGATGCTCTCCGGGCTGTGGAGCAAAGTCAGACACCCCCAGTAATTCTTCCAGACCCCTTGGCAGTCTCGCGTGTCAGTTGACCGGGAGGTTTTGTTGATGGATGGACCCTCCTAGACCCAGGTGTATTTTACCAGCCGCCCTGGTGCCTCTCGGATACTGGCACAAGACGACAGAAAGCTGTGGTTACTCATCGCATAGGAGCTCGTTGCTCCTCCGAGGGAAGCTTTGCTTTTCCCGTCGCCCCGTGAGCGCCCTGGGGTTCCCCTCTGCGGTTTGCATCACCGCCGGAGCCACCGTCAGCGTGGGGCTGGGGACTCCGGCTGGGAGCCCACTACCCGGGGATGCTCCTCAGTGCCGCCACTGTTAACTTATGTCCGTGGAGTGCCTGATGAGTAACGCCTCCGGCTGCCTGCAGCTAGGGATTGCTCTCACCAGCTCGCCCCTGGGCTCCTAGTTGCCAGCAGGCACTTTTGGGAGCCCAGCAGGCAGCCGCAGAAGGGAGGAAGGGTCCACGCTGGCATGCAGACCCCCCTAAAACCTTTTTTGCTCCTCCACGACAGCCCCCCGACACCCCCTTTCCCCAGCCTTCCCTCGCAACATCATGGAAATCAGTTTCGTGATATTTTCCCGAGCATCTTCACGGGGCGAGAAACCCCCGGCGAGAATCACCTCGCCATCGCTCGCCCTTTGAAACCGCGCAGCTCTGGGCTCTGGCAAGGAAAGAAATGGAGACAGATGAGCTCTCCTTCCCCCCCGCCATCGAACAGCAGCTGCAGAGAGACGGCAGGAGGGCAGCGGGGAGGGACGGGAGTGCTGGGGTTGGGATTCATCCCAAGCGACTCCAGTCTCCCTCCCGACTGCAGCGTTGCACAGGGACTCGCTGTGTTCTCCTGACTCAGTAACATGCCGCTATTGAATTAACTTTTGACTTCTGGTTTAAAGGAGCAGTGCACAAAATAGTTATTTACTTCATTTGGAAATTCTTTTAATCGTTCCCATAATTATAGCTTCCTCCTCTTTTTTTTGGGGGGGGGGGATATTTTTCTTAGCGGAGGAAGGGAGGGAGGGAGGGGGAATATTTGCCGCTCTCCTTGTGGTTATCACATCCTTCAAATTACTAAAAGAGGCTGGGATAATAGGTCTGGTGATTATATATAGGCACCATCTGCTCTGTGGCTGCTTCCTATCAAAGTGCAGTTAGGAGAGTGCAAGAAGGATATTTTCTCTCCGGCTATATTAAGACTCTGTTTCCATCTCGGCTCCAAAGCAAAGCTCTCTGCATGCAAATGGATCAAACGCGCTGTAATCAATGGCTCAGTTTTGGCAGCCTTGAAGCTGAATTTCTTTTTTTTTTTTTTAATTTTATTTTCCCCTCAAGTTTGCTGTTCCCATTCGTTACGCAATTTTCTTCGAGGCTGGCTGCTCTGCATTCGATGTTTCCTTGTAACCATAGTCCCCCCCCCTGTTTGCTGAGCAATATAGTCTCGTGTTTTAGCCGGCGCAGAGATCTGTGTCATAACTCGAACGCAAGGCAATATCTGAGCAATCGGGAATGTTCCGGAGGATGATGAGGGCAGATTTTTAGGATGCATAAGCTCTCAGTTTGTAGAGGAGGTGGAAAGCTGAGCTGAGTTCATTTGAAGCAATAATGGGAAAGAATTAATACATGTTTTATGGTAGCAGCCGCGGCTGTCCCGTTGCTGCTGGGGGCTCTTGGGGAGCGTTGCAGAGCTCGGTATTTTGGGCAATACGGGGAGTCAGGAGGCAGTAAGCGCCCAGGATCTTTTGCATCGTCTCATGCGGGGAACTGGATACTGCATACTGAGACCCAACAGGCTTTGCTTCTCTCCTGGAGCTGGTAAGATTTGACGTTCTTTGAAGAAGGAGATAGAGGAGAAGGACTAAGAGCTCGCCAGCCCGGAGGGAGGGTGCTCGGGGCGGGCGGTCGAGCCCCCACGAGCCCCCGCAGGCTGGAGGCCAGAGGCAGCCGATAAGGCTGAAATGCAGAGGAATTTCTCTTGCGAAATCCGGGCCATGGTGCCTACAAGAGAGGAGGGTTAAATGGCTTTTTTGAATGAGTGAAAGTGGGTAAAAAGAGACACGGGAGGAGAAAACCCCAAAGAAGTCGGAGAGGATGGAAAAGGCTACAGTGCTGTAGCAAAGCAACCGGTCCTGTTTCGTTCTGGGTGGAATTTCCCTGGTGACAGTGGGGTGATGACTGTGGGACACACATCCCGCAAGACGCACGTTGTCCTCCTGTATTTTGTCACTCCTAAAGGCATGCTGTCTCCCTGCACTCACTCCACAGGTTTTTAATGACTCATTAGGGATTATTTGAGCCCAATTTCTTGGGGCAATTCCAGAGGCTTCACACTCACCCCTTCCACTCGACTGGCTTGAGACCCTTCTTTTCTTACTCCCAGTTTCCCACAGGTTGCGTGTTGCTATGTAAAGGATGTACGTCTTCCAGCTCAGTCTCCAGAAATAATCGTAGCTGATGGAGGGGTTTCTCCGTCTGAAGTGTAACGTGGTAGGAGCTGATGCCGTCAGTGGTCTCAGCAGGCAGATGCTCCTCAGACCAGGGGTCTTATTAGCGGCTGGTGGAGGCAGTGGGGAGCGCTGGCTGCTGCCTGAGCGGAGCAGATGCTCTTGGACATCTCCTCTGGGTGGAAAATGACCGTAAGAAGGAGAGTTTCTGCATCCCAGCGCCGTTTATCTGGCTCGATCCGCGAGCAGGGGAGGAATTTCCCCTGGGAGCCCATAGCAAAAAAATCAGTGAATTCTGGGATAATTACGGAGGCTTGGTTCAGCACAGCAGCGTTGTTATTAACGGACCGGGATTCCCCAGGGGCGAACACTGTTTTCTCTGTGGTTTGTGTATAAATGTATGAGAGAAACCACATTTACTGGCCTGGAGATCAGGGCGTCACGTTTACCCAGAGAGCAGCGTGGTTTAGGGCAGCGCCTTCTCGCAACGTGCCTCTAATCCTCCGCTCCCAACGCCGATTCCCACCTCCCGCCGCCGCCGTTTCGTGCATCCTTCTGTCTGCGAGTTACATCGGGATTCGCGCCTGGTCTGTCTTGCTCCCACCTTGCTGGATGCTCTGGTGGGAAGCCCCAGGCGAGGACCTCGAAACCAGCTCCCGAGCTCCTGCTCCTCGGCGAGCTGAGCTGGGCTTCCTTCCCGAAATGCATCCTGGCGGATTGCTGAAGCCACCAAGAGCTGCGTTTACACGTCTTAAGATGCAGCCCCGCTCCCGCTGCCGCACAATTGAGTAAAGAACACTAACAGCAATTCCTGCCGGAGCCGAAGCGTGGATCCACGCGTGCTCGTGCCGTGCAGGGGCTCGCGAAACCCTCTGCGGTCAGCAGCGACGTCCCCTTCCCCGGCTGAGCCTGGATGGGGCCTCGCGTGCCCTGCTCAGAGAGAGCAGCAACAAATGGGTTATTGTTTCTCTGTCCAGTTTCTTGAACAGGAAACTGTGTTTAAAAACGTCATTTTTTAAAAAAAAGTTTGCTTGACAGGCTTTTCTGCAGTCTCTGCTTCTTCCTAATTTCTCTGCTCGGGGCAGCACTCGGCTTTTATCTTTTTTTTCCCCTAACGCACGCAGCTACGCAGTGGCTGCTTGCATTTAGGACCCTTGGTTTCACCCCCCGTGGCTTATATCAGCCCCTGGTTCAGAGGCAAGGACATGGTTTATCCGGCACCGTACGAACGCAGTTAAAGTCACAGCCACAAAACCCAGGGAGGGGGGGAGAAAAAAAAAAAAAGGCACAAAGAAAAAGCTCCAAGGGTTAGGGGATGTTGAGCTGAAAAATGTTCCATCGGGTTGTGCCGCGGCCACGCTGGAGCTGCCCGCGGTGGCGCGGGGAGCGGGTGAATGAGGTGCCCAGGAAGGAGGCTGGGTGCCAGCCGGGCAGCGTGACCCACCGGCGGCTGTTTCCAAGGGTCCTCGGCACAGAAACGCTGGAAAAGCCGCGAGCGTCGCTCTGCCAGCGCGGGGGAGCCTTCCCGGAGGGGCCGATGCTTCGTGACCGGCGTAGCAAGGGGGAGGCGGAGGAGAGGACCACGGCGAACTTGGCGGTTGCTTTGTGAGGGGGATTGCAGGCGCTGCTCAGCGTTCCCCCTCCGTGGGGGTGCCTCCGGGCTGCGCAAGAGACCGCGTGGCCTCGGTGGGTTAAAAACATCCCCTCTTCCTAGAGCGAATTGGGGTCAAGCTGCCGCTCCAGCTACCTACAGACCAGAAAAGGAATTATACACGATCGGACGCAGCCTGAGGATGCACCACAACCAGCTTTGCAGCCAAGAAGTGCCTTTTTTAGACTAAAACAAAACAAAAACGTCTCCAGGAGAGCTCAGCACGCACCTTGCAGCGCTTTTTCCTTTCTCCAGCCACGGGGAGGACGTGATTCTGAATTGTAATCTGCTGTTCGGACTGTGCGCTGGTAGAAAGGGTTGCGAGGTTGTTGTAAAGGTCCCCTGGGTGTCAGGGACGCGGTGGGGACCGAGCAGCGGTGGAGGGCACGCCGGGACCGCAGACGGTCTGAACACGCCTCTGTACCCAGCGATAGGTCTGGCTCTCGGTGGAAACGCTCACATCAGCCCCACGTGCGTCTTGTCGAGGACTTTTGCGGCACTTTGAGCCGGATTTGATGAAGGGCGCACTGGAGCAGGGGAAAGCGAGCGCCTCGTCGGCTGTCGCACGCCATGTGGAGGAAGGTCTGCCTGCAGAGCCCAATTCCTCGACTCTAATTACAGGAATGGGTGGTTTTTCCCTTCTCAGGCTGAAAAATTGGCCCAAACCCCTGAGAAACCACAACACAAACGTCTGACACTGTTCCACATGGGCTTCGGCGAACAAAAAAACCCTCTTGAAATGAGCCCTTGCCTACCAAAATAGGCAACACCACTTCAAAAAGGAAGAGAGAGAGAAAAAAAAAAAAACCTAAACCCTTCACGAGGGAAGCGCTTGCAGCCTCAGAGTTTCTGTAAGCACGTTGTCGTGCCTGCCAGCCCCGCCAGCGTTTGGTCCGTGATAAAGCCGGGTTTGCCCAGGGAGGTGGTGGCCCCCCAGGGATGCTCCTTGCTGCTCCATCCCTGCGGCGGCGTGGTCTGCAGCCGCCTCCTGCGACGGGGAGAGCCCTGCACGCCGGGACGGTTCCGTCGTCGCCATCGCTCCTCCTCCATCCTCGTTAAATTTTTTTTTCCCCTGGGAATATTAAGCTGAGCTTGGTTTGAAGCCTGCGAGCGCTTCAGCAACGCCTCGTACATCTCAGCACCGTTGGCTCCGGGTTATTTCTCACGTTTTTCCCTAGGACGCGAAACACCCCAAGCTCACCTCAAAGGTGTAATATTTAGCAGCAGTTGCCAGCTTGTGGCTGGCCCCGACCCGGAGGCCACGAGGAGCTTTCTTGCGAGGAAACACGGTCTGGCGTGGGCTGAGCACAATCCCTGCGGCCGTTCAGAGCCCCGGCGGCGGAGCAAGGAGGCGACACAAGCCCATTTATCATGGGGAGGACCGCGATGTGCTCTGGCCCCCATCCCATCGGACACCCGGGTGGAAGGAGCCGGAGCGGGCAGTGCCTTTGCAGAGCAACTGGTGTGTCCCTGGGGAGCGGATGGCTCTTGCACCGCCTGAATGAGCCCGCGGCCGGCAGGAAAACACTTCTAAACCAGAAGTGGGACACGCTTGCAAGTTGCAGGGGATCCATGTGCCGGCGTGGCTTGCACTTCGGAGCGGTGGTTTCCTCCCTTTGTTCGTCCGGCTCGCACCGGCGCGGCGCTCAGAAAGGCAGGCGTGCCTCTGGCCGCCTCCTGGAAGCTTATCTTACCCTAGAAGAATATATTAGATTTCCTTTTTAAATTAAAGCTTAATATTTTTGTAATTTTTAAAAAAAAAAAAAGAGGCTTGAGCGCAAGGTTATAAGCTCACACTTGGTTTCTTCTGCTGCTCAAGTTAAAGCACATGCAGACCGTTTATTTTAGCAAGAGACCAAGTGACTTATCCCAGCTCGGCACTCAGCAGCCCCGGATTCACCTCGGATCATCCCAAAACTGCACAGGATTGTCAAAAGCGGGGAAGGAACTACACTAAACTGACACCTTGAAAATCATGAGCTACATCCTCTGTTTGAAGAAACGGAGGGCGTGAACACAAGCAGCAGCATTAATAAATACGCGTATTTATTAATCCCATTTCTGAGGGTTACAAATAAAAGAGGGAGAGGGGGGTGCCAGCCCGGGGTTAGCACCCTGAGCGCTGGTGAAACTGGTAAGAGGCTTTGCAAGAAACCGTCTTGCTCACCGGTGTCTGCTACAGCCAGAAAGGCTTAAGCGGAGCCTAAAGTTAGGCCAGCGCTAAGAGCTCTTAAATATCTACGTCGTAGGCGTTCACAACGGTACCACAAGCAGCTGGGGGTGGTTTCAAAGAGCTGGCGACTTTTTCTGCTTGTAGCGTCCTTTGCAGAGGAATCAGCCCCACTGCATCTCGTGAGGTTGCGTGAATTGACTCGTAGTTCAGTAAAAAAGCTTGTGGTTTGGTAAAACACGGTCTGTTGGGCTCCAGCGTTGCATTATCTCGAGGAAAGAAGTGGAACTAATTTTTATAGGTTGCACTGGATGATTTCTAATTGTTCCTGGCCATCCTGCAGAGTTCATTATTCCTCCTCCAGCCGACACCGGCTTCTAATTAGGGGACGTAAAATTAAGATGGAAGAGCAGCAGCGGTTTGCAACGGTATTGCTGCTTGGGAAGGAATCTGGGCTGGATTTAAGCCAAAAGTGTCCTCTTGTTTGCAAGATTTTGGTGGGGAGAGGATGGCTTAAGCGCTGCAGGGTACCAGCTGCTGCGTACCCCCTGTACGAGGGAGCACTAAGGGAGCCCTTCGCCTCCCGAAAGGGGGCAGTTAGCTCCTGCCCCCTTGCCCATTCCCCCGCATCCCTCATTCATCCAAAGGGCGCAAATATTTCCTAAACCAGCGTTTTTCCTACAACAAATTCGGGGTGATTTCTCCCCGCCGGGGCGCGCGACCACGGCTGGGGCAGCAGTGCCGCTGCGATGCTCGGCCCCGGTGATGCATTTCAACTGATTTATCAGTTTTATCCCATATTTCCCCCCGTATTTTTTTTTTTTTTAAATGTTAAATATTTCTTTCTCCTGGGAGGGTGATGTGACATCTCCAGGGCCCCATTACGGAGCTGGTTTTGGGGTACAATTGCAAAGCCAAGAGCTGAAATAGCTTGTCCAAGACCTTAAATCCATCTATTTCCCCATTAGGATGCATCGCAGCTTTCAGAAATGTAACACTGCTCTGAAAACAACCCTGGGTTCTCACTGACATCCCTTTCTGCCAGGAGACTTCTGCAAGATATTTCTGTAGTTATTTCATGGGAAGGGAGCAAATTCTTCGCCACGAGCCATCCCCTTGCTTCCCTGCGCGGTGTTAGTGCTAGGTGCCGGTCGAAGAAGGTGTTTTCGGAAATAAGAACGATTTTAGACGTTGCAGAAATCCACAGGTTTTTGGCTTCATCCATCAGCTGCATGTGGCACCGGCTGCTTTTTACAGGTGCTTCATAAATGCAAACAAGCTCTGATGTTTTTCTCTCCCCTCCTTTTATAACCCCGCTAATTGCTCATTTTCATTCCGCTTCTGGTCAGCAGAGATGGCTTTGATGGTGGGTTTTCCCCTGGGGTTTAGCCGGGAATTAAGCCCGGCTTAACTTTTACAGCACGGTACACCTGGCTGGGGGTTTTCCACCAAGACTCGTGTGTATTAGGAGATAACACATGGAGGAGCTGCGAGTGGTTTTGATGAACTTCTGCCAGTGGAAAAGGGGGTTAGGGAGCTTTAGTTCTTTGGTGCTTCAGGAGGAGAAGCGACGAGAATGACAAATTTCCCCCAGGTTTTGTACAGATTTAAGAAATTCCATTTTGAAAGAAAAATTGAGAAGTTTTTGCTTTGGTTTTATATGGGCTGGACGGTCATTTTAACCCCTCTGCCCTCAAATTTCCCTGGCGCGGAAAATCTGCTTTTCATTTCATCTGCCCCACGATGACGCTTACAGCCACTAATTTGGGGAAATCAGTGTCTTTCTGCAGAATTTGCTCTCGTCTCTAGAAATGAGTCCTCGTTAACAGCCCAGCGCGAGCTGTTTCGTTAGCCGTCACGGTGGGAACCTCGCGTCTGTACCCAGGGGCGCGTTGAAAGCAGCCGCCTTGGCTTGGCTTTGATGCAAACCAGAAGAGCCCTTCCCGTAGCACTGGATCCGGAACCGGTCCCGGTTATCCCAGACGGCGATGAGACACGGCCCGGCCGAGCAATGGCTAAATCCAGAGATTTTTTTTTTGGTCTCAGTTAGCAGGAAACAGCCCCCATGAAGTTCAGCTAATTTCATTGAGAGTAACTGCAATCGAACATGAAACAAGTGGTTTATATCCTAAATCCGTACATTAAAATACATTAACTGCATTTATGGTTTAACCAGCAGTTTAATGGCTTTGTGAATGATGCAATTTGAATTTTGTTAAGCCAACAGACCAATCTTTTCGTATATTTTTCATTACAGGAAACAAAGCTAGTTCCTCCATATCCGTCTTTTCCTCTCAATACCATGTATCACCCCTACTCACCAACCGACCTGCGAAAAAGATCTCTAAATCTTTAATGAGATGCCTAAAAATGAATGAGACGGTATGGAAGTCAATGGAGACCGTTCAGTAAAAATTGTATTTAAAAATCCATTCAAGTTGCAACACTGCTACCAAAAAGTGTCAGAAAATCTACGATTTGGGGGGTTTTTTAATACTTTAGCCTACATAAGGCATATTTCTGTACTTGACTGAAAGGCAAATAAATACCTACGTATCGTAAAGCCTTTCTCCAGAAATGACTCCAAATCACAGGAGCTGGCGCAGCGTTCAAGTTATTTGTTAAAAACAAATTGCACTTGATAGTATCAAAATTTCAGCCAGGAAATACAAACACATGGAAAAACAAATCCAAAGCTTTCCAAAGGTAATTTTCGGGGGGGGGACTCAGCCTCCCCTCTTTGTCGTGGGTGTATTTTTACCATGGCTTTGGGTGTTTGCTTTTGTGGAGGGTTAAAAGGCGGGTGCTTTGAAGGGTGGCTGAGCCGGGATGCTCTCGTTACTGATGACGGCTCAACTGAGCGCAAGATCTTAGTAGGGCTGGAAAAGGCTTGGATATATTCAGGGATAACAGGTACCTCTGCGGTGTTGTTAGGCCGATGTGTAAATGCTTGTGCTTCGGGGCGTAAGCCAAGTCCTAACCCAAAGGGAGAGACGGAGAAGCGTCCCCTGGGCCTGCGTGAGGACATCCCATCCTGGGGATTTTTATGCCTTTCCCGGAAAGATACGGGTCCGGATGGTTTTAGCAGGGTGAGTTTCATGGCCTCAGTGGTAGTCGCTTGAAAATTCCTGTTACACCTGTAGTAGCACCGGTGCCGTCCCTGCAAGGGAGACGACCGCCCAGGCTCCAGGGTTGCCGAGAGCCAAGCACCCAGCGCTTGGTCCCGTGCTCCGGTTTGCTGTCGGTACGTGACTCCGCGCGGGAAAACCTCCAGAACCGCTTGGTTTTTTGTGTTTTTCCTAGAGATGCAACACCTTTCCTTCAGCAACCCGGCGTAGCTCGTGTAACCCCATCTCGTTGCAGGTTCTCCCGTCCCCTTTGCTTCCCGGGAGGCGAAGCGGAGAGCTCAGGGTAGGGTTCAGGTAGCCGCAGGCACCGCGAAGCCATCAGCGAGGCGCCGTGGCCAACCACCACGCATTTTATAATCTCATTTAAATTTTTTTTTTTTTTTTTTCTTTTTTTTTTCGGGGGACTCTGCTGCATCCCGGGCCGCGAGGGGGGAATAACCTCTTTGATTTTATTTTTTTTTCAGTTCTCTCAGGCCAGACACACCACAGCCCTTTGAAACGCTCTGTGTCCCTTACCCCACCCATGAATGTGCCAAACCAACCTCTAGGACATGGATGGATGTCTCATGAGGACTTACGAGCTAGAGGACCCCAGTGCATCCCTTCCGATCATGCCCCCCTGTCTCCACAAAGCAGTGTAGCCTCTTCGGGAAGTGGTGGGAGTGAACATTTAGAAGATCAGCCTTCCGCTCGTAACACATTCCAGGAGGAAGGGAGTGGGATGAAAGGTGAGTGAAAAACCAGACGCCTCCCCCCCCCAACCCCAGCACCCAGAGGCAGGAGGGGAAAAGCCGTTTTCCCGGCAGCGCGGGGCTCGGTTGGTGGTTTTGGGCGAGAGTCCTCGTAACCAAACGGGGCCTTTCGGCGTTTCTTCCCGGCTTAGGAATTTTGGTTTAGGGCAATAAGTTAGGTTTTCTTTTAAGCAGCGGCTGGTCCTGATCCGATGTCTTACGGTTGGGTGCCGGTGGGCTGGTTTTGCCCCAAAATCCTGCAAGCTGCCAGCTTTCCAAAAAGCTGGATTTTTTTCCATAGCCTGTGGCTTTTGGCTGCGAGTGGTGCTCTTTTCTCTTTTTTTTTTTTTTTTTTTTTTTTTTAAATTACGGTGAAAAATAGCTTAGCAAGCCACGTGTGATTTACCATTGCGGTGTTTGGTACCCACCAAGCATCTGGGGAAGTTTTGGCTTAGGATACTTGTTTGCAGTGAATTTATCCTGTGTATTTCAGTTGTTTTTCCCATTACACCTGCATTTCACAGAGACTCTTAGCAATAAATGTATGCGGTCTTGTCGGTAAGCAAGGCAGAAATGAAACCCTGTTGCTGCAGTCAAAGGTGGAGAGCTGTAGAGGAATAAATAGATAAAAACTGGGCGAACGCACAGACTGTATATTCCAGTGAACAGACAAAATGACTGAAAATGAACCCGCGGCTATCAGAGACTGATTTAAACAACTGCCATTTTCATTAATGCAAAGCAAGTCTATTGTGTAAAGACCAACGATGTAACAGAATTAAGGAAGCAATTGTATTTTTTAAACAGTCAGAAGGTCTGATTTTATTCTAATTACAGACAAATCTAGATACGTGCAAATCTCTGGAACGTGGAATTGTGTGTGACTTGGCACTGTTTGACTTCGATGTGCACGAAATAGATGCATGAAAAAACCCCTCGCGGTTCCCCCGTGAGATGGATGCTCGGGGCTCGGCCCTCTCCCTGGCCGGACTTTGCACCGTAGGGTTGCTCTGGGGCGGGAGCGACGGGCTGTAGGTCTGACGGGAGAGTTTTCTGAGCGTGACGGCCCTCGCAGAGCCGGGCTTTGCTTCTCAGCGGCTCTGCTTGCTGATGAACACCAGCAGGCTCGGAGGGATCACCATGAGCATGTTGAAGACTAAGCTGCGATCAGCGTGAAGGGTCCCCAAGGCTTTCCGTGCCTGGGGCTGGATCCTGCGGTCTGTCAGATCAAGGAGACCCTTTTTGGGAGCTGGTGGTGCAGAGGGCTCTATTTAACGTTGTGTTTCTCCAGGTTTCTGCTGATGGGACTGGGGAGGAGACCGCGGGGAGCTTGGCTCCCCGTGATCCACAGCTGCAGCTCCGGGACCTCAGTGGGTAGAAACTTTCCAGCGCAACGCAATCGATCTGTACGGCCAAATCTGCAAAGCCCAAAGGCTCTATCGCCCAGGCAGTCCACAAGCAATAATCCATTAAATAAACCCTGCAGATGAAGACAGCCCGTTGCTGCTGCATGTGCCCCCCCTCCATGGGAGATGGGTTCCCTTCCTTGGGCCGTCTCTTCCTGAGCATCGTCCTTCTCTGGGAGAAGGTTTGCAAACATCTAAACCTCATTCCCCCATTGCTGAGTCAGCCGAATTGCTTTTGTCCCGCTGTCCGGGGACGTGCAAACAGATGTCTACAGCCTCTGGTGTCTACGACTGTCACATCCTCCCCCCTCTGCTGTATTTTGTGCAAACTGAACCAATCCAGTTTCTTCTCAGATGGTGTTTTCTAAACTTGAGGTTGTTCTTGCTTCTCTCCGATGGGTTTTTTCCAGAAAGTCCATATTTTATTGAAGGTACGTTGCCCAAAACCGGACTCGGGAGCAGAGCAGAGCCTTGCTTGCCGTACAGACGGCGTTCCTGTGGCTGTATAGCTCGTCGTCCTCAAATAACACCCCACCGCGGGCTGCGTATCGCCCATTGTATCCCCACAGCTTTTCTGCAAAAAAAAGTACTGCCCGTTCCCTGCCCTCGGTTCGTGCCGTTTCTTGTTCCTACAGAAACGCACAACTTTTTGTGCATTTTGATTGGGTTCCATCTTATTTCATCCAGACCGGTTGCTCGGTTTGCCAAGTCCCTTCTCTGAATTGCAGCCACGTCTCCGCCAGCGCCTGCAGGCTCCTGGGGCTTGGTGTCACCCGTGCCTCTGGGCAGCTTGCTCCGTCTTTAACGCCCTCCAGGAGGACACTGGGGAGACCAGACCCGCGACAGCCCCCCCGTCCAACGTGGTTTAGCAGTTCGCCTCCCCTAACGTCACCTAGTTCTCTCCTTTCCATCTGTCTTTGTGCTGAAGGAAAAGTGCCCTTTGGCTTTTTCCCGGCCCCTGGTTTCTCCAGGGGGAGGCGCGGACACTTTGTTCCCTGCGGAGCCCGTCCGTCTGTCCATCCGTCCCTTCCCGGGGCGCAGCTCGGGGCACACTGGGAGGAGGGTTTGGGCAGAGCTGGGGGTTTCTGCTGCGAGTCCGTGGCTCAGCACGGTGTGCCATCAGGGCACTGCTGAAGACGTCCTGTGTACGTATCGGCCTGTGTATACATACAGCAGGGTGAATTGTTTTCCTTCTAAATTTCCATGTCAGCACCCAGACAGACGTGTGCCGGCCGGACTCTGGCGTTCAATGCCTATAGGGGATGATGTATGTGAGCAGCATGAGAGGCCTGGGTTTGCTGCTCCCGTCAGACACGGCATTCCTGACGGCTGTGCCATGACTTAGCAATTAGCTCCTGGTAATCGGTGATGAAGGAGTAGCTCCGTGGGCGGGCGGCTCGCTGCTCCGGGGGGAGCGTTAGGAAGTTTGACTTTCCAAGGACCATGAAATCGCCTTAAATGACCTTGCACCTCCTGGTTGCCTCTTCCCTGGGGGAAGGGGGAAAGCCCCACCACCGTCCCTCTGTGCTGGGCTGGCTCCTTCTCCCCAGCCCGCTCCCGGGATTGCCATCCCCGCTGGCAAGGGGGCTCTGGGACCGTCGTAGCTCCCCAAAATTAGGAGGTGGTCCAGGGAGGCTGATGATGCAAAGGGAAAGAAGAGCTGCTCCTGCGCTCTGACCCTCTGCAAAGGTCAGAGATGGGTTTTCTCCAAGACGTAACGTCTGTGTGAAGTTGCAGCTCTCTTCTGAAAGTATCCCCGTGGGCTTCGCCATCGGCA
This sequence comes from Phoenicopterus ruber ruber, assembly GCA_009819775.1. Classification (NCBI taxonomy): domain Eukaryota; kingdom Metazoa; phylum Chordata; class Aves; order Phoenicopteriformes; family Phoenicopteridae; genus Phoenicopterus; species Phoenicopterus ruber. Next base: position 4,711,531 of record CM020219.1, read on the forward strand.
CGAACGTGTGCTAAAGGCAGATGTCCCCAGGGGACACAGGATCAGGCAGACTTTCAATGTGTCGGCACTAAAACGGCGTGGTTTTACGTTAAAATGAAACTGAGATTCGAGCCTCCCAGTCCCTGCGCTCCCCACCTGCGCTGGAGACAGAGGGCTTTCTGCTAATAGCTTTTAACGGGCTTTTGGCTAATAGCTTTTAATTTTTTTAAGTGGATTGATTTAAGAGGCCCCCGGTGGCAGGTTTTAAGACTGTTTAGGACTGCTGCGTGTCAAGACTTTCGGAAAACGGCAAAGTTCAGCCCATCTGTGCTCGGTAACTGCTTTGCCCCCGTGTTTGGTGTGGGGTTGATCTCTCTGTGCAGCATTTGAGGAACTTCATTGAACCGCGAATCCTGACGTGTGTCAGAGGATGGAGAGTGTGAGCAAAACATGGCGTTTTGGGGCCGTTTGCATCCTCTGCTCGGATGCGAGTGGGGTTTGGGGTCAACCCGGGCAGCGGGCAGCAGGAGACTTCTGGCAGATGTAAGAATTGCCGTGGGGGACCAAACCAAGGGTCCATCTTGCCCTGTCCCCTCCAGCAATGAGATGTTGGTTCGGGAAGAGGCGTGTGGCGATCCTTGACTTGCATCTGGCACTCAGCAGCGTGGGGCTTTCTGGACAGAGACCACGCACGCTACGGGATGTCCCAGCAGTGGGACTGTCCTCCTTGCATCATCTCATCCCTTTCCGAAGCAAGCCTGGCCTGACACTTCGCAGTCGGAACAGCCTAGAAAACCTTAGAGGTTGGCCACTTCAGTGAAGGTTATTGGAGGTGTCCGTGAAGGTTGTCCTCATGCTGGCGGTGAGCAGAGCACCAGCACCCACAGCAGCCCCAACCCAGCAGCAGAAGCACATAGTGGGTAGAAATCCCTCCCCAAAACGGTGCAAGCCCAGATTCCTCCTCTCCCTGCAGTGGACACGTTGGGCAGAGGAACCCCGTCGGCGCAGCCTCGCCGCCAGCCATCGCTCCTTCCCCTCGGGCTCTCCTGCACCGTCAGCCCTGCCTGCGGCGGCGCGCGGGGCCCACCACCCGCTCGACACATACCCCTCACATCAGCTCGGGAACCATCAGAGGGAGGGGGAGTGTTGCTGTTCGGTCGTATTTAGCCCCAAAAGAGGCATTTCCCGAGCCTCCACCTGCACTCTTCATTGAAGGTGTGGGCGTTTGTGCTGTTTGGGGCTGAAACACCGGTTTTTCACTGTTACTGCGCCCGGCGCGGGTTGAAATGGGGCTCCTGGGTGTCTCGCTGGTGGGGAAGGGACGAGGACTAATGGACAAGGGTGTTGCTGGGAGCGGAGCGCCTGAGCTCGGTAGGCTAAGGCAGAGCTATTGTCAGGTCGTAGGTGCTAAATAAAGCAGGTCCCAATTTGGCACAGCATTTGAAGCCTTTAGGATGCAAAGCAAAAGCGTCATGGAATCATAGAATCATAGAATCATTTTGGTTGGAAGAGACCTCCAAGATCATTGAGTCCAACCGTCATCACGCGTACGGTGTTGTGCTGCAGCACAGATATCTGCGGGGCCCCCCTCTCCCTTGTGGGGTGTCACCACGGCCCCCCCCCAAACCTGCGAAACCCCGAGTAGCTGCCAGGCAGGCTGGAGCGGGGGAGGCTGGTATCCCATTCCCTGCTCCATGGAGGACACCCCGTCATGGGATCTGGTGGGGTTTTGCATGTTGCAGACGAAGGGTCCCCCTCCCAGGTGCCTCCCTGTGAAACCACGTTGATGTCAGGAGGATAAGTGTATTTTTGGGAACTCATCCAGCCGGGCACAGAGGTGCTACACTGCAGATAACGAGTGGGAAGGAAGAAGTCATTTCAGTTGGTGCATTTTGAGGTCCCAAGTCACCCTTCTGAAACGGGTTGTGGGACCGTCTTCGATGGCACATCATTTTTCCATGCTCAAAAAAAACCCAACTCTTTATTTCTCTTTAAGCAGCCATTTAAATTTTCAGCACATACCATCTTCCTTCACACCATAAATCAGTGTCTGCCCTCTGCAAAACAGCCGTTTGCTCATCCTAAGCTCGACCACGCTGTTAGCTTCAGTGGTTCCACATTCCCGGGAGAAGGGCAGCGAGGAGCTTGCCCATGCGGTGACACGACGCTGACTCCCCATGGGCTAATTCCTGGTGGCTTAGCCCCAGAAACCCAACTTCTGAGGACGTGTCCTCATCCAGGGGCTGGTTCCTCCTACCATCCATATCCAGAGCACCGTGTCCTCCAAAGGGTCCATGAAGTTCAGTAAGGTGTCTGAAGCACCGGCGGGATGGTAGATGGCACCTCATCGGCTCCTTGCGTTGCTGTTGATGCTGTCGCGCGTGGTTAAGTGGTGTCATGAACTAAACAGGAGCTCTCATCTCCTTACCTTTGTGCTGCAGATGTCCCAGCCTGGCTGAAGAGCCTCCGGCTGCACAAGTACGCCGCCCTCTTCTCGCAGATGACGTACGAGGAGATGATGGCCCTCACCGAATGCCAGCTCGAGGCACAAGTACGTCCCACGTCGGTCATAAAGCAATCAGCCACGGTCCCGATGCTTGCGCAGTCGGTAGATGAGACGCCTCCAACGCCTCTTTTTAGTGTCTTCACGTGGAAGGCGTTTTGCCCGCGGGTGGTTGGAAAGCAAGCAGAGAAAGGAAGATGGGGTCTTAGGGAGTGAGAAAACCCACATTGTGCCTGAAAAAGGCCTCGTCCCCGATTCCTGACTGGAGTCCTGGCATGAAAGTCCCATCACTGGGAGCTGCACTTGGGTTTTTGTCTGGTTGGGATTAAGCTCGGGAGTTTCAGGGGCAGAGCCTTAAAGTCAGTGGGGTTTTGGTGGCCAGTTGCCTTGTTAACCTTTGAACACGTCCCCGCTTTCACGTTTACCTCTGCGTTCTCCTCGGGATGAAGAGGGCCGGTCAGCACCTTTGCTTTCACTGTGTGAGATGTACCGGGGAGGGACAGACTAGGTGGAAATCTCTATCTTCAGCAGGTCTCTGAGCGATTTTCTGTGCCCCCCGCTAATCCCGGCACTCGGAAATTTGATTGATTTGTAGCAGCCCGTTTCGTTTAGGGGAGGAAGGATTTGGGCGGACGCGGCTGTCCTGTGGAAATGTTAACGCCAGGGTTTGTGCTGTTTTTTGCAGAACGTTACCAAAGGCGCAAGACACAAAATAGTCATCAGTATCCAAAAGCTAAAAGAAAGACAAAACCTGCTCAAATCTTTAGAAAGGGTAAGTAAGCACAACCACTTTTGTGTTTCCTCTTTTTCAAGAAGCCAGGAATTAATTCTGGGGTGAAGCGCTTTTCGGTTACACAGGTTGTTGGGATCTTCTGCAGAGAAATCTGTTGTTGGCTTGGCCGCATCTGAATGGTGTCTCAAACTGTTCTCTACCGGGTGCAGGTTTTATTTGGGGCTGTATTTTGCAGAGTGGGTCCTAATCCGTCTCCGGCACTCGCGCAGCTGGGATGGACTCACCTGCGGCACCGGTAAAAGCCCTGGCCGGCTCCAGGGTGCTCAGAAACACCTGAGCTTCGGGTGATGGAGGCCACCATCTCAGTGACACTGATGGGAAGGTGGTCGCCCATCTGCTGAACCGTGGTGCAGGACCAGCTCTAGCTGCACCAGCCGTCGTGGTCCTCTCTGCCGCTGGAGAACCAGCTGGGCAGAGCCTTTAGCCCCTGGTTATCCCTCGGCCACTCGGTTAACTCTCCCATCTCGATGCCACTGTCCCTCTCAGGAGACCCCTCCATGCACAGTGGTGCTCACAGGGACCCCCGAGCCCTGCCCCAACCTCTCCATCCCCAAAGAGATGGGATTTCCCGGTGTCTGTCACGTCAAAGGCCACTGCGCTTTTCTGGAGCATCATATGGGCAACCTGTCCCTGAATAAAAAGCCAGAGACCCATGTCAGTGCCTGAACAATATCTTGAATTTCCAAGGAGAACAAATAGAAACTTCTTTGTCCCTTCAACAAAAGCTTAAACTCTGCAGAAATGACTGTGGGAGAAGCACCAGCACCGCAGACTGGCTGGGAGCAGCTCACCCCACCTCTCGCTATTTATTTTCACAATATTATATTATATTTAATTGCACCATCTTCAAACAGCAACTTGCAGAGCCTCCCGCTAGAGGCTTTTAAATACTTATGTGGTGTGTTGCTATTTATTGGTGTTTTCGTTAGCTCACTGCTTCACTATTTATTTATAATATGGGATTGTACTCAGAGTATGGCAGGAGCTAATAAAGCCGTATTTACCTCCGTATATTAATAATAACTATTAAATCCAAGAGACAGCCCGCTGGATTGAGCTTGCTTCGGCGATGTGTTTTCCAGACGATTGCACGGCCTCTTCCCCCGCTTCTCCGCCTGGGTTTTGAAATATGGTATTGATTGAGTGCGGCGGTGCGGGAGGGTGAGCCCAGTTCAGCTCACACAACCAGCCACGCACGCTGTAAAACAGGGGAGAGAAGTGGCGGGGGCTGCTTTTGAGCGCCCGAGGGCTGGGTTTGGGCTGGGGGGCTCTGACCGCATCCCGCTTTGCTGGGGCTCAGAGCTGCCTGGGAGCTGCTTTACTTGGGAGGAGACGTCTCCGGTTTTCCAGGCTTCCCATCCAATTTTTTTTTTTTTGCTAAACAAGAGCATGTGTGGGACTTGATTTTTTTGGGCAGTGTCTCGCTGCTAAAGATTGCTGCTTTCTTGGAAAGAGCTGCTCCACCCCTCTCGGCTGGTTAGCAGAGCAGGATTTTTTCCCCAAAAATAGTGCCCAGCAGACTGACGCCAGGTCTTCGAGAGAAGTGGAGCTAAGACGGCCGAGAGCGAGCTGGGGGTGCAGCAGGAATTAGGGTGAACAACCATTTCGGTGCTTCGGCTGGCTCGCTCGCAGCCCGCGCGCCCACTTTGTATCTCTTGCCTCGGCGCAGCCAGGACTCGCCCCAAAAGCTGCGTCTTTCCAAGCAGCGTCCCACGAGCCAGACCGTGCAGGAGCCTGCAATGAGCTCTGCTGGTCCAGGCTACGTTAAAAACAAGATGCAATTATTTCCCATCAGCTTTTCGATGTGGGAGGAGGATCTGACCATGGAAAGGGATGATCCACAGGCATAACCGAGAGCAAGGCTGGGGGTGCACCCAAATCCTCTCCCTCCCAGGTGGACCTCCCGCATCCGGATCTCCAAGCTGAATATGTTTGCTATAGGGATATAAGTTCACCTGCAGCCTCGTGGTTTCCCCTTCTGTGTCCGACCGCAACCCACCCTGCTCCCCTTGAAACCCTCCGCTCCCCCAGCCCGTCCCAGTATGGACGGGGACGTCCCCGCTTCGCTGCTGCAGGACGGGCTCCTGCATCCCAGCGTGGTCCTGGACTTTATAATGGTGGTCGCAGGGCGTAAGGAGGCTATCGCAGGCTCTTCGGGGCGGAGCAGTTCGTGGGGAGCCAGGCTTGAAGGCAGCGCTGGAAACCGGAGACCAGCCCACATTAAAAAATATCACTGAAATGAAATAGGGCTGAAATGTTACAATTGTGGGGTTGCCGGGGAAGGAGCAGGACACCCGCAGGTCTGGGCATTGAAATGTCCCAGGCTGTCGCTCTCATGGGGTTGCCATCTTCCTGGTGGAAATTTGGAAGCGCTGAAGCTGGATTGTCGCTGGGTTTGGGTCCCAGTGGTTGACGGGGCACGTGTCTCTCTGGGGATTCAGGTCTGAACACATCCGTGGGTAATATCAGGCACGGTCCCTGCGGCAGCTCCGCGCTCCAGGCTCACCCCCAGCTCTAAGCAAGAAACTCGGTGACTGAAAGGCGGCTGTTGAATACGGACTGCAGCAGGGGCCCGGAGCAGGAGCGAGGCCGTCGGCTTTGCTGGGGATTTTTGGGGGGGGGGGTCTGGTTCACAGCTGATGTCCTGTTGTCCTGCGGAGACAAACCCTCTTCTCTCCACTCGAATCCGCAGGACATCCTGGAAGGAGGCAACTTGCGTGTCCCGCTGCAGGAACTACACCAAATGATCCTCACCCCCATCAAAGCCTACTCTTCCCAAAACTCGAGCACGGAGGAGCACAGCCGGGACGCGGACTCGCATCACCCCTCCTCCCTGATCGGCTCAGACAGCCAAGGCTCTGACTGCAAGGACTCTGCCGCGGGGGGGATGCAGCAGCACCATTTGCCGGGATGCGAGGGCGAGTCGGGGGGGGCCCCTTTGCCCGAAGGCGACCTGCCCGGCCAGTTCACCAGAGTGATGGGGAAAGGTGAGCGACTGTCACTCCTTACTGGCGTCCTCACTAGGGAGAGCTGCTGCGGGGCAGGCTGCGTGCCGTGGCGGCGCTGGCGGCAGCCTTTCCCCGAGCCCCTGCAAGCCGTAGTCCGAGGGGGGTGATGATTTTTTGAGGCCCCGTCGTGCTGTGGTAAGAGGTAAGAGCGTGGGTGGGAAGGTGGGCTGTGATTTTTGGGGTGGGCAGTAACGGGACAGGCTGTGTGCCCCAGCTGAGGGGCGGGTGGCATCCTCTCTCTCCCATTCAGAGCCCTGGGAGCATCCCACCGGTCCGGAGGTGTTTTCAGCAGCATCCCTCGGACTTGCTCTCCTTGTGTGGGGGTAGCGCTGGTGCGTGGGCTTAGCGCGAGCTGTCCTGAGTGCAAATCAGCTGGGTCCAAGCCCTTTTTCAAGCCCCGATTTAGATGCAGGACGTCCGAAATACTCAGGTGCCGTTCCACGCCTGTTGCGGGGTGCAGGGCTTTGAATCAGGATTAACACACCGGGAGGTGCACAGGAGCGCTGCGAGGTAGGGACCGACACCCTGTGCCATATTACGGGGCTCTTCCAGCAAATTGGTACGAGCTCGGATGTGTCCTCGCTCCCCTCGGTGGGGTCTGAGGTGTCGGTGCTGGCTGTGTGGAGGGAGATCTCCCAAGGGAAGAGGGGGAGGAGAGTCTGTCATTCGCAGGCTCGCATGGGAGACCAGGAGCAGAAAGAAACCCGTCGGCACGCCACGAGGAAATACCAGCCCTGTCCCTATTTCAGGCCTTTTTTGCAAAAAATAGATGAGGTGTTTTCTATATAAAAATTCGGTGCAAGGTTTCTCACCAGCTAATTGACTGCGTGCACAGACAAACGTGGGTTTATGGCCCCATTTTAAACCCGCTGATGAATTCAGCCCGTGACAAATGCCTCCGTCACGCACGAAGCCGTACGTACGGCGCAAGCCTTGCCAGGACGAGGTGTCCTCCTGGACCGCGAGGCATCTCTGCCCGGGGGTTTGACGGAGGAGGCTCGTTTCTCTGTGAACTTGTTTCCACTTGCTTTTACGGCATTAAGGCGAAAAGAGGTTAAAATCCATCAGGAAAGGTGGGAATCCGTTTGCAGCGGGGGCAGATTTTGGCCGGAGGAGGAGGAGCTCTCCCAGCGCCGGCTCATGCCTAGGAAAAGGGAATAATCCTGCGCCCCTGATTTGCTCAAGTCTAATTTTGGTGACTTCAATGGTGTCACTCTGGATTTACACCAGCGTAACAGAGAACAAAATCTGACCCTAAATATAGGACAGCACGTCAGGAATTGGGGAAGGGTGTTTTTTCTCGCTGATGAGAAGACTCACCCGTGGGACTAGGGAAATGGGACGTCCAAGGCGTCCGTTGGATCCCCCCCGGACCCCAGCTCGGTGTCCCCGTGCCCATTTCTCTTCTCTTTTTTCTTTCCAGTATGCACACAACTTTTAGTTTCCCGACCCGACGAAGAGAATATAAGTTCCTATTTACAGCTCATAGACAAATGTCTAATCCACGAGGTGAGTCGTGACAGATCATCTAAAACTGTTGTTCTCATCACTTAGAAACTGTTTCCAAAGTGTCTGTTTATGTAAACCTTTTGGTTTCTAATACAAATATTTTTGGGGGGTATTAATAGTAATTCTGACAGAACAGGGCCGGAGCGGGCGGTAGTTCCAGCGTGGTGCATGGAAACGTTGCTCCCCCCCACGCTCGCTTAATTGCCAAGACCCGGAGCCGGGAAATTCATCCAACTCGTGACGGTCCGATGGGCAGCTGGATGCAAGAAAAAAATCCCGGGATGAACACGCAGTCGGTTTCTGTCAGACAGACCCGGCGATCCCTTGGCGTTGCCACCTCCTGTTTCGCAGCACGCGGTCTTGGGAGTTTGCAACGAAGGCATCTGTTTCTGCTCCTGCCGGATCTGCCCTTGCCGGCTGACGGCTCGGGATGGCCGAGGCTGTGCCGCAGGGCTCCGGCACGCTCCTGCCCGGTGGCAGGGAGGGATGGACGGCGTCCCCGGTGTCCTGCAGCATTTTGTACCCGTGCCGGCTGCACCTGGAAGAACAAGCTGCTTCTCATCGCCTGCCCATATGGCAGGGGTCGAGGGGGGATCGCGCACCCTTTCATGGGAGCTGCAGGCTTTCAACATTTCTCAGTTACTTGTTTATAAAAAAATACGCTGTCAAAGCACAGAAGAATCTCCTCTGGAGAGGGCTGGTGGCTGGAAACCTCAAGATGTGCTGCACGCCACGTGGAACGGGAGAGAAGCGGCTCACAGCCCCTTCCCTTGCAGCTGAAAGCAGTGCCCGAGCCGCGCTTGTGCAAAGGTTTGACCCGTGCATCTCTGCAGGGCCAAGCACGGGGGATCCTAAATCAGGATGAAATAGTTGGATACCGGGCAAAACGCGAGTGCTTCAGGATATTTTTTGAACTGCGCTCCCGGACGCCTCAGGGTGGGGGTCTCAGTGCATTTTGCTGGCGGCGCCTGCGGTGTCAGACCACGCTTGGCCCCGTGCAACGGGGCGGCGGCACCCGCTGTTCGGGTTTGCTGCAAAAAGCGGGTTTAGAGCCGTGGGTACGGTCTTCTGGGTGCTCTACAGACACGGGCAGTGGCGAACAGCTGTAGGGGCTGGAGGGGAGAGCGTGTCTGCTCCCACGTACTCCCCTCCCGGAGAGCGTCGGAGCCTGGAAATGGTGCCTGGACTTTCTGGATGGCCAGGCAGGGCATCGCTGGTGGAGCAGAGGCACCGAGAAAGGGGCAAGGGAGGTGGGAGCAGATTCCCAGGGCTGGAGAGCAAAGCCAGGAAGACGCGGAGCTGCAGAGGGGCTCGTTTTCCACGAGCGCCCAGGACAGACCTGGTGACGCAGCGTCACCCCACCGGTGCCAGCCCGTGTCCCAGGACCTCCGTCTGCATCGACTCCTGCGTCATCAGCGCCGGGAGAGAGCGTCTCCTCCGGACGGCAGTTCGGAGCAATCAAGTCAGACACTAATTAGCCTCCAGATTGTCCTCCGGAGACCTCCGCTCCTCTCCGCCACCGGCACGGAGACGTTGGGTGTCTAAAGTTAGCTGTGGCGGGCACGTGGGTGTCCCCGTAACCCACACCGCCTGCCTGGAGGCCTGGGGCGTTTCGGGAGGAGGTCTGTCCCCTGCGGGGGTGACCTTCGCAGGGAGCCCGGGCGGGTGCCGGGGCTCACCCCGGGTGACCTCCCGCAGAGGCTGTGGGCACCAGGAGCAGAGCTGAGCTCTGCCCAGCCCCGAGGAGGAGGACACGATGCAGGATGCCACGGAGCAGCTCTGCTTTCCCAATCCCAGCTTTTTCCAACCCTGGCAGCGTTTTCTAGAGCCACATCCAGGTGTCACCACCCGGCAGGGACCAGCCATCAAACCCTGCGGGGAGCCGTGCTCCCGCCCCGGCAGCAGCGGGGAGCCGGGTGCCTGTGCTGCAGCACGAGCGGTGGGGCTGGGGGCTGCGAGGGGTAGCGGGGAAGCTTTGGGGAAGCCCTGCTCTGCCCGGGGGGGTTGGCAGCCTCAGGGGCAGAGCCAGGCCGTCGCTCTGGGGCGCAGGGGATGCTGCCAGAGCTTTTTCTCGACCTGAGATGCATAAATCCTTGAGCGAGACCAGGGTTTCCCTCTGGACTTGCCGATGGGGCTCAGCTCACGCCACCGCCCGCTCCAGCTGCTTTTCTTTACACACCCCCCCCACGCGCATCCCTGCTCGCTTTGTCCAGAAAAATATTCATATGTTTCCTATTTTTCTCTCTTTTTTTTTGGGCAGGCGTTTACAGAGATCCAGAAGAAGCGGCTGCTGTCATGGAAACAGCAGGTGCAGAAACTCTTTAGGTCTTTCCCTCGGAAATCCCTCCTGGAGCTGTCAGGTTATCGGCAGCAGAGGAGGTACGCGGGATTTCGGGAGGGGAGGGATGGACGCAGCGGCCAGGGGTCCGGCAAGAGCATCTCGAGAGGGACCAGCAGGGAGGGACGGATCCTGCCAGGTTCCGAGCCACATTTTGGGAGGGAGGAGGGTTGGAAAAGCTTCGGCAATAAAACCCCAGGCGTCGGCTGGGAAGGGAAAGCAGCAGTAAGTTTGCTTGTGTGTGTGGTCGGCGCCTACCCCACCGATTCCCACTGCGTCTCCTTGGCTCCGAACCCGGCGCTTCCCAGCTGTGCAGCGTATCCCCGGCACTGGGCGGCCGGCTCTGCCCCTGCCTGCTGCCCTTTGCTAATGACATCAGTGCTGGAGCTTCACCAAAAAGCTGTCAACTGGCGAAAAAAGGCTTGAAGGCTGCAGAGGGTGCGGAGCCGGGGGGCTGCGGTCAGAAAGCCTGGGTGGGGGTGCGTTGCGAGCACCGTGTTTGCTCGCTTCCAAGGTGATGCTGGATTTCGGGTGATCCTGGAAAGCGTTGGGGTTATGGCAAGAGCAGATATTTTTAGATCAGTTTTAACAGCGATATCGGCCTTTTGTTTCGTTCTGCTACGTCTATTTTATTGCAATCCTACGCAAGTTCTTTCTTCTGAAAAAGAAAAGGGGTTTGGGGGTAACTGGGAGCACTGGGACAGCCGGGATGGGAGTTCAGAAGGAAGGAGCGCAGAACCAGAGTGTTCCCTGGTGCCATGAAACGGACTATTTTGGAAAGGAAAAAGACAAGTGATTTCAGTGTTCGTGGCAGGATCAGAAGCAGAATAGACAAGAGCAAAGGTTTTTGATGGACCCGTTGGCTCTGGGCCGTCACTGGTGCCGAGGTTTAGCTGCGCATCCAGGCTGACCTCAAGCACAAGGTAGAGCTGCTGGCTTGAAACGATCCCGGACCCTTTCCCGGGGCCGCCCAGCATTCTCTCCAGTTTCCTTGCTGCTTTTGGGCGGTTTTTGCATTTTTTCTGCTCCTGGGAAGCTGCAGGCGAGCACGTGGCCAGTCCTGCTTTTCTCGTGGGGATTTAATGGCAAGAGTGTTTTTTGGACGAGGTTTAAAGAACCCCGTCATACTTCTGCCTAGTAAATTTATCCCGTTTTGGGATCCCAGCGTGCTCATGTCATCCGAAGGATGTTTGCAGCCGCCCACACAAGCAGGAGAGATGAGGGCTGGGAGGAAGGTGAGCTGAAACATCTGCGAGGGTGATTAAGTGCTGGAGAAAGGCAGGGGGACGGGGAGCGTAAGAGGAACCGCAGCTGTGGGGTTGCAGAGTGCTCCTACCCTTGGCTGTGCTTCAGCCTGATCACGGCGTCGCAGTCCTGCTGCCCAGCTCAGCAGGCAGAGCCGTGAAGCCGACGTTGCGCGGCGAGGAGACCCGCGCCCCGCGTCTTTCCAAGGCTTAGCTGATTATTTTTTGTGTTGTTCCTCCGGTTATAAACGCAAAAATCCGCACGAGGAGGGATGCTGGCATAGCCGACCGTGCCCTCTAAGGAGTAAAGATGGTTTCGTGTCCTGAGATCGGTGTCTCAGGACATTTGGGCTGCGTGGTCTTGGGTCCAGATGATTTTGCTCTGATCACAGGGAGCTGGATGAAGGTTTGCGGTGCAGAGACGGGAGCGGGTGCAGAGCCCGTCCCCTGTCTGCACAAACGTGCCTTTCACTCAGCCCCTCCCAAGGAAATCTTGGACTTGTTAGGTCATTTTAACCAAGATTTACAGAACTTGAGAAGCCTCAGAGCGGACCGTGTTTGTAAAAATGAACCTCCTGGAACGGGAGAAGGTCCCACCCTTGAAGCATTCCCAGTAAAGAAAACCCAACAGCGTGAGCCGAACCTTTGTCAGACACTAGAGAATCCACACACGAGAGATCTCTTTTGTACAGCTCAAAGGCATGAAGAGTTTAAGCCAAAACCCAAGAAATCGGGTGCCGCTAGCTCCAGTACCCGGGGGATTACCGGCGGTATTTTAGCTTGCATTTAAGAACAGGCCCGTTTTGCAGGAGTAAAATAAACTTAAAAAAAAAAAAAATAACATGAATCTGAGACCTGGAGAAGGGAGGGAGGGTGACTGGCAGCGGGGAAGAAGAGCGGACGCTGCTGTGGTAAGCCCAAACCTCCTCCGTCCCGCGGCACGTGCAGGATGGAGGCCCGTCCTCAGCGGGACGAAGGGTCGGGGCAGGAGCAGAGCGCGCGGTGAACCCGCGGCCGTGGGACGGGCGTGGGGTGGCGAGCATCGGCACGGCGCTTCACGATGGCGCAGGGGCACCCTTGGGACCTTTGGCTGTTGGTCTGAGCGCACCAAACCAGCCGCTCGCCCCCGCGCCCGCAGCACCGGCCCCTTGCAGGAGCCGATTTCTCACCCTCGGCGCTTTCTCTCTCCGCAGCCGAGGCTTTGGCCAGTCGAACTCCTTGCCGACAGCCGGATCTGCAGGGGCAGGACTGGGCCGGCGAAACCCCCGCCAGTTCCAGATCCCCTCCCGCAACCTCCCCACCGCCCGGCTGGGGCTGCTGGGCCCCAGTGGGCTGCTGGGCACCCCCCAGCGCAGCCCCGCCGCCAGCCCCGCCATCCTCAAGCAAGGCAGACAGGTCAGTCGGCGTTCACGGCATCTCCACCTTCTTCCATCCCTTCCCTATAAGCTTCCTTTGCTTTTCCTCCTCTAACTCAGCCGGATCCCCCTTTTTCCCCCCCCTTTTCAAGCAAGTGAGAGGCGTTTGGGTTGCGCTCTCCTCTGTGCAGTGGGATGCAGAAGAGGGACCGGCGGGAGGGGGGAAAACCGGGAGGCGGAGGGGGGAGAGATGAGCCCAAGGGGGTTATAAATACATGGCACAGAGGCCTCCGTTTTACATCCCGCATCCCTTTTTTGTTTGCTTCCCGCAGAACCTCTGGTTTGCCAACCCCGGGGGCAGCAACAGCATGCCCAGCCGGAGCCACAGCTCGGTGCAAAGGACGCGCTCGCTGCCGGTCCACACCTCCCCGCAGACCATGCTGATGTTTCAGCAGCCAGGTAGGAAGCAGACGTTTGCTTTTTCGCTTCTCCACAGCCCAGCGAGACAAGGGGAGGCTGCGGGAAAGGAGCCGCGCCGGCGAGCCTCGCCGCAGGCGCATCGCCCGTGCCGGCGCGGCGCGCTCCCGCACGCTTGCAGCCACGCTTGCAGCGCCAGCTGTCACAGCCCGCGCGGGGTGTCTTTGTCACTGGTCGAATTACTGGGTCGATTGAACCGGAGAGATCGTGGAGGGATTTTTGACCCTCTATATAGCATCTTGGCCCTATATATGGCGTCTTGGCCCTATATATAATGGTGCTGGTGCCTTACCTCGCTTCCTTCTGAGGGGCTCCGTGTCAGGCGGGGAAGGTGGTCGCTCTTCCATCACCTTTTTTGCTCACGCGTGGACGTGGAGACCCAGCGCGGAGGGCCTGCCGTCGTGCACTCGAGGGAAATTCCTTTCACGACACACGTGAAGGGAAATGTTGCTGTGTCGGTGCTTCCTTCCCAAACACCGCAAAAATGCTCCCCTGTATAGGAGCATCCTCTGATTCGGGGGGGGTCCCGCTGAATCTGACCCTGAGCCTGGAGCATCCTTCCCATGAGGACATTCATGCCTTTTTCTCTCTGTATCCCTCATGCCTTTTTCTCTCTGTATCCCTTCGTTAGCCTTTAAGCATCTCTTTTCTTACCAGCACACTTACCGTAGCAATTTATGCCACGGGACAGGGAGTTACACCCCCCCCCCCCAGTAAACTAAACCTCATCCATAAGCTTCTGCCACGGGTTCAGCTTGGCAGCTCCCCTCGCATCACATGCCTACGGTGTTTTAACTGCATAATTTAGGCCGTAAATGTCCTGTATAGCAAAAGCAGCGTCTGTTCTTGGGTATTGATTAAACACCAGGACAAGGGCACATTTCTGCAGGCGCTGAAGGAGAATAAATAGGTTTCTCTTTGCATGTTAGCCTGCGGTGAACGAGGGCATAGGAGGATTAGGGAGCCAAAGATGCGGACCGAGTCATGAGGAAAATAAGCAATAATGTGGGGCTGGGCTCCTGAAACACTTTTCATCCGGCTGCAGAGACCTCAACCCTCCTGGACCTCGTCCCGTGTTCCTGTGAGCCGGTGGCAAGCGGGAGATGCTGCCCATCGGTAGCAAAAGCTGTATCTGCTGCAGAGCGGGGGCGGTTGGGTGCTGTATGGACCAGGCCGGGGCGTTGCAGCACACCGGACTTTGTCCCCCTGCTTTTCTTGTGCTCACCCCGGCCCCCCGGGGCCGTGGCAGCGGGGCCGTGGGCGGCCGGCCGGCGGCTCTGCCAGTCTGTGCTGCCATCCCATGTCCGAGCGCTCGCCCTGCCTGCGCGCTGCCTGCACGGGCAGCTCCCGGCCCCGCTGCTCCTCGGGGCCGCTTGAACATTTTATATGTATCGAGGATTTTTGCGGGGTCTGAGCAAGGGGAGAGCCTGGGGCAGGGGGTCCTGCTCCCACCCCCGCTCCCCCCCAGCATCTCTAACTGGTACCTGAACCCCCCCGTTTCCATCCCCCTTCTGCTGCGACGCCATTGAGGCTCCCTAGATTTACCCCTTAACGACAAGAAAGAGAGGAGTGATGACTGTTTTTGCTGGCGTCTCTCGCCGGAGGTGATTGCACCGGGAAGCGAAGCGCTGCCAGAGCCCGGCCGTGCGGTCAGACCCTCCTGGGCCATATTTCGGGTGGTTTCCTACCCCCCGTGCGCCCGCTCCGGCAGCAGCAGAGCGGGCAGGGGGTGCGGGGCTGGCAGGCAGGGTCCCTGCCGCGTCCCCTGACCGAGGTCTCCTGTCCCTTTCTCCCTGCAGAGTTCCAGGTGCCGGTGACTGAACCTGACATCAACAACAGGCTGGAGTCCCTGTGCCTGAGCATGACGGAGCACGCGCTCAGCGGTGAGCACTCCCTCCTCCTCGGGCTCTTCCAGCACGTCCACGCCGCCTCCGCCGAGCCCCCCGCCACCTGCCCCTGCCCCGCGCCCCCTAAAAGCTGGGACAGGCTGTGGCTGTGAGGGGACGGGACGGCGGCAGGGCTGGATGCGGGGCTGCTCCCAGGGATGCTCCCAGGGATGCTCCCGGGGATGCTCCTGGGGAGGGTCGGACGGGGACATTGACTTCTCTCAGCAAGGTCCGCAGGGCAGAGGGGTAAAACCGACCGCAGGGATCGCACCCAGCACGAGTGGAGTCCGTGCTTATTAGCCACTAGTTAGCTTGCTAATAATAATTAGTATTAGCTCGCTAGTCTGTTATTAGCTCTCGATAAAGCCCTTGCCACCGGAGCGCTCGAATGGTTCACAGGCTTTGGAGTATTTTACCCTTCTGCCACCGGCGTCCCTCGTTTGGCCGGGGGGTGCGGGAGCCCCGAGGCCCGGGGCTAAAATCCTGCCGCAGGCTGCTGGGCGCTGTGCCGGGCGCTGTGCCGGCGGCACCGGCAGCTCCTCGCCCACGCCTGGGGCGGCTGCGGGTGCCAGCCCATGCGGGCAGATAACGGGTGCAGGGAGGGAGGAGGACCAGGCAGAAAAACGGGCGGGGAAGGTGGAAAAGGCAGCGACAGCGTGATGGAGAGGCCGGCGCAGCAAAAAGCACCGTCACCAGAAGCGCCCGGTGCCCCTTGCCGATGCACCGGACCCCCAAGCATGAACAACAACCCCCCGGCGATGGGACGAGAGCGGCCGCTGGCATCGCCCAGACCCTCCCGAATAACCGGCTTGGGTCTCGCCCCCGGCAATCCCCGGACTGCGTCGAACGGTTGAGGAGAGGAGCCCTCGGGGAGGATTGTGCTGCTGGGCTCCCGCCGCCGGCGCGGCTCCCCGCAGCGATGTGACAGCCCGTCCCGGGGAGAGGGACGCGAGAGCAAGGACTGTGAGAGGCAGCAGGGCCCTGGCAGCGCCACAGCAGCATCCCGGCCGGGAAAACAAGGACACTTCGGTCACCCAAAGCGTTTCTCCGGCGTGTGCCCAGGCGAGGCTTAGCTGTCTTGTTCCTCTGCAGGGTACTGTTCCTCCGAGTTATTTTTTTCCAGGTCGCATACCCCGAGCCTCTCGAAACCGGTCGTGCTATAAATAGCTCTTAAAAAAATAAACCTTCGGGGGAGAAAAAAAAAAAAAAAAAAGGCGTCACAAACCTGTTTGTTTTTAGTCTTAAGGAGGGAGGCGGCCGTGATGCCCTGGGTAGTGTAACAGGGAGTGCTCTGTTCGGGGGCTGCCCCAGGAGCCACCCCCCCGCCTCGCTCCATCCCGGGGACGGGGGTTTGGGATGGGGGACGGGGGCTGAGGGAGGGCTGGAGGGTTGGAAATGCTGCTGGGTGTTGATTTCTGGCCCTGTAAGAGCTGCTGGCGCCCGGAGGGTGGAGGAGAGGGGGCTGCTGGCAGCGGGGTCATTTCTGCGGCTTTGGGAAGGGTCGTGGAGCCCCGCGCCTGGGCTCAGGGCTGCGGCTGGACGCGTCCCTGCCGTCACAGGACGCTGGGGACGGGGGCTCTGGGGAGACAGAAACGGCTCCTGGGTTTTTTTTTCCTGCCCTGGTCATCAGATGGAGGAAAATTTTGCATCCTCTGCGGTGCGGGTGTCGCAGGGCTGGGTGAGCTGCGGGGGGCAAGGCAGCCCTCCCGGGCCCGGCTCCATCCCCGGCCCCCCGCTCCTGGGCAGGGGGTCATGAGCTTGTCCTGCTGTAGGGGGGTCCCAGACGCGCACCCACCTTGCAGCAAGCCCGGGCTGCCCAGAAACCCCCTCTGCTCCTGGGAAGGTGCCGTGGGGACGTGGCAGAAGGCCTGGACCGGCGTTGGGCAGCGACTCGGGGAGGCTGGGGGGTTGTCGTGGGGTGGGGACAGACGGTGGCACGGAGGCACCGACAGAGTGCTGGCACCCCGAAACCCTTCTGCACCCCCTTTGGGGAGACGGGGGGGGTGAGGGTGGCCCCGTGGTGCCACCTCACCACAGGGGCCGCGGGTTGGGGATGCTCTGGGGGTCCATCCCCCTCCTCCCCGTTGCTCGGGGTGCAACGTGAGCGGCTGCTCGCCGGGGCTGCTCCTAACTCTCCCTTCCCGCTTGCAGATGGTGTCGACCGAACCTCCACGATCTAGAAGGCGTCGCGACGGGGACGCTGGCCGGGAGAACAACTGCTGCGGGTCCAGCGGCGAGGTCGGGGCTTGCAGGGAGCCTCAGCGATAGCTTGCATCCTTTCTCCTCTCTCTCCTCTCCTCTCTCTTTCTCTCTCTCTCCTGTTTTAATTTTGTGAATGTGTAGATTGTCCTTGTGAACATATCATTAGACTTGGAATTTGTGTTGTCATTTATTACATCCATGCTAGGGGGGAAAAAGAAAAATGGAAAAAAAATCGACGACGCTGATGAGAAAGCATGGGGAGGGTGGGGGGGAACGCGGCAGGAGAGTGCTGACAACGGAGGGTTCACCGGAGCACCGCGGGCAAACCCCGTTTCTGGACGAGGATACGAATGACTGTCGAATATCACGCGGGTGTGTGTGACCAAAAACCCTTTGGGGAGGATTTGCCTGTTCTGCCGGGGGCTGCGGGGCCAGTGGTCCCATCCCTTGAGTTTTGCTGCGTTCAGGCATGGACTGGCCCGGCGAGCCCAGATTTTAAGAAAAAAACAACAAAAAATAATAACCCCAAAATTTCCTTTCAGTTTAGCCAGGAGCATCCGCAGTTTTGAGGCAGCGTTGTGCACAGGGCAGCGGAAGCGGAGGGTCGGCGGGCGCCTGCCGGGCGCGGGGTCGGTCCCCCCGTCCCCGCGCCCCTGGCGTGGGTCGGGGTGCGGGGACGTGGCGGGGGGGGGGGCATCTGGCCCGGCGGAGGGTCCCGGGGGATGTCGGCAAAGGGGGGACGCTGGGTGAGTTTCCGTGTCTCTTGCCTTGCCTGCGCGGGAACCGGGAAGGTGCTGCATCCTGGCTTCACACATCTGCCCCCAGCCTGCCAAAACCCAGCGATGAGGGGCTTTTCCAGCCCCGGGGCGGCCGACGAGGGGCGAAGGAGGCTGGGGAGTGAGCGCCTGGTTTTATTTAGCCAAATAAATAAACAAACAAGCCCCAAAGGGCACCAAAATGCAGCTTCACGGCCCCATTTTCTTGGCAGCAAATGTGCCGGGGAGGAGACGTGGATGGTGGTGGCTCGGAGCTCCCCTCGCCCACCGCCGTGTTGCTTTTTATAACGGGGAGCTAAATTTGGTCCGAGGGCATTAAATAGGTAAACCCAACGCGGCGCTGCTCGAGCCCGTGCTCAAAGCGAGATCGGGGCCGGAAAAGCCACCGGCGCCCGCAGCGACGCTCGGCGTAGCGATGGCTTCGCTCCCGCTGGTCCTGATGCTGCTCCGAGTCCTCGGATGGAATAATAATAGATTTAAAATTAATTAATGAAGGGAGGTGATGGGTGGGAGCGGCAGCCACGGGAGTTGCAGCAATATTCCCGAAATGGGCTCGGCCGTGAGCACCGATGGGCAGCAGCGTGTGCCGGGAACCGGGGGCTAAGGGGAACCGGAGCAGCGGCCAGGCCGGCAGGGATGGGGGGAGATGTGTGAATCCATTTGCCATGCAGCATTTTTAAGTCTTTTTTTCCAAAAAAAAAAGTGCCAAATGCGATGTTTTATGTTTGCTGTTCCTTGGTGTCCTGTTTTCCGGCAGGCATGAGAGGGGGGGGGGGGGGAAGCGTGCGGGGGGGAGCGGAGAAGGGAAAACCCGAAAGCAGGGGAGGTTGGGGCGAGGTGTGAGGAGGTGAAGGCGAAGCGGGGGCCGGGGGGGGCTGAGCCGCAGGCGCCGGCTGGCGCCGGGGTCCTGGGTCACCCCCCGAGCACCCCCAGGTTGTACGAAAGCGAGGTGTGAACGCAACCGCCGTAGCAGGAGCCTTCCCCAGGGAAGGCTCCGGTGTATTTACGGAGCTGAAATTCTATTTATTCCTTCGCTGACTATAGAAGCAGAGGTTATCTGATTGTTAAGAGATATTATTTTGGATATATTACCTATTAACTTGCTATGGCTGGTAACCATGATAATGTCTGTTATTAACAACCACCAAATAATTCAATTGTTTTTTCCTTTTGTTAAAAAAAAAAAAAAAAAAAAAAGCTTATTTTCCATTGACAGTGTATAGGTTAATAACGACTTAGTTGTGTTTGCTGTTTCTTGGGTTTTTTTAAGTAAAAAAAAAAAAAAAAAAGTGGCTTCGGTTGCGTTCGGGAAGTCCTGCCTGGCTCTGGGATGCCTGTGCTGAGTGCAGGCAGCAGAGCTCCAGCAAAAGAAGTTTAAAATGAAAAAAAAACCACAAAAAAAAAAAAAAAAAGCTTGAATCCTAAAAGAAAATAAAAATTATTTATAAAAAGAAAAAAAAAAAGAAAAAAAAAAAAAACCAACAGTTGCATGAGTGAGGCTGTGAAGTCAAATCTTTAGTAATAAAGCGGCAGTGCCTTTCTTTTTTGTATTCGCCCGTTCACCCCCCGTGCAACTGTTTCGTACCGCGCGCGGCCAGGGAGACGCGGCCGCCGCGGGGGCCCTCGGCGCCGGGTGGGCGTCCCCCCCCCAGATCAGCCCCCGGCCCCCCAGCGCCCGCCGGGGCCCCTTTCCTGGTGCTGTTCCCCCGAGCCGTCCCCGGCTGCGGCGGGGGAGCCCGGCCAGCTCAGCGCCCAAGTGTCCTTGGGTCCGGCGGGTGCTCCCCACGGCTGCGACACCCAGGGAATAATCCACCACCACCAACAAAAAAACACCCACCCAACCCTTTTCTTTGGAGGTGTCCTCCCCCTCCCCAGGGACGAGCCCTGAGCCGGACTTGGACTTGAGCCGGGCTTTGCCTTCGCTCGCTCGGCTCGTGAAAAAATGGGGGGTGGGGGGGGGGGATTAAGGCCAGCCAGCATCCAGCAGGAAAATCCAAAACTGTGATTCGAGGCCCGCGAGCGGCGCGGAGCGAAGCTCGAGTTTGGTCAGCACTTAGGGAAACGGTTTGTGTTGTCACCTTTCCCCGCGCCCCGGGTTTGGCTTTCTGAACGTGCCTGATGGAAAGTGGGTCCCGCAGACGTCTATAATTTGCACACAGCGACGGTAACACTAAAGTTGATTTTATACGAGTCATCAGAGTTTGCAAAGTGAGTTTTATTTTTTGTATTCCTTTATCTTTACTTAAAGGTGAATGTGTATTCCTCTGGGAGGAATAGGAAGAAAAAAAAAAAAAAGAACAAAAAACAGGAATGTTAATAATGTTAAACAGAATACTTCCTCCCTTATTAATATATATAACCCTGATGTATTTATGCATATTGTAAGCTTACTTTAAAAAGCTCTGAACTCTCTTCTGTTGCATGCCGTTCCCGGGCAGCCTTTTATTGTACATGCATGCCTTTAGTCCTGGTTTTTCTGTACAAAGTTAGTGCACAAAGAACTATTTTTGCCTAGTTAATGTTGCCGAGCAATGCCTATTTTTTAATTATTATTTTTTTTTTTCTTCCCTGCCCTATATGGAAATAGCATGTTTGTTACATGTAAAAGCTTCCCGATATAAAGAAATACTAATGTTTGGAGATGCCGGTCTTTGCAAGTGTACAGTTTTCAAATGTTGTTCCCAGTGAAACACCCTCGTGATTTCCACTTGCTCCGATGTATTTATTACTCATTTCCTCCCGTGTAACTAGGAATCATGGCTATATTTCATATCAACGTTATATTGAAAGTGAAGGGAGATGATTAATACAAGGTTTTGTAACACTGGGGTGTGGCGCCTCCTTATTTACGCTCCCGTTGGCACACGGCCTCGTACTTTTAAAGGAAAAAAACAGAACGAAACCAACGGCCGGCCCCGCGGGGCAGGAGAGGGGAGGAGGAGACGCGTCCTTCTGCGGGGGGGGTTTATCAGCTTTATATAAAGCCCGTGGCAGGAGTTCGGTGCCCACAAATCCCCGGCGTTCCCCACGCAGCCGCTTCTCTGTCGCTTTGGGCCGCCCACGCCCCGGGAGCGGGTTAGATACGGGATTTGGCTTTTGAAATCGGTAGGAATTGGGGGGCCGGAGCAGCTCGGGGGCTGCAGCTGAGGCTGCGGAGGCGCATGGCGGAGCCGGGCTTGGCCGAGAGCCTCGGCGTGTGCGGGGAGACGTGTGGGTCGGGTTTTTTAAGGCTGGGCTGATTCTGGGCTAAAAACCTGCGAATTTCAGACCCGCCTCGGGCCAGGGCGGGCAGGGAAGGATGCTCGGAGCCGGCACCGCCGCCTGCCGCGGGCGCTCGGCCGCAGGAGGTGCCGAGGGCAGGACCGTGACTTCTGGCCCAGGTTTTTCCGTGTTTTCTCAGCTTTGGGCTCTGCACGGGCTGGTGCTGTTTGCAGCCTCACGGCCTCGCTGAGGGCGGCAGGGACCCCCCCAGATGGCCCCATCCCACCCCTCGCTCCGTGCAGGAGCAGCGAGAGCAGGATGCCCGGGGTGGGGTGGGTTACCTCCAGGGGTGGTGGCTGCACAACCTCTCTGGACAGCCTGGTGCAGGGTTAGACCATGCTTATGGTTAAAAAAAGACTTTTTCTGACATTTAAATGGAATTTCCTGTGTTTCAGCTTGTGGCCATTGCCTCTTGTGGCTCGGTTTTATCCCCCTCGCCATTGGAGGCATCAGTAAGATCCCCTTGAGCTGACCAAGCCCAGCTCCTGCAGGCTCTCCTCAACCAGTCCAAGCTCTAAATCATCGGTTTGGCCATTCCCTGTCCCTCCCGTACTGGGGAGCCCAGCACTGGCCCAGCACACCAGGTGTGTCTCACCAGTGCTGAGCAGAGGGGCAGGATCACCCCCGCCTTGACCTGCTGGAGATGATCTTAATGCAGCCCGGGGTGCTGGTGGCCACCTTTGCTGTGAGGGTGGCTTGTTGGCTCGTGGGCAGCCAAGTGTCCACCAGGACACCCGGGTCCTTCTCTGCAAAGCCGCTTTCCACCCGGTCGGCCCCCAGCGTGCGCTGGTGCGTGGGGTTACCCCTCCCCAGCAGCAGGACTTGGCCCCGTGCTGAACATCATGAGGTTCTTCTCACCCCTTTTCTCCAGCCTGTCCAGGTCCCTCTGAAGAGCAGCACGACGCTCCGGTGCATCAGCCGCTCCTCCCAGTTTTGTATTAGCTGCAGACGTGTTGACAACGTCCTGGTGTCCAGGTCATTAATGAAGTTAAAGAGTAATTGGCCCCATCATTGCCCCCTGAGGTCCACCACTGCCAGCGTGTACACTACCACCACCAGCTGGACTTTGTGCCAGTGAACTCAGCCCTCTGAGCCCGGCTTGTCGGCCAGTTTCCAGCCCACATTAAGGTCAACTCATCCAGCCTGTACTTCATCAGCTTGTCCACGAGGGTGTTGTGGGAGACAGTGCCAAAAGCCTCACCGAAGACAAGATAAAGCACCCGCTGCTCTGCCCTCGGCCACTGGGCCAGTCACTGCACCACGGAAGGCTGGACAGGCACATGCTCCCTTTGTGAAGCCATGGTGACTGCTCCCCATCACCTTCTTGTCCTTCAGGTGTCTGGAAATGGTGTCCAGGCTTAGTTGCTCCACCACCTTCGCAGGTGTGGAGGTGAAGCTGACTGGCCTGCAGCTCCCCGGAGCCTCCTTCTTGTCCTTCTTGAGGGAAGGAGTGATTTTTGCTCTCTTCCAGGCCTCAGAAACTTCCCTGATCACCATGCCCTTTCCAAGATCACTAACAGTGGACTTGCAGTGGCTCCCACAGCACCCGTGGGTGCATCCCATCAGGCCCCATGGACTTGCGCATGTCCACGTCTCTCACCAGATCCAACTCCAGGTGAGCTTTAGCTTCCCAAGCCCCATCCCTGGATGCCCACACAGTGTCCCTGTGCTTCTCCTGGGGCCCCTGCTTCCATCTCTTGTATGCTTCCTTTTAATGTCTGAGTTGTGTCAGGAGCTCCTTGGGCATCCAACCCTGCCCCCAACCTTCAGGTCCCCCACCAGTCCTTCCTGGGTTGCGTGAGGTGGAGCAGAGCGTCTCCCCTTGCTTGCCTGTGTCAGGACAACATCATGGGTGCCCTCCAGAGACCTCCTGGGTGGCCTGGGCCCTGCTGTGGTGTCCCTCCAGCAGGCATCGGGGTGGCTGATGTCCCCCATGACGAGCAGAACCTGCAAACATGGAGCTTCTTCAGGTTGTTCGAAAGCCTCATCCACTGCTTCTCCTTGGAAGAGGCTCCTAGCACACTCCCCAAATGCTGGCGAGGCTGAGCACCCCAAAAGCGTGTCTTCAAGCCCCTTCTATTTAAAGATGCTCCTGAGCATCGCGGGCCAGGCCACCCCAGGAGGGAAAGCTTCATCGCGGTGTTGGGTCCCACCCGAATCACCCTGCCCAGGAGAGCACCCGCACCCGCAGGCAGCGGCTCCCTGCGCCCACCGCGCATCGGCCCTCCCAACGCGGCTAAAAAAGCATGACCTAAATCCCAGCGAAATGCCGTTTCCTTCCATAAACAGTTTGCCTTTCCACGTACGCGCGCCTGCCGGCTGGGTCTCAAAGCACGGGTTTGTTGCACTAATAGAGATTGAAAAGGGAAAGGAAAAAGCAAAAAGCCCTGGGATGGAAAATTGGAGCTGGAGGGGCTGAAAAGGCTCCAAGGAAAGTCCGCAGCAGCCGTGCGGTTAGGGAGAGTCTGCGGGTCCCGCCGCCTGGCAAACGGGAAAGAGGCTTAAAAAAGGAAAAGCAAGAGGAAAAAAAAAAACCCCAAACATCTCCGTGCTGTCAGGAGCTGTTGGATGAATCAGTACCGGAGCCTAAAGGCTTTACCAACATGTGCTCCCGGATTACGCCACCCTTGAGCCCCATCCAGCCCGGGGGAGCGGGGCTCCCGTTCTCCTGCCCTTGGAGGCTGCAGCCCACGTCCAGCCCGGCTCCTTGGGGACAAAGACGGGAGCCGGTGGCCGCTGTTTTAGGAGCTGCTGGGCTGTCTGGGTTTCCACAGCGTCCCTGGCAGGCGCGGGATCACCCCAGGTTACCTTGTGAACAGCTACACCCACCCCGAAGGGTGATGGAGAAGGAGCCCCAGCCCTGGGCCACCCTCCCAGGGGACGATGCTCGTGTCCCTCACCCCAGGCTCCCGGAGCGGGCACGAGTGCCTCATATTTAACAGCGAGGGGAATAGCCAGGGGAACAGTTTATCAGCAGCAGTAGGTAGGGATTTCCCTATTACAGGAAAGTTTTTAATCAAGATGGAGAGGGCTTTACTAGAAGCGCTCCTTGAGTGCAAGGCGTAATTAATTCCCCGAGTCTGTTGGCTGAGGCTGCGCAGGAGAGGCTGGAAGAGAACGGCGGGCTGCCTGCCAGCCAGGGACCCGCTCCCGGAATATACCCAATCCCCGCCGCCGTGCAGCTCCTCGGAGCCCTGGGCTGGCACCCCACGCCAGCACCGTGGCTATTTTGCTCGGCGTGGCCTCTGTCACCCCCTCGCGAGCAGCCAGCGATGCCACGCGGCCCCCCCGCCCCGGGGAGGAAAATATTCCCGGAGCCGGTGCATCCGAACGCGGGGCTGCCAGGGGACGGCGGTTCCTGTAAGCGCCCTGACCCTGTTCAGCTGCGGCGGAGGCAGACGCTTGGCAGAGCTTTGAGCGAGCGAATGCACCGCGGGGCTCAGCAGCGTCGCTGAGCGCCCCGGGGAGCTATTTTTAATTGGGATCCGCAAATAGCTCGGCAACGTACGCCTGGCACGGGCACCGTGGGGCTGCGGCATCGCTCGCACGGGGCGGTGGAAGCAGCGGGGCTGAGCGGTCCCCGCGCCCACCCTGCGGGCACAGGTCCTGGCACGGGATCAGAACAGATACCATATATCTATATATATGTCTGCATGGGCAGAGATTGCAGCCTCATGAGGACGAGGCCACTCCTCTGCGTCTCCCAGCGAGGTGCCTGGTGATGGGTGCGTAAATTAGTCTAGCAACAGCACCCGTCCCCGTGCCATTTGGGGGAGAGGGTCTCCCCCAGAGCTGCGCTGGCTGCCGCGGAGCTGTCGGCAACCCCCAAAGGGAGCAGTCGAAGGAAGAGGGACAACGGCTTCGCCCCTGCTGAGGAAGGAGCCCAAAGCCCAGCGGCAGCAGAGCCGTGCGTACAGCCTGCGGGCGCCTGGAAGAGCAAAGCAGCGTTTTTCCCTCTTTTCTCTAAGAAAACGCCCTGCTGACCGAGCCTGGTCAGAAGAAAAAACTGCCCAGCACAGCCAGAATTCCCACTTTTCTACAGAAAATAGATTTTTGACCGATTTTAAATAATAAGAAAAAAATCGTGCTGGCAGGTTAGCCCCTGCTTTTTGACAAAGCAGCACCATCTCCATCCCCGCGAAGAGGCGGCACGGGCGGGCGGGCGTTCGCTCCCCGGCGCAGCAGCGTCCGGCAGCGGGATGCAGCGGAGGGGCCGGGTGCCCCTCTCCCACCCCCCCCGCGCCCCTAACCTGGCATCGGGGTGACCCGCGAAGCGTTTCCAGCCCCCACGAAAGCTCTTGCTCCTCTCCGGCGGCGAGCAGAGCTCAGGGCCGGGCTCAGCAGAGGGAGCCACAGACTGTGCGTCCCCGGGCAGGCGGCTGCGGAGGCTGGGACCCAGCCAGGCCCTCGCTCCCCGCATCACTGGCCTTGAGCATCACCCACCTGGAGCCAGGACCTTTGCAAACCCCTGGCCAGCTATCCCTCCCGCTGCTGCTCCCCTACAAGAACCTTTTCCATCCTTTTTCTCTCCTCCAGCTGCACTGGCTCCTTGCGATAACACCCGTTTCCCTCCCAGTTTCCCTCCCGAGGTGATGAGCAACGGAGAAGAGGCTGGAGAAGATGGGCCCAGACCCGAGGTGCAGCCCGTCCGCGGCCCCGGGCTGGCACCCCCGTGTCCGCGGGGATTCGGGTCCCCGTAGGAAGCGTTTACACAGCACTAAGGGCTGTCACCCTACACAACTTTAAAAACAAACAAGATCCTAAATGTATCCCACAGGTACATTATGAAGGTGACACCAACGGGGCAGATGTTTATGTTTTCCAATAATTAACGTACATACAACTTGCGATATTTATGGCTAGAGCAGAAAACGCACACGAAGCACGATCCCTTCCTCCCTGCAGTAGGTAAAAATAATAGGCAAAAACAAATTTCCCATTTGTTTTACCATAAAGATACCCCTCCGGCAGCCATTCGTCGGCTAATCTGCTTGGAATAATGTCACTAACGCTGGATGCTGACAAGATTATTTATACAGGCAAAAGAAATTTTGCCTTTTTCCTATGCACCGATGCTCCGCAGCACGTCCCGGCCGGAGCGGCGGCGGCCACCTCCTCCGCCCGCTCCCGCAGCTCTCCGGCAGGTCGCTGCGCGGCTGCTGCGGGCGTTGCGGGGCAAGGGAGCCAAAGACGTGCCAGCTGTGCGGTGAGATACGGCTTCTCCCGGGCAACGGCGGGATGCTGAGAGGGTGCACGGACACTCACGGCCAGGGCAGGACGGAGCCCAGGCATGAACTCCCTCCCGCAGCACCCGGTCAAGGGTTCCCCAGGTCACCCGTGAAGGTTGGGTGGTGGGAACCCACCCAGGAATTGCTCCCTTGGTGGCATTCGTACGCCCCGGGCAAAAGAAGCACCACTGCGGCTTGACTTGGCACTTTTAAAATAGTTTACAGGCCTGTGTAGCTCATCTAGCCACTCTTCGGGTGGATTTTTAACCTTTGCTTTCCTGTTGCAATCTCGGTACGGAGCAGCAGAGCAAATAGAGAGGTAACGTGGTACAGTTCAGTCTGCCAGAACCGCCCCTGCAAAGCCCCAGCACCGAAAACACAATACAAGGTTAAAAAAAATAAATGAATTCCTCATGACGATATTCTTTGGGTATTTTAGCAAAATTTCTTTGAATTCTGCGATTTTTTTGCTGTCCCTGTTAACAGCCCAAGACTTATTAAAAAGGGCTTTAATGTTTTATATCCTCTGGACTACTGAATCAGGACTGCAACTTTAAATGCAACTGGAAGGCAAAGCTTTTCGTAAAGGTTATTTCCAGGAGCTGGCGGAAGGGCTCAGCCAAAGCTCGAAGGGCACGGCCGGCTGCGGGCTCTTTCCCAACGCTGACAACTCGCTCGAGAGAGCAGGGGCAGAAACCAGAGGCCAGGTAATGAGCAATTTGAGCTCATTAAGCAGCTATGAGCTGCTCGAAGGTTGCGACGGCCGCATAAAGCCTCCAGGATGATCAGAGCCCTCGGCTGCAGCCACTCAATCACTCGGAAGGCAGATTTTCGGCTAGAAAGAGCCTATTTTGGGATCCCTTGGGCAAAACGCCCAAGGAAAGACAGCCCTCTTCTGATGCTCCCCCACAAGTGCTGACGGACATTCAGCCTGGGTGGGATGTGGACAACAGCCACCCGCTCAGGACCCCACACTGCACCCATGGACACCCCAGTCCCACTCTAGCTTGCAGCCCCCCGCCGAACACTCAGAGCTGCAGGGTAGGCACCTGGCAGGGGGTTCCCAGCTAGCTGGTACGGCCCAGGTTCCTCATACCTCCCTCGCCAAGACCTAACCACAAGGCTGGCCGTGTTTCCACGAGCTCCCTTGGAGACAGGTTGGGTTGGGCTGGCAGCTCTCATGTCTTTGGGCAGCGGCATCCATTATTCCCCACCTACCTGACCAATCTTGATGACCAGCAGCAGGATCTTGTGCCAAGAAGGTGCTTTGAGGAAGAAGTTTGGGGACTTGTGCTTTTTAGCGGAGAACAAAAATCCCAGGAGCTTGGCCTTGGGAGCACGAAGACAGCATGAGGTCCAGTCACAAGCAACGCAGCTGGGCAGGAGATATCTGCCCAGGGTTTCCAGGAGAGGCATCCCCATCCCCAGCAAGCTCCCACGTCGGGGATAGCTGGGACATGCTGGCAGAGCAAGTGACCCACCAGCCAGGTCTCTGTAGGGCATTCACACCACAGCACAAGGGAACCAAGGCCGCTTCTTTGCACCGTGAGACAAGCAGGACTCACCACCTCCCGGCGCTCGTAGCTGTGGGAAGTCGCCTGAACCAAAGCATAAACCTGCACCTAGAGGTGGAACATGGGGGGAGAGGACCAAAGAGCCTGCGCCAAGGATGCGCATGGCACAGGGACTCGCTGACCGGTCACTCTGCAGCACGTGTGCAGGAGATGATGGGAGACACCCAAAAGTAAACCACAGTGATAGAAAAAAAAAAAAAAAAGCTGCTTATTGGGGGGACTCTTGAGAAAAAAACCCGGAGAAGCAACACGTACCACTGGAGGGTATCAGGAAACGAACAGAGCACACGATAAAGCAGGGGGGGCCTTGGGAGGCGGGGTAGGTCAGGGATGGGAGGATGTCACCTTAGTAACGGATTTTGGTTCTTTTACAGATTTGGTCATCGCTCTCTTCTGGGTTTTTTGAGCTGTAACCACTTTCAAGCTGAATGTTTTTTCACCCCAATGAAAACAGATTTTCCCATGATCACAAAACCAGGGAGGCTCCTTCCCAATCCCACACCTAAAAAAAACATAAAGAGGCAGGGAATAGAAAATCTCTTGCAGAAGTGCCTGTTTTGACAAACAGGCCATTTCCCACCACAATCAGCAGCTTTAATATATAACCGTGGGAAACACAGAAGTAACTCAGCTTCACGACAAAGACAATTCTTGACGATGCTCCTGGGGCTTCCCAGGAGGGTTATTTCCAAACAGGACAGACCATTTGGAAAAAAACCCACGAAGGGCTGGAGGGGGCTCTCGGTCATTCCTCCTCCTCCATTTCTGACTTTGCCCACAAAGCCACACTCGACCAGCAGATTCCCCATCCCTGCCTGCAGCCCAAAAACTCCTCTGGTTGCCTTTTCCCCACCCTGGCCTGGTTTATCTTGTGCTTCGGCACAGAGAAGTAGGTAAGAGATTAAAGAAGCGATTGCTAATTTTCATATAGGCATTTAATTTCTTCTTTTTCCTCTCCTTTTCTCATCCAGGCTGCAGAAAAGTCTGGGCCAACGCAGCCTGATGAGGGCTCCTGCCAGCGGCCGGCAGCTTGCAGAAGGACACGCTCACCTTGAATTCACCTCGAGTGCTGGGTTCAGGTCTGGGCCCCTCACTCCAAGACAGACGCTGAGGGGCTGGAGCGTGTCCAGAGACGGGCAACGGAGCTGGGGAAGGGGCTGGAGCACAAGTGCTGTGAGGAGCGGCTGAGGGACCTGGAGGGGGTTGGCCTGGAGAAAAGGAGGCTGAGGGGAGACCTTCTCGCTCTCTGCAACTCCCTGAAAGGAGGTTGGAGCCAGGGGGGGTCAGTCTCTTCTCCCAAGGAACAGGCGACAGGACAAGAGGAAACGGCCTCAAGTCGCGCCAGGGGAGGTTTAGGTTGGATATTGGGAACCATTTCTTCCCCGAAAGGGCTGTCGGGCCCTGGCACAGGCTGCCCAGGGCAGTGGTGGAGTCCCCATCCCTGGAGGGATTGAAAAGACGTGTAGATGTGGCGCTTGGGGACATGGGTTAGTGGTGGCCTTGGCAGTGCTGGGTTAACGGTTGGACTTGATGATCTTAAAGGTCTCTTCCAACCTAAAGGATTCTATGATTCTATCTGTCAGGGCAGTCAGGGCTCCAACCGCAGCACAGGCACCGTCTGGCCCTTGAAACTGCCTGGCACTACAGAAGAGCAAACATTAAGTGTGAAAGGGCTACAAAGGGACTTCCCAGGAGCCCAGGGGCACAGCCTGCTTTCCTTCCGGCAGCTCCGGATGCTGAGAAGCAAGAGGGCAGCTGCATGCTGTCCATGGGTGTGCAACACGGCCACACACAGCCCACGCAGTCCCCCTTCCCTCTGCTGCCCGTTGGCAAAGCTTTGGCTACAACACTCCTCCAGGGTCTGGGATCTGTAAATTATAGTTTTTCCCCCCCTGAATTTCAGCAGTATCTGCATGCTGGGAGGCCAGCAGTGTCTTTCAGACAGCCTCCCCCCCCGACAGAGCAGTACAGCTCCTGCTGGCACAGGCTGAGCTCGTTGCTACGCGTGGTACACGGTGGGGTGACCCAACCAAGACGGAGTGCAAAGACTTGAGCTTCAAGGTCTCTTGCCACACCTGCAGCACATCTGCCTTTAGGATATATTTGCTCAGGTAATTTGAACATTTGGCCAGGAACCAGCTATTTCCTCAATAAAGTGTGATGAGGCATCCAGAACAGCTTAAGTAGTGCACAAGAGGACTATAAGCCACAGGAGCCTCAGTCCATGCAGCTGCCACTCCAAAACAGGCACAGCTTCCCACCTTCCCTGCCCCACTGTCCGTTCCTCTGGCACCAAGGACCAGTAAGAAGATGACAGCAAATCTTGGGGGGTTTTTTGCTGCCCAGTCAACAAATGGGGACTCATTTGGGGACAACAGCAACTACTGCCCCAGAAGAGCAACCCAACATCTCACCAGAGGCTTGGAGCACCTGCTAGTGCAGAAACAACCCCCACCCAAGGAGATGGAGCTTGCGCCACTTCCCTGTGCGATGCCATCGCCTCCAACTCACCAAGGATGCTACCACTCCAAAGGATAACACTGTGCTTTAATGTTTCAGAGACAATGGACTTTTACGTGGTACAACAGCAGGCTGTACGTACTATACATATATACGCACTGGGTGTAGTTAAAACTTGTGTATTTGAACAATACTAATGTTCCAAAAAAATACACCAAGTCTTACAACAACAAAAACATGAACAAAATCCAAGGCCACAAGTATAGAGAGGTATGTTTTAAGGACTACAGGTCACACGGAAATAAAAAACAGTGGTGGTGCAA
Source organism: Phoenicopterus ruber ruber (assembly GCA_009819775.1). Taxonomy (NCBI): domain Eukaryota; kingdom Metazoa; phylum Chordata; class Aves; order Phoenicopteriformes; family Phoenicopteridae; genus Phoenicopterus; species Phoenicopterus ruber. The sequence goes on from CM020219.1 coordinate 4,742,447, forward strand.
TGCGAACTTTATCCCGAATAGAGATAAGTGGTTAAAACGCAACCTTTTCGTTACCTCAGGAGCAAGACAGCCTTTTACAGAGACTTAATTTCCAAACTAAAGCAAACAAAGAGAAACAAAAGTACTAGTGTGTGCTCCTTTGGTCCTCAAATTCTCCTTCCAGTTGTTGAGCTAAAAAGAGAGAGAGTTTTACTCTGAACTTCAGGCAAGAAAGATTTAAGGCTTTTCAGCTGGATACATACACTGAAGCGAAAAGTGGCAATATCTGCTCTCAGTCATTTAAGGAAAACAAATGCCATAGAGTTCATGTATTTTAGAAATGTGCAACACACACCTTGTTTGTGCTAGCAGACACACACTTTTATAGCACCTGACTCTACGGACTCCAGGACAGAGGACACTATAAAAGATTTTTCCAATAATGCTGTGAAGGTCATCAAGGTAAAATTAGTGTAATTAAACACATGAGGTTGTTGTTCTTGAAACTTCTTTAGGCCCAACGGAAAGTCAACTGGACATGATTTTCATTTCATTTCCAACACGGGTTGAAGCAAGAGAGAGGAATGTTGGTAAGATCGAGCTTGCCAGCCCAGGAACCGCCTTTTACGTTAGCGTGCAGAACATCTTGGATTCATATTCGGCAAAGCAGATACGACTATGGGAACCTGCGTCGTGGGCATCTGACACCCTGGCTGACATTTTATTTTTTAAATTTTGCCTCCTGTGCTTAGTTTGAGAAGGGTGGTTTTAATTTGGGCCTCATGTTGTCCCAATTAAGAGTTACAAAACACCCATTAAAATTGTAACAAAGTATAAGAAGTTCAGCCAAGTCCAGCTGACTGAAACCTTTTGTACCAATACTGCCACATACAGAGGTTGCCACATACACAGAAAAATGCGGTTTAATTCATTTTGATGGCCCTGGAAATGCTTTTTGCAATTGCTCTTACGAAATAAGTTGTCATTTCAGGTTACTTTGCCCTGAAGTGACCTGCCATCAGGCAGGAGAGGTACAATGTGCTGTGTTCAGGATTTCAGTGCTCACCTTTGGTCCAACATTTATGAGATGCAAAACTTGAAATACTTGAAAAGAAATCTTCATTTTCAGATTATCAGACTAGATTTAGCTTCTCATCCTAACCCGTGGAAATCCAAGAAGGAAAGATCAAGATATAAATATCATTAAAAACCTCTTTGGATATCTTAGCACTTCGCAGAAAGACTCTGGGGTTTTTTTTTTTTTCCTCCCCTCTGTTAAAGTTTGCTTAAAAATAGTAAGAAACTGACAGTTAAAGTGGTCAGACATTCTGAGGCACAGAGAACAAGGTGCATAAAACCCTTTATATTGAGATAAGACTGTGCCCCAAATAATTTAGAAGTTAGTTCCCTGCATGTTCAGAGGCTAGGAAAAATGTGTTTTAAATTTCTCAAACAAAAACACCCACACACAAAAAAGAGGAAGGTTAATACTAGCAAGAATATAAAACACCACCAGAGGTAACATCTCAAAGAGGTATAACATACATATCCAGATATTGAAACAGCCACTGCAGGACTTGTAATAAAATATAGTCAGAGATAATTCAGGACCATCCTTTTCAGCAGAGGTACAGTATTTGCAGCATAAGGGGTCCTACAAGGATCCACAGCCTCTCAATTCTTTCCTGTGCTGCTCCATATGTAATCTAACAAACATAACTATTTCATAAATACCCATTTCACTCCCAAGCCCCACTTTTTTCCTAACAGCAGTATATTCTGCATTGTAGATGGAAAAAACATTTCCAAAACCCTATTTGTAGCTTGTAATTCTGCAACATCAGCATCATTGGAAATCCAGGAGGAGCCTACCTCATCATTACATTTTTCATTTGCCATCAGAAGTCTTTTACTGCACAAAGACTATGACAACAATTCACAACGATTTAGTTTAAAAGTGAGATGTAGGAACAAGTAAGAACAGACAGTGACACCGGACAGAACAATCTCCAGAGTGCATTTAGAGAATAACAGTTTCAGCTCCTGATGAGTGTCAAGAATTCTTCACGGGTCTTTGGATCTTCCCGGAATACCCCCAACATTGTGCTGGTTACTGTTTTACTGTTCATTTTCTGTACCCCACGCATTACCATACACATATGCCTAGAAGAAATGAGAGGGGAGTCAATAAATCAGGTATACTCAAAAGAAAGAAGTAATCCTAGCAAGAGACATTTCTTACATGGTCACGTTAAATCTGGGGAAGTGACAAAACCTCCATATCCAGACTGGACATCTGTCAGTAGTAGTCCTCTACGGAAAAGAAAGCCAAATTCCCAGCCCCTGAGCGCTGCCTTCTCTCCTCAGTTCCTAGGAAAATGCCACCTTTCCAAGGTGCATTCTGGTCACAGGCACATGCCTGTTGCTAGACCCAAGCCTTGCTCTACTTGAGGAAGCAGAAGGTGCACTGGGGCAGAGTACGGACCCAGCGCAACTGGGACAGCTGACCACGCTGCCAGTTGCCACGTCTCCGCAGTGGAGAAGGTAGCCCCCACCTTAAATGGCTCCAACCCACCAGGCCGTTTCACTGAGCGGGCGAGGATCGCTCCCACCTGCCTGCACGCTGCCTCACAAACAAGCACGGCGCACAGCTACCACGGCCGAAGAGGCAGCTCACAACAGCTCTGTAGCGCACAGCCGGAATCGCACGCAGCCCATACGCTGTTACGGAACAGCTCAGAGCAACTTACGTAGCTTCAACAACCACTCCAACTCCAGCGGGCTGTAAGGCTTCTGTGATGGCTATTGCAATTTGTTTGGTAAGGCGTTCCTGGACTGAAAGAACAAGAAGGAGTTCAGAAGCAGCGTTAAATCTGACCGGCATCAACGCATCGCCGCTACCTGCGTGCCACATGCAAAGGACAGTAACTGCACCCTCGCTCCCAAGGGTGCCTCTTCCCCACCACCACACACAAGCTCTGCTCTTCCTAAAGAAATTTTATTAGTACCAAATCCTGCCTTATGTTTTGTGTCCTGGAACAGACCTTTTATTTGCTTGTTTGTATCAGGAGTAATTTTGCATTACACCTTCATAGGAATTGCATTACCATGATTTGTTATTACAGCTCTTGCGTTTCCTATTATGCAGTTAGATTTTCTTGCTTCTGTTTTCTTTAGGTTTTTATATATTTGTTCACTGGGTTTACTGCTGCACTATTCATTCCCTACACACAGTTTCTCTTTTTAAGGAAAGGAAATGGAGATAAAAAATGAGCAAATTAAGTGTCTATTGTCCTGCAGAGCTTTACTTCCTGCAGCTCTAGCACCCTCCGCTCACCAGTCTGACACCTAATGGTCACGAAGACTTCCGTCGCCAAGAACAGGCCAAATTTAACTGCAGGACAACAAGAACAGGCTGAGCCCAACCCAAGGCCTCAGATCCTGCAGCTTCCTCCACTTCAGGCAGTCCACAACATGGCAGCTCTCCCTTCACCTCTTCAGATGAGAATTCTCGAATGCATCTCAAATTATCTGTAGGAGAGTTTATCTCCAGCAGCATCTGACCAGTTTAGTTATTCCTGGCAGCCGTATCTTGTAGCACATTTATCCTCTGAATCAGTTACTGCCTACATCTATTTTCACAGGCACATTTTACCCCTCACTGGAAACACAGGGGCTAAGACAACAGATGAGAAACAGCTGTTCAAGAACACAATGTTTTTCTTCATACTAAAATCTGCACACCTATAGTCCACCTACAATTACCAGTACCCTGAGCTGGTTAGCAAAAGAGTGCACGCAACAAAACCAAGAATTCAGCTGTTTACCTTGTAATCTTCTACTGTATATTTCCACAATCCTAAAGGAGAAAGGAAAAAGACAATGTTACACTTATTCCTATCTGACCATTGTCTGATCTTCACAATTAACTTGATGCTATCAAACAAGACTGCTGTACTGATCCGTGTCTTCCCTGGAAATCCACACAACATCACGCTGCTGCTCAGCCCCTGGCCGGCAGCGCTCAAGGGCTTCCCCATCACTGTGTTTAGTGACAGGTTCCCCCCACCTGCCACCCCAGAGACTATTTCAGGGGCAAACCCATCACTTCTCCTTAGAGCTTCTTCTGTTGGCTGTTACTTTGGAATTACTTGTACCACCGCCCACCTGAATCACACAGTTGCAAGGGAATCCATGCCCAAAGACTCCCTGAAAGCTAATCCCTGAACTGAGGTCAGAGTACCTCCTTTTGCTTCAGTCTCAACCAAATGCTGTTTTAAGGACAATTCAGATATTGGGATTCCCAGAAGGCTACTGAAATTAAGCAAGAGATGTTTTGGATTCTTGCATTTAACCACAGATTTAACCAAGAACAATGAGACAGAGTTGGTTTTATTTAAAACAGATACTCTCCATCCATATATCACACCATCCTTCACATTTCCATGCAGGGATCGCCTTAAAGCCCCTCTCACGCATGACTTCAAATGTCAGCCATTTGTGGGGCAACACAAGTGATGCTACCATCATTTATAACCACAGTACCCGCACATTTAAGTCTTATAACTGCTCTAACTCATGCCAACCTCAAATGCTTAATTACACGTCAAGTGGCCACGTAAAGAAGTTGCTATAGAACACTTCAATACTCATCTGGCCAGACTAGACACAAACCAGACACTGGCTGGCAGCCTGAGGCATTAGTTACAAGAAACATTTCTGACAATGAGACTTGCCTGCTGTTTTGGAGAGAGAATTATATGCAGAAGCTCCCCTCCAGAAATGAAATGGTTGTGTTATAGCTATTCTAAACAAAGCAACATAATATTTAATCTAAATATATGGATAGGAAACAAGCTGATGCTCAGATATTTTTACACTGGTATTGCATATAAGAAGTCCTATAAGCATGTTTATGTAAAAACAGTTACTTGCATTAGCATTCTCAAGCCTGAGCTTAAAATCCAAAGAAAGATGTTTGTTTACTGAATACAGGTCATCCACAACTACAGAAACTCACCACAATCCTATTACAAAAGATTAGGCCTGCAGTACCAACAGCCTCACACATCTTTGTTGAACAATGGTTGCATTATATAGGGCACGAAAGGAAAGCACTATTTGGCCCACCGATCTCTTCATGGTAAGCACTCAAACACAAGCGAGGACTGAGAACATTTTATTACACAAGATCTAAGCTTTTCATTATTGCAGTATACAAGAGTTTAACTTGAAAAAGACGCGAGATTTAACCTTTCAAGCACAGTGCAGGAAGCCTTGCACATATTAATGCATGTTTCTATACTGAGAATAAATAGTAGGAAAATTGTACACTTTAGCACCATATTGCCACTTGCATTAAAAGCCCCCGAAGACAGTTTTGAGCTCCTTTTTACATCTGTAGTTCAGAGGTAACTAGAGACCAGAGCAAGCACAAATCAACCGATGCATATTTCAAACGCGATCCTTAATCCTGCATTCAAGCCCTGCAGAAACAAAACCAAGTGCTAAAGCCAGTCTCTTCAGGAAGGATGTTTGCCTTTAGAAATCCAAATGAAAAAAAAACCCTCATCCCTTAAAAAGATCCAGCCACACGAGTGCCAGCCAACACACAACGCAAGCCTTGAACTGCCACGCAGGCATCCCCAAGCATAAGCAGCTACAGAAGGCAAAGTCTTTCGCCCAGCACCTGCAGCGCTGTCAGCTCAGAACCTCATCCTACAGTTTCAGCAGTTGGGTACAGCCACGGAAAACACGTAGGAAAAAATTTAAGTGTTGAACTGCCCGTTTCAGCCTTTTAATCAAAGTCCACTCCTCTAAGCACTGCTAGAAGACATGAAGATGGCCTCCCTGTAATAGGAGGTTATGAACAAAGATGTGACCTCCAAGGGCCCTTCCAGTTCCAAACCAAGTTCACTTCCATGCAAGCACAGCACAGAACAGCGCTGACTGACTTTAAAGCATTTTAGTGTCATATCCTGCACATTTCTTACCCGCTAAGAAAACCCAGCAGGCACGCAGATTTACAAGGCAATTCTCATTAGTGTTACTGGAACTACAGCAAGATGAACAGACGTTATCAGGGACAGCATAAGCAAAACCTATGTGGTCTTTCTGAACTACAGCCAATTTTTCAGATTCACTTCTCAAAAGAGACCCTTCCACTCCGGTCCCCAGTAACCTGCTTATTGAAGGCATCTACCATCCCCTTCCTCACCAGAACTAGAAAGTGTCACTTGATAGCAAGATTCAGTGTAACAACTGATCCAAGGGCACTCGCTGAGGAAAAAAAGCTGTTTTACCTAACAAATGGATTTCTCAAGTGTATTATAATTGCTTTGTTTCTTAGGCTGAACCTTATCTATAAAATCTACCCCACGGTGCTCTCAGCAGGTCTCAAGTGAAAGAAAGAAATGTCAAATTTATCTGAAGAGTCAGCTAACACATGAAAGTTTTAGATTCAGTTTCTATCCATAGAACATGTTCATTTACAGTTTGGAAGTGTTGGATTTTTGTTCTTATCGGTCAATATACACACAAGTAGTAAATAGCTAGAGATCCTCACTGGTTTTTGTGGCCTGCCTTAGAACATGACCAAATTCTCTGTTGTTCTTGCTTCTGTGCTCCCTGCAGACACCAATGCTTTGGATGAACGTACAAAAGTGTTACAGCTCTACCACAGTAAACTGATGTGAATTAACACAGAGCTCTAAGACTTATCTGTCCTCTCCATGAAAAACATAATGCCGAGGATTGGTCTAAATCCAAATCCAGGACACAAAGTGGGCTGAGCTTTAGAGGGGCACCAGATCAGAAAGATTAGCACAGTTAGCACAGCTTGGAATCCTTTTTACAAATTAGCATCACTTTCATTACATTAACACTTACCTAGCAAGCTTGCTGAGGCCAAGCACTTGTTTGTTAGGAAGATAGCCAATATGTACCTAGACAGGGGAGAACAAACCATTAACAGAATCAAACCCACACTTCCAAATGCGTATGAAACTCATGCATAGAGAATGAGATGTGCATTTGCCCCAGAACTAACTCTGGAACAGTCCAGGAGTCTTAGCATGTGGGAGGATCATGCCACCATGCAAGCCTGAAAAATTGTGGAGCTAACAGAGACTGTAAATGCCTGGTGAGGTCAGTGTCCTGGTGAAGAACAGGTAAGTTTTCTGAGGGGGAGAAAAATCACAACTCTTCAAGAGTCAAGGCTTATGTTCCAAGTCTCGGGAATGCTACAGAGTACTACTACATTTGGGTACAAAAAGCAGTCTATTACTCAGCACAGCACTGTTCATCTAAAATAAATATGCTTTTCTTTCAAGACCTAAAATGGATTTAGGGAGCAGGAGGGAGAGGGACTGTACTTTACTTCCAGTGAAAGTTCTGATGGCAAGAAGTACTTAGCCACCAAAATCAGGCTGTACTTACTGATTTTTTTTTTTAGGCCAACTCACATGCTATTGGTAGTACCATAGATCACTGTGCGATTAAGACAACTTCCTTCCTGCTTGAATATGGATTTACTGAACATTCATGCTGACCATGTAGTTACACTAGGTTGAAATAAGTTCTTTAGTAGAAAAGTGCTCAGATACGAAGGTAGAGGGAAAGGCATTTAGCTTCTTGTTTTTAAAAAGCAACAAAGGCTACTGAATTCAAGTGGGTTTACAGTTATAACAGATTATAAGATGGAATTTGTGTCACTGTACCAGAGACTTGAAAAATTAGCCAAGATACAGTAGGGGAGTGTCAGTGTAGGATTCTGTCTCAGCACTTTGCCTAGAGGCCCCATCTCAGAATCCTGTATTGCTGTACCTGCAGTTAGAGGTACCACAGTGCACCTAATTACCTGGCTAACTTGCTCATTCCTATCACTTCTGTTGGGTAATCAACCCACTGACACCTGAAAAGACAGGAAACATTTCAGATAAATTAAGAGACATAACTTAGAAATAAGCGTTGAATCCTGGTCCCCATAGAGTATTTTTGCGAATTTCTTCATTTCATTTAAGATAGAACTGCAAGTACAAGACCTGCTGGTCAGTATTTGCAGCCTGTTTGATGTACCCAACAGGAGAATGGTTAGTCTGAGAATATTTAGAGGCATACCAAGTCATTTAGTAGACCATTATACGAGCAGGACCGATTCAGTGTTTGCGAGGAGATTTCTCCAAACCACACAGGCTAAACAGCTAGATGTAAAAAGAATGCATATATTGCCACAGGAGTAACGAAGAGAATATACACAGTACGTGTAACCAAGAATAACAGGCGAAATAGAAAGCTTGCACAGAAAAAGACATTACCTTGTTTTCCAGTATAAAATACTAACAGTAAGAAAAGAAAGCAGATGAAATTGAGTTGACTCAACTAAATAAACAGTTGGTTTCTGTTCAGGTATTTTATTTTTGGGAGACAGTTTACTTGGAACATATGTGGTACTGATGGAATTTTACAGAAAACAAAAGCACTTGCTACTCTCTGGCCTGTGAGTACTTTATGGTAGAACAGGTGGATCAGAAGGAGCTCCATCCTTCTCTGCTGATATGGGAGTGAAGAGGCCAAGGTGTGCAGAAGGGACTACCCACTCTGAACTCTTCATCATGTTTCCACTAGTTAACTTGAGAATTGTTATTTTCTTTTTAAAGTTGTTGGCATCACAATTTCAATGCCATCTGAAACACCAGCCCCTTTCATGGGAGTCCCAATCTAAGCAGCCTCCCGCTAGTCAATTTTGACCACCTTCTCCCTGACTGGGCTTAATTATTTAAGATAGGGCTGCTAATCAGAAGTTTGTTCCACTAACGGGGGGTTCCCAAGACGAATGTGCACTAGATAGCTCTGAGCCAGCAGCTAAATCCGTGACAGAGCCAGCGTGCAGGGCGAGTTGGTTTAATATCAAGATGTCTGCCCTCAAGGCTTGCTGCTGCTTCACAAAGAAGAGCTTTGATATGAAATGTCAGAAACCATTAGATTACTTAGACTAGGAAAGGTTGAGCATTATATTTTAGGAGCTTAAATCCAAATAAAACTCACATTAAGGAGGTCTTCCTTATTTGTATTCTGAAGATTAACTTCTAGAATCATAGCCGTAAGCAGTAAATACTTAGAGCTTTAAAAGCTTTGTAGTTAGAGCTACAAAGTCTTTTACATGTACTTTAGGTCTTTTATCATGTATTCCCACATTTGTTTTGTGAGGAAGAGTTACCTTTCCAACAAATGGAACGAGGTGATGCTCACACAATGAGAACATGTCTATGTCCTTCACAATTACCATCTCATCATGATCTTCATCAAAGATGGCGTCATTCAGAACATCTGAAATTAAACATTCACATTAAAAAAAAATAAATGCACAAGCATGGAAGGTTCTTCCAGCCAGTATCTGAGAAAGCTTGTAGCAAGAGCATAGCTCTCCCAGAACTACAGATTTTAGGTTTCAGATACGGGAGGCAATTAAGGAGTAACATCACAAGTACGCTTTGGTTTGCATACGATCACACAATTGCCATAGTACTATGTCAGACTACCTACGTGCTACACCAGAAGTCAGCCTACAGTGGTTTATTTAAATAGTAGTTAGCTCAGGTTAGAACAAGTCTAGTCTTTGCAGAATTACTGACATCTTAAGAGCAGTTAAGACTACAGCTGACAAATCCAGTGCTGAGGAGGACAGCACATCTCAAAGTGGGCTTCCATTAGTGCTTCCACAAACCACAAGCAAAGCTGAGCCCGAGGTTTGAGAAAAGCTAAGCCGTCACAGCGGTTTCTTCAAACACTTCAACACCAGCATCCCTATCTTCAAGGAGGCTTTGCATCCAAATAAGCCACTCTTTCATTTCATCCTGAAGCACACCAGCCAGCAGCTCTTTAGGCATACACAAAAGTCAAAGAAAGATCTGTATCCACAGATCTGGGAGAGATTTGCTGTCCTGAACTGAAAGCAGGCATGCATATGCATACTCTGGTCTAATTCTGCACCTCCGAGTTAACAGAGAATTAAGGTGGAGAAAACCATAAAGAGAGAAGGAAGAAGAGACAGCTCAGTCAGAAAAGGAACATACAACGTCACACTTTGCTAGTCTCAGAGCTCAGCAGAACAGATCCTCAGTTGATTTTCCAGATTTAGCAGTCCCCTGACACGTCCTCAAGCATTCCCGATACAGGTTACAGCAGATCACTACAGTCTCCACAAAAATTGCAAGCAGCTGGACCACGCTTGGAGAGGTTAAAAGTAGAACAGTCTCAAGTTAAGAGACCAAGCCTTTTGAAGGACAAGAGAGAAAAGCTGTATAGAAGAGAGATTAGAGAAAGAGAATAGCAAGGGAGAACTAGCTGTACAGAAGGGCTGATAATCAGAACAAGGAACTCCGCAAGCAAGTTAGCTGGAAGCCACATTGCCTACTTGGAGTTACTTGCAGGAACCAGAGTCACATACATCACAGCCAGACGGGGAAGCAGGGTGCTCAGGGACTGCCCTGCTTCATCCACGGTGGAGCTTAGCACCTGCAGTGGCGATTACACAAATCTAATAGTCGTGTCTGCTCTACTTGCCTTTATGCCTTCCCCTGACATGCACGTACACCTAATGGCCACCATCTGTTGACGATAACGTATCATCATCATGGAGCATTTTAATTTCCTGCTTGCTATCAGCACTACACAGGTAACCCTGGAAACTGTGCGCAAGATGTTCTGCCTGCAACGCACGTTCTTTCCTGAGAAGGGCTGGCAACCTGCAAGACAGCAAGGCTGAACCCCAGAAGGCTTTTGATCAGGTCAGAGAGCAGGAGTAGGGGGGCACGGAAGAGGCTGGGAGACAACTCCATAAAGGCATATGATTTTGTTCTTCAAATTTCAGTCTAGTTTACTCCAAACACTGCTGGAGAGGATTTTGATTATATGGGGAGCACCATGCAGTTGTATAACTATGAATTCAGCCAGGAATAACCAGAATCTGAAACAGAGCAGGCTCAGAGGAGAGAGAAGGGGAGACAGAGCAGCCGCCTGGGTTCTTAGCTCCCTCCCGCAGCACCCTGCAGACGTGCCATGTCTACAGCAGAAAGGCAAACAGCGGTTTCACAAAACCTGCCACTATGCCCAACGTTATTAAAACGAAATCCAAACAGATTCACAAAGCATCTCCAGAGTGACTGCTGCTGTTATTAGACCACCAGCTTGGCTCACACCAGCCTTGCCAGGAGCGTATCAGAGCCCGATGTTAGATACGGATTTACGTCAGCACACTCACAAAGCAGACTGTCCAGAACAATCAAAAATGGCCACATTCTCATTAAATCATGCTAATGTGTGACGCAGCGTAAGGCCAAAGCCTCAACAGAAGGTACTTCAACCGTGAAGTCTCATATATGTGTATGTATATGACTATACACACTTATTCATGTATAATATACACACGAATAGGTCCTTCCAAACTTCATCTAAGAAACCTAAGTCTATTACTGGAATGTGGAAGAGCCACCTTGTATCACGGATACAGCTGTTAGCCCTATTTTAAAGTTGGGGGAAAAAGAAGGTTAATGACCCATGAAGTACCGCACAGGCAACTTTAGGAACAAAATGCATCCCTCTCCCATGACTAAAGCAATCAAACAGGATCGCAAGGGTCATCCATCCTTCTGGCATATCCCCTCTTAGGCTACAGCCCAGAGTCACAGCGGTTTGGGCAATGCCCCCTCACAGCCAACGGAGTTTTAGAGGTGTGTAAGCAAACAGATCCCTGCGTCAAGAATATAACCACAGAGCTGTGGGGTGCTTCGCGCTTCTCGTTTATACAGGTCTTGCCAATTTTGCACCTTAGATTTATTTAATATTAGCAGCAGGTTGCAGCCAGACCACAGGTGATAGCAGCTCAGCTGCGTGACCTCTGCAGTTGTGCCCGCAGCACGGCATGCTGATTTTAAGTCAGCACCAGTTACTCCTTGAGAAGGAGGGCCAGAGCCCATAAAGGAAGAAACCAGCTTCACGTTAGCCCCCTCCAATAACCCCCTCACAACGGCCAGCTGATACAGGGAAACACAGGTAAAAAAAATGCGAGACTGAAGGCCACCACCTGAGTAAATGGCCATGGTGTTGAGAGAGCCCTAGTCACCCCTATCCTGCCCCAGTCCCTCCTGCTCACACTTCACAAGCCTGTTCTCCCATAAACAAGCATAGCTTGAAGCCTCCCTGTCCCTGTACCTCCCCCTTCGAAATCCAGGCCTTATGCTGACAAAAGAAGAGTTAGGTATGAGTAGCTGCGACAAGATGCTGTGCTATGTCCCACCGCAGCACTTGTTTTCAGTAATTACACAGGAGAGACTTGTTTGGCAGAGACTCAAACGCTTTGTGCAGGGAGGCAATATCATTTTATCTAACTTTGTCTGCTCCTTTTTTTTTTTTAGTCATTCAATTTGCAACAGCATCAAACAGGGCCCCAAGAAGCTCAGCCTGCATCCTGCAGCACATGTTCTGGAGAACTTAACGGAGTTGAAAGGACAGAGGGAGAAATGGGGCCACAGATTAACGAGGCCAGAAGCAAAGCTGGGGACAAATTTGTGCCTCTTTTCTTGTTCTTTCATTCTACCTACTAGGCCACGCTGCCTGTGTCACTAGCTTGATTTCAGTTTCCTCATTTGGGGGCCCCAAAACATTTACTCTTGCCACTCAGGGCAAGACCCGAAAGTCATGTTGTCCCTCCCCAGGCGTGTCCCAGTTCACGCAGAGCAATGTGGCTGTTACACTGGCTGTATCTCTCTGCAATAAAATACCCACCTGCCCTTCTAATGCAACTGCAGCTTTTCCATCCCTTCCTCCAGGATCTTCAAAGCAAAAGTGTAGAATTCAACCGGGCTTTTAGAAGGAAGGAGGGCTAGAAGTAAATACTGCTAGCTTGGTTTCCTGACAAGGCAAGGCACCTGCAGCTCGGATGGGCTCCTCCTCAACAGGCTGCTTTTCCTTAATACAAAAAGGAAATTCTTTCTCTCAAATGAATCAACACTTTTACTGCCTCCAAGTACCACCTATGTAATCCTCCACACCAGCAGGATAGGACTAGTGTCTCCTCTGCGAGCAAGAGGATGGGCACGTTCATCCATCGTCCCTTGGCCTCTCAGTCATACCTCCCCTCACTCCACTTTTGTCAGTCATAGCCGTGCTCAAGCACTGCCACCAAGCCCTGTCTATAAGCCAAAGGAGACTGCAAACACCACCATTTTCATTCTCCACCACACCAGAAACGCTAAGGGAATTTACTGTTTAAATCCTTAAGCCTAGACACATCATGTTAATGAAAAGCTAAGGTTTGAATTAAAATACACAGCTGGGAGGAGAGGAACAAGAACAAACATTATATGTACAGTTGGAGCACTCTAGATTATTCCAGATGATTTTTCCTTCAGGCCAGAGTTCAAGTCCTGCTATAGAAACTTCAGTGCACCGTTAAAACTGAACAGCCACCTCTGGTGTAAGTTAACTCCTGAAACAGAGCAGGATTAATTTTCCCCTTTATCTTCAAAAAGAGTTGATAAAAGCAAAAAATCAGAATTGGATGAAGACAGAATGAGAAAGACCTTTCAGGATTTTGCGTCAGAGCTAAAGCAAAAAGACCTGTTGCTATAGAAACTATTTGCATGGCTTTAATGTGACATAGGAAAGCAAAAGCACCTCTGGCAACCAAAGAAGCGAGAGCCCACCCAGCAGCTGGCTCAGTAGGTGAAGGGAATGAAGGATGGCAGCACTCTGCAGAGCAGCACTGCCTCAGCTTCACAGCACTTCAGATGTCCCATTTTTAGTGTGCCTGTGAGACAGAAGACTGAAGTGATATAGGTTGTTCTCACTACGAGATAAAGTACTTCCCCATGGCGTTAAGCGGCCCCACTGCTCCACTTTAGAGGAGCCAGACTGAGGATTGTTCAGTGTCAACAGGATGAAGGCAGTCTCGGAGATTCCCAGGTACTGTTCCTTGAGCTCACCCATCCTGGCAGAGACATAAGGCACACGGTTCTCCTGATACTCATTGCACAGTCCCACGCTGTCCTCACTGACAGCCCCTATGCTCTCCGTGGTGACCCACGGGTCCCATAAGTTGCAGCAGCAGCTGAGGCCATCATGGGAAGCAGACGTCCTATGAGGGTGGTGGGGCAAGTCACACCATACCAATGCCCATTAGTTTGAACAAACTAAAGTACAGGCTGAGGTCAGGTACCTTCTGCTCTCCCAGGAACACAGACTGAGTTACACCAAAACCAATGGCAGGGGACCCTGCATGAACTAGGAACAGGTCATGGTTTGGAGGATACTCCAGAAGAGCAGTGCCGTGAGCCAGAGACCAAAGGCTAACCATTCATTAAGGCAGAATCAGCTGGGGTATGCTGGCAGACACCTCTGACTGTCTTTCTCAAGAAGTTCCTCTTCATCTGAAGACAGATGTAGCTTACAGAGCAGAAGCCATGAGCTAACAGCTGAAGTGTGGTAGGGAAACCAACTGACTACAGGGTCAGAATCTAACCTGGAAGGAAATTGCTATAAAAACTCTCTCAGTAGCTGCTGGGTAAGCAGTAAGATGTAGAGTCAAAACTGAAGTTTTTTATTTATTCATGCGATGACACTACAGGATAACTGTAGTTAGAGAAAATAGTCCAGACAAGAAACAAGAATATTATTGCAGCCTTCCAGTATTATAAAAGGTACCAGGAATTTATTATGCATACAGAGAAGAGAATCAAGCTACAAAACCACTCATTCATATAAAGAGAGTCTGTACTGCTGCAGAAAGTTAATGACTTCAGGTTGCTAAGAAAGGGGGTGGTCTGGGTATGCCAATTCACAACAGAATTGCCATTTGCTTCAAGAAGTCTTGAAGAGCTCTAGAAAGAGACACAGCCTAAGATGCCACATTACTATTTAAACAGGCAATAGAGTTCAAAAGCTGCAGAGAAAGTTAAATGGACACTATGTGGCTTCCTTGTCATATCTTCCTAACAGGAACCAAAAGAAACCTCAGACACAAAAGAATTTACAAGTTTATGACTAACATTTCACAGATTTCATCACTGCCACACCAAAGGACTAGAAACAGATACTCAACTTCAGACAGGAACATTTGCTTCAGAAGCAAAGCCGAATTCCTCAGTTACCAGATGAGTAGTGAACCAGATGTGTAATTTAAGGCACATTTCATAAACGCAAAGATGGAGGAAAAGCATTATTGCTATTCAATTAATTCTGGCCATCGTTTGTACCGATATTTATTTTCCTGCAAGACACTTTCCATGTTGCAGTGAGAGATTCAGCTCTATTCATAAGAGATCAGTTATTGCAGACTCTCAGATGAAGCTAAGATTAAGTTCTAGAAGTTGTCCTCTGCCAGAAGGTTTATTAATACGAGGGAAAGCAGGGTTACACAGATGCTCATTAAAATGTATCAGGATCTCAATAACCATTTCAATGTCTCATGTCCTAGAAGGTGCTGAGAGTCCCCCCATCCACACTTCTTTCTGAAACTGAAACAAAGGAAAATCAGAGAAGATGAAACACCACTTCAGAAAAGCAACATGAAGAGATCAGAAACCTTTAATAGTTAAGATCCAAGAGGTTAAAACATTTCATAAATTCACAACAAAACCCCAGACAAGCTTGGTGTTACTTGAGCACTAACGGGCAGGGGAGATCATCCTGGAAAGTCCTACAGTCCTAGTTCCCAGCAGAAGTTTCACTGCATTGAGTACCTGTTTCGGCACGGTAGGCTTCACTCACGTGGGGGCAGAGGTGGAGGAAAGAAACCCCCCAAGAACCTTACTCTGAACAACAAGGTATCTCCCACCTTCTGGTTTACAAGAAACAAGCCATGGCCATACCACAATAATGCTGATGTTTAAGTTATTAATAGGTTAGAGTGTTGCATCTATGAGAAGCAAGAGAACTAGCAGTACCTTGTTCCCATGAAAGAATGAAGTAACTCACCAGCTCTTAGTAAAGGGCAAATGCTGCTGATCAAACAGCCTTGTTTGTTTAAGGCGCTGCCTGTCTATTTTTACGTAGCGGTGCCTAGCACCTCTCATTCACAGCAAACCAGTAGGCTTGCAAAAATTTATGAGCTTACACCATTGTTGTCATCTGTCAAAATACCAAATCCACACAGACAAGAAGATGAAGAAGAGAGTATTAAGGTTGCATGTTTTCACCCTTCACCAAAGGAAAACCACAAACTAGTGAGAAAGGAAAAGCAACATACACACAGTTCAGCAGGTATTAATCTACTGTATGAGACCTAACTAGTTATTTGCTTTAAAATGAAAGCTGCACAGTGGAGTCACTTAGCTTCCAGGCAAATAAAGCATACATGCAGCCTCTCAAACCACAGAGGTTCAGAAAGCAAAGTTATCCTCTCCCAGTATTTCCAATTTTCATTTTCCTATTAAACATGCCAAAAGGACAGCTGAACCTGCCAACATGCTTGAAAGCAATATACCTACCAGGAAAGTCTTCCAGCTTTTACTCATGTAACAACTATTACCATTACCAGCAATGACACTGTTTAACAAACATGCCATTTTGCTCAGAGTGCTTATGGATGACAAAAACAAGCTAACTTCCTACTGCAGAGGCAGGCAGCTCGTTCAGCCCGGTGCCTGATGTTTCCTACAGGATTACACAACCAGAACCAACTACTTGATTATTTTTGTTTTGAAACTACCATCATCGACACTCACTGCTTCTGTAACTTACCAGTTAGCCCTGCTTAGCAAGCTTTATTCCGAAGTCAGCTTGAGTTACAAGTTAGAACTGTCTGCAGTCTTGTATTTCCATGTATTCACTCATTTACTGCATTTGCACACACTTGTGCTTTATAGTATTTATATAGTCCCACAGACAGCACCTCCGAGTGAGACATTAAGCCTTTACTAAAGCAGGGACAGATCTCTCAAGGTTTAGTCTTTGTGTGGCAGGCAGTTGTCTGAACCAACTGTAGGAAAGTTAAAGGCAACCGGCTACCAACAGTCCAGTTCACCATCATTAACCAAGAGAACAGGTTACTATTTCGAAATAGAATTTATTCCCAGAAGTACGAAGCTGATAGATCTGACCCTGGAAAAGAAAACATGTTCTTGGATGCTCATGCAGAAGCACTGCATGAAACTGAGATGTGAAACTTCTGGTACCCTGTCTGCTCTGACATCCTCACCAACACATGAAGTGGTTTCTGTGGTAATCGCTGTTAGTCTACACAGATGCCCACGCATGAACCACCAGCATTTTTTAATCTGGTCCCCAGGTGGATTTTATTCGAAATCACTGGAGGCATTCTTGCTCCTCCAGGAAAAGCTTGTTGACTAGTACTACAGAAGTGAGATCAACACATTTGAATACATTTTGTGAAAGAAAAAGGTTGAGATCTTTAGTAAAGCCAGGATTAATTAGAGAAAAGACATAATCTAGAAAGAACAGAAAGAGCCAGATTTAGATGTTGAGCAAGTAAACTCTACTAACGGCTCTGAAATACAACACTGACCAGCTGCAGAACACAGATAGCAAAGCTGAATAAGGGGTAAAGCAGGAACACCGTTTCTCTGCACTACCAAAAACAAGCGAGGAAATACACACAGTGGACAGTGGAAAGCAGAATCAGCTTCGCTGCTACTCACCTAAATCTGAATGGAGAGAAGGGACAGAATTTAGATGTAATCTTCCCTACAACACTACAGAAAGTACAAAAATACAAATACAATGAGGTGTCACGGAAGCAGAGCGACAACACCCCGCAAGGGAAATCAAATGTCCAGCACATTTAACCATGCCCCAAGTGTATAACGTTCTCAGACACATGGCAACCAAAAAGATCACAAAAATAGTTTGTTCTTAGGGATGAATTATCAATCAAGGCTCAAAAAGAAAAAAAAAAATACCCATTTGCTGACTGTTGAAACTACACGTCAGCTCAGCAGCTTCCAAAAACGTTCCTTAAAACCAAAGGAACCAGGGTTCCCTAAGCCAAACTCCCCACTCATGCCACTCTGTCTTCTCCTCCAGTGCCACCACAGAGGCCAGATTGCTGCAGGGCAGGCAAGGCCATCACACCTCACCATACCCAAAAGCTTCCAGCAACCCAACTGCACTCAAAAACGTTCAGTGACAAGTAAGAGCAAGGCACCACTCAAATCACTAGCCTCCGAGAGCAGTGGGCAGCATTGAAGGCAGTGAGGTAGCTTAGCTTTGTGGCCAACCACACAACCCCCACGTTCTCGCTTACAGCGAGCGAGGCTCCAGTCAAGCACATTAAACACCAAAGCCCTCCTGCAGTGCCCTGGTGACTTTACACTCTCCAGCCTTCACTATATTTCATAATTTGGGTATATATCCATTACATCATTTTTTGTGTGTTCCTGTATGGAAAATTAAAATGCCATCAGAAGTGAACTGCTTTTCTCCTGCCCACCCAAGGCAGACACTCAAGCAGACAAACTCAGAAGGCTGATTTTAAAGCCTATAGCTGTGCTAACATCCGCTACCTTGGTTCATCTGTGTCACTTTTTTCTGGCAACATTTCCACATGCTGGCATGGGCTGTGAGCTCAGCCGGGGCCAGCCGAAGACAGGTGCCCATTGCAACACACGCTGCTTCTAGCTCTGTGTTTGTACAATCACCACCACAGACCTTTTACTTGAGAAATCTTTTATGAGAAGAAGTTGAGTAAGCTGCAAAATAAGCCTGAGAAAACAAGGTCAGGGCTGCTTTTTGTTGTATTTTTTTGGGGGGGGTGGGGGTGTTTCTTTTCTTTTTTTGTTTTCTCTTTTTCTTTTGCAAGCCCGCTCCGGGTTAGTTCACCACCTGGCTAGGCAGACAGCTGTATCAGCATAACCAAGTGAACAGCACATCAGGATGCTGCAGCAGAGACAAACAGCGGGAGCTGCAGTCCTGCAGCTAGCATTGTTCCCAAAGACTTTGTAGCTGTTGGCTCTGGGTTTCACAATGCATTTAAAACTCTCCCAAGTGGAAGTTACTTCCATATCCACTCTCCCAGCCAACTCCGCATCCACTGGGCATTTTGCTAGCCGCTGTGGACTTGTCCTTCAGCTACAGCTCACTCCTCTGTTTGGCTAGTAGGAGCGGGAAGACTGGAAGCTGGGCGTTGTGCAAGAAGAGGTGAGTAGCTGGAAAGTAAAAGGATTCCCCACCTGACACAAGAAGGAATGTTAGTATTGCAGCTTCATTTTATTTCCTAGAAAGAAAAGAAAAAAGCAGTCCAACAGTACAGCGCCTAGCAGTGACACTTTCTACTCTCGGATATAATACAGCTCTCTCCCAGGTGTGGATATTCAGAGGACAGGGCCATCCAGAACTACTCTGCTTAATGAAATGTATGTGAGAGACTGGAACAGACTATTTGGGTCCCAGAGAATCACCGTGGAGCAGAAAAATAGCTATTAAAAAAACCTTAAAGGAATATGTGGCTCTGCACACAAAACTGGCAGCAAGATAAGAGAGGACTTAAGATGGGCAGCAACCTCATCCAGGTTCAGCACAGAAATTCATGCTCAAAAACTATCACTAAAAAAATCGTTCTGCTAGAGACTGGCAGGATGACTGAGAGACCTCCTGCGTTTTACAGCAGTAAAGAAACACATGCAATCCCCAAACGAGGAAAGTTATTCCTCGTAGACAAAGGATTATTCTGCCAGACCCTATGAAGCCTCATCTCAAACACACCGTGCAGCAGGACTAAAGGAAAAGGGGAAAGAGGATGGCTGCTGCAGCCCAGAGGCTATTTCCAGATGTGAACCTGAAAACCTGGTTTGGTCAGAAAGGCAAAACAAAGATCAAGGCAGAAATGCTGTTCCTGGGGGAAGCCAGGATGCAACATTGGCACATGAGTTGGTCATGAGTAAATTAATGCTGGAAGTTATATGCAATCTGATTTCGGAAGAGCCAACAGTCAAGAAGTGAAAAAGAAACTAAACACAAAAGCCAACCTTTAAGCTGAAGCACAGTGCACTTGCTAAAAGGACTCCGATGCATTAGCAGGAGGCTCCCTGATGCCAGCCGTCAGCACGGTTCAGCCGTTCCATTCACTGCAACGCCCCGATGCCGTTCTGGGGCAGGCTCAGCACACCAGTGCTGTACTGGAGGGCAGAACACGCTCAGCTCCTTTGATTCACGTTTGAAGGTCCTTGCTGACAGTGTCTGCATCCCTCATCCGCTAACAGGAACTTGCCTTTTACTGTAAGAGGGAGCAGCAGGGGGAATTCCCCAGCTTCCCAAGCCCTTTTTTACCGGTTATACTGGGTACGGTCCTTAGTGGAAAGGCTGAGAAGAGGAAAACTGATGTAAAAAAACAAGTTTTCAAGCAGGATTTACCCTGCCCTGGAAGCAGGAGACAACTCTGGAGTTGCTGGCGATGAGACAGTCACCTGGGGCAGGGATGTGAACCTGGGGTACCTCTCTACACCCACATTCACTGCTGGGACCCCGAGATGGGGCTGGGATCTCCCCGACCTCCTCCTTTCTCCTTGCCTCGCTTCCTCAAGTTTCATTCCCACCTTTGAAAAACCTCACCTGCTAAAAGCATCAGCAGAACGGGACCTTTTCTGAGAAAACTCAAACCACCTGTCGGCTAACAGAAGCAAGTGTTCCTACCCCTTCTGAACACAGCCTGCCTCGGCTGGGGATGGAGGGAGGTACAACCAGCAAGTTCCTACGCCAGAGCTTGAAGAGTTTATGCCAGAAGAGGGAAAGAAAAAGCACTTGCTCCGTTCACCCCAACCAGAAGCACACAAGTTTGTGACAGAATATGAACTTTACCAGCACGGAGTTTAAAAAAACAAATCGGGGAAAGGAGGGGACAGGGAGACCCCAAGGTGCGGGCGTTCCTAGCTCATACCGCTGATGACTTGCTGACAGGGGGCATCAGACGGACGGCACGGTGGCGGGGCAGTGGCAAAGCCCGTCGTCCAAAGTCGGGAAGCCGGCACGGCGGCGGGTGTCGCAGCGGCAGGCCCCCGCCCGCCACCCCCCCGGGGTGACAGCCCTCCGCCCGCCCGCCCGCGGGGAGCGCTCCCTACCCGAGATGGTCTCCTGGTAGCCCTTGGTGAAGAACTGCATGGCGGTGGCCGCCCTCCAGGGCGTCTTCAGCAGCCCCTGCCGCTCGGGGTCCTCGCCCAGCGAGCGCAGGATGGTGGTGTAGGCGGCCGCCAGGCTGGGCAGGCTCAGCTCGTTGTCCTCCTCGCTGCGGGGCCGCTCGCCCCGCCAGCCCTCCCCGCTGCCGCCGCCGCCGCCGGGGACGCGCGGCTTCTCGGCGCCCGCCGACGGGGAGGCGGAGGGCGGCAGCCTCTCCTGCCGCGCGTACCCGTTACAGCTCCGCGCCGCCTCCATGGGCCCCGGCAGGGCCGCCGCCGTGCGGGCAGCGCGCTGTGGCGGAGCCCGTCGCCCTCAGCGCTCCCACCCGCCGCCGCCCCGGCCCCGACCCGCCGCCGCCTCAGCGCTCCCACCCGCCGCCTCAGCCGCCCGCTTTATACCGCCCGCGCCGCTGCCATTGGCCGCCGCCGCCGCGACGTCACCCGCTGTGTCACGAGCCGGCCGGTCTCCGCGCGGCGCGGGGAAGCGGGGGGGATCCCCCGGGCGGGGCCCGCCGGCTGAGGCGCCGGGCTGGGAGCGGGGGGGGGGGGCAGCCCCCCAGCCGCTGTGCGGGGCCCCCTTCCATCGCCCCGCCGTGGGGAGCTCCCCGGGGAGCCCAGGGCGAGCGGCAGGGCTGCTCCGGCAGAGGACGGATGGGGAGGGTCCCGCTGGGATGCGGGTCCTCGCTCCGGGCAGCGGCTCCCAACACCGTTCTCCGTTTTCTCTTCGTCCTCTCAGACTTCGAGAGCTGGTCGTGTTCCCGCCGGGGTGGTGCTGGCACGTCCCGCTCCCCGGTGCTGCCGGAACGCATCATAACCGTCCCGGGGCGCTTTGAGTCGCTGGCGGTGGGATGCGTCCACCAGAAAGATCCCGGGTGTGGGTTTATCCTCCTTCGTGACAGTCCCCACCTTCATCACGGCTGGGTTTCGGGCCCTTCAGACCCGTGAGCTCTGCAGACGCCTTCCTGCGGCACGGCTAACGTGCCCCGATGTTTTCACATGCCCACCCGTGGCCCTGGAAACGCGCCGTCTCTGATGGCTGAGACCAAGTATTTTGGGGTCTCCTCGGGGATCTGGCTGGGATGTCACCCCTGCCAGTGGTTGGAGCATCCTGCATCCTCCAGGCACCTTTGAGGCAAAAGTGGGAGACAGAGCGCAGCTTGTCTTTGCCAACGGCGGCCGTCAGCCCCTTCTGCCCCGGCCCCGCGTAGGGTTCAAATGTTGGTGAGCAAATAAATGCCGGGGCAGGTGGTTTGGAAGGGAGGTCCCCTCTTGTCAAAGCTATTCTGAGATTTTTTGAGATAGAAACTGAGTCTTAAGGTTCAGCAGAGCGTAGGGCGTATGCTCAAGTGAGGTAACTAATATTTTTTGGGCTGCCATCAAAATAAATGGCCGAGATGCCAAGGGACACAGCCAAGCCCTCGCTTTTCACACCCGATCCACCCGTAAGGCGGCAGGGACAAATTCCCCCCCCTTGTGCCTAGGAAATGGTAAATTGCCGGGGAGATAAAGGAGGGGAAGGAGCTGTCGGAGGGATGGGGCGCGGAGCATGACTCACTGGCTTTCCTCCGTTTCCTCCTGGCACAAAAGCTACATTTAACCAAGACAAGCAGGAAAAAAAAAAAAAGGAAAAAAAGAAACCAAAAGCAGCAGCAGTAACACACTCCACATTT
Source organism: Phoenicopterus ruber ruber (assembly GCA_009819775.1). Classification (NCBI taxonomy): domain Eukaryota; kingdom Metazoa; phylum Chordata; class Aves; order Phoenicopteriformes; family Phoenicopteridae; genus Phoenicopterus; species Phoenicopterus ruber. The sequence goes on from CM020219.1 coordinate 4,765,218, forward strand.
ATCATTCGGTTTCCGATCACAGGTTTTATGAGAAGAGAGCCGGGATGACTCAGGTGAAATCGAGGGGCCGGCGCTGGCCTGCAGCCAGCCAGGCTTTGGTGCGGTTTTATTGCCCCGGGGCTCCGACCGGGAACAGAAACTGCTGTACCGGAGGATTTGAAGCCTTGAACTCCATCCCTGCTCCTCTGCAGACACCCGCCGAGGTGCAGCTGGGTACCTCGCATCATTCCGCAACCCTCTGAGCATATCCAAACCCTCCGTATAAACTAGATGGGTTCCCTTACTAGAAACGTGCAAAAAATGTTCACGGAACCGGACACGACGACTACGGCTTTCATTTGGATCCAGACCAAGCTGACACGGTTCAAAGGGCTGGGCAGCATTTCTCAGGAGCTACAAACCACTGAGACCTAATCATCTGTATGAAAAAGGGGTTAGGAAAGGGCATCGAAGTATCTTGGCACTCCCTGGTCTTTATTTTCTCAGAAAATAAGAAGATAAGAGTCACCCTGGACTTTATAATGGTCTGAACTCACCAACTGGGAGTTGGTTTTAGTTTTTCTCCTATTTATGGGGGGAAAAGGGCGCTCGCCGGCTTATTGCTAGCACGAGCACTGCGCGGATGCGCAGAAACCCACTTTTTCTGGGTGTGTTTGAGCAGAGGCTGCACACGCGGGAGCTGATGCCGACAGTTCTGCTAACAATTTGCAAACGTGGAATTATTAGGCTTAGGTAATTTAGATATGTGTCAGGATGTGTTACGACACAGCCCCATTTCTAGCCATGACGAAGCCCTCTCCCTCCGAAACGCAAACCCACATCAGCTGGGTAAGCAGAAGCACTGCTTTTTTTTTTTTTTTTAAAGTATCTTATGATAAGATTTTATTGATTATTCCTTATTAATTACACCCCATGTTCTCACGTAGCCTCCCCAAGAAATTTTTCTTTGCTATTTCTGTTTATATCCAAAAAAAGCGAAACGTAGGCTAGAAAACAAAAGAGCGGCAGACAGTACCGTGCAATGCTGTTAAAAGATACTCTGAATTTCCTAGAGGGAATCTGCCCTGTTTCTCTTTCCTAGAGGGAATCTGCCCTGTTTCTCGTTCCTGTGCTCGCTCAAAGCCTGGGGGTTATTTTCACTGTTCAAAGACTGAAGAGAGATTCTCAAAAAGCAACAAAACAGGGAGTGCAGAAAGGCCGTAACTTGAATTATTTGCAGATCTAGAATAAGGTCTAGAGCAGGTGAAAGCCTGGGGGTCCCTGGGCGAGCCAGGGGGTGCTGCTGGGTGCCAAGGCTGGGGCACGCGGGTGCTCAGTCCACGGTAAAGCCCATCGGCGGCCGCTCTCGCCTTTGAAAGGAGGGAAAGTACAAAATAGGGAGAGGATGGAGCGGGTTTGTATCCAGGCTCCAGCTTCTTGACCCGTTTTAGTCAGTCGAGCTTCCCCGTGGGTTCGGTGGCACGGAGAGCACGCCCGGGTGGGACCCGGCGGGGAAGGGCTGCGGCATCGTTCCCCGCATGCCCGAGATACTCCGCAGGGTTCGAGGAGCGGGGTCTCAAAAGAAGTCTCTCCACGCCGAGCTGGCTGAGGATGAAGAAACGCCGGGCAGTCCTCACTAGGTCAAATGAAGCCATCTAAAAGGTATTTCACAGGCAATTTCTGCACTGACAGCTGCTAAAAGGCCGAGATAAATCACGCACAAAAGACATCTATTTTTCCGCCGTTGACTATAAAGCAGGAGCGTTGCGGACTGGGCTCGGAGCTTAAAGTTAGAGATGATGAATTCCACCTTCTCAAACCATCTGCGTCGGCCCAGTGTATCATTAACAGCTCAACCAGGAAAAGAGCAACGCAGATCGATCCTGCTATTAACATCAAGCCAGAACGCGGCCCGAACGTGATCCTCAAATAATAGCTGAGCCCACAGCGGCGATGGATGGCAACGTTGCAGCCTACTGACATCCTTCCCGTGCCCTGGAAATACAGCTTGGGATTTATCGGTCCCTGGAATCACAGTGCGTCAGTTTAAAGAGTGAATCATGAGCAATTTAATTCTATTACCCAGAATAACATGCAAAATTGATTACAGGCTCCTAAAATACTAATCTCTTAGAGGGGGATTTGTTGCTCTGTAAGGACAGAAGATCCCCAAGGTCCGAGGGGTCTTCGGCAGATGCAATCTGCATTTTAACCTCCCTGGGGAGGTCTCGCGTTTTAGAGCTGAAACCGGCAGCGAAGGCAGCAGTTTTGCCCTGCCCCAGCTCTCCTTTCCTGCCTTCACAGAGCAAGGGTCTCACGCCAACGGACTCCTCCAGCCCTCGCTCCCCGAAATTTGGAAAACTTCAGAGGGATGGCCCGGGCAGGCTGTAGGAGGTAAATTCATATGCTTTTAAGAACGTGAAAACAGCCATGTAACACAAGTCTCCAGGCTCCTGCGGACCTGTACCCCGTTTCTGGCAGGAGCTATGGGACATGGGCGAGGGCGATCTCTAGGTCCCTCCAGCCCATTCCTAAACCAAGGGCGGCTTTTGATTCACGCGCCGGGCAGACGGGAGCAGCAGCTCTGTCCCCACATCGCTCCCCTCGGTTGCTTCTCATCATTATTACCCCGAGATCGATAATGTGATTTGTAGACTGGATTGTTCCCTGGCAACATGCGGCTTGAAACTATTCCTGCAAATTTCCTCTGCCATTCGCATCCAATTGAGTCCAGCATCAAGTGGCTCTTTCCACAGCCCGGGAAGGTATTCGTGTTTTGCCTGCCTTTAAGTAAATGAATTACCGTTGCATTTATACGGCAGCGCATCAGCCGGGAGGAGAGAGAAGCAGCCAGGTCTGCTGTTCTCCATCAAAGAGCTCGACCGTGTGAGACATCCGACCTTCTGAAAGGCAGTTCTCACTGCTGTTGTCTTCTCCTTGGACTAGCCAGCCAGGACCACCAAGCCGAGTCACTCCGTGACCAACGCAGTCATGTTCTTTGGAAAGAAGTTGAGGTGCGTTTCGTAGCCAGAAGATGCTTGAGAGGGGAAAACGTGTCCAAACACAGTCTCCTTTGCCCAGCTCCACTCCCAGCATCCAAGCTGGTTGAGTTTTCTTGACTTTCCCACCCCAAAAACTGTTCCCCATTGGTATCAGCTTTCTTTTACTGCCTGTGAGGTAAGAAACTCTCCCAGCTGGAGTAACCAAGCTGTCCCGGCTGCGCGCACCCTCGGAGCTGGTGACAGCCGCAGAGGCCAGGGACCGAGGTCTACATCCGAGAAGGCGACTTACACCGGGTTTGTACAGCAAATCTTTGAGTCTGATGGCATTGCTCACTCTGCAGCAACAAAGGGAGAAGGAATCATAGAATCATAGAATTGTTCTGGTTGGAAGAGACCTCCAAGATCATCGGGTCCAACCATTAACCTATCACTACCAAGTCCCCCACTAAATCGTATCCCTTAGGGCCTTCTCTAAACGTCTTTTGAATCCCTCCAAGGATGGGGACTCCACCACCTCCCTGGGCAGCCTGTGCCAATGCCCGACAACCGTTTCAGTGAAGAAATTTTTACAAATGTCCAATCTAAACCTCCCCTGGCGCAACTTGAGGCCATTTCCTCTTGTTGTGTTGTCTGTTACTAGGGAGAAGAGTCCGACCCCCATCTCTCTACAACCTCCTTTCAGGTAGTTGTAGAGAGCAATGAGGTCTCCCCTCAGCCTCCTTTTCTCCAGACTAAACATCCCCAGTTCCCTCAGCCGCTCCTGAAGAAGGGAACTTCTTCGGAGAAGTTATAACCAACAGTTATTCATTTGCTAATCAGAGAATGCAATGCCAAAGAAGCCACGGGAACTTCACCTTAGGTGGATGCAAATCCTCAGTGAGAGACACAGCAGAAGCCCTGGAGAACCCTAACCAACACCAGCGGAGCTAACCTGAGGATGGATCAGGTTTGCCGCAGAAACTGGAGACACGGGACATCCCCAGAAGCTGAGAGGAGACATCTTTCTTCCCTGACGGAGATGAGTATCTTAATTAGAGTTGCACTGCCACAAAATACTTGCTATCACACTCTGGTACCAAATATTTGTGATAAAGGTGTTGGATGTTGCGCTGCAAATAGACCTTCTAATCCGACCCCTACCTACACTGAAAAAAACCAGCCAAAAAAGTTAAAACTCCTCCTACGAAAGCCGGCAATCAGCGTTACAGCATTTACTTGAAAACAGCTACTGCTCTGTGCTGCGCACCACATCGGCATCCTCGCCAGAGGCTGCTTGTCGCCGGGATTTAAAGCGCAGCCGAAGAAAACTCTCCAAATCCAAAATAACACAAGTTGACAAGGATTCATGACAAGCGAAGGGCAGAGATTTCTTTGTTAGGATTTGGCATTACAGGCCATTACACAAAAAAATAAGAGCAGGGTACGCAGATCTTGTTGGAGCCTGACTGCAGCGTCGCCTGCCCATCGGCTGCCAGCCTGCGGGTCGGAGCCCGGCAGCGAGGGACAGGCAGAGGTAAGCAGCTCAGGTAGAAAAGAAAATGCCACAGGAAAAGTGCTTTCCTCCCCCGACGTACCCGTCATCCTCCTTAGCTTGTGCCTGATACAGCAAGATGATGCTCCTAAGGCGAACGAGGCTTTTCGCGTTGGTTTTATTGGCTGTGCTGGTCACGGCGTTGTTTTCTTTCATAGCAAAATTAAATTATGGAGCAAGTGCTGGGAAAGCCAAAGAAAATCACCTCGCTTTAGGAAGTGAGTGGATATTTTATTTATTTATACTACAAATGTTCTTTCTCTGAATAAATGCCAAGCTTCCTGTGGGGCCAGCACCCCCTGTGAAGTCCAAGAGGTAGCACCGCTCCAGCACACCGAGTAGGTAATTTATAGATCTTTTCAGAAGATAAAGGGCTTGAAACGCTCCATCAGCTGCGGAACAAGGGAGGTGGGTGTTCGTTACTTTGGATTATATCCCCCCTGAAGAGCTGACAGGCTCTACCCACCCATCCTTTTGGGACTACTTTTGTTGGGTTTTAGTAGCTGCATCTTTCCAGCAAGGAGCATCTCTGCGTTAGATATGGAGTAGCGGCAGCAACAGAGGTAACTGAACAGATGTTGCACGCAGAAATATTCAGCAATATTCTCTTTTAGAGACGCTATCACCTGCTATCTGTTTTCATACGCTGCTTTTTTACCACGACTTTCTTCTCCAGAAAAAGTGCATGAGAAAAGGATTATTTTGAAGTCAAATAAAGCAATGAAACAGAAGAGGAGGGTAGACACAGAGAGCGAGGAAGAGAAGGTGCTTTGTGTTCCTGGGATTTGAAGAGGAATGGCAATAATCAGGTAGGGGACTCGAGGTTGGGTTGAGACACAGCAAAGCTTTTTGGCACAGCAACACGAAGAGCACGGTCACAGCAGAGCCCCAGCGGCAGGTCAATGGATGGAGCCTTTCTGCTGGGGAAGGGAACGGGTTACCAAAGATCAGGTATTTCAGCAGTGCAATCCTTCCTCTCTGGTTTTCTGAGCACTGTAGGAACAATCAACATCAGGCAGGTCCTTGGACGGAGTTTCTAGGTTGGCTTTTCTAAAATACCTGGGTTTGCAGCAGAAAGATGGCAAATTCAGGACAAACAGGCATTTCTAAAGACTTCAGAGAATCACAGAAAGGTTTGGGTTGGAAGGGACCTTAAAGATCACCTAGTCCCATCCCCCTGCCATGGGCAGGGACACCTTCCACTAGAGCACGTTGCTCCAAGCCCCGTCCAGCCTGGCCTTGAACACTGCCAGGGATGGGGCAGCCACAGCTTCTCGGGGCAACCTGTGCCAGGGCCTCACCACCCTCATGGGGAAGAATTTCTTCCTTAGATCTAACCCAAATCTCCCCTCTTTCAGTTTGAGCCCATCACCCCTTGTCCTGTCACTCCATGCCCTTGTCAAAAGTCCCTCTCCAGCTTTCTTGTAGCCCCCCTTTAGGGACTGGAAGGCCTTTAGGTACTGGAAGGTACTGCTCGAAGGTCTCCCCGGAGCCTTCTCTTCTCCAGGCTGAACAAGCCCAACTCTCTCAGCCTGTCTCCATAGCAGAGGGGCTCCAGCCCTCGGATCACCTTCGTGGCCTCCTCTGGCCCCGCTCCAGCAGGTCCATGTCCTTCTTGTGCTGGGGCCCAGAGCTGGAGGCAGCACTGCAGGGGGGTCTCCCCAGAGCGGAGCAGAGGGGCAGAATCCCCTCCCTCGCCCTGCTGGCCATGCTGCTGGGGATGCAGCCCAGGGCACGGGTGGCTTTCTGGGCTGCGAGCGCACATTGCTGGGTCATGCTGAGCTTCTCCTCAACCAACACCCCCAAGTCCTTCTCCTCAGGGCTGCTCTCAGTCCATTCTCCACCCAGCCTGTACTTGTGCTTGGGATTGCCCCGACCCAGGTGCAGGACCTTGCACTTGGCCTTGTTGAATTTCATCAGGTTTGCACGGGCCCTCTCAAGCCTGTCAAGGTCCCTCTGGATGGCATCCCTGCCCTCCTGCATGTCGACCTTCAATGAAATTCTATTAAATTATTCGGGGAATATCTTAAAAACAAACAAACCAACCAACCAACCAAAACACACCACGAAACAAGAGCTAGGTGAGATTTAACTGTTTTCACTTGAAAATCCATTCCACATTTTCCATTCATTTTCGGTTTGGCATTTCATTTCCACCTGAATTGAAAGTTATACTTAGTGCTGTCCCACCGGTGCTTTTGCTGGATGAGCGCGCCCTGTTCCCGGCTGGCTGGAAGGCTGCAGGTGGTGGAGGGTGTATTTGTAGCTCTGCCCGGAGCTGTGTAATAGAGCAAAACCCATCTTTGATGAAAGAAACATAAACAGCAGCATAGCTGGGAGATGATCCTCCCAGCATAAAAGCAGCCGGGTACTCGCTTCCATGATCTCGATAGCCCCTGTTGGCTGTTTATTTTATTGCTGTGGACGGCAGCAACTATTTCATAATTAAAAATCGGTGCTGCAATCACCATCACAGCCAGGCAGCTCCGATGCAAAATTTCAAATCTGATGTTGGAAACAGTTTTGCTGCCTCTAACCAGCTGTGGGGGTAGCAGCGAGATCCACTGTGACCCCAAGGCTGCGGACATCTGGTCTGATGAAACCCACAAACATTATACAGCAAAAATTAAGCCAAGAGAATAGCAAACGGGAACTGGGGACTTGCAGGATGGAGCCTGATGTCCCCAGGGATTTCCACGAAACCATCCACTAAATCCAGGAGCTTCCCTTTAAACAGACCTTTGGCGTGTTTGTTCAGAAGAGCTACACGATTACGAGCGTCCAGCTCGCAGAAAACTGTCATGGGATGCTTTGTGGGACCAGCTGTTTGCAGCAGTGGATGCCTGCCCGCCTCTGTTGTAGGACAGAAACGGTACCAGATTTGTGCCTCTAGTTTGAAGCAAAGCACAGCCTGCACAGCGGGGACAGCGGGCAGACACGGTCCCAGCATCAGGAAGAACAACTGTCTTCAATGTCATAGAATCGAAGCATAGTCTGGGTTGGAAGGGACCTTTAAAGGCCATCCAGTCCAACCCCCTGCCATGAGCAGGGACATCCTCAACTAGATCAGGTTGCCCAGAGCCCCGTCCAGCCTGACCTGGAATGTTTCCAGGGATGGGGCATCTCCCACCTCTCTGGGCAACCTGTGCCAGGGCCTCACCACCCTCAGTGCGAAAACTTCTTCCTTATGTCTAGCCTATATCTCCCCTCTTTTAGTTTAAAACCATCACCCCTTGTTCCATCACAACAGACCCTGCTAAAAAGTTTGTCCCCATCTTTCCTATAAGCCCCTTGAGGTACTGGGAGGCTGCAATAAGGTCTCCCCAGAGCCTTCTCTTCTCCAGGCTGAACAAGCCCAGCTCTCTCAGCCTGTCTCCATAGCAGAGCTGCTCCAGCCCTCGGATCACCTTCGTGGCCTCCTCTGGCCCCGCTCCAGCAGGTCCATGTCCTTCTTGTGCTGAGGCCCCAGCGCTGGAGGCAGCACTGCAGGGGGGTCTCACCAGAGCGGAGCAGAGGGGCAGAATCCCCTCCCTCGCCCTGCTGGCCACGCTGCTGGGGATGCAGCCCAGGGCACGGTTGTCCTGAGCCCAATGGATAAAGATCCTGCTCAATTTTACAGCCTTTACATAGAAGCCCTGAGGAGGCACTCAAATAGGTCACTTACCGCAGGGGGTGACTTCACGTCTCGTATTTGGCCGGCAGAAAGGGCACCCGCCGGGCAGCTCAGCTTGGGTATGGGTTCTATGTACGCAGACGAAAAGAAAGGCCATCCGTTCTCACCCGGCCCCTCTCCCAGCGCCATGGTCAAGATGCTCAACTCGTCACAGAACAACCTACTCTAGCAGAAAGGAAACATGATACAGTTCATCAAGCCCATAGGGATTTTTCTATCAGGATGTTTTTCTTACCAATGCAATTCCATTTTTCTCCACTACACCCAAATGTGGAAATGTGCTTTGCTGCCTAAAAATAAACTCCCGTTTCTGATACAATCATTTCTTCCCAAAGAATGTAGACAATCACTACGCTCCTGAATTTATTGCATTATGTCAGTACAGAAAATGAATTATTACTTATGTTAATTATTACTTGCTGTCTACTATCAGCATTAAACAAATAAAATGTGTAACGATATATAAGAACTGTGGATTAAAAAAAAGCATTGTCAGATCTTCAGGTCTTTCTCTATTTCTTTTACATGACAACATCATGACCCCCATTCTCTACATAGAGTGAAAACAGGAGCTGTTTTGCTCCAAAAGAGCGTATAACAATTGCCAAACAAAGTCTAGCAAAACACCTCCTACACTAACATTTAGTGGCTTTTACAGAAATCTCACCGAATCTTCCATCTACTGATTTCAATGTTAAAAATGTGTTCTAAACAGAGTCACTTGCCTTTTCAGTACTAATGCGAAGAGAAATGAAGAATGAGGGAAAAAAAAAGAAAACGATGAAAGGGTGTGCAAAGCCAGGGGAAAAAAACTAAATTGAGAACTCTTCAGTCTCAGTTGTTCTGCTAAAGAGTTAAATTATTTTACCTTATCTTTAAAAAAAAAGTTTCAAACTTTGAGTTTACTTCAAATACATTTATAAGACACACTGCCTTTTCTCCAGAGATGGGTAAATACGACTGCCTTACGACTTGTAGATACAAGTCTGTTTACTTGAATTATAAAAATTGCACAGGAGACCACCACCTTAAACAAAGGAACATTCACATTTTATTTTAAAAACAAACATTACATAAAACAATACACACATTTTCAAGTTCTGAGCACTTTCTGGACCCTGCTGAGGCCCAAATTGGGAAAGTACATTTGCAGAGTCTGGAATGGCTCATTTTTGGAGACCTGACCTTCCTAACTCAGCTCCTGTCCTGGTTTTCTCTCCCTGCCCGTATCAGGCTGCTCTCTACCACTGTCAAGGCCACAGGTGTTGAAAACGCAGCTGAACATCAGCACCATGTCAAGCTATCTTCCCCTCACTCCCATTCCTACGAGTGTCTTTCTCGTACGAGTGTTTGCAGCAGGCAGAAGGAATGGTATAGAAGCCATTACTTTGCCTCTCTAAAACCACAGGACAGTTTTTGTCCTCCCCAGAATGACTAATCTGGATTTAGCATCAAATATCACAAGCGTCGAGGCACACGGCTACACAACACTGTGTGGAACCGTGCGTCTACATAACGGGCCCATTAGCGTTAGTTTTGCTATCAAGCTTTATACTAGTAACTTGCAAAAGATCAGGAGAGTGGATTCAACATTTCCCTCAAGAATTGATAATAAAATACTTTCTAAAGGACTATTTGGAGCAAGGCACTCTTTTTGCTAGTGCTCTTTGAGCACGACAGCAAATTTCTCGATACAGAGCTACCTAATGTTTTCAGAAAACAGACGCTGAGACGGTACCGCACTATTTAGCTTTGCTTGAACGCAAAAGCTGACAATCTGACATTTGTAGGTTGATCTAAAGGCTTTGGTTTTTTGGATAAATTTGAGTCCTCTGATTTTTGCTCCTGGTTCTTTTTCGCTTCATCTTCATCAGCTGTGGGACGCTTTCGCTTTTTATCTTCTGTTAAGTCATTAACTGTTCCTCCTTTTGCTTTCTCAGTCCACACCTTTGAAGAAAGTACATCGTTAAACAGAAAACCACAAACTAGGCCACAAAACTCGCCACTTTATTTTATACACTTTCTTTCTCTGATTATAAGGAAGCACTGAAGTAATTCCTGTTTAAGAAATAATAAGGATCAAGCTAGGAACAATTTCCTCACTTTCCTTTTTTCTAACAGCATTCTCCTTCAAAGCTATACTTCGTTTGGGCCTGTATATGAAACTGAAGCTCTTAACTGTCTTTCTGGACAAATAAGAAACCCCGAAGGCCTTAGAACAAATTTAAGCCCTGATGAATTAAGCCTGGCTATGTCACTTTTAATTCCTTCCCTTCTCTTTTGTTATTTCTTCATTGATTACCTTTCTCTCACATGTCCCACTTTGGAAAAGCTGCTTTCTGCTATTACTTATTAGTCAGACAGTTTATATATTCATAAAGTGTGTATCGTAGATCATAGCCCAATTCAAAACTGAAGTCTATGAAGATGAAGAACAGTGGAATTGAAAGAAAAAATTCCTAACCAAAAATAACCAAGGGATTCAGTGGGGAGAAAAACATTCTCGAAAAAAAATGGAATTAGAGAGTGTTTTCTTACCATTCTTTCTTCTGACGTCAGCATTCTGAATCGACTCATACCTTCTTTTATTACTTCTGCTTCATCCAGATCAGGATTATCTGTCAAAATGTTTGCTCTGTTCTCTTCTAGCCACATCTGGAATCCTGTCTTTGGTCTAAAACAAGCACACAAAAATTGTCTGTTTAAGAAGGTTATAGGGAAACCATATCCCCCAAACCAACATTTCTAAACACCGCCTAACTGGACTTTTTTGTTCTTGAAAGAAAAGCCATATATATAGTCAGCAGTTTGCTCTCTCCTATTGCAGTGTGCTTAAAAGTCTTGCCTTGTCAGCATGTTCAAGTCAAGCATTTTTATTAAAACTGTGATATATATGGAGATTAACATTTCAGTTTTAGAATGACAAAGCATAATGGTTCTCTTCCTTTCTGACAGGGTCCCATCAACCTAAAAATAGAGCACATATATTAGCATGTTTCAGCTAATCCTTCTCACAGTTCTCCTTGCCACTTATTTTAGAACATTATCTGTAAAGGTTAATGAAAAGAATGCTAGTCCAAATGAATAATAATTACCTTCATCTTCCTCAGTTAAATGAAGTCTAAATGAAACATGATTATCATAATGCAAGTTTCATGGGGACTGGGATTGTTAGAAAAAACATCTGCTCCAGAGGAACAAGACAGATTAGTCTTAGCTAGGGAGAGACGTGCTCCTTAGGTGATGCAAGTTTTTTGTTTGTTTTCTTGTTTAAAAAACACACTAAAATAAAGCTTATACACTTTCAGGTAAACCCCTTAGCTTTTAGACCTCCTTTGAGATGTGCTAGAGATGTTTAAACTTCCAGTATCTCCTATACTTGGAACTGGCACAGCAGCGTGGTTTCATTTATCCTTCAAAGGTCATTATCAGATGCATAAGTAGTATCAAGGCAAAAATCGTTGCTTAGAGCCCCAAAATTACATCTTGCATTGTTCATTTATTACTCACTTACACATGTATTTGTCTCAGGCCGATGTGAAACTTCTACTTTGAATAGCACCGCCGTGCACACGGGGAAAGATTTAATAACAGAGTGCTTTTCTCTGTTCTTTCACTGTGACTGTAACGTGGCAATTTGGAAATCCAACCCATGCGTTTTATGCAGGTTTGTTTGATAATATGCATGGTATAAGCAGCAGTTTACTAAATTTCTGAAGCGAGTTCACAAACGTGACAACTTGTGGGCTAACACTTTAATCTTGATGTTATGCTACTTCAGCCAGTCCAACATCTTCAGAAACAAAATAGGTTTTGGGCTTGCTATTCTACCAAAATTGGAATATGGCATCGAGGTGCAAGTGTCCACTCACCTTCTGTTTTCAGTGTTCTCCTGTGCAGTGACTTTGACTTCATGGGACTCGTTTCCTGCTTTTTCTTCTCTTTCTTCTACTGTTTTTTCACTAGAGTTAGGTGTACGAGCCTGGAAGAAGGAAACCGCTAAAGCCTGTAGAAATTGAGTTTAAAAAAAAAAAAAAAAAAAGAGGTAAGAACACCTTACTCCCAGACAACATGTACCATACAGCCTAACAAAACCCAAGCCTTTCCTAAAGACATAATAATCACTTGCATTAATATAGCATCCAAGCCATCCAATTTCAGCACAGCAGATGTTTAGTTAACACTATTTAAAATAAAAGCGCAAGATTCAGTGCAGAACGTTAATTTCTACAACTGAGGGGTTTTTTGCTGTTTTATGTGCTTTTATAGTTTCTGCAGTATGCTTAAATGAATTTTGCCATCTAAGATGCTTTACTCAATCAACAAGGTTTCATACTTGATAAAAGCTGGTAAAATTCAATTTACTGTTCTGTGCTCACTGAAACAATGTAAAAAGACTAGAAACATTACCTGCTTGGACTTGGGTTTGGGAATCAGAGGCTTTATAACTGGAGGGTTCTGCTTGTTTACAGCTCGACTGCTAGACAAAGATGTTTTCTTTGAGTATTTGCTCATAGTGTCTAGAACATTTGCTGAGGGGACCACTGGGTCCTTTTTGTTAGATGACACCTAGCAAAACAAATACATAGACATTTTATTTATTTTCTGTCATAGTCCCCTCCTCTGTCCCTCCAAGATATCCATCATAGTTATACTGTAAGCTTTAGATACAATAACCTGTTGTGATTTTCAGAATGCCACAATCAAACCAGCTGCAAAATTCTTACCTTAAAGGGATTCACTCGTCCTTGGCTGCTTGATGCAATTACAACTATTTAATAGGAAAGAAAAAAGAATGTAAAAATGTGTGCGTGTGTGTACACACACACACACACATATATACACATAAAAATCTATGAAGCAATGTGCACATTTTAGATGAGTATTAGCCTCATTTCCAAAGAACAAGGCTAACACTCATTTTGTGTGTTTCAGCCTCTGTTCATTGAAAATTGAAGAGGAGAACTAAATCAAAGGCATCAACTATTCCACACCAAAGAAAAGAAGTTCCCACCAGGCTTGAAAGTGGTTGGATAAAGAGAAAGACACTTTAATAACTGCGTGAAGGTTATACTATACGTGCTCAGCTATTATTAGTCATCAGAAATGCCACACAGGACCAACGGCTTAAAATACAAATCCACAGGAAGACCCAGTACTTCCTCTTTCCTCCACTCCCAAATCCGTTTCCACTCCTATTATTCTTGCTGGAGGGCTGGCAGAAGGGAAGAAGGAAGCAGCAGCAAGAGGTCGCATTCTGCCCCTGCCTGCTCAGACTCACAGTTCTACGGCAGGGTTACTAACTCTGCCTTGTAAGTGCAACCAATAAACGTGCCTGTGATTAGTAAAACAAATCAAATGATCACTGTTCTCATTTTTCTCCTGTCCCAAAGAACGCCTTCATGACATAGCCAGGCAGACAACCGATTCAGCGTTTGGCACAGCTAAGGCGATCAGCGTAGTGTTATGGAACATCATTCGGTAATGAAGATATTAACAGGAATAGGGAACCTCTTAAAAACGTGAGAACAATAATCAGGGCAAGTTACCACTTGACAACATTGTTACACACTAAATTTTAGTAGTAATGGCATAATGGAGGATAAAAGCAGAAGCAGATATTGTGAAGCACGACAAAGTTCTCATCCTGGAATAAATGGAGATGTCCTCACCAGACTTCGGAGTAGTCACCTCTGCTGAAGTGACACCTTTGGAGAAAGGATTTGGCCCTTCAGAACAAAGAAAGAAGTATATATTTAAGTCCAATAAAATGTAATAGCGTAACTTGTTAAAAAACAAACCCCCAAACAGACAAGCAAGTTACAGTAAAGCAATAAGCAAGTTATAGTAATCTATATTTTAAAGCATGATTCTCATTTTCAAATTGTACATGCACTTTTACAAAACCATCTGTTATCTTTAGCTAGGTTTAAGTTAGAGAGTTGTATACTTATTCCCTAAACCTTAAACTTATTCCTTAAAATGTGCCCAGCAAACTGCTTGTCTATCAATTCAACTCCTGCAAGATTTGAGCTGAAACCCAAGTAACTGTTTCACGAGGTGACCTAGTCCGTTAGAAATAGTATCAGACAACAGAAACACTTCCCAAGGGTCCCTCAAACAGTCACTAAGTGCAATGCACGAGCAAGCTGCAGCAGAGCAGATGACAGACACTGAACTTATTTCTCCGCAGCGACTGCAGGCACAGGCTGGAGTACGCACCCGGTCACTCAGGTAGGCACTACCACTCATCTTCCCACGGGAAGCTCAGAGGCAGGAGTTACTGTGTGCCACCCCGTTATTCCTGTGCATTTTTTTCCTATGCCAACACCCAAATAAGACAGATCAGAAACTACCAGACCTGTTCTAACGGGGCAGCAGAAAGCCTAGTCCCTGCTACAGGTGCAGAGTTTCAAAACTCAGTGAAACAAATGGGATTATTTTCTATTTACGTGAATGGCTTCTAAATCAAACCTCCTGTACCTCACTTGTGGTGCTCCTTGACAGGTGGTGTGCCTGTCTTTCCTAAATTTTATGTCAAAAGAACAAAACAAAAGACAGAAAACCCTATTGTTTGCATAGTCCTATAGACCACTGAGTTATCCAAACTACAAATTATCTCAGAATTTTCTAGTATTCCTTATTGAGTCTGTGAAAGACACATCTAGATAACTTCCAGCCTATTCAGAGAATATATTTTTTCCTTACTCTGTTTATGCACTTCTGGTGTTTCTTCTGCTTCCTCATAGGCATCAGTTTCCTCGGCATCTTCCATTTCTTGGTCCTGCTGAACATTTCTGACTGGCAGCCGACTCCACTCCGTGGCAGAACTGCTGTAACTAAATGGAAGGAATTCACCAGAAAGGAAGTGGTCACCACATTCAGAAGGAAAACGAACAACGGAAGGCTGGCTAACTTACTTATCTAATTTAGGAAATAAGAACAATAACATTTGGCATTTATTTGCATTATACCTCTGATTAAACTGTGGTAATTACTAAAAATAAAATAAAGATTCATTAACCACTTCAGTTCACCCTGAAACACCAAGTGCAGTCGCCTGAAGTGGTACTCATGTAGTTTTAAGAGAGAGCACACACGGCTACGAAACTGCCCGAAATTCACACTCAGTTGAAAGTGTGCGTGCTGGCCTTCAAACAGCTCCGCACCCAAGAGCAAGCACCCCAGCAGAAACAGCAAGATTTTGCCACCTTCAGAGTGTGTCACTATTGTTGCTGGAACACTTTGCCGCAAATATAAACGCAAACATGAAGCATCTTCTGTAATCTCCCTTTAAACATGTATACCTCCAATATCATCAGTAATACTAGATTACTTTTCTGCATACATGAATAAATACACAGGTGGTAACATGGATGCATATTTTCAGTCTGAAGCTTAGGAAGTGAGTTTTAACGTTTAATCTGGTTCTTCTCTAAATTCGCAGTATAGTAGTATGTACATTTCTTGCTTTTCCCTCCTAATCTTTGCTGATTACTAAGATCTGTGTATACATAAACTAAAGGTTCATTTATTTCAACCAGACTGCCAGTGATTAATCTGTCACTAAGAACAATACAGCGTTTGTGATGAATTTTAACCCTCAGAGTGGCTGAAGTCACAGACATGGGATTATAGCTTCCATTCATGATGCAGAAGAATAAGGTAGAGCATTTAGAAAGGAGTTTTAAATGTGCAGTTTCACACAGAAGAATAAAGGAAAGGCTACAGATAAGTTCAGGGACTTATCTCTTCCTCTTGCTTAAATAAGTTCCAAACTTCATACATAAAATTGCTATAGGAAGACATTACTTCCGACAAAATGTCATGACATTTTTTCTGCACTATCAGACTGGTGGTTAGCAATTATTTTCCTTACAGCTGTACTATCCAGAGGCCAAGCAAGAACACAGCTCTTCTGTACGGCCTATATTTAAAAAAACCCACACACACAACTTTTGCCTCATCATGCTTTACAAAGCAGATGCAGGTAGGAGAGGAAAGACAGATAGCACAGATACAGAGCGGGGGAAAAATGCATAGCAAACCTGTAGTATATCCATAGCTTTGAAGAGCTGGGATTAATCAGGAGGGAATAAGACTAAATAGGATACACTGAGATGGGATACTGAAAGAGGGGAGGAGATCGAAGGATTTTAAGATAGGTGTGGAATGAAGTGAGATAGAGAGACTGAGACAAAGAGGAAAAAAACAGGTTGGAGTCAAATAACCAAACCAGCACAAACTAGGGGAAGCAGGGGGGGAGGAATTCTAATCAGAGCAACTTGGTATTGAGTCTGCTTTGCCTCTGAAGCTGTTGTACACAGACATACAGTAAGCAAGCAGTGAAATATTTCCCTTCGTGTTAGCATCCTGGTATTAACGAGTCCTCACAAGACATCAACAAGAACATGCTGTTTTATAAGTACAATTTACAAGTAGAGCAACACAAACTGTTACTTCATAACAAATACATTGCAAACTATGGTCCAGAAAAGTGCATCAACTGGACCAAAATGTTAACAAGATCAGTAAAAATGTTCCCAGCTTTTTAATCACAGAAATTTGTGTTACCCAGCACTCAAATGCTTTCGGAAATCCTCTTCCTCTTCTTCGTCTTCCAGTGCTGTTGCCAACTCACTTGCTTTCTCTACAGCCATTTCACTAAGTCGCTGAGCTAAATTTAGTCTTCGGGAGCGAGAAGCATACTTGATAGCTAAATTCACAACGTTCTGTGTCATGAGGTCAGCAAGTTCCATACAACGAAATTCACGCTCCAGTTTACAAGAAAGCTGAAAGAAAAAAAGCAGCCTTGAGAGTTACACACTTCACAGTTACACAGCTCTTTCAAGACTCTAGACCAGAATATTATGGTCTTGGTGAAGTGAATGAATAAAGACAAACCACCATCAATCATGAGCTGCATAGCAAAGAAAAAGCTGTTGGTTTTTTTTTTCTTCTTCCTCCCAACCCTTCATACTGATAAGCAATAACAGTATTAACTGCAGTCCACCTCTTATCGTAGTCTGTGAACTAGCTGAATTGCCAATCACTAGCCAGGCTTCTAATAAGAGGAATCACATCCAAATTTACATCAAGTGCCATCTATTCAAAATAAAGTCTCAGGGAGTCTTTCTGGTTTTTATTTGTACTTACGGCAAACAGCTTCATTAAAAGTTCTTGCTGTTCTTTCACTGACTGACTTTTAGCATTTTCATCAAGTTCATAGCCATTTTTTGATAAGTAATCCACATGGTTGTGAAATACAACAGAACGCCAGTACTGCTCCTGAAAAAGGGAGAAAGATGCGTGACAGATGTCAGAGGGGAAAAAAGAGCCCACAACTTAATGCCTAACAATTCACAACGTATTTTATGAACTTATTCTTAAATGTTCCTTTCAGCTTGTAATGAGGGTGAGGGGTAGACAATTCTCTTTAAAAGCCAGTGCCTACTGAGGAAAAAATAGACTGCACTAACAACCATCCTTATACAAACTGATCCAAACAGTCGCCATATATGTTAAATTCCATTTATATTACAGGCTTTCAGCAGGACGAGATCTACATGTTCGCCAGTATGCTACCAGGACAGACCATTCGAGAATAAGTTGATTATTTTATCTTATAACTTCTGTCCCACAGCAAATTGGAAGTATTCCAGATTAACTCAGTAACCGTAGGAGTAATCATCATCTGTGAGACAGGTAAACAGAAAATATAACTCCTGTTGTTCAGGGAAATACTAGTATGGCTATTAGACCAGGCTAGCTCTGTTACAAAATAATTATAAACTTATTCAAAACCAGTATGCTTTCACCAGAGGTACTGGAATAATCTGCTTCTTTACTTACACAGAAGTACACATTCCCTCAAGCCAAATTAACAGCTCCTGGCATTTCCCTTCTATTATTTGGGGGGGCGGGGGTGTGGAAGACATACCCCATCAAATAAAGAACAAAAAGACTTGAACCGAATGAAGGAGAACTCATTAAAAATGACAAAGTGTTTACTATTGAAACTTTTTATCTACACTTCTATCAAAGAGAATAAATTTCAAATAGCATTAAACTGTCTCTCTAAGGTTGAGGTTAGAATTTTATGTTCATTTCTATTTTGTGCAGTACAGCTGAACACCACAAGATTGAAATATTTAAACCTACAAAAAAAATTGAAGAATAAATACAGATATTGTTCTAGAAGTTCTCTGCAGGTACATCTTGCTTCAACCAGTCTCTACCTTAAGAAAATAAGTCAAGCCAGAAGGCCTATGTTTTCAGAGTGATTATGTGCATTTAAGTACTTAGTACATCTTTCAAAAAAACCATATTTTTGTTATGTCTAAAATATTAAAAAACAGGCACCTTCAAGGGGGTCTCAATTTGGATCCCAAAATCTGGTGCTTACTAGAACATTAACCACTACCCACTAAAAAAATAAAACAGAGGGTGAGAAAGACTTCATTGGTCAGAAACAGATTATGTTTAAATATAAATATAATAAAAATATAAAAATAAATATAATATAAAGCTGCCAGAGCTGATGCAGGTTATCTTGTATTCTTCTAGAAACAGTTGTGAACCAAACCAAACCAGAGAAGCTATACAAAACACTGAACCCAAATAACCTCCTTAGCCACACGTCTTACTCGGAGTTTGTACTACCGTCTTCCATAGTAGAGATGATTAATAGGAATCTTGTATAATCCCTACTATGGGGACACCTGAGACTATCAGCTGCAGACTCAACGCCATTCCATACCTCCATCTGTCCCTTTTCTGTTGTAACTTGACAGTAAGGAAGTTTAAAAGATAATATTGCTACAGCAGGCCGTGGTAGCGTAGGAGGGAACCGGGCTCCTTTACAAGGAATACACCTGTGCAAGGGAAACAAAAAACACATACAATCCTCATCACCTACACTCACCAGTTGTTCTACATCTAAATCATGTCTCCTAAGAAGCAAGATACTTTAAGAGGATTTGTTCTTTAAAAAGTAGTAATTAAATTACTGACTTAAATATAGCAATATGTAAGATTGCATTATAAAAGGGTTATTTTTACATTGCAGCCAATAAAAGATTTTAAAACCAGCAAAGCACATGCTGCTCTTGTTCACACCAGAATCTCCAAACGTGGCACATAAGAGACACAGATCTCTATCTCACACAATATACGATTTAACAGCTATTACAAAATGTAAATGCAACTTATTAAAATCAGAAACTACCGAACAGCTGAAGGCCACTGGAACAAGAGCAGGCACGTCTACCGTTTATTTTGATGAGGGGGGTTTGGACTGCATGAGGTGAGTGCTGTGTTCAGACACACACCAGGGGAAAGGGGGGTGAAACAGATAAGCATATACTAAAAGCGTAGGCTTATTGTTTCATTATATTTAAACTAGTACTTTCCGGTAACGATCACTTAAGCAAAACATTGATTGGGGAAGAGCTGTATTTCCAGCAGCACCGATGCAGCATTGATAAAAATGTCTGGTTTTAGAAGCTAGTGTTTCAGACACTAGGAAAAAGAACAGGAAGCATTAGTGTTCTGGCTATCTGTGTTAATTAAGGCATATGGTGTTTCTACAACAACCCTCCCCCCTTCTTATCTTTAATATGCTAGTGGCTTTGAATAAAATGTCCTTTGCACTCAGAGAGCAGCACTCTCCTTCTCAGAGTAAAGGAAAAAACTCATCATGACAGACTCACAGTTGGCCATCCCATCAATGGGATGTTTCCTGCACATTTTTGGTGAATTTTCTGGAGGCCAACATTAAGTAACGATTTGGAGGAAGAAACAGATAGCGAGTTGACATTTACCAGTGATCGCAAATTATTTCCCTTATTACAAAAAAAACCAGAGGATTACAAAGAACGTCACGTAAATTGAAATAAAATGCACTCTCCCACCAACCTCTACAATTGTGCATGACTAGCAAAGTAAACAAGTCTAAATTTCAGTAAAATATGTGAGCTGATGGATTCTGCGCTGGTAGGAAAAGGACACAGATCACTGAATAAAGAGGACTACAAACAAAGCTTAGCAACTAAAGGTCTAGGATGCTTGTTACAATAAACAGAAACAAAGTTATTTACAAAATGTGACAGTGGTGATGTCTAAAGTAATGGCTAACTCTCATCTAAATATTTATTTGAGCAATTTTACAAAATTGCTCTTCACAGCCACAGTTTAAATATGAATATAATAACAGACAGTTCCAATTCATCTATGCCTAATGATGGAGGTTAGTTACAGGATTGGATTCTTCTCAAAGGGACAAAAGGGGAAAACATAGCTAAGAAAAAAAAAATTAAAAATAAAAACACAAAACAAACCCAAACCCCCAAAACCCATCAACAGCAGAAGCAGAATCCTAACAGCAGCCATAACTTTTTAGTAGCTTTCTCTAGCAAAAAGCAGTCTTATGAATGCATCTGCATCAGAGATGTGTGATTTCATAATAAAGTGCACGCGCCTGTTAGCCAAGGCAAAAAGCCGCAATTAGTCAGCTACAAATTATAAAACTCTAATGAGTTTATTCAGCACCAATTTAGTAATGAAACATCCATGCAGAATTACATTTATGAACTAGATCATTTACTGCGCATACTTACTAGCCACCTGTTTTGGTAAAAGTAATTTCCAGTTTCTCTCAGCAAGAAGTGCTCAGTAAATTAGAACCAAGACAAACAAAGCATTTCCTTGTGAAATATCTGACCTGAGCTGCTGGGGATTTTCATGGATGCCAACTACCCAGTAATGATCAGATTTTCCTTTGCAATGCTCTCTCGTGTTGCACACTGGAATCCAAGTATTCCCAAGTCCTCGGTTCAACATCCGCACAATTCCCTCAGAATCCACGTAACACGGGGTACCTGTTTGTTACAAACGAAAACAATTATTCTGTCAGGCCACTAATTACAATGCAAGTAAGTTTGAACTGGTGGATACTGCTGGGAAACGATGGTTTACGTATCTCAAATAGGACATCCTCTCACCCAAACAGTACAACCTAGCTGGGAAAAACTAGTTTCCTTAGAAAGATGCGCCACCTTCTGACAGTCAACACTACTGCTAGTTAACTGACTCAAGTTCAAATTCAAAACATTTTATGAAGCAATCAAATACACACTACTTGGGGAGATTCCCAAAGAAAATTAGCTATTTTACAATTACTTTTTCTGGTTATCATAAAAACTCCGCTCAAGCTACCCACTTTTTTGGGTGGGCTTTTGCCGAGATAGTTGAACATGCCTGTTATGGTTTACTAAAGCAGTTTATTTCTTTTTGCTGAGCAGGGCAACCGATCGGGAAAATAAGTTCTGATAACATTCAAGTGTATTCTATTCATAGTGGAAACATATTAAAGATTTCTGATAAATATATTGAAAGAATAGAAAAATAGAATTTTATTTAGTATTGAGGAGATTGAAAAAAAAGTCTAAGTCAAGATCACCATTACTAACAGGGCATTAATTAGCCAAACTCTCCTCCAAAATTCCACCCAATAGTATCAAGATTTCTCAGTGTCAGTCATGCAGGCATTTCATACCTTCTGCGGAGAATCCAACCCATATCAAATAGGATTTCTTTGTAAGAGAAAGAGGGTCTCCATGCAAAATTTGCTTTTTGTTTTTTCCTAGCTCCATCAGCTGTACCCCGAGGCATTGGTCCCCATCAAACCCAGTACCTACGAAGAAGTTCAATGACGATGTTAGAAAACAAAAGAATTGTCTTGCCTCTTAGCTAAATTTAAGTTTTGAATCAAAACCTAATTCTAATGCAGAGTTCTCCATGAATACCACTGTCAGACAAGTGACTATTTGTCATTTTGGACATACAAAGCATGCATAACAACTACTTCCTTAATTTCCTATAGTAATTCATTCTGGCATATCTGAAACCCAAGTTTAATCTATTAATGTCACTATTAAAAAATTCTCCCCTTCCCCACAGCTTAATCTAGGCATCTCAATATAAAACGTAGGCTTTGCTGTCAGATGGCAAAGATCCGTGGGCTGTGACAGTAAAAGCATCATCAAGAAGAGGAGAAGTAGATAAGCATCATCAAGAAGAGAAGAATAAAATAATTCTGGTGATTACATAACAAATTAACCAGTGTTTGAAGCCAGTAACAGATGAGGATTGAAAACACAACCCCAGGTCAAAAAAGACAGAAGGGAGAGAACTACCTCTGTGATAAATAATCATCAACTGCTCTCCATGTCCTGCCATAGACACCACTGGGCCTGGGAGACTGAAGATCTCTTTCTGGACTCCTCCAACTGTAAACACACGAACTAGCAAGGCACTAGTGGCACAAGCAGCCCAGCCTTGACCTAGACAGATAGCCTCAATGTCTTCATCCTTTGGCATATCTACCGTCCACTCCTTGTTTGCATCCCATGAGCTAAAATGAATGCAGTGGAGCTTGCTAAAGCAGAGACAAAGAACAACAGTCAACATGAAGAAAAAGACAGTATCTGAAAATACTCCGATATATTACGTTTTTCTCAGAGACCTGGAATCGGTGATGGTCATAGAAAGGAACTACAAATTACAAGTGGTCACTTGCAAAGGTGTTACTCTCGTTATTCAAAAACTGAAGAGCCAGCTCTATCTGCAGCACTGTAGATTTAGATCCTCTCAAGTGTGAAGCAGAGACAGTTTTGAGGTCTGAGGGGAGGGGTTTTTTTTTTGATGGAAACAGGTAAGTGTCCCGCTTAATTAACATTAATAAGAACTGAAGGTGCTCGGTACCCCTGAATATCAGCCCTCATTAAAAGTCTGTCATATTATGCTATCTTTCAAAGGGAAAAAAAAAAATCAGGAACTTCAGATCTGCCATCTCAATAATCGAAAGCTGCCCGTGCCCAATTCACAGACACCACAGCTTTTGATAATTACCCACTTCCATTGAGAAAAAAGGTTGTCTGACTCTGAAAATGTCAAATAATACATCCAAATAATACTTTTAAAGGTAAAGGGTGCTTTTCAACATATCACAGTGCTGTATGTGTGAAAATAAGAAGAAAGTTATTTCTTCAAGATATTTCCACAGAAACTGGCAATAAAATATTGTTGCTATTGTTCTTAAATGCAAGAACAGAGTCTAGCTGGCCCAGTTGCTTAAATCTTTCTATGGTATTCATAAACTTGTGTTCTTCATGCTTACAATTCTTTGGGTATCTCCAAACATGTCTCCTTAGCAACAGTGTGAAAAGAAATAGCATAACCCTTATGATTTATCTTTGATCTGAGCAGATTGAAAAACTATTGTTCATGTTTACAATTTCCTTTGAGCTAACAATGCATGAAGTTTCCAGTATATATATATATATATATATATATATATATATTTGAAAAAGGGATTAAAAAAAAATCCTGAGGAAACAAAATACATGTTTCAATATTCTTGAAGTCTTCAAGTGGGTGGGTGTGAAAATCCTCCTCGAAAGTGGTCCCATAAATAAAAAGCACGATCAAAAGCCAAAAAATCTCAAGAAGTGACAAAAGCTGAAATGAAAAGCTGAAATATTTGAAACAAGATAAGTGTAATTCCATACTACGGGATTTGCAGAGCAAGGCCATGACTTACCTTGCAAGTTCCTCTGTACTCTCACAGGCTAGTAAAACAGCTTCAATAGAGAGGTCAGCCATCGTGTGATTCAGAGAGTTTGGCAGGTGTGTTGCATGATGTATGGAAGTATCGTGAAATTCTATATCTATAGCATTGTCTTGCTCATCGTTGTAACAGCGAATGATACCAACAGAATTCCACACCTATTAAAAAGAACGCCCCCCCAAAAAAAACCCAACAAATCAAGCATACTGCCCTAAAACAGCCTGCTATAACTTTCTCATCTGAAATAACGGTAGGTGGGAGGCTGGAGGAAGACTGAAGACTTGTGTAGTCAGGACTTAGAGTTTCTAAACAGCTGAATTAAGCAGAAACTAGTGTCATCCTCATTACTTAGCCATCTTTCTCCTTACAAAATTAAGTGTGAAGAACTTGCATTTAGAAAGACATAGCGGGTGATTAAGGTACAAGTCTTAACAGCACAAAAATATCCACAAGTTCTGGCTAAAAAAGAATTTTTAAAGAGATGTGCTAGAATCAATAGCACAGGTAGAAACTGTATAGCTAGATTTTGTCTTAAAGCCAAGTATTTACTTCTACATCAAAAGCAACTGAAATGTAAAGCATAACATTGTTCAGTCTTTGCATTAACACAAAGCTACTTTCCATTATTTAGCTTCACACTGTGAAGTATTAAACAAAAAATCAAAAAATCTTGGAAAATATTAGATTAAGACATGGCAAGAACTGGACAACATTCAATATTAACAAAGCAAGTAGATGTACATAACCACACAGCAGTGAGATTTACCATGAAACGATGCATGAGATGTGCAGGAGTGGAGCCAGACTGGAATGGCTTTTGCCTGGGGGTTGGCATTGGCCCA
Source organism: Phoenicopterus ruber ruber (assembly GCA_009819775.1). Lineage (NCBI taxonomy): Eukaryota > Metazoa > Chordata > Aves > Phoenicopteriformes > Phoenicopteridae > Phoenicopterus > Phoenicopterus ruber. The sequence continues at coordinate 4,789,873 of CM020219.1, forward strand.
TCGTAGAAAGGCTGTTGCGTAGATGATGGTGGTAAAGCTGGAAAGCCACCAGTCTGATCATCATCATCATCTTCCTTTTCAAGAAGATTGGAATTAGCTTTTATCAGCCCAATATCTAGAAGTTAAAAAAAAAAAAATTACATCTTACACATATCATTTATGACAGAATATAGGTAAAAAATTTAAAACAGTGATGATTTCTCTGGAAAAATAAGGCAGAACATATCTGAGTAGAGGATGCCAGAGACTGTCCCAATAACAGCACTAAAGAGCTCTGGAAAATGAGTTCATTCTGTACCTAGTGAGTTATCGTCATCATCAATTATTGCCCGTCTCAGATGGCCTGAAGTTGGCATAAGGTCATCGTCATCACCATCATCTTCATTAGCTCCAGCCTTTGGGGAAGACTGTGGTTCAATCATGTCTCCATTTAAAGAGTCATCGTCTTCTCCATCAAAGAGATCATTGTAGTCTTTTGCCACTGTACTGGCAACCTAAAACCAGGTTAACAATTATCATAAAACTTCTTTTGAACATGGAATTCAAAGAATGAATTAACACACAAGAGGGAACTTTCAACGCGCAATACAGAACGTTCAGTATAATGTGGTAACCTAAATAATCATGTTAATTTAAGAAATAATTGATACCGATCACCTTGTCATTTGATTTCTTTCCATCACCAATATTTTCCCACAAGCCCAGATTTCCTTCACTATCTGTATAAGCGATTTGCCTATATTTGGGGTGCCATGCCAGTCCACAAATTGAGTAATTTTTCTCATGCTTCATCCTAAAAAGAATATAAAGATAATGGATTTTTAGTAACCTTCTGAGGGCAGAAACATCCACAAGAGTCATTGTAAAAAGTGGTAGTATTTACTAGTATTAGCAAGTGATGTTACAGTGATGTTACACATAATAAAATAATTATCAGGTTACCTTTAGCATAAACAGATACTATAAAAAAAAAATACAAGTCTTCCTTTTCTATGGAGGGGAAAAAAAAAATCAAACAATCATATTCTTAAAACAACAGCTTCCTGATACACGTAGAAAAGGCAAACTAATTCCTCAGCAGTCATACATTCCAGAACCATCCAGTTATAAAAAGAATATTCAGTTGTTTCTCTTGTACCAAACCGATGAGTTAATCCTTTATCTTTTCCACCCTTTATTCTCACAAAACAATCCTCCCATTAATTATTTACATGATCTGTCTTTAATTCATAGGCGTTACAGTAACAATCGTGTTTCTTACCCAAAATATTCAGATAGATAAATCATCCTTTCTCTTCTTCTCTACCTCACTTAATCATACTTTTTTTTCCCCCTTTTTTTCTCTCTTTTTTTTTTTTTTTAAAAAAAAGAAAGATGCTTTAACTAACCAAGATTAAGTACAATTTGTCAGTTTGTCCTTTTTTGCCCGCAGGTGAGGATGGCTGACTGATGTATCTGTATTTCCCTCTCCCTTTAGAAAATACATCTTACTGCCAATGATCTTGGGGTTTGGGATGCGAGGAAAATTTGTTTCCATCAAAACTGTCCTTTAATCAACTATTAAATTAAAAAGTAATAAAAGATATTTGCACACAGAAAACTAGACTATGGAATTTGAACAAAATCCACCTTCATGTCCCTTCCCTATTCCATTTCTAAGAACATAATGTTTCCAGATGCTTCTAGCTATGCAGAAAGGAGAACAGCGTATATCACGTGAATCAGAACATACTTCTGTGCATACTGCATATGGTGGGGGAAGGCAAAACAAGGCCACTTTTCTACCTACCACCAAGAGTTACACCTCCCAGCATCACCCAGATCTGACACAGCTCTGTTGACCTGTGTGCTCCGGCTCCCTCTCTGCGGATGTGCTCCCAGCCCCACCACCAGCTGGGAGACCATCTATGAGGCCAGGTAAATGGTATTCTTCAATCTGAGCCTTCATACGCTGTCTCCTGGGGAGCTTGTTTTCAGTGGAACATTAGCAGAAAACTTAGAGACTTGCCCTGCAAATCTTAAGGCTTTTCAAGAGGCAGAGTTCTACATTTGCACAAGTAAGTTGTACAGAAAAGGTAACACAATTCTATTTCAAGAAAAAAACCATGCACTTAGGGATTTATGGAACAACACTGCATACCTCTCTATGCACTCCTGGGTTTCCACATTCCACACCACTATGCTCCCATCCACACTTCCAGCTGCCAGATACCGCCCACAAGGAGACCAGGCCACAACATTCAAGGGCTAAGGAAAAAAGAAAAAAAAAAAAATTACCAATGCACACACAGCGTTTATATTCTGGAGCTTAAAACAGACAGATGTTCTGGAATAAAAAAAATAATAATAATGATCTTTAGCAAAGCACATCCAGCCTCCTGTATTAGAGCTGGCTTTAGGAAGTTCCCTGCAAGAACCATTCTTTAAAGATAGCACACTTATTTTTTTTCCTGCGAATATCCATGTTTTGTCATTAAACACTGCCACGAGGTCAAACAAAACCTGATTCTAGACATGTAGACAGAAGCATAGTGTATTTTGCAAATTCAGCACTAAACATAGCTTTATTTATTTTGAACTTCATACAGTTTCATAAATTAAAGTCCAAGACTCTGTGTTCTGTATCTTAATAACACGAGGAAAATGGTCCTTCTAACCCAAAGGTTTCCAAGTATATAATGAGGTCAAAAGAAAGAAGATGGCATAGTTAGGGCTACTATGTAGCTAAATTTCAGCTTAATAAAACATAAAGTGAACAATTGGTATCTCTGTTCTGTACAGAAATAATACTCTTGACATTTTCCCCAAAACGCTATGTATTTAGAGCAATTTGTGAAAACAGATGTTCTTCAGCTGCAGTTGGTGACTCACCGGTAGACCTTAGAGAACTAGTGGGTTACTATAAATGAAAGAGGGGAACCAGAGCCACATAAAGACGTTTGACACTCATCTAGTATCTCTTGCCTTGTTTTCCAACATAAGGTAACAGGATCAGAAATGAAATAGAGAATGTGAGCAACCATTACCCAGGCAGGGTGAAGATACTGTCCAGAAGATAATTTCTAGCAGAATAACATTTAAATTATGGAAGATTTAGCAAGCACCTGGTTTATGTACCTACCTGTGTGACGGATGTATCTGATAGATCAAATTGACTATCCCAGGTTTCTCTTCTGTATAGTTTAACAACTTTATCTACAGGAATTGCCAGCAACTGTTCAAAGGAAACAAGAATCAGACAATTTAGAACAAGTTATCTTTCAAACAGAACATTCAAATAGCATAGCTCCTTCCTTCAGAAGTATTACAGCTGTGTCTGCCTCAGTATTTCACGGTTCTCTAGCTTCCTAGCAATGCCAACTGAGAAAGTAAAGAAAGCTGAAGTAACTTGAATTACAAGGTTCTTTAATGCTTTCCACATGCAACATAGCAAAGCATGCCTGTTTTTATTTTAATCTTCATTTCTTTCTGGCAGAAAACTGAAGATAATGACAGCTGCACTGTAAGGTTAGAAGTTCTTACTTATGAAACAGCTAACACACACATATAAATAGTGCTCTGAGCACAAGGCTTACGTTCTCCTTTTCCCTCCCTCCCCAAACCTCTCTTGGGTGAGGTTGAGAAAGGTTACAATTTCTTAATAAATCTTATTTGAATAGCTGATTCCTGAAATAGCTCATTTCATCTTTCACAAAACTACATAAATGTTACTGCCTGATTATTTTTTTAGGATTTGGGTTTTTTAAAGACTTCTAACAATTTGCTTTGTAAGAGAAGCAAGACAACTACTTACATTTCAAATGTGTGTGTGTGTGAAGAATTAGCCTAAAAATTAAAGTATTTCGTTTTACGCAATATGGATATTGAAACAATTTGTACTGCAGGTGACATTCTCTCCTCCACAGAAAAGTTATACACAATGCTATCATAGCAGCCAGGTATGTTGAAGAGTGGACATGGGTAGACAGACACAAAGGCTAAGTCGGGGAAACAGAAGATTATTCAGGTAAGAACTGTGAGAAACCACTGGAAAATACTCTTTAGATCCAGTATACTGCAATGTCAATAAAGGATGAATAGGTTCTGCCACACTATTATCACAGGCAAGAACAGAAGCCATAAAACAATTTTTCCAAATGGCCAACTTTCCCTCAGTTCCCCGTCCCTTACAAGCATGGTGGGGCACGCCTCATTTCACATTTATCCACTCCTTCCTCCTCTCCCCTTTGCATTACCAGATGCTGCAGAGCTGTTCTAGGCTATGTGCTATAGGGACACCTATATAGCTATACTAACTCCCCTCCCAACCCATTTTGATTAGCGATCCGTGCGTAGTACTACTGCAGCAGTACTATACAGCAGTTCCTGGGCTGCATCCCCGGCAGCGTGGCCAGCAGGGCGAGGGAGGGGATTCTGCCCCTCTGCTCCACTCTGGGGAGACCCCCCTGCAGTGCTGCGTCCAGCTCTGGGGCCTCAGCACAAGAAGGACATGGACCTGCTGGAGCGGGGCCAGAGGAGGCCACAGAGATGATCAGAGGGCTGGAGCAGCTCTGCTATGGAGACAGGCTGAGAGAGTTGGGCTTGTTCAGCCTGGAGAAGAGAAGGCTCCGGGGAGACCTTATTGCAGCCTTTCAATACTTGAAGGGGGCTTATAGGAAAGATGGGGAAAAACTTTTTAGCAGGGCCAGTTGTGATAGAACAAGGGGTGATGGTTTTAAACTAGAAGAGGAGAGATTTAGACTAGAGATAAGGGAGAAGTTTCCCACACTGAGGGTGGTGAGGCATTGGCACAGGTTGCCCAGCGAGGTGGGAGATGCCCCATCCCTGGAAACATTCCAGGTCAGGCTGGACGGGGCTCTGGGCAACCTGATCTAGTTGAGGATGTCCCTGCTCATGGCAGGGGGGTTGGACTAGATGACCTTTAAAAGGTCCCTTCCAACCCAAACTATTCTATGACTCTACACAGACAATGCACGAGACCTGTAAGGTGCACTATTACCAGCACCACCTTTAGTCACAACAGAATCAACTTCGTTCTTCAGGTGAAAAGAAATGGAACAACTTACTAAAGAAATATTTACAGAGCAACATTACTCATAGGGCAAAATTTACTTAGAGAAAGACTGAACTCCTTTGATGCTCTGTTGTGAGCAATTTGATTATTTCCCTCATGTACAATGTTCCTTCCTATTCAGCGCAACATGACTGTTTAACATTGTTTTGGGCTGACAGCTGGACTACTGCCAAACACAGCCTGGAGCTTAAACAAGTAACTGTTTCCAGGTTTTTATTTTTCCTAACAGTGAACTTCACCCCAAATATTTTCCTTGGTCCCAGGAGCTGCAATTTGGGCTTGACCAGATTGAGTTCTACTGTTGGACTCCCAAAGAGAAAAGGATGAGATATGACTAAAACAATGTCACTTACCTTCCCGCTGCCAGGTTGCCAGCCAAGCCTGCATATTGATTTAGCATTTACCACATCATTACACTTCTGCAGCAGCAGCCAGCTTGTCGTGCATGTCTGAAAACAAAATATTAAAAAAATGAGTTTTCTAGCTCTGGGAAAATCTACTGTATAGTACAAATTCTTAAAGGAAAAGTGTGGAAAAAATGAAAAGGAAAAAAGATATGCCATTTTTGGAACTGAAATATTCTCTTTCATCCAAATACAATGGTACATACTGCCTAAAAAAAAAACCCTGAAAAAATATCTTGCCAATATAGACCTGAAAATATTTTAATGACAATACAACTACTTGTAACAGAAATAAGATCACGGAACAAGTGTTTTCAATCAAGTACAAAACAAATGAGCTCACATATTTTTAGGTTACAGAGGAGTCTGGCCAAATGCATTTGTCAAACCCAGATCAACTGCAGCAAGGTGACACACATCAGCCTGAATCTGGCCACAGCAGTATAAAGAATGAATGGCTATATTCTCAAGTTACAGCACAGATACATACATTATACCGCCACAATCCCAGGACGCTGTCAGTCTAATTGCCCCAAGTTCCATCTGGAACACGAGATTTCACATGAGAAGTATGCTTTTGTTTTTAAAAAGTAGCAATCCACAAGTGCGGGGGTACATTTTCAACTGTACTTACAGGAATAATTCCACATGCGCTCTTTTCCAGTCAATGGCATTTAGCAAAAATAATCCCACATACATATGCAGAATGGCCCTATTAAAGTGTTCACCTGAAACCTTCTTTTCAAGTTCCTTCGAGTTCCAAGAGCAGAGACTTATTCTCTCACTAAATCTGATGTCTTACAGGCCCTGAACTATTTCACCCAAATATTGCCAAGCTGCGCCCAAAGACTGTATTTCTAATAAATTACATTCTTCAAACTGTGATTTACGCCCTTCTTCTGAGAAAATACTGTGAAGTTTGTAACAAACAACAATAAAAAGCAGAATAGCAAGCCCCTTGTCAATAGCCTTCAACTCATTCAAATCCAAAATGTTGAAATGCACTGAGCTGAACCTCGAGGCCTTAGAAAACTAAGTAGGTGTGCCACAGGCGGAGAGCAGGAGAAACTGAAGCAATATTGTGTCCAAAATCCCCTATCAAAGAAAAATGTTATCATCATGGGCATCATCTCAGTGATCCTGGCATGTGAAATCCATCTCTGTTCCTAATCTCAGGCCGAAGTAATCGTGTTTCTATGATCAAGACTAACTAACCAGACCACTGATAAAAGAAAATACTGTGTAGCATCTCAGAGCATTATTCCACCTTCACCAGTCAGTCTACAATCCTCAACATTATTCATTATTTCATAGGAAGCTTAGTAAAAATAAATAAAACCACAATATACCTAGATAGTTGTTTATTAGAATAAGAATCCTTCCTTAACCCTGAAAGCAATGAGCTGAAAGTGTGAAACAAGGAAGCTAATGCCAATTGCTATCTTCACACAGAAACGTTCCTTCTGAATGTGCCGAGGACAAAATACACAGTGTTGGCCAATGAAGAAAGATGAAGAGAAGAAATCAGGGATTCCACAGACAGGAAGAACAATCCACAGCTACCCAGGCAACATTTCATAATCAGGCTTTGGAATTTCTCCCAGAAGCAGATAAAAGCATTCTGTAAAGTGCAGTTAGATTTCTTCCCCCAAAAAATGAATTCACCATCTCTTTTTTCAGGTGCTCCAGCGCGTAGCTACCCTTTTACTTGCACAAGAATTTCAGATATAAACATTTTTATAAATACTAGCAGCAGCAACTGATGACGTATCATAAGACAAGCCGCATTTATTCCAGTAGGGTTATTTCAGTCCGGCTCTTCTTGCTGTCTGTGAAATCCCTGATCTCTTACGGAACACTTAACTTGGAAAGGCAGGCCTTTTACCTGATCTGCGATTTTCCATACTCTGACAGAACCATCACAGCTCGCTGATGCCTACGCAAGAGATTTTTGTAAATGAATTAGTAATTAAAGACAGAGAGAAATTAATGCTACAAAATTAAAACCCACCCTATAACCAATGCTACACACATGTAATATATAGGCAGCTTTAAAAAGAAAGCCTCTCTATTTAAAACATTTTAAGACTTAAAACTTTCTAATATTGTCATCTGGATAATTGTACTCGACTCCAAGCTACTGTGATCACAAACCCTCACACTTCAAGCGAGCTGCTTATTCACAAGAGAGGCTCAAAATTAATATTAAATTTCTTTAGTGAACCAACTTTTCCCCTCTAAATTCAGATCAGCATTAGATTCCAGAAGAACATAGACAGTAATTGAGTAGGAAAGCAAAGACCGAGTTCTCCTGGGAGGCAACAAGTTGTGACACACTCCATCATCAGTAAGGTCAGCTGAAACGAAGTAGTCTCACGTGCCCAGTCACCGTTTGGTTTTTTGTTTCGTCGCAGTGGTTGGTTTGGGTTTTTTTCCCCACAGAAAAGGAGAGTCAAAGCAGAAAGTAAACAAGAAAGTGTTTTTACCAGGTAAACATCCCTGGGGTCAAAAGACAGGCTTAAGACAGGAGCATCATGTCCTCGGAATGTTTTCTGCTTGCTGCTATCAGTCACCTCCACAACTTTGACCATAAAGTCACTGTAGATCACAATGGCACAGACATAAAAGTATTAACATTGGTATCAACAATGACAGACTATTTGTTTATGGCAATAAAAACTGACTTGGGCGCTAACTAGCTTTTGGGGAAGTTATGGCTCTCAACAGTGTACGACCCAAGGGAAAATGAGAACCTTGAGGCTTACTACAACAGGAGCAAGGCCGGATTATCTTTATCAGAAAGTAATTCCTGTTTGTATCAAAGTTCATAAAATATAGTTGCTTTTTGAAGAGGATATTATGTACACACAGACCATATATCTGTTTAATATAATATTCTATAGGACCTAATGAACACCTGAGCCTAGATACGAGCAGGCTGACTTAACAAGAACTATCTGTTAAATGAGATGGATATTCGTTACCATAATTATTCAGTCATGTGGTTTAAAAAAAAAACAGAGCAAGTAGTTTATTTTGTGACGTTTTTAACAGGATATTTAAGACCATTTAGTGTATCATATACCTTAACCGATTTTTTTACAACTTTATTCCCTCCTGCAAAATTACAGACCTTACTGCAATTTAACTCAAAATATCAACGCTAACTTCTAAGCCAAAGCGCTCCTGCGACAATCTTTCAGTACCGCTTCCTCTCACACTTCCTTGCAACACCTTCAGAGAGAAATTTAATTTTAGGACCTAATTCTATGGAGTTTACCATTACTTCAACTATATTCAGAAAACACAACCTCAGTTTTGTCAAATATCTAGTGCTAACCAAACAGTCGTAAAAAGGAAGTCTATAAGCTATACTGCGAGACAACTAAAATTATGTGAGCGCTCTTAAACAATGCAAGACAACTTTAAAGAAAAAAAAACAAACACAGACAATAGGATATTTTTTTGTTTATTTAAGAAGCCACATAACTATTTTTCAAATAGTTCATGTGAACTTCAGCAGCCAGTTGGATATTAAACTTATATAAGACTGAAGTTTGCAGACTTCATGTAAAAAATGGAGAACTCTGGGACAACTAAAAGCAATTCTTCTTAGCTGCATTCCTTCTTTCACCTTCTCCTTCAGTATGTTACAGAAGACCTCATCGAGGGGTGACCTCACAGTCTTATGAGCTCTTTTTCCTAATCTGAGAGCCCAGGCCAGGCTGCAGAAATACTGGGTTTTTACAAAAGTTTTAGAAACAGAAAAGAGTTTGCTGTCTGCCTAATCTCTCTAATCAAAGTCAGATCCTGGGGCAGAGCTGTTCCCTCAGAAACAAGCGCTGGCAAAGGGCCCAAACTCATGATCCCTGTCAGATTTAGAGATTAGAGCGGTTAGTGCCCCCAGCTGTCCAGCCTCCCAGCTTTGCTGGAGCTGGTGCGTCTGCTCCGCAGCTGCCAGAGTTCACAGTCCAGCATATTCATCCTAATTGCTTTCTAGTTCAATTCACACTTGGAGGAGCCAGGGAGCAGATGCAACGCTCTGCCATCTCTACTGCGGGGATGGAGGGCAAATTCCAGTAGAGAGGCAAGCAGACAGCCTGGGTTAGCTACAGTGCCCACAGAGTTCACCAAATCCAACCAAGAATCACCTGAGCCTTAAAGAAATCAACAAGAATATCGCCCGCTTGCTGTTTTGCCATCTCTGTTAAAGGAATAGAGTATATTATTCCCTGCAGTATTCCCTGCCCATGGCAGGGGGGTTGGAACTAGATGATCTTTAAGGTCCCTTCCAACCCAAACCATTCTATGATTATGTAAAAGAAAACATGCTGCCCTAAGAAGTTAACTAAACTAGGCATTTCATTCCCCTCAGGCGAGTCTTGCAACTGTCATCTGTTATCATTTGGCAGAACAGCGATGATGCTTATGCCAGAGAATGACTCAAAGCTCTCACGCAAATCAGAACCCATCTAACTTTTGCACGTGCATATACATCTGCAGCACCAGGAACAGTCAGGACATTGTCTTCAGCACACAGTAACAAAATCCTTGATGCTGCAATGCGATCCATATGGGCGAACACTTATGCTTATACATTATAAGACTGAAAGCTGAAAACACTCAAGTCTCCTACAGAAAAGGAATTATTTCACAACAGAATTCCATTCAAAATTATTTGGTGGATCAAGTATCTCTCAGAGCATTGTTTCCTCCCGTCCTTTTCATTTCTTTCTTCCCCTCCACTCCCAGAAGGCATTTTGCAATACTTTAGAACCCTCGGAGGTATGTGGATTAATGATCTCATTGGTAAAAATCAGCATGCAAGGAAGTTGCCAGATTTTGAACGATAGCAATGCTTTTCCTTATCACGCACAGATTACCTAGATCCAGCAGCAATTTTGGTGCCGTCACTATTAAAGATGACGTGGTTTGCATTCATGGTGAAACGAGTAAGGATGCCATCTGGAGCTCCTTCAGGAAATGTATGTATCTGAATAGTATTGTTCGATACTGCCGTGATCAGTCTGCCATTCTAAAAACAAAATCCATCACAAAATTTGTTAGTTAAAACACATTTATGCCCATGGAGCCAAAGAAATTGCTCTGATGGTCCCAATATTTGGGCAGATTAACTTTAGTAGTTCCAAAAGAGGTCTGACAGTAAGAGTAGTGGGGGAAATATCCTTTAACTTTTATTTCTTCCCCCCAAAATAGACAAGCACAGTAACTTCAACACTTTATCACTTTAACCAAACTATTAAAAACTAGAAAAATTATTCTCTTACTTTCAGTCCTGTAGAAACACACTGCTAGATTTGATACCGAAACGCCAGTTGCTTCAGTAGATTTAAAATGCATTATGCTAACTATACGGCAATTTACTGCATCAAGACCTTCCCAACTTGTATCTTTACTAAAATAATGAATACTCAAAGTCACCAATGAATTTCAAAGAGAACTATCCAATCATCTCCTGGTGGATGGAAAATTCACTCCTTTTACACATGCAAGAAAGTTCTTAGAACAGGAAGAATCTCACATCCTACGTAGATTAATATGCTGCAGTATCAGGAGAGGGCACCCTCGGACCGAACTTCTCCGTTAAATGCCACCAGGGAAAGAAGAGAAGTTCATGAACTATAGCTTAGTTCTTTTCAGAAAACAGGAGGCAGACATTTACTAAAAATGAATCCAGATTAAAAGTAGTGCAAAACAACAGAAGTAATTATCCTATACTTGGAAAAGTAATACAGTTAGAGGTAGCAGTAAGTTTTTGAAATATATAAAGAAAGAAATGCCTTATTTCCTTGAGGGCTTTTTTGTTTGGGGTTGGGTTGCTTTTTTTTTTTTTAAATTGCCTAAAGTTATAGTAAAAATCCTGAAGATAAACAAAGCAGCAGCCAGTACTAAATAACCTAACTAAATAAGAGATGAGATTTATTACCTAGATTACATCGACATCTCAGATCAGTTCCTCATGACATTTTCATTAATGAAGAGTAATTTTTGAAATAAGATTTCCTGAAGTTAAGTCTCACAAAGCGTTCTTAATATCGCTGTTTGAAAATAAAAAAATCTCTCCAAGCTAAAAGCATGTTACATTAAACTGGAGAGCACAGGATTTTTCCTACTGGTGTCAAAAATTAAAACCAGGATTTTCCCTCTTCTATTCATTAAGAGTTTTAGCAAACTCTGGGTCTGCCACTGATTTGCTGAGAGAACTCATTCAAGTCACCTCACTTGGTTTGTGAAAAGATAAGTAATGTGATGAAAATCAGCAGCAAAATACCCTAAAAATCAATGATAAAAATAGATTATATAGGTATTGAGGAACAGATACATAAGGTATGTTAAAAGGGATAAAAGAAAGAGGTTTCACTTAAGGCAGTAGTTCTGAATATGATTTCAAATGATTATTTTAAAAATATAACACATATATGTTCATTCTCATTTATTTCCTCTTTCATACTCCTCTCCAAAATCACAAATGGTTGAAAAACAATTTAAAATCTTCCTTTATCACTACAAAAGTTAACTACACAATATCTGAAGAACCGATGTAGACTTCCGGAATTCCACTCTTCTTCTACAATTGCCACAAAGACAAGGTTTTAGACCTTCTATTACTAATGTAATATAACAATAATTGCACATAAAGGAAATACTGTGAGAATTCTCAAGCTAAATACATGAGCATGCACAGTAAAAAGAATTATTTTCTATCATACAAATTCATACAGGTGAGTTATTTGCCTTGTTATTTACAAATAAGGACTCTTGCAAGATACAGTAAAAGGAACTGCCTTAACATTAAAACACACAGAGCAAGTTATGCTCCAAATGCCGGTCAGTCAGACTACAGAACTGTAATCAGCGTCCTCACTAATTGTTACAACTTAGGCAAGCAAGAGTCCTGTTCTCTTCTGACTCTGGGGACAGAGGGTCAGAGGCATCTTTGGGCTAAACGACAATTTTGAGAGCGAAGTATCGACCAGTTCTAAAAAAAAGTATTACCAAAGCATTACCAGACACTGACTTTGTGAAAGTAATTTTTGATTCCTACAGATTATAAGTCCTTGGACCTTAAAACAGGCCCACATAAAACCATCTCTTGGCTCTTTTTCCTACTACTTGATGATCACATCTTACGCTGGGAAACTTTGCAACTCACATTGTGAGAAAACACTGAAACAGCCTAAAAAGTTCACTGCATAATTAGCTTAATCTGCTAGGTTTGTTTCTCAGAAAGGAGATCAAAGTCAGAAATGAGTATAACTGGATGTGAAGGTAGAGGAGGAGAAAAAACAATGTTCAGAAGTTTAGTATAAGGAATAATTCCTCTACAGTCCTGTATGGGGTAAAATGAATTGTTAGTATTTTTGGCTTATATAAAATACTTAATTTAGTTAAAATATTCCAAAAGTCTACAGGCACATATAATCAATTAAATTTCTGTGTATTTCAGAAAATTATGTTTTCAATACTGCTTTAGTATTTTCACTTAGACACGAACGTAGAATATGTTCTTATACTCAAATTTAAATACCTGCTGGTTGTTAAACAGCATTCAATTTATTTTTTCTGTACAGTAATCTGAAGACAAAGATCTACATATGTAACATACATCAAACTGAAATGCGCTACATGCAGTATTATTCTTGTCTTTTTCTGTATATTATCCCAGCATATGTTTAATGTTACCCATGTGAGCAGCATCCCTGAGCTTGAAAATCCAGCATCTGTACAGTCACGTATCAACACCAGCACGACACAACTTAGAGGAGTTCTGTTAACTACGATACCTTTAGAGCACATGAATAGGCCTTTTCTCCCACATTAATGGACTTGGGATCATCATCATCCAGGTTTTCCCAAATCCTAACATCTCCATCACTGCCACAAGTTACAATGCAGCTGTGGAAAGACACAGGATTTGTTAACATTCAGGAACGGAAAAGGACAGCCGCTGTGACTTTCAATCCCAAAATGAAAGTGGTACTAAAGTGTTAGGTTTTTTGAAACTGAAACACAATACGTAGTATGTGATGCAGCAAATACCTACGTTTATTATGTCTAAGTAACTTATTAAACATGGGGAGGGGGGGAAATCACATCTGGTAGCATAACACAGTATCTCGAGTCTCTGAAAACTAGCTAGGCCTGGCGCTCATCTGAACCGACCCGTAGATGTTACTAGTGAATCCTTTTTTTCCAGGACACAGAGCAAATTTTTCAAAGGACTTAATTAGCACTTATTTCTCTAAGCACTGGGTATTTAACTGCTTCTAAAGACTTCGAAAACTTACCTTACAGCTGATTACAAAGTTGAGGACAAAACTAAGAGTGTTAATGCATACTTGACTGAAGTTTAACAAACTTAACATGTTCCAGGCCTACAGAACCCTTAAAAAATAGTTAATATGAAATTCAAGTTTCCTGGAGTTAACTTTCACAATTTTAATGCAGTAAACAACAACCTGAAGTCCCAGAGCACATCTACAGAAGTTCGTGGGGGACTTTAATTAAAGACATCGTGAATCTACAATCAAGCCTTGCATTCTTTTTTTCTAAAGTTGTTCGCAGTCCCAAAAAATTCTAATTAAACAGCAAAATGTTACAAAGCCAGTGGTGAAGCTGTGATGCTGCTCCTCTTGGTTCTGTAAGGTCTGTACCTTGACAACACCACAACGCTGTGTTCATATTGAACGTATTGATGCTGGGGAGTCCAGCAGTCGTGGACCAGTGGTATCTGGCAGAGGTGTCTACATCCTTTTTTAAACATTTGCATTGTAAAGGCAAACAAGGCTTTTTGTGGTTTCGAGGGATTGTTATTAGACTAACCCTTAAAAGTAGTCTTTGTACCAAGGCTAGTGAACCAAAGAAAGGAATAAGAGAATGTGGACTTAAACCATACTCAATATGTAAGACCTACCCCTTCAGTTAATTTTGAGAGGGCTGTTTTTCTGATTTTTAATCAATAAAAAGGTAACGGCAAATATTTAGTTTATATTTATACATTCAAGAACTAGTGCAAGAATAATAAGAAAAGATAGCAAGCCCAACTTTGGATTTCTTCAACTATATTTTTAATTTTTTAGTGCCTACGTGAACATATTTTCTCCCACACTACATCAATTTCTGCTAGATTCTGTCAAATCACTCTTATAAAAGTGCGCATAGAGTTTAAATATATATACACATATACTATATATATGTGCATACATATAGGCTTACAGTTAAGGTATATGTCAATCACTTCAAAATTCAGAGCATCAAAACATATGTCTCATAGCCCGTTCTCAATACAGGTCAAAACCCAAAGGATTTGCTAGACCAAGGCAGGCCACAAGCCCCTCTAGCCCAACACCTCACCCCGCAGCGGCGGGTACGGAAACTCCTGAGAAAGCGAGAGGCAGGAGCAAGAGCATCCCTCCCCAGCCTACTCTTCACCCCGGTCTCTAGGAGCGTGGCGGTTACCTGCCGGTGTCATCGAAGCAGACGTCGGTGTGGCCCTCGGTGTGGCCGTACCTCATCGGCTTCTGCGCGGAAGGCATCTTCGCTCTCACCTGTTTATTTGCAGAGGACAAAAGGGGGGGAGAAATAAATTTAAAAAGAAAAAGCTTCGGAAAGAGCATCAGACGGCAGGGCAAGGTCAGAGCTGCTGGGACACCCACCCACACACCCACTCAGTCACCCACCCACCCACCCACGGGGGCTGGGGACACGGGGCTCAGCCCCCACCCGTGCCCCGCTCGGCCTAAGGGGCTCACAGCCCGGCAGACGCTGGACACGGCGCCGGCACCTCCTCACGTCGGAAGGGCCTGGCCGTGGAAGCGAAGCATTTAAGAAAAGCGGGGGGAAAACGGGTTACGGGCGGGCGGAGGGTGCCGGGGCCTGTCCCTCAGGCACCTCAGCGCCCGGGGCAGACCGAGCCAGGCCAGGCCAGGCCGCCCGCCGGCCCCTGGAAGGGACCCTCCCCCTCCGAGGCCGCGGCTTCCCCCGCGCCGGGAAAGGGGCCCGCGCCGCCCGCCGGGGCGAGGGGCAGGCCCGGGGCCGCGCCGCCTTCCCGCCCGCTCACCGCGCCGGCCCCGCCGCCCGCTTCGAGCCTTCCCGCGCTCGGCGCCGCCGCGCCCGGCCCCGCCGCCCAGCCCGCCCCGAGGGCCGGGCCTGCCCCGTCAGAGCCCGGGGCGGGGCTGCGCGCAGGCGGGGCCGGGGCCGGGGCCGGCCGGGGGAGAGAGGATGGCGGCGGCAGGCGTGGCCGGGGCCGCCTCACAGCAACTCCGCTCCGGCGGGTGAGGGGACCCGCGGTTGCCACCGCCTCACGCCGGCTGTCACGGCGCTCCCCGCCGCCTGCGAGAGCCCGCACACCGCGGAGGTGCCGGCGGCCTTCCTCCGCCTCCCCCTCCTCCTGCCGTCGCCCCCGCGCCTCGCCCGCCGCGGGTCAGGCCGCCCTGCCCGGCTGAGGGAGCGACTTGGGCGGCGAGCGGCTTCCCCGGGGAGGGCAGCGCGACCGGCCGCTCCCTCCGGACGATCGTAAGTCGGGGTCGGGAGGAGCCGGGCCGGCGGGTGAGGCCTGAGGCGGTGTCCGCCGGGGTCTGCGCCCCTGTCGCCGGGGTGGGCTCGGTCCTCGGCGGGTATCTGCTTTTCCTGTGAAAAACTGCGTGTGGGTGCACGCCCGATATACATACCTTAATGTATAGAGCGCGTATATATTTAAGGTATATACTTCTGTATATCTATTTAATGGCAGTCCCTCAAGAGGCACAGGGACGGCAAGGAAAGCCCCAATGAGGGGCAATGCCCTTCGCTCCCCGCTTACCCCAAATCCCCAGTACAGCCAAGCGTTGCAGAGGGGCTGGGGAGAGCTCTCGGCCGAGTAAGGGCTGCGGGATCACACCCGTCTGGAGATGGTTGCGGTAACTACGGAATTACTCTGCAGTTACGGCCGTCCCCGTGCTGGGTACGGTCGACAGCGGTTGTAGTCAGGCAGGTAGCGATTGCACTGCAAAAATCACTAAGCTTTCGTGTGCGGAAAAATAGGAGGAAAGCGGCGTGGTTTAGCTCTTGAAGGACAAAAAGTGTTCGAGCTCGACAGACCTGAAATAAGGAGAAAAAACCCCAGAGTTCTCTATTTTCCCTTTAGCTTTAATGATCTGGTCCAGTTTATTCCTGCTTCTAAGAAAAATTGCTTCCAGGCAAAACCCTTTTATCTTCAGTTTTGCTCTGCAGCGGAGTTATCGGTGGTTGGGGTGAGCAGAGCGATTTATTTATATTGGAAATGTGGTCGGGCTCTCTGTAACAGTCACATTGTTGGTACTTTCATGAATGAGTAAGTGACAGGATTACAAAGCAGGCATGCTTCTTTTAAAAAAAAAAATATGCCCAGATTTCATTATTAAACTTCGTGGAAGCTGTGCAGAGACATGTTTTCCATGGGTGTATCCTGACATATTTCAGTAAATCGTGATTTCTGGTGAGGATAATGTGTTCTAGCAAAATGATTCGAGCTGAACCGCTTATCAGATGAGTGGGAAGACCAAGCTATTCTTACAGCAGCCTCATTGCAAGCCGCTGCCTGGGATGGAGACAAATGCATGTCAACTGCATTTATTTTTTCTTTATTATTTTAATTGGCAGAAACTCTCATACAAACTGCACCTAAAATATTTTACAATATAAAAGCTGTTTTAAGTTCAGTTCTGTGTGATGACTTAATTGTCTGGGGGTGCTGCCTGCTGGGATAACTCTTTGCATCGCATGGGAAAACTGGGGGGAGGTTTTTCAGGGGTGTGAGGGGATCCCATGGTCACTTGGCCAAGGGACTGCAGGCCCTGTGGCTCTGTCACATCCGAAGTGGCACGGCATCAAATGCAAGGTTATTCTTTAAATCCGGTCAGGAACTCAACCTGCTGCTGGCTTGATTAATAGGTGTAAGTGGCTGCGAGCGGAGCGGCAGGGCGGGAGCCGGGAATCGCGCTGCTCTCCTACTCGGTTTCTGGGTGGAGCATGAAGTGTTGGTCATGGACCATAAAGCTTTTACTGATTTAGTGCTTGCGAGGCTGCTGCGGTCTGCCAAGCGCTGCGTGCGTCTCTCCTTCAGCACATGGGCAAGTTTCATTAAAGCAGTAGATACAAGCAGTCCCCACCTTTGGCACCTGCTTCCAGATCGCTTCTACCTCCCGGGTGTGAGTAAAATGGCCCCGGTGTCGGGGTTAGGTGGGCACGGCCGCATGCCCCCTCCTGCTGTAGTTCTGGGGGTGTACAGACCCAAGGCGAATCGAGGGTATTTCCAAGTAAGAACCTAACCAAGTAGGTCATCATCGGTATCTTTAGACAGTCACTTTCTTTTGTGGGTGTGTGATTATTGCTTTAATTTGCTGGAAAGGCCTCTGGAGTCTAGCTTAGGTATTTTTGGTATCATAAATCAAAATAAACATAGTCAAAACTGAAGAAAAATAAGTTAAGACAGAGGAATTGAGACTTAATGTTTTCCTTAATAGGTTGGGCTTTTTTCCAAAATAAGTCAATAACAGCTCAACTTCAGTGGAAGGTCAGGTTTTAAAATGCGGTCTTGTGGCCAAAATCTAATTGGGCGAAATTAATGAAAACAGCATGTGACCGGTGAGAATTTTTTTAAGTAACTTTATGTAAGTTGAAAGAAAAAACAAAAAGTACTTCAATTTATTACAACTTGCACTTCTCTCTCAGGATTTTATCAGCTCTAGAAGAATATCAACTTCTGTAACAATTCCAAAATCGATTTATTGTTCTTTGTGTGAGCCTCCTTTTCTTGTTTAATTAGAGGCATAATACAGCGACACTTTGGCTTTTGTGTACTTGGACAGAAAACTTTCAAAGTACTTCCTTCACTGGAAGGGTCGTGCAGCGTGGGAGCACCAAAGAGGCGGTGGGATCTCCGTCCTCGGAGGTTTTCAGGACGTGGCCAGACCGTGCCGTGGCTCCCCCGAGCCCGCGCTGGCAGCGGTCCCACCGTGAGTGGGAGGGTGGGCTGGAGACCCCCTTGCCGTCCACTTCAGCCAGCGCTTCGGTGGTATTACGTACCGTATTCTGCCTCTCCGTCATACTGAGAGGGAAGCAGCTTGATGAAGAGGACTTGGAGGTACTGGGCGAGAGGCAAGGGTCCAGTGACTCAGGACATAAATATTGACATGTAGATGTGGCACTGACGTGTAGATGTAGCACTTGGGGACATGGTTTAGTGGTGGACTTGGTAGTGATAGGTTAATGGTTGGACTCGATCATCTTGGAGGTCTCTTCCAACCAAAACAATTCTATGATTCTATGATCTAGTTAAAGCAATTCAGTATTTATTGAATAAATTAAAAAAAAGGTCTGTCTACGCTTATGGTTTTGATTCTCCTATTGGAGGTATTGGATATTTGCCACTGATTTAATTAGACATATGGCGAGGCTGTAACTGTCTTATCACAGTTGTTGATTGCAGCCTACCTCTGGCTAGGAGGTAAAATATTGTTATTGCCTCCAAATAGCTACTAGATGTTGCTTTTAGTTTGAGCTTGAAGTCTTAGTGTTGAGACATCGGCGCTTGAAAGAAAAAGCATCTCGTGCAGCCGTCTGCACGCCCTCCCTGCAGCCTGGCGGGAGACGTGCCTCTGAAGGAGGGAGCTCTGCACATTGTAAAAACAACAACAAAAACCACCCAGCTCTCTGCTTGTCCTCAGGGACTGTAAGCTGTGACAGTGCTGGATAACCTTGAACCACAAGCCGGATGCCGTGGCCCAAAGTGAACTCTGCTTATCCCTGCGCGTTGCTTTATCTTTGCCGTTTGCTTAGGTGGAAGAGTTTCAAGCATAAGGGTTTTGTCAAATCTGCCTGCTTCCGAGATGCCTAAGGTACCGCCGCGTAGAAGGCGGCTTTTGTTGGCAGGAGACTAATTGTATCTACCAAAAAGATCTCAGAACTGATGCGTGAAAGCTGCACGGTGCTGGACTCCTCCATTTAACCTTGCCCTGTAGGGAAAAGCACACTTCGTCTTCCCTCTCTTTTATCCTTGTCCTCTTCTCCCGCTCTTTCAGTTGCGCTCCAGCCATTAATGGATGTACGGTACACGGCATTTCCCTCGGACGTTTGCAGCACAAGGAACAGCTGGGTTTGGTGGATAGCCTTAAGTGGTAATACAGCACTGAATGCCTCGCTGCCCTTTATGCCTTTTTCTTTCCGACACCCAAGTTATTTTTAGTCCCCATTTTATTGGTGGGGCTGTGAATCACGGATTTGGAAAGGTATGAAGGCGTCACCCCTTATTGTAGTGCCAAATGGTGGGGTTTGGGCACCTAAAAACACGGTGGCCGGTGCGTGTTTCAGAAGGCAGCTTGCCTGCAGATTTGGAAACCGAGGTTTTGTCTCCCGAGTCGCAAGCTGCCCATCGAACCATCCTTTACTCTTCCTTTGCAAGGTCAAGTTCAAACCTGGCTTTAGTAGGACGACATCCCTTTTTCTTCATTTATTCCGTGCTCTTTTCACGGATCTGGTGTTATGTCTGATGAGCAATTACTGCCGTGACGTGGCAGAATTGGCGCCTCGGTTCCAGCAGCCTTCAAACCCCAGGGAAACAGCTCTCTGTGTTGCTGGCTAATGGTGCATGTCTTACGGCATCACGTGCTGCTTCTCCAGTTTAGGTTTCAGGGTTCAGGTACCACGAACGATTTGTGGCAGAAGAAAGGTACAAAGTAGAAGGTGGCTTTACAGTTAAATACAACAACAAGCACCTAGAAATGACATAAAACACTGAAATTATTTCAGTCGCAAGGCTGAAGTTAGGAGATAACGGGCCTTTTCAGCACTTCTGCGTTTTGTACGTTTTGCAGTTTTTAATTAAAAGCCCATATTCTGCGTATTCTTATTCCTTATATGGGCTGGATGTGCAGAATGAGATCATTGAAGGTTTCAAAAGCAATTACAAACTGTCGTATCCTAATTTTTAAGTACTTGACTTTGCAACCTCAATGATATCTCTCTGTCCAATTAAAAAGCCCATATAGAGAGAGTTAATGTATTTTACCACAGGATGAATCTAGAATAACTTTTTGTCTTCAGCAGTTACTTCAGATTATCACCAGGGTAAATGAGATTGCTTTGTTTCCTCTTTTTTAGTTGTGGAGAAAATGTAGTGCTCCGCTCCAGTTTGTTTCTGGATGAAAAACATAAATGTTACAAAAGCAATCGACGAATCTTGATCTAAATAAAGGTGTTCCAGGTCTCATATACAAATGTTGCCTTTCTCCTATCTGTATTGCATCCTGCAACGTTTTCACTGAGAAGTGGTTTGCAAAATCCTGAGAGAAGAAAAATTAATCTGTATTTCAACCTTTGATTTGTAATTGCTGGAATATGGACCCCATTCTGTGATTCTACTCGGTACCAGTGAGGGACTGTTTGTCTAGATTGCTCTAATGCCATTTTTTCCACATATTTGCAATATTTTACCTATCTTACCCTCGTTCCACATTTCTGCATCTCCTCCCTCTCCCTCCATTTTCCTTTCCCCCACAGCTCTCAGGTTTGTGGGTTGTAAATAAGGAGTGCAACGTCAAAAATTCCTGGGTGAAAGTTACATCTGGGATGCGTTTGGCCCACAGACTGCACGTAAGCCTTTTGGCACGGCAGCCTTATTCTTGTGCTGAAAGCAGCGGCTCGAACTCAGCCTGCGCAGCCCCGGGGGACCGCAGAGAGGTTGTGTCATGCTGGCTAATCCTGATGATGAGAATGGATTGAATGGAGAGAGGAAGTGGATGCTCTTTTCTTTTCCTGCTTAGTATTTACCATGTCAATTAGGTTTTTAAAAAAAACCCAACAAAACACAACAAAAAAACCACAGCCAAAAAAACCCCTGTGGAATGGAAGAGCTGTACATCATTTTGGTGCAAAAGCTTCGTGGCACACGATGGGAAATATTTCTACGTTCTGCCATGCCTCGGGAGAGTATAGCATACATAACATATTGCTATCTATGTACCTTGAAAAAATTCTGCTCTACTTTCAACCGAGTAATCAAAAGAGGATTTTTTTTTTTCTTTTTCAAAGCACAACATTCAAAAGGAAACCTCTTATCTATTTGAGAATTCAATACACTTTTGGAAACAAAAGAGAATGAAATCCGCAACCGTAGGTTACTGATTTTAATAATGTAAACTTTCTTCTCTAATGAGTAATAAGCAGTTCCATCTTTCATGGCCTTTTAAAATTGCTTTTAGTAAGGGACTGGATTTGCTTTAATCCTTCTCAGTATGTAAAGCCCCAGATATTTCAGTCCCTTAGGGGCTCAGTATTTTCTAGCTCCGTTTGAAAAGGCAGAGGAAAACAGCTTTCAGAAATTGACGGGATCTGCGACTGATATAATTTTTTTTTTTTTTTTTTAATCCAGAAAGTGACCCAAAAGTGTCAGTTAAGAATAAGATCTCTGGCATCCCACTCTGTGGATTAGTAGCAAACAGGCGTATCATCTAGGTGCAGTAGCTATTTGTACTCTGACCTAGTTGTTTCTGTTCTGGCTTGTTCCTTCTTGAAAGGTTCTTTGGAAGAGATGCAGAATTTGCTCAATAAACAGCGAAAGCAGTATCACCTGCCGCGTGAAGTGCTTCCCTTCAAAATGGACCCCAGCGCAATAGGATTGCCAGCCCCCCAAAATGTCTGCTCTGCTGCGTAGTCAGAATGGATGCTCTAAAAACACCTAAGATGGTTTATTCTGGAGGATGCTTTTCCCAAGGAAGGGTTAAGAGAGCCTTGTCTGGGATCAGGCTGGGGTTTGCGGGGTGTACTAGTGAATTCAGCTTGATCCTATTATTTTTACACGGTTAGCAATTAATTGTCGCTGTTGTCCTGTATACACCTGCATTGGTCTTGTGTTGAGTGCATGCCTAACTGTTAACTTAGCTGTCTTTTCTTTCTCCTTAGATATTTCCAGAAAGCGCCTCGAGGAAGCTTCCTTATGTAGAAAAACCCTACAAGAAACACAGCGCGCTTTCTGGCAACTTGTGAAGCTGTCAAAATGGCAGAAAATAAGGACAGTAATATTAAAAACGCAGATGTGAGACCCAAAAGCAGCCGGAGCAGAAGCGCAGACAGAAAGGATGGTTACGTCTGGAGTGGAAAGAAGCTCTCCTGGTCTAAAAAAAGTGAGCATTGTTCTGACGCTGAAACAGCCAGTGCTGCGGGAAGATCAGGGACTAATTTAAGGAGCCAAGAGAGGAAGTATAGCTGCTCATCTATCGAGCTGGATCTAGACCGTTCGTGCGGCCACAGGTTTTTAGGCCGATCTCTCAAACAGAAGCTGCAAGATGCCGTGGGTCAGTGCTTTCCCATAAAGAATTGTAGCAGTCGGCACGCCTCAGGACTGCCATCGAAAAGAAAAATTCATATCAGTGAGTTAATGCTAGACAAGTGTCCTTTCCCTCCACGCTCGGAGCTTGCTTTTCGGTGGCACTTGATCAAAAGACATACAGCCCCTATAAGTCCAAAAGCGGAAGACTGGATAATTGCTGATTTATCCCAGCACGAGGAAAGGGAGGATCAGCTGCGAGACGACGAGATTGCCAACGGGGCAACGGACTCTCCCTCCCCGTCCTGTGACTTTACCGACAGCGGTTCCTCTAGGGGTGATTCGAGGTCTGAGCTGGTTACGGGTAAGGTGGTAAGGAGCAGTAAAGACGAGAGCGATATGGACTCCGACGATGAAGTTGTAACACTGTGCACAAGTTCTAGAAAAAGAAACAAGCCCAAATGGGAAACGGATGACGAGCTGCTACGGATGGAAACGCCTCCAAAATACCATACGCAGATTGATTATGTGCACTGTCTAGTCCCAGACCTCCTCCAGATCAACAACAATCCCTGCTACTGGGGAGTCATGGATAAATACGCAGCTGAGGCGCTGCTAGAGGGAAAGCCAGAGGGAACATTTTTGTTACGAGATTCTGCCCAAGAAGACTATTTGTTTTCTGTGAGCTTCAGGCGCTACAGTCGTTCCCTCCACGCGCGGATAGAGCAGTGGAATCACAACTTCAGCTTTGATGCCCACGATCCTTGTGTCTTCCATTCTCCTGACATCACGGGACTCCTAGAGCACTACAAAGATCCAAGTTCCTGTATGTTCTTTGAACCGCTTTTATCCACTCCACTGAACAGGACTTTTCCTTTTTCTCTTCAACATATATGTAGAACGGTTATTTGCAACTGTACGACTTACGATGGTATTGACGCACTTCCCGTTCCTCCATCGGTGAAGCTGTATCTGAAGGAATATCATTATAAGTCGAAAGTTAGAGTACTCAGGATTGATGTACCAGAGCAGCAAAGCTAGAAAATATTTTTATGAAAGAATGAAATTGTTTCTAAAGAGACAAATAGTATGTTCGGTCTTTTTTCCTTCTAGGTTTTTTTTTTTAATAGCAATTTGATGGGTTTTTTGTCTTTTCCTGCAGATTATTTACCACCCAAACTAGCCTCTGTCTAAGGCTTTTTTATCCAAATGTACTTCGAGTCTTCCCAGCTATCTTTTTTAGAAATGATGTTCATTGTGGGTTTTTGGTACTGTTCCCAAACTAGAGTTTTACGGAATTACAGGTAGGCTTTCTGGTATTTCTATAGATGGATAGTCTTTAGATCTAAAAAACCCTAAAAATCAGTTTTGAACTTGATCTGTCTTTTATATTGTAATTTACATATGTCGCTGACGTGTTTGAAATAAGGCACTGTTACCTAAAGATTGACTCATCTGTATTTTCTGCATTTCTTTTAAAATGAGTGCTCTAGCCTCCGTGTGCGTGTATGTGTGTCCGTCCGTATCTAATATAGTAAATTCATCGGTCTATTTCTAACATGACTATTCCGAGCAAAATGAAGTTTGAAAGAGGATATGATCTTTCTATAAATACATCGGGGACTAAACACCAGGGAGGGGAAAAACAATTCAAGTTAAGGACAACACTCAGTACAGGAACAAACATGTATAAACTGGTCGTGAAGAGATTTTGGTTGGAAAAGAGGAAAGCTCGCAATCATCAGAGCAGCGGGGTTCTGGAACAGCTTTTCATTTTGTATAATAGCAGTAAAAAGCAAACTACTCATGAACTGGGATTTGATCAGTGTCTGGAGGGGATAATACAGTTACTCATGATAGATGGGCCTTGGGCTCGGTAACTCTATTTCTGTGTTACTGTTTCATTATATGAAATACCCAGTTTTCACTATAGGAGCTGCTGCTTCTGAAATGATAAAGCATGGGGTAGGAGGATGAGAAGGGAGATATTTCCTTAAAGATCTGCATATTAAACTATCTGATCTTGCATGGTTGATCCTGAGGTGATGATGAGTAACTTTCCTACTTTGTTAGTAGGAGGGTTGGTTTTTTTAATAACTATCGTTAAAAAAAAAACCCACACCAAAACTCTGCAGATTTTTCTTGTGATGGGAAGCCTTTGGTCGAGTGGCCTCCTGCCAAATTCCATGTACGGGAAAACCATGCATGGATAATGCTCCTGAAAGCATTGCTTACATTACATGGATAGGCAGATGTGCTGCTGAATTATTGGTGAAATCCCAACGAGACTCGGTGGATCTGGGTTCAGGCAAGAAACTCCGTCACTTTCCAGGCTGGCCTCGGGGTGCAGCTCCAGGAGGTGCAGGAGTGACCTGCAGTTTTGTTGTCTTTGCTTGTACGCGCTTTATCTCCTCTCGCAAAACTGGGCCCAGAACTGCTCTGCCAAAAGCATGTGAGATGATGTAATTCTAACTACAGCCACCACACTGTTTCCTCTCCTTTGATCGCAGGGAGTGTTTGTGTCCTCTTGAAATGCTTTTGAAACCGAGACCCCGAGCCTGCAGAATTACAAATGTGTTTAATTTCATGCACACGAAAGTTCTTATCAAAAATCAGCAGTTACCCGTGTGCATGAGGTTCCGTACGTGTGCAGGCTGGGAGCAGCAGAGTGCAGTGCTGTAGAGTCTCGCTCCCGCATTGTAGACTAAGACTAAGCAATATTTCTATTTGAATCTTTTCATTTCACCTTGTACAGAATCCTACGGATTTGGGGGCATCAAATCCGTCCTGCAAGTTGGGAGTTGCCAAGGAAGCTTTGCTGTGCAACTCCACCGGGGACCTGCCTCCCTGCCCTTGCCTGCCCCTCCCCGAGCAGAGCACAAACTGCTTTCCACCTTTCCACCAAACTGCTGTCACTGTGACGATGTAAACAGATTTCCAGGGACATCTGCTTAGAGACCAGCCCGTTTGTTTTCACTGTGTTTTAAATAGGTTTTGAACCAAAGTCTCCGGGGAGAAAATGCTAACACATCCATCTATCGCATCGCACATGGATGAATGCGCTACAGGACAAACTCCCAGCTGCTATAAATCAGCGTGGCTTTATTGATACGCTGATAACGGCTTACACCAGCTGAGATTCTCCCTCCTCCATGTGCAAATGATAATTGTATGACTGACGTCGGAGAAATTACCATTTTTCTGTTATCTTTCCCTTGTGCTGCTTCCATTCAACTGACATTGCCTTTTGCATAAACTGTATTTTATCAAGGACAGCTTCATACTAGTAAATCTATTTTTCCCCTCTATCTGTCGCTGCCATTTTTCAAATACCAAGTGAGTGAGCAGCAGGGATCATCTTTGCTCTGCTGTTTTACGCTGTGCCCGTCATGGTGGAACGGTGGCCTGTGACTTGCGCGGCTGCAGTACGAAGCAATAGTATCTGGTTCAGAATCTGACTTCACGGAGTGACGTCAGAGATATTTGCAGTCTGCTTGATTAAAATTCTCTTTCAGAAACTCTTAATTAGGGCAAAAAGCTCGTAATTTTAGAGAGAGATTAGCATTATTATTATTTTTATTGCAAGACCACAAAAAGTAGGTTTCAACCAAAAGTCGTACTTGCTTTGGGAGTTAGCGAAGGCCACCATCTCCTTCAAAATCAGCAGATTTTGTCCCTTCAAAATGCAAGGCCATGAAAGAACCTTTTTTGGGGTATAGTTCCCCAACACGCTGTGTTTTCAGTGTCATTCTCTATGCAGCCTACATTGTTTTGACATTAGTTGATGCATCACTTACCCCAAAAACGTCTTGAGCGCTCCAATTTTAGGAGACCTATATAATGTAGCAGTTGGGGGATGTCGGTGCAGCACATAAAAATAGTGCCTTTGGACCGTGGGCCAGTTAATTGCATTTATTTAGAGAAATCATATGTAGAAAATAGTGATGAATGGGGCTTTGTGGAAGTTCACCCTATTTTCTCCTGGTTTACTTGTCCAGCTCCTACCTGTGCGATACGTGTACCTTCTGGCGGCAGGTTGCGTGTACACGTGCAGTCTGAGGGAAGGATCCATGTCGTGAAGTATACATTTTGTTCTGAAACGTGAGAACTCAAAAGGTCTGTTTTGCTTCAATCCATGTCCCCTTTTTTTCTCTTTTTTTTCTCTCTTTTTTAACAAGCTTTGTTTTACAAGGACTTGACTGGTTTTACAATAGGCCAAGAATTGTCATCCTAAAGTTTTCCTCCCGCTGCTGTCGTTAACGGTCTTACCAGTGCCGCTCGCTCCAATAATGCTTTATAACACCTGGCATCTGAAGTATGATCCAAAGATAACCAAGTCTTGAAGTTCAGTGGTGAAGCCCTCTAAAAAATTAACCTCAGAAACAGGGTAAGAACTTCCATTTTCTAAGCCCAAGCTCTTGCAAGACAGAGATCCCAAGTTCTCCAGGATGAAGATTAAACGTGGAACGAGGAAAGGTGCGGAGATGTGCGGAAAAACGCGTGCTCGAGACTACGCAGCAGGTCAGTGGGGGAGCAAGGACATAATCCGGAGGTGACCCTGGCCACAGCCCCCCTGTTTTGGGGCACCCAGCCAGCCTTGCACCAGGAGTTGTGTCTGCGTGACGTGGTTTGTATTGTTTTGAAGGCGGTTCCATAGGAGGACAGTAGACACAGCGTATTGAATCGGTGCGAACAGCTTCTGGTAAGAAAAAAGATCTGATTTTTCATAAATTATTTTGATATAAGGGGGGGAAAAAGGTCAGGCTCTTGATGCACTGGGCAAACTACGTATACAAGCTATTTTTACAGGATGGTTTAAAAAAAAATTAAACACTCTTTCCATTAATCACGTCCTCTGGAGTTTGCTTTTGCCTGAAGTGACTTTTTGCAGCTCTGTAGTAATGTCAGTTGCTGGCCAATGCCGTCAATACAGAGCGACTTCAGCTCCATCAGTCATTGCTGGATCCGGGGTGGTTTGTGTGTCCGATAATTGGGAGTACACATTTCTTCTCCATTTTCCTCTTCTCAGCAATCGTCTTCATGAAATCGAAGGCACATTTGGAACAGGATAAGTGTATCTCTAGTAGCCTATCCAACTTTAAAAAACCCCGGTGATCATAATTTAAATGCTTTCCCTTTAAAGACGCTGGTGTGTTTCCAATATAAAGAAGAAATCCGTATGATGCAGTCATACATGGCCTTACTGTAAAATTGCCATGCTCTTAAATAATTAAAAAGGGGGATACTTTAATTTTGAAAAAGGATGCTGGAGGAAGGAGGTTAAAGGAAGCTTTTAGTCAGCTCTAAGGTTAGATTTATTGATCTAGTGATCAATCCCTTTCTCTTTCCTGAATTTAAAGCTAATGGGAGACTGTGGTCAGAGATGAGTGGCTTTTAGTTAAGGTTTTTGACTCTTATAAATAATACAACAAATGTCCTAGTAAGTAATAAGAAATAAGATACTCGCTCATTCTTTTTAAATAGAACAAATGTGGCAAACAAGACTCAGCTGTAATTTTTGAAGTCATTTATTAGACAAATTGCTCTTCTCTACTTCTTTTACAAGAGAGACATAAACCATTACATTATTTATTCATGAATCATAGCCATTAAGATGATAAATCAAATTATCAGCTTCCTGTCTCTCTTCAGTTTTAATCATTTTTTATAGTTCATGCAATATAAAGACAGCTTCCTTCCTATGAAACAAGAGACCTTCAGAGACCTTTTTATTGTAAACGTACATTTCCTTCCCATTTTTAAGTATATCCTAGTGATTTTCTCTGTCAATTTTATCTGCAATAAAAATCCAATAAGGAACTTGTACATTGATTCAATATAGCAAAGTTAGCCATGAAGTAAGTGATTTTGGTTAACCTCTGAAATAACGTAGTACTGGAAAACGCAGTTAAAGGGTTTTTTTCTGCCACCCCTGAATGTGCGTGGTAGTATTGTACGTTTAATGGAGAGAAATCTTGACATAAGCTCACATACTGACAGCAGAACCTTTCCCAAAAGGTTTAATACGAGCTCTGCAGTGGTATCACTTTTTTAATACATTTAAACTTACTTTTTCTGCTACATTGACACAGCCAGTATGGCTTTGCCTGTTCCCGTAAGGTGGGAGAGCGAAGGTGGTATGAGCTGAGCTTGTTTCACGCATCCTGTCCTCGCTCGCCTGCCGTCTGCATCTGTCTGGTTCAGCATCTAAAGCAGCCGGAGGACGAGCCGCGCGTGACGTGGTGTGGGTGGAGAAGCTGTCCATTCAGAAAGAAATGCACATTGATTTCCATTCCGAACAGCGGCAGCTAACTGGTTTTAAACTCGATCGTCCTTGTTAAATACTACTCTCAGGAAGCACCGATGAGGTCAGAGTTACCGAGGATGGAAGAAGAACCTCTGTCTGCATCAGTAGAAATACTCATCGGTGCTACGGTGTAAAAATCAATACTTGTTTACTCAACTCTATGAATAATAGAGTTTTGCATGTAAATATATAATTTATGCATCTAAAATCTATAGCATGGGGCTGACGTGAGGCGCAATAACTTCCCTCTTCCCTACATCCCTTTTAAAAATCCCCTGGGTGTCTGAGTGATAGGTTATCTGGCCGAAAGGCGTCCTCAGCCCAGCCTCCACGCGGGCAGGTCGTTACCAACACCCTCCTACGGGGATCCTGGCGGGGTTAGAAGAGACTGCCAAGTGCCCCAAGGACGGCCTCGCCTGGATACTCGGGTTATTTTAGCGCTGGGAAGAATCCCTTGAACGGCGTGTGTTTGGGACTGGGCGGGGGGATGTCTGGATCAGGGAGCGTAGCTCCCGTGGTTGCCATAACATAGCCACAACATAATTAAAAGTCGTAGCAGGCTCATTAGCCCATTAAGGATGTCTGGGCACTGCAGAGGGGCAAAGCGAGCGTCCCTCTGCTAAAGCTGGCCCTTGCGAATACGGGCGCCTCTTCCCCCCACCAGCACAGCGATAGGAGGACGATTCTCTTGCGAGATACAAGGACACAGCCTTGTGGGGCAGCTGCCCCGCAGGCAGCGCATCTCCACGTCCCCACCGTGGCGGGGACGCCGTTGTGCAAAGAGCATGCCCTGTAAAATCCCAAAATGTTCGTCTCCTCGTCTTCTCCGTTATGCTTGTGGCTCTGGCATTCGAAATGATGCAGCAGGAAAAGCACCGGGCTCATGTTACCCGCTGTAACCCAACAGCGCAAAGCCACCGCTGGAAAGTGCCAACCTAACACAGATTTGAATCCAGGTATTCGAGGTAGGAGGCCCTGTTGGCTATCTGGGAGCGCTTCCATCTTATTTTCCTTATTTTTCTTTTTAATTCTTTGGGGGGAAAAGAAATCTGAGTTCTTTCTTAAATCTCAGGTTCAGCCACTAGCTCAGAGCATCTCTGAGTTTGTCTCAGTTGAACAGGTTCATTGCCAGACCTTTTTTTTTTCCATGTGCATCAGCTGGAATAGACTACAGTCCGTTCCTTGTGCTAACGTGGGATTTTCTGTTGAAGGAAAAGGCTGGGTTTGTCCTTCGTAGCAGTTATGTGATTGTATTTCTAGGTCAGGTCTTTATGTGTAGTCACATGAAGTTTCAATTTGGACAAAACACCCAGTAAGGGTCTTGATGTTTGATGCTGTTATGATTAGAAAGTTGTCTAATCAAATTTTGTTTCCAATTAAAAAAATTGGATTAGCTCTCAGACTGAGACCTTCGCTGTTATTTTTAGTCTACAACTAATGAACCCCTGAAAATAGAGTGTATAATGAAAATACGGCGATTGGTTCTGCTGGGATGGTTGGGAAAATACATTAGCAGATCAGAAAGGGTAATAAATCTTCTGTCACAACCTTCCTCATTAAACTAGATAATTTGAAATTGCCTCCAGTGTATTAAACAGTTCATTATTTTGCAGGGGAGCAACACACAAGACAAAAGAGTAGTGTTCTTTTAATTGATACCCAAAGCCTGGGAAAATAAAAAAAAAAGATCAAGCAAATTTAGTCAAGAAAAATCAATCTGAGCACTGGCTGCGTTGCTGTACGACCTGTTCGGAGCCATCCGAAACTTCACGTCCTCTGACTCGGGGGAAGGAGAAAAGGTCTCTAGAAAATACTGGGGGAGAGAGGGCAGGGGGAAGGGAATAGCTCTGCTAAATCTGACATAGTGGTTTTCTCCACCAGCACAGCTGCAAAATGAGAGAATTTCAGGTTTGTGGGTCTTTTTCTGATGGCTTTAGCACGTTAGAAATGAACAGCCCCCAAAACTTAATTTCTTTATCAGCACCTCAGTGTTATTCCACAGGCTTCAAACAGGCACAGGGTGCCCTCAGCCCGGGGGAAGGGTGTCTGCAGGAGCACGAAGGAAAACCCGAGTGGGAAAGTGCGGCAAGAAAGGGGAATTTGAGGCGACAGCTGAAGCGAGGAAGGAAGCCAGTGCCGGGGTGCGACAGAGACTTCGTGTGGCTGGCTATGACCTCTCATCAGCAGGAACGGGAAATCTCCGCCTTGGTGGATTTGGCAAGGAATATCTCTGAGCGATCTTCAGCCTCCCCAGAAAGTCCTCATTTTTCAGGACATCTTTGACCTGGCAAGCTGGAGGCTTTTCTTGTCCGTCTCTTTACAGCAAAACCGCTGGCGTTAGACTAGAAGATGCCTGAGATCTCGCTGCCGCCAAGGTAATGCAGGGCTGGCGAGGGGGACATCCTGTCGTTTTTATACTCCTGTCATTTTCATACTCTCCGAGCCAAATTATATCTTGATGTGATGCTGCTGGCTCCGGTATCCTTGTACACAAGGAATCTTGGTCCCGTGCCCAAAGAGAGGGCAAATGTGAAGGGGAAATAGGAAAAGATTTTATTGGGGAAGATGCATTCAAGGGTGGCACTGAGTGGGAGGGTGTGAGTCTGAGTACGCCAGCCAGATGAGGCACTCGCCCTTTGTCTCTTTTACGTTGATTCACTAAGAACACACACATTGACCTTGACAGGCTTGAGAGGTGGGCCCGTGTGAACCTCATGAAGTTCAACAAGGCCAAGTGCAAGGTCCTGCACCTGGGTCAGCGCAATCCCAAGCACAAGTACAGGCTGGGTGGAGAATGGATTGAGAGCAGCCCTGAGGAGAAGGACTTGGGGGTACTGGTGGATAAGAAGCTCAACATGACCTGGCAATGTGTGCTCGCAGCCCAGAAGGCCAACCATATCCTGGGCTGCATCCCCAGCAGCGTGGCCAGCAGGGCGAGGGAGGGGATCCTGCCCCTCTGCTCCGCTCTGGGGAGACCCCCCTGCAGTGCTGCCTCCAGCTCTGGGGCCTCAGCACAAGAAGGACACGGACCTGCTGGAGCAGGGCCAGAGGAGGCCACGGAGATGATCTGAGGGCTGGAGCCCCTCTGCTATGCGGACAGGCTGAGGGAGTTGGGGTTGTTCAGCCTGGAGAAGAGAAGGCTCCGAGGAGACTTTTGAGCAGCCTTCCAGTACCTAAAGGGGGACTACAAGAAAAGTCCTGGAGAGGGACTTTTGACAAGGGCATGGAGTGACAGGACAAGGGGTGATGGGTTGAGACTGAAAGAGGGGAGATTTAGGTTAGATCTAAGGAAGAAATTCTTCCCCATGAGGGTGGTGAGGCCCTGGCACAGGTTGCCCAGAGAAGCTGTGGCTGCCCCATCCTTGGCAGTGTTCAAGGCCAGGCTGGACGGGGCTTGGAGCAACCTGGTCTAGCGGAAGGTGTCCCTGCCCATGGCAGGGGGATGGGACTAGATGATCTTTAAGGTCCCTTCCAACCCAAACCATTCTGTGATTCTATGATTTATTAAGATAAGTCTAAAAAAAATGTTCCCTGTTTGAGCAAATGCCTCTTCCCGAGTCCTCCTCTCCTCCAAGCGAGTCAAAAACCCACCAGCTCTCACCCCTTCCCAGCCAGCCTTTCTCACGCATGAGCAACACTGCATTTCTGCTGGATATTCCTTCCTGACAGGATCTTCTGCTACCACAGGTACGATCTGTTGGTACAAATGACCTGAGTGGGCGGCAGATTCTTAGCTAGACAAAAGACTAGCCAAGGAATAAAAGGATCCTTTCTTTCACATGAGCCAGGGGGATACACGGAATACTTTGATATTGTGCTTCATTTAATAGCAAAAGCGCAAGTAAATAATCCCTTGCTTTATCTGATGCGCTCCTTTATTGTGATTCCAGGCAGACAGGATTACTGAGGGGGAAGGGAAGGAGAGGATGGAGAAGACCTAAAGGGAAGGAAGGGGGAGGCAGGGAAACTGGGGACCCGGAGTCGCCTGTTGTCCAAGGGCTTCCCAAGCCAAGCGTTGTGACCCTGCTCTTTAAGCTACTGTCCCTCTTCCCCCAAATTGTACCCTTAAGCGCTTTGATACCCACACACTGTAATCAAATAGCACTCCCGGAGGCACATCTTGGAACCCTGCTTGTCAAATGTTTGGCCACGTTAGGGTAGAAATTATTCCAGATAAATTTGTTCAACGCTTTATGAGCTGCAAACGGCCCATTTGTTATCACACAAATAGCATATGGCATTAGCAAATGAAATTTAATATTGCAGCAGCTGAAATCACAAGTACGGCTGGTCCACCTTAACCTGAAAAGCACAGTGGTAGGAAGCAAAGCAAAAAGATATACACCTCCATCCATCTCAGGTGGGCTGGAGTTCCATCACGAGCATCCAAAATCCTTTCTTTCACTGCCTCTGCCAGTAGACGCTAGAAAACAGATCCGTTGGCTTCATCGTATTTGTAGTCTAATCCAAGACTTTTACGCTGACTTATCTAGTTTTATACAGAACCAGAACGTGCGAGTGGCCAAAAGTGGGCCAAAAGTCCGTCTAGCCGAGCACCCCAGCCCCGACAGCGGCCGCCAGTAAAGGCTCAGGGAAGAGTAGCTCAGACAGGGGCCAGGCCAGTTCAGCACTGGGCGCTTTGCTTGTCTCGAAATCAAAATAAGCATTACTATATTATTTTGAATGAGGTGCTAAATGGCTGTATGCTGGTGTTTTTACAGTCTAAATATGATCGTGTGTCTTAATTTTTAATAGCAGAGAGATTCATTGCAAACAACTGCCTGCAAATCAGTGAATGAGTGAGAGTAGATCTCCACAAAAGCATACTTAATTCATTTGCCAATTACAATTCATTTTTAATTATGAAAATACATTTTAGCAGGCATGTAATATATATTTTGTCTAAAAGAAAAGTAATTTCTAGCAGTTTCAGACCTGCTGGCTATTAAATCTTTGCTGAGAGGGAAGGGAAAGAGTCCATTCATTTTTACTGCACTTCAGCATAATCGTTTTGGAGTCTGATCCTGCAATCTGTGCTACCTACTTGTTCCTTAGGAACAATTTGTGTGATTAGGAGCTATTCATGAGTTTAAACTCGTTGTTTTTACCTCCTGTTACTTCATTAAACCTGGGGTTCAAACAGTGGAGCTGGGGGAAGGTCTCCTGTTTGGGGAGTTGGTTCTTTCTGCTATTTTGGCAGCACATCGGGTTGTTTTCCCAGAATGTGTTTAGCTAAAGTAGCGCCGAGGAAGGAGTGTGACATGGTCCAGAACGAGACCGGTTTTCTCAGGTCACCAACCGGCCCGGACCCTGTGACGCTGGGCTGAAATATTAGCGAGGAAGTGTTATTCCTGTTCGTTATTTGTATTGCAACAGTAGCTCGATTCTGCTAATCTCGAAACTAAAACAAGGAGATGCTCCATGTCCCAAAGAATTTCAAGGCTAAGCATAAAATGGGAAACGATATATGAGTATCGGGGAGGCGGTGGAGGGGAGCAGGCTCTGCAGCCATGGTATTAAGCAAGTCCGGGGCAGCAGTCATGGGATGGGGAATCAAAGAACGGGAATTTCCCGGCGGAGGAGGAGAACGAGCTCCTGCCAAGGCGAGCAGAAGGGGGACCTGGGAAAGCAGGCAGCGGCAGCGGGGAGCGGAGTTTGCTGGAGGCAGTTTTTAAGTGCCCATTCTGCTAAACTGCCTCCAGCACAGCCCTGGGGAGCACGAAATAACAAGGCAATTATGTCCTCAGATCCCTGTGATATTGTTAGAGTGGAGGCCAGCACGTTTTGCAATGTGCTTTATCACAATAGCCAGTTCCTTTTCTTTCTAAATAGCTGTGTACAAGGAGTATTTCTGCTAATTAATTAGGATGCATTCACCCCTGGGGGGGGGGGCGGAGCTTACAGTGGGGATTTGAAATCTGTTTCTTCGGCCAATACTGCAAACATTTACAGGGAGGAGCAGGGCTTGCCCCCAGGCAGGGAGGACTGAGAGAACATGTAACACTCACTCGTCAGCCTGGAGCTGGAAGACTCTGGTCTGGCAGGGAGGAGAGCAGCCCGGCTGCTGGGAAGACTCGGGATGAAGTTCGGATGTAGGACTCCCATGAAAAAAAATCCAGTGACGGATTAACATTTTTCTGCCCTGCTTCAACGGGAACTCCCCAGGGTAAACCTGCACAAAGAGAAACCGGTCACCCAAACTCAGCTGGGCTGAGACTTTCTCATCTCAAACCTCATACAAAAAGCCCCGAAATCAATGAGGAAGCTTTGAAACGAGCTTTGGATCGGGCTCATTCCAAACCTTCCGTTATCTCACTTCCAATTTATCACTGAAATGTCTGTAATTCTCCCCAGGGAGACTTTCTAGTATTTAAACAGCTACTACCCTGCATAATTTCTTCCCGTTTTCATAAGAGAGAAGAGGAACTGAGAACATTATACTAAATGCCTCAAGAGTCCAAAGAATAGAGGTTTTCATGGAATTTTCTGAATGTATTATCATTGCTAGGGATGTGGCTGGAAACAATCCCAAGGTTAAAAAGTTCAAATGTTTGTTTTCTTTTCTTTTTTTTTAATGACTCTTGCTTGAAAAGATCCCAACGTCAGTTAATTCCAGCCACATTTGCACTTTAAAGAAGCTCTGTCAGACAGATAGTAAAAATATTTAAGTCTCATTTATTTATAGGAATCCTTCATACTTGGGTGACTACTGACTTGACAAATCCATTTGACCTAAAATATGACTAAGAAGTGTATTTGCGGTATGTTTATTAGTTGAGAAGTCTTTCCTGGGCTAATCTGTTTTCCGGCTGTACTCTTCCAACAGGCTGATGGAAAAATAAGACCCAAAGAAGGAAGCAGATTCTTAACAGTGGTCATGAAAACTGCTTTATTCTCAGGGCATTTTTGCATGGCATTAGCAACTAAAAGGCACCACTTCAGCACGGCACTTAAGCTATTTGCTGAATCAGGGCCTGAAAGCTGAAGAGAAGGAGGAGGAATGACACGGGTGTTATTCCCACAGATTTTCTCAGGGCATTAAATGACTATTAGCCGATGTGACAAGATTTTCCTGTATTAAAGTTGCAGTGGATGAAATTTGTGCTCTTTTGATGGGGTAGCTCAAAACTGACAAGGCGATTGCAGCCATCAAGTCCCTGCCTGGAGCTGGGAGGGTAAAGGTAAGATAAAAAACCTTAGTCCTGGAATGGACTGGACTCCCTCAGCTGCACCAGGTACCTGGTAAATGTCCATCCTGTTTCAGCATAGAAATGTTGGGGGAAAATACCCCCACTCTGAGAGATTCCTAAAACTACTGAAATTAACAGGTGAGCATCGATTTGGTCTTCATCTGGAGGATTTTGGGTTAGATGGCCAGCTCCTGTTCAGCTGCTCTGAACCTCCCAGATGTGTGAGTAAAACAAGAGCCCGACAGAGCCAGGCTCTCCACCAAACCTCATGCAAGCAGAAAAGGAAGCTCAGCCCACACTGCCACGCACCCCTGGGTCAGCGCTGGCTGTAACGCTTTCCACGCAGTGTTTTATCCTGAATACTCACGTTAATAATTCATCGCACACCCTTCAGCAGCACCTTTGTCATATCAGTAACTTACAGATCCTTCACGAGCTCAAATGATCCTTACTTCCATCGTTCCCTGAATTACTACAAGCCATTTGACTGTAAATGTGTTCTTTGGCACCAATCAGTGGATCATTGACCTTAGCAGTATGGCGACACCGTCAATACACATCCGAAGTAGAGACACGAGCAAGTTGGTATCGAACAATTAATTTCACATATAGAAATACGTATGTCAGTGGCTGTGCACAACTGGAGATCTCAAAGGCCCTCGGAGGGTTGGCAGAGAGAAGTGCCCGAGCACAGAAGCGTCTCTCGATGAACAAACAGATCCCGACTGCTTTGCACAGGAAGATAAAGCGAGGCACGAAGATCCAATGACGTCACAGGGAAGTGATGAAAAACTGAGGGATTGAGATTTAGCAACCCGGGCGCATTCTTCCCGCCGGGAGCTGCCCGCAGGATCGCAGGGGTAACCAGCAGGCAGCCCACGCACGAACGATCCCTTCGTACAGCACTGGCCTTGCCTTCCACGGGTCTCCAGCTGCTGCTGCTGCAGGCGTGAGCCCAGACTGCCGCCTGCGAGGGGCTCGGAGGCCTCGCGGGGCGGGGGGATCATTCCACATTGCTTTTCTTCCTCCTTTTCCTGAGGATGTGGCGTTGCCCACAGTCACACGGGACTCGAGGCCAGCTGGACCTTTGGTCTGTCCCACTACGACTATTCTTAAGTTTCTCCACCAGGGATGTGTGTGTGTGTGCCTGTGTGTTTACATCTGTTAGAGAATCTAGGCTACAGGAAAAATCAACTCTGCCCTCATTGCCAGGCCAAAGCCTCCGCAAGCCAGCTACTCCTCACCTCTTTCTCCCTCTCCAAAAAAAGCGCTTCATTTACAATTGCAAAATAAGAGCGACATAAAATAAGGCGTCCTTTTATTTGCCCTTCAAGCTTTCGAAAACAGAAATTTTTCTGCTTGTCTCCCCAGCAGTGAGCACTTGAAAACATGATCCTTCAGAGAACGAAGGGCCATAATTTCATATTATCATCTGCCTGTCGGAGCCGTGGCTGTAAGCCAAAGAGCAGATGTCACAAAACTCACTGAGGATTGCAACGCCGCGCGAGGAAGCACAGTTTGGGATGGGGCATGCGGAGGAAGGGGGAAGGGGAGGACAGAAAGGGGACTGATAAAGGCTTGGATCCCTCGGGGGAACCGTGGTTCTCTCTTTGGGGACGGGGAGAAGGTGGGTGCCTCTCTGCGAGGACAGATGATGAAGTGGGTTTCACTGGTGTCACACAGAGAGGAATCTTCTACTTCTTATTCAGTAAAGAACAAGCGAAAAGAACTCTGTCTTCCAACATCATCACTAGCTCCAAAATCTGAGAACAAACTCACGCAGTGGCTCGACACGTGATCAAGGCTCTACATATCCACCACTGCGGAAAGAAAACGTACCCCAAAAATTCACTCCTTGTCACAGAGAACTCGTGTGTCAGTACCTAAGTGGCTGTCAAAGTGCCTTTAATGACAGCTCACCTGCTCATAATTTCACAACAAGCAGCCAGCCACGCTTCCTTTCCAGTTCAATCCAGTTTATCTCATCTCCTCCATAGGGTGCATTTGCCATCCCAACGCACTTTGAACCAGTTTTATGATTTTATCTTCATGGCAACAAACCTCTGCCTTGAGAAAGAGCACTTATTAACTAGAGACAGCGTCATTTTCAAAGTGATTTATTTTATGAGGGTTTTGAAATAAATGATCAGTCAGTGATTGGCCATAGGGGAAAAGCATAGAACAGCTTACCACATGCATTGAACATACCATCTGGTATCCTTTAACATCTAGCTTCAGGGTGGCTCAGCTAATTCTTCAGAGCGCATGATGTTCACAGTGCACAGTGAAGCATGAATATAAAAGCCGAGTGATATCGCCCTGTAAGAATCAACACTGTAACTGAAGCTTAATATCTTCTGTCTCGCTGTTCTAGCCCATCGTCAGAGACTGGGATTTTCTTAACTAAAACTGACGTTACATTCCATATTTTTCATCTCGTTAAAAAAAAAAACAACAACCCAAACTAATCCTTTTATTTTCTGGTTGGGTGGAAAAGGGATGCCTCCACTGTGTCTCGGATTTCCTCCTTCTGACTAGCTGATGCAAAAGCAGGAGGTACAAAAAAGATACTGTTATTGTTCCTCTGAATTTATTGTTTATGGCATGCACAGCCTCTGGGTGCAATAAAGTTTCCCGATTCTGATGCTTGTCACATTTCAAGATCTGTGTTATTGTCCCTGAAAAGTGCTAAATCGGACAATTTAAATATTGTCTGTTGGCCTTTTACCCCAAAATAAAGGCTAAGGCAGGCAATTATGCCCAATTTTGCCACTGAAAGACAAGAGAGATGCTGACAAACTGGAGGGAGTTCGGAGGGGGGCCACTGGCATGGCTGGGGGGGCAGAGCATACGGCACACGAAGGGAGGCTGTGGAAATGGTATTTTTGAGCGAGGAGAGAGGGGAGGAGGGATCTCACCGCAGTCTCCAGCCACCCAGAGCGGGGTTACACAGCAGGCAGATGCTTCGCAGAGGTACGTGGCAAAAGGACGAGCAGCAACAGTCACAAGTCGCAGGAAGGGAAAGTCTGACGAGAGGCAAGGAGTAACGGTAGTATTTGCAGTGACCGTATTTAGGGACTGGACGGAATGTCCAGAGAGGTTGTGCAATCTCCATCTTTGGAGACGCTCAAAACGCAGCCGGACAAGGTTCGGAGCTAGCGCTGTTCTGAGCCAGAGGTTAGACCAGAGCTTCTTTCCAACCCAAATATTTATATGATGCTGAAGAAAAAACAAAGTGTCTTGTACTCGTAGCATAGAGGCAACAGCACAGGCCCTGCTATGTGGACCTGTAATGAAGAACTGCCTTCACATTATCACACCAAACAGCCTTTCTGAATAATTTAAATAATACCTTTGCAGGTCCTATGATGGAGGCATGGAAAATAATGCCTCTTACTAGTTGGGAGCCAAATTTCTTTCACACAGCTTCCATTGCCTTCCTTAAGAGCTGCACACGAGCTCTAAATTTGCCATTTCATCCCAACTTTTTTTTCCATTACATAATTTAGAGTGCAAAGTAATGTCTTCCGATAGGATGTGGCCAGGGCTCGGTGTTAGGCCTCTCGAGTCCTATTCCTGGATCAATTGCACACAAATTACATACAGTCTGCAGGTCTTTTTACAACCTTCAGCATATACATACACACAGATGAAGAGGTGTGTTTGCCTAAAGGAGGGTAAAGCTGTGTATACAAATGAGTATTTGTACAAAAATTCATCATCCTTTCTGCTTCTGCAGAAAGAGGGGTACATTTATCACACATCAGGCAATCCTAACGTCAAGGTTGGCTGGTAAGGTTACTGATTAAAAGTGCTATCGCAGTCCCAGTTTGCTATTTAAGGTGAGACATCATCACTGTCGTTGGCCACATGTGCGCTCGTTAATTAAGGTTTCTAAACACCAGATTGCTCAGGAAGAAACGTCATGCTCTGGGGACTCCTGCTGTCACCGCTGGCAGTCCAGGACACGGCAGCGACTGCCCACCGCGGGACCCTTTCGAGCGTGGAAAAGCGAAGGCGAGCTGAACCGCTGCGCGCGGCGCACAGCTGGGAGGAAGGCTGATTTCACTCTTATTTGCTCCTGTCTCCCAATGAGGCCACGCCAGAAATGCTATTTCTACACGGACTCCCAGTGATCGCCGTACTCAGAAAGGCAATTGCAAAGAACTGTGAAGTCAGCCTAAATTTTCCACGGCGTTTAATTAGGACCGAGCAGATTAACCGAGTTATCACGTCATCATGGAACTGGGTCTGTAGTGAATACGCTTTTAGTTTTGGTAGCAATGATTTATGCAGATAAATGAGTAAAAATATTGTGGTTTCATGGCTGTTGCAGCTACCGTAGTGCCTGGGGCCTCCTCCTGCTGCTGATTTTTCCCAGTCACTTCAGAAATGGCCAAATAATGACCTTGAAAAGCGCAAATAGATGGGCACTCGCAAGGGGAAGGGTGCCAGCGCAGGGGACACAACCGTCTGCACGTGCTAGCCATTGCCCGCACCCATATTTCTGCTGAGTTTAATGGAATTATCTGTGTATGCAGATGCTTGCAGGATTAGTGCCATAGCTCGGAAGGGCAGGGCAGGAAAATGATGCTATATATTTAGTCCTCCTTACCACGAGCGTCTGAGGATATGAAGGCACACAGGGAGATGTAGTTCCCTCTTATGAGAAAACCTGCCAAGTTTTCAAGCGCGCCATCCATCCTTTAGGTCTGAAACGTGAAAACTGGACGTTTTGGGTAACTCTAAGTAAAATTTGGTAGGATTTTGTGCTAGCTGAGAGGGAAACCAGGCAGCCAAGACGGCAAAGGGCTACAGACCACCCTCCCGCCGCTGAAAACACCCTTCGGAGGGCGGCGGAATGAACGCTGCCCGTATTCCCGGCTCTCGGCGCCCCGAGCCCGCTGCCAGGCCGGGGAGAACGGCCCGTCCCCGCGGGGACCCCCGGCCGCGGCCGGCGCCGGGCGGGTCCTGTCAGCGCCTCAGCCGCCCCTCGGCGCGCGGCAGCGGGAAGGCGCCACGTGACCGCGAGGCCGCGCGGCGGCGGCGCGGGGGGGCGCGCGGGAGGGGGGCGCGCTGGAAGGTGGGGGGGCGTTGTCACGTGGCTGGCGGCGGTGTGGGGGGGCAGAGGGCGCGGCGTTCCTCGGGGGTGGGGCCAAGCGCGTGACCTTCCGGGCGGCGGGGAGGCGGGGCGTGTGACGCAGTTCCGCTTCCGCCTGGGCGTCGGGGTGGCGGTGGTGCTGCGGGCCGCCGCCTGCTGCCTCGCTCCTGGCCTGCGCCGCGCCGCGCTCCTCCCGCCCAGGTACCCGCCGCCGCGGGGCGGCCGGCCGGCGAGCCGGAACGGCGCTCTGCCGCCCGCCCGGCCCGTTAGCCAGCGGGAGGGAGGGCCTGACCGGGGCGGGGGGGGGGGGGGTGGAAGGGAGGGGGCTCCATCTCACACCGCCCCCGGGGACCGCAGGGCCGCAGCTGGCTCTTCCCCCTTCAGACCCCCGGGAGAGGCGGGCGGGGAGGTGCCGCCGCCTCTCCCAGCCCCGGCGAGCCGCGCAGGGGTGGTACCGGGGGTCGCTGGCCTCGAGTGAGTGGCAGAAGCCGGCCTCCCCCGCCCGGAGACCCGCCGCCTGGGGAGGGCGTATCGCTTCGGGGTGCCGCTGGCGGCCTAATGGCTGCTGCCGCTTTCGGTTACGTGGGGCTGGCTTTGCTGATGCCTGCAAAGCAGACGAGGTTCGTTTGTAGCGGATCCTGCTTTACTCTGTGTAAGGGTGGTAGCTGCTGTGTCTTGACTGGGTGAAATATTTTGTCGGCTTGTATTTATGTTGCATAGTCGTAATCTATATGTGAATATGTAAGTGAATGTGGATCGCATATAACTGTCTAACTCAAAGGTTCTTCACTAAAGAAGGTCTCAGGCAAGTCAATTTTTCATGGTTTAGGAGCAGTTGATTCATTTTTTTATCAAATGTTAATATACTTAAGGTAGCTGACTTACTGGGAAAGCTAGCACTGTGTGGTATCAAAGGGCACATTGCTTGAAGAGAGAACTACTTATCTGACAGGTTTTATCTCTAAGAGAGAACGTGTTCCTAGGTGAGTTCCATGGAGAACAGTGTTGATCTGATGCTGTTCAACCGTATTGTCAGTGAATATAAGAACAAAGGTAGGGGTTTTTTTTTAAGCTAAACAAAACTGACACACCCTGAAACTACCCTCCCCAAGACCTGTGGAGGTGATGAGAGCAGTGGCTGATGCAAAAATTTGTGGTAAATATCAAAGCTAGTGAGCACTTTAGATACTTTTGAAACTTGAGTTCATTCAAGTACATTTAAACAGTGCCAAATCAAGATGTGAAAGATGCCAGCTGTATCTGTGCAGTGAGATTGTGTCCTGAAAAGCAGTTATCCTGGAAAAGAGCCTCTGTTAAGGAGCAGAAAGGTGTGTCGTTTTATTTGTCACTGTTGAGGCTAGAACTGGAGTATGACACACAGTTTTGATGTTTTTATTGGGGGGGGGGGGAGGATGACACACCAAAAACCTGCAGTGAAGATGTTCAATAGTCAGTCACACTCGGGATCAGTATGTTTATTTCATCCAAAACAAATAAAAATAGTGAAGCTGATAATTCTTGAGACTTGGTAGGAGGAGAACACAGATGTTCTTGAAATAGCTTTTACAGCTGGTTCAGGAAGACTTCTGAAAAAATAATTGGAAGCTAAAGCTATAAATGAGAAATAAAGCACACTTTTGAAAATGAGGATACCATGATGAGAATGGGCTCCATAGCTCTCAAGAAAGTTGAGTGGCAACTATGGAAGATGTTTTAATTATTCTGAGCTGCTGGACTAATAGATCTTTTGCAAGATTCACAGGGTAGGATGGTGTGGACAGGAGTAATCTTTGGTGGTGGAGACTCGCTGTTCTTCACTGATTCTGTATCGCAGCTGGCACACAAACAAGCCACCTCAGGAGTGATATATGTCTGCTGGGTTTGGAACCATCTGCTTGTGATGTGGTGACCAGCTGAAGTGATTAGGTCTAGTCTTGGTGGGGAGGCAGCTGTGAAACTGAATGGCCTGTC
This sequence comes from Phoenicopterus ruber ruber, assembly GCA_009819775.1. Lineage (NCBI taxonomy): Eukaryota > Metazoa > Chordata > Aves > Phoenicopteriformes > Phoenicopteridae > Phoenicopterus > Phoenicopterus ruber. Next base: position 4,833,222 of record CM020219.1, read on the forward strand.
ATGGGTGGAAAACTGGAACAGATTACAGTTCCTTATGGCTTTATATTTTACAGGTCTTGGACACTGATAAGACCTCTCTTTTGAAGAATTATTTTTTGTCTGGTAGTTGATAGTTTGTAGCAAATGCCACATTTTGGTTGTTGGTCTTAATTAAATCTGTCCTGAAAATCTGAAAACTAAAAATCTGACTTTTGTCCTTTTTGTCAGTCAAAACAAACATGGGAAGGGGCAGAAAGATCAACATATCAAGGGGTTTTTTCCCTTCTGTCTTTTCACCAGTTGTCTTTATTCTCCTGATGAATAAACATGCAGGTCAGACTAAATGATTGCACGATATGTAAACGCATCACTGTGGTTGCCGAGAAGGCATTAAAGATAGGGAAAGGCCAGCTGTAAAATGTTGATGCTTAATGCCTGAAGGTAGAAGCTGCAGAAATTTGCATATTTTAGAAAACATTTAGAAGCTGTCAAAGATTTGGTCTCTCTTCCATTTTATCTGTATAGCTATGTTGGGTAGTTATACTTATGTGGGCAGAAATCTTGTTGTAGATGAGGTTATGCTGGTAGGTATTAGTCATGTTACAGTGACAAAAGAACCTCTTTGCCGATAGAGCCATGCCACCCAGTGGAAATGCAGCAGAGCCTGTTGCATTTAGAAAGCATTTTTCTGTGTTTGAAAGATGATCTTGGAGACAGGAACTAAATCTGGCACATCAAGTGTTCAAAAAATGTCATACAACTCAAAAAAAAATAGGAAAGCGGTTGATGCTTAGTTTTGGATAGCTTTAGTAAAAGAAAGAGAAAGTGGTTTGGACAGCTTTTCCTCACGGGGGCCTCTAGGCACTGGTGATGGATAAAAGCCAGGGAAGGCAAGAGCATGGGAAAAAATGCTACTGCATCCACCAGTTTCAGCTGGGCTGGATGTGATCAGAGAGGGTTTAGAGGTTAAAAAACACAGTGGAGCTGTTTTATTGTGAAGCTGTTTAGTAGGACGGATTTAGTACGCCACACGTAGCACCACGCTTCCAGAAACGGGGTTTTCACAGACCTTTCTGAAAATCACCAGTTGGTCTTGAACGCTGTTGGTTGTACTCGCCTGGCAGTGCCATGTCGGAGGGGCGCTTCCCAGCCTTTCTCCAGCCTGCGGCACGGAGCCCGGCAGGCTTGCTTGTCTCACCTACCTGCTGTTAATTTTTGGGAGCAGCTCGTGGGTGTCCAGGAGGGCTTGGACTGTGATCTGAAGATTTTGCTGTGTATGGTTTTTGGGTAGGTGCAGTGGAAGTCCTTCACGCCCTCTCATCGCTCCTCAGGATAAAGGATGAGAGAGATTCTGCTCCTAGATGCCTTTTTTGCAGATGTCGGTCATCTCTCTCTTTCCCTCGCTTTAGTTTCACGCTTCTGGCCATACGCGTTCTCAGAGGTGGCTGAGAAATGGTGCCCTGACCAGCTGACCTGGAGCTGGCGGGCTCTGTCCTTCTGGAAAGCGGGGGATGTTTCCAGGGGAGGCAGCTTTCGGAAAACAAAGGAAATCTTATCTTACAGCACAGTGGATGCGAGCAGGACTTCAGTTTGAGTGCTGCCAGTTCTGTAGTCTTTCTACGCCCTGCCAAATTACTTAAACTCCTGAACCCTCCTTCTCCTACTCGCTCTTTCTTCCCCCCCAGCTCTAGGAAAGAATAATTTGAAGTAGAGTTTAAATGTGGCACAACAGACGTCTCGTACATGAATCCGCTTTTCTCTGCTCGTATCAGTGCTTGTGCAGTGCTCTTCTAGGAAAGCTTCAAGGGAAAATGAGAGTCCATTTGTTAACTCTACCGACTCTAAAAATCTAGTCAAGGCACCTTTTGGTATATTTTTCTAAAATCTTGAGGCCATGCTGACCGGTGGGGACTTTAAAATGGACTTACTTGGAGGTCTTCTGTCCGACAGTGTCTCCGAGTCTAATTTGTGAGCATGTGAATGCCTTGGGCAATACTTTTATTACAAATATAATTGATATTTCTGTAAGGTTTTGATTGAAATGCTTTATACCAGTGTTGAACAACTGAAATGGAATACAGATTGTAGATTTAAGTACCAATTAGTTCATCTGTTGTCTGAATGTATCTAACGGTAATTGCAGTTTCTTTTTTATTAAATGAAGACGGCAGTACCCAGATTAAATGTATGTTTAAAAAACGTCCCTGAAGTAGGCCATCCTGTCTCCAAGAGGATCCTTGACATGCTTGGCATTGACTCAGTTATGCCACATGTTGCCAACAAATGTTGCTCTAATCTGCTTGCCAAAATAAAAAAGCCACTAAATCTCATTATAAGCTATGCTTAACTACACTTTTTTTTTCATAAGTCATGCAACAGAATTGTTTCCTTAATTTTCATGGCACAGAAATATTTTGAAATCATCTGCTGACAAATATTGGGGATATTTGTTGATATTTTGTAAGCAGGCCTGTTTCAACTGTATTCATCCATTACTTTAACTTGAATTTACTACTCTCTGTCACTTTCGTGACAGATCATGGGATTTTCTTCTGAGTTCTCCTTTAGGTCTGTTTCCTCTCTTCCTCCTCTCCCTTGCAGCATATGGTCTAACTTCTTCTGTGGGCTTTTTTCAATCTCTTGTAGATCTGTTTTGCAGTTGGTCTTATCCCATCTCTCCATCTGCCTAAAGACAGGATGATTCTCTTGGCCTGTTTGGGGGTTGCTTTTTGCTAACCTGTTGGGGTTTTTTTTGCTTATGAATACATTTACACACACACTTATGTAAAAACTTATTTTTGTACTTGTCTCTATATTAATGATTGATTTCCTTTATGTTGTGGGTTAGATCAAATAGCTTCTGTGTCTGTATAGGTAAATTGAACTACAGTGCCACTAAAAAGCAGATACCAACTTCTGATTATTCTTGAGCATGGTTCATTGCAAAAACTAATGAACTCTTTTAACATAAGAGGTATCTATTGAGGAGGAATTGAAGTTTTTCTGGTAGATGTCTCTCAAACAGCTGAGCTGTTAATTACAGGAGCAGAAACCACTTTCCTGATGTAGTTCAGTTGGTTGCTCAACTTTAAACAGTCATTGATCTGAACAGCGTACCTCATCTGACACAGGTTCAGGTATTTGTACTTACTTGAAGGAACTGCTGCTGTTAGAAGCTAACGTTGGAGCTTTAACAAACCTTTGGATTCATTTAAATTATTAGGTATTTCTTAAAAGGTCTATTTAAATTATTAGGTGTAACTTGAGAAGTTGACTGTGTTTCCACAGGGGTCTGGGTTGCTCAATGTGGTCATAAATAACTTGGGAAATGAGATGAGCAGTGTCTTGTTGATATGAAGCCATTCAGGAAAGTAAGGATTAGGTAATAAAATGGCAGATATAATTCAACGTCGATAAATCTGATGTAATTCAGAGTAGATAAATGTAGAGTGGTGCCTATAATTTCATATATAAAATGATGGGCTGACCCTTTACACTGAGGAATGAAATATTGCCACAAAAGTGTCAGTTCAGTAGTGATCAAAAAGCAGATGAAACATTAAGAAGTATTAGGGAGGAAATAGAGGACAAACCAGAACATAATTACGAAACTGTATAAATCAATGGTTACCCCACATCATGAATTGTGTGTGGTTCTTTCTTGTCATTCATCTTGAAAGATACAAAAGAATTGGAACAGCCTCCAAGAGAGACAGTGAGAATAATCAAAGGTATGGAATAGCTGCTGCACAAGGGTCAATGAAACAAGCTAGAGCTCAGCTTGGAGAAGGAACAGCTAAAAGAAAATGGTAAAAATCTGTAGAATAATGATCAGCATGGGCAGGGTGGATAAGAATAGACTTACTGATTTCCTCAGCTGCAAGAATGAAGGAAGCAACAACTGAAACTAGTCAGATCCAAGTTTAGAATAAAAAAGAAGGCGCCTTTTTGTGTAACAAATAGCAGCCCTGTGGAGTTCCTCGCCAATGGATATTGTAGGTACAAGTGGGGAAACTAGAAGTGTTTGTGGAAAAGAAATTCTTTGAGGGTTGTTGTTCCATAGAAATTGCTTACAACTTCGGAATCATTGAAGTATTGGGGTGAGTGTCGTCCCTGTTCTTGTTCTTCCCTGCTGTCATTGCTGAAGATGAAATGGGATGCTGAGCTAAACGGCCCCTTGTTCTGATCCAGTACTGTCTTAAGATTAGGAGATTGTGTAGATAGTCATAGACTTATAATACAGTTTCAGAGAAGACTAGTTTATATGTGCATTATTTGCATTATGTAAGTTATAATCACAGAATGGCGGGGGTTGGCAGGGACCTCTGGAGACCACCCAGCCCAGCCCCTGCCACAGCAGGGTCACCCAGCGCAGGCTGCACAGGGCCGCGTCCACGCGGGTTGGAATCTCTCCAGAGAAGGAGACTCCACACCCTCCCTGGGCAGCCTGTGCCAGGGCTCTGGCACCTCACAGCGAAGACGTTTTTCCTCCTGTTCAGGCGGAACTTCCCGTGTTCCAGTTTGTGCCCGTTGCCCCTTGTCCTGTCGCTGGGCACCACTGAGAAGAGTCTGGCCCCGTCCTCTTGACACCCGCCCTTGAGATATTTATAAGCATAATTAGATGGAGTTTATAAGCCTATTTGTCATAGCCTGTCTGTACAAACCTCTGTCCCTGAGACCAGCCTCTGTGTTAAAAGTCAGGTCTTCACCATCAAAAAGGAAAAACAAGGATTGTTTTGGGCAGGGGGGGCAGTCAACTTGGCAGTAGTATTCGTACTCTTGACTTACATTTTGCGTTTTTCCTCCTCTAACATTCCTCTCTATCTCCTACACTCTCCCCTAAAACCTTCCAGCTACGCTGGGGCACGTCCACCTCTTTCACCTGCTCTTGGTCATCCTTTCAAGAGTTCTTCACCTCTAGTCAGTATTTGTTGTCAGTTAGCCAAACTGAGTATAACTTCAGGTTGGTGACAGCTGCCCTTTTGTATGGCTAATAAAGATTGACAAAGCCAGTCAGTTTTCATTGTGGTGAAGCTCTGGAAAGCTCTAAGTGCAGTAGTTGCCTTCCTGAAAAGATAGCACATGACTCCTTGGTCCCTATTTTCAGTGTTTCTTGTAAGCGTTGAGAGGTTAGCAGTGAGGTATGCATTAGTGACACCTTTGCCATATCTACTTTCAGTTAAGGCTAGCTAGCTGGAATCTGTGAACGTAAATAAGAGCATCCGCTACCTTTAAGTTCTGAAATAATTGGAGGATAAAGCATCAGCAAACTGTAGTTCTTGTATTTCTGACAATAAGATCTGCATGGGGATTTAATCATGTTTTGGTTTAGGTGCATTAACTTCACCTGCAAGCAGCCTGCCCTAACTTTTCTGAGTCCCAGTTTAGAAAAGACCTTGAATATTTTACAGGCATCACTGTCTGGGTAGGCTGCCTACTCGGTATGAATATTTGAAATATTTTTTCTTAGTGTAATGTGACCCATTTACATTACGTGTCGGTCCTGTCTGAGGTGAGACAGGTAGAGGCTGAAGACTTTCCTTTTCATGAGAACTTTATCAAGAGGAAAGTATTTGGGTAGCGCATGCCTGTATGGGCCAGAGTCACTAAAACAAAGCCATCGCTAAGAAGTGCTACCAGTTCAACACTTACTGTGGTTTGAATGAGACAAATGTAGAGTTTGTCTCATGAACTCTTGCTTGAAATACTTTTTATTATTTTCAACAAATTTCACTTTATCTTACCTTACTTTTCAGCAAAAATGTCTGGAACTGATGATTTTTCGGTAAGTAACAGTTTTTCTTTCCTGAAGATCAGCCAGTTGTGTTACTTCATTCTAAAAGTTGCCGTACTTTTTCAAGAAGAAGGGAAGCTTACAGTTGAGAGATGATTTCCTCTGTATTGCCGTTGTGGTGTTTTCCTTTTGGGTAGATGTAGCAATCTGTGGACTAAACATGTGAAGCTGCTAGGTGCCTTGTGGGTTCTTTTCTGCTGTGAGATTAACGAAGGAGTTGTGTTTTAATAGTGTCAGAATAGCTATAATGGATATCTATGAAAATCTTTCCTTTCTGGATCTGTGCTGAAATTGCTTACTGCTGTGTGGTAGGTCGCCTTTTATCTTTGGTTTTCTAACCGCAGCATGTCAGAATGCCTCTTACCTTAATGATAGAAGCTGCACAAAAATGAATGTAATCATCTCTGTGCAGTAACAAAGAGCTCTCTTCCTCCCATTTTGGCGACTGAAACGTATACATGTAGCGGGTGAATGTCTGCAACTAAGTCCAGTAGATATTTTACATTCTCACTGATGCTTTATCTTCTAGTTGGCAGATGCTTTACCAGATCAGTCGCCTGCTAAAACCTCCAAAGTGAGCAGTACGAAACCTGGTCAACAGCCTGGTCAGCCACCGCAGGGTTGGCCAGCTTCGAATCCTTGGAACAACCCAAGCGCTCCCCCTACGGCGCCAACCGGATTGCCACCAAATACATCCGCTTCCAGCGTGCCATTCGGACCTCCGCCAACAGGAATGTATCCTTCAATGCCCCCTGGACCGCCTGCTCCATTTCCTCCTCCTCCTACTGGACCCTCTTGCCCTCCTCCTGGTGGTCCATATCCACCCCCAACTGTGCCAGGTCCTGTCCCACCAGGGCAATATCCTCCACCAAATATGCCCTTTCCAGAGCTTCCAAGACCTTACGGTGGTCCAACAGAGCCAGCTGCACCTCCTGCTCCTGTTGGGCCATGGGGATCCATGCCCTCCGGAGCATGGGGACCAACAATGGGAGGGCAGTATCCTGCACCTAGCATGCCATATCCACCCCCAGGGCCATATTCCGCTCCTACCCAGACTCCAGGGGCTGCGCCAACAGTACCATGGGGTACGGTCCCACCTGGAACATGGGGACCTTCACCGCCAGGTCCATTTCCTCCACCCACAGGATCATATCCAGCTCCAGGACTATATCCTACGCCCCCTAATCCTTTTCAAGTGCCATCTGGTCCTGCTGGTGCTCCGTCAATGCCTGGTGGTCCCCATGTGAGTATTTAATTTTGGTCTTGAATTACTCTGAAATGTTTATACTTTTAAGTGTGGAAATTCAGTAGCGTAAGACCTAGTAGCGCAGGTAAGGGATTTCAGCGCATCTGTCTTATTTCTGTAGTCAGTAGAATTATAGCCGACTTCTTAAATCCTTAACTAAATATGCTAGAACAGAGAAATTATGTCAAGTTGGAGTGTGTCTAAGCATCACATTGTAGTGGTCTTCCGCTACTTGGAAAGCCTTCTCTAAAAGGCAAACAAGGGGGGGAAGACCTTGTAATAATTTCTGAAAGAGAAAACATTCTAGTCTCTGTAATCTAGAGAGATTGCTTCTAGGGCACATAGGGAGGGAATAACAAATTATAAGGAAGAATTTGTTTTTGATTACAAATTTTTCTAACTGTGAACTAACTGCTTTGTGAAAAGCCTGTATTGACCATGAATTATTGTCTCTTGCAGCCTTACCGTTGAATACATTCTGGGCAACAAAATACTGTAGCTTTCCACCTTCATCCACTACTTACAGAGATTTTTACAGTTTTTGTTTCAGTAATGTTTGGGGCTATGAAGAATACTTGCCTCTTGTATGTGCATTTGAGGTATGAAGGAGCAGTTTGCATAAATTTACCTTGCTCATATGCTGGCATAATTGTTTTGGTTTAATAAAATGAATTACGAAGAGCAGACATAAACCTAACATCTGCGGTTCTTACGTTGGCAAGTATTCCTTGGAAAAATGGGAGTTGCCGAGTAAGGATTATAAAGAATCAGGCCCAAGGACTTTAAAAAAAAATAAATGTTAGTTCTTAAATTTCCATGAATGCTTTAAGTCTTGTTGCCAGACTTGTGCTGGTCACCGAATGGATGGATAGTCATATTTTGTCTATTTTCAGGTTATTCTAAAATGTCAATAAAAAGTGTTTCAAGATTCTTGTCAAGAAATCTGATTTTTGAACATGCTACAGTAATTGAAACTAAAGAGAGAGAGCATGTGAACTTGAAGGTTTTCTCAGCATTTTGTATATACTCAAAACAATTGCTCAGTCTGGGACTACGGAAGAGAAGATACGCATTTGAAATACTCGGTCTGACTTGTCAGCACACTGTTCGTGTTCACAAACAGGCATTTATCTGCAAATTAAATAACCTGGATGTGCGGTTAACTTTGAATCAACAAATGTGAGTCTTATGCATGCCAATGAGGACATCATTTTGCCAGTTCTCATTCTGTGGTGGTTGGACGTTTGGCTTGGTCTATGTAAAGAGAAACTGATTCCCACTTAGGTAAAGTACTTCCCTATTTCTAACCTGGGTTCTAGTCATTTAGAATTTGACTTTGCTGCTGGGTTGTGTAAACTCGGCAGACTTTTTCAGAGTCCCTGGAAACTGAACTTGAGCTTAAAAGATCAAAAAACCCAACCTGACAATTCCCTTCCCAGCAGTTTTGGGCATGGCATTTAGTTCTATCGGCTACAAAGATCCTTTGTATCATCCTTATTGCCACAGTTGAGAACGAGGAGGTCTCATCGGGGCTCCGCTGAATATTGTGATGGGGAGAAGTACTCTGTTCTCAGCTCGGTGTCTGCATACCTCACTGAGTAAGTGTAATTTGGGAGCAATTGAATGTCTAGAAGCCTGTGCACTGCTGTGTAGCTGTCCCCCCTCTGAAGGGACACTGCAGTAAGTTTTCATATTCTTGCCATGTCTGTGCGAAGAGCATGCAAGGGGTTCGCTGCAATGCTAGTTTAGCGTTACCAAGACACATAGCCACGTGTCAGTGAGGAGTTCTGGCGCTATTTGTGGTACTTCATAGCCTAGACTTTGACCGTGGACGGTTTGTTTCGTCCCCAGCTGGGGATATCCTAACTTAGCCTCTGTAGGTAGAATTAGGAACAAATTTTGCTTAACATGGTAGCTCATTAGGGAGTCTTTGTATCATGGAACTGTGAAAGCGAGTTAATTCTCTTCCAGTACCTTCTCGTGGCTTCCTGCATGCTTGTGATGGACTTCTTAAAAACAAATGGGGTGACCTGGTGGTGACGCTTGTTAGTAGTCTTAGCCTTTATGGCAAAGTCCTGCAATATTTTTTGCAGAAGAAAGCGGTTAGCTTAGCTGTGGCTGTTTTAACCTAATGTCATGAAAGCTAATAGCAAAGGTACGCGTATTTTTTGTTTTAGGAAGACAATACTGGAGCTGAACAAAAATACTTAGCATTTCAGCTTAAAACCTAGCATCTGTAACCCTAGAGATAGGAACCAAAAGCGCAAGTCTTCATTAACCTTAAACAAGCCCCAATTGCGTGTGTCCCCCCCAGACAACAGACTTAGCTTAGATCTTGGCAAGACTGATTAAAAATTAACACAGAACATTGACTACATTTGCTCAAGTGCTTTTTTTGATACCTGCAGCCTTAGATTATGAATCAATGTAATGAAAAACCGTTTATTCCAAATGAATGGATCATGCAGTAGCAGCACTCCAGTTTGAAATTGCACTGGCCGTATGTCTTTGCAGGGAATGGGAAGAGGTAGGAGAGGATAACGCAAACGTAGCAAGTAACGATTTTTGGAAAGGGCATTTGTAAAAGTAACTAGACGTCTAGGTTCTTCCTGAAATAGGCAGGATTTATTACTGGAACATTTAGGCTAAAATTCAGTATATATGGGATGTTTTTCAATGTATATTCGTATTTCTTGAGGTCATGAAAACTGTTTCATAACCCCTTTGTTTTTGTGAGCAAAGTTCTTTGCATAGCAGTGAAAAGGGTATACCTGTTAATCTATTGTGTAAAAACTCAAGTTGTCACTATATACCGTGTAGTAACTTTATCACATGTTATGTCAAGTGTGAGCAACTTCTGGCCTGAAGCTTTTGCAATGGAATTTGTACATTTCTATGCATCATTTGAGTTAAATTGCTGAGAAGTTCGTTTTGACTTGTGCTTTGAGATTGACATACTGCATTTGTTTACAATATGAAATATAAGCAATCACATCTTTAAAGTATAGATTATCACCTGCTGCTGTATTTTCTTTAGATGAAACAAATATTGCTGTATGATAGTGAGAAGCTATAAATACAGGATTTGATATTTTTTTGAAAATGCTGTCACTTTTGTATAAGATTAGACATTAAACGTATTTTCAAGACTGTCGTGTTTACTGTTTTTCAATTACTGCTTTTGACATGCTTGTGTAGACTTTGCCTTGAATGAATAGTAAAATTAGGACATCCTTGATTTGCAAAGACTGAATATAAAATCAGAATTATTTGACTTCTGTGAGTGTTTTTCCTCTTCCTTTTGTGATTTTTTTTTTTTTTTTGCAGCCTGTGCATAAGGCATATTAAGTGCGGATGCGACCATCGCTGTATTGTAGCACGTCAGCCTCAGGTACTGCCTGTTCACAAACTGCCTTGTTAATTAAGAGAAAAAAGATCTGATCTTGCTTGTTCTAGGGGAGGAATGGGACTTACTTTTTACCTGTGAAGGGTGTGGTGTGTGGTTTTCCTGGCTCCGAACAATTCCTAGGCTAGATTGAAACACGTGGATGTGGTAAGTGACCTGGAAACCGATGTTTTTATACGCTTATTGGGAGTTTGATGGGAAAGGGTGGATAACAGCGTTTGAGAAACGCCAGGGCTTGGCAGCGGTGTGAACTACGAAGTTTGGGCGTCGCTCATTTACGTTCTTCCTATATAGTGGCTTGCAGAAGGGTTCACACTGAGCTGGCCGATGCTGCTACCTCTGTTCACACCTTCACCCTTTCAGGAAGGTAAAAACGGCAGCAGCGAGCAGTAAAGAGTGGGAACAAAAATACTTATCCCTTTTAGGGCGTAGAAAACAGGATGCTCGTAGACCGCGCACCGAGTGTAATCCTTACGTCTGTTAATAGAACAATACCGTGCGTGGCCAATGCTTTATCTGAAGAGCGTTCAGCTGGGGGATTGTCCGCTCCTCTGGATTCCTCAAACAAATTCTCTTGCAACTCTTTTGCAGTGGTAGAGATGAAGCCGTGGGTATGCTGATCCAATTACGTTAATGGCTCACTGCCCTGCAGACCCAAAAAACTTTAATTGAATTTTGTGGGGAGCATCTGACAAGTGATACTTATCTATGCAGTTCTTAGCAGAGGAGTTAGTTTTGAAAAACTATTCCAGAGGCCTTGCAAAGTGGTGAGTATGTGCGTGGTTAGATCCAGGATGTAGGGTGTGTTAGTTCTGGTGGAGGCAGATGCCTGAACTCTCCCCAGGCAAGTTCAGACCCATTTCTGTGCACGGGCGTTGACTCACTGACCAGCCTGTTCAAAACTCCGTGCTGTCCAGAGGGTGGGATGTGGGTGTGAAGGTTGGCTTTAGCCTCTGTGTAGTAAGAGCCCTGAGGCATCTAAGTAAGCCCAAAACTTCTCATACATATTTTTCTTAATAGCGGCTTTCCTATTTCTCAAGTTAAGCACAAAATTCCAATTATTAGACTGCAATTCTCTGCACTTCAGGCAGCCGTTATTCACCAGGCACGTACTAGATTCGTATGCGAAGTGTCACCTGGCAAATCAAGAAATGCTACTTTCAACTCGGTACGTGCCGCAAGATTAACTGTCTCTGCGTTACGCAATGTAGTGCGCTTACCCCTGAGACGTCTGGAGGTGGATCTCGAGCGGACTTGGATCCTGACGTGCTCTGTGGGTGGGTAGAGGTATTTGTGACGTTGTGAGCTCTGCACTCGCTGGCCGGGCTCCGCCCGGGAGTCGCCAATACCCAGGCGCGGGTGCTGTCCGCGCACGGGCGGAGGTCGCGGTCTGAGGAGGGATGGTGGCTAGGAAGGCATGACGTTTGCATACTTTGTCTTGGCCCGGGTTTCCCAAATACATTTTCAAGGTAGTCGTAGTGGGAGCATCAACTAGAACTTTTCCTCTGCCCTCACGATTCAGCGGAATTTGTTAACTTGATCTAAAAAGGTGCATGCACAAACACACGCGTTAAGTTGATAACAGCAAGGTAAAATTTTCTCTTTTTGGTCCCTCTTGCCTGCAGAATCTCGCGGGTATGGGTTAAAAGCTGTGTGCGCCGGGGCGGCACGCTGGCGAAAGCAGGTACTTCTGTTTCAGAGATCTGCTGATTGCTCAAGTTGACCCATCTCATGACAGCGAAGACAGAAGAATGCGGACTTTGTATCCCCCATGCAGCAGATCATAAGTTAGAGTAAAGTTATGAGTTACACCTAGATAAGGGATAGTCGATGTAATAGTACAGACACTTCAGTTCTGTAGTATCCCTTTCCAAAGGGTGCCCTCCCGGTTCAATGGGAGACTGAGAGATAAAACAGCACTACCTGTGTTTCTGTCCTCCTTCCAGCTTTCTCCTGACGCTCGGCAGGGAAGGGCCGTGCTGCAAAGTCGGTCGACATGCCTTTGGGTTTAACTTCAGGTCCCAGTTCTGTTGTCTGCACAAGATCTTACCTGCGCTTGCAGATTCGTGTTCTCGTGGTGATTAGGGGAGGGAATTCTTGCAGCACTTAACCCTTAAACTCTTGCATCAAGCTGTGCCATCAACCACCGAATTTGTTCTGCTCAGCAGTAAGGATGGGTTAATACACATCTCCTGATCTTCCCTCTGCTACCACCCCAGTTATCTTTAAACCAGTTACTTCTCTGATGCCATCCCGTGTACGTCCCGTGGAGCGTTCTGCTGACTGGGGCAGAGCCAAAAGCTGGTGCTGCTGCAGAGAACAACGTAGATGGGACTGTGGCCTTGGTGAGGAGACACTTCATAGAATCATAAAATTGTTTGGGTTGGAAGGGACCTTTAAAGGCCATCTAATCCAACCCCCCTGCCATGAGCAAGGACACCAACTAGATCAGGTTGCCCAGAGCCCCGTCCAGCCTGACCTGGAATGTTTCCAGGGATGGGGCATCTTGTAGTCGGCTGTTTGTCGATGGGAGGAAGCTCGTCCAGAAGAGGATCTGGAGCACGTGTCCACCATAAGCATTTAATTTCATGCTCTGCAGAGGAACTCATTTCCCTGAGCTAGAGAGGGATCCAAGGGAGGATGAGCTCATTAAATTATTAAAGGTTGGATCTTGGGGGGAGGTTGGGTTGGAGTCGGGTACTGTACTGAGCCTTCTCCTGTTATGAGCTGTTTCTGAGTGGCGTTGGGGCTGGAGCTGGCATCCTCGGTGTGAAATGGGGGGAATTATTTATAATTAAAGAGAAAAACTTCCTGCTGGTGGCGGAGACCATATTCTAAAGCAAACACCAGCTCGTATTGCTGCAAAAGCGGATGATGGCATGAGCTTAAGCAAGAGAGTCAGGTCAGCAATAAGGAGAAACTTTTCCACCACGAGGACCGTCAGCGTTGGAGCGTTGCCCAAAGAGGTGGTGCAGCCTCCATCCTTGGAGGTTAAGGCCAGCCTAAAGCTCCGAGCAGCCCGGGCTGACCTCGGCAGCTCCCGGCAGGGATTAGGAACCTCCTGATGTCCCTTCCCACCAGAATCACCCCACGACTCCTGAGAAATTCATGCTGCTCCATGTCTGATTAAAAGCAAACATGGAATTTATCCCTTTTTTAAACAAATTCAGAAGGTGACAAACGACTGCAGATTCCGTTTGTGACTCCTTGGGCTTCCTCTGGCTAATTCATGCAGTGTTGTTCTGGGGTAGATCTGTGGCTTCTGGTGGGAACCCAGTACGTGCTACCGAGGGGTGATCTCTTGGGATGCTCCGTTTTACAAAGCTGTTAACGGATAATGAAAAGTGAAAGTGTATTATGGTGCCTTTGCAAAAGAACGTGCTTAATTTGCATGATGTGAAAAGCTTTATATAGTGCTTGGTAGGATAGAAATTGTTCAGGGAGGTTTTGAATCCTGTGCTTTCGAATTTCCCTGTAGTCCCTTCAGTTATAGGGCAACACCCTCCAGCCCAGAGGAGGGAGCAGAACACCCTGTTTTAAGTTTGCTTAGAAGTGGGAAGAATTAATGCTTTAATATCCCGGTGCTGCTTCTCGCTGCGTGTCGGGCTGTGTAAAACTGGAGTTCGTTGGTGCTCCTCAAGGAGAGGGAGTTGATTATCTTGAAAGCTTTTTAATACAGGCACTTTGAAGCCTTAGCGGCTTCCACTGCACGCTTTCACGTTCGCATTTCGACCCTGCTGCTGTCCTTATTTTCCCGCTCGGAAAGCCGAGCACGAGCAAGGCCGTGTAGCCTGGAAGAGGGGGATGGATGATCACAGTGGTAGGTCTGAGCAGCCGCTGCCATCCTCGTCTTGCTGCCCTCCTGTTGGCCTGCACCGCCTGTCAGAGCGCGTAGCCCCTAAAAAGAGCGTGCGTGGAGTGACGCCCAGCCAAAAACCGCTCGGAGCGACTCGAAGAAAAATCAGATGCTGGAAAAATGAGCCCGTGACTGGTGTGTAAAAGCAAAGCCTGGTGTGGTCCCTCTGGCTGCTGCTCTCCCAGCCGGCAGCTGCGTCTCAGCAGAGGGCAGTGGTGCTGCCCCAGCCCTCCTGGCCGCTCTCCTCTCGCATCTCCTCCCTGGCAGAGAAGGCTGTAGCTGGGGTTTGTTATTTTTAACATTGAACTTGATAAAAACCGGGGAAAACCGGCAACATTTTAGTGACTTACAGTGCTGCCTGGGAGATGCCGTTCTAACTTGCATCTTTGCACGGACTCGTGCTACACTGCGCTTGGTCTGACTTGTGCAGGAAGAGGATAAACGCGCTGTACGCGAGATTTACATCTGAGCCCTGTTTAGTGTCAGGTTTCAGAGGGGAATGAATTTCTGTGCCCTGCAAAAATCTAGTCCTTGCCAGGGGCTCCTACAAACCTCTTCCCTTTCCCATCTCTTCTGGTGTTCTGAGTGTCGTGGTTTAACCCCAGCCGGTATCCCAATACCCCGCAGCCGCTCGCTCACTTCCCCCCCTCCCCGGTGGGGTGGGGAGGAGAATCGGAGAGAAAGGAGAACTCGCAGGTTGAGATAAAAACAGTTCACCAGGACAGCAAAGGAAATAATAATAATTATTATTATATATTAATAATGATGATAATATTAAAATATGAGGATAATAGAATATATAAAATGAACAATGCACAATTTCTGACCACCCGAGGACCGATACAGCCCGTCCTGAGCAGCCGGCAGGGAGCCGGGGTATCCCCCCCAGCTATCCCAGAGCAGCAAGTTGCAGAGAGAGCAGGCGAGGGAACAAACAGCTGAATGAATGAACAAAAAGGCCTGAAAAAAGGGAAAAAGAAGGGAACTGGCCCACCAGCCGACCCCCACTTGTACCGGCCATGCCGTCTATGGTATGGGACACTCTCTTTGGCCAGTTTGGATCAACTATTCTGGCTCTGCCCTTCCCAGGTTTCTGCACCTGCGCATTAGCAAAACCTGGGAAACTGCAGAATGTCCTTGGTCGTTCGGCAGCGACCAGCAACATTGGTGTGTTATCAACATTCCTCACATACCAAATCCAAAACACAGCGGCTGCTGGAAGGAAAACTAGCTCCGTCCTGGCCGAAACCAGGACGCTGAGCTACAGTTAAAGCCGCCCGCTGCTGTTGTGGTGAGGTTATTTTAAAGTTTGTTCGTCGGAGCGGTTGGTGTTGCAGCTGCCTTTCTGCTGGACCAGTCTGAACTGCCCTGTCTCTGTCGGCCTTCGCGTTTTCTTTCCAACCCCGTACGGTCGGTGCGGTGGCATCACACGGGGCTTTTTACTCTCCTCATCGAGCACCTTTCCCATGGCGAAGCTGTGTCTGGGCCAGCTGGAGGCAAGAAGCCCTCCACCTGCCTCCTGGATCTCCTGGAGCTACACCCAAGGAGACAACCGGGTCACACCCTGGCTCTGGTGGGGGTAGGCTTAAACTGATCCAACCCCTCCTGCAACACAGCTTTCGGCTTTCTAGGCTGGATTAGTTCTCTGTGAGGTTGAATGAGTTGGCTGCGTGTTTGGGCACGCACGGAGCACGGCCAAGCAAAGCACCAGGACCTCGTCTTTTTGGTGGCAACAAGCCATGGGGGTCTTTCACCCCATCTGCACGGGCGTTTGGGATCGCTGTAGGGATTTCCCATCCAGTTATTTAATAACGCCAGGACAAAGAGGCTCCCTCGAGGGCCCCGGGGCGGTGTGCCGCAGGGAGCTTGGGGCGGCGGCGGAGGAGGAGGTAGTTACTATTAAATTCGAAGCTGGGAGGGGTTTTGAGGACTTTTGTAAATCTTCATTGACACAAATTGCTGCAAGACTCGTTCAATGCTCAGAAGGCGACTCAATGCTCAGATGGGCACCTCAAGCGCCAAGTGCTTCTCATTTATTCATCTTTAATAATGTGAAAGCTTCCGGCTGTAGCATGCTTTTGCTCATCTTCAGCATCCGCGTTAGAAGCTGGGGGTGGACGTGCCCTTCTCCTGGCCCTCTCGGAGCGAGAGGGAACTGGATGAGCTGTGCTTTCGCACCGGTACTCTGTTTTCTAGAAGGAAGCTGCGACAGCAGGAGTTTTGCTTTGTGCTCTCAAGAGAATAAAAGGGAGCTGCTGCAGGGAAAAAGAGACCAAGTCCAGACTTGCTCGTACGCGTGAAGGTACGTGCGAGCGGCACCGATGGTGACGCATCGACACCCCGTATCTGCTGCTTTTGCTTTCTTTACCCTCGAACTTGAGTTACTGATGTTCCCAACCTTTCTCCCCATTGAATTTTTCACTGGCGTTAGAGCAAGGCGAAGTTTGGGGGGGTTGAGCATTGCAGCCGAGGAAGCTCTGGAATGAGCCATCTCCCGAGAAGGGCTGTACGAGGTGGAGTGGGGCTGTTCCATTCTCTGCAGGAGGCTGTTTTCGGAAGCCCTGGGAGGACATCGCGTAAGCCTGGCAGGCCACGGAGGACAGTCCCATCGCCTGTTCTCGCTCCGATGCCCTTTTTTTATTGCTGCGGAGAGTCGGAGGTGACTCAGCCCCTGGCATGCAGCGCTGGGACCGAAGTGACACCTCGGGGAGGCGCAGCGTGGGGCTCCGCCAAGGCGTCTCCGGCACTCGGAACCTCATTCCCGCGTCTGAGAAAGGAGGTGACGACGTCGCGCTTCCCGTTCCCCAGCCTGGGAGGTTGCGCTGGGAGGGAAGGAGAGATGACGGTTGAATTTAGCTGCTTGGGATTGCGCCTGGCGCGGCCTCGGCGGTAGATCTGCAGCCCAAAGGTCTCACGTGATGGTCGCTGCCGACCCCACGCCCAAGTCAGGCCGCGGAAATCATGAGACCGACAAAATCACGCGGGTGTGCGTTGTTCTGCTCTGCCAAGGGGAGCGGACCTCTCGTGCCATTGAGCGTCTTGCCTTCTAGATTCATTTCCTTCCTGTTAATTTGCTGTCAAGAACACAAGAGAGGAGCAGCTTTCTGTTCATTAGTTTCCAGTAAGCGGTTTGAAATGACTGCTTTAAAGTTATTTAACTTCATAGAGCTAGATCGCCCGTCGGGGTGGGGTCTTTTGCCTCCGAGAGACTCGGTATCCACAAGAATAAAAGATGCAGAAGACGTTAACTCCTGACACAAGTCAGCGTAAAGCGTACTGGGACCAAGTAAAGGGTTGATAATTCTGAGTTGTAATTGCAAACTGTCATTTATAGATATATATATTTTTATGCATATATATATATTTACATGTCTATCTATTTGTGTGTGTACATATATATTTTATGTATAAAAATGTGTATTTTAAACTCTTCTTCCAAACAAACCAACCCTCAAGCCTTAAGCAGCTGAACTCAGCATCCTCCTGCCCCTCTCTCAGCCGGCCGCCTCCTCCGGTCCCTGCCGTGCAGCGGCTGCTGCTCCAGCCCGCTGCTCTCCTGTCGCCTCTGCTCGCTCTCCTGGCTTCTAGCATCCCATCTCCGTTAATTAATTCTTTATCTACTCGGTCTTGTGCAGTTCTTCAGCTTAAAGGGCTTCTTTTAAACCACCGTAGCGTGTAGTTCATTAACGCGAGCGTGGCTGGAACGCAACTGCAGGCAAACCCCTCAATAAACAGCGCTCAGTAGACGGCAGCGCTTCGAAACCGTCGCAGAGCAGCCTGTCAAAGGTTGTTGCTAGAGGGAAATGTTTCATAATGTATGTTGCTGTATAGTGTAATGGTGCCTGAGCGTCTTGGGGACCCAGAGCTGGGGGGTGAGTTACTCCCGGTCCTGGAGTGACCCTGAGCCCATGTGGCACTGAGCTCATCTCTAGCCGCGCTGCTGGATGCCATTAAATATCCCTTGGCTCTTGCATGCTATCGGGTAAATGCTGGGTATTTTAAAGTTGTGTTTAGAGGACGCGTTTGGCCACAGTGAAGGGCAAGTCAGGGCATACATCCCTGAGAAAGGGTGGGATCTGACGGGCGAACCATCTGCCTGGGTCCCCTGTCTCTCCCATCCCTTGGGTTTGCACTTAGAATCATAGAATCAAAGCATAGTTTGGGTTGGAAGGGACCTTTCAAGGCCATCTAGTCCAACCCCCTGCCATGAGCAGGGACATCCTCAACTAGATCAGGTTGCCCAGAGCCCCGTCCAGCCTGACCTGGAATGTTTCCAGGGATGGGGCATCTCCCACCTCTCTGGACAACCTGTGCCAGTGTTTCACCACCCTCAGTGTGAAAAACTTCTTCCTTATGTCTAGTCTAAATCTCCCCTCTTTTAGTTTAAAACCGTCACCCCTTGTTCTATCACAACAGGCCCTGCTAAAAAGTTTGTCCCCAGCTTTCCTGTAGCCCCTTTAGGGACTGGAAGCTGCTCGAAGGTCTCCCCGGAGCCTTCTCTTCTCCAGGCTGAACAACCCCAACTCTCTCAGCCTGTCCCCATAGCAGAGGTGCTCCAGCCCTCTGGTCAGGCTGCCCAGGGAGGTGGTGGAGTCCCCATCTCGGGGGGTATTCAAAAGGCGTTTAGATGAGGCCCTAAGGGATATGATTTAGTGGGGCACTTGGTAGTGATAGGTTAATGGTTGGACCCAATGATCTTGGAGGTCTCTTCCAACCAGAACAATTCTATGATTCTATGATTCTATGATCGTCTTCGTGGCCTCCTCTGGCCCCGCTCCAGCAGGTCCGTGTCCTTCTTGTGCTGAGGCCCCAGAGCTGGAGGCAGCGCTGCAGGGGGGTCTCCCCAGAGCGGAGCAGAGGGGCAGAATCCCCTCCCTCGCCCTGCTGGCCACGCTGCTGGGGATGCAGCCCAGGGCACGGGTGGCTTTCTGGGCTGCGAGCGCACATTGCCGGGCCATGTCCAGCTTCTTATCCACCAGTACCCCCAAGTCCTTCTCGGCAGGGCTGCTCTCCATCCCTACATCCCCCAGCCTGTATGGATACCAGGGGTTGCCCCAACCCAGGTGCAGGACCCTGCACTTGGCCTTGTCGAACCTCATGAGGTTCACCTGGGCCCACCCTCTCGAGCTTGTCCAGGTCCCTCTGGACTTCAGGGCTTTAAATTGCACACCGTACCAAGCGGGGCTGCGGTTTACATTAAGAGTCTCTAAAGCAAACAGGATACTTATGAGTGCTTAAAAAACCCCCCCAAACCCAAGGATATGCCTGTTTTTGAGACCTGACTGTGTTTTATCCCCTTTTGAAAAGCAGCCAGCGCTGGGTCGCAAGGCCGTGCGTCGCCGGGCGTTGCAGCGCTGCAAGCGAGAGCCGCGCTGGCTGCGATGTGCGTCTCCTACAGAACCCTTCGTGCGCTGCCTCGCTCGCGTAGCGCTCTGGCGATGAAGCCGGCTGCTCTTTTTGCTCCGTCCCGAGAGGCGAAGCTTGGAAAGGAGCGTCGCCCCACCTCCCCGTCCGACCCCGTGAGTCACGACGCGGTGACTCAGATGAAGCGGAGCAAAGAAAAATGTGGGCATTTCGCTGCTCTGTGTGCAAAGGGCTCTCGGCACCCACCCTGTGAATGCCGCAGGGACGCTCACGGACTGTCCTCGCGGATGCTTTGTTTATTTAAGTGAAGAAATTAGCTCAGGTTTTGATTTGTGTTTTCCCTTTTGGTCAAACATTTTTTTTTTTAACACTGCGTGTCTGTTGCACAACTGGAAGCACAAAGTTTACGGCGTTAGGAGTGGAAAAAACCAGGCAAACCTCTTCGCTAAATGTTTGGAGCCTTTGAGTGCAATCCTGAAAATAGCAATACAGGTTTTTCACGAAAATATCTCTTGCCAGCGACGTTTGGGGGGGTCTTAGAGAGGAAGGGAAAAAGCGGCGCACTAACGAGTTCATACAGCCTCATGCAGGAAGGCAGAAGTCACCGGTACCCGCTGAAAAACACTTAGTGCATCATGCTTTAATCAACTTTATGAATATGTGCACCTCGTCATTAATGTGCTCCCCGAAAGGCCCTGTTTTAGAAAGACGCTGGAGCAAGGACTTGACGGGTTGCTTGGAAGAGCAGCGATCTCCTTCCACTTGCGGTACAGGCTTGGGAAGCTCCAGATACCCGTGCAACATATCGGGGATCCTTCAGTGCTACTGGTTTAAGTCCTCCCCAGGTCCCCTTGCGCTAAAACACGCCGACAGAACCCGCGGTGCGTGTTCGCTGCGGCGAGGTTCGGGCGCTGTGAAAGGCAAGCGAGGCAGCTCTCCCCGTTTAAGCGTTTCCCCGAGTGGAGCATCCCGGGGGGGCGGCTCCCTCGGGCGTCCCTGGCATCTCTCGTCACCCTACGGCGGTTTTGCACGTTAAAGGTTGGGCTGAGTCCCTGGGACAAGTGTCATGCGAAGCTGTGGGATGCCGAAAGCCGGGCTGATGCCCCGGTAGAGAGGAGGCTGCCCTCTTTTAAAGCCCAATCTTTTAGATAAGCAGAGATGAACTGGAAGAAGTTCCACTAAAATTCATTAAAACGAAACTCAACGGATTTTTGCCTTTTTTTCAGTACCGGCTGCAGTATCAGCTGAGCCGTTTAGTTCAGCCGCTGCCTTACACGTGGTTTCTGCGTCTTTAATGACACCAATTCAATTGTGTGTCCCTTAATAACATGCTTTAACTTTTGGTCAGCCCTGAATCGGTCAGGCAGTTGGAGTAGACGATCGTGGTAGGTCCCTTCCCACTGAAATCTCTTTTCTCTTTCTCTTCTCTCTCTCTTCTCCTTCCTTCTCTTCTCCTTCTCTTCTCCTTTTCTCCCTCCTTCTCTTCTCCTTCTTCCCTTCCCTTCCCTTCCCTTCCCTTCCCTTCCCTTCCCTTCCCTTCCCTTCCCTTCCCTTCCCTTCCCTTCCCTCCTCCTCCTTCTCCTCTCTCTTCTCTTCTCTTCTCTTCTCTTCTCTTCTCTTCTCTTCTCTTCTCTTCTCTTCTCTTCTCTTCTCTTCTCTTCTCTTCTCTTCTCTTCTCTTCTCTTCTCTTCTCTTCTCTTCTCTTCTCTTCTCTTCTCTTCTCTTCTCTTCTCTTCTCTTCTCTTCTCTTCTCTTCTCTTCTCTCTTCTCTTCTCTTTCTCTTCCCTTCCCTTCCCTTCCCCTCCCTTCTCCTTCTCCTTCTCCTTCTCCTTCTCCTTCTCCTTCTCCTTCTCCTTCTCCTTCTCCTTCTTTCTCCTTCTCCTTCTCCTTCTCCTTCTCTTCTCCCAGCAGCACCGTGCAGCGGCTCAGAATTTCAGCAGGAAAACACGCCTTTTTCTTTTCCATTGCTTGAAGCTCTGAAGCCGGTTGAGCAAATAGGAGACGATTCACCCTTAACCCACAGTAAAATTGCGCTTGCTGAAATTACAGCTGTCGCTGTCGGCCTCCCGGCGCCGATCCTCTGCCGGCCTCGCTGCGTCGCGTGAAAAACAAAGCTTTTTCGGCTTTTTTTGTGGCGTTTTTCGGAGAGAAGCAGAAAACGTTTAAAATTTAAAAGCCGATTTGTCTTTTACTGAGCTTCAGTAAAGCTGGGGGGGGGGGGATGGAGCCGCGAGATCTGCAGCCAAATCTCTTGCGAGACCTACATCTGCCGGTGACCCACGGTGGGGCGGGGAAATGAACCCCTCTGACCCACTCGAGACAGAAACCCACGAGAAACTCAATTTTGGGGGTTTGCCAGAGACTTTCTCAGCACGGGGGGGACCACGGGGATGCGCCGGGAGCCGCTGCCCAGCCTCCGGCTGGGCAGCGGCTCCCGGCGCATCCCCGTGGTCCCCGTGGGTGGTGCCTCCCGTGATCGCCGTGGGTGGTGTCTCCCGGTGCATTCCCGGGATCCCCCGCCCCGTCCCCGCCCCGAGAAGGCGGGGTCCCCACTGCCGTGTCCGTGCCACCCCGGTTGCCGTGGGATTCCAGCCCCGGAGCCGGGAGACGAAGCACCGCAGGTGAGTGGATGCATCCACCCACGGGGGTCCCGAGTGGGAGCAAAAGGGGGGGGGGGGAGGGAGCAGCAGCGGGGTTAAGGCACGTATTGCTTTGCAAAGAAAGGGTTAAGCGTGTGCTCGTCCCCACGACGGGGGATTCAGTGCATCCCCCGTGGGGATCCCGACTGGGAGCAGGCGGATAAGGCACGTATATCCTTGGAAAGAAAGGGTTAAGGCTGCACTCGTCCCCTCGTGCGTGGGAGTGGGAGGTGGGACACGGGTGAGCTCCCAGGGCGGCTGTGCCCACGGGCTGTGCGGTTAATAACAGCAGGAAGGACTCGCTGGCTTTAGGGGTTGCTTGGATAACTGGGGGAGGGGGAATATTAAGGAGCTGTGAGGGTGTTTGCAATGCGCAGGGTGCGGGGGTAGCCCTGCCTGTGCCCCAAAAACCACGCGGAGGGGTGGGAGTGGGTGTCGGCGCGTGGGAGGCTGGAGACGCCCGGAAAGACACCCAGGAAAGTCACTGCAGGAATAGCAGCGAAGGGAAGAAAAATCTCTTTCTTTCCCAAATAGAAGGTTTTCTGCTTCGCGTGGCTATAGGAAATATGGGGGGGCTTTGTAGCCGTCTGCCCCCGCTGTCGGAGAGCTGCTGGGGAGAGATCGAGCGAGTTCAAGTTCAGCAGCCCAAATGGTGTTGGAAATGCACCTTTGAGGTGCCTCCGAAGAGAACCCCTCCCCATGCCCGTGACAGCCCGGCAAATAACCCCCCGGAGCATTTCCAGGGAGAGACGTGTCCAAGAGCTACAACACTGCGGTGCCGGAGGGAGGACGGGGTGACCGCCGGGCTCCAGGCTCGGCGACACCATTTGGTGGCGGAGGAATGGTGCTTTTTCAAGATTTTGGTGACCAATATCAAATCCCGGTCCCGGCAGGGAGACAGGGAACCCCTGCCGCGCCGTCCCACCGCGGCCGAAGCAATAAGAAATCCGTGCGAGGGAGCAAAGTTGCTTCTCCCCGGGGTATTGCAGGGAGAAGAGGGGGGACAGGCAGGACCCCTCGCCGGAGCAGCACAAGGCAACCCCCAACCAAACAGAAGGCAAATAAAAGCTTTGCGAGATACGGGCTGGTCAAACAGTCGGGGCTTCTGGCTGCTGGTTGAAAGGGTGGCTGAAAAATCACGTGTGCTCGGGAATACGGATGTTTTGCAGGGAGAGGAGTTGTTTGCCAGTTGTGGAAACTTGGGGGTTTTGTTATTCGTAAGGCAGGCCAGCCGGATTTGCCGTGACCTTTGTGCATCTGAATGTTTCTTTCAAAGGGAATTTTCCTTCTCTGTTTTCAATTTGGAATTTTCCTTTGCTTTCCTCATTTCTGCCTCTCCCTTTTTTTTTTCTTTCCCCCCACTTCTTTTATGAATGCACTCTTTGACGGGAGGAATCCGGCTCAGGGCCGCGGCTGTTCCTGCACGCCCGCAGGTGTGCGTTTGGCCCTGCCGCAGCAGAGCGGCTCGGCGCGGGCTCATAAAGCTTGTGAAGCAGCTTTTATCCGCTGGCCCGGAGCAGCCGGTGGCTGCGTGTCCCTGTCCGGCTGGCGCGGGACGAGCAGGGATGCGTGGGCCGGGGAAAGGGGGGCTCCACCCGTGGGTGCCACCCTTCTCTCGCCTTTCCAGGCTTGCCACAAGCATCCACTCGGGGTGTCGTGGGGTGGCTGCGCGTCCCCCGACGTGCCGTGCTGGTTTTGTAGACCCCCACGCAGCGTGTGTTTGCTGCTGCGGCTGCCCCCAGGGATTTTGTTTGGGTTTTTTTATTGAAATCTTCTCCGGGATGATGCCTTGGGGATGGGAAGTGAGTAACGCCAGCCAGCGTGCGAAACAAAACCTCTCCTGTGACATGGGTGGGCGCCGACGCCACGTTACTCATCCCACCGAGTAGCTCCGCTCCTTCACGTGCCTTGGTGGGGGGCAGAGCGTTGTCACCGGGTGCCTTCCCCTTCCACAGAGCCTGTGTGGGCGTGGGTGTCACCCAGAGTCCCACACAGACAGCCAGCACCCCCCGGCCGGGGCAGGAAGGTGGCTGTGTGTCCCCCAGCCAGGGCAGGGAGGTGGCTGTGTGTCCCTCCCCAGCCATGGCTGTGTATCCCTGCAGCCGGGGCAGGGAGGTGGCTGTGTGTCCCCCCAGCTGGGGCAGGGAGGTGGCCGTGTGTCCCCCCCCAGCCATGGCCATGTGTCCCCCCAGCCAGGGCAGAGAGGTGGCCGTGTGTTCCCCCCTGTGCTGCTGTCACCCCCCCAGAAAGGGCCTTGCCGGCAGAGCCCTGCCCGTCTCCTGCGCTGCCGAGCTAGCCGGGGTGACAGCGGAGCGCTGGCTGCAGAGAGGGTTTGCTGGAGGCAGACAGAACAGCTCACCGCGCTGCTGTCTTGGGGTTTTTTTCCTTTATAAACAGTGTTTTGAGGCTGGAATAAATCTTCCCGGCTGTGAGCACAGCAGACCTGGCACGGGCATTTTTTGGGTAGATCAAATGCAGAGCTCCACGTTGCCCCGTGGTTCTCGGTGGACGAGGGTGCTCGTGCGGTTCGTGATGCCGTGTGGTGCTTCCCCGTGAGCGGAGAGCAAAAACCTGGTCAAAACCCGTCAAGAGGCTGGAGGGAGCCGAGCGCTCTCGGGGCAGAGCAGCACCAGGTCCCCGCCGTCCGGGGTCCCCTCTCTGGTTGACACCAGCAGTGTCGTGAGGTCAACGATGGCGTTGCATCAACATCAACCCCGCAGCAGCCGGTTTCATCTGGAGGGTGTTTGGGCTGGATTCGCCCCTGGAGCCGTTCAGGCTGCTCGTGGCGGTGACCCTCGAATTGTCCCGCAGGTGTCAGGCGAGGGTTTGTTCTGTGGTGCCGGAGCTCTGCCTGGCAGGTACGTGACGGGGACGTACCGATTTCCAGCCCGTCGTCGCTGTAAACTGTATCTCTTCGCACAAATCTCTGTTTCTTGGATGGCGTCTGTTAAAAATGACTTAAGCGTCTTTTGTCTTTTTGTTTTAGGAAACATGTCAGACGGTTTCTCTGTAAGTATGGATTTCTTTAAAAAAAACCCTGGGAGCTGCGGTTGTTGCCTTGCCTTGAAGCGGGGACCTTCAGCAGGGGTGGGAGCGCGGCTTCGATAACCCGCCTAACTCCCCAAATCCGCTGCAGCGATGTCGGCACTTACTGGTTTTCTGGAAACCTCAGCCCAGGCGCTCAACCCCCCGCTGCTCGGGAGCAGTGGAGCTCTTGCCCTCGGCGCACGCTGCAGGCCGTGAAAGATGGACGTTGGCAGACTCGACGTGACCCCAGGATTAATGTCACCCACCTAACGCTCCTCCTCTCCCCTCTGTCCCCAGTTATCCGACGCTTTGCCTGCCAGCAACAACCCCACCCCCTCTGCCCCCCCGCCCCAAGGCTGGCCCTCCTGGGGGAACCAGCCGCCGGCTCCTGGGGGGTTCCCGGGGTACCCCGGCCCTCCGGGGACCTATCCTGGCTCACCAGCAGCACCGGGGACCTTTCCTGGAGCACCGGGAGCATATCCTGGAGCACCAGGAGCATATCCTGGAGCACTGGGGCCGTATCCAGGAGGACCAGCAGGACAGGGACCGTACCCGGGAGCACCTGGAGCATTCCCTGGAGCGCCAGCAGGACCAGGGCCATACACTGCCCCAGGACAACCGCCCAGTGGCCCTGGATTTGGGCCCGCTCCTCCGCAGGGGGGACCGGCTCCTCCCATGGTAACAGCTCCATCCTGTTATAAGGGTTTCTGTGCCTTCCATGCCTGATGTGGCTTGGCCGCGGGAGGGACCTGGGGCTGGCTGTGCTCGGGGGGGGGGTGGCATGGGTGGTCACCGTGTCACGGGGCTGCGCCGGTGTGTTGTCACACTGTTACACAGCCCACGCCCAAGCATTTGGCTTGTGATGTGCTTTTTCGCTAACACCGCATCCCCCTTGTCTCCCAGAAAGTCCCCTTCGAGCTGCCCCTGCAGGCAGGACTCATCCCTCGGCTACTCATAACCATCACGGGGACCGTCAACCCCAACCCAAACAGGTACCGGGGGTGTCCAGCACCGAGGGCGGGGGGTGCCATGGGGCGCTGGGATTTGCTTTCTGTTCCTGAGTAGCACCTGCCTGGTGTAAAACCAAATATTACACGAAATAAAAATGTGTAAATGCCCTGTCATTGCTCAACGGGGTCCGTGGATTTTTTGCTGCTACGTTGGGCAAGCCCCGTAACAGAGCCCAGGGCTTTTGTAGAAAAAAGTTATTGGTTTTTGCAGGTTTTCACTGGATTTCAAGAAAGGGAATGACATTGCCTTCCACTTCAATCCCCGCTTCAAGGAAGACAACAGGAAAGTCATCGTCTGTAATTCGATGTTCCACAATAACTGGGGAAAGGAGGAGAGGACAGCTCCTAGGTTTCCATTTGAAGCTGGAAAACCCTTCAAGGTAACCAAAAAAAATATCCCAGCTCAGTCTCAACGTGCCGACAGCGCCCGCTCCGCGTGCTGGGAGGGTTTGCTCGGGGCCGTGCGACAAGGCTCAGCGTGAGGACCTCAGTGCTTTTGCACAGGACTCGGCTCCCAGAGGCGCTGCGGGGGCAGCCGCCCGCGTGCTTCCCTGGCCGGCCAGCACAGCAGGTCCTACGGCACCTTCCCTGCACTGCTTACCCCCTCCCGCAGGTCCACCTGCCCGGCGTATCAGTTCTCCTCGTCTGTTATTCCCATTTATTAAGAAATCCTCCTTATTCACGCTGTGGCTCTGCAGCAGTTGTCGGGCAGGTTTCTATGAAGGATTTCCCCCGTTAGCAGCCGAGCTCTCCTCGTGAGCTTTCTCCCGCCAAATAGGATCACGTTTGGCGAGAACTCGGCTCTCGCAGTGCGAACCGTAGAGTACCGCTTCTTGAAAATACTGTCATAACCACGAGGAGACAGAAACTCTGGGCTAAAACATGGAGGAGGAAGAGTACAGCAGGATTTTGGGGAAGGCAAAGGTCACCGGTGTTTTTGCAGCTGAGTTGCCGCACAAGCTCATCCACATGCCACAGGGCTGGACTCAGCTGGCAGCAGCTCATAGCCAGTGTCAGCCTGCTCGAGTCCGTGGCTTAAAGCTTCTTCCTTAGAACAAATCCGATGGTTATCTTTCAGCTGATTTGGGGTTTTTATTTCAGCTCCAGGTCCTTTGCGAGGTGGATCACTTCAAGGTAGCGGTCGACGACGCTCACTTGCTGCAGTACAGCTTCCGCGAGAAGCAGCTGAATGAGATCACCAAGCTGTGCATCGCTGGGGACATCACCCTCACCAGCGTTACGCCGACCATGATATAACTACAGTGCTGTAATTTTAATGCAAACTTAGTGCTCTTAACATGGCTGTAACAGAAGTGCCTTCTTACATGAATACTTTGAGGTAATAAAACGTACTTTCACAAGTAAAATCTGTTTTCAATAAGGTCTCAAAAGACACAATATCCTCCAGTGAGCCAAGTTCAAACGCAGATGTATCCGAATTCTTGCTGTAGAGACAGAGAATCTCTCTGCCGAAGGATGACGACTAGGAGCTGTTTGATGTGCGTGGAGGGGAGCACTTGGGAAAGCAGCCTGTGGCTCACTGCCGCTGGTCCCGTGAACTAGGGCAGCAATCTTCAACCCCATCTTCCCCAAGTACCAGGCAGCAGTCAGTAACTCGGCCGTTTTAGCCTCAGTTGCTCTGCTCAGTAGAGCAGTTACTCCTTTGTCACTAAAGGAATCAAAAAGTGCAGCAAAGGACTTGAGTTCAGCCCCCTGGGGAGGAGGAGGAGTTGCACGATGAGGGCCGTGAATCGGTTGTGTGCGATTCACAGGAGTTGCCCACTAGGGAACATGGGAAAGCAGGGAACACTTGCGAGCCTGTGATCCTGACCAGAGTGAGGTACTTCAAGAGGGGGTTCAGAGCTGGGGGAAGCAAAACCTCTCCCCTACCCCATGGCTAGAAAAGTCACTCACCCCTCTCCTTCATTTCCAAGGCCCATTTGGTGGCCCAAATCAGCATGTCCAGGACACACTTCCCTCCCAGGGGAGATCCAATTGTACAAGCGTTATGTACTGCATGGAATGGGTCACGAGCCTTGCGCTTCCCTCCCCTCATCACTTCTGTGTCAGTCAAGACTGGTTTCAAGGGTGGGGACGTTTATTGGCAAGTTCACCTCATGAGTCAGGCTGGTAAAAAAAAAAAAAAAAAGTATGTTCCCTTTGCTGTGAGTCATTCTCCTGGTCTCATCTGCAAAACAAGAACAGCGCAATAGCCTCTACTGAAGTTTTCAAGGATCTCTTTGACATGTCTCATACTCTTTTATAACAGTCACTTCATTTATACTCGGAGATGCCAAGTTACAACAAGCACAGTGTTGAAATTTCCAGCAGATGCAGCAGCCTAGACCAGCCCACTGCTAACATCGGCTTAAGTGTACACGTCAGATGTCAGAAATCCCTCGTTACCACTATTCATTGCACAGTGCTGATGACTGACCAGAGCAGGCAAGTCATTAAGAGCTATCCGTTTGAAACTATCCATATAACTGTGAAGAAAGTTAATTCCAGGACAGTAACACCAAGACACATTAGCTTCCTCTATTTATTTCAGTGTAATCAGTACACAGCCTTCCAGGTTAAAACTCCGGTCAGACGAGCTCCCCTAGCTGTAGCGGCAATGCTTTCTGCTGCGGGATTTGAATTACCTTTGCTCGGTTTAAAATAAAGGCTAGTGGAAGAATGTGCCTGTTACACTAAGGTCACCATTACAAGAAGAAGCCCAGTCAGGTATTTGTTAAAAATAACAACTGGAGGTACTCTAATACTACCACTCAAATACAGAGTATATAACTGGCATGCTCCTTACACATAAATATATTACAGTTGAGATAAGAGAATGCATAAGGAACAAGGTGCGAGGAGAGGCTGAGGTTAACATGTCAAGTGTTCAGAGAAAGAGGTTAAGAGATTTTTCTCATGAAAAAGTGAAGAGAGAATAGGGTTTGGCTTGAAGGTACTTAAGATATTCAATAGCTAACTGCATCCTTAAGGGAAATGCCAACCAATGCCTATTTTAATACATTGCCAGGAAATATATTATCTGACTTTGAAATCCTTGTTCCGAGATAGTTTCTACTGTTACAAAGCAAGTGGCTGTTAAACACCAGGAAGACTCCCACAGGAAAGAATTATGCGCATCAAACCCTGCCACATCTGCTGATGAGGCAGAGTTGTTAATGCACCGAATACCGGAGCCTAAGGGTGCGACAGTACCCTCACAACAGCGACCGAGGATGAAACAGTGCTTCGGGGGAGGCAACAGGCTGAATCGTACCCCCAGAAGGTGCCCTCAGAAATACAGCCCAGGTACAGCTAGTCTGGTAGGCATCTCTTACAAAAACAATTCATGAGGTAAGTAAGGTCAAGACAGAAAAGCTTAAAAGCTGAATAGTTTTACAGCTTGAAGTAGACAGGAAATACATGAGATTATACAAAAATAAAAATATTTCAGGTTGCAGTCAGAATATGCAATCATTGGATACAGCAGGTGTAACCAGCAAACACCAAGCTACTAATAGACACCAGCACTTACAGCGCACAACGAATGCACCATAAAACGTTACAAGGTATTTTAGTAAGTTCCACTGCAAAACACGACAGGTATTCACTCACTCAGAACACAGTTCAAGGGTAGCAGACTATTCCAGATGTCCTCTGTGGTTTTTTGGTTAATATAATTTACACATTTTGAATTTCAAGTCACTCTTCATTTTTCCCCAGAGGACGAAAGGGGAGAAAATACAATAAGGTCACTGAATGCTTCAGCTGCTGCAAAGTTCTGGGCTTTGCTCTTGACAGGAGTGAAGGGAAGCTCAGCATCCAGCATGGGCTGCGGGAGAAATCAGAGCATGAAGTAAGCAGTCGAGGAACAGTTACCTGCTCTGCAAAACACCACTGCAATGACACGCGAAATAAGCCGAGAGCAAATTCCCCTTTCTCTAAAGACATCTGTAGAAACACCAGACCAACAGTAATTACTGTCAGGCAACCGCTTATGTACATTAGGTGCCTGCCTACTTCAGAGGCCACTTAAACATAGTGGGACAAAAACTAGGAGAAAAGGCTTCTGCCAAGGGAACAGAAGCATGCGATTCTCTTGCCTCTCACTCAGTACTGTGGACACATCACAGCTTTAGAATAAGCAAAGCACAGATCTGTCAGGCAGAGCTGACACCTGCAGCAATTCAGCACATGTAATTATACTAAAATGTGCCTGCTTATATATGATACTGTTTCAAAGCAACAGCCACAGATCAAAATCATGTACCACTGTAATTACCATGACTTTCCTAAGAGAAATGTTGCAAGCTTATTTCCAAACATAAACCAAGAAGTGCCTATGTGGTCCATTTCAAGCAGTAATCCATATTTTAAAGAGGACTTTTCACGTGAGACCAAGGAAACTGTACACCCAAATTCTTTTAACAATTGAAATATTTTGCACACCTACTTTTCCCCGTTGAATCTTCCTTCCAGCTCTAAAAGATAAAGCTATAAAAAAAGGGATGGGACAGACCTGGCAAACTCCAAGAAGAAAGGCCAGGCCCTTCATTATGTTAGTAAATATTTACAAGGAAATCCACAAGAAATACAATTTAAAGGATCAATCTGGTAAGAATCAGACATTCTTCTGTTACAAATGTCTCCATTAATCCTATGCTCATCATGTGCAATAAGGAACAAGAGTGTGAGCCTGAGCAGGGCAACGTGAATCATAGTTTGTATTCAAAGTGATACGAACTGGCTCGATAACATCTTACAGAGTTTACTTCGTGCAGTAACTGGTTCTGTAGGAAAGGTTAACAGTACTGTAATGTGCAGATTGTCTTAGTCAAATAAAACTGAAGGTCAACTTACCATATCAAAATCATTTCTGCCAATGGATGTCAAATCACTACATGAAATATCTGAAAAATAAGAATATTTCATTTTTTTTAAAGTTAGTTTGATGCTGCCACAGCTGAAAACCCAGTATTTTCTGCATTTACTGAACCCCACCCCCCTAAACCGTCTGTATTTACTTCTACTTCAAGCCTTTTATATTAGCTTTCTCCTTCACATATCACATGGAAACTATACACAAAAATCTGAGGGGCACTGTTTGCTCATGCACAACGCATGTGTAAGTCATACTAGCTAAAGTAGGTTTTGCTAACAGCATGCATAGATTAACCAAGCTACTATGACAGTGATTTCAAAGAGTAATATTTAGACTATCCTAAAACTTTAGAATAAACATAAAGCCCCAGCAATACCACACAAATTAGACTAAGCAGCTTTAAGATATGCACCTGCTTGATGAATTTGTGGTTCTCCAGACTGAGTAAAGTCAGTCTCTGTGCAGGTCTCCTTCTCCGGACTGCACATGACAATATCTTGTCCTTGTTCTGCAGCAGATAGTTCCATCTCTTCCATGCCATCCATTATTTTTAATTCACTGCTAGAGTTTTCCAGCACCTGAAAAAGAGGAATTTTAGCTGTTCCTCGTCCTCTGAGAGGCTAAGATGTCTGCAGTAGCTAAAAGGAAAGCATCAGCAATATCAGACGGACATGAGGCAGCACCTATGACACTAGGAAGCCTCCTTATTTTCCGTTTTGTCTGCAATAAAAGGAAGTTTGTCAGCTTTTGATGCAGAAAGCAGAGGTGAAAAGGTAGCCAGGACATTCAAGGGATGTGTGTTTACAGAAACCAGGATGTCCCTGTTACATCAAACCCAGTCCATACATCTAATCTGCCATTCTCATGGACAACTCAGGAGAGACTGGGTTTTAACTCCAGACACTTGTACAAGGGACAGGCAGGACAAGGCTCGCAGCTCAACACTGAGATCCATTTCCCATGAACTATTTCCCAAACACCCTTGTAAGCTTGATAATCTCTGAGAGTATACAGGAAGTTCTTCCACATGAAAGACGACTTTGAACTTCAACTGCCAAAAACATTCTGAGGATGTTCTCTAAATGAGACTTTACCTCAACAAAAACCTATCAGCCATACTGAAAGTTAAAGATTACCACAGTTTTCCCCAGAAAGTGACATCACCAACAAGCAATTTCTCATTTGACAGGGAAAGGATGAAGTAAAAGGCATAAGAACAAATAGTAACCAAGATTATTATTATTTTTAAAAATATATATTACATATATGGGGTAGGGGGTGGGAAACAACTGCTGTAGTCTTGCACAGATCCAAGCAGTAACAAATAAAATTAAGATACTCCCTTTCCAATGAAAGGTACTAAAGGATGATTCACTGCAAAGCACTGTTTTTCACTGAGTAGCACGGAGGCTGCATTCCTCTTTAATGGCTACTCCAACATAGGCACCTCCCCACAGCCTCAGACATTTCAGGGCACGGATTTCTGAACTCCGATACTTGTACTAGTAACACTGCTCTCGCTGTACCTTTACACGGTGTAACAGCCCAATGCTCTGCTACGGCAGCCTGAGGACCCAGAGAGCTAAATACTACTGCTGCCTTTAGTTGTGGTCCCCAAATGCAAAAGCATTTAAAAAAAAAATCACACTAGAAAACAGGCAGTGGACTCCAAGGAACATTGCTTGCCCAAGCGACAAGTGTCATCATACCGCAGCCAACAGGACCTCCAAAAGATAGACCCCAAAGAGCTAGACAAGGTCCCCAGACTGCAGCAGGCCCTGTCTATGATCATACTGAGATGGAAAAAGCACCAGCCTGAGGAATACAGAAGATATCTAAATGAGGATTTGGTCGGAAATCCAAATGTCTGAGGCTAATAATTTTTTTTTTGCTAATAAAATATTTAAAGCACATACATGAACTATGCACAACTTACCTTAGTTCCCTCTGCTGTGCCAGCAACAGGACAGTGTTCTTCTGCAACTACGGAAATGCTGAAAGAGAACCAAAATGTTTTCATTCTTCTCAATCATCATCATCAATCACCTTCAATCATCTTTTGACTTACCCAACTGATCTTACAATTTGTTTTGCAATTATGCTTGCTTGTCTGGCACTGGTCAGCTATATCAAATTTTCTGGGCAAAAAATAAACTTCTACCCCAGCAGCAAAATTACATTTGGGGAAAGCTCTTAATATTTGCTTGAGGGAAGACACAAGAACATTGCAACCTTCATCGCTTCCAAATTGGAAGGTAACATTTAATGGGTATTAATATTAATTCTTTCAGTTAAAACTAGAAAATCATTTGTACAAAGTTAATGAAATGCTGCCTTAACATGCCTACCTTTGTTCAAGAAAACCACCAGGGAGTTTTTCCAGTGGGGGAGTTTTTCCAGTGGGAAATTGGTGCATTTTCAAATTTTGTGCTGGGAGGAACCCTTTGAGCACTGGTGGTGTTTGTTTTGCAGTTGTATCCTCAGGGTTATGAGGAACAGAAGGAATGCTCTGAAGCAAAGCTCTACGGGATGATCTTGGAGTTGCCAGTTTTTCAGAAGTCAGCTGGGAAGATCTGCGAGGTGTATTTGAAACCACGCCTGAAAAAGTGTGTTTAATGTTTCATTACTACAGCAGTTTCCAGAAGATGAAATCAACTGTTTGTTTGGATTCTAGCTAGGAACACTATTGTTTTCTGCTTGCTGAATTGTCTTATACAAATATTATATCGAAATCTTATATACACTGGAAGAAGAAATTGAAAAAAGGTGACAAGAGTAGGTCAATAAGTTACAAAACTACCTTAACTCCAGGTAAGCAATTTAGTAATGACTATCCCTTCACAAAGAACCTGAAATAATGAGACTTAAGGACTTGCTGTCCTTATTAAAAAGTCCTTCTGGTGAAAGCTGTCATTAATTTCCATCTTTCACATTAGGTAATTTTAATAGAATTAAAAAGACAAGGGATTCAGAATTGATTCTTATAACAGATTCTGTGCTAGAGCTTGCTTAAAGCCAGTGCTGCTCAAAGCTTTTCAGAAGGTCTCCTCTACTAACAAGAGGCATACGAAAAAATTGCTAGTCTTCTGATGAGGTAAGAGATCTACACAAAAAAAATAAACTGGGAAATTTGGTGGATGAAAAGCTGGACATGACCCGGCAATGTGCGCTCGCAGCCCAGGCGGCCAACCGTGCCCTGGGCTGCATCCCCAGCAGCGTGGCCAGCAGGTCGAGGGAGGGGATTCTGCCCCTCTGCTCCGCTCTGGTGAGACCCCCCTGCAGTGCTGCGTCCAGCCCTGGGGCCTCAGCACAAGAAGGACACGGACCTGCTGGAGCGGGGCCAGAGGCAGCTACGGAGATGATCCGAGGGCTGGAGCCCCTCTGCTATGGGGACAGGCTGAGAGAGCTGGGGTTGTTCAGCCTGGAGAAGAGAAGGCTCTGGGGAGACCTTCGAGCAGCCTTCCCATACCTAAAGGGGCCTACAGAAAAGCTGGGGACAAACTTTTTAGCAGGGCCTGTTGTGATAGAACAAGGGGTGACAGTTTTAAACTAAAAGAGGGGAGATTTAGACTAGACATAAGGAAGAAGTTTTTCGCAATGAGGGTGGTGAGGCCCTGGCACAGGTTGCCCAGAGAGGTGGGAGATGCCCCATCCCTGGAAACATTCCAGGTCAGGCTGGACGGGGCTCTGGGCAACCTGATCTAGTTGAGGATGTCCCTGCTCATGGCAGGGAGTTGGACTGGATGGCCTTGAAAGGTCCCTTCCAACCCAAACTATTCTATGATTTTATGAAATTCAAAGTCAACTTATGAACTAAAGATGGGAGAGAAGCAGAATAGCTCCCAAAGAGTCAAGGATTACTGAAAATATTGGCTTCATATAGATTACAATAAGACAGACACTGAAAATAAAGTTGTATTTTGAGCATCTGCTCAAACCCCCCCTATTAAACAGCTTTTATAGCAGGCTAGAATTATGTTACAATCTTGTTGAACACAAATACAGATTATGGGTATACTTTATTTGCAGCTTTGAAGATGGCACTGCAAGAGATTTAGTTAAAAAAATCCCAATTCCTGTTTTACAAATAGAGGACATTAGCCTGCATTGCCTTTGATGAACAGGTCGATCAGCTAAGTCTGGGAACACTCAGATTAAAACTTCATTGTTGAACACATGCTGAAAAAACATGAACCAGCCACTTTTACCTCTCTGTCTAAGCAGAGATTTCATGCTGCCATAATCACTCAAATCAGTACATTCATGTAGAACAGTTTACTTTGGATCCCTGACGTAATTAACCACTAGTTGAAATACTGTGTCCAGTACTGGAGTTGTATCCAGTATAAACAGCGTAATTTCTCTCCCCAATGAGATTGGTTAAACTCTCTTCAGTACTTTCAGGTCACAGAAATCAGATTAAGCTTCACCCACCTGGAAAGGTTTTCACAGGGCTTTCAATTCTGAAAAATCCCGCTTCAAAAACCACTTTTTCTACTTCTGGTAGCTTCTCCTGTGTACAATCAGCAGCTCCGTCATGCTTCATTTTATCCCTCATAGCTGCTTTTATAGCAGCAAGCCGGTTTCGGGCAGCAGTTCTTCCAGCCGCTCCCAGCTTCGGTTTAGACACTCCATTTGGAATAGTCTTTTTCTGAAATTGTAATAAAGTCTAGGTCACATCTGGAAGCTTTGGACAGAAGCAACTGCACATGAATGTCTACGCAGCTGCTGGCCACGCATAGAGACAGGAACAGGCAAGAGATGTGCTGGAGGCAAGGTCTCCGTTCACCTCCAGAATGCCTTGGACTGCCATTCAGCTATTATGGGTAGTTTGTGATGACAATACGACAAATCCTTAACATTAAGGATTTTTCACATTGAGTCTGCAGTTCAGAAATACTCAGTACAACTTTTTTCTAACAACGCCAGTTAACGTTTTTGAAAACAGCGGGATACAGGGACTCCTAGTGGCAAGGAGATAAAGGAACCGCAGGACAGACACCAGCCAGCCAGGGAAGTCTCTCCTGGCATTCAGTTTTTCAAAAGAAGTCTTGTGTCTTGTACCATCTGTAGGGTCCTGACATTTATAGGCAGCTCACACAGACTACATTCCTTCCAGTTTCCTGTGCCTGGCGTTTCTTATCGACCTTCATATCGTTTTTATGATTAGTTAAGCAATCTCAAGGAACTGGACAGAGTTTAGGCAATGTCACTATGACTCGATATTCAGTCATTGGAAGCAATTATATATTCCAAACCAAAGAGTAGATAAAATAGCTTACATTAAAGCTTATTTTGCAATAAGCAGTAGCTTATTTTGGATAGTGCTGGATGCATTTATGCTTAGAGAATTAGTAGTTTAATGCTACCCGTGATGCTGTCTTAACAGGACACTATTATAATTTAGCACTCCAGGCTCAAAACTGGCAGTCACCGCCAAACTCTGATGTAGTTTCGTTTTCCGTTAAGTCAGTGCCAACACCAGTGGCCCAAAGAAAATATTCTACATCTGAAGGGTAGATTTCTCTCCTAAATTTAACAGACTTGCCTTACTAGCAAAGAGTCCAATGACTCCAAAGGAGTCATTGTTAATTCTTAGTTCTAATCTTCCCAGCCAAAAGAGGCAACTAATGTTAAAAACCAACTAATACAAGTGCACTTGGGAGACGCAAGGGAGAAGGGTGCATCTTGAGAGGAATTTCACTGCATTTCTAAACATTAACATCTAAAGCAGCCAGATGAGTAGGGCTTTAGAGGGAACTTCCATTTAAGAGGAGTATTCATTACTGCAATAGCAGCTTACTAGTTATTTTAGCTATCTCAACACACCATTGCATCTTGATGCCTTAGGAGACATGCTTTAGGGGCTATTCATACCTTGACAATTGCTTTGCTTGGGACATCAAGTGGTTGCCACTCATTGTCTTGAAGCTTCTTCAGATCATCAAATTTTTTATTCACATCTTCTATCTATTGGAAATCCCAGAAAAGTCCAGGTTTAATTTTCAAGGCTTACCAGATTCACAATAGAACAGCGTTTCATAAAATCAGGTAACAAATTTAAGCATAGTTATGCATTTAGGTACTTCAACCAATATAAAGTATTAAACATTCTCATACAATTGACATGAAGGTTATGCTAACATACACAAGCTTCAGATTAGATGACAAGACTGGTCTCATTTCTGTAGTTTAAAGGTTAGTAGGGGAGATATAGAATTGTTCAGCAAGATCTAACATCTAAAATGAATGAGCTGGTTTACAGCCTGTTCTTGTGCTGAACGTAAGCGCTTTGACGATGGTCGCATTTAAGGAATGCAAAAGAACACATTGCATAACAGTCGTTATCCAAACAAGCACGAGTCTTCCCTTATGCAGGAAACACGTCATGAAAGCTTGTCTGCGCTTTTAAACTGCTGGCCTGAACAGCTTCATGACACAGTCTGTGCTTGTTTGTGACAAACTAGCTCTGCAGCATTACCTCCTCCCTGACTGATGCTCAATGCAACAGCCTTGGTCTCCTTAGGCTTTGCAACGGAGACACTTGTCTCGTTTGCTAGTGAGGCCATACAAGGCTTATTTATGTACAGCGGACCAGTCACGGAACTGACAAGTCCTTTATATCCTCCCTGAAACTCAGAGGACACAAACAAAAGACAAAAGCAAAGAGGGATGGCGTTAGCAACTCTGTTACTCCAAGCTTATCTCAGGGAAAAGGTGGGGATGCTCAGGAGAAACTTGAGCTGCTCCCAGATACAGAGTAAGCACAGGTAAACCCTGTTATTCAAGTCACTGGTTCTAGCAAAGTTCCCCTCAGATATCTCCAATGTATAACCAGGTCAAACCCTTATGCTTTCTTGGGGGAATTAAAGACCTACAACCAGGACCTTAACAATAAATCCATCTTTGCATTTGATTTAACTAGTTACAAGTTCCTTTGTTGAATGCTGACTTACAAATACTGTCAAGAGCTATTTTGATCTTTTAGAATATTATTTCTTTCTAAAACCAATGGAAGCATCAAAAGAGAAAGAGAGATGAAGGTTTTCTGCCACCTAAGCTCACCCCTAAATAAGGTTATTTTAGTTCCTGCGTTATTCTCAGACTGAAGCATGGAGCCCCTACTTTTCAGGTGAGCTCCAGGAATTTTGCAAAAACTTCTAGCTTTTGGTCGAGGTAGACATTGTGACTGTATCCTCACTCCAAACCAGAATAAGACTTGGCTACACACCTTCATTCCAGAGAAAAACCAAGATACATAGGCCATAAGAAGACACAACAGATGAACAGGTCCATGAATTATAAATCATAGTATACCAGCTGATACTAGTCACTATCAGAAAGTGTTAAACAAGGACCTGCTGCTTTTACATTAAAAAAAATCAGAATCTGAATATTCAAAAAATAAAAGAATAGTTTCAATCCATGGCTTGTAAATAACCCCACCAACTTTATTCTAGTAGGTTAACATGTAACTACATACCTGAAAATTAATCATGTCCCAAAATCCATCTAAGTCTGTGCACGTTGTTTCTTTTTCACCCCGTTTAAATTCACAATTATCCACCAGTCCTTCAAACTGTTTAAACCTCTCTGCTATGAGCAGTCTTGTCTGACCAATTGTGGTGCGAATAAGGTCTTTAGCTGATAGCAACAAGAAAACAATAAAGAAAGTACTTCTTGGAATAATCCATCATTTCACAATTGATTTAAATAAGTATTTGAAGAGTCTGGAATTTGTTTCTTGTTTGAACTATGTTCAACTATTGCAGACCTGCAATACAATTCAGATGGAGCATACCTATCCCTTGAACTGCTCTAAATTGCTTCTTTCAAAGAAATGTTACTATCGCTGTAAGTCTAAGATAAGCATTGACAAGTCATCTTCATTTTCCCAGATAAGGACACTTACTCTACATTAAAACCTAATTTTATTTAAAAAAATCAGCTTGGTTAAAGTTCATACATTTAAATACACTTAAAACTGACAACAGAAAGACTATTTTGGTATGCACTTTGTTCACTTAAGTGTCAACCACTATCATGTCAAGTACTAGACATAAGTTTTAGTATTAGGAGATAAAGCATGCCTTTTTGTCTTGAGGCAGACACAACTCTAAACCTCATCTAGTACAGCTTTTACCAAGTGCTGTAGACAGTGCTATTTTGCAAATATATTCAGATACATGTACTTCCCTCTGTCCCCTTCCGTTACCGCAACACCCCTTCTAGTGCCTATTACAGTTTAGTCTTACCATCCTCTGGAATGTCCAGCTCAAATTTTCCATCCCACTGGAGGCACTGAGACATCAGCTTCTCTGTCTCAGACCGAAGAATATTTCTACAAATAAAAGGAGAAAGTTTTTGGAAAACATTCTAGCTGCTGTCACTGCTTGTGACTGTTAATGATTACTACCCTTTTGCTTTCAGAGAAGCTACACTGCCTTTGAGCAGAAGCCATTCGATTGTTTTAGTTTGCCGACTAGCTGAGATGCAATTTCTTTTCTACTGCCTTCAAGCTTGTGTTCCTTAGGACAAGGGGTTAGTGTCCAGAATTTTATACTCTTTACTTGCACTAACAATACAAAAGGGAAGACAGGAATGTGTGCCTACTCAGGTCACTGCTGACAGACACCAGCCACCATAAGCTAATCTTCACAAGATGTCTCGTTACCCATGTTAAGGGCCTCAGAACGGACAACAGGGAAGTGAAACACATGAACACAAACCTGAAATAGAGCACATCATGCTCTTGCTCTCTTATATCATCTGACTTTGTTTCAAGCGCTGTTGTATCTGTAGAGACAGGAATTGTTTCATCTGATCTCTGAATGGAAACTTTCTCATCTGATTCGCTTGCTGAAAAATATGAAAGGCATTTGTTCAGAATCTGGTGAAAACTAAAACCACCACAACAATAAACTAAATGTGAACTTCCTACCTTTTTCTCCTTCCAAACTTGTAGTGGTTTCCTGTTCTTGAATGTCTTTACCAGCAGGTGAAATTTGACTTTTTAAATTAGGCTCTTGTGCCTTAGTTTCACTGGATTTTTCAATTATGTTACTGAAAACAAACAAAAAGTACATTTAGAGTTAAGACACATTGAGAAGCTGAGATCAAATATGGCCAAATACACAGAAATACACAATTTAGAAGGCAGTCCTACACGCAATGCTAGAGAACTCGAGCAAATCCTATTAAAATGAATAAATCTGTGCAGAGAGAGAAGGAGAGATATATATATATATGGCACAGTCCCCGATATATGGAGCTGCTCTACTTCTAAAGCATAGACAGAATTATGGATTACATCGCTTTCTTTGCTGTTGTATTAAGTGCACATTTAAGCAATGATAGCAGCCACAATGATCAGATGTTTCAACATCACAACAGTTTGTTACACAGGGGATCTCTCTATAGAAAGATAAGTTTTCTGTATCATCAAAGGGAGGTTCGCTTGCATTTTAGGCCATTAGAAGAAAGAATCTTACACTGGAGATTTTGAAAAATCCCAGAAGGCATCAGGTGTCAAGAACGCATTTGCCCTAGAAGGAGTCATGGGTGTAACTTTGTAGGTCGCTAATCCATTTAATGGCTGAAACACAAAGTTTTGAGGTGCAAAAGAGCGTGTTCTGGGTCTCCCTGGAGCAGAATTGGTTTTGTTTTCTGACAAGGTTTGTTCCTGCTGGAGTTCTACTGACACTGAATGTTTAGAATTGGCTGTAGAACCTTTCATCGCTGGATCCAGCTGAGCATTTTTATCCACTTCATGTTTAGAAGGAGTTACCTGTAACAGCACAAATAGACAGAGCAAACGCTACATTATCGAATCAATGAAGTGTTTACCATAGGCATGGGCTGAATTATAACATGACTGTCTGAAAGCCATCAGGAAGGGGACAGTTTCAGGTAAGTTGCTATCTACAATGATATATATGTACAGAAGTCATGATTTACCACTAGGCCCAACTGGTTTTGACACCTGCAAATCATTCTAGCAGCAGGGAGAGCACATCACTACAAGGAATGCAACCATCCACTGAAGGGGCTAAGGTAGCAGAACACCTCACCTACCAAAACAGTAATTGAAATTAGTAAACGCTTGCTCCCACTGCTAGAAAAAAATGCCTTAAGGTGATAAGCTCCTCAAGAGCAGAATTACTGGCTCCAAATCCAACTACGCCTGCTGAATAATCACAGTTTATACACATACTCTAATTCAAAGATCGAAGAACAAGCTAAAATAAGCTGATAGCTGAGGAATGCAGCCCAAGACAAGTGCAGTTAGGACCACAGAATGTCATTAAAAGAGGAGAAAAAGTTAATCAATAAGTTGAATCCACATTCCTATGAGATGAGTGACCACATAGTCACACAGAACGCATTTCTGAGATTGAGATATTGTTAGCTCAAACCAGCCAAAAGAGCTTAGATTGTTTTTCAAGAAAACATGCATCTTCAACCCACTGAAAGTCTTGTTATACTTTAGATACCCTGCTTGGAATGTAAACCTTGAATTCAACTTTTAAGACACTTGTAATTAGATGACTGAAGTTATAGCGAGAGTTTACCAACTGGCAGCACAATGCAACTCCTGCCTGTGAAGAGGTACTTATCTGAGCAAAGATGTAAGTGCCTCTTACCTCCTGCCAGCGTTTGTGCATGACTGCACCAGTTTTAAGACAATACTAGAGCACAGCTGCAGTTATGGAAACAGGAGCGGAGATGGGAGGTGCGAGGGAGACATGAGGTGAAAAGGAATGGCAGAGTACAAACAAGGAGAAAAATCATTGGCAGCTCTCGCACAGGACTGTCAGCGCATGAATGCACATGCAAATTGTTTGGGAACCTGAGTTGGAGGGCTACGATGAATTCACATACAGCTGTCTCTAGGTGGAAGCAGGAAAGTTTTGTAATAGCAGCGGCACCGAGAACCACGACTGCCTTTAATTATGATAAGTCATGTCTACCTTGCAGAGAATAATGTTTCCAGCTTTATTATTTGGTGATTGAAAACCTAAAAATGCATTTATTTCTTAGCTTCTAAAGTCTCATATTGTTACATTAGCACAAAAAGGATACATTCAGAGTATGTTTCAAAAAGGAACAAACTGCACAAAATTTACAAATGCTAGATAAAACCAGAAAAGCGGGCCTTTTTTTACTAGTTAAAACATCAGACATGAGATATGTCATGTAAGAACTTCTTGTCTAATTTAAATCATTGTCCAGATCTTGATTAGTAATCGAGTCATCCATATAAGCAAACTAAATTTGATCTTAATTTTAAAAATATGGCAATATAAATACATACAGCTTCTTCCCAAAACCTAGCTCATTAGTGAACTTATTACTTCTGTGCTTGAACACAGTATATCTGAGCTACAGTACCCTGTTATTGGCTCTTAAATCAGTTTTACTGCTTTTCCATT
This sequence comes from Phoenicopterus ruber ruber, assembly GCA_009819775.1. Taxonomy (NCBI): domain Eukaryota; kingdom Metazoa; phylum Chordata; class Aves; order Phoenicopteriformes; family Phoenicopteridae; genus Phoenicopterus; species Phoenicopterus ruber. The sequence continues at coordinate 4,875,854 of CM020219.1, forward strand.
TCAAATATTAAATGACCTACCTCCGTGATGTCAGGTTTAACCGCTTTCTTCTGCTTTCCTACATTTGCTGTCTTTCTCTGTGACTGGTTACCTAGAATGAGAGAAACTCCCAAAGGTCAAAAGGCATCGGAAGATTGCCATAAAAGTCCAGTGGTTAGAGACAGGGAGAGACTGTTTTGTTTCTTGAGTGGGAGGTGGCTAGAGGGCAGACACCTAATTGCAAAAGTTCATTCAAAAGAAAATCTGACCTAGGATTTCACAGCCTATTAAGAGACATATCACCAAGAAAGGAAAACAGATTAAGTCATTAGATGAGGAACTACTGGAGAGAGCCCAGCGGAGGGTACAAAGATGATGAGGGGACTGGAGCATCTCTCCTGTAGGGAAAGGCTGAGGGAGCTGGGGCTGTTCAGCCCGAGGAAGAGGAGACTGAGAGGGGACCTCATCAACGCTTATCAATATGTGTCAAGAGGACGGGGCCAGACTCTTCTCAGTGGTGCCCAGCGACAGGACAAGGGGCAACGGGCACAAACTGGAACACGGGAAGTTCTGCCTGAACGTGAGGAAAAACTTCTTTGCTGTGAGGTGCCAGAGCCCTGGCACAGGCTGCCCAGGGAGGGTGTGGAGTCTCCTTCTCTGGAGAGATTCCAACCCGCCTGGACGCGGCCCTGTGCAGCCTGCGCTGGGTGACCCTGCTCTGGCAGGGGGTTGGACTAAATCTCCAGAGGTCCCTTCCAACCCCCACCATTCTGTGATTCTGTGATTAGTCTTTAGATACTGCCATATACTAAAAATAAAAGTTATCTTATTTTTTTAAAGGCTGAAGAGAGTGTCAAGTCAATTTGAGATCAGGTTTTTAATTTCTGTATGGCATAGGATTTCTGTTGGTGAATTGAAACCGACAGTATCAAAGCTGTGCTTTCAGCCAAGGGGTTAACTTCTGTCGTATGTAATACAAGGGACACTGCAAAACATTCTGGAGAATTTCCTGAGAATAAGAATATATACTAAAAATTTTCCCTTCAGTAACCATTAAGCTCCTCTATTCTAGTAAACAGACAAACATGGACAAAGAGGAATTCCTGACCTGAAGAACATAGGCTCTCATCTCTTCCAGAGGTATCTGTTCCTGATCACAGACTTAATAATCATATGTCCTTAAACAGCGATACACCAAACTGGCAAATTTGTACCAGTTCTGGTTTTGTTCTTTCAGTTTATAATTACCATATGGATATTGATGCTCCACACTGATGGATTTTATGGGAAACTGTCCAATGTTGGTTTCAACATCTTGATTTAAATATTGCAACAGAGTTCCAGATGAGAGTCTAAGTGATATAGTATTTAGTCCTTTTCTTACATAACAATTTGGCATGATTTACATACAATCTGTCTATTCAAAGGAGATAGTTACACAGCAGAATGCAGTGTGCTAAGACAGTTCAGAACAAGCTGATATGTATCTCTACAGCACAGAGTGCCTCAGATACGAGCAAGATCCTAAAGACAACAGAGCTGTCTTAGTGTATCATTTGACAAGTCTAACAGCAGCATATAAACATGCATATGTTTCCAGTGCTCGCTTATCCAGTAGTAGATGGTATCTCTTTACAACACACTTACATATCAGGCTTGAGCTACACAAGCAGGACTATATTCACTGCCTCACTTACCAGTGGTAGCAGCAGTAGTAGCTGTTGTTTTCAGCATCTGCCTAGCTGCAGAGGCGGCTGCTCTGGTGACTCTTACATTTGAGGTTGTCTGGACTGCAGTCTGCAACACTGTAAGAAATGTTAATTCCAGAGATTTCAAAGCTTAATAAGAAGCTGCATTCAAGTAATATAATTGAAAGTTTATGTTTTGTAGAAATCAGAAAAGTGCACTAGCAATTATTAGTTGCATTAGTTTGCCAGAATCAACAAGGGGTTTTTTTGTCAGTGCAGTGCAAGCAGCGCTAAACATGGACAGCACAGCTCAGCCTTGGCATCAAGGGAACGCTGTGAAGGAGCTTGATTGAAGATGGCTTTGTTGTACAGTAGTACCTCCAGGACCGAATAACATCAAGGTACCAGTGTGCCAGACACCACGTACAAAGCCTAAGGAACCCTTCTGAATGTTCCCTGCAATTAGAGTCAACATCATCCCCATTCTACAGACGAAGCTTTCTAGAGCAACAGCTTGCCATGGTTATTTGCACAGCTGGAAGCTTAAGCAAACCATCTGAAGAACAAAGTGATGCCCTGGTCATTATATGAAAGTATTCTAAGGTCTGAATTTAATGTCATCTAATAAAGTATTCTTAAAATTAAGATGAATCCCACCTGACGTATTTTATAAAATACAACTCAAGTCCATGTACGTACTGTACTACCCATCTTAATAATTTTCATCTTTGTATTTTAGTACCGTTTTTAATTTCCTTCCAAAAATGATAGCATTCTCCTGCACAGAAAAATTTAACAGAAGCTCTTTATTTCATACCCTCCCTTTCTGTATCTGCCTGAAATCCAGTATCCCCACTTAGTTACTGTTAATGCCATTTGTGTTTTTAATGTCATTCTAGCTTCCACAGAATTGCAGCTTGACAAGTTGGGAAAAAATACTAGATAAATAACTATAACATTTGATTTATCCAAACATTCACTTCCCTGACATTTTTATACTAGTGTTTAAGTACATACAATGCATATTCTTGATTCAGCAAAAAGCATTATCAAGTCTAGTGGATGATAATTAAAAAAAAATTAATTGTTACATCAAACAGTGATAATAGATCTTTTCAGTATTCATTGAAGGCATGACTGAAATGTATTTAACTAAAGGTCTGCTGCTTGCTGATTTAATTAAGTTAGCAATACGAGAGTCATTTCACTCTGAATTACTGACTATCTTGCATTAATGTCAGTATTGCACATGCCTTAGCATTATCTACTTAAGGAATGGACATCACTGTGCTATCAGGAAGAATTTCTAATCAAAGGTATTTACTCCCTTAAACAAAGGTGGCATGGTTGGGTTTGGTTTGTTTTCTTAAGAAACAGATGTAATTGTCACATAGAAAGTCCAATAACTAGAGATACAGAAGGGGCTGTTGTAAAATATGAAAACATAAGATTGTACTTGTCATTTGTTAAAGACGACAATCACACATTTACTCAGTTGCATTGGTGTGCATCAGAAGTTCGGGGTCCTATCTCCAACATTATATACATATATATACACACACACATACATACATACATGTTAATGTGCTTTACCAGAAGGCTATCCTTTTCCAAACCTTTTTCAATGCTGTTACACAAGCAGCGTCATTTAGAGACCACAGACAATAGCATATCTACTGATAGACAGAAGAAAGACTTCACTGAAAATATTTACAGCTGATTCAATCAGCTACTTTCCAGGTTACCCACAATACCAAAAAAAAAATCATATTTTACTTATATCAGCTATTCTTCATCTTTCCGGGTGAAGTCACTTGCTCTTCTGTAATAGCAGCAGCTACTACACGTGATATTCTTCTTGGAGACAAACAGAAAGCTCTGCACAGCTCCAGATGCTAAGGCAGCTAGCAATCATGCAATTCTGCCTACTGACCTTTTTCTTTTCCGTCTCCTAGGGTGAATAATCAGTAACCAGGACGGTATGAAGTATCCCGCATTCCATTTCCCCCAGCCTACAGAGGCAACAGGTACACGTGATACCTAGAGCCACACAGTCTGCCAGCGGCTGCCCTGGTCATAGTTGGTGGGAATGGTTGTCCTAAAAACTCCTCCTTGTTTCCTACACCCAAAAATGTACCGCAGATCTCTCCCGAAGGTGTTCTTTGCCTCGCTTCCATAATGTCACACTACTCAGAAAAAAACCCAGCAGCGTCCTTTCAGATTCAGATGTAGGGATCACACTATTTTCATACCTTTCTCTTTTTCAGCTGCTTTGTCTGTACTCATGTGTTTACGTCCTGCTTGTGTAGGGCGCACACTATGCCCGTCGGCACAGACCTACAAAAGAAAATAATTTTTTTTGTCAAATATCAGATTTCCAGAAATGAAGCAGCCTAATCTTTCCTCATCTTTCTATCCTAGGCTCCAGTAAAACAAATGGTCAAATAATTTGGCACAAAGGGCTTTAAAAAGTAAAGAGACATTAAGGATAACTAAAATAGCTCATTTTACACATGCGTTGACATGCATTATCCAAAATTAAGAATTTGTCAGAAAAAGAATGAAGAAAAATATTTAAGAAACAGCTTCAGTTTACTGTGAAACTAGGTGCCCAATTACTACTGCATCTTAGTACACCTTAGGTGCTTTTCACACACACAAAAAAAATCAATATTAACTCAGTCATCCCTTCGTAAAGTTATGACTGGAAATCCTCAAATGCATTAAAGTTTTGTAAGGCAAGATTGCTAGATTCAAATTATAGGTTCTTTTACAGATTACTGCTGGTGAAATTCCTCAAAAACCCCTACTTTTTTATACAAGTAATAGCAGAAGGGACTGCCAAGATTCACAGTAAAAATATGCCACATTGAAGTGATTTTGACTTTGAATGCTGTTCTGAGCAGTAAAGATTAATCGTGGGTGATACCTACAGTAATTGCATCTCAACAAAATACATCTCCATTTATAAGGCTTTAAGGAAAAATTAGATAGAAATGTACACAAATGCTACATTCAGATTTTGACTTTTAGCCACTAGGTTTTACCCATTTATAATACTGAGTACAGTATGGAAGACACAAGGCAAAAAACCTCCTGCTGCTAAAATTCCCCAACAAAATAAAACAGACAGCTCCATGTCCGGCATGTTGAAAACAGTAAATTCAGCAATAGTGGTCTTGCATACATTAAATGTGAGATGAAACATTTTACAATTTTTTTAAAACATAAATATCATTTCAACTTTATGAAATTCAGATGTCAAATTAGCAAAATAAATAGTATTTCAACAGTTATGTGCACCAGACCTGTCACTGTATAGACTCCAAGAAGTCAAACTAATATCACAGTTGAGCTAATTCAGTCCCTCTTCTTCAAACCAGCGGATAAATAAGGTGGCATCCAATTTAATATGCAAGAATATTTTTAAGTTCAACTTTAAAAACAAGTGTTCTTTCCTACTGTAAGAAGTTTTTAAGAATTCAGTCAATTTGCTGGGTTGCCTGCAACGTTTTGATGCTAGAATGTGATCTAGGAGAGGAATGAACGGACTTTTTATAATCTGCACTCGTGACAGCCTGGCAGCATTCAAGAGAGATTCACTGGTTTTCCAAGCCAAAACCACTTCAGTCTTACTACTACCTCTACTCGTCCTTGCAGTCCTTGCTGACTACAATATTTTGTATTGAAAAAGGGATCTGGAAGATTAGCACACTTTCTCTGTTTGTACTGACCTAATCAAACTCTCTATAGTTCAGTTCAGCACAATGCGGTCTATCAGCTTGCTGAAAGCTTTTCTGACCTAATTTGTCTTTCTCACCAGGAAAACCTCCTTAGAGACAGCACTCAACATGTAAGCATACAACTCTGAGTTATGGTCTGAAGGGTAATTGCATCCTTTTCTCTAAATTTATTTGATGAAGTTTACGTAACAAACCGTAGAGTGCTTAGATGCAGTTGGTATCACAGTTTTTTCTTCTTGGTTCTTGGCCTTTGATCGAGTAATCCTCCCGGAGAAAGCAGGAGCTGCCTGGAAACATCCCCAAGGAAACAAGAGTTAACATACTCCTTTCCACCCCATCACTGTTAAAGTGGGCAAGAAGCCTAAGCATGACAAGCAACATGCCCGTGCACTCGAGAGTCAAAACAGGTCAAGTGTGTAATTTGAAAAACTTTCAAAGTCAAGCGGACTAAATAGGAACAAGTTACTAGTTATTTTATAACTTAGCTGTTTCATTTGTGGATGAACCATTCCAGTTTTTGAACTGAGACCATAGCCATAAATACAAAAATCAACATATCACTTGTACTATTTCCTGCTTTGTTTTAAAAAACTGAGCCAAATTACTGCCTGACTGTTCCTCATTATAAAAAAATATGTATCAAGTATTTACAAAATAAACTGGCTACTTTGCATAACACACACATAATTTTGTATACAAATAAAAATTTTAATATAATATATTACATATACTTAATTTAGATATTTAACATTACTATTATTACCTTCTCTTTTGGCTTCACTATCACAGGATCTTCAGGTACACGTGAAAGAAACCCAGGCACAGCTGGTCTATACAACCCAACTTTAAACACACCCTTTTTTGCTTTCTCTCTTTGCTCTCTCAGTTTTCGAAGTTCCTTTTCTTCTTTATAGCGCTGAAGCATTTCCTTGCGTTCATTAATCCTCTTGGTGGCTGCATTTGTAGATTGTTCTGAAGCAAAGATGGAAGGCAGACATGTTACAAAACCTTGAAGATATTTTTCAGCCAACAATAAATAAGCAAGTCACAAAATTTCAAAAAACTTCTCCAAGATAGAAGAGGAACATACTAAGTCAAAGAGCAGAAGACTGTCTGGAGTCTGTGCCTGCAAGTGTCAATTAAAGTCTTACAATGCAGATACACGCGATCTATTAGCTTGCTGAAAGCTTAAATTCTCTTAATTGTTTTAACCATTCCTACTAAAAGAGTATTCAATGGTAAATTTCAAGTTGCAAATACGCCTCCCCAAAATCTGCACCTGAGGGATACTGTAAATTCATATTCATTTTACAGTGTACAGGCTGTTCCTGCAAGGTTACTAGTATTAAAGTTAACACTTTAATTACTTATTTAGTTTATTTGTACCAGTTTCTTTATTCAAATACTTGTAACGTCATTGAAAGCTGAAGTTTAGGTCAGCTTTAGATACCAAAGTCTGCCTCAAGATGTGAATGAATGAGGCAGAAATTATATGAAAGAATAAAACCTTAAGATGATGTCAAACTTGAATTACGTGTCTATCTGAAAAATGAATATCTACTTAAAGTTAAAATTTATTGAAGATAATCAAGATATACATTTCTTAAATTTCATATTTGACACGATTACATAGGGATTGCACTCCTTCCTCCAATGATTTTCTTCTATCAAAATACTAAAGGTGAAAATATTTCTAAAGAAATCTGTTAATATTTTTAAAGATTAACTTAATTCCTTAGACCATAAGCATCCAGGAGAGCCAGGGAGGCAGAACTCAGTCTATGCAGGCCCTGTTTTCTGGGAGGAAAGGTAAGTCATCAAAAATCAGCGATTTCTAAAATGAAATTATACTATGCATTTACCCATTTACAATTATATATACCCAATTATAATATACAATTACCCATTTCTAAGCATACTTTAAGCACACAACAGACACCAGTTACGTGTTAGATGAGATTTTAGATCGGGTTTTTCACTTCTTAAACAACAAAGTAATCATTAAGAGACTTCCCATTGACTATTAATAGCAAAATGCATTCTTCCTTTAGCTGCTGCAGACAAATCAGAGCAAAGCCTCATTCAGACCACTGGAGCAATGAGGAGGATAAAGCTGTATTAAGACTTTATTTTCTTGATTTTCTTAACAGTTAGAAGAACTGGTAGCCATTGTTTTTTAAATCTTAAGCCTTTTCTTCAAATTAAAATGTTGACCACAATTAGGTTCTTGTGATGTTAGTAAATCTACTTAAAAGACATTTTTAACATTTTAAAAAAAGCTTTATAACAAGTCTTTACTTACTCTGTTTTACACTGCTGTTCTCTCGAGAGCACATTTCACTTGTCTCATTTAGTTGAGAAATTCCCCTCTCTTTTGAGAGCTGAACATTGACATCTGCCAATCCAAACTGTCTGCCCTTCTCAAACAACTTGTGTCTGTTCTCCTTCTGAAGCATCGATTTTCTGCGTGCAACTTTTGCTCTGAGGGTTTCTGTACTCAAATCTTTCTTGTATCGACTGGCAAACTGGGAGGTAGCAGCCATCTTGGTTATCCTAGACAAAAATCACAATGATTAAGAAAAAAGCTGTCGTTTTATTTTGCCCTTTTCATTAGAGTTTGCATGTTCCGAATAAATAAAGCCCTAGGTTCTTCATTTCTATATGTGTACCACACAAAAGGCAAATGACAATTTCAGTAATGACTCTTCATTATTTCTCTTTATTTTAGGCATTCAAGGGGCTAGTTTGTTTCTTAAGCGGTCAACAAGTCTGACACAGAATTAGTAGGGGACGCGGTGTCACTGCCAGGGATTGTCCTGCTGGTCTGTTTTCAACACAGATGGTTTTCACGTTAAGGAGACACGCGAGTAAATGACAAGGTTGTAGGACAATACTTGGAAGCAACATTGCCACTGAGCATTCAGATTATACCCTATCTGATGGCAAAGCATTTTTGTCGTGCATCAGAGTACTTGGCACCATTTCCCAACTGAGTTTCCAGGATGCAACTGCAATACAATAGCGTTTATTTCAAGCAGGATTTCTCCCTACTTTTTTAGCCTGAGGAAGGCTTGATGCAAACATCAGTTGCCCTGTACATGCTGGGCTAACAGCAAAGTAAAAAGCTCCATCCCCTGCACCCTGCTGAAGCCTGTCTTGTTGAGGGTTTTCATGCTTCCTTCTTGGAGAGAGGTCAGGATCAGTTCTTGCAATTGGTCTTACTCTCTCTGCCACCTCAACCAGGGTCTTTTAGAAATCTCATCGTCTATTACTTATACAAAACAGCTTTACGGTAAGGAGGGTGATAGAGCTAAACGAAATAGTTAACAGTTATTCATTTAACATGGGTCATTTACTGAGGTTCTTAATTTCAGGACAGCAAGCTTTGATCAAGCTAAAGGAATCATCAGTGAACCAGACTGAAAAGATCAGCCCTGACTATGGGTGTACAGGATTTCTTAAAGTCAATCCCCCCCACCCCCATTTGCTGTCAGTATCTCAAGCCAAAAACAACACAAGCAGCCTAACTGAAAAACCCTAATGTCAGAAGAATCATAGAATCATAGAATTGTTCTGGTTGGAAGAGACCTCCAAGATCATCGGGTCCAACCATTAACCTAGCATTACCAAGTCCCCCACTAAATCGTATCCCTTAGGGCCTCGTCTAAACGTCTTTTGAATACCTCCAGGGATGGGGACTCCACCACCTCCCTGGGCAGCCTGTTCCAATGCCCGATAACCATTTCAGTGAAGAAATTTTTACGAAAGAGTACCAAAATAAACAGAAAGAGTACAGAAATAAATAACAGTGTACTCTTAAACTGTATATACTTATGGAAAAAGTGAGCAAGGAGAGAATCTGAGCTATGTAAGAAGGAATACGAAGTCTGTTCAGATACCGTCACTGCTGGCAGTGGCAGCTCCTTGTGCCCCACTTCATGGCATTATTCATGTCCTGAGTAACTCGCATAGCACCAACAGTACCTGCACAACCATCTGGAAGTGCTTGGAATAGATACTGGAGATAACGTATGAGTCAGAAATCTAAATGGGTATATTCTGCTTCTTTTTTTCCAATACATTCAGTGCCGCAGGAGAGCAAAATGGTCAATGGAAATGTAAATGAGCAAATGGGAATTAAAAGCTAAACTCATCTTAAAGCACTCACATCAGATTGCATCTCTTCCACATAATCCCAGAAGAGCTGGTGCATGTCAGTGCCACCTGATTTGTGAATGTCTCACATTTCATCCTGCATCTTACATCCAAACTTTCAGAAACAGATTAAAGATGCCAGTTAATAATGATGGAAAGCGATCAGACTAACTCTACTGCAGTTCATAGGTCATATTTGCCTTACTTTACATGTAAGTGATTAAGGAAGGTTAATTCATGAGCATCTCCAATAATCATTTTTGGATTGATCTTGTTAGTGATTCTCATGGTGTTATGGAAAATCATGAGGAAAACAGTGGCAATATCTACTATCTACCTCCTAGAAGATTCAGGCTTTTTAAGCCCAGTGGATGAAAACAATTCCTAAAAGCAGCAGCTAGCATTAAGTCTCTACACTCATCCTCTGTGGATTTGCAGGACAAATCCCCTGTGTCTGGGACTCCTTAAACATGTTCCTTCAGTACAGGCAGTCTTCTCAGAGCGCACGCACAATTTTTAACTCAGTGCCTTAATGGGAGGTAACATACTCTCTATCCACAGATTATACATTGTTACCTATCAGGCAAGCTTGCAGAAAGCTGAATTTGCTTTAAACTTTGATAAACACACACATTTAAAGGATTCTTATGCTCTTCCTTCTACTTTGAACAACACTTTCCTAGTTATTGTAGTATAAGCCTACTTCTCCCATGAATAAGCCTCAAAAGCAAGTGATCTACCTTTTAGTAAGTAATCCTTCAGAAGAATTCACCTGAAACTTCAAGGCAGCAAATTAATATAAGCAGAGATACATAGAGAGCTTCCCACAAAGGTATTATCAACTCACATCCCAGGTTAGCAGAAGCAATACAAGAGATTACCCGTGATCTCTTTGGGCTCATTAAAAGCGTATAGCACCCTCAATGTCCTAAACATCTCTTTGGGACAAAAACACCCGTCTTCTTTTCTTTCCAAGTTATGGTTTCTGAGTAGAGTAGTACCTTGCCCAAACAGGAGTCTAGAAGATTAAGTGGAATTTAAATTCAAGTAAAGACGAGCAGCAGGAAAGGGGCAAAACGCTTATACAAAAGAAAAGATTTGTGACTGGCTAGCATACACCACCAAAATTTAAGTTGAAAACTTATAGGATTGATTTTTATAAAAAAACAGTGAGGGTGAAGAACCACATTTAATCAGCAACGCCACAAGAACCAAAGGAGTAACACAGGCATGAAAAACATTCAGGTGCACAGTTAGCATTTTTAGCTCGAATAGCGACGAAGTAGAGCTGGAACTGCCAACATCGCTATTTTTAGAGCAGGAACCCGGCAAGTTGAGGGCCTGAATAAGGTCTAGACGCAATGGTTTCGAGAGGGGGCCCCGGGGGGCACGATAAGCTGAACACCACCTTCCAGCCCCCTGCTTCCCAGGGCCGCTCCGAAGGGTCGCCACAGGTTTGGCCCCTCAGCCCCTTCCCCGTCACCGCCTCGCCATGTTTTCAGACCAGCTCAGAGAGGAGGCGCCGCTGCCAGGCCCCCAGGACGAGACCCCCACCCCGGGGCCGGGGCCTGTTCCCACTCCCGCCGGCCCCGCCGTACCTGTGCCGACCCCCGACGCCGCGGCCTCCTCAACCCCCACCCTACAGCGCGGCCCGCCTCGGCTCACTTTCAAATCTCACCTGGCAACGCTCATTGGCCAGTCCCGGCCCGCCTGCAGGTTCTCATTGGTCGGCTCATTGGCCGACCGTTGATAGGCAGAGCCAAAATCGCGGACTGGGTTGTTTATTGGTCGCCCGTGATCGCCACGGTTGGTACTCATTGGCTGCGCTGAGCATTTCCCCTCTCGCATTGGCCGGCGGGTGCGGAAGGCGGGGCCCGCTGGGCGCGGAGGGCCGTGGCCTTCCCTTGGCGTCCCGCCCGCCGCGGGGGCGCCGCTCTAAGATGGCGGAGGGGGTTTCCTGGCGGCGGAGGCTGCAGCTCAGGCCGCGGCCTGGGGCGCGGTGCCCTCACGCCCCACAGGAACTCGGGGGCGGGGTGAGGGGCCCGCGGGCCTCACACCGCCCTCCCTGCGCCCAGGCAGGTGTGTGTCCGCACCTCAGTGACCTCGCTGTGCCGCCTCCTGAGGGACCGAAGCCGGGTTTCCACAGGCTTTAGGTGGCCTGGGTTTGTGCCGAGGTTTGCTGCCCCTTTATTCCTTCTTGTATTTGCATCGTACCGACTCTGCGGTTTCCTGGGGCGGATTGTGTTTAATGCGATTCTCCTCTGCAAGGCAGTTTGTTCTGCGTTCCTTTATAAATTACAATCTGCAAAATTAAAAGGCAAAAATGCTAATGAAGAGAGCAGCCGCTTGGTGGCACTGCAAAAATGGAGACGGCATTTGAGAGAAGAGCGTTGCCAAACAGGAAACTGCTGCGCAGCGGGCATGATGGTAAACGGCGGAGGACAACCATACAGCCTGAAAATGCAGGACCTCCGTACGGCATGGCAGTAAAATGTTAGTAAATTTTTATATAAACGGGATTACAGTGGATGGAGAGAGCAATAAGTGGATTAAAGCCCAGTCGGTCAGAGCGCAGAGCTGCTCCCCACAGGAGCGATCAGTCTTGCATCACTGGAGAGCGGCTCTGCGCGTCACAAATTGTAGCAGTCGGAAAAATGTCACCCCCAGGTTCCTTGTATACACTGCCAGGGGATACAGCAAAGATTCGCAAACTTTGAACATCCGGACTGACCCTAAAATCATTGATTTACTATAAGATAATAAAAGATTAGTATGGAGGTTATTGGCTGCTGCCAGGTTCCCCAATGGTACGAAAAAGATCCAATTAAACAACAGAGCTACAGGAGTTTGTATTTGTAGACTCTGCCCACAGAGTCCAATCCAATGCAGTCCCCAGTGTTTTCTGCTTTTTGTTCCTCCCCTTTTTCTCCCAAATCAGTGGAACTGGAGGGCATTCAGCAGTTCTACCTTAGGATATAGTCCAAGGATGTGAGCCATGCTGAACCACAAATTGTAGGGAAAAGATGAGTTTAGGAGTGTCTTCCTTCCAACCAAAAATTTTTTCTTACCGTATACCTGCATCTGAGGGATTCCTTCATGCTGAAGTGATACTTGTTTGCTCCTCGGAGCATCTAGACTGGCACATTTGCTAATTCCCACTCCTGGATGTTGATATTGAATTAGAAAGCGTGGCCGCACTACAGCCGGGGCGTTAATCTCACTCGCTCAAATAACAACATCAGCGACAACGCAGCAGTACACACTTCAAGGCAGATTGGTAAACCGAGTACCTAACTCGGGTCCTTGGCAGGGTCAGGCTCTGCCGCGCGCCTTCGCTGGTTGTTACCTGAGCTAGCTAGGTTACAGCCAGAACGGGTTTCCTTAACATGCTGCAGTGACACCTTCCGCTAACAGTATCTAGGTCACCGCAAGGGTCTTGATGTAGTTGAATGATGCCATGATTTTAAAAGTATTGCAATGTCACTTTAAGATAAAACATAGTAATAATTTTTTCAGCTGAATTCCCGATTGCTGCTGATTTTATTAAGAGGAATAAACATATTCCCATTTAATAGAGATAAACAAGCAATATGAATATATAAACTCATTATCCTGTACAGATATTATCCATGCCTGAAAGGTTAAACCTGTCATTCTCATACAGTCCTGATGATTTTATGATAATATGCCTACATTTTAGCCATTGAAGCTTTGAGAACCAATTTGAATTTATCTATTTCTTGACAATATAACTGTCATTATCAGATACATTTTGTACCAAGGAGATCATTATGTGGAAATCTGCTAACTTGCTCTTTATACTCTTCATTTGTTGACATGGGATATTGTTCTTTGTGAGGGTAATTCTTCCCACCCTTGCATAAAAGCACCTTACTGAAGAGCAATATGGAGCACGTAGGGAAACCTATCTCCAAATTTAGCCCTGAAGTAATTACAATTTCTGAATGTATTTTTTGTGAAAGTTCAGGCAAATGGAGTTATAAAGCTGTAGCCCGCGGTGTCACATACTTGCCACTTGCACGGAGTCAAAGAAAAGCCTCTGTAGGCAAAGTATGGTATGTGAAGCACAGCCTGATGCTGCAGAGGGCACAGAGTAGTCCTGCCAAATTTAATTGATAGCCTCTTGATCAAGTACTGTGCAGCAAAACCATTACAGCGTATTGGCTGTTGTTCCCACTTCTGCTTATGCTTTTTGTCTGAAGTGGTCGCTAGTTTAAAAACCAGAACAAATTCTAGGAGCAGAAAATAGAAGCTAAATTCCTGTCTTACAACAACTAGGAAACACAGTCAAGCCTTCTGCTGCATTTTCTCGCTCTGTTCTTTGGGTTTCATTTTGCACAGTAGCATGTTTTTAGCAGGAGTGTGAGATAGCCATGCACTGAACCGTAATGCCTCAGCCTGTAGCCTGGTAGGAGAGACATTTGGATTCTCAGCAGGATGAGCTTGGAGAAGGTCTTCTCTTTCCTGGGCATTTGCTCTACCACCTAGATTAGCACATACAACAAATTCCATCAAATGCAACCCCTGCAGCCCACGGTATTAAAAAGAAATCGGTAACCTTGCTCTGTTCCTTCAAAGAGCACTTACAGACTCCTAAACCCCAGATGTGTGGGCACGGGATCCCGAGCTGATGGAAACACCTACACGCTGGCGATGCAAAGCAAGTCTAAGACATCCCTTGTTTGATGTTTCCTGCAACCAGGTCTCTGCTCGGCAGGTGGGAGCTGCCACTCGCCCTTGGGAGGTGTCTAACACTCTCCAGGCTATAAAAAGAAAGACGAGGTACCCGACTCTGGGCATTATATTGCACTCCGGCAGCCTGATACCCAATAGCTAGATGTTGTAGCGCATTTATAAGCTCCCAGCTTTCACTGGAGCTAGTCTAAAATGCAAACTAGCAATCTTATAATGCAAAGTACAGTTGGAAACAAAGCCCGAGTCGTTTTTATCTCAGCATATCTTTACGGTGCGTTTACGCCGAATGTTCCCTGCTGTTACAGATTTCAGGCAAAAACCCGCTCTAGCAATACAGGTGAGAGCATCCTGCAGCTGGTTTCGTCCTCCAAGGCCCAAAGCCACATTCTTCAGGAAATCACATTTCTTTCCAAACAGACTCAAACCTTGTTGGTTTTCTTCCATGAGGAAGAGGGGAGCGGGAATTAACCCAAGAACAAATGCTGGATTCAACCATAAACCACTGCTGAGTTGAGACCAAACTTTTTTGTTGTTTCCAGGGACTTTGGAGTGGGTTGCTTTGGGTGAATTGTACTTTTATCCCCTTTAGCAAAAGCAGATGAAGAAACCACTTAGCGCGGTGGTATTAGACGATGTTTCAGCAGCACTAAGTAGGTTTCTAATTGAGTTAGGCTAGGACCATTGTGTTTTCATTTGAAAAGAGCATCCTTTTCCCTGTGTTAGACAAGACTTCTAGTAATTTATTATTTTTGAGGGAGTGGAGGGGCTAAAACCTGTATGTATTTTTTCTCAGCATGTGTCTCCTTTGTGTCTCCATTTCCCAGAAGCAGAACATCTCGTATGGAAGTTGGATGCGGCTGTTGGACTTAAGTGTTTCACGGCTAAAGCAAATACAAAGGTGATAAGGACCAGCCTGGTTTGGAGAGTACAACAACGCAAAGGCTTTGAGGAATATGACCGTTAATTGAGATGGAAACAATACAAGAGCTATAACAACTTGGTTAATCCTATGTACTCTGACAGAGTTAAACTTCTCCAGGTCTCCGATAAGATAAGACTGGTTTTCTTTATCTATTGTTTTTTTTAATGTTCAAGGCTACAGAAGTGCAAAAGTGCCAGATGGCCATGTAAGCTAAACAATGTGCAAAATCTTATATTATCACTAAATGCCCTGGGGGGGCGGGGGGGGAAAGGTTATTTAATCATTAGAAGTCACTTAGCAGCAAATGGCATTTAGCAGTCTTTATCAACTTACAACAAAAGATTGGGTGCCTACCGTTGTGGGGCCTTTTTCGAATATGACAGGATGCGTATTTCATTCCCCTTTAAGTCATCTGGTGATATCTGGCGTGTCAGTGTGTGGTACCATGCTAGTAAATAGCATTTTTTTCCACGTGCACAAAAAAAGCACCATGGTCCTGTACCAAAATACAGAATTTTCCCCTGGAACATATGAAGCTACTGCGTCAGCAGCAGCTAAATCCCATTGTTGTTCCGGGGTTTTGTTACGGTCCAGAGGAGAAAGTACTGGAGGGATGGGGAACTGTAGGTTCTGTTTTCCGTCCTGTCACTGATCCGATATTTGACCTTCAGCAACTCATTTTACCTCTGTCTTCCTTCCTGTCCTCGCTTTGTCTTTGTATATAGTGGCTGTAGTCAACAGGGACTCCAGAGACTTCGGGAGATTCATCTCAGCCATCTGAGATGCCATGTTAATGTGATCCTGTGCCTTGGCTAATTAGCTCTGCCCCTCGTCAGGACTACTGCGGCACAGTGCTGTGCTGACACACTTACGCTGCTTTTTAGCTTGAGAACGGTCTCAAAGATCTCGCAGTATTGCGTTACACAGAATAAGTAGTGTCTCTGCTGCTGCCCTCCTGCAGGTCAGAGAAACAAGGCCTTTTCGGTTTGCGAGCCCTGCTCTCGCCCTGTGATCCCCCATGGGGACCTGCATCCCTCCCCGCTTCCCTCCAAGTGGGGACAAACTGCTGAAATCTTCTTTTGAGGAGGGGGAAGGCTCCTTCTTGCAGGAACCCCTTAGGCTCAAGCTACCATCTGGTGCTACCACTTAATTCCCCTTTTCCCAATGCCTTCCCTTTGCATTTCACTCTTGTTCTCAATACCTTTGGTTTCGGAGGACGTCTCTGGTGCCTGTCTCTTTTTCCCTGCAGGCTGAGGGCTTCGCGAGGACGGCACAGAGAACATGGCTGGGGTGATGCTTGCGTGAGGAGCCACTGTCCAGGGGCTGCGCAGCCGTGCCTCCTAGGAGACATCTACACCAGGAACAGCAGCTTATGTTTTCCTCTGTCGAGGGCAGCATCTGCACAGATGACAGCGAAGGGTATTTAGTGATTGTGCCGGGGAGGCAACGCTGGCAAAACAAAGTAGCTGGCCAGGCTGGCGCCGCGCTGGTGGGGTTACAGTACCCTGAAGGACTCCCACTTCACACTCCCAGTAACCTCCCAGCAGCTCTTTTGGCCCTGCAGTCAGGAGTTAAGTAGATTTTAAAGCCAGAAGGTCTATCAAATGAGTTTGTTTGGCCTCCTGCAGAGGACTGTATAGATTTTTTAGCCTGTTACCACCATATTAAATCCACTTGTAAGCTGCCGGTGCCAGGCAGTGCGCTGGGAGCTTTCAGTGCCGCGGTGGTCGTTAAACCTCACAGCGACCGGCACCCCGGCATTCAGGTCCGAGCCTGGAGACGCCAGGGCGAGCAAGGCTGTGGGGTCCCCACACCTGCCAGCGCTGGGGACTACGGGGAGGCCTTGACCCTGCCGGTCCCCACCACTGGGGTCTGCCTTGAAACGTCCCTGGCCTTGAACCTGCCGGCCAGGACCCCACGGGCCTGGCCCCGCTCCGAGGAGACCGCTGAGGCCCTGAGGAGAGCTCCGGGCCCGGGAAGGGCCGCGAAGGGGAGCCCCGGGGCCCTGAGGAGACCCGAGAGGCCCCTGAGGAGAGCTCCGAGCCCTGAGGAGACCCCAGAGGCCCCGAGTCGGGCCCCCGGCCCCTGCGGTCGGCCGTGCCCGCCCGGCAGTGCCTGGCGCGGCGGGGCGGCCGGTGCCTGGCACGGCGCAGGGGCGGTCGGCGGTGCCGCGGCCCTCCCCGGCGGGCCCGGGCCCGTCCCGCCCCGCCCCGGGCGCGGATTGGCGAGGCCGGCGCGGCCCCTCCCGCCGCCGCGGCTGGGCGCAGGGGGGATCCGGCCGCGCCGCGCCGAGCCCAGCCTGGCGGCTCCGCGCAGCTCGCCGCCGCTGCCGGGACGCCCCCTCCTCCCCGCGGGAGCGCGGCCGGCCCCGCTCCGGGTAGGCTTCTCGCGGCGCGGCGGGGCCGGGCCAGGGCGGGGGGGGACGGCGGCTCGGCTCGGCTCGGCTCGGCGCGGGGCCGCGGGTCGGGGCGGGCAGGTGGGCGGCGAGCAGGCCCCGCACACACCGCCCGCTCTCCGGCCGGCCATGGCGGCTCCGGGGGCCGCCGAGGGGCCGCTGGCCGCCCGCCGGACGGGGTTGCGCGGCGCCGGGCCCCGCGGAGGGCACCGGGCCTCCTCGCTCCCCCGGCGCGGCGCCTCCCCACCGCCGGCCGCCCCCTCTCGGATTTATTTTATTTTGTTCCCGGTGCTCCCCTCCGCGCCGGCAGCCTTCTCCCGTGCCGGGGCACGGCGGTGTCGGAGTGGGGGCCGCCTCCCTGGGGGGTTTTGTTGCGCTTCCCCCATTGAGCCCCCTCCCCGGCTCCGCTGGCACCGCTCCCGTGGCCTTCCCGCCTCCCGGCGGGCCCGGCCCGGCGGGTCTGACAGCGTGAGCCCGCGGCGGCGGCGGTGGAAGGACCGCTCCGTGGGTGCCGGGTCCCGTCCCCTCCGCGCGGCCCGGCTCAGGCGCGCGGGTCGCGGAGCATCTCTCCTCCCCAGCGGTTGCATAACGCGATCGTCCCGCGCGGCCGACCCACGCGTGGCTGAGGGCAGCGCGCCGGGGCGGGGGTCTCGGGGGTGTGGGGGTCGTCCTAACCCCCCGTGCTTTTTGCGAGTCACGGTCTCTTCGTGGGCCTGCGGGCAAGCACACAGGGTTTTTCTCTTTTTTTAAAAAGAAACCAAACACACAACAAAAAACCCAAAACCCCTACGTATTTTTCCCCAAATTTTGGTCCTCTGAGTACTGTCACTTCCTGATCGTGTTTTTCTGCACGGCTTACCCCTTGCTTCGTGCATCAGCCTTTCAGAGGAAGGATTGTGAAGCTCGGTAAATGTAAACAATGATCCAAAAATAAAGCTTTAATCATTATTAGATATTGTAGATAATACTTCTAATAATGTGTTCACGTGGGGATGGTGTAAGAACCTAAGGAAAGGTTAAAAGTACAATTATGGTGGAAGTGATTTCTTGTCAAAATTACTTCCTCCAAGGCCTTACTCGAAACAATAAGCGTAGCTTTTAATTTCTTCAGTAAACCGAGGTTACTGACTTGTGCTGTGTGGTTTCCAGTTGGAAAAAAAAGTCTTTTATCGGCCTGAGAAGTGGGTCTGACGCTTGTCCTGCGAGGTGGTTTGTACAACGCCCAGCAGCAGCTATGTCTCTCTGCTCCGCTTTTAGATCACCGGGTTGGATGGGGCTGTAAAGCCCAGCCCCAGCAGCTTGGGGTTCGTTGCGGGCTGTAAAACCCGCCTGCGAAGCTGTGTAAATACTCAAGTGGTTAACCCTGCTGTGCTGCGTGTTATCTTGGCTATGCCGTAGCTCTCCGTATCCAGTTTTGGTAGCTCGAGATATCCAGGCTAGCTTTGAACCGGCTAAGCGCCCAGCGCAGACTCGAGTCGCGAGTCTTAATGAGTGTTTGCGTAGTGCTTCGTGTTTTCTCGGATGAAAGGTTTTACATAATTGGCCATTATAATTGTCTGTCACCCCTAGAGAAGAGCCAAAAAAAAAAAAAAAAAAAAAGAGTGTGGAGGTAGGCAGTTGTTTTGGAAGTCTGAAGTCTAAACCCGTAAATGCCTGTAGGTTGTTAATGTTGTTACTGCTTAATGTGGAGGCAGCAAAATGACTGACTAAAAAAAATAATCTAGTTCTGCTCTCCTTTTGAGCCATTTGAACAGCATCGTCCGGACAAATGACATCCTGCTGACGTTTGAGCTACTTGTTCTTCAGTGCCCAGAAGAATTCCTAATGTGACTCCAGTTGCACCAGGGTTTTGGGTTGTTTTTTTTTTTTTGCCCTTGAAATCTTAACTGGAAGCCTTTTACAGTGTTTTGATTCCTTTTTAATAAATGGCTAATCCCTTGCTGCAGGGGATGGGAGTGTTTTGAATGCAGCGTTTTTGGGTCCTGAGGGGAGGGGGAAGGGAGCGCCTTGTATTGCTTTCCAGCAGCCACCCGCCTTCCCCGGGCCTGAGTGAAAGAGCCTTATTGACTGGTTTTGAAGGTAACGTGCCCAATTCTCCTCTTACATGCTAAAACCATAAATTTGCTGTAGTGCAGAGCCTTTGAGGGAAAGAAATGGAATGTCAAGGAGCCTGGGCTTCATCACGAGCAGCCTGGTAACAAAGGTAGTGTCTGTTAATTGCATCGCGCTTATCAAAATCTCCCCTTCTAATGACAAAGTGCCATTTTAATAGGTGTGAAAAGTTGTGGGATTTGATTTAATACCAGTGTCTTAAAATCATCTTGCATGCTCCGTATGACTAAGTTGTTTCTTTCATATTTAATTGGAGAACAAGCAGAGGTTGAGGAGGAAGCTGGGTGCATTTCACTTGCACTAAATGCTCTTTAAAATCTTTTCTTCATTTAGATAACGATCGTGAAGAAGTGTGAGTGACTTGTCAAGCACTAAGCTGCAACTAATTTTCTTATAGGCATATAAAACATCTTTCTGTGTCCTTTAAAATTGGAAGCTCGTTTTGTAGCGTGCTGTGGACGTGTACCACGGTGCTGGTGAACTCTCCGCCAGCTTGAAAAGCAGCTAGCAGCAAGAGTGTGTGTTCATAGAGACTTGCCTGTAGTTCCCGTGCCAGGAGGGGCTGCGGTTTTGGGGCACAGAGGTGCCAAGGTCGATTCCTGGTGCTGTGAAGTTGAATACTGTGTAGTAGACGCACAATACTACCTAGGTACTAACCGTCCCTGAGGTTCCAGGTGTCAACACATTCATCGTAAGGTGTTATTTTCACTTCTTACTGCCCTGTAGCGTAACAAAACAAGCAATTTGGTATAATCTTCTAACACCAGTTGCTTTATTACCAGCAAATATGACATATTTCAGTATTCCCTGCTTCTTTTCATCCCTTTCTCCATCAGAGAAGTGCAGGTTTGATACCTGGTTTCGGAGTAGATAGCAGCTTTGCTTGTACCTGGTAGTTGAGTCTGTAAGGAAAACATAGGACTGGTCCTAAGCCTATGATTAAAGATAATGTAGCTTTGGAAGCATGTGCCTCTTGTCCCTGCTGCTGCTTTTTTTGGCTCTTGTGGATTATTACTAGACGTTCCTGTCCATGCATTTAAACCTTTGAAGGGGATCTTAGTTTAGTGAAAGTTGCTGGTTAGAGATCAACTTCCCAGCTTTGTAAGCGCTGCAGTAAAGAGGGCACAGGAATGCTGCTTTGGTATGTGTGGCTGCTCAGTTTTTATTTGTACCATATTTTACTGGTTTTGTTGTCTAAGCTATGTTGATTCTATTAACTTATTAAAGTTAGACTCTATTAAAGTCAGTGTGACAGACTTTTTTTAATGTATGAACGTTGTCCTTTTTTTAATGTCCCTTTTTTTCCATCCCTAAAACATGAATCGGGATAATTGCCCATAGTGCAGATCCTGGCTGCAATTGTGGGATTTGTATTTGGAATTTGCATTTGCAGTTGTGGAATTTGTGTTTATTCCCCAAATAACTTTTCTGTCTTATTGTGGAAGGGGAATACCTGCTGTATCGCTTGCTAATCCTGCTGTTGCAGTCTTGTGCCTAGAGCATAACTGGAGATGTATTTGCCACTGTAGGCATGGTGGTTAGTTTTAATCTAGCTATTTTGGATATCAAAAGCAGAGAAATCACAGCAGGACTGGCTGGTATGGGTATAGGGTGGGCTTGCGCATCTTGCATCAATGGTACTCGCTTGGACAGCCAGCTCGTGGTAAAACTGAGGTGTCTGCAGTGTCATCGCAATGGGTGTCAGAGGCAAATAGATTAAATACAGCTCAGGTATGCCTAAGGATGTTGCAATCGCACCTCCTGTTGCAGTACAGAGGTAATGTGAATGTTTACATAGATCACCCTCCTACACATCGAAGGTTCAGCTGCGTCTGATAGCGAGTTGCTGCTGGGCAGCCACATGACTACTTCATTCTGTTTTGAGAGTAAAAATATACTACAGAGGGATGCATAAATGGCTGTTAAGAAAATGTCAGCTTTTTAAAAAAATAAATATATCATTAAGAAATGGCTGACTGGTGTCTTGAGGCACAGAAAGTAGTTTTATTTTCCATGTGATTAAAAAAAAAAAAATCCCTGCTATGCCTGCAGTTCATTACAAAGTAATGGCATTTAGGTAGCACAGAGGCTGAATTTCTGCCAGTTGAAATCTTGCTGTCCTAATGTGCTGTTCTGTACAGTGCTTTATAGCTAATATACAATGTTCTTCTGCCTTGCAGCAAAACAACTAGTGATTAAAAATTTAGCAGATGTTGTGGTTCACTTAACTACTTG
This sequence comes from Phoenicopterus ruber ruber, assembly GCA_009819775.1. Lineage (NCBI taxonomy): Eukaryota > Metazoa > Chordata > Aves > Phoenicopteriformes > Phoenicopteridae > Phoenicopterus > Phoenicopterus ruber. The sequence continues at coordinate 4,897,799 of CM020219.1, forward strand.
TTCTTGCATCATTCAGGTCATATCACACAATTAATGTTGCTAATGTTCAATCTAGCTTTTTTTGTTCTGAGAATGGAAATTATTTGAGCTACCATGGGATTTATGGAACTGTTTTGGCAGGAACTGGGCTATGCAAATAAATTATTCAGAACTGTTTTCGTCCTTCCCCTAACTTGGAGAATCTCCTTTTGATTTCTCAAATATTATTTGTTCGTGCCAGACAGGGCTTTCATGTTTTGCAATTTTTCTCACTTGAAAAATCGAAGTGTTTTCTTTTGATTGCTTTGAGATAAATGAGACCCCTGGTTGAGAAGGAGGGGAAAAAAAGAGCACGATAGGTATAAGTGCTTGATTTCTTACTTAAACTCAGTATTTCCTTTGGCCACAGAAGTATTTTTGTATGAGAATTGTTGTTTTGTTTCGGGCAGGGTTTCTACTGCTTTCAGTACATCTACTTTTAATTTGCACAATTTTGGTTAATAGCATTCAATCCAGTGTGTCACTTACTTGACTTTTAAATTAGAGTTAAACTTTACTTTCCCCTCCCTATGTTCCTTTAATTATGTAGGGTTTGGGTTCTTTTTGTAGCACGCACAAACAGGTTCTGGAAACCTTTTCTGGGCTACCTGGAGCTACAAAGCAACGTTCGTTCGTGGAGCAGGACTTGCGGCTTGTTTTCACTTCCTTCGCTGCCTTTCTGTTGGTAAGCTGGTGCCTGTACGGCACAAGAAGCCGCCTATCCTCTCTCTTCGTGTTGAGTGCGGTAGCTGTGGTTTTGGTTGACCTCCCTGCACTTTCTCAGGACTTACCTGCCGATGCTCGCAGGAGGAGATTGGACGCTCCTAGGTGGGTGCCCCCTAAACTGGCTGCATGCCTTGACATACATCTTTATGGATCGCGCTGCTATAAGCACGATATAAATACCAAGGTTAAGGCAGGCAAACAACTGAGAAAAATTGCTGGGTCTTTCAACGTCTTTGAGAGTAACTTGCTATACTGGGGCAGCTCTTGGCTCAAGTGCTTAAGAGAAACTAAATTCAGAATGTGGAACGCAGGTGGAATATTTTGGTCAAGGGCACACGCGCGGTTCAGCCATCACTCAGCACATTGCTGCCAGGTAGCTTGAGGGCTTAGGAGGAGTCTGTATCTTTCTAAGCGTAAAGTGACAAATCGGTAATGGGAATGCAAAAGGTGGATTTGTGAGTCACAGTATATGATATACAATATACGATGGAGATGCCTGTAAACCAGGTTTTGGAGAAGTAATGGGCAAAAACTGGAGACTTTCAGTTTATGCACGTTGTTTGAACTTGGAATTTGGATGGCTTTTTGTGATCTGTCAATTAGCACATCAAGTGGATGTCTTTTTAGTCAAGGCAGACATTTTTCTTTGGAAAAACTCCTTTGCAGTCTTAACGCTGATGAACTTTGAGAGAACTTGTTTCAGCTATATCGTGGGCAGGTAGTCAATCGGTTTGAGAAACAAAGTATTAAATATGTAAACCCTCCCCCAGCCTCTTTAGTGTCCTGTTTAGAATGACAGAAAAGAAGGATTCAGATTGGGTCTTGCGTATTCCTGATACCATGTATGCATGTATCCAATATGCCGTACGTGCAGAATTGATATTCAGGATAATATATTTAATCTCCAATTGCAAAAAAATAACTTCACACGCAGCTAATTCCATCTGCTGGAAAAATAAGAGCGAGGCTAACTTCATCACTTATTTGGGACCCGCTTTTTGCTGTGCTAATTACTATGTATGAACTTTGGAAATTTGCATAATTTTTTGGCAAACCTAAGCGGCAGCCATTTAATTTAGAATTTTATTAACTTTAAACATCCCTAGCAACTCCTAAGCTACTTCTAGCTCATTTTGTATTTTTGGTGTTTTACAAGCTTTGATTTAGTCAGCTTCAGTAACATCTTCCCCCCCCCCCCCTTGAAATGACTTCATATATATATAACAGCAGCTTGCTGCCATTTCCAGTAACTTTCACCCTGCAATCTAATGCGAAATTCCTTCTGTCATTCAAATAAAAAAAAGTGTTGAAATTAAATTCCCATAAAACAAATGCTAAACCAGTAAAATTAGAAGCTAGGTTTTGGTTGCTCTTCTGCAGTGTGAGAAGAGCACTTGAAATATTTTAGGTGTAGATGGTTTTCAGAAAGTAACCTTGGGGAAACTGGGGCATGTCAAGTCTGGTCCTAGTTCTGCTAAAAGCTGGTCTCATGATGTGAATTCTTAAGCTCCGAAGAGTTTGGATATAAAATCATCATTGTGGCTAGCTCCTAAATGTTCTCTCCTTCTAAAAGGCTGGGGTTTCACACATTTTCAGCCTCTCAAGGTGTCTAGCAATGCCTTTTCCACTTGGTTTGCTTTTGTTCTTGTGACCTCCTCCTCTTACTGGTTTTGCTGGTCAGGGGAAGCATATAATCTGTAAAATACTAAAACGGTTGGAATTTTATAGTAAAAAACACTGTCTGCTTTATTGCAATGCTGTTATTTACTGGCCGATTTTCTTTTGGATGCAATAGACTGGATTAATTTTAAAATTTGAACTATTCTTCCTGCATTACCATCTTAGCCTGCTTTCCGTCTCAGCACCATCAGAAACTTCCTATTTTGCTATGTGCAATTGCAGTCCCGTGTCTTTGTCCCTCTTTCCTCCTCCCTCTTACTCCGTTGATCACTTAAGAATGCAGTTTCTTCCTTGGGATGAACAGGGTTATATTGCTAGGCTCTTTAATTCCTCTCTAATTGGCAGAAAGCCAAGCATAAAATCTTGTTCGTAAGTCACTCTAGAGATTTCTTTGTACATGCTATTATTTTCTTTGCATGCTAACATCACTGAAAGATTTTTTTTTTTCCCTCTCCAAGTCTAGACCAGGCGTAATTATGTTCGTGTGTATGTGTAGGCTTGGGTGTTGCCACTCTGCAGCCCAGCAAGCAATTTGAAGTCCTTGGGCAGTTTAAGACCAAAATTTCTTGTAGCATCAAAGGCAGCAGCTATCCCTCTGCATCTAGGTAGGTGAAATAATTTTCTGTTGTATCTAAACTTCAAAGACTAACTCATGGCTTGTGCCTGTGGTTTGGCTTTCTGCGATGTGTCATACTGGAGGCTATATTTTAAAAAAGAGTTTGGACACTGGGTTCAAGCAGGATGTGCTGTGTGTCGAGTGATAGTAGCTAGTGTTGAATTGGGGTTTGTGTTCCCTGGCTCACGTGCTTCCAGAGGCAAGCCAGTTCCCTTTTGATTTATAAAGCTCTTCATTGAGGTCTTTGTCCTGAACTTTGCCTCACCCATGTCTCTATTGCAAAGCGTAAAAATCCTTTCCATCATGAAGTGTCCGCTTTGGCGTTGGGACTGCGGTCTTAAGGTATTTATGTCTTCAAACCTTTTGTGCTTCCTCCTGTCCTGACTCCTGAGGTTGAGAGAAGCTCCCTGTAAACATATATGCAAAGCTGTGCCTTACTCTCCTGCTGCTCGCTCCTCTGGCTTTGGTATGGCTGCCTGTCATGCTGGCTGCGATTTTCTCATTGATTTGCCTTCCTGACCGCCTGCATGTGTCCCCGTCCTGGGGAGAGGAGGGCTGTCCCTGCACGATCCACTGCTGAACAGTGAGGGTGTGCAAGGTATGGCAGCTGGAGACAAGTGTCAGGGATTTGGTAAGTGAACTCTAAAAAAGCCTTTAAGGAAAGCCTGTCCTCTGGAAATGGGTTTCTAGACCCCGATTTAACCATGAGAGCACCAGAGCCTGCCATCGAGTGTGGGACAGAATGTTGGTTTCTTGCCTTTTTTGTTTTCCATTTAATTTCCTTTCTAAAGAAGGATGGCACTCTACCGTTGTTTTTTTTAATGAGGTAACTTTATCTTAATAAACACATGAATGAAATGATGCAAAGAGTGCTTGTTTATGTGTTTGAAATCTAAGTAAATCTGCTACCACTTCTGAAATTTGGGCTGTGGGAGGATTACTGATAGTGATGAATCCATCTTCCATGGCGTTAAGAAAAAAAATCCCCGTGTTTCTCTTAGAATGCTTGCAGATTTTTTTTTTTAGATGCAGTAGGCCTGCAGATGTAGTTCCATTAACATGTATAATAACTTGCTTTGAATTGGTCTTGCAGCAGAAGCAGTTGGAGATGTGGCTTCGGTAGAGGTTACTGGGAATTCTCTTTTACAGCCTGTGCTGGGAAGAGATGCTCCGAGCCCTTTGAGTGGTGCACCATGTGCGTGGGGTGCCAGCAGCAGTGGACTAAACCAGTTTTCCTAATGATTGCTTTGTTACACTTTAACAGCTGATGGGATTGTTAAAATGGTGTCCGTTGATGTGTCAGCTGTAGGCTTGGGGGTGAATTGTAGGATAAATAGGAGTCATTTACATACCTTTGTAGCAAATGTCTCTGCAGCATTCTGCATACTGTTCTCTCCTTAAAAGTTTGGGTTAGGTTTTTTTTCCCTCTTGAATCAGTAGATGTAGCCAGCGAGGAAAGGGTTTGTATGGGTTTTGTGAAGTTAACACAACTTCATCCCTGGCCTGACTGAATCCAAGGAAGTGAAGGCACCCGAGTATCCTGCAGGGATGCCCTGTTTGTTTTCGGGAAAACATTTTTAAGAGGTTGGGAAGAACTTAACTCGGAAAAAACTCAAGGAACTTAATCTGAGTGTAAAAATTGTTTCATCCATAGTGGAGCTATACAGAGCAAGCTCATTGATGCTGCTAGTTGCATTAATATTGGTTGTAAGGGTGTGGGTTTTTTTCAAACTCTTTTTTTAGGGCTGGGGGAATCCTCCTGTCCCCCAGCCCTCCCTTGTGTTACCTGGGTCACAGCACACCAGCAAGGAATAATTTTTCATCAGGTGGCTGTCCAGGCACAACAAAGGTGGTAAAGGACCGAGGAGTCTGTTAGGCTACTATCCATTTGAAGAAACCTAGAGATTTAAAAAAACTCAAACATATAAGTCAGCGATCACAGATACAGAAACTTTACTGGGGTATACGTGAGGCGAAGGCTGTTGGGAGAAGGCATGTCTTTAATTAGACTGACTGGTATTGCTGGGATGGAGGGGAAGATGGGTGAGCTTTTGAGCATGAATAAATGTCAACATATATTTTATCAGAATTGCTGTTCGGAAGCAGGGATTTACTGTGAGTTGCCATTTGGCTTTGGGGTGTCTGGGGCCTTTCTGCATCTTCCGTATATTAGCCGCAGTTACGGAAGAAGCTGTGTATGCCGCTTTACAAACATAAAGCGCAGCTCTTTAAAGGAAGGTAGGGTGCAAATTGCTCAGGTAAAATGAGCCAGCGTTTTCAGGCTGGAGTCAGTAAAGCTAGACAGAGTGCCAGCAAGCGATACCTGTGTCCCGAATTTAATACATTCACTTCAGAGTGGTTGGGCCCAGGAGGATTAGTGAGAGATGCTTTAGCTTAAAGCTAGTAGGAACAGCAGTGTTTTTTTCCTCTGAAGAGAGGTGTGCTTTTACTGGAATAGCTAAATGCAGGCATGTTAAGCTTAATATATGCGTGTGTGCGTACCTGAGAAAACATCCCATTAAGTAAACCGATAACTTTCTTCTGGGGAGATGCTGAGAACATCACCTTTGCTGCCAGTCAGGGCGAAGCCAGGCTTGTTAGCAGCTTGTAAGGGACAGCCCTACTTTGCTTTGTAGCTATTTTAAGTGATGAGGGTAGCAGAGCTAGAGGGAGAGGTGATAATGCCTGTGCTGTTGGGGTTTTTTTTCTCTTTTTAGGGGGGAAGGGGAGGAGGAGATGGGACTAATTGCATACCTTCCAATTCCAGTTACTTCATTACTGAATAATCATTGGAGCAGCCCTGCAATCTGCTGTGATAGCAGATAAGTGGCGTGGCTTGCAGCACTTTAATCTAAACAAAACTTAAGTGCTTTTTCCTTTTTCCCTGGAGTGAAACTGTAATTTCGTTATGTGAATGTTAGCCAGGACAAAGTTTTCTTTTGCAGCTGTCATGGTGCTTCTCTGGGCTTTGTGCATGTTAGAGATGTGTCCCCAGTGTATGCAGCAAAAATATCCTAAAATGCTGCATTCCCTTACCTGGCAGCTTCAGTTGAAGGCTCTCCGAGTAGTTTGCCAGGTGAAGATCTGTTTAGCTTTGACATCAGATGTCTCAAAGGGTTTAGATATAAACCAATGAACGTTTAGATTGTATTTCCTTTCCATACCGATATATGTTAATTATTTCCATACCGATACATGTTAATTAGTTTCTCTGTCTGCGTTAGGCCCTGAATAGTCAAGTAAAACAGCCCGAGCAGACCTCAGCTACCAAGTCTGCTGCTTCAGAATATGAGTCCCTGCAGTGAGAGTGGTCACGTTGATGAGTTTGGAGCAAAATTGCGTGGTTTCAGTTCCCCAGACATGGCCTTAGATGCAACACATATGATGCAAAAGAGAATTATTGGGCAGAGCTTCAGAGAGGGTTTTTGTCTTTCTTTGGAAGAGGATAAAAATACGTATGTGCATCAGGTTCAATCCTGATAAAATGCCTTCTTGGAACTGATGTTTCTGAAAGACGATGATTTTGAGGTACCAGCTTAAGGCCACGAGAGCACCGCAGGCAAGTGCCTGGATTTTGCATAGCGTAGTACTGGGCAAAGCTTAAGCTCTTGTCAGGCTAGTTTTTTCTGGACTGCCATAGAACTGTTAAATCTGATCTGTTCCTAAAAAGACGGCTGACTGTGCAGTCTGAGCCACATACAATTCTTTGTCTCTGCTTTTGACTTGAATGGAAAAGTAGTTTATTTTCGCATTAAATCGAACTCAACTGTCACTGCCCCAAAGGGGATCTGTTCTTGCAGGCTCTGCTTGGACTCTAGGCAGAGTGCTCTTGGCTCTTGCTGCTTTTTACTGTGAGCACGATAAGTCAGGGTGATGGGAGGATGAAACCCACTAAGACAGACATTTGTTGACAGGTAAAATGTCTTGGGAGAGGAAAATATGATATGCTTTTTTAATGTTGATAGTTTTCGTAAGTTTGGGCTTGGTTGTGTTGCTTGTAACTTGGCCGATAGGATTGATCATGTGGAGCGACTCAGTATGGATCCAACTGCAGCATTAAGCTCTTGGAGTAACTTAAGGTAAAGTGATGGTGAATTTCAAAGAGTTAAAGAGTACGAGGCCCCCTAAGTTGAGCCTTGCATTTATAGGGTGGCTTTCAGAGGGAAAGACCCAAACATGCTTTGCAAACTGGCCTGTGCATCGTGCACTGGAGTGGATCCATGCTTTGATAAGAACAATATGGGTTCTTTTAATGAGATGAACTGCATCACCTTTTTTTAAGGAAGTATTTATTTATTCGTATAGAGGGAAAAATATTTCATTCCTGTGAAAATCTGTAGCTGATCAGAGGAAGGATCTGCAAAGCACAGCTCCTTCCTACGAGTGGGCAAAGCTCCTCCACTTGTATGCTTATGGTGAAGGTAGGCACTGTTGCTTAGAGCAAGACCTTTGCATCTTTTGTGCTGACGTGGACTGGTGGCTAATAAAATGGTGTCTCTCGTGGCTGTCTCAAACCCCCAGTGGTGGATTCTGCTTTGTTAGTTGTTGAGTGTGGTTGTGTTCCCTTTCTCCAGTAAAAAAGCTAATCCTACACCTCAAAATGGTCTATTTATCTCTTAGTGGTCCAAGCCTGCCCTTGGTACTTCCTTCCTCTCTTTCTTGTGTTTGGCTTGGGGGTTTGATAGCCCCTCCGAAGCAACATACTGTTGCTTGAATCAACACGTGTGACTAGGAGGGTAGATGATGAGTGTCCACAGGTTCATGAGCTAGGATGGGTGCACTGGGGCTACTTTTGTGCTTCAATATCCACTGCTTAGTTACAATCCATCTTGACTGTAGAAAATGAATTGGAGGCAAATTAGCCAGTACTGGAGACTTTTCTGGGGAGAAGGTTTGATGAGTACCTGAAGGACCACAGTCCTGTAGATTGTGTGTGGTGTCATAGAGTGATAGAATCATAGAATCATTTAGGCTGGAAGAGACCTTTTAAGATCATTGAGTCCAACTGTTAACCCAGCACTGCCAAAGCCACCACTAAACCATGTCCCCAAGCACCACATCTACAGGTCTTTGAAATCCCTCCAGGGATGGTGACTCCACCACTTCCCTGGGCAGCCTGTTCCAGTGCCTGACAACACCTTCAGTGAAGAAATGTTTCCTAATATCCAACCTAAACCTCCCCTGGCGCAACTTGAGGCCGTTTCCTCTTGTCCTGTCGCCTGTTCCTTGGGAGAAGAGACCGACCCCCCCTGGCTCCAACCTCCTGTCAGGGAGTTGCAGAGAGCGAGGAGGTCTCCCCTCAGCCTCCTTTTCTCCAGGCCAAACCCCCCCAGGTCCCTCAGCCGCTCCTCACAGCACTTGTGCTCCAGCCCCTTCCCCAGCTCCGTTGCCCGTCTCTGGACACACTCCAGCCCCTCAGTGTCTGTCTTGGAGTGAGGGGCCCAGAACTGAACCCAGTACTTGAGGTGCGGCCTCATCGTGTATCATGTAGCTGTGAGCAAGTTTTCCTTATTGCAGAAGCTGGATTGATTCCTCAGGACTGGATAGCATCTGATCTTTATGCGAGGGAGGGGGAAAATGCTGTCCAGCTTTAATCTGAATTTACTAGGTAGTTAATAAGAAAGACCTCTGCCTTGAGTAACTTGTTCAGCCTATGTTATGTTGCAGGAGCTCCATGGAGATGAAGCCTGCTGGCTTTATTTTGCTCTGAAGTCCATTTGGCTTAAAGTTGCCTCCAGAATCTCAGCCACCATGGTACTTCAGACTTGCAACTGGGTAACCTGCCGGATGTTTAAGGGCTGAGGTTGGGGCAAACTTTGGTGGCCGAGAGGTGACGTTGGCATGTGGAACTTGTTATTCAGGTGTCCTCGTGCTGAGAGCAATGTGTCTCTTGCCTGTCTCTTCTTCCCTTTATAATTTGCAATTTGTGTTTAAAAGTAGAGGGATTTAATTTTTGTTTTCTCTGCAGTTGTGGTCTGTAGGAGCAGTTAGCTGTCATGACGTTTGGCACTGGTGGCTGATTGCGTAAGCTGGTATTGCTAAAGGGAGTGGGGAGCAAGTGAAGGTATTTGCACCAGTCATTTAGAAACTGGTATAATTCAGGTCTGAATCAAGCTCAGACTCAGGCTCAAACAGGTTGTGGAATTTGTTTATACAACACCACTGGGGTGTGTGGCATTGCAGAGACAAATAAACAATGGTTCCCAGCCCCGAGGCTTGTGTTTGGTATTAGATAACGAGGCATGGGGTAATTATAGCCAGGGACCTGGGTGGAGGGGTTAGGAGAGGGTGAGGGTTACATCCGTGTAGAGAACATGAAATGTTCCTTGTTGTACCTGCAGCTTGTTAATGGCACTGTTAAGAAATTGTGGGTGCGTCTGAGGTTATAGGAAGGATGGCGGTCAGCTTTGCAGAAGGAAGTGTTGAGCGAGCTTTAAGAGACGCGTGGATTAAGAGAAAGCGGAAGGAGATGAACTGAAACTAGTCAAGCATATGGGGAGTGGCTGGGTTTACACGGAGGTTGAACACGTAGAAGCACTGGTGCTCATGGGTCTTGAGGAATTTGGGTGTTAGAGCAGTGACTGGGAAACCCGCACCCAGACCCCTAAACACGTGTGCTTGATGTGAATGAAGGAACAGGTAAAGAAGGGAGTCCAGCGTGGCTACGGAGGGCTTTGTGGTCTCTCCTCTTTGCTGTCCCTGCAGCCTGGCCTCCCACGATGCCAAGGCAGCTTCTGCCCAGCCACCCGGCGGACTTCTCCTTGTGGCAGGGCAGCCACCTTCGACTGTAGTTGCTGGACTCTTCGGGGTGTACTCAGTCAGTCGTCACTGAAGACCTTGAACTGGTGGTGCTCTGCATGTCAGCAATGCATTGGTAGTTGTTCCCGCATGCCCTTTGCATCGGGCAGACCAAATCTTTTGGGTTTTAAGAGCTGGTTAGTAGTTGTAACGCTGTTAATGTGTCACTAATTTCCTTTTTCCTTCCCTTTTGCTCTTCAGAAATGCCATTCTCATGAGTATGCAAGAAACCTACAGAACTGTAATGTCTAACCCTACATGGAATAACAACTCTTTGAAGGTACCACCCTTTTTTAACTACATAGCTTTGTTATAGGTTGGGGTAACAATGCACTGATCTTTGCTTCAAAGCTCAAAATTGAAGAACCGTGTCTTATGTAATGCTGTCTCTTCCAAAGGGGTGACACTGCTGTGACACTCTGGTCTCTGATTTCCAGAAAAGCTGCATGCAACCCAGCACTTGATCTGGGGTGCCAAGGGGCCATCCCTGTTTCTCTGTGAACGATCTCTTTAGGCAGGTCTGGTGTTGCCTTAGGAACAGATGGTGGTTTCTATTCAGGGCGTTGAACTAAGCTTTCTTCGTACTTGGTGGCCATCCTTGGAAACATATTGCCCTTCTTTTTAGTGACGCATGATGGCTTGCCTGTTTGTCTTCAACTTAATGACCTTCTGGATCATCTTTCTTGACGAGAGGCTTCTAGCCATATTTATGAAGAATATCATGATAAAGTGCAGTTACACTTTAACATTTAGACTGAAATGTCTTAGCTGTTAGTGCTGCATTAACCAGCTCTCAGGCGTTGGCTTGCTCTGCTGTCTGATCCCGCAGTGATGCCATAATACTGAATTTTGGACTGCCCTGTCCATTACCATGGCAACAGACTGATGTCACAGACTCAAGGACATGACTTCAGTGTATGATCATGCAGAGGCACGATCAGATTTGCGAAGGAGAAAGCTGACTAATGCACATCTCAAAAGCAAACAAGGGGAATGCAGGTTACAGCTGACCAAGCAAGGTGCTTCAGTATGAAAAGTGCCCTCTTAGACAGAGGAGGGGCTGATCATGTCTTTAAGACAGGAAAGGTCGTCGTGATGAGCTTCTCTTTACCGTGGACAAGCAGACATCTTGCAGGTATCCTATATCTTCTAAGCAGGTGGTGTTCTGGGGTGGGGAGACTTGCTCTCTGGTTTCAGAGCTTTGAAAGGGCACTTTTTTATTTTAATTTTAAAGAACTTCTCAGTGGTCTTGTAAGCACACTGAGAACACTTCGACTTGCTTAATGTTGTTCAAAGCAGTTTAATTGGTTTTCCAAAGCTTTTATTTTATCCATAACATTGGAAGGTGAAAGGGGAGCTCTGCATCTGCATTATGGTCACATTTTCCTATATCCTATTAGCAGATTCCAAGATTGTTTAATGTGATCTCCACCCATTTCATTTGGCTGCAACCTTTGCTCCCATGAAACAAGGCTGATTGTTCTGAATTGCTGTGTGTATGTGCTTTGGCACGGCATGAAGGTACCTATAATAACACAACCATTGTCTGGAAAAAAAAGCAGTTTGCAGTAATAACTACAAATAAAAGGGTGCAGTACTGGGGCAAGACAGATAATGGTCGTTTTCCCACCCATTACATACAGCAGATTCTCAACATGGTCACCCCTCGGCACGACAGGGATGTGGGCTTTAGTGTAGTATGTGAACATTGGGAATAAGGGACTAAAATATTTGCGTGTTGTTCCAAGTTTGTCTTTCTTGGACGCGGTTCCATTGCTCATATCTACGGATGGGGAGACTGAATGACTTTTGCACAATGCAGTATTTTATTTGCATGCTGTGAGCAGTTTAACAAGTGTGTGTGCTAAATGAAGCATTCCCACTTTCAGTTAGCAGCTGACGCACCCTTGGGAAAAAAAAAAAGTGCCTTTAGGTTGAACAGTGGGGTTTTGAGGGGTGACATTGTGCTGTGTGTTTGAGCGGATGGTCGGTCGTGCCAAGCCTGAATGTTAACTTGAAATGCTGTGGGATTGAGAAAATAACCAACTAAAACTCCTTCGTGCTGAAGTAATTTTTGCTCATCTCTGCACTTTGTGGAATAAAAGCTGTTATAGCGCAAGATTTGGAATTAATATAATTGTTTTAAATGTTCAGTGTCACAGGAATTGAGGATATTTAACAGAAACTGGCATTTCTTATTGCACTTTGGTTGCCTCCCAGGACAGGAAGCTGTAGAGTGTTAAAAAAGAGGCAGGGAAGGAGTTTAACAACCCTCTCTCTAAATCAGGATGCTTGAATTCGGTGCCTGGCCTTGAGCTGAAAGGGCTGGAAGCTCTGCAAGATTCGGTGATTCACGCTGCTCTGTCTGCAGTGAACAAGATGATAATGGGGATGGACTATCAAGAAGGCAGCCTCGCTGAAAAGACAGCTTTGTGATACGGGAAAGGGGAAGGAAGTCTGGAGAACTTAGAAAAGGAACAGATGTTTTTGGAGGTGGGGAGAAACTTAACTATCCATGTAGTTTGCTCTTGCAGCGGAGCCAGCAGAAGGAACTTGATACCAAACAAAAGTAGGCACACCCAGTATTTAGCACAGGGATCCTGGAAAGCTGCTCTTCAGTGCTGCGATGCTTTTCTGTTTGACAAACACATCGTACGGTGACATCTCACAGAGGCAGAAGTGAATCATATAAGCACCTGTGAGTGTGTGCAAAGGTGTGTGTAAAAGAGTTTGGAGGTGTTTGATGCTTCTCTCCAACAGCAAGAAAAAAAATCTTAATGGATGTATAAAATGATACTCAAAGCAGGAAGCCGAGAGGGATGCCGTTCCCTGAGAAGGAAATAATGACAGAAGATGCATTAAAAAAAGAGGGAGAGGTTGCTTGTAGGGTGTGCTTATGGACTGTGATGACTGGAAGTGTGCTAAAACAGATTGCTGATCCTGTGTATCAAAGTACAAGTGGCAATGATTTTTCAAAAATATATTTTGCTCTTACTAATAGGTTAATCCACAGTAATTGACTGTGAAATAAACCTGGGGGAATTTTCCCATCTGTATGTGATGCACAGCCTTTTTGCTGTCTACTTGGCAACTGTACCTTCAGATAATTAAAAGCTGTTTTTTAAATCCACTCTTCTTTCAACTCTTATTTTTTTTTTCATCTTGCTACTTCTTGGAGAGCCGTCAGTCACTCTCCTGGCTGAGGTGTAAAAACCAAGATAATGTGGTTTTGAGAAAGGAAAACTGCAGATTAATCTTTTTACTTCTTAAAAAAACAAAACACAAAACCAGGTGAATGTGTGAGGCTTAACATGCACATCACTGCTACATTTCTAAAGTTAATTTAACTTTCCCAGTCCAGTATGGAAAACTGTAAGTTCACTTTGACTTTCTAAGATCTCGTGCCACTTGCCCTCTAAAATCAATAACCGAAACTCCATGGCTGCCTTTGCTTAGGGAAGCAGTTGTAATTACCCAGAAATTACAGGAGTTGTTCAGCACAGGGATCCTCTGGTTTCAGCACATAGTTTCATTGCTCTGTAGTGTTTCGAGAGGCCGAAGGGTGGGATGCAGCTACAATGAGTTTCCAGATTCCTAACAGTGTGAGGGACTGTTTTTAATAGTGATGATAAAAACAGCTATTCCCAGTTGGAGGTTAGTCAGTGGTACAATTATCAGAGCTATGAAATAGTGCAGGGATGGCTCAGAATGGAAAAACTAAGGCTCGAAACTTATTTTCTTGAGGGAGCTGTTTGAAACTATTTCCTGCAAGCTCATAGAGAATTAGTAAGAGATGTTAAATGGTGAAAGATAAAGCTGATGAGGCTTGGTTATTACTTCAGTAATTTAGTTTTCAGGCTAGCAAACCTCAGCTGGCTTTCGGGAGAGGGATTTGGTAGCAATTTGTTGACGAAAGCCAGCGTGGTGAGTAGGAGCTCTGGAGCTGGCGTGTTTGGTTTGTAAGGTTATGGTCTTCTGCTGTATGGTGTGCTCACACCCGCTGCTCTGCTGGGGAGCCTAAAAATGGGCTGAGTATTTTCACAGTAAAGTAACAATCTCCAGCTCAAAATCTGGTTCACTTAAACCATCCTTTTTAGAACACAGTTGTGGGTACCTTATTTTCTGCTTAGTTTCCTGCTGATTTGGTGGTTCTTGTTCATATTTTCTCTGTTCTGTCTGAGAGGAGGAAAACCTGGAAAGAGAATATTGATTGTACTGGGGGGGAGCAGCAGGCAATACTGAGTTAGATAGCAATACATATATTTTTCCTTTTCTGTCTTGCTTATAAAGCTGGTTTGCATTAATAAGTCTAAAAGTAGTGCGAAACAAACCTGAATCTGATATTTTCAGATGAACTTTTAGGAAAGTTCACGCCACTAAAATGGTGATTACCTGGAAAGAATTGCACCAGAATTATTTCTGGTGTCCTGTTGTTAGGTCTGTGTTACTGAATTTTGAAGATGCAACATGAAAAGGAAAAGATTTGCAGCAAAAGTTCTCACGGTTAACAAGGCACTTGAGCGTGCAGAAGCTATCCTTCACTGAAATTTAGATGCTATTTTCGTGCCTTTCTTTTTTCTTTAAAGAATGAATTATAGCAGAATTCATGCTATGCGTGGAATTTCTAAAAATTTAATTGTGTTAGTTGCTAGGCATATCAACTACAAAGCTCTGAAAATATAAACCTATTTTTTACTTCAAGTAACTCTGAGTTATTAATGGAAAAAAAAATCTTTAAAAATGTAGCCAAAAAAAGATTAAAGATCCACAGAATTGGTAGGTTTCAAAATTAGCTTAGATTTTAAACAGTCTTTTGAAACAATCATGCAAAAAGATACTGTATTTAATGCTGGTCTCTACTGCCGTTTACCTGCCAAAAACCCAAGCTTATCTGTAGCTGAATTAGTTCAGCAGAAGACGTTCTGTATATGTTTCTTTTAAGAATTTGTATAAAATCAAGCAGATACTTTGGCTGGGAAAGATTTTAAGCATGTACTCTTGCCTGCCTTCTGTCTTCATCTTAAGCAATTTAGCCGTAGCGTGTCACTGGTCACACGCCTGTGCTTTTGAGTGTTCAAAAGTCTCTCTGGTCTCTTTGAGCAGGTTCTGTGGTTTGCAGGCTGCAAAGCAGTTTAGTGGTGAGAAACATCCTCCACATCCAGATGCTGTTTCCTGGATCGTTCACCTGCATTTGTGTGGCCCCAGCTCCGCTCCCCGATGCACCGTCTTCTCACTGTGCCTGCTCCTGCTGAGCTGCATGTGCTTGGATGAGCTCTGCCGTGTGATGGCTGCAAGTGCCTAGTTTTGTGTGACGGATAACAAGGGGGTCTGCTTTGATTGTGACGTTGTGCCAAGTGCCGTTGTGAGTCTCATCTGCATTGTTGTGTTATTCCTTCTGTCATTGGTTTGGATTACATCTTTATTTTGCTGGCTTTGATACCCTGCTGTCCCGTTTCCTTGCCACGCACGCGTATGACTTCATGCTGCAGGCTTGGAGCTGTTGGGGAGGTGCTAGCACGATGCACGACAGTAAGCAAAAAATATGCTGCTGGATTGAAGTGATGGGGTCTCATCCTGCCTGTAGTGAGCAAACGTCTCCGGTACCGTGACAGATTAATCTTCTAATGAAGAGTGAAGATTGGCAGCCTTTGATTGTGCAGCCTAATTGAAAATGTATGATTCTTGTGTGTGGTGTCAGTTAAACAGCACCAGCACTTAACGGCAGAGTCAGAATAACTTTAATTTCTTCAGATTTAAGTTGTGTGGTGAGTTAGCCTTGGCCAACAGCCAAACGCCCACCCAGCTGCTCACTCACTCCCCCCCCCCCCCCCCCCAGCGGCACTGGGGGTGGGAAATAGGCTTAGAGAGCTTAAGGGTTAAGATAAAGTCAGGGAGATTACTGATTACTGTTGCGGGCAAAACAGAAAAATTGATTTATCGCCAGTTAAAATTGATTTGGGTAGTGAGAAATAAAAAGATAAACATTAAACCAACACCCTTCCTCTGCCTGTTTGCTGCAGGGAAATACCTGCCCTGCCATGGAGCTCTTCTTCCCTGTCTTTCTCTGACCTTGGTGGGTTTTCCCCCCCTTTCCTCTCTGTCAAGTGTTTTTTGCCTTTTCTTAAATATGTTTCCATGGTGGTGCCAGTCGCTTGGTTGATGGGATGGAAAGGGCCCAGCGCAGCCATGACCTCCTCTCGCAGAGGCCATGTTAGAACCTGACACTAATTAATGATTTTTATTAATTTTTTTTTTTGGTCTTAGACTGTAGCCTGTCCTTTGTGGGCTTTTTGTTTTGTTTTATAAGATACTGCTGGAAAGACCAGTGAATCCAAAGCTTGTTGAGAGGGTGTGGGTGGTGGTGTGTCTTGTTTGTTTGTGAGTGGGTGGGTTGTTTTTAAATGCTCCTCATGAATCTTGTGTTGGAAGTTTTCTGTCCTCAGCAGATGTAATGATGCACTTTGTTATAAAATGTTCTGTGAAAAATAGTTTGTTTCCTTTTACATGAAATCTGTCTTGAAGTTGGGTATACTCAGTATAACTGTGTTCCTAAGTTTGCAGGGCAGATTTTTTTTATAAACTGCTGACGTATAAATTTGAAATTTCAGAGTTCAGCATCTTTACATTATCCTTGCGAGATGAGAGAGAGTTTTCTGTGAAGGCATGAAGTTGGGGCATCAGCAGTGTCCTAGTTTAAACAAAAATTTGAAAGGCTTTAATAAGATTTTTGTGACAAATTGTGAGACAGTGATGCAAAAAATTGTGGAAGATGCTAGTACGTGAAAACAGGGCGGATTCAGGAGTCTGACAGAAAAATTTGGGCATTTTGAATTGCAGAAATACTTGCAACTAATGGCACAGTTACTTCTAAAACTTTTTTTTGGAGTACTGTTATATTTAATGTGGTGTTTGTGTTGCTGAGCAAGGCTTCTGGTTGTTGAATTTGGTTTTGGAGACCCTTAGGAAAAATTTGGATGCTTTTAGAGATGCCTAGTGAATATTGTAACCTCTCAACTCTGCAATGGATTGGCGGAATGAATCCATGTGGACAAAATTAGGTCTTTCTGCTTTGAGTCTTGTTTTTTTTTGGTGCCTGGGTTTTGTTGGGAAGGTATCCACAGTGATATAGGACAGAGAAATCCACAATATAACCTTTTGGTTGAAGGGTAAGATGCTGCAAAAATAAACAAAAATTAATTACCCCTTATTCTGCTAAACTATTTAGGGCTGGACCTGTCATCAGGGTATGTGGGATGGTCTGTGTGAAAGGAGAACTGTCATCCCAAAGGCTGGTCCAAACCAGTTAGAGCCGTATAAACCAGTTAAAGCCATATTTAATTCAGTGAATTAAGTTTCAAAGCTGATAAATTTAGTGTTTAACATTGGGTCATCTGCTGTGGGGTTTTCCTTATTAGCGAAGTTCGAAAGAAGGAACTGTATTTATTTATTTACTGGATATTTAGAAGTTAGCTGTGGGTTTGCTCTTCTGCTTTAGAAGCCATCTCCCCACGGAGAGATGCACAAGAGCAGTTACTACTGTGCATTGTATGCCATAGTGCAGGGGGGCTTCTTGTCTATATAGTGTCAAGTGTGAGCTTTTTGGTTTCCTGCTGACTTCTTACTTTGTCAGTATATGCCGATAAAATAGCCAGTCCTATGCTGGAGTACGTAGATTCAAAGATACGCTTGTAATCGGAGGAGTATCGCAAACGGGTTTGTTTTCACTGTGTTGTAGGAGCTGCCACAAAACAGGCAAAGGAAACTTCAATTTTAAGCATTAGAGTGGGTCGTTATGCTGTTGGATAATGTCGTCGTGCTCTTGGATCACTAACAAACTATTACGGGCTAACGAGTGAGTAATTGCTGTCAGGCAGGCCATGTGATGGTCAATTTATTAGCTGTCGCAGCAAAAACGAATTTACCAAATGTGTGCCAAAATGAGTCAAGTGGACCTCTCCAGCCAGGATCCCTGACACCCACAGGCAGAACAGGGTGATGAAATTATTGTTGACAATCCTAATCTGCCACGTCAGTGTTGTAATAATAATCAGGATCATCTTTAGCAAACTAACGTTGCGTTCTTGAAAAAGATGGTATTCTTCTTCTTGCTGGTTTTAACTGGCTTTCTCTAAAGCGGGACAGGTTGGGACTACTGGCATTCAAGCTGATCTCTTTCATGTAGGCTGTCTGGATTTCTGTCTCTGGTGTTTGTCCTAAAACTCTCATTTAATGTCACTTCTGCATCTTGCAGTCATTCTACCATTCTTTGCATGTACAGGAGCAATCCGGCGAGACCTCAGCCTTACAAAATGAGGGCACAACATCTCCAGAGCTCTGAGAGTGCTTCTCTACTATTTTTGGAACCAGCTCTATTGCTTCTATAATAGGAAGGCTTCTGGAAGCTTTCTCCTTCCCCTTGCTCCAAGAAAGTAGCCTTTCAGCCAAGCTTTCATTAATTCAGAATCTGCATGGCAAAACAAATCTAGTTTTATATGCTAAATAATTCAGATGTGGCTCACGGATCACGTGGCCTCGAATGCGCAGCGTTACAGTGAGTATCTTTACCCAAACCCCGTAACCTGAGGACACTGTAGCCCTGCTCAGGGGTGTTTGGCTACCCCCTATTTATCATTCGGGGCACACCGTAGGTTATGCGGTGACAAGGAGTGCCAAAGTAGGTGGTAGCTTTCTAGAAAGCGGAGTAATGTGTGATCTGGGTGCATTTGTCACCAGCGCTGCAGCAGCATTGGCAAGTAAGGAAGGGATTTACTGTTTTTATTTTCCTCTTGGATCAAGCAGAACAAATCTAATGAGCCAGTTCTTAACTTCTTCCCAGTTGAGCAACAGATGATGTCCTTACCCAAATTGTGCAAGACAGCTGAAACCTTTCAGGAACAGCTGAACAAGGGAAACACTTGCGATATTTTTTTTTCCCCCCAATATTAAAATACAGGGTTAACAAGGTGCAGCAGAGCTTATGTTTTCTTACTTTCTTTTTCCCTTTTGAGATTTTCCTTTTGAGGGGAGAGGGTACGGCTTAGTCCTTCCAACGCTAACCACACCTAGAGGAGAAAAAGTGTGAGAGCTACAGATTGGAAGCCTTTCATTCTTTATTGACATGTTCTTGGAAGGAAGACAGGTCCTCCCTGTAGTGCTTCATTAGAATAAGCATTTCGTATGCTTATTGGTACAGCAAGTAGAGCTGTTTGAAGGCAGTGAAGAGTCAAACGTTGCCTTGGAGCCCTACATGCTTGGTTCCCCACTTCCAAAACTCTATTTTGCACACTGTGTATTCAGAAGTGTTCCTTTCCACTGACTTGAAAGAAGCTAAAAACCCCTTTGTGGCAGACACCTTTCCTGGCGCGATTCAAAGTGCGGATACGAGACGGCTGAGTCCAGTCTGAGTTGCTGAGAACCTCATCCCCCGGGCTTTGCTAGTGCCTGTGGGGTCCAGGGGTAAGGGGGTTCAGGGAACTGACCTCTTCTTGGTTAATTTTCTCCTAGTTCAGCTCCTTAAGCTGCTTCAGGTGAGAAATTGGATGGGAACCAGTGCTGATACAGGGGAAGGGCTTGGAGGAAGAGAGGGATGAGACCCCAGCATGGCGGGAATTACAGTGACCGAGATGGCCGTGGGGCTGTGCAGTGTTTTGGAGCATCCGTGTGCTCCCTGCTGGCATGGATGTCCAAGCTCAAATTAATGCAGGAATCTTCAGATTTCAGTTAAATAACTGCTCCATCTGGTGTTATCCAGGGTACAGAGTATGGATGGGAGCTCGGTGAACCTTTGAGAAGGGCTGGAGTGAATTTGGTGGGGAAGTGAGCCAAGGGCCATGGTAACGAGGTCCTGCTGCTTGGCCAGCTCTGATTCCTGGTGCCTAGAAGAAGCAGTAGCAGCAGGTTTTGGTGTGTAAGTAGACACAAGAGGCTCCCCCTGTTTATTCCAGCTGGAGCCCTTGTGTCTACTTTATTGCCTTTAAGTTAGATAGCATCAGATCTATGCAAAGTTACACCTTTTGACTATCAAACAGAGGGGAAGCTGAGCACATGAGGTTGTACCAGGCAAGCAGTGTCTGCGGTGGCTCCTGTACCCTCCTGCTGCAGGTGAAAAAGCCAGTCTGCAGTTCAGCAGGACTTGGAGAATCTCATGTGATTGTAGGTAA
Organism: Phoenicopterus ruber ruber; assembly: GCA_009819775.1. Classification (NCBI taxonomy): domain Eukaryota; kingdom Metazoa; phylum Chordata; class Aves; order Phoenicopteriformes; family Phoenicopteridae; genus Phoenicopterus; species Phoenicopterus ruber. Next base: position 4,917,797 of record CM020219.1, read on the forward strand.
TAAGTAATCTCAGCATCTCGTAATACTCATAAGTTGTATGATATGTCTTTAGTAAATACCTACTTTCATGTGAGGGTTTGCCAGCTACAGATGGATGGAAACACAAATGGCAGATCACTCTAAAACTCTTTGTAAGATAGCTTTAGTTAAAACGTGCTTGTTTTCTCTTATTTTGCCTAAGACTGTTCTATTAAACAAAGAAGTAAAACCTAGCTGGTGAACTTAGTGTTAAGAGGTAGTTCTTTTAAGGTGTTTAACATTTAAAAAGAGGGTTGTGTTCCTATAGTTGTCTAAGAGGCTGAGTACGAGGACCAGGTGTATCACCTCACTGTCTGACCTGGTCTGGGAGCTGCTGCGGATTGCTGGGTTTTGCCATGAAGTGCGAATGTCGGGACTAGGGAAGGCTTTCTGCAAAAGCCTCTTGCTCTGGAGAGTCTGGTGCTGTTACAGGTGTCCTGGGGGGGATGTTTGGGGCAGGAGAGAGGGCTGGAGGGATGGCTAGGCTGAGAAATGGCAGAATTGCATGGCTGGCAAAATATGCTTTTGGAGACAAGTATTGTGTCTTTATGTCTTCAGCTGAGTGGCGGGGGAATGGACAGGCAGCTCTGCTCTTGCAAGAAAACAACAAAGCCCCATGGAGATCTCTATTATATGGCCTCAGCACTGCCTTGTTTTTATTTTTTTAAAGATTACCTGTCCTTCACAGTGACTGGTTTTTGGTATTAACTCTTTGGAGGTCCCCTCTGAAATACTTGCCATTGCTTTCTTCTGCATTCCGAGCGTGCTGGTGCTCTTTGCCCAGCTGATGTGGTGCGACGGCCCTGCAGAGCATCCTAAAGCCAGCCCTGCGTGGAGGTGGGGCAGTCTGACGTGCTTCTGCCAACAGTGCGATTGCTGATCAGGACCAGTCCCGAGGCCACTGCCTCCTTCCTAGAAAGCAATTTTTCTGAAAGGATGTGCCCATCCTTCGCACTCGTTTATCAGTTACTGTTGCTGCTGTTTAAAACACACTTACTCTTGCTGTAAAGCTTTAGCTATCAAAATATCAAAAGCTGTAGTGTATTGCTGCACAGATGAAGCGACCTTGACCTCCCCTCATCCACGCTAGTTGAGTTAATACGTTTGTTTTCCTAAACTGCAGCACTGTTCAGAACTGATGATAAGATGGGGGGTTTTGGGGGACCATTCAGCGAACTGCTGTCTGTTGCTGAGAGGACGTGATGCTTACTGCTGCCAAAATCAGAGTCCTTCCCACATCTTATGCATAAAGGCATATGTTTGGGGGTGGTTTCAGAAAGGGAGAACAGCGAGATTAGGTTTTTAACTTCCTCTTATGTTTTCTTTCTCTGTGCATCTGTATTTCAGTTTTCAGGCTGTACCCAACTCTCTGCAAAACTTAACAAATCAGCTGACACACCTACTGATAAGGATCAGCCTTGGTAAAGAAACACACTGTGGTAGTTAAAAGGCAGTAAGTATCTCTGTGCTCGCTTGGATGCTGATCCCCCCCCCCCCCTTTTTTTTTTTTTAATTCACAAGCACAGCTTTTTACTACTTACACAGTAGGAATTTGTCAGTAGCTTGCTGGCATTAATAGTCTATTTCAGCTCTTTTCTATAGCCCAGCAGCTAGAGGAGGGGAAAAAGCATGCTTTGTATGGAGCTGTGTTTGGAGCTGTGCTGCAGTGCCCATCTGAACTTGTCTCTGTCTATTTTGTCAGCTTTTGCTTTCCTCTAGTAGGTGCTAGTCCCTTCTTAAACGCATGACATCCCACCATACGATGCCTGTGCTTGTATCGGGTTGTGGCTGCCCCTGACGTGAACCAGTTCGCTCGATGGTTTTGCTTCTCAAGCTCTTTACTGCAAACAAGATATCTTTTGGTTTCAATTTTTTGTCTGGCTTTTTATTGTTTACTTCTGAATTGATCTGCAGAGGAGTAGGACTAGGACAAAACATTTGGTATTCCTAACCAGGAATACATGGAGAGAGTTGTAGCTATTGAAAAAGTGACTGGCATTCTTGAAATGGTATGGTTGCATTTATTTGGGTGTGGATATAATCATGTTTCTGTGATACTACAGTTCCTGCTGAGTCTGAAATGCTAGTGTCAGTAAAGCCAGAAGGAAAGCCAGACAAAAGCTTGGATAAAAGTCAGCATTTCAGTGCCTCTTACTTGATGCTTCATGGGAAAGTAATGATTTTGTGTTTAACTTTTGATTTTCATAAAGCACCAGGCGTATGCTTTTTTTCCTCTGAATTACTGTTTGTGAATATATATTTTACAGCCCACAAAACATCAGAAATGGCTGAGTTTTGTGCCTAGGTTTCACTCTTGCAGGTAGGTCCTTGTTACAGGCTCCAGGCCTGTAATGAAGTCTAATGAAAATGGTGTTTAACTGCAAAGCTTCGATTTCCACTGCTGTTAACCACGGCAGCCTAACTCCTTGTCTTTCTGAATTCATGGAGTAGAGGGCATACTCTCATCCTCCGCTCTGCCAGTGCAATGCCTCCATCTTTTCCATCCGACATATTTCTTTGCCCTGTGTAGAGCTTGGCAGAGATTTCTTCATGAAGACTGGAATGTGTTTATATAATATTTTATATATTATTTTAGGCTCCTGCTTACTGAAATGTAGGCAAATGATTAACCTCTCATTCACCATCACTAGAGGAATTGTGAAATTGCTATAGCAGACGTCAAGTCAGCTGGATCTAAACCAGCTTCTGTTTTCCCTGCCTGGAAAGTCATCCTTCATCACTTTCTCGGCAAGTGTGGCTACCAAGTTAGAGCGGGCTTTCCAGGCCACGAGTGTTTAGCGGCAGCGTTGAGTTGTAAACCGCATTGGTCAGGGACTGATTAACTGAGCCGTGCATAGGTAGGCACTCTTTTGCGTGGGAGTTTTTTTCTCTGGCAGGTGTTGAGAAAGGGGTGATGTGAGAGGCTCTGCCAGAGCTTGGCTGCCTGCAAGCATGACCCTCCAGCAAATGCCTCTGCCAGGCTGCGCTGTGGAAATGCCACTGTAGGAATAGGGCAGTGGTAGGAACACTGGGCAGAGCTGCTGAAAAGGAGATAACAACCTGCTACACTAAAACACAAATCCCCTGGGGTCACAGCTCTATAGTTAGCATCTTCAAATGGCATTCTTTTATTACGGCATCATTGTGCATGGTCCTCTAGAGAGGAAGCAAACAATCTTTAAAACAATCCGCTGGCAACTCAAACTTGAGTATTTGAGTTTTTCCAGGGCTCTTTTGCTGTGTCACTTTTTCCTTTTATGTTCCAACTCGAAGGTTGTTTTTCTTTCACCGTCAAAGTACGTTAAAGCGCCGGTAACAGTGTCTACTCCAAGGACAAGGCGTAGAAGGCAGCAACCTAGCGCGAAGGAGAGATACTGCAGAACAGTTTTGTTTTGGTGAAATCTGCTGTCTTATCTGTGTGTGATGCAAAGACGGGGCAGTTTTCACAAGGCTTGGAGGCTGCGTGGTGGTATGTTTTTTGTCTTTTATGAAATCCGCCACGTTATTTTGATTAGAACGCTAACATAACTCCTGGCAGCGTCAGATCTTACGGCTAGCAGTGATTTCCCTCCAAAGCTTGATGCGGTGCTAACAAGCAGAAAGATCTTTTGCGTCCTGTTCACATGGAGCTCAGGAGACGGCGTGTTCCATGGGAGGTGCCAAGATAGTGCTGCAGTTGTATATAAGGTGAAAAAGCATTGTATGTGCAGACAGGCTGTTGTGGGGGCGTTAAGGGTGTTCAGAAACTCCAGCTGCAATAATGGCATGATAAGTTCTTTTATATTTATATATATATCTTTTATATGTATGTGTACGCGTATATGTGTGTGTATATATATAATTTTCTCCCTCTTGGGAAAGAGTCCTTGTCTTGATCATCTGTGCTTCAGTCGCTGCTGTACTCGAACGTGATCATCTTATGTACTTCTTGTTTGTTCAGTTTCTAGGTGGCAGAGACACGGTGAAGCTCTGTGTGGGGCGAGGAAAGCTGATGGGGAAGCCTCGCGCATAACCCAGGATGGACTGGCTGTGACAGCGTGCCTTAGCTGGAGAGGTAGTTACGATGAAGAGTTCCTGCAGAGCTGGCCTCCACAGGGAACCGCTGAATTCCACATCCTCCACCTTCCATCAAGTCAAACGGTATGAACAGACTGGCTGGTCTGCCTATAGTTAAGTATTTAGCACTGATTTAGCCTTACTTTCCTGTTGTCTCGTGTGTCGCTCAAACGTTTGGTCTAAATTCTTACTTGCGGATAGTGTTTAAGTGAAATGTTGTAATAGCTTAAGGGCAGAAATGTTCTTTGACACTTTTATTTGATAATGACAGCTACAGATTCCCTACAGCTGGTACTGTACTTGGAGAAATCTTGGGTTTTTTTAGCAACAGCTGTAAATTAATTTGGGAACATGGCTTTGAAGTAAAACTTAATTGGAGAATGGCTTATCATAGTAGGCTTTAAAACATGCAGTCAGCTTAAAGCAAGTGAAAATACTGGCAGTCATTGTTGCGGTTTGTCTTACTATGGAGTAAGTAATTAGATTAGTTTAAGCTCAGATTTTGTATTGCTCACTCTCCTGTGTCTCTTACTAAGAAGAAATGCGCGATTGATTTCAAACACTTGTGCTTATGTGACAATTAAGTGAACGCCTCTCACTGTGTCTCGTTATAGGAACCGTACAGAACAACTTGTCCTTATGCAAATGCAAGAACATGCCAGTTTGTTTGAGTTCAAGCTACTTGATAATATATGTATCTTTTTTTTTCTTAAACCAAGACTCTTAAACTTCCTCAATCTGGAGGAAGAGAGCCAGCTTTCTGGTTTCCAAAAGCTGTGTGGGTTTAAAACAAACTTTAACCTTGATTCTTTGTGGTTGTGTAGACAGCCTGTACTTGCTGTGTTAGTCTCCTGGTAATTTAGTGCTGGAAGGGACTTCCTGGGTCACCCAGCTCCTTGCTTTCCCAAGCAGTATTTCATAATCCCTTTTGTAAACTTAGTCCAGCCTAAAAACAATTACATCTTTTCTTCTCTCCTCCTGTAGATTAAGCCATTACTGAAGATGACAGATCTAGCTGTGCAATTAGGAACCTTCTTTTGATTCCCAGACTGAACATTCATGCCAGCTTATATACTTGTTTGAGCTTGTGTTGCTTTTTTTTCTTTTGCGTAAGGACTGCTTCTTATTTTCAGTGGTTTACCTCTTTAGTGTATTCTGTAAAATGTGGTTGTGTACCCTCACCTGTGGTTTTGCTGTGCTAAATGACCCAAGTGTTATCTTAGTAGCTTCTTGAATAACAACTGTCACTGTCATTCTCGGTGCGGATGAATCTCCTCTGAGTCATGTCAAAAAGCGTATGCTGCACTCCAGACCAGATCTGGCAGGAGGGCTTTTCACTGCTGCCTTGAAGGTATCACAGCATCACCTCCGTTTCATGGACCTGTATTTCAAAACTCTCCTCAATTTCTGTTAGTCAGTGCCTTGTGCCTCTGCTGTTTTGGAAATGCCTTCATTTCTGTGGGTGCACCTGTGGTATTTGTGCTGAGGTCATTCCTAACAAAATCAGATGTTCCCAAGGCATGTCTTGTTGTCCTCATTGTTCTTGAGGCATGTCTTTGGTTTCCAGGCTGGTGTTCTCTTATTCAGCATCACCTGGGGCTGTCTCCTGCGAAGCCAGTTCCTTTGTCTGTTTTCCCATTCCTCTGCTAATCTGTCTTAACCAGTAAATCTCCTTGTGCTGTCTGAAGTCCATGTAAGTAAGATGTAGTACATTTGTCTAAAAAGATCACTTTTTTTGAGAACCTTCAGGTTAGTTTGGCATATTGAACTATTCTCTCTTCCCCCTTTCTCTGTGTCACCTTAATCCTCTTTGCTTGCAAAGCACCTTTATATTCAAGTCAGACTACCAGGCCCGGAGAGGCTGCGATCTCTCTCCCTTCTTTTTCCCCTGCAGTGCCACCTCCAACGTGCCACGTGTTTTATTAACTCATATGGTTGCCTTTCAAGAGGTTTATAAATCCTGCTTCTTGGCCTGCAGTTTATGAGCATCTAAAACTGAGATGAGCCAATCCTCGCATTTTTCAAGAAGCTTTTTAATCTACGCCCCCCCCCCCAATGTTCTTGTTCAAATTAACCCTTGGGCTTTTGCCCTCATGATCACCCTTACCACCTCTCTTTAAAAATGATGCAAAGTCAAATTTGGTATTTTGTGCTGTACCTAGAGTACTCTTAATCTCTGCCTTGACCTTGCTTGTAGCCCTGTTTCTCTCCCTGACCTACCTCACAAACTGAAGAACCTTTTACTATTTCTTTGTTTTAAAATATCTTTGCAGTGACTTAACGCTGTACCAGTTCTCACTTTTATTCCTAGGCTTTTTGATCTCTAAGATACAAGTTTCCAAGTGATGTGACCTGGTGACTTGAAACCTGCATCTGCTTCTTGTATCCTTCCCGAAGAAGGAACGTGTTCAGTTGGAGTTTCTTCTGTTCTTGTTTGGGATGTGTTCTTAATAATGAAAACACCTTTTGACTCCTGGAGAATGCCTGCTGGGTTGCGCTGTCTGCAGCGAAGTCCTCTGCACCGCAGTGCAGCTGACTTACGAACCAGTTCCTTTTGGTCTTGAGTTTCAAAAGAACAACCTGATGACTTGCGTTCAGATCTACTTTTGCTTATTCTTTCTTTTGAACTCTGAGTCTCTTAATGAGAGCGTGGTCCAAGGTTAATTTCTTCAACCTTTCATGTGTTCTCATTATGTAGGCACAAAAATGTAGACTAAATAGCATCACTTTGTGTTGTTCGTTAACTGTTTGAAGAAATTTGTTGCGCCGTGATACTAAGAAAGGTCTTGGTCCTCTTGCAGTTAATAAATCAGAAAAGAAACATTAAGAAAGATAAGGAAACATGTCACTTATCTGAGCTGCTCTGGGCAGCTTTCAGCAGAAGCCTTATAAAACCAGCACTATAAAACCACCACTTTTTCTTACTGTCCTGTGATTTCTTCTTATCTTAGCCTGTTCCACCACAGGCATGTGTGCTATCCCATCATCTTTGAGCTACATGTTTCTGGAGCAGCTTATAACCTTAAGTACCAAATCTTTCAGTTTACGTCGTTCCCTTCTGCTTTATGTCATCCCTCTCTCATCTGTAGTATGGTTGGGAAGCAGGGAGCATGGGTTTGAGCTTCCTCAGGGTCAACAAAGAATTGCTTCTACGTCACTCGCTTCACGGTAAGTGCTTTTATACAAAAGATTGGCAAAGCAATGGCAGTTCCTCCTATCTAAAATACAGAAAGTAGCTGAGGCTTTATGCTTTATGCTGAAGGGTGTGTATGTGTGTGTGTTTACTTCAAAATTTATTAATGGGTGGGAGCCCTCAAACTGGAGTAGTCTGTGCGTTGGGCTTGGATGTGCAATCTGTCACTTGAAACCTCTGCTTGGTGAAGGTGATGGATTTTATGCATGACGGATTTTATAGCTGCTCCTGTGTGCAGCTATATTTGGGTGTCGTCTCCCCCAAAGTCAGGTTATTTGAACACCTGACGTGAGTGAACAAGCGGTGGGGGATCCAACATTAAGAGTTAGGCGCCTACTTTGCTTTTAGCCCCTCGGGTCTTTTGGGCCAGCTCTGCCCCACGTGTTCGGCTTGCTCTCGTTTCCCCCCAGGCTGGCCACTCAAGTGGAGAGCGCTGCTTCAACAGTCCCATACCTTCTGTTTACCCTCAAAGCCCGCGATAATCCTCGCTTGCTCTCTGATTGATGCAAGAGGCAGTTTTGCAGGCGTTGGGAGGTGAGTCAGGAGCAGTTGCTTTAATACAAAGTTACTGCTGCAAGGGAGTGGGTTTTCTAGAAATCGGATGCCGCTGCAGCTGCTGAAGTCGAACCCGCCCCTGGTCTGGAGCATCGTGCTTCCCAACCCGCCTTTCTCCGAGCTTGGACACTTGCCACGCGCCAGAACAAGCTCCAGTGAGTAGCAGAGCATCGTCCACTGCTCAGCTGGGACTTTCCCGCCCCGGCAGAATCCATGGAATGCCTTTGAAGCAGCTCTCCGTCTGCTTTGCCATGCCCCGGCAGTGCAAAGGGGATGGAAATGGTACTGGAGATTGAGCCCAAAGGACCCACCAAGTCCTTCCAGAAATAACAAGTGGTTGACCATAGTTTAACTTGCATTCAGTACTCATAACTGTCAGTGTCCTTTGCAGAGGAGCTAAGCTCTATAGACAGAGAAATGGGATGCCAGGGAAGAGAAATGCCTTGCCAGAGGTTATGCTTGGTGTGGGTTTTTATTGTTGTTGGGTTTTTTCTTTTTTTTTTTTTTTTTTTTGGCTTCTGCCTTGTGTTAGTATGTCCTGAGGGTTTTTTCAGAGTTGTAGTTGGCACTGCGTGTGCAGTCAGCAACGCTAGGAACTTTTGTCGAGTGGAGTTAGTGTTTACAAAAAGCAATCCACAGGAAACTTTGGGGTTTTGATTGAAATTTTCGCCTGAATAAAACCTTCCGGTGCTTTGCCTAGAAAACTTGCAGCATGAATATGCTGTTTGAGCAGATTACACTTTTGTTGTTGTTGTTCTTGCTGGCCAGAGGAAGTCTTCTGGCTTCACCAGGCATCATGAGAGTCTCTGACCCAGGTGCAGCGAGGGGCATGTAGGCTCTCTGTGGACCTTAGGAAGGAGTTGTGAAAATTGAGCCTTTTCTACCAGTTTTTCCTCCAACTTTGGAGATTCCACTAAAGCAAATATATTTTTTTTTTTAGACTGCTGTGATTTAGAAGATATATAAATACAAAAGGATGCAGAAGGATGCTGGCCAGCTTGGCACAGTAGCTTAGGGGTCTTCAGTAGGGAGAGGAGGGGTGCGTGTGTGTCTGCACATAAAGGCATCTATTTCTGTATCAATCCCATGTAGTAACTAACTTGATAAAACTGTAGTGGAAACAAGCTGTAGTTAGGACTTGTAAAAACAGCAGTGTCATTCCAGAAGTGTTAAGTATCCTGTTTTTCAGACACGGCTGATTAGAAATAGAAAAACTGGCCCTTTTATTTCATCAGCTTAAGGATGGAATAACAGTATAAAGGCGGCACTGCTAGTTGTTTCAGTGCTGATCATTCCTGGCAGAATTGTCTCTTATCAGCAATTCAAAACCGCACGTTTGGGATTGAAAACCTTTTATGCTTATTCTGTGAACTTCTAAAGAGTCGTTGTCTCAAAAGATAAAATTAGAAAGCTTGATAACTTAAAGGGTGGAGGAAAGCAAACAGAATTATTCTGGAATTAAGTATCATAGGGAATTGTCAGTGACTTCACCTTTTAGCAACTATTTTTGGTGGTTTTAAATATTTAAAAATTTACCTGCAGCTGCCACAATTCTCTGCTTGCCAGCACTGAAATGTTGCAGGAATAAGGTAGTCTGTGGGTGGGGACTGGGCTCTGGTTTGTCTTCAAAGCAATTTCTGCTGGGAAGCCTTGTTCTAATTCTAGGAGCTAGAAATGAAATGTGCTGCTGACGTGCAGGGAAGAAGCTACGCTTGCCTAAAAGTTTGTTGTTCTTAATGTTCACAGCAAAGTGCGGGTGGGGTGGGGGCTCGTTTTCTCCAAGTGACACTTTCAGGTAAGGTCTGTTACTAATATCCCTTTTAAAAGGGAAGTTTTCATCCTCGCTGCCCGAAAACTGGGAGGCAGGTGGCACTGCGATTCAGCTGGTCACGTGGAGTTAGCAGTACTCTTTATAGCTGTCCAAAGTTATTAAATGAAGGTTTTCTTTAAATCTGGATCCATTAAAACAGTGCAATGAACTGAATGCTGAATTCAAATGAGGCAATTATTCTGGCAGTAAAACTTCTGACTAAGGCATAATTTTGTTATGTAAATTAAAACTTTTCAACCTTAAATGGTATTGTTGGCTGAGCCAGAGACTAACTGAAACATAGGAGGAAATATAACCTTAAATGAGAAATCCGTAATAGGTGAGGCATAACTCTACCCTTTGTCTTTCTCCGTAGACCAGAAATAGCTGGGAGCAGCTGAACCAACTTTGCTGGCTAAACATGTCCTCTAAGCATGTTGGGGTAACCAGTTTGGTCCTGTTTTCGTTCGTATAATACCTGGTCTCACCTTCGTTTGCAGCTTCTCTTAATGAAGGGTGTTGAACTGATTGTCCTGCTGGATTCCTGAAAACTGCTTGAAGAAAGCCTTTTAAAAACACGTTCAGCTCATCTTTCAAACACCCTGGCTTGAAAACTCATGAATGAAATTTGATCTTCTGCTCCTAGCTCATGAGATTTCAACATGCAAGTCGTGTATTTGATTGTATTCGCCTCTTCTCCCCAGGGTACGGTGGCAGGCAGCCATCGGAGCTTTTCCCTCTCTAGTCTGAAAAGCACAGCTCCAAAATGCCCTTCTGGGTGGGGGAGGGAGGGCTGCAGGCACCGTTCTCTGCAGCAACTTGCTGCGGTGCTTCCCCTGCTGCTCTTCCGGGCTGGGCTCGGCCCGAGCACACTGGTGGCCTGACTCTGCTTACCTATAAAGTGCAACGGAGATGAGGCGGACCCTATGGAAACTGAGGCTGAAACAAACTACAGCAGCCTTGATTTCCCATTCTCTCCCGATTCATCTATTTCAGCACCCTGAAGTTCTATTTTTATCAGATTATTTTAGTTTTTTAGCATCCAACTGAGAAGGCAAACAAAATAGCTCAGTTGCATTTTGCAGAGGAGACTAAATTGGGAGGTGACCCAATTCCAACAAGAGCTGGAATTAGCATGCAGAAGGCATGGGGAGAGAATTAACCCAGGGACTGGGTAGGTGTATCTGCAGTAATGGGAGCTCTCTTATCCCCACAGTCAGTAGGTGAAGTGCAGATGGTTTTAGCACTGTCTGGTTGCACGAGGGAAGTGATGATCTTCCTATAAAATCAGGAGGGGAGAGAACACAACAGCATCTTCCGTGTCTGCCTCCTGCCCTTCAAAGCACCGCACAGGACCAGAGGGGTCCCTAGCTCTTACGCACACTTGTAGAAAGGTGAACTAAGCTCTTCCTCTTGATGTACCTCCCCAAAACCTCTCTGCCCGCACTTGTCACCCATCCCCTCACTACTTATCGCTAGGGCCAGAACGAGGAACCAAGACCTCAGGGGAAAGCAACGGTTAAGCAGCGTGGCTGCTTCTAGTGCAGGAGCCTTCCTCTGCTTGGAGAGGCGCAGGTGGTGCCTGGCTGAGCTGTTGCCCTCGTGTACTCGCGTGTGTGGCGTTAGCAGCTGGAAGTGGAGCGTCTTGCTTTCAAAGCCTTCCCTCGGCGGGCTCCGGTGCTCCCTGGCCCAGCTCTCCCTTCTGCCATCGGTTACTCCGGAGGGTCTGCAGCCCTGGCTAATCCCTGGGGCAGGGCTGTCTGGAAGGTCCCCAAGCTGCGCCCCAGGTTGCTCGTACGGCACGTCCATGTGCGTTCTTGGTCAGCATCTGCTGTTACGACTTCCCTCTTACAGCCGTCCTGTGCGCTCTGGCGGGTCTGCTCGAGGGGTGGGTGAGCTGGGTTCCCTCCTCCTCGTGTGCCGACCCTGCGGGGACCCTGCGTGGAGTCAGCGAGGGCGTCTCGAGGTAGGCGTGTGTCCTGATGGCACTGCGGCACGGCAGGGGAGAGCCCAGCTGGGCTCTGGCTGCGTCTCTTTGATACAAACCTATCGTGTGTGCGAACTGCAGGTGTTACAACTATAAATTTGTCCAACTTTATAGATGTTGCGGCTTGAGGTTTTTAATTAAAAGCTGATTTTAGGCTAGAAATGCAATACTGAAGCAATTGTTTTTGTGGTGGCTGTCAAAGGAAACGTATTCAGTGTCTGAATGCGTCCGTATCAGCTCATGATAAATGCGGCATTCAACCTGCTGTTCTTCAACTAGCAAGCACGGATTATCCCCATTTCAAAAAGGAGGCCTTTTAATGTAACAATTCAAAGATTACCATGGAAACATAATCTATAGTTAGTTCTGTAATATGCTTATGCGATACTCCTGGGAGAAGAGCCTGAAGTCTCCTGATAATTGCATCCTATGTGGCAGTGCCCTGGGCTTTTGCGTGTTTGAGCTTTGAATTGAAGGTTACCGCGAAGGTGTAACAGAGACGAGGAGTCGAGTGCCTGGGACTGTCGCAGGAGCGGTGCTGCTGCTGTAGTGTCAGCAGCATCCAGGTGTCTCCTTCGCAGCTCTTAAAATATTAACCGTAAAACACATCCTCAAAAGTGGTTCTCTTCAGCTGTACGTGACGCTTCTGTCACTATCTGGGGGGGGCATCTGATGTATAGCATAAGGACCCTCATGGGAAAGTACACCAAATTTGCCATTATTGATCTACTAAAGGATAGGTTTTGTTTTGGGTGGTATTAGGAGATTAGATACCTGCTGGGATCTCTGGTGAATATACTACACTTGCTAATTTCCCTTTTCAGCTTTAACTGTACTTTATCTACTAAAAAGAATATCTGTAGGTCTCTCTGTATCTCTGTCTGGCGGCTAATGTCAAGATAAACCCTGTGACCCACACGTATGTTGCAACTGGATTAAGAAATGAAAGGACGGAAGGATGTCTCTAACTCTAGAATGAACCGCTAGCTGTGTTTGCACAACGGATATAACTTAAATGTTAGGACGTCTCCTTGCAACTCCCTGGAAATAGATTTCTCTAACGGGAAGATCTCTGCTATCCTGAAGATCGTGATCCTATTGAAAGAAGTCCTCTAAGGGTGGATGCTGCAGCCTTGGTTGCTGCTTTTCCTTTCTCATGTGATTCCTTTTGGGGTGTGGGCTCCTTGACGTCGGGTAGGAGGTGTGCTCGTGCCTACTCTGGGCCACCTTCTCTAATGCCAGGCAGGCATATTTTGCAACTATAACTTCTTCCCTTTCTGTTTTTCTAGGGTTTCTGGTATGCACTTAAAGCCATATCTCAAGTTACAGAAGAAAGAGCGATCTCCAGAAATAAGCCAGGATTCCCTGAGAGGCCCACCTATGAGCCATCAGAGATCAGCACAAGAAGAAAAATACACCAACAACTGCACCAAACTGAGCGTTTTCCCAAAACCCTCCCTCGTGACTCCATCTCGAAAGCTTCTGGGGATTATTTATCCAAATACTATGTGCAATATGAATGGGAAAGGTCCAGCGGATGGTCCAAGTGCAAGGGAGAAGAAGAACGCCCTGTCTGCAACGATCCATCAGGGAGAGGAAGGGGAAGGGCCTCTGGATGTCTGGGCTGTAGTGAAACCTGGCAACACAAAGGAGAAGATCGCGTTCTTTGCAGCCCAGCAATGCAGCAGCAACAACCGGCTAGGCTCTATGAAAATTAAAAGCACGTGGGATATTGACGGAAGAACAGCTAAACGCAGGAAAAAATCGGTAGATCTTAAAAAAGCCAAAATTCAACTGGAAAGAATGAGGGAGGCGAGCGCCAGGTGCTCCCAGCCGGAGCCTTTTGCCTGTGGCATCGAGCACTGTTCGGTGCATTACGTGAACGACAACGGTGAGGGTGTGTTCCCGGGCCGATCGCTCTCGGTGATCGAGATGGTGGCCTTTCTGGAGCAACGAGCAAACGCTTTACTGGTAGACTGCACTAAAACCTGCACGTCTGCTTCTACTACAAGGCTGAGCGCTCAGCCTAAAGGTGCGCTTCCTAGCTCAGACCCTTTCTCCTCGGCCGGGGCGTGCGAGGTACATGCGGAGAGGGGACCTTGCGGCAGTAGCGAGCAGCAGCAGAGCGAGCCCGTGCGCGTGCTGGACATGGTGGCCAAGCTGGAGTCGGAGTGCCTGAGGCGCCAGAGCGAGCGGGAGGCCGGGAGCCTCTCGCGGAACAACAGCTTCCGCAGAAACGTCGGGAGGGTGCTCCTGGCGAACGGCACCCAGGCCGAGGGAGAGGCGGGGAAGGTCTCCTCGGGGGTCCTCGCGCCGGGGGAAGGCTTGGAGGAGGCAGGGGTAGCAGAGGCTGTATACGGAAGACGGTGCGGTCCTCTGGGTGACACCGACTTGTGGGATGGCGCTGCCTCTGCTCGGCAGCCTTTTCCTTCTGGGCTGGATACTCAGATGGGGAACGTGAATTCGGGACTTGCTCACGCAGTGTTGGCGATAACTACTGGCAGGAGCAATTCTGAAACGCGAATTGAGCCTCCCAGACCTCTGCCGTCTGCGTGTCCGGCTGCTGCCAGGTTGCCGTCGGATTCCTTGCAGAGCAAGAACGCGACTGTTGATTGTACGTCAAAAGAGCCTGTAATTTTCCCAAAGCAGAGTCTGCACCCTGCTAGGAAGGAGCCCTTATGCATCAGTATATCGGTCACCAAGACCGAGAAGGGATGCAGGAAAGAGAAGCTCTCCAACTCCAGTTCCAGTGAAGATACGCTCCCAGGGAGGCTGTTTTTTCTCCAGGCTGACCAGCCTGCAGCTCACGAGCAACAGCCACTACGGGAAAGTCCCCAAGAAAAGCTGGGAGAAGTAGCCCAAAATGAGGATGAGGACGCTTTGGCATCTGACAGATCATGCGTCAGAAACGGTGTCCCTACAGAGCCATCCGCCCTTTCTGTTCCTCCGACAGAAGGGGCTTTGCAAGTACTTGATGCTTCCTGCTTAAAAAGGCAGGTTTCACATGACTTTCTGGAGACCAGGTTTAAAATTCAGCAGCTTCTGGAGCCTCAGCAGTATATGGCCTTTTTGCCTCACCACATCATAGTGAAGATCTTTGGATTGCTTCCTACGAGGAGTCTGGTTGCCCTAAAATGCACTTGCTACTACTTCAAATTCATCATCGAATACTACAACATCAGGCCAGCAGACTCCCGCTGGGTCCGCGATCCCCGCTACAGAGAAGACCCTTGCAAGCAGTGCAAGAAGAAGTACGTGAAAGGGGACGTATCGCTGTGCCGGTGGCATCCCAAACCATACTGTCAAGCTTTACCCTACGGGCCTGGGTACTGGATGTGCTGTCACCGGTCTCAGAAGGGCATCCCGGGCTGTAAGTTAGGTCTTCATGACAATCACTGGGTTCCTGCCTGCCACAGCTTTAACCGCGCTATTCATAAGAAAACCAGAGGAGCGGGAGCCGAAGTGGAAGAGGAATATTAGTGCACATACACTTTCCTGCGAGATTGTTTGGGGTAGGAGGAGATTCTCATGCCTTGTGCTGTTTACAGTGTATATAATTGTCGTGGTTTTTTTTCACAGGGCTATGAAACTGCACATACGTAAACACAAGAGCCTTTACCTTTTAGATTAAAGATAGCTTTTAGTCCATCTGTGTAAATAACACTATAAAAACTAATTGTACATACAGAGTCTACAGCTGGCTGAACAACGTAATCACTACAATGCAGCTATGATAGTGTTGCGGCTATAGTTGTGTGTGTTTTTAAGTGTCTTGTTTCAAAATCTGTATATCCTGTATAATATATGAATGTTTCTGAGAAGAAACTCTAAATAGGTAAAGGTCAACTTGTTTAAAGAATCTTCAGACAACTTAACTGGACAACCTTAAAATTAGACTAGAACAGATCCATTATAGTAGTGTGGCAGTGGATAAAAAGAGGAATATTATTGTATAGTCAGAATATAAAAAGTTCTTGTCTACCGTACCCGTGTTGTCTGGTTGTTTTTTTTTTTTTTACTTAAATAAAATGTGCATTCTAGATCAGCCTTACCTGATTTTCTCTTGTAAAACTCTTGCCCCAAAATAAAAATCGTGTAAAACACGTGGCAGAAACTTGGTACTGTGATGTAGTTCAGCCTTGCAGCGTGCTTCCTGTAGAAAACTAGTTCTCCTACTAAAAAAGTAACAAATCCACCCCAAACCTGTATTACCTGGAGAACTCCCTGCTGTAACATGCACATTCCAGCTCTTCCTTTCCCTCGACAGAGGCTCCTCTTGTCTGGAAAGCTGGTGCCAGGTGTGTAAGGCTTGCAAGAACTGGGACTCCGGTTTGAGTCCTGTTTCTCAACTTTCTCAACCTCAGCTGTGCCCTGGACGCTCGAGGATGGAGCATGGGCCCAGCAGGGTGAAAGTGGAGTTGCCTTGGCTCAGTGATGGGCCGGAAGCTTTGCCAGAATATGGAATTTTTCCCTTGCAAGAGGAATCCTTGCAGTGCTTCGCCCTGCTCTGCTACAGCCTCTGGCATCTTTCTGAGGTGCGAGTTGGTGCTTTCAAGGGAGAGTTGTGAATGTTTGCGTCTGGAGTGCAGGCGAACGGTACTTCCTTGAACTCTGAGTAGGAGCTGAGCATCGCATCTATCGGAGTATTTCCTCGAACACATTCCTCCTCCAGAGCTGTGTTCCAGGCTTCAGCCTCCAGTTACAGCTCCCTGCCCAAGGGTAAACGGTTTGGAAGCCTGGGAGGGTGCCCTGGACAACCCAGCAGCCGCGTTCGGTTCCTGGGAGCACAGTGGAGAGCAGCCCTTTCGCACGGAGCCAAGCGGAGAGCAGCAGTTGTGCCTTTGCGTTGTTCGAGTCCCTCCTCTCCCCGCACTTCGGGCTGTTTCTCTGCCCCTTCTCAGCATGAGGACGGACTCCTGGCAGTTGTCACTGCGGCTGGAGCAGATGCCATCTCTGACCCAGCACAAGAAGAGCTGGTGCTGCCTTCCCCCGGGGCTCGCCCCAGGCCCTCCTCTGCCCTGCAGACCCCAGGGGAGCACCTGGGAGAGGGCGAGGGATCCCCGTGGGAGCAGCGTCTGGATGGGGCGGCTGCGCACCCAGCTTGTCCTGGTCTCTGACCTTCGGCGCAAGACCAGCAACGTGCAGACGGGTGAGGAAAGCTGCTGGCTGTGGGGGCCAGGCTGAACCCCCCCTCCCTTTGCTTTGCCTGTGTGTGCCTAAAACCGCGCTGGGATCGTGTGGAGCGGCTCAGGCTGGTCTAGAGCGTGAGGACGGAGGGGGTTTGAAGACGCACGCTTTTATTTTCTCCATTAACAGTGAGAAAAAGAAAAGGGAGCCCTCACAGTGGGTTTGGTAAGCTCGGGATGTTCACGGTAGATTGAAAAGATGCTATTTTTTTCCCCAGTCCCTGCTGTGCCTGCTGCCCGACACCCCGGGTGTCAGACACCCCCCGGCGCTGCTCAGCCACCTCTGCAACGCAGCAGACGTTAGGACAACCAGGAGGAATGAAATTAGAACTCTGAAAGGAGGGTGCGGCTGCCTGGTAATCAGCTGTGAAGAGGGAGAGGAAAAGCAGGACCCCTCGTTAATTCCTGACTTCATTCTCTTAACGGGGCGCAGGCTTCACCCCAGCTTCAATCCGCTCCGTCGGCTGCACTGGGACAAGCAGCAAAACAACTTTCTGGAAGGACTCGGCTTGCCAAAGCCATCAGCTCCAAAGGCCTTCAGCTTAATTTCACTTAAGGAAGAGGGGGAAGAAGCTGCTTTCCTGCCCCCCACCCAAGACTCTGGAAAACTTGAGCTAACCCGCGCCAGGCTGACAGCGGCGAGGGAAGTCCCTGCGAGGCTGAAATAGAAGCGGCAGAGGGAAATATTTTGTAACTAGATAAGGGGCCAGTGAGGTCATTTTTTTTGGAACAGGGTGTGAGATTTTTGGTCACCTTCGTTGAACAAGGCTACCAGAGGGGAAAAAATGAGAATAAAATAATAGCATTGGGCTATTTTGTTCCTCGGAGCAGTTAAACACGGAGAACAATTTGCTCTCTACCCTACTCCATCCCTGCCCTCCCCCAAGCTGGCTGAGGAACGCGGGCTGGTTTATACATCATTTATTTTGCTGTTTGCTGGAACTATCCCTGTTGCACAGCATTGCTGTTAAAAATTGTTTTATGGAACAAACTTTTGCATCCAGAAGTGGGTTGGTTCTGGATGTAGCCGTGCTGTGCTGCCTGCAAGCTTTTTTCCCCCATAAAGTAGTAAACTGCAGATTTCTGTTTTTTCCTCAAGGGCCAGTTCAGGGAGAACCCAAGGGTCTGATGAACTTTTTTTTTTCCCTGAGAGGCAATTACTAAAAAAAAAAACATGTCCAGTGTTGGATTTAGAAAATTCAGTGCTCAGAACTGAGGACTAAAGACGGTGCTGTGTGCTTGGGTTCCCAGCCTGGGAGCGGTTGGTGTGTCTGGAGTGAATTTCCAGATACGCCTGTGAAGAAGCTGTAATAACATTTCCATTGTTCGGAAGCTTCCAGTTTTCATCGAGCTCTGGGGGTCTCCTGGCATGGACACCACTGGAAAAGCCACCCGGGGCTGAGGCTCGTGGTTGGGCTCTTGCTCCATCCTGCCCGTTCCCGCAGCCTGGCTCCCTGCGAGGAGGCTCTGCAGCGCTTTATCAGACCGCAGCTCCCTCGCGTTGGCCCCCGGTCGTGTTGCCCCTCTGCCAGCCCCCAGAACCGCGTTTCACACCTGCACCAAACTGGTGCATCCCATCTCCCTCCCGAGTCCCACTTCTTGCAAGGTGGGAACGGTGCTGAAGCTTTGCCCTGGGCTGTTTCTCCTCCCCAGCCTGCGTTTGGGCAACCCCAGAGCAGGGACAGGACTCGGGGGGGTTACAGGGCTGCTCTCCGGCCATAAACCAG
Source organism: Phoenicopterus ruber ruber (assembly GCA_009819775.1). Lineage (NCBI taxonomy): Eukaryota > Metazoa > Chordata > Aves > Phoenicopteriformes > Phoenicopteridae > Phoenicopterus > Phoenicopterus ruber. The sequence goes on from CM020219.1 coordinate 4,936,329, forward strand.
GACAAAAACCTCCTGCTGATGGCACTGCGTAAGCAGAAGTGACTTAAGCACCCCGTAGGTGTGAGCTGAGCTCGGAGCCAGGCTTGGCTTTGTGCAGAGCCTGCCTGGCCGTGACTATGCTGGGACCCAGGCAGCAAATGGCCCCCGCTCCGCGGGCGGGAGCCCCGGGCTGCTGCTCCTGCTCCGGAGACGGGAATCACAGGGCATCAGTCCTCCCCCTCGGGTAGCCGCCACAACAAATTAAGTGGGATGGGTTCTTTCTCCATCGTTCAGCAGCCGGTCAACCAGGGCCTGCCAGGCCACCAGGTCCCGGGGCAGAGCCTGCCTCTTGCTGACCAACGCGGCCCTTCCCCACCCGTCGCTCCCACGCACGACAGTGCACTTCAACAGTTACCTCCTTCAAAAGACACACGCTTGCGTCCTCCCGAAATGACCCCGTCGAGCCGCTTCCCTTGCACTGCAGCAGTAATTCAGGCTCCCCACCTGCAGAAACAAACGTCACCCAGCAGAGGAGCAGCTAAACCAGGCGTAGAGGAGAGATTTCTCAGTTTACATGTACATATAGGGACGCGTGCGTGTGTTTGCACGTGCTGCAGGACGCCTCTACCTGCTGCAAGGGAGATGCAGTTATTTTATGCAAGAGTATTTTTTTAGAATCGACGTTGCTTATTCCACCGCTGTACGATTGCACGGTAACAGGTCGGATCCCGGTGATGCTTTGAAGGCTGGAAATCCTTGTGTACTTCCCCAGCACGGTTAAAAACAAACCACACAGAAGTAACAATTATAAATACGCAACTTTAAAAAAAATTACTGTTAAAGATTTATTGCAATAATACAATAAAATTTAGAAAAAAACCCAAACCAAAACAAACCACCACATTTGTGTTTAGTTACATCTAGTTCGGAAGTTGCAGAGAGAGGCCCCGAGTTTCTGCAGGTGACAAGCAACCCCTGGGTGTCCCACCTGAGACCCGTCAAAGGCACCCGATTCTCAGCAGAGGGCTGGGCGCTCGAAATCGGGCTCTTCCTTCCTTGGCAGCTCACGTCGGCCACCCCAGATCACTGGTCACGGACAAAAGTCAGGGCCTGAACTGAAATTCCCGCATTCCCGCTACGCAAAGTCTTTTGTAAACTCTCAGCTGGCCGTCTTCAACTACCTATAATTACAGATACTCCTGCCCTCCCTCCCCGCCCCCAAAACAACCGGGAAAACTAATCCTGGCAATTGCACTCAAGGTTTGGACACACACAATTCTTCCTTCGCCACACATGTGCAAAACACTTGTTAAACACCCCCCCCCCCCCCCCCCCCCCAATCCGTATTCCGTTACAAAAATGTTTCGTGAAAAGACCTATCCCGATGCATGTTAACACCCTTGCGGTGCCGCTGTGCACCTCCAGAATGCGACATGGTTGCAAATAAATTATTTGGAAAACCACGATGGTTATGAAGTTTATGGCTTAAAAAGGTTTTTTGTGTTGGTTTTTCTTTCCCTAAGTAAATGACAGTGTACAGAGCAGAATCATGGCCTGACCTTCAGGGGTTCAAAGGAGCCCCAAATCGGCAACGAAAGCGTGACTGAAATGCGTAGTAAAAATAAAAACAATAAGGAAGAGAAGATATTTATATGGCGGGGTCCAGTGCAAAATAAAGGGGGAACCAGAAGGGGCCGTGCGACGCTAAGAGCCCGCTATACAGTACTGGTGAGTGTGTGCTGGTTGCTCAGAGCTGCGAAGGATCCGATAGCTGCAAGTGAGTAAAGTGCTGTGAATTGAAGAGTGACCCAACCCTCGCGGCCCCGGCCCGGGCAGCGCTCGCTGCCGGGGGCACCGTCCCCCTTCAAGCTGCAGTAGTCAAGGGAGCCTTGGCTGTTCTCTTAAAACGAACCCAACTATGGGATTTTAGACCAAAAGAATGGTAGGACCAAGGGTGTCTTCATCTAACGACGTGCGTGCTGTTAGCGCGGAGTTAAGGGTCTTTGGTTTAAAAAAAAAACAAGAAAAATTAAACTACCGACAACAGATGCCCGTCCCCAAGGCCAAAGAGAAAGAGCTGCCATAGGAGAGGGGCTGGGAGACACGACACGCAGCCGGGACCCCTGGTGTGGAGCTCGCTGGGGTAACGCAGGCGTTCACACCAAAACTGCTTTCCCACCCGCTCCAGGGCGGAGACGGGAGGCAGCGCTGGCTGGCCTGGAGCGGAACCACACGTCTCTTGGGTGGCCGGAGCAAAAACCACCAGCAAATGCTCCGTGAGACGGCCGGGTAAGCCAGCCCCGGAGCTGGGACTTCCAACAGGCAGGAGGACGCTGCCCGATGGCAGGGACGGGACGCGCGCATCGCTCCCCGCGGCCTCGCCGCGCCCCCGGTACGAGCCGCGTCACCGCAGGGAAGCTCCAGGGAAGAGCGGCAGAAATCTTCCCTCCTGGAGGGGCGGGAGGATGCTTTCACATTAGTTTACCCCGTGGAGAAGTACAACGTCCCAGCTATATAAAATGTAAACCATACGGTGGAAGCCTCGCTGAGCAAACCCATCTTTAAGTAATACATACCGCAAGGCAGAGGAAGCGGAGGAGCACTTGTTAACGAACGCGTCTGCCAGCATCGCGCCTCCTGCAGTTTTACAAGCGAGCCAGCTGCGCTGGGAGCGTTTCTGCAGTGAAATGCAATCAACTCCTTGGCATTCAGTAAACAAGAAAAAAAAAACCACCACCACCATAAACATAAAATAGAATAGGGTTTAAAATGCATGTAGTGTGGAGACCGTGTGACTTCATTAAACTAGCTTGAAACGAGGTTTTTCTAATATTAAAAAGTGGCAACGTGGTGTTGTAACTGATGAGTATTATTGCAACAACGCAATCCTGTATCGGCGTCAAACGTGGGTCTAGCTAAGAGAACGTCCAGTGTTTCTTTGGTGTGTGATATTCAGAGTAAAGAGCCTGTGTGCTTTGGACAGCACAACACGAAACTTCTAGACTACCTACCGGTGGAAACAGCATGAAACAAGCCAGTTTTCTACGGCAAAACTGGGTAAAGATTCACAACCAAATCTAAAATCAGAGCAATTTGCTGTGTGAATTCCTGTCCATGCTGATTCTTTGTATTAAAAATATGGCAACGGAGATTAGAAAACATGTTAAAAATGCATAATTTTCATGTCCTGAATGAAAAAAAAATTTAGAAATACGCATTTTTGCATTATGCAAGACAGATTTAAAACGCACACAAACGAAAACCCTGTAAGGAGTTAAGAAAATGTGAACTGCATTTGCACCACTGTCCAGACTGCACACCGAGCAGCCTTCTCTCCGGACTCATCCCGATCCAAATACTCCAAAATCTGTTTCTTCTTTAGAAAGTAGAGCTGGAGGCTACCGGGTCCTTTTTCTTCGATACTCAACAATGCAGACAGAACCAAGACACAAAGTGCCGTCACAGAATCCGTCAGGAGTACGTAGCTAGCTAATTTACAAAACGGTACCATCACAGTCATCTTGGGTAAATAAAAAGGTTTTTCTGGTTTACAAAATGAAAGTCCGACCTTTTCTTTGTTCCAGGCACTACTTAACTGAATATGAAAGGTTTACTACAGCGTTGTCGGGGAGGGATTCCTTCCACAAATCCTATGATCCTTTTCCCACGCTCGTTAGCGATGTCCAGTGTACGCCTTCAACCACGAGGTCACCGAGGCAGCAGCGGACGAGATCATTCCACCGGCGCTGCTGCTGGCGATGGGCTGAGACACCTGCGTGCTCTGGCTCTGCAGCATCTCCGCCTGCTGAGAGGGGATATCGCAGAACCTGGGGCTCGGCAGATTCTCCCAGTCTGTCCCTAGGTCTGTCTCTTCATCGCTGACATGCTCGTCCCCGCTCTCATCTGTTTCTCCGGTGGCACTGGGATCCACGAACTCCATGGAGTCTTCGAGATCAGCGCTGATTTCGAAAGGCCCAGACCTGCGAACACGGACACAACGCCGTCAGCCCGTTCGGTACCGTGCAGGAGAGGGACCGTCACTTCGCTGGTGCGAGTCCTAGGCATGCCACAGCACCCTGCTCTGTCACGCGTACAGCGGAGAAATTAAAACACCTCGGCGTTTATCAGCTGGCAAAGAGAAACTCGCTGGCTACAGAGATAACTGTGTAATGACAATGGTGAAAGGAAAACAGTTGGCTGAGGAAGCGATAGCTGGGTTCCAATCCACGGAGCAGGAGTGGCGGAAGAGCTGTTCTGCTTTGGCAGGGGATAGCGAAACACGCACGCACAAAAGAAAAAGCTACTGATAATAACTCACAGCTCCACTGGTGGAAATCTCAGCTTGACGTGGAGCAGCTTATTTTTAACGCTAGCCCTGGCCAGGCCAAGACGGCTGCAGCTCTGTCAGCGAGGGGAAGGGTGTAGTTTACAACTTACAGAACCGGGTTGGCACAACTCGCTAGCGGAGACTTCCCATAGCAGCACTTCACCCTGAGCAACATCTCAACATCTTTTTTACTACGAGGCTGGTCAAACACTGGAACAGGTCGCCCGGAGAGGCTGTGGAGTCTCCATCACTGGAGATATTCAAAGCCCCACCGGCCACGGTCCCGAGTAACTTGCTCTAGGGTGGCTCTGCTGTGAGTGGGGCTGGATCTCCAGAGGTCCTGGCCAAACCCACCTGTGCTGCGACTTCCCTGCTGCCACTGCCTGGTGGGAGAAGCAACCGCATCCCGCCCCGTCCCACTGCCTTGCACGGGAGTACGGGCAGCCAAAATGTGACACATCTTTACTGAGCCAAAGCAGGCGGTGTCAGAGGCCTGCGACCCACGGTCGGACAGAGCGAGGTTTCCACGGAGGCGGTGAAAGGTGGATTCCTCACAGCAAGCAGCATCCCCGCCAAAGTTCACTCCAAAGCACAAAGCTGCTCAGCGAAACAGGAGCAAGAATTTAACATGGGTACGAGTGTTTCTCCAGCTTTAGTGGGAGGAGGAGCCTGAAGCAGCGATTTAGCATGGAAAGTTTTAATCCAGACAATTAAAGCTTGGTAAAATTATATGTATCGGAAACCAGTAGTTTATAAAGGAGACTATTGGGCAACTATGGGCCTAGATATCTAAAGGAAAATAAAGAGAAGTGGTTGCTGCAAACTTTGCAGACAGCTGAGAAACTGAAGGTAAACACTCCTCTTTCATAATCCGGAAAGGAATGGGAGCGCTGCCTTCTGGCAAAGCATTTTGCTTAACAAGGCAACATAAGAAGAGAGTCATTAGGTTTAAAGCCAGAAGAGACCATGAGATCATCTCGAGTGACCTCCTCTTTAACAAAGGCCATTACGTTCCACCCGTTCCCCCTGTCCTGAGCCCAGTAACTTCTGCCTGATGAAAGCGTCCATTCCAGAAACTCATCCAGCCTTGACAGGATGACATAAGGAAACAGAGAATCCTCACCGTCATCCTTGTGGGTAATTAAACGCTGTGTTAAGCGCACGCGCCTCATTTCAACCTAGCTCAGGCTCTTTGCTTCCAGTGGTGTCTATAAGGCCATTCAGTAGCCTGTATTTTCTCCCCATGAAGGCGTGGAAATAAATCATCTCTCAATCTCATCTGTAGCGAGCTAAGACAGTTTTATACGGACTAAACTACTCCCCTCACTGGTAGGTATTTTCTCCGACTCTTTCCTGTAACTTCTTTTACTACGTGGGCCCAACTGATGCGTGTGGAGCTCTAACATTTGCACAGAGAAGCGAGACCCGTCCCCCTGCTCAGCCCTTCACTTCACATCGTGGGGATCTGTCAGGCTTAGCTTTTTGTCCACTGCGGCACTCGGATCTTTTCCGGCAGCTGCTTTCCAGGACACAGTTCTTCATTCTCTGGGTATTTCCTGCGCTCTCCTTGTTTTCAGACAAGCAGCAGCAAGCACATCATTTTTTCCAAACTGAGCTACATTACAAAGGTTTGGCTCCCCATATTTTTGGGCTGAATCAGTAGGGATATACCCAAAGAACATAAGGAAAGCAGTTAGAGGCATGCATTCAGTTCCTCTTAGTGGCACTGCAGGGTTTTAAATAAAACTAGATCTGTACGTGAGAACAAAGTGGAAAAGTAGAACATTTCAGAACATTTCTGTGTATAAGGAGGAATAAAGCAGTAGTCAGATTAAACAAATATTTGCAGATTGTCTCAGGCACAAGTGACTTGTGACTGGATTATCCCAACAGGAAATAAATGTTGTTGGCTTTCTTATATTTAAGTTGTAAAAAAAAAAAAAAAAAAAAAAGAAGATTATTAAACCTGGTGCATGCAGCCCACAGGAACTGATGTTCTTTTCATCACGTACTAAGTTAACAGAAAAGTTGTCTTTAATCTTAATTTACATAGAAATTAATATCATTTGAAGTGTCGACTTTGGTCTAGGGTGTTCATTGACTGGAAATATTTTGGGAAAGCTTTACCTAGTATTTGTTTTAGGGTTTATATTGCTGGATGCTCGTAGGTATTTACATGTTGGCAAGACGTGGGTAGGGTCCTATTTGGAGCACAGTGAGACTGCCCGGCACACGTGCTGCTGTTCCCTGGAGGGAAGGAGTTCCTGCTTCTGGGCGTAGGGGAAACAGGTCTATAATCAGCTACGAAGCCTCCGGCTGAGCCTGCCATACGCAGAAGCACAGCACACACCCATCTCCGAAATCTAATTTCCTACTCAGGACCCCCTTTTTCTGTCCTCTCCTGTCTCCTCCTTGGAACTACCCTCATTTCTGATGGGTTGAGGACTGATCTATAGGTACAGCAGAAGAGCAGAACTTCCCTTATAAGTAACAAGGCAAACACATAACTTCAAAAGGGATTCAGTCACAGGTGAGTCGAGATACTGCTTTTCTTACCTGCCCAAGTTCTCAGTGTCTGGGCTGACCAGGTACATAAGGTTCCTGAGCGTATGCAGTGGGTGCAACAGATCTAAATTTACATGCTACCATGGGGAAGGTAAGAAAAAGACATGATCAGTTACTGGAGGAAACCTGCAGGCACAGTTGATATTTTAAAAGCTATTTAAAGAATCCAAATGTGCATTCCCCTTACCTGAGAGAAGCAAAGGTGAAGGATATTCGCATTCAGCTTCTTCACTGCCCGTGTGAACCTGTGTCTGCTGAGATTCTCTCCACAGAACTCGCTGTTGAAACACCACACACACACATATACACACACACAAAGCACAACGCTGTGAAAATACACCGACTGGAGACACCAGCATTCTGCGCCCTGACTTCCTCACAAATCCCGGAGTAATCATCCTCGCAGCGAGCGCTTGTTTAAACCGTACAGCCAGTTTTAGAGCGCGCAAGAGATTAATTTTTCACCTTGCAAGACTGTTAGCATTTCATCAACAAGCCCTGCTTGCCCTAGTCTCACCGGTTTCAACAGGACAGGTGATGTAAACTGTATGAAACTTGAAGATCCACTGCAGCCAAGCTATTTCGGCTCTCCTTTTAAATCTTGCGTCATTTCCTGTTCCCAACCTTTTCCTTCTGTGAAGACTGAGCACCCAAATAATAGTATAAAAAACCTGCAGAGACCCTACACAACTTTGATGCCCTCACTTCAGCAACCACTATTTTCAACACTTAAAAAGAACCTCAGCAGCTCATTTGAGACCTCTGGAAGACTGACCAGGTCTACAGCTTCCTCCGTATTTCTTCTGTACAGATCCCATCTGCTCCACATAGACATTAAAAACCTAACAGTGCTTTTCGTCACACACGGGGTTTACACAATATGCTCCCAGACGTCCGGCAGCCAGGTACGTTCCCCACTGGTGTTTTATCCTAAAGAGAATTACGTTGCTCTCATGCCATATTATAAGGCCTTGTTCTACAGCACTTAATGTAGTGGAGCTATTCAGAGTGACTAAGAGTTGCTGAATTGGGTTGGGATTTTGTAAAGCACAGTAGGGTCTCATAAAATGAAAAGTGCTATTCATGGACTGTCATGTTTCATTCCTAATTTGAGGATGCTGAATGCGTCACTTAGAAAGCTGGTATTTTCAACTACGATGGTTGGTCTACACTCTCAGGAGGTAAAAAAGGAGGGAGGGACTATTACCTGTGGTCTAAAATCCTATAGCCCTCCATCCAAAATTAAATGGCACAAAAATCCGTGAGCCATCAACCGTTACCGTAAAAGCTGTTCCAAGTAATGACTTCGTTCATAAAACCCAACTGACTTAAGATCAGTCAAAAGTGGTCACTGATTCACCTCCTCGGAGGCTTGCATTTACTTGCCTGTTGCAGAGCTTCTTGGGAAGATTCACATCAAGTATGAGAGACAAAGTGTTAACAAGCTGAGTTGCATAGCACAATGCAGCACTGATGGTATAAGCAGGGTTATTATGTTCCATATCTAAAAGAAATAAAAACATCATGAAAGCCTCATTTTAACTGAAGCCTCAGTGGGTGTGTTAATGTGTTACTGAAGTCTGCTCTGGAAAATGTCATTTCTAAGTATTGAGAACAGCCTGAATCCAGCAATCATTTACAGTGAAACCTGTCAGAAGTTGGTAGAAAATAGTAATTCTTGGAATTCCTGTTAAAACGACGGCATGTGAACCATGTCAAAACTGTGAATAATTAACTTTATATTACATTGTGCTGCGTCCCAGTGAGCATTTCCTGCAAAAGAGGATTTCGGTGGACTAATCCCTACACTGGTATTTATTTCTGACTCAGGTTTGTCTGGGCGAGAACAAACGGACCGGGCTACTGCTCCTCGGCGCCTTCTGTTGGCATCCAAGGCTGCAAGTTCGATGGCTTCCGGAGTATCCCAGATGCCTGATCAGACCTTGCTCCTCACCTGGTCCTTGTGTAGTCTTCTTCTCTTCCACCCAATTGTAATACGCTGAATAGTCTCCGTTATTAGGAAGGGTTATCCAAGGCCCTGTGATGCTGATGCTGGTGTCCCCGTTATGATCGTCGCACACCCATCTCCCAGAGAGATACGTGGTTCTCCTGGCTTCCGCGAGCTTGCTCACAGTGCTAGAGGTCATAGCATTGTCACTCTCAGAAGACACGTCTGCAGGATCTCTGTAGCACCCAAAGAGGAACAGAGGATTCTTAAAGACGTTTTAAAAATATAATTAGCAATGCACTGGGCAGGCACTTACCCACATTTCACAGAGAACAAAACGCTTGTAGAAACACTCCTGCAAAACTCTTTATTCCCAAAACTACTTTCCTTTGTTCTGGGATTTTTAATTATCTATTTTAAGAAAGTTTAACGTCGGACACATAGCTCAGATCTCTCAGTAGGGAGATGCTAGCACCTCCAGATCTTCTGTTCTGGACCTCTATCTTTGGGTCAGATGCTCTACCTTTGGGAAACACCTCCTTCTGCCCACAGATGCTAAGGGAGCCAGAGCGCCTAGCTTAGACTTACGTGACTCACTTCTGGGTGTCTAAAGCTAAGCAAAATGAGTCCAAAAGGATAAGCTTTCTGTACCTCATGCTTGTCTTTACTTCTTCAATGGGAAATATGACTGATGTTAGCTCCAGGATATGCGTCCGACGAAGATTTGCCAGATGCTCGTACTGGGTTTTCAAGTCATAGGTTTTTTTCTCTACCAAGTCTCCCAGCTTGCGGTTATGCCTCTGGATCTTCTCTTTCTTCTCCTGATGCCGCTGAGCCCTGCGATAATGCTTCTGGTTCTCCTCTTTAATTCTCAGAAGCCCCTCTGCATCTGTGAAAACAGCAGATGTTAGCCTTGGAAAAGGAGCTGTGAGGTACTTGTAGTAAGCTTGAGAAAAGCGTTATTAATATTTATAGAAAACAAGATCTATAGCAGCTTAAGACAGAAAACCCTGCTTCACTATTAACATTTTCCAGCTGCTAAGTGGTACAACTTTTTAATCTTTTCTGAAGATCTCCAAAGAGACTGAAATTGAAATTAATCTCTCCCTATCTTTTACCCAACTATTTTTGGATTTGGAGCAGAAAAGCCAAGATTTCACAGTTTAATTAAACTTCTGAGGTAATCATGATGACAGAAATAGCTTGACTGTACATGTTTGCATGATGCTGGCCAAAAAGACAGGCATGCTTGCAGCCAAAATCAAGTGCAGATAGCATCTTCATTCACCATTTCTGGCACCACTGCTTCCATTAGTGTCTGTTATTTGGGCTTCGCACTCATGTATGTGCTCTTAAAGCACTTGGATCCCAACGGTGCAGACTTCTTGTTACCACGAGGGAACGCTGACTATCTCCCTTTCCAGTCACAAAATGAGAAATGTGCTTATGTACTGAAGTGCTGCAACCGCCTGTATTTACTCCATGCGTCAGGCACACTGAGGCTTGGAAAAATATCCTTCAAGAGCATCTGCTGATTCTCCTATAAAATAATTGACTGCAGTAATGCTTCCACAAACATATGGTGCTAAAGAGAGTGAGTTAACCACCTCTGTCTTTCAAAAGCATAGGAAAATATTTCTTATACACACGCTCCAAACACATGTCTAAAACTCTTAATGTACCCCAGTTTGAAGGAGAGCCCCCATCTATAGTCACTTACTTTCCATTTTTACGGCTGAAAAGAAACAGCGTTAGCCAGGTTCTCTTACAGCAAGGCATCACCCTCCTGTAATCAAGAAGCGGGATAACTGTCCCTTGCACAGAAGGGAAGCACTGAGCCCTGACATCGTTTTACCAAATATATTTTGATTGCAAGGCACAGATGAGACCAGAGCCACAATAAGAATACTCCGTGGCATCTGCTACTCAAAGAAGCTGCATTATATACTACTAAAATAAAGAAAACTTCGAAGGTGCTATAGCTACCTCAAGCAACACATTCAGACTGTCAGTCTTCCCAATAGGGGAGCACAAAAATTAGAGGCTACATCTGAAGAACAGGACCCAAGACCGATTCCCCCATGCCCGGCCAGCACGCGATACCCCACTAGTCCTGGTTTGCACCCGCCGAGCTGGAACTGCACAGATCTCTGCCCAGTCCCTGGTCTGGCAGGGGGGCAGACCAGGACTGCGGGTACCCCTGAGTGCGCCTGCCCCTGCAGACACAGAGTGTGCTTTCTCTGAATGTCAGGAATTATTTCTAGTCATCTAACTGCTCTGTTGCGATCCACGATGCGTTCGGTAGGAAGATTTGATACGTGGGGGATGCAAAGTCCCAAATTAAAGAAGGTGAGAATAGTTTCCCCATGCAGATAAGAACTAATGATCCTCAGGTTTATAAAATAAGTGACCCCCTGTTAGAGGAAGCGTAGAAAAATCAACTTTTCTCTGAGCAATACCAAGAATCCCCATGTCTCAGCTAGTAATTCAGTTTCCTTTAACCATTCCTGTAACATCAATAGAAAAATCAATTAATGCTTGCATTCATATTCCCAAACTCTCCCTTTGCATAAAGAACAAGAGACAGAGGAGGAGTAAAATGTCCACCTGTTCAATTTTCACATTCATGTTGTACTTGAAAGGCTCCTTTTTTCACAGAGTGAACTCCCTTTTCTGCAGGGCCAACAGCAATTATTTGAGAAGCAGAGGAGAACACTGCACACACGTTTCCTCTTTAGCAGCCCTGGTGCAGAAACAACTGTCCTTTTTTTGGCATAGGATCTCTGGCTTTATGACCCAGTTTATGAGGCGATTAAAATTTGTCCCCAGCAGTATTTCAGGACACCACTATGTCCCACACATCTACACTGCCTGATAAATGCAAGCACAGGCCCATGGATCTCTGCCCGAGAGCTATGACAGATACTTGCAAGATTGTCTCCTTGAACTGTTCTCCACAGACAGAAGGCAAACACACGTATTTGAAAGCTTTATTTTAAGAAGCACCAATTATTGAGGTATCCAGTCAACTGCAAAAGCAGGAGCCCAATGTTCTAGAAATTGTTCTTATTTCAGAAAACTAAACTATGCCATATCCAAGGGAAGAGAAACAACCTATGTACATTTTCTAATGTGGTCCAAGAGTGAACCAAGTTGAGTTCCTATCTATTGCCTACTCATGGCAAGAGTTGATTTTGGGTCTATCTGCAAGAGCAGTTTGGGGGGTTTTGGGGGTAATTGAGCTAACAACAGGTTGGCTGGGCAATAGTTAGGTCAATTTGTGGGTTAAATCTAATCAAGTTCACTGTGAATCAGAGAAGCTGCAAAAGCTGCAGATAAAATGCTTCACAGAATAGTAGAAAAGTGGAGGAAGTCGATTCCCCAGTTAGTCCTAATATTTTGCCACCTTCAGAGCTGCATTTTGAGAAAAGGTTCCTCAAAGTCACACTGACTTCCTCTCCTCCTTTCTTCACAGGCTAAAAAGTAGTCATCGCCTCCTTCATAATAATCTTCTATGTATTGAAAAACTGCTTTTCTTCACCTTTCTCTTCTCTAAACCAAACCAACATCAATTTTCTCAGCCGTTCTCCAGTTGATTTGTATCTTTCTTAAATTGCTCAAACTGGACACCAGACTTCCACTGAGGCAACACCAATGCCGGGCACAGCAGGGCACGTGCTTCCATCTTAAATACAATGCTTATATTAGTATAACCCAGAATAAGGTCTGAACCTTTCTGGAGCAGCATTAGATTGATATTTTTTATTTAATTTGCAATTTCTCAGATCCTTTCCTGTCCAATCTCACCACCATCCCCCACTTTGGGTTTTTCTATGTTTCTCTTTCCTAAACATCATGCACTTGACTTTGTACTTTTCAGATGATATTGTCAATTTATCTGCATGATTCTGAATTTGATCCCGTTCTCCACAAAAGTCGTATCATCATCCACCTTGGCTTCCTCCATCCCACCTTCTATTCTACCACACAAGCTATTATGGAAAACACTGAACAAAACTGGGCCAGGAACCGGTTCCTGCTGAGCTCCACCTGTCTCACCTCCTCGGTTGGACAAGTGTCGCCACTCTTTGAATGCAGCCTTTCTAGCCTTTTGTGTCAACCTTACAGTGATTACACCCAGAGCAAATGCCTCTGCTTGCTCGTGAGACAGTGTGGGGTAGTGCCTAATGGCAAGGTATGTTGCATCTTCTGCTTCATCCTCCACTAGACCGCTTGAACCCCAGACAAGAGGTCGATTTGATATGGCCTATTCTTAACAAAGCGATGCCTATTTTTAATTTCCTTATCTTCTAACTAGCTACAAAGTGGTCAGAGGTTTATAATAGGATGACTGTGTCATCAGTTCTTCCTCCACTCTTCAGAAAGAGATGCTGTTTTCACTCTGTTTCCTGGGACACCCTCTCTCCCTCATGTGTTCTCAAGTGCCCCACACACTACTTCAGCTTGTTCCTTAAGTTCCCTAAGGTGAATCTTGTAAGGCCTTGCTTTCAAGGCCTTACAATCAAAATAATATTTAGCTGGCTGTTTTCTTTCCTTAGTCTGCAGTCCCCTCATGGTGTAAAATGTAATCTGGCTAAGCAGCTGATCGCATTTTCTTTGTGTAAAGACGAAGCAAAGGCGGCGCTGAACACTTCAGGCTTCTCTGCACTGTTATTTGCTCTCTTTCCTGTTAGCTAACAGGCTTGCCTTCTCCTTCATCTTTTTCTTATTATACATTTCTTATTGTTGCTATCCATCCTCCTCATTAATTGAAAATCATTTTGCAGCTCAGCCTTCTTGATATTATCACCGCAAGCTTGTGCTATTCCTTTATAACTAGTCACAGGTATATGCCTGTGCTTTCCACTCTCTGTACAGCTCCTCTTGAATTTCAGGTCATAAAAACGTTCCTGATTCAATCAATATGCTTCTGAATATGCTTCCGAGCTTTCCTTTGCACGTAGGTTGTAAGGAGTGCTGCACAATGACCCTACAAATCTCTCATGTGTGAAATATTTAATGAGTTGCAAAACTGAAGATGCTGAACGGTAGCAACTCACCAGCCTATGCCATATTTCAGTGAGTCTGCTCAAGCAGGATTTTAGGATTTCTAGCCAGGTGTGGGTTAAAATTCATCAGTTACATGAAATTCGTAACAGCTGGAGAGCTGTTTGCTCCTCTTTATCAAGAGGAAGTGATCAGAAACACTACACTGAATGAAGCCATCTCTAGGGACAAAGTCATAGGCTGCTAAGCATTTACTTTTAAAGCTGTTGCAAAAATGATTTCCATCCAGCTGAATAATGTCTACTGTTTGCTAATTAAAATCCAAGCATAAAAGGGCTAAAATCCACTCACTGATTTGCCTTCAAGTTGATTTAAGAAGTGACTGTTTGGAAATTCACCGTTTTCAAAAACTAACACTCAAATTCGCATCAACTGATTTTTCACTCTAAGGCACAGAGTTTTACATATCACAAAAGCACAGGCATTACTCACGTCTTGTCATTTCATCATTTTCTTTGCAAATGGTCTGTTTCAGCTGCTCAATCCTCATCTTGCAAGACATTATTTTCCATCTCTGAAAAAGAACATTCAGCAACTCTAGGGCACAAACGACTTCCAACACACTGACTAATGATTAACAACAAAGCCAGCAGCTTTAGTACAAAAGAGCAGGATGTTCTTAATTGGATCAGATGAACAAATAAATATTTCATATACTGTTTCGTGCACAGAAGAATGCCACAAACAAACCGAATGCTTAGTATAAAGTCAATCAGTATAGTAAGTTATTGAACAAATACGTAGTAAGAAAGGAAAAATATTGACGGTTTGGAGCACTCTGCTTGCAGAGCCAATTTCAGTTTTGCTTACAACAGGCTTTTTTGGGAAAGCAACACAATGCCCTCAAGGTAAATTGTAACTTTAAACTATTGAGATCTAGGAATTCAGAGAGTTTAAAAACTATGGGACGCTTTGAACAACTCACCAGCTGATCAGTTATCTCTTTCCCTTCCATGGCCTTCAAAACACTAGAGGAAAAAACATGATTGAAAGTTTTATGACTATCTGGACTATGTCTGTCTCCAGCAACAGTGTGTTAGAGAGACTGTTTTGTTTTTCTGAGAGTTCTTATAGTTTATTTTCATTTAATAACTGCAACTTACTGTTTTTGGAATTCTCTCTGTTTGGTTTTAAGATGCATCAGCCTTTCTTTCTTGTCTGAAAACCTGGAAGAAATTAAATGTTTTTATTGATATTTTGCACAATATGGCATTGTAAGTTGTCTGAAACGATAAAAAACCTGAAGCTTGTGGGAGCCGTTAAACCTCAACTATCTGTCTTAATCTTCGGAAGTAACGGCTAAATGTACAAAACTCTTGCAGAATTCTAGAGCACCTGTCTCACAGGAATTGCATCAGAACCTCTAAGCTGAGGAAACATCAGCTCGTCGTATTATCAAACTTGTCAGCTAATTACTTGCTATTTCTAGAAGATGTATAGCTTAGCAAGATCAATATTTCACGTATCAAGAAAAACATACCGTACTCTAAAATCCTTTAGTCACTGGAGAAATTAACGGTATATCTCAGCGTCACGAGTCTGAACTGCGCTATTTCACGAGCTGTGACGGTCTTAGCTGAGCCCACTCTCGTAGTGGGAAATGCAGGATTCCATACACTACGCACTGCATTTTATCCCTTCTAACGTGGAAGCGTCTCACACTTTATTCACTAATGGGTCCAACTAGGCCAGCACTCTCTTAAGACTTTTACACGATATCCACATCTTTCTTGTATTAGTAACAGCAATAGGTTGCATTGTCTTCTACTTATTTCTGCTAGGCACCAGTAGCCATCACAAGTCCGTGACCCAAATGCCTGCTTGAGTTCTGCTTCACCGATGTCTGAGGCATGGGAACTGCAAAGAACTGACCAGAAGGGAATTTCTTTAGGATTCATCATCCTGTGTTTTCACCCTTCGAATATGCAGCAGCCACGTTCTGCTCCCCTCCGTGCTCCACAATGTATTGAGAAATACATTTAAAGAAAACAGTATATGAACGATGCATATTGAGAAACTGCAACGAACCATGAAGTGACAAAGATAACAGTAAGAGCAAACAGCAAGGGAGACAGTCGAGAGATTTAGACAACATAAAAAATAGCCAATGTGCTTTGTCTTCTGCCAGTATGGCTTCCCAGCTTTCCTTTGTGCTTGCCGTGTTACAGCACCATCCTGATCCACACCTCAAAAGTGTGTCTTGGGTTAAGCCCAAGTACGGAAAAACAATTTATTACATTTCCCTCTGGAACCTGTAGAATTGACTATCTCATCCTAACAGAGGTCTCATACTTCACGTACAACCCACCAAGACCTTTATTTCAGGAATATCTAAGCTTTATTTAGAAAGAATTATACAGTAAGCCTCGACAGGATGGCATCTTGGGCCTCTCTCTCTCTGCTCGACTCTGTGGGTTTGATTTCAGGTAAAACTTTAGAATACTTCATTTCTTTCCTTGAAGTGCTGAAATCGGAAAGCTTGGTGACTAACTTTGGGTTCAGAAAGTGTGTAATCACCCTTCCAGATGACATTAGCATTAAAACAACAACAAAACTACCGGCTGCTGCCTTCGTAGTTGACCAAAAATACCTGGTTTTCCTTCCAAAACAAACCAAAACCAAATGCAGGTGCTTGGCATAAAAAGCCAGAGGCCACGCGTGAGCCGGAGGAATGCGGCACAACTGGAGTCCGGCTGCTCAACCCAGCGCGTTCGTCCTTCCCGTGTGTCCTCACCCCACCAGTCATCACGGAAATTACAGAGGTGCACTGTACTAGCCTCCTGTTTACCACAGAGTAATGCACACCCACTGTACCCCAACCTTCGGGTACAACCAAAAATAACTTGGCCCAGAAACACACTGCTCGGCAGTCACACAGGCCGAGAGATCTGGGGTAATTAGGCAATTCTTGTTTTCAAAGCTGGATTAATGGGCACGGAGTCTGACTAAACGCAATTACCCACATCACGTCCATCACATCAGCAAAAAGTTGAATGATCTGTCAAGAATCTGGGACTAAATTAAGTTCTTACCGGAGAGGGAAGATAGAAATATTTGTGAAAGCCTGCAAAAATTACAGCTCACCACGCACTTCAGCAACTATGTCAAACAGCTCCTACAAACTTCTTTAGCAGGTTTCTCCTAAGCAAACATTTCCATTTCTTTATATAGCCCTAATTTTAATTGCATTGCATCATGTAACTAATTTTGCTCTATATATCTACAGTCTTTCGATTTGGCAAAGAAACAAAACTTTGGATGAACTATTATAGAAACTCCTATAAAATATAAACTGAGAGAAGCAGAGAACTCAACATCTCTAATTATCCATTAAACGCTTCTCTCTCCTCAAGTCTTATCACATTAAGCTGAGATTTTCTACAGTCACCTGGCTTATTTCCACATGTTCATAATTAGAGAGAAGCAACCAGAAAGATGGACTTCCTAAGCTATAGGAACTGATTAAAGCTGAAGGAGTTGAGGACAGCAATAGGTCCCTCCATTACTGTACCTATTCACTATAATAAAATTCCATTCCTGCAAAAAATCAGTATTCCTAATCGTAAACCACAACTTAGAGAAGTCAGACAGGCTTAGACGTCACAATTATATCGTCTTCGACTTTTGCCATCTGCAGACACATAAAGCAAAGCAATTCTGTACGCTTGTAAAATACACTCTGAGAATTTATGCATATGACAGGCTGGAGTAAACTCCCGGGAGCAAGAAGAGTCTCCGAGCTGAAACCAGCATCAAGATGCCGGCTTAGCTTTTGATTATACAACACATTACTAATGAAAAGAATGTCAGTGACTATTTTACTGGAGGACTTCCGGACTACTCATCTTTAATTGTAGCTGTACTTCAATAATTAATCTTACAGCTCCTCAATCTCTCCCCCTCACAGATACAAGGTGTGATTTTTGCCAGACATACGAACAACTTCAATCTTACTGGAGCTTTTATAAAAATTAGCCCACAAAACAGCACAATGAAAAGAAATCTGAAATAACTCTTTCTGTTAGAACATGAAATCATTTATCTTCTTATAAGGAAAAATCACAAGAAAATTCTAAAAATAACACACCATTGGATACAAGGAGTAACGCTCGCTTTCTTTACTTTTCACAAGAGAGAGAACAACCCTTTTTCCCAATCGGTAACACTTCAGAAAGACAAATGGGAGGCCCAAGTGACCCCATACACTTCCACATTCTGAATTTCTCACATTGCACCTATAACCAAGTCACACAGAAAAGCCCTTGTCGTGACCCTGTCAGCCTCCCCCAGCACCGGCCATAACGCTGATCTAAAATTAACCCAGGTACTACTAGAAGGCATAAAATAAACAAATAAATAAAGATGACAGTAAACACAACCTGAAATCCAGCCAGTGAGCTGCACCTGTCCCTGCATGACTTCGCCATGGTGCGTTTAAAAAGTCACTCCCTCTCTGTGCTCACACCGCAAGAAATTCATAGACACCCGCTCGCTGCTTACAAAGAGGAAACACAGAAAACCGACCTCTGAAGTGACAGGCTCTTTCTCACTTTTATACCAGTCATTCCAAGTATTAATTATAAAATGCAGACAAAATATTTCAAGCACAGTTTTAAAAATAAGTAATTCTGTTCCCTTCAAAAGAACAAGAAGAAACCCAAGCTTTACAAGGCTTTGTCCCTACACCAAGCACTCCTGCTACAATCAAGCATGCTTATGTTATCCACGTTGTGTTATTCCTCTATGTTATGTGGTTCCTTTAATCTGCGAATATGAAGTTGCTGTATGGCGGCTCTGTTTTCAATGAATTGCACTACTGCTTCAGAAAGTTTTGAGCGGCAGAAGAAACAAAGCCTGGGGAAAGTGAGCGTACAGGGAAGCCCTCCAGAATGGAGGCTCTAAGGGAAGAGAGCAGAGGAGCGATCCCCACAGATGCAATCAGGATGTCCAGGCAGAGGGGAAAAAAAAGACAAAATAAAGAGACTTCCTGCAGTTAAAAAACACAGTGTAAATACACAGAAGATTTTTCTAGCCACAGACAAATGGGACAGTTAAAGCATCTTAGGATGATGCACTGAAAACTGTCAGACAGCAAAGCTGATCTTGTCTCACGTGAGACAATACGAGGAAGATAAAGAGGGGTTTTTTTCCAACAAGCTGTTGTTTCTGGTACTTTGGTTAAGGCTGCTGCTTTATGGTTTCATTTTTCTGATGGGTAGAGCAACTTCTTAAGCCTTGTTTAACACAGAACAGTGGTTCCACTACAGTGAAGGCAACAATTGAATTTCTGTAATTAAGCCTGATGTTTAACCCAAACCTTAAGGCTACAAAAGGGGCAGGAAAAAAAAAATTACTTCGTTTATGTTCCAAATGCCAAATCCAATCTTTTCATGGAAGCTGCAGATAACCCCAAGCAGTCTCACACAAACACAAGCTTTCCATCTATTTTAGAAAGACTAAATACAGTTTGTGGTTCTATGACACAGTCTTTCATGTAAAAAAAATAAAGAAAACCCATCCAGTGGCAGACTAAGGTCTCAATTTTGCGAGCAGATTCATGTTGGCTGACACCTTATGCCCACTCCCGCTGACGTTAATGGAAGAAAGACATGGCCGTCCCCTTGGCTGATCTTGTATTTGGCAGAAGGACGCAAAGAGCCTTTGGTGCGAGGACCCTACCGCACCGCACGCTGCTTACCACCTTCCCAAAATAGTTCAAGAAATCACTCTCAACAGCTGCTAATGAAGCTACAAATGAAGGACCAAGAACACGGTGTCAGCCAAAAATCAGAGCTATTCTGGAGACGGCACTGAGCAGACTTTTTAAGAATCTGGGATGGACACGCTGTGAACGACAGCTACAGAGGGGCGATCTGCGTCTGAGTCATATAATGAGAATATTTGCTTATTGACGTAACACTCATTCAGCTGCCCTCCTGTAGAGCCAACGCTTTGCAAAAAGGAGCAGAAAGGTGCGTGATTAACTCAAGTGGAGCATTTCTTGTAATTCTAACACGGGGCCCATGATTAGGACTATTTATATAGACAAGAAAATTAAAAAAGGTGCTCTCTTCTCTCACACCTTCCTAATTTTGTTTAATGACTCAGAAGGCTACCGGTTTAACGTGTGCTGCTGAAAATAGAGACACATTTCAAATACCCTACTGCATGGCGCTCTTTTTGCCCTGAACTGTCTGGAGCTTCTGTAGGCTACATCAACACAGAGAGGCCTGCTGACAGCTGCACCTAAGTGAAAGTCAGGGCGCTGTTTATTATTATTACATTACTATTATTATTTTAAGGAAGGCGTTGTGGGTCCTGCTCTGCCTGCCTGCGCGGGGCGGCCCCCCCAGCCGACAGCCCCGCGGTGGGCCCGGCAGCGGCAGGACCCTTCCCCCGCCCCACACCCGCCGTTTACCGCCCCCCGCCCCGGGGCAGCGGCCGAGCAGCGGGGAAGGGGGAACCAACCGCCCCCCCCCCAGCCCCCGGCCCTGAGGGGAGCGGGGGAGGGGCAGCCCAACGGCCGCCGCGCGAGGCGAGGCGAGGCAGGGCGGGGCGGCCCCCCGGCGACGGGGCAGGGGAGGGGAGGGGAGGGAGAGGGCGTCCCGTTCCCCCCATCCGCATCCCCTCAGGGCCGGGCCGCCGGTACCTCTCGGAGTCGCGACCGTCGAAGAAGACGAAGTCGCCGCTCTGGACGCACTTGGCGCAGGTGAGGCGGCGGCGCGTGGTGTTGCAGAGTGGGCACCGCTCCACCGCCACGTACAGCCCCTCGGCGTCCTCCTCGGCGCCCCGCAGAGCCGCCGGCCCGGCCCCGGCCCCGCCGCCCTGCCCGCCGGGCTGCGGCCGGCTGCCGCTGGGAGACGCCATGATGGGCTCCCCGCGCCGCCGGTCACGTGGGACTTTGTTTTCGGGCAGGGGCATTGTGGGAAGCGGGCGCTGAGGCGGCGCGGGGAGGCCCCGGGCTGAGGGCTCGGCCCCGGGCCCGGCCAGCCCTGAGGGGGCGGGACACCCCGTCCCTCCGCAGGGCAAACGTGGCGGGAAGAGGCAGCGCGATCACGGCCTTAAAAATAAACATTGCGTTTTTCCTTCCCTCAGCGCCGGGCCTGGCTGCCTGCGGCACCTGCCGAAGGAAGGAGAGCCGCCCCTTCCCTGCTGCTGCCGGGGAGGAGGGTGGACGAGCTGTGGTACAGGCCCTGCCCCGCAGCAGGCGGGTCAGCCAGCCCAGCCCCCCTGGGCCCGGTAAGGAAATCGTGCGGTTTTGTTGTCTTTGCAAAAGCTGAAGTAAAAAACCATCGCATTCACTGCAGGTCTGCTGTTGTGCTTACTGCAGACTTTAGCGGCGTGGTTCCATTCTGCTTCCTGGGGTGCTGGGTGTTCACATGAACCTCGTACAGGCACTGCTGGTCTGTAACCCCCGAGAAGCATCATTTGACTTCCCCGTAGCAGGGCAGCAGTGTGGCTCCAACTACCGCAGTCCCAAGGGGGCCGGCCAGCCAGCAACACTGCCACATGGACTACGTATACCAGCGAAAGTCAGTCCCTTTGGGTCATACAATAACATGAACACAAGATTCATGTAAGAAGAGGTGCAACTATTAATACCCAACCTTAACAGTGACAGGCTAGGAGGTTTCCTCACCCCAGCCTCAAGGTTGGAGCCAGAATCAAGAGTTAAATTAAGTATGATCAACTAGTACCTAGAACGAGAGTGCCAGTCCCCTGCATCAGGATACAGTGGGAAACACCAGGCAATTAGAAGAGAGTGAGTCCACTCAAGCCAGAATAACTTAAAGCAATACCTGACTCAAAAACACCAACCCAAACCTGCAGTTTAAAAAAAAAAATCCCAGCCTATATTGTTTCCCCTTCCTGGTATATTTAAGTGCTACAAAACACTAGCATGAACAGCACTGCGTAGGCAAAACCAAGATAGTTGTTTTTAAGACAAGAGTTACCATAGCAAACATTGTTATCAGGAGCTCAGTGAAAAGGCACAGAGCCCATTTCTTATCTTTAAGGCTTTATCCACACTTTTAAAGAGCATTAACTTTACTCATGAAATTATGTGGCAAGCTCTTAATAAAAATGCAATTTCTTGAAGAGGGCTCATCTTAGATAAACTTTTGCCAGCATCCCAATAAGAACAGGTGGTTGTTTTTCACTTGCAAGAGATTATCGTAACTTGAGTTTATCAGCTTTTACAGCTACAGTGCAAATAAAAGTCCAGCCCATAGCTTTGGAAAGTCTACAGTGTTAGAAAACAAACAGAAAAGCAAGCCTCTGTTTAGAATAGATTTGAGTGTGGAAATCCACAGTTTGACTGTGACAAAGAAACTGATAACATAGTTAAGTCCAGCTTATCATAAGGAAGTGCATGAAGTTTTTCAAACTTTTTTCCCAGAGGAGCAGAGAGACAGTTATAAAAGCACTCATGAGACATACTACAGACACAGAAGTTGAAATCACATCCTCACTGAATCAAGATACTGACTTGTGACAGCAAAGCTAAGCCCAGCAAGCCTGTGACACCCTGTTCTGTATTAAGCTGTTGCCCATACCGTGTATTTCCATCCAGAAGGACGGAGGGGTAGAGCTTTTGGCCTGGGTTACACTTAAGTCATCTAACAGCAACCTCTAGTGGCCCAGGGAGCTTCCTGGCAGATCTGTCCCATCCTCGGCAGGAGACAGGAGGACACAAGACAAACCCCAGCGTCACCAGAGCCCTGTTTCTGGGAAAACAAAACACACTCGCTTCCAGGGAATCATAGGAGGCACCAGAACAGTCAAGGGATAATCTTTACGCTGTTCCTAGTCACATCACCAGTCTGAGCACGACACCTTTTGCAAAGGAAGCCTTGAGTTTACTTGGAGATAAAACATGGTACAAGAACCCCACTGTTTTAGCTGCAAAATTCCTAAAGGCTTTGATGTAGCACCATTGGCTGAACTCCGGTTAAATAACCCAGGTAATAAGCCTTGAGCATCCAAGACTCTGTATTTTCCTCAAGTCCATTTTAAAGGCAGTTCCTAACTAACATGTTTTTGTCTGGGCCAAGCAAACTCCCATCATCTGAGGGGACTTCAGTAACACAAGCAGGTACCATTTTGTTAAAATCTAATTTATATCATGACAAATTAGATAATTTGCTTAGTTACCCTGCCACCCACAGACTCTCTAGGTGTGTTCCAGCACTGTCAGCAGCCTTGAATATCTTCTCTGTAAAAGGAGTACCAACACCATTACACACCAGAGTTTATCCAGCCCACAGGATCAGAGGGATTTGGTGTATGTCCTCTACAGTCACTGTCTTCAAAACACTGACATCAACTCATGCTGGATTTTGTAAGCTATACTGTAGACAAAAATATATTTTGAGTTTAAACATGAAAATACAGCATTGCAGGAGCTAGGTTTCAGTACACTCAAAGCTGAGGATTTTGATAAAGCTAGTTTGAAGGGCAGTGTTGATTCACCTGTTTGACGGGGGGCGGGGGGAAGACACACAGTTTCTATTACAAAATACTTCTAAGTGCCACCGTAATATGCATTCTATTAAAAGTACATTCATTTGGCAATTTTTTCAGCTTGACAGAAGTCGTCAGAGCTCGGGTGGATTACAGACAGCTAATCTGAAAGCAAACCCAACATTTCACAGACTATAGAAAGGCATCAGCATTTATAGCTTTCAGAAGAGCATCATTTGCTTAATAATCCACAGCTGCGCAACTGGGTCCAGGAATCCCCTTTGCCTCTGTTCCATGCATAGTAATACAAACCCGTGTATTATTCTTAGTTGCTTTATGAGCCATGTTATGATGCTTTCTTGAAACCTTTTAGAATGGGGTAGATGTTCTCAAACGCCTCATAGATTTCAGAACGCTCTTTTGCTCCTAGGAAGACATTTAGGAAAAAACAGGTTAAGAATTAACAGAGTGTTGAGAATAACTGAATGCAACTCAAACCTAATGATAAGATCACAAACCATGAAGAAACTCAGGAGTTTAAAAGCAACTTACTATTAGTTTAGGGCAGAATTTCCATCACACTTCTGCCACCTCACAAAGAACAATTTCTAGCTTGCTTTGCTTTAAGACTAGAATAGTTTTGTTTAATCTGTGGAACCAAAACAGCATTTGGCTACTCTTGATGGGTGCAAAACATCAGCTTTGGAAAAAAAAAACCAAACCACCCTGAGAAGAACCATGGTATTATCTGCTTAACAGTAACAGCTCTGCCTGTTGATAAGGTAAGTGGAAAGTTAGAAACAAGAAATGAAGGGCATTTATTTCAGTACTGGAAGTTGATCCAGTTTGAGAACTCCCCTCCTCCAGTTCTGAGGAGCATTTTTATTTTTAAGCTTTGTTAGGGCACCTGCGATTTCAAAGCTAGCCTTTTCCCTGTTCCCGCAAACAGATCTTTAATACCGAGTCTTGTACACTGACTGTATTGCAGTAGGCAGGAACGTTCCTCGACAGTGACACTACTCTACCATGTCAGTGCAACAAACACTAGCTACAAACCCCCTGTGTTTAAAGGAACTAGCAGTTGGATTAAGTGGCACTCGGGATGAACGTGTAAACCTTTCCCTCAGAACACACTTGGACGTGACTAATTCATCTGCATTACTACAACTTTTACTTTCAAAAGTAAAGTTAAAGTTACTTTCTTGATAAGGGGAAAAAAACCCTCACAGCTCAGCATTTAAGCTTTGTACCAAGCGCCCCATTCTTCGGTTAGCCAAGCTTATTAATGATTTATGATTGTGAGAGTCTCTGGCTAAAGGCAGGCGCTTCTCTTTGGTCTTTCACATACCTCAAAGCTGTGTTGTGAATAGACATACAGCATTCAGGTCCTCTGGGAACAAGCACCATTTACCTTTCAATACATCTCAATAAAAGTATTTTAATGAGCTTTACAAAAAAACCATGTTAGGAACATGCACCCAGCAATTCAACTTTTTTTGACATGGGATCCTAGGTACAGATACCTGCTGAGCACGCTTACTCAGCAAGGCTTTTGCCTCACGAGTGTTTTGCTGAACAGCCTGGAACAAGTTCTTAGATCTCCACCCTTTCCTCTAATAATCCCTACTAAATATTGTCAGTGAAGTGTTTTAAGTAGTTTGCTTCCTGTCCAAGCAATTTTAAATTGCTTATTGTGATATTTGTATTTAAGTGACTGAGTAGTTACTAGCATGTCAGCATCCTGTTGGGATTCTGTACATTGACACATGGAATTATACTTTGAATAAAACAAAGATACTCAAGTTTAACGACGTGGAAATCTGAGACACTATATGAAGCAATAGGAGATTCTAGCGCAACAATATTGATAGTTATCTGCAGAAAAGACAGATAAGCAGCAGTAGGCATTAAAAAGATCACTGAGTGGCTTTACTGTGGCAAGATACTAGTTTGGCTAATGTTCAATTTAAATGCTTTCTCAGAAGATGTGGTAGCACTTGGTTACAGATACACAGAGGGAGACCACTTACCAGTCAGTACAACTTTTCCAGACACAAAGATAAGCAACACTATCCTTGGTTTGACCATCCTATAAATAAGGCCGGGAAATAGTTCAGGTTCATAGCTGTTTCAAAGCAAGGAGGTAAGATTAGTAAAATGCAAATACTGTTTCAATGTCGCATGCATAAAGTGCTCTTTAATGGCACTAACAATAGAGTAATTAAACCCACAGATTTTAGCTAGCTACCCAGAGAAAGGCAGAGCAGGTTTTAGACATCTTCAAGAGAAACTTGGTAATCCCAGCTGGAGCTGGTAGGAGTTCTTCATGCTTACTTTTAAAGACTTCTGAGCCACTTCTGAATCTGATTTTCGATAGCATTGAAACCATTATTGTAACCTTCAAACAGTACAAGTACTCAAATCCTTCTTAGTCTGCAAAGAGCCCTTATCAGGAAGCATCTTGTGCAACTAGGACAAGATGACAGTCAAGTGAATCTTTAATACGTATTTAGTCTTTTAGCTAAAACATCCCAAAATTAAATGCAAAATGTTAAATGCAGTGCTAATAAAAGACAATTGAATTTTAATTTTGTCAGTGTTGCAATCTTCATCCTTTCCTCAGTGATGGCAATAACTAGTTCTGAACAAGCCTGTCTTGAAGGCACAGCATGCCCATCACTCAACTACAGGTTTACTTTAAATTGATGGCTCATAGACATGCAGACAGAAAGAACCAAAGTGATATCCCAGAACCGCACCATATTTTCAGTTCTGTATTTTGCAGCTGGAGTCTGGCTTTGTGCCTGAAGGACAGAAACCTTATTCTTGCAGATAGGCATCTGGTTTGACGGGAGTTAAGAGGCCTGCTTAGTATTAAAGGATCACAACAGAGCAAGGGTATAGACCAGGTTCAAGTAGCTTAAGAGCTGCTCCAATTAAACCTGAATTGTTTAATCAAGACGTTATTTTCCTGTTAACATGGTCTGCAGTGAAGAAAAATATCCGCTAAGGTTTGATATTGCACTTGGCAGTAACAGGAGAGTAGTTAAAATTCTGATGACCAGCACTGCTCAGATTAATGAAAATTCCTGGTGCACATTGCTGATATGCAGGAACACTGAAGATTATGTCAAAATATAATATTCACAGTCAAAGAAAGCTTTTACAAAAGAGAATCTCTTCATTAACCAACTGAGCAAAGAACCCAGGAGCTTCTTGCAGTTCTTCAGCCCTTCATCTTAACCAGATCTAGTGTTCATGCAGTTTGCCCCAGAAGCGACTGAACACTTGTGTAGTATGCTCTCAGTTGCAGGGTTTCTAAAGCAGGTGTTTGTGGTGTCCCCATAAGGAGAAAGCAGTGAAGACCCCACAGGAGGGCAATTTAGAGGAGCCCTTCACTGTTGAATTGTGTCGGCCACAGTTTCAAGCGCTGGAAGCCGTACTGCCAGCTGCTGTACGTCATCCTGGCAATCCAGCGGAGGGTCATTTTGGCCTGTGCCCCCCACTCAGAACAGGAATTACTGCAGCAGATAAACTTTACTGTCTTTATTGTAACACATGGCATCTACAGCCACTTCATGCTTGCTGAACCAGCGAGCACATCTCTTGGTGAGCAAAAGACAGGCTTGATATTCAGTTTCCAGTTACTCACTCTTTTGCAGACTTGTACAGCCTCAGAATTTGAGTCTGTTTGCAGCCTACAAAGACACTGCTCCAAGTTGCACGGGGTTGTAACTCTGACTTCCACATACCTGCTGAACTGCTGGTGAGTGAGAACCAAGCCTTCCAGCCGGATGGGGAACCTCACATCACAGCTCCCAACCATGTTCTGTATCTTGAAGTCCAGGAACTTGGCAGGGAACCCAAGCTTCTGCACCACGCGTGCGTACTTCCTGGCCGCGAGCCGCGATTGCTCTTCACTGAAGGAAGAGCAGAAGGGGAAAGCAGCTTCAATTAGTGCTTGCTTCTGTTCTCAAGATGGAAGTCAGTTTAGAGCTACCACCATGCTAATCTGTGCTCCAGAAAAAGATAGGCTACTGCTCAAAATAGCAAACCTCTATCCCCAGAACCACCTCAGTGAGCTAAAATGAATAAGGTACTTTGTCATTCCCTTTCCTGTGGTCTATTTGAACACACGGGAGCATGTTGCATCACCCAGGAGTTCCCCTCTTCAGAGGTTTCTTTCTCAATTCCTTACGACAGCTTCTCAGAGTCATCTAGCTAGTTGGGGTGTGGTAGGGGTTGGAGAAGAGGTCTCCTAAGCTGTAAGTTAATGCATTATCTCATGGACAGTTTAGGGACACAAAACCCAAGGCAGCTGCTAAACTTGAGGAAAAGAGCTTCAGAGTACAGAAATAAGCTTTTCTTTTCTCCAATTCCCATTTTCTCTAGAGGCAGATGCATTGACTACTGAACACAGACACTGAAGAGAGACTTGACAGACACAAGTTATGTCCTAACTCACTTTAAAGTCGGTGAGAAATGCAAATAACCTCTTAACAATTCCTGGGCATTTTAGCAGCTTTTCTGCTAATGTCTGCTCAGCTCAATCTATATTCAGGGACAGAAGCACACAGTTCAGTAATTACTAAACTGCCGTCATGAAGAAAGCTAGACATTTTTCAATACCAGTGCTTTATTTTTTCTTGCAATTATGACAGCCCTTTGCTAGATAATTTAAACAAGGTTTTCTGACATTTTTCATCAGAATATAGGCATAACTGCAAGACCCAGACCTTTAGAGGGAAAGAAAAACAAAAAAATACCTTTTTGCTCCTGTGCAGACCATTTTTCCTGAACTGAAGATGAGGGCTGTTGTTCGTGGTTCCCTGATTCTCATGATCACAGCAGCAAACCTCTAGAAATTCGAAGGAAGACCTCACAGTCCAGCTGAGGGATTTAGCTGGTACCATATTTCTGTTTATTCTTTCAAGAATTATCACTTTCAAAGCTCAACACAGCATGTGTTTGCTTTGTCAAAGTGTTTATTTACCACCTTGAAGTTATTTTCCCACCCCCATAGGACCAGGGGGCTTAAGACTAGAATCACAGCACCACTGCCTTGTCCCTTATGTTCTGTTGAGCAGTCTGGAGTCACTTATAGAAAGCCCGTTAGTCCCAGTGAGATTCTAGTCTAGGCCACTTGCTAGAAGTATCACATAATACCAGTTTGACTCCAATAATTCTCTTTCCTTCAGCCAAAAGTTTCTGGGCAGATCTCTCCCCCTCCCAGGGAGGGCTGCGTCAGCCGTTTCAGCTGAGGTAGCTGGCCCAGAGGTGGGAGAGTTCATCTCCTTTCCTAAATAGTGTAGTAACATCTCATTACTGGGGCTTTATTCGAAGAAAAAAAAAAATCTCCTTGTGGTCCCCTGTATTTCTTTTACTTTAACAAGCCCAAGTTGCAGATTCTTACGACTTTCCCCTGTGGGTCAAGACAGTGCTATTAGAAAAAGTACAAAGCTCATGGTGAATTTGTGTATTAGAATCCATCAGCACTGAGAAAGGGAAGCAAGGGTAAAGCTTTGAGTCCTTAAGATTTACCTTGGGGTTATACTCTGCATTTCTGGCATGCAGAGCTATGTTCTTCAGATCTAGTTTACAAGCCAAGTTTACGGTCGACACTATATTCCTGAGGAATGAGAGAGGAATTTTCTTATTGCAAAAGCAAGCTGCAGAGCCAACCCCCAGCATTATTAGCTTAATGTGAAATCACCCTCCAATTAATAATTGCCATCAACTAATTTCCTGCCTACCTCTTTCCCACTCTAGCATTAAGCTACTTTTGGCAAAACTTAAGTAATCCAATACCAAAATTACAGTTTCTGAGATCTAACAAGGTATGAAATTATTAGTCCCTGAATGCTAAGTTTGTGTGTCTTCCAATAACTACACCACTGAAATCTTACAGCTTTGAATTGAACCATTACTGAGTGTTTACAGAGTTACTACAGCACTCTTAAGGTAGCTAAGGGTATGTTATCCTCTACAGGTATAAACTACTCCACAGTTGCTCTAGCCTAGACAGCATCTTTTAACAAGGCCAGAATTTCTCACAATTCTTTTCTTGCCCCTTTCCCTTGCTCAGTTCAGACCATTTCTGCTCTCAGAGCAGCAGACTGACATCTTTAAACCCCTGGAGTCTGTTGTCATCCTTAACATTCTCCTTGCTGGAAGAAATCCTTCTTTTCAAGTATTTTTGTCTTTTTGTCCTGCAGACTGAAGTAACTAGCAGTACATACTCCATATAATTTCCACCAAACACTTCTTCCATGGAGAGACTTCATCTCCTGTCTCCCAGAAGAGGCTTTTCCCCCCTTAACAACCCAGAGGCATTTCAGATACTCCCTCACCCGGCACGTTTAGCAAGTCCTCTCCCCTGTTTTGCTAAGCTGGGTATTGTTCTGTGCCACTTCCATTTTCGTATTGCACTGATCAGCACAGTATCCAGTTGCCTTCCAATATTGTCAGCTCATTCGCTGCACCTCTCCTCAAAGAGGAATAACTGCCCCTCTAGTTTTTTGGGTGGGCTTATTTAGGACCAAACCATGCCACTACATTCTCTAAGGAAGAAGTCGGAGCAGTACCTTGCAGTTTAAGCAAAACTATGATTCTATATGCTACCTATATAATACATAAACTTACTGTAACTGAGGAACTATTCCGGAGCTTTCTGATGCAGGTGTCACTGGGGTCATGGGAGTCATTGGTGTCAGAGGAGGACACACGCCAGATGCTTCAGGAGATGGTTGAGTTGCATCTGGATACGACAAACCGCTTTCATCCATGAAGATACCACTGTCCTCATTTCTTGATATCGACCCATCAAGCTCTTTTTGCATTTCATGACCATCTTCAGATAGATTTTGTTCTTTGTTATCTTGGGTAATATCTGGAAGAAAGCTGAGATCCACAGAGGAGAAGTCTGTAGGAAGCTCTTTGGGCTGATTGATTTGAGAACCGAACAACACATCTTCGGCTGTTTGAATCGGAAGGTCTACATCGTAAGGGCTCATGGCAGTAAACAGCTGAGGACTAGTTGAGAGGTCATCCTTGAATTAAGAAAAAGTGTCATTAAGAATCTTGAATTAAAACATTTAACTGGGAGACTAAATTGAGATTAATGTTCTATTCAATGAGGAACTTTCAATCATTTTTTCCCCATACATATTATAACAAAGAATAGTCTTAAGATTTGAAAGCGTGTCCTTTGCTTGTCTATCAGCATATAAAAATCCAGATAATTTCTATAGCGGAGAGATGCATTTTCCCACCACACTTTAAAGGCAGTCTAGAATACTCCTGTAATACCACCAACTGAGAAATACTATATACCTTCAGCAGCGACTGGAGGCACAATGTTGGCGCTTTGCCCTTCACAGCCGTTGTCGTGCCTCGGTTATGCACATAACCAACATAATTACTCATGAGTTTTTCCAAGGAAGACAGCTGGCATTTTCTGGCTGGCTTTAACTCCCACTCAGTATATTACTCTTTCCTCTCCCTGCTACCAGGGAACAGTGTTGTGTTGGATTTGTGCAACAGAGGGCAGCAGCTCACAGAATCACAAGCAATTTATTCTTTCAGCTGCTGGAGGTCACCAGACTAATTTATGTGAGATGCAGTCAGCAAAGCCAGCATCCTTTCCCGAACCAAGCAGGCAACATATCTGCAAGCAAGTTCTTGCATACTAATGTCATTCTTTATCAGCTATTTATTATTAAAAGCTATTTAAAAGGCATCATAATATTGAGGAGGCAAGAGTTTAGGAAAGGATTTATTCCCTTCTCCTTTAGGGCATAAGCCTCTAGTTAGTGGAAAGCTTCTTGCGAGAAGGTGGTTTCTGCCAGTATACCCACAGCAGGTGACAGCTTGGACTAGATGATCCATATACCAGGTTTTGTGTTCATTTAGGCATTTTTGGGCTCGAGAGCCAAAAGAACTTGAAAAGTCCAAGCACAAATCAGAACAGGGAACAGTGCACAAGGCCGAGGCCCTCGAGTTGGCAGCAACTGCCCAAACTGCAGCGGGAGGAGGGTTTCCAGATCAATGCTCTTCAGCCCTGAGCTAGTGCTGCTCTACGTTCTGTGCTAATCAGCTCACTTAGCGACGCAACCATGCGCACGGGGAGATCTCTGCTCCTACTTCGCGGTATAGTCACCTGTAGACACTTGGAAAACTCTTACTAAGTGACAAATCCTCCCAGACAACCCTTACTAGCTTGAATACAGACATGATCAGGTCTAGCTCTGAAAGCATCATGAACACATAGGCTCAAAATTGTTTCCAAAACTGACTTCTAGATGCAGAGCCCCCATAGGAGATCAGTTGGGGCAGAGTGCTACTGAATAAGACTAGGTACTCGTTAACCCCTCAGACATTAATATGTTAACGTGTATTAACACATTAATACAAATGTATTAACAGTTACAATACGGAAGAGCTATAACACATCTGTTTAAAATAGATATTTTTCAAGTTAGCAACAGGGGAAGGAAGGCACAGTCTCTGCAAGATCTTCAGTGGACTAAGGCTTAGCTATACAGGAGCTAATTAGGAAAGTTTTGTATGAACCATGATGCAGAGAAGATGGTACAAGAAAAGCCTCCTCACTGTGAGCCTGTAGGACTGGTCACACATCATACTAATGGGCATCAGAGAATGCGATAAATATAACAGTCAACACCCCCCCCCCCCCCAGTTTGTGGCATAGCTTAAAGAAAGAAGCTGATGGAGAAATGAGTGGTATATGAGGCTGGAAGTATTAAACAGCTGTAAAACAAGTAAAAGTAAACTGCATAGAGTAGGTAGAAACAGAAAGCAAGTCTTCCTTTCTCATCAGATTTCCATACGAGTGGTCTGGGAAAAAGCCCTTAGAGGGTTAAGCGCTGGGGAAGATTGCCTTCTTGTTAGCCAGATGCTCGGAGGCTGTGAAAGGGGGCACAAGACCATGTTTATGTTGGGCTGGCTGCCAAGGGTTATTGCTATAGACTCTAGGTTAATTAACTTCACTGAAGGCCCCATCAACTGCATAGCTTTGGACATCTCCCAGCAGCTCCAGGAAGGAGATTTCACACATAGATCCTGTCTGAGATCACCAAGTTTGGGGCAGCTTGAGGGGAAACAGCCATTTTCACTTCTGCTGCGGGAATCCCTGCAACCCAGGTACACAGAAATCAAATCCAGCTGCTTTAAGCAACAGACTTGGATTTTTTTTTCTTTCTGCAGTGATATCCCACACATCTACTATTATCAAGTACCCCAGCAAGTCTGAAATACAAAAAGCTGAATAGCATTTGTGAAACCCTGGCTATACCCTCACCACATTATATACTTTATAGGGCCATATTCAGAGGGCTTTACGGACTGCCACTAGGAGATCCCTGGATTTAAACAGCCCACACTAACCCCATTTTCTGAGCTGAAAAGTACTTTACAGCAGGATGCACATAAGGAAGTTGTGTTCCCTGGGTGAAGACGATGCTGAGCTGTGGAGCCCAGCCCTCTCCTCATCCCTCACCCTGCTGTCTCAGCAACCACCCGAGACCAGGAGGGCTATTCCAAATACCAAAAAAAAAAAAAAAAAAAGAGATTTTTGGAAACATTTACTAAGAGATCCGAGCCTCCTGCCCCCTCAGTGCCAACACACCCCAGTCCACAGGCTGGTCCTCGCAAACAGCACCCCATAGCAAGAGATGAAATGCAACAGTGCTCCTCTTGCGGCAGGTAAGAGCACCCGCACCCCCCGCAGCAAAGAGCTTCTCCAGGGCTCCGCCATACTCCCAGCAGCTCTGGGCCCTTATAGCCCACTGCTCCCCTACTCCCCGGGCCCGGGGAAGCCCCGCAGGACGATGGGGAGCCCCGCAGCCCGGCGCGGGCGCAGTTGGGGCGCGGGCCCGCAGCGGGGCTCAGCGCAGCGTTGGTGGTATAGTGGTGAGCATAGCTGCCTTCCAAGCAGTTGACCCGGGTTCGATTCCCGGCCAACACAGCTTCATTGTTTTTTTTTCCCCCTTCTCTTTTTTGTCACTCCTTATTCCTTCCCCTCCGTACCTGCCCGCCGCAGCGCTCCAGGTACCGCTCCAGCGGCGACGCGCCGTCCATGGGCGCAGCCGCCCGCCCGGGCCCCCCAACACCCCCCCGGGCCCGGCTTTAACCCCGCGGGGCGGCAGCGGGGGCAGGTGCGGCTCGTCGGGGAGCGGAGCCCGGCGCAGCTGGTTTTAAATCCCAGCTGTGATTTTTACCCCTTTGAGCCTTTCCCCTGCCCTTGGCAGGGCTGTCTGCAGGGGTCTGCTCCATCCTGTGGAAGGGCTAGAGAAATCAGGGCGCTCGCTTGCCCTGTACGTGAGCCTACAAACACAACCTGCTTGAGCTCCCCTGAGCCTGCTCCCCTCCGCGGGGCTGAAGATAAATGGGGAGTCGGAGCTGCGATTTAGACCTTGCAAAGATAAAGCTTCACTTCTAGCTGGTGCTTTTTAGTGAGCAAGTGTAACGTGTCCTTAATTTCTCCCACCTGCCTCATCAAGCACAATAAGGCACATCTGGTCCTGCAAGAGGAGCTGCTTCCCTTTTGGCTTTGAGAGGAGCCCCTGTCCGACGTTATAAACCTCAAACTCAAGGCATTGCAACGAAACGGCCTATTCTCAGCTGGGCCAGCATTGCTAATGCTGCTTAGGGGGAGGAAGCCTTGCTGTGGCTGCTGTCCTCCCCTTGCAGACATTTCCCTCACTGGTGTCTCTGCTATTCCCCCTGTGAAGGATGGTTTAAGGCCGTTCCCTTTTCAAAAGACTCATGTGTGGAGAGCCCGGGTGTGAAGCAGCATGTTCCCAGGATGGGGTTCGTGTTGTGCCTTGCGGATTGATGCTGCGGGAGTCTCACGCTGCGGATGCAGCTTGGCTTGGGCGTTGCTTGACTCGACGCCAGCGATTGCTGTCTGACTTGTTCCTTCTCTCCTGTCCTGTTGCTGCGCGGTGATGGATGGATGGGTTTCTGCAAAGGCGCAGCTGGGGATGTGTCCCTGTCCCTGTCTGGGCTGGATGCACCGACTGCCATGATCAACGCACCTGTTGCTCTGCTAGACAGGACTTCGCTTTCTGCTGTGAGATTTGCTTGCAGACAGCTAGCTGAGCTGAAGAAACCCTGTGGAAGAAGATGTCAAAGCCCAGGCACGCAGCAGGTCTTTGGGAGGTGCTGCCAGGCTCTCCTTGCTGCCCCAGAGGTGCAAAGGTTTAGATTAGTATCCTTTATCCGTGGGGCAGAGCGTACGTGGCTGACGAGCATCCTTCCCTCCTCAGCACAGCCTGCTGGGCTGGTTTCGTGGTATTTCTGGGACTCACCTTGCCCCGGTGCTTTACAGGTGCCAAATCCCCCTGGGCTCAGAAAAATCCAGCCTCAAGCGGGTTGATTTACATCACACAGCCCGTCCCCGAGCAGCCAGGAGGCAAGTTGAGCAGCAAAGCAAGGAGAGGACTCTCTGAGAGGCTGCACCTTGAATTACGGAGGCTGGTGGAGCTAGCTTGGACCAGTTCAGGATGGTTAAAACTAAAATGTCCCGTTTAGGGCTGGCGGGTGATTGGGGTGGTTGCAGACAGCTCCGTGGCCTCGGCTGCTTTTGCCAGCACAACAGGACGGGCTACCAAGGGCTGTGATGGAGATCCCCTGCTCCCACCGGCAGCGGCAAGCCCGGCCCTTGCAGGCTCCTTCATGACAGTGTGGGCCTGCGTTGCCCACAGGAGTCATTGAATTCAACTCAGGGATTGCACTGAATTTGTTTTGTCCTCGCAGTGACGTCTCGCGGGGACAGGAGATTGGCGCTCCCCCAGTGAGAGAACACTATTGCTATGCTTAAGTTGGGACGCTGGAGTATGGTGGTGGTCATGGTCTTTCCCTGGTGTGGCCCTGTCTGTAGCATTGCAGCTGTAGTGCTATGAGTTTCCTCAACTAATTCATCCTTCGTTGCACTGCAGAACCCCCTGGAGATGAGATGTGTTCATCCTGCAGCTCCTGGGGACTGATTTGTCTGCGTTTTGTGAACCTGAGATGGAGAGGTCAAACCGCGGTGTTTAAGTGAGAGAGGCTACATCAGAGGTGAACGTAAAATACAAATCTCTTAATATTGGTGTTGCTTCTTGCCTTGGATAGGGGCATCCTGCAAATGGCATGGGCACCAGCGGGAAGCGATGTGATTTTGGTTAAGTCATGGAGTTTGGTGCCTCTTCCCTTAAATGCGTGTAAGATTGCTTACCCATCTTGAGGCAGAGAGGAAGGGAAGATGTTTAGAAAGCTGAGGGATCATCAGAGGAGTCAAGAGTCACGTTGCGTGGGCGATTCAAGCTCTTGGGGTTGCTTTGGCATAGGGGAAGGGTCTTCTGGATGCTGCCCAAGGGAGGGCTCTGTGCTCACAGCCTCCGCCTCAAGGCTGGGCATCCGCTCGTGGAGGCTCAGTGAGTGGCGTGTCCAGTGGTGGGGAGCCCCAGTGAGCAGAGGCGCAGGTGGTGGGAGGTCCAGAGAGCGGTGATCCAGCGAGCAGGAGGCACCGAGTCCCTGGGCTTCCCCCTCCCTGGGTCTCCCAGTCTCTGGGCCTCCCCCTCTCAGTCATCAGAGGCATCATCCTCCCCGTGCTGTGAGACAGCGTTCTTCCTTCCTTCTTCAGCAGGAGACTCTGACCCCTGTCATCAGTTGGACAGGTGTTAATTTAAAATATATCACTTGGAACTTGTGAAATTTATCTGCTCGGTTTCGGATTATCCAGGTCAAATAACATTAGAAAGGGCAACTAGTTTTCTCATCCCAACCTAAAAAAGATTATTTCTGTCTCAAGCTGCCTTTTTTTTTTTCTTTTTTTTCTTCCCCCTTTTCTTTTTTTCCTTTTTTCTTTTTTTTCCCCCCCTTCGGAAAGCAGCAGCCGCCCGGAGCCAGGCCAAGGTGACTCATGAGCAGGACTGCTCAGAGCAGGGAAGGAGCCACATACCCTCCTGCACGCTGGAGGCAGCCGTTACGCACATCCTCGAGCGCGGCGGAAGCCGGTTACGGGGTGATGAATCATCTGAAGTGCCTAGTTACTGTTATGATGAATTGTCATGAGTCTTAATTAGCAAATTGGTTAATTTTACTTAGAAAGTTGATGATTAGTACAACAATAAGTGCTTTGTGCTTTCTTTGTAAGAGTCAGTCAGTATCATTTTTCCGTGGATAACTAATTGGAGAAGACTATTCCACAGAGCTTCTACTAGCTTTCCTGTATCTGCCTTTTAAACATATCTGTAGCAGACATTCCTGCATTACCCGGGTGCTGTAATCTGGTTATAGGATGGGACTAATCACAGGAGACTTCCAAAAACCTGGAAGGGACAAGGAGCAAGTCAGCAAGGAAGCTCTACCTGTTTTATTCATTAGTGCTCTCAGCAGCTGCCTTCTATTCTAGCACGCCGTAAATGCCTTGCTGCTTGCTTTGAAGTTGGCTAATCTGGATTGGCTTTATCTTTTTCAGGAGCCAGTTTGAGAATTAAAAGCTTGTGGCTGACAACGTTCTGCTTTCCGCTCTCCTGAGCTTTATGCTAAACTTTTATAGCTGTAATTGTCTCAGGAGAGCGTAGCTTGTCTCTGGTGTCGCTTGCAGCTCCCGGTGCCCTCGCTGCCTGCAGCGTTAAAGCCATGCCTTTGGAGGAGGTAGAAGAGCAACTGAAAGCAGGTTCATGTTCCAAGAAAAGAGCAATGTATTATGAACAAGATGTCTCCAAATGCAGCACCTTCCAATTACCCCATGACTCTACACTTCTCTGTCAACAGCAGAACCCGAGTCTTGTTGTGAAGGTGATTCCTTCTGTTTGGTTTAGCTCTGTTTTGGTCCCCGTGCCTCGACTCCCTTCTTGCCAGGGATGTAAGCAGAGCGAGGTGCTGAGGGGGACCCCAAAGAGGGGGTCAGAGAGAGGAGCAGGCGAGCTGCAGCGAGGTCAGCGGGCTCTGCAGGAGTGAAGGACCTCCATGGAGCTGGCAAGGCTCACGAGAGGCGACTCGGAGGTAGATGCTGGAGTGCCTTCAGTCTCTGACAAGTGTGACCATCGCTCTCTCATGCTTATTTGTCCCATAATACTCCATTCTAGACCCAATCAACACTTGTCAGTGTCAGTAGATACTGGATTTATTGGCAGGGAAGGAAAGAAACCACCATGACTATTCACTGAGCAATAGTGAGTAATTTGAGCTTTAATTGTGAATTAAGTGTATCATCATTAGGTTATGCTGGCTTAAATAAGAACAGATTCAGGTCCATTAGATTTGATATTTGGTTCTGACTTGCTCCTGTGTAAATCAGGAGTAACCCTCTTACAGAAGTGAGGTTATAATGATTTGAAATCGGATTAGAATCCAGTTTAATTTTCCAGGTTTACTGGGTGATGGGAAGAAGGGCTGTACCTTCCCATTTGCCCCCAGTGCCATGTGTCCCTCCCTGCATCAGACGATGCAGCCCAGGTCACACTGTGGTAAAGCTGCCTCTTTTTTGTCCCGGTTAAACTGGGGCTCTCTTATTCCCTGAAAAGGACAGTAACGGGGGATTTGGTACTCTTTGCGAACATTAGTGGTCTCTCAGCATTTGTCCTCTAATGCATGCGCCTTCCATTCTCGCTGGCAGAGCCCAGCGTGAGGTCAATGCTCAGCGTGCGTTGACTTCTGGACCAGGAAAGAAAGTCACTTCTGTCAGATGGAAAAGGGGTAAACTGGCTAGAAAAGAGCCATTTTTTCTGGCTTCCACAACACTATTATGTGCAATGAAGACACTAACTGCCCCCGTGTCACAGAATTGCTGAGAACCAGACCCAGAGAGGATTGCCAAATCCTCCACTGAATGCCAGAGGAAGCACTGTAAGTAAAAGCCATCTGTCTCAACTGAAAGGCTGAATGGTGACTTTAAAACTATACAGTTCACTTCATTTAATTTTCCTATCTGTGCAAAGCAACAAACCGATTAAACGAAGGCATTCTGTATGTTGTTTGCATAGAAATCCACTTGTCCTGGTCCAGCCGCGCTCTTAAGCCTTGTACTGCTGGGGGCGGGGGGGGGAGTACATTGGTCTATTTTTATTTTTCATTCTGTGTTGCATTTCAAATAAGGCCAGGAAAGGGGAGAATGGGGGGGCTTTAAACATCGGCTGCCACCTTAATTGCAACCTAGCAATTAATGGCTAGGGGCTTTCTTGAACAGCTCCTCCATGAATGTCATACATAAATATATGTGACACCTGGATTCAGAAGTATTCTTCCGTGCTTTTTGTTAAGTCATCTTTCTAATTTTTGTGCCAAATGGTCTGTCTAAATTGAATTGCATTTAAATGAGGTGAGTGTGCGATGGATCATCTGACTGCTGCTGTTTCCCTCCAAGTTTTGTGACAAATTGCTCTAACGCAAACACCGTGTCTCATAGCTTGAACTTACTGCTGCAATTAAATACTGATCCTTTAAGCCTTATCTGGAAAAAAACAATATAGTAATAGCACTCATGCGTGTTTGCACAGAAAAGCAGAGGGGTGTGCATATAGCAGCTGCTAACAGACCTCTATTAATTTAGTTTGCAGGGGTCGCAGTAATATTGAAGACATGAGCAATGACATCAGCATGTCTAGGACCTTCAGCGCAAGCTCTCCAGGAATTTGAGCACATACTGTGATGCCTTCGCTGCTGTGTCAGCTGAGTTACGCCACCACGAGAGTTTTTCTAGCTTATTGCATAGGGGAGGACAACTAAATACTACGCAAATACAGTGAGCCAAGGAAAAGTGCTGACCAGTCACTGAAATCCCCGTAAAACTTAGTTTTGTCTGAGTGATCAGCAAGACGTAATGACTGACACCGGAATGAGTCCGCAGGGTGCACAGCTTGGCGATTAGTCAGTTCTCATTACCTCTTCGTCCAATTAACGGCAAGCAAATCAGCGCTCCTGAGTCAACGAGGACTTCAGGAGAAACCAGACTTCCCCAAAATGCTGCCAGATGTCAGCAGAAGCTCCGATGCCCCTGCCTTGACCTTTCTGTGCTTTTAACACACGTAATTAACCGTTAACGCAGTCGTGTTTCTGTCACTCCAGCCCTGCGACCGTGGTCCGCCGATAAACGCGGGTAGCTTAGCCGTGACGAAGGAGCCCGTGCCCAGCTCTGCCGTCGTGGGCTCCCGCAGTTCATCTCATTTCCACGCTCGTGCCAGCCACGCAGGAATCCAGCCTGAGATCCCTCTTGGGGCAGCCTCATCCCTCCCGTTGGCTCTTCCTCGCTCCTCCGTGCTGTCTTTGCAGTTTCTGGTGTTAATAAGTTTTCCCTTGAACAGGTTATGGCATTAGACTACGGACATCATGCTTTCTTATACCTTAGCTTTTATGGTCCATGTACAGATGTGGAATGCGAGTTAATTTTCCCCATACAATCCAAGATACTGTTATGGAATATTTTTATGTATTTTTGGTGTGTGCAGGCTGTGGAAGAAGCTAACTTGTCACGGTGCCCTTCCTTATGAAGGTGTCATTTTTTTTCTTCTTTTTTTTTTTTTTCCTCAGTTCACTTATCTGCGACTTGTCAGAAACAATTAAATGCTGTGATTGCTGTGGCCTCCCTTCAGTGGGCATTTACCCAACTCATAAATACAAGAGTAGCTCCCCCGAGCTCTGTTTCCACTCGGACCGTTTGACGGGGCTCAGGTAGAGTTGCTCAGCAATGCTTTGAGGAAAATGGGAACCCAGATGGGCACGTGTTTGGGAGGGTCCTAAGTTGGCTGTTTTCTAAAACCCAAATCAAGTTGCTCAGATCTGTTAGGTTTTGCCTATTAACATTAAAAGTACTCACATTTATTCCCAGGTATTTTTACAGTCCCCTTTACTCCCAAATTGGCATGGGCAATGCTGCTATCCAAAATAAATGAAGTGTGTGAAGACAGGCAGTTTAAAGGCGTTGAGGAATGCAGCTGTTTCAGACCTCTTCCATCTCACTCGACTCTCACCTAATTTGTTAATGGGTATGTTTTTCCCTGAAGGACAATAACGCTTTTCTCTGTGACGTTTTATAAAGGACCTTCTAAACCTCCTTTTGTCCCTTTGGGTAAAATCAGTTGAATTGGCTTCTTTTCTGGTGCCTTTCTATTTTCCCTAGAGAATCCGAGTTGGTTCTTAACCCTTTCTGTCCTCCGCTTAGGGATGGTATGATAGAAACCCTTAGATGTCGTACAAGTCTAGACACAACGTGGGCAGAGGGTAGGTTCACTAGGGAGAGGCTTGTCACTGTCTAAAAAGATCGGCTATATGGACGAGGAGAAGAATATTTGCTCATATTAAGTATGAGGAGCTAAAATAGCAACTCGCAGAGGGATGTACGGTGAATTTGTGACACCGCTGGGAATTGTCGCTGGATCTCCTGGGATGCTGGCGATCCTTACGCTGTTCGCAGGATGTCTCCTCGGACTCAAGGATTTGCAAACATTCCCAGGTCTCCAGCCACCCTTGGGACGCAGGTGCGTGTCCCCACCAGCGGTGGCAAACTGGGGACCGGAGAACAAAGATCCCCTCTGGCGTGACACTCATTACACCAGGCAGGCGGCCGGGTCCCTTGTGTAGCCACAGACAAAATACTTAATATTAACTTACTCTGCAGTGCCATGAACATCTGGGATGGCTCCTGCGCTCTTTGATTTATCCAGACAAGCTACGAGCGCATTTGCTGCATGTTTCCTTAGAAGTTTGTCACAGCCTGACACGCGCCGTTCCCGTGATGCCTCGCAGAGCTCAATCGATGTCCTTCCCCGGCTGCGGGAGGAAAACATGCAGAGCCAGCCTTGCAGGCTGCTTTGGCGGCGGGATACCTTATCCTCGCCCTGGAAGAGCCCTTGGAGCAGAACGTCTGCCTGACTTCCCATTTCTTTTTCGCCCCCATTTCTGGCTGCATATTGTTTCTCCTTGCTACCCATCCTGCTACGTTTCAGGTGAGTTACAGGGCTGCGCTTAGGAGGGACGTTGCGTTGATGTTGCAAACATGGTTTTTTGCAAAGGAAAATATCTTCATTCTGTAGGTATCGATGGAGAAGAGTATTAATTTAAAACCTGCTATAGGTAAATGTAGCACAGCGTAAATAAGAACTGGGCGCTATGAATGATGAATCGGAGAAAAGATTTGAACTGTCACTGTGATACCACACAGGGAGGGTTTTACAGGAGACAAGGTATTTTCTGTCATGTCTTCATTTGCTTTGCTTAACACTGCCCATCCAATCTTACAAAATCATCTTCTGCTAGGATGCTCCCGAGAAAGAGGAAGCCTATTGAAAACTTGCTTTGAAACAGTCCTCCTAATGTGAATTCAAAGCGTGGTTATTATTGTGCTGCTCGGAAAGCTGCTTTTCTGCCCAGCTTCCCTGTGATCCCGTTAGCTATATCTGATACTGAAGGCTTGAAATCGCCAGATTAGAAATGAAATTCCACCGCTGCGGCCCAGACTTGATAACCCACTGGAGTCACAGCAAATACGTTTCCCTTTACAGTGAGCTCTTCCAGCTAAAGCTGTTGCTTTTCGCTCAAGATTGAACTCTTTTGGAAGAAAAGATAATTAAAGCCACGCGATACAGGCGTAAGAATAATTAGTGAGTTGAAAATGAGCCGGGATTATTCAGACTCATGGCAGGCCCTGATCGTGCAAGGATTTCGGTGCTTGTTTTATTCTTGCATGTGTTAGCGCATAGGACAGTCGGAAGGGCTCTGTCTCGGGCTGACGGGGGATTTAGGGTGGCCACGGCCGGGGCGATGAGCTGTGCGGTCGGGGGATGCAGCATTTACGGCATCAGGCAGCAATTGCTGCTGCTACG
This sequence comes from Phoenicopterus ruber ruber, assembly GCA_009819775.1. Classification (NCBI taxonomy): domain Eukaryota; kingdom Metazoa; phylum Chordata; class Aves; order Phoenicopteriformes; family Phoenicopteridae; genus Phoenicopterus; species Phoenicopterus ruber. The sequence continues at coordinate 4,978,507 of CM020219.1, forward strand.
TCGGGTACGAGCTGCAGAGTTTCGGGAGCAAAGGTGTGTGGCTTGGGTGTCTGGTGCTGGAACAGCAGCCTGGGGAGGGAAGGAAAGGGGTTTCCCATTGGGATTTCCCATGGGATTTCCATTTTGCATTGCGAATGTGAAAGCTCAGAGCGACTACTCCCAGGCCTGTGCTGGGAGGTGAGGACTGAAGAGCCTGAATGGAAACTCTCCGAAGTCATGATTTAAGTCTGACCACTCTGAAAACGTCAGTCACCGACACGGGCACTGAGTTGTCTGGGTGTCTTTAATTGTGCTGCTCGTCGTTGGTCTTCTTTTGAACGTGCCAGAATTGAGCAGCAGAGTCTTAAACCCCGTTTTGGGCTTTTCAGTGCTCTAGTGTAATGCTGAAATCCAGAAACGGAAGGTGAATGTCACTTGTAAATACACATTTTTTTCAGTGAGCTCTGAAACAGCTTCTAACAATTCACTTTATTAGCTGGATTTTCAGCAGTACAAAATGTGACCGTGATCATCTCAGCTGAATTAAAAAAGTATATACGTTGTGATAGCACATGGATTATGTGGAAACTTGTATTAACCTGACGGATTTTTATACTGGTCACATACAATGTCATGGTTTAGATCGTTGTTTTTTATTACGAGCTTTTATACTTCTCGCAAGAGTTTCCAGCGTCATTTCTGCTGACAGATGCTGCTTAGGACAGATGTATTTTTATTCCCTTACAGTTGGATTGAATCAAACGTCTTTTTCCATGTAGCTCAAGTTTCCGCAGTGGAATTACTCCTAGTTTACTACTCCAAGAAGAAAATTGTGGTCATTTTTGTGACCTTCTTTAGCAGCAGTTGAAATCTTTCTGGCACGTGTGCGTGTGATCTGTTGATTTCCACTTCCTACCAATTGTAAGAATTCATGCTTGTAAATAGTATAAAAAATGTAATGCAAATAAAGAATCGGAGAGGAAATGCAGTGCTTGGTCATCTCCCCCCCCCGAGCTGGAATTAGTGAGGTGTTGAAACTTGCAGGGCGTTTGTTTCTGGCGTTGATAAGGATCTCTCACGTCCTTATATAAAAGCTAAATTAACAATGATCCGCTTCCATGACTTAGAGCCCCGCTAAGCGCGGAGCTTGCCTTTCTCTCGGGCCTCCTCCGAATCCACACATCTGAAGGCTTTTTCCCTGTGATCTGAGAAAGCAAAATTCCCGACAAAACTAATGACTTGGGGCTCCTGTGGCATTTTAAAACCTTTTCTTTTTCCCCATGAGTGGCTGCCTAATGTGACCGGGATTTCAGCGACTGTTTGCATTATTCCCTCCCTGCAGCTGGGGATATTCAGCATCGTTAGCCTGGCTAGCTGATCCGCACAGCGGGAGCTCTCCGGTGAGTTTTCCCACCAGGTTTCTCGGTCCGCATAATCCAGATAGTTTATTGCCTCATGTGTTGGGCAATGGTACACAACATAGGATTTAAAAGCATTTTCGGGTCCTTATATCATGCCTTATGCTGGGATGTTGTGGCAAATCTGTAAGACAGGTGAAGGACCGGAAATTTCGGAGCTGGTGGTGAGTGGTATGTTCTTGGCTGAGACCCCTTCAGAGCAAGCAGTGACCAGGCAGCGTGGCAATTCCCTCCGAGTCCTGGAAAGCGGAGGACAATTAAAAGCTTCTGTAGCTGTAGCAGCTGGATTTGAACACTCTCCGCTCTTCCATTCCTGCTCAGCTCCCGGCAGGAGGGGCAGCCCTGGCCCTCCTATGCCCTTCCCTAGCTCTTGGCCCCAGCTTTTCTCTCCTTGTTGGCAGGACCCCCATCCCCTGTCTGTGGGGCAGCAAATCTGTTCCCACTCCCGGGAAACGGTGATTTGGTTCTGATGCCAGCTGGAAAACTCTGCTGCGGACAAAAGCAATTAAACATCGGCAAAATCCGCTGCTGCTGAGCCCCGCCACAACCACTGCAGCTACCTAAGTGATTAATATAAGCAGGATTTGACCTTAAATTTGCACCGGGCAAGCGCAGGGTGCGGATGCTGCCTTTGGCTGGCTCACGCGCTGCTCTCGGCAGCGCTCCTGCAAGAGCAGAGTGACCGGCTGGGATGTGCTGAGCCAGGGAAGCTCCAGGATGAAGCAGCAAAACGCTGCCTCGCCAGCCGATGGCCGGTCCCGCGTTCAAAGTGGCCACCTCCTGCACATCCCCGCGCACGCCAGCGCGGCCTTGCCTCCGGGCCCGCTTAGTCTCGCACCCAAGGCACAGCTTCCAGCAGTGTCCGCCGTGCGCCGCTGCCTTTGTTTGCTCCAGATAGTTTGGAAACGTGGTTGTAGCCTGCAGCCGAGTGACACGCACGGCTGGCGAAGAGGGTAATGATGAGCCCTTAGTGCAGCTGGATGCAAATCCTTCTTTGATACCGAACGCTGCAGAGCAGTTGATTTCTCAAAGGTGCTTTAGGACAAATAAACAAATTGTTTGCTCTGAGCAACAGGGCCTGGAAGTTAAACCAGAGTCTTCATTGCCAGAGGTCTGAAGAAATGATGGGAGGGTGCGTGCAAAGCCCTGGGGTGACGCCAGCCTCCCCGCCTCGCTGGGGTAACTCCCTTTTGCCAACTGCTTCCCTGTTGCAGAGCGACCAGCCGCCGTGTGTGCCGCAGCCGGGCTCGGGACGCTGGTCCTGACCAGCACCGGCACTGACCCGCAGCCATGGCTGGCTCAGCTGTCATTGTCACCGCTCCTGCTGCCAAAACAGGTCAATTCTTAGAATCACAGGATCATAGAATTGTTTAGGTTGGAAGAGACCCTTAAGATCATCGAGTCCAACCGCTAACCCAGCACTGCCAAGGCCACCACTAACCCATGTCCCCAAGCGCCACATCTACACGGCTTTTCAATCCCCCCAGGGATGGGGACTCCACCACTGCCCTGGGCAGCCTGTGCCAGGGCCTGACAGCCCTTTCGGGGAAGAAATGGTTCCCAATATCCAACCTAAACCTCCCCTGGCGCAACTTGAGGCCGTTTCCTCTCGTCCTGTCGCCTGTTCCCTGGGAGAAGAGACCGACCCCCCCTGGCTCCAACCTCCTTTCAGGGAGTTGCAGAGAGCGAGAAGGTCTCCCCTCAGCCTCCTTTTCTCCAGGCCAAACCCCCCCAGGTCCCTCAGCCGCTCCTCACAGCACTTGTGTCCCAGACCCTTCCCCAGCTCTGTTGCCCGTCTCTGGACGCGCAAGAAGAGCAACGAAGCTGGTGCACAGGAGTTTGCTTTTTCCCATCGACGTTTGGGACTCCAGGAAGCTGAGAGTTAATGTCAGTGCCCCAGCGATGGAGCCGGACGAGATCCCTCGGTGGCTTCTTGCGCTGTTTTGTTGTCCCCAGAGCATCAGTTTTCATCCCGGTGGGTACCCACAGACCCGTGGTCAGCCGCTGATCTCATGTGCAAGCTGTTGCGATGTTTAAGGTGAAAGAAATCTGCCCCGTGAGCACTTCGGGAAGGATCCACGTCAGAGGGAAGAAAGTCAGGGCTTTACGAAGTCAGAGCTGAAAAAATTGAATGAGCCCCTGGCACGTCGTGTGCTGCGAGCGGGGCTGCTCCACGCTGCAGATCCAGGTGGTTTTAAGGCAATTAAGGTAAATTTAGGGGCAAGCCCTGTTTCTGGTCATGGCGGGGTGCCCTTCGTGTCTCGGGGCAGGCGTTGGGGTGCTCTGTGCCTGCCTGTCGCGGGCCCGTGGGGTCCCCACGCCTGCCTGCCAGCTTCTGGAAAGGAGGGGGAGAGGGGTGCGGTGGGAGCCGGCTGGCACTGGGGGGGTTATTTAGGGAGAGTGGGGGTCTGGGTGCATGGGTGGGGGATCCCTGTGCGTGGAAGGTCTGGACAGTGAGATCCCTGCGTGGGGGAGGTCTGAGGGGCGTGTGGTATCCACGGACGTGTGGGGAGATCCCTGGGGATTCCTGCGTGGGGGAGGTCTTGGGGGGCAGATTCCCATGCTTGGGTGGGGTCTGGGTGGATGTACCCACGCGTGTGGGAAACCTGGGTGGGAGGATCCCTGTGTGCGGGAGGTCTGGGTGGGTGATCCCTCTCCATGGGTGGGGTCTGGGTGGGGAGATCTCTGGGGATCCCTGCGTGAGGGAGGTCTGAGGGGTGGGATCCCTGCGTGGGGGAAGTGTAGGGGGGTGTGATCCCCACGCATGGGTGGGGTCTGGGTGGGGACACCCTGGGGATACCCGTGTGGGAGAGGCCTGGGTGGGTGATCCCCACGAATAGGTGGGGGATCCCTGCGTGGGGGAGGTCTGGGGGGTGGGATCCCCGCGTGGGGGAGGTCTAAGGGGCGATCCCCATGCACACGGGGAGGGTCTGGGTGGATGTACCCACACACGTGGGAAACCTGGGTGGGAGGCCCCCTGCGTGGGGGAGGTCCGGGTGGGCGATCCCCACTTCCGGGGGTACCCCAGCCTGTGGGGCTCGCCACGCGTGGGTGGGCTCTGGCAGGGGTGTCCCCGCGCGTGGGACAGGCGGGTGGGTGCGGGACCCCCGCGGAGGGGGATCCCACAGGGGAGGCGTGGGCGCGGGGGGCGGCCGGAGACCTCGCCGGGCGGGGCGGGGGGGAGGCGGTGGCGGCGGCGTCGTCGCGCCTTTAACGGGCGGGGGGGCCGGCAGACGCGGTGGACGTGCGGTGCCGCCTCCTCCCGCCCGCCCTCCCTCCCTTCCTGCCCGCCAGCGCCGCGCAGGCACCGGCTCGCTGCTGTTCCGTCCCCGCCGCCCCGCTCCGCGCGGCCTGGCCCGGCTCGGCCCGCCGCCCCTCACGGTGAGTCCCGCCCGGGGAGCGCCCGGCCCCGCGGCGCGGAGGGAGGGGGCCGGGGCCGGGGCCTGCCCGCGGCCTGCCCGGCGAGGGGCGGCGGGCCTAGGCCTCGGCGTGGCCGGGCCGCGGGGCGCGGGCGGGCGGCGCCGGCAGGTGGGCGGCGGGGCGGGCCCCGGGGCTGCGGCCCGGCCGGAGGGGCCCGGCGGCGCGGTCCCCGCTGCCCTCCCGGGGCCGGCCTGGAGGGGCTGAGGGCGGAGGCTGCGCCGCGGGCCCCGCTCGGCGTGGGGGGTGTGTGTGTGCGGGAGAAGCCGCTCCCACCCGCGGCCGTGGGGCGGTGGGGTAGCTCCTGCTGTGGGCCTCCAGCCGCCGCCGCGTAGTGGCCGCGCAGCCCCGGCTGGGCAGGGGGGGATCGGTGCCTCCCGAGCACATCTCCCAGTAACCTTCCCGGAGCCAAGTTAACCGGTAAAAAACAGGGGAAAAAATGATGTATCAGTCGCTTTCTGTAGGTCTGCGTCGTTACCTGCTCGGTGCCAGAGGCACGAGCCTGTGAAGGGCGGCTGAGTAAAAAATTTTCCCCCAAAATCTGATTTATAAGACTCTCCCGTGGCTTTCAGCCCCCTGGATAACATTAGGCGTGAACCGAATGCTGCAGCGCCCGGGTGGCCTTGCAAACTTTAATGAAGCATTGCGCTTCGCCGGTTAAAACAGTCTGCCCCATTTTGTATTCCTGTAGTGGTGTTAGCTGCGCACGGTAAAATATACTGCTTTTTCCTGTGTTCATAGAGGGTGTTTCTTAGGGGTATTTTATTTTTTAAAATGGCCTGTGCCCTTTGGTACAGCACCGGTATGGGTTGCGTGCAGCTGCGTTAACCCTGGAGGTGTTAATACCCTCCCCCCCCCCCCCCCCATCTCTCCTACTCTTCTACTCACAGCTTACTCCCTTGCTGGAAGCCTACCTCCAGTGTGCAGGTTATCGAGGGGCGAAGTGTAGTGCGGGGAAGAAAAGTTAAGGTGGCAAAGCTACGTCTCTTGTACCCAACTAATTTCAGTTGGTGAGCTATTTTAATTAAGTAGGTGGTTATTAAAAATAATGTAGCAGAGCATCTTTCCTGCATTAGGCGATGCCAAACGCCACTTTCTAGTGATGTGCATACACCTGCTTGTCAGTTTATCACCTTTTTGCTCCCAAAGGCTCTGCTGTCTATTTCGAGATCACTGTTAAGAAAAACTTGAAGAAGATCATTTCTTGCTTTGTGGAAGTGAGTTGTGGAAACGGAGCTGAGCTGATACTCTGCTGTAGTCCTGTTCTGTTTAAAATTCTTTCTTTTTTGTTTTCTTTAGTGTTTTCATTGCCGCCTCTGTCCAACAACACACATATGGTATTTAGTAGACATAACTGACAAGTTCTATTTAACATCCTTTTACATATGACAAGGCAGAAATCCCTCGCTAGAAAGTCGGAATTGATTGCTGCGAAAGTTAAAAGGGGATTCAGTTCCCACGTTCCACCTTCTTTCGCATATTTTTCTTGCCTGTTCTCTCGGTGGATCGCTAACGTCCTCCTGTTTGGTTTGGGCTGGAAGCGTTTCTCTGCCTCGTGGACCTCTTCCCTATAACTGCACTGTAATTTCTGTCCGCGAACAGGCTATGCAACTCGCTTTACCACATATTTTTTCTCTTGCCTCATATGCTGATGCTGCTTTCTGCATACTGTGATTAAAATAACTTTTGTGTGTAACTGCAACTGGGAAAGGTTGGGGTTTGGATAGAAACACTAATTCTCTGTTAGAGTTATTACCAAATACCTTTTTTGTTACATTTTTTTTCCCCCCTGCCCTCCCTTATCTAGCCAGTCTCAAGAAGATGCTTTCTGCTCTTGGAAGTAGCAGCAGCAGTAAGATATGAAGAACACAATTAGTTTTTAATTTGATCCTTTAACCCCCACTGCCATAAACCCCCTATTACGGATAACTTAGCCTGCTAACTACTTTGTTTAAAAGGAAAGACTTGCTCAAGCCTGTATAAAACTGGTGTTACTCAGCCATGTAACAGCTTCATTTGCATCATCCGCTCTTGCAGTTGGAGATTAGATCGTTACGGCTCAAAAGTGTCTAATCATTGCTTGACCGTCAGCACTGTAAACCCAGGGCTGACAAAATCCTTCAGAAACTTAAATTCCCCGTGAGTTTCAGAGGTGATGTGTACAGATTAAATATGGTTTTGGCCAAGACCCTTAAGCATAAGGACATGGGGGAGAGGACGTGTTTTATTTTAAGCATCGAACTTGGTTGCTCCTAATCCCTTCCCCTGCTGCTGCCAAGACACCCACCTCTCGCCATTGACTTTGTGAGAGCTTGAGCTCCCCGGTTTAGTTCCTCGATCATACCCCAGTTACGTGCTTGAGTAAATAGTGAGAATGCCCCCCTGTGCCGTCCGGGAGGGGTGGGAAAGAAGCAGAAGTCAGGAGGGTCGTTCTTCGTCCCACTATCTGCTCCAAAAGCTGCAGCAGCAAGCGGGCTGATAAGAAGCCGAGAGCGGAAGAGAGAGCCCCTGCTCAAGTTTAGTTTTCCCCCTTTATAGCACCCATCCGTGCTGTGGGTGCCTTTCGTAACGTAGCTGCTTTCGAGGCGAAACTCGATCGGTTTAGTCTTTGCCCCCATCTCCACGGGAGAGCTGCTGGAGAGCCTCCTCTAAGTCTTGGAGCAATCGCCGAATTTCCATCTTCATGGCGTTTATGGCCCATTTGTATAATTTGTTTTTGTTCTAGCATTGCCATTTGGTTTAAAGGGTTGTTTTCCCTCCCTGATGTAATTAGAGGGAGCAATCGGATCCCTTCTTGACCACTTGTTTTGATAGGTTAAACAAGTCAAAGTCTTTCAGTCTCCTCCTGTTGTTCTCTTATCAATATTCTCAGGATTTCCTTGTCAGTGAAAACCTTTTGCCTTTACCCATCAAAACCTTTTTAATGTAAAGGGGATTTTATGCATCTGTGTTTAGCTCTTGAGCTTCCCGCTCTGTGTTGGCAAAACAGCAGGATTGGACTATTTTTAAAAAAAAATGAGTATTTTTTAGGGGGCCTACTCGCTGCACTAAGCTCTCAAACCTTTTGACATTCCTTGGGTGATTGTTTTGGGCTAACGAGACAGGGAGTTGCTGGGCTAAATCTGTCCCAGACAAATCACTTCTTGTTAATGACTGTGCATAAACTACAGAGATGATAGATTGGAGAGTTACCAGCTCGTGACTCTTAGGAATCTGTTTCTCCTCTCATCTTTATACAAGATGTCCAAGCAAATAAAACACATGATGCCTTTTAAAAAATAGTATTTATTTATGTTTTTAGAAATGTAAAAGCTCCTTCCTGTTTGTATGCCTGAACTACAGCTGGCTGCAGGAGAGAGGGTACTTCTGAGCTTTGAGAACTTTCTATTTCTTGCCAGAATGGAGCCGTGAAGGTAATTTCGTACAACGTGGATTTGTTGGCACTTTTTTCAGGCTGATGCCTGTGGTCTCTAGTTTGGGAACACATCTCTGCCTGCTGGTGTGGGCACTGCCCGAGAGACTCGGATTCCTGCTTTTTTTGCCCCCACGGCGCTTAATGGTGGCTGTTATTTCCGATGAGTTCGGAGCGGGAGCAGCAGCCCTCGCCTCGATAAGCACCATGCGTTGATCTGGACTCTGCTGCTTCTTCCAGTTGAAGAATTAGTCTTTAGCTGGTGGTGGTGGGGGAGAAGCAGAGTGGATCCAGGTGCTGCTCCAAGCAGGGAGACAGTACGCAGGCATCCGCAATTCCTGCTGTTCCTCTGCGAGGATTTCCTCCCCCTCGACGTGAGAACTAAAGCAGCATCTGGGCCAGGTTCCCTGTGTTTGAACGCGTCCTCTCTTGGTCGCTGCTGTGCCTGTGTGCAGGAGTGCTGCGGTCTAATTAGATTATATTAGAATGAATAAGTGAATCTTAATAAATGAGCTTACGGGGGCACTGTCAGGTCAACTTAGGCCCTAAATATAGGCACTGGGCAGAGTGCAGGCTTGGTGCAGTGCCTATCCATACAGCAAAACTAAATGGAGATCCCCTGGGAATGCGTAAATTCTGCTGCCTTGCCATCTTGTCCCCCTGGATGCTCTAGCATCTTGGTACAAGAAATGCCAAAATCCACTGAAATATGGGCATTCTTTAATTGAAGCTTGGTGGGGAGTTGGAAGGGGAAGTTACGGCTATGGAAACTGTAATAATCTGAGATGCTAAAGAATGCAAATCTCACGATCCTTTTTAATACTTCCCATTTAGCTAAAGGTGATATTTTTTTTTTCATTAAATCTCTTAGCTACTGTGGAAAACAGGGAAAAAGAGAAATGGTTTCTATTGCATGCATGCACGTGAAAACCTCTGGAAGGCTGCTTCTCTAACACAAAGAATATTGTCTCCTCTTCTTGCAACTATATGATGCAAAGAAGTAGTTTAGGAGCTTCCAGCCTTGGATTTTGCTGTGCAATGTGTGGGAGGGAGAGGAGGGACAGGAACTGTAAGGTTTGTGGGTTAATCAGAAGTAAAATAGTTACTTTTGTGCAGCTCTCCTGCCTGGTTTCTGTGATGTTCTTTGGTTTTGTTAGCACTTGGTGGCTACCGTGCTTATCAAAATTCACAACTCTAAATTCCTGTTACTGAAGAGAAGAAGTAGATGAAGTTCCTTCCTCTCTTCTTCCCAAGAAGACTTATTTAGAAGAATAGCATTTTTTTTTTCTTTTCCAAATGAAACCTTATCTTTGCTTGTAGATTACTGAGGCTGCATTATAACTCGGAGAAGGTGTCTGTAAATTAGTAATGTGAGCAAGCTACTCATTTTCTTGCAGTAATAATCGCTATTATAAATAGCATGGTCCTCTGCTAATGTTGACAGCTCCCTGCCGCTGTCACTGTCAGGTGCGCAGGATTTTTCAGTGATAGTAGAGTACGGAAAGCAGCACTTCTTGCAGGTTTTTGCTCTTTCCCGTTGGGCACCCTTCCTCCTGCCTGATCCCGCTGCTTGCGCTGCCCTGTCTGGATCTGCTCGCAGCCAGGCGATCCTGCAAATCACTGCTCCGCTCAAGAACAGCCGGTACATCGGTAGCCGCTCCCCTGCTGCAGGAAACATCTTTAAGCCCTTTTATGCTGTAATGTTGAGGAAATAGAGCAAAACTCCTGGTTTCCTTCAAGTTGTAGTTGAATGACTAATTGAGCATCGGGGAGGGCTTTTTCCATCTCGGAAGAGGTGTGTTGATGTTGTCCAACAAAACACGAGTTCTTGTTGTTTGGATTGCACGTATTAATTGAATAGCTAACCTTCTCAGCCTGCCTGACTGGTGTCCAGCTCATTGAGCATGTGTTGAATGACCCAGGGAAAATAAAGCTCGAGTTCAGAATTACGTGGGTGTCGAAGGCTTTTAAAGCCTGGTATATTTATGCCCGTGATTCATGGCGCTTCCAAAAACAATCCAGCTCTCATCCTGTGGAGGGGAAGTACCTCGGTCCAGTGTTATCATCTTTCGTGTAGCTGTGTCACCTGCCAGAGCAATATAAACTCAACCTGTGTTATTTTGGGCTCCTTATTCTTCTGCTTCCAAATCCCACCCTGCAAGTGTTTCCTGTAGAAGAAATGCTGGCTTGATTCTGCTTTATGCTCTCCTGTATGGAGTGAAAATGATGGTGAGCAGGGTATTTTTTTCAGGGGTGTGACAAATTTTAGTACATCTCATTCCTGTCTGTGGTGTGAAAAGGTATCTTTTGTCTGCCTGCAACCTCACAGGAAGGAAGTTGTTGAGTCCAGGAGATACAAGCGCTATCTCCTCCCCTGCGCGGGGGCAAGCTGCCTGCTCCTCGGCTCGGCAGCGCTCTGCTCCCGTCCTGCTTGTAGTAGGGCGGAGGGGAAAATTTTTATGGGAAAATGTGAGTGGACTCGTAATCTCATTTGCAAGTGTGTAGCTGTCAAGGAAGATGATGACTAAGCTATTGCACAAGGTGCAGCTCTTTGGGGAGCGCGCCAGGATTGGACTGGATCGTGACTGACTGATAAGAGAGCCTATAATATCAGTCAGCTGATAACTTTATTATTACTGGTTTAATCTGACCGCTGGCTATGACTACTTTTTTCCTCAGCCTATTTGCTGTGGGGTTTTAAGTTGAAAAGTCCCACACTCGGTGAATACAAAGAAAAAAAGCCCAATTTTTTGGAGAAAGTGAATGGCTCCCAAGCCTCTGGTGGGGAGTGCTGGGTGGCAGGAGCGCTTAAAGCCGATGACTTGCATTCTGCTCGCATGGTTGTCTCTCTGCCAGGCACCTGCACTGCTGCCAGGCTCTCGCACGGCTTTGTCCACCTGCCCTGGTGCGCAGGCAGGATGGAGGGCGCTTACCCTCCCATTTAACAGAACGGAAAGCTGAGGCCAAGCGCCTGCAGTTGACGATGCCAAGAGGTCACCAGCAGACCAGCTGCTGATGCTGGTCTCTTGGTCCCGTTTGTGACCTGGCCCCCAGGGCACGCTGCCCTGGCTTTGCTGGGCTGGCAGTTAGCTGGTGGGTGAGTGGGAAACCGCTCTTCTGCGGCGACCGAGGCTGTTCTCGCATGTGTCTTCCTTTCAGGGTCTCTGCTGCGGTGTGTGCAGGGGGCCAAGCCTGGTCTCAGAAAGCTATTTTTCTTCCTACCTCCTGAACCAGTTTGAAAGGGTGCCATGATGATTAGCACTTCTTTGTCTGCTAAGTCATTGCTTATGTTGCGTGGGGATGTCCCAGCTTGGCTTTCACGTAGGTATTGCTGTGCATGGACCTAAAAACAGGTATGTGAAACCAGTTGCAGCATCTCTTCTGCCCTTCTCCGTTTCAGCTCCAGCTACAGAGGAGAGCAGCACCGTGGCTACAGAAGGTTGTACTCAATACTCAACGGATCTTTCACAGGGCATTTTCAAATCTGAAGTGATCTGAGTTTAGTGGTGCTGTGCCAGGAAGGGCCCTTTCCCCGCCTGGCCCACGGGGACTTTTCTGCCCCCTTTTACTTGCCCTCCTCTGGGAAGACTTGACATGTCCTTCTCTTGGACCAGGCAGGGTCTGCAGTTCTCAGTGGGGTGCGGTGCTGGGCAGCTGGCAGAAAACTGAGTTTATGGGTGAACACTGTATCCCGTGTCACACCTACTGACCTTTGGTTGTGTAAATACCTGTTAACAGCATGTGTGGCTTCAGTTGTGATGGACTGATAAAGGACTGTGCTGCTTTTTCTCTTTATGCTGCCTCATTTTGTATTTACTGCAGTGATGGTGGGGGTCCATCAAAGCTTCGCTTCTCCAGGTTCAAACTCTGACCGAGGAGGAACCGTTTGCCCTAACGTTTGCTGAGAAGGTATTCTCGCCGAGCCTGTCCTAGCGTGCACAATGAAAAGCGTTGTCCAGAGAGAGGCAGAGGTAGCATCTCAAAACCTTGGAAACCACCAAGCTGCAGGGAGGATTTATGGAGTTTGCATTAGGATTTTACTGGGTGCCCCGGGCTTTCCCGCGGCAGCTCAATGGGGAGTACCAACAGCCCTCCCTTGTTACCTTCACGTAAGGTCACTTCCATATCTACAGCCTGTGCTACCCTACCTCTAGGATTGGGTTGCGTGCTAAATTTAGTAAACCTCTTTACAGCTTAGTGTGAGCGTGTGTATGTAAAAACAGATTTTTTTAAAGTAGCTTTTAATGGGTTAGAGCCTAGTTCAAGATGCACAACAAAGCTAGGCTTTCTCTGCACAGGTGGCAGTACACCCGGCCAACGGTGGGAGAAACAGGTACACTTCTTCTCTGCCTCGGTGCACTTCAACACATGGATTCGGCAAGGTGCGGAGCGCCGTGGGTGGGAGGGAGGGTTGCTGAGGCACAATTACGACTTGCGTAACGTGGTCTGCAGCCTGAGGAGGCATGTGAAAAGTGCTAGCAAAGGGGTTAGGTTTCAGGAGTTTTAAAGGCTTGTGAAAATTCTTGGTCAGATGTTTCCATTACTAGCCTGCTTCTCAGGCCCCCACCCTTGATCTCCCAGTTTCCTTCTTTTTTCCATGCTGCTTGTGTGCCAAAAAGAAGAATTTCTTGGCTTCAGGTCCAGCATACCTATTTAAGTTGATTTCTTAATCCCTGCTCCCCATTATGGGCTACTGGAGTAATAGTTTGAGGTGTAACCAAAGTTGGAGGCAAGTAAGTTTAGGTCTATGTGGTTGCAGTGAAGTGTGTGTTCAATCCTCATGTGCTAAAGGAGGAGCAGATTGTGGGACGGCAAAGCGAGGAGAGTGAGAACCCAGAGCAGCATGAGAGAAATGACCTCAATTACTCTGTGTTTCTGTTGCTGAGCCTTTTTAGGCCTTTTTAACAACCTGGCATGTTCTCGACTTCAGATCGGTACTGTGCCGATCAGTGAAGCTGAGTGTTGGGGTGGGTGTGTGTGCATGTGTTATGAGGCCATTTTCAGGGGAGAACTCTGGGATGCTGGGTTACTAGCTTGAACTTAAAATTCTGAAAACAGTGAAATGCATATTTGAAGTCCCTTTAGGAAACTCTTACAAGCTCTTGGTTCTTACGGTCACAAGTGGAGAAAACCCGGAAACCCTTAGAGATGCGATTTGAACATGTCTTTTGGGGTGGTTCTTGTGTGGTGTTGTCTGACTCCCAACACTACACTGCGCGTGGGGTTACGCAGTGAACTGGATTGTGGAACTGGGACCAGTATGGCTAAGGGGTGTTGCAGGGTCTGCTGGGCTGCTGCTGCTCAGAGAAATGTCAGCAAGCCACATGAGGAAGGTGGTCAAAGAAAGCTCCTTCACAGCATGGCCCAGGTGTATTTGATGCATGTTAAGCAACTCTGTGGAGGAGCTGGAGCCTTTTCCCTGATGCTGGAGGGGAGCTTAGTCTCCTACTCTGGGTATTTAAGACAAGATGCAAATATTGCCTCAGAGTCTGCTGAAATACTGCACTGGTTCCTGACTGCGTGTGACCTTCTTAAGCTGCCTGCCCAGATCCCAAAGGGTCCACGCACTGAGTTGACACTAACTGTGTATCATTTCTTTGTGTGAGTACCTTCAGACTGTTAAATGAAGCACAGAGAGGTTAACAAGGTGAAAAGAAACCTTACGGAGAGGAATGTGTGGTGCTGCCATTTAGGAGCACGCATCCTTGGTGTAGAAGTTGAAAGGATGGTATCTCGGTGGAGCTGTAGCGAGTGAGGTCCCTGTCGTAGTGTGGGAGGTATTTGGGATAGACGATGAGGTGAGCTCTTAGTGCTGCCCTCGATAAATGGGCTACGTGCAGTGTCTCGAGGGAGAGTGGAGAGGAACCTTAACACTTCACCTGTTTCAGTAGGGGAATGACCCCGGTTCAGCAGCAATTTCTTAAACTTCATGTTGTGCTTTTAAATCGAGTTAAAAGTTCCAGCTCATAATGCAATTTATACTTTGAAATACACTGGGGTAGCTTGTATGGTGCCAATGCTGTAGGGATTGCTTCTAAAGCATCTTTTGTTCCTTACCCATTTCGGAACTTTTAACTAATATTTCTAAGAGTATCAACAGCACCATGTTCTACAGCATAAGGGATCTAGCCTGGATATAGAAGTGCTGCCTTTATGCCTGTATGATAGCATACTGTAGGATAAATGTTGAAGGACAGGCTTGCTATGGAGCAGTCAAACTAACTCATATCTGCTGTGGAAGTCTTGGCGATGGGAGTCTGTTCAGCCTTCAGCTGGTGCAAATTTGTACTGGAGCAGAAAGTCAAAATATCAGTGTTGTAGGAAGCCCATCATCAGCAGAAGCTTCTGTGGTCCAAATTCAGTTCTGAACGTACCTAGACACATTCCCTGTGTTTGAAGGGTTTTATAAATACAGCATGAACAATGTTTTAATCTGGCAAATTATTTTAAATTTAATGCACAGTTGTAATAAAAATCCAACCCTCTTTTGCAGGTGTCATTCCTAATGTGACTATGGATTAAAACTCTGATATCCTAGGGCTCTGGTTCACCTCTGTAGGTAAGTGGCAGGAGCGGTGAGTAGGAGTCTTCTGCTGCTGCATGGCCAGGTGAAATAACATACGGCACCCGTGTTCTATATGGAGGCTGCAGATATGCCGTTACAGCATTGAGGGCCTGGTTGGATTGACGATTGAGAGCGTTTTTCCAACTTGCAGTCAAAATGCATTCATGGCCCTTTCCCACCCATTTGTTCCTCCGCCAGCATTGTCCTCTGGCTTGAACCCCACCCTGCAAGGTAGGAGCTGGAGGAAGCCGATCTGTTGGGTATGGCCCCGTTCGCTTGGGTGTAGTTCAGAGCAGCGTAGCTGTACGTGCGCAGGAGGAAGCGAGGGTAGCAAGTAATGCCTGCTCGAGCCTGGCTGTTTGGATTTTCCGATGTGTTTGTTTTGTCTTTCTGAAGCATGACTGTGGGTATACAGTATTACAAGCAAAAATAGGCACGCTGATGTGGTGCTTTCCCAGCTGTGCAGGCTGAAGAGGAGGCAATTCCAGCCTGGGGAGGCTCATGGTACTCATACTTCTGAAGTCCTAGTTTGGTAGTTGTGCTGTGCGTGATGATAACTCTATTTATGACGCCTCTGTCAACTTATAGGAACTTTGACTTCTATATGTTGAGTCTGCATTCCTCCTATCATCTAGCCTAAACTGAAGTTGCCCTTTTAAAATCTTGGGGTTGAGAACTAACTGCATAGCCCTGAGTTTTAAACTCTTGGCATATTTGAAAATTTCTTACCCCTCTGAACTTTGGTTGTTTAACTGATGGATACTTTTTTTCCACTTTTTTTCATTACACTGTATGTGGTAAGAAGGGAGGAAAATCTTGCCTGTTGACTTCGTCTCCCTTTCCAGCTGAAGAATTATCAAGACTTAGCCTAATAATGGGGTACAGCAATCTTGTTTCAAATGCTGCTTTCTGATGCTCTCATTTAGTTAGGTCTGTGCCACTTTTGCAGTAATTTTGATACAGCAATCACACTTTCTTTCCCTTTAGAGAAAAATGAAATCACTCAACTGCTTAGACATAATGTGTGCAGTAAATAGTATCTTAAAACTTCAGGTAGTTAGAAGAAGCCACATGAAAGCATGTAGATCTGATATGATTCACAATCACTTGAGAGTTTTGGTTTCCCTCTGAGTTAACTACTCTCCTTTAACTTGCAGCCTGTTTCCAACGCAGGTCAATCTCCTTTTTCTCCGGGAATTCAAATAGAGGAGAGCATCCGTCTGCTGTCGGCTTCTCCTTTTGTCCATTGCTGTTAACAATAGGATTGTTGAGTCACTGAAAGGTTAACGAAGCAATTTTTTTTTGTCAGTGGCCCAATCTCTTTGTATAGTTGTGTCGAACAGCAGACTGAACAGAAATAATAGGAAAATCTTGTTGGTGGAATGACCGGGGTTGTCATTTTGCAATACCAGGGTAAAGAACTGCTTAAGCTTTAGGCTTCTAGCTGTGTACGGCATGGTTGATTACAATTCCCTCTGCAAGAACATTAAATACTAGTTTCTCTGCATCTTTTGCACGTAACGGGGTTGGAGCTAGGGGGATCTGAATGATTACAGTTAGTTCAGCAGTAGCTTCCCACTTATTGTAACAAAACCATTTTAAATACTGAGTCTTTTGGGGTTTGGCATTAGTAAAAGGGTGAATTGTAGCCCTTAATTATGAAGTGCGGGAACAATTGCAGCCGGACAGACAGGCAGCGGTCCAGCTCCTCTCTTACTGAGCGAGCAATGCTTTTGTGCTGTGCCATCCCACTGCACAAATGACCGTAGCAGGCTGTTGCTAGATTGATTGGTTTTGATCTCTTTTACGAAGGGGTTTGAAAACTCTAATTTTGAGTTTATCACAGTAGTCCTTCAGGCTTCTGCCCTGTTGCTCTGAGCAAATCTGTTACCGTGGCTGCCCCAAAGAGCTTCCCGTGGGGGGAGCGCAGGATTAAAAACGGGCTATTAAATCCAGTTGTACTGGGACATCAGTGGCTTGGCTTGTGTGGGTGCAGTGGCAAAGTAATTGCGAGGAAAGACTTGAAGGCGCAGCGTTTTGCTGGCAGCCTGGCCCCTTTGCATGTGCAGGCGATGGAGAGCTTTGAGGAGTTTAGGGGAATTAAGCTTGGGAAGGTGCAGGATGGGGTTGTGCTCTGTGGCATGTGGGTGAGCTGTGACTTGGCAGATGCCAGCCAGGGTAGGGAGAGACTTGTCTTCTCCTATCTCTTATCAGCCCGTGGGTGAGGGCATCCCTTGCTCTGCAGAGCTGGCTGCTGGTGGGACTTGCAGGAGTGCCTGCTGGTGGCAGTGCTCCAAGAAACTCTCACCTTTTCCCTCTGGAGCACCCCTCTAGGCTGGGTTTCGCCTACAGTTTGAGTCAAAGTGCACCCGTTATCACTGAGGCATTGCCGTTTGGCCCAGCCATGCCTCCTTTCCAGACGTGTCGTTAGGAGAAGACATCCTCAGCCAACTCACAAACTGCACTTGCGCTGCAGTGTGCTACGCTTCCAGCAGAGCTCAGGCTGGGAAATGGAAAATACAGAAAGTACTTCTCCTTGGGACACAACTTCACTTCCCCCCCCGCCACCTCCCAGGAGCTGCCGAGCCTCTGTGGCAGCTGGCGTACGTATGGCAGTGCCTTCTCCTGTTGGGAATGTTAAAAATACACACTACAATTTTCCCTTTCCACATACCAAAATATATTAATGTGCTGCTGCTTTGATTAGTCATTTCCTCTTCCTTTGTTCCTTTCGCAACGGGGTAAAGGACTGCGGGTGCATACTTCAGTAAAATCTTGTATGGTTAAGAAGTCTGATGCTAAATAGATTCTCCTGGGTTAATACCTGTCTTTGTTGGCAGAAGACGACTTCTGTTCTCAATCTATTAAATACACATTTAAAAATAAGTCTGGATAAAGTCACTTTTATGGTATTCATACTAAGAATATCTTTGCCTGATTTATTTTTGTAGGGCAAAGAAATTCTAATATGAACAAGGTTAATACTCCTACCATGAACTTAATATATTCTTGCAGGAAAACTTCAGTGGTACGTTGCTATAGGAAAATTTCCAAATTCTCTCATTTATTTTGAGGTTTCTTGTCTTCCTCCTGTGCCCTCACCTCTGCACACATGCTCCCTCCTCCCCAAGTTCCTGGGAGACCTCGTTCAACGTGGGTGGAAACGTGGTGAAAGCACTAGCGTGACACTGTTAGGCTGTACATGGCTGTACATGGCTCAGTTGCAGGATAGTTTTGGCAGTCTCCGCACCATAGGGGTGTGGAAGTACAAAGGTTAATAAATTCAGCTATACGGACCTGCTTAAACATTGCTCCGAGTGACTTGCTAATCCTTCAAGGCTGGATGTTTTTTGCTTCTCCGTTGCTGCTGCTGCTTTGGCGAGAAATTTAGAGAAAAGCTTTAGTACCAGGCAGTCTGGAGACCCACAGAACAAGCGGTAGGTTTAAAACTTTCTTGTGTGCCTGGAGAAATTCAAGTGAGGAGGCTAAAATGTTGCCTGACCGATATGGTTAAGGGCAAAGTTGAGTAGAAATTGAGGAGAATCGAGCAATAAATTGAGACATACCTTTTCATAGGTAAGAGAAATGCGTCCCCTAAACAAAATGCCATCCTTGCTAGCAATCTGTCTTGGTTTTCCTGTTGTTCTGGTGCTGAGGATGTCTGCTTTGCCCTGGATTCAAAGCACAGGACAGCTTGTGCCTGCCTGGGGAGGTGAGACAGGGGCAGCGGCGCTGTGCCCACCAGGCAGCCTGAGAAAAAACGGTGTTGGTGGGGCTGTGCGAGCCTCGCAGGGAGGTAATTACCTCTTCTGGGATGCATAGGCAGATAATACACTTGGGTCTTTTCCTTAACTGTTTGCAGCTCTTGTATATAAAAATCTGGGTTGGCTTTTTTAATGAGCATTAGCCTCCCAGTACTCAGATGCCGTTCATACTTTCACAGCAATCTGCAAAGGCAAAAAAAAAAAAAAGCTGGACTGTAGGCCTCTTCCTCTTTTGTTTCTGTCTCCTCTTATTTTACATTTCTTTTTTAAAATATAAACAAGAATACATAATACAGGAGTGTATATTTAGATAGTTATATTTACTATATATACTGGGAAAGGGAAAAGGTTTCATTCCAGCTGTTTTTTCTTTGCAGATTGCTGTGAAAGTATGAGAGGAATTTGAGTACTGAGAAGCTACTGCTCGTACCTGCTTTCCTCTATCCTTCCGTTCTTGCAGAGACTGAATTGGATGTAAAGAGATGAAAGGGCTGTAGCAGCCTCAAATTTCTCAAGAGATGATCTTCGAGTTTTTTTACTTGGAATTTGAGGCTCTACTTCGTTTGTGACAAGGGGATTCAACAATGTAATTGTTATGAGTGTTGCAGGGCTTGTTTTAATCAAGTTAAAGTAACAGAGCCCAGCAAGGATAGGTGCAGAAGTCTCAGAATAAATATACTTATGCTAGTGCAACTTATTCCTGTGTTGGAAAATGATTAAGCCGTGTTGGAGTAAGACAGCCTGATACCGTCACAGCTGAGACCCTTCACCTGCCTTGTTTTGGCAGAGCCAAGTTTGGGAATGATGCTGCATGCGGTTATGTCAGCGGATGGAGCAGGGGCTAAGATGGGTGACAGGCAGCTTTGTGACCCCAGCCAAAGGACATGCAAACAGTTGTGCTGGTAATGCAAAAACCCTGTGCCTGAGGAAAGGGTGCCGTGCTAGCTGAGAGCGCCACAGCAAAACCCTGAGCAAACCCAGCCGGGCTGTGCAGCGCTTGGCATCGGAGCTATCGTGTCATATCTGCCCCTGGCTTCAAGGGACGGTAGCTGTGCTCTGAGGCTTTCTACGGATCCGAGGTGAAGATTATACTGTGAACATATATTTATACAATAGACCACAACGGATGTCAAAAGGCCTTTGTTGAGGTGCATAGTGGCTTTAAACTTGTGTAAATGGCTTTTGTGTGTGGTAAATGTGAGCTGCTGTCTGTCATGTCAGCTTGGCTTGTACAAACCTCTGTTAACTTTCCGGACAGCTAATCGGAATAACAAAACAGGCATGGCCTGATTCCTCCTTCCCGTCCAGGTGCTGGGCACAAACAGATTTCAGGTGCAGTTGTGCATGTTTAATACTTCTGACCCGAGACTCCTGGCTTAAATCTGCACCCAGCTCCTGCTGCTGGACAGTTTGTGTTGCAGGAGACCACTTGATACTCAAACTATACGACATGCAGAACTGCTGCTCAGACTGGTAATCTAAACTCAGTTTTGGCCATTAATCTGCTAGCTTTGTCTCTTATTTTTAGTCTGTAATCCTGCATTAGTATGGCCTTGACAAAAACCTGAGTTCTAGCATTGCCTGCAAAGCCAGAACTAATGAGTTAATCGATGCTGGGTTTATTGCAATGTATTGTTATACCTTGAGCAAACCTGCGAAAGCCGTCCATTGCGATGCAGCTGGGCAGTGTCGTGGTGAGAACAGCGAAGGTTGTTTTTTATTAAGTTGATATGTTGAGACTATTAGAAATGTAAACTTAATTCTTTTCTAAAGTGTGGCTAAAAGGTACGGCTGCCTTCCTGACTGGGTTTGTTGGCTCTATCTGGCAGCTTTGGAGAAGTGAGACACGATTGCTGCTCGGCTTGCAGAGGCAGTGCTTCTCTGACATCTTTCCCTGCCTTAACATCAGCAGAATTGTTCATGCTGGTGCATTCGTACGGCTACTAATGCAGCTTTTTTTGCTGTTGAACCATGCCTTCTGATGTAACGCACGCGATGGAAAGTAGCAGATGTAATGAGGGATCTTCTGGCTGTTGGGAGCTGCTGTGTGAGTGAGTGACCTCGGCTGCTACCGCTGCCCGCTGAGGATACGAGCAAAACCGCAAGCTGAGAAAATCGGTGTCTGTGTTCAACCTTTAGTTTAGATTTTGCTGCTCTTTGGTCCTTTGAGAAAATGCAGTGACTGTGTTTTCCTTCATATTTTGAGAAGTATCCTTTCCCGGTTCCCCGTGCACATAAGTGAATGATTGAAGAGTAAATGTTGGATCTGGTCTCTGCTTGCAAGGAAAGCAGGGAAAGGGGACATACTTACCCAAAACACCGCGAGCTTGCTGCTTGGGTGTTTAAATGCCTCTCGAATAGTTCAGTGGTGTGGGCAGAGCACGTCTGTACATGAGTGTGTGAAGAAAGGAGCTGGGGAAGCCTCAGGGACTCCCTGGAAATAGCGATGGGAAGATGCAGACTTGTTGAGTAATGCCGAGAGCCCTCTTGGGGCACAGTCCTCTCCCGCTGGAAGAAAGAAACCTTTGATCCTCTACAGGCACTTTGGAAGAAGGTAGTGTAAATATAAATTATCTTCTGACTTTGGAGATAATAGGGGTGTGTGTGAAGTTAGTGATTTTAAGGGAAAACTTTCAGTTTCTGGAGTCTGGTGGGGCCAAGGATGCTTTCCTCTGGCCCTGATGGGTGCCAGCTTTTATCTCAAATAACATCCCCTTGCAAATACTGCAAGAAATGTTTTGGTTTCCTAAGACTTTTCTGTCCTAAACAATATAGAATCATTTAGGTTGGAAAAGACCTTTAAGATTGAGTCCCACCGTTAACCCAGCACTGCCAAGGCCACCACTGAACCATGTCCCCAAGTGCCACATCTACACGTCTTTTCAATCCCTTCAGGGATGGCGACTCCACCACTGCCCCGGGCAGCCTGTGCCAGGGCCTGACAGCCCTTTCGGGGAAGAAATGTTTCCTAATATCCAACCTAAACCTCCTCTGGCGCAACTTGAGGCCGTTTCCCCTTGTCCTGTCGCCTGTTCCTTGGGAGAAGAGACCGACCCCCCCTGGCTCCAACCTCCTTTCAGGGAGTTGCAGAGAGCAAGAAGGTCTCCCCTCAGCCTCCTTTTGTCCAGGCCAAACCCCCCCAGGTCCCTCAGCTGCTCCTCACAGCACTTGTGCTCCAGCCCCTTCCCCAGCTCCATTGCCCGTCTCTGGACACGCTCCAGCCCCTCAACGTCTGTCTTGGAGTGAGGGGCCCAGAACTGAACCCAGCACTCGAGGTGTGGCCTTAGCAGGGCTGAGTACAGGGGATAGTCACTGCCCTACTCCTGCTGGCCACACTATTGCCGATATCAGTGTTTTTGTGCTCATGCTTTGGTGAACCCCGTGGGTTGCTGGTGTGACAGGGTCTGTGCAGTTTCAGGGTATTTGGGTAAGCTGCTGGGCAGGAGGGCAGAGCATGGTATTCCAGCCCGTTCCTCGCTCTGTGCCAACCTCGGGTGTGCATGCTTCTATCCCTGGATAAATGCGAGGTTGCTCGTTTCACTTTCACTGATGCTAATTCCATCTCTGGGCTTTATCCCGCAGCCCAGGTGGTTTCAGGGCGTCAGCTGCTGCACGGTGAATCCCTGTCCTGCCTTAGCTTGTATGAGCTTGTGTGGACGGCCAGGCTGTGGTGGAAACCTCCTGCACGCTCCCAGCAAACCCTTGCGGGAGGTACCCGGGTGCTCACTGCTGCCGGCGCCTGGACGAGAGCAAGGTCATCTGCCAGGTAGCGGTGGCAATGTCGTGTAGCCATATCGTGCTCCTGGCTTGCTCTCGGCACTGCTGCTACGTTTTGTCAGGTGTTGGCTCTAAAGATGTATTAAAAAAACCTAAAAGTAAAGGCTTTTGTTGAAGCAAAGCTACTCTTTTCTGGAATTTAATAAATAGCGTGTCTGTGTTAACTAACATCAAGTGACTGCAAGAAGACAGAGCCCAACAGATGGTACAAACAGCGCCATGTTTGGAATGGAAAATATTTACCTAGAGGGTATTTGAAGCACTGAGATTGTGCTCTGCAAATGGCTTAATTGTATCAGCGTAATCAAGTGAAGAAGAGCAAGATTTATTGACAAGTCTCATTCTCCTCTTGCTGTTAGCAGTTTGTAGAGGGTGTCAAGCACTGTTGAGCTTCACTTGAACAGGTCCCCTTCCCAGAGAAGAGTAACTTTAATACGTGAATGGCTCAGTCTGTAATTTCAAGTGTCTACAGCTTTCTTCTGTTGCTGCACAAATCTTGCTGTCAGGGCAAGTATTTAAATGAGAGAAACTTGGAGCTTGAACTGCTGTTTATTATGCTTCTCCTCAGTCTTAGTTCTGAGAGGACTTCTGTAAACAGAGTATGGAAATATAGATATAAAAGTAGAGTTTAAAAAGAACACAAAAAAGTAGGTTAAATTTTGCCATCTGGGTCAAAACTGGCAGGGCCCTTTAGACCTTCAGCTTTTCTAGGTGGTGGGTGCTTCGTGCATGTCTCCAAGTTGTACAATTTTAAAAGTGACCTGTGAGAAGATTGTGTGCGATCTTACTGGAAGCTGTGCCTTTTTCCTTACATAGGTGGCAGGTGAGATTTATACGTAATATCTTATTTTCCTGTCTTAAAAACAGTGTTCAGGTGTAGTCAGCTCCTTGCTGGTGTTCTCCGGGCAGTGTGTTTTTTGGGAATGGGAAGGCTGAGGAGGAGGTTGAGTTGTTGCAAGGGCTCCATTTATTCCCAGTGTTGCTCACCTGCTGAAGTTAGCCAGGTGTTAACGAACTCGGAGCAAGTTTGATGGCCTAAATCCCTGCCTGCTCTGTCAGCTCAGCTTTCACTCTCTGCCTCTTAGTGTCACATCGCAGAAGCTCTGCTGTCTTTCGTGTCTCATCTTGGGGCGTGAAGAACGCATCTTGTTTTTTCGGTGACATACAGGGCTGCTTAAAAAACCTAAACCAAGCCAACCTAAGTTCTAACTTTGCAGTTTTTTCTTATACTGTAGCAATGCTGATGTTAAATGAACTGCCTTTAGGTTTTTCTGGCAGCCCTCCTTCCTAGAGCTTGAGCCCTTCAATGCTTGAGTGAGTTAATGCTCATGAACAAAGTCACAGAGAGCTGGTTGCTCGCACCGTATGGGTGAGGAACAGGCATGGAGTGGCTAGACATCTTGTTTAATTTTATATTTTACCTGTGGCAGATCCAGGTTTAGTTGCCTTGTCTAGCCCAAGTTGCTGGGCATCCTCTCCCGAAGAGCTCTGGAGGAAGATGAGCTTGGGAGCGAAGCTGTCTTCAAGAGGATCCTCTTTACAACTGGCTGATATGGAGCATGTTGCTAACTGTGTGCAGATTAAGGAAGAAACCCCTGTTACCTATTTGAGGAATTTATTGAATACAGATACACCTCTGAGACTTCTTGCTGTGTTCCTGGTGACTGTTGAATGTGAGGGCTTTCCTTTAGTCCGCTTGCCAGCTTGAGGAAAATCCCAGGGAAAATACCGCAATTCAAGGAGCTGTTGCCTTAGCTAAATCATATGTGGTGTCTCTTAAACTGTTTAGTAATAATAAAAAAAAAATCACCTTGATACCTATATTTTTCTGCCTTTAATGTTAGTTTTTCAGAGAGGCACAAATCCCTGGAGATTCCGTGCATATTGGGACCCAAGCATTTATGGAAGCCGTGCTTCTAACGTGCTGGGGCTAAGCTACGAGTGACTCATTAGCCAGATGGAGCTATAATTTATTTCTGTCTTCTCAAGTAAGCTAATCCCCTGGACCTAAGGTGAATGAATATCCCGTGAAATGCGGTATCTGTGCAGGGTGAAACTTGAGATTTAAATGCAAAAAGCGAAGGGTGTGTTCTAAAATCCAGGGCAGTGTTAACTAGCAGGGGAAGTCAGGTGCAAGCAATAATACTGCACTGGAGTTCAGAAATAGTTATTTTCTGTGGCATGGGCCCTGTTTAGGGGAACAAAAGTGCAATTCTTTTGTTAAACGCAGGATGGGAACAGTAACCGAGTCTGCGCACGGGCTGGGACAGATGCGGTTTGTTCCCCTTTTTCAGAATGACTAAAGGGATGTTGTGAGTTCTTGAATTTACGAATGAGATGGGAGCGTGCCTGCAAGTGGGGAGCCTGGCACGGGCGCTGGGCAGCTGGCCTCTAAGAAACGTGCCTGATAAATACCAGGTTAAATATCAGATATGGATGAAAGGTGGGTATGTAACAAAATACCTTGAAATTAAAAAGTAGCTGAAGTCGCTGTGCCTCTTGTTGGCAGTAGCGAGGGGGTGCGTACGTGCCATTTGTGCCGGGTGTGCCTTGCCTGGGGATTGCAGCTTTGAGTGGGTAGAGAGCTGCTGCAGCCGCCCCAGAAAGGTGTCCGAGGGAGGGCTGCGAGTGATGCCCGTCCCCTTGCAGCACTTCTAGCGGGGAGAAGTAATACTTGCGTGAGAGTCTCATGTTTCGATGGGAGGAATGGTAAAACTAAATCCCGAGGAGCAGTTAAACTGGTATGTGAAGGTGTTTTAATGTAGCATTCGCTTTTTTCTGGTTTAATACAAGGAGCTTCTCTGTCCTGTTTCTTTTTGTATGGCATGGGGTTTTTTCCCTATAGATTGCTTCTGTTTTTTCCTAGACAGCTTGTCAGCGTAATACGGAAGTATAAATGGGAACGGAGAAACTTTTTTAGTGATTGTAGATTGTTGGAGGACACATGGAAACAGTGCGAGCCAAAACACTGCCGATTTACCCCATGGCAAGGGTGCCACTCTGTAGTGAGGACGTCTTGACAAGGGGTGGATGGTGAAGGATGTCATCTTGTCATTCTGCGTACAAGCCGGCAGCAATGGTATCCTTCTAGAAGTGGTTTTAAATGCCCTTGCACATGCTGGGCCGAGATGGGAAGTTAGTGTATTACTGTCAGAGCAGAGCTCTTGTTTGCTGTTCCCAGGTGTGCTTAATCAATTCTAGTTCCATCCTGAGGCTTTTACTTGTTTTTATTTTTTTTTTAAACTCTGCTTCCATGTGAAAGGCTGGATTTGTGTATGTGAAATTCCCTGCTGGACTTCGGAGACCAAATCTGCGTGCCTCTGATGGGTGTTTGGGGTGGAAGCGTTCATTTGGCTCACGCTCTGCTTCGCCCTGGTGAGCGAGAGGAGGAGGACAGGAGCAGCAAATGAGCCTGTGGAGGCTCTGAAACTCAGCGTTGCAGTGTTGTGCTCTGGCTCCAGCATAGGGTGCAAATGATCCCGTGGCACAAGTGGAGTTAAATGCCGGGAGGGGAGAGCAGGGCGGTGGATGGAGGCTTGGCAGAGCTTGTGGTGCTCGGCCAGCTCTGAGATCAGAGCTCATCTTGTCCGAGTGGGGAATATGTACTGGACTAGCTGTCATAATTATATATTTATGGCTCCTCTTGAAAGCAGCTGAAGCTTTTAAATGTATCTAGCCTCTCTGGTCTCAAAGCAACAATCATTTTCTGCTTATACTCAGTCCTGCCTTGTCCATCATGCCGCCTGACACTTGATGTTTCGAGCCTTTACAACATGTGTTTTGCTGGGCGCGATTCGACCTGAGCATCTGGTGTCGGGTGCTGGGAAAAGCATCGGGACGGCTGTAGGGTGTGATCGTCCCAGCTTGGCTGAAGCAATCGGATGAATTTATGGCCAGCTGCATTCTTGTGTATCAGCAAGGCAGAGGTGGGCTGTTCTGGGCTCTCTGTGGTTAGGTATTGTAATTGTTGCAGTAATGTATTGTAATGATCAACTTAATTACACTTGTGAAAAATCTGCTTAATTACATATTTATTTTGGGGATTAGCTTTTCCTGTAAGCATTCAATATTGACTTTGGCTGAGACAAATTTTCAAGATCTGCTTCCTTCAAGAGATGACTAATATTAGATCACTTAGTGTGAGAAGCTGGTTTTATCAAGTAGCTGTAACTAATCATTTTGAAAGCTCCAGCTTAGTTTTGAGCATCTGTGCTTTTTTTTCCCCAAAAGACAAGCTTTTCTTCCCATCCCTCTCAGCCGTTCTGAAACTTTCGGTACTGGATATAATTCGAGACCCGAGCCTTTTCGGTGAGCTATGGGCACACAGAAAATAAATATAAACTGGGAGGAGACTTAATGTTAAGACAACTGATGAATAATTAGTGTATTGAAATGTTAGTCTTTTATTTGGATAACTTAATAGCCAAATTGGAGTTCCCACTCCTTGCTTTCTGTGCTGCTCAATGCACTGTACAAATATATTATCACAGTAACTCCTCTCTGTCCAGAAGCTATTGCATATAACAACTCTTCCCTCTTGAGCTAGAGCCAGGCTCCAAACCAAGCTCTTGCCAATGTGGCAGGATGGCAAGCCAGTTTATGATAGAAGCTTCCAGCACAGCCAGGAGTTGAGGTAAAGCAGCCTTAAATGTAATACTATCAGGTATTTAAAGAGTAATCCTCTGTCTGCCCAGAAGCAAGGAGAGCCTGTCCTTTCCCTGCACCATGCATCTTCTACGTGGACTTTATTCCCTATGCCCTCAGTAGGCACATCTATTTTCTTTTTCGAAGTGGCAGTGGAAATACTCCAAACAATATTGCTTTCAGGCGTGGGGCGGTTCTCCCTACCGTTTTTTGGGGTCGTCTCACTTGTGTCTAAGCCTGTGTGGAGCGCTCATCCTCAAGCTGGTTGAGGAGAAGCAGAAGGGCAGACTGATGTATGACTGTGCCTGGAGTCACTACCAGTACAAGCTTCCCCAAGCGTTGCTGGGGACCTTTGCACGTGTTGGCTGTGTTGGGGGATGCTGCAGTTGGGCAGTGGCTGCAGAGAAGGTGACGGAGATATGGGAAACACAACCTGGGTTAGAGCCCTTGCCTTTAATTCCCAGGAGAATGGGTGTCCCAAGGGACAGTTGAGTTGAAGAGTCATCTCTTCTTGTGTAGAGGAAAATGCAGTTGAAGCACGTGCTTTCTGTGGTGGTTTTTAAGCTGAGTTGGTGAATCAGGAATTGCACTTCCTTAATTAGTTTTGGTTGTGTGTTGTTTTTTCAATGGTTGGTGCTTTTTTTTGACTTGGTGCAAACAGTCTGGAGAGGATTTGGATTCTTCCTGCAAAAATCCAGGTCCGATCATAGTGATCGGTTGTGAAATGGGAAAATCTGGCTTGTCTTGGCCCCAAAGTTAGTTTTTTTTAGCTTCATTCTGACTTTAACTCTGTGGTTCCTGCTTTTTAAAAAAAAAAAAAAAATGTAATGCTTGGGGCATAAGTAGTGTTTTAGGCAAATTATCCTGGAGTCATCTGGTCTGTTAGTGCCCTGGAAGTTGTATACTGTTACATGTGCAAAATAAGTAACAGATCTTCCTGTTTTCCTATAAATGTGTGGAATTTTCATGAGTTTAGAGCTGGGTTTTAGACTTCAAAAAGCAGTTTTGAAAATACCTGATTCTTTATGGTTGACTAAAATTTAGGACTCTCTCCCTTCTTCCCTTCATTCCACTTCTGAAGCTGTCATAAATCTGGGAACAAAAGGAAGTTGAAATTTAACTCCCACTTGCCAAGATAAAAATCTTAATTCATTATGTTTGATTTATGGCAAGAAAAAAAAAGTTGCTCTGCATGTACTGGTCCTAATTTCACAGCCTCTGAAAGTGCTGTCTCATGTGTTTCTGAAATCAAAAGCTTTAACTTTATGAAAATCACTTGGGATGGGAGAAGGAGGAAGATGAAGAAAAGTAAGGAAAGAGGAGAACTGCTCTCTTCCAAGATCAGCAGTCTTGCAAATTGCAGTTCCTTCCTATCTGGGCTAACAACTTTGAAGCAAATGGTGAATGATTCCAGAAGTTGTTCCATGATTGATATAGTTTGGTAATTTTATTAAAAGCTATTTTAAGGCTTCTCTAAAACAATGAGAAAGCTTCTTTTATTATTATAATTGGTGGAGGAAATAATACAGAGGGAAAACCTGTTCAAAACCTAATTTTTTCTTTTTCTTTTTTCCCTTATAGGTTTTTTTAAATATAGCAAAGAAAAAGCACAATGGAGTTTTACGAGTCTACCTACTTTATCATCCTCATTCCTTCTGTGGTTATTACAGTCATCTTCCTCTTCTTCTGGCTTTTCATGAAAGAAACTTTGTATGATGAAGTCCTTGCAAAACAGAAAAGGGACCTAAAGTTTCCACCTACCAAGACTGATAAAAAGAAAACGGAGAAGAAGAAGAACAAGAAGAAAGAAGCTCAGAATGGGAACATCCACGAGTCTGACTCTGAAAGTACACCTCGGGACTTTAAGCTCTCTGATGCCCTGAGCACGGATGAAGAGCACGTCGCTCCTGTTCCCTTGAGTGTGACTGAAGCATCTACTGGCGTTAGAGAACGGAAGAAGAAGGAGAAGAAGCATAAGGCCGCTCAAGATGATCATGTAACTAAGGAGTCGGAAGGATCCAAGTCTTCAGGCAAGAAAGTAGATCCAGTCCCTGTTACAAAACAGCCCACACCACCATCTGAATCCGCAGCATCTAAGAAGAAGCCTGGGCAGAAGAAGCAGAAAAATGGAATGGGTATCTGATGTTGCATATGCTTCTTGCACAGAACGCCAAAACAGTGTTCTGCTTTTTGCAAGGCCACAGAGTCTTTCTCTCACAACTGTTCTACCTGATCTCTATGGGGCAAAGCTCACTTCTAACCTTTTCCTTTTTATGAGCTATCGCTTTTTTCCCCCTGTTTTTCATCTGGCAGCAATACTCTGGTTTTCCTCCTCCCGTCCTTGCTTTCTTCTACTAAAGATTGTTGCGTGAAACAGAGTAGCTCGTATCTCTGCTTTGTTGTATGGTTTGGCTACGTTGCTCTCAAACTGTCAAAATTTTGATTACCTGAAAGAAGTCATTAGATATTTGCTGCGTGCATTCTGATGTCAAGCTACGAAAAAGTGGAGTCCTAAGAGCGGTTGCTCTGATAAAGAAAGGCATCTAGGGAAACCTCATAGCAGAGTGTGCAAAATAAATTGCTCTTTAAGTGCAGGTTTAATGTACAAAGAGGCGTTTGGTGGCCGATTCATGGAAAGAAGCGCTTACAGCTGCTTTCCACCTGTTACACTTTTATAATTGAATGCAACTTATGCTAAAAGAAAACCGGTCCAGCCATTGTAACTGAAACATCCAACCTAGAACAGACCGAAAACTGTAGTCAAAATCGCCTGCGACTGTCTTGATTGTATCCTCAGCAGAAGTTGACATGTCTCAGTGTGGTTGTCTGACTATGAATAGAAGTTTAAAAAAGAATAAAAATACCCAGTTTCAGAAATAAGCGAAACCTGAGGTATTTGCAGATCACCCTTTTGAGATGCAGGCATAACAGGTTTGCTACAGGGAGTGAGGAAGGAACGACATTGCTGCTTGATGTGGTGGATTTTTTCTTTTTCCGAAAAAAGGGAGAAAGAAGACCCACCCACTACCAACAAAAAAGTATCAAATCTTGTCTGTGGGTGTTCTCCGAAAATCTCTGTGGCATGGTTAAAATGTGGTCTGCAAGCACTGTTCTGAGGGCAGCCACAACTAACTCTTATCCTTGATTACAGGAGCTAACGCCATAACCCCGTATTGTGTGTGTTGGCTCTGACAAGAATATTATATAGCACAGGCTGTCCAAAAAGATAAAAAATTTCTCACTAGAAACAACTTTTTAAAAGAACAGTTCCCTAATGTGAAACACTTATTTTCTGCTTCTCACAGTCCCAGTAGCTATTGGGGGTGTGTGTTTAAAATGCCTGAGTGGGTTCATGGGGGGGAAGAATATTCTTGCAAATAGGAAACTAATATGGGTAACACGTGCTGTCTGCTCCGTCGCAGTAAAACCTGGATTGGATTTGTTGTTACTTGCGTTGCCGTATGTTCTGCTTGCAGATGAGATTCCTGTCTGTCAAAACACTAGATGCTGTGGCTCTTGGCTCCGCTAAACCTTTCTATTGCTTTGGGGTCTCATCTGATATGAGAAGTGTATGTGTTTGAGTGCGTGTGTGTACATACATATGGATAACTTGTGTTCTGATTTAAAATACATGGGTTTCCTCTTTTCTGGGAGTGGACTTCAGTTATTACAGATTTACTGATTTTAAAAGTGCTGATGAGACTATACAGAAGAGCATATTGTCTTAATTGTCTGTTACAGATGATCAAGATACTAAGACTGATTCTGTTGTATCTCCTGCCAAAAAGCAAGACCCAGTGCTGCTCCACCAGGAGATAAAGCAAGAAAATGTATCGGGAAAGAAGAAAGTGT
This sequence comes from Phoenicopterus ruber ruber, assembly GCA_009819775.1. NCBI lineage: Eukaryota > Metazoa > Chordata > Aves > Phoenicopteriformes > Phoenicopteridae > Phoenicopterus > Phoenicopterus ruber. The sequence continues at coordinate 5,009,335 of CM020219.1, forward strand.
CTGCAAAGAAGCAGAAAACTGATAATGGTGAGAATACAGACTGTGACTTAGTTCAGATAAACCTGACTGTTAAACCTTTTTGCCCTCCATTCTTTATCGTAGAATCATAGAATAGTTTGGGTTGGAAGGGACCTTTTAAAGGTCATCTAGTCCAACCCCCCTGCAATAAGCAGGGACATCCTCAACTAGATCATACTTTAGTTTCTCTTCCTTTGGAAAAGAAACTCCTAGAAGAATAACTCTTTTAATTTGAAAAAGCAGGAATTCCAGGTAGGAACGATTGTTCAGCCTGAGATACTGTTTAACTTTATGAACATCTGGTACCACTGAACATGGGATGATGCTGTGAGCCTTTCTGAGCTCTTTTGGATCCAAACATCCATGCTTGAATTGAGGAGTAATGTGTTGACTTAGAGTATAAGCTGAGCAGGCTCTAAGTTGCTCTGAGCAAGGCATGTCTGGAACCGCTGCAGTCATCTGCCCCAAACAAGACTGCAGTTTTTTTAGCCGGTTGCTTTGACCACGTTCCTCTCTTATTGTCCTTTTGTTAGCTAGCTGTTGCTCCAGCATAAACTGTTCATCTTTGCTGTCAAGGCCTTTACTGTTCGTCATCCCTCATTCTCTGCCAAGATGCTGTTTCTTGTCTCCTCTTGGCTCAGCGTGCCTCTGTGTTTGTGTTTTTTACAATGAGTGCTGTTGTGCCTGTGGCTTTTGGGAAGAGCGTGACCATGAAGTTCTGTGAGGCCACCTTGTTAGCTTCTCAAAACTCTTCTTTACTGGGACAGCTACGAAGAAGTTGGCGGCTGGTGGACTGCTCCTGGAGTAGACAGTGTTGGTCACTGTTTCCTTTGTACTTTGGTCAGATCAGCGGGGTCCAGATCAGTTGTGGGCCCTGGTCAGACCAGGGTGGGGTTCCAAGTAGTGTAGGGCTCCTGTATGTTCTAACAACTGGAAAACTTTCAAATTATTCCTGCAAGAAACTTAGCTGATGGGGAACCTAGGATGTGATTGCCTTTTATGGATGTTCTTGTGCTTTTCCTGATGCATCCATTGCCATTTTTGAGAGGCCATTTTATGGACCACAGACTTGTCTGTATGTGGCAAATAAATGTCAGTACCAGCTCAACTAGCATTAAAGCTAAGCTGTCAGTGCTACGTGGGAATAGCTCATGCATTATTTGAATGCAAGCTTTTTTCTTTTCAAGCCACTTCTCCAAAATGACAGAGCAAAAATTAGCTGCAGTGGGCATCTGGATTAGCCAAGCCAGTACTACGGGGATTTCAGATGTTACTGACACTGCAAAATGTCTCATTAATATTAAATAGATTTTGAAAGGAGGGGAAGTTAATAAGGAGAGGAAGGGAAAAGGTGAAGATAACTGGATTAGGTGGTGGATATTTCTGCTAGAGGAGAGCTCTCCTCACTTCTGAGCTTGCAGTGTACCTGCAGGTGTTTGCTGGCTGCTTAAGTGGGAAGACTCTAGCAGGTGATGCAGAAGGTCCATCTGGCCTATTCTGCTCCTTAACAGCAGCCAGAATACAAAAGTGTTTTATAACTGGCTCTCTGGCAGCCAGAAATGCGTATTTGTCTTGCACTGATGCTTGAAACCTTGCATCCCACCCAATTCCTCCTCTCTGGTCTGCCGCGTGGCATCTGCTGTCCTTCAGCCCTTCAGTCTGGGCTGGCTGGGTCAGTGAGCTTTCCTGCTGTGGCGTGGCTCCGTGCACAACGTCTTGCATGCTTCGGGCAGTGTGGACCAGCAGCTCAGGAGCTGGGCAAACAGCAAATCTAGCTCTGTTGCTGGCTGTATCTGCTGTCCTTGGTCTGTTGCTCTTCCTCTCCCCTCCCCTGCTTTTTGTCTTGGCAGCGCAGGCTGAAAAGCTCTTTGGGCAGAGGCTGATCCTCACCATGTTTATACAGTGCTGTGTGAACGGAGACCTGAGGTCGGTCGGTACCTCTGGGTACCTCTCTGAATATTAATGATGCCTAAAGCCTGCTCTCACAGATGAGATCTTCATTAAGTGCAGTTGAGTCTGCATGTGAAATAAGCTTGATTGCTGTCCCTACTGCACGTTCTGCCTAAGTGGTTTAGTTCACCGGTGATGTAATCTGGGTGAAAATGCTGGCAGGAAGGTACCAGCTTTTACAGAATAGGGGCAAAAGACTTTACACATGCTTCAGGGATGCTGAATGATTTCATACGCAGCCACAAGTAAACCAGTCTCATTGATGCTATGTGCAACTTTCTCATTAAAGTGAAATGAAAGTCAGAATCTAAAGGTTCTTCTCTGCTGCTTGTTAAAATGCTAAAAGGCAGCTTTGGAAATAGAAATTTAATTGAAGCTATTAAATTACTATGCATTAGAGACCTTTATTTAATGAACTTACCTGGAGAGCTTTAATGAGTTAAGCTGTGAAGGATAATAGAAATAGACAGTATAACTAACTAACTATTGAGGTTAGAGATGCTTTAATCCAACTCTCTAATATGTTATGCACCTTTTCTAAAAATGTTGATGGTAATTATTACAAAGCTTTAACCCATCCTGTGGACTTCTTATTCCAGTTTTGGTGGATGAACCTCTTATTCAAGCAACTACTTATATTCCTTTGATGGATAATTCTGACGCTGGCACTTTGGAAAAGCGAGAAGCGGTTGAAGTAACAAAGCAAAATGTGAATGAGGGGGTCCAGAAGAGCAGTGGCAAGAAACTGAAGAATGAAACGGATAAAGGTAAGAAACTGATAATGCAGTCTGTCTCTGGCATAGCCTGCCTGGAAACCTGAACAGGGAAGGCATGCTGTGTGTGTGAGGAGGGGGATCCTCTCTTATTTGCTAGGAAGAAGTGATTTGAGGAAAACATTTGTGGCTGCAGGACACTGTTGGTTCTTTTCTGTGCTCGTTTCTCCCCTGTCTTTGGCACTGTTGAAAGGGCTTTGTGCCATCTGAATCCTTTTAACGCTGACTGTAGGCTTTTGTGTCCTCACAGTGAGCAAACGGGTGATCACAGACCACACAGATGCATGTGAGCTAGTTTCACAGTAGATAGTTCAGGCATCGCTAACAGTGATGGACTCTGGAGCTTTCAGCACGGGCTGTTGGAGTCTGCTTGAGACTGGGAGTGCGGCTCCAGGGCTGTTCATGGAGCTAGCTTGGGCTGATCACCCAGTGTGTATCTCTGAGAGCAGCACAGAGTTACCCGAAGCAAATTGCTGGTAGAGATGGAGTCTGGCAGTTTCCAGCAAGACTTTGACTTTTCCTTTTAATGCCAGTTGGAATTGGTTGGGACGGGGAGCTTCCTTCATACTCTTCCATGGCGGCCCAGAGTGATTCATGAGCATTGTGTCCCACCCTGAAACTTTAAATAGGCCACTGACCTGCTCAAAACATGCCAAACTGAGAGCCATGAGGTGAGACCCTCAAACTTGTGGGCAGCTAGGGAGGAGAAGCCAAGTGACTGACTGACAGTGACTCCCTGCTCAGGTTTGTGCAGAGGGCTGGCTGCACAGGCTTCCAACATTGTCTGCCTAGTCACTCACCACACCCATTGAAACCTCTCTTTAGACTTGTCTTCTAAAATGCTCACTTGAAAGCTTCCTGGCAACTCTTCGTGGCACCTAGACTGGATTCCCACTTGCCTGAGGCTCCCCTTGTGCTTCTAGCTCAATGGCTGCGTATTACTGCCCTGCAGCATCAAAGCCTCTCACATGCACCCGTCCCTTCTCATTTCCCTTGCAAGCTGTAACCTTCTGTATGAGCTCCTAATTCTCCTCTGTCAGCTGGGATTTGCCCTCCCAAAATAGAAATCTTCCCCTATTCTAACTGTAAGCTTCTTGGGTGCAAGGGCAAGGTCTTTGTGTCTTCAGGGAGCACAGGGCTCAGGCTGGTTCAGGCCAAGCTGCTGTAGACTCCTGGCTAACCGGACTGTGGCCTCAGGCTTTTGGCGTATTCCTGGTAACAACATCATTGATGATGTCAGTGCAGCAATGATGTGATCTGAAGTCTGTGGCCAAGACGAAGTTGGACTTAGGGCTAGGAGAGAGTGCGCTAGAATTTCTCAGCACTGCCCCCCCGCCTCCCTGGACTCTGTTATTCAGTGATTTGTTTTTATGCTCAGTAATTTCTCTAGGGGCTTGGTCTCACCAGCACTTTTTTGTTCTTCATTCATTTTTCAAATTCTGGAGAGATTTAGGTTTGATGTGTGGCTTGGTTTCAATGGCATGTCTAGTATCTATGGTGGGAAACCTGGATCCTTCTCCATGATCTCTGGGACATTTTCTGAAGCAAGCATCACTTTTAAGCTTTTCCTTCTTAATTTTTCTCCTGTCCCTTGATGTGCTTTTGTGCACTGGTGAATATTTGACAGAGATAGTGGATGCCTCACTCTTGTGCTTCCGTTCACTTAAGTTAGGGGGCCACCTAATGACCTATGTATGTGCAGCCTGTTTTTTATGAACAAATGTTTTCTATTCCTGTAAGACCAATGATGAGTTGAATTGTGTTCCCTTGTTTGTGTCTTTTTAAATACTGATTTATCTTCCTACTGCTAAACTCCTTCTGCAGCAGTTCACTTCCAAATTTAGGCTGATGGAATATTTGTTTTCCATATATTGTAATCAGAAATGTGCCAGTTCTTAAACTCATTACCTTGTCATTTGCATATTGCTTGTGGAGCCAGGCTGTCCTTTAAATTGAGAGCTCAATTTGAATTACTGTCATGATACACTAGAAAGGACTCTTCAAGTTTTCATGTTCATGCTATTTTTTCCTCCAAAATCTGTGTTATGCTTTGTCTCCTTGCTAGCAACACTATAAATGTTACCAACTGTACAAACAAAGTGGTGGGATTTTTTTCCCAAAACTGTCAGCTGGCAGATTGTTATCAGATTTAAATGGGAGATACGTTGTTTTTGCTGAATGTTCATGACCTTTTGCTTCTTGGCATTTCAGACCGAAATTAAACATAATGCATAATGATACCCCATCACATGCTGTTTCGAGGCAAAATAAATAAATCTGTATGGAGTCCAAAGTAAATATATCCTCCCTTCTGTGTTGCAGAGAATGCTGAAGTAAAATTTAAAGACTTTGTAATGGCCATGAAGAATATGATCTTCACTGAAGATGAGGCCCGTTGCGTGGTGGAGGTGTTAAAGGAAAACTCCAGTGCAATTCATGATGTCTTGCAAAAGGTGAATGACCGTGGGTGAGGGGGAGAAGACTATTAAATAAGCAGAAATTGGAAGAGATGCTGTCAGATTATAGCTATATCAATGTTCTGTTGTGGTTTCTGCATTCTGTCTTTGGAAGACTTTTTCCAGCTGGTCTGTGCTTGCTTTGCATGCAGAAAGCAGTTGTCAGATGTCTGTGTGCTGCCATCTGCCATCCCATGGGCTGGCCAGACAGGCTGATGGCTTTTGACTGCTCATAAAGAGCAGACATAACTGTGGAGAATAAGGTATATAGAATCATAGATTTGTTCTGGTTGGAAGAGACCTCCAAGATCATCGGGTCCAACCATTAACCTGTCACTACCAAGTCCACCACTAAATCATGTCCCTTAGCGCCACATCTAAACGTCTTTTGAATACCTCCAGGGATGGTGAAAATGTATATATCCTCATATAATGTAGGGCTGCTGCAGCTGGCGCCTGTGCGTTGGCATGGGGGAAGGCTATCTGGTGACTTTCAGGAGTGATCTTTCACCAATGTGTAAATAGGATAAACTATAGTAGAAATTAAGAAAAAGCTGCTGTGGCTGTGCACTCAACCAGCTAATTTGGTGTTTTGCAAGTCTTTCCATTTTATAAGTCTATACATTCTAGTCTGCTGAATTCTTTGGATATTTTTCATAGGATTGTAGGACAACTCAGATTCGGAAGGTTCTGTAGTCCACCCTCCTACTCAAAGCAGGGCCAGCTCTGAGGTCAGCCCGGGCTGCTCAGGGCTTTATCCAGTCTGGCTTGAAACCTTCAGGGACTGAGACTGCAGAACCCCTCTGGGCAGCCTGGGCCAGTGCATGGCAGTTTTTTTTTTAATTTTTGTATTAAGACAGAAGAGAATGGTGATCACCAATATCTTACAAATATCTACTCCTCCCTTCCATGACTCATTATGATTGTCATTTTGTGCTTGTAACATCCTGTTTGTCACACTTGAAGTCTTGCAATTCTGTATTCTTCTCCAGATATGATACCAGAACAGAAATGCAGAACTGGATATGTGTCAATTCAGTTAACGCAACATGGTAGCGTATCGCATAATTCAGGTTGGAAGGGACTTCAGGAGGTCATGCAATCCAACTGCTTGCTCAAAACAGGGTCAGCATTGAATTCGGAGCAAGTTTCTCAGGGATTTGTCCAGCTGGGTCTTGAAAACCTGCAAGGACAGACTTCACATTCTTTCTGGGCCCTTGTTTCGGTGCTTGACTGAAAACCCAATAGTGGTACACTTGCAATGGTATTGCCTGTTTTATTTGGAACAGCAGCCAGCTTGCTGGCTCTATTCCTTTCTTTTAAAGGAAGGTTTGATGTTAAAGCTAAACCTCTAGGATCAAAATGGCTTCCTGGGTTTGTATACAACCAAAAAATGTAGGTTTCTGTAGATCGAAATGTATTTTCCTGTCTGTAGCTTGTGCAAGACATTGACAGTGTGTTTTGTATTGCGTACATACACAATACCACTCAAGGCGAACTTCCGAACAGATTCAGAGTGCATTTATGGGACTGACACTTCTTTGCTGCTTCGGTTGTCAGACTTCATTGAGTGAAGTCTGAGCACAAATGTTTAGAAGGTTTGCCCCTTACCGGAGTTGTACCAGCGTACTAGCGGCAGGACCACGGGGATAGTTTCTCTAGTTCAGTTCCCTGTTGTGTATCTGAAACTGTGTCAGTGTGCCAGCAGAAACGTAGTTACGTCAACTGGAGGCTCTTCTGTGAAGTGGAAGGAGAGACCAGATCAGTGTTCCCTTTTTCCCTTTGTAGCGAGATATTTCAAGAGATTAAGTTTGGATTATCCCTGCTTTGAGCGTGGGTTGGACGAAGTGATCTTGGAAGTACCTTCCAACCTCAGTTATTGAATGATTCAGCATCTCTGCATCTTTTTCCTTTATTTTTCTTGATGCCTGTTCTTTGTTTTCCCCAGTGCCACCACAGCGGCTCTCTTCCAACACGGAAGCACCTTAAGAGCCCATTTATTCTCTTAATTGGTTTCAGTGCGTTTGAAAATGCATTTCCTTGTCTAATGAAATCGGCGGTGCAGGATCCATTAGCAGCAGAATTGGGTACTGGTGGTGCCATGTACGCCGTGCAGACGGACGATTCGGGGGCAGGAGGGGATGTTTCTTCCTCTCAAGTTTACTCCGCTGCCTGCTAGTGTGATGTGCAAGTACTTCTGGCACGTATGATCATTTTTATGTACTTTTGCTGCAGGCTAGCAAGGCTGAGTCGGCTGCAGCTGTACATCAGCTACAAGACAAAGAGAAAATGCTCGCTGCGATGAAGGAGGAGGCAGCCGTTGCAAAGGAGCAGTGCAAGCAGCTAACCCAGGTAAATATGAAGAGGTTCAGCATATAGAGAGCCGTGGGAGAGGAGCAGGGGCTCGTAGGACTAGCAGCCAGCAAATGCTGGTTTACTGAGCTTAGAATAAATGGAAAGGTGGAATTTTTTATTTTGGGAAGGCTTACCAAGACGCTGTGTTTGGCTTTATGATGCTGTTAATGTATTTATGCAGAGTTATTTTCCAGTGGCTTTTCCAGAGAGTTCATTTACTGAGACTTTTAAGCTGAGACTATTTTTCTTTTCAAAAGATTACTTAAAAACACTTTCTTCATGAGTATAATATGGTTTTGTGGATGCAAATATTAAACACCTTTTCTACATCACAGTTTTAATTTGGTACATATTCTAGCATTCACATGCTTGTGTGCTTCTAGGCGCAACAATCATCAGGTTTCTTCAAGAAGAAAGCCACAGAAAGCGTAGACTGCCTGCTTAGCCCCTTGGGTTGCAGCTCTGATTGCTTTAGACTTGCAGGGTTGCTGATGCACCACTGTCAAGACTAGTTTATGAAACTTGACTTCTTTTTTTAATGAAGATTTCAGAGGAGAGCAGTTACGGTAGAACAAATAATTAGGCAGATATGGAGTGAATTGGAGACTCTTTTGAGGGGAGGATTCTTATGTTTTAGTTTGGAAGCACGCGGGCGTTAGGCTCAGGAAGGTTGTGTTGTGGGACAAAAGTTGGGCACAGAAAGCTGGGTGGGTAAAGATGGGAGCAGAGTGGCCAGAGGACATGGGAGTTGGGAGCCTTGGCAGATGGGAAGGGAAGAAGGGAGTGGGTATTTTGTGAGCTCCTGGCAGGGCACAGGTAGGTGTGTATTTGCAGGTGGGATCGAGAGGTTGGGGATAGTCAATATATAACTGTAGGGAGAAAGGACTTGTGAAGTGTTTGGTGGGAGGGGTAGAGTCTCTGGGTCAGGATTGCAGAATGGAAGGGGCGAGGTATCTGCTGCTGAAGAAGGAGAGGGAATGTATGAAGGAGCCTGGGTGTGGAGGAAGGGAAAAAACATCTGCAAAGCGGTGCTTGTGAAGGCAAGGCGGGAGCTGCAGAGAAGTAGGGGTCATCGGGGGTTTTTGCCATCTGGATTGAGGGAGGGAAAGGAGGAGGAGAAATAAATGGGCATTCCAGAAAGCTGGGAGAAAGCAGGTAAAAGCAAAGTTGCTGCAGTGCTGAAGTATCAGGATAAACAAGGGGAAAAGCTCAGCTTGACTGACAAAAAGCTCTTATCTTCTAATTAATGTGTTTCTCTGAAAGCACTGCCAAAAGCTACGGAGGGACTCTAAGGGAGGGTGAGGTGCAGGGATGTTCTGCAGGGGTGTTGAAGATGCTAACTGGAGAGGATAAATGAAAGCAAGGGGTGCCTGACCTTGGAGGTATTTGGCAAAACACAAGCTAGGTGAAAGTTAATCTTCTTGGGATCTCTGGCGCTGCCTTGACCGGGTAGCTGGGTTAGTGAGCACTGCAGATGGACGGTGGAATTGGTGGAGGGGTAGAAGGAAGCTGCAATATGTCCTGGTACCCTTATTTTTGTTGCATCTTAGTAGATGCAAATACAACTTGGAGAAGGCTTTCTGTCAGGCTCTTTATGCTGTATTTACAGAATTGACTTAAAACTTCTGATGCAACTCAGGTTCCTAAATGCCTCTGCAAACATGGACTTGGGAACTCGTGTCACTTATTTCATTCAGGGGGAGCAGCCTCCTGAGGCTAGTAAGTTGGATCTAAAAGAGAGAATAGCTTTTATTTAAATTAAAATGTGGAAAAAGCTGTAATTCCTCTGAAGAGATGGAGGGTATTTAGGCTAATAATTTAGAGCACTTAAATTATGTGTCAAGGCTCCCTGGCACCGTAAGGAGCTGCGTGCTGTGCTGCGTAGCTGGAGACGCCTGAAGCTTAATGGTACAACTACCTCGTTCTGCCGTGGGAGCTTGCTGAAAGCTGCACTTAATGTTTTCGCTTACTACAGCAAGTGCATTTGTATTGCAGAAGAGCAGCTCTATGGATGATTTCTCAGGTGTCTGGGTTGAATTACTAGCTAATAAATGATTAATCTAAATAACAAAGTGTATTTTCATTTGAAAGCTATAATACAGCATCATGCTGGTGGGATTCAGGGCTTCTCTGGCTGTTGCTGGGTGCTAATAGCCCACCTTCTCTGCCAAAACCGTTGGCTTTGCAACATCCTACAAAGCAATTATTTCCTCTAAAATGCTCTGTAGCTTTGACACAGTTCTTCACCTGCATTCTTCCATTTTGCTAAACTTGGGATGAAAATCTAAGCTCTGCCCTGTGTGATATCCGTGGTTGTAATTGTTAGGACTCTGTGTAATTTGGTCAGACTTGATAGAAATAAGACTGTAGCTCTTCTGAGACAACAGAAGATCAGTGTCTAAACTGGCAAACCTCTCTTTAATAAATGTGAAATTATGCTGAGCTAAGTCCTCATAAAGGTACTGGAAGTTTGATCAGGTCTAGTGCTGTAATTTCTCTGAGTGAGGACTGATGCTGACTTTGGTTTGATGCACACTTGCTATATTTTTAGTTATCTTAAAAACACTATTAGACTCTAGAAAGGAGCAGTAGATGACTTCTTTCCCTTTTTTCTTTTCACTCCCACCCAAGGAGCTGGTTGCAGAAAAAGAGAGAAACGGTTTGCTTACAGCGAAAATGCGAGAGCGCATCAGCACGCTAGAAAAGGAGAATGGTGCTTTTCAGAGTAAAATGCACGTTGGCTACCAAGAATCTCAACAGATGAAGATAAAGGTAAATGCTTTACCAAAATTGTTTTTGATGTTTGTGTACAAGCAGATCAGCCTTTAGCTTTGCCTTGCTTTAGCAAGGGTGCAGTATTTGTTTGCTCACACAGAAATTGGCTTCACTCATTACCCTGAGCGTTGAATGCAGTGTGCCGGTAGCTGGTGGTATTACACATCTGCCATGAGGACGGGAAACTTTGTGGCAGTTTCCTAACTTAAAAGAAAGACAAGGTGTTCTCATAGGTGACTTTCGTAGTCTGTCGAAGAACAGTGCTAGCTAGGCAGCCGGTCTCTGATCTAGTTACTTTTCCTTCGTGGTATTCTGCTGAAATGTTATTCAATTAAAGTGTAAAATCTAATCGAAATACTCGACTTGAGAGCCACTAATGCTGATGATTGTTTACCAGCTGATAGTTCTCATTTTTTAAATTACAGTACAGAGTGACAACATAGCATAATATACAGGAAATATCATTGCCTGGGAGAGTGCTGAGCTTTGAAAATATTTGAAGGGCAGACACTTGCATTAAGACCTTTGTTACTCTCTCCTGGGGTTGTGTTGTAATGGAGTGACCTCAGAAGAGTTTGTTTCATCAGATTAAGAAGTTTGACTTAGTTTTTTCTAAGAAGAATGGCCCCTCTTATACCAACTTGACTGGTGCTTAGATTTGACATTCTAGTATTTTTTCTCCTATATAAATGTCACAGCATCAAGCCCAGCATGTGAACTTTCCAGCTTTAATACTGTCTTCTGTCTTGGCACTTCGGAGAGTATCATCTCTGCAGTTTTGGAGCAGAACTACATTCTCTTGATCAGAGACAACTTCCTTTGAACCTGTACAGACAATTGCACGACGAGAGGGTCTTACTGCTGGCTGGGGAGGGTGAAGGAGATCTGGGCACGACCAAGTGGCTTTTGCAAACGCTGGTGTCTCTGGCAAAGCTGGAGAAAGGATGCGCAGAGGAACCAGCGCTCTGATTCTGCTCCCCCTGCTGATGTGCTGTAACATTGCAGAGAAGCTGAAACTTAATTGTCCAAGCTTCCATTTATATGGGATTTGTGCACCTGTTTTTGTTGGGATCTTGTATATCTGTTGACCCTAAAAAAAAAAAGGGGGGAGGGGGAACCAAGAGAACCTCCCAGCAAATGTCCAGGGAACAGGTTGTTACATGCATTGGTGCTGAGCTGGAGGTGGCTGCCCTACAAGGGACTGCTGTCTCCTGCCGTGGTTGTTACGCAAACATTTGTTTGGATTTTTTAATATACAAAATCCTCATTGGTGAGTCAGCCATTTGATGAAACTGGGTCTTGGAAATGGTGTCAGCCATATCTACAAACTGGCACTGATGGAGGAAGAAAGTATTGTAGCTGTATGTGCTTGAGGACTTTAAAAGCAGGCTGTTGGGCTGTCAGACCAGCTGTGCTGTCGTCTGCGTATACAGAGTCCATTTTTTCCTTCAGATCCTGTGTTTTGATTTTCTTTGCGCTATTCTGAAGCAACCTTGGCTTATCAGAGCTTCTTTCTGCCTCAGTTTAGAACCATGTTGAAAATGCAATCAAAGCATATTATTGCCTAAATAAAGGATTATTTCATAATCTTGACTTCAGGATATTAGATGAACACTAGCCTTTTGCAGTTTAGATGCGATAGTCTGTGTATTGTCAGTTACTTTATACTTTTTTCTGCTTTGTTTAAAGGCTTTGTAAACTTCTCATGTTAAGTCACAGTGCATTTATTTTATTTCCCTTTGGAAAAGTAATATATTGATATCCATTATTGACAAGTATCTAACGTTATACAGCTGAGCAATCAGTATCCTAAGTAATGCTTGTGTACTATTTAAAAAAAAGATTCCCTTGATACACTGGTATAAAAGGAAACTGATGCTTTTATTCAAGCAAGAGGGTCTGAGTTGCACAGTTTAAGAGTGAGCGTGTGAGAAAGGAGGTAAAGCTGCCCCTCTCCCCAAAAACCCACTTATGATATTAGTTTAAATAAATAAAACTATCTTACCTACTGTTATAAGTTGTTGGGTTTTTCTTACTGCTTCTTAGTTTAATCTTTTTTGGAATTGATCTTTTTTTTCCCCATCAGTTCCAGCAACTCCGTGAGCAGATGGAGGCAGAAATAAGCCACCTGAAGCAGGAAAACGGTATCCTGAGAGATGCTGTCAGTACTTCTACCAATCAAATGGAGAGCAAGTACGTTAGCAGCTCCTCCGAGCTCTGTGTTTTTAAGCCTTCCCTGAAGAATTGTTCCGACATCGGCTCCTTTTGTTCCCATCTCCTTGGCTGTCTCTGAATTTGTGGTTAAACTAGGAATGCAGTTATTTTTGGACTGGGGAGGTACCTATTTGTATTTGCATTGAGCCAAGGCTTTCAAAACAAATTACTCTCTCTTTATCAATTTGAAGCCTGATCTTTTAGAGTGTGGGTGCTGAGGCTTTAGCAGAAAGAAGTGTAGAAGTGCTCAGCTGCAGTTGGTGTTTTTGGCAGGGTATGTATCCTTTCCCCTGAGGCTGTAGGAGAGGTGCTGATGCTGGCTTCTTGGGAGGACAACAGCTCTAAAGTTATAAATCAGTCTTGCAATACAAAAAAACCCCAACACCCTGCAGTTAACAGTAGCACTGGGGTGGCACTTGGATTTATCTTCTGGTGTTGCAAATGTTTGAAGAAACAAAAAGGCATCTCAAGGTTTCATCTTTTTGTGAGTCATGACTTAGGCTGCCCCTGAGCTGGCAGAGAGGATTGTATATACTGTGGTAAAAGCGGAGCACCCCGCTAAGGTGCATAGTCAGATGGGTGAATTGCTGCCGGTGGGCTTCTGCCTATAGAAAGCAAACCGACACTTTATATGCTCTCAGGTATTTGTTACTGTTGGAGACTAGAATGTCAAAACCACTGTCAGGACTTGGAAAGGGCTCTGTATCTTCCTTTTCTGGCTATGCTGTTCTTGCAGAGATACTGCTTCTGTATGGACCTTTCTGTTAACAGCTTCTGCGCCGCTGAGCGCAGCTTGGCAGAGGTGTGTTCCACTCCCTGGGGCAGGTTGAATACAATAAGCGCTCGGAGAAGGGTACTGGTACCCTGATTTTGGGTGACCTGTTCTTAGAAATGAAGCATCATTATCTCTTGGGTAGTTATCTCAAAATCCTTAATTCTGGCAAACTTAAATAAAAAGCATTTTATTTTTATCTTGCTTAGACACAAAGGGGAGCCTTTTAAAATTCTTCCCTTGGGCTATACAAATGCATTTTCTCTCCCTAAGTGATAGAGTGCATCAGATACTTTCATAAGTTAATAGATAAGTCAAGGCTAGGAGGCAACGTACAGTCTGAAGAGATGCGTGCATTTAGTAGTCCAGGAGGAATAGTCTTGAGTTAAGTTTGAGATCAATAATCCTTTATGGGAAGAGGAAAGGAATGTGAATTTCAATGCGAGACCTTTCCTTATGCTGAGCCTCTTTAGTTTATATAAGCCTGTCCAAATTATGCCCATCAGCTTGCAAACGTTTTAAAGGAACTGATGCTTGTGGCTTATTGCTGACCTTTTGTTTCTGACTCAGTGGGTTGTAGCTGCTGTGCTGATAGCCAAGAGTACCTGACCCTCATCCCTTTCCTAGGATGAAGCAGTGTGGAAAAAAAACCCCAAACCAACCCAGTACAACCCTCCGGCTGCAAATATAGGATTTGGTGTTGATACTTGAGTCACTGTTGTTATGGCCTATGCTTCTTGTAAAAAAAGCTGTGAAAATGTTTATTTTTAGGCAGTCAGCTGAACTGAACAAACTGCGCCAGGATTACGCCAGGCTGGTGAATGAGCTGGGAGAGAAGAGCAGCAAGCTGCAGCAAGAGGAGCTCCAGAAGAAGAATGCGGAGCAGGCAGTTGCTCAGCTAAAGGTGACTTGGGTTTTCTCTGCCTGTTGAGTTGCGCTCAAGGCTTTATCTGAGCCAAGTTCTGAATCGGGCAGGATGTGAGGTGTGCGAGAATCGCTTTAGCTGTTTCCCTGGCCACTAAATCTCTCTGTTTTCTTTATATGTGCAAGTATCTATTTTCAGATAGGCTGAGCCAGCCTATGGATTTATTTAATGTTTTTATTCAGTACTCTGAGGTTTGAGAGATTATAAACCTCCCTATGAAGTGAAACTTACCCTTCTAGGTAAATATCTTTAAAAAGCTTAACTGGTGATGTTGAACCTTGATTTTTTTGAGTGTACAATTCCAGCAAGATTTGATGTTTTGGAGTTGTTCATCCAGATGGCATTGTCCCTGTGTGATTTTTATTTGAAACTACATGCTCTTGCTTAAATGTATGTTTAAATTTTTAAATATACTTTTTTAAGAGTTAAAATATAAATGGACTGGCTTCTGGATGCATCTCTTTCCTTTTCTTTGGAAGAAAAGGTCTTTTGTATTAATGTTTTTTCAGAAGAGAAACCTAGTGTTTTTGGGTGAGAATGCCAATCCAGAGCTCATTACTTTTTTCATATTTGCAATTAAGTCTTAATTACCAGAAGTTCTCCCTGCCTCTAGACCTTGCAAGTGGAGAGTTGGTATCTGGAGTTGAGACATGTTTTAATTACTAGATGCAGATTTATGTGATGTGTGGCTAGTCTGGCTTCTAGTGTTAATTCTGAACTTGCAGGGCAAAGATGCTACACTTTCATATTACAGAAACCATCCTGTTAAGAGCCTATAATGAAATCTGGTTCACAATTTGCCTTTCAAATTAATAGGCTAAACTACTCTAGGAGGAGGATTGCAGGGCACTCTGTCTCTCTGATGTGCCCTAATGGAAACAAGAAACAATTTTTACTTCACTGCCATATGTTTTGGGAATAGCACCGAAGAGATGCACTCTGAATGTTTCAAAAATAAATTAAAGGTTAGACTTCTTTTCATCAACTCTCTCTTCAATGTTAAGGTCCAGCAGCAGGAAGCAGAGAGAAGATGGGAAGAAATCCAGGCTTATCTCAGGAAAAGAACAGCAGAACACGAAGCAGCACAGCAAGGCATGTATCACAAAATTCCCATGTAGCACAAAATTCCCAAATAACTTTTACTGCAGTGATTTGGCTGTTGCCATTTGTGAAAGAGGGCATTATTGGGTAAATGGTTTAAATAAAACTCAGGTGAAGTCAGTACTGCTTCAGCACTCTGGGGAAATAATATGTTGTGATACCAGTTTGAATGCTGATGAGAGCTGAACCTTGGCTTGCTGGAATGAGGCTTCTAATCAGCCTCCTTGTTTACAGTGAAAATTATTTCCCCCAAAGTTAAATATTTACTTCTGAATTAAAATCCTGACATTTCTGCTACAGATGTGCAGAATAAGCTTGTGGCCAAAGACAATGAAATCCAGAGCTTGCACAGTAAACTTACTGATACAATGGTGTCAAAACAGCAGCTGGAGCAGAGGATGCTGCAGTTAATGGAGGCTGAGCAAAAGAGGGCTACTGCGGAGGACTCCATGCAAATGCAGGTGCAGGTAGTATTGCCTAAGTATCTTAAGGGTTTGGTTTTTTCCTCTCGCTTTGTGCCTATGGAAACACTGTAATATCCTTGAAATGCTGCTTTAGTAAAGCTTTCCCACTGAATAAAGAATGAGAACCCTGTGCCAGTCTATCGTCTGGCAACTTATGAAGCGAGAGCTTGTGCGTGGTGCTGTGAGGAGGTCTGGGGCCATCTCAGACCTGAGAAGCACTCTGGGCAAGTCAGGAAAACGTGCTGCCTCGGGCAGTTTCCCAAGCTGCGAAATGATGCTCTGGTCTGGGGAACACCCTGGAAGAGCAGCCATGTACCTTTGTTGTGTGAGCTCTTCTGGAGTGATCTCTCCTCTCCTGGCATCGAGTGGTGACAGGCAGTGTGGACATAGCTCTTGAGGGCTTCAGGGAAACCAAATGGCATATGATGGAGCAGGGAATATTTTTTCTCTTGATACAGAGCAGGTTCTTACACTTCTACTCAAACTGGTTGATCTTAGTGGGGAGAAAAACAGTGTCTTTGAAAAGTGTCTGACATGTAAATGCTAAACTATTCTTACTAACATAATCATGGCTAAGAGCTTATCCTAGCAAAAGTTGACTAGCTGCAGATCTCAGCCTGCTTTTCTTTCTGTGCTCTCTTACAAGGAGCTGATAGAGCAGAATGATGCTTTGAATGCTCAGCTTCAGAAGTTTCATTCACAAATGGCAGCCCAGGTACAGCATGTTCTCAGACTTTTTTTTGTAGTCTTGAATTGTGAACTTTTAACGAAAGTCAGATTTTTTTTTTTCTCTTTTGTAGCTGGATATGAGATATGTAATGCAGAAAGCAAAGACTTGTTAGCATCCTCTTTTCTAATGTTTCTCAAACTGGTTTAAAACTTAAGCTTCTGCTGTCCTTTTGGGGGAAAAAATCCACTTATTTCCCCCATAGTAGCTTTCATTTATAACCAAAGGGTAGAATACTGTTTTGAATGTTTGTTTTCTGTAGCTTTGCATGTGTACAATTCTGTCTTGTGGTTCTTTGATCTTTTTGCAGTCCTGTGAACCGCCTGATCGTGCTTTTCCTTTGTGCATCAGGTTGAGAAACAGTGGCTTATGGTAGCTCCCATATAAAGCTGTTTGTTCATTCCAGTGGTGCTTTCTGTGCAGAAGAAAAAAAAAACCTACTAAGAAAACACCAAACCTGAACAATGCCTTTCTCAATTCTTTTAATATCTGAAAATTTTGACTAGTTTCTTTGAGAAATGATTTCTGTTGCAAACACTATGTAAAACCTGAGTCACTGAAGTTGCTTCTGTGTAGAGGTAGGTCACAGGAATCGGCTCAGAAAGGCTGTAACTTCTGTGGGCACAAGTGGAGGCTGTTCCTATGCAGTTGGGTGCTGTGTTCTTTTAATCATGGTTGTGCTTGATGTAGTTTAAATTCAACATCAGACTGCAGCCGTGTCATCTGGCTTTGCTTGAAGAGCTCGGTGCTTTCACCCTCTGGGTGGGGAGAGTAGTGAAGGAAGAGGCATGCTGGATTTACAGCATCTTCATGTCCTACTCCTCTCATCCCAGTCCTTTAAAAGGGCTTGGAAAAGAAATCCCTAGGGAAATCTTACTTTTTTGGTCTGGGTTACACAGGGAGGCTGTTGGAAGGAGGTGTGTGCTTTCCCCACGTAGCCCCCCTGGCCATGAAAATGCAGAGCCATTTTTCCACTGTGGACAGTGAGTGTGAAAACAGCACTTTGGGGAAGCGAGGTCGGACTGGACACTGCTCTGGAAATCAGGGTTGATGAAACTGTTTTGGTCATTAAGGAGACCCTCTGGGACTGGAACTATTTGTTTCCTTTGATGCCCCCCCCGGTGCTGTTCTCTACGGTATGATCTGGATAAGACAGTATAGGAATTGCTATAGGGTCCCATGGGCGCAAGCTCTGCGAGATCCAGGATTTTGGGGGAGGGTAAGACTGGATAAGGAGAACTATGCACCTGAAGCACAAATGAATGTGGAAGTTCTGCCACAGCTGCTACCAAACTGGATGTGAAACAGTCTGCAGAGGTCCCTGGATGCCTTGATAACCAGTGTGATGGGTCTCTCCTGCCCCATTGTGGGGGACCGCATAGGAATAGGCTTTTTCCAGGGGGGTGAAGATGCCACTTGCTGGTTTTACGCTGCTGTTTCTGTTCCTAACACAAGTTCTGATGCACTGTGCAGGGTTTTCTTTTTAAAAAATTCTTTGAGTGATTTGTCAGCAGAATGTCCTGTAAAGCACTTAATCCTTGGGAGACAAGTGCTGGTGATCCCTGTGGCTTGTTTGAATCTGGTAAAGGGCAAATAGGACGGTTCACTTTTTCCTGCATGTTGCCTTAGGCCAAAGGGGAAGCGACGTTGTATGTGCTGGTATTCCTTCAATGTTCCTTAGCCAGGAAGTAGTTGGAATTGTCCTGTGTCAATTTAAAATAACTAGACAAATCTTACAAGTGCTATTCCTGGCTCACTGTAAATGATGATTCTTTAACTTGCTTTGCTTTCAGCTATTTTTTTTTTCTTTCTGCAGACCTCAGCTTCAGTCCTGGCAGAAGAACTACACAAAGTGTGAGTATTTGTTTCCTCTGGTATTTGGGAGCTGTTACTGGCTTTTAATGCGTGCCACCTTTCCTCCACGCACATGCAGCGTGTATGGGAGGGACTGGTGAAGGAAATGTTGCTGTCTGTGCTTTTAACTTCTCATGATGAGACGGACTTAGGAGCTAGGAAGCCGCTTCCTGCGGATTTCCCTTCCGTGTCTGGCCTCAGGTTTGGAGTCCATTGTACATGGCTCTATATGCTACACAGAAAGCAGTGTTTCCTCTCTTGTTTATCACTGCCTATGTGCAGGGATCAGTGCAGTGTGCAGGAATGTGTGTGACCATGAGAATTGTTAGTATTTGGGCTGTTTGACTGTGCCAGGAGATTTCTCCCTTTGGGAGATGGGGTAGTTATTGTGTTTCAGAGCTAGGGAAAGTCCCATAAATTTTTGGCAAGCAAACAGCATTTAAAATGGATGGAAAAGCTTTTGGACCCCAAGTGTACTGTCAGCAGGATTTAGAGTAGGAGCTGGACTTAAGGGCCAGCATGTATTTTGTGCTTAGCCTGATGCTTCATGTGCCACTTTCATCCAAGACTTTTTAGTACTGATATGTCATCATTTCTCATTTGTGCAGGATTGCGGAAAAGGACAAACAGATAAAGCAGATGGAGGACTCATTAGGCAATGAACATGCCAACTTAACCAGCAAGGAGGAAGAGCTCAAGGTATAATAAAAGCATGTGTAAATGCCAGCTGATACAGGGAGAGGCTCGTTGGCTGTGTGTACAAAATGAAGCCCTCAAGGCTGCTGCCTTTGCGTCTAGAACCAGCTCTTTTGGCTACAAGTCTGCTGATTTTGCTCTTCTAGGCAAGGCCAATGCTTGATGCTGGGAAGCCGTTTATAAGAAAGCTCGAGGTTTTTCCTTGCTATTACCTCGAGTCCTTCAAAAAGTGACCTGAAATACTTTGCACTGGAGAGTGAACTTACCTGAAATACTGTCTCTATGCAAAGTAGAAATCTGTTTCTTTTTCTTCTTCCTTCAGGTCTTACAGAATATGAACCTATCCCTGAAATCAGAAGTACAGAAGTTACAGGCTCTGACAAATGAACAGGTAAAATAATTGTTTCATTAAATATTTAATTTTACTCTCTTCCCACTACCTGTTCTGTCACAAATGCAAATGCAGATCCGTTGGCTTTAAGCGAGCTGTGCTTAAGCACATTAAAGGTGTGAGGCTACGGAATCAGGCTAATACATGATTCTGTGGAGTTCTTACAGCTGGTGGGAGGCCTACTTCTTACCCTTCCTTCACCAGTGAAATCTGGTTCTTTCTTGGGTATCAGTTACTGAAGCAATTTGCTTGGTTGGTTTAGATTTGCAGGCATGTGGAGTGTGGGACACTTCACAGGAGTGAACACAACTGTGCTTGAATATGCAGTCCTGGCGTTTGCATCCAAGGGTCATAAGCATCCCTCTAAAAAAAAACCCAAAAAAACCCACCAAAAAACAAACCCAAAAGCACCCCCCCCACCCCACCCCCCCCCCACCCCCCCCCCGATATCTTTTTAGAACCAAACAAAACGCTGTCCCTCTGTTACTGCTATGTGTACTGCTCATTACAGAGGTGGAAGTGAAATGTTTTAATTAGAGATAATCCTGGTTGTCAAATGAATCTCTTCGAGATCTTCTTCCCTTTGTGTAATTGCATGCTTGCCTGGCATGTATTGGTGTTTTAAGAGTGTACAGAGACAAGCTTACCCCTTTCACTCTCACTGGTGAGTTATGTGCTGAGAGGCCAAATGACTTGTTCTAGCTTTTTAATATTGTGGAATGAAAGGTTGATTGAATCATGTGATGGATCCTAAGTCTGTGTTAATCCTCTTTATATCTAGGCTGCTGCTGCACATGAGCTGGAAAGGATGCAGAAAAGGTAAATAGCTCCGGGAGCTGATAAACAATGTTTGTCAGTCTTTTGAATCAATGCTTTTTGTAAGACTTGGATGAGGAAACGCATTTAACTGTTCTGCTGTGTCTCAGCATTCACATCAAAGATGACAAAATAAGAACTCTTGAAGATCAGCTTCGAGAAGAACTTGCTCAGATTTCAAACACAAAAGAAGAATTCAAGGTAAGATATAGAATAGCTATCCTTGTGCTTATTTACAGTAAGCTTTCCAGACTTTGGAGGTTGCAGAGCAGTTAATACAATTGAATGCTGATTTGTAAAAGAGAACTGACTTTTGGGTGTTAAGGTAAATTACAGTATTCTGCTCACAAGGCAAGAGCAATGTGGGATGTCACAGTAGTAGCAACAGACTCTGCAGCAGGGTAAGAGATGGGGTAACACAAGTTAAGTGCGGTGCCTGCAGTTGTGAAGAGTGAGGTCTTTGAAATCTGGAAGAGGAGGTTGTTCAGTAAAAGCTGGTGCGGTTTTCCTGCATTCCACCTTCTAATGACTTCCAAGGCCTTGGTGTGAGCCTTTGTTGCTTGGATTATCATGCTGTCAGGTCTTTTTTTTTTTTCTTTTTTTCCTGTCAAGGTAGGGGTAAAAATGCTTATTTTTCTCCTGCCGTCTTCTAAATTGTTTCTCATAAGGCTGCAGCTAAATTGCCAAAGCTTTTAGTGCTGACATCTGGGGTCTGCACAGCAGAGCTGGTACTTGTTTCTAGATGGTGTATGCAGAGAGCAACTTAACTCCTCCTTGCCCTCTGCCACCTTAGGCTTTTTCTTCTGAACTTTTAGTTGTTAGAAATAGACCTGCTTCATATGATGACTCCATCTTTTTAACTCCTTTAACACCCCTGCTGGGTAGTGCTGCTTTTCTGATGCTTCTGGCGAAAGGTCACTCCGTCTAAATCTTGTAATGTCAGTTTGGTAGGTTTGCTAGTGAGGAACAGAGCGGGTGGGTAGCGGCAGAGGCAGCATGGCTTTTGTAGGAGAAGCCATGCCTCGTGAGTCTTCTGGACCTCTTTGGAGGTGTTAGCAAGCAGGTAGTAAACTTGGTTCACGTATTAAAGTGGCATTTTCAGAGATGTTTTGATGAGAGTCCCTTGCAGGGCCCCATAGTTTCTCTAAGTTGTCAGAGAATTAGAGGGAAGAAGTTTGTGCAATTAATAGAATAGGAAAAAAAAGTGCAGCTCTAGTTGATTTTTGTAATAAAGCTATCAACTGAATCTTCAGTGAGGTGTGTGCTGGGGAGTGGGTGCATAGATATTCTGGACAGGGGAGTGCGATGAGGTGGCAGGCTTGAGTAAGTTGTCGACTCTCAAGTTAGTGGCACTGTCAGGGCTTTCAGTGTGGTGGAACATTTTAAAGTGGCCGGTGAAGTGGTGAAAATGAGTATGAGGAGGAATAATCTGAACTTTCTTTAGAGTGATGGTTTCTGTAGTAACTGTTACCCAGGAGAAAGGCCTTAGAGGTGTTGTGGATGGTTATGTGCTGAAATCAACTCGGTGCTAAGTAATGGCAAAAATCATCTGGAGGCAATTCTAGCAGTTGTTGGGAAGTGAATAGAGAACTGAACTCAGATAGTAGTCATTGTGATACTGTGGAAATCTGTAGCATGTGCTTAGCATGAATATTATGTGCCCTTCTAGTCTCTTCTTCCTCCTGTTTTTGATCCCAAACATAAGCCAGACCAGCTCTGTACTAAATGCTTCCACCTGAGGAGGTGCTGCTTTTTTCCCATGCACATGAAAGAGGGAAAAGCCACGTTCAAAACAGAGCAATTCTTTTAATCCTCACCATTGCTGTCCCTTCCTGCTTGTGTTGTCCCTGTAAGGCTTCTGAAACATAGATCACGTGTCCTGCTTTTTACTTCTGTAAAGCACCTAGCAAGTCTTTAAAAAGACTTTGTAAAACAAAAAGTAGTAATTGAGGAGGATTTTAAAACACACAGAAGGAATCCAGACAGGCAGCCTGCCTGTTAAGGGCTGCCGTGTCAGCTGCACGGAGCGGGAGTGCTGGAGGGGAGGCAAGGTCTGCGGTACGGCTGTTTGTCTTCCCAATTCGCCTCTTTCCAGCCTGTAGTTGGACCAAAGCGTGGGAGCTGTGCAGACCTCTCCACTGCTGGACTGCCCGTTCCTTTCTGTGCATCCTCAGCGTTAAGGCAGCTGAAGAGAACTAGAGAGGTGATCCTAGGCCATTTGCTTCGCCAGATGAGTGTTTTGTAAGAGGCAGCTATCAAATCTTGAGATGATGCTGATACTGCTTTAGGAGGAAAACGCACTTTCTCTTGCTTCTCACACTTGGTACTGTCTGATCCTCTGCCAGGGAATAAAGATGGTAACAGCTGAATTTCTCATGGGAACATAAGGACAAAAGTATTAATACAGAAAAGCAAGAAAGAAGGAGAAAAGACTCTTTGTAGTCTTGTAGCTTCCAAAGAACTCACTGTAATGGCTTCTGTGCTATTTAATTACCTCATTGCCAAAATGAAAATGCTGTAGTTAGGATTTGCAGTTCTGAACTGATACAGTGTTTAAATTTTCTTCCAGGTTCTCAAAGATCAAAACGCAACTCTGCAAGCTGAAGTTCAGAAGCTGCAGACTCTCCTGTCTGAGCAGGTATAGCCAGTGTTTGCTGAGGTTGTATCAAATATCTTCTGCTCTTTTTAACTTCTTCAGTACTTTTTCTTAAGCTGGCCCCTAGGCTGAGCTGGTTGGTGTCAAAGCCTGTTGCTTTTCAGGTATTTTCTCTTCCATGGATGGTTCAAGTAAGGCAGTTGTGGCTGTCCTCTAGGTCTAGTCAGGAGTGTCCAAACAAAACATGGATTTTTTTCCTCCCCTGAAGAATGCTAGCTTAACACAAGCAAGAACTTATTTCTGCGACCTCTCCTGGTTTTATCAGCAATTTTCTGGAATAAAAAAATCCCATGAACAGCCAGCCCTCCCAGGGGAGAGGGTTCTTACTAGACTGTGGGGAGACCAGAATAAGATCTTTACCCTACTTGTTTTCTTTCATCCTGGCATGAATTCTCAAACTAGTAGTAACTGAAGAACAGACTCATGGAATGGGAAAATTATTTACATCGTGATCTCTCTTGTCCCTCCTCTTCTCTGTTTTTGCCCATGGCACACCGGCTGCAGCCAGTCTGACGGGTACTCACCCAGGATGCTGCAGGTTCAAAGCTGTTGCGTTGCTCAGCCCCATCTCCTTTGCGAGTGTTGCCTGGGAGAGCTCTTGTGAGCACCTCTGACTTTGTACGGTTGTGGAATGAGGAAACTTCCTGAAACACTGGAAAAAGACTTGCAGGACAGGAGACTGACTTTCTTTTCTGCACTGGTGTCTGCTAGCCAGCAGCTCCCTGTCTGGAGCAGCTCCCTTTCTTCTGGCGGAGAACCAGATTTGCAGCCTTATTCCCCCGGGTCTGGCTGATTTGGTGTCCTGTCTGAAATAGTGGGGCTGATTTTTCGTGGTAGCTGACTTATATTTCTCATGTGGTCTCTCACAATGTGATGTTGTTGAGAAATCATAAATGTTCTGCTGAGTGAGCCTCAGATGGAGCTTGTGGTTTTGATAAATGCTCAAAAGAGGCAGATAGCAGCCAGCTCAGTACCTGAACTATGGATTAGATGCTGCACAGTGCTTGGCATGCTTGACACTCCCTAGGATCACTGGGATCCTGTGTCCCGTAGCATCTTGTCACCAGAACTCCTGTAGGAGATCAGTGTAAAATCATCAAGGCATTTGGGCTGGATCTGTTCCTCCCCTGAAAGATTGCCATCTTTCTGGCATCAATATTAAATACACATGCCATGAGGATATTCTCCCCCTATTTTATTTTCCCTTCTGGAGTAGTGTGATAACTAAGCTTCTGGCTAAGTTGATGCTCTCCAGTTATTTCTGTTTTTAAAATCCCAAACCATTATTGATGTAATTAATGATCACCCTATTGTGTTTGTTATAGGCGAACAAAGACTTGTTAGAGCAGATGGAAAGAAGGTAAGAAACTCTTGTCTTTTGAATCGGAGGCTAAAATAAAGATCCAGTTTTGTTGGCAGCAAGGTTACTGTTGATAGCTAAACTGCCTTCAAAGGTTAACTCTTTTTCCTAATACTCACTTTTGATTTCTCAGCATGAGAGAGAGGGATGATAAAATCAAGACAGTTGAAGAGCTGCTTGAGGCAGGACTCATACAGGTGGCTAATAAAGAGGAGGAGCTCAAGGTAAAATCCCTCATTGTTTTTTTTTCTATGGGGAAGTAGAGATTAAGTGCTCTTGAGCAAAGTGTATGTTCGAGTGCTCATAGTGCAGTCTGAAATCGTTCCCTTTGAATAGGAAAAGCATCTCATGGAGACAAGGTTAAAACCTTTTTGGTAAGATAGACTAAGCATGAGCATTGATGGCGTACACTAAGTGCTTCTTTCTGCTTCATATAGAGCAGATTTTGCTAGGATGTTTACCTGGGGTCTTTTGGAATAAAGTGAATACATCTCCAGAGCTGCATGTTTGATCTAATCTGCAACAAAACTGTCTTTAGGAAAGGGTGTTTTGTAAAAACTTGGCTGTATGTGGCTCTTGCATCTTTTTGCTTAGTTGGTAATCTGAAGGGTTAAATGAATTATAAACTAGTTAACACTTCTGGGGTGATGCTAAAGCTGTTTCCTTCCTTTTCTGTTTGTCAAGAAGCTAATGATGAGAAATCTGGAAAGCCAGTACAAAAATCCCTGTCTATTTTCAGCTGGGTTTTGCTGGAAAGTTGTGTCCTGTCTACCTGGACATAGCCAAGATGATGCTCGCTTTCTTAATGTCCCTAAATTCCAGGTGCATCGCTGACACCCCTGTACTGAGGGGCTGCACGCTAGCAAACTGTCAGGTTACTGAACAGCCAAAGATGTGAGCACATCACCTTGATGTTTCCCTGGACTCTAGCTTCCTATAGATTGAAGTCCACTCTGAGTTGTCCCTAATGAATAATTAGTCCATTGAATACTTTGGCTCCAACTGCTGCGGAGGGGGGAATCTCTTTCAGGCTTTCAAAGTCTTTCACTTCTTCTAAAAGTGCCTTTACCGTCAAGCTTAACACTTTTTCCCCAACAAATGAGTCTCTCATTATCTGTGTGTCTGCTTTCAAAGGCACTACGAACAGAAAATTCATCCTTGAGAAAAGAACTTCAAAGTCTGCAAATTCAGCAATCAGAGCAGGTAGTACTTTTCATCTAAAACTTTTATTACACCTAAACTAAATCTAAAAGAATCTTGCTGTGGTTGCAAAAGTCAAGGGAAAAAGGTGAAGATGTCTTTGAAGCCTGTTGGCAAAGCATCC
Source organism: Phoenicopterus ruber ruber (assembly GCA_009819775.1). NCBI lineage: Eukaryota > Metazoa > Chordata > Aves > Phoenicopteriformes > Phoenicopteridae > Phoenicopterus > Phoenicopterus ruber. Next base: position 5,034,962 of record CM020219.1, read on the forward strand.
TGTTTTGTTCCAGCGTTGTTCTGGAAGCTGATACTTCTGTCAAATACTTCCTTTGCGTAAGTGTCAGAAACGTGGCAGATGTAAAAGTTCCAATTTAGCGGCAATTCTGGGTTGGTTTGAGTTTGCCATGTACTGAAATGGCTGTGGGTTGCTTTTTTCCAGAAGGCTGGCGCAGCAAGCGTGGCTGAAAGGCAGCTCATGCTGCATCAGCTTCATTATGCACATTTGAGCTTTCTAATGTTCATCCATGCTTGTGCAGGTGTGACTTTAGCCCCTTTCCATTTATGTCTCTGTTCAGTGACACTGTCACAGTATTACTGGTTTTGATGTGCACTCGGTGCTGATTGGGAAGTGCCTTTCCTTGACGTCCAGCTCTGCTTGGACGGCTCAGGAGAGCACTTAATTTCTAGAAAAGTCATTTATGGGAGAGGAGAAGCACAATAACTGTGGAGAGTTGTACAGCAGTGCCAGTATAAAAAGGTTAGCTGATCAAATGCTGGTCTTGAACCTCAGCCTCACCTGGTAAAGATGCTGTGGGTTTGCTTTTGTTTTCCTGGAACTTACAGCGGACGTGGTATTATTGGTTTGTTGGAACTGGAGACCAACAGCTAATTTTCTCAGGAGCAGCCAGATAGATAAAATCATTAGACTTTTACATAGTTTACCCAGTGCCAGAGAATTGAAGTTTTCTACTCCTTACCCCTCAACACCTGCAGATTGTTTTGCTCTCTTCTATTTTTTTTTTTAAGTTGAAGCTCTGTTTTTGAACAGGTTTCCTTCCAATCGCTGGTGGAAGAACTCCAGAAAGTGTAAGTTACTGCACAGATTTCACTTCTGATTGTTACTTCTGTCTCTCTTTATTCTATGACTACAAGTGTTTTGCTTCCCTGAAATGATTTGCTTTTAACTGGGTGAAGTGTGTGTGTGACAGGAAGCGTTATCACTTTGGAAACATGTCAAGTCAGATCAATACCTTTTGAAAATCCAGTTGCTTCTCTGCAAAGCAATTAACTTCATAAGCCTAACTTTGACTAGGCGAGGAATTGCGCTGAATTGTCAGATAATTGTTTTTCTTCAGTAGGCACCCTGAAAGGAGTGAGCTTGTTTGCTCTGTGTGCATGTGTATTTGAAGTTGTTAAATACTTTGGAATGTCCAGCGAAGGCTGAAGTGAAGTGTGTGTCATTCCAGGGGCTATTGATACCTTAATTTGCTTTTTTAGGCAGTAGTAGTATCTATTTAGCATGTGGACTACTGGTTGTATAAAGCCAGCTTGTTCTGCGCTATTCCCAGTCTTATTCCTCCTATTTGTTTCTCCTGCTTGTTGTATCTGGATTTGGGATTGCAGGGAGAGATGGCACCTGCAATAGTGGGAGGTCCCACTGTGGATCCCAGAGGCTGGCGATGTGATGTGATAGCTGAACCAAAGCTTGTGTAGCACATTTGTTCAGCCAGTTAACGTTGTTCCTCTGCTCTTTTTAAGGATCCATGAGAAGGATGGAAAAATAAAATCAGTGGAAGAACTTCTACAAGCTGAAATCCTTAAAGTAGCAAGCAAGGAGAAGACTGTTCAGGTATCTATCTCTGCAATACTTACCGTCCTTTCTGTGTCTACGCCACTGACTACCATTTATTCGTTACTGCATGGCATTCTATAGTGATGAATTTGTAGCATCCATTTTTGTGGCGTTTTTGTGTTTCCATTGTCCAATCCTGTCTGTTTTGTCATTGAAAAGGCTTTGACACAGGAAATAGAGGCTCTGAAAGAAGAAGTAGGAAATTCCCAGCTTGAGATGGAAAAACAGGTAAAATACCTTAGTGCCAGAAGTGTGAAACAGCCTTGCCTTGGATGCGCTGCTCATTCATTTCTGTTCTAGTGTGTTTTCTTTCACTGGTGAGTGTCATTGGGTAAGGGAACTTTTTAATGGTAGAGCTACACTGTTCTTCGACATAAAGCTGTAAATACGCGGACTGTTGTCCTTCAGAAACCACATTCCTCTGGATGCCTGAGCTTTTTGGACTTTTAGCAGTTCTTGCCAAATTTCATACTATCACTTAAAGCATTGTAGCGTTAGCTCTGGCTGGGTGTGTTGCATACTGTCCCTGTAGTAAACATGAAATCTTGGGACTTCCTTTGAGGCTGGCACCTCGGAAGTCTCAAGTGCTGAAGGTGCGTCTCCTTTTGTTGGCCTTTCTATGTTGCTAGAACAATACTACCGGCCCAAATAGTATTTGGTTTCCACGTAAATCTGAGACTGTTTTCTTTCCAGTATCCAAAGAAAGCCTGTCTTGGCAGAGTAAATTTTACTCTAGCTATCAGGAATGCAGAAATGGAGGAATATTGGCATTTTTGGCATGCTTGCTGTCTAGCATCCAAAACAACGGGAACCCATGTTTCCTTAGGGAGCCCGTTCTGCGGGCAGCTTAATCCATCGTGCTGTCAGGAAGTTTGCTTGCTTGTGTGGAGTGTGTGGGTTGCTTTTTTTGGTCTGCACTTCTTTCAGTCTTTCTAGCTACATTCCAACATGTCACCCCCTTTTCTTCTTTCCTTAGCGTTAAAGTTTTGTCCTTTTTAGGCAAAGCTTCATAGAATGTGTTTCCATCTTGGGCTTTTCCTCCAAGGCAAATTCCCAGGAACTGGAGGAATTATTTGCATGCGTTTCCTTCCCTGGAGCTGACACAGAGCCCAGAACAAAATGCAGTTCAGAGTTGCCATCTCTGGAAAGCTGCATATGAGGGGTACTTGCTCCAAAGGTGGTGTAGATGCAGCTTTTGGTATCCTGCAAGCAGAATAGAGGTTTTTGGGAATGTGGGAATCCTGCTGTGTTTTGGTAGAGGACTAACTAAGCTGTTTGGACAGCCTGTATCTACACAGATAGCCACTGTCGGGCTTTCTACAAAATTCAAAGGGAATATTCCCACTGAACCTTGTTTCTTCAATCCATGTTTAGCCTTAGAATGGGAACTTAAGGGAGCACTGACATTGCAGAGAGCATCTAAAAAGCCCTTGCTTGCGCAAAGGTCTAAATGACCAGGGATGCTCTCTCTGATTTGAGCTGCAGTTGCTAGCGAGATGGTTGTCATCATCAGTGTCTGCTTCTTCCTTTGTCTCTTGTGGTGGAAGGGTGCTCCAGTGGGCCTGCTCGTGTTCCCATTTGCACTGTTTTCTTTTCTGCTCTGGAAGTCACGTTTTAAATGTGGAGACACTTGGCTTCTCATAATTTATATTCCCACCAAAAAAAAAAGCGTGTTTATGCTCACATAACTGTAACAAATAGTGCCTGTTTTAGTAATGTCTAATGGCTTTTTTCGCGTGTTTCTCCCTAAAGCAATTTATAGCATTTATGTCTCTTCCGTGTGCATTGAACTGAAGTACTTACTATTTTCTTTAGGTGTCGATTACATCACAAGTCAAAGAACTTCAGACCCTGTAAGTACAGTTGTTAACATGTCTGATCTGCCCTGTGCACTCCTCGCTTCCCTGCTCCAGTCTATTTTAAGTTAAAATGTTCTTGTCTGATGTCTGCGCTTCACGTGAAGTGAGCCAGGCTGTTAACACTGGTCTTAGTAGATGTGCGTCCTTATTAAATACCTGGTCCTGTCTGAGATGGCAAACAAGGTGAAGTGGTGTGTGGCTTCACGAGCCCCAGTTAACCTACAAGGGATTAAATTTGGGTCAGGATGGAAGGATGTAGTCAAGGCTCTATGGCAAACTTACTTCGGTGATGTCCGTGCTGTAGCTGCGTGGGTAAATGAGAATTGAGTCACCATGGTCGTCAGTCCCTCGTCCCCAACTGGGGAGGGGGGAGGAAGTATTTTTAGATGAGGAGAAGACGTGTGTGAAATCCCTGCAAAATATATATGTCGGCGCAGAATTTGTCTGCTTTCACTTAATGAGCCGTTCCATTGATCAAGGGCATCTCCTGCTAAACCAGACTGAAGTGGAAGTGTTCACACATTGATTTTTAGCGGGTGAATTGTTTGCGCCTTTGATCACATATGCTGCTTTTGTTACGTGCTGCAAAGCATAGAATGTCTTTTTTTCAGATGGATAAAAGAGCAAGGGTTTATGCTGTGTGTTTGTGTGTTTAATGGTGCAGGTTGAAGGGGAAGGAAAAGCAGGTGAAAACCATGGAGGCCTTATTGGAAGAGAAGGAGAAAGAGATTGTTAAGAAAGGAGAATGGCTGCAGGTAAGCTTCCTTGGTATTCTAAAGGGAAATAAATTCTGTTACAGTATTTCTGGCTGTGGAAAAGTTACATTTACACTTCTAAACTTGCTTTTTTTCCACCCAAAGGGTCAGAAAGATACAATTGCACAATTAACCAGTAAAGTTCAGGAGTTAGAACAACAGAACCTGCAACAGCTCCAACAGGTATGGCCTGCAGAGTGGATGTAGTTTGGGGTTGCTGCTCAGTTGAACTGGAAGATTTTGTTTGTTTATTCTCTACCTCTCACAAAGGGTTTGTATTGGCTTCAACCTACAGAACTATTTTAAATCCTGCTTGACTAAACTGATAGTCTACAGTGCAGAGAGCCCACTAGTTCAATTGTGTTCATTCAAAACAGTTGTTACATGGATAACAAATTCTGACAGCTTTTCTTTAACTTGGATGATACTGTCCTTAACAAGTAGGTTTAGTGGTCTGAAAACTTTGAGGCTCACAGACAGAATCATAGCTGTGTTGTAGGTACCTCCTTGTCAGACGGCCGTAGAGTCTCTGTAGGGCTATGGTTGTGGAAGAACTCCTGCTGTAACTGAACGTAGAAGCCCCTCTTGAAGTGGTCAGGCTTTGCTGTGATTCCTTCCTGCCTTTACCTGTTGCAGAAGTTGCAACTGGCTGGAATATTTTGGCTTTTGATCTCCTGCACTGGACTTGAGAACAGGCAACTGGATGTCCTTCAAGCCAGGTGTTACTTAATGGAAGAATTCTTCAATAAGGCGGTGTTCTAGCTCAGTTTGGATTTTTGTTGATGATAAAGGGGAGAAACTGAGTTGCACTAGATGTCTAGATGGGCCTTTATCCCAGGGGAAAGGTGGAATGGAGAGAAATTGGTTGGTGTGAAGTTTGGGATGCTTGGTGTAAGCTGTGCTTCTAAAATCCACTATATGTTTAGATATTCTTGGAGCAATGTCCCATGCAAGATTCCTGGTATTTCTTTGGCAAGTATCTTGCGAGCTGTGTGGTGCCCCTGCTCATGCAAAGAGTTGCTGTTAACTTGAAAGCTTTACTGCGCCATCAAAATGAGGTTGGGAATTGCTTTGTTTTTCAGGTACCAGCTGCATCCCAAGTCCAGGACCTGGAGAGCCTGTGAGTACGCTTAGTAGCGATTTCTCAAGCGCCTGCTGATAATACGCATTCGGTGCTGGTGTTTATTTTAAATTGGAATGTATGAATTGGTTTCAAGAATTTTATGGGCTTTGCTAAAATAAGCTGTTAGTGCTGATGGACGTACACCAGCCAGCGTGTCTGCTGCTGTGGATAATAGCAAGCGTCTGGTGTCCCTGCCTGGCGTGCCTAAGTAATGGTGCTCATACACTTTGCGAAAGTGAATGATCACCCAGGGCTCTACTAACTAGTGAAATTGCTGCTACTTCTCATGTCTAGTGATAATTTCTCCTTCTGTTTAGCATGTTTAAGAGTGTGGATTTAAGTGCCTGTGGCTGAGTCGGTAAAAGCAATGAACAGATACAGCTTGCCGTTTGCAGTCTGAGATGCAATAGCCAATTCTGCAGCTCCTGTTTTATGGAGAAACGCTGCCAGACTTTCCTCTGTTTTGACTCTGCTTTGTCTGGCTGCTCTAAGTCAGAGGAAGGTTGTATGAGACTGTGCCAAAAAGGGCTCTGTCTTCAATGCAGCTCTTGTAATGAGCTGCCCTCCCAGCAAGGCTCCTGTATAGCCAGTACACGGCACCTAAGGCAGCCTCGCCTTTAGGAGACTGTCCCTGGCACCTTCAGAGCCAGCTGCCTTGCAGGCTTTGCTCGGGTGATCAGTTGCTTCTCTCCCACTTCTGCTCTGAGTGCTGTTGAGATCAGTGATGACTAAATGCATTTGCTGATTGGCATGCGAAATGACTAGCTTGCTTCGGGCCAGTTCTTAGCAGGTAAGTGTTTGCAACACATGTTGTTGCAACTGGCGTGTGTTTTTGTTAGCTTTCTTGGTTTGGAGCCATTGTGCAATGGCTTCTTCTCCGTGTGTGTGCTCTCCTTTTGGCTGATTATTATATATAGCATACAAAATTTATCTTCTGCTGCTGAAAACTGTTCCAGCTAGTGTGTCTGTCCCTTTTTAGCACAAATGCTTACTTTAACCCTTTTTTCTTACTTTCTAAACCATCTCTGCAGGTTGAAAGAGGAAGAAGAACAAAGGAAGAAGTTGAAAGCTGTAGTGGAAGAAAAAGAGAGAGAAATTGCAAGCCAAGTAAAACAGTTGCAGGTAAAGTTTCGATAGAAGCGTCTTGTGTGGTAAGGAGTGTATGTATTGTGAGTGTGTATCTATATGTATACACATGTATATATTGCCTCTTTTCTTTCAACAGGATGTGCAAAAGGAAAATGAATCCTTTAAAGTTCAAATTCAAGAATTACAGCAGGAGAATTGCAAACAGGTACAGCTTCCAATTGCAGTGTCACTGACTGAAGTCAAAGGGGGAGTGGTGGTAGCTTGTATGGGATGCATGGAAAAACCAGTAGTTGTATTGACCATGCAAATCCAGAGACAACTTCAGGGCTGGATTGCACTAAGCCAGCTTTTCTGGCTGTTGCCTGTCTGTTCCTGCTTCCCTTTATCGTGTGGGTTTGCAGCCTTGTGCTTTCTTACGCCTGCTGTGTTCTTGCCTAGCTTTCCACCCCTGTCTTTACACGCTGTATCGCAGCCAGGGTTCTTCTGGCCAAAGGAGGCTGGACAGGGCTCCCTTGAAGGCCAAGAGTGCAGCTGCTTAGTGTTGCAGCGATGTCTGGTTAACAAGGCAGATCACGCCCTCTGCATCACTCTTTGCTGCTGATCTGCTCCTAATGAGTTTCTGATCTGTTTGTAGGCATCTCAGGCTGTCCAAAGTGAGGAGCTTCTGCAAGTGTGAGTACTGCCAAAAGTTCAACGCAATAGATAAGCGCTTCATTTCACTTGCTGCTCAGGAAATTTAAAAGATGAAATAAATGCCAAATGTACAATGTCAATGTGTGAGAAGTGGCCAGTAAAAAAATCGTCTTTACTATCTAATAAAACTTGAACATAGAGATTCTGCTCACGCTAATAATCCTCAGCTGCAGTCTTCTGCAGACAGTGCTTGCAATGTGTTGTGCCCATGATGTAAGCAAGCCATGATTGATTTAATTTTAAATGCATGCCAGCTCAGCTGTATGTCTTGAAGAGTTAAATGTTGGTGTTTCAAGTAAAAGTGACAGGCTTTTTTCTTGGAACTTCAGCTTAGTAGAGTGTTGTTCATATTATAAAATCATCTGGTGGAAGTCTCTTCCCAGGGAAAGTCTTAGGGGTAAAAGTGTGCTGTAATGTAGAGCTGAAGTGCACTAAAGACCTATGTGGAAGCTAATGCCATACCGGCTTATACTGTGCTACGCAAATTGCCACTGTCATGCATTTTTGGCTGGCTGAATTATTTTTCTTTTAAGTTAAATGACTTTTAAATTGTGGACTAGGTGCTTGAAAAAAGAATGCTCTTATCCAGCAGGCAGTGCCTGTTTTGTGGCGTTGTACTAGTGTGGGCTGGCTGACTTATCCTCGTCTAATGTGTTGCCTTTCTGTGGCCTTGATAAATGTGTGCAGATGCCTGTTGTAGGCAAACAACAGCTTTACAATGGGCTTTGCTCTGGCAGCCCGCAGTTCGCAGAGCAGTAGGAAGCAAACGGTACTGCCAAGTCAGTGAGAGCAGCTTTTCAAAGAGAGTGTGTTGCTGGAAGGAAAGGAAAGTTAGTATATATGAAAGGGTGTCAGTGCTTCACTTGGAATTTCTTAAATGTCTCCTGACTTGTTTGTGATTCTTCTTGCTAATTCAGGGTTGCAAAGAAAGAGAAGGAAATCGCCAGCCTCCAAAATGAGCTCGCCTCTCAGAAAAATGCTTTTGAGCAACAGAGGAAAAAGAACAACGTAAGGAAATTCTTCCTCCATCCCCCCCCCCAAAAACTCCCAAACCCCAAAGAACAACCAGAACTGTGTGCACAGCACTCCTCAGTGCCTAGGGCATTCTGCTAAGAAAACGTTTGACAGTTGTCTGCTGTGTTGTGTCCCCTGGACACTCCTCTCCTCTTTCCTTAGGAGTGACTAAGCATACCTTACTTTACTGCTCCAAGTTTTGTCAGCTCTTTGAATTGCTGATTTGATGGGAGGGAGGAGACTTGCTGAGGGACACATCCCGCAGCAAGTTCTCAGGCCTGGGTTCAGCCTTGTTAGCCCTGTTCAGAAACACGTCCTTTGCCAAGGGACGTAGAGGGGGTTTGGGGAGAGAGGGTGGGAGGATGACGGGGGCCATGCTCTGACTGAGTTATGGTGGTTGTGCGTGGACATGGGAGGAGACGTTACCTTCAGGGGTCTCAGATCTGACTCTCCCCATTCTTAAAAGTGACTAATCCTGATCTTCGAAGGAGGTGTAGGACAGTGAGCCTTCCTTTACAGCAGCCGCTGATGGTGCAGTGTGGGTTGTTTTTGGGTGGAAGTAAAGATTGTATCTTCCATCACACAGCTGTGAAGTTACCTCCTTGTAATACATTACCTGTTCAGGGCAAAAGAATGGCGTCTTTTAAGTTATATGAAAGAAAGTTGTTAAAATACAGGGTTTTTAGCTCACCTATCTCTCCTTGATAGCCTATAAAATCCAGTGAATATGATGCAATAAACTTTATTGCTTAAAAGTGGGACAATACAAGGAAGATGCACAAGGAAAATACTGAGAACGTGAGCTTTTGAGCAATTAGTGTTGCTTAAGAGCTGAAATAAAGTAGAGGGAGAGTGACTGGGTATTCTCAGAAGACAGATGAGCTGGAAAGGTAGAACATATGTGTGCCTGTTTCCTGGGGAACTGCAAGGTCTAAGTACCCTTTGTGGTGCAGGCAGAAATCTGGCTACTGCTAAAGGCAGACCATGCCTGTAGGTCCCTGCTTTCTACACCGCAATTTTATCCAATCTTGTTTTTATGTCCTGTGAAACAGCCTTTAGGATAGCTGGCAATTGCGAGTGGTAAAGTACAACTAGTGTAGGTACACACTAGGATTTGGATGCCACTTTGCATGGTGAATTAAAGAAAAATAAAATAACAGCATTTCAAAAGTAGCCCTTTGCTAAAGCAGATTGCTCTGAGGGTTGGAAAAGAAAAAAAAAAAAAAGTCCCAAGTACCATAATCTCCTCTCCACAAGGCCCACAATCCTTCCTAGATAAGAGCTGCGAGGCTCTTTTTAGAAGAGCTCTCAGCCTCGTAACTGAGCTTGCATGTTGACGTCTTGTGGAGTACACGTTTGATGACCTCGCCAAGAAAGATGCAGGAGCGCAGCACAGCACGGTGGTGTTTCCATGTGGATCTGGGGTGTGCTCGCCACTGGTGAAATCCCAAAACCTCCCAGGAGGGCACTGGTGAGCAAACCAGTTTTCTTTGGGCACAGTGGAGCGAGCTGCGTGGGTAAATGCTGTGAACCAAGGCCCCTGAGCTTTGTGTTTCTAAAATCAGCCCTGGCGTAGTAGGTTTGGGCTGAGGCCCGAGGATCTGCACAGCTAGATCTGGTTGCAAGATCAGGGGCATACATGTGTACACCTCCATGTATACTGGGGTCCATGCTGGGTTCTGCAACGCGACATGCCTAACACTCTGTTGTGTAATCTGTGGTTTGGTGTCTGTGTTCCTCACTACTTTTGAAAACTTCCCTCTTTCTTCTTACAAGTGCAGTCAAAGTGTGGGGTCGCTGTAGCGATACGTTCTGCAGTAACACTTGGATCAGTTTTGGACGTGGGGGCAGGTTGGGCAGAAATTGGCATTTTTTCCCCCTTTTCATTCAAACTCTTCGAACATCACACTTGTTTTTTGCTAGTGTATGTCATCTTACCCGGCAAAATCATCTTGCAGTAACCAGCATTTAAATGCAAATGGTGGAATGTAATGCAAAATATATCTCTAAAGTAAAAGTGGAAACAGTTTGAATATTGGCTGAACTGAAATCATTCTTTCTAAAAATGATTAGGACCTTCGGGAGAAAAACTGGAAAGCAATGGAAGCATTGGCATCAACTGAAAAATTGCTGCAGGACAAAGTGAACAAGACTGCCAAGGTTGTAATGTTAACTGCTAGAAACGATGCATTAAGCTAGAAGCAGATCTGCAGCTGATTTTTTTAAATGAAATGGAGGCATTTAACTTTTACTGCAATTTCAATATAGTCTGTTCTGAGTGATCATTCATATACTCTCACCTCTGCTTCTTCCTGTTGTCTTTAGGTTTCCTTTATTTTTTTATCCTTAATTTGTGGGCATGCTGATTTTTGGTTTCTGTTTGTGTAATTGTTAGAGCTGTTGTGAATTGTTGTTTTTCTTTGTGGGGAGCTCTAGAATAAAAACTCTGCTGGTGAGTAACCTGCTTTCATCTATTGGGCTTTCGCTGTGCTTGAATAAATTTATTGGACCCATGAAGATCTAGGACTAAATTATTTAAAAGCCTGGGAACTTCTCAGGAAAACGGTGTCACCACAGCTGTGAATTTCCTCCTTGAAAGCATATGAAGCTTGACATGTCCTGTCAGAGCAAATGTTCAAAATGATGCGGGGTGTGAATTGTTCTGAAAGGAGCTTGCATTTGCTGTGAACCTGATTTGGTGTTAATTGCCACTGTGCAGATTTAAAAAAAAAAAATCAAAATAACTTTAAAAACACAAGTCGGGTAGCTAGAAGCAGATGAGCTCTGGTTTGGGATTGTGCATCTGTGTTTTGGAGACATCTCTGCTCTATGCTTGGCCCCGTGTTCAGAGAAGCTGTGTACCTGCTTTTGCTGTGTGCTAACGCTTGCCTGCTTTCTCTTGCAGTCGGAAGACTTCATCCAACAGCCATTTGCCACTTCTGTGTGGCTCCTAAATTGCTGAAAACTAACACACTTAGCACAACTTCACAACCTAACGTCTCCTGTCCGTTTCTGTCTCTGAATCTCAACCTACTAATGCCACCGATCTCTTGCAGCAGAGGAACTCAGAGCAGCAAGGCGCAGTAACGCTGATGTCAAAGAAAAAAACAAACCCAAATATTAGTGAAGGATTTTTGCTGAAAGCTGCCTTCTGCGCAGGGTTTCAGGCTTTCTGCATTTAAACTTATATGGGAGCCTGAGTGTCGTATGGCTAAATTATACCAATCTACCACAAGCACAGCAAGCAAATGCCCTGTGGCTGGTCTGCTTTTAACATTAAATAAATGGAACAACAGATCTGTGGTGCCCTTGGCTCTGTGTATTTATATATGCAGAGCGATGACAAAGAAAACCTGGAGATTGTCACACAGCTCTAATAATTATTTCCCATTGCATCCAAGCTTGGGGAAGGAGGATGTAAGGGTCTCCCTGTTGAGTACTTAAAAGTAATATTTAGAAGATATAGTCTTGCTTTCTTGGCCTGGTTCAAATGTGCATTAACACAAAGTTTCTTTTTGACTTTAATTCTGGTTTTGACGCAGGGATGTTAATTTATGGTGATTTTTTTCCCTGCCTAAAATTGTTTGAGTATGGATTTTTAAGAAATTGTTGATTGACCAAACTTCTTGCTTTTGAGATTGCTCAACTTGAGTCACAGGGTTGGTGTGATCTGTGGATGTAGTTACTCAGTACAGTGTAGTTTGTGTTGTGTTGTGAACAAGTGAATGATGGTGTAATTTCTGTACAAACAGGCGAGATTGGAGGAGAACGTAAGAAAATAAAAGCTTAAGCATGAACAAATGCGAAGGCCAAATTCTGAAGCAATTCAGTGTCAATTTTGGAGGCAATTTACTGGCAATTTTAGAGACTATAGTGGCTTTCTCACTTAAAGAGTTTCTGGGTTAAGTAAGTTACTCTAGGCATAGAAGAGGCTATTGCCAGGTCTGTGGAGCCTGTTGCCCAATTTCACGTGAGCCTTCTCTTGCTTTAGGAGAAGCAGCAGCATTTGGAAGCTGCCGAGGTGGAGACGCGCAAACTACTCCAGAAGCTGTTTCCTAAAGTCTCTCTTCCTTCTAATGTGGTAAGAGAAGTGGCTCTTCCTACTCTATGGCTGGGGGCCGGGGAGCTCTGGTCCTGCTGCGCTGGGCAGTCTGGAGCATTTCCCCGCAGTCCCCCTTGCTCCCAAGGTTTTTGCAGTGGGATGTGTGTCTTCTGCTGGTAATACAGAAAGCTGGAGAGGGACTTTTGACAAGGGCATGGAGTGACAGGACAAGGGGTGATGGGTTCAAACTGAAAGAGGGGAGATTTAGGTTAGATCTAAGGAAGAAATTCTTCGCCATGAGGGTGGTGAGGCCCTGGCACAGGTTGCCCAGAGAAGCTGTGGCTGCCCCATCCCTGGAAGTGTTCAAGGCCAGGCTGGACGGGGCTTTGAGCAACCTGGTCTAGCGGAAGGTGTCCCTGCCCATGGCAGGGGGATGGGACTAGATGATCTTTAAGGTCCCTTCCAACCCAAACCATTCTATGATTCTATGAATACCTGTACTTGCCAGCAGCAAAGAGGCAAAGCTGCAGATGGTTACTTGAAGAAAAGTGTTAAAACAAACAAAAAAAAGTATCATTATCTTGTTTGTTTTACTGCCCCGAGATCTGTTTCCTCTGCCTGTGTTATCTTGTGTCTAACTGAGATAGTAAATTTTCAGGGGTGGATAAGGTCTGCTGCGTGTTCGCTCGCTGTCTGGCATGATGGGGATCCATCTTCCCTGGCTGCTGTGCAGATAACTGGCCACCCTTTCCAGTGCCTCAGTGACAGTTAATACAATTCAGGAGGGTTTGTTTTGTTCCCAAAGTTCCTTTTGAAAACCACCAATTTCCAATTTTATATTCTTGGTGGCTTTCAGTTGTTTGTAAGGGAAGTGCACTGGGTTCGTGTGGTTTAGATTGTGTGAATGATTTAAAGTGAGGCTGGAAAAACAAGATCTGCATTTGATTTGTAACATAGAATCATAGAATAGTTTGGGTTGGAAGGGACCTTTCAAGGCCATCTAGTCCAACCCCCTGCCATGAGCAGGGACATCCTCAACTAGATCAGGTTGCCCAGAGCCCCGTCCAGCCTGACCTGGAATGTTTCCAGGGATGGGGCATCTCCCACCTCTCTGGGCAACCTGTACCAGTGCTTCACCACCCTCATTGTGAGAAACTTCTTCCTTATGTCTAGCCTATATCTCCCCTCTTTTAGTTTAAAACCATCACCCCTTGTCCTATCGCAACAGGCCCTGCCAAAAAGTTTTTCTCCATCTTTCTCATAGGCCCCCTTTAAGTACTGAGAGGCCGTAGTAAGATCTCCCCAGGGCCAACATCTAGAGGTTTTGAATATTCACATTGAAAAGTATTCCCAAATGTGCTAAGGTTAGACTCCTGATGACCTAGAAATAGTCTTTAAAAAGACTGCTTCTGTAAGGTTTCAGTCTTCCTAGCAAGGTCCCTAGAATTACATGGCAAGTGTCTGCTTTAACTGCTCAGGGATTTTGGAAAAGATTCCCTTAAGTCTTCATGTACTTCTTGTAGAGCCCCGACACTTGCAGGGAGACCTCTGTTACCCAGTTGTATTTCAGCACTTCCAAGCCCCCGTGAACTGTCTCTTGCTCGTAACCTCGTGCTCCTGGATTGCTGCCTGCCGATGCTCGGCTGTGCATCGTACTAGCTGCGCAGCTGCTGTCAGGCTGTGTGTTAGCTCCGGGGAATTACGGACTGAAACACTGCTCCGTAAGCCTGCAGTTGGGAGGCAAATGTCCTGAAGATAGATTTAATGAGGTTGTTCTCAGCTTTAACCAAATGCATTTCCCAACAGAGTCATAGTGAATGGATATGTGGGTTTGAAAAGATGGCTAAAGAATACTTGAGAGAGGCTTCAGGATCTGAAGACGTCAAGGTAGGTGCAAACAGTGGGACCACTTCCTTGTGTGTGGCATAGCATATTTTTCCAGTATAAATCTTGCAAATTGTGCTCTGGATTGTGAAGTTCAAATTGGCAAACAGGTGACAAGAAAATTGTTTTATAGGTATTTGCATCTGGTAAATCAGAAATGTGTTTGCGTCTGAAAAGCACCTTGTGGAGTTCTGAAAACGTTCATGAAATTCAAAATCCCTGTTCCGTTTTTCAAGTAACTTTTTTTTAGGTGACTCAAAATTACTGCAGTAACTCACATAAAGTTTATGATTGAGTATTGAGAGCTGTAGGTGAACATTGCGCTTGCTGTTGATGTCTTCGCATGTGTTGGAAAGACACACCTGCCAATGTGAATGACACCAGCTTGCTTGTTGAAATAAGATAAATAATAGAACTCAAATCCGTCAGCTGAGACGTGACTCTTCTGGTCCCTTTTCTCCTTTGCCAGGCTATGGAGCAGAAGTTGAAGGAGGCCGAGGAAATGCACATACTGCTGCAGCTGGAGTGTGAGAAATACAAATCGGTTCTGGCGGAGACGGTAAGCAGGATGCCTGGTCGCCCCGTGCCTTGTGATGTTGCAAGCTGCCTTTCTTCTGCGGTAAGCTTTCAAACCGTACTCTCTTCTTAGGAGGGGATTTTACAAAGGCTACAGAGGAGTGTGGAAGAGGAAGAAAGCAAATGGAAGATAAAAGTTGAAGAATCACAGAAGGAACTTAAACAGGTATTTCTGAAGATCTGCTTTTGGCGGCAGCCAGGCAGTTTCTGCTTGAAGTCACAGAGGGTGTTTGAGCGCTGTGAAGGCAGGTGTAGAACAGCCCTGGCTGCCTCGTTTGATGTGTGCGTGACCAGTGGATGAAAAAGGTGAAGTCTGCAACCAGTGTAATAGGAAAGATCCCTCCTCATAACAATAGGATTTTTGGTGCTCTGCTACTTAGTTTCCTGCTAAGAGTGATTTTTATTTTTTTGAGGAACATATTTCCATTTAAAAAACTAAGAAGTGGAGGAATTGTTGGTGTCTTTAGATTTGTGTGGCTATTCCTGTTGCCGTCTTCAGAGTAGCAAGAACAAATGAACAGCACAGGTAGAAGGTCTTTGACCATTATGGCAAGTCTGTGTCAGTCCTTTGCAGGTGATGCAGGAGGCAGCCAAATAGCACGTAGCGATATGAATGCTGACAGGATAGGAAGCCAAGGATTCAGGAATGTACATGCGTCCCACTAATGTGCCTAGGAATATGTATTTTTCTGATCCTGGCAACTCAGACTGTATTTCTGTTAAGCACCTGATTTTTTCAAAGTCCATTTGGGAACAGATGCAGACTCTTTGCTAAAATTTAAGTGTCATATAATCATAACATTTTTTTGGAAGCTGTTAAAATACTGCTTAATCCATTATGGTCAACTAATTACACTTGAAATTGCCTGCAAAGCTTTCCTTTTTAGGGAGGCTCTGTTGCTAGCAGAAGTGGTAAGAAAAAAAGCCTTTTATGTTTCTTTCCTAATCTAGAGTTAAAGTAGGTCAAACTGTTTTTTCAAAAGAAATTATTTCTGAAGTACTTCTGCTTAGTAAATTTGAGTGCCAGAGCATGAGCCTGGAGCAAACGGATCATTTATAAGCATCTTGTTTGGGGGCTTATAAAAGGCTGTCGGATCTTGAACTGTGGATGTGCTACCATCTGCTGCACTTACGCAGCCTCTAATAAGACTAAATATACCGATTTGGCTACGTATAGTACATGGATGGAGACAGTCTTCCCTGTCTAGGAAAGATAGTTCCCTTACCATGACTAATGGACAACTGCCTTAGTCCTTCTATTCCAAATCTTTCAGGCATCTAGGCTTTAACTATCGGAGAACGTCTTGCGTTGGGAGAAGGTAGGAAAGGTGTTGGAATGGAGACTCAGTATATTGAATTATTTGAGTGAGCATCTTTATTTTATTCAGTCACTCTGATTTCATCCTTAATATTTTTAACTTGTAGAAGCAAGCTTGTGTGTATATGAAGAGTTTCTCTTAGACCAACCCAACTAAATGATATATTTATCTTTCTTGAAAACTGCAGATGCGTTCTTCAGTCGTTTCTTTGGAGCACGAGGTAGAGAGGTTAAAGGAAGAAATCAAAGAAGTTGAAACTGTACGTGCAGGTGTTTTTTCTCTTTAAAGCTTTCTGTTACTTAAAACATGATTTAGGCTTATGCTGTAAGTCTGAACTCCCTAGGAGTTCTCTCCTCCAAGTAGTGCAGCCTGTGCTGCCGTTTAAACTGAATCTTTTGGCCAGTGTTTTTAAGAAACGGAGGTTCTGGGTACTGGATATTGTCCTGTTTTTTACTTCTGTACTTGCCCACTGGGGCTCTCTTCCTTGTGAGACTGAGCAGTTTACTGCTTGGTGATGATCTTGGGCTTGATTCTTTTTCTTGTTATCTTTTTGAAATGTAACAGTTTAAATCTGTGCTGTGCAATCACTGGATTTGAAATGTTCTCTAAATGTCATGGAGTATTTGATAGAAATGAACAGCTAATAATAAATCAAGAAAATGATACTGCAAGAAGGCATTGAAAACATCCGTTTTAACTCTGTTTTTCTGTTTCTAGCTTAAAAAAGAGAGAGAACATTTGGAAAGTGAACTAGAAAAGGCAGAAATAGAACGATCTACTTATGTTTCAGAAGTCAGAGAGGTAAACATAATCGACCAAACTGTTCTTTTTCTTTTGTTTGGTTACCAGTTGGCTGGCAAACTAATCTAATGCTTAGCCCCCGTGGCTGAGGAGTTTATATGCTTGTGACCTTAGGGTAGAGCGACACACTAATAACTGAGCAGAAGAAAAGTGGGCATCCTAAGGAGACAAATCCTAAAACTCTAAACTTCATTTCAGCTCAAAGATCTGTTGACTGAATTGCAGAAAAAACTTGATGATTCATATTCTGAAGCAGTAAGACAGAATGAAGAGTTAAATTTGGTAAGAAGCTTGTTCTCCGCTGGGCACAAAATAGGCTCCAGCATACTTATGAGGCGGAGACTTATTTCAAATCCTGTCTGTTCTGCTAACCTCTTCAGCTTGATATTTTTGTCCATTGCAATCATTTACGTAGTCTGACTTTTACAATTTGTCTCTTTCTCTGCTCCTAACAATAGCATGTCTGGTTCTTAAGACTTTTTGCAAAGTCTGTAAGACTTTCATTCCTGAAACTTCTTGAGAATCGATGTTTTACAGTGTAGATGTGCTATAGCAAATATAATGTCATTGGATTATTCTCTGGTGGTTTTTTTTTCCAAAGCTTTTGAGGATGCAACTGTGGTATCTGTGCTCTGACTGTGCAGAGCCTTTTCCATCCTCTGTATGTACAGAAATTGGCCAAAACCAATGTTAGATGAATTCAGAGTATCCAGCCGTTCAGCAGCTGGCATTCCGATGTGGCTGAATAGCTGTGCTGGCTTGGTGCATGCACTCTGTTAGTGTTTTTTGGCTAGCAATGCTATCCGGCCAATAATGCTCCTATACCAGGTTTTCTCAAGAAGGAGTTGGATTAACCGAGGCCAGACCTATAGACCACAAAGATGCATGGTTTTCCAGTTTGAGTCCTTTCACTTCTCATTTGTTTCAGTGAGGTTGTTTGTTTTTTTTAAGGCTGCAGGAGCAGTCAGATCCTTCCTCTGCTTGTGTTTGAATAGTGCTTGCTTGCTTTTGAGCCGGAATCTGGGAAGGTTGTCTCTTGTCACCGTGTCTTTGGTGGGTTTTAGAGTAGTCCATGGGACAACCTGTCACAGCAGGCTGAGCTGCTGATCTCACCAGGGTACTGCCACTAATGTAACTGGGTTAAAACAGTTGATTTTTAAAAAAAAAAAACCAGCAACCCAAAACCACAATAACAAACTGCTTAAGTTAATAGTATGCTTGGCAAGTCTAGTACAGCACTGATTAGCATCCTGCCTCAGCAACCAAAGCCTCTCGTTTTGAAAGCAAGGGAAATGGGAATTGAATGCATATCTTAGAGTTAATCAGTAAACGCCAACCTCTTGAATATAAGAGGCAACAATCTATTATGTCTGTAACAACAAAAGCTTAAAAAGCTGAGCTCCCTGCTAGGGCAGCTTGACTCTGCAATCTGATGACGCTGTGCTGGTAGGAGCGTGAGGAGGTGGTAAACAACAGCTACCTTCATGCAAATGGCTCGGGAATGCTGTTCCGTGTATACGAGTGGTTTTTGCAGTAGGCAGGAGGCTGAGGAGTAGAAATGATGGGATTTCAAAATGTGTTTGCCGCTAATTTATAAGGTGAGCAAGGAGAGAAGCTGAAACTGCAGAGGACCTCAACAGTGCTTCCCCAAAATGTAGAAAACCAGCATCCAGCAGTCCAGGTGCTCCAAAGGGGGAAACCTTCCAAGGGCGAGACAAATACAATGTGTAGGTTTGGAATCAGTGAGAATTCAGGGCTCTGAGTAGCCTATTGTTCATTTCTTTAATCCCCTGCTGACTCCCGAGAAGATTGACAGCAGGAATAGTGAACATTAGCACAGTGCACTTCAGAGGCACAAATCCAACAAAATTGGCACTCGAGTTTCTTGTTAGCACTCCTATTTGAGGCTCAAGCCTGAAGTGCTGTGGCTGGTTCTGTGTGCTGTGTTGAAGAGCAATCGAAATATTCTTTAAAAAAATGTTTATATCCTTTGGAAGGCTGTTGTTTAAGGGCAGCCAGTACAAAGTATTCATCCCTCTTGACTGAGTTTCACTTTTTGGATTGAATTTAAACACAATCGACAACTTAATATACCCCTGTCAGTGATTCATGCCTTGATGTGACATTAACAGACTGGTTAAGTCAACATAGTTGTATTAAGTGGTGCTTTATTAAGATGACAAGTAGAGCTTTTTAGTTTATTCAGCAGCGAAGTGACTGTTTAGCCTGAATTAGGAAGATGGCAATCTACATTTTTGCATATTTGCTGTGAATTAGGTTGAAGTCTGGGCTGCCTTGTGATAAGAGTGCTGGAGAGGCTTATGTACTGTCAGTATTGTTAATATTCCTACTGGCAATATAGTTTAAAAGTTGAAACCACGTGTAATGAAGCTGATGCCAACTGTGTCTTTTCTTCTGTAGTTTCCATTCTTTACATTTATCTTTACAGATGGAGTCTCTCTTCCTTGACTGTCCTTGTAAACCTCATCATACATGTTGACTAATCCAGTGTGTGCTATAACTGTTAGTAATCTTACTCCCTTTGCAGTCAGTGTGCACTGGGTTAATCCATGGGACAGACAGCTGAAATCTCTGTGTGCGTGAAGGAAACTGATTTTCTTTGTTACTATTTTCCAGCTGAAAACGCAGCTAAATGAAACACTATCAAAACTCAAAGTTGATCAAAACGAGAGACAGAAGGTAGCTGGTGACTTGCCCAAGGTAAGCAGAGACCCTTAACAGTTGCAGATCTAAATGTTATCGAAACCCTCAAGATCTGTAGTTTTGCAGTGCTGGAAAACATGGTGATTTGAGGGGCTTGAGCAGACTGCCTGCCTGGTGGGGTGTCTTACTCCGCTTGCTGGTTCCCCAGGTGACTGGGACTGTGGGTGTAAGAGCTCATGCAAGACACCTGCATGTCTGTTGAAATGATAAAAATGCAACTAACAGCTCTGTTTAATTATCCTTCTTGAAAGAGTCTCTTGTTCATGGTAATTTTATGCCAATGGGAGCAAGTGGTGGTTTGGGGCTGACAAATAATTCTTTAAATAAAGAACCCGAGCCTAACAAAAAGCCCGTCCCGCAGCCCTACACCCACACCACAGCCTGAAGCTTTTAAATCCACTCTCAAATGGCAGTGGGTTACAAGTTGGTTTACAAACCATCTGCCCATTTGCACGTGGTTACAAATCGGCTATAGCCCAGGAGACTGCAAATCTTTAAAGTTAGCTCTACGCAAGCTTGATGAGACAAGCAGGTGGGTTACCTCTGCTCTTCCTCAACGGCTGCTCTTGCAAGATGGATTGGAGTGGGAAATCTTTAAGTGTGGGAGGTCTCAGTGCTGCCTGTCACCCCAGAAATGAACGTCTCACAGGAGAATTGATAAATGGAGATAAGAATAGCCAGCAGAGTGGCTGAGCTCTGGCTCCAGAGTGTATAACACCATGTTCCTTCTGCGGGAGATGCGTAGTAAGGAAACTGGGCTGTGTCCTTGCAGGGCTGGAGTGGGGAGAGCTGTTGGTGGGGCAGGTACTGTCCTGGGACCAGGGACAGATGATCACAAAAGCACTGCTAGGAGGTGAGAAGACAAAGGAGACCTGCTGCAATAAGGTGTTTAAAGCATTTTGCTCTGGGCAATTATGTCGGATGTTGACATATGAAGTGAGCTGTGCTGATGTCCCTCGTTCATGGTATATTCTATACAAATGCAGATCTATGATTAGGCTTTTGGAGACCTGCCTGCGCTGTTACTCTTGCACAAAAAATTTGCTGCACAGTTTTTACCTCATAACTTGACATGAGACTATTAAAGCTTCCCCGTAGAATTGCTTTCAAATGCAGGCAGGCTGACACTCAACATGCTGATTGTAAGGAGACATGTCAATCTTAGCAAATGTGTTGGTCCCCTGAGCAAATCTGGCATAAAACAGATTTCCTCCTGAACAATGATTTCCTGTGTCTCTAGTGCTCTTGGAGAGATGGGGGTTTGCTTCTCAGCCTTTGCTAATTGTTGTGTTTCCCTGTTTTTTCCCCGTTTCTTTTTTTTTTTTTTCTCCCCTCCAGGCCCAGGAGTCTTTGGCATCTCTTGAGAGAGAAATTGGAAAAGTTGTCGGGGATGCCAATGTTATTGAAAACAGTGACGTTTGCACAGAGTCGGTGAGTGGGATTTTTTGAGCCCATGCTCAGGGGCAACGCGAGTCTCGTGCATAGTATGAGCTTTGGGAAGTGAGGTCCAGTGAAGGAACAGGACACGTGCTGCTGATGGTAAATTAAGGCTTGATGAAAGTTCCTGTCCTGCAACTTGTCAGGGTGGTGTCCTGGAGCTGTATCCCCAGGATGCTGATGTCTTTCTAAGCATTGGGAGTTGTGCTGTCATCTGGATCGTGACCTCTTTCCCATGGCTCAAACTTGCACGGAGGAAGAGGAGAGATTCTGGACGTGAGATCTGGGCTTCCAAAAGGTTGTTGGTTTGGTTTGTGTTAAAGTGGGAAGAGTCTGGGGAAGATCCTCAGACTTGTCCCTTCAAGAAGGGAAGCTGAAAATAAATCTGCAGATTACTAAAAGAGCTTACAACATTAATTGTTGGGTTGGCAGTTGCTGACATCTGTAACGCTGGAGAAAGAAGGCAGTCTTGCATGTCCTGTAACACCAAGCAGGGAATGTCTCTTACCGGAACATTGACCCTTCTGGTTCTCTGCAGCTGTGGGCAAGAGCCCGGATGATTGCACGGATGATTGCTGAACTGCTTGTGTAGCTGGTACTCCGAGTGCTGGCCCTAAAAGGCACCACCTGTACAAGTGGCTGAGTCATGGCTTCGTAACTGGGTTTCCCCATCTCTGGAGATGAGAGCTTTCACACCAGCTTCAAAATAGCCTCAGAACAGCTTTCCAGAAGGCAGTTGGGAAGGGGAAGGCTAAAGCAGATGCCTTCCCAGCATGTTTTACACAATTAAGTGGTGTCACTAGAAGTCATTACCCTTTTCTTCTGATGGATAGAGTGGAAGGAAACACTGTTGTTTGAGGGGGAGAGGTGCACTTGTTGGTAGGACAAATAATTTATATTGACTCCTTTTAGCTGCTGAAAATAAGTAGCTTCATCAGGTGCAAGAGGAAGCTGGGAGTCCTCTAAGGAGTACTGTAGAAAAGCCTTTGCCTTTGTAGTCATTAGCAGAAATGAAATGGCTTTTCCGGAGTGATCAGTCGTGGATGCTGATCGACCCTTGCGTTGTGGGCTTGCAGTGTCCGAGCCGGAGATGCAGCTGGGCCTGCAAGACCATGGATGTCCCAGCCCTGTGAGCTGGTTTCCCGGGAGGGATGGTAGGTCTGCCGAGCCCTTTCCTGCGTTGCTAGCAGGAGGCCGGCGGGCGATGGTGACAGTCGGGTGCTCTGTGTCCGTGTCTGCAGCAGGCTGGAGAAGAAAAGCCCTCCTCAAGCCACTTGCCCTCTGCTATGCCTTCATGGCTTATCCAAGTGGTACATCAGACCAGCGATGCCATCAGCTGCGGCATTTTGTGGCTGGTGACACTGGTGAGCCCTCTCCTGAGCTGGGTGTTGTTAGATGTGGCCTGAGTATGCTCGTTTGATTTAATTGCTTTACCCTTAACTTGCATAACCCCTCTGGCTCATGCGTTGCTCTGCTGTAGCTGCGTGGGCACGTTGTGGAACCCTAACCAGGTTTCCTCCAGAATATCCATCACTTTATTCTGAAGAGGAGAGTGGAAGAACAGTCCTAAGAAACCTGTAATTAAACCTTCATTTGTAAAAATACATTAATTGTCTAAGCAACACTCTTGACAGGTAGCCATTGGCAGAGGCTGGAATTAGAGCATATCTTCTTTCCCAAGCCCTTTTTCTGCCTTTTTTTTTTTAAAAAAAAAAAGCTGTCTCCCCAGAAGCCTAAAAACCCAGCTTAAAATAGCTCTCAGGCTAAAAAAGAAAGTCTTCCAGCCACTTCCACCTAGCAACAGTGTCTCTCTTTTTTTTAAGAAGGACCTGAAAACACATGCTCGAAAATGAGCATATTTGTTCCTTCTGGGTGCTGGAACCAACCCACAAAATTGAGAAATGATGCTTGCGTAAACCCTCAAACACATTCTATGTGTTTTCTTTAGACTCCTTTTCTTTTTATTTAAAAATAGACCATTTGATTTTTCTAATCAGCTTCCTTGTCAGTTATGGGACTAGATGATGACTAAAGGGTGCCTTTTGGTACGCTTTAAGGAAGTCATTTATATTCAGCAGCTTGCTTAGGCAGTAAACTTATTTTGAGGCTTATATGAAATCTAATGTGCTTTTCCCCCCAGATCTCAGTGTAAAACACTCTATCATCGAAAACTGGAAATGCCGTACACGTAAAGCACAGTGGAGGGGAATCTGTCAGTTCAGCGCCTGCCTTAGCTACCGGGTCTGTCATTGCAGGGGGTTCCCCACTACCGTCCTCTTCCTCTCTTCATCCCCGTATCCCAAAGACATGCTTTCCCCTGAGTCATGGAGAGCGTGGGGCTGGGGCACGGCAACGACTGCATAAGGCAATCTTGCTCTCCTGGGTTAGCAGAAGCTGCAGTATGACTGTGTGGAGCCCAAATCCATCGGGAGCTGGTCAGGATTGGCCCCAGGAGGGTTGGGGATGTGTCTGTAATTCATGAGTAAACACCGCCTGAGATTAGTGAAGCTACAAAACAGAAGGGAGAGGAAGGAAATAAGGGGAGAGAAGAGCTATTCCCAGAGATGAGGGCTGAGAGTGAACTGAAAGGCTCCTTCGTTGCTTCTGCTCGTGATGGTTTCTCCGCTAACGCACATGCACTCTCGTACCCAGCGCTGCCGGTCAGTGCTGCGATTCATTCATTTGCTGGGGTGCTAATTGCATTTGCCTTTCCACTTTTTTCAGTCCGCATGAGATAGTCAGGACTGAGAATCTGCTTAGCAGCCCTGATTCTCTACTTTAATAAGGGTAAAACAGGTTAAGGCTACCCTAATACAGATTCCCAATGACTTTTTCACAGTAGAAGAATGCTTACCAGTTGCACTTAAGAGCTTGCGCTATATTGCTTTGCTCTCTTGCCTGAGCCCGGAGTAGTTTCTGTAATGGTGCAGGTGGTTGAGTTTGATTTTTCTGCTTGCTCTGTGTTAACAGCAAGTCTAGCGGCGTTTCCAGCCAAATGGGAGCTGGGAAAGTGGCCCTCTCTGAACTCGCTCTTATTTCCCTGAAACTCTAGGGAGAGATTTGCAACAGCATTATGCATCAGTCTCACTCTGTTGGTAAAACCGCTTTCAGTCGGAGCAGCGTTGGCTGATGCCGAGTGCTTGTGAACACCTCTGTGCTCGTGCTGAGAATTGGGTACTTCTGTATCGCTGACACCAAGGCAGATTTGCTTATTTTTAGCTGTTAAATTGCAAGGGAAAGCTCTCCTACGGGTTATCTGTGTGTCTGCCTTACGAGCTGAGTAAGGAGTAGTAACGGGTGTTTTGTATGTGGAGTTCATTGTACATCTCTAGAGCAGCTAATCAATAAAGGTAATAAAACAGGGATTGTATCACCGTTGGCTCAGCAAGACTGACTTTGGGGAGGAGGGCAGGCAGGAGGGGAAGAGTCCATTTTGAGTTGTGATACTTCCCTATTAATAAACTGTTGAACTCTGTTTAAAAGGAAAAAGCATTTTTTTTTTGTTTAAAAAAGCAAGCTCAGCATTTTAATTTCAGTGAGCGAAACCAGTTTTCTAGCTCTTGGTAGCTTTCCTTTTTTTGTTTCTCCGTCTTGACTGGTGCTTAGATGCTTTGTGAAGCCCTCATCCAAGTCTGGGTGTCACTGGCAGGCAGGAATTTCCCAGGGGCTCGGAGCAGAGGGTGAACCTGTGGGAGAGCTGGTGGGTGGCAGCCTGTATCCTGAGCCGGAATGGGAGCACTGGTGCTGTGGTGTGGGTGGGGAAAGGTGTGGATCTCCAGCCAGCTGTTTCGCCTGGCTTCACAGCTGGAGCTGCGTTGTGCTTGGATATCACGTGCTGCTGAGGACACCGTCCCACAGATCCGTGTGCAGACCGAGTCCGTGGTGGTCCAGCAGCCTTGTTGTTACAGCTGCAGGGGTCAGAAGTCATCCCTCCTGCTGGGCGCACCGTCGCCGTGCTCGGCGGCCTGCGTAATAAAGCTCGTGTTCTCGTCTGCGTGGGGTGTTCAGCCAGGCTTGCGGGGATGCAGGGTGATGACTTCTGAGGCCGGATCAGCTGTGGTTAGGAGCACAATTCCTGGAAGCAGCGAGTAAGTGGAGTCCTAGGCAGGGAGGGTGGGAGCCAGAGGTCAGCGATGCTCTTGCCGGCGTTCGGCGTGTGCAGGTAATTCCCTGGAACAGGAAACAGCTTCTTGACTTTGAACCATGTTCTCTTTAAATGTGGTCATAACCCTCTGACTTGCAAGAATTGCTCCCATCTGCGCAAGCAGTTGTAATTTTATACGGAGGATCTAATTCTAGGCTTTCTTGGTAATTAGATTGTAAATGAGTTTTTAATGATTTTTTTTTTCCTTCTTCCAGGAATTGACTGATAAAAGACTAAACGTGGCGGTGAATCTTAACCAGGATGTAGGTCATCTCAAGAAGCTGCTCGTGTCAGTAAGCCAAATGCTGTCAAAGGGACGAGAACACTACCAGCTAGTAGGTAGGTGCGGCTGGTGGCCGTCTAGTTGAACTGGGTGGCTGTCAGGAAGGGCACTGGTCTGTGATGGTGGGACCCTGTTCAGAGTTAAGTCAGGTGTCAATCTGAGACTTCCCATGTGCCATTCATTAAAAGCTTCTAGTAGGCACCGGATTTGTCCCTCTCTGGGTCCGTACTTCAGTTAGCTGGGACTAATCTCCCATCTCCATGTCCCTCTCTGGGCACGTAACACTTTGTCCTTCCCTTCCACTACTTGCCACTTCACGCGGCAGGTTTCCCAAAAGTTTGTTCTCCCACTGCCTGTGCCTTGTTTCCTTTGTCCCGGCTACACGAGCAAAATGTCCGCGCTCCCGTGCTCTGGTTGCTTTGGGTTGGAGGATATAAAGTAACCCACCGGGCTTTCACCGAGTTAGCAGCAACGGCTTGCTGTGGTCGCGGGGATACGAGTATCTGAACCATCAGTCTGGCATGAACTCTTCATCCAATTATAGACACACAGGCAAGGCTTTTATTTTAATATACCGCCAACTTGGAAACCTGGCCCTTTGTGGTTGACTGCGTCATGCTGGTAAACTTCTTAAATGACCCCAAGTTAGCTAACGGTCGGATAAACTCGAGACACTAAATTTCTCAGGAAGCTGATGCAGCTTGTGAGCCTCTGCTAGATGTGCCGTGAGCCGGCTCGGAAGGCGGGTTTGATGTGTTGGTTTGGGAGGCAGCAAAGCCTTGGCACCGAACGAGCTGCTACAAGAAGTGTCAGAACTCCCTCATCTACCGGGGATGGGGACTTGGGTTTTTTCCTAATTTAGGTATTTTTTTTCTGCTCCTGCCTCTGTAATACAGCGTGGGCGGCAGAGACGGTCTTAAGGGCCGGTAACGGGGTGTTCATGGTGGGGTGAGTGCAGTCTCGTAGGATGGGCTTGGTGCAC
The DNA here is from genome assembly GCA_009819775.1 of Phoenicopterus ruber ruber. Lineage (NCBI taxonomy): Eukaryota > Metazoa > Chordata > Aves > Phoenicopteriformes > Phoenicopteridae > Phoenicopterus > Phoenicopterus ruber. The sequence goes on from CM020219.1 coordinate 5,061,262, forward strand.
GTGGGGGGAAGGTGCTGCCTGCGCCTCGGCCTCTGCTCCGGGAGGCTGCTCTTGCTCAGCCTCCACCGCCCCGGCTCGTTCCTCGAGCTTCGTCGTGGGCCGACGCTGACGAAGCGGCTGGCGTGAGGCGCGGATTTGCTTGAACACTGCCCATCGCAAACTGCTCGGCTGACGTGGCGTTTTGTGTTTTCTCTTGCAGAGTGAAGTCACGGGGGAATCGTTAATTTGAGGATAGCAGAAGGCACTGTATTATATTTTGCCAAATTAAAGCCTTATTTATGTTTTCACCCTTTCTACTTCGTCAGAAACACTGAACAGAGTTTTGTCTTTTCTAATCCTTGTTAGACTACTGATTTAAAGAAAAAAACCAACTCTGTAGACACCTCCAGAGTTTAGTTTTATAATAAAAACAAACCTGTTTGGATAATTAGACCTTTACATTCCTGGAGAGACGGTAAACACATAATCTTTTATCTTATTTTGCTCAATAAAACTTGTTCAGAAAACTCCAACGTGGTAAAGTCACCAATGGGATATAACATTTTAATACTGATGTTGTACACTGTTTTACTTAATTACATTTTTGGGATTAGCTGCCTCTGACTTCAACCTCAAGTAAACACTCCTTTTTTTTTTTTTTTTTGGTTGCTAATGTAATCAGTTTTTGTAATGGTGTCAGCAAATAAAGGGATGCTATTATTCGAGGTGTTCCTGCTCTCTTTTCTTTTAACGGCACATGGATGACTCGGGTGAGATTTCCACCTCTCCCCTCCCTGAAACAAGCACAGGTTTTGGGCAGAGGAGGAGGCAGAGATGGCACGAGCTTGAGGAGGCAAACTGGGGCGCTTGCCAACTTCAGAGCAACTCTTAAATAAAAGGCATTAAGGTTTTAAAAAAAAATCCAAAACAAAACAAAAATTCCCCAGCAAACCATCATGCAAACTCTGATTCCATGTCATATATCGTCTTTGGGAAAAATCAGGGTGTGCAGAGGGGAAGGAAGAGTTAGAAGCATCGGATTATATGGCAAAACCAGCTTTCGCGGGAGCGTCGGACCAGCCTGCCCAGCCACCGGCAGTGCGCGGAGTATCTCCCTTTGCCCTGGACCTGCCTCTGGGCTGGGAGTCTGTGGCAGAAGGAGCTTTGGGGGGGTTGGGATGCTCTGCTGCTGGGTGCTTTGCTGGGAACACATCCGGGAAGGGTCTTTGGGAGAGGGTTTCTCCTGGGGGTGTGGGGGGATCAGATGCTTTGGGTTTTTAAGTGTGTCTTAGAGGAACCCTTCAGTTTTGCGGGAGGTTCTTAAATAAGCAAGGTGAGATGTTGTTGCTGAGTTCTTGAGGACATGATAATCTCAGGGAAGGCAATGAAACAGTTGGGGGCCGAAGTGAATTAATTGCAGAGGTAAAATGGTTCAAGCAGCTCACCCTGAGCTTTTCACACTAACTTTTTTTGTTCGTATTTCAGTCCTTCACCACCCACCCCCCTTGACCAGACAGGAGGTGAAGTTTCTTTCTTACACAGACTCCGTGGTTTCCTGGATGATGCAAGTCCTGGTGAGAGCTATGAAATAGCTCAGAAGAGGGAGAAAAAACTGAAAAACCTGTTCCTTTACAAAAGCTACAGGTTTCACCTGTAGCCATAAAACTGTCACGTTCCCTGGAGATGTTATTTCATTGAGTAAAACTCCAGTGCCTGTAGTCTACCTGTTTTATGGGTGCTTTGAAGTAGAAAACATTTCTAGTGCCAGGGACGCTCCTGCAACTAGATGTAAGGAAAACCTGAGCACTGGAGGGTCTCTGCACTTGCCCAGGTCATGGTCAGAGGCTGATCCTTTGGCAGGTGACTAGACACCTATTTTTGGGGTAAGTAGCACCTTAATGGATCCGTGCGGGTTTGACTGTTTTGAAACGATTTCTGAACGTAACCCGACAAGCTTCAGCGATGCTGGTTTGGGCTGGGGGTGTTGTGGTGTTGCTGTGACTGTAACTCTGCCTGCCTGGAGAGTCCCCAGGGCCACCCCACCTCTTCTTTGAAGCCCTGTCACTTAAAACACATGGTTGTGGAGGCAGGTGCTGGCTGGGGTGGTTGTGTGGGACAGCAGACCTGACTTTGTGCTGTCCTGTCTGCTTTCTAGTGTGCAGCTGGGGGGAAGCTCAACCTTCCCCTGCATCAGATACTCTCCTTTGGCTCTTCCATGCACCTGGGTCTTGACTGTGTTTTTTGCTCCTCTCCTTTCCCCTGATGGATAAGGGCGATGGACAGCAGGGAATCTTCAGAAGGAGCCATTTCCCATCCTCCTTGGGCTCACCAGGTAACAATTCTCCCAGTACCTGTGGGTCACTGGTCTAGGGCTGCTCAGGGCCTTGTGCACATGCGTTGCTGGTTGGAGAGCACGCGGAGATGGGCGCCCGTGAATTCCCCGCATCGTGGACCTCCTGCCCTGTGTTCAGGTGGGGCAGTTGCTTTGTAAGAGCCTGGAAGAGCTGGTGGGGAGAGAGATGCAGGTTGCACAGGTACCAAGGGGAGCAGGGTTGATTCACGCGTATCTATCCCCAACGTGGTGCCGTGAAGGCAGAGCAGGTTGAGGAGCTGCTGCGTTCATCCTGCCTCCCTCTCCAACAGCTCGGCACAGGTAACTTCCCAATGAAAACTGGGGTCTCCAGATAAAATAATGTCCCTTTTTCCATAAAAAGATGGTTTTGTAAATGCTGATGGTGCCTCATCCAAGGAAGAAACACTCCTGGAAGGGGCAGCAGCGCCTGGAGAGCCTCTGGGTGCAGCCTTTGGAGGAGCAAAGGTGATGTGAGTGGGAGATGGAAACCTGGCCGTGCCTCCAGGCTCTTCGTTTTCTGGTGGGTTAAGCTGCGGAGCAGGGGGTGAAGGTGCTGCTGCAGTGCTTACTTTAAAAGGGGAGAGATCTGCAGCGTCATTCCCGTTCTCTCTTGGCAGAAATCCTCCCAGGAGAGGATACAAGACCTTTCATTTTGAAATTTAAGTGCAGGTTTTTATTTTGCTTTAGGAGATGTATGGAGGTGTTAAAGGCAGCTGTAAAAAAGATCCCCTGAGAAGCCCAGCTGAGCAAACCCTAATCCCCTCTCTGAAGGGTGAGGAGAGGTCAGGATGGCTCCTCAGGAGCAGTGGGAAGGGGGATGGATGCTGTTTCATCTCGGTGTCCTCTCCAGCCCTTGATAAAATGCGGCTGCTGGCAGTTGTCTCTCAAATTTGGAAGGCTTTGCCTTGCCAATTTGGTCACTAAGAAATCCCTCCTGCTCTGAGCATCTGCCGAGATGAAATTTCAAGACCAAAAAAGTGTGTGTGGGAAGCTGATTCATCAGTGCAAAGGCAGAGCTGGTACCGGGTGTGTTTTCCCAGCCTGCGCCGAGCCCCCGGTTCTCCGCAGAGCTTCAGCCCTTGGTTTCCAGCCAGGCCGGGAGCCGCAGCCGCGGCAGGTTGGTCTCTGCCCGCGCTAGAGGGAGACAATAGCTAATGGATACAGGGATGCTTTTCTTGGAAAAAGCCCAAACGGGGATGTTCAGATGCTGGCAATGGATTTTTTTTTTTTAATTTATTTTAATTGCAAGGCTGGGGTGATTTGCGCTCGGAGAAGCTGCGCCCCGTAAGCTGCGTGCGATGCGGTGCTGAGCGTTCCCAGCGTGGTGCTGGCTGCCGAGCGCTGCTGAGCCGAACTCGTGGACAAAACCGGCTGCCCTTTCTGTTCTTAACCAGCCCCTTCAGCATGGAAGTGAGAACCGCAGGGGAAGGCTCCGAGCTGTCTGTTTGCTCTCACAGAAGTTGCGCTGCCTCCTCTTCGTCCCCAAGCACGACCCTCCCACCCTTTCCCGGCTGTATCCAGCAGTCGTGAGCACCACGTTGCTCAGCCAGTCGCTGCTGTTGGGTTTTCTCGGGCGATGACTCACTCGGCTATTTATTGTTGTGATTAAAAAAGAAATCTCGTGCAACTTTAATTCAACCCCGAATAATTAAAATGATTTTGCCGTAAAACCCCTTTGCGATGACGCAACTGTGTCTTCTCCCCAGGGCTGCTGGTGCTGGGGGGGTGCTGGTGGTCCGTGCCACCACGGTCCTCGTGTCCCCCTTGCTCGGTGCGTGACCTTGGCCCTTTTCTGCAGCACTCACAGTGCCCTTCGCAGTCAGCTGGGAATTTCCTCGAATCACTCGCTGGTCACCAAGGCTCTTGCCAGGTTTTGGCAAGGCTCTGCCTTTCGCGTTGGACGGTGGGGTTGTACCGGGGGGCTCTTCTCCGGATCTTGGTGGGAGCTGTGAGCGGAGGAGCTGCCGTGGGCTGGGTGGGAGTTTCTAAGGGAGCATCCAGAAGGTGAGAAACGCCGTTTCTGCCCGCTTTGTTGGCTTCAATATCTTGGCTAAACTTAGCCAGGACGCAAAGTCAGGAGGCAGTCCCGCTCCCTGTTAGATGTGGACATCACCGTGCAGGAGCTTCCCTTCATCGCCTGGACCCTTTGACGTACTCAATTTGTTTGGTTAAACCTCACCTTCCAGCAAACCCTTCCCTACGGGTCCAGAGCAGGCCCGTGCCCTGGCTGGAGAGGAGACGTCTTGGGGGAAAGAGCCTCGGGTAATGCCGTGGGATGCTGAGTCTCCAAAAGCTTTAAAATGCAACGGAGATAGCTTGAATGCTGGAGAAGTCGTTTTCTTTCACCTGCTTTTGGACACCTATCATGTGCTGGCAAATCCCTGTGGATCCCGTGTCAGCCCTGGCTGGGCTCCCCTGGGGTGGCTGGGGAAGCGATGGGTGAGGGGTGCTAGGGGTGCTCCTCGGGGGGAGGTTTAGCCAAGTGTCTTCAGTGAGGGATGGGTTTTGGTGGTGTTTGTGTGCTTGTTTGGGTTTTTTTGGTTTTTTTATCATCATGGAGGGCATCTTCTCTCTCAGACTTGCTTAAAATAAGCCTGGACTAGCTTCCTGAAGGTACAAATGATGCTGGTTTTGCCGAGAGCTCTACCTGTCACAGGGGCAGGACTAGAGATCCGAGAGGTGGCCTCGGCCAGTTGGAGCTTCACCTGGATGTTGTCCTCTGCGAGACTCCACCGAAGCAAACGGGTCAGTAAAGGCCTCGAGGACTTTCCTTAAGTCTACGTGCGAGACCAGGAGGACAGGGACAACCCGTGGGGATGCCAAGACTTGCTCGGGTGATCGCTGGGGGAGGTCGCCTGTGGTGTGTCCCCTTCCAAAACCCACCTCTCCTCCTTCCCAGACACCAGCCGTTCCCCAAGCCAAGTGCACGTCACCAAACCAGCGACAAAACCCTTGCGAGGGGCAGGTGTCGCAGGCAGCTGGGAAGCAAATCATGCCAGCCTGATGGAATGGGTTTTTCCCTGAAAATCTGTCTTCCCAAACCCATTTTTTCTTTTTTTTTCAACAGAAACAAAAGCCAGAGTCAGGACCCAAGAGCTTGTGTTTTTTACTCCAGCGTGAGGCTCGTTTTTTAAAGAAAAGTCGATTGAAAACAACTGTAAGTGAAAAATGACTCTGCCAAAAAACCTAAACCATCCACAGCCCTTCAAAAAATTGAATTCCTCTTTTTCAGTTGGAAGAGGATGAAAAAAGGGATTTATTTATTTTTTTTTTCCTTCCTGTCTGATGTTCTTTCTAGGAAAGAAAACAAACCACCTTCCTTCTGAAATGCCTGCCGTGACGATTTAGAACAGCTTGGGAACAGTTTTGCCAAACGACCCAAACCCGACAGCCACGAGCACTTTCCTCCTTAAGCCCGTGTCCATCGTTCCCGGAGGCGACGGACATCCCGCTGCCCACGGCCTTTGCCGGGCAGCTCCCGCCCGACGCGGGTCCGCGCTGGCGTGCGGCGTTGGGGCACTTCTCCTCTGCTTCAGCGGACCTCCAGGAGAAACCGGGGTCCCTCTGGGGTGCATCGGGTGTGGTGTGACATGGATCCGTACCAAAGACTCATTATTTTTCATTTGTATGGTTTTTAGTTTTGTTTTTGCAAGCACGTGCTCGGGAAGGTGCTGAGGTCCCTGCTCGAGGGGAGCCTGTTTTCACCCCCCCTGCTCTTGGGACGGGCGCAGGTTGCGCTTTCGGCTCGTGCGTCCGCAGCGCAACCCGCACGTGGCTCCTCGATGGCCGCGTTCAGCTTCCCGCGGGGATGCTTCTATTTTTGGAGCGGTTGCACCTAAAAATACATCTTCAGGCTCCTGGGGAAGCTGGCTCTGCATCGTTGAGGAGCTAATTAAACCGAGGGGAAACGCAGGCCCTCGAGCAGGGCCTGTTCCATGTTGCTGAAGATGTTGGGGTTTTTTTTCCACCTTTTTGCAATGATGCGCGTTGCTCTTGCACTGCACGGGCAAGGGCCAGAGGTTTACCCTTCCTCTGCGGGAAGGACAGGGCTCGTACCCCGGGCGCTTGGGCATTAACACTTGCTTTTGTGCACCGATACCCCCCCCACCCCCTAAACTTCAGCCCCAGCCCCGCTGCAACCATCGCACCACCCCATGAGCAGCGTTGGCCGCAGACCCCTTCGATGCTCGGCCGGACAAGGGATGGGGCCGGGCAGACAGCTTAGGCTGTAATAAATCGCATCCTATTAATTTCTAGAGATCTAGGGTTAGTATCCAGCTCAGATGTGCCGAGAGGTCCCGGTGGGCTTCTGCTCTCCAGGCTGGCCATCGGCGATTCTTTATATTGGCAAAGTCTCTGTCAAACACAGCCGTGGGTCCCGTTTATATCGCTGTGAGGCCAAAAGCCGTGAGAGGGATGGAGGCCCAGGGAGGTTCGTGGGCTTTACCCTTGTGATGTTCTCGCAGGGCGTCTTTGGATAAAACACCCGTCAGCTCCTCAACCAGGATTAAAGCTCGGAGAAGAAACAGCCTGAGACCATTTCAAAGCTTATATTCAGAGCCAGCCCTGTTTCTGCGGTACGTTAGTGCTGCCTGGGGCTATCCTTGAAGACCTGATCTCTTGCTTAAGCAAATAAGCTTGTCCTAATCCAACCCTATGGAAAACAACCTGAGCCGCATCAGGCATGGGGATATAATTCTTTAAAATCAATAAATATTTCAGGAGCAGAGGGAGCGGGTTCGTATCAGCAATGCCAGTCCTGGCTGGTCATTATTAATTCAATGGATGCAGCTGTAAATTGGCTGAGGAAGCACAACCACCGAAAATACAAGCGCTGCTTTCCCCCCATCGCTGAGATGTTTTGCTGGATCTTCAGCGAGTCTGAACGGGACCACCAGCCTTCAACCAGTTGTTAGACACTGCAAAAATATGGTCGTTCTGCCAACGCCTGGGTCTATGTCCTCGGTCCCTGGTTTTATAAAGCCGTGTACAGCAGGACTTCGACTCCCCAAGAGTAAGTTGTCCTCTGTAGGATGCTTGTCCTAAATCTGTGGCTCTTGAACTGCTGCGATGGAGTGATAGTCTTGGATTAAGGAGCCTGTGCAACCTGCTGGCTGCGCCGGCAGCAGCGGGATCGGTCCCTGTTCCCAACCCAGCAAGGCGTTTCGTTGCCGTAAGCATCACGTTTCCCCAGCTTTCCAGGAGGAACCAACACCTCCCTTCTTTCAAAGCGCTTTTGAAACCCGATGAGGAAAACCAGCAAGAGCAACCTGTTGTTGGTGCGGGGGGAGAACCCAACTCCCCTTTTTAATAAGTGTTTATAGGGAAAAAAAGCCTGAAAATGAGACTCTTGGGGAACGAAAACTTCTATAGATGTGTTTGTATATATGTGTATAACACATTTGATTTATTATATATATTTTATATATTTTTTTATATGTATATTTTTTACATATACACGCGTCTCCTCTTTCCCCTTACCTTGCTGGGGGGGGGGCAGTTGGGTTCTATGCTGATTTTGGGGGGCTGCGGGGCGGGTGCGTGGCTTTGCGGCCGTGTCCCCGTACGACGTGCGGCAGAGTGCTCTCGGTCTGGCTCTGTGCCCGCTTGACGAGAGGTGCCTTTTGAAGGGCTTTGCAGCACACAGGTGTATTTTAAGCGCTCATACACGTGTTGCTGCCAGGCGCTCGGGGGCTGGAGGGGCTGTACAGGCAGAAAGACAAACCGTCCCCAAGTTTTCTTTGCTCTGGGATTCCTGTTGTTGCTGCTCGGGGCGAGTTTATCATAAATCCTGTGGTATTTGGCATTTTGGGGCAAGTCTCTGTTTGCAGGGTTGTGCAACCAGTGTCTTGGCTCCTGTTGGAAGCTGGAGCAATTTCATGCCTTATAGCTGGGTACAGAGGTGAATCCTACGGGACTGAGACCAGGAGAGGCTCTGCCCATGACTGTGTGTTTAGCACATCTGGTGGCAGCTGGGGCTCTGGTCTGATATATACACACATATAACCCCCGGTATCCATACGGGCTGGGGGATGAAGGGATCGAGAGCAGCCCTGCTGAGAAGGACTTGGGGGTGCTGGGGGATGAAAAGCTGGACATAACCCGGCAATGTGCGCTCGCAGCCCAGAAAGCCACCCGTGCCCTGGGCTGCATCCCCAGCAGCGTGGCCAGCAGGGCGAGGGAGGGGATCCTGCCCCTCTGCTCCGCTCTGGGGAGACCCCCCTGCAGTGCTGCGTCCAGCTCTGGGGCCCCAGCACAAGAAGGACATGGACCTGCTGGAGCGGGGCCAGAGGAGGCCACGGAGATGATCAGAGGGCTGGAGCAGCTCTGCTATGGAGACAGGCTGAGAGAGTTGGGGGTGTTCAGCCTGGAGAAGAGAAGGCTCCGGGGAGACCTTCGAGCAGCCTTCCCGTACCTAAAGGGGGCTACAAGAAAGCTGGAGAGGGACTTTTGACAAGGGCATGGAGTGACAGGACAAGGGGTGATGGGTTCAAACTGAAAGAGGGGAGATTTAGATTAGATCTAAGGAAGAAATTCTTCGCCATGAGGGTGGTGAGGCCCTGGCACAGGTTGCCCAGAGAAGCTGTGGCTGCCCCATCCCTGGAAGTGTTCAAGGCCAGGCTGGACGGGGCTTGGAGCAACCTGGTCTAGTGGAAGGTGTCCCTGCCCATGGCAGGGGGGTGGGACTAGATGATCTTTAAGGTCCCTTCCAACCCAAACTATTCTATGATTCTATATACATCATATGTATACATATGCGTCATATATATATGCATTTAACCTATAAGACTAAGAGCGCTCGTTCCTAATTTGCAGTTAAGGTTGCCCAAGGATGGCTAAAAACAAGCACAACTTTTTTTCTTACCTTTTGCTTAAAATCTGCGTTACAGGCTCATCTTTTACTACCTAAACCCACATTTCGGGGTCAGCCTTTGCCGTCTCCTCGGCTCTCCTGGCCCCGCAGCCGGCAATAGGCTGCTGTAACGGCAACCGGCATTAACGCGAGGGCTACTCTTAATTACGGGAGCTGCTGTTTATCTCCGTGGCTCTGTTTGCTGCTGACAAAAGCCAGCGCAGGAGGGGGGGCCTCTTGTTAATAAGCTGTGTGTGCGCCCCAGCAGTGATATATTGATGTATTTTTCATAAATATTCTCTTTTAAAGGGCCACATATGTATTCTGTGCTAATCCGCTCATTACAAGATCGCAGGGCGGCTCGCGAGGTCTGTAAGCATGTGCCTCGCGAAGCCGGTTTTCATATTCATCGCTGGTGCGTTAGATCTTGTGCTTCCTGACGGGGAGAGACGATGAGAGTAGTAAGGCCTAGCTGTGCTAATTACGGTCACCCTTGAAGTTTGGAGGATGGAGGTGCACCGCCTCAATTAAGAAAAATGGGGAGCGATAACCTGATAATAGAAAAAGCTTTCATTAATCAGTCCCTCTGGAAATGGGAGGCTCCTCCGCCGCTTGCCCCTGTCCCACCGTCACCCAACGCCTTCGTCGGGATGGAATAACGGTGAGAGAAAGGGGGGTTAAGTGTTGGGGCCAAGCTGCGGCGGTGGGAGCGGGTCGGCTTTGGGAGCGGGGCGACGGTGGGGAGCCGCCGGCAGAGGCTTGTCCTTGGCAGAAACCCTTCCAGCGACGGGCATCGCCCTGTGCCGGGACGGATGCAGCGGTGAGGACGTGGGGCCACGGCGTTTCGCTGTCTAAGCTGGAGCGGAGCGAGCGCCGCTCGTTCGTGTCGCAAACCTGTGGTTAGCGGGATGGAAAGGCACGTTAAACCTTCCTTTCTGGTGTTTGCCTTACTCTCCCGCTCGGGTTGCATGGACTTTAATTTTGTTAAAATCTGCTTAAAATATGCCGGTACCATTTGCTCACCGGCAGCATAATAAACGCAGTGTGTACATTGCGAGCAGAGCGATGGGCATCTTATGAAACAGAGACGAGGGCTCAGATTAAAGCAGCTAAGCTTACATAGACCAACAACCACACAGGCTTTGAACTGCTGCCTCCTGATTTTATTCAAGGTTTTCCTCTCATTTATTTTTTTTCCTACTTCCATCATTTTTCTCCCACAAAAAATCCCCGTAGCTGCTGGAGGCAAAACCAGCTCCGTCCTGGCCAAAACCAGCTCCGTCCTGGCCTAAACCAGGACAACGTTGCACGGAGCAGTGGTAGGGCCGGTGGTGTGCGCCCTGCCAGTTTTAAGCGGGTTCGGATGATTCACTTCTCCTCCTACCTGGCTTTAAGTTGCTTGGTTACCAGACGCGGGAGCAAGTGGCGACGGCAGCCTTGGCTTCGCAGGAGCCTTGTGCCCGCGCGGGCAGGTCTGCTCTCAGTGGCTTGGAGCTGCGGGATGAGCCAAGCGTCAGGCTGGCTGGTCTGCAAGCAGCCTGGGAGGGAATTTGGGAGAGGTGCGAGCTGTCCCTCGCTGCTCTCCCAAGGTGAGAGCGAGCGGTGGAGCCCCTGGGAGATGCACGACGCTCCCTCTTGCCTTTTCCAGTTGTTTGGGTAATGAGGATAGAGATTTTCCTCATCGACAGCTGACCCGCAGCAGCTGGAGATGCATCACGGCGCTGAGCCCGCGCTGGGCGCTGCTACAGCACGTGCCTCCGCGGGGCTCGTTTTGGGGGGACGGGGCACGCTGCCACTCACGAGCGGGGTCGTCCCCCCGTCCTCTTGGTTTGGGATGCTGCTGTGGGGGAAATTGGGGGCTGGGAAATCGCGTTCCTGGGTGGCTGCTGACGTGGTCTGAGTCTGCACCCAAGGGCGATGCTGATGAGGGTGGGTGATGCTCTGAGAGCTTTTGCTCCATCGCTGCCGAATCTGGGGAGCAGCACGCATCCTTCGTGGCTGCAGGGATGGGGTTTTGCCTGCATCTCCGGTTATTTTTCTCCTCTTGCAGGCAAAGAGGAAGCCTGAAGGGGAAGGATTGCCTCCTGCTCTTTTCTGAGGACGCTTAGCACTGGAGGAGGAGGTGGTGATGGAAATGAGTCATCCGTCTAGCAGGTCGCTTCTCCCCCTTCAGCACTGCTCCCACGCGAGAAGGTGGTGGTTCTCCTCCTTCCTCATCAGGGGAAACAATGAAGCTGTCGTAGCCCGTTGACTCCTGCAGCGTGAAGCCCCGGTTGCTTTCAGAGATGCCTCCTGCAAGAGCGGCTCGGGACCCTTCGGTGGGGGCACCGTGGCCCTCCAGTGCCCTTGCACACCTCCCAGCCCCAGGGGGATCTGTGGGTTTGTGCTTCACCTAAGGGGGAAAAAAAAAAGGGGGTTTTCAGGCAGGGTGAGAACCGAAGCCCTCCAAGCCCCTCGCCCCGTCTCCGCCAGCCGCCAGCGCAGGGCAGAGCCCAGGGGCGGGCAGGGTTGTAGCGATGCTCTCCCAGCTCCTGGCAATCTGCAGCACGGGATGTCCTGAGCCACACATGGTTTCCATGTCTTCAGTAACCATCCATGAGCTTATCCAGTTCCCCCTGGAGCCCACCCAACTTTGGTGTCCTGAGGCAAGGAGATCCACTGATGAAACTCACGCACTCGTAGGGTTCCATCATTAAATCCTGTACAACCGTCGGGCCCGTGTTTGCAACTCCAAATGCGAACAAAGCTCTTAAAGCCTGCAAGATTTGTTCCAGAAATTCCTAGCATGTTTTAGCAGCTCCTGGGAACTGATTTCATATTTAGGACAAATGTTTCCCCAGCCCCTGTGAGCAGAAGGCGAGCGAACGGCTCATGCAGCAGCTGCTGGTGCCACAGCTGATTTTAGCCCCAAATTCGGCAGCTCTAAGCAAACGAGCGGAGCCTGCCCGAAGGCTTCGGCTTTGCAATCCCCTCCCGTGGCAGGGTTTGATTTGGGCAAGTGGGTGCTGCTCTTTCCCTTGGTAAGAGCTGGGTTCAGACACGGGTCTGTGTCCCAGGAGTTTGAAGCAGGTTGTCATAGCAGACACCGAGAAATCGGATTTAGCATCTTCCTGGGGCTCATGTGTGCTGCTTCAATCAGTTGTGCCAGTGATTATAGGTGTTGGGGGAAGCACAAAGCCTGGTGGCTTTTCCTAAGCTATTGGAGACCCCTCCAAAGGTACGCATGGGGGAAGAGATGCAATGGGATGGGTGATGCCACAGCTGGTCCGATGAGGCTTGGCTTTGGGAGAAGCTGAGCCTCTTCCCTCATATTCTTTCCTGTCTTTAGGACAGGTGGTTGTCACGCAAGGGTTTTGGGGAGCGAAGTGTCTCAGAGGTTGGGGAAGCGTGGAAGAGGGCAGGGGCTAGAAGGGGAGGCACTTCCAGCTGGTGCCATAGTCGGGTTTGGACTCAGGGAAGGGAAATAAGGTGGGTCTCTGTCCCCCCCTGCGTGGGAGCAATGAGGAGGAACATTGCCTTTCCTTCAAATGTCGACCGGCGGTGGTTTTCCTTGGCCCCATCCCGGAATTTGGTAGCACTTTGTGGTGGTGCCTGGCTGTGACCCACGGCAGACGCCGTCCGTGTGAGACAGAAGGGGCAGGTGGAGGGGTATGGTGGGCTCTGCGGAGGGACTGGGGCTGCGAGGTGGCTTGATAGAAACACGAGTCACACACAACTCCAGCAAGCCCGGGTGCCTTCTTGCTCAGGATACTGTAAGACATGCTCTTGGCCATTGTTTTCCTTTGATTTTCTCAGGAACTTCTTTGGTGTAACCCCGGTTCCACGTGAAGACAGTATTTCTACCCTCAGTGATGACCTCTGTCATTCAGCTTAGCCCTAAACTTGCCCAAGATGTAAGCTGGTGCCTCCCACTTTACCCCCACAGCCCTTGTTTTGGGCAGCGGTACGTGCCTCCTCCAGCCGTGGATGCTTCTGGGGCCTCCTGGGGCTCTGCTCATGGTGGGCGGTAGCAGGAGCCGATGAGTCTCCTGCTGTTTTGTGGGGCCGGGGGCTGGGGTGAGGTGGGATTAAGGGGAATCAGCAGAGGGTGGGCGTAGGGGGTCTCGGTCCTGCTGCCGCGGGGTGTGCACAGAGGGTCGAGGCAAGAGATGTGCGCTTGGAGAGGCTGGAGCAATGTCTGGGGTGGGCGTCTGCTTTGGTGCATCAAGGTGGGTGATGCTGGGGACATCCAGTCCTCCTCCTACTCCTCTTGCACCGTGGAGCTGCCTTCTTCCACCTTCAGGCCTCTGCTCCCGTCCATAACACTGGTGAGAGCAGAGGTTTTATCCGCAGGACCTACGCCCCTTCGATGTGTGAAACGGGCTGTGCTGGTACAAACACCCTTACGGGAGGTTGCTCCGAAGCCGGGGTCCTCGGTGACAACCCTTGGTGCCGGGGCTGGGCTCCTGCTCTCCTCGAGGTCTGCAGGAGCCGAGTCTGCCTGTGCCTGGCAGCCTCCGGGCTGCTTTTCGGCTCCAGCGCGAGGAGGAGGCGACCTTGCCGGTGACATTTTGGGATTAAAAAGGAAACTCCCCGCCCATGCGCGCGTGGCTGAGGCCCATCAACGCCGCGAGAGCAGGGGCCACAGCGACCCGCTTTGCGTGTCCGTCCACCCATCCATGCGCTCACAGCTCTTCCTCCGGCCCCGGTACTCGCCGGCCTTTCGGCCCTGCTGTGCTAGGAAAGGTCAGCGCCGATATTAATCTCTTGATTTTTTTTTCTTTTGGCTATTTATAAAGTGTAGCTTGAACTAAAAAGCCTATTGTAGCAAATAGTAGGCTTCTTGTGTGGCATCCTTGAATAGGAGGGGTGTTATCCCGTCCCCATGACAACGAGCATTTGAATTAAGAGCCGTCTACTCCGAACAATTTGCCATCACATGGTTTGGAGGAAACACTTTGAAACCCTTGTAGTCTTTTCAATAGGCTTGATTGTTAGCGTCTCCCAAACTTAATCATTAACAGGGCTCTGCAACAGATAATTACTGTGCTTTGCATTTTTCTGCCCCGCGCGTGACTGGCGTGGTCCCGGGGACGCAGGTCGCCGTTAGCTCTTTCTCCTCTTTGAGATGGATGAGAGAATTGGGCGACGGACTTTGGCCGGCCTGAAAAATTTGGGCAGCGGCCCCGCGCGCTAAGGGATGGATGGTTTGCAGGAGGGGAGGCCGAGCCCTGCTCCGAGGTGACGTCTGCCCACGTCATGCGTGGGACTTTCTTTCCTTCCCTGGAAATAGCCAGCCCCCTGCCGCGTTTCCTTGACCATGGAAAAGTCATAAACGAGGGTTTTAAAATATATCCTAATGCTTTGCCTAGTTGTAGGGCTTGGTGGAGGACAGTTGGGTGCTGACTGCGCTACTCGATGCCTGGAAGAGGCAGCCCTGCGATGGCAACGCCGGCTGCTCCGACATCAACAAGAGCAATATCAATGACATATAAATATCTCATTTTGTTTGGTTTTTTTTTTTGCTAATGAGTTTTTCTTGCCCAGATGAGTTTTTATGGCCCAGGCGAGGGGACAGTCATCTTGCATCCTGCGGAAGGAGCACCTGCGGGATGATCCCAGCAGGACCCGACGCGCCTGAGCGCAGCGCTCTTCCCCCAGCCGCCGCGGCCTGGCGGGAGCACCGGCGCGGCGCGGGTTGAGCCGACGGGCTCCCGGCAGCGCGGCTGGCGGGCGGGCAGCAGCTGGCCACGGTGGACGTGCCCCCTTGTCCTGCGTTAATACGATTTGCATTGTGTGGGAGCAGGTGGCAACAACCTCATTTGCAATTTCTGTGCCTGCCACATGTCCTTTCAGAAACGGCGCGTTTTAACAGGGTGTTAAAATAGATGGGGCCCGGCAGGACTGCTGCCGTGAAAAGAAACAGGCTTGAAAGAGCCTCGTGCGCCTTCAGAATGTGCTTGGGTGGATAAGACGTTCCCGTCCCTCCTTGGCCAAGGCAAGCGATGCTCGGGAGCAGCCCGGACTCAGCGGGTCAATAATGCAATTGGCACCCTCGTACGCTGCCATCCGTCAAGTAACATGATTAAATCTGCACCGGTTGCAGGGTATAATGTAAATTATGTGACAGTGATAGAAGCGTTTGGAGGATTCATTTCTTCTGCCTTTGGAAATAAACACCTTGCTCCTCCCCAGATTTGCAGGGAGTCGGGGATAGCGTTATCCCATGCCAATGGTCTTTTTGGTTAATGCTATTGCTTGATTAAGGAATATTTACATTTTATTTTGCCTTTAGAAGGGAAACCCTGGTGACTTTGCAGCTGGATGGGTGATGCGGGGAGGCAGCGCTGGGATGGGTGTTGCTGGGGGTGGGCACCCTGCCCTCTCCCGCTGCAGGTGCCTGCCTGCAACTGCCGTGAGATTTCCCTGGGAAATCTGCTCCCAGTCTTTCCTTTGGGGGAAAAAAAAAAGATTTCCTTGCCTTTGGAAAACCTTAGAAAAGAGGTGGGAAATAAACAGAGGACGGAGCCACCCTGCTACCTCCAGAGCATAGGGAGAGCGAGGCTGGGGCTTGCTCTGCCCGATGCTGAGAGCAGGAGAGCCGAATTCAGCCCAGGAGATGATGGAAATCAGAGGAGTGATTTCCCCAGGAGCCGCCTTTTGGGCTTTAATCTATTAAAACCCTGCTCCTACGACGGGCCGAGCAGTCTCGCTTCATGCCAAGCCCCTGCGAAGGCTCAGCCCGCCGGCCCGGGAGGATCGAGGGCTGGACGGCAGGTTTGCCGAAGGCCACGCGCCCACCTCTGGAAGCTGCAAAACATCTTGGTAGATGAAAAAGGGGGGTGCACGAGGAGAGGGAGGCTGTGAAGTGCTTTAAAAGCAATCAAACATTAACGGCAAAGTGCTGGCATGGAAGCAAAGATATTATTCCTTCAACAGGGGCCCGACTGCAGTTGTTTTGTGTGTTTGAGTGAAGAATAATGGGGTTGTACAAGAACACTTCAAAAGGGAAGCAGGGGCACTGCCGAACGCCCAGACAACACAGACAGCGGCTTTTCAGATGCAGTCGCCTAATTTTACAGCTCTTTTGTTCTCCACTCCTAAAAAGATCTGCTCTTGCTTTTATTTTTGAATGGAAAGCATAGAAGGAAATCAGGAAAAAAAACCCCAACCCTAAACCAAAAAAAAGCCAAAATAAACTCGTTGCAACAGGCATTTTAGACGGGAGCAAACCCTCCGAGCCCTCCGCCGGGAGCGGTGGGTCGGTGGGACCGCGGCCGGTTCATCGTCCCTGAGGATGCTGCCTGCTGGACCGGAGCTGGCTTATTTATTTAGTGCTGGACCTGAGCTGGCTTATTTATCGAGAGCAGCAGGTTTCTGTTGGGGATGGGACGGTGCTGCTGGGCTGCTGCCCAGGGCAGAGGAGCTGATGTGAGCCCGAGCCCCGCAGCAGCAACCAGCCGCACGTTTGGCGTTTGCAGGGCTCAGCGTTGCCTCGCTCACCGTGCCGGACCCCGTGTTGGCTTGTGGTTTTCGGTATTGAGTTGCCTTAGCTTTAGCTGTGATGGAGCCTCAGTGGAGCATCAGGTCCAGCCGCTGCCACTGGAAGGGAACGATGCTGGAGAAAGCGCTTGAGCTCTGCGCTCGGTGTGTTCTTGCCCGTCACGTAAGCACTGAGGGGTTTTTCTTTTTTTTTTTTTTCTAAAATAGAGGTATTTTGTCCCTTCAGGATGCAAAATCCTCGTGGGATTAGCAGAGGGATGGAGATGTGAATGCATGGTGTGCTGGGGCTGGAGGTGGGTGCCTGGGGAGGGGGGCAGGAGGGGAGGATCAAGGCTCAGTGGGGCTGAGGAAGACAAGGGATGATGGTGCTGCCTGCCTTAGGGATGCTCAGAACTAACCTCTGCAAAGGGACCTGGGCAGCATCTGCCCTCGGGCTGGGTGGCTGGGCCAGGGCGGTGTCCCGGCCCAGTTTCCCGTTGGATTTGCCATTGGAGCTTGTCTACAATAAAATCCCCCAGAGCTGGAAAAGGCAGATTGCCATGCAGAGGTGGGCTTCTCAGCAGGCAGGGTCAACCCGTGGGCAAAACCATGTTCCTCTCGGGTTCGGTGTTGCCCGTAAATGATGTTATTTCTGCTTAGTTGCAGAAACCAGAGCAGAAGGACCTCTGCTCCCGCCATCTCCCTGTTGCAACACACTAATCGATGGTGACCCTGGGAAGGCTTCGATACTACAGGCTGACGCCAAACTTACGTTGCCCCTTTTTGGCCCGTGAGTGATGTAGCCAGGGTGCTGCAGGGAGGTGGTGACAGCCCCAGGGGAGCAGCACCGTCCCCACTGGCCGCAGCACCGGTTATTAGGGGGAGGAGAGTGCAGTGGGCATCGGATGCGATTGCATTTGTTTGGGGGGATGGAGGCTGTTGTCGTTATCCCGGAGGAGCTGGGCAGCAAGCGGCGTCTCGGGCGAGAGGCAGCTGCGCGCTGGAGCTGGCCCCCAGCGTGACGCTGGCGAGCAATTTGGAAATCTTCTCGGAGCCTGGAGGCAGGCGCAGAGTAAATGTCATCCCGTAGCATCAGGGCTAGGGGAAGGGACCTGAAACCGTGTGGCAAAAGGGGATGTGGGTGGCTCATTTTGGCCGAGTAGGTTGGGATCTCTGTGCACATCGACTGGCTGGAAGGGGGGTCCTGGGGTGACCCTACTGATACCCAGAGAGGGGTCCTGGGTGTAGCTGGTGCTGCCAGTCCCCTGGAGATACGTCCCCGTGTCTCCATCTCCCATTCCTCCTTGAAGGGGGAGAGCACCCAGACGAGCCGACTCCTCCTCTTCCTCTGCAGAGTTTGCTCCATCAGCCGTTTCAGGCGCAGCGGGGGCTCGGGGACAGCAGAGCAGATGCAGCTTTGGACTCGGCAGCCCAGGGGCAGGACTTTAGCACAGGGTCAGCCGGTACCTGAGCCTGTAGCTGGTGACCCATGGCTCTGGGAGCCTCAGGTTTTTGGCTGACACAGCAGCATCTTGCTTCTTCCTCAACTCCACCACTGGAGCATCTCCCTTTCCCTGTTCCCCGCTGATGAGCCCCAGCATCTCATTTCTT
Organism: Phoenicopterus ruber ruber; assembly: GCA_009819775.1. Lineage (NCBI taxonomy): Eukaryota > Metazoa > Chordata > Aves > Phoenicopteriformes > Phoenicopteridae > Phoenicopterus > Phoenicopterus ruber. The sequence goes on from CM020219.1 coordinate 5,079,519, forward strand.
AATAACCCTCATTATGCCACCCCAAGGTGGTGTTTGCTGGCTGTGGCTCTGGGAGCTGCTCCCTTCTCCTCTCCCTGGGTAGGGACCAGCCTCACAGCCATGCAGGGACTTAAAAGAGCCCTGGATAATCCCAGCCACAAGCGACCGCAAGAGCTGGGCTCAATAAGTCCAGGCACCGGGAGGCAATTAGGAAGGGGCGGTGGGAATGAGCCAGGGAGGTTGCGGCAGCTCAACGTGGCTACAGGTTAACGTGGCTTAATTTTCAAGCTGGCACTTGAAAATGAGAGGGCAAAGGGACAGGGACTGTGTGCTTCCTTTTAGCATAAGAGTGTGAGGATTTGGTGCATCTTGCTTGTGCAAATCTGCAGATGGGGCATCCTGACCAGGGAGGGGAGGGAGAGCAGCTCCCGGCTGTGGGGTGGGAGCAGACGGGGGATTTAGACACAGCAGCGTGGGGCAGTGATTTATGGCACCGGCAGGAACACTGTTATCATGCTCTTCCTTTGGGGCTGAGTTTTTGGGCACCAGCAGAGATTGGGTCTGCGCCCACATGGACCTTTGGTCTCAACCAGCACTTCCATCCTGGGTGGACTTAAACTTTTCCATGGGTCCAGCCCTAAATATCCAAAGAGCAAAGAGCATGGGTTTGATGCCAACCATGCAAGAGTGCTCCCAAAACCACCATTTTGGGGTGAGAAGGGGCAGAGAAGGTCTCTTACCCCTCCTCGGAGCAATGTGTGGGGCTGGAGGGAGTTGCTCAAGACCAGTGGGAGAAGTCAGGGTTGCAAATCCTTCCAGGGTTTCACCTGAACTAGGGGCTGGAGATGAGGGTTTGCTGAGGAGCAGGACCAGATCCTTGGTTCTGGGTCTCCCTCCGCTGCTGCTTTGGGCTCTCCGGCGCGGAGGACGGGCTCGCGTGCCGCGGCAGCCTGAGCACGGAAAGCCTCCCTGCAGCTATGCACGGATCGCCCGGCCTCTGGCCAGGCTGCTGCCATGCAATTAAAAGCTTTTTCCAGTGAGAAGCTTAATTAACTCTGGCTTTCTAGGGTTATACCCACACGTGTGTGTTTTGCAGTTGGGTCTTTCTGTGAGATTAGCTGGAGTTTGGCCCCAGCTGCAAGAAATTCCTTGTGGGACTTGCTTGGGTCGTGGCAGCATTTCCCTTGGCTGGTGCTTCTGGGCTGGTGGGAAGAGATACAAGCCATGCGGCTGAAGCATTTCCATGGGGAGAATGTGAATTCAGTGGGAACAGAGTATTTTAGGGTCTTGAAAACCATAAACCACCAATGATAGAGATCCTACTACCTCCTGGACAGCCTGGACCAGTGCTGCAGTTGAGGAAGGTCTCAGTTTGAGCCCTGGATGTCCTACCCATCTTATGTCCAGCCTCTACTAAACCACCTTCACCCTTAGTCCTTCCCGTCTTTAGATATTCAGTGCCCCAGCCCTGCAGTTTTCAGGGTGTTTGAACGTGTCTAACGGAAGGGAGTGGATTTGGGGTGGGCTGTATTAGGGCCACAAAGCTGCTCCTGGAAATATATGGCTTTTAATTGCTTTCGTGGCACCCAATAGTTTTAAGAGGCTCAATTAAAAACAAGCCCCCTTTCCCCCTTAAGCTGTTGTTTTGTGGCAGCGGGGGATTTTTGGGGGTCTGAAATAGATACGCTTGGGAAGAGCCGTAACCCACTGACCTCAAGGGGATGCAGCTAACGTGCGTGAAGCACCCTGCCGCTGGCAGCTGCGGGAAGGAGCTAACCGGGGTCAGCAGCCTGTTATTTTTTTTCCCCCCAGCTGATAAGGAAAAGGAAGTCGGTATCTGTGTCCCTGCAACGGCCTCGTTAAGTAGGAAAATAACAAACGGAAAAATAACACATTTCCAAAGGTACCCCTCTTTCCTGAAGCTACAAAATAATCGCCTGGGCTGCCTCTCCTCCCGCCATGCAAGAGCAAGTGTTGCTCATCTGTTTTGTAGGAATGTGGCTTTTCTGGGCTCACCACGTGCCCCAGGAACACCCCAGCACCACTTGGAGACTGGTGCCACCTGCTCTAAAAAATTGGTGGTGGGATGGGTCTAATCGGGGAGCAAACGGTCCATGCTGGCCGTTGCCCTCTGCGCTGTGCCCCATGGTTTCCTTTGTCTCTTCCCATTCTTCAAACCCCGGCCCTGAGCTGCAAGCAGTTAGATCTCCTTTTTTTGTTGGCTTTTTTTTTTTTGTACCAGACGTAAAGTTTAATGAGATTCGTGGGCTTCCCAGCCCAATGTTGTTCACTCTTCCCTCCATCCCCCGAGTCCTGGGCACCTCCTCCAGCTGCTTCTTCCTACAGGGCTTCAACAGCGAGACCACACTCTACCATCGCTTGTAGGACTGCAGACGCACACGAGTGATGGTCCGCGCTTGGGTCACTCCGGATTTACCCTACTGAAAACTGACACTAAACTGTGGCCCTCGCAGCTGGAGTAACTCCCTTTGCTCTTGCAGGTCTCTCTGGACTTATGGCCACCAAGCCAGAGGAGGAGCCCCCCTGGGTACCAGCATATAAGTCTCCATGTTCGGCTCATCCCATCGATGAAAGATGAACCCTGGATGGGTTCACTGACCCATTTTGCACCTCTATCTTAGGACAAGGTAAGCTGTGTCCTACCAGCACCCATTTCCTCCAGGGCAGGTATAGCCTTGGTGGCCAACGTTGGGACAGAATTCCACCTTGGATGAGGTCGGTCCCACCTGGATGACTGCAGGGAGGGCTCTGGAGTCACTGATACGAGATTGCTGAGGTTCACACAGGTTTCCTCCCCAAGGCAGAGCTGCAGCAGTGCTTGGGAGGGTACTTGGGTGAGGGTCATTGGTGCCCGGTGCCCAAATCTCTCTAAAGCAAACCCTGGGAGCCTGTGTGGTTTGTGCAAAGCACGATCCTGCCCCTGCGGGCGCTGGCGAGCGGTGGCTCGTGGGTGCCTTCCCCAGACAGCACAAGCCACCGAGGTTTTGTATCTAAAATTTGCACCCGTGCGGGAATGAGAAATGAGAATTCCCGCCGATGCCGGCGCCGCGGGGGTTGTTAGCGTCCTCTGGCATTCATTTCAGCTGGCCACCGCGACAATCTCGTCATTATCTGCACGCGACAGATAAATGAGCATTTCCACATAGTCAAAGCAAGTATTGATTAAGGCCCGGGAACCGGCTGATCGATGCGACGCTGTTTTTCCCTGGTTGGAGGGGTAGGGCTGCTCAGCTGGAGGCTGCCCCAAGCGCTCGGGGACTTTGCCCATCATTAACAGTCATACGCGCTCAGACAATAAGGGCCTATTGTGTTCTCTTAATGCGGGGCCAATCTGGGAATTAATCGGGATATTTGGAAGCACCTTAGCTGCTCGCGCTGCTACAAGGTCCTGAGTTTCCTCTCCTAATCTCCCCCCGGCAACTAGGATCTCCCACAGGTCCCCGCGCTGGATGATGTGCGTAAGCTGGTTACGGTGAATTTGCATGAATAAGCAGGCAATTCGGCTCAGGCTGAACGCAACTTCGTTAAGGCCTGGCGATCATCGGAGCTTGCTTATTGCCTGTCCTTCGAACCCTACAAAGGAAGATTTTGAGCAACAATTGACTTGGTGTTTGGGGTCATGGGGACCGCTCCAGCTCCCAGGCAGGATTCGCCTCTCTAGAAATGTCTTTTCCTCTTTGCTTCCCTCCACAATCACTCTGTTAAAGTGAATAATTACTGTGGAAAGTTTTATTTGTGGAAAAAGGCTAAGCTTGCTCACAGGTGAGATAACAAACTGCTGGCCGGCGGCAGAGTGGCATGCAGTGAATTAATGGTAGCTCCCTGCCCGGGAGCTCAGCGCAACGGATCTGCCCAACAAAATCCATGCCTGGAAACCAAATTGAGCTGGGATGGATCCCTGCCGGTGGGGGGATTGCTGTGGGGGAGCCAGTGGGATTGGGGGGGTGGTGGGGATGGGGCTGCGGGGATGCGGGAGGTGGAAATGGGCCAGGGAGTATCGGGAGGCAGGGGATGAGCATCCGTGCTTGGGTGGGAGCCGAAGGGGAGCAGGTAGGACAGGGAGGTGCCTGGAAAAGCTTTCCCGCCTTGCACTATGCAATCATGAATATGAGCTATGCAACCACAAAAAACGAGAGGCTTTTTTGGAAGTGAGAGAGGAGAGGCAGGGAGGGGATCCCCGAGGGGATGGAGGGTGCGGTGGGCTGGGTGAGCTCGGGGACGCTGGGGACAAATCCAGCTCCCTGCAGAACTGCAAACAGAGGGTGGACGGCTCTTGGTCACAGCATCAGCGAAGCACCACGTTGCTCTCCTGGCTCTTCCCGTGCAGCCAGGCGTTGCATTTCCCCCGACAGCAGAGCTGCATGTTCCCTGGATTAATTAGCTGTCGTGGACGTGTGGGCTTTGCCTGACGGCCGTGTTTCCCAGCCATGCCGGAGCTGCCGGCTCGGGACGGGTGCCCGCTCGCATCCACATGTTGCATTTACATTTCAGACCCACCCTGTGCTCAAACACGAGCATCCACGTTGGGTGGGCAAAGAGCAGATCAGCGTCGGGGCAAACTTTGGGGTCGGGAGAGGCATCAGTGATTTACCTGGATATGAGCAGCATTGCATAAACAAAGCCATAAATACTGCCTGCTTTGGTGATGTTAGCAAGGGCGCATTCCTTCGGAAGAGAATTTATTACGCTGTGCACAAATTGGCCCGGCGAGTAACGCGATGATGGCTTTGAGCCTCGCACCCAGCCCTCCAAGCCTCCAGCCAAGGAGGTGCCTCCACGCAACGTCTGGGCTCCTGGCGCGAGCAGGGTCAGAAACACCTATTTAATTTTCAGATGAAGCTCAGTCGCTTAAGCAAAAGGCTCTTTTTTTTCCTCCCAGGCTCTCGGGTACGTGTTCTTGCATATACCATATGTATCAGTAGCACTTTTGGGGAAATTACTGCGTTTTGCATTAAGAGCAGGCACCGAGCCTTGTTTTTAGGGGGTTTGGGATGACTCTTAGACCCAACCACATCCCGTTTTGACCAGGCACTGGCAAAATGTCCATGAGGCCAAACCCAGGAGGGGATCACCTGTGCTTTCCCTGCTTCTGAGCCACCTCAGGCAAAATACGTGTCAAGAGCCATGGGGCCCGTAGAAAAATCCTGATCTATGAGACGAAACTCAGGTTTCTGGCTAAAATGACCATGTGCAGAGATGCTGTACAGTGTGAGGGGGGGAGAATAAGTGTCCTTCTTCCCCTCAGCCCAGCTGAGCAGTGCCCAAGCCTGTGTACATCAATCCTACATCGGTGTTTACACCGAAATCTGTGGCTGGTGCCTGGTGTAGTGCCAGCACCGAAAGCAGCAGGATTCCTCCAGCCTGGCCCTGGCATAAGCAGGATCAGGATTTTGGCCCAAATCAGGGAAAAGCTAGGGGGATTTTTAAGGGGGAAGCCAGGATCTCCTGAGGGTCTGTCCTTGCAGTGGAAACCGCTTACCCAGCTATTTTGCACATCTGCAAGGCTTGCCCGGGCTGAGAAGGAAGGCTGGAGTTCGTCCTCAATCACCCTGATGTGATCCTGGGCTGGCACCGGTGGCTTCGGTGCCATTTCAACGGCTCCAGCAGCGGGGCGGTGGCAGGAGGTGGGATGTCCCACGCCGGTAGGAGCATCAAGGGAGGTGGGGAGAATCACGTTTGGGCTGGGGTTGGCCAGGAGTCTTTGTTTTGGGGGTGCCCAGCAAAGACGGGGAGCCGGGAGGAGGCGGAGGGCGATGGCACGGCTGTGCCCGGAGCCCAGCTCCCATCTGGCTGCCTTATCAAGCCCCGCACAGCCTCGCGTGTCACATTGGGATGTAAATCGCATTAATTGAATTCACTTTGGCTGCGCTTTTGGGAGCAGACGACGACTGAGTCAAAATCTCATTTACATACTGATAAGACACAGTTGAAAAATGATGCCTTCTAATGAATAAAATGTGTGTAACTGGTCCAGCTCGATATTAGCATTAACGTGTTAATCACTTTGGCATACAAGTTTATAGCGCTGAGTAAATTTGTCTTCAAAGGGTCCTGAAACAGCAATCTATGTTTCTGGACTGCCATAGCAACATATAGACGTCTTCATTGTATTTCTTGGTCAGAAAGCAGGTGCCAGCTTCTAATTAAAGCCTAATTTGCAATTTATGTCCTATTCACTGTTTTCATGGGAACTCTGATGGCTGATATAGCGGTAAGCAATAACCAGCAGCAAGACTTGAAAGCTGTAATGGAAATTCATCCTCCCCTGGGGCTGCTGGGCTGAGCAAGCACGGGAGAGGGAAGGGGCCAGGGACATGTTGTGATGTGTATCCGTCATCCAGGAGGCTGCTCGCAGCGAGGGAAGATGGAAATCATTGCTCAAGAGCTGATGCCAGCCTCGCAGGGGCCGGTAGTCGTCCTGCTCCAGCCTCCTCGGGGCAGCTCTGGCCCTCCTTCTTTGAAGACAGATGGAAAAGGCTTCTTCCAAACTCCAAATTAAAGGATCCAGATTAACGATGCCCATGGAGGTCTCTTGTTGCACATGTTCTCCAGCCTGCCTGCTGACCTGCAGCGACTCTTGCTTTCCAGTCTTCCCCCTGCCACCTGTCCATCTCCTGGTTTTGCTTCTAATTGCAGGCTTACGAGCTCTTGACAGCACTAATATCAAGGGTAATTAGCAGCAGCAGGTCCGTTGGTCCACAGACCCGTAGTGGAAGGGTGTCCTGCTGGAGCTGGCTGCCCTGGGAGCAGAGTATTCTGAGGTGCGTGGAGCTGGAGGGCCAGCATCCATCTGTAAGAGGTGTTGCTGCTGATAAAATGATGCTGCTCTCCCGGGGCTGTGTTTGCTTCTGCTGGCTGGGGGTTTGGAAAGGGACCTGAGGGGGCCGGGGCTCAGATCCCAGTGAAATTCAATGCTGCTTCGGATTCCTTTCAATATTGCAGCCTCGGGTGCTGGCTGGGGAGCTGCGCCTTCCAAAAAGCTCAGCCCAGAAGGTGAGGAGCGCTGCTGCGTGGCGGCCAGCAGAGACGGAGCAGGTTCGCTGAGCCACGAGCTTTTCCGAAGCTATTCCCCAGCTGCAGATGCCGAGAGCCTGCAAACCCCGGCTGTACCGGGCTTTTTCAGTGCCTGGCCCACAGGCCCCCAGCCCCACTCCTTGCACGGCTGGAAGTGGGTTGAAAGCCCCTCGGCGCGCTTTGCACCACCCATCAACTTGGTGTTGGGTTTGCTATTGGTAACAGTTTGTGTGGCAGCAGATTCGAGGGTCAGTGGTCACACCAGGGCTTGCTGAAGGACCACGGGGGTCTCCGCCGTGACAAGGGGACAGATGACAGAGTTGGGCCTGACAAAAGGGAGACCCAGGGTGGGTTGCTGGTCTAGATGTGTTGAGAGACCATTCTGGGTAAGGATTTTTGCATGTGCATCAGGATTGTGCCACCACGTTGGGCTGGTGCCGTAGGGACGGCTGGGGACAAGCTAACGGGGAAGAAGTCACACCATGTTGTGTCCTTCAAAAGCGAACCACACACATACAATCATGGATCACACCAATGCTGGTGGGGAGGGACATCTGGGGGATCTCCTATCCAACCTGCTCCTCGAAATGGGATTTTACTGGTTCCTGTTGTCTAGCCGAGCCCTGAAAACCCCCGGGGCGGGAGATGCCACCATGAGCCCTTGCTCCAAAGCTGCACCACCCTCTAGCAGAGAAGTTTTTCCATGTCTCTCTGCTGGCTGCTCCGTCCCACCTCAGCTCAGATTTTGAGCTGCGATAAATCAGCACAGCTCCACCAAAGCCAATTTTACACCGGCCGAGGCTCTAATTCCCGGTACTCAACCTCCCACCCCTCCCCTTCCTGCTGAATTCATTCCCTCCACAGACACTGTAGGATACGGGCTTGTTCAAGTCCTGTAATCCATGGTGGAATGTTCCTGCTTTTACAGTGAAAAAAAAAAGTCAGTGGCTTAACCCAGGCTTCGCTGTGTGTTCCGCCAGGAGATGTTGTTTCAAGTGCATCACGCACCTGGCTAAATGGGATAGCGAACGCCGCATCCTTCTGCCCTCGGCCCCCCGTTCCCCTCTCCATCCCCTCCCGGCTCAGTTACCGTGCAAAAAGGTAAATCACAGCCGGGCTGTTTATCAGCTGCTAATCTCCTTCCCGAGGGATTTGGGTCCCCCTGGGCAGGCCTACAACCGCTGACATCCTGGGAGTGTGATCATCTCCTAATAAGCATGTTCTCCTGATTGACTTACAGCTTAATTGTACCGTGCACGGTCTCCTGAGTAGCGCGATACGGTTAAGACGCTGCAGCACCTTGCAGGAGACCTGATGGTAGACCTGACCTCCCCTCTTGGCTCCCCTGCAACCCCATGAAGATCGGGAGTAGCACCACCACCCTTGATTGCCCCCGAGAGCTGGCGATGGGGCGGGTGGGATGGTTCTAGCAGGAGCCTGAGTGATGCTCCGGGCTCGTATCAAGCTTTCTGGTCTAGGCTCAGGGCCCCGGCAGAAGTTAGAAATTACAAATACGAAATACAGGTGAAGAAGGCAAGTGAACGGATTTGCGCACAGCTACCTGATGCTGCTTATGCCCTGGGAGTGAATCCCGAACTAATGGTATAGAAAAAAAAGGGGGACGTATGCATAGTTGTTTATGTGACCTGGGATTTCAGCTGATGAGTGTTATTTCCTCCGCCACATGGAGCTATGCTGATGTCTTCGCTGGGAGTCCTTTCTAAGCAGCGAGCACTTTTCAAGCAGTGTAAAAATCAACCTGGGCTGATGCACGTGCACAAGCAGACATATAGACATCGCACATCCTGAAGCCAGGGTGAAAACCCCAATAAATAGGTGTGGCGCATTCAGATGTTCGACTAAATCGATGAAATAAATCCGGAATGTCCGCGAGAAATGGAAAAAAAAAAAAAAGAAAAAAAGAAACCCACCTAAAACTTTGCTCACATAACAGGAAAAGAATAGCCTGGGGCTCTGTCCTCCTGTTTCTATCAGTGAGTGGAAAATACTCTGCTCCAGGAATCCGCCTCTTTCCTGCCTGCTGGGGGATGTAGATGCAAGTGCTCCCCGCAGGGAATATCCTGTTTACCTAAACCCCCGCGGCCCACCCTGCTTCCCACCAGCAAGCCGCACGTTCCGGCAAGCATTGCTGCCATTTCAGTGGCATCTCCTATGGAGCTGAAATAGTTGTCTTAATAAAGAGTTGATTAATATAAGGCTTTTTGGCCAGGCACTGGGAGGATAAGAGGTCTAGGAAATCGCTGCAGCCCCTAGAGCAGGAGCACCCGCTCTCGGCGAGTGGGGTGGTGGCATCCAGTGACCGCGATGGCTTCTCTGAACCCGGCACCTCCTCTCCATCCCGCTCAGTGCCTGCTCCGGGTGATGTCCCGGGAGCTGTCGCACCTTTTCCTGCCGGGTAATTCCCCGGGGCTCAGTTCAAACCCTCATGGGAACGTGTTTGCTTCGGTACACGCTGGAATTGCTTTAAAACATCTGGCTTTAAGCCTCCTTGGCTTTATGCGGCATGATGGGCCTAAGTCATTTAGGCCATTAAAAAAGCTTTTCCCAAAGGGCTTAGTGTTGCTTCCCATCACTGGGGACGGTCCGGGGAGCGTGCGAGCGAGGGACGTCAGCTCGCAACCGAGAGAGAGAGGAGTTATTTGGCTCCTGGGGGTTCTGCCAGCTGGAGTTATGGCTTGTTCTAGCCCAAACATCCCTAACCACATGATAAATATTATCAGTGTTATTAAAATATTTTACCAGAGCCAGAAATGTTTGAAAAACCTGTTACAACACTAAGCTAAGCGTTTTAATGCAGCGTTAGGAACAGGCTCTCTCTGTTCGTAGCACAAACTAGGTGATTTTTTTATCCCTTAAAGCAATTTGCCATGAACGGGGGATGTGCCGGTGCACAGTGGACCTGGGCCAACCCTGCCAGAGGGTCCGTGATGGCAGCAGTGGGGTCCTGTGCGGGTCCTTCCCCAGCTCCATGTGCTTCATATTTTGGATTGGGGCACTTTGCAGGTCTGAAGGTAGCTGGGAAGGAAAGGGGAGCTGCTATTTTTCAGGCGTGGAGGGGTATGACCGAGTGTGAAGGGAGAATACGGCATCATGGGATGAAGGTGCAGCATCCAAGACGCAGCCTTTCCCATGGAGCCAAGAGTCGATCCAGCCGTGAATCACGGCTGCAGCTCATCCTTCCAAAAGCTCAGAGTCGAGAACATGGTGCTAAAACACCCTTTATGCACAGACTGGAAGCCCGTGATTTCATGGAGCAGTTACTTCCCCAAGCGTTTTTGGTGCCTAAGCCAGTGTCTGACATCTTGGGATCTGCATCTAGAATATATTACGGGCTCATGACATCAATTGACAATTCGATCCAACTCGGGTGGACTCAGCCTCTCCTCCTTTTCTGCTGCCAAAATAGAGGCTGAAGGCAATGATGGCTGTGGAGACAACAGTGTTTAACCCACCTAATTAAAAGCTGGAGCTGGAAGGAGTCCTCCGGACGGAGAGTGGTGGCTCTCGGGAGTTTTGCTCATCGGTGCTTCGTGCCGGGACGCAGCGCGTGATTTGCAAGCGCAGGGTGGCCGGCGCAGCACGGCCTGGACCGCTCTCCATAGGCGTGCGCTCGCTTGTCGAGGTCTTTTGTATCTCTCAGTTTAGCAGCTACCTCCTTGCACACAATGAGACACCTTCCACAAAGGAGCCGGTCTGCAGGTGTGACAAAAGTGACGGTATTGCTCAAGAGCAAATATTTGCAAAATAGAGCAAACCCGACTCCGCAATGGAGCCGTGACTCACTCGGGTCCTCTTTAGGCTCATAAGGAATAATTGCCGTGAGATGCTGAGTGCGCAGTTCAAAGGCAGATGTCTTGTTTTTTGCTGAAGGGAGAGTATTTGGGAGTGAATGTACGTATACCCTATTTGTTCATACGGGGAATTTTTATTGCCCGTTTTCCCTACTATGTGACTATAGGAATAAAGCAGAGTATCTCTTTTCTGTCTGCAAAAGCAGTAGTGGGGCATTTCCCACTGCCTGGGAAAGGTTGTCTTAGTCCCGTTGTGGAGTGAGGACCCTTAAACACCAGCTGTCACTGGCAGCGTCTTTTAAACACAGGTGAGTGGCCATCTCTGATAGCTTTATCTGTGTCAGATCAAGGATGACGTTTCACCCAGCATCTGCAAAACCACCTCCAGGACCAGATCCAGGCACTGTAGCCATGACCCAGCTCTATGTTTTCATTGCCTGGGGCCAGAGATGGCTCCTCTCTGCTGCATTCGCTGTGGCATGCCCGGGTGTCCACTGCATGGCCAAACGAGTCCCCCTTCAAGGGGTCAGTGCCAGCTTGGTCTCCCCCTGCCACGCCAGGTGATGCTCCCAGCAAACACAGCAGGATCCCGAATAAAACCATCTAGTGCTTTTAAAGGTGCATTAATGGCAGATACTCCTTCAGCTGCCTCTTCAGTAGGCAAATCCAGTCCATAAATCCCTGCTTAACTCCTCTCCAACCTCTGCTCTACAGTTCCCCTTGCAGAAGATGGAGGAAGCTCAACCAGGAGACAGGACAACATCTGCAGCCTCTCCAAGGTAGGTGCAACCTGGGACCGGTGGCTCTAGTCCCAGTGAGGAAAGTCATGTAGAGCTAAGTAAAAGTTATGTCTATTACAAGGTTGGATGCTTTTTAATTAAAGGGGAGCCCATGTCCTCAGCTACTTGCTGGAGAGTTTTAGGTGGCGGTTGACTAGAAATGCAGATTTCCAGCTTTTTTGCTTGTGAGAAAGAGAGACGATGTGAAACTTTAAACGTGATGGAGCAAATACACCTTCCTGTGGGTTTCATCTTCTGCTTGCAAGGGGATCTTTGGATGAGTGGGATGGAGAAGACCAAATATTTCCCGGCTGGAAGAGATCTGTGGGTGGATGGGGAGGGCTCAGCCCATGGCTCCCTGGCCCCATTAGCCATGCCAACACGGGTGGCATATAGCTCGTCCTGTCCATGCTGATCCCCTCACCCCACCTCAGGCTGGGGCACAGAAAATGGAAGAAATGTGCCCTTTGCGGATAAGTTTCCATTTCTTTCTGGAGTAAGGCAAAGAAAAAGAGGTGGTGGAGTCACCATCCCTGGAGGTATTCAGAAGACGTTTAGATGAGGCCCTAAGGGATATGATTTAGTGGGGGACTTGGTAGTGATAGGTTAATGGTTGGACCTGATGATCTTGGAGGTCTCTTCCAACCAGAACAATTCTATGATTCTATGATTCTATGATTCTATGAAAAGAGGGAGACAGGGTCCACGTGAAGTCCTCGTGGTGAAGGCAGACCTCTGAGCACGTCTGAGTGGCGAAACCTCCTGCTTATGTGCTGACAGGGGGATGTGAGCTGGAAGAGCAAAATAGACCTAGCGTGCAAATATTTACCCTGCCCTGAGCAGGTTAACAGACACTGTCAGCCTTTGTCTCATTTTATTTAATCCTTCAGTCTGGCTCGGTTCAGGTTTGCTAATTTGGGATGTCTTTTTATATTTAGAGCTGTTTCCTCTCTGTCTGTCCAGCTGGAAACATAGTTTCAAAAGTGAGAGGATGGGGTTGTCCCCATCTCACCCCATGGTCTCCTGCTTGAAAGGTCCCATGTCTCTCCTTGGCCGACCCCGGGTGTAATCCTGCATCGTGACAGAAAGGTGTCCTGCAATGTCTGCGACGTGCTGGTGAGCTGCGGTGGTGTCCTGGATGGAGAGGGCAGGGCTCTGTGCTGGGGTGGGAGCCTGGGGGCTGCACCCATGGGCGTCCTGCAGGTTTGCTCTTCTGGAGGCCTTGGCTCACCTCTCTGTGTCCTCCAGTCCTCTGCAGCTTCCTACTCCAGCTCCACTCCAGGTGGTATGCGTTTTTTTTCCTCCCTCCCTTCATTAGCATCCCACCCATTTTAAGAGAGGCAGGGTCAGACATCTCATGTGCAATGATGTGCTGCTTCCACCAGTGCAAAACAGTGGTTGGGGGTGATACCCTGCCTTGGCAGAGAGCAAAAAGTGACGGGGAACACCTCTGTCGTATCCAAACTTTGCTGTCCCAAATCAAAGACCCCTTTTAATGAGAACCCCCAAATTTGTAAGACCAGATTTAAACTTACTTAGTTTAAGGTTAGGCAGTAGAGCCTCCTAAACTCACCTGGAGAGCAAAAGCGTGGTCATACAGGTAGAGAAACACTGGGGATATACACAGATTTCAGCAGAAATAAGTAAAAAGGTGGAAGGCTGAGTCCGAATATCTGGACTTTGTCAAACAGGACCGGCCAAGGATGCGTTGATTTCTCCCCTAGGTCTGCGGAGAAGCGAGTTTCAGTTTGGTTTTGGTTTCAGTCTGAGGTACCTGGTCTGTTTGGGGAGGGACGGCCGAGGGAGCGGCGTGGGAAAAGGAAGTCATCGGCCCTCTGTAAAAGCCAAGTAAGGATGTTTTAACTTTCGATTTTTGTTTTTATCTAGCAAGGCGGCCACATGGTGGGGTTAGCTTATGTGCCAAGCTGTCCCTAAGATCCAGGTGGGTTTGATCTGGAGTTTATACTCAGATCAATCCCTGCTTTAATTTAAGCTCCAGGTTTTAGGAACTAGGTTCAGACTCAGCTTATTCTGAAATTTGGGCCAGTATTTCTGGTTTTGGCTTATTTCCAGTTCTAATGTTGGTTTTAGTTGGAGAAGAACTAAGGGTCTGCCCCAATGCCCACTGAAGTCTGATGGAGCTTTGAATTCGCTTGACACCAAGCTGGCCTGTGGATGGAGTCTTCCAGCAGATCCAAGCCCAATTCTGCTCTCCTTTAGCCCTCTGTAAAGCCAAAATTGAGCCAAGGGAAGAACAGACCTGCGGGCATAGAGCCTTCTCCAGGGGCAGGATTTGGCCAGCTGTAAATAGACAGCACATCCAAATCCCTCCTGGGGGAGCGAGCGATGTTACAGCCACACTCAATAGACTCCAACCGCAGCCGCAATTACTTTACACACCTTTTTAGGCACTCGTATTGTCATCTTGGTGTCTTATTCAACACCGACAAACAAAATTCCTTCTTTCCAAGTCACGAGGGGGGCTTAAACTGAAGGGCTAGTTGACTCCACTGGAGAAAGACAATTTTACGGCACATTTTTGTTGCTATAAAACCGGTCTAAAATAATGAGACTCATGAAAGGATATGACCTAAACTATAAAACGCACTTATTAAAGTTGTATGATAAATCAGAGAAGGACACGCTTGCCTCTTCCTACGGAACTGCACGGAGCCAGACAAGAAACCGAGGCGAGGCAGATTGATTTCTGGTGTGCAGCGCTCTCCCGGCTGGGGGGGAAGAATTAGCGCAGGTCAAATTGCTCACAAACCTCTGTCAAGGAATATAGATGTCTAGCCTAAATGTCAGGCTAGAGGAAAGAAAACCTGAGCTCTGTGGTCCTGCTACATCCCAGCAGGGGTGATTTCACTCGTCATATCCCTCTTTGCTCTCACGCCCGGATGCTGCATTTTTGCCCCCTTTTTCTCTTCCCCCTAACAAACCAAGCGATGGGTCTCCAGCAAGATGTCCCGCTGCCACGTTAGGTGCCCCAGCCCCAAATTGTCAAGGTCTGCTGCTTAATTTCCTTTCGTGTTTCCAACATCGATGTCGGTACGTTCAGTTCTGCCTTGAGGGGTGCCCAGAAATGCCTGGACCAGATCTGGAGAGATTTAGGTCGGTAAAGCGGGATGATCTGCTCAAGGTGTGATGGGGCAGCCCGTTAGGGTTTAATTTGATTTTCACCAGTCTCACACTAACATTACACTCCGCGGACAGGGAACAGCCGCCGGGTTGGTGGGCTGGAGGGGACTGGGTGTTGGTGGTGTTAACAGCCCTCTCACCGAGTGATTAACTGCACCAGTAGAAGGACTGGGGGGAAAAAAAAAGAGCTTTTTTTTTTTAAAGATATGTTCTCATTCTTCAAATGCTTGGGAATCTTTTTTAACCCACTCAGATGATTTATTCTTCCGCAAAAGGTCTGACCGGAGGGGAGGCTCCCAGATAAGCTTTCACCAGCAGTAAGCTGCAACGGGGAGCAAAGCAAGAAATGCCGTTATGGAGCTGTGGGATGCCACAGCGCCTGCAACGTGACGGCTAAGAGGCACGAAGTTAAAGGGGTTTGTTCGCAAAGATGTTGGGTAGGGATGGATCGGGCAAGTTTTTCTCCAATCCCAGTTCCTAGAACACCAAAACATCACTGAAACGACCTCACACTCCTGCAAGGGCTGAGGCTGAGCCCTCCCGTCGGCGCGGGGCTTATGTCAGGGCCAGTTAAGGTGCGGGACCTGCATCGCCTCCCTTCAATTCCTCGTGGCACTAAGCCGCCTCGGTTCTTAGCTGCCAAGTAATTTTCTTTTGGGTAATGCAATAGCGCATGGAAGAGCCTATTATTTGCCAGTAGCAAGAGACTCAGCAAGCACTAATTGGACAAACGAGGCTCCAGGGATTTACAAACTAAGCAGATGAATATGCAATTGGGGAAAAAAAGCAAACAAGGCTCTGAGCCACCCTGAAGGGCACCTGGGACGGTGCTTTGCTCCTGAAAGCAAAGGGGCACGTGCTGCCTTTCCCAGCTGCAGCGGCGTCAGGGACCATTCTGTGCAGAGGGGTCCTTCCTCCCCCGTAAACCATCTCCCACCGCTGCTTTCACAGGAGCATCTCTGATGAGCAGATTTGTTTTGCTCCGGGGATGCCCAGATCGCACCATGCGGCAGGTAATTTGGAAATATTTCCCAGGTTTTTTGGCATCCTTCCCAGCTCCCGTTACCCACAGGGACAGGATGCCATCAGTCCTCAGTGTCGGGTACTGTGCTGAGGGGAGGACTTTCTAGCTCTTCACTTGTTCCCAGCCTAAAGGCTTCCCTCTAAGAAAGGAGCAGGGAAGGAGGGAAAGAGCAGGAAAGCAAAGGTCATTATGGGAGAAAATTAAGATTTTTTTCTTTTCTTTCTTTTTTGCCCTCAAATATTTCCTCTGAATATTCTTATATCCTGAGCCATGCTGGGCTCCAGCAGGTCTTTTGGAAGCTCTTCCCTGCAGCTATGGGACACCAGCGCAGCCGTGCTCATCCTGGCCTCTGCTGAGCCCAGCCGCAGCTCGCCAGCAAGCCAGCCCCTGGCCCGTGAAGGCAGGGACAAATCCCCCACGCGTGCTGCTATTGCGGCCCGGGATGTGCAGACAGCTTGGCGTGGGACCAGGGCAGGGGTTGTTCTATGTCCCAGAGGAGGCTGAAAGCAGCAGGTCTCGCTCTGGGTGACAGCTGCTGCCTGTCCCGACCACGTGTGGGCACGGGCTTGGGCTCACCAGGGAGACAAGGGGCTGCCATAGAATCCTAGAATTGTTTTGGTTGGAAGAGACCTTTAAGATCATTGAGTCCAACCGCTAACCCAGCACTGCCAAGGCCACCACTAACCCATGTCCCCAAGCGCCACATCTACACGGCTTTTCAATCCCTCCAGGGATGGGGACTCCACCACTGCCCTGGGCAGCCTGTGCCAGTTAATGCGGAGAGAGCAGAGTCACAGTCCTTTGCTAAGCCATGGGGCCAGCGCAGGTTTGGGGCTTAGGGAGGAGGAGGAGGAGAGCAGGAGGAAGAGGAGGAGTGGGCAGTGATGTTCATTTTGTATCCCCGTGGGTAGCTCATTCTCTGGGGACACAGCTCCATCTCTTTGGCCCCGGGGATCATTTGATGCTGCTTCCCCACTTGGTCCGTGCAGGAAAACGGATTAGGCTGTGATTTCCAATATACAAGACACATGGCAGTGGAATGGCTTAAGAACGTTGCTTTCTGACTGCTTCCAGACATAATTCATTGCCAGTTCACTTCTCCTTCCTTTACCGCTGTCCTTTCCAGCAACCCCTCCGTAGGGAGGAGCGTTTATTGCACCACCGTCAAAACACAGCATATCCTCAAACCGCAAAGTCTCCAGGCACAAGGTCTGCTGTTCTCCACGGCTGGGTCTTGCTCCATGACCCGGGTACCAAGCTACTACCATAACATGAATAATAAGGTGTTGTGTTCAATCAGCGTCTGGGGCTGAATACTCCTGGTCCTGCGGCTCTTGGACGTAGCACCGTGAATGCCCTCGAGAGGAAGGCCAAGAAATGACTGATGGTGTCGAGTAAGTTATTGCAAGCCCTTCTCGTAGGAAAAAGTAGTCCTTGCTGGAGTTTGGATGATAGATCACTGCGTTTTTCTGTAGTGCATTAGCACTTGATCTCAGAGGTCGGGCCAGAAAATAACCTTCTCCCTCTAATTGACATGCAAAGCTACCGCTGTGTATTAATTTGGATTGGGGCTGAACTTGGAGCACCGGTGCTGAGATCAGACAAATGGAGAGCGGTAAATCTGCGGTAAATTGCTTGGATATTTATAGGCTCTCATATGTGAAACGTTTATTTAAAAAAAAAAAAATGATGCTGTAGCCCATAGGACGGCCTGGCTTTCTGCCAGCAGCCAGGGTCAGAACGTCCACCGCCTAGTCTGGCAGAAGCAGGAGATATGGCATGGCTTTGGCCGCCCAGGGAGCTTACCAGGGTGGGAGAGGCGGCTGTCGTCTCCCTTTTCGTGGCTTTAAAAATGAATGTGGTGGTTTCACTGCGAGGCCGATCAGCAAGGAGTGGAAATGCCGAGGCTGGAGTTACGCTGGGTGGTGAATGGGCGATCTCGAGACTCCCCACCTTCTTGTAGTGAGATGCTGCTTTTAAAATCCGAGAAAAATAGCAATGAAGAGGCTCTTTTTCCACTGTTTGAGCCTTTGGTTGTTTCCAGTTGATGTTTTCACGCTCCCCTCTGCAGTCCTGATGGCCAGAAATGTGTTAGAAAAGAAGATGTCTTCTTCCCATGGCTCCAAATGGCGCAGTGCCCATGCAGAAGCCACGAGTGCTGGTGTGGCACTGGGCGGTACAGAGGAACGTCCCTTCAGTTTTGGGGGAGCATCTCCTTGTTTTTGTGGTACAGCAGGGCTATAGGTACCGGGGACCAAAGAAAAGCACCCAAACCCGGGAGACCTGCTGTCACCGATACCTTCTGCACTGGGATTTTCACTTGAGATAGGACCTGTCAGCTAACCCAAAGTGCAAAACCGCTTGCTAAAGGTGAGGTGGCTACATACAGTGTAAAGAAACGATGTGATCGCCCCTTTCCTTCAGTCTGCTTTCAAAATTACCCAGCCTTGTAAAGAAAAGCCTTCCAGACCCTCTCTACAAGCCACAAACCTCAGGAACTGTCTGGCTTCATTTTTGCATGGCTGAAGGAGCTCTTCATTACATCTTCCAGCATAATGGGAGAAGTCAAAATGAGGAAAACATAATGAAAATGGCTGATGTAAACATAGCTGTGTCTTCCTACAGGTCTCTATAGTTAGCTGCTCTCATTAATCACTGCTGTATCCAAGGGCTTATGAATTCCAACAATTATTTGCTCTGCGTATTTTGTTGGGAGGAGGACAACAACTAATTGGCCCTGGGCTTCGTTACCGCTCCCGGACACCGCAGGAGTTAACGACGTGCCTCCGGCCAGGCTGTGTGCGGGCACAGGCTTGCAGAGGGTGAGTCCGTACAAGCGGCTGTTGTGATGAGAAGGGAGAGGACCTTCACCTTTGGGGTTGGGGATGTGCTTGAACCAGGAATCTGGGAGTTTTTCACCTTTTTAGGGATGGGAATATGTTGGAGCTGATCTTGAGGGAGAGATGTCATGGATCCCCCTTTAGCCTTCAGAAACACCCTTTCCATTCAAGACATCTGCGGATGTCCAGGATCTGAAGTGTGGCTGTTTGCTTGACCTATTTTCCTATTTATGCCCTATTTTGTTATTTTTCTCACCCGAGTCACGTGCCACTCTGATCGTATTGGGTGTGAGACACATCACGAGCTACTGCTCAGAGTCGGGGCTGTACCACGCTGCAACCATCACCCCCAGTGCTTCCCTCTCCCCTTCCCCTGGTATAATTAAAGCACGAAGCCTGATTGCAGCATGCCCGTTGCGGTAACGAACACACAGCACTCCTGCAGCTTGCTCATGTTGGCAAACAAGACTGCTACAAGTAGTTTTTCCCAACAGGCATTTACTGGAGAAAAAGCAGTCTGGTTGCCTCTCCCTGTCCAGACGCAATCTGTGTAGTGCGTGGAGTGCATTTCAGGTATCTCCAGCCATGCTACAGCATGCGCATCACCAGGGTGATTATTATCATTATTATCATTATAAATATGTATTGTTGCTGCCATTATAATTGCTATTATTATTATTATTATTATTATTATTATACTACCACCACTCCTGACCTTGGGATGCGATGCAGCCAATTTAAGCCTGAGCACGGAGCAGAAACGGGCTGCCGCAGCAGCGAGCAGACTCCGAGGTTGAAGGAGGGTGCATCGGGCTGCGCCTTCATCTTGGAAACCCGGGACGGTGCTGTGTCCCGGCACGTGTGATTAAAGACCCTGACTTCACGGCGGCCAAGCAGCGTGGGGCAGGCGCTCCCCAGCCTCCCGCTCTGCTCCTGTGGGATGCCCGGTCTTTGATGAAGCCCCAAAATTTGACTTTTCAGGGGGACTGTGGCTCCCAGCCGGCGGCTCGGCAAGCCCAGCAGGCAGTGCTGCCCTCCAGAGCCCCCAATTCATCACGGGCGAGGCGCAGGGGGTGCAGCTGGGCTGGATGCGATGCTACGGGACCTAATGTGCATTGATTATTGCCTGTGGTGGGCAATTCAGATGATGAATTGGCTCACGTTGAAGGGAGTCTGCTCTCGACCCCAGTAAGCCAGGACTTTGCCCAGTAACTATTCGACAGCTTGGTTTGACCGATTGGACCTGTATTTAGACAAATGCACTTGTATAAGTGATCAGTGGGAAGACAACCCTCCCCGCGTTCATGCTGCAGCCTTGGTCCAGCCCACATTTCATTTTTTAAGGCGATGCCGCAGCAAAAGCATTTCTGTAGATGTTCTCCAATCTCTGCCAACATCTGCTGCTTCCACCCCCAGCCTGGGTGTTTTTTGATCTGAACTTCCAGGTTGCGGTGAATTTGTACGGTAGGTCTCTGTTGTTGTTTGACTTGCACAAAGAACAAGGACTCTATGGTTTTCATTTCGTGAATCCTGCCGGGACATGACAGAGTGTTTTAGAAGACGCTATTTAATTAAAACACCAACAACTGGAATTTCTGGAAAAGCATCAGAGGTTCTCATAAATTATCCTTGTCTCCTATATTTCACGCTCCCAGTCTTCTACCTTTTGTTTAGTCCATATTATTTTGGCGCGTATTTCAGGGGAATACTTATGGGCAAAGCATGTTCCTAGCTATGACTGGCTTACTTACAAATTACCCTTTAATCAACAGATTTGATATTAATTAATAATTCATAGACTGCTCTTAGGATAAAATTGCATAATAATGTCTTTGATGCAGCCCAAAGTGTCCATTGTAGATGGCATAAAATGTTAATTAGCAGGAAAATGCAGTTAGGAGAAAACTCTTTTAATTATGTAATAGGCCTCATTACAATGGGTAATCAACAATGCTTCCAAATTAGCCCACTGACAGCATTTATCTATAAATAGCAAATAAACTTTTGTTTGCAGAAAATACATTTGAATAGTCAGCTTCTTTATTGCTTTCAGGCAGTTTTTAAGTCATCGCAGTCCCTACCAATATTTTCAAAAGGCCCACGCTTCTCAGCTGAAGGGGCCATACGTAAAGCTTAGAGAATAACGGGGAAAATTGTTCACAAATATTTGTTCAGATCTGCAAGCAAATTTCAATTTGACCTTTTACAGGACCCTCATCTGAATACTGGAGCATTTTGCTGATGGCGGTGCCCGGAGAAAAATGTAAAGCATCGATGCATGAATATCCCTTGAATTTCACATTGTGCATTAGGTCGCCCGACTCACGCTGGCGGCTTTGTTCATGAGTTGCATAAATCACCCAGTCGGGCAACTGCAAACCAGGTCGTGTGGCCAATACGGCCAATACGACCCAAGAGTGTGCACAAAGACCTGGTTAGAAACGACTTATAAATCCAGCTGTCCTTGTGAGGGAAAACGGGAAGGTGCTCAACAAGCAGATGCCTCATTTGTAATCTCCGTCCCCAGCTGACTTGTCTAAGCCAGAATCTAGTGAAACGGAGGGGCTTGTGCCAGGGTGGCTGAAATGAGTCAAATCACCCCAAGTCAAGGCCACATCTAGATTTGCACCTTGAAGCATTTTGCTGTTTCTGCCTTGATTTTGAGAGTTACCTGGGCTCCTTCAGGGGAGCCTGCAATCCTTATTTCTCGCCAAACTCAGCCAAATCTAGGTCTTTGGTAGGTTCCGTACACAGATGTAGTCCAGCTGGGTCCAGCTCAGACCTTTTGGGCAGGGATGATGTATTTATTATGTCGCGTCCTCTGTCCAGCCCAACAAACCTTCATCTCTCACTACAAATAATTAGCAGCAGTAATAATATCCTGCAGTCAGTTGCTAAGCAGTACTTATGTCTGCTGATCTTCCTCGAAGGGATGGCATGAATCCTTGGGATACGACGACCTTTACTTGTTCTCTGTGGTCCTGCTTATAATTCTGCTTTTAATATTGTACAATACCGATAGCCCAAGTTTATCCATATTGTCGAACAGACGGATACTCTATTATTAGATTTGTTCTTGCAGACACCTAGCTATATTGGCCGAACGTAATTTATAGTCTCTAAAATCTGCGGACACAGATTTCTGCCTCCTTCAGTGTCTGGTCATTTCTATTCATTTCATCTCTGGAATCTAATGTAATAAAATTATAAAAGGCTCTAACTCCTCAGCATTTAATCAGCTTAGTATGAGAGAATTACATCAGCAGCCCTTAGGTGTACTTTATCCTGCAAAGGAAATCTCACATTAGGAGACAATCTCATTATTTTGACTACTAAGGATTGCATGAATTGCTTAAGAGGCACCAAGAACACAGAAGAGTTGAGGCAGGCTGCGTCTTTATTGATAGTACGCAAAGAGCAGGAGGGTTTTGCTTTGCCAGCAAGGCCAGCTGGAGGTGTAGCCTGGATCCAGAGTCAGCATCCTGGATCCCTTATTAGGATGTCCAAATGATCCAGGGTCCTAGACAAGATAGTATTTAGGGGTAGGTCGAAACTTGCTTGGTAGAGCCATCCCCATCCCTCTTCAAGGCACTTTCCATGTTCACAAGAACAATTCTGGATCAAACCTGTGTTCAGCAAAGGATTTAGTAAGGACTTTAGTATCTAAAGATCTAGAGATCTTTTTTTTTCTTGCTAAAGACATGCTGGTGCCTCCTCTCTCCTCTGTTTCTTGATCTAAGTTTCTAGAAGACCTCTTCCCAGGTTATATCCCACCCACAGGCCTGAGTTTCTCACCCTGAAAGGATCAGACTATTTCAGTAAAGCTCCCTGTGCCCTGCAAAGGTCCGTGTGTCTCTCCTTTCCGGAGCTCAGCTCTGGCCGTAGGCTCCTTAATTCAGTGTATTGGCTTGTAGGGCATCGGTGGGGTTGCCTCCACTGGGTCTGGAGAAATCACAAATTTTACTTTATTGGCTTTTTTCATATCCATTTTATTTATTTCAACACGCAAAATTTCAGCAACTGGGGCAATAGGTGGACAAAGAGCAAGGAAGGGAGATGGATGATGCTGCCATCTCCACGCGAGGGAAGAGGAGCTCCAAAGGGTGACGTGTCATGCCCACCTGCCCATGGTTGCACAGAAACTCTGTGGTGAAGCAGGAGACTAAAACCAGGTCTTCTCAGGGTGATGTTACCGCAAGCCACTGTGCCCCACATCTGCTCCCCAGCCCGTGGGTGGCTGAAGTTGGGCGAAACCAGGATTTCCGAGACTATTTTTGGTGCGTCCAGATGTAGGCTTGGCTGAGAGGTGGAGGGAAAGGAGGAGGCAGAAAGGGAGAGAAAGCAGCTGTTTAATGTAACACCAGGATTACGGGAGTTTCGCTCTCTGGGCATGTTGAGGCCAGGGTTGTCCAGACCCATCCTTCTCTCCCGCCTTGCGGATCCGTGCCGCCCCGATCCCACGGGATGGCATTTCTGCCTCTCTGGGCACCGGCGTTATTTTAAAAGGAAACAGCTTGCTTGTTTTCCAGCCCAAGTTGGCTTGGCCAAGCTCAGCCCCTCTAACCACAGTCTGGGCATTTATTTTTGTCCTCCAGACTTTCCGAGGCATTTCATGGGGTTGTTTGTCTGGTTCTTACTGGGAGTGATGGAACATGGTAAAAATAGAGAGGAGTCCCAGGCTCGGGTTCATTCTTTGGAAAAACTCACGCTGAAAGCTAACACAAGGCTCAGGACGCCCAGGCAGGGTCTCACTGCCAGAGCAGGATACCCAATATGTCTTGGAGCCGTCCATGGGGCCCGGGTGATTGAATACAGCTCGTTAGGGTGGCTTCCAGCTTGTCCTTGGGCCTGACTTCAAAATATGGATTTGTTAAAATATTTAAGAAACTATGTCTCCAGCTTCAGTGCGGGCTTCAGGGGCTAAACTTGGTTGAAATATAAAGAGCGGAGCCCTCTCCATCATCATGTTGACTCCGGAGCCTGGGGCTTTAATTAAAATATTAACCATGATGAGACTTGCACCTCAGTTTGGGGGTAAGCAACACTGAGTCCCGTTCCCCCGACACCTTTGGGAATGTCACCGTGAAGGGAAAGCATTGGACCGTCAGAGCCCAGGTTTTGTTGCGCAGGCTGGTGCGCCACAGTGGAGCATCTCTGAGTCAGCTGGCCAGCATCTGCTGGGTGTTTGTCGTGTTCTCCTCTCCTCTAGGAGCGAGCTGAGCAGCCACTCGTGTTGTTTTGTCTCGGTTAATTTGAGAATGTGTTGTTTTGCCTTCCCGAGGTAAGCAAAATGCCCTTTGCACGCGATGGGGAGGTCTGTGATGGTTCCTGGAGGAGTTCATCCCCATCGCCAACGACCCCCCTGAGAAAGCACGGCTAATGCACAGCTGAGCTCTGCCCTTCTCGCAGCAACACCATTGACAACCAATTTAGCTTGTTACTGGTGTGTTCAGCTGGTCTGGAGCCTGACCGCAGGGTGCTTCAAAGATTAAGACAGTGACTCTGAATCCCGAGGGGAAGAAAGCACTGAGAGGGGAGGACAGGACAGGATTGAGGACATGAGCTGAAACATCCCCAGCTCCCTGGGGTTTCCAAATCGATGGTGACTCGGGCTTGGGTCTGTGCCGCAGCTGCAATTCAGCCCTGAGCTGGCAAGAAGTCTGCCTGAGGGCAGGTCATTGTCTGCCTGCCTGGGCTGGGTGTTGCTCATCGGGATGATGGGAACCGTCACAGGCTGCTGCTCTGACGGCTGAGCTCATCATCGATGGGAAATCAGGAGCCAAGTGATGTCCTGACTGTGCAAACGGCTGCAGGCTCTTCCTCTCCAGGTATTGCTCCATCTAGGGCTACATAGAATCATAGAATCATTTAGGTTGGAAAGGGCCTTTAAGATCAAGTCCAACCATTAACCCAGCACTGCCAAGCCCACCACTAACCATGTCCCCAAGCGCCACATCTACACGTCTTTTAAATCCCCCCAGGGATGGTGCCTCAACCACTTCCCTGGGCAGCCTGTGCCAGTGCAAATGTCTTCTGCTTCCACTAGGAAATCTCTTCTGGCAGATTTTGAACATTTCTAAACATTCAGCCATAATCTTTAGTATTTGTGGAGTCTTGCATTAGTAGTAAGAACCCACAATAGCACTGCAGTTTTGTCAAGGGCTGCTGTATGTCCAGAAACCCTGGACGTGTCTGTGTATGCTGGGGCTATGTACCACCTAGAGAAGAAGACTGATGCTGTAGCCAGTCCAGGCTTTTGAGGAGCCCTAGGTGAGCTGTAGGTATAGCTCACGTGAACCATCCATCCATGCTGTTTGAGATATATCTCTCCAAACTAGCTACATGGTGCACATGCTTTGTGGCTATCCAGGGACCGAAGCTATCTCTGCTCCTCAGTTTTACCTTCATACAGCTGCTCTTCACCCAGGAGCTGACCTTGTCCAACACCGGCTACCTTGGCGGTAGTGATGTGGGCAGTGGTGGTGAGTGGGTCAAGCACTGGAGTAGGCTGAGTGTTTCATCTGGAAGCTTGGGAATCTCTTCAGCGCAATGCTTGGAAAAAAATGCACCAAGACATGTAAGGCTGCTTTGACGTGGATGTGCGGGGGAAGAAGATTTCTCTCCCTGCTGAACAGGAGGCAGCCATGGTGCAACCGGTTGTGCCGCTCCACAGCTTTGGAAGAAGCCCTTGGGAGGCAGGTTTGGGGCATGTCTTCGGGGTCTGAACTCCCTGGGACCTCGTCCTTGCTTCAGGGCTGATCATAATCCATCTCCTCTTCCTCCTGTGCAGCTCATCTTTGCAGAGCCATAATTCAGCCAGCATTATTATGGTCTGCTGACTGTTGCCTCCAGCACGTTTCCTCCTGGAAGTTGCAGCACAGCCCCAATGCCATTATTTTTGAATGTCCTTTAAGCAAAACTGTTCACACCTCTTGATTCAATTCACTGAGAGTCTCTTAGCATTCCCATCGCTTATCTAAACATATCATATTTCAAGGTTTATTTTGTGGTCATAAAAATTTGCTGTTGGCATTCAGAATAAAACTCTTTGCTGGATCTTAGCCTAGTAACAAATGCGTTGGATCGGGTTAGGCTGGAAGAAAAGGGGCTTTAGGAGTTTATGAGAAATGGGCCTCCAAACTGGGACACTTGAAGCTGATCTCCCTGCTCCCAGACTTACGAGTTCAGACAAAACAAACCGAGCCTGCAGCACTCTTCCTGGCAAACGTCTCCCGTGGAGCTGGCGAGGCTGCGCAGCGCCAGCCCAGGGCCGTCGAGTAGCCTCTAATGAAGACACTTGAGGCACTGATTGAAAGTTGACCTCTGTTCAACTCTGCAAAAAGGGAGATGCCAAATGCCAGGGGTTGCTGCGCGTGCTGGCCCTGAACCCGTGCCATCCGCAGCACCCCATGTGCAAGGGAATCCTTCTGGATTTTGGTTTAAAACCCTGCATCGCCACTCCCAGCAGCTGGTGGATGGAGAGCGGAGATATCCCTGCAGAAGGATTGAGCCGTCCTGGGGCCAGGGAGGCTGCAGGTTGTCCCAGGCCAAGCTGTCTCTGTCCTGTCTTCTTGTTGGCCACAGAACGCCACTCCAAGCTGGGCTAGAAAGCCTCCAGCCTTTGCACAGAAAGGGGGTTGATGAGAGGAAAAGGGGAGAAGTTGGGAGTGGATTTGACAGAAAAGCAGGATCCCAGACATGGAGGTAGCTCATGGATGGTGGAAGTGGTCTGAGCAAGCAGTTGCGTAGGGTGGATGGAAAGGAGGAGATGTCCTGGGGGACAACATCCATGACAAGCAAAAGCAGAAGTGTGGTGGGTGCAGGGCAGCCCCTGCAAGCTTGGGATGTGCTTCTGGGAGGGCTGCGTGAGGAGCCGGCTGGGCAGACGGCAGTGGCAGCACAGAGCAGCAGAGGTTGCTCCTGCAGGGCTTTGTGGACAAGGACAGAGAGCTTTTAACTATTACATTGGCTCCAGAAATCATTTGACTCCGCAGGGCATGTCTGGCAGAGGTTGCATTGGGGCTGCTGGTCCCTGACACGAGGGTTACGGGGATGCACACCTGCAAGGGTGACACCACGCGTACCTGTCTGTAAGCACAGAGGTGAGGAGAGGACCAAACCAAGGTGGTCTCAGCACCGGGCTCCTCACAGGGGAGTCAGGGTCTCTTCTCCCCATCCACTTGGGTTATCTTTATTCCTGCCTTCCCTCGTTGCTGCTGTTCTGCAGGGAAGACGCCGGCGACCTGCAATAGCCCCGAGTGCTGGCCACAGGAAAGCTTTGCACAGGAGGCTCCTCCGCTGCTGCTTCCTTGCACGTTTTGTTGGGATGGCGATGAAGGCGTTCTCGGTGTCTGCATTTATCTCCTGACGATCTCTAATAAATAACTGTTATTAAGGACATATTCACTTGGAAAATATGCAGTCTAATGGGGGGAGCCACTTCCATGGGTTGTGTCAGCCAAAGGGCCGGTGCCAACTGAGTGCCCATCCTCACCCTGTGCTGAAGATGCACGTGGAATAAATGAAGAGTACTGTCCTCTAATATGACCATACCTTTGCAGTCATTTGCTTCCCACATGCACTGCTGCACCTATCGTAGGCCCTCATTTTGCAAACCCAGGATTGCGAGTGGCTACGGCACAAGGCTGGGACACTGGAGGTGGCAGGTTTTGGTAAATACTTCATGGGTGTTTGTGAGTAAACTGCTTCATCTCCCAATGCTGGAGACTGCAGGTGATGTTCAGACTGCGACCCGGCCAGGCTGGATGGGCTGGTGGCCGGGCAGTGCATTGACATTCCCAGGTGGACATACTGCCAGGAGGAAACCATTTCCCTGTGCACCACACACATCACGCAGAGTGTAGGCTAATGCACACCGCTGACCTTGGAGAAATATTCCCCATCTGCTTATAACTCCATCAGCTCCTTCATTTTTGGGCTCCAATTTGATTGATGTTTCTCTCAGCCTGGACTCGAGTTGCTATGAGAAGTCAGAGCAATACTGATCTGCTTGTTTTGTGGCAACAAAACAAGAAAAGCAAGGAAAAGTTTGCAAAGTGGGTTGAATACGCCATAGTGCCTCCAGGATGGGTGGAAGAAGCTCCAGGTGTGGTGAGGTGGTTGTCTTTACCCTGCAAAGGTTTCTGCGAATGGGCTGCAGAAGATGAACTCTGGTCACTTCCAGTTGCATGGGAGAAAGTGGGCATGATGGAGCTGGGAGATCTGCTAACACTCTGCACAGATTTACGTCTCTGGGAAAACCGGCAGGATGGAAAACACGGCACCAAGATGAAGGGGCTGGACAAAATGGGAAAAAAGCCTCCAAAAAAGGTGTTCTCAGAGCAACAAAAGACTTCAGATGCGACAAAGGGATCTTGTCCCTCTTTAATCAAAGCACACACAAAGCTGGATACGTGCTCGGCAGCTTGGCAGGCAGGATATTGCAAATTCCAGCCTGAATCCCAGGGAACGCAGACCGTGCTCTTGGCAGGCAAATGCTGCCTTTGCTGCAGGTAGGCAGCAGCTGCGCCCTTTGCCAAGCTGTAGGTCACGTTTTCTACAGTTTTTCAAGGCGGTGTCCGGGCGAAATGTCGCCATGGCTCAAGTAACTGTGGAATGGTAGCAATGAAAGAAACCTGCCATGCTGGGTCAGGGCCCTGTCTTACAACTACAGCTCTCAGTTCTTCTTACAAATTAATCCCTCCTTGCAAAGCCTTTCCCATCAGCTCAAAGATTGCCCCGTAGCCCCAAGGACTTTGCTGTCCAGTAAAGATCCCTGGAGTGTAACTGGCCCGGGGTCTGGTTCGAGTCAATAGAAAGTGCCTCTGGACTCCAACAGATTTGGATCAAGCCCACCCCAATGCTCACGCTCACACAACAAATGCCCTTTTATCCCTCCCTATTCCCCAAGGAATCGGTGGTGTAGTGTACGTAGACAGTAATTCTCTATCAGCTGGGACTAAGGCAGGTCTCTCTCACCAGGGATGTTTTCCACCAGGGAAACATCTCCCCGGGGATGTTTCTTTTCCATAGGTGAAATTGTTGGCTTTGAGCCTACCGGCAGAGCAGCCTGATGTCCAGCCCGCTCACCGTTTAATGCACACTTGATTTGTCATTGCCACCCTAGCTCAGCTCTTTGACTCAGCCTGAATCTGGGCGGCACTTGTGAATGTGTATCTGCACTCCGTGTGAGGTGCCAGCTTTGCGTGCCCTTGAAACCAAGGTCTAGCACGTCTAAATGTCTGTCTTGGTTGCAGAAAAGATGCTAGTAGTTCTGGTGGTAATTTAAGCTATTTAGGTCCTGTTCATCGCATCTGGCTCTGGGACCGTTTCTGGAGCGTCCTGGCTGCTTGGGAAGGATCGTTGCTTCGTGAGAGCACAGCAGACAGGGAGGAACGGGGATGGGGCAGAGCGATGGGAAGGGATCTGCTATTCACAGCCTGCTTCAGAGGTAGAATCGTATTAATATTTGCAGGTTTCTGCCCATCCATGTGAGGCAGAGAAGCTGCCCTGCTAGTGCCTCTAACGCCTGCATGTAAGGATGCGAGGTTTGCTCTAGCCTTGGAGCAACAAACCCAGGGAAAGGGCAGGAGAAGAGAGGAGATGTACGGTCTTTGAGGTCTGTGCATCTTGCAGAGACAATGATTCACAGTTGCCCTTGTTACCTGGAAAACTGTAAGACACTTGGGTGATTAATTTTAGATTTGCTTACTTAAGCTTTTTTCTCATCCGGGCTGTGAAAAGCAAAGCAAAGAAGTGAGAACATCTTTTGGAAACACATTAATGATCAGGGACGTATCCTTCTGCTTTTACAGCCTGGCTTTTAAACTACGCAATGACAAGAGTTTCAGCCTGCTGCTGCACAAAGGAGACATCCAAGAAAAGGCTGTTTTATTTTAAGGCAACATCATGAGGCTTTACCAAACGCAACAAGAGCTCGTTGTGCCACGTGGAAGAGGGCTGTGGTCAGAGCAAGAGAGAGGAAAGCGGGATGATCCAGGTCTTAGCCTCAGATGTGGGGACCGTTGTTACTTCTAGATCTGTTGTAAACATCCAGCTCTGCTGTGAAGTCACTGAGGTCACATAATTTTGCGGCCCCTCTGGTTTCCCTCTGGGAAATGGGGGTTATAGTCCTTCTTTCCTCCTTGCCTGCGGCAAGGTCTTCAGTGCAGGGGCCAGTCTGGTCCAGCATGGCTGAACACCAGTTTCTGGGCCTCTAGATACTTCTGCGGTGCAAAACCCTGCAATGAACAGCTCAGATGTCTGGGTTTAGCACGTAGCACAGATGTTGCAGATGTTGTGCTGCAGATGTTTTTGCAATGGATGTAGTGAAGGCTTTGGATTTCACACAGCTCCACCAGCAGAGACACGTATGGGAGGAAGGGGAGGAAACGGGGTGGACAGCCCTGGGGCTTCTGCCTTGAAAAACAGGGGACCAAAGGCTCACGATCCTCAGTAACACATGGGAAGGTTTATTTTCCAGCCAGCTGGCTGCAAGGACAGTTTGGAGATCACTGTGGGACTCTCCTTGGATAAATCCTTGTCCTTATGTACTTTTGCCCTGGAGCCGCGGGAAACAATGCTTGTTCTTCCCAGGCTTTCACCCGCTGGACTGAGCTGAGTCAGTCTGATTCAGGCATCCTTCACATTCAGCCCTGAACAGGTTATTTAAATCCTGATGGTAAATACATGGTAGAGCAGAAGCAGCGTGGTAGGCTGCTTAAGCCATGCCCCATTCAATCTACACCATCTCTTTTCATCACCGAGCTGCAGAGAAAATCCTCTCCTCTTCAACCAGACAGAGCACGGCTCGTGCCTGCCCCGTTGCTGCAGGGCAGCAGCTCTGCGAGCAGCTCCTGCATCCCTGCAGCCGCTCTCCGGTCCGGCAGTGCTTCACCTGGATCAGCTGCTCGTGTATCCCAGGCCTTCAGCTCTCCCCCTGCCCGTCGTCATTGCCATCGCTTCCCGTTTCGGCTGCTGACTCACGTTGTTTTTGCTGAATCTCCCTCCCTTGCCGAGCAGCTTCCTTCGCTCGGCGGGTTGTTTCCTATCAGCAGCATAAACATCTTATAGTTGTCAACCGAGATGTTTTGGGCTGGCAGTCGCTGGCCTCGGTGACATCTAGTTTCCGAGAGAGGCTGAGTAGGGAATTTCAAAGGGCTGAACGTGCTTTTCTCTGCAACATCTCCAGGAAATTGGCTCGGGGTGAGCGAGAAGCCCGGAGGCGGAGCGGGCAGTCGGTGGCCAGCAGTCCGCTCCAGCTGGCACGTCCTCCCAAGCAGGGTGCAAGTCAGGCTCACGAGGGCAGAAGAAGGTGGGCTCTTTTTCCAGAGCCAAGGTTATTTTTGCAAGGCTAGCTTTGAACGGGATTAGTTCAAAAGATATAAGGCAGCAACCAAAATTAAGTCGCCTAGAAAGAGCAGAGAGACGTCGCAGGGCTGGTTTAATGGCTGAACGATGCCAGGCGTTGATGCACAGAGGAGGGTTTTCTTCTGCTCTGCCCCTATGTCACTTGGGGTGGAGCTGTGATTCCTACACAGGCATCTTTGATGGCAGAAGCAAAATTGTAGAGGAAATAATAGAGTAGTGGGCTGCTGTTGCTGCTGAGCACAGGCAACTTTGAGCTCTTATCGTGTAGTCGAAGATATGTATTTTTGGTGGTGTGAGGTAATAGTTTTAGTCAAGTCCCTACATCCAGACCGTTGCAGGGGAGGAGAGGGACGCACTCCCCGTGTTATGTTTTGGAAGTGGGAGAAGAAAGGAACAGCAAACCTGGACACAGAGTTTCACAGAAACCAGCTGCTCCATTTTCTGCTGTGGCTGCGACCCAAGGAGAGCATCTTCCCTGCCCTCCCCAGCCGAGAACAAACATCGTGAGCAAATGTCCCCTTGGTGCTCCAACGCCTGGAGATGCCCACTGCCGAGGAAGGACTTGTGCCAAAATTTCAGCAGACTCTTTATGTGCCACGCTCTCCTGACTGAGTGAAACAGGCTATTGCTCGTGTTCCCCAGCCCAAGCAAAAAGGGCTGGTGATGCACAGGAGGATTTGGGGTGCGGGGCTTGCCTGCACCCCAGGAGTTTCCAGCAGAGGATGGTGCAGGTGGCTCCTCTCGGTCTTCTCTGAGATACGGAGCCAGGCCAAATGGGCTTCTCTGCCTGGCCCACCTCTGAGAGCTGAGTTCATCTCCTCTGGGCTCATCCTCTGGACATTTCCGAAAGGGTCTCTGAGAGATGTCAAGCCTGCTATCACTCTCTTTGGTTCTCAAATGGATGCAAAATGTGAAAGGCTAATCAGCCAGCCCTGTCTGCAACCGATGGATTGCGCAATTTCAGCACTATCTGCACTTGATAACATTCAAACATTTCATTTAATCCAGGGAGAAGTGGTCTGAGGTAGAAAAAAGCCCATCCAAGCAAAAAAATACTAACTCCTCCACCGTCAAAAAGCCAAAACAGATCATTGCTTTTCCTCTGAGGCAAACCCAACCTTCCCGGACCTCCTCCCGGCTTGCGGGGAGGAGGAGCACGGAGCCCTCTCGCCGCAGCAGAGCTCAGCTCCCAGCAAATAACATGTTCGCACACGAACGCTGTTTTGTGGTGGGAAAAAATAGACGGCTCCAGCCAGCAGCTGTCCCCGAGGAGGGGCTCCGAGCCGGCACGGGCTGCGCTAATTACAGCCACGTATTCGTAACGAGAAGCACTGCGGCAGAGCAAGAGCGAGGTGGACGGGCGCTGATTCCTCAAGCCTTGTCGCGTGGGGCACGGCCAAGCAGAACTCTCTTGTGGGTCTGACAGGGCAGACAGAGGAAGCAAACGGGGCCCCATCGCCTCTGCATTTCTCGTTAGCCCCTGAAGCCGCCGCATCTCAATGAGCTCCCCACGGCTCATCCCATTAGCTCTATTTAAGGGTTGGGAAGTGATATGTTTATCCAGACACCGGGAGCAAAACATGCGCGCTTTTTTTTTCAGTCTGGGACATCTTATTTTAGATTAAGGAAAACAGCAAGGAAAGAAAGAGCAAATATAACTCCCCAGGAGACAGCAAGCCCACTGTGCCTGCCTCAGCAAGGACCTGTGCCTCGAACGTCTGTAAAACTCAAACCACCAACGTCCTGGGGAGGGGAGAAGTCAACAACAATCCGCAAGCTCAAAAGAAGCGTTAACCATGAACAAGTCTCTGGACTGGGAACCGGGAGATCTGACACTGCTTCTTCAGTCCTGGCCGAGCAGAGCTGTGGGGTGACTGGGACCAAGCCCAGTTCCCTTCCAGTACATCTGCTCCCCATCCTGCTCTTTGGCTGTTTGAACCAAAAGCTGTCCTGGGCTGACACTGGCTCTCTGAATGTACCTCCACACATTTACAATATAAAAACCACACCTAGCCATTTCTGCCCGCTGTTTTGGGACCCAACACTAGGAAAGCTCCTGCTCAGCTCCAGAGTTTCGGGGGCTGTTCCTGCAGTTGCAGCCACTTGGCTTTTGTGGAAAAGTGGGGAAAATCTGGCTTTCCTTTGGAATTAGATCATTACTTAGTTCATCTAATAAGGCTCAGAGGGAAGAGGGCAATAACACTACTAGCAACAGCAGCAGCGATCCCCAATACGATGCTGGCCTCCTCCATAATTACCTTTTCCCCATTTTGTTTCTCCAGATCGTCGACAAATCACTTGGTTTAAAAACATGGGCTGCAAAAGCCATGTAACTGCGCCAGCTTGTAGTGCTGGGTTTGCTTTGCCTTGTCCATCGGGTCGCATTCGCCTGTGTCTGGTAGCCCAGGGACATCGCGAGTCTCTCCCCGCAGTGGGGCATCCGTGATGTCTTTCTGGGTCCAGGTTGGGTTCCCAGAGGGGACATAGACCTCGTGACGGTGGTGGCCAAACGCCTGGCACCTCATTGCTCATTGCAAGCCCACCAGCGTGGGACTTCATTGCGCTTGCAGGCTGCACTCCTGCACTGCAGGTGCCCCGTGCTATGCCCATGAAAACCAGAATAAAAGGCTGGTGGGTGTTGGGAAAAGGGTGGCTTTTGCTGGTTTAGGGTGTGGATTAGAAAGGACAGTTCTTAACAGACAGGCCCTGCTTTGCCACAAAATCTATCTACAAGCCGCTGTGGCCCCAGAGCGTTAATTTAGGAGAAAAAAAGGCAGGATCAGTGACTGATGACCTGAGCTATTTTTTAAATAGAAGGTTTCAGTATCCATGGATTCCCTGGCTCGCCACTCTGGCCTCAGACTTTGCAGAAATCAGGCTTTACTGCGCCCCTTGCTCTGCGGGGGCTTCAGCCCTGATGCCTTGCACGCAGCGGTGCCCATCTGCTCCGGGGGCTACGTGTGTCGGATGGGCAGGGTGGCACGGCCGTGTCGCCCCGGGCCGGGGGTGCCCGTACAATGGGGAGCCTGGAGCATCTCGCATAGAGGTGCCAGTGTAAGCCGCAACAGAAGCTGCATTCAGGCAGCGGAGGGGCTCTCCCAGGGTGGCACTCGGGTCCCCACCAACCCCGGGGTGGGTTTTGCTCAGTTAAATAAAATGCTGGAAGGAGGGGAAAAAAAAAAAGAAAGTTTGATCCAGGCCCAGGCAGCCTGATGCTCTCTGGCTGGGGTCAGAGGAGGCGTGTGGTCACCCAATATTCGCCGTAACGGCTGATTTGTGGATTTATGGCAGCAATCTGAAAAATGTAACGTCTTGCAAGCGAGCCGCTGGAGCTGGGAGCAATGTGCTAAAGGCGAAACGTGATGGGAAAGCAAATAGAGAGGAGCTCGCCGAGAGCAGGGAGGAACCCAGCCCAAGGGCCAAATCTCGTCTCCAGGACTCAGGAAAGAAAGAGAAGAGGCACAGGGAGAGGGGAGGCTGCTTTGGGTTGGAGAAAATGGTTTGGAGGTGGGCTGGTGGGTGAGATGTCAGGCCATCAATGCATCCCTGCCAGTCCCTGCCCTGCTACCTTATGCGCTGCTCTTCATTGGCATGCGGCGTCGTGTCATGGGAGACGAATTTTGACTTAAAAACTTCAGCTGGAGAGGAAAGAGGAGCACGGGATGCCTCAGCCCCAAGCCCAAGGACACCCAGGAGCAGTGCTCCTGGGCTGAACTGTCTTGGGTCTAGTCAGAAAGAGGAAAACACAGGTGTTCGCTTTTTCTTTCTAGAAACACGCCGGGTTGTTTTTTCAGAGAGGAGACACAAAACAAAGCAAACCTTTCTAGGCAAAAAAAGGAGTTTTGTTTTGATTTTCTCTCCACCTTGTTCATTCAGGGTTTGCTTAGGTCCATATGCAGGCAGGGTTTGCTAACCATCATATACTCTCAAAACTCTTCATACGTGTCCCAGTGTATTTGCTGTTACCGTAAAAACCAGAGAATATATGGACAGCAAAGAGGCACTTGCATACCACCGCCCCCTTTCCCAGAAACAGCCTATTTTCCAGCTAATGCTCCTCGAGCAGAAAGATGTTTATGTGGACACATCAAAGTCCACCGTCCGTGGGAACGCTTGGTGGGGGAGGTAGCTCCCACTCCCAGCATCTCTAGCTGTACAACACCCGTGCTCGACTGTGTTCAGTTTGCTCCCGGTGACAACGTGCGGCCGTGTAAGGTGCAAGAGTGTCACTGCCGGTGGCTCGGCCCCGGCATGGTGAGGGCTGTGGTGTTAGGTTGGCTGGGGGGTGAAGAGGTGCTGGGCGATGCGCTCCTCCAAGTGTGCTCCTCTGCTCCGCCGAAGACATTATTTCGACACTGCAGTTTCCCTCGTGACCTTTACAGCTGCTGGTTTGAAATGATTTTTTTGGCTTCTTGTCCTGGACAGGATTTGATGTTGGAGATGAAGTGTCTGAACATTTAACCCCTGCTCTTCCCCATCTTCTCCTTCTTTCTGTCGGTACTCGAGGGCCTCTCGGCCACTGTTGCCTTGAGGTGAGTGGCTCTGGGGGGTGGTTCAAGGCAAGGGGGCCGGACCCAGGTTAAAACCTCACCCAGAAGATGCAGACGTTGAGCCCTGAGGGAAGGAAAGTCCCTCGGGCTCCCCTTGGTCTGTGAAGAAGGGAGCCCAGAGGCTCCAGACCAGGGTGGACAACAGCCCGTAAGGATGTCCCCTCCCTCCTACAGGACAGCTCTTTTCTTTGCCCTGGATTAGGTAGAGCACCTTGGAAACGGAGGAGCCCTGAGACCTTTGCAGCAGTAGATGACGTAAATCAAGGTTGCGTCTGTGGTCTACATTGGTAATGCAACTTATTGCTGAGCTCCCTAAAATGCTGAATTTGCCTTGAAATTATCTCCCAAATGTGTAACTTGAGTTCATCTTTGGGGTCCAGCGCTCTGGGGCTCTGCGTGCCCTGACCTCTGGCTCCCTGGTCTGGCTTGTTGGCCTGTGATGGGACCAGTCCCTTTTCCTGAGCAGAAGCACCCTGCGGTTCCATGGTGGGCACACAGAAAGCAATGGAGAAGGCAAAACCAGGGGAAAACAACTTTTCCCTCATCACCTCCTCCTTTGCAAGTATTCACCTCTCCCAGCTCCACTTCCAGAAGCTTTCCAGGCTTGTGCGAGTTTCTGAAGCGCTTTGACCTCCTTTTTTTCTGCCTTGGTGGCACCGTACACTTTATTCTCTTCCTTCAAAACTCATCATAACTATGCAGGGGATGTTTTTGAAGCAGCAATTTCTCCCCAGGAAGCAGAGAGCTACTGTCTGGCCAAAGCAGACACAGAAAATGTATACAAACACATGGAAAGACACAATTTCGAGCCATGAATTCAACCCAAGTGCGAGGAACTAACGTTTTTATGAAGGAACCGTTGTGCAATTGAAAGTCCCAGATGTAAACAACAGCAGTAGGCAGTGCTCAGGAAAGGTTACAAAACCAGAAACGTGGTTATTGAAGCCTTTGAATGATCCATCAAAGAATGTAATATAAAAATGTTCTTACACTTAAAACTGGGGGAGCTGGGAAAGGCTCCACAGCGTAGAAAGTTGGTCACAGAGGACTTGGAGGAGTTACGTGAATGAGGCAGGAAGGCAGACAAGTGTGGAGACTGTTTCATGATGGTGATGCTGCTGCTTTTGCTGAGCATAATTAACACCATGAATATGTAGGCTGAAAACTGGTGACATGCAGGGAAGTCTCCCGCTGTGTGGACAGGCGAGACGCTTGATAAAGGGTAGGCGTGAATGCAGATTTAGCATGCCTGAGGATGGCAAGGGGGCTGGAAAGCTCGCAGGCATGTCTGGGCATCCCGGTCTACTAGGGCTCACTTCAGGCTCTGTCCTGTTCCCAGCTTGGGGTTTGCCCACGTGGTGAACTTCACTCGGAGTTCAGGGAGACCCTTCTGTTGAGTCATGAGGTTCGGAAAGGACCCCCTTGCTTTCTAAACTCCTTCTCGGAGAGGAGCCTAGGTGCGGCTGGATCCAATCCTAGTCCCAGACTCGGTCAATGGTTTATGTCTAAAGGAGTATATCATGTCCTGAGAGGGCCGTCCTGGACGACTCACTTTGAGATAACCGATGTTCGGGATACCCTTGGGCTAAATTAAGGAGACTTAACAACAAAGGATCAATAGAAAAGTTTTATTTATGGCAGAAGCTATGTAAACGTTGAATCAGATAAAGGGGTAAGCTATTTAAACCTTGAATCATATGAAAGCTGTAACAGTTTGTAACATATGGAAAAGAGAGAGAGAGAGTAAGATAGATAAAGGAAAGATAAAGGTAAGGGAAAGATCACCACCCTGGGTTCCAGCGATGTCTCTGGTCCGGTTCCGTCGGACGGTGGGCGCACACCCAGCCCCTCTGAGTTGCGCTATTTATTGACTAGTCCCACTGCAAAGTCTGTTGTTCTCGAACCTCCTCAAAATGGGTCGGGGGGTTTGAGGGGTTGGGGGGTTTGAGGCTGGTGATTTCGGTGCCTCCCCCCCTTCCTGTCAGGGATGCAGGGGTGATGCTGTCCCAAGCTTGTTTGTTTTTGAAACAATTACCCAAGATAAGGCCCAGAAAAGCACTATCCTGCCTCCGCAAGATCTTCCTTTCCAGTTGCACCTTATCTTGTTGGTGGGTTAACACTCCTTCCCCCTTTGCTGAGTGTTTGAGACAATAATTCATTCAGCTTCTCAGTTTCTTACATCACCCGCAAGGTCATCCTTTGCCGAATGTTTGAGACATTAACTCTTTCAGCTTTTCAGTCTCTTACAGCCCACCATAGGGTCAGCACCCAACATGGCTCCTTCTGCTCCCAGGGCCAAGCCCTGGCTTTGCTGAGATCAAGGAGAATTCGTTTCCGTTGAATTCAGTGAACGTGAGCTGTGGCGTGACCAGCAATAGGTATTAACGGCTCATTGCTGCAGTGAACGCAAACAGGGTTGCAGAGTTTTAGGTGTCCACCACTGCAAGCATTTGTGCTGGGCACCTTGGAGACGCACCCCAGCGCTGGGTCTGCTCCCAGGAGCATTCCCTCACCAGTGCTGACGCGGGGAAAAGGAAGAATTTGAATTGGCCGCTTGGGGAGGAAGGTCCAATGCAAAATATGCGGTATCGCCAATATCTGTGATCATTTTTCACCTCTGAGCTCCGCTGCACAGTTCATTTAATCCCTGTGATCTCCTGGGGACAATGGATAGCATCAGCAACCCTATGGACAAACTGACAAACAAGGCTGTTGAGGAGTGGGTTAGTGTTGGAGTTTTGACCCATGTCCTGCTGGGTACCATTGAGGACCAGACGCTGCAATTCAGAAAGACCCAGCTGTGGGGTGGTGCTTGGTTGTGCTCCATCCCACGTAGGCGTCTTCCCACCTCACCACAGGTATCTAATGCACTTGCGATGGGGAGAAATGGCCTGTCCTGCTAGAGGTACCCATTTGAGGGTGAGCCAAATCACGAGTGTTTTCCCTGGATATCCACCATCTCATGAAGCAGATGACTCGCCTCCTTCCAGACTCTGCTTCTGGTCTGGTCTGCTGTGGGCTGTGGTGGTGCAGCCCGTCAGCCCATCAGAGATGGATGTAGAGGTTTTTTAGGTAGAACAAGACACAGCGGAGCCTTGAATTTACTCAGTTTGCACTGGAAGGTGACAGGGGCAAGTGTGGGATGTCTCCAACAGTATTTGTGCAACATGAAGCATGAAGGGGTCCGGGACCGTGCGTAGTGCTCCAAGCTGCTTCTGTGATGTTAATACTAAGAAATGATGATGATGATAGTAAAACCAGCAGCAATGACAGCAGTGCACGATGCAGGACACGTCTCCTGGGGGGAAGTGGAAAGGCAGCAGACGGCTGGAGGAAACGGGAATGTACAAACGCCGCCTTGGGAGGGCCGCCTTCGAAAGCGCCTTTCCTACACTGTTTCCCAGGTGATGAGCCCAAAAGGATTTAACAATATTAACTCATCAAGCCTGACAATGTCCTGGGGGTGTACAAGCAACGGGGCATCCTTTCATTTACATTTCCACAGCTGTTTTTCTGAGCGTTGCAGGTGATGGAGACAGGGAGAGGTGTTGCGGAGCAGTCGCTTCGCCTCCTCCACGGTTTTCTCTTTCACCAGGCAGACTGCCGCCGCGACAGAAGTTTGCTGTTGGTGCTGCATATTGTACGGCTGTCGCGTTTTGTGCACGGGAGATAAAACGCCCACTGTCTAGCAACTCATTAGCTCTCCTTCGGCAGCATTAGTGGTTAACAGCATAATTAGTTTCAGTGGTAAAAGGAGATTTTGCAGGCCCAGGAGAGAGATTGTTAATCTTCTGGCATTTCAGACAACAGCAAAAAGTAGCAAATCGCTTGTTAGAAACATCAGCAGAAATACTGCGTGCTGTTAAGCAACTTATAACTAACACACTGATCTGAGGTGGCTTTGTTTTGTTTGCGAGTTATGTTGAAAGAAGCAGAGTGATTTTAGCGTCATGAAATGTCTTGTAATCTCAATGAGCTGGCAGCCAAATGTCCACCAGGACCCTGGTGTTCGCTACTGCTTCTGGGTAGTTTGTTACTCTGCGAAAATCTGCAAAATACTGTGCTCAGGCTCAGCATCTGAGTCATCTCCCTGCTGTGGGAAGGAGGCAGATCTTATAATGAGGATAAGAACGTGCCACTGGCCTTTGCTAGATGTGTGCCCAGCATTTAGCAGGTTGGGCCTTAAATCAGGGCAAGACATGGCGGGTATTGCAGGATAACAGTGTCATAGGTAATGGTGTGCATCTCTCATCTTCAAGCCTTCCTCCAGCGCCCGGGTGATGGTCATCCCTGCCTTCCAGCTGGCAAGTTGGAGCTCAGAGTAGGCAGCTTTTGCTTGATAAGGAAAGCTCTTTGACCAATTTCTGTGTCTTGGGTCCCAAGGACTAGAGCAAAGACAGGTGAAGGAATGCCTAAAGGTCATGTCCACGTTGTTGGAGACCACCAGGAAGCTGCCCAAAGCATCGTCTGGTGTTTGACCATGACCCAGAGCCCGGCCCTCCTGGCCCTGGTCGGCAGCTGAAGCCAAGGACCGAATGCTCCAGGAAAAGCGTTTTCTGCTGGTGATGCTGAAGACTTTGCTAGATTCATGACGTGTTGGTAATCCCACGAGCAACACCGGCTGCCTCACATTTCCAGACTGGAGAAGGTCACATAAAGTTCAGACAAGCTTTGGGAAAATATTTGAACGTCATGATGTTTGTATGAACCCAACCTCTGACCTCCCGAGCCTCACATTTTACTAATTCATAAGTACTGAGGGACCAGCCCATCTATGTACATGTGTGTGCATTGCGGAAAGACGACCAAATGGTTACAAGAACATAAACTAGCAGGGATATGAGTGCCTTACTCTGGACTGTTGTGTCCCAACACCTGGCGGAAAGAGAAGAAACACCTTGGATCTAGATAATGCCTCCAGAAACACGTCCGTCCCTGAACAAAATGAAGTCTGTTGCCACTGGGACTCAAATAACTCAACCCCTTTGAGGAAATGGTCCTTACACTCTATTTATTGTCTTGTGTCTGAGTACCCCTCCGTCCCCCTGGAGCAATTTAGGGACTGTGTATAACAGCGCGCCCATTATTCCTGAAAGCATATGGAAGACTGGCTCATTGTTTGAAAAGGGAAGGCGGATTTTATCGTCGTGGCAGTGAGCTGGGGATGCAAGCGCCATAACGCAAAGGTGGCCTTGGGGTTTGGCGTGGGCTCAGAGGGGTGCTTCTGGCATTTGAAATGTTTCCCTCCTGTTCTGAGGGCTCGAGTCCCTCAAAATCAGAGCGCAGAACTAGAAGTTATTTAAAGGTTGTCATCTGTTGCATGCTGTGTGCATTTATGTGTGCGTATGTAAATGCTGAAGGATTGATGGAAACGGGGAAAGGGAGGTAAAATGGGGTGGGGTTGGCACTTCGGCAGGATCCTTGCAGGGCACAGAGGGGGATGCCCAACAACACGCGACACTGATGCCCAGGACCAGGAGACCTGAGGGCTGGGGACCGTCCCCTCCGGCAGCAGCCCCCGCTCAGCCTGGCACACTGCTTCCCAGCTGATTTCGGGGTCCTTGGCCACCATCGCTCGCAGCTCTGCAGGAAAACTGTGCTGCATCTGGCATTGCAATCTGATCACCGAGCCTGGTGAAGCATGGCTAGCACACAGCCAAATGTGCTCTTCCCACCCAGAAAGGGGGTACGGAGCTGAGGGGAGGAGAGATGCTTAAATATGGGAAGTTAAAACCCCTTTCCGATGGGCCCCATTTCCTGCTTTTCCGCTCAAAAGCAGCGTGCGGGGAAGGGCGCACCAGTGTTTCCCGACAGCTCGCTTCTGGTAGCTATAGAAACTTAAAACACAGCCACAGTAACAAAAATACGTCTCTTTGCCGGAGCTTCCTTCCCTTGCGGGTCGTGGCTTTTCCCTGACATGAGCCGCCCCAACCCTGCAAGACCCCAGGGAGCCTCAGCCCGGGGTCTGAAATTTTTTTGGCCAGTTGGAAATGAGCGGTGTCATTTCATGAGCTGGAAAGGGAGAGATACGGAGGCAAAACAGGGAATATCAGGGATGACAAGGCATCGACTCAGTGGAGAGATCCAATCCTAAACATTGCATTTGTAATAGCAACGATATCAGTACGGCTATGAGTTTGCTACCAAATGGATGGATATGTTGAAGCAGAAAGGCTGCCGGGAGGGCAGGGATGCCGGAGAGCGGCGGATGCCAGGAGCAGCTTGTTGGCAGAGCCCCGGCGGCACCCTCCTGCCTGCAGGTCTGCGAGTCTGGTCTCTGGCTCAGATCCGCGCGGCTTCGTGCCACGCCGTGGGCATCCGAACGGCTTTCAGGCTTTGCCACACACCACGGGGCTCGGCAACCTGCTGGGACGAGGAGGGGTTCCCTCCATCACGCCTGATGGGCTGAGATAGCCGCTGAGATGATTAGCAAGGACACAGGTGGAGGAGAAGGGATTTTTTTTTTTGCTGTTCTCTGGCTTTTTAGGAAATGTGTGCTCACTGCAGGGAGGATGGTGAGTGGCAGAATCTCCTGAGACATCCATCCCGACGCACATTTCCAGACTCAGATGTGCCTTACAGCTCAGCATCCCAGTTTTGTCCCACATTAGGGGCAACATGGGGCAGAGAGACACCTGAAAAGTGCCAAGTGAACAACATATTTAATTGTTTGACACCCCTCCGCCCCCAACCAAATAAATAAGCAAAGCCTACTAGACATGGGATTTGTGAGCCACCTCGTGCCAGTGGATTACTCTGCTCTTGATCTTGCCTGCTGCTACGTGCCAAAAAGCGGTGTCCCTTTCGCAGCCCCCTTGTTGGGAGTTGCCTTCGACTGCTTGGGCTGGCTCTGCAGCAGCAGGCAGGGGAGTCAGCACAGCACCCCATTTTCTTCCCCTGAATATTGGTTATAGGGAGTAGTTTGGTTAATAGGGAGCTTAGAGCTTTTTGGGTTGGTTGCTTGCTTGCTTTGCTAGGGCTAGCAGAAGAAAAATGGAATTTTTTGCCCCTGTAAGGGACTACCAGGTGGCTTTTCTGTTAGCATGGACCCTCTGCATGCGGGTGATGCTTGGGTGGGCTCCAGAGAAGACCTTGCACGCACGTTCCTCTGCTGCTACCGGTAAAGAGGCAGTGGCAACGGCGGTGAGCTTGCAGTGGATACCACCGCGCTGCTTCCCCTGCCAAGGGCTGCTCGCGAGGGAAGGCGAAACATCCCCCTCACGCCGCACCCGCCCTGCTGCCTTGCAAAAGGCTCTGCCCTTCTCCCAGCCCTTTGGAAAGGCGCACCGTCTTCTGAACCTTTAGAGGGATGCTGAGTGTGGTGGGTCCCCGGGGTCAGGGTGAGACCCTGGGGCGTGATGCTGTCAGAGGAGGAGGGATGCAGGGTCCCCAGAAGAGGTGCTGTGCTAGGGCAGGAGGAGAGGGGAAGCCTGTATTCAGGGTGGGAAAGGATCAGGTGTGGACCACAGAGGATGAGGTGACAATGTTACGGGAGCTGGTGTATGGGACAGCATCTCCCATAAACCCATTTCTTAAAAATACGGCTGTTTCCACAGCTGCCTGCCGTGTCTGTTCCCATGCATTGCTACTCGATTGCCAGGAAGTTTTTCCTAATAATTTTCCTAATTGATGTCTTTCTTTGCTTCAAATAAAGCTGATTTCCTCCTCTCATAGCCACAGCGGATGCGGAGAACAATAGGTCCTGTGCCTGCTCTGCGCACCCCGTGTGACGGGGACTGTTATCCTGCTTCCTTACTGCTGATGCCCAGACCTCCACTGGGAATGGAGCACATTCAGAGAACCCACCCGAGGGAAAAAAAAGCTACTCCAGAGAAGTCATTCGGAAAATAACTTTGCAAAAAATGGTGGAAAGCAGCAACTGAATGAAGAACAATATCCATAGATGTTCCAGGACTGGTACAGCAAAATACACATATATATCCATTGCGCAACTTTTATAAAATTAATAGAAATAAAAGAATCTATCACTAGCACTTCTGCGAGCTTCAGGAGTTAAGAAGCAGCCGAGGGTGACCAGCATGACGGAGGAAAATCGTGACCAAGGTTCGCGTGCTGTGTTGTGCTGCTGAGAAGGGAAAGTGCTGCTCGGGGAAACTGCAGCCCGGGAGCCCGTCGCAGGGCAGAGACCCGCTTTGGGCATCCAACCACTGAAGTGAAGCTGCTTATTGAGAAATACGCAGCTGGATGTATCCAATTATCACTCTGTCTCTGGGTAAAGTAGACAAAACCTGAGCTTGTTTTCTTTTTTTTAAATAGCAGATGGTGAAAAAGTCTGCAGCCCCCAATTCTTTAATCCTTTCTGCGTCGGCCGTTGTTCTCAGACCACGTCTGGTTGCTCTTTCCTGAACCAGCTCCAGCTCATCTGTATTATCCGTAAGCTGTGGCGCATCGCAGTGAGTCGAAGCATCGCGCACAAGCAGAGGTGTCACCTCCCACGGATGCGCCCAAGGGTGGCCCTTGCGCCTGCCATTTCCCTCCTGAGCAGCATCCCAAGTTGGATCCCATCGCAACCTCCTGAGCTATTTTTGGGGGGTTATAGAAAACACAGCTCTTTTTACTTCTCCGTTCTTACTGAATTTTGTCTAGCGCACTCAAAATAAATGCCATGAATTTATTAAGATTGTTTCTGATTATCTGCCTTCCAAAAACCTCGCAGTCCTCGTAGCCCAGACTTATCCGCACACTTTCTAACACACTCTTTAGTCTATCATCCGGGTTGCTAATGCAAATTTTGAATATATGGGGACCGGGTGCCCCTTCAGATCCCCTCGCAGCCTGACAGGGAATGCCTGATCACAGCTTGCTGAGCACAGGTTTCTCCCCTCTGTTGTGCCTCCCCATTATAACCCCACCTGGATCAGGTTTCCCTTGTTTGTTTGCAAAGTTGTCAGCCAAGAGGGTGCCAGGAGCCTCCCCGCAGTGAGGATCTGTCACAGCTATGGCTTCCCTCCATCAGCCGGGCTGGTTTTCTTGTCAAAGCGTAAAAAGGATTGACGGGAATTTGCTCTTGAAAAATCCCCGTTGGCAATTTCTCTTCCCCTGATTTCCCTCTCCTCCGATACTTCTAAATTGCTTAACAATTTGTATCGGTAGCTTTTTGGATGCTGAGATCCAGGTCACGGCTGGGATGCCCTGAGCATTGCCCGGATACACCATCTCATTTGGATCATCTATCGCTGATCCCAAACTGGGATCAATTTTGCACATTTGATTCACCATTTCTTTGATCGGCGAAGGCTGGAGGGGACAAGAGACGTCTGCTCCCCGTGCAGGCTGCTGCAACACCTATAGATTTGTTCTGGCCCCGGAGGGCAGTCTCCCACCGTGGAGGCTTGGGGTATCTGGGAGAAGCTCTCTGCTCTTTGAGGATGTAGCAGAGCCTTTCAAG
Source organism: Phoenicopterus ruber ruber (assembly GCA_009819775.1). Taxonomy (NCBI): domain Eukaryota; kingdom Metazoa; phylum Chordata; class Aves; order Phoenicopteriformes; family Phoenicopteridae; genus Phoenicopterus; species Phoenicopterus ruber. The sequence continues at coordinate 5,124,457 of CM020219.1, forward strand.
GCAATGTCAGAGGTTAATTGTGTTTAGGTATTTGGCGCTTGGCAACATTTACGAAGGACGGAGAAAACATAAGGGACTGGCGTATGTTCTCAAATGCTCCATAACGATGTCAGCCGAGGAAGATTTACATAGGAGCCGGAGCATATGGCATGCTTTATCACTGCAATCATCTGCCAGGACATGTGCCGTCACCTAATTACGCACCCACATTTTGTCTTCTCTGCTTTACGTCTTGCCTTATTTCCTGCAGAGGCATCAGCCACGGGATTTTTAGATGGAGCGCTGAGTGGTGCTCCATCAGAGTGGTGGGACATCCCAGATAAGGACCGTGGGAAGAGGTTTCCCTGCAGGGATCTTCTGGGTTCGGTCTCCACTCGTGCTGGTTGGTGTCTGAGAGCTTGTCGAGGAGCTAATGCACCTCTTTCTTAGCTCTCATGTGGCTAAAATCCAGCTGGACTGACTCCTGGGGAGACAAAAAGCAGAGGATAAGGGCAATCAGAGAAAATAGACGGCTATTTAACACGCTGCCTGTTCCAAGGTGACTCTCTGTTCTGCCTCGTTCCTACATGCTTGTCTAACTTGTTCTTAAAGATTTCCACTGATGTAGACTCCTTTGCTTCCCCAGCTAATCTATACTCTTGCTTAATTAACCTTGTCATTAGAAAGATTTCCTCAAGTCTCACCCAAACGTGCAGCACTTCAATTCACCACTTCTCGTCCTACCCGCAGTAGACACGGAGAACCATGCCCCCCTTTCTCCGAAGGGATATTATACCTCTGAGGACTGTTGGGAGGTCTTCCCTCAGTCTTCTTTTCCCATTTCCTTCAGACCTTAAGTTAAGTTTTCTTGACTTCTGATTGTCTTTGTTTCATCCCTTCGGGCTCTGCCTGGTTTGTTTGCATCCTCCTGCGATGGTGCTCTCCAGCCGAGACCTCGCCAACGGTGAGCCATGCCAGAGGAAGAGTCCATGTGCCTTAAATCCGACAGTTGTGTTAACTCATCCCATTTTTAATAGCTTTTTCAGGAAGGAAATATCAATGGCTCTCATGGCCCCGTCGTATCGGTGAAGAGGGGGACAGACACTGCGGTGGAGAAGGCAGGAGGATCTGCCCATCGTGGTGGGATTTCTGACTGCCTGCAACCATAGGCTTCCAGTTCAGGGAAAAACTTTTCCAAAAGTGGAAAAAAAAAATCTTTCATGATCCAAATGTTTTGCATTTGGAGTTTGATTTCGGTGATATTTTCAGACCTGCTTTGTTTTTAGCGTGTCTCGTTTTGCAAGGATGAGAACATTTTGTGCTGATGAAATTGTTCGGCTTAATTGCATGCTAAAAGCATGTTGATGTTTATATTATGTGAGTATTAATTTTAATCTCCAATATTAATCAGTAGCAATGTAAACAATGTATTGAGTATTATCTTTGCCAGGTTGTATTTGTATATAATTTAATATTTACAAGAGGTGTTTAATATTTTATATTGCGTGATAATGTTTCTCTGTTACTGTTCATCAGGGACGGGAAAAGAAATAAAGGCTTTAAACGGCAGCAAGGGAGTTGAGATTAAACATCAGGAGCATCTTTTCCTAGGGGAAGGGCAGTGAAGCACTCGAGCACTTGGCTGGGGGTGGTGAGGAACTGCTGTGACCCCAGTGTCCCCAACCCCTGCTGCTGCATCAAGCCATCACCCCAAGTCCCTTTTGTGCCCATTTTCCCCCTGAGGAAGGGAAATTCCAGAAGTGGCAGCCTGTGGGAGGGATTTCTGATAAAATCACCCTGAAAACTCATAGATTTGATTGCTCTAAGGGAACTATTTTCTTTATTTTGCAGAAAATGAAGAAGGTTAAAGGCAAGATCTAGATTGGCTAAATTTTCCTTTGATTGGGACGTTGGGGTCCTTGAAGAAGCTTATAAATGAACTGCCCAGAAAACCATGGTCCAATTTCTCCTGCTCCCAGAATCACCTAAAATTTTGCCAGCACTCCCTGGCAGGACTGAAGACCACGTGTCCAAAGTCGGATGATGGCGTGTGCCTGAAGATCAAGGCTAAAAACCTCTGCATAAGAAATTGTTCGTATTTTTTGCTTGTAGAACTGGCATCTGTCCCTCAGGTCTGCTGCGTGCCTACAGCACCCAACTCAGGCACAGCGTGGGGGCTGCGGCTGTTTTCACCCCAAATTTGGAGGGCAGAAGAACCTGCTGCCGTTCATCTTTTACACAATGACCTGGAGCTAGAAAACTTATGGAGATGTCTCGTCTTCAACATGCAAGATGCTTTGGATCCTACAGGAACTTTGTTTTCGCTTGCCAAAGGGCAATGGCCATTAGGTAGCGGTGGCAAGGGAAGGATGGGATGGTGAGAGTGTCTGTGGAGTAGGGGGTCGTGTCACAGGCTATACGTTGTGAAAGCTACGGGTATAAAAGCAGAAGAGATGCTCTTAGCCCCCTTCGTCTCAGTGAAGGTACCTAACACCAGCGGTGAACTCGTAGCACGTTTATAGACCTCAGGGAAGGACACGACTTCAATGACTTCCAAATTACCAAGACACCCAAATTACTTTTGAAAAAGCAATGCCCCTTCCTCAGCTGTTTGAGCACTTCTAGAAGTTTTTCTCACGGTTTCGTTACCCGTTGTGTCTCTCCTTGCGAGATGCCAGAAGCTCACACCGAGCTGAGGAAACCTGGGCTCCATTTCTGCCCTGTCCTCTGATGCTCGGAGCTACGGCAGGACGATTTCCTCAGATCTGGCTCTTGATTCGCAGCACTGAAAGAAGGGTAATCCACCCTATTTTCTTCAAAAAATTATTTTGAGATGTCATGGAAAGAGCTATATAAAAGCTAAACAGCATTACTGTTTTTCACAACTTAACCGCACTTTTGACATTTTTTGACTTTTAAACCAGAAAGGGGTTTTTTTTATTATTATTTTCCAGGAAGCCATTTAGTTAAATTATATTTTAATAATGTTTCAACAGAGTTTAGTACAGGAAATAAAGTAGTCACAAGTTATGCACCTAGGTGCTGATTTGCATTGTATTTCCCCACAAAAAATATATATTCATTGTTGCTATGAAACCAGAAGTTTTGCTTAGATCAGATCATTTTGTTCTCATGTCATGGATAAAGGAACTGAATGAACAATGCGCCACTAATGGTTTTCACTTTAAATCTACTTAAAGAAACCTTTCACCTCCCACACTTGCCAAACAAATAAGGTCTTTTAAAAATGGTTTTGGGGAGTTTAGTGCTCCTGAAAGTGCCTTCTGCAGCGGGGGTGGGAGAGGCAGCGAGAGCGGTGCTGGGGCTGCGCGTTGGCCTGGCAATTTGAGTTTTGCAATGATTTACACCTTGGTTCAGTTGAGGGGGTTTTTTTGCTTATGCACCAGTTGCCCCCTTCAATAGTGGGGGGCTCTGAGGGTCCTCCCGAGTCCTGAGCCCCGGTGGGAGCCCAGGGAGGCACCAGGGTGTTGACAGTGAGATGTTGATGATGAAATGTTGATAATGAGAAGATAATTTTCAGTTGAACAGCTTTTTCTGGTTGCCTTTTTGAAGAAAGCCGTGGTTATGAAAGATTCACTTGACTCCTGGAGCTGGGTCTTTAAGGGCAAAAGAAAAAAGAGGTGAAATGCTGGGGTAAAATTGCCTTTGGGTGAAGATGTGTCTGGCCTTGGGCAAGGCAGGCAGGTTCTCTGTTTCTTTTGGCTGCTGGTGTGTATGTACAGTGTGCATATGTCTGTATCTATATCTGTACCTATATATAAAATATGTATTTATACATGCTGTATATGTAAATGTGTATGTATACTGTATAGCTTTAACAAAAATTCTTGAATATATGAATATATATACGTACGTGTGCCTCTGTGTGTATATATATACACATAGGGTTGTATATAGAAATATATATACACACACACACAAAAGCATATTCCTGAAAAAGGACTCAAAGAGAGAAAGCTTCCCTTGCTCCTGTCCTCATTTATTTCTAATTGTGGATGACGGATTGCATTTATATGGTTTCCTCTAATCTCTTTTATTTAATACAAATGTATCTCTGTAAGACTTCCTTGGAAGAACTGTGGGCAGAAAGCTAATTTAGCCTCGGTACTGATTCCTATTCCTTCCTCGCCGCAGACATAACAGTAATGGGCTTGTAAAAGCCGGTGTTTGCAGAAACCCCCACCTGTTTCAGGGAGCAGCTCTGGGGCGTCTCGGGAGCCCCCGTCTTTCCCCCGTTATCGGCGGGAGGGTGGCTGTAAGAATAGTGCCTGTGTAACAGCCCACAAATGGGAAACGAGATGCAGCGGCCAAAACGGGAACGAAAGTCTCTTTTTAGCTGCTGAACAGGAGATAGGAGTTAAAATATGCAAGTCCGTGATAGAGCCAGAAAAATGTGCGCTTTGGTAAAATTAACTGGCGAGGGCTGTTCTCCATCCTTCCTCCGCCGCCGCCGCAGTAAACACCGCGGCTCCTCTCCAAACAGGAGCTTATTTTTGGGTTCACCTCGCGCAGGCTTCGACCCTGCCGTTCTGATTCTTGTGTTGGAGGCACTGGGTGCCGCTAGCTGCAAAAATCTCCCCAGATATCAGGCCTGCTGTGTGTGTGTATATATATATATATATATTTTTTTTTTTCACAAGTCTCTAGTTGTTCTGTTTGCAAAATAAACTTTCAGGCTGTGAATTAAAAAAAAAATGCAGAGAAATTGATGGTGGGTAAACCTCAAGTTGTTTGGAGCGAAGTGATGCTGTTTGTAAAATCAAAATGTTTCTAGGGCTCCTTTTGCTGGTACAGATATGTCATGTCATGAATTACCTGCTTCACTAATGCAGCGCTCGTGGCAAATTTACTCCGTCGATTTAGACTGAGTTTGCAGGGAGCCTGAGAGAACAGCCACGAATATGAACCCGGTTCCTACCACTGTTGCTTGAAAGAGGAGCATCATTAACGACGACTTAGCTCATTAAAGGGGGGTTGAGAGGAGAGGGCAGCTCAGAGCAAGGGGAATTAACCCAGCAGGGAGCCAGGCGAGGGATGGAGATGGAGGGAGATGTAATATCCAACGCACGGGGCTCCAGGAGCAGACTGGTAAGAGACATTTACAGGTAGACCTTAAAGTATTGGGAAATATTAATATTTTCTACTCAGGCAGCAGGATTTTACAGGGAGGCAGATACCTGAGAGTAACTCGGGATAAGCCCTGTGCCACACAGAAGCCACAAATCCAAATGGGTTTGTTTCAGGCTCTTCGCAAATTCCGGCATTAAACTGCCAGTAGTTATACTGGTTAAACTGGTGGCCTTGTATAGTTACAGAGAAGACAGCGAAGGGTAAGGTGTCACCTTTCCCTTTTGCATCCTCAAACATAAACTCCCGTAAGAAGGTGTCCTCAGCTTTTAGGGTAGGAAAGGAGCAAGACCCATGTCTCTCCCCGTGAAACCAGTGCTAATTCCCGGCTGGTTTGGATGGGAGCAGGAGGGGGATTAATGGAGCTGTTGTGATCAAAGTGAACTTTTGGGTTTGTCACGCTGGGGTGTGATACACAGCGTGGCTGTTTATGCCTCCACTAGGTTCAATTAGCATCATTATCCCTTTACGAATGAGTAGATATTAAAAGAAGCAATTACGGTATCTATTGGGCAGCACATTAAATGACACCATTTAATTATAGCCTAATTTATCTCTGAATGAAAAATATTTAAAATTACTGAACAGTATATGATTCCATTCAATTACTGCAAATCTCTGTCCGTTTGCTGCCACGGATGAGCTCAGCTGGCAAGCCGGACGCATGGACCGGCCAGCGCTTGGTTTTTCCTCTCCTGTGCCTGGTGAATCAGCTCCAAACGCAGCGCCAGCAGCCTGACTTCTGCCTTGGGTGGCCTTTCCAAGCTTTAGTGGAGGTGAGATGTTTTCCAGCCATCCCCAAATAACCAGGGCTGAGTTTGGCACCGCTGCTGCTCAGCCCTCCTGAGAAGTTGCATTTCTGCGGGTGCCGGAGCCATTCGGAAAGCCGTGTCAAATGGGACGCCTCACCCTTGGAAAAGCTCCCAAGCTTCCATAGCAGGCACTACAGGAGGTTTGGGGCTATCATGGGAATCCCAAATCAGGCTGATAGAGGATTCAGGAAGAGGTTGGAACATCTTTAAGGGATGTGGGATGATATCCCAGCCCTACTGAGGTCAAAGAGGAGTTGATGAGCGCATCCCTGGGGTTAGGGTTTCTCCTGGGGCCTCTGGTGAGGTCTCCAAGCTTAACCTGGAGAGAAGCCAAGCTGAAATCCAACAGCAGCCCATCCTTTTAGTCCTTCTAGCAGAGTTACGACATGCCCCAAAAGTTTACATTTCACAAAATTCCTTGTGTTTTCAGCCACAGAAGCTCAATAAATGAAATAATCATGGGAAGATTTGTCAATTTGGCATAAATTTGGGCAGAAAGAGCTGTTGCTGCTTGCCAGGGATGGATAATTTGCTGTCCGTGCTGCTAACCAGTCACAAGAAATGTGTCTGTTTTACATGTGTGTGACTAATGGACCAGTAAAATAGGGCTTTAGAATAAATAAATAAAATAGCTACACTTCTGGTCATATGCTCTGGGTTTAGGTTGAGTTATGTCATGTCCCATTTAGCCATGTCACGTTTGAAGTCAGTGGCAGGAGGCTGCGTGAGACACCGGAGGGTTTAAGAAAGTACTTCATTTGAAAAAAGAGAGAGAGAGAAGATTGAATTATTAAATTGAGTTTATAATGTCATTCCTGGCAAGGTCTGCTGTTTGAAAGGGAGATGAGGATGTGGTTGAGTGCCACCATCAGATGCTGCTGCCTATCCGAAGGCAGATGTTCCCCGTTGCCACCTGGGTTCATGGCATACCCTCGGCTCTTGCCCTGGCTTGCTTTAGCCCAGCAGAAGAGGAAAGTGCCTGCAAAGCACTTTTCCATCAGCTTTAAGAGCTGGCAGCGGTGCTAAGTGCCCTAACGACACGATGTTTGCGACCGCCGTCCTGTTTGCACAGAGTTGTGGGAAGCGGGAGAGAGGATTTCATGGCTTTGGGAACACAAAGGACAAACACTGTTGAAAGAATAACACTTCTGTGCAGCAAACCAGAAGATACACAGCTGCCCACTGGAAGCCTTTTAAATAAACGATGGCCATTGAACATACAGCCACAGTCTTGCAAAAAGTGCAGTGTGAGAGGGAGGTTCTTTCTGTTATTACTATTTTCTGTGATACTGGCATCTTCTGAGCAGTCTGAAACTGGGCAAGATGGTTAGGGAGGGTGGGAAATGAAGGCAGGCAGCGTTCCTGCTGCTTTTGCCCCGAGCTACAAACCATCCTGTGTTAAAGATGTTTTTTTTTCAAGCACGGGTGCCACCACTGCTTCATCCCAGGCCTATGAAACATTCAGGCGTTGCATTGCGACGGGGAGGAAAACAACCCCCTTTCCAGGGTCTCCTCCGGCTCCGTGGCAGCGCAAGCCCTGGCTCTAGAGCATGGATTTGAGCACACGCTGAAGTCCTGGCGATTTCGGAGCTCGAGTGCTTTGCTGAACAGGTTTGCCTGAAATACGTGTTTAAGGTCGGGCATTTTCTGGGTGGTTTGCGAAATAGGGCCCCTGGTTCAGGCATTTCTTCTGTCCCTCCTCGGCCAGCCCCGATCTGCCTTGTTCATTGCCCACACGCAGAGCATGGCTGGAAGCGGCTCCCGGCTCCTCTTCTGCCCGTCTCAGTGGTGACTCCACGTCCCAGCCTGGGACCTGGCACCGCCAGCACGTCGGCACCTGGTAAGGGGTCTTCTCACCAGGATCTCACAGCACTTCGCGAAAGGGGATCTGCTTCTAGCAAAGGGTGAAGAAAAAGAAGAAAAAGGGAAAGGGAAAGTGAAAGAAAAAAATAGAAAAAGAAAAAGAGAAAAAGGAAAAGAAAAAAAAAGAAAAAGAAAAAAGAGAGAAAAGGAAGACTGATGGCAGACTCTGCCCTTTTGCACCATGCCACTTTCATGGTTGGTTGGTGGATATGAAAGATGTTGGTGAAGAGAGGATCAGACCTAAAGCTTTAGGGCTCATTTGCCCTTACAAACCAACTGGGAGCACGGTCAGATGTGAATTAGGCTCTACAGAAGGATCTGGACAGGCTGGATCAATGGGCCAAGGCCAATTGTATGAGGTTCAACAAGGCCAAGTGCCGGGTCCTGCACTTGGGTCACACCAACCCCAGGCAGCGCTACAGGCTTGGGGGGGAGCGGCTGGAAAGTGCCCGGCGGGAAAGGGCCTGGGGGGGTTGGTCGACAGCGGCTGAATATGAGCCAGCAGTGTGCCCAGGTGGCCAAGAAGGCCAAGGGCATCCTGGCCTGTATCAGCAATAGTGCGGCCAGCAGGACCAGGGAGGTGACCGTCCCCCTGTGCTCGGCCCTGGTGAGGCCGCACCTCGAGTGCTGGGGTCAGTTCTGGGCCCCTCACTCCAAGACAGACACTGAGGGGCTGGAGCGTGTCCAGAGACGGGCAACGGAGCTGGGGAAGGGGCTGGAGCACAAGTGCTGTGAGGAGCAGCTGAGGGACCTGGGGGGGGTTGGCCTGGAGAAAAGGAGGCTGAGGGGAGACCTTCTCGCTCTCTGCAACTCCCTGAAAGGAGGTTGGAGCCAGGGGGGGTCGGTCTCTTCTCCCAAGGAACAGGCGACAGGACAAGAGGAAACGGCCTCAAGTTGCGCCAGGGGAGGTTTAGGTTGGATATTGGGAACCGTTTCTTCCCCGAAAGGGCTGTCAGGCCCTGGCACAGGCTGCCCGGGGCAGTGGTGGAGTCCCCATCCCTGGAGGGATTGAAAAGCCGTGTAGATGTGGCGCTTGGGGACATGGGTTAGTGGTGGCCTTGGCAGTGCTGGGTTAACGGTTGGACTCGATAATCTTAAGGGTCTCTTCCAACCTGAACGATTCTATGATTGTCTGATTCTATGATTCTATGAATTTGGAGCCCAGAAGCTACTCAGCTCACACTCAGAGCTACTCAGAAACAGCCTGGAAATGCTCTTCTGAACCCCAAATCCTTCTCCAGCTGTGGAGAAGAAGTTGTACAGCCCCATGTAGGCTGAGCTCTGGCATCAGCAGCTCCGTGCTTGTGCCCGTCTCTGAAGTACTCACCAGGTGGGTTTCCTTGCAAAGAAAAATAAATTTTCTTTCTAGATTAAGTCACATTGTCCCCTTTTCTTCAGTCTCGCAGTTTCTTTTCCATTATGGCTGGGAAAAGGGAACAGAAATATAGACACAGGAGAAACCTGACAGTATTCAGCTTAGTAGGGAATCTGGGGCAGTATTTTGCTCTTAGATCTGTACCGCAGCTCTCATCTTTATTAGAGAGGTTGACAACTGTGCTTATTTCTCTGTGTGATAAATCTGCTGTAGTAAAAGGCTGTTCCCGGGCGGTAATAGCTGGCATATAGGAGTGTACGCATATATAAGCAAAACATCAGTACCCCCACCAGAAACCGGCAGCAGGCTGGTCAAAAATTCTTCAGTTTTAATGGCATGTGAAGTGTCACGTGAAATGCGTTCGCTCAATAAAAATCACAGGGAATGTTATTTTGAAATGAACTCTTTAATTAAGAATTTTTTCTTTAGTCTAAAACTTTCATTTGCTCCTGGAACAGCAAAAAAAAAAGCCAACGCAGCCAATCTTAGCAAGATGAAAGAGTATTGGAAAACTAGGGGGGGGGGAGGAAGAGATAATTTAGGTTGTAAAATGCTAATTAGCTTCTGGGATTGCAAAACCATTTGTTTGGGGTTTTTTTGGCTGCAGATGCACTTACCGTGAAGACGCACAACTTCGTTCAACCTGGGGAAGATCAGGCTGGATGCCGAGGCCGCGCCTGCGGAGGAGGTGGGGCAGGATAAGCTCTTTGCTCCCCGAATCCCAGACACAAAGCTGTCGCAGCTGCAACGTATCTTTCAAAGCAGGCCTGATGCCGGTTAGATCTCCTGCTCTGCGTTACCCTGTGATCCATAGGAAAGCGCTGGCGTTCGCCCATTTGTTTCGCATTTGGATGGCGTCGCTCGCAGCGGCGCCCTGGGCAGGGGGTGAGCGGGGCTGGGAAGTTGCGCCATGTCCTCCCCGTCTTCCCTCTCGCCGTGACTTTCATCTTCCGGCTGCAAAGCTCGTAAAACACAAACCCCGTGCAATTTGCAAAGCCTTTAATTTAAAATACTGTCCACAAATCCGGTCAGCTTTATTTTGCCACGGATGGCTTTTTAGCTACATTTGCTGCTTTTGCATGTTTTCTGCGATCTCTGCTCTGAACCCCCTTAGACCCGCGGTCAGGGTTTGCTCTAGGGACCACGTCTGCCCTCGCCCTCCTGCCTTCATACTCCTTCCCTGCACGAGTCCTTCCACGCAGCCACAGAAATGTGCTATATATTGCCTATATACTATATATTGTCTGGCTGCTATACATGGTCTGTGTGCTATATATGGTCTATGTGCTGTATAGCTATACATTAACATTCCAAATACATTTACATACAGTAATTGTTATATACGATGGCAGTTTTTTTCTCTCTAGAATGACCCAGGTCTGGTTTATTTTACAGGCATTTCTAGAATGACCCAGATCTGGTTTATTTTACGGACGCAGCTCCCTCAGCGTGTCTTTAGGGACACACCAACCTCCAGCCTGCAGAAGGGCGTGTTGTTTTTACGAGGTAAACAGTCTAATATCCACGCTGGCTCCCGCTCGGAACGTATTAGCGTATGGATTACATGTAATGCAACCCATTATGCAATGCAGCCCGGATTACAGCCTGATAAACTCCACGTAAGCGCGAAGCTTTGCAAAGCCGAAGCCGTCTTTAGCAGCCCTGGAGTGATAGTTCCCGACGTGAGGCTGCTCGTACGTGGTGTTTAAAAGGCTCAGGCCCGGCGGTTTTTAGTTTTCCGTTTCAAATACCCCGGGGAGCTGAGGCTCCAGCCCTCCCTCCCCAGGGACACACCTCGGTATGGGGTGCCCATAACCCGGGGCGAGGCATTTGCGGTGTTTCGGCTCCTGGGGCACGGCCCGGCGGGGCTGGGCAGGGGGTGCATCCCCGTCTTGGGGTGCGATGCCTTTTTGCAGCATCCTCGGGTCCTCGGCGACTCCTCCCTCTGCTCCAACGCTCTCCGCCTGATCCAGAATTACACAGCTGGGGCTCGGCCTGCCGTAAGGTTATGATGTCCGCGTGACCCTTTTTTCCTTCTTTTCCCCCAATCCAAATACCCCATCTGTTTTTCCCCCTGAGCCATAATAGAGCCGTCCTTTGCCTTTTTGGAGCATCATGCTAATTGGGTTGGAACAGAGGCTTTCATTACCAAAAGCAATAGCTCGCAACCGGAGTGGCACCAATTATTTTCCTACCAAATGCAGGATTATTTAATCCGAGGATGGATTTTGAAGCCAGCAGTACAGGGGGACAGGGATGCCCTGCCAGCCCGGCCGTAGGGGCACAGGGATGACGGCGATTGCCTGGGAGAGGGGTATGAGCAGGGCATCGCCTGCTTTTCAGATAGGTTTTGGTAGCTGAGGAGGTGTCAGACCTGATAAAAGGTGACCCACTACAGAAACCAGCCAACGCTGGGATTTCCCGAGGCTGAGGTTTAGCCGGTTCGAAGGAGCTGTGCGAGTCTGTCGTGGAAAATGAGAGAACCTGGAATTGCAATGGTCATTGCTAACGAGAGACCTGGTGGGGATATTAATCTTCCTGCTTTAAGGGTTAAGCTTAATTAACCTCTTACTATTAGACACCAGGATGAAGCCTTGCAGGAGGGCCAGAGCACCTGAGGGTCGCTGGTTTCCATCCCTTAGAGCAACGGGGATTTTTTCCGGCCTTTAGCTCAGGCGATTCAGTAACGTGCCTGCCCAGTCAGCCCGGCAGCGCTTGGGATCTCTGCCTTCCCTTCGCGAGCTGGGACCGAAGGATGCAAATGGTGAAGTGGCCGATGGACTTGTAGGAAAAGCAAGATTTCATATGGGGGGAAGGATTTGGGGTTGCCACCACCTCTCGGGGTTGCCACAGAGGAGTGGAAGCTGCAGAGCAGATGCGCTAAAATATGCTTGGTCCAGGGGAAATACTGCTCTAAGCTGTTGTAGGGTATTAGGACCGTACAAAGCTGGACTGTGCAGTAGGGATGGAAACCGCCGGGCTGTGCGGTGCCCGCAGAGCAAGACCTTTTCTAATCCCTGACCTCTGTGCAGCTAACGCAGGAGATTAAGGGAGTGAGGACAGATGCTCCGCTCCTGCAGAAACAGCCGACTTGGCTGCCGTGCCACACGTCGGGTTTTGTCCTCCCCGAGAGCTCCTATTGAAGACAGGGAGAGAGGGAAAGCAGCAAGGAATCACCTCTGATTAATCAAATAAGAGCGCACACGTCCGCGGGGATCAGATCAGCCCTGCACAAGAACGTGAATGCCGCCGTGCCGGATTAAGCCCCCGTCCGTCTCCTTCAGTGTCTTGCACTGATACTGGCCATTGCCAGATGTTTCTGGGGAAGGTGTAAGAAAGTCTGGGAGCAGTCGGAACCCCCCCAACGTTTTCTCTCCTCTGCCTCTCTGCCCTATTTCTCTGCCAGGCAAAGGGGACTGCGGTGGCTGCTTTGCTCTGAGCTGTGGGACGGGCTCTGTGTGCTTGGGGGTTTCTTTATTTCTCTTTTTTTTTTTTCTGGGTTGCTATTTGTCACCATTGCAACTGGCAGAAAACACCGCATTAGCGGCTGGTGGCCGAGGTTGCAATGTGACCCCCGACACCCTGCCAAAAGGCACTGGGGACATGGTGGGGACAGCAGGCTCCAAGCCTGGGGATGTGCCGCTCGCTCCTGGGGACACCGCCGTGTCCCAGCCTCTTGTCCAGCAGCACGGACACAGCCTTAGAAAGTCCAGCCAGCTCAGGGAGGGGAGCGAGGCAGTGACTGGAAACACTTTGCAGCATTTCTTTTGTGTTTGAAGTTCTCCCTGTCCCCCAGCAGCTCATACTCAGCAGGTTAAATCACTTTCCCTCCTCCCGGCACTAAGCTCGCTGGAGGCAGAGCCCCAGCCCCTGCTCTGTCCCCAGCCGTGATCCCAAAGGACACGGGACATGGATTTTTCTGAGCTGTTCCCTCCAGCAAAGGCAAACGATGGGCGAAGCCCAGGAGCGCTCGGCTGGGGATAGGCACTGGGTCCCCATCATGTGCCCCTGCCTCGGGGGGTACCTTCCCTGCCCCCCTGGGCTTAGGGCAGGCCCTTGTCTTCACCCGCCCCTGCTCTCACTTTAATCCCCTCCTTGGCACCTGGACCCTGTTGCTCTTCGCAGGACGAAGGGCTGGTGCCCATCACGCTGCTGCAGACGCATCTTGTGTTGAGCCTCCGCGAGCGCAGCCGTGCTGCAGGGATGCTGATTTTTTTTGCTCTAGAAATAAGACCCATCTTGTCTTAGATCTGCAAGGCTACCTGAGGAGAGGAACCGATTACCATGGGCACGAGAAATTTCTTACCTCTTTAAATCCATAAATGACTCGCACCCGGTGTAGTTATGAAATCCCTGTAAAGCCCCTGAGGTGTGTTCTGCCAGAGAGCAGAGATGCTTGTGGGGTCCCTTCCCTTCAAAAACACCAAATCCTGGGAGCGATGCCCCATTGCCTGATGCCTCTTCAGAGGGAGGCTGTGATTTTTGTCTCAAGCGGCTCCACATTGCTCCAACCAGCAGGACTTTTCCCCGGCCATAGCGGCGGAGACCACGGAGGCAGCTTGTGTTTCGCTGGGGATGGGGCTGGTGCGGGTACATCCCAGCTCGCCAGCGCCCTTCATCCTTGTTCGCCGTTACCCACCGGCCTGAACCGCGCGGGACTTGCCAATCCTAAACATGCCGAGAGCAATGAGATACACTCGGTGGTAGAAAACTTGTCGCAGCAAAGGACCGTGGTGCTGGGTATGTAATGTAACGCATTTGAAAGGATTTTATCTATTTTAATACATGCATTTAATATTTTAAAAAATGTATTTTACACTGTGCAAACTTTCTGAGCTCCAGGAGGGAATGCAGTGAGAGGCGCCATCCCCTGATGCATTCGGACAGCTCTGACGTTTAAACTCTGCCTTTTGCCGCGAACCTCAGCATCCCTCGCCGCCCTGCGTGCGCGCAGAGTCGCCCAGCGCACCGCAGGCACCAAGCGTTCCAGTTTCAGGCCAGGCTTCGGGACACTCTGTGTGTTTGTGACGAATCCCAGGCCACTAGTGATTGCTTCTTTTTTTTTTTTCCCCCCACCAGGATATTACCAGCAGCCTAAATGGAAGCTTTCTATATTTTTTTAACGTATCCTTCTTTGTGGGCAGAACCACATAGCAAGCAATCTGCGCGCTCCAAACAAGATAATGCGATGCTACCGTGGACCCCCTGCTTGGCTGGAGATTGCTAGATAATATACGGTATTCTGGCGAGATAATAACCCGAAATGGAGTGAGTATTTCTCCCTGCAGCGTTTACGTCAAATACTTAAGGCAGCCCTTTGTGGACAGAGAAGTCAGAGGTGGTATCATCTGACTGGAGAACAGAAAATACTTGAAAAGGGGGAAAAAGGAGCTAGTCATTGAGATGATTTTATTTTCTTGAGCTCGCAAGGCTGGAAGGCCGCGGGATGAAAGGGGAAGGAGGGAATAATTGGAGTTACAAAGTGTGGGCAGCAAGCTCGCTGCTGGGTGAGTTAATGAGCTATATGAAAATTAAATCCCCGGCCGGAGAACCCTGTAGGAAGATGCTCTCCTTTGTGTTTCTTCTCGCTGGCTGTCAGCAGGCACTGGAAAACGGGATGCACGGTGGCAGGGCTTTCGCCATAGATGATGCCAGGCCAACCCACTGTCACCCGATTTCTGTCTTTGAAAGGGAGCAGACATTCTAGGCAAGGAAAATGTGGGGGCTGCAGTCTGCCTGCCTTCCCCAAAGCATCGGCCGCGCGCCGAGAGGAGCTTACAGCAGGAATTTAAGGGTCGGTCTTTACATTGTGGGCTTGGGAAGGGCTGGGAAAGCAAGGGGATGGGTTAGAGGTGATATAAAATAGGGCAAAATGCCATATTGCAAAGGGTGAGCTCATGAGTTTGGGGGATGAAGCAGATTTTCCACTCCACTAAGGGCTCATGAGTGTGAATTAAAAGGAGGAGAAAGACCTCGGTGCATTCGCTGTGTGCAACTTCTACGTGGTGCTGCTGGGGAAAAGGAAAACGTGACTCTAAAGTGTAATAAGCAAAATAGAGATGAAGAAATATTTAAATGCCCCATGAAACCCTGGGGAAATCTCTTTGGGAACGTGCCACAGGGTTCTGGTCTTTGCCCCAAAAAGGCTGAGTTTAAATCGCAGCAGGTGCAGCAAAGGGTCGCTGGGAAGGGCAGGGGAAAGGGACCTATTTTCGGCGAGGAGATGAAAAATATCCTCTGTGTTTGGCCAAGGAGGTTGGGAGAGGACGTGATGCCTGTCTATAAATACAGCGGGAATGTAAACACCAGGGAGGGAAGCAAACTGATTTAACTCGAAGGGCGATGTCAGCAGAAAAACAAATTGCTCTGAACTGGGCAGGAATAAATCTAAAAGGAGATAAGCACACAGCTATAGGATCCTGCCACGACTGGGGCTAATAGGATTGTTGGGGGTGAAAGACCTCAAAACTAATTTTGAGGCAGAGCTTGTTAAATTGATGAAAGATCTGACAGGGCCGTTTCTGCCCGCAGCAAACTGGAGGCTGAGCTGGGAAATCCCTTTCGGTGCGTATTACCGTGAGCTCCCTGACTTTGCATCCACAGCGTCCCGGTGACCCTGAGCTCATGGTGATATTAGTAGTGATTATTAATAGCACCACATGTTTGGGTTTTTTAAAATTTTTTCCATGCCTATCCCACGCTATTTGCAAAAAAAAATTTAGAATATCTAAAGATGCCTCCTTGCACCGGTCTGGATGGATATCAGGATTAGCACGGGGGCTTCCCGGCAACGTCCCGGCTCTAGGTACAAAGGAGGGGCAGCAATGCAAAGCCACCCATAAATGAGCTCGCGAGGGCCCTGTGCTGATGAGCAGAGCGATACCAGAAATGCTGTCGTTAGTACCTGAGCGCTCAGGAGAGTTAATGAGCCCACGCACGGGTCGGGTGCGTGCCGTGCCTGAGCCGGCTCCTTTCAGCTGGGCCGGGGAGCCGAGCCGTGCCCCGGCGATGCTGGGAGGTCCCAGCGCTGGTTTTAGGAGCATGCAGAGGGTGATAAAACCAGTATGGCTTCAACTGGTGAGGCAGGCATGGACTGGAGGATCTGGGGGGGTCTGGACATTGCAAAAGTGGGGCAAGCAGCGCCCTGGGCACAGGGGAGGCAGGGGGAGCTTGGAGGGACCGGGATGAAGGATGCTCGTGGCAGGGGATGCTCAGCTCTACCGGAAAGAAGGATGCATGGAGGAGCGCGGGCACAGCAAAACTGCTCTGAGCCGCTGTGTGCTGCTCCTGTCATGGGAACCACGATATTGCACCAGTGCTTTATAAAACAGCAGCCCAGAAATGGGCAAAATTGACTTTTTTCTCCCGGTTAGTCTGAATATTTCCTGCAAGCCGGGAGTCTCCAGACGAATAAATCGTAAAGTCCTCTCGGTGCTTTTTGGGATAGGCCCTCACAGGGAGGTTTGCGGGCTGCCAGCCACACTTGGGATTTTGGAAAGGGTCATGCGAGGGAAGCAGGAGAGGCTTCCCCAGGGGAAAAGGGTGTTTGTTCCGCAGCAGGAACAGACCTAGAAATGATTTCCCTATTTTTTTTCCCCAGGCGTTTCAGTTTTGTTAATCAGCCGAAGCTTGCAGATCTGTTAATTCGTTGGACTGGAATATGCTTAACCTCGTGACGAGGGTGTTTGGATAAAGCGTTTGGGTGGCTGTGCTGTTTGGACACAAAGGGGTTTGCTAAAGCTTATGCTGGGTCACAGCGACCTAATTACGATTTAAGGGAAACGCTGGTTTTGCAAATGGGCTGGGTTTCAGATAAAGGAAGAAGGCACCTGGAATGTGCTGTCAGATGTAGGATATAGTGTTAAATGAGCATGTAAATTAGATGGCTCTCATTATAAAAGGGCAAGTTTGATGAACAGTTCCTGAGAGCTTTCCCCAGAACGACGCCTTTGACTTCTGCCGCTCATCTTATTACGGCAGGACAAGGAGGCCGGGCGGGCAGGCGGGATAATGAACTGCTGATAATGCTGCGCGTTGGAAGAGCGCAGCTTTGGTGCTGGCAATAAAGAGCGATCGTTTCACCTCTGCGCTGCTAAATCTGTACATCGTCGCAGAGTTTAGCCCGGCTGCTTGGGAACACGGCAAAACTCACCATCGGGCCCTGGGGGGCTGAGGTTCGGTTGAAAGTCAAGGTGAGTGTTGGTGGAGGTTTTTGGCAGGTCTAGTGTCCTGCTGGGACCGGCATGGGCAAGTGAGTCTCTCCTGGGTGTATTTATGGTCAAACCCAAGTTTTCATGGGAAGTTCCTCCCAGCATCTCCCAAAATTCTCCCCAGGAGCACCCCAGCGCCCAGGGCTGCCACCAGCCATGGTGGAGCACAAGCCAAGAGTCATCTCCCCGCACTTGGCTAAGTCCTCGGGATGAAGCAGCGCTGTTTTTTTCCTGCCTAAAATAATCTTGACTATTAAACCTCAAGCGCTAGACCTTCTCAGCCTGATGATACCACTTCAGAGGCATAAGAAGATTCCCCTTGAGCTTCCTACTTGCTTGAACAACTGTGTTTCAGCTCAGCCTGTGCGTGCCGGCTGTGTGCTCCAGCCCAGCTGAGCGCAAGGGCTCTGGGGATGGAAGCAAAATCCCATTTCTCTTTTCTGAACGCCAACAGTTGGATGATCAGAGATGTCTATCGCATTTAGAAGCGGGTTAGAGCAATTCTCACATGCAGGGGACAAATTTTGCTGAATAAGATGGTTTTTGTTACCAGTCCCGAAACTGAAGATGAAAAGCCTACTTTTCATCAGCCGTGTTCCTGGCTTCAGTGGTCACCTCCTTTGGTTTATCAGAAATTACCTTCCCTCTGAGGGTGGTGAGGCCCTGGCACAGGTTGCCCAGAGAAGCTGTGGCTGCCCCATCGCTGGAAGTGTTCAAGGCCAGGCTGGACGGGGCTTGGAGCAACCTGGTCTAGCAGAAGGTGTCCCTGCCCATGGCAGGGGGGTTGGAACTAGATGATCTTTAAGGTCCCCTCCAACCCAAACCATTCTGTGATTCTGTGAAATACGCTGACAGACAGGAGGAGAGCCTTGGGGGTTAACGGAGTGAATCTGTCTTTATGGGATCTGTGCTGGATCCCTCAAGCGAGGCAGCAAAGGGTTTCCTGAACTCTTCTGCTCTCCTGGAAGGGGTATTAGGCTCTGAGACACATCTCCAGTCAAATGTCCCCAGGTAACGTAGATGTTCATGGATCTCCTGGATAAGTTTTCTCTGGGACAAGGAGACTGATGCCCTGAGAATCTGTGAGTGTATCAGAGCCAAAGCATTTTCCTTTTGGACTCACATTCTTCTGGACCAGAAATGGAACTGGAAAGCTGTCCCATGCACTCTCCACGCTGCTTCTCCTCATCCCTCCTGCACCCTCGATCTTTAGGCGCGGGTTTGTCAGTGCCAGGACTACCCCTTGCAGTCTGTGCAGGTTTAGGCAATGAGGTCCCGGTGTTGGTTACATCTCTCAGCAGGAATCGAAATTCCCTTAAGCTGGAAACTACATGAATAAACCCTTAAATTGCAGCAGACCCTCCACTGCTTCCCTGACTGCCAACTACAGCGGTTAGCGGCCCTGTAATTGTCACTGTAATTGTAAGGGACTTGAAAACCCTGAGCCCTGCCAGAAACATAACTTAATCTTTTCTGAGATGTTGCTTTTGGGGGCCGAGCATGGGGATTTGCTCTTCTCACGGTGGCAGGGGACCAACCCTGAGCCCAGTGCCGGTGGGGAGGGTCCGGGGGTTGCTGCACCCTCCCGGCGCGTGATGAAGCGCCCAGGTAAGAGCAGCATGTAAGCTTGTTACAGGGGCTTATTCACCAGATGGACGAGCCGTTC
Source organism: Phoenicopterus ruber ruber (assembly GCA_009819775.1). Classification (NCBI taxonomy): domain Eukaryota; kingdom Metazoa; phylum Chordata; class Aves; order Phoenicopteriformes; family Phoenicopteridae; genus Phoenicopterus; species Phoenicopterus ruber. The sequence goes on from CM020219.1 coordinate 5,143,510, forward strand.
CCGAGTAGATCTTATTTTTCATTAATATGCCATTAGCCTTATTTGTGTGCTCTGCTCACCTCCCCAGATCTTGTTCCTTCCTCTGTCTGCTGGAGAGATTGTGTTTCCAGCTCAGCCTGTCCTTGGCATCGCGTTGCCGTCGCTCCTCACCCCCTCCAGCCGAAAACAAGCGGCAAGGGAGCTCGGAACGCCTTGCTACGGCCATGCCAGCCTGCCCCGGGCTCAAGAGAGGTCCTGAATGTGGCACTGGGTCATGGTCCCAAGGCTATGGGGAAAGGCGCTGGTCCCAGTGGGGGAGCGTGGCTCTGCCGTCCCCTCCCCGGGTGCAGGCGCCAGCAGCCCCGGGTGATGTGCCACGGGGCGAGGGGGACTCTGCACCGGCAGGGACACAGGCTCCAGGGGCAAACACCTCCTCCTCGCTTCCCCCGCAGCCGAAATCGGGGGGTGATAAGCAGAGAGCGTAAAACCATCACTCAAAACGAATTAACCGCATTGCCCAGAGAGGTGGTGGATGCCCCATCCCTGGGAACATTCCAGGTCAGGCTGGACGGGGCTCTGGGCAACCTGATCTAGTTGAGGATGTCCCTGCTCATGGCAGGGGGTTGGACTAGATGGCCTTGAAAGGTCCCTTCCAACCCAAACCATTCTGTGATTCTATGGTTTGACTGCAGGAGACACCAAAGGTTTCTATAGCTTCTCCAGGTGCGCTCTCCTAGCGATGCAAAAAGTCCTGGGAGCTCGGAGCCCCTGGAAGGGTATTTGTGAGCTTTGCAGCGTGTTGACACGAGGACAGGCGGGTTACACAAAACACCTCGCCCTGCGGCGCAGGGGAGAGCGATTCGGGGCCGGGAACCTGCTGGGTTCATCTGTAGCATCTATCAAACTCCTCTGGAAAACTAAAGCCTGGCAAAGTCCCTCCTCCCGTGTCATCTTTCTTAAATGTTTTCTGTCAGTACATTTTGTTCTCCATTTTCCTCGGTACGTACTGAAGTGGGAGATTTTATAATGATTCACAGTGTTCTGCCGAGCAGCTTCAAGCAGCAACCGGGGAGTCTGTTAAATAGGCATCCAGCCCGGAATATTTTGTACACTATCTAAATGCGGCGCTGTAATTAAAAGACATGCTTGAAATAAATGACAGAGGGCTTGGGGTTTGTTTTTTTTTTCTCCTTTTTTTATCCCCACGGGAGATGGAAAGGGGGGTTGAAGTTGCACTGAAGTATCAAAAGGCGCAACAAGCATATTTGAAGAAATAGTATCCAACAACGCGGGCCGATGCAATTACTTTAAAATTCTAGATGTTGGGTTATCACCCAGGGAACTTTCTGTCTGATTAAAAATAATTATTGCTGGCGTTAAATCTGTTTAGAATTACTCGGTGCAATTCATCTCCTATCGCATGCCGCTACCATATGCCTGGTTTGTTGAGTGGAAAAATGTCTCTTTCGTTCGGATAAATAATGCTTTGTAAATATTTAGAGATGAATGTTCTGGATCAGTGAGTGGCTATTTTTTTCTGACGATAAATATGTGCAAATGAGCTTGGATTTGGCGGCGGCTCAGTTTGAGGCAGGCACTATATGGGGCCGGATTAATCCCTACGTAACCACGCAGGGGCTGTGCCAAGATGACTTACCATGGGGACAGCAGAAGGGACATTTCTGCTGCCGAGCAAGCGGGGCGAAAGCAACTCTTTCGAGATTTTAAGTCTATTAAGAGCAGTATCTGCAACGCCTTCCAGCCAGCCGTGCCTGCAGGTACCTGGATGTTTGGCAAATGCCGTGAATTTCCCTCGTTCCCGCTGCCGAAGTCCCAGAAGGACCCATGGGGCGCGGAGAAGGGCACAAGAGCTGGATCCTGCATCATGTTCAGATCTGACCCTGCTCCCCAATGCCTGGAAGAAGGGTCTGCTCCAGGGGTGGACACACAAACCTCTCGGCACGCTCCGGACTCCCACAAACCTGCCCGCCGCCGTCGCAGGCTCGTGGGTTATTGCTCCTGAAACCGTGTGACGGCAAAGGAGCTGATGCGTTGCATCTTTCCCCTTTTGCACATCAAAAGTGCTGCGAAGAAACCGCTCAGCTCAGTGCCAAAGAACGTATTTGCTGAACACATGTAACCACCAGTACAGCTGCTCCGGCTGGGTCTTGGCGATTCACGGAAAGGGAATACAGCGAGGGCTGTCAGAGGGCGCACGGAGTATTTAAAGAAATAGGGTTTGCACATGTAGTGCTTTGTCCAGAGGCTTTAAATGGGATGAAATCTCTCCCCCCCCGGTAAGACAATGGGCTTTGCGAGGGGTGGGAGATCAGCTGGACACATCCCTCTGCTCCTGAGATGGCTCCCAAGGGGCGGGGGGCTCGGATAGCACGTCCAAAAGATGAATTTCTTTCCCTCGGGAAATACATAGGAGAGGAGATGCAGGTCCCAGGCTCGCCAGTCATCTTCACTGAGGTCCTGCCACCTCTTCGTCTCCGTCTCTTCTTTCTTCCAGGCAAATTAAAACCAGCAGGAAACCTCAGTCCTGCCTGACTCGGGCTGACTGTCTCAGTGCACACTCTTTGGATGTATATTTGCTTTGCATTCGATTAAAACACGACGGCAAACAACGGGCATTAACGAATTCACTCGTTTATGATGACAATACGTTTTCGAGTCCTCCAATTGATTTGCCGAGCAAGCTGATAAAAAGAGCAAACCTTGCATTATTTACCACCCCGAGTCTAAATGTAATGTCTGAATCAACAGAGCTTGTTTGCTTTTTAAAATTCAAATGAGGACAACAATAATCTCCTTTCCAGGAGGCGGGCAGTGCCCTGCAGGAGGGGTTTTACCCACCTCTCTCAAAAAGATGTCGCGGCTTGAGGCCAGCCTGAAGGACCTGGTGTAACTCGTATTTCCCCGAGCTTCAAGGACTGCACTAACACACACGGGGCAGACGCGGGGTCAAGTTGTGAAAACGCGAAACCAGAGCAACAAGGCTTTTGACAGTCAGCTGACTCATCAACTCCGCATGGTTAATTAGACATAGTTCCTAATTAAAGTCATTATTTACCTTGGAAAGCAGGGAGACTGGGCTGCTCCAACCCTCGTTGGGTGCAGGACTTGGATTTCCCGTGTTTTCTGGGCATGCCGAGAAGGAGGACGGGTGGGAAACGGAGGCACGTGGCTCCTCCAGGTGCCTGGAGGCAAAGCAAAAAAAGAAATTAAGAAATAGGAGCCATTGGGAGAGTCGGTGTCACCTCTGGTGCTCCGGGTTTTCCTCCGCACTGTCCCACGTGCAGCGGCAGCCGCGGGATGGAGTGGTGGGAGCCCGGCTGACCATAGGCTGGATTGAAATCACCCCTGTGCAGGTTAATTAAAAAAGAACAATTAAAAAAAAGGAGGATTAAAGAAATTCCTTTCCCTTTCTGAAATATCGGAGACTGCAAGCCATGGCTCTGCCTCCACGCTCGCTCCGGGAGCGGACGGAGCAAACCCATCCTCTGCTTTCTGCTCCAAAATGCAACAGCACGTTCAAGCCTTGACCAAAGAGGCCATTACAAAAGCAAGTCAAAGCCCTGATTTAAACCAGCTTGTTTAAATATTTTCGCGCTCCCTGCGGTTAGATTCCAGACTTTTTACTCCCTGATTACTTTAGCCTAGAAAAAAAAGCAGTGTGTCGGAGGGCGAAAAGAAAGGCCTGATTCATGGATGAGGGCACGGCGCTGCTGAACACAGGGTGCTACAGTTTCCCCAGGAACGCTTTCGGGTCTTAAAATGCCCCGTAGTAAATAAAAACAACCAAGGATTGCCAAGGAGCGGGGAGATAATTTTGCCCGACATAACGAGTCACAGGATGCTGTTTGGGGGAGCGGTGTTCGGGTGATACTCCCTGGCTGCAATTAGCAATCAGTTGTGGTTGCTAACGAACAGCCCTTTCGAATTATTTTTGTTCAGGATCCTGAAGGGACTTTGGGTTTCCTGGGCACCCCCTTCCCCGCACGCCCCCGGCGAGGGGTCGGGAGGACCCTTCCCATCTTGTGTCTCCCTCTGAAGTGGCTGCAGCGCGGGCAGGGGGGGTCTGGGTCTGCGCTGGCTCCGCGACCAGCTCCAGCTTCACCCACAAATTATTCATGGTCATTACTGGCTTCCCACTGCAGCCAGCTCCTGGGGTCTTCGGGGCATCTGGTGCTGCTCAGCGAGCAAAAACCTCCCAGTGCACTTGCCTTGATGTTCAGACCTTCTTGTTTTGCCTGCAGCCGGGGATGTGCTTGCAGGAACCCCTTTGAAAGCCACCAACTCTGATATCTGGGGAAGAGACTGGGGAGATCTCCCCCATACTGTACATTTGATGGGCACTTGTGTCCTTCTCCCCTTTCGTTGGTGACATCGGGCCTGGATGAAAGCCTATCATGGCCATGAGCATCTTTCCAGGGCCATGGACCGGGCACAGGACCAATGTCTTTTGCAGCAGACGATTTTTAGGAGGAAGGAGGCAGCTGGCGGCGGCGTGCGCGCTTTCCAAACAAAGATAAACAAGGGTGCCCCAAATAACTCCGTTCTTGCTGGCAAGGGGTATTTTTAACTAGCAACGTGACACAAAAATAACACAAACGGCTGGAGAAAAAGGAACGGCTGCTTTGCTGGGAGACGGGTTTGCTGTGTTTCATGGGGAAAGCAAGAAGCATCTTTTCTGCAGCCCTCTCCCGTAGCCACACCACTCCCAGGAGGTGCCACCCATGGTGTTTGCATGAACGTGGCAGATGTTTTTAAATAGCTGCTATAAAGTAATCAAGGTTGAAAGCTCAAGCTTGGGTAAAAGCAGCTCCCAGGACCTTGCTCTTACACCCTTGCCAAGTCCTAAACCAAGAAAGAAGTGGTCAATTTGATGGGTCCGTTTGTCCAGAGAGATCTTGGACATCTGGATGCTCTGGTTAATGCTGTCAGAAGGTGTAAAATACAGCTCTGACTCAGTGCCACGCCAAGAAATGACCTGTTTGCAACACACCTGCCTGCAGCCTGCCTTCCCCATCGTGCAGCGGAGCCGAGGCTCCCCCGGACCACGCCAGGAGCGGGGCTGAGCCCACCCATGGCAGGGAGAGGGCTCTGGCATGTTCTTTAGGGTGACCAGGGGTTTCTAGCTGTGGTAAGAGCCTTCATGGCTTCGGGGTAATTTATGCACATGCCTGTCAGCTGGTTTTTCCCTTAGTAAAGAGCAGGAAACGAGCTGGGGTAAGGATGGGATGTGCAGCGTGTGGGGGAAGTTTTGGAAAGAGGCTTAGACCCCTAGGCTACGCGAGGCATGTGGAGGCTGCCAGAGATGTTACATGTTCAGGTGGAAAAGCAGGCGTATCCCCATGCAGGTACACGCACACACACGCATACGGGAAATTAAGCCTCTCTTGTGCTTGTTAGAACTTCATTTGGGGAGAGCAGTCAGGAAAAAGAGCAGTTATGGAGGAAAATCACGGCCCGTGCTCATATAGCAGCCCCGCGCCGGGGGAACATCAGGGCTTGGGTCTCGCCAGCCCCTCTCCGTGTTGCCGTGATGTGAGTCAGCTGCTTCCCTCCGCCTTCCCCTCCAGGATGAGTAATTCAGCCGTGACAACCTTTAACGAGTCCCTGGGACTGTCACAGCTTCGTATTTAAATGCAGCCTTGTGTTTTATTAGCAGAGCCCAGGATGGAGACAAAGTGCCGGTGTAGGAAACATGGAGGTGTCTGCTGGGGGTTCAAAGGAGAACCCCCAAGAAGTGCATTCAGTTCCTATAGCAGCATCCGCATTCCGTGGGGAGGGAGCCCCATAACTCAGCCTTGCTGATATTGCAGCAACTTCCAGTAAATCTTATTTGTGTTTTAATGCTTAAAAGCTCCAGCAGCTCCGGGAGCCGTTGCCGCAGCGTTGCAGCACCCGGAGCGAGCCTTTGCCGAGCTGATCCTTGCGGTGCTGGGGCTGTGCCTGGAAGGGGAGGTCTGGCCGTAGCCTGTCCCTGGAGCAACCCGGTGACAGCAGCAATTCGGTCACCAAAATGCACGTGTCTAACTCAAAACTGGGCCCCCGGTTTGATTAGGCTGTGGGCTCTTTGCAGGACAGGTTGCTTCCATAGAATCATTTAGGTTGGAAAAGACCCTTAAGATCATCGAGTCCAACCATAAACCTAACTCTGCCAAGTCCACCACTAAACCGTGTCCCCAAGCACCATGTTTCTGGTTCCTTTTATTTGTACAGCAGCTTGGAGAGGTGAGTCCTGGCCCGTGACTGGGACCTTTGGTGGTTCTGGGGGTGCAAATAACGACCCCAAGCACAATGGGCCGAGTCTGGCGGGTGCTGAGATTTCCCCGAGCAGGTCCTGCACTGCAGGCGAGGGGAGGGAAACTCACACCAAGCCCTCTCCCTTTTCGACTCACACATAAAGTACCTATACCACATAACTGATGTGCCGTAATTGCACTCAGGGTGGAGAATCAGAGAGGCAAGTAATTTATGTCCAGATTTCCCCCCCCTTGCAAATTATACTGTACTATATTGTCATTATAGGATTATGATTATGTCTAATAAGTAGGAATTTCGGGTGCTGGCAGCTCTTTAAACTTTACTGCCGTGATTTCTTCGCCTGTCAGGAGGCAAAGGCAGGCAGCAAAGTCATGCGGACAGAGAGGGCTGTGTGGCTGCCCAAAAGGAGATGGGTTTTGGAGGTCAGGATGAAAGGAGCCGTTGTGCGCGCACGTCTGCTGCCCGGCATGGGAAGGGCCTGGCGGTCAGCAGGGCTCGTCATGTGTCTGCTCTGCGCACAGTTGCTGCCCTTTGATTTTTGGGACTGAGGGGTTTGTTTGATCCTCTGGGGTAATGCTCAGCCCTGCGTTGGCCATCATGTAGACCAGGGACGCTCCGGGCTTTGAAGTCACGGGGTTTTGCAGAAGCGTGTGATCATTTAAGGCAGCGCAAGACCTTCACTGCGGTCCTCCCTCTAGAAAGATGCTGGTGGTGGTATGGATGGTGAAAAAGCAGATGCAAAGAGAGCAGGGTAAGATGAAAGCCAGATTTTAAAACCACTCCTGCTCCTAGCTGGCTTGCACGTGCTGGCCGTGTTGTGCCTCTCTCCTATGTTGTAGGTCCTATGCTGCAAGGGACTGTCCCCAAAGACGATGGACATACATGAGCCATGTTATTTGGCCAGTGGCTGGGTGACTCCTCAGCACGTCTCGCTGCCCATGAGCTGTCCTGGTTAGGGAGAATAACGCAAGTGCTATTTGATACATTAAAATATATAAACCCTCTTGGGTACCTGGACAACAGGTTGCCCAGATCTTCTTACCTAACTCAGCTCCTCCACTGCCTGCAAAACAGCCCTGCACAGGTTATTGAAATGTAAAGTTCATTTTTTGTGGGTACAGAGCAGTTTCAGAATATGAAATCTCAAACCCCCAATGTCAACTTAAAAATAAAGGGTGTTTTTTTTTCTAAAATCTGCTGTTTTTTTCAGTGTCAGTCTCAAGATTTGAGAGGCTTGTCCTACACTTGAACAACTGCAGTTGGTAAGACTGGATTTGAAGGACTATTACCTGTATATTAAATCTCTGGTATTCAGATACGTGTTGTTTGTATGAAAATTAAAGCCACCTTCTCCCTCAGATCTCCTAATAGTGTTGTTTTAATTTGGACTTGTTAATGGGCTGTGTAATTTAAGGACAAACTCCTGTGTTTGAAGCATTCCCAATCACTTCAAGTCACTCAGTGCTGAGGACTCTCCTGCCTTTGCAGAAGGAGGCAGCTGGAAAAAAATAGGACTCTCCAGAGCCACACTACAGGTGGATGTCTCCATCTCAAAGAAGGAACTATGTATGTGTACGTATGAGTGCCCAAGAAATCAGGGGTCTGTGCATGCTTGTGAAGACGCAACATGTCTTTGGGAAAGTCTGTCCCCTTGCTGGAGCAGCCCTCAAAACCCGTGGTTTTGGGGGAAAGAGTTGGGACAAAAGGGATCAAGTTAGTAAGGCCTTTGACACGGTGCCCCACAACATCCTTCTCTCTAAATTGGAGAGAGATGGATTTGATGGGTGGACTCTTCGGTGGATGAAGAATTGGCTGGATGGTTGCATCCAGAGGGTAGTGGTCAACAGCTCAATGTCCAGAAGGAGACTGGTGATGAGTGGTGTCCCTCAGGGGTTTGTACTGGGACCAGTACTGTTTAATATCTTCATCAATGACACAGACAGTGGGATCGAGGGCACCCTCAGCAAGTTTGCTGATGACACCAAGCTGAGTGGTGCAGTTGACACGCCTGAGGGACAGGATGCCATCCAGAGGGACCTGGACAAGCTTGACAAGTGGGCTCAGGTGAACCTCATGAGGTTCAACAAGGCCAAATGCAGGGTCCTGCACCTGGGTTGGGGCAACCCCTGGTATCAATACAGGCTGGGGGATGAAGGGATTGAGAGCAGCCCTGCCGAGAAGGACTTGGGGGTGTTGGTTGATGAGAAGCTGAACATGACCCAGCAATGTGCGCTCGCAGCCCAGAAAGCCACCCGTGCCCTGGGCTGCATCCCCAGCAGCGTGGCCAGCAGGGCGAGGGAGGGGATTCTGCCCCTCTGCTCCGCTCTGGGGAGACCCCCCTGCAGTGCTGCCTCCAGCTCTGGGGCCTCAGCACGGGAAGGACACGGACCTGCTGGAGCGGGGCCAGAGGAGGCCACGGAGATGATCCGAGGGCTGGAGCACCTCTGCTATGGAGACAGGCTGAGAGAGTTGGGGTTGTTCAGCCTGGAGAAGAGAAAGCTCTGGGGAGACCTTCTAGCAGCCTTCCGATACCTAAGGGGGCCTATAAGAAAGATGGGGAAAAACTTTTTAGCAGGGCCTGTTGTGACAGGACAAGGGGTGATGGTTTTAAACTAAAGGAGGGGAGATTTAGACTAGACATAAGGAAGAAGTTTTTCACAATGAGGGTGGTGAGGCCCTGGCACAGGTTGCCCAGAGAGGTGGCAGATGCCCCATCCCTGGAAACAATCAAGGTCAGGCTGGATGGGGCTCTGGGCAACCTGATGTAGTTGAGGATGTCCCTGCTCATGACAGGGGGGTTGGACTAGATGGCCTTTAAAGGTCCCTTCCCACCCAAACTATTCTGTGATTCTATGATTAGTCATGCCCAGTTTGGCGGCTGATGCTCCAGCTAGGATTTCTTCTCCAGAGATGTTGTCTCCTGGGCTTTTCCTCCCACTGCCTCCCTGATGGTCTGCTGGGCTCCTTGAGCAGCAGAAGGAGGAGGGGGAGGGGGAGGAAGAGAAGAAGGAGGAGGAGAAGACAGAGGCCTGTCACACAGTGCTTGCTCTTCTGGGGGTTTTACAGCACCTGTGTCTGGTCCCTGAGCTTCCTACCACGTCCTTCTCTGCAGCAGGATCTCACTCTCTGTGCTGCTGCTGTCTGGTCTCATTCTTCCCCCATGGCTCCTACCTCACTCTTGGAAGAGAGGCCCTACATCTCCTACAGCTTTAATTCATCCACCTCTCACCGTGCAAGACACAAGAGCAACGTTAGACACATGCACACATCTCTGCTAATTTACGGTCCAGCTTGGGAACTCCATGGCTTCTGGATGCTGCTGAGTGGTTTTGCAAGCAAAATAAATATCCCCCCTCCAGGATTCCGGCTGATAGCTTTATTTCAGGCATTTGTCCCAAGAGGGAAATACAGAATCTACCCTTTAATTCTTTGCTGATACGTGTTCCTTCTGAAAAATGCTGCTCAACTGAGTCACGGGGAGAAGAAATACATCTAGTTGCAGGGTTAGTTCCCACCGCTTGGGATTTATGTCATGGACAACGTCATTCCATCAGGCCATAGCTGCTGCGGGCACCTCGCCAGCGAGATAGGATGTTGCATTTATCCTGCTGCGCGCATGCAGAACAGGCATCTTTCACGATAAATCCAGTGCCAGTGCCTCACTGGAGGATTTCGTTCCTGTGGTAGGAGGAATCTCATTAGCACGAAATTCGGAGGAATCCAGCGCTGCCAGCCAGAAGACAGATGCAGCAGTGCTGTCATCATTTATCAGGTGGAGAATGACCTTTGCTATCTGTTAGGATGAAATGAAAAGCGTTGGGCTTTAACTTTGTTAAAATGCACGTGGCTGTCTTCTTTAGATCTCGTCGTCGGCACGTTGCAGAGATTAATCAAATCGTGCATTTTGCTGGTGCTTAAACAGCATTGTTGTATAACTCACCCTCGGCGTGATTTTGAGTTACACTGAGCCTGGCTGCAAAATCATCCTGCTGTGGTCGATGGCTGAGGAGGCAGAAGGGGTCTGGAGCCAAGTGCCAACCTAATATTTTTAAATCCCATCGCTTGGATCCAAGTTGCTTTTGGTCAGAATTCAATATGTGTGTCTATAAGGCTGTGTGCGTATGCTTGGGAGAGCTCAACTGAAGGAAATGGGAGCCTCTCGCTCCAGTTTGCTACAAAGCTTCCCATGGGAAGAGGACGTAGGGATGGGGTTTTTTTCTTCTTTTTCCGTTTGAAAAATGGTGATGTCCCAAGGAAAGACGGCCATGCTGAAAGGAAGGAGGAGGTGGCATTGCCCTGCTGGTGTTGGCCATCAGAGAGGAACCCACAGAGGGAAGCGGGGTGGTGGGGAGGTGGTTGGCTGTGCCTCTATGCCCCTTCCCTCCCAGGGGTGGGTGGGTGGAAGGGGCTGGCACACCAGTGCAGAGCACGTCTGGAAAATCCTCTTTCCAGTAGCTATTTAAGCAGGAGGCCTCAGGACATGGGTCCCTTCTCTTTGCTCACACCTTGTCTCCAACAGTCATCCATCAACACAAATTCAGCTGTTCCCTAGGAGAAGGAAGTGGCTGAATGGCTGTGTCCAAAGAGTTGCAGTCAACAGTTCAATGTCCAAATGGAGACAATTTGGTGGTGTCCCTCAAGAGTCTGTATTGAGACCGGTGCTGTTCAATATCTTTATTAATGACATAGACAGTGGGATCGAGGGCACCCTCAGCAAGTTTGCTGATGACACCAAGCTGAGTGCAGCGGTGGACACGCCTGAGGGACAGGATGCCATCCAGAGGGACCTGGACAAGCACGAGAAGTGGGCCCTGGTGAACCTCAGGAGGTTCAACAAGGCCAAATGCAGGGTCCTGCACCTGGGTTGGGGCAACCCCTGGTATCAATACAGGCTGGGGGATGTAGGGATTGAGAACAGCCCTGCCGAGAAGGACTTGGGGGTGCTGGGGGATGAAAAGCTGGACATGATCTGGCAATGTGCGCTTGCAGCCCAGAAAGCCACCCGTGCCCTGGGCTGCATCCCCAGCAGCGTGGCCAGCAGGGCGAGGGAGAGGATTCTGCCCCTCTGCTCCGCTCTGGTGAGACCCCCCTGCAGAGCTGCCTCCAGCTCTGGGGCCTCAGCACGGGAAGGACATGGACCTGCTGGAGCGAGTCCAGAGGAGGCCACGGAGATGATCCAAGGGCTGGAGCACCTCTGCTATGGAGACAGGCTGAGAGAGTTGGGGTTGTTCAGCCTGGAGAAGAGAAGGCTCTGGGGAGACCTTATTGAGGACTTTCTATACATAAAGGGGGCTTATAGGAAAGATGGAGAGAAACTTTTTACCAAAGCCTGTAGTTACAGGACAAGGGGTAATGGTTTTAAACTAAAAGAGGGGAGATTTAGACTAGATATAAGGAAGAAATTTTTTACAACAAGAGTGGTGAGATACTGGAACAGGTTGCCCAAAAAAGTTGTGGATGCCCCATCATTGGAAGCGTTGAGGGTCAGATTGCTTTGAGCAACCTGATCTAGTGAAAGATGTCCCTGCCCATGGCAGGGGGGTTGGACTAGATGACCTTTAAAGGTCCTTCCCAACCCAACCCATTCTATGATTCTAACACCTCACAGATCATCCTGAGCTCCTTGGCCACCATCGCACATAGCCTGCTCCCAACAGCTCCTTGTGTGTGTCTGGCAGCACTTCCCCTCCCTTTCTCCCCACAAGCTCTCCCCTGCTCTTTTCTGGTCACAGTGAAGCCCACCTCCACCCTGGTGGTCGTGTGGGCTGATAATTTGGGCCCACCTGTGGCCTGGACAACTCTTGGTGTTCTCGCACCAAAGATGCATCTATTTTTCTGCATAACCCCTCCAGTATTTCTATTTTCCTGGCAATCCATAAGGTGAGGACACTTCTGCCAAGCATCGCAGGCAGGGCACTGAGAGGGTGGCTGAAACCTTCTTGTTTTCACCCAGGAGCTACACCCAACTCTTCATCCCTGGGTTTTCAGCCATTGCTGCTCCTCAGGAAGTCGGTTCCTGCCATACAGCCAAGTCCCCTTCCCAGCTGAATCGAGCAAAGGCAGAACAGGCTTGGAGGAAACAAACCAAACCAAACCAAACCCACAAAGTCCGTGCAGCTGTGTGCATGAGATCTGGTGAAATCAGTCTGCTGTCTCACCTTACAGGCTTCTCCACGTGGTGGAACTGAAAAATTACGATTGGGTCTCTGGTTGGAAAAACTACCGTGTTTATAGGTTGTAACCCAACCTGTATTTATTTCAGCGCAGGTCTGTGCAGATGCTTTATGCAAGCCTAAAAAGATTTTTTTTCTCTGCTTAATGTATCTGCTTATTTGCAAACATAAATTAAATCTAGTTTAGAGCACATGATGTAACAGAGTCTTGTATTAAAATAACGGCAAGCTTTGTGTTCCAGCTGGTGTAGCTCAGCTTGCAGATAAGACCATAATACTTTTGCATATAGACAAGCCCAGAAGTAAACATATATATATACTTGTAGCTTCAGTGCTTTTGCATTGCAAGGAAAAGCAATGACCATGAGCGCTGGAGCCTTGTAAGTCAACTGAGCACCATCGGCTGGTCTGACAATAGCTGGACAAAGAGCGGCCGATACCTCAGTGGAAATCAATCCGTTAATGGACAGGTTTCCGTGTCTGTGCCTAGAGTTACTGCAAGTGTCTGCAAGAGAGAGGATCTAAAACGATTAGCTGGAAACACATCCTTGTTTGAGAAGGGTCTTTGGGAAGTGCTTCCTTATCTCAAGTGATGTGAACTTCCAGTCTGCCGATGACATCGATGCAAATCACTGCTAAAGGTGGACTCAATCCTGGATTTTTGTTATATCAAATATCATGGATATTGGTATATAAGATGTGGCTTTTATTTCTGGGTGCTTGTAATAAGAAGGTTTGGCTCACTTTTAATTACAAATCCATATGTAAAAGTAATTCCAAGCGTGGACTGTAAATGAGCTGCATGGCACCGGATCCGGCATCTCGCTCAGGCCTGGATCTCCCCTGGGAATGCCTCTGCTCTGAGAAACGGAGCTAGGAGGCTTGAACAAGGAACAAGTGACTAAATATTGACTCAGAAAAAACAAAGCTCCCATTTAGATGTAAATGGAAAAGGGGGGGGGGGGGTGGAAAAGGAGGAAGGAAACAGAAATACATAAAGTAAGAGTCTACAAGCAGAATTATCTCGTTGCAGAATCCGTTTTCCAGACTTCCCTTGGTGAGTTATCGGCAACACTCCACATATTTGTGCAGCCGAATAGCTGCGAGGCACAAGTACATTCTCCAGTAGCAAATAATTCCCTTTCCTGATAACATCTTCAGCAGGGCTTGGCTGCAACGTGCAAGCGCAATGGCAAAGATTTTGCTCTGAAGGGGGGGAAAGACCCAGCGTGCTATTTGTCAGGCGGCTCAAATTCAAAGCAAAAGCAATATACGCACCCAGGATGGGAGGCTTTCAAAGGCACTGAGGTTTACCCATGGGAGACGGGCACATTGGTGGCTGGGGGACCTTTAAGCACCTGCCTTCACCCTTTCTAAGTAGTCTGCATTCAAACAGCGAAGATGATAACCAGGAGGTGACGGGAGCGTTTAGGTTCTTAGCGGGATGGGGCCTGGGTACCAGCTCCAGCCACAGCAAAGGTTTGGGTGAGCACGGACATCAGCGCTGGGCTGCTTCTGAGGTAGAGCAATGGGAAGATCTGACAGGGAAACCCTGCGATGCAAATTTAACAGAGTATTTTCTTTGCCAATAACACAAGACGCACCTTGGTGTGAAGTGTCAACACTTCAGCATTTGCAAAACAGGGTCTGTCAGACCTCTCTGCACGAACGCTAATTGCTTATACGTGGTGAGGCTGCTCAGCCCAACACACAGACTCAGACCACTCCGGCCCCAGCCCAGCTCCTCTGTGACCGTCCTGTCTTTGAAAGACGTGTTGTCCATCGGTGCCACCCATCTGCCTTACTTTGGTCAGGGAGTTGTCACCCCTGGGTCTGAGAGTGAGTGGCTTCCTACAGCAAGTTGGAGTAGATCAGATCTGGAAAGGTGGAGTTCACCCGTCTCCCTGGCCAGCAGAATGAGTGCTCAGGATGTGCCAAATTAGGTTAAAACAATGTAATATCCATTGGTTCAGGTTTTTATTTCTCTTCTGTTGGTGTCAGTAGCTGACCAAGACGAAGTGGAGCACTTGGAGAGAAGGGTAACTGCGCTTTCAAGGTCAATGGTTTTTCTGAGCTCCACCAGGCTAATAAAACATGAAGGAGCTGAAGTCAACACTCTGCTACAAAGCCCTGAGCCCATGTCGCAAAATCGTGCCACTAGCAGGAGTTCCTCGGCCGCTGTCAGCATCAGTCCAAGTGTTCACACCAAGGCGTCAAACCTTGCAGGGACGTGCTTGCCCACGTTGGCTTGGCTGCAGATGTGAGAGGTTACATGTGTCTTACCCTCACCAAGCAGAAACACTCCTTTTTTTCTCTTTTTTTTTTCCACTTGCTGGGAAAACGTGGGTGAGTGCAAGAGTCCGTCATCCGGGTGCACGGGATTCAGCCGCTGCTTCGCGCTGCAGGCACCAAGATACAAGAAAAATTGGCGCAAGAGCTCAGCCAAGGGACCCTGCTCCCCGCAAGCGCTGTTTATTCCCATCTTGAATTTTCCTGCAGATGAAGAGCACGCTATCCTTGGAGATACAACCCGGAGCTGTGCTTGCAAATTGAAATCTTAGGCCTCGCACGCTTGCTGGGAAGCGGTGCAGCGGTGGTGAACGCTCGCAGCATGCTGTGCTTCACGGGGGCACATCTGCAGGGGCCTCGCTGCTTGCAAGGGTCTCTTGCTCCACGGCAGGGGAAAATGTGATTTTCCTGTGGGTTTTTTTTTTTTTAGTGGAAGGCTTTACAGGCTGGGATTTGGAAACTTTCCCAGGTTTCGCAAATAAAACTGTGAGTCTGTCTGCGGCGCGTTGGAAGAGGAATCTCAGGAACGTGGGAGCGTTCTCCCTGGAGCCGCTCTGGAGTTTCTCCTCTTGCTGCCTTGAAATACTCCTAAGGCGGTGGTTGGTCTGCACACCTCCATGTGCTGGAAACAAAGGAAAAGTGGGACGTGACAACAATTTTGTTCAAAATAGGCAAAAAAAAAATGCAGGATTAGGCTCTGCAGTTGCAGAACAAAAAGGAGGAAATATCAAGCTCATATGCTACACAGCGAGCGTAGAATTAATACCAGCAGCGATCCCTGCTTCAGTCAATGCAGTTTGTAAAAGATCTCAGTGCATCCTTGTGTCCTGCTTTTAATGTCACCACGCCACGGAGGCTGTCTATCGGGGCGGCTCACCAGCTTCCTAACTCTAATGGGACTTGAGCAAGCCAAGAGATATTCGACGACCTGAGATAAAAGGCTACAGCTGCCTCCCAGGCTGTATATATTAAGACGACAGACGTTCCTTTCTTGTTGTTCCCCATCTACATGAAGGATATGATGACTAATCATAAAGTTCTACAGAACAAAAGCCTACAGGCATTGTATTCCCTATTTTGTGAGTTAGGAGTTGTGGCCAGTTCAGGACTGTGATGAACCTTGAAAAGAAGTTGTTTTATCTTAACCGAGGACTGGAGCCGCGCAGTACCACCAGCGGGATAATCTATTTCCTCCAGGCTGCTGCTTTAAAAACGTCAAGAAGTTAAAGGGATTTGAGTAAAAATAGAAAACGACATCCTGGATGACGAGGGAAGGCTTCGCGTCCGGCGGAGGGCTGGGAAAGGCAGGAAGGCACCAGGCAAAGCCCAGCACCGGCGGGGAGCCTGGATCACACGGGGACCTCTGGACTGGGATGGGAAGAGGACAAAGAAACCCTGTGGAAAGTAAAAAATCCACCCTGGCCCTTTTTCTGGGGGGACACGGGGTTATTTCTGCTTGTTCTTGCTACTCTGCCATGCACATGAGGTCAAAATGAGATGGGGGCCGGGGCTCGGGCTGGCTCTCGGGGCTGGTGGGGTGGAGGTGGAGGGTGAAGCATCTTCTGCTTCCCACGGCAGCACCGGAGTGTGCAGCAAACCCCTTGATTTATTGCACATGAGCCGTCTCGGCAAACAGGAGCTCTTGAAATTTCCTTTTGAGTAGCAGGGGATGGGTAACGCTGGCAACCCCGGGATGGAGACGTGGGGCCGTGGCAAGCTGAGCGGTGGCATTTTTCCAGGGCTCGGTGCTGAAATATCGTCTCGGTATAATTGAGTGAAGAAGACTCAGTCTGTCCTCTAACAGCAAATTAAACACAACTTTGTGGGTTTGGTGGTTTGCTGCCAAGTGCCAATACAGCTCCATATTAATAGCCTATGACAGGATTATTCTCCCTGTTTTTGGCAGGAAGGAGCTCTTTGGCCTTAATCCTGCTTGTGGCTAAGGGAAGAAACTCAGCACGTCCCCCGTATTTACCAATGGCGGAACTCTTCGCTCCCAAATAACGCTTAAATCCCAAATTTTCAGAGATGAGCAGAGTAGAGCGACCCTGCATCAATGCAAAAACGCTGCCGGGCGATGGCGAGAGGCGAGGACCCTTCATACGCATCCTAGCTCAGATTCCCCTGCGTGACCATGGGCACCCATCCTCCCCCCAAAAATAGAATATAAGCTGTCAGGTGGTTAAATCGAGGGCTCTTTAAAAATTTGTTTATACCTGCAGTAAGCTAAGCATTTGAATGCCTGAAAGGGGGGGGAAAAAAAGAATAAGGCTGGAAATAGAAAAGCAAAAGGGATTTGAAGCGGTAGGTTTAAGAGGGCAAAGTACTCAGCGCACAACCAGGTCAAAACCTCTTTGGGGGGCATCTGGATGAAGGCTCCCACACCATTAATCCTTTTTAAAAATGACAGACTCCAGCCAGGGACCTCAGTGGTCACAGAGAATACATTTAAATGAAAATCTTCAAATTACACGTGTAAAGTAGTTTCCTGGGGAAGCCCAGCATCCCACCCTTCCCTGCGCTTGCAGCGATGAGGAATGGGCCAGAGAGGCTTCAAGGGCTTGATTTTGGGACAAGCTGAGTTGCCAGCGCTAGCAACTGAGCTTCGCTGAAGTTGAGAACTGGCAGCGTCGCTGGAAAGAAAAGCAGGGTTTTTCTCCAAGAGGGAATTTTCAAAATTCATCTCTAATTGTCGGAGTTTTGACTGGGTATGTCAGAATTTGCTGGTTTCTGTGTGGGCAGCAGGGCTGGGCTGGCACTGGAGGCTTTTGGACCGGCCAGAGCTGGGGCTGTGGGGGAGACAACAAAGATACATGTGTGCAAACCACCAAAACCTCCAGGACAAATGAGGACAGCCTTGGATTTCTATAAAGAGGCCGGCACAGCCATTGCTTTGTGCTTCCCACGGACCTGCGGACAATGTCTCTTCTCACTGTTACACATTTGCAAAGAGGAGGAGGGGAAAAAAAAAAGGTCAAACTTTGTCTTCTTCGCCCTGACCGTGCCAGCTGTGCCCTGTGGGCACAGAGGAGGTGATGGGGTGGCCGGGGTGGAGGTGACACCCCGCAGCACCGAGCTCCTGTCGATGCATCCATCAGCGCTGCACAGAACCCATGCGAATTTTGGGAGGCAGAAGTGTTTATCTCAACTTCACGCTGGAAACTGCGTGGAGTAACCAGGAGTCAAAGCATGAATAAATAACTATAAGGGGAAAAAAAGAAGCCCAAAGCCCCCAAGATGCTTGAGTCTGCTTTCAAGATCTCACGCGGCATGAAACAGAGACTTCTGCACTTTTTCTGCGTTCCCTTATCTCACCAAAACCGCAGAGGAGCATTTACCCACACGCACACGAACATTTCTGAGCGGATCCAGGCAAACGCACGCTAAAATATTTAAATGGAGGACCACGCTCAGTCAATGACCTTTGCATAATTAGAAACTCTTTCTGTTTCTGATCATGGAAACGGCCCGTGGCTTCTGCCTTTGTTTGGCTTGCTATAGTCTCCATATGCTCCATTTGCATCCTGAAATTATCGATCGGCTGCGTGTCTCAAATGTAAAGATTTATGAGCAGTGATGGCAGGGTTGGGCGTCCCAGGCGGTGGGCTTGCAGGTCACCGAGGTTTTGGCCGCTGCAGATGGGACAAGCAGAGGGTTTAGCTGTGTAGGGCCTCGCTAATGACTTGCAAGTTGGGCCAGTTCTTGAAGGAGGAGGCTTCCTCTGGCTCTGTTCCCATCTGTTCCCAAAAATCAGGCTAACAAAACACAAAATAACTCCCCGCTCGCACACAGGGCTGTCACAGCCTGTTCTTCCTCGTAAAGATGTCAGCGTGTTCCCACCGTCGGCTTCATCACGTGCCTGGAAATCAGCGGGTTTAACAGCCCGCGGAGGAGAAAATGGTACGTGTCTCTTTTTCTCAGAGCAGGTTTGGGATGTTTGTCGTATAATCAGCTCGGCGGGGGGCTGTAAACGCGGCCACCTCGCATTGCTTTCACCCTTTGGAGAGCCCGAGTCGTAAGACCCTGTCCTTCATCTATTAAGTCAATGAGATTTTGCCACAAGCTCTACGGTTCCTTCCTATCCAGACGTGGACGTACAAGGTTGCTTTTGCTTTCCCGGATGCTTCAATTTGACTAAAACATCTGAAATGGCGAGTCCTTCATTCCAGAAGGCAGATGGCGATTTTTATTAGCGAGTGGTTTCCTGTTCTTTCTATTCCTTCAATAACGTATTTTCTGTTGCTGTAGCTGGATGTATGCTATATATATGATCGCTAACACTTAGCAATGAATTCATGTTGATTTTCTTTCAGCTCAAAGGCTTTTTTCATTCATCTTCCGTCTCTTAATGGCAACAGCAGGTATATGTGTGCCTTTTTTTTGTAAAAATAAATGTCATAGCTTCTTCTAGTGTTTCCATACAAAATCTTCCCTGATTTAACATAACTAGTAAATCTCAGCAACACATAACAGTGCCTCTTCCCTGTCTGAAAGGCGAGGTTCTCTCAACCTTTTCCAGGATAACTCGGCTCCTTTCTTAAGGAAAGGCATTATCTGATGAGGTGTGAGGCATCTTCCTCTCCTAACGATCCCAGCGAAAGCCGCCAGCAATCGGGGGCTACCAGAATTGCGTTTCTAGGCCATTACCTTATTGCTGTGAAATACAGTTTCGGCCATCCATCTGCTAAAGAGCCCACAATAACGACAATTCGACCAGCGTCCCCGCCGATCCTGACAATAGTGAGCCTTTCAGCTCACAAAGCTAATGACTTACTAATTACCCATAGCGAGCAGGCGTAGGAGAAGTGACCATCTATAAGCATCTATATAGCGAAAGCTCCCACGACCGGAAAGCAGCGCTCAGGGTCTGGGGAGCTGCAGTTGCACGTTGACTTAAAAAGATGTCGCAGGATGTTGCTCCTTTTGCTGCATCTTCCTGACACCCGCACCCAGCTGGTGGTCGGGTTTTTTGGTGGGGTGCTTGGTTTTTTTTTTTTTCCTTTTTTTTTTTTTTTCCTCAGATTGCTCAGATTTCAAGGTTTCGGGGGCAGCGACAGCCTTTTTTCTGAGTTTATCCATTGCCTGGCTGAAGGCAGGCTGGAAGCCTGCCAGGAGCACCTGGCAATGCACTTAGTAAATTATAGTAATGAAAAGAATGTCAAATGCTAGGAGGTAGTTATAAGGCTTTACTGATGTATATACTTTGAAGGCCAAATGCTGCTTTTAACATATTCAGATATGATCCAGCCCTCTTTACTCTAACAAGATACAGAGGAGCAAAGTGATTAATTGTTAGGTCTTAACGCCAGGGAAGTCTGAACTCCCCGGTAGTTATTAACCGTAGATCCTATAGTCCTTAGCAAAACAGCATTTTTCTTTTCTTCTACGATCATATGCACGTATCAGCACTGCAAAGATTGCAAAAGGCGGTGCTGAGGAGTTGGGGGGGATGAGCCAACAGGCCCCCACCGGCTCAGTGCTTTCGGCCGCGGAGCTGAATCCTGCTTGGGAACAGCACGGGGTGGATCACGCTGGAGATGTGGAGGATGCTTCTGTAACCCGCTCGTTATCATCTGCCTGCATGGGAGCCAGGGGACCGTCTCTCGTTTCTAATATGCAATAATTTCTAAAATGCATTTCATTCTCTGTAGCGGAAATATATGAAAATGACGTTTAATTCTAAGTGGCTTTGTGGGCGTTCACACTTTGCTGGTGGGTGAAATACTTCGGCGCCTGCAAACGGGGGAAGTTTTGGGTCTGAGGTTCACGGTGCTGGCATAGCGGAGCTCCCATCATCCCGGCGCTCCTCGAGCATCCCTCGAAAAGCAGATTCCTTGGTTGTGTGATACCAGCAGCTAGCTGAGGCTTTCGGCACACGCGGGGATCAGTGCAATTAGCTGACAAGCCCTCGCAACAGGAGCCTTTCATACACAGGCTGGCGTAGGGTAAACCAGAGCCAGGCTGAGACCGCACACCCCAGCTTCGCCAGAGCTTCAGCACTTGAAAAGCAGAGCTCCTCTCCTGCCTTACATCCTGCGACGATTTGGGAGTTCTCATTATGGTCGGTGGGGGAAGTCTAGCTGATTTACGGGATGGCTGAATATCTCTTTGTGGATGTGGACCCAGCCATCTGCTCTCGAAGCTGCTCTCCTGGGGGGCGGGGAGCATCATTGCCAGGGACGGTTCCCATAGTAGGATAATGTGGTCCAAGCCCAGGGAACCACTCTCACCAGCTTTGTCTGCTGGGATGAAGGTCAGAGTAGCAGAATTTGCCCTAAATTAAGTGTAAGTAAATGACAGGGAAACTGTCCCCATCCTCTACCTCCCACCACTGTGTTAGTGTTAACTTTCAAAGAGAGATGAAATTTAAAAGCAAAAAGGGGCAACACCTTTTTCACCTTTGGAGAAAGAAAGTCCATTCCCAGATGAGCAACTGGGGCGGGGGAGAGCATCCTGCAAAGAGAGATGCGGTGATTTTAGAGGGGACTCGGCTCTGGGCTGCAGGTCCTGGGCAGGCGTTGGAGCTGTGGACGGACCCAGATCTTCCTGGGGAGAGGGCAAGAAAGGCAACGCTGAGATTTGGCTTGCCAGTGCTTCTGATTTTGGCAGACACGTACAAAATGAGTTAATTCCCCCATAGCTATCACAAGTCCTTCAGGAAAGAAGCTGCGAAGAGAGCGCACAGTGCCGGTGCTCCAGGGAAGGTGGGTGAGCTATGGGGCACAGAGCAGAGCGCTACCCTTGGCTCTGCCCCGTAGCAAAAGGGATCCAGACCATCCACCCAGAATAACCGATGTCGTTGGAAAAGGCGTCCAGAAGCTTCTTGGCACATTTTATTTGTCTGTTAGACTGACGTTGGTCTCTGAGCTGCTCTTTCCAGAGAAGGACCTACAGTGACTGTAAAACCTCAGGATGTCTTTCCTGAATGATAATAGCTCAATTAGAGCCGGTCATTAGACAGATATGGCTAAGGTCATCTTCTCTCATGTACTTTACTTGGGCGTTTTCCTACTGGGTCCTTCTATAACTCTTTGCAGTCAGCTTAAAATTTTTGGCTTCTCAGCAAACTTTCCCGTTTGAGCCGGCTGCCTGGCCAGGGCCCCACAGCACCGCCACAACCCCCCGGCAACAGCCTCTCCCCAC
The DNA here is from genome assembly GCA_009819775.1 of Phoenicopterus ruber ruber. Taxonomy (NCBI): domain Eukaryota; kingdom Metazoa; phylum Chordata; class Aves; order Phoenicopteriformes; family Phoenicopteridae; genus Phoenicopterus; species Phoenicopterus ruber. The sequence continues at coordinate 5,165,370 of CM020219.1, forward strand.
TGTGAAAACGAGAACCTCTTTCCAGCCTTTGGTTTCTCTCGTAGCCAGCTGCTAATCCGCGAAGCCCTTTCTTTATCTCATGCTACTTTTATTGCTCTGACAGCTCTTATGGTGGCAGAGCTTTCATGAACGTGATACACGTTCAATCACCTTCTCCATCATAGCCATTGACTGCTTCAAAGGATGTGAATGCATTATAAACGTTGACTTCTTTCTGCAAAAGCCCCCTGTTGCCCTTTCCCCGGTGTATCAGATCTGCCAAATCCAGCCCTACGTACCCACATTTACCCATATTTTAGTGTATTTTCTACCCATTTGCCTAGTGCAGGTCAGACCGGTTGGGTCACAGCTTCTCAAGCTCGCTCTTCAGAAACCAGCGTCAAGTTTGCTATTTCCCATCCGCTGGGGACAAATACTGTTAATTATTCATATCGTTATATCTGAATCTCTTTACAAGTATTGGGCCAGCGACACCTCATGTTGACAATTTGCTTCTCTCTTAATTTACCCGTTTATTCCAAAATCTCTGTTGGTGACACTTGTATTTAAGAAGCTGGCCAGACCCATTCCAGACAAAGAGGGTTTTGCTGTGGGAGTCTCCAGCCCCCCCTCCCGCTGCCAACACATGGGGGGTCATTTACCCGACCCGCCAGGGTTTTATTTCACCCAAGACTTCTTTCACACTCCCACTGCTCGCCGGCCCCAGCGAGTCCCTGGGAGACTTTCTGTCTCTGCTACGTTTCCACGTGCATTTTTATGCCTCTGGCAAACTGTTCTGCAGTATCTTTTTCACTTGCCTCATTGTGGTTTTATATTTGTCAGTGTTTATGTATGTCTATATTCTATTTTCCTCATTTAGACGTAGCTTTTTGATGGCTGTATCTTCTTTGTTCCTAATAGCCTTCTTCACTCTGCTACTTAACTTCTCTGCTTTTAAGAAAATCCTTTAGGGTCTTTATTAAGGAGTGTTACGTGTTAAGCTGGAGCCTGTAACATATCTTTAAGCTGCTGTCATGATACTTGAAAGTATTGTATCCTTTCAGCTCTTCCATTTATTTTTTAATTTAATTCCCCTTTCTAAATTTTAGGTGTTACCGTGAATCAAGACCATTACATGGCATGGCGGGAAATGAAGACAATAGCAGGTCCGAAGCACATAGACAGCTTCCCAAATGTTGTAAAAAAAAAGCAAATCTATTTTAGCCCAATCTACGTTAGGCACTGAACCTCTGAAACACCGGACTGAAAGGTCCCCAAAACATGCTAAGCTCAGTACCGCATCATTATGAGCGATCACATCGTATTTTTCCTGTAGTATATTTATTTATCAAACCTAATTTGAAAACATCCACAGCTCTTTCTTCTGCTGCTTCCACTTGGTGGCTGCTCGAGAGCCTCAGCTGCCCGTGAGCTGGGGACTTTCCAGCCTGGGAGGTCTGCACCCACCCAGGCGATACCTGGTTGATCCTAACCTTGGAGCTGAGACAGTTTTTCCCCTTTCCTGGGGTTTATTCCCCACCCTGGAGCACCAAAGCCAGGCTGCTGCGCCCCCGGAGATCAACTTTCCCAGCCCCAACCATCCGCACCGATGGTTGAACACAGACCTCATCCCTCTCCTGGAAACTTTTCTATTAACGGCAATAAATATAGGGCTGGGAATGGAAACCTTTATCCCTATTTATGCGCCGATCCCGCGTGCCGTGAGCTCATGCACAGTACAAGCCGCAGGTATGACGCGAGGGCTATTTACGTCTTTCCATACTTTCTCTATAGTTCAAGCTTGGTCCCTAAGCCCTGATTCATAAAAGCGCTGAAGTACTTAGTCCAGCACAACCATAAGTACTTTGCTGAATTAGAGCCTTATTAATCTTCCTGCATTTAAAATAACTTTTTATTACATTTGAAAAATAAAAGGGCACGTACTATTTCTTCAGGTTTGGGATTTTTTCGAACATTGATTTCAATGCTCTTCTGGCTTGGCTGGATATCCCTCCTTCCCGCCAAGCAGCTGCTCGCGCCAAACCTGGGAGCAAGCTCCCTCTCGCAGCGCCGATGCTGCCGGGAAGGAACTCCAGCAAGTTATCTGCGATTCCCACTTCCAGGGGGAAAACAACCAAACCTCCCCTCACCGCCCTGCAAAGCCATCCCGAATGCGAGACCGCAAGGCGTTTTGAGTTGAAAAACAGCAGAATGCAGCTCTGGGTAATAATTTCTCAATTATTTCAATGGATTTAGGGAAAAATTCCAGCCAAGCGTTGCTTGCACCAGTTGCAGAAGGAGTTTTTGGAGCTGGAGGAAATAGCTGTGCTGGGATTCGGGGCTGCGATCTGTGAGGGATGGGGAGCCGTGCGACGTACAGCAAAGCCGCTCCCTCCTCCTGGCTCCGCTTCATTAGTCAAAAATTAAAAATTGAAAAAAATTACAAAATTAAAAGCAGGTTTCCAGTGCTGGGAGCAATAGGTCCTTGCAAATTGCAATGAGAAAACCTGTGATTTGGGAAGAAAAGACCCAGCAGCCCTTAAAACGCCTTGTGGGGCTGGGGCTGAGCTTCCCTCCTCGCTTGCCAGCCTAAAACACCGCGTGGGGAGATGCAGAATGAAGAGATTGTGCATGTACAAATGAAGCACATTTCCAAGGAAAGAAATAGTAATTAATAAGTTAATAATTTCTGCATTTCTATATTTAAATACAGAAAAAAAAAAATATGTCCGGGCTTGGCAAAAGGGCACAGAACCCTGCGGTTACGAGTCTCGTGCGCAAGGCTCTGCGCAACTTTTCCCTGTTCTCCAAAAAGCGTAGTGTTAGAAAACGAGAAAGTGGGAAAAAGGGGCAAAATCAGATCTTCAAGGTCCTTCCTCGTCCCTCCATCCCCGCGTGGGGCTGGGGGAGCCGCAGAAGATGCTGTAAATCCGGTCGCGTCAACGGGAGGTTTGACTTACGGGAAGGCAGGCTGAGCCGGGCGGTTTGGGAGCATTTTTTGGAAGAGTATTGAAGTCGGTTTACGCCGTGCGAAAGCCAAGCTGCTGCGAGAAAGGTCCTGCTTTCGGGGGGAGAAACGGGAGAAGTTGAAGAGGATGCAGCCAGGAGGTTTGTTTTTCACACCGTTTTCGGGGCCGTATTTGTTTTCTTTGACAGTGACTTACAGCCCAGCTTTCTTTTCTATTTTGTTAGGGCAATAAAGAAGATAAATCTGCAATAATTCAGCTCTCTGTCTTTAATAAAATCTTGTCTTCTTCACACAGCCCCTGGGAAGATCTCCATTTTGCAGCCCTGCGAGATTGGCTGAGTTTTTCCATTTCACCTCTTCACCAGAAACGACAGAAAAATAACATTACCGGGAAAATTAATAGCTAAATACAATTTCAGGCGGAGGGAAAGCTTTCGGCAGGAGGAGCAGGACTCGATCCTGAGTCTGCCAGTGCCGGCCCGGGGGATGCTTTTCAGCGAAGGCCTGGAGCAGCGTGGCGGCTGCTGCAATTACTTTTGCCTTCGTTAACAGGCTCCCGGGTTGGAGACCTCAAACAGCAGCTAATGAGAATTTCCGCCCTGGACGCGGATCGATGCCGAGCTAATCTGTGCCGGTTTTGTGCTCGTGTCGGGTACCGAGGAGAAAGGAAATTAAGCTCCGAGCGAAGGAGGTGTTGGGGGAGACACCGAGGGGGGAATCCTTGGGAATTGCTGTAGAAAGTTTGAGGTTTGGGGTTTTTTTGCACCCCGATGCCGTTTTAGCCCGGTTTTGCATTGCACAAGGACTTGGGGTGTGGGTGCATGCCCCCGACGCCTGTCTACCCACCGTTTTTTTGACGTAACGACTTCTCTCACCCAAACGTGTCAGAAATGGAGTGAAAATGTGTCTGCGCTTGAGCGGTGCGGAGGGTGGGCTTTCAGGGAGGGGCCGTGGCCTCGGGAATACCGCGGTCACCCGCTCTCGTTCCAGACTTTTTCCTTTTTTTTTTTTTTGGAAAGTAAGCTTTTTGAAGGAATAAAGCAGCCCTGGCCCAGCTTCGGAGCAAACCTGCGGCGCTCAGGATGGCGGTCGCGCCTGGAGAGGTAAGTCGGAGCATCGAAAAGCGCCGACTTTGTAAAGCTCTTCCCGAAAGACAAAGGCGAGGGGGCATTTGTGCAGCCGCAGAAGAAGACAGTGGAGAGAAGGAGCTGGAAGGTGGGGTCTAGAGCTTCTTCCTCATCTAGGGCTGAGAGACGGGAGAGCAGCCGCTCCACGGCCACAAGCGCGGAAGCTGATGGTGGCCTCCGTCGCTTGAGACCGCCGTGCTGGAGGCCACGGGGAAGGTGCAGGAGGTGGGTGGTGGTCTGCCCTCCCCCTCCCTCCGGGGCAGGAGGTGACCCAGGAGCTCCCTGGAGGGAACCCAGAGCACCACTGCGATCTAGAGCCCTGGGAGGTGATCTAGAGCCCCCACTCCCCCAGCTGCAGGCGGCCCAGAAGCCCCCTCCCTGGCAGGGGGTGGCCTGAAGCACCTGGAGATGGTCCAGAACCCTGAGGTGATCTAGAACCCCCGGCCCAGACAGGAGGTGACCCAGACCCCCAGGTGATCTAGAACCAGGCCTCCAGGCAGGTGTGGGTCTGAAGACACACCCCCCCCCCCCCCCCGGGATCTAGACACCCCTGGGGGCAGGAGGTGATCTAGAACCCCACATGGTGATCCAGTCCCCCAGGTGATCTGGAACCCAGGACACCCCACCCCCACCCCCCAGGCAGGTGACCTAGAACACTCCCTCCCCCACGGTCGGGACCCCTTGGTGATCCAGAACCCACCCCCCGGGCGCGTGCCGTCCGGCCCCGCCCCCTGCTCCCCCCCTTCGCGCCGCGCCCGCCGGAGCGCGGCCCCTTTAAGAGCGGCCCCGTCCCCTTTACTCTATGTTTACATAACACAGGGAGGCCGTACCACTAGCGGGCGGGGAGGGGGGGGAGGGTGCGAAGCAGGGGGCGGAGCGCAGCGGCGCGGAGCCCCGCCCCCCGCGGGCGCACCCCCTCCGCAGGGGGTAAATGGGAGCGTGGGGGGCGGGGCCACGCGTGGCCGGGCAAGGGGGGAGGCCGCCGCTTTGCTCCTCCCGCCCCTTGCCGCGGCGAGTTGGTACGTCCCCCTCGGCGCTCCTCCCCCCGCCTCCCCCCCGGTGTAGTGGCCGTTGTCGGGCGGCCGCCGGCTCAGTGCGGGGCGCAGCGCGGAGCCCGCTCGGGACTCGCCCCCGCGGCGGGTGGGACTGTAGCGGCGGGTGACTTCGCGGCGGCCCCATGTTTTCCCCCAGCCAGGAGGAGCACTGCGCGCCTAACAAGGAGCCCGTCAAGTACGGGGAGCTGGTGGTGCTGGGGTGAGCGCTGTGGAGGGGCGCCGGGGGGGGCGGGGGAGCGGCGGAGGGGGGGCCGTCCTGGGGCGGGGGGAGCGGCGGGGGCGCCCCCTCCCCTCAGCGCCGGCCGCGTCTCCCCGCTGAGGTAACGCTCGGAGGCGCGAGACCCCCGGGGGGAGGCGAAGAGCGGGGGCGGGGGGGGGGGGGCGCGCGCCGCTTCCCGCCTTTCCCCCGCCCGAGCGCGCGGGGCGGCCGTTGGGGTCCCACTCGCGCCTCGCCCCGCTGCGTGGGGGCGGCCGCCTGTCCCCGCCGCCAGCAACTTTCCCCGCGGGGAGAGCGCGGCTCGGCCCTCCTCCCGCCGCGGCTCCGGCGGCTCGGGGAGAGGGCGGGCCGGCGGCGGGCTGCCGGGCACCGTGACCGCGGGGCCTGCGGGGACGCGGCGCGGCGGGCTGGAAACAAACTTTGTGCGGGTGGGGGGGTGCGGAGTTGCCGGGCGGGGAGACCCCGGCCCCCTCCTGCCGGCGGTGCCGTGGGCAGGTGCTGACGAGGGGCGCTCCGCCGCCGCTTGCCGAGCTCTCCCTGGCCGTCTCTCCCCCCGAGAGACGGTGTCCTCCGCGCAGATTGCAGGGGAGATGACTTGGGAATTAGGAGGAGAGGCGGGGGGAGGAGGGTGAAGCACTTACATTCAGATTCGTAGTGGAAATGTTTATTTTCGCAGCTTGATATGGATCTTAAAGTAATCCGCTTGGTATTATGTTCTTGCCCTGCTGTTAAAGCTGGAAGCCTTGCTGCTGAACGCCGTAGAAGCAGATGAGGGAGAAGCATCTAAGCCGTGCTTGCTGAGAGCCCTCGTGAACCTTATAAGAGATGCTTAATTCTGATAGTTTAATATGTAGAAACATACGGTTAATGGAATAAATTTTAGCAATAAATACAATAGAAAGGTTTCGAGCCAGCCGTGAGGCAGAACGGTTACAGCCTTGCTGCGTTGTTCAGCCTCCTCCAGAATCTGTTACATATTTGCTGCAAGGTCGTAGAAAACCTTATTCTGGTTTGTTAGGGTGGTGGGTTTTTTATTTTAGTCAAGTCATTTCATAAAGAACTGTGTTCACCTCTGCAGAATAACTGTTTGAATTGCTGGGGGCAGATAAAAAGAGCCGTGAAGACTGGGTACTCATGTGTCCAATGGTGTACCTTTTTTTCCTTAAGGGATGCTAAATGTTGCTTATCACGAGACTAGGTCAAGATACAGTTACCATGGAATAAAATGCAGCTATTACCATGAACGTGGCATAGCTGGCGTTTGGAAGACTTGAATTTAAGTCAAGTAACTTGATTCGGGAGAAATATCCATATCAAACTAAATTTAATAAAGCAACGTTCTTACTGTTTCAGTTGTGGAGATGGAGGGTAACCTCAGCTGTGCAACACTGTCTCTGACAATAAAGTCATAGTATAATGTTGAATCTTTAATTAAATTAGAGTGCATAAATTGATGTTGTGCTGCAGAGGCTTTTTGTGCACAGCTGGAAGCATTTTCCTTTCTGTTGCTTTACTATTTTTAGCAGCAGTTGAAAGTACAGAAGTATGAAATGTTTTGGCTCTGATCTTAACCTAGCAAAGTCTGGTGTGCTTTTCTTTAATATGGAAATGCATTGATCTCAGCTTATCGGTTCTGCCAGAGGTCTTGATCTTCACTGCCGTGGGTTGAAACATGCCAATAACATTTAAATAAACTTTATATGACTGAGTTTAGTTTTTATTTGAGCATCAGCTGTTCTCTAAAACTACTGGAGGTTATATCTTCTGGGTGTTACATGTACTAAAAAAAAGCAAACAGATCCTCTTGTCCTTGTGGTACAATTCCAAACAAGGAGCCTGCAAACAGGCAGCTGCATCTCTCTGGTCAGTGTTTCTGGGCTACGCTGAAACAATAGGGCACTGGCTGTCACTGCTTACTGACACGATGAGCTTGGTAGGTGTGATGTAGAAATAGGTAGACGTGATGGAAGCCATCCAGAAAATGCCATGACTTCAGTAAGTGTGTTTTCCATTTTTGGGCTGAAGATTGGGGTTTTAAGATCCATTTGACACTTTAGGAGTTGATTACTGCATTTCTTATCAGAGATGTCATAAATGTTATATGTAATGCCATAAATAATAGACTTACCTGTCGTCGTCTTTGGTCACTCAACATTTGTGACTAGGAACTCTTGGAACAGCTTAAGTATCTGTTCAGTATTCAAAAAAAAATTGTTAATACCTGTTTTATATTAACATTTTGTAATCTGGAGTTCCATTTAACTAAGACAATGATGTGAATCTGTTCTCCTCCCCATAGTGAAACTGAGACCTGTGGACCGGCAGAAGTGTAGCATTGCAGCTCTTGTTACAACTGCTTGATTAAAATTGATAGAGTGACCTCACAGCTAGGTTAAAAAAAACCCACCATTTTTTTTTGAGATACTGTGTGCTTTTTTTAAAAAAAAAATGTGTTGTTGATGAATAACTTCTGTCTTGAGCTGTGAGACTTTTAAACTAAATGGTGAAAGGGACGATGAACAAAAGAACTGGCATACCTGGCAAACTGCTGAGAGCCCTGTTTTTAAGATGACAAAACTTTATCTTTTGCTCTTACTCTCTCTTAGCAGTATTAAAGTAGGGTTGTTCTGTACTTGACCTTTAAATCAAGGGGAAGGTGTTCTTTTGGCAGTAGGTAGTTCTCCCACCAGACCATGTTCCTGTGTTGCCTCGCAATAGTTGTGATTACTTGTTTGTGCGTTAATGTGATCAGAGGGTAAAGCCCAAGGCATTTGAAGTCAGTCATTGCAGCAAATACATTTCTAATAACCTTCTCCCAGTAGTCCCTTACATATTTTCTGTCAGTGATGTGGCAGTGCATGTTTGGTTAAGATTTTGTCAAGGTTTACATAATCAATGTTGTAGTGAATAAAACCAGTTTATGTAAAGCAAGCCAGACAGGTCAAGATGGCTGGTAAAGAAGAGATCATCTGCTGCTTGTGAAGCTGCTCGTGGAATCTGATTGTGTACATCTGCTCATAGCATCATCTGTTCACAAAAGACTATGGATTTCTTGGTGAAGCTGAAACATTCGTATTCTAATTTTTTTGGGGGTGGGGGTGGGGGGGGTGGGAAGCAGCTTTACTTGAAGTCCCGTCAAAGTAGTGGCCCATTATATATTTCTTGGAACATGGGGCTGGAGGGAGTTTTGAAGGAGACGAATACAGTGAGTACCTGAACGGAGTGTTGTTTGTCAGTAGCCCTCATTTGACTCATCTGGTATCTGGTTAGTGATACAGAGCAACTTACAATTAAGAACTGTGCTAAGGAAAGCAAAATTAACCTATTGAGGTGCATGTCCCGTCCCCCTCCTCCCAGCACCCCTTTTTTCCCCCCAAGCTTGAATTGCACTGGGAATAATTTATGCTGGCATAATGGCGTTCAGGCCCGCATGGCTTTGTCTTGTGTGCTGGGCGCTGGTCCCTGGCTGTAAGGGGTAGCTTCCACTGAGCCGTGTCAATGGCCTGGTGCCGGTAAATCTCTCCTCCTTTGGGACCGTGTGAATGTGTCTTTATAGACTTTTCCAATACTCAGTGATGTCGATGGGCAGCTTTAACTTCTCAGAAAAGTCACTTGATTAAAATCATGTCAGTTGAATGAGGAATACCAAAGCATCGTAAGTTCTAGTCAATGGCTGAGCTCTCCAGCATTGAAAGGATTTTGTACCTGACATTAGATGCTTTTGATGTGATGTACTGCAACCAGTTCTAAGGAGTTTTGGATGGGGTTTCTGATAGGTGTGTGCATGTAAATGTAATAAGTCTTCAGTTACTGAGAAATCTATTAGCTACTCATTAGCAAGGAGGTATAACCTGGCGTGTCCTCAGCTGAGGAAGACTTTGTCTCACAGACTTAATGGGTTTTGCAAGATCTAATACATTTCTTTAATCTAACCAGACCACACTCTAAGGGCTGTCGCTCAGTGTTGTTACAGTGGTCACTTTGAAATCGCTGTCAACATTTTATGTATAAATTTTCCAGAGTCAACCATTAAAATAAATGAATTGGTTAACTTAGAGGCTGCAGTGCCCAAAGGAGCCACTATGAATTGGACATCCTCAAATAAACAGGCTGTAGTTCTGCTTAAATTTAGCCTTTTGAAAAAATAGAATAAAATTCCCATCTATGTTTACAGTGATAAATGCCACGGTAACTTTTGGTAAAGTTGCTCTGATTGATGGACCACTTTATACTTGGAGCAAATTTAGATTTGAAACATGTCTTTTTGTGTTAATCTGGAGGGACCTCCATTTTTAGACTCCTGTTCTCATACAGGCTTTTTCCTGACTGATCAAAGTTGCTCCTTAACCACTACCTCCCTGACAAGCTACATAAAGTTCCTGAAGTGTTTCCTACTTTTAAGCACATTTCCAGTTTTTAACTTATCTGTTCGGGTTTTCACAGAACTCTTTTGTTAATTGTCCTGACCTGCACAGCAAGAGAAGCTGATGCAGTTTTCCAGTAGTGTTGACAAATGCAGTCGTGATATGGTATCTCTGCTTGTCCTTGGTGGCTGTTTGTTTCTGTTTATGGACCGAAGGCAGAGGGAGAGTCCTCCTGGCTGTGCCACTAAACTGGGGACTTATGTTGCACTTACACGGATTTGCTGTTTGATAGCAAGCTGAAGCTTTGTGTAATGATTCTGTAATTTTCTGCACTATATGGTGTAGATATATTGGTGAAACTGCTTAGATGACTTGGGTTCTGCTTTTGAGCATTATTTAAAAATGTACTTTAAGCTTCATTTAAAGGAGTGTCTATAGCAAATAATGGTAGCCACCCATTAAATACGTTCAAGGTCATGATTCTCTCTGAGAATCATTTGCTTCAACCGTCATAGCTGGAAGGCTGCTGTTCTGGAGAAACCGATTTATTTTTTTATTTGATATTGACAGTGGCTTCTTGGAGACCTTTGTCTTGTGTTTAGTTTGTGATGGATCTTATTATATGCTGCATACTGAGAATATGTGATCAGTGCCAGTTCAGAGCTTGCAAGTAGATTAATCAAACACCAGAAGTATTGTGTCTGAATAGAACATTAACTGCATTGTAGAAAAAAAATAGTAGAAAGGGTTATATTTGAGGAAAGATTCATAGATTTTTTTTCAGTGAAAGCTTGTGTATCGCTGGATAGAGCAAAGGTTTTGCTTCATTTAAGCTAAGAAAGAAAACATACCCGAGTTGGTTTTCTGTGACTATCCTATTCCTTGGAGTGCTTTTGACTTTCTCAGAGTGCAGATTTGTATCCAGCTGTAGGCTTTATTCACAGCATCTCAATACCGATGTAAAATCAGAGAGCAGAACCTTCAAACTCTGGAAGCTAAAATCTGTATTTGTTGAAGCAAATCAGAGCATCAAACATCTGCATGTTTAATGCGTGTTATAACAAGGAAACGGTGCATTCTGGAAGTTAAACTGTAATCCCCTTGGCATGTGCAGGCAGTAGGTCACACGTAGAAGTGGAAGACACAATTTTTTTCTTAAAATATGGAAAACAGACCATTTACTCTGAGTAAACAAGTCTGAGAAATCTAAGACGTTGTTGCCTTTGATTGATGTACTTCCCTTGTAGAACCAAATAGCTGCTCCTTTCCTATCTTGGCAGAATCAGGGATGCATAGTTTTCCATTTTCAGCTGAAATTTAAAAATGAGTAGATACCGTCAAAGTCCACTTGATTCTACTTTAAAGTATGCATATAAACCTAGAAATGACTTTCTAGGCTATTAAGATTTGGGTTTTGTTGCTGAAAGCAGCATCTTGCTTAAGCTGTTTCATGCTCCATCTTAACAGCAGGCTGTTTTCAACTACGATTGCAAGGTTGCTTGAGAACAAATTTTTCCTTAGAAGTCAGGAACTTTTTATTATCCAGGTCAAACTAAATGATGGCTGCTTTATACTCATTTATTGTGGAATTAATGCTAGAGAGTAAAGCTCTCTAGCTTGCTTAGTCCTTATTTCTCAGTAGTGATAGCACGTATCAACTTGATGCTTTGAGAAGATGCAACCTTCTTTTCCTGTAGTCTAAGCTAATGAGAAGCTGTGTGAGCGTGGCATGGCACTGAGCCAGAGCCAGCACGCCTTGCTGAAGGTAGGGTTTGCCAGTTCAGAGTGCCAGCAGAGAACTTTTACAACTGTTTGCAGAATACTGTAGACACGCCTGTAGGCAACAGCTGTTTAGGTAGGCTGAACCAGCCGTTGTCTTGTGTCGTTTTTCTTCTTGGTATTGTCTGCGCATGTTTTGGTTCTGAATTTGTCTTGAGTATCTGTGATTAGTATGGGTATGAAACCTTCCAAAGGAGACTCCTCCAGCATGTTGTACAGTTGCAGTCTTACTTCACGTTTAGTAGAAGTGCTTCTCATGATGTTATCTAGAGCTGTGTTTGGTTATTCTGCACTGTTATACTTGTGGCTTATTTGTCCTGCAGTCGGCAAGGCAAGTGAAGTAGAGAGATTCAGTCTGAGCTCCCAGCTTGAAGCAGAAACGCTAGTTGGTTTCCAGGTGTGCTTTGTGCTGTCAAATCCTGTTCTGCTTGTTTGATACCTTAAATCTCATTTGTGTTGAGGATGCTTTTCCTTTTATCAACAAATATCCTTGTGTTTGTTCTTGCTCTGTCCCAAGGTCACCACTGAAAAGCTTGCATGTGACTTGTCACAAGCTTAAACCTTGAGAGACAGGAATGGGGCTGCTGGCATAGAGAGCATGCCCACTTCCAGAAAAACTTGTAAGGCAAAGCTGCTCGTTTGGTTTATAAATACATCACTAAGTGGTATCCTTGCATTTTTCACTTCTGTCACCTGCATATGCTAATACTGTGGTGAAGGGGTCCTGCTTTTCTTTTTAGATGACTTGTTCCCCTGTTGACAAGGTGCAGTTCAGAATTTTATGCCTCCCTTACCTTTGCCATGTATTTTTTAGACATCTGCTGGTGCAGCTTCATGCAGGTACAGGGTCTTGAGATCATAGTGTCATTGACATACTTTGGGGGACCAATTTGTAACTTCTCTGGCAAACTGTAAGTAACATCTGGAATTAGGCTGTTTTTATTCCTATTACTTGGTGGCCTAGAATAGGTCTTGGTCCTCATAGTAAGCAAATAGTACAGTCAGGAGCAGTAGGGGCTTCCAAAGCAGCAGATTAGCGTGCTTTGGGGGCAGGGGAATGGCTGGAGCAGTGCTGTCCCAGCTCTTCAGCTGTGGTACCCCATTGTGCATCCTCTCTGGGTGACCAGATGTGCCCTTCTGTGATACGACTGGTACGTTTAACCTTGTAATATGACCTCCTGTGCATGTGCTGTCTCGCTGGGTCTCTGTGTAGTGTTGATGACTGTATAATGAGTGCACTTCTGGCTATGTGACTTAAAACCAAACAAAGACTGGGAGAGGGCAAGGGTGGCAGGCAGTAAGCCGTTTGTGGGGTTTTCTTAACGTCCGAGTAGGCTTCGTGGTGCTGGGAGTTTAGCAGTAAGAGTAACCTGCCTTTGGGGTTGACTGACTCTTCAAAGTACACATCTTTCTACTGCCCTTTCCACAAACAGCACTTGTTGGCTAGAGTTAATAGAGGGTAAGATACAAGAAGACGGTCCTTGTAGGAAATCCTTGCACAGCAAAGCTTCAACAGTTGGAATATAAACATTCAGTCTTTGAAAACTTGTTACTGAGGGGGCTGTGTGGCAGGAGGGCACACCGTTTTAATGTGATTGGGTTATGAATGATAGGTGAACAAGGTGACACTGGATTTGCATTGTCTAGATGTAGCTTTTACTTGTTCTGATTAGTATAACTTCTGCTCCTGAAAATAGCAAGTATCAGCTGTTTTGCACTGAAGCTTTGTTCAGTTCTTCCAAGGCTAGAATATGAAGTCCTGTGAGGTCAGTCAGAAGTGCGCGTGCAGCTTCACAGTAGCGGCAGTTATTAGCTCACGGTGAAGAAAGAATAATTCAGCTAAAAGCTTTCCTCTGTTTCACAACAGAAATGCCATACAGATGAAAGAGATTATAAACAGCAGTTGTGAAAATGGATACAGACAACCTCTACAATGCTGAAGTTTGTGGTATTAAAAGCAAAGTGGTTTTGAGCTGAGCTCAATTTGATTAGGCATGATACGAAGGTGCCGATTGCTGAAGGACCTATTAGGCATGCTTCTATCAATAGCAATTTGTTTCTCCTGTAGGGAGGGGAAGTAAGCGAGCCCTGGTTTGTGCTTCTGGAAGTGATTTACTTTAGGTGGGTTTTTTCCCCATTTAACAATATCATCTCTAATATCGGACTCAGGCACACTGCGTATCCTGACCTCGCTGTAGGTAAAACTAGCATGCTTCAAGGAGGATGAACTAGATGTGGGACTGTTCCTAATCTAATGCAGCAGAAGGCTTCCTATGCTAGGGAATGGTATGAAGGCCCCACGTGCCCTTACGAAGTATTTGGCAATAAAGACCTAATGTTCATCTGTCATATTTATTGCTTATATTAGCTATGATATAGCTACATTACTGTGTTGCAACTAATTGTATTAAATGGAGATGAAAGCAGCCAGTCACACGATGAGACAAATGCTAACTTAAAATGTCAGTTTACTGCGCTGCCTCCCCAAAGGAATGGGGGCAGGCAAGAAAAGTTAGAGATAGCTGGCACATGTTAAAAGTATGTTAAAAAGGAGAAAGCCAAGAAATATTATGGTCCTCTCCTTGAGTATTGCAATGTTAACTGATACCCGGTGTTGCAAAATTCTCCTTTTTTCCTCTTTACATTCAAGGAATTGAGGACAAAGGAGAAGTGTTGGCATAGTCTTTCTCTCTAATTGATAAACACTTCTGGAAGGCAGTCTTCGTATTCAGCTGTAGTGATGTGTTTAGTAGGCTTTCGCATTATTCTTCACCCTCAAATATTTATGCTGTCTTTATTTTAGAATCCAGTTAGTTCATAAACTGTCATGGAATAATTTTATTCTTCAAACTGGATGGCTTTAGTAATGCCTAAACAAACAGGTAGGCTTCAGACTTACGAGGTGTGTCCTCTTAAAGCATGTGAATGTCATGGATGAAGACAAAGTGGTTCTGACTGTGAAGACAATTAGTCACTGTATGAAAGTAAACTAAACAAATTGAAGCATAGAAAAGCTTAAATCTCCTTTTGTGTGTTACAAATAAACTGGAGACCAAATGTGCAAACTCTCTAGCATGTGGCTTTAGGAAGAGTGAAAGAACTGTTTAGTCTAGACCCAGAAGTTAATGGGCTGAAACTTTGATATAAGCACAGCTGTATTTCTTCATGTGCGACAGCATGACTTTATTTTGATTGTTGATGTCTGATTTAGTAATGGTGGAGTTGTAGCCTTTGAAACAGGAGTAGTGTGCATATGTCCTTCTTTCATAGGAGAGACTGAGCCGTTGAAAGATACCAAGAGCTGTATGGTTTCTGCTTCCCTGCACATCCTGTGACAGCGTTCTGTACCTCACAGATGACCGTGTTTTTTATGGAACATTGACTAATAAACTGAAATGTTGCTGTACTTCCAATTTGCCTTCCTCCTAGTCCATGCTTGACCTCTGAGAGCAAACAGCTGTGAAAGTCAATACTTGGATTCAAAAATCATTTTGGCATTGGACAGGAATCGTTCAGACTACATAGGATTCATTACCTTGTAGGTGTCCTAACCTTTCCGCTAACAGGCATGTAAGACCTACTTTGAATTACTTTCTGAATCTTAAAACCTGCTGGAATAGTTTCCCAGTGCATCAGGGAGTGAGTTTTGAATTCATGAGTTCAGTGTGTGGCGTTTTGTCATAGGCTGTGGGCAGAAGTCCCGTTCCAGAGCCGTGTGTGTGATGGGAGAGGTTACGGTGCCTTGCTGCAGGTCTGTACCCCCTCTGCCAGAACAGCCGTGGAGACAGAGGATTTCGTAGTAAAAGTGTTCCCTAAGCTGATTCTGCCAGAAGATTTAATTAAATGGACTGTCAGTACCTCAGTGGCTTTTGCCAAAAAACTACTAGCGAATTAGGCAAATGGAACAAATTGGTCTTAGGGCAAATCTATGAGGAGGCAAGCTTTGGTTGACGTGAGCCGCTGAGTAACTTCTTCCATCAGAGCTAAATCTGGAGAACGCAGCTTGGCAATAGCCAAACAGATCAGCCTTGCGTGTTTTTTTACTCCTCTTTTGTTTTTAGCTGGTCTTCACTAGACTAACAAAAAGTCTGAAACACGAGAGATGCCTTTAAACATCACTGGCAAGTCAGCTGCTCTTGGGACTGTACCGGTGTTCCTAGAGGTTACAGGAACGTGTCTCCATGGTCAGTGGCTGTGGAAACTGCAATGCTTCAGTCTTACTGACTGCGGTGATATTTTTTTTTTCTTAGGTAGGACGTCTTGCTGAAGCTACCAGGGTAGAGACTGCAAGCTACTTGTTTTTAGGGATGTGCACTGCAATTTTTTTCCTTAATTCCAAAAGCGTTTCTTAAATAACCCTTTTTGAGTAGTGAGCCCCTGCACCTATTTAAAGACTTTGACAGAGGTTTCCCAAAAGCTCTGAATATGTTCCTCCTTTTGCCTTTGAGAGATAAGCCAGTTTTTTTGCAGTATTTTCACAGTCTGCTTGACTGGCAAAAAAGCTTTAACTTTTGACTTTTGTTTTGTGCCTTACTTTCAGTGTTTGAGCACCAAATACTGCTTCTATATTGCTGGCTCAGCCCTGCCTTATCTCTTTGGTTGCACAAGCACACTTCCAGCTGCAATACTTGAGTGCTATATATCTAGTTTTATTGCAGGTTTTGAGTTTCCAGCATGCAGAGGCTG
The DNA here is from genome assembly GCA_009819775.1 of Phoenicopterus ruber ruber. Lineage (NCBI taxonomy): Eukaryota > Metazoa > Chordata > Aves > Phoenicopteriformes > Phoenicopteridae > Phoenicopterus > Phoenicopterus ruber. Next base: position 5,181,545 of record CM020219.1, read on the forward strand.
CTGTAATATAGCAAATACCTTTCCATGTAAGGATGTAGGAAGACTACAAAATCTAAAGTACAGTTCCCTCTGTAAGCAAAACTAGGGTTTAAGTGATTAGCAGGGTCTAAGTCAAGCTCAACATACCCTCGTAGTTTATTATGTGCAATGTGACTTTAAATTCAATTCAGGAATTGGCCTCTGATCATATATTGCTAGTTTGCACCTTAAACTCCTTGGAGGAGACTGGTTTATATTAAGGCTTTACTTAGTGGAAAACTCTCAGCATAGAGAGAACAATTGTAAAATAATACTCTGTTAAAGGGTACGCAGGTTTTTCTGTGGCAAAAGTGATTTGCTCTTTCTCCTCTGGGCATTTCATAGCCAGTGCAGGCAGGAAGGAAGGAACTGGATTTGGGGTTGGCTAGATTCCAGTTGCAGACTCTATTCAGACCCAAGCCGGAAAGAGTATGGGCTGTGTTTGTAAGTTTGGGGCAGAGATGGCAGTTGAGAAAAACCAATGGTCTCGGTTTAGTGAACTGATGAAATTTGTTATGAATGTGTCAAGTGGTAAAAGTGTGATGCTTTGTGCTATGTAGAGTTAGAGAAATGCATTAAAGATCAGTTTGTCATGTGTAAGTCAAGGGAGGAAAACACTTAGCTGAGTTAAACTAAAAAAAAAATATTGGTGATAAGCATGTATGATGCTCTTTAATATCCAGAAAATAGGTGTATTCATTTGTAAAAACAACTACTTGTTCATTAAAACCAGATGTGAAGTGACCTTCTCCCCTGCCCCTCCACCTCGCTACCATTCTTACTTGTGCATTAACTAAGTGAAGCCTATGTAAGTGATTCATAAAATAGTTTGGGTTGGAAGGGACCTTTAAAGGCCATCTCATCCAACCCCCCTGCAATGAGCAGGAACATCCTCAACTAGATCAGGTTGCCCAGAGCCCCGTCCAGCCTGACCTTGAATGTTTCCAGGGATGGGGCATCTACCACCTCTCTGGGCAACCTGTGCCAGTGTTTCACCACCTGCATTGTAAAAAATTTCTTCCTTATCTAGTTTAAATCTCCGCTCTTTTAGTTTAAAACCATTACCCCTTGTCCTATCACAACATAAGCCCCCTTAAGTACTGGAAGGCTGCTAGAAGGTCTCCCCAGAGCCTTCTCTTCTCCAGGTTGAATAACTCCAGCTCTCTCAGCCTGTCTTCATAGGAGAGGTGCTCCAGCCCTCTGATGATTTTTGTGGCCTTCTCTGGACCTGTTCCAACAGGTCCATGTTCTCCTTGTGTTGGGGGCTCCAGAGCTGGACGCAGCACGGCAGGTGGGGTCTCACCAGAGCGGAGCAGAGGGGCAGAATCCCTTCCCTCGACCTGCTGGCCACGTTTCTTTTGATGCAGCCCAGGATATGGTTGGCCTTCTAGGCTGCGAGCGCACAGTGCCGGTTCATGTCCAGCTTTTCATTCACCAGTACCCCCAAGTCGTTCTCGGCAGGGCTGCTCTCAATCCCTTCATCCCCCAGCCTGTATTGATACTGGGGGTTGCCCTGACCCAGGTGCAGGACCCTGCATTTGGCCTTGTTGAACCTCCTGAGGTTCACCTGGGCCCACTTCTCAAGCTTGTTCAAGTCCCTCTGGATGACATCCCGACCCTCAGGTGTGTCCACTGCACCACTCAGCTTGGTGTCATCAGCAAACTTGCTGAGGGTGCCCTCGATCCCAGTGTCTGTGTCACTGAAGATTATTAAACAGTACTAGTCCCAATACACACCCCTGAGGGACACCACTCGTCACCGATCTCCATCTGGACATTGAGGTGTTGACCACTACCCTCTGGATGTGACCATCCAACCAATTCCTCATCCATTGAAGAGTCCACCCATCAAATCCATTTCTCTCCCATTTAGAGAGAAGGATGTTGTGGGGCACCGTGTCAAAGGCCTTACAGAAGTCCGGATAGATGACATCCGTAGCTCTTCCCTTGTCCACTGATGTAGTCACTCCATCATAGAAGGCCACTAGGTTGGTCAGGCAGTCTTTTGTTTACTTAAATGAAGGTAGCTTTCCACCTACGTTCATGACTAAGTCTAAAGAGTGGTCTGGTTAGGTATAATCTGAACTTTTCATTTTCTTCCTTATTCCACTCCTAGATTTTACATACGCTGTTGCCCGTTTTTGGAGAAAGAGGAGTTTTATTTGATGTACAGACCTATGCAGAGTGTGACAGCTGTTGTCAAAATTAAAAAAAAAAGTGGTATAGCAAGCAGTATTTGACAGGACATTTTAGCTTCCCATTATTTGTTGTTTGTTTTATCTTTCTTTGCTTTGGAAGAACAAAAGTCTGGATAATGGCTGTTCAGATGTGCAGTTTGTCTTGGCATAAATTAAGCCTAGTTAAAATCTAGAGAAGTTCTGAACAGATGCCTGTTTCAAACTGATCATGGTAACTGCTCGTAGCCTCTAGAACTGCTTGTATTTAAGTGGTGTGGGATAAACTGGTTAAGGATCTGATGCCTCTTTGAGACTGTAAATGGCAGACGTTGGGTAGGGGCAGAACAAGGTACTCAATTGTGGGGTGATGACCCAAGCAGATGGAGTGAAGTCAGATGTCTGAGGTGGTTACTGCTCCCGGCCGTCTAGGCAGTCTTCTTGCGGGAGGACACTGCATCCTCAGCTCTACTGGCACTGTTAGCTCTCTATTCCAGTCATTTTCCTTCTGCCGCTGATGAATACTCCGTGATTTACTGAAAGATGTAGTGACAGGTGAGGTTGTACTCTGTAACTGGAAATGAAGGATGTCATTGACCTGATTTTATTCCAAAGCCTCCCAATGCTGTTTGAGCTCTATTGAGGAGAGTGTGTGAGATGAGCCCCCCACACCCCCACCTCGTTAGACATCAAGGAATCCATGTGACTATGATTCTCACCTCTGAGGAAAAGCTTCAATTGGAGCTGTCACCTTACTAGACAAAGAAGGAATCCAACTGCAAGACTTGTACCCAGAGGAAATCATGCTTTGCTGGTTCTCTGGCTTATGAAACTCCTTGGTTTTTGATTGTTCTCTTTGTCACTACAATTGCTTCACCTCTACTGCTTGCAATAATGGTGGCATGTCAACTTTGCGTGAATGGGAGTGGACACAAACGTTCTGGCTCTACAGCTAACTATGGTGAAGAGGTTTGGATGTAGAAGAGTGGTGTAATCCCTCGTGGCAGCCTGGGCCACAGCATAAGGTCTGTCACAGGTGTTTGTGAAGAAAACTTCAGTGTAGTAAATGTTCATTGTGTTGTATGTACAAGTCAGCGCAGTGCCTTGGGATGAAAAATTTTCTGGTTGTTTTTGGGGTACTAGAAAAGCCTTAAGTGAGCGAGCTTCATGAAGCACTCAGTACAGAACATAGGTCTTGTGGTGGTAATGTGCTTTTGCTTTGGGTCATTTAATCTCTGCTTTTTCTGTGGAAAAAGAAGTCTCTGAAGAATAACTCAGAGTGTCTGCTTTTCTTGGAGAACCAGCGTTTTGGAGGCATTTTGAAAACAGCCTGAAACTTTGTTTTGGGAATTGTAAATAATGTCCTATGTAGTTTAGCAGCCTCATACTTTTGCCTCTCATGTATGAGCTCAGTTCAGAACTAAGACAGGTATTCTGTGTTACTCAACATAAACATTAAGTTTTCTGGATGTGAAAAGTCTCCGTTTCCAAGTGGTTGTAAAATAGCCTAGTTGAGGATTTTTGTCCTTGGCCAAAACTCTGAAAGGAGAAGGTTGTTTGGGATTTGTCCAGATGTGAATGCCTTTCTAGTGGACTTCAGGCTCGTTCTGTTATAACAAGTCGTTCCAGGAGATTTGCTTCTGAGTTTTACAGACAAAGATAGTGAAACAGGCTGTTGGGGTGTGCTTCTGTACGTCATTCTTATCTTCTGCTACCTCCCCAAAGGTGGTAGAGCGATGGCATCTCTCGCCTGAGAGATTTCTACATAATAGAAGCAAATGCTTGAACTCTTTCCTCTGATTTTGATAGGGCTGTAGTAGGAAAGTAAAACAGTGGTGGGAGACCCTTACAGATATTCTTATGGGTATAATGCCAAAGTATTGATAGAGTAGGAAGGGAATGTGCTCTTTATTTTCTAAAATGCATATGCAGTATCTTTAGCTGGGTGAGGGAGAAGAGGGAAGACTTTGAGTATCTGCAAAACCCACATGAAAAGGAGATAGATTATGTATGTACTTGTGCATCCTCATGCACTGGCAGGGGAGTGGGATGCAAAATTGCTTAGCATCATACTACTCCCCTATTCGGTTGCAAACAGTGTATCATGGCCAAAGTGCTTACGGAGAGTGGTGTCAGGTATCAAAACTTGAGGGCAAAAAGGAATCTCTTGAGCCAGCCAGCTGTAATCGATTACTTGATTTCTGTGTCTCTGAACTAGTTCTTTATAGACATGCTTTGCTCAGGAATCCACTTCCAACTTCAGTCTTGGGCTCATGAGCTTTATTTCTACAGCTGAATTTCCATTTGGCTTTCAAATGCTACTTCTAAGTCCTGTAATGCTGTTTGGAATTATAGCCTGTACTTTGGGAAACATTGCTTTAAACGGATCCTCTGTTTTCGTGGTCCGATTTGCCCCGTAGGGCTTCCTTGCTTTTAAAATGAAAGAAATCTAGATAAATAGAGAGAAGCATATGGGGTGGCTTGTTTCTGAAAGCTGGTGAACAAAAATAGTAATAGTGTGCTGACTGTCTTTGTGGGTTTTGGCTAAGAAAGAGCTGTATTTCCAAAGGAAAAAAATTTGAGGGAGAACTATATGTGGTTTTAAACTTGTTTTCTGTTCTACAAACCATTGTGCCACTTGTGCACATTACTTAATATCTGTTGGAATGTATAAATGCAAATTTTATGAAGCTTCAGTTTGTAGAGTATGTAACCAGAAGTAGGCAGGCTGGACTAGCACTGCAAATAAGCTAAGTGGAAATTTTGGTCCTCCAAGAAACTTAGCTGCTATAGAGCCTTCAGCGTGGCTTTAGGGTTTCAGTGGTTGCGTCCGTATATAAACATGGCTTGCAAAGTTATCTTACATAAAACCATGGCTTGCTGCATCACTGAGAGTGACGTGCCTTCCCATCTGGAGACAACAGTAGTGCGAAAGCTCTTGTTCAAGCAGTCGCTGCAAGGAGCTGTAGAGCGAGATTCTTCTAGAGATCAGAATCTGAGCATTTAGAAATAGAAAAACTTTAGGAATACATCACTTCTGTGACGTTGATTCATTCTTAGTAAGTGCATGCAGATACCTCACAATTCTTAAATATTTGTGATGGTGTTCCAAGACCTGTAAAGGTTTATTTGACGTAAGACTGTGGGAAGTCCTCTTAAGGGAAGAAAAATCTCAAAGTTCTGTTGGTAAAAGTGTGAAACTGAAACACTTTCCTGTCATAAAGCTATATATATCAGAATTAGTTTTGCTGATCAGCAGTAAGCATTCAACACCCTTGCAAAATCTTTTCCTGGCTGGAGGTGACTGATTAACTTTGTTATAGATTATGATAAAAGCAAACACCCAAGGTTGCTGTGAATTAGTAAGTTGTCAGGGTGTTTTAAGTCTGAAGAAGATATATTGAAGTCTAGTTCTCTGCATTGCTGCACTGTTAATTTCTGGTTTATTAAGACTTTTTTAAAAAACCCCCACAGCTTCAACTGTGCTGTGATGCTCGTGTACTTATGGTACACACACTGGTCTTGTAGGTTTTGGGTAGTTCTTTAAAACTGGCTATGAAGAATAATTTATCCTGTATGGTTTTTAGGACACATAACATGCTTGTTACCAAAGAACAGGTACTGCTGAGCTTCCTTGCTAGCTGTTCTAGGTGGAATGCTGCATTGCTTCACGGTGCTCTCCAGACTTCTCATGCTGTGCTGTTCTTCCAGCCTTCCGTGTACTTTGTCTCATAGGTTTTATTTCTACATCTGCCTCATAGAATGCCCATTCTTTTCTTTTTTTATATTGTTTGAAGAATAAGAATTACAAGCAGGAACCTCTGACAATAACTTGCACTGAATACTACACGCTAAACGTACCCCCAGAACGATTCTCAGCTAGGTTGGTACATCTGGTCCAACCAGGTGGTAGTGGAGCAGCCCTCTAAAATAATCTCCATCTGGAAACTTTCAACCTCTAGATCTTGCTGGGCGCTAGAAGGCAGAAACGCAACTCTTTGGTTTTTCTCTTTACTTACCTGCTCTAAATCTGCTTGGAGCGGGCTGTGCAGGAGCTTATCTTGCCTTTAACTGCTTGTGTGGCTGTAGCAGTCAATGATAATGCAGCACTGGTGATGTTAAGGAAGCTGCTGTGTTCAGAGAGGCAGTGATGCTTGCAAGTGCAACAAAGAAGGAAGCCCGATTCTTTATTTTCTGTTTCCGAGGGAAACATTTGGGATTCTGTTAAGCAGATTGAACAGGAAGCTCTGCATTTGTAAGGCTGTCTTTTCCCTGGGAAGCTAAAAGGGATGTTAAAATTGATAGGATTTGACACAGATGTGGCAGGTCAGGATGCAGTAGTTAAGTGTTCCACTTTCTATTCAGTACACTGCCTGTGAGATCACCTATATTCACAAAATGGATGCAAATTTTATCTCTTCCTCTGTGCTAAATGTTACTGGAACGGACCTAAGAAGATTCTTGTCATGCTTGAGTGTTTGAAAAAGCTGTAAGTAACAGACATCCTGGAACTTCTTGTCTTTGGAATCACAAAAATGGTTTTACAACTGCTTGTATTTGGAGGATAGCTGAAGTTATAAGAAAGCTATCATTTCTTATGAAAATGTGAACTGTCAAGTAGTCCTTGATAGTGTTTTAGGGAAAGCATTTGATTGCTTAGGAAATGAATTGTCTGAAATGTGCATTTTTTTTTTTAGTGGCCCAAATGGTCCTTTGAATCAAAGGTAGTTTCTCCATAATGTTTAATGTAGTGAAGTTTCAGATGTAACATCGTGTTATTACTATTCATTCCTCAGACTAAAATTTGAACGCTTGCTTTTGCACCTTCAAGCATGTGTGAAGCACAAATAGCTAGGTTGGGAGCGTGTTTGGTATGTCAGGGCAGGTGTGTTTTGAGGTCTCTCATCCCGTTGTGTTATATGAAGTCTAATTTGTCTTAATTTTGAAACTTTCAGCCTTTTTTTGATCTGATATTTAAGAGAAGATTGTAAATTGTTTCCATACAAAAGTGTGTGGATCCTAAGCCTCTGGTGTTTTGGATAAACAGTCGTCTTCCTTCGCTTCTTTCTCTCTTTGCATCATAACCCAGCTGTGCATAGTACTTCCCTTTGAAAGGAATTTTGTGTTTATCTGACTTGTTTTGAATGCAGTAAAAGCTAGGTCTCACTTTCTATCGTATCTATCTGTATTTAGTTTAACAAAATGCCGTATCAAACAATTTCAGTGGCATTTGGCTAGATTATAGATAGTTCTCAGATGAATAGCGTTTCCTCTATAGTATAAGAGGTTTAGGGTTGGAAAGAGGATTCTCTAAACATGGTACTTTGCCCACCTCTTATGCTCTTTTAGCTAGAATAATAAGCATGCTTTGAAATGAACTTGATTAGTTTATACCCTGTATTTTGCTGTGCACTAGCATTGTTGGTTTTATGCAGTGGTGAATGGTTTTAGTTGACAGCTTTGGAGATGGGCTTAAAGCACTGAATAAAATTGCCTCCTTGTTAAATGAATGCTGGGGGGAGCAGTAAAATGTTGGAAATAAGGATTGTTAAGGAAGTCATTATGTGAAAGAATAGATTCCCTTACCCTTTGCTTTCTAAAAGGAAAACCCCTTGCATTCTAATGCTCTTCTGGTGTATTACTTCTATTGGAATTGGTATAATAGTATCTTTAAATGTGGGGGTTTGGGGGGAGGGGGGGTGTTCTCCTGTTAAAGGTAGCTGCTCTTTTTCCCTACTCGTATCATGGTTATGGATGGCTTCTAAGAAATCTATGTTGTAGGTGAAACTATGATCATTCCTTTCTCTGGCAGTAGTGCTTAACTGGGCTGCCTGTATAGGTTTTCAGCTATTAAGTTGTTGGGAACTGTCGGGTTATTTGTCTGCTTTAATTGAAGCTTATCCTGATGCTCTAGTAGTCTGCATCAGCATGCTCCTTTAGGCTCTTCTACAGCATTCGCTTTTAGTCAAACTCTTGTGCTGCTTATATAGTTGTCTTGCAGAAGCCTATGCAGCAAATACCCTCCGTTACTGCCTCTTGAAATACCTATTTCCACCTTATCATTAACACGTGCAATTGAAGATCTTGAATTTTTTTAATTAAACTAAGGTTGCCATGCCAATTGAAACTTCTACAGAAACTTAGATCTTTCAAAAGTGGTGGCAAGGGTCTGCCTGTCTTCGATTTCACAAAAGCAGAAGTAACAAACTATTTTCCAGAAAAATAATGTGGGGCAAGTAACAAACCGCTTGCTAAGAAAAATGTGGTCAAAGAGGATTGTAAGAATTTTCTGTAGTAAGTTCCTCCCACCCCAGAAGAAATACCAGCTAGTTTACATGAGTCTCAAAACTACGCTCGTGACTGGATCTTAGTCATCTTATGTTACAAGTAGTTAGAGTAATAAAGCCCCAGCTCCTGTGCCTCTCACTTTGAGACTGGTTGCTTTTGCTACTTTGCTTCTGTATTTTCTTAGTCTATTTTCCCACATCAGTGAGGGGGGGAGTATCAAAATAGCAGGGAGATTTGGGAATTCTGAAGGAAACTGGATGTGTAGTGTAAATAAAGCTGATTAAAAGCAGGTATTACACGGCTGATTTGGTATTTGCAAGCCAATAGATCCTTTAACTTTTTGTATAGGATGAAGTTTATATAGATCAGGTGTATATTTTCTTGAATTGCCTATATTAGGTAAGCTAAACATGCACGAGAATGTCAGCTGTATTTCTATAAATATTCTTCCTAAAACAATCTTTTTTTTTTTCAAACTCTTATGTTACAGTAGTTACAGTAGTGGGGTAGTTCTGCTGACAGTGGAGGGAATGTGAGGAGTGGAATAGTTTGAAAAGCAGCCTATGAATTAATCTGAACTATAGTGTACCAGATCCTTTCACTGCTTGGCAGGGGGCACGATGACAACAAGAAGAGGCCATAGCAGCCAGAAATAGGCTTTTTCCCCTCAGTCAGGAACTTGTGAACCAGAAGAGCAACCAGTTCTGTTCCGGACACCAAGGGAGAAGCAAGGTCACCCTGGAGAACCCCAGCTGCTTCACATGTGACTTTGCATGGTGTTTTCAGTAGATAAGGTTCTACTTAATTTGTATACCTTGTGAAGGAGGGAAGTAAGTTCTAGCTTATCTGATTTGTTGTAGGTACCTCTGAAAGATTTTTTTTTTTTCCCATGTTGTGCATAACCTTTTAGCCATGATCCTTTCAGCTGATCCACACTTCTGATTCTGATCAGAAAGAGGCTGGCTGTGTTTGAACATAAAAGCACCATAAGGGTAGGATACAGCTTCTGGTCAAGCTGACCGCTAGGTTCCTAATGGTAGCAGGAACAATTGGGAGCAACTTTTGAAGGGTACCTTAAAAAAAAAAATTAAAAATAGTCCCTAATCACTAGCCAGCGATCCAAATCAGCCTTCTCTCTGAAAAATCTACCTAATAACTATAGGGGTTATCAGGTCAGACTGCATTTCACTGCAACCTCTTTGTAGGCTCTAGGGCTGTGCAGGTAGCAGTAAACTAGGCAGGCAGTGCTAAAATTTGGTGCTGGGGAATAGAAGGCTTGTGGTGAACATGCAGGATTCATCACTATGCCAGCGAGTATTCCAAAAGTACTGGAGAAGGGAATGCTTCCTAAAGTGTTTTATGAGAGTAAAATGCCTTCACAGATGCAAGTTGTAAGAACAAATGCTTGTCTCAAAAAAAAAAAAAAAGCCACAATTAACTATTCCAACATAACTTTCTCAGTGCTAATCAAGTTCACAGATGCAAAAACATTGCTCTTAATTGGGGAAAGAGATGAGATTATTTTGGACTTTGGAACTTGCTGGTTTGGATTTTCTTGCTCTGCAGGAAGACTGCTTTATTCAGCTGTACTGCTGGTAGTGACTAGGAAGCATTTATGCCGATAGAGATGTCTTAGCCAGCAGAGTGTGAGGTGGGACTGTGTCTTGCGTTCGGGACTTCTTCCAAGGTTGCATAAACCAAAGGTCTTGGATCAGTGGCTCTTGTTACTCAAGGGATGAAAGCCCTTTGCTTACCCATGAGTTACTCATTGCTATAGTTATTGTAGTAACAAAACCTCTAAGGCTACTCTAGTTTGCTGCTGTAACTTCTTAAAATGTTTTCCTTCAGAAAGAAAGAAAAATCAGATGGGAATCAAATATTCTAGCACATGAGCCTGCTGTGAAAAGGAAAAGAGAGCAGGTTCTTTGGTGGATTTGGCAGGAAGCGCAGGAGACTTGCTTTGACCTGAATCTCCCTTGCTGTGTGCATGGGGAGAGCTTTAACTCTAAAGATGTTGAAAGAAGGTGGGGAGGCCTGGATTTTCCAGACTAACTGAAACAAAAATGTTGTGGATGGACTGGATCAAGCCTTTGAGTTGGGGATGGACTAAGTGACTACTTGCAGTTCTGTCTAGCTCTGTTTTGTCGTTCTGCGGTCAGCAAGCAACTGTGCGCTTTGCTAAAGGTACATGCGATGCAATGGGGAAAGTGCATTTTTGGAAGACAGAAGGGAACCTTTTGGTCTGCCTAGGCTTGTTGGGCTACCTCTGAAGAATGAGTTTTTTGAGTGCCAGGGGATGATGATGACGAGGACAACAGTATCCTCCTTCCAACCTCCAAGAAACTTCAACATTAAAGGGTTTTGTTGTAATCCGTTGTAGTAATCTGTGAAGCAATAAAGTGTTCAGGAAGCAGTCTTGTGTTCACTGCTAAAACTCCACTACAGGAGCAGGCTGATGATTAACAATACTTCTGGTGGTGGAGGCTGCTTCTGAGGCAGAAATTGATGCATGTAAATAATCAGCTGGAGACAAGCTTAGACTGAAATTCATGTTGAGTTAATAGCTTTAATACTGATACACAGTACCAGAGAATAGAGCTCAAAGGAGAAAGTAAACCAGTGCTATCCTGTTGGTACAGAAGTACTACTTATCTTTGCTTTTCCTATTTGGCAGCGCTTCCCAATGAGATTAAGTTTGAGAATAACTTCACTGTCCTATTTTGCTGAAGTTCTCAGATAATTCTCAGAAATTCTGCCCCATCCCTGGAAGTGTTCGAGGCCAGGCTGGACGGGGCTTTGAGCAACCTGGTCTAGTGGAAGGTGGTAGGACTGTGGTGGAAGGTCTGTAGCAGGGGGGTAGGACTAGATGATCTTTAAGGTCCCTTCCAACCCAAACTGTTCTATGATTCTAAGATAATTGGCAGACAGCAACTGCTTGTTTTATGAAGGTCCGATACAGAAAGATATAGCTGGAATAAATATTGTCTTAAAAAAAAGAAAATCCAGAAGAGTACAATATTTCAGTTGGAAGGGACCTGCAATGATCGTCCAGTCCAACTGCCTGACCAATTTGGGGCTGATGAAAAGTTGAAGCATGTTGTTAAGGGCATTGTCCAAATGCCTCTTAAACATTGACAGGCTTGGGGCATCGACTGCCTCTCGAGGAAGCCTGTTCCAGTGTGTGACCACCCTCTCGGTACAGTAATGCTTCCTCATGTCCAGTCTAAACCTCCCCTGGTGCAGCTTTGAACCATTCCCACGTGTCCTATCACTGGATACCAGGGAGAAGGGATCAGCACCTCCCTCTCCACGTCCCCTCAGGAAGCTGTAGAGAGCCACAAGGTTGCCCCTCAGCCTTCTTTTCTCCAAACCCATTCAGATTATTTTGCTGAAATAGTACATCAGTTCTCCTAGATACAAAATGAAATTTTCAGTATGATATGAGGGGGGTAGTGTAAAGAGTGTGAAATACTGGCAGTGATATTACATAAAAGGAGACACAAGTTCACTTATTTTGCTGTCAACATTGCATATGTTGAAGCTTTCTGTTTTCATTTTGATATAAACTAGCATGTGGCTTTTTTCCTTTTAATCTGTGTTCAAGGGAGCAAATGTTGGATGCTTCAGCAGAAGAGGGCTTTCCAGTTAGTCAGGACTTCAGCATACAGTCATGTAAAGCTCTGGGGCTGGATATTGTGAAGGTGAATAATGTATCTTTAGACTTCTAATGTTGTAGCTGTCATGATAACTGTAGACTTTCAATACTTCCAAAGGAATCTCTCCTGCCCTCTGTGCCATTTTTCCCTTGTTGCTGATATAAGTGCTTCTGTGGCTTTGCAGTGAACTGGAGAGCAAGGAATTGATGTGGTTTAAAACTAAATTTAAAGCACAAATCTGGTTTTGTTTCCCCTTCACGTGAACCAGGGAAAGAAGCAGCGGGAGCAAAATAGCAAATGAACGGTGGGACTGCTGCTTTTGGCAGCAGTGTTAGCCCACACTAGTTCAGTGATGGTAAAAATACGGTGTAAGCACAAACTGAATTTTTTATACGTGCTGAGTATATACTACTGTATGATTCCAAACATGGAATCAGAATGTACTTAAAAGGAAAAAGTCACTCAAGTCTGACTTTGCAGTGAAAGCTGTTGCTAATGCTTCTGCAGCTTTACTGTTTAGCACAGCAAAGATGTGCTTTCTCTCACGCAGTAGAGCCATGGTAACAACTGAACGGTAGCATGTCATCTGTTCATAGCTAAGTCTGTGAAGTGGGATGGTTTGCATCTAAAATGATGAAGTGTGCAGTAGAACTGTTAGCAGTAGGTGAGGAAAGCAAAATATTTCCTTTTTGTCCAGTGGAAATATTACCTGTGAAAATTGCGCCGCGTTCAGTTTGTAGTCTTTTAGGAGGTAGGTCACGCAGGTATGGAGAAGTATTTAAGTTTTATGATAGTTTGTTTTCACAGCATTGTAAAAAAAAAAAAAAAAAAAATCAGCTACTTGCAGCAGCTTCTGTGTCTGGTAGAATAGATATTCCCCTTACTTTTGAGGATGACCTCCCTGAAGTCTAACTTTTTGAAGTGCAGGTCAAGATTTTTAGAGCTCTTGTCCTAAATAACAGAGGTCTTGTTTACTCTGCCACTGGCTAAGCCTGATTCCTTTTAAAAAAGCAAAATAAAACAAAAAAAGCTTGTCTAACAAGCCGTCCCACAAATGGTTCAAAACTTGTTGATGATCTCTGAAGTAGTCAAGTAGGTTCCTACAAGACTTGTAGAGAATAGGAACTTGCCACGGTGTTCGGACTGTGGGAGAGAGCCTGTGTGGTCTTGCTCTCCAGACAGCCATGAATCCACGCAGAGGAGAGGCTTTCATTACATATCCCAACCATGGGAAAAACTTAATTGGAGTTTGCATTTCATTATATACCAGAGTCCTCAACTGTTTGATGTAAATCTGTAGGAAACTGGCTTTGATAATTACGGTGCCCATAGCTTATGCCAGCACCACTCCCTTATTTGCAAGGAATAGTGCTATCACCAGAGATAATTATCCCACAAGGTTTCATAATGCTGGTTGTCCCAGTATTGCTGTCACTGAGGAGCATTTGGAAAAAGTATAGGGCTGCTCTTACCCCATGCGTGGGTCTGATGTTTTGGAACATCTGGAGAACTTCAGAAGTGCCCTGTAGATCTGCATGTGAGCAGGATGGTCTCGGAAATGGTCATTCTGTCTCTGTGAAATTTAATTTCTCCTAGTTCATTCTATTAGTTGGCAACAACATTTGTTGTAGGCTTTTTGGTGGGATGGAGAATTCCAGCAGCAGGTTGTCTTTGGTAGTGCTGGCCATTTTGCGAAGCAAAACGTTGGCATGCTAATGTGCTGGTCCCTAAAGTGCGTCAGGCTTCTGGAGCCATTGGAAGGGTGCAGGGAGAAGGGCAACAGGATGATGCTTGTGGAGAGGGGTTGTGAGAGGATTTGACAAGGAGCTTCTGTTTTGTTTATGAAGCTCCTGTTGGCTATGGGGAAGCTCAGAGCCTCCCGGTGTTCGGTGACAGGGAATTTGTGGCCTTAGTCCTTGTCCCTCCTCTGCATTTCCATCTTGCTGCTGCCTAGGAGGAGGCGCTGCTCCATGGAAGAGTTGAGAAAAATGAAGGATAGGAGAGGGCTGCTCCTCTCGCTATAGCTCCTTGTGCCTGTGCTTAGAAAAGCTGACTCGTAAGGTGTGGGTGGATGTGCCTGTATTCCTCCTCCTGGATGCTGAAGCCCACTGCGTCCCGCGGGACAGCTCAGTTTAGAGAGGCAGGGACTTGCCAAGAGGTGAACATGGGTCTGCCGTCTCAAGAGCAGTCTTAGTTGCACATTTACCAGGACAGAGATGCTGGGTGAGTGGGTGGGTGCAGGCCCTGTTGTGGCTGACGAGATCCCATGGCATTAAAATTGGTTTGTTTGGTATGTAGATTGTTTAGGTAGTGGCAAGGAAAGGTGTGGCCCAAGTGCCGTGGGGAGGGCTGGTTTGTGGTGAACAAGTTGAGAGTCCTGAACTAGAAAAAAACGAAGGTGTTTGGCTGTGGAGAGGAAGGAGGCAAGTTCTCTGACACTCATTTCTTCTCCCGTAAAACACATACGTATGCCTTGTAATTGTCCTAGCTCTTTTTACCAGTGTTGGATCAAAATAAAACTTGCAGGTCTAGAATTAAAGCATAACAAATAGTAAAACTACCACCAGTTCCTCCTGCCCTTCTGTGAAAACGAAATTTAGAAATTGGCACATGGAAAACCTTCATGAAAACTTGTCAGTGCTAATCAGGATGAATGAATTAAACTTTCACTTTGCTTTTATTTCCTTCCTATTTAAAGTTTCCAAGAGGCTTTTTAACCTTGAGTGGCTTCTTTTTCTCTCTTTTAAAAGACAATTAAATCCCACAGAGACCTGAGATGAAATCAAGTAGCCTTTCCCAGTTACAGTTGTTTTGTGAACATGAGAAAAACCAAACAAAATAACTGCACTAGGCTGGTTTTAACTTTCAGTGGAACTACTTAAATTCAGTACTGCTTAACAGTTACACAAATACAAAAAACGGTAATTACAGAATATAAAGCTAGTGATGAGACTAGTTATATATTAGTTCTGAAGGAGTTATTGCTTTCTCAGGTTTTCAGATAAAAATACTTGTAGAAAGAATGTTGTCTTCAGGCAAGTTAAAACTTGCTGGCATATTCATGGTAATATAGTATCTGAAAGAAAGCATGTGTATGTATCTACAAAGACTCAAGCTGGAGAATCAAATAATTCCTATTTTAAGGGCTGGTATTTAAGTTGCCTGTGGACTGTATTGATACATCTTTCTAGGAATTGGTCTCCTGTGACGAGGATCCGCTGTGTTAACTGAGTGCTGCTCTTCTCTTGTGTAGGGTTAATAACGTGTTTCCAAGATAGGAGTAGGCCTGGCATGAAATAATAGTGATTTACTCCTGTTGTGTTTCTGCTGTGTTGGGGAATCTCTTTTAATATTCCAGAAAGATACAGTAGTCTTCCCTATGAAAATGGGAGTGAGAGAACAAATTCAATTGTAGCCCAGCTGAAAAGCTCCTAACTTACGTGTTTCTAGCATCATGTATTACATGTATTTTAAAAAGTCTGTTTTCATGTTCTAGAGTACTGAAATTTGAAATTATTTCAATCTCAAATCTGTTCTTGTTTGTGCTCACAAACATTCAGCAGCCCTGTAGTTCAGACCCCTGGTATTTAGACACCGTGCATGGGAAGTTTTAAACTGTTTCCCTGCGTGACATCAGGCCATCCCTGCCTGCAGTAAGCCTTTGCAGGGCAGGGCGCCGGAGCCTTAACAATGAGACCTCTTGCTTTCATCCACTACCCATTTCTCATTTGTTTGCAAAGGGATGCAAGGCTTTCCAAGTGCATTCCCTTGTTACACAAACTAGTTAGTTACATATACAGGAAGTAATGATAGGAAAAAGAAAGATTCTGGGTTACTGCATTGCTTTTCCTAGTCAGCGATTGTCATAGAACTGCTCTTACAGTAAGTGACTGTTAGCCTTCTGCAGGGCTACAAACAAAGGATTTTAATCTGCAGATAGTGTGGTGGATGTAGAGCTGAACTACTTCTAAGTGTATCTCTAAACACATAATGAGTTCTCCTAACTTTTTTTAACCTCTTGTGCTTTGCAGGGAGTTAGTCACCTTTAAATCTTCCTCTTTCCTCTCCTTTTCAGATTCTTTCCCCGATTGCAATGTTAGCTTTTAATCATAAAGACTGTAGGAGAGGGATATATGTGATCAGATAGAACAGACCTCACCAGTAAGACAAATTAAATTTATATGTGGAATAACATCTGTAGTTCTTCAGGCAAAAGAGTCAAATCTCTGAGGATCAGGGATAGAAGAGGCTTCTATGCAGTAAAGCACTGAGATCTTCATAGACCAGCTGAGAGTTATCAAGAATGTTAGAGGTGACAGTGCTGTGATGAGAAGCATCTACTTGTCCTAAATCTTCGGGCTGGGGTGGTGGTGAATTCAATGCTTATGCATTGTAAAGAAACTTCCAGTTGATTCCTTCCCTGGGAAGGAGCTATGTCCCCTTGAGGCTTAAGACTTCTCTGAATAATTAATCCATTGAGTGTTTCTGTCTTCAGAGAGAGATGAAAGAACTGTCGAAGGCTACTGTGTTACACCTGACAAGGGAAGTCAGTAGCAAGTCTTCAGATATATTCACATAAATTAAAAACACTTGCATCCTCTTCCCTTAACTCTAATCTTAAAGGTTTCATCTATTAAAGACAAAAAAGGAAAAAAAAACAACTAAAAAAATCCCCTGTGTTTGTAGAGTAAAATTCCCTTTTACTTAGTTTGACTTGCCCCTAAATTACTTTTTTTTTCCAAATTGCCCCCGTTCTTCCTCTTGTCTTCTCCATTCCTGTATGAGCTATGGGGAAGGGGATGGTAGGGTAAAGACATTTTTAAAACTCCCCATGTGCTGAAATTACAGAGAAGACTTAGGATTGGTTCTCCCGAATTCCTTTAATTGTAGAGGTTAAGAAGTATTTCTGTGGCTGAACAACTCAGTATTTCATTTGTAGTTGATGACCATATTAATGATGAATAAAATTTCAACCATTGGTAGGGAAAGAATGTTTGAATGCTCATAATTGAGGAAACAAAATTCACTGTGGTTGTGTTGCTTTCTTCGGTTTGACCATGTGTTTGACATCAGGATATTGTGACTGAATTGCTGCTCTCCTTTGCCGTATTCCAAATCGGTGGTCTTTTATGCCAAACCTTTTTTGTTTATTTCTAGGTATAATGGATCCCTCCCTAATGGTGACAGAGGACGCAGGAAAAGCAGATTTGCCCTTTATAAGCGACCTAAGGCAAATGGAGTTAAGCCCAGCACTGTTCACGTGATTTCTACTCCCCAAGCATCGAAGGTATGTGACAGTGGGGCAAATCCTGTTTTTCTGATGATCCTGGGTGGAAAACAACTCTGGTATTGCTGCTGATTTGCCTTGCTGCCAGTTCATTCTGTGATAGTCAGATATATTTGTTTTAATGAAAAGTCTGCAGTGGATTTTCTTTCTAGGGGTATATATCTTTAATCCATTTACCTGTTTAAAATAGTCTTTAACCTCAGGTATGAGATTGTCTGACCTATCTACCCCTGTTCAGACAGCCGGCTTTGTCAATGCTGACAGTTTTATCTGAGCCAGAGAGTAGTCATGTGATGCAAATACAAAAAGTATTTTAATTTCTTTCTCACTGGAGTGTAAGATTAGTATGTCTCCTTCCTCTTCAGGAAGATAACTGATATGGTATAAAAAACTTAGTGATCCCTCTGGGCCTTCCATTTCTGTTGCTAATAATGAGATAGTATATGTTTTCACTTGAAGTCTAGTGTAGGTGAAGGAGGAAAAGCAGTAAATATATTAACATAGTAATTTAAGGAGGAAAAGCAGTAAAGTAAATATATTAACATATAGAACTGTCCAGGTTAAAGTTCTGGTGGTGAACGTATTTCAAGCTGCAAAAAGTCATCCTATGTCTTCTCTCACACCCTTTTTCCTAGAAGCAAAAAGTGACTAGAGTTCTGGCCAAACTGGAGGGGGAGTTCTGTGGTGACACTCACAGAAGTGGACGGTTTTTTAAGAGGTGTACAGCACTTTTACCAAAATATATATCAGGGGAGGGAGAGAACATACACCATTCTCAGAATGGCGTCCAGCTCTGGAGCCCTTGGCACAGGAGAGACATGGACCTGTTGGAGTGGGTCCAGAGGAGGCCACAAAAATCATCAGAGGGCTGGAGCACCTCTCCTATGGAGACAGGCTGAGAGAGCTGGAGTTACTCAGCCTGGAGAAGAGAAGGCTCTGGGGAGACCTTCAAGCAGCCTTCCAGTACCTAAAGGGGGCCTATAAGAAAGATGGGGACAGACTTTTTAGCAGGGCCTGTTGCAATAGGACAAGGGGTGATGGTTTTAAACTAAAAGAAGGGAGATTTAGACTAGATATAAGGAAGAAATTTTTTTTACAATGAGGGTGGTGAAGCCCTGGCACAGGTTGCCCAGAGAGGTGGGAGATGCCCCATCCCTGGAAACATTCCAGGTCAGGCTGGACGGGGCTCTGGGCAACCTGATCTAGTTGAGGATGTCCCTGTTCATGGCAGGGGGGTTGGACTAGATGGCCTTGAAAGGTCCCTTCCCACCCAAACTATTCTATGGTTCTATAAGTGTGTTGTCTAACTTAGACTGAGAGAAGAATATTCTTTAATACATAGTATAGGATTGTTTTCTTTTATAAGACATACCATACACAGTATACACCTAAACTTATCAAAATACACAGTATCAGAGCTTCTTTTTTTTTAAGATTGTATAGGGCCTGCCTAGTGCAGATAAATATGTAGTCTTTTGGATTAAATGTTTCTGTAAATATTTTTTGTGTTCCTATTCTCAAAATGAAAGCCTTTGTGAGTTAAATCTTCCTGATGAAATCAACCTTCAAAATAGAATGCCTGTGGTGTATGTTTGTATGTTGGTAACTCTGGTTGCTTAAAATGTAACAAATGAAAAAAATGTGTTTTACATAGCTGATGGAAATATACACATGTTCTCACTGGATAATCTTAAGCATTTGGACTGCAGATAGTATTTCAGCATTTGAGTTGCAAAATATTTAAACACCTGGCAGACACCACAAGGTATCTGGTTAATGTTCATCTGCGTTGTTATTGTAGTGCAGATAAAATATGTGTGCTGTACAAATTAGTGCCCTTATAAAGATAGCATAGGGTCTGAGCCATTAAAGCCCCTCCTTTGAGGCTTTGGATTCAGGTAGATGTGTCAGGTTGAATGTATTCTTTTGCACTTTCTCTGAACCCTTATAAAAGAGCTTTTGTGTATTTATACTGTTGTCTGGGGCAAGGCTGGTGGATGTGTGCCAGAACAGTGATGCAGTGGATTTCAGTTAGTGCTCTTTCGGATGCACTGAAAGGACGTTTACATTTTAAGATGCTTTTGTAGACTTTTCTAATGTCTTAAACACCAGAGCCTAAAAGTGTTTTACTAGGAATGGCTTCTGCATACAACTTCTGTAAATGATTCCAGAAGCATAGACTAATAGAGAAGAGTGAGCTGCTTTGTTCTTAGAAAATAATGTGCAACTTGACCTCAAAAGTTTTCTTCTGCTCTCAGTCTTTCAGTCTAACTTATTTAAGGAAGATAAAACAGTGGGAACTTGTGCTGCACAGGATATTAACAAGTTTCCTCCCTTTACATCCTTCCTTCTGACTTTTCAAATACCAGTTCTGTTTTGTTTTGCTTGTCTGCCACTGTGTAAACTGATTCTTTGAATAGCAAGAAACACGTTATTTTTGGAGTACTGATGCTTTTAGGGTGGTGGATTTAGCAGAGGTGGATAAAGCACTGACTGTCTCCATTTGTTTTGTCAGTGCTGTGGCATGGATGCTTGATAAGGTGCGTAGCTGGTTTTGTGCTAATGCCATTAATGCAGCAGCTCAAGAACTGTAACTGTCGCCAATTTTAAGTTAGTGTGTCAGCCTGAAAACTGCAATAGATCGTAAGAGGATGCTTGTCATGTGCCATTGTCCCTGCTATGCAGGTGTCAAGGACAGCTGGAGTCGCAATGGTTTCAGTAGTAAATTTAGCTGAGCTAATTGCATATGAATCAGTGCCTTTTGTTTTTTCCACTGGAGTGCTTGTTTTTTGCCACTCTGCCTTCTGGAGGTGCCGAAGAAAATTTAGAGTTGTTTGGCCTTCTGAGGGTGTATGGTTATATTTGGGGGCGAAGCACTGCATGGGGTAAGAAGTCTCAAGAGTTTTCAGAGTATTGGTAAAATATGCATGCATCTCTTCAATATTATGCACCTGACTTTAAAACCCATTTTATTAACTCTATGCTTAGGCATGATTCAGGGAATTTTCTAGTGTCCCCTGTCTTACAAAACTCAGACCATTTATTTGCGACAGACTTTTTCCAGCATTGTCAAAATTGGTATTACTGTAAGAAAGGAAGCTTAAAACTCTTATGCTGTCTCTTGTTTGTGTGTACATGTCTGGGGTAGAGGGGGAAGTGTGAGACTGTTCATTAACTGTGTATGAACCTTACTCAAGATTTTAATAACCCCTTTAGCTAGACTAGAGAGTTTGTTTTAAAATCATCAAGTCAGAGGAGAGGCCATTCCTTGTGTTGATTTGGATCTCAGGACGAAGAGGAAGACTGTCTTCAGTCATGATCATATGATCTGTGAAAACCTTCCTCTGACTACCAAACTCTTAGATGTAAGTTTGCTACTAGCTCATCATGACATAGCTGGGATTGCTGATTTTTATTTTCAAGCTATTAGAGCTATTTAACAAAATCAAAAGTTAGTTGTAATGTTTATTTTGGTTGGTTAAGTCATCTTAACTGTTGCTTTCATGCACAATAGTTAATGCTGTGGAACTCAAGTCTAGGTCTGCTGGTGTCTGAGATGGTTACAAGGTCTACTTGTGCAGAAATTTTCCAGTGAGTGCTGAACTTCAAGCGAGAGCAGGAGTTTTCAGAATAATCACCTGGGAACAATGGGATGCTAAACTGGAGTTTACTAGGTTTGGGGGGGAGATATGGGCGTTTTTTTAAGGGGGTTGTGTATTTTGGGGGTTTGTGGGGGTTTGTTTTTGATCTGAGTTATATATGTCTGACAGGGAAAGAGGCGTCTGTAACTGAAAACAAAACCAGCTTAATATCTCTATAGAATAATATTTGAGAACAGTATCTCTTTCTTACAGGTCTTAAGTAGGTGAATAATATGCTCTGTCTAAATACAACTGTATGATCCCAATTTCTGCCAAGCAAAGATGTTCATCTTCCTGTACACATCCAGTTTGTTGGTTCAGTGGGCTGTTAGGTTAACACTTCTCCCTGTGCAAACACAGGTGGATCTTCATTCCTGTTTCCTCCTCTTCGTAGCCACCACTAACTCCTTGTTGGAGGTTGTTAGTTGGAGGAGTTCTTTGTGGAACCATGGGAGAGAGCTCCCCAGTTTCATGTGAGGGGGATGCTGGCAGCTGGCCTTAACAATGAGGTTACTGGTGATACTGAACACTCAAGTCATGTAATTCCCCATGACTCTAGGTATGTGTGTGTTTAGATTTCTTTAGTGGTTTCTAATGCCTTGGAATTACTACCATGGATGTAAAGGTTAGAAAAATGAAGGAGCTTCACGTGCATTTAAGTTACTTGAGGTATGGCATTAGGAAGCATGAATTGTTGACGCTAACCCTCCAGGATTCCCTAGGATTACTCTGGAAGCATGAATGAATTCTGTTGTGACAGCATGTCTGGTATTTGAGACCTTCTAAAGTACTGAGTCAGTGGGCAAGAGAATATAACTAGCAAGCACTAGAAGTACTCCTTTCTAACAAGTGAATGTTATAGCAAGTCAATGTTACCCGAGCGCTTGCATTCTTAATACTGACTTGATAGAAGATTGCAAATATCTTTTGAATTGCTGCAGAGTACAAAAAAAAAATCCATCTTTAATACCTTTTTGTGGTCGTATGTCTTGGTATTTATTATGTCTGTCTTTCTTGGGATCAAAGTTTTCCTTTGGTAACCTGTGGTAGATAAAGACAACTTATTTTCTCCCCTATGAAATTGCTATTTCAAGCTGACTGGGGAAGATCTTTCCGACTTCAAGTCCAGTTACCTGCCGAGCTGACTTCTGCTTTGTGCTGTCACAACAGCAGCTTGTATAGTCACTGGCTGGGTTCCTGCAGCTCAAATCAAGTTTCATGCTGCTACTGGAGAAGAACAAAATGCAGCCACACAAATAATTATTAGGTCGGGGAGAGAGCTGCAATTTGTGCTTTGAGTGATGAGAGAAAATGAAAGTGTAGGATTCTTGTGATTAGTTATCTACTGTCGATACTGCATCTGCTTTGACACAGTTTGTGAATTTTGAGTAAAAAGACCAGAAATCCTGTTGGCACTGACAGCTTTTTGGTGTTCATTCTGGATGAGAGCTGTAGAGCTCAGCTGCTGTGTCAGTGGGATACTGTGTCTGTCAGTGGCTTCTCTCTTTCCTATTGGGCTTATTGATGGTGTAATCAGTTCATGGAGCACTAATTTGTTCTGAAGTAACTTAATCGCATAGGTATCTTGAGAGTCCCGAGTTGTGCAGAGGCAGCTTTTTCTTGGCTCATCAGACCGAGTCTTCTTGAATAACAATTTCCTTGGTGTAGAGTGTCCTTTTCTTCTACTGAATGAGCGTCATCTTAACGTGCTAAGTCCCTATCCCCTTGCCCTTGCAAATAGTGGGGAATGGTTAGACAGAAGAAAATGGTTAGACCAATTTAATTAGTAGGGCTTAATAAATGACAACTGTTACTTTGAAGCTCTCCTTCCTGAGCTTTTGGGACCTATTGAGCAGAATGCATGTCAAAGGTTTTAGAAAATCACTTTAGTGTTTTCTAACAAAAACCAGATGTTTAGTGAAGGAAGGGGAATTAAAAATTGCTGAGGACTACAACAATTACTTTTTTATGACTTAAACATTGTTTTTTGGTTTCATGCTCTCCCTTCACAGGGTAGACAAAAGATCAAAAGTGCTTTCCTTGTAAACTTTGTTTAAACTACATCTGCTATAAATCAATACTTAGAGCAGATTCTACTTGAATTTGGGTGCCCTTTGAGGAGGGTGCTGCGATCACCAGGGCTAGTATTAAGAAACTCGGGAGCATTGCATTTCCCCATACGCTTCCACTTCACTTCCCGCAGGGAGCCAGGCTGTGTAACCCACCACTGCGCAATATTTATCAGCTTGCAACTTCCCTTACCCTGTCAGAAATAACCTGGGGGAGTTTAGTCTTGTGGAAATGGAGAGCTAGGGAAAGTAGAGGCTGCATCTCAGCTGAGTTTCAAATGCTGTAGTGTAAGGTCAAACTCCGCAAACCTTTGCCCATCAGGGAATGTCCTCAATTGTTTGTGCCACTGGAAAAGCTACAAGTAGGATTTGTACTGCAGGCAGCAGAGCCGCTTGTTTCACTGAAAGATAACAATTTCACTACTTTAGCTTCATGTAGTGCAGCTTGTTTAAAACCAACTTGTTCCAATTTGACTGGTTTCTGCATGCTTCCCCACCATTCCTCAGGATTTAGAGTGGAAATTTTGGACCACCTACTGTAGTGGTGAAGCTCTGTCCTGTTACACATCTATTCAGACTCTTAATTGGCTGGAATGGATGTGGTCTTAGAAGTGCCTGTCTCCTGAGAGCTGGGCTGGTCTGAGCTTCCTAAAAGTTAGGAGAAAACCTGAAACTGGTTTCAGATCAAATGAAGCTGCACGGACTGAGCGTGATGTTTCTGCCTGTGTGGTGGTACTGCCTTTTGAACTTGCTGTTGGGGATAACGCATCGTTGCAAGTTGGCATTACTAAGTCAGAACCTCCCTAGAATATTAAAAAGTGGTGCAATCTTCTGTTGTGTTCCAGGTGTTTGGGTGGGCTGTGCTGCAGCGCAGTTATGAACAGCCTCATGACTGCAGGGGCTTGTATACAACTGTTAGAAGAGTCTGGGACTGTTGGCATCTCTAATACAGGAATTCCTAGCTACTGTTTTGGAAACATGCTGCTTCACCTCTGTCATGGGGGGACTTTACACAAGTCTGAAGTGCAACTTTCACGTTAGCTTTGAACTGCAAAGCCCCTGTAGAGAGAGACAGTTGGATTCTAGGCTGTATAGAATGTAGTGTTATAGCACATATGACATAGAGAGCCTGTCCTTGACTGAGACTTGTACCACAGAACTGAAGACATATGTTCCGGCACTATGAAGAGACGTAAGGCAGTGTGCATCTTGTTCTTGTGTTACCCTCTTTCAATGAAATTAAAGGTTCTTGGAGTATTTGTTGCTAATGATATGTATATAGGCTGTTTCATGCTCAAAAGAAAGTGTGGTAGCAAGAGGAACATGCAACTAGTGATGCATGGGCTTTTCCTGTTACCTCAAACTGTAATGTCCAAACAAAATTGTCTTAAATGGATGGAATGCTGTGTTTTGGAAAAATCAGGTAGCATATACTCAGACACAGCAGTATGGAACAGCTTTCCGGGAACAGAGGAGTTGGAACTGCATCAAAGAGTAAATGAGACTCCTATGCTCTAAGGCTTTGTTGAGAGGGGCAATTATTTTGAAAACACAAAGCAATTTAAGCTTCATGGGCCAACAGTAACTTTTCAAAGAAATGAACAGCTGCTATTCCTGTTTTACAAATTAGAAAATATTTTCCAGAGTGCTTTGAGATTTTCTTGATGCAAAGAACAAAATCTAAATATTTCTCTTTCTGGGAGTCTTTTATGACTACCTCTGTAAAATGAGTAATTTTATCTGTTCACTAAGTGGACTACTAGAGGAGTGACTCACTTGTGAGGCTACAAGATTCCTCTTTCCACTGTCTGTAGGTCTTGTCTGAGATGTGTTTATGTTTTCTTTTAGATGCAGGACTACTTTGTTTTGGGATCCTGTTGTTTTGCTCCTACTCAACACCAAAGACCTCACAAAGATTTTAGGAGAAAACAGGGAGCACTCTATCAGGATAATCTCTTGAAGGGATGTATCTCCAACAAAGTGCTTATGGTGATGCTTCATTTGCTGAATGCTCCAAGATCTTTAGTGCTGCATGGAGAAATTGTTATCTGTGGCAGTCCTAAGAGCAATTCAGAATTTCTTAGCACTATGGGTTCACTTCTACAAGATCATTATCTTCTTTTTGATCATCTCATGACCTGTCCTTCCATGAAAACAAGCTTGTCTAGCCATTGGGTCTACATCAGAGCTTGTACTTACATGACCTCCGTGCAAGACTACGTGTGTTATGTACAGACTTGTCTTTAAATTCTGCGTGTGTCTCTTGTCCATAGTGATTCTGCCAGTACTTCAGGAAGTTCTGGACTCTGCAGATGCCTGGTGTGAGATAATGCGTGTGTAATATATACTTTGGACTTCTAATTTCAGTAACAGCAGATGCCTATCGCTTTGACTTGAGGAAGCTCATTAAAGGCCCTGCACTGCCAACTTGGTGGGTTGTACAATATTCGGTTTTCTTCCAGCTCCATATCAGTGTGAGCTCAGATCTCTCCTACACTCAGTTCACCACAGTCAGGGAATGATGGATGCTTTCTCTTCTGCTTTTTGATATCGGCAAGCGAGGATCATCAGTCCCTGTCAAGCTGAAAAACTGGATTGGGTGCACTGAAGTCAGATTTGCGTATTCCCCCTGAACTCTCACTCCAGTGACTAGTGGCCTGGTATTTGACTGGTTGCACATGAGAATGAGACTGGTGTCTTAACAGGGATCTGTCTTGGACTGGGATCATCCAGAAGTGTTGCGCTTTTAGCCTTGGATGTTGACAACTAACACTTTTGTGGTTCCAGAGATTTCCCGGGGAACCATTCCTGTTTTCTAGGTTTAAGATACTGAGACATACTTTCCTTTCTTTTTTGCCCTAACCCAGGGTAACAGCCTCTGAGCATTAGAGCTTCTGTTCCCTTCCCCAGACAGTGCTCTTCCTAAGCAGCTGCTGTTGCTGCAGCTTAATTTCAGCTGAATGCATTGCATTGAGATGACTGAACCATTCCTAAAGAGTGGTTCAGCTCCTGAGATAGGCCTTAGTTACATGTCACCAGCATAACACAACACTACTACTGAAATACAGAATCATAGAATAGTTTGGGTTGGAAGGGATCTTTAAAGGTCATCTAGTTCCAACCCCCCTGCAATGGGCAGGGACATCTTCAACTAGATCAGGTTGCTCAGAGCCCCATCCAACCTGACCTTGATTGTTTCCAGGAATGAGGCATCTACCACCTCTCTGGGCAACCTGTGCCAGTGCTTCACCACCCCCATTGTGAAAAAATTTCTTCCTTGTCTAGTCTAAATCTCCCCTCCTTCAGTTTAAAACCATTACTCCTTGTCCTGTCACAACAGACCCTGCTAAAAAGTTTATCTTTATCTTTCTTACAAGCCCTCTTTAGGTACTGGAAGGCTGCTAGAAGGTCTCCCCGGAGCCTTTTCTTCTCCAGGTTGAATAACTCCAACTCTCTCAGCCTGTCTTCATAGGAGAGGTGCTCCATCCTTCTGATCATTTTTGTGGCCTCCTCTGTACGTGCTCCAAAAGGTCCATGTCCTTCTTGTGTTGGGGGCTCCAGAGCTGGATGCAGCACTCCAGGTGGGGTCTCAAGAGAGTGGAGTAAAGGGGGAGAATCACCTCCCTCAACCTCCTGGTCACACATCTTGTAAATGCAGCCCAGGATACGGCTGGCCTTCTGGGCTGTGAGTGCACATTGCTGGGACATGTCCAGCTTTTCATCCACCAGTACCCCCAAGTCCTTCTCGGCAGGGCTGCTCTCAATCCCTTTATCCCCAGCCTGTATTGATAGTGGGGGTTGATCTGACCCAGGTGCAGGACCCTGCATTTGTCCTTGTTGAACCTCATGAGGTTCACCTGGGCCCACCTCTTGTGCTTGTCCAGGTCCCTCAGGCATGTCCACCACACCACTCAGCTTGGTGTCGTCAGCAAACTTGCTGAGGGTGCCCTTGATCCCACTGTATGTCATTGATGAAGATATTAAACAGTACTGGTCACAATACGGACTCCTGAGGGACACCACTCATCACCAATCTCCATCTGGACATTGAGGTGTTGACCACTACCCTCTGGATGTGACCATCCAACCAATTCCTAATCCATCGAATAGTCAACCCATCAAATCCATTTCTCTCCAATTTAGAGAGAAGGATGTTGTGGGGGACCATGTCAAAGGCCTTACAGAAGTCCGGGTAGATGACATCCATAGCTCTTCCCTTGTCCACTGATGTAGTCACTCCATCATAGAAGGCCATTAGGTTGGTCAGGCAGGACTTGCCCTTGGTGAAGCCATGCTGTTTGTCTCCAGTCACCTCCCTGTCTTCCATGTGCCTTAGCGCAGCTTCTAGGAGGATCTGTTCCATGATCTTCCCAGGCACAGAGGTGAGGCTGACAGGTCGGTAGTTCCCAGGGTCCTCCTTTCTACCCTTTTTAAAAATGGGTGCAATGTTTCCCTTTTTCCAGTCCCCAGAGACTTCACCTGACTGCCGTGACTTTTCAAATATCATGGAGAGTGGCTTGGCAACTACATCAGCCAGTTCTCTCAGGACCCTGGGATGCGTCTCGTCAGGCCCCATAGACTTATGTATGTTCAGGTTCTTCAGGTGTTCACGAACCTGATCATCTCTTACCGTGGGAGGGACTTTGCTCCCCCAGTCCCCGTCTTGCAGCCCATCTACTCGAGAGGTGTGGGAAGAGAGGTTGCCAGTGAAGATTGAGGCAAAAAAGTTGAGTGCCTTGGCCTTCTCCTTGTCCATTGTTACCAGTTTGCCACTCCTGCTCATCAGGGGGAGTACACAGTCTTTGACCTTCCTTTTCTGGCTGACGTACCTGTAGAAGCTCTTCTTACTATTCTTTGCATCCCTTGCCAGGTTCAGCTCTAGCCACGCCTTGGCCTTCCTGACCCCATCCCTACACAACCGGGCAGCATCCCTATACTCTTCCCAGGGTACCTGACCCTGCTTCCACTGCCTGTGCATTTTCTTCTTGCCCTTTAGTTTGACCAGCAGGTCTTGACTCATCTATGCCAGTCTCTTGCCTTCCTTGCCCGATTTCTTACACCTGGGGATCAAGAGCTCTTGCGCTCTATGGAAAGCGTCCTTCCAGATGTGCCAGCTCTGTTCTGCCTCCTTGTCACCAAGGGCAGTTTCCCAGGGGGTCCTATTGACAAACTCCTGGAAGAGCTGGAAGTTTGCTTTCCTAAAATTCAGGGTCCTGACTTTACTCTTCGCCTGACCCATATCCCTGAGGACTGCAAACTCCACCAGTGCATGATCACTGCAGCCCAGGCTGCCTCCAGTCTTGGCGTCACCGATTAGCTCACTTGCGTTGGTGACCAACAGGTCCAGTATCGCATCCCCTCTGGTAGGGCTGTCTATTACCTGGCTTAAGAAACTAACTTCAATGCGTATCTAGATGTTGTACTTGGGAAAAGCTGTCCTTCAGTCCTTGGCTTAAGTGTGGACTCTGGGAGACTTTTTTGCACAACTGGGTCTTCAGGTAGTTCTGCTTGGAGTCCCTCACTATGGGTGGATGTAAGCTGATCACACAGATAACAAACCAACCAACCAACCTCCCTCTTTGAAGCTTTTTCCTTCACAGTATTTTGACTATGCATTTGTTTAACATGCAGACTCCTTCTGAGTCCAGAATTCCAGAAGAGGTAATTAAGGAGATCATGTGGTTGAGAGAAAGTGAGGAGAGGTGTGTTTTTTGTGCTTGAGGTTTTAGAGTGCTTGGTAAGTGTTATTAAAGCAAAACTTTCATCTGTGCTGCATGAATGCAAAAAAAAGCGTATGAATGGTCAAAAAAATCTTCAACAATTATGGGCCGATTTCTCTAGTTTGCACATCTGATGGCACTGTGCTTTATATATCCAAACCTTACTAGTTTTGAATTTTCTACAAAGCCGGTTTGGAGGAAGTATTGAATAGGACAGTGACTGCAAACCCACAAAAAATGGAAGAAGGACTGAAAGGAACTCGGGGTGGGGGGTGGGGAATGGATCACTTTTGACCGCTAGCCTTCATATAATGACATTTACTATTATAAACTTCAGACAATAGACTACTGTGTGAGACACGAAGCAATTTTTCCTCCTCCCTGTTTTCTTATGCTAGCATTTGGTTTTCCACACCATTTTCTCTCTGCTTCAGCCCACCAAAGAATCTTCCACTGCTGAAGGTCAGCAATAAGGCAGTGCCTTGGTGGTCCAGGTGGGAGGCAGGCAGGAACAAAGCTGACCCCGCTTCAGCCTGGGCAGCTGCTCTTATTTTGTTCCAAATGAAAAGCTGGCCTTGGAAAGCTGGATTGCAAAACCTGTAATAGCTCATAAAGTGTTCTTCCTAACTCATTCCTCCCCCTCAAAGCTTTCTCAAATCTCACTGTTTGGTGTTTTGTCACAAAAGTTGACTCTACTGCTGCTCGAGTGTAATAAATAAACTGTAAGTCAAAACAAAATGTTTGCAATTTTGTGCAAGAGACAGTCCATGTTAAATATCTTAAAATATCACTCTGTTATGATCTTGACTGTTACTGGGAAGGTCTAACTCTAGTTTCCTTGGTTAAAAATACCTTGGTTATTTAATGTTGTATCTTAGTCTTTGTACTATAGTAGCAGATACTGCTGGAGTTGAGTGTATTACTGTGTCATTATGTGATGCATATAAAAACCAGGACTCTTCCTGAGGAACTTGGTTTTTTTTTTCTGGAAATAATAGAAAAGGATTTCATGAAGGAAAGCAGTTGCATATCTGTTAAGTTCCTTTGGATGTCTGAATTTAGCCAAGGTCTCAAGTGGATTGTGAAAAGATCAGGCTATCGAGTTAAGGTAGCCCCATTGATTACTCTAATTCAAAACTTTTCTAGAAGTGTTTTTGTCAAATACCTATGTAATTGTCATGGCTTAACACCAGCCAGCCACTAAGCACCACACAGCCGCTTGCTCACTCCCCCCCAGTGGGATGGGGGAGAGAAAATTGGAAGAGTAAAAGTGAGAAAACTTGTGGGTTGAGAGAAAGACAGTTTAAGTAAAGCAAAAGCCGTGCACGCAAGCAAAGCAAAACAAGGAATTCATTCACTCCTCCCCATGGGCAGGCGGGTGTTCAGCCATCTCCCGGAAAGCAGGGTTCCACCATGTGTAACGGTTGCTTGGGAAGACAAACGCCATCATTCCGAACATCCCCCCCTTCTTTCTTCTTCCCCCAGCTTTATACGCTGAGCATGACATCATATGGTGTGGGACATCCCTTGGGTCAGTTGGGGTCAGCTGTCCTGGCTGTGTCCCCTCCCAGCTCCTTGTGCCCCCCCAGCCTCCTCGCTGGTGGGGTGAGGAGCAGCAAAGGCCTTGGCTCTGTGTCAGCCCTGCTCAGCAGTAACGAAAACATCTCTGCATTATCAACACTGTTTCCAGCACAAACCCAAAACACAGCCCCATGCCGGCTACTGTGAAGAAAATGAACTCTACCCCAGCCAAAACCAACACAGTAATGTACATATTTGGATGATGCAATGTATGTTTTACAGATATTTTTCTAAGCTGGTTTTATGGTTTTTGCCATGGAAATATTTTAGGGATTGGGAAAAAAGAAAGCATTCCAATCGTTATTTAGAGTACTGGAAGTTTTTGAGAGAAAGAATTTGTAGGTTTATATCAGTGGATATAAAACTTGTTACAGTAAAATTTGGGTACAGAGTTCATTCAGTAAGTCTAACCAGGAGTATATGTTCTGTATCTTGTGCTTTGTTCCAATATTGAATGGTGGACAACTACTTCTTTACAATCCATTGTTAAAACTCTTTGGCAGAACGCTTTTCTTCCTATTTGTGGTGGGGTTTAATTCCAGACCTTCAAGGTCTGGGTGTGAGGAACATCCCCAAATCCTGACAGATCAGCCTGCTGCTCCCCTGCAAACCTCTGTGACATCCAAGTTTATTTCTGATCCTCAGTGCTCTAGGATTGATCTCCCTCTGTACCAGTGTCTGCACCCTTCCTGCTGTCCTGTCTGCTATTGCTTTAGTTCCACTTTCCCTCATTTTGTAAACTCTTGATGTGGAACACTGTCTAATGCTTTGGAAAGTCAACATTTGTGTGATGGTGGTGGTGAAGCAGTGGCATCACATTGCTTGATTCCATCACCTTAAGGAGGGATTTCCCTTCCTGCAATCTCTTTCTCTCTCCAGGTAAAGATATACTTGCTAAGATGAAGAAGTAGGGCCCTGATTTCTCCCTGTGACTGTGTGAGTAAACATTCAGGAATTCTGTGTAGAAAATACTCTGATTAAACTTCAGCCATAATGATAAATAAAAATACATATATGCATACCAAATACAGATGACAAGAGGGAACACCATCATATAGCATGCAGTATGAATGTACAGGTTTTTTTCAGACTGAAGTAGTAATTTGTTTTACCTGGTGGCAGTGAAGGTAACCACATTTAGCCTTAAAAGCGCTACACACCTTGAAACAGGAGTGTAGAGGCACCTTCCTAGGTCAAAGGGTTGGATGGCTTCACACAAATCTCTGAGAAGGAGAAGATTTTGGAATGTAGCAAACAGTACCTCTGCCTCAGGTAAGATTGTGGGCTGTGCAAATGCTGAGAGATGATAGTTCTGCCTCCACAAGCAAACGTTATAGCTTTCACGAAGCAGTAATCCTTTCTGTTCTAGCGTTTGCCACGTAATGCTTAGCTTGCAGTGTTGATGGCAGGGCATTAATGTGAATTAGCTGATCTCTCTGATACACAAAGAGTCTTGCTCCCAGCTGTAAGTGTAACAGTCCTGCCTAGAATTGCTCTGAATAAGCCACTTTGCACTAGATAAAAACAAAACACCACAACAGTGCTCAAAGGTAGATACAGTGGAGATAGTCCATCACTTTGGCAGCCTCGCTGTTTCAGTAAATTCCTGCTTGTGGAGGTCATTGAAAGGAGCGTCAGGGCCGTTCAGGCTGGGCTTGAGTCTGAGACTGACAACTGTGTTGACACACTTGCTGTGTGTGTGAAGATGCTGAAGCCTTGTCTGTGCAAGTTTAGTCTATGTGTCGGAGGAGTCTAGAAGGTGGCTCAGCTGAGCAGCACGTGCCTGTTCTGGAGCAGACTGATTTGGTCGAGGCTCCATTGCCTCAGTAGCAGCTTAGACATGTGTATGGTAGGTCATACCAATTCAGGTACCTTAATTGCTGATTTAACCCCAGCTGAAGACGACTCCAGAAGGAACTCTAGCAAGTTTGGGTACAGTGGATGTCTGACATTTTGGGAGCCTCATGTAATCTGTTGTCCTTCAGTAGTTTTTCTGCCAAACACTCAAGAAGCGTCTGCAGAGGCATTTTTTTCTGTATTCCTGCCAAGATTCAGATACTCTTTGTTTTGAAGTTAAGCAAGTCTTCTGCAAGGAAGTGTCATACCCAGAATAATTTAATTGTGCATAGCTCTGCTCATATTTAGGGCTGGCTTTATTAGCCCTGAATGCTCTGTCTTAAAGGCAGTACTTTCTTGGCTTTCACTAGCTGACTTGGGAATGGAGTTGTTAGTACTAGTAAAAGTTCATAAATCACAGATACCTCGATTCTGTCTAATCAGCCTGTTTAGTGTTCCAGGATTGTCTGTCTTGTGTTTCTCAGGCTTGATTAACAGGAAGGAGAGAGCACTTAAAACAATTGTTACAGGTACATAATGTCTCTTCTGTATTATTTGTATAACTTTTCCCATTGTGTTTCAATATTTATTTGAAGGACAATGAAGATAAAAAGTAGGTTTTCTTTAAAATTGAAAACCTCCTCATTTGAATATTAAGGACTCACAATTTCATTTCAATGACTGACCAAAGTCTTCACATTAATTTGACATGATGGTTTGCTGCTTATGCACTTTATTTTTGGGTTTGTTTTTTTTTTGTTTAGGTGTTGGTCTAGATACCACACTCTTCTTGTTACTAAAATAAATGACTAGTATTGAAGGAAACTT
The DNA here is from genome assembly GCA_009819775.1 of Phoenicopterus ruber ruber. NCBI lineage: Eukaryota > Metazoa > Chordata > Aves > Phoenicopteriformes > Phoenicopteridae > Phoenicopterus > Phoenicopterus ruber. The sequence continues at coordinate 5,214,643 of CM020219.1, forward strand.
ACAGCCTATGGGGGGGGGATGCAATTTACAATTGCAACCCTTTTTCATGAAGTATCTCAGATACATGTAAATCTGTTTATTTAGTGCCTGCTAACTATAGCCAGTATGATGTTTGAATGCTTTTTCATGCAGAAAGAAGTGGTGGAAGACTTGGAGTGGAATAAGGTTCACCTTTGATGGGATTTGCTAACATAACTTTGTCAACAGCAAACAATTGCGTGTGGAGTGGAAAGGCCAAAAATGTACTAAATGTCTTGGCATTGTCAGTGCTGTATTAATTTGTGATTGTGCCTTGCTGTAGTAGTTGTATATTAATAATTTGTTACACTGAGTGTATGTTTTGCTTCACATTGGGGGGAAAAACACCTTGCCTTTAAAATAGGGATTGTGGTTATATTAAAGTGCTTTTGGCAGAAACTAAGATTGATACCTGTCCGGGGCAGGCTGTCTTCTCGTCAGGTATGCAGTTTGGTTGGTTGTGTGTGTAAACAGAGTGAAGACTTGCTCTCTGATGCGGTGTTTCGGGTGAATTGCTGCAAAGTTGTTAGGTTGGGAGTTAGTTCCTAACTTTGCAAGGTTTTAAAGCATTAAAAATTGGGGCTGAGGGGGTTGCATTAAACTCAAATAACTGACATACAGGATCAGGCTGTGACATAGATTTGGAAGAATGTATTCTAATAACTTTTTATGAGGGCATGACATATAATGTAGAAATAAGCTGATAAAGAAGCTTGTAGTTTGTCTTTTTTCCCTTATCTCCTGCGCATCTTATGAAAATAGATATAATACATAGCTTAAAGAAGTGGGCCTTTGATTTAATGAATTGGGTTGAAAGGATGGGTTAAAGCCCTTCTGCAGTTACTCTCCTTCCCACCACACCTCCCCTCTCCCACCCCCTGCCAATTACCCATCTTGTGCTGCTCCTCTACTCTGTGCCCTTTGTCCCTGGGAAGTAAGGGACACCAGGAGTCTTGAGTTTGGGGTTTTTTCCTAGTTGGCCTATGATAGGTATCAGTGAGATGCCTTTGAGCTTTTTAGAAAAACATTGCTGAACGTTTTCTTTTTGGAAAGAAAAATGTTAAAACTGTACTCCTGTTTTTTTAAAGAGAATTTTCCTTCTCATTTTGCATTTAATATATAAAACATATATGCACTGTGCTTAGCACTCACAACTGTTTTAAGAGCCTTGTTCCTACTGGAACACATAAAGTAAAAATAGTCCAGTATGCTCAGGAATTGTGAGACTTGATGTGTCCCAGTTTTCATTTGTACCACTAACACTTGCACCACGTCGATCCATCACTCCATGTTGGTAGCATTTGATTTTCATTTTTTCCCTCTTGAGCTGGCAACACGAGAAACTTGTTTTTGCCATAGCAAGTTTTTTTTCCTTGTCTCTGAACACAAATTATCGCAGGGTAGCAACAGAAAGGGAGAGGATGTGTTGACAGAATATTCACATATAACATTAGAGCTGGAAGAGATATTTTAATAATCTAAAATGCAGAACTACAAATTGTTCTTTTAATCATTTGTTTTCAATGCCTGTGTTCATGAAAGTAGTTCAGAACGCTGCTGGTTCTGGCTTAAATTCTAAAATCTTCATTGAATCCTAGTTTTGAATCTTCATGAATAAATAGGTCCCAACTTTGCAAAGCGGGAAATTGTAGGATTTTATTACATTGCTGTTCATTTTTCTGTGAAGGGTGAAGGGGAATCTTGGAGTAATAAACATGCTTCTATAATTAGAATATTAGTTACACTGGATTATCTCTTCATTTTACTATTTCATACTGAAAATCAGTACTTTATATGCTCTGCTAAGTGAGATACACAGAGGCGAGCATTAAAAATTACATGTTACAGTTGACTTCAAACTCTTCTACTGTCTTTATGTTTTCCTTGGTACTGAGGCCTTTTGCTACTGAAGGGAAAAATGTAGGCTACATGCTGTTCTTTCATAGCTATCGTTTCCTCAAAACGATTATTTTGCTTGGAAGCTAGTATGAGCAGAAAGTGTCAGTCATTTATCTGTGTGTCTAGCAGCAGAACACTGATTTGTGGTCTCCTAGTGTCAGAAATAAAATGAGTCTTTCCAGATCTGGACAGAATTTCAGCTTGTTTTTCCTGTAGCGTTTGTGCTGGAGAAGCTTCATAGTAACAACTCAGCTTTTTTCCTCCAGCAGGAATGTCTGTCTTTTGCTCTTACAACTTGAGCGCATTGTTCTTCTATGAATGCCTTTCCCCTAAGTGCTGTGTGGGGTTTTTGTCCGTTTTTAACAAACAACAACAATAACAAAATCTTGCATTAATTTGTGAAATTGTGTTTGAACTTCCTTACAGAAGTTAGTCAGGTGGTTGTGCCGTGATACAAAGCTGCAGTTACCTCTATCTTTGTACTCCTGTGGGGCTTCGTTAAAGTGGCTCCTCTTTAGCTGCTTCTGTTTCCCAGCACGGTGCAGTTCAGGATTCAGCAGGCACAACACGTACTTTTTTGTGTGTAGTATTTCATACCTGCAGATGGAACATTTAACCGCCCTTTTTTGCTGTTCTTGTAGCAACAGGAGAATCTGGGTGGGTTCTGACAGACCTTCCAGTACTTAAACCTACTTGTTTGATAGCAATGTAGCAAAAGTATCGACTGTTTTGCTGCATCAGCTCCTTCACTGCTATCAGCTAAAGACAGGGACAGTTGCATCTCTGAAATGGCTTTAAACTGGTGTATTTCTAATATTGCTTAATACGATTTGACAGGCACTTAATACTTTAACTCTTAAAACCTTGTGCTATAACAACAATTTCATGACGGGATAGTGTGTATTTAAGCAGGCTTTCCTGAAGTTTTAGGTTTGATAATCAACCCTGAGGGCAAGTATGGAATACTTCAGACCTTCTAGGCTGATAGTTATGCATCATAGTAACATCGTCTTCTTCAGGTAGTGCTTTGTCTTTTCATAATACTTAAAGGTTCTTTCATTTAACAATTTTAGCTACCAAATCTAAGTTTAAGTCTCAGCGCAAGACTGTAACAAAGATGCATTTGGTTATGAATGCAAAAATTGCCCATATTTACACTTCCCACTGCTTAAGAATGTGTCAGTTGGGCACCTGATATTTCAAGACCCTTTAAATGATTAAACTCCATATAATTCATATTAGATTTTTTTTTACAATGAAATGCTCTTTTTTTGCTTATGTATTTGAGTGAGGCATAGTTCTTTTTCCATAGTGTATATGGTGATATCTTTGCCAGCACTTAAGTGTTGAGTGCGAGTCAGGGGAAGCGAATACTTTATTCATGCATGTGTAGCTCTTTGTTAAGGGAATGTCTATAATCTTTTGAAAAGAATGTGCTTAAGTAGCTATCTGCGATTCACAGCACTATGTCTATGCCTGGAAAGTGAATGTTAACTATTGTTCAATATTTATTTTTAGAAATAGAGGTGATATGGGGAGATCTATCCAAAATATTTTTCTTAAAAGAGAATGTGTCAATAGATAGATTTGGCACAACGCAAATCCTGGCTTTTTCAGACTCTCTCAGCAAGGAGGTGGGGAAAAAAATGTACCACGAGCAGTGAGAAACAAATGTTCTAGTGTTGTGCATTATTTTCTTCTGTTTCAATGGAAGACAGGACTGTATGAAGGATGACCCTAATTTTTTGCAAGCGGAATTGTCATCTGGGTTGAAGACAATTTAGAGCACCCAGGAGAACAGTCTATGGTAAGTGTGTTAAGCAGCATATGCGAGAAACTCATTCAGCAGGTTCTAGTCCAAAGAAATTCCTTGCTTGCCTACATAATAATGCAAGGAATCTCTGTAGGTCATCACTTGAGAAGAAACTTTCTCTGGCATGTCCATCACTTGCTGAGGCTTTGTGTAAATGAGATGCTGATATAATAAAGGATGCTTTCAGAAAGCATATGGGGAAGTAGGAAGGGGGAATGTGGTCTTCTAAACTACTTACCCTCCCGTTCTTTGAGGAGGGAGCATAGCATGAATGCCATGATCTAGTTCCTCATCCATTTCAGTTAGATTGGGCCCCTTACAGTATCTTTCCTATAGTTAAAGTAATGAGGCATTCTTTAAGTTTGTTAGGAACACGAGCGAGCCTGGCTGTGTTTCCTTCCCAAAGGTAGGTGGGCACGATAAAGCTTGCACAGCACCTCTTCAGTGCTTGTTCATTCCTGCTCGTGCATTTGTTGCCTGAGAAAAGCAGAACGGTGTGTGCCTATTCACGGGAGGGTTATAAAGTGAGTCCCGGTCTATTGAGTACGCACTAGAAAAAACAGTTTTAAATGGGTGTGTTTCCAAGTATCCTAAGTGGCCAGAGAGAGCAAGAACGCACGCTGGCTTGGTAATTGATTGCTGGTATTAGAGCAGTGGGGGAATTCCTGAAGAGTTTTAATGGTCTGCTAAGAGCATGAAAAGGTAAACTGGATGATTAGGGACCAGAGTTGAATTTCTTATAACTCCATGTACAGAACAGGAATACAGTGCTAGTGAACACAGTTCTGGGGATAACGTGCTTTTGTCAATAATCTACTGATTTATACAGGACCTTGGCACACAAGCTTGTCTGACAAACTGTATTGATACCTGGTTGCATATAATCCTAAACAAGATACTGTGGTTCAGCTGCCTGGTGATAAGTCTAACTGTGCTGTTACTGTGGCAAATTGAGGACGCTTAGGTGTTTTTAACCGAGAGGGGTAAAATGACTGCTCGTGTCCCATAGTACTGTGTGACACTGAAGTGAGAACTGCGTACAAGGATGGTAGAACAGCTGATTGATGATAACTTGTATTGTATTTTCCTTATTCTTTAAGATTTTTTTTTTTAGTTAATGGTATTCTGGTATGAAAAGTCATGAAGAGAGAAATGGGAATGAGCGCTATGTGGTGGTATTATCTTAATCATTATCAGCTGGCTATTAATTCATTTAAATCCCAAGAAATTATTTGGGAAATTTAAATTCCTGAGCCGATTACTAATGGGATTTCATAGAGGTAAGCAATTTGCTGCATTAAATGCATCATATGAAAGAAAATTTTTAGAAAAGCAAGAACCCCTCAAACCAAAACCCACACACTTCATTTGACAAAATTTGTAGTCATTCAACTGTCAGAAGGGTAAATAAAATAAAGATGGCTGCATAGAGTTGTCTAGGTGGCTTGGTGATAACGTTTTTTTTAAAAAGGCACGTTAATTGTAATCCAACTATAACCAAAATACTAGCAAAGCTAAGTATTTGGACAGTTTCAGTAGGGCCTATAGCTATTGCAACAGGGACTGTATCTTGGAAACCAGTTTTGTACAATCAGTAAAAAGGAGTAATAGAGTTCTTGGCTTGGCTGAAAAGGGGAGTAGTAGGAGTAAGGGAATGGTAGCATCGTACAGTCTATGTTGATGCTTAATGAAATACTGTATGCAGTTGGGCTGTCAAGTTTTCAGAAGGATTTTGAGAAACTGGAGAGGATGCAAACAGGAGTTGCAAAAATGATTTGAAGGAGGGAATAGAGAGACTCTGACTTGTATAGCATCAAATGAAAACTGGCAGCTTAAACTAGCTATTCTACAAGTTACTCACCACAGCTACTTGAGAAACTCCATTTCCATGGCAGAAAGTGGCTCATAAATTTGCTTCTGAACTGCAGCAGCTGCCTAGCAATTTAACTTGCTGCTGCATGAAAGCTGAAGCTCCTTGAACAGTCTGTTTTGCTTCTCAAAGACCATTGAGCTGTGTTAGTGTGCATCCTGCGGCCATGAAAATACGGGATACTAAAAGGCATTCTGTTCTAGCAGGAGAATCGATAACGAGAGCTAGAAGCTGAAGGCAAATCAACTCAGATGGGAAGCTTTTTAGGAGAATAGTCAACTATTGGAGCAAGCTAGTAAGAAAGATGGCTTTTAGTATCTCGATGAAATCAAGTTGGCATGGAGCAGATGGAAAGATCTTAGCCAAACACGGTGTACTTAAAAACCAGTATGGGGGCAAGTGGATGAAATTGGGAGATGTCTGGTATGGGGAAAATTGGAGCTGATAAAGAAATTTTAGTTAAGATTTTTAAACCCTGAATTAGTTAGTGCTCTTTTGGAGAAAATAACATTAACGTATTTGGTTATTCCAAAGCAGGTGTTCACTGTTTTCTTTAAAGTCGGGGTGGGGGGGTGAGGTAAGTTGTGTCGCAGTAACTATGGTGTTGTATTGAGAATGATGGAAAATGTTCTTGTGTTGTAGTAGCCACTGTTTGCAATGCGTGAAACTGGATGTGGAGGTTATTGGATATTGTAAAAACAAATTAGGACTGTTCCTGAGTGTATGCCAAATTTTACTTCTCTTTAGGTGTAGATAATGATAGTGTGTACTGAGAGGGAGCAGTGTCTGTGTATACAAAGTAGATGGAAAACCTGGGAAGCGTTAGTTTTAGAAGATTAAAGGAAGATACCAGCTTTATTGCCCATATGTGATTTGTAGCCTCAGCTCTGTCTGCAGAGGCATCCTATTGCGGGGAAGGAGGCGAAAGCCCATGCCTTTGTGGATGTGGAGAAACTTTCTCAGCTGTCGGGGCTCTTTGTTTCTGGTGCTTCATTAGACAAAGCAGATGCCGTCCGTCTTTAACAGAGCAGAGATTTAAGAGATTATTTGCTTCTTTTATAGAGGCTCAATAACAAAATCCGATACCAAAAAATCCTCAAACTGAACTTTGTATTTAATCTGCAGAATTGTAAATTTGGAATGATACTGTATGTAAAGTGGTTTATAATCGACTGTAAATTTTGGTTTATAGCTTCTGCCATCATTTTAAATCCCTGTGTTATCCCTACTCGCTGACCTAACTTTAACAGTCAGAGGGCAAATCTCTTGAGTGAAAATAATTTTAAATCAATTGCCATGTACAGAAACTAAAAGGCCAAAACGAGATACTTTGATTAAAGGTGTTCTAAATTACTTATTATATATAATAGCTATAATAATATAGGTTGATACAGAAGGATAGATTAATGTAGTTGGAAAAAACCCTTTTAGTTGTGAAATGTTTTCTACTTACTACCTCACTTACTAGGCTTTCTGTTAATGAATGAATGTCATTATCCCAGAGATTAAGTAAAGCATGGGAGAGTCAATACAAAAATGAATGTTTTGATAGGCCAAGGCATGCTGAGACAGTAAGCTGTTAGAAGTCATGTTGCAGGTGGGGAGTGCATCCAGTTATCGAGGCAGAGACTCAAACCCTTCCTTACATTTTTATAGAAGAACTGAATAGGGGTTCCTCTACAGTTTTCTGAAAGTAATTATTTAAAGCTAACTATTTGTGTACAATCTGTACATAAAAAGAATTTTTGTGTTGGTATTGCGCTCCATGTGGTTTGCGTTTCTCCAACAATACTATGTTATTAAGTTCTTGTTTTTAAGAATTGGTGAATCTGTACTAGCTTGTTGGGTGGTTGTTAGGAAAACTGATAAGCTTTTTTCTGTTATATTAAATGTGAATTTGAATACATTGTTCAGTTATATTGACTTTGAAGAGATTGTTGTCTTCTTTGGATTTCCATTTATTATATTTTCTCTAAAAATATGTAAGTTCTTAATTATTTTTTTATCTGGCATTTGATCTAGATTTGCCATTTTCATCTGTTGTCATTAATTAGACTTCCTGCTGTGTTTTGTAGATTTACAGTTCATACTTTGTGAAAGAATCAATTGGTTTCAGTGCAGATTCCCACATTAACTATTCTTAAATTACTTTTTTTAGCTCGGCAGAGTGGTGGCTGATCAGTTTTTGTGATTTGATCTTTACGGTCACTGCTGTTCATTTTATTAAAAACAAAAAAGCTTATTCATGATTTTTCTACTGCTGCCTGCATTAGATAATCTGATCATTTATTTGTAGATAGCATTTGCTCCAAGGAGTCCCTATAGTTGCTTCCTAATTCACCTGTACGCATGTGACTTCACTTGCCATTTGTACATTCAGTGTCCTGTGGATTCCTTTGGATACCATCCAGGTATGCCAAAAGTGTAATGGAATTTGACTAACATTTGACCCAAAGCCATGTGATTTCAATGTTTTTAATTATATACTATATATAGAAAATGTGATATATATGTAACTGACATAGACTAGATATATTTTCCAAATCATGCAACAACTGTCATTAGATACTTGGTCAAGGGAACATAAAGGGCAGATAAGTCTGGAGGTGAAGGTGGGTGAATAAAAAGGGACAGGGCAAATGATATAGACAATTCTGGGAATGCTTTTATGCGGCAGCTCTCTGGAAAGTGGTAATGGGGCTTTTTGGCAGAGGGCTTGCAGAAGGGAATCTTTTATTCTTATCTGCAGCATAATTTTTATTCTGGAGCTCTCAAAGCTCAAACTTTTATGAATGTTGCTCTGTAATACACAGCAGTTGTTATGTATTCATTTCATGTGCCAAATAAGCTTAAAAACCCGTGTAATGTGAATAGTCAACAGACCTAGCTTCAGACCCAGTTGTGTGGATGGAAGAGGTTGCCCTTAAACAGCTTAGTTTGTCAAAAATGCATTAAATGGTGGGTATCGGCTCACGGGTCCAAATGGGAGGGAACTTCTGCCCAAGCTGTTCCAATGGCAAGAGCTGTGGTCACGGGCTGCAAAGAGTGAGTGAGTACGCAGTCGTCTCTGCAGCTGTATGTAGAATGAGTAGGTGTCTGTACCAGTGCTCTTTAACTGGCAACCTCCAGCTTGCATCCTGCCCGCAAGGGACAACAATGACTGTCTCGCCAGCAGTTAAAAGCATTAAACGTGGGGCAAAGTCTTTTGGAAGTTCAGAGCTGTAACTTGAATGCAGTGTGGTGTCATACAGGGGAGTCTTGCAGGCTCCTTGCACTGCATGTGTTGTGCTGCAGTGTAAAAGAGATTAAGAAATGAAAATATTTGAAGAGGTTGCTTTTGGTTTTTTTACCTACTTCTCAGTAAACTTCTAAAATTGTGGATGGTGAGATGGTTTGACTCTGAAACATGTCAAATATTGCTGTTAAAACTCTAAGAAACACTTATGTAAATTTATGAATTCTTTAAATGTAAGCAATAATCTTGAACTCATTTATCACTGTGGGCAGTCTAATAGTACTGAGTGCTGAATACTCTTACTGTCACAAGAGCGAGTAAGATTCAAAGCTCTACCAGGAGAATAGTCCAATGCAGCAAAGACTTCTCCAACTTATAAAAGCTGGTTTATACAACTGATTTAAGAAACGAAGTAGTCTAAGACACCAAATTAAAAACATGATTTAAAGCAGTTAATACTGGGAAACATGATTAATTTTTATGTAAAAAACTTGTACCAAGGCATACTGGGCGGGGGGGGGGGGAGGTACTTGAAGTGCATTTTGCTGCATGTAGTTTCGTAAGTCTTCTATATTCTCCACATAAATGTAGGCTGCTTTACCCTCAGAAGCACTTGATATTCTATAGCCCCAATTAAAACTGTGCCTTATTTACACTGTGGGCCTGCTAAGTATGTTATGGCATTATTTAATGTTGTTCCTCAGCATTTGTTTCATTCAGTATAAACCCTAAATCCCATACATCTCTGGCTACTAGTCTGTATTTTTCATAGAAATAGCATAATTTTGCTACTGCAGCTTCAGTCTTGTGCTGTACCTTTAAAAAAAGGTCTTTTTGACTGTATGTTCAGATAACTTGGGCCTTATTACCAAAGGCATGTAGGGAACAAATAGATGTTAATACAGGACAGAATTCTGCCGTGCTTTCTTCTGAGTGAGCCTGTGTGCGTGTTTGGGGGAGGGAGGGAAACAGGTCATATCAGCGGTAAAATCATGTCGTATGAAGTGCATAGCTTTTCATGAGATGTTCTCTTATCTAACATTACATATGCATATAAAGCAAGTTGCCTGTAAAGCTTGCTTTAAATTTTAATAAACTGCAGAAGAGAAGTGGTAACTTCTGGGTATGAGTGCAGGTAGCACAGCCTGCTAAAACCAAATTCCAGTATTATAAATTTTAAAACAAGTCTTTGTGGCTTGAATTTTTAAGCTGGCATGATAGATTTAAATTTTAGGGCCATAAATTTTCTTTCCTCCCCCCCCGTCTGAATCAATGTTACTGAAAAATGATAGAAGATTTGAATTAGAGAACACAAGGAAAATAACAGGAACTGAGACCAATAGAGGCGACTAATCCTCTAATTACTTTCTCTGAACACTGGGAATTGTGCTGCAGAATATTTTTCAGTACAATCTAGAGTAAGCTAAATTTATTCCATTCCAAAGCTATAGAGGGAGGGATTTTGCTGCCAACTCAGAATAATAATGGGCTGTGGTGGTCTTTATTTGACAGAAGTGAAACAGATGTGGCTACTCAGTCAAGTCTGTCTACAGGCTGGAATTTTCCTGGGTGTTGATTTTCCTGGGTGTTGATTGCCCAGTGCTCTCACCCTTTCACACGCCGGGTTTTGAAATTTAACTGATCGATCAGGTAGGTAGAGCACTCTGCTCTGGGGGGGCTGAGGGTGTGGGGTATTTGCAGCAGTGACTCTGTTGGACTGACCTCCAAAAGTTCTCTTTGGCTCCACTCTGATATCAAAGCTATTTCGTGGCAGACATGACCCATATTTTGGTTTAACTGCTCTCAGACAGTTCTTTTGTACTTGCTTAACTCTGTAGCGTACTGTTGATAGTGAAATTTTCCCCGACCTGGTATTCCACTGAAGTTAGTAAATAGACAAAGATGCTGAAGTTAAATATCCGGCTTTCAGTTGAACCTCCCTGTACTAGTACTGAATGTATTTTATGAACTTAACTGTTAGCTTGGACTGTAAAACTCATGGTGTGACAGCCAGGGACAAAACACTAAGTGAATCCTGAATCTGGTTGTTAACACTTTGTAATAGCTCTGGTGGGTGGCTGAGAGTGGGATACGTACTTGTTGCTTTCTCACTGTCCTCAATTTGCAAGATGGAGAGGCAGTGCTAGTTACTCCATACTCCCAGAGCCGTGCCATCTCCTGCGTGAAGAGATGGTCTGTCTTTTTTTCCCTGGATAATTTAAAAAGAAAAAAAAAGCCTGGGAATCAGGGCCAGACTTGTTTTCAGTTCTGTACGGATTCAGAGACAGCACTGGAGGGGCTTAGTCAGTTATGTTTTGAAATGAGCTTGGCAACTGCACATATAGTGAAGAAAGCTCCTTGCTTCCCACTTGTTAGTAAGTTGATTTTTCAACTCCTGTGCAGCAGCATAAATCAGGAATTGCATTTTGACTGCTGTTTAATATGTTATCTTGTTGACTTAAATCACTTAAGTAGCTCAGTCAAACAGAGTTCAAACAAAGTGTATGTGTGTATTTTTAAATATACTAAGTTGTGTATAAGGAATGTAAGTTCTGAACTTTACACAGGAGGATGCTTGGTGGTATGTATAAATGATAACTGAAAAGATTAGAAATATTTTTGTTTACTGTAGACTCATAGGACTTGGGGGAAAAAAAAAAAACCAAAAACAAACAGAAGGGATCATTTCCCACATGCGAGATGTGCGCTATTAACTTGCATGCTGTTTCTTCTACTTGAGTATTAGCATACCGCGAGCCAGCTGGTCAGACCTCTATCACCTTCATCCATAGAGGAGCCAGATCCTACAAATGTACCCTTCTGTGCCTTCCGCCCCTGGAATGTCTTGCAGGAAGGACGCTTTGTTTGAAAGGGGGGCTTTAACTGGCTTTACCTCTGAGAGCTACTGTCAGTAATATTTGTCCAACTTGGTTCAAGTACCAGTTGAACTGTTCTGCAGGAATTTTTTTTGTTAGTAGTCTCCATGAAGGAAAATGCTACGAAGTCCTGTTTGTTGTGATGACTTTTGCAATTTCTGTAGGAATCTCAGACCAATAGAAAAGAATCTGATTGCTTTTGGGTTTGTTCTGTGGAAGAGTGCTTTCTATCAGGACAATACTCTAGCTGTAGCATGAAGTCTAGAAAGCAACTTCTGTCCCTTGTTGGGCTTTATAAGAATGTAACTGCACTCTATAAGCACTAAATGGCTTTTTGGCAAAAGTAAGTTCACATCTATCCTTCCCCCCCCCCCGAGAGATTTTTGTGCAGCTGCTTAACAGGTCTGTTAAGGTAACTGCCTGGAGAGTCTTTGGCTGTCTTAATGTAAAATTGATTTGTGTCGGATTGAATTTATGGTTTCTGGAAGCTGCAGAATGATACGCAGCTTCTCATCTCGTTATTATGTGCTCTCCTTTGGCAGGCAGGCTTAGATTGGTGCTCACGGGTGCTTTGATTCACAGAAGCATTCACTGCTGATGCGTCAAGTGTGCAAATCTCTGTCTATGCATTGATAGAAGCCCTTGAGGGGACTTTATCACTGTATTTTTTTTGTCTGGTTTTTAGTTAAGGATTCTAATTTGTGGCTATTTTGTGTGCTTGGCATATCCAAATACATAAGTGTAGCCAGGCATCTGCTGCTTTTGTTCCTGATGTATATAAATGAATTGTAGACTGTTGGCACCGGAATGTTCAGCTACAAACACTGTTGCATCCTTCTCTAATTACTGATATTTTTGTGGGTGTATCAAGAGTTTTGGGGGATGTGCTCCAGCTGCAGTGGCAAAATCATGTTTATGCCTTCATGTTTAAATTTATAGGCTTGTAGTCTTCCAGAGGAAATCCTACCCTTAGTGAACAAATGCCAGGAGTTACGGGGTCAGAAGTTTTTGCTTTCAGAAGGTCACACATCAGGGAAGGTCTTGCTGGTCTTCAGTACATGATCATAGTACAGTGAACATCATATTCAACACAGCTCTTGGCATAGTAGGCTTTTTTCAAGTCAACCATTTAGTCTCTCTCTCCCTAAAGTGGCTGTAGCCGAACTGTCTCTTGTGCAAAGTCTCTTTTAGTAGACCACTAGTCTCTCAGCTTCCCTTGCTTTTGAACAAGAAGGTTTCTTAGGCTTCTTTGCTGTGGAGATGATGAGAACCAGCTCTGTTATACGAAGGTAGTAAGCCTTAGTACTACCAAAGTCCTAGCAGTATGGCTGGGATCCGTAGCTCTCAGCAGAGCTCAGTTGCTTATGTCTTCCTTTCTTCCCTGTTTGTTGCAGATAGATGACCTCAAATGCCCAGTATATTTATTGTAAGAGGTCTTGTTCCAAAGCAGTATCCTGGCAGGAATGTGTTCAACTTTTTGGACCTACTTTTCTGGGCTGTTTTGCTTCCTTTTCACAAATGGCCATAAAATACTCTGCAAAACCACTTTGCAAATTCATGCCCATATGCATTTTTCTTCTAGATAGTGATATGACTGTGTGGTGGGTTGAAGCTGAAACAGGAACAGATGTGTCTTCCAACAAGTATCTTAATCATTTGGTTGTAATCTGTATCGACAGGTACATGCCAACCTAACCTGTAAGATAGGGGGTGGGTCTCTGTATATCTGTAGTGATCAGCTGAGATAATAATACCTCATGGAGTAAATGAGAAGTTGTAGTACTACTTTTTTTTAAGTATGAATAAATTATTGTTGGCTACCAATACATGAACTGCAAAATTTAAAGGAATATGCACATACTGACAGTCTGAAACAATTGTTCAAAAACCAGTTAAGGTCACATATCAAATAGATGAAACTCAGTACAGGACAGTGATAAACTTCCACGTCTTCTGGGTTTCCAAAGCAGATGAAATGTGTCCTCAACACAGGACTACAGCAGGCAACTCCAGAGCAGTCGCAATAGAAAGTGTAGCAGCAAGGTACAGGCAGTAATTTGCCCAAAGGAGCATTCTGGAGTTCGGGGTAAATGATTTATGCTGTGGGTAGTTGATCTATCTGACACTGCTGCAGCTCTGTTATGCATCTGAGCTGTCTCTAGCTCTAGTCTGCTTGAGGGAGGAAATTTAGCAAGCTGACTAAAGGCGGAAAACTATAGACTTGATTTCAAAGATGGATGAAAGATCACTTGCAATATAATGTTACAGAACACAGATGGAAGAAAATGGAAGGGGAAAATAAAGGCTTTAAGGGTTAGAAAAGCTAAAAGGTGAGATTGGGAGGAAAATGATTCATGGGTTAGGTAGGTAAAGTGTTGATTCACAGCCACCAAAAGTTGATGATTTACAAAACAATTCCTGAGCTACTATATTGTGTAGCTGTGCCTGTTAGTATAAACTGGCACCTATTTCAAGCTGCTTTCAACACTTGGAATTATTAAGTGGAACAACTTGGGTTGCTTTACCAGAGCTGGTCAGGAGTCCTAGGTCTGAGGTAGGACTTGGATCGAGTAAGTGGCTGCAACAATGATGGTTTTGGCCACCTAACTTTTATCTGTGCAATTTAGTCAACACCCACTGTGCATTTTGAAGATGCATTTTGAATAGTTACTTTTGTCTGAGGAGTAGCCTACTCTACATTATTCCCTGGAATAACAGCACGCAGTCAAGTGTCTGTCAACCCTGACCTAGCTTACAGTAGTTTTTCTAGATATACTTTTAGATTGTTGCCTCCTTACTTGTTGCAATACCCAAAGTAGAGAATTACGGGAATGGCGTATTTTGATACCTCTTCTAGAGAATGGGCAGCGTGCACTGTATTGGCTGGTTGTCTAAAATTGCACACCAACACAAATCCAGCAAATGGAGAAAATCATTTAACATCTGCCTGTTGAGTTGATAAATGGTAAATTGCTTGAGTAGTAGCACACAACCTCACATGGGCACTTGTAGCAGATGGCTTTGATGTATGCAAAAGACAAATGTGTTGTCCCTTCTGCCCCCTCCCTCAAATCTCCAAGCTTGGCATGAAAGGGTACTTAAGAACAAACTTGTGAATGCTTTGAAAGCCATAAAAGCTTGACATCTAGATAAACTAGACTACTTGCTGAAATTGTTTCTGCATAGGCCAGGAGCCTGTGTACCCTGAGTTTCAGGGGGGGTGATTTGCATTCAGTGCATTGAAGAGGGGTGGCCCAGAGTTATATGCATCAACTGCTTTATTATGACTGGGATTGCAGACAGTGCCACACATACATAGTTTTAAACTACTTTAAATGTCAAGTATTTGTTGTCCAGTTACTTGTTACATGTGCATTTTTAACTTTGCCCCAGTCTGTTTTAGTGCTTGGATCATTTAACAAATGAACAAAACTATCAGAAACCAATAAGGAATTTGTAATGTTTTTACAGTTAAATGGTGTTTTTCAGACAGCAAGTATTGCTCTATTCAGTTTATCATGTACTGAAGAAAAATAATTTCCCTGTAGGTAGTTGTAGCATCAGTATATGTATTAAAAATTGTTGTCAGAAGTGCTCCTTAAATGCTATGTACAAAACTTAATTTCTTTATGGTGGCATATTCTTTTACTTTACCTGTATTTGCTGACTCTTGGTCTTTTTTGGCCATTTCCTAACACTCATTTAGCTGTCAAGAGAATATTGACAGCTGAAATATTAGAGACAGACAGGTCTTAGCATTGGTATTCAAAAAATGCGTGTATAGATGTTGTTGCAGTTCTAATGTAGACACTTGTTTATAAGGAAAGGAAGGAAGAACATTGAAGGATGGGCTCGTTCGGTGCTGTGCAGGAAGCAGATGCAGACTTGTTCAACAGCTGGGCCCGTGGTTCTGGTTGGTACAGTCACTTCAGCCCCTCCTGTAGGCACATGAAGCCTGTAAGGTTTCCATGATAATGCCTCTATTTTCTTTGCAAAAGGCTAGAGGAAGATTGTATATAATAGCGGTATCAGTAGCCAGAGGTCAGTGCAGATTTTCAGTGTTATTGAAATCTAGTGTTACGGAAGCTGTAATTCCGGTCGATTACTGTTGGGTTTAAGTTGAGACAGAGTGAAATGGCAAACAGGCTTTAGTTAATGTTATATGAATTGACATTTGTTATAATCTGCTGGGAAACTTCCGAAGTGGATGCACTTTTCTGATGTGGGCAAAATGTCAGTGTGTCATGATCATGAGCTTTTGTTGTGTTTTCTTACGATAACCTAATGTCTGCGGGCTCTGGCAGGCAGTCTGTCCAAAAATCCAGTGGAAATGTGACGTGTTCTTTGCTTTAAAAGGATTCCTTCCCTGCTAGCTAAAGCTTTCTTTTTCTCTTAAGTTGCAAGATCTTTTGTCTGATGTCCCTGAGTGTTTCTTGTGTTCTCTTTTTATAAAAGAAATTGAAGGCCGGCAGCCAAGTAAGAAAGCATTTAACTCATGAAGGCACTGCTGTCATTAATTTTAAACACGTCAGTGTGGTGTCGGTCAGCTTGACTACCAACAAAGAAAACTAAAGTGTTCCCATAAATCATTTTATTGTCCTAATCCAACCTAATTAACTAAACTAAAACTCCTATTCTAATGGAGCAGCCCTTCCTGTGAGACATCTGCCTCTTTTCTTAATGGATTTTAGCCTTCACTTCTGCTATAGTGCAGAAGACTTGGTAACCATAATAATGTTAAGTCCCTGTCATGATCTTTGGGGAGCTAGCTAGGCACAAGTGAACTGTGAAGTTTAAATTTCCAAATGCAGAGCTTTTTTTTTTTCTTTTCTTGGAAACATTGTTTGCAGACCAGAAGAAAGGAGCAAAATCTCCATTTCTAGAAGTGGATTAGACCTGCTCCCTGCAAGCTGTGTATGCAGCAGCCTAAAAGGCTGTGGGAATTTTGGGATCTGCTTCTCTAGTTCATTGACACCCTCCTTACACAGAAGGTTTGACCTAATAAGCATTAAGTTAATGTAGTCGTGCTGTGAGCTCCTGACCTGTTCTTGAACTCTTGGGCTTCAGGTTTGATCCTTAAGCCAGGATATTTGCTATACTCTTATGTCTGTTGCTGGTCAAAACAGTGGCATGCTTATTACAGAAGACAAATTTTAAGAATATACACTAGTTCATCACTATGTCCAAAACAGGAGCTTTCAGAGCTCTCAAATAATAGCCCATAAAAAAGGAGTGCAAGGAAAAGGTGAGTTTTCTTGTTGCACTTGGAGAAATCTAACTATACCAGTGTTGACCTCTTGAAAGAGAGTTACGTCTTAGGTCAGCTTATTTTACAGGCTTTTTGTGTGCTCTTGCAGAAGGGATGGTCTGCTGCTGGTTTGCCTCCTTGTAGCCTGCTGGTCGATAAAGGCATTTCTGGAGATGTGTTTGACACTAATCTGTCATTGTGCAACAGGAACCAGTTAAAGTTTTTCAGATGTGCTGACCTTTCTGCTTGTTGCCAGGACAGTAGCCACCTATGCTGTCAGTGGCTGGAGAGGTGGCACTCAGTGCAGCGCACGCTCCTGGGAAACGCTGTATGTTTGCAAAGGCGGTGGTGTGCATCGCTGCCAGTCGGCTGGGCCCATGTCCAGCCTGCTGAAAACTTACTATTTTTTAAGTTTTGTGTTTCCTCCTTTTTCTGTATCTTTGCTAAAAAAGCAGAGTACTAAGAAATACTGTTTTCTAAATGAAACCTTTGTGTATTCTGATTCACCTTACCTGCAAGGTGTGTTTATATGTGGGGTGAGGAAATTCTACTTTCTCACTTCTTGAAATGGTGGTAAAAGTGATAGCAGCTACCTTTCCAGGGGAGTGAGTGGAGAGCAAAGAATTCAGGTAGGCTGGGATGTTCCAGGGACAGGCTGAGTTGTGGCATTGCCGCTGCAAAAGCGGTCTCTGTTTGATCTTAGTTCCTTTGAGACCTGACAGATTTGTAAGCCATAGCCTTTAGCTGCTGCTTTGATTGCGAGTGCAGAGTGCTGGAACGAGGCTTTGTTCTCAAAGCGGAGAGAAAGGAGCAAGAATGAAAAGTGTAAGGAGGCAGGGGAAAAAGCAAGGCCAAGTGTAATTATATAACTGAAAACTAGCAAAGCTACTAGCAAAGTTTTTTTTAAAAAAAATTGCTTAGGGCATGTTAGCGTGGGGGTGAGACAGTGGGGCTTCTCAGATGCAGCTCCGTTCAGTCTCTGATAACATATGGCAGTTTTGATGATCCTAAATCACTGGAATGCAAATCTCAAGGCAGTGGGGGTAGCTGTGGCATTTACTTTGAGCAATGGGAGGAGAGGAGCCTTTTCCTGTTAAGGTAAACTGGCTCGATACATAGTGAGGATTGGAGCCTGCATGCTGTCCTCCAACTTGAAAGTCCTATGGAGATGGATGGGTTACTGTGCAAACGTGAGCTCTGTCTTCGAAAGATGCTGGGGAGGTCTGTCCCTTCATGCCAAGTGGAAAATGGCACCTCAGGTTTCCCTTGTTGCTTTCACTTGGCGTTTGGACTTTTTAAAATCCCTCAGCCCCAATGTGGACACAGAGTCATGAGCAGTGGAATTATTCTGGAAAAAATCTCTTGCTGCTGTTGTTTGTTCCCTCTGTTCCTCCACAGGGTTTTTGTCAGTTAGTCTCCACTCTGCTATCTGTTTCCTCCAAAGGGAATTACTTGAATTCAGCAGCTTGAGACGGTTAACCATATAAAACACACTGTTGTGTAGGCGGCTGCATTAATCTAGCCTGTATCTCCCCACCAGCATTCCTGCTGGACAAGAGATGGCATATGCTATGGCCAGTCTGGAGCCACATGTTTCCCATTTGTTTGGCAGGCTCAGGCTATATATGTTAGCGAGGTTTTTCCAGCATTTGTTTCTGTTGGGAACTAATTTAGTGGGTGTTTTTCCCTGTACTCAATTGCTGATTTTCATTAAACTTCTAAGA
Source organism: Phoenicopterus ruber ruber (assembly GCA_009819775.1). Taxonomy (NCBI): domain Eukaryota; kingdom Metazoa; phylum Chordata; class Aves; order Phoenicopteriformes; family Phoenicopteridae; genus Phoenicopterus; species Phoenicopterus ruber. The sequence goes on from CM020219.1 coordinate 5,233,326, forward strand.
ACCTAAAAGAGATGAGAAAACTGCTCTCAAATTAAGCTGATGTTTGCCCACACACTCAAAAGTTTGGTGGGCTCTGAGTACAAGCTTTGAAAATACACACTATTGCTCTGGTGGATCTTGGCAGCCGTGGGGTGGAGGTAAAGAGACAGAGGTAAGGTTTAGTGCCCGGTTTTTGTTCTTTTGTGTCTTAGTTCAGAAGTCATCTGCTAGAACTTGTGATGCTGCCATACATCTTCTGAGAGTCAGGGCTTTTTTCACTTAAGTTACCACAGTAGCGCAATTATGTGACAGCATCAGGGTTTTTTTGGGGGAAAATCCTACTGGCAGAAAAAAGTCTGAAAATTTGAATGCTAAAAGCAGTAAAAAGGCAACCTCACTATTCTCGTTGCTGAAACCAATTTTAAGGGGGTTGGGGTAATCAATCTCTAGACTTTTTTGGGGACTTGTAGTGTGGTTCTGTAGCTCCTCAAACTGTCAAAATCCTTCATGATTTTGCCTGTGACTGCATTCCACTTACAACACTGTTTTATTGAGATACTTACCTTTTACTTGTCATAGTCACTGTGAATAGTTGGTAGTTCTATTTTGTGTAGTTCCTGAAATGTTCTTACTTTTTTTTTTACACTTGGAAGTGGCCAATTGCTTTGAGACCAGCAATTAAAATGTGTGTGAAATGTCTCTGAATTGGAGCAACTGTTGGTGCTGAGCAGCCTGTGAAAGCACACAAGTTGAAACATTTCTCATAATGTTCTTAACTTTTTCGAAAAATGATTACACAATTCCAGGAAATGAAATGCAGCATTTCACACTGAAAATAACTGGGTTTAAATAGTGGAAAACAAAGAGAAGGGAAATAAGATGAGGAAGAAAAGTTGGGAGGGGAAAGGGAACACACACAGAAAAGATGATGATTATGTGCTGCCCTAGTATTTCAGAGGAGATACTGACCCTGGTCAACCTAATGGGAATTATTAACATATGTAAGCCCTAAGTTCTGTAGGCGTAGGATATGACCTTACTAAGTAATTCTGGAAGTTCTGACATTTCCACCCTTGCTTTTTCCATCAGACCTCAAAACTTTCAGTTTTGGGTCTCACCAAAGTTTCCATTTGGTCCAGTATCTTGTCTGACACGAGCATAAGCTTAGGGCACGTGGCTGTGCCTGGGAATTTTATCCGGTTGCTGGTGGTCAGTGCTGCACAGGCTGGCTGGAGCTGAAGCCAGGACCATCACGTTAACAGTTGCCAATGGGCCTGTCCTTCATTGTATCCACAGCTGCAACACAGTTTTGTGGAAATGAATGAAAATTTTGTGTGTGAAAGCTATTACTTTCTGATGTTTGAAATGATGATATCTGAGAATATGAATATAAATTGATTGTTGCCGTATTATGCTTAAAATACAAGGTGTAAGGGTCTCCTGTTCATCTCTCATGTATATTCTAGGAACACCTGAGACCCGTTCAGGGCTCGAGATCCCCTTGTTACCTGTCAAACATGCATAGAGGAAAAGCTCTTGGTACACGCTTCAGACCTACAGTTCAGTGTCCTAGCAGGTCACAAAGTGTTAGTGACTTCATTTGAATTGCATCTCGAGATGCTGTTTGTTCTTGCAACATTGTGTGTGTCAACGTAATGGTTATTACAAAACACTATAAATTTAAACTGGGAAATTTAGAATCTGTGTACCACTGATGACCAAATATGTTTACCTCACTTTTCAGCTGTTGTTACAACTGCTGGAACAAAATCAGGGAAGGGACTTTATGGCTTGAAGTTTTGTTAAAGGCTTCATTGCAGAAAAAAAGTACTGGGAAAGGTCATCTTGCGCAGTCCTTTGCCTCTGGCTATTACCACCTAAGCCTAAATCTTTAGTAGGTCTTGAAGCTGCTAAGAGCTTTCAGCAAGAGATGTTGTAAAAGTAGTCTCTAATCTGTTGCTGTAAACGCACATGGTTTACAAAAAAGAATTCTTCCAATAATTCTGTGCCAGATACTTTTGCTAACCCTTAGGAGGCTTTTGGCACGCACATAGGTGTTTTTATACCTCCAACATTCAGTAGGACTTCTAATGATTTGTTTAATTGATCTGTAGCTTTGGGATCATTTAGGCTTTTGTGAGAGATGACAGATGAGTAGAATATATTTAGTTGCTTAGTTTAATCATCCCTGTCTGTGAATTTTGTAGGTGAAGAGCAGCATGAAGGAATGGAGCTAGTGAGGGAACCTCTTCGAGAAAATTACCCACCTTAGCAGAAAACTGGAGAAAGCTTTAATTAACCTATTAATTCAATACTTAAGTGTCTGCAAAGTGTTTTCTGAGCAGGAACAGTCATTACCTTTCGTAATTGTGTGCAGTTATATGGACCTTATATTTACATATATTTCCGTGTTAGCCAATAGATTTGGCTTCTCGGCTTGTTTCCCTCTGTCTTGAAGCTTTTATGAGTGCATTTACATTGTACAGCTAGTGCAATTACACTTTGACACCACTTAATCATTTGAAGTGACTGTTAAGTCTTTAAGCATGAGAAACAATCATCAGTGCCACAAAAAATTGGTATGTTGAGTCTTAGAGGTTTTGAAAGGATTGCTGGGCCCTGCCCCTTCTTACGGCTCTCTGCGATGGCAACTGTGCTCTGTGTTTATCAAGGAAAACTGTTTCTCGCTGTTTCTTTCTGAGTTGGGACTGCTCCTGTGTTGGGGTGATGTCTCTCTTCTGTTCTCTGAAGTAGTTGCTGGACTAGTAAAAAGGCAACCTAGAGAAGTAAACCTGGAAAGTCTTTACTTAAGAATTCAGTCCTAGTCAGATACAGCAGAATAACAGGAGTTGTCCTCTTCTAGTCTTGCTTTAAATACTGAAATGCTATTTAGTCTTTGATGCTGTATCCATATCTATAGAGAATCAGTTTCCTTTGGCAGGTACTAAGAAGTACCCTTTCATGAGGAAAACCAGGTTGAAAGTGCTTGCTCTTTGTGACAATTGATACAAAACTGCTAGGCTCTATTTGATGTAACTAGAAGTCTGCTCAACTGTAACGATATCCCTACCTCTGAAATCCTGGCACTTTTAACTGGAAATCAACTGTATTGCTTATTTGCTTTAAAGAAAAAATAAACTAAAGAACCCTAGACACATCCCCCCCAGACCCTAACCTATGAGGGTTAGGAACTTAGTATAATTGCAGAGAGAAAACCATGTGTTCGGAGTCTTAAACTATGAAAATGGTAGGTATTGGTTACTTTTGAACTAGAAACAAACAAGTGCAGCTCAGGTTTTCCATTAAAAACAAAACAAAAAATCCTATTGTATGTGTTTACCCAGCCTTGTAATAAAATGTTACGATACACTGCTTTTCCTGATCATAGTAAAGGTGTTTATATAGTGAAATGAATTTGATTATAATATTTATGTGGAAGCTGTGTATAATAGACATATTTTTTTTATTCAACAGGCGATCAGCTGTAAAGGTCAGCACAGTATCTCTTACACATTATCCAGAAACCAGACTGTTGTAGTGGAGTATACTCATGATAAAGATACAGACATGTTTCAGGTAAGACTCTATACAGTATATGCACTGTTTTTTAAAAGCAACTTATGGAACCATAGTTCTGCATTATATATTCTTAGTATTCTCTGTGATCTGTGGAATTTTCATGGTTGAACCCAGTTGCATTGATATGGGAGCATTTGAAATTTTGCGTTGTCTGCTCTTTTCAAACCAGTGCCGGCATCTGTTAATATCCTTACTGCTTTCACTGTATTTTGCTTTTTCTGCAAGGACAGTGTAGCAACTGTACAAATAGTACTAGAAAGAAATGTGTGCTCTGTTTGGATTCATGAATAAGCCCGAGAATGCACCCTCTACCCTCCAGTTAATCAAGTAGCTGGAGTAAAAAGGGAGTGGATAGGAGTAGGACATGGGGTGGGGAAGGAGGAAGGTAAAAGCAAAGGTAGGGAGGGAAATATGGGAGCTGTGCACTAAAGGAGACAAACAGGTGATAGAATGATAAAACTGTTCCTGAAGGGTGTGCAAATATATCAAATGGTGTAGGGGACTATGAGTTTCTCTAAGCTACCTTCTAGCCAACGTGTTTTCACTCTCCCATGTATACATCTGTGGTTTTCTGCATCATCCAACATTCTGGTAACCTAAGTTATTTTCTTGTGCAATGCTTATTTTTAGATATAATAAGAGAGTAGAAATTCTGTACAAACTTAAACCTCAAGCTCAGAGGAAAACAAACACGCACAACCTTTTCCAATCTAGACTAATCGGGTCTGTCTTGTCAGTGGCCTCTGTAATTAGAGCACCTTATCATGAATTTTTATCCCTCCTCGTTCAGCTTTTCATATTTAGAAGGGTCAACAGTTGAGTGTTGTTGACAGAAGAGGAAATGGCTCTGCCAAGATGAAATGTTTTTATTTCATGTGGCTTCTGGTTTCTGCTCTCTTTAAAATTTTTCCTAGTGTGACTTTGGAAGGATTGGGTTCAAACAGGGATTGATACAGTTTTGTTCATGGTGGTGCTGCATGAATAGGTAGTTAGAAAAGGATCACACAGCCAGAGTGAACTGAAATAGGTTTTTCTATGTTAACTAGTAAAAGGAAAATGTAACCCATCCTTTTGGGTTACTGTGTGATACGTGTTTATCTCTGCAAGATGCTTTTGTGCCTTGAGTAGCTCCAGTGAATTTTGAAATTTTGAAAAAACATTTTTGAAAGCTGGAGTTTTTCTACTTGTGTACACTAAAAAATGAATAAAGAGTTGCAGAACAGCTGCTTTTCTGGTCCTGTTGTATAGACAGCACTTTCGTGATTGCATAATGTCCTAGTGGTAGTTACAGCTTTTACTTGCGAGGGATATTGATAAAGAATTAGGTAGGTTGAGGTGCTTATCTGTCACTCTAATGAAATCTAGCAGTCTGAGGTGAGGAGATACTGCCTTAAAAAAGGGTCACTTGCACAGCAGTCTGTGAAGCACTTACTATACTGTAAGTCAGGGAGCTAATTAAGGGTGCTTTGGATCTGAAGCAGAGGTTTGGCTCAGTGAGGAATGGGCTCATAGCATAGCCCAGCTAACAACAAATTTTCCCCTGCTCCCCTTCAGGATCCACTGATGCTCAGTAGAGGAGGAATTTGCACAGGGTAGTACACTGAGACAGCTTGGACTGCGTCGCCTGACCCAGAGACCTGCTGCACTTCCAGGGCTGGCACTGGAGTGCACATCTCTTGCTGCCACTTCACAAGCACAGATCATGCTCTCTCTGCCCAGCAGCTCTCCGGTGCCTGGTGAAATGTCACAAAACCCCTAATTTTAGCCCATGTGCTAATTCACCTGTGAGAGGCGGCCTATGGTTGAGGCAATTACCTGCCATACATTTGTAGTTACATGACTGGTTTGGCTTGTAACAGGTCAAACTATCCCACCTTATTAACAATGAGACTTTTTGAGCTTGATCTTGTGTTGGTAGAGTCTCTCGGTCCTTCTGCTGGCCCCTCAAATGGCTAATGTGTCAGGGTTTAAGGCTTCCATATTGTTAAAATCCCTCTTTTCAGTGCAGTCTATTTCTTCTGTCTTGATGTGTAGACTGTCATGCTGTGACTTGATCTCAGCTTCACCTCAAGCACTGTGTCCTGTTTCACGTTTCCACTCTCTGTAGCCATCTTCTGAAAATCTCACTGCAAGCATTGGCATAGAGGGTCTGATAGCCATGAGAATGGGAAAAGGAATAGTCTGGTAGACTCTGGCAATATTTTGCTGCTCAAGTGATGCCAGACAACAGCTGAAGAGGTTTCTGTTGAGATAAGTCACTGGGTTTTAATGATTCTCAATAATCTGATTGTAGGCAGTCGGAGAAGAGTTACTTGAGGGCTGTTTTGTGCTGCCCTGTGGTACGTGATAGCAAATTCCACGTCGTCGTCTTTGATCCGCAGAGTAAAACCTTACTGTTGATCAAACATTGCTTGAATAGACAGTCCTTGGAGTTTGCTGTTTTCTTTTCAAACGTGTTTTCCTGGCTTTTGTAGAACACTGGCAAGGATATGGAAGCTGAAAAGGGAAGGATAATGCCTGGACCACAGGATTATCTTGAGGCTGGAGGCCCCTCCTTGGCTCTGATAACATGTATTATCTTGGGCAAATCACTTAGCTTTTTTTTAATCTTAATCTTGCCCTCTGTAAAATGGGATAATGGCCCTGCATGACTTCACTAAGATAACCATAGTAAGGAATGTGAGAAGCTTAGAATGGCGGTTGTTAGTAACACCTTAGTCAGTGGGGACCTGAAATACGGCAAAGGGATGGCCCCGTTTGTTTTCTCGGTCAGGGTACCATTTATAACCTATGAGGACTGAATCCATTGGGTTAGAGCTGATTTCCTGTGAAAATGAGGGAGATTCACAGTTTGCAAAAAAGCTGCCCCCTTTTTCCTTCTTCCACTTTGGGAGTCTGCTGTCAGTCCTTCTCTTTGAAGGAAAACGTGAGAAACGTGTTGGTGATTTGTATTCTGCAATTTTTCCAGAAACAAGCTGGAAAATTTTGAAGATTGCAAACCCAGAATAGCTTCTTGTTTTATGCTTTCCAAGCTTATAACCAAGCAGAAGCATGAGTAGACGCTTATCAGAAGGGAGGCACATATGGAAAATGTGGGAGACTATACAAAGGGCAGTAAAGAAATTCAGAAGGCATTGAAGAGCAGTGTTCAGACTGTCTAAATACCAATTTTCTTGACATTTTCTGTAATAAAATGAAAATGACCATATTTTCATGCATATAACTTAGCAGTTAATAAGTGGTTTAAATCACCATGCACATACTCTACCTGCCCCCCCATGCAGACACACAGCATTTGTTAACCATACAGGTTATATGCATATTCAGTGGCTGCATGATGAAGTTTCATATAGGAGTAGTCCTACCCCCTGTTCTTCTACTAGCTCTTTTATGAAGATAACATGAAGAGTTATTTACAAGTAAGCATCGTCTTTTAAGAGTGTTTTAAAATATTACTTAAAGTGCTAACCAGAAATGTTCTTGTTTCTTGAAAGCTGGAAACAATGCAGAAATGGGTGCTTTTGTCTTCCCTACTTGCTTGTCTGTCAAGTGACTGAGCAGCATACATCTCCTGCTGGAGAAGCCACAAAATGGCTTCACAACCTCCTGCTGCAGGGATTTGAAACTTGCAGATGTTCAGCTACTTTGGAAGGTTGTCTTGGACATCTCATATGATTCTGTTCTTATGTCCTGTACTTGGTTTTGGGAATACGCTTTTTTCTTTTTCTTTTTTTTTTTCCCCCCACGCTGTACTTGTTGTTCTGCTGTGTTGTGTGTGCATTTTCTTTTTTTCTTAATGTAATTCTGTAGTGAAATTTGTGTACAAATGCTACTTGTACAGCTTTGTCCTAGTGACATACAGATCAGATTTCTTCATGTAACAACAAAAAGAATGTACTGATGTGTTCCATCTGGCATCTCCCAAAGTCTATATGCTGCAGCATCTATATGTTGCTAAAAATGAAGATTTTCTTCAGAGTTTAGTAACCATTCTGTTGATGATGCATCAGTTGGAGTAGAACCTGTTTCTTCATGGTTTGATTAGATGAGAATGGGTTGATTATACCTGTTCATACCACTGCAAGGAACAAAATGTGTAGCCAGTACCCTAAATTACAAGTTTATACAAGAACCAGGTACATTCAATATGAAGAATTGATTTTTTTTTTTTCTGAAGAACAGGCCTTCAGAAGATGCATGGTCCAATTCTCCCTATCATCAGAGTGAAATTCTGTTGAAGTCCAAGAATCTGCAGCTGTTAAATTATCTGCTGGCAGGTTGTCTGGTTTTACGTTGTCTCAGGAGTGAGCGTTTTTAATAGCACTTCTTTGATTGACGGTAGACACTAGCAAATTGATTGACTGCCTTGCTCTTACACAGCTCTTAACAATAACCTGTAGTGTAGACAACAGAAGCTGTCTTATGCATCAGTTGGAAGATTTATGGTTTGTTATATGAAGTAACTTAGTGAAATAATATAGAATATGACACAGTTAACAAGAAGAGTCCCAAAATACAGCCTAAAATTACTAAAAAGAATAAAGTCTTCTGTGCTATAGAAGAAAATGAAGAAAAATGAGTAAAAGTCTGTAAAGAGAAGCTTTGAATAGTGGAACTAGGTCTGTAGTGACTGTAGTCTGACTGCAATATCAGATAAGTTAAAATTTTTGGTGGGTAAATGTTGGTAGCATCAAGTTCTTCATTTGTTCCCAAGGGGCTTTCTTTTGTGATGATCTCAAACACAACATTTTGAATTGATACTGAGCATGGGGAAATTGCTGTGTTTTGAAGGGCACTTCCTAAAATAATTGCTAGTGTTGAAATGTAGCACAATACATGGCACTGACCCTCTAGAAGGCTTTTTCAAGAGAAAAACTCAAAAGAAAACCAAATACTTAAAATATTTGATATTGTATAGACATACTTGTGATACAAATGGGATACATAAATAATTACCTTGCTTAAATATTACATGTAATTTCAGAGACTTTGAGAACCACGTAAAAGCTTTTTATATAGATTTTAATGCTTATATCCAAACATACTCGGATTTCATGTTGACGGATTGGTATGATGTGAGGAAGACTGGGAGCAAGCACTTGTGTGTTTTGTCATCCTTTAAGGGAAAATAAGGCAAGTTTGTCTCTAATTGCATCTAAAAAATTTGAGTGATTTATTTGAGACTGCAACAGACAAAAACTTGTTATAAACAAATTTATTTCATGTTCATTACTGATTATCCTTTAAGAGACTTCATGTACAGATAGAGAATAGTCAAAAGTTATTCATAAGTTTCCTACTGCGGGTCAGTGCTGAGTCTTAGCAGGAATTGCATTGAATGGGAAATAGAAGTCTGTAAGAAATAAAAGGAAGACAAGTACAGCTTTAAGTTTTAGCTTCAATGTGTCAAGTTACATAAATCAGAAATGTCCTGTATTAAACAGTTTCTAAACTGTCTTGGGTATTCTAGTAGTCACTTTACTTTCTGTGAAATATTGAAGTGCATACTTTTGATTAGGCCTTTTTTAGTAGTTCCTGGACGCTTCTGCAGTAAACTCAATCACATTTTATACTCGGGTTGAGACCCGTGATACGGAGAAAGTAACTGGATGTGTCACTTAAGAGATGAATTTCAACATGTGTTTGAGTTTAACACTGCAAAGTAGAACTGAAAGCAGAAGAGAAGTATGGGAGAGATCCCTGTACTGTTGCTATCAGTTCAGTTGTGAGGAGAGTTAATATCACTTTCCTTGACTCTTGAGCAGGAAGACAGGGACAGGGAGCAGAATGAAGCCCCCATAATCCAAGGGGAAATGGTCAGTGACCTGCTACACCACTTGGACACACACAGGTCCATGGGGCCGGATGGGATCCATCCAAGGGTACTGAAGGAGCTGGCAGATGTGCTCACCAAGCCACTTTCCATCATTTATCAGTAGTCCTGGCTAACCGGGGAGGTCCCAGTTGACTGGAGGTTAGCAAATGTGATGCTCATCTACAAGAAGGGCTAGAAGGAAGATCCAGGGAACCACAGGCCTGTCAGCCGGTCAAGGTTATGGAGCAGATCATCTTGAGTGCCATCACACAGCACGTACAGGACAACCAGGTGATCAGGCCCAGTCAGCATGGGTTTATAAAAGGCAGGTCCTGCTTGACCAACCTGATCTCCTTCTATGACAAGGTGACTTGCTTAGTGGATGAGGGAAAGGCTGTGGACATTGTCTACCTGGACTTTAGTAAAGCCTTTGACACCGTTTCCCACAGCATCCTCCTGGAGAAACTGGCTGCTGATGGCTTGGATGGGTGTACTCTGCGCGGGGTAAAAAAACTGCCTGGATGGCCGGGCCCAAAGAGTGGTGGTGAATGGAGTTCAATCCAGTTGGCAGCTGGTCACAAGTGGTGTTCCCCAGGGCTGAGTATTGGGGCCAGTTCTGGTTAATATCTTTATCGATGATCTGGATGAGGGATCAAGTGCACCCTCAGTAAGTTTGCAGATGACACCAAGTTGGGTGGGAGTGTTGATCTCCTTGAGGACAGGAAGGCTCTACAGAGGGATCTGCACAGGCTGAATTGATGGGCTGAGGCCAATTGTATGAAGTTCAACAAGGCCAAGTGCCAAGTCCTGCACTTGGGTCACAACAACCCCAGGCAACGCTCCAGGCTTGGGGGGGAGTGGCTGGAAAGCTGCCTGGCAGAAAAGGACCTGGGGGTGTTGGTTGACGGCCGGCTGAATATGAGCCAGCAGTGTGCCCAGGTGGCCAAGAAGGCCAACGGCATCCTGGCTTGTGTCAGCAATAGTGTGGCCAGCAGGAGTAGGGAAGGGATTGTCCCCCTGTACTCGGCCCTGCTAAGGCCACACCTTGAGTGCTGGGTTCAGTTTCGGGCCCCTCGCTCCAAGACAGACACTGAGGGGCTGGAGCGTGTCCAGAGACGGGCAACGGAGCTGGGGAAGGGTCTGGAGCACAAGTGCTGTGAGGAGTGGCTGAGGGAACTGGGGGGGTTTGGCCTGGAGAAAAGGAGGCTGAGGGGAGACCTTCTCGCTCTCTGCAACTCCCTGAAAGGAGGTTGGAGCCAGGGGGGGTCGGTCTCTTCTCCCAAGGAACAGGCGACAGGACAAGAGGAAACAGCCTCAAGTTGCGCCAGGGGAGGTTTAGGTTGGATATTAGGAACCATTTCTTCCCCGAAAGGGCTGTCAGGCCCTGGCACAGGCTGCCCGGGGCAGTGGTGGAGTCCCCATCCCTGGAGGGATTGAAAAGACGTGTGGGTGGTGGCCTTGGCAGTGCTGGGTTAACGGTTGGACTTGACAATCTTCAAGGTCTCTTCCAACCTAAATGATGCTATGATAATGTTTCTTTACAACTAATTTAGTTTGCAGAGATGTTTGTTAATGATGGAACCACACGTGTCTTCCCATAGCTGGCTTTGAAGAGCAAGAAGCTAAACAGAATGTAACTTCTTGGGGGACAATGAGATCGTATTTCGTGAGGAGGTTATTTTATGTAAATGTGCATTCCTGATATTGAAGGTTCTTTCATGTGAAGAATATTGTTAATTTTCTTCTGTTTGATCACAAGGTGTCTATAAAGTTAATACTCTGTTCCACTCGTCGTTCCTCAGCTCCACTTTCCCAGTTATGCTTGAAGTTGGTGTAACACTAATTTGCTTGTAGAAGTATTGATAAAGTCTCACGGTATGTTTGGTTGGCAGTCAGATCCCTCTGTCCATTTCGTAATGAAGTTTTCTGTTCCAGATGCCTAGGTGTTTCCAGTTTTAGAATTAAAATGTATAGATGTCAAGATAGAAAAATATTCTTGTCTACTTATCAGCTGTGTCTTATTTCTGCTGAAGAAAGTTTTGAAATGTCTTTAGTCATGCACACGCATGATTAGGAATAAATTTAATCATATTGTGGGTTTTACCTGAAAACTCCTCTATTCTGGAACTACAGATTCTGAAAACATGAAGATCGGCAGCTTTTTGTTATGATGCATCAAAATAACAAAGTTCTGGGTCTAAAAAAAGTCCTTTGTTTTCATGGCAAATTAACTTGGAAGTAGAAATGTGAATAAAACTTGTCATTTCAAGCTAGCGTTTTCTTAATTGACAGAATACAGTGGTAAGCAATTTGCTGTGGTTGTATTATGAAATACCAAGGTGATACTTTTATGCTGTTGACAATACTCTAGCAAACAATTCATTGCAGCTGTGTTGGGCAAGCATGTACATCGGCTGTAGTAAGTGAAAATCTGTCTTGCCGTGTCAGTGATGTATTTGTGCCTAGGACAAATGTGAAAATACAGATTAGACTCTGGTTGGATCTTGCCATCCAAAAATTCAGTAGACACCAGTTTACTGATGTCATCACATTAACTTGGCAAAATTGTGTCCTTAATGCTTGATATTTCTATGGCTCTTTCTAATTATACCATTATCTTAATTTTTTTGCAGGTTGGGAGGTCAACAGAAAGCCCCATAGACTTTGTAGTAACAGATACTATTTCTGGAAGTCAAAATAATGATGAAACTCAGATTACGCAAAGCACCATATCCCGTTTTGCATGCAGGATTGTTTGTGACAGGAGCCCGCCATATACAGCAAGGATTTTTGCAGCTGGATTTGACTCTTCTAAAAATATATTTCTTGGTGTAAGTACTACTAATAATTATGTTATGTACGAGCAAAGTCTGGTTTTTATTCTCTGTTATTTTCAAGCCCCCAAATTCCCTTGTACTAGTTGATAACTTACACTGTCATTACTTTTATTACTCCGGTGTACCAGCTGCACTGTTAAGTAGAAACTGCAGTTTTATGTGCCAGATTTACTACCAGCACGGACTCATGGTCATAATTGTCTTTAACAATGAAGCTCTACTTTAGTAACTGCTAGTGGATTTTCTTTAGGTTTGTTTGATATATTCTTGATACTCATTGTGAGTAAGCGGCTGTTGCAGTTCTGAGCGCTGAAGACCAAGGAGCGCATCAGCTGCGTTATGGAAAAGGAGGTGCCTCTTGCACTGGTGTTCCATTACGGTAGTTAGGGGTATGCTGCTGACCTGCAGTCAGAGGCACTCGACTGAGTTAAAAATAATAATATTTCAGATAGAATAGTAATTGAAGATACATGAGCAAAAGATGTTACCACTCTGGCACAGGGTATTCTTAAAAATGCTTTTTTTGTAAATCTATGTCTAAGCACTGCTGGCTGGTGAGGAAATGTTGTGGTTTAGACAGTGCTAGTAAAAATTCAGTGTGTAAAAACTTGAGTCCATAAACTTTTAGACAAACTCTTTCTTTCCTGTGGTGGTTGTCACATGCAGGAAAAAGCGGCCAAGTGGAAAAATCCTGATGGCCACATGGATGGATTGACAACTAACGGGGTGCTGGTCATGCATCCAAAAGGAGGGTTCACTGAGGAGTCTAAACCTGGAGTCTGGCGGGAAATCTCAGTCTGTGGTGATGTGTACACTCTCCGGGAAACCAGATCTGCTCAACAAAGGGGGAAACTGGTAAGCTGAAAGTAACTGGTAATTAAAACAGAACAAGGGATAGTTGTTTTCCTGGCGTTGAATGGAGGCAGTCACAGCGTGACCGCAGGGTAATAGTGTTGTCCCTGGGTAGTGGGCACTGAAAACATCTAAGTAGATGTGTGACAGTAGATTCTGTACCCCTGTTCTGTTTCTACTTACACAGGAGAACACTCTAAGTTTTCTGCTAATGTCACTTTTCCAACTGAAATAGCATAGAGAGTAAAAGCTAAATAAACTTTGCTATTGAATCTCCATCTCTGAAATGTTCTTCTGGGACATGGGGAGATCTGGAAGTTACTGCATGGGGAGCTGTCTTTTGCAGTACTATCTTAAAAGGAATTGAGTCCGCTTGCATGCAAAACAAGTTTGGGTAACGCAGCTTGTTTGATTTATCTGCCACTAGGAAGATAAGAGAAGTCCTGCTAAGTATATTCCTGTTTTATCCTGTGAAGTGGGATGGGCTCTATCAAAAGTGAGAGATTTCAGCTGCCACAGAGACCTGTGGCATACGTAACCAGGAGAGAGATTTCCATGAAAAAATGTGTCCACTTCTCCATAGATGATGGAAGGGAATTCCTGTAGCGCTTTTGTTCTTTCCCCTTCCCAAGGTTTGTGGAGCCTAGGAGGGAGAATGCTATCATCACTCCTCCTTCTTCTCCCTGCCCTCAAAGAAAAAAAGGAAAAAGTCAAACACCACCACCTAGAAGTAGCCCAACGAAGTACACAGAGCTGTATTCCCACTCGGGCAGATGAGCTTTCCTGGAAGCCCTCTTTGTCCCTGGGGAGGTTAGAATGCTGTGCTGCCTGCAGACCTGGAAGAGCCTTCGTGGTTCACTCCTCCTGCTCTTTGTAAGGATTCAGGAAGCGAGGGGATGTTCAAGGGGCATCTTCACTGCAACTGAAGATGCCCCATCTCTTTTGTAACTTTAAACTCCAGCAGCTGGGTGATAAAGACTGAGAAAGGGTGCATGGCGGGGGGGAATATCCTTCTCTTCTTCATGCCAAAGTTGCTTTTCTACTGTTACCTTGCGTTCCCATCAGCTTGATGGTGTTAGAGAAGGTAGCCCACATACTCACTGAACTGACTTTCCAACTTTGCCACTGGCTTTGCAGAATACTGACCTTAAAGGAGTTGGGAAACTGGAGTTTGAATATTTTGTTCTGCTTTCAGTAGACAGCCTGCAGTACATAAATTGCTTTGTCACTTTAATGGTGGCAGGCAAACATCGCCTTGGGGACTGTGACAGACGATGTTGCAATTGCGCCCTTTTGTATGTGGTTAGCAAAACACCTTTTTAGTGCTGCTAAAGAAAGGCAATACTAAAACAAATAAATTCCCTTCTCTGCATCCAAAATGACTTGAATTCTCATTTAAATAAAATTACATGGCACGCTGGTATTGATGTGATCAGTATTCGTTGATTGGGTTCATAAAACCAAATGCACACTGTATAATGAACACATTGCATATGAGAAAGCTTTTGCTTTGCTGTTTGTGAAGGAATTATCTGAAAAGTGCATCAAATCAAGGCTTCTCTCATCTCTACTGGAACCGCTGAATTTTTCTGCTGGAAGTACTTTACGCTGACCTCTTATCTGTAGTCTGTATTGTACCATCTAGGTGTTTTGTGCAAGGATGATCCACAATTAAACTGTGAATTTAACCTGGATTAAAATGTAAATGCCAAATTGGCTGTCATTCATAGTGTTCTTAGGCGGACGTGATGATTTCATGTGACCTACTTAATGTCCAGGGTATTTGTTTTGCCTAAGTGGTATTCTCTACACACTTTTTATGTATAAAGCCAGGCAGTAAGTCTGTTTTCCTCTTTAATTTCATAAAGAACCTTTTTAATATATGTTCATCACTACTGAACTGGTAGCAATAGCATAAGTTGCTTATATGTTTGTGACATTAAAATAAATTAAAGAATATTTCAGCAAAGTACAATGTGTGTTTGGCATAATCCCTTGAAAATGTTGTAAGTACCTGCTTTTAGTCAGATGAGAGAAGCCTTTAGGCAATGCACTTTGGGGCTGTAATTGCATGAAAAATGTCATTAAATAAAGGGCCTAACTAGTTGGGGTGGTTAATTGTTCAGAAGTTGAGCCTGTGTGGCTTCAGTTGCAGAACCTGTCACCTGAGAAATGCAACTGGTAATTCACTCTGCTGTAATGATAATCTATAAAAGTACCTGTGTGTGTAGCTAGTATTGCATTTGTCATTTATCCCTAATGTATCTGTGGAGAGCGTTTCACTGATGAGGTACGCAGTGGGAGTTCATGCTTCTGCAAAATGCTTTACACTTGCCACAAGCCAAAGAAAAAAATGGTATCTGAGTGGCAGGATAGCTGGTCTGTCCTGGGTAGCAGTTTTTATCCCAAAAAGGATCTTTCACTGTGTGAGCAGCCTCTGCCAACCTATGTGGGCAAAGAATTCCAGGGGAGCAATCGGCTAATACAGCTCTTAAGGAATGGCAAGTTTCCTCGTCAGTCTATCATGACTTACCTTAAACATGACAGAGCTATACAGAGAATCAGTATTAGAGAGGAAAAAATAGCGTGCTCAGAGGTAGGGGGTATTTGTGAAGAAGTTAGTGATTACTAATGTAATAACCTTTCCCAAAGAGCTACAGGAAGGAAAACTGTGTAATTAATGTTGCCATAACATGTGACAGCTGCAAATTTAGACCTCCTGTACAAGCACAGAATGAGAGACCCATGCTCATTATAATCTTAAATGTAAGATAAGAGACAAGAGATGGACTCAGACAAACGAGGGGCCACAAGGAAACAGTAAGACAAAATTAGGTAGCATGCTAGGGAGGGTAATGATTTGGTGAGAAATGCGACACATTTGCAGAACTCACTCACTTGTCTGTAAAAGCTCTCGGGCTTAACTGCTTATCTGTGTGTTCTACCACTAGGTAGAAAATGAGACCAACGTCCTACAAGATGGCTCTCTCATTGACCTGTGCGGAGCCACCCTTCTGTGGAGAACGGCAGATGGACTGTTTCACACTCCAACTCAGAAACACATTGAAGCTCTGCGACAGGAGATAAATGCTGCCAGACCTCAGTGTCCTGTTGGGTTAAACACTTTGGCATTTCCCAGCATCAACCGTAAAGATGTGGTAGAAGAGAAGCAGCCTTGGGCGTACCTCAGCTGTGGTCATGTGCATGGCTATCACAACTGGGGACATCGCAGTGACACAGAAGCCAATGAGCGGGAATGTCCCATGTGCAGAACCATTGGCCCCTATGTGCCTCTCTGGCTTGGCTGTGAAGCAGGCTTTTATGTGGATGCTGGTCCTCCAACTCATGCTTTCACCCCTTGTGGACATGTGTGCTCTGAGAAATCTGCAAAATACTGGTCGCAGATCCCACTGCCTCATGGTACTCATGCATTTCATGCTGCCTGCCCTTTTTGTGCAACACAACTGTCTGGGGAACACAACTGCGTCAAGCTAATTTTTCAGGGTCCAATTGACTGATATCACTTTGCAATGACCACAATAACATTTTCTTTAACAATTTACTGTGAAGATTTTGCCACTAACTCTAGATTTTACCTTTTTTTATAATGTTATTAATCGGGTGGTAGGGTGGGGATGGGGAACTGACAAGGAAATTGTGAGGGACTGTGGTGGAATTGGGATACATTGATACCTGGAACTTGACAGATATCAGTGGTGTTGCATGCTCAAAAGCAGCATATTCATGAAGTCTTCTTGGTCAAATTGTAGTATATTTGTAATCTTTTTATTAGTACCCTGGATCAGAAAAGGTGTCTTAATGATTTTTTTAAGCTAAGATTTTTTAATGGAAAGGTTTTTTCTTCTAAACTTTGACAAGCCTTTAAAACCTATTTTTCAAATCTAGAAGGAACATACAGAATGTAACTGTCTTTAATTTGCAATATAATTTAACTTGAATAGTTTCTCAAGGAGCTAATACAGAATGTGTGGACAACCATAGGTGAATGTTCACTAGAGATAATTGGATATGTAAGAGAAAAATTAGCTGCCTAAATTGTAGAGTATAAAAGCTATTAAAATAGCTATTATGGTGTAACACAGCTGGCCAAAAAGGCATCAAGGATTACTTGAAACTGAGGAAATCCTGTTTGCATTGATTTCCTTTCAGTGTAATAGATATCCACTGTTCATTATGTATGGTATATGGCTGATTTTTTTTCTTTTTTTTCCCCCCTGTTTAACCTGCATCTGGTGAAACTGCTTTACTTTTTTACATACTTAGTTCTGGTTTTTAAGCCAATGTTCTGTATATGTGTAGTCTGGCCTTTTTATTTCTGCTTAACTTAGCTTGCCCTAACTGCTCCTTGCATGCCCAGGACCATTGGGTTAATTGAGATGTAGCAAGCCTTTAAAAACTGCGTTAATGAAGGGGTAGTGCCGCAGCAAGACAGAAGGTTTAGGTACAACTTATACAGAACTTATTTACATAGACCTGAATTCAGGAAAGCACTTAGTTCATGTTTAAATATAAGTCCACGGATGGGACTGTTTAGATTCTCAAGTGCTTCAGTGGATTGTGGTTATATGCTGTTCTGTTTTGAAATAAAAAAGCAATTAAAAATAAGTTATTTTTTTAAGCTCGCTTACTAGCCAAAATGCTGTAAGGAGAGCATCGTTTCTAGTTCAGCTGAGTATTTTTGTTCAGTTTTCAACTTGCTGCCATCTGTCACCTTTTTTTGCAGATTGAGATGTGTTTGTATCTATTTTTTTTCAAATGTTTGCAAATCAAACAGCATTCAAATGTAATCAAATATATGCACCAGGGTGGTACATCTGAAGTGGATCACTTGAAATTCCTGACTTTTTCAGAGAGCTGATAAATGTTTACTATGGAAATAATTAAATCAGAATTTCATATGAGATGTACCCCGCCCACTGTTAGTTTCATTTCATACAGAATGATAACTCTTTGATTTGTGGGGTTTTTTTTTCTTTTGCTTTCTGTGCTCTTGGTATCTGAGGTATCAATCTATCCAGGTTTAAAAAAAAGAATGAATTTGGGAGAAAATTATAATATCTCTAGATGAAATTGATCATTCAAGCTCAGTTCTGTTTAATCAACTATAGCTTTTTGCTATATTTGTGCCCTTTGTATAAATACATAATTTATATGATTTTAATATATTCTGTATATATATACTTGAATTGGCCTGTTCATATTTTGTTTGTAAAATTGTTTTATAGTTAACCTTATAAACATTTTACATGTCCCTTGCCAATGGTGATGGGACGTACTTTGTCTGCTGCTGTTTTTAATATAATTTTGCTGTATAAATGTTCAGCATCTTAATAATTTGAAAATAGCTTTACTTTTCTTTTTACGCTTTTGCTGTTAAAAAAAAAAATCTGCAGCTTTTTCTCTAAAAATCCCAAACTGTACAGTTTTTGTCCCACTCAGTGATTGGAAATAGGATGAATCTTGTTAACCTAAAACTATATGCTTCTTCCTAGTGCCTTTTCAATGAGATCCTCTTGTGATTCCGTATTCCGAGTCCTTACTCCCACAAGACAACCTTGTGGCTAATCTTCATCAAGCATGGCAGCCCAGCCGGATAGGGAAGAATCGCCTTTGGCCTTCAGTTCCTTGTCGTGGCTTCTGTCATAAACGTGAAGGTGCCTCTCCCTTGTTTATATTCAGTACAAGTTCCTCAGGTCCCATATGCATACTGCAGCATTATTTCTATTTAGCATATACCTCATCTGTGAGAGGCACTCTCACCTCCACCTCGTTCTTAGCGGACTCTGTGAATACCTAACTCTGTTTCTCACAAGAGACGCTATGAAAACACGCTTTCAGGAAACGTTCCTTGTTGAATTAAGGCCACGAGCCGTGTGTTAATGCTGGTGGCCAGAGGTCTCGAGCTCCGTGTACGACAGCTTCGCAGGTCTGGGGTGGCAGCTGTATTGCTGAGCTGGTCGGGGCTTGCATGCGTAGTCTCCCTCTGAGCGTAAATGGATTGTAAAACACGCAGGCTCCCAGGCATCTCCGTTATTGAGCTTCTTTACTTTCTTCCTTCGCCGTTGCAGTTTAATTGCTGCTTCAGGGCTTCATATAGCTACACCCTGTGCAAAGTGAATGTACAGCGTTAGAGGAATCCTCGCTGGAAATACTACAGACCATCTGGTTGCGGTGTGTCTGGCTTGCGTGAAGTGGAAGACTGGCTAATGGTTTGTATCCGAGGGAAGTGTCCGTTTGAAAAGACTGTGTTTTGAGTGAGATTTTTGTTTCTTTCACTGTTGGCAATTCTGTATAATGCAAGAAATACTGCAGGAAGGAAAACTCTCCTCTTACCTGGGAAACAAACTTCCACAGTTCCTTTGCATGAATCCAGGTACTTTGCCATTAACCAGTATTCAAATCTAGGGTGAGTCCCGCAGAGCTGGATTTACTGGGAATGCAGAAGAGTTTGTAACATTATTTTTCCTCAAACACTACTGCCACGTATGCTGCTCTGATCAAATGATGGACCGTTTGGCTGCTTAGCCCTTTTCTCCTTCCCTCGTCTCAGTAAACACACCCCTTCGCTGGTCTGGTAACCCAGTAGGAGAAAGTCGTTTCTGGATAAGTAAGACCGGTTCTGTTTGGAGTGAGTAAACTTGAGAACCACCCTCAAACTTTGTTTTGAAAGTTTATTTCATGATTTCGGTGTTACGATATTTCTTGCATACCATTTCAAATGCTGGCAATGTGTTCTGTAAGGATTTTTTTTTTCACCTGTTGCTGTTGATTCTATTTGAATGCTTCAGAACCAGCTTTGACTGCATAACTTATAGCTAAAAGTATTTTTCTAGTCTGATCTTGAAAAGAAAAAAAAAGTGTCATATCCATGCAGGCTGGAGCTGTAACACTTTCCTTTTTCCTGGCAGCTTTTTGATAGAGTGCTGAAGTCTAAATAGACGACTCAGTGGTAAGCATTGTTCTCATTTTGAATCGTGGTCCAAGCTGTACAAAAGAGTTAGCATGATACTGCATTTTAATCACGAATTTTTTTCAAGTGTGGTCATTTTGTGCCTCAGGGTACAGTAATAGTACTGTACTGGCAGAGTAACTAAGGCATTTTTTTTCTTTGTGAGGGTGGGAATGGAGCTCAGAAGAGACGAAAGCTGTTGTTGGGCTGGTTGCAGCAGGGACGGGCCCACCTTGAAGCAAAGGCGTGCCAGGAGCAGATCAGAAATGGGACTGGAGCTGTTCCCGCTTTCAGACCTGGTTCGTGCTCTAAAAAGGATTCTCCTCAGTTCGGTAGGAAGCTCCGGGATGACGTGGGAAGGCTGTGATCTTCCCAACAAAACTCTGGTGTTTTAATGGCACTTCATGGGATGTGAGGGTTGTGCTTCAGAGCCTGAAGGGCTGCAATAGTCTCTGAATAAAACTTATTTTTTAACTCCACACACCACCCAAAATAAACTGGGGGTTTCAACTGTGGTCACTCTCCCTTCACTGCTGTTGCAGTAGCCGATCACTTTGCTCACCACTTTTTCATTTTTCTGGAAGTGGAAGGAAGCTTCTCCAAGACCCCGTCATCTTTCTGTTCATCCACCTCATAGTCTTGACGCTTTTCCGGGGTCAGAGAACTGTTGGTAGCGATCTGGCTGTCGTGAGAACCCATACAGGCACTTAAATGCATTTTTAGTGCTGTAGGAAAACTGATCTGACTTGACTCCTGCTCTTGCTTAAAGCTGAGCTGCAAATACGCTTTTGAAACAAGCTGTGCTTGTCTGTCCTTGGTAGAGGAATGCTCTGTTACGGGTGGTTAAGTCTTGTTTTCCCCGAGACTGTTGCCAACATGCCGCACTGGATGCGAAGTGGAATCGACAGGTAGAACTGTTGATCGGAACAGGTAGGAAGCAGAAGTTCAGTGCTTGAGCTGAACAGGTGTGGACAGCCCAGCTATTCTGCAGTTTTCTGGCCAAGGAGTCGTCCTCCTCCTTGGTTGCTCAGTTTTGAGCCTCGTGTGAGTTCTTGCCCCTCTTATTTTCTATTTGTCCATGTAGTTGCAGGTAAACAAGTAAATACAGCTTGGAAACAAAAAAAAAGGAGGAAGCGAATTAAAAAGCTACCTTCAGGCTTGCTTATCTCTTCAAGGAAGATGTAAATGGGAGTTGCAAATGTCTCTTACAGATTTTTCTCATGATTCTGATTTTTATAAGCACTCTTCACGCTTGGTGTTGTGAATTAAAAGGAAAAACGTAGAAGGTAAGGCTGATTGGTGGGGGTGGGGGGTGGAGAGGGGGTAGTTTCTAGGATGAAGTCGCAGTAGTTCTGCAGGCCCGTGCAAACCACGTCCCACTGACTGCAGCAGACGCTTTGGTCTTGCAAGAACAGCAGAGTCGGCCTCGACAGGTAGCAAAGAGAGAGCTTTACTTTCTGTCTTGATCGGAGTTTTCATTTATTGGCAGCGGAACAAAAATACAAGTCGCTTGGACAACCAAACTACAGACGCAACTGGTGGCTGTCAAGATTTCCTTTTAACGGGGCATATTTGTACTCTCCTGGTGGGCAAGGCAGTCGTTGAGTCGCCTGGAAGTCCCTTCTGTGGTGTCACGGTGACTAGGGGGGGTGTCGCTTTCCTCTTGGATCCCACGCACGATGGAGAGCCCCTGGAAGGCTCCTTGTGACCCAACCGTAGGAGAAGCCTCGTTCACGTCCCTGTAGGATGGAGAAGTGATGTTTACCTTTCAACAGTGTTAGCAGCTGTTAAAACTTCGGGGTATATTTGTAAAATTGGTCTCTTATACGCCATGTGAAATGGACTGAAATAATTTCTTTGCTGTTGTACCTGTGGAAGTACAAGCCATTTTACAGAAAAAACAACCTTCAAAAAAAAAAAAAATTAAAATATTATCTCAGTATTGTTGCTGACTCCTTCAGTTTTTTTTCCCTGCTGGTTGGTTGTCAGGGTTTAACTTTGATTTGCAAAAACATATAAATAACTTCAAAAACAAACAGTTTCTCTTACCCTTTTATCCTTTCTTCTGCTCCTTGGCAAACAAAAACCGAAGCCTTTGATTGTGGATTCTTAAGTATTCAAGGTAGTGGAGTGTATTCAGGTGTGAGTGCCCCGAAATTTCAGTTAATTCACTTCCCTGATTTTTAAATGGAACTGTTTGTTTTCAATGCCAACTGCCTTCTTGCGGTGTTAACATAATTGCTAAATAAAAGCAATTTCCAGGAATAATATGCTTTGTGACTCTTAAAATTAATTTCCATAATGGTAATTCAGTGTTTTGTTTGCCTCTGTGTATTCGTCCCTGTTTGTATGCAGGCCCTGTGAGTACATCAGCTTCATTTTTTAAAATGAGCTAAAATGAATTGTCAGCCTTTTTTTGGTACGTAGAAGAAAAATGTTGGCGCGAGCACAGGAAAGGGAAATAAGGATATCTGCGGCTTTCTCTAGATGCGGTCTGCCAGCTGGCTGTCGGGCTTCCTTGCAATTGAAGAGCGCTAAATGCTTCCCAGGGAAGATGCTCCCAGGCGAACAGGAGAAGCTTTGGGCTCTTTGCGTGTAACCGTGTCCACCTACCAACAGAAGAGTAAAACCTCCTTCCGCTGGGGCCGTCGCTGTCTGTGCGGGGACCAGCTGCATCCCCAGGCGGCTTAAACGTGCTCCTGAGCGGCGCGGGACAGGCTGGGGCCAGGTCTGGTCTGTGGCCTGCTGTGTGTCCCAATACGGGTTATGTGCTTGAAGAAATCCTAGAATCACAGAACAGTTTGGGTTGGAAGGGACCTTTCAAGGCCATCTAGTCCAACCCCCTGCCATGAGCAGGGACATCCTCAACTAGATCAGGTTGCTCAGAGCCCCGTCCAGCCTGACCTGGAATGTTTCCAGGGATGGGGCATCTACCACCTCTCTGGGCAACCTGTGCCAGGACTTCACCACCTCATTGTGAAAAACTTCTTCCTTATGTCTAGTCTGAATCTCCCCTCTTCTAGTTTAAAACCATCACCCCTTGTTCTATCACAACAGGCCCTGCTAAAAAGTTTTTCCCCATCTTTCCTATAAGCCTCCTTTATGTATAGAAAGTCCTCAATAAGGTCTCCCCAGAGCCTTCTCTTCTCCAACTCTCTCAGCCTGTCTCCATAGGAGAGGTGCTCCAGCCCTCTGATGATCTTCGTGGCCTCCTCTGGACTCGCTCCAGCAGGTCCATGTCCTTCTTGTGCTGAGGCCCCAGAGTTGGACGCAGCACTGCAGGGGGGTCTCAGCAGAATGCGGTGCTCGGGTGATGAACAGCTGTTCGGACCTGACCAAAGGTAGGGATGATTGTTTAGAACAGCTGGAGGCAACCTAAGGGACGTGGTTCTGCTGGGGACGTTGGTGGGGGAGAGGTTTCTGCTCGTCCTCCCAGGAGGAGACGAGCCTCAAGGCAGGAACGAGGACCGAGAGGGAGGTCGGGGCGCGTTCTGAGCTTGAGGAGGTTGGTGGTGCATCCCGAAGGCCTGGGAAGAGAAGTGTCGCGGCTCAGATCCTAAAGCATCCCCATAGTACCCCTCAGCAGTAACCTTTTCGGGGCTTTTTATGCAAATTGTGCTGATTTTGTACCAGTTCTATCAGGTCACACCACAAGTTTTGTTTTTTAATTTAAACCCTCAGCTTTCATTCTGTTCTCAGTTCATTTTATGCAAGACAGCAGGACCAAAAGTCATCCGAATGATCCCATTCCCTTGCTGCTTTTCTCCTCATTCTTCCAGCTACCGGATTAAAGACGCTGTCGTCTTTTTTTCACTTTTTACGCAGGCGTGTATTCCTGCCTCTGTGTTACCTGGCTGCAAAACTTCACTCCTCGCTGCAGCTTGTGCTGCTGGGAAATGATCCTTGTGAGAGGCTTCCAGGGCGTTTGTGATTACTGCTTTTCGTTCCCTTTCAAGGTATTGCTGTATGGAAGCATATTTTTAGGAGAAACTTAAGAAATCTCTTTCATGTAAAACTAAGGCAGACAGAAATTTGACATGAGAGTCTGAGCCTGATATTTCTTTTCTTTTTAACTCGATGAAAACTCATGTCTGAAGACGGGCTCAGGATGAGGGAATACACTGGAAAGGAATTCAGTAGAACCCCAATTACATCAGTGCTTAAAATTATATACATGTATATGATATATGTATAGAAATACATTTTGTGGAGTATTTGCCTTAAATGCTCTATTCTTAAAGCTCTAGCTAAAGCAGATTGCAGCGACAGGGGCCCTGGCTTTTGAACTGAGCAGGGAATTTGCCACTTCTGCTAGAACTTGTCCTCCGCAAGAGCAGCGGAGGGAGGCAGGGAAGGGAAGAGGGCTGTACTTAAGTCTAAAACTAAACTTGGACTCCCTTGAAATACGGCGAGGTGTTGGGGACTGTTGCTGCCCTTTCCAGAGAAGCGGCTCCGACCCCTCAGTCTGGGGTTCAATTGCCGCGGGTGGCTGGAGCTGGGGGGGCCGGCTGAGCCCCCGCACCATGCAAGGGGTGCTGCTGCCTGCGCTGGCGGGTCTCCTCCCGGGCGGCTTCTCTGCGGTCCTTGTGCGCATCGCCTCGCCAGGGAGGTGTGCCACCCGGAATCCAGCTGTGGCTCTGCGGAGCAGCTGCACAGCCAGGTGTGGCAGCAATCGGAGGAGCCGGGGCTCGGCCTCAGCCTCAAGGGCGACGTGGGATTTGGGCCAAATTGCCTGTCAAGCTAAGACCGCAAATCCAGCTCAGCAGGCTGGGGAGAGCCGTGAGTAACATCTGGCTAATCTCAGGTCTGTGGCACATCCCCTCCCCTTTTTATTTCTCTCTGATTAAATAGACGTGAGGAGCCGGGGAAGGGGTGGAGGAAGGGAGAATGGGGCCAGAGTAATTCTCCTGATGAGAGGGTCCAGACGAGGACGGGGCTGAGCTTTGTCCAAGCAGTGTCTGTACAAAGTGGAGTCTCTTCTCGCATTAGATGCGATTCAGCAAACCCTGCCTGCGTGTGTACTGGGAGGCCGGTGTGTTCCCCAGCCCTGGGCTCACCTCTGTCCTGCTTCGTAGTCCTGGGAAAACTGCTTTGCTTTTTCTCTCCCACCTACACACGTATTTTCTTGTCTTGTTTGGAAACCTTGACCTCCGCTGAAATCTTCAGGTCCACGCAGAAAGGCACGTAGAGTGCTGCCGTAGCCATGCTGCACGATGGGGGCTGTATGGGCACCTAAAGCCCCAAAATTAACGGAGGAGCCCAGGGGAAGGCAGCAAGCCAACGCGGAGGGCACACCTGACTTCAGGCTTTCCCCTGCTCTGCCCTGGGGCTGGACATTTTTCCTTTCTCCTTTCCTATCTAAAGAGCAGGAACTGTAGGGCTACCCAGCCCTGCTTGGAGGGCTGAAAGGACAATTTGAGGGTTTTCTGAAAGAAATCTGATCTGGCTTTTGACTGAAGGGTTTTATCCCTCCTTCCTGCAAGCAGAAAATAAACATTTCCCTTTTTCAAACGGGAATGTTCCCTGCAGAAACCAGTGTCTTCCTTCATGTCTCTCTTCTTCCTTCACCCTCCGTGGGCTCCCAGGAGTGCTGTCCCTTCGGTGAGATCTGTTTTCTCCCTCCCCTCCCATCCCACCAGGATTCACCACCCCTGTCCCGGAGTCCGCTGGCCGAGCCCTTTGCATCAAGATCCTCCTGCCTTTCCCTTGGCTGGGAGAGTGGTGCTGGCGGGGAGAGCCGGCCCCTCCTTGGGAGGAGAGCCAGGAGGGTCACTTCAAGCCAGATCAGGAGCGGCTGGGGATTTGAGTGCATGTAACCGAACATGTCTAGACAGCCAGGAGCCTCCAGCGGAGAGAACAGCGAGTTTTACGGGCGGTCCCTGACGTACAAGCAGAAATCTGTCCTCCCCGACACACGTGTGGGCCAGATGTTCCGCCTCGCCTTCGCCGCGGTGATCCGCGGGCTCCCGAGCTGCGCGGACAGCGAGCAGCGAAGGTGGGCTCCCGTCCTCCTACCCGAGGGGATGCTTCCCAGGCAGCGACGTGCACGTGTGCAGCGAATGCGGAAGGGACTTGGATGCATCTGGAGAGACAAGGAACATGCAGGGAATCTGAGAAGCTTCAGGTTTGGTCCGTCCATGCAGGGTTCAACTTGGCAGCAGTGGGTTGGTGTGTCCTGAGTAGGGCGGACTCGCTGCAAGCCATCGGGCCGGGAAGACCATCATGCCAAGCGGCTATCTGCACGGGACGCCCACAAACATCCAAACCTCCACTTTCCACTTGGACAGAATTTGCAGGCAGAAGAAGAGGAGATTTATATTAAAATGTAAATAATTCATAGCCCTACAGTCAAGAGACGGTATCTACAGCCTCAGTGGAAGGGTGTTGTATTTAAGGCAAAGGAGCAACTTGCTTGTCTTCATCCTGAGCATCGTCTCATCCAGTTTCCAGGGAAGGTGATTTTTTTTTTGTTGGTCTTTGCTCACAAATGCAAAGCTCACTGCTGTAGATGGCTTTAAACAGAAAAACATCTGATCTGGATGAAGTTCTTCCCACTCAGAAAACTTCAGCCAGCTTGGTCCAAGTAAAGTCTGCAATGAGCAGCATCATTCTTCCGTCAACCTCCAAACAGAAGCGTTGGGAACGGTGCGTTCTGCAGAATCTCTCGGCATTTTAAACTTTATCTCAACCAACCAAATAAATTAAAATACTGAAAACGTCTCTAAGGTGACATTTCCAGAAAGATTTAGCAGTTCAAGGCAATGAGTCCACAGGGGTTCTGGTTACTGGAAACATCACATGTGCCAGCAAATACACCAGAAACTTCCTCGAAAGCCCGAAGTCTTTTCAAGTGATTCACGATGCCAGGCAGGCTGGGAAGGGAACCCAGACGCTGTTTGCAGACTTGAAGGACTTGGTGTATTTTATATTCAGGGTCTGCAATTAATAAACACAGAGCCTGCTAGGAGACAGGGCCCCGGCCCCTCGACTCGGCAAATGCAGACCGATGCCCGCTGCAGAGGCTGGTGAAGCTGCTGCGCTACGCTCTCTGGATCCGGCTTTTTTAAGGGAAGCTTTTGGAAACAGATCTGGGGGGTTGGCAGGAGTTCTCTGAAGCGTGGCTGTGTTTCGCCTGGGAGCATAAAGCACCGTTAATGTCACTGCGTGTACGGCGGCCCCGCTCCCCTGGATCTCCTGTGCTCTGCAAGCAAGGATCAAAGCAGCCAGGTCCTGCCCTTCTGAACTGAGGACACGCTCGCGCTGACGGGTTTCTCTGAAAAACCAAATATCTCGGTTTTGAAGCAAGGAATAAATTCGCAATGGGAAACCAGAGCAGCCGATGGATGCTGTAGCTCAGGGTTTGCTCCGGCAGCCCTGTGCCATGCGCAGATTTCCTTCGGGACCCCGATCTGCAGAGCTTCAAGCAGCAGTAACTAATAGCTTCCAGCCCCGGGGCTTGTAAAGACTCTTCTTTCAAGAGGGATGTGATCAGGGCTGCACTCTCACATCATCACCTGCTGGTGAAGCTGTACTGGGGTGTAACAGGGGTGGCTCGCGCACCACAAAGGTTGAGGTTTAAGTGTTTTTTTTGACTAGAATCAGCAGTTTCCACTGTGTTTTTGTTCCTGTTGACAGTTAGGGTATCGTCGTAGGATTATGCGCTAACGCTGAGCTGCCTCCTGCTTTCCTCGTGAGCTGTCCCGAGCCCCTGCACGGTAAAAACCCAAAGCACCATCACCCTCACGCAATTGCTCTCTATGTTTCTGGTGATCTACCGGTTTCCCCCCAAAAACCAGCCTGCGGGCTCTGTTGAAGGGCCGTATGGAAAGGAAAGGGCAGTAAAGTGTCCCAGCGACAGTGGCCGGGCACAGCGGGATGCTGCGGGCAGAGGGGATGAGGGGAGACGGACACGTGGATGGGAACCCAGGCGGGATGAGACACCATCGTCAGGTTTTTGCTGGGGTTTTGGTGGCTCTAGAGGCTTCTGGGGCTGAGTACATTTAGACAACGCCTTGCTCGTGTGTTGCGTTAAGCTACCCCGGGTAACTGAGTGCATTAATTAATGCTGGAAGGCAAAGGAAAATGACGGATCTGAAGCTAATAGGTGCTGAGTGCTCTTTCCCCTGAAATCCACTGGGAACTGCCCCTGGGCTACAGCACCCAGCACGGCCTCCGAGAGCAGATGGATGAGGAGATGGCTGCTGAGAGCCCGGGCCAGCTGCGGTGGTGCCCGCTCCTGCTGCGGTGGTGCTCCCCAAACCTCCCTCCTCGGGGCGCCGCTTGGGAGCTCAGCCCGGGAGGGCTCGGGGCTCAGGGGCCACCTTCGATCCACAGGTCCGAGACACGAGGGATCAAAAACCCAGCCCAGGCTGCTGGATCCCAGCCTGGTTTGAGCTTGCATCCGACCGACGCACCTCTCCCAAGATCGCATCTCGTCTTCATTTTTGAGCCATTTGGAGAGGAACATCCCTGAACTTCCCTTGGAGGCTGTCCTGCTGGTACCCACCCTCTCCGTGAATGACGTGTACCTCCTTATTTCGTTGGGTCTGGCCCTGCTTTTCCACCATCCTCTTTCAAAACAGGCTACAAGCCCTTTGTTCCAAGGTTTTTCTTCCTGTTCAGGTACATGGACATACCAAGCCAGTGTCAATCTTCTTTCCCATAAGCTTAAGTGGAATGAGAGTCTTACGAGCCTTTCTACGTGGTATTTTCTCTGCCCTTAAAACCATTTTTGTGCTTTTTCAAGTTTCTCTACTACATCTGTGCATGCACTTTCCCGCTGAGCTCCTCAGCGGGATACAGAGATGTAAGATCACATCCCATCCTCGCAACTGCCTTGTTCATACCCGCAAGGCTCCGGGCAAGTAATGGGGGTTGCTGGTTTTGCTGAGCTGAACCGGGTGGGACTGGGGGTCCCCTGGCCGCAGACCCCCACCCCGTGGAGCTGGCAGCTTCCCCCCACCCTGAAGCCCCCCCTTGCCACCAGCCCCCTTCCCGGGGCTGCGCTCAGCCTGCCAAGCGCACCCGTTTGCTCCGATAACCGCCCTGCCCTCCTCGTTTCGTGCCCCTCTGCGTGCTCTCAGCAGAGATGCTCAGACGGATTGCCAGATCATTAATAGCAAAGTCCCCAGGCAGCGGCTCAGCGCCGAGCCCCGCTGCGCCCCGGGGAGCTCCCCCGAGCCAGAGCTGACCATGCCGTGAGCCACTTCGCCTGTGTTTATTGATATTTTGCCATCCTGCTTTCACATGTCAGGGTGTTCGAAGTCAAAAGCCTCCTGGAAGCCTCTCTGTGTTCCCTACAGCGTGCTGGGCTGTAAGCAAACCTGAGCATTCTCTCATTCAGAATGAGGGCACGTTTGTTTGATGCTTATTTCCTACACAACCACCCAGTGGAACCAGTTGGTTTTGCATTTCTTTATTCTTTGAGTTGAATCCTGCACAAACGCATGGGATTTTCCACCTGGGACAGACATCTGGTGGGGAGCAGCCTGGGTTTACCTCCCTCATGTTGTTTGATCTGGATCCACGCTAAACCATCCTTCTATTTTCCTAAGATTTCTAAAATATCTAAAAATTAGATATTATTAGCAGCACCGTGTTGGCCGCAGCTTGGCTCCAGGAGGTTTCTTGCCTCTGTTTTTCACAGGAGAGGAGCCGTGATGTGCAGGGACAACTGATTGCTGCTTCCACTAGCGCCAGTAAGAAATGCCCTTCTTCACCCAGTCTGTTCATGCACAAGCACTCTGCACCCAGGCGTTTGCGTTTTGCTTCCCTATTTTTCTCTCGTTCCCCTCCCAGCGATAACATCAAACGACGTACTCCAGGATTTACAAGGTAAAGCTGCTCCTCAGAGAATACTACAGCAGCGATCAAAGCCCCGGTAGCTTTTATTCCCCGGGGATTAGCTGGGTGCTCCCACCGGCCCCGCGCCGTGCCAAGCAACACATCAGTTTTATTTAATCAGATTATGCAAAGCGTTTTGCTGTGCAACGGCGGGACGAGGCAGACACCTGGCACGGTGGCTGGGATTATCTCCGTCGTCGCTCCGATTCGGGGAGCGCTGCAAAGCGCTGGTCGGGGATGGAGAAGCTCATGGGCTGGGTGCTGAGGGAGGGGGACACAGGTACACTCTCCGGGGATGCTCACCGGGTCGCTGCATGGGGTTTCCCTTTAATTCCCTCAGCAGGAGCAGGAATCCGAGTGGTTTTTTCCTTCTGCATGGTCCTGGGTGCAGGATGTGGCCGTGGGAAATGGGGATTTCCCTGTCCCGGTATCCAGCTCCTGGGAGCAGCACTGCCTCCTTCAACAGACATCCCCGTCCCCTAAAAGTGCTTTTTTTCTACGATGTTACCTGCAGGTTTATGGCCATCTCCTGCTTGTCTAGCAAATCCAGCTGCAAATCCAGCAGAGCAACAAGGTACCCAACACACCCCCCATCTCGGTCCCTGCCACCGCTCTTGAGCATAGGACGGGGACCTCCGAGGCACCCCAGGTACCAGACGGGGCTTTGGAGGCAGATTCCTGGAGCTTCCCGCCAGCTACTGTGGCTTCATCCTGAATTTTTGCCCCTATCTGCTTTGTTTTAAGCTTTAACATCTGGAGCTGTGTGAATGTATCAGAATTGCAGCTATGTTTTCTTCTTCTTTTTCTTTTTTAAAGCCCATATGGTTGCGGGGAGAAACACAAACCCAAAGAGAAGATACATCAAAAGAAAGCCAAATATAGAACACACACACACAAAAATTAAGACAATTTTGAATAATAGCAACGTACGAGCGAGTTTCTAAAAAATCTGCCGACTTTGAAGCCTGTCTTATGACTTATGAATATTTAGAGCTGACAGTCCTGGATACAGGCTCTTCCTTGAGCTTATTTGGAAAAGTGGAGCTCAACTCGAGTACAAAGCTGAGAGTGGGATGAGCTCAAAGCAACGCGGCCCGGCAGGGTGCGTCGGAGTTACATGAACGTGGTTTCTTTAGTTTTGGGGGTTTAGCAGGAGGGTGATGTTTCTCCGAGATGCGCTGGGGTTTGGGAAGCAGCCCACCCTGTTAAACCTGCTCCATCGGTCCTTTGAGCATATCTGGGTGATAGTCCTGAGCTTGGAAAGGAGATGTTGGGGCTGTTTGACTCTTGGCTGCATCCTTATCTGCCCCAGGAGACCCACGTGGTCTTCCCGAAATGCTGTGAGACGTGAGAAAAGAGCAAACTTGGGCTTTATTTCCCCTTCGGAGCACGGGGGAAGGATGCTGCTGCTTCCAAAGGGGTTGGTGCTTTGGAAACCCAGCACTGCAGAAAGGTCTGAGTAAGAAGGAAGGGCTGGAGGAGGCTGCCGAGGAACAGGCTGGATTTCCCTGTTTCCTTGTGTATCTCCAGCTTTTGGGTCCGGCATGTGTCCTGGGGCTGGTGTGGGATACAGGTGTGGGTATCATCCGTTGCGTATGACTGTCGTGTAAACTCCACCGGGATTAAGCTGCTGGTAGGAATCCAGCTAAAGGCATCGCTGGTGAACTTCTTAAATCGTTCTTTTTTTTAAGGCTGAACTTCTAACGTGGGGGTGTGAACGCGCAGCGTGTGCCGAGGCCAGACGGTGGGGCCGCAGCGGGGTGTAAGGGTGCAGGAGGGCTTATGGCTGTCCATGGGGACTCGTTGGCTTGTGCCAACGGGATACCGAGCGATTTTGTGCTTCTCCCCTCTCGGTGTGCTGTGCTGGTTTGCCAAGCTCGTAGTGGGGCATCTCTGAGCTGCTCGGCGAGCTACGGGGAGACGCGGCACGGCCGAGTCACTGCGGGGGACCAGCCCTCACGTTGCGTGGCTGCTGCACCCGCTCTGCACCCTTGGGCCCGTGCTCCTGGGTGCCCTCCAACGCACCCTGCCCTAACGCCGTTACCAAATGTCGTTGCACCCACCTGGAGAGAACCCTGAGGCAGCCCCAGAGCCCGTGCCGTGGCACGGGACATGCTGCCAGCCCGTCAGAGCAGCATCCCTCGGCCGGAGCCACCGCACCGCTCACAAGCAAAACTCAGACGCAGCGTCCGAGCGTCCCCAGCTCTGCGGGTCCCCAGCAGCCCGGGCAGCAGAAGAGATGCGCCTCGTTATTTTCATCAGAGATTTACTGTTTTCCTCCCCTTGCCAAAGCCACTTGGCTTTTCCAGCGAGGGCTGCGAGGGCTTTGTCACTGCCGTGCTGTAACTCACAGGAGAGCATCAGCGTGATGGAGACGGTGGCCAAAACCACTGAGCTTTCAGCAGACGTTCAGCTCCTGCAATATACAGCACTGTGCGGGCGCAGGCGATGCTCTCGCTGTCTGGCACCAGCCAAAGCACTGAAAAATAGACCCCCCCCCCCCCAAAAAAAATCTGGAGGGTTTTTCCCGGTGCCTTTGGCAGGAGAAGTGGAGCTCAACAACTAATGAAACGAAGGCGCAGCACAAGGTCTTGCTGGAGGCTGTTGTGATAAAGGGCCCGGGGTGCTGCGAGAGGGCTGTACTTGCAAGAAAATACTTGCTGTAATAAATAAAGTGATTATACATTTTTCCAGATGTATTTAGGGCTAGGAGGCTAAGAGGAAATTCCTAGCTGAATTCCTGTCTGTGGGATAACGCTGTTTCCATGGTCTTCCCTGCCAAGAATCACTTAATTGTGAGTAATTAAAAAAAACAACCCCAAAACAGGGCTTTGATTTGGCTTAATAACGCTGAGGGATTTGGGGACAGGAAAATGGAATAAGGGAATAAACAAAAACCGAACCGAGCGACCTCCTGCGCAGGCAGGACTCGGCAGAGAGGGGGATGCTGGGGGACGGGGGATGCTGCTTATCAGGGCAGGGATTTTGGCCGCAGACGAGCAGTGTCTGGTTCGGCACGATCCCGCACCCGTGCTGGAGCCAGGAATGCTTTTTGGTTCCTTAAATAAGCCCAGCTCCTTCTCGCCAGAAGACTTGTTAATTCTGTCATTTCCCTCTTCATTCTCCCTGGCAGGCGAAATCCCTGTTTGCTGCAGGGATGCGGGGTTGCTGCGGGGGACCGGGGGTGCTGCCTCGCCGGTGTGCGGGACGGTGCAGCTTTCCCAGGAAAACCTGACATGTTTGGACAGGAGCTGGCTCTCAGATGAGGTGAAAA
Source organism: Phoenicopterus ruber ruber (assembly GCA_009819775.1). NCBI lineage: Eukaryota > Metazoa > Chordata > Aves > Phoenicopteriformes > Phoenicopteridae > Phoenicopterus > Phoenicopterus ruber. Next base: position 5,266,475 of record CM020219.1, read on the forward strand.
ACCTGAGCCCTGGAGCATTTGTGGTCAAAATTTGGGGGGATTCATTTAATTTTCCCTTCCCTCCCAGGGATTTGGGTATGGACCCTCTGAAATACAACACTTAAAGCAGTGAAGTGATACCGACACGGAACTTTATCCCTGAGAAGTTAAAGGTTTTGCTCAACCCTCATCTTATAGAAAACGGGAGGGTCCGGTTTTGAGATTTCCATCCTGCAGCTACGAGCCACCGCGGAAAGCCCGGTTCGTTTGAAAAGTTGGGTTGGAAATGCCTTTTGCTGAGTCTTTGCCCTGGAGATGGGCTGTTTCTCTGGGCATGAAACAGTTTTATCCTGGAAGTGCTTAAAAACCACAAACCGATCCGGGGCTGTCAAACCGTTTTTTGGGGAGCTCCCTCGGCCAGCGGCTCGGGGCAGCCCGGCGCTGCCTGCGGACCCTGCGTGTGTTCAGAGACGCTTTAGCGAAGCATAAGCCCCCGTGGGATTTTTTGTGTGGTCCATCCGCGTTACCCCTATTCCTGCAACTCGGAAGCCCACGGCGCCAACAGGACACGGAGGGTTTGCAGATGTATATTGAACCCTGCCAGGGCTGTGGGTTTTAGGTCCTGGCAATAACTGCTCCTGGTCCGTGCTGGCGCGGGGGCCCTGAACCCCCAAGGCGGGGGGATTTGCGCTTGCAGGAGATGCACGCGTTGCAACGTGATACGCATCGATACCGTGCACGTCAAAGGCAACCTCCCGGGCTGATGGCTTTGGAAACGCTCCTGGTTTCATGGGAGAAGGGAAGAGAGATGGAATCGATGGAGGGAAAATATGATGTTGAGGGAAATGGGTGGGGGAGGATGGAAAGGGAGGAACAGGCTGATCCTTTCGCATGTTTAGGTTATGATAGCCACGAGGGCAATAAAACAAGCGTGAGGTTGGGACGGAGCCTGTGTCCGTCATCTCTTTCCCCAGGGGTTGGTCCACCCGTTTGGGTGTGTGGTCAGTCCAGCTTCCGTCCAGCCAAGGGGAAAGGTGGGGAGGGGGCGATGAAAAGTGCTTGCACTGACCCCGTCTCTCCAAACTCCGAGTCACAGCTGCATAAACGGCACCCAGCTCCCAGAATAACGTTGCTATTTTGCTTTGGCTGTCAAGGGCAAAAAAACCCCCAAAACCTCAGAGCGCAGAGGGACCAGGGACGCTGAGCAAAGCTGCCCCTGTGCCTCTGCATCCCTGTCCTCACCCGACACGGGGGTTCAGCAGCCGGAGGCAATAAAGGAAAGGTGCTGGGTATCGCCCACTGTCCAGATGGGTATTTGGGTGTCTTATACAGAGGGCATGTGCTAACACAAGATTTATCAAACGAGAAGAGGCAGCACGCGGCTGCCCCGGGTTCCTCGGTAGCTGCCCAGATGCAGCCGCCAGGCTGGAGAGGAGCCAGCGACGGCGGGAGCCGCACGGCGAGGGCTGGCTGCCGCTCCAGACGCAAGTTTTACAGCAAATACTGAGCTTTGCCTTACCTGGTTGTGCTGAAGCTGCCATCTTTTTCAAAAGAGACCGAAATCCAACGTAACCGTGATTTTTGTGGTTGATGCAAGGCACTTAATGTTCCTGTTTAATTAAAATTTGGGCAGAGGCGGGATTGCAAGCAGCCGGGCTGGGATGTGCTGGGCTTGCTGGGTGGGAGGGGATGCCACGCGCCGGGGGGACGGGATGCCCACGCGCCCACAAAACTCTTCCTTAGCAAAGTCACTGGGGGGATTTGTGTAGGATGCCCGAATCCTCGGGGGGGGACACACAGCTAAATGCCGCCTCTTTGTTCAAACCCGATGTCGAGGCACAGAAATTTGGGGAAAGCCAAATGTTTCATGGCCTGATGGGAGACACTGGTTGAAGTTTGCTCTCTTCTGTTGTTCAAACAGCCGTGAGCATCATCTTGGAGACTGACTCAGTATCTGCCCATCGTCTCCCTAGGATGACCGGGCATAACAGCTTATATCTTCACTCCCTGGCTGTAAAATTCTTTTAAACCTTTTGCAAAAAGCCCGTAGGTTTTGACAACCTATTCCTTATGAAAAAAAGTCACAGCGACCGTCTCGAGCAGCCCTGGCTGTGATCTTTAGCTGCCTGGGAGAGAGCCATCGGCGGGGACGCAGGCTGAATAACAAGGACTCCCGCGGATGCAGAGGACAGGACAATATATTTTTGCAGGGCAGTAAAACCCGCTCGATGCCGGCTCTGAGCCGAGCTCTGATCCGCTCCCTCCTCGCTGCCGGGTATGGCATTCCATGGTTTCAGCCCTGCAGCGTGGTGCTCTACGGCACGTTCCCGATATCCCGTCCTCGCAGCGGTGTCTGTGGAGCGAGTGATGCAGAGCGGGGGCTCGCCTGGACCCTGCGGTTTTCAGGCAGCTGTTGAGACTCTCTTGCAGAGCGCTCGGTTTGTGTTTAATCTTCCCCCCCATCCATCTAAATCATGGGGGAAGGTTTTATATGCGGCTCTGACAGCGCCGAACGGCTCTACCGGAGGGGGATGCGGGGAATTTATAGCGCGCCGACTGCTGCCGGTTAATATGCAGGCGAGGCTCCGAGCAGCGAAGGATTTCTGGGTTTATCGGAAGGGGAGTACAAATGTAAGGCAGGAACCGGCTGGGGATCTTCCCAGCTCAGGCAGTTTCACCTGCAGGACTGGAGGCTTTTTAGGGCTGATGTGGGGGTACGGGGATTGCCGTGAGGGATGGCCGGGCACCCCATCCTCTCCTGGGGACCAGGGAGGGCATGTCCGGGGGGCGATGCACGATTTTCTGAGGCCAGACATCTGCACCAGGAAGGAGGTGAGAGATGAGCTGGGTTTTGCAGGGGGGATTTGATGCCCAGCACCCCAAGAGCCGCATTCCGACCCTGGGCGAGGCTGGGCGAAGGTGCAGGACAGGAGCAGAGGGCACCTGCGTTTCCCTCCCAGGCTCTTCCACAGCAGCGGCAGTGCCCTGGGTGCCACGGTCCATCACCTTGAACCAAAAAAGCGGCCCATCTCCGAGCCCAGCCGGGTTTTTGCAGGTGGAAGGAGAGGTTGGTCTTGTCCTGAGCTCAACAGAGGCTGTTCCCTCCCAGGATTAACCCTTCCCTGACCACGCTGAAATACCGTCCCGCTGCTTTGGTTAGTGCTGGGGGGGGGCATCCTGCAGCACCCCCTGCTTCGCACCTCGTCCCCAAACTCTGCCCCCGAGTCCTGCACCCAGATACTGCCTTCGTGTCTGCTTTTCCATCTTCATCTCTTGAACTCTCGGTATCTTCAAGTCTTCACTGGCTTGGAGACATCTTTTTTTTCCCCCTCTCTCTCTCTCACCCTTCATGCTACCGTCAGCTTTCTGACACGAGAGTTTTATTGGAATAAAAGTAGATTTTTATCTCCCAAGCCTGTTTATTAAACTCTCTCCCTTCTTTCACAGTAAGCTACCACCCACCCTCCTGGACGTTTGTCGATTCAAATCAGGTTTAATCAACTCACAATATTGGACGCAGTAAAATTGGATTTCTGAAAGCCCAATAAAGTTGTGCTCTGCACCGTACCGTAGCTCGAGGAGCTCACATTTCATCACATCATGTCGGTAGCCGCAAGAAACAGCCCATAAGAAACTCATCTACTGTTCTCCGGCACGCTGCTAAAAATGGATGAAGCCTCTCCCAAAGAAATATTGACTATTAGTATTCTTATTAACATTCTGCTGTCAGAAGTGACCAGTGGTAATAAATACGGCTGTATCTTTTCATCGTCCTGCCCATTCATCACTGTCTGGCTGAGGTTCCTTCGGTGCCGGGTGCTCTCCCCATCGCCGCGCGTGACCCCTCGCTTCACCCCGTCTCCTTGCCCAAAAGGAGCCGTTTGCCCTCCTGCTGTGACCTTGATTTTTTTTTTTATTATTATTTTCTTTTTTCTTTTTGATGGAGCAAACAGCAGAGCAAGACGGAGCCCCTGAGAACGGCTCGCTCTGCGTCTCCCCTGGCAGAAGGTCTCACGGAGATGGGAAAGGGCAGGACGCGGTGCAGGCGCCCGCGATGCTCCTGCTCGCCTCTAATTAGATTTCCATAGTTGTAACGAGAAATATTGGTAGACTTGGATTATCCTCACGTCTTATTTCTTCCCTAATCTTGGGTGAGCTTTAGCACTAGGGTAAATCAAGTTGTATTTTTGCAATTGCTTCGAACGAAGCCTAGCAGAGCTGTCCTTGCCCTGCACCGCTGCCCAGCATCACCTTCCTCGTGCCGGTGCAATCCTTCCCGGGGCCGCCCTGTAAACCTGATCTGGGAACCAATCCGGGCTAAACCAACCTTTTTCTCTTCTCTTTGCAGGCTGGTTTTAATCCCGAGCAGCTCCCTGATCCGGCTGCACGCGTCTGCAGGATCGTGTGCGGGAGGGGAACGGGCAGTGGTGGGGGCAGAGGGAGGCAAACTGCTTTTTTTGGCTATTAAAGGAACTGAAATGATGGTGTGAGACAGCAGGTCCGGGCTTGACTCTTTGCCCAGAAGCATTACCTGGATGAGAGCGATTGCCAAGCTAAATCCCTGTTTACAAACTCATTTCAAGGCGGGCGAGGGCCCTGTGGCTTGTTTAATTCTGGCAAGGACGCGACTCCCCTCGCTCGCTGCAGACCCCGCCGCCGAGGGAGCGCGCTGCAGACAGAGAACGCCCTGATTAATGCCGAGGGGGAGCCAACTCATGTATCAACAAACGCTGCTTCCCAGCACGGGGCAAAGGGAGGGTGAATTTACAGACCTGGCCATCTCCTTCCTCCCAAGTTCTTCCCGGTGCTCCGTTTCGCCGCTCCCTTTCGCAGGGATCGTGGCGCTTAGCTCTGCCCAAGCAGGTGGGATTGCAGGAGCCTGGACCGCTCCTGCCTGCACGAGAGGGAAAAAATCCCAAGGAATGATTTATGTATTTAACGCCAATCGATTACGAAGCGGCTGCTGCTCCACGGAGGGATGGCTCTTGGAGGTGAGCAGCTCTGGGCAGGCTCTGCTTTTGGTGCAGTCGACGGCGTAAGCCCCGGATGCCTTTTGATGCAGCTGGTTTGATGGAGACGGGGGCTGCTCTGAGGTGGTCCCTGGCTGTGGCACGGCTCTACCTCGTTCCGCAGGGCCGGTGCGCACAAGGGGTCCCTCGGCTGTTCCCTCTCCGGGGTGTCTGCTCGCTGCAGCGATGCTTCATAAACTCATCCGAAGGCAGAAATCCCCCGCAAAGGGCGGCTCAGCCAGCAGCCCCACCGTGGTCACCGCGGCCCTGTCCCCACGGGCGCGGGGAGGGGCAGGAGGGTGGCCGTGCCCTGCTGGCCATGCAAAGGAGCCACTGGGCGATAACGTGGCCCTTGCTGGTTGCCAAAAATAGCCTCCTCTTAATAAATCTGCATTAGCATTGCCCCTGCAGCCCGGCGTGCTCCCCCAGCCCTGCGACAGCACGCGGGTCCCCGGGGAGAGGACACAAGGGCTTTTCCCACGTGTAGTCCCAGGGGAGGCAGCATCCCGCGGGGCCGTGCCCTCCACCCGCTGCCAGGCTGGGAACGGCGACCACGGAGCCAAATATTCACCTGTGGATATAAAGGCAGGAGCTTTTGTGGGTCTGTGCCCACGAAACCAACCCTCCGGGGGTGTTTGGGCTGGGGGCTCGGCACCGCGCGTGCGTTTAGCCGTGGGGTGACGGCATCCCTGCCCCAACGCACCAACGTAGCTGTGGCCAAGGGACCAGCTCAGACGGGGCTTTGCCGCTCGGGAGGAATTAAATATTCACCGAGCAGCAAGCAAGCTGTCTCTGCTGCTGAAAAGCGTGTTCTAATGGCTGGGAACCAATGCTCGCCGGCCAGCCTGGGGTAAAAATGCCGTAAAGGCAAAGCAGTTTGTTTTGGTGGCCAGCTTAAAGCCAAGCAGGGGGTTAGAGCAGGTCTTCCCCCAAGGCATCGGTGGCCGTTAATTATCCAGGGGCAAAAGCACGGGGACATGGTCGGGGTCCCGATTTCCCCCTCATGGTCTGTCTCAGTGGAGCTATTCCTGCCGGACATCTCCAGCAACCCCCTGAGCTCCCCTCCCGGGTCTGGAAATTAAATCCGAGCCAATTTCGAGGTGTCCCGACCTTCCCCGGCGCAGAAACCGGCTGCTCCGAAATAAATCAGCCGCGGCGCAGAGGCAAGGTGATACGAGCGGGGAGATTGGATTAAGGAGCAAAGATGGACAAGACAGACGGTGGGGTGGGAAGGGATGAAATGGGCTGCTGGAAATCGAAAGGGAGAAGATGACAAGGATGCCGGGCTCACTAAAAAAGACAAAGTGCTGGGATTTTCCTGCGGGGAGCTGGGAGAAAAACGAAACGCTGAGGAACGTGTTACGCTGCCGCCGATGTTGGTCGCTTTGGGGATGCGACGGGCTTGGCTGGGCAGAGCACTGCGGGACCCGGCCCCGCCACGGTCCCAGCCCGGCAGGAGTAGTTTTAATTTTTAATTAAGAAGAAGTACCATAACCCATTTCTGAAATATGTTTTGAATGGCTTCACTGTGAATTAAGGTCAAAACACAGTTTCTAGATTCTCAGGCTATGACGTAGGATTAGCTTTATTGATCTTCTGCATGATTTGTAGGAGCCCTCAATCATTATTTTGACAGTTTTATCATACAGTAGTAGGCTTCCTTTTAGATAATTACAGTTACCATGTTGTATTTCAGTCTTCTGTAGGACTTTTCCTTAGATAACCACACTTAGATCATGTTTTTCTTTAATCATACGTATGCAATAAACTTTGGATAACAGCGCTGATTATTTTAACACTGTAATTTCAAGGCTTACCAAAACAAGTTCAAGGGTTAATTATACAAGAAAACTTTCATCTTTAACATCTGTTGCAACACTCGGAAGTCATGAACATCTACTTTAAGGAAACAAAAAGCAGAATAGGTAATGTTAATACATAATAAAAGTTATTTAAAGTTGGTAAGTTGTGCGCGTCTCGTTTCGATTGATACCCGTTTCTCACCCCAGCGCACCCCCGGCGGGTCACGGAGGGCTCCCCACGGGCTGCCAGGGAAGGTGCTGCCGCCTCCTTCTCCCGGCCAAGCACCGTGGGTGTCTGAGACCTTTAATTAGGCTTTGCTATCGGTAACGAAGACAGATTCCCACTCAGGAGTGAGCGTGGGCAAGCGCTTATAGCCGATGCTCCGGCCACCTCCGGGGTCAGAAATATCTTTGCATCTCCCAGACCGGAGCGATCTCTCCCTCCGGTCCCTGGTCATTAAAAGGGAATTAATTTCACCAGGCGCTGAAGTAAGTAAACTCTCTGATTTCTGGCCTGTTATGACTGTTAACCAGCTAGGTCTCACTTTAATAGCTTATTTAAAGCACTGGGCTTCTGACAGCCCGGGTGATGGATGGAGCTGTCAGCGTCTGCTTCGTTTGGAGAGGAGAGGAACATCTCTTAAACTAGAAGCTCTATAAATCAAAAGGATGAAAATCAGCGAGTGCATTTTTCTGGACAGGAGCGTCCTTCTCCCTGCGGAGTGTAACAGGCACTAAACCGAGGTTGGATTTATCGGGTCTGAAACCCCTTTCGACAAGCGCTTTCGCAGCTGGAATGGAAGAGAGCGGGCATGGAGCGGCGAAGCCGGGCGGCAGCCGAACCAAGCGCTGCCTCCGTGCAAATCCCAACCTCAGACACCCCGGCCGCGCTCGCCACAGCCCCGCATTGACAATTTCGGAGCGACTGCTCGTGGGTACAGGGCACGGCTGCTTTTCCCCATGGTCAACGCTCCCCAGATCCCGTGTGCTCCCTGGAGACGCGGGGGCTCACCCCGCCTGCGGTGCCTGGAGGTTTGGCAGCGCTGGACCCATCGCACCCGTGTTAACGGGAAAGCAGCGGCGTAAGGCTTCCGTAAAGCGGCTCTGCATCCTCCCTTGCCGGGGAAAACACGGACCCCTCGTCCAACCCACGGCGCTCAAGCAGAAAGCAAACCCCTGGGGTTTTCCAGCACTGACACAAACCCGCCATCAGATGCCATGAGGTTGAGCACCGTATCTTGCGAGTGCCTTCAAATATTAGCAAGGCAGGTTGTTACTGCTTCGGGCTCTGCCAGATTTGAGACCCGGGTAGCACTACAGCCGTTTATCCGTGGTTTTTTCAAGGCTGCCTTTCACCCAAAGCTGACGGACGGGAGCAGCCCCCCCCCCCTCCAGATGCGTTACTCGCAGTGCCTCAGTTTTGTTTAATATTGAAAGAGGTTTAAAGCGCGGCTCTGACCTAGATCGGGAGCTCTTCGGGGAAGGCTGGCGCTGGCACGGGCGGGCTGGGGAGCAGCCGGCGGAGGCAGGGCCCGTGCCTCGCCGAGGAGCGCTGCTGCGATGAAATAATCATTTCGGGATGGGAATTAACCCACTTAATGAGCGGCGCTCTTGGTTCGCTCCTCGGCGAGTGCTCGGCGGTGACGTGAGGTGCACTGCTCCTGCCCAGCCCCGGTGGTCCCCAGCGCCGCTCCCATCCTTGCCTTGTTCCCAGGATGGCAAAATGTCTGGACCTTTTCCTTTCTTTTCCTTTTTCCTTTTCCCTTTCCTTTTCCCTTTCTTTTCCTGTTTTCCTTTCCATGTTTCCCTTTTTCCTGTTCCCTTTCCCTTTTCCCTTTCCTTTTCCCTCTCTTTTCCTGTTTTCCTTTTCCCATTTTCGCTTCCCTGTTTCCCTTTTTCCTTTTCCTTTTTTCCTTTTCCCTTTCTTTTCCTTTTCCTGTTTTCCTTTCCCTGTTTCCCTTTTCCTTTTCCCTTTCCTTTTCCCTTTCTTTTTCTGTTTTCCTTTCCCTGTTTTCTTTTCCATTTCCCTTTCCCTGTTTCCCTTTTTCCTTTTCCCTTTCCTTTTCCCTTTCATTTCCTGTTTTCCTTTCCCTTTTTCCTTTTCCTTTTTTCCTCTTCCATTTTTCCTTTTCCTTTTTGCCTTTTCCTTTTCTCCCTTCCCTTTCCCTTTTTCCCTTTCCCTTTTTTCCCTTTCCCTTTTCCCAGAATCACAGAACAGTGGGGGTTGGAAGGGACCTCTGGAGACCCCCCAGCCCAGCCCCTGACAGAGCAGGGTCACCCAGCGCAGGCTGCACAGGGCCGCGTCCAGGCGGGTTGGAATCTCTCCAGAGAAGGAGACTCCACACCCTCCCTGGGCAGCCTGTGCCAGGGCTCGGGCACCTCACAGCAAAGACGTTTTTCCTCGTGTTCAGGCGGAACTTCCCGTGTTCCAGTTTGTGCCCGTTGCCCCTTGGCCTGTCGCTGGGCACCACTGAGAAGAGTCTGGCCCCGTCCTCTTGACACCCGCCCTTGAGATATTGAGAAGCGTTGGTGAGGTCCCCTCTCAGTCTCCTCTTCCTCAGGCTGAACAGCCCCAGCTCCCTCAGCCTTTCCCCACAGGAGAGATGCTCCAGGCCCCTCAGCATCTCTGTACCCTCCGCTGGGCTCTCTCCAGTAGCTCCTCGTCTCTCTTGAACTGGGGAGCCCAGAACTGGACCCAGGACTCCAGATGGGGCCTCACCAGGGCAGAGCAGAGGGGGAGGAGAACCTCCCTCGACCTGCTGGCCACACTCTTCCTCATGCACCCCAGGATGCTGTTTTCCTTTTCCTTTTCCCCTTCTTCCTTTTCCCCCGTGCTTCGCTGGGGCTCCGCGTGAGCAGCCCCCGCCCGGGCGTAAGCCCCTGCCCTGCCACACCAGGCCAGCACAGGGGCCTTTTGGACTTGAAAGGATGGACGTTTTTTGAAAGCACACCCAAGGTGCTCTTTCTAGGTCAAGATTTGCATTTTTAAACACTTCCCAACATGAAAGTGCACCTTTAAAAAATTCAGAAGCGCAGCCACCTCGCCCTGGGATGGCTGTAATGACCTTTAAAAAAAAAAAAAAATATGAATTTTACTTTTTTCCTCCAAAAACGTAAGCGTGCGCCCGGCTGCCGCAGGGCTGCCAGGGCTGTTGCCTTGGGGTTTGCGTGAGCTGTACCTGCTTCGCTTTGTGCAGCAGATGCATCGGGGATGTTCCAGGGGTTCCCCCTAAGGGGAGCCAGCAGTGGGGAAGGGGCGCAGGGGTCAGCTGGGGCTTCCCCCCCCCCCAAACCCCTTTGCACAGCCCCGATGTCTCACACCAACGCGGGGCTTCGCCTTGGAGGCTCGTGATGCGCAAACCCCCTTCGGCTCCGGGTGCAAATCTCCCGGTCGTTCCCAGCCGAGGTTTGCGTTTGGCATACGAACCCCGGGGTGCTCCCACAGCTCTTCCAGGCTCATCCTAAATCACCTGGACCTCTCCTTTTTGGAAGGAGAAGGCATTTTGTGCCATCGCGATGGCAGAGCGCATCAGGTCCGGGGGCTTCACACAGAGCCATCGAAGGGAAAGGGAAAACTGGCGAACCACATAATTAGTTTTTGCTTCAGTGATTAATATCACTTGCAAACAGGTAATCTCAGCTCGAGCAGGCTCCTCCGTGACGCTCTTCCTAATGAATGAATGTAGCTGGCTGGTCCTTTGCCTTTTCATATGACTACAAACGGAGGCAGCTGCCGCCGGAATAAATAGAGCATCTCGCAGCGAGAGCAGACCTCTTCATTCAGGATCAGAAACTCCCTGACGTTCCCCAGCAGCTCTTCGCTGCCTGATCTGAAACCGTCCCCGTGCAAACCCCTAGCCCGGCATCCTCCCCTCGCTGCCGGCAGCGATATTGGCCCTTCCAGCCTTCCCTGCAAATTGATAATTCCAGTTTGCTTTCAACACGCAGCAATCAGCCTGGAGAATTGTATTTGCTGGTAGGAGCAGGGGTTGCAATTCAGCACGCGGGAGAGGCATTTGTACTTAAGTAATTGGATAGCGGCGGCGTATAAAATTGTAATGGCTCTGTAATCTTGTCGTACAATAATCCCGCGCGCGGCTGCAGAGCGCAGCTCCCCCCGATCCCCGAGCAGAGCACTGCCTTCCTTTAAATGTGATTTAACGAGGCTGGAAGAGCCAGCTCTGATTGCTGTGGCTTTTACAGGCAGGCGGCGCGGCCGCCGCTGCGGAATAATAATCATTTTGGGGAATGCTGGTCCGGGGCTGAGCGGAGGCTGAGCCCCAGGGTCAGCCCCGGCGCGTCCCCAGACGGGATGGAGGGCGATGCAGCTCGGCGGTCCATGCCGTAGTCCCCACGCCAGGAGCCTGGGGCTTCTCTTTTCCTCTTTTCCCCTTTTATTTTTAACAGCCTGGGTAGTTGCCCAGGCCAGTTGTCCTCTGGGGCTGAAGAACTGCCTCTTCCCATCAATATTTTGGGTGCTGAACTTCCCGGTACAGGTTGTACCTCTCTTTACAGACCCCGTTAACGCGGGTCACGACCCAGTGAAGCCGGGGACACAGATGACCCCATTGCTATAATATCCAGGCACTTCTCGTGCATTTAAAAATAGAAACACCAATAACGATCTGTCTCTCTATCAAGCCCGGAGGGGAAGTAGCTTGATTAGCTTATAGATCTCCTCGTTTACATGCGAGTGACCGCGGCGTCCGGGGAAGGGGATGGACGAGGTGGGGATGCGCAGGGAGAAACTGGGGAGCAGACGGGAGGGGAGACCCCCTGGCTGCATCCGTGGCTCCTGGTGTGGGTGTCCGGACGCTGCCGCTGCCTCCGGGTTTTTGTCCCCAAAACGCCATCGGAGGCTGATTTTTGGCGGGGCGGCTGGCACGGAGCTGATGGATGAGCGGGAGCCTTTGGGGTGCTGCACTGGGCTGTCACCACGATCGATAGTGGGGAGACGGGGATATATGAATAGAGAGAAGGATGAAAAATGCGGGAGTTCGTGCGCTGTGGCTGTTCAGCGTCAGCTTGCGATGCGCAATACGTGGCGTGGATCCACCTGCAACGCTTTTGCCCCCATGTCCCTGCACCCAAACCCAAGGTCCCCAGGGAAACCCCGTGGGTTAATGCTGGGGCTGCTCCCAGCAACCTGCTTTTTTATGTCACCAGGGAAAAGCCGCTTCATCTCCCTTCCCAAAACCCGAGCCGATAACACGGAGCAGATTATTTTGCAGCCTGCAGTCGCTGCCCTCTTCAATCCAAATAAAACCCCACATTGGTGCAGGTGGGAAAGGAAGAGGGGAAGGCGCTTGGGTCCCGTCCAGCCGACGAATGGGTCGGTGTGGAGGTCGCAGGCATTCCCTGGCATGGATTGAACGTATGGATTAGCCGCGGCTCGGTGCGTTCAGCCGGTGGGACTCAACCCTATAGAAAGCGGGAGCAGAACCGGGCAGCGGCGTTGCCGGCTGCACCAGCCGGCAGCTGCCGGGAAGCACGTGGGATACAGCAAATATGTCTCCCGATGGTCGGGGAAGGACCGGCTGCGTTTTAAAAAAGTGATTTATGCTCTAATCGGTCTTGAAGCTTCATTATTCCAAGCATTAGCGTGTCTGAGCCAGTGGCCTTATTTGTTAATGCACTGAAAGCGGCAGCAGATGTGCTATTTTTCATCTGTGACCCGATCAGCTCGCTGATTCATCTACTTCCATTTTCATTTCCCTGTCATTGATTTATTAATGATGTCTTACTTATCTGGGACTCTTTTGGAGGGTTCCTATGGCCCAGCCCCCAGAGAGATGCTGCAGGACCCCTCTCCCCTCCCCAAATATCCTGTTTTTCAAACCATATTCATCCTCATCGCTCCAGAGATTAGATGCTTTAATCATTTAGTAACTGAAACAACCTCTGTGGCTTGTACAATTTGTGGATAATTTGTCTGCTGAGAGAGAAACTTCCCTCTTTGCCACCGCAGACGGGGTACCCCATCCTTCGGGGATGTATTTGGGCACGGGGGGACGTGGGCACTCCATCCAGGAGCTCCACGGGATGCAGGGGAGGATGTCCAGGCTGAGAAAACTGTCTGATTTTCTTCCTTTTCTATCGTCTCTGGGTTGGTCCAGCCTGGAATAATCCCAGGGCCAGAATTTGTGCAAGCAGCTCAATTTCCCCTTTACTTTGAAAACCTGGTGAGGAGTCTGATCAAACTGTGAGGAGCTTACATGGATTTTCTTGGACAAGCAAGTCCTTTCTGCACTGCCTGTTTCACCTGGGCTGTGCTGGATCCATGAGAAATTATTTGTTTTCTGCCTCTGATTCTGAAAAATGTCTTTATTCCCACATCCCTCCTACCAGCGAGCCTGGAGCCGGTTATTGGTTCGCCTTTGCCGTGTAAGGGGATTTTCCTCCCGCCTCTGTCCCATTGATGACTCTCTTCTGGACAAGCCACCGATGACCTGGGAAAAAGCCATGGCCAGCCCTGTCCCGTGGCGGCCCCCGGGATGTCTGTCCATAGCCACCGCCAGGCTCTCGGCATCCACCATCTCTCAACCTTTTTTTCCTCCTGAAACCTTTTTTCGCTTGGCATCGCGCTTTGCCGAGCCGCCCAGAGTAAACCCGTGCCCAAAAAGCCCTTCTTACTGAAAAGTCTCTTTTTTTGCTCAGCAACTCTGACCTGACGCCTTCGGGGCTTTTCAGAAACCAAATTCTGCCGTTAAACACACACATAAAACCCCTGGATTTGGGGAAGGTCGGTCCAGGTTTATTCGTAGATCCTCTGTGCTTTTATTCAGCCAGCCCTAAAGCATCATCCCTTGCGCCTACAAATTGCTCCTACTTTTCCTGCTGGGAACGTCTGGGAAATACCGTTTCCAGCTGCTTGGCTGAATCCCTGGGGGAACCGTCTTTTGCTTCTGGGGATATCTGAGGGATTTACGGTGTTGTTCAAGTAACTGATCCCCGAGCCTCAGATGTGCCGGTGATCTCACTGCTCCATCCGATCGCTGCTTTGATTTCCAGCCTAGTTAATTCCTTGGCTCTTTGCAGGATAGTTGGCTCGTCATACAGTATCTTGGCCTTTACTGGAAATGCGGCTTAGCCTCCTTTTTTCTTTTTTTTTTTTCAGGAAAAATAAAGTTTCCTGGGTTTTTTTCCCTTTGCGTCCTTCTCACACGATGAATTTTACGCGCTGATAAGGGGCTTGCAGGATTAGAGCCAGCAGGTCTGCGTTACATTATTAGCACTATAGACAAGCCCTTGCTGCTTTTATAAATGTAAGTACCCTTCCAAATCAATAAATCAACATTAACATTACTTTAAACGGGTACAACACGGCGAGGGAATTTGCTGGGTAATTCTTTCTCTTCCTGATTAATTTATTTTGTCTGTGTAAAATTCAGAGACGTCAGGGGCGGATCCTCATCTCGATATCTTGGATTTTCACCAACGCCACCTCCGAACGCTCGCTTGGATGCAGCCCAGCTTCAGCTGGGCACTGCGAGAGGCAGAAAGTGGTCTTGCGGTTTTGTTCTCTTTCAGAAAGGAAAAATATCCAGTGCCACAAACAGGGGGGAAAAAAAAAATAACCCTTCCCCAAACCCTCCGGGAGCAATAGCTTGGGAGGTGCTATTCTCTCCCCTTGAGCCGCACACGCCTGCTTTCTAAGACTGCCCAAATCTGCATTGCAATGGAAGAAAGGAGCTCAGTGTTTCTGTCGGGCCGGGAATAACACGCGTTCGGAATGGCCCGGGGAGTGCGCTGCACCCCCCCTGCTTCCCCCCACAACCAGGGCGCTGAGCTAAAGCCACTTGCTTGGAAACGCCCCGAAGACATATTTGCACACTGACACACTCCATCACCCTGTCTCCGCTGGTTCTATTGTCACTATTTATTAAAGACTCTGGAAATGTGCAAAGCGGCCTCTTTCTGCAAGAAAAAGACCGTTTATGGGCTCGGGGGAGACGGAAACCCCAGCCACCGGCGTGAAAACTCACCGCTCCCCGCTCCGAGGGGCGAGGTAGCCGAGACCTCCTCCCTGGGCACGAGCCTGATTTACGCCCTGGGTAGGAAACTTCCCCAGCTTCTTTTTTTCCTAACGCTTTGAAAATAAAGCACCCGAGCACCTCAAGCCCTGGGCCCCTGGTGCATCTTCCCTTGCGTGGGGTGAAACACAGCTGTCGCATCAGGGCACGTCGCTTCAGCGCACGTCCCCCCCTCAGGGTCCCTTATTATCGGGGTACGGATTAGCCTCATCTCTTTTAAAACCGTCTTGCCCACAAGCAGTTTGCAACCTTATGGCTTCAACCTCTCCATCCCTCCAAAGTTGGGTTCTCCTTGTCGCTTCCCCCTGTATTTTCTCTTCCAGTATTGTTGCATCTGGGGTTTGAGCTGGAAATGCCGGGGTTTTTTTCCTCCTTTTTTTTTTTCCCTTTCTTTTTCTCTTTTTCTCTTTTTTTCTTTTTTCTTTTTTTTTCTTTTTTTTTCCTTTCTTTTTCTTTTTCTTTTTCTTTTTCTTTTTCTTTTTCTTTTTCTTTTTCTTTTTCTTTTTTTCTTTTTCTTTTTCTTTCTTTTTCTTTTTCTTTTTCTTTTTGCTCCCAGCATCCTAATAGCTTGGTGCAGAGACTTGGGAAAATCCAGGCGGTGATGTGGCGGCTTGGGCTGCCCTCTCTTGGCATTGCTGCACGTTGCACAGAGCAAAATCCTCAGCCAGAAAAATCTCTCCGTAGCATCTTCCCCGCTCCGGCTGCCTCCCTCGCGATGCTGGATGAGAAGGGCTGCTTTAAAGCTCCTCCATCCTCCGCTTCCATTACGTGGTGGTCAGGTTCCCAACTCCCTGTTTTAAGGTCAGGGACCATATTGCGACTCGGCGATTCGGGCACATCTGTCTGCCAGCTTCCTAATGAACCTTTTCCATCTCGCTTTTGGCCCTACAGTAGCTCCGAAACAGCCCTCGGGGGAGCAATTAAAGATTTTTTCACAACATTTGTGAATGTGACCTCCTGCTTCCCCCCCCCACGGTGGAAATCGCTGCAGTGCCCATGCGATAAGGCACGAAATCCCCCCCGAGTCACGAGGGCACGCTGCTCGATAGCGCTTGGCAAGTCCTGCGACTCCTTCTTGGCAGGCGAGCTGCTGAATCTCATCAGCGAGACAGAGAAAGGTTACGGCCGAAGGTTACAGGCAATCCTTTTTCGTCTTTTTTTTTTTTTTTAATATAAATTTGGATAATATTGATCTGGTTAACTTGCTTGTCTGCAGCTCGCTGGTTTTTCACTTCGCAAGGGGTAGTGTGGCTCCGGCAGGAATATTTGGGTGGGGGTACATGGTGCCAGACCCCAGCCTGGCCCAGGAAAGGGCCGTTGCCCAGGTTTGGAGACTGTGGTCAGCGCGTCTGTGGTTTTCTCTGTGGTATCTCCAGTCTGTCGTGGTTTTTTTGCTATGAGGGCTTTGCATTGGCAAAGAAGAGATTTGGGGGGGACGCTGCTTGCAGGGGGCATCTGGGTCACTCCATGTGCTGCCATGCTGGTAATCATCATAGAACAGTTTGGGTGGGAAGGGACCTTTCAAGGCCATCTCGTCCAACCCCCCTGCCATGAGCAGGGACATCCTCAACTAGATCAGGTTGCCCAGAGCCCCGTCCAGCCTGACCTGGAATGTTTCCAGGGATGGGGCATCTCCCACCTCTCTGGGCAACCTGTGCCAGGGCTTCACCACCCTCATTGTAAATAGTTTCTTCCTTGTATCTAGTCTGAATTTCCCCTCTTTTAGTTTAAAACCATCACCCCTTGTCCTATCACAACAGGCCCTGCTAAAAAAGTCTGTCCCCATCTTTCCTATAAGCCCCTTTAGGTACTGGGAGGCTGCTCGAAGGTCTCCCCGGAGCCTTCTCTTCTCCAGGCTGAACAAGCCCAACTCTCCCAGCCTGTCTCCATAGCAGAGGGGCTCCAGCCCTCGGATCGTTTTTGTGGCCTCCTCTGGATGGAAGGCAGCTGGGGATCAGCATCTTTCTTTGGGCTCTGAAGCAAAACCAGCTGAGGGTTCAGCTGCCCAAAAATGCCTTTTTTTTTGCTGAGCCAAAGACTTTGTAGACTCCCTCCCCGGTCAAGCACCCTCCGGTTACCAGGGCTGGAACCCGCCGCTCCCTGCGGGGTGTGGGTATGGGTGCGCCGGGCGTTTGCAGAAGCGGTACCGGGAAAAAAAGAAAAAAACCACAAAGCCACGTCATCTTTCTAACCTGTTTTGTAAAACAGCCCTTCGGTTTCCAGGCACCCCTATCTCCGAGGGGCCAAAGGACACGCTGCTCTCTGCCCCCATGTTTGTCATACAGACCTGATAAAATAGCTCTTGATTGCTAATTTCTCTGCTGGGTTTTTCTCTGGGGCTCGTATCAGGACGGTAGATAAGACAGTGTGAGACTGAGCAAGTGGATATGTCAGATAAAAAATAAATACTGTGCCTTACAGGTTCCCTCCTGCATCCATGAATTTGCTGCAGCAACAGCAAAGAAGCCTTTTTCCCTTCTTCAGTTTTTTTTTACAAAGTAATGATCTGCTCCTGATGGGAACAAAATCAGAAAGCTGGGGCTGTAAACATCGTTGTTTATGGAAATACTCGTTAAATGGCTGCTCTCCGAGTCCTGCCCCGCAGGGCCGGGCGCGGGGCTGAAGGCGTTCGTTAGCAGAGGACTGCACTGCAGCTTCCAGCCGGCTCCCAGCAGCCGGGCCACGCTCCAGGGCTTCGGACGGAGCAGCACATCGCCCTGGTGCCGCCCCGGGCTGGCGGCCACATCCCCTCTCCCGCAGGCTACGCACCCGGCCCTGGCAAAAAGGACCCCCAGCATCTCCCGAACACCACCCATGAAGCCGAAAAGCCATGGGGATTTCTTAACTCATGGCTGAGACTTGGCCGTGCATCCCTCTTGGGCCAGCTGGTTTCAGGGAATTACCCGTTTTGCTGCCATCGCGGCTCTGGGGATGAGGGGACTTGTGGCGTGTCGGTGCCGGTGCCACCAGAACGCTGCGGGATCCAGACTGGTGAGCCCGAAATCATGTCTGGAGGAGCAGCATTGCTCTTCCTCCTGCAAATTGCCTCCGAAAGTCAGGCAGGGTATCCCAAGGCCCCCGCCTTGCGCCCCCACCACCCCAAACTGAATGTTGGCCTAATCTGTGCTAGCAAAAGCAACGCTTTTCCTGTGTTTTTTCCCAGCAGATGACTTCTCTGGGTGGAGCAAGGAGGTCACCTTGCATCTCTTTACGGATCGGTGGAGGCACAACCTGCGGGAGCCGTCCCCAGCCCTCTGCCCCCACCACCCGGGTGCTCAGCACCATCGCCCACCCCGGTGCTCCTGGGGTAGCCCCTTCTCTTCCAGCCTCAGCCTGGGAAGGGGGTAGAGCTGCTTTGGGATCAATCCCAAAGGTGCTCTGAAGGCCACGGTCAGCAACGCGTCCAGGAGCCTTTATTTTCATGCTACTGCTGACAACCTCAAGCTGCTTTCCAAAATACCTTCATATTCTCCGCCAACGTCCGATATTCGCTGCCGCCCCGTAATGCACACCACCAGTAAAACCCTCTGGTCTGCAGAAAGGACCTCAACCCAGCAATGCACACCACCAGGAAAACCCTCTGGTCTGCAGAAAGGACCTTAACCCAGCGATGAGGTCCTTGGCCGGCGCAGGGGAAGGGGCTGCGCTGCGGCTGCCCGGGCCCCTCCATCCCTGAGCGCTGCTGCCATCTAATGCCCAAGCCCGGGAGGCTCCAGCCAGATCCTGCCGCCCAGGAAAGACGGCATCACCCGGGGAAAACCACAAGACACCTTTTGGGAGCTAAGAGAGAAAAGGAATAACCCTCTTTCTTTAAGGGGTGTTGTTTCTGCAGGTAAATGATGCTCCTTTCCCAAGCGCCAGCCTGAAGACCTTACGGATAACTGCGAGTAGCGGGAGCATCCGAGCAGGACTGTGGAACCCAGGATGGTTTTTAGTTACAGGTTGGTCCTTTTGGCTGAGCACACCCAAAACTTGGGGGAAAACCACCCTTCAGCTCCCCCCTGGAGTTTTTCTGCCATGGAGGCAGAGCTGATTTCTTGGATAGCCGGGATGACGGGCTGGCAGGGAGGTCTGCAGAAGGACGGGGAGTTTCTTCAAGTCAGATCTTACGGGCTCATTAATCTGTATTTAGGTTGCGTTGCTGCCTCTAATGACTTTTTATTTATTCAGTACTCTTCAAACTACTCAGCGGCAGGTTTCTTACTCTGCATCACTCCTGCAGAAGGTTATTTTTTCCATATGACTTTATATTCAGAATTCTTCCTCGCCCAAATGACTGTGAGTGCATGCGAAACGGATTAAAAACCAGCTCTTGTCCTGCCCGAAGAGACCCCCAAAGCAGCGTCTATTCAATCTCCCAAGGATCTTCCAAGGGATTTTGAGGGTTTCACCAGCGGTGACTTTATGTTTCCTCCCTGCTGGTTGGCGCAGAGGGCAGGAGGTCTACGTGGCTGAACACAAGCAAACGCAGCGTTGGGTGGTCACAACATTTGGGGTTGCCTCGGTCTTTTGGAAAGGTGCTGCTGAGCGCCAGGCTGGGGACCCTGGGGGGTGAGGATGGCAGAGATGAAGGGTGCCGGTGCATCCCAGCCTGATGGCCCATGTGTTCACAGGACCCAACCAAGGAGCTTCACAACGACTATGCCAAAAATCAAGGCTTGATTTTATTTAGTTACCACAAAGAAGTTTACCTCTGTGCAGGTCACGATGCTCCTGATGGGAGCTCCTGGCCCTCTCACCAGCCAGCACGACCCCAGTTTGGTGGCAAAGCTCATGCAATGGGACATGGGAGCGGTGTGTGGCCTCCAGGCTTTGTGTCAGGTAGGAGAAAAGCTTTTTTCCTTTATTTTTCCTTTACCACTGGAAAGTCCCCATCTGCACACACCCATTTGGTGGTCACAGTCACTGTCTCTGGCACTTCTTTTGTAGCAGTTACCTCCTGCCAGGAAACCGTTTCTTGCTGTTTTTTTAGCCTTGTCCTCTGCTTTGGATCAGCCCAACATTAGAGGTTTTCCCCAAAGTTTGAAGAGCAGATGCTTACGATTTGGGGATGAAGGCTCATTGCAAAGGCACCGTCAACTGGAGACCCCTGTCCTCTGCAAGGACATGGTCACGCCGTGGTCTCCAGCAAAGGGGACCTGTGAGAAGGGGCAGCTGTGCTTGCAAAGAGCAGTAGGGATCAAACCGGGAAACCTTCTGTCCTGGTGCTCAACGGGGTCTGGCCAAGGCTCCCCGGTACGCTGCCCTCTCCCACCATGCCAGCAGGCGCCTGGCCGAAGCCACTTCTGTGTGCAAAGAGATTAGGTAATACCAGCTCTGTGTTTGGGGTCTGAGTGCTCCTTTCAATTTAGCTTACCTCGGTGAGGAATTGACTTAAACTAGATTGATATAAGCCACTCTTAAAAGATTTAAGCCCCATCGTAAGCGGATGTGCTCATGGTTTTACACTGTATTAACCCAGGCATTTGAATAACAGCTCCAGGCTAGGTCTATACTTGGTTTTTATACTGAATCATTGCAGTTCAAGCCTGCCTGTTTTTTTTTAATTAAATCATCGAAAAATTTTAACGTGGATTCACTTACACTGATGGGAAATCACCTTACAGTGGGTTAACTTTGGGTGTCATCTAGCTTTCCCAAGAGCGGGGACGTTGCATGCTCAACGGGGAGAAGGTTTGTAAACCCAGGTAATGCTTAATGTATTTTAATCAGCGGAGAGAAGAGAGGAACCAAAATTTTAATTAAAAAAAAAAAAAAAATTAAACTCCTTCACTTCTTCCTGTGCCCAGCAGCCTCCAAAAAGGAGGGAGGGCAGAGATTCGCAGGGCAGAGCCAGGACACTTGGCTGGGCTGGAGCAGCAGATCCTGGGGTGGTGGTTTCCCCATGGATTCCCACTCTAAACACAGTGATTTTGGCTAACGTTGGTTTTTATGCCGTGCCCATCGCTGTGCCAGCACCTTGCCCTGCTCACAGCTCCGGCTGATGGGAGATGTCGGTCCCGCATCGGGCTGGACACCCGCGAAAGCAGCGTTCAGCTGCAAAACAGCAAGTTTTAGCTAATCCCTCTCCTAGCACAGTATATCCCTCGCACGTATACGCCGCTGCTCTCTAATAGTATTAATAATTCTCCCTTTATTTCTCACTCAAACACTCTTGGAAGGATCATCCAATTTAAATCACAGCTTCTCTAGTTAGCGTGTGTCACCACGAGAGGGCAATAAATCATCTAATTACAATGATGGAGCCGGTGTCCTTTCACAAAGCCACCCATGATGAACTTAAATGGATTTTAAACATTAATATAATAGGCATTTAGTAAAGAATGGGAAGGAAAAAGAACATTTTAAACAAGCCAGCAGGTTCCCCTGAATGTATTTGGGATGCGGGGCTTGGATTGGCCACCAAAACCATCCTGATGTGCAGCGAGATGCCGGAATTAAAACGGGGGAAGGGAGTCCTGCCTCTTTGAGATGCTAATTCAGGTAAAAGCTCATTTTGAGGAGCGCAGACGGACTGACCCTAACGACTCAGAGCTGTTTGGAGAGCTAATGGAGGGTTACTCATTTCAAAGCACATCAGTCTCATAAAAAGTGAGAGAAGATGGGTCCTTACTCGACTGTCCTGAGGGATGTCCGGGGGCTAACTGGCCCCTTCCCAAGCCAACTGCTGGCTCCGCGTGCCAAAATGCTCTGCCACCTCCATCACCGGGGCTTGGCCCTACGAAAGCCGAGGAAAAGTCACTTTGTCCCCCAGGCTGATGGTGTCAGGAACGGGGATGGAAAGTCTCGTGCTCTAACCCATGGGCACAGGTGGGTATTTTTGCTGTAAAACGGTCCAGCTCTTTGCTTTTCCCCCCAGGGGGACGCAGCAGGGGCCCGGTGGGTGTTTTGTGGCTCCTGTTGGCAAGTCCCCAAATGGGACCACCAGTGGTGGCATGATGGTTCCCACTTCTTGTGGGATGGGTGCTTGGGGTGACCTTGGCTGGCTGCTGGCTGCGAGCTGCTTGAGAAGTGAGGGTGGAAGATGTCCCCAAATCACCCAACTTTAGCAAAATCTTGTCTTGGCATTCATCGGTCTCTGACGGGAGTCCCACATCCTCAGTGTCCTCATGTCCCCAGTCTTCCCAGCTCCTAAAAAGTGTCTGCTTAGTGACAAAGAGTCTAGTTACAACTCATTACTTAACTGGGACCCTAGCAGGTGGACAAGTCTCCGTTTTATCCCCTCTCATGGGGATAAAAAGTCCCAAATTCTGTCATGGCCTCATCTCAGCCGTGCCCTGGGGCAACAGGACATCTACCCACGGGGCAGGATCAGCTGTTCAAGAGGTTTGGGGGTTTTTAAGGGCTGTGATACAAGATGCCCCTGGCATATTTGGGTCATTTAATCTCTTCCATTTGCCTTCTCATGCTTGGTCAGACGAGACACCGAGCTGGTATGCCTGCCTGGAGCTTGGAGAGGGGGAGAGACCAGAGCTTTTGTACAGGAATCCAAAACGACCCTGATGAACCGAGGTCAGAAATGAGCAACGACAACTCCTCAAGGCCCAGGGCTTCTGGGTACAGTTAGGAGGGGAAAATTAGACACACAAGTGTAAAACGGAGAGCAGATGGGGAAGCAGCGGCATTGGGTGCCAGGTTGTGAAAGCAGAGCAAATCGCGGCCTAAGGCTGATGTGACACTAAAGAAAAACTTCATTTGGGGATTTATTATAAAGAGAGTCACATGTGAGCCCTGGCAGGGAGTAGGGCTGCCTTGTGCGCTCCTACCAGGCATGAGGGGAAGCACTGTGTCCAGGTTGGGGCTTCAAAACATTGTAAGCAACTTGGAGACAGTCCAGAGGAGAGGAACAGAAGTGATCCTGGGCCATGGCCGGTGAAGGGAGATGGGCTACGAGCCTCCTGGAGCAGCAGTTGGCCCTCCTGTTCCTTGGGGAAAGGCCGAAGCAGCAGCCACTGCACTTGAGGCAAAACCGGTTTGAGTTGGAAGAGCAATGACATGATGAAGGGACCATGTGAAGCCTCTGTCACGGAGCTCTTCTGGGACAGGGAACTCCTGGAGAGGGACTGGGTCATTCAGACCCTCCCCAGCACTGGCTTCATGGCCACCAGGAGCACAGCAAGGCTGACGGGAGCATTATTAGCTCCGTCCTGGTGCTGGAGCTGGAGACCTGGGAAATGCTGCTTGCCATCACCTCTGGAGGTCCCCTGCAGCCCTGCACGTGCCTGAGCCCTGTTGCTTTGTATCCCTTCAAGAACACTACTGGTGATTAGCCTTAAACCACAAGAAAAAGCAAGGAAGCCAAAGTTAATCTGCCAACGAGACCTACAGCACAGCCGATGCTTCAATGCTGTAGAAGATGAGAGATGCTGCTGGCAGCAGAAGGCTTTGGGACAGGACATATCTGCTATAAGTAGTTATGAGAGAGCAAAGGAAGCCCATGCTACAGGTTCTTTTGCAAAATAAGGGATTGGCAAGAGCTGAGGTCACCTCTTCTTATAGCAAGTCCTAATGTAAGGTTTAATGAGATGGAGGTTATGGGTTCATGTATAGATTTATCCTCCGTGCACCTGGGTCCTCCAGGCAGCAGTTTTCAGCCTCTTCCACCTGCATGAGCAATGGGATGGAGGAGGCCAGTGCGGTTCAGATGTGGTGTGGGTGATGGACACCCTGACAATTTGTTTGCAGCAGTCCTGGGCTAATATTTCCCAGGCTTGCCCCCAGATCAGCACTGGGAATGCTGCTGGTTTGGTCCTGAACGGAGCATGAAACGGCAGAGGAGGACATGGAGACACACAGAGCCCGGCCAAGTTCTGCACTGATTTTCATAACTAATAAAAATCCAGTATGAATATGAGATTGAAAGACCTCAAAGCTGATTAAATCTGTTTGATATTTGAGGGTTTCCTCTCGCTCCCTCCCTTTTGTTAAAGGACAGTCTCCTCCTTCAAAGTCAGCGACGGTCTAAAGTCGTAATGCCGATTATTGCTGAGATTCTCACACCAATGCGGCGGGGAGAAGGGTGGGGGGAATAAAAATCCCTGTAGGGTAGTTTAAAGTCGGTGTGAGTAGTGTGTAATCTACCCAACAGGATTGATCCAGGTCAGGCATTAAAGGCTAAAATGGATTAAACAAAAGACATTCCCCTTGTAACAAGAAGGGAAAAACTTCAAAGGTGGGATTTGTTCTTGTTATGACAAAGGAAGTGGATTTACCAAGTGCCTGGGGGCACACCCCTCCGCGGCTTTCAATTTGCTCGAGTTGCTATGAAGAAACAGGACAAAACGCGTGGGGGTTTTCGCCGCGCGCTTCGGCACTGCCGGAGCCCTCCCCGGGGTAAGAACGTTGGGTTAAGAGGATCGGCTTGGCACTGCTTTTTCTTGTTTTGTTTTGTTCGCTCTTTAAGGGGAAAAAAGAAAGAAGAAAAAAAGAAAAGGGGGGGGGGAAGCAACAAAAGGGGGGGAGAAAGGGAGGGTTGGTGGCACGTCAGAGAGAAACGTGATGGTTGAGGGTGGTAGGAATGGGTGGGACAAGTGTGGGCAGAGATGAGATGGGATGGGGAATGGGCCCTTGAAAACAAAGACAGACCAGGTTGTCCCAGCCAAGGGCGAACAGCGGTGTGAGGGCTGGAAAAGGGGCCGATCCTGCCTTAAATACCAGCCACCGTCTGGTGGAAACGCAGGTGTGGGCTGGCACGTCCCCAGTTCTGCGCCTACGGGAGGAAAGGGGACCTTCAGGCACACCGATCTCGCCAGGTCTCCAGGTGAGCATTACAGCCGCTCGCTTTTATGAGACTTGCACCCTGCCGTGGGGGGATTATTGGTTTCTTCTTGTTCCTGAACCCACTCCAGAGCAAAGCTAATTCTCCTCCCCGGCTGAGAAAAGGCACGGTGGCAGCAGGGCATGGTGGCAACAAGTCACAGTTGCAGTGAGTCCTGCTGCCTGCAATACTGCTCCCTCCATCTTCTCCAGGTCCTGCCACCACCGCAGGGGACCCGCTGTGACTCTGGCACCAAGCACCCACGCGACTCATCGAGGAAGCCTGTAACACCCCGACTTTTCCCAGCATCGTGCTTCCACGAAGCCTAAAAGGCACCTTTGTGGCTGGTGCCTCCAGGTCTGGAGTGTCTCGAGCTGGCCTGGACTGAGCTCTTGGGCGATGCTGCAAAGGTGCTGCATGGCGGGAGCACGGTGGCTCCCATGGTCTCCAACACCTCTCGTTCCTGGGATCCAAGCTCCAGCACAAAGGAGGCTCTTTGGAACAAAACTTGTATCATTTTTACCTATTTCTTTAAGGGAACAAGCCCCGGGGTCTAATCTGTGTGATTACAGCTGGGTTAAGTTGTACGTCTCCGTGTGCCCGTGTGCGTCTCCGTACAAGTTTTCCACATTAAAGCCAGGCTAATTCTGTTAGGAAGTGGATCTTCAGTATCGTGCAGCGCAGGGCTCCTATATTTCTAATTACCCAGGTAATGCAATTAGGCAATTGGGTCTAAGCTGACATCGAGGAGAGGTCCCCAGGTTTGCACAGTGACAGGCCTATGGCAATTAAACGTGACACGCTCAATTATGGAAATGTGGAAGCGTCTTTGGGAAACTCCATCTCCATCCGTGCACGTTCTCTGTATTAACCTACAGATCTGAGCTGCAACTCATTTATTTGTGGACAGAGAAGAAGCACTTCTTATCTTTCAGTGCCCAATGCCCGTAATTAGGCTCATTATCGTACACAGGCCTTGGAAGCACATTGCAAAAGGCTGTCTCTGAACATGAGCTGCTTTTCACAAAGTGCCAAGCTGAGGAGCTGGGACCGAGCTCAGCATCCTCCTGATGAGACCCTCCCGGTCAGGGAGGGACCATCTCACCTCTAGCTGGGAAGGACACTGGAGGACTGATTAGGCCTAACACACGGCAAATAAGGATGCTCACAGGTACCCCAGTGAGCCATCTCCTCCACCTAAACCACACATTGCACAACCTCTTTGCTTCATCTCGGCACCCATCGGCGCACCGGGGCCACAGCACGGCATCCCAGCGGGTGTCCCCGAGGGCCGGCACCTCCTCCATCCTCCCTGGCTCTCCCGCCTCCTGCTCCTTCTCAAGTTGCTTCAAAATCCCGCTAGGTTTTGGTTGGGTTTTTGCAAATACCCTCTCACCTTTATTTGTTTCTTTTTCGCCTTCCTATTTTCCGCTCCCTTCAAACGGGCTTTATGCGCCCCACGAACTTGGCATGCTTTGAAAAAGCACGCGCGAGTTCACCGGCTCCGCAGGTGAGCTCTCTGTGCCGAGTTCAGCGAGGAGCCCTTGCACGCAGGGAAAACATTCGCCTCACTATGCCCTGCCACCGCCGAACCTCTTGTTTGCACCAAGGATTCAGTGCAGTCAACTTTAAGAAGGGGGGGGGGGAAAAATACCAAAATTGAGCAAAAAGCGAAGGAGGCATGGACTCCATACGACATGGGGCGGTGGGGGAAGCACGACAGCGGCGGTGGTGGTGCGAAAAGAGCAGTAAGATGGGGATGCTGGGCACCACAGGGCAGAGGACGGGGAGATAATTCCCCGTGGCAGGAATACGCTGTCTGTAAAAACCCACTCGGGCTGCTTTTATAGGAACTGAGGTGGTATAACTACATTCGCTAGCAAATAATTTAAATATTGCCAGTCACGTCACATTGTGGTTGTTTGGAAATAATTATATCCATATCACAGACAGTAAATAATAGATGTGCTTTCACTAACATTTTATTCATGTTCTGTTTTAATATGGCAAACTTAGAAGTAATTTAATCTTCCAGTAAATTGAACTGGTAGGGGGTTCTTCACACAGAAGATTGCAAGTTATTAATTCCAGGCAGTCTTCATCTTGTACAATTAGTCACTGTTTGCAGCTGGAAATGTTTTATTAATTTTCCATAGCAGTTGATTTTCCACAGTTTTCTCAGTTTAAATTAAGCAGTAAGAGCCGCTGTTTCTTCTTAAATAAATTTCCTTTCCACAAAAATACATGCCTCTGGCTATGTCAATTTTCCCATTTGATTAAAGTGCCAGCAGGCAATTAATAACTTAATGCATTTTAAAGTACTTTTGGAAAAGTAATTTGAATAGCCAAACTTGTATATTTGAATTGATTGTTGCAGAAGATTTAACACACGTTCTTAAATCACAGAACCTTGTAAAGGACAAATGAAGAGTTGCAGAAGAAGCAGGCACTGTCCGACACCGTCTCCTAAATAGAGAGGGACCCTCTAAGGCTCGTCCTCTTCTGGGATTGTCACCCTGGTCCTGGGAGAGGGGTTCAGCCTTGGTTTGTCTGGAGTCCAGGCGCAGGGTTGCAAGAGGAGAAGGGACTTGCAGCGTTGGCTGAACTCTCTGGGGATGAGGTCCTTGGGAAGCCCTGAGGAAGGGAACTGCTCTGGTCACTTCTTCACCGCATGGGCTGGGACATTCCCAGTCCCAGCACGGGCTCCCACCGCCACCAGGCACCTGCTATCACGTGGCTCCCAGAGGGCCCTTATGGTGATTCAGACCTAACTTCATTGCTCGTGTCCATGTTCATGCCCATGCCCACGCCCATGCCCATGCTCATAGCCATATCTAGTCTCGTGTCTGTCCGTGGTCAGCGAAGCATAGAGGCAGGGCTCAGCAGGACCAGCTCAGCACGACCACCTCCTGTGAATCCAACCCTTCCCTTGCACAGAAACCAAAAGTAAGGCTAGGAGGGACCTCAAAAGGCCACCTAATCCATGCATGGCCCTCAGGCGGGATCAGCAATCTCTAAACCAGACAGACATTTGTCTAACTGGCTCATAAAAACCTCCTGTGAGACCCCACCACCTCCCTGGGCCATCTATTCAGGCTTTGCTGTCCTTATAATTAACTCTGTCACAGCCGTACCTTCCTTTGGGTGCATCGCCCCGTGAAGCTTGCGAGCAGCTCACACCAGCGTGGTCGCGTGTGCCAAGGCGGGCGAGCAGGGTGTTTCGCCTCTCCACACCTGACGCCGTGATCCAGCAAAGCACTTAAGCGCCCTCATAAATATAACCAGATAAACAGCCCCTTTGAGTCGGTGGCATTATTCCTCTGCTTGCCTTAAAGCATGCGCTTAAGGACTTTGTTGGATTGGATTTGGAATGCTTTAGCCCTCATCTTTATCTGCCTTAAAATCAGTCTTGGAATAGAACTGTCTTATATTTATTATTTCTCTTAAGACATCAGCAATTTTATCACATTTCTTCCTTTTGCAGAAGTTAACAAGTGTCCTCACATTGCCCAGCTGTGAGGAGCTGGGGGCACCACAAAAGATAACCATGAATTTCATCTGATGCATCCACGATCTGGAAAGAGATTATTTTTCTTGATGCTGAGCTGACTTTTCTGACCATCTCAGTGTAGACCTGGAGTCAAGTGTGGGGTCCCAGGAGGGAAAAGGAGCGGTGATTCATGTTGCGGCTATCAGCGTTTCACACATCTGAGAGCGTGGCGTGCCCCAGCTGAGAACTTCAATTCACTTAGTGCAAGACGAAATGGCAGCTGCGTTGGATTGATAAAACAATAATAATTGTTATGAAATAATAGGATTAATGCCAACTATTGCTGTTTAATCAAAAGGTCATTTTGACAGATGTAACTTTTATCAGGAAGCATCAAAATACCAGATTCGGTTTTGATTTTTTGAGGAGAAGGCACTAAAAAGGCAAAGTGGGGACACGGAACATGCCAGGACTTTTCCAGGCTCTGGTACTTGGCTGGAAGCAGCTCCCGGTCTGCAAACGGCAGGTCCTCAGCTCCAGGGACATCGTGGCCACAGCTCTGCCGTGACCCTCACCAGGCTCTGCCCTTTGGCTGAACTCTTAGACTTTTTATTCTTCACTCATCTCCTGAAGCTCTGGGCAAGTTTCTGATTTCTGCACCAGAAAACACCTTCCCGCCTCATCTTGAAAACCCGATGCAACATTGCTGTGGTTGTCACCTGCTCTCGGTGGCCTGTCTGGTCCCCAAGTGCAGCCTCAGCTCTCCAGGGACTGCACAAGTTATGCCAACACCGACTGTTCTGCCCTTCCTCCCTGGACCAGCTTAGTGCCCATCCCAAGGATGATGGGGCTGAACTATATATAAGTGAAAAAATGGCCGTATAGCTCTGCTCCTTGCCCCGGGCTGCGTCAGAAGGAGTAAAGTTGATTGCGAAGACTGAGTCTTTAATTGTGTCTGTCCTTCTGCCGGGGGCTTTGCTGGATCTCCACCTCTCTGCTTTTCCCACCAGAGCCTGTCGTTGCCCTCCACTGCAACCCTGGATTTGTCCAGCGGGTCCCACATCGCTCCCGGAGGAGGGACCCCGCTCCATCCCGCTGCTGGGGGACACTGTCTGGGCTCTCCATCCTTCCTCGCTGCCCCATGGGCCGTGCTTTTTCCCTCCTCTGAAGGTCAGAGTGGTGTCCTTGAACCTGCCATGCACGTTCATCCTCACCGCCATGGGTCCCGCGTCCGGGGATGTCACTTGGCTTCCCCACGTCATGACGGCTTGTCCCCAGACACGCTCCGTCAGCCTCAGGCTCCATGTTTTGGGAGCTCCCAGGGTTCCCCGGCATCCCAGGGCCAGAGTTGGGGGGCTCCCCTCTCCTGCCTGCTCAAGCTGCTGCCTCCCTGCTGTGGGTGGTTTCTAGCTTGCTGGGTGTGCACCTGCGAGCGGAGCCCAGTTAAAACCAGCGCACCCCAGTCCAGCGAGGGGAGCAGCGAATTGCTTTATTTTTTTGTTTTGCAAGCGAGAGGCGCTTTCCATCGAAAGCCAAAAGCGGGTCTTCTTTCAGCTTTGGCGGCTGAAGCGCGGGACTGCGCTATTTGCAGCCGAGAAGCTGCTCTCCCACCGCTCCCGGATCAAACGCAAACAGGAGCCGTGGGAGGCCAGCCCGTCTCTAACCGCGCGAATCAATCCGAGGGAAAAAGACAAAATCCCCAAATCTCAAAATAATGAAAACAAAGATATCCAAGTAATAAAATCTGCGAGAAGCACAAAGACGACATAACTCAGATCTCAGCTGGCTCAAAGAAAGTGTCCATTAACAAGGGATTAGCGAGAGGGAAGTACACAACCAGTCAATAGGAAGCGAAAACACGCCGCACAGTCGCCCAATATCCCAGCCCAGCGCAGGGTTAGGATGAAGGCTGTGCTGGGCAAGTTAGAATAAGAGCTACTCCAGAAATCTATCAAATTAAAAACCAAGCGCTGCAAAGCCTGCCTTTGCTGCGGCGCCTGGTTTTAAGAAACCTTGAAGACTCGTAGCTCTCCGTCAAAGGAAAAAACGTCTTGTTGTTTCGCTGCGCACACTCACGAGCATCCCTCGCGTGCGGCGCTTCACGTTACATCCCAGAAACAGAGATTGTTTTCTGGTCTCAGGGTTGCGTAGCTCCTCACACAGCCGGGGCTGGTCTGGACTCGGACCTTTCGAATGCTTTGGTAATACAAAAAGGAATAAAAAGGAGTGAGATTATGTTCTCCCCACTGCCGTTTTCCAGCTAGTCTGAACGGGTCCAAAACTGTTCTTTCCCTAAATTTCATTGAAATCAGTTATTCTTTGAAAGGCTCTGATGGATTGTGGAGTATTTCTTAAAAAGCAGAGGAGGAGAAAGCACTGTGTAATTAAATATGCAGAGAGCGTAGCATGTGTGGGTGATACATTCATTTGGAGTAATACACACACTTGCACTTCCATCGTTATTTAGAGATTAAACCGGCGCAGCTCCTTAGTGCTCACGTCTGCCCGAAGCCCCCGTGGACTGCAGCAGGCGTTGGGGTCCCTCCTGAAGCCACGAAGCATTAAACCCCATCCCATAAGCCACGTGTGTCTCTACTCTTAAATGAGTTTCCACAAGCCAAGCCTTATTTTAGTAACTCAGTGTTTTAACTGGTCTGTGTTAAGAGGATGGGGGGTACCCAACACCCGGCGGCGGTGATTCACAGCCCCTCGGAGGGGGGGTTAGCCCAGCTGCATCGGAAACGGGGCCAGGATCTAAATAGGGGCTTAATCTGAGTTAAAATTAAACGGGCTTAATCTGGGCTTAATCTGAAATAATACCTCCGGTGTTTTGGATGTATCGGCGCTGCCTCAAAGGGTCGGCGGTACCAGCCGCCGTCCTTCACAAGCCCTGGGTAGTGCTGCCAGGCAAGCGGCATCCCGCCGCCTCCTGCGAACGTCTCTGGGTCTCTGTGCCCACCAGCAGCAGTAGATGATCTTCCTCTCAACGTGGCCACGAGCTGTAGATTGGAGACTTCTGAGTGCAATAGACAGAAATTTGTGAATTTGCAAGTTTGCGAACGCCCGCCCGGGCCTGACCACGTCTCTCTTATTGCTCAGTGGAGTCAGTGAAAGTCCTGGAGCGGCGCAGACGCAGTTGTAGGTAGCACACACGGCTGTGGGTCCAGCACGCGGAGGTGGTCGGGGTCCCCCTCCAGGCAGTGGTACCTGTTGCTGTCACAGGTAAATGCAGCCTGGGGCAAAGGCTGTGCTCTAGCAGCCCATGCTGCTGGATGCAGGGGAAACCCTCTGCCCGAGCCTGGAAGAAAAGAAAAGAAAAAATGCATTTGGTACAACAGGGAGAGTAGAAAGGACGTCTGGGCGTGACAGACCTTGGTGGCAGGGTCACACCGGCGACCCAAGGCAAACAGGACCCTGGTGATGCTCAGCGAGGCACTGGGATCAGATACATGGACTTGAATTATGAGCAGTAAAAGCAGCAAAAGGATGTTTCAGGAGCAGATGAGGGGCTCTC
Organism: Phoenicopterus ruber ruber; assembly: GCA_009819775.1. Lineage (NCBI taxonomy): Eukaryota > Metazoa > Chordata > Aves > Phoenicopteriformes > Phoenicopteridae > Phoenicopterus > Phoenicopterus ruber. Next base: position 5,298,059 of record CM020219.1, read on the forward strand.
CCATCACCGAAGTCCACATTAAGGCCTGGTCAGCACTTCCCTTGACAAACACCAAGGGACGTCTCCACCAAAGGGTGAGCAAAGGAGGGAGAAAGGGACAGGCAGGACACGGCAGCTGGCTGCGGAGCACGCTCGTTCCTCCGTGCCTCTGGGGACAGGATGAGGCAGGGAAAGACACGGAAAGCGAGCAGGTAGATGCAAATCCTGGTGCTAGCTCTGACCGCGACTACGGGAGCTGAGCTCTCAGATTTCTGTTTGCTTTGAGATGGAGGAGCTGCGCTAACCTGAGCTAATGTTTCTCACCCATCGCCGCCCACGCCTGCCCTCGGAGTGTGCCACCTCGCAATCCACCACCAGGACAACGGCCCAAACCCGCTGAAATCAAAAGGAAGGCTTTTACCTGACTTCAGCTGCCTCTGGATGTGACCCCCGGGAGAAAGCAACGTACAGCTGAGCCCTTACTCACCCTAACGCCATCTCAGCACCCATCTGCCTTCTTTCCCAGAGGCGTCAGCAGGTCCTGCAGGACCTTTTCCAGCTCTTCAAACGTCCACCAGCGAGGGCAGGTGGTGCACCCGAATTCGCGTGCCCACTGCCAGAAGACCGGGGCACCTCCGGCTCTGAGTTACGCTTTGTTTCTGCTAGCTGGGTTTGCAAATTGAAGCCAAATGTGGTTCCCGGGACGCGTGTCCTAAATCCCGCTCTGACCTGACAGATTTAGGTAAGCACTGGCCCGAGCGGCATCATGCTTCTCTGACAACAACCGGTGTGTTGGGAGAGAAGTTATACGGCTTTGCTTTCCTTTTCGCCCGGTCTTTGGTGTGCAAACGCCCACTCCCTGGAAAATAATGTACATTGTCTCGAGGATTTATGTATTGCCAGCTGCAATTTATGAGATTCTGCAAGCTCTGCTGGTAGCTTTGTATACCGGGGGTTTCATTTTAGTGTCATCAGCCACAGATTATGACTGCAAGGGGTGCCTGCCTTTATCTCATTTTTGAAGAAATTAATGTTATTAGTTTTGATGAATTAATGGTATTTAGGTGTGCAAGGTTAGCATGAATTAATGTCCACCTATTTCTGTTGTGTGGCTGACTATTGCACAAGGACACTGGTAAGCAATCTTTGCATAGTCTCTTTTTTCCTCCTCTTCATTCCTTTGTAATGCTCTTTTAGGAGCTTAAAAATAATGTTTGGGTTTTTTCTTTAAGTAAAAAGAAATATTGAAGATTTTCCCCGGGGTAGAGCTGACATTAACTCAGCCACTGCTGAGTCACAGAAGGCTAACAAGCATTTGGGAGCCCAACCAAAAGGCTTTGCTTTATGGATGGTGCAGGGGTAGGAATAATTCACGGCACAGCTCAGCCTTCTGAGGAGGACTCGCGTTGCTGAGCGTTGCAGCTTTGATGGCTGATGGAAAAGCACCAAGCAAGAGAGGAGCTGCAGAGCCCCTGCCACCTCCAAAGCGGGTTTGCAGGGCTGCAGGGCCACGCGGGACCTGCCGCCACATGGAGCCGGGGACCGTAATCCCCTTTATAGCTGCTCACCTTCCTCCTTACACCACCTTGTTTTCCTCCCACTGCTCTGATCAGAATCAGCCAGCTCTGACAATTAAAAAACTTCATTTCTCCAGGTTGATTCACGATCAGTTGAACCTGGCATGTTTGGAGTCCATGTTGTCCATCGGATCAAAGACACCTAATGTCCACCTGGGTTTAGATGCAATCGTAGATGACCCTTGAGGTTTTTTTCTTGGTCTGTGTAAGTCCCAACTACTTTCATCTCTTCTCACAAGAAAGATCCTCCAAACCTGATGCTGCTCCTTGTGTCCTGGGCTCTTGGAGCAGGTTATGCGCACACCTTGAAGTCCCCCACAAGGGAAAGGGTGCTCCAGGAGGATGTGCGCAGGCTGGGGAACATCGTACATCTTGTAGTGCCACCACCCACATTCACCTCAACACCCATCTCTGCACACAGTGAAGGCCACCCATGAGATGCGAGTATGAGGAGAAAACCGAGGATGTTGCGTTTGCTGTAGGATGAGGCTGAGCATGGACAGATGTGCTATCAAAGCATGGGGGGGGTTCATTTTGGTCATGCTCAAGCTGACCCAGCTTCCCCATGATGCTGGTGAGGAAAGGTGGGCTCTTCGAGGAGACGACACATCCCAGCTACCTTAAGCCCCACTCAGAACGGCAGGAGATGCTCTCCAGTGGTGTTTTTCCTCTTCCAGGAGAGGAAATCTGTACTTTTAAAAAAAACTGGTCCCCTAATTCTCATATAGCTCAAATTAAGTGACATCTATGCTGTATGTCTGCCTGGATGGAGACAGTAGAGCGAGAGCCTGGCAAAGGCTGATATGCCACTGATTTGACACTCATGAATGGCTCCCTGGATAGCTGGTGTGCTTCTTCCACTTGTTGAGATGACCCTCTAGGCTAACCACTTTCGTGGTGGAGAAAAAAATTCAGCACAAATATTGCTTACTTCATGTCCAAATGGTTGTGACAGGTCATGTTTTGGATTTCAGTGCGTGGGGCTGAGAAGAACTTTGAAATGGGTGGACAATCTGTTGAAAATCTTCTTTGCCACTCCAGCCCCAGCACCCTTCAAAAGTGAGGACAGATGGATATCTCTGCCTCTTTCTCCGCCCACCTGCAGAGAGCTTGGAACGGGCATTTACAAGGTTACTGGGGAAAGATTAGACTGGTCTAATAAGTCCGACCTCTTAGAAGGTGGGTCAGCACAGAGGTTTCTGGTACCGACTTTGTACTTGTGAGTACAAACACCCTTTCTGAAAACAGGCAGCAATACTGACTTCCAATTCTTGGGGAATAATTCTACCAGCAAAATCATTTTCTAGAATAAAATAAGCACAAAAGTGAGTTCTGAATAAAAGTGCCATGAACACCCAAGACCAGATATGGAACATTATTTAAACGTGCCATTGGTATATACAAAAATACTCCTGAGTGCTCTGACCTTGCGTTGTTCTAAGTTCAGTGCCTTACACAAGGTAAAGCAGGTGTCTACTCCAGCTCCCATTGAAAATATGTTGAGTAACTGATATAGCCCTTGTGGCCACCGCAATGTTCCTGCGACAGGACCAAGGGCAGCCCGTGAAGTGCCCCGAGGGCCTGTGCTTTGTAGCTGCTGTAGGTTCTGACACCCGCGGGAGGTGAAGATCATAGAACTATAGAATCATAGAATAGTTTGGGGTTGGAAGGGACCTTAAAGGCCATCTAGTCCAACCCCCCCTGCAATGAGCAGGGACAACCTCACTAGATCAGGTTGCCCAGAGCACCCGTCCAAGCCTGACCTTGAATGTTTCCAGGGATGGGGCATCTCCCACCTCTCTGGGCAACGTGGGCCAGGGCTTCACACCCTCATTGTGAAAACTCCTCCTTATGTCTAGCTTGTATCTCCCCTCCTTTAGTTTAAAAACCATCACCCCTGTCCTATCACACAGGCCTGCTAAAAAGTTTCTCCCATTTTTCCTATAGGCCCCCTTCAAGATGCTGCACAGAGTGCAGGGGGAAGCAGGTGGGGTGACAGACGGTAACAGCACTACGTCAGGTTTCATGGAGATGCTCCTGGTGAGCTCTAAGGCCACCAGGTTTTATCTGTAGTGTCTCCAACCCTCCAAGTTAAAAAAAACCCTTGAGCCAGATCCACCACTCTGCAAGCACGAGATAGCTTCACAGTCACAGACTTCACATACCTCAGCTTTTGGAGCACGTTTACATCAGGCTTTCAAGCTATTGACAACAAACCTGAGGACTAAGAACTTTGAACGTTAAAACCCCTGAGACTCTACCTCCCCTTGGTCCAGCAACCAGGGACTTGCTCGGTCACAAGACACTTGATAGATCTTAAGAGCTGGCGGCGTTATCTTGGTGGAGGGAGCTTTTTATTGAGGATTTTGCTTCTTTCCTAATGAGGAGTCTCCAGGAACAGGCAGGAAACGTCTGCACTGCTGGAAGGATCCAGGTTTTATTGCACTTGCCTGTACAAAATGGCACGTTGTCTGGTGAACAACTACAGAGCCTTCCCTAAAACTGGGGCGGCTACACTGCGCTGGCTGAAAAAACCCAAATGAACATAAAATAATCTGAAACCCTTTACTAGGGAAGCCCCTGTAGGATGTGATAGGCTGCTTCTCCCATATAGGTATATTCAGGAATAACTAAAAGTCTGTGTAAAACTGCCTCGAGCTGTTCTTTAAGTTAATTATCACTTCTTTTGGTACTATGAATGGCTGTTCAATGACAACTGTCAGCGAGTGGAATGAACAAATTACTTTAATTATGGAGTAATTGCACAGAGTGATGGTAATTAAATCTCGATCAGTTTAAGTGAGTGAATTAATTGCTCCAACTTGGAATGCACACCGCAGCAAGAAGAGTTGTTTTGTATTTAATTAACAACCAACTACTAAATTCAGACAATTAATGAGTTTGATTCTGCTCTCACCTTAATAGGAACTAGGACAGAATGCATGCTGAGAAAGGTAGCCGTGGTAGCAAATGACAGAAAACTTAATATTCCTGTCAGTTGTGGAGATATATGAGTTATACTCGCCGCTTTGCCTTCCAGTGAAATGTGCAAATAGAAATATTTCCATATAATTAGCTTCTGGCCCCATTTTGTTTCAATACTCACTGATCTGCTAAACAGGAGACACTGCCAAATTTGTTAGCGTTTTAAACCTCAGCTGCCTGTGTTTTCAGGTGATTTTTAGCCTCTTCCCCTCGTATTGTCCAGCGTGCTGCTCCCACGCTTGATAAACGAGCCGCCTCCTTCCCTGTGCCCATGCAAACGAGTTGCCATAATTTAGTTGTGTGACGGTCGCACAGACTGCTCCTTAATGCCGTGTCCACCTTCTGCCCCACCTGGCAGCCTTACAAAATTACCTCCACTTAGGGGTAATGTGTTTGCTTCTCTTCATTTTACTCCTACCGTGGTAGGGGCAGATGGGGAAGACCTCCCAAGCAGGAAAGATAAGTTGGGGAGTTGGGTCATGAAAGCTGGTAGGGTCTAGGTGTCTGCTGGAGGAGGCCATGGTCATGGAAGGAGAGCGACGTGGTGAGGACACTTCTGAAGGACCACAAGGGATGGGTGAGTGGGGGGACAACACAGTGGTTGAGGCTGCTGCCATACTCCCAGGTGTACAGTGCAGCCACGGGGCTGCTTCGTTGGGGTGGGTCCCAGTGGTTCACCTCAGAGACCTCCAATATGGTGAATGTACTGTTCAGAGAGCCCAATGTAAGCCTGGCCTCCTAAATACCAGCCGCAGGCTCGGCAGGATGGTGTGGTGTAGCCAGCCTCCTTGTTTACAGGACCCGGCCCTGAGACGCTACTGATCCACGGGACAAGGTGTTAACATGTCTGCTCCTGCACAAGGACACGCAGACCCGGTGGGTCAGTGCAAGGTTTACACGGTTCCTGACTCTCCTTTCATACGGAGGTCAAAACAAAGACGTATGATCTTACACCCACCTCCTTGCACAGGGCATGGGGTCACCTGCCCTCGCAGAGGGATCTCCTTTTCTCCCCATCCCTCTTGGCCCTTTGCGAAGCAGTTTGTCTTGCGCCACCACCTCGGCCTCCTGTAGGTCGTTCATCTATCAGTCATGGTTTCCATCAGGCTACTCTGATTAATGCTTTAGCCAAGTCTTTACAGGATTATACACATTAATGCAACAGCCAGGAAGCCAAACCGAACCAGAGGCAAGCAAAGAAAGGCTAAACACAAGCTAAACGAGGAATTCAAGAGCTGGTCCTTGAGTAAGGTAATATTCCAATGGACTTACCTACATTGCAATTAAAACATATTTAATCGGTTCCCTGCTATGGTCTGTAAATTAAAATGGTGTGGATTAAAGGGCTCAACATGGCCAAGCTGTTGCTGGTCTTCCCAGAAGGACCAAATGCTGAGTTTTTGCTTCTGCACTCCCGCTCCCATGCCCTTGGCTGCCCAGGAGCCAGGCATGGGTTTATCCGTCATTATTTAACCCCTTACTTTCCCTTCAGACGGGCAATATGTTCCCTTGGGGCGTCTCACCACCAGCCTAGCCCCACTCTGCCCACCTAGGATGCAATGCTGTATTGAGAGGGAGACAAGTCCCACCGTGCCCCTGCTTCATGCCTTTGCCATGAAGCTCTTGCTGAAATAAAATGAGACATGAAGACGTTGCCTTCCCTTATCCTGCTCTCCTAAGGGAAATCTTCACTCCATTTGGACTGGGTGGGAATGGGGAGATCTTGCTGAAAGATCAGGGGGCCGTGGAGGTTGTGACGTTGCCTCTGGTCTCCAGAATCCCAAAAGAGGGGCAAGCTGAAAATGAAACCCACCATTGCTTGCACAGTGATGCTGCTGCTTAAGAGACATTTAAATGTAAAGAGGAAGGGAGTTTCCAGTGGATGATGCGCCTATACGTTCAGAGCAGTAAATTTTAGCATATGTCACGGAGGATAAGAGGGGGGAAAGTCCTTGGAATGATACCAAATGAAGCACTTGGCTTAAAGGTGCTTTTAAATAGTAACATATCTGTCACGAATACCTGGCTGAGCCACATACACACGCACAGCCAGCCACATCTCTCACTAACAGCGCGACGAGTGCTAATTTACTCCACAGAGAAGCTGGTGGAGGTGTGACCCCGAGCTGGAGCTGCCATCTGCGAGTTCATACCCATCACCATCTCACCAGAGCGCGGCTGATGGTTACCGACCGACATCTCGGAGGGCCGCAGCCACAGCGGGAATGCCATCGCTTCCGTGGCACCAAGGTTCAAGAGGGTTTCGAGTATTTAATTGGAAATTGCACCCACAAAGTCTCTGAATTTGGCCAAACGTGGTAAATTTTCAAACACAGAAAAGCACACACCGGTGTGACCCGTGACACGCCCAGCTGGCAATGCCAGAGCAGCCGCTGCCCCTTCCTGCGCTCCCATTTGTGTTTGCTCTTTAACTGGTGCTAAGAGCCAGCACCGTCGCCAACCTGCTATTGCCGAAATGTTGCTCTGCCCGACGCGAGCTCTTGCTCAAACTTCCCACATCTCGTTCTGACCTTGGTCGCGTTCCCCCACTCCTTCCACATCCCCACTCGGCTGCGTGCCTTGGACACAGGCACAGCTACAAGAGCTAATTCCCTGCTGAGCGGTATCTCCTCTGACTTGAATTGCCATCAGCTCACGGCAGACACCATCTTTTGCAAACGAAAAGAAAGAATCTTTCGAATTAGAGGTATTTCTCCAGCCATTTGTTAGATTTCATGGACTTAATTCAAATCTATGACTCCTGTGGCTGTCATGACAAAATCATAGCCTTTATAGATGGCCAAGGAATTCCCATTTGTAGGATTTTTGATCCCCCGAGGCGTGCTCAGCTTCTGCTACGGACACAAGCCACATAAGGGGTTTAGATAGCAGCTCCCTCCTGCTCTGTACCACCATCAGACTCACAAACCAGTTTTCATTTGTTTCAAAGTGTTGTCTTATTGTTTTACTGAAATAACACATCCAGGTGATGGCCGGGGCTCACTATCTAGCATCTTAGTTTTCTTTTCCTTTTTTTCTTCCTTCTTTAGTGACTTTGCTCATGAACTGGTGCATGATGCTTCACAGGGTTAAGCGTGTTGGAAAACAGTCGTGTCCTGAGGATATCTGAAGGTAAAAGGTTTCTTTCTGGAAACTGAAGCCCTCGAGTGAAAGGTCCCGCTGTTTGATTTTGGTGGTACTAGACTAGTTGGCCAAAGGACTTGCAGCAGCCCAAGGTTGCTGGGTTGAAAGCAGCATCAGCAACTTATTTCCATACTGGTAAGTGTTGCCTAAATTGTACAGCAGGGTGGGAAATTTGTTCCACATTTCCCTGGAACTGGATGAAAGCCAAAATTTTGACTGTTATTCTTATCTCTCTGTCCCTTCCTCCAACGCTCCGCACCCTATTTCTTCTCTAGGCTCTACGCAGAGTATTTAAGCCCTGAATGAAGCAGGCTGTGCCAGCCCGGGTGGACCCTCATCCCCTTTGCTGCAGCCATGCAGCTTCTGGCCCTGTCCCCGTCCCTGGAGAGCCACCTCCCTGTGCTTTGTGTGATGCTGTGTAGGGATGGACAGCAGGATGCTAAAAAAGAGAGAGCCAAGGAGATCCCTCAAATTCCCCGAGTCCCAGCACAGCTTGCAGCCACAGCAGTAAACACTTTGCCTTTCCTCACAAGGCACCACCTTCATTTTGGCAACTGAGAAGAGGCCACCCGGCCATGAACGTGGCACCACATAGCCCCCACGCTGCCAGTATCCCTGCGCTGCCGTCAGGGACCTGTGCCACATACCAGCTACCTTTGGGCACCTGCCCGAAAGACCAGTCGCAACGTGTGCCACTGGAAAGACAGACAAGGAGGGGAATTGCTTGTCTCCATTACAGGGAGGGTTTGGACCCACTTGGACCTGAATTCCCCCAGGTCCCCATCCCTATTGCTTTCCTGCGGGGGCCCCAGCCATGCAATGCCCTCCCTACGCCTCCTGCCCGGCTCTCGGAGGGTGTCAGCTCTCTCCAGTGCCACTGGGCTAAGTATGACCCTGACTTGTAGTGATGGTGCAAAGATTTGAAGGCACGCCCTCGGAGGTGACGCAGCCCTCCTCCAGGACCCTTGTATAGGAGCAGCACATAAATTCTGCTAATCCCATGCAGCCGTAGAGAGCTTTTCTTTCATTTGCTGAATGTATGAAATCCATATGCCATCTCAATCTCTTCTGGTGGCTGGAGCCTGTTTATGAAGCTTAAATCTCTGGCATGTGGCTGGGAGCATGGGGGCCAAGTCCCGGCGCCTGCCACGCAAGCTCCCCTCCTGCTTCGCCCGCTGCCCTCTCGTCTCTCTCCCTTGGCAGCTGGCACCCCCCGCAGCGACTCTTATTTCCATTTTAGGGGAACCAAATGGCTCCCGTTTTAAACAGGGTGGTGATGGAGCAGCCCAGAAGACGCGCCGCTGGAGCAAGGAGGAGGCAGAGCCGGGCAGCTGGCTGCGTGCCTTCCCCCGGGGAGGACCATCACCCCGGCTCTGCGCTCCAAAGCCTGCTTTCTGACTCGCCTGCCAGCCCCCCCAAACCCCCAGACAAGCAATTAAATGAGTTGCAGCAGGGTCAGCTGCCTGGCCTCCGCCAACGTCGGAGAGCTGAGGCTGCTTAAAAATGATGGTTTCGCCAAACTTGCAGGTCCTGTGCAAAAATCAGCCCTTTGTGGATATTGTCTGTGCTTCGGTGCCCGGTTTGGCCTTTCCAAATTGCTCTCCAGAGGTTGGGCAAAGGAAATGGGAGAAGGGGGCTGGTTTTGGAAACACCCCAGCCTGCCAGAGTGGGAACGCGTGTGAGGAGGTCCTGCGGTTGGCAAGGAGGAGGCTGGCAGAGGCCGAGTGCGATGGAGAGGTGACAGACCCACTGGTCGGGACCGGGGTGCCAAGAACGCTGCCCCACCACTGCCAAACCATCCCCGAGCCCCAGCGCTGGCCGGGCACGGAGCAGATGTGCGGGGGAGCCCAAGGGAGACGGGGAACATTGCCTCGGAGAGGTGCAAGAGAAGGGGGAAAGGGAATGAAGCCCAGGAACGGCACGTGGTTGGGATGAGGGGAAATTCACGCGGGGTCAGAGCCCTTCTCCCTTTATCTTTGGGAGATTTGGGTAGCTTACTTTATTTTAGTCCCTTATGACACATTTACATAAAGCTGCTTTGGGTGAGTGCTTCTTAGTGCTGGTCTCTGTTCTATTTAAACATAAATGTTTTAAAGTGCACAGATAGCTTTTTAACAGGAAAAATTGCATGTGAATTACATTTATTTCTTGTTTACCCACACAGCTCCAGCCAACACTTATCGACAGATTAACTTTCGCTAAACTTTCTATGTAATATGTTTTAAAAAACCCACTTGAAGTACAGATTCTATTAGTTCTCGACCTTATGTTTTAAGAGGAAGAAAGTGGCTTTACACTCCATGAAATGTGTTAATGCATGGATAGAAGCCCTCTTATCCTCCTGCTTACATTAGGTCCAATCAGGAAATGGATTACGTTTTTAATAATCTGACATTAGTATTAAAAGTAATATTTAAGGCATTAGTCTCCATACCTAGTGCAGCGCATTCAGAGCTTTCTCTTTGAGCATATGCATGCACGGCTGCGGTAAAACATATGTTTATGAAACAAGCATTAGCCCAAACTGCCCAAATATATGGAGATAAATTGGGGCAGCAGATTACTGCTGACATCACTTTTTCAATTAGAGGCAGAGGGAGGATTTGATGGCCATTTTAAAACTGATTACGGAGGGCAGGGATTAGAGGCTGTTAGAAACAGGAGGCCTTACTCTTCTCCCAGCCTTGGCCTCCTGGAGCTCCATGGACTTCAGGAGCGGATGCTGCTATGGGGTGGAATAAGGCCAGTGCTACTGGTGGCACTGGTCATAGCTACAGCTCATCTGTTATACACAGGGCTGGACCACTCTCCCTCTTAGTCCCTCAGAAAAATTGCATGGGGCAGGGGAAGAAATCTGGAGTCTCCAATCCTAAAGCAAATGCTTTAGTGGAAAGACCAAGTCTGTCCTGCTGGTCTGGGAATTGGGGTATCCTAGCAGGTAAATGCTGAACCCCGCTGGCCTGGACCTTCTGTGGGCTGTTTGTTATTGCCTCTGTCCACGCACAGTTTGAGGGACATTTAAGTCATCTCAAGCCCTAATGTCCCTGCATCCCTTGGAAAAGACACAAGGGAGCTAGAAAAGAAGCAGGGGACATCAAGAGGAGAAGGAGGTGTGTGTTGGCATCACCACACAGAGGAGTGAAGTAGGAATCTGCCACCCCAGGCAAATTTCTCCAGCGTTTAATTCCCTCACTCAGGACCACTCACCTTACTTCTAGGTGTAGTTTATCTAATTGCAGCTTTTAGCACTTCAGCTCACCTCGCCTTTGTCCGCTCAATTAATCAGCCTTCCAGTGTCAGAAATCTTCTCCTCATGGGGTACTTACAGACCCACAGTCAGTTACCGCCTACCTCCTCTCTGCTAAGCTGTAGACTGCTAAATGGAACTGCAAAGGGGTTTTTTTGCACCCCTACTGGTGCTTACAGCAATTTTTAGACCTCTCCTATGTTTTAACAAGTCTCCTTGGGAAGCCTAACCCGAGCCTAACACTCCAGAAATGCTCCCGTCAGTGCTGGACACAGATGTAACTCCGCACCCGCTATCTCCGGGGGCAGATGCGCTCCCTGTTTGCAAGAAGCTGAAGCCAAATGCTTCGTCTTTTATTCCTTGGCTGCTGAGGAGAGCATCCTCCTTATTTTCACACGCACCTTCCGCTCTCGCATCTCTTCGACAGCAAGGACTCCCAATTGCGGCAAGCCTCCGGCTTTTCCTCTACCGATGGCAAACAACGCTTATCTTTGCAACATATGTGCGGGTAACTGTTGTTTCGCGGCAGAAGGGAAATCCACAAGCTATCCAGCCACTGCACCTGCCTGCTTGGACCGAATTCCCCTACTCATGTTTGCTCACTGGAGTTAAGCGGGTCTTGGGCTGGGAGACCAGCTGGGAAATCCAGTATTACAGGCACAAAACAAATGAGCGAGGGGCGGAGATGGGCAGCCGTTCCTATTTGACCGCAACCGAGGGAATTTGGCAGCGCGCGGTCCTGACTCTTTATTTTAATTCCAGCCGGCCCAAGACGGGAGAAATTCAAGTGAGCCAAAGGAGGTGGGAGACAGGATAGACCCCACCCTCCAATCTGGACTTCTGACACATCTTGTCTGGAGCGCAGGACTAATGCGGTGGTTCAAGGCGGCCACCCTGGAGTCCGCAGACTGTCCTGCCTTCCTCCTGCTCTGCTACGGCCTTTTTTAACGCCGAGGTGCTGTCTGAACGGCGTGTCTTCGCCTCCAGCCTCCAGGCAGAACGGCTGTTTCGGGGGGCCTTACTGGCAGCCTCTTGAGGTGTGATTTTGGCCAGGGCGGGGGAAGGAAGTGCCAGGCGAAGGGACGGGTTATGCAAGGCTTACGGTGTTTAGCAGGCAGCTTCCTTCCCCAGAAGTCCTGCGGAGCTGGGGCCTTCCTGGGAAGATGAACGATGAGACTCCGCGGATGCCTCCATCCTGCCTTTGGTGTCTCCCAGAAAATAACAGGAGCGACTCCCTAAAGTCAGAACCTGATGGGTTTTACGCATGTGTACAAAAATTAAATGAATTTTAAAGGTTTTTCTTGCAGTTTTCCTGGTGTTCTTTCCAGTCGGTCAGCTGCAGTGGACAAACAACCAGCCTAGATAAGCCAATAGCTATATTCATGAACAACCGGTGGATATTACACCGCTTCTGCAAAAGCTTTGTTTGGGAAGGTCAAGTCGTACGGCATTATCTCATATTTATGAGTGAAAAAATCCACAAGGTTCCTAAAAATCAGAAAAAGGGTGTAATTATCTCATACATTGCAGAACAATTATCTGTGCTGATTAAGCTGTCGCTCGTTAGCTCATCATGCTTATCAAGTCACCAACCAGCAATGCCTTTGACCCCAGCAGTAATGATAGCACAGAACATTTGGACCACCTTGGGTCAGGATGCACCCGTTTTGTCTTTTTTCCTGCTAATATCATGTGTAAATATATGCACAGCTGACCCTGCTAGAGAGTCCCTCGTCCCTTGCAAGAGGCTTCGGTTCCTCTGTGTTTCCTTTCGCAGCGTAAGTTCAGACAGATTTGTGGAAAGCGGGAGATTTTGTTTGTGCCTAAATCTTTTTGTAGGATTTTCTTTAAAGGCCTTAATGCCATCGAAAAACAGCAAGAGGCAAATTCTGCTTTCGGTTACACCGAATGGGGAGTAAATGATCTGAAGGCAGTGAGGGATGCTGAATTTATCTCAGTGAAGGCAGAAGCAGAGCTCAGTCCCTAGCACTTAGCTATTTTCTGCACCAGCAGTTCTGGCCTTTGAAAAATGAGATGCGTTTTTCTCATTTTGGCTTGTGAGGAGCCTGAAAATACCGGGCCACAGAAAACGGAGAAGTCTGAGGCTTGTAATTATAAGCAGTGGCAACATCACGCACATTAACATAAAAGCAGACTTTGTAGTGACTACTGACCACGTAACACTGCAGTCACCCTCTCCTGGGCTCGTAGACGCAAGAGAGAGGAGGAGGAGGCTGTAGAAGCTGTTGCCCTTCAGTTAACCTAACGTGAAGGTTTTGAAGGTCTCAAGAACTGCCCTATGTACATATTGCTTCTTTTCATCCACCCTTGAAATAACAGTTTCAGGAACGTCCTTATATTCTGCAAAGACCTTGGTCTCTTGCTTACGTTAAATATTGTTTTCATGTGATTGTCGACAGGTATTTGGTGTTAAAAAGATGCTCAAGGAAAAATCGCTCTACCTCAAATCCAAGATGAGGCAGTGCCAAGTTGGAAGTTTGCTGTCTTAATGGGACCAGTCCAACTGTCCTCCTTCCCTCCTTCGAAAGCCTCATTCACATGACAACTTACTGGGACTCTGCCTTCGGTCTCCGTTTCATTTGCAGATTCTTCAGCCACCTTAGAGCCTCCAGCATCTTCATCAGCTCTTCTTGATGATGAAAATGATCCCTGATTATTTTCAAATCACTATCCATCCTAGGTATCCAATGAGGCCATGACTTGTGGAAATAAATAACAAAACCCAACCAAGGGCATTTGGGTAAAGGCGGTTGTAACACTCATGCCCTAGAGGGGAATAATGAAGTTTGTGCTGGTGTTTTCTAACTCTTGAGAGCTCAACATACAGAAATCAGTGCGTCCCTCTGCTTCAGCCTCAGCACGAAAAGCTCTGACAGCCCTGTGGTCTAGGTTGTATCTGAACCTGAGCCCATACCCCAGATCACCTAATGGCCATCCTATAAGGTTACCAGCTGATGTTCAGATGCAAGCTTGAAGCAAACTTTGGGGTACGCCAGGAGAGACCTGGGTTTGGGTTTTAACATGTGCTCAGTGGTGCCCTTACTTGTGATTCAGACATCTTGGGCAGAGTGTGCTTCCCTCATCTGGTCTTTGGCTGTTGGGCCCCAGCTCCTGGTGGTGACATCCCACAGCTGAGGTCCAGCGGATAAATTGAATTTGAGGTCCTTCCTCCAACACCTTCCACAAGGGAGCTAGCTTGAACATGGACTGCTCGGGCAATGCTCTGGCCACGTGGGCACTCAGCAACCGGCAATGTGAACGGGCAAGTCAGGTCTGGGTATATGCCAGGATTTAATCTGGATTTAATGTAATCCATCTAATCTGTTTCCTAGCCTGGCCTTCTATAGGAAACGGAGATGGAGCCAAAACACCTCGATTCTGTTTTTGTGCTTCCTGACCTCTGAGGAGAATAACCGCAGGACCTGTACAGACCTTGAAACAAGTGGACGGAGCGTGTTCAGCTTTGCTTGGAAGAGCACGTACAGAGGGCAGAGGTCTGTCTGAGCCGTGGGGATGCTGCTGCCACCCACAGATAAGTAGCTGCTGAGCTTGGCCATACTCCTCTCAGCCACCACCACGCCGAAGAAAACATGGGTGAGGTTTGGCAAAGGTTTATTTTTTGAAGTTATGGAGAATCTCACTGTCCCAGCCTGAATTTTATGGGAGACTTATGCTTAAATGGTTCAGCCATTACTGAGAAGGTAAGAGAAAAATTATTGTGCTTTGCTCCTGTGCAATAAAATTACCACCTCTAGGACTGCCACCCACTGGAGCAAGGACTGGGAGGGCTAAGACAGAGATCTGCACCCAGTCGGTCTAGGAAAAGCAAACCAGTCCACTCAGACTAACAAACTCAAAATCCTGCCCATGGGCTAACCCGCCAGCCCTTTCTCCTCCAAAATTTGGATTTATTACGTTAGAGCTCTCCAGGTAACATGAACTATCCCAGAAATGGCATGTCCTGCTTGCTGACACACCTCTAACAGACCTCACTTCAGCAGGGCTGCTTGTATCTAGGGAAAATGGGAGTCCCTTGCAATTCCCTTCTCTTGAAGGTTTAGCAGCGTCGTCTCCTCAGAGTTCAAAGCTGCAACAGCTCTAACTTGCAATTGCAGGAGCAGACAGGGCTATATGTCTCCAGAGGCTGGTTATAAACCCAGTCCTAGCTCTGCCTATACATAAGGCTTGTCACTGCCTTCCTCCTCAGAGGCACATGCCTGGCGATGGGACATGAACCTCTTCTTTGTGCAGCAGTCTATTGATGGACAGAAGGGAGTCCTTGGCTGAAGTGCATCTTAGATCACCTTCTCTCCTGCTGTTCTACACTACCTGCTGTTGTTCAGCATCTTCGCAAGTTAATTTTGGCCATATATCAACACATCACAGTCCTGTCCAGTAACCTCATCTCCACAGAATACCTTGGATGAGGAAAGATTCCTACTATAACCTTACCATAATGAGACTAATACAACGACCTTATGGCAGAACACACATTTTTGAACTGACTCTGGAGCTCCATCAGTTTCCAACTAGAATAAAAGACGACTTGTGGCAGCTTAACCACCAGTAGCAGCAGCGGGGATTTGTTCAATGCAAGAACACAATGAAGATATGGCAGGGCCAGGTAGGAAGACACCGGTAAGCCCAGGTAGGGAGAGCGATTTTGGAGGGTGCAATTCTTGTCCCGCTTGAAACTCATCCTTTGTGCAAATTCCCTGAGCATGACCCTCAGCTGATACAATCTGATTACAGCTTAGTAAGTGTGAATGAAACAGAGAAGACTGGATGTAACGTGAAAAATCCTTACTTAGATGAGTCATCTGATGAGTTTTACTGGAACTGCAAACACAGGTGAAGAAAGGAGAGTTCGAACCACTGGAGACCCCTGAAGCACCGTCTGATGTTGCAGGTCTTCAGCTACATGCTGTGTTTGGGCATTTCTCGGGCCAGGCTGTGAGTTTGGCCACCAAGGCACAAAATGGCAATTGATGTCCTACACCTGTAATTAAAAGAAGGATGAAAAGCATTCAAATGTGTTTTGTGGTGGTAAAAAGTGCTCCCTTCTTGCAAATACTGATCACAGAGTTAATTCAACCGTCCAGGGATGAAGGGAACGGGGCCCTCATGTGGTGCGTCAGCCGCAGTTGTGAGAAGATGGTCTCTAACGCGTTTGTGGAGTCACTGTGCAGATCAGACACCAGATCTGAGTCTGCCAGTAAGGCATGCGGATAAATAAATAGTATTAGTTTAAGGAAATCAGGTGTGAAAACATAGAGCTGATTGTCTGAGTTCCGATAAAACCAGCTGAGACAAATGGGATCTGTGACTGCTCAGTGTGTCAGAAAATCAGCTGGAAGGCCACTAAGGTGGAGGCAGGGACTGGAGGTCTTCTGCAAGACAATAAAGCCTGTCTTGCAAAGTTGCAAAATCATGGGAATCAAGATCTGCACAAGGAAATTACTTCAACCTATTTTTTTTATTTGGGGAAGAAAATGAAACTGATATTTGAAATAACGAACAAGCTGTCCTGTGAGTGGTGGAATCAAGTCTGGATCCCCATGGATCTGAGCCCCCAGATTCTCCCAGCCCTCCGACCACAACCAACCCGGGGTCCCTTTCCCCAGGCCAGACAACAGCCAGCACGACGCTAGCGGCCAGGCTGTGCAGGTAGCCGCGTCCCTCCTTCCTCCCACCCTGTACACTGATTTGGGTATCATCATCTCCCCTCTGCCCAGCTTTGCAAGAAATGGCCGTGACTATAATGACAGCTGGGAGACCTTCACCTTTCTTTTGAGGGTTGACGGGCTCACGAGGCACTGGGGAGAGCCACAGCGGACGTACGGCGCAGTCGCGTGAAGCTCGGTCCCTTCGATGGCCAGGGCGAACACGAGGAGCCACCTCTGTGGCGTATCCGGGCACACAGCTCCCCACGGGCTTGGGGTGACCAGCCACATCCAAACCGGTCCCTGGTGGCCCGTCCTGGGCCACGCTCGCAGCGCCGCTGGGCGCAGCCGGAGGCCGCTCACTTCAGCAACACCGAAGACGTGCACTTGTGGGTTGGGGCAGTGAGAGCCCCGTGATCAGGGCCGGAGGGATGCTCGCTGGACCAAGTGTGCTCTTATTCCACTTTATTCCACTTGGAAGTTCCCTCTGCACCATGTCTAGCTACTACAGCCATGTTGCTGTAAACGTGGGATACAAACCTTGTCTTCCCCCCCAAAAAAACACCTAAGAAGTCATAAAAAGCAGCTTATTCAAGCCACTTAAGAACAAATAAAAGTAGCATAATCTTCCTTTTCGTGCTTTGCAGGCAGGCATATACCGTCAGTGGAAATGCTGCCAAACTTCTTGTTTAAATATAGAAGCGGTGCTTATTTGTATTGTTAACGGTCCCCATGAGGACACGCTTTCCTTACGTGGCGATATTGTTTACGATGAAGACCAGGCTGGCTACTTTGCCATTAAAATTCTGCGCCAGCCCAGCACTGACAATACTGAAGCTTTGCTAAATGTGTATACACGTAAGTTCATTAAATGGATGCTGACTTGTTACACAAGTACAGCAGTTGAGTGCTTTCTGTATTAACCTTATCACCTGATGGGCAAAAGAAAAGGTTTAACTAAAGCTTAGGACTAATTGAACGGTATTTCAGTATTTTCTTATGTAAAACTGGTTCTGGTCTATTGTTTTTATTTATTTGCAATAACTGTGCTCATTCAAGTTTGTAATGACACTGCCATGGGTGAACAGAATTTGCTTTAAGTATTATTCTCCCCTTTCCTATCTCCTGCCTCCTCTAAACTGCGTCTCTCAGGAGAAAATCTGCAACAGAGCCTGGTAAAAGGACAACTCTCTAAGTACACAGCCATTCGGGGGAGATACGCTCTCAAGCCGTGTTTTTAAATTACTTCAGAAGTTCCTGTTTGTTTTCGCTGCCTGTCTTGGGTGCTTCCTGTCGGGCTGAGCGCGGAGCACGAAGCAGGAGGAGACAGGAGAGAATAAACCCCCCGCCGAAAGGCGGGAGGTGTCTCACATCAAGACGCTGCACAAACCACGAGCACTTTCTTTGCTCAGTTACCACTAGAGTATGCTCTCGTGCTACAAGTTCCAGGGATTTTTTTTTTAATAAATCAATACGTGTAGCACAAAGCCATCTTTCAAATGCTTTCCACTTGCCCTAGTGTGGTGTTGTTTTTTTTTTCCTAAGCAATACTTTGTTTTTGTTGCTATTGAGCCCATCCCCAAGGCTTTGAGAAAGCCCGGAGGGTCGCTGCGTGTTGCTCTGCGCTGAGGTGAATCTAACTTGGGTTTGGACAACTCTCAACTTTCAGAAAATGAATGAAAACACTTAAAAAATATCTGCCTGGCTGCGACAAAACGAAAAAAAAGCGGGTCCACATGTCCTTCTTGTCTTGGTCGGCCCCCTGGGTCATGCCTGGCGAAGACGGGGGAGTCAGATCTCCTGAATTAATAGATTTCTGCTTACAGAAGAAAAATGTAAATGCACTCTCCAAAGCGTTTGTGCTGACATAAAGTGTGTCTGTAATCCCAGCCTTTCAAACGGTGGTAGTTATTCAGTAAGAGAAAGGCTGTTGTGAGCCTGCCCTACCATATTACAGCAAAGTACTTTGTCACTGGCACCTTAAAAGTTCCAGTTTCTGCATGACAAAGATATAAAACAACTCGCAGGACAATTAAAGAATAGTTTGTCCTTACCATATTATTACCAGCCATTCTTCCACATTTCGATATTCGCCTTTAAATTGCTACCTCCCCCATCAATATAATTGTAATCAGTCACAGTTAACATTTGTCTTTGGATGCCTTTTCCAAGTTAAATACAAAGAAAGAAAAATACTGCAAAGAAAAAAGCCACGCTTCGGATAAAGAGCCTCGCCACCAGCCTGCTTTCACACACAGACTGCGCACTTTGCTGCTAAAATTACATTTTAGCAGCCCCAACGGGTGCGGGAACAATGACCCCTCTCATTACCATAGTGACAATGGCTGGCGGAGGATTGCAACATATCTTTTTCTTCTCCCCAATGAACCTCAGCCAATAATGGCAGAAACCTGCCAAGGAGTTGAGTATATTGAAGCTCGCTTGGTCACCACAGAGCCAAGCGGTTGCCTTCTGGATGGAAGGCAGCCGTGGGGGCCCAGCCGCTATTCAGCCCGTGTTTACACCCTCAAACACCAGTCCCTTCAAGCAACCCGATTAACTTCCGAGCGGGTCACAACTTCAGCTTCTTTTGCCGTCTCTGTATGTACCAGCTGGAATGTGTAAAAAGACCGTCCCTAAATTCCCTTGATACCTTTCTCGGTTTTGGCTTGTGCCCTTTTGGGTTTTTTGTGGCAGCAATTTCACAAGGATCCTCCAGCACCGGCTTCTCCAGTCCCCACTACACGAGGCGCAGTTTTTCAGTCCCGTCAACCCTTAATCCCACTATTTTTTTTTTAATAAATGCAAACCTAATTTTCTAACATCTCCACTTAGATCTAATCCATACGGCTGTTTATTATCCTTGTTACCCTCTTCTATACCTTTTTCATTTGTATTCAAAAGCCTCTCTTTAATCTGTCTCAATTCTCTAGGTACGGCCTCGCCGCTCTTTCGTACAATCCCATAATGATTTCTGCGGATGCGTCTCAGTCCTCTATTGATGGGTCTCAGGATGCGATTTGCCTTCCTTAACTACCCCCGCAGCGGGAACTGCCGCTTTTAATATTCTACACGCTGACACCTTCAATCCTTTCCTTCACCACCATCTCGCGTGACCCCGTTTGGGGCATAAATCCCGGTCACGCGCTCGGACGTGGAGCTGAGGCCGCTGAAGCGCGGTGAGGCGGCGGCGGCCTGTGCCTGGGCCCGGGCCTCGCGCCTCACCCAGCACCGCCCCGAGGCACCGGCTCCGGCGGCAGCAGAGGAGCCGCCTGCCCGGGCCTGTGGCGGCTGAGAGCGAGCCACAATAATTTGTATTTCATGTAAATGCTGAATGTTGTATTTTATGTATTCATATAAATGTTAAGTGTTACATTTCAATAAATGTTAAAGTCGCTGTTTCAGGAGGCCCCGGGCCCGGCCCAGGCCCATGGCCAAGCCACCGCCACCTCCCTTCGCGGCAAACCCTGCCGTGCCCCGCCTCAGCGCGCCTGGTCCCGGGTCCTGCTCGGCTACAGACGCCCCCGGGTGTCCGGGGCCCGCGGGGGCAGGTCCGGGGGAGGGGACGGTCCGAGCGGGCGGGGAAGGCCGCGGTCCGCCCCCCCCGCCGCGGCTCCGCGGTGGTTTCGCCCCGCCCCCCCGCGCCGTGGTCCCGCCCGGCCGCACGGCCGCCTCGCCGAGGGGCGCGCGCCTCCGCCCCGCCCTCTCTGGCTGTACCAACTCCTCTCGGCGGGGGGGGAGGGAAGGAAGACAGCGGGAGGCCGTACTGAATCTCCCCACAGGACCCGCGGCCGCTGCCTGTTCCCTATCCGAGCGTCGCCGATGACGGGCGCTCCTGGGAGGCGGTCCGAGGAGAGCGAGGAGGCGGGCAGGGCGGGACTGCTCCCCCCCGCGGGACGGCGGAGTGGCACGGCCCGCCCGCCCCGCGCGGCCGAACCCGGAAGTGGCGGGCGCGGCGGCGCACATGGGCGCGGGGGCCGGGGCCGGGGCCGGGGCGGGAGGCGCCGCCGGGGCGCTGGGCGCTGCCGTGGCGGCTCTCTACACGGCCACGCTGCCGCCCGCCCTGCCCGGCGGGGATGCGGGTAACGTACCCAGCGCCGCCAGCCCGCCCGCGGGCGGGGGAGGGGCGGCGGGACACCCCGTGGGGCCGGGCCGTGGGGTTGCCCCACCGGGGAGGTGGCACCATAGGGACGCTCGCCCCGTAGGGGCTGGTGCATCGCGGTCACCCGTCGGGGGCGGGGGCTGAGCCCTTAGGGGCTGGTGCAGCGCAGTCAGTATATGGGGATGCACATCCTATAGGGGCTGGGGCATCGCTCACGCCCTATAGCGTTTCTCCCCCATAGGGGTTGGTGCATCACTGTCACCCCATAGGGTTGCTGTCACCCCATAGGGTTGCTGTCACCCCATTGGGTTGCTGTCACCCCATAGGGGCTGGTGCATCACTGTCACCCCATAGCGTTTCTCCCCTGTAGGGGCTGGTGCATCGCTGTCACCCCATAGGGTTGCTCACGCCATAGGGGCTGGTGCATTGCTGTCATCCCATAGGGTTGCTCACGCCGTAGGGGCTGGTGTATTGCTGTCATCCCATAGGGTTGCACAGCCCCCGACCCCCAGGGTTGCTCATCCCATAGGGTTGCACCCCCCCATAGGCACTGGTGCATTACAGTCACTCTATGGGGTGCCTGCCCCATAGGGGCTGGTGCATTGCAGCCTCCCCATAGGGGCATTTGCCCCACAGGCTGGTGCATCACAGACACCCTATATTGGAGCGCAGCCCCCAGAGCTGGGGCGTTGCCATCCCCCCCTGGGGTGCTCACCCCACCGAGCCTGGTGCGTTGCGGTCACAGCTCGGGGGGCTCATCCCCTTGGGGTCAGTGCGGCACGGTCACCCCTCGGGGCTGGAGCCCTCTGGCCACCCCGCGTTGACCTGATCCTCTCCCCCCGCCTCTTTGCTTTGCAGCGAATAGTTTGTCTCTGTTTGAGCCTTTCAGCGAAGGATTTAGGCAGGGGCCCTGGGGACGGCTGGTGGCGTCAGAAGGCAGATGTGCCATCCTGCCAGATGTGGCATCGCTGCTCGGGCCGTCGCTTTCTCTGGCACGTGCAGCTGACGCAGCAGTGAAATCTCTGGATCTGCCTGTCTGGGAGTGCAACTGGCCGAGAGTGACAAAATATCTGATATTTTGTGTTTTGTGCTGCTCATCGCACCAGACGGGACAAAATTCTCCCGTTTGGTCCTTCTGTGGTTTTGCTGGTTTAGTCTGGTCTTGCTTAAAAACTACCTTGCTTTTGCAGCATGTGTGCAGCTGTGATTTGGGCTTGGATTTTCTAGGGGATGCTTTGATTTTTTTTTTTTGATGGAGTAGGTACCCAGCGCACTTTCCTTCTTTCGTATCCCAGAAGAGCGTTGAGTGGATCTGTTTAACTCTGTGCCTCTTGGCCATCGCTGGTTTAGGATCCAAGCAGTGCATAAAATTCCTTATAAATAAACAGGCTTTTAATGGATGCATATATTTTACAGCTTCAGCATGGGTGGAGAGAGAGAGAGATGCACATTTTAACTACAGTTCTTTAAAATTTGCTGTTAGTTTTTGTTCAGAGTTACGTGAAAGACAGCGCTGCTTGGTAAAAGCAGGATGGTTTTGTCTGGCCGGGTTTAAGGCAGCGTGGATTCAGCGTAGCTCTTTGCACACAGATGTAAAGTTGAGCAGTGATTCATGTGAGGGTTTTTGATTTAAAGATGACAGGACGGAGCTGTGTTTTCGTGACACCAAGCTCATCCTGGTTAGCTGGCTCTCAGAGCAGGGGTTTTGGCGTGTAGATGGACGCTGGTGCAACCTCGTGTTGTCTGTTTTCCCTGTTCCCGTGTTTGGATCAGACAGACCCTGTTGTCAGAGCTGTATTAAAGGAATTTCTTTTAAAATCCTTTCTCCATAGAGCTGGCATCCCGCGATCCGGGCGAGGCGTGCAAGCGCACCCTGGCTAGGCTGGCTGGTGTGCGCCCTGCCGGCTTTTGCTTCTGCTCCCAAGTTTGCAAACGGGCTGGCTTTGCTCCCTCTGGTTGTGTCAGTTAATACATGATGATCGATATATCGACAGCTATTACCATTTTGTCTTCTAAAGTACTCCCTGACGGGACGTGCACCTCTATGAACGCGCAGGGTGCCTGTGCTCCGAGCTGTTCGTGCTGTGCGGAGCCTCGGGAACCTGGTTTGTAATTGTATTTGAGCTTGGGTTTTGCCTCCGGGATGCGACTAATCATTAGCACCCCAACAAAGTGGGGTGCAGGTTCTCCTGATCCGGCGATGAATCGATGCTGGGATTCGTTCCTTGCTTGATGTGAATTATCCCGGTAGATACAGCGAGCGGCCGAGCAGCGCAGCCACGGTTTCGCCACGCTTTCCCTGGGTTATTGTGGTTATTTCATCCCGTTTTAGAGGCAGGAGGGGGATTCCTCTTTCCTTGATTTCCAAAGGCATCCTGGTTCTTCCTAGCGCAGCAGCTGCGTGGATAGAAATGCCGGACCGGGACTGGATGCTTTAACAGGCTTCCAGCGACTCATGTTAGAGGGAATTATATCAGAGGAAATCTCTCGGCACGGTGTCCCCTAGCTAGCCCCATGACCTCGCTCCCCATCTCTCCTTATTTATTTTATTTTGCATTTTCTTCTAAATCAGCTGCCTGAGTTACATGCGTTTACTGGAGCTGAACAGAGATGGGCTCATCCCCTCTGTCCTCTTGTGCCTGTCCCAGCCAGCAGCCACCCCAGCGCATCCTGTTAAGACTTTTTGGGTTGTTTTCCTGGTTTCTCATGGCGCGAGCAGCCCACGGGATGCTTCAGCCCTGCCGCCCGGCCGGCGTCCCCCGGAAGGGCTCTGCGCGGCCCCGCTCGAGGCGATTAACTTGCCCGCGCCTGAGCACGGGGCTCAAACTTGTGCCATCAAAAGCACTGAAGCTACTTGTGCGAGTAAAGAGGTGCTTAAGGATTTGCTGTATCTGCTTTCAGGCAGGGAGCCTATTGTTATATATATTTTTTTTTTAAGCTAGCCGTATATTTTTAATTGTTCCTGAAGTTTGCAGTAATCCAAAACTGTAAAAGGCAGTAGGTATTTCCATCGGCAGCTTTCTCGTGTTACTTAGTGTTATAATAAAGAAACGAGGGAATGAATTTTAGAGCTAATTCGGAAACATCCACAGATGTTAAAACAGCTTAAAAAGGGATCAAATAAACTCAAGTTAAAAGAAAAACAAAAAACCAACCCAAACCTTCTCTCTGGTGTTTCAGACATCAGCTCCCAGCCTTGCTGGGGATAAATCGGTTTTCAGGCGGCGCTGGGCCCGTTGCCTGAACGCCTTTACTGGGGAGTTGAGCCGGACGGTCAGAAACTTATTTACACCAAGATTATGCGGGAATAAACTCTTCAGTTTGAGCTGGCGCCTGAAGATGCCGCAGGTCGTTTTCTCTCACGAGAAATAGATTGAAATCAAGTGTGTGGATGCTGTAGTCTTCCCCTGCGTGTTTCGTCGTTTAATAATAGCGCCCTGCGCTTACAGAGCCCGGATCTTCGCCTCTGTAGCCCATAGAGGCTGTAAGTGATGCCCAGGTACGTGGGTGGGAGAGGGAAGATTAACCCTCTCTGAAGCGGTGGGTGTTAGGCGCTCCCTTTGGTTTTCCCAGTGGAATTCAACAGGCCTGCAGCCCGGGAGCTTAATTTTGCGGGTTTTCCTACTTGCAAGGTTGTGCTGTTGGCTTTCAAAGCTTGGCAATGGCATCCGCCAGTATTTTATTGTTTTATTTGCAGGTTTCTGCCTGGCTCATGTCCGTATTGCTTTGGGGTTATTCTTGCCCATGATAGGAACCGACATCACAGCAACGTGCGTGAACGTGAACTTAATCTTTAGTGCACAATTTGCTGGATCCCAGAAGGACTTTACTGAAGGTGAAGCCACGCCTGGCTCAGGAGCAGCATCTCCGCGACGAGACGGGCGATGGGCATCCACCGTTGGCCGCTGTGCCGAGCAGCATCTGCCGGCATGCTGGGGAACCCCCAAATTTAGGGTTTCCTTTATTAGCATCACCTTTTGCTGCATGCGGGGGGATTGGATGCTTCCCAGCCCCGGAAACATCGGAATTACTGAAAATTAAAGGGGTCAGCTTGGGATGGACAGTTTTCCCGTTGCATCTGATTTTTTCGGGCTGTCTTGCAATAGGTTGAAACTTTCCTAAAATGGAGTAGCAGTAAAAATAGCCGGCGTTGGCAGGCGCGGCGAAACCCACGCGCGAGAGGCTTTTGTGCGGGAAGCCGCAGGGCCGTCCCCCGGGCTGGCGTGGGGCCGCAGCTGGGATTTTACAGCGGTGACAAACAGCAATAGCGCGTTGACTTGCGTCTTCCTTTAAAAATACATTGTTGAATTTAATGTCAAGCTTTCGAGGTGCCGTTCGTACAGTCGTCCTCCTTTGCGTTGGATGGTAAGGAGGTAATAATGTGCAGAAATGAAAATATTGCGGATTTCGCGTTTAAAGCCAACAGCGCCCTTCGTCTTGTGTCTTTACCATCTAACGACGGGACAAAGCTGCTGCGACCTTGGCACTTGCAAAATTAGCAGGACCAGTAAGAGCAGGCTCCGCAAAATTAGATCGCGAAATTTGAAGGAAAGAAGGAAAACCAGCTGTAATTTTTAATTTTGTCACCCCTTGATTGTGCCCTTCATCCTCAAATGTGTTTGTACCTATTGAATATACTTAATAGACGCCGTTCGGGAGCGTTGCAAAATGCTTCGGTGTCAAGTGCTCTAAGAATTTCGAGTATTATTAACTGTTACGCTAAGGCGGATCTTTTAGTGGCGGTTATTTGTCCTGGCGTAAAATACACATGAAATGCAGAATCTAAGCGGTGTTTCTAACGGGAGCGGCTGCTGGGTGCAGCGTCCGCTGACAGGTAGGAGAGTTACTTGCGAAGCAGATGCTGCAAGAACCGCTTTAGCATCAAGGGAGAGCGGCATTCCCAAATACGCGGATGCAGGCTTGCACGATCAATGGTTATATTTTCCCTCTTCGAAACTGTGAAGGTTTTTTAATGAGAAACAACCGGGTTGTTTAAGAGACGATGCAGCTTAAGCGTCGCAAACGGTAGTGCTTGAAAGTTATTGAAGCAATTGGTTTTAAATTAAAAATACGCGCGCACGAATGTCTGCATTTTGAATATCGTGGGCCGTTCTTTACCCGAGCCTACCTACACTTTCACTTATCTGTTCGTAAAAGTCTCGCGAAAACATACAAAAGATATTTTGTGCAATGACATCAGAGGGAGAAAATATTCTTAGAAAATTTCATGCTGTTAAATCTCTACAGATTTACAGTTTTATCCAGTCAAATTAATGCAAAACCCCAATGCAAGCATTTGGATTTTGAAAACTTTGGAGGAGTGTCATTTCCTAATAGTAATTATTGGTTTTACATTATTTTTTCACAGGGGAGCTGATCACAGCCGCATATGAGCTTGGAGTAAGTATTAGTTTTATTGTTTAATCAATGCTCTCATTAACAGTTTTAGGAATTAAGGAAGTTTAATTAAGCATGGAGTAAAGTAGATTAATTTATTTTCAAACCACAGTTTTTACTAACTTATAAGTACAGCACGCGACAATTTACTTCAAGTTTTAAATCCAATTAAACTAAATTATAAAGCAAAGGCTTTACTGTATATACAGTAGCTGGCTTATTATCAACCCAAATTTTGTATAAGCTGGGGAGAATAAAATAAATCGGGTTAACAATTTTAATAAGTTTTATTATTTAATAAACTTTATTATGGTGCATGATCCCTTTAGGCAAGACCTTAGGACTGTCAGCGCGGTGGTAATCCGATAGCAGTGTGGTCTTTCAACTTGCTAACCAATAAAATAGTTGAGAAGCTGCTTTTTTTTTTAAAAAAATTTAAAAAAAAAAAGCCTTTTGAATGACCCTAATATACTGTGAACCCAAACAAGGAGCCCGTTAACGCACGCTAATGAAACGTGGCACCTCCTTTTCTTGCCGCCTCATTATTATGGGCGAGGCGTGGAGCCAAATCCACTAAGGAAAAATATTTGTGGAGTTAAAATGGGGACTGAAGGGATGGGTCGGGGAGAGGCACCGCTCGGAGACCCCCCGGCTCCTGCTGCCGGACCCCGGCGTGCCGCTCTCCTTTTGATTTCGTAGGATTTCGCCCCTTTTCAGCCCCGTATCGATCTGTCCCTAGGTCGCCCACCCTCCCGGCTACCCCCTGTTCACGCTGCTGGCCAAACTGGCGACGGGGCTGCTGCCCGCCGGCTCGCCCGCCTTCCGAGTCAACCTCCTCTGCGGCTTGTTGGGAGCAGCTGCCGCCTCTTTGCTTTTTTACACGGTTTTCAGGTAAAGTCATTGGGGGCGTTTTCTCGTCGGCGTGATGCCGGCAGGGCGCTTCCCCGGCGGCTCGGGACGTTTCCGAAGGCTCCCTCTGTTCCCCTCTGGAACTGGCGTTTCCCCCCTCCCTTTCCAGCTGTAATTAGTTCCTCTGATTAACCTAACAGCGGTTTAATCTGAATTTGACCTTCTTTCCTGCACAAAAGGTCCCTCTTTTTCTTTTTTTCCCCTTTCTTTCTGTTAAATAACAATAATAGTAATAATAAAAAGCGCACCCTTTCCCTCACACAGACGTGACAGGTTGTTCAGGCTCATTATCACAAATCACCGCTCGGTTTAACTAACCAGAACTAATGAAGTTTGTCGTTCTCGAAAGATGCAGATGGTCTGTTTAAATGAAGAGGATGAGCTTCACCTATCGGGGAAACCGTGAACTTGGTTTAATTGCAGCTCCGGGCAGAGGTGGTGGGCAGTTGCCTGCCGGCGGTACCCGAGGAGCGGGGCGAGCATCGGCGCCGGCCGCCTTCCCCCGCCGTAGGTGCTGCCGTCTGCGGTGGGGGGGACTCGGGCCGGAGCCCGTCCGTTTTCTCCGGACCTCTAACCTCGGGAGAAAAGGGAAACAATCGGGATGCGCACGTGGTTGGGGGTTTTGTTAACCCCGCTCGTCTTTGATGTGCAAGTTCTGGCTGCTCTTAACCTCAGCCTGACCCATATTTGAGAGGATTATCGCAACCCGTGCAAACAATTTCTGATGTTCTTTTGCAGGGAAAATAGGGCGCGTTTCTGGGCTGCAAACAGCGAAAGCTGAAGCGATATCGGGGCGCTGCGGGATGAGACGGGGCGCTTCCTTACTGAGATTATTCTGACACAAGCCCTTTTCTCCCACCCGTTTCCAGAGCTGCGTCGCCCGTGGGGAAACCTTCCCAGAGAGCGAGAGCCACCTGGAAATAAAAGCAGGAATAAATGGGGGGGCAGATCCTGCACAGCCCGAGAGCCCTGAGCTCGCTTAAACTTCAGTCCGCGGGGTCCGTCTGTCCGGGTGCGTCTTCCTCTGCCGAAGAGGAGTTGCTTTTTGCACATCCCCTTTCGCGCAGCAACGCATCAGCTCCAAAGCACACCTACTGGAATTGCTTAAGTAATTCCTAAATATTTCTATAGGCATTTCAAGCGATTGCTTTTACTGTTGAGTAATACGTGTAATTAAGTCGGCGTTATTTAATTTAATATCCTGTATTTTACAGCGTGTTTGGGGAGCTGGAAGTGGCGCTGCCCTCCCGTGCACAGTGCCAGGCGCAGCGTCGGAGCACAATTCGGTTTGATTATATTAAAAACTCCTGCAAGGAGTTGCTAAAGGTTTTGAATATTGAGTTCTGATTTTTTTTTTTTTTTTTAATTATGGTTATTCCCATTATTACGGTTACTGTGAAGATCTGCCCCGCTTTTTAGTTTTAACTCCAACGTGACGGTTCCTTACGTGCCCGTTTTGCGCGTATGAAATGATGCGATCGTCGCTTTAGAGAAATAAGAATACGGGAGAGAAATGACAGGCTAAACTTGGGAATTATCTTTACACTTCTAGAGGTTTAATTTTTGTTGTTGTTGTTTAATTGGATTTGGAAGATGTGCAAGGTTTAAATTTGAAGCAACGAAAGAACGGAAAACCTGGAACTGAGAGATGATAGAAACTATTAGGACTTATAGAAAATGATTTCATAAATACAAGGCACTGACAGGATCAATTATTTAGCCTAGCAGCGATTGATTTTTTTTTTTTTTTTTTTTTTTAAATTACTTGTAAGGTATTGTGGGTCAGTTTTATTTCCAAATTACAATGTTGCGTTTTTCCTTTTAAGCACCTTAAAACTGATTCAATTTTTATGACATTCATTTAGCAAAAAAAGTTTTTTCTTTCTGTTGCCACCTACTTTTAAAAAAAATGCCTTTCAGAAAGTGTTTACTGGCGCCGTCGGCGTGAAAGCCGTAAATATCTGAAGGCAGCGTATTTCAGTTTTAACCGGGCTTGTCCGTACTCACAAAGGATCTAAACCGGTCTATCAAATCCCCCCGCATTTTTGTGGTTTAATTAAAATTTAGCTGATGGGGTGACCCCCGCGAGGTACCGGAGGAAAAATAAGCGCCTGCTCCTCGTGCCGCACGAAACGCGGACGTTAATATGAAAATATGTAGATGTTAGGAATACAAATAATTGATGAAGTACACATCCTTCGGGAGCAACACGGTTCAAGTGGCAAATCTCTCTCCTCAAACAATAGCCACCCTTCAGCGGGGAGGAAGCCATCTCTATGGTAATGGGGCTGACGCTGCCCTATTGATCGCGCGGAAGAAGACATTATACAATGTCAGTTGGGTTGTTACAATTTCATTTGTCGTCTGACCTGAACTTAACCTCTAAAACCTTTCTTTTCTCCCCACCAGCCGGGCAGGGTTGCTGTTTACCCTCGCGGGGTTTTTCTGTGCCTCCCGGCATCCCCGTACAGTAAATCTCGCCCTTTTTTTTCCCCTTGACTTTTTTTGTTTCAGAGGCATTTCCCGAGTTTATTCCCCGGCAGGTCGGGACGGTTTCTTTTAGTGCTTGAGGACAGAGTTGCGGTTCCCTCGGCGGCTGGGGGGTGGTTGGGACGTTACGGCGTGTGCGGGGTTAGGATCGAATTTATTCCTTAAACAGATTTCTCCTCTGCCAGGTGATGCTCTGTGCAGACCCTGCCAGGGTCGATAGGCATCAACCCCGACGTCTGCTTGTTTATTCATTATATTATATTATATTATATTGTATTACTCATTTCATTGTATTATTTTTTTATAAGCCCGGATTGTGCTCCTTAAAACAAAGTTATGTCGAACCGCGTTGATGCAAAAAGCCCTTTTGTCAGTAATCCAGACTATCGCCGAACAAGTGGTTTACTCCTTTGAATTAGTTCTCAAATACGTTTTATTTTCCCCCCCTCTGCACATTCTTAATAGATTGCTTGTAATTATCGTAAAATGGCATTTACAAAGAGTTTTCTCGGACTGCTTGTAACTGAGGCAAATAATTCATCTTTGCTTTGAAAGAGGGGGGAGCTGCTTTCTGGTTTTAGGACGCAGCAAGTGCGGCTATAGGATTGTTTCTTTAAACAACTATTTATTTGTTTTACTGTGGGAGGCAAAGCATAGCAAGTTTACAAAGTAAACCGATTATCTTCTTATAATATGATTGCCAAAGTGTCGTTTTCTGCACAGATGATGCATTCTCTGTTGCAAAGAGAAATAGGATGCTTTCCCCTGCTTTAAGTCCGTTTTTTTTTTTCAGTGTATACCTTTCATAGCTTGGCTGCTTTGCTGCATCTAAATATACGCAGCTAATTTATTGCAGGGGCAGTAGCAGAGTAGAAGGTGTCATTGCCCAAGTACTTCTGATAAGTTTTTGCTGGCTTTTTTCTGGCTGAGTTGCCCACGGGTTTTTGAAAAGGGGGAAAATGTTGCATTAAATTAAGCAATTCACGTCTCTTCGGTTTGTTGTTCTGGGTATCATGTTAAGTTTTGCACTAATATATATATATTTTTTAATATATATATATTTCTCTCTCTCTCTATATAAAAATATATATATATTTCCTGCCCCCAAAACCTTCCAAGCAACGCATTGTGGGTGTATATGAAAACTGGAGCCAACTCTTCTCCCACGGCCAACGTAAAGGAGCGTTAGGCACGTTTTATAATGAAATCATCAAAATGGTTTGATCATTTTGAAGTCATCAAGGCATTTTGGAAATGGCACTTGACTGTCCTGATAGCCCGGAGGTTTCTCGCTCCGGTGCGGTGTGTCCCGGAGCTCTCGTGGGAAGGTCCCTGTGAAGGACCAGGCGCGTTGGAGCACCAGGATGGGTCACCTTCGTGGTCCTCCCCAGAGGGACCTCACGGCTGATGCTCCCCTAAAACTAACTGGTGCTGGGAAAAGTTGTCTGCTGCCTGCGACGAGCGGGGAAATCCTCCACGTTCCTCTGGTACGCGGCTTTGCTGGGGCAGGAGTCGCCCCCAAAGAGTTTAACTCCTTTTTTGGGGGCATGGTTTGGGGAAGACGGAGGGATGAGAGAGGAGTGCTCCCGCCTTGGCGTGCCGGTGCCACCTCGACCATCGTGGGAAATTAAAATACTGGGCTTCGGGGAAGGCGGAATCTCCTTACAGGGCATATTTGGATTTTTCCAGATTACAGATTATCGTAGATTATCGCTGTTGTAGCACAGCGCAAAGATGTTGGCTGTTTCAAAAGCAGCTGCGCTTAGTAACAAGTAGTTACGAAGTTTTAGGAGGGAGAGAAGAAAGGAAGGTACTCAAGTATTAATTTGTTTTTAGAAGAATATCTACTGTGACCTCTGGCTAATTGATCATATGTATATATATTACTTTTTTTCCCCTTGTCCCCATAATAAACCGGCACCGAGTTGGTGTTTGAAGCCATTACCAAATCTGTTCATTTGCATTTTGCTCTAAAGTAGGCACATTAGGCTGCAGTAACTCTGCGTCGTTCTGAAGGGGGGGGAAGCAGGGCAGAAAACTCTGGGGTTTTTTTTTGAAAGACTGAAGAGTCTTTTCTGACAGCTAGTCAGAGTTAGAATTAGTTCAAGGAAATGTTAATAATGCACTGCCTGGCTTAATCCCTTTGATATCACCAGGTATCCTCCTGTTCATGGGTTAATTGCTTTAAAAGCGGAGGCAATATTCTGAGCGGTGGGCCGCTTCACCTTTTCACAGCTGTTACCATTGAGTGACAACTAAATCCCATGTGTAAGATGAGGAAGAGCTCAATCTCCAATTGGGAGAAAATTTATGTAAACCGCAATCCCTTCAGAATGTGCGGAAGTCACAGACTTTCTTGATTTACTCTGCTTTTCCCAGAAAGCTCCATTGTTCCCTTCCCTAAGTCCCATCAACCCTTTGTAGGAGAATATCACAGCGGCGGCAGATAGCTTGAAATATATAAATGCTATCATAGCTCTGATTAATAGCGGCGCTTATGAGTCAAGTCTGATAACGGAGCAGCTCTCCACTCAATTTCAGATACCGCTAATGGAATCTGTCTCCTGCAATTGTAATGTGAGAAGGGCTAATTTGCCATGGAGCTTGGAGCTGTCACCAGCCGGGGATTGGGGGGTCAGATGGGAGCTGCCAGGTTTTTGCCCTGCAGCTTGTATCTCTCGCTTTGAATAGCGCAGCCCCCTGCCTGCCAGGGAGCTGATAGGCCGCCGGGGGGTTTATGCCACTCCGTACAATAGCGAAGGGCTGCATGGGCTGACTTGGTAATTGTGAAGCCAGCTCATTTTTTATTTTATTTTATAGTTTATTCTATTTTTTTCCTTTTTTTTTTTTTTTTTTTTTTTTTCCTTTCCCCGCCGCTGCATAATTTCTAATAAGGGGTTTTAACAAATGTCAGATTAGGAAAAGTTTCTGCAATTACCAAAAAAAAAAAAAAACCAACCCAACTTATAGAACGTTTAAATAGCTAAAGTCGCTTCCTACCGAGGGTTGGGGTTTTTTGGCTGCTGGAAGTAGGCACCGGTTATTACAGGCACCTGGGATAAAGGCGTACCTATTTTCTAAGGATTGTGAATCAAATAATGGGTCTAACTAATACACCCTTTCTGCTTGCAAAGACACCGGGAGAGAAGTTCTCATTTGTAATGGCTGGAAGCACGGTTTTTACAACTCACTATTGAGAAGGATGTGAGTACGGGACGGTATTTATTAAGTAGCACGGCTGTGTGTGCATTTTATCGATCTGTCGTGAGTTATGCTACTCGTCGGACTGCTCTGGGGTAGCTCGGCGTGGAGGCGTTGCATTTAATCACCAAACGTCCTTGGGAAGGGGCTGCTGCAGGCAGGCTCCGCTCTGGTGTGGGGCCGGGCGCCCGGGAGCGGGCGAGGTTTGAGGTCGTGAAGTCCCGTTCCTCGATCCCTTGCCGAGCCTTGGCAGGGACTCTTCCCATCCCCGGCGTCCAGACCCACCAAGGTCCCTGCTGCCATCCTGGGGCACCTTGCCGCCGGGGCAGCGTGGTCCTCCAGGTGAGAGGAGCTGAGGTGGCACGGCCCCAGGGGTGGCATCAAGGCGCCTCTTGCACGTGCTGGTGACCTTCACGGGCCCGCATTTAACCAGGGGACACGCAGAGACTCAGGATTATCCTATAGAGCCGGTCCTTACTGGACGTGTCCATGATAGTGTCCTTACTGGACACATCCAGTCCAGGAGGACGTACGCAAGAGGGTGCAAGGACCATCTCCCCTTAGCCAAAATCCTCACTAGCTCAATACTCCTTATCCAGGCTGGACCATCCCTTCTTGGACTGGTGGTGTTTTAATAATAGAATTTTTAAAAAGGGGTAAATAAGTGGTGGCAGTACCTAGCTAGATGTGAGGGTGTATTGAGCAGAAGTGGCATTCAGTGCATGTGGAGGGCCATGAGGATGCTGCCTGCTCCCTCCCACCCCGAGACATTGCGGATCCACGGGGACGCTGAGGTCGCGTGATGCTTAAGTCCCATTTGACGCGAATGACGGCAGTGACTTCTAACCAAAGTGCCCATTTTGGGGTTTGTTGGGGTTTTTTTTATGGTGGTCCTGCCCATTTGCTTGGTTTCTAGTCTCTCTTTGTGGCCATGAAGACTCAACCGGGATCGGCGAGCCAAGCTGTGCTCTCCTACCTCCTCCTCCAGCGCCGGGAGCGGAGGCTGCGGGCAGGGCTTAAGTGGCTATTCAGCTCCAGGTCCTTGAGGAAGAATAAAATCTGGTTTGCTATTCCCTGTAGTACCTGCGCTGGCTCTTCAGCGCTGAGAGCAAGAGAAACCGCCTTTTGTCCATGGAGTGTTTGTGACTAAGAGGCAGGCAAACCCAGAGGGATTGGGGTTTGGAGGGATAATTATTGTCACTTGGGTCCTAAACTCATTTTATTTGTGTTTTATATTTAAATAGTTCTTCTATTTCAGCACCAATGCTCATGCCCACTTAAAATTTATCTGTGGGAAGCTTGGTCGTTGAGTCTTCTAAGCCCCATTCTTTTTAGCCTACATCAAAAAATTTGGGTTTTTTTGTAAATCAAATGAGTGAAACCTCTTAAGTTAAATTCAAAATGTTAAATCTTTAATGCACTAGTCTGTTATGCCATGAAATAAAAATACATTGAAGGGATATATCTCTGTTACTGCAAAGCGAAGTCACAGCAGTGCAGAGGCAGAAGTTGCTGGTGACGTACCTGGAGCCTGTGCGGGTGTACAGGGAACTGCCGACACCAGGGTCGTCATCTGCAGGTGCAGGGAGAGACTGACATTAAAAAAAAAATTATTTAGTTTATTAGTGGAGATTTTAAAAAGCGGGAGAGTTTTTTTCTTATTTTACTTGGAGTTAAAAAAAAAACAACCAACCAAACAACCACCCCAAAAAACAAAAAACCAACCCAAGATGTGAAACTGAGATCTCTTACCTGTAAAGTTTTGGAGGAAACAGAAGGCAGAAATAATCAGCTTATTTCGCTAGGTACAGATAGGTGTTTCCAGTGTTTAATACATCAGCTCCAAATAGAAAATGTTCCGATTATCTTACTTTTCTTCGCATTTAATGAAAACAGTTGAATTAAATTCTAATTCCCATCCATATGTAGCTTTACACAAATCATTTAATAAGTTTTTGCAAGTTATTAAATGTAAAATATCTGCCGTTATTTTCTAAGTAAAAAGTAAAACCGCTGATCGAGTTCTTTGTTAAATACTTATAGATGTAGCCTGTGCTCTTGGCTAACAAAGTTTTACCAAACTTAGAGGAGAGGTTGAATTTTAAATCGCAAACTGACATGTTTTAGTGATTGCCGACAAATGAGAAGCTAAAAACTATAATTGCAAAACCAGATTAAAATACCTAATTTCAGTTTTCCCCATTGTTCCTGCAGGCTCTTTAATAAAAACCTGCAGCTAAAATATTCCTGATTAAAGCAAGTTTCTACTGCCCGTGTCCTTGGAGCGGAGGCTCAGCCGCACATTCTTTCACTTGGGTGCCTGAAAAGGAAAACAAAATAATAATTTTTTTTTTTTTTGGTCTTTTCCTTTTATGTTTAGGGATGCCATGGGAAAATATTTCTCACAAAGGACTGTGTGACCTCTCCTTTGCTGACTGTTTCTGTCCCTTCTGAGTGCGTTTTCAGATGATGGGAATTTCTGCCCATGTTCAGAAGATTATAGTTGGTCAGCCGACAGGAAGGGACCTTCTTCCCACTTGTTTTTATAAAGTGCTCCACGTGCTTTGAGCAGGTCTTGCCCCAGACGAGTTATTTGGCAAAATCAAAAATACAAGCTGTTGCCTTGGCTTTTCCTCCACGTAAGATAAACAAGCCTAGAAGGCAGCTTTTACTCAAGCTTGGTGCTTCAGCCCTTCTCGGAGTGGGCCTGGCGGTGGTAGCTGTAATGCCCCTCGGAGGAGTTACGAAGACTTTCCCACTGTTGCGCTGGCTGCAAATCTTTTCTTCTTTCACGAACTGATTTCCGTGTGCTGAGGCTGTCCCAACAGTGGGGTATTACTACTCTGAATGCTTTCTTCTAGGTGACCCAGCCTTCTTCTCCAAGAGAGACTCTCTACCAAGCCCGAGCCCAAGCCCAGGATCCCTCCCTCCCTGGACAGAGCCTCATAGCGGGGTTTTGCCCACCTTTCGCTCTTCGCAAAGCCCATCTTCTTGAGGGAGTCACTGCAAGGTGGCTTTATGCCTACCCTGTGTTGACAGATGAGCACCGGATGGTTATTACCATTGCCATGGCTTCATTGTTGGCAACCCGTTGATCCTCTTGTTCCAGTCATCTGTTCTTTCTCATCCTGGTTCCAAAGACTGGGGGTAACATGCTGCCTTTGGGGGAGCCAAAGGAGACTGCCCTCCCTGCTCCCCAGAAGCAACGGGATAAAGGCCTCCTAGATGTTGCTTTTACGTGAGGCCAGTTGAGGATCCAGCTGTCTTGGGTCTTTGCTGTGTTTTTTGTAGCACCTCAACTGTATTTGAAAAATGTGTGCAAAGACAGAAGCGTGAGTAGAAGTCAAATGAGGACAAATCTCTGGCGCTCTCTGCTTTGGAGCCCTGATGTCCTGGCAAAAGGAGAGACAGTGTTAAGCAACTAAAAGGTGTTTTCAGAAAAAAACCTCAACCGTTTCCCTCTCCTGACCACGGTGCACCGGCCAGCCTCCAGCCAATGTAGCTGGAAGAGTGTGGGTCTCCAGGCTGGGTGGCAGAGACCGGAGGCTGTGTGCTTGCTTCTTGTCCAGCAGGGCTTCACTGCAGGAATTACTTGCAATGGCTGTGTCAGACTTGGTGGTTGATTTTGGTGAGGCATGTGTCTGCGTACCATGAGAAAAATCCTTCTTACCTTCCACAAAACAAATGGCTTCTTGGCCTTGTTCCCTCTCCGTCTCGACATTGGTAAGTGGGTTGTTGAGCTTTTGCTGCAGTTATGGGGGCGATACCTGGACAAGCTCGAGAGGAGGCAACAAAATGCTCAGAGGGCTGGAGCACCTCTCCTATGGAGACAGGCTGAGAGAGTTGGGCTTGTTCAGCCTGGAGAAGAGAAGGCTCCGGGGAGACCTTGTTGTGGCCTTCCAGTACCTAAAGGGGCTTATAGGAAAGATGGGGAAAAACTTTTTAGCAGGGCCTGTTGTGACAGGACAAAGGGTGATGGTTTTAAACTAAAAGAGGGGAGATTTAGGCTAAATATAAGGAAGAAGTTTTTTACAATGAGGGTGGTGAAGCACTGGCACAGGTTGCCCAGAGAGGTGGGAGATGCCCCATCCCTGGAAACATTCCAGGTCAGGCTGGATGGGGCTCTGAGCAACCTGATCTAGTTGAGGATGTCCCTGCTTATGGCAGGGGGTGGGACTAGATGGCCTTGAAAGGTCCCTTCCAACCCAAACTATTCCATGATTCTACGGGAAGTCTCCTTTACCTCTTGCGTTAACTTTCTTCCACAACATACTCTTGTCTTAACCACAAAAATGCTTTCTGTGCCTGTAATTAAAGCAGCCGTTGTCTTCTGGCTGCCTAATGTCCTGCTTCCTTATGCATCATGTTGTCACCAACAGCATCTTCAGTTGTAGATTGCACTGTCCTCCTTTGCAAATCTTTCATCCTCTTCTTGGCTTCACGCTTCTTGACCTCAAGTCCAGAGCTCTGCCTCATCCCTTTGATCTTTCATCTCTTTCTGCCTTACCTGACTCACCAGTGTCTTTCCCACCTTGAAACTGTTCTGTGGTCCAAAGCGGTGTAGGTGGCTGAGCTGTGTTGTCCATGCCCAAGTTGCTTTGTCACCTCCTTGGACAGTGTGTGGGTTTGGGGGCTATCGTGGCGCCAAGGCAAGAGAGATGCAGTGCGGTGCCACATCATACTGGAGAAGTCCAAGAGGCTGCCAGATGGCAGAGTGCAGTGGTCCATGGAGATCCTCGTGTCGATCAGAATGAGCAGTATAACCGTGCTAGCCCAGCCACGAGGCATGGTTGATTTGATTTGGCCCCAGCATCATGCTGACATCGTTGCATGGGATTCATTTCTGCTTGTCCTGCTGGTGCTACTTTGCACTGTGAACTGTTGCATTGGGTGGACCCAATTTTTGGACAATTTTTTTTGGACCAGGAGGTCCAAAACCTCCTGGACGAGGTTTTTCTTCTGCCGGGTGGTCTTCATCCTCATCTGGAGATACCTGGTCTGATCACTTCGACTTCCCAGAGTGTTTCCTTCTGAATCAGCAAACTCGTAAATCCATCATTTTTCCATTGCTGGTAACAGAATCTGGAAAAACTCTTGATCTATAGCCTGCATTTCCCAAAGCTACTGTCTTGATGTTCTTCAGGAATGCAACACATTTTCATTTGGTTTTTTAGCATCTAGTATACTCATAGCAGCTTAGTGCTCCACGCATGCAACATGCTTTCGCAAAATAAGCTTAGCAGCCTGGCTTTCCCACGAGTTTCACAGGAAACTAAAGGCAACACCGGCTCTGTTGACACACAGACCCGTGGACCATGCTTGGTGCTGGATCCTGACCCTACGCTGGACAGTCAGCAGAGGTGTCCCCTGCCCCACATAGCTGGAATCAGTCTTTAAGCTTTGGGTTGAGTAGCTTTTGCTTATGCCTTACTTCATAAAACTTGAATCGCAGGTTTGTGACTTTTTATGAAGAAGACGTGATTTCTTTCATCTCATTTGAACTCTAATAATACGCTCGAGTCATTTCTGGGAAAGACAAGGAGAATTGGGAAATGATGGGGACCTTTGCCTAAAATGTTGCTTTTCATCCCAAGGCTTTTCAGAAGGTTGTTTTACCTTATTTCCCTGCAAGAATTTCAAAGGGATTTACAAAGTTGTTTCTTTCTAACTAAAAGTTTGCGCTGTTTGAAAAGTTTAGTCAAAACTTAGGGATGTTGCGTAGCGGGGTTTGTGTATTGGGTGATCTAGTGGTTTTTAAACACACGGCGCCACTGCCCTGTCCTGGTATTTTTCTTTAGGAGCAGAAGCCACTCCTAACTTGATTCCTGCAAACTGCACTGCGTCTTTCATTTTTCAGCTCAGGTGCCACATCTTTCTAGTGACAGGGGGGAGGAGAGCACAGCCAGAGCCCTTGAGGCTGAAAACCTTGCCAGACGGGTGGTGTGTCTCCTGCCTCTTCCTTGGAGGTGTCGGACTCAGGGCTGGCTTGGTGGCAAAACCGACAGAGCCACGTTCATGCCTGTGAACATCTTTCTATATGCAATTGTGTGATTTTGAAACATTATATTAATGCAGTGAGCGACCGGTCTTGCCGTGGAGAATTCCACGCCAAATACCCAGACCTGTGTTCAACTGCAGTGAAGATTAGACGTTGGAGGAGTCCACCATGGTGGTATGCATTAGTGAGCACAACAGCAGATACTTCAAAGTTTGCCTGATTTCCTACAGAAGAAGTTCCATGTCGCCTTCCTTCAAAAGCTTACAGGCTGCTTTGCAGTCACAGATTTGGTCTGAAACAGTCCCACCTGCTGTCTGTTGGGAATTTCCAGACTTTTTTTTCCCCCTTCCATTGATTATTCAAGTCCCCTTCCTATAATCTTGATGCTGAAGCTCTGCGTCACCCTGAGCTTGTCTTGCTCTGGCCTCGGATGCCTGGGAGTTGGTTTCTTTTTCCCCAATGTTAACTGAACTGCCGTACTTCTCGCCCTCCAGCTACCTCCTGCAGCTGCAGATCTGAAAACGCTTTACAAAGGAGACAAAAATCATTAGTCCTATTTTGCAGATACTTGGGGCAACAGCAGCAGAGTGGCTTGTCCCAGACCACCCAGCATGTCCGATGTCGGTGGCAGGAGGAGGAATAGAGGCCTGGTCTTCCCGAGCCCTCATCCCAGTCCTCTCCTCCCCATGAACCCTGCTTCCCATTTTTAAATTAATTCCTGTTTAAGGAATTAAGTCCTGGATTAAAAATTCCTGTTCTGACTGCACAAGTCCTTCTTTGACATCTCCAGAAAGAGGTTGGCTGTACTGACGTTATTTCGGGAAGGTGGAAAGAAAGCATAACCGAGGAGAGGAGCCCTTGCTAGGGAGTGCTGTGCCAGCAGCTCCCGCATCTCCGTTCGTAGGGGCTGTAGGTTTTGTTTGCTTGGTCTCCATTTGTCTCAGAGTGATGTGAGGAACCCCGTAAGCAAGTCCTACCTGGATGTCCACTCTCCGATCCCTGATGGGCAGAACAAGCCACCTGGGGACTTTGGCTGTGCTAGAGGATATGGCCACTATTTAGGAGGAAATTACACATGTAGCTTGATGAAGAAGTTGGCTAGCTTATATTTTTTTGGTTTAAACCTGCTGGAAATGTTAGGACTAAGTGGAAGTGTGCGTACCTGGGGTGGGACTAGAAAAATACCCAATTTGTGGTAGAGCCTGGCTTAGTCTTCTGGCGGGATGGTGAAGTTCTGGAGAGGAGCTTTGACCATAATGGCAGCTATTTCTGTCTTTGGATAAGGTGTAATTGAGCCGGTTGCATTGCCCTACGCATCATCTTTTCAGGGTGACTTCCCAAAGGGGAGACCTTCCAAACAGGCAGAGCTGGAGCTGCCCCCGATGCAACCGGGTGGGAAGAGCCACTATTGCAGAACAGCTGTAATAGGTATCCTGGGTTAAATCCCACTTTGTGGGCTCCCCGCGCCGGCTGCAGCATCCAACCGAGTTGGGCAAGTGGTGCCATGGGGAGCATGCGCCGTAATCCCATCTGGGAGTCGCAGAGATGCTCGGCTTTTGGGCTCGCAGCCATCCCAACAGCGGGTGCTTCACCTACTTCCTCTGCTCCCACCTGCTTGCTGGAGCTGACACCCGTTTTCCCTGCTCCTGACCCCAACAGGCACCTCTCCCTGCCGGGACCATGGGCGCCGCAATCCTCACCCACCCCCGAGATGCTCAAACCTCCCTCCCGGGAAAGCTCTGCTAATGCTGTCCATCATGAGTAGCTCTAATCCACACTTTATTCAGCGCCTTGATGAATTTAAGGCTGCACCCTTCCTGGCGTCTCCTCCAGCGGAGAGTATCCCATTAGAGGTGTGACTCCCTGGCTCGGCGTACCACGACCCGCTGGGCCATCGCTCATCAGGATTTCGGAATCAAATGCAATACTGGAAGTTTTCATGGCGCTTGCGAGAAGAAGCCGACTCTTTGGTGTTGGGTGGCTCGCAGATAGACGGGCTGGCTAACGCTAGCTCTTCCTAATTGCAATGCAGCGCAAAGAAATTATTAGGAAGATATTAACCATATAATGTTTTGGCAGGGTGCTGGGTGGCAGTCATCATTTCTGCTGCTACAGTATGTTAAAAAAAAAAATTTAAAAAAGAAGGACAATAAAGTAGGCTTTTTTGTTGGAAAAGAAGATTTCATGTTATCTGTGTTTGCAGGCTTTCTGGCTCATATGCCGGAGGAATCCTTGCTGCGGGGGTGTTTTCATTTTCTCGTCTAACATGGCAGTGGTCCATCGCGGCGGAGGTTTTTAGCTTAAACAATCTGTTTGTGGGGCTGCTGATGGCTCTCACCGTGCATTTTGAGGAGGCATCCACTGCAAAAGAGAGATCAAAGGTAAAACATCTCAAGCGAAGTGCGTAAGTCTTTATTTTTTTTCACTGAGGTATCACACGTCTGTTTAATTTCCTATTCGTTTAGCGTTGATGTAGTTTTGTTTAAATACAGAAGGCCAAATTTTGGGACTGGGTTCAGCACCTGTGCTGGGTGGTGTCGATCCCTGCCCTACCTGGATGTGCCAAACATTGAAAAACCCGTCCGCTTTGCTCAAGGGTTGAGTTGGGACCTGTTGGATGGGTTGGGGTTGGTTCGTTTAATACACACAGGGTGGAAACAGGAAAAGCAAAATCATTTTCATCTAAATGTTTTAGCACAAAGTTTGGTTTCCTGCATCAAAGACTCAAACTAGGCTGTGGGTGTTCAAGTTTTTGTTTTCAGAACTGATATTTTTTCCTTGGGGTAAATAGGTGTATTTTACAGAAAACTTCATCTAGTCAGAAACTCAGGTTTCTACTGAAAAACAGAAACGACCACATTTTCAGTCAGTTCTTCTTTGGAAATTAAATGTGCCCCTAAAATAATGGCATTGCTAAATACAGAGACTTGAAATTTCATGCTATATTCTCTAATTTATAAACAGACTAGGCAGCCAAA
Source organism: Phoenicopterus ruber ruber (assembly GCA_009819775.1). NCBI lineage: Eukaryota > Metazoa > Chordata > Aves > Phoenicopteriformes > Phoenicopteridae > Phoenicopterus > Phoenicopterus ruber. Next base: position 5,339,750 of record CM020219.1, read on the forward strand.
TGATATTTTTGCTCAGCAGTCTTGTTCTTTCTACTTTTCTTTGCCTGAACATCTGCTCTCTCCTCCTCCGACTGACTTGCCTGCTGTGACTCCTGTAAATTGTGTGAATAAAAGGATTTTTGTCAGGCTAGGCTAGAATTTCAGGAGTCCGCAGCAGTAGTTTACTCAGCTTTGCGAGTTCTCAAATAACATGTTTTATCAGTGGTTATAGAGACCTTGTTTCACCACTGGATTATTTTTTTCTTTTCTGTTGAGTACTGTCCCAAGATCTCTACAACCTGAACTCCACGAAGGTGGAGTTGGGCATTTTCCAGCCTGCTTCCATGTTTCACGTGCCCAATTTCCAATAGGATTTTCAGATGAGATTTTCAGAAGCAGTTAAGGAGCTTTTTTTTGATGTTTTTTGGGTGTCTGGCATCCCATGCCTTGAAGAAGCCAGGCTGCCAACAGCAAGCTCACAGCACTTCTCATAAATCAGATGATCGTGCAGACATCTTCAGGGCTGTGCGTGGAGTTCATCAATATACTTGAAAAATTACTGAGACTGTTCTGAGTCCCACAGAGCAGCTCTGAAGCCCACAAATATTTTTCTGAAGTTATGGCAGGTGTTTCCATGGCAAGGCAGCATCCAACATCGAATGCTGGGCAGTCAATTAAAAATTACGAGGTGATCCCACCACCACGCCAAGGCAAGTGTTTGCATCTCACACGCCATCCTCGCCGGTGACTGGAGTAAGCAGGGGCGATGCTGTGATGATAGATGGAAGTGCCGTCCTCCTTGGGGATGGCTGGGGAGGTGAGGATGGGTTGTCGACTCCTGTCCAACAATGTCTGTGGGATTCTGGTGGCTTTTTGCCCACCGAGGAGCTGCCCTGGGGCATGGCTTCAGGTTGTAACATGGACCAAGCGGCCAGCGGTGGAGGAGGAGGCAAATTCAGAGGAGGGGCAGTGGGCAGTGGTGTACGTGGCACTGACCCACGGTTTATATATGGAGTTGCTCTGGTAGCCTGGTCCTCCCCCACCGACCGAAGAGGACTCGGCACTGGCCTGATGGTGTTGGGACAGAGCAGAGCACATGGCAGCATGGGGTGGAGAGAGGCTCTCCTTAGCATCAGCCAGGGATGGCCATGGTACCAACAACAAACCTGTGTGTAATCCTCAATGAGGACCAGAAGTACCCTGCACTGTGCTGCATGGCCTGGATACATTACCCGTTTTATCAGAAAATTCTTTCAAAGATGCTTGAAAATGAGCTTTTAGACGAATGAGGGCTATCACGTTTAATTCCCTTGCTTAGGAAGTTTGTGTAGCCCTGCCTGAAGAAGAGTTAAAAATCATTCCTATTATATAAAATTAGGTCTCTGTGCATAATGGCATTATTTTAGGGTATGGCTTCTGGGAAATTTGCATCATTCGGAGTCAACTGCTGGGCAGTCTCCCCTGTGCAGCAGGGGTTCAGGAATTGGGCCCCGTCACGTCGTTACGACATGATGGTGGTACATAGGATCTCTGTCGGCATGGAGACGTAGCTCTTCAGCCAGATGCTTCTGAAATACATTTTCTGTAAAACAAATGAAATCTCCCTGTAAACAATCAAAAATAGCCTGCGTTATCTGTGTTACAATTGACCGGTGCTCAGCGACGTATTTGCCTTTCTCCTGCCAGCATGCTTTGGGCTGCGCTCAGGCTCTTTTGGTCGCTGGATGTTTTTGCAAACTGTAAAGAGTAATTGTGAATGTGATGGTGGTTTTTTTCCCTTTCAGATCTCTAAACTTGGCGCCTTTTGCTGTGGGCTCAGTTTGTGCAATCAGCACACGATAGTGCTTTATATCGCTTGTATTGTGCCTTGGGTTCTCTACCGGCTTTTCAGAAGGACGGTACGTATTTTGCTGACCTGTGCCTCTCTTTTTGTAAGGCAGCGAGTAATTCTTTCCTTCCAAGCACTTGTGCCACGTTTATGTTGACGTACAAACAGGGACAGTCAATGGTTTGTCTAAACAAGTCATTTAGTTACAGTCCATCGGTCTGACACCAGAGCCGCTGATCCCAATTTCGGGGCTTTGCTCACGCCAGCAATCTGCGACCTGCCCGTGTCTCCTGGCACAGGAACGCTCTGCCCCAGCTGCTTGCCCATACCCTGTGAGCAGCCACAAGACCGATACTCGGAGCTAAAAACTGCTCGGCGTGTAGGAAATAAGAGCATGTTCAATGACCTACCAAACAGGAAAGCAGATAAATATCTGTCGGTGAGAAGTCACAGGCGTGTGCAGCCTGGGTGCTGCTTCTCCTGGCTGATGGCAGTGGCTTTCTGATGCCGTCAGCTCATCTGGAGAGGAGTTTCTGTACGTTGAGTTCCTGGTGGTAACAAACAAAAGCCACGTTCACTCATTGCAGAGCATCTTGCGACTGCTGTTGATAGTTGAAGGTGCAGCCGAATAAGCAGCACAGCAAGAAGGGTGCAGAGGTTTGTCTCTAGGGGGAAGTCCTCTTCAGCATCTCCTCGGGATGTGCCAGGCTTGGTGGCCTCCAGCTCTGGTGCAGCCAGGACTTGAGAGTGCTAGAAGAGATCAGCTCTCAGGTGAAGAGCGCCTGGCTCGTGCCAGCTGGAGAAGACTAAAGGAAGGCTGACCTTCAGCAAAACAGCAGGCCTCTGATCCGGTCAAATATGTCCCTTTCATCTCCTACCAGAGGTCCCGTTCTCAAGATGTCCCTCCTTTTACACCTCTTTATTAAACTTGCTCATTGTGTAAGAAGGTGAAAACACATTTTTGCATGCCTGGCTTATGAAGGTGATGTGCATCCGTCTGGATGAGGCTCCCGGGTGACGTTCAGGGACCCTGTGATGCTCTTATAGGTGGTCTTCTGTGAGTCAGTGCATCAGGCTGGATGCAGACGTGTGGTAGAAACTCTGCTTTGCCCTGAAAACTGCTGCACATCTCGGTGACGCAGATGCTCTGATCACTTTGCAAATGGCCCAGAGAAACCTCCACCTACTCCCCCCGCTCTCTCTTTTGCCCCCCTGAAGATGACAGTTGGGCAGGTTTCTGCCGGGCCACTCCTGCCTGTATTTTTCCACCCTCGACCTGATAAATGAGGTGTGGCTGTGGGTAATGGCGCAGGGTGTAACTAAGCCTGGAGAGAAGCACGCGAGCTGCAAGAGATGAGATGCACCTCAGACAAGCTTGATCCAAAATCTCTTCGGCATCTCCAGCAAACCCCTTTCTGACAATGTATTTCTTTTAACACGATGAAGACTGACTTCTGCAGTATATTTGTGTTCTTCAAACAAAGGTTTGGGTTTTTTAACCGGGGAGGTCCAGAGAGACCTCTGTGATTTCCAGCAAGGACAATCCTGTGCCAATATAATATTCTTGGGAAACACTTTAGACACCCCAGTAGTGCCTGCTGCAGAAAACCACCTAATAAGAAGGATTTTTGATGGAAAACAGTGCCTTTTTAAGTCAAAAAGAGCCAGCTTTCTTCTGAAGGAACTGCGGCCACCACCGTTATCAAGCTACGTTTTCTGCTCTGTAGATCATCCCTCTGAGTGGTGCCTCTTCCCCATAACCCCAACTGCCGAAGAAGTGCTTTGATTGACAGGGCAGTGGCTAACGATAAAGCAAGCGTGCAATATTCTAGGGTGGGATTTTCCAAAGCACTTAAAGGAGTTAGGCACACAAGTCCCTTTGAAAGTCTTGTCTTCCTGACCCCTTAGGCAGTCTTGAAAATCCCGCCCCAAAAGTTGGCCTATCCAATTTAGCCAGCGTAATCACGATAAAGTAAATGGCAAAACTGACTCCTGATGATGGTGATGATGTGCGTAGTTGTACTAGAGCAGCATTTTTTTTTTTTTTTTTTTTTTTTGCCAGATGGAATACCAGCCAACTCTTAATCGCTGCAAAGTGGGTTATCTCAGCCTTGCAGTGCTTCAGCCATCTATGCATGTCATGCCATGATTTAAATGTGAAAGATGCAATGAGTATGATACTCATGAGTCCTAGCTAATATTATTTGCTTCACTTAAATTTCACCCTGCCATGCAAAGGAGATCAGTTTGATGCAGTTTCCTAGTAATCCACAAAATCGTAAGGTTTAACATAGCATTTTGTAGGGACTTACTATAAATTGAGAGATCAGCTCTGTGTAAATATATTTGATGTTTTTTCTTTATCTGTTCTTGAAGTTCCAGCGTGATTAAACTAAAATAAACATTGTTATGCAATATGACACATTTTGGTGCAGGAATTGTCCCTAGGCCATTTGCTGAAGTTGGGTTTATGCTTCTTGGCTGGTTTGCTGCCTTATCTCTATCTGCCGGCTTCGTCCTACCTCAATCGAGCCCGTTGGACATGGGGAGACCAGACGACTTTTCAAGGATTTTTGACCCACTTTCTCAGGGAAGAATATGGGACATTCAATCTGGTAAATAAGGGTCATTTTCTAAATGACTTTCTTTTAACTTACGCAATAGCAGAACCTTTGTATTCATGAGGATTAATGGCTTGTGGGGGAAGAAACTGAAAATGTTTTCTTTTTTAAAAATTTATTTCTGATTTTGACCTTCTGGTCTGTCAGGTTTTCTGGGAATGGATCATATGGCTGGGAAAGCAAAATAATGATTCTCTTTGCCTTTACGGGGTGAGCCATAGTATTTACTGGGAGTTGTACAGGTGTGTCGTATTTATAAGAGCTCAAAGGGCAACCTGTGCTAGAGGGAGATGGTGGCATCAATTTCGTGTTTTTCTTGTTTTAAGACAAATAATTATTATTTTTTTTAATTTTAAACACAGCTATTTAAAGAGGTCACAAGCAGTTGTCACTGCTTTGGCTTTAAAAGAGATTCCTCCAACTTACTTCTTACTAATATTGAATTTCAATAAATGGTAGGTTTGGGGGGCCTCAGAATCCTCGGATCTGAGTTATTGACTGGTCTGTGCTCTTGCCAAGGGAGGGAGGTACGGCGTAGGGTTTGCATCTGTCTCCTCCAGCCCTGACTGAGATGTTTGGCTCTGGCCACCCAAGGAGAGCAAGCGCCCAGCACCCCTTCTGTCCGTCCTGCGTTGGAGACTTCAGTGCAGAGGGCTGGGAAATCGCACCACTGGGGGGTTGGGGGGGGGTGTGGGAAGAAAAAAGTGTGGTTTGCATATCGTGTCTCTTCTTGGGGTCCTGAAGCCCCCTGTCCTCAGAAATGAAGCCCCGTGTGTACAGCAGCCACATCCAGCCAGCACGACGCAGCGAGCACCGTTGCCATTGCTTTTTTCTATAGGATGTGAGGCAAAAGACTTGATAATTCCTTCTGCTGCCACTTAATCTTTCCAAAACTCCTACGGAGATAAGATCCACCCTCTGAAGGACTTCTGAGATTTCCCCTGTTGTCCTATTCCCAGCCCTCTCCTGAGAATGAGACTCCGTTGGGCAGAGCAATACCAAGGCATGCAAATCCCTTAACTCCTTTCTCCATCAAATGTGATGAATGCAAGTTGATGTTCGGGAGGCTTAGGGATGGACTGCGTGTAATCCTGCACCACAAATCACATTTCCGATGAACTCATCTGAATCGGGAGCAATAAATGCAGCAAAATCTAAGCGTTTGGTCCTTACGCCAGTTGGGCTAATGCCAGAGCCCTGCCTGGATGGACAGACAGCTCTTCCGTCCCAGGGCTCTGTTTTAAGGGCAGGCAGGGTCAAAAAAAAACCCAGAGAAAAGACTCGGGAGAGGTTCCGCCCCTAAGCCAAGGATCAGAACTGTCATCTCCTGCGAGGGCTGTGCCTGGGGCCAGAAGCTGTCAGCTGCCGGCAAGGTGGGGCTTTGCAAGAAGCAGGTAGCGGTGGGGCTGCAGGAGCTGTGGGCTGGCTCTCCATCCTCTAACACTTTTATTTTTTAATTAAAGCCATTAGCCAATTAAGCCATTAGCTATTCCATTTTTATTGAGATGAAATATTCTTTCCAGACCTCCTGGATCCCTTTACCTTATCTTTTATCTGGTAGCCACCACTTTTCCAACAAGCACCTGTGAAGGCAATTCCTCACCTTCACCAAGCATGTCTTGTTTCCCAGCCTTGTGCCATGGATTGCAAGTCTCTGCAATAACAAATTTCATATATCCATACAGCTCTGCTTCCGTCAGGGCAGAGGGGACAGGGGCGAGTCTGGTAAGCAAGCAGGAGTTGAGGCCCATGTGCTTGTCTCAGGCTGTGGGGAGATGTCCCAGAAAATAATTGCACTGTGCAGATACAGCAGAGCTCACAGCTAAACCATATGATGTGCTCGAGTCATGGGGTAATGCGTTGGTAGCACCTTGAAAAAATGCTTATTCAGGTGGTAAGCCCTGGACAGTGGCATGGTGTAAAATGAGAATGTGGAAGACAATCTTGCAATGAAGTTTTGAGTAGAGTTTGCTGTCTTTTCGTTGTTTAAGCAATTGCTGTTCCCTGTGACCCCTTTGGGGTACCACCTGAGGGGGTTTTGAGGAGCACCATGCGCTCAGGGCTCTGCAAACAGAAAATGAAAAGACTTTTCCTTTCCCCAGTGATACGGCAATCGGTGTGTGGGTTTCTCATGGGTTTTCTTTCGTTTTAATCTAGGCCAAGTCCGAGACAGGATCCAGTATGAGAGAGATGCTGGTGTAAGTAAAAATCTCCTTTTAGTGGAGGGAATCCTGTTGCTGCTGCTGTCGTTTTGGCCAAAGTGGCTCCTGTCCTGCCTTTCCTTGGCTTGGTCTAGAGCCAGGGCCGTGTGTGTCCGGCGCAGGGACAGCGTGCATGTCCGTCTGCCTTCTCCATCAAAGGAATAATGCTGGATCTCCCTCCCCAGTGATTTTTCATTCAAAATCCTGACACGTAAACCGAGCTGGTTCCCATTTCTGGTAGACTTAATGGGAAGAATGGGAATATGTTATGCTCTGCTTATGCCCTGCTTCTCTTGACATTTTAATTGAGTGCAGGCGGCGATTTGGGGATGACGCACTAATTTCTCCGCAGTTTTCAGCTGGCGCAGATGAAGTCGGAGCTCTCCCTTCCCGTCCTTGCCCTGGCACTCGTGGCCTGTTTGAGCACAGCACTGCCGTAAGTTGGAGGGCAACACTTGCTCTGACGTGCACTTTCTTACTGGCTGCATGGGCAGCTTGCTTTGCCTTGTGCCATGAGGAGTTGTTCTGCTTCCCGGTGCAAAAATTTTGGCAACTGGCTGTTGTCATCTGTTAATTAAGAGCAAAATATCCCTGCTCCTGGTAACCCTGTGACTTTGTAGATGGTAAGCTTAAAAAATCTTGAAATCCTGGTGGGTTTGTGCTTTGAAAACAGAAGTTTCATAAATTGCAAAGGTAAAGAAAGGCTCATCAGCTCCTTGTGTTAAATGCATTTAGGTATGTGAAGAGAGTTGTTTTCAAACACATACAACTTTTGTCTCCTTTTTCATCATGCCACTAGAGTGCTACATTATTTTTTTCCTAGGATAAAGCAGCAGAAATCACCTGTGATCTGGCTCTTCGCTGGAATGCTCTGTCTTTATTCCCTTTTCTTTGCTTGGAGAGCAAATTTGGATATTACAAAGCCTCTGTTTCTGGGCGTGGTAAGTCACACTCCAAAAATTGCTTTGGGATGTTAATTTTGGGAAAAACCCTTTAAAACCACTTAATCAGGAGCAGGCGATTGTCTTGAAGCTGCGTAAGGTGCAAAAATGCAGCTAATTATTCTGTTTCCTTATGGCTGGGGAAACAGAAGTGTGGACTCTGGGATTTTGTTTCCTAGGTGGAGCGATTCTGGCTGCAGAGCAACGCGGCGGTGGCTGTGCTGGCGGGGCTGGGGCTGGCCGCGCTCGCCTCGGTCGGAAGCACCGTGCTGGAAGGCAGCCGGGCGCTGCCGTGGCTGGAGCGGCTTTCTGCTCTCGCTCTCGTCGCTTCTCAAGTTTGGGCAAATTACAGGTAACGAATCCCCCAGGCCACGCGTCTTGCTGCAGCGTCACGGGGCTGCGGGGTGCTGTGCGGTTGGGGTGCTCCTGTAAACCCCCCACCCCTGCTCCTGGGGTTTCTGTCCTTGTCTTGAAGTGGGAGAGGTAGTTTTCACATCCCGCCTAAGCATGCGTGGTCACAGCCTGCAGGACTCGCTGCTTTGATCTCCCTCAAAACCACCAAGCACCAACTCCAGGCTGTAAGGTGTCATGTAGGTTGAAGGAAGGAAACTCTGTAGATACATAAATTTCTAATGAAAGAAACTTGTAAATCTGTGTTTTATTTCCTAAGAAGGTTTGCAGAATTCATTTGACCTGAACAGTCACCTTCTCCTTCTCGTGCTTTGCTTCTGGAAACCTTGCGCCCTGGGAGTTTTTCTTATTTTTTCCTTTTAAAGAGTTAGATCTGTAGTGTAGGTCTTCCTTATCCCATAACCATGCTGAAGACTCTCCAGTGGCTTGGGTGGGAATCAGGGTAGTAGTAGGGATGCTCAGGTAGAGGTTGATGAACTAGTGAAGTGCAGAGCACGCAGAACTTCATACGCAGGAATCCTTCCTTCGCATCTTTTCCCGAAGGCTGGTCTATAGGTGAGCCAGTCACAGCTCATGTCCTGAGCCATGCCATGGAGTGTCCTCTTCTTGTGTCCATACCTGGAGTGTGCGCACACACAACTGTGTAACAAAAAGAATCAAATCTCAGGTAATGTAAATCTACTTCTGCCTGATGCTACAAAAACTTGACTTTTTAATGCTTAATTAAAAATATTAAAAGGATGGGGAGGATTTCAGATGCTTTACAGAACCATCGTTGTACTGGCACTTCCAGCTCCAACTAATAAGCCTTTAGATTTAGCCCCCCAAAAAATCAGAATTAAGGCGAAGGCGTGCAATGAGTGTGTATTTTGGCAAAACTGTAGTGGCTCATGGCTCTGGTGGTGGTTTCTGGGGGACTGTAGTCTAAATACTTCACTTCTGTATCTCGGTTTCTCTGTTCATGGAGATGATGCAAGGTCTGACCAGGGTGGACTTCACCTGTGGATGCCTGTTGCATAAATTTTTTCTGAAGATACATAAAGCCATGCAAATATCTGTTTTTAAGACAGTGCTTTTTATCTGTTCTCTTAAGCACTTGTGATCAGAGCAACAACTATGTTGTTGATAAGTTTGCAAGGAATCTGCTGTCCTCTATGCCGATGGGTGCAGTGGTCTTGCTAAGAGGAGACTTACCCGGGAATGCTCTTCGTTACCTTCATTATTGCGAAGGGATGAGGCCAGATATCACCTTAGTGGACCAGGAGGTAGGTTCAGAAAGTAATATTAAAAGAGGCAACAGGCAGATTTAAAAGCAGGAAGCACAAGTTCAGTTGTTCCTTTCTGTCCTCGAGGGGGTCTCTTTGTTCAAATAAAACTCAGGATGCAGAAATAAAAATGATTTTTTTTTTTTTTAAAGTGTTGTGGGTACCTCTGGGAGGGAGCATGATGTGCAAGCCCCATCCAAGCCCAAAAAGCCAACAGGGAGGCAATAGCAGGAGGAGAGAATGGGAAGCCCAAGTCCTTCATCACAGCAGATATCCCGATGTGGCACAGGGCTGGTTTGCCTTGCTGAGGAAGCTTTGTCCCTGCTGTTTTCTGCAGTTGCCCCGAAATACAGATGTTGGGGCAGCGGAAGGCTTCTGGGAGCAGCCTGGAGGGCAGCAGGGCAGCAGTTGCCCCGTGGGCGAGGCAGCTTTGGGGCTTCTCCCAAGGGCTTTACCATGCTGAGGCTCGTTCCCCGCATCCCCTGTGTTACCTTGGTCTCGCAAAACTTCTGCCCCTAGTTTTTTACATTAAAACGGAGGTGCTGTGTGTCCCTGGGAGGTGGTTACACTCTTTTCTTTTTTCCTGAGAAATGGGAGAAGAAAAAAACCCCTTACAGAAGGGGACACCTACACTTCCACTGCCACATCAGTCCTTGCGCTTGGCTTTGCATCAAGGGTTTGTGACTCTGATCAGAACCCACCAGTGACCTGGTCTGATGGTGTGGTCCCAGGCGATTGCTGAAATGGGAGCTGACCTTACTGAGCAAATAGTGTCATTCCTCCTGCAGAAACCACTTTTTCTGGATGTAAAATGGATGAAAACTTTGTTTCTTGTTTTAATTATGCTAATATTTTTGGTGATAGATGATGACTTATGAATGGTATTTACCCAAGCTGGCAAAGCATTTACCTGGCGTTTATTTTCCTGGGAACCGGTGGAATCCTGTGGAAGGAGTATTACCTGATGGGACACTGGCTTTTAATCTCCATCGTTTCCTCAAAGTAAATAAACAGTAAGCATTTCTTTCATATGTAACAGCTTTCCTGAAATCTTGGACTTTTTTTTCTTGAAATTGTTTGTGGAACAGCTTGGCACTGCATCCAAAAGACTAATTTTCTCCACTGACTTCCTCCCTGGTGGTGAGAATATTTTTGCAATTAAAGCAAATATCTATGCAGAAGTAACTCCATCCGGATATAATGTTGCTTGTTGTTTTGAGGTTGGTTTGGTTTTTAGGACAGAAAAATAAGAAGGTGATCGGCAGCGAGTATTTACTGATTATTTTATTTCTGTTGTTGATACAATTCATCACAAAAAAAGGAACATTCCTGTGTACTCAAAATGACGATGGTTGGAGAGCAAATTGCTGCTGCTTCTCCTTCGTGAACATTGTGGCTAAGTGATTAGCATAGAATGAATGTATTGCAGGAATAATCATCATATAAAAATAGCTTAGTAAGAGTGGAGAAAGGATTAGATACTCACATGAATAAGAATAGCAGCTGCATTTAGACTAGCCAGGGTGAGCCTTGCGAGTGTGGGTAGGCAGAAGAGCATTGCCAGGTGCCGTCGGGAAGAAACGGGCTTCTCCCACAGCTTCTGGCACGTTTGTGAGGCCCAACACAGGGGAGAGGATGTGCTGGCTGCACAAGATGTGCAATGCCGGATAGGGCATTCGCTTGCAGTGGGAGACCTGTTTTGCAGACTGACCCAGAGACGTGCCCTTTCCGATGTGAAATGGTCTGGACGGGTGTCCGTGCTGCAGAAAACGTTGTGCTGCTTAAGACCTGTCCCCTGGCCTGGGGCGTGTGGTTTAGAATTGTAGAATCGTTTAGGTTGGAAGAGACCTTTCAGATCAATGAGTCCAACCGTTAACCCAGCACTGCCAAGGCCACCACTAACCCATGTCCCCAAGCGCCACATCTACACGGCTTTTCAATCCCTCCAGGGATGGGGACTCCACCACTGCCCTGGGCAGCCTGTGCCAGGGCCTGACAGCCCTTTCGGGGAAGAAATGGTTCCCAATATCCAACCTAAACCTCCCCTGGCGCAACTTGAGGCCATTTCCCCTTGTCCTGTCGCCTGTTCCTTGGGAGAAGAGACCGACCCCCCCTGGCTCCAACCTCCTTTCAGGGAGTTGCAGAGAGCGAGAAGGTCTCCCCTCAGCCTCCTTTTCTCCAGGCTAAACACCCCAGGTCCCTCAGCCGCTCCTCACAGGACTTGTGCTCAACCACGCAGCGTGGCCCAGGGTCTCTGGCATGGTTTCATGATTGCTCTCTCTGGTTTTTTTTGGCAGTAAGGAAGTGTTTGTCTGCATAGGTCTTCATGAAGGTGACTCGACCTGGAGAAGGAGCTATTCGCTCTGGCCGTGGGGTACCTGTGAAAAGTTGGTTCCTTCTGACGTTGTCTTTGACCCAGGAGAGTGGATTCATCTTACAAGAAACCTCTATAACTGGACTGAAGACTACGGCAGGTATGAGGCAGAGGTGACGCTGCTCCTTCCTGCTCATCATTCTTCTGCCAGCAGCATAACCACATCCATTGCAGTGTTAGAGAAACTAAACATGAGCCCTAATCATGATGTTTTGTGTTCTGGAACATGTAATAAATCTGCATGTGGTGTTTTTATTAGTGTTAAAAATATAGAGGGGACGTTTCTTGTCAAATATCAGGTCCAATTCCGATCTTAAAACTTGATCAGGAGTCAAAAAACATTGAGGACTTGGGACATCCAAAGCTTTAAATGTCATAGACTAGCTGTGATGGAGGGTAAAAAGCATCTCTCACTTTGAGGATAGCTGGAGTGCTGTGAAACACCTGATATACCAGGGGCTCCTCTGATGCAAGGAGAGGAATAAAGTTCTATGAAAGAGTGAGGATCAGCTGAATTCCCTGCTGTCAGAGCCATAGGCTTCACGATGGGTTTTCTTCTGCCTGGGAGGTCTGTAGCTGCCTGGGTTAGAAGGGTTGATTGCACGGTGGGTGAAACAGTGACATGGATCTGATGCTGAATTTTATTCTCATTCCCATTTAGTTTCAAGCCCTCTTCCTGGGAAGCTGTTGCCAACGAGGAGATGTGGCAAGCCAGGTGATGCTCCTTTGCTCCCTTCCAACAGCCGGTGGGCAATGCCAACTCACTGGTGTGGAAATACACACCAAAGCAGGCAGCTTGATGGTGCATGGCCTTATTGGATCTAAATGTGCCAAGCTGTAGAAGGAAAAGGTTGGCAGAATGAGATGAAAGGTGCATGGCTTCTGACAAATTCTTCAGGAAAGTGGTGCTTTTGTTCACCAAAAGGTTCTGCTCAAAGTGTCTTGAAGGAGCAGAGGGTAGTTTGGGCATAGGGTGAGAAAATACATAGAATCATGGAATAGTTTGGGTTGGAACGGACCTTTAAAGGCCATCTAGTCCAACCCCCCTGCCATGAGCAGGGACATCCTCAACTAGATCAGGTTGCCCAGAGCCTCGTCCAGCCTGACCTGGAATGTTTCCAGGGATGGGGCATCTCCCACCTCTCTGGGCAACCTGTGCCAGTGTTTCACCACCCTCATTGTGAAGAACTTCTTCCTTATGTCTAGTCTGAATCTCCCCTCTTTTAGTTTAAAACCATCACCCCTTGTTCTATCACAGCAGGCCCTGCTAAAAAGTTTGTCCCCATCTTTCTTATAGGCCCCCTTTAAGTACCCGAAAGGCTGCAATAGAGAAATTTGTATCACTGACGACTTAAATGGAGAAGCTGGTGTACTGTCCCGTACAATTAAAGAGCTGTATGGACATGTTGAAGATGTGTATAGCCATGTGATGTGAGCAGGTTACGTTAAGCAGTTGTTATATGGAAGTTTTTCTTGTTTTCCTAGGATGAAAACAGCTTTCTTTATATTTGACCTTGCAGAAACCGCCAGTGTGACTGCAGAAATGAAATCACAACTTTACACATTTGCGTACACTGTAAGTCATATATTTGGGTTATGAATGATCCCTGCAGTCTCCATCCTGGTTTTTTTTTTTTAAATTCCTTGTCTCCATAGAAATATGGTGTTTCCCCATAGGTCGGCAGCCCTGTAATATGCATTCTCCCTCGTTCATCCAAACTGGGAGCACATCAGATTCAGAGAGATTTGTTGAAGGATTTTATCCATTCCTACTTGCCCCCTCGGTCACGTAGGATGCCAAAAGCTAACCCATCAACACCCTGCTTTTGCTATAATTATGTTGTCTGTGCTGGGCTCCAAACCCATGCCAAGAGCTTGCTTGTCCTGAAGTCCCCTCTATGCACTTGTCCTCTCTGTCATTACACAGTCAGGCATCTGAGCCAGCAAGTGTAAAATCCGACAGTCTTCTCGCTGCACATTAATTCTGCTGCATTTCACACTGAAGAATAACACCCATAAGCTGGTGTAGGTATCTCCGGAAATACTCGACTGCCCGAGATGCCAACAGATGCACAGAACGATCAGTGTGTGTCAGCAGAGAGGAGGAATGTTTCATACCCCAGCAAAGAGTCAACAAATAGTTTCTGAAAGGAAAGTTGAAAGACTCTTGCCCATTTTGCTGTGGTTTTTGCTGTTCTGCAAAGTTCTCAGGCACGTGCCTGCTGTTGAGCTTACGAATATTCCCACTCAAGTCAACAGACCACTTAAGTCCTGTGGAAGACGTCCTGATCTCCTGAAATATTGAGTAAATGTCTTTCCAGGCGCAGCAGTTAAATGTCTTTTTTTCCCCAGCCAGGTGTAACACCTCTCCTGGGGAAGCGCATAACGTGCGGCGGGGTTATCACAATCATCTGTAACGTTTCTAAACAAACAGCTGCTGTAGAAAGAGAAACGTTTCAGCCCCCCTTGGATTTCTGATTCACGCTATTGCACATCGCATGGCAAACACAGAGTTACAGAAATGCTCCGACTCTGGACTTGAACATCTAAATAGCATCTGTTCCTTTACGGGTGGTTTTGAAGCACTGTTCAGAGCTGTTGGTCCCCTTCGTTCAGTTCATTTGTCCCCTTTTCTTTTTGCCCCTTTAACAGTCGTACAAAGAAATTGTCAACTCGCATCCAAATCACCCGGTGAACTGGCACAAAAACTACGCCATCGCCTGCGAGAGGATGTTGCGTCTGCATCGGGTGGATGTGGATCTTGAAGTGTTGCTCTCCGAAACTGTGAAACATTTCCTTCTGTACGCTGAGAAAGCGGAGGACGATCCCCAGCGGCAGGATATTCTGCAGGCTGTGAAGCACCTGAAGAAAGAGCTGCAGGGGCTGAGGAAAATGAAAGAAGATCTGAGGCAGCGAGCTGGGTAGTGCCCGGTCCTCCACCCGCCTGCTGAAGTGCTGAAATTTTGAAGTCAGGACTTAAAATCCGAATTAGTCCTTGACAACGTGAGAATGGTTTTAAAAGATGACAGAAATGGCAGCAGAGAAGAAATCAAGCGTGATTGCCTCCGCGGGAACATACTGTTTGGTCTTTGATTGCTGCTGCCAAATGAACTGTTTGTATTGTTTTGTGGGGGGGGGAGAAAGCTCATCACTAAATAAAATGCTGGGTTTCAAAAAGGAGAGTTTTCTTTTAAAGGAAACCTGTGAATCTGTTGTACTATGAAGAGCTTTTGTTTATGAATGGAGCATCCTTTATAGATGTAAAAAATGTATTTAGCCTTTGAATGTTTCTTCTGTTACTGAGCCAAGAAGTTTTCTACAGCCTTTTTTCGTTAGCTGTGCTGTGTCTGTGTGTTTTTATGATCACGGGGCAGCGTGGTTAGGTAGGTTTCCATCAGGAGAAGCATGTGGGATGGTGCCCCTCACGGCAGCGTGATTGTTCGCTGTTCCTTGGCTGTGCCTCTCCCCTGGGGTGCTGCAGACACGACGTCCTCCTGGCGTGGGATGGTGGGTACAGACCAAGCCAGCTCCTTCTGCCTCCCTTGCTTTGCGGGGACGGTTATTTCCATTACATTTGGGATTTTATTCTGGGATAGACTTTACGGCACTAGTTTTCCAATAACGAGCAAGCAGCTTGTGTATTTTCCCTTGCGGAGCACGGCGACTGTAGGCAGCAGCGTGGCATCTCCTGAGCTGCCTCCACCTGGGGTAGAGGGACCGCAGCGCTGAGGTCCTGCACGGGGACACGGGAGAAGCTCCCCGGGGACACTGCTCTCCCCGTAACGCTCGCCTACTCTGCCACGTCCTCGCAGGTACTGGGGATGCCAGAACTGCAATTTTAGAGATGTCAGGAGCTTTAACCAAAAGAATAGAGCGTGAATCCATCCTGCTTTTCAATCTACCCCAAAAGCCAAGCAACTTGGTTAACAAGAGCTCAGCTACTTGTTTTCAAAAAAAAAAGACATAAAATAGCATGTTTTTCAAAACGATGTCAATTAACACGTACTTCAAACGCTTAAAACAGACCCAAACCTCTGGTATTGTTACTGGAAAGTTGTGTTCATCTAAATTTTCATACTTTGTTCTGTGGTTCTGTGAGATCTCAGCCCAGTGTTTTATAGGAGACAAATTGCTGCCAGTCCAGGATTTCATTTGGGCTAGTAAAATTTTCAGAGAGGAACGAAGTACTTCTGTAAAGACCACACTCTCAAGTGGCACCTCTGGAAGCTTCGCAGAGGCTCGGGGGAGCAGACCAGGATGCGTGCAGGAGCGAGGGGTGTTGCATGTGGACGCTCTGTTGGTCTGTAGTTTGAGGTGCACGCAGTTGCAGATTTAGGCTCGCGTGGCTACTAATCCTAATAGATCCTTTTTAAAGTAACGACTTTTGTTGTTCTCTCCAAGCGCTGATTTTCCCAGATTGACTTTCACTGAATGCTGCCTGTACAAAAATCAAGCTGCCGTCTAGGAATCTCTGACTCCAGTTGCAAAACTACATCCTTTATTTTTCTCCCTCTCATTCTGATTTATTTTCATAGTGTGATTTCCATAGCAATTCCCCCTGATACTTCTCTAAACGATTCCTGTACAAACAGCAGATGAGAAATGAGCAATAAAAAGAAATAAAACTGCGGCTTCTGGGTTGCAAAGCCACAAAGCAGAGGGGAGAGAAGGAAGAGGAGCAGTTCAGGGGTGTCATTTTAACTCTTTGTCTTGTAATTGACTACATTTCAGGTCGACCGTGCCTCACTTAAATCTCTTCCTTTTTCTCAGTCCCCGCCGAAGTGTTTGTACAGAGCGGGGGAATATCATACATTCCTCCGTGCAGCTTTCTCAGGGCTGGCTTTCTTCTCCCTTCTCAAAATCAGTCCTTCAGCCTAGCAGAAAAGCATTAGGAATCCAATTTTTGAATGCTTTTGTTACCTGCATTATTGAAAATCCATTCAAGCAAATATACTGAGCTGAGGGTTTTCTTTATCTTGATTAGATGCCCCTCCTTAGCTGCATAGTCTTGAAATAATTGGAAGCTTTTGTGGATTCCACTATCTACTCGGGAGAAAAGAGGGGTTGGACAAAGGTATCCCCGCCTGCAGCCCGCGTCGAGTAACGTATCGTCATATATTGTAATAAGCAGCAATGCAAACTACAAGGAGAACTTTCCCACCGGCAAAAGCCTTCCCAGGTGTGAAGAGCAGTGGAAACGTGATGCTTTTTTAGGGAGCAAAGCAGAACTCGTTGCAACTGTGCCGTTCACGTGTGCTACGTCCGTGTGAATTGTGTGCACGTGTGATACGGGTGTCTGCGCTGGGTGTTCGGCTCCGAGATATCACCACTGGCCGATCACGAAGGTGAAAATATTTAACAAGAGATGGAAAATACAAAATTCCTCCCCCTGAATCTGTTCAAATGAGATCTGCTGGTGCTTGTAGACGACGCGGTTGCGTGGATGTTCGCTAAAAGGCAGTGCTGAGGGATGCTGGCAGAAGTTTAATTTTTATCAGCTCCTCTTAGGTGGCACCCTTAAGTTTATCAAACAAGCAAAGCTGATTTGCTCTTCGTTAGTCTCAGTTGCATGAATCGGTTGCCAAGTAAACAGGATTTTGCATTTTCCTAATTACTTTCATATTTGTGTTTTACCTCTATTTGTTCTCTTGCAAAACTGGTCCTAATAATTAGTCAGGCTCCTGCTGCCTAGACCTTAAAAAAAAAAGTAAAGGGGGGGCGAAGGAAAAAAAGACTTCTGAGGGTTTTTTCTCCCTTATAAATTCATTTTTGTTACAAGCATCTTTTATACATATTACTAAAGGGAGCGCACTAAGAAATGCAAATAATAGTTCTTTATTTTATTATGACAGTTAATTAATAGCAACCTGTTTTAATGAATAAAGTCACTCAGAGTCCTTCAGCACTTCCTAAGTAGAGGCCAGAATCTGTAGGGATTCTTTTTTCCCCCCCATTGTATAGCTCCGAGACTCCGCGCACTATATAGGGCCTGTATAGAAATGCTCGCTAATGAAGAGGGAGGGCGAGGAACTTGTCTGCATTCAAAGATCACTGGTGAGTCATTCAGCGAGAAAAGGCCCCTTGCTAGGAATAGTCACAGTTCCGCGGCATTGTGCTAGCAAAAGGGTTTGATCAAAGGTCTCCTGCCGAGCTTGCATGGTTTCCTTTCATACGACGACCATAATTAAAACCACTAATTCTCTTTTAAAATGCTGCAGGATGCCATGTAGGCATCTGTCTGGAGTGTCCTTTGTGCTGTCGGGAGCTGTTAAGGACCAGCACCGAGGGCTTTTCAGCGACATGCCAGTCAGGAAGGTGATTCGACATAAGGGTGCCTCTGAAGGCTTGACAGGGCCTTGACTACACAATTCCAGCTGAATTTGCCCCTTGTCAGCTGCCAGTAAATAAATCTCAAAGAAGGGGAGGGGTGGAAAGCTGAAGTTTCATTACCTGATCCCCGGGGCTTTGTTGGTTTTGGCATCGCCCAGGGGGAAGCCCTCGCCCCTCGGGGCCGGGGAGCTGGAGATGGCCATTGGAGACCCCTGCGCCCGGGCCGTTTGAAGACCGTCAATACTTGTAACAGTTCAGCTGTTAGGAAGACAAATAAATGGAAGAGCCCATTAATCCCCTTTGGGTACTCGGTGCCTTTTGCCCTTTTATCGCAGCCTTATTAGGTTCCTACTCATCTTGAACCAGGAGGGATGAATTGAAGTTGTTGAGCGCTAATTGGCAAAGACTTTTCATCGCGGGCCAAGAACTTTCACTGACTTGAAAGTAACTTCGCCACAGGGAGGATCAGCAAATTCTTGCCTCGCCATTAAAACAAAACCCCCAAATCCCGTTGGGATTCAATGCAGTGTTTAAAAAAAATTAGAAAAAAAAAAAAGAGGCAACTGCTAAATTGTTGGGCTTGTCCTTCATGAGGATGTTGGCAACTTAGATTTGCTCTGTAAAAGAGAGTCATGGAGCCAGACGCGGCACAGGGAGATCCATCCTGAAATGCAGTTGAAATCCACGTGTCTTACATGTGTACGCGTGCGTTACCAAAACCTGCTCGCGGGCCAGGCTTCCCAAAAGCAGCCTGGGGGATGATCTGTAAGGTGGCACCCTCGTAAGGTGCAACCGCTCAAGGGTTAAGCAGAGCGGTGCTGAGGTTTCCGTATGCCCGGGAACAATTCTGGCTGCCCTCAAGTCATCCCTGGGTTTGGTGATGGGATTTATAGACGGGAAATATTTCAGCGTGGAGGCACTTGGATGTTCTCCTGTGAATTGTGTTTTAATGTTGATTTTGGTAAATGCTGCATGAATTTAAATGTACTTATTGCCCTCTCTCCCCATGTCCCCCATTGCATATTTTAGATAATAAAACTTTTGCCAGGTCATAAGAGCATCTTATACATGATAAATGACAATGTCATGGGCCACCTCAGCCTGGAAGACATCGAGGTGGGGATTTTAGAGCACAAAATCCTATTGATGTGTTCCCCAGCCTTTCCATTTGGGGGACTTATGAAACAAGGTGCCTGCATGAAGGATGGCATCTCCCACTGGGATGCCAATGTGTGTACCTTGGCGAAGCCCACCCATGCCGGAGCCCTCGCCATCTTTCCAGGGACTTCCAGGACCGGGAGCTTGGCACGGTGCTACGTGAGCAAACAGGCTAAAGCTCCTGCACGGCTTGCGGTAGGGAATGAAGACATCATTGTCAGTACCCTCCGAAAGGCTGTTTGGTTTGGATCTGCCCGATGAAGCCAGGGAGAGCGCTCGCGGCATTGCCCCTGCCAGGTGGCTGCGAGATGCTGCCCGGCTCCGTGGCCACAAAGGGCCACGCAGCGAGGATGGAGGCGCTGGTGGCACCGTGTCCTCCACGTGTTGTCCCTTCTACAGGAGCGTTTGAGTGCTCTTGGGTATTTTAGACTTGTAACACATCTCTGCTGGTCAGATACAGCAGCAGCTTGCTGAACTTTGGGGAAAAAACACGTTAGAGGAGCATGGTTTTGGAGGCCTTTTTTGTCATGTCCTTTGATGTAGCAGTAAAGCCACTTAAAAAAATGGCATCTGAAGAACTCCACTGCTCATAAAGCCTCCCCAGGGAGGATCTGCTGCCTGTTTCAGGCCAGAAGAAGGACTTGTGTGACCAAATTGTTGCCATCTTTTTCCTAAAATTTATTATTTCTCCCTTGCCGCCTCTTGAGACTCCTGCTATATTCAAACTTGACATTTCAGTAAAGGCTTTTTTGAAACAGAGTGAAAACAAGGAATGAGTATAAATTGGAGTAACTTTATTCAGATGAGTGGAGCTGGGGGAACTTGTGCCGGCGGAAGGCTGGTTGGAGATGGTGCGCTGTGATTGACAGCCTCCACCCATCCAGAGATCCTTCACAGCCTGCTTCTAAGAAATCTGAGATTTTG
Organism: Phoenicopterus ruber ruber; assembly: GCA_009819775.1. NCBI lineage: Eukaryota > Metazoa > Chordata > Aves > Phoenicopteriformes > Phoenicopteridae > Phoenicopterus > Phoenicopterus ruber. The sequence continues at coordinate 5,359,782 of CM020219.1, forward strand.
CCTTTTGTTGGGTCAAACAAGCCCAACGCAAACATACTGGTTATCAGTGAGTTTTATCAGTAAATCCTTGCTGGTCAAACTACAGCAAAAATGAGTTTTGCTGGTGAGTGAGGAAGAGACACGATGGCCTTGAGGACGATGGTCAGCCTGGATACTTGGTGTACACGAGTGTTGTCATTGCTGGTTAAAAACCAAGGGGGATAAGGTACCGCTCAAGAGAAGTTCTCCGTAAGTGATTATTTTCTGCCAACATTTGGGAAAGAAAAAGGAAGAATTTGCTACTTGATTGCAAGCTGTGGTTTGGCATTGAGAAAACTGCATTTTTTAAAAAATCTACAATCACAATTTTGATCCTTAAACTTAATTGAACCAATTCAATTAGACCATGCCAGTCTTGCATTTGATTGAAGACTGCCGTTTGGTTTTGCTAGAAGGTAAGAGTGAACCATGAATAATTCTGACTAGGTATGAAAGAGGATTTTTCTCTCTTGCGGGGGCGCAGGAAGGAGGTCGGAGCCTCCTTTGGCACGCTGTATCACACTGCCCCAAAGTACTATGGTATTTTTTGCACGACTTATGCTAATATTTGTTCAATACACCCTGCTCATCCATCGCATCGACTCTCCTCCAAACCTACCGAGTCCTATTTTCCATCACGTAAAAATTAGAGTCAATGACATGACATGAGGAGGATCCAGCTTCTTCAGTTGCTATTTCATTTAGGACTGTTTGGGTAATTGTCACCTTCAAATAAACTTAATTACAGAAAATACGGGAAATGTGGGCAATATGGGCCAGGCGTTTTGTCCTGTATTTCTGAAGGCAGTTTCCTATCAAGGTGCCACAGCACACGGGTGACCTCAAATATCATTGAAAATATTGGGGTTTATTGTGTTTTTAAATTCAGTGACATAATTTATAACATTTTAATTCTCCTTGTTGTCCCTGGTGTTAAAAGCGACTAGTTTTAAGAAACCCCAGTGACCCCTAAATACCCTTTTTTTCTCCCAACCGGGATCTAGCTTTTTACCATTTCCTTAATGTTTGCAGCTAGAAATACAGCTTAAGTGGCATTATGCTAAGTAATTATTCTTACAGGATGTGAAATGAAACAAATTTTGCACAGCATGAAATTATTCCTGCCACGTATGGCGTTCGGTGGCAGATTTTTTTCGTTTGGACCGTAAACAAGGCTCGGTGGCAACGAAACAACACGGAGCGGAGGAGGGGGAGCGGGGAGGAAAACACTACCAAAGGTAAGTCCTTGTAGCAAAAATATTTTTGGCTGGATCAAATATTAAACCTGCTACTACAAATTTCACGCTTTGCATTCCTAAAGCAGATGCCAAGTGATGATGCCAAAAATTAATTGGAAATAATATTGCTTGCCTTGTGTGCTCAATCCAGCAGAGGGCACAACGGATAAATGATGCGTGCGTTGCCGAATTCACCACCGCTGATAAGGCTGTTTGTAATTATTTCTGTAAAAATATGTAGCAACATGCTTGTGTGCTTATTTACATTTGGGGATGTGGTCTGGAATGGAGGGTTTAGATTTATAACTGTTCCTCCCTCCCTCCCCGTCAATACATAGGAGACTTTTATGCTTTGCTTGCTTTATGTTTTGTTAAATTGCTGGGTTTGCTCATTAAAGTACAGCGAACTGGTTCAGTGTTTGGATGATATCTTGAATTAAAAAGTCAAACCTTGACTGCTAATAGGGAGGTGATGCATCTTGTAGTATCGCGTTCTTCCAGCAGTATTTTTACATGGGTTTCTGTGGGTAAATAAAAATGTTGTTACAGAGTGAAAAGAAAAAAGGTCAAAGATAATGCTAAGAAGGAGAATATTGTCCCTATTTATGGTAAAATGTGAGTTGCTTATTTATATACGACAAAATAGGAATTGGGAAGAGAAAGTTTCCCATTAGTTTCACATACTATAGCATAAAGAATCTATGATTGCATTAGGCAGGAGAGACATGGGGAAATGATGTAAGAAAAGCCTAAACCAACAAAAATTTAAAAGAAACTGCTATTATTTGCATTCAATTAATTATGCGATTAGCAAAACAAACTAGGACGTTGGTGCACAGCATAGCTTTCTCTGGTGCAAAATGGGTAGATACTTTTCTTAAGTATCTTAAGTCTCTTGTATTCCACAAACACATCAACCAGGAACAAGCATAACCCTTAAATCATCTGTCTGATTAGGGAAGAATTTTTTTCATAAATGATACAGGGGAGAAAAAAATGTTTACATGTTCTTCCCATCCAAACCTCATTCGGAAATCCCGATACTTCAAATTATTCCCACTGCTTCCAGCCCCCTTTGCACAAGTAGAGGTGAAGTGGGCAGGAAGGGAAGGAGAGGGAAACGTGTGCTAGAACAAATGCAACAGCGGAGTCTTTCTCAAACGACTGAAAAATATATTTCACGCTGCTTCCTTCCAGTTTCACACATAGAAATAGATGCTGCCTTGGAACCAGTCAACATTTGATGCAAACAACCTCAGAGCTCAATCTGTGCAAGGAAAAAAAAAAAAGTCTGTTTTCATGTTCTAGTCTCTCCCTATCTTGTTTCAGGGTTATTGTTTAAATCAACACTTTCCAACTGTGTAGATTTTAGCTGGAGGTTTTTTTGCTTGCTTGTTTGTTTTGGAGAGGAGGGGGTTGTAATTTCCCAACGTATGGGAGATAAATGAGATGTTTAAAGTGCCTCAGTGGAGTGGCATAAAAGCTGGGAAATCAGAGAGATTGTAAATCTATGTTTGTTTTAGAAATAAAATAAAATAAATCAAGCCAGAGCAGGTTAGAGCTGCTAATACTGAGCTGATTAAGAGCAGCAGTGACACAAAAAGCAGCTAGAGTCCATATTTTAAGTAAGTATTACTGCAGCCAGGAGAAATGCAGCTCCAAAGCTTTTAAGGGCTGGTATGGTGCTTTTTTTTTTTTTTTTTGGTGACTTAAGTGCTGATGAAAGGTATGAGATTGACAGCTTTGCAAACTCAGTGCCGCTGTTTAATCACATAACCCGTGGTAGTGCCTACAAGACCTACAGGAGCAAGTTCTCCTGGACCTCTGTTGACTCTGTTTTTAGGGACAGAGATCACCGAGTTCCCCGACCCAGGCTGGGATCCGAGACCTACTCAGAGATCTCTACAAGGAGAAAGCAGCCAAGAACTCTTGCAATCCCAAGCCATTGTGCAATCGTTGTTGGGTTGGCAAGGTTGTCCCTCAGACCCCAAATGCCTCCCACCCTTTCTACCAAGCTTGAGACTGGTACAAAGTGGAAACCCACAGCTCTAACGGGACAGGAAAGCAATGGGTGCTGCTATTCTGTTGTGACTGACCTGAGATCCGCAAAATTGGAGGTGCAGGGTCTGAGGAGGAGGGAAGGCTGTTCTTGCCCTTCCCTTTGGTGGAGATTCATATCATATGTTGGAAATTTGCAGCAGTGCCTTCCCTGTAAGCTGGCTGGCAGGTAACTCCTTTTCCCCTTAGAGGAAGGAAAAGCCATGGAGATTGACTGAACCCATCACAAGGAGGTTTTGTGTCCGCTTCCCTTGGTAAGAAGAGTCCACGAGCTCATGGCACTGGGGCCCTTGCTCCAGCAAAGCGCTCTCATTAGCCTGTCTGCATCCTCCATCAGAGACCTTCCCTCTGCAGCGCTTTCTCCAAGGGAAATGTCCCGGTGTCTGGGGCTGTCCACCTCCCACCGAGGTATCCAGGTCAGGCTGATGGTGGTGGGTATTCTACCACTTACAAGGCAATGACAAGGAGGAATTCCCACTGGGAATTCTGGAAATTATTGGTTTTGGAGGGCAGTCAGTTTAGATTAGACTACGTCATTTTTTCTGTTGTTGAGACATCTCCTTGTGATGCTCCATTCAGCCAGCAGCAAAATGGTTTGCTTCATTTGGAGGATTATTTGAGCCTTTTGGTTTCACAACCTCCTTCCTTATAGTTTCCAAATGGAAACTGTTCGTGTTCAAAATGAGAAGTCATACATTTTGGTGAAAAAAAAACCCACCCTGAATTTTCAGACCTAAATTCTGAAAATATAAAATCATAATAATGACATGTTTGCTTGCTCTTTTTTTTAGTACATTTCTAATGCATTTCTTGTGGCTGAGATGTCCTGAAATCAACCTGAATACAGCAATGGTTTTAGTGTCTCAGGACTACTTTTGGTTTAGCTAGTAGCTATTCAAAATATCTTATGTACCTTTACCTACCACTGCAAACAAGATTTGAGGTCCTTGTGGGAGCAGGCAGATATTTTCCCAGTCCTTTATTGCTAGAGCAGAGAAATACAAAAACATAGGAAGAATATAAATAAGTTTCTTCTCCAGGGTCATGAGCATCATGCTGGGAGAGGGTGGAGAGGGTGAGGATTTTGCTAACACGGCTTGTCTCTGAGCTGTCATTGCTGGCCCCACACTCCCCCAAAATGCCTTACCGCTCCCGTCTGCTGGGATCCCCCCATGTTGCTGCTCTCCCGCTCCTGCCCTGACTCTGAGGTACAGGATGGAAACCCTTCTGTGGTTTTTAGTCAGGTCCAGCTCAGGTTGGAAGGTGACTCTGGAAGGTCAGCACATCCCTGGAATAGTAACTTCATATCTCTGCAGGTTTCCCTTGAATTTCCTACGGTTGCCTCTGTTTCTTCAGCTTTTTTGATGTCTTATGGAAAATGGGACATATCCTGACCTGCCTCCTGATGGAGTCTCCAAGGTGGGAGCAGCGAGGCATGAAGGCACCTCTCCAAATCCCCCCTCGCAGGATCCCCTTTGCAGCTCAGCCGTCTTTCTCCCCAGCAGCCCAGGGAAGCCTCTCCTGGAAGGGCACCAGGCTGCATCCCAACCAGCACAGCGCAGGGTGATTCATCCCCTCCCAATGCAGCGATCCCAGGGAGGTTGGGGGGATGGCGTGATTGGGGGTCCCCTTCTCTCGGTCAGCGCTGTAGGGAGCCCAGCTTGCCAGCTCAGACGCGGGCATCTGCAGTGCAGGAAATCCCACACAAGGTGGCAAACCCTTCTGCAGCTGCAATTTGCATTTTCTGACCACAAGCAAATAACACTGTTTAGCTCTCTTGGCGTACAAGGTTGTGAAAAACCAGGCCTTATACAGACATGTGCATAAGCTAAATATTGAAATACGACTGAAACAACATTTTAGAGCTCAGGCCTGCTGGTATATTCCACTCAAAGCAAACGTGCAGCATCAGTTGGCAGCTGCCTAGAAGAAAAGATATGAATAGAGACAGCAGGAATAAGTTGCAATGGACCAACTGAGCTGGTTTTAAGAGGAAAAAATAAGCGCAATTGCTGATTTCTTTGGTCTTATTCTCAACTGCTCTGTGCCATGGCAAAGCCTTGTACTAAATTTGCACAGACTTAACTGGTAGGCAAGGCAAAAAAAGAGTCTTCCTCTGTGATTTTGCTTTAGCAGCACCAAGAAACTACGTTCTCCTGTGCAAGATAGTGCCCAAGAGTAGATGAAGGAGGAGGGTGCTTGCCCTGAGCACTGCGACAAGTGGCCAGAGAAGAGACAGAGTGGCAGGGAGCGATGCACAAAGAGTCGAAGGAGGGAAAGTCTTAGCTAATGCATAAGAAAAGTAAGTGAAGTGTGGTCAGCGATGAGGCAAAGGCAATTTTTGTGAGTCCCTCCTGTCCCACACAACTGCCTCCAGGTCCCTCTGAGGATGGCTTGGGGTGCCGAGAGCTGCCCAGGCTTACGGTGAAGGTGTGTGTTGAGCAGACAGCGCATAACCCAGCTCTGAATACCTGGGAGAAGTGAGTGGCGTGTCCTGGTTCATCCTGGCGGCCAAGAAACAGAGGAGAAACTCAGGAGTGGGTGGGTAAATGCTCCTTTGGTCTCCTCTGGAGCTCAGGTTTCACCAGGTGACGGGAAACATTTCCCAAAATCGGATGTTGCTTTCTGTTGAGGCGTGTTTCCGTAGCATTAGCCTGGAGGAAATTCGTCAGCTATCCCTGCAGATGCAAAGGGACGTCCAAGGATGCAGGGGTGGAGGAGAGCTTTGTGCCTGTGAGTGGTACCCATGCAGTGGGTGTCACCCACGGGTGACGACAGGTGTGCAAGGATAAGCCACCCCACGAGCCACACGGGGAAGTCTGTCTTTGCCTTTGTGCAAGGTGGGCATCCTGCACGTTGCTCACACAGCCACCCATGCAGCTGTCTCAGGCAGCACTCATGGTGAGAGTCTCCCTGGCCTCTTCGGTGTTTGTACGTCTCTGAGGTGACATCCCCACAGATGTCAGAAGTGACATGGAGCCAAAAGGTAAAGGGGATGGTCTTAAACGCAAAAGCCCGGCTCAAGGCATCTCTAAAGCACTAATTGCTGGAAGCTGAGGGATGTGGCTGGGGAAGATTGCTCTGCTTCTTCCCTCACCTCATTTCCGAAGCGTGGCTGTGTTGGAGGTGGGACAACACACTAGCTGGACCCAAGACCTGAGCCAGTACAGACCTGACCCCGTTCTTACAGATGATGTTACCTTTTTTTGGTCTAGGCTTCAGGGTCAGCAATTCTCTGCAGGTCTGCCTGTCCCTTGTTGTTTGACCTGTGGCAGGGGAGAAATCCCCACCTTTCCCCCAAGCAGATGAGGGGACAGTGAGGTTGTGTCTCTCACGAGGGCCAACCACCGCATCCCTTTTCCCTTCAATTTCAAATGGGACTGGACCAGATTGGAAGAGCTGTAAGCACATCCATGTCTCTCAAACCTTTTTGGCCAAGTCTGAGCCAACTTGGCCACATGCACTGGAAACCCGGGAGCGAGGGGACGCTCGTTATCCTTACTTTGACACGACCGATGCTCTGCAGGATGAGAGGAAGGGCTGGAAATAGGCAGAAAGCATGCACCAGCACTGCATGCTGTTCTTCCGCTCCTGCCTTTAAGTCCCTGACATATAATCTTGGTCCTGATTTGGTCTCCACCTCATCTGGCTTGTGTAAGCTGCTTCCCGTGACCTTTCCTCAGCAAAGGGAAGAAGGGGGAGGGATGGGGGGCATGTTAATAGAGCCAGACCCTCCTGCCAGCGGGCAGAGGGTGCTCTTGCCTAGCATATCCCGCTCCCTCCGGATAGCCAGGGCTGTTCCCCTATAAGACAGCCCTTCCCACTCGGGCCCAGGGATGCCCGAGCATCCCCGCTGGCCCAGCACGCCGGTGAGGGATCTGCTTCATTAATATTCCTGCTCTGGTGGGCGGGTGGAGGGAGCGCCGCGTCTAACCTACTTTATTCAAATAGAAAATGTGTGTGGTGGAGTGAGAGGGAGATACAGGCTCTGCCATAATTCCAGATTTAATTGGAAATTTAGTAAATCTGCTAAAATATTTAGTGGTTTCAATTTTTCCCCCCCTTCTGTAAGAAACAAAGGATCCTGGTTTATCATGTGTCTTTCAACAACTTTAATTTCATTTGTAGATTAAGGATGGAAGTAGCATTTCCACTCGATTGCATACTGGGCATTAAGAAGACAAAAACGTTCATTGTTTGCCCGAAGTCAGAGGGGTTTTTTACAGACATTAAGCTGTAGGTGGCATTCTTTATACCTGACATCAGGACGCTTTTGTCAGACGTTCAGTTGACAGGATTTCTGCTGACCCGTCGGAGGTGTGTGAAGCAGTGAAAACAACCAAACCGTTTCTGCCAGGTGATGGGGACCCAGGCAGGAGTGGGACAGTCTTGTCCCAACCCACCAGGCAGCGGCTGTTCGCAAAATCGGTAATTCACGGGGTTTTTGAGAGAGCATCTGAGGGATTAAAGAGCAAAGATTTGGTGGCCTGTCCCATAAGACAGTCAAAAGCAAGCCCTGCCCAAGAAGTGGTCGATGGGCCAGTTTTTTTCCCAAACCCATGAATATCTCATGAGTTTTTGGATGCCAAAGGGTTTCGTGCTCACTTCTGCCTCCTTTGTTGGTGGTGTTGGGGCCAGAGGTGAGGTTGGAGGGTGGGATCCTGGGCTCAGACCCTGAGTGGGGCAGCCCTAGAGAGCCACCACGTTGTGATTAAAACCAGCATCAGGCCCATTTCAGCGTGATGCTTTGTACCCATGCGGGACAGGGAGTGACTATGCAGATAACAGAAGTTGCAGTTCCATGTATGATTATATAATTAAGCTCCTGTTTTGGCCTTAATTGTCCACCTTGGCCTTAAATGTCCACCATGCATGGAAGTAGTCTCCCATACAACAGCCCAGAGAAGTTTTTCGGGCTCCCTTGCAAGTTTTGCTGGGTTTTTTCCCAGCACTGGCCAAATGGCTCCTGTGAAAGTTAGCGGAAGTTTGCCCCTCGGCTCAGATCGGAGCAGGGCTGGACAGGGTGCCTGTGCGAATCCCATCTCCTCCGTTTTATTATTAGTTTAAAAATAATCCTTTGTTTATATTTTCTCTGAAAAACTCAGCGCAGCCTCTTCTGAAGCCATCTTTCTGTAATTCTCTTAGCTACTGTAATGCAAACTCGCCACAAAAGCTCCTCGAGAAATCAAGGCTTTTGTGAACGCCAGGCGAAAGGAAGAAAATTGTCGCCTAACCTTTCAGCTATCCTCATTTTCAGGGGAGCAAAGGACAATCTCTGGAGACACAGGGTTTTTTATCTGTGGCAGTTAAATCAGATTTATTAACATGCCACGTTATGAAGGTGGGAAGTAACATTTGTTTTCCTGGGTCTTTAGGGAATTTATCCTGCCATCATTAAACTGGATTTTAAACCACCATTTAATGTTTTGTTATTTTTCTAGGGTGTTTTTTTAGCATCCAGTGTTAATCCTGCAATTGGAAACCACAGTGGATAAAAGTACTGTGTAACTTGCTTCCAGAACAAATAAGGTACAGCAGCTAATTTTAGTTTTAGGTTTCAAGGAGGGGGAGAGGAAGGGGGTAAGGCAGCACCTTCCCTTTATACTGTGAGACAGCCTTCAAGTGCGAAAGCAAAAATTCCCAAGCCGAGATCTAGTGAATGTAGAAAAGGTTCATTTTCAAAATTGCAACAGCCTGTACTTAGGTGATATTAGAAGACACCATGACAGTAAAGTAGTTTTATGCATAGCAGCTTAGCTAACATTTTGAGAACTAGTTTAGTGAAGCTATCAGGTTTAAAAATACCAAGCCACAAAGTTTTAATGAAACTATGCTTGGATCAAAGTACCATAAAGAGCATCCAAGAACTGCTTAAAAGATCCTTGAGTGGAAATTAGAATGGATCTTCAGGATTTATTCTGTAAAGCCTGTCTGTTTTGACCTTTTTTCAGTCTCATATTAAGGCTGCTGAAAGTGTGTTTTGTTTGGCTAATGCTTGGGACTTGCTCTAGCTATTAGGTCTGTTAAACTGAGGCTGCCACTAAAGTTTTAGTATGCATTAATTGACTGATAAGGACTTGGGAATCAAATGGCTGAAGGAAAGGGCTATCACAGATTTTTTTTCCTTTGCTTTATTTCTCTTTACACTTCATTTACATCCCGAGCCCTATTGGTGATCCAGATTTGAATAAAGCCACAGCTTAAGCAGCGATTAGATCTCAATAGCTTGGATTTTCAATGAAATTGTGGCATCGTTTTTTACCATGCATATTTAGCAAGAGGTGTGAAAATTGACACCTGGTGCAACTTTATCTTTTAAAACACTGCTTCATTTTATGCATATACGTACACACATGCACAAAACATTTGCAGACGTGCATAGATATATGTATATATAAAATCCTACGGAAATTAGGGTATTAGTTGATAGGCCTTTGACTCTGTCAATGTCAGGGGTTAGTGGGAAACAAAGACGAGGCTAAGCAAAGCTTTGCAAGAATGAAGAGAGATAAGAAGACCTCCCCCTTCTTCAGGTTAATTTTTTAAGCATGTCATCCAAACGTTCAAAGCAATGATCCTGTAAACGCTATTAGAAGAAGAAAGCCATCAAGAATATATAATGCAGTAAGGGTTTTTTTTCATTCTGATGTTATTATCATTACTGTTATTATTATTATTTGGAAGCAATATGTTTAAAGTTCACCTGCTAATCCTTAAGCTGTTGATACGACAATGTCAAAAATGATGGGATTTGGTGATTCTCATTACTGTTATGTATTGTTCTTCACTAGCATTCCATATTAATATTTATAAATGCCAGGAAAAGTAGTCTTTTTATAGACATGAGCGCTTCCAAACTCCATTTTTATTTTCTTTTTAACAAATAATCATCGTATCCAATATAGATGATTACATTTTGGAACGAAAATTATTTCCCAAGCAATCCACTTGATGCTGCTTGTAGTTTTTTTAAATTTATTTTTCTGTGAGCAAGATGACAACCTGTAGATGTGATCTTTCCTTACCACCATTCATAACAATGCTTCTTCAAATTCAAATAAATACTGATTGCAATGAGTGCGATCAAACCCACACGAATGCTGAAACAGGTTTGAAATTCCACCAAAAGGTACTTCAAGCAGCACTGAAATAAAGGCAATGGCTAGGAAGGAATTTGGTGATAGTTGGTCACCTTCTTAATTCGAAGCTCTGCATTTTAGGGGTCTTGTTTTTCTCCTGTGTGAATTGTCCCAAGGGTGAAGCCCTGAGGACCAGCTCCCTCCTGATGGGTAGTTTGGCCAATTGACCATTGGCACACCCTCACGGAGGAGGAAGGTGCTTAGAGTGGCCATCTAGGTCTTGGAAAGCCCATCTTGATTTCTATACTTTATCCTAAATTCCGCTCCAACCTTGGGAACTCATCTGAGGAGTGCAAGGTGTTCACCAGGGTTAGCACCTCCCTAAGGAGACTAATTATCCTATGACTGCTGTTAGTCAAAGGACAGTGAGGAATGTTGGGTGGGAGAGACATGGGTCCTGATGGCAGGTTCCCACCTTGAGTCCCCTGGTCCCGGGGTGCCTCGCTCCTAAGCCACGGGGGGCACAGCACTGCTCTGCCTGCCTGTGTGCTGCCCTTGCTACTCCCAGTGCTGAATGGTGCCACGGGGTGGCCCAGGCCAGCAGACTGACCCCGAAGTGCATGCAGCCTTGGTGAACACTTTTAGATAGAGCATGCTAGAGGCTTGCCTGGAAGTGCCGAGTGAGGGACACTCACTTCCCGCAGTGGGTTTACAAAGTTATTTTTAACCAGTGCCTCCAATACTACAACAAAAGAGGAGGAGAGAAAAAACCAAGAAACAGGAATTCCTGCTGACCTGCACAGCTGGCTTATTTGGGGCTTTGTACCAAGCAGAAAGAAAATGTGTTCCCCAATTACCAGGCGAGCAACCCGGATCCAGATTGCTTGTGAAACTCATTTCCAAAACGTTTGCAATGAGAGCAGCAATCACCTGGCCCAGCTTAGGAAAGTTTCCCAAAATTACCTACACTGTGTGAAGCAGAAACATTCTGTGAAGGATGAACATCTTCAAGGTTGCATTTGACTGCTATAACCGTCCCGGCGTCTGGAGGCTTCGCGGACATCTGTCCACCCCAACTTCATCTCTGCAGTGAAAGACACAATCTCCTTCTTGCAGCGCTCTTTGCTTTTTGAGATCGATCTCTGCGTGAGCTCCTTTGGTGCACTGTCTGGGTTTGAGGCTGGGGACATGAGATGGGAACAGGAGCAGGGGACTGTTTTGAACTTGGGCCAAGAATGAAGAGAGGAGATGGGCACAGCCAGGATTTATCCTGACTTCATGCATGCTGAAGGGGATGTGGCTGCTGGTTGTGCGTAGACTGATTGTGAGAGGGGTGAGGCTGCCTAGCTTTAATGGATCATGCTGCTGCAAATACAGAGAGACATGAACTGATGAAGAATATATTCAGGCTGGATATCAGAAGAGAGTTTGAGACTCTCAGACAACAGAGTTTTGGGAATGGCCTTGGGGCAGATGCTCCAGCTCATTTGAAGCTGATGCTTGTTCAGCCTGTGAAATGGGATTGTATGACTTGGTTGCCGGGGAATGTGACGCGAAGGACTTAGTGATTAAAGGGGACCCTTCTTGTCCTCAAATGGGCTTTAGGATGTTTTAGTTTCCTGCTTGGTGCTGGAGGTGCTTCCCAGAAAGTCCTGGAGCTGCTGTCATGTTTTGATGACCATGGCAATTTACACCGCTTTTCAGGCTTTTGGCATATTCTGGCAAACACGGATGAAGCGTGTGTGCCCTGGCTGAAATGCGGGCCCTGGAGGTGTTGTCATAGTCTGCTTGTGAGATGAAAAGCTGTGGTTTTGGTATAACCAAATGTTCTGTCTTGACCTCTTGGTGGTCTGCACTGCTTTCCTACCCTTGACAGACACGAAACTGGCAACCATTCATTTGAGCCCCTTCTGTGAACTGCGGTCTCTAACGTACCATCACATACATTGCAAAAGACCATTTTTAGCACTTTCAGCATTTCAAATTTTGTATTTGAAGCAGCCAGTCCAATCGCTGCCTATTCTACTTTCTGTAATACAAACTGGCATCTTGGCACTTGGTTTGAGTAAGGGAGCGTATGACATGACTGCAAATAGGAGTTTGGATTTGATAACTCACAAGATCCCCCCCTGCCTGATGCTCATTTTCTGCTGCAGGCTTATAGGAAGATACTCATTCCTTTTTCCTACGCCTGTCAGCTTCTCAGCTCTTCCTAAGCCACTCACTTGTGGGATCTTGCAGATCTTTTGCGTCCAAAAGACTTTGGGTTTTCCCAGAGGCTTATATCCTACGGTGTGCTATATACAGACACATATATACCCTGAGCCTGAAAGATTTCTTTCTGAACTGTTTTCCCTGTTCTTTAGATATCTGTAAAATCAGTGTCTTGTGCTGGTAGAAAAAATAATGCATCAATCAATGCTGAGCACTTAAATCACGCATTATACTACTACTACCTGAGCAGACCTTCTGGAGCAGTCAGCACTGCGTAAGCATTCAGTTTCCAGATGCTGCCTGGCTGTTAACAGGTTTGTCGAAGAGGAGGACTCAGGAGGAACTCCTCTGTACCCATGGGTTTGGCTTGAGCAGTTCTCAGCATACCTGTAAAACCAGCAGATGCTCAAGTAGATGCAGTTGCAGCGCGCTGAAGGCTTGAACAAAGTGGAATTGACCTTTGAAATGGCACCGCTGTCTGTGTGCAATGAAAGCTCAGGGCTGAACGCATCTCTGAAATGGTGAAACCATTCTCTCCGAGAACCCATACAAAGGTATTTTTCCCCTGCATATTAACAAATAAGTACGCTCCTTTTCACTAACCAGTGAAAAAAATCCTCTCTCTGCAGCTGCTCCAGGTGAGCTGTGTCAGTGGGAACTGGTGGATCTCTGAAAGGGTTGGGAGGCTGTATTTGATGTATTCCTGCATCAAAACTCTGTTCCCCTTATTCCTACGCTCTGGGCCCTGCATTGTCACCCTTGTGTAATGAGGAATAACTAGTGGGGAGTTTGTGGATGGATGTCTGAGGGAGAGCAGAGCTGCATCTTGTCCTCATCAAGTCAGATGTCCTTGCTGGAAAAGGAGGAGGAGGTAAGAAAGTCTTGCAGCCTGAAAACCTTCTTCCCTCTGAGGGTGGTGAGGCACCAGACCAGGTTGCCCTGAGAAGCTGTGGCTGCCCCATCCCTGGCAGTGCTCAAGGCCAGGCTGGACAGGGCTTTGAGCAACCTGGTCTAGCGGAAGGTGTCCCTGCCCATGGCAGGGGGGGTCGGACTAGATGATCCTTAAGGTCCCTTCCAACCCAAACCATTCTGTGATTCTATGATTCTGTCACTGCTCTGCTAACGGAGGAGGTTTGGAAGCCAGCCCAACCACCTTGTCATTGCTCATGGCCTGACATAGCCTGCGTGTGTTACAAGGCTGCAAGGGAGGACATACGTGTAATGGAAGGGGGAAAGAAAGTTGACACAAGTGGAGAGATGGAGGGAGCCAATGTCCAGGTTGCTCAGCAGAAGGCTCACTCCCATCTGAGCAGGGCAGAGGGGAAGGGGAGGGCTTGGAAAGCCTTTCCGTGAGGGAAACTGATGCCCCATTTGGACAACTTTCTGTGCTCATCATTTGTTCCGCCTATTCACAGGAGAGACTCAAGCAAAACAGAGGGCTTTGTGTTCCTCCCGGCCTGCCTTAACGAGGGGGGAGTTTCGGGGCTGGCAGTGGAGAGCGTGTGCTCACACACCATGGAGTCGAGACGTGCACCACCAGACTGCAGCATCAGGGCCCAGCTACCCACCGGGTTGGGGACAGCTGGGAAACAGAGGGCAGAAATGGAAAGGGATTTTTGTGGCCAATCTGTGTCCTGTAAAACGGGAGTTTCTTAAAGATGATATTAGGAAATACTTCCTGCTTGTGAAGGTGTTGAAACCCTGAGCCGGCCCCAAAGGCTCATGGATTCCCCTTTCATCAGAGGTTCTGTGCAGCATCTCCCAGAGATGCTCGACACATTTGTGCCTCACAGGGGGTCAGCCCCCTTCAATCCTACTTGTTTATGGCCAGTATGCCCATAAATCCCAAAGGCACAGATGGCCAGAGGCTGGAGGGTTATTCTTGGGAAGCACAATCACATATTTATTCTCTTCTTGTTCTAAATAGTGGCCAAAGTTGTTGAGCTGACTGTCAGTTGTCTCACAACAGAATGGTTGTTATTAAATAGTTAAGGCCATCAATCCTAGCAAATAAAAATGTGTTTGAAATCAGAATCACTCTGGGTGTAGATAGACCTGACAGTTAGCAGGGCATTTTTAATGTGTCCTACTAGAAGACCAATGGGTTTTTTTCTGCCAGTGGTTCAGACTTGTGTGGGTTGGATGGTTGCCTCACACTCATTTCGCTCCTGCTGCTGACAATGGACATTTCAAAGAAAACAATGACGATTTCTTGGAATAAAATTTGCTTGTAAAAAGAAAAAAATCTCAGAGCCATTTGTTGAGCTTTTATCATCACACTTGGGAGTAGAAAGGAAATTGGCCGTATGCTGCCTGTGAACAAAGTGCTTTTCACGCCCTTCTTGAAATCCACCCATGTTTGGCCAAATTATCAGTAGTGTGCATGTTCTTTAGAGATTTGTTGAAATTTGGCTGCTTCATTTCTCTGAAGGCATGGTCTGCACAGCGCCTGCTCTGGCCCAAGGCTGTTGAATGGGAGAGGGACTTCCCCCCCCGCCCCCCTCAGAACATGCCCTACTTAACTCCCTCGCGTTGACTGAGCACATCTAAGGTTAGCCAGTGAGTGAGCCACCAAAGGGCCCAAACACTTTGTTCCATGTGAACAAACTGCTCTTCAGTTTTCCCTCCCAAGTTTCTTTTTTTGGTAATATACAGAAGAAACAGTATCTTGGATAAAATCTGGCTGATTACAAATCTAGGTTATGAACAAACTTAAAATGAGTGTTGAAGTTGCAATATTGAGCACTCAGTAGCTGAAGAGCTCTCAGAATGCATTCTGCCTTTGCAGGCTTAATTTGCCTTCCTACTGCCTATGGCTTATGATAATTTTTAATTACCCTATCACACGATATCTTTTCCCAGAGGATCCTTGCTCCTTTGCCACACAGGATGGACAAAGATCTCTTACCAGGTACCCAGTTAGTTTTTCTTTTCATGCTTATCCACCACATCATCCAAAGCCAGAAATAAATATAGATCTAGTAATTAAAAGATAGATTTTAAATGGCAAAAGAATTTCACTTCTGATTTAGACCATATTGTAAGGAGAGCCCACCATGGGAGCAGGGAAGAGAGAAGGCAGCCATAAAATCTGACTTTGACCAGAGTCTTCGCAACCATTTGTGCTGTAGATGGCCTCGACACTATTTGCCTTTAATCATTTAACTTTTTCTAAAACTGGAATGACAATATACCACTATCTGTCTGGAAAAAGTCAACTTCTTTATTGCTTGAGAAGTGTTGCAATACAACGGTGATGGGGTCCTGTATAAACCAAGATAGGCAGCAAAACTCTGTATTTAATACATGCCCAGCACACAAATAAAATGTGAAAAATGTTTCATTTTGGTCTTTAAGTAACAGAGGGAGTCGGGGAGGAGGTAGCAGGAAGCTTAGAATTGGAAAGTGATAGCTTTGGTAATGCAGTGCAATGATTGAAAATGACATCTTCCCTCCACGCGATTAAAATTCATACCTTTTAACCTTCGCAGCCATCTGAGATCTGTATCATTAAGACTGATTCAACAAGATGCCTTGATATTCTAAATTATTTGTATGCCTGGTATTCCAAATAAACATTTGTGAAATTCATTTCAAAAGATGTTAACACTCGTGAAACCCATGTGCCCCAGAGGGATTATATAAATTTCCATGTCAAATATTTGAAGCAAAGCACTTGTACAGAAACAGTGTTTTTTGTGTTTTGATGCCTTTCATTTCCATAAACTAGATTACTTTCTGAAATTACTTTCACACAGAGAACAGTTTCTATTGAATTCTAGTCAGTGAGCTCCTCGGAGTGTGATGTGAATAAAATATTACTGGGTTATGTAGCTTCCAGGATGCATATGCACCTGTGCTGTATAAGCAGGGCAAACCAAGTTTGGATTTTATCTTGAAGTGGGTTCACACACAGAGATTTACTGTCTTAGAGTAATTGCTAAACAACTATTTCATTTACAGCCTAACAAGGAAGCTCTCTAGATTTCTGTCTCCAGCCCCTCTACCTGGCTAACAATGACATGATCTCCCTCGGTAAGCAGAGATTTGCTGGCAGGCAGCAATTCCTGGCTGTCAGTGGTTCTTGAACAGAAAAGTTTTACCTGCTTCTTGCAAACACTGATTCTGCCAAAAATTCACGCGCGCACATACACACAAAAATAGATCTGAGCAAACATTGCCTCCATTGTGCTTGTTTTGCCAACCCTGTGAAATGATCAAATACCAGGTATTTAAATGGGAGACGGAAGGAAAATTTTGCCGAGGGTGTAGGGAAGGGAAGCAGCTGTGAGATTAAATGTTTTTACATAAACTACACACACACAATCTCCATTGTTATATAATATCCCCCATGCGTGTGTCTTAGGTCAGCTTCTGGACGTGCCTCTAGAAAAGAGAGTAAAATGCTAACTTTGGTGAAAAATTCGGGGTTCAGCCTTGGATCCTGCAGCAAGCCCTCGGAGTACTCCTCGGTAAGAGCATAGCTAAAGCTGGGTGGGCTCTCTGAGCACCCAGGAAAAACCCCTTACTGCTCGGATTTGTATTGTGTGTTGCAGTTGTTCAGTACACGGGGCTCCCTCATTTACACCAGTAGAAATTTCACACGTGGAAATTCAGGAGCCAGGTCGTTGCAGCCAAGACTGAATGCTGGGTCTGAGCTGTTCTCTCCTGCTGTGGCAGCTGTCCCTCTGCCCAAAAAGCAGATGCACGCTCTGGTTTGGGGTATGTAAAGATTCATTTGCAGGCCAGTTAGCATTTGGTTTGCTTGCCTCATGGTAATCTTGGGGTCATATCCTCTAACCGGCAGCAAGCAACAGATTCCCTTACTTTAGCCTGGAAGCGCGGAATTGTTGTGGGTGGCTATGATGGGTGCAGAAGAGGAGTCAGCTTGTGCATGCGGGGCTGGGTTTCGCAAATGCCATGGCTGGAATAAGCCTCCTGCTTTGAGCCCGGATGGATGTGTGCTCGTGAGAAAGGAAATTTGCTTTCAGCTGGTGAGAGAGGCGTGAGGTTTTTCATGTCTTTCTGTGGAGCTCAAACCAGTACAGCCCAGAGCGGTGAGTGAAGGAGGAGTGAGTTACAGGACAGGCGGAGACGTGATGATATGAGCCAGATTGAAGCAGTCACAGCTCTGATGAAGCTGTGGTTCTCTTGTACGAAAAGCCTGACTGCTGTTTTTTTTTCCTCTTTTCACTTTATAACAAAGCAGAAACCTCCTGGCGTCCTTGACAAAGCCAAATTATTCCTTTAATGTCCTTTAATGACTGATCCTTCTTTCTATTGCCTCACTGTTCAGGAACATGGACTCCAGACCAGCACTGGCTCAGGACAGCAGCATCTTATTTCCCCACTTGTCATCTGGTATTTTATGTTCCCCTGTTGGCTGTGTTCAGACAGATCCTTGATAAGGAGACTGGAGGTGAGTGAATGCTGGTACATTGCACAGCTGAGGTCAGTGGAATACAACATTCCTGGTTTTAGGATGTTTTACACATTTTGTTAAATATGGCTTCTGTGTAGTAAAAAAACAGCAAATGTTGAAGGAAAAGGGAAGGGAAAGGGAAAGGGAAAGGGAAGAGGAAAGGCTGAAACCAGTGGCACTGAAAAGCAGAGCCTCATAGAAATGTCCTGAAAGACTTGAGGCTTGATTCCTCTCTGAAGCAACTGTATACAGGTTCAAAGCAGTGCTGAGAATGCCCAAGGCCTGCTGCAGGCACAAGCCAAGTGGGTGGTCGCACCCACAGAGGGGAACAAGACGTCCATGGCTCTGCTGTCTGTTTAGCTTAGGCAGGGGCTGCTGAGGGAGGGTAAGAACAGAGAGCAGGAGCAGGAAATCCAGCTCTCAGGTGTCTCCTGGCTCTACTCCTCCTCCTGCTCCTCCCCATGGCTGCAGTTCTTTGGCTCTGGTAGCAAAACCTGTTTTGCCTGAGCGCAGTGAAGCCCATATTGCTCAAAAGAAACATCTGCCAGAATGTCGCTGCCGGCTACCATGCACATAACTCGGTTAGAGCAGGTGGAGGGATGCACCACTGCACCACATTTCCCTTGAGGAGATCAGGAGAAAGGTCCCTGTTTTACATGTAGCCCCCAGGGCATTCTGCAGCCACCTGGGTTCCATCCTTTTCAATAGAATCACAGAATGGTTTGGGTTGGAAGGGACCTTAAAGATCATCTAGTCCACCCTCCCTGCCATGGGCAGGGACACCTTCCACTAGACCAGGTTGCTCAAAGCCCCGTCCAGCCTGGCCTTGAACACTGCCAGGGATGGGGCAGCCACAGCTTCTCTGGGCAACCTGTGCCAGGGCCTCACCACCCTCAGAGGGAAGAAGGTTTTCAGGCTGCAAGACTTTCTTACCTCCTCCTCCTCCTTTTCCAGCAAGGACATCTGACTTGATGAGGACAAGATGCAGCTCTGCTCTCCCTCAGACATCAGTCCACAAACTCCCCACTAGTTATTCCTCATTACACAAGGGTGACAATGCAGGGCCCAGAGCGCAGGAATAAGGGGAACAGTTTTGATGCAGGAATACATTAAATACAGCCTCCCTACCCCTTCAGAGATCCACCAGTTCCCACTGACACAGCTCACCTGGAGGAGCTGCAGAGAGAGGATTTTTTTCACTGGTTAGTGAAAGATAAAAAGCTGATTCCCAGCAATTGCCAAAGAACATCAAGCTAAGAACTAAATAGGGTAAAAAGAAATGGGCTGCAATATATGCTTAGTCTTTGGTGCATTTCTTTAATGCCAGTCTTTAGGGGCGGACTTTGCAAAAATCCCCAATTATTTTAGCTGGTTAATCTGGTCCAAAGTAGGCTGTTGGCCAGCCTGTATGTTCTACGTATGATCTGGCTTAGCTAATCTGATAAATTCCAATTTATTCTCTGGGTAGGTCCTGCAAATCCAGGACTATTTTAATTAGAGAAGCTGGGCAGCGACAGTTTATTGGGCAGTGGAGGTAAATTCGCAAGTCCTTGGGTCAGCGCTCGCCAGAGATGCAGGTCATTTGGGTTAACGAGCTGCCACTGCCCTAAATGATGGCTTTTCCTTCATCTCGCTGCTGTTAGTCTGTTTTTAGCCTGTTTTTACAGATGAGCAGACCTGATAATATTACTGACCTCGGTCTTGGTCTGTGGTTCTAGCATAAAGCATTTTTTCTCAGTTCTTTCTATTTTCCAGCCTTGGTTATGCCGGCTTCTGCACCTCTTTGAACCTAAATACAAAATGAGCATTGATTTCTAAGAGAGAGGATTTGGATTTTTAGTTTTCCTCATGTTATTTCTTTTGCAGCAGAGCCTGCTGAGATAAAGCTTCCAGTCTGTAGGTACTGTATCCCCCTTGCAGACAAGAGCTTGGGCCATGAAGATCTGCATTCAGGGGAGACAGGACAGACAGAAGAAACATACGGGCCATGGTTCTTGAGAAGAAAGGTGGCTGCAGAGCCACTGAGTGCCTGGCACGAGGAAGTAGAGCTGGGATGCTCTGCCTTCAGCCACCCTCTCTTCCTCATCACAGAGCAGGCAGCTTCTGTTACACACAACATAGCTCCATTTTTATTGGCAAGGGCCAACTATACAAAATAAGGCCTCTTCAGCCCCATTTGTCTGTCTTTCTATCCGATGAACTTCATGACATTAAAACTGAGGATGAGGTGAGCAGAACTTACCAATTACCAATGCAGATCATTTGTTAGAAAGCAAAAGCTTCTGTTCTTTTTCTTCAGAAGGGTAAAAGTGAAATGTGCCTATATTGGGACAAGAGGCTATAAACGAAGATGAAATAATGGAAGATCACCCAAAAATTCTCCACGCTTTGGAAATATTTCCACTTGTATTTGTAACACTGCAGAAAGTAGAGTTTTATGTAAGAAACAGGCTGTAGAATAAGGACATCTATGTCCTAGTCTGATCTCTGCCCTAAACTTCATGCAAAAAATCCCCTCCTGGCTGCTTTCTGTTTCCTCTCCTGTGAAATGAAACTCCTCATCCTCCTTTCCAGCAGAGCCACTTGTGAAAGGTTTTGATCTGTGTGTGCAAGGTGCTGCTGCACATGTAAAAGAGCAGGCAGGGAAATGCTGGAACAGGCTTCCCAATGAAAGTGAACCAAAATGCAGCCCAGAGCTCTGGGAGTTGTGATTCCCTGGGCACAGAGACGATGTCCTTGTGTGAAGGATGTGGGGGAGCATCTCAGGCTCCATTGCCACCCCCAAGGTGGGAGCACAGAGCCAGGCCTGCTCCTCAGCACATGTCTCAGACTGCATTTTAAGGATAGTCGAGAGGGAGCCCCGCTGGGGTTTGGTTTTCTCTCCTGACTTTGTCCCAGTGCTGGGGCATTTTGCTGATGTGGTGGAGGACGCTAACACCTTGATGGGCCCCATCTGTTCCAGCGAGGAGAGTACAGCTGAATGCTTCAAGGGTGCCCGGGTGCAGCTTGGGAACGCTCCTTGCTTTATCCATGGTGAAGCAGTTGGCATCAGCCTAGCTCCCTGGCACCCGGAGGGGGGAAATCCTGAGGTAAATTCGAGTAGACGTGATGTTAGAAAAGAACTAACCGTTAGGGCAAGTTGGGGTCGCCAGGTCTCCCAGCAGGGACAGGTGCCTGCCACTCTGAGCTTGGCCGTCAGCCAAGGACTTAGCGGTGGGACTCATGCCAGTCACGCATGAAGAGCAGACACAAGACTGAATCCGCTGCGACTCCGCTCCACCGGAGACAATAAGTAGTTTCCTTTGCTCTCCCTGCCTCTCTCATGTATGCGTGTTTGTGTGCAAATGCGAGGTGGCTGGTGCCCAGGTTGCTATGTGGCATCTCCAGGGCGAGCAATGCCGGCGCTGAGGATGCTGGAAGATGCTGTGAAGTCGGCGGTGACCCTTCACGGAGCTGTTGCAGTCCGGAGAAAATTCTGCACGTCCCCGTCTGGTGAAGGGGGTGGGGGCGGCAGGAGGAGAGTGAAAACAGACCTCCAAAGTCAGAACTGATTTCTGGGCTGCGTGCAGCTATCTGCACGTACAAACTGGTATTTGCATATGCAAGCATCCAGCTGTGCATTCAGTCACTTGCTATGCCGAAGCAAAGGCAGGCGTGTGCATGCTTAATGGATCCTGCTCAGAGCTCGCTCGCTGAAATCATGGTTGCTGCTTCTACCTAACTCTGAGTCCAATCATCATCATGGGAAGCATCTGAAAATCTAGCTGGCACATCATACAATAACTGGAAGCTTTTTCTCTAGCCCTGTATTTTTGGGGCTGTCTGTTTTCCATCCCCAGATCTTTGGAATGTATTTTTTAGTACATTCTTTTTAGTAGAAAAGACTGAATACTTTTTTGCCATATAACACAGAGCATGTCTGAGTTCTCTGAAAAGTTGTGCCCTATGTATTTCAGAATGGTACAGGTGAAAAAACGGTGAGTCTGTTCAAGTCACAAAGAAAAAGATATTCTTCTTCTCTTCATACCACCTCTTTTCCCTCTTCTCTGCCTTCCCTTCTCTCATCTGCTAAATGAGATGTTTCCACAGTTTCATTCCACACAGGATGGCAGTAGTAGAGCTTGGCAGCTATGGGAGCAAATGACTTACAACCAAAGGACAGCTTGAAAGGCAAACATGCGATTCACTGAACGTCTGGCAATCCAGAGTCTGTCAGTGGCCCTTTCCAACTTGCAGCTAAGGAGCATTGGACAGTCTCTTAAATAAAATACATTTTGCTTTAGCATAGCAGCTGACCATGCTGACTTCTGTCATCTCTTACATCTTCTCCTATTTTCTTTTGCATTTTCCATGTGTGTTGTTCTGCTGATCCCAGTTCTGAGGGGAAGCGTAGCAATACAGCTGCTGTGCATTTCTTTGTTATTTCCTTTCCTGCCTTGGCACCTGTAGCCACTGTAACTAAGCACTTTACAGTAATCTTAAAAGCCTTCCAAAAATACTGTGACTCATTAAAACTGACTCAATAATAAAATCGATGGCAGCCTTCTATCCCTTCTGGAAAACTCATCTGCCCTGCAGTTCCAGACAAAAATAAACTAGATAGTTTTAGGTTATTTTTTGTGGGTTTTTTTTCCCCCAAAGCTTGACTGAAGAAACAAATAAAGTCTTATGTGGTGTCAGGGCCACCGGACTTTGAATTTATAGGTGTTATCCCTGCGTACGCATATACTGTTTCTGTGCTTCTTCTCTATTGTCAGTCCTAAATCCAAGATTGTGGAGTTTGAGAAAAGCACTGAGCCAGTGTTGTAGCAAATATTTAATAAAAGGCAGTGACAGGGAACAGCTTTGTCACAGCAGCATTTACTAGACAAAGAGCTGCAGTCTCTGCAGGTGGAATGTGCACAACTATATGCATCATCCATAAGCGTGCTTGCTCCAGGCAAAGACACAAGCCTGGAAAGCATCAGGACAACCGGATGGTGCCTTTAGCTCTACTTCTGCTCCACCCTACGACCTGTGGGGTGAACATAAGCCAGTTGCTAGTAATATGTCTCCACAGCATGGCGAGGAAGAGGAATGAGAGTAATCACTATATTTTGTGACCCACGCACGCCTCTTGTCCATGTTGCCAAGCAGTCGGCGAGGCACAAAGCATCTGCAGTGTGCTAAGAAAGAGCTGGTCTTATGGTGTCTGCTGATGGACTTAGACGTGGCAAGCTTAGCTCTGCTGGGGCCCAGCTGGTCTGCCCACACAGATGCGCAGGCTGGAGGTGCTGTGCTCTCCATCCACAAGAAGGGGTGAGCACAGCCTGGATCAGCCTCTGAGCAGAAAAAGCAGCTCCCACCTCTGCTTACCTGGTAGTGTGGCCACAACTCAGATCTGCACACCTGTGTGCATCAGCAAAACAGGATCACACTGCTGACCTCCTTAGCAAAGATCTTCGAGATCAACAGAGAAAATGTTCTGTCTAAGAGCTGGAGATTATCTGGTTTAGAGTGTCTCTTTTGGCAGTCCAGAGGGGATGGAGTTATTTTAAATCTTTTTTTGTGCAAAGAAGAAACCAGAAGATTATTTTCTTTCTTCAATGTCCTAAAACTCCTCAGGGCTGCTTATCTCCAATTGTGCTTGTCAAATACGCCCTTCTGCTATGCAGTCTTCAGGGGAATGCATTTAAGAGCTTAGAAGATCCAGCCAGGAGAGGGGACTGGTGCCCATATGACTTACGTGACAAATGCACACACAGTGAAACAATACTTACAATGGTGCGCTGAGAAAGACACGTGCTACTCACAAAACCAAAGAATAAGGCTCAAAAGGCTTTTAGGAAGCTATTTAGTCCATCTCCTAGTCCCAGTACCCAACAAAACCAAAATCACTCCTGTTAGCTATTTCCCTAACCTGTTCTTAAAGATCTCCAGTTTAGAAGAAATTGTACCACCACCAGCCTAGTTCACCGCTTCACAATTCTTACCCTGCAGAGATTTTCCTACTGCCTAATTCATATTTTCCTTTGCCGCTTAATCCTGTTGCTTCCTGTCCTATCCACCTTGGAAGTGTACAGCAGACTAGTCCCTTCTACAAACTGCACACAAATGCCTTGCATGGGACTGAGGTAACATCTGTCACAGACCTGAATTCCAAAGGGTTTGTAAATTAGCACTTTAATACTGACATGCTTTTCTGGAAAAAAAGAAAAAGAGTTCAATTCCTCCCCTCTAAATTTTTAGCAGCTATTAACTTGGGCTCTAACTTCCTACCCACCTCCCAAATTACTAGCTGATTTGCCGTGTCAGCCATCAGGCAGGTCTAAGTCCCCCGTGCTTGACTTCAGTGCAGCTGACCCAGACAAAGTGCTGGCTGAGACTTCTGGAGCTGCAAAATCCTCCCAAAAAGTTGAGCAGGGAGTAATGCTTTGATCCAACAGTAAACTCAGGTGCTGCGGCTGCCAATGGTTTCTATTACTGCTACAGGCTGTAAGCAATTAGAAAATGCCTACCATCAAAATGAGCATTTTCAGTAGTAAAATTTGTGACATGAAGACAAATGTGGAAATCACAAGACCTAATTACATCTAATTGCCAATCCATGGGAAACACTCCAGTGAACTGGCACTCTGCAAAGGGAGGAGACAAGCAGCATTGTTTTAAAACACAAATTTACCAACATATAATTAGCTAAATACCCACACACTCTTCTAGCCACTTGTTTTATTCTGAATCAGAGCTCCTCTAAGTGCTGAATATGGGGAAGGCATCCTCAAATGGCAACTGCTTCTTTGTTAAAAGGGTTTTAAAGGACCATGTTCAATATCTTTATCAATGATCTGGACGACGGGATCGAGTGCACCCTCAGTAAGTTTGCAGATGACACCAAATTGGGGGGGAGTGTTGATCTGCTGGAGGGCAGGCAGGCGCTACAGTGGGACCTGGACAGGCTGGATCGATGGGCCGAGGCCAATTGTATGAAGTTCAACAAGGCCAAGTGCCGGGTCCTGCACTTGGGACACAACAACCCCAGGCAACGCTACAGGCTTGGGGGGGAGTGGCTGGAAAGCTGCCCAGCGGAAAAGGACCTGGGGGTGTTGGTTGACGGCCGGCTGAATATGAGCCAGCAGTGTGCCCAGGTGGCCAAGAAGGCCAACAGCATCCTGGCCTGTATCAGAAATAGTGTGGCCAGCAGGAGTAGGGAGGTGATTGTCCCCCTGTACTCGGCCCTGGTGAGGCCGCACCTCGAGTGCTGTGTTCAGTTTTGGGCCCCTCACTACAAGAAAGACATTGAGGTGCTGGAGCGTGTCCAGAGACGGGCAACGAGGCTGGTGAAGGGTCTGGAACACAAGTCCTATGAGGAGCGGCTGAGGGAACTGGGGATGTTTAGCCTGGAGAAAAGGAGGCTGAGGGGAGACCTTCTTGCTCTCTACAACTACCTGAAAGGAGGTTGTAGAGAGATGGGGGTCGGTCTCTTCTCCCTAGTAACAGACAACAGAACAAGAGGAAATGGCCTCAAGTTGCACCAGGGGAGGTTTAGATTGGACATTCGCAAAAATTTCTTCACCGAAAGGGTTGTCAGGCATTGGCACAGGCTGCCCAGGGAGGTGGTGGAGTCCCCATCTCTGGCGGTATTCAAAAGGCGTTTAGATGAGGCCCTAAGGGATATGATTTAGTGGGGGACTTGGTAGTGATAGGTTAATGGTTGGACCCGATGATCTTGGAGGTCTCTTCCAACCAGAACAATTCTATGATTCTATGTTAGCAGGTAAAGATGAAATCTAAGTATACTTTGTGATTTCCTCAAAGGTTACCTTGAGTCACTGGTTTTCTGCAGGCATTCCCAGGCTCTGTTGGTGTGGTGTTGTTAGCAGGAAAGCTTGGCAAGAGCCATCCTGGCAATTTTTAGGGAGCAGCTTGTTTCCAAGTGATGGAGCATCTCGTTCCTGTTGGTGGAGTGTTCAGGGACACATCGTGAGCACGTTATTTACCTTGACTCTCCACATGGTTTACAAGCTTTGAAATGTTTGTTCTTTCAAATGCAGTTTGCCCAAAGTTGGATTCACCTGCACAAGTGCTGACACTGCTTCCCCATGAGTTGGTGATAAATCCAATGTGCGGAAGGGCTTGATCCCACAGATTGCTCTGGCTGTAGGACAGCCAGCACGTGGCTCAGCAGCACCGGGGTTAAGGCGTGATGCCGGCCAGCTAACCCAACGGGTCATACGTAGGGTGAAACCATGAGCAATTAGCCCCACATTTCTGCAAACGCTGTCATCCTCCCAGCAGCCTCCAGGCAGCTCAAACAAACCCAGGGCTTATTTTAGCCTCCTCTTACTTAAAATCCCCTTCCTCCTCTTCAGCTGAAATATCCAGGCCAAAAGATTAAAACGGCCTTTTTCCCAACAAGACCATGAGGAGGCCAAGATAGGACAAAGTATCTGATTTCCTTTAAAGAAACAGCTGGGTAGAGCTGTCCCTCTAAAGCGTTTGCTCACTATGGCCTGTGCTCCGCCAGCCCCGCTCTGTGCTGAGCTGGAACCTGACATATAATCTCACTGCAGCATATGTGCTAATCTAAATGTTATAATGATACATTAGAGGTATAACAATATGTAGGTTATTATATTATAGAATAGAATATATACTATTGCTAAGTTATAATACTGCTGCCCTCCAGGTGCCCTCTCCTCAGGGCCTGCCATGACAGGAAGCCGCAGCACGGAGCAGCACACACAAAATGGCTGCCGATGCTCTCTGGCCCTGAGGGGACGCCTCACCACAGCTGCATGGTGGAGGACAGGCCGTTGGCTGGGGCCTTTCCTCACCAGAGACAGACCCTGCTGTGTGATGGAGCCATGCTGACTGTGAGGAAAACAGAGGTGAGAGCTGGAGAGGGCTGGGCTGTGGCTGGGAGGACGGGCTGCAATGGCAGGGGCTCGTGTCCCCCTCACACATGGCCGTATCTCCAGCATCCTCCATGGTAAGAAGAGCTGCGGTGCCTCAGTTTCCCCATCTATGAAAGAAATGATGCTATTTGCCATGTATTTAGAGGTTTGCTGGTGACAAATATAGCCCAAAAAGCTCCACAGTGAGGAACGTATGGGTTGTCTCCCAATCTCTCTTCATTTTCCTGTCCCTCTGGTTTCTCTTCGCTTCAGCCACAGCAAACCTGTGGTGACACTCCCCTAGACGAGCTACCACCAAGTGCAGGTGAGAGGACTGAAATTGGGGCTCAAAGTTCTCTTCTTTTTTTTTTTTTTTTTTAAAAAATCTTTGCAGCCCCATTCTCTGAACGGCACAGTTACATCTGGCTGGTTTTGCTCATTTTCAGTTTAATGTAAATACCAGCCCTGGAAGTCATTTGGGAAGCTTGCATATGCTAATAATTTGTAGCTGAATTATTATTATTTTTTTACATTAAACAATAATATTGATATTTTCAAACTTTGCATGCCAAATACTGAAATTGAATTAAGTATTGTTTAAAATAACAATAATATAAATTTGTTTTAAATGAATTTAGTGTCATTTCATTGTTTGAAATGTAATGTGGGAAAATATTACTGCTGGGGCAAGAGTAAATATCTAAGTCTATTAATTTTATTGAAGTAGTGGATAGATCCACATGAACTATTTCTGTGTGTGTTTGGTTAATATTTTATTGAAAATTGGTGTTAGCTCTAACTAATGAAAATCCAAACTCACTGCACATATGAAGGTGTAAAATGCATCCAACAACTTAATAACCCATTAACTTCAATGGAATTTTTTATGCTAAAATAAAAAAAAAAAAAAGTTGTTTCTAAGAGATGTATAAAAAGTGGAATTCGGCCCATACAGTCAGCCCTTATTCTGCATTAACAGGGAAGGATAAGGAGGATGTGCAACCGAGATCCTTCATTGTCCAGCAGTTGCCAGCACCAGTTGTTTGAAAGGACAGTGCAAGAAAGCCCCAAGTATAATAAGAATGTGTACTTCTTAAATAGAATGCTTTTCATGCGTCAATGTTGGAGCATTTTGCCAAGGGCAGTGCAGTTAGCTCCATTTTACAGGTGGTGAAACTGAAGCACAGAATAAGGATGTTATTTGCCTGGGCTCACCCTCTCAATGGCCAGGGGTAGAGCCAGGAACAAATCCCTGTCTCTTGACAGCTAATCCAGTGCCTAAGCCAAGATGGTCTTCTGCTTCAGGAAAATGCTTCCTTTGTAGGTAGCACTTGAGCACATGTTAAAGTCAAGGGGACTTAAACGTCTGCTTGAAGTTAAGCCTATACTTAAGTACTTTCCAAACAGAGGGTAAATTTAAACCGATGTTAAAGCGCTTTCCTGAATCCGGGCAAAATCTGTCCAAAGCGCTTGATTCTTCTAACTGCCATAATTAATGGTGTGGAGAAGTTGAATTCTGGAGATTTCTGTCTCTTTCTGTCTCTTGCTTTGTTGGGTTTTTCTCCAGGTTTTTCAGAAAGAAGAGGAGGTGAGGAGGCTGTTTTCATTTTTTAGCAGTCCTCCTAATTCTAGCTCTGCACGTCCTTCTTATCTTGATGAAATGTCAGTGTTTATTATTACTGTTTTATTGTGGTTCCTGCTACGCTTGAGACTTGCATGCTTTTACGTAATTATCAGATCTCAAATCTGTGTAACATGAATAAATGTGTTTATTAGGAGAGGACCAAAACAGCCTTAACAACACAGTGAAAAATAACAGGAAGCCTAAAACAGTATCATGTTGGGTTTGTTGACTTTAGCAAAAACACATTCTCGCTGCTGTGTGACTGTATTTCTGAAGTTATGAAATTGCAGTCATGGCAGATCAGAGCACGTATCTTGTTTGACAGAAGTGAGGGTGAATATCAAAGTGGTATTCTTCCTTCCAGCAAATTGAAACTGCAGGGTTTACGCGGTGCTTCACTCAAGAATCCCATCAGAAGGCAACTTATTTCTGTGTAGCACCGATAACAGTTCAGTCGTGCCAGTGCAGACTTGAGACTTGTCTGCCTGTATGATTGAGGCTACACAATTTGATCTGTGGGATGATCATGGTGCAGAAGAGTTGTTACCTGTTAACCTAGGTTCAAAATCTCAGCTAGTGCTGGGTGTGTTGTCTATGCACCAACCAGGGACTATAAAAAGAAACGGGCTGTATGTCAGAGCCCAGGTGGACAAAGCTTCACACGTTCCCTGTTAGCGCAAAGCTGCCTAGAGCTGGGAAGGCAGCTTGTGTGTACAACCATTCAGGATTCATCTTGCCCTTAACTGAGTAGCTGATTAACCAATGTTAACAGTATTAATCGTTTCAGCCCTCCTGTAAGAAAGGGAAAGAGAGGGTCCCCAAACCGTACATTTTCATGGCCAGCAGTAACTCATGCTGGTGTCTAAAGCAGGTGAAATTAGTAGGGCAGGACAACTCAAAGGTTTGGACGTGTAAAATGCTGGGGATTTCTTTAAAAGAAGGGTAGAAGTTTTCTGGAATTTGCATTGCTCACCTGTGAGGAAAAATCTGTCAGGAAGAGATTTAGACCTAAGCAGATAAATAATAGCCTTGAAAAGGGTATATGGAGTGAAATGGAATATGCTAGCAATGGAAGAAGGGGTAGATCAAGTAAAGAAGCCATGGCTTGAAGGTTAGGAGATGAAGGTCTAAAGTTAGGGAATGAAACTGAGAGGATCTCATACAGTAAGGAAAAGAAACAATAAAAGGCTCACTAGCCATATAAATGAAAAGAAAAAGAATGAATGGGTCTACCACACAATAAACATGGGCTAGGGATTAGTACGTGTCATCCAGACATTGAAGGGACACTACCTCAGCTTTCCCTAGGGATGAAGATGGCTAATGGGAACGAGTGAATAGAACTGGAGAGGGTCATATGCAATATGCAGAACTCCAAGCGCTTCATGTATTCAAGTCTGTAAGGATCAGATCAGCAGGAGAGAAGGAACTGACACGTGAAATCACCATCCTCGTAGCAAAGATTCTCAATAAACTGTTCAAAGCCTGAGTACTCTGCCCTGAGCATTTGACTGGAAAGTGGCAAACACGGTACCTGTAATAAAGGATGGAGCAGCTGTTGAAAAGTGATTAGGGAAACTCCTGGCTGTACCTCAATACTATGCGGTGCTTTAGAGCAGCTTTTTAAATAACTGAACACATGAAGGCACATGAAAAATGGGATAAATGCAAGATGGGTTTGTGAGAGAGAGATTCTGCTGGGCTCCTTGGAGAGCTTTCACTGAGCAGAAGTCAAGAACAGTGTGATGCCCCCGTCTAGCTGGGTTCCTCTGGAGAATTAAATATATTATGATGTACTGGGAATTTGTGATGACAGTGGAGAAGGTGAGGATTAAAACCAGTGTTCTGTCATGGGGCAAAGAGTAGTCAAAGGGGCAAAGAGGGAAGGTGACTTGGGAAGAAGAAATGAGGAACTGGGAAGTGGTTATGGAGTTGCTTGAGCTAAGGAAACACAATGCTGATAGAAAGTTGTGAGTGTTGTTGATTTGGATTAACTTACAGAATTTGGATATTGTAAAGTACGAAGTCAATGCACATTGGGACCAATAAGAGAAGTTGCTGCCTTAAACCATGGACTCTTCAGCTTGAAAGACAGACATAGCGCAAGACTGTGTTAAATGCTTAGGGAATGGGCCACTATGCAACCTGGCTGTGAACAGAACAACCACAACCCTAGAATATATCCATTTTAATACTATAGTAATGTTAATATTGTTGCAGAAGACACACAAAGGAAAACCTGAGTGGGACAACTGTGGCTACC
Organism: Phoenicopterus ruber ruber; assembly: GCA_009819775.1. NCBI lineage: Eukaryota > Metazoa > Chordata > Aves > Phoenicopteriformes > Phoenicopteridae > Phoenicopterus > Phoenicopterus ruber. The sequence continues at coordinate 5,390,571 of CM020219.1, forward strand.
CATGTTTAAGATTCAGACTGGCAGGGTTACTGGGGTGACTGGGGAAATGGAGAACCTATTTTATGAAAGAAGGCTGAAAGAGCAGGGCTTGTTCAGCCTAATAACATGAAGGCTGGGAAGAGATAGGCCATTTCTCCAGAAATGCATTGGGGGGGTAAACACTAGGGAGGGATAAGAGCTATATAAGCTGAAATGCTGGCACAAGAACAAATAGCGGGAACTGGCTTGGAATAAATCAAGGCTGGAAGTTAGAGGGAAGCTTTTAACTGACAGAGGAAAGGAGCTCTGCAACAGACCCCGTCAGTGTGATCGGGACCAAAAAATTCAATAGTTTTAAGATGGTGTTTGATAAACCAATGAAACCTATGCAGTTTTGTTCCCTGTGGTGGAAAGAACCAGACTTGATGACTTAGAACAGCCCTTCAAATTCTACAGTGCATTTAACATCGTAAGATGCATATGACAGGTAATGCATGTTGGAGTAATTCATTAATAATTTCAGGCTCTCTGCAGCCTCTGGCAAGCTCTAATTACCTGGCAGTAGCAGCACAGGAGGAGGGTGGAGCAGGGCAGGAACCAGTTGCTGTTTACTGCTGCAAGCAATGTAAGTATGTACTTAGTCACTGAGAGCAATGGTGCTTGTGCTGTGCTGGAGCTCAGTCTTTATGTTCACCAGTAGAGGCTTCCTGCATCATCCATTGCCCATCCTCAGAACGGTGACTCTTCCCCTGACTAGATAGTAGGAACTGAATCCTACCAGTCAGCAAAGCATCTGAAAATTGTCACCTGAAATACTCTGTTCTGCAACACTTTCCCTGCTCTGGTGAGTCCAGCAGATAATCAAGGCAGGTTAGAAACGGATGTTATCATGAAAGGCTGTAGCCAACCTGTGACATATTTAACTCCAAGTTTCCCTGTAGCCTACAAATGTTCCCAAGTACCCTATAGATGTTTTTCCCCCCTCAGAGAGTGTTTCTCAAAGAAAACCCTCCTGAGACTGCATGAGTTCTGCAATCTGCTGTATTCTAAAATGATCAATTAAAACACTAAGTTTGCATAAGGTAAAGATAATCTGATGCAAACCACCTGAAGGTCACAGAGCCTGAATATAAGGTCACTAAGGGATCTCCAGGTTCATGTCATCAGGTGGAAGAATAACGATGGATGTGTTTTGACAATGTTTATGTTTAATTTAACAATTAACACTGGCCTCACCTATTGATCTTTAAGCAAACATTCGTTACGGTGCACAATGACATTGTAGTTAGCAACTTCAGATTGTATTAGTGGCAGTTTCAGCTGAGCTGCATTAAGAAATGCTAATTGCAACAGTCTTGAGGAAGGAAAGCTGAAACAAAAGGGTAGCCACATGTCTTTGATGAATGTCCCTGCTCTGGGCAGAGATGCCATTAACAGAGGCCTTAGAGGGTAAACAGCTCTTTTCTTTTTCCCACTTGAGTGATACATAGTTAAGTCTTATCTCATTGCCAGCTCTGAGTGAGATTGATCATTTTTTGATTTACCAAACGTGATTTAAACCACTTTCACGTTGATGTGAATATTACCAGTCTTCAGGTTTTGTTATTCCAGCGTGGGAGAGTGAAAGTTTCCTGGCAGAGAGCACTGAGGACCCTGAACAGGCAAGCACTGTGAGAGACTCGAAGTACAGTGTCAGGCAAGCCTATGGACTGAGGAGCAGTGTATGCAAGGCCCTGCTCTCTTATTGTCAGTACTGTCCGTACTCTAGGAGAGCTCAGAGGTGGAGTCTGAAGCCACTTGCTGCCTCCATCTCCAGGTATGCATGTCCACCTCCTCCCTTGTGCCCGCTCCAGAGTTCTTATATCTCTGCAGTGAATGGTACCTCAACCCTGGAAATAATTAAAATTTGAGCTTATCAACCAACATGAAGGAAGAAGAAGAAAAATGCAGCCCTGTCCTTTATTGGCAGCCGTGCAGTTGTAGATTGGCTTAAACCGGTCCTGAAACCATACCTGAGAGACTGTGCTCTGTGTGCTTCACTCTGCCAACGCAAGAGGAACTCCCTGGGCAGATTTCAGGGGAAAGGGTTAAAAGGCTTGGCAAAAGGCAGGAGGAATTAAACTACAGAATTGAGATGATGCACCTGGACACACACAAAGTCAGTGGTGCAGGCAAGAGAGAACCAGAGCCCACTATTTACCAATCTCAGCTCAGTGACTGTATCCTATAAGTCTTAACCATTTTAAAAAGTGATGTGCATTGGTTGTATCTGCTCTGGACCCATGACGGCAAGTGATTGAGTTAACATTTCTTAGCAAGTTAGCCCTCATTAGGTAACCGGACCATAGTGATGGCTTCTATGAAAGAAAAGGAGCTTGATAGGGTTGCATTGGAGGGCTAGGAAGTAACGTAGTGGTTGGAGAGCAAGATGATGTGTGGTAAATCAAGGAAAGAAATTGGTATTTTGGACAGGCTGGAAGAGAACAAGAGGAACTAGAATGAAAGGGAAGTCAGGTGGGTGACAGGAGAGGTGATCAGAATAGAAACAGATATTTTAGCAAGGGAGTGAGTGAGGAGAGCGCTGACTTGAAAGCCTTCTCTGGAAGCTTCCTAATGTACTGTTTTTATAACCTTCCCCTGACCCTTTTTTCCATGTGTCCTCAATTATATTTGGGGTAAGCATTGTCCCTATCTTTGTTAGCTCATCTATATGTGCATGCAACCTAATGACATGGGTGAGCTACTTAATCCTAGTCTGTCAGTGTCATCCTGGATTAGTTTACTCCCTGTTCAGCACTGACTGTCACTTGGGTGAGTGTCTCCTGCACCTTTTCTTTCCTTCTGCTCTTTTCTTCCCCTTTGGTCATGCCTTTGGCGAAGAGCCCCGTAGCTAAAATGCCCCCTGTGACATTCCACCAGATTCCCCCGTCCACACTAAATACTGCAGACATGCCCGCTTTGTCTGCTACCTCCATCTTAATTCTTTATCTGCTTACACGGTTAGTGTCTCCCCCCCCTCCCCATTACTGACCTTGTGGATTAATGTATAGTACGGGACTGTAAGCTTTCTTGAAGGCTGGGCAAATTGTGTCCTCAGCTCCCCATCTGTCGACATCGTCTCTTATTGCCTTCTGCACAGTGACACAGACACAGCTGAGACTTCATAGGAAGCAGATGAAAGAGCTGGGTTTTTTTCTTTTTCTTTTATAATTTTTGACAGGGAGTTTCCAGTTTGGCAACTGGTCTCTAGTAGTGTCTTACTTGTGGGTGTCTTGTTTAATCAAGGGATTGCAAAGTCTGAATATTAATCAGCTCTATTTAAAGAAGTTGGAGACAGGAGATGTGTAATTGCTGTGATAATGTGGAAGCCTAGGTTTAGTCAATGGTGTCTAGTTTGTGTGGCTGAAACGTAAAGGCTAAATATTTTAGAACAGACGAGAGAACAGAAGATGAAACTATAGGATGAATAACTGGGAAAGAGCTTCATGTTCTGAGGATTTTAGGGTCTCTTCCAAAGCTAGATTGGGGAATACCTTTCCACAGGTATCTGGGGAGCAAAGCCCGCCCTTGGGCAGATGTAACTCCCAGGTAACAAGGCACAGTAAACAGGGGACTACCAAAGATGCCGGGAAGCTCATCCTCTGGCAAGATAGGTGGAGCATCCACTGGAAACCCAGTGTTAATGGCAACTAAAAGAGCAGGTATCCCTGCACAGGGTATCTGTTTTGTGAGGATGGTTTGTGCGATGGGGAAAAGCGGTTGGTGCCCAAACTCACAATCAGGGTCCCAAGAGAAGGCAGTCACATGTAGTGGTGGTTATTCACACTGGATGCGTGGGGTGCTTTCTGGTGGCTTGTGGTTTGAGATTGCTTTTCTTGATGTCACTGTTTCTCCACAGACCACTGGCTGGAGGTGTGCAGAGAGCTGGCTTTCCTCTTTTGTTTCCAGCTCTTATTTCACATTAAAAGATCATAAAAAGCTGCTTGAAAGTACATTGAACATTTTCCTTGCAGTCAGCTTTGTAGCTTGACTACCGTGTGGTTTGGTGCAAAGACTTGCATAATTGCTCTTCTTGCATGTTTACTTTTCCATTTCTCTCTGCTGATATGCTGGGACCTGTTCCCCCCACCCCCCCAATCTACAGCTCCACATGCTGTTGTCCATTTATGAATTCCATAACTGGGTGGTTCTCCCCAGGAACATTTGTTGTGTCATTGGATATTTAGCTATTTGAAATAGGCAGGAAGGTGATTTGCAATCATGACTTCATCTGTTTAAATGGGAGTGGTAACGGAGTTGTCTAGAAGTCAGCCAGACTCCTCCAGACCAGGTATAAATCAGCCTGGCTCCATTTTGAAGCCCACAGAGTTGCAATGGTTTACAGTAGCCAGGAGTGTTGTCACTCTCTGCTAAGAGTTAGAAAATGCCATTGAAACCATCAGGTAGACTATGCTGCTAAGGGAAGGAAGTAAAAGGATCAAGTTCAAACGTCAGACCCTTGTCACCCATGCCACTCATTGATTAAATATGTAGAGCTGTGTACAGTTTGGGGCTCCTTCATACAAAACACTGAACAACAGCAGAGGCCACCAAGGTGATCAGGAGCCTGCAGTACAGGTTGTGCACAGAGAGCCTGAGAGTCCTGGGTTTGTTCATCCAGAGGAAGGGGTAGCTGTGAGGGGATCTACAGGCTGGCTTGAATGAATTATTGGTCATAGAGAAGACAGAACCAGACTATTCTTGGAGGCACACTGCAAAAGGACAAAAGGCAACAGCCACAAATTGCATCATGGAAAATTCCTGTTAGGTATTAAGAAAAAATTCTCCACATGAGGGTACAGTAAAACAGGGGATTAGGAAGGTTGTGGGATTTCCATGTGGACTGTGGAAGCCAGTTGGCCATCTAGCTTTGAAAAGAGTGGTCATTGATGAAGATATTAAACAGTACTGGTGCCAATACAGACCCCTGAGGGACACCACTTGTCACCGATCTCCATCTGGACACTGAGCCATTGACCACTACCTTCTGGATGTGACCGTCCAACCAATTCCTCATCCACTGGAGGATCTGTTCCATGATCTTCCCAGGCACAGAGGTGAGGCTGACAGGGCGGTAGTTCCCAGGGTCCTTCTTCCTACCCTTTTTAAAAATGGGTGCAATGTTTCCCTTTTTCCAGTCCCCAGAGACTTCACCTGACTGCTGTGACTTTTCAAATATCATGGAGAGTGGCTTGGCAACTACATCAGCCAATTCCCTCAGGACCCTGGGATGCATCTCGTCAGGCCCCATAGACTTATGTATGTTCAGGTTCTTCAGGTGTTCACGAACCTGATCTTCAGGTGTTCACGTACCTGTAGAAGCTCTTCTTATTATTCTTTGCATCCCTTACCAAGTTCAGCTCTAGCCACGCCTTGGCCTTCCTGACCCCATCCCTACACAACTGGGCAGCGTCCCTATACTCTTCCCAGGGTACCTGTCCCTGCTTCCACTGCCTGTGCATTTCCTTCTTGCCCTTTAGTTTGACCAGCAGGTCTTGACTCATCCATGCCAGTCTCTTGCCTTCCTTGCCCGATTTCTTACACCTGGGGATCAAGAGCTCTTGCGCTCTATGGAAAGCGTCCTTCCAGATGTGCCAGCTCTGTTCTGCCTCCTTGTCCCTGAGGGCAGTTTCCCAGGGGGTCCTATTGACGAACTCCTGGAAGAGCTGGAAGTTTGCTTTCCTGAAATTCGGGGTCCTGACTTTACTCTTCGCCTGACCCATATCCCTGAGGACTGCAGACTCCACCAGTGCATGATCACTGCAGGCCAGGCTGCCTCCAGTCTTGACGTCATCGATTAGCTCACTTGCGTTGGTGACCAACAGGTCCAGTATCGCATCCCCTCTGGTAGGGCTGTCTATTACCTGGATTAAGTGTCTCCTGGATTGCCTACAGCTTGCCATGCTACTTTTCCAGCAGATGTCAGGGTAGTTGAAGTCCCTCAGCAGGACAAGAGCCTGCGAGCGCGATGCCTCCTGTAGCTGGAGTAAGAAGTCTTCATCAATAGGCTCCCCTTGATCGGGTGGCCTGTAGTAGACACCAACCACAAGGTTCCCTTTGTTGCCTCAGTCTCTGATTCTTACCCACAAGCTTTCAACCTGCTCGTGGCTATTCTTCAGAGACATCTCAATCATCTCTTTCATCTCAAATTGAAACACATAGTTCCTAAAAAGAATTGATTGGCAAATGTCAGTGTTTCACGTTGGCATTTTGAGCTGAAGTGAAATATTTTTTGCTTGATTCAGGTCATCATTGGCTTCTGCCTGAACAGCCTCTTGCTTACAGGAGCTATAGCTCTAAGTTTCCTGTGATCCCAGGAAAGCCCACCACTGGCTAAACTGTATCTACCATCGTATGCCCTTATTTCTTCCCGCAGTTGGGTTACTTGAGGGAATCACGAGTCTTCCAGCATGCAGTGTGCTGGCTCAGGCAGATGTGGAATAAAACAAGAACCATCAGTTTTCTGACTGGAACATTTTTGGGAAACATTTTTTCCCTCTGTGAAAAATCTTAGTTTGTGCGAAATCTCATTTTCTGAAGGGAAAGTAGTTTGTTTCCCCTTTTTTCTAAGGTAAAATGTTCTATCGATCCAACATGCAACAAATATGTTCACGTGTGTTTGTGTGTGTGTGAGTGAAGGTGCTTCTTTTGTACTTTAACAAATGCTGTAGCCACGTTCTGTTCTCATTTCCTACGCGTGAGCTCAGACTTTCCCCCGTTAGTTTCAGTGGAGCTAATCCAGTCACAGTGACACAGCTAGGAGTAAATTTGGCCCAAAGAAGAGATTTATTGTCTTTAATAATAACGCAGAAATGGAGCCACAGCTGGTGTAAACCAAGGAAGTCGGTGGAATTTGGATGACTTATACCTGCCAAGGATCAGCCCCAGAAATATTAATAGCTAACTACCTGTAGTGCTTACAAATGTATTTACAGTCCATTTCCAGTCCTGCTTTGGGCAGAAGACAGCACATTTGCAGGCTTGCTTACCTAGTCTGGCAGGAAGGGTTTTTCACACTTTCTGCTCTGTTAGCAGCATCCACGGTAGATCTCCTCTCCCGTTCCTTTTCTCCCAGCCAAGGCTGTTTCTCTAAAGCCTCTGCAATATCTACCTGCAGATCTTCTGTTGTTTCTGTGCTCTAAACCATGTGTTCTGCAAAGTCAGTGTGAGCTGAATGCAGGCATCTGAGGACATAATTTGGGCTTAAATTTGTAGCACATTAGGAGCATGCTAATTGCCTAGGGTGACATCCAGCTGACAGCTGATTTGATGGTAACTATGTTCTCATTCCTGTTTAAAATTCTATCTCCTAAATAAATGAGTGATGGGATCGATAGCCTCGCTCTCTTAACAGGAGGGCTGTGGTACACCACTGTGATTTTGACTTTGCTGTTTTCTTTGCCAACTAATTATGACAAAAATGACATACCAGGTGATCTTTGCTTGTTCCTGAGACGCTTTTAACACCATCTCTTAGGCACTTTTCCCGGAACCAATGGCTTTTGTCGTTTGCTTCCCTGGTTTCCTGTTCATTACATTTGTTGACAAGCGCTCAGATGAGTTCATCTAAGTTGCATCCTTGCTGTTTCCTTGCCTGGCTGGGACGTTTCCTTCTGCATGCCAGGGTGGGCATTTAAAAATATAGCTCACTTGATTGCTTGCACAAATGTTTGCTGATGAAGGTATCTACACAGTGAGAAAATGTCAATCAACTTAATTGCATGTGCAAATTCCACTCTGCATGTGTAAATACAGGATCTGTGTGCAGTTTAAGTATCTGTACTGGGAAATGGGGCTTTGCTACCTTTTAAATGCTTCTGTTACAAATTCCCTTTAAGTCCTGTGAGGTGTCTGAAATAGATGTTTTGCCTTGCGATGTTCAGACCTCACAGAGAATTGAAACCCGTGAAAGCGGATCTGCTGGACTATGCTGTGGCTTAAGGTTCTTGCACTCACGCTCCCTCTGATGGAGACGGCAGAAGGAAACATGCTGTCACCCTGAGAGGCTTTGGCTCTCAGTCCAGCATCTTAGAAATATATATTCAGCAGTACCTTAAATCCAGAACTTGCCTGGCTTTGCCCTGGCAAGTAGGGGTACATATTTCTTTCTGTCAATGCTGCAATGGGTGAAGTAGCTGCCAGCAAAAATGTTAAGATGAATTAAGGCAGCGGTGATGTCTTCTGTGGGTGCAGCAAGGACAGGCAGGGCTGGGTGTCACATCCCTCACACAGCTTTGGGCTGTGAACACGCGAGGAGGGTTAATGTCACATTTACATGACTGAGAAGAAACAACTACGGGAAATGCCCAGTTTACTCAGTAAAAAGTAAAAAAATGTGGATTGGGAGGCTCAGGGGAACAAAAGACTCACAGATAACTTGAAGCTGTACATCCAGAAGAGAGCACATCTATTTTAGTGGCCTGCTAAACATCAGAGACCTTATATCTATATGGTCAAATCTCTACATAGTTGGTTAACCTGGTCATCATAAAAGAAGTTCAGTGAATTTATCTCTCTCCACAATCTTTGGATGAGATTTTCTTACTTTGCCCAAGCACTTTGCATGGGAACTTCTCTATTAAATCAAAGCAGACATCCCTCTAGCCCCCTGTCTGATGGTAGCCAGCACCACTTGCTTCAGACTAAGGTGGAGCAAATCCTGCAATGGGAAGCTAAGGAATAATTTGCTGTAGATAAAGTTACTTTGCTCAGAGGTTATCTTCAGCCACAAAGCAGAAGGCTTGCTATCTGATCCCAAGCAGCATGAATCTTTGCTTGCCACTCTGCAGGAGAATAAGATCTCCCCGTTGTTCCTGGTCATGGTTTCCAAAATCCATCTCTTCTGCAGGATGGATGTACCTTGTCCCTAGATGGAGCTGTATTTCACCGGTGTGCCAGGTATAGGACCAGCAATGCCAGACCCTGTGTTTAACAGCTTATTGTCAGGAATATTGCTATTTGCTGCCTGTTGTTCTCCCTGGTGCTCAGTTCTGTCTCTGCTTTTGCTTTTTCTAAGGATGTTTGTGCTTAAAAAAAACAGAAACAGAAAAGAAAAAGCGAATGACTGTGTAACCCCCAGTACAGGAATCTGATTAGGAACAGGCACAGCATTTCAAAGAGCCCTGGGAGAGGTAGGGGCAAATTGTCTGTACGAGTTACTTTGAAAATTGTCATGCATTATATTGCCATAAAATAACAATCAGGAGCTGGAAGAACAAGGATTATTCCCACGAAAAGCCACTTCTCCCAAACGGAAGTGCTGCATTAAACCAGTTGTGTACATAATATTTCATTAGAAATAATATCGTTACTAACAGATGTCCATTTTCAGCAGAGCAAATGTAGATGGGATTTTATTGTTTCTCACTTCCACGTAAATGGATCTTGGATGGTGGTAGTCCTGCTTATGAAAAGCTGCAATTAAATGTTAAAGTAATAAAGCTCAGGTTAGCTGTCTTCCCCAGAAACTTGTGTTTCTTCCAAAGAACAGGCGAACATAAATGCCAGGTTTTAAAGTGCTGACCTGCTGCGGGTTTGGAGTTGTTTTCTAGGTTGTGTCTGCCTCCTTTTCCGATCCATGCAAACAAACCTGCAGCTTAGCGTGTGTGTGTGTTTGTGTGTGTGTGTGTGCATGCACGAGTAACCCAATTTCTGCCTTTCGTACTTGGCCCAGATTAGAGGCCAAGACCTGCAATGTGGTGGCGAAACATCCAAGCTGGAGTGGGGGGTTAGTTTTTTCTGTATTTGATGTAACAGGTAGATAGAAATGTTCCCTCACAGGAACAGGTTTATTTGGTGCAGCTCTATGATTTTATTTACTTACTGATAGTCACAGTCTTATTTTGATGCAAAACTCTGCCTGCCTCCCCCATCCCCCTTCCCCTCCCTCCTTCCCTAGAAGTGACATGATCAAAAGCTATTTCTTCTTCAGAGTGATTTCCAGTAACCTCCGGAGCAGTTTTTTTAATTAAATAAACCTCATCTTGTCTAGCTTTCTGGTCAGCATTTTGAGCCCCCTGCAGATGGGTCTGAAGGATTAACAGCAAATCCTCCTCGACCCAGCTCAAGCAGATGGGCGGCATGTGTCTGATAAATACTAGGACAAGGTCTGCTTCCTCGTGTTTCCAACAGATAGACGGTATACCCTGTAAATTAAATTTAAAGTGGTGGCCCTTTCAACCCTTAGAATAGCAGAGGAAAAGGAATACAAATGATATGAATTTCCTATTTCTAGCAAATTGTCACCTCATGACCACTGAGTTAAACATCACCTGTTGGGCAAGTGGTACCTCCAGGGAAGGCTGGGTCAGTAAAATGCTGAACTCACTGGGAGCACAATGTGTGTGAGCCCCCATGTGTGTCTGCTGCATCTCCTTGCTGATGGCTTTTATTTGCATATCAGTTTGCAGAGTATCCTCTTTCCAAATGAATGTCTCTTTGACATTGGCGCCCATACAGCCCTTGCAGTAGGAGGCAGACACCAGGTTCCTGGGTGTGCAGAGAAGTAGAAAACTCTGCCATGTGCAATGGAGTTGTGCTCAGTTACCTGAGCAGAGAACGGGCCCTTGTCCCCAGCTGTTCCCTTGCAAGGGTCAGGAGTGGTGAGCCATGCTTCTGGGGAACAAGGGCAAGCCGTGGAAATGGAGGGAGGTCTCCATCCTAGTCTCGCTTGCTCTGGTAGAGGTCCTCCAGGCACATGGGTTTGCCAGTTCCTTAGCAGAGATGCGTCATAGAAATGAAACAAACCCTTTCTCTTTCCTTTGTGCTATTTTTCTTTTTTTTTTATTATTTTTTCATTTGAGGAGGAAAAGCATAGGCATTTTTAAGTGGTGTGCTTTATCTGTCATTCTTCTTGCCATTTCTTGCCGCCTAGGATGGTGGTCACTCAGGAACTGCTCACGGCCAGAAAGATTTTTCCACAATTGCACTGTGCATGGCCGCTGCCTGACAGCATTAGTGGAAACTGCCTTTCCCCAGTGACCTTGCTGCTAAGCTGGAGACTGCCAGTGACTGTCGCCTCCAATGACACTGCTCAGAGGGTCCTTGTCAGAACAATTACCGCTGATATGTCACTATATCGTCTTGCAGAGCCTTTGGCTCCTGAGTTGGGATACCTGTGATACTTGGGGTAAAAAGTGTTGTGTTTAATGGCCAGATTTCAGGGATGTGGCATGATTGTGAAGTCAGTGACTCTGCATCTCTGCAAACCAGGTGAGGAGGTGGTGGGAGCAATGCAGAAGTAGCAAATAAGGATGTCATTTGAAGACTCATTTAAAATTGAAGATGGAGAGACTGGGTCTGAGGATATCTCCTATTAGAGACATCGATACATAGTGGAGAGTGGGTTTTCCTTTTCTAAAACATTGGTTTTCACTCTCAGGTAATTTAGGCTATGATTTAAGGAAGAAAAAAATAACTAAAACAGCTTGACAGCAGCAAGCAAGCCAGCCAGCCTTTCCTCCCAGGACATTCAAGTAGCTGCAGGGCCATATCTTCTGCAGAGCCCTTTGTAGATAAGGTGTTGTGGGATGGATGCTCTGTTGGAAGGGTGATAGCAGTGGAAAAATGGGAGAATTAAAAGGAGGAGTTTAAAATGCCATAAAGCTGGTGGACTAAATGTGCAGCTGTTGCAAACCAGCTTACTCTTGAATGTGGGTGGACTTGCATCATGTTACACAGCTAAAAATCTGGTCCACAAAATCAGAAACAGTGTAACGGAAAGGAGGCATCCAGCCTATCTGCTTGCTCCTGGGCAAGTTGTCTCTGAACGCTGTTTCTACTAGTTCTCATCTTTAATTATCTAAATGACACTTTTCACATTGTTTCCTTCAGCAAGATCATTGTGGGCATAAAACCCACATTTCCTCATGAATTACTCATCCCTCAGGATTGTAAAGTGCCAAGGTAGAAGAAGCAATTCCTTTTATGATATATGCCCATGTCGGCTCACCTTTAATCCTTGTGATGGGAAACATTTAAACTTCTTAATGATGGCTTGGAAATTTGAGTGAGTAAGTGAGAAACAAAACCGTTCACTGACTTATGTTTCCAAATAATCTCAACGATTTAGAAAATGAGACAGCATTTTTCTTGACTTGCCCAAAGTATTTCATCACTTTAGCTATCCTTTTTATCTTATCTGCTTACACAGCTATGATATTGGAGTTAGATAACTCCCTGCCTTTTCATGGCCTAGCATAAGGAAGCTAAGATAAGTGAACGTAGAAAGCTATATTGTCAGATAATGTAGTGTCCCTGACAGCACATACCTGGCGTCTCACTGAATGTTTCTTCATTTGCCTATGGGACACAAGAATGTACTTCAAGCCAGAGATCGCATTTAACTGCACTGTCACAGGGCAAAGTAGGGCTCAACTGTCAATTTTAAAAAACACGGGTCTGGTCTATTGGAGAAGTGCTCAAAGAAAACTCCATATTTTTTGTGGTAAGTGGAAAACTTGATGTTTAAAGTGTCCATGCGAAGGGTTTTTGTAGCTGAGAATGTAGCAATTGAACAATTTGCACTGAAGTCGTATATTTATTTTCTTTTTTTTTTCCATCGGGATTGCAGTTTAAAATTTTTTCAAGCTGTTTTTTTCTGGGTTTTGTTAAAAATATTGAATAACAACAATGTAGAGTTTTTCAGCTTTCAAGGTTAAAAACTTGTTTTCTTTTTCATGTAAAACATTTCTATCAGCGTATTTCTACTGAGTTTAAAGAAGGTTAAAAATTACTGGTGCAGGAAAAAGTAGAGAAAATTTCACCCAAATATTTTTTTTTTCTTTAAAAGTAGCAAACCCCAGCTATCTGTCTTAACTTGTCTGTCCAAACAAGTTTCTGAGAGATGTTTAGAGCTGCTCCTCTTTCCCTTTCATACAGCACTTCTCCAGTGCCTGCTCAGATTTGCTGGCTGCGGTGCTGAGGGTGAAAAGACGATGAGACCTACTCCTTATCCAACCAAGCCATGCTGAGAGAGAAAGAAGTGCCCCCCCCTCCTCCCTGCCGTGGTCCGTGGTCGAAGGGCAAGGAAGCACCTGAGGCCGTAGCTCGCCGGAGGGCCACGTGTGCACCGCCAGCCTGGCCACACATCTCGTCCCACTGAAGGACCCCACGGAACGGGTAAGCCGTGGGAACAATTCTGAAGAGCGGTGGTTTGTTCTCCGCTTTCAAGTGATACTGGGAACCTTTTGAAGCAAAAAGTGAGGTGGTTATTTTTTTGTTGTTTCTTTTTTTCCCAGGGATTCCCCAAGTGGATGGCTGTCAAAGATTTTAATATACTGCAGGCACAGCAGCTAATTCTCAAATCTCTTGCAGAAGGATTTTACAGAGGGAAGCTAGGATGCAAATCCTTTTGAAGGCTTTTTCCATTTTGAAACCTATAAATAGGAAAGTAGGGCAAAATGACTTTGACAAGTTTAGACCTCACCTTCTTTAATTACTCTCTTTGGATCAACAACCTGACTGCAAATGCTTATCTGCTCCAACATTACGCACAGGTTTGGAGTTTATTTTTTAAAAGCAGTGCATGACAATTCTGCATAATATTTTTAATACCCCTGGCCTCCAGAGATTTCCATATTCCAGTCGATCTTTAAATTTATAATTGATATAAATGGTGAACAGGGCTGATTGCCTGAATTGTCCTTTCAGTATAAAAACTCTGTCCATTTATTCTTCTTTAAGAATTGTAAATTTTCTTCCTAATGCTGTTTTTGCATTTCTTCTCCCTTTTTAAATAAATATGTAAATTTAAATTGATTGTGTCTTGCTACTGATTAGTAATAGTAATAGCTAATATAAACCACTGATACAATAAATTATTAATAAATTAGTTAAAAGAATGTCATTTTTATAAATGTTTAAAACAAAGCATGTCTGGTTGCTCTTCCATAATGTATAATGTTGTTTTAGTAAATAAAATAAATATTGCATGTACACAGTGTAAAGAGGAAGGTAGTTTGTATCACCTTACATGGAGCACACATGAAAAATAACACAAGTATATTAAGTACTGTATGTGATTACCTTACAAGCATCTGCCAAAAGACCCGAGTCTTGGGTACGACAAGGTGCTCTACACTTCTCTGTAGTATGAAAGGCTGTAAAGCACATTAATGTAGTATGATACCACTTTAGGCCTCATTTATCATACGAATATTCAGCCTTGGCGGACGTAGGAGAAACACTGAGTGCAGGGGGGAAGTCTTTGAGGAGATGTGTGGAAGTTAGTCTGTGTGACCAGGGTGAACACACGAGCCACCGCATAACCTTGCTGTGACTAGTTCTCTCTGCAGAGGACCAGTTTGTTTCTCCAGTCATGGAGTCCTCCATTATCTGCCTGGCAAGCAGTACCTAGGGACAGTGGTCTGTGAGAGCTGCCACACGGAACAGTGTGTAGCTCATGGTAGGCAAGCAAAACGGGATCTAGACACACAGCCATTTGACAGCTATGCCCAGAGACATATGAATCATCTAAGCTTAGGTGACTAAGATAGACATCAGAAGAATCAGATCCTAAAAGTGCCTATCTCAATCCATTTATTAATGGGAGCTGCAGATGAATAGCTCAGAGAGAGACAAGTCCATTTTGGACATCTGTGTGTGCTCATGAGTCTCGCTGTGCTATGCCATAATTCACTCCATCCATCCATCCATCTATCCAAAACTCTTCTCAAGAACTGCAGGGCTGGAGGATTGTTCTCTCTGTCCTACGCAGGCAGGAACAAGCTTTGCAGTAGGTGCCTTGTGATAGTGGTTTACTCTGGTTTTCAGTTGCCTTTCAGCAGGTTGTGTTGCCATCGCTCATGCATTGTGATGCCTTTGCTTTTGTAGATAATTAAAGAGTCTGCCCCCTACACTTGCTACTGCATCTCTGCTGTGTTCCCGTCAGATCAAGACATTGTTATGGGCTGGGAACTTCTAGAAACAACGTTTCCAGTTCACCCATTTACGCCATTCTGCAGTGAGTTACATCTAAACCTTGGTAAGTACTGGAGAAGGACAATGAGGTAAATAGTAAACAAGCTTGCACCATAAACTGTGAATCAAAATATGCGCTTGTAATGCATGGTCTTTGGCCACAGGCTTTTACTGTGAGCACACAGAGACTTTACACCTTACAGCAGAGGTGAGAGGAGAGAACTCGCAGGTCTAAGTGTGCACTGCCAGCTGTAATTCTATGCTGTCCCATGCCATTATTGCATATTGTTTGAGAGTTTGACCACCGACATTAAATTATTTTGAATTCTCTGAGTATTGCTCACACTTGGACCGATCACACTGAATTTGTTTACAGATATGTGAGTGATATTACAATTTACCTTCAGTTCTTTAGAGGATTCTAGTGCCAGCTACCACAGTCAAGGTCTTAGACAAAGAGTCCAGGCTCCGTCAGTATGTTTTACTGCTCATGTGGTCTACTAAATGTTGGCTGCCAAAGTGTTTTTTAAGCTTCTGATACTATCTCTAATCACAAAGCATTAAGGCAGCTAGCTGGTTTTTAATCTAAATGTTTTAAAGGAAATGCATAAATACAGTTACTGCCAGATATTTTCATTGTAGTTCTGCTTCTATTTCTTCAAATGTGTTGATTTTTAAAGCAAATATTTTAGTTTATTATTTACAACAGGGCTCTGTACAACAGGAACAAGTTCTAGTGATCCATTATATACTGATTGAGGATCTTACTCAACTGCAGTAGCATGACATCATTGGTTTCTCCAGTCTGCTGGCCCCAAAACAACCAGTCAAAACCAATTGGTCCAGATGAATTAGGCTGGTTTTGAACCAACCTACATCATTCTCTGATTCTTCACCACTGCCTTTTTATGTGAGAGCCCAACATGTTGAATGTGTGGGAGCCAGCAATTCCTCTTTGCCTTGAGGACCCTGAGCTTTCTCTTCAAGGCAAGCAAGGGTGAAGTTAAGCGTGGGGACTGGGGGTTCATCTTGGAGCTTAACCCAGTGTGTCTCACTGTTAGTCTGTGCATAGCTCCTAGGCGATTACGCTGCATGTTGCAGCCTTACTGCTCAAAACAAAAAGTCAACAAAGCAATATCTGACCTGATCCCATCAACACATCGAGACATTGTCTGGGACTCATTTGATTATTTAGTCAAGAAACCCCAGAAAGATGCAAGTGAAAAGAAGGGATTCATGGTAGTTAATCTCTTTGGAAATAATCAGCTAGGTTTTGGTGTGTGAATGTAGGAATATCTAGCTGTCTGTGATGTCCATAAAATGAGAATCGAGATCAGGTTCTCAGGACACCTGGTAACTTTATATTGTACATTCCTATGTAGAAACAGCTTCAGAGACTGCCTACAGCAAGCTGTTATCTCTCACCAAGTGTCCTGGGAGGTGTGTAAGCTAAGTACTGAAATCACCAGTAAACTTTGAAAGTCTGCCTTACTTGCTCTGTCTCCTGTTTAGTGGCCATCAAGATGTTTCATGTGTTCTAGAACAAAACATCTGAGGAGAGAGTTAGAGAGTAGCTTCATCATATATTATTGTTGTTTTACTAAAACAGGGATGGGAGCCCTTAGCTGGAGTCCAGGGAACTGTGTGGCAGAGACTTGGCAAAGGCAGAAAGATACTGTTCCTGCCCTGAAGAGCCTGGAGTTAAACCAGCACTGTTAACAACTAAACAACAGTCACAGCCAAGTGTGACAATATAAAGCTAAGACCTAAAACAGCACTTGTCCAACAAAGCAGGACTTCTGATCCAAATTAGCTGTGTAGATCTGTACCTCCTTGTACATTAACAAGATACAGACTTTTGGGGAGGTCAGAAACCTCATAGGAAGGTCCTGAGTTCACAGATGAACCGAGTATCCAGGACGTCTGTCCAGATGCACTGGTTGTCAGTAGTGAGGATGCATATGTGCCCATGAACTGCCATGTCTATAGGGAAGGCAGAGGTGGATGGAAACTCTGGAGGAGGCTCTACCTTTTTGTCTTCCTCTTATCTACTCGGTCAGTGAGTATGGATGCCCATGAACGTGCAGTGGAGGTGCAGAGCCCTGAACTCCCTTTTTGGGGGTTCTTCTGTGAGTGCCTTAGAATACATCCTTTGCAGGCTGCAAGTTAAAGGTGAAAGCTCCCTGTGGTCCCCCTACCCCTTCCTCATCAAATTCTGTGAGCAGTGTGTTCAACAGTTGCCTCTCTTCCCATTACTACAACCCTAGATATCTTTGATCTTTTTTGGGTAATCTGCAGCTGATGTGGATGTGTAAATGCATGAAACAAAGCCCTTGACAGCTCCTGCAATGAGACACTGAGTTTCCACAGGGGAAGGCATTTGCCTGCTAGTGGGAAGGCAACAGATTTGAATATTAGTTGCATGTAATATGGGAGAAAGGTGTCCATTATATACAGATATATTGAACAGCTATAATAATTCAGTGGTGTTACCTTCGACAAGGCTGGCACAGAAAACCCTTTCATGGCATAGTGCATTCTTCTCTCAAAAGTTTGCACGTGTTCCTGGGAAGAATATTAGCTGCCCTCCACTCTTCTGCGTCACATTTGATCCAGATACTGGAAAGACAAAATGACTATTCACGGTTAGCTGAACCAAGGCAAAGTATCTTTCTATATTTTTTGAGGTAGATGTGTGCCTATGCTGCCTTAGCTCCCTTTTATTTTATATAGCCAGAAGCTGTGGCTACAATTTTGTTTTCCTAATTGTGCATCCTGCTTTCTCTGATTTTAGTAGCTCTTGATTATGGTGCCCCTGAGTAATCATTCAAGGTAGGTTGTTAGTGTAAGCTGCATTGCAAGGTTTGTGTCTATTCAATGTGTTGCTGGCTATAACAGAGGCCCCAGACTAAGGTCAAAATTATTATGTGGAGATTAAACTGTAGAATTTAATTATGTATTCTGTTGCTCCTAGTACATTTATTAATTTAGCAGTACAAACTGACTGGAGCTAAACAAGCAGGGCTGATTAATTTGCAAAGACATCTAGGTAACAGATTGTGATCAAAGTGGAGACCTGATCCTGTTAGATTGAAATGTGTTGTTTTGTGCTACATGAAGGACATAGAGCAGCATGGTTTATCTTTATCAATGCTTTCCTCTGAAGGAAAGGAACAAGCTTGCAGATATAATCAGCGCTGAGGCAATGCCACTCAATAATTACCCACTGTCTCATCATAATCCCGGAACTAAGCCCCTGCCCAATCCATCTGGGACACTTTTCCATCTATTGCACAGCTCAAGAATACGTGTGTAAGCTATTACCTCTGGTCGTGCTATCTGTCCCCTGAGTAAAGATTCATAGCAGTGACCAATTATGTTGCAGGGGGCTTCTCTTTCTTTCTGTCCTTTTCCTCTTTGCTACTGAATCATCCTGTATTTCTTAATTATAGTAATGGCACATTAACGCACTGCTACTTTGGGGTGCAAAAACCTACACAGCTACAAAAATAACGTTGCTTGTTACTTGTAAAGCAAATGTTAAAGGAATAGGGATGTAGGAAAAGCCTGTATTTATGTGATCAGACATCTGAATGCAAATTGAATGCTACAGGTAGAAGTTACTGTTCTTGGGAGGATGAAAAGGACCCAGTTTGCATGGCAGCTAAGATTGTGGAAGGTCACAGCCTGAAACTCTTATTTGTAAAAAAAGATGACAGGGGAACCAGTGGCCAAAGCATGGGTTTGAGATGGCATTATCTCAAAAAGGATGGAGAACAGGCCAGGTTCCCATTCTCACAGGCACAGGATGCAAAACCGAGATCAGCAGTGTGCCAGCAGCTGCTCTGGTCTACACACCATGTCCCCATTGCCAAGAACAAAGACGTATCTTCCGCCTGTGGCCCGGTGGTCCCAAAGTTCAAGTCAGTGTACAAAAAGGGGAGCAGAGGAGATTCATGGAGCTCTTTGCCTTAGACTAAGCAGGATCAACAGGGACAGCTGCAGGGTCTTGAAAGTCAGGACACTCATTTACCACGGATTTAAGAGGGTCTCTTGAGGTGTTCTGTGTTGATAATCTGGTGATTCTTGTGTGCTAGGCAAAGAAGAAAATTGGAAGGAGGAAAGAGATGTCAATGGCTTGAAAAGGATGAAATCCCGAAGAATTGCTTTATGTGATTGCTAGAGAAAATGTTTTGTAGACATTAATCAGATTTTCTCCCCACGACTGACCGTCCTGAGAAGTTGCTGTGAAGTCTAGTTCATGGTTGTAAAGTATTCAAGTTCAAATGAAATGCTCTGAATCTCAGCTCTGCCCAGCGCTATCATCATGAGGGCTGAATTCAAGAGGTGACTCTGGATGTCTTTTCACCTGTTTCCTCGTGCACAACCATGGAAGGACATATGCACCTTTCCCTTCCTTTTCTCTCGCTCCCCTGAAGGAGCTAACACACGTACTGATAATGAGCTGTGCAGTTACTGTTTATCTTAGGAACAGTGACTTTTGGAATTAGTGGAGCCTGGGAGATCCTCAAGGACTGTGTGGTCTCTATAGGCAAGACAGACAAAGTATAGGGAATTAAATAGAAAGCCTGAGAGATGAAGTATCCCGGCTAACAGAGTAGGTCAGTGATAAAACCAGGGAGGTAATTCTAGCCTCCCAGTCTAGTCATTCTCTAAATTCTTGGAATTTGATAACAGAGGCATTTATACCTTAGGAATGCAGTGAGTTTAGCAGAGGAATTATATTCACGTAAGTGGGAGTCTTTCTAGATGTGCCAGTTTACAGATAGATAGAGCTGAGTTAAGTGCAAAGACTTACAACACTGAATTGATCTCTGAATAGCAGAAACGAGTGGGGTTTTTTTTTTCCAAAGACGAAGAGTAAATCCATATTGTGGTGCTCTAACAGGTGGCCTTTCTTTCAAGGAGAAAGCTGAACGAGGCTGCTGGATGCTAAGGAATACTAAAAATCAGGTAATTTGTTTTTGTGCGTCATTTGAGGATTAATCCCCTAACTATAAATTCCTTCTGAATTATTTCTTCTTCATTCTGAAAAACTTGTCTATTGGCGAAAGCAAGGCTTTAATTTTTTTCTCAGCAGAGCTACTCACAATAAGCATTCTTTTGTCTAGATACCTTTTTTTGGATACAACGATACATGCTGCAGAACAAACATGCAGCATTTCCAAAGGACTTATCTTCTGGAGAATGAGATCTTTAGAGATCTGCAGGTTTTTTATTATTTCTAGAGTGATTCACTGATATAAATGTGTGTCTAGGTGGGGTGATTTTTCCTTTTCTGATTAGAAACCCTGAAAACGACAGGCACGGTCATCACTAGCCATGGTCAGGGAGACTGGCTAGACCTGGTCCAGATGGTACCATGTTGGCTAACTTCCTGTCAATACTCTTAACAGCTTACAGATAGGTTTATCAGGAATGTGCAATAACTCAGTCTAGACAAAAGAGTCTATCAGGCATCTAAACTAACAGCAGGAAGACAGAGGATATTCCTAATTTTCATGTATCAGTTTGGCTGTCCACTTAAGACGTGGTATGAGCTGGTCTCCGTGAGACGTTGCTTTTTACTAGACTATGCTGAACGCTACCCTCCGGGTAGAGACTTTGTTTCCCCCTATTTTCCAGCCAAAATTGCTGAGCTCGATTCCTGCAGAAATGAAACTGCAACGCTCAAGCCTCCCTTCTCTTCCCATCAGTGTCCCCAATCCCAAATCCGTCCTCATTGATGAAGAGAACTCCCCACACAGTCCAGGCTAAAAGTTCTCTTTGATCGGAAAACAACCTTCTTTGGGCTTCCAAATATTTTAGTTGCCCTGAATTCTTACTTTTTGTATGATCCATGCTCGTGGGGTTCAAAGTAGGCCACAACTGGTTTCTGTGTGTGGGGATCCCCCTTGTCCGTAGGAATGTGAAGAGCCCAGTAGGTCATTGGGGACTGGAGGCTTGTTTCTAATCTGGCTTTTGCTTTTGATACTCACAATATACCCGATGTCCAAACACCTCAGTGACTGCTGTTGTCCACCTCATGGCCAATGTAAAACAGCAGTCTGCTTGGAAAGAAGGCTAACGATGATGCTATCCCCTGCTAGAGGTTATTTTTTGAAGTCTCTGTTTAGTAGTCTTTTCAGCAGACTGAGGGGTGATCAGAGAGCACTGTGTTGTATTGGCTGCCTTAGGTGAAATATTCTGCGTGAATCCTGTAGTCATGGTGCTTTCAATATGCTGATGTCTTTGTCTAGGACTATCGAATCTTCTTCCCATTCTTATTCGGTCAAACAGCTCTGGGTTTCCTGTTTTACTCACTGCTCATGAAAAACAGTGTCATAAAATATGTACTACTGCCACATATCTTCAAATTTATTTCTTTTAAACCTCCCGGTTCATGCCAACCTCTCTCATAATTGATATTCCCTTTCAGGATGGAATCAAGGACTCCTCCTTTTATCATCGGTAGTAATGTACCTTCTATTGGGTCTGATGGGACCATCTGTGCAGAAGACGACACAGCCTAGGATCAGTTTGAATAGCAGAACAGGGCCCTTATTCCAGAGTATGCCTCCGTCTCTGCCGTTTGATAGAGCTGGGCTGAGAGTTCCATTTTTTTAATTTTATTTTATTATTAGGCTTCATGGTTGAGGGATATTCATAAATGGTTTATGATAATTTATCAGCCCACTTGGGTGAATATTGAATTTTGTATTTTACATGGTATGCCAATTTCCCATCTGTTGTATTTGAATAATATACAGAATAGACACTATCACTCAAATAATCCCTTTACTACCAAATCAATATACACTACATATGGTGCTGTTTGGCCCACAGATATTTATTGTAGGTCTCTTGGGATAATTATCTTTTAACTCCCCCTGTGTCCTGGTTCTGCAAGCCCTGATCCTGCAAATGCATAGCTCCATGACTAGGTTCACACATGTGAGCAGTTCACTCATGTTTACTGAAGGCTTATTTGTAAAATCTTCAAAATCTTCTGTTCATGGCATGTTTTATTTTTTGTAGAAGAACACTTGTAACGCGATGGCTGGTTGTTGCATACGATGCTGATCTTTTCTGTCCTTTGCCAGTATTTTCTGTTTGCATACAGATCTGCATGATGCCTTCCACTGGAAGAACAGTTATAGGAATATTACTTTAATGAAGGCTGAGGCTATTGTTTTAAAGATAGTCAAATAACTTGGCAAAAAAAAGAATAAACTCACCAAATTTTCTGCAGAGAGGCATTTTGACCCTTTTTGGTGGGGAGATTGTTTTTAAAAGGTTGGTTATTTGTGATCATTGTAAAAGAAACTTACACTTCTGCAAATCTAAGTTGGGACTGAATTCTAACAAGACATCTCTAGAAAGTGCTCAGCTACAGTATTGATATGGGAAGGTGCTTTTAGCCCCATGGTGACATTACAGTTCCTTCACCCGGTCAGTTTGGTGCCTCAGAAAAATCGTTTCAGGGCTGCATTTCCCAGGAAGCAAATATGGAGTATTTTAGGATGCGATTGAAGGGCTGGCAATATTTAGGAGATTTAAAATATTTTCTGTTTCCTTTGGTACAAGAAAGCTCTCTACATGGCTGCACCACATGGAACTGAGATTTAAAGAACAAACAACTCAACCTGGACTCCTTCCTGCCCGAGGGGATTCTGTGGGAGGTAAAAGTCACAGAGTCTTCCCCTGATTCACCAGTGCTTGAGGCTGCTCAGCAGTGTAAGGAAGATCGATTTTATTTGCCCTTCTCCTTAGGGCATCAATATGCAATTTTACAAGAAGAGCATAACAGGGTCTGGGTGGGAGCTTGGAAAGAGGCAGGTGAGACCTGGCAAGGCTTGAAGGGACAGTGGGTAGGGCTGGGAGTGGGACATACAGTTTGAAATTCATGGTTTCATTAAAAATAATTTAGTTTATCGGTGATATTAATGCTGGCTTAAGAGGTATTGTCCAGCCCTTTCTTGTTTGCATCCCGGCTGACTGTCTGTGTTCTGCTCTCTAAGGCAAAATCAGCAGGTTTCAGGAGCTGTGGGAAGCTTTGTGGGGTTGTGAAGAAGGATAAAAACACCAGAACTTCAGTAGTGTTTGGGCAGGGCTGGGGGTGATTGTTGCTTGCAAGGTCCTGGGCTGACAGATGCTTGGGGTAGTGGGTTCAGGACCATGTTCTTCCTCCTTTTCTCTCTCATGTAATCCTTACTTTTTTGAGATGAGACTACGCAGAGGCTCTGCCATTAGACCGTTCAGGCATGGAGGTATTTATAAGAGCTCCTGCACGAACCAGAACTTTAAAGGTTGGCCGAGGCTTGGGGACAGCTGGCTGTAGAGCTTGAGAACAGAATTAGACCTCCCTAGTGCTGGAGGTTTGAGAGAAATGTCTTCTCCCATCCCATTGCTAGAGGCGGGCTTAGCAGAGACACCACGTAGGATAGAATCATAGAATTATCATAGAATCACAGAATGGTTTGGGTGGGAAGGGACCTTTCAAGGCCATCTAGTCCAACCCCCTGCCATGAGCAGGGACATCCTCAACTAGATCAGGTTGCCCAGAGCCCCGTCCAGCCTGACCTGGAATGTTTCCAGGGATGGGGCATCTCCCACCTCTCTGGGCAACCTGTGCCAGTGCTTCACCACCCTCGTTGTAAATAATTTCTTCCCTGTATCTAGTCTGAATCTCCCCTCTTTTAGTTTAAAACCATCACCCCTTGTCCTGTCACAGCAGGCCCTGCTAAAAAGTCTGTCCCCATCTTTCTTATAGGCCCCCTTTAAGTACTGAAAAGCCGCAGTAAGATCTCCCCAGAGCCTTCTCTTCTCCAGGCTGAACAACCCAACTCTGTGAATGGGAATTGCTAATGGGTTGTTTTGGGGAGTACAGCTGTAAAAACCAACCTTACCCCATCTTCCATATCCCCCAACTGAGGCAAGCCTTGCTGACACACAGTACAAAGGTGGGACTGATACTCAGTAAGTGTGGTACAATGAAGGAAAGCCTTGGAGACAAAGCACCACCTCTAGATCCTGGTAGCTCACCATAACTGCTCCAGCTGGCTTGTTTTCTGCATTAGAAAAGGCTCCCAAGCACCGCATGGGAACTGAGCCTGTGCTGTCAACATCTAGAGAAAAAACTCCCTTTGACATCAGCAGCATTTCATTAAATGCCCCTAGTACATAGGTATGTTTTGAAAATAAGAAACAAATAAATACTAATGAATCAATCTGACAGCTCTCAGATGTGTAATAAGGCAAAGGTGCCCTAGCTCCAGGTAAGCAAAGATGAGTAATTAAAGGAAATAATAATTATGTGTTTGTTTAATTGAAAATTCTCTGAGGGAAAATGAGATAATTTTAAGTAAATGCTTTCACCAGTGCATTAAAAATACATTTGTGATCGAGTCTAGATTCTTGGAGGCAGATGGGCTGGCCTGCAGGGGAACAAAGAGCTTCTGCAGCGCCCCACTGCAACAGTGCATTGGGATGGCGTTTTGTCGTAAGGGCGAAAAGATAAAACTAAGGGAGTGATTTTTTTAAAGCCTGAGCAGATGCCTGCAGGGTTTCCTTGTGGTGGTTGGTAGAAATGGCTGGTTGGATCTTCTCATCTTTTGCACAGAGCAGGAGAAAGTGTTTTGGACTTGCTGGGAGAATATTTTATACCTTCAAAATCTATATACACTGAAGTGGGTGTGTCTGTGCATGCAGAATTTGCTCATTTGTTCTCCATAGCTATATCAAGTTACATCTACCTATGAATAGGATTTTCTCAATGTTTTCTTGGCTTTGACAAGTTCAAAATAAGGTTTACTAAAAGTCCTTTTGCAAATCTCACCTAACATTTTGAAATGTGCTGATTATCTTGAAAGTTAAGTCAGAAACAAGTCAGTTTTGGCTGATGGTTAGTGGGAAATTGGTTTCAAATGTATCTGAACATTGCATTCAGTATTTTCTTATCCTGATCAGTTCTGTCAGGGTAATAGGGTGTAAGAATCCCTAGAATATAAATAACTCCCTGATCTGGGCCCTTAAATCTCAAAGTTCAAAGACATAGAAATGTTACTGGCTCACAACCACTGTTGACTATGTGCTAAGGATGCGTCGTTTTCTAAAATTGAAACCTGTTCTCTTCATTCTCCTGGGCCTACGGTGGAATGCATACTAATATTTTTAGTATGTCACCAAGCAATTATTGTGATAAGTTCTGAGATAAAGCAGGCATGGTAGATGCTAAACAAGCATTTCATTCCTTAATGGGCCATTTATTTATTACCCTGCAGTTATGCCATATGTGCCCAGGTCTGGACCTTTATATTTCTAAGTAGTTTCTTTGTCTTTAAAAAAGTCACTTGCAGGGTAACACTTCCATTCAGATGTTACTGCAGGCATTTCTAAATGATTTTGCTCCCCCCTGCACGCACTCGTTCTTCGGTCTTCTGTATTACATCCCCTTTGCTTGGTTGACTAGCATGAAAAACAGTGAGATTTTTAACTATGCAGAAGGTGTCTTCTTAGCAGCTCTGAATCTGTGATTGAGCTGAATTATGTTTCTTTCTATGTTTTAATACTTTTCCATTCACACCTGTGATACAATACTGTGTGTGATCCTAGGCAATTAAATCCAATCAAGCTGCAACTCCGCAAGTACCCTTGGACAAAACAGATTGCCAAGTGGCCACGCTTCATCTCAGCCCTCTGCCCAGCAATGCTGTTATTTCAGCTACAAGAGCTGTGACGCTTCGGTGGCAGGAGTGATTTGGCAGAGCAGGAGTCAGGCAGGAGCTGTGACACAGGAGCTGTATGGAGGAGGAGGGAGTGCATGGGGGGCTGCAGGAAGGGACATGAGAGGTTTAAGGAGGGAGGGGCAGGTATTATTGAGATAGGAAAAAGAAAAAAGGAGGGTAGACCACGCACCGCTTGCAGCAGTCCACTACCTGACTCTGACTATCTCTTAGAGTGGGTCTTTTTTTTTTAACCTATATATGTATCTATTTTCCACTTTCTTGCAAGGCTTTTCATGAAAGCCAATTTACAATATGTTGGATTTTTTAAAGGTTCTCTTTCCATTTGAAAATAACCTTCACCACTGGAGGAAAATGTGAATGACGGGAAAATGTCAGCCTGTATTCCGTGGGCTGATAGACCCTCTCCTCCCTCTGCTGGCCCTCACAATCCATGCACAAAATCTCATTCTAAAAAAATGTTATTTTTTTCCTTTTTATTGAAAGTTGAATTTCTGCAGTGAAATAATTTCAGGAAAGTTTGGGCAGATGAAAAATATGGAAAATACAGAAAATTTCAACCAGCTCCAATCCTTGGTTTCTTTAACTACCAAAATCTCTTCACTAATTAATCGAGTTTCATGGAGATTTTTATCTTGGTGTCAGTGCATACACAGACATCTGGAGCAGAGCTCAAGGGGCCTCGACTCAACCTCTCCATTCTGTCAGAAGCTAGACCAGAACCTCCTCCATTTCCAGCTTGCCCCATCCCACCAGACTTGCTCTTGCAATTTATATTCCTCAAAAGATGTGTGAATTCCCTGCAAAGGGGCGGTGAAGCTCTCTGTGCCGTAGACTCACCCGCTGACAGTGCCCAGCTCTGTGCCCCAGTTACCCCTGCCTGACTGTGCCATTTCCCTCCTCTTCCAAAGTCTGGCCGAGACAGAGCTGTGGATCGAAGCCATTTGGCTGAAGGTCAATCCAGATAAGGCAGAAGCCATGCTGCTTGGCAGAGGGAGACAGTCTTGAAGAACTGGAAGCCGGTACCTGCTCCATCTATTAAAAGACCTCTGTCCTTTTCTCTCCAAGTCGTTTGTGCACTGATGTAGCCCCAGTCCTGAATACCCCAATAGCAGCAACGTCTGGAAATGTTCTCTTTCAGTTTGGTCTACCCAAGAGATCACCTCTTTTCTCCGGGACCTTCACATGGTTATCTTTGTCTCTGCCATTTCAAGGCTAATCTAAGGATGCAGGCCCTACCTTGGGCTACCCTGGAAGGCTGCTTGGAAGCATCGTCTAGCGCAGAGCGCAGCTGCCCATCTTCTGAGCAAGGCAAACTGGCAGGAGCATATCACACCTGTGCTCCATGCACTGAACTGGCTGCCAAGTCACTCCTGGGTAGCATCCAAGACTGGTTAAATATCGATAAAGCCGGAAATGAACTAAGCTCTGACTAGATCCAAGTCTGCTTTTCTGCCTTGCTTAGTCACAACACCTGAAATACCATCTGAGCCCAGATCCGTAGCCTCACGGCTGATGCCCTGCTTGGGTAAGGATTTCCATTAACAACCCATTGCTTTGTGGGGCCTGAGCCCGAAGCCCGGGAAACCAAGGGGAGTTTTCCCATGAGCAAAGTGGGCAGCATTAGCTACAAGAACAATATGTCGAGAGAGCAGGAAGCAGGAGCAGAAAAGCAAAGAGAAGGATGAATGCTTATCTTTGAGCTAGGCTTCCTTGTCAAAGGAAGAAGGAGAAAGATTTGAGAGGCTATGAAAATGGAAGATGAGGAGATGGCTTCTTCTGTTATGCTAACATAGGACAGATATTTTCCCTGCTTGTGCAGAAAGCACTTGCAATAGAGGACATCTGAGACCTGGGACAGTGTATTTGGTCTTAATGCTGATGTGTAGCACTCTTTGTGATCAAACCATGCACTTTAACTATTTCATCCTCCAAGTTCCAAGTTCCCCCAAATCCCCATAAGTATGTTTTAACAGTGAGCGAAGAAGCATGCCAGGCAGCAAGCAGTGTGATTTTTTTTTTTTTTTGTAGAGACACAGAAAGGTGATTGAGATTTTTTTGTCTTACTGTGTTTTGGCTTTTTAAGATTTCCATCCTGGGAAATAATGGGAAGACATCTCCTAAGGGAAGGAACTCCCAGTCCACACATGACTACCTGCAAATCATTGTGCTGGCTGTTTCATCGCCGGGCAGAGACAAACCTTGGTGGACTCTAGCCACCTGCCTTAGAGAGATGCAGGGAGCCAAGAAATGCCGTAAGTGCATTTCACTCCCTGGCCATATTTCAGAGGCCAAAGCACAGTCTCCATAGTTCACTGACCTGATGAGCTTTGTCTTCTCACTCTCTGCTATGCACAGGCTGTGCAAAGCTCCTTCCAGTCTCCCTGAGTGCCTGTGACACCATCATGGACACGCTCTCTATAGTCCACTCATTGAAGAAGCACCTTAAGACTGTACAAACTGCAGTCCTGGAGTGAACCAAAAAACAGTTGAGCCCAGTGTCTTGTTACTGGTAATGGCTATAGACTATAACAATAGGGCACACATACAGTGAAAATTCCTCTGTGTGTTGTTCCAATTTCCAGACACCTGCAGCTCGGAGACTTCCCAAGACAGAGACAATGTCTTTATTACTTTGGGGTGGATTTTTCTTCCACAGATTTGTTTAGAAGCTTTTTGATTTAAACTTTTAGCATCCAAAACTTCCTTTGGCCATGAGTTCAGCAGCTTAACAGCAAAAAAGTTACTCCGTTCATTTGTTTTGAATCTATCAAATAATCATTTTGGTTGATATTCCCATGAGATAGTGCATACTTACTCCTGGCCACCTTCTCCATCCCTCTTTTGGTATTATAGACTCTTGTTATATCCAACTCCAATCTTTTCTTTTCTGACCTGTGAAGTCTTTGTCAGTTTAGGATTTCTTCTGTGGAAGCCATTCCTTCAGCAAATGTTATCACCCACTTCTCCATCCTTTTTTAGATCTAAATCTCTGCCTGGTATGGTGAGATGAGAATTGCATATGATGTTTAGGACATTAGGCACACCTTCAACAGGAGTCTTTACATGCAAGGTATTTTCCAGCTCCTTTGCCAAGGACACCTGTTGTGTATGAGAAAATCTGCCCTACTGTAGCAAGCCCCAGCCTCTCAAGTGGGACATCTGGGAACTAGTGACTGTCCCTGCGGCAGCGGCCACAACCAGAATGGGGACTTAGGGATGTCGGTCTGCAGGGAGTTTGCAGTTATGAAAGAGTGAGAAAAAAAATGTTAATAACATAGAGGTACCTGGTATCAGTTATTCGGGTGCTCTCAAAGGATCAAGGTATTCACTGTAACTCAGAAATGATTGTAGAAGTAGCTCATTCCATCACACAGGCTAGAGAGAATTTCATGCATGCGCTGGAAAAAAAAATCATGATTGCTAAATGCTCCATTTTCTTTTCAAGACACTGTGCTAGTCTGAAGTGGTGTATGTATACATTTCAGGCAAATGTGTACTTTGTCTTCAAATGAACAGCTTTCAAAATGATCTTTGGTTAAGCTCCCTTTTATTTTTATCTTTTATTCGCCTACAATGCCAGCTGAGGTTACCCATCTCCCGACAGCTACCAAATGGACTCGTAATTGTAAGGCTCGGTGATTTAATTAGACTCATTCTAAACACTCACATTTTTATCAATTAGTTAATGGGCTAAAGAGAGTCTTATTGTTGGAGCCAGGTCATTTGGAAGCTGGAGCCTTCGTGAGGGCAAGAAGCTGAAGAACAACAGCGTTAATATCTGTAATTAACCTCACGAGTCCTGGGCTGTTCAATTAGGACTGAACCCCCTCTCCATCCATATGCCTTTCGTCAGATGGGCTTTTAATTTGAAATAATTGTTACAGAAAAAATTAACAAATAATAGCTTCCTTTTTTCTTTTTTTTTTTTCCAAATACAGACACACATAAAAACAAAAAGCACAATCTTGACACACGTGCCTGTGAGCTATTTATTAAAGCCTAGTTAATTCACAGCTTCCGTATAAATAATCATTCTAGGTTTTTAAAGATTAACAAAGCTCTTGGTAACAGATATTGTGGGATCTTTTCAAATTGATCTTCATCTTGTAATATGTATCTGTGTCTTTTTAAATGCTGTCTTTTCTACCAAGAAATAAAAAGTTTGGGCTTTGATTACTTTTTTCAATTTGTTGCATGTGATTGCTGTGCTTGGGAGACTCTAATACATCTGGTAGTTGTTTTTTCCCGAGGACGAGCTGTCTGGTTTCAATACATCTGTTATAAATTAGTATAGAACAGTCTGTGAGTATTATTACAGAACTGCAGTAGGTTCAGCATGCCTGTCTATGTGTATGTATTTAAATACACACCTATATCTATGATGTCTAATTAATCATGTTATACTGTAAATATTTAAATGTATATGTTTCTAAATGAGTGTATATATTTATATATGCACATAAATGTGAAGATCACCCTTTGCTTTTTGTGTTGCACATTATCCTCCTACCTTTAAAAATTCAATTATTTATTTTTATTTATAGAGATTTTATATATATATGCCAGTGTGTATATACAAATATATGTATATAAACATAAAAGCCCACTTTCACGGCTTGCTGAGACAATAGGCACTCTGTGTGTCCTTAATCTTGTATATAATGTATACACAGTACACATGTCCTTAACACTTGCTCCTACGTTTTCATTCTCTGCAACTTACTCATCTTTATTCCAATTGCCATCTACAGATAAATCCCAGGACAGACACACAGATGATTTTTTTAAGCTGCCTTTGAATTCGTTCAGTCAAAAGAGAATAAAATTAATTAGAAAGATTTAAGGATGGGCGTGATCACATCAGTACAGGGCATTTAAAAGAGGGTTGGAGCTAGGTAAGTAGATACTAAAAATATCTCCTTGATCACATTAGGTTCTCAATTGTAGGCATTAATTGCATATTGCTTCTACAGAGAAATATCTTTGCCCAGCCAACACACCCACACCTGCTCAATTTTATATCCAAGCACCTAATTCCACTGAACTCACGGCGTGTGCAGATACGTAAAGGGGAGGCTGGGGCTGTCAGCAATGTCACTGGATTTGGCCGTGGTTGGGGTTTCCCTTACGAGGGAGGAATGCACCCTGAAAATGGGGTGCATACCTTGGGCCAGCCTGGTGCCTGCCATTCCGGAGGGCTGAGACCCAAGCCCAGACAACGTATAGGTGCTGCTGAG
The DNA here is from genome assembly GCA_009819775.1 of Phoenicopterus ruber ruber. Taxonomy (NCBI): domain Eukaryota; kingdom Metazoa; phylum Chordata; class Aves; order Phoenicopteriformes; family Phoenicopteridae; genus Phoenicopterus; species Phoenicopterus ruber. The sequence goes on from CM020219.1 coordinate 5,421,493, forward strand.
CCTACACAATAATTGCAGATCCCAGCCCCAGCCTCTGCGGAGTCCTGGAGGCACATGGGCTGCTCGAGGGCCAGAGACCTGGTGCGATCGCACAGCACGACCACGGCCGCCAGCCCAGCCCCGCTGCCACCCCGGCAAGCCCAGGCTCAAACCCAGGAAGGATCGGGCCTTCTCCAGCACAATCATTCCCATCACAAAGCACGGCAGGTTCAACAATAATTGGTCCCAAATTAAGTAGGATTAAATAACAGAAACGTAACATAGCATAAATGCCAAGAAGCCAGGCCTTCTTTTTTACACAGTTATCATTTTTTTAACAACGCCAAAGAAAAAGGCAAATTGTTGTGTAAAAATACGTGAAAATAATAGTGGTCCTGGAAAGAATGTTTTTCTTCTCTCTGGCTGTTACAAAAACAGTTGACTACTGAGAAGCAAAGAGCAAATTTGCAAGAAAGGGCACAGCACAATAGCAGCAGCGACTGTTAGGGGGAACGGTAGGCGCTTTGTTATTTAAGGAACTTCACTGTAATTTTAAAGCGTTATTTATAATAGTAATAATGCCAGCCAACTTGTTCCTCCCGTTTAATTTAATACACAACCAGCCTAAATAAAAGACTACAAAAGCAGCTGGGAACAGTACAGTTTCCTACTGTAATTGTGTATACGTATCTGAACATCTGATGAGCAGTAGTCTACATTTCCTTATTGTTATAGTTGACAATTATATCTGTGCATGCTTCGCAGATACGGTGCTCTGCTGAGCTTCATAAATGCAGTCTTTGTTTCCTTAATTATTAGGCAGACAGTTCATTCTGTCCCATGTCCAAGTTCCAGACAGGTGGAATAAGGAGGTGGCATCTGTCTTAATATTGAATGCCACGCTTCCCCCATCTGCTGTAATAACAGTGCGGGGCTGCTTGGCTTCAGTTATTCTATTCTGCACACAACTAGGGAGCCATATGCCCTTATGTGCCGCACGTGCCACCAGAGCGAGCCGGCCCCGCGATGCGGCGACGAGTGGGAAGGAGCCTCGGCGCGGGGCTGAGGTCAGGCACGTGCTGGAGTCAGCAGGTGACAGTCAATACAGCTACTGAGATCCGCTCAAAGCGCCAATAGAAAAGGCCTTCAAAGTCAATTGACAGAATAGAGCACGCTGCCAATCAAATTTTACAGGGCATACCTTCCAGGCTAGGCAAATAAGAAGATTTAGAGCACATGGCAGTTCATCGTTTATAATCCTGTCTTAGCCCAGCATGGCTTAGTGATAGTTCTGTGACAGATGATGAGCACATGACAGCTGGGGGATCTTATACAAACTCATACAGTAAAATTAAAATTAAATTAGTGACACACTTGTACACATTAGTTGTGCAACAGTTATGCAATCTGTTCAAGACCCTTAACACAAACCATCTCTGATTTAAATAATTTATACTGATGCAAAGGTGGTGGGTTGTATTTTTTTTCCTCTCCCAGAAGGAATGCAGCATTTGCACATTTTTAGCTTTAAACAGCTCTGTCCTTTTCATTCTGTTTGTCCTGTCATTTCTTCTTCATGGGGACTGACAGAAAGACAGCAAAGATTTATTATTTCTTTTTAAGTTGAAGTGTTCAGAAGGGTTGGTTGGGGGGTCTGGGAGTATTTTTTTCTTGCTGACTGCACCGTGCAATTCACAATATTATGGCTGGTTTATTTTCCTACATAGCTATATTAGGCTGCCATTAAAAAAAATTAAAACCAAATAAAAACAAACATACCGAACTCCCCCCTCGAGATGCGGAGTGGGAAGGAAACCTATAAGATTTGAGTGTTTTAGACGCAAGAGTATAATAAACTGGCTGTTCTTTGGCTCTTTAATCTGATAATCTTGTTACTATTTTATGTTTGTGTGTTGGAAAAAAAGAGAAGTAATCACTGAAATGTTGACAGTAGATCTGCAGTTTGAAAAGACTCATAACTTTAAAGCTTAGAGGGCCTGATCCTTTTATCTGCCTGGGTTTGACACCAGGCTACCTCTATTAGCTTCACTGGAGTTACACCTGATTTACGCAGTGTAAACAGAGACAGGATCCGGCCCTGAAATCCTTTTCGGAAGGCTACTCTATATACCAGCAGCGTGTATTTACTGCTCCTTCCCGATCGCTTAGCATTTCTCAGTCACTGAAAAAATAACTAAGTCACATAAAGTGTTTTTACACTCTTGGGTAGCGAGACTGAGATGTGCAACAACTGCTGTAATACTGATCTACGCAGCAATAATTCAGGAAATCATCATAATTTATCAGCTGTAATAGTCTGAAAAAAAAGAATGGAGAAAATCTTGGGCTTTTTTTCCCTTGAGCAAAATATTTATTTACGTACTTATTTGTGTGTGTGTGTGTGTGTATTTAAACATAATCATGACCGGAGGATGATTTGAGGGCTCCTAGCCACAGAAATTTTCACAGCTAGGAAGGATAGTGTATGTGCATATATATTTATATATAATTGTGATTAGAGGATAATTTGGAGGCTTCTGGCCATGGAAATGCTCACTATTAGGAAGGCTACTTTGGGTCTTACAAACTGTCTCTGCATTAGGCTCCTTTTTCGTACATGTAAAGGAATAATCTGTAATAGCCACCCAAATGTTGATCCAGTCTTTGAACCCCCGTACTAAAAAAGATGGCTCCTGTTCTACATGATCTTATTTTTATGTTAATAAGGTCAGTGAGAGGAAGGTTGTATTTTTTAAAAAATATCTTTAGCATCCTCCCTTTTCCTCCCAGAAGCGTTTGGAGGCTCAAACCATTTCCACCAGCTGTAATTCTCTGCAGTTAGACTTGGCTCACCTGATGCTCAGTGAGGGTCATTCACCTGGCGGCTTTGTATCAGCAGGATGCAGACAGGGGCCTTGTGGTGAGCTGGCTCTGACTCTGCCCACCTGGGAGCGGAGCTGCAAGAGGTCACTTACGTGTGTATATGCTATATGTGCTATATGTTCCCTGTGCAGAGCTAGGAGCAGTGCTGGTCCCTGCTACTGCGAGTAGCCCAGCCAGGAGCTACTCTGTGCTGGTGGCAGTGGGGAGGGCTGAGCAAGCTGGCCTGCTACTTGCAGGGAAAGAGCCCTTAGACCTACGCTGCAGTTCTGGCAACCCAAGAAATACCCCACATGCTCCTTCCCTGCTCATCCCAGGCGATTAATACTGCACCTCCTGCTGCGTTCTTCCTCTTTCCTGGCCCATCTACACCAAGCAAGTGCCGTGAGGTGCAGAGAGCCCAGAGCTTGCGCTGGCCAGGCCAGCTCAGGACCCGGAGGACAGAGCCACATCAGCAATGCTGGGCCAGTGAATCCCAGTGTGGGCATCGCTGTTTGGCTGCTCTTCTCCCTGACCCCAGGCTAACAGCTCCACGTAGCGCAGCATGGTGCTGTGCAACCAGACCAGGCTGCTGAGGAAGCATGACCCAAGTTCTGAACCACCATGGCTAAAAATGACATCTCTGGGGCATGTCTCTGGCTTGATCTTCTCTCTTCTGCCGTGTCTCTGCTGTTAGACATCCTCTGTTCTTTCGCAGCCTCCAGACCAGGAGTCAAACCCTGCATGAAGGCAAGATTCAGCAAGCCCATTTCTTTCTTGAGTTTCATTTGGTTCCCAGTTATTTCTGGTCCACTGAGGAACGTTGTGTCCCTCAACTTGGCAGGTGCTGAGGTGCAAAAAGACACTGGTATCCTGAGTCTGAAAGGAAGCGGCGGCCTGGGAGAGGGAGGGCACCGAGCTCGTCTCTGCCTGGAAATGGTTACACAGAAGTGCGCATAGACTGCTGTGGTGGCCCCAATACTGTGTGACAATCACGAGGCCCCTGGTACATACAGCTGCAAGATGTTTTATAGAGAAATGTTTTTTTAAAACTTTTAAGAGCTTTAAAACATGGCTTTCTTCCTGTTCTCTGTTTCTTCTCCCTGGGGCTGGGTAACAGCAGGTTCTTCTGGCAACATGAGTCCAATTGTGCAGGTTTCAGAAGGAGAGAAAAATGGTGTATAATCAATTGTATATAATAAAACTCAGGGGGAAAAAAGCCTTTTCCATGCTGTACAATATCAGCATTTTGCAATTGGACACTCTATTTACCAAGACTAGAAAGAGAAGATGCCTTCCAAGGAAGAGTTTGGGGCTTTAAAATGCAACTTGCAGGGTGCAAGCTGCATTGCTGGAACCCATCACAGAGTACTGGTTGCCTCACACATCAAAATGAAGCCATTTAGGGGTGGAAAAGCCCCCCAGAAGTGGCAGAGAAGCAGCTATCACCTGCCACAGCATGGGCCCATCTCACCCGAGGAGGAAGCCGGTGAAGGGAGATCCCTTGGAGTGCCCAGTCCCAGACATTGGCTGTGCAGATCCTGTAAATGGAGCCGAAAGAGTGGAGCTGTCAGGGCTGGATGGGCTGGAGGTGCTACGGCCAGCGCTATGCTGCAGGTCCATGGACTTCCCATGGTAACTGGCTGCGTGTTGCAGGCAGGATGGCACATACTCACCTGCCTCGCTCTGCTGGGACTTCACCAGTTCAGGCGCTCCCACAGCTTCACTTGCTTACCTCAGCTTCTCACTGATCTCCTGTCCAGGTCCCAGCATATACTGGTGAGGGCAATGTGTTGTCCAGTGGTCGTCGTTCCAGATGTGGTATGGCGCCATCACCTGCCCATTCATCTTCTTCATGGGTTTCTCCTCCTCCTGGCAGTTGAAGAGATCATTGCTGACAGTGCAAGTCATTCCGATGTTGTCACTAGTAGGAATGGTGGCCACCATAGGACCAGGGGCTTTGAGTGCTGAGTTGCCCAACAATTTCTTGAAGGTCTCACTTCTAAAAGGCTTCCTGGTTTCAGTTGAGATTGATGTTCACACAGTGCCACTCTTCTCCTGACACTGTCTAATGTTACCATCAATTATTTCCTTCATGGGTTGGAAGGGACTGCCTCGTCTCCTGCTCAGGCATGGTTCTGGGGCCTCCCCCAGTCACCCCACTCAGGGGGATGTAGATCAGCAGCTTCTTGTCATCACACATCATATCTGCCCTCCTATTTCACCTGCCCTGCTCAAGCGGACTTGAGAAGGAGGGAAAGGATTGCTGTTGTTCGGGAAAAAAAATGGAGGCTTTTTTTCTCTCTCTTTTGTAGTAACTAGAATAATATAGATGATAAAAGAAAAAAAGTAGGATGAAGATATATTGGAGTAATGGAGAAATCATACACAAATCACGCCTTTATATACTGCACACAATAGACGTACAGGTGTGGAACAGAGTCAAGGCTGGCGAGAAGCTTAGCCGTGTCCTGCACATGGACAGTTTTTTAATTACTTGGTGGGGCGACTAGCTGTGATTTGCAGAGAAACCTGGGAGTGAGACATCCGTGTGCCACTAAACGAGGGCAATCGGTGGGGTGAGGTACCTGTTCGCTTTGAAAAGGAGCCCAACCCTCTAGTATGGCCATGTCCTAATGCATGTGGTTTATAAACGAAGCAAGCAGGAGCCAGGCTAGGGTTCAAGCATCACGAATCAGTTCCTACCTCCTGTCCTCTTGCTACATGATGCAGGTATCCATTTAACTCCTCTGCCTCCTTGTAAATAACGATACCGATGGTAAGGAGTCACACAGGTGTCATGTGGGTTATCCTGGGCTGTTGTACGTGTCTTGCCTTGAAATCCTGGGCTGGATATTGCTAGCTCGTGTTGCGTCTCTATGCTGTTGGGCCAGGTCTCAAGGCAGCAAAGTATGTCCATAGTCAACAAGATTTTAGTTTGAGAATGAGCCCTGGAAACTGGATTATAAGTATTTTGCTGAACATAAATAGGACATGATGGTTTGGTCCCTCTGTTGATACGGATAAGTATGTGTTCGAGGTGCATGTAATTGTGTGTTGTATGTGTCCATGTTGTGTGTAAAATACACCCGTACACACTGGCGGAGATTACCTAATCACTCCATTTGTGAATGAACTATGTTTCATAAAAATACATAGCACCGCAAGAATTAGTAACGAAGGTGCATTGCTACAATGAACATTTTGTGCAAGCTTATAGGCATAATGTAATGAACAAAGCGAGAGGAGAAACACCGAGAACAATATCTTCACTCTATCAGCAGTTTACTTCAGTCTACTTATGTATGATCAAAGACTACAAATATAGTTTAAACAGCATGAAATAATCGCCAGGTTTGCAACGTGAAATAATTTTAGAAAAAAAAAAAAGAAAAGGCAAAACGTACAACGGGCTCAATGCCACGATGCAATGGGAGTGTGGACTCATTTTGTGATGAACAGCCAAGGAACGGCAGCGGTAGGGAAATGAGGCTAGAGGAGCTAACCTCCCTCCTACCTCCTCTTTGAAGATTTCCACATTCTGGGGAGAGGATAATGAAAATATTTTACCTCCTCTATTACAGAGGTGTCAGTGGACAAAAAAAAAAAAAAAAGAAAAAGCCCAAACAGGAAAAACCCAACAATGTAGCATAATGCAATTGCAAGGCAGATGTTGGAGGGAGGGCAAGGTTTCTCCCTCAGACTGCAGTGGCGGAGAAGAGCTCAACTGAATGCACACACAGAGCAGTTGAATTATTCACAAGGGAATAAAGGGTACCAAAACTCACGCCCTGCAGCCCACAGCGAGTGTCTTGTGCTTTTCTCCTCCTGTTTGCCTGGCTTGGCATGGCACCTCCTTCCACTCCAAAATCACTAATACGAGTTTTTCCATGGCCCCTCCATACCCAGACCTGCTACAGAGGACAGATTGACATCCCTGCCCATGGAGATAAGCCAAATGCATCCTCCTCCTCCACTTCACCCTTTTGACCCCCTCCTGCCCTCCACCCCTTCCCCGGACAGGCTGTTTGGCACCAGTTGCTAATTCTGCAGCAGTGCTGGGTGGGGGAACCTGAGCAGAGGAGCTGCCCTGGGGGTTTCCCGTGTCCCCAGCAGGTCCCTGCGCAGGGGTGCAGCTGGACAGACAGAGCGGTGGGAGCAAGAACAACCCTCCTGCCCACCACAGATCGGCCTGGGCTGGAGAGCACAGCCCTCCTCCGGGACTGGGAAATCAGGGCTTGGGTTACAGCTGGTAGTGAGGAGGGTTGGCATCCTTGTGTGTTGTTTCAGCCAAATGGGGGACCTCCAGGTCAAAACTGACCACAACAGGAGCAGAAGGTGTGCAGTGACAGCCACATTTTCACACATGGTGCTAATGTCAAGGCGGGAGGGCTGTTGCTCCATCCCAGCTACAGGCAAAGGCAGTTACATCTGTCATTGTAGGTAGCAACGATTGCAGATAAGGCTGTTTCATTTTTTTCCATTTAGCCCCCTGTTTTCAGTTGCTATTGCTTCTCAATAACTAAACACTTCACTTGAGATTCTTGGTGTTTATTCTCTGCCTTAGGGTGAATTCTGCGGTTCTTTCTGGTTTTAGTTGTTTGTTTTGAGTTTTTGTTGTGGGTTTTTTTTTTCTTTTTTTTTCCAAGGACAGCAAAATGCCCCAGCCTTTTGGAGTTTTGATTAGTGTTGCTAATGCTAAAAATTGGCTTCAGCAGCTGTCAGTTTTAACTCTTTCGTATTTTATAATTAGTATTTTACCATTTAGGAGTGCTCATGTTTGATTTGGGGGAGAAACATGGAATTTGGCAGATGAACAGTACTGGAGGGGTACAGTTACTGTTTTCTGCCCCCAGTAAAACGTATTTAGGTGCGGTCACTTTGCAGCATTGCTCTTTGCACACCCTCGGTGAAGCGGTGCAGATGCCACGCTGCAAAAATCCCAGCCCCAAACGTAAAACCGCCAGACACCACCAGCTCTGAATTTCCGAGAAGAGCCAGCGGCCATCCCCTTTTGACCCCGAGCTGGTTTGGAAGCCACAAGATGGCCGGGTGTTTTACTCGCTGCTCTTTCACCAACCAGCACGAATAATTCTGTGAACTTCACAGCCCTTATTACCGAGCACGGCCTAATAATGTCATCTCAGGAGGCAAGTAATTGCAGTAATTAAGAGGTTGCACAAGGTCACTTGAGGCAGGGCTGGGAATACAAGCTTTTGTCTCTCACCCTGCTGCTGCGCCCTACGAATACGCACGCTGCAGCCTCACGCTGTCTGCAACCATCGGGCCCGACTCCCTTTCAAAACCAGGAATAACAGTCTGGAACGATATCAGCAAAATTGGCTTTAAACCTCCTTTCTCCTTTCCCTACCCAGAAAGCCCCCTGCTTTATAGAAACGGTTTGAAGCTGGTGCATTTTGTGGGAGGTGAGTTGGAGATTTATTGAGGAGGAGGAAGGAAGAGCATCGGTGTATGGCGGGAGGAGCTGATTGTCCCAAACTGCTGTCCTTGCTTTAAGAAACCTGCAATGTTTTACATGAAGAATGTTTTATACTGCACAAAGTATATAAGCCCTTTCCTATCAAGCCCTTGGTACAGACATATATATGGGAAGCAGGCATCACGTTCCATGGACTTCATTCACAGGGGTTTTTCCTAATTTTTGATGGCTCAATTTTGCCCCTTTCAGGCCGTCTGAAGCGTGTGGCTGCTTGTCTGTCATCTGCATGTGACTTCATTTATGGGACAGCGTGTTCTGCGGAGAGGAAGGAACGATGGGGAGGGCAAAACCCACCGCCCGGCATCACCTCTCTCCGCATCTCTCCAGCTGATGGAGCAGATGAGAGATGCGGTGAGTTACATAAATGTAGGAACCAGAAACTTAATGAAATGGCTCTAAATGTGACAGCATTCATGAAAAGATTAATTACCAGGAGTAAAGGGGGAAGGATGCCAGGAATTGATAGGATTGGTACCAATACCAAAAGCCTGCTGTGCTAGTAGAGCCATAATATGCAGTCCTAATCTGTGGGCCTATTGTTTTTCTTACAGAAACAACAGGCTTCAGCCAATGATACAAAAGGGGCTACATTACAGTTTCTGCAGGAAAAACAACAACAGCCATTAGAAATAATTACCTTAAGACAAATCGGCAAGCGGAGTGTGGCACACACTAATATCCTCCCAAGCATGAGTCTCTGGGAAGAGAGGGACTGTTGCTGTATTTATCCCAGTGGTCGCGCAAATGAAGGGAGAGAATTAGAAAGAAGAAAGTGGGAGAGTGAGGAACAAAACGAGACAAGGACAGAAAGAGTGAGAGAAAGAAATGGCAGGTTTTCCCATCAGCGACCGGTCGGTGCTCTCTTCCCTGGCATGAACGTGTCAGAGGACGTGGGCTGACGTCTCCCTGCTTGCACTCTCCCTATGCCATTTCAGCAGAGAAAAGCGAATATGTATTCATTTGGCTTTGCTGGTTAGGCCTCAGTTTGCCGCGGAGTAATTAACTATGAGGAAGGGCAGCAAAGAATCAAACCCAGAAACTCTCTTAAATGAGATCATTATTACTGTTCTCTACAAAGACCTGCCCTCTCTACTTCCCCCGAGGCAAAGGAGTCTATATTTTTAATTTGTTCTTGCCCATCTTCTCTCCTTGGCAGAATTGATGTATCTGACATATGAAATCACAAACTAACCCGTGGCAGGATAAAAATGAAAAAGCTCCATTTTGCAGTGGGATTAGACGAACACATTTGACTAATGGCGATTTCCTGCTGTATTTTATGTTGACTGTGATTGTGCGAAAACTTTAAACTCAAATTTCAGATGACTGAAGACACTGAGAACATTGTATTAGCTCCCAGTACAATGAGGTTTTACAGGATGCTGCCAAATACATCCTTAGACAGCATTTCCCTCTATATCTTGAGTTATTCATATGTCTAAATATATTGTATATTTTGATATATACATGCCATTTCTCTTCATTTGGTATGTGTATGTGTACTGATCAGTACTGTATTTTAACTGTAATAATAGCATATAAAATACACATAAAAATAAGTATAATTTTATATGTACAAATATAAATGACTTTGTAAACAAAGACTTCATCTATATGGATGTGTGCATACGAATAGATCCGGGTGTAGCCATCTCTGTAAAGACATCTGCCACCACCCATAATGGAGACTACTTTATGTAAGAGAAATATAGATAGATAACCGAACAACTGTCTATTGAAAAGGACGTATCTATAGCTATCTTACTTGAAACAAAAAATACACAACGTTCTATAACATCTACGGTGTTAATACATAACATATGGTGTCTGTTTCACATGCTAATAGTGACTTTTTAATTTGAAGTCGGCCCCAATGAACCTAAATCCGTGCTGTCTCCAGGATTAATTATGAGTACTAGACTGTGATACCAAGCCTCTCTTCTTGATAAGCTTTATAAACCAGGTTTGCACACAGGATAAAATAGCTCTTGAGAGCTGCCACATTTAACCTATACATGACCTGCTGGTACATCTTTTGGAGAAAGCAAGCAACTCAATAAGGTACTTGGTCCTATCGTCAGGGCTTGGGCACTACCAGAGTGAGAAACCCAGCATTTATGGATGTTGACATTAATTACTGAGCCTCAGATACCTATTTAGCGTAACCCTTGGAAATGCTTTATTTAATACGCAAACGTTACTTGAAAAGTGGGGAGACAGGTCCAAATGGAGCGCAGCATCATGAGGTCCATGGCTCCCATGTTAACCAATATTCTTCTGCACCTGCACTGCTTCTCCTGCCCACAGCCCCACGTGTTTGGGAGCTCCTCCTGGTGATGCTCCTCTGGGCTGGGACGCGGGGTGGGACAGGAGAACACAAGTGACCATGCGTGGGTTGGCCTGAAGGTCCATCTAGTAGAGGTGCTTAGAGAAAAACCATAAAAACAAGGCCAGCCCTCCCCCTTATCGCCTCTGTTTCCCACAGCGCTGAGCTTCCCGAGTCAGAGGCTGTATCTTTTTTGCTGAAATAGCCCTGGCTGGTGCTGACTGCATGGATTTGTCTATAGCTTTCTCAACCTGTTTGTGCTTCGATTTCCACAGAGGAGAGGGGAGTACACAGCCAGTGAGTGCTCTCACTGGCCCAAGGTAATTTCGTAGCGGTACAAAAGCCCTTAGTGTCACTTTAAATAGGTTTAGGTGCAAAGATCAGAGTCTATCCTAAGCACAGCTATAATGTTCTTCCTTGGAGAAAACAGCTTCTTGATGCCTACGAGGATCCTGCTGCGGTGAAGACATTAGAACTAGTTTTCTCTGAAATACATATGCTTGGATGTTCAGGTGGCTGCAAGTTCATCTTCTCTTCCTTGACAAATAGACCCACTTAAAGAATTGAAACTTTCTTTCTTTTTCTGATTCTCTTTTATTAACCTCAGGTTTTTAAATTACTGAAAAATATATTTAAAGTGGTTTTCAAGGTCACTGGAAAACTACATTTTTGAAGTGTCAGTAGAAAATAACCAACTTTTGAACCACAAAAACGGTGATATTTATTTTTGAACCTGCGAAACCGGTGATAAACCCAAGCTGTTTACATTAGTTTGAAATCTGTTTTCCTGGTTTCGGCCAGCCATGGCCTTTCTGCAGCTACTTTCCCTCCAGATAATTTGCCATTCCCACTGCAGCATAAATTCTTCTCCAGACAGTAATGCGGTGGCTGCCAGCCCTGCCACCAAAATGGCCCTGTCTCACAAGCTAAGTCGGATCAGCCTGAGACAGGATTTTCCTGACACGAACTGTCTGTCAGGGCTGCAGGGCCGGGGGAGCGGGGTTTCCAGGGGTGGCATTCACATCTGTGGTTTTGTACAAAGCTATTGCCCCCGGCCAGTGCCTGATGCCGTGGTATTGCCTGCAATCGTCTTCCGGAGAGACGGGAACAATCATTTGTAATAATTAACAATCCCAGAAGAGTTTTTCGTGAGAACTGATGTGTTTATCTGTCATGCCCTGGCTAAATTCCAGCAAGGACTACATGACATCCTGCCTCTGTAATTGTATTTCATCCCCCTAAATTCTCCTGCAGTCGCGATCAGGAAGGATAGTCTTCATTATTCCTTGTCTAGCAGCTCTTGCACTGGGTTGCCGCATTCAGAAATAGCTGCTGAGCCAAAACCGTTTGAGTTACAAGTGATGAATATTGCAAATTCTTCTGATTTTATGATGAGTCTTAGGATTTTTAGTATTTTTCCTAAAGCTTCAGCTGTTGGAGTCATTATGAAGCACAAGGATCTCAGTTTTCATGTTTTTAAGTAAGTGGCTAGCCCTTGTAGTTGAAAACACGAGGCACGTTTACCCTAGAGGCTGAGAAGCCAGATGGTGGATATAGAAAATGCAACAATTTTGGGTTTTAATCTCATGATTTTTTAAGCCAATCTCATAATTTTGGGGAGCTGGACTCACAGTTTGTGAATGTTTGCAGTTGGCAATACTGACTGATCATAATGTATCTCCTGTTTATCAAACAGGAGTGCCGCAGAGCTTAATTAATTGCTGATTTAATTCATGTTTGCCAAAAGCTTTGAAATCCTTGGATTCATTGAGTTCCTTTTAGGACAAAATACAATTTCCAGTGTTAAATCTGCTCAGATCTGCTACTCTGGGAATCTTTCAGTAGCCAGCAGTTCCATTTAGCTGGTAAAATGCATTTCTGTAGCATTCTCACAGAGGAAACTTTGAAGACCCCGTTCCCTGGAGGCAGAGTTACCGTACATGACCACAAGATGAACAGTGTCTTTCCACTGGGCTCTAGGGGACAAAACTAGACAATATCTTCTGAGTCATGTTCACACCCAATTTGGGGGGATCACCCACCAGCACCCAAGCAGAACAGGAACTCATGCAAGGGTCTTCCAATGCCATTGGAGGCTAGGAGAAGTCACGCTGTTTTGAACAGCCAGCTCTCAGGCTGCCAAAGGTCTCCACCGACCGCGATTTGAACCAGTTTGCTCTGTCATGAATGCTGATGTGCGGCACCACTGTACGGCACCGCACACAGATAAAGGAGATCAACCCACAACTGTGCCGTGAAGAGCTTGACTCCAGGCTTTCATTTAGCATCATCCAAAGCAACACCTCAAATCGTCCTTCCATCTTACCCACCGCTGGACTGAAGCAACGTTAAGTGTTTAGCAGAACTGGTTCCCTTGGTGGGATGGCTGCTCTGCAACGAGACACCACCTCCCCGCCATCCCTTTGCAACCCAAATGCAGGCCTCGTAGCCAGATATTTATATGACACAACGTCATTGCTGCTTTGAAAATATTTGTGTAGAATAAGTAGCTCCTTCTAACCCTTCGCTAGACATCTTAGAAAAAAGGACAGGCTTTGCTGACTGGGTTTGTTTCCTCCCAAGATGGTTCAGGCCTCTGGGGCACGGAAAATGGTGTGTCATGCCGTAAAATAAGGTGCCCCATGCTAGGCCTGGTGAGAATGTCTTTTAAGCCAAAATAATGCTGGGTCTTATTTACTTGACAGCTCAGACATTAATTTAAGACAGGCACAAATGAATCACCAGCCATGTTACAGTTGCCTCGTTGGAATCCCTCTGCTATAATCTCATAGTTTTTTCACCTAATTAATTTCCCCTTTCCTTGCACCAGTGTTTCATGAGTGTATCTTGTTTGGAGGAGATTAAGAGTCACACACTTCATTAGTAAGGTGTAAATTATCAGAGAGACCCTCTCCATCCACCTGCTTAATTGGGTTAATGAAGCGTCTCTGTGGGCCCTGGTAAGACAGCACTGCTCTCTGCTCCCTGCAGGCGTTACCAGGGCTGTTTGGAAAATAGATGGAGACCTTAAAGTTCCCACCTTTGTGCTTTTTGAGAGTTGCAGGCATTTAATTAAAAAAAAAAAAAAAAAAAAAAAGGAAGGAAAAAAGGTAAAGTTGACACAAATTGCAAGATAAAACATTCCCGTCTGTAAAATTACAGTCATAAATATCGCTCAAATCAGTCTATAGCAGAACTTTCTTATGGCTAATTCCTAATTAATACTAATTCCTAATTTTTTCTCTACCTGAAGCACCCAGATTGCATTAATATAACACACACAGAAATGCCATTAATGTTCGGTTAAATGGTTAAACTGGTATGGAGGCCGCAGCAATGCAAAGGTAAAATGGGGCGCCTGCTCAGTCTCCAGTCGTGCGATGTGGGGTGCAGACGGTTCTGGGCAGTGCTGCCAGAGGAGCGGGTGCCCCTCGTTCCTGCTAGAGCTGATTCCACATGGAAACCAGGTCCCTTTATCTCTGCACATCCCTGTCTCGCCTCTGCTTGGGTTTTGGAGACTATTCTTGCAAAGGAAAGTGATAAAACTCATATCAGGCGCATACATTACAGCACATCCCCTGAACAGGAAATTTTAAGTTGATATTAGAGATTATTTGCACTGCAACTCTCAGCTTGGAAAGTCACGCTCTTGCGATCTGGTACAGAAATACAGCGCGATGACTCATGAGCGCTGAGCACATCAGGGCGTGCCTTGATGTCACTTGTGGGGTGAGATGGGCTCAGCGCTGCTGAAAACCGAAGCTGATGCTGAGCGAGGTCAAAGCATCATGAATTCTGAAGCTCTTTAAATGTACTTGCAGGCTCTTTCTCCTGAGCCAGTCATTGAACTCAGACTCGTGCAGCCAGAAACAAATCCATCAGCAGTACCGAGCCTCAACTGAATGGACAATTTGTGCACAGAAAATGAGGAGAAAGTCTGTGGGTAAATTATTTGTCACAAATTATTCGCCCAGCTCTACCTGACAGAGCAGCGTTCTGCGTTTGATCTCTGTGAGCGACTGTCGCGGGAATCAAAGGGAGTTTTGTCAGGGGATTAAGTGCAGAAGATGTCGTCGAGAACTACATTAAAGATAAGAAATCCAGAGTGTGGCCCAAAGTGCCTAATCCCAGCGTAACTAGTGAATTATTAAGTTGGTCATTTGACAGAAGAAAAAAAATCCGACTGTTTTGGAGACTGCCTAAAAAGAGGTTTCTATTAAAATACAGCAGTTGCATAATGAGAAAGCAACGTGCGGTTCCAGCATGAGAGCTGGGCTCTTGCGCCAGTCAGTGCAGCTATGGAGTGACGGCAGAAAAACAGCAGCTTCCAAGGGCTGCCCCTTTTCCCAGGTGAAGGACTTTGAACCGCCAGCTCCGACTGCCAGGGGAAAAGCACAGTTTTGAGGTATCAGCAGTAACTCGCCTTCAGAGGCTTGAGATGTGCCTCAGACACCTGGCTGATCCCAAACCGATCCCACAGGACGTCTATCCTACCTGTAGTATCTCTATGCCTTGTTGGTAAAACAGATGATGAGATTTCCCTTTCTGCCAGGAGCACATAACTGTTCTGTAACTTCTCTGCTTGTGCCGTGCTGCCCGAGGGAGTCGGAGCTGGTATAGCAATATACATTATCAAAATGCTATTGGGAAACCAAAAGATGGGGCACCCCATGTCAGCCTCCGTGGTGGCTTGGAGAAGTAGGAAGGAGGTGTTTGGAAGCAGCCTTGGGAACACCCTGCTGGGACGGCCACTGCAGCAGTGTCACTGGAAATAAGTCACTTGATTAAAAACTGCTCAAGTTCCCCAAGTGTGATCTTCTGTCTTGTTCCTACTCAGCACAGGGGAAAAGAAATGTGATGGGGGCCACCATTCAGTGTGAGTCACGGCAAGCACAGGATAATGACAGACAGGAAGACATTCAGCAATTAGAGAAGAAAGCAAACAGGCAGGTCTCAGACCACTGGAAATGCTGTATTTCTCGACAAAGAGCCTCCTACAAGCACGGGAGCATCTGCATAGGCAGCTGGCCATGGGGATGAATATGAGAAAATAGAAATCTTAACAGTCTCATGAAGAAAAGGGAAGAGGAGTGAGCGAAACACCGTCTCCAGGAATCCTGCCAGGGATCCTGGAGCAGCTGATAAAGGTATTTGATGAGCTGCAGGAACCCCGGCAGAATGAGACACCGTTTGTTACACAAAATCAAGAGGAGGGGAGGCAAGAGGTACTTGCATTACAGAGGTGGGAACTCTGGCATCGTAACATTGCCTTGCAGACACCACCGAGTCCCTAAGTGGGGACAGGCTCACCTGTGAGACGTGGCCAGGGCGCGGGACAGGGTGCCGAGCAGCAGAACCAACCCCACAGCAATGACTCCAATTAGGAAGGGCAGCATCAGGGTCCCGTGTGTGACACAGAGAGCAGAAAGCAAAAATGCTCCACAGGGGTGATGGGGAACGGAGTCACTTAACGCCTCAATGCCACCACTGCTGGGAAATGTGAACTGAGGACGCGGTGAAGAGGCAAACGTCTATGAGACGCACTGTCACTCCAACGTACAACGTGCACTGAGACTGTCTCTGCTGTCCTTGGGCCAGTGTGGTGCAATGGGAATCCCTGGCACACCCTTGCAATTGTCCCGAAGGACTTCCAGACACCATTAAGGATCATTAGGACATGTTTGGTGTGGAAGAGAGGTGGGTCCAAGAGGACAATGCCCAGCTGCAGCAGCTGCCGAAGGAGTTGGCTGGAGGTCGAGGCCTACGGATGTCCCTGCTAGGGGCCACACTATGGGATTGCTCAAAGGGGCTTCAGAGCTTCACAAAACAGAACAGAGCAAAAGACCATCTGGTCCTACCACCGCATACAACTGGCTGTTAATTATAACCCTTTATCCTCCAAATCAAGCCAGTGATCAACTTTATGTAACCCATGTTTCTGGAAGATGTATTTCTGTGTTGTGGACACAAAGCAGGAGAGAGCAGTGCTCAAGGGAGCTGGGGCAAATGATCCCTCGCTCCACTGAAGGTCTGGGCTCACGTGGGAGGCAGCAGCGATCCCTCAGGCTCCCTTTCGGTCACAGACACAAGTTGCAACAAGGGACAGATAGGAGAACACTCTCCTCTGTGCGAGCAGTTAAGCCCTGGAGCATGGACCAGAGAAGCTGAGAGGAATCTCCATGCTTGGAGATATCCAAAATTTGACCGAAGCAACGTGATTTAACTTTGAAGTTAGCCCCACTTTGAGCAGGATCTAGGACAGGAGACCTTCAGAGGTCCTTTCAAACTTGAATTGTTCTATGACTATCCAGTTTATGCAGAATATTGTCTGACAAGAAGCAGCCAATGTGAATTCGTCAAGAACAAATCTGCCCAGGGCAGGAAGCAATATGCTGGGCTGCTCCATCCCAGGGGAGAGGTTACTGCCTCTCCCCTGCTCCCGCCGCCCTTCCCAGGGTATTCCCATCCCCTCAGAGATCTTCTGGCACAGCTCCACATGCAATTGGTCTCTAAGCTATCATCAGAGTCACCCAGGATACTAAAATGCTTAAAATCCATTAGAAAGATGTGCATGTGGAGGGGGCATAACTTTAGCACACAGCAGCTAGAGGAGCATGCATGGCTGCTGCCGGCGGCTGCCAACCTGTGAAAACACATGTGGGAGACACTGAAAAGGGGGAGGTGGGGAAGGACGTCGTGACCCTGTTTGTCAAAGCAAAGCGATGAACAGATCTGCTGAAAGGTGAACCAGCTTGGGTTTGTTTGCTGACACCTCGCTGCTTGGATACTCAAACCTTGCAATCCTCTGCCACCCTTTGGCAATAGCACACTCGTGTCTGCCTTGCATCCCTCTCCTTTATCTTTTTTTTGTAATTCAGCCGACAAGAAACTCTTCCAAAACAATGGCACACTTGTGCCTGTCCTCACTGAAAACAAATGATTTACAAATAAGCTCGACTTCCCACCACGTTAGGGTGAGGGGCTGTAAATCATCTCTCTATGCGTGAAGAGTTGCTTTGGTGAAAGTTCTGGTGAAGCATGTATCCTGCTTGGCTTCAAGTAAGTGGGGAGGACTGAACCACTGTCCTTGCCTCTCTTCTGATTTGCACTGCTTCAAAATCTGTCAGCTGCTACGGCCATGCTAGCGCTTGGGCCAGGAATATGGGGTATCGGAGAAGTCCCTTTCTTCCAACACCAAACAAGGAACTAAAATGGAAAATGACCCCTAAAAGACTTTTAGATCTCTTTCCAGCCCTCTGATTTTTCCCTATGTATGAAAATAAACCAGTTTGTGTTTATCTCTCTGCATCCTGTCCTGATGACATCTGGAAGAGGCTTCCAGCCACCTCGGGCAGTGGGGGCACGCACTGGCCCCATCTGCTGGGATGCAATCAGGAAGAAGAGATGTGCTGTGAACAGCAGCAGTCTGCGTGGGGTTTGTGTTTTAACGGGTTCAAGAATTGGTGTTAGCATATGCTAACCACTCTTTGCAGGGTGATCATTATGCAAATGCCTACAGTAAACAGGTAGGAAATTAGATCGAATCAGGACAACCCCCTCCCTCCCCTCTCCTGACACAGGAAAGTTGACTCCATCGCATTGCTCTCGGTACAAACCAAAAGAAGGCTGAATTCCAGCCTGAAACCTCAGTTGTTCATTTGTCCTTTTGTTCTCATGTGTTTGGTTTCTTGCATAAGTCGCTGCAAACCTAAGGGCAGCCTTGTGATGGCTTTAATTTTAAAGCTCCCAGAACAAACGGGTATGGCTGGGTCTAGAATTAACACCACTTGTGGGTTTCTGTGATTTGAAGGCAAATAAAAAATAAACACATCATGCCTGGTCTCCATGAGTAATTTGACTCTGTATAATATCTAATCACTGTCTATTAAACTGTGGAGTGAGTAAAGAGACTGTCTGTTAATACTGATGGGGACAGCTACAGTCACAGATGCCCAGTATGAGCCCACGAGCATCGCTGGATTCTCTGATTACCAGGAGACCTACACATCTTCAGCACTGCCGGGGGGTCACACAGCTGATTTCTGTCTCACACTCCCTCTCCCCATGCAGCTCAGCCCGTCTCCTGCATTTGCAACACCTCGACTCCTCTGTGCCCAAGTGCCAGACACAACTGGTTGATTTGCCCCACTGTCCATCGAGGGGCTGTGTCTGACACGGGAACGCCAGCCTTGTGGCTCATCTCCTCCAGCCCACCTACATGTGGCCACGTGTGGCATCGCCCAGATGGGTCGGGGAAAGGCCCCTTGTCTGGCCCTGCCGTCTTCTCCCCAGCCCAGCAAGCGTAAAGCCCATGGCCAAAGTCCCTTCGGGGTCCCTTGCCAGGCACCTTAGCATCCTGACACCAAAATTGCTCACAAACATGGCACAGACAGAGCTAATCCTCAGGCCAACGCAGACTGCAAAGCAAATTGCTTCTGCCCCTACCATCAGTGGTCCTCCAGGCCCTGCCAGCAGCAAGCACTGCCCTTGTGCCTGGGTCCTCTCCGCCTGTCCCCTTCCCAGCTGGGCTAAGGATACCTTCTACAAGGCTCAGACTCCTGGGTTTAGAAAATCTCAGCCTCCCAGATGCCTTAGAAAGGACCAGACATCTTCTTGCAGCAAATATTAAAGGCTGTGGCCAATAACAACTGTTTGCTGCAGCGTCTATGCAAAGGTTGAGGCAGTTAAGGCACTGCAGAGAGTGGCATAAAATCCGTGTAGACGGCTCCTCAGCCATGATAGACTTCCCGCGTCGTGTATAGGCCCCGGGACACGCACCGATCCCCGGACATTTATACAGAGCAAAACAACACAAAACCCTCCGCTTCTATCCCACAACAAAGCCTGGCTGTTTGGAATACACTGGTCTCCAGCACTGGGCTTTCAAACACACCTCCCTGGGATAAATGGGTGCTGCGGAGTCACCCTGGCATATCCCTCGGCACCCCGGGGTGCTACCCGATGCACTTTTTGCCTTTGATTATTGCAGTCTGAGCCGGTGCTTTGGTGGTGAGGGGAGCCTCAGTAGGCCCTCGCTGGCCAGTGATGCCATCAAAGCGAAAAATGAGATGTCAGGGACCAGGATTTTCCCTGGGAAATTAGACATATAGGGACTATTTTAATGCGGTTGCATCGATACAAGTAATTAAATACATGTCGTGAGGCTCTAATTTTGGTCTCAGTTATACAGGGACCAGCGTAATGCCACAGGGTGACCTCTGCATCTGCACAGTCGTTCCCACCAAATTCCAAATAGCTCCAGCACGCTGTTTATGACTAATTTTCAATCAATCCACCACCATCCCTTGCAATGTCACAGACTTGCAGCAGACCTGGATCATCCGTTCAAGCATCGGCACCCTGACCCCCAAAACACAGGGAAGGAGACTCGGATGTCCCTGCTGTGACCCCTTCTGCAGTCACCTCTCTCCCCGTTGATACGAGAGGCCAAGAGTCAGAA
The DNA here is from genome assembly GCA_009819775.1 of Phoenicopterus ruber ruber. Taxonomy (NCBI): domain Eukaryota; kingdom Metazoa; phylum Chordata; class Aves; order Phoenicopteriformes; family Phoenicopteridae; genus Phoenicopterus; species Phoenicopterus ruber. The sequence continues at coordinate 5,441,617 of CM020219.1, forward strand.
ACGAGCTCTGGCAGCCTTCAGCAGTTTAAGCACCTGCCAAAGGAGGCCGATAGTTTGCACGTCTGGAGAGGCTGGCACTATGTCCTTGGTCCCCGGGCAGGGAGGCAGCGGGAGAGAGAGCGGCCAAAGAAAAACCAGAAAGAGCAGGGCTGACCCAAATGGCTCCAGGAAATTCCTGCAGGACCCTTCCCAAGACTGGGTTACCTTAGAGATCCCGGCGTCGTGCTAGCAGTGGGAGAGTGCCCTTGTTCCACCGCAGATGGCCTCTTCCATGCACGTGGGGAGAGGACAGACTGACAGGTCCTACAGCCTGGAGGTCCTACCGTAATACAGATCTCAGCAGCACAGGCCACCCGTACCACAGGTACCCTGATCTCTGGTGCCCATCTCTCAGCTCTCTGCTACGCCATCTGTGTTTGATTTACCGTGTCCAAAGATGGTCTAGAAGTAAGTTTTCCTCAGGAATCATCTGGTGAATGCTCCGTCTTCTAAAAAGTCCTGCACATCATAGCCCTGAAACAGCAGAGTAACCAGGATGGTTTCAGTAAGGGATGTGCCATTCTGTATTTTAAGTAATTATGGACAGGAGCAAACATGTACTGCATAGCTTTTAGAAAGGCACTCAGTTATTTGACTGTAATACTTCAAAAATCCTGCATATCTTCCATGTCCTAAGGCAATTTCTTTCAGCTGATAACTTTTATTTGTCTCTGATGTCCAGTTTGGATTAATCTTATTTTAACCTGTCAACCTGGGTACTGTTACCGTATGGATAAACGCACGCTTTTGTCTTCCGTGTAATCCTCTGCGCTCACCGAATATACTTACATCATCCCAACCTTCTCTTGGATAACTCCATATGGACAGGATCCCCCAGGTACCCCTCTGCCAGGCAGGTTCCCCACTCCTTGAGTTGCTTTTGTGGCTCCTCCTGAACCCTTTCTAAATTTTCCGCTTTCAGTTTCAAAGCCTGGCCCTGAGACGGGACAACATCATTTCAGCAGAGGTCTCCTCTCCCACCTGATTTGGGGATTTCCAGGGTTTCGGTGGCAATGTCCCTGCCCTCATCACCCCACTGGCCCAAGGCTGAAGCCTTTTGGGTTCCCACTAGACTCCATCACCCTTCTCGCCATCCCACCACCCCGGCTCCTGCAACCTCGCAGCTCTCGGGAGGCCTTAGCGCTCACCGGCCCACGCACGGCCTGGCTTTCCGAGCACCTTCCTCCTGCAGGGATGCTGAATTGCTCTGGTTCTCTCTCCAGGTGCATTTGCTCCCCCTTGGCCGTCCAGCCCTGCTTTGCTTTGCCAAGCTCTCCATCCTCTGGGTGCCTCTTTCTATCGCTTCTCTCCCTTCACCAGCTCTGGCGATTCGGTGTTTAACAATTCTGCCCGCACGCTCTTTCACGTTGCTAATAAAAACGCTAAATGAAGGCAAGCCCACGCTGCCTCCTCCACGCGGCACCGAACAAACACCCTCACAACTCGCCACACTCCTCCTTTGCAGCTCTGCAGCCCCCGCGGCAATGCCCTCGCCCGGATCAGCCTGCCATAACTCCCCAGACCAGCTTCCCTGAGGGGTGGCTCCGGGTGTTTCCCTAATGGAGAGGAGCTTGATTATCCCGAGGGGTCAAACCTGCAGCCCCACGTCCTATGGAGGAGCCGTCGTGGCCCATGGGGTCCCCAAAAATCAGTGAGACACAGCAGAGCGCGGTTACCTGTCCTTCCACCACCGTGGCTGGAAGGGACCGGCTTGCACGGATGGAGGGACACTTTGCTTTTAACAGCAACATCAGGAGATAAATCGGCTTCACGTCTGCTTTAAACTGTGTCCGACAGCAAAAGCAATTTGTCACTTCTAAAGGGAATGAGGACGCAGGAGGACCTGGCCCCGGTGGGAAACGCACCCTGGGCACCGGGGCTGCCTCTCCCCTCTGCGTCGGAGAGGGATGAGGAAGGTAGCCCTGCGTGGGCATCCTCACTGCGTCCGGAGGCTGGTGCTTGGGAACACAAGGAGCGTCACAAGCCGTACCAAAAAGTCACAAGTCGATCAAAGCGGATCAGTAGGAAATTTCTTCTTCTTGGCATTGACACCCCGACCTCACAACCTCCTTTGGGAAAGCCAAAAATGCTCCAAGTCTTGAAACCTCTCCTGTGTCATTACTTCAGCAAAGTGGGAGTTAAATCATCTCCCAGCAGGCTGTGAACTGCTCTTAATGGCCAGGGAGGGTGGAAGCACCGCTGCGAGTCCCGCAGCCGCTCCGTGCTAGGTGCTGTACGCACACACAAAATGCCATCCCTGTTGGAAAGGTTACAGACCAGAAAGGACTTTTAAAATGTATTTTCTGAAGCGTAAAAGAGGTAAATTGCCCTCCCTGCTCCCTCGTGCCCTCTCCAGCCTGGTCCCAGACCCTCCCAGGGCACAGGGCTCTGCGGGACGAGTTGCCCCCCGTGAAGAATTAGACGATACATTTTCTAAGCAACAGCAGCTCTGGCAGAAATCTTGCATCTCTCTCTCTCGTGCATCCACGAGAGAGAAATAAATATCAGGGTCCCTACCTGTGAGCATGTGAGGGGAGGCAGGGAGGGAACCAGCTCCTCCTTGAAAACAGAAAACAACAGAAATATGGTCCAGTTTTTCCAGCAGTTGGCTCCGTAGGGATCTCCGTAGGGGTCTCTGGTCTCACAGAGGCACCTCTTTTCCTCTCACCTTCCTGGTAATGATGCTACCTCGGCTTTCCAAATTGAATTACCAAGTAATTATACATCACGTACAGTGGCTTGGTCCTGGCAAGGGCTGAGTGTCACCAGGAGGTATTTGAGACCAAGGCAGGTGTTTTCCCTGTGCACTGGGAGCCTGAAGGGGAGTCCCCACCGGTGCCTCCAGCTCTGTGTCTCTAAGGAGAAACCCCCAAACCGGGGTCAAGCCCCATGACGGTGCGGTGTTGGACCTCATGCGTGGGGATGTTGTTGCCACAGGTCATCCTACGGGTCCCAGACCACACCATGCCGTTCCCAGATCTGTTTAAATGAAGAACGGGAAAGGGACCGCGCCGAGGAAGACGCTTCCTTTTCGGCACATCCCGCACTAAGAAGTATTTGCCAATAAGCTGATAATCAGGTGGCCCGGCCACCCCCGATACGTGAGACCTTGCTGCTTAGAGAATATTTGATCACACAGTATCTCCATTAGGAGTTTGTAATCCGCTATCACGGCATTTGAGAGCCATTTGAGTATAAGGAGATTTTTATTAATGGTTCATGAGCCTAAAAGTCAAACTTGACTCTCAGAGCAGATTTTAACAGTTTGTGCAGCATTTATAGATTTATCTGTCTCTTCACCCCTCTTCTCCCCCCGCCATCACCTCCCTCGGCTCTGCCCCAGCGCAGAGGGGCAGCAGCAGTAACTGCGGCGGGGAGACACCAACAGCCCCAGCAGCTGGATCTGCCGAATGGCGTTTCTCCTTCCCTTCTGTCTTTTTCTGTCTCCTTTCCTTTCCTTTCCTTTCCTTTCCTTTCCTTTCCTTCCTTTCCTTTCCTTTCCTTTCCTTTCCTTTCCTTTCCTTTCCTTTCCTTTCCTTTCCTTTCCTTTCCTTTCCTTTCCTTTCCTTTCCTTTCCTTTCCTTTCCTTTCCTTTATTCCTTTCCTTTCCTTTCCTTTCCTTTCCTTTCCTTT